>CM074719.1:157327777-162327777 GCA_037306005.1 Rhinophrynus dorsalis
TGTTTGAGGTTGGGGGCTGTTTATAGGATTGCAAAGGCCTGGGGATTTTTTTTTTAATCTGCCATCACTATCTAGTATTGTTTGGAGCTCTTTTGAGATTTTGCACACTATTTCAAGCTGTGAGTTGTAGGTGACTACTAATGACACTATGTTCTCTTCCTGTGGTTGTTTGTATTCCAGGAGATTTTTCTGTCTCTCTGAATTTGGATGTGTGTGACCTTTACATTATATCCATGACTGATGAAGCAACAGTGACAGGCTATGGGCAAACAGACAAAACCACATAATTTCCTTCATCATGTACAGGTTTACGGAGGAAAATGTTATTGTGAATAAAGCACCTGGACCTGATGTATACACCCAAGGGTACTTAAGGGACTTATGGCGCGATGCAAGAAATGTACGCATCTACTAAAGGCATTTTTGTGCGCAGATAGATTTTGCACATATTCTAATCCAGGAAGCTGAATACCGAATGCTTCTTGAATCGCCCATAAAAAAATATTTTTTACAACAACACTACACAGAGGTATAAATTTGTTCTCAATAGCATTTCCTGCATTAGGAGCATTCGCTATTCCACTCACACAGATTCGTTAATCCTGGCCAGGCCCACAAAAAAATAAATATGCGCCGCTGTTTGCTAATCTTGATTTTTTCATGCGCAATTCAACAAGATCATGAGCAAACCTATTCCCTAGTGGTTTTCACACAGGAAATAGCGATTGTGCATGTTTCCTGCATTCTGCCATAAGATCAGTAATAGCAAGACCATTATACTTAATATTTATTGATTCATTTTTATCAGGCATAGTGTCCTGTGATTGGAGGAAAGCTATTGTAGTACCATTGTTCAAAAGGGGCAAAATCCAGACCAGGAAATTACAGACCTGTAAGCTTGACTTCCATAGTGGGTAAGATATTAGAAGGGTTACTAACTGACAGTATTTAGAACTATGCAAAGACAGACAATATTAGTAGGAGCCAGAATGGTTTTATGAACAATAGATTACGTCAGACTAATTTACTTGTATTTTACAAAAGGGTAAGTAGTATTTTGGACAAGGGAATTACTGTAGATGTAGTGTGCTTTGAATTTTGATACAGTTCCTCACAACAGGTTACTGCATCGGTTTGGGAGGTGATATGATTGACATCTGTACATGGACTGAAAACTAGGTAAATGATAGATGGCAGAGAGTTGTTGTTGGCAGAAAGTTGTTGTAAATGGAACTTTTGCCTCATATCCTAGTGACATGAGAACTGTATAGCTTTCCTGCTACCAAATCAGTTAGTCTTCATCAGACCTTCCTGATTTGCCTACAAATATACAGTTTAACCCTGTATGTTCCCTTTTAAAGTGGGGTTCCATAGGATTCAGGCCAAGGCCCAATGCTTTTTGGTTTGTTTATTAATGATCTAGAAGTGGGAATTGAAAGTAGAATCTCAATCTTTGCTGATGACACTTAGCTGAGTATGGACATATGTACAAGGCTGGATGTTTTTTCACTGCAGAATGATTTAGATAAACTGCAAGAATAGGCAGAACGTGACAGATGATATTTAATGTAGATGAATGTAAGGTTATGCATTTGGGCTGTTGAAATAAACATGCTACATGTACACTAAATGGGAAACAACTTGAGGAATCATCATAAGACAAAGATTTAGGAGTACTGACAGATACAATAATACAAATATCCGCACTCCAGATTTTCTCCAAGATTAGTCATATACAACACATAATATTCTTTTAAGCCATCTATTACACCGGGGGTGTTCTCACTCTGTTCTTTTAAGCCCGAAACACTACTGCCTTGCTGTGAAACTTACACGAGTGGAACATATTGAAATAAAAGTCTTCTGCTGTACAGCAACAAGTGGTGAGTGCCTCATTCATTTGAATATTAAGTACTGACAGATGATAGACTTAACAGCAGTGTGCAATGTCACTCGGTTACTGCAACAGAAAATAGGTTACTGTCCTGCATAAAAAGAGGTTTAGATGCAAGGGATGCTAATTTAAATCTACCTCTATATAAATCTATGGTAAGGCCTCATTTAGAATATGGAGTACAGTTTTGGACATCAGTTCTTAAAAAGGTCATAATTGAACTGGAAAAAGTACAGAGACATGCAATAAAACTGATAAAGGGATTGGAGGATCTGAGTTATAGTGGCTAGCCAAAATGGGTTTGTTAACATTAGAAAAGAGACACCTATGGGGTGATATGATTACCATTTACAAATATATTTGAGGTTAATACAAAGAACTCTCCAATCAATTATCTACTCAAAGCTGTGCTGAAAACGAGATAAAAATTAAGACTAGAGGAAAGACATGTTTGACTAAAACAAAGGCAGGGATTTTTTTACATAAGGGTGGTAAAGCTATGGAATTGTCTCTGGATGCTGTACTTACAGATACTGTAACTGCTTTCAATAAAATAATAGATACCTATCTAGCACAGAACAATATTGAGGATTATGAAAGTTGGCTTCAAAGCAGATAGGTTGTTGATCCAGGGAACTATCTGACTGCCATTTGGAATCAGGACTGAATTTTTGTTTGTTGTTGTTTTTTTTTGTTTTTGTTTTTTTTAAATATATTGATCTCAGTCAGAAGTCTCAGAGCATGTGTGGTTATACCTTAGGGCCTGGCTATAGACAATATAGTTTTTTGTGTGTCTGTGATGGAAACTGTAATTTCTGAGCTAATTAGACCTGTCTGTTGGTTTGTGGTACAGAGATGACTAGATGGAGTTATTATTAATACTGATTGTAGTATTCAGAAAGTTAATTTATGTGGGTGAATGTCTGAGTTTGAGGTTAATTGTGGAATGGAAGACATTGTAATTTGTGTGAGAGATTTGTTGTGTCCTGTATGTAGCTGGATGTTCTCTTGACCAGTGGTTACAGAATCTTCTCCACCCAGCCAAAGATATTTTCTGTGAGTGTGAGTATTATCGGCCTACCAGGATTTCTGGCTAAAGACTGCAATTCACTGAAGCATCAAAAAGGTAGTATATCTTGTTTGTATTTTATACTCCACTTCAAAGAGACTCTACTGGAACCTGGGGAATAAATTATATACCATACTTATTAGAATATTCACTGCCAGTAGAATTTATATATTAAAATAATGTGCATGAGTGTTTAAACTGTCATGTGTTGTGTATTCAGCCTTCATTCTTTTTGTGCCTGAAGAAGAGACCTCGTTTTCTTGAAAGCTTGCATCCTAGAGCCAGTAAAGGTATGATTTTTACTAGTCTTCTGATTTTTCCATGGCTAACACGGTACCACATTTTACCCATATATTTTAAATATAAGCCTGTGGTATCACTAATGTTGCTGTGCTTCGGGACCATCACAACTGTATTTTTGCCTGTGTATGAAACACTTGTTTTTTTATGATTTTTTATTATTTGATAAAGAAGTTGTATACTTCGAAATGCGTCATATGGGCATGGATTGAAGTCATTACTGGGAATTTTTCATTTTTAATTTTAATGTTTTTACTTATTGATTCTGAATTCTATTTGTGTACACACATATATATATATATATATATATATATATATATATATATTTTTTTTTTTTTTTTTTTCCAATCAACTTGGGAGATCTAAATCACTGTATCGGGGTGGTGTTGAAACCCCTGTTGGATTTCGGCTGGTTGTTCCATCAAGTGTGAGTACCAAATTCCAGGTTCTGATATTTTAATGTAGTGATGCCCAGATCGAATATACTGGTGGTTTGCTCCCCTTCTTGCCTTGTATCTCTTTGTTTTCCAAGGGTCCTGGAGGTCCACTTGGTTCATTTGTGGGAGGCTACATCTGCCGACTGTTTGTGGAGTGACTGAGTGGGGGCAGTCTGAGTCCCTCACCCGCTTGACTGACCACTTTTAGTGGTCTGATGTAGAGGGAGTATTCTGGTGTATCGGTGGAGATCTACTTGATCATTGGTTTTGCACTAGGAAGCTCCCTTCTTCCTTTTTTTGTCTTATCACTAATGTTGCTCCTCTTCAACTGTAAGCTCTGGGGTATCACTAGTATAGCTCCATTTCGACTTTTATCTCTTTGGTATCACTAGTGACACTCCATTTCAGCTGTAAGCTTTGTAGCATAGCACCTTGTCAGTTGTAAGTTCTGTGGTTGCGTGTGTAGTTCCATTGTAGTTATAAACTCTGTGTTATCATGTAGCTCCATTTCATTTGTAATCCCTGTGGAATCTTATGTGTAACAATATTCGGATGTGTGGCATCACTGGTGTACCTCAATTTCAAAGAATAGTAGGTTAAATGTTAAAAAAAAAAAAAAAAAAGTTTAAAAATTGGTTTTCCATAGTAAGTTATATAAGAAAAAGTAACACGTTGCAGGGCAGCAATACTCATAATGTATTTTACATTTCTATTGGTGTGTCTTATTGAAGCAGCGATATGGCTAACATATTGTAAACATTAAAAATGTAAATATGTTCTATGAGAAAAAGCTTTTATTAGCCTCTGAAAATTAAAAACTTACCCTCCTGGTATGATTAGATTAGTTCGAAATATTGAAACAGCAGACAGGGTTAACTGTTTTGATATAATAATGGAAACGCTGGATTAGCAGATAGCCACGCTTTAGAAAATTTGGCCAGGTTTGGTTTGCATACACTTAATACATTGTACACATAACATGTACATAACATGTTTACAGGCGTTAGGATTAAAACTCATTCTTTATCAGTTAATCATATATTAGCTACTGTTGTCATGAACAGCTCCTAAGATTTAACAATGACAACCACATTCTAGAAATGCTTTGGGGGCCTTTCTAGCATACAAGGCTTGATAGCCTTATTTAATCAATGGGGACTTTCATTTATTCTTTTATGGTGCAGTTGGGTTGCTTCAAAACTGATCTTTTGGCTTATTGCCCAGTAACATAGACATAGAACCAGTCTGCCCATTTTCCTATCTTATTAAAATGCACAATCTTACATACTTCTCAGAATGGAATGTATGTAACGTAGTAAAATAGTTGATGAGGCTGAGAAAAAGTCATGCGTCCATCAAATTCAGCAAATACCATTATCACCCCTGTTGATTCAGAGGAAGGCAAAATAAACTCCTCATTGTAGCCATTTTCAATTAGGCCAAAAGTGAGTAAAAAATTCCTTATTGACTCCAAATAGCAGGTGGATGTTTCCCTGGACTGACATCCTATCTGCTCTGAAACCGTCTGTCATGATTATCAATATTGTTCTAAGCTAGAAAGGTATCCATTTTTAAAGCAACTGTTGTATCTACTTGACTACCCTTACTGTAAAAAAACCCTTCCTTTGTGTTAGTCAAACGTGCCTGTTCTGTAATCTAAATCGATAACCTCTTGTTTTTTTGCTCAGCTCTTTGAGTAATAGTTCCTTAGAGAGTTCTTTGTGTTTACCGCAAATATATTTGTAAGTGGTAATCATATCAACCCTAGACATCTTTTCTCTAATGTAAACAAACCCAGTTTGGCTAGTCTGTCTTCATGAAACAGATTCTCCAATCCCTTTATCAGGTTTGTTGCAGATCTCTGCACTTTTTCCATTCCAGTAATGTATTTATTAACGTGAAACTATTACTTAAATATAAGTGCCCCCCAATTCATTCTTAGTATAATAGTAATCATTGAAATACTGTTATAATCTTTATTAAGTTCCGGCATTATTTGAAAACATAAGCTCTTATGAGACTCACTGTCAGACGACAGCGCAGACATCTTGCCGAAGAGGGATCTGTGCGCCTGTATTGTCTGTCCCTGTTTGTACCATGCGGTACAATGCAACTCCCCCTTAGGTTATTTGCCAGTCATTGAGGAGACGGGGACAGACAGAGCAGGTACACAGATCCCTCTTCAGCAAGATGTACAGCTGTGAGTCTCATAAGCACTTGTGTTTCCAAATAATGCCTGCACTTAAAAAGATTATAACAGTATTTCAATCTGCCTCTCAATACAGGGGTGTTCTTGCACTCTTTTGGGTATTTAATTTCTCTGTCTGTTGTCTATACATAGGGCTTTGGAGTAAGGATGGCTGCTTTTGTAATGGAAGTTAACCATCTTTCTGCCATTTTGGCTACTTTGGTGTTTCTGGGGCTTTGCGGGTGTGGTTGTTACTTTCCCTTTACTTGTGCCTTAGTTTTTCTTGCCCCCTTAGATTTTTCCTGGGGTATTTGACTCTCTGGGTTACCATTTTGGTTTTGCCTGACTTTTACTGATGCATCCCCTTTAAGAACGGCCATCTTTGCTCCATTGACTTCTGTGGGAAAATTTATATGGGACATATCTCCTCAACTGTTTAAGATACAAAAGTCAGAGAGGGATCTATCTTCTTGTCCACATTCTGAGTGTCCAGGTAGCTCATAACTGTTCCACAAACAGAGTGATCTGTACAAACATTCTGACCAGTACGTTTGTACATTTGCTTGATGTTTTATTATCTTTTTTGGCCATATGGTCATTCTTTTAAAGATATTTGTGTTTTAAATACATTTTTTAAATTTTCCAGTATTTTACTAGTAATGTTATTACTGGTATCAGTATCATTGGCTCTTTTTAGCTCTGTACTCTAACTTAAAGTGATTCTACTAAATAAGTAAAAGAAGGTTCAGCCAGGGTTAATATTGGCTATGTTGTCACCCATTATTAGGGTGACTTATTACACATATTTTTCCCTGTTGGAGTCGTGAAGGAGCAGAACAAGCACACAGTACCGGGGTGGGAGCCAGTGCCAGTGAAAATCCAGAGAGGCAGGATATAGCCTCTGGAAAATCTGAATAAATCTACATTATTAGATCTGCACCACTCGTTTTTCTTCATTTCCAGTTTGTATTTAAATGGAAACCCAACATACGGGGAGTAAGCAGCATTGATTTGATGTGAATCGACTACAGAGGATATCTATTACCATAATATCTTGTGGACTGTATTATTCCTAAGGAAATGTAAAGTCTTTTACATTATATATCTCCTATTGGGTATTAGTCCCTTTTTGTATTATAACTATTGTTATATATAAGAATAATAGTCTTTGAGTGAGGAGCAGCTATTAAGAAGTCGTGCTTAGATATAGCATATTCAATCTTTTTTTTGTTTTGTACATTTTAGTCTATGCAGAGGTACACTTTCCTTGCTCTCCTCCAGATTAACCCTTCACTTGCCAGATAAGCGTATTATGTGGGTTTTCAAGGGTGATATATTATTCTGGGCTTAATTTCTGGTATTTTATGCTAGTCTTGGGACACTTTATTTCAAGATGACAGAGGTTAAGGGGCATGGGTTAAATCTAAGGCTAAGGACTCAGGGGTATCCCTTAGCCCCCTCAGTATTGTTTATCATGCCAGACAGGGCTTCCCAGAGAGTATTCATGATCTTTCTGCCCTTCTTTTGTTGTGGCCAGCACTACTCCATTGGCTTGGGTTAAGACAATTATGTCTTCAATGGCCCAAATTTACTTCTCTCTTCTGTAGGGTCTGCAGTCTTGAAAGCCCCTCACTACCTTTAAATGTGTCCCCTATTTCTAAGCATATTCCTCAGACCTTAGGGGCCTCCTCTGATGAAGAATTATCTAAAGGAGAAGATGGAAAAGACAGCAACAGAGTCATTCATAGGGTTAATATGTAAAATTCAGTCTAAGTAGAAGATATGTGAAAAAGAGGTACTCATATTTGTAAAAGCAAATATTAAACTTGCTATAGAATCCAGGTTTATTATTGAAATGTCACCCTTTATTTGGTGCCCAGCAAAAAGGGCGACATCATAATGTTGCCTGACATGCTTAAACAGAAGGTTTACACAGATTAAATAACATAGCCAGTAAACTTGAAATATACAAAAGAATTTATGCATACCCTCTGTGGAGAAAGTGGTGCCTGAGCCACTTCTCCATGCTGTGCTTTAAGCTGCCCTCTTCCGTCATGGTGAGTGAATGCTTTGATGACATTCAGATGTTGCCCTGTTCATTCAGGTGACAGTATGATGTTGCCCTTTTGATGGATGGCAAATAGAGTGCGACATTTCAGTAGGATACCTAGAATTCATAGTAAACAGGACAGCGCTCATAACACATCGATTAAATATAACATGTAAAACACAGATCTGATTACTCACTTTTTCGTGACACCCCCAGTTGGGATCAAAGCAACCGGTATAGCGATAGGGGAAACACCTACCGCTTAACAGGGATATCCACAGAATATCAGGAAACCAACATAAGTAATGATGACCAGAATACAAAGTGAATAAAATATTCAGTTAATAAATGGGTTTGAATAAAAAGAAATCCTATATAATAATTCGCCAAGTTGTGTGTAACGCCCGACATGCGCAGTAGACACTGCTGCGCGTGCGGCAGTCATACGCAGTAGAGGAGCGTCCAGCTCTGTATCAGCCGAGGCGCGGGCAGTCTCCACTGCGTGTGACTGCCCCGCGACCGGCTGCCAGAGGCTCTGTATCAGCCGAGGCGTGGGAGACCCGCGACCAGCTGCCAGAGGCACTGTGGCCCATGTAACGGGCTGTTCAACTAGTTGTGAATAAAATAAATAATACCTGCATATGTAGCGTGTTTAAGGTATCAACCTTTCATCAGATAAGACAGGAGTATAATTAATCGGCCGCGTTACTGGCTCTCATTATACACACAGATGCTGGTATATTGCACCAATGGGATTACAAAATGAGATCAGATGGATGCCAATGTATTTTTTCTTTTTTTTTTTAAAGATAGTAACACTTAGAATTAATTTGAAAGAAAAGAAAAAAGAAAAGGTCATCAAAAATAAACATTATATAGAATCCGATATAAAAAATATATAAAAACATGAACAGAAAATAAATTCAAGCATATGAACATATTGACCACATTTGAATATACCAATTAATAACCTACTTTACCTTATGGAGAATCAATACTGACTGTGACGAGAAGTTAATTCACAAACAAAAAGTGTATAAAATTGATTATACAAAATTTGTAAAAAAATAAATATCTAATATGGTATTTGTAATAAATGTAAAAATTATGTCTAGAATGTAGTAATAAAAATAACCTTTCAAATATCAATGTAATATGATACACACACATAATAAACTAATCTTAGTACTACGGATTACACATATAACTAAGGACAAAATAAAGACAACAAGAAAGAAAAAGGAGTGTAATCTGTGAACTACTAAAATTATACCAAACAATCCACTAATATGATCAAATAGGATAACAATTAAAAATGTAAAGATATATTATAGTAGGTACTAAGAAATATAATATTATGCTCTAAATTTATAAATATCATGTGAATTGAAGTGCATATATGAAATATATATCCCTAATTTATAAAATAATCAAATTAATATATGTTTAATGTGTGAAAAATAATATATTTGTGAGGTATGTGATACAATATATGTGAAAATAGATAATATTATAAAAATTATCAACCTCTCAAGTGTCAATATGATGTGTTCAGCACCACTTAATGTACGCATAACTTAATAAACACAAAATGCACTGCACACCACCTAATGGACGCATCCTCTTATCTAAAAGGTCTGTAAATACATGAATTAAAGAAAGAAGATAAAATTAAAATAAAAGTACTGTGCTATGTTAAATGTGCTGAAAAAAGGAAAATAGTTAAATACATGTAGTTAATACTTAACGTGAAAAATGTACAAAGAAATAAAAGTAGAGATGTAAAAAAAAATAACTGAAATACACAACCTAATGGATAAAGAGACAAATGTGCAAATAGATAAATATGGAAGGCAAAATGTTATGAAGAACTCAATATATATGAAAAATAAAATAAATGCATCCCCAAAAAAGGAAAATAAATAATTAAAATATATGAATATATGTACCAAATACGAGTTGAACACTGTAAAAATGAATGAATGTAGAGATAGAAAAAAAAAATAATAGCTGAAATACATTTACCTGATAAGGAAAGTGACAAATGTGCAAATAGAATAATGTGAAGATATGGAAGGGAAAATGTTATGAAGAACTCAATATAAATGAAAAAGAATGCTTATGAGAAAATAAAATTAGAAAAATTAATATAATTAAATGATAAAACATGTAAAGAAAAAAGAAAAATTCAATAGAGCAAACAAAATATCAAAAGTAAAAATCTTATAATAAAAATAATAAAAGATGAATGAACACAAACTCATGGACAATAAATGAATAAATAAAAAAATACTAAAGTAGCTAAGAAAAAATATATATAATAAATTAAATATGTAAAAATGTTAGCAGATAAGATACCAAATTAATATAAAGGAATGAGTGTGCCTAAAATAAAAAAAAAATAATATTAATGAATAATAGCAGAACCTAAAGTGAATGGAAAAAATAATTTATCAACAAAATGAATGATGAATAAGATGTTAAATATATCATCATAAACCTTTTTGATAGGAATTATACTGATGACAGAGGTATCAAGGTTATTCCCTTACATAACATGTTTAGATACACTGTGCATAGTAAAACCTCTCTCGATGTTTCTTCTATGTAGTCCATGTGGCAGGGCTATATTTTTTAATGGCCATAGCCCTTCTAAAGGTGATTAAGAGGTTGGTAGGCATCTCAGTCTTTAAAAAAGAATCTAATAAGTGCCAGTGTTTCTATAGAATTGATTTGATTGTTTTATGTTTATTATTATATTTAGTAATACATCTTATGGGTTGTCTATCCTCCCGCTTTATCCTTGATGAATTATATTTAAGTATCTCAAATCTATCCAAATCTCTAGCCTTATAATATGCTCTTTTTATCAGGTTTACTGGATATCCTTTTTCGAGAAAGCATTGTTTTAATACATTAGCATGAATATCATAATCCCTGTACATGTTACAGTTTCTTCTAATGCTGCAAAACTGGTTAAAAGGGATATTATTGAACTAAATTTTATGGTGAAAGCTAGACTACTCTATGAAACTATTGGAATCCACTTTCTTGAAATAATTTAGAAGTATTCAAGTTGAGAACTTTGTCAGCTGAAAATTCCACATTTAAAAATTGCATCTTATCAATGTTAGCTGTTAAAGTTATACCCAAATTATTAGAATTAAGTTCCTCAACAAAAATATTTATGTCTCTTGGGACACCCCTCCAAAGTATAATTAAATGATCAATTTAACGCTTATATAGAATCAGGTTTTTCCCAAATAGCAACTTACCAAAAATATAATGGGGGAAATTCATTAAGAGGTGATAAATAGGTGATAAAGTGGAGATGACTTCTCCAATTTATCACTTCTCCAGTTCCTGTTCACTAAGATCTCCAAAGTTGAAGAAATCTTAGCGCATAGACTCCATATAATAATGTAGGACTTGGAGAAGTGATCAATTGGAGAAGCCATCTCCACTTTATCACCTATTTATCACCTCTTAGTGAATCTCCCCCAAGGTATTTCAAAACAGCCCAACCTAAATTGGCAAAACTTTGGGGAAACATGGTTCCCATTTCCGTCTCCCTTACCATGATATAAATATTAACCATTAAAAGTGAAAGAATTATTCTGAAGAATGAACCTACGGCCTGCAATAGAAAGAGATTCTACTTAGAAGGCATCATTAAATCTTGATCAAAATAAAACTTAATCACCTTGATACACAAATTGTGATCAATATTGGAATAAAGTGAATTGACGTCAAGGGTAATCCAATAATAATCATCTTGCCAAATGATTTGATTAATAATCTCTAATAACTGTGTTGTATCTTTCAAATATGATGGTAAACTGGTGACATACCTCTGTAAAATCAAATCTGAAAGATCAAGAAAAGCTGATAAATTATAGGTAATGTTATTAACCCCTGAAATGATTGGGCAGCCAGGGGGGGAAGTCAAGGATTTAGGTAGTTTTGGCAAATGGTAATAAATTGTTACCCTATCATCTTGCACAAGGCTTATAATTTTAAGTCCTTTGCTACTAGCCAGACCTGAAAAGTTACTCGCCACTGCAAGCCAAAACATACCCACCAGGGCTGAATTTCTACTCGCCAGGGCTAAATTTTCACTCTCCATTGGCTAGTGGCGAGTGGAAATTTTGAGCCCTGATCTTGCACATACATAAAGTTAATTTCTTCTCTACAGATAATTCCTTCCTTGAATGCTTCCTCAATCAGGTTGCCGAACTGCCTTTTAAAATTCTGTAATATTTATTAACACCAAGTATTCTATTGGCCTCACTGACATAATCCTCAATGTTCTGGATAATGATTCCACCCCCTTATCCGCAGGTTTCACTATAATTCGCTCATTTCTCTCTAAACTTTTAATAGCTTGAATATCACCCTGACTCATATTTGAATTAGTACTCTCAGTGCTCAAAGCAGTCTTAAATGCTTTTCTAAAATCAGACGTGACTGCTGAATAAAATGTATTAACAAAATTCCCTTGGAATTAAATTTGGATTAAAAATGGAAGCTGGTTTGAAACCAGAGGAAACAGAGCCTTCCAATATGAATTCAGTTAAATCGCAAATACCTCTTGCATCAGATTCCTGAATATTAAGATCAATTTCTTGTTCAGATTTGATTTTAAAAAACCTTTTCAATTGTAGCTTTCTAACAAACTTTTCACTGTCATCCAATACAGGTCATTGGTACAATAGGAGGCGATCCGCCCCTTTAAGTAGGCAGGAACATTCATTCAAATGTATGCAGGGGGTGGAGCCTCCCCTCCCTCTTAAGCTGCCCTCAGCCAGAGACAAGCCAGATTGATTTGTTCCTGTGTGCTGTGCACACCAGGTGGAGAACATCTCTCATTCAACTTTAGTTTTTTATTGTTTTTCTTCAAATATGGAATACCACCATTAGGCGGGTGACCATGGCTGACAATTGCCCTCACCAAAGTGGCTAGTGCAGCTTCCAGGGATTTTCTGGTGGACCTTATGCCCTGAAGAGGGAACAACTTGAGTCAAGTAGCTTCTCTGCTGGGGAATTTTCCTCTGGTCAATTCCCTTTTTAACATGGTTACCTGAAGACAGAAGTCCTGCAGAAAGGTGAGCCACCCTTTGAGTGCTGAAGGTCCACTTGTCCCACAATGTCCCTTCTTTGGGCTTGTATTTGGGAGTTCTCATTATGCACTCCAGCACTCATAGTGTGTTTTTCTTTATATTGCCTGTATTTATGCATTGTCTGTGGTATTCCC
Organism: Rhinophrynus dorsalis; assembly: GCA_037306005.1. NCBI lineage: Eukaryota > Metazoa > Chordata > Amphibia > Anura > Rhinophrynidae > Rhinophrynus > Rhinophrynus dorsalis. The sequence continues at coordinate 157,340,970 of CM074719.1, forward strand.
TGGGTTTTGGAGCTTTGGGTTATTGTTTTCTCATGTTTTACATGTGTTTGGGGTATGTTTGGTAAACTTTTTCTCTCAGGAATAATTTATTAATAATTAATGTTCCGCGCCTTTAAGCACGTTTTTACCCGCATAGACGCCATTGCTCCTTTACTCTCTATGGGTTTACACAGTGTGGGACGTATCTCTGGAACTGCTTGTCACAGCGACTTCAGAGAGGGCTCATTTTGTTGGTCTTCCCCTGCTCTATCATCCGGTTGCCAGATTCGGTGTGTGGGGAGTCTGGGGGGGCTTCGGGCACTGTTTTGGGGTACTTCTGAGAAAAACTACGTTTTCCATGAGCGCCTGTTTCGCGCTCGTTTTCTGATTGGCTACTATCGCGGCAGCCATTTTGTGGTGTTATTCTCAGCGAGTATACTACGCAGGGACCGAGCCTTCTCTCTCCTCATCAGATTAACCCTTCGCTTGCCAGATAAGTTCGATTTTAGACATTTCTGGGGTGAAACTTTAATCTTTCACACTTCTATTGGGTGATTCTTCTTAGTGGAGCATGTCTACTCCACTGGAGTCAGGGGCTAGATCCAAGACTAAAGAGGCTGGGGTGTCAATTTCCCCCATTGCGTTTTGCTCCTCTTGTCACTCTGGGCTGCCTAGAGAATTTTCTGGTCATTTATGCCCAAAATGTGCAGAAAGTCATGACGGCAACCCTGGGCTTTCCAGTCACGCTATTGAGCCAACTTGGGTGAAAGAGTTCAAAGCTGCCACTAGGGATCTCAGATCCACTCTCCAACTCTTTCCCTCTCAGGTTCAGGGGGCTCTTCAGGTTTGGCAGACCCCCTCCACTATCAGGACCTCCCTGCCTAAGCCACAGGGGGCTCCTGACATGTCTGATTCTTCTGAGGAAGAACTTTTACAAGATTCTGATGCTGAGGAAGGCACTGTTATTGAATCTACTAGGTCCATTGGTGACCCTTATGAATGTGACCCCGAAGTCTCTGCTGAGGGTTTGATCAGAGCTGTGCTAACCACGCTCAACCTTCCTTTGACTCAGGAATCTACTCATGATCCAACTGACATTTTTCAAAAACCGTCTAAGGCTGTTGTTTGTTTTCCTAATAACCCTACTCTCGCTCGTTTAGTCTCTGATGCGTGGAGGAATCCTGAAAAATCCTCTTCTGTGTCCAAAAAGTTTGCTAAGCTTTACCCTTTTCCTGAGGCTGAACTGGCAAAATGGGTTCATCCTCCTAAAGTGTATGCTCCTATTTCTAGGTTATCCAAATCTACTGCCTTAGCTGTATCTGATGCCTCTGCCCTGCAGGATTGGACAGACAAAAAGTTAGAAACTTGTCTTAAATCTATTTTTGCCTCTATTGGCACTGCCATGCGTCCAACCTTTGCAGTGGCGTGGGTTAACCGGGCTATTGCGGCCTGGACTGAACAGCTGACTGAGGCGGTTCGCCAGGATGCACCAGTGTCTGAGCAGTTACAGCTTCTTGCTAATATATCAGAAGCTCAAAATTATGTTTCTGACACTGCTTTTGATGCTGTTCGCATGATGGCGAGGGCCTCTACTTCCTCTGTGGTGGCTAGACGTGCTCTTTGGCTGAAAATTTGGTCTGCTGACCCTGCTTCTAAGAAAGCCTTGCTTTCTTTACCCTTTCAAGGGACCTCACTGTTTGGATCTGAACTTAAGGAGATGATTAGTGAGGCTACTGGTGGTAAAAGTACTCTTCTACCATCAGTCTTCAAGAAGAAGTTTCCAGCCAAATGCAATCTGTCCTTTCGTTCCTTCCAAACTGAGACACGCTCCACGTCCCAGGCAGGTCCGTCCTCCACACGCTCCTCCTCCAAGCCCAAACAGTCCTGGAAGCCCAAAGTTGCCCCTAAGGCCAAGACCTCCAAGATTGCTTTGGCATGACTCACCGAACCCGGGTCCGCATCCGGCTGTAGGTGGACGTCTCCACATCTTTCGCCGGATTTGGGAGGAGTCAGTGACGGACCCATGGGTTATTCAGGTGGTATCAGAGGGATACAGGATCCCTTTCTCTTCCCTTCCTCCTTTTCGGTTCCAACCTACAAAAAGACATCTGTTCGATGACGCTATTCAGGATCTTTTGGACAAAGAGGTCCTGGAACTGGTTCCATCGGAGGACACAGGTTCAGGATTCTGTTCCAACCTGTTCATGGTGGCCAAAAAGGACGGAGATGCTCGTCCTATTTTGGATCTCAAGGATCTCAATTCCTTTGTTGTGAGTTCCCATTTTCGCCAGGAATCCCTGCGTTCTGTGATAGCCGCAATGTCTCCAGGGAGTTCCTTGCCTCCCTGGACCTTCAGGATGCATATCTTCACATCCCTATTCATCCAGAGAGAAGACAGTATCTCAGGTTTGCCTGTCACGAAGGCCGCTTTCAGTTTTCCGCTCTTCCCTTTGGACTAACTTCAGCCCCTAAGGTCTTTCAGAGAGTATTGGGATCTTTGATAGCTGTGCTTCATCGAGATGGTGTCAGGGTGACTCCCTACATGGACGATCTACTCCTGAAAGCTTCATCTGCGGAGATTCTCCACCAGCAGATACAGTTGTGCATACAGACACTCAATCGCCACGGCTGGATTGTGAATCTGGACAAGTCAGACTTGGTCCCATCTCAACAGCTCCTCTTCTTGGGTCTCCTGTTCCACACTCAGCAGTGCATAGTGTTTTTACCGGAGGAAGTAGCTCATCAGTTTGCTATCCGAGTATCCAAGATCCTGGAGCTCGACAGGGTTCCAGTGCCGAAGTTGACTTCTCTGGTGGGGAAGTTCATTTCCACGATAGAGGCAGTGCCATTTGCTATGGCACACACCAGGGAACTTCAGAGGTTTGTGATCCAGACGTGCAAGAATTATCCAGATCATCAGCATCTGTCAGTCTCTCTGCCTCCTCATGTCGAGTTGAGCCTGGAATGGTGGTTGGACCTGTCTCATCTCCTGAAAGGGAGATCCTTTCGGGTTCCCTATTGGACCACAGTCACGACGGATGCCAGCCTCCGGGGATGGGGGCAGTGTTGGGTCGTTTCAGTGCTCAGGGGAAATGGGGACTGGAGGAATCTCTTCTCTCCATCAATGTTCTGGAACTTCGTGCCATCTTTCTTGCCCTGAGGCACTGGGAATCTCAGCTGGAAGGTTGTCCAGTCAGAGTGGAGTCCGACAACGCCACCGCAGTGGCTTACATCAACAGACAAGGCGGCACAAAAAGTCTCACCTCTTGGTTAGAGGTCAAGGCCATCTTATCTTGGGCAGAAGCTCATGTGCCCGTCATCTCAGCAGTACACATTCCAGGCGTAGACAACGTCATGGCAGACTTTCTCAGTCATCACACAGTCGATAGCGGAGAATGGGCGCTTCATCCAGAGGTGTTTCACCTTCTAACCCAGATGTGGGGGGTACCTGCAGTGGATCTGATGGCTACCAGACACAACAGGAAGGTGCCAGTGTTTTGCTCTCGGTGGAGGGACCCTCTTGCTCTAGCAGTGGATGCTTTCTCAATCCCTTGGGAGTTCCCTCTGGCATACATCTTCCCTTCTCTCCCTCTGTTGATCAGAGTCATCCAGAAGCTGAAGATGGAGCGTTGTCCTGTCATCCTAATCACTCCGAATTGGCCTCGTCAGTCCTGGTATCCGGAACTGCTAGCCATGTCAGTGGCGGATCCCTTTCCGCTTTCTGCCCGTCCAGATCTACTTCTTCAAGGATATCTGTGGAAGGAGGATGTTCAGCATCTCCATTTGATGGCTTGGAGGTTGAATCCTCAATTTTAAAGAAGAAAGGGTTTTCCTCTTCAGTGGTGTCCATGATGCTCAGAGCTCGCAAGCCTGTGTCTTCCAAGATCTATCATCGCATATGGTCCACCTTTGTGGCATGGTGCACTGATAAGGATCTGTCACTTGAATTCCATCTTCCCACGGTCCTGGCCTTTTTGCAGCATGGGGTTGAGAAGGGACTCAGCCTGAGTTCTCTCAAGGTTCAGACTTCAGCTTTGTCTGTATTTTTCCAGGAACGGATTGCTATTCTTCCTGATGTTAAGGTTTTCTTCTAAGGTGTGGCTCATGTTCGCCCGGCCTTCAAGAGTCCAGCTCCCCAGTGGGACCTCAATTTGGTGCTGGGGGTTCTCCAGAGACCCCCGTTTGAATCCTTGGCTTCTATTCCTTTACGTCTCTTGACCTGGAAAATGGCCTTTCTTTTGGCTATCAGGAAGTCTGACGCTCTGTTCGTCATTTCTGAGGGGCCTAGGGCAGGGAGACTGGCATCCAAGGTGACTATTGCATCTTGGATAAAATCTACCATTCGTGAAGCCTACAAACTGCGGAATAAGCACGTTCCCTTCAGGGTTACTGCTCATTCCACCAGATCAATTGGGGCCTCTTGGGCCTATAAGAATCAGGCGTCCGCTGATCAACTGTGCAGAGCGGCCACTTGGTCCTCTGTGCACACATTCTCAAAGCACTATCGTGTTGATGTACTGGCCTCGGCTGATGCCAGCTTTGGAAGGAAGGTACTGGAGGCAGTCTTGCCTGTTTAGGACCTTCTACTCTGTGGTTCTTAGTGCTTCTTTGCTGTTGAGCCCCGTTGGCTCTGGTTCAGTGTGCTGTGTTAGTTCGGGGGTTTGTTTTTCCCCCTGGTTGGTGTCTGTTGACACTTCTGTTATTGGGCTGTATGACTAATTGGTTCATAGCAGTTCTGGTGACTTTGGGCCTTGCGCTTGGTCCTTGCCTTACTTCCCGCCTCTGGGAAAGCTCAATGTTTGTAGATCCCATTGTACCAGTGACCTGTATTGGACGACAGTGAAAATAGGATTTTAGTCGTACCTGTTAAATCCTTTTCACTTAGTCCATACAGGTCACTGGTCTCCCATCCTGGGCATGCTCACAGGAGTCTTCCTTTTCCTTCTTACTCTGGTCAGTTTAGTGTCTCAAATCAATCTAGCTTGTCTCTGGCTGAGGGCAGCTTAAGAGGGAGGGAGGCTCCACCCCGTGCATACATTTGAATGAATGTTCCTGCCTACTTAAAGGGGCGGATTGCCTCCCATTGTACCAGTGACCTGTATGGACTAAGTGAAAAGGATTTAACAGGTAAGACTAAAATCCTATTATTACGATCCATAAAAAGATTAGGGGGAGAGGGTGGACAAAAAAATAAGCCTTTTTTCAGAATGTTGATCTCATTTTGTTTCAAAATGTTATTGGAGAGGTTAAAAACGCCAGCGGTTTCTAAATTTTGTATGACTTTGCTCTCTTTGTTACTTCTTTCACTGCCTAGACACCCTCTCCTTCTAATTGAAGTTGTCTCTTCTGTGGTAACAGTGGTTGATATCTGTTGGGGTGTTCCCACTGGGTCCAACTCTCATTTGTCCTACAACAATAGAAGGTGTTCCTCTAATCATTTTCAACATAGAAGGAGAGGGGGCGGTAGATATGAGAAACATCATTGCACAAAATGCTTTCAATACTGATCCTGAGTGTGCATTTAAATGTGTCGTCCACCAATAAAGACACACTTTTATTGGTGGGGCACATGGCCCCCACACTAATTTTATCTCCTTGGGATGAGAGTTGGATGCAATGGAATCACCCAAAAATATATCAAACACTGTTACCACAGATGAGACAACTTTTATTCACAATTTGTTTTTATTCAAACCCATTTATTAAAGGAACAATTTTATTCACTTTGTATTCCGGTCATCATTACTTGTATTGGTTTCTAGAGATTCCATGGAAACCCCTGTTCAGGGGCAGGTGTTTCCCCTGTTGGTTTACAAGTTGCTTTGATCCCAACCGTTGTGTCATGAAAATGTGAGTAATCAGATCTGTATTTTACATTTTATATTTATCGATGTGTTGTTACTAACACTCTCCTGTTTCCTATGGATTCTGAATGAGAAGAGGATGATGGTGAATATAAAGATATAGATTCTTCTGATACCTATGAGGCTTACCCCTCCCCTCTGCTGAGGGGCTCATTAGAGCAGTTCCGGAGACCCTTCAGGTCTCTGACACTTCTGATGGGGGGTCTTCTTCTATGAGATGTAAGAAGTCTTCTCTATTCTTCCCTCCCAGTGCCACAATTGACCATATTCTTCTGGCTGAATGGAAGACCCCAGACAAAAGGCTGTTCATCAACAAAAGTTTCTCCAAGCAGTATCTGTTTTCTGAGCAGCTTTGGCACAGTGGGCCTCTCATCCAAGCAATTCTTATTCACCTGGACAGGCAATGCTGCCTGCATTTTTCAGTAGGCCCAGATCATTATCAACTCACAGCCATGCCATTTGGCCTGGCTTTGGCACCTCGCATGTTCACCAGGGTCATGGGGGCCTTAGCGGCCTTCATTCACATCACATCTGGGCCATTTCTTTGGCTTATCACATTCAGGAATGCACCCCACTTCTGGTCCACCAGTGGTAGATCTTGAACACACTCATGTCCTCTCTGGTGCCTTTCCAGGAACTGGTGTTCCTCGAGATGAATTTTGACACTCGCCTGGGGTAGTTCTTTCTACCAGAGGAAAAGATTCTTCTTGTGATGCAGGAAGTATCCCAGTCTCTGGAGTGGCACTCAACCAGGATCAGGAGTACATGAGAGTTCTGGGCAGACTAGTGTCATCAGTAGCTGTTATACATTACTCTCAGGTCCACACAAGAGAACAGCAGTGACATGTAATCCAGCTTCTGGATCATCAGATATCGCTTTCTCGGGAGTCCAGTTCAGACCTTCAGTCGTGGTTGCACCAACACAGCCTGAAACAGGTGAAACCCTTTTTGATTCCTGGCCCATGGTCACAACATATGCTAGACTGAGCACCTGGGGAGTGGTTCTTGCCCACTTGGGGGCCCAAGGCAGGTGGGCTCAAGAGGAGACTGTTCAGTTTATAAATGTCTTGGAACTCCAGGCAATCTGGCTGACCGTTGTGTTCTGGACCACACTCTTGAAGGGGAAGCCATGCCTGTTGCATACATCAATCGCCAAGGGGTCATTCGCAGTACACCTGCTTGGCATGAGGTGAGGTGCATTCTTAGTTGGGTGTAGGAAAACGTTTGCCATCTCAGCTGTTCACATTCCAGGCATAGAAAACATTCTGGTGGTCTTTCTAAGTCACCAAGGCATAGTTCCAGGCAAGTAGAAATTCAGTCCAGAAGCATTCATGCCTAACTGTGCAACAGTGGGGAGTGCCGACAATAGACCTCATGGCCACCAGAGACAACAGGAAGGTTTGACCTTATGCTCCTGGACGGGAGATCCTCTGGTCTTTGCCATGGTCATTATGTTAATTCAGTGGAACTTTCATCTCGCTTATGTGTTTCCTCTCGTTCCCAGGGTACTCTGAAAGATCAGGATGTACGGCACAACCTTAATTTTGGTCGTCCCTTACTGGACACGGAGAACATGGTTTGCAGACCTGGTCAGTCTTTTGATTCGGGATCTGCTACACCTTCCTCCCAGGCCAGACCTCCTACTCCAGGGTTAATTGCGACTGCAAGGATGTGGAGAAATTGGCTTTGATGGCATGGCTATTGTAGCCAACATCTTGAGATGGAAAAGTTTTCCCACAGAGGTAATTTCCACTATGATCCAGGCCAGGAAGCCTGTCTCCCCAAAACCTTACATAGGATATGGTCTCTTTTTCACAACCTGTGCGCAGACATGGCTATGTCTTTGCATGTTTGAGCTCTCTTTTAACGTTTAAATTTCAGTGCTTTTTATGTTTTTCCAGAGATATATTGCCCCCACTCCTCAGAGTGACCTTCACTTGGTTTTGGGAGTCTTGCACAGACCTCCCTTTGAGACCCTTGTTTCCATCCCTCTGCATCTATTGACGCTTAAGATGGTCTTTCTTGTGGCAGTAGTCTCAGTCAGGAGAGTCTCTGAATTGCAGGCTATGTCTGGCAAAACACCTTTCCTGGTCTTTCATAATGACAAGGCGGTGCTTTGTACCTCTCAAGAGTTTCTTCCTAATGTGGTCCACATCAATCAGGAGATTGTTGTGTCTTTGTTTTGACTGATAAAGGGACGGATCTCCATTTGTTGGACGTGGTGCATTGCCTTAAATTTTAAGTGCCTTGTACTGACCCTTTTCACAAGGCTGACTCTCTGTTTGTCATCCCTGACATACAGCCAGGGGAAGGGTTGAACTGGAAAAGTAGAAGGGACTCTCCACCCATACGACTCTGTCTTACAAAGGCAAGCATGCCGTCTGCTGGTCAGAGTCTCCATCTGCAGAGACTCAGGGGCATGGAGGTGTGTTGAGAGGGGAAAGTGGAGGGAGATATTATTTATTTATTTATTAACTTGTGTATAATGCACCCCCTCTTCACATAAGATGAGTGGGGTAAAAATGTGTGTATTATATACAGAAGAGTTTACTGTGTATAAATAAAGTGTCTTTTAACTTACCTATTTTTTCTGCTTCAGATTTAGCACATCTTATATATAATATGCTTAACTTCCCTTCTTTTAACCTTGAAAACTTCTCTAACTTTCTCTGCCTAAGTCTTCCTACACTTGCTGTGTGCACTTTTTTACCCATTACAATATCAGCCATCCCTCCCGAGAACCATACTTGTGTTTAGTAATAAGGCTATCCAATACTACATGCCCATTTATCATCAGTTGTGGACTAGAGCATCATTTAGTTATTTAGAGTGGCTCAGCACTTTAAAAGGAAATAATATAACATGCAGCTTTGCAGTAGAAATCAGTGGACTGGCTTCAGTCTGATTCATCATTGAGGTACAAAGTCCTCATCAGTTAAATAAAGGAAAATATTACTAGCACATCTGAGGGGAATTGCAGGAGTTATGTATTATGACACAAAAATTAGAACTTGCACAGTCATTTAAGACAATATATAATAATATTTAGATCTGCTGTGGTGGCAGGGCAACATATTTGTCAAGCAGCTACAGTTTCTTTAATAATTTTTCTCATGGAGTGGTGGTTTGACTGCAGATTGTCTCAGAAACAAGTGTCAGCAGCAATCAAAACATAATTCTTTCACTTGAGAAATATAGCAAGAAGACTTCCCAATCTTCATACATCTTTGCATTTGTATCCTCACATCTTGACTATTGCAACGCACTTTATCTATGAATTCCAGATAAAGAATTGCAGATAATGCAAAATGCCACAGCAAGGCTAGTAACCAACCATACCTGCTCATATCACATAACATCCAACCTCTTTTCTCTTCACTGGCTGCCTCTAGCATGGTGACATTTTTCATTGTAGGCTTGCTGATGTTTAAAGCTCTAAATAATCAAGGACCTACTACCTGAAGGAACTGCTGGTCTCTTACATTCCATCCCTCTCACTCTTCAATCCTCAATCAACATGAAAATGACAAATATGTGTATTCAAGGTTCACTTAGCATTATCTGGTTCCCTAGCCTTTTGTCATGCTGCTCCAGTCTGTGGAACTCTGTCTCCTGTTCAGTTCAAGAGACCTTGTCTCTGGAAATGTTTAGAAAGAGACTGAATACTTCCCAGTTTACTCAAGCCTATGAGTAACACCTACCATCTGTCAATATTTGCATCCTCATTTTTCATAGGTTTGCACCTTAATGAATGCTGATGTGGTTCTGTTGTTCAATGTGGAGTGCATTGTGTTCCATTAAGATAACAGTGCTATATTAGTTTTGTGGCAAACCAACCAAAAATTTCCATTGATTTGATTGAGGATTTTAACCCCTTAATGCTAGAAAGGTCTCTAGTGCATTGCTTCCCAATGTATGAAATCCTTTCTAGCACTCAGTGGGTTAAGTACCCTCATGTAAGTCAATGGGAATATTTAATTGTTCTCTGTGGTGTAGTTGGTTTGCCCTAGAATGTTTCCATTTTTGCCTTTATACTTAATGTATGACACACTGGCTCTGAGTTGTTGGTGCTCTGAGCTGGTGGAGTCATGCAGCTCAGCACTGAAGTAGTTAAGAGAGTAATTCAAATTGGGTAGGGCTGCACGGGGAATTTGTTATTCCTATACAACAGTATTGAACACTTTAAAGCGAACTACCGCCTAATATAAATTCGCCCCCCCAATAAGTATGCATATGGCAACTAGCTTCTTAATAGTTCTATTATCTGCCACAAGTACCAGCATCCTAAGTAATCCTTTTTCTTGTGAGACTAGTGGCCAGACTTGCGTTCAGACATCTTGGCTTAAAGACACATGCGCTGTTCATTCCCAGTCTCGTCTAGGAGGCATTGCATGGAGCCAAAAGGCACAGGAAGAGACTGACGGTGCAGATGTGCAGATGGCTCTAAAGCACGAAGCCTAGCCGTCAGTCTCACAAGAAATAGGATTACTTTGGATGCTGGTACTTGTGAGATAATAGAGCTAATTAAGAAGCTAGTCGCCATATGCATAATTATTGGGGGGCAACTTTATATTAGGTGGTAGTTCTGCTTTAAGAACTGGGTTTCTCACCTTTGCTTGTCTTACAGGGAACATTGCTGGTGGCCCATCCGTTTCCTCTGCCTGTGATCTTGGTCCCCTAATTGGTAGCTTTTTTTTCTATTATAGTGAGACGCCTTCTGACACTGTACAATCAGTACACAAATAGATTTTATTGACAGATGATACTTTATGGTAGGAAAAGTGCAAAGTTAATATAACTTTTAACTAGACATTATTAGTTTGGTTTAAGGCATAATCTTTTTGTAACCTTTATTCATTATTGTTAACCTTGAGGATTAATTTCAGGAAGACCCTGAAATACCTTTTACTGCTTGTGTATTAGTAAGTCAAAAAACCTTTGTCCTTTCTGCATGAGTGAACAAGCTGGCATCCACTTCTGTTAGATCCTACAGCTCAAATCCTCTCTACATAGAAATGTACTGTATAATCAGAGCGTAAAATCTGACAACCGGTTGCACTAGCCAGTTTTTGCCAAGCAAACAAATATGTGAATTTTAACACAATAATACACGGAATTATGAACAGAATACAATAAAAAATAACAGTTTAATTCAGTTGTTAAAGGAGAAATGCCACCTAGTTGATAAAAATTGCTTAATAAATTCAGCATTGGGGATCATATCCTTGATATGTGGCCGCACAGACGTTTTACACTTTTAGTGCCAGGCTAATGTACAAAGCATTTTTCTGTAATGTATAGCAGATACCATCTGGCACACAAAGCGTTAAAAATGTACAGCTAGATTTTTCTATTTCACCAATATCTGAATTTTCCAAGGGCCCCTTATTGCAGCTTGTTTTCCTCATCCCCCTGCCCCTTTCATCATTTAAATGATGATAAGATATATGAATGCAAGTAAAACACCAATCTGAATTGTTTTCTCCCCTTAACCCATTGGTTACAAGGTTTCTTTTTACTGGACAAGAGCAATTTTGATGTGTTTAATATGTCTTTGTTTAACCATTTTTTCTGTATAATTCATTTAGTACACCCACACAAATGATATACTATTTTAAGGATAAGTAGAACTTTCTTTTGATGCCATATTTATATATCTAACACATCATTCAGTTTGATTATAATATAAAAAAAGAAACACAACATTTTGCATAGGATTTCTTGTGATGATTTGTGCACAGTCAGTGAATCTGAAATCTAATGCCCCCAGATATATTAATTTACTTATCCTGAGTTTGAGATTGCCCCATATACCTAAGATTTTAATATTTTTTCAAATTTGCAGGACAAATACTACAAGGTGAGCACAGATATTTCCAAGCTTTAATTTTTTTTAAAATTTGGCATTCAAGAATCATAGCTTAGTTATTGGTTCCAGACCCCAAAATGCTCAACAAAAGTACATGTTTCTGAACAGTAAACAACATAGTTATTTCAGGAGGAGAATTTTGGAGCTTTCCACATAGCCATTTTTCCACAAATCTGTGGCAAATTTGTGGTAATATTTTTTTTTTTTTTTTTTTTAAGTTTATGTTTATTAGGTTGTCCAAAATACAAATAGTACAATGAGAACATACAAGTCAAGATTTCAATATAACAGTAGTTGTGATTATTACAGATGAAGTACATTGTAGAAAAAAAAAAAAAAATACAAGGAGTAAAGCTAGTTCAACAATAAAATCCACATTTCACTACATTAGAACGTATGTCACTCATTGTAGAATGAGGTGGTCGTCAGTATTTGGAAAAGAGGATTGGGCAACCTTTACCATTTTGAGTTATATCAATTAAGAGAAAGTGGGAGAAAGAAAAGAAAAGAAAAAAGAAAAAAAAAAAAGGAAAAGAAGAATCAGAGGGTTAGAGATGAAGAAAGGGGTCAGAGAGTGGAGATGATAGGACACTAAGGTAAGAAAAAGTATAGAAAAGTCATGGGAACCAAATGCATGTTGTAAAGGAGGTGGTGATAGAATGAAGAATCGGCGGGGAAGGCACTGGGACCAGGAACTGATGGACTGCCCCTATTGATCAATGGGGTCTCTATCGCGGGTCACGCCCAAGCAAAACAGAGCTTTTCTCTGTGAACCACCTCGAGAGCCACACATCCAACGTCTTCGGATCTTTACGCCTGTGGATCCAGGCTAATTTAGTAAAAATAAGATGATCGTCCACTTTTCCTAGCCATTCCTCAAATGTCGGTGGCACTGAAGATTTCCATCTGATTGGAATTAGGCTTTTAGCTGCATTAAGCATAGTCAGCAGAAGAATTCTCTGTGGAGCTGGGGTAATAGGCAATTTAAAATATAGAAGTATTTGCCAAGGAGTCCGGTCAAGTTTGATACTGGATACTCTCTCTATGTGTGAGATGCACGCCAACCAGTATGGCTGAATTAGCGGACAGAACCACCAAATGTGAGAGAGTGAGCCTATGTTGTGCTTACATCTCCAACATGTGGCAGAGAGAGAGGAATTGAATTTATGAAGTTTAGTAGGAGTATAATACCATCGTGTAAGAAGTTTCACATTCATTTCAATTAAGGCAGTCGAAATAGACGATGTGAAAATGGTGGGATAAATGGAGGACCATTCATCCGTGGTAAGTGTGCAACTTAGCTCCGTTTCCCAGGCAGACGCGTAGGACGGTTTAGCAGGTGTTGAAGAGAGTGAGAGCAATTCGTACATCTTACCAATACGTCCACGTTTCACACAATTAGGCGAAAGGAAAGATGTTTCAAAAGAAGACAGTGGTCTGTCAATGCAAGCAAAGAATTTGGGATGTGTCAGAAAGTGTTTAAGTCTTAGATAGCTCCATATTTCTTTTGGAGGAAGGAAGTATTTATTTTGGAGCGTATCAAAGGGGACAATAGATGTGAGGTTTCTAATGTCTTGAATAGCTGCTTCAGAAATTGTTTTCCAAGCCGGGAATTGGTTCAATGAGAGCGAGTAGTCGGTTTGACGGGGAGAGAAGATTTTGGAAAAGGGAGACGGTAGGGGAATTAAAGTATGGATCTTATTTAATTTCGACCATAACAATAGGGTGGTACGGATTACAGGGTGGTACATTTTGTTGAACTGTCTTTCCGCTGGAGGAAGCAGAACTTCAACCAGAGGGTCTAAGGAGTCATAAAATGAACGTTCTAGTCGTACCCACAACTTGTGAGCACTATTGTTGTGCCAATCCGGAATAGACGTTAAAAGAGTAGCATGATAGTATCGTTTAAGATCCGGTACTTGTAGTCCACCTCGTTTCTTGTGTCCACACATTGTAGCTGTTTTCAATCTGGGTCTTCTATTACTCCAAATAAAGGAAGTGAACGCCTTGTATGCCGAGTCAAAGAAAGATCGTGGAATGTGTATAGGAAGAGTTTGGAAAAGATATAGAAAACGCGGTAGTATCATCATTTTAAGGGTGTGCATTCTACCTATCCACGAGACATGGAGTGAGGACCATTTATACAGATCTCTACGAACAGCACGTAATAGTGGTATGTAATTAGAGTGAAACAAGGATTCTGTTGATGCTGTAAAATGTACACCTAAATATTTGATGGAGGAAGCAGACCATTGAAAAGGTAAGCTTGATTTCAAGAGAATAAGAGTTTCCCGGGGTAAGAAAAGAGGGAGGGCTTCCGACTTGGCAAGATTTATTTTAAAGTCTGAAAGAGTAGAGAAGATTTCCATTTCTTTGAGAAAAGCGGGCATAGAGCGAATCGGATCCGAGGTGGTCAAAAGTATATCATCGGCGAATATAGATAGTTTATGGACCTGATCAGCAATTCGAATACCCACTATGTCGGGGTTGGCACGAATATGTTGTGCAAGCGTTTCCAAAACAAGAACAAATAGGAGGGGAGAGAGAGGACAGCCCTGTCTAGTTCCATTGGTGATAGAAAAAGTCGATGACAAGTGTCCGTTAACTCGAATGCTTGCCGAAGGAGCAGTATAGAGTAGTTTAATGTAGGAAAGAAACTGAGGGCCAAATCCGAAAGCTCGTAAGGCTGAAAACATGTAGGACCAATTAACCCGGTCGAAAGCTTTTTCTGCATCAGTAGTGAGAAAAACAGATGAAATTTTCTGTGTTTCTATATAGTGAAGTAAAGAGATCATCTTTCTGGTGTTGTCTCTCGCTTCCCTACAGGGGGTGAATCCAGTTTGATCTAAATGAAGGAGCGAGGGGAGCGAGGTTTTCAACCTATTCGCTAGGATTTTAGCGTATAATTTGATGTCTAAATTTAATAGTGAGATTGGTCTATAATTAGAACATAAAGTAAGATCCTTTCCATCCTTCGGTATTACTGTCACATGCGCAGTTGTCAGAGAGGATGCGGCAGATGATCGCTCGGGCATAGCTCGGAAGCAATTAGCCAGCATCGGAGTGAGGAGATCTCTGTAAGTTGCGTAGTATTGTTGGGAGAATCCATCTGGGCCCGGGCTACGTCCTGGGGGAAGTGATTTGATCGCCACAGCTACTTCCTCGTCAGAGATGGGTCGATCCATAGATAGTGTGGCAGATGGGTCTAGTTGAGGGAGATTAGCCGCCTTAAGATATTCTTCAATAGCTTGAGAATTCGGTTGAGAGCTGGGGGATGATGAGCGTAGGTTATAGAGATGTTCATAGTAATGACGGAAGGAGTTTGCTATTTCTGTCGGCGCGTGTCTTAGTACTCCGGTTGAGTCACGGACATGCGGTATGTAAGTACGTTGTTGTAAGAATCTAAATTGCTTCGCTAATAATGCACCCGATTTATTCCCATGTTCAAAGAAGGTTTGCTTGGAGCGGAAGAATGCTTTCTCCACTTTAAGAAACAAGAGAGATTGGAGTTCTTTCCGCAGTTGCACAAGGCGTAGTAAGAGCGATTCGTCTAGAGACGTTTTGTGAGAGGATTCTAGGTTTTGGATATTTTGTGTTAGAGTTTCGATTTTCAAGAGGCGTTGTTTTTTCGAGTGCGCAGCTGATTTGATAAATTCTCCCCGAATAACACATTTATGAGCCTCCCATAACACCACTGGTGAAACGTCATCTTTATCATTGTCAGAGATATAAGTAGAAATGGAGTCATGGATGTGCGTCCGTATCGTGGAATCTAGCAAAAGCTGTTCATCTAGTCTCCAAATGTGTCCTGGTCTAGGGAAATTAGAATAATTAATGGACACTATAACAGGTGCATGATCCGACCAAGTGATTGATCCAATAGTCGCTGTGCGTATCAGAGAGGTAGAACAGTGTGGCGTGAAAACGTAATCTATTCTGGAGTATAGTTTATGAGGATTAGAATAGAACGTGTAGTCCCTCGTATCGGGGTGGAGAATTCTCCAAACATCAACTAGTCTATGCATGTGGAGAGTGTGGCGAAAATCATTAAGTATTTGTGTGGGATAAGAGGAAGTTTTAGAAGAGCAGTCTAAGTAAGGCATTAGAGGTAAATTGAAGTCCCCCCCTATAAGTAAGGTGCCCTCTTGAAACAAAAATAGTTTGTTCAAAGTAACAGATAAAAATGAATGTTGAGCCGAATTAGGGGCATAAAAAGAGGCAAAAGTAAAAACATGGGAATGAATGGTGCCCTTAATGAAAAGATACCTGCCCGCCGGGTCTTTTTGTATGCCAGATAGGATAAATGGTACGTTTTTATGAATCAGGATTGCAACTCCATTTTTCTTGACTGCTGCAGAACTGAGATAGGCCGTAGAATAATATCTGTTAGTCAATCTCATTTCTTGTGACCGCTTAAAGTGGGTTTCTTGAAGCATGATAATGTCACCTTGTAATCTATGAAGATCTCCTAGTGCCACCGACCTTTTCTTTGGGGAATTGAGGCCTTTTACATTCAGGGAAATAATCTGTAAGGGTTTCGCCCCTTTAGGAATGGTCATGGGGATCGAGAGAGGGTATGAGAATTATCATCATTGATAGGGGAACAGTAGCATATAAGCAATATCAATTGAAATAAGCTTGTCCAACAGTTCCTGGTCCCAGTTGCATAAGTTACACCCGTAGTATATGGATAACGAAATGGTTCCCACTTATAAGTAAGGTATGAAGGGAGGGAAAGAGAAGAAAAGAAAAAAATAGAGGAAAGGGAGTTAAGTCTCTGTCTAGACAGCGGTGTGGATCTGTATCCCCTGTCTAGAGAGGAATGTACAACAGAGAAAGAGGGATCGGAGAAGTAGAAAAGCAACAACTGTAAGAACATCTGGAATATCATGAAATAACAGGTAAGCATGTCAGGGGTCTTGAAGGCGGACCCCAAGAGATTCAAGAAAATATATCAGCAGGAGTCAGGCAATCATTTGAACAAAGTCATTGTTATGTAATTGAAACATTAAACAGAAGAGGTGTCTTGCAAATTTTAGTTATTGACAATGAGGACAACAGAGAAACATTGATATCATAGTTGGTTAATGGAATCTGCAGAGCACTGGAGGGAATGGAAGGATATATAATATGTGGTCATAAAGAGAATAGTGGGGTTTAGTACAGGAATGGAAAATAGAGCTAAAGAGAGAAAAACTACTGGATTGAGGAGTGGATTATACCTGGGGCAAAATAAATTCTCTCCACGTAGAGGAGAAAAGGTAGTACGGAGGATAGAAAGCCAACAGGCAGACTAATCTATATGTCTCAAGAGTGATAGCAAGCGTTCTACCCATATTCCCCCCCTTTTTTTTTTTTTTTTTTTTTTTTTTTTCCTCTGTCCTTCCTCTCTCCTCTCACCGTCCTTCCTCGCTTTGTATCATATTAACATTAGATAAGCACCACCCAATAGGATTGAACAGTACCTAATATTCGCCTCCAGACGGTCTCTAGGAGACCAGTAAGCAATGCATAATGGTTAAAGTCTAAATGACTGACAATCAGGATAATGTCATAAGCATCACAGTATGGCATAACATAATGTCTCAAAGTAGGGAATAGGAAAGAAATAGGTTTCAGCTGTTAGGAGGGCAGTCTACTGGAAGTTCTTGTGGAGTGCACAAGAATGTATTCACAAGAAATTGCATGTTGGGGGTCAATAAATGTAAAAGGAAGATGTATGAGTGCGGAAAGTATGGAAATACAAGAGTGGAGATGGAGAGGTTATAATAAATATAAAGTGATACGGGAAGGTATGAGAGGAAAGAATGAGTGATTGATGTATCGTATAAGTAGAGTGAATTACATATGGTGTGAGTGTCAGGAGAATGACCGGCCTGTCAATGGGAGTGAAGATAAATAACCAACTATAGAAAATATAACAGGTTCAGAGCTGTCTCTGAAGCGACAGATTAGAAATGGGGCCTAAGAGATCCGCCATGGCAGAAACATATCCCCATTTCAAAGGGGTGTAAATCAGACTAGTAAATCACTCGCTCAAGTCCACTCTCCTCCCAGGTCCAGAAAATGGGGCATGGGAGGAGAGCAAGCCAACTAGCAGCAAACTCCAATATTAACGAAAGCGAGTGTCAAAGGTACAATATAAGTATTTGTGAGAACAATCAATAACAAAATAAAACTATAGCATATATATGACAATAAACAACATCATATGAAAAGAGTGACCATCAAACGAACACATTCAAGCATGAATATAAAAACCGTGTCGTGCATGTAGTCCCAAATTGCGTACCCTTTGGCCCAAAGGCCTGATACTGGTGAAAATAAATGACAATACCGTCTGGAAATCCAAGAGATGAAGAAAAAAGTCTCAGCCGTCTGACTGACAAGCATGTTTGGCTGCCATAAAAGGTGAGGAAGGAGATCTAGGAACTCTGCGTTTCTTGGTAACCGCATTCCAGACTGATGGATTGACCATATCGGTATCCCAAGGTTGGTGATCGGGTAGGAGATGTTTCGGATCGTCCGCCAGTTGTAGTTGCAAGGACGAGATGAAGGCCTTGTAGTCTCCTTGATATTTCAGAATGTGGGACCGGCCTTCATAAGTAGCTATTAGCATCAGGGGAAAACCCCACCGATAGCGAATATCACGCTGTCTGAGGGCTTGGGTAATGGGCTTCAGGTCTCTGCGCCATTTAACCGTCATGGGGGAAAGATCCCCATAGATTGAGATGTCTTGATTCTCGAAGGAGATTGAGGTCTTGTTCCTTGCATGTGAGGAGATTCTCTCTTTATCCAAATATGACAAAAAACGGAGAATTATGTCGCGAGGAGAATCTTGTGCAGCAGACTTCGGTCTAAGAGACCTATGCGCTCATTCAATAGTAAAGAGGGTGCCTTCAGAAGCATTTGTAATAAAGCGGAAGAGTCGTTGTAGAAAATCTGGTAAGAGTTCAGGCCCTATATCTTCCGAGACTCCCCGAAGGCGCAAATTGTTGCGTCTCTGCCTGTTTTCTAGGTCATCTATTTTCAGTAATAAGTCTCTCTGATGATCATATAGAGTGTTGGTTCTGGTGAAAACGTCCTGCTTGAAGGTATGGTAAGCGTCTCTGTCTTCCTCCAAAGCCTCAAGACGAGTGCCAAGTTGAGCGACATCTTGCTTTATTTCCGCCAATTCATCCCGTAGAAATATCTTCAAGTCAGCTAAAAGATCGTGGAGATCTTTTTTAGTCGATGGGGTGTCCATATCCTCCTTGTCAGAGTCATCCTCTGTACTGCTGTTTATAGGCGCCATGGTCAAATGAGCACGAGCAGGCCTGCGTTCCGCGTCTTTAGCAGCATATTCGTTTGCGGCCGCCATCTTGGGTAAGCGCGAGGAAGTGGAGTTCTGAGGTTTCTTAGGGAAATAATCCTGTACGTCCTTCCCTTTCTTTAGAGTCTTCTGCTTTGACATCGTGGTCGATGAAAGACACAAGATAGAATATAAAAAAACAGGTTTGTAGCCTGAAATCTCGAATTAAGGATCTCTTGGTGTCGGAGCCAGTCAATTACGCGTCCATCCGGATGCACCGTTAGGCCACGCCCCCCCATATTTTGTTTTTTTTGCCTTTTTCGCACTTATGTTACAATGCAGTTGTGCATTTCAAGCCTATTATATTTGCCAATGTAAAAAGCCTCAATTAGTGTTCAGCTACATTTTCTGAGTACGGCAATGCTCTACATGCATACGTTTGGCTACGGGGCCAAATTTGGAAATGTGTTTCAGTTTTCAGAATGGAATTTTCACATTTTCATTAGAGGCAGTTTAATAGTCCTCCAATTCAAATTATCCACCCAAAAATGTTTTTGAAAAGTATGAGACCCAGGTTTTCATTCTAGGTGCATTTTGACACTTTTCATGCAGCCACATTACCACCAATTCCAATCCATTTCAAAAACTGCAGGACGAAAAAACCTACACTTATAACAGCTAGAGCTCTGTCTACATTAAAAAAAGATGAGTGCTATTAACAAAAACTTTCTTACATTAATCAATAATAATAATAAAAAAATAAAAACAGAGCACATTGCTTCCTATTATACTTTCATACTGTTAGATCAAAGGAGAGATTTGTTCTGAAAAATACACAGCAAAACAGTGTATTTCAGACTGAGAAAATTGGTCACATAATAAAGTGGCAGCTGTTACATCGCAAGTTCATTGCATGTATGTGGTATTGTTTAAAACATTTGGCAGTGCAGGTTATGAAGGGTAATCAGGACAGTAATATGTAGTTTGCATAATTTCCCATTGCTGTAGCACACTCTGAACCTTTTTTCTGGGTTTTGCTTTCTGCTGGTTGGTAGAATTTTAAAAGGAAACTGTGCTGCACCAGTTCTCAGTTTTCGAGATATGGCTGTAGCTCAGGGTGTGACTTGAAACAAAAAATTAATGATTACTGTACAATCTCTGGTATAATATGCACCTGTGTGTATCTGTGCGGAAGGAGGTACAGACCTCTCCTGACTCCTGCCACACCACTGGACCACCAGGGAGGTAGGAGATGGGCAATGTGGGGGCAATGTGGAGATGGAGGGCAGTGTGGTGCAAGGTGGAGATGAGGGGCAGTGTGATGGCAATATGGAGATTGGGGGCAATGTGGAGATTGCAATGTGGAGATTGGGGGCAATGTGGAGGTGGCCAGTGGAGATGGCAAATGTGTTTGAGGAAGGGTAAGGTCGTTGGGGGGCCCATGGCAGTTCTTGCACCAGGGCCCGGTGGCTTCTAGTTACGCCTCTGGCCAGGATTGCTGCCTTGCGATGTAGGATGAGGGATTGGAAGCAATATATTGTGCTGCATACTCATTAGTCTGGGAGACAATCCCCCAAAAATCTTTCCTCAAAAATAAACTAAAAAATTGGACAGGGCAAAAGCCAGACATATCCACTAATTCCGGAGCTGGTTGTGAATGGAGAAAAAAAAGAAAACTAGTGATGCTATTCCTTAGGTTCAGCATAGCACCTGAGGTAGTACTCAAGGCAGTACAGGCCTTTTTTACAGGGGGCCTCAACATGCTCGCTAGATGTATTGCTAGACAAATCACTAAACTGGCCTGCATCAAAATCTGATGCAGAATCTGTGATTACAGAATATGACGCCAAAAAAGCATATGCCTACTCAGCAGTATATGTCTACTCCATTCTTACTATAGGTAACTAATTATCTACTTGGTTACGTACCCTAAAATGCATAATGCCTTCTTTCCACTACATAACTACTCACCCATACTTGTTAACCTACTTAACTTACCTACCAATGTAAATTACTATTATTTTATATTTTTTTATTACTAAGGTATGTAAAGCCTCATTTTGTATTGCCTCCCACTAAGTATCTACCCACCCAAGCTATATAATTAACTAAAACCAAATAGAATTGCAAAACAAAAGGTACAAACTACAGTGATCGGGTGGGGGGAGTTCAGGGTCTGGATGCAATGAACTAACATTTTCTGTGTCTCTTTGCCTCTCCATCAGAATGAGGAGGAGGGACGCAGAGAACAGTGACAAAGGCAGTGTTTAATAATGCAGTGTTTAATAATGGAGCACTTTCACCCCCAAGCAAGTTAATATAATTGAATGCCTATTGTAACGATTATATGGGATTTTTTTTCTACGTTGTTGTATAAATAGCCTTTGCAAACTTTGTCTTTTGAAGATGTGCTCAGCATAGATCTGTGAAGCACGCATGCACATAGATCTGTGCGGCATGCACTCACAGCTCTGTAAGACCACCCCGTCCTGACTCAACTCCACCCACCACCCTCCTACCTCTACCTAGCACCACCTTCTTGACTTCCAGTGCTGCTCAAGACACCGCTACAGGGGTAGCTTCCTGTCTTTGCAATACTTTCACCTCACTAGCAAATGTAGGGTTAATAAAACCACTGTAAGTCAAGAAGGTGGTGCTAAGTAGAGGTAGGATGGTGGCGAGTGGAGATGACGTCAGGGCGGGGACGGCCTTGCAGAGCTGTGCGTGCGTGCCGCACAGCTCTGTGCTGAGCACATCTTCAAAAGGTAAAGTTTGGAAAGACTATTTCTACAACAACGTAGAAAAAATAACTAAAATGCTTTTAATCGCTACAATAGGCATCCAATTAGATTAACTTGCTTGGGGGTGAAAGCATCCCTTTAAGGTGACATACAGTGAAAAAAGGCAGTGACGCCACTTACGCATATGTTTCGATGTAGCAACGATCACCTGCTCAAAACTAACCAAGATTGGTTGTAAACTGACTGCCCTGGACCTGGACCAGCCAACAACAGCCTCCGTCCACTGAGCGTGCTGCTATTTTTAATCCATGAAGTGCCAGGACTGTCATCTATCCTCAGAGGATGGAATTCTGTGATGGTCCTATCGCTTCATCTGTTTTAAAGGGGTTAATATGCTACTTTAGTTTTTTAGTTTTGTTCTCGTTTTACATAAGCCATCCTCATTCTGAGTTCAACAATTCCTCTTTCAGGTCACTGATTCCTTCTGAAGAGTTCTTTATCCTATACAGAGGTGGGTTCCAGGAGGTAAGTGTTACAGGCTCTGGGGGTGTGGTCACATGAGGAGTGGGGGTGTGGCCATGGGTTGAGCTAAGGGCACCTAGAGTGACTTGCCTAGGGGTGTCCGGGATTTATATCTGGCCCTGTGTATCACATTTACAAACATGACAGGTTGTGCTGTTCTTTCCTGACCATCCAACCATTGTCACTTTTCGTCAGTATGCTTTTATGTGGCATAGCAATGCAAATGATTGGTGCTGAAACCAAGCCTCATGCCCTCCCTGAAGAGCCTTATACCTTCAGAGGGGCATTCCCCACCAGTTTGGAGATCCACTAATTGCTTTGCAATGCATTCTGTACCTCTCTGGCACTTAAAGGGTTAATATCCCCCTAGTAAATGTTAGCTTATAAACAAAACTTATCTCATTTAGATTCACACCAGAAACTGCAATGTAAAAACCACAAATAAACCCAAAACAATGCATTTGTTAAGCCCTTGCATATTGCAGACATCGCCAGAGAAACTGTGAAACAATGCTTTAGAAATGTATCTAGCATTCAGAGGGTTAACAGAACTATGTGTAAGCGAGCATTAAGTGAAAAGAAAGAGAAATAAAAAACAATCCCAGTCATTGTCAGTTAACACTTTGAGTGCCAGAGGGGTATGCAGTGCATTTCAAAACAAGGTGTTGCGTATCCTTCTGGCACTCAAAGGGTTGATAAAATCTTATTTGCAGCAACATGAAATGAACAACTAAATAAGTAAATATTTTGCTTTTCCAGCTAATCTGACAGTTATATCTTTAAAAATGCATTTATTCAATGTTCTAAATTGTTTCTAAGTAAACCACAAGTAGAAACATTTGAAATATATCTGTGGGGGTCTTTATCTCGTGGATCCTCAGTATGAAGCCAAGACTGCAACAGCAATTTGATTCAGACCCTATTAGTATCTAAGGCAGGGTTGGGCAACCAGAGGCCCTCCAGCTGTTGATGACTGCAATTCCCATCATCTCTAACCAGTAGTCTTCAACAACAGTAGGGTCTCCCAGATCTAAGTTATAGTTTTACGTACAGATCACTGACTGACCAGGAAAAGTTAGATTCCAAACCTGAAACCAGAACATAGCAAAATGTGCCTAAGGCATCATTACAGTCTTCTGTTTGGACTCTCTCAATCTCTCAAGTGACTAAAATAGATATGAGGGAGGGAGGGTGAGAGAGAGCCTGTAGGAGAGACAGACGAGAGGAAGACTAGTATGGAATGTATTCAGTGGTATCCAGCTATGCAAGACAGTCCTAGCTCGTGTGTTTTAACTAATGAAATGATGATTAATATCGCATAAACTATTATTTTAAATAAAAAATGTCTAACATAATATATTTGTGATTTTGAAAGTTATCTTAGGTGTATGTTACAGTTCTAAGATATATTACATGTACTATGTCAAGTATGGGATTTTGAAAGTTCTTTCAGAATCACTTATATTTATGTTAGCCATTTTCATTTAATTCAATGGTTTCAGATATTTAGCTTTTTTTTGTCACTTTTCACAAATTAGATAGTAATGGCTGGCATGCCAGTGATATACTAACATTCCACACTGCTTTCCTTCCCATCTGCCACTATCAATTTAAATACACTGGCAGCCATTCAAATCCTGTCAAAATGGATTCTCCAGCTGTAGTGAGAATGTGAACAGGTGACAGTTTCATTTCACATTCATCCATTATTTTACTCATATATATATAGGTATATATATAAGGTTTTTGGCAGTACTTGCCTGGATGCCAGTGTTGTTATGGATGTAGATACAAAGCGAAGAAAACCGCACTCACAGGACTTCTTGATGAGAAAAGGTGCTGATTTATTTAAATCGGCAGCATTTTGGCCCCAGTCTTGAGAAAGGCCCAAATTGGGGACGAAACGTTGGTTTAAATAAACCAGCACCTTTTCTCATCAAGAAGTCCTGTGAGTGCGGTTTTCTTTGCTTTGTGTATATGTGATGCACATCCAAAACATATGTGTGTGTGAAATAATGACCTTAGTTTGCAACAATGAAGTACAGCAAGGGATGAAGGAATTTACACAAATCTCTAATTAAAAAACAAGAAGAAAACAGAAAGACAAAACAGTGTTATTTCATAGCGTTTACTTCACAGTAAACTACTGGCCATAATACCCACTTTTCTTGTGAAAGTAGTACTCTGCAATCAGAACAAGTAACTCGTAATTTGTTTAACAGAAAGCAAGAATAATTCAGATATAAATGTAAATACACACACATATATATATATATATATATATATATATATATATATATTCAGAGAAAAATATAAATGCACATATATACATTTCAGTGCAGCCATTTGCGCTTTCATCAGGCACATGGCTGCACTGAAACTTTGATACACCACATTAAACACTGCTTTATTTGAACGAGTGCTGGTTGATTTCATCTTTTTGGTACACTTATGAGGATTCCACTCAACTTCAGCACCCGGATTGTCTCTGTTTAAAAGTGCTGCCTTATGTACTGGTATATATAAATATATTCAGATATACAGTACTGTGCCAATGTCTTAGGCAGGTGTGAAATAATGCTCTAAAGTAAGATTGCTTTAAAAAATAGACATGTTAATAGATTATTTTTATCAATTAACAAAATGATAGTGAGTGAACAGAAGAAAAATGTAAATCAAATCAATATTTGGTGTGACCACCCTTTGCCTTCAAAACAGCATCAATTCTTCTAGGTACACTTGCACACAGTTTGTTAAGGAACTCGGAATGTAGGTTGTTCCAAACATCTTGGAGAACTAACTACAGTTCTTCTGTTGATTTAGGCAGCTTCAGATGCTTCTATCTGTCTTCATGTAATCCCAGACATACTCAATGATGTTGAGATCAGGGCCCTCTTGGGGGCCATACCATCACTTCAAGGGCTTTTTGTTCTTCTTTACGCTGAAGATAGTTCTTAATGACTTTGGCTGTATGTTTTGGGTCGTTGTCATGCTGCAGAATGATTTTGGGGCCAATCAGATGAAGGCTAAGTATCTCCTTTACTTCTCAGCATTGAGGAAACCATTCATTCTGACCAAATCCCAACTCCATTTGCAGAAGTTCAGCCCCAAACTTGCAAGGTACCACCAGCATGCTTAACTGTTGACTGCAGACACTCATTCTGGTACCACTCTCCAGCCCTTCGGAGAACAAACTGCCTTCTGCTATAGCCAAATATTTCAGATTTTGACTCATCAGTTCAGAGCAACTGCTGCCATTTTTCAGCACCCCACTTCCTATGTTTTTGTGCATAATTGAGTTGATTGGCCTTGTTTCCACATCGGAGGTATGGCTTTTTGGCCACAAGTCTTCCGTGAAGACCACTTCTGACAAGACAGTAAATGGGTGTACCAGGATCACACTGTTTTCTGCCAATTCTGAGCTGATGACACTGCTGGACATCTTCCAGTTGTGAAGGAAAGTAAGCATGATGTGTTTTTCATCTACTGCACTAAGCATTGCCTGTTTCTTTGTACTTCTTCAAAGAGCTTGGACAGCACATCTGGAAACTCTTTTCTTCCTTGAAATGTGTGCCTGGGAAAGACCTTGCTGATGCAGTATAACTACCTTGTGTCTTGTTGTTATTCTCAGTCTTGCCATGGTGTATAACTTTTGTCATTAAACTATCTTCAGCAACCTTACCTTGTTAGCTGAGTTTGGCTGTTACTCACCTAGTTTTATTCCTCCTACACAGCTGTTTCAGTTAAAGGGGAACTTTCACCCCGCAATAACTTAACGTTCGCTTGTTGCTCACCTGGCGACTAACCGGGTAATACTGCTGGCGACTAGCGCTACTAAGCAGCTAGTCGCCAGGTGAGCAACAAGAGAACGTTAAGTTATTGCGGGGTGAAAGTTCCCCTTTAATGATTGCGTTTCAACCCACATATTAAATTAATGATCATTAGTACCTGTTTGGTATAATTGTTTAATCATACATCTGACTATATGCCTACAAAATCCCTGAGTTTGTGCAAGTGTACTTTGAAGAATTTATGCTGTTTTGAAGGTATGAGGTGGTCACAACAAATATTGATTTGATTTAGATTATTGTTCTGTTCCCTCACTATCATTTGTTTGCTGATAAAATGAAACTATTAACATGTCTTAAAAAAAAAAAAAAAAAAAAAAAAAAAAAAAAAAAAAAAATATATATATATATATATATATATATATATATATATATATATATAAATATATATATTTAAAAACAAATTTATATATATATATATATATATTGCTATTTTTTATTATAAAACATTCAGCCTGCTTGGGATTACTTATTTGTTTATTTGTTCAATTCCACATATACCACACTATAGGAACTATTTGATACAGCCATGTTTCAGTTTAGTAAAGGATATTGTATTTATTAATATAGGCAGTTCCATGTTTGGCTTCTGTAGCAATCATTATTTGAGTCTGATGATTCTCATTGATTCATCCTTATTTCTTAAGATCACACTGCCATAATTCATACCCATTTAGCTAGTTTATGTGCATAAGAGAGTTGAGATACATTAATATTGCTCTCAGTCCCATATTTTGCTAGTGTATGAGCTTTTGGGATTATCGATACCGTATAATTACTCTTGATCTCCATAATACATGCTACCAGGGAGTTTCAGTTATTTTAATTATAGTACATAAGCGTGTTTCTTCTTAAAAGTACATTATTAAGAATTATAGTTCTTCTTCTCCTCTCTTTTTGATTATTCCAGTTACTTTTCAGTCAGGAATATGAGGAAAATTATCGTACTCATGTAAGTGAGGCAAAAGCAAATGGAATTGTTGTTAATTAATAATGCAGCTTTTAACCATCTGAGTTCCACAGGGGAGTACAATTAACATCCTTATTGCATTAAAAGGGTTACAGGAGCGATAATGTTTGTGGTGCTTAAGTCGCAGAGGATCCTCTTTGCTCCGACAGTGGACAAATGGAGTAGAGAGAACATACTGTGGAATTGCTGGCGATATGTAAGGGAGGGCATTCCTTTCACCTCTCCAGCTGTTCAACATCCCTCCATCCTTATGAGGAGGTCCCCTTCCCTTACATCACTAAATATTAGTGTCACCAAGGCAATATTTTCAGCACACATTGCCAGAAGCACATTGCCACAGCATCGACTTTTAGTGCATCTCGGCCTTTAAGTGCCAGAGGGATATTTAACACTTTGCAAAGTAATGCATTGGATGCCCCTCTGGGAATCATTAAATCATTAGGAGCATTTTTATTTGTCCCCTATGGTAGATTTTGTTTGCCCCAGAAATGCACCACTGGTTTATTATAAACAATATGTTCAAATAAATGAGAGAGTGTAAATGTAAAACAGCACTAGGAAGAAAATGTTCGAAGAGTAAGCCTTTAAGGACCAGAGTATACCCCTCTAGTTTTTAAAGGGATAGTTTCATTTTTATAGCAAGGTCGAGTCTTATATATAGCTTTCTAAGAATGCATAAGTTTGCCATTTTACTTTTATTGTATAATAAAGCTTCCCTCCTCCCACTCCTTTTACATAAATGAAGCAGCCTCCTCTCAGATCTGGAATTTGGTCCTCGAACCAGACAGATTGCAGCGAGGGACAATCTTCTCTCCTTAAGTAAAAGAAAACTCTGCCCCCTTGAGGAAGGAGGGCAGGTTTTTCCTTATGCTGAAAAAATCTATCCCTTGTTGCTATCTGTCCGGATGGCTTGCTGAGGCTGCTTCGTGTAAGTAAAATGGGTGGGTGGGGGGACTTTATTATATAATAAAACAGCAAACCTATGCATTCTTATAAAACTGCAGATCATCATCTGTATAGAAATATATATATATATATATATATATATATATAAGACTTGATTATACTGTAAAAAAAAGGTAACATTACTATCCCTGTAACAAGTTAAAGTGCTTTATGTGCGTTGAGGTGCTAATGTCCTGGATGAAAGAAATGTCTCCAAAGCATTACTACAAAGCAGTGAGTTGGTGGCATCTCTAGAGGTTACAGTGCTGCTAGCCTTTGGGTGTGTATGTATGTATATTTCATTTTATTTATATGTGTCCACAAGATGTATGCAGCTCTTTACAAAAGTAGTACAGTAAGTAAAATAGGTGATACAATAACTATAACAATGAGGGGACAAATAGAGTAAAAGTGATGCCTTTATTGGCTAACTCAGCCTTCTGCCTTTTTACAGCTAACACAGTGGCAACTTTAATCTATATAGTAATCAGGGAAAAGAACTTATATATCAAAAAGCCCTACACAACAAAAATTTATACACATTATCTCAAAAAGATATGCTTAGTATCAAAAGATGCAGTCACTTCATTTAATAACATGGCATTTGCTTTTTTAATTTTATTTTGTTTATATTACATTTAAATAAATGAAGTGATTGAATCTTTATTATTATTATTCTTTATATAGTGCCAACTAATTCCACAGAGCTATACAATAGGGAATGGACATACAAATATATTAAATAGTACAAATCAAATGTGAAGAACAGAAGGATCAGAGGACCCTGCTTGTGAAAGCTATCTTTAGCTTTTGACTGGTGCAAGGGAGACCAGCGCCAAGCTCCACATATAAGTTCCTTTCCCTTGTGGATTTCAATTACTATTGGAGGACTGGTTGTACTCCATCGGAGCTTGAGGCAGCAGGACCCGTATACTTAATTTATTAAGATCTACACTAGAATATTGGGCTTAACATCCTTATGCTACTCCATTGGTGTGGGTTATCCCAGCCCCTACATTTATTGTACATTATATAATAGGTTACATTATGTTGAAGTCATAGAAATCATAGGAATGAAGTCCCTGCAAGCAGCTCACAGTCTAATTTGTTAGTAGGAAACTAAGAAACAGATATAAGGGTGTCATGTACTATGAATTGCAATGTGGATTTTCACAATAGGCTGGGTAAGATTCTAGTACACCATTGCTTCACAAGGTGCTAGAGATCTCTCTCTAGCATCCAATGAGTTAAACATGATTCACATTAAATAATTGATTGAGCTTTTAAAGCTTTTTTGGGGAGGGAAATGTGTTAGTGTCAGTTAATTAAAATTCTGAATATCTCAAGCATGAAATCTCAGAAGCAGTGTTGATGAAGGTTTTCTTAATATGAACTTATAATTAATTAAATGTGTGCATTTGCCATTGTTTTCCATTCTTCATTCAGAGCTTTTTATTTGGGTAGTCACTTATTTAAAGGCGTACTAACACCTTAGTATGACCTGAAAATTCCAGTGTCTCCCTATGAATTTCCCCCCTGTGCCTCAGTTCAAGAAATAACATATTCAGTCAGTTCTGAATGTTATGTCCACGGAGGCAGACGTGACAGTTGATTGCAGGACCACAGAACCTCAAGCTCAGTTCACAGGACCACAGAACCTTAGTGAATCTTAACCCTTTAAGGATAAGAAGGGTGTGCAAAAGCATTGCTTAATTATGTGTTGTGTACCCTTATGGTCGGGGTCCATCAAGGGTCTGTAAAATCTCAGGTATAATATACACATCTTTACTGCTTTCCCCTTATGAAATTGGAGGGGTGTATTAGACACAATTTTTTTAAAAAAATTAAAATGCCCTCTTTCTTTGTCTTTCGCCCTTCCCTCCCCCAAACTCAGTAGCATTATCTTCGTCATAATTTTCCCTCTCTCTACCCATTTCCAGGCATCTGGCAGATCTTCCCAGTGAGTGGCATGCTTGAATTGCAGCCCACTTCATCAGCCGCTTTGCCTCCTTCTTGCAGGACCTGTTGCCCCTGAAGATAGGTTAAAAAGTCTCTGACAGGGCACACTCATAGTTTCAATTTGCAGACCTCTGAGCATTGAAACTATGGTAGCGCCCTGTCAGGACCTGAGGGCACAAACCTATCTTCAGGGGTAACAGGTCCTGCAAGACGGAGGCATAGCAGTGGAGAATGTGGGTGGAAATTTAAGCATTCCACCCACTGTGCAGACTAAAAAAAATGTAGCTCAGATTGATCCTCATAAAACGTAGGTCACAAAGAGCTGTATTTCAGTATTTTACATTTTGTAGTTCAACAGTAATTCAATTCTAATGGATTACCCCTGTACGCCGTCTCCCCTCAGATGTAAAATCCAGGCCTGGGTCCAGTCAGCATGCAGCGAGTGACAATCTTCAGACGCTGAGTAAAGGAAACCCTACCCCGCCTTGATGAAGCAGGGCAGGATTTTCCTTATGTGCAATGAAAATTGTCTCTCACTGAGCTACATCCGTCCGGCTCAGATAGGCAGCATGACATAGGTGAAAGAGGAGGGGGATACTTTAGAATTGAATTACAGTTGATCTACAAAACATAAAGAATTGAAATGCCTCTCTACATGACCCATGTTATATGAGGATCAATTGGAGCTGCATTTTTTCAGCTATTACTGTCCTTTTAAATGTACATCTAACTCCTTGAATGCTAGAGAGAATTGCTATGCAATGAAGAGCTCTACAGCACTAAAGGGGTTAAACCTCCCATTTTTTTATGTCTCCCCCATGGTTCAGCTGGTATGTTCACTTCCCTTGTGATATTTCTATATATATGTCAGCCAACAGTACAAAGGAAAAGGTCCAAGAAAACCCATGCACATTCTTCATTCCCCAGGTCTGTGTACTAATAATCCTATTATTATGTCATATTTCTGCTCTGAAAGATGTCATTTTTTCACAAAACTGAAAGATAATCAGTCTGATTTATATGTCCTTTTATTACATAATTTATTTTTTGTACTTCTGTTAGTATCGCACTATGGAATAAGAAGAGGGCGAAATCGACAGTGAAGAAGTTAGCCGAGGAATAAAAATATGTTTAGATAGATTTGCTTTTTTATATCTGCAAAATTATCTATTGTCTCTTTTGGAAATAAATTCTTAAAGGGATACTAACACTTAATATATAGCAAAAATGATTTTGTAAGGGATATCCTCCTGAGTACAACAAAGGTACTCCCACTGCTGAGAAGTGTTTTGTTTTATTTTTTTTAATGTTAAAAGGCTTTATTGAAAGAGAAAATGCACATACAAATTATATCAGTAGAACAATACTTGAAATCTGACATTGACACTATGTAAAACAAGGATATAAATCAGAGAGCCGTACATTTATGTATATAGAGTACATACCAATAATGCCCAAAATACAGACGAATGTCCGTATGGCTAGATAGCTTAGTATCGTGCATAATCGACAGAAAGACAGAAAAGAAGTAGAAGAGAGAAGTGAGGAAGAAATCATAGCATCTTGTCTGATAGGCAGTATAGTCATTAAGGAGCAACTACAAGGCACTCCAGATACAAGTATCCTACATGGCAATCCGGAAATGAGAGATCACTGCTTGTTAAATGTGATAAGCCATAAAAGTGCCTCTAAGAGACAAAGACTGTAAACCATATTAAGATGTTAGCAAACATGTGAGGAGTGTCAGAATAATTTAGTAATGTTAGCAAGCGGTTGAGGAGTATCAGTCTTTAACCAAGCCAACAAGTGAGAATGAGATAAAGGAAGTAGAAAGTAAGCAAGGTATGCTAACACAGAGAAACAGAAAGGAATATATCGTGGACAGGGTGACAAGGTCCATACCGAGCACCCTGTCGAAATACCACGCAGGGCCTCCGGAAAGTCTCCGGAAGGTCATGGAGGGCGGAAGAGTCAGAAGAATAGGATAAGCAAGGAAGAAGGACAGCAGCATATATTTAGATTATCCATGACAGCAGCCACCAGTCTGGCCCTTACACACAAAAAAAAAGTTATAAACAGTAAGACTGAAAGTTATGAAAACAGATACAGGCAAATATAAAACATCTTAACTTGGCTAGGTACAAAATAATGAGGCAATAACATGAATCTTCCTGAAACCTAGTTGACAACCCACATACCATAAAACTACATTGAAAACTTGGAGATACATGAAAGGGAAACATGAAGTCAGGGGTAAAGTTGTCTTGGGGCAGGTAGCAGGGAATATTTATACCACATGTAAACAAATCACTGCGTCACAGAAGCATGCGGTCCCGAGTTTCACATACTAAGGTAGCAATGGAGGAACTGCCTCTTACATAGTCTGAAGTGAATTAGTGAAGGTATAACAAACAATACCAACAGGAGGACACAGCATAACACTGAATTATCAATACTCCGCAAATCCGTGGATAAAAGTGGCCAGGCCAACCCCCCGGGCCCTAGGGGGCCCACCCGTGTCAGTTTGATGCATACAGCTCATCCAGAAAAGCAGTCCATCTCTCCGGTGCAGGCTGTATCCTCTAGGTTCCATCCAAGCACCTTCGGTAGGTACACACAGAGTTCTCAGAACAAACATGGGAATAATCCATCACTGTGCCTTTATAATAAGACTCTTCAGCGTGTCTAAGTCCACATCTCCACTCCAAGAATTCAGTCAGAAAGCCTCACGCCAACAGATCACAAACTTATCTCAGGAATCCCCGGGTCCCAAGGAGAAGAGACCCAGGCAGGCTCAGAGTTCCCAGATGAAAAACAAACAAGCACTTGCTTTCTGGTAACAGAAATGCGTATCAAACATCCACCAAAGAGTAACCATCACATCCCATAGTAGATTATGCAATACTGGAACCTCAATGACCACCTTTGCAATCTCATGAAAAGATCCAGGTAAGTCCTCGGCATATAGAAAACTTCTCCGAGATTCTTTTCCCAAGGTAGTAGTGTCGACCGAGAGGTGCTCGAGAGCCTCTGCTGAGTGATTCAACATGTTTCTCAGTAGAACAGAAGAGTGATCCAGGGCCTCAGCCCCCCGATCCATGGAAGAAACAGCCCGATACGCCAGCCATGAACCGGGTGCCAAGTCTACCTGGAGAACAGCTCTGACCTCTTCAACCAAAGCCCAAAGATCTGCCTTAGCTGCCAGGCATGCGATGTCCTCCCCCCCCGTCAAAAGAGTTTCAGCCTCCATCTTGTCCTGTTGTAGCATAAGTTCCAAATAGTGTATATAAAAAAAAATTACATTAAATTTAGCTTCCCCTATAATCCAATTCATCTTTTTCCTCCTTACAACTCTCCAGGACAGAACAGCGGTAGATCAACATGAAAAAAATGTAGCAATAAAGACTGTAGATTCAACTAAATTATAATAACAGCGTCTTGGTCTCGGAGCTGAGTGAAAACGCAGCCATCTTCCTAGACAGTTCGCTCCGCCCTCCTTCAGAAGTGTTTTATTCAAAAGTTATTGCAACTCAAACTTGATTATTTTTAGGTGCAGTATCTCAGTGTCCTGAAAGTATACAGTGGCGCTGTTACTATATCATACTATGGAGGCTTATGGTCAATTGACTAGAACTTTTCATAGGCTGATGTAGCAATAGTGCCACTGTATACTTTCAGGACACTGAGATACTGCACCTAAAAAAAATCAAGTTTGAGTTGCAGTAACTTTTGAATAAAACAACTCTCAGCAGTGGAAGGACCCTTGTTGTACTAAGAAGGATAAACTGTACAATATATATTTTACTCTATAGTAAGTGTTACTATCCCTTTAAAGTTTAATTTCAGTTTAACAGTATATATCCTCAGTGAGTGTTTACAGTAAAGACATTATCATGGGAAAAGCTGCTATACCAAAGCCCTTGAACACTAACTAAAAAACTGCACCTTTGCTGTCTCCTCCTGATGTTGCTAAATGTAAGTTCTATTGGAATTGTGTAACGTTATATATGGGTAATTCACACAAAGACACATACAGACAAGGAGTGTAATGATAGGCATGCACAATAGGAGGAACTGTGCTTCTGCTTGGTAGCTCTCTAGCAAAATACATACTTTCTTCTTTACTAGAACTTTCTTCATACCCTGGCAAGGCAATGAAGTGCTTAATAAGAATTAAATAATCTCATCTCTTTGTCTTCCAACAAATCCCCTTCTCTTATGGTGACAGAAATAAGGTATAATAAAACTTGCCAAGAGTGAACAATGATCTCTAGCACGTTTTTTGGATGGTGCCCACCTAGGCGTGGCACAGTCATGCTTTTTTCACTCACTTGTGACATTACAGAGGAGAGATATCCATTTGTATATCAATATGATCATGCCTTTAATGGCAATCCAATCCCAAAATGTCAGGCAAATCTCTTCAGTAAAAAAAAAACAACAAACCCCACACATACATTTCTTCCTCTGTGGCCGTCATTGGGGAGATGCTGCTGTTCTCTCAAGACACAAAGAGGCCTAGTGGACAAATACATTTGACCAAATTCCCTTTGATTTAAATGTAGCTTTTAACACCGTGAATGTATTCAGTGGGTTAAACGTCTCATTTAAATCAATGAGGGGTTTAATCTGGTCCCTGTGGTATAGTTGCTTTGCCTCAGAATTGCTCAGGTTCATTTTATTAAATCAGCATCAAAGTGTAATCCCCTCTTCTCTATCTCGTCCACTTCTCCTCCCAAATCCACTTCTCCAATAAAGGCTTCTCTCTCATCTACCTTACATATCGATCCTTTCCAAAATCTCTCATGTTGACCCAACCTCCTCTACATTTTGCGTTATTCATTCTTGTGTCCATTCTCACCCAAGCTTGTCTCCACTTCACTTTATTGCAAAAAACTTCCCCCTAAACTTCAGACTGTGATGTTTAGGTGAATTCCAAAATGTATTACATAAAATTAAACATCACATTGTAATGTCAAATGTAACATTTTGTTTGGTTCTGTGAGCAGGTCCAGATTTCATATTAGGCAGAGTAGGAAACTGCCCAAAGAGCCAGGTTCTATGGGGTGCCTTGGCTGTGCTAGCCACACCCTCATTCTGAATTGTGGGTTTGGATAGAGAAAGCTCAGTGCCTCTATTTTATGGTGGCAAATTTATTTACTAGTTTACATACCTGTACTGCCCATAATTTAACACCTTGCATGCTAGAGAGGCCTCCAAGGCATTGCAAAGCTGGAGAGTTTTTAGTGCTTGCTACAGGATGGAATTATTTTTTTACAAGGCAACAGTGGGTGTGGCTACAAGTGGAGTCATGTGAGGGCGGCCATTGGTAGGGCCTTGTGTGCACTTGCAAGGGGTGGGGCAAATACAAATCTGGCTCTGCCTCTGATTTCTCTTCTTCTGCCTGGTCTTAGTTGAGACAGAGGAGTTATATCTATTAAAAATGGGGGAAGGTGTCAAATGGCACCTGGAGCCAAATAAGGAACAAAGAAGCCTGCAAACCTTCCCCAATTCTCTGTGGGTTGTTTTGTGGTGGTTGGGGGGAGGCCCTGAAATAAAGAGGGGCTTCTTCTCCCCCTATCGTCTGGGGGGAAGGCTGGGGGGCAGGGGGGGATTGGTCAAGTGGGAGAAATGTAGGTGGGTATTAAGTTTAAAAAGGCTTACCTGGTAGAGGTAAACAATAGCTGTCCAGTACATACTCATGTAATAGGTGATACACTATTCATCATAAAGTGTAATCTTCTAGGTCTTTATGTTTGCAAGAGAACACCTACACTGTACAGCATATCAGGTATTCATTATTGTTACACCTTGTACAGTGTCATTATAATTGAGTAACCAATAATCAAGTTGCTAATTACTTTAATAACTTTATAAAATGCTGATGGGTAGTTCCTGTGTCAACAGGCTCATTTTAGCCAAAGAGCTAGCAGCAATACAGTCTATAATATAAACCACACATAGCCCAGCTAATATGTATATGCTTGTGTACACAACGCAACAGATTTTCCTCTGAGGTGAGCCATGGTGATGGAAGCAGCACTGAAAGCGTTAAAAAAATTAATTAAAACAAGACAGGGATAAATGTGTATCTGCTATTACCAAAAAAACCCAAACTCCTCTTTACCCTTCAGTTCTGAGTCACTCACCTGTGCTTTACTTAGAGAGAACCTTGATAAGCAGGGAGTACTCTAATCTAACAAATGAGTGTACAGAGATTTCCTGCATGTATGTCAATGCATAGGCCCCTGCTTCGATAAATTTAAATGGGATATTAAAGTAAAGGCCTGGTATAGTCAAATAACGTATATCATTTGCATATCCTGATTCTCATTCATTAATAAATGGGTGAGTACAATCCTAATGTAGCTAAAATTACAGACCAGGGTCCCACGTAAAACCTTAGTCACAAGCTCAAAGGTAATTGACTGGATAATGTATTGGCTAAAAGATGAATTGTCGTAATCAATGAAACATATTCAGTGAGTCACAATCAGTGCTCGTCCTGTTCTGTTTAACCCCTTGAGGTCCAGAGAGATCTGAATACAAGACAGCAGTGAAAGGATCAGTAAAGTTTCATTACAAAAATACATATATTGATTAGGGAACCGGACTTTTAAGGGTAGGGACCTCATGATGCTGCCCCCCCCTTCTCCCCTAATGCTTATAGTTCTTTAATAGATATAGTATATATTTATTAATTATATAATATAGTTGTGCAGATAAAACAGTTTGTGCTGTTAAGTGTTTTCTTAATAAAGTTTGAAATCTGAAGAAGCTTCCAGAGAATGGTCTTCCTGCCTGCAGTTATTGGCTTATGTTGCCTCGCGATGATGTGCTGCAGGGCGGGAAGATAATCTATAAATGGAAGAAATTCTCCTAAGAGTCTCACTTCAGTCTGAAAGAGCACCGTGGATGCAGTTGTCGCTCCCACCCTCCCTCCCTCCCAAATTATTTAAAAAAAAAAAAAAAAAAAAAGGGGGAGAATGTGATACTTGGTATCATGTGTTTGTGCTTTAAAAAAAAATAAAATATATATATATATATATAAATAAATAAAGAATAATAATATTATAATAGTGGTTTTTAGATATTGTCGCACAAGGAGGATTTAATGGTTTGTTGGTTTAAATTTTTGTTTAAGCTCCTGGCTGGTAGGGCAGAGTGGGTTTTTAAGGTTTATGGTGACTTATCAGGCTGGTTATAGCTGGTAAGAGAAGGTTATCTACATATATTAAATGTATTGGTTTTAAATTAACAATTGGTTTAAAATAAATTTTCTGCGGCCTTTCCACCACTACCCACGTCTCTTGTGTGTTTTATTTCTGGGGTATGTTGGTGGGAGAGGGTGGACATCCAGACATCATGTAGGAATGTACCTGTTAAGTACAATAAGGGTAATCCCACTGCTTACAAGGGCTTTATTCAAAAGTTATAAGAGTTCAAATTATCACATGGGTGGCCTGCAATACCTTTTGACAAAAGCAATTGCCAGCAATGACAATACCCTTGTTTTTTACTCAACAGGAAAAGTCCTACAATAAATGTTGTTTTATTTTTCATAATAAATGTTCACCTTTCCATTAAAACCACATTATATTTCTCATTCAAGCAATTACATGTATGGAAATGACCATTGTAATTCAGGGATCTTAAAGTCTGCGACCGCCTGTGGATTGTTGGCTGTCAAATACCTAACAAAATATTAGAAGGTGAGGGCAAATTACAAGTGGTGGGAGTCGTGGCGTTAAAGTTCTATGATCTATTACCTAGTGTTCCATACTTTTGATTTCTTGAATGAAAAACTATCATTTTGGCTTTAATTTTAATATTTTTTGACTTATAGTTTCCACCATATTTAAACATATTTGTAGTTTGATGGAGTGTGATTCCTATGCACAGTGGGCAAAAACATAATGCGTATGCTTTAGAGGCAATATCTCTGAAATATGACTGCCAATCTAATAGTAGTAAGGGAACATTAATAGTACTGCATACGATTTATGTTGGTGCCAAATTTGATGGATATCTGTTCTATTGTTTTTTGCAATAATACTGATTACCATAGTCTGCTGACTAAAATACTCCCATAATTCGAAGTCATACCCTTAAAGTTAGATGCCATTTTTAAGGAAAAAGCTATTTGTGATCCCTCCTTCCCACTCCTTTTATGATATGTGCACATATGCATATATATATTTACTGTATAGTAGAGCTGAGCAATCTGGGGCTCTCCATCTATTTAGGAATACAATTCCCATCATCCCCAGGCTGGCTGGGGATAATTGGAATCTTGAACAGCTGTAAGGCCTTAGGTTGCCCACCAATGTTGTATCATCGGTATTATACAGTCCCTGCCTCTATAATTGTGGCCTCTTTAGAGGTATGTAGCATTTCCTTAACCGTGTCTTTGTTAAGCAATGCGTTGCGTAACCCTCTGGCACTCAAAGGGTTAAAAGAGGAGACGAGGATATGCTGGAAACACATGCAGTCCTTTCCCTTACAGAAATGCTTGCTTGCAGGTGATGGATGGATGTGTCTGATGTCAGTACAAAGGGTAACTCCTCGGTGATGCCAAACACACCCATCCATCGAGCACCCCTGATTGCACATTCCAGCAATGGAGAGGACTACTTGTGTCCCCAACACATTCTCTTCTTCAGTATAAAGACACAGCAATATACCAGTATATATATAAGGGTATATATCCAGATTATAGGCTGTGCCTTATAGCCTGCACTGCAGATGCAGAGGGTTAACATCTGGAGAAAGAAAAGCACAGCCTATTATCAGGACAATACAGTACATTTTCTTTATGGCATGGCAGGTTATAACGCAGGAAGAACTAATTTCTGAACAGCTTCACATTTTTTCTTACCAAATTTGTATCCTTTTTTCTCTGTCGTCCAATACAGGTTACTGGTAACTCTGGGGAGGCGTCAGCCCCTTTAAGTAGGCAGGAACATTCTCCAAATGTATGCAGGGGGGTGGAGCCTCCTTTCCCTTTCAGGCTGCAGCCCAGCTAGCCATTTCCAGAATTGTTTGTTCCTTTGATGCGACAACACCAGGTGGAGAACATTTGTCGTTAGTTTTAGTTTCTTTTTTATTTTTCTGTCAGATATGGAATACCACCATTAGGTGGATTACCATGACTGACAAATGCCCTCCAATGTGGCTAGCTCAGTGTCCAGTTGCTTTTTGGTGGACCTTAAGCCCTGAGGGGGAAAATTTTGGGTACAAGTGCTTCCCCGTGGATTACTCTCTGAGGTAATCTTTTGCTACATGGTAATCTGAAGACAGAAGATCTGCAGGAAAGGTGAGCTACCCTTTGAGTGCTGCAGGTCCACTCGTCCCACAGTGCCCCTTTGCTGGGCTTTTATTTGGGAGTTCTCATTGCGCACTCCTGCACTCATTGGGTATTTATGTGTATGTCTGTTGGGTATTTGGAGCAGGTTTATGTGGTAACTTAACCCTTTGTCTGCTGGTTTGACATGTTTTGGGGGGGTTTCTGACACTTTCCTTACTGGGTTAGTGTTTTCTCAGTATGCACACATGTTCCCTGTATGTTTTTCATGTTTTTAACTTGTAGTTTAACTTTTGTTAAAATTGGGTACTGCGCCTTTAAGGCGCACTTTACCACATAGACGCCATTGCTCCATTTACTTTCTATGGGACAACACCGTTCGAGACGTATCTCTGCAACCGCTTCACACAGCAACTTCAGAGGGGATCATTTTAATTGTCTACCCTTGCTCTATCATCCGGTTTATAGTTCAAGTGTGTTGGGGGGCTTCAGGCACTGTTTTGGGGTACTTTTTGGGAAAAACTACATTTCCCATGAGCGCTTGATTCGCTCCTAATTTCTGATCGGCTTCCGTCGCGGCAGCCATTTTGGGAACTTTTCTCAATGAGTATCCTACGCGGGGCTTGGACTCTCCTTTTTTCCTCTGCAGATTAACCCTTCGCCTGCCAGAAAAGTCTGTAATTAGCTTTTCTGGGGTGAAATATTAATTTTACACACTACAGTTGGGTGATTCATTGTACAGTTGGTTATTTTGACACTGTGATAATGTCTATACCGCTGGAGCTAGGGGCTAGACCTAAGACTAAGGAGCCTAGGGTATCAATATCCCCCACTGTGCATTGCTCTTCCTGTCACACAGGGCTACCTAGAGAGTTCTCTGGTCATTTATGCCCAGCATGTTCTGAAGTTCCTGACAGCAACCCGAGGCCTTCCAGCCATCCTATTGAGCCAGCTGGGGTGCAAGAGTTTAAGGCTGCAACTAGTGACCTTAGTCCACTTTACAGCTCTTTCCATCCCAGATACAGGGGGCGCTTCAATTATGACAGACCCCCCCCACTATCAGATCCTCCCTGCCTCAACCGCAGGGTGCACCTGATGTGTCAGATTCTTCTGAGGAAGAATTATTGCAAGATTCGGATGTTGAGGTTGGTACTATTTTGGAATCTTCCAGGTCTCTTTGGGACCCATTTGAAGCTGATCCTGAAACCTCTACTGAGGGCCTGATCAGGGCTGTGTTAACCATACTCAACATTCCCTTGGTTCAGGAGGTCCCTTCTGATCCCCCTGATGTTTTCAGGAGCTTGCTAAGCCCCTTACTTATTGTCCTCCTAACCCCACTCTTGACATTTGGGTTCTGATGCGTGGTAAAACCCGGACAAGTCTGCTTCTGTGTCCAGGAGATTTGCTAAGCTTTATCCCTTTTCTGAGGCTGAGCTGGCTAAATGGGTCATCATCCTAAGGTGGGTGCTCCCATTTCTAGACTATATAATCCACTGCTTTACCTGTCTCTGATGATTCTGCGCTGCTAGACTGGACTGACAAGTCAATTTTTTGCTTCTGTTGGTGCCGCTAGGCACCCAGCGTTTGCTGTTGCGTGGGTTAACCGGGCTATTGCAGTCTGAACTGATCAACTCACTACGGCTGTCCGTCAAGATGCGCCTACTTTGGAGAAATTGCGTCTTCTTGCCAATATCTCTGAAGAGCAACATCATGTCTCTGCTGCTGCCTTTGATGCCATCCACATGATGGCAAGGGCTTCTACTACTTCTGTGGTGGCCAGGCGTACTTTGGCTCAAAATTTGGTCTGCTGACACTGCTTCCAAGAAAGTCTTACTTTCTCTGCCTTTCAGGGTACTTCCTTGTTTGGGCCTAATCGTAAGGAACTAATTAGCGAGGCCACTGGGGGTAAGAGTTCACTTCTACCCTTGGTCTTTAAGATGAAGTTACCGTTTTAACGTAAACAATCCTTTAGTTCCTTTCAGACTGTGATGCGTTTGACGAACCAGGCGGTTCCATCAGT
Organism: Rhinophrynus dorsalis; assembly: GCA_037306005.1. Taxonomy (NCBI): domain Eukaryota; kingdom Metazoa; phylum Chordata; class Amphibia; order Anura; family Rhinophrynidae; genus Rhinophrynus; species Rhinophrynus dorsalis. The sequence continues at coordinate 157,382,282 of CM074719.1, forward strand.
TCTGCGTCCCTCCTCCAGGCCAAAGCAGCTATGAACAAGACTGCTTCAACATGATTCTCTGAACCCGGGTCCGCATCCCGCTGTGGGTGGTCGTCTCCACCTCTTTCGCGGGATTTGGGAGGATTCAGTATTGGACCCATGGGTTTTACAGGTAGTGTCAGAGAGGTTCGAGATCCCTTTCTTTTATCTTCCTCCTTTTCGCTTTCATCTTTCTCGCTCTCCTCAGGAAGTCGAGAAAGGTCCTCTATTCGAAGGCACTATTGAGACTCTTCTGGACAAGGATGTCCTGGAGCCGGTGCCCCCTTCAGACGGGGGGTCCGGGGTTTTACTCAAACCTCTTTGTGGCGGCCAAAAAGGACGGCGGATGCTGCCCTATTTTGAATTTGAAAGATCTCAATTGCCTTGTGATCAAGACTCACTATCGTCAGGAGTCTCTGAGCACAGTGATCGCTGCCATGTCTCTGGGGAGTTCTTGCTTCTCTGGACCTTCAGGATGCGTATTTGCACATCCCCATTCATCAAGAGAGCAGGCGGTACCTGAGGTTTGCCTGCGACAGGGGTCATTTTCAGTTCTCAGCTCTTCCATTTGGTCTGACAATGGCCCCTCCGGTTTTCCAACGGGTTCTGGGGGCCTTGATATCCGTCCTCCATCGGGATGGCATCAGAATGACTCCCTCCATGACTTACCTTTGAAAGCCTCCCCTGTGGACCTTCTTCATCAGCAGGTTCCAACCTGCATTCAAATCCTTACCCATCACAGTTGGTTTGTCAATTTGGATAAGTCAGTTCTTGTCCCATCCCAGCAACTGATCTTCCTGGGTCTTCTGTTCGATACTCAGAAGTGCATGATGTTTCTACCGGACGAGGTAGCCCATCAAATTGCCAACAGAGTCTCAACGATTCTTTCCCGGGATCGGTTCCCTGTTCCGAAGTTGTCTTCTCCAGTGGGGAAGTTCATTTTCATGATAGAGGCGGTTCCATTTGCCATGGCACACACCAGGGAACTTCAGAGGTTTATTATACAGACATGCAGGGAACGACCAGATCATCATCATCGTTCTTACTTCCTCCTCATGTAGAGTCGAGTTCAGAGTGGTGATTGGACCTTTCCAATCTCCTAAAGGGGAGATCCTTCCTGATTCCCTACTGGACCAAAGTCACAACGGATGCCAGCCTGTTAGGCTGGGGAGCTGTTCTGGGTCACTTCAGCGCTCCGGGAAAGTCGTCCATGAGGAGTCCCTTCTCCATATCAACATTCTGGAATATTTCATGCTCTCCGTCATTGGGTGTCTCAACTGGAGGACTGTCCAGTCCAAGTGGAGTCCGAAAATGCCACGGCAGTGGCTTACATCAACAGACAAGGCGGAACAAGAAGTCTCACCGCTTGGTTAGAGGTCAAGGCCATTCTGTCCTGGGCACAGGTTCATGTTCCTGTCATTTCCGCAGTGCACATTCCAGGCGTAGACAACGTCATGGCAGACTTCTTCAGTTGTCACACAGTCGAAAGCGGAGAGTGGGAGCTACTTCCCGAGGTGTTTCAACTCCTAGTTCAGAGTGGGGGAATGCCTCCAGTGGATCTGATGGCAACGAGACACAACAGGAAGGTTCCGGCGTTTTGCTCTCGGTGGAGAGACTCTCTAACTCTGGCTGCCAATGCAATGTCCATTCCTTGGACATTCTCTCTTTGGCCTACATCTTTCCTCCTCTCCCAATGTTAATAAGGGTGTTACAGAAATTGAAATTGGAACGTTGTCCAGTAATTCTGACTGCTGCGGATTGGCATCGTCAATCCTGGTACCCGGAGCTTCTGGCCCTATTTGTGGCAGAGCCATTTCAGCTCCCCTCTCGTCCAGCTCTTCTTCTACAGGGTTATCTATGGAAAGAAGACGTTCATCGGCTCAATTTGATGGCCTGGAGGCTGAATCCTGGATTTTAAGGAAGAAAGGGTTTTCTTCTGCTGTGGTATATACTGTGCTTAGTGCCCGTAAGCATGGGTTCTTCCAAGATCTATCACCGTGTCTGGTCGACATTTGTGTCTTGGTGTGTTGACATGAATTCTGTCTCAGGGAACTCAGTCTGAGTTCTCTTAAGGTTCAGACTTCGGCGCTTTCTGTCTTTTTCCAGAAACGCATTGCTATTCTTCCTGATGTCAAGGGTTTCTTCCAGGGCGTTGCTCATGTGCGTCCTGCCTTCGGAGCCCAGCTCCTCAGTGGGACCTTGATTTGGTCTTGGGAGTTCTCCAACTTCCCCCTTTGAGTCTTTGGCTACTATTCCTCTACGTCTCTTGACGTGGAAAATGACTTTTTCTTATGGCGATTGTATCTGTTCGCCGGGTTGCGGAGTTACAAGCTGTATCCTGTAAACCACCTTATCTGGTACTTCATAAGGATGAGGCGGTGCTTTGCACCTCTATGGGGTTCTTGCCTCAGGTGGTCTCCGAGTTTCACATCAATCAGGAGATTGTGGTGCTCTCTTTCTGCCCTATCCCTCTTCTGACAAGGAGAGAGATCTCCACTTGTTGGTTGTGGTGCGTTGTCTCAAGTTTTGTGTCCATTGCACTGAATCTGTCAGGAAGTATGATGCTCTGTTTGTCATTCCAGAGGGTCCTAGGGCAGGAGGATCTGCATCCAAAGTGACTATTGCGTCCTGGATCAAGTCCACTATTTGTAGATTCTACGAGTTAAGGAATGCGCATGTTCCCTTTCGGGTCACAGTTCATTCCACCAGGTCTATTGGGGCCTCTTGAATCTATAGAATCAGGCTTCTGCCGATCAGTTGTGCAGGGTGGCCACTTGGTCCTCTGTGCAAACCTTTTTGACGCACCACTGTATTGATGTGCTGGCTTCGGCTGATGCCAGCTTTTTGGGGGAAGGTCCTGGAGGCAGTCTTACCTGTCTAGAATCTTCTCCTTAGGTTCTTGGTGCTTCCTTTACTGTTGAGCCCTGTTGGCTCTAGTTCCGTGTGCTGTGTCACAGTTCCTGGGGTGTTTTTACCCCTGTTTGGGTGTCCATTGACACTTCAGTTTTATTGGGCTCTCTGACCGGTTGGTTCATAGAGATTCTGGTGACATTGGGGGCCTTGCGACTGGTCCTTGCCTTCTTCCCGCCTCTGGGAAACTCAATGGTTGGACATCCCAGAGTTACCAGTAACCTGTATTGGACGACAGAGAAAAGAGGATTTTAGTCTTACTTGTTAAATCCTTTTCTCTTAATCCATACAGGTTACTGGTCTCCCACCCTGTCAAGGGACCATGCTTGGCTATCCTGTTGCAGTCTGTGGGAGTCTTTCGGGGCATGCTCACAGGAGTCTTCTTCCCTTCTACTATCTAGTCTAGTTCTCAAACAATTCTGGAAATGGCTAGCTGGGCTGCAGCCTGAGAGGGAAGGGAGGCTCCACCCCCCTGCATACATTTGAAGAATGTTCCTGCCTACTTAAAGGGGCTGACGCCTCCCCAGAGTTACCAGTAACCAGTATGGACTAAGAGAAAAGGATTTAACAGGTAAGACTAAAATCCTCTTTTAAGGGTTTTATAGGGACTGATAAGACTCCTAAACTGCCAAATTTCAAACTGATTTGTCAAATAGTTTTACATATTTGAAATCATTATTTAACATAGATTGTAGAACACCCATTTGATCTATAACTAGATCTGCTACTGTCCAGCTATAATAACATAAATGTATTGGGTACCGCTATGAGTGTCTAATATGTATTACATTCGAGCGTTGGGCATCACTACTAGCCTCTATTATATATTAATTACATCATTATGTAGGGTGCTAATACTAATGTCTTAATATTTATTACATTAATGAATTGGGTACCACTACTTTCCTCTGCTGTATAGTAATTTTATCAGTGTGCAGGTTACCAGAACGAGTAGATCTTTCCATGTTAACTATTTTTCTACTAATTTGCCTTGTAATTTCAATAATGTTACCATTAAATGAATTGCTGATAAAATAAATATGTCTCAGTATCTATTTGTTGCATTTCATATGTGATTATATTAATGTAGTACAAGCTGAAACTATTAAATTACAAACAACCTAGAACTCTCTTTTGTATTCTTTTACAGAGACCTTGATCTTTCAGTGGGCTTTAGGCAATTGACAGTTGTGGTAAGAGAAATGTGTTAGAAATGGTATCAGGCATGTTAAGCTTTAACCCTTTGAGTTCCAGAGGCTTCGCAATGCATTGTGTACCCCTCTGTTACTCAAGGAGTTAAATGACAAAGACTAAAAAGAAAGACACAAAATGTATATAAAATTTAGGCTTGGATTCCATTGCAGGTGATTGTTTCCATGGCATGATTGTTTTGTAATATTTAGAAGTGTGTGTTTCAATAATTAGAAATACCCATAACGATAATGAGGATGATGTACGAAGGAGAAGAGGAGTAATTATGGGGTAAAATAACTGTACTGTAGGGGCCGAAAAATGCCATAAATGTAAACATGTATTTAACGACTTTAATACAAGAGAGGACAATTATATCAATACTAGTTGAACAGCTCGTGTACACGGGCCACAGTGCCAGGCAGCAACGGCCGCAGTGCAGTGATGCACAGTACAGACTGCCCGCGCCGCGGCTGATAACAGAGCGGGGTGCTCCGAATTCAGACCGTAGTCCTCTCGGTGCGCAGAGTGGACTGCGGTCTGAATTCTGAGAGGCCCGCCACCACCACCACCACCACCACCAACGAATGTGAACTGATCTCTGATAGCACGGAAACTGCAGAAGCAGCTATGCCTTATCTCAAAGTCCTGCTGTTCATATTTGCTCAATACGATAACAATTTCAGTAAAAACTAATAACTGTACATTAACATTTGCAGAAATATACCAAGTTTAGGTTTGTTCGCTGCAGATGTTCTGTTAATTTCTTTTCACTTAGAAAATCAACAAAATACACAGTACAGACTGCCTGTGCTGCGGCTGATAACGGAGTGGGGTGCTCCGAATTCAGACCGTAGAGAGGACTGTGGTCTGAATTCGGAGCACCCCGCTCCCTTATCAGCAGCGGCCGGGCAGTCTGTACTGCACATGACCAACGTGCACAGCCATCTGTACTGTGCATGACAGCTTCTGACAAACATATATTAGCGAATTATATGTAGGATAATATAATTCTAAACCTGAGCAAACACAAATTGGCACAGAGTGTAAATCAATGGTTCTCAATCATTTTTTGCTCAGGGCACCCCCTCTGGATTTTTTTTTGTCCCCCGTAACCCTGTTAGTGCCAGAAAGGTACGCAATGCATTGGACACCGCTCTCGCACTCAAAGGGTTAACATTACGGTAGTATAAAAAAGTTTGGGCACACACGGCCAAATTACATGTTTTGTTGATTTTCTAAGTGAAAAGAAATTAACAGAACATCTGCAGCGAACAAACCTAAACTTGGTATATTTCTGCAAATGTTAATGTACAATTATTAGTCTTTACTGAAATTGTTATCGTATTTACTGAAGTTTGTCCCTTCCTGCATCCGTCCAGTCCCACGACCAGATTCCACATTCAATGGGAGGTGGCCAAAAGGGGCGGATGGGGGATCTTTCTCCACTTAATAACTTTTGAGCTACATACAAGTCAGCTGCTACACATAGCGCATTGTGTTACTTTTAATACAAAGAAGACTCGGAAAACTATTTTTTCACTGTCGTCCAATACAGGTCACTGGTACTCTGGGAGGCGTAAGTCCCCTTTAATAGGCAGGAACAACTATGCAAATGATTTGCAAGGGGCGGAGCCTCCCCTCTTACTTAAGCCACCTTCTGGCCAGAGCCACTTAGATTGATTTGTTCCTGGAGTGCCTTGCACACCAGGTAGAGAACATCTATGCATCTTAGTGTTTTATTATTTTTTGATTCAAATATGGAATACCACCATTAGGAGGGTGACCATGGCTGTGAATTGCCCTCTTTAAAGTGGCTGGTGCAGCTTCCAGGGATTTCTGTGGACCTTATGCCCTGAAGAGGGGACAGCTTGTGTTAAGCAGCTTCCCTACTGGGGAATTTACCTCTGGTTCTTTCCCACCTTATCATGGTCACCTGAAGACAAAGTCCTGCAGGAAAGGTGAGTCACCCATTGAGTGCTGAAGGTCCACTTGTCCCCACAGTGTCCCTTTGATGGGCTTGTATTTGGGAGTTTCAATACACTCCAGCACTCATAGGGTGTTGTTATTGCATTATTACTGTTTTATGCAATTTCTGTGGTATTCTCTGGGTTTTGGAGCTTTTGGTATTCGTTTACTCATGTTTCTTATGTGTTTCATACTTGTTTGGGCACTTTTTAATGTTTTCTTAAACTTTGTTAAAAATGGTGTTCCGCGCCTTTAAGCGCGCATTTTTCCCGCTCAGACGCAAGGGCTCCTTTACTCTCTATGAGAATTCACAGTGTGGGACGTATCTCTGGAACCGCTTGTCACAGCAACTTCAGAGAGGGCTCATTTTAATGCTAGGCTCCTGCTCTATCATCCGGAATGTGTTTTATATATGTGGGGTGTTCAGGGGGGCTTCGGGCACTGTTTGGGGTACTTGTTAAGGGAAAACTACATTTCCCATGAGCGCTTGGTTCGCGCTCGTTTCTGATTGGCTATCATGACGGCCGCCATTTTGTGGTACTTTTCCTAAGCGAGTACACTACGCAGGGACCGAGCCTTCTCTCAGATTAACCCTTCGCTGGCCAGATAAGTCCGAATTTAGACATTTCTGGGGTGAAACTTTAATCATTTACACTTTTTCTGGGTGATAGTGTTATTAGTGGGGTATATTGACGCTGTGAGCATGTCTACTTCACTGGAGCTAGGGGCTAGACCCAAGTCTAAGGAGGATGGGGGGTCTACTACCCCCATGGCGTTTTGCTCCTCTTGCCACATTGGGCTGTCTACCGATAATGTGGGGGATCTATGCCCTAATTGTACTGGTCAAGATAGCAACCCTGGGCTTTCTAGCCACGCTATTGAGCCATCTTGGGTGAGGGAGTTTAAAGCTGCCACTAGGGATCTCAGATCCACGCTTCAACTCTTTCCCTCTCAGATACAGGGGGCTCTCCAGGTCTGGCAGACCCCCTCTACCATCAGGACCTCCCTGCCTAAGCCACAGGGAGCTCCTGATGTCACTGATTCTTCTGAAGAAGAACTCTTACAGGATTCTGATGCTGAGGAACGTACTGTTATTGAATCTAACAGGTCCATTGGGGACCCCTATGAGCGTGACCCTGAAGTCTCGGCTGAGGGTCTGATCAGAGCGGTTCTGAATACGCTCAACCTTCCTCTGACTCAGGAATCCACTTATGATCCTAATGATGTTTTTCAGAAAAAGCCATCTAAGCCAGTTGTTTGTTTTCCAACTAACCCTACTCTTGCCCGTCTGGTCTCTGAGGCATGGAAGAATCCTGATAGATCTTCCTCTGTCTCTAAAAAGTTTGCTAAACTATACCCTTTTCCTGAGGCTGAGCTGGCAAAATGGGTTCATCCTCCCAAGGTGGATGCTCCTGTTTCTAGACTATCCAAGTCTACCGCCTTGGCTGTCTCTGATGCCTCTGCCCTGCAGGATTGGACGGATAAAAAGCTAGAGCTTTCTCTTAAATCTATCTTTGCCTCCATTGGCACTGCCATGCGCCCAACCTTTGCTGTGGCATGGGTTAATAGAGCCATTGCGGCCTGGACTGAACGACTGACTGAAGCAGTTCGCCAGGATGCGCCAGTATCTGAACAGTTGCAGCTCCTTGCTAATATCACTGAAGCTCAGAACTATGTTGCTGACGCTGCTTTTGATACTGTGCGCATGATGGCGAGGGCCTCCACTTCTTCTGTGGTGGCTAGACGCGCTCTTTGGCTGAAAATTTAGTCTGCTGATACAGCCTCTAAGAAAGCCTTGCTTTCCTTGCCCTTTCAGGGGAATTTGCTTTTTGGGTCTGAACTCAAAGAAATGATCAGTGAGGCTACTGGCGGTAAAAGTACTCTTCTACCCTCAGTCTTTAAGAAAAAGTTTCCAGCCAAACGCAATCGGTCCTTTCGTTCCTTTCAGACTGAGACACGTTCCTCGGCCCAAACGGGTCCTCCCACTACGCGCTTCTCCTCCAAGCCCAAACAGTCCTGGAAGCCCAAAGTTGCCCCCAAGGCCAAGACCTCCAAGACTGCTTCGGCATGACTCGCCGAACCCGGGTCCGCATCCGGCTGTAGGCGGTCGTCTCCGCATCTTTCGCCGGACTTGGGAGGAGTCAGTGGCGGACCCATGGGTTCTTCAGGTGGTGTCAGAGGGATACAGGATCCCTTTCTCTTCCCTTCCTCCTTTTCGGTTCCATTTTACTCGTCCTTCTCAGGAACCCTCAAAAAGGCGTCTGTTCGACGACGCTATTCAGGATCTCTTGGACAAAGATGTCCTGGAGGCGGTTCCTCAAGGGGACACAGGTTCAGGATTCTATTCCAACCTGTTTGTGGTAGCCAAAAAGGACGGAGGAGCTCGTCCCATTTTGGATCTCAAAGATCTCAATGCCTATGTGGTGACTTCCCACTTCCGCCAGGAATCTCTGCGTTCTGTGATTGCAGCAGTGTCTCCAGGGGAGTTTCTTGCCTCCCTGGACCTTCAGGATGCTTATCTTCACATCCCTATTCATCCAGAGAGCAGGCGGTATCTCAGGATTGCCTGCCACAGGGGACACTTTCAGTTTGCAGCGCTCCCCTTTGGGCTGACTTCAGCCCCTCAGGTCTTCCAGAGGGTGTTAGGCTCCTTGATAGCGGTGCTTCATCAGGATGGGATCCGAGTGACCCCATACATGGACGATCTCCTACTGAAAGCCTCCTCAGCGGAGCTTCTCCGTCAGCAATTACAGAAGTGCATGCACACCCTGAACCGTCATGGCTGGATCCTGAATCTGGACAAGTCGGACTTGGTTCCATCTCAGAGGCTTCTGTTCCTGGGTCTCCTGTTCGACACTCGCCAATGCATGGCGTTTCTTCCAGAGGACGTGGCTCACCAGATAGCCGTCAGAGTGGCTGGGATTCTGGACATGGACGAAATTCCAGTACCGAAGTTATCGTCTTTAGTGGGGAAGTTCATTTCCACGATCGAAGAAGTCCCATTTGCCATGGCCCACTCCAGGGAACTTCAGAGATTTGTGATCCAGACGTGCAAGAATCATCCAGATCATCAACATCTGTCTGTTTCTCTTCCTCCTCATGTCGAGTCGAGTCTGCACTGGTGGTTAGATCTCTCTCATCTCCTGAAGGGGAGATCCTTTCTAGTTCCTCGTTGGACCACAGTCACAACGGATGCCAGCCTTCGGGGCTGGGGTGCAGTCTGGGGTCGCTTCAGTGCTCAGGGGAAATGGGGTCTGGAGGAATCCCTGCTCTCCATCAATGTTCTGGAACTTCGAGCTGTCCGGCTTGCCCTGAGGCACTGGGAGTCTCAACTGACCGGTCTTCCGATCAGAGTGGAGTCCGACAACGCCACGGCGGTGGCTTACATCAACAGGCAAGGCGGCACAAGAAGCGGTTCCGCCTGGTGGGAGGTCAAGGATATTTTGTCTTGGGCAGAAGATCACGTGCCTGTCATCTCTGCAGTTCATATTCCAGGCGTGGACAACGTCATGGCAGACTTCCTCAGTCGTCACACCGTCGACAGCGGAGAATGGGCTCTTCATCCAGAGGTGTTTCACATGCTCACTCAGCGGTGGGGGATGCCTGTGGTGGACCTGATGGCTACCAGACACAACAGGAAGGTTCCGGTGTTTTGCTCCCGGTTGAGGGACTCCCTGGCTCTAGCAGTGGATGCCTTGTCGATCCCTTGGGAATTCTCCCTGGCTTACATCTTCCCTCCTCTTCCTCTATTGATCAGAGTTATCCAGAAGTTGAAGAGGGAGTGTTGTCCTGTCATCCTGATCGCTCCAAACTGGCCTCGCCAGTCCTGGTATCCGGAGTTGATGGCCATGTCAGTGACGGATCCGATCCCGCTTCCTGCCCGTCCGGACCTACTTCTTCAGGGATATCTGTGGAAGGAGGATGTTCACTCTCTCCATTTGATGGCATGGCGGTTGAATCCTCGATTTTAGCAAAGAAAGGATTTTCTCCTTCTGTGGTGTCGACTATGCTCAGTGCTCGTAAGCCTGTGTCTTCCAAGATCTATCATCGCATATGGTCAACTTTTGTGACATGGTGCTCTGATAAGAAGTTATCCCTTGAATTCCATCTTCCCACTGTCCTGGCCTTCTTGCAGGGCGGTGTGGATAAGGGGCTCAGTCTGAGTTCCCTCAAAGTTCAGACTTCTGCCTTGTCTGTGTTTTTCCAGGAAAGGATTGCTATCCTTCCTGATGTGAAAGTTTTCTTCCAGGGTGTGACTCATGTTCGACCTGCCTTCATGAGTCCTGCTCCCCAGTGGGACCTCAATTTGGTGCTGGGAGTTCTCCAGCGACCACCGTTTGAATCCTTGGCTTCCATTCCATTACGTCTCTTGACTTGGAAGATGGCCTTCCTTTTGGCTATTGTTTCAGTTCGCCGGGTAGCAGAGTTACAGGCTTTGTCTTGTAAACCTCCTTACCTGGTGTTCCACAAGGATAAGGCTGTGCTTCGCACTACCAAGGAATTCTTACCCAAGGTTGTGTCCGAGTTTCACATCAATCAGGAGATTGTGGTTCCCTCTTTCTGCCCTAATCCTTCATCTGACAAGGAAAGAGATCTCCATCTGTTGGATGTGGTGCGTTGCCTCAAGTTTTATGTTCATCGCACCGAGTCTATCAGGAAGTCTGACGCTCTATTCGTCATTCCTGAGGGGCCTAGGGCAGGGAGACCGGCTTCCAAAGTTACCATTGCCTCTTGGATTAAGGCTACTATCCGTGAAGCCTATAAGTTGAGGAATAAGCATGTTCCCTTCCGGGTGACTGCCCATTCCACCAGATCTATTGGGACCTCTTGGGCCTACAAGAATCAAGCTTCTGCTGATCAACTGTGCAGAGCGGCCACTTGGTCCTCTGTGCACACTTTTTCTAAGCACTATCGAGTTGATGTACTGGCTTCGGCTGATGCCAGTTTTGGAAGGAAGGTCCTGGAGGCAGTCTTGCCTGTGTAGGTCTTCCACTCTGTGATCCTTAGTGCTTCCTTACTGTTGAGCCCGGTTGGCTCTGGTTCCGTGTGCTGTGTTAGTTCAGGGATTGTTCCCTTGGTTGGTGTCCGTTGACACTTACAGTTTGGGCTATGTTATTAACTGGGTCATAGCAGTTCTAGTGACTTGGGCCTTGTGCCTGGTCCTTGCCTTACTTCACGCCTCTGGATCAGCTCAATGTTTGTACATCCCAGAGTACCAGTGACCTGTATTGGACGACAGTGAAAATAGGATTTTAGTCTTACCTGTTAAATCCTTTTCACTTAGTCCATACAGGTCACTGGTCTCCCACCCTGTCAAGGGACCAGTCTTGGCTCTCCTGTGGCATTCAGTGGGAGACCGTTCGGGCATGCTCACAGGAGTCTTTCTTTTTGCTTACCTTTGGTCAGTTTAGGGTCTCAAATCAATCTAAGTGGCTCTGGCCAGAAGGTGGCTTAAGTAAGAGGGGAGGCTCCGCCCCTTGCAAATCATTTGCATAGTTGTTCCTGCCTATTAAAGGGGACTTACGCCTCCCAGAGTACCAGTGACCTGTATGGACTAAGTGAAAAGGATTTAACAGGTAAGACTAAAATCCTATTATAATAACCATTACTATCTTTTTTATGTTTGTTTAAACTTCAGTAGATGTGTTTATAAAATATCTGTCTTAGAGAATACTTTGGTCTTGCTCCAATTTATAAAAAAAAACAGGCTGCTGTCAGTAGGTCATAAAGGGACCTACATTCATCCTGCCCTCAGCACCAACACTGATGGGATTAATACGCCCAAGTCTGGCCTCTATTTCTTTCTTTTTGTAGTCTATTCTCTGCCTCTCTCTTCCTTACTCTTGTAGTAAGGAAGAGAGAGGCAGAGAACAGTGATAAAAGGCAATGTGTAAAACACTGACAGCTTTGGGAGTGCCCTTGTTTTACTCAGCAGGAAAATCCCTATAGAGTATAGATTGTCTTAAAAAGAAAAAGTTTACTGCTCCTTTAACTGGTAGACAAGTCGCCAACCAATTGCTTTAACATATAAGGGGTTAAAGGATCACTAACACATTAAGCAGCATTTATTTAAATATGCTTTGTTTAAATCACTAAAATGTTATAAACTTGCTTTTTCAGATATGTGTGTAGAATGTCCAGTTCAGACACCATTTAGTTAATTTTGTCATTTTAATGGGAGATAAGAGATAATGAAGTTAATGTAATTTAGATTAGTGCATATCACTCTTGTATTTAAAAAGCTCATGTCATTTACAGACAGCACTGTACTATCACTTCTGAGACACCTATCTCGGTTGCTATGGTTGTGGGAGTCAGGGAGCCCTGCAAAAGGCAACAAGAAATACTCCCATGTAGCATATGCAAGATTAGATATTAGGCCAGAGAAAACAAATAGATATTTTTTTACAGTTTTTTTTTTTAAAGTGTATTTACCTAGAGTTCATGTTTAGATGTTAGTATTCCTTTAAGAGCTTTGTCTGTTTGTATATTATGTAATATGAGGTTATTTTCTATGTAAGTAGATGGATCTGGGGGCAGGGTCATGTGAGAGTGGAGGAGGGGCCTAGAGTGCTAAAGATGTGGCTCTGATCCTCAGAAGCTTATTTATAACACTAAGGGTCATATGTTCAAAAAAGTAGCAACATAGGTTTTGTAGTTTGTAATGACATTTCAGAGTACAGTGTCATTGGGCTCATTAATATATTCAGAGAGTGTCGGTTATGATCAGAAATATGTTGTTTCGTCATTGAAGTATGATTTCTGACTAAAATTGTCTTATGTAACGACAAAAATGTCTTAACTAAAGATAGAAATATCTTAACAAACACAAACATTTCTTAACTGAAGACAAAGATGTCGGTATAAAGGTATGGTAATTGAGGTTTTGTTGTGTTTCCTTCAATTATTATAGGTTTCTCTCATTCAGAACTTCACATTCCTTCCACTTTTTCTTAACGTACAAATTTTGTCTTTTGCAAGACATTTTTTTTTGTTGTATATTTCTTTTCTCTGTCGTCCAATACAGGTTACTGTTAACTTTGGGTAGGCAATCAGCCCCTTTAATAGGCAGGAACAATTCTGAGAAGTGACTGCTGGGTGGAGCCTTCCTCCTCTCCTTAGCTTTCAGCTAGCCAATCCCCAACCAGTAAGATTTGCTCCTTGGTCAAGACACAAGCAAGAGAACAGTTCTGCTATAGTTTTAGCTTTTTATTATTTTTCTGTTAGATATGGAATACCACCATTAGGCGGATTACCATCACTGACAATTCCCATCACACAAATGTGGATAGCTCAGTTTACCAGACGCTTTTGTGTACCTAAGCCCTGGGGGGAAAATCTTGGCTGTAAGTTCCTTCCCCAGGAGTTGCCCACCGAGGCTTCTTCTGAAGACAGAAGACCTGCTGAAAAAGGTGAGCACCCTTTGAGTGCAGAGGTCCACATGTCCCATGCTTCCCCTCCGCACAGGGGTCTCTATTGGAGTTCCTATTACATACTCATGCACTCATTGGGTTTATTCTGTATGTCTATGAGGTGTTTATAGCAAGTTTCTGTGGTAACTTAACCCTTTTGCTGCTGGTTAGCACCTTTAAGGGTTTTTTAGGCACTTTCCCTGTTGGGTTCAGTGTTTATTGAGTGGTTTTATGTTTGGTATTCACCTCGCTAACTTTATGTTCCGCGCCCTTTAGGCGTGGGTTTACCACATAGACGCCATTGCTCCATTCACTTCTATGGGACTTTACAGTTTGGGACGTGTCTCTGCAACCGCTCCACGTAGCTTGGTCAGAGATGGCTCATGTTGTTGGTTTTCCTGTGCTCTTTCATTCGGTCAATGTTCTGGGGATATTGGGTGATTTTAGGGGGCTTCGGGCACTGTTGGGGTACTCCCTCAGTGAAACTAAGTTTCCCACGAGCGCCCTCTTCACGCGCTCTTCTCTGTTTGGCTCCCGTTGCAGCAGCCATATTGTGTATTCGCAGATCGAGTATCTGACGCAGGGCTTGGACTCTCCTTCTCTCCTCTGCAGCTTAACCCTTTGCCTACCAGATAAGTCTTAATTTAGTGTTTCTGGGGTGCATTGCTTATCATACACGCTTTATTGTGGGTGTTTTGATACTTTGACCGTTTTGACTCTGTGAGAATGTCTAGTTCGTTAGACCTTGGGGCTCAACCTAAGACTAAGGATACTGGTGTGTCTGTGTCCCCAATTGCTCATTGCTCCTCATGTCAATCAGGGTTACCTAGAGAATACTCAGGTCATATCTGCCCAGCATGCGCTGCTGCCCCTGAATCCCCTGCTGGGGCCTCCAGCCATGCACTAGAGCCATTATGGATGCAAGAGTTTAAGGCTACTACTAGGAACCTCCGGTCCACCTTACAACTCCTTCCATCCACCTTACAGGGGGTCTTCAATTCGTTGCAGACCCTGCTCCTATCAGATCTTCCCTGACTAAACCGCCAGGTGTACCTGATGTGTCTGATTCCTCTGAGGAGGAATTATTGGTGGACTCTGATGATGATGACTGTTCAGCTGTTCCTTCATCTCAGTTTTTTGGGGACCCCTTCGAGGCTGACCCCATTCCCTCGGCTAAGGGTCTGATCAGGGCTGTGTTGTCCACCCTGAACATTCCCTTGGTGCAAGAGGAGTCTTCTGACCCCTCTGATACTTTCCAGGAGCCTGTTAGGCCCCATGCCTGCTTTCCACCTAATCCCACCCTTGACCGCTTGGTGTCAGAGGAGTGGAAATTTACAGACAAGAAAACATCTGTGTCTAAATGTTTGCTAAACTTTATCCATTTTCTGAAATGGCCCTTACTTAGTGGGTTCATCCCCCTAAAATGGCTGCTCCAGTTTCCAGGCTTTCTAAGTCAACTGCCTTGCCAGCGGCTGATGCCTCTGCTCTTAAAGACTGGACTGACAAGGAGCTTAAAACTTCTCTCAAGGCTATTTTTGCGACAGCAGGCTCTGCTCTTCACCCTACCTTTGCTGCTGCATGGGTAAATAGGGCTGTGGCTGTTTGGACTGAACAGCTCAATTCTGCTGTCCATCAGGGAGCCCCTACTTCTGACATGTTGCGTCTTCTCGCTAACATTGCTGAGGCTCAGCTTTATGTCTCTGCCGCTCTGTTTGACGCTGTGCGTATGGTAGCCAGGGCATCTACCATGTCTGAGGTAGCCAGAAGGGCTCTTTGACTTAAGATCTGGTCAGCTGACACGGCCTCTAAGAAGGCTCTGCTGTCTTTACCTTTTCATGGTTCTTCCCTGTTTGGGCCTGAACTTAAGGATCTCATCAACGAGGCCACTGGAGGGAAAAGTTCTCACCTGCCAGTGGTCCCGAGGAAGAAGGCACCTGTTAAAAGGAATCTGCTTTTTCGTTCCTTCAAGGCAGACTCGCGCCAAACGACCCAGATGGCCCCTGAGTCTCAGTGCTCCTCATCCAAGCCTAAGCAGCAATGGAGATCCAAGTCCTCCACGAAGCCCAAGGCTTCCAAACCTTCTTCTGCATGACTCACTGAACCTGGGTCCCCACCCACAGGTAGGTGGCCTCTTACTCCACTACCTTTCAGCTTGGCAGGCCTCTGTGGTGGACCCATGGGTTTTACAAGTGGTGGCCTCGGCATACAGGATTCCCTTCACCTCTCTTCCTCCTCCAAGGACCTTTGTTTCTCTTCCCCCTTGGAAGCAGAAAAGAGACACCTTTTTGAGGAAACTATACAGGCACTTCTGGACAAGATGGTCCTGGAGCCAGTTCCCCCTCAGGAGAGGGGCTTGGGATTCTATTCTAACCTCTTTGTGGTTTCCAAGAAGGATGGAGGCTGTCGCCCCATTTTGGTCCCTGTCTCTCCCTCTTCAAGTGGAGCAGAGTCTCTTGGTGGCTCAACCTGAACAATCTCCTGAAAGGTCGATCCTTTTAGACCACAGTGCGACGGATGCCAGCCTATCCCGTTGGGGAGCGGTTTTGGGGCACTTGAGTGTTCAGGGCAAGTGGTCTCATGAGGATTCTCTCCTTCCCATCAACGTCTTGGAGCTTCGGGCAATATTTCATGCCCTACATCACTGGACACTACAACTGGCGGATTGGCCGGTAAGGGTGCAGTCAGAACCGCACAGGTAGCCTACATCAACAAGCAAGGTGGCACAAGAAGTCTCGCAGCTTGGCTAGCGGGCAAGGCCATTTTGTCTTGGGCAGAGGAGCATGTCCCTGCCATTTCCGCAGTTCAAATTCCTGGTGTAGACAACATTTTGGCAGACTTCCTCAATCGACACACAGTGGACAGCGGGGAGTCGGAACTACATCCAGAGGTGTTCAACCTCATCATCCAGTGGTGGGGTCTTCCATGCATAGACCTGATGGCAGCCAGACACAACAGGAAGGTTCCAACATTGTGCTCTCGCTGGGCGGATCCCATGGCTCTGGCAGTGGATGCCTTGTCGATGCCGTGGACATTTCCTCTGGCTTACATCTTACCTCCTGTTCCCTTGCCCAGTCATTCTGATTGCTCTGTTCTGGCCTCGACAGGCTTGGTTTCCGGAGCTTCTGAACCTCTCAGTGGCGGAGCCTCTTCGACTTCCCTCCTGTCCAGACCTCCATCTACAGGGTTACCTCTGGAAAGAAGACGTTCATCTTCTGGCTTTGATGGCATGGATATTGAATCCTCAGTTTTGAGGAAGAAAGGATTATCTTCTGGTGTTGTGGCTACTATGCTTAGTGCCCACAAGCCTGTTTCCTCTAAGGCCTACCGTTGAGTTTAGTCTACCTTCCTGGCTTGGTGTGCTGACAAAGACCTATCTCAGGAATTTGACCTTCCTACAGTTCTTTCCTTCCTCCAGGATGGTGTGGATAAGGGTCTCAGTCTGAGTTCTCTCAAGGTTCAGACTTCTGCGCTCTCTGTCTTTTTTCAGAGGCATCTTGCCGTCATTCCTGATGTCAAGGTTTTCTTCCAGGGTGTTGCTCATATCCATCCGGTGTTTAAGTCCCCTGGTCCTCAGTGGGATCTTAACCTGGTCTTGGGAGTGGTCCAGCATCTTCCCTTTGAGTCTTTGGCTACCATTCCTCTTCGTATGATGGCTTTTCTCCTGGCGATTGTTTCTGTTCTCTGAGTTCCGGAGCTGCATGCCCTGTCCTGTAAACCCATCTGTTGGATGTTGTGCGTTGTCTCAAGTTCTGTGTGCATCGCACTGAGTCCTTGGGGCAGTCTGACACTCTGTTTGTCATTTCTCAGTGTCCTAGGGTGGGTAAACCTGCTTACAAGGTAAGCATAGCTTCTTGGATCAAGTCCACGATTTGTAAGGCTTACGAACTTCGGAAGAAGCCTGTTCCCTTCAGAGTCATGGCTCATTCTGCAAGGTCTATTGGGGCTTCTTGGGCCTACAAGAACCAGGCCTCAGCTGATCAGTTGTGCAAGGCGGCCACTTGGTCATCTCTGCACACTTTTTCTAAACACTATCATGTGGACGTGCTGGCATCGGCTGATGCCAGCTTTGGGAGAAGCACCCTAGAGGCAGCCTTGCCTGTCTAGGATCTCTTTAGTCTCTCAGTACTCTTTCACTTTTGAGCCCCGTTGGCTCTAGTTCAGTATGCTGTGCAACAGTTCATGGGGTTTGTTTTTACCCCTGTTCAGTGTCCGTTGACACTTTGCGGTTAGTGTTGAGCTATTAATGATCTGTAGGTTTATTGGTGCTCTGGTGACTTTGGGGGCCTGCGCCTGCGCATCCCAAAGTTGCTAGTAACCTGTATTGGACGACAGAGAAAATAGGATTTTAGTCTTACCTGTTTAATCCTTTTCTCTTAGTCCATACAGGTTACTGGTCTCCCACCCTGTCAAGGGACCATGTTGGCGCTCCTTTCAGGTTCATTCTGAGGAGTCTTCATTTACCTTCTTACTACGTAGTCAATAGTTCGTCTGCAAATCTTACTGGTTGGGGACTGGCTAGCTGCAAGCTAAGGAGAGGAGGTAGGCTCCACCCAGCAGTCATTTCTCAGAATTGTTCCTGCCTATTAAAGGGGCTGATCGCCTACCCAAAGTTACCAGTAAAGTTACCAGCAACCTGTATGGACTAAGAGAAAAGGACTTAACAGGTAATACTAAAATCCTATTTTCCTCTGTTCCACACTGGATAATAGTTTATCCCCGCCCCTTTGCCAGGCAATTCTGGAGTTGTGTCGTACACAACGGACATTACTGTTTTTTTTGTTGTATAATCTATAGAAAATATGTCATTCATGCATACAGTTACTTATTTTTCTCGTTCATGCAACTTTTTGTTGTTATCCCTTTGAAGATATGGCCCTAAGAGCCATTTCTTCGAAACAAAAGTGGAGGAATTCTGGGGCAAACCATTTTCACTTTAGGGAAGAACAAAAAATCCCCACTAATTTAAATGTGGATTTGAACCCCTTGAATGCTATACAGGTCTCCAGTACATTGACAGCAATGCACTGGAGACCTCTCTACATTCAAGGAGTTAAAATCCACATTTAAATCAACAGGAGTTTTTCAAATTTTCAGTTCTCCCCTGTAGAGTAAATGGCGTGCCCCATAATTTGAACTTACAGCTTTAAAAGAATGACACACCAGGGCTAGTGTAATAAGAAGAACTGTAATAGTTATTGGGCAAAGCTACTGCATCAAAGAGTACAAATAAAAATTCCCTTTGATTTAAATGGGGCTTTTATCCTTCTGAATGGTTGAAAGGAGCAGTTGGTTTGCTCCATATTTAAATCAGTTCTTTTTTGCACATCCTCCTCTTAAACTGGGAGCTTTTAATCACACAGGAGTTATATTATACCTCTGTGCACCTCCCAATGACTCATACATATGCTAAATAAATAAAATGAATAATGTTTGCAAAGAAAACCAAGATCAAAGAGAGGTTTGTCGCATTCATTTCCCCACAGCATTCATGATTTATTTTCAGGTACTTTCTGAGTCTGTTAATAAAAGCGAATATTAAAAGAACTCCCTAACTTGAAAGACTAGTTTTGTGAGGTCTAGTTCATACAAATTACTGTGTCTTTCAGACAAATCTACTGCAACCGTCTTGGCGATAATTTGTGGACACAGTGGGGGTATGTATGAATCTGCTAGCCCAGTACATTTCCTGCATTAGACATCAACCTCTGCTGCACTTAGTATATACTAAACCATTCTATTAGTGCATTCCGGTGCACACATCTGTATAGTTAAATCTTTCATCCTGTGAGTGCTAGAAGCAATGCGTTGCACAGTCCTAATATACATAGTAGTAACATAGTAAATTAGGTTGAATAAAGACATAAGTCCATCAAGTTCAACCTTCTCCTCATACCCCAGTAATTTTATAGCTTTCCTGCTACCAAATAAGTTAGTCTTTTATCAGACCTTCCTGATCTGCCTACTAATAAACAGTATAACTCTGTATTCTCCCTTTGGAAAGAAATGTATCTAATCTTCTCTTGAATTTATACATTGTATCTGCCATAACCACCTCCTTGGGCAAAGAATTCCACAATTTAACAGACCTCACTGTAAAAAAAGCCTTTCTCTGCTGAAGTCTAAACCTCCTTTCCTCTAATCTCAAGGGGTGTGCCCTGGTTATCTGATCAGGCCTTGGAATACATAGCTCACCGCAGAGATCCTTGTATTGACCTCTCATATATTTGTACAATGTGATAAGGTCTCCTCTTAGTCGTCTTTTCTCTAGAGTAAATAAACCAAGTTTGTCTAGTCATTCCTCTGGCACTCATTATTATTAATCTTTATTTATATAGCGCCAACTTATTCCACAGTGCTGTACAATAGGGAATATACATACAGAGATATTAAATAGTACAAATCAGATGTGGAGAACAGAAGGATCAGAGGGTCCTGCTCGTGAGAGCTTACAGTCTAGATGAAGATGGATTGGATACAAAAGGACTAAATGCTATTCGGTGTAAGTGCCTCCTGCCACATGAACTGCTGGTCAGAGAGTGGGAGAGAGAAGTGCGGTTGAATGCAGTGGACTAGGGAAGTGATGGTTCTGAAGAGGTGAGTTTTCAGGGAGTGTCTGAAGATCTAAAGGCTGGGGGGGAGTCTGATGGAGTGGGGGAGGGAATTCCAGAGCTCTGATGTAGCACGTGAGAAGTTGTGTAGGCGGGAGTGGGAAGCTGTAATAAGAGCCTTGGAGAGGAGAAGGTCGTGTGCAGAGTGAAGATGGCGAGTGGGAGTGTATTTGGAAATGAGAGATGAAATAGAGAGGGGTGCAGCGTTAGTAAGGGCTCTATAAGTTAGCACCAAAATTTAGAATTTAATTCTAGATGCTAATGGGAGCAGTGTAGAAATTGGCACAGGGGACTGGTGTTAGAGAAGCGAAGAGTGAGGTAGAGTAGTCTTGCAGCAGAGTTCATTATGGACTGTAGTGGGGTTAGTCAGGTAAGAGGAAGGCCAATTAGTAGTGAGTTACAGTAGTCAAGACAGTACATGATAAGTATTTGGATTAGAATTTTAGTAGTGTCTTGAGTGAGAAAGGGTCGGATTCTAGAGATGTTTCAGAGTTGGAGGTGGAATGAGTTGGAGATTAAAGGATAGGGTGGAGTCAAATGTGACTGCTAGGCAGTGTGCTGTAGGGGTTGGTGCTATGGTAGTGCTGTTAATTGTGAGGGCAATATCTGGGGTAGGGCTGACTGGAGAGGGAATGAAGATAATTGGTTTGGTTTTGTCATGGTTAAGTTTGAGCTGACGGGAGGATATCCAGCAAGACAAAGCAGACAGTTAGATACCTGGGACAGGAGGGAAGGGGAGAGGTCTGGAAATATAGATTTGAGTGTCATCAGCATAGAGATGATGCGGGTGATGAAACCCAAAGAAGTTTATTAGTTTTCAAAGGGAAGCAGTGTAAATTGAAAAAATCAAGGGGCCCAGGACTGAACCTTGTGGGTGGCACTCTGACAGACAGTGGGAGGAGTGGGAAAGTGGAACCAGAGTAGGAAACACTGAAGGAGCGGTTGCAGGGATATGATGAAAACCAAGAGAGGGCTTGGAGGAGGAGTGGGTGATCTTCTGTGTGAAAGGCAGCTGACAGGTCCAGGAGAATGAGTAGACAGTAGTGGCCTTTTGACTTTGCGGAGAGCAAGTCATAGGCCACTGTAGTGAGGGCAGTCTCAGTAGAGTGATGATGGTGGAATCCAGATTGCAAGGGACCTAGCAGGGAATAGGAGAAGAGGAATTTAGTGAGCCAGTTATATGCGAGATGCTCAAGGAGCTTGGAGGAGTACGGGAGTAGAGAAAAGGGCCGGTAGTTTGACAGTGAGTTTGGGTCCAGGGAGGGTCTCTTTAGGATGGGTGTGATTATTGCATGTTTGAAACAGGATGGGAAGGTGCCAGTTGACAGAGAGAGGTTAAATAGGTGAGGAAGGGTTGGAGTTAGTAGAGGAGAAAGTTCTTGAGTGAGATGGGATTGGGTCAAGACAGTATGTGGTTAGGTTTCAGTGAGTGAGGAGAAGTGAAACTTTGTCTTCTGTGACTGGTGAGAAGGAGTTTAATATGCATGTGGGAGAGGTGACAGGGCTAAGCTGGATGGTGGGGGTGACAGTGGAAGTTATGAGATTTCATGTCTGATGGAGTCAATCTTGTCCATGTACTGGATGGCGAGATCTTGGGCAGAGTAGTTAATGGAAGGTGTTTGTATTGGTGGGTGTAGAAGAGATTTCAAGTTTGAGAAAAGTCGTTTCGGGTTAGAGGAAAGATTAGAAATTAGGAGGAAAAGTGTGATTGTTTGCCAGGGAGAGGGCAGAGCAATAAGAACGGTGAATTAATTTGTAGTCTATGAAGTCAGCTGTGGAGTACGATTTCCTCCAGTGCCTTTCAGCAGTGAGTGAGCACCTTTGGAGGTAACGCCTTTGTCTTGTGTGCCAACGTTGTAGTGAGGTTGTATCACGGTGCCCATGATCTGGCCTGGTGGTGCCGTTACCTGTCTGATTTCCATGGGTGAATGAGCAGCGGCATTGCTGGTCACTGCCGGCCTGTCTGCTGAGCTCTCTGTTGCGAGCACGCGTCTTTGACGTCTCGCTCGCCGTTTTGTACCTTTGGCACTGATTGGCAGATTGATGTCCCACCTTTTCCGTTGGCCTTATATGCGGCCGAAAGACTGAGCTTCAGTGCCCTTTCGGAGTATACCAGTGCCTTAGTCTATTGTATTCTGCGCTTCACTGTGACCCTTGCTTGGCTGGCAACTCCACTCCGTGTATGAACCTTGGCCTTGTGTGACTACCCGATCTGTTTATGTACCTTGGCCTAGTCTGACTACCCGCTCCATGTATGAGCCTTGGCCTTGCCTGACTACCTGTTCTGTGTATGAACCTTGGACTTGCCTGACTACCCGCTCCTTGTATGAACCTTGGCATTGTCTGACTACTCACTCCGAGCTTGTCCTGGGCCTTGTCGGTATTCCGCTCAACTATTACCCTGGCCTTGTCTGGGTGTTCCATGGGTATTACCCTTGGACCCAAGCATTCTAGGGTATTGCTTTCAGGCCTTGGACCCTAGCGTTCTAGGGTTCCGTGCAGCCTCCTATCAGCCACTCTCCCTCAATCTCGGGTAGAGAACTGTAGGCTAGGTTCTCTTCTATCTGCTTTACCTTTCCTAGTAGTACAGGCTAGGTTAGTGTTCAGCCTTGGGTAGTGGGTTGTAGCGCTGTTCTCACCCCTGACCCCGGGTAGGATTGGGGAAGTGCTTTATCTGTATTTTCTTAAATAAAGTGGTGTTGATTTTACTGTACCTGTCTTGTATGCTTATTTACCTGAGACTCTGTGACGGGTTGTGCGTGGGTGGAGTAGAGTTGCAGGTGCAGCTGTGTCAAGGGCTGTGGTGAAAGTGTTTTGTAGAGAGCAGTAGTTTGTTCTGGGCAAGTAAGTGTGAGGATGGGGTTGAGAAGATGTTGCAGGGATGTGGAAAATTGTTGCAGATTAAGAGTATGCAGATTTCTCCGCATACTCTTGATCACTGTAGGGGGAATGGATTTATGAGGTATGATGAGGTTGCCAGTGAGGAAGTGGTAGTCAGACAGGGAAAAGGGAACATTAGAGAAGTTGGAGACTGAGCAGAGGTTAGTGAAGACCAAGTCAAGGGGGTAACTGTCACTGTGTGTGGGAGAACTGATCCACTGTGATAGGCCAAAGGAGGTTGTTAAGGAGAGGAGTTTGAGGTGTTATGGCTATCTACAGGGATGTTGAAGTCTCCCAGGATTAGAGTAGGGATATCAGAGGGCATGAAATAAGGGAGCCAGGAAGTGAAGTGATCAAGGAATTGTGCAGTAGGCCCAGGTGGTCTGTATATGACAGCAACAATCAAGGGGAAGAGAGAGAAGAGATGAAGTATGTGGGCTTCAAAAGTAGGGAGGTAAAGAGAGGGAACTGTGGGGATTACCTGAAATGTATGGTTAGAGGGCAGCAGGATGCCTACTCCCCCCCCCAGTCTGTTGGCAGACCTAGACTTGTGAGTGAATTGAAGGCCACCATGTGTGAGTGCAGCAGTGGAGGCAGTGTCTGATGATGTGAGCCAAGATTCAGTGATGGCTAGGAGGTTTTGAGAGTGAGAAATGAACAAATCGTGAACAGCTTAGAGCAAAATATACAGCTCTACCTAACCTTGAACTCAACACAGAAATAGATCAGAGTGTGATAGTAATAGATATAACAATATATCAGTCACAAATATGACATAATGTGGAAGAAGTCTAATCTATATTGTCCTTAATACAAAGGTTTAGATTTAAGATTGGACATAAACTCTCCCTATCAGTCAGTTCTTAGGGTACACTCTCCGTTGCTGCTTGTCTCACCAAAATGTTACAGTTCAATCTCCCAAGGGCGATCCTCATGTAAAAGAACAAAATAGGGAGGGGCAAGACAGTGCAATAAAATCAGTGTAGTAATTAATTTAATAGAGTCAAAAACCATACATACAACAAAAGGATTAAAAACATACCAAAGTAGGCATAAATAACAAATATTTCCTTATCACGATAAGGTGTTACAAAATCAAAAATAATAAGTACAGGAATAAAAATGGAGAATAAGGGTTAAAGGAGCGATGCTGCTTGTGGTGCTCAAGCTTGATAGCATCCTATCTCCCACTGAAAAAGTGAGGAATCAGAGAGGATGTTCTCAGATTCAGGGTTGTAGTTCTGCTGATTATGTGTAAGGGAGTTCATGGCTTACTCATCACCAGCAGTATGACAACCACACATGATTATGGTTTATTGAGGGCTGTTTACTGCATAGGAAGCTACAGGGATAGTCCAACATTGCCATCTTCATGGAGGTGATGTTGGGACTGTGTACTTTGACAACAGAGGCAGCTATCGAACTTTAGTGCATGTGACAAACAGCCACATTAATACATAAACACACCCACTTGAATAAGACAATGTCTGTTTAATCTGCATTTCCATATAGAAATGAGCCATTGTTGATGCTCTCTGTCCAAAATCATTAACCTGTCAGAAGAATATTGGATTGGTGCAGATTGAAGGGGATATTATGAGGGCGAAGGTACATGAGTGCATACTGACCAGGGGTGGATTGTCTTATCAGGGGATTGGGCATATTTGTTTAGAAAGTGTTTATTTATTTAGAATGTTTTGCCTGGAAGAATACATTGAAATTTCTCTCATTTTCAAGTATGTTCTGGAGAGCTTACAGTAAAGAGTTACATATTTACACAAATAGAGAAACATTATAAACACACACACAAACATGCATACATTCATACTAAAAAAATTATATACAGTTTCAAATTGTGTAGCAGTTATTTTAGAGGATTTTAGACTGGGAGAAGATCTGATTTTTCCGGGCAGGTTATTCCAGGTTTTTGGAGCTCTGAAGGAGAAGGCAGATCGATTGGCTTCTTTCTTGTAGTGTAGCATACTTCTCTTATTGTTACAAGTGGAGTGGAGGTTATAGTTAGTATGGAGAGCTGGAGTAAGCTCAGATAGTCTGGTAGCCTTCCAGATAAGTGGTTTTACTAAGCAAGAAAGGTGAAGGACACATCTAGATTCGAGTGTTAGCCAATTTACTTTGTTATGCATATCGCAGTGATGGGTATTGCAATTACATTGGAGGATAAAACGGCTTAATAAAGTATGCAGACTGTCAGTTTTAACAAGATGGATTTGTTGCGCAGGAGCATATACTTCGTCCCCATATGTCAGTAACATCTGTTGAACAATATGTTTTCTTTCCAGGGGACTTAAACAGGATTTGTATCTGAACAGAACATCTATTTTGGGATAACATCTAGATGTTAATTTATCAGTATGAAGACCAAAACTGAGGTTGGGTTCATACCAAGATGTTTGTAGGATTCCACTGGACCAAGTTATGATTAGATTCTGTTTCAATGGATAAATGGGCATTGCTGAGATTACGCAGTTTGTACTCTGTACCAAATACCATTGTGACCTTTTTGGTGGTGTTTAAGAACAGTTTGTTCTTTGTTAACCATCTTTCAACTACAGAGAAATCATGCTGTAATATGGCTTCCAGTTGAGATATGTTTACATTTTTAGCATAGATTATGGTGTTATTTGCATACATGTGAACAGAAGATGCTTTGAAAATCATGGGTAGATAATTTTAAATAGAGAAAATAGAAGAGGGACAAGAATGGAGTCTTGGGGAACCCCACTTGTTACTTTGAATGGAAGGGAAATATTGTCAGCAAAAGACACATATTGCTTTCTGTCTGATAAAGAGGAACCAGTTTAGAAAATGACTACCCAGTCCTGAACTTTGGAGTTTGTTTATCAGACTATTATGGTTTACTGTATCAAAGGCCTTTGCAAAATCTAGGAAAATAGTTCCATACCAGTCTGGATAGCATTGCATACTTTTAGGGGCAGTGAATGTTGAGTGATGTGGACAAAAAGCTTAATTGAAGCGGGGTGGAAAAACTGGTCTGTCGGTAATACTTATATCGTTGCATGTGAACACATTTCTATAGGATTTTAGATAATGTGCGGAGTAGGGATATTGGTCTTTAATTTGATACTATACTTTTTTCCCCACTTTTGTGGATAGGCACAACACCCGAATGACATGTTCCATAGTCCAGTGGGCTGACCAGTCCTTGGTCGGTAAGGACATCAGATGATCTCACCTCCCCATCCCACACTGTTGTGCATATGAGGCAGAGCTCATTCACCAAAGCCAGTGTAGCAGGAAAGATTGTGTCCTATGATCTGTATATGTTCCGCCCCCAAGGATGACTTAACTGGCTTTGCTCTGCCTGCGATATGTCTCCTGCTGCAGTGCATGGTGAGCAGGCAGAGCTTCTGGGTCCTAAATACATAATTGTTTAATTTTGCATTATTTAATTCAGATTAACCAGCTGTAAGCATTGCTAAAGAAGCATAAATTATGATCTGTTAACCACTTAACCCACTGTTTGCTATACAGAGGTATGCATTATCAGTTTTTAACCCCTTGCATGCCGTAGAGGTTTACAGCAATGTTTTATTCTGTGACTAACCCACTGAATTCCAGTTAGGTACACAGAAATTTATACCCAACTGATTAACCCCTCGCATGCTAGAGAGGCATAATTCCTCAGTTATTTACCTCTTGTATGCCAAAAAGGTGAATAAAGGTGATAATTACTGATGAATTATAACTCTTTAGCACACAAGGGGTTAATCAGTGAGGTACAAATTCCTGTGCAATGTGTTATTCTCCTATGAGGCATTCAACGGGATAATCACAGAATAGCACATTGCTATACACATCTCTGGCATATAAGATGTTAATAACTGATAATTTATGCCTCTATAGAATACAGTGGGCTAAGGGGTTAATAGATGAACATTTATTCCTCTCTCTCTAGCAATGCATACAGTAGGTTAGTAAGAGTTTAAAATACAGTGAAGTTAATGCATGTTTAAACTGTTATTGTCAGTAGCTTTGCCTGCTCATACACTGCCAAGTGGGCTGTAGGTAGAATGAGAGAGGGGTAATAGACTAGGGCAGGGGGCAGAGTAGAGAAAAGAGTTGGGAGTTTCTAAAGTTGTATTTATCTCTCTGATTGCCACAGTGGTGCACTGTCTGCCCCTTTGGCAATTAGAGTTAATATAAACACACAAAATGGAATACCAGCTAGTGGGCCGGTTTAAAGAAAAATCCTCTGGACTGGTATTGCACATCAGTCTGGCCCTGATACTGGTGATGATGCAGTTCTGACAAAACATCCCTGTCCTGAGCCCTCATCGAACTTTAGTGCATCTTTGCCATAGTGTTGGACACTCATTTGATGCTCAAAGGATTAGACAAAGCTCTGAGGATTGGAATGCCCCAAGACACCCATATTTTTCACGGCTGCCCTTTTCTTGGTACAAGTGCCATTAGTAGAAGAATTTTTGGCATACGTAGCTTTGTTATTAAGCAGGTGTAAGACTAAGGAATCAGGTCTAACACATGTTATAGCACAGAACCATATCTGCTCATTCCCCGTCCAGTCTTCCCAAACCTGTATATTTCTAAACGGAATCTACATTGCACAGTCCTTGATTGCTACTGGCAAATCTTTGTTCTTTGTAGACATCATCATATATTAGTACTGTGTTACATTTATGTCTCACTGAATGAGTTTGTCCAAGTTAATACAGTTGTTTTTCTCCATAGAAACAGCACGATTTCTAAAATTGTACACATAGACATATTTTATTGTAATACCTCTATAGAGAAATACAATTTCATTCACATTTAATGTCCATTCAAGTATTTATGTCTTTGAGACCCAGATCCCTCTGTCCCTGGTTTTTAGGAGACCTGACTGTGTGGTGTTTCTATATACATGTATCACTTTGCTCCATAGCATTAAAACATATTAATGTTTGTTTAAACTTCAGTTTATGACATTTGTCATTTAGCAAATTACATTTAATGTAGATAAATGTAAGGTTATACATTTGGGCTGTAGAAACAAACTTGCTACATATACTCTAAATGGGAAACAGCTTGCTTCTCATTAGAGAAGGATTTAGGAGTGCTGATAGACGATAGACGTAACAGCAGTGTGCAGTGTCACTCAGCTTCTGCAACAGAAAATAGGGTACTAGCCTGCATAAAGAGGTATAGATGCATGGGATGCTAACATTATCCTACCTCTGTATAAATCCTTGGTTAGGCCTCATCTAGAATATGGAGTACAATTTTGGGGACAGTTCTTAAAAAAGACATTGTTGAACTGGAAAAGGTGCAGAGACGTGCAACAAAACTGATAAAGAGATTGGAGGATCTGCGTTATAAAGAGAGACTAGCCAAACTGGGTTTGTTTACATTAGATAAGAGACGTCTAAGGGGTGATATGATTACCATTTACAAATACATTCAAGGTCAATACAAAGAACTAGCCAATTAATTATTTACTCAAAGAGCTGAGCTAAGAACAAGAGGTCATCCATTAAGACTTGAGGAAAGGTTCTTTCGACTAAAACAAAGGCAGGGATTCTTTACAGTAAGGGCAGTTGTGCTAAGGAATTCTTTGCCTCGGCATGTTGTAATGCAACTGCTTTCAAAAAAGCAATGGATGCCTGTCTAGCACAGAACAATATTGAAAATTATGACAGATGGCTTCAAATTAGATAGGATGTTGATCCAGGGAAATATATGATAGCCATTTGTATTCAGGAAGGAATTTTTTTTACCCACTTGGGGTTAAATTAGAAATTGCTCCAGAGGGTTTTTTTTTTTTTTTTTGCCTTCCTCTGGATCAACAGGGGTGTTTCGGCATGGGCTGGACTTGATGGACACATGTCTTTTTTCATCCTCATCAACTATGTTACTAAGTTGCACAAAGAGGTGTCAGTAGGTCATGAAATAACCTAAAAATGTTTGGTAATGCCCTTCCCACCAGCCACTCCCCCAACAGCACAATCTAAAGCACAAGTGTCACTATTTGGCCATTTAAAATGTTGGGAGGTATGGAAGGGGGAGCAGCTCCTTCCTTTGCATGGTGTTGAAATCTTAAAGAAATAGTATTTTTATGAGAAAAATATATAATACAAGTCTTTTTTTTCTGGTCAAATCAGAGGTATTTTCTGTGCTGGGCATGCTTCGTTATAAAGTTATTGTAGTTCAATTTAGACCACGCAATGCACGTTTTCATTTCTTGTTTGCAAAGACCTTCTGTTCCATGACTGTATTTCTCCTTCGAAAAGCATAACATTAGGACCACCTAGTGGTGAGATTTCATAAAGGGACTTTTGATTAAAAAATGTCAACTTGGAGCTGTAATATGCCTCAACAACTGGAGTCCCTTAGGAAAATAGTACAGTGAATGTTTTTTTTTTCATAATTACACATTACTATTCATCTACCCGTTACTTGAGCCTTGTCTGGCCATAAGTTTGTTTAACCAAAAACTGTGGACATTTTTGTCTGGTTATGCACTAAAAAATAGTTTGTATATGCTTTATGTGAATGAGGAAATGGACTGTATTACTGCCCTGTGGTAGAATGATGGCAGTGAGGGGTTAATTATTCCAATGTATATTGTAGTCCCTCAAGGCACTGACTATGTGTACTGTAGCCAGACCTCCTGCTGGGTGTTAACTTAGCCATTGTGGACTGCAGTCAGACCCCCTGCAGTGTGGTAATTAGTTCAAACCCTCAAGTCTTTGTTCATCAAACCCTTTTGTATCTGAAATGTAATCATGTCTGAGTTACTGTGTTTGTTAGGCCATCTTCTGTTGCCCTTTTGTCTACTGTGATATGATTGGATTAAGCCCTATTGTACCTGGTTTTCCCCATAAGAGGCAATGCAAGATTTCTGTATAAATATCTGTGGTCTTTGCCAATAAAATGAGTTATGTTTTGGAGTGAACAAGGAGTCCTAGAGTCTTGTATTGCTTATGGTCTAAAGTGTCCACTCTGATACCCATCTGCGCCAAGTATCCTGAATCGTCGACCGCCTGCTGCCATCTTCCTGCGTCCCAACTTCATATGCTGTCATGCGGCGACGTGGACTCTTCCCTGCTTCCAGCGATCCTGCGGCTGTTTCCAGTGACTGTCCATACTTCAACTGGTGCATCCGACGGCACTTATCTTGTGTCAAGAAGGAGAGACCCGGGAATGACGGCGGAAGGAGACGCGGTCCCTTCTCAGCTTCCGTTACATTGGTGGCAGCGGTGAGATTTCTCCTTCATTCATCGGTTGCATCGAGTGAGATATGGCGGATGCTTTTGGGTCATACGAGGATCGCTTCGAATTAATCCGGTCTCAGTGGAGTTTCTGGCTGGGCGATATTGTAAGGTTGCATCACAGAGGAGCTATGGATGCAAGATGCCTACTGGACTCTGGTAAATCACATAGAACAGGAGTATGGCCCCGTGCTCCCAGTAACCTTCTCCCCAGCCCGCTTGCAATGTAAGATCCAAGGGCTGGTATGGGATGCTTATCTGTGGGATTCAAACTTTGGCAGTCCAGAAAACGACTGCTCCTTGGAGCTTTTGGCCAGACGAGAAGATATGCTAGGGGGGTACGTCCCCGTGAGCTTGCAAGAGGACTTGAGTGACACAGTCAGTTGGGAGTGTGAGGTGGAATACATGTATGCCAGATTAGTGCAAGAAATTCGGGAGGCCCTAGAGGAAGAAAAAGACTGGGGGACTACTCATCTGAGGAGGACCTCAGTGAAGCTGAGGACTTGGATGGAGTTTCCCCTGTTCACTCCACACTGGTGAGTGGGAATGCGTTCCTCACCAGTGCCCCTTGTGGTGCCCCTACATCAGGGAAGGGGACAACTGTCCTCCCTGATGCCCCTTTGCCCCTGGATGATGTTTTGCCTGAGCTGAGGAGTGGGAATGCGTTCCTCCTCAGCCAAGAAGATGCCTCTGCATCAGGGGATGGGACAGACGTCTCCCCTGACAGGCATGTTGCCCCTTTCCTTGCTTTCCCAGCTGTGGTGGATGAGATGCAGGTCCCTACCAGCAGCAATGTTGTGCCCCAACTGATGGGTAGGAGAGAGCCCATCAGTCCCTGTGAACCCCCTTCTGTGGTGAGTGTGGAAGAGCTCACCAGCTGCCCCAAAGTGATGCCCCCTGTTGTTGTGGAAAATGCCCTGGAAGAGGAGCAGTGTGCACTCCCCAGGGCCACGGATGATGCCGCCTTGAGGGATGGGACTGCGGTCTCCATCAAGGCAGAGAAGGGCCTTGCGAGTGATGGCCTACAAGAGGAGGACCCCAGCGGTCTAGAAGAGAGCAGTACTGCTGGCCCTCCTGTGGATCTGTTTTGTGAACTGGTGGGTGGAAAGGAGTGCCCCACCAGCCCCCCTGTGATCCCTGGCCTGGTGAGTAGGAGCAAGATCACCAGGGCCTGGGATACCCCTGCTGTGGTGGATGAGACGCAGGTCCCCACCAGCAGCAATATTATGTCCCAATTGATGGGTAGGGAAGAGCCCATCAGCCCCTGTGAACTCCCTGCTGTGGTGAGTGGGGAAGAGCTCACCAGCAGCCCCAGAGAGAGGCCCTATGGTGTAATGGACAGTGCCCTGGAGCAGGAGCAGTGTGTGCTCCCAGGGGATACAGATGGTGCCTCTTTGAGGGATGGGACTGCGGTCTCCCTCAAGACAGAGAATGGCCCTGTGATTAGTGGCCTACAAGAGGAGGAACCCAGCGGACTGGAAGAGAGCAGTGCCGCTGACCCTCCTGTGGATTTGAACTGTGAACTGATGGGTGGGAATGCATTCCCCATCAGCACCCTTGTAACCCCTGGCTTGGTGCGTGGGAGCGAGCGCACCAGGCCAACTACTGATCTGGCCCCAAGGGAGTTGTTCTAGTTGCCCCAGTACTCTGAATGCCCCTACTCTGAAACCTTCTGAGTACTGCCCCAGCCCAGGAGAGTGGGAAGAACATTCTCTCCTGTCCCTCTGGGGCACTTACCCAACTAAAAGGGGGAGATGTGCCCCTCTCCCCACACTTTGATTCCTAGGCCACTGAGGCCTCAGAGACACAAGTACCCAAGGGACCCTGAACCACTGGCCCCAGACCCAGGAAAGTCAGACCCCAGCTCTACAGGAAGCCTGGCCCAGAAGGGGCCTCCCAATGTGGTACTAGCCAGGACCAGGAGGCACCAGTTTCCTAGCCCAGAACTAAGGACCAACCTTTTACTCTTGGCCCAGGACCCGATGCTTGTTCATTGTTTCCCATGGCCCAGGACCAAGGGCCCCAGCTTTACTCCCAGCTCCAGACAAGGGGCTCAACACAGTGAGGCTCCTCCAGAGTCCCAAGCCAGCACTTACTACCGCAACCGCTGGCTTGGTACAAAAAAAAGGGGAGAAATGTAACGGATCCTACCCGTTACTTGAGCCTTGTCTGGCCATAAGTTTGTTTAACCAAAAACTGTGGACATTTTTGTCTGGTTATGCACTAAAAATAGTTTGTATATGCTTTATGTGAATGAGGAAATGGATTGTATTACTGCCCTGTGGTAGAATGATGGCAGTGAGGGGTTAATTATTCCAATGTATATTGTAGTCCCTCAAGGCACTGACTATGTGTACTGTAGCCAGACCTCCTGCTGGGTGTTAACTTAGCGATTGTGAACTTCAGTCAGACCCCCTGCAGTGTGGTAATTAGTTCAAACCCTCAAGTCTTTGTTCATCAAACCCTTTTGTATCTGAAATGTAATCATGTCTGAGTTACTGTGTTTGTTAGGCCATCTTCTGTTGCCCTTTTGTCTACTGTGATATGATTGGATTAAGCCCTATTGTACCTGGTTTTCCCCATAAGGGGCAATGCAAGATTTCTGTATAAATATCTGTGGTCTTTGCCAATAAAATGAGTTATATTTTGGAATGAACAAGGAGTCCTGGAGTCTTGTATTGCTTATGGTCTAAAATGTCCACTCTGATACCCATCTGCGCCAAGTATCCTGAATCGTCGACCTCCTGCTGCCAGCTTCCTGCGTCCCAACTTCATATGCTGTCAGCGGCGACGTGGACTCTTCCCTGCTTCCCTGCTTCCAGCGATCCTGCGGCTGTTTCCAGTGACTGTCCATACTTCAACTGGTGCATCCAACGGCGCTTATCTTGCATCAAGAAGGAGAGACCCGGAAACAGAAATATGCAGTGTTACAGACACGCACTTAAAGAGACAGAGCGTGTTACACACTGTGAAACGCATACATACGGAGACACACACACATAGGCATATGATGTCACATGTGTAGACAGTGTGTGACAGACGCAGTGAGGATGTAGATATGCTGATAAGATTTGTAAAAAATGTTTTAATTGCAGCTCTTCAGCTTGATGAATAAGACCCTGTATCCTTACAGTTGAAGTGAGTGTACTGTGTTACTTGATGAATAAGGCCCTGTATCCTTACAGTTGAAGTGAGTGTGCTGTGTTCCTTGATGAATAAGACCCTGTATCCTTACAGTTGAAGTGAGTGTGCTGTGTTACATGATGAATAATAAAGTTTTTTTTGAGTTGCACCCTTTATCTTGATACATAAGGCCCATACAGTTATACTCTTACCCCATTAATCTAAACCCATTTATACTTTTGGCTCTTGCAGCAGCTGACTGTGCCCTGTGATCTGTGAGGCTGATGTACTAACACAAAGAGGAACAATTCATCTGTACCATACAGAACAAATACAATGCTTTGCTGACCTCTCTAGCGTTGAAGACGTTAAAACGCCCATTTAAATAAATGGGTATTGTTCCCTGTGCTGCTGTTACTTTTCCACAAAATTCCACCACTTTTCTTAGTATATGAGCCTTCCTGTTTTGAAGCCTATTAGCTGTTAGGGGTCCCTGTATTGATCCCTTGCCTATGGCCCATGACCAAATAATCCGGTTCTGTCCCAGCCGACCACCACGGCCCACTAATGCAAGGAGCGCCCAACATGTGTCACATATTCCTTTCACTGCCAGAGGACTATACAACTCATTACACAGCAATGTGTTGTGTACCTCTCTCACACTCAGAGTTAAAGTGCTTCACTCCAACCAACTGCTACACTATGTCTGTATAATGCAATAACCCTACAGCCTTGTATTTCATGTCTACTTCACTGTCTATGTATAGTCATTTCTCCCCCTCACCCATTACTTTACTGTAACACTTCACTGTCCCTCCTCTCCTCAATCTCTCATCTCCTCCTCCCTTGTCACCCCCACTCACCTATCCCCTTGCCATTCATCCATAGTCCCAATCTCGCCATTTTACTCCCACATCACTATTACATTATCTGTCACTGCATCTGTCACTTAACCCTCTGTCTGCCAACCTATTTCTTCAAATGTACTGCAGTATCCACTGCTGTAATCTAAATTATTCCTTTACTCACAAACATCTTCTCACTGTGACCTTCTACAAGTAACACAGCACACTGACTTCAACTGTAAGGATACAGGGTCTTATTCATCAAGTAACATAGCACACTCACTTTAACTGTAAGGATACAGGGCCTTATTCATCAAGTAACACAGCACACTGACTTCAACTATAAGGATGCAGGGCCTTATTCATCAAGTAACACAGCACACTCACTTCAACCGTAAGGATGCAGGGCCTTATTCATCAAGTAACACAGCACACTCACTTCAACCGTAAGGATGCAGGGCCTTATTCATCAAGTAACACAGCACACTCACTTCAACCGTAAGGATGCAGGGCCTTATTCATCAAGTAACACAGCACACTCACTTCAACTGTAAGGATACAGGGCCTTATTCATCAAGTAACACAGCACACTGACTTCAACTGTAAGGATACAGGGCCTTATTCATCATGTAACACAGCACACTCACTTCAACTGTAAGGATACAGGGCCTTATTCATCATGTAACACAGCACACTCACTTCAACTGTAAAGATACAGGGCCTTATTCACCAACTAACACAGCACACTCACTTCAACTGTAAAAATACAGGGCCTTATTCACCAACTATGTGCGTCTGTCACACACTGTCTACACATGTGACATCATATGCCTATGTGTGTGTGTCTCCGTATGTATGCGTTTCACAGTGTGTAACACGCTCTGTCTCTTTAAGTGCGTGTCTTTAACACTGCATATTTCTGTTTCACACAATATCTCTCTGTGTAAATAATATGACGGGCAACGCCGTCCCACATTGCTAGTATATATATATATTCTAATTTATAATTCATGCTAAAAAAGCATATATTTGTATATATGTACCTTTGTAATTTGAAATTAATTGTATGCTGGCACAGTGAGAAGATGCTATGGCATACCAGAGTTAACCCTTTGAGTGCCAGAGGGGTAAACATTGCGCACCCCTCTGACATTCAAAGGGTTAAAGAAGTTGCATTATACAGGATAAATGCTTGTTATAAAAAGCTAACAAAGAAGAACTGGGGAGGATGCACTAAGGTGAGAGAAACATTACAGTTTTCAAACCAACAACACTCTTGAGGAGAACTTACCATTCACATTCATTTAATTATAGCTTTCAACTCACTGAATGCTAGAGAGGATGACAGTGCTTTCCTTTACAATGCACTGTGGATCTTGCATTCAAGGGGAAAAAAGCCCTATCTAAGTCTATTAGAGTTTGGGACATTTTTATTTCTCCACTATGATGCAGTTGGTTTGCTCCAGAATTACTGTGTGATAAAGGTAAGATAAACGGTAAAGTAAGATGAACTGTACAATGCCTATGCTAGTCTATGGAGCCTATGCACAAAGCAGTGGTGTGGAATAGTCATTGCAAGTTCCCGTTGGAAACATTTTATGGGGCCCCCTAACATAAAATGTTTTCCAAGTGACATAACTAAAACCTGCTAGGTACTGGGGCTGATCGGTCCTCTTGGATCCTGGGCCCGGTCACAACTGTCCTCCCTGCCCCTCCTGTAGCTACCCACCTGGCACAATGATATACCCAATGTGAGAATAAGATAGGACTCAGAATTTTCTCTCTCATACATCTCAGCTTTATCCCACCATAGGTCTTCTCCCACAGTTCATTTTAGTGCATTAGTGAACACAATAGCTCCAATTCCTATAACATTACATGCATCTTAGTCATAAAGTGGGAAGTGTTTGCTTGCACAGGTTAAAGGAGAAGTAATACATCTTCAAAATAATCCGTACTTACCTTACTATGGCCGAAAAAATACCAATGTCCCTGTGAATTTTGTCCTTGTGCCCATGTTTAACACCTTAAGACTGGCAGCGCAGCTGGCAGTTAAGGACCACAGAGCTTTTTTTTTGTTTGCAAAATTAATTCAGGGGTCGCTGTGCAGGACCCCTGAACTTCATGAGGTGCCAGGACTGTCATGAGTCCTTAAAGGGATAGTAAAGGCTGATTTTAACAAAGTTTAATATTGTAGTTATTAAAAAAAAAATAATAATAAATGTAACTCCTGACTCTCAAACAGTTTGAGAGATATACTTTTCTAAAGTTTCCCCCTCCCACCCCTTTCACTAACGTCAGCCTCTAGCTGACAGAAGGAGATTCAGGTCGTGCATCCTGAAGGTGGCTCTTCAGCAGAACCGAAATAGCTCTATCTAAAAATAAATACTTCATTGGAACGGTCTACAAAGTGTGCCTAGCACTAAAATTAGGGACATCCACGGCCACTTTAACCCTTTGAGTGCCAAAGAGGTATGCAACACATTCGTCTCCGGCACTCAAAGGGTTAAGCAACTGTTGGGCACTTGGAAAGCATAAAGTAGCAGGACCAGTTCATGTATTTTTAGTCACTTTGTACAGATTTATTATTTGCTACTGTCCAATATTTGTTTTTTTTTATAAAGGTCAACATACAATAGAAAGGTGCAACATTTTACAGCTGCCTGTAACATTTCTCTGTGTCTCGAGTTCAAGAGATTTTAAAATTGCCAATTGCCACATTTGCTAATCTCCATAGAAACAGCACATTACCAGTGTAATTCTACATTTGTACAGCATACTGCACATATTTCTACAGCACTGGCATACAGCAGCAGCAAACCTATATATACTGTTATTTTTTCTTTTAAATACATTTTTCAAATTTATGGTTTCTTCACCGTTTTTAAGACAAAAGGGGATCTAAGACAAGGTGAGCTTATTTTACTAATACAGCCTGTCTGTATAGCCTTCTGTCTGTAAAATCAATCATTTTTTAAACATTTACTTTTATGTTTTATGGCACAGTGAGGCACTTTATGCTAATTTCCTGCCCAGTGTGCTAATTGGTTCTCTTTGAGGCCAAATGTATCTCCTGCAGTGCTGTTAGAAATGTTTTCATGGCAGTGTGAGAGTTCTGACTAGACTCATTCATAACACAGTTTGTGTTAATATTGTCCCAGCATATAAATGAATCAGCTTAAAGCGGCAGATTGTGCCACTAACAAATAAAGGTAACATTCTCAAAATATATTTATATCACCCAAATTCCCATTGATGAATATGGAGCTTTTAAACCTGAGTGCTAGTGGTCTCCAGGGATACTTACTCTAGATGTCATTAGCAGGAGGAGTCTGACTCTGGTAGAGTAACATACCACCATCCCTGTTAAGAAGAGA
The DNA here is from genome assembly GCA_037306005.1 of Rhinophrynus dorsalis. Classification (NCBI taxonomy): domain Eukaryota; kingdom Metazoa; phylum Chordata; class Amphibia; order Anura; family Rhinophrynidae; genus Rhinophrynus; species Rhinophrynus dorsalis. The sequence continues at coordinate 157,419,864 of CM074719.1, forward strand.
TACGAGGACTTGGAGTCCTCTTCCTTCTGCCATATTAGCCATATCTGTAGCCTGCATTTCCTCCCATCAGGGATATAACTGAAAATTTGTGTGCCATCTGTGATTGAGTACCACATATTAACTTTTTAACCCATTAATAGCTATGCATTGTACCACTCTCTGGTCCACCAGAGAGGGTTGTTCAGTGCAGTAGAAAGTAATGCATTGCTCACCACTTTTGGTGCTTAAAGGGTTTAATGAGCTATTACGCTGATATTTTTGGAGCCTGATATAATCATATGTTGAGATGCAGAAAGAAAAAGCCCACAGCATGGTATCCAAATACAATCCAAGAATACAGGGTTTAAAAAATATTCTCTTTATTTTGGCACATTTAAAAGAATCTGGAGGCCTCCTTTACTGAACCAAATCACTTTCGCGATTACAGCTGAAGCTTTAGTGCTAATCACTGAGGTGATTTGATTTAGTACAGGAGTCCTCCAGATGCTTTTAAATGTGCCACAATAAAGACTTTACCTTTTAAAAATACTGCATTCCGGGAGTGTATTTGGAGAATGGGCTGGAGGCTCACCATTTCTTCTTTAACACTCTTACCTGCTTCATGTCTCACCATGAGATCCTGGTGTTGCCAGGATCACCACAATAAAACAGTTTGCTGTCTCCCGGTGCTTAGGTTCAACAGATTGTTGGGAGGAGCTGAGAATGACCTGGCTGTCATGATACATGTTGGTAGCATTGACAGTGTCAGTGGAAAATGGAGATTCGTTAAGAATAATTTCAGGGTTATCAGCTTAAGCAAAGGCCCTCTAAGGAGGTATTTTCTGAAATACTACCTGTTCCACGTGCTACATCAGTAAAGCAACGGGAGATTAGGGAGTTAAATATGTGGCTAAATAATTGGTGTAAACAGGAGGGTTTGAGTTCCTGGAATACCGGGCTGACTTTTCCCTTGGGGGCAGTCTTTAGAATTGAGATGAAAGGGTGCTATGGTTCTTGCCTTATCTGAAAGGAAGCAATGGTGCTAGGGGTTCAATTGGTTAGAGAGTTAGAGGAGATTTTAAATTACCCTGAAATTGACTGAAGAAATATGGCTTCCATAGCAAACTAGAAAAAAGGCCTTGCTGAACCTAGGCATCAGTGACCAAAATATGGTATGCTTTGAAATTGCTAAACCCATTAGCAAAGGTTAAACCAAAACATTTAATTTTAAAAAAGCTAATTTTACAATGCTAAACGTAGTGAGATGTAATCTTCAAAGATAAGAATGCAAAAGTAAGATGGAATTTGTTTAAAATGCTCTTAAATAAACATACTCATCAATATATATAACATTTGGGAATAAGACCAATGCGGCTTAATAAAGAGAATTGTAAGGAAATAAAAAGCAAACTTTTAAAATAGGAAGGGTCAGGTGAATTTATTAGAAAATATAAATAATGTAATAATATCTAGAAACATGCAGTAGCTAAACTGAAAATGAGAAATGTTTTGCAAAAGAGATCAAAAACAAAATCCTAAACAATTCTACAAGTATATAAATAACTAAAGGATTAACATTGATATGTTCAGGCTGAGACAGGTTAATTTATTAATGAGGATAAGGCTATGGCTGACTAGGGTTGCCACCTGGCCGGTATTTTACCGGCACAGCCGGTAATTAGCACTGCTTGGCCGGTGCCGGTACAACCTCTATACCGGCAATTGAAAAGCCGGTATCACTGCGCTTGAACTCCTTTGCCCCACTTCCTACTATGCTCATGCCACTTCGGCAGCCTATAATGATGGCTCACTGTCTAAGCCCTCCCTCACTCACTCACTCACTAAGCCGCGTCTTGTGAGTGGCGGTGAGATGCTGATCATCATCATGCAGTAGTAAGTGCGTGCGCATCACACACTTTATATGTGCACGCATGACTCCACTGTTGCCTGGTTACAGCTTACAAGTGCCTCCAGTCCAGTCCAGTGCATGCAGTCCCGGTGTGGTGGAGCACAATTATGGCTGCTGCTGATAAAATATCGACCGGGTGGCAACTCTAATAACACCATAAGTAAAAGGAGAGTTTTACCAGGGTAAGCCTCTCTCATTGGCTGTCAAGCGCTTATGTCGGCTGCAGTTCCTCTCCACCTCAGCTGATACATGATTCCCATACAGGTCATCGGAGGTCTCAGAAACAAGTGCCACCTCTTTATAAAGTACAGAATATTGCAGTTTAATCCTGACTGGATCGGCTTTTTACCCCCTCGCTGTCAAAGGGTTAACTTATTTCCTATACTTACTTTGGTGTTACATCCCATGGGACTGACTTTAAGATCGTATTACTTAAAGAGTGGTACAGTCACTGTATAAATCTTTAAGTAATACGATCTTAAAGTCAGTCCCATGGGATGTAACACCAAAGGATACAAAATAAGTTAACCCTTTGACAGCCAGGGCAGGGGTAAAAAGACGATCCAGTCAAGATTGAACTGCAATATTTTTATAATTTACACAATGGTGGCACTTGGAGGGTAAACAGCTCAAACATGCCCTCAAGTGGTCAAATGCTTAATAGCAGGCCCAGCTAGAGGTAGCAGGAAGCGGAGAGGAGGAAGTAGAACTGCAACAGCGTGCACCAGAACTACTTTCCCACCCTGGATTACCTAAGTGGTGGGAGGAAGTAGAGAAGGAGGAAGAGTTTACAATAGCAAAGTGCCTGTTGAGGAGAAGTCAAAATGAGTTCAAGGTATGTGCATATTCAGCTACATTAAGTGCAAAGCAGGCACTGTGGGGTACATAACCCAGGACCACCACTAAGAGGAGATAGGTAGGATTGTTGCTCTGGAGTAGGGGGGCCCTTTGAGTGAGACTGGAATGAGCTGCCTAGCCTATATGTGGTTTGGCTGGGGTAATGTGTGTGTTTGTGTGTTCAGACAGTCATGCACATCTACGCACAAGCACACACACACTTACTGAGTTTAATGTCATGTATTCATGGCAACAGTGAGGTAGGGCATAAAAAAGGCATAAATCGGAGGCCCTGTAAGTTAAACTTGTCCTGGACTGCCTGATTTGTAATGGCAGCCCTGCTCCCTGGCTCCATACAGAAGCGAATATCCTACTCTACTTCTCATTGTTCATTCTCCCACCTGTATCCTACTCTACCTATTATTGTTTATCCACCACCTGTATCCTATGCTACCTGTCATTGGCCTTACCCCCTGAATCCCACCCTGGAAGTCATCTCCACGCCTCCTTCTATATCCCACTCTGCCTGCTATTGTTCATCCTTCTGCTGTACCCACCTTTCCTGTCACCTCCATGTCTCTTCCTGTGTCCTGCCCTGCCTAAACCTGTATGAAGCTCAGTTTTGTAGGGTCATGCAACATTAAGTGGTTCTGTCCCTTTTGTGGCTCCTCCCTTTTGTGGCTCCGCCCTCACCGACCCACAACTATGGCCGGTATTTTTTTGAGGAAAAGGTGGCAACCCTATGGCTGACACATTAAACACATTCTTTCTGCCTCTATCTAAATCCTTGGCAAGGCCTCATCTAGAATATGGAGTAAAATTGTTGGACAACAGTTCTTAAAAAATACATTATTGAACTGGAAATCTGAGTTATAAATAGAGACTAGCCAAACTGGGTTTATTTACATTAGAGAACAGCCGTCTAAGGGGGAATATGATAACCATTTTCAAATATATTCAAGTATACAAAGAACTCTCCAAATTAACTATTTACTCAAAGAGCTTAGCCAGGAATAAGAGGTCATCCAAGACTTGAGGAAAGGTGCTTCCAACTAAAACAAAGGCAGGATTTTTTTCAGAAAGGGCAGTAAGGTTATAAACTTCTTTGCCTCAGGATGTTGTGTTTACAGACAATGTAACTGCTTTCAAAAAGTAATGGATACCTATCTAGTACAGAACAATATTGAGAATTATGACAGTTGGCGTCAAAGCAGATAGGAAGTTTATCCAAGGGTCTATCCGACTACCATTTCGAGTCAGGAAGGAATTTTTTTACCCACTTGGTCTCCATTGAACAAGGCCTTCCTCTGAATCAACAGGGGTAATATGGCATGGGCTGAACTTGTTGAACGCATGTTTTTTTTCAGCCTCATCAACTATGTTACTATGTTTAGTCCCAGAGCACTGCACTAAGCCCAACCAATGCATTTTGATCCCCATTTTCCCCAAGAAATATGCCAGCCTTTACTTCAAAAGGGAAGTATAAAATCTAAACCCACAACCTACCCATTCCATGGCCTCAGGCTCTCCAAGATTTTGTGGAGTGAAGATTGCACAGAACCAAGCAGGAAACCACCTGAAGGGAGATGTGCTAAAAGATGGTGCTATAGAGATGTGGGTCTGGCAATGTGTGCTGAGCACATTGCCTTGGTGATGGAGAAACACATTGCCATATGCACTATGAAATAAGCCTTTGAGTGCCGGGAGTGTGTGTGCAAAGCAATGAGTTGCACACCCCTCTGGCATGATAGGTAATCTATATATCACAGCTTATCTGCCCTACTGTACTGACAACCAGCTGAGCTCGCTATCTGCTGATTAAATGATTCAGGTAAACACAAGACTTGCAAGGCACTGAATGAGTGTCTAACCTCTTAATGGCTAGAGATATATGAGAGCCACTGTTTGAAATGAGAGATAAACAGGGGCAGGCAGATTGGTAGAAAGATAGGGCAGACAGAAACATAAGAAAGAGGAGGGGGAGAAAACACATAGGAATGTGTTCTGAATGTAGTATTAGGAGAAAAATTATTTACACAGAAATATAGGTTTTATAGAGCTTATCAAGCAATACGTGTTCCTCTAAATGTATTCATTCTTTTATATATGCATGTATTCATATAGTTCTATGTACTATATTATACTTATGATACTACACTTAGAGTACATTCCTGTGTGCTGTCTCCCCCTCCTGTGTCTTTTCCTATCTCTGGCTGTATGTTGGCCTGCCTGTCTCTATTTATCTTTCTACCCATCCAACCCCACCCCCTGTCTCTCCTCTCAAACAGTGTCTCTCGTATATCACTGGTAATCAAAATGTTAAACATGGGACTTGTTCAGTGTCTTGCGAGTCCTGTGTTTACCTGAATCAGGTGATCTGTGGATAACTGGTTCAGCTGGTTCAGTCAGTACAGAAGGGCAAAGAAGCTATGATAGATAGCTTCACTGCCATTCTCTCATTTTTGAACCCCATTGGTGCCACAGGGGTGTGCAAGTAAAATGTGATCCCTATGACACTGAAAGGGTTAAGTGAGGGCAACTGTTGCCTCTGCTCTTACAAAAACTGTCCTCTGGCTAAAAAGCGAGTTATAGGAAGATACCAACATCGCTAACGTTGGGACTGTGAACTCTGGCTGCTATCAGAGTTTAGTGCATGTGGTGAACAGCCACATTAACATATAAACACACCCACATGGATACGTCAATGGCTCATTAAACTGCATTTCCATGTGCAAATAAGCCATTGTTGATGCAGTGAATGGAAAATCATAAACTTGTTGAAGGCATGGCAGATTCATGGAGATAAAGGATTTTGCCGGATCCATAGGGATATGATGGTGAAGACATCTCAGTGAATAGTGCTGATGTGCTATTGACATGAATTTGCAACCATATCTCCATCCTGGCCCTTATCACCCTATAGTGCATCTCCCTACTGGGATCAAACAGTGCTCACACTATGCTCTGCACCATACTTTATTCTGTACCACCCATCTTTACTTTAAGGGGGGAGTGGTATGTGTGTGTCCATATTAACCCTATGGATGCCTTGGGATTGGGGGGGGAGAAGTTCTTAAGTTCCCTCCATCTAATCTTTTCCTTAGCAGGGATAGTGGAACGTTGTTCTGCTATCACTGTTTCTGACCAGATACAGTCAGAGAAGGACTCTTCCCTCTAGAGACATCTAGAGGGAATAGCCCTGAAGACTCAACTAGAAGTGTAAAAAATGGTTAAAAAATGAACAGTTTGACAATACATATTATACACCTGAAGATTATGTAAGGTCAAAGTATGCATTGACAGTCTCTTTAAATTGCACCTGTTGATATATTTGAGCAATATACTGAATGCCTTTAATGGTTGTGATTGTTAGACAGTATGAAACATGACTGATAAAATGTATTCAGTGAACCAATTATGTTGTTAATTCTCTAATTGGCTTGGCTCTGAGTCATAGTACTTGTGGATCATATACATTGTCTTTTCAACAATTTTCAAAGCCTAAAATGTATGTATGACTCTACCACCCACAGATATATGATTTCACAAGCATTATTTAAAAACACTGGTAAACTCTTAGATCAAGAACGCGAAAAACGTTTGCAGTGATTCATACTAGTAAGTTCATAGTCCTTTAAATGCTGTATTATTATTTTTTCAGATAATATGTAGAACCCTTTGAAGGGTTGACAACTATCTGTAAATTCACAGATAAATGAAATTAAAGGCACCAGTAGTAAAAGATATTAATGTATTTTGCGGTATTTATAATTTTACAATTAGAAATCTTGAATCTGCATAATTTCAGGTCCTGTTTTAATTAGATTGGAATAAACTGCATCATGTTAGAGGAACCTATCCATTTCTATCAGAGCAGTGGAATACATTTATAAGAAGGAGTACTCATGCAGATCCTTACATGATGGAGTCTCCCACTGATGGGTGGACATGAAATGCCAATTAAGGTATCATTTTACTCTACCAGTCTCCTGCTTTTTCTATGACTGACAAGGTACCACGCTTGGAACAGTATTGTGAAACAGTCGGTCACTTACTAATTTAATCCACAGAGCTTTTCATTTCACAAATGAACTCACTTTAGAGTATGATTGGAATTGTATAACATTAAAAAGGGAAGTTAATATGGACCTGGAAGAGATCAGAGAAACTTTGGGTTTGAGGGCTAAATCCATAATATCTTTGTTGCTTCTCTATACAGGGGCAGATGTAAGCCAGGGTAGGCTCTAGCACTCAGTATGGGTATCTTTCTTATCTATTTGTTTCTCTCAGGGCTTTGGAGTAACGTTGGCTATTTTATTCTATAGGATTAACACTTTCTCTGATGTCGTACCTATTTGGTGAGTTTGAGTGCTTTTGGGAGGTTTGTTTTCCTCCTCCCACTACGTGGATGTTAGTTATTTGACCCGCCCCAGAAGATTTTCCCTGAGAGTTTTGGGTCTTTTGCCAACTTAGTTATAGATCAATTTTCGTGCAGCTGCCCCTTTAAGAACAGGAGCCTGCCCACGACCATCTTTGCTTCATTGACTTGTATGGGGAAGACTTCTCTGCGACATCTCTGCAAACATTTGAGCTACAACAGACAGAGAGGGCTCTATCTTCTTGTCTCCTCATGCCCTATCATTCAAACCACTTTCTGAGTTGTAGGCATTGATGGCAACAAGCAAAAGAGAAGACTACAGTACGTAGAATGCCCAATTCCCAGTCCTTCTTCCGATTGGTTGATAGATTTTTTTGCGGCTGTATTACTTCTCTCTTGCTTATCCTACACAGAGGCTGACTCTCCTTGCTCTCCTTCTCCAGTTTAACACTTCACTTGCCAGATAAGTGTATTACTGGGCTAGTTGCTTTTTTATTCTGAGGACATTTCTCTGGTTTTTATTAGTGTTGTGGGAGACATTTAACTGGAAATATGTCAGACTCTAACCAGCATGGGGGTAAATCCAAGGCAAAGGATACCTCTCACTCATTGTTCCTCATGCCACACAGGGATTCCTAGAGAGTAATCAGAGTCTCTTTGACCCTCATGTGCAGTGGCCCCTACTACTTCACCAGGCCCCTTTAGCAATGACCAAGAGACAGCATGGCTCAAGACATTACTGACTTCAGTGGCCCAAATCCCCTCATCTGTCCAAGGGGTACTTCATTTATGGAAGTCTAAGCCCAACTTTAAGCAGATTACCCCCATAAACAGGGGTCATTCTCACATTATTGGGGTTCCCTCTGAGGAAGAATTGGTAAGAGCTCTTTGTTGCTGCAGATCTCTACAAAGTTCTCCTTTTTGGTGAAGAAGGCACGGATTTTGCATTCCTCCAGCAAGAGGGGTTCTCAAACCTTTCAAGCTCATCCGTCAGCAAAATCCAGATAAGCCTGGCATCCCAGGTGCTCAGCTTCAAACGCTAAGTCTGACAAAACCACCTCCGCATGATTCTTTAGAATCCTGGTCTGTTGTTGCCTGTAGGGAGCCATTGCCATCTTTTTTGAGACGTCTGGGCATCTTCAGTGGGTTTTGGGGATAATCTCAGAAGGGTACCTCATAACTCCATATTGTTTTTTTTTGTTTTTTTTTTCAAAGATTCCAAAAGATCCAGACAAGACAAAACTGGTCCAGGAGTCTGTGGACTCCTTTCTGGAAAAACAGGTGCTGGTTCTAGTCCCAGCCCACAATCGTTCTTTAGGTTTCTGTTCCAAAGTATTTGTGGTCTCAAAAAAGGATGGTGGCTGCTACCCTATTCTGGACCTCAAATGTCTCAACAAATATGTTGTTTCTACGCTCTTCAAGATTCTGTCATTGCAGCGATTCCCGGGGACTATCTGGCCTCCTTGGATTTTCAGGACACGTATTTGCACATCCAGATTCACCTGGACATCCAACATTACCTACTCTTTGCTTTCTGTTCCAGTCATTACCATTTCACTGCTCTGTTGTTAGGCCTGGCTTTGGAGTCATGTATCTTCACAAAGATCATGGTGGCACTGGATGTTTTCATTCACACACACGGCATCTCTCTGACACCATATCTGGATAATTTCCTCCTCAATGATCCTTCAGAGAAGCTCTTGGCTCATCAGGTTCAGGACTGTGCCCACGTTCTAGCCCACCACGTGTGTATTCTGAATCTTCAGAAGTCCTTTCCAATTCCATCCTGGTTTCTGGTTTTCCTGGGTATGAGGTTCAGCATCCATCAAGGGAAGGGCTTCCTCCCGGAGTAGAAGATTCTGCTTCTGTCTCAGGATGTGGCACTGGAGTGGCACTGTTGCTACACCATCCTATGGACTGCTCTGGTCCATTGACCATAAATCTCCATAGGATGGTGTAGCAACATCGCCACTGTAAATTTTCAGGCCACTGTGATATTGCATCTAAAAAATTCAAGTTTGAGCTGTTATAATTTTTTAATAAAATATCTCTCAGCAGTGGGAGTACCCTTGTTTTATTCGGGGACATAAAACCCTGCTTCCTATAGTGTAGAATTCAGTAATATAGTGAAAATTGTAAAGAAACATCATATGGTTCTAAAGTGTGATGCAAGAATACAGAATGTTGTAGATAAGGGGTTTAGATTTGTAGCTAAGAAAGCCCCAAATATTGCCACCCTTATATCATCTAGATTATACACAGATGGAGAAAGGACACACACACAAACCCGGATGAACACGGTAGGGAACTACTTTTGTACCAGTTTACAATATGGATGTTGTGGTTTTATTTTATAATCTAAATCTATTGCTTTTTGTGTTACCAAAAATTAATAGAGAAATTAATCATATATCAATTGTGCCACAAGAGGTGTGGTTTATTTACGAACATGTTCCATTTGTGTACCACTTAGAGAAAGAGTAAATAAACATCATAGTGACATGAGGAACAAGATCCAGTTTCTTCTCACTTTAAAAACAGTCATACTGGAAATTGTGAATCTTTGAAAGTTCAAGGATTGGAGAGAGTCCAGTTCAGTCACAGAGGAGGAGACTTGGATGGTAAGTTGTATATTCGCCAAGCATTCTGGATTTTTACACTCAACACTAAACTTCCATTTGGTCTTAATAAGGAATATGATGTGATGGGTTTTGTGTAATTGGGGGTTCCCTTATTAAGGAGTGATTTATGATATTAGTCAGATTCTACCATTTTCCATCGTATGTCTCATCCACCTTGATACATAACAGAAATTTGAGGTATCTGAATAAAGGGATCAATTTCATATGCAGCATACTGACACTGTATTTCCCCTCACACTGATTGGATATTAGAGGTTCAACTGTATTATGGAGTGATGTCCATCGTTGTGAGAAGATACTACATAAGTTTTTTCGTATACACAGATGTTTATTAACAGTTTGATTTGTGTAAATTATTTTTTCAACCATTCGGCCAGTTTCACGATTGGTACTTACATTTACACATGTATATACTTTTTGTGTGGTGCTGTTCAGCTGTGATTGTGGAAGGGTTGCAGAGATTGCTGCCTTCACTGTGCTTGTCCAAGTGTTCTCTTATTTATAAAATTATCCATTAACAGCTTTGATTTTGGACTTATTTTTTCATCTTTTTAAACTAATGTTGATACAGTAGCACTCTGTTGTGATGCCATCTACGGTATCCACTCTGGATTCGGTGGTCACTCACCAAACAACTAGTATTCTATTGGACAATTTGTCGAACTGGTGTTTTGGTTGCATACATTGCCTTTTAAATTTAATGTTAGTTACTGTTTAACGTCTTGTTTGATCATGAGTAAGCACGAGTGACGTGCAAAACACATTAATAATTTGTTGGAGCCTAACAGCTCCTTCTATCCCTATGCTATCTGATTATGCTCAACTGTTTTGCACACTTTGGAAAGGGGTTAAGGTATGATTTAAATGTTTTTTTACTCTGGAATTAAACTTAAATGGACTTTATATGACCAGTGGAATTACTTCACATTATACCTTGTGGTGTGAGCACCCTTCTGTGAGCGTTGTGAGCAAGAGGTGAAAATCTGTGCTAGTCTTTGGGGCTTTTAATTTCATCTCATGAAAAGTTTGAAATTGGCTTCCCTGGCCACTTGCCATTTTGCATAGAGGCCAGTCCAGGGAAATGTCCTCCTCCCACTTATAATCCTATAAATAGTTACACTTAATGTAAATCGATATACGCATCAAAAAAGTGAATATGTAATTCACAAGCAACAGTACATGCTAGTGTTCAAAACATTTATCAATTTTTAGATTGCTGCAATAGTTAGATTAATAATGACAAAAATTCTCAGTCATGTTCACATTCATGAACTAGATGGATGCCGTCACCAAAAACATCAGGTATTGTTAGAAAGTAAATGAACTTCTGCCATCAAAAAGTATTTGTAGTAGAGTTTGTGAATATCTATCATATCAACAAACAAAAGGTACCATATTGGTAATTGGTCCATCAAGAGACTAACATTCCTTTCACATTTACTAGGTTTGTAGAAGGGGCTTATTCCTCTACCATTTCTTACTGCAATTAGGGGATACCCCTAGGGGCAGCCCACCGCCGCATTGCAGGGTGGTGAATGAATGATATGGCTGGAAAGCCACAGCACCATTTTATATTTGGATGGAAAACAAAATCACATTTCCCATGAGTCCTGTGCTTTAGGGAGTTGGAAAGGGGTGTTCTGTGTTTACATTTCCTGTTCCTGTTATGGCTTCAGGTGAAGACAGTGTTGGTTGGAAGGTCCTACAGGTTGTGCTGGTGTTCTTTCCTTTAACATGAATCTGTTTATTTCATGTTTGTTTAGAAGGAAGGTCCTACAGGTTGTTGTTTCTGTGTCGGTTTCCTTTTTTTCTTTTCCTCCAGTAACTTGTGTTTTTTATCTGTTACTTGGTTTGCTGTGTAGGTGTCCATTTGACATCTGAGGTTGCATTTATTCCAGTTCCTCTCTTTTAGGGGTATTTTCTCACCCTTTCTAGATTCTTGGTCATAGCTGGCAAATCTACAGATTTTGCCCCAGAGATTCCATTTTTTTTGTACTGAATTACTGGGTCTCTGGGGAAAGAAGCATATTCTCTGGTGGTGGGGAGTTTCTTATGAAACGTTAAGAAAAAGAAACTCACAGCACCAACTCACCATCAAACATACTTTACAAATGTAACATAAGAACCCAAGTGAATAATGCTTAGATAGCAGCTAGGAATAAAGGGGTTCTCCAAACCCCCAAGTATAAGGCCAAGGCCTTAAAGAAATAGACTAAAAAAAAAAAGTAAACCTGTGCTCCTCCATACAAATGATCCAAATGTGCCCCCTATATAAAGCATATATCACCCACCCCGTCAAGGTACCCCAAATTCAGGAGAGAACATATCCATTAAAGCGGAACTTTCGTCTGCTATAAAGTCGTCCTGCTATAATTAAGCAGATAGCGACTAGCTTTAGAATATATATTTTACCTCTGAAATTTACTCCATTCTAAACAAATCCTCCATTGTAGAAGACCGGAACCCAGGCTGCAGCGCAGACATCTTCTCTGCACACCTGCGCTGTAAGTCCCAGTCTCCTTTGAGAAGCATTGTGTCATGCCCCTCTAGCTCCTACCTCCATGTCCCAGCCATCCGCCGCTGCTGGGGGCTTCCCGGATGCTCCGCGATCGCGGAGTAGGCCAAAGCCATGGCCTCGAGTAGCAGCGTCTACCCGCGATCGCGATGGCGCGGTAGTCCTAAGCCATGGCCTAAAGTTGAAGGAGTCTCCAGGGAAGGTATCTACAGGGTGCCCAGATCAAACCATGGTGTTGTACACCTGTAGGGGGGAGATGAAGCCTGCCTCTCTCATCAACTGTCCACCAATAGTGTGCCTCCAGGTAAACAGTGAGGCAGGTGCTGTGATTGCACACCCCTCTGTTGGCCAATCCAGTGAGAGGTTTGTTCAGCAGAGGGGAGGGGTGAAAACCCATGACACTATAAAAACCCCTCAGGCTGTGTCCACTTTGCTTCAATGTTCCAGAACTTTGGTTCCTGTGTGCTCTAAGCTTCCAGCGCTCAGTGCCTCCTTCCTTGCTTTGCTACCGACCATCTGCTGGATTTCCCATTGCCTGACCTTCTGTTTGCCTTCTGGACTTCCCTGCTTGTCTGTTTCCTTGGCTAGTTTTACCGATTCTGCTTGATTGCCGCCTGCCCTGCCCTTCTGAACTGTTCCTGACTACGCTTTGCTTAACCCTTGTACTCCCGTGCTGTCATTCTTACCTAGGTGTTCTACCTGTATCCCTCTGTGGATCACCTGGTAAGGGTGTCTGGCAAGCCTTCCCTGCTCCTACGCTCCAACCATAACAAGCCTGACATTGCAGTTACCACATGGTAACCTGAAGGGACTGACGGCACAGGCATTCAGATTGCACTAACCAGGCCGTCAGTCACCTACAATGAAGGATTTCTTTAGAATGGTGTAAATTACAGAGGTAAAATATATATTCTAAAGCTAGTCGCTACGTGCTTAATTATGATGAAAGTTCCACTTTAATTTTTATATTTTTTTATAATTTTTTTATAAAATTGCTCCTGAGGATTTTTTGTGAATGCGTTTAGAATATAGCTAGATAAAAACATTTAAAAACAGGTTCTCAACACGTATAGGCTCAATGTGTTCACAAAAAATCCTCAGGAGCAATTTTATAAAAATAAAATTTTATATATAAAAAATAATGGATAGGCACTTGCATGCATTTGGAGTACCTTGACAGGGTGGGCGAGCTTAAACATATTTTGTGCAAAATTTTAACTAAAGCCTCAAATATATTAACACAGTAATATGATATATGCTATATACAGGATGCACATTTGGATAATTTGTATGGAGGAGCGCAGGTTTCCTTTTTTTTGTTTTATCTTATGAAACTGTGTCAACTTCTGCTCCTTCCCAGTCTGTTCCTCCCACTTCTCTCCCATTTCTCCTCCTTCCCCACCCTGTTCTACCCTCTTCATGCCCACTTTATTAGACAGCTTTTTAAGTTTCACCCCCACCCTGATTAAGCCCCAACCCTTTGTGATGCAAATCTTGTCATTTCTATGCTCCGCTGGCACCACATGAGTCCACTCTGGGGACTCTAGAAGAATAAGTTCCCAGGTATACCCATGGTTCCTATGTTCCATGTGGAACACAGAAACCATGGGTAGATATAAGAATATAGGAAGGGAGATAGAAAAGGGAATTTTTGTGTACTTACTGGTAAATCCTTTTTTCTTAACCCATGTGGAATACAGAACTTCCCTCAGAGAGAAAAACGAGTTTTTGATCTCTGGGATGGGGGTTCTTTGGGTTCTCTGATTCAGGTGAATCCCTTTGCTGCTAGACTTCTGTTTTTGACCTTTGCTATTCATTAAAACTGAGCTAGACTGGTGGTGGTAATGCATAGCAGGGAGTGAATCTCTGCCTCCATAGAGCCTTGAAAGGCAAGTGCCCTGCCCTCCTGGCCATTGGATACTTTACCCCAACATTCCTGTGTTCCACATGAACTAAGAAAAAGGATTTATAGCTAAGTATACAAAAATCACCTTTATTACATTTCCACCACTTCGAAGATACTTAAATCTTTGAAAACCACAGGATGTCCTATAGTGTTCAGAACTTTCTATCAGCCCAGGAAAAATAGTACCCCACTGGTATGTGTTTACATACAGTATGGGGTGACAGGAGCAATAGCCTACAGCTGCCAGTTTTCTATTTTAAAATTATCTGCCTGCACTAAAATATTCATAACCATTACAGTTATGAAGAAAAGGTCAGTTAGATATATCAGTTTGGAAAGTTGACATTCTCCCATATCAAATTAGGGGGTCACTTATCTTTTTACCTCTAGGCTAGTGTGCACAACTATTACCAAAAAGTAGTGCAATACACTTAATTTGCTTCAAAGATACTAAGCTCTTTCAACACCACAGAATATATTATTGTATTTGTTACATAATATGGTTTGTTACATGGGTTGGCATAACATAGTAAGTGACAGGTCTATGGCTACCAGTTGAACAAAGGCTGGGAAAGCAGACACTATATGTATGATTCCATGACAACCAGTGGAACAATACTTGGTGGGGGAGGGGTCAGAAAGTGTATACAAGGAACTTTGATTAATAGTGAGCAATGAAACCAGGCTGGGAGTTTTGACAGTGTATGTGGGATCTAAGTGTATGTGGGATCTATTACCTGCAGTGATCAGCGGAGCTCTCTTGGAGGTCTGACAGTGTATGTGGGGATATGCAACTACCACTCAACAGTGGAACAAGCCCCTTTGAATGCTGGCCCTGTCACAACTGAACCCTCTGCCGCCCCTGTAGTTATGCCCCTGATCTCGCCATCATTAGAACTATGCAAGGAAACTCGCAGTGATGGAGACAGTATTTTGATGCCATGTTAATACTTGACATAAATTTGGGGCAGAATACAGAAATGCTGTAAAATGCCCAAAAACTTCCCCATTCCCCTCCTCTTTGCACAAGCAGCACTACAGGGAAGATATTTATCGTAAATAGTTGAGGAAATTGGCATTAGGCAGGGGTAGAGAATTAAGATAGATTCCAGCACTGATTTAAAGCGGAATCTCCCCCATACATTCACCCACTTATTTTATGTGAACAATAAGCATTAATATTCCTTTAACACTGAGAGCATAAGAAGGCGTAACATGTGCTGTGTATTAGTTATGTCTTTGAAGCTGCTGTATTAAGGAAAAGTGTAGCAGTTTTGAAGTAAACCAAAAACACAATGGGAACATTTAAACACTCCACAGATTCTCACTGACTTTAAATAAACCTTTTAATACCTTGCATGCTAGAAGGGCTCCCATGTGCTGCTATGTGCTAAAGTGGAGAAATTCAGAGCTTAAAGTAAAAGTTGTGAGCAGACTGAGTCCTACAGCAACATAAGCCTTGAAAAATGTGTTAGAAGACTGAGGTCTATGGCAATATAACCATAGCTGGGAACTCTGTCCGGATTTGCCCCGGAGACACCGGTTTTAACTGCATTACCTGGTCTCCAGGGCAGAGACTAATTCTCCAGATGTGTGGAGTTTCTAAAGAAACTCTGCCCGCTTATGCTCCTTCCCTGTCTGTTCCTTCCTCTCCCACCCTCCTCTCCTCCTTCCCCAGCCTATTGTGCTTATTTTTTTTTTCTACATTTCTTAAGCCCCTCCCCTAACGTGGTTAAGCTCATTCCCATTTTGACATAAATTGCGTAATTTATCTCTCCCAAAGGTACCCACCGGATTCCCCCCTCCAGGGAGTTCACAGGTATGAACATAAGGTTAGTGAAACTCGTTTGCATGCTGAGTAGACCTACGACAACATAAGCCTTCCATTTTAAGATGATGAAGGAGATGGGGTAGGTGGTTGTACTTTTGTAAGGAATGTAAAGTATTGTTAGTAGGCTGAGTCCTATAGCAACATAAGCCTTGAAATAAGTTTAGCAGACTGAGTCCTGTAGCAGTAAAAACAGAAATTTCTGTGTAAGTACTGGTAATCCTGTTGTATTGGCTCCCAAAAGAAGCAGATACATTCCGTCAAAAAATGCCCTGTATTGTATGAATATTATTAGTTAGCTTTTATTTCTAGTGCTTAAAATGTAAAAATGTATATTAGCCTTCATAAGTCATTATAGTATTGTAGGAAAATGTTTTCATTATAGGGCACTTTCTAGTCACTGAGCATGTCTCCTTCTTTTCGAAGCCTAAACCTCATTAAGTATATATGTACCGTACTTCAAACAGAAATGTCTTTGTTTTTGTTGTATGTAAATATCAAACTTGCAGTGTCATTTATACAGTACTAACACCACATTTATGCTGTGCAAATTATTATACCTACAGCAGCATTAGCCATAAAATATGTTTGCATGTAGAGGTCTACAGCAACATAAGGCCTGAAAATGTATCTTCATGACTTGCTCCATCTCTGTCAATCTCTCTGCAATTAAAGAATTTATTACCCTTCAGATGGCTTGAGGCTGAGGACAGAAAAGGGGCATAGTGACAGCTACAGTACCTGATTTCAAATGGTTTCACATTCTCAACAAACCTTGCCATATGATGTTTTGAGACCTTTTCCTATGACACTAACCTTCTGTTTGTACAACTCTGACACAGTCATTCTTGGAAAATAATTAGAGTTATATCATCGTAGTATAACAAATTACATCACTTTTTTAAAACCTCTGTTTTCAACAAAAGAATGGAATAGCTTGTCAACAACAAAAAAAAACAGTTTGGCAAGTATGCCATCAACAGACGTACTTCTGGATTTTGTGCAGTTTTTACTTCTTTTTAAGAGCTTGGGTTAGCATCACATAGAAAAAAAAGTATAACATAACTGTTTTATTAAAAACATGACTAGTGGTGATGGTGGAGGTGTTGCTAGAGGTGGGTGTGGGGACTCCTTCAATTAATTTAGAGTCAACCTCCTCCGAGCATTTTCACTACAGCATTAGTAGGTGCTATTGTTTCTGAGGAAAATGTTGCCACACTCAATTTGTGAGTCATCTAGAACACTAATATGTCCCCCTCAGCCCATGTATTTTTAGGAGTGTCTCTACTCCTGCTAGTTATTGGTCTGACATTCTGCTGGTTATACCTGTGTCTAATGTGTCTCCAAAGGTAGACCTATGGTTGTAGTTCAGGGGAGATCTCAATGATGTGGCTAAATTTGATCTTGCTTTCCTCATGCTAACATGTTTCATGCAAAGACGTCAGATA
This sequence comes from Rhinophrynus dorsalis, assembly GCA_037306005.1. Classification (NCBI taxonomy): domain Eukaryota; kingdom Metazoa; phylum Chordata; class Amphibia; order Anura; family Rhinophrynidae; genus Rhinophrynus; species Rhinophrynus dorsalis. The sequence goes on from CM074719.1 coordinate 157,437,306, forward strand.
ACAACATGTATTGCTTTGTATTGTGAGTGAAGTATCTTCATACTTGGTTTCCTGAGGGATTGGTACTACTTCTACAGGGGTTAGATGTTGAAAACAGGGCCAGTTTTGGGGCAGGTGCAAAGTTGTAATGCACCCGGCCCAGCTTATTTATAAGCCCCACGCTTATGGGGGTGGATTTGCACCGTCTGAGAATGCCTGCACCTCCAATGTCAAAGATTGCTGTTGCCCGATACATTTTGGGAAGTTGGGCCTGTCATTGTCACCTATTCCACCCTCCCCTCCCTGAAGCTATCTATGCTCACGCTGACTCTCTCATCACATGGCACAAAGAGAGGGAGAGCTAGAAGCAAGGGAGGAAAGAAAAGAAGCAGAAAATGTGAGCAACATACTGTGTTTTTTTTCTTTGTTTTTTTTTTAATAAAGCAGCCCCGCAAATTATTTTGCACCTGGCCCCAAAAACCTGGAATGGGAACCGAATGTCTGATATATTGCTCTGTAATACCTGTCAGTCTCAGGGAGAGAAGAGGTGCGTTTTTTGCTTTTGATGTGAAACGTTTCCCCAATTCCTATATAAAGGAGAACTATACCCTAGTAATATGTGGCTCTAAATTTGCTTAACAGAAGTATTTACCTAGGTAGTTGTCCTTTAAATAGCAGTTATATCTATATTGTTTTTGGTGGTATTAATCTCTTAGTCCACGGCTAATTTTTTTTTTTTTTCTAAATCTGATAATAACTTTGGTCTCGTAAAGCCCATTTCATACCTTTTGTTTTAGGTGATGTTGGGGGTGTGGCTGGTGGGCAGGACATTGTTACGAATTTTTAGGTTATTTCATGACCTATTGAAACACAGACTAATTTATAAACACATACTGACATTTAATGTGAATTTTATTGCTTTGAAGCAATGTGATACACTTCTACACACACCACATATTCTGATCTTCTAAAAAGAGGGACATCAGGGTGGGAAAGACGGATATAGGGATTTGGATCTCAAACAGGGACTGTCCTTCCTAAAAAGCGACACTTGGGAGGTATGCCATTGTATATTGTGAAATAGATCACTGTCTACAGGAAACTGCAGATATAATAGAAAAAAACAATATACTTGACTGCTGTATAAAGTACGTCTACCTGAATTAATCTGTTTAACAAATCAAGGGACACATATTTGTGGGGATTATTTCCCCTTTAAATCTATGGGATATGACATTTGGTCCCCTATCATGCAGTTAGTTTGCCCCACAATTGCTCCAGTTCTTAGCACATACATTTTTTCAGTCTGACTACATGAACACCTTTACTTACACAGGCTTTGTGATGAAAGGGAAATAACTTCCTCTTACCTTCTGCTTATACGTCACTTTCCAAAGCAAAAGCCTGAATGAGGCGTTAACTAGCTGCTTGCTCCTGATATTGGCTGGCAAACACAGACCCGCTGGGTGTGTATATTGTCATCAGGAATCTAGGACAAGATAGTCTGGTTTGTCAAGTTGTTCAGTGGAGTCCTTTTCTAACTCTGCTATGGTTGTTTCACAAGCTTTGATGAAGCAGAAGAGAATTGATCGCTGTCCATATTTATAACAAATTGGTACTTTGTAAGGTAAGATTACAGCATAATATTTTGTGGTCATTGAATTGTAGATCATAAGTACATTAGATTTTGGTTTTCCTTTCTTTGTTGTCAGGGTCCTCTGTTTAGAAGGCATGGAGTAATTCTGGAGTAAACCAAGTGAACCATACAGGGAGAAATACAAATCTCCATTGATTTAAGTGGGGCTTTTAAAGAAGGTGAATGCTAGCAGATGCCTTGCAATGCATTGGAGACCTCTCTAGGCTTTTCTTCTCAATGCCTTGAGACCTCACTAGAACTCAAGGACATAAAGCTCTTTTAAACAAATGGGAATTTGTTGGAATGCATGTTGGAGCGTTTGCTATACTTGTTTTGAACATAAAACCCTAAGTATCACCTTTGTTCTTTGGTTAAATGAGAGGTTATAAATAAAGTATTATGGTTAATGCTTTTTCACTGACCCAGTGGCACAATGAAGAGTAGCTATGTTTACCATTTGGTAGTTTGCACAGTGGTCCTGATTTGTCACATAGGAAGAAGTCCCACCAATCAGACAATACTATCAACCCCACTGAGTGCTGTAAGTAATGTTTCTTTAAAGGGATAGTAATACTTTAATATTACTAATCCCCATAGTGTAGCTCTTTAAAAAATAATTCAATTTCTCCCAGGTTCATCTCTCAAACCTTTATGGTTTGAGAGAAAACTGTAAGTAAAGTTCTCCCTCCCCTTTCCCTGAAGTCAGCATTGTACTGACTGCAGGGATATCTGGTTTTATTTTTCAGCAGTTGGCTCTGCAGCAGAGCTTACGGAGGGAGGGGGAAACTTTGCTTACGATTTTCTCTCAAACCATAAAGGTTTGAGAGATGAACCTAGGGGCAATTGAATTATTTTTTAAAGAGCTACACTATGGGGATTAGTAATATTAAAGTATTACTATCCCTTTAACCCCTGGGTGCTAGACGGGGTCTCCAATGCACCACCTTGCATCCAGGGAGGGGGTAAAAACAAAATGAACGTATTGGGAACCTGGAAGGGCAATTGTTAACCCTGTGAGTATAGAACAAAAGACTAAAGCGCAAAGTGCCCAAGAACAAAAGTATGGATATTATACTTAATGAAAGATGCAAATAAAACTGGTTCAGCCTGAATTAAAATCTAACTCTTTTAGATTTAACACCAATAAAACAATACCAACAATTCTCGGTGCTCCAGTAAATATATGCAGATACAACAATTACTAACATACACAATGTTGCTCCCAAAGTGAATTGTTACTCACTCATTCGACTAGACTTTCAATTTCTAAAGAGTTCAGATGTAGAAACAAAGTTACCACAATCAAATATTTTCGGATGGAAATTAGTCCCACTGAGGATATATCTGTCTCCTATTCGCTGTTCCACATGGGGATTCTCTCAAGTAGAGTTTATATATTTATGTAAGGGAATATATGAAAAATTCAATCAGTATGGATTTATTTTAACAGAAATTCACAAAGCAATATCCACTCACTTGTTCAATTCTTAACGTCCAGTGTACGGAGGGATTTCACCAGATCACCTTTTCACATCCGTTCACATATGTAAAGGAGAAAGTCCAGGAGAATTGTTGGTATTGTTTTAACCCCGTGAGTGCCAGAGAGGTATCCAGGGCATTGCAGTGCACTCACATGGTTAAGTGGCGCTATTGTAGATTTATGTTTAATTAACACTTATACCACCTAACTCATACATTTGGGCAACCAACTGTGACTACAGGGGACAAAGACAAATTGAATTTGATGTAAATGGTACTTTTAACCCCTTGAAGAGATGGAAACCCATTGAGTACCAGGGGGCAACACATTGCTTTTGCATTTGGTTGCATACCCCTCAGGCACTCAAAACAACCTAATTAAATAATTGGAAATTGTTATATCTCCTTTATGATGCAGTATTGTTCCCTCATAATTGTGCCTCTTGTAACTAGACACTGGAGGGTCCCAGTGCAAACATGTTTTTAGGGCATCCTATTCTCCATAATTAGAGCTGTGGGCTCTGAGGCCATCTCACTTGAATACTGCACTCTATCATAACTGCAACTGAACCCCCTGTTGTTACACCCCTTCCTCTTGAGCTTATTGAATACAGCCCAGAAGCATTAATGGTTTGTTGACAGAGAATCCAGTCCTCTAACTCTTATTTTAAGTCAAACTGTTACACATGACATGAAATAGACATGCTTTGTGGCCTGCTACACTTCATGCCTTATTCATCAAGCTAAAGAGGGGACAGGCAATTCTGGAGCAAAACAACTGCCCTATTGGGGAGAAATAAAAATTCCCCAAATTCTCATTGCACTTTCCAACGCATTGCATTTCCCTTATGGTGTGTTAGTTTGCCCTAGAATTGCATCCGTTTAGCTTGATAAATCTAAACCTGTATGCACCGTAACCAATAGTAAAATACAGGCTTATTTTATATGAAACATGTTTCGACATTCACAGATTTACTGTATATGTTCCAATACTTTGATATAATTTTACCCTTTGAGTGCATACATGATATACAGCTGTATTGCTGCTTTTCAATGGACTGGGGAAGCGGTTTACATTCCTCACTTTCTGGTCAAGATGATGTTCTGTACAGTGTAATACAGGAAGAGGGAAGTGCACAAAAAACTTCTTCCCCTTCAGCTTCAAATTCTGATCAGTGTATGAAATATGTATCTTAAAAGGAAATAAAAATGTTTTATTTATACATTTAAGTGGTCTGGATAACATACATTGCAGTTGATAACAAAATTACTGACAGAGGTGGGAGAAAAGTTACATTTTCTTTTTTTTTTGTGGACATTTTTGAGAATCCATTAAAAGGTCAATTTTTTTCTACTGCATGGTGTTTATGTATATAGTCTGTACACTAGCCAATACTGCACTATCCTTGCCTGCCTCCACTACAGCACACAGAGCACGAATCACTACAAAGACGATGCAACACGGTATCCATGCTTTCACAGGAAGTTTACTGAATACAGAAATTCAGGGAGTTCACTGTCAGGTACATAAATGTGTAAAAAGAAATAGGTGAAGATCAAAAAAAATAAGGCACTGTGCATTACATCTTATGCACTTGCAAAATATATAAAGTCAAAAAGGAGGTTGACCATCACTTTTAAGGGGCAGTAGCTCTGAATCATCCTGCTTTAATAAAACATATATGTTGTAAGGCTTTTCCTGTTGAGTAAAGCATGGTTACTCCCAGTGTGGGGAGAGATTTCTTTAAAACGTTATTACAGAGCTAATTTGCATGTTTCTAATAATTTGAGAGTCACGTTTGCTTCTGCCATCTATGGAAAGTTTCTCAGTCAGTATTAGCAATAGCACCACCTGGCTCCAAAATTCAATTCAACTCAAAATAACTTTTGACCGAAGCATTTCCTAGCAGTAGAAGCACTCGTATTATACTCAATAATGCAATAAAAAGTTTACAAGTGCTTTTGGTGCTAAGGATATGAAAGTAAACCTACTAGTGATGTGTGTATTTCCTACCAGGGGCTGAGGCTTACTTTTGCGGAAGTCCTCAGTCCCCGGTGCAAGCGCATAATTACGTCTTTTAGTACTGGATCCCCCTAGATGCCATGTGAATTTTTTTTTCTTACCCTGGAGCAGGAGGTGGCTCTTTAACAGTCTAGATCTCAGCCCCCCTGCTCCAAGTGGTTGGGAGGAAGAAGTTATTAAAGAGCTCCAATCTCAACCCCACCCCTCTTGCAGCTACAATTTTGTGGTTAGCCTTTTTTGAAAGAGGGGGATCACATGGCATTAACAAAATATAGTAGGTAGTATATTGCCAATTAAATGGTTAAAATATATGCAGAACTGAAAAAAAGAGAATTTTACCCTTTTTTATTGCTAATTTTTATAGGAGACCTATGCATAAAAATACTAATATTGGTGTTTTAGAAAGGGAGGTTATTGTTAAAATTTGAACCTTAAACATTTACACTCCAGGACAGTTGTTTGTCATTTCTTTTATTGGAATTTCAATTAAAAAAACACAATTGTTTCCCATTCTGGGTGACATTTTAGGTCGTATTAGGAGACATTTACAAACCAATGGTATCTTTAGAAATGCAGGATCTGCATAAAAAATGCAGTGTATGAGATGTGTAGGTTGTCCATACAAAAGGGCAAACATTTTCATTTTTCTGTAAACTTCAATAAAAGTGTGAAAACTACTGCTGGATGTGAAGTGGCCTAGCAGTGAAGTCCTTAACCATTTGAGTGCCAGAACAATAAACATTTTATGAAAAAAAGAAAAGGGTACTCTCATTGCTGGGAAATGCATCTTTCCAGAGTTATTATGGTTTAAACTGTTGGATTTGCCCTCTAGTGGTCTGATTTCAGTTAGTTATTCTGTTACATTCTATGGGAGAGGTGAGTCACTGACAAACGGTTCTCCACAGAATGCTGTTGTACTCAGTAGGAGAAGTCCTATGACATATAGGTTTTCATAAAAAAGTTTACTGTTCCTTTAACCGCTTAATTACTGATGACAGGATAAAATCATCATCGGTGAATTTGACTTAAGGACCGATGAACTTCCTGGCACATCATGTTTTTTTTTTTGACTACAGCTCTCCTGCGGGAGCTCTGTGAGCACTACCAGACTGAAGCTATTATTACCAAACCTTTGTTCGGCAAGCTGGCACATGTAATCAAAGCGATCGTTAAAGGGAATCCACTCCGCAGGACCACTGTCATTAAAGAGTTAACCTCAGTAGAGCTGACCTGACCTGTCCAATTTAGCCTGTATAATTAATTACTCACCTGGTTTTAAATTGCTTCTGTGCTCCTCACTTCTCCATTTGAAGAAGCCAGAACCTATTAACTTTCACCAAATGATGACAAAAATAAATGATGTGGCATAATCATGCACATAACTCTCAGTATAGAACCTCCCACTGTGGTGAGGCAGGTGACAGTTCCTCTTTAGCCCTTTAATTGCCAGAGGGGTGTGCAGTGCATTTCACACCCTTGTGATGCTCAAAGTGTCAATCCTTATTTCTGTATTTTTCCTTAACACAGATTGCAATTTATAGTTTAACTAGTGTAAAAGCCAGTGTACATGGGCCAAGGTCTGGGTAATGTTAAGCCTTTGAGTGCCAGAGGGGTATGTAACACATTGCAAAGCCATGCGTTGCATACCCCTCTGGCACTCGCAGGGTTAAGAGGCCGCTACCTCACTGCTTCACGTGATGCAGTCTTGCGTCGCCTCTCTCACGCAATGCAATCATGCTCAGTAGAGGCTACCCGAACGTGTCTCTACTGCACACGACTGCATTGTGACAAACATTCTAGCAAATTATTATATAGGAAGGATATTAGGGTGACCAGACCTCACCTTTAACCCCTTAAGGAACGGCCACACATGCATAGTGCGGTCACTTAAGGACCACGGAGCATTTTTTTTCCCCCATTCAATTCCTGACTCCCCAAACGGCGTGCAGCCGAGCAGGGAGCCCGGAATTCCATGACGTACATGTAAGTCCTTGGTCCTTTATGGACCGCAACATCATGACATACATGTATGTCATACGTCGTTAAGGGGTTAACTGTGGACACATATGAAAAATGCATACTGCAGGTCTGCCTTGATTTCAGTGCAGTCCTGAAATATGCCTAGTTCCTATGTGTCCCCAATTAAAGGGAAGATCTGGTCAGCTTAGTTTATATCAATTGCAGTGCTATTCTAAGTCACATGTTCTGTCACTGTCTGGCCAGACAGGAAATCAATGTTTTTATTTCCTCTCTGTTTATTTGAGGAATTCAATTCTACTCATCCTGAAACCGAACTAAAAATTGTCAGAAGAATTGACATTGTGGTTTTAACCCTTTGAGTGCCGCGGGTGAGCACCACATTTTAAAGCAAAGCGTTGCACACCTCTCTGGCAATCAAAGGGTTAAAGACATAGTGTAACAATATATTATTCATTACACCTTTCCATAATGCTCTGTACCCTTCTGATTGTCCTTGTGTTGTTTGTTTATAAATTTATTTTAAAGTTTCCTTTTCCCGCCCCTTTTCCCTGCATCACTCTTCTTCCCTTCAGAACTGAAAGCCGGTCCAGACGCATAATGATGAGGGACAATACTGCGTCAGCATAAGGAAAACACTACTCCCCCTCATCAAGGAGGGCAGGGTTTTCCTTATACAGATACATACAATATTGTCCTTCATTGTGATCTGTCCAGTCAAAAGACCAGCTTTCATTCTGAAGGGAAAAAGAGTGACATAGGGAAAAGGGGCGGGAAAAGAAAACTTTAAAATAAAATTACAATCAAACTACACCGATATCGACGATTACAACTGTACAGAGCATAATAAAAAGGTATAATGAATAATCGGATTTGCCTATATATCATATTACTATCTCTTTAAAGTTGAAAATACCATAAATATTAATGTTTGATTAACAATTTAGTTATTCACTATGTGGTAAAATATTTTCTGCTGTAAAATTAAATGATGCAGTGCACCAAGCCAATATTTTATGCGGCTAAACACAACAAGCTATGGTAATTACAGCTAAGAGACTACTAGAAAGCCTCTGACTTTGTTGTTGCAGTATGTAATTAGGTGCTTTGTATAAGCTTCTCAGTTGTTACAGTAAACATTAGTAAACACGAAATTCTGTGGAGGAGGGGCACTAAGCCACAATCAAACTCTTATAACGTTTTAAAGGGTTAGAAATGGCATATATAAATAAAAAGAATTATTGCAGATATTGAAAAAATAAATCCAAGCTCTCCATAGACAGCAATAGAGAAACATTTATTTTGTGGTCTTTGTCACCATGTTTAAGTTGTAATAACTTCTGAATGAAATATCTGCATGTATAGTTGGATTGTGCTTTAAAACCCTACGACATTTAATGTTTTTATAATACAGCTGTTTCTTTTAGACAAATATATCCAATTCCTTTGTTATATTGTGGGTCACCATTACCCAGTAGTAGACTTTTCAGACTCTGGGATAAAGAGGCATTATAGAAAAGAAGCTAGAGATTTCAGGGCTGATTTTCAGCCAGGTCATGCCAAGGTGATGACTCAGGACCGTGGTATTACATGATACCAGCAGACAGTACACCATTATATGCCACCATTGAAGCAATTCTTAAGGGGTACAGAGCTACAGAGGTGTTGGGGATGAAGGGAGTTATAGTCACCAACATATTCCAAATGTTTCTTACCTCTGCAATACATCATAGCATCCAGTACATGCCACCAACAGATCAATACACTTTTATATTGCTACCAGCAAAACACCATTACAGAACAAGGTGATCTGACACGTTTTAGCTAGTATCATATGAGACCATCAGAGCATTGGAGGAGTCTGACTTAGAAGGGGTAAAGGATGCCATCAAATTAGAATTGGGTAGGGGGTCTGTCAAAAAGACTGACTGATAAATCCCTATGCTTTTGGGAGTATATTCTTCTTAGAGTAAAACATTACTATCCCTTTTGTTATTAATCACATTGGTGACTGTTTCATTGTTAGTTAACCCTCTACTGTGCCAGGAGCTGGGTGCTAGTGCCCACCAAGGAGTTAATCTTTTCCGTGCCAAAGATGTGAGAACTGAACAGCTCTGCTCAAAGCTTATATTCCATGGGGCAGATGCAGTAAGGGGTGATGCTGTGTTGGTGTGTGGCAAGCACATTGCCTTGGTAATGGAGACACATCACCCTATGCACTAAGAATGAAATATACAAGGGGAGGGGGGGTCTAATCATTAGCATACAGGGTTGTAGAAGTACGACAACCCCGAAGTCTGAGAGTATCTCAGGATCTGCTCTAACTTCAGCACTACAAACAGCATTGCTCCCTTAACCTTTTCAGTTCCATAAGGATGTGGATTGCACACCCCTATCACACTGAAAGGGTTCCAGACTGACAGAATAGCAAAGAAGCTATATATATCACAGCTTCTCTGCCCTGCTGTACTAACTGAACCAGCTGAGCGGGTTATCCACTGATTTGCTAATTCAAGTAAACACACAACTTTCAAGGCTCTCTGCAACTGATTTAGTCAGTACAGTAAGGCAGAGAAGCTGTGATATATAGCTTCTCTGCCATTCTCAGTCTGGAACTCTTTCAGTGCCACAGGGGTGTGCAATCCTTATGGCACTGAAAGGGTAAAGCAAGGGCAACTGCTGTCTCTGTTCTTTAGTAGACACAGTGCACTGTTCTCTGGCTTCATAGTGAGCTATAGGGAGATACCAACATCTCCAGTCTCAGGTTGGCAAAGTTGGGACTGAAAGGCTGCTATTGGAGCTTAGTGCCTGTGGCGAACAGCCACATTACTATTTAAACACACCCACATAAATAGGACAACGGCTTTTGAACTGTATTTCTGTATGCAAATGAGCCATTGCTGAGCAAAATCGTAAACCTGTCGAAGGCATGGTGGATTCATGGCGATGTCAGCAGATTGTGGCAGATTCACAGGGATATGGTGGAGAAGACAGTCCAATACATACTGTTGAATTTGCCACCATGTTTCCCCTCATCACCCTTTTGTGCACCTACCCCCTTGTCTGTTTTTACAAGTATTATTACACTAAGGTGACCAGTAAGAGGTTAAAATACATGTTTGGCAAAGCCTAAGTGATATTGGTTCTGAACAATAAGGACAAATTGTCCGGAGCATATGTTAATTGCATTTACTTTAAAAGAATGTTGTGGTATTTACCAGCTGTGATCTAAGTGTCTACAGCTACTCTTTCAATGGTTTATCTACAATAATGGCACACCTTCTGACATTTGAAATGGCCAAAGAGGGACACACTTTTTTTAGCTAGTGTTGCTGGGGATGTGATTGTTGGGCAGGGCATTCATGAGAATTGTTAGGGTACTTCATGACCTATTAATAGCTCTTTATGTAACTGAACAAATTATTTAAAACATTTTAATTACACAGACTAATGTATAAACACATATACTGAAATTCAAACAAACATTAAAGCGGAATTATCACCTCAACTAAAGTCGCCCTGCAATATGTAGGCAGGTGGCGACTAGCTTAATAATCATTATTTTACCTCTCAAAAGTGCCCCTGAATAAAGTTATCCTTAAGCCTCTGAGACCGGAAGCCAGGCATCACCGCGGACATCTTGAATGTGTGGTTAAGCTGTCAGACCCCGTCACCCTTCACAGGCATTGCACTGGACCGAACGACTCTGGAAGATGACAGCGCAGGCACACAGGCTGTAGTAACCTGGCCGTCAGTCTCGGAAGCTTAAAGGGGAACTACCACCCCAACACAATGTAATCTCTAAGTATTTGTATTCCTATTGTTATTAGCAATCCATAGTTAGTTTTCTTCAAAAAAGTGTTGTAAGAGCACTATCTTTATACTAAATCTCTACCTGATGACGTCTTGTCTCTTGAATCTGTTCTGCGCATGACCGCTATGGAGCCATTCGGCTCCATTGTACCTCCCTCCTGCGTACATGCACCCGCTATATATAAACCACTGGTTGTTTCCACTGGGCTGAAATGACCTGACCGCGCTTGATGCCAGGAGCACGGCAGGCCACGTGTTGCTGAAGACAGTGATGTACGAGTGATGGGCAAGACGGAGGGAGGGATAGTGGAGCCGAATGGCTCCATAGCGGTCATGCGCAGAACGAATTCAAAGGGCAAGACATCATCAGGTAGAAATTTAATATAAAGATAGTGCTCTTACAACACTTTTTTGGAAAAAATTGCTAATAACGATAGGAAGACAAAGACTTAGAATTACATTGTGTTGGGGTAATAATTCCCCTTTAAGGATAAATTTATTCATGGACACTTTTGAGAGGTAAAATAATGATTATTAAGCTAGTCGCCACCTGCCTAAGTATTGCAGGGCGACTTTAGTTGAGGTGGTAGTTCCATTTTAATGTGAGTGTTATTGCTGTGGAGAAATGTGGACACACATATATATAAACACCCCACAGTATGGTTTCCTAAAATGGGGGACATCCAGGTAGGAAAGAGACAGAGGGATTTGGGTCTCAAAGAGGGACACTTGGGAGGTAATTAACCCTTTAAGTGCCAGTGGGGTATCCAATGCAATACAAAGCAATGTTCCTTAAATAACTGCAAACATTTTCTCCCTCCTAACAAAACCATTATATATTATTGTGGCTGATGTACCAAGAACAAGTAATTCTGGTTCAGACCTATTGAAACATAGGGGACAAAAAAAATGACCATTGATTTAAACAGTTTTAACCCCATGAATGCTAGAGAGTGGTCCAGTGCATTGCAAAGAAATATGTTTGAAGAAATCTCTAGTATTCAAATGGTTATAATTAGTAGATATTTAGGGAAACTGTATTGTCATTTATGCTACAACTGGTCTGCTCTAGATTTTTTTTCCAGTTCTTGTAAATCAGTAAATCAACTTCAGTGTGCTAACCCTTTGAGTGCCAGAGCGGTACAGAATGCATTGCTTTGCAATGCAATTCCGTACCGCTGTGGCACTCAAAGGGTTAAAGGTCCAGGTCAGTATTTATAAAGTCCTCTAGAAGAGCAGCTTCCTTAACCTATTGAGCAGGGGAGAGCTGGCAATTTGTGGCCTGTAGGGCAGCTACAATCAAGTGGCCCGATTTTACTAACGTTCCAGCCCTCTGTCCCAGCCCACCCTCTTTTGTTAATGTTAAAATTGCCATTAACCCTTTGAGTGCCAGAGTGCTTCACAATGCGTGGCATACCCCTCTGTCACTCAAAGCGTTAGTGTTGTGAAGTAAGGCACGCAACCACAGAGCTTACAATGTAAGTAAAGCTGTACTAGTGATACCATATAACTTACAAGAGAAATGTTTTATGCTTCTAATGTAGCTCCACTTGGATTGTAGCTCCATTTCAATTGTAAGCTCTGTGGTATCACTACTGTAGCTACATTTGCAGCAAAAAGAGGGAGTGGCCCACCAGCCCAGACATATGACTGACCCAGGGGGCAATTGCCCCCCAGACCAGCCCTCCCCTGCTATTGAGTGCCAGAGAGGTAGCCAACACATTGCAGTAGCTTGGAGGACAGAAGGTAAAGGGGATAATATGACTGAAACCTTCAAATATATTAAAAAATCTGTTGAAGATCAGGTGGGAACCAGGGCCAAAAGGATATATCCTTATAGTGAAGGGTGGAAAAAATAGGAAATTTAGGAAGAAACAACTTTGCAGAAAGGTTGATAAATACATGGAATAGTCTACCAGCAGTGGTTGAGGTAAAACAGTAAATGAATGTAACAGCTCTTAGTATAGATTCATGGCTATTCTAAGAGACAAGAAGCCTGAACAAATTACATAGGGAAATGGGCAGACTAAGTGTGGTCAGCTGGTTCTTATCTACAATCGGATTCTATGTTTCTGTGTAACTGGATACCCAATAAAGTGTCTTAAATAAAAAAGGCAAAAGGAAAAAGGCACAGTTTCTTGGCACCACATGCAATTAGAACTCTCCTGCTCTCAACACTCTCCAGAGTTGTCGGTTTATTTCTCCAGAAATCAAATAATCTCCTGGTCCCAGGTCAGACATGTCATTAAAGTGGAACTTTCACCAGTATGACAGTGCGTCAAATGATAATTACATTAGCAATATGCAAACAGATATATTTTCAAGTATAATTGCTGTATTAATGAAGGATATAACCTTTTCAGCAGGCAGGCACAGGCAGGGATCTTGCTGTAGGCACTCTCTGCTCCTGCGCTGTCAGTCCCTTCCGGTGCCTTTCGGCACAAAGGAATTCAACCCACCAATGGTGGAGCTGAAGGGGACGGACAGCGCAGACACAGAGATGCCGGCTCTGCAAGATGTCTGCTCTGTTCCCCACTGCCTGTGTGCTTAAAAGATTATATTTTTCGTTAATGCAGCAGTTACCATTGAAAATAAAACTGTGTTTGCATATTGCTAATGTAATTATCATTTGACGCGCTATGTCATGCTGGTGAAAGTTCCGCTTCCAAATTTTGGTGAAAATTCTGTCACTAAACTGTCGCAAACTATGCCTCTTTTTACAGACTTCCTAATGCCACTTTTCAAAAACATTAGGTCCTCTAAAAATGGCATTACTACTTTTATAACACCACACACATTTTTATACTCCTTTTTAACACGTCTTTTCCCTTAACACCAGTTTTATAAATCTCCCTCATAGTTTCCTGTGGCTGCAGGTCCTTATTCATTAGAGTAAAGAGGAGCAAACCAAATGTAACTTTGGGTGAGGGGGGATTTCAGTTAAATCAAGTGGCTTTTAACCCTTTGAGTACTAGAGAGATCTCCAACGCATTGAGACAAATGAAAATATGATAATTGTATTTGCCAACCTGAATGTAAATAGAAGTCACAGATTCTATCTTTAATCAACAATGACATTCCTTAAATAACTACAAGTGTTTTCTCATTCCTAGCCAAAAGTTAAATATTAACAGGGTTGATAAACTAAGAAGTATTTCTGGGGCAAACCACAGGGGACAAATATAAATCACCTTTGATTTAAATGGGGCATTTAACCCCATCAATGCTATAGAGGTCTCCAACGCATTGTGCGTCTAATGAAAATATAATTGTATTTGCTATAACAGATTTACCAACCACAATATGAATGGAAATCATAGATTCCATATTTTATCAACAATGACACTCCATAACTCTAGCACTTGAAGGGTTAAATAACTGTTAAACATTAGTGAGGCAAACTATTTCTTGGGAGAAATCTAAGAGAGAAATACAAATTTAAGTTGATTGAAATGGTGTATTTTAACCAATTCCAGTGAGTTCTCTGTCGCATTGTGGAATTTTCACTTCAGTACTGTGGTACAGTTGGTTTGCTCTAGAACAACAGGTATTTAGCTTGATGAATAAGGCCCAAAGTTAGGGTGACCAGACCTCACCTTTAACCCCTTAGTGACTGGCCGTGCGCGTATACGGTCAGCACTTAACGCCCGCCGAACTTTTTTTTCCCATTACCTACAATGACTTCCAGGACGTTCATGTACATCCTCTGTACACCTGGGACATCCGCTTGGGACGTACATGTACATCCTCGGGCAGTAAGGGGTTAACCGGAGATGCATAGGAAAAGTGCATACTGCAGGACTGCTTTGATTTCAGTGAAGTACTGAAATATGCCTATTTCCTATGTGTCTCCGATTAAAGGTGAGATCTGTTCAGCCTACCAAAGTACAGCATTCTATAAGAATGGTGAGCAGCTTGGACTGGGGCCTTTTATCCTTTCAATACTAGAGACGTGTGGGCCTCAGTGGGTGAAACTGGGCCCTGTGTGCTCACACAATGCTTTATATTCACCCCTCACTCCATATTTACAAAACGAGTGCGCCAGATTATTGGGGGAGAGTGAGGTCTGGGGTGTCTACACCAGTGGTTCTCAACTCGTGCCCTCAGTGGACACTAACAGACCAGGACTTAGGAATTTCCCTCCTAGAGCACAGGTGAGTTGATCAGAGGCTCATTCAAATTGATTAACTCACCTGTGCTCTAACAAGGAAATCATCAAATCCTGGCATGTTAGTGGCCACTGAGGGCACGGGTTAGGGTGACCACATTTCCCTTCTGCCATTCCGGGACGTGGTCACCCTACTTACCTTAAGTCCCTGGTGGTCTAGCGGCGTGGACAGTGCTCTGTGCCTCCTCCGGCACAGAGCTGAAGCTCCCGCGTGCTGTGCTCAGTAATGCAGAGCGCTGGGAGATGATGTAATCTCCCAGCGCTCTGTATTACTAGAGCACTTGCTTCCAGGTAAGCTGCATTGCCGCCCTGGATGTCAGCCTGCAAGCGGTGTGTCATATCATGGACGCCGCGAGCGGCGTCCATGATGTGACACACCACTTGCAGGCTGACATCCAGGGCGGCTTGGCTTCATTCCGGGACACCTCATTGTCCCGGTTGAAGGGGACCCGGGACGCGGGACATAGCCCTGAAATAAGGGACAGTCCCGGACGTTCCGGGACCCGTGGTCACCCTAGCACGGGTTGAGAACCAATGGTCTAAACTATGTTGCATTACTTTCCCCTAACTGTGGGCATGGCTCACTGTAGCTGGCCATTGGCAGCTGCCTATTTTGCAACCCTAACACTGAGCTAAAGCAATGTTTATGAATGTTTTAACACTTTGAGTGTCAGAGGGGTATCCAACGCATTGATATTGCAAGATTGAAGTGAAAATTCTATAGACTAGAGTTTAGTCCTTAGAAAACAAACAGATGTTTTACAGATGGTATCATGAAGCAAAAGGTATTTTCGTGTAGTTCACTTTTTAGCATACCTGGGGGACTCTCAGGGTTTGACCCTGAGACTCAGGGTTTTGGCCCAAATCTCAGGGTGAAGAGCCAAAATCAAAGGGTGAGAGAGTTCAGTGCTACCTGTTATATATTCTGCTCTAGTTAACTGCTTCTTTAGTCTCTAAATTGGTGCAACTTGTACCAGAAAGGCAGAGGGATAAGTCCTGCTTGATTTGTGTGTGTCCATGCAGTGATATCTGTAAGTTGTTGTGTTTTAATGGCTGCTTGAATGCCGATAGGAGCGACTCTCGATTATAGAGATCAAGGATAGATCGTGGATAATCGATATTATGGGAAATTTAAGGATTAATATTTACACAATCTCAGGGTCAGCTCATTTTGAAAGTTCCCGGGTATGCTTTTTAGGTGTTAATATTCCTTTAAAGGGTTCAGGTTAGTTTGATTAGTTAAAAGGTGTGGGGTTTGTGTCATTTCTAGCTACACCCTGTTGTGTGATAACAAAGTGCTGTGAATTCATTTGCAGGAGAGCTCTACCTCACCACCTTTTATTGAAGTAATCACTTCAAACTGTGGCAGCAGAATATGTTCAATAAACATTATTGCAGTAAGCATTCTGCTACTATTTGTTATATATAAATTCGTTTTATTTTGATGCCGAGTTCAACACAACTGAAAGTCCTCTTTGGGCTGTAAAGATAAAGAGGTGAAGTTCTGCACCACATTTTGAAATTTTCCATTGATATTAATGTGCTTTTAACCCCTGAATGCTAGTGAGATATCTAAAGAATTGTGAAACAAAGCATTGGAGAGACCTCACTAGCATTCAGGGGTTAAAATCAATGGAAATATGGGGGATATTCAAAGTTCAAACATGTGGTGCAGTTTATTCTAATTGGAATAAATCAGATTTGCCCCAAATCGAAAAAATACTTTGAATCCATTGTGCATTATTCGTACATTTTTCTCCCAAATAGAAAAAATTGTAAGTCAAATATGTAAATTATCGAGTCATTTGAAGTATCAATAGGTGCTGCTGGCTCCCTGTGTTGCCTGCAGTGGTTGCAGGAATACAAGCTAAAAGCCCCCTTTCCTTGTTAGCTCTTGGGCCATTGCCCAAGCTTTTCTGTGGGAAAATTTAATTTTATTCCAAAACATATATAAAGGAAATATAATTGTACTCGGTTAAATATACTTTGTACAGAACAACCCAGCATATCATGTTGGGGGTGCCTCTGAGCCAAAAAAACATATGAATGTACTAAACCAAGAGAAAAGACGGAACATTGATGAGGCACTCATCTGTAATCAAAGTAACATAGATAAAATATCAGTACAAAATAGTATAATCAGTCCCATTCCCACCCGTTCCTCCCACTCCCAAACAGAGAACTAAAAATGAAACCTATCTACAAAGTCCAGCTCTGATCCAGTCATCTACAGTATCCAATCCAATATAGATAATATCAGTTCAGGACTCAGTCCTAAATTTCATCCAGCGAAGATAACCTCTTGGCAGTAACAAGGATGAGGCAACAGGTGATAATCAAATGAAGTAGATGTATAAGCAAGCAGTGAGATATAGGAGGTAATTTTATATGGCCAGACTCTGTTCAAAATGGTTCCCAGCCTTCCATTGGCTCCGATGTGTGCTTAAGCACCTCACAGCCAATCAGCTTCTAGTGGTGTGATGACAAAACCCGGTAGAAGCTGAACATCCCCAAATGAGACATGTCACCAGTTAAGCAAGCTGTGAAAATTCCATATATGAAAATCGAAATGTGCATGTTCCAATTTGTGCCCAGTAGCTCCCACAAACCTGGACAAAGCTATGCACATGGTATATTGTCATAGTCAGAAGGAGTAGCTGAACACTAATCAGTGCATTTTTTTATTTCTGAACTATCCTGTGCTTGGAATCCACATCAACATTGAAATATGTGTGAAAAATGCTTAACCCCTTAAGGACAGGCCGCGCACGCACAGTGCGGACACTTAAGGACCAGGGACCATTTTTTTTTAATAATCCGATTCCAGACTCCCCGAACGGCGTGCAGCTGCATAGGGAGCCCGGAATTCCATGACGGTCCAGGACCGTCATAGGTCCTTAAGTGAAAACAAGCCATGGCGGTCCTGGACCGTCACGGGTCCTTATCGGTTAATTTTGTCCTTACTACAGAGTTTTGAGAGGAACTGGTGGTAAAATGATTGAGTGAAAAATGTCAAAATGTGCCTAAAATAAAACCCTGCGTTGTCAAATATATAGACTTTTTTTTGGGGGGGTTTAAAGTGGAGCACTGGTAAGAAGACGTGAATGAGACATGGCATCAGTTAAGCAAGCTGCGAAAATTCCATGTGTGAAAATGGAAATGCGCATGTCCCAATTTTCTCCCCTATCTCCCCCAAGCCCTGACAAACCTATATATATGGGGTATTGCTGTACTCAGAAGAAGTAGCTGAACACTAATCAGTGCATCTTTTTAAATCTGCAACTATCCTGTGCTTGAAGTCCACAGCAACATTATAACATAAGTGTGAAAACTACAAAAAAATAAAACATTGCCACTATTTTGGCACATATTTCTGGAAAATAGCTGCATTAAAAAAAACTCCAAAATTTTACTGATGTACTGATTTTCCCATGTTGTCTACTTTTCAGAAACATATACTTTTGTGGGGCATTTTAGGCTCTGCCGCCATCAACTAAGCTATTATTCTCACATGTCAAATACTGAAAAAGTACAGCTTGGAAATAATGGTGTTCATCTTGTAATATTTACCCTGTACATGTGAAAAAGGGATTGAAATACTAGACATATGGGGTACTTCCTTATTCAGGAGAAGCAAATTAATGTATTTGGGGGTATTTTTTTTCAAATGGACTAATAGAGTACAAATCATGACAGGAAAAAGCATGAAAAATGCTGTGTTTTACATTTTTTTCTATTTTAATCAAATTAAAAGATGGGGTATAAATGTGGTATCAAAAGAAGGCCATTCTTGTGCCTAACCCTATGAGTGCTTTGCAATGCATTTTGTACCCCTCTGGCACTGAAAGGTTAAAAAAGCAGTGTATATAATTTGTGTGGGTGTACTAAAGGAAAATAAGGGAAAATATGGTTGAACAAAAACATAGTCAAAAAGGTCAAAATTGCTCGAGTCCTTAAGTGTAAACAACCCCTAAGCCACCTGATCCTTAACAGTTTAAGCACAGGTCAGTTAATCAGTGGCTCATTCATTTTAAAGTGTTAATAATGTCTATAAAAAAGTTTTTTTGCATTTAGAAAAGCTTAAAAAGCTGAGCTAAATGCAAAAAAACGTATCTCTCAAACCACTATGGTTTAAGAGATACAAGCGTTTAAAGTTCGCTGTTTCCTACTGACAGCTGTAAAGCTGTCAGCAGATTTGTGTCAGTCGACTCGGAGGCGCTTGAGAAGTGACGCGATCTCGTTACTTACAAGGAATCCCTTCATTGGAATGGTCTAAAACGTGTTAGACCATTCCAATGAAGGGATTCCTTGCAAGTAACGAGATCTCGGCACTTCTGAAGCGCCTCCATGTCGACCGACATGAATCTCCTGCTGACAGCTTTACAGCTGTCAGTAGGAAACAGCGAACTTTAAACGCCTGTATCTCTTAAACCATAGTGGTTTGAGAGATACGTTTTTTTGCATTTAGCTCAGCTTTTTAAGCTCTTCTAAATGCAAAAAAAACTTTTTTTTAGACATTACTAACACTTTAATTGGCCCACCTATACTCAAACACCAAAATCTTTAATCCTTTGAGTGTCGTTTGTTGCAGTGGGTTGGATACCTCTCTGGCAGTACAAGCATTAAATCCTGGACTTCTGGTAGCCCTTGAGAACCGAAAGTGGACATCCCAGCTCTAGAAAAACACCTGTGTAGCCTGATTAACCCTTCGAGTGCCAGAGGGTTAAACAATGCATTGTATACTCCTCTGGCACTCAAAGCGTTATTAACCCCTTAACGACCATTGACGGTCCTGTCACGTCATGGGTAGATTTGCGTTAAGGACCCATGACATGCCAGAACCGTCATGGAATTCAGGGATCCCCGCGTGACTGCACGCCGTTTAGGGAGCCCTTACTCGGATGCAAAGAAAAAAATGGTCCGTGGTTCTTCAGTGACGGCCGCATGACCGATCGCCAGTCCTTAAGGGGTTAAGGTCTAAAGTACTATGGCCAATATTTATAAAAGCATACTGGACTGGAGTTATTCTGGATTAAACCAACTGCACTATAGGGGACACATAAAAATTACTAAATTCCATGCATTTGAATCGAGCTGTTTAACCTAGGCTGACCATATCTCCCCTTTAATTGGGGACACATAGGAAATAGGCATTATTCAGTGCTTCACTGAAATCAAAGCAGTCCTGCAGTATGCATTTTTCCTATGTATCCCCAGTTAAAGGTTATTTCTGGTCAGCCTAGTTTAACCCCCTGAATTCTAGAGAGATCTCCAATGCATTAAGAAGCAATGTATTAAAGACCTCTCAAGCATTCAAGGGGTTAAAACCCCAATTTAACAGGGACTTTTATTTTTCCCCTGTTGTGCAGTTGGTTCACACCAGATTAATTCCAGTTTGCTTCTATAAATATGGGCCAATAGAATTCTAAATGAGTGATTCTAAACCCTAGTCCTTGGGAGCCACTAATGATCAGGTTTTTGGCATATTACAACTTAAGCACAGGTGGAGTCATCACATTCAGTGAGCTACTGTTTCCTCACATTAATGTATTATTGGGGTGAATAGAGGGCTGATGTTGAGAATCACTGTTCTATAAGCATGGGGAACAGCTTCGATTTATATTTATATATATATACATATTTTGCTACTTCCTTGTTAGTCCTCACTGCACAGCAACAAGTCAGCTTCTTATGATATCCCTACTCAATCACAGGTAGGTGTGCAGTGGCTCAGTCACTGTGATTTGTATACCTGTGCTGTATTGGGGATAGCTGGAAAACCTGACCTGTTGGTGTCCTCTGAGGACTGGAGCTGAGAATTACTGATCTACACCAGAGCTATCCAAGTTCAGTCCTCAAAGGCCAACAACAGCCAGGATGTGAGGATTTCTCTGCCTAAGCACAGGTGAGTTAATCAGTGGATCATCCATTGTGACTAACTCACCTGTGCTTAATCAGGCAAATCCTCACATCCTGGCCTGTTGGTGGCCCTTGAGGACTGAACTTGGACAGCCGGGATCTTAACAATAAAGTTGACTTTTAAATTCCACAAATTTACCCTGATTGTAATGGGGAATTTAACTCCTTGAATGCTAGCGAGGTCTCCGTTGCATTGCAGAGAAATATATTAATAACCTTTCTAGCATTCAAGTGATTAAAAAAGCACCATGTAAATAAGTGAGAATTTTCATTTGTGCCCATGGTTTAGTCTGGTTTTCTTCTAGAACTGCATCACTTTAGCTTATTGAATACAGCCCTTAAATGTATAAAGTTACCAGACCTCCCTTTTAACCTCTTGTGTCCCAGTGGGGTGGGTATTGTTGATCAAAGCATTGCTTTCTCTTCAGGCTGTCAAAGGGTTAAGGCAGGGTACTTTTGAAAAACACATGCATCAGGGTTGCATTGCTTTATGAACAGACCTAAAGAATTCATGTTTCATGAACGTCCTACATTAAAGGGAGATTTAGACACTTCATTCATGTATTTAATGTGTTGATTAGAGGTTCTAAACTCTAGAATGCAGGGTCCACCAATAGTGCAAGTTCTATGTCAGTGAATATGAGATTCATTCTCAAAGGTCTCTCCAGGATAGGACTTACAGATGTCGCTGGTTGTGCATCGGGGACGAATGTGGTGTCATTTTGACTGACCCTCCTTTATACAATTAAAGATGTCCTTGAATCCTGCCTGTGGTCCTCTGTTGGGCACCCGTATTTTAATAATCATTTGTGGGACCTCTAATATTTAGGAAGTACAACTCCATCATGCCTAACCAGCAGATGATGAAATTTGTAGTTTCCAACATATGGAGGTCCAAAACTTGACTACCCACATCTAACGGCAAAGATACAGTAGTGAATATGTAACATTGAACCCTGTGCATTAACTACCATTGCTATGATATGGACACAGACAGCTGCATCTTCTACAACTAGACAGACAGCTGCATCTTCTACAGTTAGCACTTGTCATAGGAAAGATGGTATGGTAGCATCTAGTGATAAATGGCAAACAGTCACATGGGTGACTATTAGTGGAAGCATCCATCGGGGCTGCCAAAGATGTGGACCAGTACAATTTGACTGATGCTATTTATGTTAATCAAATGATAACTACATTGTAAATTATGTGATTTTGAAACCGCTTTCAAAGTCAACTTTATATTGTAACCATTTTTATTGAAACCCATAGTTAATGAAGTTTTTATCTTTACTTATGTGCCATGGTATGCAAATTGGCTAGTAGTGTCTGACATGACAAACAGACAATATCATTCAATTTCAGACTCTCTGCTGGTCAGTACTAGATCATTTTGCATGAACTAACTGTTAATCATGAAAATCCAGTCAAGATGGATGCTTTCACTGAGGTGAGAATGTTGATGGGGACAGTTCCACACATACAGCAGCATTGCTAGCTGTTGGTGGAGTGGGCAAAAACCTCAGCTCGTATGCTTAGCACCCCTTTTTGCTAGCTTCAGGCATGTAATAGTATAATACTCTGCTAATCTCCCTCATGGTAATGGTTTAAATTATAGATTTTAATGCATTAATAATGTACAGGTGGCTCTGTCATTCACCAATATTAATCTATCAAAACATTTTACCTTCTGATTGAATTTTATGTGTGATAATCCTGCACTGATGTTCATTGATTGAACTTGCTTGGGTTGGGTAATCTGCAGGTCTGCAACTGTTGTTTTATTTCATGTACCATTAGGGGAGATTTATAAAACTGGCATTATGAAAAACGTAGAGTAAATGTGGCATAAAAATGAAGTTTGGCATTTATTATTATTATTATTAGTTACTTTATATAGCGCTAACTTATTCCACAGTGTTGTACTATAGGGGATAGACATACAGAGATATTAACCCCTTAACGACCGGCGGTCCTGGGACATTTCCATCCCATAAGGACTGCATAGGACCACTTGGACGCGCCGGTACACGTGACCTGTCGCGTGTATTGGCGCGTCATTATGGGGCCTGATAGAGATCGCACCGATCTTGGAGCCATCAATTTCCGGCCCTATTTTTACTTACAGCGCTCCCGGTAGAGCACTGTAAGTAAAAAGTATGTGACGTACTATGACCGTCATCGGTCCATGAGTATTTCAAGGACCGTGACGGTCATAGTACATCACATGTCGTTAAGCGGTTAACCGGCACAGATGGAACATAGAAAACAATTTTGGAAGCCGTAACGCCACGTAGTTGTGTTTCGAGAAACGTGAAGTTAGAGATGGCAAAATTTTTGGCCCTCCAAATTTTTAAGGAAATATTGCAAACCTTGACAATTTTGCAACAGAATTTTCACCAGGATCTTAATTCTAGGTATAATATGTTCTTAAACATTCCAGGTGTTAACATCAGATTACTTACACCATAATTTATGATGATGCCCTTACTCATTTATAAATCAGACCTGACATTATCGCTCATTGCCATTACAGTTTTTAACCCCTTAAGGACCAGCCGCACACACACGCTGCCGTCACTTAAGGACCACTGACCACTTTTTTTTTTTTTTGTATTCGATTCTGGACTACCCGAACAGCGTGCAGCCCGGAATTCCATGACGGTCCAGGACCTTCATGGGTCCTTAATGGAAAACAAGCCATGACGGTCCTGGACCGTCATGGGTCCTTAAGGGGTTAAAGACCATGTGTTCTGGGGGTGGGATGCTCTGGCAGTCCAGGGTGCATTGTTTTTATATGAGGAAGTAATCTGTGATCACAACGCAAGATCACTTCCAGGACTGCCACTGATCCTTAACGCCCGGACAGCCGTGACGGTCCTGACAAGTTATTGGGCATTAAGGGGTTAAAAAAGTACTGCGAATGATTTTTATAAATCTGCTCCATTATCCATAGCCAATGTGTTAATGGGAAAACCACCAAAACACTAATAAGAAATATTAGATGAAATAAAATAAAACATGAAACTAAAAATTGTCATGCTTTATTTTATTTTATTTTATTCTAATATTTCTTATTAGTGTTCTGGTGGTTTTCCCATTAACACATGTACATGAATGCACATAAAGCAATGTTCACAAATAAACACTTTGGTGATGTGATTTAAATTTGTATTTATTTTTATATGAGATAAGAGTTATTTTTAGTTCTTAATCTGTTTGTCCGAATTTTGTATAATTTGTACTTTTCATTGCGGAATCTAGAAGCAAAGATTACTATTTCTGTCTGCTGGATTCAGATTTGTTCCTCTTCTTCATACTTGTGCAACCTACTGTCTGAATATATTAAGATGTGTAAGGAAATACATGAGCAGGTTTTTATTTCTATACAGAAAGAGTAGGATAAACTGAGTGAATGGGTAGAAAAGTGGCAGATGAGGTTTAATATAGATAAATGTAAGGTTATGCATGTGGATTGCAGAAACAAGTGTGCTACATATACACTACTTGGTGAATGCTTGTTAGAAAAAGATTTAGGGGTACCGATAAAACGGTACTATCATGCATATCAAAGTGTATAGATGCACAGGATGGGAATATCATTCTACCGCTTACATAACCCCTTAGTGACCGGCCGCGCATGCACGTGGCCGGCACTTAACTCCTGCCGAACATTTTTTCCCCATTTGTTTTAATGACTTCTGGGATGTAAATGTACGTCCTCTGTCCACCTGGGACATCCGCTCGGGATGTAAATGTACGTCCTCTGTCCACCTGGGACATCCGCTCGGGATGTACATGTACATCCTCTGTCCACCTGGGATATCCGCTCTGGATGTACATGTACGTCCTCGTGTGGTAAGGGGATAAATCCTTGAAAAAGCCTTATCTAGAATATGGAGTACAGTTTTGGGGCCAGTTCTTTAAAAAGACATTATAAAATTGGTAAAAGTACAGAGACATTCAGGCAAACTGATATAGGGAACGGAAGATTATAGTTATGAAGCTACAATTTAGTGCATGAGCAGTACATTTTTACACACTAAATTTTTTTCCATTTTGCTCATGCACAGTGAAGGCTTTGGTTCGTGCAACTTTGATTTTAATAAAGTTTGTCTTAGATCTAAGAAACTCACACACAGAACTTAGTAAATCTAGAAAATCTTAACCCCTTAAGGACCGGCGCGTGCACGCGCGGCCGGCACTTGCCGACCACAGGGCAGCCGCGACAGGAGCTCTGAACGCCATGCTGTGCCAGGACCGTCATTGGTCCTTAAGTGCCAGACCGCTGTGACGGTCCTGGCATGGCAATGGTCCTTAAGGGGTTAAAAAAAAGAATAATATTGAAGGTAGTATTTGTCAGTTGTACATGTGAGACACTCAGTTGAACAAAACAATACAATCTATATTATATACTTTTGTCAATTTTGTACGCACTTGAACAAAAAGTCATTTGTGTGAGCAAAAGCTGAATTGGTCAAAAGATTAGAAAATAAAGTGTCAATCACGTATATGAAGTACACTCAATTAGGGTGAAAAAAAGGTTGTTCAAGCATTTAACTCCTTAACCCCTTATGCGTCTGTCACTTCAGAACCACAGACCTTTTTTTTTCTTCTTTGTTTCCGGTTCTGGACTCCCCGAAGGGCGTGCAGCCATGGAGGAAGCCCGGCATTCCATGATGGTCATAGTACGTCATGGGTCGTTAAGTCAGATCTACCCATGACGTGCTATGACCGTCAAGGGTCGTTAAGGGGTTAATGACTGATGATGTTCCATGACCAAGGACTTTGGAGACGGCCACGCCCAAACTAATAAACACACAGTAAGAGGTAAAAATATGACCACAGCTGTTTATTGACCTAGTAACATAAGGCATGTGGCAAACCTTAAAGGGATAGTAATACTTATAATAAAGTGCAGCTCAAAGTCTTCTTTATTCAGTTTGTAGCACATATCGATATATATTTCAATACTAACAGTTTTGTAGTTCAACCACAATTGAATACGAAAGGATCCCCCTCCTGCCTCTTTCCCTTTCTTCACTCTGAAGGATCCCCCTCCTGCCTCTTTCCCTTGCTTCACTCTGCCTCTCATGCTGGTCCGGATGGAGTGCGGTGAGGGACAATCTTCACTAAGTATAAGAAAAATCCTGCCCTCCTTTGTCAAGGGGGGGGGCAGGGTTTTCCTTATACTTACTGCATGAAGATTGTCCATTGCTGCTCTCTGTCCAGTTCCGCAACTGGATTCCACATCTGAGGGGAAGGCGATCAGAAAGGGCGAGAGGGTGATCCTTTCAGATTCAGTTATGGTTAAACTACAAAATTGTTAGTATTGAAATATATCTCTATGTACTAAAAATAGAATAAAGAAGACTCCGAGTTGCACTTTATTATATGTATTATTATCCCTTTAATTTTTGGAATTGCAAGAGGATAAGGCCCTAACTGGGGGAGTAACCAAACACGGATGCCGTGTCTGATCAAACCAGTCTGACACCATGACAGACGTATGCCCAGCAGGTCCAAGGACCAACCAGACAAGATCCGTTCAAGTCTGCCGAACTGAACTAGACCCGTGGATCCTCCAAATAACCATTTCCCGCTAAGTGACTCCT
Source organism: Rhinophrynus dorsalis (assembly GCA_037306005.1). Taxonomy (NCBI): domain Eukaryota; kingdom Metazoa; phylum Chordata; class Amphibia; order Anura; family Rhinophrynidae; genus Rhinophrynus; species Rhinophrynus dorsalis. Next base: position 157,463,915 of record CM074719.1, read on the forward strand.
ACAGATGCTTCCAACCCAACTTGCTATCCGACTAAAGTGCCACTGTGACAATCCCACAACTCCATGCAAATATGGTTAACAATATTGTTTAGGTGTCAGCATTGAACATGAACTCAACATATATATATATATATATATATATATATACTTTTTTTTTTATACATAATGAACAACAGGGATGGATGGGAGGGAAACACTTCTTTGACACTGGTCAGGAGGCAAAAGGAAGAGGGCTACCCAAGCCCAATACATTATAGCCTCCTGACCAACGCCCCCCCCCCTTTGACCTCCACTTCCCATCACCTGTACCTTATCGAGAAGTGGAGGTCATAGGGGGTGGATTCCCCCCCGATACCAGGTGTGGGCTGCCTAGGCCCATGTCATGGACCTTTTCACTGATTTGCAGAGCCTTCTGGGCTGTCATTGGTAAATGTGCTTTAAGGACTGGTGACGGTCCTGGCACTTCATGGAATTCTGGGATGGCCTGCACTTCCATCCCAGAATGCATTGCTCAAAAAAAATGCCATGGTCCTCTAGGGCCACCCACTCCCGGATCGGGCTATCGTTAAGGGGTTAAAGCTCACATTATTGAACAATACAATAAGAATCACTGTTGATTGTGTATGTTTGCTGGATAAAAAAATGGTGGAAATTTTAAGGAAAAAAAACTAATTCAGAAGTATGGAAATACCAGGTTTTAAAAGAATGTCAACTCTGAGACCCACTCGTGTTTTGCTTTACATAAGGTGACCTACAGCATTGTGCATGATACCAACCACATAAGCACAGGGGCAAGTTTATATATATTATAGTCCATACTTTTGATCCCTTGAGTGAGAACTATTGTGTTGCCTTTAACATAAATTTTTTTGCTGTGTAATTTTCTATATTTGTTTACAGAATAAATAAAATTGTGTCTGAAAACAGGATTGGCAAACTTTGCATACCCACCTGTTTGACTGCAGCATCCTTCATCCTTTTCTGACTATTGTCAACTGAGGATTTGGGAATTTAAAGTCCAAAAACAGTTATTTAAAGGGGATGTATCACTTAAAAAAAGATGGCCATAGATTTGGTTAGTAAAGTAGTATTAGGGAAGCTGTTCTTTTTTTTCTTTTGTTAATGTAAATCCTTTTGCAGTTATTTTATCTTCTGTGATGTGCACTTCTGCATTATGTGCACAGTACAGCTCTTTGGCACGTCCTATTTCTCCTCCCTCCCAGCTGCCCCAGGAAGCTCGTGCATGCTTTCCTTTGGTGTGCTGTGAACAGCTTCTAGTGTTACAGCAAGCTACAGTTAGCATTATACTGAGGTTGCAACCTCAGTATAATGCGTACCGGAGCTTGCTGTATCACTAGAATCTATTCACAGCACATTGAAAGGAAGCGTGTTCGTGCACCCTTGGGCAGCTGGGAGGGAGGTGGGAGGAGAAATAGGCAGTCAGATAGAGCTGTGTTGGTCAGCATAATGCAGTAAGCTGATTCTTCGGCACAGCTCTATCTGACGTAAAAGTAGAATATTTGCAAAAGTATTTACATTGAAAAAAAAAAAAACAGCTTCCCTAATACTATTTTACTAATCAAAACTCTGGGCTAACATTTTTTTACGTGATCTCCTTTAAGGACAATATTACTGTAAACTAAAGCAGAAACTCTCAGAAAGTGAAAATGACTAATTGTGTAGGTTTTATGACAGGTAAATTATCTACTAATTTTCCTTGTAAAAATTACTGTTGCTTGATTTTCTCATTGTTTTCTTTCATTGGGCTTAAAAAAGGATTGCCATAGCAACCTTTGTCAGTTTTCAGCATGAATGGGTCGCAATTTCAAAGTAATTAGCATGACATTAATTTATAAATGCATATTTAATGATATTTCTCTCCTTTGGTTGTTATTAATAATGTTTGATATGCTAATATGAGTCAAGAACACAAATCTTTTATGTACTTTTGATTTATATGCGCTATAACTTAAATGGTAATTAAATGTTAATTGTTAACAATGGGGTTGTGTATTGGGTTGTGTATTGTTCTGGTTAACCCTTTGAATGCCAGAGGGGTGTCCAAAGCATTGCATTAAAGCGGAACTTTCAGATAATAGCAAGTCGCCATGCGTTCATTAAATGCATGGCGACTAGCTTGAAAATATATGTCTTACCAAAAAAAAATACTTGTGTCTAAAGGAATCCGTCCCGTTTCTGGACTGACGGGCAGGTGACCATATGGTGCAAAGCAGTCTACTCTATGGAGACCGGGACTGACTGCGCATGCGCACAGACAAGATGTCTGCGCTCTTGCCTCAGTTCCGGTCTCCAAACGGGACGGATTCCTTTAGACGCACTTATTTTTTTATGGTAAGACATCTATTTTCAAGCTAGGCGCCATGCATTTAATGAATGCATGGCCATTTGCTATTATCTGAAAGTTCCACTTTAACCCATTCAAATCATTAAAGTGGTAACTGGTTGGAAGTACAATAGAGATCTTTCTCTAAATCAGGCTCTGGAATGGATTTCCAGTCCCCCTCGCCTGTTTAGTTTACTAAGCTACATATGGCAGAATATCTCTCTTTGCTCTAAGAGGAGGATAGTGGGCAATCTTTGGGTGTTTTGGGATATTCGTTCCCTCTGATGAATAAACCAGGCATTACTGTGAGCAGGTGTAGGCTTGCTGGCATTAAAGCTCTAATGAAGTCTGACTGGCTATTGTCTGCCACTATGTGTATGACGATGTGACAACCAGTGGACAGAGGAAAAAAGGCTGTGGTGTTAGACTGTGTTTTTGTGATTATTTTACTACCAGAGGGACAAAGTTGGGGAAACAGTCAGTGATTGGGTGATTTTGTTGTTACAAGTGAACAGTTGACAAAGCTGGGATGTCAGAGAGTGTATATAGGTTTCTGTGACTACTAGTGGGCAGTAGTTCACAAACCTTAACCATTTGATGCCAGAGGGCTACACAACGCATTGCAGAGCAGTGAGCTGCATACCCCTCTGGCACCAAAAGGGTTACAAATGTACAGTTAATTACTGATATTTTCAAAATGATCTGAATGTCTCTAAATTCAGTTGTTTTCCTCCTCTCCCTGTGCTTTTTAACCCCTTAATGACCGGCCGATTGATGCGGTCAGTTAATGACCACGGAGCATTTTTTTTGTTTCTTCCGCTTCCGGACTACCTGAAGGGCATGCAGCCGCGGGGGGAGCCTGGAATTCCATGACGGTCATAGTACGTCATGGGTCGTTAAGTCAGATCGACCCATGACGTACTATGACTGTCAAGGGTCGTTAAGGGGTTAAATCTACCAAAGATGATTACAGACTAGCCAGCTGGAGGGAAGTTAAAGGACCTTCAAGAGACAAAGAGGCATGGGAAAATTTGAGCAGGTGATATCACCAGGAAAGAAAAAATTAAGAGCAAAGGCTCTTCCCATTGCCATGATGTCAGCACAAGAGACTTGTTAAACTTGTTTTTAATGTTTTATCTGAATGAGAGTTTTGCAGACACAAATCTGCAAATCTGATTTATTTTCTCACCTTAACATACTACTATACATATATCTAAATGTTGTCCTAGAAAGCACTTTTAAAGGAGTATTTCTTCCTACTTGGAAAAACAAATATGGTTCTCAATAAATACAATATAGAGCAGCTCTACCTTGACACTCCAAAGTAGCCCTGTAAACATTTAACCCTTTGAGTAACAGAGAGGTGTGCAACATAATGTGGAACATTTCCAGATAAATGCATTTGGCCTCTTCCTTTATGACTTATATGAGCAGATTCTTATGGACATTAGTATAGTTGGTAACATCTTACATAAGCTGTAATAAGGGGAAACTGGCAGTATTTGGTGTGGTAAACTGTACAGTAAATCTGGCTATTGTACCTGTAAACAAGCACACTGTACTACTGTACTGAACACATGAATAATACCTCACTACACAGTATATACAGTATATATCCTCTCAGAGGTCTCTGCATACTATAATCCTATTGGATGGCGTCGCCAAAAGTGCAACATCAAAATGTGAATCACTGCCAGCGCTTGGTAATTAACTGCTCCACAGAGTTACTTACTGCACTCTGATCTTCTAACCTGTAAACAATGTCACATTTTCTTATTTTTCATTGTATTTGGCTTCAAGACAATCCTTTCTCTCCCTACCAGAAGTTTATGTAAGACACAGAACATTGTGGGAAAAAGGCGGCCACAATAAAAGCAGTTCTCTTTGTTCAGTTTCACTTGAGGCCTCTTCAGCTGGATCTGATTTGCAGTTTGGTCCAAAAATCCAAATCATCTTCATCGTATGATAATGATAACACAGTCCACAAGACAGTCTCTCGACTGGTGGCTCATAAGTTCAAATCTTCTTGCGGGGAAATATTTCTCCATCACAGAGTGGGAAATATTCACAACAGATGCCAGTTAAGCTTATGTTGTAATTAAGCATTAAAAGAACATTTTAAGATGGGATTTTGCTTTTCAGCTGTATACTACTGTGACTATGGAACATTCCCCTTTTGAAACTCTTAATGCTGTGAATTTAGCAAACAAATATATGAAACTAGACGTGAAATTAATACCTTCCCATAATCAAACCTGGGAACTTCCTCCTATGGAGCTCCCAGAGAGGACTCATGGCCTGTGATATCTTCACCATATAATGATGCGTGATAGATTTTACCACTGGGGTTTTGCTCCGCTGGACTGTTATTGACCTGTGCTATCCATTATTTTTTATATTTTCTTATACATTGGATGGAGTTGGAGACATCCAGGATCATCACGGTATACATACACACTAAGTACTCCCCAAGAAGAAGAATGAATATGGGGCTGTGATTATGTATCTCCTTTACAATATACTCCTTTATAGTCAACCTTATAATCCTAGATACACAGTTGGAGCAGCTGATTATGTTTAAGATAGAGAAACAGTGAACTGGCACAGATCATATAGCTGGTAATGGTAACAATGGACTGTCTCACACTGAGAATGTAGCATTTCACCTAAAACACTGAGATTTGGACCAAATCTCTGAGTCACACCCTGTGAACATCCAGGCATGATCTGGGTGATAGAACACAGCATGCTTTCTTGAAAATGAACACATCATTTTTTGCACATATTTGTCATACATATTTTATAATTATAGGAGTCTATTAGTTGTATATGTACTGAAATTCACCTCTGTCTGTAACAGTCCCCATATATTATGTTCATTCATGTAAATTATCTTTCTGTTGATCACTGTTTTCTATACATATATTCTAATGTTCTAGTATATGGCTGCAGAGATTGTTACTGTATGTTACCTCATTATTAATATCCTGTCATCTGGCTGCAGTGAATTGTACAGTATGTAGCCTGCATTGTAGTGTTCTGTTAGTTGGCTGCAGTTAATTGCATAGTCTATATTTTAGTGTTCTCTCAACTTGCTGCACTGAATTGTATAGTACATAGCCTGCATTCTAATGTTCTACTAGCTGGCTGGATGAATTGTATAGCTGGCTGCTGTGAATACATGGCCTACGTTCTAATGTTCTGTAAGATGGCTTCTGTGAATTGTACAGTACATAGCCTACGCTCTAATTTTAGCTGGCTGCAGTGAGCTTTACAGTACATAGACTGCATTCTAGTGTTTTGCATTGAATTATAGACTACATGTCCTACATTGTAGTGTTCTGTTCACTGGCTTAAGTGAATTCCCTCCCTCGCCCCATCAGACACTCCCCTAGCCTTCAGATCTTCAGACGCTCCCTGAAAACTCACCTCTTCAGGGAAGCATATCAACTACCTCCATAAATGCTATCACCAAGAACCAACCATTCCTTGGGCCACGTCACTCAACAGCACTTCTCTCTCCCACCCACTGACCGGCAGCTTATGTGGCAGTAGAAACCTACACCCAACAGCACATACAGGCACGTGCACACATAGACACCAAGGGGGGGTTGAGCACCTGCCCTTTTTGTCCCAAGTGTCCCCTCGTGCACTTTAAAAAAAAAAAGAAAATGTAATCAGTCCGATTTTATCGAGAAGTGCCCTTTTTTTCATTTGAGCCTGCCCCCCAAAATGTCTGTGCACGTCCCTGAGCACTTACACCTTCTGTATCTTACCCACCTTCCTCTAGACTGTAAGCTCTCACGAGCAGGGCCCTCTGATCCTTCTGTTCTCCACATATGATGTGTACTATTTAATATCTCTGTATGTCTATCCCCTATTGTAAAGCGCTGTGGAATAAGTTGGCGCTATATAAATAAAGATGATTGTTATTATTATTACATTACATAACCTACATTTTAGTGTTCTATTAGTTGGCTTCTGTGAATTGTATAGTACATAGCATACATTCCAGTGTTCTGTTGGCTGGCTAAAAGTGAATTGTACAGTACATAGCCTACAACAGTGGTTCTCATCCTGTGGGTCGGGACCCCTTAGGGGGTCGAATGACGATTAACCAGGGTTCGCCTAAAACCATCAGATATTTATATTTCGATTCATAACAGTAGCAAAATTACAGTGATGAAGGAGCAACAAAAATAATTTTACTGTTAGGGGTCACCACAACTTGGGAAATTTTATCAAAGGGTTGCGGCACTAGAAAGGTTGAGAACCGCTGGCCTACAAGCTAATGCTCTGTTGGCTGACTGCATTGATTAGTACAGTATATAACCTACATTCTAGTGTTGTCATATGGCTGCAGTTATATGTACAGTTATATAGATATATTCCATTTGTTAAAGACAGCAAGACAAATCCTAAAATCTTCTACAAGTGTATAAATATTGGGCCACTTAAAACTGAGACAGGTGAATTAATCGGTCAGGATAAGGTGATGACTGACAATTTAAACACATGCTATTCTTTTGTATAGTAAAAGGAAAAAAACAATGACAGGATTTGGGCAAACAGTGAGAAGCACAGCATTTCCTTCACAATGTGTATACTTAACTGAAGACAAATTGCAAAAGGAGACTGGAAATGTTTAAGGTTAATAAAGTACCTGGACTTGATGACTTACAGACAATTATACTTTGAGAGCTTAGTTCACTAATATCAGGGCCAATATAATTTAATATTTATTGATTCAACCATATTAGGTATAGCACTCAGTGATTGGAGAAAAGTAGATACAGTTTTATTATTTAAAATTTGGGCAAGAGTTAAGTCTGGAAATGATAGACCTGTACAATTGAGTTCCATAGTCATCAAGATACTAGAAGGGTTAGTATTCAGGATTGTGTGATGACCAGTAATATCATAGATAAGAGTCAGCATGGTTTTATAAAGGATAGATCATGTCAAACTAATTTACTTGCATGAAGTTAAAGCTGTGGATGTAGTGTACTAGGATTTTGCTAAAGAATTTAATACTGTGCCTCAGGTAAATGCGTACATTGAAAGAGATTTGGTTGAGAGCCAATATCTATGTATGAATGGAAAACTGGTTAAAGGGATAGTAATGTTTCACAAAAACAGCAGCTCCAATTAATTTTCATAGTATTTGAGCCATGGACAGTGTTATTTCAGTACTGTCAGAGTTGTAGTTCAAGAGTAATTAAATATAAGTATCCCCTTCCCGCTCCTTTTACCTAGTGTAAGCCACCTCCCTTCAGGTGTGGAATCTGGTCTTGAGACCAGACAGCTCACAGCAAGGGACAATCTTCTTACTGTGAGTATAAGGAAAACCCTGCCCCCCATTGACAGGTTTTTCATCAGCAAAAGGGGAGGGGGTATTTTATCGTTCAATTACTCTTGAACTATAACTCTGATAGTATTGAAATAATACTCTCCATGCCCCAAATAGTACAATGATTAATTGGAGCTGCTTTTATTTTAAAACATTACTATCCCTTTAATTACAGAATGCAGAATGTTGTAAATGGAAACTTTTTAGTAGGTTTAAAGCTGTATGTGAGGTGCCTCAGGGCTCAGTCATCAGAGTTCTTAATTTGTTGTCTAATGATCTTGAAGTGTCTCAGTCTTTGCTAATGGCACTAAACTATGTATTGTAAGAGAACAGGGAGAAGGTTTTTTTCTTCAGAAAGATTAGGATAGACTGTGAATTGATGGACAAGTGTCAGATGAGTTTTAATATAAATAAATTAAGGTTATGCAGCATGCCTGGCACACACACACACACACACACACACACACACACACACACACACACACACACACACACACACACACACACACACACACACACACACACACACACACACACACACACACACACACACACACACACACACACACACACACACACACACCCAGGAGAGGCAGTAAGGAGAAAGATATTCAAATCCTCATACACAACAAAAACAGACAATACACACACACACAACACACATGCTGACATCACACACAATAAACACACACAAAAAACACACGCACACAACACAAGATGCACAACACACAGACAATATACACACAACACACCCATGCACAAAAACACACACAATACACACGTACAAAACACAAACAATACACACATGAAACACACACATGCAGTAATACACACATGCAATACACATGCACAATACACACTCACATGCAATGCATACACACACACAATAGACACACGCACAACACACATGCACAATGAACACACAAATGCAATACACACCATACACACTCACACAACACAACACATACACATGTACAACACATATGCGCACACATACGTTCAACACACATGAAATACACATGCATAATATACATTTATGCAATACATGCACAACACACACACTTAATTCACACACACAATACAGTGCCTGGCATGAATTCAGATAACTTACTACCAGATGGTAGGGATTTATACCCTGCCTGGCATGCCTGCTGATAACTTGATACCTGGCAGCAGTGATGTATACAGTTCCTGGCATGCATTTGAATGTCCTACTACAAGGGAGCAGTGATTTACACAGTGCCTGGCTTGCATTCTGATGTCCTATTACCTGTACCCAGTGATTTTTACAGTTCCTGGCATGCATTCTGATATCTTATTACCTGTACCCAGTGATTTATACAGCGCCTGACATGCATTCTGATATCCTATTACCTGTAACCAGTGATTTATACAGTGCCTGACATGCATGCTGATGCCCTACTACCAGGCTGCAGTGATTTATACAGTTCCTGGCATGCATTCCGATGACTTACTACCAGACGGTAGGGAATTGTACAGTGCCTGTCTTCCTGCTGATGACCTTATAACTGGCAGCAGTGATTTATACAATTCCTGGCATGCATTTGAATGTCCTACTAATAGGGATTAGTGACTTATACAGTGCATGGCATGCATTCTGATGTCCTGTTACCAGGGAGTAGTGATTTATACATTGCCTGGTATACATTCTGATCATCTATTACCAGTGAGAAGTGACTTATACAGTGCTTGGCATGCATTCTGATGTTCTATTACCAGTGAGATGTGACTTATACAGTGCCTGTCATGTATTGTGATGTTCTATTACCAGTAAGAAGTGATTTATACAGTGCCTGGCATGCATTCTGTCTTCCTGTTACCAAATGGAGCAATGTATATAGTGCCTGGCATGCATTCCGATGTTCTGTTACCAGTGAGAAGTGACATATACAGTGCCTGGCATGCATTCTGATGTTGACATCAGAGATTTATACACTGCCTGACATGCATTTCTATGACCTAGTAACAGGCAGTAGGGGTTTTATACACTGCCTGGCATGCATTCTGATGTCCTATTACCAGGCAGTAGGGATTTATACAGTGCTTGGCTTGCATTCAGATGTCCTATTGCCAGACAGCAGGGATTTATACAGTGCCTGGCATGCAATCCTATGTCCTAGTAACAGGCAGTAGGGATTTATACAGCGCTTGGCTTCCATTCAGATGTCTTATTGCCACACATCAGGGATTTGTACAGTGCTTGGCATTCATTATGATTATGAACCGTCTGCGTTCCAACAGTGGAGCGCAGCACTATACCGGAAGACACAGTCTGTTAGCACCGGCGGGAATATTCTCAGTTAGAGAAGCGGTGCTTCGTAAGATGTGCAGATTACATATGGTATAAAGGTAAGAGGTTATTGTATATGTTAATACTAGCTCCTGAAGAAATAACTTAACGTTACGAAACGCGTTGAGCCATTGTTTTTTGAGTCATTGTTTTTTATTTTATTTTTAAGATTACAGATCTGTTTTTAAGATTTAATTTATTATGGAATTTCAATAAATCAGTATTCGCTATTACACCATGAAGCTGCTCTTTGATTTAAATTTATGGTATTTTTTTACCTCCTGGGTGTATTATTAAGCTTTCTTATTTTTAAGAAGCTTATTTTTGAGACATCAGACTCCCTTATTTTTGGTTAATGACCAGAAGATCAATAGAAGATCACAAGAATTAAGTGGGAGAGTTACAGAGGAGGAAGATACTTACCTATATGAGACCTATCTGGGGTCTATACCAGAGGAGCGTTATATACTGAGAGGCAGTACTTATAACCTCTTGAACAAGTGAGTGCATTTACATAAGAGCACAGGGTGTTGGTGAAGGTTTCTACTGATTGAAGAATTACTACGCTTAGAGAGACTTCTGTGCTTTTGTTTTATTTTTTGTTTTTTATAGAGCATGCATTATGATGACCTGTTACAAGACAGCACTGATTTATACAGTGCCTGGCATGCATTCTGATGAACTATTACCAAATATCAGAGATTTATACTATGCCTGGCATGCATTCTGATGTCCGGTTACTGGTTGGTGTGATGTATTCATTGCTTGGATTGCATTCTTGTGTCCCGTTACCTGGCTGCAGTGAGTTATACAGTGCCTGAACTGCATTCTGATGTCCTGTTACCAAGCTGCAGTGAAATATATACATTGACTGGCACATATTATAATGACCTCTTAGCAGGCAGCAGTGATTTATAGTGTCTGTCATATATCCAGCTGTCCTGTAACCTGGCTATATTCTGATGTCCTTTTATCTGGATGCAGTGATGTACAGTGTCTGACATCCATCATACTGTCCTGTTACTTGGCTACAGTGGGTTATTTTGAGTTGTCATCCTACAGCTGTTGAGGGACTAAAATTCCTCCAACCATTGGCTGAGGACAATGGGAGTTGAAGTTCAACAACTGCATCAGGGCTGTACATTTCCTGTATGTAAAACAGAGCATTTCTGACCTTCAAAGTTTTGTGTCTTGGTGCATATTGCAGGTTGATCCATCCCCAACTGTTTTCTGCTGGACTAATTTATTTTAATTTAAAATAAGTGGGAGTTAAGTTACCATAGGCTACACAAAGCTAATCTAAGCTTGTGTGGAAACATACAGGACTAAGCTCATGCAGTGTTTGTTGTATTATTAAGCAGAAGTTAATTAGAATTGCCTCAGCCATCAGAAATCTCCCAGATGTCTTTCCTCACTGTACTTGACTTTGGTTTCTATATGCCACTCTCTGCTGTGACTCTATATCTAATGTAATAGGGGGTGTGATAAAAATTAGATACATTCTCCAGCCAGAGAAATTCTCCAGTTCCTATGTTATTCCTTAGATTTTATTCACTAAGATCTCTCCAGCTTGATAGGACTCCAGAGACATATGTATTAGAGTGTTTTTTCATACTGGAGAAGTTATCTCACTTTAATCACAAATTAGTACATCTCTCCCTGATCTCATGTTTAAACAAGAGTTATATGTACTAAGGCAGGGTTGACAAAAAAGGTAGATCACAATCTACAAATAGATCATTAAGTTGTTACTGGTAGACCCTAAGAAGATTCATACTGAGTAGTTGCATTGGATATCTCTTTAGCAAGGGGTTAAATCAAAGGGGAATCTGGAAACTTTAATTTGTCCTCTGTGGTATTGTTGGTGTGCCGCAAAATTACTTGTTTTTAACAGTTTTTACAGCATATATATTCAGCATATTGTTGAGGTCCGGTGTTATTTTAGATAAGGAAACAAAAGTATTCATATGTTATGAAACATGTTTGTATGTGATAGTGAGGGATAGGTGATGCTTACTGGTAAGTTAGTAGGCCGTGTTAGAATGAGCAGGAAATTAGATCCCACATCACCCCTGGACACCCCTGCACTAAGGCGTGATAAAGATGTAATAAAGAAGAGGTAACTTATCCAGTATAAAATATCTTAGTGCATATGCTCCATGGAATAAAGTATGGTTTAGAGAGTTTATTAAACTGGTGAAGTTGTGTTCTTTTTATCACCCCTTAGTTCAGGGTTGAGCAACATGAGGCCCTCCAGCTATTGCTGGAATACAACTTTCCTCATCTTCTAGCAGCTGTTGGTTGCCAGATGATGATGCAGCAGCTGGAGGGCCGCACTCTGTCCAGCCCTGCCTTAGTGCATCTCCACCCCATTCTTGTTGCCAGATTCAGGCATGTAATGATGCTAATTTTCCTAACAGTAATTGGGTTGTACATTTCACTAATAACGCATTATTGTGACCCAAGCACTGTGTAATTTGGGAATTGTGGCATCTCCCTCTGGGTATAATAGTGGTGTAACCCCTTAAGGACCATTGAAGTGGCAGGACTGTCACGCTGGTCCGGCACTTAAGGACCAGTGACGGTCCTGGCAAGTCACGTACTTTTACTCACCGCGCTCCTGTAGGAGTGTGGTGAGTAATACCGGGCATTGAAGTTGATCGCTCCAAGACCGGAGTGATCTCTTCCAGTGCCCCGTTTGACGTGCCGCCCCACGTGATCAGTCACGTGGGACAGCACGTCAAAGTTTCCTATGTGGTCCTTAAGGGACGGCACGCCCCGGGACCGCTGGTCCTTAAGGGGTTAAACCATATAATTATTTTTTAATGCATTGGGAACCTCTTTTGCATTCTAAGGGTTCCTATTTAAAGCTGAACTATCACCCTATATAAAGTCCTCCCGAAATAATTCGGCATATGGCGATTAGCTTCTTAACAGCGCTATTATCAGGTACAAGTACCATGTTCTGAAGTAATCCTTCTTCTTCTGAGACAAGCAGCCAGGCTTGCATGCAGACATCTTGTCTTAGAGATGTCTGCTCTCCTGCGCTGTTCGTACCGGTTTCCTCTAGGAGGCATTGCGTGGCATGTTAAGGTACCGGAAGGGACTGACGGCGCAGATACGCAGACAGCTCTGAAGCAAGAAGCCTGGCCGTCAGTCTCAGAAAAAGGAGGATTACTTCAAAACGTGATACTTTCACCCAGTAATAGCACTATTAAGAAGCTAATCGCCATATGCCTGATTATTGTGGGGGAACTTTATTTAGGGTGATAGAAATGTCTCATTATAAATTAAGGTTCGATCATTCCTTTTTAATAAAGCTCTGCACTGTTGCCAATGTTCTAGTCAGTCTAGTTTGTGTGTAATTATAAAGTTCCCTCCTCCGTCCCTTTTACCAACGTCACTTTCTTTCCTCAGAGCAGAAAGCCGATCTTGACGGATCGAGACGAGGGACCATCTAGTGTAAGCATAAGGAAAAACCTGACCTACTTCATCGGGGAGTAGTGTTTTCCTTATACTGATAGACAGAAGAGTGTCACTCATGATCTGGATTTCAAATCTGAGGGAAGACAACTGACGTCTGTAAAACGGGCAGGTGGAGGAAACTTTATAATATCATTACACATCATTATATTATCATTATAATATCATTACACATAAAATAAACCGAATAGAACATTAGCAACAGTGCAGGGCATCATTACAAAGTATAAGGACGTCATTACAAAGTATAAGGAATAATCGAACCTTAATTTATAATGTAACATTACTATCTCTTTAAATGCTATTCAGATATGCTGATACATAGCATTTAGATTACCTCATATACAATAACATTGCATCAGTTTTACAAATTATTACATTTTATGTATTTTTCTTAAGTCTTTACATGGTTTCTTTTCATCTCCCTGGGCTTTACGTTCAAAAGAAAAGAAGAGCAATTCTGGAGTAGACCAAATGCACCATATGCAACAAATACACTCCCCATTGATTTAAAAGGACTCTATAACCTTGTGGTAAAAATGGTTTAACCCATAATTATTCCTCTTCTGCTTTGCACATAAGACACAATGACTTTGTTTGACTTCATGTTAAGATTAAACTTTTAGTTCTCTTTCTCAGAATTGCTTTGCTTGCACCCACGCCTACCACACATACTTATCCTGAGATTTCTGTGCTCAGTGACTTGACCTGTCACATACATACCCATTATGACTAATAAAAAGGGTAAACATCCTGAAACAAAGCATTCCTTATTTACACCTTTGCAGGTTGCATACCTTTACACTTGTCCAAAGCATGCATGAAATTCTTCCACAGAAATCACATCACGTGTTAGGTTGCATTCCCCTTCTCTTGGGTTTCTCTGGTAATGCCATAAAAACATGGAATTGAGGAATTTAATGGCAGATAATAACCAATCAGCCTATGTAGATGGCCATTTCCTTATCTAGTTAGCTCAGATTTATTTTTATCATAGAATAGCCATACATGGATCCCAAGCAAGTTCTTAACTCCTTAACCCTTTGAGTGCCAGAGAGGTATCTAGTGCATTACAGCACAATGTATTGGACACCTTTCCGGCATTCAAAAGATTAAGAACCCATGATGTGCCAGGACCATCATGGGTAAACATGCGTTAAACTGATAGTAATACTTAAAATTAATTTTATTTTATATTGTAGCCATGACAAAAACATTAAAAAGATATAAGTCTTATCTCTCAAACCTTTTTGATTTGAGATATATCTGTAAGTAAAGTTTCCCCCTGAGTGACGTCAGCGCTCTAGCTGACAGATTTGGAATCTGGTCTGCAGACCGTCTGCGGCTTTTCAGCAGAACCGAGATCGCAATATATAAAAATAACTACTTAATTGGAATAGTCTACAAAGTGTGCCTGGTTTGCAAGCACACTTTGTAGACCCTTCCAATGAAATAGTAACTTTTATTTCTCTGTAATCCAATACAGGTTACTGGTAACTTTGGGTAGGCGATCCACCCCTTTAAGTAGGCAGGAACAAATCTAGAAGTGAATGCAGGGGGTGGAGCCTACCTTCCTTCCTTGGCTGCAGCTAGCCAATCAGCTCCAGTAAGATTTGTTCCTTGGTGAAGATACAAGCAAGAGAACAGTTCTACTATAGTTTTAGCTAATTTTTTATTTTTCTGTTAGAAATGGAATAACACCTGTAGGCGGATTACCATAACTGACAATGCCCTTAGATGTGGCTAGCTCAGTATCCAGGTGCTTTTGTGGACCTTAAGCCCTGGGGGGAAAATCTTGGGTTCAAGTTCTTTCCCCAGGAGTTGCCCACTAAGGCTTCTTCTTAGTACATGGTGATCTGATTAAAGAAGATCTGCAGGAAAGGTGAACAACCCTTTGAGTGCTGCAGGTTCACATGTCCCACAGTGCCCCTCCGCACAGGGGTTTTTCCTTTGGAGTTCCTATTGCACACTCCGGCACTCATTGGGTTTATCTGTATGTCTGTTGGGTGGTTTGGAGCAAGTTTCTGTGGTAACTTAACCCTTTAGCTGCTGGTTTAGCATCTTTTGGGGGGTTATTGGCACTTTCCGTACTGGGTTCAGTGTTTCTTGGGTCTAGTGACATGCTTTAGTAATATCTAGTGCACATTCACTTATCAGCATACCTGGGAACTTTCAGTTGAGGGCTACCCGGAGGGTAGTCCTCTGTTCACCAGGGGGTGACAAAAATGACGCTGATCGTGTCAAAAAGGGGCGGGGCTTGCCGTGAGTGGGGGGGCTTAACCCTTTGAGTGCCAGAGTGGTATGGAATGCATTGCAAAGCAATGCATTCCTTACTACTCTGGCACTCAGAGGGCTAGAGACTGAGTATCAGCAGGAGAAAAAGCGGATGTGGCAGAGTTTCAATAGAAACTCTCCACATCCGGAGGAATCAGCCTCTGCCCCGGAGACCCGGTAAAGTTCTGTCAGAACCGGAGTCTCCGGGGCAAATCCGGAGAGTTCCCAGGTATGCTTATCAGTTACAACTTTGCAAAATTTGTGAAGGTGCGCTTTTACTGCATAGACGCCATAGCTCCATTCACTTCTATGGGACTGTACAATTTGGGACATATCTCTGCAACTGCTCATCGTAGCGACTTCAGAGATGGCTCATTTTGTTTGTCTGCCTTTGCTCTGTTATCCGTTGAACTTTTTATGTTGGGGGGCTCAGGGGGCTTTGGGCACTGCTGGGGTACTTTTTCTGGGAAAACTACATTTCCCATGAGTGCTTTTCCTGAACGAGTATCCTATGCAGGGTTGGACTCTTCTTCTCTCCTCTGCAGATTAAACCTTCGCCTCTTACACACTGAATTTGGGTGTAAGAGTGGACCACCAGCCATACATTAGAGCCAGTCTGGGTGCAAGAGTTCAAGGCTGCTACTAGAGACCTCCTGTCTACATTGCAACTCTTTCCATCCCAGTTACAGGGGGTCTTCCACTCCTGGCAGACCCCTCCTTCCGTCAGATCCTCCCTGCCGAAACTGCAGGGCTATCACGGTGCCCGTGATCCTTTCTGCATGGTGACAGCGCTACTTCTGGGTTTCACTCTGCATGGTTCTTATTGGCCATTGGGTTCTGACTCCGCCTAGGGCTATCCCTTTTATACCTGGCCCTGTCATTCTTTCAGCGCCCTTTCGTGGTGTACCTGTACCTATGTACCTGTGTATGACCCGGCTCGCCTGACTACGCTCCTGTTGTTCCTGAGTTGTTTCCGTTTCTGTTGCTGACTAGGACTGGCAGACTACCTCCGTGTGTATACTGTACTGGCTTTGGCTGAGAACCCGCTTCCATTGCTGACTAGGACTGGCTGACTATCTCCTTGTGTACCAAACTGGCATTGGCTGAGAACCCGTTTCCGTTGCTGACTAGGACTGGCTGCCTATCTCCGTGTGTATCAAACTGACTTGGGTGTGAACCCACTTCCGTTGCTGACTAGGCCTGGCTGACTACCTCCATGTGTACCGATCTGGCATTCTGGCTTCTGACCCTTCTGTGGGTATTCCCTGAGCTCCGTTACTCTCGCTATCATTACCACTCGGCGACTTCCGCCACAGAGCCTAATATCTGGCCTGTGACTCTCTAGTAAACCTGGGAGACTGTGTTGCGAATAGTTACCGTTGCTGCTACTCCCTAGCATTCTAGGGATCCGGTCACTTGCCAGTATCTGGTCTTGAGTTACCTCCTATCTCCCTAGCGTTCTAGGGATCTGGTCAGTTGTCAGTGTCCTGTCTGTGTGCTGCATCCGAATATCCCTAGCGTTCTAGGGATATGGTCACTTGCCAGTACCCGGTCTGTGTGTTGCCTCCGATCTCCCTAGCATTCTAGGGATCCGGTCACTTGCCAGTTCCAATCTGTGAGTTGCCTCCGATCACCCTAGCATTCTAGGGATCTGGTCACTTGTCAGTGTCCTATCCGTGAGTTGTCTACTATCTCCCTAGCGTTCTAGGGATCTGGTCACTGTCAGTGTCCTGTCTGTATGTTGCCTCCTATGCTCCCTAGCCTAAGGCTTCCGAGCCTTCTTCGGCATGACTCGCCAAACCCAGGTCCCCACTTGGCTGTGGGTGGTCGTCTGTGTCATTACCACAGCATCTGGGAGGATTCAGTGGAGGACCCGTAGGTTTTACAGTTGGTGGCGGAAAGGTACAGGATCCCTTTCACCTCTCTTCCTCCCTTTCAGTTTTTCCCCTCTCACATGCCCCAGGGTGTAGAGAAATGCTGTCTGTTCAATGGCACTATCCAGGCCCTTCTGGACAAGGATGTTCTTGAACCTGTTCCAGTTCAGGAAAGAGGTATGGGGTTTTACTCCAACCTCTTTGTGGTCTCCAAGAAGGATGGCAGCTGTCGTCCCATTTTGGATTTGAAGGATCTCGATTCCTTTGTGATCAAGACTCATTATCACCAGGAGTCCCTAAGGACGGTGATTGCTGCTATGTCCCCGGGGAATTCCTTGCCTCTCTGGATCTTCAGGACTCGTATCTACACATCGCCATTCATCCAGAGAGTTGGCAGTATCTCAGATTTGCCTGCGACCAAGGGCACTTTCAATTTTCAGCTCTTCCCTCTGGTCTGACTACAGCTCCCCAAGTCTTCAACCGTGTCCTGGGAGCCTTAGTATCCATCCTCCATCGGGACGGCATGAGAGTTACTCCATACATGGACGACCTGCTTCTGAAAGCCCCTTCTGTGGATCTTTTTCATCAGCAGGTTCAGGACTGCATTCATGCTCTCACCCATCACGGGTGGATCATCAACATAGACAGGTCAGATCTTGTCTCATCCCAGAGTCTGGTCTTCCTGAGCCTTCTCTGCAACACTCAACAGAGCATGGTGTTTCTCACGGACGAGGTGGCTCACCAGATCTCCCACAGGTTTTCTGCTGTTCTGGCTCACGTTCCAGTTCCAGCCAAGAAGCTGTCCTCTCTAATGGTCAAGTTCATTTCCACCATAGAAGTGGTCCCGTTTGCCATTGCTCACACCAGGGAACTCCAGAAGTTTGCGATCCAGGTGTGCAGGGGTCAGCGGGACCTTCTGGAGATGTCAGTGTCCCTCCTTCTTCATGTGGAACTGACTTTATCGTGGTGGCTCGACTTCTCCAATCTGCTGAAGGGCAAGTCCTTCCTGGTGTTCTTCTGGACCACGGTGATGACGGATGCCATCCTCTCTGGCTGGGGGGCGGTCCTGGGTTGCCTGAGTACTCAAGGTCTGTGGTCTCCAGAGGAGTCTCTCCTTCCCATCAACGTGTTGGAGCTTCGGGCAATATTTCATGCCCTTCGCCATTGGATACCCCACCTGGAAGAATGCCCAGTCTGGGTCCAGTCCGACAACGCCATGGCGATGGCTTACATCAACAAGAAGTCTCGCAGCTTGGTTAGAGGTCAAGGCTATTTTGTCCTGGGCAGAAGAACATGTTCCTGCCAAATCCGCAGTGCACATTCCTGGCGTAGACAACGTCATGGCAGACTTTCCTAGTCGACACATGGTGGACAGCGGAGAGTGGGAACTGCACCCAGAGGTACTCACTCTCATTGTTCAGAAGTGGGGTCTTCCTTGCATCAACCTGATGGCGACAAGACACAACTGGAAGGTTCCGATGTTCTGCTTTGACTGGAGGGATCCTCTAGCTCTAGCGGTGGATGCCATGTCCATTCCTTGGTTATTTCCCCTGGCTTACATCTTTCCTCCCCTCCCCATGTTGCATAGGGTGTTACGGAAATTGAGACTGGAGCGCTGTCCAGTCATTCTGATTGCTCCGTACTGTCCTCGACAGGCTTGGTTTCCAGAGCTCCTGGATCTGTCAGTGGTGGAGCCATTCCAGCTCCCTTGCCGTCCAGATCTTCTTCTACAGGGTTACCTGTGGAAGAAGGATGTTCATCGTCTACCTTTGACGGCTTGGAAATTGAATCTTGAATACTGAAGAAGAAAGGTTTTTCTTCTGGTGTGGTGGCTACTATGCTTAGTGCCCACAAACCTGTTTCTTCTTAGGCCTACCATCGTGTCTGGTCGACCTTTCTCTCTTGTTGTGCTGACTGGGACCTTTCTCAGGATTTTGATTTGCCTACGGTCCTGGCTTTCTTGCAGGGCGGTGTGGATAAGGGCCTCAGTTTGAGTTCCCTTAAGGTTCAGACTTCTGCTGTCTCTGTTTTCTTTGAGAGGCGCATTGCTATTCTTCCTGATGTCAAGGTTTTCTTCCAGGGCGTTTCTCATACTCGTCCTGTTTTCAAGACTCCCACTTCTGAGTGGGATCTTAACTTGGCTTTGGGCATCCTTCAGCTCCCTCCCTTTGTGTCCTTTCTCCTGGCGATCGTGTCTGTTTGCCGTGTCGCGGAGTTGCATGCTCTGTCTTGTAGACCATCCTTTTTGGTGTTTCACAAAGATAAGGCGGTGCTTCGCACTTCTCAAAAGTTTTTCCCGAAGGTGGTTTCTGAGTTCTACATTAATCATGAGATTGTGGTGCCTTCTTTCTGCCCTGACCCTACCTCTGACAAGAAGAGGGACCCCCACTTGTTAGACGTGGGACATTGTCTCAAGTTTTATGTACATCGCACTTAGTCTGTTCGACAGTCTGACGTGCTGCTCATCATTCCTGATGGCCCCAGGGCAGGGAGACCTGAATCCAAAGTGACTATTGCGTCTTGGATTAAATCCACTATCCGTAAGGCTTACAAACTAAGGAAGAAGCTTGTTCCCTTTCGGGTCACGGCTCATTCTATAAGATCCATTGGGGTTTCTTGGGCCTACAAGAATCAGGCCTCTGCTGACCAGTTGTGCAGGGCTGCCACTTGGTCGTCTGTGCACACCTTTTCGAAGCACTACCGAAGGATCAGGAGAAATATCCTGGAGGCGGTCTTGCCTGTCTAGGATCTACTTTGGTGCATCCTTCACTTTTGAGCCCTGTTGGCTCTAGTTCAGTGTGCTGTGTAACAGTTCCTGGGGTGTTGTTACTAGGGCAGGATTTTCCATAAAGCAGAGTAGGCATCTGCCTACAGGCGCACCCTACAGAGGGGTGCCTAACATAGAAATCAATTTTTTTTTTTTTTTTTAAGTGGCATGCCGCGCTGCGCCACCCACCGAATGTAAGGTCTGTGCCTTCTTCGGCACAGACCTGTAGGTGCTGAGCTGCCCTGGCTTTTTAGTAATGCAGAGCGCTGGGTGATTACATCATTCCCAGCGCTCTGCATTACTAAAGAGAAGACCGCGCGGGAGCTCCAGCAGCTACAGGTCTGTGCAGAAGGCTTAATGTGGAGATGATGGGGGCAAGCGATGTGGAGCTGATGGGAGCAATGTGGAGCTGATGGGGAAATATGGAGCTGATGGGGGCAATGTGGAGCTGATGGGGCAATATGGAGCTGATGGGGGTAATGTGGACCTGATGGGGCAATGTGGAGCTGATGGGGGCAGCTGATGAGGGCAATGTGGAGCTGATGGGGGCAATGTGGAGCTGATGGGGGGGGGTTGCTTCAGAGTTCTGTGCCTACAGGCTCCTGAGATGTAAATCCAGCCTTGGTTGTTACCCCTGTTCAGTGTCCTTTGACACTTCCTTTGTTTTGTTGGGCTATCTCTGATCTGATGGTTTGTATCTGTTCTGGTGACTTTGGGGGCCTTGCGCCTGTTCCTTGCCTTACTTTCTGCCTCTGGGAAACTCAATGGTTGGACATCCCAAAGTTACCAGTAACCTGTATTGGACGATGTGCTGTACGTCATTCCTGAGGGCCCCAGGGTAGGGAGACCTGCATCCAAAGTGACTATTGCGTCTTGGATCAAGTCCACTATTCGTAAGGATTACGAGCTAAGGAAAAAGCCTGTTCCCTTTCGGGTCATGGCTCATTGTACTAGATCTATTGGGGCTTCTTGGGCTTACAAGAATCAGGCCTCCGCTGATCAGTTGTGCAAGGCTGCCACTTGGTCGTATGTGCACACCTTTTCGAAGCACTACTGTGTTGATGTGCTGGCATGGGCTGACGCCAGTTTTGGAAGGAAGATCCTGGAGGTAGTCTTACCTGTCTAGGATCTTCTTCGGGTTCTTTGGTGCTTCCTTCACTTTTGAGCCCTGTTGGCTCTAGTTCAGTGTGCTGTGTAACAGTTCCTGGGGTGTTGTTACCCCTATTCAGTGTCCTTTGACACTTCATTTGTTTTGTTGGGCTATGTCTGATCTGATGGTTCATATCTGCACTGCTGACTTTGGGGGCCTTGCGCCTGGTCCTCGCCTTACTTCCCGCCTCTGGGAAACTCAATGGTTGGACATCCCAAAGTTACCAGTAACCTGTATTGGACGACAGACAAAAGAGGATTTTAGTCTTACCTGTTAAATCCTTTTCTCTTAGTCCATACAGGTTACTGGTCTCCCACCCTGTCAAGGGACCATGCATGGCTCTCCTGTGGCAGACAGTGGGGGTCCTTTGGGGTCATGCTCAAAGGAGTCTTCTTTCCCTTCTACTATCTGGTCAATAGTTAGTGTCTCAAATCTTACTGGAGCTTATTGGTTAGCTGCAGCCAAGGAGGGAAGGTAGGCTCCACCCTCTGCATTCACTTCTAGAATTGTTCCTGCCTACTTAAAGTGGTGGATTGCCTACCCAAAATTACCAGTAACCTGTATGGACTAAGAGAAAAGGATTTAGCAGGTAAGACTAAAATCCTCTTATCTTGCGATCTCAGCTCTGCTGAAGAGCCGCAGGCTGATCTGTGGACTGGATTCCAAGTCTGTCAGCTAGATGGCAGACTTGGCTGAAACAGTCTGTGAGGTGGAACTTTACTTGCCAATATCTCTCAAACCATAAAGGTTTGAGAGATAAGGCTTATGTTGTTTTTAATGTTTTTTATGGCTACAATATAAAATAAAATTAATTTTAAATATTACTAACACTTTAAGGACGAATGTTGGTCCTGGTACGTCATGGAATTCAGGGGTCCCTGTGTGGCTGCACGCCGCTTGGGGACCCCTGAATTCATTTCTCAAAAAAAAAAAAAAAAGCTTTGCGGTTCCTTCATGAAATACCTTCACATATTTCAAGTTTTAATCATATCACCCCTCTCCATTTGATCCTATAAGATATTCCTGGGGGAGAGGAACTAAGGGAGATGCTTATGGTGATGTGTGTCAATCGCTTTATCATGCAGAAGTGAACACACTTTGTCATGTGTACTAAGATTTTATTATGTATCGTAATCAGAAACACGCACACACACACTCACCCCTTCAGTACACTCACCAGACATGATTTTCACTGGCATTCTGTTCCCATTGTTATTTGCACAGGTACTTACTTCTCTATTGCTGTATGTATTGTATTTATAGGTGTAACCTGTTTATTTCCTCCCACCTCTGCATATTTTTGACATCTGATAATTTTGTCTGACTCCTACTGGTTTTTCTGTTTGGTCTTTTTTCTAAGTGTTTTGTTTGCTTAGGTGCTTTCAGGTTTGTGTGTGATCGCGTGTGGACAGTACACCTGGAAACATACAATTGTTCCTCTTTTATAAAAGTCAGGACTAAAAATGTGTCAGCCTTCAGTGATGGATTAACCCTTTGTGTACCAGTGGTGTGCAAAACGCACTGTTTTGCAATGTGTTGTGTGCCCCTCTGATTTTCAAAGGGTTAAGAAGAGTTTGGTGTTAAAGGGATAGTAATAGTTTTTTTAAGAAATTCTAACATTGTAGATATTAAAAATAGAAGTACAATAACGTACATCCTGTCTCGCAAACCTTTATGGTTTGAAAGATCGAAGCATCTAAAGTTTCCCCTTCCGTCCCTTTCAGAAACATCAGCACTGAAGCGGACAGACAGAGATTCTGGTAATTTGTCCAGCCAGCGGTTCTTCAGCAGAGCTGAGATAGTGCTATGTAGAAATAAATACTTCACTGGAATGGTCTACAAAGTGTGCCTGGCATGCAAGCACACTTTGTAGACCATTCCAATTAAGTATTTGTTTATACATAGCACTATCTCGGCTCTGCTGAAGAGCCGCCAGCCAGACAAATTACCAGAATCTCTGTCTCTCAGCTAGAGTGCTGAAGTTTCTGAAAGGGGCAGGAGGGGGGAACTAGATGATTCGGTCTCTCAAACCTTTGTTTGAGAGAAAGGAGGTAGGTTATTGTACTTTTATTTTTAATATCTACAATACTATAATTTCTTAAAAGCAACTATTTCTACCCCTTTAAGGCTGTTGTCCAAGTTTAATCAGCCTTTGGGTCTTAGAGACTACAAATGCCATCATCCCCAAGCAGAGGACTGTGTATTATATAATAGTGTGTGACACACAATATAAATCTGATTTCAGCAAAGTTAAAGCAGATTAAGGTCACCCTATCTTTTGATTGCCAGGGATGTATGTAACACATTGTAAAACAATGTGCTGCTCAGCATTTGACACTCAGAGGCTTAGCCATTTTGCATGCTATTGATTGTGTATTATATTTTCCAATACAGATTTAAATGTGTACAAAATTGGGTTTATTTATAATGCCATATGACTGATATTTTGCAGAATAATCCATTTTGTCTGTCTGTGAGCCTATTGGGGGTATTGCTGTTTAACCATTTGGGCTCCAAAACAGACATCAATGCAATGAAACAGTGTGTTGCAGTCTGATGTTCAAATGGTTAAGGGGCAATCCACTGTCTTTTACTGAAAAAATAGCAATTACTAAATATTCATGCTTATTTTAGATTGTGACATATATATGTTTGTTTTTAAGATATTGACAATACCGGTGTTCATTTTCAGCAGTCTGGGGCAAATAAGAAGTGCAAATTAAATCCCACCCGTCTTTTAAACAATAGAATATATTATCATAATCATATAGTGAGGAGTGTAAAGAGAAAAAGATTTCCCTCAGCCTGCTGAGAAACAGCACATGTAGTTTCACAAATATTAAAGTGAAACTAACACTTTGAGGAGATTTTGAAAGCTCTTTTTCTATATTTCTGTTAGCCATTCTTTATTTAAAACTAGCCAAAGAGGCACAGCATTCCCTGTGCAAAAAAAAAAAACCTAATTTCACTGATGGCTGTGACAATCAAGGGGTTAATGAGATGCATTTATGGCATGCAAAGAGGGCTCCACTTCCTGTCTCCTATCTATATGTAACTTGGTTATCAGAGTAAGGTGACCAGATTTTTAAAATGAAATCCGGGGACATTTTTTTCACCACACGTTGTCCACAGCCTATCCACTGCCCACACCCCGTCCACCTCCACACGCAGTCCACCCCCACACCCTGTGCACACACTGCCCACACTCTGTCCACCCTCACACCCTGTCCACACACTGTCCACCTTCACACCCTGCCCACACACTGCTCATACTCTGTCCACCCTCACCATACCCTGTCCACCCTGCCCACCTCCACACTGCCCACATTGTCCACTTCCACACTCTGTCTACCTCCACAAACTGTCCACCCCATCTTCCTCCACACACGGCCTACCCTGTCCTCCTCCACAAACTGTCCACCCTATCTTCCTCCACACACTGCCCACCCTGTCTTCCTCCATACCCTGCCCACCCTGTCCACCTCAACAAACTGCCCAGCTCCACATTGCCCACTTCCACACTGTCCACCTCAACACTACCCCTCCCACACACTGTCCACCTCAACATTTCCCTTGACAAAGCAATGAGTTGGCGATAAGCATAGGGTAAGGTGACCAGATTTTCAAAATGAAATCCGGGGACTTTTTTTTTTCTCCACAACCTATCCACCTCCACACACTGCCTACACCCTGTCCACCTTCACACTCTGTTCACTCACACCCTGTCCACCCTCATCACACACCTTAGCCACCCTCACACCCTGTTCATCCTTCACACACTGTCCACCCTGACCCCTCCAACCTGCCCACCTCCACACTTCCCACATTGTCTACTTCCACACACTGCCCACCCTGTCCTCCTCCACACACACTGCCCACCTCAACACTGTCCACCTCTACATTGCCCAGGTCCTCACTGCCCACATTGTCTACCTCAACACTGCCCCCTCACACACTGCCCACCCCCCACATTGTACAACTCAACATTGTGCACCTCCACACTGCCCACCTGCACACACTGTCCACTCCACAGTGCCCACCCTGTCCTCCTCCCCACACTTCCCACCTCCATATTGCTCACATTATCCACCTCCACATTGTTCACACTGCCTACCCCATTCTCCTCCAGAAACTGCCCACCCTGTCCTCCTCAACACGCTGCTCACCCTGTCATCCTCCACAAACTGTCCACCCTGTCGTCCTCCACAAACTGTCCACCCTGTCGTCCTCCACACACTGTCCACCCTGTCCTCCTTCTCCTCCACACACTGCCCACCCTGTCCTCCTCCACAAACTGCCCACCTCCAAACTCCCCATCCCATCCTCCTCCACACACTGCCCACCCTGTCCTCCTCCCCTCACCACCCACCTCCACACT
This sequence comes from Rhinophrynus dorsalis, assembly GCA_037306005.1. Classification (NCBI taxonomy): domain Eukaryota; kingdom Metazoa; phylum Chordata; class Amphibia; order Anura; family Rhinophrynidae; genus Rhinophrynus; species Rhinophrynus dorsalis. The sequence goes on from CM074719.1 coordinate 157,489,846, forward strand.
GCCCACACTGTCCACCTGTACATTGTCCACACTGCCTACATCAACACTGTCAGAATAAAATTATCCTTAGGATTTAAATTATTTACAGATTCATGTGTTGTTATTATTAAATTCCTCTTCTAAACAGGAAGGTGTAGCACTGACTGGTGTTATCCAAACAGAGAACACGCAGTCACTTCAGGTTAAGACATTGTGTTGAACTCCTGAGAGGTGCCTTGCTGCTGCCTGCGTTACTGTTCCACTTGCTTGACTGAGACTGCCACACATGTCCTGCGCAATAGTGCCGTATTGCTGTCCTACGTGCTACAGCCAATGAGAGAGGCGTATCCCGACAAAACTCTCCTCTCTCATTGGCTGCCATTTCAACTTGTTGGAAGGCACTGGACGGCAGAGACAGCTTAGGTAATGCCGTCCGTGCTTTCCTATTGATGCAGCTGCATATTTAGTTAGAACTAGCAAAAGGAGCATGGCATTGCCCCTGGGGATTAAGTCCTTTGAGTGCTTGGGTAAATTTTCAGCACTGAAAGTGTTAAGTGTTTCAGAGGCAAAGAGGTATCCTGGCAGTGGAATGTGTTGTATACGTGTTTGGCAGTGAAAGAACCCAACACTTCGTCCATTTTCTTTGGTTTGTTTAAACCCCTACAGCACCAAAGAGGTATCCAACACAGTGTAGTGCATAGATTCTTCTTTTTTTCCTCAAACATTTAACCCTTTCACTGTTGCTAATGTACCCAAAGCATTGTCAATCAATGCACTGAATAGCCCTCAAGCACTCAAAGGACTTAATTGTGATGGGCAACACCATGGCCCTTTTGCTACAATATACATACACACCTGTATACATAAACACATACTATACATACATACACATACTGTACATATATATATGTATATATATATATATATATATATATACACACACACACATAGTATACATACACACATAGTATACACACACATACTGTATATATATATATATATATATATATACACATACACACATAGTATACATACACAAATAGTATATATATATATATATACATACACACACACACCCATATACATACTGTACATATATACATACACACATACTATATATACTCACCCGTATACATGCATACACATTCTGTACATAGATACATACAAATACTGTACATACATATATACATACACACATATACTGTACATATATATACATACTATACATACATAGACTGTATATAGATACATATATACATAGCCATAGACAAACTCACACACTATGAATAAGGCTGTTTGTGGTGAGTGGGATGTGAATTCTACCTTTTCCTATTCCATGAGGAGTAATGGGATGAGAGGAGAGTGGACAGTCTATAAATGTGTGTGTGTCTGTCCATCGTGCTGTGTAGAGTGAATGTGGCTGTTCTGTGCTGTACACTCCTCCCTCTGATCTCCTTCATGTTACAGGGAGGAGTGAATAGCAGAGAAGAGCCTCACAGAGCAGCCGAAAGGAGAAAGAAAAAGTTTGACAGATAAGTGAACATCGCGTCTCCTCCAGGACTGATTTAGTGACGGGGGAAACATCTTAAGGAATGGTGAAGGTGGGAGGGACAGAGGGAGAGACGGTAAGGAACGGGGAAGGTGGGAGGGACAGGGGAAGAGACACTAATACCCTTTGATTGCCACAGGGGTATCCAATGCATTGCTTTGCAATGCGTTGGATACCCCTGTGGCAGTTGTTCGGCAACATGACTATTTCATTGATTGTGTGAAAGTAGAGTTAAAAGTTAGTTGTGCTGAGATGGAATGAGGGGAAGTGGAGTTTAACCTTATGAGAGCCAGAGAGCCTCTAGTCTGGCACTCAAAGGGTTAAACTCCACTTCCCCTCATTCCATCCCAGCACAACTAACTGTTAGCTCTACTGCCTGCACACACTTGATGAAATAATCATGTTGGCGAACAATCATAGAGAGGATAGTATGTTGATACTATATCAACATATAGAAGATTAGATCCGGGGACAGATCCGGGGACACATTCCAGCCGGGGACAGTGCCCACAATCCGGGGACTGTCCCCGGAAATCGGGGACGTCTGGTCACCCTAGCATAGGGAGGACGTTTCTGAGAGGTCTAGTGTGTAAACCTCTCTTATTTTCCCCTATTTGTACCATTTATATTGTGGAATAATATCTTTTTCCCTGATTATTAGGGAGATTCTACTGTTGGAAGCAATATATTTTTTAGCACTTTATTTTTTTGTATTTATTGCAAACTGTTTTGTACTTTATTACTACTATGTATATTGTATTTGGGATATGAAGTTTGCACTGATTCCTTGATAGATGTCTTTTTTATTCATTATATAGGTGCATTTTATAGGGATTATACACATATCTAGAGAGTCTATTTTCCAATACTGCATATGTTATGCTTATAGCTTGTTGTTATTGAGCATAAATGGATCCTCTTGTGTAGTTATTGTGTGGCTTTACCCACTGACTACTTTATTTTAAGTGATTTTAACACAATTGTCCCATTTTTTTTACACCAATAAAATATCTAAAAACTTTAGATATATCTGTGATCTTTTTGAGTGCCTCATTTATAAGACCATCTGTTGGGTTTTTGGGTGACTGTGCCTCCACCAGTTTATTGTATTGTCTTTTGGAGTCTTAGAGAGCACTGCACTCATTTTAGTGTCGTTTTGGTCACTTTATGATTTTATATACCGATGCCTTCCTATTTTTTAGAGTATTAAACACCTCCACATTGCCCACGCTGTCCAACTCCACATTGCCCACCTCCACACTGCCACCTCAGGTTGAGAAGTTGTGAGTGGAGAGGTGCCCTGCTGCTGTCTAAGTTTCTGCACCTCTTGCTCATGTCCTGCGCAGTAGTGTCCCACCACCATTCTACACACTGCATCCAATGAGAGAGGAGTATCCTGGAAAAACTCTCCTCTCTCATTGGCTGCCATTTCAACCTATTGTGAAGACACTGGACAGCAGATACAGCTGAGGTAGTGCCGTCCGTGCCTTCCGCAGCGTCATATATAGTAATAGTTTGATCCGGGGACACATTGTAGCCGGTGACAATGCCCTCCATCCGGGGACTGTCCCTGAAAACCGGGGACATCTTGTCACCCTATATCAGAGAAATGTAAGAGGCTCTTGGGACATGAATGCTTTTTTGTCTGTGTGTTTGTATCTCCATCCAACCTGCTCCATCTACTGTGTGACTCAGAATAATGAGTCCATAACCTTTGCTGGCACACATGTTCAAAACTCTGCCCGACACATCCCTTTCATTTTGCAGTGATAAAAAACCCACCTTGGGGTGTGTTTGCCACAGATCTAGAAACCATCCAGCTTTCACTGCCAGCCATACCGCAGGGCATTAGAAAGGCGGAGTTATGTAAAACACTCCTTTGGCGACTGGCTGAGGAGCACCTCCTATAGAGTTTATCACACTGTAGACATTATCTCCATTTCATCACCACTTTATCACACCTTTGTGCATCTCCCCCCATTTCTCAAAAAAGCACACTGGGGCCAGTAAATTTATCTTGTATATGCACAAGATAAGAGTCATCAAGTCCCACATCCTTATCTCCTGTATATATCATTGGCTAAATGTTATCTAAGCCTAGAATCCATTGCAGTTGATAGATATTTCCAGAGGTTTTATTTAACATATTTCCATATTCCCATTGAACTCCAGGAACAAGTTATAGGTAAAACCCCTTGATAAAGTTATCAGATGTATCTCTGAATATGATAACCCTTTTCAAACAAGACCAACTTGCACTGTGTCATTAGTGTGCCTTTAATGTTTTTTAAATACTTTGAAAAATAAATGCTATTAAATGATAAACTTGTTTTTCAGGGATTTGGGGTCCAAAAAGAAAAGTAGAGCAATTCATTGGTAAACCAACAACACCCAGGGTTGGCAGGTTATCCCTTTAAAACTGGTCAACTATGAGAAATGCCTCCTACTGGGTTGCAATGACTATTACTGGATTATAGTGGTTCCCAAATATTCTTTCAGCAGGCATTTTTCATATGTGCCCATAACTGAGCTAGTGGCACAAACAGTATGCTTTGCATTTGCACCACTGGCTCAGTTATGGGCAAAATGTGGCTGAAAGTTAATTCCAATCCAGTACAGGCTCATGCACGCCAGGTGATGTGTCATGTAAGGGCAGGACAAGGAGGACGCGGGCGGGATAACAGAGAACGATGGGAGTGACCAAGTAACCGCACAGTAACCAGATTGACATGCACAGTAGCGCTCACAATGCTCTACACATCACAAGGTTAAACTTTAATCTTTTTTGTGCCTTATCGATCAGTTTTCTGATTTTTAAAATTACACAGCGCTTTATAACTACATTAATGCTACACACACAGATAAGGTCATGGTGGGGTGAAAGTTCCGCTTTAAATCATCAGGAATTTGGGGAATTATAATTTGCCCCACAATTATTCCACTTTGTTTTATATATAGTGCTTAGACATGTTATCAAAACTGTACTTCCATAAAACTGTTCCCTTTTTTTCCCCTCAGTTACCAGACTGGATAACAATGAAGATTTTGAATTGCACCATGTTACGGATCTATAATATACAGTCTGGACCTATAAGCTCTAAAACCACAGAGGAAATAACAGAAAACACCTCTACATGTTTTTCGCAAGGCAGAAAATCTACACATTAAGAACCAGAATTTTCATAAAAATATACTTTATGGTAGAAAAAATGATTCCACCCAAATGAAGGCAGTTGGCCAAATTCTTTTCCAAAGTAGGAAGATAAGGCAGAGACTTGACTACACTACTGATCTGCACTGATCAATTATGTCATCGAAGACAGAAATACTCAACCTGTCTTTTTTATTGGATCAAGAGAAAGAAGCAATTTTAGGGGTATTAAAGAGAGATGATTTATTGAAGAAAGTTGAAGATAAACGAGTGAGGTAAGATTTCTTAGTCAATTCATTTGATAATGATCAAACCTCATATAGGCTATGTTCATTCACGCAGGTGACTTTAGTGCAATGTTATTAATGTTTAGATAAATACACCCATGTAGAACAGCTTGTCCTCACTCGAGTGTCTTCCACCTCTCAGTATGCACTGGGATGCAGTATGTTGCATCTTGGCTGTTCTCATATATTGGGCAATCGAAGCAGCATGCCGATTTGCATGGCAGCATATGGGTCACCACTCAGATCATTCACATGAGAGACTGTGGAGTATTCAGTGCCATTCACTTCTTGTGACTGACCATACCTGGAAGTTGTCAAACTGGGCCAAGGTAGTGCAAGTTATGGGAATATCTCATATATTGCACAACTATAGTAAAAGCCTGTATAAACGGGCCAAGGTCCGGGTGATGTTAACCCTTTGAGTGCCAGAGGGGTACGCAATGCATTGCGGTAAGAGGCTGGTCCTGCTCTGAGTCCTGCCTCCGACACAATCATGTATTGTAGAGACTGCCCGAAAGCACAGAATGCTCCAAGCACAGAACTCCCAGCATTCTGTGCGTTCGGGCAGTCTCTACTGTGCATGACGGCTTCTGACAAACATCCTAGTGAATTATTATGTAGGATGTTGCAGTCATTACACAGTGATTTTGACTGCGACACCTGTGAAAAATCAGGGATATCCTACAAATGTTCACAGTCAATTTTAGACCCTTTATCTAAGGCAAGCAATCCGAAATTAAAACTGCATAGTGCATGTGTGATTCCAGTGCAGTCCAACGTAAACAGTCCTACTGAACACTTTTCACTGTCGGTTGCTCACATTTTCTCACCTTAGAGCAATGGATCTCAACCCTCTCTTCTGGGAAATCCTAAAGACATGGCCTACTAGGTGTTCCTCAGGGAAGCATTGCTTGCCACCCAGCATTTCAAATGGCCAAGGAAGGACACTTGTGTTGTAGGTGGTGTTGATGGAGGTATAACTGGGAAATTACAGATAATTTTTAGGTTATTTCATGACCTATTGACAACACTTAATGTCATTGAATACATGATTTAGAACAAGATGGAATTATTTTATTACACAGACTAATTTATAAACACGTATTTTAACACCTTCACGTCCGAATCTGTAATGCTCCATCCTCAGTCCACTCTTCCTCCGGCTAGGGTATTGCTGATCACCTCATCCAGAGCAAGTCAGATGGTACTCCAAACGTTGCACCTTTATCTCCAATAAACTATCACATAGAGCTCTATATCTAATGGGTGATCTATAAACCTAAGCTATTATAGAACTGGACTACAAAACAGTATAGGGAGTTACATATACCAATATATATATATTTGTGGTAGGGGCTAACGGCTATTGATATATGAAGCGATGTGACATATCCCAGGTCTCTGTGGACCTAGGACTGATGACAAAGACCGGCCTGATTAAAGGGCTGGCCTATATAGTAAGAATAATAATTCTGGGTGGGAAGAGGTGGGTACAATAGCAAGGACATCTCAATGAAGGGCGGTAGAGAGGTACTAAATTCCCTACCGCCCCTCCCACAAATACAGGCACAGCATGTACACTTGTGGTAGGGGCTAACCGCTATTGATATATGAAGCTATGTGGCATATCCCAGGTCCCTGTGGACCTAGGACTGATGATGAAGACTGGCCTGATTAGAGGCCAAAAATGAAAAGACCATGATACTGCTAACATAACTTTTTTATTTACTTAGGAAGACAGAGATGACAGAGCCAAATGGATTTCGTATTGGGGATTAGGAATATATAGCGCAAAACACTACAATTTCCATCTGCCTAATTTATGAATTATATGAGGAGGAGTATTGTTACGAGAAGCTTCTGAGGCAGCTCCGAAGATCGGAAGTCTTTTCTTTGGTTGACAGGGCAAAATTTTTTCTAGACCTTTAAGGAAAAATTTAACTTGATATCAGCCAAAGAAGGAAGGTTGGTCAGGATGGATGAAAGGTAAATGATGATGTATACCTGCGAGTTGTAGTTTAATGGAATGGAGGGATAAATTTAGTGAGTGATGGCAATAGGCAGCATAATCTAGGATGGTTGAGGTAGAAAAATTATGTGGCATTCTGTTAAGAAGCAGGAATTTATTAACTGAAGACCATGCTCTAGAGTGGTTCTTTTTGGTGTTAGGGGCAAGAGCTAAGTTCATAATTTCCTTGGCTGACTTCTGATGCATCACTCGAGAGTCAGGAGATGCAAATCGGGTGAGATGGTGGGTTGGCGATTCAGATGTGGTGATATCCTGAAGGAAGCCTGTAAATCAAATAGAGATAGCTTATTAGCTGCTTGGGAATTGGGAGAAGGAATGGAGGAACTGGAGAATGTAAATTTATGGTAGAGGTATAACCATGTCAGTTTCCTCAGGAAAGACATGATTAGTGGGGAGGGTGATCTGCCTTTGATTAACATAGTGGAGGTGGTTAGGTCTGGTGAGGAGAAGGTGACTGACTGAAATGACCAGTTGTGGCCCCATTTGTAAGCAGCTGCTACAATAGGAACTAATTTCATAGCAGAGCATAATTTGATGATTTGGTTTACGAGATCCTGAGGTGGCCAGGGCTCCGTGAACCATTCAGACCCGTGGATGGAGGCGTATCCGTATGCAACGGATGCATCGGGAGGAGAAATGCAAAGAGGTTTGGTGAAGAGAGATTGCCCATTCCAATTGCGCAGGAAGTTTTCCCACATAGCCAAGTCAGAACTGGCTGCTTCTCTGATGGTAATAATTGATGACTCATCTGTTGAAGCAAGAAGGGATAGTAGGTATGAGATAAAGGACCGACCCTGAGGTATTATTTTAGTAGCGAAATTCAGGTAACCAAGTAAGGATTGAAGTTCATTCCTTGAACAGACCAGTTTAGAGCAAAAAGTTTTCACTATAGACTGAATCTGGGATATTTTCTCTGGGGGCAGGCGAGCTTCCATGTTTTTTTAATCTAAGGTGATGCCTAGAAATTCAACTTCAGTAGCTGGACCAACTGTCTTGTTGGAGGCTATAGGGATATGAAGTTCCTGAAAAAGATTAGTTAAGCTTGAGAAGGCAGAGGGCTCTGAGCTGGCTTGCTCTATCATGAGGAAGTCATTTAAATAATGCAATACCATAGGATACTTGCGATGATTGAGGAGGAACCAGCAAAGGACTTCAACAAAGTAGTTAAGTAACCTAGGACTGCTTTTGGAACCAAAAACTAGGCAAGTCTAGTTGTCTTGCCATTTAATACCCTGCAAGTGCTAGAGGGATGGATGGATGGGCAGTAACTTGAAGGTATCCACAATGTCTATTTTGCTGAGCCAACAGTTGGGGCCTGCAATTTGGATCATAGAGATGGCATTTTCAATATTTTGGTATTCTAATGAATATTCTTCTGATGGAATCAGAGAATTGATACTGGGAATGAAAGATGAGTGAGGGGCCGAGAAATCGATGATTAATCTTTGTTTCTGAGAGAATTTCCTAGTGGCTATGCCAATGGGATTTGTACACCAAATAGGGAACAGAGGTGACTGAAAAGGCCCTATGATAAGGCAAGGTGTCAACTGTTGAGGGGTCAGAGAGGACTGTCTGTAAGTTAGTGCATTCTGTTGATTGAGATGGTGTAGCCATGACACCTATGTGAAAGCCGCCTTCGAATCCTGTGGTGATAAATGAGAAAAATTGCTGGTCTGGATGGCTAGAAAGTAATGAGGCCAGGAGATGAATATTTATGTTACCTAGTCATTTCTTTTTTCGAGCATTGCGGGGGCAGATGGGGCGAGCATGGGATTGATGACACAGTGAACACATGTGAAGCATACGACAGTTGTGAAAGAAGCATCCCCTATCATTGAAATTGTTACATATTGGGGATGATCCGATGTAGCCAATGGTGTGCCTGAATTTGTCGACCGTGGGACGTGATCTAGGAGCCGCTACGGGGTCACTGGTAGGTTCTATTGGAACTGGAGTGGAACTTGGAGACGGGCACAAACTAAGGGTATGGTTGGCTGACTAACATGACGGGCAGACTGGGGTCTTTAAACCAGCGACGTATTTACAGAAAAGTTTGTTGTCCAAAGATCCCCAGTCTGACACGTATCTTAACTGTTCTAGGACTGCCGCTGCTTTAGTGGAAAAGGCGTTATGATAATCATAGAAGCTGAAGCCACCATAACGGTAGCCCAGATCCATTATTAGATACAGGTATTGGTCCATCTCCTATCCTGGAGGGGAAGGACGAGCACAGGATATCCCTATAAAAACTGAATGCTAGGACGAACTCAGGTATTGACAGTTTTTTAGAGAGCTGTGGATCCTTTGCTTTGAGTGTGACTGATATGTGACTGTGCGGCTCTCAGCTAGATCCTGAGATGCGATTAACAGGGACATCAAATTTACTTCTCTCCCCTCCAGGATGTCTCTACGAAGATGTTCAGGGACCATATGCACAGGTGTATTCTGCGGACCGTGGGAAGCTGTTGGTGTACCTAGGTTAGAAGTGGAGTCAAAGAAGGGGTGGCTTGGTTTGCTTCAAGTGACATGATTCGAGCTTGCGTGTCATTGCTGCTGACATGTTAGTAAGAAGTTGGGTAATGTGATTCAGCTGGTTTGAATCGACCTGCTGAGGAGGATTGGGAGATGAAGAGGGTAAAGTTGGAGCCTGCTGGACTCGTGGTGTAGATGGAGTGGGTGGATTTTGATCTGGAAAGAGGAGACAATATAGTTCCGGTTTTCTTGCAGAAGGAACGTATTGAATGTTCCTACGAGTTAATTCTGCTGTGATGCGAGGAATTGTCCATTCTCTGTATAGTTGACTGTTAGACCCGGCGATGGAAGGTGGATCTGGCAGGGGAGAGCCTTCTCTGATTGCGTCCTGAGGGGCTTCATTCTCCACAGCTGTGGGGGTAGAATGGAACCAATTAACACAGGGAGCTATCTGAAGAACCCAGTTATAAGAGTGCTGACCTTGAGAACCGGCTGGAAGGCTCGGACCCCTTGATCCGGAATACTCAGCAGACTCGGAATCTGGAGAAGCGGAGACAAGGAGGTTGCTGGCGGACCAGCGCTTATTGTGAGGTCATGAAGTGTTAGACACTCCCTGCAGCCTGACATCCCGGCTGACCTGTTTACCATCAGGTAGAAGAGGATATCGTCGCCGGGCAAGAATGTGAGGAAAGTGAAGTGAGGACTCAGGGTACAAAAGAGTGAAACTGGGGTGCAAAGAACTCTCTCAAAGGATAGACTGAAAATAATAGGAGTGATTGTAAGAGGGTGGTGACGGTTGGACCTCTGACAGGAGGTATCCACCCCTAAAACAGAAGTGTGCTTAATGTGGGAGAGCAAATAAGTGCTTAGAGGTAAGCAATTTGAAATTAACCCGGGCTCTTGATGAGAGGCATACTGGAGATGAATGTACCGAAGAACTTCTGAGGGGAAGCAAGCTTGGAGTATGAGAAGAAAAGAAACCTCTGACGGGAGGCAGAAGAAATGGAACCTCTGATGGGAGGTAGGCTAAAGGTTTGCGAAAAGGAACCTCTGACTGGAGACAGGCTAACGGAGTGAATTGAAATGGGACCTCTGATGGGAGTTTTTTTTTTTTTTTTTTTGAGACTTACTTAAATGTTAATGTAACTCGTATAATGACGTTAGGATATGATGGTATCCTGTTGCCATATAGATGGACGTACTTACCTTGGGAGGGATCAATAAATGCGGAATGCTGTAGACCGGTACTTGATAGTTCGGATACCTCTTGTACATAACAGGTAGAATCCACGGGAGGGGATGCTCTTCTTGCTGTTTGACAACTGTAAAATGAGGAAGAAAATGCTGAAGGCTAGCTGATGACCAGTAAGGGAAATTCTAGTGCAGTAAATAAGACCTGAAGGGTAATTACCTATCCAGTCTTAAATAAATAAACTCTGCCAAATAAACTCTGTCATGAGAATTAATTAGTTACAGGATGATAACAAGTATGAATGGGACATTGCTGTTATGCCCAGACTGAGACAAAGGGAATGATCTAGAATAGCATTCTCACGGAAGAGGTGCTAAGCTCCATGCTGGAGAGAGAGTTCTATATACTTGTCCCATATATACAACACCTGTTAATATTGGCTAAGGGTTTCTATTTGGTCCCAGATGGAATTGGCATTGTACATGCTGAGGAGAATATCAATAGGCCAGAATTAACTCTCTGAGTGACAGAGAGATATCCAATACATGCCTCTGGCACCCAAAGAGTTTAAAGTTAACCATTCAGAAATCAGTTTGTGTGTAGAAATGAAGTACCTGGATGATTTGTTGGAGGCATGGTCCATGCTTGTTGGAGAATATAAGTAACGCAACTTACTGAAGCTTCCACATAAAAGACCAAAGTAAATATTCTGCTTAGGGGAATAAAATGCTTCCAGTTACTAGAAACTCTGTATTGCGTCTGTAAAATCGCCATGATTGTTATTAAACATTAATCTATACAGCGATCTTATTGTCTATTACCATTAATACTGGTTAAAATCAATGTTTCTATGAGACTTATGCAGCACTTGGTTTCATGTGTCTTATTCTTCTACTCATCATCTATCACTCTGCTAACTGTTACTGGCTGCCAGGCTATGATGACCTTCTGTTCATTTCTGAATACCATGATATGAATTTGTATTATTGTCTCTTTCTTAGTAAGCTTGACAAAAATTGCTTTTAGCAATTAACTTGCTGGGAGGCTCTGTGAGGAATGAGCATGTATCTGACGGGCCGTTGCGTCCTACTGACGTCACGGACTTGACGCAACCATCAACTACGTGAAAATACAGAGGGGAGGAGAATGAAATTGAAGGAGGAGGAGCTGAAGCCAGGGAAGAGGAAAACGGGAGATGCGCACCTGGCGAGGAGACGTCTACAATAGCAAGGACGTCTCATTGAAGGGCGGTAGAGAGGTACTAAATAGCCTACCGCCCCTCCCACAAATATAGGCACAGCCTGTACACATATCAGTGCCGGCGCAAGACTTTGTGCTTCCTGGGTCCAAGGATGCTGCTCCCCCAAACCACGCCCACCAAAACACATCCACATAAAAAAACAAACAAAAAAAACATGGCACAAGGTAGAAATTACAAAAAAAAAAAAACCTTGCAAAAACCTGTAGCATAGAAGTGATTTAGTACAAATATCCTATGCATCATTCAGTCAATGCCATCCATTAATATTTTCCCTATGTTTGGGGTACCCGTGCAGTGAACTCAAAGGCAGGATCTCACCAGGCTATGAAGGTGCTGCAACAGAGGCACAACTAGAAGCCACCGGGCCCTGGTGCAAGAATTGCCATGGGGCTCCCCCCAACCACATTGGCAACCTCCACATTGTCCCCCATCTTCACAATGCCCCCCATCTCCACAATGCCCCTTCATCTCCACAATCCCCCCCATCTCCACATTGCCCCTTCATCTCCACAATGCACCTTCCACCATGCCCCCCAACTCCATAATGCACCTTCATCTCCTCCCTTCATCTGCACAATGCCCCGTCATCTCCACATTGCCCCTTCATCTCCACAATGCCCCTCAATCTCCACAATTCCCCTCAATCTCCACATTGCCCCTTCATCTCCACAATGCCCCCCATCTCTACATTGCCCCTTCATCTCCATAATGCCCCCCATCTCCACAATGCCCCCACCTCCACAATGCCCCTTCATCTCCCCCCTTCATCTCCACAATGCCCCTTTCACAATGCTCCCCATTTCCACATTGCCCCTTCATCTCCACAATTTCCCTTCATTTCCACAATGCCCCTCAATCTCTAAAATGCCCCTCAATCTCCACATTGCCTCTTAATCTCCACAATGTCCCTTTCACAATGCTCCCCATTTCCACATTGCCCCTTCATCTCCACAATTTCCCTTCATTTCCACAATGCCCCTCAATCTCTAAAATGCCCCTCAATCTCCACATTGCCTCTTAATCTCCACAATGCCCCCCATCTCCACATTGACCCTTCATCTCCACAATGCACCCCATCTCCGCAATGCCCTCCATCTATACAGTGATCTTATTGTCTATTACCATTAATACTGGTTAAAATCAATGTTTCTGTGAGACTTATGCAGCACTTGGTTTCATGTGTCTTATTCTTCTACTCATCATCTATCACTCTGCTAACTGGTACTGGCTGCCAGGCTATGATGAGACGGAAGCGGACAAGTGCACGAGAAGTGGATACCTGGTGCTGTTAGTGTATCTTTTTTTTTTGGTGCCAAATTTAAGCGCTACATGTGTGTATATAAGGTGAATGTTAAGGGGCTGCTATGAGATAGACCCCTGAAGAAGTGGTTTTAAACCACACAATGTGTAGGGTTATTAGAGTAGTTTTTTTTTTTTGTAAATTATATATATAGGGTCTCATACCATAGATATATATATATATATATATATATATATATATATATATATATATATATTGGTATATGTAACTTCCTATACTGTTTTGTAGTCCAGTTCCATAATAGCTTAGGTTTATAGGAGATAAAGGTGCACTTGAAGTACCCTCTCGCTCTGGATGAGGTGACCGGCAATACCCTAGCCAGAGGAACAGTGGACGGAGAAGGAGGGAGCGTTACAGATACCCACACTGGGGGTGATTCAGTGGAGGCTTTTATACTGTGAGGCTGGTTTCTGCCTCACCTACATGTGAGTAACTCATTCAGTCTATATCTAGGTGATTACTCGGTGGTTGTTCATATTTGGCATTTACAGTCTATACTCAGAGCATGTGTACCTCTCTTCTTTTAGTTTTCTTATGTGTGCCCCTTAAAGGTATAATCTGGCAATTCTAGCCCTATGTACTCTTAATATATATTTTTTCTTCTCAATCTCTTTTTTCTTGTTCTAATCCTCTTTTTTGAAATAATTTTAACACCAGCCTCCCCTCTAATGACATCACCAGTTCTAGGTGGATCTGGTCAGAAAGTGTCCATGCTTTCACCTCCCCCCTCCCCAACTACCCCATGACTCTTACTGTAAGGAAGTAATGGGTCTGTCAAGCCTCCTTTCTTCTCATATTTTTTCAGGTAACCCAGCTAGATTAACCCTTTGGGTACACATACATGGAAACTTTCAAATCAAACTGCTCGTGAGAGATTAGAGATATTGACCCTTCAAGTTCTCTTTAATATATGTTCTAATTTAGCGGTGCTAAGAATAAAGTATGCTGCAACTTGGATGCACTCATATCCAGGTTACAGTGTGCTGATCTGCATGTCGACCTATGGGCCACAGTGCATATCATTCACACTAGCTTTTCTGTAGGATGTGAAGCCATTTACAACCTTCAGTGACTGGCATACCCAAGTGGGCATTGGTCGTATAAATATATATATATATATATATATATATATATATATATATATATATATTGGACTCCTCTATGGCATTCAAAGGGTTATTGTACAGAGACTGACCAAGGTGGTAAGGACACACAGTTAAACCTGACTGATGCACATTTCTCTGCTGGACACAAACATGTAATTATGTATTAGGAATGTGTGCTTCCTCATATTCAGTAGAGCAGTATTTTACCTGGGGCAGTGCTGCAAGCTGTTCCCATATTCAGGCAGTACAAACATATATTTATGATTTAGAATGCTAAGGAATCATTTATGCTACCAGTAACCATATGTGGGTAGATTCAGAACAGATAAGGTCAAAAACAGGCTGCTCTGGACTCTCATCCTGGGGGAATTCAACATCCCTATAGATAACTTCAACACCCACTCTACCCTCAAGCTCTTCTCCCTAACAAACTATTTTTGGTCTTTCACAATGGACAAACTCTCCCCCACACACACACACCTCTGCTCTGTCTATAATCTCTGCAATGTTTCCTTCCCTCTCTCTGAACAACACCTCCCTACTGGCAATATCATTATACCCCTCAAATCCAACTCCATTCCATGATCAAGAATATGTAGCGAAATCTTCATACCCTTCATCTGCAACAATTCTCTACATTCAAGCAACCTGTCCTTAAAGGGGATCTATCAACTCTATACAGTCTCATTAGTTAGATTATTTAGTGAATATAATAATAATAATAATCCTTTATTTATATAGCGCACACAGATTCCGCAGCGCTTTACACTCATATTGGTTCCTGTCCCCGTTGGGGCTCGCAATCTAAATTCACCTATCAGTATGTTTTTTTGGAGTGTGGGAGGAAACCCACGCAAACACAGTGAGAACATACAAACTCTTTGCAGATGTTGTCCTTGGTGGGATTTGAACCCAGGACCCCAGCGCTGCAAGGCAACAGTGCTAACCACTGAGCCACCATGCTGCCCTGAATATGTTTAAGACTGTATTCATTTGTTTTATTAAAATGCTAGTTGGACAAAAATTAATGTTTAAAGAGTGCCCTGCACCCTACTTCCGGATAGACTGCAGTTACCAGCTCTTTAACTGCAGTCCGTCACTCTGCCTCTGCTCCCTTCCCTCTATCCAGCATCCTCTGATGATGGAGGCTTTCTGTCTAAGCTGGAGCAATCTCATTGGCTAGATATCGATCTCTGCCAATAGGATCGCTCCAACTTACAAACAGAAAGTGTCTGTTGTCAGAGGCTGGATAGAGGAAGGGGATCAGAGGCAGAGTGATGGACTGTGGTACAGAGCAGGTAACCGCAGTCTGTCCAGAAGTAGGGTGCAGGGCACTCTTTAAACATTAATTTTCGCCCAAATAGCATTTTAAAAAAACAAATGAATACAGTTGTAAACATATTTGCTAAATAATCTAACTAATAAGACTAACTTGTATAGGGGTGATAGATTCCCTTTAAACCCATTTCTACATTTACTTCTTCTGAAAAACTACTGCTCTGTACAACAGCACTCACACAACAGCCCTTGACAACTCTGCACCTGCAACTCTATGTCACCGCTTAGAACTCTATTACAACCTTGGCCCACAACACAAACATGCTACCACCAAAGGTGTTCAAGCAGTGGAAAGACACTGGAGGAAATCTCATTCCTCAGCAGACTTTGTACACTACAAATTATCTGCTTCTGCAGCTCTGACCCCTCCCTTTCCCAACAGTCTCATTTTTCCTCCCTAATATCTAAACTGTCCTCTTACCCCAAACACCATGGCACCAGGCACCATGTGATCTCATGACCCATACAGTCACTGCAAGATGGCGGCACACACCCTATCAGGAGTCCAGACACACCAAAGAAGGCAGAAGCAGAGACATCCTCACAGTAGTAGCAATGATGAAGTTGATAAGAGTCACAGTCAAAGCAGACAAATAAAATTGCCCAAACTGAGCTTTTAATCCCATAAAAGCAAGAGAGCTATCCAACACATTGTATTGCGGGAATTCTGTGACGTTTTATTTGCCCCTATGGTGCAGCTGGTTTGAGTCAGAACTGCTCTTCTTTAACCCATTGTGTGCCAGAGGGGTATGCAACACATTGCAGAGCAATGTGGTGCACACTCCTCTGTCACTCAAAGGCTTAACCCCTTGAGGACCCATGACGGTCCTGCACCGTCATGGGTTGTTATACCTTTAACAACCCATGACGGTCCAGGACCGTCATGGCTTAAATGATAGCAGCGTGCCTCTCCGTGCACGCTGCTATCATTAAATCCAGGCTGAGACTGAGCGCTCCGAGATCGGGGCATTCAGTCTCAGCCCTTCTTCCTTCTTCTGGTTCATGCGATCACCGTATCAGCGATCACATGTACCGGCATAGTGACAGACAGAGGCAGCATGCAAAGCATGCTGTCTGTGCCTGTCTCGTCTGCCTCTGTCTCCCTTTCTCTCAAAGTAAGGGAGACAGAAGTAGACGGGAGACACCTAGTGGTTAAAAAAAATACAGCAGTTGGGGGTATTAACCCCTTCACTGCTGGTGCAGGAGGCTGGCTAAATGCAGGTCAACACTTTTTTTTTTTTTTTTTTTTTTTTTTTTTTACAAAAACATATTTTTATTTTAAAAGAATATATATAATTAAACAATATTGCAAGTGTGATTGTTGTGGAGCCATGTAATACACTTATATACACCACCAAATGTCAGGGACAAAAAAAGTGTCAAAATAGGGTGGGAAAAAGGGACATGGGGATTTTCACCCAGGGGGGACAGTGGCCACTTTAAACTGCGCATTTTGTAGGTATGACTGACCGGTCATACTTTTCATGCAGTCTCCATAAAAATTTAACCCTTTGTGGCCAATTGATCCCAAGAGAAAAATCAAAAATTGTGTTTTTTTTTAAATTTTTTTACCTTTTTTTTTTAATTTTAATAAAGTGAATGGTGGGTTATCCATATAAATAGGGTATCAAATGAAAGCCCTATTTATGCTTAAAAAAACAGTATATAATTTATGGGGGTGGAATAAAAGCCTAAGAGGGAAAACACTGTTGAACAAAGACATAGTCAAAAAGGTCAGAATTGCTCCGGTCCGGTCCGGACCTCAGATTTTCCCAGTCCTTAAGGGGTTAAATATGTCCTTAGACCTCTGAGTGCCAGAAAAGTCTCCAGTGAGTTGCAAGGTCTACAACACATTTGTCCCCTGTAGTGCAGTAGTGCAGCTGGTTTTCTCCAGAATTTCACATTCTGAGCTTTCTGTATATGGCACCTAGATTTTAGTTTTTTTTACCTTACATAATAGATTTTGAAATACAAACATATTTTGATTGAACTAAACCTGGTTAGCCTACTGCAATAGAACAGATGAACTCATTGCTTCCCTTCAAATATATACTTTAGCATTCCAAATATAACAATACAACAGATGCCTAGGGCAGTTTCACAAATTAAACAGCTGTTCAAACTGTAGAAACTACAACAGTTAAGATATAAAATCAAAAATAAAATGATTAAATAACCTTAATAAGGTGGTGAATTAGTGATCTAGAGCTGATCTATTGTAACAGGGAATATTAACAACTGATTTGCAAGCTATTCTGAAATAGTTATGGTTGATTTCACCTGATTGTCTGTTGTGCATAATGAAATTGTCCCTGTGGACTGACATGAGATGATCACATTTAGAGGCAGTCTGGCAGATTGTTTTTTGCTAAGAGGCATATCAATGATTCTTACTGACCCAGATATCACAAGGAGCCCTCACACTCCCTCCTTAAATACCAACAGGTCAGAATAACCCACTAGTCTCTCAAGATAGGACAGGTGGAAAACTTGAGGTGATCTGTGGAACTTAAAAGAAAACTATCCTATGAAAAATGTATGTTAACACTTCAGTTCTGTTGATCTTCAGTGTATATTATTAGGAATTGTTTTATTCTGCATTATAGGCTTAAAGTTCCCTTGTTCAACAAATGGTGAGAGCCTACTAAGCCCTGAAATGAGGCCAGGGGAGCTCAAATCTGTTCTCAAGCCCACCTAGCAGTGCATGTTTTCAAGTTATCATTAATTAAATTTGGTTGGGGGGATGGAAGATAGGGTTGAGCGTCCCTAAGTGAGGCCACGTGTCCCATGGTGCCTTTTCTATTACTCTAGAATAAAGTCTAGATTTTTACATATTAGTGTTTTCATTTTATTCTTCCTGGTTATCTAATTTCACATTTTATTTCTGACCCAGTACTGTCTTTGGTCAGAAAGCAACTCGCACTCGTCTGAAGATCATGGCTCCTGTGATGCCATACGCATCTGTAATTTTGGCTAACACAGTGGTTATTAATCCAGTCCTCACTTTACACTAACAGATAATGGGGGGAGATGCACTAAAGCGTGGTAAAGAGGTGATAAAGTGGAGAAGTGATATCACTTCTCCAGTTCCTATGTTATTCTATGGAGTCTATGCAGTAACATTTCTCCAACTTTTGGAATCTTAGTGCATTGGCTCCACAGAATAACATAGGAACTGGAAAAGTGATATCACTGGAAAAGTTATCTCCCCTTTATCACGTCTTCTTACATTACCCACAATGACTTTGGTCTGTCGAGTCAAAGCAAAAGAGGTTAGTGCCTGAAGCAAACTAGCTGCACCCAAAAGGAGACAACTAAAAATTCTCACAGTTCTCATTCATTTACCTAGAGGTTTTAACCAATGCATTGTGAAGCCATGTAAAAACTTAAAAGCCCCATTTAAATCTATTGCAGTGTTTATTAGAAATCTCTGTATTCTTTCTGTGATGCATATGGTTTATATAATGTGGCCAGATCTTCATTTTAACACATACCACTGATGAAAGACACACATTGCAGGGTTATACTGGTTCCTGTGGTATCCTGTTGAATGACATTCATAATGAAAGAAAGAGGAGACCTAGGGGGTTATGCACTAAGGCCTGATAACAGGGGCGTAACAATAGGGGTTGCACCTACGACCAGGCCAGTCACTCCAGGGGCCCGGCCTCCCCCTGCGACACCCTCGCCAGGCGCCCGCAAGTAGGTCTCATGCCATGCCGATAGACCACCAGGGAGGTAGGAGATGGACAACGGTGGGAAGTCAGTAGGGGGTAGTGTGGAGATTGGGGGGCAATGTGGTGGCAATGTGGAGATTGGGGGGCAATGTGAAGATGGGGGGCAATGTGGAGATATGGTGGCCGTGGAGATTGGGGGGCAATGTGGAGATTGGGGGCCAATGTGGAGATATGGTGGCAATGTGGAGATTTGGGGGGCAAAGTGGTGGCAAAGTGGAGATATGATGGAGATTGGGGGGCAATGTGGTGGCAAAGTAGAAATTTCAGGGCAGTGTGGAGATGGGGGGGCAGTGTAGTCAGGGGCGGGGGCCCATGGCAGTTTCTGCACCAGGGCCCGGTGGCTTCTAGTTACGCCTCTCTCTGATAAAGAGGTGATAATGCAGAGATAACTTCTCCAGTGATATCACTTCTCCAATTCCCATGTTATTGTATGAAGCCAATGCACTAAGATTTCTCTAACTTTGGAGATTTTAGTGCATAATCTCTATAGAATAACATAATCTCCACTTTATCACCTCTTTATCACACCTTGGTGCATACCCCCCCCACCCAAACACATATACACACCACGTTTCCTTAGGTTTATTTCATAATTGTTCCACTCTCTTTGTGTATACGGCCCGAACCTTTTGTGTATCAGAAAGTTGTCAATACATTGCTTTGCAGTGCGTTGGACACTCAGTTTTCACAGAATTATTAATATTTTCAATGCTGGGGCACAGGTCATAGGGTGTATGTACAATGATAATCCTGTGAAAAATCAGGCGCTGAAATCAGTTTCTCTGTCGTCCAATACAGGTTACTGGTAACTCTTCCTTGGTGGGGAAGTTCATTTCCACTATAGAAGCAGTTCCGTTTGCCATGGCTGACACCAGGGAACTTCAGAGTTTTCTGATCCTGGCCTGCAGGGGCTGTCCAGATCTCGTGGAAAGATCCCTGTCTCTCCCTCTTCACGTGGAACAGAGTCTCTTGTGGTGACTCAACCTGAACAATGTCCTGAAAGGCAGACCTTTCCTGGTGCCCTTCTGGACCACAGTGACAGCAGATGCCAGCCTCTCCGGATGTGGAGCGGCGATGGGGCACTTGAGTGTTCAGGGCCGGTGGTCTCAGGAGGAATCTCTCCTTCCCATCAATGTCTTGGCGCTTCGGGCGATATTTCATGCCCTACATCACTGGACATGGCAAATGGAGGATTTCCCGGTGAGGGTACAGTCGGACAACTCCACAGCGGTAGCCTACATCAACAAGCAAGGCGGCACAAGAAGTCTCGCAGTTTGGCTATCTTGGGCAGAGTAGCATGTCCCTGCCATTCCCATAGTTCATATTCCTGGCGTACACAGCATTCTGGCTGACTTCCTCATTCAACACACAGTGGACAGCGGAGAGTGGGAGCTGCATCTAGATGTGTTCAACCTCATCATCCAGCAGTGGGGTCTTCCTTGCATTTACCCTAATGGCGACCAGGCACAACAGGAGGGGGCCAAAGTTCTGCTCGCTGGGCGGATCCCATGTCTCTGGCAGTGGATGCCTTGTCAATTCCGTGGACATTTCCTCTGACTTACATCTTTCCTCATGTTCACCTGTTGGAACAGGGTTCTTCGGAAGCTGAGACTGGAGTGCTGCCCAGTCATTCTGACTGCTCCGTTCTGGTCCCAACAGGCTTGGTTTCCGGAGCTTCTGGACTTCTCAGTGTCGGAACCTCTTTGACTTCCCACCCCGTCCAGACCTTCTACAGAGTTACCTCTGGAAGGAAGATGTTCATTGTCTGGCTTTGATGGCATGGAGATTGAATCCTCAATTTTGAGAAGGAAGGGATTCTCTTCTGGTGTGGTGGCTAATATGCTTAGTGCCCGTAAGCCTGTTTCTTCTAAGGCCTACCATCGTGTTTGGTCTACCTTTCTATCTTGCTGTGCTGACAAAGACCTGTCTCAGGATTTTGACCTTCTTACAGTTCTTTCCTTCCTCCGGGATGGTGTGTATAATGGTCTCGGTCTTAGTTCTCTTAAGGTTCAGACTTCTGCGCTCTCTGTCTTCTTTCAGAGGCACCTTGCTATTATTCCTGATGTCAAGGTTTTCTTCCAGGGTGTTGCTCATACCCGTCCGGTATTTACATCCCCTGCTTCTCACTGGGACCATAACTTGGTCTCTGGAGTGCTTCAGCGCCCTCTTTTTCAGTATTTGGCTTCTATTCCTCTATGTATGCTGACATGGAAGATGCCGCCGAGTTGCGGAGCTGCATGCCCTGTCATGTAGACCACCCTTTTTGGTCTTTCACAAGGACAAGGATGTGCTTCGCACCTCACAAGAGTTTCTCCCGAAGGTGGTGTCTGAGTTCCACATTAATCAGGAGATTGTGGTCCCTTTCTTCTGTCCTAATCCTACTTCTGACAAAGAGAGGGATCTTCATCTGTTGGATGTTGTGTGTTGTCTCAAGTTCTGTGTGCACCGCACTGAGTCCTTGAGACAGTCTGACACTCTGTTTGTCATTCCTGAGGGTCCTAGGCAGGGAAGCATGCTTCCAAAGTTACCATCGCTTCTTGGATCAAGTCCACGATTCGTAAGGCTTATGAACTTCGTAAGAAGCCTGTTCCCTTTAGGGTCACGGCTCATTCTGTGAGGTCTATTGGGGCTTCTTGGGCCTAAAAGAACCAGGCCTCAGCTGATCAGTTGTGCAAGGCGGCCACTTGGTCCTCTGTGCACACCTTTTTTAAACACTATCGTATGGATGTGCTGGCATCGGCCGATGCCAGTTTTGGGAGAAAGATCCTGGAGGCAGCCTTGCCTGTCTAGGATCTCTTTGGTCTCTCAGTACTCTTTCACTTTTGAGCCCTGTTGGCTCTATTTCAGTGTGCTGTATCACACTTCATGGGGTTTGTTTTTACCCCTGTTCAGTGTCGGTTTGACACTTTGCGGTTAGTGTTGAGCTATTTATGATCTGTAGGTTCATTGGTGCTCTGGTGACTTTGGGGGCCTGCGTCTGGTCCTTGCCTTTCTTCCTGCCCTGGGGAATGGTGGGACATCCCAGAACATGGGAGTCCTTTTGGGTTCATTCTCGCAGGAGTCTTCCTTTACCTTCTTACTACCTAGTCAATAGTTTGTCTGCAAATCTTACTGGTTGGGTATTGGCTAGCTGCAAGCTGAGGAGGTAGGCTCCACCCAGCAGTCACTTCTGAGAATTGTTCCTGCATTTTAAAGGGGCTGATTGCCTACCCAAAGTTACCAGTAACCTGTATGGACTAAGAGAAAAGGATTTAACAGGTAAGACTAAATTCCTATTGTCTTAATATGTAAAAAAAAAAAAAAAAGAAAAGTATGTTGTAGGGTTTATAACTAGGGGTGGGCAAAATATTTCACCTGAAGAGAGATAAAAAGAGCACTTTTCGACAAGAGGTACATTTTTTGCTTTTTTCTCCTAGCACATTGAATTAAAATCAATCTGAAGACTGAATTTCTCCCCACCATGTTGCAAGTTTCCCTTTTTTTCCTCAGGCATAGAATTAAAAGCATGTCATTCTGTGTTTGTGAGAGGAAGAGAAAGCAGAACATTTTTGAGCTACAGAAGACAGGCTAATGAAGTGGAGTTAAAGTGTAGTTAAAGGAAGTATTTTAGGCAGGAAATATGTTCTCTGTTTTAGTGGAGTCTAGGGGACAGGAAGGGAGAAAGGAGCTTGACTCTGAATACTCCAAAAGTCTTTGTAACTGACTGAGAAGACACAGACAACCATGATCCAAGTTTCTTATTGATCTGGCTGTTCTCTCCATCCTAGGGGAATCTGGGAAAAGAAGCAGCTGAACAGGGATTGTGTTTTGTGTTTTACAGTGATAGGGATGGGGGGACAGATAATTAAAATAAATTAAAAAAAAACTGATAGTTGACAGAGACCTTGACATGAGCTGTGACTGAGGCAGACCTGGCTGTTATATTTTCCTAGGGGAGTCTGCAGGTATGAGAAGGGAGCAAAGGAGGTTTACTCCAAATATCCCAACATTTTGTGTGACCAAGTAAACACAAGCAGCTGTGGTCTAAATTCCTTCCTGATCTGGCTGTTATCTATGTGCTGAGGAGTCTAGGGATGCAACAAGGGAGCAAAGGAGAACTACCCCAAATACCTGAAAATTCTATGTGACTGACTGGGAAGACACAGTCAACCATGATCCAAGTTTCTTCCTGATCTGGCTGTTATCTTTGTCCTAGGGGAGTCTAGGGAAAGAAGCAGCTGAACAGGGAGTGTACTTTTTTGTATTTTGTTGACTGTGGTAGGAATAGGGTTGACAGTTAATTAAAATAAAAAATAAAAATAGGTGACAGAGACAGGTACCCTGATATGAGTTGTGACTGAGGCAGACTGATACTAGATGAGATAGAGTATTTTGTAGAAATCCAGGGCAAGACATCACACTCAATCAGTTCTGTTGTATACTTTGCAGTTAAAGCACACACAGAAGTTGGGTAATGTCCAGAAAACTCACAAGGGGTAGGAGGAGAGTGAAAGGATGAGAAGTACTGAGGAGAAAGAGATAGTTTACTGCATTCTTCATGTGTTTAAATGTGATTTTACTGCAGTTCATATGGGGTTTAGATGAGAGGTGTAGCAAGTTTTTTCCTTTCCCAGCATCCCTTGCTCTCTATATAAAAAACTGATCAAAAACTCACTGAAACATAGCTCCCTGTGTATATAGCAAACTATGTTTTTACCGTGATTTTGTTATGATCCCTATGGACCCAACAGTAAAAATTTCACAGAGCTAAAAATCACCAATGCTGATATACTAATTAAAGGTGGTGCAATTCTGTCGCAAACCAACTGCACCATAGGAAACAAACAAAAAATAGCCCAAATTGCCATTTAATTAAATTGGGGTGTATACTAGATAAGTATCTAATGCAATGTTATGCAATGTGTTACTCCTCACTAGCATTCAAGGGGTTAAAAGCCCTGTTTAAATCAATGGCAGCTTTTAGTTGTTCCCTAAGGTGCAGTTGGTTTATCCCAGAATTGCACCACTTTTCATAGTAAATTCGATCCACTGCCAGACCAGAGCTGCAGCAAGCTGTTACCATGTGAGAAACATGGGGGGGGGGGGGGATTTATAAAAGCAAAATTAAATTATTCTTGAGTAATTTAACAACACCATGGGGGACAAATAAAAATTCCTGTTAAATTAAATTGGGATTTTAACCCCTTGAATGCTAGAAAGGTATCCAATGAAGCAATGCACTGCAGACCTTTCTAGCATTCAAGGGGTTAAAAAGCTCTATTCAAGTGCATGGAAATTTAGGATTTTTTATTTGTCACCTATGGTGCAGTAGGCTTCTTTTTATAAATATGGACCAATGATACCAAACTCATGAGTCTTTCATGTGGTAATAGCACTGCTCTGAAGTCACTCATATGTACAGGGCCCTCTCAACCTGGTTAGTCAATTGCTTAACAAGAATAGTGTCTACCTCTCAGTCTTGATAGTCGATTGCTGAACATGAATAGGGCCTACCTCTAAGCCTTGATAGTCAATTAATGAACATGTGAACAGGACTGTTTTTATTTCAGCCTGGATAGTCAATTGCTGATCATGAATAGGACTTACCTCTCAGCCTTGATAGTCAATTGCTGAACATGTGAACATAGCCGTTTTTATTTCAGCTTGGATAGTCAATTCTGAACATGAAGAGGGCATACGTCTCAGCCTTGAAGGTCAATTGCTGAACATGTGAACAGGGCCGTTTTTATCTCAGCCTGGATAGTCAATTGCTGAACATAAATAGGGCTTATCTCTCAGCCTTGATGGTCAGTTGTTGATCATGTGATCAGGGCCTTTTTTTCTCAGCCTAGATAGTCAATTTCTGAACATGAATCGGGCCTACCTCTCAGCCTTGATAGTTAATTGCTGAACATGAATAGGACCTACCTCTCAGTCTTGATAGTCAATTGTTGAACATGTGAACAGGGCTGTTTTTATCTCAGCCTGGATAGTTAATTGCTTAACATGAATAGTGCCTACCTCTCAGCCTTGATAGTCGATTGCTGAATATGAATAGGGCCTACATCTCAGCCTTGATGGTCAATTGTTGAACATGTGAACAGGGCAGTTTTTATCTCACCCTGGATTGTCAATTGCTGAACATGAATAGGGCCTACCTCTCAGCCTTGATAGTTAATTGCTGAACATGAATAGGTCCTACCTCTCAGCCTTGATAGTCAATTGTTGAACATGTGAACAGGGCTGCTCTCACACACTACTACTCTCCATAATAAGTAACAGGAAAAGCATCACCTGGTGACTGAAATAGAATCTATTTTAATTTTTTAAACAAAAGCAAATCTGAGCTGTAATAACTATTGCATGAAATTGTTTCAGCATTTGTATTACTCAGCAGGAAAAGCCATATAACAATTATTTTATCAAGTAAACTTTACAACTCATTTACGTTGAGTAAAGTACTCCCATAGACCCTTTAATATTCATGGGGAAATTGAATATGCACTGTGCTCCAAGACTCACTTCCCAATAGTATGACCTAAGGATTAACACCTTGGCTGTTAGAAATGTCTCCCATACATTCCAAAGCAATTTGTTTGTGACATCTTTAGCATCCAAAATAGGAACCCAAGAGGAGCTACTTCAACAACAGACCTCTTACCCACTTACCCTTGCAGTAAATCTGATTTCATGCCCTTGGTATAGGTCAGGGGTAATCAAATGTTGAATCTCCAACGAGCCAACTACCTCTGATATAATTTATATATTACTAAATTTCCCTAAAGTAATAAATATTACTGGCATGGACATCCACAGAAATTGTGCCCGTGTGTGTGTGTGTGGGGGGGGTGATAAGCCAAAAATATGCCCCCCAGCCACTATGTTAATCTGCTCCTGGGGTGAAAAGCAAATGCAGGGTGCAGGGGACTGCACGTGCCCCCTTTTCACCCTCCCTGCAGATGCTCATGATCTCTTGAAAAAAGTGAAAAGAAGAGGCATCTGCCATTATTTTGTAAGCTAGGTAACGCATTAAGCTGCTGTATGGAGTGAAATTAGTGCCTTCTGAGTAGAAATTATTTTTCACATAATGCATCTAGCTGAAAATTGCACAGCTTATAACACTTGGAACAATGGTTTTAAAATGACCAAACACAGATCTATGCAGAAAGTCATTTTGCTAAAATTAAATAGTCAGATCTGCTCCTGAAATCATTTTCTGTTCTTTTACTGTACTGCAGCATATTGGGTGTTTAATGTTTAATTTATGTAACGTCTGGCAGCACTTGTGTTCCATTTATCACATTCTCAGTCACATATGTCCATGTTTTGAGAGTTTTAATATTTAATTTTTTTTCTTGTTTTTTAAGTCATATTTTAAGTGTTTTGTATTAAAGTGGAGCATCTTAGAAAAGTGTGGATCATTTTTGAATATCTATCAAATACACCTATATCTATATTAAACATTTCTGGACTAAAACGATATTATGAAATATTTAGCTTTATTCATTTGACAGTTTATAAAACGTAGGCAGTACTGACTGACTGACATGTCAGACAAATCCTAGCATTCAACACTTCCCACCCTCCTGTCACCTCGTGCCAGCTAGTACTAGCTAATTTATTTTATGCAAATTGTCCTATTCAGAAAGCATTTTGTTAATATTGTTTGTGTTGTTTGTAATGAGAAGCAAGGGCTATGACAGTTCATTTATTGAGATTATTACCCACCTGTCTTGTATTCAGAAAGACTGTTACCTTATTTAGGTCATTTACAGACAATTCTGCACTCTCACTTGTAAGATACTGAAAAATGCAGGAATTGCTCCTCCCATGGTGCACATGTAAGACTACATTTTAGGCTTCATAAAGCAAAATTAGAGTGTTTTGTTGATGCTAGCATAAAGAACAATGGATTTAAAAGTGTGTATTCACAGTCTTCCTATAAATGTTCAATAAAGTTGTGGATGGCCTGTGTTCAAATTCAAATTCAGACCGTTGTCCTCTCCGCACAGTGGACTACGGTATGATCGGTGCACAGAGAGGACTACGGTCTGAAATAGGAGTTATCTCAGTTTATAAGTTATAGATCATTTCCATTTTCAGTTACATCACATTTTTCTGGGAGGGGCTGATCCAGAAGAACAACTTCCGGAATTGGCAATCCGACTGAGACACTTCCCTGTTTCATGCAAACAAGTCCTTCATTCTAGTTTAAATTACAGCTAGTACTTAGGACTTTTGTACACCAGTAAGAAATTGGGAAGTGTCTGTCAGCAGACGCTGCAAAAGGTTGCCATGACTGCACCAGCCCGAAGATCACCTTTTCTTGATTAGCTACCTTCTCACATATAGGAAAGTGAGGATTATAAAACTTTAATAAGTAGCCAAACATTGCATTTTTCAGTATGTGGCCAAATGTAGAATTTTTGGAGTGTGATTGAGATCAATCACACAATTATACACAAACTATTGGATTAACCAATATTTATATTAAGCATTGCTGCCTCTTTAAATGCTGCCTGTTTCTTAAAATATAATTTAATACTTTAAAAAAAGGAAAAAAATAATGTAATTTTACACTTTTTTCTCTTTCTTCTGATATGCTTAAATGGAAAATAAACTCCTCATGTTCTTTTTACAATTAAAAATTATTCTAACCACTATATTGTCTTTGTTATTGACCTAACGTTTTATCACCGTGACCTCCCCACATTATAGTCATCAGATGAACATCAGGTGCTCCCCTTGCTCTCATCTCTTCTAGCTGACCTATAGCTGGTATGATCAGATGACTCTACAGGACCACCACCAGCCTGTAAAATGCCACCAATAATTACAAGTCTTTCCAACAAAATTAGCTCCTCATGCACCTCATAAATGGATAATGTTGAATGGTATGATGTTTTGAGAGTGTCCATATTCTTGTTGGATGGACATTTTTTGCACAGGGTTTCAGATGTTTTTGTTATAACCAGGTGCATGACATAAGTATGTGTGATGTACATGCTTGTAAATGGGGTAGGTAGATTTTCCTGTAGGATAGAGGGTGGTATCGCTTTAGCCATAGAAAATGCAGGAGACTAGTAGAGTTAAAATTATACCTTTATTGGTTGAGTGGCTCTAGGATGCAATCTCTAGGATGCAAGCTTTCAAGACAACTAGATCTCTACTTCAGGCAAAATAAGAATGAGGGCAGAATTCACAATCCATGACTTTAAAACTCATGCACATTATTTTAACATTTACTACTGGTCACTGCACCTGCAATCTCCCTCCGGCGCTCTAGTAATGCAGAGTGCTGGGAGATGACATCATCTCCCAGTTCTCTGCATCACTAAGAGGACCGCATGGGAGCTCCAGGGAGGTAAGAAATGGGGTAATTGTGAAGATTGAGGGGCATTGTGGAGGGGGTCAATTTGATCGAGGGAGCCCAGTGTGGTGGTGGGACCTGTGGCACTTCTTGCACCAGGGCCCGGAGGCTTCTAGTTACACCTCTGCTACTAGTAGTGATATTGTTATCAGTATGAACCGTAAATTATTCTCTAAGCTCTAGTAAAGTCTCTTTGAAGTGGACTAAAAAATGAAAGCAAGATTAATTACATTTTCATGCTCCAGTGAATTCCAGTATTTAGCTAGAGAAGGCAAAGTCTATAGAATGTATGGGTTAACCCTCTAAGTGCCAAAGGGTTGCACAACATATCACTTACAATGATCGTGCAGCCGATGATTATTTTGTGGGATAATGTGACATAAATTCCTTGTCACAGTTCAAGCAACAGTTCAGAGTATTGGCTATCCATTTCCAGATCTTTCTGTCAGTCTAACACAGTGGTTCTTAACTCTGTCCTCAGGACCCACTAACAGCTCAGGTCTTAGGGATTTCTCTGCTAGAGCACAGGTGTGGTGATCAGAGGCTCATTCACATTGATTAACTCACCTGTGCTCTAACAAGGAAATCATCAGATCCTGGCCTGTTAGTGGGTCCTGAGGACAGGAGTTGAGAAACACTGGTCTAACATGTGACTAAATGAAAGAGCATAAAAATTCATGAAAGGACTCCCTTCTAATACTAGAGACCACCTGGAGGTCGTCATTCTGGAACACCCAAGGGTGGGATGCTTCAAAGTGCTTCCTAAAATACACAAGTAAGGGAATCGTGGACAGCCGGTAACATCTCGAACAGGCACACTAACAGAACATATCTCTGGCTGGGTGGAAAGGATTCTCAAGCCATAACACACTCCGCTACATACAGGACACAACCAACCCCTTAAATAAACTGTCTGACCTTGACTTCATCCCTAGGGGAACCATTATAGCCACTATGGATGTGGAATCACTCTACACCAACATTCTAAATGAGGATGGCATTGCAGCCTACAAAGCATTCCTACAACAAGAGGGCTTACCCAGATAACCTGTAACTCAGCTAATACACTTTATACTTATATACAATTATTTCACATTTGGGCAAAAACTATAGATACAAAAGACTGTAACTGCCATGGGAATGTGAATGTCACAAAAATTCCAAAACCTAATAATGGCAAAATTGGAGGAAGAGTTCTTGTCCACATGACAAATAAAGCCTCTGGTCTACCTCCGCTACATAGATGATATCCTAATCATTTTGACTGCAAGCGAAGATTAACTTTTGGCATTTCACAAAAATTACAATGCCTGCCATCCAACGATTAACTTCAAACTCAGCCATTTGCCCACATAATTAACTTTCTGGAAACTAATATTAGTATCAGTAATAACTCCATCCAGGCATCTCTGTACCGCAAACCATCAAACAGACCTACCTATCTCAAAATTGACAGTTTCCATTCCAGACACACAAAAAAGTGTATTGTTTACACTCAGGCCCTAAGGTATATCTGCAAATGCTCTGAGACTTCTGGCCTAGATCAACATCTTAAAATTCTCAAGACGTCATGCTGACTTCCCTCAGATCAGAAAGCCGGTTCAGATGGATCACAACGAGGGACAATATTGTGTCAGCAAGGGGAAAGACCTGCCCTTCTTCATCAAGGGGGGCAGGGTTTTCGGTACACTGACAGGCACAATATTGTCCCTCGTGATCTGCCAGTCAGCCGACCTACTTTCGGATCTGAGGGAAGTCAGGGTGATATGCTCAAAAGGGGGAAAGTTTTTATTTGATTTCAAAGCCTGTTATAATGGTAAAGGATTTTCAGAACATAGTATTCAGTATAGAAAATTATATTGAACAATTGGATGGATATTTATTTTGTGACATTACTTTCTCTTTAACACTCTGAACCGTGGCTTGAACATGACAAGGAATTTATGCTACATTATATTCCACAAAATAAACATATTTGTTACCTCTGGATGCTAGGGGACTGCAAGGCTCATTGTAATTGATGAGTTGTGCAACCCTCTGGCACTTACAGGGTTACATTCTGTAAACTTAGCCACGTCTGAACATGGAAAAAAGTAATTAATCTTGTTTACATTTTTTAGTTCACTTCAAAGAGCCTAGAGAATAATTTATGGTCCATACTGATAAGAATATTGCTGCCAGTAGAATTTAAATGTTAAAATTATGTGCATGAGTTTTAAAGCTTTGTGTTGTGAATTTAGCATTCACTCTTATTATGCCTGAAGAAGAGACCCAGTTGTCTTGAAAGCTTGCATCTTAGAGCCAATAAATGTATAATGTTTCCTCTATTAGACTCCTGCATTTCTTAAAGGAGGAATTGAAAATGATCACCCTTGCATATGAAAACTTTCTTTAACAACATATATTGTAGCAGAACTGAACTTATTTCTTTTTATTTAGAGTTAAACTTGTTTTAGTAATGTGTGTGAATAGTTTTTGTGTTATTGTTAGTGATGTTGATCTAGCACACAGTACTGTCTTTATGTAGTACAAGACAATTACGCATACTCAGCTATACGGGCATGTCATTATGTTACTCACATTTTTGTGCTGTAATTTGAGAAGTGTGTATCCTGGAGATCATTTTTCTAGAGAAGTGGAAGCTACTATTGATAATTTTATCTGAGAACGGGTATCACTGTTGATTTTACATGAAATGTGGAGATCCCTACTCAATACTTCACTTGAGAAGTGAAAGCCACTGGTGATGATCCCTGGTATTGATTTCATCTGCAAAGTGGATATCAACTGATACAACTTGCAATGTTTTTTTTTTTTTTTACATAAATCTTGCCACAAGTATGCTAAATACAAGACAATAAAACTAAGGTTTAAAAACAAATTTTCACTTGTTAATATTATGGTATGCACTTCTTATGGTGGACCTGTCACCCTGAATACTTGAAAACATCATTCAAAATTGTCTGTAGACAGAATTCATATTGCAGGCTGATCACTCTTCACAAAGGTACAGGTTACACTGTGAACTGCAGAGTGATACTTTATAGAAAACGGCTCTAGAGTTGCAAAGCAATAAAAAAGGGCCCTTGTTACAACAGCAAAATAATGGTGAATGTTGGTTGATGTTTGATTTAGTTAGGTTTTTTTAAGGTGTACATCTAAAAACTTTTTCTGTTAGAAATTATAAAGTTACCAGAAGTCAGAGGAAAGCAGAATAATATTTCAGTAGCATACAAAATACATTTAGTATGTCCCTTCTTTCTTGGACTTGGAAGCATTAAAGGGACAGTAATGTATCAGGGTGAATGGGCTTTATAAGAGTTGGAACATACCTGAGACTTTTGGGAATCATGTTCCCATTGTTTAACCCTTTGAGTGCCAAAGAGGTACGCAACGCATTGCAAACAAATAACCCCCAATATCTCATTACTGTGGACTTTGCCATTTTTACTTTTATACTTCTTTTTAAACAAAGTTACTTCAGTAGCTTCCTCTTATAAGTAAATTTACTCCCAGACGTACAGTAAACACAGCTGAAATATTGAGTAAAGAGGAGTGGCTAATAAAAAAAGCATGTAGATTACTGTAATGGAGCAAACATCTTGGGTGGGGCTGTCTTATGATCCAAAATCTGAATCTGAAAGGTAGTTTATTCCTTGCTGTAAATAGAAAATTAAAAAAAAAATACAAACTTAAAGGGATAGTAATACTTCATTTTAACTTTATTTTATTTTGTAGACATTAAAAAAACATGAAGAATGATATGTCTTATCTCTCAAACCTTTATGGTTTAAGAGCTATTCACAAGCAAAGTTTCCCCCTCCCACCCCTTTTTCCTAGTGTAAGCCATCTCTTCTCAGATGTGAATCTAGTTGTAAGCCCAGACAGATAACAGAAGGGGACATTCTTCTTACAATGAAAACAATGAGAGCCCTTCCCCCCTTGACAAGTTTTTCAGCTTTTTCCCTTATCTTAAAGGGATAGTAATACTTCATTTTAACTTTATTTTATTTTGTAGGCATTAAAAAAACATGAAGAATGATATAAGTCTTATCTCTGAAACCTTTATGGTTTAAGAGATATTCACAAACAAAGTATCCCCCCCCTGTTCAACCAGATCAGAAGGGAGATGCCCAGGTAGACTGCAGAGAGGGACAATCTTCAATTAAGATAATGGAAAAAGCTGAAAAACTTGTCAAGGGGGGAAGGGCTTTCATTGTTTTCATACAAAGAGAATTGTCCCCTTCTGTTATCTGTACTGTCATACAACCAGACTGACATCCAGAGATGGCTTACACTAGGTAAAAGGGGCGGGGAGGGGAACTTTGCTTGTGAATATCTCATAAACCATAAAGGTTTGAGAGATAAGACTTATATCATTCTTCATGTTTTTTTAATGCCTACAAAATAAAATAAAGTTAAAACGAAGTATTACTATCCCTTTAATTGAAGATTGTCCCTCTCTGCAGTCTACCTGGGCACCTTCCTTCTGATCTGACTGAACAGGGGGGGGGGGATACTTTGCTTGTGAATATCTCTTAAACCATAAAGGTTTGAGAGATGAGACTTATATCGTTCTTCATGTTTTTTTAATGCCTACAAAATAAAATAAAGATAAAATGAAGTATTACTATCCCTTTAACCCCTTAACATTCACTGCTGTGCCAAGACCATCACAGCTGTCCGGAACTTAAGGACCAGTGACGGTCCTGGAACGTCATGGAATTCAGGGCTCCCCGTGCGGCTACACGCCGCTCGGCGAGCCCTGAATCGGATAGAAAAAAAAAAGAGCTCCATGGTCCTTAACCCTTTCAGTGCTTTGCAATGCATTCCGTACCCCTCTGGCACTCAAAGGGTTAAGTGCCGGTCCGTAAGGAGTTAAAGGGTTAGTAATGTTTCCAAACACAAGTAGCTAATTTCTTTTGAATATCTTCTGAATAGTACTGATGTCTGAAGCTCTCAAAGTTCATAACTTGCTAGTTACTCTGTAATTATATGATGAATTTTACCCTTCTCGACATCAGCATATCTCGCTCAGATCTGAGACGGATCACTGCGAGGGACAATCTTCAGTCATTATAAGGAAAAACCTGCACTCCTTCGTCAAGGAGGGCTGGGTTTTCCTTATACAGATAAAGGGAAGATTGTCCCTTGTTGTGATCTGTCGGTCCAATGACTGGTTTTCAGATCTGAGGGGAGGTGGCTTCTGAACGGGAAATAGAGCGGGAAGGTAGAATTCATCACATGGTTACAGTGTAACTAGCAAGTTATGAATTTTGAGAGCCTCAGACATCAGTACTATTCACTATGACAAACTAAATGAGATGCTTGTGTTTGGAAACATTACTTAAATGTGTATAATATTTTTGACCCATTAAAAGACCAAAGGTGTGTGCAATGCATTGGTCCGTAGCAAGTTGAGTGCCAGAGAGATATCCAGTGCATTGCAATCTATCTGACACTTAGGGGGTGAAAGGGTTAATTCCATAACTTCTGTTTGTAGTCATCTTTATGGAATGTGTATAATGTGTTAAGATGGGATTGTCACTTCCAAAAGCATGTACATTTTTTTCAAACAATTGTTTGAGGTTTTTAGCCAGTACTGTGCAATTTTCCTAAACTGACAACTAGAATAAATATGTCAAACTAGTAATGGCTAACATAAATATAGGGGATTCTGAAAGCTCTTTCTGAACAACCTATATGTTACAAAGTGACAGTACCGCTATAATTTCCCAACTTTGATTTGGAATTAGTTTCAGTCAGAGGTGTTTCATTGGACCAGACTTGCTGAAATGGCTGTGTTGTTTTCTGACCCCCTAAAACAGCTGATTCAGATGAAAGAAAACTGACCCCTGCAGCTGTATTGGCAGTCTCTCAATGCAACTGAAACTAGAGACTTGGAAGTCTTTATTGGTACTGCCTTTGGAGTCTGTGCTGCTGCAGATTAAGTATTCACCCTCATGCTGCACCTTTCAAGCCCAGCCTCACTGTCATCCATGTAGGTCAGTATTCTAACCCTCAAAATGGTTGATAATGGCTGAACAATGCAGCCCTGGTCTAGGTAGCATGCATGGTAGTAGATCGGGTACAATATGACATAATTTAACCCAGTAAATACTAGAGATGCCTCCAGCTCATTGCTTTGGAGTGCACGGAGACTAATCTAGCAGTCAAGGTTTTGAATGGCTTATTAAGATTGTATTTGTCCCCTGTTGTGCAGATGGTTTGTTCCAGAGTTACTTCTAATTTATTTTGTGAGTAAGGCCCTAACTGTTCAAAAGTGTTCACAACCTGTAAAACAGATACCTGCATAGTGTTTATGTGCGTGGGTATGTGTTTGTGTGTGAACTGTTGAGATATGTTTGTTTCAAGAGTTATTGCAACTCAAACTTGCATTCTTTAGATGCAGTATCACAGTG
The DNA here is from genome assembly GCA_037306005.1 of Rhinophrynus dorsalis. Taxonomy (NCBI): domain Eukaryota; kingdom Metazoa; phylum Chordata; class Amphibia; order Anura; family Rhinophrynidae; genus Rhinophrynus; species Rhinophrynus dorsalis. Next base: position 157,525,039 of record CM074719.1, read on the forward strand.
GCCTGGAATGTTGCAGTGGCGCTGTTTGTTACACCATCCTATGGACAGCTCTGGTCAGTTCACCATAAATCTCCATAGGATGATTTAGCAGTGGCGCCACTGTAACATTTCAGGCCACTGTGATACTGCACCTAAAGAAGTCAAGTTCAAGCTGTAATAACTTTTGAATAACATACCTTGCAACAGTGTGAGTATGGTTGTTTTAATCAGGAGGATAAACCCTACAATATATATTTTTGTACAAATTAAGATTTACTATCCCTTTAAATATGATTTAATAAATTATGTTTTTTAATCAAATTTCGTTGATGTTTTCGCTGACCCTTTAACTCAGCGGTTCTCAACCTTTCTAGTGCCGTGACCCTTTGATAAAATTTCCCAAGTTGTGACGACCCCTAACAGTAAAATTATTTTCGTTGCTCCTTCATCGCTTCAATAACATGGACTATATAACGTCCTGGTCTCCTGGAAGAGAATGACGGCGCAGGTGCGCAGACTGCACTAACCTGGCCGTCAGTCTCGGAACAGTAAGGATTTCTTTATAACAGAAAAAATTTGTACAATTACAAGTTTTACAGATTAGAATAGACAAAAAAAAAAACAATTTTTTGATGGTTTTAGGAGACCCCTGGCAAATCGTCATTCGACCCACGGAGTCGTGACCCACAGGTTGAGAACCGCTGCTTTAACTGCAGAGATGCATCTCCTTGTTTGAAGCCCAGGATGAAGATGCACTAAATAGGAATCTGAGAGTATATTCCTCTGTCAAAGTTCTCTCCTCTTTATCGCCTATGTTATTCCACAGAACCTATGCACTAACATCTCTCAAGTTAGAGCCATGTCAGTGCACAGACCCATTGAATAACAGAGAAATTGGAGAGTTTATCAGTCAGGAAAAATGATCTCTACTTTATCACACCTTATCACATAATGCTCCATAATCTCTTAACTGCTTGAGTGCCAGAGGGGTACACAACACCTCTGGCACTCAAAGGGTTAAGCTGCAACCAGGGCCCAAGCCAACTGTGAACACACACATGGTGAGTCATTATTTAACTGTGGTTTCAACACTCACTGACTGAGCAGCTATCGTTTATCTTGTATTCGGTAATTCCATACACAGTATTTAACTGTTTGAATGACTGGGTCTGTTCAGCACATTGGTTAAAGCGGAACTTTCAGGTAATAGTAAGTCACCATGCATTCATTAAACGCATGGCGACTAGCTTGAAAATAGATGTCTTACCGTTAAATAATAGCTCTGTCTAAAGTAATCTGTCCCGTTTGGAGACCGGAACCCAGGCTACAACACAGACATCTTGCCTGTGCGTCTGTGCCATCAGTCCCGGTCTCCACTGAGTAGACTGCAATGCATCATATGGTCACCGGAAAGGACTGACGGCGCAGGCGCACAGACCGCACTAACCTGCCCGTCAGTCCCGAAACGGGAAGGATTACTTTAGACAGAGCTATTATTTAATTGGTATTACCTCAAAGTTCCACTTTAAGAACCATTTAAGTATTATCATTCCAGGGAAATATTTTGAAAGCATATGCAAAATATTCTTAATTTTTACTATTCCTATAAAACACCCTTTATAATTTCCTTGGTGAGGTGCTGTCAACCTACTGCTGTTATGGAATGCCCATCTGATCTGATATACTGGCACAGGCCTACTCACAGTGGATTACTATGTTAAGAGATTGTGCTACAGTTGGATGTTGGTTTTGTTTACATTTTCATTTAAAGTAAGGGTTGTGTGCAATAAAGCGGTAAGCAGCCGAGCATGATATAGCTCTATGCACTGGCTGATTCACAGTGAGCATATTACTGTTGTCTCAGTGTAGTATCAACTACAGTACTCATATCTACAGTATATGAAATACATGTAGAAGATCTGGATGTATATTATGCATGGTAATGCACTTTAACGCTTCGGCTGTCTATTAATCCGCTACACCCTCTCACGCTGAAGACATCCTTTTCCTTTATAGTTACTAACTTTGAAGTTACATGATATATTATCAGGAGCTGGATACTTGGTACTTAATCCTCATTGCCGCATACTAACTCATTATTATATACTAGTGTAAAAGCACGTGTACATGGGCCAGCATTCTGTGCTTTCGGGCAGTTTCTACTGCACATGACTGCATCGGACGTTCGGGGCAGTTTCTACTGTGCATGATGCATCAGACAAACATACATCTGGCCTTTTATATTCTAGGATTAGCAGCTGGATTGTAAATTTCTCTCTCACCAGTTACCATTTTACTACTATATTATCTGCATAGCTGGGAAATCTCTGGATTTGCCCCAGAGACTCCAGTTTTTGCAGCTAATTCCCGGGTCTCGGGGGTAAAGCCTGAGTCTCCGGATGTGGAGATTTTCCAATGAAACTCTGACTACTTCTCCTCCTTCCTAGCCTGTTCCTCCCTTTCCCCACCCAATTCTCTTCCTTCCCCAGCCTATTCCTCAAACATTTTTTAAGTTTTCTAAGCCCTGTCCCCACTCGTGATTAAGCCCCATTCCTTTATGAAGAGAATTGTATCATTGATCTCCACCAGCGGCTCCACAGGACTCCCTTCTCTGGGGAGTCCACAGGAAAAAGTTCCCAGGTATGATTACCTGTCACTATTTATCCTTTATATTATATGATATCTACTGGTTTCTGTGATTATAGATAAAGTTATATTGTGTCTTTACATTGTGTGGGAATGTGAATGGTACTTGAGGATATGGCTTGGGTTTTCCTGGATATCTAAGGGTGAGTTTACCTATTTTTGGTTTTGTCATCCTGTTTGGATGGTCCAGCAATCACAAGCTATATGGGATATTCTTGGTAGGTAGGATTGACTTCTATGGTTTTAACTCAATGCTGCTGTTTTAACTGGGAGATTTGAGAGTTTTTGGTAACTGAGGTTTGTCTTTTATCCAAAAGTGCATTAATGTATGGTTTAATAATTCATTTTGCTTACTTAATATATATTTTTGTAAGGGTTGTGAAATTTTTGATTACAGTGGAGTTCTACTTTAGTGATGTTCTTTGTTTTATTTTAATATTTTTGAAGTATCTACATTGCATTGCACAGAGCACAAGCAGTGTAAACAGGCCAAGTGGAAACAGTAGCCCCACAAAACGCCGGAGACCTCCACTTGCTTGAGTGGGGAGAGACATCAAGAAAGTGTATTTTACGGTAGCTTAACTAGAAGTGATATAAAATTGTCATCAATATGATTGTCATAATGCATATTGCTATTAACTGATTAGCTTAGTGTTGCTGTTTGCTTTAGCAAACAAAAATCCTGAAAGTTGCAAAATGAGAAAAATCAGACTATTTTGGGTAATTTAACTGAACCAATTGCTTGATTTGCCCACTGCTGCTAGGCTCCAACCTCCAGGTGTAGGCTTTGTAGGAGTGTGCGAGCAATGCAGTATATCTTACCTGAATGTCTGGTAGAAACATAACCAGAACAGAAATAATAGGTACTCTCTTCTTAATTTGCCAGCACTAGTTACTGACTCTCTGGTGAACTCTTTCCTCCCTGCCCAGTACCCTATCACAGGGGCTCTCACCCAGCATTCCTTTTGTTTCTTTTTAACCTTAAGGGACATAATGGGTCTCTTTTTACACCAGGCAGTCCACAAAAGCCCCATGAGGGGACCCCTGACATCTGTCTCAAAAGTGGTTTGCGTCAGTACTGTATTCTCCCTGCTCCTGTTGAATGCCCATTCCTTTTCACATCCAGAGCTGCACACCTTAAATGTAAACGACTCTTTTGTACGAGGCATTCTGAGGATCCCACTCTGTTAGTGAGGGACTGAGGTAGAGACCAATTTCTAGCTACATGGGGTATTCCCTGTTGCACTGAAAGGGTTAATTTGTATTAAAAGTCAGACCTTGTGGTAGGGCAGCAGGACCCCTCCTGATGCCCTGCAGCTTCTGATTTCCCAGCCAATTCACCTGTGAGATCAATAAAGGTGACACTTGGGAGCAAGAGAGCTCCTCCGCTCCTATCATACCCCTACTATCAGGTAGGAGTGGATGGGTTTGGGAGACCCTTTCCTGTCAATGAGGGTGGCTTTCCCTAATTGATGTCAGAGGGCTTCTTGACCCCACCCACTTTGACCCAGGTACTTCAGGAAGGATGTGAACAGGGAAACTCTCTTGCTCCCCTGCATTGTCTCTATTGATCTCCCAGCCAAATCGGTCCTGATGCCCCACCATGAGTCCTGACATTTTTTTTTGTTGGAGGTTGGCTGAGGAGGCGGGGGCTAACTGTTTGTTTCTTAAACAGAGTGGCAGCTGCAACTGGTTGAGGAGGCAGAGTTTTCCAGTCATGCCCCCTGACAGAGAACCAGAATCACTTAGATTTTTATATATGTAGATGTTTGTGTATTAATGTATTTATATAGGTGACAGATGAGTTAGTACTGTGTTAGCCATAGAAATACAGGAGGAGAATATAATCAAGTCGATACCTTTATTGGTTAACTAGGTATAAGAGGTCTTGAAACCTTGCATCCTAAATCTGTTTAGTTAGCCAATAAAAGTATCAACTTGACTATATTCGCCTCCTTTATATAGATGGATTCACAACTTTACTTAGTTTAAAAGGTATACAATACATGGAATAAATAAAGTGCAGTACTGAAAAAATAATATAAGTACAGTAGGAGAAAAGAAGAAATCCCTCTCCTGAAGAAGACCTTACAGTCTAATTAGGCATAATGGATAGCAAAACAGAAACAACAGGAGTCAGTACATGTGCAACTTTAAACTAGACTTGGTTGGCCACAATACAGGGAGGATGATTTAAAGGCATGATGAAAAGCAACTCTGAACAAGTGCCTGTGTGGAATGGTTTTACAGTTATAGGGTATATTGAGGGGTAGGGAGTGCCAGGAGTGAGTTGAAGCATAGGATAACGGTTGCCAACATGATGAAGTGCTTGTATACTGTGAAGAGAGAGCAAGCCTCAGAAGACTGCAGAGGGATTAGTTTAAACTAGGGTGACCACATTTCCACTCTGCCATTCCGGGACATGTGGTCACCCTAGTCCTGCGGCTGAGGCTCGTGCCAGAGCGGACCATCTTTCTGAGGCTGACACAGAGTAAAAGTTCCCATGAGAACTCTTACTCTGTGTCAGCCTCAGAAAGATGGTCAGCGCCGGCAGGAGCCTCAGCCGCAGGTCTTACTTGCATCTCCAGCATACCTGCTCCACCCCAGCTGTCTCGCACGCACCAGTCCAGCCAGCCAATGAAATGTATTTGCTATATGGTCTATATTGGCTGGCTCCCCAAGTAGTTTCCCATTTAGTGTATATGTAGCATGTTTGTTTCTGCAACCCAAATGCATAACCATATATGTAACTATGTTAAACCTCATCTGCCACTATTTCACCCATTCTCTCAGTTTATCTAAATCTTTCTGCAGAGAAAAACATCCTTCTTTGTGTGCATTTCTTTACACAGTTTAGAGCCATTAGCAAAGATTGAGCCACTTGTACATCATTAATAAACAACTCTCTGTCTTCTATAATTTACAAGGCTTCTATCCTTGCACATCTATCGCCTAACTTGTTGTGAGGTATAGTATCAAAGACATTTGCAAAATCCAAATATACTACAGCAATATCCTTGTTCAAATTACTACTCACCCTTTTGTAAAATGTAAGTAACTTTGTTTGATATGATCTATTTTTCATAAAGCCATACTGACTACTACTAAAATTGTTGTTGGTCGTCACACAGTCCTGAATACTATCAGTTAATAACCATTATAATACCTTACCCACAATGGAAGTCAAGTTCACAGGTCTGTTATTTCCTGGTAGATACTGCCCCCTTTTTGAATAATGGTACTAAATCTGCTTTCCTCCAGCCACGTGGCTAATGACAGTGAATCAATAACCATATGATGAAAATTAATCAAAAAATATAAAGTATAAGATTTTGCTATTACTGACCTAAGCTCCTTAAGTACCTGTGGGTGTATTCTATCAGTTCCAGGTGCTTTATTCACCCTAACCTAAGTATTTTTTGGAATTTGTCCACAGGAAACCATATACATGATATAAGTAATTCTGCGATTCTGTCTGTTTGCCCATAACCTGAAATTGTTGTTTCCTTTCTCTATACAGAAGAAGAGAATGTTTATAAGTTGTCAGTTTTATCCTCACTAATTAATTCACCTGTCTCAGTATTAAGAGGACCAATATCATCTTGCTGTTTGTATACTTTTAGAATTGTTTAGGATTTTTCTTTAGATTTTGTTCTCTTTTGAAAGTTTTTTCTCATTTTAAATTTTAGCAATCCTTACTGATTGTTTACAGATTCTGTTACATGACTACCTAAGGGCGCCCCCATACAATATGATTTAGGCCAAATCCCCCCCAGTAAATGACACAAACAACTCTCTGGGAAGGAAAAGGCCACAGCTTTTATTTAAAATTATAACAGTTAACATTATGCCTGCATCTCAGCAACTGCTAAGTGGCACGAATATCAAAAACATGCCCAAAACAAGAGTCTCTGCCCCCACTCGCGCCGTTAGCCTGCGAGCGAGGGACTAACTCCCCAAAACCCGCTGGGGTACCTGACATCTCAACTTATTCCCTGGCGAGGACTCAACCCGCAAACAGAGCTGTGACACCAACAAAAAAGAGGGAGGGGGGGAGGGAAACCAAAAATCTCTTTCCCGCGCGGCTGTCTCGCACAATGAACTAAAGTGCGCAAACAGCCACGCGGCAAAGCATAAATACCAACCCCCCAACCCAACCTCCAAACCCCGCCAGCCAATACCAACCACACAAAGGCAAAATGTTGCCAGTGCATGGTCCGCGCCCCGCAGTCATGCCCTCCCTCAACTAAATGTCGAGGAAGGGGCCTCTTGACTGCCTAAGGGCGCCCCCATACAATATGATTTAGGCCAAATCCCCCCCAGTAAATGACACAAACAACTCTCTGGGAAGGAAAAGGCCACAGCTTTTATTTAAAATTATAACAGTTAACATTATGCCTGCATCTCAGCAACTGCTAAGTGGCACGAATATCAAAAACATGCCCAAAACAAGAGTCTCTGCCCCCACTCGCGCCGTTAGCCTGCGAGCGAGGGACTAACTCCCCAAAACCCGCTGGGGTACCTGACATCTCAACTTATTCCCTGGCGAGGTTCAACCCGCCACCGCTGCTCCCCCTAACGGGAGCCGCGCCCCACCGCAGCCAGAGCACGTTCAATACCCTCCTGAATCCCCACGTTAAATATATCCAGGCCGATCGGATTGAGATGAACCCCATAACGCCTACGAAATAGACCAAGGTTCGGCCCTTCCAGCTCCCTATGGCGGATCGCAATCCCACCGATCCTGGATACAAAACGTGAAACAGCCACATTCAACTTCCTCCTACATCTCTCAATTGCCCGAATGTCTCTAGCACCCAACCAGCGCAGCCTAGGGACCACCTCCGACCATACCACCACAATACTATTAAAAGAAGCATACATGCGGGCAATATCCTGCTTAATCGTATTGATGAGGTCCACCGTGCGAACCTCACCAAGATCATTACCGCCCGCATGCAACACCAAGATGGTAGGACCATAGACTACACTGCGAATGAAAAGACATTCATCCCGGAGCTGAACCCAGCGAAGACCCCTGATCCCCCTCCAACGGATCCTGGCAACCGACGAAGAAAAACCCAAATCCCGACCATAAACCCTGTCTTCTGCTCGCCGAGATGCCCAATAGATAAAGGAATGTCCAAGGATCCACACCATAACTGGAGGGAGACCTACGAGAAATCAGAAAAGCAAATGAGGACGTACATAAGAACGAAAACGCCCAGAATCCCACCGACCTATCGCCCTAATCTCAGAATCTGAAAAACCCGCCGACGAGGCAGCCGTCGCAGCACCTATACGAAACGAGTGAGACAAAAATTCCATGGGAGGAAGGCCCAAAACCACTAAAACCCGTCTGAAAATTGACTGGAACTGGAAACGAGTAACCGGGGAACCGCATGCATGAACAAAAAACACACCAGAGTGAAAACCCAGACGAAACAAATAATCGGATACTAATCGAACCGGGCACCAGGGGCCACCCGACGCACCGACAACCACTAGTTTTCCTCTGCCCAACTGGTCAGTTTTTGACCGACGCAAGAAAATTTCCACCCGGTCACTCATCAGTGAAACATCCGAAAACAATAATCCGCTGGGGCGGGAAGCACAGGCTGACACCACTTCTCCCACTCTAAAAGCACCAAAAAAGGACAAAACGAACAAAGATCTAAACAAGTACACTTCAAATACATCACTACACACTAGGGGAAGGGATTCACACAGCCGAGCAAGCAAAGGCAAAGTGACTGGCCTGCGAACGTGGCTGACATCCGGCGCCAACCTCTAGCTATGCGCCGTGCCGCAAAAGACCTACTGAGATCAGGCCATCCCCACATCTGAAACAAAAATGAAAGAGCCGCCAAGCTACGATCTACCGTGGATGGGCCCACCCCACGGTGCTTCAGCGCCACCAAATAAGACAAAAGTGAAAACTCAGCTGCAGAGCCATGACCAGCCTCCTGAGCTGAACAGAAGAAACCCCACCATTCAGTCCACACCGCCATGTAGGATGACCGGGTGGACGGGGCCAACGACTGCAAGAGCAGGTCTAAAAGAACTCGGAAGCAAGGCTCCATAACCACTCCGGACATGGAACACCGGACACTGCCGCCTCTGGAGCCAGCAACCTGAACTGGTCGATCTGCAAACGGGACAAAGAATCGGCAATGGAGTTATGCAATCCCGGAACATGACGCGCCCTGAAGCAAATGTTAAGACGCAAGCAGCAAAGTACGAGCCTGCGCAACAACGCCAATACCGGCAGGGAAGAGGAAGTGGAACGGTTAATAACATGAACAACACTCAGGTTGTCAGTCCAAAAAACGATCCGACGGTCCCGAAGAAGGTCACCCCACACCTCCACCGACACAACGATGGGAAACAACTCCAAGAATGTGAGGTTTCGGACAAGGGGAGAAGCCGACAGGGCTTGCGGCCACCGAGCCGCACACCACCTACCCCCAAAATATGCACCAAAACCGACAGACCCCGAAGCGTCGGTGAAAAGCTCCAAATCCGAACTGGACAACTCCGACTGCTGCCAGCATGTGTGCCCATTAAACTCTGACAAAAATCCCTGCCAGACTGACAGATCATCCCGAATACTCTTTGTCACCCGAATACGATGATGCGGAGACCGAACCCAACCGCCGACAAAAAGGACGGCCCATCGGCATCACCCGACATGCGAAAACCAAATGACCCATCAGCATTTGAAGTTGACGGAGAGTCACCTTTTTGGCCGCCCGAACCCTAGCTACCAAGGACACCAGGGAATCCAACTTGTCTTGAGGAAGATGGAAAACCATGTCAACCGAATTTATTTCTATCCCCAAGAAAGTAATGACCAACTGAGGTCCCTCAGTCTTCTCTTCCGCAATAGGAACACCGAAACAAGAAGCGATCTCGCGAAAACCGTGCAAAAGACGGGCACATTCATCGGAATCACCCGGGCCGATGAACAAAAAATCGTCAAGGTAGTGCAAAACGGAGTGGATACCTACCGTTTGACGAACGACCCAATCCAAAAAAGAACTAAAAACTTCAAAATAATAACAAGAAATTGCACAGCCCATGGGGAGGCACATATCAAAGAAAAAAGAACCCAGAAGGGAACAACCCAACAAGTGGTAACATTCCGGGTGAATGGGCAAGAGGCAAAAGGCAGACTTAATGTCCGACTTAGCCATCAAGCAACCCTTACCAGCAGACCGAACAAGGGATAAAGCCCGATCAAAAGATGCATACTGAACCCGAGACTCCTCCTTATCAATCCCGTCATTGACGGACTCGCCCTTGGGGTAGGACAGGTGGTGAATAAGACGGAACTGACCCTCCACTCTCTTGGGTACGAGACCCAAAGGTGAAACCCGGAAATCCCGAAAAGGAGGAGACAAAAACGGGCCAGACATGCGACCAAGGTCAACCTCCCGCATCAACTTGTCAAAAACTAACTGTTCATTACCCAAAACAGATTTCAAGTTACCGGACATAAACACGCCCTCAAACGGGGAAAAGGGGATCCAAAAACCATCCCGGAAACCATCACGAAGGATCGCAGCATCCCTATGATTGGGATACCGCTTTAGCCACGGCTCCATCCTTGGGCCGCTCACTGGGGTTATCTCCCTTCCCAGCGTCCCGGGGACCCGGTCGAACTGCAACCGGCTTCCCTTTTTTGAAACACCTGACGGCCGGGTGGGAGCCCCCGCAATGATAGCATTCATGCCGGAACCGGCAGGAGGAATACCATCTGCAATGGCTTTCGTTGAAAAGCCAACATAACCCCTTTTTAGACACTGCCGCACCAGCCGCGGATGATGCTGGGGCGGCATATCACGGAAAGGGAGCCGAGGGCCTATGTGGGGTCATCAGCAACAGCCACAGATTGACATCCTGACAATCAAAGGTGAGCTGAGGCCTAGACGACATCCGCTGACGAAACTGCTCATCATAACGGAACCAGCATAAACCACCGTAAACCTTATAAGCCCCCCAAATCAAGTCCAAATAACTGAACAAGGAGGGGGAAATCTCAGGAAAACACTCACACAAAATGCTAGCGAAGATCGAAAAACCTTGAAGCCAATTACCAAAGGTGCGGGGCACCTTACGTTTGTCAACCGACGTAGCATCGGTGCGACGAGTCGGACGGTCAACCGTTTCCTTGTCCGGTTGAACCAAAGAAAGAACATCAACAAATTCACGACGCCATATTTTTTCCTTCACATGAACGGCAACATGAAGCCCTAAAGGCGCGGAGCAACAAATTTGCCCAACCCCCAGCCGCCAAAAACCGCCGTCAGCCAGCGCGGCAGGAGGAGAACCTTTCTCCAACCTGTCAAGCACAGCACGCAAAGAGTGCACCAAATCCTCTTGAGAGTCACAACGCCTATCGCCCCGCGAGCCACTAGTGCCGTGCAAGCCGCCAGCGCCCTGCGCCAACCTAAGCCCAGCCCGAACAGGCTCCCACTCCACAATACCTGAGTTAACCACTGGTACAGCAACTGAGCGAGGCGTTCTGTCCCCTTCATCCTCAGAGTCATCCACCGAAGACAGGCCAGAATGTGATGCCACTGGAGAAATAACCTGTACAGATCTCTCACTCCTAGGAGTGCTTCTGGAGCGTGAAGAGCTGGAACACTGTGGAGTCCTAGCAGGTCTCAAAGGGGGAGATGAAACAGGGCCACAACCGGACGCAACATCACCAGCTGTGGGGCCCGCCCGGGCAACTGGAGCGCTCCTGGAGGACACCTCCGCATCAGGCTGCTGATCCACAAGACCATCCCGCCCAGATCTCGCGAGACAAGATGCCCTATGGCGAGATCTCGCGAGAGGGCTCCTGGATCTGAAGGCACCATCAGCGCGGCCATCTTGGGACTCCCTCCGCCGTCGAATAGGCCCAGGCCCAGCCTGTTCAAGGCCAGCAGGCCCAGCCGCCACTGAGGAAAATGGGTCTAAGATATCCACAGAGGAGACGGCAGCAGCCCGCACAGATCCACCGCTCCGTCGTTTTGAGCGCCCCCGTGACTCAGGGCCAGAAGCTACAGCGGGTTGCAAAGCTGGGCGGCGTCCCACAGGCACAGAAGCACTACGCGCCCGTGGAGAGCTAGGGCTGAAGCGCTCAGGCGGCCGTGATCTGCGGGCTCGCCCAACGTTTGTAATAGCACTTCCATCACTGCAACTCGCCGGACCGGGTGCGACAACAACTGCCGGAGGATGGGCAGCATCCAACAGTTGTGTAAGCCAGGCACCTCCATCCTCCTGGACGAGCGCCTGCACCCGGGCCATCAGACTATCCATTGCGGTAAACTAAATGGGAAAAGGTGAGGGAACCAAAAATCTCTTTCCCGCGCGGCTGTCTCGCACAATGAACTAAAGTGCGCAAACAGCCGCGCGGCAAAGCATAAATACCAACCCCCCAACCCAACCTCCAAACCCCGCCAGCCAATACCAACCACACAAAGGCAAAATGTTGCCAATGCATGGTCCGCGCCCCGCAGTCATGCCCTCCCTCAACTAAATGTCGAGGAAGGGGCCTCTTTCTTCATATTTTTTAAATTATGCATCTGACCCTTCTGACTTAAACTGTTTAAAAGCCTGCTTCTTGTGACTCATTTCCCAACTTATTAAACCATATTGGCCTTAACTTGCTCCTCTTGTGTTTATTCCCCAATAGTATGTAAGAACATTTTAAACAAATTTCATCTTTCTTGTGCATTTTTATTTTTAAATATATTGCATCCCACTGATTCTCATTTAATACTGCTTTTAGCATTCTAAAATTATACTTATTAAAGTTGAATGTGTTGGTTTAACCCTTGTGTTTATCATAATATATTTCAAATTATACCATATTTTAGTCACTTCTGCCTAAATGTTCCCTTACCTGTATATTCTTTACTAAAATACTTTTAGCAAAACTTGCCTAAACAATATATTTTTCTTTTCATAGGAAATTAAAAAATGAACTTCTGGAGATCAGAAGAAAAGGCGGGAAACGTCACACACAACGTCAGAACAACCCCAAGGTCTGTGTCCGCTGTCAAAAAAGCTTGGGGTTGGTTTTTGACCGGGGACAATTATGCCAAGCCTGCCAGTTGCGAGTCTGCAATGCCTGCCGTGTTGTGGTTAAAGATGGCAAATGGAAATGTACTGTTTGTACCAAGATTGCGTAAGTAAAATGACTTCCTTTTTGAACAACAAAAATCTCATGAAGAGCTTATAAGAGGGATTGAATGGCTGAATGTTCAAAGAAGTAGGAGGATTTCCCTTTACATTAAACAATCACTGACTCATTAATGGCTGGATCAGATCTGGCACTCACCTATTCATCAACAAGCAAGTACCAAATAGATTTGTCATTTCCTTCCACCAGCACACAAGCACACTCACACACACATACACATGTATGTGTGTGTGAGTGTGTGAGTGTGCTGGTGGAAGGAAATAACAAATTTATCTGCATGTATGTATATTGCCAGAGTGGTCACCCGTTCTCCATTTTTAGTCATATTTCGCATTTTTTCTCCTGTAACCTCCTGCTAGGTTGAGAGTACAATGAATAGAATATTTGTGCAGATTCCAGCAAAAGCAAATGAAAAAAAATAATGATTTGGGTAGCTTTATGCCTCGCTTCATCCTGACAAAGGGATGCTTTGAGCCCCTGAAACATAGCATTTTTATTTTGGTAAATAAACTCCCAGCTGTTGCTAGACTTTGTACAGATCCTTGAGTGTGTTTTCTATCATTCTAGCCAATAAGATGCAAGCTATATAGGACAAACCACAATTCCTATTGATTTTAAAAATCACTTTTAAACCCTAGATGGCTAGAAGGTCTGCAAAATATTGCAATGCAATGCATCTGAGTCCTTCCCACCTTTCATTGCTTAAAAGCCCCATTTAAAACAGTGGAAATGTATATCTGACAACTGAGGTGCCATTGGTTTGTCTCTGAATTTATCCTCTTTCATTATGAAAATGGCAAACTACAGGGAACAAATGAAAATTCACATTGATTTTAATTCCCATTTGTTTGTTAGAGAGCTGTCCAAATAATTACAGAACATGTATTGGAAAGCTCTCTAGCATTTAAGGGGTTAAAATCTCCATTTAAAACAATTGTTTTTTCTGCAGAATTGCTCCATGTTTCTTTCGGAATATGGCCCAATATGTCACAAACCAAATATGATTTACTAGTTGAAAAGCCCACGGGCCACAGTGCCACCCAGCAACCTTGGCTGGTGGCTGCGCTGCAGTCATGCACAGTACTGACGGCCCAAACACGCCGCGGGTGATAACGGAGAGGTGCGCTCCGAATTCAGACCATAGTCCTCTCTGCGACTACGGTCTAAATTCGGAGCGCCCAGCTCCATTATGAGCTGCGGAGCAGGAAGTCTCTACTGCACATGACTGCAGCGAGCATAGCCATCTCTACTGCGCATGACGGCTTCTGACAAACATACTTAGCTAATTATTATATAGGATGTTTAGTAACCTTGTCTTTCAGTGTCTTCCAATTTAAAACTCTTTTTCATCATATGTCTTGCACTCCTCACCCTATTTTATTTCTTTGATATGTCATTTTCTGTGTGGATGTGCCTGTATGACATGCATACCTTACATGCCACTTATCTGTTAATTTCTGTTTAAGCAGATGAGCCCTTCCCACTTTACCGGTTTCACACATGGTTCTCTTGCTGAAGTTTGGAGTTGAAGCATTAACTTTTAAAATTGTATTTTTCCACTGGCCCAGGGGATGGCTGGCCTGTGGGTCGGGGGGTTGCCACCCGGTCCTGTTATAAGTCTGGGCCAGCAGGCTACTGCCTCACTCAGTTTTCTGCTTGCTATTTTAAGCTCTGCCATATCACTAGTGTACCACCATTTTAATTAAGTTCATGTTCTGTGGTATCACTTGCCTTCTGTTGCAACATTAATGGCAGTTATAAAATTAACAAAAGGGGGTGGGCTATGATATTGGTCTGGAAAAACAGTAGCAATAGGTCAGGTGATTGTGCTTGTATACCAGGCCAAAAGTTGCCAGCCCTCCCTTGCACTTGCCCATTCGAGTGTCTTTTTTTTTTTTCATTTTCACATTTGTTGCGTAGGCAGATCTTCCAGGTGATATACATAGTAACATAGTAATATAGTTAACAAGGCTGAAGAAAGACAGGCGTCCATCAAGTCCAGCCCATGCCAAAACACCCCTATTGATCCAGATGAAGGGAAAAAAAACAAACACTGAAGCCATTTCCAGTTTAGCCCCAAGTGGGTAAAAATTCCTTTCTGACTCCAAATGGCAGTCAGATAGATCCCTGGATCAACAACCTATTGCATTGAAGCCACCTGTCATAATTCTCAATATTTTTCTGTGCCAGATAGGCACCTGATATTTTTTTAAAGCAGTTACAATATCTGCAAGTACAACATCCCAAGGCAAAGAATTCCATAGCTTTACTGCCCTTACTGTAAAAATCCCTGCCTTTGTTTTATTCAAATGTGCCTTTCCTCTAGTCTTCATGGATGACCTGTCATTCTTAGCTTAGCTCTTTCCCTAAATAACTCATTGGATAGTTCTTTGTATTGACCTTGAATGCATTTGTAAATGGTAATAATAGCACCCTTTAGACATCTCTTCTCTAATGTAAACAAACCTAGTTTGGCTAGTCTCTCTTTATAACTCAGATCCTCCAATCCCTGAATGTCTCTGCACTTTTTCCAGTTCAACAATGTTTTTTTAAGAACTGGTGCCTAAAACTGTACTTCATATTCCTGATGAGTCTAACCAAGTATTTGTATAGAGGTAGAAGAATATTAGCATCCCATGCATATACACCACTTTTTATGCAGGCTAGTACTCTATTTGCTCTTGCAGCAGCTGAGCGACTCTGCAAAATGCTGTGAAGTCTAATGTCTATCAGCATTCCTAAATCTTTCTCTAATGAAAATTCCCCAAGTTGTTTCCCATTTAGAGTATATATTTGTTTCTACAGCCCAAATGCATAACCTTACATTTATCTGCATTAAATGTCATCTGCCACTTTTCTGCCCATTCACTCAGTTTATCTAAATCTTTCTGCAGAGAAAAAACATCCAGACCTGTATTTATTTCCTTGCACAGCAAAGATTGAGATATTACTTTAAATTCCCACTTCTAGATCATTAATAAACAAATTAAAAAGCATTGGACCCAGGACTGAACCCTTTGGCACCCCACTTATAACATTAGAGCAAGTAGAAAAGGTTCCATTTACAACAAATTTCTGCCATCTGTCATTTAAGCAAATCACAATCCATGTACAGATATCACCTTCCAAACCGAAGCTTTTTAATTTATGCAGTAACCTGTTGTGAGGCACTGTATCAAAGGCTTTTGCAAAATCCAAGTATACTACATCAATAGCAATTGCTTTGTCTAAATTACTACTTACACTTTTGTGTAGACATGATCTATTCTTCATAAAACCATGCTGACTCCTACTAATAATATTGTTTACCTTCACATAGTCCTGAATTCTGTCAGTTAGTAACCCTTCTAATATCTTAGCCGCTGTGGAAGTCAAGCTCACAGGTCTATAATTTCCTGGTTTGGATCTTGCTCCCTTTTTGAACAATGGAACTACCTAAGCTTTCCTCCAATCACAAGGTACTATGCCTGATGAAAGTGAATGAATAAATAATAAGTATAATCGTCTTACTATTACTGAACTAAGGGGGACATTTATAAAAGTGGAATTAATTGAACAGAAGTGTTAAAGTTGCTGAAATATTGTCGCTGTTAGTTATAAAAGTATTAAAGTGGAACTTTCACCCGCTATAAAGTCGCCCTGCAATAATTAAGCAGGTAGAAACTAGCTTTATAATATATATGTTACCTCTGAAATGTAGCCCATAAAAAATAAATCCTTTATTGTAGGAGACTGACGGTGAGGTTAGTGCAGTCTGCTTGCCTTCACCATCAGTCCCTTCCAATTACCATGTGGCACACTGAAGTGCTTCACAATGGAAACTGGGACTGACCGCTCAGGTGCGCACACAAGATGTCTGCACTGATGCCTGGCTTCCAGTCTCCTACATTTTTTTTTAAATGGAATAAGGAAGTTTATAAAGGGTGGTTCGGTGAATTTATAAAGAACTGTCACTATTTGCAACAGTTTAGAGACAGAATTTTCACCACATATTTAACGCCATGTCTGACCTGTTATTATTCTTTACTTAAACCACATTTATAAAGGTAACTAGAATACATTATAAATATAAACCCTCATAATAAGGAATAAGAACATGTTAAGGATCCATTCACAAAAATGAACAAGAACACTTCTTTTAAATCTTTCCCTATGTTCCTTAAGTACCCTTGGGGGTATACCATCAGGTCCAGGTGCTTTATTCACCATAACCGTTTCCAGCCTCTTTTGGACCTTGTCCTCAGTAAGCCATGTACATGATGAGGAAATTCTGTGGTTTTGTCTATTTGCCCATAGCCTGTATATTCTGAAGCAAAGAATATATTTAGGGTGTCAGCAATAGCCATATCCTCACTAATCAATTAATCTGTCTCAGCATTAAGAGGACCAATATCAACCTTAATCTTTTTGTTATTAATATACTTGTAGAATTGTTTAGTATTTTTCTTGCTCTCAATTGCAATATTTCTCTCTTTTTCAATTTTAGCTAGCTTAATTGCTTCTTTGCACATTATATTGCATTCTTAATTTTTTTTTTAATGATGCATCTAACCTTTTGACTAGAACACTTTAAAAGAGAGAATGGAATTAACCCCCTTAATGCCCAATGACATGCCAGGACCATCAGGGTTCTCCGGGCGTTAAGGACTGGTGACAGTCCTCCATGCCGAGCTGTGATCACAGACTTCCCTGAAAAAAGATAACCCCCTGAACTGTAACGTACTTAAGGGGTTAATAAAACTCAGAGGACTTAAACAGTTCACCTGGAAAAACAATCAGTATTTTTGTCCTCTTCTTGGATTGTTGTCAAGAGGAACGAAAAATGGATTGTTCTAAGTTCTGAGTACTCAAAGCTTTTTGTATATGATTCAGCTGTGGATTCGTCCTGGGCATAGGCTTTCAGGACTCAAGAGTACAATGCGCTGAATATCTCCCTGGCAGTAATGAAAGAAAAAAAGCTTGAAACACCGTGTGTATGTATATATATATATATATATGTCCTATATAATAATTCACTAGGATGTTTGTTAGAAGCTGTCATGCGCAGTAGAAACTACCTGCGTTTGGGCAGTCTCTACTGCGCATGATTGCATCGCGTGGATGAGGCGACGCAAGACTGCGTCACGTGGAGCAGTGAGGTAGCTGCCTCTTAACTCTTTGAGTGCCAGAGGGGTACGCAAAGCAATGCCTTGCATACCCTTCTGGCACTCAAAGGGTTAATATTACCCTGACCTTGGCCCGTGTACACAGGCTTTTACACTAGTGTATATACATATATTTAAATATATATATATTTCCTTTAGTCCTGTGGATGCTACTTACTCAAATAAAATGTCCCCCCAACAGTGCTAAGATAGAAATACAGACACATTTATATAGAGCAGATAGATGAGGTGTGTTAGACATCTTTTGAATTATGGACGGTCTCCATGGACACAAAGGAAAATGAACAAACATGCCTCTTCTGTACAACGGTTTATGGTCAGTTACAGATGGACAAAATAGGCACAGAACACAATAGCAGTTTACTCATAGTGAGTGCACAGCATTTTGAGAACACACTAAAAGGGAAATAGGGTAATTTATATAGCATTTGATTGTTATTAACGCCTTAGATTCTGGACAGGTTTATTCATTGGAGACCTCCCTAGCATCCAAGTGGCTACAGAAAAAAATCTACTCTTAGCCATATGTTCAAAAGAAAAATAGAGGTGTCTTGGGTCAATCCATCTGCTGCAAAGGGAACAACTAAAAATTCCCAGTTATTTAAATGGGGATTTTAGCACCTTGAATGCTAGAGAGGTCTCCAATGCATTGCAAAACAATGCTTTGGAGACCTCTCTAGCATTCAAGGGTTAAAATCCCCATTTAAATAAATGGGAATTTGGGAATCTTTAATTCTCCCCGATAGTGCAGTTGGTTTGCCCCAGAATTCCTACACTTTTCTTTTGAACATACGGCCCTCAAAACATGAAATGGTCATTTACTTACCAATTTTATGTAGCAACAGAAAGCTGATATTTTTTACCCAGGAATTGCTTCTTTTTTATTTATTAGTTGGGTAAATTATCAAATATAGAGCTATGGGGGCATCCATTTTGTTTTTTGAGTTACCTAAAACATGGTAGTTATGAGTGCCTCTTAAAGGGGAAATACCTCCTTATTTTTACTTTATATAGTCTGTGCACACTATGTAAAATTATATCGTCTATTGTTTTTATTAATTGTTTTCTGTTCTTCACCTATTTTTTCACACTTTTCTGTCCCTGACATTAAGCTCCCTGGATCTGTTTCCACTGAGCTTTTGTCAGTGTCTGTGAACATAGGTATATTGATACAATGTAGAAAACATACAATTTAGAAAAGATGGCACATAGAGCACTCTGTACTGCAGGGGTAATGTTACATTGCATCACTGTGCTGCTGTGATGGACACTGTCCAGGAATCTCTTTGGAAAAATAATTCAGTGAGCTTACTGTGAGTGACATAAAAGTGGAAAAAAAGAAAAGAAAAAAAAAAAGAATAAATAAGTATAAGCAATTTAACGTTACATATTATGTACTTGGAGAATGTGTAAAGTCAAAATAAAGGGTTACTATCCTTTTAACACGGATTATATAGGGACAAAACTGTGTCATTGTCCATAGTAATTCATAGTCCTGGCTGGTGGGTAATATAAAAAAGCCAGGTTAATATAATTACAGCTTAATTGTTTGAGGTAGCTACAAAGATAAATAAATCTATACTGCCCTGTAATGCAGCTATTATATCACTTTCATATATAATAATTCGCTAATGTATGTTTGTCAGAAGCCGTCATGCTCAGTAGAGATGGCTGCGTGCGCTGCAGTCATGAGCAGTAGAGACTGCCCGCACCGCGGCTGATACGGAGCGGGGCGCTCCAAATTCAGACCAGAGTCCTCTCCACTTGGTCCCAGGAAGGTGCGCAGAGAGGGCTACAGTCTGAATTCGGAGCACCTCACTCTGTTCTGTATCAGCAGCGGCGTGGGCAGTCTCTACTGCACATGACTGCAGCGCCACCACTGACGAGAGGATCCAGCCACCAACTGAGGTTGCTGGGTGGCACTGTGCCCCGTGTACTTGGGCTTTTCAACTAGTTCTATATAAAAATATAAATATAACTGCTTCGGGTTTGCTGTCTGCCCCTCCCCAAGGTGGCTGAGTAGGGGAGTACGTGCACACCAGTAAATCGTAAGGGCCATTAATTTTGACAGGAGTGGCCAAATCAATGGGATTTTTTTAAAGGTATGTGTGTGTGTGTTGCTGCATTCAGATGCACGGTCCCTGGCCACTCCTGTCAAAATCACTGCATCTAGATTTACTGCCATCCACTAACAGCAGTTCCCCAGTGTCCAACACCAAGCAAGAAGGAATGCCATATCCCACAGGCAATGCTGTGCAGCATTCACTAGTTTATAAATAAAACAAGAGAAATAGATTTTTTGTTTTAGAGATTGCATGGTATTGGTGAGTAAATAATTAATTGTTTATTTTCCTGTTAAACGGACATGCAAACTTGAAATGCATGGGCACCTCTCTTATTACCACTATTAATTATATTTAGCTAACTGTACGACTCTTATAGGAAGATAAAATTAAAACGTGGAATAATCTTCCAATCTCTTGGATAGGAATGATAAATTTGAGAAAATTTCTATAATAACCAAAATATGTATTTCAGACCATATCTATACCTAACTCGTATATTAAATCTCTACAAAGTTTAATTAATTTTATCTGGGCCTACAAACCTTCATAACTTGAAAAGAAATGTTTGGGTGGATTGGGCTTACCGGATATAATGAAGTTTTATAGAGTTATTTAATTATCTAATACTAGTGTAAAAGCCCGTGTACAGGGGCCAAGGTCCGGGTGATGTTAACCCTTTGAGTGCCAGAGGGGTATGCAACGCATTGCAAAGCGTATGCAAAGCGTTATGAGGCTGGTCCTGCTCTGCGTCGTGCCGCCGACACTGTCATGCACTGTAGAGACTGCCCAAAAGCACAGAATGCTCCAAGCACAGAACTCCCAGCATTCCTACACTTCCCAGCATTCTGTGTGTGCTCGGGTAGTCTCTACTGCGCATAACGGCTTCTGACAAACATCCTAGCGAATTATTATATAGGATAACAGAAAGCAAGATTGCACTGTGTGAAATTATTTAGTCTCCCACCCGTAAAGTGGATGTCACAGACCCAGACGTGCTCTGTCAGAGTCGCCAGTTTTTACCCATCAGCTATTATTTATCTCTGCACGATGGAAGCCCTTGTATTTTTTCAGGGAACCCAGAGATCCACAGAACACAGTTTGAGAACAGATGATCTAGGAGTAAGTGTTTATTGTTACCTTTATGACCTGTATATGAATCAGTTTGTATCCATTAGAAGACTTGATTGTATATGGGGTGCTGATAAGTTGACTATTTCTTGCGGCCAGTATTGCCTCCATCTTCTGTGATTAGCCACTTACCAAGTACGGAACATGGAGGGGGAAAAGTACCCACTTCACTTAGGGGTCTGTTTGTGTGTTTTTACAAGGAATAGTAAACCCTGTGATTAAAAAAAACTGCTGAATCTGAATCACATATTGGCCTGATCTCAGTGATGCACAATCCAAATCTTTCTCTGAATCAGAGAATAACATTGTAGTTTTTACATATATTTTTTAGGTATATATTAATCACTAGTTTAAAAGCCCATGTACACGGGCCACAGTGCCACCCTAAAGCCTAGGCTGGTGCTCAGAGCCTCTCTGCTCACCAAGCGGTCCCAGGAGTGCCCCGCTTCTTATCAGCCGCGGCACGTTCAGGCAGTCTGTACTGCACATCACGGCTTGTGACAAACACACATTTAGCAAATTATTATATAAGATATGGCACTGGATTCATGCACAGCCACTTAAGAGTTGGGTGGCAATTCATGAAAACATTTTGGAACCCTTAAACTTAAGGCTTTATCAACTTCCTTTGCTGTGTGGTGGAAACCTTCCCCTCCATAAATTAAATATACATCCTTTTGTTAAAATAGCCTAATTACCTGACTCCAGATCCTCCTTAACTGTCAGTTTGTCTGAAGAATACCCTCTCCTTTTATTTAAATTTTGAACAACAATTCAGTACAGATTGATGAGTCTGTTACTGCCTTTTCAAATTGGTAGCAAAAGGGCAAGCTGTTGGTTACTAATGTAATCATAAACTATTGACTTTTAGCACATTACAACAAAAATTCAATCTTTCTCCATCAGAAAAAAAGAATTATGATAGTATTGTAACATATATCAATCTCCAAACAGAGACCAATTAAATAGGAAATGGGCAATGTTTGAAGTGCAATGTATAAGCCCCAACCTTCCTAGGCACTGGGTATCTTTGTTATATAATATGTTAGAATCACAAAACAATATTTTTTCCTCTTAAAAAAGATAACTGGAGTTTAGGATTGAACATTTACATATCTGATAGGGAATGGCTTCAGGTTCTTCAAAATTCCTTTACTACATCTAAAAACATATTGATTGTAGAAACATATTTTAAAATAATTTCATCTTGGTACAAAACCCCAGCTTCCTTAAATGTTTTCATAACTGACATCAACCCAACTTGCTAGACATGTAATAATTCCATAGGGGGCATGTTCCTCCTCTGGTGGAATTGCCATTCATACAAACCTTCTGGTCATTAATAAATAATTTAACAAATTAACCAAATCACATATTCCATTTGATCCTAAGATAATCCTGCTGAACAGTATTACTAAAATAACTCCCATAAACTCAGACAGGGGTATTAACACTTATCACCTAATAAATGGAGCAAAATGAACTACTCCTTCTGATTAGAAAAATTCTGATGCCCTCTAGATGCAGGAAAGGAAATTGCAAGTGAATTAAACAAATATTTTGAGAATTTGTGTGACATGCGTTCTTTTACCTTACTCGTATTAATGAGACTTTCAAATGGTGCAATTCCTTTTCTTTGAAACCCAATAAAAATCTATACTTTAAATAAAATACAATCTCACAGAAGCTCTGTGGAAGCTACCATTTTTGCCTTTTGCATAGCTCCTTGACTTACATTACCATAGCAATCGTGAAAGGTGTCTCTGAAGCGGTAGTCCTGGATTGTCTGTAAATAACCTGAGATAAGGTTATAGCATTTTTAATACAAATGCAGTGGGCACTGATGAATTAACTGTCATAGCTATTGTTCCTCATTTCAAACTACACAAACAAAATTAAGCAAATGCTGCCTGTTTAGGACAGTCTATACATGCATTAAACAAAGCAATATGAGATATATATTTTAGGTATCGAACATAAAATAAATTATTTTTACAGATCATAGGATTGCATTTAACCCCTAGAGTGCCAGGTGAGTACATTGTACGAGTTTGGACAGCTGTACCCGCTGTGCCAAGCTCGTACAATGTACCCACTAAATACGGTCACTGCATAAGCCGGTATAACCGGCATGCAGTGGCTGCATTTAAAAAAAAAGCCTGGCACTCATGGGTGGACATGAGGATCACTCCTCATGTCCCCCCTGCTATTGATCTCCCAGCTGATCGCGCTGGGAGATCAATAACGTAAGAGGAGAAGCGCAGCTTCTCCTCTCCCGTCTCTCCTACCCGAACTTCCGGGTAGGAGTGGGCGGGACCGGGGGAAGCCTCCCAACGTCATTGCTGACATGGTCCCGTTGACTCCTACCAGGTGGTAGGAGCAGGGCTGGATTTACATCTCAGGAGCCTGTAGGCACAGAAATTTGAAGCGCCCCCCCATCTGCACTGGATACCTCCACAATGCTCCTAATCTCCACGCTTCCCCCCCATCATCTCCATATTGCCCTCACACAGGGCCGGCGCTGCCATTAAGGCAGAACAGGCAGCTGCTTTAGGGCGCCGCAATGGAGGGGCGCCGAAAAGAGGGAAGGTTTTTTTTTTGTTTTATAATCTATATATATCTGCCTGGGTCTCTCTGCGGTGTGTTACAAAGACGCCGCAAGGGAGCGCTTGGTAGTGTAAATCAGCACTCCCTTGCAGCGTCTATGTTACACACTGCAGAGAGACCCAGGCTCTGTAGCAATACAGAGCGCTGAGAGATGACATCATCTCCCAGCGCTCTGCATTACTGAGAGCAGCGCGCGGGAGCCTCAGCTCTGTGCCAAAGGAGGCACAGAGCTCTAAGCTGTGGCACGCCGCTAGACCACCAGGGACTCAAGGTAGGGGGATGAAGGGGGCATTGTGGAGAGGGCATTGTGGAGATAAAGGAAGCATTGTGAAGGGGAATTGTGGAGATGAAGGGGCGATGTGGAGTTAAGGGGGCATTGTGGAAGGGTCAATGTGGAGATGAAGGGGCATTGTGGAGGGGGCATAGTGGAGATGAAGGAGGGGGCATAGTGGACATGAAGGGGCATTGTGGAGACGAAGAGGGCATTGTGGAGATGAAGGGGCATTATGGATAGGTCAATGTGGAGATGAAGGTGGCATTGTGGAGATGAAGGGGCATTATGGATGGGTCAATGTGGAGATGAAGGGGGCATTGTGGAAGGGGCATTGTGGAGATGAAGGGAGCATTGTGGAAGGGGCATTGTGGAGATAAGGGGGCATTGTGGAAAGGGCAATGTGGAGATAAGGGGGCATTGTGGAAGGGGCAATGTGGTAATAAGGGGGAAATGTGGAAGGGGCATTGTGGAGATAATGGGGCAATGTGGAAGGGGCATTGTGGAGATAATGGGGCAATGTGGAAGGGACATTGTGGAGATGAAGGGGCAATGCAGAGATAAGGGAGCATTGTGGAAGGGGCAATGTGGAGATAAGGGGGCATTGTGGAAGGGGCAATGTGGAGATGAAGGGGCATTGTGGAGATGAAGGGAGCATTGTGGAAGGGGCAATTTGGAGGTGGGGAGAGTATGGAGGTGAATATGTGGGCGGGGAAGGGGATTGTGGCAAGGTCGGGGGGGGCGGGGGGCATCAAAATGCACCTTCGCCTGTGTATAAAAAAATCCTTTCACCGGCCCTGCCCTCACATTGCCCCCATCATCGCCACATTGCCTTCACAATGCCCCCCATCAGCTCCATATTGCCCCATCAGCTCCACATTGCCCTCACATTGCCCCCCACCCCATCAGCTCCAACTTGCCCCCACCATCTCCACATTGCCCTCCATCGGCTCCAATTCGCCCCCCATTGGCTCCAACCTGCCCCCCATTGGCTCCACATTGCCCCCCATTAGCTCCACATTGCCCTCTATCGGCTGCAACTTGCCTCCCATTGGCTCCACATTGCCCCCCATTAACTCCACATTGCCCTCTATCGGCTCCAACTTGCCCCCCATTAGCTCCACATTGCCTCCCCCTGTTGTCCGTTTCCTACCTTCGTGGTAGGAGATCTGTATGTCTTGCACCCGATGAAGCTCCCGCTCGGTCTCCTATTCAAGAATGCAGAGCGCTGGGAGATGATGTCATCTCCCAGCGCTCTGCATTCCTAAAGAGGCGACGAGGGAGCTCCATCAAGTACAAGACTGGGGGGGGGGGCGGGAAATGGGAGTGGGTGCCACCGGCGCAGCCAGCGAGGCGGCTAGTTTTTTTTATTTTTAAAGAATATTTAAAAAAAAAAAATCCAAATGGCAGGCGCCCCTCATTGGCGTGCGCCTGTAGGCAGGTGCCTACTTTGCCTAATGGAAAATCCGGCCCTGGGTAGGAGAAAAGGGCAGGAGAACTTTTGCTCTCCTGCGTCCCATATTGATCTCCCAGCCGATCGGCAGGGAGATCAATTACTGGGGGGACACCAGGAGGGGTCCTGATGTCCCCCACGAGGTCTGAAATTAGAAAAAAAAAATAAAATGAAAATAAAAAAATTGCTAAGTAACCCTGTGAGTGCCGCAGGGGTCCCCAGCACATTGCTTTGCAATGTGCTGGAGACCCCTGTGGGACTCACAGGGTCACTTATTTTGGGGGGATTTTTTTTTTTTAAAGACCTCATTGGGGGGATCAGGGGAGTGCTGATGCCCCTCAATGAGGTCTATGATTAAAAAAAAAAAAAAAAATTAACCCTGTGTGTGCCACAGGGGGGTCCAATGCCCCCCCCCCCCGTGGCACACGCAGGACTTTTATCATTCCTTTGTTACCAGAGATTGTTGGGGGGCCATCAGGATTGGTCCTGATGGCCCCCCAACAAGCTCTGATTACAAAGTAATAATTTTAAAAAAATTAACCCTCTGAGTGCCACAAGGGTCCAATGCATTGCTTTGCAATGCGCTGGAGACCCCTGTGGCACTCACAGGGACATTTATTTTGATTTCTTTTTTTGTAAGAATCCTGATACCCCCCAATGAGGTCTATAATAAAAAAAAGTAAATTTTAAAAAATTAACCCTGTGTGTGCCACGGGGGGGCAATGCAGCCCCCCTTCTGCGGCACACACAGGACTTTTACCATTACTTTGTTACCAGAGATTGTTGGGGGGCCATCAGGATTGGTCCTGATGGCCCCCCAACAAGCTCTGATTACCAAGTAATGATAGAAAAAAAATTAACCCTCTGAGTGCCATAAGGATCCAATGCATTGCTTTGCAATGCGCTGGAGACCCCTGTGGAACTCACAGGGTCACTCTGTTTGTGGACATATATATATATTTTTTTTTTACTAAGACCTCATTGGGAAGGGATCAGGGGGTCCTGATGCCCCTCAATGAGGTATATAATAATAAAAAAAAAAAAAAAAAATTAACCCTGTGTGTGCCACTGGGAGGGGGGGTTCAATGCAGACCCCCTTCCTGTGGCACACAGAGGACTTTTTATCATTAATTTGTGATCAGAGCTTGTTTGGTGGCCATCTGAATACAAAGTAACAATAAAAAAAAATTAACCCTTGCTTTGCAATCCACTGGACACCCCTGTGGCACACAAAGGATTTTTTTTCCCCCTTTATTTTTTATTTAGCCCTCTTTGTATGTGTTCTGATGCCCCCAACGAGGTCTACACAAAAATATTGGGGGGAAAAGCCCCAAAAAATTCAAGTGCCACAGGAGGGGGAGTCCAACACAGTGCTTTGTATGAGGGGACATACAGTACACACTAGTAGTCACAGATCTCCCATACACACTATCAGACACTGCCCCACCATCACCACCATCCTTGCTCCTCGGCTCATACCCACACACACTGCCTAATCCCTCACCCTCCCACACAATTTGTTACACTTGTAGTCACAGGTCCGCACATACACCAGCTGACGCCCTAGATTCCTTCATTTGTTAGCCATAAAATCATACATTCACTGTTTTCTTTCCCATTCCTGTTTCACTGGTAGCTACGCTCCTGTAGCATAAATTGGTATGTCAACCCACAGCAGTGGGGTACCATTTTTCTTAGGCTGCCAAGAAGTCCTCCTAGGAAATCCCACGCCATTGAACCATTTTTGTATCTTTGAAGTGACTGATGTGTAAAACAAATGTTTTTTTTTTTTTCCTGTAGCGCCACATTCTGGAAATAGTTGTGCCAACTAACTTAGGGGTAATAAGGCAAGTGACCCCTCATTAGATGCGGCAGGTTGTCTTCTTACCAAAATGGTATGGTTTATCTACCTTTTTCTTCAATTCTGAAGGTGTTATAGCCATTTTTGTACAGGCAAGTCACATTTGAGAAAATGTTAGAAACATCAGAGGTTGTAGTAGGTGTAGTTTTCTACTTCTAGCACCCCCTAAGGTAGGTCAACTCATACCAATGGGGTGTCGTTTGACTCCTAAGACCACTAGCTAATGAATGCAGTTGAAAATTCCATGGTTTTTACAGAGCTGCATACATTTGAAGGGGCAGAAATGTAAGAAAATGCCTTTTTTTCATTAGTGCCACCTCCTGGAAGCATTTGTGCATACCAACCTTTGGGTAAGAAGGCAAGTGACCCCTCATTAGATGCAGCAGGTTGTTTTCTTTCCAAAATGGCATTGTTTCTCTACCTTTCCTGCATATCTATTATGGTTATAACCATTTTAGTGCAAGCAGATAATTTCAAAAACAAAAGTGGCAGGTTTACGTACGTGTTCCTAGCACCCACATATTGTATGTTAACCCACACAAATGGGCTACCATTTTTCTCATGTTGGTAGCAGGTACTGAATACAGCAGGAAATGTTATGGTTTTCAAAGATTTTAGTATCTTTGAAGTGGTGGAAATGTAAAAAAACGTATTTATTCCCATAGCGCCACATTTTGGAAATATTTGTGCACTTCAGCCCAGGGGGTAGAAAGGCAAGTGACCCCTCACTTGATGCGGGAGAATGTCTACTTTCCAAAATGGTATACCTTTTATACTTTTCCTTCATGTCTCTAACAGTTATGAACATTTTAGTACAAGCAGCCATTTTCGAAGAAGCAAACAGGTAGGTGTAGTTATGTGCTTCTGGCACCCCTAAGGTAGGTCGACTCATTCCAATGGGGTGTCATTTTTCTCCTAAGAGCACTAGCTAAAGAATACAGTTGGAAATTCCATGGTTTTCACAGATTTCCATACAGATGAAGGGGCAGAAATGTAAGAAAATGCCATTTTTTCCTATAGTGCCACCTTATGGAAGCATTTGGGCACAACAGGCTTGGGGTAATAAGGAAATTCACCTCTCATTAGATGCGTCAGGTTGTCTTCTTTCCAAAATGGTATGGTTTGTGTACCCTTTCTTTACGTCTGTAGTTGTTATAACCATTTTTGTACAGACAAGTAATGTTTGAGAAAATGCACTTCTAGCGCCCCCTAGGTAGTTAAAGTCATACCAATGGGGTGTCATTTTTCTCCTAAGAGCACTAGCTAATGAATACAGTTGGAAATGCCATGTTTTTCACAAATTTCAGTACATTTGAAGGGGCAGAAATGCCATTTTTTTCATTAGCGCCACCTTCTGGAGGCATTTGTGCACACCAGGCTTGGGGTAACAAGGCAAGTCACCCATAATTAGATGTGGCAGGTTGTCTTCTTTCCAAAATGGTATGGTTTGTGTACCCTTTCTTCATTTCTGTAATTGTTATAACCAAGTAATGTTTGAGAAAATGTTAGAAAAATTGGAGGTTGCAATAGGTTTAGTTTTGTACTTGTAGCGCACCGTGAGGTAGGTGAACTCATACCAATTATACAGATTTGGTATTTTTTTACTCGAGGGACTCGGGGCTTTTTCAAATAATTGAAACTTTTTCAATCAAGGTAAATGTTTTTGATACATAGTATGCGATTTTAGCAAAATGAGTAAATTTTCACTTTTTTTGTCATTATGACATCATAGCTTTTTGCACAATGTAAAATTCTCTTCATGTAAGGTACCACAAGAAAGCTCAATTTGTTCTGAAAAAAACAATATATAGTTTTCCATATTTAACTAAAAATCCCCAGAGGAAATCAAGCCTAAACGGAAGGATAGCAAAAATGCTGAAAAAGTGTCTGGCCTGCAGGGTAAAGGAAATGGCCGGAGCCTCTGGCACTGAAGGGGTTAAATGTATATCAACCAGTTTCATTGTAAAGTTTCACTCTTTCTTTACATCTACCAATATGAGAGCTTACAGCAACTCATACTACCCATACAGCTAAAAAGTGATCATTGAATGGTTATGAACAGCACACACTACCTCATTTGTACGTTTGATAGGGAGCCTATAGGTTTGTAGAAAGGTATACAGAAAAGAAAAGGATGTTTAATCAATTGGTTTGTATAGGTTTGTAGAAAGGTATACAGAAAAGAAAAGGATGTTTAATCAATTGGTTTCTTCAACAGATATTACAAAATAAGTAAAATGCTAATTAATAATAATATAAATATTCATTCAAGGGGATACATTGATAAAAAGTGGAAGAGGGCATCAAAGTTTGGAGAAAACTCCTGACAAATATTTTGGGAACCATTGTATTGGTATGTCATCTACTGCCATATAGGATATACATTTTATTATAATGTACTTTCAACATAAGCATTAGTCAGATGTTGATTTCTGCTCTACATAATTATAAATCCGCCATTTCGTATAGAATCCCATTCATTTCTAAACTTGGTCATATAATCTGAAAATCTGTGTGGCTGTTAGATACCATATTAAGGCTAATGTACTAAATAACTTGGAGCAATTGTAGGCGAACAAGAAGCACTATGGAGTGGATAAAAATTCTTAGTAATTTGAGAACTTTTAACTAATGTCAGAGAGGTCTCCAACTCTTTGGGCCACATGTTCAAAGGGATAACGACAAAAAAAAGTAGCATGAACGCCAAAAGTAAGTAATTGAATGAATGAATGGCATATTTTCGTTAGAGTATACGACAAAAAAAACTAGTAATGTCCATTACACAAATCTCCAGAATTGCTGGACAGAGGGGCGGGACAAGGGCGTGACTAAACTATTCTCCAGTGTCGTTTAGAGGAAAACAAAATGTATCGTATACAACGACAAAAAAATGTCTTGCAAAAGACAAAATTTGTACGTTAAGAAAAAAGTGGAGGGAATATGAAGTTCTGAATGTGAGAACCCCATAATAATTGAAGGAAATACAACACAAGCACAATTACTATATCTGTATACATACATTTTTGTCTTTAGTTAAGATAGTTTTGTTTTTAGTTAAGACATTTTTGTCGTTACATATGACAATTTCAGTCAGGAATCATACTTCAGTGACAAAACGACATATTTCCAATCACAACCGACATGCTCTGAAAATATTAATGAGCCCAGTGACACTGTACTTTGAAATGTTGTTACGAACGACAAAAGCTATTTCGCTACTTCCTTGAACATATGGCCCTTTGTGAATCAATGCATTGAAGACATCTCTAGTGTTCAATGGGGGAAATTCACTAAGCGGTGATAAAGAGGTGATAGAGTGTTGATGACTTCTCCAGTTTATCACTTCTAGAGTTCCTATGTTATTCTATAGAGCCTATGCACTAAGATCTTCAAAGTTGAAGAAATCTTAATGCATTGGCTCTATAGAATAACATAGGAATTGGAAAAGTGATAAACTGGAGAAGTCATCTCCACTTTACCACCTCTTTATCACTGCTTAGTGAATCACCCCTAGTGTTTTTAAAAGCCCAGTTTAAAGGGATAGTAATGTCAAAAAATAGTAGTTTTGCATTTAGAAGAGCTTAAAAAGTTGAGCTAATGCAAAAAAATGTATCTCTCAAACCGCTATGGTTTGAGAGATACAGGCATTTAAAGTTTGATGTCTCCTGCTGACATCTGTACAGCTGTCAGCAAGAGATCCGAGTCTGTCGACACAGAGGCTCTGTAGCAGAGCCGCAATCTCGTTATTGCCAACGAATCCCTTCATTGGAATGGTCTAAAATGTGTGCCTGGTTTGCAAGCACACATTTTAGACCATTCCAATGAAGGGATTCGTTGTCAATAACGCAATTGCGGCTCTGCTGCAGAGCCTCCGTGTCAACTGACACAGATCTCCTGCTGACAGCTTTACAAATGTCAGCAGGAGACATAGAACTTTAAATGCCTGTATCTCTCAAACCATAGCGGTTTGAGAGATACATTTTTTTGCATTTAGCTCAACTTTTTAAGCTCTTCTAAATTCAAAAAAACTTTTTTTTACATCACTAACCCTTTAAATCAATGGGAATTTGTATTTGCCTGCTATGGTGCAGCATTCTGCTCTATAGCCCTAGTTCTTCTTAGTAAATCAGCAATATTATTCTCAAATGCTAACAATAGGAGCCTTTGAGTGTATTTCATCTCTTAACATTTTTCTCTGTTGTCCAATACAGGTTACTGGTAACTTTGGGTAGGCAATCAGCCCCTTTAAATAGGCAGGAACAATTCTGAGAAGTAACTGCTGGGTGGAGCCTACCTCCTTTCCTTAGGTTGCATCTAGCCAATCCCCAACCAGTAAGATTTGTTCTTTGGTCAAGACACAAGCAAGAGAACAGTTCTGCTATAGTTTTAGCTTTTTATTATTTTTCTGTTAGATATGGGATACCACCATTAGGCGGATTACCATCACTAACAATTCCCATCACCAAAATGTGGATAGCTCAGTTTACCAGGTGCTTTTGTGGACCTAAACCCTGGGGGGAAAATCTTGGCTGCAAGTTCTTTCCCCAGGAGTTGCCCACTGAGGCTTCTTCTTAATCTATGGTAATCTGAAGACAGAAGATCTGCTGAAAAAGGTGAGCACCCTTTCAGTGCTGAGGTCCACATGTCCCATGCTTCCCCTCCGCGCAGGGGTCTCAACTGGAGTTCCTATTACATACTCATGCAATCATTGGGGTTATCTATATGTCTGTGAGGTGCTTGTAGCAAGTTTCTGTGGTAACTTAACTCCTTTGCCGCTGGTTAGCATCCTTTTTGGGAGTTGTGGGCACTTTCCTTACTGGGACTAGTGTTTATTGGGTCTACTGACTTCTTCTAGTGGAATTTTGAGTGGTTTTACTTTTTGGTATTCACCTTGTTAACGTTGTGCTCCGTGCTTTTAAGGCATGCATATACCACATATACACCTTTGCTCCATTCACTTCTATGGGACTTTACAGTTTGGGACATGTTTCTGCAACTGCTGCACGTAGCGAGGTCAGAGACGGCTCATTTTGTTGGTTTACCCTTACTCTGTTATCTGGTCAACGTTCCAGGCATGTTGGGGGCCTTAGGGGGCTTCGGACACTGTTGGGGGTACTCCTTCAGCGAGACTACAATTCCCATGAGCGATCGCTTTGAGCGCTTTTCTCTGATTGGCTCCCGCTGCAGCAGCCATTTTGTGTCTTCGCAGATCAAGTATCTTATGCAGGGCTTGGACTCTCCTTCTCTCCTCAGCAATTTAACCCTTCACCTACCAGATAAGCCTAATTTAGCATTTCTGGGGTGACTTTTATTATCATACACACTGTTTTGTGGGTGTTTTGATACTTTGACTGTTTGACTCTGTGAGAATGTCTACTCCATTAGACCTTGGGGCTAAACCTAAGACTAAGGACACTGGGGCATCTATATTCGCCATTGCTCTTCATGTCAGTCAGGGTTACCTAGAGAATACTCAGGTCATGTTTGCCCAGCATGCGCTGCTGCCCCTGAATCCCCTGCAGGGACCTCCAGCCATGCACTAGAGCCAGTTCTGATGCAAGAGTTTAAGGCTACTACTAGGGACCTCATCCGCCGGGTGTACCTGATGTGTCTGATTCTTCTGAGGAGGAATTATTGGTGGACTCTGATGATGATGATGACTGTTCAGCTGCTCCTTCATCTCAGTTTTTTGTGGACCCCTTTGAAGCTGACCCCATTCCCTTGGCTGAGGGCCTGATCAGGGCTGTGTTGACCACCCTGAACATTCCCTTGGTGCAGGAGGTTTCTTCTGACCCCTCTGATGTATTCCAGGAGCCTGTTAGGCCCCATACCTGTTTTCCACCTAACCCCACCTTTGACCGGTTGGTGTCAGAGTAGTGGAAGTTTCCAGTCAGGAAGCCATCTGTCTCTAGGACTTTTGCTAAACTTTACCCATTCTCTGAAACAGCCTTTACGCAATGGGTCCATCCACCCAAGGTGGCTTTCTAAGTCCACTGCCTTGCCTGTGGCTGACACATCTGCTCTGAAAGACTGGACTGACAAGAAGCTTGAGACCTCTCTCAAGGCTATTTTTGCAATGACTGGTTCTGACTTCCGCCCTGCATTTGCTGCTGCGTGGGTGAATAGGGCTATGGCTGTTTGGACTGAACAGCTCACCACAGCTGTCCATCAGGGAGCTTCTACTGCTGACATGTTGCGGCTTCTCGCTAACATTTCTGCTGCCCTGTTTGACGCTTTCCGCATGGTGGCCATGGCATCAACCATGTCTATGGTAGCCAGACGGGCTCTTTGGCTCAAGATCTGGTCTGCAGACACTGCCTCCAAGAGGGCTCTCTTGTCCTTGTCCTTTCAGGGCACCTCACTGTTTGGGCCTGATCTTAAAGATCTGATCAGTGAAGCTACTGAAGGGAAGAGTACTCACCTGCCAGTGGTCCAGAGGAAGAGGGCGCCTGTCAAAAGTAATCGGCTTTTTCATCCCTTTCAGGCAGACTCACGCCAGGCTACCCAGACGGTCCCACAGACTCTGTGCTCCTCATCCAAGCCTAAACAGCAGTGGAGGCCCAAGTCCTCCGCGAAGCCCAAGGCTTCCAAACCTTCTTCTGAATGACTCGCCGTACCCGGGTCCCCACCCGCAGGTAGGTGGCTGCTTGTGCCACTATCTCTCAGCTTGGGAGGCCTCTGTGGAGGACCCGTGGGTTTTACAGGTGGTGGGTACAGGGTACAGAATTCCCTTCACCTCCCTTTCTCCTTCAAGGACCTTCTCTTCTCGTTCTCCCTTGGGAGCGGAAAAGCTCTGCCTTTTCGAAGAGGCCATTCAGGCCTTCTGGACAAGGTGGTCCTGGAACCAGTTCCTCTTCAGGAGAGGGGCTTGATATTCTACAACAACCTTTTTCTGTTTTCCAAAAAGGACGGCGGATGTCGTCCCATTTTGGATCTGAAAGATCTCAACTCCTTTGTGGTCCGGTCCGAATACCGCCACGAGTCACTGCGCATAGTGATAGCAGCCATGTCCCCTGGGAAATTTATGGCCTCTCTGGATCTTCAAGATGCCTATCTGCACATCACCATTCATCCAGAGAGTCGGCAGTATCTCTGCTTTGCCTGCGACCGAGGGCATTTCCAGTTTTCTGCCCTCCCCTTTGCCCAGACCACAGCTCCCCAAGTCATCAACAGAGTCCTGGGGGCGTTGATCTCTGTCCTGCATCGGAACAGTATCAGAGTTACTCCATACACGGACAACCTCTTTCATCAGCTGGTGCAGGACTGCATTCATGCTCTCTCCCATCACGGCTGGATCATCAATCTGGACAAGTCAGACCTTGTCCCTTCCCAGAGGATGGTCTTTCTGGGGGATGGTGTTCCTCACGGATGAAGTAGCTCATCAGATAGCACTGAAGGTCCATGCTGTCCTGTCTCAGGATCCAGTTCCAGCCAAGAAGTTGTCATCCTTGGTGGGGAAGTTCATTTCCACCACAGAGGCAGTCCCGTTCGCCATGGCTCATACAATGGAACTTCAGAGGTTTCTAATCCTGGCATGCAGGGGTCAGCCAGATCTCCTGGAACGATCCCTATCTCTTCCTCTTCATGTGGAGCAGAGCCTCTCGTGGTGGCTCCACCTGAACAATCTCCTGAATGGCAGACCCTTCCTGGTGCCCTTATGGATGACAGTCACAACGGATACCAGCCTCTCCGGATGGGGAGCTGTACTGGGGCACTTGAGTGTTCAAGGCCAGTGGTCCCAGGAGGAGTCTTTTCTTCCCATCAATGTCTTGGAGCTTCGGGCGATATTTCATGCCCTTCATCACTGGACACAGCATCTGGTGGATTGCCTGGTCAGGGTACAGTCGGATAATTCCACAGCGGTAGCCTACATCAACAAACAAGGCAACACAAGCTTGGATAGAGGTCAAGGCTGTTTTATCATGGGCAGAGCAGCATGTCCCTGCCATTTCATGTAGTTCATGTTCCTGGCGTACATAACGTTCTTGCAGACTTCCTCAGTCGGCACACGGTGGACAGCGGAGATTGGGAACTGCATCCAGAAGTGTTCAACCTCATCATCCAGCAGTGGGGTCTTCCATGCATCGACCTGATGGCGACCCGGCACAACAGGAAGGTTCCAACGTTCTGCTCTCGTTGGGCGGATCCCCTGGCTCTGGCAGCAGATGCATTGTCAATCCCATGGATATTTCCTCTGGCTTACCTATTTCCTCCAGTTCCCCTGTTGAACAGGGTGCTACAGAAACTGAGACTTGAACACTGTCCAGTCATTTTGATTACTCCGTATGGGCCTCGACAAGCTTGGTTTCCGGAGCTTACCTCTCAGTGGTGGAACCTCTTCGACATCCCTCCCATCCGGATCTTCTTCTGCAAGGTTACCTCTGGAAGGAAGATGTTCATCGTCTGGCTTGGACGGCATGGAGGTTGAATCCTCAATTTTGAAGAAGCTTTTTCTTCTGGTGTGGTGGCTACTATGCTTAGTGCTCATAAGCCTGTTTCCTCTAAGGCCTACCATAGAGTTTGGTCTACCTTTCTGTCTTGATGTGCTGACAAAGGCCTGTCTCAGGATTTTGACCTTCCTACAGTGCTTTCCTTCCTCCAGGATGGTGTGAATAAGGGTTTTAGTCTAAGGTTCAGACTTCTGCGCACTCTGTCTTCTTTCAGAGGTGTCTTGCTATCATTCCTGATGTTAAGGTTTTCTTCCAGGGTGTTGCTCATACCCATCTGGCATTTAAGTCCCCTGCTCCTCTGTGAGACCTTAACTTGGTTTTGGGAGTGATTCAGCCTCCTCCTTTTGAGGCTTTGGCTACCATTCCTCTACGTATGCTAACGTGGAAGATGGCTTTTCTCCTGAAGATAGTTTCTGTTCTCCAAGTCACGGAGCTGCATGCCCTGTCATGTAGACCACCCTTTTTGATTTTTCACAAGGACAAAGTGGTGCTTCACACTTCTCAAGAGTTTCTCCCGAAGGTGGTGTCTGAGTTCCACATTAATCAGGAGATTTTGGTTACTTCGTTCTGCCCTAACCCAACTTCCGATAAGGAGAAGGATCTTCATCTGTTGGATGCTGTTCATTGTCTCAACTTCTATGTGCATCGAACTGAGTCCTTGCGGCAGTCTGACACTCTTTTTGTCATTCCTGAGGGTCCTAGGGCAGGGAAGCCTGCTTCCAAGGTAACCATTGCTTCCTGGATCAAGCCCACGATTCGTAAGACTTACGAACTTTGGAAGAAGCCCGTTCCCTTCAGGGTCAAGGCCCATTCTGCGACGTCTGTTCGGGCTTCTTGGGCCTACAAGAATCAGACCTCAGCTGATCAGTTGTGCAAGGCAGCCACTTGGTTCTCTGTGCATACCTTTTCCAAAAACTATCTTGTGGATGTGCTGGCATCGGCTGATTCCAGTTTTGGGAGGAAGATCCTGGAGGCAGCCTTGCCTGTCTAGGATCTCATTTGTCCCTTAGTGCTCTTTCACTTTTGAGCCCTGTTGACTCTAGTTCAGTGTGCTGTGTAACGGTTCCTGGGGTTTGTTTTACCCCTGTTTAGTGTCCGTTGACACTTTGTGGTTATTGTTGAGCTATTCATTATCTGTAGGTTCACTGGTGCTCTGGTGATTTTGGGGGCCTACACCTGGTCCTTGCCTTTCTTCCCGCCCTGGTGAACTCAGTGGTTGGACATTCCAAAGTTACCAGTAACCTGTATTGGATGACAGAGAAAATAGGATTTTAGTCTTACCTGTTAAATCCTTTTCTCTTAGTCCATACAGGTTACTGGTCTCCCACCCTGTCAAGAGACCATGCTTGGCTCTCCTGTGGCAGAACGCGGGGGTCCTTTCGGGTTCATGCTCACAGGAGTCTTCCTTTACCGTCTTACTACCTAGTCAATAGTTAGTTTTCAAATCTTACTGGTTGAGGATTGACTAGATGCAGCCTAAGGATTGGAGGTAGGCTCCACCCAGCAGTCACTTCTCAGAATTGTTCCTGCCTATTTAAAGGGGCTGATCGCCTACCCAAAGTTACCAGTAACCTGTAAGAGAAAAGAATTTAACAGGTAAGACTGAAATCCTATTTTTGTGATTCAGATTAGACATAATGAGTTTATCATTGCTACATTTACATTCTAGCTAATTAGTCTTGTATCTGTATGCATATCTTTTCTATGGCATAATCAGTGTCAACTAGAGTTTTCATTCTATTGCTGATACATTTTTTCAGCTGGTTAATAGTTGTGGTATCCTTATTTTGCCCATTCTTCAAAGTGTCATTAATATATTTTAGAGGGATAGTAATGCTTCACAGTAAAAGCAGATCCAATTAATCTTTGAGCAATGGAGAGTATTATTTCAAAATTGCCTCAGTTGTAGTTAGAGTAATTGAATGATAAAGTATCCCCCTCCCACCCCTTTTACTGATATGACACAGCTCACCTGACATCAGCAAGACCATTCCAAAGAAGTATTTCTTTTTCATTTGCGCTATTTTGGCTCTGCTGAAGAGCTTCCTCGAGTCGGTCGACTCAGATCTCCGTCTGTCAGCTTTACAGCTGACATCAGGGAGGGGGAAACCTTAGAACACTCTATCTCTCAAGCCATAAAGGTATGCGAGATAGGAATAGCACTGTTGGATTTCTTATTTATGCACTTCAATATTACTTTTGATATCATTAAGACATTACTATCCCTTTAAGGCCAGGTCTGACCTGTTCTTATTCTTTAGACTGTAAGCTCCTTGGGGCAGGGACCTCTCTCCCATTGTTTCTATGAATGTCGCACTAATTTCGTCCCCTCTTATTTATTGTAACATATGTCTAGTGTAAGGCGCTGCGTACACTGTGTGGCGCCGTATAAATAAAGATATACATACATACATACTGTCACCACAGGGAAAAATCTAGGACAAACCAACTATAACGAGGGAGGAAAAATAAACATTCCCCGAATCCTCAGTGATTTAAAATTGATAAGCAATGCATCATTCTGGAGGTTAAAAGTTCCATTTAGATCAATGAGGATTTTTCTGTGTCCCCTGTGGTGCAGATAGCTTGCCTCAGCATAGCTCTAGTTTGCTTGTATACATAAAAGCCACTATAGATCATATGTTCAAAGGGAAAATGTTAAAAAAAAATGTAATTTAAACAACAAAAATAAGTAATTGTATGCATGAATGATACATTTTCTATAGAGTGTATGACAAAAACTAGTAATGTCCGTTGTGTATGAAAAAAACAAGAATGGTCTTTGAAAGGGGCGGGGCTTAAATATCCACCAGTGTTGTATAGTGCAATGAAAATATGTTGGTTTGAAAGAAAAATGTTTTTGTAATAATGACAAAAATTTTACGTCAGTTAAAAAGTGTAGTAAAATGTAGAGATATGAATCTGGGAAATAAATATGTATCAACTGATAAAAAAGAAATAGCCAGGTATATTTATAATAATTATTAAAATAGTTATTATACAGTCTAACACTTTTTAAAAATGCTAAATTCTAATATTTTATTCAAAAATCTTATTAAAGCGGAACTAGCACCCCTTAGCTACATGGCCCCAAATAATTACACATCTGGCGACTAGCTGCTCAGTAACGATAGTCGCCAGAATTATTACCGCGTTCATGAGATTTATAGACTGCTCCAGGAATGACAAACAGGAAACTGCGCAGACATCTTTCCATAGTGAGGTCCCTGCCTGCACTTTCAGTCCCTTTTGGAGCTGAACGGCTCCTAGCAACACCTCCTAGAGCCGGCTGGGACTGAGAGAGCAGACGTCACTATGGAAAGATGTCTGCACGGTTTCCCGCCTGTCAGTCCCGGAGCGGTCTATAAATCTCATGAACGCGGTAATAATTCTGGCGACTAGTGCTACTAAGAATCTAGTTGCCAGATAGGTAATTATTTGGGGCCATGTAGCTAAGGTTTGGTAGTTCAGCTTAATTGCTATTTACAAAATAAACACTTTTAACATACCAATATTCTTGTCACTACTCACAATTCCATTTCCGCTACAGCTTTGTTGTTTTTTTTTAATGACGTTCACAGCTGGTCATTAAGGGGCTTAAAAAAAAATACTGTGATACTGCACCTATTAAAATTCAAGTTTGAGCTGTAATAACAGCAGTGGGAGAAGTGATATAACTGGAGAAGTCATCCCCACTTTATCACCTCTTTATCACACCTTAGTGCATCTCACCCATTGTAATTTTATGATCGTAGAGAGTTATTATTCTAAAGTATTATGGGAAGGCTACCTATTTTCTTTCTACACCAGCACAGAGATGGGTATTCCATTAAATTTATTTTCAATGCATTGGATACCCCTCTGACAATCAAAGGGTTAACACTGGTATGCAATATGTGATTAATGTTCTTAAGAACTCACACTTAATTAATGCACTTCCTGAAATTTTAATTTTGCTGTAAATCAGTATGTGTGTCCAGCAGAACTGATGACACTGCTATTCTTGAACCTCTTCAACCATGATGATTTTGTGGTTATCTGTATGTTACACCTTAGTTGCTGGTAATTGTAGAGCTTTGTTTTCTATCTTATCCATCAAGTCTAGTTATGTTCTGTGAGCTGCAATCTTGCAGACATAATACATCATTTCAGAATGACATTTACACGCAAGATGAATGCTCAAACAACCCACATGGCCACAACAACAACAACAATGACGATGTAAATGCAAAGTCAATACAATGTAAATTGAAATGAATGGATCATTATAATTCTTATTAACTAAACCAAAGATAAAAATACAGCAATATTATTATTTTCTTGTATGTACATATTAAGATGCTTTAAAGTCTATTTTAATAACACATTTTAAAAAATTACGTAGATTATAATTTTTTTTTATAAAGCAGAGATATATATTATGGTTTACTGAAAACAGCCTTTGTAGAGGCTGCAACAGATACTCATGACCGGTAGCTTTTGCATAAACAGACATGAAGATGTAATTTCTTGACTTACCTGAACTGTGGTGGACTGAACTGTGTGTATATCCTGAGGAATGCTGCCTGTGTGCACCAAAAACGTTGTTCAATACTTTTTGATTCTTTAAAGGGTGTACAAGTAAGTCTTATTAATTAGATTATTTATAGAATATGTTTAAAACTGTATTCGTTTGTTTTTTAAAACACTATTTGAGTGAAAATTAATGTTTAAAGAGTGCCCTGCACCCTACTTCTGGATGGACTCCGGGTACAGCTTTGTACCCAAAGTCTATCACTCTGCCTCTGCTCACCTCTCTCTGTCCAGCCTCCTCCAATGATGGAGGCTTTCTGTCTGTAAGATGGAGCTATCTCATTGGCAGAGATTGATATCTAGCCAATGAGATTTTCCTGTGAATGACTATAAACAAACAAAACTCAGAATATTTATCATTTAAAATTACATTGATCTTTCTCTTTTTTAACAAACATTGTAGACTAGGATTACTAAAATAGATTGAGCTGAAAATTCTGTTACCTTTATGTTGCAAGAGAATCGGAGCAATAAACTAACATTTTAGTCTCTTATTTCATTGTTTTTATTGATGATCAGGAATTCTAATCCAAATACATCTTATTTCTTTATACAATTATGTCCTATAAACTGTGTTGGTCTTTGAAAAACCTATAGCCAGTCTAATGCAATGTTTTGCCTTATCCAGGCCCTTTGGGATATGTGTTTTGAATTGTGTTTTTGTGTAAAAAAATGTATTAAAAAACTCTCTGAATGGAACACATAAATCTGATTCTGTGCAAAAATAAGTGCAAAGTACCACAAAGTACTCTCTTGTGTTGGATAGGCCTGCTCCTGCTTAATGACAATGTACAAAGTTTTTTGCAATGTAATACAGCTGAGTGACTGACAGATGCTATGCAGACAGACATGATGCGTTATAAATTCAAGACAAACAGACAGGTACAACTTGAGATATAAAGGTAAACAAAAAGAAAACCTGCACATCACATCCTGACCTTTACCAATAAATAACCTGTGACTTACATGTTTGACCAGAAACATGTAACTAAACCTCACTGTTTATTATATTTAATAAGTTATAGGTTATTTATTGGTAAAGGTCAGGATTTGATGCACAGACTTTCTGTGTACTTTGTATATCTATGTAAATTTGCTGTTTTCCTGAGTACACACATATGTAACCGATTAAATACTATTGATAATGCTAGTCTGAGCTCTTCAGGAATCTGTATATTATTCAACTTGAGATACTGTGTGAAACATAGGTTATATGCTCTTTAATTATAAAGGGGGCAATTATCGCCACCATGCTATGGGGGTGTCATGAGGGGTCATGATGTCCCTTTTGAGGTCTGAAGTACTTTTTTAGTACCAATTACATATATAATTTAAAAAAAGAAAATCACTGTTACACATAAATTAAATATTTATTTATATTTTCACACAAATTACATATATAATAAAAACAAATACCTTTTTAATATACAGGTTGCCTATTAACCCTATTGGTACCAGAGGGGTAGCAAACACATTACAATACCTCTCTGCTACTCATAGGGTTAATCTTGTAATACAACACATGAGGGCATGTCGAATATAATAGGAGAAGAAAAATGTCAGATAAAAATGGTGAAAGAAAGTCATGGGAGCACTGTAGTCGATTTTTAAGGGGGGGGGGTTAAAATGTCGGATGTATAATATTCGTCTAATTAATATGGTGAAAGAAAGCACTATAAGTCGGATTTGGAAGGGGAAAGGTTAAATTGTCGACTATGAAAAATTAATGTCGTGAAAGAAAGCCCTGCAAGTTGACTTTTAAAAGGGGGGGTTAATATGTCGAAAGGGGACACTCTGTCGGATTTTGTTATGCGGAGAACACATCTAACACTGAACTTGATCTTTCTATTGTCAAATGTACGCCTGTTTCCTTGGACATTTTGTTTGTAGGCGGTAGTCGAAAAAAGCAGACAGCAACAGTTTTATTACTACTCTGAAAAGTGCTGTCTACGCCAGTTTTGTTTTACTGTGGTTCTGCAATAGAATAACAACGTAACACATGTTTGCAAAATTCACGCTACTTGTTTTTCTTGTAACGCCAGTTTTAACGCGGGTAATAGAATCAAGCCCCCAGTCTGTCCACTTTATGGGTTTCAGAATCGATTCCATCTCCTCTCTTCTCAAACTCCCCGCTTCCAAGATTGCGAACATCAAACGGGAAATCAGGATGGTCTTACATCTAGAATTTGTCTCTCTGAGACTTCTTGCCCGGATAGTTGGTCTTCTTTCATTCTAGAGTCAGACAGTTTTTCCCGGTCCCCTTTACTACCACGCCATGCAGTGCTTAAAGGCCAAACATCTACGGGCCTACCCCTCTTACGATCAACTGGTTCCCCTATCGGAGGATGTTTGGACGGAACTCACCTGGTGGTTACTTCACATGTCTGCATGGAACCGTACGGCCATTTTCAGAGCCACTCCCGATTTTGTCTTGGAATCTGACTCCAGTCTTTGGGGCTGGGGCGCCTCTTGTGCTGGATCCACTACTAGAGGTCACTGGTCCAACAACGAGTTGTCACTCCACATCAACTGCTTGGAGCTCATCACCAGATCTTTCTTTCTCCCCAGATGGGGTGTGCTTCCGTATCTTGCGTCAAACCAGATCGTCTTCTTCTTCTGTCACTTACCCCTTTTTTCCATCGGATCCACTCTTGTGTGTTGTCCGTTGCCTTCAGGCTTACTTGGCTCAAACTTCTTCCCACCGCTCATGTCTCTCAGTTGCTCATATCTTATGTTCACCCTTTTCTACCGGTTTCCTCTCCTACTCTGGCCCGGTGGGTTCGTTGGGTTCTTTCTTTGGTGGGCATCAACCCTTCTTTCAGTACTCATTCTGTTCTGGGTGCGGCGGCTTCCCAGGCTTTCACGGCGGGTAGTTCTATGCAGGGCATCATGAGTTTGGCCGATTGGTCTTGAGAATCTACCTTTAGTCAGTTTTATTGTCCTCCAGTATTGTATGCGGCTGACTGTTTACTAGCTTGGCGTTAAAACTGCAAAATATGAAGCCTCCTGTTGTGCCATAAAATTGGAGATTATTCTAGCTTTGTGACCGAATAATCATAATTTTATTAATGACAGGAGGCAAATATTTAGACCCTTCCCCTTTCTTTGGTTCTTTAACATGGGTAGCAGTATGTCAGGATAACTGTTTATACATGCTTGCTGCTGTTTTACATGCTTGTTATGTTTCACCTATGCAATCTGTTTTTTATCTCACCCATTACTATGTTGTTTTGTACAATATTCTTATATTCCAGTTTCTGTTATGGTTCTTTTCTTTCAGCGTGATTTCATCCATGAACTAATTTCACCTTTGGGAGATGTGTTCCTTCTAGTCCTGACCCTGTCTACCTGGATCCGCCTGCTGTTGTAGCCGTTATACACGTTTTTGTTTGGTTCCGGTTTCCTGCTTCTTTCCTGCATTTGTCGTTTTAAGGAAGAGGAAGCTGGGTTACAGGATTGGACTCTTATAACCTGGGCTTGGTTCTGATTGGTTGTTCAGTTTATTTTGTTTACTCTCTTGGTGCTGTGAGGATCAGTAAAGTAAGATTATGCAAAATATTTGCCTCCTGATAATATTCTGATTATTCAGTCACAAAGCTAGAATAATCTCCAATTATCCGGAAAGTTATATCCACTTTATCACGTCTTTAGCAAACTTTAGTGCATCTGCTCCCTGGTGTAATAAAGTATGAGTATCTGGAAGAATGTGTTTAACAGAAGCCACATAGTTCAGTTTGATTTACAAGGCAATGCAAAAGTCCTGGGGTATTAAGTCTATCACTTTAAACAGCAGTGTTTGATAAACGCAGTAAATCCATTATAAAAATTGTAAATCTTGGAGAAGAGCATTTAAAAATCTAGAAAAGAGTAATTCTGCTGACTAAAGACTGAAAATCTATGAATCATTGAACAGTAGCAAATCCAACTCTAATTCTGCCAATTTCGCTGATTTTCTCTTTGGTAAACCCCATGCTTGTCCAATATTTTCCTGTTATATTCTATAGGGGCATTTGGAGATAGTATTTTCACTTGCAATAGAATTAAGCCCATTATATGTTTTCTTTACACATCTAGAAATTACACTTTAACCCTTGAAGCATCAGAGGGGGTAATGGGTTGTGCACCCATTATGATCCTTAAAGGCATAGTAATGTTTCAAAATAAAAGCAGCTTCAATTAATTTTCATAGTATTTGGGCCATGGAGAGTGTTATTTCAATACTGTCAGAGTTGTAGTTCAAGAGTAATTGAATGATAAAGTATCCCCCTACCTCCCCTTTTACTGATGTAACACTGCTCACCTCAGAACAGAAGGGTGGTGTCCAGATGGCTTGCAGAGAGGGATAATCTTCAATTAACATAA
Organism: Rhinophrynus dorsalis; assembly: GCA_037306005.1. Lineage (NCBI taxonomy): Eukaryota > Metazoa > Chordata > Amphibia > Anura > Rhinophrynidae > Rhinophrynus > Rhinophrynus dorsalis. The sequence goes on from CM074719.1 coordinate 157,569,794, forward strand.
GGGAAAAAACTGTCAATTGGGGCAGGGCTTTCATTGTTCTCACAGTAAGAAGATTGTCCCTTGCTTTGATCTGTCTGGTCTCAAGACCAGATTCCACATCTGAGGGGAGGCGGTTTATACTAGGTAAAAGGGGTGGGAGGGGGATACTTTATTATTCAATTACTCTTGAACTACAACTAAATACTATGAAGATTAATTGGAGCTGTTGTTTTGTGAAACATTACTATCCCTTTAAAGAGTTCATGTATTAATGTATTTATTTATTTGAGATTAATTCTGGATCAGAAGCTGATATTCATCATCAATACATAAATATTAAATATGGGAAATTCATTTCTAATTCATGTAGAAAATGAATGGAAACACTGTAGTTCTCCAAATGTGCTGAGAATGATGGGCCCTATAGTCCCAACAACGGCTAGAGAGCAACTTGTTTTTCGGCTATAATGTAGAATATGACCCTCTTTCCCCCTTGCTTTTCACCACTGGATTGTTCTGTTTTATCATTATATTATGGTTGCATTTTGCTGTTATCAGACTTGGTTTTCTGCTGTTTCATCACAGTTATCTGACTCTGAAGGTCATAGAGCAATTTCACTATCAGGGCACGTAACAAAATTGTAGACAAATATAGCAGATATATAAGATTTAATCTAAGACAGTAACTGTACAGTCACTGATGGCGTTTTACAGCAAGTTTACCTGCATCAATCTATTGTTCATTTTTTAGTTCATTTTTTAGATAATAAGATACATTCTGACCTTCTAATCCTTATTAAAGTATGCAGAGACCAACCTGATCATTATCCACAATTCATATTTCACAGAATGATCATTCTTTATTCTAAGGAATTATTTGGTTTTGAAATTAATTACAATTTTTACACAATAATACCAACAATAATATATATAATATATATATAATACCATAGTCATCTTATTGCTCAGGCACACAGTCTGTCAGATGAGTGCAGCACTGGGTTGGATAACAAACAGGAGCACCTCTATTACTAGGGGCAAGTTATATGAATACCGGAGCACCTCTGGATAGCGGCGGTGCACCATCTGGTCTCTCAGATAAGCGTGGCGCTGGGAAGTGCAGCAGAATAGCAGCACTTCTGGTTACTAAGGGAAAGCAGGAGTCTGAATTATTTATTATTTTTGATTTCTACAGGGGGTATATGTGAGTTCCTCCTGCATGCACGAAGGGTGCATATTTACTGGTACAGTAAAGGAAACTGACGGGGCACATATTTACTAGGGCAGGAGAACACATGGGGGTGCACATTTACTGTGGGAGAGGAGGAGGAAAAGGACACTGAGGGTGCAGGGGTAGGGAGAGTGGGTACATTTTCACCTGGATCCTAGCACAAGAAGACAATAATGATGCAGGTCTTATGCTCATCATCAAACTTCCATGCTGGGTTTCTCTTGTCTTGCTATTAGATTTTGGATCTTGTTGTTTGTGACCTTATTGAAGGACAGCGAGCACAGAGACATTGGCTCTCAATTTTTTTGGGGGGGATCTGTTCTCACATACTTAAAATATACATTGTGGTGTATATGTTGCATGTGCTTAAAGCGGAACTACCACCGCTAAAAAACTTGTGCTCCATTAATTCCCCATCTGGCGACTAGCTGCTCAGTAGTGCTAGTCACCAGAATTATTACTGTGTTAAGGAGAGTTATCCATTGTTCCCGGGCTGACAGGCAGGACAAAGAGCAGACATCTTTCCACAGTGACGTCTGCGTGCTGTCAGTCCCTTTTGGATCCGAACGGCTTCTAGCAATGCCTCCTAGAGCAGGCTGGGACTGACAGCGCAGGTGCACAGACGTCACTATGGAAAGATGGTTGGGGCAGGTGATGCTTCTGTTCACTGAGCATCATTACTAGATCTAGGACCAGAAGTACTGGTGGCAAGGGGAGTGTGTTCTAGGCCTATATCACTAATTGATGAACCCAGTCCCATTGTGACAGCAGTGGTCTGTGGCACACTAGCCTGCTCATCATCATCGCTCTACTGTAACAGATTAACATCTTCTTCTGTCTGCTCAATAACCAGAATTGCAGCAGCAGCAAACTCCATCACTGCTGGGGTTAGTGTTGCTTTAATGTCCAGATTTCTAACATAGTAACTTAGTAAATTAGGTTGAAAAAGACACAAGTTCATCAAGTTAAACCTTTAGAAACATAGAAACATAGAATTTGACGGCAGATAAGAACCAATCGGCCCATCTAGTCTGCCCAATTTCCTACTGTGTTAAAAAACAAACCTCAAACCTTTTTTGGTCCTTGGTCTTTTCTTATGTTAAGGACCGCCTTATGCCTATCCCATGCATGCTTAAATTCTGTCACTGTATTGACATCTACCACTTCTGCTGGTAGGCTATTCCACTTGTCTACTATCCTCTCAGTGAAGTAAAACTTTCTTACATTACATCTAAACCTGTGTCCCTCTAAGCCGTAAGAAAACTATCCATGTCAAAAATAAATCATGCGCAGTAGAGACTGCACGCTTTCCGACTGGCCAAATGCAGGCAGTCTCTACTGCGCATGATGGCTTCTGACAAACATCGCTAGTGTTTTATTATATAGGATACTGATTAGTTGTCAATATGTCCCCTTTTATGAAAATAAATAATTAAAATAATTTATCCATCATAATTAGGAAATCCAGAATTTTACATTACAAATTAGCACTAACATTCATAACTATAATTAATTTTTGTATTCTTTACACATTTGTTAATTATTCATAAATATTGCCCTCAATCAGTAAAAAACAGGAGCTATGGTGCAGCTCTAAAAGTATATTTCTGACTATTGTAAAAAAAAAACATCTTCAGAACAGTTACCAGCAATACTGTAACCTGACAGATAATTGGCTGAGGTTTTTTCAAGCATAAACAAATGAACATGTAAAGGTACAAAAAAAACTACAAAAGCACACAGTAAGAGTATTCTGAAAGCTTTAGTCTATCTTCCATGAACTGTAAACGCTTGTACTAGAATATTGCATCTCCAATGGTAACAGAGAAGCTATTACTTATAACGAAGTGCTAAGTAGATAGGAGCATTGTTTTGGGGCATATTTTACATTTTTATTGCTACAGATGGTTGAAAGTATTGCGTGAACGATATCCAACGATAAATCTAATTCAAAATACTATTGTACTATCTCTGAAAAGATGAGAACTTTAAAAACACAACAGAAGCATGTTATTATTGATAAATTAATTTGGATTTCAATGAATATTAAAAAAGAAGGTTATTTATTATATGCAACAAAGATTGGAATGAAGGAGATGTGAATTTCAAATAGCAATAACAGTTTCATTATAATCTAGTTGCCTTCAATGTTGTTAACAGTATCACGCTGTGATATTTTCAGAAAAGGTGCAGATTGATTAAATGGTAAATCACTTCAGCTCATACAAAAAAAGAAGAATTATACCATTTTTTTCAATTCCGATTTTGTGATTTCATTTTAGTGATAGAAAATGAAAGGAATATTATTTTTATGATTACTATATTAGGTGTATACTGTGTCACACAATCATAATAATAACAGTCTAAATGCCCTGAGTCTAATCTTATTTCTTTTTTATGTATAAATTTAGGAGTTTGTAATAGATATAGATTTTTCAAGTATCCTACATTTTTTCCTTAATAGCCTTGTTGGCAAGGTGCCAGCAATCTAAAGATAAGTAGCAATTTTGCTAGTGCAATATTGCCCCAAGAACTGAGGTATTTCTACTTCTAGAGGTCTCATTTGTGTGTGTGTATGCTGCGGGGATGTTGAAGTTAAACGAGGAGGTGAGGTCATTGCTGATTGCTGCCCAAGTTTGGACATTTATGTCTATGTTGGTTTGTTTTTGCTTTTTATTTGGTTTTTAATTTAGTGAGATTACAGGTCATGCCAAGACTTAAAGAAACATACAAAAACATCCTAGGTAATGTTCATAATTAATATGATAAAAAGATTTTCAAAGTTTGTATAATTGTTAAAAAATGCAGTTTGCATTCCTAGTAAATTATGTCCAAAGTCTCCTGATGCGCATACGTAGCTGCCATTGTCTTAACATCTTAAAATGCAAATGGGTATTTGCTCTGTAATTACATCTAATTCAAAAATGAAATAGTATTAATAGATGCAACATCAAACCCAATGCAATTTTGCTATGCAAAATGTACTATAGTAGATGAGGTACCATTTTTCATGGAAGAACAGTAGCTAATGAATACAGCAGTAAATTCCATAGTTTTTAATGATTCCAGTACTGTTGAAGGGGTAGAAATAATGCCTATTTTTACCTTTAGTACTACCTTCTGGAAACACTGGCGCACAATAAGCTGGGGTAGAAAAGCACGTAACTCCTCATTTTATGCAGTTGGATCTACTTTCAGCAAATGTATGCTTTTATAGAGTTATTTTGATATTACAGGGTAATTATTGCTTCAAACTATATAGTGCATTCTGGGTATCAGCATGGAACTGTCAGTTGGAATTCTTGGGGGTCAGGGGAAGAACAAACATTTGTACGCATATAAATATTTGCTATCATTGTACTCAAGACAAATGTGGTATTTTTATTTTGCATACTTTTTTGGTTTGTTACTCTAAGCTTGCTTGAAATGTACAATAATTCAGTGTAAATTTCTGAAAGCTTCCTGAAAACCCCTTTTTTTACATAATGTCCTTGCTTTATCATTTCATATGAGAAGAAACTTAAGCCATTTTGTGATTCATATGTTAGTTTACGTTCATGGAATATATACTTTTATATAGTTATAGAGTTGTTTAGGGCAGTTTTACCATGTAACCAATGAAATGTGCATTTTTGTTCATAAACCTTAAAATACCCTTTTGCAATCCTGTTAATTAGGGGTCTGTGCAGGTCATGTATGTAGGTAAAACTATACATTTTTGGTATATTTGTACTAAAGATGTTCAGGGATTTTAAAAATAATTTAAACTTTCACAATCAACATAAATGTTTTTGATATATAGTGTATGATATTAGCAAAATAAGTAATTGTTTCCATGTTTTTAACTTATGACACCATTGCTTCTCACACAATGTATAATTTACCTTTTGTGAGGCACCATAAAAAAGCTGAATTTGTTCTAAAGAGAAACATAATATATAGTTTTCCATAAATAACTAGAAAGTTACCTGTGGTAATCATACCTAAACAATTGTTGAAGAAGTGCCTTGTTTCCTCGGTGTAAAAAATTCTCCAAACCTCTGACACTCAAAGGGTTAATATAGATATACAGTAAATGGAAAACTATTTGGTGAATCCTCCTTAGAGAAACCACTGGAAGACCCAATATAATTTATAAAAAGAGTAAAGATGTATTGGATAGAAAAATAACTCTACCTGTAAATATACATCTTTGGTAAAGCCTAATATAAAATATGAAGTATGGTTTTTGACATTGGTTCTTCTAAAAGACACAACTGAACTGAAAAGTACAGTAATGCCACAAAATGGGTAAAAGGATTGGAAGATTTTAGTTATAAACAGAGACTAGCCAAAATGGATTTGGTTATGTTAGAGAAGAGATGTATTATCTTTAGTATTTGCAAACATGTTCAAGGCCAGTGTATAGAACTCTCTGAGTAACTATTGACTCAAGGAGTTGAGTAAAAACAAGGGGTTATCCATTAAGGATACAGGAAAGGCTCTTTTGATTAACACAGTGGTAGAGATATTTTTACAGTAAGGACAGTAAGGTTGTGGAATTATTTGCTTTATTTAGAATTTGACAGTTGATTTCATTGCTGACAGGATGTTGATCCAGGGAATCAACAGTGGTACATTGTTAAGAAGCAAGAACGTACAGGTGACCTCAGCAATAGTTAATGACTGGCTAGATCACAGAAGACCACTGTAGAGGATGACTGAAGAATGCCTGCAATTGTGAAAAAAAACTTAACGAGCAGATCAAGAACACTATCCAGGATGTAGGCATAGAAGAGTACCATAAAGAGTAATCTATACTAGCATAATCATTCACCATAAGATGCAAACCACTGGTAAGCCTAAAAAACAGGCCAGTTTACAGTTTTGCTCAAAACAACATAAAAATATAGAGTTCTGGAACGAAGTCTTATAGACAGATGAGTCAAACATAAACCTGTACCAGAGTGATGGGAAGAGGAACGTGCAGTGAAAAAAGGAACAAAACATGATCCAAAGCACCTCTCTGTGAAACATGGTGTAGGTAATGTTATGGCTTGGTCATGTATGGCTGCCACTGGAACTGGCTCACTGGTCCTTATTGATGATGGCAGCAGCAAGATGATTTCTGAAGTGTACAGAAACATCTTATCCAACCAAATGCTTCAAAACTCATTGAAAGGCACTTCAACTTGTGACAGGAGTGATTCCAAACTTACTGCTAGAGGAACCAAGGAGTTTTTCAGGGTTCAGGGACAAAAAATGGAATGTTCTTGACTAGCCAAGTCAATCACCTGACTTTAATCCAATTGAGCATGTGTTTCACTTGGTGTAGACAAGACTGAAGGGAAAAATGTCCAAAAACAGGAACTAAAGATGGCTGTACTACATGCCTGTCAGAGCATTACCATGGAATATACCTTGTGTTGGGTGATATCTACGGGTCATAGACTTCAGGCAGTCAATGAATACAAAGTTTTTGCAACAAAGTACTGAATATGACAGCTTTGTTTAAGATTTTATCACTTTTGGTCCCCTAAAATAGAGGTATTATGGATAAAAAGAGCTGTAATTCCTACATGGTTCACGGTTTATGGATGTAAATACCCTCACATTAAAGCTGACGGTCTAAATTATCTTTTTTGTCATTGTTTTCTTACAAATCCAATGTGCTTGGAGTGCAGAGCCAAACAAAAACCAAAAACTAGTGTGACTACACTATACATCATAGTGCTTTTCCTCGTAATAACTTCTGGGAAATGCATCTTACCAGCCTTATTAGAGTTTAAACTGTTTTTTTTGTTTGTTTGTTTTACTTTAACATTGCACTGTAGTGGTCCAAGTTCAATTAGTTTTTTGTAGAAATTTAAACTTCCACCATCTTAACCAGCAAAAAGTTAATTACAGATTATGGGTGTTGTAGTCTCCAGTATCTGGAGAATTTAAGATTGCCTACCCCTATTCAATGTGAGTTCCACTGGGCAGATAGAAAGATTAACCTAAATTATCTATAGTAGCGGTTCCTAACCCTATCTCCAGGGATGCCTAATAGGCCATGTCTTTAGGATTTTCCTTCATCAGTTTTGCTGCATGTCTGTACTTTCTCTGAGTGTTAAGAGCTGGCACCCAAAATTCCTTCCAATATTCTAGATGAGTCTTTACCAAGGATTTAAGTGGTAGAATTATATTCCCATCCCATGCAGCTATACCCCTTTTTTAGATGATAGTACCCTTTAAAAGTGTCACGATTAAGGCTATGTGTCTTAAAGTGTCGCAAATTCTGCATTTCTCCTCGCTCCGAATGGCGCATTCACCATATCTTGCGTTAACATGTCGGAGCATTAAGGACACAATATTGGTGCATTAATGATGCAAATTGGGTGCTATATGGGTGGAATTTTTCTTGCTCTTTTTTGGAATACCTTTTTCATTTTCAAGTTTTGCTAGCCTTATTGCTTGACTCTTCTGACTTAAATAATTTCAAACTCTGTTTCTTATTCCTCATCTCTCATTGAACTTCTTTCTTAAGCCACATTGGTCTTTATTTTCCTCATGTATTTGTTCCTTAGTATATATAGATGTGTATATTATCCAGAAGCATTTTGAACAGATTCCATCTTTCGTGTGCATTTTTATCATTAATGATTACATCTCATTGAATGTACGCTAATGCTCTTTTGAAAATTGTAAACTTAGCCTTTATAAAGCTAAATGTTTTGTTTAATTGTTGTCGAAAGGGTTGCTAATAAATAATTTCAAATGAAACATTATGATGACTGCTGCCCAAATGTTCCCTTTCCTGTATATTATATTCTATTTTAAAAATGTCAGAGATCACTAAGTCCATCAAGGCCTCATTTCTAGGTTTCGCCTATACTAGTTGGGATATGAAATTGTCATTAACCCCTTAACGACCCTTGACTGTCATAGCAAGTCATGAGTTGTTATGCGTTAACGACCCATGACGTGCTATGACCAGCAGGGAAATCCGGGCTTCCCCTGCGGCTGCGCTCCATTCGGGGAGCCCGGAACCAGAAGGGGAAAAAAAAAAAAGTCTGTGGTCCTTAAGTGCCAGCCCACCTGTGCTCGCGATCGGTCCTTAAGGGGTTAAACATACTTAAAAAAACGATTTCCCTTTGTTGTTTCTGTAGGCAATTGCAGGGTAGTTAAAATTATGATTTCATTTCCCGAGAAGATTTAATTAGGTGGCTTGCAGCAAATTTCCATCAACATCTTTTTAGTTTGTTTATATATATATATATATATATATATATATATATATATATATATATACTAGTTGAACAGCCCGTGTACATGGGCCACAGTGCCAGGCAGCAACGGCTGCGGTGCAGTCATGCATAGTAGAGGCTTCCTTCAGTGTGCAGAGAGGACTACGGTCTGAATTCGGAACGCTCCGCTCCGTTATCAGCAGCAGCACGAGCAATCTGTATTGCGCATAACAGCTTCTGACAAACATACATTATCGAAGTATTATATAGGATATATCATCCCACAGGACCTCTACGTTCTCACTGGACCTTTCATTAATATCTTCCTTTACACTTAGTGTTAAAGCTGTAATCAATTAATATTGCATGTGAAGAACTTTGTTTAGCATTTTGACTATATATATATATATATATATATATATATATATATATATATGTATATATATATATATATATATAGCGCAATATTTTAACCCCTTTAACCCTTTGATGCCAGATGGGTTTCCAACTCATTGCAAAGCAATTCATTGGATAACCTCTCTGGAAAATAAAGGGTTAATGATGGTGGTGTATCCAATATATTATTCTTAGTTTTTCAAATAGAATCATACATTTTGACTTGGTTAGACAGATATAACTTACAGCAGGCGGTGTGCAGTCTTTGAACCTCCAGCTGTTGAGGACTACAGCTCCCATAATCCCCAATTAGTCACTGGGAGAGGATGCTGCAGTTGTGGGCAGATGATTCATTCAAAGCTCAAATTTGATTATTTGTTTATTTTTTTCAGTATTCAGATTTTGAAAATTCATCGCTTGGTAACATGGTTGCTATTACTTTCTATAAAACTATAGAACTATAACTGAAAAGAAGTTCTCAAGGACAGCAAAAGTATACTTTGTGGCCTGGCTTGAACTGGAATAATATTTGAATAAAGTAACTTCCTACAATGAAAGTATCCATATTTCAAAAAAGTATTCCTTTAAAGGGATGGTAATACTTGGAAACAAATACAGCTCCGATTGATCCTCCTATAAAGAGGATCATGTAACAATTTCTTTCAATATCCTCCATGTTGTAGTGCAAAAGGAATTTCAGTGCTAAAGGACTCCCTTCCTTCCCCTTTTACCAACACCACACTGCCTTTTTCAGCAGGACGTATGGAGTGCAGCGAGAGACAATCTTCACTGAGCATAAGGAAAATCCTGCCCTACTTCCTCAAGGGGGCAGGGTTTTCCTTATACTCTTTGAATGAACTTTGTCCCTCGTTGCGCACTGTCCGGTCCCACAACCGGATTCCACTTCTAAGGGGAGGAGGCTTGCAGTTTGTAAAAGGGACGGGAGGGGAATCCTTCAGCCGAAAATTTATTTTGAACTACTACATGAAGCATATTGAAATAAAGTGTTACCTGATTCTCTTTATAGGAGGATCAATAGGAGCTTTATTTGTTTCCATATAGTACTGTCCCTTGAATGAGAAAAAGCAATTTATAGGAGGAAAAAGAATCTTCAAAACACCATATGATATTATTTTAATAGCTATGAAGTACTTTCTCAGTTGATTTTTACCTTGTGCATTTGGCAGCAGATGGAAAGTTGAATTAAGAAGAACATAGATTTTAAATAATAACTTGAATATAAGCTACATGTATTTGTTTATTCTGTTGTAGAGAGCTAAAGATAGTGACTGGTGAATGGTTTTTGGAAGAACGATCAAAACGCTTTAAAAATCTCACTGTGCTCGGAAGCGATGTGGTCAGAAAATCCATCATGAGAAAGGTTCCAGGTAGGTTTATACAGTTTGGGTATATCTTTTTGAAGATATAAAGAAATGGGTCCATAATTGTCTGGTATGTTGAAGTAAACCTCAATACCTTTGAGATATTTCAGCCCATCTTATCCCTAAATGTGGCCAAACTGAGATTTTTAACAAAAACTTCTTTTACATCATTAGCTAGCACACACGAACCAGTAGGGCCTAACCAACTGCCTGCCACTACCATTTTGTAGCTGACATACTTCAGTTCTCTAGAATAGTTCATGCTGTTAAATACCAGAAGTATCATTGACTTGTTCAAAATGGATCAGTGAAAGCACTTAGCCTATAACTGTCACTTCTGTACAAGAAAATGTGAATAAACTTTTTATTCACTATTTTTGTTCTACAGTACCACAAAAAACTAACATATTTTTGAATAGTTAACATGCTATAATTTACTTTTGTTGGTGAAAAAAATGATTGCAGTGCCTCTTTTATATGTATTTCTAATCATGTGACCCACAACTGAATTAACTTTGATGCCCCTGATCTATATTAAAAATCCTTTGAGTGCCAGAGTGGTACAGAATGCATTGCAAAGCAATGCATTCTGTACCACTCTGGCACTCAAAGGGTTAATGTATCAGTGTAAGAAGTGAATAATAAAATACTCTGCACAATCAATATCTACATGTTATAGTGGCAGATGTACTCTTTAGAACTGGTAGAATTCTGGAAATAACCAACTTCACCGTAGGGGGATATATAGACATTTCCCAAATTACCATTAATTTAAATTGTGCTTTTAACCCCTTGAATGTCAGAGATATTTCCAGTGCATTGCTTTGTAATGCGTTAAAAACCTCTCTAACAATCAAGAGGTTAAAAGGCCCATTTAATCAATGCGAATGTGTATTTAGCTCTTACGATGCAGCTGGTTTGTTTCAGAATTATTTCAGGTCATGTTAGTATATCAGCCTCCCTGTGTGCTGGTGCACTAACAACTAGTATGCAAAAAATACATATTCCATTGTCCATTAACATGCAGTAAAACACATGGGTGGTTATGCACTAGGGAGTGATAAAGAAGGTGATAATGCAGAGATAACTTATGTAGTGATATCACTTTTCCATTTCCTATGTTATTCTATAAAGCCTATGCACTAAGCTCTCCAAAATCTAAGAAATCTTAGTGCATTAGCTCCATAGAATAATATAGGAGATGGATAAGTGATATCACTGGATAAGTTATCTCTGCATATGATCTCTTTATCACACCTTAGGGTATTACCCCCAGTATATTTTACTGCACGTTAATGGGCCATGGAATAGTTACTATTTACATAACAGTTGTTAATGCATACTGCCCATGAAGTTTGTTCTCATACAGTAGCCAGTTTTCCTGTGATATCTTCCAGGCCAAAATTGTTTAAGAATGAACTACAACTTATTTTTCTGCAGGTTCATGCACCCTGGCATACTAATTATCATTGCAAAAATGAAGCATATTGGGCTATGATCTACATTATTATAAGTGCTCTAAAAGTATTTCATAGTTTTCACAATTTGACGTAAATGAGCCAGAATAACACAAACAACCACATAATATATGATTAAATATGTTTGATCAACTCCTTAATGTCCACTGACGTGCCAGGACCGTCACGGCTGTTCGGCACTTAAGGACCAGTGATGTTCTTGGCACATCATGGAATTCAGGGCTCCCGGTGTGGCTGCACGCCGCACGGGGAGCCCTGAATCAGTTCGCAAACAAAAAATGCTCCGTGGTCCTCAGGTGCCAGGCGCAACGCGTGTCCGGTCATTAAGGGGTTAAAGAGAGATGAGCCGTGACCTTTTCATCACATCAAAAGAGCAATAGATGTTACAAAAGAACAAGGCATCATTTAAAAAAAAAAATAACAATGTACATTATTGGCAAAAGTGTTGACCTTTCAGCTTCATACAGCCTCTAGAGATTTACTTAATTCCGTTTGACCACAAAAAAAGTTTCATTCTGTCTGTGTTGCTAATTTTTTAACTAGAATCAAAGCAAAATGATGATGCTGAAGAAAAACCAACCAGTACGGATATAAAAGAAAATGTGTCTGGATCTCCAGCAAGTGTGCAAAATGGGTAATGACTGATTAAGACTAATTCCATTCTCTTTTACATCCTATATAATAATTCGCTAGGATGTTTGTCAGAAGCCGTCATGCGCAGTAGAGACTGCATGCGTTCGGGCAGTCTCTACTGCTCAAGACTGCATCGCATGGAGCAGAGAGGTAGCAGCCAGTACACCTCTGGCACTCAAAGGGTTAACATCACCCTGACCTTGGTCCGTGTACAAAGGCTTTTATACTAGTTTATCATAATTTACTAAGAAATCTTACTTACTATCTTACTATGGATGTTAAAAAACTTGGTGTTAATTTTCACAACAGATATTTATAATATTGATTATAATATATACATTACAGGTATAACAAACATTTTGCTGTCATCTACACATGTTTATATTTACTTTTATAATTTACTTCTATATGCATTACATATATTTAGATGTTTGTTATTAGTAGGTATGTATCTGCTTACTTAGATCAAAATCAAATATTGAAAGAGAATGAAAACTGCCCAAAAGTTGCTTTTTCATACAGTCACAAAAACATTGTTAGGCCCATAGCCAGATCTACTGAACACATTGTATAACAAATCTCACACAGCTATAGATTTGCTTCCACTGACCACACGTAAAAAGGTGCCTGATTCCTGAGATATTTAGGGCAGTATGCAAGAAACTTGTGCATTAGCTATTTACAATGCACTTTTGATGGCAAAAACATTAGAAAAATTATACTGAATTGCATGTATTTTTTCTTAATTAATTAATGTTTGCTCATTTTTTAGCAAATGTGTTTTAAAAACAGGGTGCTAAAATGTCAGCCATTTTGTGAGAGCATTAGCAATTGTGCCTAATTCAGCAAAGCAATTGGCACACCTTTTCATACGTCTAGCTAACTTTGCTGTTAATTTAGGACTATTCTCTAACTTTGCTGTTAATTTAGGCGCATGTATGTATTCAGTATCAAGGACTTAATAGGATTCTTGCATCAAAACATGAACAATCGCAAATAGCACATAACTTTATGGCTTTTATTAAATAATGAATGTTTCAGTTTTTTGCATTCCACCCTTAGTTCTAAACTCATGGCTTTTTACATGCATAGCATGTTTTTCCACCAATAAAAATCAAAATGAATGAACAGAGATGAGATGACTTTGGCAGGCTAATTTCCTGTTCTAATAAGTATTTAAGATTTATCAAACCTTCATTGATTTAAAAAGAAGTAAAAAAAAAATATATACCTTTAAATGGACTATGTGAATTTTAATCAATCAATAAACATGGCCAATCGAAACAATTAATGAATTAATCTTGCAAAGAAAATACTTTTGATGTATTTAATTGATCAAAAACATTGATCACTGAAAAACAAAAATATAATTTTAAAAGAAGTACCCTTTGCATTCTTCATCAATCCAAAGAAAGAATTGATGAAAATAATTCCATCAAAAGACACAAAGCTCTCTTGATTGAACCAAACAATAATAATGAAAAAGAAAGTAATTTGTCTTGATTGATGAAGCTTGTGAAGGGTGCTTATTCAATCAAAACTATTGAGATCAAAGTGAGAGGAGTGCACTTGATTGAACTAAACAACTGTTAGATTTTGTAATTTGGCCTCCTCCCTTGCACATATTTTGTGTTCATCTTTATTTGTAATTGATTTACAAAGCCATGAAGTCATCCTGTTGGCAAGGAATTATCTTACTCAAAATATGAATAAGAAAATATGCATGTATGTTGGGTCATAGAAAAATTAATGGGAGACAGCATAAGTGGGTACTTGTATATATGAAAATTACTTCTCAAAAGCACCCAGAAACAGGCTGGGTCTATTTTTTTCTTTGAAAAGAAAGATATTTGCATAGGTGAACAATTCTTAAATATGATGTGTAACTAACCATGACTAGTTACAAAAATCAATTAAAAATTGAGAGATTTGTAAAATAAGTGAAAAAAAGGTCTGTTTTACATGAGTAAAGAAGGGCAGTTCACCCCTTTTATATGGCCATACTGTGGTTAGGATTAGCGGTGCTAGTCAAAGCCCAGTATTGATCCACAAGTACGTACATAAATACAGCAGAAAATAAGTGGAGAACATGATATAAATGAAAACTAACAATTTCTTTTAGTAACTCTCTTACAGTAGTTTTATGCAGTAACCCTGACACTTAACACATTATATATATATTTATATACAGGTATGTTTTAGTGATGAGATCGCAGATAATGTTTACTTCTGATGACTCTTCCATCCAAATCGTGTTTTTGCAAGCAACACTGCTCAGTTGATAGTCAATCCACTGCTCCTGTGACAGCTAAATTTTCCTACATGTCCTTTGCAGTGATATAGGGGTTTCGCTTTGCATTTCTGATCAGTCTACGAGCAGTTCTATCACAGACTTTTCTTGGTCTTCCAGACCTTTTCTTGAGCTCAACAGTTCCCCTTAACTCAGTTTCTTTATGACATTCTGGAGAGTGGAAACTGCAAGCAGGAAGAATTGAGATATCTTTTTATAGACTTCCTATGCTTTCAAAGAGTCAATTATTTTTATTTTCTGATCCTCTGTCAGCTGCTTAGAGGAGCCCATGGTTGTTGAGTGCAAACACAACATCTTGGGAGGTTTGAACAGTAAATGGATTTATTAAGCTCTGGAATTTTCATCACCTAACTTAGATTAAGGCCTAACAAATCAATTAAGTTCTGAGACCTTACAAAAAGTAATAGTAGTAGATCAACTGGAAGGTTTTCCAAATTTCTGCACATGACACATTCTCTGTTTTATTTTTTTACTCTGTTAAAGGGATAGTAATACTTAAAATGTAAAAAAAATATATGTTGTAGGGTTTATCTCCCTGAGTAAAACAAGAGTACTCCCACTGCTGAAAGGTGTTTCATTCAAAAGTTATTCATTTTCAAAGTTGAATTTTTTAGGTGCAATATCACAGTGGCCTGAAATTGTACAGTGGCGCTGTTGCTACATGATCCTATGGACAGCTCTGGTCCTGGGACCATAAATCTCCATAGGATGATGTAGCAACAGCGCCACTGTACAATTTCAGGCCACTGTGATATTGCACCTAAAAAATTCAACTTTGAAAATTAATAACTTTTGAATGAAACACCTTTCAGCAGTGGGGGTAGTCTTGTTTTACTCAGGGGGATAAACCCTACAACATATTTTTTTTTAGCATTTTAAGTATTACTATCCCTTTAACCCCTTAGGGACCCTTGACGTACCAGGACCGTCAAGGGTAAACTTTCTTGAAAGACCCTTGACGGTCCTGGTACGTCACGTACATTTTACTTTCAGCGCTCTACCGGGAGCGCTGTAAGTAAAAATGGGGCATGAAATAGACCGCTCCAAGATCGGAGCGATCTATTTCAAGCCCCATAGTGACGCGCCGATACACGTGACAGGTCACGTGTACCGGCCCGTCAACGTGCCCCTACGCGGACGTTATGGGACGGAAATGTCCCATAATGTCCGGTCCTTAAGGGGTTAAATTCTGCAAATACTAAGTAATTGTGCATTTAAATATTCAGGAACATTTCAAGTTTGTTTGCTCACTACAGAGCTTGTGTTAACTTCTTTTCACATAGAAAATCAAGAAAACTTGACTAAGCGTTCCCCACACCTTTGCATACAACTGCAAATATTTACATAATCAGTGTGACAAGCAAACAGAAAGAAGCTTGTATGCTTAACATCCATAAACATTCCATAAATGTAAATATGAATGTCCTATTCATATTAAAAAGTACATATGTGTGTGTGCTTTCACACCAATACTAGACACTGATTGGCTGACATCTTTTGTTTAAAATCTTACCCAGTATGCCCTTCCAATTAGAGTACCTAGATGCTTCTAAGTCCTGAATGTTTGAGCTTGTTTATCTGAAATTTATTCATAATTAAGTTGGTGGAAAAAATGTGGCACCCTTATTGACAAACAAAATGAATGGCAACATAGCAAGAGCCGCAAAATTCCAACTGAGACATACAATATGGCCCAGTTTTGCAAAACACATCCTATCCCTTCATCCACTACATGTTGTTCCTGAAATTATGTTTTTAATCTTCTGAAGACTCTTATACTAAAGATTATCTAAATTAACATGGAGAAAGCCAAAGCAGTCAGGAAGTAATAAATATGTTGTTTTTTCAGACAGAGATTCCTTAATACACTGGTACAAATGTGGTGTGATGAGTTTTTTGTGACACCCACCCATCTTCAATCAAAGATCATTATGGATTATTATTAAACAATGTGATTTCCAAGTGAAATTCTTCAGACCTCACATGTACCAAAGACTCAATGACCTTCTTTCTGAATAAAGCTAAATGCTTAACATTCTAAATATTTCTGCTGTCATCAGGTCATTGTGGTATATATATTCTACAACCCGCAGTGGATGTCTACATTGCATGAAAGAGCCAAATATCACCAGCTGAGAATCACTGGTCTAAATTATTGTTTGATGTTAGCAGGTGATGTGTAATTCCACAAACTTTAATTCATATAATAATATGTAATGATTTTATTTTGTTTTCAGTATTCCAGACAAAAAAAATGGAAAAGGAGATGATATTGATACACAAAGTGTCCGCAGTACCAGGTCAATACCTCGCTCAGATAGGTAAGAAAGAAATATATTTTAGTAAATATTATCCCTGCATATCTATACATATATATATATATATATATATATATATATATATATATATAGATGGTCCATCTTCCCTGCCTCAGAATTACCAACACTGTTTTTAACCATTTCAACACCAGCGTGTTGAATTTATCCCTACCTTCGAAGAGTCTAATAGAAGTCAATTTACAAATATTTTTGTGGGAGAAAACAAATTAATGATGACTTCTTAGCACTGAAGTATAGAGCAGACATTTTACAGTCTAATCAAATTGCAGTTTTATGATGCATACTATTTTTAAAATGAGCATAAATTAAGACTGTCATCATGTGTTGGATACCTCTCTGGCACTCAAAGGGTTGAGTGTGATGCAAAATTATTTTGGTGGTATTACCTGTCTTTGAAAATCTTGTGATGTAATGTCACAGGACAGTTATCAGACTTTCTTTTTTTTCTTTTTTTCTTTTTTTTGGGGGGGCGGCTTTTAAGCCTTCTTTTTCATTTATATTACAGTCAGGAGCGGTAACACACTGAGGACCAAAGGGATGTGCAATACATGGAAAAGCAATGCACTGCACACCCAGCTAGTCATCAATGAATTAACATTAGCCCAAATTAAATTTTCTGTAAAAAAAAAAAAATCTTGGAAATAATAAAAATTATTTCAGTTGTTAAAACCATTTCAATGTGCTTCTGATCACCCTATAAACAAACCCGACCTCAAGACTAAGCAAGTTGATGAGTTGAATGTATCCTATATTATAATTCTCTAAGGATGTTTGTCAGAAGCAGTCATGCGCAGTAGAGATGGCTGTGTGCTGCAGTCATGCGCAGTACAGATTGCTTGCGCTGCGGCTGATAGGGAGCGGGGAGCTCTGAATTCAGACTGGAATCCTCTCTGCGCACCTTCCTGGAACTGCTTGCAGCGCCGCCAGTGTTGGCCCGTGTACACTGGCTTTAAAACTAGTAATGTATATAAATGATTAGGGATCAGCATAGAATATGATTATACCCAGATGCAAGTTCAGGATATAGTACACATTTTTATTGTATCCTACTGTCTGATACAACCTGACACACACCATAGGCAAATGGCACATCATACAACACACGTCATCTCTGTACTGGACATTAGCACAGCTCAGTTGGGGCTGGATTTGTATATTATGCCTCCTTAGAAATAGAACCTTAAGCATCCGTAACTCTGCCCCATGGCTCCACCCAATTCTTACAACACCCTTAGCCTATAAAATATAAAACCACAAATCTTTTAACATTTTGGATTATAGAGAGGCCTCCATTGCATTGCATTGGATAACTTTCTATTATCATTACTACTATAAAGTGCCAACAGCTTTTGCAGCACTGTACAGTAGTGTAACAGACAACAGAACAATGTATAATGGGGAAGAGTCAATAAGAATGTATACAATCAACATTTGCATGCAAAAGGTTAAACAGCACTGGAAACAGAATGATAAGAGGGTCCTGTTTGAGAGAGCTTATTAGCTGAAGCTTCCCTTATAATTTGGCACCAGGTGGCTGCCAACTATGCCTAATAGGAAATCCAGCAGTTTTTATGAGATTTCTTATACACCAGACATTACCAGTTTGGGATCTGAGCAAACTGTCTTCTTCATAAAGTTAGAGAGATGTAAATCTGCATAACTGGGAACTGTGTTTTCAATAGTCCCTGGAGTGGGCTAGTGTGGTGCCACTGGGGGATATAAATGACACTGTTTGCATCACAAAGGGGTGGAGCATAACAGACTATGATATAAAGTGGGTGGACAGAACAGGGTAGGAAAGAGGAGAAGTGGGCTGGAAGTGGGAGGAACAGGGTAGAAAGGAGGAGAAGTGGGCTGGAAGTGGGAGGAACAGGGTATGAAGGAGGTGAAGTGAGTAGAGTCTCATAAGAAACACACCACCACTGGAGAACTTCATATACAACTGAATCTATTGATTGATGTTTTTTTTAAGGGTTAGCAACTTATTTGACAAGATGACTGGAAAGCAAACAAGAAATGGAGGAGCTGGGAGAAAGAGTTCTACAGACCTTGAAACTCAGAGCTTAAGAAGTGCCAAATCTGATGGGTGAGCATGCATCTGTCTGGCAACTTATTCTGCTGCCATTTTGTGTCTGGTAACTTGTTCTGCTGCCATGCTTTGTTTCTCGTGTCAACAATCTAGTGTGTGAACAAAAATGTAGTTCACATGCGAAAATTGCATAACCCATTATCTACCAGGAAGATTTCCAGCATTTGAGGAGCAATGCTTTTTAACCCCCTGGGACTGAAAGGGTAAAAACACAACTAAAATAGTATGAATTTTGTCTCACTGATCTAAAGCCAGCAACATTTGCTATAGCCTATCAAAGTCACACTTACTACACACACACACACACAAAAACACACTCATTACACCAGTGGTTCTCAGCCAGGGTGCAGTGGAACTTTGGTGTGCCACGGATATCTACTTGTTGTGCCCATTATCCTATATTATAATTCGCTAAGGATGTTTGTCAGAAGTCGTCATGCGCAGTAGAGACGGCTGCGTGTGCTGCAGTCTTGTACAGTATGGACTGCCCACGCCGCAGCTGATACTGAGCAGGGTGCTCCAAATTCAGACCGGAGTCTTCACTGAGCACCGATGACTACGTATCAGCCGCGGCGTGGGCAGTCTGTACTGCGCATGACTGCAGCCCCGCCAGTGTTGGCCCTTGTACACAGGCGTTAAAACTAGTTTTCTATAAAGTGTTTGACAAAAATGTGAGTTTTAACCCTTTGAGTGTCAGAAAGTGTCCAATGCATTATGCTGCAATGCATCAGCTACTTCTCTGGCACTCAAAGGGTTAAATGTGTATTTATAGAAATTGATATGCATAATATGTTTGTTTTTGTTATGCTGATTGTGATGCCTAAATATATATATACAATTATGTATCTGTACCCTTCATTACACCTTGACAATTTACTTAAAAATGTTAGGGGCGCCCGACAACTCCAAACTGCATGATAGGGGCACCTTGAGTAAAAAACGGATTGAAAAACACTGCATTACACAAACACTCACAGTCCGCACATTCCACACACTCTTAAGCCCACTTAAGCACTACATACATGCAAACACTCACTGTAAACACACATGCACTCAACAAACACACTTGCCACACAACACACATAACCACACTCACTCCACTCACATTACATACATACTTGCACATACACACACACACCCTATATATGCATTCACTATGCACACACACACACACAGTCACTGTACACACACATACACACAGTCACTATGCACTCTCACACACAGGCACTATTCACACACACAGTCTCAGTGCACACACAGTCACTATGCACACACACAGTCACTATTCACACACGCACACAGTCACAATGCACACACACAGTCACTATGCACATACAGGTTTGCGCTCTAGCAGTCCTGCCCTTTTCAAATCTGCTCCAGCAATTCTCCTACCATATGTCTATAGGAGTACTGATCCAAGAAGGAACCTATTTTGATTGACATTGTGGGTGTATACAAACTTGCTCTTTCTGTTTTTGTAGGATATCACATTATCACTATTCTTACAATCGAATTGGTTAAAGCCGCTGAGAAAGTGCTATACAAAAAACAGGTTTCACAAAACATGTTTCAAATCTGTCCAAGCATCCAGTTTCATGTGGATACCATACTTACAGAATAATGTTCATGATAATCCCTGGTTCATCTCAGGTTATCAGACAAAACAGTGAGCCTCCGATTAGCTCAAATGGAAATTTTAATCTGTTGAAGGTTAGTGAGATTTCCAGTGCAATGCAAAGCAAATAGTTCAGACTTCCCTAGCATTCAAGGGGTTAAAATCCCCATTTAAATCAACATTTGTGTTTCTCCCTTATAGTGCAGCTAGTCTGTCCTAGACTTGCTCCTCTTTTCTTAGGCCTTATTCACCAATTCCTGAGCAACCCAACTGCACCACAATGAATATCCTGCACATTGCCATTGATTTAAATGGTGCTTTTAAGCCCTTAAATTGTAGAAAGATTTGCAATGCACTGGAGACTTCTCTAGCAATCAAGGAGTTAAAAGCACCATTTTAATCAAAGGTGGATTTTCATTTGCCCCTGTAATGCAATTGGTCTGTTCCAAAACTGCACCTCTTTTTCGTAATGAATAAGGCCCACTAATTTTGAGTGCCAGAGGGGTATGCAACATATTGCTTAGCAATGCATTCCACATCCCTCCTGCATTCAAAGGGTTACGTTCTGTAAGAATCACATCAAAACATATATCCCAGACTATAACATATAGTGTATCGAGTACATCCCCAGAAGCAGTTTAATTCTTAAAAATGACATCACAGTTATATGCAGTATAGACACGCTGGTAGCATTATGCACAGACGGAAGGAGGGAATATTCTGGAATTTTAGGGGAGAAATAAATGCTTTGAAAACTCTTACTGATTTAAAATGGGATTTTACCATTGCATTGCAGTGAGATAAGACAACTCTCTCATTGAATTAATGAAAAGTAATATTTCCCCCCCCCCACACACACACAGTGCACTTGATTTGCCCCATGATTGTTCCTCTTACTATTTGTGTATATCACCCTATGGAGCAGTCCTGGAGGGAGATGCACTATAGATTGATAAGGGTCTTATATGGCGTTACTGCTGCAAATTTAAGCTGAATCTGTCTTGTGGTATGCCGTAATCCATGGTCTTCCAGTGTTCGACCTGTGGGCCAAATTTGGTCTGCCTGACCCAAGGGCTTGGCCTGTGTGAGATTTTTAACAGAAACCTAATTAACTAGTTCATATGAACTAATGCCAGTAAGGCCGAACTGACTGTCCGTAACATAAGTATCAGTATTGTCATTGACTTGTTAAATAAATAACTCCATATTTTTGAATAACTGGCAGGTTACGTTCACCATTGTTATCAATAAAAAATATCTCTGACACTTACATGTATTACTTTCTTTCATGACTGAAAAATGTGTACACCCCTCCTGTTCTTTGCCTTATCGCTGTGAATACTTCTCAGATATGCTTACATAGCCATGTCTTTGCCACATTTTTGTTCCATTGTCTCTTTTTCCAGTAACTTATTTGCATATTTACATTTGCTTTATTGAGTCATTTTTTTATATTCTGAGGACATATAATATATGTTAATGAGACTTCCATTTTGTCCACCGTACAGGAACCATGGAAGGGATGTGGCTAGGAGGGAAACCAAAGCTTTCCCAGCTCCACCCAGAAGCCACAGCCTTTAGTTTTCAGTGGTCTGTTTACAGGAGAGTATAGGGTTAATTATACTCGTCAGACTTTTCTTTTGCTTTATTTTTCATATATCTGATTCCCATATTGGGGTTTCATCCCCACCCAAGATGCCTGGCTCCTTATAAATGTCCATTTGTCTTGCATGCAGAGTAAAACTGGATGCAGACTATTTCACTGGATCTATATTCTACAATGTCTGCCATGTTACTAGTCCACCCTATGGGAAGCCACTCTCCAGCCCCATTTCAGAAGGTCCAGGTTTTATGAGGATGCCTTGTCCCTATGGCTGTTTTTATGTCTGCTGGCCACAATTTGAGCTCTGTTTGTGGTACATGGCCTCTATTCTTTATCTTTCTTTCTCTGTCATCCAATACAGGTTACTGGTAACTTTGGTAGGCGATCTGCCCCTTTAAGTAGGCAGGAAGAATTCTAGAAGTGAATGCAGGGGGTGGGGCCTACCTTCTCTCCTTGGCTGCAGCTAGCCAATCAGCTTCAGTAAGATTTGTTCCTTGGATGAAGATACAGGCAAGAGAACAGTTCTGCTATAGTTTTAGCTAATTTTTTATTTTTCTGTTAGAAATGGAATACCACCATTAGGCGGATTACCATAACTGACAATGCCCTTAGATGTGGCTAGCTCAGTATCCATGTGCTTTTTGTGGACCTTAAGCCCTGGGGGGGAAATCGTGGGTTCAAGTTCTTTCCGCAGTAGTTGTCCAGTGAGGCTTCTTCTTAATCCATGGTGATCTGAAGACAGAAGATCTGCAGGAAAGGTGAGCAACCCTTTGAGTGCTGCAGGTCCACATGTCCCACAGTGCCCCTCCGCACAGGGGTTTTTCCTTTGGAGTTCCTATTGCACACTCCTGCACTCATTGGGTTTATCTGTATGTCTGTTGTTGGTTTGGAGCACGTTTCTCTGGTAACTCAACCCTTTAGCTGCTGGTTTAGCATCTTTTGGGGGGTTGTTGGCACATTTACTACTGGGTTCAGTGTTTGTCTCAAGTTTTATGTACATCGCACTCAGTCCATTCGACAGTCTGACGTGCTGTTCATCATTCCTGAGGGCCCTAGGGCAGGGAGACCTGCATCCAAAATGACTATTGCGCCTTTGATTAAGTCCACTATCCATAAGGCTTACGAACTAAGGAAGAAGCCTGTTGCCTTTCAGGTCATGGATCATTCTATGAGATCCATTGGGGCTTCTTGGGCTTACAAGAATCAGGCCTCCACTGACCAGTTGTGCAGGGCTGCCACTTGGTCATCTGTGCACACCTTTTTGAAACACTACCAAAGTATCAGGAGAAAGATCCTGGATGCAGTCTTGCCTGTCTAGAATCTTCTTTGGTGCTTCCTTCATTTTTGAGCCCTGTTGGCTCTAGTTCAGTGTGCTGTGTGACAGTTCCTGGGATGTTGTTACCCATGTTCAGTGTCTGTTGAAACTTCATTTGTTTTGTTGGGCACTCTGATCTGATCGTTCATATCTGCTCTGGTCCTTGCCTTACTTCCTACCTCTAGGAAACTCAATGGTTGGACATCCCAAAGTTACCAGTAACCTGTATTGGACGACAGAGAAAATAGGATTTTAGTCTTAACTGTTAAATCCTTTTCTATTAGTCCATACAGGTTACTGGTCTCCCACGCTGTCAAGGGACCATGCTTGACTCTCCTGTGGCACACCGTGTGGGTCCTTCGGGTTCATGCTCACAGGGGTCTTTTTTTCCTTCTATTATCTAGTCAATAGTTAGTGTCTCAAATCTTACTGGAGCTTATTGGCTAGCTGCAGCCAAGGAGGGAAGGTAGGCTCCATCCCCTTCATTCACTTCTAGAATTGTTCCTGCCTACTTAAAGGGGTAGATCGCCTACCCAAAGTTACCAGTAACCTGTATGGACTAATAGAAAAGGATTTAACAGGTAAGACTAAAATCCTTTTTTATTTTTTTAATTTACACTATTTTATAATTATCTTTGGACTTTCACTTTAATGTATTTGTTGTTACCTTGTCCCTTTATTGTCAGTAACATTTTAAGGGACACAGGTCTCTTTAAAATGTATTAGGTCGCATCTTGCTTATGCAATTCTGTCGGTTTTTCACTTTTCCCTACTGCTGCAATTGGACTTAGGACCATGGGGACCATGTCAGAGAGGTCTCTAAAGCATTGCAAAGATATGCACTAGGCACCTTCTGACATCCAAGGGGTTAAATATATTATAAATGTAGCACAGATCTCAAAATTGGCATGGGGCTATAAATGATATCACAGAGCTTACAAATGAAATGAGGATACACTAGTAAGTCCACCGATCCATACAACTCAAATGAGGCTACACAGTTGATTCCACAAAGCTTATAACTGAAATGGAGCTATACTAGTGATATACAGAGCTTACAAATGAAATGCAGTTATACTAGTTATAACACAAAACATACAGTTAGTAATCCTAGAAATCCAGACTAATTAAAAGCTGCCTATTGAGTGAACCTTCCTACCCCATTAAAATGTAGCCCTTTGAGTAACAGAGAGGTATCCAATGCATTGCAAAGGTAAAAGGAGAAGAATGTAGCAGTGACAAAAGAAAAATGATTCAAGGAATGGGGAAGAAGAGTGAGGATGGAAGCAGCAAAAGGGTTTACATTGTTTATATTACTGGTATTTTTTAAGCATCCCCACTATCCTATGCAGACAAGTCCTGGCGACTACTCTGCTGCAACCCACTGAGAGCCTTCACAAAAATATGTAATTGCCGCCATTTCACAGAGGGGTCCTTAACCCCTTGAGTACCAGAAAGATATCCAAAGACTTGGTTAGCAATGCATTATATATCTCTCTAGCACTCGAATGGTTAAACTGATGAGTCCGCATTGTGGAGTTTTCTCCTTTTTAAATTGCATCTAACCCCAGAAAACTGCCTGTCCAGTTAATTTTTTTCCAAATGCTCTTTCGTCTATAGGCATCCATGGCACAACACAAGTGGGTAGGCATGCACTCTTCCTCACTCAGAGGCTCCAGACTCTGAGAGGTACAGAGAGAAGAATGTCTCCTACGTGCCATAAACTATTGTGAGGCAGGGGACCTGCATGTGAAGAAACATGGGACAAGTGGTGACATGGTGCATGCGGGGGTTCTCTCCATCTCTCAGGGCACCACTTTCAGACTTGTTTGAGGATGCAGACTCTCAATGCAAGTGTGAATGTGGTGCCCCGACTGATGAATAAAACACCAGCATGCACCGCGTTGCCAGTTTTGGGAGAAAGGTCCTTCAGGCCGTAAGTAGTACTTATGTTCTCATTTCTAGTAACTTTGCTTGTGTTACATTGTTCTGTGTGGCAATGTCTTTTGACACGAGATTTGTGGTTGTACTGGTTTCTCTGTTGAGATTAGATTTGTTGTTCTGAGTTTTTCTCCCCCTCCCTGGAATTCAAACAAAATGCAAAGTAGGATGACATTTGCCGCGCACAAATACGAATCAGATTTTCATAAAAAATTTAAAAAGTATGAAATACTAATACGTTTAATTGATTTTATGAAATACTACATCCAAAATACATTGCTGCTGCCTGATCTTAGATGTGGAGTCTTTCAGTTTTTGTTGGATTCCAATTCCCATTATCTTCAGCTGTCCTACAGTTAAACCTCGCCTGCTTCTTAGCCAATGTATGGACACCATAGTACATGGCTCACATATCAATGGAAATTTGGTACTTCTATGGTACAGGTGGCTGATTCCAGAACTACACATCTTTTTCTTATTGAATTGCACCTTTAATATATTATATTGTTTTTCCTTTCTCATAATGTGGTCAATTTATTGGGTGCAGTGATCCCATAGTGGATAAAGCCTCCTTTCAGACTACTGTTTAACTGCGCTGTCATTTGACTATGGACCATCTGTTAGAATGCACAATGCTTGTCACCTCCTTGGTCTCTCCACAGCAAGCTGTTCCTGGCCAGAGGACAGCTGTTGAAGTTGCTGTTCTCATTAACCTTTTAATGACCAGAGGAGTATGAATGCTTTTCTCAGCAATGGGGTGCACTCCTCCCATGTCATTAAGGTTTAAAATCTAGATGTGTAAGACCAGTGAACACTCTAGCAAGTGATGATTAGCATACTACTCTAAAAGTCACATGGATCCAACTGTTAGCCCATTCTCTCACTATAATGAATGCACAAATTATCTCTTGTGTAACTTCCTGCTTTATATAGCCCAGTACTGAACCCCGGCACTCTGCCTAACTGAGTAGTTGTATACTTGTATGAGGGGAAGTAGCTAATAAACTAGCCACTTAGTGAACATTTACAGGCTACATTACATGACATTTTGAAAGCATAGTAACCCTTTATTTTGACTTTACATATTCTGCAGGTACATAATATATATATATATATATATAAAATGTGGAAAAGTTTTAGGCAGGTGTGAAAATAACACTGTAAAGTAAGAATGCTTTTAAAAATAGACATGTTAAAGCGGAACTACCACCCCTTCTAAACTTGCCTTCAAATAATTACCCATCTGTTGACTAGCTGCTCAATAGTGCTAGTCACAGAATTATTACTGCGTTATTGAGAATTCCTACTGTTCCCAGGACTGATAGCCAGGAAACAGAGCAGACATCTTTGCATTGTAGGAATACTCAATAACGCCGTAATAATTCTGGTGACTAGCACTATTGAGCAGCTAGTTGCCAGATGGATGGGTAATTATTTGGGGACAAGTTTAGAAGGGGTGGTAGTTCTGCTTTAATAGATTATATTGATCAATGGACAAAATGCATAGTGCGTGAACAGAAGAAAAATCTAAATCAAATCAATATTTGGTGAGACCAAAACAGCATCAATTCTTCTAGGTACACTTGCACACAGTTTGTTAAGGAACTCGGCAGGTAGGTTGTTCCAAACATCTTATGTGGATTTAGGCAGCCTCAGTTGCTTCTCTCTCGTCATGTAATCCCAGACAGACTTGATGATGTTGAGACCAGGGCTCTGTAGGGGCCATACAATCACTTCCTGGACTCCTTGTTCTTCTTTACACTGGAGATAGAGCTTAATGATTCAGCTGTATGCTTGGGGTTGTTGTCATGCTGCATCAATGCATCTGTATCATATGGGACAAATACACATTTCTAAAATTCCTGTTTAATTAAATGGAGGGAAGAAATGGTTTGGAGATCTATCTAGCATTCTTGTCCCTTATGGTGCAGTTGCTTTGTCCCAGAATTGCTCATCTTTAGATTCTTGAATAACCCCCCTTCCCCATGTCTGTATTAGTGGCTCTTTTGATGTGCACTGTGCTCCTTATGATACATTACTAGCTTTATATATAAAAACACAGAGGACAAGCATATATTTTAACTAATTCCTCAGATAAACAATGCATCCATACTATTTATTTATCATGCGTGTTTGACAATAACATTGAGATTTTAGTAACCCCTTCCCCTTAGACATACCTCCCAACATTTCAAATTGCCAAAGAGGGACTATTGTGTTTTAGGGGGTGTTGCTGGGGGTGTGACTGGTGGGCATGGCAATAACGAGAATTTTTAGGCTGTTTCATGACCTCTTGACACCTCCTTGTGTTACCTAATAAATGACTTATAACAAGACCAAAGTATTTTATTTAAGCACACTAATTTATAAACACATATACTGACATTTAACGAAACAATAATGCGAGTTTTATTGCTGTAGAGCAATGTGATACACTTATATACACACCACACAATGTGATCTCCTAAAAAGAGGGACATCAGGGTGGAAAAGAGGGACAGTGGGATTTGGGTCTAAAAGAGGGACTGTCCCTCCTAAAGAGAGACACTTGGGAGGTATGCCTTAGATTAGGCCTAATCAGTCTCTTGCCCTCCAGCCAGTGTCTGACTGAGGATGATAGGAATTGTAGTCCACAGAAGCTGGAGGACCTCAGGTTGCCCACCACTGCTAGAGACTCCCTGACACATTGCTTATCATCCAGTTGGTTAAAATAGAGGCCTTACATTACACTGATGTCAGTCCTATTCATCTGCTTGTAGATTTTAATAAATGACCTGCTCAGAATATTGAGTGAAATTACCATACAAATACTTGTGCTGTAACCTTGTTATTTCTATTACTGTACACAAAGCTCATATGTCTACCTATTTTAGTAAATGAAAGGCAAAGGGGTAATGAGGAAATGATGAAAAGAACAGCTTATGTTATTTTATTTAATAAGGTAGAGTAGGAGAGCATTAATTAGGTGACCGATGAAGAACCAAATAGACAACAGTAGATCAATTATGGGGAAAACCAACTGCATCATGGAGGACCAATACAAGCTCAAACTGATTTAAATAAGGCTTTTAACCCATTGAATGTTAGAGATGTCTCCAATGTACTGTGCAGCAATGCACTGATGACCTCCAGCATTCAAGGAGATAAAGGTCCCTTTAAAATCATTGGGAATTTGAGGATTTTTTATTTATCAGTAGAAAAAGAGAAGAACCACAGGAATACTGTAACAGCACTGAAAAATGCATTAACCATCATGTATTTCAGACACAGTGTTTATAAGATATATATATATATATATATATATATATATATATATATATATAAATATGTGTCTTTAGTTATATAGCACCATACGCATACACATATGGTTGCCCAATAGGTTGCAACATTTCAATAGTATACCGCTTTCACTGTTTGATTTAGGTGACATTTTTAATGCACCTTTTTTATGGGGTGTCTAAATAGTAATATTGAGGTTAGGATCCATGAGGGTCTTCTACTTGGAAAAACAATTTACTGCAATATTCTAGTATATACAATTCATAATATTTGTAATCCACAACTGAAATGAAAAATAATCCTCCATGGATCTCTGTTCTGCTGGTGCTAAATGCTACATCTCTATTCTTCTGGTGTCTGCCTATTAGAGTACGGAATCCCTATAGTGATATAGCAGTAGTATCTGTAAGCTTCATTCTTACATGTATGGTGCAAACATTCAGTGTCCTTTAAAGGGATAGTAATACTTAAATGTTACTATCTCCCATCTTGTAGCCCTTAAAAACCTGAATTAAATGAGCCCAGCAGCATCTCTCAAACCTTTATGGTTTGAGAGATATCCACTTTCAAAGTTTTGCTTTTTTCACCCTCCCCTGATGTCAGCGTTCTAGCTGACAGCAGGGGAATCCGGTCCCGGGACCGTTGGAGGCTCTTCAGCAGATCCGAGATCGCGTTATGGAAAAATAAATCCTTCACTGAAATGGTCTTCTATGTGTGCTTGCAAACCAAGCAAACGTAGAAGACCATTTCAGTGAAGGATTTCTTCTTCCATAACGCAATCTCATCTCTGCTGAAGAGCCTCCGCTTGTTCAGGGACCAGATTCCCCTGTTGTCAACTAGAATGCTGACGTCAGGGGAAAGGGAATTGAAAGCAGATATATCTCGAACCATAAAGCTTTGAGAGATGCCACTGGGCTCATTTAATTCAGTTTTTTAAGGGCAACAAGATGTGGCATAGTAAAATGTAAGTATTACTATCCCTTTAGACCCCACAAAGAACAAGAATGCTGCCAGTGGATTCATTTTTCATAATGTTTGCATATGTTACAGTGGCATATTAGTAATGCTGACATCTCCAACGTTTATACTGCCATCCCTCCTAGATCTTCACACAGAGGCTTTGTGTTCCCAGAAGATCCTCAGTGGAGATGACCCAGGAAAGTCTCAGTGTGAAGATTTAGGAGGGATGGCACTTTCTGAAAATTGTGGTGTTACCAGCATCACAATTTGCATTACTGCTTATACACCACATGAGATTTCCAACCATTATGAAAGATGGCTCTGCAACAAGCATGCTTGTGTTTTGTGTTGTTTAAGGGACTCTGAATTTTTGCACCAGCCCCATGAGTATGAGGCTTATAATTGCAGCACTCAATATAGGGGTTCAGTTACTACTCTTATAAATAGAGCCCCAGAAGAATGGGAACATAGCTTTTGGCACCAGAAGAGCTGTAATTTTCTGTATGTGGGACTATATGTCTTTCAGTTGTGGATTACAAATATTGTGGAGAAGGACATCACTGTGGATCCTAACATGGACATTATTATTTAGAGATCCTGAATTCCAAGGAAGGGGGATTTGTTACATAGGAGAATTGTGGAGTTCTAGTGAATGCAAGAATCAATAAATACAGTTGCTCAAAAGCATCTAAGAATGGTATCTCCCCCCTGCAAATTCTCACTAGTTATCTATATAAGCCACAAATGTCATCAGGGTAGAAATTAGACAATACCCCTAAAATTCACACAAACTCCTTCCCAATGGTGATAGACTGGTATGGGTTCCGAGATGCCAACTTGCAGTCATTTGATTAAGAAACACAGCTGCTGAGCTTGTAGTCAGTAAACAGAGAAATCTTGTTGAATGAATGGAATGTAGATCAAAATAGAGAGCTCAAAAGACCTGTTGGATCACTTCCGTGGTGAACGGAGTAATGGCGCAACCCATGAATAATGATCTACATTTTATTCATTCACAGTGTTTTCTCTATTGATTGAGTGAGGGCTCAGTATTTGTGTTTATTACCTGTAGTGAGTAGGCATTGTTTTTAAATATTAATTTTATTACTTTCTCCTTTGTTGGTGGTTTGGTTATCAGGTTATTTTGTGCACTGGGAGTTTTACGATCATTGAGCATCCATGTGTCGTACTTTAACCCTCTGAGTGCCAGAGAGGTATCCAATGCATTGCAACACAATGCATTGAATACCTTTCTGGCACTCAGAGGGTTAATAGATTTGGTATAAATCTGAATAAAGACTATATTTGAATTATATGATGGTAAATGCATCTCTAAGTGCTGTTATAGTGTTCTTGTGGTTCGTCTCTGTTTCTCTTGACAGTAGTTTGAACAATGGCACCACCTGCTATATACAGTGGCCACCATCTATCAGTATTACAACTAGTGAAACATATTTTTGTTTGGCCCACTGGAGAAGAAATGTCTGGCTCGGCCCCTGACTGCCATAACTAACATAAAATAGATTCATCCCACTTCCAGACACTCTTAACTCTATTGTATAGTTAGAGAAAGCTGTTTATTTAGTTGCACTGAGAGACAATGGGGGAGATTCACTAAACGGTGATAAAGAGTTGATATAGTGGAGATGACTTCTCCAGTGATATCACTTCTACAATTACTATGCTATTCCATGGAGCCTATGCACTAAGATTTCTTCAGTTTTGGACATCTTAGTGAATAGGTTCCATAGAATAACATAGGAACTAGAGAAGTGATAAACTGGAGAAGTCATCTCCACTTTATCTCCATTTTATCACCTCTTTATCAGTGCTTAGTGAATCTCCCCCAATGACTTAGCATAAGTGGATTTCTATACTAGTGCAGAGACACTTATTCTTTTAACAAACTCATTTGCTCATGAATCAAAACATGACTTTGGAACGGACACATTTCTAATGAAAAGTATACAACTTTGTGCATGCAATATAGCCTAGGTATTGCTGCTTCACTTTAAAGTAGATCCATTTTTTTTGTAAATACAAGAAATATGTGATCTGGCAAAAATTTTTTCCTTTTGCACACAACTTTACATAATTCAACATACAGTACAATACATGATTTACCTTGTTATGTGTAAAAAAGGCCATATGTATGATGACAAATATGAACCAATTCTGGGGCAAACTAACTGCAACTCAGGAACAAATAACATCAGAGGCGTAACTAGAAGTCACCGGGCCCTGGTGCATAAATCGCCAAGGGCCCCCCTTCAACCACATTGCCCCCATTGGGTATGTCCACATTGCCCCTAATGTCCACCTCTCCACATTACCCTCTATGTCCACATTGCCTCCAATGTCCACCTCTCCACATTGCCCCCAAATCTCCACATTGCCCCCAATGTCCACATCTCCACATTGCCCCCAATGTCCACCTCTCCACATTGCCCCCATTGTCCATCTCCTACCTCCCTCGTGGTCCAGCGGTATGGCAGGAGAGGTCTGTGCCTCCTTCAGCACAGACCTCTATTAAGAGCTGGAGCTCCCACTCGGTCCTCTCTCCAGTAATGCAGAGCGCTGGAAGATGATGTCATCTCCCAGCGTTCTGCATTATTAGAGTGTCGATGAGGGAGAATTCAGTTGCTAGAGGTCCGTGGTGTGGGCAGGGGGGTCACAGGGGGTGGCAAGGCCCCTGGAGTGACGGGCACGGTCGCCGGTGTGACCCCTATTGTTATGGCACTGAATAATATTATATTAACTCTTTGAGTGCCATTGGGGTACGCACGTAACCCTCTGGCACTCAAATGGTTCGTTTTAATGATAGAAGGGTCTCCAATGCATTGTGAAAAAATATGTGAGACTGATTTAGCACTCAAAGGGTTAAAAGCTTTGAAAGTAATAATCAATAATGTAGACTTGCAATACTGGAGTGAACCATTTGCACCACAGAGGACAAATTTAAATTCCCATTGATTTAAATGGGGCTTTTAAGTCTCCAGCACATTCCGCTCTAGAATTCATGGGGTTAAAAGCCCCATGTAACTCAATGGGAATTTTGGGAATTTGTATTTGTCCTCTGTGGTGTAGTTGGTTTACTATGGAATTGTACCTTTTCAATGTATTGATTGAGGCCCTGTGATACTTCCTTGTGTCTAGGATGTAGATGTATATAAACAGATGTTTTCCTTTACTTTTCATTGTAGGGGAAGTGCCTACTCCTTGGATACCACTGCTTTGGGAGCCAAGTCAAAGGGCAGCACAGCCTCAGCACATCCAAGTATAAGTTCCAAGGGCAGCACAGCCGTTCCTGTACATGAGAGCTCCCCGTCACCGAGTAAAAGGAGTGTGGCTTCAAATTACAGTCAGGCGGTAAGTGGAAGAGTTGTATAATGTATTTAAGGCCATATTCAGGAAGCTGAAAAGTAGCAATTCTGGAACCAGGGGAGTAACTACAGAGGGTGCAGTTGTAACAGGGAAGCCAATGAGATCAGTTCTGCCCTGTCCTGCAACCCCTTGCAATTGGGCTAATTTCACATTGTGACTGGTGGCTGCTGACATTATACCTCTCCCAGTCAGTAAAATAAGAACAGTGTTGGTGAGCCCCTGTCCTTTACTTCATTCAAGAGGTTTAAAGGTCCATTTCACCCCTTGAGGACCAGAGGTGAGCCACTGCTTCATCAATAAGAATGTGTGTCCTATGGTCCAGAATTTCTTCTCTTCAGCTTTCTTATTATAACTCTTTGAGGTTTACTTAACCCTTTGTGTGCCAGTGGGATATGCAGTGCATTGCTTTGAACTCAAAGGGTTAAGAAGATGAATTCTAGATGAATTCTGGAGCAAGTCAACAGCACCATAGGGGACAAACAAAATGTCCCAAATTCTCATTGATTTAAATGTTGCTTTCTAACGCCTTGAATTCTAGGGAGGTCTCCAGTGTATAGCAATGTGCTGGAAATTCCCCTAGCAATTGAAGGGTTAAAATACCCTTTTAAGTCAATGGAAAGTCTGGAATGTTTATTGACCACTCTATGGTGCTGTTGGTTTGGCCAAGAACTGTTCTAGTTCTTTGTATATCAGCCTTAGGGACGTATGTTCAAAAGAAAATTGGAGCAATTCTAGGGAAAACCATTTGCACTATAGGGGATAACTAAAAATGTCCATTGATTTAAATGGGGAATTTAACCCCTTAAATGCTAAAGAGATCTTCAATGTGTTGGGATTCAAGGGATTAAAATTTAAATCAATGTTTTTTTTTTAATTTTTAGTTCTCCCCTATAGTGCAAATGGTTTGTCCCAATCGTTCCACTTTTCTTTTGCTCATATGGCCCTAAAATTCAGTCTCTCTCACCACGGAGTTAATTTCTATCTCCCTACTCTATTGCTCGCTGCTGTGTCTGTTATTGTGTCTGTCATTCCCATCCCTAGGGTTCTGTATACAGTTCTCACAGCTTTGGTTTCCTCTCCATCTGTCCTTGTGCTTGGAGCTGAATTTCTCATTATGCAAAATACTTTAGCCTCTACTTTTTACCCTTTGAGTGCTAGAGGGGTATGCAGTGTGTTGCATACCCCTATGGCACTCAAAGGATTAAGGTGCTTTTCAGTTGTACTGGCTGCACCCACATACTGAGCTGTATGTGTGGCCAGAACAATTTCTCATGGTGGCATAATTTACTTATTCCTTTACTGCCAATTATTAAAGACTTTATGCTTTTGTAATTATAGAAAATATAAGGCAAATTTCTGCCCTAGGAAATAATGGATTAGGCCAGGGGATGGAGTGATGTGGGGGTGTGGTCATTGGAGGAGCTAGGATGTGCTGCCTAGGGTGCTGGAATGTAAACCCAGTCCCTGTATTTGCTCTCTCATAGACACTGCCTCCTTGTTCCTTTGCTTTCTGTTTTTTCTTCCTGTACATGTCTATGTGACTTGTGTTAGACATGTACAAAGGGTATTATGAATAATCACTTAATCACTGATGTAGTCCTAAACAAATAGTTACAGGGCTCAATTCATTTTGTACCCTATGAATACCAGAGGAATGCCCAGTACATTACTTGGAAACTAGTTTTAAAGCCTGTGTACATGGGCCAAAACTGGAAGCGCTGCAGTCATGCACAGTACTGACTGTCCGCACCGCGGCTGATACAGAGCAGCGCGCAGCTGTCTCTACTGCTCATGACGCCTTCTGACAAACATCCTCAGCGAATTATAATATAGGATGGTTGGGTACCCCATGCATTCAGAGGGTTATATCTCTGTGTCTCATATGTCATCATTCACACCCCCTTCCACATAGGGCCACATTTGCTTGTAAGGTAAATTATTGGTGCTAATATCCATTTGCTATTTACATTCAGGGCACACAAAGTTTGTGAAGTTTAGCTCTGAACAAAGCTAATTGAAATCTTGCCCGCCAACCACAGAATGGAATCTAATGACCCAAATGCACTACAACAATGGGACATAACTTGCATGCTCATCCCTTGCCTGTGATTTGATCACAGCAGGAACCCTACTTTAGCACTAATGTAATCCAGAGAACAAGCACTGGTATGTAAATACGAGGGCTGAACAACTTACGGCTCTGATCCCAGCCAGAACACCACTGATATTGTTATTAGCATTGTACAGTGGCTGATAGCAGTGCATCAGATATGAAGTTTCCTCGCATCTTTGTAAGCGCTGGAGCTGTAGTTTAAACAAGTGGTTATCAAATTGTGTCCCAGTGGATCATGTACCTACCTAAAGAAGTTTCCAGAGCTTTTATAATTAAAAATAGAACTGCTAACTTGAAATCTGTAAAATACACAAAGATATTGGAAAATTATTCTTCTGTATTTTTCTCCCATTTATTTAGTTTTGGCTTTTAACCATTTGAATGCTAGATAGGTCGTCAATGCTTTAAAAGAGATTTAAAGGGGTTAAACACCCAATTTAAAGGAATTTGGGGTAATTATATTGGTTCACTATGGTACACTTAGTTTGCTCCAGAATTGCTCCACTTTACATTGAACATATGACCCCTTGAAATTTCCATTTTTTTTTCAAATTGTAAATGTGCTCATTCTTGAACATATACAATTATAACTCTGCTTAATCTTGTCTTGTTTTTGTAGCAAAGTGGCGTAGAAAATGGAATTAGAGCCAGTACCAGCATACCAGAGGATGTGTCAAAAGGACATGAAAGAAAAGTTTCTGGTACTCCTTCTGTAGCTATATCCAGGGTATCCATAACATCAGGTAGGCCTGGCATTTACTATTTTAACTGATGAACGTTTGTTGTTGTTTTAATGATATAACTCAGGACCATTGCTAGATACTGACTGAGGGAATTAAAGGCGCAGGTCTCATGCATGAGGGAACTGGACGTTTGGCTTCTGTCAAGGGGGGTGGATTGTTATTCCCTACATTTTGCTTCTTTATTCTCTGCCACTACAGTTGCACCACTCCGGTCCCACCACAACAGTCCCACCACCTCAAGGAAGAGGGTAGCACTGGTGGCAGGACTATAGTGCTGGTAATGGCAACTGTAATGGTGGTACTGACAGATAGGATCGTTAAGGTAAGGAAAGGAGCAGGGAGGGAAAAATCACTACCTTCTCAAAAACACAAACAAGGTGAAAGGCTCAAGTGTGCACAAGCTGGGGATCATGTCAAATCATCTGATTCCCTAGGTCTGTAGTAGCTGGATTTTAGCTGTATGTTCTGACTACAAAAAAAAATTATATACAGGAGTCAATAGGACACACTCACAATAATTCCATAGATTGGCAGAATTGTAGTTATTTTTGAAAGAGTTAAAAAACGAAACAGCACTCACTGGACTTCTCCAGAAGGAAGGTTCTTAGACAAACTTGTGTTTAATAAAAGAAGGTCGACGTTTCTGTGGACACTTCCACCTTTATCAAGGGTTTGTCTTGATAAAGGTAGAAGTGTCCACCCAAATGCTGACCTTATTTTAATAAACAAAAACTTTTCTACCAACTTTGCTTATGGAGAAGTCCAGTGAGTGCTGTTTTTTGGGTATATATATATATATATATATATATATATATATATATATATATATATATATAGTGTGTGTAATCGGTTCTGGAGCCAGCACTCAGCACTAGACCTGGGTGCCCGTCAAGTAATCTCAATAGTTCAAAGTAATAGACTGTCACTCCTCAGGATTTTTTTAGTTGATAAAGGCTTGGGAGCAAGCCGAAATGTTGACATGCAGTAAACTTCGGTTTTATATAAAAATTTCTGACAAGTGCAAGTCTATTACTTTTCACTATATATATATAACTAGTAAAAAAGCCCGTATACACAGGCTAAAGTGCACCCAGCTACCCCGGCTGCTGCCCCAGAGCTGGGAGCAGAGACAGGATGTGAGCTGTCCGGAGTGGGGCAGCATGTTCGGCAAGTCTCTACTGCATATATATATACAGGACTGTTCAAAAGTCTTAGGTAGGTGTGAAAAAATGCTGCAAAGTAAGAATACTTCCAAAAATAGACATGTTAATAGTTTATTTTTATCAATTAACAAAATGATAGTGAGCGAACAGAAGAAAAATCTAAATCAAATCAATATTTGGTGTGACCTCCCTTTGCCTTCAAAACAGCATCAATTCTTCTAGGTACACTTGCACACAGTTTGCTAAGAAACACAGCAGGTAGGTTTTTCCAAACATCTTAGAGAACTAACCACAGTTCTTCTGTGGGTTTAGGCAGCCTCAGTTGCTTCTCTCTTCATGTAATCCAGAGAGAGTTGATGATGTTGAGATTAGAGCTCTGTGTGGTCCATACCATCACTTCCAGGACTCCTTGTTCTTCTTTATGCTGAAGATAGTCCTTAATGACTTTGGCTGTATGTTTGGTCATAGTCATGCTGCAGAATAACCTTGGGGCCATAAGATGCCTCCCTGATGGTACTGCATGATGGATAAGTATCTGTCTGTACTTCTCAGCATTGAGGAGACCATAAATTCTTACCAAATGCCCAACTCCATTTGCAGAAATGCAGCCCCAAACTTTCAAGGAACCTCCACCATGCCTCACTGTTGCCTGCAGACACTCATTCTTGTACCACTCTCCAGCCCTTTGGTTGAGGATCATGGGAGTTGTAGTTCCCAGCATCTGGCTGGGGACCATGGGATTTATCCCTAACAGGTGGAGGTCTAATAGTTGACTGGTTCTGTCTAAGAGGGAGCACTGCATTGTATGGCCAATAAATTTTGCCCTCATGTTGGAGGAGGTAGTTAATCCAACTGTGCATTTAATTCATATTAATTTATGTAAACCCATTGGATGCTAAAGTTATGTGTTGTATATACCTCTAGTATCCAAGAGGTTAAGATATTAGTTGTTATCTGGTGATTCATTATTAATTTATCCCTTGGATGTTGCAAATGCATCGGACACAACCTTTGGAGACAACCTTTAACATCCAAGGATCCATTTTTGCAAGCAGCAACAATGAACTTGCTATTTACCGTAAAATCTCGGGTATAATACGCACAATTTTACCCCACTTCACCTTATGTGAAGTGGGGGGTGCGTATTATACACAAGAGTTTTTACAATGAAAAAAATGTAGTGTTAGCAGACCCCTTCCCTCCCTTCCCCGGTGTTCCGCTTTGAAGATAAACCTTACTTTTGTGCAAGTGAACTTCTACCTTTTTAAATGTAAAACAAACTTGGTGAATAGATAACCCCACCCTCACATATCAGTATCCAATTCCCATAAACTCAAGGTGTATATCATCCTTATCACGTAGAATCACTTCCTCTTTCTTTGGTAAACTGTGTTGGATCAAACTTAGTAACATTCGTAGAACATCTTTGAACGGAGACCTGCAGGTTCTTTTGTAAAGGACTTCAACCAACGAATCGGTTAGCCTAAGAAAAGATATAGGAGAAAGGGTGGGTTAATTCAGGGACGGATAATACTCGCCTCAGTGTCTATAATAAAATTCTGACTTTCCGTCAATAGGTTAGGAAAATCTTCGAATTTTGTGGCAAGACCCGGAGGCTCATATTATGCAAGTTTAAGCCTGTAGAATAACATTATTGAATGCATGATCAACAGGTTTAAAATAAAATGTTTTGAAGGTGGAGTCATTGGACCAATCTGCTACTTTGAGGATATCCTCAAGCCTACCACCAGATATGAAAGATCTGGAAGCCATAGCTCCCCGTGAGGAGTGTTCTCCAAATCGTTCCGTATTGATACCTGCAGCGAGCATGATCCATCTAACCCATCTAGCCAATGTAGCAGAAGATACAGGTAAGTGAGGTTTTACAAAGGAAATCAATAATTGATAGGAATCAGAAGATCTAATCTTGGAGGTAGCTTCCTCGTAAGTTTTTAAACAAAGAACTACACATAACTGGGGTCTCTGAGAAAATTAAAGATAAAAGATTTCCTTGGTGGAAGATTTAGTTCTCCTTGAGATCCTGAAACGCACGCCATCCAGTTCATAAGATCTGTTGCTGACGTCCAAAGCGCGAACGTCAGAGACTCGACGAAAAGAAATGAGGCAAAGAAACATAGTCAACAGAGAGTTGTTTAAGGGAAAGATCTTTGTTAGGAGGCCAACACTCAATTAGGAGAAGAACCAAATTCACGTCCCAAAGACTGGAATATTTAGGAATTGGAGGTCTGGAAAGTTTAATCCCTTTCATTAACTTACACATCAATGGGTGTTGTCCTACCAGTGAGCCCTTGATATACTCATGAGCTGCTGAAATAGAAGATCTATAGCAGTTGATGGTTCTGAATGCTTTGCCTTGCAGAACACAATCTGAAAGTTAACAATTGCACCTAAATCGGAATGAATGGGATCCAAATACCGTTCCAAGCACCAACGTACGCAGACCTTCCAACAGGAGATTCTCCAGGTGATGAGATGAAGTTGGTTCTGAAGGATTAAATCATGTGGGTTCCCTGCCGGATCCCGGAGTAAGTGTGGGTGCGGTATTAAGTAACAAGGGAAGCCTACAGACATCTCAAGAAGTAGAGGGAACCACGGCTGTGATGTCCAGAAAGGAGTGATCAGGACCAAGGTTACCTCGTGTTTCCTGGTTTGAAGGATGGTTCTGGAGATCATGTTGAAGGGAGGAAACGCATGACACCCTTTCGCTGGACAGGTCTGAAGGAAGGCATCTATGGCTAGAGCCTCTGGATCCGGTCTCCAGCTGAAGAAAATTGGTAATCGTGTGTTCAGTCTGGATGCAAATAGATCCAGAGTCAAGGGACCCCAGATGGTGTCCAGTGTCCTGAAAGTATGTGTATGTAGAGTCCAATCGCTGAAGTACCTGGAATTCCAATCTGCTATGGTGTTGGATAAGACCAGGGATATATTCTGCTTGGACCAAGATGTTCCTGTCCAGGCATAAATGCCAAAATTCTTTGGCCAGATTGGCCAACATTTTGGATTTTGTCCCTCCCAGATGGTTTTTGTATCGAACCGCCGATACTTTGTCCATTTTCAACAGAATGCAGCAGTTCGACGAACTCTTTGTGAAACTTCTTATTGCAAACGAACCTGCTAACAATTCTAAGTAATTGATATGCAGATCCTTTTCTAACATTTGCCCCCGGTAGTGATCTGTCCGCAACAGGCTCCCCGACCTAGAGTGCTCACATCCGATTTGATGACTATCTCTGGAGTCATGCCGAAGATCGCTCTTCCATTCCATGCCTCCATATGTTGTAACCACCAGAGGAGTTCCTCTCAAGCATCCTCCAATAAGGGAATTACATCCAAGTATCCGAGGCCTCTGCTCAAATGTAGGGTCTTCAATCTCTGGAGTGCCCTGTAGTGGAGAGGTGCTGTGAAGATTGCTTGTATAGAAGCTGAGAGTAGTCCCACTAGCCTTGCTAACAGTCTTAGTGAAATAGCGTCGGATTTCAGAATGTTTTGATTTCTCAACGGATATTCCTCAGTTTGTGGCGAGGAAGGCGTAGAGAAGAGTTTTCTGAATCCATAACGAAACCCAGAAATTCGATGACACGAGTTGGATAAGTTATTGATTTTTTCCAGTTCATAAGAAATCCTAGATCGGATTAATTGAAGATGGGCCTTGAGAGTCTCCTGATTTTGTGACATTATTAGGATATCGTTGAGATAAATTATCATATGGATACCCCTGATCCTTAAGAAAGAAACCACCGGTTTCATGACTTTGGTGAAGCACCATGGAGCTGATGACAGTCCGAATGGGAGACATGTGAATTGCCAAGTCATCCCTTTCCATTGAAATTGGAGGAGATTTTGTTGATCTCCATTTTGAAATGCCTGTAGAAAACGAAGGCATTTAGATTCCATAAAATCTTCTAAATCTTTCTTGTGTACCAGGAAGATGCTGCTGATGAAACCTGGCTCTGTCAGTGGAGCTTGTATAATGGCTCCTTTTTTCTGGAGCTGTAGGGTTTCTAAATCCACCATAAGAAAATCCTTTCTTGAGAAATGGATAGAAGAAGGGATTTCTGCTTGGCAAAGAGTTGAGTAAAATTGTATGTGGTAACCTCCAATCGTCTGAAGGAACCATTGATCTGAGGTTATGCATGACCAAGCATGGAAAAAATGGGTGAGTCTGCCACCCACAGTTTCCTCGGGAAGGGGAAGAATAATACCTGAGAAAGGCCTGGAACGTGAAGATCCTCGGGAGATCCTTCCTCTCCAAATTCTGCCTCATGTTGGATAGAACAGAGTTGGGGTTCTATTATCTTGAGAGAAAGATCCTCTCGTAAACTGATTTGGGTCTTGAGAATCTCTGAATTGACTTCTTGATGAAGTTGGTGTTCGGCCGGGAAGTCGACCCTTACCCTTCCCGGCCCTGACAAAAACCTGTCTATTGAAGACCCTCTTAATAGATGATTGGGCTTTGTCTAGGTCCGTGAAGGTACAGACAAATGTCCCTAATTCTTTTACAAAAGAATCACCAAAAAGGAGACCCTTAGCATCCGGGCCAGATACTTTATGTGCCATGTCTGACAATTTAAGATTGATACGCAGAAGTATGACTCTGTGTCTCTCAGATGATAATGCCGTATTGACATTACCCAGGAGGCATAATGCTCTCAGGGTCTAACCTCTCAAAGTATGTACATCTACATGGGATGAAGAGGATATGGCTTCCTCTGCCAGACTGAAAATTTTTGCCAGTGGGCCGACCATGTCCAGAAGCTTGTCCTGGCATTGTTTCAAGGATTGTTCAGGGCCCTTTCTGGGATCTTTCCCTGACTTGGACATGTAATGGGCTATTTGCAGGTCCAAGGTTAGAGTCTCACATGATTTAATTGAAGGTTTGGGGCACTCAGACCTTAATTTATTTCTGATTTTTGGCTCCAAGGCCTTGCTTATCCATAAATCTATATACTTTGCCACGTGATGTTTTGGGATCCAGTCTGAGGATCTGGAATGCCTGAAATTACCAGGGTCAAAAAGAGGGTTACCCTGTTCATCAAGAATAATATCTGTAATGTCAAACTCTTTGTCCCCAGGTCTAAAACAGAGTCTTCTCCAGATATAGTGTAGGATGGGTCTGAAAACTGGTTAGATTGATATTTTGATTCCCCATCTGACTCGTCTGAGGACGAGAGCGCACGGAAGGAATCCGGTTTAGACCGTTTCTTAGATCGTTCCACCGGTTTGCTATCCTCCCGGGGTGAGTTTCTGTTGCGTGGGAGTGACCCACAATTCCTAGTGCCAGATATACCAGGCAAGTCAATGTCAGAACTTTTAAGTTCCATTTCAGTGGGACAAATTTTGGTTTTTCGTTTTCTCTTTCCCTCAGTCTGGGGTTGAACCACCTTCTCAGGGATAATTAATGAAGGATTTGTGGAGTGAGAAATATCCTGAGGCTGTTGATGGAAAAATTCCGCTAGGGACCTCGCTAAAGAATCAGTTATTTGCCCCATACAGGAGGATATGGCAGTAGATATAGTCTTATTCAATGATTGATCTAAAATATGCTGAATGTGATGATCATCATTATTGGAACCACTGCCAAATCTTCCTGTGAGTACAGATAAATAGAGGCATCCTCCCTATCCAAAAATTGAGGTGGAATTTTATTGCTCTTCATGGGAGTTTGAGGAGATAATAATTTCCTTTGTGACATAATGGGAAATAGTATAGGTTATAATATATATATATATATATATATATATATATATATATATGAAACGCTAAATAATGACCCAAACTATATAGTAGGAAAAATGTGCAGGCAACTCAAGGGTTAACAAGACTGCCGAGAAACAAATTCACCGCAAAATTCAAGGAAGAAACGGGACCGTGGAGGAGAAACGTCAGGCGCCTAAGCCGTCAGTTGTGCAGTGAGATTCGGCGCCAACAACAAGCCATGCATGTGCAGAACAGACTGAGGGCAAAGCCAATGCCTGAAAGCAAGATGGCCGCTGCGTCCGGACAAAGCGCAGTCGGAACGGGAGAAAGAGTAAGTTGGATTAAGAACTGGCAGGAGACCTGGCTGCATAAGAGATAAACATACCGAAAGAAGTAAACGGGTAAAGAATGGGGATTAAAAACATATCCGCGTTGCGGTAAGAAATGCTGAGGATACCAAGATAAGCAAACTCAGAAAAGTAAAAGGTTTAAATGAAACGCACCATAAGAGGGACAGGTTTAGAATATAAGGAACAATAACAATTAAGTTATAGTTACAGCAATAATAACCCTTGTAAAGGGTCCAGCAAAATATTTCAAATTTTATTTCAGAATAAGTGTATAGGAAATAAACGGAAATTCAAACATCAGTCAATGCAATTCAGAAAAAATATAAGAGACCTCATATATACTTATCTGCCTCCAAGCAGCAAAGAAAGAGGAAGTGATTCTACGTGATAAGGATGATATACACCTGGAGTTTATGGGGATTGGATAATGATATGTGAGGGTGGGGTTATCTATTCACCAAGTTTGTTTTACCTTAAAAAAGTTTGTTTGATCTTTGCTGCTAAGAAAGTAAAGAGAGAGAGAGATATTGCATAATATGAGCCTCCAGGTCTTGCCATAAAATTGCAAGTTTCAGCTGCAAAAACATTTGACTAAAACACCTTTTAGCAGTTGAAGTATCCTTGTTTTACTCAGGAGGATAAACACTACAGTATATATATATATATTTTTTTTTACATGTTAAGTGTTACTATCTCTTTAAGGTAAGTGAGAGTTTATTATTAGAGAAAACATAATATCTTTGTATCGCTCATTATGGACTATATGTAATACTAATGATGCCGAACATTTTGCTTTACAGACCGCAGCCGATCAGAATTGGACTTAAGTGGCCCTTTTCCAGACGTAACTGAGGAAACAGCAAGCATAAGAAGCAGATCTGTCCCTGAACATTTAAACAAGGATTTGGTGAGTTATATTTTAGCTCTCAGTGTAACAGGGACGTGAAAAACATTCCAAATAGGTGATTGCATAAAAATCTTTGAAGTTCCCACCCACTCATTGAATTTGCCCACCTAAGGCATGGCAAGGCAACCTATGGCTCTCCAGTTATTGGGGGGATATACAACTCCCATCATCCCTGACCAGCCTTTTGCTAACTGGTTATGATAGGACCCAAAGCAACTGCAGAGGCAAATGATTAGGGGTGGGCAAAAAATCAGAAATTTTCCTGCATGACTTTTCTCTCTTGCCAATGCAAAATTTTCTTCCTTTTTGCTACTGCCAACACATTTTTGTCCTAGGTTTCCTATGCGGCAACATTTCTGACCACAATATTACTTTTTCTGAGGGCTGTAGTGAAGAAATAAGTAGCTGAAAGTCAATGTTGCGAGTCCTACAGCAACATATGCCTTGAAAAATTTGTTAGCATGCAGAGTGCATTTGTCCTTTGCCCATAGCACACACACTTCCTGCTTAAATGACACTGGCACATATAAATGATGATGTCAAGAAATTAAAAAAAAGTACAACCTACAATGTGGCAGATGTTTATGGTACTGGTGGGGGGGGGATTGGAGTGGTGTGATTGATGTGTGTATGTATGTATCCTACATTAATTCAAATGCAAGCTATCCTTCTTCTCAGATTACTGATACACATTACTTATTGGTCATAATAGTGGTTCCAAGTGTGGTATATGGTAGCAACCCTTTCTGC
The DNA here is from genome assembly GCA_037306005.1 of Rhinophrynus dorsalis. Lineage (NCBI taxonomy): Eukaryota > Metazoa > Chordata > Amphibia > Anura > Rhinophrynidae > Rhinophrynus > Rhinophrynus dorsalis. The sequence goes on from CM074719.1 coordinate 157,614,681, forward strand.
TACCTGATACTCATAATTTTTAAGAATGTTAGTCTCCTAACATTGCTGCTTGATAGCCACTTCCTACTGTCCTTCATAATGTAACCAGCTGCACTGAAAACCATGGGGTCATTGTTTCTGCCTAGAACGTAATTAACCTGCAAGTAAGCAGAAACCATCTCATACGCAGTGGAACCACTCCTAGAATCTACACGGTGTTCCTGTGTTTCAGTTACCAACCCATGCTCAAGTCCCAAAGAGATGAGCCACCACCACCACCAGTGCTGGATTTTTGCAGCCCCTGCTGAAACCCATGAATTGCCCTGAATTAAGAATAGGATGTTCTGTTTGATGATGTAGGTGCTCCTGCTGCTGCTGGTTGAAATGCTTCTCTGCCACCTTTTTCGCTATGCTGTCTAGATATTTTTTGTGCCCTAATGTTCTCCTTCTCATCCCCCACAATACAACCCTCCATTCCATCAAAAAGTATATCTCTATATTCCTTGACAGAATCCAATTCTTCAGAGAGATGCTGCTTATCGTCATGACTCCTTGTTGCGACAAATTGTTGTTGGTCCTTTGGCAGAAACTCTGAAATTTTGTGTTTAAAGCAGGGGTCCAGAAAAGTGGCTGTTAGACTGCGTTTTCTGCATTTGAAGAGTTAATTCTTTCATTTAGTATACAGACAGCAACTGAAGGGTTAAAGTCTTTCATTACCTCTTAAAGGACCACAGCTGGAGAGAATCAGAAATTGTAGAATTATTTTATTCGCAAAGATGACAGGATAGCGTACATGATGTTACAAGATGTTTCAGTAGATGAATGGTTAAGGATCTTCTTATAGTATACAGACAGCCAGCATGATGGAATAAGCGGTTTCTGCCCGTTAACTCTCTTACTCTTAAGCTTAAAGGCTGACTTTTATAGTGTAAAAAACACATGATCATCAGCTAGAATCCATTGCATATGTTCAAACATGGATGTACTGTGAGTCCTCTAATGAATATTAATTAACCACATGTAATGCATATATATATACATTTGATTGACTTGCACAAATGATAACTATAAAGTCACTAGTATGCTAGGATAGGCTAATGCTAGGAGGAGTGGCAGCTAAATTTAACTTAACTTTGAGAGCAAGGTGAGTTAACTCTATACCACCAATTATCTGTTGATAATTTAAAGAGATAGTGAAGCAATTCTGATGTAACATGCCCCCCCCCCTTTTTATGGTTTTTCAATCCATAAATGTAGTTCTGTCACTATATATTTGTGGTATATTTAATCGTATATCTGAGACATTGTTTATAATAATCGCTTAACTGAGCTGATCTTCAATTATCTTTCTACTCATTATTTATATATAAAACTTTAACATAGAAGTTACCAACAGTGAATTTTAGCAAACAATCTTAAATGGTTTTCCAATTCTACACACCAAGAATCTTACTATATAACTTTTAGTTCACTCCTCCAAAGGAAAGCAATATAAATAAATATATATATATATATATATATATATATATATATATATAAAATATATATATATATATATATATATATAAATATATATATGAGGCATTCTATGAACTATAGAGGAAAGGTAATTCCACCTTGCAAGGAATCCATAAAAAATGATCTGAGACTCATGAAAGTATATTTCCTCAATATAACACAGACTTCACTAGAATGTGTACATAATATAAAAATTATCAATTCCTGTACACGTACATTTCCTTTTCTCTACAGGAGTGATACAGTTCTATACCCAAAATATAGTTCTAGATTGGTGTGTGAAATTCCAAAACTTAAACAAACAAGTATAATTTGTACTTGTTCAGAATCAACTGTGGTAATGTCAATCAACAAATAACAATTATTAATTAATTTCCAGTACTATTAAAGAAATCTAGGCCCTTTTAGTTAGCAAATTTATCTTCGACATATGCCATGTTATAATAGTTTTCCATAAACCAGTGTGACTTAGATAATCAGCTAGTCTAAGTATATAACTGCTCATGTCAGCTAATGCACATTAGCTTAGGCCTTCAACATATATATGGTATCACATTTCTTTGAATCATGAGAGGGAGTAGCTTAAACATAACTGTTCCTATGATATCACTCATACATTCCAAGAGCTCATGAGTTACACATCATTTGTATCACGTTCATTCAGAAATCACAGGAAGAGTATGTTTTTACTAAAACTATACTAATTTATCAATTCCACAGCTTCCCTCTTATCTTCAGAATTAAGAAAAATTCTTCCATAGAAGATCTATATATTAACTATCTTCCATAATATCCAAAATTAATATTACACCAATTGTGGAAATTATGCTATATTTACCAATTATATAAATACCATAAATTGAGTTTGCATATAATTCCTTTTGTATTTTTCTCCTATAGTACTGAAAATATCTCAGTTTAGTACTTAAAGGGATAGTAATGTTTCATAATAAAAGCAGCTCTAATTAATCATCATAGTATTTGGACTTTGGATAGTGTTATTTCAGTTCTGTCAGAGTTATAGTTCAGGAGTAATTCAATGACAAAGTGTCCCCCTCCCGCCCCTTTTACTGATGTAACACTGTTCAGCCAGAGCAGAAGGGAGGTGCCCAGGTAGATTGCAGAGAGGGACAATCTTCAATCAAGATAAGGGAAAAACCTGAAAAGCTTGTCAAGGGGGGCAGGGCTTTCATTGTTCTAATAGGAAGAAGATTGTCCTCTTCTGTTATCTGTCCAGTCTATGGACTGCATTCCACATCTGAGAAGAGATGGCTTACACTAGGCAAAAGGGGCGGGGAGGGGAAACTTTGCTTGTGAGTCTCTCTTAAACAGTAAAGGTTTGAGAGATAAGACTTATATCATTCTTCATGTTTTTTTAATGCCTACAAAATAAAATAAAGTTAAAACGAAGTATTACTATCCCTTTAATCAAAATCTATCCCTCCTCAACATAGATCAGAATCCTCTGCCAATGTCTGTCTCTGTTGCACAAGAGGATTTACATCAAGTACTAATTTACATTAAAACAAATACAAACAATAATAACAATAACTTTTGTCACAATATTTCTGTATACCAATATACTGTGTCCATATATAAAGTCAAAAATAAGTCTCTGAAGTGCAATATTTAATATGTCCATTGTCTTTTAAGAGACCCATGTTTATCATTTTAGTAATTAAACAAAAACAAACTTGTAGTTTTCTTTTCCACATAATGATATCACCTATAACAAGAACAAGTGCAGTATCAGATTTGTCATACACACATTTACAAATATTATGTATTATCAACATATATTTATTTCAAATGTGTATAATATCTTGTAGACTTCATGTTACCTTAAATCTGAAAACTAGATCTTTTTATCATTATATGCTAGAGTAATCTTAAAATTCATAGAACATAATATAAACTTGTAATCTATCATATAATATATCAAAATTAGAAATTGTCTTGGAAAGGAGAACTCTTTCTTTCCATAATAGAGATATATTACATTAAGATTCAGTACAACTGTGACTGTTTATTGCTAATTACATAGCATTGTAATACAATACCATACATCTTATATATATATAGACTAAAGTATATTGACATCTTTAACATTACACCATTTCATATATTATAATTACATATAACGTAGTTCAAATACATTCTGGCATTCCTACAGATATCATGTATCTGTTATAAACACATGTAGTATCAGTACCACTATTTGGACACATATAATTTACAGTTGTCCAAATGAACCCAGAAACATTTCTGCCTACGTTTATTTTGGGCATAACTCTGTGGCCTTTGTACTTTGAGCACTGTTTGACCTTTAATGTCAACAACGTTATATGGACCTTCCCAGCTTACTTCAAAATCATTTGATTTTCTGTAAGTCTTAATTAGTATTTTATCTCTTTTACGAAGCTTTGAAAAATTAGGAGATACCATTGTCTTCTTGTGACATGTAACATTTTCATCTGTCATTTGTTTACAATGTCTGTACTGTTTATTAGAAAACTGCTTACTCTTGGTACTGCATTGGTTAAATCTGATATTTAAGTCTTTAGGTGTTACAGAACACATTTTACCATCTTGGTCATGAGTTAATGTCTGTATGTTTGTCTCTGTGTCTATCTGTGTGTCTGTCTGTCTAACAGATACCATAGATACACTAGAGTCACTTATTACAGTGAATTCCTTATCCAAGGAATCAGTTGCAATTTTACCTTTAGTAAAACATTCTTCCTGATCTATTGGTACCTTAGGACAACTATGTCTCCAAATAGCTTTGTTCTTAATATCAATAGTTAATCCATTTCTCTTGATTAAATTAATACCCATGATATTATTTTCAACAATCTCACTGTACCAGATGTCAATGTTCTCATGTAATTGTCCTGGAATTTCTAATGTCACGTCACATATCAATTTTACATTTGTCTCCCCCTGTCCATCAAATCCTACAATGGAGCAAACATGTGAACTTGGTGATAGTTGTAACTTGTGATTTGTTACGGAAAACTGGGCACCTGTGTCAATGAGAAATTCTGTGTTGTGGCCCCCTAGCAAACATTTGATAAAAGGTCTGCCAGTCCCATCCAGGTATATTGGAGTTAAAAACTCAAAGGAACCAGATGCCTCACATGGTCTATTTTTGTGACATGCAAATTCCTGTGTCAGTGTGTCAGTGTTAGAATCCCTGACTTGGTTTATTAGTAGCTTGCATGGGGATTGGATACACCCATTCTGATTTTCAGATTGTATATTCTGTAAACATGTATTACAATCTTGCATTAAATGTCCGATTTTATGACATAGGAAACATTCTTGAAGACATTCCTTTGGAAAGTAATTACAATCTCTGGGATTTTTAGTTGTAGGAATATGATTCCTGCTGGTGCCATTAATTCTATGAGAGCTATGGGATATAACTGACACTGTAGCTTTAGGAATGTTTTTCTGTAACTGTCGTCTGATCTTATCAATAAAAGTAGCTGCATCAGTCAAATTATTTTTCTCTGAAGCTACAACACTAGCTGTCGAGTCTAAATAGTTACATTTCTTAACAAATGCCTTTACCATAGCTTCTGGCATTTGTTCTTCTGTAATCCTCATAATTAACCTGTATGCTTTTTCAAACTTTACCATGAATACACGTGGGTCGTCAGTCATAGTAGGGTAGGGTTTAGACTCTGTAAAAGTTCTACAGATAGCTCTGTCTCACCTGTTGAGAGTTCAGTTGACTGTTGCAAGCGATCAATCTCATTTTCATGTATTGTTACACCATTATCTGTGTATGGCCTACTGATAGGTGGAGTTAATCTTCTAGTAAAATCTACAGGTAGCCACAATTTAAAGACCCAGTTTTTCTGATAATCTGTCAAACCAAATTTATCTGTTGTTGATTCAAAAACATCAGCATTATGAAAGGCATCAAGACTGAGATTATAGACAGGAATCTCCTTGACCAGCTTCAGTACATAAGCATAGATATTCAAATTTAATGTATTTCTTAAAATCTCTGCTTCTGTTTCTTCCTCATTATTATCACGTATACTAGTATATGGGTTAGGAATGGTTGATGCTTCCCTGGTACATTTGCCTGCACATACATGATTAACCTCTTGAGTGCCAATATTTTCAACCTTTTGCTTTATGTTGCTACGCACCTGATCTTCTAACTCAGTTATACGTTGAGTTAAAACATCACAATTGGAACATTTAGTTACCTCGTTACTTAAATTAGAACAAACATCAAGTGTACGTTCATCTTGTAAAATCATTGAATTAAATATTTTTACCATTTTCATCACATTTCTAAGTTTCTTTTTTTCTTTACCAATAGATATAAATTTCTTATCAATTTGATTGTTCTCTGTCTGACATTTTTCCCATAAAGTTTGCCATAACTCTGTGGACGTTGAAGGCAAATATCTAAACTCTATACTGCTTTCCTTTGCAAATTTATTTATAAACAGATGCATTTTCTTATTTACCCAGAGTGCAAATAGTACACATTCAGTCTATGACCTCTGGTGTTCAACAATTCTGTGCCTGCTGTCATTTAACTTTTTAAATGCCAAAATTTATTTCAATTTGCAACACACATATATTTTTTTACTTATAACAACATAAAACAAATATTATATGTATGAAGATGTCTTATTATCATACACTAAACCTTATTATTTGAGAAGAGACAATTATTCTTACACCATAGACTTCTAATTAGATCTATAAAAGTCAATAGCACAAGAATTATATCTATCTAGAATCTTTTCTCAAACAATAACCATATCATCAATATCTAGACTTCAATATATTTTTATGCTCCTTTATAATCATAGATATGGTCGATATCTCTGATTTAAACCTCTCTATGGATTTATAACCCAATATTCTTTAGGAACAAAAAATAAAAAATAAATAACTTTTATTTCAAAAATAGAATCAGTTTACACCTTCTAAATGTTTATCTTCTTTTTGGTTAATTGTATCTCCTTTATATGTATATTTAAAACAGTGTGAAATTACCCTCTTATTTCAGAATAATAATTCTCAGTTACAGATGTACCATAGCTTTCAAAATTGTTATTTAAACTATAATAACAGTTATACAGTGTATCAGTGTTAATCTATACTCCAATTAATACACTATCACACAATAACGTTTCTAAAATACTGCAAAGATCTGCTTTCACTCACTCAATTATATTTTTTAATCCTACATTCTCTCTTAATGAAGCGAATAATTTCTCTAAAACCCTTGTTTAGGAAATGTATAAATATAATAGCTAGATCTTTTAACAACACTCTCAGAAAATAGTATCAAGGATGTAAACCTTGTACTGCAGTATATTTTTCTTCACCAACAAATATCTATTTGTGTGATACCTTATTCTCTAGTACAAAAGCAAGGAGTATTATAGATATCTTTACACATAAACTGAGGGGTTCCTGAGAGTCTAATACGACTACTGGAGCTAGATATTGATGCAGTTCTACTGCTACTACTAGGTGTCAAAGTTCAGCATGTCCAGCAGCAGAGGCACTCATCATAGCTAAGGTTGTGTTGCTGTTGTTGTTGCTGCAGGTTACTCAACACAAATGTATGTGGCTGAATGGGACTTGGACTTGGAAGCTGCGATGATGCTGATGATGATAGACAGGATGACTGTACTTTTTGCCATCTTTGCTTGTCCAGGGCCAGAGTTTCCAATGGTTCTCTCAAACAGTTTATATACAGGCACAGTGCTCCTTTTCAGTGGTGGAAGATTGAGCCTTTGCCATTCTGCTAACCTTTTATCCATGTCAACATCTCTCACTCTTAACATCATCTGTATCTGAAGAAGAGGAGGATGCTGGAGGGATATATTCTAGATCTATATCATCATCATTATCATTAGGTCATCCTCAACATCGCTGTCACTTCTTGCCCGTTACCCTTATATTCCTCTAAGCTTTTAGAGGTGTCAAACAATTTATATTTACTTTTACTTTCACACAGTTCGCTCCTTCTTTGGTGACAGATGTTTTGGTGCTTGTTTGTCTCACTGTCAGATGCAGTAATCGATTCAGCTGTGACACCTTTCACCTTTATGCTATTGCCATCATCAACACTAGAATGTGACTTGTTGTCACCTTCAGTGTTCTATTTATATGTTTTTTTGTACTGGCAGTGTAGGTTGTAGTAATGGTGGTGGAACATTTGGTGGGACCTTGACAAACTGCATCATCCCCAGGAGCAGAGGGTTCATCATCATTTATTGCACATGCTGCAGCAACCATGGCTGCAGTTAGTTTTTGAACTACCACTTTACTCCCACTTTCCTGCACTGCTTCACCTTTCCCCCTCCCCCTGCCCCTTGTGCATTTGCTGGACATTACTTAACTACTGTGTGTGTTTTTTACTCTAAAGTACACAACAGAACTGATGGAGTGTGATATCTTGCCTTAGCCCTCAACAAAATTCTCAATGTCGTCTGCATTCTATCAACAGCATGATCAGCAAGGAAACTGGACTGCAGTTACCTGTGTCTTTCAAATCAAATTAGAAAGAATGTTGGGGTATTTGGGGTCAACTTCTGATGCTCCCTTCTCATTCCCCCAGACACATCCAACACAGTGATAAAAACAGCAAGATCAGCAAAGAAATTGCTTGGACCGCAGCTGCCTGTCTTTCAGATCAAATCAGAGTGTTGGGGTATTTGGGGTCAATCTCTTTTGCTCCCTTTTCGCACCCCCAAACATATCCAACACAGATATAATAATAAAAGCAAGATTAGCAGGCAAATTGGACCCAAGATACCCGTGTCTTTCCTATGTCCCTTCCTCTCCCCCAGTGTGCCCCCAGACTCTCCTAATACAGAGAATCTAAAAGACTCTCTAATTTAAGCTTCAGTTCCCCTTTATTTGCCTATTTTCTGTAGTCAAAAACATGCTGCTTTCTTCACTCACCACACAGAATGGCTTGCTGTGAGATTCTGACACTCTTTTATATGCCTGCAGGAAAAGAAGAAAAAACTACCACGTGGTAGGGAAAAATTCAGTCTTCTGATTTCAATGCAATGAGAAAGGCAAAAAAAGTGGGAAAAGTGCACTTTTCTCGGAAACATTTTCGCCAAGCGGGAAGTGCTATTTTTTGCCGATTTTGGTTTGAGGCGAAAATGTCCGCCCATTCCTACAAATGGTATCTACCTCCGACATATGGGCAGGTTTTTCAAAACCTTTAAAGAAGCAGTAGACTTTTTTTTATAAAAACCTACATTATAGGACTTTTCCTGCTAAGTAAAATAAAGATACTCCCATTGCTGTGAGTCATTTTATTCAGATGTTATAACTGTTCAGAACTGTTATACTCTGGAAACAAAGATCCGTCAGTGGTGTACATACCCTTGTATTATTTAATGGAAAAAGCCCTCCAATATGTTTTCTTTTTTTGATGTATCAATAATAGAGAACAACAAATAAGCAATATGCTATGTGATACCGTAAAATCTTGCATATAATATGCACAAATTTGCTGCCACTTCAAGCCGATTTCAGCTTACCCTCATGCTCCTCAGCCCCTCCAGAGTCCTCTCTGACAGCTTCACAGAGGGTGGCATCAATGATAATGCCCTGGGAGGACCACAATGGCCTCACAGGGCAGTACTGTAGATCCAATGCATAGATCTATGTGCATTGGATGTACGTTATTGCCCTGTGAGGAATTATTTTTTTTTTTTTGTGTGTATAGCAATGCTTTCCATACCCCTCTGGCATTCAAAGAGTTAGTAGTAGTAGCAACCTTTTTACATAAATAATTTACCTTTATGTCTGCGGCACAGTGGGGCATTTTTTTCTAATTTCCTGCATAGCATTCTGGTTCTGTTTGAGCCCAGACCTGGTGCTCTCTTTGCTATTTGAATTGGCCCAAGGTTCTGGGTTCAGCCTGAATTTATTCACAGCACAGTGGGGTGAATGAATTAATGTGATTTTGAGCAAAAACAGAGCTGGAATCAATCACCTAACTCTACTCTTGTCTAAAATCAATGTACCAAGTTACCTATGCTGCATATTAGCCTCTTAACACTGCTTGTGCCAAAGAGAGGGCAATGGGGCAGTCTGTGGACATTCTGAGATGATCTTTTTCTTCCACTGTTTGTTTAACACCATGTCCAATTGTACAGCGCTGCGGAATTAGTTGGCGCTATATAAATAAAGAATAATAATAATAATGTAGTAAACAAGGCACTGAGAATTTGCTTCACACCATTTTTCTGCACATGCTATGGGGCAGGTGTAAGGGGGTTTCTGGTATTAAAGTCTTATGAACCACAGCGATCATAGTCTAGTGAATACCCCAAAGAGCAGCCACTGGCATTAGAAGCTAACGGAAGTGGAGCTGCAGTGGTGGATTCATAGATTAACATTTTGATTGCCAGAGAGTGCGATCAACGCATTGTGTGTGTGGTTATATTGACTATGCAAATACAAAATGGCCGCATTGCACCACCAGTGATAAAGGTTAATTTCTCAAAAATGATGTTACTTTGTATTACAAACAAATGGCTAATATAATATATAATCAGTTTTTAACTATCTTTAAAAGGAACTAAACTTATCTTAGGTGACACATCAAAGTGGAATTGTTGCTTTGTAACAAATTGTGAAAGAAATAACCTATAATTATGTTGGCCATTGGTATTGGAAACATTGTTCATGAGATGTTTACCTTGTCACTTAGTGCAAATCTTGCAGGCACTGGCATATTGCTCTCCATTCCAACTGCCACTTCCTGCCAGGATACATTAGCTTATTTCCATAAACTGGCAATGCATTCACTATGTATATTTATGTAGTACAAAAGTTTTTTTAAGGGTTTAACTTTAGACAATACAGGGTTACACAAGTGTTTTACAGATGGAAACAACAGGAGTTGGTTGCCTGCTTTAGAATCTACAATCTAAAGCAATATAAACCTAAAATATCTAATAAATTATTGTTGGAAATTGAAAATGACTAACAGATATGAGTGCTTTTCAACACTCAAAATCAACTATGTGTTAAAAACTGATATTTCCATATTAACTGTTTAATTAACAATGTTATAGGAAAACAAAAGAAGTTTTATAGCAACCCCCCTGTCAGTGTTGTGCGGAAATGAAGCACAGTTGATTACAGGACTCAGGAGAAAGAGGGCCAAATGCTCTGTTCACACTATTGATTGGTATTATGAGAGCAGTTTTGCTTTATTAGTCTTCACAGTCTGCTTGTGTTGGGGAAACTGTGATCTTCACTGCTAAAGTGTGTTAACAAATTAAGTTCGGAAAAAGCCAAGAACTGGGAAAAAAAAGAACAAATTCTTGGATGACTTCCAGCAGCTGTTAAACATAGAAAAGAAAAGATGCAATTTTGTGCTATAACTTCTACTTTATAATTATCCATTTTTGTGCAATGTTGTTAAAGCGGAACTATCACCTAAAACCAAAGTTTTACCATGAGTTTTAATGTTTAACCCGACATTAGTGCTGCGTGTGTGTGTTCTTTAAGTCGCCTGGTAGTAGAGATATTTGACCTGCAAAATTGGGCACTTCCACGTTCTACAGTACCCTGTACTTTCCAGCTGCCCCAGGGAGCGCATACTGCAACCTCAGTAGCATTGTAAACAGAGTTTGCTTTAACGCTACATCACAGAAATCCAGCTTCGAAGGGCAGCGTGAACGCGCTCCCAGGGGCAGCTGGGAAGTCCTGAGACGTCATGGAGTCCCGCAGAACACGGAAGTGCCCAATTTTGCAGGGCAAATATCTCCACTACCAGGTGACTTAAAGAACACACACACACACACAGCACTAATGTCGGGTTAAACATTAAAACATGGTAAAACTTTGGTTTTAGGTGATAGTTCTGCTTTAAAGCAGAACAAAGTATTAGGATGAGAACTGCAAAATGGACAGTATTTCTGGTATACAGGGGCATTGCTAAGGTTTGTCTGAGGAGGCTAAAGCCCCAGGTCTTAACCCTTTGAGTGCCAGAGGGGTATGCAACACATTGCTTTGCAATTTGTTGCATACCCCTCTGGCACTCACAGGGTTAAAGTGCAATTATGATATTTTATCAAACTTTCTCCAGTGGGAGTCAGAAAACCTGCCCCCACCTGTTAACCCATCTAAGTGCCAGAGAGGTACCCAACGCACTGCAACACAATGCATTGGATACATCTCTGGCATTCAGAGGGTTAATGGACCTGAAACTAGCCTGGAAGTATGTGTCTTTCAGCTGCAGAATATGGACTGTCTGTGACTGGGTTTCAGTCCAGAGTCAGAGGGTATATGGGGAATATGTCATGCTGGCCACTGAGACTGAACTTTGAGAATTCAGTCTTGCATTTGAGGCCTCGATTCAAAAATGCTAAAGCAAAAAAAAAAAAAAAAAAAAAGCCAACATTTTTTCAAGCACGGTAAGCAATTCAATTACATGTGCTATGACAAAATACTGGCAGAAAAAAAAACGCAGGTCAGTCTCTATTGTTAGCGCACATTGGGACCCATTATAACAAGTGTCCTTTCTCAATTCAATTCTATGAATTAGGCAGAAACATGTATTAAGGTCCCCAGTTTGTCGCCAAAATCTAGACCCCCTTTTTTGTCTCAGAGTCCCCTAATGCATGTTTTAACCTGCCGATGCAGGAACTGAAGAAGAAAAAAAGCCAAAAAAAGTGGCCAGTGAGTGTATTGATATGGGGCCCTAAGCCCCATATCAGTACATTCAAAGTGCAAAAAAAATGAGTTGAATGTTAGTAGAATTAACCCTATGAGTGACAGTGGGGTATGCATACCCCACTGTCACTAACAGGGTTAATCCAACTAAGTTAAAAAAAAAACATCCCCTGACAGGAAACACTTACCAGTAATCCTGATGTCCAGCTGGGTCTTCAGCACCATGGTCAGCTACTGTCCGTCTTCTTCAATCTTCTATCTTCCGTCTTCTTTCTCTCCATCTTCTCTTCTGTCTTCTTATCTTCTTACTTCTTGCAAATATGTATCTGAAAAGAAAAAATTAAACATGAAATATGGTTCACAAACATAACTTGGAAATTTGTGCAGTGGCTAACCCTTTTACTGCCAGAGGGATATGCAGAGTGATGCATTGCGTAGCTCTCTGGCACTCAAATGGTTAAATTAATAAATCCATTTCTTTGCAGCAAAACAACATTCCCCCAAATTGAATAATATGTCTAAAAATCCATTTAGCTTCAAAATAATTTTCCTTGAAAAGAGAAAAATATAGACTTATGCGAAATATATTGCATGTGGTGGTGGCAGGAAGTCAGACTCGCCTTCCCCTTTGTTACCTTTCGGGCCGATGGCCGAGCCAGTGTGTGGGAAATTTGAACAAAGACTGGGTTTTATGTGGCCAGTATCTGTTCAAAATGGCTCCCAGACATCCATTGACTGGGATGTGTGCTTACATACCTTCAAGCCAATCAGCTCCTAGTGGGGCGATGATGAATCCTGCTAGGAGCTGATTGGCTGGGAGGTGCGTAAGCACACATCCCAGCCAGTGGATGTCTGTGAGACAGTTTGAACAGAGACTAGCAATATAAAAGTCAGTCTCTGTTCAAATTTCCCACACACTGGCTCTGGCATCAGCCCAAAAGGTAACAAGGAGGGTTTATCCATCTGACTTGCTGTTGTCACTGCCAGTGACAGCAGCGGAGCCTGTAAACTATTTATGTATTGAAATGCACCATATGCAATATATATTGTGCATAAGCCTATATTTTTCTCTTTTAAAGGAAAATTATTTTGAAGAATGGATTTTTAAACATATTATTCGATTTGGGGGAATAGTGTTCTGTTGTGACTTGGAATGGATGCATTCATTTAACCCTTTGTGTGCTCTGCAATGTGTTGCATATCCCTCTTGCAGTCAAAGGGTTAACCACTGCTCATATTTCCTAGTTATATGTCTGTGGACCATATTTTATGTTTAGTTTTTTTCTTTTCAGGTACATATTTGCAACAAGAAAAAAGATAAGAAGACAGAAGAGAAGACAGAAGATGAACAGAAAGAAGACGTAAGATAGAAGATGACAGAAGAAGACGGACAGTGGATGGATGGTGTTAGGATAGTGTTGGGGTAGTAGTGTTTCACTTCTTTGTTAGGGGTAGTATAGTGTTAGTGTTTGGGAGGGTGACTGTGTGCTGAGCTCACGCTCATTGCTTGACAGTGTGTCAAGCACCAATTGTTAGCTCTTTTCCTTTGATGCTGGGAACTTAAAACACACAACAGACGTGTGGTCATTTCTGTGTCCCAACTTTTGTTGTGAATTCAGTTGGTAGGGCAGTTGAATGGCCCCGTTAGCACATGCACTCATTCTCTCTAAATCTGACTAGTGCAACTTTCTTCTCTCTGGTCTTCCTGCTTCTCATCTTTCTCCACTTCAATCTGTTATCAATTCAGCCGCAAGAATCACCACATTTGCTCCCAGATACCTTTCCTCTCATCTCTTCCTGAAATCCCTCAACTGGCTATCTATAAAGTATATCATATTTCTTACAAGTTTCTCCTCCTCTCCTGTAAGTCTGTTTGATCTTCAGCACCCTCTTAAATTTCTGCTCTTATCTACTGCTACACCCCTTCCCGTCACCTACGGTCTTCTAAAGGATTCTTCCTGAACTCTCGAGCCATCTCAGTCTTTTTCACTGGCTGCCCCTTGACTTTGGAATGCCCTCATTATCCCCATTTGCCAATCATCCACACTCATCACTTTCAAGCATCCCCTCAAATCCCACCGGCTCAGGGAGGCATCTCAGTAACAATATCCTCCTTTTGCACACTGATAGGCACATCAGAATCCTTCTGCACTTCCTTCACCACACATTGTATTTGTACTTATAATCCTTCTCCAATGTCTCTGTGTATCATCATGAATTCTAATTAGACTGTAAGCTCCTTGTGGTAGGGTCTCTTTCCCAGTGTATGATTCCCTTGCTGCGCTTTCCCCCACAAATAATGCAATGATTGCACTTTAGCTTAATGCTCTTATCCCAGTTCTTTATTTTTGTATTGTACTATTTCAATGTCTGGAAAGCGCTGTGTACATGTACAGCACTATATAAATAAAGATACATACATACATTTTGTCAATGGGCCATTAGCCATTTTTGCCCTACCGGCTGTTTTAGCAGAGTCATTAGAATCGAGGCCTAAGTCCCTTGTCTCAGAATCAGCAATGGAGCCCTGGTCATCCTCTGTGGCTCACAAAGCAACCCCAGCTTCATCTGCATATATGCACACAGGGGAAAAGATCTACCAATAGGGCACTATCCATGTGATATTTGCTCTTTAACCCTTTGAGTAGCAGATGGTATTCAGTACATTGCACATCTATATCTTACACACTCCTCTGGTGCTTAGATGGTTAAAGCCCCAGGTCTTGCTGCCTACTTGGGTAATGTAATGGTGATAATCTACATAGTAGTAGTGTTGCAGTTGAGCTGTGCGGTGCTCTAATTAGGTTGGTTCAAGCTCCAGGTCTTTTGGGAATCTAGCAAGTCCGAAGCTGGTATATCATATTTGTTTATTATTTTTATGCAAATTGAATATATGACTGTACCCAGAAAAAAGGAGATCAAGTCTGCAGCAAATTAACTGCACCAGGTCTCATTTGAGAGTCTTTGCATGCATTAGAGATCTCTCTAGCACTCGTGGGGTTAAAAGATTAATTCAAACAAATGGCAATTTTCAACTATATTACTATGCAAAATACAGGGCTGTATGTTCAAAAGAAAAGTGGAGTTCTGGGACAAACCATTTTCACTATGGGGAGAACTCATCCCACCTCCACCTCGGCAGCATCTCTAGAATCTGACCCTTCCCCACTCAAGACATTACTAATATTCTAATTCAAACACTCATTATGTCCCGTCTTGACTACTATAACCCACTACTAATTTGCCTTCCTCTCACCCGACTAACCCCACTACAGCCCGTAATGAATGCCGCTGCACAACTAATCTACCTCACTCATCACTCCTCTAACACCAATCCCCTGTGCCAATCCCTACACTGGATCTCATTAGCATATGTAATTTAATTCAAAATTCTGGTGCTAACTTACAGATCCCTTACTAACACCGCACCCCCCCTATATTTCATCTCTCATTCCTAAATACACTCCCACTTGCCATCTTTACTCTGCATATGACCTTTTCCTCTCTATAGCTCTTATTACATCCTCCCACTCCCACCTACAGGACTCCTCCCGTGCTGCCCCTGAGCTCTGGAATTCCCTCCCCTGCCCCATCAGACTCTCCCCCCAGCCTTCAGATCTTCAGACGCTTCCTGAAAACTCACTTCTTCCAGGAAGCCTATCAACTACCTCCATAAACAATATCACCAAGAATCACCCCTTCCCTGGACCACTGCACTCAACAGCACTTCTCTCTCCCAACCACTGACCAACAGTTCATGTGGCAGGAGGCACTTACACCCACTTACTCTGTGTCCAACCCACCTTCCTCTAGACTGTAAGTTCTCGTGTGCAGGGCCCTCTGATCTTTCTGTTCTCCACATATGATTTATACTATTTAATATCTCTGTCTGTCTATTCCCTGTTGTACAACGCTGCAGAATAAGTTGGCGCTACATAAATAAAGAATAAGAATAATAACTGAAAATTCCAAAAATTCCCATTGATTTTAATGGGGATTTTAACCCCATGAATGCTAAAGATGTCTCCAACGCTTTGTGAAGCAAGGCATTGGAGACCTCTATAGAATTCAAGATGTTAACATCCCCATTGACATCAATGGAAATTTTTACTCCTCCCTATAATGCAAATGGTTTGTATCTGAACTCCTCTACTTTTCTTTTGAACATATGGCCCAAAGTGTTTTTAGTATAAATAAAAGTCTCCAGCTATGGTTAGAATTTACAAATAAAATAATGAATGTTATAGTTTCTGCATATGGCCCAGAGCACTTCTAGGAGTATAACCCCTTGTGTGCAACATTCCATGTTTACTACATCTGTAAATGGAGAAATGTTCTCAATGTAATTTTATTTTGATCCACTTCCATATTTTTTTTTCTTTTCAGGAGTATCTAGATGAAATTGATGAAGATATTGATGAATTGAGATTACGTCCACCATCAAATCTGAGAAAATCAATTGTAAGGAATTTTCATTTTATATTTTTTACTGATACATTTAAAGTAAAATGAATGTTGATGATACAAATTATCCATATGTACATAACTGGTATCCTACTTAATCCCCCAGTCTCTGGAGTAATAAGAAGGGCTGGGGTGGGAATATCCAAATCAAGCGAATAATGTGATGGTATTTGGGAAGAGAGAAGGCAGGGGTTTGTCCCCAGTGTCCAGAGTAATAAGAAGGACTGGGGTAGAGGTATCCAAATCAAGTGAATAATATGATAGTATTTGGGAAGAGAGAAGGCAGGGGTTTGACCCCAGTCTCTGGAGTAATAAGAAGGGCTGAGGTGGAGGTATCCAAATCAAGTGAATAATGTGATGGCATTAAGGAAAAGAGAAGGCAGGGGTTTGCCCCAGTCTGCGGAGTAATATGAAGGGCTGGAATGGAGGTATCCAGATGAAGTGAAAAATGTTATGGTATTTGGGAAGAGAAAAGGCAGGGGTTTGCCCCAGTCTCCGGAGTAATAAGAAGAGCTGGGTTGGAATTCTCCAAATCAAGTGAATAATGTGATGGTATTTGGGGAGAGAGAAGGCAGGGGTTCGACCACAGTCTTTGGATTAATAGTTATCCAAATGAGGTGAATAATGTGATGGTACTAGGGAAGAGAGAAGACAGAGGGTTTTTACTATAAAGTAGGTGGAATGGGCATGACGTGTGTAGAACGGTCAGGGGAAAAAGGCATGATTACTGAAAGCGAAAGTGCCTCTCTCCCTGTAAACCTGAGTCTCTGGGGCTAATCTGGATAGTTCCTGGGTATTTATAATTATTTTACATAAGAAAATTAATAGCCCTAATGAACCTGTGAAAACAAATTAAGTATTGACATATTTTGGTATTTTTATAAAGACAAAAGTGGAGCAAAACAACTGTAACATATTTAGAAAATTATCCCCTCGAATACTAAAGAGATCTCCAACAGACTTCTTTGTAATGTTTTGGAGACCTCACTAGCACTCAGGGGGCTAAAAAGATCCACTGAAATTATTATTCATTTTTATTTGTTTCAAATGGTTGAGTTGACTGCCCCAGATCACTCCACTTTTCTCAGTGTACTTATGCTCAATTCAATATCATATCAGGGCTGTAAAATATGCTGCCAGATTCGCATGACCCAACTGAAGCAGAGAATATCTACTACAGGAGGCTGAAAGGGATGAATTTCTGGTAGTAGTAATAATAATAGTATAAAATCCCAGGGTGTGGAAATGTTTTGATGGAGTGCACTGGCTGCTTGCCTTCATCAGGATACATATAAATAGGAAGACTAAACCTCTCCTTTTATATAGGACAAAGATGAAAATGATGTCAGCATAAAATTAGTACAATCCTGCACTTAGGGCTTTACCTGTAAAAGAAAAGTGGATTCTGGGGAAACTATCTGCACCCTAGGGGACAAATAACATTCCTCATAATTCTCATTGATTTAAGAGCAATGTGTTGCGTACACCTCTGCCTCTCAAAAGGTTAAGTAGGTCTTTTGGCCCCTTGAATTCTACAGAGGTCTCCATCACCTGCAAAGTGACACTTTGGAGACAACTTTAGCATTCAGTTAAAATCCCCCTTTAAATAAATGGGAATTTTTAATTGCTTTCTATAGGTCAGTTGGTTTGCCCAAGAATGACTTCATTTTGCTTTTGAACATAGAGAACTTAAAGGTCAGAGATGTTCAACTATGAACAAGCCTGCCAAGATATTTAACAGGCTGTATAGGGATTTATCTTATCCAGGATGCATTCTCATTTAGCTCACATGTGATATACACAGGGAAGAAATATCCTGAAACATATCAGGCCAGCAACAAAATGACAGGCCATTCATCTTTGAAAAGCAGTAAAGCCCAGACATATATTGTAACCTTCTTGGGTTTCATCGGTGGGATGCAACTGTTCTCTATAGGCAAGGAAGAGCAAGTCTGAAAGATATGTCTAGGGTAAGCTGCTTCTTTCTTTCAGAGAGAAATTGCCTGGTAATTTGTGGATGGATCTGTATGATGTGCTTCAGAATGCTTCTTCTCTGTGTTTTGCACCTGAGAGCTAAAAGAGATTGTACCCTGGGTAGGATAAGGTCCTATAGAGCCTGCTACGTGTACATACCCAGACAGGCTCATTCCTAGTTGAGTAACTCTGACCATTACATTGTATATGCAAATAATCCTTGTGCTTGGTCTCCCTAATGGTTATGGGGTGATCCAGCATGGTCCCCGTGTTCACGGATGCCTGGTGAGAATAACTGTACCTCACTGACAAATCTCAAGAAGGTTGAAAAGTACATATGGGGTTAGCTGCTTCTATTGTTTAGAGAAGAATAGCATGACACTTTATGACTGAACTGTCATCTGAACAGGATCATTATGATGTGATTCAGTATATTTATTCTCTGTGTATAGCACCTATGAGAAAAAATGGATTGCACCTTGGGTAGTATAATGTATTGTAGAGCCTTATACATACACTGACAGGTTAATTTCTAGTTGAGCATTCCAGATCATTCCTTTGTATTTTGAACATAGGGTCCTTAGGGCTATATTCCCAAAAGCTAAAAATTAGTAACTCTGGAGCAAACCGGCAGCATAGTAGAGGAAAAATAAAACTTCCCACAATTCTTACCAACCCTCAAGCAGGAATATCTTGAAATCTAGTAACCCTTAGCGATTGGAGCTGGGCACCTCTACTGTAGCGTGTGAACTTGACTGATCTACCGATATGCCCTCTTTATCCTTGTAATGTACGTTATGTTGCTTTTTGACATATGAAACTCACAGGTCAAGGTGGTAGTTCGGTTGAGCAACTTTTCAGTGACCATAGTATTGATGTTCTGAAATGCACAGATCATTTTCCTACGTCAGTAATGTAATGAACCATATTTGAATTAACTGGAAAGCACTCTAGTATTCAAGTTGTTAAAAGTCCCTTAAATCAATGTTTATGGCCCTATGATGCAGCTGATCTGCTAGAGAATTGCACCATTTTGTACATATGTTCCAATGTACTATTTTAACTTCAGTACAAGCTGTACAAAGGGCAAAGTTTAATAAAACTGCACCTGAAAATCTCAGGGCTCGTAGATAATAGCCTACAATGCTCTTAAACGGATAGAACGGCTTATTATAACCTCAGCTACGATCGTTCCTTATAGTGTATACTATTGCTCTCCAACATTGGCAATCCTGACATCACTCTAGTTTCGATGGAATTATATTAGAAAATGTCCCCCTCCCACCCCTTTTCAATATTTTAAAGTGATAGTAATGTATCACAAAAACAGCAGCTCCAATTAATCGTCGTAGTATTTGAGCCATAGAGAGTGTTATTTCATTACTGTGGGCATTGTAGTTCGAGAGTAATTGAATGATAAAGTTTCCCCCTCCCGCCCCTTTTACCTAGTGTAAGCCCCCTCTCCTCAGATGTGGAATCTGGTCCATAGACCTTACAGCTCACAGCAAGGGTCAATATTCTTATTGTGAGAACAGTGAAAACCCTGCCCCCCTTGACAGGTTTTTCAGCTTTTTCCCTTATCTTAATTGAAGATAGTCCCTCTCTGCAATCTACCTGGACACTCCCTGCTGCTCTAAGCTGAGCAGTGTTACATCAGTAGAAGGGGCGGGAGGGGGATACTTTATCATTCAATTACTCTTGAACTTCAACACTGACAGAATTGAAATAACACTCTCCAAGGCCCAAATACTATGATGATTAATTAGAGCTGCTTTTATTATGAAACATTGCTATCCCTTAAAGGCACCTCTCCTCATATCTGAAATCCGGTAATCAAACCAGACAGATCACAACGAGGGACATCTTCTTTCTATCAGTATAAAGAAGGAGGGCAGGTTTTCCCTTATACTGACACAAGATTGTCCCTCGTTGTGATCTGTCGGGGATGGCTTTCAGCTCTGATGACAGAAGACTGACAAGAGACGGGTGGGGAACACTTTATAGTATAATTTCATAGAATCTAGAGCGATGTCAGCATTGCCAATGTTGGAGAGCAATTGTATACACTATAAGGAACAATCATAGCTGAGGTAATAATGAGCCATTACTATCCCTTTAATTTATTTGCACTTATAGCTTCTTAATAAAAATCTTAATTATATTCAAATATTTGCACATAGACATACATGCTGTTTTAGATGTCTTAAGCTGCCTTTTGTTAGCAATGCAAATGTTTTTTTAGAAGCAATGCAATTTTTTCTGCACATTTTCTATAATCAATGTTATTTTATAAGATATGCAATTTTAGCTGCAAAATTACTTTCTACCATTATTAAATATGACATAGCAAAATCATACTGGATTTGCTGTGCATTGCACTGTTAACATATTTATTAACCCTTTGAGTGCCAGAGAGGTATTCAACTCATTGCTTTGCAATGTGTTGGATACCCCTCTGGCACTCAAATGATTACATTTGCCAAAAGTAATTCTGATATTATCCTTAAAACTGGGTCCTGTTTTTGTAAACAGCAAGGTTTGTAAGATCCATATGCAGATAACAAAAGAGAAATGATGTTGGAGTAAACCAAATGCACCATTGGGGACAGATGAAATTTACAGTTGATTTTAAATAGAGCCTTTAACTCATTCAATGCTAAACTGATCTCCAACACATTGTAAAGCATTCTTTCTAGCATCCATGTTAAAATTTCTATATAAATAATTGACAGTTTTTCCACTTACCAGACGGTTCTGTATGTTTATTCCAGAATTGGTCCATTTTTCTTTCTACACAGCTCTAAGTGGGTTGCCTGCTTCTGATAACTGTTTGAAACCTGTACTATCCTTTAAAAATGTATCCTTAAAGTCTTTTTTTATTACACTTCAAATAAAATTCCCCAATATATCTGCATGCTCTAACTCAACTGTAAAATACATTCAATATATTTTTCCTTTGTCAGAGGGGAAAAATATGCTTCATCCTTTAAAGTGGGCCTGTCACCTTGATTCAAGCACAACTGAAAATGTCACTAAAAACTATGTGTCAAAATGCCAGAAAATGTACAGTTCAGAAGATTTTCATACTTGGTACCGTATGCTAATATCTGAAAATGTCAGTACCTGCATGATACCAGTGATGTTTCATATGCTAATTCAGCTTTTAAGTTGTATTTCATATGCTAATCAATGATTTCAGTGATGTTCCATATGATAATGAAGCACTGTACTGAACCAGGAGACTTCCACTTTTACTTTTCTCAGAAATAAAACCGTGAATATTTCCTTGACTATACATCTGCTGGACTTTGGCTTAACATGACACATAAGCATTATTGAATGAATTTTTCGAAAATGAAAAAATTCAAGGTGACAGGACCACTTTAAGGACCACAACGCATTGTTAAGAAATATATTGCACACCACTCTGATCTTTAACCCCTTAAGGACCACGTGCCGTGCTATGACGGTCATAGCACGTCACGTACATTTTACTTACAGCGCTCCTCCGACAGCGCTGTAAGTAAAAACGGGGATGAGATTGACCGCTCCAAGACTGGAGTAGTCTCTCTCAGTCCCCAGTGCGGCGTGCCGGTACGCGTCACAGGTCATGTGTGCCGGCAAGTTGGAATCTTCAAAGCGGTCCTTAAGGGAAGGTTACTTCCCAGGACCGCGGACGCCAAGGGGTTAAAGGGATGACTTTTTTAACTTATGTTTTTTAGCATCTATTACCAAGTGCATGCTAATTTTTAACGAAAATAAATAATATAATTTGCGTGGGCTCAATAATTTTGACAGGTAAATACACACTTTCCTGTTTTAGTAAAACATGTTTATATTGGCAATGGCACTTCTAATCATATCCAAACCACAGCCTTCTCTTCTGCCTGAAAACTCTTCTTTCCTGCTTTCATATATAATTAGACAATTCCCCTTTGGCAAGTCTGCCAAATCTCAATGGAGATTCAACAACAGATGTGGGGTTATGTCTGGTTTCAGCAACCAGAGGCCCTCCAGCTATTGAGGACTACATTTCCAATTATCCTCAGAGGGAATTATAGGTATTGTAGTTTTTGTGCTGAGCCACTATTGCCACATAAAGTGTGTAAATCAAGGCAGTGTCTACACACTGGAGACATTTCTAAAGCACAGAGAACAGTACATTTGGTCTCGAACATAGATAATAATCAGACTTTTAAGACAATTAGCATAACCTGCCACTCTGTGGAGATTTCTAAAAAAATGTTTTATTTATTAACCCTTTGAGTGCCAGGGGGTGCGCAATACATTGCAAAGCAATGCATTGTGTGCTCCTCTGGCACTCCAAGGTTAAAAATGCCTAATACAATGTATTTTTTTTCTCTGTATGATAAGCAAAACTTGTCAGAAGGCGACAAGTCCACTTTAATAAAGAAATCTGATAGATATTTAATTTAAAAATTATGGCTTCAAGAATGTATCATGCAGCAACACTCAAAATTCTGTTTATCTTTCTGGAAGAGGCAAATATAGTCAACTTGAAACATTTATTTGCTAACTAAGCAGATTTAGGATGCAAGCTTTCAAGTCCTCTTAGGTGTCTTCCTTGGGCATCTTATACCGATACATATGAAAACATCTCTTATATACAGATACACATTGCATTGTTTAGAATGGTTTTCTTTGCATGGCATTGTTTAGAATTGTTTAAAATGGTTCTTTGATCAAAGAACTGAATGAAATAATGTTTGCCAATTTTATTATTATAACAATAATTTTTATTATTTCTTCTTCAGTATATTCACTTTAGGTAGAATTGTTTAGGAGATTCCACGTGTTCAGAATATCGGTTTTCTGGTTTATGTACAATGATCATCACCTTCCTTTGCCTTCTGTTTCTTACTGTGCTTATCTCTAATGCTGTTTTATCTATTACTCTGCGCACTGTTTTCCCTCTCCTTGAAAGAATGCCCAGGCAATCTCTGACAGGAAATGGACCCACTTAAATGTCCCTGAAGCGGACGCAGATACTGTGAGTTCTTTCTTCTTTCCCTTTCTGCATGGTCAATGATGTCTTCAAATTATTTTTCCTGAAATATTTGTCATTGCATTTCTTTTCTTTATGGCAGTTATCTTTTTTCAAAGTAAAGTATAATAGCAGGTATATTTAACCCCTACAATGTCAGAGAGGTCTTTTGATGTATATCCTGTCCAATATATGTGGATTACCTTCTTTATTGACAGCCTTGACTTGAAGGAAGGTTATAGATTTCAAAAGGAAAATAACAGAATGGAAGACAGAAGAACATTTACCCATAAGAAATTTCTGTGTATTATTTGGAATGGTAACCTCTTATTATTTTTTAGTAGAGGATTGTTTAAAGCAGCAATAGAGAGTTGCAAGATGACCTTTAATATGAATATACAGAAGTTGCAACTCTTTGTTACCCACTGAGGCCAGCATTCTTCACAGTGCTGGGAAGAGCAGCAGCACATGCAGCGCCAGTGGTGAAACTAGTCATTGGAGGACCACAGTGCAAACATGTTTTTAGACCCCCTAAAACAAAAATATTATTTCAGGGGTACACGCATACCCTATTGGGCCTTGGGGACAATTAACCCTCTTGGATGATGGGCCCCATCATAAATGCACCTCCTGTAGTTATTCTCTTGTGTGACATACATATCTTCACCACAATCATTGACAGATATATTCGGGAATTAATCAATAATCATACCTTTTCTTGCCTTGAAATTATACCTGGGAACTTCTTACTTGGGGCTGCTCAGAGGACAGCCCTCTAGTGCTGATGAGGGTAGAGAAATGACGTGATTCGCGTCATTAAAGGGGTGGGGCTTAATCTTGAGGGGGCGGGACTACTAAACATAAAAAAATATATAGAATACACTGGGGAAGGGGTAGAAGAGGGAGCGGAGTGGGAGCGGAGTGGGAGGAACAGGGTGGGATTGAGCACTAGTGGGCAGGGTTTCCCCATCCGGAGAATCTGACTCCGGGTTTGACAATGAATTACCGGGTCTCCTGGGCAAAACCGGAGAGTTCCCAGGTATACTTGCAATGGGGGAACACGAGAAAAATATTCAGTAAACTAGTATAAAAGCCAGCATACACAGGCTAAAGTGCACCCAGCGGCACCGGCTGCTGCCCAGGAGCAGAGACAGGACGTGAGCCGTCAGGAGCAGTGTAGCGCTTTCAGTGGGTCTCTACTACGCATGACTGCAGTCATGCGCAGTAGAGACTCGCCGAGCGTGCTGCTCCTTAATGGGGAGCTCCAGACGGCTCACAGCTAAGCTCCCTGTGTACGAAACCACACATGCACAGTAGAGAGTCTCTACTGCGCATGTGCGGTTACGCTCAAAGTGAGCGACGCATTCTACCACTTTATTTTATAGGATACTGCCTTTACCACAATACATACGCACATACATCCAGCACAACCATACTCAGGCATCTGTCTCAAAGAGTTCTGTCGCGTAGGCAACCCTGAGCCTGGTGGATGGGAATGGGAATGTATGAGCTACAATAAAACCATTAAGGAACTTGTGACTATGCAAGGAAATCAGGTAATTTCTTGTACATTAGCCATTCTCCATCTTATGAATTCCTGCCTAAATAAAAATCGATCTATTTAAATATCTCTTTATTCTTAACATTATGAATAACATCAGTATACTTTTAATACTTATGAAAAATGGCTTATGAATCCTTATTTAAATGTTAAACATTTCCCTTTGTCTGTTCTTTATTCTTTTAAATAACATTAGAATTAGCAGTTTTCACAGAGCTGAAACATGGTATTGAGAGATCAGATAGTTTGCGAGATATTTATATTTTTAGTTGTTCTGAATATGACCACTTCTCTGAATTGCTCTCCACTAAGGCATTAAAAGAATTAATTTAAAATAAACTTGCATTGTATGTCATGCTTTGAGTATACTTTACATTTAAATAGTGTCCCTAATCTTTAACACAATCTAACACAGAGGAATAAATCCAGAAAGCAATGGTGCCATCAAAGTAAAATCACCATTTATTATGAATTGAACGACACTACATTTTATGTTTTACTGTTTAACTTTAAACTACACCTCTCTGGGTTGGTTAACCTTTTGAGGACCAGAATGTTGTCCATCACATAGCTTCATAATGTGTTGTACACCATTCTGGTCCTTAAAGAATATTAAGCTGCCTTTTTAACCCTTTGAGTGCCAGAGGTGTACGCAATGCATTGCAAAGCAATGCGTTGCGTGCCCCTCTGGCACTCAAAGGGTTAAACTCAAACTTTTACTTGGTCACAGACAATTTCCAATCAACTATATTTTATGTCAGACATTTTTAAACCATAATTTATGAGATATGTAGCATTATTTTTGTCAGTTTATGCAAATGAGTTAACGTCTGAACTGTAAGAAGCTGCAGAGGGGACGTGGAACAGTGTGGAATGTTAGTATCTGTTTTAATTAAAAATGGATAACCTAAATATAGGTGATTTTGAAAGCTTTTTCAAAATCATTTATTTATTACAAAATGACATTTCCACTTTAAGCTGCTGCACATTGATAACTGAGAATAATTTTATTTTGCATATTGATTTAACCCTTTGATTGCCAGAGGGGTAGGCAACACATTGCTTTGCAAGTGATGAAGACAGGAATATGTGTTTGCATATATATGTTACATTAGTTTTAGTAGGTTATATACTATGCCAAATACTTTATCAATTTCTGCAAATCCATATCTACCCTGTGCATGTATGTGGGTTGTGACAATCACGAGTAAGCTTTACCAGTCTGCTGGACACAATATTATCCATCTTAAGCCTTGCAATTGATTTCATAGGTTTGCAGTTTCTTCATATCTTACAAGGCACATTAGGTTGCTCCAGTACTGTGAAGACGGTCTGCGCTGAAAAAATGTCAATAGAAAGTAATTCAAAGTGGTTTACTTTCAGCTTCCTTCTCAGGCACTTGGGAATTTATGGATATTTTCTCAAGTTTGTACTTGGAAAAGATTACATAATGTGTATCTGCATTGCAAAGGTTTAAATTCTTTGAAAATCCAAATAAAAAAGGTTATGAAACTTAACAGGCATTTGCCTGTTTTCTCATTCACACAACAATTAGTTATGTGCTGTGTTAGAAATATTAAAGGGATAGTAATACTTCATTTTAACTTTATTTTATTTTGTAGGTATTAAAAAAACATGAAGAATGATATAAGGCTTATCTCTGAAACCTTTATGGTTTAAGAGATATTCACAAACAAAGTATCCCCCCCCCGTTCAACCAGATCAGAAGGGAGATGCCCAGGTAGACTGCAGAGAGGGACAATCTTCAATTAAGATAATGGAAAAAGCTGAAAAACTTGTCAAGGGGGGAAGGGCTTTCATTGTTTTCATACAAAGAAAATTGTCCCCTTCTGTTATCTGTACTGTCATACAACCAGACTCACATCTGAGAAGAGATTGTTTACACTAGGTAAAAGGGGCGGGGAGGGGAACTTTGTTTGTGAATATCTCATAAACCATAAAGGTTTGAGAGATAAGACTTATATCATTCTTCATGTTTTTTTAATGCCTACAAAATAAAATAAAGTTAAAACGAAGTATTACTATCCCTTTAACTGAAAGATTAACTCTTTATTTAACTAAAGTCACTCACTTCTTCTAACAAAAATAGCATCTGGAATGAGAGCGTGACATCATAGCAACTGTGGTACTCTTGTGAACCATTGGTATATGTGATGCCAAATATGTTGAAGGCTCTAGCTTAACACATGCATTATACAGATTTAGTTGTTCTGAGTGTGCATGTGTTCTTTTGACAAGCACACTACAGATAACTAAGATTGCCAATCCATGGTGTATAGAGAGCCATACCATCAAATAGCAAGCTTCCATCTGCTTATCAGTATAATACCTTCTCTCTCTTTCCATCTATAAAGTGAAACTGCAGGTACATCCAAGCCTGTAATAAATGAATAAATGCTTCAACTTTTGCAAGATGTGTGATACAGACATGTAACACACACAGTGAGAAACACACAGGCACACACAGAGACACACACAGAAGTGAGTCATAAGGGGGTGACTTATGTGTCATTGTAATGAGTTTGTGTTTGTACTTATGCCTCCACTGTGGCTTTCATTCATATAGTTGAAATGCATGTGGTGATTGCACATACTATGGTGGAAGGTGGATTGTGCTGGCTTCCGGGCTGTGAGTGAGTGTGTGTGAGTGGCATTCATTCATTCATGTAGTTGAAATGCATGTGGTGATTGCACATACTATGGTGGAAGGTGGATTGTGCTGGCTCCCGGGGTGTGAGTGAGTGTGAGTGGCATTCATTCATGTAGTTGAAATGCATGTGGTAATTGCACATACTATGGTGGAAGGTTGGATCGTGCTGGCTCCCGGGCTGTGAGTGAGTGTGTGTGAGTGGCATTCATTTATTCATGTAGTTGAAATGCATGTGGTAATTGCACATACTATGATGGAAGGTGGATCGTGCTGGCTCCCGGGGTGTGAGTGAGTGTGTGTGAGTGGCATTCATTCATGTAGTTGAAATGCATGTGGTAATTCCACATACTATGGTGGAAGGTGGATTGTGCTGGCTTCCGGGGTGTGAGTGAGAGTGCATGAGTGTGCGTGCGTGAGTGTGCGTTTGTGAGTGTGCGTACATGCGTGAGTGCGAGCGATTGCATGCGAGTGTGTGAGAGTGAGTGTGTGATTGAGTGTGTGTGATTGAGCGTGTGTGAGTGTGTGTGGTTGAGTGTGAGAATGAGTGAGAGTGAGTGTGAGAGAGTGTGTGTGAGTGAGTGAGAGAGTGTGAGCGAGAGAGAGTGTGAATGAGAGAGTGTTAGTGTGAGTGTGATTCAGTGTGTGAGTGTGTGTGAGTGAGAGTGAGTGAGAGTGTGAGTGTGTGTGATTGAGTGTGTGTGTGTGTTTGTGTCTGATGTGTTTGTGTCTGTGGTGTAGGAGCGAGTGGCAGCCATTTTGATTTTTCAGTCACTTGGATAGTGGTGGGCGGGCTGGATAGTGGGGGCAGGCCATCTCCCTGCATGATTTAAATCACTCCCCCATTGAATCACCCAATTGGAGCAGTAACTCCTCCTTACTTAAGCTGAGGTAACATAGCAATATAACATACAGGGCTCTTCAGTTGAGGCAACGTAGCAATATGCTGAATGAACAAATAGAAAGTGGTGTTTGAGGCTTGCCCTTAATTAACCCTTTGAGTGCCAGAGGGGTACAGAACATATTGCAAAAAAATGTGTTCCGTACCCCTCTGGCACTCAAAGGGTTAAAGAGCAAATAAACTATGTTTCACATAGGCTATATGCTCTTTAATTAATAAAGGGGGCAATTGTTGCCCCCATGTTAGGGGGGTGAAATGAGGGGTCATGATACCCCTCTTGAGGTCTGAAGTACTTTTTTAATACAAATTACATATATAATTTGAAAAAAAAAATCGTTGTTACACAGAAATTAAATATTTAATTATATTTGCACACAAATTACATATGTAATAAAAACAAACACCTTTTTTTATACATACACAGGTTGCCTATTAACCCTAGGAGTGTTATGTTTGTAGTGGAGGTGTACTCACTTTTCAGAAGCAGGAACCCAGAGGCAAGTCGTCACCCTTGCTGAAGCAGCACACAGGAAGAGGGCTGAGTCAAATTATAGACCCCTTCCTAGAGTAGTCTGTGAGCATGGGCAACAGAAAGGTGGAAGGACGTCCGTTGGCCCAGCTGGGGTCTGGATACCAGAGAGCGGCAGAGTCCAGAGGGTCAAGCCGAGGTCAGGATACCAGAGAGCAACGAAGTCCAAAGGGTCAAGCCGAGGTCAGGATACCGGAGAGCAGCGAAGTCCAAGGGGTCAAGCCGAGGTCAGGATACTGGAGAGCAGCGAAGTCCAAGGGGTCAAGCCGAGGTCAGGATACCGGAGAGCAGCGAAGTCCAAAGGGTTAAGCCGAGGTCAGGATACCAGAGAGCAGTGGAGTCCAGAGGGTCAGGCGGAGGTCAGGATACCAGGGAGCAGCGGAGCCCAGAGGGTCAGGCGGAGGTCAGGATACCAGGGAGCAGCAGCGTCCAGGTGGTAAAGCTGGGATCAGGATACCAGAGAGCTGAACCTGGTAAGAAGCCAGAGAGTCAGGAGGTCAAAGGTCAAAACTGGATCTAGGACTGGAGAGCCGCTGGCAAGAGACAAACTGCAACACATGGAAGCACAGTGTGACTGAGCAAAGCCCCTAGTGAGCTCTGGGCTTTTATAGTCTAGACTAGGGGCGTGTGGCGGTAGCAGGGAGGCGGAGCCGAACGTCGCGTTGCCATAGCAACGCCCTGGGAACTTTATCACCACCAGCAGGACGTGCACACAATGCTGGCTGGATGTGTGCGCGTTGTGACCTTCTGCTGTGGTGTGCTGGACGATCACTGGCCAGTGGGAAGCAGCAGGGAGTGGAGAGAGGTGACTGCCGTGGCGGGCGGCTCACAGGCGGGAGCCGCCCGCCAGTATTTATTTGCGGGGAACAGCAGGGAGCCAGGAGAGGCAGCCGCCGCACCGGACGGCCATGAGGTGAGATCCGCCCGCCCGCACTAGTATGTGTGCGGCGGGTGTTTAGTCTGCGGCGAGCAGCTTGACAAGGAGTACCAGAGGTGTAGCAAACACATTACAATACCTCTCCGGTACGCATAGGGTTAATCTTGTAATACAAAATACGAGGGCATGTCGAATATAATAGGAGAAGAAAAATGTCGGATAAAAATGGTGACAGAAAGCCATGGGAGCACTGTAGTCGACTTTTCAAGGGGGGCGGGGGGTTAAAATGTCAGAAGTACAATATTCATCGAATTAATATGTTGAAAGAAAGCACTGTAAGTCGACTTTGGAAGGGGAAGGGTTAATTGTCAACTATGAACAATATTTGTCGGATTAATGTGGTGAAAGAAAGCACTGCAAGTTGACTTTTAAAAGGTGGGGTTAATATGTCGAAAGGGGCACTGTCGGATTTTGTTATGTGGAGAACACATCTAACACTGAACTTGATCTTTCTGTTGTCAGATGTACGCCTGTTTCCTTGGACTTTGACATTTTGCGCATTTTTTGTAGGCAGTAGTTGGAAAAAAGCAGACAGCGCCAGTTTTGTTACTACTCTGAAAAGTGCTGTCTACGCCAGTTTTGTTTTACCGTGGTTCTGCAATGGAATACCGACGTAAAACATGTTTGGAAAACTAGCGCTACTTGTTTTTCTTTTAACGCCGGTTTTAGCGCGGGTAATAGAATCGAGCCGTTTATGTGATAAATCTTAAGCCATTGACTGCCAGAGGGGTACGCAGCACATTACTCTGCAATGCATGGCGTACCCCTCTGGCACACAAAGGGATAAATCTCTGTGCTACTTCTCATAAAACACCATCATAAAAGATGAACTATCTTCAGTAGAAATTGGATTGCAGAGGCAATAAAAGGGCATGCAGGGAAATGCAGATTGCGTAGGATTTGTGCATGTGAGAAACATGAAAAAACAAATAAGGTGAAAACCATGAAACATTAATGAACCAGAGCTTTCATTCATGCAATAGCATGCTTTGTTTTAATTATTATGGCCTTTTACTCTGTATGAAGGGAAACTGACACAAGACATAGGACCCACAACTACAAGCCAAATGAATTATCTCTAACTAGTGTAAAAGCCTGTGTACACGGGCCAAGGTCCGGGTAATGTTAACCCTTTGTGCGTTGCGTACCCCTCTGGCACTCAAAGGGTTAAGAGGCTGGTCCTACTCTGCATCCTGCAGCCAACGCAGTCATGAACTGTAGACACTGCCCGAAAGCACAGAATGCTCCTAGCACAGAACTCCCAGCATTCTGTGCGTTCGGGCAGTCTCTACTGTGCATGACGGCTTCTAACAAACATCCTAGCGAATTATTATATAGTATTATATCTATCGCTAGTTTGTTGTTCAATCAGACTCTTTCACATTAAACATCTTGCAGTAATACTGACTTGGTGATCTATGTTTTGTAACCTAAAGAAATAGTAACCCATTATTTTGAGTTTTGAGTTTACATATTCTGCAATATGCACAGTCAGATTGCCTTTATGTTTTATTATTTGTATTGTCTTCACCTACGTTTTTTTTTTGTTTTGTTTTGTTTTTTGTTTTTTTGCATTTCTATGTCCCTGACAATGAAATCCGTGGATCTGTTGGGAGCTTTCTGTCAGTGAACATGAAAGCAGGTCTAGTGATAAATGTAAAAGAGAAACAATGTAAAATAGGAAAAACACAGAGAATGCAGAAAGATTGCAACAATGTATGGCTTCCTGCTTCGATGGTCTGTTGACCAGAAAACTCTCAGGCAATTGAGATCTAGGTAGCTCACTGTCAGGGAAGTAAAATATAAAATAAATAGATGAAGATGAAAAAAAAAACTGAAAATAAAAAGTGAGCAAGTATAGGTATAAGCACTTGGAAAATATGTGAATTCACAATAAAGAGTACTATTCACAGAAATTCTGGGGCAAGCCAACTGCAACACAGGGGACAAATGAAAATTCCCATTGATTCAAAGGGTTAATAGACACGTTTCCATGATAAAGATTTCCCATGCATCATAAAACAATGCTTTGTAGACCTTTAATTTCAAGCAGTCAAGAGGTTAACTTGAGTGCCTGGGAGATAGCCAACATATTGCAACACAATTTGTTGTATACCTCTCTGACACTCAGGGTTAAAAGCCCCATTTCAGTCAATGGGAGTTTTCCTCTGTCTGCTAATGTTCAGTTTGTTGACTCCAGAATTGCTCATCTCTTTTTCCTTAATAAATGACATTTCTATCTAGTCATCTGACTGCATAAGGACTGATTAGTGCCATGAGAAAAAAAGAAAAAGCAGCATTGCTATGGTGACTGCTGTACGAATAGTTGTGCCCCTGATAGTCTCTAATGTGGTGAAGTAGTGAAACGTGCATGGCCATAAAGGTGTCACCATTGGGTAGCAGTTAGGAGGTTAGGTTTTGTTTAGAGGAGCAGTAAAGCCTTCTAATAATAATCCCCACTTATCCTACTATGGCCAGAAAGTCTTATTGGCCCTTCTGAATTTTCTCCTTGATCCTTGATTCAAGAGCTAAGACTTTCAGTAAGTCCTGGATGTCAGGTCCATGGAGCAGGAGATGAAAGTTATAATCAGGACCACAGGGCACAAACACAATGTGTATTTTTAACACTTTAACATCACATGATGTGCCAGGACAGTCATGATAGTCTGGACATTAAGGACTGGTGACAGTCCTAGCAAGTCATGGAATAATGGGATGGCAGCATGGCTGCATATCACTCTGCCACCCCAGAATTCATTTCAGGAAAAAATGTGTCGTGGTCCTTGATGGCAGCTCACACCCATATCAGGCAGTTGTTAAGGGGTTAATGACCAGAGTGGTGTAAGATACATTGCTTATCAATGTGCTGCCCATCTCATTGGTCTTTAAAGGGTAAGTAGGCACATGCCAACAACTGTCATGTCCTGCTCCATGGATATGACATCCAGTAATGATTGAACAAAAGCACAAGAGCTAATTTTGTAGGGGCCATTATCTCAAGGAAGGGCAACCTGAACACCTCCAGCTGCTGAAGACTATGGGGATGATGGGAGCTATAGTCTATAGCAGCTGGAGAGCATCAGGTTGCCATTCCAAGCCCTCATCAAACTTTAGTACAAGTCATCTGCAGCTGGAGAGCATCAGGTTGCCACCCCAAACCCTCATCAACCTTTAGTACATCTTCCCCCCGGAGTGCATTGGATATACCTCTGACTCTCAGAGGGGTATTGCAGTGTGAGTGAAA
Organism: Rhinophrynus dorsalis; assembly: GCA_037306005.1. Classification (NCBI taxonomy): domain Eukaryota; kingdom Metazoa; phylum Chordata; class Amphibia; order Anura; family Rhinophrynidae; genus Rhinophrynus; species Rhinophrynus dorsalis. The sequence continues at coordinate 157,648,159 of CM074719.1, forward strand.
TCCTGCACTATATATGCAAATATGACTGAGACTGACTGGATTATATTGCAATATGCTTTCCTCCAATGGAGTCATACAACAATGTGTAGAAATAGAACAGTATAACTAGCTTGAAAATTAACATTTTTCATCTGACTCATGCACTCACTGCTGTACACTGGTGTATCAGCAACAGGATAAAAAACAAATCAGCAAAATCAGCTGAAATGAACAGCCAGTCAATGGCTGGTGCATGGGCATTTGAATGTATGGACATACATGGCATTCACTGGGGGGCTTCACCATCGGTTCCCATGTGCAGACATAAATATCACTTAAACTCATACTCTTTAAGAGTACCAGTGGGGATATACCTTCCTTTTATATGTCTAAGACATAAACTATACTATCCTATAATATAAAATGCCAGATGTATGTTTGTCCGATGCAGTCATGTGCAGTAGAGACTGCCCGGACATACAGAATGCTGGCCCGTATACACAGGCTTTTGCACTAGTTACTATATATTCAGAGCGTGGTAGGCAAAAGAGCTGCCAACTATATGACCAAAGGAAAAGCAAATGTTATAGATCTTATTGCTAAATTGAGTCATAGACCTCATTGTTAGTTTGGTATTTCTAATTCAAACACAGCTTAATGTCATGTTACAGTGATACATTTCCACACTGTTAATATTTAATCTCTTTTAACTCTTTAAGCCTATTTTAAATGGGGATGTCCATCTGTTCAAACAAACAATGTAACCCACAGCACCAACACCTCACATAGAGGGAGAGATCATTTTCAGATAAAAGCATCAAGTCCTTTAGTGAAGCAATCATTAAAACATACTTGTGTCCAGTTGTGGTTTGTTTCCTTTGTATTAGGAGAGTTTGTGGAGTGGTATACAATTTAGCATGTCACTGATACCGATCAATGTGTTTCACATCTGAGATGCTTATTCAGGATCAGAAAATAAGCAACATGTGATGATATGTGCCCGTGGCAACATATTAAACTATATACCTCTCCACAACCTCTCCTAATACAAAGGACTCAAAACATGATTGAACGCAATGTACATTTTAATGATTGCTTCAATAAAGGGCTTCATTTCTTTTTATCCGATACTGTGCTTTCCCTCTATTGAACGGTGTTGGTTCTGATGATTACATTGTTTGAAAACATGGAAGTTTTAGAGACTTTCGTAGTTGCACACACATACACCGCACTAGAAAGGTTGCGTTCACAGTGGATTTGTAATTTGATTATTTTCTGTTTTATGTATGTATATACACTTACACGGAAGCTTTTGAAATCTTTGGCCTATTGTGTGAAGACAAGTAGAGCCACTATTTCTTTGTAAAATAATTAAATACTTTTCTGGGGCTTCTACCAGTGACTACCAATGACAACACTTATAGTCTCCTTTTTTTATAAAACGTTTTTATTTCAATACCTTTTACTATTCATATATCTATAACTAGAGGTTAGTAACCAATTCAAAGATGAATTAAAAATCAACACCAGCAGAGGAAATACTATTAATGTTGGCTATAGCAATGGTGTGCACATGAATCGTGACTGTGCACGAATATCGGGAAGGGAGTATAAGTTAAGTGTTTAAGATTGGGGTCAGGGATACGTTCTGGAGCCATAGTATATGGTCTTTTTGATGTATTCACACTGCCCGTGGTCCAGCTGATGTTTTAAGAGTATATATTGGAATTAGGACATCACTGACGCCAAACAGTGTCTGATGACATCATTGTTATCTCCAACATACTATCCTATCCTGTATATAATAATTCGCTAAAATGTGTGTAACAACTCAGTCATGCACAGTAGAGACTGCTGCGTGTGCTGCAGTCAATTTCTCAAGAAATCTTAGTACATTGCTCCATAGAATAACAGGAACTGGAGAGTTTATCACACTGGAGAAGTCATCTCCACCTTATCACCTCTTGATCACACCTTATTGCTGCCCCCCCATTTTTCTTATTATTTGGGACTCACGATATCTTTCTTTTGTTTGTTTCAGACGAGTCTTAATAGCATGACGAGTATTTACAGTGAAACGGGAGATTATGGGAATGTAAAAGTCACCGGAGAAATCCTGCTGAACATTAATTACAGCTACAAAACTGGAGCTTTAAATATCCTGGTTAAAAACTGCAGAAACCTTGCAATAGCAGATGAGAAGAAGAGCAGAACAGACCCGTAAGGAGATCGTATTATTTCTTACTGATTCCTTTATATGTGATTTGTTTGCTTGTTCACAGTGGCTATAGGAATATATGACAAAAGCCCCCCCAAAAAAAATCCAGGGCAACTGCATCACAGGAGAAAAGGAACATTTCCAAAATTTCCTTTGACTTAAATAGGTATTATCCTTTTGAATGCTAGAAGGGTCTCCAATGTCTTGCTTTGCTATTCACTAGTGACATGCATTGCATACCCCCCTGGCACTCAAAGGGTTAACATTCATGGAGTTAAGATCCCCATTTAAAACACTGGGAATTTTGAGTTTTGCACAGTATAGTTGGTCTGCCCCAAAACTCTCCCACTTTTCTTTTGAACATACAGCCCTTTGGGCCTCAATGAGTCTGTAATGTATTGTACCTACCTGCAGGGCCGGATTTGCCATAAGGCAGAGTAGGCACCTGCCTACAGGCGCACGCCACTGAGGGGCGCCTGCCATTTGGGGCTTTTTTTTTTTTTTTTTAATTTGTTAGCCTGCCAGGCCACTGTCACAAAAGAACACATATCAGAGCAAAAGCCACTAAAGCCCATCTGTGGCTCCGGGGCGCCCTGTAGTCCATCAGTGCTATGTGACAAAACGACCACATTATCTTCAAGATAATTAGGGAAGTGTTAGTATTACCAACTTTACTGTTACATCCACATCAGCTAACACTTCCCGAATAGTCGGAACGTATATCCGGTACTAGCTATCGACTTGGATCCCGCGCCAGAGGGACCTTTGAATGTGATCAGAAGGAATAACGGAAGGGAAAGTGAAAGTAGACACACCGTGTGGTTTTTACTGTGTTTAGGATGTGCATAACAGGGGCCGTAACGTTATACCACAGGACTGACACAGCAAAATGATAAGGAGCACAAACTAGAGGTACCCGGGTGACAGCTTACAGCAGAAATGGAAAGCCTGTGGTTTCCCAGCTTCTGTTGGACTACTTAATTTACTGGCTGGGGATCATAGGCTTTGTAGTGCAACAGCCACAAATGATCATGGGTTTGCTGTCCCTGGATGACAGCTTGGTGCTGTATTCCCATGCTGCTTCCTCCTGTCATCTGAGCACAGCACATTTCTGCAATGTATATATACATCTGTTAACACTTTGAGTGCCAGGGAGGTGTTCAATGCATTGCAGTGCAGGATCTCTCACTGGAACTCAAAGGGTTAAAAAATCATTTAACGCCTCCAATTAATAGCCGCCCATGTAACTTTCCTATGGCCATCTTACTAGCTGATGTGTTGCTAAAAGTTAAAATAATTAACAAAAAGTTAGAATAAAAGTTTGTGAAAGCAGCTGCACTGCTGAGAAAGAAACTACAATTAGTCAGGAGATGTACAAGGACAGGTAAAGACATGTCACAAAAATGTCATGTTTTTAGTAGATTATTGTGACTAGGAAGGGCTGTTTACCACCAGGGAGGTAGGAAACGGGGCAATGTGGAGCTGATGGTGCAAGTTGGAGCTGATGGGGGTAATGTGAGGTCAAGTTGGAGCTGATTGGGGGCCAGTTGGAGCTGATGGGGGTGAAGATTTGGAGCATTGTGGAGGTGTCCAGTGGAGATGGACAAAGGGGGGGGGGCGCTTCAGATTTCTGTGCCTACAGGCTCCTGAGATGTAAATCCGGCCCTGCCTACCTGGCACTCAGTGGGTTAAGTGGCATTTCCAGGCCTCTGTGATTCTGTGGTTTGTCACAGAGTTGCTCCTTGTTCCTTTACTGCACATCACCCTAGGTATATATCTGTATTTGTGCCCCTATCAACACCCACTGCCACACCCCTGACTCTTCACCCCAGCTCTATCCATTATATCTTGGTTCACTAAATGCCCTTAGCCCATAACATAACAAATCAAACATAGCTCTTAAAGGGGCACTAACACCAATATGTAATTGTGTCCCTGTTACCTCTGTACAAGAAAAGAAGTACCCTGGAGCCTCCTAAAGTCTTAAGGGGGGCCCTGTGCACCACATAGAGACTCATACTGGACCCTGACTGCCACAGCTTTCCTGACTGATGAGGGAGCCATTTGAAAGGCCTCCTCTCCTTCAGAAATACAGCTACTTGTGGTACCAGGACAATAGAGATAAATATGTCACACATAATCCCTTCATGTAGGTGGGGAGCCCCAGAGCCACTCAAACAAGGAAGATTGCTGCTGCTTTAGACATGCAGCAGGGGTCTCCATCTAGAGCATGGAGCCCCCCCCAAAAAAACTTTAGTAGGCTACAGGGTGCTTTACTTGTTATATAGAGGTAGTAGGGACACCTTTACAGTAAAATCTTGGGTATAATATGCATATTTTTACCTCATTTCACCTTATGTGAAATGGGGGTTGCGTATTATACACGAGTTAAAAAAAAAACCAAACACCAAAAAAAAAAGAAATAAATACCCCCTACCTCAATATCCCCACTTGTCTGCCCACCTTTACTTAATCAGATCCCCCTGAACTTCAGCACCCCTCATCTGGAGGCAGCAGGCGGCATTCCTGTGCATGCGAATTGAATCTATAATAGGTCCTGACAGGGCAACCCAGATAGGCAGAGGCATTCCAGGAGCGGAAGAAGCGAGCGGCGAATGCAAAAATGCCGCCTCCTGCTCCTATTTCATGGCTGCCTGGACTCCAGAGGGGGTATCCTGGTTATCAAGGTGAGCCTTAACATTTTTTGAAGTATTGCAGCGCAGAGGAAGTGGGCGGTGAGCACAGGAATGCCACCCTCTTCCTCCAGATGGGGGGTGCTGAAGTTCAGGGGGTCTGATTGCTGAAAGGGGGGCAGCCAAGTAGGGGGTGCGTATTATACATAGGAAATAACTTGTTTGCCAAAAATCTTGGGTATAATTTGCACCTGCATATTATACACAGGTGTGTATTATACCTGAGATTTTACAATATATATTGGTATTAGTATATCTTTAAATTAACTGAGCAGTACAGGGGTATATAAAATGGTCAAATTAAAGGGATAGTAATGTTTCACTATAAAAGCAGCTCCAATAAATTTTCATAGTATTTGGGCCATGGAGAGTGTTATTTTAATACTGTCAGAGTTGTAGTTCAAGAGTAATTGAATGATAAAGTATACCCTTCCAGCCCTTTTTACTGATGTAACACTGCTCACCTCAGAGCAGCAAGACTGGATGGATTTCAGAAAGGGACAATTCAATGAGCATAAGGAAAAACCTGAAAAACCTGTCAAGGGGGGCTAGCAGTAAGAAGATTATCCCTTACTGTGAGCTGTCTGGTTCCAGGACCAGATTCCACATCTGAGGGGAGGCGGCTTACACTAGGTAGAAGGGGCGGTTTGGGGATACTTTATTGTTTAATTACTCTTGAACTACAACTCTGACATTATTGAAATAACACTCTCCATGAACCAGATACTATGAAGATTAATTGGAGCTGCTTATTTTGTGAAGCATTAATATCCCTGTAAGCCTGGATTATATTACAGCTGATAAATGTCATTGGCTTTATCTCACAGATTACTGTTTAAGCCTGTGGGGACTTTTGTAGATAAAACCAGTGCTAAAGTTATCACTTGCAATGCCTATCTCACTGAGATTGAGAGCTGGACATTACAACATTGGAATTGTTTTGCCAGCAATCTAATATATCTCTGCACAGTGATCATGGCCAGCAAGCAAGAGTTGGGTCTGTATTCTGCATAATGGAAAATCAGTCCCCTTGGGCATGCTGATACAATACACAGAGCAGGCCAAAATGCTGCTAAACTTAATCTATTTCTGATATTACTCCTGATATTTCTGTCATCCAAGAGCTGCTAATGTTTTTACTAATATAATGGAATGTTCATGCAAGCAACCTTAGAGCAACTAATCTCACCTCTAACATGAGTAATTTACTGGCACATGTGCCAACTGAACATAGCAAGTTGAAACTTTCCTGGTATCTTCAACAATCACAGGGAAGCTGCTGTATGGAGGATCTTTACTGTTGCTTACTGTGCAGATATTTACCTGAGCAATTGGATCATTGCTAAGTGCATATCAGTGTCCATTCACTGTGGACAATTCATCAGTGCCAGACAATTGTGCATGTGCCTGCCCAAAGTATCAACCACTGTGATATGGATAATGTCATATATAATTACTAGTGTAAAAGCCCGTGTACACGGGCCAAGGTCCGAGTAATGTCAACCCTTTGAGTGTCAGAGGGGTACGCAATGCATTGGTTAAGTGGTCGCTACCTTACTCCTCTGCGCGATGCAGTCGCGCACAGTCTGTATTGTGCATGATGGCTTCTGACAAACATCGCTAGCTTTTTATTATATAGGATGGTGCATCTTCTGATTGTATTTATAATCTGGCATGTGCAATAAAATGATATCTATAGAAATGGAAACTCACACTTGGATCAGCTGGTCTTTTCATCCCAGTAAAAATGACCTGAAACTGAAAGTATCAGTTTGAGGTAAATACTTCAGTTGCCCAGATGCTTCCTTTACTAGATCCAATCAGAGAAAGGAAAAGCAGTAACATTTCTGTCATAGGAAATGGTTGCTGGTTTTGTACATACTTCAGAACCAGAAGTGAGTGACCTGCATCCCTTCAACTGTTTTTGGACTTCGGACCCACCATCCTCAAATGGCCTTTGGAAATTATGGTTATTGTATATAGTCCAACAACATTTAAAGAAATGCAGGTCATTCTTCCTTGGTCTTTGCACAATAAACTGGAATGACTTTGTTATTCAGCATACAAAATTCTAGGTATTATCCTATATAATAATTTGCTAAATGTGTTTGTCAGAAGCCTTCATGCACAGTAGAGACGGCTGTGTATGCTGCAGTCATGCGCACTACAGACTGCCTGTGCCGCGACTGATAACGAAGCAGGGCTCCATATCAGCCGCGGTGTGTCTCTACCGTGCATGACTGCACTGAGGCTGTTGCTGGGTGGCACTGTGGCCCGTGTTCACGGGCTCTTCAACTAGTTACTATATAATTGGCCACTTGTCCTCAGGTGTTCTCTCCCTATTAAAATCAAATGGGAATTCTATTTTTCCACTACGGTGCTTTTGGTTTTGTTATGGAATTGTTCCCCTTTTTCAGATTTACATGTGGTCCTTTATCTCAAAACTTTCCCTCCTCCCACAACACCCCTGGCACAGACCAGCTCCATACACAATCTTGGACGTGGTGTAAAGGTTTTGTATCTAGTTACTTTGTGCTTGGGAGCAGAAGAATGGCACTCTCCCAAATAGCCGCATGCTGCTCATTTCGTACTGAATGCTGGGCAAATCAAAAGATTTTTTTTTTTTACATAGGAATAAGTGACCTTTTTCACCATTTGTACATCCCCATCATTGCATTTGCCATCACCACAACATATGATAGGTAGCCTTTACTTAGATATCTTTATATTGATCTTGAATACATTTGTACAGTATAATCATGTTACTTTCTTGACACCTCAGTTCTAGCCACTTTGTTCTTTATCATTTATTTCTTTCATGCCCTTTAATTTTCTTATCCTTCACTGTACTGTTCCAATTCCAGAATGTCAGTCTTCATAAAGCTGAACATATAATGTGTACAAGATACCTCACTAGCTGCTATTAAAATCCCCAGATGAGTTGCTGATCTTTATCTGTTTTCAGACTGGATGTCAAGCTTTATGGCCCTGTCACTGGAAATCTGAGCAACTTCAGGAATCCTGGGCCTGAAAATACGAATTGCGGCACATATAGCATCCACCAAACTTGTTCTTCTTTTAGATACTGGAACTAGTATAGCTACAGGCCCCAACTAGTATATAGTGTAGCTTATTAGCTTGGAATGACTGGTCTCTTGCCATTTATATCTATATATATATAAGAAGACTTTGTGCCTGCCAAAACACACCCAGGGGAGGCATAAAGCAGGAGTTACTACTCCTATTGGGTGATTCAGTCATGCAGGGAGTTGGCCCGCCCCCACTATGCAGCCCGCCCACCACTATCAAATTCAGAAAAAAATAAAATGGCCGCCACTTGCTCCTACACCACAGACAAACACACATGGCCCACTCACACAGCACCAAACAAACACACACACATGTCCCACTCACACACACAGACCACACACACACATGGCCCACTCACACAGCACCAAACACACATGCCCCCACTCACACACACAGCACCACATACACACACAAAGCCAGAAATAAATATGGCTGACACACACACACACAGTCACTCACCCTGACTCCCAGTGGCCTCAGCAGGACCTGTAGTGCAGCACCAGGGGAACAAAATCGCACTCAAAGGGTTAAGGTAGGCCCTCTGCTGAATTATTTCTTCACTGTCATCATTTGCCATGCAAGACACAGGACAGACAACCATCAGGTACACACTTAACCCACTGACTGCCACAGGGTTGGGTATCAAGTTTAACCCCTCAGGGAATGTGTTCAAACCCCTCACACTGTAAACTTGCATTCCCCTCCTACTTCTCCTCCTTCCCCAGCCTATTACTAACACTTTCCCACATTTATGTTAAGCCCCACCCCTACTCGCGATTAAGCCCCACCCACTTTTAACCCAGATTGCCCCATTTGTCTCTCCACATCAGCACCACATCAGTCCCCTCTAGGGACTCCACAAATCAATGTTCCCAGGTATGAATACACTTCCCACTGCTATTTAACTCTCACATGCCTCTCTATACCTTAACCATTTGAGTGCCAGAGGGGTACACAACTCATGCACGCATGTGTTTCTGCTCATATATGTTGTGTGTGTGTGTGTGTGTGTACATCTCTGTTACATATGTGTGTCTATCTCCAGTGTGTCTGTGTGTGTGCGTGTCTTTTGCATGTCTCTGCCGCTCACTGTGTGTATGTGCATACCTCCCAACATTTCACATGGCCAAAGAGGGACACTTTACTTTTAGGTGATATATTTGGGGGCGTGGCTGGTGGGCAGGGCATTAGTACGAATTTTTAGGTTATTTCATGACCTATTACTGGCTATTTATGTAACTTAATAAATGATTTAGTGCAAGACCAAAGTATTTTATTTGCACAGACTAATGTATAAACACATATACTGAAGTTTATTGCTTTATTGCTGTAGAGCAAAGTAATACACACCACACAGTCAGGGCTGGTGCAAGGATTTTTGCCACCCTAGGCAAAACCTAATTTTGCCGCCCATTGCTCTACGCCCCTTGTGTCCCACCCCTTTATACCCCGCCTACTTATACCCCACCTCTTTTCATGATTGTCCTCTCTCTGCCCCCTGGGCCAGTCTGCCCCTGGTCTGGAGATGCCCCCCACCAGCTTCAACTTGCCCCTTATCAGCTCCACTTTGGCCCTATCAGCTGCACTTTGCCCCCCATCAACTCCAACTTGCCCCCATCAGCTCCACTTTGCCCCCATCAACTCCAACTTGCCCCCAGCAGCTCCACTTTGCCCCCCACCAGCTCCACTTTTTCCCCACCAGCTCCACTTTGCCCCCCATCCGCTCCAACTTGCCCCCACTGGCTCCACTTTGCCCCCCATCAGCTCCGACTTGCCCCGATCAGCTCCACTTTGCCCACCATCCGCTCCAACTTGCCCTCATCAGCTCCACTTTGCTCCCCATCCACTCTAACTTGCCCCCACCAGCTCCACTTTTGCCCCCCCTTCAGCTCCACTATGCCCCCTCAGCTCCAACTTGCCCCTATCAGCTACAACTTACCCCCATCGGCTCCACTTTGCCCCCCAGCAGCTCCACTATGCCCCCAGCAGCTCCAACTGGCCCCTATCAGCTCCAGCTTGCCACCAACAGCTCCACTTTGCCCCCATCCGCTCCAACTTGCCCCCATCAGCTCCACTTTGGCCCCCATCTGCTCCAACTTGCCCCCACCAGCTCCACTTTGCCCCCCCTTCAGCTCCACTTTGACCCCCATCCGCTCCAACTTGCCCCCATCAGCTCCACTTTGACCTCCATCCGCTCCAACTTACCCCTATCAGCTCCAACTTGCCGCCAGCAGCTCCACTATGCCACCTCAGCTCCAACTTGCCCCTATCATCTCCACTTTGCCCACCATCCTCTCCAACTTGCCCCCAGCAGCTCCACTATGCCCCCTCAGCTCCAACTTGCCCCCCATCACATACCTGTAGCTCCCGCGCAGTCTTCTCTTCAGTAATGCAGCGCGCGGCGGGAGATCTTGACTCCCAGTGCGCTCTGCATTACTAAAGATCTGACCCAATGAGGGAGCGCAGTAGCGACACAGACCTGACTGTGTTGTGGTTCCCGGTGTGGTGTGTGCGGGCGCAGCTCTTCTCCACTGCATGCCCGCGCCCCCAGTACCTGTGCACCCTAGGCCGGCGCCTATCTCGCCTATAGGTGGAGCCGGCCCTGCACGCAGTCTGACCTCCTAAAAAGAGGGACAACAGGGTGGGAAAGAGGGACAGAGGGATTTGGCCCTCAAAGAGGATCTGTCCCTCCTAAAGAGGGACACTTGGGATGTATGGTATGTGTCTGCCTGTGTGTTGCATAAGTCTGTGTTTATCAGTGTGTCTGCATTTCACACACATGTGCCCAACGGTCATGACATGACGGGCAACGCCGTCCCACATTGCTAGTATATATATATATATATATATATATATACTAGCAATGTGGGACGGCGTTGCCCGTCAGGATATATAGGGAATTAATGCACACACACGGATGCGAGACAAACACAGAGACACACACGCAAATGCACACGCATGCAGTGAGATGCTTAAAGAGCGACAGTCATACACACATACATGCAGACACATAGAGTGTGATACAGACATGCAACACACACAGTGAGAAACACACAGGCACACACAGAGACACACACACACACACACACACACACAGAGACACACACACACAGAAGTGAGTCATAAGGGGTTGACTTATGTATCATTGTAATGAGTTTGTGTTTGTACTTATGCCTCCACTGTGGCATTCATTCATATAGTTGAAATGCATGTGGTAATTGCACATACTATGGTGGAAGGTGGATCGTGCTGGCTCCCGGGATGTGAGTGACTGGCATTCATTCATGTAATTGAAATGCGTGTGGTAATTGCACATACTATGGTGGAAGGTGGATCATGCTGGCTCCCGGGGTGTGATTACGTGTGATTGATTGCGTTTGAGTGCGAGATTGAGTGATTGCGTGTGAGTGATTGATTGAGTGTGTTAGTGAGTGTGTGTGATTGAGTAAGAATGTGTGAGTGAGAGTGTGTATGATAGTGAGAGGGTGTGAGTGATTGAGGGTGAGAGTGTGATTGAGGGTGAGAGTGTGATTGAGTGTGAGTGTGGTTGAGTGTGAGTGTGGTTGAGTGTGAGTGTGTGATTGTGATTGAGTGTGACTGTGAGACTGTAAGTGTGAGAGTGTGATTGAGTGTGAGACTGTGAGAGTGTGATTGAGTGTGAGAGTGAGACTGTGTGAGAGTGTGATTGAGTGAGACTGTGAGAGTGTGATTGAGAGTGTGTGTGAGTGTGATTGATTGAGACTGTGTGAGTGTGATTGAGTGTGTGAGTGATTGGGTATGAGACTGAGAGAGTGAGAGAGACTGTGTGAGACTGAGAGTGTGAGAATGTGAGTGTGAGAGAGTGTGTGAGACTGAGAGTGTGAGAGACTGTGAGTGTGAGAGACTGTGAGTGTGAGAGAGAGTGTGAGAGACTGTGAGACTGAGAGTGTGAGAGACTGAGAGTGTGAGAGACTGAGACTGTGAGACTGAGAGTGTGAGAGACTGTGGGACTGAGAGTGTGAGAGACTGTGAGACTGTGTGAGACTGTGAGACTGAGACTGTGAGAGAGACTCTGAGAGAGACTGTGCGAGTGTGAGAGAGTGTGAGACTGTGAGAGTGTGAGAGAGTGTGAGACTATGAGAGTGTGAGACTGTGAGAGAGTGTGAGACTGTGAGAGTGTGAGAGAGACTGTGAGAGTGTGAGAGAGTGTGAGACTGTGAGAGAGTGTGAGACTATGAGAGTGTGAGACTGTGAGAGTGTGAGAGAGACTGTGAGAGTGTGAGAGAGACTGTGTGTGTGAGACTGTGAGAGCGTGTGAGAGCATGTGAGACTGAGAGAGTGCGAGACTGAGAGAGTGTGAGAGAGACTGTGAGAGTGTGAGAGAGACTGTGTGTGTGAGACTGTGAGAGCGTGTGAGAGTGTGAGAGCATGTGAGACTGAGAGAGAGCGAGACTGAGAGAGTGCGAGTGTGTGAGACTGAGAGTGTGAATGAGTGAGACTGAGAGTGTGGATGAGTGAGACAGTGTGAGAGGGAGAGAGAGAGACTGTGAGAGTGAGAGAGAGAGACTGTGAGAGTGTGAGAGCATGTGAGACTGAGAGCGTGTGAGACTGAGAGCGTGCGAGACTGAGAGAGTGCGAGTGTGTGAGACTGAGAGAGTGTGAGTGTGTGTGTGAGAGAGACTGTGTGTGAGACTGTGTGTGAGACTGTGTGTGAGACAGAGAGTGCGAGACTGAGAGTATGTGAGTGTGAGAGAGTGAGACTGTGTGAGAGTGAGAGAGAGAGACTGTGAGAGTGTGAGAGAGAGACTGTGAGATTGAGAGAGAGACTGTGAGAGTAAGAGACTGTGAGACTGTGTGAGAGTGAGAGAGAGAGACTGTGTGAGAGTGAGAGAGAGAGACTATGTGAGAGTGAGAGACTGAGTGTGAGAGAGAGAGACTGTGAGAGTGTGAGAGAGAGAGAGACTGTGAGAGTAAGAGACTGTGTGAGTGTGAGACTGAGTGTGAGACTGTGAGTGCAAGACTGAGTGAGACAGTGTGAGAGTGAGAGAGAGAGACTGTGAGACTGAGAGTGTGTGAGACTGAGAGTGTGAGAGACTGAGAGTGTGAGAGACTGAGAGTGTGTGAGAGTGTGTGAGAGTGTGAGACTGTGTGAAAGTGTGAGAGTGAGAGACTGTGAGAGTGAGAGAGAGAGACTGTGAGAGTGTGAGAGAGAGAGACTGAGAGTAAGAGACTGTGAGACTGTGTGAGTGTGAGACTGTGTTTGAGAGTGAGACTGTGTTTGAGAGTGAGACTGTGTGTGAGAGTGAGACTGTGTGTGAGACTGTGACTATGTGAGAGTGTGAGACTGTGTGAGTGTGAGACAGTGTGAGAGTGAGACTGTGTGAGTGTGAGACTGTGTGAAACTGTGAGACTGTGTGTGAGACTGTGAGAGACCGTGTGAGACTGTGTGAGAGTGAGAGAGAGAGACTGTGAGACTGTGTGAGTGTGAGACTGTGTGTGAGACTGTGTGTGAGACTGAGAGAGTGTGAGACTGTGAGAGAGTGAGAGACTGAGTGCGAGACTGTGAGTGCGAGACTGAGTGTGAGACTGTGAGTGCGAGACTGTGAGTGCGAGACTGTGAGTGCAAGACTGAGTGAGACAGTGTGAGACTGAGAGTGTGTGAGACTGACAGTGTGAGAGACTGACAGTGTGAGAGACTGAGAGTGTGTGAGAGAGTGTGAAAGAGTGTGAGACTGTGTGAGACTGTGAGAGTGAGAGAGAGAGACTGTGAGAGTGAGAGAGAGAGAGTGTGAGAGAGAGAGACTGAGAGTAAGAGACTGTGAGACAGTGTGAGACTGTGAGACAGTGTGAGACTGTGTGAGTGTGAGACTGTGTGTGAGTGTGATACTGTGTGTGAGACAGTGTGAGACTGTGTGAGTGTGAGACTGTGTGAGTGTGAGACTGTGTGAGACTGTGAGACGGTGTGAGAGTGAGACTGTGTGAGAGTGTGAGAGTGAGAGAGAGAGACTGTGAGACTGAGTGAGAGAGAGAGACTGTGAGACTGTGTGAGTGTGAGACTGTGTGAGTGTGAGACTGTGTGTGAGACTGTGTGTGAGACTGAGAGTGAGAGAGTGTGAGACTGTGAGAGAGAGTGTGAGAGACTGTGAGAGTGTGAGAGAGAGTGTGAGACTGAGAGAGTGCGAGAGAGTGTGAGACTGTGTGAGAGTGTGAGACTGTGTGTGAGACTGTGTGACTGAGAGTGTGAGAGAGACTGTGAGAGTGTGAGAGAGAGACTGTGAGAGTAAGAGACTGTGTGAGTGTGAGACTGTGTGAGTGTGAGACTGAGAGAGTGTGAGACTGTGTGTGTGAGAGTGTGAGACTGTGTGTGAGACTGTGAGAGAATGTGAGAGTGAGAGACTGTGAGACTGAGAGTGTGTGAGACTGAGAGTGTGAGAGACTGAGATTGTGTAAGAGTGTGTGAGAGTGTGTGAGAGTGAGAGACTGTGAGAGTGAGACTGCGTGAGACTGTGTGTGAGTGTGAGACTGTGTGTGAGTGAGAGACTGTGTGAGTGTGAGAGACTGTGTGAGTGTGAGAGACTGTGCGAGACTGTGAGTGCGAGACTGTGAGTGCGAGACTGAGTGAGACAGTGTGAGAGTGAGAGAGAGAGACTGTGAGACTGAGAGTGTGTGAGACTGAGAGTGTGAGAGACTGAGAGTGTGTGAGAGTGTGTGAGAGAGTGTGTGAGAGTGTGTGAGAGTGTGAGAGAGTGTGTGAGACTGTGTGAAAGTGTGAGAGTGAGAGAGAGAGACTGTGAGAGTGAGAGAGAGAGAGAGACTGTGAGAGTGTGAGAGAGAGAGACTGAGAGTAAGAGACTGTGAGACAGTGTGAGACTGTGAGACAGATTGAGACTGTGTGAGTGTGAGACTGTGTGAGTGTGAGATTGTGTTTGAGAGTGAGACTGTGTTTGAGAGTGAGACTGTGTGTGAGAGTGAGACTGTGTGTGAGAGTGTGTGAGACTGTGACTGTGTGAGACTGTGTGTGAGAGTGTGAGACTGTGTGTGAGTGTGAGACTGTGTGAGTGTGAGACTGTGTGAGTGTGAGACTGTGAGACAGTGTGAGACTGTGTGTGAGACTGTGAGAGACTGTGAGAGACCGTGTGAGAGTGTGAGACTGTGTGTGAGACTGTGAGACTGTGTGAGAGTGAGACTGTGTGAGAGTGTGAGAGAGAGAGACTGTGAGACTGTGTGAGTGTGAGACTGTGTGTGAGACTGAGAGTGAGAGAGTGTGAGACTTGAGAGAGTGAGAGACTGTGAGAGAGAGAGTGAGAGACTGAGAGTGTGAGAGAGAGTGTGAGAGAGAGTGTGAGAGAGAGTATGAGACTGTGTGAGAGTGTGAGACTGTGTGAGACTGTGTGTGAGACTGTGTGAAAGTGTGAGAGTGAGAGAGAGAGACTGTGAGAGAGAGAGAGACTGTGAGAGTGTGAGAGAGAGAGACTGAGAGTAAGAGACTGTGAGACAGTGTGAGACTGTGAGACAGATTGAGACTGTGTGAGTGTGAGACTGTGTGAGTGTGAGATTGTGTTTGAGAGTGAGACTGTGTTTGAGAGTGAGACTGTGTGTGAGAGTGAGACTGTGTGTGAGAGTGTGTGAGACTGTGACTGTGTGAGACTGTGTGTGAGAGTGTGAGACTGTGTGTGAGTGTGAGACTGTGTGTGAGTGTGAGACAGTGTGAGACTGTGTGTGAGACTGTGAGAGACCGTGTGAGACTGTGTGTGAGAGTGTGAGACTGTGTGAGAGTGAGACTGTGTGAGAGAGAGACTGTGTGAGTGTGAGACTGTGTGTGAGACTGAGAGTGAGAGAGTGTGAGACTTGAGAGAGTGAGAGACTGTGAGAGAGAGTGTGAGAGACTGTGAGAGTGTGAGAGAGAGTGTGAGAGAGAGTGTGAGAGAGAGTGTGAGAGAGAGTATGAGACTGTGTGAGAGTGTGAGACTGTGTGTGAGACTGTGTGTGAGACTGTGTGAGACTGTGTGTGAGAGTGTGAGACTGTGTGAGACTGTGTGACTGAGAGTGTGAGAGAGACTGTGAGACTGTGTGTGAGACTGTGTGTGAGAGAGAGACTGTGAGAGTGTGACTGTGTGAGAGTGTGAGACTGTGTGAGAGTGAGACAGAGTGTGAGACTGTGTGTGAGAGTGTGAGACTGTGTGTGAGACTGTGAGAGAGTGTGAGAGTGAGAGACTGTGAGAGTGTGAGACTGTGTGTGAGTGTGAGACTGTGTGTGAGTGAGAATGTGAGAGACTGTGAGAGTGTGAGAGACTGTCAGTGTGAGGGACTGTGTGAGACTGAGAGAGACTGTGAGAGACACTGAGAGTGTGAGACTGTGTGAGAATTATTATTATTATTATTATTCTTTATTTATATAGCGCCAACTAATTCCGCAGCGCTGTACAATTGGGGAATAGACATACAGAGGTATTAAATAGTACAATCAGATGTGTAGAACAGGAGGATCAGAGGGCCCTGCTGTGAGAATGACTGTGAGACTGTGACTGTGTGAGAGGCTGTGTGAGACTGTGAGACAGTGTGTGAGAGTGTAAGAGACTGTGAGAGTGTGAGGGACTGTGTGAGACTGCGAGAGAGACTGTGTGAGACTGTGAGAGAGACTGTGTGAGACTGCAAGAGAGACTGTGAGAGTGTGAGACTGCGAGAGTGTGAGACTGTGTGAGAGACTGTGTGAGACAGTGTGTGAGAGAGTGTAAGAGACTGTGAGAGTGTGAGGGACTGTGAGAGTGTGAGAGACTGTGTGAGACTGCGAGAGAGACTGTGTGAGACTGCGAGAGAGACTGTGAGAGTGTGAGACTGAGAGTGTGAGACTGTGTGAGAGTGTGAGAGACTGTGAGACTGCGAGGGAGACTGTGTTAGACTGCGAGAGAGACTGTGAGAGTGTGAAACTGAGAGTGTGTGAGACTGAGAGTGTGTGAGAGTGTGAGGGACTGTGAGACTGCGAGAGAGACTGTGTGAGACTGCAAGAGAGACTGTGAGAGACTGAGAGTGTGTGAGACTGAGAGTGTGAGACTGAGAGTGTGTGAGACTGCGAGAGAGACTGTGTGAGACTGCGAGAGAGACTGTGTGAGACTGAGAGTGTGAGACTGTGTGAAAGTGTGAGACTGTGAGACTGCGAGAGAGACTGTGTGAGACTGCGAGAGAGACTGAGAGTGTGTGAGACTGAGAGTGTGTGAGACTGAGAGTGTGAGGGACTGTGAGAGTGTGAGGGACTGTGTGAGACTGCGAGAGAGACTGTGTGAGACTGCGAGAGAGACTGTGTGAGACTGCGAGAGAGACTGTGAGTGTGAGACTGTGAGTGTGAGACTGAGAGTGTGAGACTGAGAGTGTGTGAGACTGCGAGAGAGACTGTGTGAGACTGCGAGAGAGACTGTGTGAGACTGCAAGAGAGACTGTGAGAGACTGTGAGAGTGTGAGACTGAGAGTGTGAGACTGAGAGTGTGAGACTGTGAGAGAGTGTGAGAGACTGTGAGACTGAGAGTGTAAGAGACTGTGAGAGTGTAAGAGACTGTGAGAGTGTGAGGGACTGTGAGAGACTGCTAGAGAGACAGTGTGAGACTGCGAGAGAGACTGTGTGAGACTGCGAGAGAGACTGTGAGAGTGTGAGACTGAGAGTGTGTGGGACTGAGAGAGTGTGGGACTGTGAGAGTGTGGGACTGTGAGAGTGTGAGGGACTGTGTGAGACTGCGAGAGAGACTGTGTGAGACTGCGAGAGAGACTGTGAGAGTGTGAGACTGAGAGTGTGTGAGACTGAGAGTGTGTGAGACTGAGAGTGTGTGGGACTGAGAGTGTGTGGGACTGAGAGAGTGTATGGGACTGAGAGAGTGTGTGGGACTGAGAGAGTGTATGGGACTGAGAGAGTGTATGGGACTGAGAGAGTGTGTGGGACTGAGAGAGTGTGAGGGACTGTGAGAGTGTGAGGGACTGTGTGAGACTGCGAGAGAGACTGTGTGAGACTGAGAGTGTGAGACTGAGACTGTGAGAGTGTGAGAGACTGTGAGACTGAGAGTGTAAGAGACTGTGAGAGTGTAAGAGAGTGTGAGGGACTGTGAGAGACTGCGAGAGAACAGTGTGAGACTGCGAGAGAGACTGTGTGAGACTGCGAGAGAGACTGTGAGAGTGTGAGACTGAGAGTGTGTGAGACTGAGAGAGTGTGGGACTGAGAGTGTGAGGGACTGTGAGAGTGTGAGGGACTGTGTGAGACTGTGTGAGACTGTGAGAGAGACTGTGAGACTGAGAGTGTGTGGGACTGAGAGTGTGTGGGACTGAGAGAGTGTGTGGGACTGAGAGAGTGTGTGGGACTGTGAGAGTGTGAGAGACTGTGAGACTGCGAGGGAGACTGTGTGAGACTGCGAGAGAGACTGTGAGAGTGTGAAACTGAGAGTGTGTGAGACTGAGAGTGTGTGAGAGTGTGAGGGACTGTGAGACTGCGAGAGACTGTGTGAGACTGCAAGAGAGACTGTGAGAAACTGAGAGTGTGAGACTGAGAGTGTGTGAGACTGAGAGTGTGTGAGACTGCGAGAGAGACTGTGTGAGACTGCGAGAGAGACTGTGTGAGACTGAGAGTGTGAGACTGTGTGAAAGTGTGAGACTGTGAGACTGCGAGAGAGACTGTGTGAGACTGCGAGAGAGACTGAGAGTGTGTGAGACTGAGAGTGTGTGAGACTGAGAGTGTGAGGGACTGTGAGAGTGTGAGGGACTGTGTGAGACTGCGAGAGAGACTGTGTGAGACTGCGAGAGAGACTGTGTGAGACTGCGAGAGAGACTGTGAGGGTGATACTGTGAGTGTGAGACTGTGAGTGTGAGACTGAGAGTGTGAGACTGAGAGTGTGTGAGACTGCGAGAGAGACTGTGTGAGACTGCGAGAGAGACTGTGTGAGACTGCGAGAGAGACTGAGAGTGTGAGACTGAGAGTGTGAGACTGTGAGAGACTGTGAGACTGAGAGTGTAAGAGACTGTGAGAGTGTAAGAGACTGTGAGAGTGTGAGGGACTGTGAGAGACTGCTAGAGAGACAGTGTGAGACTGCGAGAGAGACTGTGTGAGACTGCGAGAGAGACTGTGAGAGTGTGAGACTGAGAGTGTGTGGGACTGAGAGAGTGTGGGACTGTGAGAGTCTGGGACTGTGAGAGTGTGAGGGACTGTGAGAGTGTGAGGGACTGTGTGAGACTGCGAGAGAGACTGTGTGAGACTGCGAGAGAGACTGTGTGAGACTGCGAGAGAGACTGTGAGTGTGATACTGTGAGTGTGAGACTGTGAGTGTGAGACTGAGAGTGTGAGACTGAGAGTGTGTGAGACTGCGAGAGAGACTGTGTGAGACTGCGAGAGAGACTGTGTGAGACTGCGAGAGAGACTGAGAGTGTGAGACTGAGAGTGTGAGACTGTGAGAGTGTGAGAGACTGTGAGACTGAGAGTGTAAGAGACTGTGAGAGTGTAAGAGACTGTGAGAGTGTGAGGGACTGTGAGAGACTGCTAGAGAGACAGTGTGAGACTGCGAGAGAGACTGTGTGAGACTGCGAGAGAGACTGTGAGAGTGTGAGACTGAGAGTGTGTGGGACTGAGAGAGTGTGGGACTGAGAGAGTGTGGGACTGTGAGAGTCTGGGACTGTGAGAGTGTGAGGGACTGTGTGAGACTGCGAGAGAGACTGTGTGAGACTGCGAGAGAGACTGTGAGAGTGTGAGACAGAGTGTGTGAGTCTGAGAGTGTGTGAGACTGAGAGTGTGTGGGACTGAGAGTGTGTGGGACTGAGAGTGTATGGGACTGAGAGAGTGTATGGGACTGAGAGTGTGTGGGACTGAGAGAGTGTGAGGGACTGTGAGAGTGTGAGGGACTGTGTGAGACTGCGAGAGAGACTGTGTGAGACTGAGAGTGTGAGACTGTGAGAGTGTGAGAGACTGTGAGACTGAGAGTGTAAGAGACTGTGAGAGTGTAAGAGACTGTGAGAGTGTGAGGGACTGTGAGAGACTGCAAGAGAACAGTGTGAGACTGCGAGAGAGACTGTGTGAGACTGCGAGAGAGACTGTGAGAGTGTGAGACTGAGAGTGTGTGAGACTGAGAGAGTGTGGGACTGAGAGTGTGAGGGACTGTGAGAGTGTGAGGGACTGTGAGAGTGTGAGGGACTGTGTGAGACTGCGGGAGAGATTGTGTGAGACTGTGAGAGAGACTGTGAGAGACTGTGAGAGACTGTGAGACTGAGAGTGTGTGGGACTGAGAGTGTGTGGGACTGAGAGAGTGTGTGGGACTGAGAGAGTGTGTGGGACTGTGACAGTGTGAGGGACTGTGTGAGACTGCGAGAGAGACTGTGTGAGACTGCGAGAGAGACTGTGTGAGACTGAGAGTGTGAGACTGCGTGAAAGTGTGAGACTGTGTGAGAGTGTGAGACTATGTGAGAGTGTGAGACTGTGTGAGACTGAGAGTGTGTGCGACTGTGAGACTGAGAGTGTGTGCAACTGTGAGACTGCGACTGTGTGAGAGACTGTGTGAGAGTGTGAGACAGAATGTGTGCTTTGCAATGCGTTGCTTACCCCTCTGGCACTCAAAGGGTTAAGTTGAGCTAACATAGCAATATAACACACGGTGGCTCTTCAATTGAGGCAATGTAGCAATATGCTGAGGTATCAAATAGAAAGTGGTGTTTGAGGCTTGCCCTCTGTAAAATACAGCAAAGCATCTCTCTCCCTTTAAGGAGAAAGGGTGGGAATCAGGAAGCAGGAAGTGGAGAAGTGACAGTTGAGACTGTGAGGTGACTGAAGAGATGATGAGTTAAATAAGAGTTGCTATTAAGTTTGTATTTTATGGGAACATTACACCCTCATACTGAAACAGAGTGTATGGAGGGTTACAGTTGTCTGTGGGAGGTGAAACAGTGTGTTTGTGGGGTCATGATCCTGAGTGAGAGTGTGAGTGGACCGGGAGAAGTTGCTGATATCCCTACCTCAGGAGCGAGTGGCAGTTATATATTTTTATTTTTGTCAGTTGGATACTGGTGGGCGGGCTGGAGGGGGCGGGCCAACTCCCTGTATGATAAACACGCCCCTATTGAATCACCCAATGAGAGCAGTAAAGTCCCCATTCAATCACCCAATAGGAGTTGTGTCTCCTAATGAGACATAAATTATGTAATTAGACATTCTGTTCAATGCGAGTTTCTTTTCTGAGGAGACATAAATTATGTTCTGTGTGTGGGGTACCATAAATTATGCAATGAGGCTTATTCTTTTATATATATAGATATACACTATTTGGGAGAGCTTTCAGCATTTGGCTTGTCCTCTTAATATAAGGACAGCAGGTTTAAAGAGAGCAGGTGCAGAGAGAGCACTGGGTTAGCAACCTCTTTCACAAGCTGAGTCCAAGGTATGCTCTCCCTTAATGGAGGAAATTAATAAAGTTGCAAAGTCAGCTTCCAAAACAACTAAAATTCTCTGAATCTCTAACATATAAATAAGATACCCCAGGTCCTTATAAAAATGAATGGGAGAGAATAAATCATCCATGTTTTGAATTACAAGTCCTCAAAGACCCTCTCCTGGAATATTCACTGCCATTTTGGCACATATTGTAGAACTGGAGAGATGCAGAAATCAGCAAACAAGTCAATAAGGGAATTAAGGAACTAAAGTAGTAAGAATATCTAGCCAAATCTGCTTCATTTGCCCACAGAGAAAATATGCATAAGAGGGGATACATAGTAACATAGTAAATTAGGTTGAATAAAGACACAAGTCTATCAAGTTCAACCTTCTCCTCATACCCCAGTAATTTTATAGCTTTCCTGCTACCAAATAAGTTAGTCTTTATCAAACCTTCCTGATCTGCCTACTAATAAACAGTGTAACTCTATGTTCCCTTTGGAAAGAAATGCATCTAATCTTCTCTTGAATGTATCCATTGTATCTGCTATAACCACCTCCTTGGGCAAAGAATTCCACAGTTTAACAGACCTCACTGTAAAAAAAACCCTTCTTCTGCTGAAGTCTAAACCTCCTTTTCTCTAATCTCAAGGGGTGTCCCCTGTCATCTGATCAGGCCTTGGAATAAATAGCTCACCGCAAAGATCCTTGTATTGACATCTCATATATTTGTACAATGTGATAAGGTCTCCTCTTAGTCGTCTTTTCTCTAGAGTAAATAAACAAATTTGTCTAGTCGTTCCTCATATGTCAAGTCCTCCATTCCCTTAATGAATTCTGTTGCTCTTCACTGTACCCTCTCTAGTTCTAGTATATCATTTTTCAGAACTTGTGCCCAAAACTGCACTGCATACTCAAGGTGATGTCTTACCAATGATTTGTACAATGGCAAAATAATGTTATCCACTCTTGCTTCAATACCTCTTTTTATGCAAGACAGGATTTTGTTTGCCTTTGCTACTGCTGTTCCACACTGGCCACTGTTTCCATGTTTGTAGTTGACAAGGATACCGAGGTCTTTCTCTAGCAACGAATGCCCTAAAATGATTCCATTAAGTTTATAAGTAGGCTTGGGATTATATTCTCCCAAATGCATGACTTTACACTTCCCCACATTAAACTTTATATTCCATTTGTTTGCCCAATCTGCCATTGTATATAAATCCCCCTGTAGAGAGCAATTATCCTAGTCTGCATTAATTACCCTGCATAATTTAGTGTCATCTGCAAATATTGATAATTTGCTTTCTATATCTATTTCTAGGTCATTTATTAAACATGTTAAAAAGTAGCTGACCTAATGCTGAACCCTGAGGTGCTCCACTCTCCACTTTAACTGTATTGGAGAATTGTCCATTTACAACCACACACTGTTCCCTATCCTTCAACCAGTTTTGTATCCAATTGCAAAGGTCATCTCCTAGCCCCAATTTCCTTATTTTATACCCCAGCCTTCTGTGTGGCACTGTATCAAATGCCTTTGCAAAGTCTAGATATACTACATCAACTGCCTTGCCATTATCAAGGTTGCTGCTTACTTCCTCATAGAAGCTGAAAAGGTTACTTTGGCATGATCTATTCTTCATAAAACCATGTTGATTCCTGCTAATGATCTTATTTTTGTGTTGTAATCCTGAATATAGTCCCTTATTATCCCTTCTAGCAGTTTTCCCACTACAGAGGTCAAACTCACAGGTCTATAGTTTCCAGGTTCTGTTTTAGTTCCCTTCTTAAATAGAGGCACTGCATTGGCTCTTAACGAATCTTGTGGCACTGAGCCTCTGGTGAGAGAATCTTTAAAGAGTAAATATAGGGATTTTGCCAACACTGCACTGAGTTAATTAAGAACCCTTGGATGTATGCCATCTGAACCCGGTGCTTTGTCAGTCTTAATTTTGTTCAGTCTACCCATGACATCTTATTGAGTTAACGCAATATCTGATAATTGTATTGTTTTATTAGTTACTTGTTGAGGCTCTACTACCATTCCTTGCTCAATTGTATATCCTGTTGCAAAGAAAGTGTTTAGAACATCGGCCTTTTCCTCATCCTCACTAATCAACTCACCCATCTCATTTTTGAATGGTCCAATGCACTCCCTCTTAAGTTTTTTGCTATTTATATATTTGAAAAACTTTTTTGGATTAGTCTTACTTTCCCTTGCAATTCGAGTTTCATTTTCTATTTTTGCTACCCTAATTGCCTTTTTACAATCTTTGTTGCACTCCCTGTATTTTAAGAAAGAATGTTCAGTTCCTGCAGACTTAAATAGTTTGAATGCTTTTTTTTCTTTGCCATTTCCTCCTTTACATGTGCACTTAACCACACTGTCTGTGACTTACTTCTTTTGCATTTGTTCCCCATTGGTATATACTGTTGGGTACATTTCCGCAACCTAAATTTGAATTCTGACCATTTATCCTCAGTATTTTTGTCTTTAAATAATGTATCCCAGTCTACGTGTTGCATTTAAGCCCTTAATAATTTTAAGTTAGCTTTTTTAAAATTAAGAGTTTTGGTTGAACCTATACAGTTTTGCTTTGCCAAACTGATCTCAAATGTAACCATGTTGTGATCACTGTTTCCCAAATGTTCACTTACCTTAATATTGGATACCATTTCTGTGTTATTTGTTATCAATAGGTCGGCACTTCCACCATTTGTGACATGTAGCTTTCACGAAGTATGCTCACAAACGTGCTACCCTTAGCACTCTGACAAGTCTAATTTTTCCAGTTGATATCTGGATATTTAAAATCTCCCATAATTATAGTATGCCCAAGCTGGGCAGCTTTCCTCATTTGCAATAACAGTTGGGCCTCAACATTGTCATCGATTTTTGGTGGTTTGTAGCATATACCCACCAACACTTTTTTTTTTACCTTTTACACCACATTTAGTCTGAATTTCTTCTCACAAGGACTCCACATTTTGGCCAGTTTCCTCACTAATATCTCGTCTCAAAATTGGATTTAACTCTGGTTTTCTAATATAAGCACACACCTCCCCCCCCTTTTCTATTGATCCTGTCTCTCCTAAACAGGGAATAGCCCTCTATATTTACAGCCCAGTCATGTGCATCATTCCACCATGCTTCTGTTATACCAATTATATCCAATTGGTCATTAACCGCCAGCAGTTCTAGATCTCCTATTTTATCTACCATACTTCTTGCATTTGCTAGCATACAATTAAGTATTTACATATATGATTCCCTACATGCCTTTTATCTACACCTTCATTTACTAGGAATTCCTCCCTATTTTCTACATTTATCCCCACCCTTTCTCCACCCCCTGGTCATTTACTTGGACCCGGTTCCTATCTGCTCTATCTACCCAGTTTTTGCTATCTATACCTCACCCCCCCCCCCTTTTCTAACCTGCTATCACTCATGCTTGGTTTTACAATTCAATAAGATTTATACTGTCCTCTAAAGCTCGCTCTAAAGTAAGTAACCAACTTTCAATGTGAATGCAGTAACTCCCTTGAACTTATTGTCACCTCAGAGCTCTGCTGATTTCCAACTCCTGATTCTATTCCAACTCCAGATTTTTTCTAACTCCTCTTCCCTTGTCTGTAGTGACAAGAAATGCAGGCTCAAAGAGCCTGGGGACTGTATTTATAGTAGCACTGCAGCCAGGTGACTTCTCTTAGCCAATCACCTTAATTACACAGGCCAGAGAAAATCCCAGTTAACAGTTGGTTTATTTAACCCTCACAATACCAACACAAAATGAAAAAAAACTTTTTTTTAAAAACCTTAATAAAACACCAAACACACTCTCATATACTTAACCAGATTTTTTTCTAACTCCTCTTCCCTTGCCTGCACTCACAACATCTTGTTACATTGCACAATTCAAAGTCAATACAAAGATCTATCAATTTTCAGTCTAAGGCCTGATCAAATAACTAGGGGCAACCCCTAATGATTAGAGGAAAGGACACTTTAAGCAGAGGAAGGTGGTTCTTTATAGTACGGTCTGATAAACTGTTCAATTATTTACCTAGGCATGTAGTTATGGAAGATATAATGGATACGTTTAAGAGTGGATTATATACATTTCTAGGAGAAGGAACATACAGGGTTATATGTTACTTGATTAAATAGGAATTTCCTTGGAGTCTGTAGTTCTCATTTTCTGGGATATTCTATGATAAAGTTTGAATAATGGACATGTCTTTTTTTCAACCTAATTTACTATTTAACTAGATATTAAGCATCTTGACAAGATGTGTATAATAATACCTGACAATTTCTCAGAATAGTAGTGTTATCCCACTGTAACACAGGTCAATTATAAAATGAGAGAGAAAAAAGGAAAAACATGATGTATTGCACCTTAGTAGATTCCAGCAATTGGAACTGTTCAAGAACCATCATCAATCTTCACATAGCCTGGAAACTCTCAGCCCTAGTTATCAGAAAAGCATGTTGTGAATCTTTCTGATATCAACCTAAATGTAAAGTATAACCTATATTTTCTATGTATAACAGAGAGAAGGGAAAACCACCTAAAAATATCACTGCCCTACAATAATTTCTGCTAATTGTTTCTTAAACTGATTTAGTACCTTTTAAGATGATCATGCAGTCAAAACATAGGATTAAAAAGCTATTATGCCTTTGCCAGCTTATTCCTGTGAATACTCTGCAAATAAGCCAATATCACCATGCTTTTTCCATGACTTTTCCAGGTTTACAGTGAAGTCTTCAACAATGGCTCCAAGAGCAAATTTCCCAATAGACAGAGTAGGTAACTGCCTAGAATGCCAGATTTTAAGGGCTGTCTTAGTTGTGCCGGCCACACCCGCGTTATGAATTGTGGGTTTGGACAGTGCAATCTTGATGTCCCTGCACGACTTTTATATCACTTTACAGCATATTATTTAACCTCTTGAATTCTAGAGAGATCGCCAACACATTACTCTGTTCTTGTTTGTTATAGACCATGGATTTTATCTGTGCCAGTAAACAGTGGATGGGACTGGGGGCATTGTCGTGCGAGGAATGTGCCTAGAGTGTCTTGCTTGGGGGAGCCTGGGATGCAAATTTAGCCCTGAATGGCTAATTTACATATTAAAGTTCAACTTAATGAGTTAAACACTAAGCTTTGATAGTTGCATGTGCTGCCGGAGTTTGCAGTCCCAACTTCACCAAACAGGAGTTTGTGAAGTGGGGGTCTTCCCTTAACTTTGTATGGAGTCAAATGACTGTTTGCTGTCTTTACTGCATAGCAGAGATAGTAGCTACCGTCCTTTAACCCTTGTGTCGTACTCAAATGGTTAGAACATTAATAATGCATTGCCTGGCTTCATATGTGATACAGAAAGTGAGAGAACCAGCAAAAGCACACAATTTTTCTGTCAGTTCTGTACTTATCTAGAACAGCTGATAAGCTGTTTCTAGCCCTCAGCGGACTATCCCTAGATCAGCTAATTTACAGAGGAATTGCAAGGCACTATGCTTTGCGAAGGGCTTTCAGTTGCTCTGTTTATGTGAATCAGCTGTTTCATGTAAGTACAGAACTGGCAGAGAAACTGTTATATTTAACACCTTCTCTGATGGGTCTCTCAGCTTCTGTATCAGCTATGAAGCAGGACAAGATGTTCTTAACCCCTTAAGGACCAGCAGTCCATTGGTACTTTTATCCTTAAAGACCTCATAGTCTACATACAGGGAGTCGGTATATGTGAGCAATCACATGTACCGTCTCACGGAAGAAGAGGCTGAAACTGACTGCTCAGGTCTTGTAGCAATCAGTTTTAGACTCCCCACATGAGCGATGTGATCAGAAAACTCATGACGTGCCAGGAACATCACCGTTGCTTAATGTATGGACACTCATGAAGGTCCAGGCATGTCACAGGTTCTTAAGGGGTTAATGTCCATTTTCTTGCAGGTGCTATGGGATTTAGTGTGCTGGAGTTACTGGGGTAGTGTGTATACCAGGTTCCACTACAGCGATCATAAGCTGTAGTGCATGCCCATAAGTGCAGATGCTAGTATTAAACACTAACACCAGTGTGGCCCCACTGTTTGTCAATTGAATAGGGAAATAATGGAGAAGTTGAGGACTTGAAGATTTTTTTACAGATGTCTATATTTCTGTCTATTGAAAGCCTGTACATTAAGCATCCAGCACTTCATAGCCAGCCTTAACAGGTACACCACCTTGTTGCAGAATATCTTGAACCAAAACTGACCACTTTAACCCCTTTTCATTTTTAGGCTTTAGTTTCATTTTGAGGTTTCCACATTTTAGAATGGCTGCAGTATATAATCAAAAGCACAGCTGTCATCTGTACATAAGATTCCATCGATTCCATTTTGGTAATGAATGTGTATCATTTTATGTTTGTAGGTATGTCAAGGCATATCTACTTCCTGACAAATCACGACAGAGTAAACGCAAGACCAAAATAAAGACCAACACAATCAATCCAGATTTCAATGAAACTCTCAAGGTAAGGTTTCTTGTAAATGTTAATGCAAATTAACTTCACCATAATGGACAAATACAAATTCCCCACATTCCCATTGATTTAAATGAAGATTTTAACAACTTGAATGTTAGTGAGGTCTCCAGTACATTGTGAAACAATGAGTTGTAGACCCCTCTACATTTCAATGAGTTAAAAGCCCCATTTAAATATATGGCAGATTTTCTTCTGTCCCTTGTAGTGCAGTCGGTTTGCCCCAGAAATCCTTCACTGTGGCCTAATATAATGGGTTTTTCATAGTTTAGATTGAGAGGTGGAATACATTCTTCTGTTGAGTGGAGACAAGTTAAACAGATATATAGACTGTATACTACTAGTCAGGGCCTCGGTTAGGGGATTGTCAAGCCAGAGATTTTTGATCTTTTCACATCTATGGAGGCATGCTCTGTTAACCCTTTATAGACCAGAGAATAGTGCAACACATTCCATCCCCTTGGAACTAATTGCACTAACACCTCCGTATAATAAATTCTTAGTTACCTGTACCTGGGCTGAAATCCAAACCACCAAAATGATTACATTCTGCATGCTTAGCAATGAGTTGCATACCCCTCTGACATTCAAAGGGTAAAACATTAATTTTGGGGAAACGATCCACATAGACTTGATTCATAGTAACCTTTAGTAAGTATCAAGGCAGGATAGGCATGGAAGTGTCCAAATGATAGAAATTTAGTCATAATGTGGGGTGGGAATTTAATATGGATGGGTGTGACTGGGAAGCAGAAAGACAGAGTTTGCACTTAAATGGATAGGGAATGGGGAGTGGGCGGAGTTACCTAGGAACCAGGAAGCCAGAGAATCAACTTCTGTCTCCAGATACTTGTACTTATGTCTGGAAATCATATACTCCAGGACAGACCAGTTTAAGATAAGCACAGGTTTATTATTAGGTGGTATTTGTTTTCATTTAATATAAACAATTTTGTATAGTGGGAGGACTTTGTTAATAAAATTAGTGTGAACTACATAGCTCAATGTTTTTTCCTTCCTTAAAGGGACAGTAATGTCAACATATAAAGTTATATTGGATTGTTCACTGTAATTTTACATATAACGCATACTACCCTTTGAAATGTCCTTATCTTTGTATTTTGCTTGTAACTCAAGTTGAAAGTTTCCCCCTCCCATCCCTTTGCACTACGTCAGCTATAGTTCCCTCAGATCTGAAAGCCGGTTATTTGACTGGACAGATCACAATGAGGGACAATATTGTGTGTGTCAGTAAAAGGAAAACTCTGACCCCCTTGACGAAGAGGAGCAGTGTTTTCCTTATGCTGACATAATATCGTCTCTCATTGCAATCTGTCTGGACTGTTTTTCCACTGACGTAGTGGAAAGGGACGGGAGGGGGAAACTTTTAACTTGAATTACAAGGACAATACAAAGATAAGGACATTTCAAATGGTAGCACGCATTATATAAAATTGCAATGAATAATCCAATATAACTTTATATGTTGACATTACTATGCCTTTAAGAAATAGCATATAACATAAATGGCAAGGTACTGCTTACGTAGCATTTGTGGTGCTTTAATAGCTACATGTATCGAGGACAAAATGTGTATATATACAGTGAAATCTGTTTTCATTTTCTGGTTGTGCAATGGCAAAACAATAATCTGGTGAGGCAGAAGTAATTTTACATTACTTTGATCAAGTCACCATATATATTCTATTCTGTCACTCAAAAGTAATGAGTTCTGATTGCTCTACCACCCTGAACCATTTAGGACATGCTGGAACGAAATGCTATATATTAACTTTTATTTTCAATTTACTGCCACTCTCCAGTTTTCCTCCTTTCCTTGCTTGTGTATTTTGAATCATGTTTGGAATTTGTATTTTCTGGCTGCATCTTTGTCAGTTCGGGAGTTATTTCATATTCTCCATTTATGTAACCTAGCAACTATCAGTGAAATTCAAGCAGAATGGTAAGGAATGGAATGGATCATGCTGATTGAGACGTCTGTGCAGGGATCAGTATTTACTGCTCTTAACCCCTTAATCACTAGGGTTTTCTGTCACTAGAGGACAAGAGCAATTTTGTATTTTTTAGTATGCCTTCGTTCTACCATATTTTTTCTGTAAATCACTATTTTTAAACATAAGTAGGGATTTATTTTGGTACCACATGTATATGTATAACCCACCATTTTATTTGACAAAAAAACATAAAAAACACAACTTTTTATGTTTACCTTTTGTAATTTATTATAAATTGGGTCATTTTTAATAGGGACTGGATAAAAGATATGAATGGTCATTCATATCTTCCAATTATTCCTTTTAGGGGCTAATGCTGCTCTGGGCAAAAATCACTTTGCTCCACAGTAATAAAACTTACATAATGTTTGCTTAAACTTCAGTATATGTGTTTATAAATTAGGCTGTGAAAATAAAGTACATTGGGCTTGCTCTAAATCATTATTCAGTGAGGTGGCATTAGATCATCAAGTGTCCAAAACTGCGTTACCTCTAGTTCTGCCCCCAGCACCATACAATTAATAAAAAGTTCCCCCCATTGTGTCGATTTCCACCGGTAGGATGTGTATCCTCTGCTTCCCTCTTCCTCACCATCACAGTGAGGGAGGGAGAGGTAAAGAACACTGTCAAAGGCAATGTATACTATACATTGCCTTTGTCATTGGCTCAGTTGGCACATGTGATCGCTGAAGAAGCAACCGGACCTGGAGCGATCAGTTACAACCTGTGATCATTAAGTCTATGATGCTCCAGGGCTGTCAAACATCCTTAAAGGATGTAAATGTGTGACAGCCCTGGCCCGTCACTCTTTTCGAAGGGGTTAATTACCAGAGGGCTGCGCAGCACATTGTGGATGAAATGGGTCTGTACTCTGCTGTGCACATCAAAAGCTATGAAACAGGTCTCACATCAAATGTACTTTTGATTTTGATGAAGTACGAAGGAACTCTAATTCAACCCTTTACGAACTAGAGGGGGTATGCAAAGATGGAAAACAATGTGTTGAACAAAACTCTCATCCTTAAAGGGTTAAAGTGTTAGTAATATCCCATAAAATGTTTTTATAGATTTGTAGAGGGTAAAAAAAGAATCTCATTGCCATAAACCCCATCTCTCAAACTGCTATGGTTTGAGAAATATTGGCAATCAAAGTTCCCCCTTCCCTCCCCTTCTCTTGATGTCAGCTGTAAAGCTGACAGAAGGAGATCCGTGTAGGCCGACACAATGAGGCTCTTCAGCAGAGCCGAAATCCCATTATTAGAAGAGAACTACTTCATGGGAGCGGTCTACAAAGTGTGCTTGCAAACCAGGCACACTTTGTAGACCTTTCCAATGAAGTAATTATTTTCTAATAATGGGATTTTGGCTCTGCTCCGGAAACGGGACACAAATTGGCTCCCCCTGTCCAAGACCAGCACCCTGGGCACTCCGTGGAGCCTGAATACCTCCCTGGAAAATATCTCGGCCAGTTCTTTGGACGAAGGAAGACTCTTCAGGGGTACAAAGTGGGCCATCTTGGAGAACCTGTCAACAATCATAAGAATGACCGTATACCCCTTGGAAACCGGCAGCTCAGCCATGAAGCCAATAGATACATGACCATGAAGTCAATAGATACATGAGACCAAGGACGATCACCATTTGGTACCAGCTGAAGCAGGCCCACGGGAAGATGCCTGGGAGTCTTGCTGCAATCACATGTGGCACAAGCTGCTACAAAAGCAGTCAGCCACCAAAAGAGCCTAGATATGGACCAAATCAGTTGGTCACGTCCAATATGCCCTGCGGCCTTAGAAGAGTGATAGGTAGACATTAAACGAGTTTGCAGGTGCTCAGGGACAAAGCATCTCCCGCTAGGTTTGTCAGTAGGAGCGGTGGCTTGCGAAACCAAGATCTCCTCCCCCAAGGGAGAGGTAATACTAGTTCGAATGGTAGCCAGAATGTGATCTGTCGGAATGATAGGCATAGGAACACTATCAGCCTCAGGATCTGATCCAAAATGCCTCGAAAGGGCATCTGCCCTGACATTCTTAGTACCCAGAAAGTACGATACCACATAATTAAACCTGGAGAGGAATAAAGCCCATCTGGCCTGCCTGGGCGACAACCTCTTAACCACGGAAAGATAGGTCAATGAGGATTAGGACTGGAGAACTAGTCCCCTCCAAGAGGTAGCGCCACTCCTTGAATGCGAGGATAATAGCCAGCAGCTCTTGATCCCCTATATTGTATACACTCTGAGCCCTGGACAATTTCTTAGAAAAGTAGCCGCATGGCAGTAGGACCTCCCCCGGAGTCGAGCGCTGAGACAGGAGGGCGCGTACTCCCGACTCAGACACATCGACCTCCAGAGTAAAGGGCAGGCTGGGATTGGGATGAGACAGGATGGGAGCCTTAGTGAAGGCAACCTTCAGATCCTCAAATGATCAGATGGCCTTGGGGGACCAGTAGGATGTGTCTGCCCCCTTGTGTGTCATGTCGGTAAGTGACTTGACTACTGATGAGAAGTTCTTGATGAACCTTCTATAGTAGTTTGTGAAACCCAGAAACCTTTGAATGGCCTTAGACCCTCTGGACGAGGCCACTCCAGCACAGCGGACAATTTAAGTGGATCCATAGCCAGTCCTACAGAGGAGATCACGTACCCCAGATACGTGACTTGAGATTTGTGAAACTCACACTTTTCCAGCTTGCAAAACAGCCTGTTGTCACGCAGGAGTTGCAAGACCTGTACCACATCTGCTCGATGTGCCTCTATGGTAGGTGAGTAGATGAGAATGTCATCCAGATATACTACTACACATTTCTGCAGTAGATCTCTCAATACGTCATTGATAAATTCTTGAAACACTGGCGGAGCATTGCATAGCCCAAAGGGCATTACCAGATATTCATAATGTCCGCTATGAGTGTTAAAGGCAGATTTCCACTCATGCCCTTCCTTTATTCTCACCAAGTTATAGGCTGCCCTTAAATCGAGTTTGGTGAATACTGTCGAGCCCTTAATTCAATCAAACAACTCGGTGATCAAAGGCATGGGGTATGTGTTTTTTACCATCAACTTGTTTAGGCCTCTGTAGTCTTTACATGGTCTTAAAGCCCCATCCTTCTTTTTTAATAAAAATAAACCAGTGCCAGCAGGTGAGGAGGACTTGTGAATGATCCCTCTGGCCAGGCCATCAGACACATACTCCTCCATAGCATGGTTCTACTCCACAAACAGAGGATAAATATATCCCCTTGGAGGTATGGCTCTGGTAAGCAAATTAATAGTACAGTCGTAGAGTCTGTGGCCCGGCAAAGTACTAGCCTTTACCTTATTGAATACCTCCTTGAATGGTTGGTAATCTGCAGGTAACAAAGGAGAGGTACAAAGTATTCTGGACCAAGCTACAATATCGCAAGTCTGCCAGTCTATCCTGGGATTGCGAGTCTGGAGCCATGGAAACCCCAGGATAACTGCATATTGTGGAGACCTTATGATTTGAAACTGTAGGGTCTCCACATGGAGTGCCCCTACGCTCAGGAACAACGGCACAGTCTCATGAGTAACACATGACTTCTGCAACAGCCTACCGTCAGTGGCTTCAATAGCCAAAGGAGAAGGGCGAGGCAACAATGGAATCTTATGCTGGGCCAGAAAGTCAGCATACATGAAGAAGACAGCAGCTCCTGAGTCCACCAAGGCCAGAACCAAGATCGAAGAGGTGGACCAGGACACTACTACTTCGAGAATCAGTTTCCCAAGCAGTGAATCTGGGGACTGTGATACTCCACCTAGGGTTTGGCCCTTACACAACCCTAGGTGCGAGCGTTTCCCGGACGGGTAGGACAAGAGCGCAACAAATGTCCTGTCTTTCCACAGTAAAGGCACAGGCCCTCTCTCCTTCAAAACGCCCTCTCCTCCCCTGAGAGGAGCTTCATGCATGGGTTCCATCCTACCTGGCTAGGAACCAGGAGGCATGGGAGGTGAGGGAGGACAGGGTGGGGATGAAAGGTTAGGTGCTAGTCGACTCGTAGTCTTATGACTTTGACCTCTGAATGCAGGCCTCTGAGTCTGGTATCGATCAGAATTGTGAAAGAGATTAATTCATTCAGATCTCATGGCAACTCGCGGGCTGCTATTTCGTCCTTCATAGTGTCGCACAAGCCCTGTGAAAAATGCTGCCACTAACGACTCATTATTCCAGCCCACTTCTGCAGTCAACGTGCGGAATCCAATAGCAAAATCGGCTACAGTGCGTGTGCCCTGTCGTATGGTCATTACCTATTTTGCTGCAGATACTGCCTGGCTGGAACATCAAAGACCCTGTGGAATTCTCCCACAAATTCCAGGAAATTGTCCACAATAGGCTTCCTTGTCTCCCATAATGGATTAGCCCAAGCAAGAGCTCTTCCAGATAGCAGGGAGATCACAAAACCGACCTTGCTTCATTCACTAGGAAAGGCCTGTGTTACCATCTCCAAGAAAATGCCCATTTGGTTCAAGAACCCTCTGCAGAGCGTAGGCTCCCCCCTCGTATTGTTGAGGCAAAGGAGCTGTACCAGACAATTCTCTACTGGTACTACCTTCAGGGTCCAAAGGTATCGCCGGTGCCAAATCTGGGGAGGCCACCGGTTGGCGAGGGGTTTACACAAGATGTGCGGTTCGGTTCAATAGAGTTTGCATAGCGAAGGACAACTGATCTATCCGCAGATCCTTTGAGTTCTTTCTGGCCAGAATACTCTGAACTGGTTCACTTGCACCTTCAGTACTCATGGCCCTTTTGTACTGTCACGGACTCTCAGTAAAGAAACACATGAAACAGTACAAGTGAATTTAAACCAGTTTATTGAGCAATAGATAATAAGAATATTAGCAGTAATAATGAACTGATAGACGTGAGGACATTGTATAGTCCACTGTCCAGGAGCTGACACTGAATGTGACCACTTCCTCTAGATAATAAGGGCTGGGGTCAAATAGTGTATGACCCATTCCTTGGGAATTTGGTCCTCACATTAATTTTTCTTGTTGTTTCTGTTTTGTCATTGAGTTAATATGGTGTATATGATATATTATTTTTTTAAATTTGCTTAGAAAAGTGACTCCCCTTTAAAGAAAAATTACACATTGAGTCCCAGTACCCCATATTATTTTAAACCTATTCTCTATCCTGATATAATCAGGATGGAAAGGTAGGGGATAATATTATCCTCTCCACACACAGTTTTTTAAATCCTTGAATAAAACCGAAAGCTTGTTTTATTTTAACCATTAACCCCTCGATTGCTGATTTGGCTAATCTGAGCAGATCCAGCAATGGAAGGGTTAATCTGGCTAAGATGGGAAGGTGGCAGATGAGAGTGCAGTGCCTTTAACTTATTCAACGCTTGCATTGCTGGTACGATTGCTGTGCAGTGCTCT
This sequence comes from Rhinophrynus dorsalis, assembly GCA_037306005.1. Taxonomy (NCBI): domain Eukaryota; kingdom Metazoa; phylum Chordata; class Amphibia; order Anura; family Rhinophrynidae; genus Rhinophrynus; species Rhinophrynus dorsalis. Next base: position 157,683,470 of record CM074719.1, read on the forward strand.
TCAATCAACTCCAGAAACTGAGAGCTTATCTGGTGTTTGGGGAAGGAGGTAATTGTATGGTAACTGTAGGGTCAGACAGGGACCCTGGAGGGCTCTTACTTTCCCTGTTACCTCCGCCTGATCCAGGGCAAGGGATCAGGTGTATGGTCTACCCACTTCCCTTTTATCCGATTCACTAAAGCAGGGCTGGTTGCACCTCCACTTTGGAGACACTGGCTGTGAAGTCCACCTATATACTAATGCCCTTCACTGAAACAATGTGTAAAAAAAAAACTGCCTCTACAGCAGTGTTTCTCAACTCCTGTCCTCAGGACCCACTAACAGGCCAGGATTTCATGATTTCCGTGTTAGAGCACAGGTGAGTTAATCAATGTGAATGAGCCTCTGATCACCACACCTGTGCTCTAGCAGAGAAATCCCTAAGTCCTGGCCTGTTAGTGGTCCTGAGGACAGGAGTTGAGAAACACTGCTCTACAGCGTACATGTCTATCAGAGCTGCAGAGAGACTGCAACATTGTATAAATGCAGTATCTCTGATTCTGCAGTCCTTGACATGAAAGCATGTCAGGGACTGAAAAGTGTAAAAAAAAAAAAAAGTGAAAATTAAAAAAAACATTTTAGCAATTTGCCTTTCCATATTATGCACTTGCAGACTATCTAAAGTAAAAAAAAGTCTGTATCAGAAAACAATACATCTTTATGCATGGATGAAACCTTGTAAAGTAGATTCAGTGGATTCAGTCACTGATGTCTTTTTCCTATGTTTACAGTATGTTATCAGTCACACACAACTGGAGACCAGAACGTTACAGCTGACTGTATGGCACAATGACCGGTTTGGACGAAACAGCTTCTTAGGCGAAGTTGACATTCCCCTAGACTCGTGGAATTTTGAAAACCAGGAGGATGAATTTTTTACACTGCAACCCAAGGTAGGCTAAGTTTTGAATATTTAAAAGAATTTTTTTGTTCTCTGAGTTACTAGCCATCTATCATAATAAGCATTCTGAAATATATAAATAGTGACATATATCATAAAAACCAGTATCATCAATCACTTCAACATTTTAGATGCCAAAGTTGTTTTCCCAATGCATCGTTTTACATTCCAGGGATTAAATTATCTTTCCCCATACCATCCTATATAATAATTCGCTAAGTTGTGTGTAACGCCGGACATGTGCAGTAGACACTGCTGCGCGTGCGGCAGTCATGCACAGTACAGACTGCACGCGCCGTGGCTGATACAGAGCTGGGAGCTCCGAAGGAGCGACCAGCTCTGTATCAGCAGAGGCGCGGGCAGTCTCTACCGCGCGTGACTGCCCCGCGACCGGCTGCCAGAGGCACTGTGGCCCGTGTAACGGGCTGTTCAACTAGTTCCATATAATTACCTCTCTATTGTTTGTGAAACCAATGCTTTGTGCAGGCCTCTAGCACTAGAAGGGTTATACCAGTTATTCCTGCTATTCTCCATAGGTTATTCAAATTGAGACACACAAAAGATTTTGTGATAAAGCAATGTAAGATTTTGCTCACCAATAGCATAATGAAATGTAAGACCCACAATGCACTGCATCTACACTGAAACCTCAAATGTGTTTTTAGCTAGCAGAGACAGGCTTTTAAATTGACAATAAACTTACTTTTTCACTTTACATATTCTGCAAGTGCATTAAATGCAAAGTCAGATAGCCTGTAATTTTATTATTTTTTCTTTTTATCTTCATCAATTATTTACACTTTTTGTCCCCACTGGCAGTGAGCTCTCTGGATCTTTCTGTCAGCTATTGGGAGAACAGGATAGGGATACACTGTGATACCATCCATGCAGCAGAAGGATTGCCTCCAGTTTATTAAACATGAAGTAAAGAGCACTCGGTGTTCATTGTATTTCTAGCTCTGATTTCACAGTTCAAAGATCAAGGGAGCTCATGGTCAGGGGCATAACATTGTAACTAAAACACAAATGAAGAATGAAAAGACAGACAATTTTACTTTCATGTTACTATGCACTTGCAGAATATTTAAAGTAAAAAAGTAAGCCCTATAACATATAATTTCTCTTAGTAATACCATACTGCTTCTTTTACCCTTTAAGAACCAGCATTGCACTCCCCTCTGGCCCTTAAAGGGTATAAGTGTGTAAACCTTTTGATTTACATAGAGACAGAGACAGAAAACGTGTGATCTACCTGAGAAACCTGTAGCTTGGTTCACTGTAATTGTGTATACATTTTTTAAGTTGCAGAACACCAAATATTTTAGTAACAAACAAAAGTGGATAGTGTGGAGTTAATTTATCTTTAAGTAAACTTCTCCTATTTGTATCCAATGGCGCTCATTTGTCTAGGCTTAAACTTTCTAGAAGGTTCTTTATAATCTCCCTCCTTTCTGTATATGCCAAAAATAATAATAATTAGCAAATTTGTATGAATACACTTTCTTGTATTAGTTGTAACTGGACCATCACTGGAATATTTGACAGGAAGTATAAAATATGTGCTAGAGTCTTTATATAGAAAGTATTTTGCAATTGTTGATTTTAAACGTTGGTTTCTGGTGATTCACGGTATGGGTTCTTCTTGCACTTCTCTCTCTTATCTTTGGGATGCTGCCCTTATTTTATAGCACCGTGGTAGTGCTTCTCTTCACAAAACTTTTGTGTGAACTACAGTAAGACAAACAAGAATAAAACAGGGCGCAAACCCATCTAAGAGTAGATCTGTAAAGCATTCATTAATGTACCCCCCGTTTGGTTGCACTCACCAGATATCTCTGTATAGCACTCCTTTTAAAATAAGCAATACTTGATCCAGTCAAATGTTTCTGTGTTCAGTTTCCAGTATCCAAAAAAAATTGTTGGTCCAAATCAAGGCGTTATGTAATTAGTTAGTTTTATTTATAAGTCAATATTTAAAAAATTGTTCAAAAAAAGAAAAATAATAATAATGATAATAATGACAATAAAAAATATTATAGTAAATGTAAGTTCAAATGTCCAACGCGTTTCGTATCTTAAACGACACTTTCTCAAGGACTATAATCAAATGTAAGGTTTCTCAATAATATTTGGAAAGAACATACCTTATTTCCATTTCTTTAAATACTTTTTCTGCCCCCAGGGAGAGAGGTCCGATCCGGCTTCTCATGGCGCCCAATGTTCTGCGCATGTGTGGAATCAGGAAAGACTCTATGGTTCGTGATAGAGTCTACTCTATTGTGCGTTCCACAGCTGGAACGCAAAATGATCGGCTCTTTACTGCCGATAGATAAAGCTAGTCTTTGAACAAAACGTTCTTGTTAGAGTTCGCTACTATGATTATGTGTATCTTTTGGGTTCCGTTTAGAGAAGCCAGAGGATCTATCCCCTATTAGCGTTTTTTGGCAGTACAAAAGTTCTTTTAAAACGAAAGCTGTGATATTACTATACTTTCAGAATATGTATATATCAATATGTATATTAGGGCAATGTTGCACAAATATCTTCTATATAAATTTAGTTGCATAAATACATATATGTGTACATAAAAATATGTGCATAGATATATGAAATTACTAAAATACATGCACTTACATAATATTTAAAAGTATACAAATGTAAATAATATATAAAAATATAAATAAAAAATTGTTTGCACTTGTATATGTGCATATATATACATACACACATATGCAACAAAGAAAAAGATTATTTCTATAAAAAACTTTTTTAGGATACAATACGTGTATGTTTTTTAAAAATGGTAAATAAATAAAAATCACATACACATATATTAATTGTATATTACTAGAATCCATATAACCATATAACATCAGACCATTCCTTATTATATAGATCTACCTTCATGAATATTTATTTCCTGTATAAATAACTCTAAATCCTATTGTAAATAGCTTTCGTTTTAAAAGAACTTTTGTACTGCCAAAAAACGCTAATAGGGGATAGATCCTCTGGCTTCTCTAAACGGAACCCAAAAGATACACATAATCATAGTAGCGAACTCTAACAAGAACGTTTTGTTCAAAGACTAGCTTTATCTATCGGCAGTAAAGAGCCGATCATTTTGCGTTCCAGCTGTGGAATGCACAATAGAGTAGACTCTATCACGAACCATAGAGTCTTTCCTGATTCCACACATGCGCAGAACATTGGGCGCCATGAGAAGCCGGATCGGACCTCTCTCCCTGGGGGCAGAAAAAGTATTTAAAGAAATGGAAATAAGGTATGTTCTTTCCAAATATTATTCAGAAACCTTACATTTGATTATAGTCCTTGAGAAAGTGTCGTTTAAGATACGAAACGCGTTGGACATTTGAACTTACATTTACTATAATATTTTTTATTGTCATTATTATCATTATTATTATTTTTCTTTTTTTGAACAATTTTTTAAATATTGACTTATAAATAAAACTAACTAATTACATAACGCCTTGATTTGGACCAACAATTTTTTTGGATACTGGAAACTGAACACAGAAACATTTGACTGGATCAAGTATTGCTTATTTTAAAAGGAGTGCTATACAGAGATATCTGGTGAGTGCAACCAAACGGGGGGTACATTAATGAATGCTTTACAGATCTACTCTTAGATGGGTTTGCGCCCTGTTTTCTTCTTGTTTGTCTTATCTTTAAGTAAGTTAACGCTTCCATTGTTGGTGCAGTTGGAGTATGGTGCTGTGTAATGAGTTTCCAAGTTAATCTGTGATTAGTGCCAGTAACTTTAAGAAAGTATAGTGATGGGGAGTGCGCTTATGAGAAGGGGGGGCACTGTAGGGTCAGATGCAGGCCCTGGAGGGCTACTGCCTCCTTCCTTTGGTTACCCTGACTAATTCTGAAAAGAAAGCAGGAGGACATGTGGCCTGTTCTTCAGGCCTCATTTTTGTTGTCATTTGGAAGCATTTTTCCGCACTCCCAAAGCTCATCCCATCTCAGAATTTCAGTGCTCATTAAAAAGTAATCAAAAATCAAACTAATGTGCTTGGGAATTAATCTGTAATGTAATCAAGAGATGGGTCAACATAGCTACTATTGTTTTAACAACTTTGTGTACAAATACAATTGAATAAAGGGACAGCAAACGTTAAAAAAGCCACAATCTTAGTCACTGTCTTGCCCTTCTGAAGTTATTAAAGCGTAATTCTCCCAGCTCCTTCCACTGGCATCAGCTACGGAGCTAATGTTGTGGCTAGACTAATAGAGCTAGGGTTGCTATAGCAATCCTATCCTACTGAACAGACTAAGATAGAACTTCCCTCTCTGTGAATCATTTTACTGTATACTGAGCAATAACTGTGTTGTATTGGGTCTTCAGGACACAGTACAATGATCACCGAGAAGGGATTTCATTCTTATCTACTCACTAGTTAGATCTGCCATGACAACTTAACTTTATTGATAAGTTGACCTTATCAGTGAAAGTGGAGAAGGAGAATAAAACTTTAACAATTTCAGATGGGCTAGGTTTTAAAAAGTTTGACTGACATCATTCACACTTTTAAATGCTGAACTATGTATTTAAATAAGTTTTATGAGTTTAAGACTTATGTTGTCCTTTGATTACTTCAATTAGCTGGAAAAGAGAACTGTATGGAAAAAAATCCAGATTAGTTTCTCCCATAAGGACATATGCACAAATTAACCCTTTGCGTGAGAGAGAGGTAACCAACTCATTGCATTGCATTGTGTTGGCTACCTCTCTGCACCATAGGGAAGAAATAAATAAATTTAATTAGGGCTTCACAATCTGTTAGAGACCTCTATCATTCAGGAAGTTAAAAGTCCAATTTAGATCAGCCCAGGTTTTTATTTCCTCCCATGGTGCTGTTCGTATGCCCCAGATTTTGTCCACTTTATTTTGCGCATATGACCCATAATTTCAGCTCTTCCGGTTACTCTGCTTGACATGAAAATGTAAGATGTTTCTATAGTAGAAAATATTTTTCTGTGAAAGATATACTTAAGCGATGTTAAATGAAGTAAAATATTCTTTGTTTGACTGAACTATAATTTACTCTTCAATAGATCTTAACTGCCTCTATTTATAATTGTAGAGGTAGCGTTAATGAGCCTTGAAATCATGCAGGAAACAAGTAGACAGCGCTTCCCAGATGGGCGGTTGGAGATATTTAGCATATGTTTGTCTGTGTTTTGTTAAACAATGACAGTCACTGATTTTGCAATTCAGTTACCTTACATTGGCATGATGAGAGAGTGATGAACTGCAATAAAGTCATTTTTCCTGCAAAATAGTAATAATTTATGCTTCAAGAAACAGTAAAGTTGTATTATGAAAGTAGTACAATTCAGGGCTTTGCCTGATTATTAAAACAAGTGTGCTCTCACTTCTGACAGTTGCTTTATTCAAAAGTTATAACTGTTCAAGCTATCACAAAGAGATGGAGTGGTTACTATTACATTCAATGGAGAACTGTGCTGAATGGATACCAGTTTAGCTGTAGTTAAACTGTTTGGTCACCAGGTGACACTGTTAATTAAAAAAATTCAAAACAAAGTAAAAACAACACTTTAACATGTAATATCTTTGGAATTAAGCATATCCCAGCAGTGGTAAAACTGTTCATTTTAACTTAAAGCTTATAATAATATGTTTTTTTTTCATAATAAGGGTTTACTACAACTTTTAAGTTCAGCTTGAACAGAGCATCAGCGCAGCTCCTTTCAATTTCCTGTGTTTTCACTTACCCTGTTCTGAGTTCCTCTTTAGATCTCACCACTGAGAGTGTCTGTAGGATGGCTTGCTCACATCTGTATAGGCCATTCATGGATGACTAATGCATCATAACTTCCATTGTCACTCTAGTGAACAATCTGCATGGTGGTCCATAGTTCACTCTCCAGATCCTGCCTGTTGCAACTTCCTTATGTTATGGATTGAATCCAGGAAGTTTGAGCATTCTACAAAGGTTATTTTCCATCAAAGTGGTAGAAGGCCAAGAAAACAGCCTGACAACGGCATTTGCTCTTTTTTGCTATATATATTTTAGCCAAGGCCTCAAGACTCTTGTATGTAATGGATTACTATAAAATGCTCACTGTCTAAACTATCAGTTCAGAGCTGCTTTAATTGCCTAATGCATGTTCAGACAGCTTCTGCCTATATTTTATACTTATTTTTCTCATGGCCTTTTGCATTTTGAATTTAAAATAACTAGCATTCCCTTTTGGCCATATGTCTGTACAGACACAAGTAAAATTATGCAATTAAGCACGTTATTATTACCATTTCATTATACAGTGCCACAATGTTCCTCAGTACTGTATAAGTTGTGCGTAATAATGATATATACAGATAATATAAAAAAGCAGCATGCAGGAGGTTTGAACAGGAAAAACTGACTAGCTTTAAAAGTGAAATATACATATATGAATAAATGGGTCTTCATTTCATAAAAGGAGCAGTAAACCTAATTATGAAAAAATATGTATTCTAGGGACTTTTCCATTCAGTAAAACAAGGGTACTCCCAATATTGGGAGTTCATGTGGGATTTTCTGATACCATAAGCGCAATATGTTCTGCGACCAGGGAGAATTATCCTCTTTTATACTCAGAAAAAGACACTGTAATATAATTATTTTCATAATACATTTTCTGTTCCTTTAACCCAAGAGCTTCTATATAAAGCTCCACTTCACATCCAAGGGGTTACCAGAAAGACTTACCTAAGTGTTTATCTATATATTTTGTATATATATACAAAACTGCATTTATGTTTTGGTCAGCAGGTGGTGCTGTTCCAAACACTTACTATGTAAAGCTTTAATAAATTACTCAAGTTTTTCATGGAGTGCCTTATACAAAAATATGCCTTTTCCATAGAGTGCCTTATACAAAAAATGTGCCTTTTGAGTGTCAGAGGCGTGCACAATGCATTGCCGAGCATTGAGTTGCATACCCTCTGGCACTCAAAGGTTTTTTGTTTCCAGTTATCTCACAAGTAATGATCCTTTATCAGTTATTTGATTCTCTTATCTTTAAGGCGGACATGGCCTCTGATGTCACTCTTCAATATAAAGGAGAGATAATAGTTGGATTGCGCTACACTCCTCCAGAGAAGAACCTGACACTCCCTTTAGAATCCACACCAGGTACAGGATCAAATATAATTCATATTTATATTAATAATTTTCGCTACATAATTCTCTGGTTGAAGGTGGAATTAAGACAAGGGCCACATTTACAAAGACAAAAGTGGAGGAATTATGGAACAAACCAAATGCATCATTGAGAATAAATAGAAATTCTACTTGATTTTAATGATGTTTTTTTGTATAAATGTTAGTTTTTATTATGTACAATGTGAAGAGAAATTAATGAGATAGTAATGTCTCAGGATAAATGAAGCTTCGATCATTCCTTACACTTAGAAATAACACTTCCCACTGTTGCTAATGTTCAGATCAGTTTTGTTGATGTCTGATTACATTCTAAAGATCCCCCTCCCTTCCCTTTTACACATGTCAATCTTCTTCCCTCAGATCTGAAATCCAGACAGACTGCAATGAGAGGCAGTCTTCTGTCTCTCAGTTTAAGGAAAACCCTGCCTCGTTGACCAAGGAGGGAAGGTTTTCCCGTATGCTGACAGAAGGTTGTCCCTCATCGTGAGCCATCCGGACCGGATCTGAAGTGAAGAAGAGTGACGTCAGTAAAAGGGGTGGGAGGGGAAAATTTTCTAATCTCATTACACATCAACTAGACCGATCTGAACACTGGAAAGGGTGGTGTCACGGTAACCAGTACAAATGAAGGTCAGGCACAGATATATTGAATTAAAACCACCTTTATTAATGATACGCAATAATGGTAATACCTCAGCAAGCCCCAGAACATAAAATGGACAAGCCACAGTCCACTACCCAGACTGACACTGAGCGTAGGCCTGTAGTACTCAGTGAGGAGTAGGGAACCAGCCTATGCTTCTTATTTCCATGGATGTCTTAGGTGACCCAACGGAATGGAATACTATCACAAGGTACAGAATGGGGACAGTGGCTAATGGAGCGGAGGACAGCACAAATCACAGTACCGCTAATGCGAATAGCCCAGATGAGTCTAGGATAAACGGAGCGAGTAGACAGCCAGAGCCACAGTTCAGAACCGGAGTGGATAGTCAGACAAGCCGGGGTCATACACGGAGCGAGTAGTCAGCTTGAGCCACAGGTCAGAACAGGCGTGGATAATCAGACAAGTTGGGGTCATACACGAAGTGAGTAGTCAGACAGAGCCACAGGTCAGAACCAGTGTGGATAGCCAGAAAAGCCAGGGTCATACATAGAGAGAGAGATAACTAGAGCCACAGACAGAACCGGTGTGAATGGTCAGACAGGCCGGGGTCATACATGGAGCGTGAGATAACTAGGACCACGGGTCAGAACCGATGTGGATGGTCAGACAGGCCGGGGTCATACACGGGGCAATAACAGAAGCTAAACCAGGGTCACAAAGAGGAGCAAACGTAATGAGTAATCACAGGAACACCACATAAGGGCAACTGGCCATTGGCCTTGGGAAATCCATATAGGCCCATACGGAGGCGGGAATCAATTAGTCAAATTGAATGCATGCGTATAAACAAGCGCCACATTCAGAGACGCGCGCCTACACCCATGACCACCAGACAGAGCAGCGAAATAGCAAGAGGGTACTGGCAGCCCGGATGCCAGGGTACACCGTGATAGGTGGGAAGCTTTATTACTAAGAGTATGGAATGATCTAAGCTTCATTTAAGGTGAGACATTACTATCTCTTTAACATAAAAGAGACATTTTAACCCGGTGCCTCGTAAATTACTACTATTACTACTACAGATTAATAACTTGTATCATAAGTTTAACATTTGAAATAATCTGAGGCCAATGTCATAGTTTTTCACGTCATATTTAGATACTGCAAATCCAATAAATCACATAAATATTCAAATATATTAAGGAATTACAGAACAGTCATAAACCATAGGAAGAAAAATAAAAACAGCCAAATTAAAAAGAGTCATGGCATGTGGATACCATTGATTTAAATAGAGACCTCTCTAGTATTCACATGGTTAAAAAGACCCATTTAGAGCAATAGAAAAGGCATGTTGGGAATGTTAATCTTTTGCAGTGCCCCAGAATTGCTCTAGTTTGATTTTAGACACAAGGCCCAGTATATATCTCAGCGGTAAATTCCCTGACTATGGAGTTTGTTCAAACCTCAAGGTTGCAGGTTCGAATCCTGGCAGGGTCAACTCAGCCCTTCATCCTTCCGAGATCGATAAATGAGTACCATTGATTGGGCAATAATAACATCTATTATTCTTCTGCTAATTTGGTTAATTCCAAGAGCGTGCGCTGAAAGCACTTTGAGTCTCACTATATAAATACTAGTTATTAGTATATTCTGTAATCTCAACATTTTGTTTTAAACAGGTAAAAAAAGTTTCAGGAAATCAAAGAAAGGAACTGTTAAAGTGCCAAGTGGAGGGATCCTAGAAGTTCTTATAAAAGAGGCCAAAAACTTGACAGCAGTCAAATCGGGTGGCACATCAGACACGTTTGTTAAAGGGTAAGGTTGCTATCTTGGCCTGGATTTCTTTGCAGGTGATAAATGTTTTAACCCTTTGAGTGCAACCCCTCTGGCACTCAAAGGGTTAACTTTTGTTATAACACAAATTGCAATTGAAGCATATGAGGTGCAAAGGAATCAAGCAAATTATTGTTTAAAGGGATAGTAATACTTAATATGTAAAAAAATATATATTGTTGTGTTTATCCCCCTGAGTAAAAAAGGGTGCTCTCACTGTTGAAAGGTGTTTTATTCAAAAGTCATTACAGCTCAAAGTTGAATTTTTTATGTGCAATATCACAGTGGCCTGAAATTGTACAGTGGCACTGTTGTTACACCATCCTATGACCAGCTCTGGTCCATAGACCATAAATCTCCATAGGATGGTACAGCAACAGCGCCACTGTGATACTGCACCTAAAAAATTCAACTTTGAGCTGTAATACCTTTTGAATAAAACACCTTTCAGCAGTGGGAGTACTTTTGTTTTACTCAGGGGGATAAACCCTACAACATATTTTTTTTTACATTTAAAGGGATAGTAATGTTTCATAATAAAAGCAGCTCTAATTAATCATCATAGTATTTGGACTTTGGAGAGTGTTATTTCAATTCTGTCAGAGTTGTAGTTCCAGAGTAATTCAATGACAAAGTATCCCCCTCCGGCCCCTTTTACTGATGTCACACTGTTCAACTAGATCAGAAGGGAGGTGCCCAGGTAGACTGCAAAGAGGGACAATCTTCAATTAAGATAAGGGAAAAACCTGAAAAACTTATCAAGGGGGGCAGGGCTTTCATTGTTCTCATAGGAAGAAGATTGTCCCCTTCTGTTATCTGTCTGGTGTATGGACTGCATTCCACATGAGAGAGATTGTTTACACTAGGTAAAAGTGGCATGAGGGGGAAACTTTGCTTGTGAATATCTCTCAAACCATAAAGGTTTGAGAGATAAGACATATTGTTCTTCATGTTTTTTTAATGCCTACAAAATAAAATAAAGAAAAAATGAAGTATTACCATCCCTTTAACTATTACTATCCCTTTAAATATCAGTACATTATATAAAGGAACAGTGCATTTTTTATGAATTTTCTTTTTGTGCAAAACAAGGGTACTCCAACTGCATTATAACCATTGAAACAGCCACAAAATTATGTTGATGAACTGTTTGTACACTTTCTGGACAGCAGAAGGTGCTGTTCCTTTAACCCTTTGTGTGCCAGAGGGGTAAGCAACATGTTGCAAAGCAGTGTGTTGCATATTTCTCTGGCACTCGAAGGGTTAAAACAAGTTCAGTCTGTAATTACTTTGAATGACATGGTTCCCTTGGAAACATGGAATGATGTTTCCAGCAGGAAAAAGAGTTACAATGTATGTTTGTTTTTCATAAAAACATGTTTAAAGTCCTTTAATAATAATTCCTAGCATATGTCTTTCTTGCAGTGAAGGTATTGAAAAAACACTGTTTTTTTTACTTTGCTAATTTGTATACGCTATGCAACTGGTGTTTACTATTTTTGTATTTTAATTTTTTAATACTTGGGGTGTATGCTTGGGGTCTATTGCTTTAAAAATTAGCTTAAAGTAAATTATTGTGAGTGGCACATTTGCACAAGAGAAAAAAACAGAGAAAAAATAGATACATTGTGGGGCACTCAAGTGGTGGTGTCAGTACGATACAGAGTGGTGTTGTCACCTCGATACAGTATCCATACCATGTATGCAAATTCTTATTAAACAACAACCATGGATGCCTATGGAGATAAGTGAAAGTGTATGCCTTGTTGAAATGACTCTAACAGATGATAAATAATTGATTTATAGGCTATACTGCTCTGTATCAGCATCTATTTACTCTTAGATGCTTGGCTAAGTAATTGAAATACTGATAAGGATACTATGAATGATCCAGAGTTTCCTTGAACAATTGTATTAAATGTTTTGTATTTTTATGTTTCTTATTAAATAAAGGTTATATTTTAATCACTTTCACCATTGACATGGATACTGTATCGTAGTGACACCACCACTTGCGTGCCCCACAAAGTATCTATTTTTTTCTCTCTTTTTTTATCTTGTGTCTATAATCAAAGAATAGGTACGGGTGCACGGAGACATTGCGACCAATACAATTACAAGTCGCTTTGAGTGATTAACTTTGTCAGTGCTCCAGCTCTATATTTTTTCTTGCGAGTGGCACATTTGACATAAAGCAATTAGTTGCAGTGATTTCGATGGGGCTGGTCCTGTGCCCTATTCCACCTACTCAGAAGGCCAGTAGGTGACGTGCCACAAGCACATAAATCTGCCAAAAATCTGCTTTCTTCCTCTGGTACCATAGAATCACATTGTGCTATCAGCCAGCCCAGTCTTGGTCCATTGGTACCACAGAACCAGACTACACTGTCTTCCAGCCCAGCTTTTTTTTTTTTTTTAAGTTTCACAAGCTTTATTGCACATGTACAGAACAAACTGCGTCAAAAGCAGAAAGATGTACATAGGAAACAATACACATCGAAATGCCATTAAAGTAGCAGCCAATAAACATGTTTACATTAAGTTTTAAGCCAGACTTCTAAGCTCAGCAACAGCTGGCACATAGAAAATAGAGTACTAGTATGCCATGAAGGAAGCTAGCATAAAAAACATGTTGAGACTAAATTTAAAGTTAAACTCCTGAGCATAAAACAGCTAATCCTATATAATAATTCGCTAAGTTGTGTGTAACGCCCGACATGCGCAGTAGACACTGCTGCGCGTGCGGCAGTCATGCGCAGTACAGACTGCCCGCGCCGCGGCTGATACAGAGCTGGGCGCTCCGAAGGAGCGTCCAGCTCTGTATCAGCCATGGCGCGGGCAGTCTCTGCTGCGCGTGACTGCCCCGCGACCGGCTGCCAGAGGCACTGTGGCCCGTGTAACGGGCTGTTCAACTAGTAGTTATTATTTAAATTACAGTGATAATGGTCCTAGCGTCTCGGAAGAGAAACATAAAGGGATGTCAAACGGAAAAGCTCTAATAGAACCTTCTGCATGAGTATCTATATTAACAGGAAAATCATCAATACACACGCACGAATAATGTATGAAAGCAGTTATACTTGACAATGCCTTTTGGCTGATACACGTACATAGGCAGTATCCTATATAGTCTACTGAATAAGGCTTGAAACATCCAGCTTTAACATTCCATCATAATCTCTAAGAGTAGGAACATAATGATTACATACACAGACCATATAGTTAGCGGTTAGTAGTATGGGAAAGAGGTAGAAATATCTGTCCCTAACAAAAGAATAGCAGGAAAAGAAAATAGCTTGTTACAAAGTACAGTGAAATGGATGAAACAGATTCGAAAGCAAGAGAAAAGCACGAAAAGGACAGCATTGGAAAGCAGAAGGTGGAGAGACAATGCGTGGACAAAGTGGTAGGGTAATATACCCCACACCCTGCCTGAATAGCACGCAGGAACCTCAAAGAGGTTGTGGGGGTAAATAAAGATTCAGAGACACAGATTAGAATAGACAAAGAGCTGTGACCTAGAAGAAAGTGACAGGGAGTAGAAATAAGAACTACACCTAGAATTCCAACCATAACATGCCAGCTAATCCGTAGAATATTAACCAATGAGGATAAGTAATAAGCATTCTCCCAAGCAGGCAGTACATTGAGACAGTATAACCTCCCGACCCATTAAGTAAACATCACAATGCTTCAAAACTTTTCTGTATAAGACAAAGAATTACCAAGCACGGCCAGCTTTCCCGGGCCCTAGGAGGACCGCCTATACAGGCCTGGGACAGGCAGTCTATCATGAAAGAAGCTGAACCACCTCAAGGGAGTAACAGGATCCAGAGTCCTCTATTTAGGCAGACTGTCTGGAGCGAGGGGAAAAGTTCCATCATCAAAGCAATATCCACCCCACAGGCCGGAACAAAAGTTACACAGGGTATATTCCACTTGGGTTCCCCTCAGGAACAGAACAGGGATTCCAGGGTCCCATGCAGTGCCCAGCCAGACAGCTCACACTCCCTAATGAAAATTAAAGGTAATACGTTCCCCATTATCCCCTCAGAATCGGTGTACATCAATCCCAGGTCGATCTGAATGAAATGCTCAGTAGCAGTCACATAGGTCGTAGGCACATAAAACATCACCAGTACTCATAGCGTTAACCCGTTCTGGATCTGCAGCAGTAGGGCGTACCACAGCTATCTGTGTATGCAATGGCTTTAGGAAGTCTCCCGGCAGTGCTGGCAAGGTCTCCACCAACTGATATTGTATCAAGATATTCGATTCCTGAAACCCAGTATCGTTGCGTATTTGTGCAAATTCCTCTCGGAGAGCAGACAGGACCTCATCCCGAAAAACTTGAAGATCTGCCTTGGTCGAAAAAATGCTGGATATTACCAATTGTGAGACCCGAAGAAACAAGAGGAAATTGTGAAGTGCATTTAGGTAAGCTTGGGGTCACAGTAATGGTACCTGCAGCAGTAGCAATCGAGGGTGCATGGACAGCCCCCACCACCTGTGACCCACCAACATCCACCATTGTAGGCTGCCGAGGCCACTAGGCCAAGTATCATGAAGGAAAGCCACCTAAGAAATCCCTTAAGCACGGGAACCGAAGATCCAAAGTCCACTGGGACGAGCCGCCACAGTTCAGGTGATCCTGCTGAATTTTTGAGGAAAAAACAGTAGAGATCTATATAGTAAAAATATAAATATAAGGTCACAGCATCGGAGCTCCAGAAAAACACATCTGTGTCGCTAGGCAGTTCGCTCCGCCCCCCTCCAGCCCAACTTTATTGCATTTATACCACAGAACAATACTAAGCTTCTATCCTAGTCATGTTCCACTGGTAACCACAGTCTATCAGCCCATGAATCCCCCCTAGTACCATAGAACCACAGTGTACAGTCTGCCAGACCAGCCTTATTTCACTGGTACCACAGACCCACAATACACCATAGTAAACTGTCTGCCAGCCCATCCTTACTCCATTCTTAGCCACAGACCACACTACATTACATTCAGTTCAGCCTTGTTCTACTGGTAGCCACAGACCCATACTACACTGTTTGCACCCCAGGCTTGTTCAACTGGTAGCCACAAAACCACACTGTCCTGTCTGCCAGCCCAGCCTTATTCAGTTGTACCACAGAACCATATTAAAATATCTACCAGCCCGGTAATGTTCCACTGGTAGCCACAGACAACACTTTGCTATCTCCTGTTCTGTGTGGTAACACTTTCAGTGAAAAGTGATTTCCACATTATTGCTTTGAAAGGCATTGGAAACTATTTTCCACCATCGGTCCTTCTTCTGCGTGCTGCTCTGCTTTGCATCAGGAAGGGGTACTGTATATTTTTGGTCCATTGGGAAAATAAATTACTTCAGACAAAGAAGCAAAAGCAGTTTATTTAGCTGGTGCCTCCTCCTGGTGCAAAGTAGAATACCAGTGGGGTCACTGCGCAGTAGAAAAAGCTGAATTCGAAGGGAGGATTGTAAAGACAGCTGACAAGGTAAGCAGGGAAGGGAACACAGGTAAGTGTGATGTTGAGCTGGTGGACGATGACAGGAGTTGTAGTCCAGCAGCAGCTGGAGGGCCTGAAGTTGCTCACCCCTGCTTTACATACTGCCTGGCTCTCAAAGGGATATATTGTACTATTTCTTCCAATTTTAATAACAGATGAGAGTTGGTACCGTGTTAGCCGTAGAAATACAGGAGGCAAATATAGTTTTTGATACCTTTTATTGGCTAACTAAGCAGATTTAAATGCAAGCTTTCAAGACCTTAGGTCTCTTCCTCAGGCATGTTATACAGATAAATATGAAAACATCTCTCTTAAAGGAGCAGTAAACTTAAAAAAGTACTTACATTATATAAGTAGATTAAGTGATGGTGTATTCAGTGCTGTCTTTTTTTTTCTGAGGGATTTTTGGTTAAGGAGTAATTCCCATTTTAAGTTTGTGTTTTTTTTAATCATGAGCTCCCCCTAGTGGCATCATTTAGGTTAGGGAATTCACGTCGTCGACTTGGAAAGGTCAGTAGGAGGATCAAACTTCCTCAGGCATTTAGAAATCAGCTGTTGGTGGCTGGTGCTGAGGGGGAGTGTCTGCTAGAGGAGGAATAGGCTACATGAAGGAGCATCAGCTGAAAATTTACCTCAGCAGAGACAGGTTGTTTTTTTTCCTGAAGCCTGTTGTAGTTTGAAAGATTAAGAGACTGTAATTTGAAGGTTTGTTTGCAAGATAGACAGACTTTACTGTTATGTATTGGTTAATGATGGGAGTTGAATTTTTTTTTAAGCTATACTTGTAAATGTAAAAAAAAAAAACTAATTTTGTATAGATGGGGAATGTACAGTATGCTGCACTATTAACCCTGTGAGTGCCAGAGGAGTAAGCAAGTAAGGAGTAAGTACTCCTCAGGCACTCACAGGGTTAATAGTGCAGCATACTGTACATTCCCCATCTATACAAAATTAGTTTTTTTTTTTACAATTACAATTTAAATACAATTTAGTTGATTGACCTTTCCAACAGACCCAAGAGCATCATAAATACCTCTAAAGCCTCAGAGGAAGAGTGCAATTTACCATTGACTGATCAAAGATATCTGGATCTGGACAGCATTCTGTTATCTGATTTCCATGCTAAACAATGTGATGTGTACTTGTATTTAAGAGAGATGTTTTCATATTTATCTGTATAACACGCCTGAGGAAGAGACCTAAGGTCTCGAAAGCTTGCATTTAAATCTGCTTAGTTAGCCAATAAAAGGTATCAAAAACTGTATTTGCCTCCTGTATTCCAATTTTAAGTCATGCTAGGCTTTTGTATCGTAACATATGCTTCTCTGAATTTGTGTAGTCTAAACATTTTTGAAAATATAATTTATTGAAGTTAATTTTGCAAGTGAAGTCTAATATGCTTATTTTTTTGCACAGATATTTACTACCAGATAACAACAAATCATCAAAGCACAAGACTCCAATAATAAAGAAGACTGTTAACCCGCAATGGAACCACATCTTTACCTTCACTAGTCTGGAGCCCAATGACCTGCAGAATGTCTGCCTGGAACTGACTGTGTGGGACAAGGAATCATTGTCTAGCAATATTTTCCTTGGAGGAGTGTGCTTGGGTTGTGGCAGTGGTAAGAGCTTGGTCACCTGCTGATCTTAAAGGAACAGTCACCCCTCCTAATAATAACTTTCCACTTATTTTAATTTGGGCAGATCATTTGAATGGCCATTATGAATCAATTCTGAAGGGACTGGTTCTCCAAAATTCATATTTATTTAGTACTGGATATCCTGTCACTGGAGGCAGACTTGATTACTTTTTCATTATTCTTGGACTACGAATACCTCCCATTGAAGACTTCCTAAGAAGCGTTTAGTGGGAGGCGTTTGGGGCTCTTGAATTCTGCAAAAAGAATCTTTACTGAGAGTATAGTATCCAATACTAATTAAATATTAATTCTGGAGAATTCATTCACACAGAATTGATTCATAGTGGTTATTAAGTTTTAGTTCCCAGATTACAGTAAATAGTCACATATTATTAATATTTTAGTATTCCTTTATTAGTGTAGTAGATTATATTCTACAGTGCAGTCTTTATAGGGTTCGTAATGTCCAATAATCATTTTATGATGTATTGTAGATTTAAAAAAAATAAATTATGTGGAGAAAATCCTTAAAGGTTTGAGAGACATGTGCATCTAAAGTTCCTCCCTCCCCTTTTCCTGAGGTCAGCGCTCTACTGACAGCAGGGGATCCCGGTCCTGGGACCAGCCGGCGGCTCTTCAGCAGAGCCGAAATAGCGATATTTGAAAAGAATTGCTTCACTGGAACGGTCTACAAAGTGTGCCTGGTTTGCAAGCACACTTTGTAGACCGTTCCAATGAAGTAGTACTTTTTAAATATTTCAGAGCGGCCTCGTGTTGGCCAACACAGATTTCCTTCTGTCAGCCTTATAGCTGACATCAGGAAAGGGGAGGGAGGGGGGAACTTTAGATGCAAATATCTCTCAAACCATAAAGGTTTGAGAGATGGGATTTGCTCCACATAATTTTTTTTTTAAAATCTGCAATTCAACATAAAATTATTATTGGATATTACTAACCCTTTAACCCCCACGGATACTAAATACATTTCCAACCCATGAAAAGAAGATAAAAGGCACATTACTTGAACCAGAAAAAAAGTATGCTGAAGCTCAGTCTTTTACTAGTTAATGTTCAGTACTCTCACATCTGGTAGCAGCAATATTGTAAACTTAAAGCACTGCTTGTAATGGTCTATCCCTTAGATCCTTGCCCCACTTCCTAGAAGAGCTGAAGCTGACTTATGCCTATTGGCTGTGTAGGTGGGTGTGACATCACAACAGCCAACATGAATCATGAGCTTCCTGTTTAGAGCTGTCAACTTGGGGCTTGGGGGGCATCTACAATCGTTATAGCCCACTGTCCCAGCCCAGCCTCTTTTGTTAATTTTAAAACTGGCATTAATATTGTGAGGTAAGGTAAGTGATACCACATAGCTTAAAATTAAAGTGGGGCTACACTACTGATACTATGGAGCTTACAATTTAATTAAGGATACACTGATGATACCTTAGATCTTACAAGGCAAATGGGTTATGCTACTAATGTAGCTCCATTTGGATTGTAGCTCTATGGTATAATTTGTGTCGCTACATTTGAATTGTAAGCTTTGTGGTGTCACTAGTGTAGTTCCATTTACAGCAGCAAGATAGATGACCATCACAGTGGGCAATTGCCTTTCTGCCCTCCAGTCCAGCTCTTCCATGAGCCTGAGCATAAAACAGTCCTCACCTTCATAACGCTTACTTTTATTGTTTATATTCATTTTCTTTCTCAGCTATCTGGGTGATATCTAACATGCATGTTATCAGAGCTCTGTATGTCTACAAAAGGGATTGATTTGCATTGTTTGATAAGGAATGTTGGGGCAGCAACATGGTTTAGCAGGGCTATATTTCCTATTGGACAGACTAGGCAGTCACCTAGAGTACCTCAGATGTTCTACGACTGCCCACCTTAGGGCAGTACAATCGATGTGCCCCTGCTAAAAAAGCCAAACATAGTTAATGGTGCCAGTTTATTTATTAATTTGACCAGTATCTTACTATTTGTACGGCACTTTACTGACCATTATATAACCACCTGAATTGCAAAGCAATATTCTGGCGATCTCTGTAGCATCTAAGGGATTAAGAGGTTTTTGTATACTTGCACATTGCAGGATAAGGGTATTTTTGTGTCAGCCATCAATGAAAAGGGGCTGAAGGTGGAATCATGAAATGACCATGGGCGAGGCCTAGGTTTTCTTGCTAAGGGGTGTCGGAACTGTAAAGCAAGCTCTGGGATTTAGTGTCCAACTAAAAGTAATTTACTGGTCATAAATAAAGTATACAAAATGTCTAGACCAGTGGTTCTCGACATCAGTCATCAGAACACAGAATTAGCTCATGTGCTCATGATATCCCTGCATGATCACAGGTTGTAATAAGTGGCTTAGCAGGTTTGATTGATCTACCTGTGCTGAATTAGGCACCTGACCTGTTGGTGTGTGTGCCCCTCTGACTGGAGGTTAGTATTACTGGCCTAGACAAACCCAATAACGATGCTGATGTATTAAGACAATGATTCTCAGCTCCAGTCTTGGAGAACATCATCAGGTCAGGATTTAAGGACATCTCTAATTAAGGACAGCAAAATTACTTACACTAACTGTTGCTGGTCCTTGAGGACTAATGTTTAGAAACACTGTATTAAGAGAAATGGAGCAATACTGAAAAAAACAGACCTCACCATAGGGGACAAATGCCCATTAATTTAAATCGGGCTTTTAATCCCTTTAATATTAAAGTAGTCTCCAATGCACTGCAAAGCACACAAGTGGTTAGAAGTCACATGTATATTAATGAGAATGTTTTGGTTTTTTTATTTGTTCCTATGTTACATTTGGTCTGCTCCAGAATTGCTCAATTTCCTCTTAGTATGTAAGCTTCACTGAGTAATTTACATCTGAAATTATGTCACACAGGTAGACATCGATAATGGTATGAAATTATGCTATGGACCTGCACCAATTTTTTTTTTTTTAATTCACAGGTGTAAGTTATGGAAATGAAGTAGACTGGATGGACGCTCAAGGGGAAGAACAGTTCTTATGGCAAAAGATGATAGATAACCCCGGGACCTCTGTTGAAGGAACCTTACTGCTAAGATCGACAATGGCAAAGCACAAGAAAGTAAAGTCTTAAACCTATCCAGACTCACCAGGAATGCCTGGTTTGTTTTTTTCTGCAGACAATGAATGGGACATTTTCAGCTCTCTTTTCTTGTAAAGACTGTTACCGTGGATGGCAGTGCCATAATAAAGAGTGGATATTTAACCCCACGTGGATTAGAGGGTTGATGAGAGAACTTACATTTTATACAAAGCCAGTGAAAACATGGTTAAAATTATCTTAACCATTTGAGTTCCGAGCATTGCCTACTCCTCCGGCACTCAAAGGGTTAAACAGTAAACCGATAACCCCTTGCATATTTGAGAGATCTCCAGTGCATTGCCTAGCAATGCATTGGAGAACGCTCTAAAATTGTGTGGGTTAAATATATGCAGCACCTAGCTTTGCTATCACCGCGATTAATAAGCTACTCATATTTTAACCAGTTGGCTACTCGAAACTTCTAAAATCTTTTGGAGAAGCAATTCTTTGGGGACTTGTCTAGCACGATAGGGGTTAATAAAACTAATTTAATGCATTTTTACTATACGGTTATGAAATCATTATTTGTGCAATTGACTGATAATTAAAACACTGATAAAATATGTTAACCATTAAATGTTCATATTAAAATCTTGTTTTTATTTAAATCATAATCCTTATTTATCATAAATTATCTTAAAGGAGACGTAACACTTCCTAATAATAACAACCCACACTTACTTTATTATGGACAGAATATCCTAATGGCCTCTATGAACTCTGTCCTCGTGTCTGTTCAAGAGATAACATCTTCAGTTAGTGCTAGATGTTGTCTACACGGAGGCAGTTTTTTCAGGTGAAAGTGGGCAGACTGCATGATGCTGTTTAATCCTTCGACCATCAGGGGGTGCACAATGCATCGCAAAACAATGCTTTACACACTTTTCAGGTCCTTAAAGGGATAGTAATGTTTCAAAATAAAATCAGCTACATTTAATCATCATAGTATTTGGGCCATGGATAGTGTTATTTCAGTACTGTCAGAGTTGTAGGTCAAGAGTAATTGAATGATAAATTATCCCCCTTCTGCCCCTTTTACTAATGTAACACTGCTCACCTCAGAACAGAAAGGTGGTGTCCAGATGGCTTGCAGAGAAGAATAATCTTCAATTAGCATAAGGAAAAAACCTGTCAAGGGGGGCAGGGTTTTCATTGTTCTCACAGTAAGAAGATTGTCCTTTGCTGTGAGCCACATCTGAGGCGAGGTGGCTTACACTAGGTAAAAGGGACAGGAGGGGATACTTAATTATTCAATTACTCCTGAACTACAACTCTGACAGTATTGAAATGACACTCTCCATGGTTAAGATTACCCAGTGCAGTGAGAAGAGTCTGTGGTCCTGCTAACAAATGTCATGTCTGCCTACATGTACACGGCATCCAAGCATGGTTGAAGATGTTATCTCTTGAACCAAGTAGCAAGGGAAAATCTATAGAGGCCATTAGGGTTTTCTGGCCATAGTAATGCACTTTGAGAGGGTTATTATTAGAGGGTGTTTCTTCTACTTTAACCACATGGATAGTAGAGAAGTTTCCAATGCATTAATAGGATTTCTATTACCCAAGGGATACCTGTCTCTATATCCCATATTAAGACATTTAATTAACAATAACCCCATCTGCCCATTAGCTCACAAAGACCAATGAGGTGCTCAGAATATTGCACCTTACAATTAATTAAATATGGATAGACAAGGGTATGGGTGAGAGGGGTTTCCATTTGCCCTTTTTAGCACATCAGTGAGGTTTTTTTTTGTTTGCTGCTGTTGTACATATACACAACCTACAGCTATTCTTCAAATTTGTTGGGCTACAACTCTCCTCAGATGGCCATTGGCTGTCTAATGGTGGTAGGAATTATAGTCCAACAACAAATGGAAGAATGTTGCAGACCACCAATGCGTGGTCTATTCTCAATTAGCTTTAAAGACTTTTGGATATAAGAATCACACAAACTAAAGTCTTCATATTGTCATTGCATGTTATTTTATTTTTGTGGAAACCCCTTTCTGTAAATGGGGTCCCACTTCTGTACTTAAGGATGCACCATCAGTGCAAGCTTTCTAGATTTCCTCACGTGTGCAAAAACATTTCTATCATTCGCAAAGCATTACTAACCCTTTAAACATTGACTGTTACTCTTCTCTACCTCTCTCATCCTAAACGCAATCCATTACATACCCCTCTGGCAATCCACTGACCTGTTGATTTGCCCCAAGGACTGGAGATGAGAATTACTGGACTGTATTAAGAAAAGAGGGCCAAATCTGAACCAAGCTAACTGTACAACTGAACAAAAATGACAAATAAATAAACAAAACCTTGATTTTAAAGGGATTCTTAAACACTTCATCGCTCAAGAGTTCTCCATCCCATTGCTTTGCAATGTATTAAAAATGTTTCTAGCAGTCAGGAGAATGTGTGATCTTTTTAATTGTCCTCTATTGGTGGAGTTGATTATCTGCAGAATTGCTCCTTTATTATGTTCTGCATATAGCCTTATAGTTCTGTCTGTAGAAAGTAAATGAAGGTATATGACAAAACTAACAAGTATCGATTTTCTCATTGCACAGCAGTAAGGGTGAAGAAGCAAAGCTCATGTGAATCTGAAGAGGATATGAGACATTGTAACTACTGTACAGTTGGATTTGGGTACTTAAGAAAGTTCATGATCTGGCACACTGGGAAATTGTATTCAATTGTTAGCCTCTTAATATAAATGGGTCAATGGCACGCCATCTGTTATGAATACATGCTGTTTAGAACTCTTTAGAGCCCCTTTAAAAGAAAAAAAATATATTCATTATTAAGTTTGGAAGTTTTTTGAATAAAGTACCATTTAAAAAGCAGATCTGCATTTAAAGGGACCCCCCCCCCAAACAACCTGTTTCAATACTGAAGGACAAACTTTTCACTTTAATACTATGGGCCATAAATTCAAAGTGATAGCAACAAGAAAATATTGTATGATCGACAAGAATAATTAACTGTGTGCATGAACAACATATTTTCTATAGAATATATGACAAAAAAAACCTAGTAATGTCTGTCGTGTACAAAACAACTCCAGAATTGCCCTGCAAGGACGGGGCCAAACTATTCCCCAGCGGCGTATGGAGGTAAAGAAAATATGTTGTGTACAATGGCAAAAAATGTTGTGCAAACAACAGAATATGTGCAAAAAAAAGTGGATGAAATACTAAGTTCTGAATGTGAGAAACCTATAATAATTGCAGTAAACAGTGATTTATCTGTTGCGAGTATTAAAATAGGCAGGTTTTGTGTGAAATGTAATATAAATATTAAAATACTGAAATGAGTAAATAAAAAATAAATAAATTAAAAATAGCCAATTACACATCACATATGTATGTGTATATATATATATATATATATATATATATATATATAGATATAGATATATATAGATATAGATATATATATAAATCCAGAAGGAACAAAGCACTCGCAGGACTTCAAATTGAATGGTGAGACAATACTGTGAATTTATTCAATCAACGTTTCGGATGCACTTGGCAGCCTTCGTCAGGATAAATGTGTAACAAAAAAACAATCCTACATAAACCCTCACTCACCAAATAGCACCAAAATTAGCGCTTATGATAGGTGAATTTAAAATGCTGTATTTGCATGTGCATGAATAATAACGGACCGTGCTATTCACTGAACCAATGAAATAAATTTCTAGAAACAAACTGTATGCATGAAATAAATCCAAATAAATCCTTAACAGACGTACCGTATCAATTATACATCCGAGTGTCAGAGTTGCACAAAACGCTATACAATAAGTCGCTCCGTGTTAACCCGACATTCAGGACAACATTAAAAATCTCGAAATCAGTCTTGAATAATAGCAAGATCATTGTTGATACACTGTGTACTGTATTGCTAAAAAAGTAAAGAGGATCGTGTGTGAATACCCTATAATACCCTGAGTCCTTATATGGCCATGTTCTATGTTTAATAGCAGAATGAATAGCAAGTAGCTATACTAATAAAATGTGGTGAACCCTTAAAGAAAAGTGTATAGATCTTATAGTCATTAGTCCACAAATAGTGTAGTAGTATAAGCATATAATGATAACTGGTTATAAACATAGTATAGCGCATGGTATTGGTGCTGCGCGATGCACCGGAGATCACAATATAATCGGGTATATATGTGAAGCGATGTATCCATACAGTGACAGGAAATATTACATACTAGTTGAACAGCTCGTTACACGGGCCACAGTGCCTCTGGCAGCCGGTCGCGGGGCAGTCATGCACAGTAGAGACTGCCCGCGCCACTGCTGTTACAGAGCTGGACGCTCCTTTGGAGCGCCCAGCTCTGTATCAGCCGCGGCGCGGGCAGTCTCTACTGCGCATGACTGCCGCACACGCAGCAGTGTCTACTGCGCATGTCGGGCGTTACACACGATTTAGCTAATTATTATATAGGATTGTAAGTTAATACGACACTAATATAGTAATCAGACCCGCCGACAAAGGCGGAGCAGTTGTCATATTGGATAATGATATCTATAGGACAGAAGTCCTCAGACAACTCTCTGACAGCACCACCTATCGTAAATTACCATCTGATCCCACTCATTTCATTAAACGTCAGGTTGACAATATTTTGCTTTATGCTAAACAAAACCATTACATATCTGAAACATTGTACAAATATTTGTCTAATCAGTATCCTATTTGTCCAATCATTTACCTGTTGCCTAAGATTCACTTGAGAGACACTTAAGAGACACTTGATAACCCACCACGCAGACCTATAATTCTGCACGTGTTCACTTTTACAACCAATTTCCACATTTTTTTTTAGATACTGTACTTCAGCCCATAGTACAACAGATGGAGTCCTATCTCCGCGACACTACTCATTTTCTACAAGCCATATAGACAGTACAAATCATACCTCATACTGACTTACTGGTTACAATGGATGTGGATAGTCTATATACAGTCATTCCACACAACGAGGGTATTGACGCTGTTAGAACCACCTTGCTTCAATACAAACATCTAGTTACATACCCTATTGAACTTATTTGTAAATTCCTCGAATTTACACTAACTAAAAACTTTTTCCAATTTGAAAATGAGTTCTATTTACAAATTGCTGGAACTTCTATGGGTTCTAACGTTGCACCACCTTATGCGAACATTTTCATGTATCAATATGAAATCCTTCATATACAACACCCTAACATCAAATTCTATAAAAGATATATTGACGATTTGTTCTTAATATGGAGTGGCAACGAATTGGACCTGATTGATTGGATTACTAAACTCAATGGATTACAATCCTCCATACGCTTTAAACACAGTTACAGTCATATATCTGTTGATTTTCTTGATGTCAGAGTCTATATACAAGATAAGGCGTTAGGAACCACTTTGTTTCAGAAACCCACAGACAGGAACTCTACACTTCATGCTTCAAGCTGTCACCCTAGATCACAGAAAAATTATATTCCTTATTCGCAGTTTTTGAGGGTTATAAGTAATAACAATGATTTTACAGCTGCACAAAAACAGTTACAAGACATGTTTGAGAACTTTAAGCTGAGAGACTACACTGAGAAAATCTTAGTAAAACAATTGCAAAAAGCCCTGGATTTTAAACAAGATGATTTGCTACATAAAGTTCCTAAATTACAAGAGAATAGATTAGCATTCGTTCTCAACTACACACCTGGCATTGAACATCTGGGATCTACTATACAGAGACAATGGCACCTTATTTCTTCTGATCCAACCCTTCCTTTTAAAAGTATGCCACCACCGCATATTGCTTATAGGAGAGGCAGGACACTACGAGATCTACTTATGCAACCAGATAGACCACAACCTTCTATGGATATACAAATTCACAACACTGAGAAAAATTGGTTACGTGGTGCACAAAAGAAAGTGGGATGCTTCAAATGTGTAAACTGCACAACATGCAATAGTATGTTAAGTGGGTCCTTTTTTCGTCATCCCCACAATAATCGCAAAATCAATATACGGCACAAAGTTACCTGTACCAGTGAATTCGTTGTATATATATCCTCATATGCCCCTGTGGCCTATATTATGTTAGCAAAGCTGAGACTTCTTTCCGTGAACGGATGGCGAACCACCGCTCATCCATCAGAGCAGCACTCACTACCAGACATTCGGATAAACCCGTACCAAGGCACTTTTTGGCGTTGAAGCACACATTGCCTTCATTAAGAATGATGATCATTGATCAAGTATTACCATCCACAAGAGGAGGTAATAGGAAGACTGCACTTCTTCAACGTGAAACCTTTTGGATCCGCTAACTGAACACTGTAGCCCCACATGGGCTCAACGAAAAATTGTCCTATTCTGCTTTCTTCTGATTGGAGTACCTGTACCTTTAAGAAGTGGACCTATATGTTTTAATAGGACTTTCGTCCAACATATTTGGTACGACCGGTTGTGTACTTCCTTAAACCTATTTTGCTGCTTCCTTCTAATTGGAGTACCTGTACCTTTATGAAGTGGACCTTTATGTTTGAATAGGACTTTTGTCCAACATATTTGGTACCACCGGTTGTGTACTTCCTTATATCTATTTTAGAAGATAAGTAGTGCTTATGGGCCAGCCTAACACATGACTAATTTGAACTACATGAAGATTCACTTGACCTTTAATTTGCAGCCATATTTTATATGAATGTCAACTTTTAAGTACAGTGAAAATTGTGAATATCAATATCCTCTAATTTCGCAACCCTTATAACCACTCCATAATATGAACATTACCATGACTCTAGTGCCAATCTGGATATCGGACTGGGTTAAGTTCAATGATGGATTAACACCCTTTTTAGGAATTTATCTTTTCACTATGATGGACTTGACTTTGCGCTGATCTGTTTGTCCATCCATATGATATGTAGTGCTACATCGATATAACAATATATTTGACTTATTAAGTCTCTTATTCATATTTATGATCTGTGTGTTGATAATGTATTATGCATGATTTATACTTCGGGCTCACTAACTTTCATGTTCATTTTATATACGATTATGCTTGATATCTCGACATTATTGTGTGCATTCCATTAATGATTGTCCTAATTCCAAGAAAATCGTTATTATCTTTTTATTGTCATATGCATCGATTTGCCTCTATTATATATGCACGGAAATTTATGGGATGCGTTTTACATGTATCCATGTGTATCGGCACTTAATAGAGATGTCAGTCACACACTATTTTTGGCTGAAGTGGTTCAACTAGTTAAGTGACGCCCCCGTATCCTTCATTACGTGCATGCATAATTATCCATCTTTTGGCTATCATGCCCAGTTGCGGGCTCTGGTCATTATGAACTCTAGCGGACAATCTTGTCTGTTTTGTCATGTAGCAGATCTAGTTTCGTGTCCGTGGAACATCGGACACCGAGCATATTAACTTACAATATGTAATATTTCCTGTCACTGTATGGATACATTGCTTCACATATATACCCGATTATATTGTGATCTCCGGTGCATCGTGCAGCACCAATACCATGCGCTATACTATGTTTATAACCAGTTATCATTATATGCTTATACTACTACACTATTTGTGGACTAATGACTATAAGATCTATACACTTTTCTTTAAGGGTTCACCACATTTTATTAGTATAGCTCCTTGCTATTCATTCTGCTATTAAACATAGAACATGGCCATATAAGGACTCAGGGTATTATAGGGTATTCACACACGATCCTCTTTACTTTTTTAGCAATACAGTACACAGTGTATCAACAATGATCTTGCTATTATTCAAGACTGATTTCAAGATTTTTAATGTTGTCCTGAATGTCGGGTTAACACGGAGCGACTTATTGTATAGCGTTTTGTGCAACTCTGACACTCGGATGTATAATTGATACGGTACGTCTGTTAAGGATTTATTTGGATTTATTTCATGCATACAGTTTGTTTCTAGAAATTTATTTAATTGGTTCAGTGAATAGCACGGTCCGTTATTATTCATGCACATGCAAATACAGCATTTTAAATTCACCTATCACAAGTGCTAATTTTGGCGCTATTCGGTGAGTGAGGATTTATGTAGGGTTGTTTTTTTGTTACACATTTATCCTGACGAAGGCTGCCAAGTGCATCCAAACGTTGATTGAATAAAGTCACGTTATTGTCTCACCATTCAATTTGAAGTCCTGCGAGTGCTTTGTTCCTTCTGGATTTGTACTTTTGCTCCAACAATAGCACCCAGGCATTTGGCTGCAACATGAAAACGTGAGTGCCTCTGTTCTGGTGGAAATATATATATATATATAGCTAATTACACATCACATATGTATGTGTATATATATATTTATATATATATATATATATATATATATATATATATGTAAAAACAAATGAGGTGTGGAAAGCACTCACTCCATAATGATGTTGTTGCCCAGGTGCACAATCCCTGAAGGGTAGAGATAGTATGAACAAGAAGTGGGCAGCACCCTTGGGACTTTTTCAAAGGCTTTATTGGCTAAACCAAGGTAAAGTAACAGGTCCACGTTTCGGTACCTAACAGGACCTTTATCAAGACACACACACATATACATATCTATATATCTATACATATATATATATATATATCTATATACACATATACATATACACACGTCATACAACTAACTCATAAGTTCTCGTTTATATTTATTTCCTATTAACTTCTATATTGCTAATTACTTTAATAATTCTGACTTACATCATATATTCAATCTGTACGTTACCAAACCCACTCACATCTGAAACTATTAATTTTCCGTAGGGTTGGAGGAGCCAGGTTGTTGATTTGCTGTGGAGCAGCAAAAGTTCCCTTACAGAGCACATGAAACGCCTGCTCCAAAGCATATATATGGCTGCTTGACTAAACCAGCCCTTCTCTGGATCTGGTTGAATATGAAGTGGCAGCAGAGTCTCAGAGTTGATTCAAGCCTCCAAAGTTCTGCATGGCCATGCAGGAAATCCCTTAACCCTTTGACTGCATTGGGTACCTCTCTGGCAGTCAAAGGATTAAGGGTCACCCTGTACAGCCATATAGAACTTTGGAGCCCCTGCTGCCACTTCATATTCATCCGGATCACTGGCCTGCATGGGAGGAGGCTGAAACAGAGCCAGGCCAGAGCTCCAGTGTTTAGTATGGAAATGTTGCCAGATAACTGGCCTGCATGGGAGGAGACTGATACAGCGCCAGACCTGGACGCCAGGGTGTAGTATTCAAATGTTGCCCTCGATTTGGCGACCCCAATACGTGCAACATCAGAATGTCGCCCTTTTGATGTATGTGACATTCTGATTTCGCCCTTTTGATTTGGGTGACATTGTGATCTCGCCCTTCTGATGGTCGCCAAGTTGAGGGCGACATTTCAGTAGGGTACCGACATCAATGAGGGTACAGCCTCTGTACCCTTACTGGTGCTTTATCAGCTGGTAGTCCCACCCCCAGTATGACATCATGCACTGCCCTGTTACTGAGTAGCATTGCATGTCTTCTAATCCAGTCTGAATGTAGTGTATGTTGAGGCAGGCTGCCCCAGCCCCCCGCTATACATTATGTTCAGATTGTGTCTGCTCAGTAGCATAGTGCTGTGTGATGTCATATGAGAAGTGTAAGCAGTGCCTGAAGCATTTTCCTGCCTCTCATACCCTCCCAGTCCACTACAGCTGCAGAATCAACCATATCAACCATTTGGTTTATTTTTTTAAATGATAGGAACAAACCAGCTCCACTATAGGGGAGAACTAAATATTTCCATTGATTTAACTGGGGAATTTAACCCTATGAATACTAGAGAGGTCCCCAAGGCATGCAAAACTGTAGCATTCAAGGGGTAAAAAGCAAACAAAAACATTTAAATCAATGGGAATTTTTAGTTCTCCCCCAGTGCATTTAGTTTGCTCCAGATTTCCTCCACTTTTCCCTTGAACATATGACCCATAGTATTAAAGAATATTACAAGTTCTTTAATTCTATGTATTGCTTAGAAGAGGTCTAGGAGAGGTAGTAGTGTGCCTTTAAATATAGAGACATAGGTGTATATGTATAAAAGCAACCTGGAGTTATTCTGGATTAAACCCAGGGCCGGATTTCCCAATAGGCAGAGTAGGGAACTGCCTAGGGCTCCAAATTGAGCTGTGTTTGCCACACCCACATTCTGAATGATGGTTGTCACCAGAACAATCTCAGTTTCTTACAACAGTTTTATACGCCTTTACAGGCTAAAATTTAACCCATTGGTTGTTAGAGAGATCTCCAACGCATTGCAGATCAATGCATGGGAGATCTTTTCAGCAACCAGGGGGTTAAGTTTTTTTCATTCATGCTTGATATAGGCCAAGGGTATTTTCTGTGCCAGTAAACAGTGGATAGGACTTGGGGAGTTGTCATGTGAGGAGTGGGTGTGTGGCTATGGGTGGGGCTAAGGCTGCCTAGAGTGCTTAGCCTAGGGGCTCCTGGGGTGTAAATCCATCCCTGAGCAAACCAACTGCAGAATGATGCAGCACCGCAGATTGCTAGAGGTAGCACTGTGTGAAATAGAATTACAGGTTTATTGTGGTGTTAATTAGCTGTTACAAATATGATAAAACAAAAAGTACATGTGGTTTGGTGTGATTTATATTTCTCAATCCAATAATTATGGCTGTATTAATGATGTTAGGTATATATGCACAAACTTTAAGCTTGTCTAGTCCTGGCAATGATGCTGCTTTTAATAAATAATGTTTCCCTATTCCGGATTAAACTTAATGCAGTATTATAACTGTTGTCTTCTTATATTTGCTGCAAAGTAGAACAAGTATGAAAATATAGAATGCATTTGATACAATAACCCTGTGATTACAAATGTTTCATATAAATGCTTGTAACTGACTTTTCCTTTGTTTCGGTTCACTATCAAAACGTTGCCCACTATTGGGCGACGTATAAAATAGCACATTAAACATCTCGCCAACTTGAAAAGAGCATTTTCAGAATCTCGCCCACATCAAAAGGGTGAGATTCTGATATTGCAGGCTTCAGCATCGCTTCAGTAGCTTTTCTATTAAAATGTGCGATGCTGAAGCCTGCAATATCAGAATGATACCCGCTTCCTTGAAAATGATCACATGCACACTGCTGTTAACCCTGTGATTGAACGATAGGAGCAGAAGGCCAAAATAAAAGAGGCTCATATATTAAATAGAAGGATTCACCTCAACAACAAGGTTTACCTCATCAAGTATAACACCATAATGGAAACTAACACAAATTATGATTTCACATACCAGATATACATTGCATACAACAACGCAATATACTAGATAATGTTTTTTATAAGGAACCATTAATTACGGTTGGTAACTATTCGCCACAGTGGAATGTAGTGAAGGTATGATAATGTGGATCTCCAAGACTTGGCAGAGAGGTTCAGATATTGAATGGACGGATTTATCACAATAATAAGGTTCATCTCATTAAGTATAATACCAAAATGGAAACTAATAATGAATTATGATTTTACACATTAGATGTATGTTCTCAATAGAATCTCTCATTGGAAAGGAGAATTTTGACATTACACGTGTGCCCCTCTCGCACTCAAAGGGTTAACAGCAATGGAAGTAGCTTTACTATTAAAATGTGCAACGTTTAAGCCTGCGATAACAGGATCTCGCCCTTTTGATGTGCACGGGATTCTGCTATTGCTCTTTTCATGCTGGCGACATGTTTAATGCACCATTTTGTAAGTTGCTCAATAGTTGGTGACGTTTCAAAAGGATACAATTGTTTCAATGTACATAATATTTATTCATAGCTATGATCTAGAAGATAAGCAAATATTTGTACTTTAAACTGAAAAAGTAAGGGACATATATATGAACAAATAGTAGAGCAATTCTGAAGCAAATTGACTGTACTATGGATCAAATTAAAACTCCAATTGGTTTAAATGGAGCTGTTAACACCTTGAATGCTGGAAAGGTCTCTATCTCATTGCTTCAGGCCTTATTTATAAAGGTAAAGTAGAACAGTTCTGGACCAAATTAAATGTACTGTGAGAACAAATAAAATTCCTACTGCCAATTATTTTAACCCCTTGACTGCTAGAGAGGTCTAAACCACAATGAATTGCAAACCTATTGCATGTCCAATAGTTTCAAAGCCCCATGTCAATCAATGGGAGTACTGGAATTTGTATTTGTCATCTGTGGTACAGTTAGTTAGTGCAGGAATGCCTCCATTGGCATCTTTGTACAGAAAATCCCTTAACCCTTTGAGTGCCAGAAGGATAGGCAAATCATTGCCTCTGGCACTCAAAGGGGATCATTCACATGTTAAAAAGTGTTGTCCATTGTCTTAAATTAACCCAAGTACATTACCAGTAGTATGTTTTTTTTTATTTCATCTACCTAGTATTTAAGATATGGAGATTTAAAGTGTGCTAGCTCAGTAGCATGGCAAACAGAGCTTGCTGTAACGAAAGCCCACATAAATATAACTATGAAAGGAAGCGTGAACGAGCTCCCTGGGGCAGCTGGCAGGGAGGTGGGAAGTCCTGCGGCATTGTGCTGCACATACAGTGTGCTGCAGAACGAGGAATGTTTCCCTTTAAGGTAGTAGTAGTAAAATTTTTAATGAAAATATATATATTTTAGGGTCTTTTTTAGTGAAAAAATAGGATATTGGGAGATGTTTCACACAAATATTAATACCATTCAAATTATTTTTTAAATTAAGCTGCAATTTTCTATTATGGAAAGCAGGTGGAACTGTTCCTATCATTTACTATGAAGGGACATTGTCATTGACAATTTGGTGCTCTTACTAATAGTGTTAAAGAAAAACAAAACCTGTACAAGTTGTAGTAATGTTTGAATTAATCATCTCCCAGCAGAGAGAGAGCACTTGTTTTACTTAGCAGGATAAGCCCTGTAACATGCAGATGTTCCACGTGAGAGTGGATCTTGGCCACATTAGCATTGTGTAAACAGTTCACTAGGGAATTCTTTGTATTGACCTTGAGTATATTAGTAAATGTTAATTATATCACCCCTTAGATGTGTCTTCTGTATTGTAAACAAACCCAGTTTGGCTAGTCTCTCTTTATAACTCAGATTCTCAAATTCCTTTATCAGAATGTATTTTTTAAGAACTGTTGCCTAAAATGGTACTTCATATTGTAGATAAGGCCTAACCAAGGATGTATGAAGAGGTAGAATTCTATTCCCATATTGAGCATGTGTACCCCTTTTTATACATGATAGAACTGGTTGTGGCAGTGGCTGAGTGAGACTACACAGAACTTTGTAGTCTATTACCTAACCCTCCTGATACCCCCTCATCTATTTAACAAAATGAATGTGACAGAGCAGGACAGATTCCAAGTATGCGTGCAAGTCTGAGAAAATCCTCCACATCATCTGTGACACAGGTAATATCACAAGTGATATGGAGTTATTCCTCGATCCTTCCCATTTCTACTCAGAAGTCTGGTTAGTGTGGAGCCAGTGACCCTAACATCCACTATTGCCTTAATTAATCGCCCATTGTTACAAACTAGGCAATCAGTAGCTGCAAGGTGGGGGGAGATCATAAGTGTCCTGATGTCCCTCCAACAAGGTGTGAATATAAAAAAATTACTCAGTTTGAGTTCCAGAGGGGTACCTAATTCTTTGCTCTACAATGCTTTGGACACGCCTCTGGAACTCACGTTCCCTATAAAGTACTCTATCCAATCAAGTATCAATCTGCCCCAGTTGTAGCTTACGTCAAGGGGTCCCTGTCTCTGTCATATTCCAATGGCAGAATGCAGGAAACATGTGCAATCATTATTTCTAGTGTGAAAACCACTAGGGAATAGGTTTGCGCATGATTTTGTTGATTTGCTCTTGAAAAATCAAAATTAGCGAACAGCTGCGCATATTTATTTTTTGTGGGCATGGCCAGTGTTCCACTGTTGACTGGTAGTCATAGATCCCCACTGTGTGGCTAGAGAGGGGCGAAAATTTTCACCAGAAAATCAAAATCGATCAAAAATGGCATTTCTCACTTGGCAAATAATTTCCTGTGAAAGGTGCTGCTGTTCCACTTTTTTCTCCTAG
Organism: Rhinophrynus dorsalis; assembly: GCA_037306005.1. Taxonomy (NCBI): domain Eukaryota; kingdom Metazoa; phylum Chordata; class Amphibia; order Anura; family Rhinophrynidae; genus Rhinophrynus; species Rhinophrynus dorsalis. The sequence goes on from CM074719.1 coordinate 157,718,502, forward strand.
CTCATTGCATTGAAATCAATGGGAACATTGAATTCACACATAACACATAGCAAATGCTATTTTATTTCCCAAATGCATAATATAAAAGTGGTATGAGAGTGCCTGTGTTGACAGAGTGTGGGGAAGCAATCAGTTGAACAGGAGATTTTTTTGGAGGGGTTGTTGACTGGGATTTGGGGGGAATAGTTATTTAAAAAAATACAATTAAAAAAAACATAAAACACTGTATAAAAGGAGGGTGCCTGTGTTGGGGGGTAGAGTCTGGGGAAAGAATCAGATGAACAGAGAATGTTTTGAGGGGTTGTTGACTGGTATTGGGGGGACAGTTAATTAATAAAATAAAATGACAAGTAAAATAAGAAATTGTGGCGGAATGCAGAAAATGTGCACATCCACTAAAGGCATTTTTGGTGCTCAGATACAGTTTGCGCATGTTCTAATCCAGGAAGTTGTATACAAACTCTTCTTGTATTGCTCATAAAAAAATATTTTTTACGACAACACTACACAGACATATAAATTTGTTCACAATAGCACTTCCTGCATTAGGCGCATTCGATATTCCACTGACACGATTCGGTAATCCTGGCCACGCCCACAAAAAATAAATATGCGCAGCTGTTCGCTAATTTTGATTTTTCAAGAGCAAATCAACAAAATCATACGCAAACCTATTCCCTAGTGGTTTTCACACTGGAAATAATGATTGCACATGTTTCCTGCATTCTGCCATTGGAACGCAATGTGACAGAGACAGGGACCCCCTGACGTAAGCTACAACTGGGGCAGATTGATACTTGATTGGATAGAGTATTTTATAGAGAATGATTTGTAGGATTTGTTGTTAGAGGCCCAAGCCCTGAGGAAACATTGATTCGTTGTAGGAAATTAGACTTGTGTTAGGCCCAAGCCTTGAGGAAATATTGATTTGTAGGACTTAGGTTTGTTTGAAACAAGCCCCCCACCCCCCATCCATTTTTTTTGTAGGCATCTGGCCATTGTCAGATTCCCCAGTGTAATTGCGGAATTTGCGACTGCTGCTGCAGAGTTGTGGAAACAGCAGGATGAGTAGGCAGCTCAAAGGGAATGGGATCAACAGCAGTAACATGGGATTATGACGGTTCCACTTGCCACTACTAGCTCCAGTGATGTGCCTGAGGCATTCGCAGCACCATAATTATCCCCCACTACTTCAGTTATATGTGGTGAAAAGAAGAAGCTTGCCAATAATGCTTCGCCAGTGGTGGTGGTGTTACTGCCACTAAGCAACAATCCTGCCTTCTTCAGGATAATCTTCCACCTGGACAATGCCATCAGGAGAAGGGGACTGTTGTGGGCTCCCTTGACCGCTAGTCTGGTCGCTTTGCATTCCTTCCCCTACCACTCCCCTAACGCTAGTCCCACCAGCTGCTTCACATCACTGTTACTGTTACCCCCTCCTTCACTCCTAACACTCTGTATAAGCTGCTGGACCTTCTTAGTAGTAGTACTAGTGGCGGGACTGCTTGGGAATGGCAAGTGTGACTTTGGGTCCCCTGCTGTCACATTTAGCATCATCTCCTCCCCCCTCCTGATAGTTTTTGCACATTTTCTCATGGGAATACACCGGGACCCACCCCTTTGTATGGTATCACAGCCTTGTCTCACTTGTAACCACAGAACCATACACAGTCTGAAGTCCTAGCATTGTTCCACTGCCCAGTGGTGCCCATAGACCAATGATTCTCAACCAGGGTGCCGTGGCACTTTGGTGTGCCACGGACTTCATTTTAGGGTGCCCCACATTTTCTATGAAGACTAGCAAAAATGGACTTTTAAATAGAGATTAATAGAAATTGGTCAGCAAAATAGGTTTAGTTTTCTTACTATGATTATTAGACCTAGTAATAACTGAATATTTATGTATCGTACCTTTCATTATGCCCTTGATTAAGTACATTAAATATGTTAGGGGTGCCTTGAATGTTCTAGATTATGTGTTAGGGGTGCCCTGAACAAAAAAAGATTGAGAACCACTGCCATAGACGAACACATACACTGTCTGCTTCCCCAGGCTTTTTCAGTTGTCCATTTCCCTGTAGGGGTAAACGAACGCTCAGACCAATGTCGACTGCCCAAGGTGGATTTTCGCCTGAGGCGCCCAAGGAAGACCAACTTCAGCTGATGGCAGGAAATCAGGTCTAGCGTACCGTGGGCACAGAATGGAAGGCTCACACCAGAGTGTCGCCCGCGCATCACGGACCGTAACCGAGACCAGGCTGCAGGAATGATAATGCGGTAGGCAACACTGCCCGGATGCCAAGCCCAACGAGAGCCACAGAGAGAGCTGCAGGCAATCCTGGACAGATAGGGAACGGAGGCCCAATGGGTCGGTACACAGAACAGGAACGATAGCCAATCAGAGTCGGCACACAGAGCAGGAACGTCAGCTGGGCCGGGTCGGTACACAGAGCAGGAACGTCAGCCAATCCGAGTTGGTACACAGAGCAGGGAAGACAGCCAGGCCGGGTCGGTACACGGAGCAGGAATGTCAGCCAATCCGAGTCAGTACACAGAGCAGGAACGTCACCCGGGCCGGGTCGGTACACGGAGCAGGAACGTCAGCCAATCTGAGTCGGTACACAGAGCAGGAACGTCAGCCGGGCCGGGTCGGTACACGGAGCAGGAACAGATACAGCAGAGTAGTCAGGCAGTCCAGGTCATACACTGAGATCACACGAGAAACTGGAACAAGCGCTGGTACAGAAACACCACAAAAGGGCAACAGCGAAGTGACAGGGCCCAGTATTTAAGGACGAATACTGGGCGGGCCAAGGCCACTGCAACCAATAAGAGCTAGCAGTGAATAAGCTGACAGAATGTCGCCAGCATAGCACGGGCACCGTGATAACTCCCCCCAGGCTTAATCTACTGTCCCACTTGTTTCCACAGACCCACAAATACTCTATTGCTGCCCCAAACTTGCCTCACTGGTAGCCACAGAACTACACACACACACATACTTTCTGACACAACAGGCCTGTCCACTAGTAGCTACAGAACCATACATACACGGTTGGCTTCCCCAACCTAGTTCCAATGGTAGCATGTCCTGGTACCCACTACGGTATCTCAACCCATTCCAACGGGGTTAAATTTTTTTTTGAGTTGGTACTAGGTACTGAATACAGTAGAAAATTACATGATGTCGAAAGATTTTAGTATCTTTGAAATGACTGAATAGTAATGCTTATGTCCCCATTTTAGTGCAGGAATGTCATTTGAAAGCAATAGGGAGGTGTAGTTTAGGGCTTTTGGTACCCCCTACAGTATGCCCACAGATACAAATGGGAAAAATGAAACCCCTGATGCCTTAAATGGGGCCTTTTAACTGTTGGATTCTAGAGAGGTCTCCAACTCATTGTGATGCAATAGTTTGGAGACCTCTGTAGCATTCAATGGGCTAAAACCCCCATTTAAATCCATGAGAATTTGGGGATTTTTTTATTTCCCTTCTCTATTACAGTTAGTTTGCTCCAGAATCTGACCTCTTTAGCTTATTGTATACAGCCTTTAGTATGCTATGGAATCTTAGTGTTTTAGGCTTTTATAAGGCCCCTTTCACACCAGCAACATCTACACAGAGATGCTGTGGTGGTTACGTCAGCTGTAGTAAAAGGTGCCTTTCACAATGGCGGCTATCACCCATGTGAATGCTCTAATGCCCAGATCAGCAAAGTTGCAGTAAGCAAGGTCTGTCTGGCAGCCTATGGGACAGCTGGCAGAAGAACTGTTGCAATGTACTATAACAGTTCTGTCACCCATGACAAAGAGGCCTAAAAGGAAATAAACAATATAGTTATATATATTCTGTTACCTGGGGGTTGGCCATTGGTCTGTGTGGTTGTCCAATGCCATTGGCTACCAAGGCCATGAAAAAAAGACTTAACCCTTTGACCTCTCCATAAAGGTATCCAATGCATTGCTCTGCAAAGTTTATATAATTCACTTGCCCTCAAAGGGTTAAAGGAACAGAATTTTTTTTTAAGGGACCACATTTGGAGCAATCCAGCATACTTACTCACTTTGCACTCAATCATTTAACCTTCTTTGTATCAGAGGGATATATAATGCAATATGTAGCAATCCTTTGGATCAACCTTCTTGTACCCACAGGGTTAAAAACTGCTTCCTGATATTGAAGAGGGAAATCTCACTGAGGTTGTTGTACAAAGAACAGCAGGCAAGCAAGAACACTATAGGGGTACAAATGCCTAAACCCAAAATGCTCATAATCCTCAGTAAATGGACCTTTTTAATCCTTTGATTCTAGAGTGGGGTTAAAAGCCCCGTTTAACTCAATGGGCAACTTAATTTATTTCCTATAGGGCAGTTGATATGCCCCAGAATTGCACCATTTTCTTACTACATCAGCCCCGTTGTGACTATTTTGACACTATCTGCTTTTTTGACTCTTACAGTGCTGAGTAACTGTACCATAGGGAGTAAGTTACATTACCATACCTGGTAACTCTCTGGATTGGCCCCGGAGGCTCTGGATTGGGCAGTGAATTACTTGGTCTGGGGGACAGAGGCTGATTCTCAGGTGGTGGGGAGTTTCTTATGAAATGCTGCCTACTCCTTCCCACCTTGTTACTACTACTTCCTTCCCACTGCTCCTCCTTCCCACCCTGCACTCCTCCATTCTAATTGTGAAAAGTTATTAAACGGTCCCCTCCTATGTGTTTATTATAACATCTCATCAGGGCTTGATTTTAATTTAGATAGGGGTTTTCAGGTGTTCAGAGTAGGTACTTGCCAAATATTGAGGTACCTTGATGGGGTTGGCAAGCTTAAACCTTTTATGGCCAAAATTTGGGTACATAAATCTTCATATTTATCAAGAGTGTTATTACACATGCCCAATACAGAGCACACTTTTCACAATTAGAATGGAGGAGAGCAGGTCTGCTGTTTGTTTGGTGGTTGCACTTTGGGTTTCAGCTCAATCTTTGGGGGACTGGAGAACCCACTTAATGCTTGCTGCATACTTTAGTCACTTTATTTCTTTCCAACTTTATTAACCATATGTATACACTAAGGTGAGTTAAAGTTGTGAGCTTTTTTCTTTGTCCTTCCTTCCCACCCTGTTCTGCCCACCCACTGTATTACACAGCTGAACGGCTCCTAGCAATGCCTCCTAGATCTGTCTGGGACTAACAGAACAGACACACAGACGTCACTTTGGAAAGATGTCTGCGCTCTGTCCTGCCTCTCAGTCCCAGAGTAGTGTCTCATTCTCATCAACACGGTAAGAAATCTGGCGACTAGCGCTACTGAGCAGCTAGTCACCAGATAGGGAATTATATGGGACAACATTTTTGAAAGGTGGTAGTTCTGCTTTAATTTTTCTGCCTGTGCTCAGAATTGTTATATGTAACTGAGAGTCACCTACTTCTTGACATTCAAATTAAATAGTCATTTTAATCAGTATGCCATAATAATTAGCATCTCATGCATCACTTTAATCATATTAGGTTTGAGTTTTAAATGGGTAACAATTTAATACATTGGAAATATCCAACATTTCAGTAATGAAATTGAAATTCTACAGTAAAAAGCAGGGCTCATCTGAGACTAGAAATTGAGAAGGAAGATACAGGATACACCAAGCAATTGAATGTTCAGGGCTGTTTCTCGTGCAGTGCAGAGAGTGCTACTGCTCTAGGCACCATGCAGCAGAGGGGCCTTGATAATTGCAGGGAGTGCACTTCTTAGGTATTTGATATATAGGATCCCATGCACAAATTGTCTCAGCAGTGGGGGACAGAAAGTTATATGTTCTAATAGCCCAGAATGGAATTCAAGGTAAGTTTTTCCAACTACAGTTGAGCCTTTGATGTTGTCAAGCTATCTCAGTATAGATTGGAACCTCTTTGGCATCATGTGGGTGAACCTCATTATATCAGAGAGCTTATCATCTAAAATTAATTACCCATAGTGGGTCGCACACTGTGATGTGCAAGCAGCTCTGTGGTGCCATGACACACACAACACACCAAAGAGTTTACAGTCTACAATCTATGATCCACGTGGCACCGATGAGCTTAAACTTTACAGGATGACTCACTCTGGGTAATATGTTTAAGGCTGTTTGCCTTGTGGTGCCTTATGGATCATATTTTGTAAACCTAGTGGTGTCATGTGGGTCATAGATTGTACGTTCTGTAGTGCCATGCTGTTGGCCCTCATGGTACCTCAGAACCTACACTTCACAGGACTCAAATCACAGTGGTTAAGTCCTTCTAAATTGTAAGCTATGTGGTGTCATATGGGTCACGCATTGTAAACTGTAATCTGTATGGTGTCATGTGGGGCATAAAATGCAGATTGTAATCTCTGTGGTTCACAGGAATTAACCCAAGTCCAGTACTTCACCTTCAAACACAATGTTTTACTGCAATCACCAAATTGCACTCTTTCCTTCCTAACCACGCAGACCGTTTTCCATAAGTCACCCTCCACAGCTGTTCCCACACACCCGGATAACTACAGTTGTTCACTGACTAGGTGGATTGCAGGAAGTGTTGTTGTTGTGATTTGTAGATGTTATCAGGGAGAGTTTAAAAAAGGAAAAGAAAAATTATGACTGATACATAAAAAAACAGGCAGGTGATACTTCCTGAACTGTGACTGAAAAAGTGACAGTTTCTAAAGATACATCATACATTATTTTTAGACAGATGAGGTATCACTCCACACTCAGACAAGAAAAACACAAATATATACTGGACCTGCAGTAATGCTGTGTTGTCCCGTGCAACAAACTGATTATTGCAAATGTGTGTAGGAAACAGCTTTGTCATTTATGTTATAGTAAAAATCAACACTACTAGCACTATGTCCACCAAACCCTATATGAGTAAGGGTAAATGACTACAAGGAGGAGTGGTGCATGGACATATTGGTGGTAGTACTAAAAAACTGACAGCAGCTTGTGCAGTAAATGCTTATGATCAAAAGGCTCCATCTTCTATCACTCAAAATGAATAATATGTCTGTTTATAAACTCTTTGAGAAATTAATGAAAAGTCTGGACAAGTAAACATGCCAAAAAATGCACAATCATCTTAGTCACCATCATTACATTCACTGCTTCCATGTCCAACCCTATACCAGTCACTCTCGCTATTATTGACAATCATTAGCACAGGCCAACATTAATAACCCTAGCAATGAGTGCTGGTGTTCGAGGTGCAGTGCTATATCCGCCCAATATTACTAATACTATTGCAACATTTTCTAACCCCTGTAGTAGTGATGATGATGTAATAAGTCCCTCAGAAACTCCTAAATCTATTAAATCTACAGTATGGAGATACTTAATTTACAATCTAAAAGCTAAAAATATGTGAGCAGTGGGAAACAAGGATCACATTTTGGCACATCCTCACTGAGATCCCGCCAAAAGCAGGTCTAATTGAGAGACACAACTGCAATGGTGCAAAGACAAGCAGAAGTAGCTGTACAGCGCTCCTAAAAGTACACAGGCCTGAGGGGGACATAATGGTGTTATAGATATCTTAGGGATTGGAGAATACTTTCTTCAGTAACAATAATACCCATGTATCCTACTGCTGTGTAAATGTAAAGCACAGAGAAGGTGGACTCTGAGACTGAGTTTGTTGGTGTCATGACCCTACTGTCCATTAACTGTCTGCTCCACCTGCAGTTATCTATTGCCTGTTATCTGGTAGCTCCTCCTTGGACCAGTGCTGTTGACTGTCATGACCATCCTGTCTATCAGCTGTTTGCTCTTGGGTAGTTTTTAATCCAAAAACTTGATTCCTGGAACTACAGATGAGATGGAAGAGAGTCAAAGTGCTACAGGCCTCAGGGAGCTGGAGCAGGCCACAGAGGGAACAGGAAAACCAGAGCAACATACCAAATCACAAGACAGGAGGTGAAGGTCAGGAACAAGCCAAATTAAGGAGGTGGCAGAGGTCTGTGAAATGTCTGGAACCAGGAGACACGATAGCACTGAACACCAGAATACTAAGACTATAATCAGGCAAGATGGATCCAGAAATGCAGGATATTTAATAGTGGGATAGCCAACAGCACAAGTCCACGGCAGAGCTAGCAGATGACACAAAACAGGTAACTGTGGGTGGAGCAGACAGTTGATGGAGAAGTGTGTCATGATAACAGATAACTGTATGTAGAGCCAATAGCTCTAGTCTGAGGAGGGGTTAGCACGTGATAGGCAATAAGTAACTGTAGGTGGAGCAGACGATTGATAGGATGGTTGTCACAGTTGAAGGTGACAAGAATCATAGAGTCTACATAAGTGCCACAGCCACCACCACCACTACTACAAGTCATATTAAAGCAAGTTCCAACCGACACTTATTGAGTTCTTGAAATAAGTAAAAAGTTGCACATAAATAATCCAAAAGTACACCTGTGGAATGGCAGTGTTGCCAGAATTTTGGCAGTTGACATATTGTCTTATTGTTTTGTGAAAAACAGAGGTTTTAAAGAACTGATATTGTGTTACACCACATATCCCAAGCCATTGTTATTTTTAAAGAGTGGCCATGCAGGTGGTTAGAGTTAGGGTCTGGAATCATCATATGGCAAGGAAGTTCACAAGATCAGAGCTATGTGGACAAGTGACCAGAGTATGTATGCACATAGGCACAGGCTTCCTTGTAAAATATTGCAGCGAAAACAACGTGCAAGTAAACGGAGCACTAAGCATGTCACTTTAGTGAAAAGGTTGACACGAGAATCTTGCCCTGTATGAAAAGCGCGAGATTCTCATGTCACCTCCTTAAACGTTGCTTCAACCCACACCATCATTTCCACACAACGACAGCCCCTGTAAGTGATTGGAGTTTAAGTCTAACATGCTGGCCACCCGAAGATCTAATGCTGAGCCTTTCTAAACATATGTAGACAATTTAGATGCCCTGGGACGCTGTACCTTAATTGCCCAGATGAGTGTACAAGCAGGCTCTGGATAGCCACCCTTAGCTTAGCAATGTCAGTCCAGCCCCAGTTGTCATGGAGATGCATCTACTGTGTTCCTATAGGCTTAAGATGGAGCTAAGGGTGGCTATGCAGAGCCTGCTCATGGAGGACGAGATTCTCATGTCGCCCTTTTCATCACAACAGGCTTAATTTGCCGTTTAGTTGCACACTATTTTCTCTGTAATATTTTAAATGGATTCTCACAGACAGGATCCAACCCTGCAGCATGACTGTAAGTTCTGCTTTTTATAGTATTGCAGTGGGAACGCTGGATGTCATTTACTAAGTTCTCACAGAAATGTAATTGGAGATAGTGAAAATGAACTCAATTTAACTGAGTTTTTTTTAATCTGTGGGGAATTTGGTGAAAAAGAGAAAAATGTGTAAAGTAAATCAGTATTTTTACCCTTCCTTAATTCAGGAGCAGACCAACTGCAGCTTGGGAGAGAAATGCAAATTCCCAAAGTTTGCTTGATTTAAATAATGCATTTAACCCCTTTTTGAGGTATCCATGATGTGCTTTGCAATGTCTAGGAGATCTCTATAACACAAGGGGATAAAAGTCCAACTTAAATCATTGAGAATATTTATTTCTCCAATATGGTACAGTTGGTTTGTCCCAGTGATACTCAATTATTCCTTTGAATATAAAGTCCTATATTTTCTTAACCCTTTAAGGACCTGAGGGGTGTGTAACGCATTGCTTCCTCACACCACTTTTTTATTTTCAACATGGGACCCCATTGAGATCTTACATTTTGCTAAAGAACCGTGTGTTCTTACAAGATTGTTCTTCCAAATCTGACTTTAGTTTCAGGTGACTAACAGCAAGTAACTGTTCCATATTTGTCTCAGAGGGAAGTGAAGATTACACACTGTGCTTTATATCACTGTCACTGCTGACTATCTATCTTCAAAATGCAAAAGAAACACGCTACAAGCATTCTGTAGCCTATAATAAAGCACCTACCTAGGGATTTGGGAAAAGTGATTGATTTAACTGAAGTAACTGGTTTTTACTCTATTGAGCACTATGTGGATGAATAATCACTACTCCAGCAACAATAGCACTGGGACTCAAAGTAATAACTCAGAACAATTGTGTAAAGCTATGCATTCAGTATCAGAAAAATTGTATGCAATGCTTTGGAGATGTTTCTAGCATCAATGAGGCTAATTATCTCTGCATTTAATCATGCCATGACAATGGCTCCCATAAGTCCTGCTGTCCTGAATAGGTACACAGTGCTGTTAGTCAATCACAGAGAGGCTAATGTAAAAGGAAGGATTAATGGTTTGGAGACCTCACTTCCATACAAGTGGTTAAAAGCCAGAATTAAATCAACTGAAGTTGTATTTTAATTTTGCTCTATGGTTTTGCTGGTTTGCCCGAGATTTACTCCAGTTCATCATACTACATCATCTTCTTGTCTTAGTAATTATAAGTGTTCTTACATTAGGCTCAAAAAAGGTGATCTGGCAAATGTTACATTTGATGGACTCTTGTCTTTTTCTTTGAACTCAATAACTATGTAATGGTGTATACAATGTGTATAAATCAGGTTAAATATAAAATGCACTGGGAGAACATTTAAAAAATGCACTGACCTCTGAGTTGGGATGACAATGCATTGACCAATCACCATTTTTTTATTTTATTTTAGGGGAATGTTTACTTTTTTTGTTTAAAAATTATAGAAGCTAGTGACCCTAAATGAACTACAATAATATTAGTGATTCCCACAAGTTTAAATATATGTTAAGGGTTCTTTCACATGGGTGAAAGAACTGTACCAGTCCTCTGCTAGATTTCTGCTGTCAGTGTTTTTATACTCAGCTTTTCCTCCATTATAGAGCTGATCCTGTTGTAATGTACATGGCTGATGGACAGCCCACTTGTTGACTGACGCCCACATGGGTTTGAAGTTCTTATGTGAGAGGATGCAACACTGTTATCTTCTCCATAGAATTCCCATGTGATGGAATCCACAGTCAATGGACATATATGGATATGAGGTGTTCATGTCACCCAGGCCTGTAGGCTGTAAGCAGGGGGTGCTTTCCTAGGAACAAAAATATTTGACAGGGGCCGGCCTTGCTATTTTCAAAGGACATATCTCAATATCTCAGCTTCCCCTGCATTAGCCTGCTCAAAAGTAGTGTTGCTAGAAAGGGTATAGTCTTCCTTTATAACAGTACCAAACGTACAGGGAAAGCTGATATATCTGCTCTGAAAGCCCAGCTTTAACTGAGTTTAAAGGGATACTAATGTTTCACAAAAAACAGCAGCTCCGATTAATCTTCATAGTATTTGAGCCATGGAGAGTGTTATTTCAATACTGTCTTGATAAAGGTCCCTCATAAGGACCGAAACGTTGACCCTCATTGTTACCATTTTTGCCTAATAAATATAGTTTTAAGAAGTCCCACTGGTGCTTCCTCCTTTCTGCTTGGATTCTTATGTTCATTCATGAGGACTGTGCACCTGGGCATTTTGGCATTTTGAGAGTGAGTGCTTCCACTCTAACCATTTTCAATATATATAGATATATAAATATATCTATATATATAAAAGAATAAGCCTCATTGCATAATTTATGGTACCTCAAACACAGAACATAATTTATGTCTCCTCAGAAAACAAACACATTGAACAGAATGCCTCATTACATAATTTCTGTCTCATTAGGAGACACAACTCCTATTGGGTGATTCAGTGGGGACTTTACCGTTCCCATTGGGTGATTCAATGGGTGCATGTTTATCATACAGGGAATTGGCCCGCCCCCTCCAGCCCGCCCACCACTATCCAACTGACAAAAAAAATATAGCTGCCACTCGCTCCTGAAGTAGGGGATATCAATAACTTCTCCTGGTCCACACACACTCTCACTCAGGATCATGACCCCACAAACACACTGTTTCACCTCCCACAGATAACTGTAACCCTCCATACACGCTGTGTCACCTCCCACAGATAACTGTAACCCTCCATACACTCTGTGTCACCTCCCATAGATAATTGTAACCCTCCATACAATCTGTTTCAGTACGAGGGTGTAATGTTTCCATAAAATACAAACTCAGGGATAAACTTAATAACAACTGTTTTATTTAACTCTTTTCATCTCTTCAGTCACCTCACTAACTGTCTGTTTTCAACTGTCACTCCTCCACTTCCTGATTCCTTCCCTTTCTCCTTAAAGGGAGAGAGATGCTTTGCTGTATGTTACAGAGGGCAAGCCTCAAACACCACTTTCTATTTGTTCCCTCAGCATATGGCTACGCTGCCTCACCTGAAGAGCCACCGTGTGTTATATTGCTATGTTACCTCAACTTAACCCTTTAAGTGCCAGAGGGGTACGCAACTCATTGCTTTGGTACCCCTCTGGCACTCAAAGGGTTAAGTAAGGAGAAGTTACTGCTCCCATTGGGTGATTCAATGGGGGAGTGATTTAAATCATGCAGGGAGTTGGCCTGCCCCCACTATCCAGCCCGCCCACCACTATCCAAGTAACTGAAAAAACAAAATGGCTGCCACTCGATCCTACACCACAGACACAAACACATCAGACAAAAAACACACACTCACAATCAATCGTACACACTCACAATCAATCATACACACTCACAATCAATCATACACACTCTCTCATACACACTCTCACTCACACACTCTCACTCACTCACTTGCAATCACACGCCGGGAGCCAGCACGATCCACCTTCCACCATAGTCTCACTCACACTCACTCTCACCCCGGGAGCCAGCACGATCCACCTTCTACCACAGTATGTGCAATTACCATATGCATTTCAACTACATGAATGAATGCCACTCACTCACACTCACTCTCACCCCGGGAGCCAGCACGATCCACCTTCCACCATAGTATGTGCAATTACCACATGCATTTCCACTATATGAATGAATGCCACAGTGGAGGCATAAGTACAAACACAAACTCATTACAATGACACAAAAGTCACCCCCTTATGACTCACTTCTGCGTGTGTGTATATCTCTGTGTGTTCCTCACTGTGTGTATTGCATGTCTGTATCACATTCTATGTGTCTGTATGTTGTGCATTGCATGTATGTGTGTGTATGACTGTGTCTCTCTTTATGCATCTCAGTTCATGCATGAGCATTTGCGTGTGTGTCTCTGTGTTTGTCTTGCATCCGTGTGTGTGCATTAATTCCTTATATATCCTGATGGGCAGCGCCATCCCACATTGCTAGTATATATATATATATATATATATATATATATATATATATATATATATATATATCTATCTATATATATCTATATATATATCTATCTATATATATATACTAGCAGTTTGGGACGGCGTTGCCCGTCATGTTATGCAGGAAATGTTTCTTTTTTTTTTTAAATAAATGTTATGATAGTGAATTATAGCGTAGGGTGTACGTGTCAGAAAGGTACACACAGTGATAGACAGAGACACATGCAACACACACATATACACACACATGCACTGACAACACAAACAGTGACACACAGCTGCAAATCAGAACATAAATACATACAGTGTGAGCAGTGTAAGTAACATACCTCCCAACATTTCATATGGCCAAAGAGGGACACTTGTGTTTTCAGTGGTGTTACTGGGGGCGTGGCTGGTGGTGTATTTTAGAGAATTTTTAACCCTTTGAGTGCCAGGGGGTAAGCAATGCATTGCATCCCCTCTGGCATTGAAATGGTTAAGTTACTCTTTCTGTAAGTGAATGATTTAGAAGAAGATGAAAGTATTTTTTTTACACAGACTAATTTAACAGATATATACAGAAGTTTATTCCCACATTACTGTGGGTTTTATTGATGTGGGGCAATCTGATACACTGGTATATACACCACACAATGTGATCTCCTAAATAGAGGAGCAGAGGGATTTGGGTGTCAAACAGGGACTGTCCCTCCTATACTGTATAGTGCCAGTCCTTATACACAGACACATGCAGACTGTATACTATACAGCAGAGGTTCTCAGCCCATGCCCTCAGTGGCCACTAACAGGCCAGGACTTAGGAATTTCACTGCTAGAACACAAGTGTGTTGATCAGAGGCTCAGTCATATTGATTAACTCACCTGTGCTCTTAAAAGGAAATTCTAAAATCCTGGCCTGTTAATAGCCACTGAGGGCACAGGTTGAGAACCACTGCTATACAGTGCCAGACCATTGTAGAGAATTTTTAACCCTTTGAGTGCCAGGGGGTAAGCAATGCATTGCATCTCCTCTGGCACTGAAATGGTTAAGTTACTCTTTCTGTAAGTGAATGATTTAGAAGAAGATGAAAGTATTTTTTTACACAGACTAATTTAACAGATATATACAGAAGTTTATACCCACATTACCGTGGGTTTTACTGATGTGGAGCAATCTGATACACTTGTACATTAGGCTGACCAGACCTCACCTTTAACCAGTGACACATATGAAAAATGCATACTGCAGGGCTGCTTTGATTTTGGTGCACTCCTGAAATATGCTTATTTCCTATGTGTCCCCGGTTAAAGGTGAGGTCTGGTCAGCCTACTGTATATACACCACACCGTGTGATCTCCTAAATAGAGGAGCAGAGGGATTTGGGTGTCAAACAGGGACTGTCCCTCCTATACTGTATAGTGCCAGTCCTTATACACAGACTGTATACTATACAATGCCAGACCATATATAAATAGTTTGTCATACATGCTATACAGTGAGCTATGTACAGCATGGAGATGATTGCAGGAACTGGCACCTCTACTTACAGACAGACTGACAAACAATCTACTCTCTTTCTCTCTCTTTGTGCAATATATAAATACAGTCACATCCATGTCTCTGCCATTTACCAGCTCAGCTGAAGCCTTGCTCTGCACTGCCTGATCACCTCTCTGCCGTTGTTTCCACTTTCTCAGCAAGCCAGTATCCTCCTGCTGATTGTTTAGAAATCAGCTCACTTGTAGTAATTAGCAGAGCTGTGTAGGCTCAAAGACAGGGAATGAAGAAGCTGCATAATACAGATTGGACCATGGCCTTCCAGCTGTAGCTTGAACATTGTTCCCATCATCCTCAGCGTGCGTGTGTGTATATGTGTGTATGTGTCTGCTAGTGTGTGTGTGTGGGAGGGCATGTGCATGTGTCTGTGGTGTAGGAGTGTGTGGCAGCCATTTTTTTTTTTCAGCCTTAGATAGTGGTGGGCGGGCTGGATAGTGGGGGCAGGCCAAAAATCACACTCCCACAGAATCACCCAATGGCAGCAGTAATCCTTTTTACTGCCGCCCCTGGGTGTGTTTTGCCAGGCACAAAGTCTTCTTTTATATATATAGATATATATATATATATATAAAGATAAAACTGCAGTCATTGTCAGTGCACTGCAGGATGATGGGCTCCACAGCAAGCCAAGTTGAGGGTATGATAATCTGCTACACTGGTCCAAAATGGGTTGGCAGATATTTGTCAATGCTGGGTACTAGAACATGCGACCATGAGGTTTCAAGAGATTTCACCACTGGTGCATTAACCAACTGAAGGATTGCTACAGTTAGCATTATTTAACTTTTTTCTGGTTTGATAAAAAATTATAGCTACAGATATCAGGCACAATGATGGGGGCCCACACAATAGCATGATACACTAACTGGTCTGCATCTGTGTATCATTACATATGCGATTGTAGTATCCTTTTGTACTGCACAGCACAATATGTTTTCCTTTTTATGGTTAGTTTTTCCCAGCATCTACAGTAGCAAAGGATCAAATGGAAGGTTTTCTTAGATTTTTTTTATTAACAAGCTATTATGAATCTATTATAACTCTTTGTATTGTAGACGTGTCTCTGATGCCCTGGGGACATGTATAATTCCACAGCAAAGCTAATTTTTTCTATTTAGATGCTGACAGAAATATCAAACACGTACATGTGCATATAATTGCTATAGTGAATACCACTGAACTTTCACCTCCGCATTATCATTGTTGTATCGCTTCCTTTGTGTCCCCTCTGTACATTGCGGTGTTTCTTTTTGCCTAAAAATATGTTTAAATGAAGCAAAAAGGTACTTGAATTTTGTACCTGATGACGTTTGCAGCCGCACAGCTGCACAGCCGCGCACCGTATGGTGCAGTAGACACTCCCACAGCCTCAGCTCCTTTCACTTGCCCGAGCATCCTCCGATGACGGAGGCGTTCTGTTAGTAAGCTGGAGAGAGATCTCATTGGCAGAGATCGATATCTAGCCAATGAGATCTCTCTCCAGCTTACTAACAGAACGCCTCCGTCATCGGAGGATGCTGGGGCAAGTGAAAGGAGCTGAGGCTGTGGGAGTGTCTTCTGCACCATACAGTGCGCGGCTGTGCGGCTGCTAACGTCATCAGGTACAAAATTCAAGTACCTTTTTGCTTCATTTAAACATATTTTTAGGCAAAAAGAAACACCGCAATGTACAGAGGGGACACAAAGGAAGCGATACAACAATGATAATGCGGAGGTGAAAGTTCCCCTTTAAGGTGAGCAAGCCATAAATGTTTCACCAGGGTTGTCCAAGCTTGATCCTCACTGGCCACCAACAGGCCACTAGTTAAGTATTTCCCTGATGCAGCACAGATGAGTTAATCAGTGGCCCATCCTGGACTTTTGGTAGCTCTTGAGGGCCAAACTTGAATACCCCTGTGCTACATCTATAGCTTGTGCTGGGAAAACTGACTAATTTTACACCAATTTCCTTTGCAACTTGTTTGTACACAGGGAGACGATAACATCCTGAAACGCCCATACACTTCCCTACTACTTTCCTTTTGATGAAGGAGGTGCAGAAAGGAGAATTAGGCTGGCACAGCACACAAATAATTGGCCTAGTTTAGTGCTGAATAGTATTATTACACCCCACACTCTTGTAAATCACTACATTCTGAGGCATACATAACTACAGGGGGTGCAATTGTATTGGGGGCCAGAATTCATGGGAACCCACCTTCCTGAGGGTCCAATAGGCTCTAGTTAAGCATCTGTGAAGTTGTGTTGGGGGCCCAAAAAAGGTGCCCCCAAATGACTAGTTATGCCATTGAATGTACTATAGATATTCCTAACATTTAATGGCTTACACAAATGTTATAGCATTCATATCCATTTAAAAAGTCTGAAAACTAAAAAGCGAGTCATGCATTCATTTTTTTAATGACCAGTTTACAAGTTTTTTACCCATTCAAAATAATGTATTTTTCTTTCACAATACAATATACAATATAATTTCTGTTGGCATAAAAATATTTTATTAATATATGCTTTTTTTATTATATATTAAAAAAAGGTGTTTAAGAAAATTCCCCAATTTTACAAATACTTAAAATGCCTGTCTGAAATGTTCACATGGCTTGCGTTCACATAGCATGCATTGAGTACCCCTCTGGCACTCAAAGGGTTAATATGTTAGACCTTATACATAAAGACAAAGTGGAGTGATTCTGGGGAAAGCCAGCTTCCCTATAGGGGAGATTTCACAAACCTCCCCTGATATAAAGTGTTAGTAATACTTAGAATTAAGTTTGCTTTAAACTACTATAAACTATTTTAGAGAACAACTGATTCGCTTCACTGTCTCTAAAATAGTCTGGTTTGAAAGAAATGGTATTTAAAATGTCTGCCTCCTTCTGCTCCTTTCAGTTACTTCAAACTTAAGGTGCATTGCTTATCTAGTTCTAATGCTACTCAGTCTTCAGATTGAGGAAGATATTTCCCTCCTCTGACTGCGTTCACTTAGTCCTGAGCACTAACTACATCAAAAGATTTTGCTGTAGTCAGTGTCAGGACTCAGTGAAAGCATTCAGATGAGGGTTCTGTCTCATCCTGTCTGAAGGCTGAGTAACATTACCGTAGCTACCATAACTCCGTGAGCAGTTATTAAAGGAGCTTTAAACTTAATTTATGAAAACCTGTATGCTATAGGACATCTTCTGATGTGTAAAACAAAGGGACTTCCAGTGCTGACAGTTGTTTTATTCAAAAGTTATACCCATTCAAATTTTCAGGAAGTGTTGAAGCGATCACATTCTATGGAAAACTGTTGTCGGTATCTTACCTCTCCCTTAAAATGCAATAAACTAAATGAACAATAGGGGAACTATAGGTGAACTTTATGACCAACAAAGAACATGGTCAATGTAAACTGTAACTATAGGGTGCTGTTTGTAAATCTTTCATTTTGTCCACAAAAAATAAAAGCAGTTATGCTACAAAAGTAATGTTGTCCACTGAATGTTTGTATATAGTTCACCAAATACATTGTTGTTTACAAAATTGTTTAGCTATTCCAAAAAAAGTTTAGTACCAAATAAATTCGGTACAAATTATATGTCAGTCAGTTCATTGAATGACTAAAGATTGTTACCAAATGAATTTGGTGCAAAGAAAAGGTCACTCAGTTCACTAAATTGATGAATGCGTGACCAAATAATTTCACCAAAGAAATTCAGTGCACCAAATATGTTAATACATTCACCAAATTATGAATGATTGTCATGAAATGAATTTTTTGCACCAAATATGTCAATCAATCCACCAAATGATGAAAGGGTCCACCGAATATGTCAATCAATCCACCAAATGATGACATTGTGTCACCAAATTAATTCTGTCGCACCGAATGTCAATCAAATCACCAAATGATGAAATTTCAACATATTCAATGAACCTGTTCATCAATAAAATTTGGTGCAACAGAATTCATTTGGTGATGAAATTTCAGTTTTTTTTGGATTAATTGACAAATTCGGTGGGATCCTTTCAACATTTGTTGATTTGATTGACATAGTCTGTGAACCCGTTCATCATTTGGTGATTTCAGTGACAAATTAAGTGGGATAGAATTCATTTGGTGACAAAATGTCAGCATTTTGTGGATTGATTGACAAATTCGGTAGGATCCTTTCATCATTTGGGGATTTGATTGACATATTCCATGAACCTATTCATCATTTGTTGATTTGATTGATTCGGTGGGGCAAAATTCATTTGTTGACAAAATGTCATCATTTGGTGGACTGATTGACATATTCAGTGGACCCGTTCATCATTTGGTGATTTGATGGACATATTTGGTTCAACAAATTCATTTGGTGACAAAATGTCATCATTTGGTAGATTGTCTGACATATTCAGTTTGACAAATTCATTTGGTGACAAAATGTCATCATTTGTTGGCTTGATTGACATATATGATGCACACTTTCATAATTTGGTAAATTGATTGACATATTTGGTGCAAAAAATTCATTTTGTGACAATCTGTCATAATTTGGTGAATGTATTAACATATTTAGTGCACTGAATTTCTTTGGTGACAAACTTTAATTATTTGGTCACACATTCATCAGTTTAGTAAACTGAGTGACCTTTTCCTTGCACTAAATTAATTTCAGTAAATTGACTGACATATAATTTGTACCAAATTTATTTGGTACTAAACTTTGGTCAACACGTTGCATTTTGTGGAATAGCTAAACAATTTTGTAAACAATGTATTTGGTGAACTATATACAAACATTCAGTGAACAACATTACTTTTGTGGCATAACTGCTGCAATTTTGTGGACGAAATAAAAGGTTTACAAACGGCACCCAATATGTAACAACCCATCTTCCTGTAATATAGGGTTTTCCATATAAAAATGTTAACTCATCCTTTAAGCCCTTGAGGGCCAGAGCGGTATGCAGTAGTTTGCTTCACAATGCAGGAACTGATGAAACTAAAAGGAGTAGGAGGGGAATAATGAATATACATTTCTATCACCCTACCTTAATCAAAATGAGTCTCTCTAAATTAGCTTACTATAGTTAATTCTTTTGAGTGTCAGAGTGGTATCAGAGTATTGCAATGCATAGGGTACCTCATTGGCACTTAAAGAGTTAAAGCCAATTTAATTCTTAGCATTAATATCTCAGTAAATTGTGTTTTTGACCATTTGACTTAAAGGGCTAGTAATCAAATTGCTACAAATCCTATCTCTCAAACCACTATGGTTTGAGAGATATAGGGATTCAAAGCTCCCCCCCCCTCCTTCTCCTGATGTCAGCGTCAGCGTCCCCAGTCCGGGGACCAGCGGGCGGCTCTGCAGCAGAGCTGAAATCATGGTACTTAAAAAGAATTCATCCATTGGAAAGATCTAAAAAGTGTGCTTGCAAATTAATTCTTTTTAAGTAACACGATTCGGGCTCTGCTGCAGAGCTTCTTCGAGTCGTACGACTCGATTATCCTGCTGTCAGCTTTACAGCTGACATCAGGAGAAGGGGAGGGAGGGGAAGCTTTGAATTACTATATCTCTCAAACCATAGTGGTTTGAGAGATAGGGTTTGGAGGGCTTTGATTAATATTTTAAACTCTACATAACTGTAAAAAATGTTTTTGGGACATTCCTGTCCCTTTAACTAGAGGATTCTAGCAATGCACTGTATACCTCATTAGCACTCAAAGAGTTAAAGAGTCCTTGTAAAGTAGAAGACATTTTAATCTGTTCCCTGTACTGCAGTTGGTTTGCCCCAGATCTTCTCCACTTTATCTTTATACATAAGACCTGCTATCTATACATTGAGCTTCAAATATAGGCTCATTAGCTCATTAGGTAGTAGATTTCAAAAATGGCTGCACTAAAGCATCATGCATATGTGAAATGAAAAGAGAATATTCATCAAAAATATTTAAAAAAATCTGTACATCAGGTATGTGTTGTAGACAGCACCTTAGAAACAATTTATCCAGCAGGTAAGCAGTATGAATCATCAGTTACAAGTGTGACCTGCTTCCGCTTGAAATTTCATCTCATCTTTCCTAAGAGGAAACGTATCGATGAGAGTGAAGAGATCAGTATTGGGAACAGGTAAAGCGTATCTCTCTTTGTCCACCCCATGTTTGTCTAAAACCACCATCTGGAACTTGTTTTGGGGTATCCGTAGTAGCAGTCTAGAGAATAAAAGGATAGAAGAAATTAATACTCTCAAAGTACTAGAGTCCTATATATAAAAGAAAAGAAGGGGAGATGCACCAAGGTGAGAAGAAGGTGAGATAAGTGGTAATCCCCAGTGCCTTATTCCATGGAACCTATGCACTAAGGGCCTTATTTGTCAGCCTACAATTCTAGAGTAAACACTCTGCATCATATGACTGAAATGAAAACTATGTGATATGCTATTCATTTAAATGGGACTTAAAACTAGTTGAATGCAAGAAAGGTCTCCAACACATTGCTTTACAATATGATATAGACATATATCATTTAATGGGTTAAAACCTCACTTAAATCAATGAACCCCTCCACAGTGGTATAGTTGGTTTGCCCTAGAATTGCCTCTTTAGCTTGATAAGTAAGCTTCTCCAACTTGAGAAATCTTAGTGTGTAGGCTCCATACAATATCATAGGAACTGTAAAGTTTATGTGACATTAATCTCGCCTTAATGCAGTGTTTCTCAGCGTTAGTCCTCAGGATACACCAATAGTGCAGTTTTTTAGATCTCCCTGTTTATTAACAGATGAGTAATCAGTGGCTCAGTCTTTGTGCTTAATCAATGATCTCCTTAAAACCTGACCCAATGGGCGGGATTCACTAAGGGGTGATAAAGAGATGATAAAGTGGAGATGACTTCTCCAGTGATATCATTTCTCCAGATCCTGTTATTCTATGGAGCCTATGCACTAAGATTTCTTCAACTTTGGAGATCTTAGTGCATTCGCTCTATAGAATAATATAGGATCTGGTGAACTGATATCACTGGAGAAGTCATCTCCACTTTATTACCTCTTTATCACCACCTAGTGAAACTCCCCCTCTGTGTGCTTACAGGACTGGCGCTATGAATCATTGTCTTAGGGTGAGATGTTCAATAAGGTGTGGTAACTGAAATGGTCTGTAATCAGTCTGAAAATGTTCTTACCCTACGGTCCGTCAATTCACAGACAAAGTAGCATAATTTTTGCATCCATTTCCACCATTTCCATTAAAGGAAAAAGCAGTCTTACAAGTGGGAGTGGTTTACGCAACAGTCATATTGTAAGGTATTTTCAGATAAAAATATTCTTTTTACAATCATTTTTTTGTCTGATTTCTGTTGTTGTGTTCCAACAAAATAAAAATGGTCTAATCTTGTAGAAGACAGATTAAAGTAATATTAGTTTGGAGTGAGAACCTGTAGTATGGTGTTAACTGGTAAAAAAAATATCTTTGAACATCTTTGTTTCAAGACAAAATTAAAGACATTTTTAACATCTGAATTTTTAAGGGCAATACTCAAGATCATCTTACCAACATTTTTAATTGTTAATGACACTTTTTCAAATTAGATGGATTTATTTCTGACAGGACTGTCCTTTTACCTCCAACTCAAGATCTGGCATTTTTTTTCATTACGACAACTTTTTGAACTTGGTGCCCTAAGTGCATAATCCACCCTAAAGAATTTGTGGGTTAAACCAACTGCAACATAGGGAATATATACAAATTTCCATTGATTTACATGGGGCATTTAAACTCTTGAATGCTAGAGAGATCTCCAAGGCATTGCTTCGAACCCATATGGTGCAGTTGCTTAAAGTGATAGTAATACTTCAAATTCAATAGATTTAGCTCTGTAGATATTTAAAAATAAATTAATTGCGCCGTTTCTGATCTCACAAACCTTTATGGTTTGGGAGATATCAGTCTGCAAAGTTCCTCCTTCCCTCCCCTTGTGCTGATGTCAGCTTTAAAAGTTACAGACGGAGATCCCAGTCCATAGACTGTCCTGCAGCTCTTCAGCAGAGCCGTGATCGTGGTAGTTACAAATAAATACTTCATTTGAATGGTCTACAACGTGGGCCTGGTTTGCAAGCATAAATATACCATAAAATATCTTGCCGCTCCGGAGTCAATCAAGGCTGGAGCCATGATAGACGATGTATCCCAAGACAAGAACACCTCTAGGATAGGTCTCGTCTGTATCTGGTCTGGGGACTGTGAAACTCCACCCAGGGTCTGTCCCCGACTCAACCCTAGGTGCAAGCGGGACAAGTGCGTAATAAGTGCCCTGCCTTACCGCAGTGTAGGCATAGGCCCTCTGTGCGACAGAAGGCTCTTTCCTCCCCTGAAAGGCGCATGAACCCTAGTTGCATAGGTTCGGTCCTGCCCATCTCAGCACTAGGAGGCGTGGGAGGCAAGGGATTGGGTGGGAGCTCAAAGTTAGGCACCAATCAGGAATAAGGCTTCCGCAACCGGTCCTTGAAAGGGGAATCTTTCTCTGATTCTGGTGTCTATTAGTATGGAGATGAGTTCATCAAGCTCCTCAGTCAGCTCACGGGCTGCTGTCTCATCTTTGATCACATTGCTTAACCCTTGCGAAAATGCGTCCACTAGAGCCTCGTTGTTCCAGCCTACCTCTGCCACCAATGTACAAAATTCAATATTGTACTCGGCTACCGTGTGTTCCCTGGCGGATAGTCATAAGTTGTTTGGCTGCTGACATTGCCCGGGCTGGAATGTCAAAGACCCTTCAGAAAGCCAACACAATCTCAGAGAAATTTGAGATTATGGGTTTCCCTGTTTCCCATAACGGATTAGCCCATGCCAATGCTCCCCCAGACAGGAGAGAAATCATGAAGCCTACCTTGCTTCAATTACTTGGAAATGCATTAGGTACCAGTTCCAGAAATATGCCCAACTGGTTAATGAACCCACGACATAGAGTAGGTTCCCCATCTTAACACTGAGGGAGTGGAGCGGTTCCAGACAGCCCTCGGAACGTATTGCACTCAGTATTGGCCTTCATCACCAGTGCCGGGTCTGGAGAGGCCACGGTTGTTGCACAGCCCCTTCAAGGTGCGCTGTGCGATTAAGGAGTGTTTGCATTGCCAAGGAAAGCTGATTGATTCTTTGATCTTGTATATCCATCCTGGCAAGGATGCTAGGCACCTGTGGATTTCCTGTACCTTCTGAGATCATGGCCCTTTCTTACTGTCATGGGAGACTTGTAAATAATCACTCAGACAGGTACATAAAATCTATATTACTTTACTGAAAATAATACAAGAAAAGTAAATATAGACACTTCTACAACCTTCCCAGGGTCAGGCATGGGAACAGTGTGAAGTCCACTACCAGGAGCTGACACTGAACCTTAGCCAGATTTATGCACAAGCTAGGAGTGAACCAGTACCGAAAGCAGAACCACAGAGGTAGCGATAGTGGTAAGCGTGCTCTATAGTGGATCGGAAACAGGAGGCCCACCAGGTAGAATGCAAGGACACAACTGCAATACCGTAGAACGCTAGGGTCACTGCACACTGTGCACTCTAGAATGCCAGAGGCACAACAAGCCCCAGAGGACTTAGGCACTTCTGCACTACTGACAGGACCTACCCGACCAAGGGCTGAGACTAAGAACCTGCCAGGGGAAGCCAGGCCTCAGGGATCAAGAGATAGTAACCAGCCAATGGTCAAACAATTCGGGTAGTCAGACAAGCCAAAGTACTTAGCACGGAGCGGGAAGTCAGACAAGCCAAAGTACTTAGCACGGAGCGGGTAGTCAGCCAGGTCGGAGGTCATATACGGAGCGGGTAGTCGAACAAACCAAGATCAGCATGGAGCGGATAGTCAGCCAGGCCAAATGTAATACACAGAGCAGGTAGTCAGACAAGGCCAAAGTCAGTATGGAGCAGTTAATAGCTAGGCAAAAGGTTCAGGCACAAATCAGTAGTCAGACAGAGCCAGGGTCATACACAAATCAGATTCAGCAGCAGAAAAGGGCAAACTGTTTAAAAATGCACAAATAACTGAAAAGCACATTTTAAAAAGCCATTACAAAATTATTATTAATGATTGTAGGGTGAATGTATGACAGAGATTTCTCATTAAATCAGGTTCTGGAATCGATACTTTGTCCCTACGCCTGTCTAACATCAATTTACTAATCTGCATATACCAAAAATTCTGCTTTTGATGTCACAATCCCAGACTATTTGGAGTCCGGCATATTCATTTCCTCCACGCCATGTTAAACGCTATGTATTAAACAAGGCATAGAGGAAATGGTGGGATTTTAAAACATTTCCCTGCACATGCTATGTGGCTGGCATGCAGGTAGTGCATACCATGAAGTGCAGTCACTGGAGTTAGAGACTACAACCCGTGGAGCTGCACTGGTGAATATGTCACTCACTACATTATATAGCTTCAAGATAATGGCAAAATGACACACATATGTTTACATTTTATTTAATTAAAAGACAATTATGTTTTACTAACTCTGCTCTTACATGAAAAGAGTTAGTAAAATATTTGGGTTGTGCTGTGCAGGTCCAAAGCAGCTCTTATTGTCCATTTTAGATTTTAGACTTCAGAACACTAAAGTCCAGGGTAGACAGTGGGACTGAGCTTCACAACTTTGTGGTTTCTGACACTTGCCAACCCCATATGCAGCAAGTATCAGATTTTGGAAACTGACATTTGTTGTCTTTGGGGACTGTATTCAGACTCTAGAATCTGCACTGCATACAGGAGAAATTCTTGGGGAACTAAATGCACCACAGTGGATGAATAAGCATTCCCAAAATCCCAATTGTGCTTTTTAACCCCTTGAATGCTAGAGAGGTCTCCAATGCATTGTTTCCCAATTTGCTGGAGATCTCTAACATCAAGGGGTTAAACGCATCATTTAATTCAATGGGGAGATTTATTTGCCTTCTGTGGTGCAATTGGTTTGCCCCAAAATTGCTTCATTTTGTTTTTATATAGCAGGCCCACATTCTCAGGTTCATCTTAGCAACTGGCTATCTGGTTGATCTTAGCTCATCCTACAGGAGAAGATCTGCCTATCATACAATACCACCCCTTTAAGAAGGAGAGAACGTGTATAGGGGAAATAATTAATTGATAGGAGTTGGGAGAAACAGAAGAAATATGTATTCAATATATTATCAATTTGTTGGAACAGGAGCCTCCATACACATTGACTACATTTGCATTTAATACCAATACTTCTCATGTAGTAACAAAGCAAAGGTATGTGGAAGGTGAAGTCCCTGAGCACCTTCCTGCATGCACTGATATGTGATAAAGAGGCGATAACTTCAGGATGACAAACTCTCCAGTTCCTATGCTATTTTAATGAGCCTATACATCAATATATTTCACAAAGGAACTGGAGAGTTTCTCTCACTTGAGAAGTTTTAGCCTCTTTATCAACTGTTTATCAAAATTTAGTGCATAACCACCAGGGGGAGATGCACAAAGGTTATATATAATGGCAAATTGGTTTTGTTGATGTGATGTGGGAATTTTTATTTCGGTAAATAAGACAAACCTCACGTTATGTATAATGATTAGGTATGTCAGAGGAGGGGAGAGACAATGGTTATTAGCATATGATGTGGATGTTAAGCTTGGCAGAGTGTTCTAATGGTATGTCTGCCATTAGTTTAATAACCAAGAGGCAAGAAGAAGGTAGAAGGAGGAAAAAAGAAAGGAAAATCACATACTCTGGCAAGCAGTCTCACACAAACACATGTGATAACATATTGAGCAATGGCAAGAACAATTAAATGCATTTTTTATACTGGAACCAGTAAGGCATGAAAAGTAACCCATTTGCATCACTAAGTATATGGAGCCCAACAGAGCAGTTAGATGAGTCCAGTGGAGCAAATCAGTCTTGTGGCTTCAAACACACACATACATAAACACTCTGATATGTAGGCAAATACACATTACCTGGTCTGAAGATGCACAGTCAGCTAGGAGTGAAGACAGACACACCTTGGAGTGAAGACACACACTTTTGAATGAAAACACACACACTTTTCCATGAAACACACAAACATTTACCTTGGAGTGAAAACACATAGACTGTTGTGTAAAGACCAACACACATACATAAAGACAACTGCATCCTGGAGTAAAGACGCACACCACACACATCTTTGAGTGAAGAAACACACACACACACATACATACACCTAGGATTTA
Organism: Rhinophrynus dorsalis; assembly: GCA_037306005.1. Taxonomy (NCBI): domain Eukaryota; kingdom Metazoa; phylum Chordata; class Amphibia; order Anura; family Rhinophrynidae; genus Rhinophrynus; species Rhinophrynus dorsalis. The sequence goes on from CM074719.1 coordinate 157,745,517, forward strand.
AGATACATGCACCAATGTGAAAATGTACACACAGATACCTGAATGAGGAGACAAGCACATACTTTGGACAGAAGATACACCACACCACACCTTAGAGCAAAGACACACCACACCCTGAGTGAAGGCATGCACACACACCTTGAAGTGAAGGCAGCCACACACCTTGAAGTGAAGGCATGCACACACACCTTGAAGTGAAAACATGCACATACACCTTGAAGTGAAGATATGCACCACCTTGAAGTGAAGACATGCTCACACACCTTGAAGTGAAGGCATGCACACCATACACATATTGAAGTGAAGGCAGCACACACACCTTGAAGTGAAGGCATGCATTCACACCTTGAAGTGAAGACATGCACATACACCTTGAAGTGAAGACATGCTCACACACCTTGAAGTGAAGGCATGTGCATGCACCTTGAAGTGAAGGCATGCACGCATACCTTGAAGTGAAAGAATGCCTATACACTTTGAAGTGAAGACATGCTCACACACCTTAAAGTGAAGACATGTGCATGCACCTTGAAGTGAAGGCATTCTTATACACCTTGAAGTGAAGGCATTCCTATACACCTTGAAGTGAAGGCATGCCTATACACCTTGAAGTGAAGGCATGCCTATACACCTTGAAGTGAAGAAATGTGCACACACCTTGTAGTGAAGGCATGCACACACACCTTGAAGTGAAGACATGTGCATACACCTTGAAGTGAAGGCATGCATACACACCTTGAAGCATACATACCTTGCTATGAAGGCAAGGATATATACCTTGGCAGAAGGCAAGCACACATACCTTGGTGGAAGGCAAACACACACACCTTGTAGTAAAGACAATCACACTTGCATACACGCTTCCTGGAGTGAAGTCTTTCATACAACTCAGAGTAAAAACTCACACACCTTGGAGTGAAAACACAGATATTTTGTTTAAAGACCTACACAAACATACTTTGGCATAAAGACATCCACATCTTGGAGTAAAAAGACACACACAAATTAACCTGAACACACACACATCTTGGAGTGAAGACATACAGAATTTGTAGTGAAAATACACACACACACCTTGGAGTGAAGTGAAACACATACCATGAAGTAAAGATAAACGAACCTTGGTGTGAAGACAAACATACACAAGCACACATGCACACAGATACCTTAAAGTGGCGACAAGCACACTACACCTTGGATCAATGACACACCACACCTTGAAGCAAAGACACAACACTCTGAAACAAAGACACACACCACACCTTGAACTAACAACACACCACACCTTGGAGTTAATACATCAACACATACCTTGGAATGAAGTCATGCACACAAACCTTGGAGTGAAGACACAGATACCTTGGAGTGAAGATACATGCACCTTGGTGTAAAGACACACTGATACCTTAATGTGGAGACAAGCATACACCTTGGATTAAAGACACACCAAACCTTGGAGCAATGGCACACCACACCTTGGAGCAAGAAACGCCTAAATTTGGAGCAAAGAAACACCTAAACTTGGAGTAATGCACCTACTCTTACCTCAGAATGGAGTCATGCACACGCACCTTGGAATGAAGATACAAACATGCACAGTTTGGATTGAAGGAGACAGACACCTTGTAGTAAAGAGAAGCACACACTCATACACAGTAACACATGCACCTTGGATTGAAGAAATGCACACACACACCTTTGAGTAAAGACACACAAATACCTACACTTTGAGGTGAAGACACATAAAAACTCCTTGGAGTGAATGCATACACACCTTAGAGTGGTGAAACACCACTCCTTGGAGTGAAGACACACACACACACACACAAACACACACACACACACCTTGGCATACAGGCATAAATGGAGATACACACACACACACACACACACACACACACACTGTGGAATGCAATCACACACAAACATACACTATAGCATACTTCATAGCATATCCCATTCCATTACATTTTCTAAACATTACCACATTACATAAGGTCATCAGAAGATTACCTCATTACAAGTGACCATAAATATTTTGTCACATTACACAAGACCGTCAGACCATTACCACATTATATGAGATCAATACTGTATTAACCTTATTATGCAAGAACATCACTGAAATACCCCATTAAACAATACTATAAGTGCATTACCCAACTGCATGAGACCATCAGAGCATGAACCCCAAGAAACAATCCATGCAGTATGCCATTACATGAGCCCAGATACAGCCAAGTATTACCACATCACACAAGACCATGAGAGCACTACATAGTAAATAGAAACATAGTAAATTAGGTTGAATAAAGACACAAGTCCATAAAGTTCAACCTTCTCCTCATACCCCAGTAACTGAGAATTTTATAGCTTTCCTGCATGACCTCATCATATCTTTATGAATTACATTGACCAAACCATTGCATAAGACCAGATCATTACATGAAAAAAGACCATTACACATTACATGAGACCAGATATTTTCCTAAGCTGATCATGCCTCCTGTTTAACTTGAGGCACATGAAGTGTACATCAATTTATAACTGTCATATGCATTTTCATAGGTGTGTCCAGTTAAAGATGAGGTGTGCTCAATATGACACAAAGCCAGCAACCAGCAAATACCAGTAACCTCTATGTCCCAATGAACACCGCTTCAATCCCATAAGACAAGGTGTGTAATTTTCTAAAAAGTGACAACTAAAAAATAGAATATAAGCAGAGTGCTAATAGTAAGACAATAAAATATATAATACTAATACACTGATGTCCTATAGAGCAATAAGGCACAAAATGGGCAATATATGTATATAGTTTACTCATAAAAAATATATGTATGCAATATAAACATACCATAAACATACAATAAATAAAAACACTGTGTCCACACCGAGCTAGACATTGGAATGTCCTAAAGATAGGATTCCTGCAGTCTATAGAGAGACCTCTGAATAGTCTCTTAATAATTCCACATAAACCAGCAGTGGTGGACCTCTCCTATCAATATTGTGAATAAAACTATATTGTCCTGCTCTTAGTCCTCAGTGGATGCCTGTGTAGGTGTAACAAGTTTCACTCTAGCATAATATTAAAAGAAAATGGTTAAAGTCACAATTGTGTTGGTCAGAACAGTCATGCACCCATTTTTCTGTTACATGTATATGCTTATACTGTGTTGGGAGACGAGTGTTCTGGAGGATCAGCCCTGAGATACAGATTGTGAGAGCAGTGTGATCTGATGATTCCTTCTCTCTCTCTCCATACCTTCCTTCATATTACCCTCCATTTTCTTCTTCCCTCTCTCTCTCACAAGCTCCTTCCTTTGTACCACTATTTTCTTCCTTCCTTCCTCATCTTTCTCCCTCCAACTTTTTCCTCCTTCCCTCCCCCTGTTTCTTCCTCCCCCTTCTTCTTCCTCCCTCTTTTCTCTGTTCATGCATCATCCATCTATTACCTCCATCCAAACAGACCTGCTATAATGTCTGTGTGCAGGCTACTCAGGCTGCATGGAGATGGTAAACATTGGTCACAAACAATAGAGCATACAGTGTATTATTAAAGCAGAAAGGATATAGTAACAGAGAGAGATTGTGGAGTATAAACAGGGTTGGGAGTTGAAAGAGGGTGGATTATCAGGCATTATGTATTTTGTTAAGCATTGTGTGAATACAGTGGAGCATTGACTGCGTTGATCATGCAGCAATTTAGCCATGACTGAGAAAGGTGGCTTCAGCTCTCTGCCCAATCCTGTCCAAACCGCCAGTCCAGTGTGCATGTTCCTGCAATGACTTTGACAGGATTGGTAAAAGAGACGTTGCCCCTGCCCCCACCCAGTCCTGCCCAAATCACAGCACCAGTGGGCATGTTACTATTATTAGGGTTTATTATATAGCACCAGCCTATTCTGCAGCACTATGCATCCTGCACTAACCTGCTCATGATTGGCCAGGGGGACTTTGTCCAATTCTGTCCAAATAACTTCCCCCAGTTAGGCATGTTCCTGCAGTGATTTTGTTAGGAAAAGTCTGACCAATCCTGTCCAAATCACCATCCCACACATTTCTTAACTTGGGTAGCAGTGTAGAGGAATTACAAAAATTATTACTTACTGCTGGCCCTGGGTGAATGTGGCACAAATGTAGGATAGCATCATGTGATATACTGTCTTATTTATGATGAACTTCCACTGAGGTAAGCCCCAAGTAGGAAATTAAGTATAACTTATCTTTTCAGTATTGTCTGCCTTTAAATTTCTGCTAGCTTGTACTTTCTTGTTTTGTATTACACATGGGGGACCCTTTTCATATTTTGCTTAAGACCTCTAAAAAGCTAGAACCTCCTCTGGCTGCAGGGATCAAATTAGGAGACCAATTAGCCGAAATTTTACAAGACAAACTTCAGGGGGGACCCTTTAGACAAGGCCCCCCTCATGATGGGGTTGTGGAGGCCTCTGCTATGTCAGTGATTGGTGGGTTTAACTACAAAAAAATGGTACTTTATACACAAAATGGGTGCAAAATGTCTTATTCACTTTACTGTTATTTTATAGCTTAGCACAGCGCTATCCAAGTTCAGTCTTCATGGGGCACCATTATAGAAACAGAACTTCAGTAGTCACGTACAAAAGTGGGTCTTTACTCCATTATTGCATGGACTACCAATAGTTAACCCATTCAGTTCCAGCAAGAGCTCCATATTCAGTTAACTGGTTAAAACGTAACCTTTAATACTACAATAAAATAATTTGTATTCTCTTATATTAACAATCACCACAACTGTAGCTAGAGCCTAGGCTTGCCCCCACAGTTGTAAAAGTAAATACGATTTTTTCAGTTGTCACCAACAGAGCATGAAAATGTTGTTAAGTCTCCATTATCTTTAGTAACTCAAAGGTTCATAATTAGTATCAGAGAAAAATAGAGAAGAGAGCCCTGCAGCCCGTGTATGAGATTCACAAGAACTAATTACCTCCCGGATTGGAGTAAACCTCACCGGTAACCTTCCCTGCACGCCAGGATAGAAAAAGGGTAGTAGCCTGTCAGTATGCCTAATTCTATATTATTATTTAAATTCCTGGCACTGATTTTACAGTTTTAATGACAAAGCTTCATGCTCCTACTGGTGACTGATTTAATCCTTAAATCCTGGCCTGTTGGTGGCCCTTGAGGACAGAACTGGGACAGCCCGGGCTTAGCGAATTGTGGCGATGAGACAGAAAGTGCTGTTACTGCAATTTTTGCATATATTTGTAAGCTTTCTGTTCATAACTGCAGTCTAGTTTATATAGATTTAAACCCTTGTAATGACCAGGATGGTGCACAACACATTGTGAAGCAATTCACTGCATACCCCTCTGGTCTTTAAAGGGTGAAAAAAGTATCATATGCCTAAATAAGAGTTCCCTTGTCACCATACCTGAGTTGCAATCCTAATGCTGGCGGCAGTAGCCTACGTCCTATTCTTCCAATGTAAGTGGGATACACACCAAATAATTCTATTACTGTCACGTGCCGTAGATCAAGGCCACACTGCGCTTGCTAACAGACAGAAAAAAAAGTAAATATAATTAGCTTGGTATCATAGTATAATAAACACAACATACATTCAGTTGCTTGTTCTGCTGAAATGAATATATATACTCCCACACTCACCAGCTATTTAGCAGCAGAGGGTCCAGTGTAACAATCTCAGCAAGATTTCAACAGACAAGATGGAACTGGAAAGGAGTGCTCAAGGGACACCATTTGCAACAGAAAGCCAGACAACAATTATAACAATCTAAATATTTAGTCCGGATAGAAGTCGGAAGATGAAAGGGAAGAGAACACACGGCCATGATTAAGTGTTCTTTCACCAAACACATAAGACAGATCATATGTGCTCTTCCATCACCATGTTTGACTTCTATCCCAACTGCTGTTTTTATTATTGGGAATAAAGATTTATATTTTTATAATAATTGTCTGGCTTGCTGTTTCAAGTGGTGTCCACTGAGCACTTCTTTCCAGTCATCTTGGCATCTTAGTAGCTGAAATCACCATTTCGTTACCCCATACGTACCAGACGGGTTTTCAATGCATTATTTTTCAATACTTTACACACCTCTCCTGTCCTTAAAGGATTAAATCATGTTTCTTCTTAGATGTTGTACAGGCTTCCAGTGCATAGCGAAGGAATACACTGGAAACCTGTCTAGGATTCAAAAGGTTCACCTGATTTTAAATGCAGAATGAATTATTTATATTGATTAACAAGACATTAGACAACTCTCTTAAGTAAAATCCTCTTTCTTACGTCTTTAAACAAAAGCATTTATGGTTAGCTGCCCTTAACATAATCTGCATGCTAATGATACATTTTCTTCCTTAGATTAAATCCTTAAGGACCAGAGGGGTGTGCCGGACATGGAATAATACACGATATTTAAAGGTATATAACCCAGTTTAATTTTTTTCTTAGTGTCCTTTTTAGTATTATGAACCAGATGACAATTCAGTGCCAGGTTAGGGAACTGAGTAGCAACCAGGCCAGGATATTCTGATTCCCTTCTGATTTAACCCTTTGAGTGCCAAACGGGTATGCAATGCATTGCTATGCAATACGTTATGCCCCCCTCTGGCACTAATATGGTTAACCCTTTGAGAGCCAGAAGGTTTGCAGGTAATTACAAGACAATGAGTTCCGCACCCTCTAGCTCTGAAAGAGTGAAATCATAGCCTATGGACTATGTCTGAGGCCAAGAGTGGAACACCAATCTAATGGAATATTATGAAAAGTAGAATGAGTCTGCATGAAGAAGCAGGATTTCTCATGCGTATTAGATTTCTGTTAGATTGTTACTGATGTATTTACTGGCAGACAAATATATATACACAAGAATCACTGGATTCAATGTGAAATATTTCAGGACATGTATTAGTGGATTGTCAGTTTTGAAGCATTAGTACTAAGGATGAGTCAATCCAGCTGCTACCAAGCTGCTACTTCCATCTGTTAGCTGGAGGGGGAAATGATGGGAGTTGCAGTCTGGCCGCAGCTGGAGGGCCTCACATTGGCCATCAATGATCTCTACCCTTTGGGTTAAAAAAACAGTGAATATTGCCTTACCTGAAGCATTCCAACTTGCAGTCTATAGTAAAAGTCACCTGCAGTGGGAGTTGATACAATCAATATTCTCCTTTTCTCATAAAACTGATCCAGAAATTCTGCTGCGTCCCGCATCCCAACGTTAATATTCATAACTGTATTACATAAAAAATGGAAAAAAAATTAACAGCTGGAACTGAAATGTTGGTTTGTTATTTGCAAATGTGGAGAAGGGGTAAAGGAATTAGAAAGAGTAACAACATAATATTTAACATATTGGATAATGGTTTCATCTCCAAGGAGTTAAATTGGACCTGTCACCTTAAGACAAGGTTAGTTTTACAGAGAATTACCATGTGCCTGTGTCTATACGTTGTACTAGCCAGTTCTGTTTAGAATAGCTTTTTAGAGAATATTCCAGTTCCCAGCACAGTATGCTAATTAGTTCAGTTCTAGGCCAAACGTACCTCTTGCAGTGCTACTAGAAATTCCCACGGTGTGTGTGCTCTGCCTATATTAAAGGGATAGTAATACTTATTTCATTATTTTATTTTGTAGGTTTTAAAAAAACATGAAGAACGATATGTTTTATCTCTAAAACCTTTATCATTTGAGAGATATTCACAAGCAAAGTTTCATCCTCACTGACGTCACCACTTTAGCTGTCAGATTTGGAATCCGTCCCATAGACTGGCCGCAGCTCTACAGCAGAGCCGAGATCGCGAGATATAAGAAGAACTACTTAATTGGAATGGTATACAAAGTGTTGCCTGGTTTGAAAGCACACTTTGTAGACTGTTCCAATAAACTAGTTATTTTTATATCTTGCAATCTCGGCTCTGCTGTACAGCCGCTGGCTGATCTGTAGACCGGATTCCAAATCTGACAGCTAGATGGCAGACTTGACTGTTTTGGTCAGTGAGGGGAAACTTTGATTGTGAATATTTCTCAAACCATAAAGGTTTGAGAGATAAGACTTATATCGTTCTTTATGTTTTTTTAATGCCTACAAAATAAAATAAATATAAAAATAAGTATTACTATCCCTTTAAGAGGAAACAAAGAGTGGTATTCTCTTTAGCAGTTAAGGAGTTAAAATTCCCATTCTAATGAACAGAAATCTGAGGATATTTATTTTTTTATTTTTTCCATGTAGTGCACTTGGTTTGCATCATAATTGCTTCACTCCCCACTTTGGAAAACAGATTCCTTGAGAACGTCTGTTTGTGTGTGTTTATGTGTGTGTGAGTGTGTGTGTATGTATGTGTGCGTATATATGTGTCAGAGAATGTGAGTGTGTATCTGAGAGTGTGTGAGTGTGTGTGTGTGAGAGAGAGGGAGTGTGTGTGTGAGTTTGAGAGAGTGTGACTGTGTGTCTGAGAGAGTGTGAGTGTGTGTGTGTGTGTGTGTGAGAGAGAGAGAGAGGGAGAGAGAGTGCATTTGAGAGAGATTGAGAGTGTGAGTGTTTGTGTGTTGTTTGGTCCTCTTAAATAAAAAACTCTGAGGGTAAATTTCAACTGGTTAAGTCCTGCATGCAAAACCTCATGTGGAAATTCACTTAGGGAGGAAAAATATCTGTCATGTCTGCCTCCATTCAGGACTGATTAAAGTTGTAATATCTTGAAAAAAGCACAAAATTCATGGGTGCGATTAGGATTTTCTGGCCATAAGATAATTCCAAAATTATTATTAGAATATGGTAGTTCTCCTTTAAATGTACAATTTCTTGAATTTACACGTTAAAAAGATGTAACTTCAAAATATCTATCTAGAATGTTTAAAGGGATAGTAATACTTAATATGTATATATATTGTAATGTCTATCCCCCTGAGTAAAACAAGGGCACTCCCACTGCTGAAATGTGTTTTATTCAAAAGTTATTACAGCTCAAACTTGAATTTTTTTAGGTGCAGTATCACAGTGGCCTGAAATTGTACAGTGGCACTGTTGCTACACCATCCTATGGACAGTTCTGGTCAGTTGACCATAATGTCCACAGGATGATGTAGCAACAGCGCCACTGTACAATTTCAGGCCACTGTGATACTGCACCTAAAAAAAATAATTTTTGAGCTGTAATAACATTGGAATAAAACACCTTTCAGCAGTGGGAGTACCCTTGTTTTACGCAGGGGGATAAACCCCTACAACACTTTTTTTTACTTTTACATAGTATGATCCCTTTAACCCTTAAAGTGGCAGAGGGGCATGAAACGCATTGTGCGTTGCATACCCCTCTGGCAGTCAAAGGGTTACATATTCTCAAATACCATAGTAATGTAAGTATACCTCTTTATTCCTCTCACAATAAGGATTACACTTCTGTGTATTGTGTAATAAGGATTACACATCCATCCACCAGTGTCATTAATAAACATCAGCCTGTTAGTAGTTGTATTCTCATAAGAAAATTAAATAAAAAGACATAAACTACAACAATAAAAAAGAACAAAGGAAAGAGCAAGTGCTGACTGATTTAACAGATGTAGCAAATTGCTAATCTCATGAGCTGCCTGGGGATATAGCAGGACTGCTCTTGTCAGTAACCACAGGGAATTTCCCAATAATATTTTATAATACCCCACAGTTACTCTAACAAGCCTCAGAACAGATAAAATAAATGCACAGCAACAGAACAATCCCCGCATACTGTTATAACTCCAAGTGAGATGGTTTGGAAATAGCCACAATATGCCCATTTGTAGAGATAGTGTTCATAATAAAATCATAATAAAGAAGCTTTTTTTAAATATGATGGACTGCTGTTGAGACCCGGCAATGACAGACAGTGCTGTCATTGTATGTTTCTGTTGCATTCTGGGAAACTCAAAATTCTGATGTATAAAGATGAGGAGTAATTCTGGGCGAACCAACTGCACCTTAGGGAATGAATAAAAATTCCCTTTGATTTAAAAGGGTTTTATATGCCTTTGTATACTGGAGAGATCTCCATCGCATTACTTTGCAATACCTTATGTATGTACCCAGAGCTGATTTTCAGCCAGGCTATGCCAGGTCAGTGACCTTGTTCCTTTTGTCAGTGACCTTGTTCCTTTTGTCTGTGACCTGGTACCTATTATCAGTGACTTTGTACATTTTTAGCACCGTCTACCAGGAATAAGGTGACCTGGTACCTTTTTTTGTTTGTTTTATAGAAAATAACCCTTTCTATAAAAGTAAACTGGAGAAACTATGGAGCAAACCATCTGCACCACATGGAACATAGAAACATTTCCATTACTCTGTATGGGGCATTTAAACCCCTAAATTCTGCCAAGGTCTCCAGCGTATTGCAAAGAAATGTTTTGGACATCTCTCTAGTATTCAGGAGGTTAGAAGCCCCATTTAAATCAATGGAAATTTGGGTAATATTGATTTCTCCCCTGTGATGCAGCTGGTATGTTCCACAATTGCTCCACTTTCCATTAATACATGAGGTCCACTGTAGCTATGGGATTTCTTACTGAAGTTGTGCATGCACATGGTTCGTGGTTGTTAACTGAAGGCCTTTTTTTAGGAATGTTGCCATATTTCTGAAATCTTTTGACTTGATTCAGAAAATGAAGTGCAGAATTTTACAGTAGACTGGGGCAAGGCAGCATTTGGCTTTACAACTTTCATAATCCCCAAGCAGACAACTGTTGGATGGGGATGATGGGACTTGTAGTCCCTAACAACTGGAGAGCCAAATGTTACCTAATCAGTGGACTAGGGAAAGCTGAAACATTTAGAATGAAAGCAGAACTTTATTTCATGCTAAATTGCACACCTCCCGAAATTCAAATGGTAAAAGAGGAACACTTGTTTTAGGTGGTGCTGCTGGGGTATGGCTGGTGGGTGGGGAATTATCAAGAACTCTTAGGTTCATATGTGTTTATGTAACTGAATGAATTATTTATAACAAGGTCAAAGTTTTTGATAATTTCTAAACACATATACTGCGGTTTCAATAAATATTAATGAGAGTTGTATTGCTATGGATCAATGTGATACACCTATATTCCAAGTACACCATCTGGGGGGAGATTCACTAAGCAGTGATTAAGTGGTGATAAAGTGGAGATGACTTCTCCAGTTTATCACTTCTCCAGTTCCTATGTTATTCTATGGAGACAATTCACTAAGATCTCTAAAGCTGAAGAAATCTTAGTGAATTGGCTCGATAGAATAACACAGGAACTGGAGAAGTGATAAACAGGAAAAGTCATCTCCATTTTATCACATCTTTATCACCGATTAATGAATCACCCCCCTGATCTACTAAAAAGAAGGACACCAGGGTATGAAAGAGGAATTTGGGTCTCAAATATGGACTGTACCCCCTAAAGAGGGACACCTGGGAGGTATGATATTATGTGTAGCATAAATCTTATTTAAAAGGATAGTATTACTTAAAATGTAAAAAGATATATATATATATATATATATATATATATATATATATATATATATATATATATTGTAGGGTCTCACTACTGAAAGGTGTTTTATTTAAAAGTTATTTCAGCTCAAACTTCTAGTTTTTAGGCGCAGTATCACAGTGGCCTGACATTGTACAGTGGTGCTGTTGCTACACCATCCTATGGAGATTTATGGTCCACTGACCAGAGCTGGCCATAGAATGGTGTAGCAACACTGCCACTATACAATTTCAGGCCACTATGATACTGCACCTAAAAATTCAAATTTGACCTTTAATAACTTTGGAATAAAACACATTTCAGCAATGGGAGTACCTTTGTTTTAATCAGGGGGATAAACACTACAATATATATTTTTTACATATGAAGTATTACTATCCCTTTAATATGATTAGTCATTATTAAAAAGTTTGTTTTGACCAGATGTTACCAGGCCATAAGAACAGATGTGTTTTTAATCCTTTGTGTGCTACAGTGATGTGTTGCTTACCCCCTGGCACTCAAAGGGTTAATGTATCCCAACTGCCCACTTGCTTAGTAATGTTTATATTAAAAACCTATATCCCAACCATAAGCATCTTTAAAGAAAACACATTAGCATTCTAAAACCTGTACTGATTATTTCATTTTGTGAGATGCCAACAACAAATGTCAAACAACTGACTTCAGACAAGATGTTCATAAAAAGCTGCGTAACTGAAATTGTCTGTAATTAGTCTGGAAAAATACTTATGCCATAGGCCATCAATTCTCAGATGCATTACTGTCTTCTTTTTTTTTTATTTTTTTTTTTTTATACAACTAGTTGAAAAGCCTATTGCACGGGACACAGTGCCACTGCCAGCCCATTGCGGCGCAGTCATGTGCAGTAGAGACTCTTTATCAGCCGTGGCAGGGGCAATCTCTACTGCATATGACTGCGTTGTTACACATGTTTTAGCAAATTATTATATAGGATTCTGCCTTCTCCATCAAAGGGAAAAAGCAAGTTTAAAAGTGAGTATGGTTTATTCTGTCAAATTATAATGCATTTGAAGAAAAAAAAACTTCCATCTGTCTTATTTTGTCTTATTTCCATTGTTTTTTTCCACAAAATAAAATGGTCTAAAAGGAAGGTTTTTTTATATTGCAAGCCTAATCTTGAAGAAAAGGTTTGCCGAACCTTGAAACGTATAGATTGTACAGACTTATTTTTATAAATTGTTTGTGTTCGTTTTTATCTTAACCCTTTGAGTGCCAGAGTGGTACGGAATGCATTGATTTGAAATGCGTTCCGTACCACTCTGGCACTCAAAGGGTTAAAAGTATTTTTAATCAACGATTGACATTTGAGTTACCAGTGCGAGCTTGAACAGTGGCAGGCTAAGATACTCTGTTGCACATAGCCCGGTGTATTTGGGATCTTACAAAAGCTGTCAATCCTTGTGAATATATGCTAAAGTACAGTTTTATTAATATGATACTTACATATTGAAACACCCCCATTTCTGCTGTTCATATTTTGGCTGCGGAATTTTTTCATGTGTAGCTAGCTCAATAAAGAAATCCATCTGATTGATTGTTATTTCCCTATGAGGCGCCCTTCTGTGTGGTCTAGTCTGTCTTTCACATTTTACAGGTCATGTGTCAAGAATTTATTGAACCCTAATCTGGAGCCCAGAACACACCAGACTACCATGGCACCCTGGTTGAGAACCACTGTTTTAGACAAATTGCACATACTCATATTTGTATTATTATACATGATGTTTAATTTCAGCCTTTTTACTAACAGAACTTTACTTACAGGAACAAGTTGGTTCAGTGCCTGACCAGTCTAAATTAAACTGGCAGACACGGGCTGGGCTTCCTTGCAGTTCATAACCACCAACACAAAAATATTCACACGTAGCCCCATAATTATCTCCAGCTCCTGAACATTTGATATAGCCATTTTCTGGGGCATTCAGCTTAGCACAGCGCCTGACTTGGTGGAAAAACAAAGAGAGAATAATGAACTAGTGTCTTTTAAAAACAAAACAATATTCCTTCAAACCCATTTGTCTTTCATCCCAAAATCCCAGAAAGGCAGACTACTACATTTAACTGGATCAATTCTTGAACAAACCAGCTGCACCACATGGAACAAATAAACATTCATATTGATTTAAATTGAGCTTTTAACCCCCCCCCCCCCATTATATTAACCAAGACCTCTCTGAAATTTAAAACATTAAAATCATTATTTAGCTCAATTGGAATTTTGGGAATTTTTATTTGTGCCCTATGGTACAGTTGCCTTGCTCCAAAAGTATTATGTTTAATCTTAGTAGATCATCCTTTCTGTGTTCATGTGTCAACTATTAATGGGTGTAAATAAAAATGTTCTCGCCCCAGCCAATTTAATTTATTTTGACATTAACAGTCCCACGTGGCATCGATCACATCAACTGCACTATCCTTCTCTATATTCCTCACTACTCACATTCATTATGAAATAAGCATCCCTGGGGAAACCTTTACTGAGAATTAATTATCCTAAATGTATTGCTAAATGTCATTCTTCCAAACAGCTACCCTAGTTGTATCAATCACTTTATACAGCAGATAAAGACACTGAAGTAAAGAAGAACAAGTAATTCTGGACCATATCAAGTGCCTCAATGGGGACAAATAATGTCTCAAATCCCTGCTGGTTTTTGAACTTTTATCCCCTTGAATGCTCTTGAGATCTCCATCACACTGTTATGTTATGTTATATGGTAGAGACCTCTCAAGCATGTAAGGGGTTAAATCCCTCTTAAATCACTGGGAATGTTTATTTGTCCCCTATGGTACAGTTGATTTGCCCTATAATTGCTCCAATATTCTTAGTATATTAGACTAAACGAGATAGATGTACTAAAAAGAACTGGAATAATGCTGGAAAAAATTAACATCACCTTAGGGGACAATTCGGTCTGCCCCAGAATTGCTCCAGTTCTTAATACATCTACTTTAATCTGTTTTTACGATGGTATAACCATTGTTTCTGTTTACATACCTCTGACTTTAACATTAAATTTACATGAACCTTTGTTCCCAGCTCTGTCAAATACAGTGTATTGGATTTTGTGGTCCCCTTCCGGAAAATCGGTGCCCGAGGGCAACCCTTTCAGGGTCACACTGAAAAAATAGAAACATTGTATCTGCTGTTATTGAATAAAATAAAATACATTGATAGAATGTGGACAAAACCTGGAAATATATCCCCAGATTCTCAATCTGATACAATGACCACCAGCTGGACATCCTTTAGGCCAAGATTACTTTTTGTTTGAGTCCAAACCTTTGCAGCAAGTCAGCTACTAGGAGGAAATGGAATAAGAAAATAAAAAAGGGGAAGGACTGGAGCACTGAATGTGTCAAACACTAAGGACAGCTAATATTACTAACTGTTATATATGCTGCCGTGCACCTGTATCTAAACCTTACATCATTAATATAGAAAAAAATCACATTTCAATAGATACTTTTAAGGGCACTCTTGATAAAGCCTGTGGGTGAAACGCGCGTCGGCGTTTTAGTTCGGCACTCTGCAATGATAAATATATTCAGATGTAGAAAATGAAGATTAGACACTTTGTGAATTACACTTTGATTCAATGATCAGTTTACACGTACTGAGCAGGATGCCGATTATTTTAAATATAATAGCCTGAGCTATGTTGTGATGAGATCAGACTGCTACTCATTAAACCTCTTTACGGTCACTAGGAACTTAGAGTGGGAGATTGAAACTGATTAGCTCCCATCTACAATATTTTAGTTCCTGAGGGGGGTTTTGTGATGTACCTCAGGTGAGAATTCTTAGTTGAGGTAACTCAGATATAGTGCAACATATTCTAAGGCACTAGTGTGTAGCGGTATTTTGTTTATTTTTGGTGCTGTAACATTGCTGCACCCAGATTATATTTTTTATCTGATACAACACAACAAAGCTCAGGGCTATTTTTCTTTTGATTCATTTGTATGTTTTATTATTATTTCGAATAAAAGTTATATTTTAATTACATTCACCTCAAGCAATATATAGTTGATTTGAAGACTTCTTTTGTGGCTTTAACACTAGAGTGCCCTTAAAAGTACCTATTGAAATTTGATTTTTTTTCTATATTAATGGAAATGGAATAAGGCAGTAAGTGCTCAGAGTAATCACGGGAAGGGTCCAGTGTATCTTATAGAGACAGGTACAAAAATACTGCAGACAGATTTGATTGGCTGATGTGAATTACTGGCCCATAATTTGACTCATGCTTCCTATTCTTTCAGTAGGACCTCTGTCTGATTAACCTTTGGAAATCTGTACGGGTGCAAGAGTAGTGGAATAGTTTGTAGGACAGTGGTGGATAACATGCATCCTTCAAAGGCTTCTCCTGTGGTATACATTCTTTCCTCTGGGACAGTGGGGATAATGTCCCTCCAACCGATCACATACAATCTGTCTTCACCCTAAAAAGTGTAACCTCGTCTTTCTATTGTCTGTATTGCCTTTACACTTACATTGATCCACGTAACCACTTGAGTGCTAGAGAGGTGTGAAGCAATGTACTGGAGAGCTCTTTGTAATCCAAGTGATTGATTTACTTTATTCAACTCCTATTTAGAATTGTTAACCATAATGGGCAGCAACTTTGTGGACTTGAGTGTTATGTGAATATGTTTATCTCTCACAGTTGCTGGGAATTAACCTTTTGAGTTCAAAGCAATGCATTGCATACCACACTGGCAATTAAAGGGTAAAAAAATGTACCTTTATTTTGGTGGAAGATTTTCACACCTTATACTAAATATTTTATGTGTTGGACCAATTTTACCATGCACTGTGCTATGAATGAATCTAGGCAGAGCCCACACACTAGGCTCTTTAATAACACAGCACGTGAAACAGGGGCACAACTACATGGGTACAGAGAGCACAGTTGTGAGGCATCCCAGCATCCAAAGAGCCCCAGAGCTTAATATGTTCTTGTTACATCCCTTGGAAAAATATTTTTGAACTAGTTTAAAAGCCCGTGTACATAGGCCACAGTACCACCCAGCTGCCTCAGCTGGTGCCCGGAGCTTCTCTGCTCACTGCCCACACTGCAGTCATGCGCAGTACAGTGTGTCCTTTGTACTGCGCATGACTGCAGCGCGGGCAGTCTCTACTGTGCATGACAGCTTCTGACAAACATCCTAGCAAATTATTATATAGGATAGGAAGCCCAAAAAATTGTTTGCACTGGGGCTCTCAAATGACTAGGTATGCAACTGGAGTGATAGTTGACTTCAAACAGAACTAATTACCATACTGTGCAGAGCATTGGCCTAAAAAGCCACATGGTGTCATTCAAAAATAAAGGTTCATTTTTCACAAAATATTTTTTAGAAAAACTACTAGTACAACAATATAGGTAGATTTGAAATAGCTGCAAAACAGCTAAACTGGTCTTAAAGTAACAGGTCTACTTTTATTAAAAAGAGTGAGCCATACAGGTAAACCTCAATGCCATGGCCTGTTATTGGTCGCCAAGGATAGGACTGAGAACAGCTGCAAAATGTGCATGAATCCTATGAGTACCAAAGGGGTATGCAACACTATGTGGAGCAATGCGTTGCTTACCCCACTGGCACGGTTAACATATATAACAATGTAAATAAAATGATAAAGGATACTATAAATACGTATGCAAAAGCTGAAATTTATTTCAATAAAAAGGCAGTTGGGGTCATGTAAGAAAGTTTGAGAATCACTAAACTAGTTGATAACTGGTAGACGTTGGTTATACTGGTTTATTGGCATAATCAACCCGCTATGTTAGTTTGTTTGCCCTTATATTCAAGACACTTACTCGGTTAAAATACCATCAGCTGTGTCCCGTCCCTCCGGGGTGTCCCAGAAGACTCTTGCAGTCAGTTTATTTGGCTCGGCTATCTTCTCCTTTATACTTGGACACTGAATTCTTGGAGGCTCTAAATCTGGAAAAACACCCCATACATCAGATACATGGAAATGAAATGGCAAGAAGTGCTATTGAGCTACTTTATTTGGCCACTATCCGGACTGCTTGGATCTACCCCAGTCCCTGCAATATCAGTGCTGGTCTGTGCAATGCCAAAGGCAAACAGAGAGGGGTTTCCAGATGATCATAAACTCCCCTTGGACTGTTTGGCCATCTGACAAAGCATTAGCATCGCAGAAATACAAACAGTTAGTTACTTTTGTGTATGTGGGTCATTCTCCAGCTGTGGTTGGACTACAATTCTCATCTTCATCAAGAGGCTGCTGATCATCTGAGCACAAGTTGCTCACTCCTGTTCTATGTTAAAGGATCTGCAAACGCTTTTACATAGAAGTACACAAAAGTTGTAGTTGTATGCATTGTCATTTTAATACTTGATGAACATGTCTTTTTTGATCTACTATGCTTATTTTAATTTTTGGAAACCCCATCTCTAGAAATCATACAATTATCCCTGCTGTGCTTCAACAGACATAAATGGCATGAGCATTATTTGCTACCCAGCCTGTTCATAGCCTCTAAATATTGAAAAACATCCATCAATTTTTTATTCAAAGTAGGATTTACCAGGAAGTCATGGGCATGGAATACAGAGAGTCTGATGTACTAACAAAAACTAGAACACCAACTGCACCGAAGGACAAATAAAACTCCCCTAATTATCATTGATTTAAGTGGGCCTTTAAACTCCTTGAATGCAAGAGAGATCTCCAATGCATTGCTAGACCTCTCTAGCATTCAAGTGGTTAAAAGCCCCATTTACACTAATGGAATATTTTCCTCTATGATGCAGTTAATTTTATCCAGAATTGCTCTTGTACATCAGACTCAGAGACTCAACAAACATTTAACCTTTCAAGTGCCAGAGGGGTGTGCAACGTATTGAGGAGCAATGCATTGCACACACCTCTGGCACTCAGAGGGTGTTAAAAGGAAACGTTCTAGTTATGGAATTAATTTGAATCATCCTTACTACTAGTAGTTCCAATTGAATGCAGATTCAGCTGGTAAATTGGACAAACAAATGGAATGTGAAAAGTTATGCAATTGGGACACGTAAATCGTAATGTTACTTATAAATTTGATGGAGTCATTCTAGGAGACTTATTGCTAAAGAAAGATTTGGGAATACTTGCAAACTGTAAATTTGGAAACAGTGGTCAGTGTCAAACAGTAGCAGAAAAAGCAAACAAAGTCCTGTCTTGTATAAAAAGGGGCAATGAAGCGAATGGATAACATAATTTTGCAACTGTACGAATCATTGGTAAGACCTCATCAAGAATATACAGTGCAGTTTTGGGTACCAGTTCTGAAAAAGGATATTCTAGAACTGTAGAAAATACAGAAAATAGCAACAAAATTAATTAAGGGAATGGAGGATTTTAAATGAAGAATGTCTAGCCAAACTGGGTTTATTTATTGCAGAGTAAACACCTAAGAGGGGATATTGTTCATAGCATAATCATAACTGGGAACTTCTTCTGCCTGAGGCCTCGGAGAGGGGTCATGTGCTGTTGAGCAGGGGGTGTCAAGACACGATCATAAAAGAGACAGGGCTGAAGTATCTGCAAGGTCATTACAAGGATCTCTCCAGTGAGCTTTTCATTCCAAAGCCAAATACAATAACTAGCCCCCACTCTTCCCACTGCATTAGAAGAAAATATGTTTCAACTTCAGTATAGAAAGGGTTTTTTTTACAGTAAGGTCTGTTAAATTGTAGAATTCTTTGCACAAGGATCTGGTAATGACAGATAGACTAGATATATTTAAGAGAAGATAAGATGCATTTCTTCCAAGAGTTAACATACAGGGTTATATTATATATTCTAGGTTAGGCAAAAGCTGAACTTGATGAACTTTTTTCAACCTAATTTACTATGTTATTATGTAAATTGGTAGATTTCACATGAAGCATGTCAACGTTTATAAAAGGAAGTTTCCAGACATCTTCAGATTCTCATTTCTAATGTTATTAATAGGCAGAAGATGAAAAGCCCCTAGCCAGGGAGGGATTGGAAAGGATAACTTATTCATGTGATTTTGTCTGTGTGACATAAACCCATGCTGAGAAATGAAATAAGCTAAGCATGTTTACCACGTGCAGAATGCAGAGAGAATAGAAAGGGTTGTCCAGGACAATGATTCTCAAACTGTGTGCTGTGGAACCCCAGGGTTCCCTAAAGTAGTTCATAGGGATTCCACATGACAAGTCTCAGTAATGGTGGACAGTGGGACAAGGTTGGGGGGGGGAGATTGTGGGGGATCTATAAGTAGCAAAGGTGTGGATGATTGAAATATTTCATGCTGTGCAATTTTGCCCTTTGTAAGATTTATCTTTTAACACTTAGGGCGAGATGTTCAGAAAGTGGTGGCAACTGAAATTGTCTGTAATCAGAATAAAAAAGTTCTTACACCATGATCCGTCAATTCTCAGACATGTTTCCGTCATTTTTTGCATCCAGTTCCGCCATCTCCATCAAAGGGAAAAAGCTGTCTTAAAAGTGGGTGTGGTTTAATCTTCCATCATAATGTAAGGTATTTTCAGAAAAAAATTTGTTTGAACTTCATTTTTTTGTCTGATTAACGTCATTTTTTCCCGACATAATAAAAAAGATCTAAACTTGGAGAAGAAAAATTAAGGTACTGAGAAGCAATTTTTCATTTCAAAGACAAAAAAAGTATTTGTTTCTTTGAAAATTTTTGTTTCAAAGACAAAATCAAAGACAATTTTTAAGATCAGAATTTTTAACGGCAATGTACAATGAGATCTTCTTCCCGTCATTTTTAATTCTTTAGATGAATTTTCAACTGTGATGGATTTCCTTATGAAAATACTGTCCTTCTTTTACCACCAACTCGTGATCCGACAAGTTTTTCATTCTGATGACTTTTTGAACATCTCACCCTTTGAGTGTCAAAGGGGTGAACCACATGTTGCTCTTCAATTAGTTGCCCACCCCTCTAAGGATAATATGTACGAAAGAAAAGTGGAGGAATTCTGGAGCAAACCAACTGCACCACAGGAGGAAACATAAATTACAGATATTCACATTGATTGCCCCTATGGTGATTTACTCCAGAATAACTAGTTTGCTTTTATAAATATGGGCTGTAGTTTTCAAAGTTTTTGTTGTGAGGATCACACAAAATCTTCTGGAACCATAACACACCCATTAACCCCTTGAATGATAGAGAATTCTCTAACATGTTAATATCTACATGGTTGGCCTTGTATTAATATCAAATATATGTTAGAGATGGTTGGTACTGGCAATGTTCAGAATAAATTATTAAGTCATCCGATATTTTATCTGAATTTAGTACTCAGGATTATGTTCTAGAAATATTTATTACCCTTTACGGTCATATGTTTAATTGGAAGAGTTACAGAGCAAACCAAAATCAATGTAGGGGAGAACTAAAAATGTAATTTGATTTCAGTGGAGATTTTAACCCATGAATGCTAGAGAGATCTCTAAAGCATTGCTTCACAATGCACTGGAAAACATGAGAACATGTGAACCACACAGACTTTAAATCTAAGAATATGGTACAAAAGCTTGAGTCAGGTAGTCAGTATAATGATGCAAAATACATAAAGATTTACTTTTTAGTAGACATCTCGAGTTTTCAAAAATATGATGCAAGGAGAATGTACACAAATTAATTTTAATGAATCTAAAATGGAATATATATCTGCTGCCATCTTGTGGTATACATGTATATTAAGTTTTGAAAAGTAGATCACAATTTTGTAACTGAAGATGCATGGTATGAAAAGGGTCAGATTCCAATTTTAGGTGCCCCGGGCAAGACATTCTTAGCACTTGATGTGTTTACTAAAGGGAATCAGCCACATCTCTCTGATGAGGCCCACTAAAGACCAAAATGGACTTTTACTGTGTCTCTCGTACAGAGAAGTTTTTCTTGACAATTTGGTGCCGGACTGAGATTTATATGGGAATTACATCATTTCTGTAATGGCACAAGGGAGTGAAAAACATGACTGAGTAGCACCTAAAGGGGGCTCCACCCCCAAGAACAAACTGCAGCATTTTATTGGGTGATTTAGCTCTACGCATGTCTCCATCCCCTCTCCTCCCATGACCATACACATGCACAGCCCCATTCACTGTAGCATTTCACAGAAAACAGCTTAGTCTACAAGCAATCACAGATAGATTTTAACCCCTTGGATGCTAGAAAGGTTAATGCAGACCAGCACACACTGCCATCATTAACCCTTTGAGTGTCAGAGGGGTGTCCAACGCATTGCTTCTTAAAGGCATAGTAATACTTATGTTTAAAAATTTCTGAAACTGTAAAATTAACAATAGAAGTAGACTAACATACCTCCCATCCATTAAAACGGTATAGTTTGCGAGTTAGTAGCATTTAAAGTTCCCCCTCCCTCCCCTTTCCCTGACGTCAGCGCTCTAGCTGACTGCAGGAGAATCTGATCCTGGGACCGGAGGAGGCTCTTCAGCAGAGCCGAGATAGCGCTATTTAGAATGAAATACTTCATTGGAATGGTCTACAAAGTGTGCCTGCAAGCACTACAAACTTGCAAACTATAACATTTTGAGAGATGGGAGGTAGGTTATTCTACTTCTATGGTTAATCTCTACAATACTAAAAACATAAAACAAGTATTACTACCCCTTTAATGGGTTGGGCATAACTCTGGCACTCTAAAGGTTAATGTGAGAAAGTATCAAGCACCACCTTATATCACATGCAGAAAAATTGAAGATTTTTTCACTGATTTACTCTGCATCTGGTTAGTACATAGCAATAAACAAGGTCAGAGGAATGTAACTCCATGAAACACCCATATACAACCAGACTGAACTCTCCTTGGCATAAGCAAAAGACATCTTTTGTGTAAATAGCTTAGCAGAAACATGTTAGGGTGGATAAAAAAAAATGAAAACAAAATATATTTTAGAGAAGAATCTCATTTTACATTCCTCCCTGGGTGCATGTAATAAGGCAACAAAAAAAGTTAATCTAGATCAAACTAATTGCTCCATATGTCTCAATGAAATGCTACATGGAATTCAAACAGGCCTATATCTAACATATAAGTAAAAGGCTTCTTGCTCCAAGTTTATGCATAAATGCAAATTCTGGGACAAGCCAATTGCCAATTAGAGGACAAATCAAAATTTGCATTAATTAAAATTAAGCTTTTTAACCCCTTCAATGCTATGTACTACACCGGAAGCATCTCTAGGATTCACTTTATTCTATGAAGCCTCATTTGCAAGCTGGGTAGATCTTAGGACCCCTTTCAGTAAGTTAGGCAGGAGCAATTCTGGGGAAACTAACTATACCATAAGGATAAATACAAATTCCCCAAATTCCCACAATGCTTTGGAACACTCAATATAATTCAGGGGGTTAACATTTCTCATTCCCTACAGACTAGAGCAAAGCAAACTGCAACATAATGGACAGGTACAACAACCACTGGTCAATGGTCCTGTGCTGGTCCCTGATATTATGAATGCTGGTCCCTAGTCATTGACATATGTAGGCCTAACCCTAGTAGGCATAGAACAGCAGTTTGACAAGGGCAACAGATTAGGCATCTTGGTTCCTATTTACCAATATCCATTTTCTGAAGAAACTGCACTATTTTAAAAATATGTGGGTCTGAGGCTTAGGGCTCCTGCACTCCTCACAGGCATCTCTTTGCCAAAATGAGCATGCCCATATTGTATTTCTTCATTAAGGTGTTTTAATATGGCTTGGATGTTGATTGTGGTCCAAGCCAGGTTAGAAAGGAAGCCAATTGGTTGTTGGCTTCTCTGGGAAATACTTTTCTGGGATGCCAGCATTTTACTTAGGAAAAAAGAAAGTAGACTTCTTCCTACCTAACATTCTTATGGATATAGAATAAGAAACTAAGTCATCTGGTAAGCATATGCTAAGGTACTAAATGCTGATAATGTATGAAAAATAATATAAGACTCAGATTAATTGATTTTACTAACCTGACAGAAAGGTTTCTCTTTATTTACTGTAAAACACATAAATATGTAAGAAGTAATAAAAAGAAGATGTATGTTCAATTGTAAAGACTTCATGAGGCCAAGATGAAGTTAATCGGCCCATTTCACTACTCCCATTCGCCTCCAAGCTCCTCGAGTATCTCACTTATAACCGGCTCACTAAATTCCTTTGCTCCCATTCCCTGCTAGATCCCTTGCAATCTGGATTCCACCCTCATCACTCCGCTGAGACTGCTCTCACTAAAGTGGCCAACGACTTGCTCTCCACAAAGTCAAAAGGCCACTACTCCCTACTCATTCTCCTAGACCTGTCAGCTGCTTTTGACACAGTAGATCACCCACTCCTCCTCCAAGCTCTCCATTCCCTAGGTCTCTGTGACACTGTCCTCTCCTGGTTTTCCTTAGATTTCTGCAATTGCTCCTTCAGTGTGTCCTACTCTGGCTCCACTTCCCCACCCCTCCCACTGTCTGCTGGAGTGCCACAAGGTTCAGTCCTGGGCCCCTTGCTCTTTTCAATTTACACCACGTTCCTTGGCAAACTACTAAACTCATTTGGGTTTCACCACCATCTCTATGCTGATGACACTCAAATCTATCTTTCCTCCCCAGACCTCTCCCCTTCCCAGGTATCTGACTGTCTGTCTGCTGTGTCTTCCTGGATGTCCTCCCGCCAACTCAAACTTAACCTTGACAAAACCAAACTAATTATCTTTCCTCTTCAACCAGCCCTACCCCAGATATTGCCCTCTCTGTCAACAACACTACCATGACACCAACCCCTACAGCACGCTGTCTTAGGGTCACATTTGACTCCGCCCTATCCTTCATTCCCCATATCCAGTCAGTCTCCAACTCATCCCCCCTCCACCTCCACAACATCACTAGAATCCGACCCTTTCTCTACCAAGATACTACTAAAAAACTAATCCAAACACTCATCATGTGCTGTCTTGACTACTGTAACTCACTACTAACTGGCCTTCTTCTTACCCAACTAACCCCACTACAGTCCATAATGAACTCTGCTGCAAGACTAATCTACCTCACTCATCGCTTCTCTAACACCAGTACCCTGTGCCAGTACCTACACTGGCTCCCATTAGCATATAGAATTAAATTAAAAATTCTGGTGCTAACTTATAGATCCCTTACTAACAAAGCACCCCTCTATATTTCATCTCTCATTTCCAAATACACTCCCATTCGCCATCTTCACTCTGCACATGGCCTTCTCCTCTCTATAGCTCTTATTACATCCTCCCACTCCCACCTACAGGACTCCTCCCGTGCTGCCCCTGAGCTCTGGAATTCCCTCCCCTGCCCCATCAGACTCTCCCCCAGCCTTCAGATCTTCAGATGCTCCCTGAAAGTTCACGTCTTCAGGGAAGCCTGTCAACTACCTCCATAAACATTATCACCAATAACCACCCCTCCCCTGGACCACTGCACTCAACAGCACTTCTCTCTCCCAACCACTGACAGGCAGTTCATGTTTCAGGAGGCACTTACACCTACTTACTCCTTCTGTGTTCAACCCACCTTCCTCTAGACTGAAAGCTTTTACGAGCAGGGCTCTCTGATCCTTCTGTTCTCTACATTTGATTTCTACTATTTAATATCTCTGTATGTCTAGTCCCTATTGTACAGCGCTGTGGAATACGTTGGTGCTATATATATATATATATATATATATAAAGAACAATATTAACACATCTGTCCTTTCCATGACTAAAACAGGCCTGATTTTATCAGTCAGTATACAAATGTGGGGGGAATGAGATCTGATCTCAGCTTTCATTATGAATTAAACTGAAGAGAATACACAGATATACTTGAAAGTGCACACAAACTGGCAGAGATAATTACATTTCTCTGCTCCATTGCTAGAGTGACTAATGACTGCTCTGTCTTTGAATGTGCATACAGTATATTAAGGGGAAGAGGCTGTGATTTCTACCCTGCTCTCTGAACTGCAGGGAGGTAATGACTTGGCTCTGTCCGTGAGATATGACTTGACATGTCTGTAAAAAGAAATGATTTACCGCTAAAGGATATGCCCTAGGGTATACTTGGACTTATGAACTCACTAAATGTTGCATTTGCAAAAAACCCAGCAAAGCCAAAAAGAGATTTATTAAGTGAGAAATAACACCTCCAAATATTAACCCTCTGAGTGCCTCTGCATTGCATACCCCTCTGGCACTCAGAGGGTTAACTCCCCACTTATCTTACTATGACTGGGAAATCCTAATAGCCCCCTATGAATTTTGCATTTGTGCCAAGAGCTAACATTTTCAATAAGACCTGGATGTTATATTCTTGGAGGCTGACATGATAATTGCTGGAGTTTTTATCAAACCAAAGCAGGTAGAGTGTGTGTGAACCTTCCTAACCCATAAAGGTCCAAATGGGGGCACAATGCATTGCTAAGGAATGCACTGCACACTCCTCTGGTCCTTTAAATGTTAAGATTGCTATGTGGTTGGAGCAGAGTTTGAAGTACTGAGATCCTCTTAGCAACTTCCATGTGTTAGATGATATCTAGGACTGATTGAAGATGATGTCTAGGACTGATTGAAGATGATGTCCCTTACTTAAATTAAACCTATGTCTTTTAATTTGTTTAAAGAGATAGTCATGTTTCACAAAACAATTAGCCCCGATTAATATTCATAGTATTTGGGTCGTGGAGAGTGTTATTTCAATACTGTCAGGGTTGTAGTTCAAGAATAAGTGAATGATAAAGCAGCACCTCTCACCCTTTTACTGATGTAACACTGCTCACCTCAGAGCAGCAAGACTATCCTGATGGATCGCAGAGAGGAACAATCTTCAATGAGCATAAGGAAAAAAGGGGGGCAGGATTTTCCTTATACTCACATTAAGAAGGTTGGCCTTTGCTGTGAGCTGTCTGGTCCCAGGACCAGATTCCACATCTGAGGGGAGGCAGCTTACACTAGGTAAAAGAGGTGGGAGGGGGATACTTTATCATTCAATTACTCATGAATGACAACTCTGACAGTACTGAAATAACACTCTACATGGCCCAAATACTATGTAGATTAGTAGGAGCTGCTTTTTTTCTGAAACATTACTATCCCTTTAAAATACACATTAATTTAGGCAGGAGTTCTACGTGAAGCTGTCAGGTACTTCTATATATGGCCTGTGTTACAATGTACCCGATAACGGTATGAAGGATTTTATCAACAATTTCTAGAGAGCAGCCTATTTCTTTGTCATATTATATTGGTTATTTCAGCAACATACTGCAGATTAAAATTGCATGAGTATCTTTGGTGTTAGAAGATGTTTGTCCAGGAGGGACAATATTGTAAATGCTAAGTGGGAACAAAGTGTTACTCATGAGTTCATCTGAATCTAACCTCTTTCTCAACATTACTCATATTCACCTCCCTGAGCAATTATGTAAAAATCCTCACTTGCAACAACAGAATTTCTTGCTGTTTATATCTAAACTCCTTCACTGCTGGAGGGACAGAAAATGCACTGCATTCGTCTCTGGGTATGAAATGGTTATCTCTTTGTAAATTGGCTAGCTATGGTGTGGAAATTGCTATGGTAAAATAACATAGGAGTAAATAAATATTTCTTATGAACTGGTTAGACTGACTCTTAAATGTAAAAATAAAAAAAAGTTTTTACTTGTGTATATTGAGAGCCAGACCTTTTCCTGATTATACAGATTAAAGAATGGTTCGAAAAAACATGTGTGGTCTCTATAATTATTTTTTACGATGTTATAAATATTTTCCATGAGTACTATAACTGTAATGTGCTATCCATGGCTGAGCCAAGCACCAACTAGTGCTGCTGAGTTACAGAAAAACATTTAGCACTAAAATTCCTACACACCACCTAGTGCTGAGTTACATAAAATACATAGCACTAGAATTCATAGACACCACTTAGCGTTTAGTTATATGAAAACAGCACCATATTCCCTGCACAGCATTTGGTGCTGATTTACATGAAAACACTTAGATCTACAAACCATCTAGTTCTGACATACATGAAAACACTTAGCACTATAATTGATATACACCATTTAGCACTGACATCTAGCTCTCAGTTACATAAAACACTTAGCACTATAGTTCCCACACACCACCTAGTGCTCAGTTACATAGAAATACTTTACACTATAAATCACATATATCCCATGAAGTGCCCGTTTACTTGAAAACACTCACTATAATTCCTATATACTATATAGACCTGAGATACATGAAACCACTTAGCACTATGTTTCCTACACACCTAATTATATGAAATTACTAAGCATTATAGACCCTACACACCATCTACGGCTGCATAAAATGAAACCATTTAGCACTGTAATACCTACACACCTTATAGTGCTGACTTACATGAAAACATTTAAAACAATAATTCATACACATCATAGTCATGCCATGAATCACACTGCATCACAATTGCTACACAATACCTAGTCTTGTTATATTAAAACACAGTAATATAATTCCTACAACCCATCTAGTGCTGACACACATGGAAACACTTAGCACTATAATTGATATACACCATTTAGCAATGACATCTAGAACTCAGTTAAATAAAATTCTTAGCACTATAATTGCTACACACCTTCTAGTGCTCAGTTACATAGAACACTTAATACTTTAAATCATAGATACCATGAAGTGGTCGGTTACACAAAAACACTCAATTCTTTTATTCCTACAAACCATCTAGTGCTCAGCTACATGAAAATGTTTAGTCACTAAGCACTATAATTGCTACACACCTTCTAGTGCTCAGTTACATAGAAACACTTTATACTATAAATCATAGATACCATGAAGTGCTCGGTTACACGAAAACACTCAACTCTTTTATTCCTGCAAACCATCTAGTGCTCAGCTACATGAAAATATTTAGTCGCTAAGCACTATAATGCCTACACACCATCTATTGTCGAGTTTCTTGAAACCAGTCAGTGAAATAATTGCGACACTCCCTCTAGTGTTCACTGTTCATATCATCTAAGTTAAGTTACATGGAAACTCTGAGAACTATAAAACTTCTACATATCTACACCTATAGCTAGTGCTGAGTTTCACAAAGCATCTCTTTAATTACTGCATACCATATAGTGTTGTTACATGAAAACATTAATACAATAATCCTTACATACTATCAAGTACTGATTTAAAGAGAATCACTAAGTCCTATCATTCATGCACTTCAACTAATGTACAGTTACAACAACAAAGTAAACACTATAATTCATATAGACCAGCTAGCACTGTTACATGGCAACACTAAGTAATATAATTATTATTCAGCATCTAGTCCTGCGTTGTAGGAAAATACTTTGCATTATAGTTTCCGCACACCATCTAGCCTTAATTACATGGAAACACTAAGCACTATAGTTCCTACACATCATGCTTTGCTGATTTATAGGAAACACTAAGCATTTGATTGTCCACACTCTGTCATGTGCCATGTTTTTGGACAATATTTAGCACTACCATTTTTTCACAAACCCATTTTGCTGAGTTAAATGGAAATCCTAAGAACTATAAATCATATAGAGAAGCTAGTGCTGACACCATCGTGTGTCTCTTCCAATCCCTTCCAATCTATTGAATCCTACTGTTGCAGTGAGGAGGTATGACTTACTGTACAGACAGTTTTCAATACAGATGACTATGTACAGAACACTGAAAATATAATTCTTAATATAAAACAGATGTACCTGACTACTGCACTGAGTGGTTTGATCAGTCCCTTTCCTGTTAACAATATACAGTCGCAGGATCTTTTAGCCAGTGATATGACAATTTTGTTTCGAATATACTTACCAACACAAGAAGCTGGTTTGCCACTCCAAACTTTGCTGTCCATGCATGTTACAACTCTTTCTCCTTTCAACTGATATCCTGGGGAGCAGTAATATTCACATCTGGAATTATAGTATGCACCATCTAAACATTTGAATCCTCCATTAAGAGGCATAGTAAGTGTAGGACATCTTTTATCTGAAAAAACAAAAACAGAAAAACGTATTTGAGCTCTCAGTTTTCCTGCAAATAAATATGATTTGACTGGAGTCTCTAATACAACCCACCATCAAATCAGAGCCCCAGAAGATAAAAGAGGAAAGAGAATTTTCTCGGTTGACACCATAAAGTTGGGTACCTCTCTGGCACTCAAAGGTTTAAATATGGATGGGCAAAAGAAGACTAGCGTCTGGCTATTCCGAATGTCCCTCTTAACGTTTTCTTAAGTCAAATACCCCATTACCACTCACTGAGGCTGATGTATTAAGACCAACTGTACCATATAGCAGACAAAATTGTTTCTGCATAGCATTTTAAACATTTGCTGTCCAATAAAGGGAGACCCTCTGACAATTTAAATGTACCAAATAGAAAAAATCTCCAGGTTTGCATTGATTTAAATGGGGCTTTTAACCCTTTGAAAGCTAGGAAGGTCTCTAACGCAATGCTTCCCACTAGTTTGGGAACATCTCTCATCTCCAAGAGATTAAAAAGCCCATTTGAATCTATGGAAATTTGTATTTGTCACATAGGGTACAAATGGTTTGCCCCAGAATTGTTCATCAGTCCAAGCATTTCATTTCATTTATCTGATATGGCTATTCAAGGCTATTTAATGTGTTATGTGGAAGGTTTGCTTTTTCCAAATTTTTCAGATTAATTAATTATTTTTTAAAGTGATAAACTTTTTTTAACAATTACCACACTTTTTTTTAAATGAAATTGGATATTACAGTGTCATTTCAGTGTACAAAACAATTTAACATATAAAAAAGTCTCTTTAGCTTGTGTTTTTAATAACAGTAAACCAAATTGTTCATAGCCATATTGGTCCTGTAGTGAAGACAATAAAGTTTGTTGTAGCTGTTGTTACATTTAAATGGACCGACTTAATTGTTCTTGATAACCACAGAGATATCTCCTTCATTTACCACACATGAAGAGGAAACCTCTGTGGTTTAGAAATCTCTGTATGAAGATCTATTCAGTGGTCCCTTAAAAGGTATCACTAACTAAAATAAACTTTATTCTACCAATAATAACAAAAATGACATATTAATTTTGCATATACAAATAGAATCATGTCTATATGCAGTACACAGGATGGTGCCAGTAATGTAGTAGCTGGGATGCACAAAGAAAATACCAGCAAGTTATGTTTGTCACAACATCTTTATTTTAAATATACCCAGATTTAACACTTTGAGTGCCAAAGAAGTATCCCCCTCCTTCCCCTTTTACCTAGTGTAAGCCCCTCCCCTCAGATGTGGAATCTGGTCCTGGGACCAGACAGCTCACAACAAGGGACAATCTCCTTACTATAAGCATAAGGAAAACCCTGCCCCCTTGACAGGTTTTTCAGGTTTTTTCTTATGCTCACTGAAGATTGTCCCTCTCTGCAATACATCTGGACAGTCTTGATGCTCTGAGGTGAACAGTG
This sequence comes from Rhinophrynus dorsalis, assembly GCA_037306005.1. Lineage (NCBI taxonomy): Eukaryota > Metazoa > Chordata > Amphibia > Anura > Rhinophrynidae > Rhinophrynus > Rhinophrynus dorsalis. The sequence continues at coordinate 157,776,560 of CM074719.1, forward strand.
TTACATCAGTAAAAGGGGTGGGAGGGGGATACTTTATCATTCAATTATTCTTAAACTACAACTCTGACAGTATTGAAATAACACTCTCCATGGCCCAAATACTATGAAGATTAATTAGAGCTGCTTTTATTGTAAAACATTACTATTCCTTCAACACATCAGCCTTTGGACTGTACTACTGTACCTTATACAAATGGCTAACTCAGAATAAGACACTCACGTTTGCATGCATATTTGCCGGACCAGCGTTTGTCTGACTGACAAATTACTTGTGAGGCTCCGTGAAGCTCAAAGCCTTTCTGGCAGTGAATGTTGCACCTTGTCCCCCTCACCGTTCTGTAGTGGGACCTATAAGAGTTGCTGCAAGTTGCATGACCATTTTTGACTTTAATGGGCGAGCACCATGGAGTGTCTAGCAGAGGAAATAATATTAGTTAAAAAAAAGAGCATACTGTCAATATATGCAGGTGTTTAAACCCATTGAGTGCCTTTGCAATGCATTGCGTACCCCTCTGGTACTCAAAGGGTTAAAGTACATATTCACACAAATTTGTGAAAACCTTTTTTTTAACCCTTTGAGTGTCAGGGGGGTGTCCAGCACATCACTCTCAGAGGGTTAAACCCTTGGATGCTAGAAATGTTTAGCAGAGCAAAGAGATGTAGAGGACACTAGCATCCAAGGGGTTAAGCACATTGCAACTCAATGTGAGAATCCTACCAAATACATTTTCATTTTCAATACTTCAATATACTATCTATTACATGCACTTACCATCAACATGATGCTCTTGGGAATGTTACCTAAAGGAGTAATTTACATTTGTATTTATCTGGGCTATTAATGTCCCAAAAAAACGATAAGCTAAATGGTAGATGGAATTAAAAAAAGTCTTAATGCGCTACTTTCTATCTCTCAAACCTCTATGGTTTGAGAGATATATGAAAATAAAGGTCTATGCTCCCTCCCCCTTCTCATGCGTCAGCTGTAGGGTGACCACATTTCCATTCTGCCATTCAGGGACACTGGGGAAATGAGAACAGTAGAATACTTGTCCTCGGCTCTAGTACAGCTATATGGGAGGGGTCAGTATACATCACTGGTCATCAGTGAGCAACCCTCTCTTTCTCCAGAGCACCACAAAGTTCTAAACACTAGAGGGAGAACTGCCCATTAACTGCTGTAACAGAAAATGTGTCTGCTGCGGGCTACAAGAAAATGTACGTCACATCCAAAGCCTTAGACAAGCTTTACACTGAAACAAAATTGCACTGCAGCTCCTGTTTGATGTCAGGATCAAGGCTCAGGTCTCTCTCTAGTGTTTAGAGCTCTGGCTGCAAGCCATTTCCCTGAAGCCCAGCAGAGACATCACTTCCTGTCACAGTAGGTAATGGGCAGTTTTCCTAGTGTCTAGAACTCTATACTCTGGAGTCTTCATTCAGGGACTGTGTATTGGCTGTCAGGGACAAGGGACACACATTTAAAATCAGGGACTGTCCTGGGCAATCAGGGACATGTGGTCACCCTAGTCAGCTGTATAGCTGACAGCATGAGATCCTGCTTCCGGGATCACACGGCGGCTCTCCAGGAGCGCTGACATCGAGATATCTAACTATAAGTACTTCATCGGTATGGTCTACCGATGAAGCTGCTTTTATTGTGCCTGGTTTGCAAGCACATGTTGTAGACCATTCCGATGAAGCGCTCCTGAAGAGCCGTGCCTGGTTGCTCGACCAGATTCTGCCTCTGACAGATTTACAGCTCACCAGGCAGAAAGGGGAGGGAACGGGGCACCTTATTTTATTATATCTCTCAAACCATAGAGGTTTGAGAGATACAAAGACGCACATTAAGTCTTTTTTAATTGCATCTAACATTTACTTTACAGTTTTTCTGGGCTATTACTATCGCTTTAAAATCAAATATCTGTATACATTTTATAGTCAACGTATAATAACATCAATTCATTACAATAAAAACCTCCACAGTATCAGAGATTCATTTGATGTAAACTATTAACCCTTAGAGTACCAGTTGGGTATGCAACGTATTGCAAAGCAATGTGTTGCGTATCCCTCTGGCACTCAACGGGTTAAATAGATCTGTTAGAAGGAAAAAGGCATCGCCTGCTAGAACAAAACTGACTGAAGTGCAGCAACATGTTAAAGTGAATTTAACTTTATAATGACTTGGGCAATTTTGAAAGGGTTTTCAAAATCACCTATATTTATAATAGCCATTCTTTATTTAAAGGATTAGTAATGTTTAAAAGGATAGTAACAGATCATTTCCAAAGCAGCTCAGATTGTTCACAATAACGAATAGTACTGCCAGCTGCTGCTCTTATTGTCCAAAACCGTACAATTACGATGTTATTTTATGTAGAAGTTTACCTCTCCTGCCCCTTTTCCCGTTCTAATGCCGCCTCCCCTTAGATCTGAAGTTTGGTCACTTAAACCTGCCCTCCTTGATGAAGCAGGGCAGGTTTTTCCTAATACTAACTGAAGATTGTCCTTCGTTGTGCTCTGCTGTCAGATCTCAGTCTGAAATGCTGACATCGGGAAAAGTGGTGGTTGGGGTAAACGTCTGCATAAAATATCATCGTAATTGTACAGTTTTGCACAATAAGAGCAGCAGCCAGCAGTACTTTTCCTTATGACGAACAAACTAAGCTGCTTTGGAAACTATCTATTACTATCCATTTAAAAAAACAAGCAGCTCATATTGTTTGTCATACTGAATAGTACTGATTTCTGAGGCTCTCAAAGTTCATAACTTGCTAGTTAAACTGTAATCGTATGATGAATTTTACCCTTCCCAACCATTTTCCTGTTCGGTAGCCACCTCCCCTAAGATTTGAGGTCCAATCACTTGACCAGACAGATCACAACAAGGGACAATCTTCCTTCTGTCAGTATAAGGAAAACCCAGCCCTCCTTGATGTAGGAAGGCAGGTTTTTCCTAATACTGACTGAAGATTGTCCCTTGCAGTGATCCGTTCTCAGATGTGAGGGGAGGTGGCTTCCGAACTGGAAAAGGGGCCGAAGGGCTAAAATTTATGTTATGATTACAGCATAACTAGCAAGTTATGAACTTTGAGAGCCTCAGATATCATTACTATTCTGTATGACAAACAATATAAGGTGCTTGTGTATTTAAACACTACTATCCCTTTAAAGGGATAGTAATACTTAAAATGTAAAAAAAAATATGTTGTAGAGTTTATCCCCCTGAGTAAAACAAGGGCACTCCCACTGCTGAAAGGTGTTTCATTCAAAAGTTATTAATTTTCAAAGTTGAATTTTTTAGGTGCAATATCACAGTGGCCTGAAATTGTATAGTGGCGCTGTTGCTACACCATCCTATGGAGATTTATGGTCAATTGACCAGAGCTATCCATAGGATCGTGTAGCAACAGCGCCACTGTACAATTTCAGGCCACTGTGATATTGCACCTAAAAAATTCAACTTTGAAAATTAATAACTTTTGAATGAAACACCTTTCAGCAGTGGGAGTACCCTTGTTTTACTCAGGGGGATAAACCCTACAACATATATTTTTTTACATTTTAAGTATTACTATCCCTTTAATAGTTTATGAGATATTTAGCTTTATTTCTTTGTCAGTACATGCAAATTATCCAGTACTTCCTGTTATGAAGTGGCAGTTGGGAGGGTGAGTGAAATGTTAGTATCTGGCACATCAGGCTGTGCCAGTATTTACTGCCTAATTTTCATAAAGTGACACATAAATAAAGCTAAACAGCTTCCAAATCATAACTAGGAATAACTAACAAAATAAATAAATAAATATATATATAAATATATATATATATATATATATATATATATATATATATATATATAGATAGATATATATAGTCAAAATGGGCACTCCTATCTGACATATTGAAAAAATCAACTGCCTGGGTGCTGAACCCATGGTGTTGAACCCATGAAATAAGTACACACGCAGGTCTTGTAAAAAGTGCTGATTTATTTATCAACTTTTCAGTCCCATAAAAGGGCCCTTCTTGATAAAGTCCCTTTTAGGGGAGCGAAATGTTGACAAATAAATCAGCACTTTTCAAAAAACCTGTATGTGCACTTATTTCATGGCTTCAACACAATTATATATATAGATATATAGATATATATAGATATATAGATAGATAGATAGTATTCACAGAAAACTGTTAAAATCAGTGTAGCATGCTTCTTGTTTTGCTGTGTCAATGGGGTTGAGCCATTGCTCTTAATCCCTCCTCCTCTGTTGATGTCAGCATCTGAAATCTCACCTTCCCACAAATGATGCTGCTCCTTTACATTTTCTTCATTGGACTTACCTTTGATGTCATCAGTGGGAGATTAGGAGGCATAAAGGGCACGAGGAGACCAAATTAATTTATTTCTTTACTGGACCAGGATATATCCAGAGAAGGGTGAGAAAAATAAGAAACCAACTGCATGCTTTTAAAGTATATAGGCCCCTTTGGAATGTCAGGAATAAGATCCCTAGCTCAGTATTTATTAATAAAATGTTTTTTCTCAAGTAGTGGTACTGACTTTCTGCCACTATAAAGTGTACCAGACCATATAAAGTAAACGTATGATTTAATATGAAAAATATACAGTAATGCGCAAAAGTTTTAGGCAGGTGTGATACATTGATGTAAAGTAAGAATGCTTCCAAAATATGTTAATAGTTTATATTTATCAATCAACAAAATGATAGTGAGTGAACAGAAGACAAATCTAAATCAAATCAATATTTGGTATGACCACCTTTTGCCTCCAAAACAGCATCAGTTATTTTAGGTACAGTTGCACACAGTTTCTTAAGGAAGTCGGCAGGTCGGTTGTTCCAAACATTTTGGCGAACTAACCACAGTTCTTCTGTGGATTTAGACAGCCTCAGTTGCTTCTCTCTCTCTTCATGTAATCCCAGATATACTTGATGATGTTGAGATCAAGGCTCTATGGGCACCATACATCACTTCCAGGACTCCTTGTTCTACTTTATGCTGAAGATATTTCTTAAAGGGATAGTAATACTTCATTTTAACTTTATTTTATTTTGTAGGCATTAAAAAACATGAAGAATGATATAAGTCTTATCTCTGAAACCTTTACGGTTTAAGAGATATTCATAAACAAAGTATCCCCCCCTGTTCAACCAGATCAGAAGGGAGATGCCCAGGTAGACTGCAGAGAGGGACAATCTTCAGTTAAGATAATGGAAAAAGCTGAAAAACTTGTCAAGGGGGGAAGGGCTTTCATTGTTTTCATACAAAGAAAATTGTCCCCTTCTGTTATCTGTACTGTCATACAACCAGACTCACATCTGAGAAGAGATGGCTTACACTAGGTAAAAGGGGCGGGGAGGGGAACTTTGCTTGTGAATATCTCATAAACCATAAAGGTTTGAGAGATAAGACTTATATCATTCTTCATGTTTTTTTAATGCCTACAAAATAAAATAAAGTTAAAACGAAGTATTACTATCCCTTTAATGACTTTGGCTGTATGTTTGGGGTCATTGTCAAGCAGCAGAATTAATTTGGGGCCAATCAGATGCTTCCCCAAGGCATGATGGACAAGTATCTTCCTGTACTTCTCAGCATTGAGGAGACCATTAAATCTGATCAAATTCCCAACTCCATTTGCAGAAATTCAGCCCAAACTTGCAAGGAACCTCCACCATGCTTCACTGTTGTCTGCAGACACTCATTCTTGTACAGCTCTCCAGCCTCCGACGAGCAAACAGCCTTCTGATACAGCCAAATATTTAAAATTTTGACTCATCAGTCCAGAGCACCTGCTGCCCCCAGTTCCTGTGTTTTCGTGCACAGTTTAGTCCATTGGCCTTGTTTCCACATTGGAGGTATGGCTTTTTGTCCACAAGTCTTCCATGAAGGCCACTTCTCCGTACAGTAGGTGGGTGTACCAGGGTCCCACTGTTTTCTGCCAATTCTGAGCTGATGGCACTGCTGGACATTTTCCGATTGTGAAGAAAAGTAAGCATGATGTGTCTTTCTTCTGCTGCACTAAGTTTCCTTGGCCGACCACTGCATCTACAGTTCTCACCATTGCCCATTTCCTTGTGCTTCTTCAAAAGAGCTTGGACAGCACATCTGAAAACTCCTGTCTGCCTTGAAATTTCTACCTGGGAGAGAACTTGCTGATGCAGTATATCTACCTTGTGTCTTGTTGCTATGCTCATTCTTGCCATGGTGTATGACTTTTTGATATTAAACTGTATTCAGCAACCTCACCTTGTTAACTGAGTTTGGTTGTCATATTAAATTGATGATCATTAGCACCTGATTGGTATAATTGTTTAATCATACAACTGACTATAAGCCAACAAAATCCCTGAATTTATGCAAGTGTACCTAGAAGAACTGATGCTGTTTTAAAGGCAAAGGGTGGTCATACCAAAAATTGATTTACATTTTTCTTCTGCTCACTATGCATTTTGTTAATTGGTGAATATAAATTATTAACCCTTTGAGTGCCAGATGGGTACGCAATGCATTGCATACCCATCTGGCACTCAAAGGGTTAACAAGTCTATTTTTTTAAAGAATTCTTACTTTACAGCATTTTTCACGCCTGCCTAAACATTTGCACATTACTGTATATTTTGATTTAGTTGAAAAAAACAAGGGTATTCCTGCTGCTGGGAAATGTCTCATTGAACCAGTATTACAAAGCAGACCTGCACTGCCTGTCAGTTTTATGAAGGAACTGTTCCTATTTCATTATATGGATGGCTTTTGTAATTGACAATAGTGCAATTGGTCATGATACACTGCACCTAAAATGCAATTTTGTTTGGTAATAACTTTTTAATAGTGCATCTGCCAGCCATCTTGAATTTCACATATTCATAGATAATTTCCTTTTAAGAGAAGAAACCTTTCTGATTGCAACATGAAGTCAGCTTGTTGGTGTGTTGGTTTTGGCATAAGGAACTTTGAAAATCACATACAGATTCTTATTTTTCGGTATTTGCAAATAAGCCAGTACTTCCTGATAGGTTCATATATAATCTTAAATTTTATCAAAGCTAAATACACTAATCTGCAGCTGTATTTTGTTGTGAAATCTATGGGGTTTGTACCATGTTTTCTAATATATAAAATTAAAATTATGATCTTAAATACAGAAACAGATCTTGATGTTTTGGTCATTAAGTTATATATCACTTAGCTTCAACTCATAAAACATAAATCAATTGAGAAGCCATCTGCCTGCACCACGTCCATGCACACATGGAAAAAACTTTAGATCAAGAAACAGCGGGCCTTAGGTACAAAAGAAAAGGTGAGTAATTCTAGAGCAGACTAACTGCACTATACAGGAAAAATACAAAAATTACCAAATCCCCAACTATATAACCCTTTCAGTGCATACTCCCTGATACTCATAGGGTAACCCCTTGAAAGATAAAGAGGTCTCTAACATATTGTTTTGCAATGCTTTTGAACCTCTGTAGCTATGGTTTAAAAAGTCCATTTGAAATCAATGGGAAGTGGTATTTGACCCCAGATATATTGCTCCAGAATTACTTTTCTTTTTTGTATATTAAAACTCACTTATCTCCCCAGCCCTCCAACCACTTTCTGTGATGTCAACCCTTTCTCCAGTGAACTGACTGACATTGTCAGTCCACCAGAGGAGTTTGATTGCCATGGCAACCTGATCCAACATTCACTCACATGTAGACATTTGTCTGTGAACAGTTCTAAAAAATCTTGAGAAATCTGTCAGCCTGTTAGTCTGTTAGCACTTGGAGTGTTGCCATATCAAAACATAGAAACATAGCATTTGATGGCATAAAAACTATTTGGCCCATCTAGTCTGCCCATTTTTCATTTTGTAAAAACCTCATTTGGTCCTTGGTGTTGTCTTTTGTTCTGGACAGCCTTATGCCTATCCCATGCATGCTTAAATTCCGTCAATGTTTTAACTTCTACCACTTCTGCTGGTAGGCTATTTCACTAGGTCTGCCAGATCACCCCTTTAAAACAGGACACATATATAAAAAACAAGCTACAAAGGAATTATTGCCCAATAATAATAGTAAACTTTAAACTGTAGTACTAGGAGTTTGTAATCATTAAAGTGATATATAAAAGTAATTTCACTTTTACTGAATACTGCTTAGCAGAAACTGGATTGTGACAATGTCAAAGAAGGGTCTATGCATGTTTTATATATCAAAGGAGGTGTTATTTGTGACTTCTAAATGAACATTTTGGTTAGCTAGTAAGAGTAACTTTCCTACTGTCATCTGACACTTGGAAATTAGATGAGTATGTTCAGATTCTCCAAGTCTGAAACCCTGCAATTATCATTAATCTGAATCAGTGCTTTATTGCTTCTGAAATAGGACAAAATCAGCATGACTATACCAAATCCCAGCTGTGACTTTCAGTTTAGTATTGCATACTTTTTCAGGGGAAGGGGGTTGTGTTTTGTTTCCACTGAAGATGTGCACTGAGTCAGGATGCAAAAATGCTCTCAATAAAAAAATATGTGAATGAAAGTGGAGGCACATGAACAGTGAGATCAAGGAGGACAATACAGTCAATATATTGTTTTTGCCTAGCTACTGGGTTTATTTAGTGACTTAAGATGAAAAGTAGATGTAAATGAAGAATGTGGTGAGGGAAAAAATGAATAGAAAAAGGGGTTTCCTGAGTAAGAATAATATTGCTAATACATGGAGAGTAATATGACTGCTCCTTTTATAGGATTTCTGCTGTCTCATAGATTTCAAAATAATGTAAAAATGTTTTCATATTATATCCACAAATAGGATTAACTTTGATGTTTTGATTGCCTAAAAAGCAGTCCATGTAGAAGTCATCCAACAAAAAAAATATAAGAGAAGAAAGGTAACAAGTTAAAAATGGACAAGTGTGGAGGTATGGACGATCCTCGATCATGACGGACATGTGATACCTTACTCAATTTAAAGCTGTTAACAGCATCTAAACGCTCTTGGAGGAAACTGTTTGTGCTGCGCCAGGGTTGGTTAAACTGTTATGACAGGTAAGAAGAAAAAATCTTTTGCCTATTGGGACTTATTTTGGCATGACTTGTCTAGAGGTCAGAGGTGCATAAAAGAGCCATCTGAAGCCCTTCAACCGTTGAGTATGGCGGGATCCGACAAGGAGGATAGGCCTAGGCTTTCTTTGTCACCTATCACCTGGCAAGATCTTAAGCTGCTACTAACCAAGACAGATCTTGAACAACTGCTTTCAGCCCAACAGGACTCTATCAAGCATGATATTGCTGACCTTCGGTCAGATCTATATCATGTAGATGCCAGAGTGAAAGTGTCAAGGATCAGTATCCAGGTGCCCACATGTCTGGACCCTAATGTAGCTGGAGAGTGGCGCTGGGGAGCATAATTCGGAACATTGACATTGGCACCTATCCCTTGCTGTGGTCAAAGCCAGGTAAAGGTGCTGGCCGTGAAGCCAGATGTCTGATCCTGGTTGAGTCGGGACCCTGACCAAGATGGCAGCAGATGCACACCAGAGTAGGTCTCAGACAAAGGACCCAATGAGAACCCCAGACGCAGACCTTCTAAGCTCACACTCAACTGAAAAAGGATCTGCCCAAGATAGCAGGCTGAGACTGCTTAAGGTTCACCAGTAGGGCAATAAGAACTAACCCTTTAAATATAGCAGGCTGGGACTGCTTAAGGTTTGATCATAGGGCAATAGAGACTAGCCCTTTAAATGTAGCAGGCCAGGACTGCTTAAAGGGACAGTAATACTTCGTTTTAACTTTATTTTATTTTGTAGGCATTAAAAAAAACATGAAGAATGATATAAGTCTTATCTCTCAAACCTTTATGGTTTATGAGATATTCACAAGCAAAGTTTCCCCTCCCCGCCCCTTTTTCCTAGTGTAAGCCATCTCTTCTCAGATGTGAATCTGGTTGTATGACAGGACAGATAACAGAAGGGGACAATTTTCTTTGTATGAAAACAATGAAAGCCCTTCCCCCCTTGACAAGTTTTTCAGCTTTTTCCCTCTCTGCAGTCTACCTGGGCACCTCCCTTCTGATCTGGTTGAATGGGGGGGGGGATACTTTGTTTGTGAATATCTCTTAAACCATAAAGGTTTAAGAAATAAGACTTATATCATTCTTCATTTTTTTTAATGCCTACAAAATAAAATAAAGTTAAAATGAAGTATTACTATCCCTTTAAGGTTCGTCCAAAACACGTAATGAATATCTCTCACCATACAGTGGTGAAGGAGATGGAGTAGGATAGCAATGACATGTTTGAAGGACTTCCAATCACGGTTTGAACTGAATATGACTAGGATAGATAAAACTCTAATAACCCCAGAGTAAAATGGAGCACTTCCGCCACCAAGTGATTGACTAATACTTGTATTACTCTTATACCACAAGTAATATAGGACAACAAAGTCATGGTAACAGATCAACATTGACATTTCTCCTGCTGAAGCGACTGCTGGTGGGACCCTGCCTCTCCTCTTTTTTCAATTGCTATTTGCAATTGTATGCTTATTCATTCAGGTAAACTCCCTGCTCGGCTGGTGTCCCTCCTCCTCCCATTCTTCTCAGATAGTCATCTCTCCCTTACCTCAGTAATTTCCCATTGCCCACCTTCCAATTTGGGGGCTCACATTCTCACGCTCTCTTCCTCTTCCATTTGAATACACTTTTTCTTCTGACTGTTGGGTGTGCTAGCCGAGTATGGATCCCCCAGGCTGCTCCTCTGAGCTTGGGGTGGTCCTTATTACTATGCCACCTTGTCCTGCCCCTGCTCAAATGATGCTTATCTGTTATTTCTGGCTGATTATCTACTCATGTGGGTCATTCTGACACAGGCAGAGCTTACTTGGGCCTCTTTTTAGACATGTCATGTTCAATGTTTTAGCTCTTCTCTCTCCCTCTCCCCCCTTTTTTTTGTCCCCCTCCCTCACTCTGCTCCACCCACATTTTCTAACGCGACATGTGTCAGATGGTCTGTTCTGTTGTTTATTAAGTTTATTTTTTACCTGTTTACTATATAACTCCACATAAGGTAGTGGCGGAGTTTTCCAGCGAGGTGCTGAGTGCAAGATACTCAAGAACAGAGTCACGGATCAGGGCAAGGAGCTTTGAGTCAGACAACAGGGAAGTGTCAAGTCTTCAAACTCCTGGAAAATGGAAGGTGTATAGGAATGGCTAACAATAGGTCAATTGGTGCATTATTGGACCAGGTAATGGGGTGGATGGTGGCAGCTGCAACAAAGTGGAGATGGGCCTGAAAGATCATCAAAAGGTCTATCCTAGAGAAACACAAATGGGGAGAGGAAATGAAGGAACAGTTGCAAACTCCAGGGTTTAGCAAGTGCCAAGCATCCAATAGGGCAGAGTCCTGAAACAGCCTGTGGTCCTTAGAATAGTGAGAAAGTGGTAGGCTAGAGGAGCTGCTAGAGCAAACAAGAGGGGGTCAAGGACCATATTAAAATCCCACCAAGGATAAGGAGACCTTCACCAAAGGCACTAAGTCTGCCAGGACTCTGTGTAAGAAGGTAAGTTGCTGTGAGTTGGGGGCATAAACATTGGCAATAGTAAGCAGGGAGCCAAACATACCCTTACTAAATACGTAGCAGCCCTCATCATCTTTTTGCATATCTAGGAACTTAAAAGGGAATGACCTGTGTTTGGAGGAGGCACAGCTGTGGTATTGAAGGGTGTAGGATTTACTGCGATGGATAGGCATACATGTGCAGGAATAATGCATCTTCTGAATCAGGCAAATCTGCCCCTGCAAGCATGCACATTCCATGTACAACAAGCAATGTTTTTTGGGTGGTACTGAGTCCCTTAACATTAAGGGAAAATATCTGAAATTGAAAAGTCATGGTGGCTTAGGGTTGTGAAACAGAGAAGACCTAAACCAGAGACCAAGGAGGGAACCAGCGCAACTGTCCAAGGGAGGAAAAAGGGGAAGAAATGCTTAGGGAGGGCAAGGGGGAAGCATAAGGAAGATGGAAAGAAAAACTGGAGAGAGGGGACTTTCCCCAGAGGGAAAATCATACAATGAGAAAATTATAACAAATTCAACCTCAAAGAGTAGAGTTATATAGTAAACAGTTAAAACATAGTTATATAGGGCCAGTGCATTAAATTGACCTCTCTTAGGAAGCGTCTAGCCAGGGCAAAACTTTCTGACCTGACTGATACCCATAGCTACTTGGAGCATGATAACAAAATCTCTGGTGATCATCTTTTGCTCCCGGAGGTTCTCTCATATCGTCAATGTATCAAATCTCTGCTGTCGACCCAGATCAATAAATCTTACCTATGGACCAAGACTTATAATATTGAGCATAGCAGCTGAAGCTGTCGTTGGCTGCTCCTCCAAACAAAGAGTACAATAGAGGAGTGCAGGATTAATGCCGTTCACACCTGAAGGGTATTCTTGTTCGAGATCCCACTATAGCATCCACCATTCGTGATTTCTACAGCTCTCTCTATAACCTGGAGACATTGGGGGTCCTTCACTGGCTGTGTCACAATCCCGATATGTCAGGGAGGCTTTCTCCACAGGTTTTGTTGAGGTTTGGCTTTGGGCCTGTTTCATATCCTATGTCCTGGCCCTATATTGGAATCCCTTGGCTAGAATTTGCATAAATGCACTCCCTCCGACCGATTCTGCATGCCTAATGGCACAAGTCAGGGCTGCCCCTTTTCTCCTATAACCTTCATTATGGTCATGGAAACCTTAGCTAGCAGGATTCGGGGCAATCTGGCAGTCTCTGGTTTTCAGGTGGGTTGCCAGGATCACAGACTTACTCTCTTTGCTGATGACCTTGTTTTTGCCGTCTCCTATCCCCTTTCTTCCTTACCTATCATAATGGAGGAACTTACCCCCTTTGGTGCAGTAAGCATCTTTAAAGCCAATGTGGCCAAATCAGTGGTCCTCAGCCTCAACATTCTCACATGTCGTCTCCGCTCTCTCCATGTCCTTGTTCCTTTCAAGTGGGCTACTTCTTCTATCCCTTATCTGGACATACACCTTGCCGCTTCTATACCTGAGCTCTACCCGCTCAACTACATTCCCTTGGAGAAAGCTATTTCTGACAATCTGCGTAGACACTCCTCCCTCTTCCTATCCTGGACTGCCGTATTAATTCACTGAAAGTGGTCTTCTTGCCCAAGGTCCTATATCTTTATCAGACGGTCTCATTACCTTATCTAAATCCTATCTCAAATCCCTACAGTGCCCTTTCAACTGTTTTATTTGGGGAGGCAAGCCATCCAGGCTTAGGTTCTCCCTTTTATCCAACTTGCATCGCCAGGGAGGTCTAGGGGCCCCTGACCTCATTCAGTATTACAGATCTGCAGCTCACCTAGATCCTTCACTGGTTTCGATCTCCCCGTTCAAAAACCTGGGTCTGCATGCTGGATACCATGTGCACTCCCACTCTTCTTTACACCCTACCTTGGCTTTCTCCATCTGCTAGACCATCTTCTGTGCAGACACGTCCTCTTCTCCCTCTCCCCTGGTCTCCGCACATGGGACTCTTTCGTTTCAGCGCAGCTTCATAGCTTAATTTCCTCTCATCCCCATAAGACAGACCTCCTTCGGGATGAATATCTATTGAACTATTTGATGTCACATTTTTAACTGAATATGTATTATGATACTGACATTGTTTCAGTTGCACACGGGCAATCCCTAGCTCTTTTACACTTCGTAATCATTTTATTGTATTTTTTTTTTTATTTGCCTACTTGGTGCTAGTCCATTGTGTGTGTGTGGGGAGGGTTTGTCTTCACAGAGTGTGAAGGACTTGACCCATATGTTAAGAGGAGCCATAAGCTCCAGACCTTAAGAAAGTGTTCATGTGAATCATTAGTACATTTATTGGGCTTAAACTTATTGTGTTGATATTTTGGATAAGAGAGAGTTGTTCAAATTTTATTATGGAAATGTTATGTGCTGCAATTATAGATTGTATAAAGTAAGTTTATAAATCAAGGTTCCCAGAAAACAGTTCAGGGTGCCCTATTTATAATACATATATGTAATGATACACACTTACTGTAACTGTAAGCTACTGCCAATTGCTCATGGTTGTGTTTTCAGCTAGGTCACAAACTACCAAAAAGATTTCTTTTTTATAATATAGTTCATTATGCTCTAGGAAAAAATATCTTACATTAAGTTTCATTAGCTGTGTCTTTCATTATATTCTTTATTTTATAAAGTACTTATAGTAAGCTTAAAGGAAATTCCCATGATTCTTTTCAGCTGAACCTAGTGAACTTATTGAGTGTCAGAAGGGTGTGCAATTCATTGCTTTGCCATGAATTACATACCAGTCAGATGTTAATCAGTTGTGAGAACCCGCTTCCAATGATCTTATTCTGCTATTATTTGAAGTTCTGTCTGCTTGACTGGACACACCCACTACTCTCACTACTGGCCAGTAAATTTTCTGAGCTCCCATCTGCATTTCTTTATATACTCCTAAGGCCTATACCTAGCAGCCTTGCAAGCACTGCAGTACACATGCAAAGTGTTTACACTGTCCATCATTCCAGTTCTATGTTTCCTGACTCCTGTATATGACCCTTGCTTTAATTGACTGCAGCATTTTGCTGTCACTTGCCCATGACTTCCTATGCATTTTACTACTACCGCCTCTGCCTGCTGTTAGCCCACAACCTCTGTTTAGTATCTGATTACCATATTTCCCATCTATGCTCCCTAGATACTCTCTCTACTAGCATACCTTTGGACTTTGTGAAATTTTGTAGCTCCCCAGCAGTTCGGAACCATTACTGACAAGTGAGTTAGTTTTCATTAATTTTCTGCTTTCATTCCAGTTCTGTCCCTGTTCCTGACCAGTGAGCCTGAGACCTTTACATGTATGCAACTTCTTGTTGGTTCTAGGCCCTAGATTATCAGGTCTGTGCCTAGCATTCCTCTTCTGCCCAGAGTCCACCTCCTATCGAGTCAGTTAATGAGACAATATAGGATTTACTGAGCTATATTTTCTACATCGAGCATTTTAATGTAGTAAAATTCTCTCTTACATATTTGAGAAATTGACAGTCAATATGTGGTACAAAGATTTTCTGCAGTCACCCCCTAACAATTAGACTTTCATCCTTTACTACGTGATTGTTTCCTAAATATTTGCTACCTCTGAGCTTTGAGACCTTGTTGTTTATATTAATGGAGTAAATTGCTATATTTGAGCATTGTCACCCTGTCCAAATCTAGAGTTCTATATGTTTAAATCTAAGCTATCTGGTACTACTTTTGTATCAGAGCTATATAATGGTGTTTATGTTACTCATAAAATGGCAATATTTTCTAATACAACATAAGGTCTAGTGGATAATACCCATTACTGCTGAAAATACAGTATAATCACCTTCGCTATAGTATTATAACACAATGGCTATTCTGTATTCATTAGATTTAACAATAAAATCTAATATAATATCTAACACTATCTAAATACTAAAATTAACCAAAACCCTAAAAGTAACTCTAACTCTACCCCAATGACACTAAACTGCACTCCTCAGGGCACACAAACAGGTTTGGTTTCATGAATTTCACTGCCTAAGCAAAAATAAATAAATAAAAGGGATTGAGTCACCTAGCTGTGATCAAGGATGGATATCCTGAAAATGTGACCTTTTCAAGTGTCACAAGGACTAATGTTGAGAAACACTTCTTAACTCAAACTGAAATCCAAGTCCTAAACCTATTCCCAATCCATAATTTTACCCATAAACCTACACAAAGTATATTACCACTCTTATTGTATTATATTGACATTATCCAGACTTCAGGTTTTAACAGCAGTATATGGAACATATGTGGTCTGAAGACAGCAAATGATAAACTGAACAGCCTTCACAGCAGTATCACAGTGTATGATACTGGAGAGAAGAGCATGGGGAAGAATATAAGAGTCCACAGGAGGAAATGCTGCAGAAAGGGATGGATTTGCCATTAGGTAAAGTAAGCAACTGCCTAGAGTGCCAAGTACTGAGGGGAGGTTGTGTCTTGAATAATCCCAGTGCTGCTGGGTTTTGGTTGTCTATTTAGTAACCGATTGACAGACCCCTTTACTGGACATTATTTAACCCCTTTGATGCTAGATAGGGCTCCAATGCATTGAGAAGCAATACATAGGCGATTTAGAGCAGCCAATGGTAAAGAGCTTTGCATGTGCTTGTATGTTATAGTGCAAGATATTTTTTGAACCAGGCAATGGTAGGTGGGGCTACAGGGTGAGGTCTTTTGAGGTGTGTGTGTGGTCCTGGGTGGAGCTAAGGGAGCATTGGATGCTTTTGCCTGGATGTTCCCCAGATGTAAATACGGTTTTGAATCCAGTGGCAGTGAAAACAAATCAACATCTATAAAAATGTGTGTGTGTAATTTCAGAAGACTATTTTACATTTAGAAGAAAACAGTCATGTCTGTAAAATAACAAACTCAGCAATATATGTAAACAATTTACAGGCCAAATATGTCATGAAATTACAGTTAAAACAGTGTTGTGACTTGATAATTCATCATACTTACACACAAAAGGATTTAACATTTTCATGGTTACATAGTTTTCTTCAACCTACATGCAAGTCTTAGTTAAGCAAGAGGTGTTGGCAGTAGTTATATGATAGCACCTCATAGCATGCAGATTAAACAAAGCATTCACCTCTGTCGGAATATCTATTGCGTGCATACAAATCCTCATCATCTTCAACTGGTGAGTAGCCCGATCCTAAAATAAAAAACAAAAAAATGCAAATAGCCAGAAAATAAAAAGTGAGATAGGAAGGATTGCTAGTAAAAGAAGTGCGGGTGCTGTTATAAGTGGAAAGCATCCATTTTAAAAAGTGAAACCTACTGGTAAAAGTAAATTAGAATGTTGTTCTGCTACATGATAAAAGGAGAAGTAAGGCCTCCTAATAATAACACCCAATTATGGCCAGAAAATAATAATAGCCCCTCTGAATTCTACCTTTGAGCCTTTGTTTAAGATATAACATCTTTAATCAGTCCTGGATGTCATGTGACAGTCCATGGAGGCAGCCATGACAGTTGGTGACATACAGCATGAGCCTATTTAACCTGGTAAGGGCCAAGGGTACTACTCATACTGCTCTAGCCATAAAGGATTTAGATTACCATGCGTAATGAGTAGACTTTGAGGTCTTGTTGTTCTTCTAGAAACTGTCATGTCTGCCTCCATGGACATGAAATCCAGGACTGTTTGAAGAGGGTAGTTCTTGAAAAAGGCACAAAATAAAAAAATCATAGGGCTTCAATAGGACTTTTGCCCATAATGCAGTATTAGGAGGCGTTAGTTAATATAAATGTTTCCATACTGTAGGCATTAGTGATAAATTAGGTGACCATACCGTTACATTTCTATGGTGCTTAGTTTATACTATTAAAATAAGACCCATCTAATTATATCTTCTTCGCATAAGATAAAGGTGGTATTTGTTCCTTTAAGAACTGAAGGGGTGTGTAACTCATTGCTTCACAATGAGTAGTGCACCACTCTGGTCCTTATAGGTTAATAATCAAAAAGTATCATGAAGTGAATGTGGTATAATATGAGTCTAACACTGTTAACACATATATAGGACCTTATGCACGTAGGAAAAGCAGAGCAATGCTAAAACAAACTACCTGCACCATAAGGAACAACTGGTTTAACACTTTGAGTGCCAAAGAGTTATCCAACACACTGCAACACTGAACAATAAAATTACATTTGCAGCTACCTTGAATGAAATGCTTTGGAGACCTCTGTAGCATTTAAAGGGATAGTAATACTTAAAATGTAAAAAAAAATATGTTGTAGGGTTTATCCCCCTGAGTAAAACAAGAGTACTCCCACTGCTGAGAGGTCTTTCATTCAAAAGTTATTAATTTTCAAAGTTGAATTTTTTAGGTGCAATATCACAGTGGCCTGAAATTGTACAGTGGCGCTGTTGCTACACCATCCTATGGAGATTTATGGTCAACTGACCAGAGTTGTCCATAGGATCGTGTAGCAACAGCGCCACTGTACAATTTCAGGCCACTGTGATATTGCACCTAAAAAAGTCAACTTTGAAAATTAATAACTTTTGAACAAAACACCTCTCAGCAGTGGGAGTATTCTTGTTTTACTCAGGGGGATAAACCCTACAACATATTTTTTTTTACATTTTAAGTATTACTATCCCTTTAAGGGATTAAAAGTCTTATTTAAAGGAACAGTAAACTTTTTTATGAAAAAGCATATGTTGTAGGGCATTTCCTGTTGAGTAACATAAGGGTGCTTCCACTGCATATCTCCTCAGTTATTACAGTTTAAACCCCATGTTTATTTACATTAGCAGTGACCTCTAGTGATCAGATTCCATTTAGTTCTCCCGTTACATTCTAATGAAGAGGAAATAAATATACAGATGTGAGAGGCCTCTGGGAATGAACAGCAGCACAATGGCCTGTTCTACGGCTAATCACCGCCCAGAAGCATCACGTTTTAGCTCTCTAGAGCCATTACAGAGAAGAAATGTCCACATACATATTAGACTAATCACACCCAAAAGGGCGGTCCAGTTCCATAATGACAGGCAAGTCCCCCCTGCATGGGAACACCAGCTAACCCCCAACGTATGTTTCGGCCTAGTTGGGCCTCGTCAGGAGGGTGCAGCTGGATTCCCTAGGCACTGAGAGCAAGGGGTCCACGTCTGGATTACCCTTTACTCTTAGGGAGATTCCCTAAGAGTATTCAAAATAAATATACAGAATGTGAGAGGTTTCTGGGAATGAGCAATAGCACAATGGCCTGTTCTATGGCTCGTCACCGCCCAGAAGCATCTTCTGGGAGGTGACTAGCCATAGGACAGGCCATTGTGCTGCTGTTCATTCCCAGAAGCCTCTCACATTCTCTATGTTTATAATGAAGAGGAAAGTCAGTGACTTACAGTTCTCCATAGAATGTGATAGAAACTGCCTGTCACTTGCTGTCAGTTAGAACTATCCTATATAATAATTCGCTAATGTATGTTTGTCAGAAGATGTCATGCACAGTACAGATGGCTGTGCGCGCAGCAGTCATACACAGTATAGACTGCCCGCGCTGTGGATGATAATGTAGCAGGGCTCTCCAAATTCAGACCATAATCCTCTCTGCGCACTCGGTGCACAGAGAGGACTACGGTCTGAATTTGAAGTGCCCGCTCCATTATCAGCTGCAGTGCGGGCAGTCTCTACTGTGCATGACTGCACCGCGGCTGTTGCTGCCTGACACTGTGGCCTGTATACACGGGCTGTTCAACTAGTCAGGAATAAATGCACATTAAATTCTTTTGTAAGTTCTGAATAAAACAGCTGACAGCTGTGGGAGTGACCTTGCTTTACTCAGCAGGAAAAGCTCTATAACATACATTTTCATAAAAAAAGTTTACTGCTCCTTTAAAATTTAACACTGTATAATGACTTGGGTAACTATGAAAAAGCTTTCAAAATCATCCATATTTATGTTAGCCTCCTATTTAAAACTATACATCATGAGATATTTAGCCTTTATTTGTCAGTTTATGCAAATTAAGCAGTAGCAACTGGCACAGCCCAATGTGTGAACATTCCTTTCTTCTTTCCAACTGCCACTTCCTAACAGGAAATACTGTCTAATTAGTGTAAACCAACAAATGAATAAAGCAAAATATATAAAAAAAACTCTAGTTTTAAATAAAGAAGAGGTATCCTAAATATGGGTGATGCGGAAAGCCTTTCAGAATCATCCAAGTCATTATAAACCAGTGTTTCACAACCTTAGTCCTCAGGGAACACGACAGTACAGCTTTTCAATACAACCCTGATTGTTAATATGTGTCTAATCAGTAGCACAGTCATTGTGCTTAATCAGGAATGTTCGTGTGACCCAAGGACAGAGCAGAGAATTACTGTTATAAAGTCAGAATTTGCTCTAGTTCTTCTTAAAGCGGTACTACCACCCCTTATACACATGGTCCCAAATAATTATCCATCTGGCGACTAGCTGCTCAGTAGTGCTAGTCGCCAAAGTTATTACCTCATTAATGAGAATTATAAACTGCTCCCGGAAGGACAGGCAGGACACATCGCAGACATCTTTCCACAGTGACGTCTGTGCGCCTGCGCTGTCAGTCCCTTTTGGAGCCGAATGGCTCCTAGCAATGCCTCCTAGAGCAGGCTGGGATTGAAAATGCAGGCGTGCAGACGTCACTGTGGAAAGATGTCTGCACTGTTTCCTGCCTGTCAGTCTGGGAGCAGTGTATAATTCTCAATAACACGGCAATAATTCTGGTGACTAGTGCTACCGAGCAGCTAGTTTCCAGATGGGTAATTATTTGGGTGGTAGTTCCACTTTAAACCCACTTTAAATTAATGGGGAATTTTATTTGTCCTCAGTGGTGCCATTTCTCCAGCATTTCTCTGTTTGTTCTTTGTGCACATGGCCCATGGTCTTTGGTGTCATATGAATCATTTATATTCATGTATGTCCACAGTGCACTGTATTGTAGCATTTTTATTTTCTGCTATTTATGTTGTTTTGCTCTGCTTCTAAATAAAATGAACCATACATAGTTATGGAGCACCAGAGTGAACCAGCGTGGTCAGCCACTAATTATAACAGCAAAGCATCTGAAATGGAAGTCAGGAAGCCTCATAACCGCAGGCTCAGTTATTAACTGCTTGAATGCCACAAACTTCCTCAGTACATTGATTTAGCATCCAAGAGCAGAAAGGTTAACTAACACCTACTAATAATAACACCTCATTTACCTTGTTATGACCACAAAATCCTGAAGACTACTATGAATATTCCCTTTCTCTTTGGTTCAAGAAATAGCATCTTCAGTCAGTCCTGGATTTCATGTTCATGGAGACAGACATGACAGTTGCTAGCCATACCACTCAACCTCGAAATCTTCTCTCCACCATGGTAATCTTCAGTAGGATCATGTAATCTTCAGTAGGATCATGTACTCTTCAGTAGGATCATGTACTCTTCAGCAGGATCATGTAATCTTCAGTAGGATCATGTACTCTGTCTGCTTCAGTTGAAAAAAAACTACCAGCAACTTTCATGCCCACCACCATAAACATGGCTTCTAGGACTGACTGAAGATGTGAGGGGTTATGCACCAAGGCATGCTAAAGCGGTGATAAAGTGAAGATCACTTCTCCAGTGATATCCCTTCTCCAGTTCCTATGTTATTCTATAGAGCCTATGCGGTAAGATCTCCAGTGCATTGGCTCCATAGAATAACATAGGACTTGGAGAAGTGATATAACTTGAGAAATCATCTTTACTTATCAACTCTTTATCCCGCTTTAGTGCATAATCCCCATCATCTCTTAAAGACACAAGTGAAAAATGAATAGGGGACATTATGATTTTCTGGCTATAGTAACTTAATTAGGGGATTATTATTAGGATATATTAGTTATCTTTTAAAATATCACTTGGACATTTTAACGTCATGTTTAGGTTGCTAAATGTTACTCTGTGTTTCTCTATCCAAATTCAAAGAAAGGAAATAATCAGTTCGTAACATCTCTCTTCTTCACAGCAATTTCAGCAGAGGCCATTAACCCTTTGCATAGCAGTCGGGCACTCAAAGGGTTAAATAGACATTATGGATTGCTTTCCTTCATTACGATAGGTGGATTATCTAGTTTTAGTTTAGTGTAGTTAGGACAATTATTTGTAGCTGCCTCTATGCTGAAATGCACATCACATTGCATAGCATTGTTATAAGCAGGGGTAAACCTAGGATTACAAGAGAAGGCTTTCGGAAATAAAATCATGGTGCAACGAAAATACCTAAACTTGCTTTTTTGGAATAATGCATACAAACGATATTACAATGACCTGAGCAGAGAGTAGAAGTGGTGATCTGTGTTTCTTCTCATGCTGTTCTTGGATTAAAATTCACATCATCCTCATGATGGGAGTTGTAGTCCAATAACAGCTAGAAAGCCACAAGCAGGTCACAACGGCATAAAAATATGCACAACAGCTGCTATTCCTGCTCATGAAAGGGACCCCATTTCCTAGGAACAACTTTAGTGATTTTGAACCAGCTTTCAAAATCTTCCATGTTGTATTAGCCACTTTATATAGAAACTTTTTTCAGTTATTTAAAAAGATTATGCCAATTAAAGGGATAGTAATGTTTTATTATAAAAGCAGCTGCAATTAATCTTCATAGTATTTGGGCCTTGGAGAGTGTTATTTCAGTACTGTCAGAGTTGTAGTTCAAGAGTCATTGAATGATAAAGTATCGCCCTCCCATCCCTTTTACTGATGTGACACTGCTCACCTCAGAGTAGCAGGGAGGTACCCAGGTAGACTGCTGGAGAGGGACGATCTTCAATTAACATAAGGAAAAACCTGTTCTCACAGTAAGGAGACTGCCCTTTGCTGTGAGCTGTCTGGTCTTAAGACCAGATTCCACATATGAGGGGAGGTGGCTTACACTCAGTAAAAGGGATGGGAGGGGGATATGTTATCATTCAATTAGTCTTGAACTACAACTCTGACAGTATTGAAATAACACTTTCAAATACTATGAAGATTAATTGGAGCTGCTGTTTTTGTGAAACATTACTATCCCTTTAAGTATCCCCATACATATATTTCCTTAACCTGCTATAACTTCCTCCACTCACTGATACTTTACCCAATGAACTGTGCACTGCAAGGGTTAAGTGTCAATTATTGGGGAGGTAATATAGGACTAAGACATACGCTTCCCAATAAATAAGTGCTAATAAAACAAATAGGCGATTTTGAAAGCTCTTTCTAAATTACAAAAGTTGTTTTAGGTGATAATGAGGTACTAAAGCTTTGTCTCATTCTAGTCTGATAGAAACAAAAAAAGCAAGGGGAGTTTCTAGGCGACTGGAAACCTCCTCTCGGTTTACCCATGATAAGCAGTTACATATTAAAGAGCAATAAAAGTGAATTGTTATTTAAAGCTGTCACAATAGAACCAGCAAGTGGTAAGCACATTGTGCATGGAAGAGTTTCTCAACAGTAATACTCAAGTACCACCCCTAACAGAGTAGACTTTTGAGATTTCCATGCCTGATCACAGGTGCTCTAATCAGATTGAAATGTAAACTAATTACACACCCTGCACTGTTAGGGGTATTTATGGACCACCATTGAGAAAATCCACTGTAAGGTACATGATACAATACACAATGAACACAACAGTGTTTCACACACAGTAATAAAATATAACCTGAATCTTACCATTTCAGTAGTAATAAAAATTATAAAGGTAATATTTGTCTCAGGTGAGGGGATGCTCATTGTAGTTGTTTCTAGAAATGGACAAAAAAAGTTTGCTTCAAAAGAGAAATGTGTGAATAAAGGCAAATGTCGCCTTCCACAGGAATTCCATCGAAAAGTTCTGTTTTTTTGCTTTTTTTTTTTACTCCACAGCTTTGTCCCCATGCACTACTAGCCATAGAACCACACATATTAAAACCCCAGCCTTGTCACATGGTAGCCATATAACCAAACAAGCTGAATACAGTAGCCTTTTCCCATATTGACTCCCCCCCCACCAAGCCTTGCCTCACATTAGCCATAGAACCACACATACTAAACCTCCAGCCTTGTCCCAGTGCACTGGTAATAATAGGGATAGACAAAATGAAGACCTTCAACCACTGCTGGAGGACAAATCCCATCATTTGGTGGGGAATCATGGGAGTTGAAGTCTGGCAGCAGTTGGAAGGTCTCACAAAACACATCCTACTGCCAAAGAACCACACATTCTGATCTCAAAACCTTGTCCCACTACACTAGTAGACAAAAAAATCACACATACTGACTGCCAGAATTATCCTACTGTAGCAACAGAATCCTATAGTCTGAAACCCTGTGGGATATCTTGGGCATAGACAGAAAGTGCCAAAGTTCTCACAGGAAATGTTGGGGGTTAGCGATAAGACAGAAATTTAAGGGGGCTCTATGCGCAGGAATTTCCCCAAAAAAACTATAAATTACTGATTTTATGAGAAAACTGCCATGAGAAAAATATTAGACTTTTTGTTCATCTATAGTTGTTCCCGGATCAAATTTATGGGAGAGAGGTATAGACGAATAGGAGTTTGGAAGCTACCAAGGTTCTCATTCAAGTGTGTTCTGGCAACCAGTGGGTGGGCCATGTGGGTGGGGTTTGACCATAGTGGGGACAAGGGTTTCTAGGGTACCTTGCTGGGGATGCCTGTGATGTAAATCCATCACTGTGAACAACCAATGTAACAATTCCAGTCTAGTAATATCTATATTAATAAGTGTTTGTATTATACCTGTTCAGAAACACACAATACAATATATTTCACAAACACATACCCATGAGAGCTAGAGTCCATAACTAATTCACAAGATGAAAAAAATATATGTTTGCATGCTAAAAAAAACACACTGTATTTGTCAAGTTTGCCCTTCCCTATACAGAATGCACTAACCGTACAATTACATTGTCTGGAGCAAAGCAAATAAGGATATGAAAGCATGGTGATTATAGATTGGATCTGGTAAAAGTAGTCTTTAAAAAGTATAACAATAGGGCTGATTTGTATGGTTTGTGCAAAACTATTATCAAATAGAAGTGAAACGCCTTTGAGGTCCTGGAAGAAGAAATCTGGTTTGAACTGATTTTGTATTAAAGAAACATTAAGTAGCACTGAAAATGACTAGTGGAAATGTTTCAGAATTCTGAGATCTGCTGCTGGCGACCCCATGTGGATGATCTCTACAGTCAGTAACTGTTGATTCTTTTATTGTAACTTTTACCCCCACATACAGCTTGGATGGGCACTTCAAGGCACTCCAGGTGTTCAGAACTACAATGCCCATCATCCCCAGACAGCTAACAGCTGACTGGGGATGAAGGGAATTGAAGTCCTGAACAGCTGGATCACCTCAGGTTGCCCACCCCTTGCTGTTATACTTGGGAACTCTCTGTATCTGACCCGGGAGGAAAACTGTAATTTCCGGGTCTCTGATAACAAGACTTTTCCGTTCCTCCTACTTCCCACCCTATTCCGCAGACTCCCCTACCCATTTTAGGGAATAGATACCTTTTTATCATGTTAACCTGACACACCTGGTTAAGAACCACTCATATTGTGAAGTAAATGTTGTCATTTGGACAGTCCCATACCAGGTCTTTTGATCACTCTGGGGGATACATCAAGGAAGGTTCCCATGTATACCCACTATAAAGTATATTTACACTAGAATAGAGTAGTATGGGGAAATCCCACTGCACTGTGATTCTGATATACTAAGAAACCAGAAACTCGCACTGAACTATAGTGGACAATCATTCTACACTGGTGAATAGTGGTGCAAGACTGGAGAGGCAGATGTTATATGAGTGGTTCTGTGATTAGAAAAAGAAGGCTTAGGTTAAAAAGCCTCAGATTTTTATTTGTCCCCTTAAAGTGCAGATGGTTTGTTTCAGAATTGCTCCAGTTTTCTTTTATACATACAGCCCAGTGAGGATGATGTAATAAGAAAAGTAGAACAACTCTGGAGCAAACAATCTGAATGGTCATGGGCAAACAAGAGTCTGCATTGATTTAAACTGGGTACATTTGGACCCATTGGGTATATTTGGACATTTGGACCTATGTTTGTTATCTTGCTTTTCTGAAACCATCTGATCCCCTCCCCATCAGGCTTAACTCCTTAAAGACCAGAGGGGCCTGCAACACATTACTTTCCCTAAAAAATGAATTAGGGTTCTATATACTTAAATACCTGTAAACATTCTCTATTTGCTTTTTGAGGGAGTTTGGACCTGGGGTCCATGTGTTTTTGCTACCGATGTTGTAAGGGTGATTTGTTAATGCCTTGCCAATTTTATAATGGAGATTAATTTGCCCTTTGTGGTGTTGCTTGTGGCTCTGGAGCCTATATTAAATTGTTTGCTGAGAGTTTAGATAAGCTGAATATAACTACCATAGATTACGTTTATAATGAAATAAACAGGAGAGAAATGTTGGTTATGTTTAAGATGCTGAATGATTGGCATTTCAGGGAGCAACTTGAGAAAGGGTGAGCATGCCCAAAACACAATGTTGGGAAGATATGATGGATATCTGGTGGAATCTTGAGATGATTTATAAATATTAGTTTCTTGTTGTTGATAAGGATTGTCAATTGCATCCTGTCATATAATCAAGGTAATTTATCAACACGATACTGGACGGTCTTGGAGCTGTAAGATGAGATTTAAAGGAACTTTATGAGGATTATAAGTATTATGGGGTTTTCCAGCTGGTTTTGGATGATATTAGCTATTTGGGCATAATTCACATAAGGAATAATTATTTATCTTCTATGTAAGGGATATATACACTTGGTTGGGGACTATATATTTGTATTAATGTAATCTTTCTATTTTTTTAAATTTGCTGAGTGGGGTCATCTTTATTATCTTTATTATAATTATAACTCCTTTTTTCTTTTCTTTTTTTTGGGGGGTGTGTACATTATTTTACAAGGTGAGATTGATAGTATACTGAAACAGTTGGACTGCCTCCGTGTGCTGCAGATGGATACGACCATTAAGTAGGCGACATGACAATCTCGCGCTGTCATGCAGTGCAAGATTGTCATGTCGTCATTTTGATCAAGGCGACGTGGTGAAATAGTTAAAAGGTCGCACGCTCTTAAGCGTGCAACATTTCAAAACGATACCGGATACTTTGGGGGTTGAATTTCTCCCATTTCTCTCTTCACTCCAAAGACTAAAAAATACTAATATTGTCCATATGGCTGACACCAGACTGTGAAAGTTGCATTGATTCGGAACATTTGCAGTATACTTGATCCTCAGATCTTGCAGTCAATAAAACTGACCCATAGAGTTTAAGTGCAGACACAGGGTGCACCACAGTGCTTGCAATCAATAGAAAAACTGAACTACAGATCTTATAATCTCTACAACTGGTGATGTTAACCTTAGAGAATGAAAAAATGAATGCCTGTCTGCCTAGCCACCTTTAATGCCATCTGGTGACCTATCATTGTGACTAACAGAGACAGTAACTGCAATCACTAACTGTTATTGAAATACACTAGATATTTTCATTCAATAATACAATTTTCTGAAGCCAGGAATAATAGCAGATGACCCTATATTGTGAAGACGTTTAGGGGATATTTCCAGGGCCAAATTTTCTCCAGAGGTCTTAATCAGGGGATAGCTGGTCACCCACCACTAATCACAATTAATGAAATCACTTTGCTCTTATCTCTCAATACAAGAAGCACAGACAATATTAAATGCATTTTCTCTGAACAGAATAATTTAAACATTCTTTCAAAAGAATGTTTAGGATGATATCTTAGGGATGTAACCTGTGACTAATTAACATACCTAGGAACTTTCTCGGGCTTGACCCAACTCTCAGGGTCTTGGGATGAAGGGACAAATTCTCAGGATGAGACAGACTGGTGTTAACTACGATCTCATCTGCACCAAATAGTTGCTTTAGTCCCCCATTTCTACGAGAACACCAAAGGAAGATTGCCTTCTTCTCTGTTGAATGTTCAGCATTGAAAACTCTAAGTTACTCTAAATTACAGCATGTCGAGGATTCCCTGAGGACTGATAAGAACATTCTGGTTAAAGCAAGCAAGCATGGATCTTTCACCTGAAATTTATGTTCTGGGGAACTGAATGGGTTAATATTTAATAGATCTCACAGTCAGCTAATTTTGACAGTTCCCAGTCATTCTAATTCATTTCTACTTATGCTAATTGTAAGTTTGTGATATATATAAAGTTATAGTGACCTATTTCATTTTTTACATTAGCGTTTGTTAAGTCTTCTTTGGTTACAGTGGTTTCTTTGAAGATGAAACAACTCAGGATTTTGCTGTGGAGATTTTCTTTATTTCAGCAATATGATGACATGTTTGCATGAAACGTGATGTTACAATGATGTTACAGCTTGATGGAATAGCTGTCTTAAATTTAACTGTTTCAATGCATGTGGCTGGCTTATATGCAGCTGAACCTGCTATGGATATTGTCAGTGCATGGAGAAAAGAGTGAGGCCACAATATGTCATAATTATGTAACTGCTGGAACAATGTATAGTTAAAGCGTATAATGTTATATGACTATGTAAATAGATAAACAAAGACCAGTTGGAATGAAATATTGACTCGTGGCCTGACATGCACAGCTTAGAGTTTAGAATTACAGATGATTAGTGAATAACACATTTAGTGGAGACAGTTACTTTTAAATTTAAAGAGCAGATTTTAATTGTATTAGTTCTAACAGTGTTCCTTTTAATCAATTAGTCACTGGCTGAAACACTGAACATCAAGCTTTATGTATAAATACACACTGAATGTCCGCTGATCTAAATGGGGATTTTCACCCCTTGAGTGCTAGAGAATTCTTGGAGACCAATCTAGCATTCAGTGGGTGGGTGAAATTATTATTTTTTTTAAATCAATGGCAATGTTAACCCTTTGCTTGCCAGAGGGGTACGCAACACACTGCTTTGCAATATGTTGCATACCCCTCTGTCACTCAAATGGTTAACTTGTCCTCTATAGTGTCCTTGGCTCAGAACTGCTCCTGTTTGTATTTAGACAAAAAGGCCCAATGTATTCCCATTATGCAAGATAACATATTGGTTGTGCTGATAAGTTTACTAAAATATAGTCACCATGGACAGCATGCCCTAACACTAATTGCCCACTTAGTGCATATTATATTTCCTCATCAATCTGGGCAAGCCATTCAACACATCTGGCTGGGCTTCTATGTTGCATAACATGGGCCAGCTTTCCAACAACTGTGTAATTCTATGAGTCTGCTGTTTCACACTGTACTTATTGTTTTAGATTTGACATTACAATGCAGCTCTTTCCTTTTTCTCATTTTATTCCTTTCCCTTCCCCCTTGCTACTGATGTTATTTAAAGCAGTAATAATAACCCCACTTACCTATGGTCAAAACATAGCAATGACACCTATGAATTTTGTAGTTGTGCCATTGTTCAAGAGAGAACATCTTCAATATCCTTTTAAAATGTTGTGGATAAAACATTGTGAAACTAAACTGCGCAATAAGCATGTCGCCGTGTTGAAAAGGGCGACATGAGAATCTCGCCCTGCACAATAGCGTGAGATTCTCCTGACGCCTCCTTAAGTGTCGCTTGCAATCCAGCCAGCTATTTCGCTTTCATCCATTAGCTGTGGTGCTTATATAGTCTGCAGCCCCACCACTTGTGCCCCAACAGCCTCGCAGCTTATTTGACCTTACGGCTCTGTCGCTTATTTTTCCTGTGGCCTCACTGCCTTTTTTCCCCAGTGGCTCTGCCGCTTACTCCGTCTTGTGGCCTAGCAGCTTATATCACCAACGGTCTTGCCGCTTACTTAGCCTGTGGCTCTGCCGTTTTTTTCCTCAGTGGCCCCGCCGCTTAATTAGCTTGCTGTTGAGCTGCTTCCCTCCTGTATTAGCAGACCTGCCCCACTTTCTGGGCCCTGTTGTGGTCCTTCCCTACACCTTAGCCACCCAGGATCCAGAATTTGCTCTGAGGGTTTACCTACTCAGTTATTGAGCATCCTAGGATGCCTTGAGCTAGTGGCTTGGCCACTACCTCTTTCTCTCCGGGCTCTGTTGGTCTCTCCTAGCTGGCCAGATTGCAAGCGACATTTAAGGAGGCGACATGAAAATCTCACACTATTTTGCAGGGCGAGATTCTCATGTCACCCTTTTCAACATGGCAACATGCTTAATGCTCTGTTTTGTTCAACCAGTACTGGATTTCATATCCACTGAAATGGACATGCATACCTCCCAAGTGTCCCTCTTTAGGATGTACTGTCCATCTTTCAGACCCAAATCCCTATGTCCCTGTTTCCTACCCTGGTGTCCCTCTTTACAGGAGATCAGCACGTGTGATGTGTCTATAAGTGTATCACATTGCTCTACAGCAATACAATTCACATTAATGTTTATTTAAACTTCAGTAAATGTGTTTATATATTAGTCTGTGTAAATAAAATACCTTGGTCTTGATCTAAATAATTTATTCAGTTATACAAAGAGGTGTCAATAGGTCATGAAATAATCTAAAAATTCTTGCTGTGCCCCACCCACCCACCAGCCACGCCCTCAATAACACCCTCTTTCCCCATTTAAAATGTTGGGAGGCATGGACATGACAGTTGCTAGCATGACAACAGGACACAAATCCCTCTGAACAAGATAATCTTAACCTTTTAATGTTTAAAGGGGTGTATTACTGGTTCTCAGTGTGTTGCACTTCTCCTTGGTCCTTAAAGGGTAAAAGTAGGCTCATGCGCTCTGCCTGCTTCAGTTTGAAAGAAACTAGCAGAAACTGTTATGGCTGCCTCCATGGACCTAACATCCAGAACTGACTCAAGATGTTATCTCTTGAAGAAAGGCACAAGGGCAAAACTGATAGAGCCATTAGGATTTCTGGTGATTGTAAGTGACAGCTTTTATGAGGTCTTAATTCAAACAAATTAGAAAAATAAAATCATTAAAATAAATAAATAAATACACACATACATACATACATACATACACACATACATACATACATACATAATCTGAATCTCCAGGTAAGAAATTAAGAGTTTCCGTAATACGGTCATTTTTGATAACAATGTGGCTGATGCTAAAAGCAGCTGATCCATAGGGAACAAATAAGCATTTCCTATGGTTTAAATGTTTGTTTTTTTATATGTTTTTTATATGTTTTTTATATATTATATTAGGATGTATAGCAACCTGTTTTGTTACCCATCATGACATCATCCCTCAGAAACAAAAAAAGAGGTTTGAAGCATTTCACAAGAATAAACAACTCAATATTTTGATCTCCAGCATTTGGAGTGGAGACTACATCACATCCTCCTCAGCTGGTTGGAGATTATGGGAATTGTAGTCTTCAGAAGCTGAAGGTCCACATACTGACTACTCCTGTTCTACTATGTACTTTGATACAGACCTTGTGAACATTTCAGCACATTATGCCCAGCAAACCCAGATGTACAACCAAGACTCATATGGACTTTGTCAATGAGATGCTGCTGTCTCTGTAGGTACAGAGACTGACACCTGGATTACCCTCAGGTACTTAGTGAGTTGTAACAGGGGGAATCCTATGCCATTATGAAAGGAGATTGCAGTACATTTTTTTATATTTTTTCAAAGAAACATTTGCCATTTGTTTATCTGAAATGCATTCAACTCCATCTACCATTATTAATGAAAAATAATAGTTAAGTGGAGAGGATAAATAGTGTAGATTTTTTCATATCTACGGAGTAGGGGTGCTGATGTTCAAGAACAATAGTTCAAAAGGAGTGACGGGTGTACTCATATGAGGGGGAGTGATATTTGTGTGCATCTTCTTAGAACTTTATGCAAGAAGCTAAAGGGATGTGATATTGCAATAAACTGCACCAGGGGTGACAAATAAAACAAATCCCAAATGTCCCATTGATTTAAAGGGATTGCAATGTTGTAAAAAAAACTAGATCGCCAAGTCTTCTTTATAATATAAGAAACACATTGTGCTATTTCAAAGCACTTACATTTCTGTAGTTCATAACATATTCACTGTAGAGGGATCCCCGCCCGTCCCTTCTGGCCACCTCCCACTGAATCTCTAATCATGTCCGTCGCATGCAGGGAGGGACAGACTTCAGTCAGTAAGTATAAGGAAAACCCTGCCCCCCTTGACGAAGGAGGGCGGGATTTTCCTTTGCTTACTGAAGATTGTCCCTCGTCGCATCCATCCGGACCTGCATGAGCTGCAGCAATGATGTGGCCAAAAGGGGCGGATGGAGGGATCCTTCTAGAGTTAATAGGTTATGAACTACAGAAATGTAAGTGCTTTGAAATAGTGCAATGTGTTTTTTATATTACAAAGATGACTCGGCGATCTAGTTGTTTTACAACATTACAGTCCCATTAAAGGGATAGAAATGTTTCACACTAAAAGCAGATCCAATTAATCTTCATAGTATTTGGGCCGTGGGGAGTGTTATTTCAATACTGTCAGAGCTATAGTTCAAGAGTAATTGAATGATAAAGTATCCCCCTCCCGCCCTTTTTACTGATGTAACACTGCTCACCTCAGAGCAGCAAGACTGTCCGGATGGATTGCAGAGAGGGACAATCTTCAGTGAGCATAAGGAAAAACCTGTCAAGGGGGGAAGGATTTTCTTTATGATCACAGTGAAAAGACTGTCCCTTGCTGTGATCTGTCCAGTGAAGTCACCAGATTCCACATCTGAGGGGAGGTGGCTTACACTAGGTAAAAGGGGAGGGAGGGGGATACTTTATCATTCAATTACTCTTGAAACACAACTCTGACAGTATTGAAATAACACTCTCCATGGCACAAATACTATGAAGATTAATTGGAGCTGCTGTTTTTGTGAAACATTACTATCACTTTAAATAGTGATTTAACCTCTTAAATGCTAGAGCAAAGCAATGTATTTGAGACCACTTTAGCAATCATGGGATTAAGGACCCCATGTTCAAAAGAAAAGTGGGGGAGCTATGGGGAAAACCATTTGCACAATGGTGCAGAACTAGAAATCCCTTTGTTTTAAATGGGGATTGTAACCCCCTTGAATGTTAGCGAGGTCTCCAAGGTATTGTTACATTTTATTACTGCCCTGCTTTGTTGGTTGAATGGCCTTCCAAAAAACCTCTAGAAACAAGGATCCAGGAATCCTACTGTCAGGGACATAAAGTAGAGGCAATTTGGGTTGTTATCCCTTTAAATCAATGACATTTTTGTTATCTCTTATGATGCAGTTCGTTGACTTAGAGTCTAATGGTTGCTATGGAATTATCCATGGATGGGAAACTTGTGTTCCTTTGGGTGTTTTTGAATTATAGCTCACATCATCCTTAGATTGTCAGTGGCCCGAAGGTACAAGCATAAGTGTATTACATGTACAGTTGTACTCTTTTGTGTAAGGTGTTGGATTCCCAATAGCTGAATGTGTCATATCACTGTTCAGGTGGGAAGTTGGGGGATTTAGTACAGGATGATACTAATGAAAGGGTGTATAAAAAAAAGTCAACATATAGAGTTGGGTTAATTGTTGTGTATTGTGTTGTTGGACCTCAATGTCTTCTGCAGAAGACCAACCCCCTGTTTTAAATACAGTTGTATTTTCTGTTTGTTAGTCTGTTTCCTATTTATTTTATCGTGTGCCATTTTTAAAGAGATATCTTCAATCAATCATGGATGTCATGCCCAGGAAGAAAGAAATAACAGTTGATAGGAGGACCACAGGACATAAGCTCTGCCCATTGCACATGGCAATCTTAACCCTTAAAGAGCCAGAGGCATGTGTAGAGCATTGCTTGGCAATGTGTTCCTAACCGAGCTGGTCATTAAAGGGTTGAGTAACCTCATGCACTCTGCCTACTTCAGTCTAAAAGCCCTGGCAGCAACTGTCAGGTCTACCACCATGCATAACATCCAGGGCAGATAAAAGATGTTATTCCTTGAATGTAGACACAAGAGCAAAATTCATAGGGGCCATTAAGATTTTCTGGGCATAGAAAGCTAAGTGGTGGGGTTATTGACATGAGCTGTTACTTCACTTTTAAAGTGGATCTCTCACCTCCCATAACATTTTCTGCAGCCAAATAATTTTCCTCCAAAAAAACCTTCAATCTGTGTGGGGTTTTTTTATCTGTATGGTAACAGAGATATTAGAAGTTAAAGATACACCTGATGATGTCACCAGAATGACTGCCACAGTACAGCTCAGTACTGAAAGTCTTTCAATCACCTCCCCTCCTCTTCCCATGTTGTGCCTCGTTCCCTTCTCCTTCAGAGATGCACAAATCAGTGCGCGTCAGGTCACACGAAGACTTGTGAGTCTCTGAAGGAGGAGGGAATGAGGGACAACATGGGAGGAGGAGGAGAGGAGGTGATTGACAGACTTTTAGTAGTGAGCTGTAGCACAGCAATCCCTCTGGTGACATCATCAGGTATATCTTTATCTTCTAATATCTCCATTCCTATACAGACTGAAGCTGTATTGGAGAAGAATATTTGATTACAGATAACTTTTATGGGAGGAGAGAGTTCCTACCTTTAACTGTATTTAAGTGAAAGCAGCAATATAGTTTAAATAAAAAGGATCTATTATAAGTGTGTGTACAGAATGCTGATTAACCCTTTACGTGCCACAGGGGAAAGCAGGGGTTAAAGATAGTGCCAGTCATAGAGAATAATTTATTTTATAAAAGAAAAAATCTGACATATTTATTTTACAGTCTCTTTAATGAATGACTGCATGACAATAAATGCTTTTGATAATTATAAAAACCTACCACACAGTGTGTATATTATTAAGTTGAATAAACATGTTGCAGTCCCACTCCCTAAAATAATTGCCATCCTGCAAAAAAAAAATCTCTTCAGGCGCTTTTAATCTACAGACGTTTCTTGAACATACATGTCTTAAATCAGTGGAAATGTAGGAGACTTTAATGTCTTCCTTATAATGCAATTGCCTATTAAGTAC
Source organism: Rhinophrynus dorsalis (assembly GCA_037306005.1). Lineage (NCBI taxonomy): Eukaryota > Metazoa > Chordata > Amphibia > Anura > Rhinophrynidae > Rhinophrynus > Rhinophrynus dorsalis. The sequence continues at coordinate 157,811,226 of CM074719.1, forward strand.
TGTACAACCCTTTAAATATATAAATAGTATCTAATATTTTAAATAATACTTTAAATATTATAACCTGGTATAAACTATCTTCTAATAATGAGTCCAACATTTTATACACTAATTTTAGCTGCAAATCACTTTCAGCTGTGGGATGCTTCATGATATGTCTAGGGTAAAACAATATCAGGAATGTTGTCAATTGACACACATGGGTGAAAGGATCTCTGAACTGTGGCAGGTTGGATTGTCCATGTTAGCCATTGCCACACAGTGCTGACCCTGATGTCAGAACTCTGCAACAATATTGGTCCTGCTGGATTTGAGAACACCAAGGCCCTCAGCGGCCAGGGTCTGGCTCACAATGTCAAACCATAGCTTGTGAGGATCATCATCTCCAGAGAAGAGCATTGTGGAACCCCTTTGCAACAGCTAGAAGGCTTCAAGGGGACCTTCAGGGTGAAACTCTACAACTAAGACAAGCATCCCAAGACCTACCACTGATGTCATCAAATAGAATTCATCAGTGACAATGTTGCAAAACTGGACACCACCGGAGGTTTATGCTCTTGACTGAGAAATCCTTATTCTGTCTAGGGTGTCAGGATAGCCAGGCAATGTACTGGAGAAGTGGTAATAAGTGAAATGTGGAATCACTCATTTTCCTACACCACTGCAGGCCAGCTCTGGGTTAATGGTGAGGGGTGACATCATGGATGCCAGATGCAAACACCAAGTACACATTTCTGGCATTCTTATAGTCTGCTGGTATATAGACCAGGTTGTATAATTCATCATCAGATAATTTCTCCAGAACGTTCCTGGCACTCTGCTCCAGCATGAAAATGCCTGCCCAGTTATTGTATATGTTACCAGGGACAACCTACATGGATTTTACACACTGCCATGGTCCTAAAAATTCTAGACCTGTTCCTCATCAAACATATGTAGGACCTTATGGATCTCAGCTCAGAACCTTCAAAATCCAGTCTGCAGTATTTGTATGCACAGGCTGATATTGCATGTATTAACATTCCCAAGAAACAAATTACCATCTTATGGACTTTATGTCTTGTTCTCTAGCCCCTGTATGCAAGGTTTGCATTTTTACTACTGAATACAATTCCCTGCTGTGTACATTTTTGTTTCGAACATTAAATGCATCTCTTGCTCTCCCTCATACATACATGTGAATTCATTTACATCCTGTATCAACTTACTGGTGTTACAACATTCAGTGTTGTTTAGTTTATGTATCTATTGTAACTATTTATTGCCCCATTTTGTTTCTAATTATTATTATTATTTTAACTAATAAATAAGTAGGAAATTGAATACAACCCTTCAGCTACATCACTATGTTTGAAAACAGAACATCAGTGAATTTAAGAAAAGGCTCTTATTGTTATTTAGTTAAGGTAATGTAACAGTGCTGTAAGTCCAATGCCATCAGGAACACAGAAAAATATATTAAATACAAGCTATTTATATTTAAGTAGTGTAAAAGCCTGTGTACACGGGCGAAGGTCCGGTGTGGAAAAAAGGCCGATCCTGCTCTGCGTGCTGCCTCCGACTCACTGGAGGCACACACGATGCAGTCATGCACAGTAGAGACTGCCCGAAAACACAGAATGCTCCCAGCATTCTACTGTGCATGACTGCATCGGACAAACATTCTGGCCTTATATATTATAGGATATGAGTTTTTGTTTTTGTATTTGGAATTAGCTTTAACCTAAACTAATACTGAAGTGTGAAACAGTCTTGTAAAACCTAAATGCTTTGTTTATAATTCTCAAAAGCACATCTGGTAATCTTACAGCAACTTTTGCCAAACTTTTAACAATGTAAGAGTGCATCTGGCAATTTCCATAAGCCAAGTTCCTTTAATGCTCATTGTAGGCTAAAGCAACCATGTAACCATGTTACTATTACAGTACAAGTGTTCATATGGTGACTTAGAGGATGCTTTAATAAGAGGAACTGGATACATTCTGTAGAAAAAGCAACTGCAACATATGGGACGTATAGCCATTTTCCAGATCTATACTGATTTAAGTGGGGCTTTCAACCTATTGAATGCTAAGGAGGTCACCAAATCTTTGTGAAGCAATGTACGGGAGACCTCTGTAGCATTAATGATGTTAAAAACCCAAATTTATAGCAATTAAATGTTTCATTTGGGCAGTTGGTTTGCACTAGAATTGCTCTGAATGCTGTTCTGGTACTGGCAGGTAGCTGGTCGAGTTGTATAAAAATACTTGCTCCAATACAAAAGTACCACATATTATTTCTCCCAGTGGTACAAAATATTTATGGCAAAATTAGTTGGGGGTGTTTGTTATTTCACCCGTGTGCATGTGTCCTCATGGAAAATATTTTCCAAAACTATATTTAATGTCAGCACTGATTAACTCTAATAAACATTTTTAAAGTTACAGTAGTTTAGATCAGGGGTGTCCAAGTTCATTCTTCAAGGGCCACCAACAGGCTAGGATTTAAGGATTTTCCTGTTTAATCACCAGTGAGACAGTCAAAATGAATGATCCACTGATTAACTCAACTGTGATTAATCAGGGAAATGTTTAAATCCTGGCCTGTTGGTGGCCATTGAGGACTGAACTTGGACAGCGATGATTTAGATGATAAACTTGGTTAGCATCACTCCTTGGGGTGTGTAAAGTATTAGATTCCAAGGTAAATAAATCATTTCATTGTTTATAACCCCAGATAATGCTGATAAAACAAGTACCTGTCTTATCACGTGTGGTCCAGCCACTGAGTCTGCTCACAATCTGTTGTGGGACTACACAGTAACAATGTGGACCAATCCTCCTTCACCTACAGTAGATTATGGGTATCATTCATCAAGCTAATGATTGCAATTCTGGAGCACACACTCTACATTATAGGGGGCAAGCAAAAATTCCCATTGATTTAGATAGGACATTTCAGCCCTTAAGTGCTAGAGAGGTCTCCAGTGCATTGATTCACAATGGGTTAAAGACCTCTCCAGCATTAAAGGGGTTAAAAGCAAATTTTTGTTTCATCTCCATGGCGCAGTTCAATCATGCGAGAATTGCACCTCTTGATAAATAAGGATCTGTAAATTCCAGTAAGCACAAACCTCTTGTATACATCATATCCGCATTGAACACTGTTTTCATATATTGCTGTCCTTTTGTACAGTGCTGTGCATTTGCCATGTCTTCAATAAAAAAGAATAATAATGAATTACAAGTGAGCTCTAACTCCAGTACATTGCAGTAAGACTTATAGTCATTGGACATGACAGAAGAAAGGAACATTGTATATATATAATTTTAAGTGTGATTTGTCAGTTAACTGACTTCCTGCCAATCTAAGCACAATACTATACAAACAACACAATGTTAGAAAAAAAAAACACAAGAGAAACACCAAAGGGCGCCCTAGTTCGGTATTTCCTTGTAAAAGGACGATTCCACCACCAAATTCACCCCTCTCAGTGGGTACTTACAAGCAAATATGCTCTCAATTAACTTATGTGATAGACAGCGTACAGAGCAGTTCTGGGTCAGTTGTCCTGTCCCAGATGCAGGGGCCAATCGATTAGGCCTCACCTACTCTCCAAACGAGTATAGATCCAACTCAAAAAGAAAACAACAAAAAGAAAAGGTGGGGTGGGGGCCCAATAGAGTGATACAGTTTCAACTGGAATAAACAATGAAGTTCAACTGGAATAAGCAATGATTCAGATAGAATTACACTCACATTAAAGTGTGGTTAGTCAGTGTCTTATGCAAAAGCTAACAAACGGACTTTGTTTGAAACTGTATCACGCTATTGGACACATGATGTTAGCATGTGCATTCACCTCACCTTAACAAGGATGTAATTTATGCGGACTAATAGAAAACTTCCTTTTAATACTCAGGCTGACAACTGGGTTGTGAACCCACGAGTCAGAATGAGACGGGACGATATAATTTATGAGGGACCTCATGGAGCGGGAGGTTGCCGCAAGGGTTAATATTAAAAAAATAATAATAATAAAGAGGTAATATTTCTTTAAATGTTTAATGTTCTATTTCTGAGTCTCTATTTTTAGATGAAGAACGTTCTGGATTTCTCCTCTTTTTCCCACCCATCGGAGCTATTGGCTGCTGAGCAGTGTCCTTGCGCTCGGTAACCCATTTGAGCGGGAAGGGGGAGTATATATATATATATATATATATATATATATATATATATATATATATATATATGTGTGTGTGTGTGTGTGTGTGTGTGTGTGTGTGTGTGTATCCCGCTCTTTTACGTTCCGTTTGGCCAAGCATCCTGAGAAGCTGATTTCTTGCCCCACTCCCCCTCCCCTTTTTAAAATAAATGAGGGTATAGTGAAGAGCTACAAAATTAATTAACGGAATGGAGGACTTGACTTATGAGGAACGACTAGACAAACTTGAATTATTTGCTCTAGAGAAAAGATGACTAAGAGGACACCTTATCACATTGTACAAGTATATGAGAGGTCAATACAAGGATCTTTGTGATGAGCTATTCATTCCAAGGCCTGATCAGGTGACCAGGGGACACCCCTTTTGATTAGAGGAAAGGAGGTTTAGACTTCAGCAGAGGAAGGGGTTTTTTACAGTAAGGTCTGTTAAATTGTGGAATTCCTTGCCCAAGGAGGTGGTTATGGCAGATACAATGGATACAATTAAGAGAAGATTAGATACATTTCTTTCAAAAGAGAACATACAGAGTTATACTGTTTATTAGTAGGCAAATCAGGAAGGTCTGATAAAGACTAACTTGGTAAGACTAATTTGGTAGCAGGAAAGCTATAAAATTCTCAGTCACTGGGGTATGAGGCAAAGGTTGAACTTGATGGATTTGTGTCTTTATTCAACCTAATTTACTATGTTACTATGTTACTCTGTATGTGTAATAACTAATATTCAACTTGCTATGATGTGGAGTGGATGATAGTAATTTACTGATGAAAATGTGTGTGTTTTCTTGGCGTAACAAATTTTAAAACTGTACTGTTAGGTTACTTTAGACATTCAACTGGAATGTGGTGGCAATGCTGCCATGTTGTAATCACCAATTTTAACCTATGGTTTCCTGTATTCCCCTTTTCGATCATTTCACTGGGAAAGGCATGAGTGATGGCTTACATGATGACCATACATGATAAGCAATGCAGTCTCCAATGTCACAAACAATCTGCTTCAACTTTCCTGTGATCCTTTTTGAATGCATTGTATGTTCTGTATGGGCAACACTATGCAGTTATCTGCTTTGATGTCACCATTGTAAACTAAAACTTAGTGTTATCTATAAAAATACCTCTACATATAAAACTAACTCATAAAAAGATAACACTACTTATATTAAAGTGCAGATCTAAGTCTTCTTTATTCTATTTGCAGCACGTACAGATATATTTAAATACTAACAGTTTTGTAGTTCAATCGCAATTGAATCTGAAAGGATCCCCCTACCTTCCCTTCTGGCCACCTCCCCCCAAATGTGGAATCTGGTCCTGGGACCGGAGAGTGCACAGAGAGGGACAATCTTCATGCAGTAAGTATAATGAAAACCCTGCTCCACTTGACAAAGGAGGGTGGGATTTTCCTTAAGCTTAGTGAAGTTTGTCCCTTGCTGCTCTCCAGCTGGACCTCTGGAGAGGTACAGTGATGCAGGGTAAGGGGAAGGGGGATCCTTTTAGATTCAATTGCGGATGAACTACAAAACTGTTAGTATTAAAATATATCACTACGTGCTACAAATAGCTGCACTTTATTAGAAGTATTACTATCCCTTTAAAGGAGTCCTAATCCACGAATTAAACTAATTGTTCCCCAAACCATAACATTAATCAAAAATACAAATGTAAAAAAGTATATATTCTCTGAATTCTACATTCAACACCCTCCTCTCCTACACCTACCTCCCTACTACATATCCACCCTAGTATCTCAGTACACCCTGTCTGATCCCTTACTATTCTTTGTAATCACGTGTCCTTTGTGTCTACAAGAGGTTACTTTTCCAGTGCTATAAATTCTCCTGTGCTAGTATATGGATCCTATTCTCTAAGATCTCTCAAGCTGAAGAGATAGCTTTTAATGCATTGGCCCCATAGAATAACATAGGAACTGGAGAGTCTATCACAATGGGCAAGCTATCTCATGTTTATCACACCTTAGTGCATCTCCCCCAACTCTGTCTCGAATCAAACCCTTTTCTGTCCTTGCTTTCTTTAAGTTTGACTCTTTATCTCCCAGTCTATGGCAGAGCACTTCTATGAACATCTTTATGATTTACTTGAAAATACATATCCTCAATTAAGCTTTAACAAACTAGATGGTGTCCCCACTCTTCATTCATGCTGTGCACATTTACATTATGTTTAATGTTAACCTGTACTCCTACATTGTATTTGCACTTAAAGGTGAACAAATACCTCATCATAATAATAATCCCCACTTACTTTACTACATCAGAAAGTCATAATAGCCCTAATGAATTTTGACCTTGGCTCTTTGTTCAAGAGATAACATTTACAAGTAGTCCTGGGTGTCATGTCCATGGAGACATACATATTATTTGCTAGCTAAACCACAGGAGCTCAGATCCTCCTCACTACACATATTAATCTTAATCCTTTAAGGACCAGAGAGGCTTACAATGTGTTGCACACTCTTCCTTAAAGGTTTAAGTGGTTTCATCCATTCTGTCTAATACAGTTTGAAATATTGCCAGCAACTGTCATGTCCACCTGAATGCACATGACTTCTGGAACGGAATGGACATGTTATGTCTTGAACAAAGCCACAAGGGCAAAATTCATAGGGACCTTTAACTTTTTCTGGCGATAGTATGGTAAGCAGTTAGGAAGAGTTACTTTATTCCTTATGTAATGTGTTTGTCTCCCTTATTCCCTTTAAGCAAACTTGTTTTATAAAAACATATATGTTATAGAACTTTTCCTGCTGGGTAAAACAAGGGCACTTCCACCAATGTCAGTTGTTTTAGTCAAACATTACAACAGTTAAAATAATCAGTAAGTGAATTTACTGTGCATTTAATTCCTGAAAGTTCTACCTGGCAGCATGACTCAGCAGTTTCTATTACATTCTATGGAGAACTGTATGTCAGTGACTTTCATCTCACATGTAACAGAATAACTAATTGGAATTTGACCACAGAGGGCACTCTAATTTAAATAAGCATAGGTTCAAACTGTAATAACTGAAAATATGCATCTCTAGCAGTGGGAATACCCTTATTTTACTCATCGGGAAAAGCCCTACAATATATATTTTCTCATTAAAAAAGTTTACTGCTCCTTTAAATTGTAAGCACTAGAGCACACCCCATTTCCATTGTTTCACTCTGTAAACATACTTCTGTAATCCTGTATAGAACCCTTAATCCTTTGATTGCCAGTGGGGTATATGCAATGCATCACAAAGCAATGTGGTGTGCACCCCTCTGGAACTCAAATGGCTAAATTGTAAAGCTCTGTGTACACAGTGGCTCTATATAAATAAACATATGCATTCCCCTATTCTGCATAATGTCATCATTATCTATTCTCCTGACTTTATCCACTCCATATAGACTCCAGAAATCTTTGCATGTACAGCATTACTAATGTATACTGCATTCCATAGTGGTATAAAATGCTTTCAAAGAGCCTACAAACTAGGTAATCCCTCCTCCAAATAGATAACAACCTATGGACGAATAAGAGATGATTATAAACACATTAATTTGTTAGTAATGAACAGGGCCGGATTTACATTCCAGGCTCCCCTAGGCAAGGCATGCTGGGAACCCTTAGCTCCGCCCATGGCCACACCCCACTCCTCACATGACCACGCCACCAGTCTCCTCCAGTGTTTCCTGGCACAGAATATACCTTTGGCCTACAACAAGCAAGGGCATAAAAGCTTCAACCTCTTGGTTGCTAGAGAGATCTCCTGTGCATTGCTCCTCAATGGGTTGGAGCGCTCTCTAGCATCAAGGGGTTAAATAATAGCCTGTAAAGGGGTGTATAAGCTACTGCATGGATACAGAGTTTGCTCTGGCCCCACCCACAATTCAGAATGTGGGTGTGGTCAGCACAGCTGAGGAGCCCCTCAAAATTTGGAGCTCGAGGCAGGTGCCTAATCTGCCTATTGGGAAATAGGGCTGCTGGGCTAATTTAATTCAGGTTTTTAAGAGCTACAAGATTTTCCTCAGTATGATTTTTCTATTAGAATCATTACAGCAAAAAGAAGCCCTGCCATTGGCCTGAACGAGATTAGGGAGAGGTTTGGAGCAGACATTAGCAGCCTTCAATGACATCCTCTGTCACAGTTACATCAACATCTCCATAGGAAAATGTCTAAAAGAGTTTTTGGCCGTACACAAATACTTGGATTGAAATCTGAGTAAATATATGCTTTCATTGAAACTCATCATATTAAATACATGTAATAAACAGATTTGTCTGAAGGTTCCAGAACAAGTCACAAAAATGAGTGTTTAAACTAGTATAGTAATTGGACGTCTGTGTAAATAAACCATATTGATGGGTTTTATGTATAAAGAAAGTATTCTTCTTGGTACCTTCCTCTGGTCTTATACCACAAAAGCAACTGGAGCCTGGGGTTCTGGTTAAGGAGCTGCAACAGGCAGACTACATTTATTTATAACTAGTTGAAGAGTCTGTTACATGGGCCACAGTGCCACTGCCAGATGGTCGTGGACAGTTATGCGCAGTAGAGACTGCCCGTGGCGTGGCTGATAGAGCTGGACACTCCTTCCTACTGCGCATTACTGCAGCACACGCAGCAGTCTCTACTGTGCATGACTGCATCGTTATACACGTTTTAGCGAATTATTATATAGGATGGTGAGACACTGTAAATGTCCTGAGAGATGGGAGATTTTTTGTTCAAAAGTTAATAGCGCTCAAATGCGTTTGTTTGTTTTTTAATTAAGCTGCAGTTTTCTAGTTACCAGTTGGTGATGTTCCTATTACATACTATGGGGAGCCTGCTAAGGTGACCACACATCCCGGATGCCCGGGACTGTCCCTTATTGGGGGTCTGTGCCCTGCGTCCCAGGTCACCCCCCACTGGGACAACAAAGAGTACCGGAATTGAGCAACACGCGCCAGTCCAGCCAGCCAATGAAATGTATTTGCTATATGGTCCTCATTGGCTGGCAGCCAGGAGCAGCCCATTTGAAATGTTTCAAGACCAATTGGTTGTGGGATAGCTAGGCTTCCCATCAAGCTCTTTCATCTGTGCACTACATAGGTAGATTCACAGCCATCATTCTGTGAGTATACACCTGTTGGGTGTCATCTGTGGTGGTGGAATGTGTATATTTACATTTTACACAAGGAGGCACCTCCTGTTTTTCTATGTTTTTCATTTTCCCCTCTTTTTTAGTGGATGCACAGTACAGTTTGAGACTTTTATTAAAGGGGAACTATCATCCTAAATAAAGTCTCCCCCTAGCAATTACCCATCTAGCCATAAGCTTAACAATAGCAGCATTAGACAGCATAATTACTGTGTTACTGAGAAATCCTACCTGTACCAGGACTGGCAGGCAGGCAACAGCGCTTTAGAGGAATCTGCGCACCTGCGCCGTCAGTCCCTTCTGGCATCTAAAGGTACCATGCAACTCCTCCTAGAGGAGACATGGGCTGACAGCGCAGACACGCAGATGTCTGTAAGCAAAGATGTCTGCGCTGTTGCCTGGTCGTCAGACTCGGCACAAGTATAATGCAATGATTATGCTGGCTAATATTACTATTGTTAAGCTTATTGCTAGAGGAGTAATTATTGGGGGGAGACTTTATTTGGGGTGACAGTTCCCATAGGTAGACATAGTAAAAAATAATTGTCCAGTGAACTAAATATTATGATTAAAATGTATTTAATTGGGGCGTTTTATTGAATTGTAATATATCTAAATGCCATATGTGTCCATATTAGTAAAGAAACTTAAAAAAAGATTTCTGACAGCTGATCTAAAGGCACTATCCTATATAATAATTCACTAAAACGTGCATAACGACAAAGTCATGCGCAGTAGAGACGGTATGCGCCGTGGCTGATACATAGCTGGACGCTCCTTCTCTGTATCAGCAGCGGCGCGGGCAGTCTCTACTGCGCATGACTGCCCCGCGACCATCTGGCAGTGGCACTGTGGCCCGTGTAACGGGCTCTTCAGCTAGTTCTAAATAAACAAAGAGGCAGACAGAGCATACAGTAGGTCTGTTTTGGTGGCACTTTTATTGCAGTTTTAATACATAAAACTAAAGAACTGCTACTGAGCATGAAAATGAAATGGCAAAGTCCGTCTGTCTCTTTAACCCACTTGATACTAGAGAGGTTTCCAACACATTGCCTCTCAATGTGCTGTTGACCTCACTAGCATCCAAGGGGTTAAAAACAACTTCCACCACAATCTTATGCCAGGAACTGCAGCCAATGGTTTATTCAGCAGCCAAAATAAATAGAAAGTCTTGGCAGATAGTTACTACTGTGCTTAGCTGTTTGCTCCAGATTTTAATTGCAACATTCCTTGTATTCTGAAGGAAGCCACAGTGATCATTTTGGGCACTAATGAATAGTTAATAAACACCACCTAAAAAAAAAAAAAAGAAAAAATCAAGGAGCCAGTTGTACACATAAAACCAACGTCTACTTTAAATGTGATTTAATTGTGTACGGCACCATTCCTTTTAACATCAGTTCAAGAGGGCCAAAGTTTAGACAGAAATTCTTCAATCCTTAGTTATAAATGTAAGTCAGTACACTTAATAAAATGCAGATGCTACTATTCGATCCCAATAAGTGAAGAATTATAGTACTTTATGACCATCATTTCCGAGTAAACATGAAAAACAAAACTCTCCCCCATAAATATCTCTAAGTGTGCACATTTTTTATGTTTTATTTTATTCTACAAACCTGGGAATCTTATAAGCAATGTCAGTTCAGTAGTGTGGCTGGCCTATATTTAATAATGTTGACCACTACTATGTTTTGGAATCACTGACAATGCATGGAGGTATTTTTAAGAATTTAAACAGATAGTAAACAGTTAAAGATTGCTTTTTAGGTTATGATCAATGGTGACTGTGCCACAACTTTTAATCCACTGCAATGTGACACTCAAATCAGTTTGCTTTTTTCCCATATGGAATGTTCATATGAATATCTCTTATAGTGACCTGCTGCAACTTTCAATCAGGTAGAATCTACACAATTGCAAATGGAGCTGCTGTGCAGATGTTTACCTGACAAACTGTACTTTGAGATGTGAACTGCAACAATCCAGTCTCTTAATGCTGCAAATAATGATGTTTGGCTAATGTCAGCATCTGTTCTTTCTGTATGGCACCCTCCCTACTGAACCCAACATTCTCACAGTGTCACAGTGTGAACTCAGTCTTGGGTATCTTTTCATCAAATGGCTGAATGCTCAAGGAAATCCTCTAGTTTCCTTGCACGTTCTCCAATCACCAATTTATCAGTGTCCAGATCCTATCTGGAACTCACTCATTTATCAATGGGAAAGTACCAGGTAGGTTAATCGGATTCAGGCTGGAGAATCCCATAGAAATCTGTTGGGCACACACGTGCACACAATTTTAGTGTATGTGTATATTACATTTATCTCAGTATATACCTCATATTTTTATCATATCTACCTTCTTTGCATATGCAGGATTCAGTGTAGCAAAAACTCACAAGAGTAGTATAAAGGTGATACCTTTTAATGGCTAACTGAGGGCATAAAAAGTGCAAGCTTTCAGGAACCATGCCTGAAGAAGGGACCTTAGTTTCCTGAAAGCTTGCACTTTTTATGTCCTCAGTTAGCCATTAACCCCATTGTGACGATGGACTTACCAGGTACGTCATGCAAAAATGTCACTTAGTGACAGATGACGTACCTGGTAAGTCCAGGAAGTCATTCACTAGAATAGGGAAAAAAAAAAAACCCGTTGTTAAGTGCCGGCCTCGTGCGCGCGCGGACGGTCACTAAGGGTTTAAAAGGAATCACCTTTATACCACTCTTGTGAGTTTTTGCTACACTGAAATCTGTCTACTCCACTGGCTAACATTGGACCATCTTTTTTTCTGGTTTGCATATGCATATACACTCAGTTTGATACAGGAGATATTTGTTTTGACATGGACATGAAATTCCATTATTTGGTTTGGTGGTTAAAATTCTTGGATTTAAATGTTCAAACTTGTAGCTTGAATATCTGACTAATCAACTTAGATTTGTTCTCTCTCTCTCATCTAACCTCTCTTTCACTCACTCATACATTACAGTAGGGTTGAGCAACCCACAGCCTTGCAGCTGTTGTTGAACTATAGTAATGGGAATTATAGTCCTACAGGAAATTAGAACATGATGAAATTGTAGTCCAACAACAGATGGTGACCCATCTCAGCACTATCAAGTTGTCTACTGCACTGTGGAAAAAATTAGTTACAAATGGTACCTCTGATCCATCCGTTCTCCCCATTTGATTGTACTATCTAATACCTCTGTATGTCTATTCCCAATTGTACGGAGCTGCGGAATTAGTTGGCGCTATATAAATAAAGAATAATAATAATAATAAAGGATATAAAACCAAGTGAATGCACACATTTTCTGTGCAGTCCATTGTACTTTTCTAAATAGCCAGTAAATATGTAGTCTGATTTGTTCCTTCCTCTTTAACTTTCACAAACATATTTTGTCAGATTTCCAGTAACTATTAATCACTCCAAACATTTTTGTTTGTGAAATGACAAGCCAAATGTTAGTTTAGACTAAAAAAGCAATATTGAATTTAAGGAAAATATGTATGGCTCCAAATATTAGATAAATCAGACTCTACTACAGTACAAGAGAACATGAGAGCTATGTTTTATTCTAGTTTTATATACAACTAGCAGCTGGCCTGAAGACAGGAAGGAATTGTGTGTGTGGGGGGAGTGAAGGGTTGCAAGTAGCAGAAGGAGGAAGTTATCACTGATATGGGTAACTAGTCAGAAAGACACAGGGGCAAAATACACCGGCCATTTATACTAAAGAGTTAAATTTCCCTTTTATGTGCAATAAAGTTGCCTTTGTTTCTTACCTATTTTACAACTCTCTCATTTAACTGTTTTCCTTTTTTATTATTATTATTTTTTTTTTTTGCTAGTCTATATCATCTTTTCTACTGACATATATGGGACAGCTGTAGAATAGAAAAGTAAAGAATTTAAATCAGGTTTGTTCATATTGAATTAAGCCTGGCATGAATTCTTATTGCACCCATTTCCTCTGCGATATCTCCTTCTAGTGTTCTTCAAGGTCCATGGGTTCTGCTCAATCCAAGCAGATCTTAATTGCTCAATCCAGGCTCAATCCTGCTCAATCCAGTCACTTCTTAATTTATGTACGCTGCTGAACATATTATGCTGGAGCAGTCACTATGGTACTGCCGCTATTGTATGGCCACGTGGAGGCAGGATAGCCTGAATCCAGTGAAGAAGTGCAGTTACTTCATGATACATGTCAGATATAGGATTCTCTAGAGTGATGCCTTGGTTTATCCACATGCCCTCAGTGAGAACTCCATCTGGGTTCGGGTGCATAGACATTCAGTGCATATCACGGACACCATAACGGCTTTCTATCTCCATGTGGCTACACTATATCCGCAGTACCCTTGTTCCTGCACCTGCATAATATCATCATAAGGGTACATCAATTAAGAACTGTTCACATACTTACAATATTTATCAGGACTTGTACTGCAAGAAGGAGATGAGTCCAAGGACCTTGGAGAGCAGCAATGGGAGACATCACAGAGGAGAGAGAAAATGGGCTTAAACATATCTCACAACAGTTTGAGAATAGCTATGGAGCTACAAGGTGGACTTACTTTATGCAAAATGTGAAGGACTTGTCCTGTAAGTATATTGGTTTGTGTGTGTGCCAATAAAATATTTATATGTTACATTTAGAGACAATCCTCTGTATTTTGCACTTTTCACAGAAAGAGAATGTTATAGTAATAATAGTAAAGCCAATCTGCATACAGATGCTTCAATCTAATTAAGAAATATCATCTCATTCCATATATAATTCTGAATCCTACTCATCATTATAACTGTGTCTGATTTTCATGCTACTTCCAGTTTTCATTTTCACATCACTGAAAGAAGGATGGGACTTACAGACTGTATGTTAACCCCATCTATATACATAAATAACTTTGGGTGGGCTGATTGTAGTTTTGAGCACAAAAGTTGATTAAAGGGGCAGTAATGTCCCAGAAAAAAACACTTACCATTTTGTAGTGCTTAAAAAGTTAAATTGAATGCAAAAAACCCTACCAAGCACACTTTGTAGACCATTCCAATGAAGTCATTTGTTTTAAATAACACGATTGCGGCTCTGCTGAAGAGCCTCCGTGTTGGCCGACACAGATCTCCTGCTGTCAGCTTTACAGCTGACAGCAGAAATGTCAAACTTTGGATACATATATCACTCAAACCATAATGGTTTGAGAGGTGGGTTTTTTGCATTCAATTTAACTTTTTAAGCACTACAAAATGCTAAATATTTTTTCTGGGACATTACTGTCCCTTTAATTGTATTCAGTAATACCCATATTTATTTTTGTAAGTAATTTTATATATTCAAGTTTTATATTCATTTTCTGTTGATTAACAGGCTGAATTATTAAGCTATCTATTTAGGTATTTAGGTCAAGATACACCTTTAACAGACAAAGCAATGATTCTTATTTTCAGTCCTCAGGCACACAGAAACATGGAAGCATAGATTTTGAAGGCAGATATGAACCAATTAGCCCATCCAGTCTGCCTATTTTCCAGTCCAGATAGGAAAATAGACATGTCTATCTTAGTATTTTTTATTTCCTTTACTGTATTAAACCCTACCACAACCATGCATCAATTACTATTTCTATGAAGCAGTACTTACACGCATTACTTCTGAGTCTTCCACTCGCTAACCTAATCATATCCTCTTGTTTTAATATTTATCTAATATATTTATAGGTTTCTATAATATTTCCCTTTTCCTTCCTCTCTTCCAAACTATAGCTACCAAAATCTTTGAGTCTATCCTGGTAAGTTTTCTCATAAATGCTTTGCACCGTTTGATTGGCTCTTCTTTGAACTGCCTCAAATTTATTAATATCCTTTTGGAGATGTGACCTTCAGAACTGCACACAGCACTCCCGATAAGGTCTTACCTCTCTTCCTGCTGCTAATACCTCTTCCAATACAGCCCAGTATCTGGTTAGCTGTTCCTACTGCTTTACTGCCCTGTTTGTCTACATTGAAATGATCTGAAATAATAACTCCCAATTCACTTTCTTCTGGTGTTATAGGCAACAAAGTACTATTAAGCCTGTATTCTGCTTATGGGTTTTTGTGCCAAAATGCGTTAACTTGCACTTTTCTGCAATACACTAGATACTGCAATACACTAGATCTCATACTCTTGTCTGTTCCTCTAATATTCATAAATCTGTATGCATTTGTCATATATATATATTCCCCCTTCAGTATCATCAGTCTCCTCTCTGGTAAAGAATGGCTTCATCCTTGAGATAAAACCCAGCTTTTCTAAAATCTAAGACCTTTATTTTTGTATGGTGAAACACAGATACCTGTATTCTAAACCACACTGACTAGTGATCAATGTTCTTTACGCTCTCATACGCAAGTGGGAATGTGCCAGTGTTAATAGCAGATCAAGTATTGTTTCCTTGCAATTTGATGGCTCCACCAACTGTGTAAAGAATCTCCCTTGCAACAAATTTAGGATCATTCTAACTACTTTTGTTAAAGCAACAGGAACCTGAAAATCCACATCTGGCATATTAACATCTCTCATATCTATATCACCCCTCACTGACATGAGCCTCCAGAGTAGGAGAGTGAATTAGAATGTCGTCCAAATAGACTACCAAACAATTCTGTAATAATTCTCACAAAACGTCATTTATAAATTCCTGGAAGACAGCAGGAGCATTGCAGAGACCGAAGGGCATAACTAAATACTCATAATGCCCGCTCCGAGTGTTAAATGCTGTCTTCCACTCGTGGCCCTCCTTCATACTGACTAGATTATATGCGGCCCTCAAATCAAGTTTCATGAAAATTTTTGGCCCCCTAA
Organism: Rhinophrynus dorsalis; assembly: GCA_037306005.1. Classification (NCBI taxonomy): domain Eukaryota; kingdom Metazoa; phylum Chordata; class Amphibia; order Anura; family Rhinophrynidae; genus Rhinophrynus; species Rhinophrynus dorsalis. Next base: position 157,827,423 of record CM074719.1, read on the forward strand.
GTCAGTCAAATAACTCTGTGATCAATGATATAGGATAAGCGTTCTTGACCATCAATTTGTTCAAACCACGGAAGTCAATGCACGGATGTAACTCTCTGTCCTTTTTCACAAAGAAAAATCCTGCGCCAGCAGGGACCGTGGATTTTCGAATAATGCTCCTCGCCAGGGCATCCGAGACATACTCCTCCATAGCCCTGTTCTCCTCCACAGACAGGGGGTATAAGTGACCCGTAGGAGGGGTCGTACCAGGCAGCAGCTCCAACAAGCAATCATATGGCCTATGAGGAGGTAATGCTCTGGCCTGCACCTTGTTAAATACATCACTGAAATTTGAGTACTATTTGGGTAGACCTGCGGCAGTAGCATATGCCAATCTCATGGGAAAAGGGAGGCAAGACTCGACACACTGCAGAGACCAAGATAAAACCTCACAAATTCACCAATAGATCCTGGGATTGTGAGTCTGCAACCAAGGAAACCCCAGGACGATGGCATAATGAGGAGATTTGATCACCTGAAACTTCAGGGCTTCCTTATGGAGGGCTCCCACCCTCAGGGTTAGCAGAGCCGTCTCTTGTGTAATGTGTAACGGTAGTAGGGGTCTACCATCAATGGCCTCAACAGCCAATGGAGAGGAGCGAGACTGCAACGGAATAGAGTTTTTTGCTGCAAATTCTGCATCAATAAAGTAACCAACAGCAACAGAGTCCAATAATGCCGGAACTGAGATTAACTCAATGGCCCACGTAAGAGTCCCCTCGATAATAGGTTTCTCCTTAAAAATTTCTGGGGACTGGGAAATACCACCTAAGATCTGTCCCCAACAAGATCTTAGGTGCGAGCGTTTCCCGGATGTACCAGGCAGGACGTCAGCAAGTGTGCAGGTCTCCCACAGCACAGACACAGTCCTTCCCTTCTCCAGAAGGCAATCTCCTCCACAGAAAGCCAGGTGGCACCAACCTGCATCTGTTCACCACCCCCTAAGTCAAGATCAGGAGACGTGGGCGGTGAGGGAGGACTGGGTGGGCAAGTTAAGTGAGAAGTTAGTCTGGAAGGATGCATCCGCAGGCGCTCCTTAAAAAAGGGTCTCTCCCTGACCCGAGTGTCAATAAGGATGGTAAATGATATATATTCCTCCAAAGTTTCAGGTAAATCTCAAGCAGCAATCTCATCCTTAATATAGTCACACAACCCTGGGGAAAAGGCGGCTACCAATGCCTCATTATTCTACCCAACCTTAGCTGCCAGAATACGAAATTTGATAGAGTACTCCGCCACAGTGCCATTACCCTGGCCGATGTTCATTAAATGCTTAGAAGCTGAGGTTACACGACCTGGCACATCAAAGACACTTTTGAAGGAGGCCACAAATTCCGAATAGTTATGGATTATGGGTTTGTCCATCTCCCATAAAGAATTCACCCAAACCAATGCCCTGCCAGAAAGGAGCAATATCATGAAACCAACCCTACTGTGCTTGCTAGGGAAGGCATGGGTTACCATCTCAAAATAAATGCCTAATTGGTTCAAGAACCCACAGCATAGCTTAGGATCCCCACCATAATGCTGTGGGAGCGGAGTGGAACCTGACAATTCTCTGACCACGCCTGCATCAGGGACGGTAGGAACTGCCGGTGCCAAGGAAGGAGCAGAGGTGGCCACCGGTTGAGGATAAACCCGTTCAAGGTGTGAAGTATGATTAAGCAAGGTCTGCAAGGCCAAGGACAATTGATCAATGTGTTGATCTTGATTCTCCATCCATTCCAAGAAGTTCTGAAAGGGTGGATCCCTATTACCGTCTGAAGACATGGCCCTTACGTACTGTCACAGAACCCAAGAATGAATCCAGAGTCAGTATGGTATATAGTAAAACCACCTTTATTCAAAACTCAGAATAAGGTATATCTCAATAAGTAAGACAACAGGAACAGGCAGAGGGTCACATGATAAGCTAGCACTACTATCAGAAATAGTAGGCTGCCCAGGATCGACCTCACTACTAGAGACTAGGCCTAGGCCACTGGTAGTCTCCGCTGGAACCCGGAACAGGATAACTCCGACCAGGAACGAACAAGGGAGATACCTGACTCACGCCTGTAGTCTGTATAGCTAGAAGCAGATACTTTACTCATGCCTGCAGTCAGTGTAGCTGGAAGCGGATACCTGACTCATGCCTGCAGTCAGTGTAGCTGGAAGTGGATACCTGACTCAATCCTGCAGTCAGTATAGATGATAGTCTACCAGAGCCACAGGCCTGCACCAGATTTGGTGTCCACTAAAAGGGGCAACACAGAGAGAGTAGTCAGACAGAGCCACAGGTCAGCACCAGACTGGATGGTCAGACAAGCCTAGGTTATACACGGAGTGGGTAGTCAGCCAGAGCCACAGGTCTGCACCAGATTGGGTGTCCACTACAAGGGGCAACACATAGAGAGTAGTCAGACAGAGCCACAGATCAACGTCAGATTGGATGGTCAGACAAGCCTAAGTCATACACGGAGCAGGTAGTCAGCCAGAGCCACAGGTCTGCACCAGTTGGGTGTCCACTACAAGGGGCAACACAGAGAGAGTAGTCAGACAGAGCCACCGGTCAGCACCAGATTGGATGGTCAGACAAGCCTAGGTCATACACGGAGAGCAAGAGAAACAGGTAAAGAACTGCAAGGAACACCAACGTAAGGGCGACTAAGCCCTGTGTTCAGGCAGTTAATATAGTCCTAGCCAGGGGGAAGGAGGGGCACCAGAAAGTGGCCAATAGAAATATATACAGTGCTCACGTCCCTCCTTCAAGATGTGCTCCCGTAGAGAACTGCCCGGCAATGCGGCTAGAGCTGCTGCAGGAAGAGGATGCGGCCAGGGCCGCTAGAAACTGGAAATGGCCGAGCCGCAAGAACACAGGACACGGCCGAGCTGCGAGGTGGCTAGAGCACCTGAGCCGAGAGGCAGCAGGACCATGGGCAGCCATGCTGCCGGCCGCAGCTAAGCTGTGACAGGACCTTTGTAACTGGGTCATGAAGGCTTATGGTTTTTCCACTTAGTGGAAAGTTACAAATAATTTCAAGATTGATATATCCATGTCCCTCAGATACATTGTAGCCTTGCTTTTGTGATTATTATTTAGTTGTAAAGTGCCAGACGTAGCCACAGCTCTGTACAATAGAATGAGGTTGCAAACAAGTTGACATACAATTAAACATTAAAGGTGATATATAACAGGCCTGAAAATATGAGACATAAAGTTCTGAGTGCCCTATTCTTGACATTACAATCTAGCTTTGGTATGGGACATTTGTTTTGTCAAACATTCATCTATTATGCATAACTCTAATGCTGTGTTCATTCCTCCCACCTGTGTGTCCATGTGTGATATCCATCCCAGGGGGTGAAGGATGCTTGTTATGAGCTTGAAAGTGGAACATTGTGTTGTGCAGAGGTGGAAGCAGAATCTTCAACTATGTCAGTGAATCAGCCCCTGGAGTATCAGGGAAAGGGGGATGTGACTGAGGTAAGGATGTCACCAAAAGGGAAGGGCAAGTTATTTGGAACATTGAATCGTGAGATAGGGGGTAAGTATTGGCTGGAGTTGTCTAATAGTTATAAGAGTCCAGAGAGAGTTTCTAAATTTTGTTTTTCTTCATGCTTCCAGTAGGAATGGCAGATTATTTCTGCTTATACTCCCTGCTAATTACTTGATAAATATAATTTTATATGTTTTATGTTAATTTAAAAAATGCAACTCAAGAACTCTTCTGTATTTAGGTTCATTGTCCTTTGACAAAGCTTGTGGGTGTGGAAGGGTATGACAATAGGGGCAATAACGAAGAGTAAATGGTTAGTCAGTCTCTGTTTTGCAAACTATATAAGAATATTTGGGGAGATCTCCTGGCATGGTCATTGGTTTGCAGAATATATTACCTCTTGACTGGTTCCGTAGGGCTCAGCATTATGCTCCTAAGGCATATCTCTAGGTAGAAATCAGTGCAGGCTCAATATCCATGCCCACGCGTTTCTTAGTTCAGGATAACTTCTTGCTGTGCCTCTTCTGTTATTTTTACTAATAACGCAGTAGCCATTTCTTTCTTATTGGTATGCATGTTGGATTTTGATCTCAGGGGTAAGGTTACAGACTTTGAGCCTTAAAGTGATGGTGTTGAGCCAAGGTAGGGTCTTTCAGTGGCAAAAAGGTAGTTAAAAATCCCTTTACTGAGTCATTATAGGAAATCTCATTATAAAAACAGTAAAAAGATATTGCAGTTTCACACTCATGAAAAGTGCAAACTCAAGGTCAGGGGTCAGCAGTATATTTGTCTGGGATGATGTCATCTCCCAGTCAAGTCAGTTGTGTAGACCAAAAGCAGGATTAAACTTAAGACAAGAGTGCTTACAGCTGTTTGATATATTTATCTTAAATGTCTTCTCTATATTATGTCTGTAAAGCACTGCTTATATAAACCACACTATATAAATAGTTAGAGAGAGAAGCATAGAATAATTTACACAAATATGTTCTCTCTCAGCAAAATTTGTTTATATACGTGTTCATAGCATATAAAATTACCCAGGTCTAGGCAGTTCTTTGTGTTTATGCAATGGATGTAGGAATTACAGTGATATTATATATATCTCACTCTATAATGGTTAAAACACACATTTCAATTAATATAGTAATGAAAATATAAACAGGGTATCATAGACAAAAAAATTATTCATATATAGTAATATTCTGTAGATGTTTCTGTCTATGCGTTAAGCATGGAAAACATCATATGATTTCACTGTGAAATAACTGATGAATTATTACATTTATGTTAGGACTGGAAGGAGTTAATTCTCAGAGATCACCAAACTGATTTGCAATAACTGATAATCCAAACATGTAACAATACTAAGTACACATTCTACAAAGCATATCAGTGCATGAAATCTAACACATGACAGTGTAAACAGATGTCTTTCACTGGTGAAAGTGCTGGAGAGATGTGCAAAAGCATGCACAACCCTATAGCACTGAAGGGGTTAAATAATGCAGTGCTACCGATGATGATTCTGAAGATTTTAAAGTAGCAATGTAAAATTTTCCATACATTGGCTTGGAAAGACAATGCCAGCAACTAAAAGGTACTATTACTTATAGCAGGGCTTAAAATTTGAAGTCCTTTGCTACTTGCCAGACCTAAATTTTCACTCGCCATTGGCTAGTGGTGAGTAGAAATTTTGAGCCCTGCTTATAGTATGAATAATGTCTCATAGACAGATTATTATGTACAGTAAAAAGCATGCAAATAAATCAATCATGTATTCAAAATTCCACTCAGAGTTTCCTAATCATTCTTATCGTCTGATATCTCCTATTTATAAGGTGAGTGAATGGTGCCCAGGTGGCCCTACCTTCATATCCACTGGCCAGATATAAATTAAAGGTGACTATGAAGATCAGGCAGAGAGGAATCCCCATGGCTGCAAAGACAAGTCCCTCAGCAGACGAAAACTAAAGTGGGAAGGAAGTATAAAGAGAAAGAAAGGAAAGAATTCTACAGTCTTTAAGCTTCAGGCTAGAAGCAAGATACCACAAGTTGTTTTTTTTTTTCCTTAGAGAACTGAAATTCTGCCAGGAAAAAGGGGGGAGTATGCAATCTCTTATTGGACACTGAAGAATGATTACAGGATTGGATACTATATGATTCCCTGCTAGGAGCATTCCACTTTTTTTTTTTTTTTTGCAGAGGAACAAGCCATTGAATGAGAGGCATTTTACCTCATACAAGGTGAAGTTTTACCTTATTTCGAAATGTAAGCTGTTAAACAGTTTTAGAGGAGTATTTTTTTTTCTTAATGGCTGCATTGACAGAGGATATTTACTTTAGGCTTCAGCAGAATTATGGTGACAGAAAGATGTGTATATACTGGAAAGTTGCCAGACAAAACTGCCAAGAGAGAAAAAAAATAATCCTTTAGTAAGTTTTCAGGGTTTTTTTATTATTTGAATTTTATCTAAAAGTAGCAAAATTTCAGATGATCTTTTGATGTAATTTTATATGCAGACATATCAAAGAACTTATTGGTTAAGGGGTTGACAACAAGTGGCTCCCCAGTCATTTCTGTACTACAAGTCACATACTTATCTGTAAAGAAGGTGGCATTTGTAGTACAACCACTGGAGAGCCACATGTTGCTTGTGTGTGCATGTGTGTGTGTATGTTCACGCACTGTATAAAATGTCCAGATAGCATCTCTCTGTTAAATATATTCAAACACTTGCATCTTTTTAATGGCTTTATGAATTAAGCTGAAAATCTAGTAGTTTAGTAGTCATTTCCATTCCCCACCAACACTGCTGAATTGGTTCAAATCTATTTGGTTAAAATATATATATATTTCCAGTCCAGATTTTGGTAAGCACACCCAAAGAAAAAAACACACATTTAAAATTACTGGAGTGCGACCAATTTAGACCAAAATAGCTAAAAGCAAATACACAAAATATTGGTGCACATCCAAATTTTCATCACCATTAACCCTTTACTCTGCAGCATTGTGCCTGCATATCAATAATATATTAAAGATGATGATTTGGTCACATCATATGGCCATAGAATGCTAAGCTTGCCACCAACGCCAAGGTATCTCATTTTTGGCAAGTACCTAACCTTAATATGCTTTATCTTATGAGCTGAAACTCTCCTGCTTTAGGAATTTACTAACCTTAATTTACTTTATCCCGAGAGCTGAGTCTTTGTCAGCTTTACTCATTAATGGAGATAAACTCTCTGACAGGCATTGCATAGTGTCCTAAAGACATATATATATATATATATATTTCAAGATTGATAAAGGCTACGTTGGTAGCCAAAACATTGATTTCAATAAACTGTAACTACATTTGATCATCAAAAAAGACCATGTGAGTGCCATCTCTCCATCCATTAATTATATATATTTATTTTACTTTTTTTTTTAAAGAGAAAGATGTTTTTCCCACATGGCCATTTTACACAATACATTTTTTTTTATTAACAGGCCATCCACCTGTTTCATTGTCAGAGCCAATGCACATTGGAGGCATGTTGTTGCTGGTCCCAGTTTTCCTGGAACTGCATATGATTATCTTAAACATACATGTTTTCCCAAACATCAGAATGCATGTGTTCATACTCACAGTATCCATACGCAAACTGGGGAAAATACCTGAATATACTCACACGCAAACACATAAAAATATATTCACAGACTTCTACTGACATACAAGAGGCCAGGCAGGTCAGGTGGAACTGGGTAGGCAGCTCTGGTAGACAGAGTAGCTAGCTAGACCTCCATAGATGTTTTTTCAGACTATTTTCTTATATACACTACATTTAAAAATGTTCTCTCTTTCTCTAGATATTTAGTTTTAGATGTATCTCTTTGCACATGTGCAGTATGTTTTTCTCAGTAAGGTAATCATTTATGAGCATATACAGAGGTGACTTTGGCTCACGCAATGCATATTTGAATAAGACCGATCAAGCAGGACAGGAAATGTCCCAGCTTGATAGTATTTATATTCATATATATATATATATATATATATATATATATATATATATATATATATATATATTCATATAAGATATAATAATTATAAAAACACTAAAATGTGTACACAAAATACGCCAATTCATCACATTTCAACACAATTCAACACATATGCCTTAAGTTCCTGAAGAAAGGGCAATATCTCACGAATGAGTTAAAATGACTTGTTTTGAGGCATATGTATACTTGTTTTTGTTTGTGATACTAAAGGGGAATTATCACCCCGAAACAAGTTTGGCTACCAAGTACACTTATAGAGCCACTAGCTGGAACACTATTGTCATTTAAAAAAACACCAAACACTTTTTTTTAACATTTAAAGATGATCCTATTTTTATTTTAATTGGTTCTGTCATTGAGTCAGCTTTTACTCACATTAAAGTTAACTGATATATTATCTATACATAGTGCTTATTGTTTTTCAGTTATTGTAATGACTTTAGAAATGTGTTAGTATTAAAGAATTATTTAACATAAAAAATGCTGCTACTCTGTTTGTCACAGCTGCCTACCCAGTATTCCTATGTGTATCATGGACATGTCTTTTCTAGTTCCATCCCACCTCCTTGGCCTCTCGTTTGCCAGTGGCAGTCTGTGCACACATGTTTCTATGTTTGCTTATGAATATATTCATGGATTTTCCCCCAGTTTGTGCATGAATACTCTGAGTATGAACACGTATCCTTTCTGATGTTTTAGCAATGCTCAGGAAATTCATATGTGATTCCAGGAAAACATGCACCGAGACTCCCACAGACACATAAGAGAACATGCAGGTCGGCTGTAACTAGCATATGCATTGGCTAATGAAGGGATATGTCTGTGACACTGGCATATGTGGCACAACCTTAACCACTCCACTGTCTGGAAATTGCCTCCTTCTTCCTCAGTCCTGAGACTAACTATCAAGATGGACTTCTACTGGGGTGAGAAATTGGACAGGTGACATTTCCTCTCAATGTAGACAGAGTATGAAAAGTCTAGAATGTTTTCAGACCCTGACAATGAAACAGGCGGAAGGCTTGTTAGAACATATGAAAATCATTACATTTATTATATATAGATATATATTCTGAGACTGAAAAAAAAACATATCTATCAACCTCAGCAGTACAGTCCATGCCATCTCATCCTTATTGATCCAGAGGAAAGAAAAAAAAACCCTATTGAAGCTATTTCCAATTAAGCCGCAAGTGGGTTAAAAAAATTCCTTTTTGATTCCAAGTCAGTCAGATATTTCCCTGGATCAATATCCTATCTGCTTTGAAACCAACTGTCATAAATCTCAATATTGTTCCGAGCAAGAAAGGTATCCATTAAGTTTTTGAAAGCAACTACAGTACCTGCAAATGGACCTTCCCTTCCGGAGGCAACAACTTCAATAACTTTAATGTCCTTACTGTAAAAAAAATCCTGCCTCTGTTTTATTCAAAAGCACCTTTCCTCTAGTCTTAATGGATGACATAATGTTTTTCTATCAGCAATTTGAGCAAATATTTCCTTAGAGAGTTGTTTGTGTTGATCTTGAATATATTTGTAAATTATAATCATATCACCCCTTAGACGTCTCTTCTCTAATTTAAACAAACCCAGTTCGGCCAGTCTCTCTTCATAACTCAGATCCTCCAATACCTTTCTCAGTTTTGTTGCATGTCTCTTTACTTTCTCCAATTCAGTAATATCTCTTTTAAGAATTGGGGCCCAAAACTGTGCTCCATGTTACAAATGAGGCCTAACCGATGATTTATATAGAGGTAGAATTATATTCACATTCCGTACACTCTATATTGCTTTGGCTCTTGCAGTAGACTGACACTGCACACAGCTGTACAGTTTATTGTCTATCAATATACGTAAATCTTTCTTTTATGAGGATTCCCCATGTAGTTTCAAATTTAATGTATATGTATCATGTTTATCTCTGCAGGCCAGATGCATAACCATACATTTATCTATATTAAACCTCATCTGTCACTTTTCTACCTATTCACTTTATCCTAATATTTCTGTAGAGAAAAAACATTCTGCTCTGCATATATCTCCTTACATAGCTTAGTGTCATCAGCAAAGGTTGAGGTACTAGTTTCAATACTCACTTCTAGATCATTAATAAACAAATTAAAAGCACTGGGTCAGGTCTGTATGCATCCCACATACAACTTTAGACCAACTTAAAAAGATTCCATTAACAACAACTCTCTGCCATCTATCATTTAACCAGTTCTCTATCCATGCAGAGGTAATCACCTCTCAAACAGAAGCCTTTTAATTTATGCAGTAACCTGTTGTGATGCACAGTATCAAAGACTTTTGCAAAATTCAAGTATACTACATCAGCAGCAATACCACTGTCCAGATTGCTACTTACCCTTCTATAGAATGCAAGTCAATTACTTTGACATGATCTATTCTTCATGAAACCATGCTGGCTCCTACTAATAATGTTGTTGTTCATCACATAACATAGTAACATAGTAAATTAGGTTGAATAAAGACACAAGTCCATCAAGTTCAACCTTCTCTTCAAATAAGTTAGTCTTTATCAGACCTTCCTGATCTGCCTACTAATAAACAGTATAACTCTGTATGTTCCCTTTGGAAAGAAATGTATCTAATCTTCTCTTGAATGTTTCCATTGTATCTGCCATAACCACGTCCTTGGGCAAAGAATTCCACAATTTAACAGGCCTCACTGTAAAAAAATCCTCTGCTGAAGTCTAAACCTCCTTTCCTCTAATCTCAAGGGGTGTCATCTGATTATAAACCTGAATACTGTCTGTTAGCAACCCTTCTAATATCTTACCCACTACGAAAGTCATGCTGATAAATCTATCATTTACTGTTTAGATCATGCCTGCTGTTTGAAGAATTGTACTTTATCCTCTTTCCTCCAGTCACAGAACACTATGCCTGGTGATAGTGAATCAATAAATATTACATATAATGGTTTTGCTATTACTGAACTAAGTTCCTTAAATACACTTGGGTGCATACCATCAGGTCCAGGCGCTTTAGTCACCTGATAATGGCCTGCCCCCTGTCAACTGTACATTATCTCCATCTTCTGAAGACAAAACGACCAAACCAGCAACAAAGATGGAAAGCTTTGTTCTCATACATTATAATCTTGAATGACTGGGCCTGGATACTTTTTTTTATACATATATAACAATTTCTTTGCTAGCGCCAGAAGTTTCAGAAGAAACCATCTGGTGCTAGTTTACTTTTATTTCTTAAACATGACTTGCAAATTTCAGAGCATTTGTTCCATTCTTTACAGAAGTTTAAATTGCCAAAAGAATAGACTATTCCTGGAAATAAAGATGTGACTGGATTAGTGAATATCCAGTGTTACTGTTGTGAGTTATAAGCTACATTATTTACTAAATATTATTCAAGGGCAAAATGGAACGGACAAAATGAAGTGATTCAGATGGATTCTAGGGCAGCAAAACATAACTGGGGGGATGTAGGAATTCAATGCCATACAAGAACAGGCAATGGGATTGATTTTCAAGTACCATGACTGCCTAATGCCAATTTACTAAGCTACTTATGACATATGGGTCCGTATGTTCACAAGAAAAGGGAAGGAGTTCTGGGGCAAACCACATGAACTATAGAGGAGAGTTAAACATAAAAAAACTGTGATTTAAATGGAGATTTTAATCCCTTGAATGCATGAAGGTCTCCAACGCAAAGCTACCTTATTTAAATTAAATTAATTCTCAAAAAAAGTATAAATGGTTCATCATACGACCCTTTTATTCCAAGGGGAGAACAGTAAGGCAAGCTATGGGTATTGCTGTCCTCTATTCCTTGTTTAATGCCAAGAATTAAACAAGACTCAGAGGAAATTGTGTACTCTATTTTAATGCGTTTACAAGGGACAGGGGTAAAAATGCTGAGTGTATGTGCCAATATGTACTAGTACAGCTACCGGAATTTTTTAAGTTAACTCCAGTGGGTGGGGTTAGCAGATTCATACATTTGTCTCAATGTGCTGCTTATAATGTAGACCATATAGTGTTGGCTTATAAATTGCCTCATGGGCCCATATGTATGTAGTGATGTGATCCTGGAGAAAACTTGTATACAACAGGAGACAAATAAACATACCCATTGTTTTAGATAGGGGATTTAAGCCCATGAAAATTAGAGAGGTCTACTTCTCAATGCATGGAGATATCTTTAACATTTATTTACGTAAATGCCAGTTGTGGGATTTTTTACATGTCCCCTGTGATGCAGTTGGTTTTCTGTAGAATTGCTTTGTTCTGTTTCTATAAATGAGGACAGTGGACTCATGAGTTAAAAACCTATGTTATGAAAATGGCTGGATTTTGACAGTAATATGTACAGTTAATAAGCATCCATGTGGAGGGTTGTTTTCAGGGGAGAATTTATCCTTTTAACAACCAGAGGGACTATCCTTAAAGGGTTCTGTTCTGCATGCTTGGGAGAGGTCCGTATAAGTGAGGAAAGAAGACTGAGGTATTTCTGTCCTGTCACCTGAAGAAGTACAGTGTGAAATGTGTATTGGGAATAGAGCTTTGGTGACTGTATATAGTGATCTCTATTGAAGTCTGCCATTAGATCATAGATCCTCATAGCAAACAATAGTTTCACTAGACTGAAGGGTAGCAGTGTTATATGAGAGATCAAAAGATACTAAAACTAGCATATAACTATAACAGCATGTTGTTTTAAGGACAGTTACCTTGGTAAAGGTACTCTCACTGCTGAGAGATGCTATATTCAAAAGTTATTGCTGTCATTTGTTGGGTGCAATACTTTTATGGTGTGAAATTCTATGATGCTGCTGTTACTACAGAAATCTATGGAGAGCTATGGTCAGTTGACCATACACCTCCATGAGATGCTGTAACATCAATGTAACTGTACAATTTCAGGCCATGGAAGTGTTACACCCAAAAAATGCAGGTTTGAGCTGAAATAACCTTTGAATAAACTATCTCTCAGTAGTTTAGAGTAATTTGTATTACTCCGAAGAATAAACCCTTTAATATATAATTTTAATATTAAGCATTACTATCCCTTTAAGCAAATTAAGAGTAATTTCTTCAAAAAGTCCAAATTTATACTAACTTAAAAAGAAACTAAGTTTGCCTCAAGGATCAATAAGGAAAACAATATGCTTCACCTGGAGCACCTCATATTTGCACCTGGAACATTTCCGCGTTCCAGACCTGTTTTCTGCCTCCAGGAAGTCTGTTTGGTAACATGCTGGTCCAGAGTGACCAGAGTAAATTAAATGTTAGTGAATGTCCAGCTAGCATGACATATTTGAAAGGTAGACCCTCCAGCAGATGGCATCACCACTCAACCACTGCACATATCAAGCATTACCTCTGGCAAGTATCTATGAATGTTTACCTCCCGTTGTTAGGTGATGAAAGATGGGAGATTTTACTAATTTTGCACAAATGTAAGAGAGAGAAAAGGGGTGGATCTTTACATTAATCATTGATACATGCACAGTCTTTGACCCAGTGAATGCTAGAGATCTCTCTAAAGCATTGAAAAGCAATGCACTGGAAAAATCTCTACCATTTAATGGGCTACAAATAATTAAAAGATGACTGAAAATACTGAAAGCTAAATGACAGAGATAAAAGTGGCTACAGCCATTAGTTATAATAACTAGCATTTATAAAGCGCCTTTCTTCCCAGTAGGACTCAAATCGCTTTCAGTGCACGCTCTCTGAATTAACCAAATCGGCAGCTGAAATAATAGGTGTTATTATTACCCAATCAATGGTACTCATTTATCGACCTCGGAATGATAAAGGGCTGAGTTGACACTGCTCTGATTTGAACCTGCAACTTTGAGGGTTGAATAGGCTCCATAGTCAGGGAATTTACCACTGAGCTATGTCACTGGCTTAGGTCTAATGCAGAATGAAAACCTTGTAAGAGATTTGTGGAGAATGGAAGTATCTAGTACAGAAAATAACACTGAATGGGGTTATAATGAACCAAATGCTCTGTGGAGAAACAGGAGGTTAGCTCCTTGTGTCCCCGTGATGTGTGAGGACTGCTGAGTTACATGGATATTACAGGCAATACATCTGCCATGAACTTTTCCAGTGAAATATTGATTTCCCTGTATGCTCAGCTAACAGATTTGCTGAAATAACAAAGGAATGGTTGGAATCTTGATTGACTACTGCTGTGCTTCCTTCATCAGTATGGCTTGAATAGAGCACTCTGAGTGGACATTAAATAACTTCCGCTGATTGGTCAACTGTGACACTACTGTTCCAAGCCCTAATCTGGATTCTGATTTTGATAAAAGTGTCTGGAAGTGTATATAAGCAGTTTGTTTTATCAATAAAGACTGTTCTGTTCTATCCTCCTTAACGACCCTTAACGGCTGCATGCCATTCGGGAAGTCTGGAACAGGAAAGTAAAAAAAAGAAAAAAAAAATGCTCCAGTGACTGCGCCGCACCGATGGTTAAGGGGTTAAGGACCCATGATGTGTCAGGACCGTTACGGCTGTCCTGCACTTAAGGACCAGTGACGGTTCTTACACCATGGAATTTAGGGCTCCCCGCATGGCAGGAAGCCATTTGGGGAGCCCTGAATTCATTAGTGAAAAAGAAACAAAATTCCCCGGGGTCCTTAACTGCCAGCTGCGTGGCTGGTCTTTAAGGGGTTAATACAAGTTTCAGCTGTATTTTTAGAGTGGATTCCTGGAAGGGATTTGGCTGGTAATTCTCATCCCAGCCACTGCAAGAGTTAAATTCACTTACCTTGATGTTCTACCAGAGAGCGGCAGCCATCTGTTCCTGCCTCCTGCTTGATCCAGAGTATTCAGCACAAGAACCCACACAGGGGGCACACTGACCATGCAAGTCTGTGCTAACCTCCACATGTACTATGAAAAGGGGTGTAATTCTAGGGCAAACCAACTTCAGAATAAAAGACTATTAAAACCCCCAATTAATAAAATTGTATGTTACATTCTTTTAAAGGGATAGTAATACTTAAGATGTAAAAAAAATATATGTTGTAGGGTTTATTCCCCTGAGTATAACAAGGGTACTCCCACTGCTGAGAGATATTTTATTAAAAAATTATAAAAGCTCAGACTTGAATTTTTTAGGTGCAATATTACAGTGGCCTGAAAATGTACAGTGGTGCTGTTGCTACACCATCTTATGGAGATTTATGGTCTACACAAAGTATGTTTCTCCTGAATTGTTACATTAACTTGATAATATTATCTAATCCAAACGGTACACTTCCAAGTTTTGCTTTGCCACACATAGAACACTGCATACATTTGCCAACATTTTTACAAATGAGCGGAATAATATAATTCAGTGTAACATTCCATTAAATATCCACAGAGCCTGTTTGCTCATGTTTCTGAAAACAACAAAAGAGCCTGTGTGTTAATATTACAGAAAACAAAACAATCTGCAGTCAGAAATATATCCAGAAAAGGCTTTTGCAAATTAGTTACAGCAACGAGCACAATATATATTTATGTGGCAAAAATATCCCATATACTTATGGACTCCTTTTATACCTCAAGAAGCTAATAATGAGAAATGCTGGGCAAGCCAACTGCATCATAGGGGTCAAATAAATGTCCCCAGTTTCTCATTGATCTAAAGGGGGCTTTAACCATTTGAATGTCAGAGACTTCTCTAGCACTCAAGGCGATAACCCTTTGAGTGCCTGGGATACCTCTTGGACACTCAGAGGGGTTAAATGAATGTCCAATAATCATTTTATGTTGTTTCATAAATTTAAAAAAAAATGTTCTGGTGCAAATCCCATCTCTCAAACCTCTATGGTTTGAGAGATATTTGCATCTGAAGTTCCCCGCTCCCTCCCCTTTTTCTGAGGTGAGCGCTGTACTGACAGCAGGAGATCCCGGACCAGCAGGCAGCTTTTCAGCAGAGTCGAAATAGTAATATTTGTAAAGAATTACTCAACTGGAACTGTCTACAAAGTGTGCCTGGTTTGCAAGCATATTTTGTAGACCAATGAAGTAATTTTTTAAATATCGCTATTGCGGCTCTGCTGAAGAGCATAAAGGTTTGAGAGATGCGATTTGCTCCACATGTTTTTTTTTAATCTACAAAACAACATAAAATTATTATTGGACATTAGTGTTCCTTTAAATACCCATTTAGCTCAATGGGACTTCTGATTTGCCCCTGCGGTACAGTTGTTTGCTCCAGAACTCACTGAGAAGCATCAAAAACAGAGAAGCATTCAAAACAATTACATTTTAAATCATAAAATCTCCTGTATTTTCATTTAGTTTGATAACAATAGGGGGGAGCAGTAAGTAGTCAGGGTATTACATCCATTGGGGGGTGCTAGTTACACTTGTCCTGGGCCCCATGAGCACTGATGGCGGCTCTGTAATGGAGAAATACAAATTCCCCAAAATACCATTGATTCAGTTGTGGCTTTTAACTCCTTGACTGCTAGCTTGGTCTCCATCTCATTGCTTTGCAATGCATTCAAGATATTGCCAGCATTCAAAGGGTTAAAAGTGCCATGCATCGGATAGTAGTGGTCTGGCACTCAAAGGGTTAAATCAGTGAGGCGTTTATTTCTATCTTGCAGTTAGCTTCTTTGAGAACTGCTCCTCTTTTCTTTAGTGCATAAAGCTCTTATTTATCTGCAATTCTGGAGCAAACCAGCAGCACTATCGGGAGCGGGGGACGTCATTCGCATTGATTTAAATGGGGATTTTAAAGCATTGCTGTTAGAGACCTCTAGCATTCAAAGAGTTAAAATCTCCATTGAAATAAATGGAAACTTTGATGAACTGGCTTGATGAATAAGGCCTTTAGCCATAAACATTCTCTGGATATACAGTATCTAAGAATGTGATCCCTGACTGCTAATGGCAGCAGTCCTGGCACAACAAATGCCAATGAGGATGAAAGTACTTCTCAGCAAAACATACTGTGCAATCCAGTATTCAGTGTCTGAGACATTTGATATGGGGCCAAAATAACTAAAAGGTAGCGATGTTAAAGGGGGGATGAACCAAGGCATACATATCTGGTGCAGGCAAATGTGTATGACTAAAATGGTAGCCTTTACATTTCTCATTGTATTTCCCTGCTTTTCATAAGCAAGGCAGGGAAATACAATTGATCATTGATGAATAACTGAATGTATCCATCAATGATGATGACTGACAGCAGAATATTTCATGATTAATTTTCTCCTTAGTGTTCAGGACTCCCCTCAGGGTTCTACTTCTCAAACTGGTACTGTGAACTCTGGAGCGACTGCTAGAGATTCCAGTTGGCTGAATATGTCACACCCATCTGCACATCCAATAGGATGGAGGCTGCCAGTATTGACAGAACATAAGATAAGGAATGGCTGCATACTGTGGGCTACACAATTACAATGCTCATACTCCCATAAGTGTAAGCACTTATTAACTAGAAAACATTTTTCTTATGATAGCTGCACTTTACATTCAGTTCATGACATATGATGACACTGATCTTCTAGGTTGATTTCAGGGTTAGTAAAGGGTGAAGCGAACATTATACCCATATTAAAGAGTTGATTTATGTCACCAGATGTCTTCCATTTGGACTCTGTAGTGTTACCAGTTCTAGGGTAAGTGAGCAGTGTCATAATTATTTCCAGCGCACACCATGTATAAAAGCATTCAAGCAACTTCCCAACCCATTAATTCTACCCTCAATAGACTGAGGCTGGTGTACGTACAAAATCTGGAGAAAACTGGGTCAAACCAACTACATAATAAGTGACAATACAAATGAATGTTAATTTAAATATGGTTTTCAACTGTTTGAATGATGGATGTTTCCAACATATTTCTTCACAGTGAGTAGGTGACCTCAGTAGCAGGGGCATATAATGAATGGGCATAACTGGCATTTTGCTGGGGACCTCATGTGTAAGGGGGTCCTACATTGGGTTCTCAATAATTCCATGTCTTAGAAAGGAACCAATTTAAAGGGAAAGTAATGTTTCAAAATAAAAGCAGCTCCAATTAATCTTCATAGTATTTGGGCCATGGAGAGCGTTATTTCAGTACTGTCAGAGTTGTAGTTAAAGAGTAATTAAATGATAAAGTATCCCCCTCCCACCCCTTTTACTGATGTAACACTGCTCACCTCAGAGCAGAAAGGTGGTGTCCAGATGGATCTCAGAGAGGGACAATCTTCAGTGAGCATAAGGGAAAAAACCTGAAAAACATGTCAATGAGGGCAGGGTTTTCATTCTTCTCACAGTAAGAAGATTGTCCCTTGCTGTGCGCTGTCTGGTCTCAAGAGCAGATTCCACATCTGAAGGGAGGTGGCTTACACTAGGTAAAAGGGGCGGGAGGTGGATACTTTATCATTCGATTACTCTTGAACTACACCTCTGACAGTAGTAAATTAATGCTCTCCATGGCCCAAATACTATGAAGATTAATTGGAGATGCTTTTATTTTGAAACTTTACTATCCCTTTAAACCTACAGTCATGGAGAAATGAGGATGCCCTATAAGCATACTAATATGGCAGCTTTGATATAATTATTAAAAGTACTAATAAAGGGTACAAATAAACCTTAGAGGACGCCAACTGTATTCCTATATATGAGGGACCTCCACTTAAAAATTGCCATTGGCCTCCTAGGTTCTTAAAACAGCCCTGTTCCTTAGCATTCAAGGGGGGTTATGAAGTAAGGTGTGATAAAGAGGTGCTAAAGCAGAGATAACTTCTCCAGTTAAAATGATATTCTATGGAACCTATGCAATAAGATCTCCAAAGTTGTGTTTTAAAGCATCACTGACTGTGTGGGGAGTTTCTTTTGCATCAAGGGGTTAAATATGACTTGATATTGCATCTCAGCACAAAAAGCATTATTCAGAAAAGATGAATGCACTGGAATATAATACCTTTAATTGCTAGAGATGCGTAATGAAGACCACACTGTCAATAAAAAAGTAACATGGATTTAATGATAAAACTGTGTTCACAAAATGCTAGCTCAAAACAGACAAAACCGCACACTCTAAAGATACAGAAGGCAATTATTTAGATTTGGGCAGGAGTCCAGTCATAGAATACTGGAGACGTGTACTGGTTTTAAAGAGTGGAGTCAAAAATATCAATAATAATTGGAGCCCTGCTAGGGAAAGTAAAGTACAATTATTCTGGAACAGACCAACTGCATCATTAATTTAAATGGAGCTTTAATTTAAATGGACCATTAATTTAAATGGTGCTTTTAACCCCTTGAATGCTAGAGATTTATCTCTCTTGCATTTAAGGGGTTAAAAAACAAATTGAAATAATCTTGTTTTTTCACGTGTCCCCTAAGGTGCGATTGGTTTGCTTAAAAATTGCTCATTCTTAGATTCCTGAATACTTTGCCTTTAAGGAAATAAAGCAGAAAAGGGAAGCACCTATCACTTAAGAAAAAGATGGCCTTGTTTGTTTTTCATTTATTGGAATGCACACCTTGCTTTCATAAGTAAGGTGTGCTCTCTCAAATATTTAGACAAACATTTTTCATGGACGATAGTTGGAGTGTATTTTATATATCAGTCTCTTAGACTGCCGTATACCTGCTTTTCATGTTCTCACTGTCTAGGGCAAAGATGGGCAAAATATGCTGGATTTGGATGTCTAAACTAAGGCCCAGGTGCCATTTGTTGATGTGGATATTATGGCCCTTTACACAAATTCTATTAACTGTTAAAAATGTGACCTGCTGCTAAACACGATAATAATAATAATCCTTCACTGATCTTTAGCAATCAGTCAAATATTTGCTATGTACTGTATGTAGCAAAATAAGGTAGCTAATTAGCCTAGCAATTGATTGCATTTATTAGTTGGTACATAATGTCATTTTGTGCATGCTAGTCTGTAGTGATATTAAAGGGATAGTAATGTTTCCATGTAAAAAACGCTGCAATCCTTCCTTGTAATGCATACAACCGATCAGTTACCTTAGTAATGCTGAATTCACTATAATATATATATATATATATATATATATATATATATCCTTTGAAATAATATTATAAATTATCTCCCTCACTCCACTTTTCAGAATGCCAAGCCACATGCCCTGAGATCTGAAATCTCGAAGGATGACATAAGTATAAGGGGCGTGAATGGGATAATTTATAACATTATTTAAAGGTATTTACAGCAAATTCAGCATTATTAACATAACTGATCAATTGCATGTACAAGTAAAGATTGCCGCATTGTTCATATAAAACATTACACTAAATAACTAAACACTAAATTTATTCTACAGTAAGACAATGACTCCAGATATACAGCCAGAAGTCATTAAGTACTATTGTCAGTATCAAGAAGAACAAAGAGTCCTGGAAGTGATGGTATGGCCCCCACAGAGCCCTGATCTCAACATTATCAAGTCTGTCTGGGATTATATGAAGAAAGAGAAGCAACTGAGGCTGCCTAAATCCACAGAAGAACTGTGATTATCTCTCCAAGATGTTTGGAACAACCTGTGTGCAAGTGTACCTAGAGTAATTTATGCTGTTTTGAAGGCAAAGGGTGGTCACACCAAATATTGATTTGATTAACATTTTTCTTCTGTTCTCTCACTATGCATTTAGTTAATTGATAAAAAATAAACTATTAGCATGTCTATTTGTGAAAGCATTCTTACATTACAGCATTTTTTCACACCTGCCTAAAACTTTTACACATTACCGTAGACACACACACGCTCCCAGGAGCATGGGAGCAATTCTGTATATTTAAAACATGTTGCTGGGTCTGCTGATCCTGATTTGCAAAATAAAATTAGACCCTGTGTATGAGTCATCAGGACACCTACTGATGCCCCCCGGTATTGAACGCTTATGAGGTAGACTAGTCAATAGTTGCAGCGACTAGGAAGGCAATCAACTCTTTCCCTTCTCCTTCTTATCATCACGCTCAATCCAGTGTGATCTATGAACTATAAGGTTGAGTAGAAAGACTTTCAACACCCACATGATACAAATGGGTCTTGAAGGTCCTCTTTCTCAGGGTGGATATTGATAAAATGCCAAGTTGTCCATGATATGAAGGAGAAGGTAAAGGAAGACAGTGATAGCCTTACCTGATAGGCGATCAATGACAGGGGGCTCCACAAGGTCTGATTTGATTTTTAAAAATAAATAATTAAAAAAAATTAAAAATTAACATTTCCCCACTGTCCCAGATACCCCCACATACAACCCAGCTTTGTTTCCCTGTCCACTAGTAGCCACTGATTTACCCCCCCAGCCTACTTCCCATGCCCACTGGTAGCCAAAGATTCCCCATATCGATTGTCTGACCACTTCTCCAGCCTTGTTCCCCACATACACTGTATGATTCCTGCCCACTTGCAGCCAAGTATTCCCTACATACACACTTGACCACCTGCCTTATTTCCCTGCCCACTGCTAGCCCACAGATTCCTCACATACATTGTCTGAACCCCCGCAAACCTTGTTCCCCTGGCCACTGGTAGCCATTTTCGCCACATACACTGTCTGACCCCCACCAGCCTTGTTCCCCTTCCAACTGGCAGCCAAAAATACCCCATTGCCTGGCTCTACTACCCCTGGTAGCCACAGATCCCCATATATACCCCCACCACAAGACTGGTTACACTGGTAGCTACAGACACACCAGCCTTCTTCGAATTGTTAGTCAAGGAATCATTCACACGCAATGTTTGCTCCTGGTACCCACTATGGTATGTATACACCAGGAAATTCTATGACGTTGAGAGATTTTACTATCTTTGAAGAGGTTGAAGCTTAAAATGCATGCAAAACCATTTTTGGGGGAAATAATTGGGGACACTAGCCTATGGGTAAAAAAGGCTTTTGACTCATAAGCTGATATATATGTGAACTAGTTTTAAAGCCTGTATACACGGGCCAACACTGGCGGCACTGCAGTCATGCACAGTACTGACTGCCTGCGCTGCGTCTGATATGGAGCAGGGCGCTCCGAATTCAGACTGGAGTCTGCCTATGCGCAGAGAGGACTCCGGTCTGAATTCGGAGTGTCCCACTCCTTATCAGCCGTGGCACGGGCAGTCTGTACTGCTCATGACTGCAGGGAGCGCAGCAGTCTCTACTGCGCATGACGGCTCCTGACAAACATCCTTACCAAATTATAATATAGGATGTCTACTTTTCAAAACAGTATGCCATACTTACCTTTTCTTTGTATACGTCCAATTTAATGCAGGCAGGTCATTTCAATAAAGAAAATTCGTAGGTGTGAGTGCTCCTGCCACCAATGCAGATGTCAACCCATACATGGGGTACAATTTTTCTCAGTCTGGTAGCAGGTACTAAAAAAAAAGTAGTAAATTCCTACTTTTAGTTGTAATGAAGAGTGGAAATGTACAACTTTTTTTTTCTTCATATTGAACCACATTTGTAAGTATTTATGCACATCAGCCTAGCAATAGAAAGGCAGGAAACCCCCCCATTTGATGCAGATTAATATCTACTTTCCATAATGGATATGACCATTTCATTGAAGGAAAGCAATTTCAAGAAAGAAAACAGGTAGGTATAGTTTTGTGCTTCTGGCTCCCCCTACAATATGTGAAGCCATACCAATGAGGTAGCATTTTTCTCGTATGAGCAGTAGATAATGAATACAGTAGGACATTCCATAGTTTTCAAAGACTTCGTTAATTTTGAAGGGGTGGACACATTTTTACCCATCAGGCTAGGGGTAGAAAGGCATGTGACCCCCCTCAATTGACGTGGCGGGTTATTTTCCTTCCAAAATGTATGGTTTGTCTACATTTTCTTAACTTCTGTAGTTGTTACAACCGTTTTAAGTACAGATAAGCCACATTTGAAAAATATAAGAAAAACGATATATTGCAGACTGTGTTGTTTTATACTTCTGGTAGTTCAGCTCGTACCAATGGAGTACCATTTTTTTCAGAAGAGCAGTAGCTAATGAATACAGAAGTACATGTCATGGTTTTCAAAAATTCCAGTACCTTTGAAGGGGTGGAAATTTAGTACCACGTTCTGGAAACATTTGTGCACATCAAGCTATATGTATGAAGACAAGTGACCCCTCATTTTATGCAGTGGTTTCTGTTCTTTCCAAATGTCTACATTTGCTTTGTTTCTGCAGTCGATACAACCATTTAAGCACAGGCAAGACACACATATATATATATATACATATATATATATATATATATATATATATATATATATATATATATATATATATATATATATAGAGAGAGAGAGAGAGAGAGAGAGAGAGAGAGAGAGAGAGAGAGAGAGAGAGAGAGAGAGAGAGAGAGAGAGAGAGAGAGAGAGAGAGAGAGAGAGAGAGAGAGAGGGGGGGAGGGAGGGAGGGAGGGAGAGAGCGCATTCTGGTTATTGGCATGAAAAGTCAATTGAAATTCTGTTATGTGCTGTTACCAATTTGGGGCCCAGATGAAGAATATACATGAGTATCAATGTACTCAGAAGATATGTGGCCTTTATA
Source organism: Rhinophrynus dorsalis (assembly GCA_037306005.1). NCBI lineage: Eukaryota > Metazoa > Chordata > Amphibia > Anura > Rhinophrynidae > Rhinophrynus > Rhinophrynus dorsalis. Next base: position 157,850,526 of record CM074719.1, read on the forward strand.
TTTCATGCTTTTTTGGTCTGTTACTCTAAGCTTGACTTTAGTGTACATTTCTAAAATTTTCTATAAAAACCCTCTTTTTAAGAAAATGTCCTTGCTTCATTATTTCATGTAACATGGAACTTCAGCCATTTTGTGATTCATATGGTAATGCAATTTCAGGGAATGTATACTTTTATATATTTATTGAGTTAATTTAGGGTAGTTTCACCAATGAAATGTGCATATGTAGTTCATAATGTTGAAAATACCCTTTTGCTCCACTGTACAGGCCATGCATGTAGGTAAAACTATACACGTTTGGTATTTTTGCACTCAGGTGGTCCAGAGCTTTTAAAGGGATAGTAATACTTAAAATGTAAAAAAAAAATACGTTGTAGGGTTTATCCCCCTGAGTAAAACAAGAGTACCCCCACTGCTGAAAGGTGTTTCATTCAAAAGTTATTCATTTTCAAAGTTGAATTTTTTAGGTGCAATATCACAGTGGCCTGAAATTGTACAGTGGCGAGGTTGCTACACCATCCTATGGAGATTAATGGTCCCGGGACCAGAGCTGTCCATAGGATGGTGTAGCAACAGCGCCACTGTACAATTTCAGGCCACTGTGATATTGCACCTAAAAAAGTCAACTTTGAAAATTAATAACTTTTGAATGAAACACCTTTCAACAGTGGGAGTACTCTTGTTTTACTCAGGGGGATAAACCCTACAACATATTTTTTTTACATTTTAAGTATTACTATCCCTTTAAAAGTAACAAACTTTCACAACCAACATAAATGTTTTTGATAGCTTATCGTATGATGTACAATTTACTTCATGTGAGGCGCCATGAGGATTTTAGTCTTACCTGTTAAATCCTTTTCTCATAGTCCATATGACATACAGGTACCATGGGGAGACGACTCCCCTCCCATTAAGTTAGAACATTTCAAAGATAAGGTCTTTGAGGTGGAGCCTTCCCTTCTCCTTATCAGGCTACCCTAGCCCCGCCTACCCAGTTCAACATGAGAAGCTCACTAAATAGGACAGCAAGAAAGAAGAAGGTAAGCTCCTGTGAGCAACAAGACCCAAGAGGACTCCCACATCCAGCCAAGCGAGGTCCCTTTCATGGAGTGGGAGACCTGCATGCCATATGGACGAAGAGAAAAGGATTTAACAGGTAAGACTAAATTCCTCTTTTCTCTATAGTCCAACATGACATACAGATACCATGGGGATGTACCAACATTAAGCTCCCAGGGTGGGAAGAAAAAGGAAAAGAACAAGAGCCGGTCCCCATAATACCACTGTCCCCATAATACCAGAGTCCCCAAGGACTATTCAGAACTAGGAATAGCTCAAGCATAACTGTCATCGGACACTGATAAAAATAACACAGCACACAAGAACAAGAGCCAACCAGTCCTCAACCTGTTAAAGAACAGTAAGGCACAGAAAGGGTTATGCCCTTAGACTGGCAGAACTGCCTGTAGGACCTTCCTGCCAAAACTGGCTTTAGCCAAAGTCAGAACATTGACACAATAGTTTTTGGCAAAGGTGTGCACGGAGGACCAAGTCGCAGCCTTGCACAGCTGTTCTGCAGAGGCCTGATTCTTGTAGGCCCAGGAGGCCCCAAGAGACCTGTTACACAAAAGGGAACAGGTTTCATCCTGAGTTCATAAGCCTTGTGAATGGTAGACTTAATCCAGGACACAAAACTGACCTTGAATGCAGCCTTACCCACCCTAGGACCTTCAGGGATGAAAAACAAGGCATCAGTCTTATGCAAAGACTCAGTAAGGTGCATACAGAACTTGAGAGAGCGCGCCACATCCAACAAGTGGAGATCCCTCTCCTTGTCATATTTGGGGTCAGGACAAAAAGGAAGGCACGACAATCTCCATATTGATGTGGAACTCAGAGACCACCTTAGGAAGGAATTCCTGGGAGGTAAGAAGAACAGCATTGTCCTTGTGAAACACCAGGAAAGGTGACTTGCAAGACAAAGCCTACAACTCAGCAACTCTGCGCACAGAGCCAGAAGAAAAGCCGTCTTCCTTGTCAGAAGACGTAAAGGACTGGTAGCAAGGGACTCAAAGGGAGGCAGCTGTAAAACACCCAAAACCAGGTTAAGGTTCCACTGGGATGTGGGAGCATTGTAGGCAGGGAAAGCATGAGCAACCCCCATAAAAAATACCTTGACACCTGGCAAGATGGCAATGTGCCTCTGAAAAAGAAAGAGAGAGCCGAAATCTGAAGCTTCACAAGCTAAGACTGAGTCCTTTGTTTACACCATCCTGCAAAAAGGACAGGACCACCGGAAGGTCAAACTCGTGTGAATACAGGTCCCTGTCAACACACCAAGAGTGAAAAATGGACCAAACCCTGTGGTAGGCCTTAGAGGAAACAGGATTCCTAGCATGAATCATAGCGGAGATAACCTCAGGGGAGAAACTTTTTCTCCTCAGGATGGAGGCTTCAACAGCCATGCCGTCAAAGCCAGATGCTCCACTTCCTCCTTCCAGAGGTACTCCTGAAGAAGGAGATCCGGTTTGAGCGGCAGTGGAAACGGATCCCGAATGGAAATGGAAACCTACCAGGTGAACCATGCCCTCCTGGTCCAACAGGGGGCAATCATGATGACCGGCGGACCGTCCATCCGAATCTTCCGAAGCACCCTGGGAGGGAAGATGTAATACAGATGAAAGTGCCATGGAATTGACAGGTCATCCATGGCACAGGCCAGAGGATTCCCCCAATGGGAACAAAACATATGAACTTTCCTTTTGTTCCTGGTGGCCATCAGGTCTATCTGAGGAAGACCCCACCACTGCGCCAACTGGTTGAAAATGTCTTGATGGAGCACCCACTCTCCGGTGTCCACCACTTGGTGACTGAGAAAGTCTGCCAGGACATTGTCCACCTCTGGAATATGTACTGTGGAAATAGCTGGAACGTGATCCCCTGCCCAAGCCAAAATAGACTTGACCTCTGGTCAAGCAAGAGCACTTCTTGTGCCTTCTTGCTGGTTGATGTATGCCGTGGCTGTGGCATTTTGCAACTGGTCACATACCAGATGACCCCTCAGCTGAAGGGACCAGTACACAAGAGTGTGGCAAATTGCCCCAGAGTTCCAAAACATTGATGGACTGAAGGGACTCCTCCAAGGTCCACCTGCCCTGAAACCCTAGGTGACCCAGGACCGGTCCTGGGCTGGCATTCGTTGTGACGAAGATCTATTCCTGGATCACAAATGGTTTCCTCTGCTTTAGGTTTGTTCTGTTCAACCACCAGAGCAGATCCTGTCTGACCTCTGGAGGAAGGGAGACTTGTAGATCCAAGAGATCCTGGTTCCCTTGCCAAGAGTGGATGGTGAATCTCTGGAGCTCCCTGGTGTTGGTCAGAGAGTATAGAACTGCCTCCATGGTGGACACCATGCGACCCACAAGAGTAATGAACTTGTGAACCAGAGCTGAGGGCCATTCCAGAACTTGGGACACCAGATGCATAATTTGCTGAATGGAGTCCTCCGTCAGAAAAACCTTCCCTTGACAGGTATCGAACCTGAGTCCTTGGAAGGCCAACTCCAGAGAGGGAACCAGAGCAGACTTCTCCATATTGAGAAGCCATCTATGGTGGAGGAGAATCAAAACAGTCCTGGACATGCTGTTCCAGGATTTCCCTTGATGGAGCCTTCAGCAGAAGGTCATCCACGTAAAACATCACCTGAATCCCATGGGTGTGGCAAACAGCCGAGGATCAGAGTGGTGAACTGAAAGTGCCCCGATTCACAAGCAAAGCGGAGGTACTTCTGACTGTCTGGATGAATAGGGACATGTAAGTATGCATCCTGCAGATCCAGAGATGCGAGGAATTCCCCCAGGCACATAGCTGCGATGACAGAGCTCAAGGACTCCATCTTGAAGCGAGCAGTCTTCACAAAAGAATTGAGGTCCTTGAGGTCCAAGATAGGACGGTGGTTCTTGGCCAGCATGAACAGGTTTGAATAAAAACTGAACCTTCTCATGGGGAGGAACTGGAATAAGAACTCCCTTATCCAAGAGAGCTTAAACCACTTAATTGAAAAGTCGCAACTTTTCCTGGCCCAGGGGAGTCCTGGACTGGAAGAGTCTGTAGGGAGGAAGGGACTTGAATGCAAAATTGTACCCTTCCAAGACCCCCTGCAAAAGTCACTGGTCCACAAAGGACTCTGCCCAAACGTTTGTAAAAAATGGCGCAGATGACCGCCCACAGGCAACTGCGGACCAGGATTCTGAGTCATGCGGAGACAGTCTTGCCAGACTTGGGTTTGGCAGTGGCCTGTTTTGCGTGACACTGCTGTGTGGGCTTGGTGGAGTGGCGCATGGTCTTGGCCTGAGACACGCTCAAATTCGACCTTTGCTCCTCTGTTTGGTGGGGATGAAAAAGACACTGTTTCTTCGCCATGTTAAGGCATTTGGAGACCTGAGGTAATAGGGTGCTCTTGCTCCAGGTAGCCTCACTGAAGATCTACATCAGTTCAGGTCTAAAAAGAGATTTGTCCTGGAAAGGGAGATAAATCAGTGACTTTTTAGATGAGAGGTCTGCAGACCAAATCTTGAGCCACAAAGTGCGTCTTGCTGTAACAGAAATGCAGAGGCCTTAGCTGACAATTTGACTGCATCAAAAAGAGTCAGTGACATATGCCTGAGCCGCAAAGCAGTGCCAGTGGCAACAAAGTTAGGCTTAAGGATAGCTTCAAGTTTCTTATCTGTCATGTCCTTAAGAGCTGTAGCATCTGCCAAGGGCAGAGCTATAGAATTAGAGAGCCTGGATATTGGGGGATCAACTGTGGGGGGAGAAGCACACTGCACTAAAGCTGCCTCAGAGAAGTGGTATAGCTTAGAAAATCTCTTAGAAAGAGAAAGTCGCCTATCAGGAATCTTCCACTCATCCAAGATGACTTGGTCCAGAGTGGCATTGGGTGGAAATACTGTGGAAGACTTCTTACGTCTTTGAAAGACGTCAGAAGAAGACTTACCCTCCTCATCAGGGGTGTTAGAGACCTGAAGTGTCATTAATACTGCCTTAATGAGACCCTCAGCAGGAGTGGGGTCAGCCTCAAAGGGATCATCAAAGGTGTAGGTGGAATCCCCTTCCTCACCCCCCCCCCCTTCCTCCATATCACCATCAAAAGAATCTTCCTCCGAAGATTCAGTGAGTGCAAGTATGCCTGGGGCCTTAGGAGCCACAAACCTGAAGGTGGTATGGGCTTGCAGGAATGGAAGGCCCCTTGGAAGGAGAAAGGAAATTGTGCCAGAGAGGTCTTTAAATGTTTCACCCAGACTGGCTCTTGCTCAAAGCTGGAGAGCCCTGGAGGCGTGGTGGTGGCCACAGTGCATGAGGGGCATAGGGGTCCTGAATATTCTCTAGGGAGCCCCGTTTGGCATGAGAAACAGTAAGCAAGCTGGGTCAGAGATGACCCTGAATCCTTTGCCTTAGGCCTATCCCCATGTCCCTTTGGATCCAACATCCTAACAGGAGAAGTGTCTAAACAGTACATAAAATCAGAATTCTGTGTCCGAGAGTAAGAATTCACCCTAGAAAGCACTGAAAATGTACTTACCTGGCAGGCAAAGGGTTAATCTGAGGAGGAGAGCAAGGAGAAGGCCACCTATGCATAGGAAAAGCAAGTAGGCTAAAATGGCGTCTGTAAAAACCAGCAGCCAATCGTAAGGAAGCCCAGGAAACAGGCGTTCTGGGAGTTGTAGTCTTGCCCTGTTACTGTATCCTAGCAAAGCATTATCTTGCACTTGCGGGAACCCAGGGGCCCCTGGGACACTGGCTATGTGAACCAGATTGTAGGGCATGAGGAGACAAGAAGAATGAGCCGTCTCTCAACTCTGTATGACAAACAGCTGCAGAGATATGTCTCAAAACAGTTTGTCAAATAGAAGTCAATGGAACAAGTGCAGTGGCGCAGGAAGCATGCCTTAAAGGTGACATGCATTAACAATACAAATATTTTAAAAGTGCCAAAAAACACCCAAATACCCAAGGGGACATGTAGGGGGTAATAAAAATGTATGACCCTGATGAGAAAACCCAAGAAGTAGCCCTTAAATCCAGTTAAACCAGCAATAAAGGGGTTAACTACACAAAAAGCAGCCATCTAAGCTCCAAAAACCCAGGGACTAAACTGAATAAAATACCCAACATGGCTGCAGGAGTTCTGGACTTCAAGAGGACTCCTGTATGGAGGGGAGCAATGGCACAATTGGACCATAGCACACAAAGGGTTACTAACCAGTCTTCATCATCTGTCTTCAGGTTAACATTATGGAGAACCAGAGCCTCAGAGAGACCAAGAAAGGAGAGAGAAACTTGGGTTGCAAGATTCTCACCACAGGGCTGCAAAGATCCACAACATCACCTGTGTCCAGCTCCTTCAGGGGAAGCCAGGAATGGTAACCCACCTAATGAGCGAATTGTGACACCCCATATCTAAGATATAAAAATAACAAAATAATCTAAACACTAAGCAGAAAAGTTCTTAGCCTTCACTCTCAAGTGGAACATGTCAAACTGGATGGGTGGGGCTAGGGTAGCCTGATAAGGAGAAGGAAAGGGTCCACCTCCAAGATCTTGTCTTTTAAATGTTCCAGCCTACTGGGAGGGAAGTTACCTCCCCATGGTACCTGTATGTCAGATGATTTTGTGAATTTGTTCTGAAAAAACAAAATGTAGTTTTCCATATATAACCTGAGCGGGCACTATGTACAAAGTGTATATTCTATCATCCTTAGAGGATCTTTTTCCTTTGTCTAACCTTTCTGTACTTTATTAATATATTGTTTTTATATTTTGAAACATTTTTTAGTCTTTTATGCAGGTGCTGCGATACAAATTATTTTGTAAAACTTCTGGAAATCATACCTAAACAGATAGGACAAAATTCTCCAAATCTCTGTCACTCAAAACTTCGTTTAATAAACACATAGCAAGAAACTTGGAATTTGCCATTTTTCTTAAGGTGCAAAATAGCCTCCCTTTCTCTAAGGGGTTAATGATGCAACAAATTCCCTAGGCAGAAAAATTTATCTTTCAGTGCTGGATTTATACATATGTACATAGATCTCACCTGACTAGAAAAACCCTTACTGACACAAGCAATGGTATCAGTGTAAAGGTAATCAAACAGACCATAAGTGAGAAGATGAGGATAAAGGGGCAAGATGAAAAAAAGGCAATGACATCAGGAGGAGGAGGAGGAGATGCTCCTGATAAAAGGGCTTCTACTGGGAATTACAGTTGGAAGTAATTTTGTTTTATCTTTATATGTCTGCTCTTAAAGCCGTTGTCTTTATAAGTCTTTGTTCATCTACCTTCCTTCATCCTCCATTCTTGCCATATTTTCTGAGTGTGGATGGTCCCCTTTTGGCTATTAGAGGATAAGGATCCTAAAGCAAGGAGAGGTGTAATTCTGATGCATTCCAACTGCAACATAAGGAACAAATAAAAATTCCTCAAACTCCCATTGGTTTAAACAGGGCTTTTAACATGTACAATGCTAGTGGTCTCAAATGCAATACCACTTTAGCATTCAAGATGTTAAAATTCTCATTTAAATCAATGTGCGTTTTTATATTCACTCTATTTTGAAGCTGATTTGCTCCAGGACTGCATCTCTTTAGCTGTCTGTAGATGGAAAAGAAACAACATTGCTATTTTCTCCAAGGAAGCCCAGTGTTAGAGAATCTGCTGCCAGTGGCATCTATGGAGAGGGCAGAAGTATCCCAGAAGTACTATGTGCTGATGTGACCCAACCCTGCAGATCATGGACATCTGCAAGGCATGGAGAGATTGGCAATTTTAACCCCTTGACAACCAGAAGCGTGTGCAACCATTGCTTTGAAATACGATGGATACCTCTCTGGCATTCAAGCAGAAAAAAAGCCCATTTACATCAAATGGAATTTCTATTTATCTCTTACCAAGCATATGTTAAGTAGCTCCAGAGATCTCTGCGGGATAGTAATATTTGGATTTAAGAAGTTTTAATATTGTTTATATGAAAAAAATAAATGAAATGAAGTAAATCCCGTTGCTTAAAGATGTATATTTAAGATTTATAACCTTTAAAAGTACCCCCCCTCCTTTTACAGACATCAGCTCTCTAGCTGACAGATCGAGATTCTGGTCATGCGACCAGACAGCTCTTCAGCAGAGCCGAAACAGCTTTGTATTTCTTTGTAGCGAAATGCTGTTTTGGCTCTGCTGAAGAGCCATCCGGTTGCATGACCAGAATCTCGATCTGTCAGCTAGATAGTGGACGTCTGTAAAAGGGGCGGGAGTGGGGGACTTTATAAGCTTATAAATCTTAAAATATATATCTTTAAGCAACTTCATTTCATTTTTTTTTTCCATATGGACAATATAATATCTTCTTAAATCCAGGTATTACTATCCCTTTAATTGCAGTATATATAATGAAAAAGGAATAAAGGAAAATGCATAAAACAGACTGCAAACTTTATTTCCATAGCAGAGCACATCACAGTTCAAGCCACTTTAAAACCATTTATAACATCTCAGACTACAGGCCATTCCATATGTTAAAAAGGTCCATGTAAAATACATGAGCTCTAAATCAAACAGTCACATATAAAAAATATATATATTCTTTCTTATACAACACTGAACAGTTAAGGCCACAGCACTTAAAATATATTTTCATTCACACAGGTTTCAGGTGTTATTATTTTTTGTAGATTGCAACACCTACAATTAAATATATAAGAATATATAAAATGATAAATATATGCTCAAGTAACATACGAAACAATTATGATAACTTAAAAGATATGTACAAGATATATTTTGCAGATTTTATCAACGTAATAAAATACAAGCACATCTACTAAAAGTGAAATTGTCACAAAAATGGCTTGGGTCAGGATAACAGTGAAAAAAGTATATTGATCATATTAGTATGTGTGCACACTGATGATCACTGTGGCTTAGACTGGCCCAGTATGATGATGTAATAATGATGCAGCCCCTGCCGCACATTGGTTCAGTTTGATAATGAATTAATGCTCCAGCCCATGGCTCAGGTGGGCCCAGTACATTAATGATTCAGTGGTATAGCTCGGCTCGGAGACAAGCCCTGTATGGTAATGATTCAATGGTGCAGTCCATGGCTCAGATATGTCCTGAATGTCAAGATGTAAGTCATGCAGCCCCTAACTCAAACCATTCCAGTATGCTGTTAGTCATGTACCCTCTGGATCAGTTGGCCCAATATACTAATGAGTCATTTGTATAGCCCCAGGCTCAGATAAGCCCAGTATTCCAATGAGTCAATGTTTCAGCTGCTCACATCAGCCCATGCTACTGACTCATGCAGACCCAAATCAACACAATGGTGCTTCCCACTAGCTCAGATATCTGCAGTATGTTAACTAATTGTACCTCGTAGGAAGCAGAGGGCTTTGCATGCTGTATGACAGTGTACAGCAATGTGCATATTACATTATGCCTTTCATATTTCCACTGCAATGGATGTAAATTTTTATGGCCTTATGCCAAAATTCTTCAATGTGAGATTTGCTCAGTGTGCAAGGAAATCAAATGATTTCCTTGAACATTAGCTATTCAGCAATGTCCAGACTATATCTGGCCATTGCTTATATATCAATAAGCAATGACCAGATAGACCTGCCAGTTCCATTTGTCTGCTTCAAACTGAAACATCCCCTTGAAGACAATGGGGGCAAACGTATATATACACGCTGCGTATGTGTATCACTAGAATTGCACCATTTACTCCATTGTATTTTCTGCTTCACATACACAAGCCAGGGAAATATAATAGACTAGTTTTACAGCCCGTGTACACAGGCCAATAATGGCGGCACTGCAGTAATGGACAGCACTGAGTGCCCGCGCCGCGGCTGATTTGGAGGACACCGTAGTCCTCTCTGCGCACTGAAGGTGCGCCTAAATTTGGAGCTCCCTGCTCTGTATCAGCCACGGTGCGGGCAGTCTCTACTGCGCATGAAGGCTTCTGACAAACATCGTTAGCGAATTATTACATAGGATTATTGTTAACTACCCAAAGGTATTCATCAATGAGTACTGGCAAAGATAAGCGTATTTGATACACTGATTTTTCCTGCACTTTGAATTTCAGCCTTATGGTCCAGTGTACACTACTTACCACCAAGTCTGTGTAGTGAGTGCACTTATGCACTCAATCTAGTACCCTGTAGGTGGTTTAACAGCCATGATGTTTCTGGGGTGAGGAAAAAAAAGGTACTTAAACATATATACATTTGTTATCCATTTGAATACAGTAAAGTGTTGATGCCGTTCTTTCCTCTGTAACCTGTCCCAAATAATGTGCCACAAAGCTAAAATGAAGAGTACAACCTCTGACAAGTAACAGGCTCATAAAGAAAAAAAAAAGCAACAAGATGATTGTATACTGCAATAAAGTGCTTAAGTTTTTGCTGTCTGAAGAACAACAATATGGGCCTTATGCACAAAAGAAAAAAGGAGTAAATCTGGAGCAAAATAAACTGCATCTGGAGGGCTGAATACAAATTCCTATTGATTGAAATGGGGATTCTAACTCCTTTAATTCAAAAGAGGATTCAAAGGAATGTGTTAGGGACCATTCGATCGTTTAAATCAATGGGAGTTTTTATTTCTATCCTATGGCCCAGTTGGTTTGTCGAAGAATTGCCCCTCTTTTCTTTTCTGCACAAGGCCCAAAATTACAGAACAATGGATTGCTGATACTTCCAGCAGAAAATGTATTCCATGTAGTAGTGTTGCCAATAAATATTGAGGAAAAAAACAAACTCCAGTAAGAAAAACTATTCATTGCATCCCATACCTTGATGCATTAACAGAAAAGAGGAGAGCACCTAGTGCCCCTATCACCAAGGACAGTAGAGAAAAACAAAGTCAGAGCAGATTACACACTGACAAGTTCCACTGGCAATCCCCTTGTTACTGGTACAATACAAAAGAGGATACTGGTGAGAGTCCTCCCTGTTGCATGATCCAACAGTTCAGCACTTCCCTGATGGTCCAGACAAGACACAATTGAAATACAATAGGAGTAAAACTTTAAAATGCAATTATAAAACACTTCAAACTTATTGAAACAAAACTAAATGAATGCGTCATATGCTAAAGGGAGTCTTCAACTCGTTTCATAACCCTACGCTCATTTCATCAGAATGCTACCAAGCATTTTTGGTAGCTTCCATATGAAGTGGCTGGAACACTAAATATAGCATATGTTGTACTTTAATTAGGTTTTAATAAATTTAGTTTAGAGTTTAATTTTATAGATTTTTTTAATAACAAAAAGAAGGCGCCATACAGTGTAATTAAGTCACAAATCAATAAAACAGAATTCAATTTACTCCCAATTGGTAGTGGTCAGACTGAGAATATTCCCATGGGCCTGACACCAGAGCCCACAGAGAAATCAACCCATCTCCATTCAGGGAACAGAAAGACTTTTAGCCACTAGCAAATGTCAGTAAATAGAATTTTACTCTATTTATTTCTAATAAACAAAAAATAGCTAGCACAAACAGCGAGTCACAAATATAAAATTCTAGCCAAAATATACTAAAAAGTACCCAAAAATAGTTCAATGGTAATGAGATGAAAACTTAAAAACAGTACCTGAAAGTCAAAGTCAATGTAAATAATTGACCTGGAATAATTGACCTGGAAGGTCTCCATTACCAATAAAATGAATTGACAGAAGTACAGGATGAAGAAGGATGAGAATATGTTGATATGAATGGGACGAGGATGAATAATGAAAACCAAGTGTTTGGATGTAGGATTCCTGGATAATGTCAGATGTAGCGCAAAACATTTTTGGCAGCCTTGTCTACCCAATGTGAGAATCAATCTAAAAGTGAAGACAAACACAAAGCTAGACAAAACAGAAGTGTAGCAAATTTATTAAAACAGCTAAAAGAAGAAACATAACCTACGCACTTATTTTGTGCCCATCTTTGGCTTGATGCATGTAAGAAGTCCCTTCCTCAGATAGCTGTCAAACTGCATCCCTCCTCTACATGGCCACACAGGCGACACAACAGAGAGGTGTTCCAGGTACGCAGTTCGATGGCTATCAGAAGAAGGAACCTCTTACATGCATCAAGCCCAAGATGGGCACAATGTGAGTGCATAAATTGTGTTTCTTCTTTTAACCGTTTTAATAGATTTGCTAAATTAGATCAGATTTTCTTGTATTTTGTCTAGCTTTGCGCTAGTCTCAACTTTTAGATTTTTGATTGTATTACACTACTTGGCACCTTCTTTTTGTTCTTACAATCTTGTCTCTGTGGAGAGTGAGTATTTGGGAGAGCAGTCCTGTAACACTTTGGATGACAGCTACATATTATGTCTGGGGGCAGTTATATATATAGTTGAAAGGAACGCACTTGCAGGACTTCTTCCAAGTGAAAATTAGTGCTGTTTATTGGATCAACGTATCGACCCTAATTCAGGTCTTTAGATAAAGACCTGATTTAGGGTCGATACGTTGATTCAATAAACAGCACTAATTTTCACTTGGAAGAAGTCCTGCGAGTGCGTTCCTTTCAACTATCTATTGTATCCTGTTAATTTTGGAGACTGGCACCCAGGCAAGGTATCTTTTTTTTCTTTTTTTTTTTTTTTTTGGTGATATGTACAGGGGAGCCACCTGTGTTGGCTCTCCTTTTCTTTTTCTGGAGTTTCATAGTTTTACCCCTATTGGTACTGTTCATTGATACGTTATTGTCTGGTGCACTTTAAAAAAAATTTGCACAAACCAAGAGCAACATAGAAGGCAAACAAAAGTACTTCAAATTTACATTGATTTAAATGGAACCCTTAAAAACCCTTAATCCCTTGAATGCCAGAGGGGTACACAATGCAACTCACTGCAATACATTGCGTACCCCTCTGGCACTTAAATTGTTAAATGTTTGTGATGTTTCCAGTGTAACACTTGGAAACTGGTGACGTTTGCATTGCACTGGGGACGTTTGCATTGCTGTTAAATCAATGCCATACCCACTATGTACTGTGGCCAAACAAAGTAATGAGAATTTCGGGAATGTGTATTTGACCTTTATGATGTGGCTGGTTTGCTCCAGAATCGTACCACTTTAGGTTCCTGAAATCAACTCATTGTTTGCTGTGGAAGGGGTTTGTATGCAGAGCTGCTGGCCAGTTATGTAGCAGTACATACATTAGTATAAAATAAAAAGGTTGCACGTAACAGGCATATCCTCTTTAGAGGATAATTTAAGAGGGTAGGCACAAAGTCTCATAATAATATACATGTGGCCGACTTCGACCTTCGGCCTTGTGTGCTTTGTCCAGTTTCAGAAAGGTCCTGGTTTGACTCATTGGTTCCTTTAGCATTTCCTTGTGTGGTGTTCTGATTTTCATCTTTTCTATCCTTATCTTGAATAGCTTGTTTGATGTTATCGCCACTTCCACCACTGTTTGCCTTTGACTTTGATGTGTCAGTATTTTCTGTGTTGTCTTGAAGGGATTTTTGACTTGTTGTTGACAGTCTTTTAAAAATGGATAACTGCAAATGAAGAATCAAAGAAAACTTGATTCAACATACTTTATAACTACACTTAACCCCTTCGCGACCACTGATGTGCCAGGACCGTCACGGCAGTCCGGCACTTAAGGACCAGTGACGGTCCTGGCATGTCATGGATTTTAGGGTTCCCGGGGCGGCTACACTCCGCTCCGGGAGCACTGAACCGGAAGTTAAAAAAAAAAAAAAGCCCCGTGGTCATCAAGTGCCAGCTGCGCATGCGTGCGCCGGTCCTTAAGGGGTTAAAGTAGAGGTATCACCTTTGTTAATTAAAATTATTCTAGAAAAGCTGTTTTTATTTGTAAAGATATCCCCTCTTCTGTGCTGTGCACTTCCACATTATGTGCACAGCACAGCTCTACAGCAAGTCTTATTTCTCCTCCCACCTCCCTCCCAGCTGCCTCAGGGAGCGCATTTAAGCTTCCCTTCGGTGTGCTCTGAACGGCTCCTACCGTTACAGCAAGCTGCAATTAGAATAATGCAGTATAATGCTAATCACAGCTTGCTGTAACGCTAGGAGCCGTTCACAGCACACCGAAGGGAATCGTGACCACACTCCCTGGGATAGCTGGGAGGAGAAATAGGACGTGCAAAAGAGCTTTGCCGGTCAGTATAATGGGACATGCTAATTCTTCGGCAAAGCTCTTCTGCACTTGAAGAGGGAATATCTTTATAAGCAGTTCGATTTTTTTAAAAAAAAACAACAACACAGGTTTCCTATGATAACTTTTATTAACAAAGCGGATGGTAACACCTTTTTATAAGTTGATACATCCCCTTTAATGTCAATGACAGGCAACCAGACTTACTCCACAGGCTGCATGTGTGACTCTCAAATAAACCTAAGGGCATACATTATGGTTAAGACTCTAAGGACTGGATTCTATTGCAGGTGCTAAATATTAAAGTGGAACTACCACCCTCTACAAAAATGGCCCCAAATAATTACCCATCTGGCGACTAGCTTCTCAGTAGCACTAGTAGCCAGAATTATTACTGCGTTAATGAGAATTATACACTGCCCCAGATGGACAGGCAGGACACAGAGCAGACATCTTTCCTGGGTAATTGTTTGGGGCCATGTTTGTAAGAGGTGGTAGTTTCGCTTTAACACTCATTTTATCAAACATTTTCCTATTGAAGTCTATGAGGAAATCTGTAGATAAAAGCAGTGATAAAATTAGCACCTGGAATAGAATCTAGCCCTAAATAGGTGTTTTGAAATTTAGACTAACTCCTTGGATTCCAGAAAGGTATCCAACACAATGAGAAGAAATGCTTTGGAGACCTCTCTAGCATGCAAGAGTGGTAAGTGTAAAGGTAAATATGCTCCAGAGCAAAAGAGAGAGAATGTGTACATTTTTCAGGAATGAAGATAGGTTGTCTGTGATATGGCAGAGGAGCATATCACCACAATGAGGCTGAAGTACTAAGAATAGCTGAATAATTCTCTGATTGAAGGGAGAGGGGTTATATCATAAAAATGATGAACTATAGTAAGGGATGAACTAATATTTAGGAATAAACCATTTTTAGAATAAAAAACAAAAAGTCATGGACTAACAGAGGGGAAAAAATCTACTTTATAAAAAGGGTGATGGAAACATGGAATAGTTTCTAAGCAGACAAGATAGGGGCTAAAAGGGTAAATTAATTTATGAACTAAGAAAGATATAGGGCTATTCTCTAAGGTGAAACTGTGTTGGTTATGTCACCTGTGGTGGAAAGGTAACATTAGATTATGGTACCTTTCAAAAAAGCGACTATCACCTCTCATTAAGTTATCATAGTCCTGTATGTTGCATCTTTACTGAGCTCATGCAGTACGTCAGTAAAGATGCAGCTGGAAAGATCTGCAAGGCGACCTACAGGTCTGCTGGAAGTTCTATCATATGTGCGGTGTTGGTGCCTACTTGAGTCGCAATCAACATCACAACCTCTAATGAATGGCTGACTCAAGTAGGTGCCAGACAATAATATTTGTCTGGAGCTCACTTGGGTTGGCCATCTTCCACACCCCTCTCATACCTCAGTCAGAGATGCAACACAGGAAAAGTGAGAGTAAAGAACACTGACAACAGAACTGTTATGTTGCCCATGTGAAAGAGGTCTAAGGATTAAATAAGTCTGTTTTTAAACAGACATAGACCAACTAACCCATCTATTCTTTCTGTGTACCTATCTGTGGTCAGATTCGATGTGCACCATAGGGTGCCGTTCTTTTACCTCAGATTCATTCAAATTCTTCTTAGTACATCAGCCCATTGTCTAATGTATGGTTATGTTTTTATTTGGTAGACCTCAAAAAGACAAATGCACAAAAATAGTATTTATTTTCCCTGTGTGATATACTCTAATTCTGATGTAGGTATACAGAGTATATCAAAACTCTACAAACCCTTATTGAAATTGCAGCTTTTGTTGATGGAAAGGTCAAAATGGAAATAAATCATGTCAGACCTTTATCATCTCTAATAAGATCTTGCAACCAACAATATTTAAGTGAAGAAACAATGGATTATAATGAACTTTTCTCTAAGGTCATGTGTAAAACAGGAAACACGGGGTAAATTTTTCCTCCTCCAGAGGCCCTGCCTTTTTTGATGTGCCCTGCCCTCTTTAGGAAAGCTTTACTGAATGGTTCCTGTCTTTAAGTATGCTAGTAAATACATTCCCATAGGTATAGTGAATATAAGCCTCAAAATGTAATCACTCAAAAAAGAGAAAAAGAGTGAGGCTAATATTTTTTTTCCTATACTTTTAATCATGGCAATGTATTCTCTAAGTTTCTTAATACTGAAACCATGCAATATTTAGAATGAGCGTGATTTGCAAATGTTTCTATGTTAACAATAATGTGTAACAGTTGCAATTTAGATCTCACACGGAGCTGTGTTTGTTACTTAAAACAGAGGTCAGTGTCCTAATGCACCACATGGTTAATGGAGCTTTGATAGTGGAGATGAATGCAAATAATTACTAGGAGAGCCTTAATCCTTATTGAGAAACCTTTATGTATCTACAGTATCTACATCATAAGGATAATACATAAGTGAGGAGATAAAATCTGAGAATACTTAAACCTTTCTCCTACCATTGTGGTTTATTGATAATACATATCACAACTTATGTTGCTATGCTTAACATACTGTAAGAAGGATGCATTAGGACTGCAGGACTGAAGAAGTGAATTTGATAATACTTATATGCACTTCAATTCTGGTGGCATATTATTATCATATATACCACACAATAACATGCTCATTTTGCTTATCACCATTGTTCAAGAGTGAATATTTGAATTATGGACCAAGACTAGTACCCGCCCATAGTGTTTCACTCATCACGTTTTCTGTTATTGATGGGAAGTCTAGATGTATTTAGAACATTCATAGTCTAATAGATAGTATGTTAGTTTTTAATCTGCTAGCTATTTATTAATTATATTAATAAAGGTTAGATTTTAGTTTTCCTTTTTCATATTTCTAACTTGACCTAGCCAATTCTTATGACCATCACCGATTGTCCTGTACCTACTCTTAGAATTTGAGGGTGGGTTTGGTACTGCTAAGAGTTTACGTTTTGTTTTGTTTTTTTCCCTTGTTTCCAATCATCATAAGACATTTCCCACACTGTTTTAGGATACTAAATGGATCTTCTTTAGAAATTTATATGGGCTTGGAAATGTTTTTTGTGTGAAAAATGGCTTCTGTATTGTCACCTGACCCCTACAGCACAGACTTTTGGAGAATTCACAAAATGGTTGTTTTATCCAAGGATTGGCCAGATACTTCCATAAAATCCTGAAGCACCTTTAAGGTTGCCTTTGGCTTCTTGGTAGCCTTTCTGATGAGTTTCCTAACAGCCCAGTAATCAATTTTGGAGGGGTGTCCTGAACTTGGCAATTTCCTTGTAATGCCTACACAACCAAGGCACTGACAGATTTTTTTTACTTATTTTAGGGGGGGTGTCCTGATCTTTGCAATGTCCTGGTAATGCCTATGCAACCAATGCAGATTTTTATTTTTTACTTATTTTTCCAAGACATGATCCATTATGTTTCACTTCAGTATTAAAAATAGGCCTGACACACTGTAATTTGTTTTGATTTTAGCCCTTATATCAACCAAAGCTGCAATTTCAATATTGGTATGTAGACTTTTGATATACACTGAATATCTTTGACCTTAATACATTAATATCCCGCATGTCAGCTGACACATTTTCACTGCCTAGACTAGGGGTGGGTAACTAGATGTCTTTCACAAGCTGAGAACTAAAACTCCTATCATCCCCACCTAGCCAAAGGCAAGTCCCCGGCCTTTCTGGGTAATTTTGTCTCCTTTGAGCAACTTCCGTCTGATTCTTAGTACCATCCCATGCATCCAAATTAAACACAAAGATAGCATAAGCAAACATACACCAACACTATATTGCAGCTGATAAATCTTATCACTGGTTTTATCTAATAAATTCTTATTGCAGATACGGTTATGGTTTTCAAAAAAGTAATGGATACCAATCTAGCACAGAACAATATTAAGAATAATGACAGTTGGCTTCAGAGCAGATAGGATGCTGATCTACGGAAATATCTGACTGTCATTTGGAGTCCCAAGTGTTTTTACCTTTTGCCTTCAATTTTTTGTAGTTTTGCCTTCTTCTGGATCAACATGATTTGACAAGCGCTGGACTTAAAATAAAGATAAATGTGTGTCTTTTTCAGCCTCATCAACTGTGTTACTATGTTATTGAAGTGTATGGAGAAATGTGTACATAAACCCCTTGAATAATGTATCAACTGATGGAATTCAGGCCTTATTTAGATGCGGAAGGCATTAAACCACTCATTGGTGCCCAAAATAAAAGTGATACAATTCTGCGGCAAACCAACTGCACCTCAGGGACCATACACAAATTCCCACTGATTTAAATGGGGCTTTTAACCCCTTGAAAGCTAGAGAGGTATCCAACACATGAAGAACAATGCATTTGAAACATCTCTAGCAGTCAAGGGATTAAAGGTTCTATTTAAATTAATGGGATTTTTTTCTCCCCTATGGTGCAGTTGGTTTGGACAATAATTGCTCCACTTTTCACCTTGTGCATAGGACCCTTAACCCTTTGAGTGCCTCCACAATGTGTTGCCTACCCCTCTGGCACTCAAAGGGTTAATACAGATTTAACTGTGTCCTTGTAATTATTTCTCCTACCCTCTTTGTTTTTTCCAGCAGTGTCGGTTTGGCTGTATCATTTTCCACAGAACTGCTGCCGTTGGCACTTTTTGGATGTTCTCTCTCTGAAAGATAATTACATTAGTAACAAACAGATACCGAGAGCAAACAAAGTATACATTTTATAATGTGTCTTAAACCTTAATTGTCTCTGGTGAAGTTAATCATCCACTGTTTTTAATGATAAAAAACTCTAAAGAAGATTTTTAACCCTTTGATAATCAGATGGATGCACAACACATTATAAAGCAATATGTTGCACACCTCCTTGGTCTCAAGGAGTTAATATAAAAGTGTATGATGGAACCTTAAAGATATAATGTATGCAAGTGATTCTGAATTTAACCCTATGAGTACCAGAGACTTGTCCAACGCACTGCAAAGCAATGCATTGGCTATCCCTCTGGCACTCAGAGGGTTAAAGAAACACATAATATAAACCCACACTTACATTATTTTTTAAATCAGAATGGACACTAGCGATCAATTATCTGTACATTGGTTCTCCAGAATGAACCTTTATTATTAGATATCAGTCCCACAAAGGCAGACAAGGATTTCAAACTCATCCCACTGAGGTCTCCTTAGGAACTCTTC
This sequence comes from Rhinophrynus dorsalis, assembly GCA_037306005.1. NCBI lineage: Eukaryota > Metazoa > Chordata > Amphibia > Anura > Rhinophrynidae > Rhinophrynus > Rhinophrynus dorsalis. The sequence goes on from CM074719.1 coordinate 157,869,957, forward strand.
AGTGGGAAGGGCTTGGAATACTGGAGTCCTGCAACAACTCATCATGCCTGCAACCATGAGATCATTTCCAGTACAAATTAAAGATTCATTTTGGAGAACCCATCCATGTAGAATTAACTGGGGCCATTAAGATAAGATCAGGGTTCTTAATTGGAGGTGTGATTCTTTAACTATATCTGGGAAAATATTCATAAGCTTCAGGTTTTAAACATGTCAACAAAACAAGGATTTACGTGAACTTACAGTTAAATCCCTTTCTCTTAGTCCATGGAGTAAAATTCCCATCTACTGGAGAGTGCACTTCAGAGCCTAAGGAGGAGGAGTCTCTAGTCTATCCTCCAGCTTTATCACCCCCCCCCCCCCCACACACACACACCTCCTCAATTTCAATGTATACCAAAGATTAAAAAAAAGATCACGAGAAAAGAAGGAAACTCCCTAGAGACCCCAAGAGGACCCCGCTGCCCGAGGATTTAAATCACGTTTTTCTTTTCTCTGGGTGGCAGGCTAGTGTTGCAAATTGACTAAGAGAAAAGGATTTAACAATAAGTTCACTAAAAACCTCTTGTTTTTTTTGTTTTTTTTTCAGAACCATGCAGATATACCAAAGCACCATGCAGATATACCAAAGCATCCACCGAGATTTCTGGGAGGGAAAAAGAGGAAAAAACCTCCACTGTAGACTAGTATTCCACAGGACTAACTGGTTCCGTATAAACCTCAGGTGTCAATGGACACCAAAACTGCACACCAAAAACTGTAAAAACCTACAAAAAAAACAAACAAAAAAAAACAAAAACAAAAAAAAACAAGAACCAACAGGGTTGAGACATCTGCAGAAAGAAAGAGTGGAAGCAACCTGAAACAGGCACCACAACCTGATGGACCTTCCAGTGAAAACTGGCCTCAGCCAGGACTTTTACATGTGTTTACTGAAGGTGTGCAGAGAAGACCACGTTGCCGCCTTACACAGCTATTCAGCAGCGGCCTGATTCGTGTAGGCCCAAGAGGCACCCACTGATTGTATAAAGACATTTAGATCCAGAAAATGATGGTGACCTTAGATGCAGCCTTGCCTGCATGAGGACGCTCAGGAATGATGTTGATGGAGTCACATGTTCTAAAATGCTGCATGGGATGAATATAGTATTTCAGACAGCATCCCACATACAACAGGTGGAAATCCCTCTCCTGTTTGCTAGAAGAATCTGGAAAGAGGGAAAGAAGAACAATCTCCTAGTTGATGTGACAATCTCAAATGACCTTGGGCAGAAAGTGCCTTGTCTAGGTGAAAAACCAGGATAGAGGGGTTTATAAGACAAAGCCTGTAGTTTGGCATCTTTGAGAACAGATATGATGGCTAGACAAAAGGCCATCTTAAGCTTCAGAAAATGCAGAGGAACAGCTGCAAGAGGTTCAGATGGAAGCTTCAGAAGAACTCCCAGCACCAAATTCAACTCCCACAGTGGACTGGGATCCCTGAAGGCACAATAAGCATCGACCATTAACTGAACAATGGTCATGACATCAGAGAGAAACACAATATGCTTATGAAGAAGAAGGAGAGAGACGAGATCTGAACCCTAATAGAACTCAGACTAAGACCCCTGTTGACACAGTCTTGAAGAAAGGCCAGAACACAAGGTAGACTGAGAGGCTATGGGGAAGCATCACGATCCGTGCACCACTGGTAGCATAGGGACCAAATCCTATGATAGCGCTTCAATGAAACCGCTTCCTAGCTTAGAGCATGGTAGCGATGACAGCATCTGAAAATCCTTTCTCCAAGATGTTGGCTTCAAAAGAAGTACCGTCATATCCAACATTTCAAAATGAGGATGACAAACCGGACCCTAGGTCAGGAGATCCAATATCAGAGGGAGGCAAAAGGGTTCTGCAAAAGACAGATAGAGAAGGTCCAAGAACCAGTCCTGACAGGGTCAGAAGTGGGCGACCAGCATGACTTGAGTACTCTTCATCCTGATTTTTCTCAACATCCTTGGAATCAGGGGGATTGGTGGAAACACACTATCATGGTGCCCGTGCTCCCCTTGTTGTTTTCTGTCAGTCTATCCTGTGCTTTGCTCTCATTGGCTACTCTGTGTTTGTCCTGCCCAGTATGACATTTATATACTGGGCTCTGGCACCCCTCCGGTGCCCTTTCGTGGTGTTCCTGTTCCAGTGCTTGTTTCTGCTCAGTGATTCCCAGTGTACCGACTTGGCCTGCCTGACTACGCTGTATCTTGTCTCCTGCTCCTGTGTACCGACCCGGATTGCCTGACTATTCTTCTGCGCCTGCTCCTGTGCACCGACCCGGCTTGGCTGACATTCCTGCTCCTATGTACCGACCCGGTTTTGCGGACGTTCCTGCTCCGGGATTCGACCCGGCTTGGCTGACGTTCCTGCTCTGTGATTCGACCTGGCTTGGTTGGCGTTCCTGCTCTGTGTCGCCTTGGCAACATTCTGATCATCAGGCAATTGTGTCTCCGTTTCCACTCCTGCCTAGTACGAGTGGCTTAGTCTCCGTTACTGCTACGGCAGTGTGCCATTGGCCTTGTCCTCCGTTACTGCTCCTGCAGTATACTAGTGGTCTAGTCTCCGTTACTGCCTCTGCAGAGTGCAAGTGTCTGCCTCCGTTACTGCTATGGCAGTGTGCCTTTGGCCTAGTCTCCGTTACTGCGCCTGCATAGTGCAAGTGTCTGCCTCCATTACTGCTACGGCAGTGTGTCACTGGTCTAATCTCCGTTACTGCTTCTGCAGAGTGCAAGTGTCTGCCTCCGTTACTGCTACGGCAGTGTGCCATTGGCCTAGTCTCTGTTACTGCGCCTGCAGAGTGCAAGTGTCTGCCTCCGTTACTGCTACGGCAGTGTGCCACTGGTCTAGTCTCCGTTTCTGCTTCTGCAGAGTGCAAGTGTCTGCCTCCGTTACTGCTACGGCAGTGTGCCATTGGCCTAGTCTCTGTTACTGCGCCTGCAGAGTGCAAGTGTCTGCCTCCGTTACTGCTACGTCGTGTGTCTGTATTATTCAGCTTATTTACTACAGGACCTGTGAGGGTTATTTTATTACTGTGATTTCAATAAAACTGTGTTTTATCCTAAACCAATGTGTCTGTATGTCAAACAAACCATTACACACATATGCCAGATGAAAAGTCCATGTTATGGACATCACATCCATCACAAACGTTAGTGGATCCTTTAGCTCGGTACAGAACAGAAGAACTTTTTGGTTCTCACGGGAAGCTATGAGATCTAGTGATGGAAGTCCCAAGTGGCAGACAAGGTAAAACACATTCTTGTTGAGTTCCCAATTCCCAAGATCTCGATGTTGACGATTTAGGGAGTCTGCAACCATGTTTTCCATGTCAACACAGCTGGCACATGGGGTTCGGTCCACTGAAGGAGCTCCTGAACCTCCATCCAAGCGACTCACTTCTGGTTCCTCGTTGGCTATTGATGTATGAAACCTCTGTTGCGTTGTCCGATTGAACCCTCACCAGTGTTCCTGTCAGGACATGGGACCAGTAGCGAAGTACTAAGAGAATGGCTTGTATCTCCAAAAATGTTGATTGGAAGAAGACTCCTTTCCCTGGTCTATAGACCATATGCCGTCAGGGGACCCAAGGTCATTCCCCAACCTGTTAAGCAGGTATCTGTGATGATCACTACCTATTCCGGGATGAAAAGTTGGCATCCCAGTGATACAAGGGGTTTGTGGAGCCACCAGTGAAGATTCTCTTTTGTCCATGAACACAGAGACATGGCATGAGACAGGTGAGGGCATTATCTTACCAGTTCCTGAAAATGTCCACTTGCAACTAACTCATGTGAAATTAAGCTTAGGCAACAGCTTCCAAAGCTGAGACCATGTTGCCTAGTACTCTCAGAAGGCCAGGATACTGATTGAGTCACTTGAAGCGACAGAGACAGGATCTTGTCCTCCAGCAGAAACACCCTCCCTTGGAGACTACCGAATCTCATGCCTCAACCATGTCATTCAAGGATGTGGATGCACACAAGAATCTGAGAATGTAGGACAGCCTCTGAAGGAGCCTTGAGTAAGAGTTTGTCTAAGTGAGGAGTCAAGGATATTCCATGAGAGGGGGTATGAGCTGCCAAAGTGGACATGACCTTATTCCTTGGAACATACTCTAGACCAAAAGGAAGGGCAGTGAACTCATAGTGGCTGCACTCAAAAGCAAAGTGTAGGATATGCTTATATTCCAGATGAAACAGAACATGAAGATATGAGTCTTGATGTCCAGGGAGGGAAGAAAATTATTTGGACACATTGCCAATAAAAAAGCATAAAGAAAACCTACTGGTCCATTACTTAAGTCTCCCACATGTTTTGGAAAAGATGGAGGGGACTCCCAACAGGCAGAGAAGACCAGGACCCATTAAGTCATGCAGAGGTCTGCTTGTCAGCCTTAGGCTTCTGAGCAGACTTCTTGTTTTGACAAGCCTGTTTAAGCTCCGGGGTGGAATGGACCAGAAAGACCTGAAGGGGTTGAACCCTTGGTGCCCCAAACTGGTGGACATAATGAAAACCATGAGTCTTCTTTGGGAAGAAGGTAAGCTTAGAAGGAATCTGAAGCAATAGCATGCTTTTGACTCCAGTAGTGTTACTAATTGTGTTTCCATACAAAATAAAGGGATACCAAATATTTTTTAGGCCAGCAACCAAGCCACAAAGTGCAATGGGCAGCTCCCAAGAAGGTAGAGGATTTAACAGAAAACCTAGCAGCATCACAAGCTGTCTTTGTAAGGTATGCATTGACCTTCAGAGTATTGGCCAGCAAAACCAATAATTATACTTTGGGAACATCCTCACAAATGGCATCGGAGAAGTTTTCTCCCCAGATAGCCATAGCTACAGTAGCAAAAATAAGTTGCAGCCCTAGTGGCAGCAAATTTTGCCTTCAATAAGGAAGCAAAGATTCTAAAGGTCAACAACATCTGTAAGTTGCAAGGTGGTGTCTTTGGCAAGGCAAAATATTGGAGATCAACTACAGGTGGATAAGCCCACTGTGACAAGGAGGAGTCTCTCATCGGGCATCTTCCACTCCTCCAGGAGAACCTGGCCCAGAGAATGGTTATGAGGAAAAACGGGTCTCTCCATTTTGTGCCGATGGAAGATATCCAGTGCGGAAGATTCTGAATCAGAGGCCTCAGAAACCTGAAGCCTCTAATATTGCTCTGATGAGCCTCTCAGCTGAGGGGCAAGGATCTTCTTCAAAGAGCAATGAGGAATCCATATCCTTCACATCAGTGTAAACTTTCTCTGCATTGGAATCTCCAACCAACTGAGAATGGCTCCCAAAGACAGGGTGCCAAGAATGAAGGACCCCTTAAATAAAGGAAAGGATATAGGCAATTGAAGAAATCAAAGTATTCACCCAAACTGGCTCTTATTCTGTAGTGGAAAGCTTTGGGGTGTCATAGGGCCACAGAATATTCCTGTGGATACCTAGTCTGGTATGAGGAGCAATGAGCTAAAGGTGTTAAGGGGCCCTCGAATCATTAGGTTTGGCTTTCCCCATATGTCCCTTTTGGATTTTACATTTTCAGAGAGAAACCCCAAAGTAGGACAAAGGTAGTCCAAGTAGATGGAAAATATGAAAAAGAACTCAGAAATACCCCAAAAAATACATATCTGACTGCAAGGGATTAAACTGAGAGCCCTGCGTAGCTTGTGTAAAGAGACAGAAAGATGGCTGTCAAAGCACTACCTCTGTCCAATCCCGAAAGCCTGGAAAAATGGGGATTCTGGGATATGTTTGCACTTGTACAGCAAACAGTGGCTCTCCTGACTTCTGGAAAAGAGGATTTTAGTCATACCTGTTAAATCCTTTTCTCTTAGTCCATACAGGTTACTGGTAACTTTGGGTAGGTGATCCGCCCCTTTAAGTGTAGGCAGGAACAATTCTAGGATTGTATGCAGGGGGTGGAGCCTACCTTCCTTCCTTGGCTACAGCTAGCCAACCAGCTGCAGAAAGATTCGAGACACTAACTACTGACTAGATAGTGGAAGGGAAAGAAGACTCCTGTGAGCATGACCGTGAAGGACCCCCACAGTCTGCAACAGGAGAGCCAAGCATGGTCTCTTGACAGGGTGGGAGACCAGTAACCTGTATGGACTAAGAGAAAAGGATTTAACAGGTAAGACTAAAGTCTTCTTTTCTCTGTCGTCCAATACAGGTTACTGGTAACTTTGGGATGTCCAACCATTGAGTTTCCCAGAGGCGGGAAGTAAGGCAAGGACCAGACTCAAGGCCCCAAAAGTCAACAGACCAGATATGAACTGTTCAGAGATAGCCCAACAAAACAATGTGTCAACGGACACTAAACAGGGGTAACAACACCCCAAACTGTTACACAGCACACTGAACTAGAGCAAACAGGGCTCAAACGTGAAGGAAGTACCAAGAACTGAAGAAGACCCTAGACAGGCAAGACTGCATCCAGGATTTTCCTCCAAAAGCTGGCATCAGCCATTGCCAACATGTCAACACGGTAGTGCTTCGAAAAGGTGTGCACAGACGACCAAGTGGCAGCCTTACACAACTGATCAGCGGAAGCCAGATTCTTGTAAGCCCAAGAAGCCCCAATAGATTTTGTAAAATGAGCTGTGACCCGAAAGGGGACAGGCTTCTTCCTCAGCTCATAAGCATTACTAATAGTGGACTTGATCCAAGAAGCAACAGTCACTATGGATGCAGGTCTTCCTGCCCTGGGCCCCTCAGGAATGACGAACAGCGCGTCAGATTTCCTGATAGTTCGATGTACATAAAACTTGAGACAACGCACCACATCTAACAAATGGAGATCCCTCCCCTTGTCAGCAGTGGGGTCAGGGCAGAAAGAAGGCACCACAATCTCCTGATTGATGTGGAACTCAGAGACCACCTTCGGGAGAAACTCCTGAGAAGTGCAAAGCACCGACTTGTCCTTGTGAAACACCAAATAGTGTGGCTTACAGGACAAGCAGGACAAAGCATGTAACGCCGAGACACGGTGAACAGACACGATCGCCAGGAGAAAAGCCATTTTCCATTTCAGCAGGCGTAGAGGAGTAGTAGCCAAAGAATCAAATGGAGGTCGCTGAAGAACGCCCAGTACCAAGTTAAGATCCCACGGAGGAGCGGGATCCTTGAAGGCTGGACGAGTATGAGCAACAACCTGGAAGAAAACCTTGACATCAGAAAGGGTGGTAATGCACCTCTGAAAGAATACAGAGAGGGCAGAAGTCTGAACCTTAAGGGAACTCAAACTGAGGCCCTTATCCACACCATCCTGTAAAAAGGCCAGGACCGTAGGCAGATCAAATTCCTGAGACAGGTCCTTGTCAGCACACCAAGATAGAACGGTTGACCAGACACGATGGTAGATCTTGGAAGAAACAGGTTTGCGGGCACTGAGCATAGTAACCACCGCCCCAGAAGGAAAACCTTTCTTCTTCAATATTTAAGATTCAACTTCTAAGCCGATGAACATCCTCCTACCACAGGTAACCCTGTAGAAAATAAGGACGGCAATAGAGCCGGAATGGCTCCATCACTGGCAGAACCAGAAGCTCCGTAAACCAAGCTTGGTGAGGCCAGTACAGAGCAATCAGAATGACTGGACAGCGTTCCAGTCACAATTTCCGTAACACCCTGTGCAACACTGGGAAGGGAGGAAAGATGTAGGCCAGAGGAAATAACCAAGGAATGGACATTGCATCCACCGCCAGGGTCCCTCCACCAAGAGCAGAACCTTGGAACCTTCATGTTGTGTCTTGTCTCCATCAGGTTGATGTAAGGAAGACCCCACTTCTGAACAATGAGGGTGAACACCTCTGGGTGCAGCTCTCACTCTCCGCTGTCCACTGTGTGGATGTTGTCTATGCCAGTAATGTGCACTGCAAATATGGCAGGAACATGATCTTCTGCCCAGGACAAAATAGCCTTGACCTATAACCAAGCGGCGAGACTTCTTGTTCCGCCCTGCTTGTTGATGTAACCCATGGCTGTGGCGTTGTCAGACTGTACCTGGACTGGACAGTCTTCCAGCTGAGATGTCCAATGACGAAGGGCATGAAATATTGCCCGAAGCGCCAACACGTTGACGGGAGGGAGAGATTCCTCCAGAGACCACCGACCCTGAGCACTCAGGCGACCCAGGACCACTCCCCAGCCGGAAAGGCTGGCATCCGTTGTCACTGCGGTCTAGGATACCAGGAAGGACTTGACTTTCAGCAGATTGGAGAGGTCGAGCCACCATGACAAACTTAGTTCCACATGAAGAGGGAGGGACACTGACATCTTCAGAAGGTCCGGCTGACCCCTGCACACCGTCAGCACACCTGGATCACAAACCTCTGGAGTTCCCTGGTGTGCGCCATGGCAAACGGGACTGCTTCTATGGTGGAGATGAATTTCTCCAAAAGAGAGGACAGCTTCTTAGCTGGAACTGGATCTTGAGCCAGAACCGCAGAAACCCTGTGGGCGATCTGGTGAGCTACCTCGTCTGTGAGAAACACTGAGTGTCGAAGAGAAGGCCCAGGAAGACCAGACACTGGGATGGGACAAGATCTGACTTGTGCATGTTGATGATCCACCCGTGAAGGGTGAGAGCGTGAATGCATTGCATGGAGTAACTCTGACGATGTCCCGGTGGAGGACGGGCGCTAAGGCTCCCAGGACACGGTTGAAAACTTGAGGAGCTGTAGTCAGACCAAAGGTAAGAACTGAAAACTGAAAATGCCCTCGGGCGCAGGCAAACCTGAGATACTGCCGGCTCTCTGGAAGAATGGAGATGTGTAAATACGAGTCCTGAGGATCCAGTGATGCAAGGAATTCCCCTGGGGACATAGCAGCAATCACCATCTGCAGAGACTCCTGGTGATAATGGGTCCGGATCACAAAGGAATTGAGATCCTTCAAATCCAAAATGGGGCAAACAACCACCATCCTTTTTGGAGACCACAAAGAGGTTTGCGTAAAAACCCATACCTCTGTCCTGAACGGGAACCGGCTCTAGAATATCCTTGCACAGAAGAGCCTGAATAGCGCCGTTGAACAGCCGGATTTCTCCTCGCCCTGAGGGGTATGAGAAGGAAAGAAGCGAAAGGGAGGAAGAGAGACAAAAGGGATCCTGTGCCCTTCCATCACCACCTGTAAAACCCACGGGTTCGCCACTGAATTCTCCCAGATGCTGTGGTAGTGACGCAGACGACCACCCACAGCAGAGTGGGGACCTGGGTTCGGTGAGTCATGTCGAAGAAGGCTTGGAAGACTTGGGCTTGGAGGAAACCTTGGGCTTCCATTGCTGTTTGGACTTGGAGGAGGCACATGGAGCTGAGGGAACAGTCTGGTTCTCAGTGTCTCAGTCTAAAAGGAACGAAAATACCGATTACGCTTAAGTGCCGTTTTCTTCCTGGGGACCAAGGGTAGAAGTGTACTATTACCTCCTGTGGCCTTACTGATCAGATCTTTAATATCTGGCCCAAACAAAGAAGTACCTTGGAAAGGTAAGAAGAGCAATGCTTTTTTGGAAGCAGTGTTAGCAGACCAGATCTTGCGCCAAAGAGCCAGTCTAGCAACCACAAACATGGTGGAAACACTAGCCACTAAACGGATGGCATCAAATAAGGCAGCAGAAACATAATGCTGGGCCTCAGAAATGTTGATAAGAAGGCGCAACATATCCGAAGTAGGAGCACCCTAACGAACAGCAAGGGTGAGCTGCTCAGTCCAGCCCACAATAGCCCGATTCACCCATGCTGCAGCGAATGCTGGACGCATGGCAGTACCAATAGTGGCAAAAATGAACTTGAGGGAGACCTCAAGTTTCTTGTCAGTCCAGTCTTTCAGAGCGGATGCATCAGAAACTGGAAAGGCAGTAGACTTAGATAGCCTGGAGATAGGAGCATCCACTTTGGGAGGATGAACCCACTGAGCAAGCACTGCCTCAGAGAAGGGATAAAGCTTGGCAAATTACTTGGACCCAGAAGATTTCTTGTCCGGAGATTTCCACTCTTCAGATACAAGGCGTTTTAGGTTTCTGAAACACGTCAGAGGGATCAGAAGGAACCTCCTGAACTACGGGAATGTTACGGGTATGCAAAAATGCCCTGATCAGGCCCTCAGCCGAGGGCCAGAGGATCAGCTTAAAAAGGATCCCCAAAAAAATAAGAGGAGCCCACAGCAGAACATTCCTCAACATCTGAATCCACCAGCATTTCCTCCTCAGAGGAAACTGATATGTCAGGTACTCCCTGATGTTTTGTCAGGGAAGACTTGACGGACGAGGGGGTCTGCCAAGAATGGAAGACCCCCTGTAACTGGGTGGAAAGAGTTGCAATGTAGACCTAAGGTCCCTGGTAGCAGCCTTGAACTCTTGCACCCAAACTGGCTCTAATGCATGGCTGGAGGTCCCTGGGAGACTCTCAGGGACAACAGAACATGCTGGGCATAAATGACCTGAGAATTCTCTAGGTAACCCTGAATGACAGGAAGAGCAATGCGCAATAGGGGATACAGAGACCCCAGCATCCTTAGTCTTAGGTCTGGCCCCAAGCTCCAACGGTATAGACATTCTCACAGTGTCATATAACCTTACAGTATAAGAAATCACCCAAGTATAGTGTGTAGGATTAAGGTTTCACCACAGAAATCACTAAAATAGACTTATCTGGCAGGCGTAGGGTTAATCAGCAGAGGAGAGAAGAAGAGTCCAAGCCCTGCGTAGGATACTCGTTCTGGAAATGACACAAAATGGCTGCCATAGCGGGAGTTAATCAGAAACAAGCTCACGAAGCAAGCGCTCATGGGAAATGTACCCCAACAGTGCCCGAAGCCCCCTGAGCCCCTCAACACACTGGAAACATGAACCAGATAATAGAGCAAGGGCAGACAAGAAAAATGAGCCATCTCTGAAGTCGCTAGGTTAAGCGGTTGCAGAGATATGTCCCAAACTGTATCCTCCCATAGGACTGAATGGCGCAATGGCGCCTATGCGGTAAAGCGTGCATAAACTCAAATTTTACAAAACTGAAACAGTAAAATAAAAATGCATGAAACATCACTAGAACATGTTAGGATATCAAAAAAACACTGAACGAGTAGGAAAAGTATCAGAAACCCCCCCACCAAAAGATGCAAAACCAGCAGCTAAAGGGTTAAAGTGCCACATAAACCTGCTCCAAAACACTCAACAGACATACAGATAGACCCAATGAGTGCAGGAGTGTGCAACAGGAACTCCAAAGGTAAACCCCTGTGCAAAGGGGAACCTGCAAAACTCAAAGGGTTGCTCACCTTTCCTGCAGATCTTCTGTCTTCAGACTACCATGTATTAAGAAGAAGCCTTGGTGGGTGACTCCTGAGGAAAGAACTTGTAGCCAAGATTTTCCCCACAGGGCTTAAGGTCCACAAAAAGCACCTGGTTACTGAGCTAACCACAACTAAGGACATTGTCAGTTATGGTAATCCGCCTAATGGTGGTATTCCATTTCTAACAGAAAAATAAAATATTTCTAAAACTATAGCAGAACTGTTCCCTTGCCTGTGTCTTCACCAAGGAACAAATCTTTCTGGAGCTGGTTAGCTAGCTGCAGCCAAGGAGGGGGTAGGCTCCACCCCCTGCATACAATTCTACAATTGTTCCTGCCTACAATTAAAGGGGCGGATCACCTACCCAAAGATACCAGTAACCTGTATTGGAGGACAGAGAAAAGGTCATTTTTGGTGCTATGAATATTGTTCCCATGATGACAATGCAACAAAGCAGCTCAAGGGATTCATTTTGATCCCACTCTGACCCCTGTGAGTGAAATGGGTGCAGATAAAGATCTCTATGAAGGGCACCCAGTTCTTAAAGGTGCCACATTGAATAAAACAGAGAACAGAGGCTGAAAACTGCATATATACGTAGCAAATTCATAGAAAAGGAGAACAGAACAAAGACATCTGCTCTAAAAAGAGAAGAAAGTCCAGTTTAAACAGTATAAAACAGCCCAAATAAAGGGTTAAATGAAAATTACTATGCAAGTAGCCACCTCAGAAACATGCAATGTAAGAAGTAGAAATAAAATGGAGTTTATTAACAAGAACACTCCATAACAATAGGTGCCTGAGTATATCAAGGACATAAAAGATATGACCATAGCACTTAACTGGTTAACTTGCCAGTCCTCAGCCCCATTTAAATAAAAGAATTTCAAAGAAGTGCAATAATGAGGTATAGACTTATGAGAAAGCCAACCGTCACAGAGAAATGTCCAGAAAAACACATGTGAACTAGTCAGTACAACTCCAGGGAAGCCAGTTAATGTGAGCATGCATAATCAGGGATTATACAAATACAAATTCTAATAATTAAAACAAAAAAGAGAGTAATGCACAATTCATCCTTTCATGAGGCCAGGTCACTTTAAACTGACCAAGAGGGGGTAAAGCTGGAGGGAAGAGGGGAGTATCTGCCTCAGAGGTGCCTGCTTGTGGAGGAGGAGAACTTTACCCCATGGCTCCTGTGTTCCACATTGGATGTAAGAAAAAATTACCTCAGTAGGCAATTTGCACAAAGATGAGGAGCAATTATGGAGCAAAGCAACTGCACCATAGGGAAAAAAAATAAACATCCACCTTGATTTAAATGGGGCTTCAAGCCCTATGAATGTGTTCAAGGGGATAAAAGCCCCATTTAAATCAGTGGCCATTTTGTAATTATTTTATGTGTTCCCTGTGGAGCAGTTGGTTTGCTGCAGAACTGTTCCACTTTTATTTAATTTCATATAACACATACATTTAAATATATATATTAGTTATAAACTATGTAATATAGATCTAGATTCATATTAGTTATTCTTTTCCATCTGCACAGCTTCATGTCTGTATTGAGTAATTATTGGAAATGTATCTATAGGTCTTATTTCAGTATAATGCAGGCTCTGAGAGTGTTAATATAAGTCCTCCGTTAACAACTTCTAAAGAAATAATGTCATATAAAATATAAATTGAACTAGCTTCTATACTCTGACACAAGAGTGTACATTAAGAAATAAAAAATATATGTAGTATGGAGAGCTTTACAATAAATAAACACAATTATGAACCTTCTAAATAAATTGTTGAGGTGGTAGGATACGAATATTTATTCACATTTAATAAAACCTATAAATAAGGTTCTAATCTTGTAACAAAGATGATTTCAGTCACTCTGTGGATACATTAACTCCCGACTGCTTATACAGAGCGACTGAAATCATCTTTGTTACAAGATTACAACCTTCACCACTCCTCATCACCAGAGTAACGTATAATCCAATTATATATTTTCTATACATTTTAAACGTGTTCATACCATAGAGTTGTCCATATAGACTGGAGAGTTAATAACCAGCAACTCTATATGTAATATTATGGCTTATGCCATTTATATATATACTAGTTGAAGAGCCTGTTATACGGGCCACGGTGCCACTGCAGCACGCGCAGCAGTGTCTACTGCGCATGACCCGGCGTTACACACGTTTTAGCGAATTATTATATAGGAAGGACTAGTGTAAAAGCCCGTGTACACAGGCTAAGGAGGACTGCATCTCGTGGAGCAATGAAGTGGCTGCCTCTTAACCCTTTGAGCGCCAGAGGGGTATGCAACGCATTGCTTTGCAATGCGTTGCATACCCCTCTGGCGCTCAAAGAGTTAAGAGGCAGCCACTTCACTGCTCCACGCGATGCAGTCTTGCGTCACCTCACTCACGCGATGCAATCATGCGCAGTAGAGACTGCCCGAACGTGATCAAGGATCAAGCAATTTGCTATGGAGATTTCCTATAACACTCTCCAACACATTTTTTTACTAAAGTATGAAAATAAGTACAATAATGCAAGCAAAATGTGCACATCTAGACAAAGAATTTAATGTTAAAATCCAGTCATACCTTGATCCACTGTGTTATCAACCATCGCGGTCTTCCCCTAATAAAAATGAATAATTAAAGTTAATTTAGAATATTTTTTTACATGTAAGAATACTATTTGTTATAAAAGAAACAGATCAGATTGGAAGTGCATCTTCATAATTTTCCTTCTATTTAGCTTTAGGAACTAGTAATCTACATTCTTGAGACTACCCATTGCAGCAAACAATTCCCTCATTCCAAAGGCTCCAAATTGACCATGAGACAGTATTTAACCCTTTGAGAGCCAGAGGTACCCCTCTGGCACTCAAACGGTTAAAGGTATAGTAATAATTAATATGTAAATGTGTATATATAAAAATGGGTGTTTTATTCAAAAGTTATTACTGCTCAAACTTGAATTGTTAGGCGCAGTATCACATTGGCCTGAAACTGTACAGTGGCGCTGTTGCTACACCATCCTAAAGAAAGATCTGGTCAGTTGACCATAAATCTCCATAGGATGGTGTAGCAACAGCGCCACTGTAGAATTTCAGGCAACTGTGATGTTGCATGTAAAAAAATTAATTTTTGAGCTGTAATAACGTTTGAGAAAACACCTCTCAGCAGTGGGATTTTACTTGTTTTACTCAGGGGGGACAAACCCTAGAACATATTTTATTTTATATTTAAGTATTACAATCCATTTAATTAATGATGTGGTTAATTAAATGTTTCTAATGGTAATACTGGAATTGAGTAATAGTTTTCAATGACATATCTTAGCATTAAAGCAGAACTACCACCCTATAAAAAGTCGCCATCCAATAATTAGGCATATGGCGACTAGCTTCTTAATAGTGCTATTATCTTCCATGAGTACGGTGTTTTGAAGTAATCCTGTTTCTTCAGAGACTGGCAGCCAGGCTTGGATGAAGATACCTTGCTCAGAGACGTCTGCACGCCTGAGCTGTCTGTCCCAGTCTCCTCTAGGAGGCACTGCATGGAGCCGAAAGGCACCAGAAGGAACTGACAGTGCAGGAGTGCAGACGGCTCTACAGCATGAAGCCTGGCCGTCAGTACCTGGAGAAACAGGATTACTTCAAAATGCGGTACTTGTGAAAGATAATAGCAGTATTAAGAAGCTAATCGCCAAATTGCCTAATTATTGGGTGGCGACTTTTTATAGGGTGGTAGTTCCGCTTAAACATTTTATTGAAAGAATAGATGCAGCAGAGCTTTTGCTGCTGGATAGAACAATGCTACTGCCATCGCTGAAAAATGCTTAAAGAGATAGTAATGTTTCACATAAAAAGCAGCTCCAATTAATCATCATAGTATTTGGGCCATGGAGAGTGTTATTTCAATACTGTCCGAGTTGTAGTTTAAGAGCATTTGAATGATAAAGTATCCCCCTCCCACCCCTTTGATTGATGGGAGTTTTGTTTAAAAAATACTAACAATTAATATGTAAAAAACAATATATTGTAGGGCTTAACCTCCTCAGTAAAGCAAGGGTACACCCACTGCTGAGAGGTATTCTATTCAAAAGTTATTACAGCTCAAACTTAAATTTTTTAGGTGCAGTATCTCAAATGTAGTGCTGTTGCTACACCATCCTATGAAGGTTTATGGTCAACTGATTGAGCTGTACATAGGATGGTGTAGCAACAGTGCCACTGTAACATTTCAGCCCTTTGGAGCTGGACTGCCTGATGGCGGGATGAGTCTGATAAGGAAATTTCCTCTCTGCAATCACACATGAGAGCGAAATATGTGACTGGAGCAGCACCTGAGAAGCTACCATGCCTTGAACAAACCACTTAATTATGTACTGTCTCTGTGTGCATTCGTCACACTCTGTTTTTTACTGTAACATTTCATGCCATTGAGATATTGGACCAAAAAAATTCAAGTTTGAGCTGCAATAACTTTGACTAAAACATGTAAGAGCAGTGGGAGTTTCCTTGTTTTATTTAGTCAGGAGGATAAAGTGTTACTAACCCTTCATTTGTACCATTACTGTTTGCCCTAGAACTGCAATCTTTATCTAACTGCAAATAATGTAGTAACTAAATGTTCAAGCCTGCCGTCTCTACACAAGTGATTTTTGTATAATATATTTATATATTATTTAAAAGTGTGTTATCATTGCTGAACAAATAATATCTAGCACATTCATAGCACACTATGAGCTTATATTGGCCCAACACAGGGAGTTCCATTCTATGTCAGCAACTAATAAATGTTAATTTCCTCAAAACTATTTATATTATAGAAAAATGGCTAGCACAACATATACATAGACTTTAATTCACTGTACATTAAACCAAGCTTATCTGAAGGTGACAAGTTTATGTTAATTGCAGTAAATACACATGCCAAAGAAAGATGTATAATAGGTAGTATGTATAAAGCAATTACTTAACCTGTTCCACTGTCTTTTCAGTTTCATCGGTCCTATTTTCAGATGCTTTGATTTCAGTTTTTTTACTTGCAGGGACATTCTCCAGCTCCTCCTTCTTCTCTTCATTTTTGTCTTCCTTCTCTTCTTCCTCCTCCATCACTCCTTCTTCCTCCTCCTCCTCCATCTCTCCTTCTTCTTCCTCTTCCACCTCCCTTTCTTCTTCCCCTTCCACCTTTCCTTCTTCCTCCTCCTCCTCTTCTTCTTCCTCAGACTCTTCCTCATTATTTTGCTCCTGTTTTACACATTACAATAAAATAAAGTCACAACTGATCATCTCACTTTTTGTTCACTAGCTATGGGGGTAAAGGAAACTTAATGCTAAAATATAAAAATGGTCTTCTATAAGGGCCTGTTACATTCACAAATATGTATGTAAACGCTTCCAACGCTTCCATACGTGACTATATGTATGTAAACACTTCCATGTATGACTGTGTGTACTGTTTTTCAAGCAGTTTTTCTTTGCATTACACTTCCTGGTCAGGAGGCTGCAGTCTCCTGTGAGAGCACATCAAGGACATTAAGCCTTATATCAAGATATAGGGCTGAAATGAAAAATCCACAAGTTTTCATTGATTTAAATGGGGCTTTAACCCTCTGAGTGCCAGAGGGGTATGCAACACATTGCAAAACAATGCAGTGCATACCCATCTGGCACTCAAAGGGTTAACCCCTTGAATGCTAGAAAGGCATTCCATGTATTGTGTAGCAATGCATTGGAGACCTCTAGCATTCAAGGGGTTAAAAGCTACATTTCAATTGGTGGCAATTTCCACCCCAATGTGACATTGGTTTGCTACAGATTTCCATCAATAAGCACGAGAAAAAAGTCCCACTGGGCTTACGTATCAAGGCAAAGTGGGGCTATTCTGGAGCATCTACACCACAGACGGGACATATTAAAATTGTCATGGACTTAAATGATGTTTTAAACCCTTGAATGCTATAAAAGCCACCATTGCATTGCTTCAAAATGCACTGGCAACCTCTATAGCACTCTAAGGGTTAGAAGACCTTAATTTAAATCAATGATAATTTGAGGAACAATTATGCATTCCCTATGGCGCGGTTGTTTTACTCCAGAACAGATCCACTTTTGCCTTTATCCATAAGCCTTATTGGAGCTTATAGCATGCTGAAAAAAAGCAGCACATGCAAGTAACCCTTTGATTGCCAGAAGGGTACGCAAAGCATTGCAAAGCAATGAGTACCTCTCTGGCAATCAAAGGGTTAACATCTATAAAGCTATGATATTATGTACTCTGTGGCTGATACAGATTTAGCTAATGCTTAATACATATTGTATGGTTTATCCTGCTTAGTAAAACATGGGTACTTGTATTGCTAAGAGATGTTTAATTCAAAAGTTTTTGCAGCCCAGCTGACCATAATGTTCCATATACTGCTGTAGTAACACCACAATCATAACATTTCAGGCCATGGAAGTACTGTACCAAATAATTAATGTTTGAACTGCAATGACTTTTGAATAAAACTTCTTTCAGCAGTGAAAATACCCATGTTTTACTAAACATGATAAACTCTGATATATATTTTTCCCATATTAAAGCTACTATCCTTTACATATCACAGCAAGCACAGTTAGGACATTTTGCAGTTTCACTGTATGCCTCTACAGCATCTGAAGAGATTTTAAGACTTACTTGCAAGTATTCCAAAGCAAAAAAAATCTAATTTTAAATAGAACTCCATAATAAAAATTATATTTTAATAATTTTAATATTCGGACCAACTGCATAATTATTCCAACTATTTTTGTAAACAGTAACGGTATATAGAGAATGCTTATTAGATTGTTCTTACTGTACTGCCTGCATTCACGTGATCCTTGGCATGTGACATGTTATGAACAATATGGAATGGGAAATGAAAGAAATTACAAAAATAAATCAACATTTAGAATCAATTACTAGTTATGTAACCCAGATAATTGACAGTATGATGTTCTCATTCATATTTATATAAATAATAAAGTACTAAACCAAGTAGTCGGACTCTGATGCAGTAGGATGGCCAGCTCCATTCCATTCAAAGAAGTCATTCTATGTCATGGAAAGACTGGTAGGTAGATGATGAAGGATCATTTATTTGTGTATTGACGTAAAAAAAATTATGGAAACTTTTTTATGGACACCTTTCTTTGACATGCCATAATTTAATAACACCACAAAGCACTTTAAAAAGGTATCTCCATATTTAAGGACATTTTTACCGATTGTCATATAATTTACTGTTGACTGGCAACCCTGGTGTCAGCATAAATTATGACAAAAGGCCATTTTGTGTCACAATATCTTAAATATACTCTTTAATGAAATAGTAATCATAATTTTTTGGCATTGTGCTGTCGAGTATTTCAAAATTATTCTGCTTATAATATACCCCTCCCACCCATTTTGCATACGTCAGCCTGTTCACAAAAGACTGAGCATTTGCCAAGGCAACCCACCCAGCTAATCATTCAATGGAAAGCATTTTATTCAGTGGTGCCCTAGTAAGAAAGAAAGAAAAAAAAAAAAACAGGTAGAGATTACTTTTCTACCATCCAGACATCTCTCTCTACCCCCACTCTCATTACATCGTCCTCCTCTGACAGTCTTATCTTTAAGTCTCTATGTCCAACTCTTTTTTCCATCCAATTCTTCTTCCACCTCTTCATTCATAATCAAACACAATTCATCCACTTCCCCTTCTACCACTCATCCATCCATTCTTCTAAAACATATCCTCCTGCACATTTGTCCGCCTTTTCTGCCTCACGAATATGTTACTTTTTCACCAGCACTCCTACTCTTTTAACCTACCACGTCCACTCACTTCTATTCTCTGATCAACTTTTTCATCCTCTATACCCTCTTTTTAGGTGCTTATCCTCTCAGTTTTGAAGAACCATAGATAAACAGCACTGGAACTAGAGGATAATATACCAACACCTATGTGTGGCATAGCCATCTCCTAAACTCAAAAAACACCATTTTTTTCTTGAGTACTGTTTTTTTTTTTTTTATAAACTTTTTTTATTTTATGTTATGCATAGAAAAAAACATATTAACAGCACATTCATGTTAACATATTGTATCAGATACAATAACATAAGGTAGATTTGCCCAACGACTGTTCATTGAGATTAACATATAACATAGCCCCTCCCACTGCTTAATAAGACACATAGCACAGTGTGAGTTGTCACCAATCTAAACATTACTAGTAAGAGGAGTGGGGCTGTACTGATGATTAAGAGAGCTGTGCTAACCATTAATTAATTTGTGACTCCAACAGGGAGCCAGTCGTGTTCTGAACTACAAACCTAAAATGACTGTGTCTGAAAACATAGAGGATATTTGATGTCAGTCCTGGAACTCCATAGAATAGTGTCTTAAATACTGTTTAACCCTTTAAGGACCAGATAGATGTGCAATCAGTTCCAAAGCAATGCACTGCAAATACTTTTAGTTCTTAAAGGGTTATTATGAAACTAGAATTTTTCAAGACCAAAGCTGCTTAGTTTTACCACTAAAAACTAATTTCTGTGATAAAAGTCTAGAACTGAATTTAGGCCATGTTCTTTTCAAAGACAGTAACACAACCACCGAGAACATCAATTGATTTTTTTATTGTATAAATATACCTCTAGGGAAAAAACAAAACCAAAAACAACTTACTTGTATATTGTATAATGTTTTAACATCTAGAAATACATTAAGTGAACAGTTCATTAGTTGGAGAGTCTGAATTTGCCCAGCTTGGCACATGCTTTTTTTGCTTTGCATTAGACAGAATTTGTAGTTTAGATTTGCATGGTAATTTGACTACTTAACCAAATCTATACAGTATGAACTTTTATAAATCAATTTGCCTGTAATAAACACATAATGAAATAGGAATATATGGTGAAAACATACAAAACATTGTGAAACAAAACAAACACTGTGAATGCAGTTTCACAGAAATTTAAAAAATACTTGTGTATAGCATTTAATCTGCATATATATATATATTTTTTTTTTTTGTGAAAGCATTTCACCAAGATACATTGAGATTGTCTCTCATTTTCATGTGTGTGTGTGATTTTACACACACACACACACACACACACACACACACACACACATATATTTTATATATTATATATATATATATATATATATATATATATATATATATATATATATATATATATATATATATATAACATAATATAATATATATATGTATATACACCACACATAGAGATAAAGCTGCAGCCATTGTCAATCCACTGCAGGATGAAGGCCTCCTTAGCAAGCTGAGGCTATGGACCACAATTTGGCATGTTAGTCCAGTGCGGGTTGGCAGACGTATGATCCTGCCAGGGACTAGAATCTGCGACCCGACTAGATTATCCACAGCTGGTGCATTAGCCAGCTGAGCTATCTCCCCGGTGTGATAGCAAACATAGGTAACAAAGTTATGCATCGTTAAATATTGCATTTTTATTCTGTAATATTATAGGCTTGTTTACAGTGCAAAAGAAACAACTAAAATGCGCATTCACAACATGTGCGTTCATATGTTTTTCCACTGAACAACTACCTTTCTGCTCAGACCAGGCAAAGGCAGTTTGGTAAGAATGAGTGCCTATCTTTGAACTATCACATCCATAAATAAAATGCATCAAAACATTGAAAACACCCCCCAAAATTGCCATATTTTATGTTATGTTTCCCATTTGAGCTCTAGTCAAGAGACACATCCTTCTGGTCAACTTTTGCCTTTAATATCTCTCAGCAGAAGCAGAACTGAAAAGGAAAGTTTCTGCTAGTACAAATTAAGTGAATATATAGCTAGAGGCAAGGGGCATCATATCAGTGGAGTGCAAAACTTCTACACACCTCTGGCTAGGGTGTTTGAGAACATTACTATAACGCTCTGCCTAACTATCCTCACTTACAACTCTTTCTGGAGTGGGGTCATTTATTGAGTAGAGACATGAAAGGTTCTATAAGCTGATGCTTATGTCACCAAAAATCTTCTCTAGATAAGCTTTGGATAGGAAATATGAAATGTGCATTAAGGCATGGATAGAACAATTTTCATACAAATAAACTGCACTTTAGGTATACAAGAAACATTTTACAATTTTTGTCATATTGTTCAATTATTCTGTTTGCCAAAGTTACCTCTACCTGTACACAAAGGCCACATGATGCTTGTGACATTGTCTTACCTCTTCAAACTTATTTTGAGCAGTATACAAACACAAATGATTGTTTAAAAAAATGAATCTATCTATAGAAGATATAAATGGTTAAACAAAAGTATGGTGAAAATTGTTATTTTAACGTCAAGTAATGTGGCAATATATCATCCCAAAATTGCACTGAGTTATCCAACTCCTCAAGTTTTTTTAACTTCTCAATAACGTCACTATTTGAGATTTCTATTCCCTTTAGCTCATGTTTCTTAACATTTGTAATATTTTGTTTTTGGCTGGGTTTTTCTTTTGCAGTTTTCTTGGGTTTAGATGTTTCGTCCTTATTTAGTTTCCTCTGTTTTCCCTTCTTCAGCTGCTTTTTTTCCTCCTCCTCTTCTTCCTCCTCCTCATCATCTTCTTCCTCCTCCTCCTCTTCTTCTTCTTCCTCCTCCTCTTCTTCTTCCTCCTCCTCATCCTCCTCTTCTTCTTCCTCCTCCTCTTCTTCCTCCTCATCTTCTTCTTCCTCCTCATCATCTTCCTCCTCCTCTTCTTCCTCCTCATCTTCTTCTTCCTCCTCATCATCTTCCTCCTCCTCATCATCATCATCATCTTCTTCCTCCTCATCATCATCCTCCTCCTCCTCACCTTCTTCCTCTTCACCTTCTTCCTCTGCCTCCTCCTCACCTTCTTCCTGCTCTTCTTCCCCCTCCTCACCTTCATCTTCTTCTTCCTCCTCCTCTCCTTCATTCTCTCCCTCCTCCTCCTCTTCATTCTCTCCCTCCTCCTTCTCTTCTTCATTCTCTCCCTCCTCCTCCTCTTCTTCATTCTCTCCCTCCTCCTCCTCATCTTCTTCATTCTCTCCCTCCTCCTCCTCCTCATCTTCTTCATTCTCTCCCTCCTCCTCCTCATCTTCTTCATTCTCTCCCTCCTCAGCCTCTTCTTCATTCTCTCCCTCCTCAGCCTCTTCTTCATTCTCTCCCTCCTCAGCCTCTACTTCATTCTCTCCCTCACCCTCATCTTCATTCTCTCCCTCACCCTCATTCTCTCCCTCCTCCCCTTCATCTTCTCCTCCATTTTCCTCCTCCTCAACATCATCTTGCCCTTCTCCCTCTACTTCAACACCCTCCTCATCTTCATCCACTTCCCCCTCCTGTTTTTCTTCATCATCTCCACCATCCTCTGACTCATCATCTGTCGCTTGCTTTTCATCCCCACTTTCTTCCTCATCTTTCTCTTCTAAATCTCCACCATCTTCCTGTTCTTCATCCTCATCTTTCTCTTCTACTCCTTCACCATTATTTCCCTCATCACTTTCATGATCCTCCTCCCACCCTTCCTTCCAATCTTTACGCCTGTTTTTTGCATTTCCCTCTTTACAATAATTCTTTTTATCCCCATTTGTTACAATTACCATCTTGTTAGTCTGCCTGCTACCATCTTCCGCCTCCTCCTCACTTTCTTCTTGTTTAATATCACTGAGGTTTTCTAAATATGCTTCTTTATTTATTTGATCATTCTTTTCTTCTGCTGAATACTCATCAGTACTTCCTGATTTCACTCTGTCTTCATTGCCATCTTGATTTCTAACTTTGACAAATTTTGTTTTAATTTGACATTTCTTCCCTTGACTAGATTGGCTGTCATTTCCAGTGACTAATTCCTTCTGTCTGCTTGAAACTTCTGTTTTTACGGTCATTGCATTTATACATTTCCTTTGAATTGCATTACTTGACAGGTTTTCTATGGACTCTACACTTGAGGAAGAGGATGAGTCAGAAACTCTTCTGACAAAACTATGTTTATCACTTCTCCTGACCTCTTTCTGCTCATTACTACCTTCAGGGCTTTTGATACATATAACTTTAGAGATTTTGGAATGTTGCTTACTATTCTGAGTAGCCATTGTGCTATCAGACTCACTAGTTGCTACTGAAAGTCCATCAGACCTGCTATTTACAACTCCCATTGTATTTCCATTAGACTTTTTCCTTTCATGTCTCGTTCTAGAGAGAGTTGACACCTTTGTTTTAAATTCACTGCTTGAGCTGTCAGTTTGCATTACATTTACATGACTGGCAACAAATTTCTTCTTGCCAGCTTCGGAAGCCTTGTGAAATTTATCCTTCATATATTGTTTAATAGCTTCTGCTTTCAACCCTGTCACATCAGGGCTAGAACATTTAGAATTCTGCCCTGTACTGGACTCCTGCCCATCAGACCTTAGAGATTTGTTTTCAAATGATAATGAAGAAAGCTGATGCGAGTCGCCTTCTTTCATTTGTTTCAAATCCACCTTACCATCATATTTCAGTTTCACATTTTTAGTGTTCTTCTAATCCACATGAGAGGCAAAGAATAAAGGAAAAAATGGACAGATTAAGGACAGATGAAAAGAAATGAGAACAAAAGAAAATGTCAATCAGAAGAAAAATGTTAAAGTAAAATTCAAAGTGGAACTAAACCTAAAGGAAAAAGAGAATCTTGATTTATTTAACAGAAGGAATTACCCAGGGAGATGTTTTCCATACTGCAGTCACGCACCTCACTTGCACATGTATGTGTTCTTGAAACAGAGCAATATTGTAGTTTAATTTTACTATATAAAATGTTTATGAGTTCTAAAAACATCAGGAGAATCTTTTTTCTATGGTTTATCTTATTCAGACTGTTGAATTCTATTCTCTGAGGTGATCTAAACTAAATATACCCCTAAAATGGTATCAGAAAATAAAGGCAACTGCATATGCCCTGAAAAAAAATCATATGTAAAGTGATCTACTACACTGCTGGATTAAAGAGCACTTCAAAAGTAATGAAGCAGGGAAGGATTGAGTGCACAAACCAATCCGTAAAAGTGCATAAACACCATTCACAGTAAATATTAGTGCAATACTCACATAATAAATCAGATCTGTGAGTCATTCAAACACCGGCACATAAAATTGCAGGGTTAAATTTTCAGCCTCCCCTGCTCAGGAAACAAATCGTTCTTAGTATCAATCAATATCCAGAAGAGTTAAAAGAAAGAACGGACTTGCTACAAAAATCAATTTTAATAATTCATAAAAGATGAATAACTATACAAAAATCACTAGCATGCCACTTTTTCAAGAATAATTTGACAGACAATTCAGCTCATTCATTTTTGCACCATTTATACCTGTTTCAACATGAAAAGGTAGCGCCATCTATTAGCATCGCAAAGCATGATCTCCAATTTTATTAAATTTTAACTCTTCAGGCATCAATAAGTCCCAAGTGGTTCCATACTAAATCAGTATACATCATCATTCAGAATAGGAAACAAAAGATAATAAATTACATAATTTAAAAATAGGACACATAATTTAAAATAATACATATGTGCTTATAAATTAAATATCAGCATAGAGTACTACGCCTACACACGTATATCTACATATACATGTTCCCTTGAATTTCCTTAAATGTCAGATGGAAGCTTATTAGAAATCATAAGTTGCTCCACCAAGCACCACTCCAACATTAAACGGATAAAAGACATACACATTTAACCCCCCAAGTGCCAGTGAGGCATCCAATGAACCAATAGAAATGAGCCAGATACCTCCCCGGCACTATACAGTCCAAATATGTGCCAAACAACTCCTACAGAAGACCTAAAAATGAGATATATTTAAGGTAACATTAAACATTTGTATAGGGATCAATTAAATAAATATTTTATAACGATCGTTGGGAAGAATTAATATAATTTTATGAAGCAGAGATAAATCACTTTATAGTAACTGATTAAAATATCTAATAGATAATACTAAAACATTAAAATTGATGAAAGGGTTAGTAATGTTGATATATTAAAAATGTTCATATTGCAGCTATTAGAAAAATAAACTAAATGACCCCAGTCCCATCTCTCAAACTTTATGGTTTGAGAGATATAGAAGACTAAAGTTCCCCCCTCCCTCCTCTTTCCCTGATGTCACCCCTCTTAATTATTGAGTTTAGGTGTTTCAGCCACACCTATTTCTAGCAGGTGTATATGCATCTCCATAGACAAACAATGGCAGTAGAATGGGTCGTACTGAAGAGCTCAGTAAACGTGGCACTGTCATAGGATGCCACCTTTGCCACAAGTGAGTTTATGAAATGTATGCCCTGCTAGATCTGTCTGGTCCACTGTAAGTGCTGTTACTGTGAAGTGGAAACGTCTAGGCGTAATAAATCTCAGCCACAAAGAGGCAGACCGCGCACACTCACAGAGCAGGGCCCCCGAGTGCTGAAGCACATGTCCTCTGTAGCATCTCTCACTACAGAGTTAAAGGGATAGTAATACTTTGTTTTATCTTTATTTTATTTTGTAGGCATTAAAAAAACAAGAAGAACGATATAGGTCTCATCTCTCAAACCTTTATGGTTTGAGAGACATTCACAAGCAAAGTTTCCCCCTCCCGCCCCTTTTACCTAGTGTAAGCCATCTCTTCTCAGATGTGGAATGCAGTCCATAGACCAGACAGATAACAGCAGGGGACAATCTTCTTTCTATGAGAACAATGAAAGTCCTGCCCCCCTTGACATGTTTTTAAGGTTTTTCTTAATTGAAGACTGTCCCTCACTGCAATCTACCTAGGCACCTCCCTTCTGCTCTGGCTGAGCAGTGTTACATCAGTAAAAGGGGTGGGAGGGTGATACTTTGTCACTGAATTACTCTTGGACTACAACTCTGACAGAATTGAACTAACACTCTCCAAAGTCCAAATACTATGATGATTAATTAGAGCTGCTTTTATTATGAAACATTACTGTCCCTTTAAAAACTGTCTCTGGAAGCAATAAAATGGATTTCCATGGCCGAGCAACTGCACACATGCTTAAGATCACTATACAAAATGCCAAGCGTCGGCTGGAGTGGTGTAAAGCACAGTGCCATTGGACTCTGGAGAAAGGAAACGTGTTCTCTGGAGTGATGAATCACACTTCACTATTTGGCAGACTGATGGCTGAATCTGGGTTTGGAGGATGCAAGGAGAATGCTAACTACTGGAATTCATAGTGCTTACTGCAATGCTTGGTGAAGGATAGATAATGGTCTGGGGCTGTTTCTGGGTTTGGGCTAGGACCCTTTCAGTGAAGGGTAATTTTAATGCTACAGCATACAAAGACATTTTAGACAACTGTATGCTTCCAACTTTGTGGCAAAAGTTTGGGGAAGGCCCTTTCCTGTTCCAGCGTGACTGTGCCCCTGTGCATAAAGCAAAGTCCATAAAGATATGGTTTGAAGAGTTTGGTGTGGAGGAACTCAAGTGGCCTGCAGAAAGCCCTGACCTTAACCCCACTGGGCACATTTGGGATGAATTGGAATACAGATTGAGAGCCAGGCCTTCTAGGCAAACATCAGTGCCTGACCTCCGAAATGGTCTTTTGGCTGAATGGGCACAAATGCCCACAGAAACACTCCAAAATCTTGTGGAAAGCCTTCACAGAAGAGTGGAGGCTGTTATAGCTGCAAAGGGGGGGAGGGGGCAACTCCATACTAATACCCATGATTTTGGAATGGGATGTCCAACAAGCTCATATAGGTGTGATGGTCAGGTGTACACATACTTTTGGTCCTATAGTACATACATATACATATCCACACACTCACAAAACTGAAGATAAGGAATCCCACAGACTGTTGAAATTTAATAAAAGATCTCACATCGGACTTCCAATCTCAACAAATTAAGCACTTATTTAAGTGGAGATCACAGCGGTTTCTAATAAGAAGCTTCCCTGCAAC
This sequence comes from Rhinophrynus dorsalis, assembly GCA_037306005.1. NCBI lineage: Eukaryota > Metazoa > Chordata > Amphibia > Anura > Rhinophrynidae > Rhinophrynus > Rhinophrynus dorsalis. Next base: position 157,897,263 of record CM074719.1, read on the forward strand.
ATTTAAGGAACTTCAAGGGAACATATTTGTGTATATTTACATGTGTATGGTAGTACTCCTTACAACCAATATTAAATTTATAAGAACATTTTATTTTTATATTACGTTGATTTATTATTTTTAATTTGTTTCCTATGCTGAATGATATAGTATACTGATTACAGACTGTAAGTTCTCACGAGCAGGGCCCTCTGATCCTTTTGTTTTCCACGTTCCATTTGTACTGTGTAATATCTCTGTTGTCTAATTCCTATTGTATAGTGCTGTGGAATTAGTTGCTACTATATAAATAAAATATAATAATAATAATAGTAGTATAGTAATTTAGAAGAGAACCACTAGGGACTTATTGATGCTTGAAGAGTTAAAATTTATAATTAACCTCCATTTAGGAGATTGGAGATCCTGCATTGAGATGCTAATTGATGGCACTACCTTTCCATGTTGAAATAGGTATAAATAATGCAAAAATTAATGAGCTGTATTGTTTACCAAATTGTTCTTGAAAAAGTGGCGGGCTAGATGCCATGATATGCATGGAACCTTTGCTTTGATATAGTGATTTTTGTTTAGTTATAAATCTTTTACTGATTTACTATATGAGTAGTTCACTAAATACACACACACACACACACACACACACACACACACACACTTTTAAGAATTGGTTTGTGCACTGTTTTTCCCTACTTCATTTCGAGCACCCAATGGAACCACGTCCAAGTGGATCCTATTGTGAAGATTTACAAGCAACACAACAAGTTATTGGTGATGGACAACAGCACCTAAGTAGTGGAGAGTAATAAATTCCCCTACAGGCTGGAGGATATGTCTGCCATTCACACAAGTGTCTGACAGACCACTAAAACACCCTATTTAATGGTTGAAGTGGGATTTCTACAACTGAATAAACATACTATCTTATGTTGCAATCCTTTCTTTGGTTTCTTTCTCTGACTCCAAAGTAAGTCCTTCTGTTAGATAAACACATTTAAAACAGTATATAATTCCCCTTGAAACAAAAAGCATAAAAAATAAACAGTTGAAGATAAACATAAAAGTATGTGAAATGGTAACATGCAATGGTATTAAAATGGAAGTTAACACAAAGTATTATCCTAGTAACAACACGGGATACAATTCCATGTTGGATAAGCATCAAGGTGTGGGAAGCGTCTATAAACCCTGTGCTTTTCTATGCAGCCGCTTTTTCATCTTGGGTTGGTTTTAGACACTTTAGTAAATAGGGCTGATTAGAACAGCGTAATAAACAGAGGGCCTAATCCAACAACCTAAAGTGGAGAAACTCTATAGAAAACCAACTGCACCACAGGGAACAAATTAAATGTCCCCAAATTTCCTTTGATGTAAATGGAATTTTTAACCCCATGAAATGCACTGTAAAGCATTTACATTAAAGGGAATTCTCATTTGTTCTCTATGGTTTGTTGAATTAGGTGCAGAGATTTCTTGCATCTTGGTTCAAATCTCTCCATGTATCAACTGTTCATAATGGCCAATAATATCAGTTGCAAATAACGTTCTGTAGACCTTATGTACAAAAGAAACCGGAGCAATTCTGGTGCAAGTAAACTGCATCATACAAGAAAAATAAAAGTTCTCCAAGTTACCACTGGCTTAGGTAATGCTTTTAACCCCTTGAATGGTATGCAGTGTGCTGGTGGCCTCTCTAATGTTAACCCTTTGACTGCCAGGGAAGTTGCAATGTGATGGATACCTTCTTGGCATACAAAGGGCTAAAAGCCATGTTTAAGTCAATGTGAATTTGCATTTTTCCCCATCATGCAATTAGACTACTCCAAAATTGCTTCTCTTAAATTTATAGTAAAGTCTATATTAAAGTTTATCTCCAAGTCTTCTATATGGTTTTTAGCACATGTATCACTGTGTTTAAAGGGACAGTAATACTTTTACTATTCCCCATCTTGTAGCCCTTAAAAACTGAATTAAATGAGCCCAGCGGCATCTCTAGAACCTTTATGGTTTGAGAGATATCCGCTTTCAAACTTCCCTCTCCCCTGACGTCAGCGTTCTAGCTGACAGCAGGGGAATCCGGTCAGTGAGCAAGCGGAGGCTCTTCAGCAGAGCCGAGATTGCGTTATGGAAGAAGAAATCCTTCACTGAAATGGTCTTCTACATCTACTTGCAAACCAAGCACATTTAGAAGACCATGCCAGTGAAGGATTTCTGCTTCCATAACGCAATCTCGGCTCTGCTGAAGAGCCTCCGCTTGCTCACTGACCGGATTCCCCTGCTGTCAGCTACAACTCTGACGTCAGGGGAGAGGGAACTTTGAAAGCGGATATTTATGACTTGAGAGATGCCGCTGGACTCATTTAATTCAGTTTTTTAAGGGTTAATTACTTACATGTTTGTAATTCAAAAGATAATAAAGCTGAAAGGATCCCCATCCCACCCCTTCTGGCCGCCTTCCCTTAGAGCTGCAATCCAGTCAGATGCGTCAAGGGATAATCTTCACCCAGCAAGTACAACAAAAAAAAAACCCCAAACCCTGCCCCCGGTGACGAAGGAGGGCAGGAGTTTCCTTTTGCTTACTGAAGATTGTCCCTCATCGCTCACCATCCACACCAGATAGAGAGGCAGCGTGATGCGGCCAAAAGGGGCGGAAGGGGGATCCTTTCAGCTTTATTATCATTTGAACTACAAACGTGTAAGTAATGAAGCATAGCGGTATATGTTATAAAAACCATATATAAGACTCATTGATAAACTTTAATATAGACATTACATATAGTTAAAAAGAAGGTTGACTGTCACTTAACCCTCTGAGTGCCATATCAATGTGTTGCATACCCCTCTGGCACTCAGAGGGTTAAACATGCATGCAGTAGCCTTATGACTATTAACCCTTTGAGTGCCAGAGGGGTAAGGAACTCATTGCTTTGCAATTCGTTCCGTACCCCTCTGGCACTCAAAGGGATAAAAAATGTCAAATGGAGCTCATGAATCAGGAAAAAAGGGCTCAGTTCTCCCTCTAGTGTTTAGAACTGCAGTTACCGGGCTTTATATTATCACTCTTTGGCCCCTCGAACGCTGTCAGGAAGATATTTAGAGTGAAGATGGGACGATGCACTAAGGTGTGATAAAGTGGACTTCTCCAGTGATATCTTCAGCTTTGGAGATCTTATTGCATAGACTCTATAGAATAACATAGGAACTAGAGAAGTGATATCACTGGAAAAGTCTTCCCAGCATTATCACACTACAGTGCATCTTCCCAAATGTAAATCCACTTCCAACACAGGGTTATTTGCAAAATAAGTAACACGTACATGCATGTACATTTCTCAGACTGCTTTCAAACTTTTTCTACTCAGTTCAAACAAGTGCAGATGCAGAAGACCAGTGATACCAACCTGGCTGGAGTCATTCATTTAACATTCACTTAACACATTTTCACCAGGTATTTTTCAAGTTGTTAATTGTGACTGACGGAAAAAAAGCTGTTAGAAAAACTGAGGCTGATGTACTAACACCGCTAAGAAACTCTGTTTGTAATAATTCCCTATCTGGCAACTAGCTGCTTAGTAGTGCTAGTCGCCAGAATTATTACCTCTTTATGGAGAAATATGAATTCATCCTTGGCTGACAGGCAGGACTCAGAAGGGGGGATTAAAAAGATCCATAGCTACCACTGATTTAAATTGAGTTTTAACCCTTTGAATGCTAGGAAGCTCTTCAATGCATTGCGACATTTTATTTGTTCGCTATAGTTTGCTCCAGAATTACTTGAGGTTTGCTATGTGAATAAGGCCCAATGAGCTGTATGTAAAAAGGCAAAATGGAGCTATTTTGAAGGAAAACCAAATGTACTGTAGGGGTCAAGAAAAATGATCATTGATTGGAAAGGGGCTTTTAACCCCTTGAATACTAAAGGTGTCTCCAACTCAACGTGGAGCAATGCGTTGGAGACCTCTTGGGCATTCAAGGAGTTAAAAGCACTATTTCAATGTATTTGCTCCAGTTTGAGTTTATACACACGACCCATAATTCTCTATAAGCTGTTGTGTGACTGTTAATATAACCAACCAATTTCCTCTGGAACATATTTATCAGTAAAAAATATGTGCGCTTCCCATTTATTAACCCTTCGAGTGCCAGAGGGTTACGCAACGCATACCCCTCTGGCACTCAAAGTGTTAATGCTATAACATGATAAACGTTAAAATTAGGGAATCCTGGTTATTCATTTTTACAAATCAACAGGTTGCTATTAGCGAAAATGAACCTTTATTCACAATTGTCACTAACATTTTTTTCTGCCAACTTGCTTAACATGATTAAGAACTCAGATGTTTTCAGAATTTGCACATATTTACTGAGCAGTGAATATTTAATAAATATTGCCTTCATTTTGTCTAATGTTAGACGCAGAAGAACTAACTTAATGGTGATCCTTGGCTTCTGTGTCACTGCCTCCACAGCTTTGTAAAATCCATAGTTTTGAAAGGTATCAATGTTGGTTTGTTAACCAACCAAGTTGTATAACTAGTTTCTTTAATCAATAAAAAAAAGTGGGACTTATGTGGACTAAAGAGGTACACATCTACAACACAGTATGGCTGATGTATTAAAAGAACTGGGGGGAGGGAGATGCACTAAGGTGTGATAAAGATTATCCAGTTCTCCAGTTCCTATGTTATTCTATGGAACCTATGCACTAAGATCTCTCAAGTATGAGGCTCCACAGAATAAAAAAGGAAATGGAGAAGTGATCTCACCAGAGTGTTATCTCCACTCAAGCTCCTGTTTCTCACACCTTAGGGTGAGATGCTCAAAAAGTGGTAACTGAAATTGTCTGTAATCAGAATTAAAAAGTTCTTACTCTATGGTCCTTCGATTCTCAGACATGTTATCGTCATTTTTTGCATCCAATTCTCAGTCAAAGTAAAAAAGCAGTCTTAAAAGTGGGTGTGGTTTTATCTACTATCGTATTGTAAGGTATTGTCAGAAAAAAATATTCTTTAACTGTCACTTTTTGTCTGATTAACGTAATTTCTTTCCGACAAAATAAAAATGATCTAATTTTGGAGAAGACAAATTTAAGTAATATTAGCAGAAGTGAGAAGCAGTAGTTTATAGTTATTTGGTAATAAAAGCCTTTGTTTGTTTGAAAATTTGTCATTTTAAAGACACAGATGTCTTTGCTTCTTTGAAAATTTTCATTTCAAAGAGAAAACGAAAGATTTTTAACATCATAATGTTTGAGGGCAATATTCCATGATCCAACAATTTTTTTTAAATTATGATGCATTTTTCAACATCTCGCCCTTTGTGCATAAGTCCCCCTGCAGTAATTCTGAGACAAACCAGCTGCACCATGATTACTCCATTTGGGATTCATACAGCAACTTTATTAATTGTGCAAATAAAAATCCCCTGAAATTCCAGTGATTTAAATGGGGCCAGAAAGGTCTCTGGTACACTGGAGACCTCTGGCACATTCAAAGAGTTAAAAGTCCAATTAAGAAAATAATAATAATTTTTAGTTCTAGCCATGATACAGATGGATTGCAGGGCCTGCATAAGGCCTTTTGTTTTATATGATGTTTATAGTGTAAGATGGGTAAAGGAAAATACAAAATATTGTATGTTATCAATTACCTAGCTAGAAGTTTTCCCTAGGTTGACAATCAGTAATGGAATAACGGCAAAAGCATCCTGCCATACCAGTATTTTTGGTCACTTCCATCACTTACCTTTCGTTTTTGAACTGGTGAAAAACTTATGGTTTTGTTACCACGATTCATGCTCATTGCGTGTGTCTAAATAAGCAAATGAAAATCATCAATAAGTCATGTCATATTAATACACTACAGTACACTTGTGATTGCACTTTAAGGGATAGTAATACTTCGTTTTATCTTTATTTTACTTTGTCGGCATTAAAAAAACAAAGAACGATATAAATCTTCTCTCTCAAACCTTTATGGATTGAGAGATATTCACAAGCAAAGTTTCCCCTCCTGCCCCTTTTACCTAGAGTAAGCCATCTCTTCTCAGATGTGGAATCTGGTTGTAAGACCAGAGAGATAACAGAAGGGGACAATTTTCTTCCTATGAGAACAATGAAGGCCCTGCCTCCCTTGCAAATTTTTCAGGTTTTTCCCTTATCTTAATTGAAGATTGTCCCTCTCTGCAGTCTACCTGGGCACCTCCCTTCTGATCTGGCTGAACAGTGTTACATCAGTAAAAGGGGCGGGAGGGGGATACTCATCATTCAATTACTCTTGAACTACAACTCTGACAGAATTTAAATAACACTCTCCAAAGTCCAAATACTATGATGATTAATTAGAGCTGCTTTTATTATGAAACATTACTATCCCTTTAAGGACCACAGCATTTCAGACCTTTTTGTCTATGTCTTTGGTCAACAGTATTTTCCCTCGAAGTCTTTTATTTCAGCCACATAAATTATATACCATTTTTTTCACACACAATTAGGGCTTTCTTTTAATACCACACTTATATGGATAACCCACCATAAACTTTATTAAAGGGATAGCAACCCCCCCAGAAAACTTGAAGCCAAAAGCTAGTAATAAGCACAACATACCTAACTTCTTTATTCCCATCTCTCAAACCGTTCTGGTTTGAGAGACGTAAGAAAAGAAAGACCTCCACTTCCTCCCCCTGTTCATGCGTCCGCTGTATAGCGGACGTCATGAGATTCTGTTCCCGTGACCAGACGGCGACTCTTCAGGAGCTCTGTCATCTCGCTAACCCGGTATAATTACTTCATTCGTATGGTCTAAAACGTGTGCCTGGCTTGCAAGCACATGTTGTAACCATACCGATGTAGTAATTATACCGAGATATCGAGATGACAGCGCTCCTGAAGAGCCGCCGTAAGTCGGTCGACCGGATTCTGCCTCTGACAGCTTTACAGCTCATCAGGCAGAAAGGGGAGGGAGCGGAGGTCCTTCTTTTCTTACATCTCTCAAACCATAACGGTTTAAGAGATGGGAACAAGGGAGTTAGGTATGTTGTGCTTATTACTAGCTTTTGGCTTCAAGTTTTCTGGGGCGGTTACTATCCCTTTAAAATAAAATAAAAATATTTATGGAGACTGCCTGAAAGGTATGACCAGTCATTCATACCTACAAAATGGGCAGTTTTAAGTGGGCACTGTACCCCTGGGTCAAAATCCCCATGTCCTTCTTTCCCTCCCTATTTTCCCACTATTTGCTTGATCAGACTTTGTGGTGTGTACAAGAGTATTAAACAGGTTCACAATAATAAGAATCCCATTATTGTTTGTGTAAACTTCAGAAGATGTGTTTATAAACATGTCTGTGCAATTCTATGTCTTGATTTGGCTTACATTTATTTTGTAAAAAAAGTGCATGCTGCTGCCAGTAGGTCATTTTGGGACCTACAATTATCCTGCCTCCCAGAACAGCGCTGAAGGGGTCAATACCCCAATTGTGGCCTCAAATTGCTTTATTTTATGTCTGCTCTCTGCTTCTCTCTTCCTTTGACTCATAGTAAGGAAGAGAGAGGTAGAGAGCAGTCACAAAGGCAATATGTAAAACACATTGTTTTTGTGAATGAAAAAGCCAGTACACGTGACCGCTGTAGGATCGATCACATGTACCGGCAGAACAGAGAAGGACTGAAACTGAGCAATCTGGTCCTGGACTGACCAGTTTCAGCCTGTTCAGCATGATAGCAGTGAGCACTGAGGCACGCTGCCATCATCTAACCCTTGACGTGCCAGGACTGTCATGGGTCCTTATGGAAAGTTTACCCATGATGGTCCTGGAACATCATGGGCCATTAAGGGGTTAAGAGTGGAGACTGGGAATGGACAGAAAGTCCTCCTTAGTTCCAGTTTTCATTCATAAACAAACTGCAGCTTTGCTTAGTGAGCCGGGCCATGTATGCTGTAAAAAGCCAGTGAGGTTTGTATCGCGTTGAATTAATGATGTTCCCCAAATGTTAGGAATGACATCTTTGGGATTCAAATGAGGACTATTATACAGCATACAGAGCCCTGAGTACTCTGTATATCTATCTTTCTATTTATCGATCAACAGATATACACACACAAGAGGAATAAGTCATGCAACCAAAATTCTCAGGGAAAGGAGGAGTTATGCAAGTCTCCTCTATACTGGTGCTCCCATAAGTTCATTCATGGGGATATGATTTTCACAGGAGTGTCCAGAAGAGCGAAGCCTTTTTTAGCCACTCCTGTGAAAATCTCTGCAAGTAATTGCAGGGTCTTCTATATTCACACACAAAGCTATTCACATAGGCAATACACACACACACACACACACTTCACTCAACACACAATTATCAATACACACAGACACAATGCATACACACAATATACACAATTCATACACACAAACACAATACACACAGAAACACAATATAGACAGACACAATATACACAATATACTTAACCTCTTAACGCTGAGTGATGGACCAAGTCTATCCACATTTCCATGATTAAAAGGTCCGCTGTAATCATGGTGAGGAGGCTGTAACTGACTGATCCAGGACCGAAGCAGTCAGTTTCAGCCTCACCCTGTTGAGTAGGCACACGTGATCGATCACATGTGCCAGTTGAGCCAACAACAAAGGCAATGTAATTGTTCTCTGCCTCTCTCTTCTTCACAGTGATAGCGAGAAAGAGAAGCAGAGAATATACAGCCCCACAGGAGGAAAGGGCCACTATGGGGGGGGGGGATTAATTACATTTAATATGATGGAGGCAGAGCTAGAGGTAAAGAATGTTTGGTCACTTGATGACCTACTGCCATCTTTGTGTCACTGAATAAATGATTTAGAGCAAGCCCAAAATATTTTATTTACCCAGCCTAATTTTTAAACATACATACTGATGTTTCAACAAACATTATTGTGAATTTTAATACTGTGAAGTAATTGTATACACACACCACATAGTCCGATTGCCTAAAAGAGGTACATAGGGATTTTCACATAAGAGGGGCAATACCCTAGCCTCTAGAAAGGGATATTTGGGAGGTATAAATGACCGTTCATGCCTTTTATCCAGTACCTATTAAAAATGACCCAAATGAGCACAAAGTATGACAGGAAAGCCTATAAAAATGTGTGTTTTTTTCCCATTGTTTTTCTACTTTTTTATTTTTATCAAATGAAGTGGTGGGTTATCCATATGAATGTGGTATCAAAAGAAAGACCTACTTTTGCTTAAAAATGATATATATTTCTGTGAGTGGACTAAATGAATTAGATGAAAAATACAGTAAAACAAAAGCATACTAAAAAGGTCAACATTGCTCTTGTCCTCAAGAGTCAAAAAGCCCTCGTCACTAAGGGGTTAATGTACACATAACACACAATGTACACAAAATACAATACACACACTCAATATATGCACAACGCAATAAGAAAAACATTCTGCCACTCACTCTCAAATGGACACACATACGCACGCGCACACACAAACAGACCTGACATACAGGCAAATCAAAAAAGGAGGGAAAGTTTTTAATGATTGTCTTTTTAGTACTTAGCCCTTTCAGCTCTAGGGTTGCCACCCAGCCAGTATTTTACCGTCAGGCCGGTAAAAAAATTGGCTTCTGTCCAATGTTGTCTATGGAGAGAATGCCATGGCCGGTATTTTTTTTTGAAGAAAAGGTGGCAACCCTATTCAGCTCAAAAAAGGTGTGCGGGTTTGTGCACCTGTGTGTGTGCATGCACGCCTGTGTCTGCGCACACACATACACACTCACGCACCTTTATCGAGCTGAAAGGGCTAAGTACTAAAAATTCAACAAGACAATCATTATAAACATTGCCTCCTTTCTGAATTTGCCTGGATTTCAGGGGAAAAATAGTCCTACATGTAAATCCACTTTAACTTTTTTAACCCTTTGAGTGCCAGAGGGGTAGGTAATACATTGCAAAGCAATGCATTGTGTACTGCTCTGGCACCCTGTTAGTGCTATACATTTATCAAATGTAGTGGGTTGCAATGTGGTGGATAACACATATAATGGCTACTCCTGTTTAGGATGTCTTCTGTAGTTTCTATATTTACAATACACTTCCTTTATAAAACATTTTATGTTTATGTAGTTACACATACAACTATGTTTTGTTTTATTAACCGCACTGGCAAAGTCATGCCAATATTTCTAGTTGTACATAATGGACTGGAGGGAGAGAGCCTGCTAAGGAGCTTACTGTTAGTGACATAAAAAGAAGAAAAAATAAATAAAAAGTATAGGTAATTTGACTTTACATATTCTGTAGAATCTATGACAAAGGTGAAATGTGGTTATAAGAGAAGAAACAAAAAAGCTATGGACTACATGAAAAATTAACATGAAAAATTACAGTTAAGTAAACAGAGAGTAAGAAGTGTTTGGCCAGGATACAGAACTTAATATATCCATCTACAAAATATACACTGGCTTACTCCTCCCTAACGCCTCAGACATCCAGTAACCATTTTTAGACTTCAAAGGACCAGAAGACAGAGACAAAAAAATTCTGTTACATCAAAAGGACAGAAACAAGCAACTTAAAGGCATAGTAACAGATTATTTTACCAAAATTTAATATAGTAGATAATAAAAAATAAATTAAATGATGCTAGTCCAAGCTCTCAAACATGTATAGTTTGAGAGATATACGCTGCTAAAGTGTAATAGAAGAGGAAGGGGAGACAAAGAACAAGCTCCCCTGTGCGGAATCAATAGATAGTACAATCTCCATCACCAACACCCAAAGATGCGTACTCACAAACCGAATGGCTGGGTAATGATATACACCAAACCCAGCAAATTGACACCTAAGGATATCAAACTGCCCTCAGATGCAGTATGCCCAATGGCACTCAAAGAAATGTAGGTCTGCTCACACGTAACTCACTGTCCCTGAGCGGCTTGAGAATCCCAGAAGTGATGTAAAATAAAAAACACAAAACGAAAGAGCCCAATAGTGTAACACAGTAAATAAAAATAAATAATGAATAAAATATGAAAACACTCACATATGGAAGTGGTCAGACAGCTGGTACCAGTCAATCTGACAGAAATGCTTGTGGAGAAATTGCTTCCGTCTCCACTCGGAGGACTGGTAATCAGCAACACAACAGCTCCAGACTCACAAAAACTAACGGCTGGTATCCAAGTAGCAACATTTTGTTAGGTACGCTTAGGTTCTCCTCACTTATCCCATCAGGACTGAATTTATCTATTAATATATAGCATTGAATTTATCTATTAATATGTACACTGTGGATAGGTCTAGTTTAGGTGATTTTCCAGACATTCTTTTCACATTCTTTTTTCCATAAGTTTATTTATTTTTATTTTATCTCACCACTGATTGAATAATGATTTAAGTTATATGTAGTCATCATTTTTTAATTATTACCCTTTTTATATTTCTATATTAGGCTATTATTTAGATAGTCATATCACAATACACACTGGTTCTTTATGGCCCTTATTTATATAGAATGTATATATAGGATACTTATTAGTGTTAGGTAGTCTTTATATGTAGGATCATTTTCATGGTCATGCACATTCACACATACACTGTGCATGTCCATTTATTTGTCTATTCGTACTCAATTCTTCTGTTTTTCTCATAGATGTTTTTTATATGTTATATTCCCTTTTTGTTTATTTGTGTTACTATTAGCCCTTTGACCTACATTTGTTGCGATCTATCCCTAGTAGACACTGTTACCAGCTAGGTATCTTATTATCACGGCTGGAAGGCCAATCATTTATTTATTATGCTCATTGCAAGAATGGCAATCATCAGCGGTTTTATTCTTCTTACCTTTTGGCTCGCATGTATAATTTTGGTTAATGTAGGAATCATTTTCACTTTATTTTATTTCATATATTTATATTTTTACTTTTATCTGGATGTTCATCACGATGGTTCTCTATTCTTTGTATACCATTTGCACCCTATATGGGCTCAGCAAATCGGTACGTTTATGTTCTGTTCATGTGCACACATCTTTTTGATTTTTTTGTTCACCCATTAGTTATGATCTATATCCAGTGAGGATCAAGATCGTATTGTTTCATCGATACCATGACTGGAGAGCCAGTTGTTTATTTTTATGTCACGATCACATCTAGAGTGCTGGCTACTGTAGTTTCTGTGGTATGTATTATTCTCCGTTTATATTTCTATTCATTATTTATATATATATATATATATATATATATATATATATATATATTTATTTTCATTTTGTCCCCTTGTGGTTTATCACAACCAATGTTTGCCAAATGGGCATTTTATGTGTTATGTTTTGACAAGAACTACTGATTGGCTGTTCAAATTTTGAATTCATCCAATCTCCACCAAAGCGAGTCTATTTATGTTTTGTTTGTTTTGGCGGCTTTATTCCCGGTTTGCTTCTTTGACTTGTCTGTGCTTTGATAAAGCAGCCTTGTCGCTACAAAACATGTTACCACCCTTTTAATATTTTTAATATTGTTTTTAATATATGTGGATAACACATAACATTTTTCTACTTGGATACCAACAGTTTGTTTTTGTGAGTCCGGAGCTGTTGTGTTGCTGATTATCAGTCCTCTGAGTGAAGACGGAAGAAATTTCTTCACAAGCATTTCTATCAGATTGACTGGTACCAGCTATCTGACCACTTCCATACAGTTAGGGAAAAAATTATTTGATCCCCTTCTGATTTTGTATGTTTGCCCACTGACAAAAAAATGATCAGTCTATAATTTTAATGGTAGGTTTATTTGAACAGAGAGAGACAGAATAACAACAAAAAAATCCTGAAAAACGCATTTCAAAAAAAATTATAAACTGATTTGCATTTTACTGAGTGAAATACTTATTTGACCCATTTGCATAACATGCCTTAGTACTTGGTGGCAAAACCCTTGTTGGCAATCACAGAGGTCAGACATTTCTTGTAGTTGGCTACCAGGTTTGCACACATCTCAGGAGGGATTTTTTCAGACGTTTCTTGTAGTTGGCTACCAGTTTTGCACACATCTCAGGAGGGATTTTGTCCCACTTCTCTTTGCAAATCCTCTCCAAGTCATTAAGGTTTGGAGGCTGACGTTTGGCAACTTGAACCTTCAGCTGCCTCCACAGATTTTCTATGGGATTAAGCTCTGGAGACTCCGCAGCTCCTCAGTGGGATCTTTTCCTGGTCTTGGGAGTACTTCAGTGACCTCCTTTCGAGTTTTTGGCTACAATTCCTCTACGTATGCTGACGTGGAAGATGGGCTTTCTCCTGGAGGTTGTTTCTGTTCGCTGAGTAGCGGAGCTGCATGCCCTGTCTTGTAGACCACCCTCTTTGGTCATTTTCAAGGACAAGGTGGTGCTTTGCACCTCACAAGAGTTTCTCCAGAAGATGGTATCCTTCTGTTCAAACCCTACTTCTGACAAAGAGAGGGATCTTAATCTGTTGGATGTTGTGCGTTGTCTCAAGTTCTATGTGCATCTCACTGAGTCCTGGAGGCAGTCTGACACTCTTTTTATTATTCCTGAGGGTCCTAGGGCAGGGAAGCCTGCTTCCAAGATTACCATCTCTTCTTGGATCAAATCCACGATTCGTAAGGCTTACGAACTTCGGAAGAAGCCTGCTCCCTTCAGGGTCACGGCTCATTCTGCAAGGTCTATCGGGGCCTCTTGGGCCTAAAAGAACCAGGCCTCAGCTTATCAGTTATGCAAGGCAGCCACTTGGTCGTCTGTGCACACTTTTTCTAATCACTATCGTGTGGATGCGCTGGCATCGGCTGATGCCAGTTTTGGGAGGAAGATCCTGGAGGCAGCTTTGCCTGTCTCTTCAGTCTCTCAGTACTCTTTCACTTTTGAGCCCTGTTGGCTCTAGTTCAGTGTGCTGTGTATAAGTTCATGGGGTTTGTTTTACCCCTGTTCAATGTCCGTTGATACTTTGCGGTTAGTGTTGATCTGTAGGTTCTTTGTTGCTCTGGTGACTTTGGGGGCCTGTGCTTGGTCCTTGCCTTTCTTCCCACCCTGGGTAACTTAATGGTTGGACATCCCAAAGTTACAAGTAACCAGTATCGGACGACAGAGAAAATAGGATTTTAGTCTTACCTGTTAAATCCTTTTCTCTTAGTCCATACAGGTTACTGGTTTCCCACCCTGTCAAGGGACCTTGCTTGTCTCTCCTGTGACAGAATGTGGGGGACCACTTTTGGGTTCATGCTTACAGGAGTCTTCTATTTCCTCACGGACTACTTGTTGTAGTTTGTTCCAAAACTTACTGAAGCTAACAGAAGCTGCAGCTAAGGTTAGAGGGTAGGCTCCACCCCTGCACTCACTTCTCAGAATTGTTCCTGCCTACTTAAAGGGGCAGAGCACCTACCCAAAGTTACCAGTAACCTGTATTGGACGACAGCGAAAAACACCCACAAAGCATAATGTTTCCACCTCTATGTTTGACGGTGGGGATGGTGTTCTTGGGGTCATAGGCAGCATTCCTCCTCCTCCAAACACGGTGAGTTGAGTTGATGCCAAAGAGCTCGATTTTGGTCTCATCTGTCCACAACACTTTCACCCAGTTCTCCTCTGAATCATTCAGATGTTCAATGGCAAACTTCAGACGGGCCTGTACATGTGCTTTCTTGAGCAGGGGGACCTTGCGGGCGCTGCAGGATTTCAGTCCTTCACGACGTAGTGTGTTGCAAATTGTTTTCTTGGTGACTATGGTCCCAGCTGCCTTGAGATCATTGACAAGATCCTCTCGTGTAGTCCTGGGCTGATTCCTCACCATTCTCATGATCACTGAAACTCCACAAGGTGAGATATTGCATGGAGCCCCAGACCGAGGGAGACTGACAATTATTTTGTGTTTGTTCCATTTGCGAATAATCGCACCAACTCTTGTCACCTTCTCACCAAGCTGCTTGGCGATGGTCTTGTAGCCCATTCCAGCCTTGTGTAGGTCTACAGTCTTGTCCCTTACATCCTTGGACAGCTCTTTGGTCTTGGCCATGGTGGAGAGTTTGGAATCTGATTGATTGATTGATTGCTTCTGTGGACAGGTGTCTTTAATACAGATAACAAGCTGAGATTAGAAGCACTCCCTTTAAGAGAGTGCTCCTAATCTCAGCTTGTTACCTGTATAAAAGACACCTGGGAGCCAGAAATCTTGCTGATTGATAGGGGGCCAAATACTTATTTCACTCAGTAAAATGCAAATCAATTTATAACTTTTTTGAAATGCATTTTTCAGGATTTTTTTGTTGTTACTGTGTCTCTCACTGTTCAAATAAACCTACCATTAAAATTATATACTGATCATTTCCTTGTCAGTGGGCAAATGTACATAATCAGCAGGGGATTAAATAATTTTTTCCCTAACTGTATGTGAGCGTTTTTATATTTTATTCATCATTTATTTTTATTTACTGCTTTTGTTCTGTTTTTTTATATCACTTCTGGGATGCTGATAAACTCTCACCTCCTGCCCCTTTCACAGATGTGAGCCTCTAGCTGACAGCAGGAGATCCTGGTCCTGGGACTGGCCAGATACTCTTCAGAGACAAAATAGCAAGATCTAAAAGAAATACTTCACTGGAACAGTCTACAAAGTGTGCCAGCAAACTTTGTAGACCGTTCTAATGAAGTATTTCTTTTTGAAAGGAGCGGGAGGGGAAGACTTTAGCAGCGTATATCTCAAAAAACTGCATGTCTGAAAGAACAGACTGGCATCAATTAATTTTTTTTTATTATCTACAATATTACATTTTGGTAAAATAATCCATTATTATCCCTTTAATTGCGCACCACACACAAATCCCTCTCTGTTTGATTAAGAAAAATCAATATTTGCAATTAAAAAACAAAAAAAAAGTGAGTTAATTTAGGTACAAAAACAAACAAACAAACAAACAAAAAACACAACACAAGGGATTTATATGTACAGATACATTCTTTTTCTCTTAGTTTATGTGGAACACAGGAACCATGGGGTAAAACATCCTCTGGCCAGGAGGGCAGGGTATTTGCATAAAAAGAGCTCTCTGGAGGCAGAGACTTCCTCCTTGCTCCACATTACCCCCAACAGACATGCTCAGTTTTAACGTACATCAAAGATCCATTAAAGGTCTGCTCCTAAGACCATTTCCATAAAGGAGGCACAGGGATAGAAGCCTGAGAAGCTTTGCCCTAACCATGTCTTTGAGGTCATTGCTAAAACTGAGCATGTCTGGTGGTGGTAATGTGGAGTAGGGAGAGAATCTCTACCTCCAGAGAGCTCTTTTTAGTACCCTGCCCTCCTGTGGGAAGATAATTTGCCCCATGGTCCCTGTGTTCCACAGTGGATAAAAGAGAAATATATCTGAAAAGAAAAAGTGGAGCAATTCTCTGGCTAACCAACTGCACCCCATAAGGAACCAGAGATAATTCCCATTGATTAAAATGGAACTTTAAACTGTATGATCCTATAGAGGACTTCAATACATTGGAGATCTCTCTAGCATCCAAGGGGTCAAGGCACAGTAAATTTTGTTAATTAAGATTAGACATTATATGGCTTTTCTCAATGGTATTTATGCTATTGAAATATTTTTCACCCATAAAGCTGAAACATATTTGTAAATCAAACTGTTAACAACAACTAGAGGGGTTATGTACTAAGGTGTGATAAGTAGGGGATAAAGTGGAGATTACTTCTCCAGTGATATCACTTCTCCAATTCCTATGTTATTCTATGGAGCCGATGCACTAAGATTTCTCCAGCTTTGGATATCTTAGTGTATAGGCTCCATATAATAACATAGGAACTGGAGAAGTGATATTACTGGACAAGTTCTCTCTACTTTATCACCTCTTTATCACACCTTAGTGCATAACCCACTTGGTGTCCAAAAGGCAAATTAATTTTTAGAATGTAATTCTAGGAAAGTGTAAGAAAAAAATCAATGAACTCAACTCCAGCAGCGGAATAGCCCTGTAACATTTTTCACATAAGAAAATTTGCTCCTCCTTTAAGTCAATGTAAATGCTTATGTGTTTCCCATGGTGCATTTGGCTTTCCTCAGAAACACACCACTTTGTCTTTCATGTTTACCCCAACGTCTCCCGTGTGACTCAGCCCTCATGCAGTTATTAAAAGCCACCTGTTGCAGAATAGTAATGAGTTATGTAGTTTATTTATTTGTGCTGTGGGTTGTGTGGATGCCAATTCTTTGTACTCTACACTGAAAGAACATAACCAGGTCATTATGCAACTCCCACTGTTTTGTTCTCTTCCTACCATCCTAATTCAAACTCAGTTTAAAGGGATAGTAATGTTTCACAATAAAAGCAGCTCCAAATAATCCTCATAGTATTTGGGCCATGGAGAGTGTTATTTCAATACTGTCCGAGCTGTAGTTCAAGAGTAATTGAATGATAAAGTATCCCCCACTCACCCCTTTTACTGATGTAACACTGCTCACCTCAGATCAGCAAGACTATCCTGATGGCTTGCAGAGAGGGACAATCTTCAGTAAGCATAAGCAAAAACATGAAAACATGTCAAGGCGGTGCAGGGTTTTCCTTATGCTCACAGTACGAAGATTGTCCCTTACTGTGATTTGTCTGGTCCCAGGACCAGATTCCACATCTGAGGGGAGGCGGCTTAAACTAGGTAAAAGAGTCGAAAGGGGGATACTTTATCATTCATTTGCTCAAGAACTACAACTCTGACAGTACTGAAATAACACTCTCCATGGCCCAAATACTATGAAGATTAATTGGAGCTGCTATTTTTGTGAAACATTACTATCCCTTTAATAGATTGGAAAGAGGGGACTCACAGGAACCATTTCTCCATTAACTACTAAAGGCCTCATGTAGTAAGCAAACAATGAAAAATTCTGGGAGCATAGCAGCTGCACCACAGGGGATAAGTGAGAAGTCCCACTAATTTAAATGGGGTTTCTACTTTCTTAAACGTTAAGTTTCCAGTGCCTTGACTTGCAATGCACTGGAGACCTCTCTAGTAGCCAAAGTAAAAACTCTATTAAAATATATGAGAATAATCATTTCCCCTTGATAATGTAGTTGCTCTGCATCAGAATTGCTCAGTGATTCCTTGCTTATAGCACAAGGTCCTAAGTTGCTTATTTACACTTGAACCCCCTCTCCTCTCATTAAGCAGTGGTTGTAACTGCAATAACCTGAAAGTAGCGGGATTCACAATACTAATCTCTGCATTCTGAAATCATTTAGCAAGGAGTCTCCACCCCACCATAGTACTGCACAGAGTATGTAAAATGGAATTAAAAAATGGAAAAAGAAAATCACTGAATTAATCAGAACATACCATGTTAAAGACATCAGTGGTCTCTTCAAAATTCTTGTGTTGACTTTCGCTGTCGGCTTCGTCCGCAGAAAAACTTTGCACCAAATCTTTCTGTTTGCTTTCTCCGTCTTCTCATTTAATACAGTGTAAAAGAAATGTAATATTCATTAAAATTCAAAAGTAAAAAATAATTAACCCTTTTGAGTGCCGGAGGGGTATGCAACGCATTGCTTTTGCAATGCGTTGCGTACCTCTCCGGCATTCAAAAGGTTAACACATTTAAAGTGGAATTGTCACTTTGTATCAAACAGGTGACTGAAAACGTTTTCAACAACAACTGAATTTATGTTGCTAATTCATTATTTAAAGTAATCATTTATGATATACATTTAGTTTTATTTAGTTAGTGCAATGCATTTCATACCCCCTGGCACTCAAAGGGTTAAGTTGAAATGACTAAAGATACACAATTAAGAATTAAGACAGGTTTTAATCTTTGTTCTTACCCACAAAAGACAAAAACACAGTTTATAGACAAAAGACAAAAACACAGTTGAGTGCCAGAGAGGTATCTAGTGGATTGTAGTGCAATGCATTGGGTGCCTTTCCGGCACTCAAAGGGTTAACAACCAAATTACTAAAGAGGGCATGTTGCCTGGAGTGCACATATACAAGTTGTAAAGTTTAAAACTTATGACTTAAAGAGTGACCCACTTGACCCCTTTGCAATTCCTGCAGAGTCGGGCAAAGCCTCTCTTCTCTTCCATGTTTTTCCCTGACTGGAACTATAGTGCCTGATTAGTGATCACCTTCCACCCTGCTCAGACATGTATTACCAGTGATTCTCAGCTCCAGGCTCAAAACAATGTCAGGTTTTAAGGATATCACTAAGTAAGCACAGGTGGAGCAATCCCAATGACTGGGCCACTGATTACAGACATACACAAGCAAGGATATCTTGAAAACCTGCACTGTTTGTGTGCCCTGAGGTCTAAAGTTGAGAAACACTGTGTATTACTATTTGACATAACAAATTTTGCATGCCCTGTAGTAGCACAGGTTTATTGACATATCTACTCTCCCCTGAGAGCAGAACTGCAAATGAAGACATGCTTACACTGCGAGCCCCAGTGGACCAGCAGTGGAGTAGAATGGGTGTTTTGAAAAGAGAGCTCCTGTGCACCCCTTGTTGGTCCCTTGAGAAAGATGGAACTTCAAGACTTTGAACCCTTGAAGTTCTGTCTTGTTGGGCTGTGGCTGCAGCCTCCACAGAACCTAGTGAAGGGCTTCCAATTCCAACTTTAAGTCTCTATGGATGCTGCACACACAATTGCATTTTAAGCAGGGATGAAGAGTGTACCTGCTCACACACTATTACCCATCAGCAATCAACCCAGAACGGGGAGACACTCCAATCAGGTTTGCATTAACTGAGGAAAGCAACTCAATAAGTACTGTGTTAAAAAACAAAACAAAACAAACTTATGGATGTTCATGTCTTTTAAATTTTGTACTTTTTTTCTTTTGCTGTTTACAGTTCCTTTAACCCCTTAAGGACCGGGAAAATCAGAGGTGGATTTGACTTAAGGACCGGAGCAATTCTGACCTTTTTGACTATGTCTTTGTTCAACAGTGTTTTCCCTCTTAGGCTTTTATTCCACCCCCATAAATGATATACTGTTTTTTTTTACAAACAAATAGGGCTTTCCTTTGATACCCCACTTATATGGATAACCCACCATTTACTTTATTAAAATTAAAGAAAAAGGTAAAAAAAAATGTAAAAAACCCACCATTTTTGTTTTTTCTCTTGGGATCAATTGGGCGCAAAGGGTTAAATTTTTATGGAGACTGCATGAAAGGTATGACTAGTCAGTCATACCTACAAAATGCGCAGTTTAAAGTGGCCACTGTCCCCCCTGGGTGAAAATCCCCATGTCCCTTTTTCCCACCCTATTTTCCCACTTTTTTGTTCATTACATTTGGCGGTGTGTGTAAGTGTATTACATGACTCCACAACAATCACACTTCCAATTTTGTTTCTTGAGATGTTTTTTTTTTTTTTTAAATAAAATATTTTATTTGTAAAAAAAAAAAGTGTGTTTTTATTTAAAAAAAAAAAAAAAAAAGTGTATTTAGAAGGTCAGAAATTGACCTGCATTTAGCCATCCTCCTGCACCAGCAGTGAAGGGATTAACACCCCCAGCTGCTGTATTTTGTATTTCCACTAGGCGTCTCCTCCCTGCTTCTGTGTCCCTTACTTTGATGTAAGGGACGCATTTTTTTAGAATGCCGGTACATGTGATCGCTGACACAGCGATCACATGACCTGGCACAGCCGACCGAGGCTGAGACTGAACGATCCGGTACTGGACCGCTCAGTCTCAGCCTGGATTGAATGGTAGCAGCGTGCACGGCGGCGCGCTGCTACCATTTAACTCTTGACGTACCAGGACCGTCACTGATCCTTAAAGCCAATTTACCCTTGACGGTCCTGGTACGTCAAGGGTCGTTAAGGGGTTAAATGTTAAGTAATTCAACATTAATGTATATTGTTTTGGAAAAAAGATGCTCATAAAGAAATTTACAAAGGACTAGATTATATTCAGTGCAGAGTTTGGATCTCAAAGAGGCTTTTTTTTTTTTTTTTTAGGTCGTAAGGAATTGATTTTCCCAAAAGAAACACAGAGCTATTATCTTGTCATGGGGAGCTGAACTACATAAAAAGCCTTCTTTGCATTTTGAAACAGCAGTCAGAACATCTGGTTGCACTGAGAGCACAAAATCACTCCCTCACGATCTAAATCAGCTGTTTTAGGTAACTCTTAAGTGACCAATAAGAACCAAAAATGTGCAATGTACTGTAACCTCTTACAATGCCTGTGTGGGATAAATATACCATGATGTCAAATGGGCTGGGCATCTATTCTATCATTACTATTGATCACCCTTCAGATAACCAGGAGTTTTCTGTAATGCACTTAAAATATGTTGCAAAACTATGAAGCATTAAGGAAGATAGAATCCTCATTTAAATCAAAAGGAATTTTTGGAATGTCTATTTTCTCCCTATAGTACAATAGGTTTGCACCAGAATTCCTCCAGTTTTGAACACGAGGCTCATAGTATGGTATATTTAAAAACTATATACAAGACACACTGGCCTACATTCCATAGCAGTTCAAAGGTGATCCACTAGGCAGAGAACAGTGACAAAGGCAATGTACAAAGTACTTTGCCTTTTTCTTTAACAAAGCCAGTCAGTTTCAGCCTCCCCAGCATGTTTGCAATGTGCCGATCATTTAAAACATGATGTGCCAGGATCGTCATAGATCCTTAAGACACAGACATTGACAGGTCACCGGTCTATAAGGGGTTAAACAAACATTAATATGAGTTTTAATGCAGCGGAGCAATGCAATGCATTTATACACACACTCCTAAAAAGAAGGACATCAGGATAGGAAAGAGGGACAGCGGGATTTGGGTCTCAAAGAGGGACACTTGGGAGGTATGTAGACTTGCAGTTTTTATATGCAGTTTGGCAGTGGCATTCTTGGAACAGCAGTTTATGAGAGTTATGGTCACTGACAATAAATGTCCTTAAATCTCTATAGCAAGAGTTCTACAATAACATTTCAGTCCATGGAAGTACTGCACTCAAAAAGTGTAAGATTGAGTTACAATAACTTTGAATCAAATATCTCTCAGCAGTGGGAATACCCTTGTTTTAGTTAGAAAAATAAACCCTACAATATATATTTTGCCCTTATTACAGTGTACCAAAAAAAGAATTACCGTACCTGGAGAAGAGCCTGCACCTGAACCATTTCGGTGAATTATGCTTGATGACATTGAATTGGGTTGTCTCACTTGCAGTAACCGAGGAGGCATGGATTTGTTAGTAACGGACAAGGAAGAGTTAAACAGATTATTGCTCAGTGGCGGCAATGTTCGAGTCAAACTACGAATGTGTTCAGGTGACATCTCCTAGAGGAGGAAGAAGAGGACAGAAAAGTGTATGATGTTAGTCTTACATCTGAACACATGTTTGGACCACCTGCTAAAAGCAAAATGCGGAGCAATTCTGGGTTAACCCTTTGAGTGCCAGAGGGGTAATGCATTGGGTACCCATCTGGCACTAAAAGGGTTAAATCAATGGCACCATAGGGAACATATAACAATTCCCATTGACTTCACTGGGCCTTTTAAACTCTGGAATGCTAGAGAAAATCCATTTAATTGTGTTGGTAACCTCTTTAGCAATTCAAGGTGAATGAATGTGAATTTGTGCAATTTTCATTTGTAACTTACCTTGCTTTTGGTTTGCCCCCGAATTTATCCCCTTTTGACTTCATACATATGGCCCATTGATAATAACATAACACAGTAATACATTCAGCTCAAATAACAATTAGTGGACACCAAAAAACACAACTAGTATTAAAGGAGAACTAAGCAGAGCGTGAATAAGCCTACTCAACCTCTTAATCCATTAATGATCAGTGGGTTGTGAAGAAATGCTCTGCGCAGCTCCCTGGTCCTTAAAGGGTTAAAGGACCAGAGAGGTGTGCAGCAGATTATGAAGCAATAAGTTACACACCCCTTTGGTCCTTAAACGGTTAAGACTACCAAGTGGAGGGAGTCTGAGGTCCTGCTGGCAACTGTCCTGTTCACCTCCAAGGAAAGGACAACCAGGACTGTCTGAACCAAGACTCAAGGACAACATTCATAATGGTCATTAGTACATTCTGGCCATAATAAAACATTTAGTGTTACTAGATGGTGATGTTAACATTAGATTTAACACTTTGAGTTCCAGACAGGTAGCCAACCGTTAGCTACCTTTCTGGCACACAAAAGGGCTAAAGGAGATTTCATGTAAATAACACTATGAAATAACCTTAAAAGTGTGCTTTATCAAATTCAAAGCAACTGAATTGATAATTAAACCATAATGGTACAGAAAACCTGCAATACTTCACCTGCTCTGGCTTTTTATTGCAGGGACCAGTTTCATGTGATGAGAAGACTGTTCTATTTCTAAGCCAATCAGCTGCATCAACATAACAATCACTTCAACTTGTTTCCCTGTAGTCTGCTCTGGGACTGAACTGGCTTTATATTGTTACTAGTCACAAAGCCCATATACACAGGCTGATCTGGAGTGGAGAGCTCCGGATGGCTCACAGCCTGTCTGTGCTCACTGCTCCAGGGCAGCAGTGGAAGCGCTGGGTGACAAACTGCCTCCGCTGCTGCCCCGGAGTCGGGAGATCAGACAGGCTGTCAGCCTTCCTGAGTTCTCAGCTCTGGATCAGCCCGTTATGCGAGTCCCCACTGCTCCTGTGCGGTTATGCACACAGTGAGCGACACATTCTAGGACTTTATGTTATAGGATATGTTATGATAGTCAAAAACAAAGACAGGCAACAAAGGGCTGCATATCTGACCCTCAAATCCCATGGAATACTCAGTTTATCAGTTAGGCTTGATAAAAATGACTAACTCCTTGGAAGCTAGAGAGGTCTCCAATGCATCGAACTGCAATACTTTGGAGATCTCTTTAGCATCCAAGGAGATAAAATTACAGTGTAAATGGAAAGGATGCTGTGATGCAGAAGATAAAGTATGAGTGCTATTAGTGTTATTTTGATATGGCAGAGGGCATTACAGTCTTACTACTGTACTAGAAAGCAGACTGGGGACCACAGGATAATCTATGACAGTTACAGTTAAAGCCAAGTAATGAGGGAGTAAATTTGGCAAGAGTGAGAAGAATATAGGGATCCAGAGAAGGGTATGCATCAAATCCTATTGCAGGGGTGGTGCATACATGGCAACACCCAGTTAATGGGCTCTATGCCTCCCAATCCCTTGGAGTGGTGTCAGTCCTGTGATGTAATAAATACATAGTTGGACAAATGATTCAACATTCTCTTGTTTATAGCCCATGGAGCCAATGTGTTTAACTTCTAAATCCAATGTTTATCCCTTATTGCAAATTTACTGCCTCAGTCCCCGCCTCTCAGAAGCTTGAACTGATGATCAATCAACATGCATTGTAAATCTGCCATAGTGTGGTTAGCCTCAAAGAAAAGTCTACTAAGTGGATTGTCACTCTTTTTGGAGAGTAAGTCATCCCTAATGGCAGATTGGTGGTTGGCCATCCTGTCCTTGAAAGCATTATCAGTTTTACCAATGTACAGCAAGCTGTAGTTGCACAGTGTAAAGCAAATTACAAAGCTACTAGTACAGGGGCATGTGTTTGCTGTTAACCTCTTGAGTGCCAGAGGGGTGTGCAACACATTCCTTTGCACTGCATTGTGTAACCCTCTAGCACTCAAAGGGTTAAAAGTCCTTCCAGGTGTGAAAATGTTGTAAAGAGGAGCCTGTGATGAGATTATGGCACATCATGAAACCAGTGCATTTAAAGCAACCATATTTAACTTTGAATAGCCAGGATGAATAACTATCAGTACAGCAATGTTTGGGATAATTTATAACTAGTTTGTCCCTAAAGTTATGGTCCCTCTTATAGCTTAATAATGAAAATTTTAGGTAGAATGGTATCAGTGGATAGAATATTCCAATGGTTAAAGATGGACAGTTTAGTGGATTCACTGCATGTAGTGTACATGGAGGTAATGAAATGTCTGTCTATGGTCTCATGGGAGCACTGGCAAGAAAGGAGGAATGCTAATAAAAAAAAAAAAATAAACGAAATAGGTGACGATAAAAAAATAAAATAAAAATAGACAATTTCACATTACATATTATACACTTGCAGACTATCACTTTTAATGCTACTTATTTCCAGATGTGTAAGATAAAGATAGTGAGAAAAGTGGGTTACCAATATGATTTCTCTCTAAAATAGGTGCTGGACTGGAATGGTGCTGTACCTGCCTAATTCCTATTTATTAAGCCATCTATGCCAAACATTCTTTGTAAATGATAGTACTGTGATAGAAATGGATGAAGCAGGAGACTGGTAAAGTAAAAGTGATGCTTTGCCCTTCAAAAATGAGAAACCTACCCTCTCCCTCCGCCTCAGACGTGCAGAGTGTGATCTCTGTAAAGATGCCGACATGTCATTATCACAGTTAATGGAATTAACCAACAAGTAATTCTCTTTTAGGTCATCTTTAACAATTACATCCGATTCTTCCTGCCTTGGTGTTGCAAAGACCAGCATATGGCAACCACCACAAGCCACCTGAAATTGCAAATATTGGATGAATTTCAAAACAAACAAAAACATTCTTGAAAATATTTTTCTTTTATACATTTAGGTTAACCTACTAAGAAATTGAGTCATCATGGGGCAAACCAACTGTACCATAGGGAAAAAATTAAAAACCCTGTTGGACACCTCTCTAGTTAAAAAAACATTTAAATCAATGGGAATTTTTTTTTGTTTCCTATAGTACAATTAGTTTGTGCCAGATAATAAAGTTATTCTTAGTATCTCATTAGCATTAGCAAAATAAGAAATGATGCATCTTTTTCTGTCATTACTCGTCACATAACCAGAAGTGATATAATAATTTATAGCATAACATACCATATATAGCATGTTGCAGAAACAGAATTGGTCATTAACATGTAACCCACTGGATAATAGGGACAACATCAAGGGGTTATGCAATAAGGACTGATAAAGAGGTGATAATGTGGAGATGACTTTACCAGTGATATCACTTCTCCAATTGAGATGTCTTTCTGTGGCACTAATAGCTCTCCCACATGAATAATCTTAGTGCATTGGCTCCATGGAATAACATTGGAACCTGTAAGACAACAAAAACACCTTCTCCCGGCGTGCTTCACCGGATATATACCAGGTTACAATGTATTCAAGCTTCTCAGGTGTGTCTAAATTGGAAGTCCCATAAGGGGTGCAGCTTCTCTTTAGATGGGGGTACTACTATCATCCACGATAACATTCTGAGAAACAAATAAAAAAAAAAAAAAAAGAGCGCAAACCTCCTCTAAGTGCAGTAATATAGATAAATGGAAATATCCCACCAGTGGCTGGGTAATCACTAGAATATGAGGCTATATCTTGCCTCCAAGGAATAAAGCAAGCACTGGTTATACCCCAAGCTAGCAAGCTGTCAGTCTATGGTCCGGTGTTTCTCACTTGGATGATCACAACCCCTGAGGAAGTGACAGTTCAGTCACAAGACACATTGAGTTATATATATTTGTTTTATTATTTGCGAATAAACTTATAATAACATCCAGTTGGTGTAATGTCGTGGTGATCAGAAGGTGTTTTTGTTGTCTTACAGGTTTCAGTGATGGCAGCCTGCCTAGTGTGGGACTATATAGCCCCATATCTAAAGATAAAACAATAAAAATCGTAAAAAGAACTAAGAGGATGGCCACTACGCTCCTTACTTCTTAGCAGGACACATGAATCTGGGAACTGATGGGCAGAGGGTTGAGCTGAGGAAGACTAGCAAGCATTTTGCAATGTGCCCTGCTGTCCTGGAGGAAGGACTCAGCCCCAAACTTTGTGTTCCATATTAGACGTAAGATGAATACATTTTATTTATAAATAAATAATGTTGGAATTAAACCATAGTCCTATTACCACATCTTTGTAAGTAGTTAAATATGATGTACTGCTTTGTATATACAGTAGTCATCTCCTTAGACAATCTAAATAATGTAACATGTGTTTAATAAGAAGGGTAAGTCCAGAATAATACATGAAGAGGACTCCTATTAAAATACAGCAGCAAGGAATATAAAATGTTCATTCTTAAGGAACAGAGATCATCAGTCTCCTGCCAAGTACTAGAGCTTCTGACACTTGGTACCATGGCTGCTTAGCCCATCAAACATTTAGTTATGAAGACTATGATTAAATGAAATGCTGAATGAAATGCATAAGGTGGATCTTGGTCTTTTATTTCCAATGCTTTATACGTGTTTGTTACTTTCTGATTTTATACTGTGCTAATAAGGTCTTTTTTTTTTTTTTTTTTTTATTCAAAATTTGACTGGCATCGCTTGTGGTGGTTCCGTCGAACACTCCCTTACAACATCATATTGAACCCCTTAATGACCACTGCAGTGCCAGGACCGTCACGGCTGGCCGGCACTTAAGAAACAGTGACGGTCCTGGCACGTCATGTAGTTCAGAGCTCCCCATGCGGATGCACACATCTCAGGGACCCCTGAACCGGAACTTTTAAAAAGTTGTATATAAAATATTGAGCGGCTAGCAGCTGCATTAACCATGCCTCTGTGTACAAAATGGAGACATGAGAAAGAACATTTATTAAAAAAAAACAGAGCAAGGAGGCATGCTTTGCAAAGAAAATAAAAGTGCTGCACAGTGCTGCCCGTCTTCCTCTCTCCTCTCCGCTCCGCCCTGTCATTCTGCACTCAAAGAAGGGAGAAGAGTGGGGGAAGGGGGGAGAGAGAGAGAGAGAGAAACGGGCAGCACTGTACTACATTGGGAAGAGTAAGTGCACAAAGGGGAGCATACTTAAAGAGGATTTTAGTCTTACCTGTTAAATCCTTTTCTTTTAGTCCATACAGGTTACTGGTAACTTTGGGTAGGCGATCAGCCCCTTTAATAGGCAGGAACAATTCTGAGAAGTGACTGCTGGGTGGAGCCTACCTACTCTACTTAGCTTGCAGCTAGCCAATCCCCAACCAGTAAGATTTGCAGACGAACTATTGACTAGGTAGTAAGAAGGTAAAGGAAGACTCCTGTGAGAATGAACCCGAAAGGACCCCCACGTTCTGACGCAGGAGAGCCAAGCATGGTCCCTTGACATGGTGGGAGACCAGTAACCTGTATGGACTAAGAGAAAAGGATTTAACAGGTAAGACTAAAATCCACTTTTCTCTGTCGTCCAATACAGGTTACTGGTAACTTTGGGATGTCCAACCATTAAGCTCGCTGGGGCGGGAAGAAAGGCAAGGACCAGGTGCAGGCCCCCAAAGTCATCAGAGCACCAAAGAACCTACAGATCATAAATAGCTCAACACTAACCACAAAATGTCAACGGACACTGAACAGGGGTAAAAACAAACCCCATGAACTGTAGCACAGCACGCTGAACTAGAGCCAACAGGGCTCAAAAGTGAAAGAGTGCTGAGAGACTAAGGAGATCCTAGACAGGCAAGGCTGCCTCCAGGATCTCTATCCCAAAACTGGCATCGGCTGATGCCAGCACATCCACACGATAGTGTTTAGAAAAAGCATGCACAGATGACCAAGTGGCCGCCTTGCTCAAATGAACAGCTGAGGCCTGGTTCTTGTAGGCCCAAGAAGCCCCAATAGACCTCGCAGAATGAGCTGTGACCCTGAAGGGAACAGGCTTCTTCCGAAGTTTGTAAGCCTTACGAATCGTGGACTTGATCCAAGAAGCGATGGTAATCTTGGACGTAGGCTTCCCTGCCCCAGGATCCTGAGGAATGACAAAAAGAGTGTCAGACTGCCTCAAGGACTCAGTGAGATGCACATAGAACTTGAGACAACACACAACATAAAACAGATGAAGATCCCTCTCTTTGTCAAAAGTAGGGTTAGGACAGAAGGAAGGGACTACAGTCTCCTGATTGATGTGGAACACAGATACCACCTTCTGGAGAAACTCTTTGAGGTGCGAAGCACACCTTGTCCTTGAGAAAGACCAAAGAGGGTGGTCTACAAGACAGGGCATGCAGCTCCACTACTCGGCGAACAGAAACAAACGCCAGGAGAAAGCCCATCTTCCACGTCAGCATACATAGAGAAATGATAGACAAAGACTCGAAAGGAGGACACTGAAGTATTCACAAGACCAGGTAAAGATCCCACTGAGGAACAGGGGACTTAAACACTGGACGGGTATGAGCAACACCCTGGAACAAAACCCTGACATCAGGAATGATAGCGAGACACCTCTAAAATAAGACAGAGGGCAAAGAAGTCTGAACCTTAAGGGAACTCAGACTGAGACCCTTATCCACACCATCCTGGGGGAAGGAAAGAACTGTAGGAAGGTCACCAAGACAAAAAAGTAGACCAAACTCGATGGTAGGGCTTAGAGGAAACAGGCTTACAGGCACTAAGCATAGTAGCCACCACACCAGAAGAAAATCCTTCTTCAAAACTGAGGATTCAATCTCCATGCCGTCAAAGCCAGATGATGAACGTCTTCCTTCCAGAGGTAATCCTGTGGAAGAAGGTCTGGACGGGGGGGGGGAGTCGAAAAGGTTCCGCCACTAAGAGATCCAGAAGATCCGGAAGCCAAGCCTGTCGGGGCCAGAACGGAGCAATCAGAATGACTGGGCAGCGCTCCAGTTTCAGCTTCCGAAGTACTCTGTTCAACAGGGGAACAGGATGAAAGATGTATGCCAGAGGAAATGTCCATGGGATCGACAAGGCATCCACTGCCAGAGCCAGGGGATCAGCCCAGCGAAAGCAGAACGTCGGAACCTTCCTGTTGTGCCTGGTTGCCATCAAGGCGATGCAAGGAAGACCCCACTGCTGGATGATGAGGTTGAACACCTCTGGATGTAGCTCCCACTCTCCACTGTCCACTGTGTGCCGACTGAGGAAGTTTGCCAGAACTTTGTCTACAGCTGGAATATGAAATGTGGAAATGGCAGGGACATGCTCCTCTGCCCATGATAAAAAAGCCTTGACCTCTAGCCAAGCTGCGAGACTTCTTGTGCCGCCCTGCTTGTTGATGTAGGCTACCGCTGTGGCGTTCTCTGACTGCACCCTGACTGGGCAATCCTCCAGTTGCCTCCATGACATTGATGGAAAGGAGAGATTCCTCCTGAGACCACCGCATCTGAACACTCAAGTGCCCCTGCACAGCTCCCCATCCGGAGGGGCTGGAATCCATTGTCACTGTGGTCCATATGGGCACCAGGAAGGGTCTGCTTTTCATGAGATTGTGCAGGTTGAGCCACCATGAGAGGCTCTGCTCCACTTGAAGAGGGAGAGATAGGGATCTCTCCAGGAGATCTGGACGGCCCCTGCATGCCAGGATTAGAAACCTCTGAAGTTCCGGGAAATGGTGGAAATGAACTTCCTTACCAAGGATGACAACTTCTTGGCTAGAACCGGATCCTGAGACAGGATAGCCTGGACCTTCAGTGCTAACTGATGAACCAATTAGTCCGTGAGAAACACCATCCCCCTCTGAGTGTCGAAGAGGAGGCCCAGAAATACCATCCTCTGGGAAGGAACAAGGTCTGACTTTTCCAATGATCCACCCGTGATGGGAGAGAGCATGAATGCAGTCCTGCACCTGTTGGTGAAGGAGTTCCGGAGACGAGGCCTTCAGAAGAAGGTCATCCATGTATGGAGTCACCCTGATGCCGTTCAGATGTAGGACAGAGATCAATGCTCCTAGGACTTTGTTGAAGACTTGAGGAGCCGTGGTAAGGCCAAAGAGAAGGGCAGAGAACTGGAAATGCCCTCAGTCGCAGGCAAAGCGGAGATACTGCCGACTCTCTGGATGAATGGTGATGTGCAAACAGACATCTTGAATATCCAGAGAGGCCAGAAATTCCCCAGGAGACATGGCTGCTATCACTGTGCGCAGAGACTCCTTCAGATCCAAAATGAGACAACAGTCCCCATCCTTCTTGGAAACCACAAAGAGGTAGGAGTAGAATCCCAAGCCCCTGAGGGGGAAATGGCTCCAGGACCGTGTTGTCCAGGCTCCAGGACTGCCTTGTCCAGAAGGGCCTGTATAGCTTCCTCTTTTCTGCTCCCAAGGGAGAAAGAGAAACAAAGGTCCTTGGAGGAGGAAGAGAGGTGAAGGGAATCCTGTACCCCGCAGCCACCACCTGTAAAACCCACGGGTCCGTCACAGAGGCCTGCCAAGTCGAGAGGTAGTGGCGCAAGCGGCCACCTACCTGCGGGTGGGGACCCGGGTTCGAAGAGTCATGCAGAAGAAGGTTTGGAAGCCTTGGGCTTTGCGGAGGACTTGGATCTCCATTTCTGCTTAGGCTTGGATGAGGAATGCGAAGCCTGAGGGACCATCTGGGTAGCTTGGCGCAAGTCTGCTTGAAAGGGACAAAAAAGCTGATTCCTTTTGACAGGCACCTTCTTCCTCAGGACCTCTAGCAGGCGAGTACTCTTCCCTCCAGTGGTCTCGCTGATGAGATCCTTGAGTTCAGGCCCAAACAGGGAGGATCCCTGAAAAGGAAAAGACAGGAGAGCCTTCTTGGAGGCCGTGTCAGCAGACCAAATCTTGAGTCAAACAGGGCAGCAGAGACATAATGTTGAGCCTCAGTAATTTTAGCGAGAAGTCGCAACATGTCAGAAGTAGGGGCCCCCTGACGGACAACAGAATTGAGCTGTTCAGTCCAAACAGCCACAGCCCTATTTACCCATGCAGCAGCAAAGGTAGGGCGAAGGGCAGAGCTAAGAAGCTAAAACTATAGCAGAACTGTTCTCTTGCTTGTGTCTTGACAAAGGAACAAATCTTACTGGTTGGGGATTGGCTAGCTGCAAGCTAAGGAGAGGAGTTAGGCTCCACCCAGTAGTCACTTCTCAGAATTGTTCCTGCCTATTAAAGGGGGTGATCGCCTACCCCAAAAGTTACCAATAACCTGCATTGGACGACAGAGAAATGTTATTACACTCACTTTTATTTTCTTTGCATGTTTATTATTTAATTGCGCACTGAGCTTGAAGGTAGCGACCTTTAAACAGGTGACACGAGAGCTTTGCGCTTTTATGCAATACGAGATTCTCATGTCGCCATTTTGTACACAGTGACATGGCGATATTTTATACACAACTTTTTAAAAGGATACCTTAAGAACCCATGATGTGCCATGACCATCATGGGTAAAAAGTGCAATAAGGACCCATGACAGTCCTGGCTTTTCATGGATTTCAGGGCTCCCCGCGAGGCTGCATGCAGTTCGGGGAGCCACCTGCATTACATGAGACAAATAAAAATGTCAATTTATTTAAATGGGGATTTTAATCCAAGGAATGTTATATAGATATCTGTAACCCATTGCTTCACAGTGTGCTGAAGGCCTCTCTAGCACCCAAGAGGTTAAAAGTCCCATTTAAATCAACAGGAATTTTTAGTTCTCTCATATATAATATTATTGTATTGATTTTCCACACCATTTCTTTTATTAACCCCTTCACTACTCTCAAACTGGATTGTTCTTCCCCTGCAAATGGCTGTTGTAGCCTGGCAGCTGGTGGGTTATAACAGCGATTACGTGGACTGCTGTGTCCTGTGTTAGGTGCAGCTACTTTAGAGTCTTTACTGTATACTATACAGTCACATGGCAGGCATTTGATAAGCATTTCAGTTTCCCTCTGCACATACAGGGGAAGGCTTTGGGGAAACACATCTACCCCTGGATCAACTGTTTGACCAATTGCTAAATACACTTAATTTGGGTGCTACAGAGATGTGAAATGCATATCTATAAATTGAGCACATACATGGATTGCAAAGGGTTAAAGCTGTTCTTGTTTTGGAGATGGGGGATCGGTGGGGATCAGGTGAGCTATGGGAAGTTACCTGTGCTGGCTGTGCAAGCAGGGGATTGTATAGCACAAAAAAAAAGAAACATGCTAATAGCTTGAAATAATTTTTACAAGTTGTTTAAAATTGCCTAAATTGTTTTAACGCAATGAGTTGTGTACCTCTCGGGCACTCAAAGGGTTAAGGTGACAGTTCCACTTTAATCCTTTATGCCAGAGAGGTAGCACAGAGATGCCTTGGAAACCATTACCTTAACCCCTTAAGGTCCAGTGACGTGTCAGGACCGTCACCACTGTCCTTACCTAAAGGACCAGTGACGGTCTTGACATGTCACACATTTTTTACTACTCAGTAGTAGAGGGGACTGAAACTGACCGCTCCAAGACCGTACCAGTCATGATCAGTCCCCCGTTCGGCACGCCGGCACAAGTGATCAGTCACGTGTGCCGGAGTATCAAACTTCCCTATGTGGTTCTTAAAGGACAACCAACCCCGACACTGATGGTCCTTAAGGGGTTAATATATATTAAAGCAGGGATAGCACCCCAGGGGTTCAAGAGCTTCCAAAAGTGAACGTTTTCAGGGTATCCCAGCTGGAGGACATGAGGACTAATTAACCCCGTCCCGACAATGGACATACATGTAAGTCCCGCAGAAACTGTCACTTAGTGACAGACGATGTACATGTAAAAAAAAATGAAAAAAGTTTGGTGCGTGTCCGGTCACTAAGGGGTTAAAGTGACCCAGCCACTAATTGGTTCACCTGTGCTGCAGTTGGGATATCCTAAAATCATGTACCAGTGGTAGCTCAGGGGGACCACGGCTGTCTACCCCTGAAGAATTGCAGAATACAAGAACAAAGGGAATATTTACCAACTTGACTGTAAACTTCACAAAATTCGAACATAACGTAGGTACAAATTGATTGGTGAAATTCTCTTCCCCTAAACCAAGCTTTCCATGCCGCCCGTCTCCAAATGTATACAGAAGTCCCCTGTCTGAAATACAATTATATCAATAACAAGCAGGACAGTACAATGCTCTGCATACAGATATCCAGACA
Source organism: Rhinophrynus dorsalis (assembly GCA_037306005.1). Classification (NCBI taxonomy): domain Eukaryota; kingdom Metazoa; phylum Chordata; class Amphibia; order Anura; family Rhinophrynidae; genus Rhinophrynus; species Rhinophrynus dorsalis. Next base: position 157,931,134 of record CM074719.1, read on the forward strand.
CAGATGGGTAGAGTGACATATTACATTTAATCTAATTTTCCTGAACAAATACTAAGAACATCAAAGTAGTGCATTTATATAAACAATAGTATGCACTTAACCCTTTGAGTGTCAGAGAGGTATGCAACTCAAAGGGTTAACCTACAATATTCTGTATTTTTAAACCTCTAATACACAGAGCTGGCTTCTTATAATTACTGAAATAGGTATGAAATTGAAAACAGTTTACACAAGTCCATATTTCAAACTATGTGTTAACCCTTTAAGGACCAGAGAGGTGTACAGTGCATTTTGAACAGGATTGCAACCACTAATCTAGATATATGTTAAATCTGCACATCAGACTACAGAATGTGCTACAAATTCAATGCACACTATGCATGAATGTATCCACGTAACAGCTTATGGCATTCTACTGCTTTTAGAAGAGGCAAAAATGGCCTGTGTGAACAGCACTATTATACATTATGTTTCACTAAGGGTATATTAAGAGTAGCACTAATAACACTGAACTAAAGTCAACCATGTAAATAGGGCCTTAAACAACAGAGTTTTAGAGAGAGTAGCAAAAAACTTGCATTACAATTAATCTTGTATTATAATTAAAAATACACATTTTTTAACAATTTCTATACCTTCCGGCAGTTCTGGAGGAGATTTCCCTTAAGGACCACAAAGATGTAATTCGGCGAGTTGGTATACCGATCAACAGGCTGAAACTGACCACTCTGGTCTTGGAGCAGGCCGTTTCAGACTCCTGTAGTGAACACAGTGTTCCCACAGGAGAGCTGTGATCACAAAACCCATGATGTGCCAGGACCATCAATGGTCCTTAAAACACGGATACTGGTGTCAAGAACATCACCATTCCTTAGGGGGTTAAATCCAGACGGCCATTGCTAAAAATTGGCATACTAGAAATACATATTACTCTGAAGGAGAACTGAGTTGTAATAATAGCTGTTTACGAATGTTCCACATTATGTGTATTTTCACAGTAGGGCATGAATATGGTGGCTTCTGTCAAACAATAGCATCAAGTGAATGAGTGTCAAAAAGGGGAATTTTGTGTACGTACCATTAAATCTGTTTCTCTTGGTCCACGTGGAACACAAGAACCATGGGTAAAGTATCCTCCCACTGGAGGGCAGGGCTCTTCAATAAAAACAGCTCTCTAGAGGCTGAGACTCCCTCTCTACTCCAATGTCCCCTCACTGGACTTGCTCAGTTTTAACATACAGCAAAGATGAAAACAATAAGTAAGGTGGGGGCACTTGAACCAGAGAACTCAAATGACTCCCCCCACCCAAACTAATTTTTCTTCAAGAGGGAAGTCCTGTGTTCAACATGGACTAAGAAGAAACAAATTTATCGGTAATACACAAAAATCTCCTTTTCTTTTTCATCTACTGTGGAACACAGGATCCATGGGGATATACCAAAGCTGTCCACCAAGATTCCAAAGAAGAAGGGAACCCCCCCCCCCCCCCGCGAAAAACGCAAACCAGTTTCACCAGAAACAGACTGGAATGAACCTCAGATGTCAATGGACACCTACACACCAAAGCGAGTAACAGTAAAAACAGGTTACTAGAAAAAAAAAAAAAAAAAAAACAAGAAGAATACCTACACTAGTACAACAGCCTGCAATATCTTCTGTACAACACTGGCTACAGCCCAACCCACAACATAGACTCGGCAGTGTTTAGCAGTGAAAGAACAAACATATAGGGATCATGCTCAACTGCTTCTCTTAAGCCTGGTTCTTGTAGGCCCAGGAAGCAATGGTCGCTTTGGTGGAATGGACAGTGACCCTAAAGGGCACAGGCTTTTGCTAAGGACACAGATCTGGTGAATGATCGCCTTGATCCGAGAAGCCACTGTCACCTTAGACGCAGCTTGGCCTGCACGGGGGCCTTCAGAAATGATAAATAGTGAGTTGGATCTGAGAAAAGTTCAGTGCGATGGATTTAGAACTTCAAGCACCTAACCATTGCCAAACAATGATGCACTAGGAGCTGGAAAAAGAAGGAAAAACAAGTAAAAAACTACACCAGGGAGAAACTCAACAGGAGGTCACAGAACCACCATATCAGAATGAAAGATCAGAAAGGGAGGTTTATAGGACGAAGCCTGTAGTTTGGCCACACACCAAACAGACACAATCGCAAGCAGGAGAGCTGCCTTAACAGTCAAAAACTGTAGGGAAACAGAAGACAGAGGCTCAAAAGGAGCTTTTTCTCCCAGGACAAAATTCAACTCCTATGGAGGAGTGGGATCCCAAAAGACTGGGAAGGCATGAGCCACCCCTAGTACAAAGGGCAATTAGTCAATACTCCTCTGAAAAAGCACAGAAAGAAATGAAAACTGGACTTTAATAGAACTGAGAATAATAACTTTCTGAAGCCCATCCTGACAAAAGGCAAAAATAGTTGGAAGAGAGAAGGGACATGGTCATGACCCATGGTCTTGACACCACTTGTAAAACAAGAACCATATCCTATGAAATGCTTTGGATGAAACTGGCTTACATGTCTTCATCATATTAACAATGACAGAGTCAGAACAACCTTTCCTCCTCAGAATGCTGGCTTCAAGAGCCAGGTCATCAAAGCTAACTTCTCTACCTCTGGGTAAGACAAGAGGGCCCCGAATCAGGAGGCCCGGAAGTAGTTCAAGATGCAGTGGTTTGGCAATAGGTAGCTTGAGAAGATTCGAGACCTATATATGATGAGGCCAATAAGGATCAATCAGGACTGCATGTGACCGCTCCATCCTAACCTTCCTTAACACTCTGGGAATCAGAGGAAAAGGAGGATACACATACACCAGGGCAAACTGCTACTGAATGCCCTTTGCATCCTCTGAGCACAAGAGGTGGCCAATATTAACTAAATATATCATGTTTGGTGATAGCCCAGCATGCACACTATTAATCGTTTGAATGTATTGTGAAGTTATGTGGCACTCGCCCATCTAGCACACACAGTGAAAAGAGTACTCATTTATAAAAAGACACCCTTCTATTTTGTAAAGGAAGAGGCAATGAGATAGGGGCCCTTTAAAAGCAATCTTCCCAGGCTCAAATACTTGGTACTTAGGTTTATGTCAGGGGATCTGCAACCCTTTAAAATATACATGTTAAACACTAGCATTTTTGAAAACCTGGACTCCCTTCTTTCAACCAAGTGGTCCCAAATTTGGGAGATCACCTGATATTTTTGCACTGAAGGGACTTCCTTCTGTCAAATGAGGTTACTGAGGGGAGGTTACTGAGGGGCCAATTAGGAACAAGGGAAAGTTGAGATCTAGGCTCTTAAAGAGCCTCTCGCCTCCTCTGCTCCAATCACACTGTCCCCTGGTGGGTAGAATGCTGTGAGTGCTCTTATGGAAGACTAAACCAGGGAACTTAACCCTTTGAGTACCAGAGGGGTATACAACGCATTGCTTTGCAATGAATTGCGTACCTCTCTGGCAATCAAAGGGTTAAGACTTCCTGAAAGTAAGTCTCAGTCCCCAGGATAACCCGCCTTTGCTGCTGCAGTGGTAAGGATGTTACGGTTGATGTCCTTATCAGTTTTAAGATATATGCTCAGGACATCTCTGGCAATGTCTTTACCAGACAAGTCATTAAATTGATAGGTATTTTTACTTGTTCCCTATGGTGCAGCCGGTTTGCCCTAAAATTACTCCATGTCAGCCTTTATATAAGTACCGCGATATGATCACTGGATCATGCAGTTTTAAAGGCCCAACATCTTCAAAATATAAGGTGTATTCCTAAACAAACCCTTCATGTCAACTCTTCACAAACATAGATATATTTTTGGATTTCTCAGCTATAAAAAAAAATGAGGGTGATGACTGGATATTTGTATAAGGCTCAGAGGAAATGTATTACCCTGGTATGTTCTCAAAGGTATGGTCTTGGGCCCACTAACAGGAAGCATCTTTAGAATTTCCCTGTGGGAGAACAGGAATAAAATGTCAGACTCTCTGATTAGCTCACCTGTGCACAAGCAGAGAAATCCAAAAGACACAGCCTGTTTGTGGTACCTGAGGACAGGGTTGTGAACCACTGCTATGACAACTGGAAAGTCTATGGGAAGTATGTACAAAAGAAAACTGGAGGTGTTCTGGGACAAACTATTTACATTATAGGGTAGCATTAAAAATTCAAAAAATTCCTATTGATTTGAATGGGATTTTAACCCTTTGAATGCTAGAGAGGTCTCCAGCACTCAGGGGGTTAAAATCCCTATTTAAATCAATGGGGATTTTTAGTCCCCCCACCCAGAACGCATCCAGTTTTCTTTTGAACATACGGCGCTAAGGGTTGTATGCACAAAAAATAGTGGAACAATTCTGGAGCAAACCACTGCACCAGAGGGGACAAATACAACTCTAAATTTCCACTGATTTAAATGGGGTTTTATAACTCTGAATGCTAGAAGTCTCCAGCACTTTTCACAGACCTAGCTAGCATTCAAGGAGTTAAAAGCCCCATTTACATTATTGAGAATCTTCATTTGTTCCTCGAATGATGCAGTTAGTGTGCTGCAGTGTTGCTCATCTGTAGCTTCCTGAATATAGCCCTAGGTTTCCACTGAGAAATAATGGCATGGGCCAGCTGATGAGGTGCAATCCAATAGGTCTGTCCAATTTACTGCTGCTGTAGTCATGTGAAGCAGAAATAACACATCTGATGTACAGCAACAAAACATACACTGAATAAACTACTCAGGAGCAAGCAACCCAAGGCTCTCCAGCAACTGTGAACTACAAATCCCAGTATCACGAGGCAGCTAACAGCTAGCTGGGGATGATGGGAGTTGTAGTGCACCAAAGCCAGGAAGCCTCAAATTGCCTTCCCCTATTACTGTATCTTCATGTTGTGTAAATCACTGCAATTCTGTACTACAGAGAAGTAAATAGCAGCAATGTGCCACACTGGGCCTTGTGAATAAAGGCAAAGGTCTTCATGGAATTGCAAAACAAACGCTGCATTCAAGGAAGTTAAAAGTCCCATTTAAATCAATGAAAATTTGAGGTGATTTTGTCTCCTACAGTACATTTGGTTGCCCCTGGACTGCTTCAATTTGCCTTTTTAGATAAGGCTGAGTGGCTTTTGAATAATGTGTGCAGATTGCAATTTTAATGTGGGACGCAAATGAAAAACACATGCTGCAGGGTTGCAATGGTTTCTGGGAAGTCTTGCAGAATTAAAATTTAGAAAAGTATCCAGCATTAAAGCGGAACTTTCACATATTAATAAGTCGTCCTTCAATCATTAAACATATGGAGACTAGCTTGATAATATGTGTATTACCTATCAAAAGTGCCACATTCTAAAGAAATCTTTAATCTTCAGAGACCGGAAGACAGGCATCAGTGCAGACATCTTGTCTGCATGCCTGCACTATCAGTCCCAGTCTCCTCTAATAAGCACTGCAGTGTGCCACAAGGTAACCGGAAGGGACTGACGGCGCAGGCGCACAGACTGCACTAACCTGGCCGTCAGTCTCCGAAGATTAAGGATTTCTTAAGAATCTGTCACTTTTGATAGGTAATACACATATTATCAAGTTAGCCACAATTTATTTAAAGATATTTAATATGTGAAAGTTCCGCTTTAAAATATTGGGACAGAACTTTGGATAAACAGTGTGTTCTGATCAGATCATGTATTATTTTCTCACCTGTGATTACTGCCGTGTGGTTTTCTCCACAAGCAACAAACTGGATTTTATTCTTCTTTAACACATCTACCACTTTGGGCAACTGGCTTTCAAAAATAAATGTTCCATGTCCTAACTGGCCAAACTGACCAAGGCCAAATGTATATACTTCTTTTTCTGCAAAAGAAATATTAGTGTTAGCAATTTTGTTTCCTATAGTAAATTATGAATTTCCAAATTATAAATTAAATAGACTAAGGGAAAAGGATTTAACTTTAAGTATCAAAAAATCCAAAACATGATACACATACAATCATAACACAGAGAAGTAACCATAAGGACAGTAACAAGAAATCATTGCCCTGAAATGTTTACAGAGGAATCTGGTATATGGGATACATACAGACATAGCGTGGCAGGGGTACTAATGAAAAGTGGTGTAATCGTGGGCAAATCAACTGTATCACAGAAAACAAATAAACATTCCCATTGATTTAACCATTCGATTGCCAGAAAGGTGTTGGATACCACAATGGCACTCAGGTGTTACATGGAGATTGTAACCCCCTTCAATGCGAGAGGGGTGTTCAGCCCATTTCTTTACAATGTGTTAGATACCTCTCTAACCTTCAAGAGATCAAGAACTCCACTTAACCCTTTGAGTGCCAGAGGGGTACGCAATGCATTGCAATCCAACGCGTACCCCTCGGGCACTCAAAGGGTTAAATCAATGGAGATTTTGGGAATGTTTATTTGTTCCCTATTTTGCAGTGGTCTGCTCCAAGAATCACACCACTTTCTTTTAGTACATCAGCCTCAGTACACACAGTTTGCTAAGACGGCTGAATAAAGTATATGATGGGTGATTCAGTGATATCGAAGTAGAACTGGTACAATTTTGGGACAAACCAACTGTACCATAAGCAACTAATAAAAATGATCATGATTAAAAAACAACAAGATTGTCATTTATAAAAACAAACAATGCAACAGAGAAAACTCCCCTACCCTTTTACTTTCATTAAGGGAAGAAAGTGTCAGAGTTAAAGAAGCACTAACACCTTCTAATAATAACCTTCAATTATTTTACTATGGCGAGAAAATCATTATGGCATCTATGAATTTTGTACTCTTTGTTCAAAGGATCACAGTCAGTCAGTCCTGGATGTCATATCCCTGGAGACAGACATAAAAGTTGCTGGTAGATTTTTCAAAATGAAAGGGATAGTAATGTTTCACAATAAATGTATCTCCAATTAATCTTCATAGTATTTGGGCCATGGAGAGTGTTATTTCAATACTGTCAGAGTTGTAGTTCAAGATTAATTGAATGATAAAGTTTCCCCCTCCTGCACCTTTTACTGATGTAATAGTGCTCACCTCAGAGCAGCAAGACTGTGCGGATGGATCACAGAGAGGGACAATTTTCAGTGAGCATAAGAAAAAAAACCTGTCAAGGAGGGAAGGATTTTCCTTATGCTCACAGTATGACAATTGTCCCTTGTTGCGACCTGTCTGGTCAAGGGACCACATTCCATTTCTGAGTGGAGGTGGCTTACACTAGATAAAAGGAGCGGGGTGATATTTTATCATTCAATTACTCATGAACTACAACTCTGACGGTTTTGAAATAACACTCACCATGACCCAAATACTATGGAGATTAATTGAAGCTGCTTCTGTTGTGAAACATTACTATCCCTTGAAGCAGGAAGAATGACGAACCTACCAGAGATCACCAGCGCAGTTATTAGTTTGAGGTCTTGTGGTCCGTTTAGCAATGGTCAGATCTGCCTCAGTGGACACAACATACAGGACTGATTGAAAATATTATACTTGAGATCTTAAAGAAAAAAGGTCTGCATAAAAGGCAACCCTATTTTACCTCACCCCCTGTTTTCTATGTTTGTAACCCCACTCCTTTCTGTGATTCAGCAGTTATTCATTTTTATCTCATTCTCTCTCACACCCTCCATTTGTTTTATATGCTCTCCCCTTCTGTAATTCCCCCCTACTTCATGTTTTACATAAGTCTCTCCTATCAACTCCACCATTTTTATCATCTTCCCCTTTAAAGGGGAACATTCACCTGAAAAAAAAATTGGAGCGCTGGTTATAAGTCCTAAAACAATACCAGCGCTGGGTTGTATTTTAAATCTACTGACCTGTGAGCCGAGATATTAAGGTTTGAAAAGTGCCACTTCCGCATACTGCGGCACCCTGTACCTGCGGCACGGAGCAGCAGGACTTCCCACTTCGCTCCCAGAAGCCCCAGCGAGCGCGTTCTCGCTTGACCTCGGAGCTCAATTGTGTTGGGCTAACGTTACATCCGCCTCAGTTTGAGATGCTACGGAGGTTGCAACTTTTCAAACCTTAATATCTCGGCTCACAGGTCAGTAGATTTAAAATACAACCCAGCGCTGGTATTGTTTTAGGACTTATAACCAGCGCTCCAATTTTTTTTTCAGGTGAATGTTCCCCTTTAAGGGCCAGGGGGATGAATAATGCATTTTAAAGCACTGGGAAAGGATGGGTGGGAAGATATAAATAATCTGGAGCTCTGTCTGTATGGCTTGGTTTATGAGCTGTGGCAAACATAAGGTTTAGTAACCCATTCTGTTCACTTAAAGGGTTACTTAACTGTTTATCACAATTCTTCAACCCAAACAAAAACTGGAACTGAATCTAAGGCAAACTTGAATATAAAGAGATGTCATTTTTTCAGATTGATTCCACAGAGAAAAAAAAACTTTGCTCAATATATTGAATTTGCTTATATATAAAACATGAGCAAAATTCAAGGGCCATGAAAATGTTATAGCCATAAAAAAGTAAGTAGGGGGTTCTTGTTAGGAGGAGTTAATTCTCATTTAACTAATTAATGTTTCTAGCACATGTACAAACCAATGACATCTCCATCTATTAATACAACTAAGATAAGGATGGTGGGCTAATCTAACAATAAATTGTTGTATTTGTGTATGTTCTGGTGATATTTTGGTAGTTGTCCTACATTCAGTTGCTTTTTGTCTTTTAAAACATTAATTCATTATTTAATTAATTCAAAATACAAATAAATAAATAAAATAGAAAATAACATCAGAATATAATATTAAAGTGCCCTCTACTGGTAGCTAGCAATATTGCATGACTGCAAATGTGACAGTCCCTCACATTTTTCAAAACAGAGAACTGGAAAAGACAAACAAGAAAACCTTTAAAATTATTTATCTCATCAGATGTTGTGAAGTTTTACATTGCATTGATTCACAATACTGCCAGGACCTCTAAAGCATCTAAGGAGTTAAAATACAGAAGTGAACACAATATACATAGCTTTTATTATTAAATCAAATAATTATGCTTATGAATGCATAACAAGGCTGGATTTAGATTAAAGAGGGCACAGAAAATACATTGGGAGATTTCCTCTGCTACTTACTAATCATCATCAAATCATATTATAAGGCCTTCCATATCATGGGATAAAAAGGACGCATTATTAGGAGCAATTAACCCTTTGAGTGCCAAATGGCAGTCCAACACACTGAGCTGGACATCCATCTAGAATTCAATACGTTAGCAACAACTGAATATTTTGAGGTCTTATTCAATCCAGGTCAATTTACAAATGTAAATATGCCTTTAACCTCACTTGATTTAGACCTCCAGCTATAATTGCATTAATGCTCATTGAAAGCTGACCACAAGCAGTGCACACATGCATTTGATTTTACTGACACAGTATTACTACTGCCATAAGGATAGATCTTTTACTGATCCAAGTCACTAACAATCACTACTCCATCCAGGGCATTGAGGCAATCATCATTACAAGGACTGATCAGTTTAATCAAAGTAAAGAGGGAGATATGTTCCATCATGGTTGACAACCCCTGAAATTATTTTTTCCTGAAAGTACTGGAAAAAAACTGACGACCAATTTTTTATTTAACATATCTGCGTAAAATGGTAAACAATGCTGAATACTTTTAGTTCGTAGCTTTGGGTTTTGTTTCTTTTTTTTTTTTTTTTTTGGAAGTAGTTTTACTGGCACCTCCAATTTTAACAATTTTTTTAATAACTGCCAGTAAATTTACTGATAGTTTAAAACTAGGTCTTCCACACCCAGGGATGGTTTCTCAAAAACTCCTATTGCTGTCTATCAGACAATGTGGAGATAAAGCCAGTGATAAATGTATCGCTTGTGACTGTATAAGATGATCCTAGATGCTGCAGGGTGTATTAAAAGAACACTAATGTTTCTGAAAAATAAACCCTTATTTATATTAATCTGGACAAAAAAGTTCTAATAGTCACTTAATGAATTCTGTGTAGATTTGTCTTCCAAAATGCATACTTCATTAGAAGTGGAATTTATATTCATGGAGGCAGACACAATATTTTGTTTTACTGTCTAGAAACCAAACTCCTCCCACTTCAGTAGTAGAAGCTGCATCAGGAGCCCTGCACAAAGAATCATGTCTGGCTTCATGGACGCTATCTCCAGTATAAGGATTTCTTTTGTAGAACCATTCCACACAAGAGTTTTCATTGAAGCCTTTAGAATTTTCTGCCAAGATTAAAGCGGAACTGGCATTTTGTAGCAAATAGGTGATTTTGAAAGAGCTTTCAAAAGCACCTATATTTATGTTTTTGGTCATATTTATTAACCCCAAAGGACTGGCCAGGCGAGCGGCCGGCACTTAAAGACCACAGAGATTTTTTTGTTTTTTTTTGCAGGAACAGATTCAGAGCTGCCCGAACGGCGTGCAGCCGCATGGGGAGCCCTGAAATCCATGATGTGCCTGGACCATCACTGGTCCTTTAGGGAAGTTTTCCCGTGATGGTCCTGGTACGCCATGGGTCCTTAAGGGATTAAAAACAATTGTGTATGATAAATTTATCATTATTGATTTGTTAGTGCAAATCTGGCAGGCACTGCCACACTGCTCCCCATCCCAACTGTCACTTCCTACCAGGGTGTATGAATATCTCAAACTACTGTTTGAAATAAAAAGGCTAACAAATATATTGGAGCTGTTGAAAACTCTTTCAAAACTACCCATTTTTTACACAAAGACAGTACCACAGATAAATGAGGGTTTATTATTATTAACAGGTGTTAGTGTTACTTAACCTTTTGGGAGCCAAAAAAGTATCCAATGCATTGAAATGCTTTGGATAGCTCTCTGGCACTCAAAAGGTTAAGAAAAAATACCCAAAACAAAACAAAAAACAACCAAAAACACCTGAGTACCTCTCTGGTACTCAAAAGGTTAAATTAACTGCAATTTTCATTCTCCCCCCTCCTCCACAGGGTGCAGTCACACAGTTGTCTCCAACTTGATGAATAAGGCCCAAAGAACCTGTATATTTTTCAGAAAGTGGGCAGATTACTAAAAATATCCTCCTAACCAACCTGTCACTGCAACTGTATGTTCTCCACCACAGGACACCATCTTCACCTTCCCAGATATCCCCGGAACACGCTGAGGTCTCCTGTGTTTCTTTAGGCTCTCAGGCGGAAGGCCCAGCTTCCCATTTTCAGGTTCACCGAAGGTGTACAGTTCCCCATCCTCTATTGGATATCCCAAAAAGACATAGCCATAAGATGTCAGAATATGTAGCAGGAAATACTATACCAAAGGGCTATGTACAAATGAAAAGAAGGAACAAACCAACTGCACCACAGGGTGAGAAATAAAATACCTCAATGGTTTAAATAGGGCTTTTAACCCCTTGAATGCTAGCGAGATCTCTAAAATATTGTGAAACAATGCACTGGAGACTGTGCTAGAATTCAAGCAGTTAAAATGCCCATTTAAATCAATTTTATCCCCCTCCTACTATGGATCCTATGCATTAAGATTTCTTCAACTTTGGAGATCTTAGTGCATTGGCTCCATGGAATAACATAGGAACTGGAGAAGTGATATCACTGGAGAAGTCATCTCCACTTTATTACCTCTTTATCACCACCTAGTGACTCTCCCTCTTGGATGCTAAAGAGGTCTCCAGTGCAATGCTGTACAATGTACAGAGATCTCTACAACACTTAATAGGTTAAAAGTCACACTGGAGAAATAGCTTTGCTAAAAAAATAGCTCCACGTTATCTTCATGCACGCGATCCTTATGGCCCCCTGCAGAAAGAAAAAGAGTAATTCTAGGGCAAACCAAAAGAACCATTGGCGGGGGGATAAAAATTCCCCAAATCCTTAATATGTTGAATGCCTGAAGTCCTTTCTACCATTTAAGTGAACAGGAATCCCCCTCCCCCAAATAGTGCAGTTGGTTTGTCCCAGAATTGCTCTTCTTTTTCTTTCTGCATTAGACCCACATTTATAAAAGCAAACTGGAGTTGTTCTGGAGTAAACCAACTGCCCCATAGGGAACAAGTAAACATTCCTAAATCCCCATAGACTTAAATAGAGCATTTTAATCCCTTGAAAGCTAAAGGGGTCTCCACTGCATTGCTCTGCAATGCATTGGAGACCTCTCTAGCATTCAAGGGGTTAAAAGTCCAACTTAACAGGTATGTTCTTTCTCCTATGCTCTGACTGGCTTACTCCAGAATAACTCCAGTTTGTTTTTTATCAATATGGGCCTTAGTATCTAAAGTGGAGGTTCTCAATCTTTTATAGGGATGGCACCCCTCACAAGACATACAAGGAAATCGTATTAATGACTTTACTCATCGGATGATAGAGACGATTCCAACATACCGCTTCACAAAGCTGCAGGAACGTCTCTAGCAAGACAGGGGGTTAAAATACAGAAGAGAAAAAAATATATCTAGGTTTTGTTATTAACCTTTTGAGTGCAAGAGGGGTACGGAACACGTACCCCTCTGGCACTCAAAGGGTTAACTCAAGTAGTACATCAGGCATGAAGAGGCCTGACTGAGATTAAAGAGACATCATCTAAATGTGATGCATCTGTAACATAAAGCTATTTAAAATCTAGTTATATCTTGTGAAGCAATTAATTCATTGCACACCGCTTTAAAGGGCTGTTACTGTCCTTTTAAAGATGAAGAATGTTTATTTAATGTTTGTATTTGGAGCGAGACACAAGTGTTGGCATATTCCTCTCTAGTAATATTTATTTTGTTTAGATTATACAAATTACTGGTTAAAAAATGAACATAAAGTGCTGATACATTTTTATCAGTGAAATATAAGTATTTCAAGTGTGTTTGCAGGTTTCATTTGTTCTGATTTGTGTATGTGAAACACATATCAATGCTGTGATTTTTCTTCTCTCTTACGTGTAACGAATGCTGAGTGGTAGTATCCGCAGGAAATCCAAGAGATTGATTTCCCGATATCCACCTGATAAGGGGTGCAGAGGTTAGCTTCCTTGGCCAAGCCGAGTTGACCTTCTGAGTTGTCACCCCACATGAAAAGCTTGCCGTCCACTGCAATAAACCAGAAAAACAGCTTTAGTTATTTTTTCCCCCCTGTTTAAATTGAGGATTTATCGCAAAGGTGGTCTGTCTAGATTGATTCAGGTGTTGTTGGACTACCATCATCCTCAGCTGGTCACTGGAAGTTGCAGCCCAACAACAGCAGAAGGGTTGCAAATTGTCCATGTCTAATTTCTAGACACTTAAATCTGATATCACATCTTTGGCTGTGGTTGTGTTCAGGGAGCAAAGACAGGTTCAATTTCGCAAAGGCTGTATGATCAATGTGCCCTATTTAACCACTTAAAGACAAAGGGAATTTTACACATTCATGACAAAGGCAATTTTTTGCAAACTATTTGTTTAAAGCGGAACTTTCAGATAATAGCAAGTCGCCATGCATTCATTAAATGCATGGCGACTAGCTTGAAAATAGAGGTCTTACCAAAAAAAAAAAAAAAAACTTTTGTCTAAAGGAATCCGTCCCTTTTGGAGACCGGAACTGAGGATAGAGCGCAGACATCTTGTCTGTGCGCATGCGCCGTCAGTCCCGGTCTCCACAGAGTAGCCTGCTTTGCACCATACGGTCACCGGAAGGGACTGACGGCGCAGGCGCACAGACCACACTAACCTGCCCGTCAGTCCCGAAATGGGACAGATTCCTTTAGACACAAGTATTTTTTTTTTTGGTAAGACATATTTTCAAGCTAGTCGCCATGCATTTAATGAACGCATGGCGACTGGCTATTATCTGAAAGTTCCGCTTTAATCTGGTTTCACATTTTATTGTTTAGTGCACTCATGTAAACTATATATTGTTTTTTCCAAGATAGCATAAGCTTTCATATAGCCCTTTGAATGATAGAGAAGTATGCAACACATTGCATACCCCTATGGCACTCAAAGAGTTCAATCCCATAATGTTTTTGCTAAACATCAAAAGACACGGAAACAAAAAAGACATTTTATTATGCTTCTGTCCATGATTGTTTTCATACAACTACAACAGTTAAAGAAAACTACCTCAAAATATTTTCACTTATACTACTGGTCAAAAGTTTTAGTACACCTCAATTTTTGCTACTTTTAATTATTGCCATATAACTTGGCAAAAAAAATTAGAAAAACATGTAAACATTGTAAATATTATAATCTATTTACCAGGGGGTTTTTTAGCGTTTGTAGATGTGTAAAAGATTTTTCATGTAAAAGCTAAAAAAAAGTGCTTTTGTTACTTTTTTTTAATCATATTTTATAATTTTTTTATAGTAAATATACTATATGATGAAAATAATGGTACCTTTAGAAAGCCCATATTATGGCAAGAAAAACAGTATATTATATATATGGGTACATTAAATGAGTAAGAGGAAAATTACAGTTAAACACAAACACATTTAGCACTTCTACTGTGTTTGTGTTTAGCTGTAATTTTCCTCTTACACTTGTTTGAGTGAAAGTTCCACTTTAAAAAGTTTTGAATCCTGTTTACCTACACACAGCCTTAAAACATCCAATGTCACTGTCTGCAACATATCTCTTCCAGTTTGCATGCAGTAGGTTTTTGACTACTGTGTTCCTGCTTAGGCATTTGTTTCCAGGTTTCAGGTTTGGATTAACACTTTAAGTAACAGATAGGTACAAGACACATCACATTGCAGGGCACTTTTCCCCTTTATGGGACTCAAAGGGTTAAGTTACAAACTGGCATAGTATTCGGGGTATGTATGTATGTAGAGAAAATTGTAAAGAGCTGAGTGCCAGACAGGTGTCCAGTATATTGCATTGTACTATGTTGGAAACCTCTATAGCATTCAAAGGGTTAACACCTCCTAATAACAACTCACTCTCTCTCTCCTTTCTCAGATCAGCAGTCCCAATAGTCACTAAGAACAACTTCTGCTTGGACTGGTTCCCCAACATAAATCTTTAATTAGTACTGGTCATCATGTCCACAAAGGAATATATATATATATATATATATACATATTTTTTTTTTGCAGGATGCCACGACACAAAATGCCTCCCAATTAACCCTTTGAGTGCCAGAGGGGTACGCAACGCATTGCAAAGCAATGAGTTGTGTACCCCTCTGGCACTCAAAGGGTTAAGACATTAGAAGAGCATTTTGTGGGCAAGTTTTGTGGTTCTTCAGTCACACAACAATGAATGCCTGCCTCAGTGGAAATAATATACACTAAAATTTTAAGTCACATTTTGGAGAACCAATCCATACAGGAGTGATTCTAAATGGCCTTTAGGATTTTTTTTTGTCCAGATTAACCCCTTAACAACCCTGTGACATGCCAGGACCATCACAGTTTTTTTCCCTTAAGGACAGGTAACTGCCCTGGCATTTCACATATTTTTTACTTACAGGTCTCCTGCGGGAGCACGGTAATAAAAACGGCGTCTGAAATTGACCTGTCCAAGTCCGGAGGGGTCTCTCTTATATGGCATACATCAAAGAGGTCCTTAACCCCTTAATGACCCTTGACGGTCATAGCACGTCATGGGCAGATCTGACTTAACGACCCATGACGTACTATGACTGTCATGGAATTCCGGGCTCCCCCTGCGGCTGCATGCCGTTCGGGGAGTCCGGAACCGGAAACAAAGAAAAAAAAAATGCTTTGTGGTCCTTAAGTGACTGATGCTTGCGTGCGCGGCCGGTCCTTAAGGAGTTAAGAGAAGGTAACTTCCCTGGACTGCTAGACTTCAATGGGTTAAGATACGTGAGCTTTGTTATTAGGACATGTTGGTGTTCTTTAAAGAAGTAGTAAACAAGTCTAAGTAATTACAATTGTATTTATTTTTTTTTTTAATTAACAGTGCCATCTGGTGTCCAGAGAATTCAACTACAGTTGTTGTTCTGTACAGACAGTTATTTTACTGCAGTCTCTATAAGTGAGTTATAACAGAGTTCCCCATAGAATGTGACAGTAACAGCTCCAGAACTTCCTGACAGATTGAAGTGGGAGTATGTATTTTATTCAACAGTATAGGAGTTGTTCAAAATAAAAATATACTTTATCTAGCTACGCCTGGCTAGTGTGCACATTATCCAGTTAAGGAGCCAATTAGACAATTTCAGAATAACTGTAACTATTTATTACCCCTTTAAAAATATTTTAACATATTTTTATTTATGGCAGGTCAATGGTAGGAGAATGCAATGTTTTTTTCTTAAAAACTTAAATATAGTTAATGAGATTTACAACAGACCCAGCGCCATAAAGTTCAATATTCTGTAATGCATTATGTTGCTCTAGGGCACAGATGGGTAAAAAGTCCTCCAACTGCCGCTGACCTACAACCTCCATCATCGCCTGCCAACCCAACAGCTGGCGGGGTGCTAGGAGAAGGGCTTTTACAGGTCATATGTACAAAGATAAAAAGCTAAGCAATTCTGGGGAAAAATAATGCCACTATATATAAAAATAAAAATCCATTTGCATTAACTGAGGCTCTTAACCTTTATGAAACAACTAAAACCTGAACTATTATAGCATTAGACTACAGATGGCTACTTGACCTATAAATCCTTTCATATCAGCATGTGGTACCACAATGATAAACATCCCTCCAGCAATTTTCAGTCCTGAAACAGATGGACCTATGCCTGGGGGGATTGGAAGAATCTGAATACCCACAGAGGTGGCTCCTATATACCAATCAGCTAACAAACAGCAAACTCAGCAAAATTCAGTTTGGAAAAAGTGTCTTCAAAGCTTTGTTTTGAGTCATAAATGACACCCAAAATATCTTGCTTCCGTTCTATACGTCTTTCCTTTCTAAAATAAACGGATTTGCTTTAGTTCAGAGATGGACAAACAGAATCACCCCAAGGGCTGAAAATGTGGCCCTCAGTGCACCTAGGGGTTAAGCTACACATTTCTCTCTAACACCAGGGGGTTAAATTGGAGCATAGTAAGTATAAATGGAAATATGCTCTGAGGATGTGACAATAGGATGTGTGATGTTGTAAAGGAAATGTATCTCTTTCCCCCTGTACCAGGGGATGGACTGAGGCCCAAAGAAAGGCTGCTGAGTGTTGCTGTTGCCAATCACTGCTTTAATATAACTGTAAGAGTTAGAAAGTCAGAATCAGTAGGTTTGCATCTTAACCTCTTAAGGACCGGCGCACGCACTCGCGGCCAGCACTTGAGGACCACAGGGTTTTTTCTATTTGCATGACATATGGTCCTTAAGGGTAAGTGATGCTTTTGGGTGCAAGCTCTTTGATACAACACACTACAGTAACTGCTTCTCTGTTTACAAATCAAATACATTTTACATAAGGGAACAGGCATAAATACATCTTGCAGTTTTATCAAGCTCATCGTGTTGATAGCTGTTTTACAATGATAATGGTGTTTCTTGTATCACATTGTCAGGGCTCCTACCTGTTAGAGCTGCTGATGTATTTGATCCGGCTGACAGCTGTTTGATTTTATATTGAGAGTTAAAAAACGAGATTTCATGAAAGCTTGTCCTTTCTGTTGTGTCACCAAGGCCCAGCTGTCCTTCACTGTTCCCGCCAGATGAATAAAGCTTTCCTTGGCCTATAAAGGATAAAGCACACAACTTGTTATATTTCATGTACAGCTCATTTTCTGAAGATAGCTCTCTGTTGCTCAACTACAACAGCCATATTGCAACAGCCTCCAGATTGAATTCAGGCATTAGTAACATACTGTAAAATCTCAGGTATAAAAGGCACCTGTTTATAATATGCAGGTGTATATTATACCCAAGATTTTAGGAGAAAACAAAAGTGCCTATATATAATACGTACCCTTGTTTTCCAGTTGCACACATAAAAAAATGGCAAGTTTCTCTCCCTACCCGCTTACCCATGGCCGCCTCTGCCCCTCCGGAGTCCAGATTACGCACCCTGACAGGGTCCCAGCAGGTGGCGTGCTTGCATCCACCGCCCGCTTCCTGCATGGCCCTGTCAGGGCATCCTCTGCCCAGCCAATGGTAGTGTCTTGTGAGGACCGTAAGGTCCTTGCAGAGCAATACCATAGATCCAATGAGCAAAGAATAACAGGTTTTTTTCCAGCATGACTGTATATTGTCAAGCAAAAGATGCTTCTAACACACTGTCAAGCACTGTGTTACAAGTATTGCATGGTCCTGTGTTAGGGACAAATCTAGCATTCAAGACGTAAATATTTTTTAGGTGACAACACATGGGATATGCCCTGTTATTTACTGTTTTTAAAATGATTTTTAGAAAAGTACTCTAATCATAAAAGAATAGTTTACCTGTGCAGACCAATGTGTGATTTCTTCCACAAGCAGCAAAAAGAACCTTTTCAGATTTTAAAGCTGTAAAACAAGAAGTAATTTGGACAGGATTAGATTACCTTTACTGGAATGGTACTCACTGAGGCCTGTCTATTAACAGATTATGTCTACACTTAGAAGAATGGCTCTAAAGTGAAAAACGGAATGGAAGTACCGTATTGTGCAAAAGTCTTAGACAGGTGTGAAAAAATGCTGTAACGTAAGAATGCTTTCAAAAATAGACGTGTTAATAGTTTATATTTATCAATTAACAAAATTATAGTGATTGAACAGAAGAAAAATCTAAATCAAAATCAATCAGCATCAGTTCTTCTAGGTACACTTGCACAAAGTCAACGATTTTGTAGGCATATAGTCAGTTGTATGATTAAACAATTATACCAAATAGATGCTAATGATCATTAATTTAATATGTGGATTGAAGCACAATCTATACACACACACACACACACACACACACACACACCCGTTTCATTCACATTTCTCACTCCCCCGGTCTCATGTCGACATGAGCTGGTCTGTTAAGTGCCAGCCGAGCCTCTTATGTGGTAGCCCTCTTATGTGCTAGCAGTGAAGCCAGGACAGCTATCGGGGAAAGGATACATGAGGCAGTGAGAGAGGGAGCTGGTACATCTGATTAAATGCACCTGTATCCTAAGCCTTTGCTTTGGCATTCTGCTGCTCATACACCTCATCATAAAATTAATCTCACTATTGCCGAAGAAGCACCCAACCCACTCAAGGGGTTAACAATGTTTATGACTTTTTATTTTCATTTATTTTTTTTTTATTTATTTCTTAGTTTCTTTGTAGAACACATTTTTTTTTTTTTTTTTTACTTTTAACGATAAGTAAGTCAACCCTCTGAACCACCGTCCCGGTTATGCTCTTGTATCCTTGGTGACATCTAATCACATGATCATATTTTGCAGCTGGAGTCCTTCCTAATGCAAAGATGCAGCGATATTGTGGTTGTCAAAAGGACACTAAGGGCTCGATGCAAATGTTGGAGTTAAAACCAATGTGAAGAAAAAAACTGCCTTCACGAGTTAACCAAGACTGGGTAACGTGAGATTCAAATCCTCCTGGAAAGGTTAACATGCGACGGCCTACAACACAAACAAAAACTACAAAACTGGAGTCGCCTAAAATCTGACCTAATTGTCGACGCAAAACACACGATAAATGTGAGAAACGTCTCAATAAAAAAAAAAAAAATAAAAAAAAAAAAATAAAAATCCGACGTTACCGAGTGCCCCAGCCAATCACAGCACCCCAAAGTATCAAGTTCAGTCGAATAAACTATCAATAGACCCAAAATAACCAACACACCATTGCCTGTTATCGAGTTCCAAGAGCTAGATATCAGGACCCAGGAGCGGAGGCTAGTTAAAGGGAGAAAGGGAGTTTAGGCTCGCACTCACACACACAGGTAGAAGGAGTTGGAGAGACTGACAGCACACATAGCAAGTGAGTGACAGAGAGTGAGTGAGTGTGTGAGGGCCTGAGTGAGTGCCTGGGTGAGAGGAATGGCAAGGAGAAGAGGTCAGGAGAGAGGGGTGGGGAGAGTAGGAGGAGATGAGGAAGAGGAGCAGGTGGGTATCCCTGGTAAGGGTAGTGAAGGGAGATCCCTGGGGAGGAAGGGCAGCCACGCCAGAGAAGGCACATCTAGTGCAGGGGCAGTGGAGAGAGTGGGACGAGGGGTAGCCCAGGGGGTGCACCACGCACAGCCAGGGCCAGTGCAGGCAGGGCTGGAGACCCACAGTCAGGGCTCTCATAGAACCTCTGGGGGTGAGGAGGAGGAGAGGGCGAGACAGCCCATAATCAGCGAGGAGGAGAACCTTGCCCTGGTGGAGGCGGTCATCTCCAGGGATCGGCTCCTGTTCCCAAAGGGGAAGGTCACCGGCATGGGGGCCAAGCGTAAAGCTGCATGGCGGGAAGTCCTGAATGCAGTCAATGCAGTGTCCAGCTTCTGCTACTCACAGGAAGCCGTCAAGAAGAGGTGGGCCAACTGCAAGGCCAGGGTGAAGAACAAGATGGGCCAAGAGGCCATGCATGATGCCGGCACAGGGAGTGGTCCGCCACTGTGCATCACTACACAGAGTGGGAGGAGGCAGTGAGGACAGCACTGCAGGGAATCCCAGGGTGGCATGACACCGGAGACGAAAGGAGCCTCCAGTCCACTGGTAAGTGCCTCAAGGCCTACACACACACATCACACAAATATTGACACCTACCAGACAGAGGCCAACACAGTGACACCTGAACACATGGACAACATTCCACACCACAATTCAGCAACACAGCTTGGAGGGACATCAAACAAGGACAGAATACTTGACAAACCTAGCCTGAATAGTAATGGTCAAGTCCCTGTTGAATCCCCTTCATGCTGTCCACAACATCACGCATAGCACAAAAACAATGCACACCACCATATGTTAATCAAAGATATAACTATCATGTGTATCACAATGTCAGACATACGAGTGACAAAGAGGTCAGCACACAACCCCTTGAGTGCCACAGGGATAAGTAATGCATTGTTCGACAATACATTGGCTAGTCCCCTGGCACCCAAAGGGTTACCAGAGAATAGCAAGGAGGGGAATTGGTGTGTTTCCTATTGTATTGTTACTGCATGTCAGGGCTAGGTGTTGTACATGTAAGTAGTTAGTCCAAGTGGAATACCCAAGGTTCAGCTTTCTGCATCATATGTAGCCTGCAGAGTGTGAATGGCCAGGGGGCATTCCACGCCATCCGCACTCTGCAGGATATATGTGATTCACAAGGCTCAATCATGATGGGGGGGGGGGGGACACATCCACTAGTGCAGTGGTTCTCAACTCCGGTCCTCGGGACCCACTAACAGGCCAGGACTTAGGGATTTCTCTGTTAGAGCACAGGTGTGGTGATCAGAGGCTCATTCACATTGATTAACTCACCTGTGCTCTAAAAAGGAAATCATCAAATCCTGGCCTGTTAGTGGGTCCTGAGGACTGGAGTTGAGAACCACTGCACTAGGGTGTCAGAAAGAGGTGACAATGTGTACATGACAACTGCAGTGTCAAAACACCTGCAATCCCTGTTATTCTGTGTAGCCAATGCACTGAGATCTAAACAACACGTGACATATCAGTGCTTAGACTCCATGGCATAACATAGGAAAACATAGAAGTAACCTCCATTAGTACAGTATAACCATGCATATGTTTGGTGTGTGTTAGGATTTTATGTGTTCGTGTGTCCTCCAGATGATTGTGTTGCTGGGTTCCAAAGATCATATTGGTTGGTGTGCTTGTTGTGTCTGTCACTGTTGCTGACATCACTGGTTGGACTCTGTAGTCAATGGCTATCACTGGTGCATTGCTGTGTTTAGAGGTCCTAGTGTGTTTGCTGTTGAGGCCTAGGTGTAGGACATGCAGTGGGTTTGTGTCACTCATGGTGTGAGTTCAGTTTTGCTCACCACATGGCTCCTAATGAATGGGGATAGCAAGAAGGTATATGCCTTGCCATCCCCACTGCTCAGGATACACATGATGACCAAATCTACTCCACTGTAGGTTAGTAGAATCAATGTAAGTGATCACGTCAAGCTTAGCAATGTGTGTCAGGATGGTAACCAATGCACTGCAAAGCAATGCAATGGATACCATCCTGCAACTCAATGGTTCACATGTAAAAGTAATAGTCCTGCAGCACTCCTGTCATACCTCACATCACTGATTACATTGTGTCATTTCTCCACACAGCACACCAGGCATCATGAGCTGAGGACTCTGGAGGCACCTCCTCTGAGGAGGCCACCACATCCAGGGTGCTGTCACCACAACCACCACCGTAGCAGTGGCCCCACCATGGCCCCCAGGGTCCACCTCACCATCAGCAGCCACAGCAGCAGCAACTGGCCTACCAGGCTCCACTGCAGCAGGAGCTGGCCTAGCAGGCCCCACCGCAGCAGCTGGCCTATCAGGCCCCACCGCAGCAGCAGCAGCTGGCCTATCAGGCCCCACCGCAGCAGCTGGCCTATCAGGCCCCACCGCAGCAGCAGCAGCTGGCCTGTCAGGCCCCACCGCAGAAGCAGCAGCTGGCCTGTCAGGCCCCACCGCAGCAGCTGGCCTATCAGGCCCAACCGCAGCAGCAGCAACTGGCCTATCAGGCCCCACCGCAGCAGCAGCAGCAACTGGCCTATCAGGCCCCACCGCAGCAGCAGCAGCTGGCCTACCAGGCCCCACCGCAGCAGCAGCAGCTGGCCTACCAGGCCCCACCGCAGCAGCAGCAGCAGCTGGCCTACCAGGCCCCACCGCAGCAGCAGCAGCAGCTGGCCTACCAGGCCCCACCGCAGCAGCAGCTGGCCTACCAGGCCCCACCGCAGCAGCAGCAGCTGGCCTACCAGGCCCCACCGCAGCAGCAGCAGCTGGCCTACCAGGCCCCACCGCAGCAGCAGCAGCTGGCCTACCAGGCCCCACAGCAGCAGCAGCAGCTGGCCTACCAGGCCCCACCGCAGCAGCAGCAGCTGGCCTACCAGGCCCCACCGCAGCAGCAGCAGCTGGCCTACCAGGCCCCACCGCAGCAGCAGCAGCTGGCCTACCAGGCCCCACCGCAGCAGCAGCAGCTGGCCTACCAGGCCCCACTGCAGCAGCAGCAGCTGGCCTACCAGGCCCCACCGCAGCAGCAGCTGGCCTATCAGGCCCCACCGCAGCAGCAGCAGCTGGCCTATCAGGCCCCACCGCAGCAGCTGGCCTACCAGGCCACACGGCAGCAGCTGGCCTACCAGGCCCCACCGCAGCAGCAGGCCTACCAGGCCCCACCGCAGCAGCAGGCCTACCAGGCCCCAACAACGGGTAGGTATCTGATGCCTGAGATGGTGCCTATGCCGAGCAGTCTGGGTTCGGGCCAACCCTTAGGCCATGGGGACACATGTGGCAGGAGGACACCCAGAGGTCCACATTTGTATGGCCCATGGGGTATGTGCACGTGGGGCTCCTGGGGAAGCCACAACGCCCCCAGGCAAGGGAGGTGTTCACCCCACCACCACCAACTTCACCCCCACCAACACAAGTCTGCCACTTGGATGCCAGGGAATACGAGGGGAGTGAGGGGTCCAGGGATCAGAACCTGTTCGCCCCACAAAGCACCCATGCCAGTGAAGCTCCTCCTGAGGCACTACATGGGAGTCCGCTCCCCCACAATACACCACCACCTCCATGCCTGTGACACCCACGGGCACAGCGGCCCTTGATGCGACATGTGTGGCCATCCAGGGGGAGCAGCCCACAGTCATCATGAGGTGTGCCCGAGCACTGAGGCGAGTGGAGTTGACCCTAGGGTGGATCATGTGGTGCCTCAGGGCCACTGAGGCACAGCAGGTGGTGTCGAACATGCAGCAGATTCAGTTCAACAGGATGATGGAGGTCCATGGCCACATGCTGGTGGAGATGTGGGACTCCAACCGCAGACCAAATGAGCGGCAGGACATGGGCCAGTCATCACGGGAGGGGTCCAGTGATGCATCACCAGCCAGCCAGCAGTGATCCACGACCCCCACCACCACCACCAGCAACCAGACCCCCTCAGGTAAGCAGCCGGAGTCAGAGGGAATCCACCTCTACAGCTCCCCACCCCCAGACCCTCAAAAAAGTAAGGCCAACCTTCTCCAGGCCCTTTCAATAAATACGTGCACTTCTTCATAACATCTGTGTCCATGCATGTTTCCTATTCAAGATGTTGTTTGTTTGGCAGAGTTGTCTCCAATGCATTGAAAAGCTACATAGTGAACACAACTCACGTACAATGAATGGCATCACAAGCTTTTACAGCAGGGGTGAACATACACATCACATACAGATATGTTTGTCCAAGTTCAACTCACAGACATACGAAAGCCAAACAACATCAGGGTGTTGTTCTATGATGTGACTTGAACTTGAACATGAACACATTAGATATATCAACAGGATCACAATTAAGGGGATAGTAATGCTTAGAATGTTTGAAAAAATATGTTTTAGGGTTCATCCCCCTGAGTAGAACAAGGGAACTCCCACTGCTGAAGGGTGTTTCATTCACAGATTATTTCAGCTCACAGTTGTTTTTTAAATAGGAAAATCACAGTGGCCTGAAATTGTCAAGTGGTGCTGTTGCTACACCATCCTATGGAGATTCATGGTGCTGGGACCAGAGCTGTCCATGGGATGGTGTAGCAACAGTGCCACTATACAATTTCAGGCCACTGTGAGATTTGGTCTATGACATTCAACTTTTAGCTGAAATAACTTTGGAATGCAAAGCAGGGGAGTTCCCTTGTTTTACTCAGGGGGATGAACCCTACTAGATAGGTTTAGGAAACATATTCAGTATTACTATACCTTTAAACCCTGACAGGGGAGGGGTGATCAATGACACAAGATACTCATATGTGATCAGATTTGTAATTGACATGGACACCAACAGGTGATCCTCATGGATGCGGATTCAACGTGTCACCAGAACAAACATCTGGACCATGAGGGGCATGCCATGGATGCCTGCAGAGGGTGAAAACAAGACTGGAAGGTGTACTACAAACACAACAGTCATGCTATTGCTGACCCATCATCATACCCTTGAGTGCCAGACGTGTACACAACACATTGGTCAGCAATGCTTTGGAGACCTTACTGGCACTCCATGGGTACAGCTTGGTTATTTGACACGGAATGAACAATTCATTGCTCGTCAGGGTGTTGTCTAGCCATCATGACCTTATGGGGTTTGTATCACGGTATGGCAAGAAGACATATGTATATGTGAGTGGGCACACACATCAGTGTGTATTCATACTTTTTTGATTATTATGATATTGTACTTTATATGTATGATAATATTGCACATTGCTAATGGGCCACTTTGAATTGTTTGTGGATACTTGGTATTGCACGTTTGCTTTACATATACTTGCTCTAAGACTATAGATGCATTATTCAATGTTGGAATTTCTTCATGACTCCATATTCCTGTGCTGGATGGTTTTTAATTGATTTGATGTATTCACTTGATTAATTTTTTATTGTCTGATATAGCTTTTGTTCGTT
Organism: Rhinophrynus dorsalis; assembly: GCA_037306005.1. Classification (NCBI taxonomy): domain Eukaryota; kingdom Metazoa; phylum Chordata; class Amphibia; order Anura; family Rhinophrynidae; genus Rhinophrynus; species Rhinophrynus dorsalis. The sequence continues at coordinate 157,956,608 of CM074719.1, forward strand.
TGGTATACTCCTGGAGTGTGCGTCAGTTATTAGGGTTTTTTTTGTTTGTTTGTTTGTTTGTTTGGTTTTTTTTTTGGGGGGGAGGGGCACCGCCTACTGGTTCTCCTCTGGTTGGTTAATCCCTTCCTTTCGTCCCTTTTTTCTGGATCATGTGGTCATAATGGACTAACGGTAAGGTGTGTGTTATCCAGGTAATTGTTTTCTGGTGTGTATGTGGTTAGTGGTGTGATTATTTGTAATTGGTATATACCTGTCAGGTGTGTGTTTTGTCTCCATGGACTGCTGAGCTTACATAGGTGAGCTTGATTTGTTGTTGGAGTGACAGGTGTGCATGTCGTGTTGTGCGTTAACCCCTGTTGTTCAAAGGTGTGTTGGGATGGCTTATGTTGTGCTGCTTTCGGTTCCCCTTGTCCCTGTAGGGCTGCTGGATTCTTGCTTGTCTGTGACTTGTTTGTATGATGTAGGCCAGTGGTTCACAACCAGGGTGTCATATCATGTTGGTGCACCATGTGCACCAGCTCAGGGTGCATCACTTTTCCCATGTTGCTATGTTCTGCATTAGTGATTGGTAATATTAATTTAAACATTTTTTGGGGAGATGTGTGTATGGGACATTTGATGCACTATATTCTTCTCATTGCCATTACAGGAAAAGTCAAGGGTGATATTAAATTCCTCTATTATTCAGCACTTCCTAAGTTCTGTTCATCTTTAGAGAACAAATATCTACAATATAAATAATTAGGAAAAGCAAAAGAAAACTTTCAAGGCTTCATAAGGTGTTAGAGACTATTCTAGTAAACACAAGGTTGCAAAGCAAACAGCTACTGCAGTTTTTGCTTTTTCAAAAAGACCCCTTTTACTCTAACAATGACAGATAACTGGCTACTAGTCATGTCAGATATACCAACAGCAAGGCCGAATAACCAGAGTAAATTAAGCAGGAATCTGGAGCTGGGTGGCTGCATCTACTAGTTGGTAGCTGGAGAACTGAATGTCCAATGCAGGAAGTCGTACCCCTCTTGCAAACTCCATTGACTTGGGAGTCCGTAGTAGGAGACAGATCCACTGGCTATTAGGAGGATACAAGCAAAGAATAAGACAGCTGAAGTCTGTAAGTAAGGCCAATGTTGAAGAAGGAAACAAAGGTACAAATTCATTTATCAGGCCAAGGGTTGGGGCAGGCAACTATGGTCCAGAGTCCGAGAAACACAAGTACCAGGAAGTATCACGGTGCCCGTGCTCCCTTTGTCTTGTTTCCTGTCAGTCTACACTGTGATTGCTCCCATTGGCTGTCCTGTCTTTGTCCTGCCCAGTATGGCCTTTATATACTGGGCTCTGGCACCAATACGGTGACCTTTTGTGGTGTTCCTGTACCAGTACTTGTTTCTGCTCAGTGATTCCCAGTGTACCGACTTGGCCTGCCTGACTGCTCTGCATTTGTCTCCTGCTCCTGTGTACCGACCTGGCTTGGCTGACGTTCCTGCTCCTGTGTACTGACCCAGCTTGGCTGACGTTCCTGCTCCTGTGTACCGACCCGGGTTGGCTGACGTTCCTGCTCCTGTGTACCGAACCGGACTGGCTGACTTTCCTGCTCCGTGATTCAGCCCGGCTTGGCTAACGTTCCTGCTCAGTGATTCGACCCGGCTTGGTTGGCGTTCCTGCTCTGGCTGCCCTGTGTCGTCCTGGCAACATTCTGATCCTCCAGCTATCCAGTCTCCACTACTTTTCCTGCAGAGTACAAGTGTCAGTTCTGTTACTGCTACGGCAGTGTGTCGTTGGCCTAGTCTCTGTTACTGCCTCTGCAGAGTGCAAGTGTCAGTTCCGTTACTGGTACGGCAGTGTGCCTTTGGCCTAGTCTCCGTTATCGCTCCTGCAGAGTGCAAGTGTCAGTTCCGTTACTGCTACGACAGTGTGCCATTGGTCTAGTCTCCGTTACTGCTCCTGCAGAGTGCAAGTGTCTGCCTCTGTTACTGCTACGGCAGTGTGCCCTTGGCCTAGTCTCCGTTATCGCTCCTGCAGAGTGAAAGTGTCAGTTCTGTTACTGCTACGGCAGTGTGCCTTTGGCCTAGTCTCCGTTATCGCTCCTGCAGAGTGCAAGTGTCAGTTCCGTTACTGCTACGGCAGTATGCCATTGGTCTATTCTCCGTTACTGCACCTGCAGAGTGCAAGTGTCTGCCTCCGTTACTGCTACGGCAGTGTGCCCTTGGCCTAGTCTCCGGTATCGCTCCTGCAGAGTGCAAGTGTCAGTCCCGTTACTGCAACAGCAGTGTGCCTTTGGCCTAGTGTCCGTTATCGCTCCTGCAGAGTGCAAGTGTCAGTTCCAGTACTGCTACGACAGTGTGCCATTGGTCTAGTCTCCGTTACTGCTCCTGCAGAGTGCAAGTGTCTGCCTCTGTTACTGCTACGGCAGTGTGCCCTTGGCCTAGTCTCCGTTATCGCTCCTGCAGAGTGCAAGTGTCAGTTCCGTTACTGCTACGGCAGTATGTCATTGGTCTATTCTCCGTTACTGCTCCTGCAGAGTGCAAGTGTCTGCCTCCGTTACTGCTACGGCAGTGTGCCCTTGGCCTAGTCTCCAGTATCGCTCCTGCAGAGTGCAAGTGTCAGTCCCGTTACTGCAACAGCAGTGTGACATTGGCCTAGTCTCCGTTTCTGCTCCTGCAGAGTGCAAGTGTCTGCCTCCGTTACTGCTACGGCAGTGTGCCATTGGTCTGGTCTCCGTTACTGCTCCTGCAGAGGGCTAGTGTCTGTCTCCGTTACTGCTATGGCAGTCTCCTACGTTACGCAAGTCCTGATATTTCTCTGGCAGTTCACGTTTGTTCTGCTAACCTGTTTCTGGGCATTCTGTATACCTAAGCTCTCTTTATGGAGAGAGCCCTATCACAGAACTCTCCACACATGGAACCGTTCACACTCTGTGAAGATCATTAACCCATTCAGTGCCTTATTCCTGGGAATCCAACATATTCTGCCTGACTGGTGTCAGTATAGGCTGCTAAGGACTTTATGGTTATACTGGACCTGTGTAGGCATATGTATATGTAACCTGTTGTGTGTCTGTATTATTCTGCTTGTATACTACAGGACCTGTGAGGGTTATTATATTATTGTGAGTTCAATAAAACAGTGTTTTATCCTAAACCACTGTGTCTGTGAGTCGAACAAACCGTTACAGTAAGCTACATTCCCCAAGGCATATGGATAACTGAGCACTGTTTGCAACAAACTATGGCTCTTTATAGGACCACCCTACCTGAATAAGCTTTAAAGCATGTTAGCTAATGTGCTCCACTGGCAAGATCTGGTCTCCCCTAGCAAATAGTAGTATGAAAAAAATCAAGACAAGGTAATGAAAGAGAGAATCTAGATTAGATGAATGCAACAGAGCCCCCATCCCATAGAGAAGAAGCGCTAAGGTGTCAAAGTCACCCTCACAACTCTCCACTATTTATGTTATCATATGCAGTCTACACATAGGTACCCGTCACCAAAGGAACGTATCTCACTTAGTCCATATCCTCCCAGATATTGCTGGATAGCAACTCTCATCATCATTTGCACGAGGAAGATGGGAGTTGTAGTTCAATAACAACTGTTGGCCTCTGTTGCAAACTCTTGATATAGAGGTATAAAGACCCAGAGATGCCTGGAATGTCATACTAAGAAAACCAATTGCAAAAATTCCTAAATTAAAAAAATAATAATTATTATCTCAAGTGTGTACTATTAATGGGAACTGTGTAACTAAATCTGGAATATGATACATCCCCCTGTCATACACAAACTGGAAAACTAATGTTTATACACAGATTAGCTGGCTGATAGCCATGCTCATAATCAGATGAAATAAAATCTGGATGTGTTCAAAGGCATGATGTGGTCTGCAATATTATCTGTGAACAATTAATATTTTTCTTGGTACTGAAAATCAGATTTGTGCAAATACAGTGCCTTTATGAGTCTGACCATTTCTTGCTTCAAGTAATCAAACTAAAATTCAACGTACTGCCCCTTTCAAAATCCTCTCCGTTACCAATAATTCAGGGATTCCTGGTAAATAGCCCAATTACACAGTTATGGCTTGCAACACTTTGCAGATCACATATTTTATTAGGGAAATGGGCCTTATGTATAAAGGCAATGTTGGGCAATTGTGTGGAAAGCCAAATGTACCACAAACAAATAGAAATTCTCCTGATTCAGCATTTATCTCACAGATATTTCACAGTAACTTTTATTGGCAACAAGATAAAGTTAAAAAGATATTAAGAAACTGCAAACAAACTGGCTTCAATAAACATTGTAAAACGTTGTGTTGAAACTAAAGAATTTGTGAAATGAAGGTCTACATTATATTTAAACTGAATCCTCTGTAATAAGATGATTAACCCCTAGTATGCAAGAAATGGCTTCTGCGCATTACACTGGATCAGTTTCTAGCATTCAAAAGGTTAAAGTACATAAGTGAGAGCCAAAAATCATGTGTCTGCAAAAATAGTTTAAAATGAAACTTGCTGTATTTTTAACCATTTCAGTGTCCTCGTCATTTGCAACACATTGTGGAGCACAAAGGTTTAATCTCTTTCTACAGTTTTCAGAAAGATGAAGGACAGAGAAAACAAAAGAACTGAGAAAGAACAAAGAGGAGTACGAGAAGGAGAAAGAAAGAAGAGAAAGTCTTTTCTTCTTTCTTATTCTGCCCCCTACTTTGGTAGCAGCAGTCATCATATGAGGTATAAATAATAGACTACATGACCAAAAGTACATGGGAACTGCTTAAAGCAGGATTGTCCAAGTTCAATCCTCAAGGGCCACCAACAGGCCAGTATGTAAGGATTTCCCTTATTAATCACAGGTGAGTCAGTCAACATGAATGAGCCACTGATTAACTCACCTGTGTTTAATCAGGGAAATCCTTACATCCTGGCCTGTTGGTGGTCCTCGAGGTCTGAACTTGGACAGGCCTAGCTTAAAGGATCAGTAATGTTTAATTCCACAAGAAGCTCTGAACGTACATCATAGTTAATAGTACTGATGTCTGATGCTCTTACTCTTCAAAACTGGCTAGTTATGCTGTAAGTAAATTATGAAGTTTACCCCTCCCAACCCTTTTCCTGAATGCCAGTGTTTGTCTCAGATCCAGCAGCAGAAGACGAGGGACAATCTTTAGTCAGTATTAAGAAAAAAGCCTGCCCTCCTTTGTCAAGGAGGACAGAGTTTTTCTTATTGACCGGTTTTCAGATCTAAGGGGAGGGGGCTATGAATCGGCAAAAGGGTGTGAGGGATAAAATTCATCATATAGTTACAGAGTAACTAGCAAGTTTTGAACAGTAAGAAGCATCAGACATCAGTACAATTAACTATGATGAACGTTCAGAGCTGCTTGTGGAACTAAACATAACTATCCCTTTAAATTAGTTGAACTGCTGACAGGGGCATAAAATAAAGCACACAACCATGAAAACTCAAAGACAAACATTGGCATTGGAATGGCATGTCTTGCAGAGCTCAGTGATTTAACGTGACACCATTATAGCATGCCACCTTTCCAACAAGTTAGTTTGTCAAATTTCCACCCTGCTAGAGTTGCCCTGGTCATCTTTAAGAGCTGTTCTAGTGAAGCGGAAATGTCTAAAAGCAACAACAGCTCAGCTACGAAGTGGTAGGCCATACAAGCTCTCAAGACCTCAGAGTGCTGTAGCATGTAAAAATCATATGTCCTTTCTTGAAACACTCACTACAGAGTTCCAAATTTCATCTGGAAGCTATATCAGAACAAAAGCTGTTCGTCTGGATCTTCGTGAAATAGGTTCTACTGTCAAGAAACCGCATGCAAGCCTAAAATCACCATGTGCAATGACAAGCCTCTACAAGAATGGTGTAAAGCTTGTTACCACTGGATTGCAACGGAAACCCATTCTCTGGAGTGATTAATCATGCTTCCATATCTGGCAGTCTGATGGATAACTATGGGTTTGGTGGATGTCAGGAGATTCTACATGCCTGATTGCATATTGCCAACTGTAAAGTTTGGTGGCAGAGGACGTGTCTACATACTTTTGGCCAAGTAGTGTATTTAGTCAAGTAGAAATATTTCACAGTCATAAAGATACTTGAAGACATTCTGTGAAAGAGTCAATTAAAAAAACAAATAAAACAAAAAAACCTAAGGGGCATATTTCCCTGACTAACACAATGCTAGTTTTGTTGTTAAAAACTAAGGGCTGTGTTTTGGATGCTAAAGAGGAGCAACGTTGGCGCAAACCAAATGCTAGGAATGCTACCAGGGATTTAAAAGGAGCTTTTAACTTATCTGAATTCTATACAGGTCTCCAACACTCTGAAAAGCCATATCTTAAAGACCTCTCTAGCATTTCAGGGGCTGAAAGCACTATTTAAATAAATGGGAATTTGGGGATTTTTTTCCAGAATTGCTCCTCTATAGCTTCCTGGATATGGACCTAAATACTTACAGTCATCCACTCAATTCCACAAATGTGTGCAAGGTAGAGTGATGGTGCCTCCTTCTTCCTGACTGACTACCAACCAACAGTACACAGTCAGAGCAAAGACATATTTCACCACCTGCTCCACCACTGAACCTTTCTGCAAGCCCATAATTAATTGCAGAGTTTGATCAGAGAGTAGATATGTCTCTTACTGGTTAGCTATCTAGCAGGAAGAAGGAGAAGCCATCAATTGACCCTGCAGGAATTGGCAAGGACTTGGTAAATACTTTGTTTTGGCCTTTTGGGTGGTGTTTTCAATTTTAAGGTTTACTGTTTTGTTAAGCTTAGAAGAACTACTTGATCATATACTTAGCAATTTACATTTTGTATAGAAGGGGTACAATAAGTGCAGTAATGAAGTAGTTATATAGACAATCCATAAGGGGAACACCAGGTGAGCAAACATTAGGATAGGAGGTTCCTGTCCCATAAAGCTTACAATCTAAGTATGTGATTGATTGATTGATAGATAGATATCAACACATTCAGTCATTTCTCCTATAAGATCTGGCCTAGGAATGCCACCTTGACCTTCAAGGAAAAACGTTTTAGTTTTGTCATATTTATTCAGCTATACACAAACATGCAAACTTATATATTCTGGCCTTTTGATGGACTGACTACCTGAAGTCTACTCAAAATAATGCTGAATGAATAAACCACTATAAAAAGAGTGAAATGCACCTTTGACACATGTTGGTTTGCTGATGGTATTTCCAGCATCCAGACCTAGCTGTCCCCAGTTGTTACTGCCAAAGACATAGAGTTTCCCATTTCCTGTGTGAAAGAAGAGTTCAATTTCAGTCATCATTTCTAAATTAGAACATAAGTCCTCTAAGACAACAGCACATTGTATACAATGTTAATAATCATGTTCAAGAATGAGGTTTCATTTTATATATATATATATATATATATATATATATATATATAGCATTAAATTACCTCAGCAGCCTCATCAAGCTGCTGCGGACAGAACGCGTAGAGGGACAATATTCTTCCAGCACAAGAAAAAACCTGCCCTCCTTCATCAAGTGGGCAGGCTTTCCCTTATACTGAAAGAGGGAAGATTTTCCCTCGCTGTAATCTGTCCAGTCCTGGGACTGGATTCCAGATCTGACAGGAGGCTGCTGATGTAAGTAAAAGGGGTGAGAGGGGGGAACTTTATTAGAGTATAAATGTAAAATAGCAAAGTTTAATAACGTTTTACTGATACACATCATTATAAAAAAATATGAAGAGGACTCAATTTTACTTTAATAATGAATCGATACTATCCCTTTAATATCACAGGAGAGGATTATACATCCCTATGATGTTTTTCACCCAGGGTAATAAGATGATCAGAAACACAGGTATTTCTGAAAGGCAACACGTGGTACCTGAACAAGAGAAGTGATGACAGCAAATAGAGATGGTTCTTTACTTGAATTAATAAAGATATATTCCTTTACTCACCTGTTACTAACACTGTATGTTCATCTCCACATGCTATATGCACTGGCTTATCATTTTTTAACCAGAATTTGCTTGGGACGTTCTCTGCAAATTTACTTTTTCCAAATGTAAATAAAGCACCAGAATCTAAAATAAAATTAAACAAGAAAGCACATGAATTGAAAGGCTCTTCATTTAGTCTTAATAAAAAAAAAAAAAAAAAAAAAAAAAAAACTTCACAAAAACTGAGACGACTCCCTAGGAATAACTGGCTCTAAATGCATTTAGCACATTAACCCTTTCAGTGCCAGAGGGGTACGCAACATATTGCAAAACAATGCATTGTATACCCCTCTGGCACTGAAAGAGTTAGGGCTGATGTACAAAGCATTGAAGCAAGTCTGAAACGAACAAATGGCTCAAAGGAGACAAGGAAAACCATTTCAAAATTCTCATTGATAAAATGACACTTTCAGTGTCAGAAGTCTTGTGCACTGGAGACTTCTCTAACATTCAAAGGCCCATTTAAATTAAAGGGTAATTTCATTTGTACACTATGGTGCAGTTAGTTTGCACCACAAATGCTCTAGCACTTCTTAATACCTTAGAATACACCAGTCATGTATAGCCATTTATTTTGGCATTATATTTGCAGTTTCATATATTTAGTTAAAGTCTGCCTCTAGAACACATCTCCTTATAACAAAAGGTTTCAACAGACATGAATGACTTGTAAGGGACACAAGTCTTTTTCAGACTGAAAAGTGAAACCAGCGGTGAGCTACAACAGAGATCAAATGCTAATAAAAACATTAAATAGAAATAACGGATGTCTGTCTACGGTACACTTGCCTGTGTAAGTCTGTGTGGAAAAACAAACTGAATAAACACCAAGAATATCTCCATTTGTCTGTATGCAATTTGTAACAATTAATTTTGTGTTTATATGTTCAGATTGGACAGAAAGTTTACAAACCATTTTTTGGAGCATAAAAGTACAATTCAATGTGCTGGTGAGAAATTTGCTTAAGGTGCTATCACGGAGGAAGGTAGCTCAATGGCCCTTAATTTCCTTCACTATGACCATTCTTCTTCACATTTGCATGGTATGGTCTTAAAGAATAAACTCACTGTTCCTAAAGCAGATGCTAGATCCAGATGCCTCCTGCAGTGGGAGGTATATCACATGCATGAATACCAAACTGCATATGATTGCTTCCATCTGATATCTTATCTTTTTGGAAAACAGCAGGTCACATGGAGAAGAGAATCAGAAAAAATACATCAGAAGTACACTTGTGATTCAAAGAAAAGGTTTTTGAGGGTAGAATGCAAAACATTATCAAAGAGTGTATGTATCCCAAATTAGTTAAAGTATTCTTTACATACTGTGAGTGAATGTAAGGATCCCATCTTGGGCTGACGATCTATAGATAATAATATAATAATTTGATCATTAAGCTTCCAACAGGACCATTCATTATGATTATCATGCATGTAAGTGTGAGTGTCTGACATGGGTTGTCATATTTTATACTGTCAATGAGCACGTGTATATAAGATTTTCATTGATTTAATTAGAGGTTTTAACACTTTTGATGCTAGATAGGTCTGCAACACATTGCCAACCTATGCTTTATAGTTATTGTGCATTTGCTTTCCCCAAAATCACTCTAATTTTGTTTTTAAACATGATTGATATGCATGTTCTACTCGATGGTTATGAATTTTGATGAATATATTGTCAGAGAAAGTGATTGTGTATGTGATGGCTATAGTGAGGTGACGATACGTAAAACGGGTGACAATATGTGTCAGTGTCATTCATTAAAGCGAATCGTAACAGTAAGAGGCTACATCCTTAGGATCGTGTAGAATGGTTTATCAAGTGTCACTCACCAGGTATCCGCTCCTCACCCTCTTCGGCCGCCATCCCCCGATCCTGTTGCTATAGGATACAGGATGGTTAGGTGATGTGCACCCGCACAGCCCGAGGCATCCAAGGGAAGTCGCTTGTCTGACTTGGCTCTGACCGGAAGTAAACAAACTGCTGGTCTATAGCAACGGGGGCGGGTTTGGGAGGCAAGCAAAGAACAGTCTGCAAACGCCATCTTGTGGCAGGAGGAACGTACGGTAACAATCAGTACGCAGTACATTATATTGAGTCGAGTGTTCCATAGGGAAGTGCTAAGAAAGTTTATTAACTCTTTGAGTGACAGAGGGGTACACATGGAGAGAAAAGCTAATTGGAGTTTGGAGAGGGTGGAGGGCGAGGCTAAAATGGGAGAGCAAACTAATGGATGAAGAAAACAAAACGCGCAGATGAGAGCTGATAGCAAAGGATGCTGTTGTAGATCACGGGAAGAGAACAGACTTGGGGAGAGCAGAGTAATCGAGGCCTGAAGAGAAAATGGCTATCTGGTGAAGAGCTGAAGAAGAGAATACTGTAGACCCAAGGTAATGCAGGAGGAGAACAGAATGTACCAAAGTAGTAGGGAGCAATGGAACAGAACAGGCTAGAAGTGAGCAAATAAATGCTAGAGACGTCTTGAATAATTAAGGGGTTAAGAGATCAGGCTAATAAAGAGCAAGGGATAAAATCTGTCTAGTGAGCAGAAGAATGAAGTCAAATAGTGGAGAGAAGAGGAAGAGAGCAGGCTAGTGGAGGGCAGAGGATGAGCAGATCCAGATTTATATCCCAGGCCATACCCGGGAACTTTCAAGATGAGCTGACCCTGAGATCTTTGAAATATTAACCCTTAAAGCTTCCCATAATGTAGATTTTATGCGATATGTGCCTGCTTGCTCTAACACAGAGGTGCTCTGGTCCGTGTGCGAGGGACCTTTAACATGCTACAGTTTGGATAACTCACTGCTTGAACACAAACAAGACAAGCAGTACATCCCCCACTGTCTTTCTGGTACTAATGGCGCCAGTTTAGAGGCTAAGGAAACATTTAATTGGGGAAATTCATATAGTAGGTGACACAGACCTCTCTCACCCTGAGAATTTGGCCCTTCACCCTGAGACCCTGAGATTTGGGTCAAAACCCTGAGTCTCAGGGTCAAACCCTGAGAGTTCCCAGGTATGTCCCAGGCTCTCCTAGGTACGGCACTCTAGGCACCTTTAACTTCACACTTGACCACAAATGGCACCAGTCCCATCCACTATTTCCTGGCACAGGACCTACCCTTGGCCTTTACCAAGCAAAGTCAAGAAAAAAGCTTTAGCGCCTTGAATGCTAAGGAGATCTCCAATGCAGTGCTTTTTAATGCATTTAAGATCTCTCTAACATCCAAGGGTTGAAATAATAGCATGTAAAGGTGTGTAAAACTGGTGAAGGGACATTGGAATTTCTGTGACCACACCCACAATTCAGAATGTGGGTGTTGCCACCCCCTCAAAATTTGGAGCTCATGTCAGTTGCCTAGCCTGCTTTTTTGAACTCTTGCCATTAGTTTGAGAGAAGAGGCAGAGCCAACCTAATGCATACTTGACAGTATTTCACAAACCATTCCCAGTGATACTTTTCCCCTGGGCAATCATGTTACAGTGGATCACTAGTGGTTTTAAGTACCATGTAGTGGAACACCAACAGAAAACTACAGTAGACTTAGAGATGAACTTATACAGCAGAATAGACATTGCCACACCCAAATACCACATTAATTTAAATAAAGAATCACTATTACCATGTGCAGAAAGTCATACTGTATTAAACTTTTAATGCCAAGTTCATAAAGTATTGTTTTTAAATGCAATTTTAAAACATGGAACAAAAACAAGAATAGCAGGATCCATGAATCAGTAGGCAAAATCAGAGACAGTCGGGGCAGTTGTCTTGTCTGTTAGTGAGAGTTGAGAAGAGCAGAACAGAGCAAGCTAGTGGAGAGATGACGTAAACAGGTTAATGAAGATCATACAGGTGTAGAAAATGGGAATAGAGCAGGCTAATGGAGAGAAGTTCAAGACAGCAGGTTAGATGTGAACAGGCTAGTGGAGGTCAGAGGAGGCAAGTAGGCCAGTGGAGAGCACACTAGGAGGCATATGTACGTAGAATAGGCTAATGGAGACAGAATAAGGCATGAGAAAATGTTTTGTTTTTTTACTTACTGATAAACTCTTTTCTCTTAGTCCATTGGGTGGACACAAACCATGGTGTAACATACCCTCCACCACGAGGCAGGGCACTTGCCTGTTTACCCCTCCTCTTCCATCAGGATGGCAGTTTAAATATAGCACAAGTAAGGCAAATCATCACAGAAAAATAGTGATTCCAAAAACAGCAGGACATCCCAACCTCTAAGATATAACATTTCTCAGGACTGGATGCCCTGTGTCCCCAGTGGACTAAGAGAAAGGATTTATCTTTAAGTCAATAAATCCCCTTTTAACTTGTGTCCATTGGGGGGCACACATACCATGGGGATGTCCCAAATAAGGGGGAAGAGTAAACAAAAATCTCAGCTGATTGCAGAAGTTTGTTCTGGTATCTGCTGATGCTAGCACATTGATATTGTAGAATTTAGTAAATGTATAACCTGTACAGGTGGCCTCCAGAAAAGGGAATGTTGGTGTACGACGCTAGGGAGCGTGGCTCAGGTACGTAGGCTGTCTGAATGCTTCAGGTTCCATGCCATTAAGACTAGACTGGCAGGATTGGGATGAAGGGATAAACAATGAAAGACTGAAATGAAGGGATGGCATTTGAGATAATAAGTCAACGGGAGGAGCTACAGTTCCATTGTTTAGAGTTTGCTTAAAGGGATAGTAATACTTCGTTTTAACTTTATTTTATTTTGTAGGCATTAAAAAAAACATGAAGAATGATATGTCTTATCTCTCAATCCTTTATGGTTTAGGAGATATTCACAAGCAAAGTTCCCCTCCCCGCCCCTTTTTCCTAGTGTAAGACATCTCTTCTCAGATGTGGATCAGGTTGTATGACAGTACAGATAACAGAAGGGGACAATTTTCTTTGTATGAAAACAATGAAAGCCCTTCCCCCCTTGACAAGTTTTTCAGCTTTTTCCCTTATCTTAATCGAAGATTGTCCCTCTCTGCAGTCTACCTGGGCATCTCCCTTCTGATCTGGTTGAACAGGGGGGGATACTTTGTTTGTGAATATCTCTTAAACCATAAAGGTTTGAGAGATAAGACTTATATCATTCTTCATGTTTTTTTAATGCCTACAAAATAAAATAAAGTTAAAACGAAGTATTACTATCCCTTTAAGGTGTGAAACCATTCTCAATGAGGTCATGTTAGCTCCATGAGAATGTGTGTTCTCTCTGATCAGAGCTTCACTAGCACCCTAGGAATCATTGACACTGGAAGATATGGGTATTCCAACATGTAATTCTATAGAAATACCATTTCATTTTTTGTAAACTCCCTGAGAAGCTTTGTAATGAGTTCTCTTTCTGAATGCCCCACCTTGCTACTAGAGCTTGCAAAATTTCCTGCTTGAGTTCCCATTCACCGGGATTAATTGCCTTCCTGCTGAGATAACCTGTTTTCCTGGAATAGAAATTGCTGTTTTCTGTACACATTAGGATGTAGTGGACTTCTAACCATCCTGTGTTGCTTTTGGCTCCACCTTTGTGAACTACACAAATCTCTTCAGTGTTATTGTCCGAAATGGATGAGTTTCCAATAGGATAATCCAAATGGACAAGCTTTTTAGATTGCCTTCAGCTCCAGAACATTGATGGGAAGAGAAGCCTCTTGTCTCATCCACAGCTTTGGGCAGAGAGAAAATCGTAATAGGCCCCCCCTCCTGACAGATTTGTGTTGGTATTAATTACACTTATTACACACCAATTCAGGACTGAAATAACTTTCTCTTTCCAAAGGTTCTGTTCATTCAACCACCTCTGCAATTAATGATGATTTATTGGGGACAGCAAGATGGGATGATTCAGTGTCTGGATGTCTTTATTTTATTTTTCATGAGATCCAGTAGCAGATATCTGATGTGAAATCGATAAAATTAACTGCTTCCAGTGTGGAAAACATGGAGCCAATAATCTTCATCCAGTGCCAGACCTTGGGCCCCTGATCCTGGATTAGAGATAGAATATTCAATTTGACAGAGTAGATTTTTTTCTGGAGGCAGGGATATCTGCTGATTAGAGGTGTTGAATTGAAGGCCTAGAAACTTCATGCGTTGGTTAGGAGTTAGGTTGGATCTATCTACGTTTCTGATCCATCTGTGATTTTCAAGTATATTCACTGTCATTTGTAAATAAGATTGATGCAAGGATTCCTTTGTTGCTTTGATCAGTACATCATCCAGAGAGGGTATTATATTGACCCCTTTTCATATGTTAGCTGCTAATGGTGCCACCTATTTTTGGCACTTTGGCTAATCCAAAGGGAAATACCATAAATTGGATATGCTGGTTTGAGAAGGCAAACATGAGAAACTGCTGATAGTCTAGGTTAGTATGTGAAAGTATGCATTCTTTATATCGAACAGAGAGAGCCATTTCATCCAGCACCAAGGCACTTATAACAGATCTTATAGAATCCATCTTTAATTTTTTGAGGGTTTTTAGCTCTAGATCTGTCTGGAAGCTCTTATCATTCTGTGGTACAATTAAGAGATTGTAATAGAATCCCTTGAATCTTTGGTTTCTGGGAATCTGCACAATTAAGGGTTGAAAAAGCCCTCACTTAGATTTCATCTTTTGGAGTTAAAGAGTAAAACTGGTGTACCTGCAGCAGTAGAGTGGAAGAGAACACTTCTACATGCCAAACAGTTGTCCAGAAAAGCATCGTTACAATAGATGCCCTGCTGAAGGATCATGCAATGGTTTAAAAACATATTCCTTTCATCTCTCTCTGGTAAGATAGTTCAGTTGGTTAATGCACCAGCAACTGAATTTGTTGAAACTGTCAGATCACAGTTTTTAGTCCTGGCAAGGTCAGCTTAGCCTTTCACCTTTCTGAGGTAGATAAAATGAGTACCCTGGACATACTCAAAAACAAGAGACAATCTCAGTATATCATTACTGGTAAAACACTTTCATAAAAAAAGAAGTATAGCACACAGGTATGCATGGCATTTTTTAAATAAAACTACCATCATGACCCTAATTTTTGTGTGTGCGTGTTTGTCTGCGTTTAACCCCTTACGGACAGCCGATCGCGCATGTGGCCGTCACTTAACCCCTTAACGACCCTTGACTGTCATAGTACGTCAAGGGTCGATTTGACATAACGACCGATGACGTACTATGACCGTCATTGAGTTCCGGGCTCCCCCCGCGGCTGCACGCCGTTCGGGGAGTCCGGAACCCAACGGAGCAATAAAAAAAATTGCTCCGTGGTCGTTAAGTCACTTCCCCTTCCGGATTCCCCGGTCGTTAAGGGGTTAAGGACCACGGCCCATTTTTAAAATTTTTATTTATTACGGCATCCGGTTCAGGGCTCCCCGAACATCGTGCAGCCGCACGGGGAGATCTGAATTCCATGACGGTCCTGACACGTCATGAGTACGCAAATCTACCCATAACATGCCAGGACCGTCAAGGATCATTTAGGGGTTAATAATGGAAATTGACAGGAGACACACAAGACCCGACCTACCATTTCTCTCATTCTAAGAGTTATTATGGTACGTGGATCTGAGGGGAGATATTAAGGGCTGGATTCAAATGCAGGAGATAAATGTTACCTCCCATTTTATAAAAAAAATCCTATTCAAGTCTATGGGGATACCTGGAGATAAAAGCAGAGCTAAAATTAGCACCTGCATTGAATCCAGCCCTACATACCTAGGGGTAGATTCACTAAGCAGTGATAAAGTGGAGATGAATTCTCCAGTTTATCACTTCTCCAATTCCTGTGTTACTCTCTGGAGCCTATGCACTAAGATTTCTTCAGATTTGGAGAGCTTAGTGTATAGACTCCATTTAATAACATAGGAACTGGAGAAGTCATCTCCACTTTATCACTGCTTAGTGAATCTCCCCCGATCTCCAATGCAGAGAGTGTGTAGTTTCATTAATTGTGAAAATTATCCAGAGAGAAGCAATCCCTGGCAGGCGGGTTTAATCCCTGCTTGCGATATCACCGGCATGGAGCTGATAGCCAGTGCTACATTGTAAGTAATACTTTTATTGAGCTACAATCCTATTTAGTGAGATGATTATCTGCTTCCCTATCTTGTGCTTGTTTTGTGTTAAACCAGCTTACATTTATAAAGCAAAATAATCTTGGCACATAAGAGTGAATGCAATAGACATCTCCAACGCATTGCAAAGCAATCAGCCGTAAACCTAACTAGCAATCATAGCATGCCAAGGGGTGCCCGATACAATGTCTTATGCACTCCTCTGTCACTCACAGGGTTACCCTACAGAGGGACGACACCATGTTACATAGCTTATATAAAACATTTTTCTATACCAGTTCACACACAATGTCCTAGTGCACTGCGGATCTATTTGCCAAAATAGACTTCCAATGAAAGAAGTTAGCACTTTAAGCAATAATAGTACAATGATGTTTATAAGTTACTGATGCAGTGAATGAGCTGGAAAATGCTTATTGTGGTTTACAATGAAAAACATTTATTCATTGTTAATGGAAATGTAAGAACATTAGCAACAGCTTGGGGAATAAATTCAGTGGATTGCTGCTCTTTTTCATGTCAGAGGGAGTTATGACTATAATATTGTGTAAATCAGACAGGACGTTTTATTTTATAAGGTAATGTTCAGATATGATTAACTAAAAATGAGCTTGCTAGAATGCATTCTTTTTCATCTCACAGGTGCCAACCACAGAGACAAAATATCCTGCAGCACATCATATGAGATATCAAAACAATTTAGGTCTTTTCTTCAGGTCTTGAAAACTTGCATCCTAGAGCCACTCAGTTAGCCAATAAAGGTATCATTTTTACTCTACTAGTCTCCAGTGTTTTCAATCACTAACACAGTACAACGTTTTACCCATATACCAGATATGTCAGACCAGCCACAAAATGGCTCTGAACAAAAGAAGCAGCTTACAAATTAGGTTGAAACATATGCTTTGGCCTAACTCTGTCCTGTCAGTGAGGTGCAGCTACTCTCTCTAAGCAGACAGCTTTGTGGCCAGAATGTTTTTCCAATGCTGTCATACACAGTAGAGACTGCCCTAAAGCACAGAATGCTGGGAGGTGTAGGAATGCTGGGAGCGTTCTGTGTGTTCGGGCAGTCTCTACTGCTCATGACTGCATCTTGTGCGCCTCCAGTGAGGCAGTGGCAGTACGCAGAGCAGGACCAGCCTCTTTACCTCACTGGACCTCGGCCCATGTACACAGGCTTTTACACCAGTTAACCCTTTGAGTGCCAGAGGGGTACGGAATGCTTTGCTTTGCAATGCATTCCGTACCCCTCTGGAACTCAAAGGGTTAAATATAAAAGAGTAATTGCTTGGTAATGGCTGAAGGGGCTCTACCCCTGGTCCATTGTTTTTCAGTGTCAGTCCTCTGAACTCACCAACAGTTCATTTTATCATAATATTCCTGCTTAATCACAGATGAGTAAAGAGAAGCTGACTGCTGTGTCTGTGCTTAATTAGGGAACACCTGAAAACCTGACACATTGGTGTACCTTGAAGACTGGAGCTGAGAGTGACTGCCCTGGTCACTTGATTAAAAGAGAACTAACACTTTTTAATAATAAATGTACTGTCTCATTTGCTCAGGAGATATCGTGGGAGATTCACTAAGTGGTGATAAAGAGGTGATAAAAAGGTGATAAAGTGTAGATGTCTTCTACAGTTTATTACTTGTTCAGTTCCTATGTTGTTCTATGGAGCATATATACTAAGATTTCTTCAGCTTTGGAGATCTCAGTGCATAAACTCTATAGAATAACATAGGGACTGGAGAAGTGATAAACTGGAGCAATTATCTCCACTTTATCATCTTTATCCCTGCTTAGTGAATCTCCCCCATCATCTTTAATCAGTCCTGGATGTCATGTCAATGAAAGCGGACCTGATGGTTACTGGCAGTTTTTTAAAACTGCTATAGGTATAGTGAATGAGCCCTTTTAACTCTTTAAGGAACAGGGTGAGCACAACACGTTGAGAAGCAATGTGTTGCATGTCCCTGTAGTATTTAAAGGGATAGTAATGTTTCACAAAAAAAAACAGCTCTGATTAAACTTCATAGTATTTGGGCCATGAAGAGTGTTATTTCAATACTGTCAGAGTTGTAGTTCAAGAGTAACTGAATGATAAAGTATCCAACTCCCGCCCCTTTTACCTAGTGTAAGCCAATCAATGGAAATGTTTGTTTGTACTCTATAGCACAGTTGGATTGTTCCAGAATTGCTCCAATTTTCTTTTTGTGCATATGGCAATCATAATGCATTGGATGTGTCAAAGCCTCTTTTGGGAAGCTAGCCACTCTTCTGGATAGAAAGCAATACAATACTTAGAGGGATAGTAATGTTTCATAATAAAAACAGCTTTAATTAATCATCATCGTATTTGGACTTTGGAGAGTGTTATTTCAATTCTGTCAGAGTTGTAGTTCCAGAGTAATTCAATGACAAAGTATCCCCCTCCCACCCCTTTTACTGATGTCACACTGTTCAGCCTGAGCAGAAGGGAGGTGCCCAAGTAGACTGCAGAGAGGGACAATCTTCAATTAAGATAAGGGAAAAACCTGAAAAGCTTGTCAAGGGGGGGGCAGGGCTTTCATTGTTTTCATAGGAATAAGAGTGTCCCCTTCTGTTATCTGTCTGGTCTATAGACTGCATTCCACATCTGAGAAGAGATTGTTTACAGTAGGTAAAAGGGGCGTGAGGGGGAAACTTTGCTTGTGAATATCTCATAAGCCATAAAAGTTTGAGAGATAAGACTTATATCATTCTTCATGTTTTTTTAATGCCTACAAAATAAAATAAAGTTAAAACAAAGTATTACTATCCCTTTAAGATCCTGCTATATTTTACAAGTCTGACAGCATACTTGCCAGCATTTCAAAACAATTTCCAGTAACGCTTGTACACATCACTAGTGGTTCATACAGGGACGCATTTACCAATAGGCAGACTAGACAACTGCCTAGAGCCCCATGTTTTGAGGGGGCGCCACAGCTTTGGTGACCATACCCACATTCTGTATTGTGGTGAGGCTAGAGCAATCTCAAGTGCTTGCATCACTTTTATACCCCTTTACAAGCTATTATTTAATTCCTTAGATGTTTGAGAGACCACTAAGGCATTGCAAAGCAAGGCATTGGAGGTCTCACTAGCAACCAAGGGGTTAAAGCCTTTTTGGGGCTTTATCTTGTTATAAGACAAAGGTATCTTCTGTGCCAGGAAATAGGGTAAGTGTCTAGGGGTGGAGTCATGTGAGGAATAGGGGTGTGGCCATGGGTAATGCTAAGGACACCTAGGCCTAGATGCACTAAATGTCGATGTGGTGTCGGTATGATATTGTCGATGTGTTCGAATCACACCGACAATTCGATCTGCACACACATCGACATATTCACAAAAATTGACGGATGGAAGGGGAGGGTTGGAGAAGGTCCCTATTAGCATACAGGATTTTTGAAGTGCTGTCGGTGTGGAAGGGATCTCCTCCCCTCACACATCACCAACACTACGACAATCCTGAACAGCATTCTCTGTGCTTCCCTATACAGCCAGTAGGGGAATACAGAGAAGGCTTTCGGCACCAAGGACAGCATTGAATGCCTTAGGGATGTGCATTACTCACTCCTGTGGCATTCAAAGGGTTACAATAAACAGAAATAGTACACCAAGCACTACACAATGCCCCCCCAACATACCCCCCCTTAGTATGTCGACAAATATTGCATATATTCGACATACTAACTCCATCCAACATTCACCTCAGGCACTGCCATGTAGTGACAAATCTGTCTTTTATTCAACACTTAACCCTTTGAGTACCAGAGAGGTAGGCATTGCTTAGCAATGTGTTTCCTATACCTCTGGTACTCAAAGGGTTACTAGGCAAGGTATGGACTGCATGCTGTTCAGACTGTCGTAGCTCTTCCTGCTGTTACTCCATAGGAGAGTACAGGGGAGATCCCAGCTACAACAGCCTGAGTTAGGTGAAGTGGAGACGTTTAACTCCGACAGCAGAGGCTGCTATCGGAGTTTACTGAATGAGTCAAAGTGTCACATTATAATATCACCACACCCCCTTGCATACGAGTGTATCTGATTATGCTTCATTTCCATATGGAAATAAGCAATTGTTGATTTGAAGAATAAAAATTCGTAGACATGGTGAAGGCATGTCGGATTGCTGTCGATGTGGGTACTTTTTTGTCGGAGTTCTGGTGAAGTGATGTCGTAGACACTTTGTGAATACTGAGGAAGTGCCTACGACTGAAAGGTTTTAACTGGTTTTGGAACCCAGGGGCAGGATTAGGATGCCCCCAAAAATATGAAAGGAAGTAAAGGAGACTCCTCCAACAAGGGCAGGTGGAGAGAGGCTAGGGAGCAACGCTGGGGAGCGGTGCTAGTGGACGTAGGCTCCTTTATGGTGTGTTGTGCTGCGGCCGAAGCCGGATAAAGTTGCGGGCCGCGAAGCCAGATGACCCCCTTCAGTTGAGCTGAAAGAGGTCCAGGATAACACACCACAAAGGAGGCTAACACCACCTGCCCCAGGGAGAGTCTATACTAGGCTAATAGTGTAGAACTCACCATGTAGAAGAAAGAGGGACAACTGGCAGAATGCTGGTAGGTGATCAGAGTAGCTGCGTATCCAGGATCAAGTCGAGAGCTCCACGGCAGGTGGGTGGTCACTAGGTGCGGATGCAGGTAGGCAGGAGGGTGGACACTAGGTGCTGATGCAGGTAGGCAGGAGGGTGGACACTAGGTGCTGATGCAGGTAGACAGATAGGTGATCACTAGGTGCTGATGCAGGTAGACAGGTAGGTGATCACTAGGTGCTTAGGCAGGTAGGTGGTCACTATGTGCAGCTAGAGATCCAGGGTCCAAACAGGGAATGCAGAGAGAGGAGGAGCTGGAGAGCGAGGAGGCAAGGGACAGAACCGGCCCAAAGTACAGCTGGCAGGGAGCCAAGGGAGACGCACTGGGAGAGAGAGAGAGAGCGAGCAAGACAGCTCCTCTCCAGACGTAGGACGCAGACTACTGAGCGCCGGGCGCCCATGAAGACGGGATGGGAGCGTCATGACGCTGAGGTAGCCTGACGTCGGCACCTGCGCAGACACCCTGTGGAGGATGAAGCGGGGAACAAAGACCTTCCTGCACGTCGCCCAGGACCGGGAAGGTAGCGACAGAGCCCCCTACCCAAGGATGGCCTCAGGACGGACCCAGGATCCGGACGAGCGGGATGCAGGCGGTCAAACGACGTACGCACGCAGGAGCATGGACTCGGAGCGAGGGCTCCCAGGACCTCTCTTTAGGACCATACCCCTTCCAATCGACGAGGTATTCAAGACGACCACGTCGGAGACGTGAATCAAGAATAGCCTGGACCTCATACTCCTCAGCATCACCCACAAGAACGGGAGGAGGATGGTCTGGATCACGATGAGGGTAGGGGGACGCCCTCCAAGGACGGAGTTGTGAGACATAAAGGTAGGGTGTATCCGAAGAGTGGAGGGCATGGATAAACGAAAAGCCACAGGGTTGATCTTGCGGATGATCCGGAAGGGACCAAGAAATCGAGGACCCAGCTTTCGGGACGGGCAAGACATCTGGATAAGTGCTGTGGACAGCCAAACTCGATTACCCACTTTATAGGATGGTTTGAGACCTCGATGTTTGTAAGCCTGGTGCTTGTACTGCAACTGCATCCTTGCCAGAGTAAGCCGAAGAAGATGGTGACACCGCCTAAGGTGTTGAAGATGCTGAGAGACTTCAGGCACCGGAGAGCAGGAGGAAAGGCCTGGAAACATCTGAGGATGGTAACCGTAAACCGTGAAGAAGGGAGTGGACTGAGAAGACCTGTGCATGTGGTTGTTATATGCGAACTCCGCAATAGGAAGAAGAGAGGACCAGTTGTCCTGTAGGTGTGTGGTGTAACAGCATAAGTACTGTTCCAGGGTCTGGTTGACCCGTTCTGTCTGCCCATTGGACTGAGGATGGTACCCAGAAGAGAGGTTGCATTGAATACGGAGCGAGCGACAGAGCGCTCTCCAGAACCGAGAGGTGAATTGGGGGCCTCTGTCTGAGACTATAGAGGAAGGTAGTCCGTGCAGCCGAAAGATGTCCTTTATGAATAGCGTGGCTGTCTGAGGAGCAGACGGTACACCGGAAGTGGCCACGAAGTGAGCCATCTTGGAGAACCGATCCACCATTACCAAGATTGTGGTGTTTTTGTCAGAGGGAGGCAGATCAGTGATAAAATCCATCGAGATGGCTCTCCAAGGTATAGTGGGTATGGACAGAGGACGGAGTAGACCTGGTGGTTTTGTGTGCCTGTTCTTAGATCGGATGCATATGTTACATGTCAATACGTATGCACGTATATCGTGTCTCATGCTGGGCCACCAGAAGTTTAGTTGAACCATCTCCAGGGTTTGAGCGTATCCTCCGTGACCTGCTGGGAGTTTGTCATGAAACATGCGTAGTACTTCTTGGCGAAAAGGCAGTGGGACAAAGACGCAGTCACCCTTCCAGAGGAGACCATCTTTGGGCTGGAGGGCATGCTGCTGGACGATCTCAGTGTCCCTGAACACGTATTGCTTAAGTCGGTCCAGCAGCAGGGAAGCGGTCAGTAGAAAGGCAGCGGCCGGGAGGACGGTGTCCGGAGGGTGTTCTGACTGATTCATCTGGGGAAACATGCGAGACAACGCATCCGCCTTTTGATTCTTAGATCCAGGTCGGTACGTGATATGTAGACGGAACCGAGAAAAGTAAAGAGCCCATTGGGCCTGCCGTGCACATAGCCTGCGGGCATTCCTCAGGTATTCCAGGTTCCTGTGATCCGTGAAAACCATGATGGGGTGTTCTGATCCTTCCAGGAGGTGACGCCATTCCACCAAGGCATTCTTGATTGCCAGCAGTTTCTTATCGCTTACAGTGTAGTTTAGTTCAGCAGGAGTCAAACGCCTGGAGTAGTAGGCCACCGGATGTAACTGGTCTTCATTCCCAGACCGTTGTGACAACACGGCCCCTGTAGCGATGTCTGATGCATCAGTCTCCAGAATGAACGGTCTCCGGATGTCAGGTTGAGACAGAACAGGCGCCTTGGTGAAGAGTTCTTTCAGCCTACGAAACGCCAGGTCAGCAGCGGTGGACCACTGGAAGGCCACGGAATGTCTGGTGAGGGCTGTGATGGGTGCAGTAAGCTTGGAAAAATCTCTAATGAATCGCCTGTAGAAATTTGCAAATCCAATGAACCGCTGCACTGCTCTCTTGGTAGTAGGCGTAGGCCACTCGAGGATTGCAGACACTTTACGAGGATCCATCTTCACGTGACCCGGGGAGATGAGAAACCCCAAGAACTCGATTTTAGGCACCTCAAATGTACACTTTTCAATCTTGGCAAATAGTGAATGAGTCCGTAAGCGGGCTAGGACTGAGCGGACATGTTGCCGGTGTTCAGATAGGGAAGATGAAAAAACCAGGATATCATCCAGGTATATCACCACATACTGGTCCAGGAGGTCAGAGAATATGTCATTGACAAAACACTGGAAGGTCGCGGGGGCATTACACAACCCAAAAGGCATCACCAGGTATTCAAAATGACCATAGCGGGTGCAAAAGGCCGTTTTCCACTCATCACCTTTCCTAATACGGACCAGGTTGTAGGCCCCGCGTAGGTCTAATTTAGTGAAGATGGTAGCATCAGAGATACGTTCTAGCAATTCTGGTATCAAAGGGAGTGGATACCGATTTTTCACCGTGATATCATTCAAGGCCCTGTAATCCACACAAGGTCGTAGACCACCATCTTTCTTTTCAACGAAGAAGATTCCCACCCCTTCTGGTGATGTAGATGGGCGAATAAACCCTTTTTGGAGGTTTTCTGCTAGATAAGCCTTCAGATGCTGTAGTTCGGGCCCCAAAAGGGGAAAGATGCGGCCATAAGGAATAAGTGCTCCAGGTAACAGGTCAATCGGACAGTAGTAACTCCTATGAGAGGGCAACTGGTCGACACCCCGGAGATCAAAGACATCTGCATATTCATGGTATTCAGCGGGCAATGTTGGCGGTGGTGTGGGCCGCGTGACAAGGATGTGTAGATTTTCCGTTGAGGG
This sequence comes from Rhinophrynus dorsalis, assembly GCA_037306005.1. Lineage (NCBI taxonomy): Eukaryota > Metazoa > Chordata > Amphibia > Anura > Rhinophrynidae > Rhinophrynus > Rhinophrynus dorsalis. Next base: position 157,980,777 of record CM074719.1, read on the forward strand.
AGAAGGAAACGAAACGGTGCCCAGGGACCAATCGATGGACAGGTTTTGCTTGTGCAACCAAGGCAACCCCAGGATGAGAGGGTGTATCGGAGAGGAAATAACATCAAAGCACAAGAATTCATGATGATGAGGTGTAACAGATAGGCGGAGCATTTGGGTTTCCTGGGACACCGGTCCGTTTTGATGTGGTATTCCGTCAGCCATTTGGAGAAGCAACAATGTTTCTTTTGGTCTCAACAGAACCCCTAGACGTGCAGCCTCTTTCACATCCAGGAAGCATCCGCTGGCACCCGAGTCGATGATGGCAGGAATGGTATGGCTTTCATGGTCCCACTGTAAAGAGACCATAAGAAACAAGTGGTTAGGGTCGGTGGCTGAAAACCCCAGCCATTCGCCACAAGAAATGGCCTTACCTCTGGGATTCTGGGGTCTCTTGCCACAGTTCCGGAGGAGGTGTCCGCTGCCACCACAATATAGGCATAAGTTCAGACGGTGTCTACGTGCCTTTTCTTTGTCTGAAAGGGGACCGTGAACCAGGCCTAATGCATTGGTTCCTCTTGAGCTATGGACACCATTGGTGCCATGGGTGCTGCATACGTAGGCGGAACAGGCTGTCCGGAGGACGAACGTTCCCTGCGTCTCTCCCGAAGGCGTCGGTCAATCCGAATGACTAAAAGCATAAGGTCCTCCAGAGAAGGAGGTATACCGACGCGGGCCAGTTCGTCCTTCAAAGTGTCTGTAAGGCCCAGACGGAACTGGTCAAGAAGAGCGGGCTCATTCCACTGGGTTTCGATGGACAGCCTACGGAAGTCCGCGATGTAGTCCTCGACCGGCCTACGACCATGGGTCAAAGCCCTAATGGAGGACTGTGCTGATGCAGAGCACAGAGGGTCATCATACAGCGTGTCCATCGCACGACAAAAGGAAAGCCACGAGTGAAGCACAGGACTGTCCTCCTGTAGCAAGTTGAATGCCCATGCCTGAGGCTCCCCTGAAAGCAGAGTTATGGTGGTGCGGACTTTCACAAAGTCCGACATATAGGTTCTGGGATTAATGGCAAACAGGAGTTCGCAGGCAGTCATGAAAGACTTATACTGGCTCCTGTTACCACTGAAGCAGTCGGGAAGGGGAACCCTAGGTTCGGGAGCAGAGGCCCCAAGGTCCACGGAAGGACTGGAGGGAGGAGCAGTAGGACCACGAGACGGCTGAAGCGCAGCCTGATTGCTCTGCAACTCCTATATAGAGGCCGTCAGTTAGGAGAGTTGGGAGCTCAGGGTGGTAAGGGCTTCCATAAGCCCTGCGGGTTCCATATTCGGGCTCAGTAGTACTGAAAGGTTTTAACTGGTTTTGGAACCCAGGGGCAGGACTAGGATGCCCCCAAAAATATGAAAGGAAGTAAAGGAGACTCCTCCAACAAGGGCAGGTGGAGAGAGGCTAGGGAGCGACGCTGGGGAGCGGTGCTCGTGGACGTAGGCTCCTTTATGGTGTGTTGTGCTGCGGCCGAAGCCGGATAAAGTTGCTGGCCGCGAAGCCAGATGACGCTGAAAGAGGTCCAGGATAACACACCACAAAGGAGGCTAACATCACCTGCCCCAGGGAGAGTCTATACTAGGCTAATAGTGTAGAACTCACCAGGTAGAAGAAAGTCGAGAGCTCCACGGCAGGTAGGCAGGTGGGTGGTCACTAGGTGCAGATGCAGGTAGGCAGGAGGGTGGACACTAGGTGCTGATGCAGGTAGGCAGGAGGGTGGACACTAGGTGCTGATGCAGGTAGACAGGTAGGTGATCACTAGGTGCTGATGCAGGTAAGTGGTCACTATGTGCAGCTAGAGATCCAGGGTCCAAACAGGGAATGCAGAGAGAGGAGTAGCTGGAGAGTGAGGAGGCAAAGGACAGAACCGGCCCAAAGTACAGCTGGCAGGGAGCCAAGGGAGACGCACTGGGAGAGAGAGAGAGAGAGCGAGACAGCTCCTCTCCAGACGCAGGACGCTGACTACTGAGCGCCAGGCTGAAGCCGGGCGCCCGTGAAGACGGGATGGAAGCGTCATGACGCCGACGTAGCCTGAAGTCGGCGCCTGCGCAGACACCCCGTGGAGGACGAAGCGGGGAACAAAGACCTTCCCGCACGTCACCCAGGACCGGGAAGGTAGCGACAACGACACTGCTCTGACAGAACATTGACATTCTCAGCCCTCTTCGACCTTTAGTACATCTAAGCCCTAGAGTGCCTTGCCTAGGGGTTCCTGGAATGTTAAACTGGCCTGGGTCCATAATACTGTGTATCGAGACTCCAGCAGATCAATAAGCTGGTCATCTTTAACATCCAAGGAGTTTATAGTGACACATTCATTGTGAGGTACAGTATAATGTTTCATATAAGCAAAAAACACAAAGGCTATACATAGCTACTGTATAAGCATACCTGGGAAATCTCTGGAATTGCCCCAGAAATTCTGGTTTTAGAGTTAATTACCAGGGACAGAAACTGATTCTCTGGCAGAGGTGAGTTTCCACTGAAAATATGCCCACTTATCCTCCCTCTCACCCTGTCCCTCCTACTTCTCATCCATTTCTCCTTCCCACCTTGTTCTGCCCTCTTCCGCCCACTTTATGACACAAGGACAATAAGCCAAATCCACTCTGTTAAGCTTCACCCACTTCATGACGTAAATCGGGTCATTTACATCCCCCTCCTTGGAGCACATGGGCTCTCTCCAGGTACACAAGAGGACAAAGTTCCCAGGTATGCATATAAAAAGCTTATGTAGTTGGTTAGGGCCCATAAGGGACAAAAAAGGATTCCAAATATCCCATTAATTTAACCTTTTGAGAGCTAGAGGGGTACGCAACGCATTGTAAAGCATTGGGCACACCTCTGGCACTCAAAGGGCAAAACGGGACATTAGAATGCTAGGGTATCCAGATGTAGACCCCTTGCTCTCAGTGTTTAGGGAAACCAGATGCACCTCACTAACAAGGCTGAAACATACGTCTGAGGTTGGCTGGTTATTTCCGCCCTCTTGGTTAGGATTAGTCTAATATGTATGTGGAAATTTCTCCTTTGTAATGGCATTAGAGAGGTAAAACGTGATGTTCTTGAGCAGTGACTAGACGAGGAACAGGCAACATTGCCATTTATCATCCTCAGAGCCTCTCTAATACTTTGGCTTGTTGTTTTGAAAACTCTTAGGGTGTCTCCCTTTATAAAAGGTAATCCAGATGGGTTCACTATGAAAATGTTGCTTTCTATTGGGCGACCAACACAACTGCACAATAAAAATGTCATTGCATTGAAAAGAGCTATATCAGAATGCCTTCCTCATGAAAATGGCGACGTTCTGATATTTCAGCCATCAGAATGTTGTTTCCTTATTCCCTGTTCCTCCAATCCACAGTCGTATCCTGTTCCTGCTATCTTGTATTTTTATGATGATGTAACTGTTTCAAAAGTACCAGTGATATACTCACACAGGGAGCAGCCTGATATTCCCATCACTCTTACATCCAAAGGGTTAAATTAACCCTACCACTAAAAGAAAAATGCTTGCATTGAAAATAGCATGCAATGCTATTGTACATTTAACCCTTTAATATATGAAGTGCTACCTGTTTACAACTCGGTCAGTAGTAAATGGAGACATAAGGAAATAGCTGTCCTACACGTCTGCACCCTTTCATGCCATCATGCCGCATTCCTTCCTTACTCCATCTGCCTTTCAGCGTTGGCTTAGATATTTTGTGCCATACATTTAACCCATAACCACTCGGTAACTGCACTTCATGAATGTATGCCAGGTGGCAGCTTTACAAATCTGGACTCTGTTTTTTTCAGTCCAGAATACAGCTGTGACAAAAGCAGACTGATCTTTTATCTTCTCTGGAGGCTCTTTTCTTCAGAAATGTAGGTTTTAAAAATAGCTGAATGCAACAATCAAATGCCTCACAGAGACAACTCAGTCAAAGATGAAGGTGCTCAGCGCGGCATTTGAAGAGATGCATCTCTGTGAAGCAGTCGCTGCTCTGCGCTCCATTCTCTCCATATACAGAGCCCCTTCATCACTGCCAAGTTGTCACTAATTCATAGCAAGTAAGAGACATATCTAACCTGCAATCTAGCAAATCAACAGTTCTGTAAATTTAGAATGTATACAAAAGGTAAAAGGGGGGTTTTCTTCAGCGCTCTATGGAATACACAATAAATATACCAACCCTTATATGCAGCTGCCCACTAATCTGCTATCACAAAGTAAATATACAAAAAGGAGGGTTTTGTGAGTAGTGCTCTAAGGGTATATGGTTGCCTTTAAAAGTAATCAATAGGCATGTACTAGGAGGCAATATAATATTTCAATAGAAATCTATGTATATACAATGTGATGTCTTACGTATGGATTAACAAACCACACCATGCAATATCATATAACTTCTAAGCAAAATTTAAACAATGTACAAATTACCTAATCTAATAAAAGTAGTATCTTATACAAGAATCAAACAAAAAGAAGAAATAATTACTCACAGGAGAGTAGTGAACTCCACCGTGTTCGTTCAATGATATGTATTCGATGTGAACATGAAAAAGAAAATTAACATAGCATAATCTGGATATACTTTATCAGTGAAATAAACAGTGAAAGTCCAATACAATTAGCATAATAAGTCTTCTGGTGATGATTATAATAGTTGTAACTGAAGTCAACTTGAAGTATATATTTTTCTTTCTATGGACGGGTAATTAAAGGAATACCACTCACTTTTGCTGTTAATACACTTGAATGACACGTAGTCAGAAAAGCTTATAGCATATGCGGGATTTTGATGCAGGTTGCCTGCACTCAGCCCCGGTAGGCAGCAAGTCCCGATATCTTCAATATATATTGTTTTATAATGAAAATAACAGGCGTACTCAGAGTTAGAGTTTTGCCTGAGAAGCCATATTAGCTCTCCCAGGACTTAAACGATCAGTGAGATATTTTTTTTTCTAATCATCAAACAAAAAAAAAGGGACATTACCCTTGAGATCCTGGATTTTCTATGACTTAACCCTACGGGGAACTGTACACATAATCAGTTGCACAAGAAGGACTGATAATCATCACATACGGATCACCTATAGATACGGATCTACAAACACCATATGGACCCTACACCCTGACCGAGAAGTGACCGAGTGAGGGCGGTTCAGACTAATCCCTCACTGATCGTTTAAGTCCTGGGAGAGCTAATACGGCTTCCCAGGCAGCTCCCATCATTTGGAGCTGGACTGCCCTTTTGGGCAGGATTAGTCTAATATGTATGCTAAAAGATTATGCTCTTGAGCGGTGGGTAGTTGTGGAACAGGCAACATTACTTTTATTTGCCCCCAGAGCCCTCTCACATACTTTGGCTTATTATTTTCAAAATGCTTAGAGTCTCTCCCTAATGGTAAAAGGTAATCCAGATGTGGACCCCTTGCTCTCCATTCCTAGAGAAACCAGCTGCACCTCACTGATGAGGCCCAGACAAGACCAAACTGTACATCTGTGGTTGGCAGGTATTTCCTGTGCAGAGGGGACTTGTCCATCATTTTGGAACTGGACCATCCTTTTGTGTGGGATTAGGCTAATATGTACGTGTCTCCTCTGTAATGGCACTTGAGAGCTAAAACTAGATGCTCTTGAGCAGTGACTAGCTGAGGAACAGGAAACATTGCTTTTGTTCCTCCGCAGAGTCTCTCACATACTTTGGCTTGTTGTTAATTATATATTGCAGACAAATCCTCTGTGTGACAGGTACCCACTGCCTGTTTGCTAAATATTCCCAGTCTTAGAAGTACCACCAGCTGAGAAACTAGGCTCTATGGTAAAGCTGATTTGCACCAGAGTTGTTCCAGTTCCTCTTATTAAATCTGCCTCTTAGATTCTTCTATCCAAAATAAAAGCAGGTTTATAGAAATATGAAATGTAGATGAGGAAAAAGGATGCAGAGGATTGAGTTTCAAGGGTTTGCTATCAAGCAAGAATGAGTAATTGAGAGTGAAAATTATTTCAAATGCATTATTTATATGGAAGAGATGAGAATGTGACAAATCAGCAGGCCCCTTAAGGGACAGGCTGGATGTTTGTGATATAGTGCTTGAGACAGAAGCAGCAGCATCTTCAAATGAAATTCACCTTAGATCATGGGTAGTCAATTGTCTGACCTCCAGCTATTAGGAACAACAGCTCCCATCACTGCCTACCATCCAGTGGTTTCAGATGGATGTAAGTTGACTAACCCTGCCTTAAATACTTTAATATAACGAGGAGAACTGGAGGGGTAAGCAATGTATTACATCTGGTCCTCAAGGGGTTAAAGGGACATTAACACCTAAAATTAAATATGATTATATACACTTAAAGGGACAGTAATACTTTGTTTTATTTTTATTTTATTGTGTAGACATTAAAAAAACATGAAGAATGATATAACTCTTATCTCTCAAACCTTTATGGTCTGAGATAAATTCACAAGCAAAGTTTCCCCTCCCGTCCCTTTTACCTAGTGTAAGCCATCTCTTCTCAGATGTGGAATCCAGTCCATAGACCAGACAGATAACAGCAGGGGACAATCTTCTTCCTATGAGAACAATGAAAGCCCTGCCCCCCTTGACAAGTTTTTCAGGTTTTTCCCTTATCTTAATTGAAGATTGTCCCTCTCTGCAATCTACCTGGGCACCTCCCTTCTGCTGTGGCTGAGCAGTGTTACATCAGTAAAAGGGGCAGGAGGGGGAAACTTTGTAATTGGATTACTCTTGAACTACAACTCTGACAGAATTGAAATAACACCCTCCAAAGTCCAAATACTATGATGATTAATTAGAGCTGCTTTTTTTATGAAACATTACTATCCCTTTAAATACCCTATACATCATAGGTTTTCAATCTTTTTTGCTTAAAGGGGAACATTCACATTAGAAACATTTTTGTCCATGGGGTTTAATCAGCACAACTATATATATCGTAACAGCAAGCTCCGTTTACTATGCTATTCAGCTCTCAAGCTCAGTAGCATGGTAAACAGAGCTTGCTGTAACGATAGCCCACATAAATGCCACCACGAAGGGAAGTGTGAACGCTCTCCCAGGGGCAGCTGGGAGGGAGGTGGGAAGTCCTGTAGTGTTGTACCGCACATACAGGGTGCCGCAGAATGTGAAGTGCCCGATTTGAACTCTTCATATCTTCAATAGTAGGTAATTACATTTTTTAAGAAAAACAACGCTAATAGTTGTGCTGATTAAACCCCATGGACAAAAGTTTTTCTAATGTGAATGTGCCCCTTTAAGGCACCCTATAATACAGTGAAGGAAATTGCTAGATGATCATGTAGGTCTCACCTTAACCCTTTGAGTGCCAGAGGAGTAAGCAACATATTGCATTGCTTTGCATTGCTTTGCGTACCTCTGTGGCACTCATTAAAGCTCTGGGTCTTGTTGCCAGCTTGGAACATGCCATTTTGCCATACTTCCTTAAAGTAATGGTGAAATTGGACTGCACTAATAATGCAATAGGTTTGCTCAAGTACCAGGTATTTTGGGAAATGCCCCTGGTCTTTTGCAAACCTACTCCCTTATACCCAGTCTGGAATTTTCAGGGTTCTCCTAAAATCTTAGCTCATTTGTCAATGGCATAATGAAAGTTACAAATACATTAACATATATTCATTCTTAGGTCTGTCAATCAGAATGACATGAATGAGCATATTGTGCTTAAAAGTTTCCATAAATATAAACTTAAGGTAGACCTCATCCTATATAATAATTTGCTAGGATGTTTGTCACAATGCAGTTATGTGCAGTAGAGAATGCATCGCGTGAGTGAGGCGACGCAAGACTGCATCTCGTGGAGCAGTGATGTAGCGGCCTCTTAACCCTTTGAGTGCCAGAGGGGTATGCAACGCATTGCAAAACATGGGCTTTTACACTAGTTCGAAATATAAGCTGCATAAACCAAAGTCTTCTCTACACATTCTCACAAGAAGCATTATCAGTTTGGATAAAAACATGCTGTGAATGGGTGAAACTAATTTTACAGCTAAATATCCCAATAAGCTCTATATCTCTTTGAAAATTGGTGAATATGTGTTCAATAGATTTGACTGTAGCTATGACAAAAGTTATGTGGTGGCAAGAAAAGTTATATTAGAAAAACTAAAAAAATTAGCAGGCCTTCATATTTTTATTTTATGTAAGTATAAATTTGTAGAGCGCCACTGGTTACACAGTGCTTTAGATAGTTTAACAGGTGTATCATACAGGGAATAAATACAAGTCAATCCTTGCCTCAAAGAGCTTACAATCTAATATTTCCAAGTAACTGAATTGGACCAAATCTACAGAATTTCAAAGGACTGGCACGTAGCCCTAAACTGCTAAATTTCATTGTATTCAATGATCAGTTCAGAAGTTATACATTATTGTGAAAATTGACATATAACCCTTTGAGTGCCAAAGGGGTACGCAACACATTGCAAAGCAATACCCCTCTGGCACTCAAAGGGTTAACATACTATGTCCAAACTTTGATACACAAGTTAAAAATGGGAGGCTGTCTATAAATTCCTTGACTATTTAGGCTATGTTCACACAAGCCACTTGGCTGCATTCCATTTTAATACATGCTAAGTCACCCAGGCCTACTTACCTACGATGTCCTGTGTTCCCCAGGCAATTTAGGAAGTAGTGCAATCTATCAGTGTGTCTATTTCTTTAGGATGCCATTAAAATGGCAATCTGGTTACTTTATCAATAAACATTGATGATTAGCAAGCAGAGAAGAATGAGCCAGTGAGAAAACTGGGATTTAAATTATTTCATATTCATTATTAATGTGACAAAGAGAGGGACAATGTGAGCTCTCACATTAGAGGAGGTAGTTGCTGATAGCGATGCTGTGTTGTGGCTCAGAGAGGAGCAATAACACTATTAAATCTGTATTCCTCAACCACAGTCCTCAAGTCGGCCTAATGGTGCTGTGCTTTGGATGCCCCTCTGGCATTCAAAGGGTTAAGAGGCTAGGTGGAAACCCTAGTTGAGAAACTGTGTATTTAGCACTGGCCTCAGATTGCATCCTTAAAGGGTTTAGGGGGATACCCCTGATTTTGCACAGGTGATGCCTTCCAACTGATGGTTAACCCTTTGAGTGCCTCTGAGTTGCAATGCATTGCATACCCCTCTGGCACTCAAAGAGTTAATAACTGCAGCATCTGTGCACACCAGGCTGGAATGCAAACCAGAAAGTGTGTGGCTCTCAGCAACAAACTTTGTTGCTTAACACGGAGGTTCTGTGGGTACTGTTCATTCAGCCAAACGGCACTGTTCTTAGAGACTTCAGTCTTGCACTGGGGTCTCTTCTCACATGACCAAGGAGGAGGGCCACAGGGATCACTTCTCAGACTTCTCACTTCAAAGCCCTGACTTTGTTGGCAGGTGTGCTACAGACAGTGGAAATTAACCCTTTGAGTGCCAGAGGTGTATGCAATGCTTTGCGGAACGATTAATTACATACCCCTCTGGCACTTTAAGGATTAATAAATAGTACAACTGCAGATACAATGCAACAATACATGTTTATGCAGTCATATTTCTCTGTCGTCCAATACAGGTTACTGGTAACTTTGAGTAGGCGATCTGCCCCTTTAATTGTGGGCAGGATCAATTCTAGAATTGTATGCAGGGATCTCCACTTGTTAGATGTGGTGCATTGTCTCAAGTTTTATGTACATCGCACTGAGTCTGTCAGGCAATCTGACGAGCTGTTCGTCATTCCTGAGAGTCCCAGGGCAGGATGACCTGCATCTAAAGTGACTATTGCGTCTTGGATCAAATCCACTATTAGTAAGGCCTATGAGCTAAGGAAGAAGCCTGCTGCCTTTCGGGTCACGGCTCATTCTACTAGATCTATTGGGGCTTCTTGCGCTTACAAGAATCAGGCCTCCGCTGATCAGTTGTGCAAGGCTGCCACTTGGTCGTCTGTGCACACCTTTTCAAAGCATTACCGTGTTGATGTGCTGGCAATGGCAGACGCCAGCTTTGGGAGGAAGATCCTGGAGGCAGGGCCGGATTTATATCTCAGGAGCCTGTAGGCACAGAAATCTGAAGCGCCCCCCACCCCTCCCCCCCAAAAAAGTGCATTCCACACACCTTTGGTTCTCAAGAGGTTAACCAAATACCAAAAATATCACAATTTCCTGTATTAACCCCTTGGATTCTACAAATGTCTCCAGGAGATGTCTCTTTCCTCCAAGGGGTTAATATAAAAAAGTGTCATTTTACACATTATCAATATCCTGTAGATGGTGTACTGAACAAATACAAGGAATTTGCAGCATTCAAGGAGCTAAAGAAATAATGACACTTAACCCTTTGAGTGCCAGAGGGATAATTAATGTATTATGAAGTAGAGCACTGCTCAACCCGCTAGCACTCAGAGGCTCAGTTATCTTTGTGCTCCATGCTAACCTCAGACAAATGTCTCTGTTTTCTTAGGCCTAAGATCCAGTCTTACACATGCTCTGAGGGATCAACAGCCGTACTACCTTCCCCCTTCACCAGTTGCTCCAAATTAATGTGAATCATAGCAGTCCAAGGGTTAACCAAATACATAAAATAAATAACTTTTCAGTATAAACCACTGGATGCTAGAGACGTCTCCAACATTCAAAGGGTTGTACATAATAGTGTAATTTTGAACATGAACAATTTCCTGTAGATCAGCATATCAAATAAGATGGGGATATTTGCAGCATTAAATGAGTTAAATGAACACACATCAGTAAAATTAAGTAGTCTAATCTATATTTTAATATAACAGCTAGCATATGCAAAAAATTCAGAATGAATGTGACATGCCTAAAATCTAACTCTAAGCAGACAGCCAGTGGAAGAGATGGGCAAACAGGCTGGGGCTCAAGGGAAAGAGAGAGAGGCTGGTGGAAGAAAGATGGCTGGAGGAAGATAGAGACAAGCTCATGTGTGTAGACGTCCCCCAAATTCTAGGAGGTATGGAACTCTACATATGCAAGATCCTGGTATTACTAGGGTGAGAAGCACAAATAAGATATCCATTGGGATTTGGGTTGCCAACAGCCCCCAAGAATATTTATTTTTACAAAGTAGTACATTTAAAACATTTTGACTTTTTAATAAACCCAACCTTTGAGTAACAGAGAGGAAAGCAATATATTGCTCAATCCCTTAGCACTCAAAAGGTTTGTTGCTTAAATTAATTTCACCTTAAATGTTGCTTTGCAGTGTTGCCTATGAGGCAGAGCTGTGCCTCCAGCTGTTGTTGGACTACAACCACTAAAAGATGACAATTTTAGTTATTATTCAACAGGAGCTGGTGGGTCTCATACTGTACACCCTTGCTCCAAGTTGTTGAGAGAAGAAGGAGGCAAGGGGGAAGAGAGAGGGGTAAGTGAGAGGCAAGGGGGTGAGGGTTAAGTGAGAGGCAACTGGGGGAAGAGAGGAGCAAGTGGTATAAGTAAGGGGAGTGAGGGGCAAGTGAAAGAGAGACAAGAAAGAAAATAAGTGAAAGAAACCAGGATGAATGTGGGCAAGAGGACATGATGAGGCACTTACGTTTACTTGTATCATATGATGTGAAGGGAAAAAGCATGATTTTACTTTCTCTGCAAACATGTTACATGGAGGTATTAAATCAAGGCATGGTTGCTAAAATGATTTATAGAAATGTTCTGAAATCACACAACCCTTTGGATGCCAGAGATGTCTCAGGCTGTAGACCTCTCTAGCACTCAAGGGGTTAAAAGCAAGGCATCTAATGGTATGTATTTCCCTCTGGCACTCAGGGTTAAAGAACTGCAAACAGCCAGCAGTTCACCCATTAGTGTCCAGTCTGGGGTGAGCAGCATGGAGGGCACACAGAGAGGGCTGATAAGGATGCTCTCTCTGGGACTCCCTTTACAACTCCCAGTCATAAGGAAACACACAGTCCTTGCTTTGTACAATACACTTCTATTGACAGACCTTGCACTGCTTCTAGTGCCAGGGCAGTGTCAAAGGCAGTAAGAGGGAGAGCATCCTTATCAGTCTTTTCTGCTGCTCACTCCAGTCTGAGCTAGGATCGGCAAAAAAAAAAAAAAATCTCTGTAGAAATGTATTGCAGGCTTGCTGTATTTTAACTTGTACTCTACCAGTCTTATGGAAAGTCAGGTGCAGCTGCAGTTGTCCCTTGCTAACATTTAACCAGTCACAGGAGCAGGGGACTGCAATTAAACTCTGTGGTGCATGCTTGTTGTTGTTTTGTTTTTTTTTCCAGCTGTCTGAGACAGTTTGAATCCAGCGCTCTGACAGCTGGAAATAATAAAACATACACCAGGTACACATGCAATAAGACAGCATGTAACCCTTTGAGTGCATTACATTAGATAGCTCTCTGGCACTCAGATAAAAACTTGTATCTGTAAAATCCTCACTTACCTGTCTCATTCCATCCTCATGGTAGCAGCATTGGCTGAGAGCTTTAAGTGGTTGGCATGACAGCATACTAAGCATTTGGTTGTGTTTTTAAGCAGCCCACTCTCCTCTTACAGGAGGCCTAGAGTCTGAGTGCACGTTATTTTCTCCGTCGCCACCTGCCTGCTGGAGGGTCAAATAACACAGCAAGCTAACACATGCCTCAAGTTAGACTAGAGCTTCACTAGGACCCGATGCATAATACAGCAGGGCCTGCGAGGCTAATTAAAAAAATAAAAATGTTCCCAATATCAGGCGCCCCTCTGTGGGGTGCGCCTGTAGGCAGATGCCTACTCTGCCTTATTATAAATCCGGCCCTGCCTGGAGGTAGTCTTGCCTGTCTAGGATCTTCTTCAGTTCTTGGTGCTTCCTTCACTTTTGAGCCCTGTTGGCTCTAGTTCAGTGTGCTGTGTAACAGTTGGGGTGTTGTACCCCTATTCAGTGTCTGTTAACACTCCCTTGTTGTTGGGCTATCTCTGATCTGATGGTTCATGTCTGCTCTGGTACCTTTGGGGGCCTCGTGCCTGGTCCTTGCCTTATTTCCCACCTCTGGGAAACTCCCAAAGTTACCAGTAACCTGTATTGGACGACAGAGAAAACAGGATTTTAGTATTACCTGTTAAATCCTTTTCTCTTAGTCCATACAGGTTACTGGTCTCCCACCCTGTCAAGGTACCATGCTTGGCTCTCCTGTGGCAGACCGTGGGGGTCCTTCGGGGTCATGCTCACAGGAGTTTTCTTTCCCTTCTACTATCTAGTCAATAGTTAGTGTCTCAAATCTTACTGGAGCTGGTTGGCTAGCTGCAGCCAAGGAGGGAAGGTAGGCTCCACCCCCTGCATTCAATTCTAGAATTGTTCCTGCCTACTTAAAGGGATGGATCACCTACCCAAAGTTACCAGTAACCTGTATGGCTTAAGAGAAAAGGATTTAACAGGTAAGACTAAAATCCTCTTTTTGTTTAGAAACGTATTTTACTAGGAAGAATATTTTGTCATTTCTCTCATTTTCCGGTATGTGCCAGAGAGGATTTACAGTACAAAAGTTAGAAATGTATACATATAGAAACAAGGAAAGATTTTTATATACAGTTGTGTGTATTTTTGGGATTTAAAACTAGTCAAAAAATAATGATTTTGGGGAGGTAGGTTATTCCAAGTGGAGTGGAGGATATAGGAAGTAGAATGAGCATACTGCCCAGGTGGTGTGGAATAGTCAGTGAACTGATGACAGTTGAGCTGAGTTTACAGGAGGTATAGGCCTCAATTCAACTGAGGCCGATACAAAGAAAAAACAACCGCATTTTTTCAAGTATGGTAAGCAATTCAATTACCTGTGCTATAAAGAAATACCGCCAGAAAAAAAAAGCACCTTGGGTCTTAAGGTTGCGACCATTAAAACACATTAGGAAACACTGAAATATGCAATTCAATTCCATGCGTTAGCCTTAAGGTACATTAAGGGACCCACTTAAATAGATGAAAATATGCACCCAGTTTTTCTGGGCGCAGAATCCCTTAACACATCTCAAAAGTGCAGGAGCTGGAATTGAACCTGAAAAAAAGCTTTAAATAACCTAAGTAGATGTATTGATATGGGGCACTAAGCCCCATATCAATACAACCAAAGCAATCCCAAAATGTGTAAAATGTTAGTCGAATTAACCCTATGAGTGCCAGGGTTAATCCAACTAAGTGAAAACAACCTGACAATAAACACTTTCCATTAATCCTGATGCCCAGTGGAGTCTTCAGCACCCTGGTCAACCACTGTCCATCTTCTTAAGTCTTCCTGCTTCATCAATCCCTCTGTCTTCTATCTTCTTCTCTTCCTTGTTTCAAATATTGTCCTGTAAATGAAAAATAAAAATGTTAGAGAAAAATATAACTTGGAAATGTGCATTGTTTAACGCTTTGAGTGCCAGAGAGGTACGCAGAACATTGCAGAATAATGTGTTGTGTACCTCTCTGGCAGTCAAAGGGTTAAAGTATTGCACGTATCCCAAATTGAAAGATAAGATTCCCCCAAATGAAAAAACATTGTCCCAATCCTTTTTTCAAAAAGCTATTCTTCATTGTAAATCTAAGTCTCTATTCAGAATGTCTCCCACACATCAACTGCCTGGAATGTGTGCTTACGCACCTCCCAGCCAATCAGCTTCTAGCAGGTTCCATTATCCCTGATTGGCTAGGAGGGGCATAAGCACAAGTCCCAACCAATGGACATCTGGGAGACATTTTAAACAGAGACTGACCATATACAAGCCATTCTCTGTTTCAGTGGTTCCAAGTTGGCAGGGCAATTGAATACCAACAGACTTTTTTTTGCCCTCCCGCAAGTTTTAGTGCGAATTATTGAATCAAGGCCATGGAGAGCTGGAGTGAACATATTGATCAGTTAGTGTGAAGTTGTTTCTGGCAGTGGAGCAAAGGTTATAGGAAGTATGGAGAACTGGAGTTTTGAGTTTACAGAGATGAATTTGTGGCACAGTGGCCTAAACTATATTCCCATATTTTATGTCTGCCATTAACTTTTGTTTCACAGTTCATTTTCTTATCAGAGGACTTAAATAGGATTTGCTCCTGAACACAGTGCCTACTTTTGGATAAAGTTTTGTTGCTAGTTTTTCATCCTGCCACGTATGAATATATTTATAATACATAAATTCCATTGATTATTTAAGAACTGTATGAATTTAATGGTTCTTCTTTCATCCTCAGAGAACTCTTTATACATTCCTATGCCTGTGTCAGTCAGAGGCTTTAGTAGCCAAAACAGTGAAATATATATTCAGCTGTTATGTGTATGACTGTGCTAGATGTAGGCAACCTCATGCTCTCACCATCCATGATCAAGTGATCTAGAGCTCTTGAATTGCTCTCATTATTGCCTCACTCACATTATTTAGAAGCCTGCTTATTTTTAGCTAAATACATATTTGATGTTGGGGTCATCTTTTATTGTTGTAGGACCCCCACAAAATGAGAAGAAATATATGTCTTTTTATGGTAAGCATACTCTTAGAGTGGCGGCCACACTAGCACCTAAGGCTGGCTCTGCCTCCCACTGCTTTAAAGCAGCATCACAAGAACCAGATGAAGATCTAGAGATCAATGGGGAATCTTCTTTGGGACATATCTCTTCACCTGTTTGATGTACAAGTGGTAGAGTGGGCTCAAATGAAATCGCTGGCTATGATCCGCATGGTTCATGCTCAGAAATCTTTATTTTGCTGCATTTTTCATGACTGTAGACAAATATCATACTGAAGCCTTTGATGCTGCTAGATTCTCTGGTAAGCCCTCAGCTTGGTATCAGTTCCTTATGTGGGTAAGCATCTCTTTGGACATGACCTGGGTAAGGTCATCAGTCATGCCACTGGAGGCAATAGCATGCTCCAGCCTCAAATTTCTTTGAAGCGTTCATTTTTTCCCCAGGAAGATGCATGGATTTCCCCCACCATCTGGGGACCACAGGGTTCAACCACCTCAGTCCTCCCAGGGCCACACCACCCCAATGCCCAAGCATGACTTGTGGGGTTCTGGTCTACCCCTACCCATAGGGGTTGTCTCTGCCATCATCTAGGAGTCTCCTTTGACAGACCAGTAGGTTTTGCGGGTCACTTCAAATTTTTTCTACCTCACTGTTTCTTTTTATTCAGATTTCCTCAGGATCCAGAACAGGCACTTCTGTTCATAGACTTCGTCACATCCCTGTTGGACAAACAGGTTTTAGTTCCATTCCTGCCCAGGAATCCCTGTGGTCTTTTATTTCATCAATGTGCTCAGGAGAGTACCTTTGTTCCATGTTCCGAGATGAGTCCCAAGTTCTGTCCTGGCCTTCAGCGATAATAAGGGACTACATGAAAATCCTGTGACGTCTAGTTTCAGCCCTTGAAGTGGTCCCTTATGCTCAATTCCACACAAGGAAATTTCAGCTGGACATTCTCGGGAGCTAATCACAACAGTATTTCCATCTGGCTCATCTTGTCTCTGTTCCCTCAGGAAAACCTGCACTGTTTGCTTCACTGCTCACATCGACATGATGACATACCTCTCTTTGTAATACTAGATTGGATCTTGGTCACTACAGAAGCCATCCTGAGAGGCTGAGTAGCCACCCAGGGTTCCCTAACAGTTCAAGACTGCTTGGCTGTGGAGGAGAGTCTCCTTTTGAACAATATCTTGCTCATTCAAGTCATTCTCTTGGTACTTATTCATTGGTCCCAGGTACTCACTCAAATCCAGTGTTTTCATATTAAGTATTACTATCCCTTTACTATACAGATCCATTTCAAAATACAATTACTTGGGAACATAAGTGTATTGTAAATAATAATCATTAATGGACAACTATTATATGGAGAGTGCCTTATCGGCAAATCTAATCTGGGAGCAGACCTACCACTGAAGAGAGGACTGCCCTGTGAGCCATGGTGGACCAATAGGAGAACAGAACATGGGTCTGAAAAGATTGCTTGCAAGTTAAAGTAATTATTCAGATTGAGAGTCACATAAGATTCTATGACAGTGCAGGATAAAATCTTGTTCACCAATGGCAAAATGAAGTCTAAGACCCATGATGCTTTTCTTTGGTGTCAGAACCTCAAACATTCTGCTCATACCTTTGCTTTGACCACAACAGAGAGACAGACAGAGTTTAATTTCAGTAGAGGGGAAATTAAATGTATAGCAACACTTAATATGCAAAAAATAATATGTTGTGCAGTTTATCCCCCAGAGTAAAACAAGAGCACTCCCACTGCTGAAAGGTGTTTAATTCAAAAGTTATTACAGCTCAAGTTTGACATTTTAGGTGCAATATCACAGTGACCTGAAATTGTACAGGGGCGTGGTTGCTACACCATCCTATGGAGATTTACGGTCAACTGACCAGAGCTGTCCATAGGATGGCGTAGCAATAGCGCCACTGTACAATTTCAGGCCACTGTGATATTGCGCCTAAAAAATTCAAGTTTGAGCTACAATAACTTTTGAATAAAGCACCTTTCAGCAGTGGGCGTACCCTTGTTTTACTCAGGGGGATAAACTACAATATATATTTTTTACATATTAAATATGAATGTCCCTTTAAGGTAGATTGTTAATTTTCTAACCATGCACTAGTGTAAACCTGGGAAGAGCCTTGGCTGGATGTAAGTACCTGGGCGGAGCCTTGGCCCACCATAGCCCCAATACATCACTGTTTAAAAGAGATACAACTTATTTATGTTTGCTTAACCCCATGAGGGCCATTGTGAAGCACTAACATCTCTTAATAACAATATACCATTACCTTACTATGGACTGAAAATGCTAATGACCATCGTGAACTTTGCCCTTGTGCCTTTGTTCAACAGATATCATATACATGCAGGGGGGTATTGCAATCACACCTGGGAGCTTTCTTCTTTGCTCTCCCCGGAGGGGAGTACTGTGATGCCGGTGGTGGTGGGGAAATTATGATATTCTTGTCACAAAGGGGAGTGGAGGCGGGGCTAAATTGGCTAAAAAAAAAAAAAAAGTTAAGGAAGGAGGCAAGCTGTGAGGAATTGGAGGAAAGAATTAAAAAGAACAGAAGTGGGTAGAGTTTCCATAGAAATTCCCTGCATCCGGAGACTCAGCCCCTGCCCCGGAGACCCGGTAATGCAGTGTGAAAACCAGAGTCTCCGGGGCAAAACTGTAGAGTTCCCAGCTATGATTGCAATTGCTGGCAAGATCTCAAACTCTACTTACTGCACATGGTGATCTTAACTCTTTGAGTGCCAGAGAGATATCCAACACATTGTATTGCAATGTGTTGGATACCTCTCTGGCACTCAATGGTAACCCTTTCAAACTCAAAGAAGCATGTAGTGCATTGCTGCACAATGAGTTATACATGCCTCTGGTCCTTAATGGGATAAATAGGCTCATGCACTCTTCCTGCTTCAGTTTGAAATCATTGCCAGCAACCATGGATATCACATACATGACTAATTAGTATTTTCCAGCCATAGTAATATAAGTGGAGGGTTATTATTTGGAATTATTAGCTTTCCTTTTAATGTTTTACCTTTAAAAACTTTTTAGCACAAACAGTACATTTCCAAACAGGTTAATGTTACACAAACCAGACCTGATTGTGTAGATTGGCAAACATCAGTCTGGCACTTTGATCAATTGGGAAATCACTGCATGCTCACAGGCATTCCGTATTAGTAGCAGTTCCCTACAGATCCAGCCTTCAGTTTAGTACAGGATTACCTTCCTTTACGTGATAAGGGCATCATTAAGAAGAATGCTTTTCCATCTGAGGAACGTGCTTACTCCAGCAGCTTTAAGAAATGGCAGCAAGTGCATTGTGCGTCATTTTCAGTAAGTTCCCATAATAATAACTGTTCAAATACAGTGCTTTCAGGTTACGCTGATCTGTATATCCCTTATGGAGCTGTGGACTTAGCCAGTGGATTGCATAACAGTGTATTTATCTCATATAACTCTGTATGTTCCCTTTTGAAAGAAATGTATCTAATCTTCTCTTAAATGTATCCATTGTATCTGCTATAACCACCTCCTTGGGCAAGGAATTCCACAATTTAACAGACCTTACTGTAAAAAAAAAACCTTCCTCTGCTGAAGTCTAAACCTCCTTTCCTCTAATCTCAAGGGGTGTCGCCTGGTCAGCTGATCAGGCCTTGGAATAAATAGCTTACCGCAGAGATCCTTGTATTGACCTCTCATATACTTGTACAATGTGGTAAGGTGTCCTCTTAGTCATCTTTTCTCTAGAGTAAATAAACCAAATTTGTCTAGTCATTCCTCGTACATCAAGTCCTCCATTACCTTAATTAATTTTGTTGCTCTTTGCTGTACCCTCTCTAGTTCTAGTATATTCTTTTTCAGAATTGCTGCCCACTGCATACTCAAGGTGAGGTTTTTCCAATCATTTGTGAAATGGCAAAATAATGTTGTCCACTCTTGCTTCAATACCTCTTTTTATGCAAGACAGGATTTTGTTTGCCTTTGCTATTGCTGTTTGACATTGGTCACTGTTTCCAAGTTTGTAGTTGACAAGGATATCCATGTTTTTCTCTAGCAACGTAAAATGATTCCATTAAGTTTATAAGTAGCCTTGGGATTATTTCTTCCCAAATGCATGACTTTACACTTCCCCACATTAAATTTCATATTCCATTTGTTTGCCCAATCTGCCATTTTTGTCACATCTGGAGGTTAATATGTTTCTTGCCAGTGAGTAAGGTGACACAGTCATGTGGCCTTTGGAAGCAACCAGAACCTGGTTGATCTTTGGTGATTCCTAAACATGCTTGCCACTTTGCATTTGGCTGGAATGAGGGGGTTATGCCCCTTGCCTTTACCAGGGGGCTAGGGCTTACTTCTAAAGAGGTTATGTTATATTTGGTTGTATTACGTGCATATAGTCATATCTAGGTATGGGCTGACTGGCTTGGAGCATACCTTCACTGTTTTCTCTTGGGGTGGGAATTAGACCTGCTTCATGCCTGGGCATCCAGCAGTCATGTAAACATTTATTCACTTCTATGTGTATGTTTGCTGTCTTCTTGTTTGATTTGCTTTATTATTCTTAAAGGTATAGTAATGTCTTTATTAAAGTGCAGCTCAGAGTCTTCTATATTTTTTTATAACAAGTACTGCTATGTTTAATTATTTACAGTTCTGTAGTTCAAAAGCTATGCAAGCTGAAAGGACCCCTCTACCATCCCTCCTGGCCGCCTCCCATTGAATCTGGAATCTGGCTGTTGGACCAGATGGCTGCAGTGAGGGACATTCTTCACACAGTAAGTATAAGGAAAACCCTGCCCCTCTTGATGAAGGAGGGCAGAATTTTCCTTTTGCTTACTGAAGATTGTCCCTCGCTGCTCTCCATCTGGACCAGTCTTAGAGGCTGTGTGATGCAGGGAAAGGGGCGGGAGGGGTACCCTTTCAACTTCAATAGCTTTTGAACTACAGAACTGTAAGTAATTAAACATAGCGCTACCTGTTATAAAAAACATATAGAAGACTTGGAGCTGCATTTCAGTAAAGGCATTACTATCCCTTTAACCTGTGGATACCAGCTATGTCTCCAGTAGATTGCTTTGCACCGCACTGGAGAAAAATTTAGCATGTGCAATTCTGGAGCAAACCAATTGCACCAAACTTACAAATGATTTTTTGAAAAATTCATATTGAGTCAAATCTGGCTTTTAAGCGGAATGCTGGAGATATTTACAATGCATTGCATCATTCAAGGGTTTAAATGGCCCATTTAAATTAAAGGGAATTTTATGTCCCCTATTGTGCAGTTGGTTTATTCTAGAACTGCACCTCTTTAGCTTCCTGAGTACAGAGCTGAGAGACTAAAGTCCACGTATGCTTATTCTGTAGCACATTACCATAGAATAGACATGGAAACGATCTGAATCATTCACAGCTACATACATTAAGTATGAATATTTGCATCTGTGACTCATGTTCTCCCCTCAGTCATACATTGGAAGTTTCTGGATTTCCAGAGACTCCAGGTTTTAGAGTTAATTACAGGGTCTCTAGAGCCAGATGCTGATTTGCTGTTTGGTGAGTTTCCTGTGTAACTCTGTCCACTTACCCATCTGTTCCTCCCACTCTCCACCCAATCCCCCCGGTTTTGAGTCCACACTAGTCACCTTTCCAATTATAATTGTTCCACTTATTCCTATACATATGGCCCATTGAATCCTTCACTGTGCTGTTTGGTTGCTAATTATTTAACTCTTTAAAGGTCAGAGGAGTGTGCAACTCATTGCAAAGCAATGCATTGCACATCCCTCTAGTCCTTAAAGGGTTAAATAATTGGTAGCTTTAAAATTGAAGTGATTGAGCTGGTTATTCATAAAATCATTAATAACAAACTTTGTTTTGAATGAGTCAAATAAAGTGCTTAAGTGAGTGTGATGACCCATAAAGGGTAGACAGCAGGGTTACATTCTAATTAATATAATATTTTATTCTGAAGAGTTGTTCAATGGCAAATTGTATCATTTAAACCAGTGGGAAAAGCTGCACTGCATCCAGTACAGAAATTATCATAGAATTAGCTGTGACGGGGAATTTAATAAATGTCCTTAAATACAAATCTAATTGTAAATGAGTATTTCCTTAAAGGGGATCTATCACCCCTTAGTCTTATTAGTTAGATTATTTAGCGATTATGTTTAAAACTGAATTCATTTGTTTTTTTAAAATGCTATTTGGGCAAAAAGGAATGTTTAACTCTGTACCTGCAGTCTGTCACTCTGCCTCTGCTCCCCTCCCTCCATCCAGCCTTCTCTAATGACAGAGGCTTACTGCTTGTAAGCTGGAGCGGTCTCATTGGCAGAGATCAATATCTATCCAGTGAGATCGCTCCAGCTTACAGGCAGATGTACCTGCAATCTATCCGGAAGTAGGGTGCAGGGCACTCTTTAAACATTAATTTTCACCCAAATAGCAAAATAATAATCTAACTAATAAAACTAACTTGTATAGGGGTGATAGATCTCCTTTAAAGGGACATTTTTACCTCAGTAGGAGCACCCACATTCTCACTTCAGTGGCTCTCATGTTGACAAAACTTGAGTGATTGAATGGTAATGCAAATGAACTAGCTGTGGCCAGCAGGCAGTGGAAGGTGGGAGTCAGAGCAGTGTGGATTGTAAGGATCTCCCACATAAGACAGCTGGTACTGTTTAAAATGCATAACATGACTAATAAATACAGTTAAATACCCCATAAACTATTTAATGTGTAAATTCATTTCCTGGTTATTTGAACTGTTAGATATTTTGAATAAAACTACTGATGACAGCAGGAGTACCCTTGTTTTACATAGGTTTTCATAAAAAAGTTTACTGCTTCTATAAAGACCTTTTAGCAGTCCTGCTGGTTCTGGACCCAGTCTATACACAGTGTATAGAGTGGTTTTTGAGAAGTTGAAGTTTCTTGAGCAGTGCAAGAGGATTTGGGAGTGTTTATGGAATATTTGTTGAGAGGTATCTATTATTGTTTCATAAAGTGGTTCCTTTTGTATGTGACAGGACAGTAGTACTATAAACATCCTTGGTAAAGTTGACACTGGTATCAATTTACTGGTGCTGTGCCTGCAGCAGTGGAGGAGTGTTCTGGGGCACTCTGTTACTGTCACGGTTGGCAAGCAAAAACAAGAGTCGGACGGTATAGTTAAAATCACCTTTATTAGAATAATTTGCAGAATGGAAAATATAGTAATAATAATAATAAGCAGAGGGTGACGGGAGAGGCTAGAGACTCTATCAGAAATAGGAGCCTCCAACGGGTTCACCACAACTTCTAGAGACTAGGCCGGAGCCAACTGGTAGTCTCAATCGCTCAGAGGGGAACACCGAATTGACACTACTGTCTCCCAATAGGATGGCAACAAGGGAGACTACTGACCCACGCCTGCAGTCAGTATGGCCGGAGTCCGCCAGAGCCACAGGTCTGCACCAGATAGGATGTCTGCGGAAAAAGGAGCAACACAGGCGGATAATCAGAGCCACAGGTCAGCACCAGACTGGGTAGTCAGACAAGCCAAGGTCATACACTGAGCGGGTAGTCAGCCAGAGCCACAGATCTGCACCAGACAGGATGTCCACTAGTCAGGAGGCAACACAGAGAGGGTAGCTGGACAGAGCCCCAGGTCAGCACCAGGTTGGATAGTCAGACAAGCCAAGGTCATGCATGGAACTGGTAGTCAGCCAGAGCCACAAGTCTGCACCAGAATGGATGTCCATACAGACTGGGATCGCACAGAGGACAGTCAGACAGAGCCACAGGTCATCTCCAGGATGGATGGTCAGACACGTCACGGTCATAAACAGGAAATCAGGATACAAGCTCAATACAATAGCACAGGACAACAACGTATGGGTAACTGGATAGGAATCCAGTTCCCTTAAATACTAAGAACCAGGAAGTGGATAGGAGGAGACAGGTCAGACCATCCTGTATAAAGTTGAGGCCTGCGTCAATACGCAGCCTCGCGCCCGTAATTGACGCATCTTGCCGAGATGCGTCAAATGCCTGCACCTATCCTGCATCGCCTAGCCCGAGGACACGGACGGCCACTACAGACACCAAGCACTCCCATGCCCAGCGCCCACAACGACGCATGGTATCACTCCAAAGCGTTCTTTCATGCAATACCATTCCAGAGTCAGCCGAAGAGGCGGTGCTGGATATGAGGTAAGCGGTGACAGTTCCCCTGCAACTTGCTTATTACCATGCCCTGAACAAGGTGAACAGGAAATTAGCCTAAGTTTACTGCATTCCCCTGCACATGCTCTAGGGGAAGTATTTGGGATCTTCTGACATAACATTTGTGCAGCATTCCTGAAAGGAAGAAGACCCAAAGGAGGAGGAATATTAAGTAGAAAATGGTAACAGGGGGACATTTATGACTAGAGCATTGAGTGCATTAGAATTAATTAGATAAAGAATGTACGAGGAGATGTATAAAACACTTTAGTGTATATTAAAGTGGAACTATCAACCCTATACAAGTTTGGCTAATAATTAAGTAAACAGAGCGAAGAGTCTGAAAAGTTGTTTAATTTTTTTTTGTAAAATTGGTGGTATGGCAAAAATTAAAGGTTTAAAAAAGATGCATGGCCTTACTTGCGGACAGACTGCAGATACAGCTCTTCACTACAGCTTGTCAATCTTCCTTTGATTCCCTCCCAAGCAGCGTCTCGATCCAGCCTCCTCCTATGACAGAGGATTTCTCCATGATAGATGGAGAGGTCTCATTGGTCAGAGAACGTTCCACCTTACCAGCAGAAATCTTCCGTCATTGGAGGAGGTTTTACGGTTGGCAAGCAAAACCAGGAGTCAGACGGTATAGTTAATAGAACCTTTATTATGAGAATAATGACAGTAACGCAATATATAAATAAACACACAGTGGGTGATTGAAATGGTGAGCACTGTATCAGGAATAGCAGTCTCCCAATCTCTGCACCACACTGTCTGAGACTAGGCCTCAGCCCACTGGAGTCTCGTGGTAAGGCAACGCCCAAGAGATACTGACTTAGCCTGCATTCAGTAGCTAGGAGTCTGCTAGAACCCCAGGTCAGTAGTAGGAAGGATGTCTGAATAACGGAACCAACAAACTAAGCAAACAGACAGAGCCTTCTAGTAAGCACCAGATAGGATAGTCAGACGAGCCAAGGTCATACACGGATGGGTAGTCAGCCAGAGCCACAGGTTTGCACCAGAAAGGATATCCACTGAAGCGATGGAATGCTGGATGCGCAGTGGATAGAGCCCCAGGTCAACACCAGAGTGGGTAGTCAGACAAGCCTAGGTCATACACGGAGCTGGTAGTCAGCCAGAGCCACAGGTTTGCACCAGAAAGGATATCTGAGCCAAATCGGAACGCCAAGGAGAATAGTCAGACAGAGCCACAGGTCAACACCAGAATGGATGGACAGACAAGCCGGATCATACACAGGAATCAGGAATACTAGAAAATGAACTGCTCAGAACAACAACGTAAGGGTGACTGAGTCAGGACTCAGTCTGCCCTTTAAACCCCTCCACAGGAAGTAGGTAGGAGGAGCAGCTAGAGGGAGGCAGTACGTAGGAGGAGACTACAGGAAACAAACACAAATAAAACTGAGGCCTGCAGCATGCTTGAAGCCTCTTGCCTTCAGATGACACGTGGAAAGACGCCGAGTGTCGCTGAAGCTGCGGCGCTGGAAACAAGGTACTGTGACAGGAGGCTGGATTGAGAATCTAAGTGGGGAGGGGAGCAGAGGAATATTGACATACTGCAGTGTTAAGCTAAACCCACAGTCTCTCTGGAAGTAAGGCCACAGATAATTTTTAAACCTTTAATTATAGCCATATCACCAATGAAACAAAAAATACTTTTCAAGCTATTCACTCTATTCACGTAATTATTAGCCACACTTGTATGGGGCTGATAGTTTCCCTTGAAGACTTTTTGCAAAAATTTGCAAAAGTGGGTCATACTTATAAATAAGTAAAGTCATGTTTATAAATATGTCTGTATTTGAGAATATTCTGAGAAAATTCGCTAATGAGAATATTCTGAGAAAATTTCCCAATGACAATTTTTTTCACATAGACAGTTTATACACAGTAGCACTATATACAAGAACAGGTTATACCTGGTGTTAAGATTTATTCACAAAAATGGACTTTATTTTTGGCGCAATTATTGAAAGTTTATATATATGTTGTAACACAATTCTTATGTGAACAAGACAATTTCTACTCCAATTTAAAAAATCAACTGGAGTTAGCACTTAGTAAAAGTGTTGCTAAATGTTGGTACATATCTTTATGTTGCTTTGTGACAATTTTACAGACACTTACTTTATTACTCCATTTTATACATCCCCCTCTAAGGGCCTTATGTATAAATACAAACTCGATGTATTTCTGGGGAACCATCTACACCACAGAGGACAAAGGAACATTCACATTGATCTAAATGGGGTCCTTCAAACCCTTGAATGATAAAGAATATCCAAAGCTTTGTGAAGTAATGTGTTGAAGGTAATAAGGGGGTAATAAGCCTCATTTAAACCAACTTAAATTTTGGGAATGTTTTTTCTCACATAGGTTGAAGTATGCTTTTAACCCTTTGAGTGCCAGAGTGGTATGCAACACATTGTTTTGCAATGTGTTGCATTCCGCTTTGGCACCGAAAGCGTTAAACATAGAGCAAGATGTATAAATACCATTCTTATGTTTAAGAATTGTTGTTAAAATTTGCAACAATGTGTCATATTCATAAAGAGGCATTCATAGCTTATACAGTATCTAGGGGTGGGCGAAAAGTGAGAAAAATTTCCCACATGACTTTTCGTGAAAAACTGCCATTTTTTTTTGCTTTTATCGCGAAGGTTTTCTCCAATGTAAAATTTTCCTCCTTTTTGACTATTCCAGCAATTTTTTCACCTATTCCAACACATTTTTCTCCTGTTCTAACACATTCTAACACATTTTTCTCCTATTGTAACATATTTTTCTTCTATTCCATCACATTTTTCACCTCTGTTTAATATGGTGCAAAATTTCCCAACACAATATTACTTCTTCTGAGGACTGTAGTGGAGAAATAAGTAGCTGGAAGTCAAAGTTGTGAGTCCTACAGCAACATATGTGTTAGCATGTACAGTGCTTTTGTCCTTTGCTCACAACACTTATATCCTGCTTAAGTGGCACTGACAGGTATTCATGATGCTGTCAAGTGATTAAAAAAAAATAATGTACAACCTACAATGTGGCAGATGTATATGGTGGTGGGGGACTGGCGTGGTGTGATTGGTGGGACCTTGACAAACTGCATCCACCCGGGGAGGAGAGGGATCATTATCATTTATTGCACATGCTGCAGCAACGAGTGCAGCAGTTAGTTTTGGTACTACCACTTTACTCCCACGCCCCTGAACTTCCGCCACTCACTTGTGCATTTGCTAGACATTACTCAACTACTATGTGTGTTTTTACTCAAATTGATGGAGTGTGATGTCTTGCCTTGGCCCTCAGCAAAATTCTCAATGTCGTCTGCTGTCTATCAAGTCTGCCTCAGTCACAGAGCTCCCAGTCAACTGTCTAATATATTTATTTGTTTAATTATTTATGTTTATTCTTATTTATTTATTTTTAAGTTGTCCACCATATCTTATCACAGTTAGTCCTAAAAAAAATATATATATATAACTGAAAAACAAAATCAACAACTCCAGCTGCCTGTGTCTTGCCAGTCAGTCACACCAAATTTTGGGGTATTTTGGGTCAACCTTCCTCCCTTCTTATCCCCACTGTTCCCCCTAGACTCCACTACTACAGAGAACAAATGTCCGATCTAAATGATTCCCTAAAACCAAGCTTCAATTCCCCTTTATTTGCCTATACAGCTCACAAACATGCTGCACTCTCCTCTCACAAACACAGAATGGCTGCTGTGAGCTCTTGACAGTCTTTTATATGGCTGTAGAAAACTTGCGTGAGGTGGAGAAAAATGTTTCTACCCATTGATTTCAATGCAATGAACTAGGCGAAAAAAGCTGGAAAAAGCAGAAAAAACAGCACTTTTCGCGGGAAATTTTTCACCAAGCAGAAAGTGCCATTTTTTGCCAATTTCAGTTTGAGGTGAAACTTTTCGCCCATCCCTAACAGTGTCACTATGTACTTTCATTAAGAACAGGTTATACCTGACATTAAGATTCAATCAGTAAAACTACCTTTATTTTTGGTGCAATTATAAAAAATGTTTTTAACATACGTTATAACACAATTTTTTTTTGGAGAAGACCATTTCTATTCTATTTTTCAAGAAAATCGACTGACTAGGGTTAGTACTTGTTGAAAAGTTTGCTAAATGTTTATTCATATCTTTAAGTCACTTTGAGACAATTTAACAATTTCTTTGTTACTCCAGCTGTATACATCGCCCTTAGGGCCTTATGCAGAAAGTAAAAGATTAGCAATTATGGGGCAAACAAACTGTACCCAAAAAATTTGCAAAACGCTCACTTGAATTGAATGGGGCTTTTAAATCCTTGAATGATAAAGAGATCTCGAACGCATTGTTTTGATAAGGCATACACTATGATCCTTATGCAGAGAGCAATTTTGGGGCAAACTAACTGCACCATAGGAGTAAATAGAAAGTCTAATTGACTTAAAGGGATAGTAATACTTAGTTTTATATTTATTTTATTTTGTAGGCACTAAAAAAACATGAAGAACGATATAAGTCTTATCTCTCAGACCTTTATGGTTTGAGAGATATTCACAAGCAAAGTTTCCCCCTCCCGCCCCTTTTACCTAGTGTAAGCAATCTCTTCTCAGATGTGGAATGCAGTCCATAGACCAGACAGATAACAGCAAGGGACACTATTCTTCCTATCAGAACAATGAAAGCCCTGCCCCCCACTGACACGCTTTTCAGCTTTTTCCGTTATCTTAATTGAAGATTGTCGCTCTCTGCAGTCTACCTGGGCACCTCCCTTCTGCTCTTGAACTATAACTCTGACAGTATTGAAATAAAACTCTCCAAAGTCCAAATACTATGATGATTAATTAGAGCTGCTTTTTATTATGAAACATTACTATCCCTTTAAGTGTGGCTTTTAAACCTTTGAATGCTTTATTGGTCTCCCAGTCATTATGATACGATACAATGATAATTCAATCAGCATGCCTCTCTGGTGAACTGTCCATATAGACTATGGGCTTAGTATTCAAGTTTAAAACTTAGCATAAAGTGGGGACAGCAGGATGCTGGGATAGAAAGCCAAATCTAGGAGCTGACGGTGACATGGAAAGCTGGTACAGTTGGTAGGAATGAGAGCAACAACAGATTGTATATGGTATTGACAATTTACAAAGAAAAAAGTGAAACCATGTAACAAGTTATATATACGCAGTTACCTTTCACACACTGTCATCTTTCATAGTTTGACAAAATGGTATAGGCTTATCAGTGCTGACTCATCATCAGTGTAAAGGTCACATGCTAGTGGGACATCAAGCAGAGCAGATGGCACTATGTAAAATATCAGGTCAGCCATCACTGCAAAACATATAGCACTGGACAAGGGAATGAAGGAATCTGCAGATACTTCAGAAGAAGCTGTTGGTCTGAACATGTAAGCCACATGATATGAACCTTAGTCCCGAGGCCCGTAATGGGCAACTTGTGACTCTTCAGCTACTGCCTGACTATAACTCCCATTCTCATCAACTGTAGAAGATAGGAGTTTTAGTCTAACAACAGCTGAAGACTCACAGCTTACCACCCATAGCATAGACACAGGGGGCCATATGTACAAAGACAAATGTGCAGCAATATGGGGCCAATCTAGCGGTACGTTAGGGAACAAATAAAAATACCTATTGATTTAAATGGGACTCCTAACTGCTTGAATGCTACAGAGGTCTCCAACTTGATTCACAAATCATTGGAGATCTCTCTCTAACATTCAAGGGGTGAAAAAGCCCCATTTAAATCAGTATTTAAATCAGTTTTCTGATTGGCTGTTCGTGTTTTGAATTAGCCTATCATTAACGAAAGCGAGTCTATTTATGTTTTGTTAGTCCGACGGCTATATTCCCGGTTGCTTTTTGGATTTGCTTGTGCTTTGATAAAGCAGCTCTCACTGCGAAACAAGTTAGCATTTACGTTTACTTTTTAAAACTTTTAATATTGTTTTTAATATATGTGACGAATATATTCAATATTTTTGCTACCTGGATATCAGACAAGTGTTCTTGTTTGTCCGGAGGTTTGCTCCGTCAATTGGTGCTGCTGTGCGCCAGTGTTCCGAGTGGAGATGGATCGAATTTCTCCACAAGCACTGCTGTCAGATTAGCTGGTATCAGTTGGCTGATCATCTTAACATGTGAATGAATTTATATTTTATTCACGATTTATTCATATTTATCATATTACACTATTGGGCGCTTCTGTTTTTTATGTTATATCACATTTGGGATCTTCAAGCCGCTCAGGGAGAGTGAGTTATGTGTGAAGCAGCCCTGTATTTGTTTGAGTATCACTGTATCTGAGGGCAGTCTGATTTCCTCAGCTGTTCTTTTGCTGGGATTGATATACCCAGCTATTCATTTTGTGACTAGTCACTATTGGGTGCTGGTGGTGGCCATTTCATCACTCCTTGATCCCGCACAGGGCACTTGTTCTTTGTCTCCCCCTCTTATTTTACTACCATTTAAATCAGTGGACATTTCAGCAGAAAGTAAAAGATTAGCAATTATGGGGCAAACATACTGCACCCAAAAATTTGCAAAACGTCCATTGAATTAAATGGGGCTTTTAAATCCTTGAATGATAAAGAGATCTCGAACACATTGTTTTGATAAGGAATACACTATGATCCTTATGCAGCAGCAATTTTGGGGCAAACTAACTGCACCATAGGAGTAAATAGAAAGTCTGATTGACTTAAGTGTGGCTTTTAACCTTTAAATGCTTTACTGGTCTCCAAGTCATTATGATACGATACAATGATAATTCAATCAGCGTGCCTCTCTTTTAGGAAGGATTAATTGTCCGTATAGAGAGACTGGTTTCCCCAGCATTGCTCCTATTTCACTTCTGGAATGACATCCCAGAGGGCCTTATACAGAAAGAAAAAGATGAGCAACTATGGGGCACGCCAGCTGACCCATGGTGTGTGTGGGGGCGTAAAATTATTCGATTCCTCATTGATTTAAGGTGGCTTTTCATCCATTGAATACAAGACAGTCTTGAGACCATTCTAGTATTCAGTTTGTTAAAAGTTATTTTTAAATCAGTTGGAATTTGGGAGAGTTTTTTGTTTCCTGTGGTGCAGGTTATTCCACTGTAATGCTATAATGACTATTAATTTGTATAATGTAATGGACATTGAACGTTCCTATCAGTAGATCTACCATTGCCTTTTATATCTGTCTTATACTAGCTGGCATTGATGTTCTGTTTTTTTTTTAACTTGAACATCACTATGAAATATACCGGTGCTTACAAAAAAAACATAATGGGTGAAATGCATTAAGCTGTGATAAAGTGGTGATAAAGCAGAGATGACTTCTCCAGTGATATCACTTCTCCAATTCCTATGTTATTCTGTGGAGCCAACGCACTAAGATTTCTCCAGCTTTGGAGATCATAGAATAATATAGGAACTGGAGAAGTGATATCACTGGAGAAGTCGTCTCCATTTTATCACCTTTTTATCCCACCGTGGTGCCTAACCCCCAATGAACTGCAAATATTTGTACGGTTGATTTGATTGGCATAACATGCAATTTAAAAAATAGTCCCTCTAGTGATTAATATATACACTTAATGAGCTAAAGATGTCTCATAATATTGCATTTATTTTGGATTAAGGCATAATAGAACATTGATATTTTAGAATCCATTTAGCATGCATTGGAATCAGTTTGCATACATTTATAATACCAACAGCTGGATTGGCATAATAACACTAACAAAAAGCATATCTGTACATGTTATTGTTTCATGCTCAGTACAGTGCTGTATTTCTGTTTTTTTATCCACTATTAGTTGAACAGCCCGTTACACGGGCCACAGTGCCTCTGGCAGCCGGTCATGGGGCAGTCACGCGCAGTAGAGACTGCCCGCGCCGCGGCTGATACAGAGCAGGACGCTCCTTCGGAGCGCCCAGCTCTGTATCAGCCGCGGCACGGACAGTCTGTACTGCGCATGACTGCCGCACGCGCAGCAGTGTCTACTGCGCATGTCGGGCGTTACACACGATTTAGCGAATTATTATATAGGATATGCTTTGAAATGTGTTGCATGCCCCTCTGGCATTCAAAGGCTAATATATGGCCCTAAATTATCACATGGCACTTTATAGTTGCAATCACAACTATAAAGTGCCATGTGATAATTTAGGGCCATATTCAGATAGATCAAGTGGAGCTATTCTGGAACAAACCATCTGCACCATGGGGCATATATATATGTATTGAGTTAAAGGGTATTTTTTTAACCCCTTGAATGCTAAAGATGACTTCATTGTTATGCTTCACAATACACTGAATACCTTTTTAACATTAAAAAGAGCCAATTTAAATCAATGGAAATTTTATGATTTTTTTTATTTGTCTCACGTAGGGCAGTTGGTTTGCTCCAGAATTGTTCCTCTTTAGCTGTTAGAGGTGTAGTAAATAAAATTACAGTTTTATGGATTTTGTGTTCTTTTTTAATGTTTTACTGACTTGATTGTAGCGCTAAGCTCGTGAGGCTTGCACTAAGGTGGATTAGTGGTACTGACTGAACAATAGAATTTACTAGTACAACACAGCATTCTACATCATTATAAAACAATATGCACTGAAATGTGGTGACAGTTACTATGTAAAAGAGCTAAGGGGATTTGTATGTATGTATGTATGTATGTATGTATATTTATATAGCCCTATAAGTGTACACATCTCTTTTCAGAAATATAAAAAGTTCAATAAAAAAATAATACAGGACAGGAATATGATCATCAGGATAAAGTTCAATCATTTAATTATTAGCATTGGGAAGAGGACCCTGCCCCAAAGAGCTTACAATCGAATTATTAATCCTGAAAACAAACAAAGGCAGTATGAGGAGGATAAGGTCACGTACTAGACTTTTGTAAGAGAACTGCAGAATGATTTGGATGTGAATGTCAGTGTGCACAAGGGAAATGTTGTTACTGAGATGCCTCCTTGGACAGGTCAGAGAGGCTTGAAAGTGATCAGTTTGAACGATTGGTGAATGGTAATAGGGAGAACAATCCAAAGGTGAGGAGTAGCCAGAGAAAATGACTGAATCCAATAGATAGCTTGAGTTGTGTAAGGATTCCTCATGTGTATAGACCTTTGAGTTGCACAGTGATTAAATCCCTGATAAACTTTTTAGGTAATGGTACACAGCATATGACTTTGTTATCAGTTGATGCAATATCACATATTACTAACACAATACAACCAATAACTTAGAATTTGGTGCAAACCTTTAAAGAGTATGTTTAAAATAGAATGTGTTACAGCAGTTTTTATGACTGATTCCTTGTAAGCTCAATACAATCTATTCAGTAGCATTAGTAAGTAGAAATATTCACAGCAGTGTGAACTAAGGCTTTTAATGTAAAATAATTACAGGAAAAAGACTCTCTTTCTGAGAGTATGAAATTATAATGTTGCTGTAAACACTTGAGGTTGAACTTCATTGACTCATGTCTATTTTCAACTTCATCAACTGTCACTCTATGTCTTAACCCTTTGGCTCTCAGAGGATTAAAGGGATAGTAATGTTTCATAATAAAAGCGTCTCTAATTAATCATCATAGTATTTGGACTTTGGAGAGTGTCTGTCAGAGTTGTAGTTCAAGAGTAATTCAATAACAAAGTATCCCCCTCCCACCCATTTTACTGATGTAACACTGTTCAGCCAGATCAGAAGGGAGGTGCCCAGGTAGACTGCAGAGAGGGACAATCTTTAATTAAGATAAGGGAAAAACCTGAAAAACTTGTCAAGGGGGACAGGGCTTTCATTGTTTTCATAGGAAGAAGATTGTCCCCTTCTGTTATCTTTCTAGTCTTACAACCAGATTCCACATCTGAGAAGAGATGTCTTACACTAGGTAAAAGGGACGGGAGGGGAAAACTTTGCTTGTGAATATCTCTCAAACCATAAAGGTTTGAGAGATAAGACTTATATCGTTCTTCATGTTTTTTTAATGCCTACAAAATAAAATAAAGATAAAACGAAGTATTACTATCCCTTTGAGTGGAAATTAATGTCAAAGTGAAAAGTCTTTTTTACTTCTTTTCAAAGCTTTCTTCCCCATTATGAGCTTAAAAACCAACTCAAGTCTATGGGAAATATACACAGTGTAAAAAGGAGGAGCTATTCTGGAGCAACCAAGCTGCACAGCAGGGGAAAAATTCTCAAATTAACATTGTTTGAAATTATACTGTAGGTATATAAATATTTATGTACTAGCGAATGGTGCACGGCGTTGCCCATACAAATGGGCATACCATGCAGTTCAGGGACCTGCTAGACCACTGAAGCAGTTAGTCTCACTGCACTGAATTTCACTCTGTGAAAATCTCCACACCTGATTCGCTGCCTACTGCCAATCTCCACCCCCCTGCCACTGTGGGGCAGACAGCGAGCCAGAAACTTTTAATAGCTATTATTTAACCCTACAGATGCTAAAGAGGTCACTGATGCATTGTGAAGCAATATGTTGGAGACCTCTTTAGCATTTAGCTTCTTTTGTATTTGTATAAGGTGTTTTTTTGTGCCAAACAACATTGGGTGAGTCTGCAGTGGGGTCATATAAAGAGTGGAGTGTGGCAATGGGCATTACTAAAGACACCAAGGTGCCATTGCTTAGGGGTACCTAAAATGTGTCACTGAGGTTAAGTTTTCGTGGGATTCATATTTTTGCCACATATAAGCAGATTGTCCGTCTCATCCTTGTGATGCATGTTCAAACAGAACATTCATTATCACGTGAAGTTTAAGTCAACAAGAGCTTGACTAAAGTCAACAGAGGGAGTGTGTCCCAACTGTACCTTCAATTTGAACCCATAGCAACTTCAATACACTCTGCTTGCTTGCAAGTCTCTCTGTACATACTGTTCTCAGATATCTATATGATTTGTGATTTATGTTCTTCTGCATGCAAACATCAGGCTGAAGAAACTGAAGGGTCTTGTGAATGTCACATCAGATAAGGGGTTAAATAAATGTTGCTTTATCTAATTGTTTAGTCGTATTCTTGACCCTTTCCATGCTATCAATTCACTTATAGAATCATATCCTATGGGGAGAGTGTATTTACTAAAGAGTGTAAGCCACTTTAAAGGGGATGTATCACCTTAAAAAAATTTTGGCCATAGGTTTTGTCAGAGTATTATTAGGGAAGCTGTTTGTTTTTTTCCTCTTTCTACTTCCCTCCCAGCTGCCACAGGTAGCACGTTCACTCTTCTCTTCGGTGTGCTGTGAATGTCTTCTATCGTTATATCAGGCTCCGGTTAGCATTATACTGTGGGAGGTGGGAGGAGAAGATGAGCTGTGCACATTATGCAGTAGTGCACAGCACAGAACATTAAATATCTGCAAAAGTACTTACATTACAAAAAAACAGCTTTCCTAATAATACTTAAGTAACAAAACCTATGGTCAAAAAATGTTTAAGGTGATACATCCACCTTAAATGTAAAGTAGGAAGGAAATGGGCTAGAAAGTTCTCTCTCACATCCAACTTTACCTTATTTACTAATCAAATTGCATATGGATCATTGATAGGCTTTTACACATTTTTTACTTGTAGTAAAGGCCCTGCAGCCTAATCCCATGTTGTCCTTTAGGAAAACATTATCAGTACACTTTTTTATCAAAAGTAATCTGTGTGATACGCTAAGGGATAGTAATACTTAAAATGTAAAAAAAAAAAAAAAAATGTTGTAGGGTTTATGTTCCCGAATACAACAAGGGTACTCCCACTGCTGAGAGATAGTGTATTAAAAAATTATAACGGCTCAAACCTGAATTTTTTAGGTGCAGTATCACAGTGGCCTGAAAATTTACAGTGGTGCTGTTACTACACCATCCTATGGAGATTTATGGTCTACGGACCAGAGCAGTCCATAGGATGGTGTAGCAACAGTGCACCTGTACATTTTCAGGCCACTGTAATATTGCACCTAAAAAAATTCAAGTTTGAGCTGTTATAATTTTTTAATAAAATATCTCTCAGCAGTGGGAGTACCCTTGTTTTACTCAGGGGATAAACCCTACAACATATATTTTTTCCATTTTAAGTATTACTATCCCTTTAACTCATGTGCTGCCCCACTGAAAATGGCCTTCCTAGGCATTTTATACCCGCTAATCCATTCATTGCAAATCTCTTTTTACATAGCAACCTGGTTGATGAAGTTGAAAAAAGACACGTCCAAACCTTTTCAGTATAACCCTTGATTTCTAGTTAAACAGAAAGTGGGTAAAAAAATATCTTACTGACTCCAATAACATATTTCTACCATTTCAAAGTCAGCTTTTTAGCTTATTTTAGCACTTTATCTTAAGGGTGCATGTAGGCCAGCAAATTTACAATCAAATTATATTTTTACATGTGTGTGGAGTGTTATGGCAAAATGAATAAAATAAAATCCAGTCAGCAAATTATTCTTATTTAACCTTTTTTCCAGTAACACTTAGTGATTCTTTAAGCCATTCTGAGGACTATATGACTGACAAAGGACACCCTGTATGTATATGTTTGTGGTTTTATTCTCTCCTCTGGGTTGCCTTAACTCTTTCAGTGCCAGAGGGGTACGCATTGCATTGCTTTGCAATGCGATGCATACCCCTCTGGCATTGAAAGGCTTAAGTACCTACAATAATTGGTCTAAGTTCTACCTTAGTGAATAGGGAAGACTGCATGGTGTGACATCTGCATAATCACTGTATGAAACAAATGATTTAAAAGGAGCAGTAAACTTTTTTTATGAAAACACACATTTTACAGAGCATTTCCTGCTGAATAAAACAAGGTTACTCCCATCGCTGCCAGATGTTTTATTCAAAATTTATAGCAGTTTAAATAACCAGGAAGTGAATTTACTGTGTTTACTTCCTGATAGTTCTAACTGACAGGAAGTGATAGGCAGTTTCTATCACATTCTTTGGAGAACTGTACTTCTCTAACTTTCCTGACTTTCCTCTCTATTAGAATGTAACTTGAAAACTAATTAGAATTTGACCACTAGAGGGCACTGCTAAGGTAAAAAAACATGGGTTTAAACTGTAATAACTCTGGAAATATAAGTCTCTCAGCAGTGGGAGTGCCCTTATTTTACTCAGTAGGAAAATCCCTACGATATATATTTTCATAAAAAAAAGTTTACTGCTCCTTTAAATTACTCAACAACTCTGACAGAATTGAAATAACACTCTCCAAGGCTCAAATACTATGATGATTAATTAAAGCTGCTTTTATTATGAAACATTACTATCCCTTTAAGGACCAAGGAGCTTTTTTTTTTCCCCGTGAATCCCATTCAGGGGTCCCCAAGCAGCCGCGAGGGGACGCCTGAATTCCATGACGTGCCAGGACTGTCACTGGTCCTTAACTCAAGCTTGCCCATGATGGTCCTGGCACATCATGGAATTCTGGGGTCCTCACTGCTTGGCAACCGCCGGAATCCATTAAGACAAAAAAAATTACCTGTGGTCCTTAACGGCCATCTGAGCACCGTGTAGGCTGGTCGTTAAGGGGTTAAACACAGGTTGGCTAATTAAAATTAATAAGACACTGATTAATTCACCTGGGCTTGATTGGGGAAATCCTTAACCCTCTGATTGCCAGAGCTGTACGGAACGCATTGCAAAACAATGCATTCCGTACCCCTCTGGTACTCAAGGGTTAAATCCTGGTTTGTTGGTGGCTCTTGAAGGCAGATCTTGGACATCCCTGGGCTAGCTTACTGAAGCCTAAGGATGCCAGTTCAATTTCCCTGCCCTTCTATTCAGGGTTTAGCTGGTAGTGATCCCAGGATCTTGGGGTGTACTCAGTTGTAGAGGTGCACAGCTATGGTAAATATATACACAAGCACACACACACAAAGATAACTAGGAACAGTTTTTATTAATCAAGTAGGTTTTAGGACCCAGCAAATTAGGCTGAGCAGATCTTGTGTTTTGTTAAATGATCTGTCCACTGTAAGAGAAACACTACTTCCAGCTATCATTACTCACCCTAACAAATGTAATGGAGAGGGTTGGTAAAGACAATCTGCTATGAGCAAAAGCTTCCTTAGGGGACCTCTAATGCATACTCGTTTAGTAGGCAAGAGGGAGGTGTGCTGTTATTGTAAATGTCTTACCTTGTACATCTATCTGTTCAGATCTTAACTTTCACACTTGGGGTAACACTGGATTACTGTATGCTCTGCTTTTATGTGATTGCCTTTTGGCAAGAATTGATTCATTCTTCTCTGCTAATTAACTATTTAAGAACCAGAGGGGTGTGCAACGCATTGCTCTTCAATGTGTTGCACACCCCTCTGGTCCAAAGGGTTAATAATTACATGTAATTGGCTGCCTAGGAAAGCAAACAAAGCAGAAAGACTGAGATCTGTATTTTGAGCATAAATTATGCCTTGAGTTCCATTCTGTTTCTGGTTACACAAGGTTTGGAAATGCTCTTGAAACATCTCTAGCATCAAATGATTTAACCCCTTAAGGACCCTTGACAGTCTGGGCATGTCATTGGTCGGCAAGCCATGAGGACCCATGACGTGACAGGACCGTCATGGAATTCAGGGCTCCCCACGCGTCTGCACTCCATTTGGGGAGCGGTGAGTAGGATTTAAAATAAAATAAAAAATGGTCTATGGTCCTTAAGTGCTGGCCCGGTGCGCGATCGGCTGGTCCTTAAGGGGTTGAAGTAAATTTTTATAAGGTAAAATTCAGCTTAATTAATTAATTGTAATATATGTTTAAAGACAAAAGTGGAGCAAATGTGGCACAAAAAGGGTTCGTACGAGCTTAATGTATAAAGGAGCAGTTCTGGGAGAGACCGTCTGCAACATGCAGGGCCAGCGCCACCTATAGGCGAGGTAGGCGCCGGCCTAGGGCGCACATTCTCGGGGGGCTGTAAGCTCTCACTAGCAGGGTCCTCTGATCCTTCTGTTCTCCACATTTGATTGTACTATTTAATACCTCTGTATGTCTATTCCATACATTAAAGCACTGAGGAATTTGTTGGCACTATATAAATAAAGATTAATTAAAAATAAAATACAGTATTATAGTAAGATGTGGAACTACCATTGATTTGAATGGAATTCAAGAATGACATGAACCGCAAACAGCAGGGTCACATGTCTATAGTGTTTCTCTTGTGTTTGTCATTTGCAGATTTATGAGTGGATTTGTTCAAACTTAGTCAACTGTGAACAAGTACAAAGACATGCCATTCAGATACACAGATCTCATATGCTAGGTCCCAAGGGGCACAGGCCCAACGCTTGTGCATACAACATATACATTTACATAGAGGCATCCATGACTTAGACTTATACAGGCCTAACAGGGGGAATGTAGGCTTTCCAGAGAGGGGTCCCCCAAAATGTTTATTCATTAAAGGGATAGTAATAGTTTGTTTTAACAAATGCCAATATTGTAGATATTAAAAATAGAAATATAATAACGTACCTTCCGTCTCTCAAACCTTTATAGTTTGAGAGAACAAAGCATCTAAAGTCTCCCCCTCCCATCCCTTTCAGAGACGTCAGCTCTTTAGCTGACAGATGGAGATTCTGGTCATTTGAACGGCTGGTGGCTCTTCAGCGGAGCCGAAATAGTGCTATGTAAAATGAAATACTTCATTGGAACGGTCTACAAAGTGTGCCTGGCTTGCAAGCACACTTTGTAGACCGTTCCAGTGAAGTATTTCTTTCTACATAGTGCTATCTCGGCTCTGCTGAAGAGCCACCAGCCGTTCAAATGGTCAGGATCTTCTTCTGTCCCATAAAGCGCTGATGTCTATGAAAGGGGCGGGAGGGGGGAACTTTAGATGCTTCTATCTCTCAAACTATAAAGGTTTGAGAGACGGGAGGTACATTATTATATTTCTATTTTTAATACCTACAATACTGGCATTTGTTAAAACAAACTATTACTATCCCTTTAACAATACCAAAGGCCATATGCACAAAAGAAAAGTTAAGCTATTCTAGGGCAAGCCAAATGCACCATAGGGAATAAATAAAAATTCCCCAAATTGATTTAAATTAGGCTTTTAACCAGTTGAATGTTAAAAAAGAGTCCTATGTATTGTGAAGCATTCAAAAAGTTAAAGCCCCCATATAAAAGAATGGGAATTTGGGGTGAGCTTTGCTTGTCTCCTTGCGTGCAGTTG
This sequence comes from Rhinophrynus dorsalis, assembly GCA_037306005.1. Classification (NCBI taxonomy): domain Eukaryota; kingdom Metazoa; phylum Chordata; class Amphibia; order Anura; family Rhinophrynidae; genus Rhinophrynus; species Rhinophrynus dorsalis. The sequence goes on from CM074719.1 coordinate 158,020,736, forward strand.
GTTTGCTCCATGTGGTCCTAGAATTTATTTTATGTAAATCTGCATCAAAACCCAATACATCTACTTGCATAGAACTTGGCTAACATGTTGCCCTCCAGCTGTTATTCAACTACAACTCCCATCAGTCTTTTGACAGCAAGTATGATGGTAGTTGTAATGGAGAGCTGCATGTTGACTACTGCAAAGAGTAGGGTAAGAAAGCATATTTCTTTTGAATAAGGTCATAATTTTGGCGACTAGTGCTACTAAGCAGCTAGTCGCCAGATGTGGAGTTATTGAAGATAAAGTGTTTTCAAGGTGGTAGTTCCGCTTTAACGAGCATGGGACTTGTTTTGTTTTATTTGTGTATTGAATTCTGGGGTCCCTGAGCGGCGTGCAGCCACTCGGGGACCCCGGAATTCCATGACATGCCAGGACTGCCACTCGTCCTTAAGTGCCGGACCACCTTGACGTCCTGGCAAGTCATTAGTCCTTAAGGTTTTAGACTTCAGTATATGTGTTTATAAAGTAGTCTGTGTAAATAAAATACTTTGGTCTAAATCATTTATCAATAGGTCACGAAATAACCAAAAAATTCTCATTAATGCTCCGCCCACCAACCACGCCCCCAACAACACCACCTAAAACACCATTGTCCCTCTTTGGCCATTTGAAATGTTGGGAGGTATGTACAGTAACTGTTTCTCTTTTGGGGTGCTGCAGCAATGTTTCTCTGATCTGATAGGAGCAAGGTGGGGGGGGGGAGTCCAGGGCAACTGGCAACCCCCTTCTTAGTTTGATTTGCATAAGTCGGACTTACACTGATTTCGCATTGTATTTCCTGCTTTGAGTTTACTAGACAGGTGAATTAAATCTCATAAATAGCCTCAGGTATATAGATATAATCCTTGCATACTGATTAACTCTCAATGCCCTTTGATGGATTGACCCCCTATTTAATGCACACACATATAAATAATTTCACATTTATTTACCTACATTTTTCTTTTGCAGTGATGGAAAAAAAGATACATAAGTGTGTTTTTTTCCCACTTTAATAATGTATTGGTAGACGCTATGAATTTGGAAATGTCCTACTAAGTGAAAAGATCAGTCTTATCTCTGTGATCTCACCTGTATAGTCTGTAACAGTTTGCTGGATTGATTATATAGACCTTTTTTGCCATTTTTTCTACTAGACCAGGAATGGGTAACCTGATTCTCTGCAGCTGTTGAGGACTACAACTCCCATCAACCCCCTCCAATCATTGGCTGGGGACAGAGGATGAGTGCTGTAGTTCTCAACTGCTGGAATGCTTCAGGTTGCCACCTCTGCTTTTAGCTCCTTGGATGTTAATATTATCTCCCAACACATTGCTTTCCTTGCAACTTGGAACCCCCTGTTAGTTTGTCCTTGCTAGAGGTACATGTACCATTGGACAAACCCTGACTTCAAATACTCTTTAGTAAACTATTTAAATAAATTATGTTTTTTTGTGATTTTTTTTTTTAATTCTTGTAGATCATCAAATTGTCACGCACAGTTGAAGGGTCGCGATCTTTTAACACTGAAAAATTACACAGCAGAAGAAATAAAGTATCTGCTCTGGGTGGCGTCTGATCTGAAATGCAGAATCAAGCAAAAGAGGGAGGTGAGAACTAATTGTAAAATATGCAAACTGTATAATACAGTATTTGGTTCCATGTTTGAAAAATATGACATACACTGAAAACCATTTATTTCACTGAGTATACGACTTTTTTTTTTTAACAGTAGCATGCGTCCACTGCTGGGAAGATGCTCCATTCAAAAGTCATTACCTCTCAAACTGTTTTTTTTCCGTTTATTTAGAATCAAAGTGCTATTTTGTGGTCTGTTTGAGATAAACTATTGCTGTCTATGCAGAGCTTTGTACACATACCAAAATCTCTCTATAGGCAGCAAAAACTAGTCCCAAACAGTGCTTGTGCTTACATTTTAACAAAAAAAAAATATAAAAAGAAGTTTGAGTTGCAACACCATTTGACGGAAGCAACTCCCAGCCATGGGAGTATCCATAGGAGTGTGTATGTGTATATATATATATATATATATATATATATATATATATATATGTATATATATATATATATATATATATATTTATTTATATATCATATATAATAATTCGCTAATGTATGTTTGTCAGACGCTGTCATGCGCAGTACAGACTGGCCACGCCGCGGCTGATAACGGAGAGGGGCTCTCCGAATTTAGACCATAGTCTACGGTCTGACCGCTCCGTTATCAGCCGCAGCATGGGCAGTATTTACTGTGCATGACCGCGGCTGTTGCTGCCTTGCACTGTGGCCCGTGTACAAGGGTTGTATATATCAGAATGGCAAGCAATCACGGGACTTAAAAGCAATTAGAGTTTATTATATTCGACATTTCAAAATGTCCTTACTGGATTGAAACTTCAAATACAATAAAGTCAATTTGATTTTAAGTCTGTGAGTGCTTGCCATTCTGATATTTATGTTTCTCCTTGCAATTTACCCTTGAAAGATTTGAATTGATGATGTAAGTGCCGACCTTTGGATATATATATATATATATATATATATATATATATATATATATATATATATATATATATAGACATATAGTAAATCTTAAACTGTCCAAAATGACTCATAAACTATGATATAAAACAAATAAGTATGAAAATAAAACAATGAGTAGAGGTGTAAATCCTAACCCTTACTTCACCTATGGTGAAGATACAAAATTAAAAAGAGCAAAATAAGTGTTCTGTGCAGTGTCACAACATGTCACCACGGAGCCCACAGGGGCTTCCATAGAGACACACCAGGTATCCCACAGCTCAAGTAATGGGTGCAATACCCATTAGAAACAGAACAAAACTGATAAATACTTGATGTACCAATGTGCATGTGCGATGCGAGGGAGTATCACCAAAGTGCTGAAAGTTGCACTAGCAGGAAGCCCTTTCCCAAAGCACAGCACAACAATACCCACTTATTGGCTTTGATTTGGGAAACATTCATGTCTATTAATCAACACTTCGCAACATCAATGCCTGGAGGAGATACTATATAACAACCATTCCCAAAAGTGAGGAAGCTGTCACTGAGATCACAGTGCCACCTAGGGAGCAAAGTGACCACAAAAGTGATGAATGAGTACTTAATAAACAGACTCGTTATAGTGTGAGAGGTCACCTCCATCAGTACATGCCCAAATAGCGGACCCACTCACACATACCCGCACAGCACCACCAAGTGTGCTTCCCAAATCAAATCCAACAAATATAAAATTAGAAATAGCAGGGTGTAGCATAGTGCAAGCGGGCACAACCATGCAGGTGTATATATGTGTATTAAATATGTGTATATATACACACTAGCACACACTAGTGGAACAGTGTTGCCTGTGCAGTTTAACCCTTTGAATGTTAGAAGGATATGCAAACAATTACAAAGTGTCACGGTCCCGGCTGCTAGGAACCCGTGGGGTGCCGGTTCAGGTTAAGATGCTAGCGTGCGGAGCTGGGGTGCGAAGCTTGAGAGCGGTGACGGCGTGCCAGGTACTCCTTTGCTGCAGCCGAAGCTGTCTAAAGGTGCTGGTTGCGAAACCAGATTGTTCCACCCCAGTTGAGCCGGGGTGCAACCAGGATAGGAGTACCTAGGAACCGTTGGGTAACCAGGCCGGCAGGTCGGGCGAGATACCAGGCAATGAGGGCTGAGCAACAGGAATGGTCAAGCGAAGCCGAGGTTCAAGTTGGGAACGGAGTTCAGGCGAGATCAGGAGCGGAGCCAAAGGTCAATACCAGGAGTGGAGATCTGGAGTAGTCAGGAGCAGAGCCAAGGGTCAATACCAGGAGTGGAGATCTGGAGTAGTCAGGAGCAAAGCCAAGGGTCAATACCAGGAGTGGAGATCTGGAGTAGTCAGGAGCAAAGCCAAGGGTCAATACCAGGAGTGAAATACGATCTAACTTGGAGCAGAGGTCCAGAGCCCAAAACCTAGCCAGAACACTAACTATGGAACGGGCGCCCTATGCCTGGGGCAGCCCGTTCAAATACTAAGGCTGACCAATGGCTAGGAGAGCGAGAGGGGCTCGGCTGGATGCCGCAAGGACACAGGGGAAGGACCGTCCAATAGAACGCCGGGCTCGGCGCATGCGCATCCACCCGGCTGAAGGCGAGGGGAATCTGCGCATGCGCGGCCCGATCGCCACCGCAACCCGGAAGCGCCGCCGCGAAAGACGCGGCCCGGGAGCAACGGTGACACAAAGCAATACATTGCGAATGCAATTGACACTCAAAGGGTTAACCATTTTAGTGACGGGGGTATTCAATGCAGAATGCACCAGTATAACTCCAGTTTTATAAATATGGGTCTAAGGGGGATATTTACAAAACACATTCCTAGTACTTTTTAAAGGATTGTCCTTAAGTCCGGTCTGATTTATAAACGAGTAAGGACATCTTAATGAATACGGCGTTATTATTCTGATGTTAGCCCTGGAATGCTTAAGAACAGACTATACCTGGTGTTAAGATTCTAGCGAAAATTCTGCAACAAAATTGTCGCAGCTCCAAAATTTTCGCCAACACTACAGTCACGTTTCCTGAAACACAGCTAAGTGACGTTATGGCTTCCAAAACTGGCTTAATCTTTTTAAATGCGGACTTTCATTTTTATGCCACTCCACATTTTTCATAACTCCAGTTTTATAAATCCCCCCCTATATCCACTATGGTTCAGGTGGCTTTTACTTAGTACATCAACCTTTTACAGTGGCTTCCCGCTGCTTGATAATGGGGAAAGCTTTTCAGATTAGTGTTTGGAATTCATTATTGGCTAGTGATTTACATAAAGGCTTAAATTGTAATGTGCAGGCACTTGTCTGTGTATACTTGGCCAATCCTATATAATAATTCGCTAAAACGTGTGTAACGACGCAGTCATGCGCAGTAGAGACTGCATGTGCCGCGGCTGATACAGAGCTCTTCAGAGTGTCCAGCTCTGTATCAGCCGCGGCGTGGCCAGTCTCTACTGTGCATGACTGTATGCTGGTATGCACTACAGTTTTCACTGAAGCTTCCATGGCCACTCCTGTCAATATCGCTGCATTGACCTGACCACTGTGCAAGTATACTCTCCTCCCCATGCTCTTTCCCATTCTCCTCCCCATCAGCAAGTATACATTGCCCCTTGGCTTGCCATTGTGTCATTGGGAGGTTAGATCATGTACTGTAACAGGCCACAGAAGAGGTGATGGGGAGGCACCAGGGAGACCTCTTCGAGGTAGAGGGGAGCAGGTGGATCTGTTGCTCTGTGACAACCAAAGGACAATGGAACAAGACTGGGGTGTCAGATGAGAAGGGATCGGGGGGAGTAGATTTGTGTTTTTTTGGCTACCAGTGGACAAAGGAACAAGACTAGGGGGTTAGACAGTTTATGTGTGGATCTGAGACTACCAGTGGACAGTAAAACAAGGTTGGACTGATGCATGTGCAGATCTATAACTACGAATGGGCACTGGGGCAAGGCTGGAGCCAGACAATGTATATGTGGGTCTGTCACTCCCACTGAACAGTGGAACAAGGCTGGGGAGGCAAACAGTATATGCCTTTCCCTTCTCTCTGCCTCCTATCTCACTGACAATATATATTACACATTATAGACTTATTAAACCATTGTTTAGGCCAATACATTAGCCTTTATTATTGTCAATAAATCCAATAGTTTTGGCTAAAATGTCAGTTTTATAAACACACAACCCATACATTATACTGGTTTTGTGACATTAGTTTAACTTGCAGTGTTTTTTTCCCAGTACTTACCACTACTGCAGGGAAAATCTCTTGCCATGATATTTGAAAAAAGAAGTACAAGGACAAGACTTTCCACTGAAACCGGTGAGCACCATTTTTTCGCTATTTTTCTGCCATTACTGATATTTCTCACAGTACTTTTCTATTTTCCTATAAGTGAATTTCAGCTTCACTATGTCTTAGACACATCATAGGTGAAAGCACTGTTCAACTTAATGTATTCCAGTTTTAATAATTAACAAGTGGTTTTAAAAGGTTTTCAACCAAGACAAATAAATATTTATGTTTATTATCCTTAATTTCTAAAGTGATAACGGATTCCTCAGGGTGCATAATCTCAGTAAAAATATCCTATATAATAATTCGCCAAGTTGTGTGTAACGCCCGACATGCGCAGTAGACACTGCTGCGCGTGCGGCAGTCATGCGCAGTAGAGACTGCCCGCGCCGCGGCTGATATCAGCCGAGGAGCGGGCAGTCTCCAATGCGTGTGACTGCCCCGCGACCGGCTGCCAGAGGCTCTGTATCAGCCGAGGCGCGGGCAGTCTCCATTGCGTGTGACTGCCCCGTGACCGGCTGCCAGAGGCACTGTGGCCCGTGTAACGGGCTGTTCAACTAGTATTACTATATTACACGTAAACCCTCACTGCATCATGGGTATTATGTCATAGTTAAACAGGCAGTAAATTGGTTGGGAATGGGTTTAAAAATATATGAAGTCATATGAAAGTTACAGCTTCCCTTTCCCCTTGCAGATCTCTGTGAACTACAGACCTGGGTTTTATCAGCATCTCAGTCAGCACTTCTGGTAGCTAAATCAGGATCACTGTCACCTCCATTGAAGGCCTTTGTCAGTGAATTCAATGACAATGGGCTTCAGTGGAGATGACAGAAACCTCCAAGAATCTCAGAATGAAGCTGTGTTGTCACCCAGCCCTGCAGATCAAGAAGATCTGCAGTTGGAATGAGAAGAGAATTGCAGAGTTTTAAGTTAAGGAAACTCAATGCACCAAATTTACCATACATAGATCTTATGGAGTATTATACTCTTAAAACAAACAACAAATGTACTGTAACCCAAGATACAAAGTAATAACAAATCATAAATCACTCAAAAAATTACCACCAGGATCCAAACAGCATCCAAAAAAAGTCTTGTCAGTCCCAATCCTGTTAATATGATGCTGCTATTCCCACTCACCATGGTAATTTCAGGGATCGACACCCTACAAGAAATGGGAAGAAACAGTGTGTACATTATAAATTAAATTCTATTTCTCACATTTTTCTGAGGCTATACATGGCCTCTTAATACAAGTGCAGACACTGGTTTTCCACACCCTTGTGGTTGTACTCTGGAAAGAAGGATATAGACAAGAGTGAAGGGTGATCCCAAATGGTTTATCAAGAACCATTTCCTATTCTCTGGTCTTCCTGGAGGAACTTCCACCCACAGTTAAATTCTGAAACTGGAGAATACAATAAAATAACAGGGCAGTAAAGATCAGTCTCTATATCCTTAAGCAAAGCTTATTGGGTGATTATAAGTGCAACCCACAGTGTAATACAATATACACTGTACATTGCATCAATCAGTCACACAACGCACACTCATTTGATCACAAATAAATAAACTACTGAACCTTAAGCAGACCAAATGTTATCATGTAGCCAGTTTAAGCCATAGAGAAGTTAACCTTTCACATTATTGATAAAAAGTATTAAAAAAAATTATGTGTGGGTCTTCAAACACCCACTTCGGTCTGATCAAATATTTTAAATGAATGAAATGATTAAAAAGGGAATTCTGGACTACTGTGGTCCCAGTTCCAGAACAGAAATTGGGAACAGGGCCCCCAGACTAAGAGTGCCTTGTGATTACAACTTCTCCTCTCCACATGACTAGTTTGGTTAGTGTATATTTTAATGAGGAGGGATAATTGGACACCTCATTTTGCCTCTTTCCCATTGGCTATTAGATTAAGGGGCAATAAATATAATATTTTGGTTCCATGCCCCTAAACCTTCTAGTAAAGGCCAAGAGAGGTTGGGCAAATCTCCATTCCTCTCTACCTTCAATTGTTCTAAATGGGTAGAGAGGTAGTAATCCTCCTAGTCTTACAATAGGATTATTGTGTTTAAACTTGCAAAATGGAGTACACTCAGGCATCCAACCTGATTTAATCATTGAGTCTGGTAGTGTGTGGAATGCAGTGTTGCTTTCCCCTGGCAGTTAAATGATTAATTATTTATGATACAATTGCATAATCAATTTAACTAATGCATGTTTTTCTAAATTCTGTTCTAGGCTGATTAATATTTGTAAATTATAAGAAAAAAAATGGTGTACAAAAGTGTATAATAATAATCTAATAAAGGCAACTACAAAGTAAATAAAACACTCCCCACCTAAGTATAAATAACGTAAACATACCCTAGAGAAATACATTAGAGCCACTAGTTTCTAAAGAAGGCAATAACTTATATATACAAAGATATATCAATATTTACTACACAAAACCATATAAAAAATCACCCATAAAAAATGTCTGTTATGTGATTATTCCCATTCCCCATCTCAATACAGAAAATCCCAACTACATAATAAAGGATAAAGCTGTATCAGGGAAGAAACTACAGAGCCATGTCATACAACCAATCTACACACAACGTGATCATATATACCAAATAACTCTAAAGTTCAGCTCAAAGATGCTATTACAACAGTATTGAGCATAGCTAACCATTCAATAAAACATAAAAAAAAAACAAGAAAAAAAAAACAGTGGCACAATAAAATATAAAGAATACGATATAAATTGCAATGTCCAAAAAAACAAAAACAAAAATGAAGTCAAAAAGGTCTATCAATTTGTTCTTTATAACAGTGTATGATGGTTCCGTATTAGTACTGATGAAATAGATAAAATTAATATTGTGGATTAGATGACATGGATGAGAAAGCAACAAAATATATTATGGCTTTTAAAAAAAAAAAAAAAAAAAAAAAAAAAAAAAAAAAAGAGCATGTCCCTTACTGTCAGTCCACATAATCAATACATGGTTCCGAAAACTAGAAACAAATTAACGCTAAAGTTTAAGCCAATGTAACACAATGTAATGGTTCCATGTTAATGACTTATTATTATGGGAATCGCAAATTTCTTTTGAGTTCATGCCACTTTTGATTAATAATGTTCTCATCTCTATATTTTCATCTTTTATGAGATACCAGTAAAAGCAAGACTTCCAGATCAGTGGCAGCCAATTATGGGGCTAATTTAGTTCAGTTTTGCTTTATATTATACATTATAAAAAGTGTTACCATATGTTTAATGAAATGTTAATAAAAGTAGTAATAGTAATGCTTTTTTTTTTTTTTTTTTTTTAATGTAGTACTTACAAAGATATTATATCGTCTGTGCTGTGTACTTCCGCATTATGTGCACAGCACAGCTCTTCTTTTCCTCCCAACTTCCTCCCAGCTGCCCCAGGCAGCATGTTCACGCTTCCCTTCGGTGTGCTGTGAACGGCTTCTATCATTATATCAAGCTCCATTTAGCATTATACTGTGGTTGCAACCTCAGTATAATGCTAACCGGAGCTTGATATAATGATAGAAGCCATTCACATAACACAAAATGGATGCTCCCTGGTGCAGCTGGGAGGGAGGTGGGAGGAGAATTATGACATGAAGAATAGATTTGCCGAAGAATCAGCGTGCCTCATTATGCTGACTGGCAAAGCTTGAATATAGAATATCTTTGTATGTACTTACATATAAAAAAATAGGCTTTCCTATTATTACTTTTATTCACAAAACATATGGTAACACATTTTTATAAGGTGATACATCCCCTTTAACGTTCCATGGCCATATCATGTGAATAACATATCTTCTTTAATAGAGTGATTATATGCAGGCAATATACTACAGTAAATAAAGTGTTAATATTGAGTACATATGGATGTGCATCAGTGTTCTATGAGGTAATCTGTTCTCCCCTACACAGAAATATTGAACAATGTTTCTGTACTAAAAAATCTAGTCAGTCTTAGGCTTAGATTTCATTACATTTGTTAAAATGTTATCAACAGTTTTTCCTCCATTGAGCTCTATGGAGAAATTTGTTGATAAAACCCTTCATAAAGTTATCAGTTGTAATATAATCCAGGCCTTAAGTAGAATCTCCTATCTAAGACCCCTGAGCCCTTTTAAGTAAGCGAGTATTTCCAAAAGGGTCAAAAAGGGAAGCTAAATACCTCCTTAAAATAAATTCATAAAATAATAAGTATTAACATTTTCTTGCTGGTTTTAAGCATTCTTCCCTAGATTAACTTTAAACCTGGGTCCTCTAAAAAAGGGAGCAATTAAAATTAGAGTTCCCTAACTCAATAGCTTTGGGGGGGAGGGGCAAGAATTTCTGTCAAAATCTATATAATTTAACTTTTATTTCTTAACTTTAAAAGAAGCATTTTTGAAAAACAATGATCATTAATGAATATACATGTGTGTTTGTGTACTGGTTTTCAAACTGGGGGTGGGGTTTGACCTACTTCCTGGGTGAAAGTCTTTTTCAGTACCAAACAGCTATGTTACAATGCAATGTAATAGTATTCATATTATGAAAAAATGGTTATGGTCAGGAGTTTGGGGCAGGCTGGCTTAACTCGGTAACGCCAGGTGACATGCCAGGACAATCACAGGAATCTGTTTAAGGACTGAAGAACGTCCTGGCGTGTTTAAACATAATGATCACAGTGCACCTGAGGACATGCTGTGATCATGCTGGGGAGGCTGTAACTGCTGCAGATCCAGAACAGTCAGTTTCAGCCGTTCCTTGATGGCTCTGCACATGTGATCACTGCTAAATCGAGCACATGTGCTAGTGGAACCACATGACAAAGGCAATGTAAATATACATTTACTTTGTCACTGTTCTCTGCCTCTCTCTCTACCTCGCTGTCATCATAAGGAAGAGAGAAGAGGAGAACAAAGTTGCAAACAGTAAAAATGACCAAAGAGGGGGTACTTTTATTGAAATTGATGGTGCTGGACTAGGGGTAGGTCACTTGATGCCTTTGTGTAACTGAATAAATGATGTAGAGCAAGACCAAAGCATTTGATTTACAGAGTATAATTTATAAACACATATACTGAGGTTGCTGTGGAGCACTTATACACACACCACACAGTCTGATCTCCTAAAAGAGGGACACCAGGGAGGGAAAGACATAGGGACATAAGGATTTTTGTCTCAGAGGTACAGTACCCCCCTAAAAAGTACATTTGGGAAGTATTAATAAATATTCATACCTTTTATCCAGTCCCTGTTAAAATGAACTACTTAGCACAAATTATCACAGGAAAACCTGTAAAAACTAGTTTGTTTTTTTTTTCCATTTTTGTATTATCAAATTAAATGCTGGCTTACACATATAAATGCGGTGTAAAAAGAAAGCCCTACTTGCATAAAAAATTGTATATAATTTTTGTGGGTATACTAAATGAATTAGAGGAAAAATATGGTTGAATGAAGGAATACTAAGAAGGCCAAAATTGCTCTTGTCTTCTAGTGTGAAAATGCCCTCATCTGAACAGCACCATCTGCCATGTTTGCACTTTCGATAGGTGTACATTTGCCAGAGAGATAATATATATTGTTATGTAGAAACAAGTGTGGCAAAAAAAGCATGCATAGTGAATTGGTTCCTTCAAAATGTATTAAATATAAATAAAATGCAAATTAATACTAAGATAAATATGCATACAAAGGGTTACAATTATTTAAATAAAAGAGGGTCAGGCTTGGTGAAAACCAAAGGGGGGGATCATGTGCAAAGGTTTGGGAACCACTGGGTAATGAATGTGTTAACATATCATGGTGCGATTAATCACATGGAAGATGCAGCACTGTATCATCAAGATATCACTGAGTCTTAAACTGCTTTGACTGTAGTTCACCTACTTGAATGCATACATTTAAATATTTTCCCCAGCTGTGTGCTTGTTCACACTACATATAGGGAAGTATAGCGTCTGTTCAATATTATGTTCATCACTTCCAAAAATGTATCCACCATCTACATGACCAGTGTGGATCTCAATTGCTAATGGGATAAGCCCCTCACAGCAGAAAACACTACTCACACAAGTGTACCTATAGAGCTGTTAGTATAATTAGTCAAAGTGTACATACCGGGTGGGGGGGGAGAATTGTGATGAGCAACTGAGTCTTTATAGCCAAGGGCGAATGTATGACCACTTTGCAAACCTAGGGGCGAAATTTAAGAAGTGTGCATTTTTCCTGAGCAGATAGATATTGAGCATGTTCTAAACCAGGAAGCCGCATAAATGATTAGCTTTCACAACAACAGTACATAAACGTATAAAAATTGTTTGCAATATCACTAGTGAATGGGAGTAATCATCCCAGGTTTCTAACTTGTATCACTTGAAAACACTTCAATTTATCACAAATACATTCACACTAAAAATAAGTGGCAGCATATAACTCCCAGAAAAAGTACATTTAGTTACAAACTTTAGTGAAGGAATTGGATTATTTAAAGACTATTTTTCATTACAGGATGGATGCATATTTTGCTGTGGCAACACATCTTTGTCAGGGGTCAAACAAGGGTAAATGCTGGTGCCTACCTTGTTAAAATCAATACCATGTTCTGTTTCATTTAATTTACAATCTCACAATATTAAAGCTGCCATATTAGTTTGAAGTCATGCAAGAAGGTAATATCCTTCCTAGGCAACTGTAAATATCTATTGCCAAGGATGCGTTACTAATAACCAAACTAGCCACTGAGCCGGCATATATGAAAGATGTACTGAATGCTTGTTAACAATTTCCAGTCTCCTAGTGTGCAGTATACAATGATGAATAGCTGTCCGAAACATACATAAAAAAATGATATACTGTGTCTAAAAAGATATAAGGTTTATGCTAATTATTTAAGAACTTGATTTTGATAATTGCCTTTTGGGCATATTTCGCACATTGATGCCAATGATCAAGATATATACAGGAAAGTATATTATGACAGACTAATATTTCAAGGTGGTCTCAGTTATGAATCAGGATTCCCAGTTCTGAATAATTTACAGTAATAATGAACAGAGATGATTACATCATATTCATATTTCCATAGTGTTCAAATGACTTACAGTAGTATAATGTAATTAATTTACTCCATGTAGGATGTGTATGAAAAGGCCTTTATTCGTTCCTTTAGTACTAAAAGGCTTCACTCAAAAAATCAATTCACATTCTATCTTTAACCCTTTGAGTGCCAGGGGGTACGCAACATATTATTTTGCAATGTGTTACATACACCACTGGCACTCAAAGGGTTAATAACAGTTTATTCATATCTCTTCACATTGGTGAATATTGAACTTTTTCCATTCTCATAAAATATAGGGAGGAGGTGTCGCCCTTGTGGATATAAATCATATGCCAGGCTTCCCTTACTCAATAGCAAGAAACAAAAACAGCTGCAATAAAGTTGATTCAGATGAACAAGGAACACTAAATTATCATAATTATTGTGTCTTTTCTTAACTCTTAGTCAGTGGATGGGAATATGAGCCTAGTTCTGCAAGTTCAGAAAGCAAGGGCTAGTAGTGTTTAATATGGAAACAATATTGTAGGGTTTATCAAACGAGTACTCCCAGTGCTGAGAGATGTTATTCAAAAGTTACTGCAACTCAGACTTGAATATTTGGATGCAGTACCTCCATGGCCTGAAATGTTATCGTGGCACTGTTTCAACAGAAATGTATGGACAGTTCTACCATAAAGCTCCGTAGGTTGCTGTAACAATAGCATCAGTGTAAAATTTCAGGCCATGGAGTTACTACATCCAAATAATGCACACTTGAGCTGCAATAACTTCTGAACAAAACATGTTACATCAGTGGGATTACAATTGCTTTATTTAGCAGGATAAACCCTGCAGTATACATTTTCAATATTGTGTTACTATTCCTTTAAGGTGGGCAATTCTGGGGCAAACTAACTACTGCATGGGACAAATGAAAATGTCATATTATTGAATTGGTTTTTTTTGCTTTTTAGGCCTCTTTAGCATTCAGGTGGTTAAAAATTGTATTTAACTCTTCGAGTATCAGAGGGGTATGCAACCCATTGCTTTGTAATGTTTTGCTTACCCCCATGGCACCAAAGGCTTAAATAAATGGGAATTTGTGGAATTTTCATTTATGACAAAACAGAAAAGGGTAGCCAATGCTATTCCATACAAAATGAGCTGATGGCCAAAACAACATTGTAACACATAAATATCCAAACAGTCTCACCACTGGCAATGAAAGAGTGGGAGCTTAACGGCAATTGTGCCCAACTCTTGTGGTAAATAAGGCATCTCCAAACTAAGCAAGGATCTGCAGCAGCACTCCAAATAAGCCTTGTACTTTGGCACCACCAATAGTAAATATTTGTTGTAAAATGATTAAAAACAAACAGGAGGCAAATAGTTGTTGATACCTTTATTGGCTAATTAAGCAGATTTAGGATGCAAGCTTTCAAGATCTCTCAGGTCTCTTCCTCAGGCATGTTATACAGATAAATATGAAAACATATCTTAAATATAAGTACACATTGCATTGTTTAGAATGGAACTTATATAAGAAAACTCAGTCCAGACCCAGATACTTTGATCAGTCAATGGTAAATTACTGTCTTCCTCTGAGGCGTTAGAAATATTTACGATCCCAGTGGGACTGTTGGAAAGGTTAATCCACAATGTGATAATGTGTCAGGAATTCTCTGTCTTTATTCAAACCATAATGTATAGCATTAGTCCATTCTAAAAAATGCAATTTGTACTTGTATATAAGTGATGTTTTCATATTTATTTGTATAACATGCCTGATGAAGATACAGTTCTGTCACAGGAGAACCAAGCATGGTCCACTGACAGGGTGGGAGACCTGTAACCTATATGGACTAAGAGAAAAGGATTTAACAGGTAAGACTAAAATTCTCTTTTCTCTGTCTTCCAATATGGGTTACAGGTAACTTTGGGATGTACCAACATTGAGTTTCCCAGAGGCAGAAATGAAGGCAAGGACCAGGTGCCGGTCCCCAAAGTAATCAGAGCATATATGAACCAATCAGATCATAAAACAGCCCTTATAATGAATACATTTCAACGGACACAAAGCTGGAATATAACACACCAGGAACTGACACTAAAAAGTACTAAAAAGTATTGATGAAAACCCTACACAGGCAAGACTGCCTCTAGGATCTTCCTACCAAGGCTGGCATCAGCTGATGCCAGGACATCAACACGGTAGTGTTCAGAGAAGGTGTGCAAAACTTGCACAACTATCAGCTGAGGCCTGATTCTTATAGGCCCAAGAGGCCCCAATAGAGCTGGTGGAATGAGCCATGACATGGAATGGAACAGGCTTCTTCCTAAGTTCGTAAGCCCTACGAATAGTAGACTTAATCCAGGAGGCTATGGTAACCTTGGACAGTGGTTTACCTGCCCTGGGACCCTCAGGAATGACAAAGAGCTCGTCAGACTGACGAATGCACATAGTACTTAAGGCAGAGTACCACATCCAACAAGTGAAGATCTCTTTCTTGTTAGAAGAAGGATCAGGACAGAAGGAGAGCACAATGATTTCCTGATTGATGTGGAACTCCGAGACCACCTCTGGGAGAAATTCCTGAGAAGTGAGAAAGGCCATCTTCCAAGTCAGCAGACAAAGAGTAATAGTAGCCAAAGAGCAACGCCCTGAAAGAAAACCTTAACATCAGGAAGAATGGTGATGTGTCTCCAAAAGAAAACATAGGGCGCAGAAGTTTGAACCTTTAAGGAACTTAGGCTGAGTCCCGTGTGAACTCCGTCCTGTAAAAAAGACAGGACCGTAGGAAGGTTGAAGGCCTGGGAAGGCAAATCCTTATCAGCACACCAAGAAAGAAAGGTAGACCAGACTCTGTGGTATGCCTTAGAGGAGACAGGTTTCCGAGCACTGAGCATAGTAGCCACTACACCTGAAGAAAAACCCCTCCTCATCAATACTGAGGATTCAACCGCCATGCCGTCAAACCCAGACAGTCCACGCCCTCCTTCCACAGATAACCCTTTAGAAGAAGGCCTGGCCTGTGGTGAAGCCAAAAGGGCTTCGCCACTAAGAGCTCCAGGAGCTCCGGAAACTATGCCTGACAAGGCTAGTACGAAGCGATCAAGATTACTGGACAGCCCTCCAGACATAGTTTCCTCAACACCCTGTGAAGCATAGTGATGGGAGGAAAAATGTACGCTAGAGGTGAATGGAGTCAACATGGCATCCACTGCCAGAGCTAGAGGGTCCCTCCAGCGGGAGCAGAACAATGGAACCTTCAGGCTGTGCCTGGTCACCATCAGGTCGACGCAAGGAAGTCCCCATTTCTGGACAATGAGGTTGAACACATCTCGATGTAGTTCCCACTCTCCCATGTCCATTGTGTGTCGAATTAGGAAGTCTGCTAGAATGTTTTCTACACCAGGAATATGAACAGTGGAAATGACAGGAACATATTCTTCTGCCCAAGACAAGATAGCCTTGACATCCAACCAAGCTGCAAGACTTCTTGTTCCACCTTTCTTGTTGATGTAGGCCACGGTTGTGGTGTTGTCGGACTGGACCTGAACAGGACATCCTTCCAGCTTGACTATCCAGTACTGAAGGGAATGAAATTTTGCCTGAAACTCCAAAACATTGATGGGAAGTAGAGACTCTTCTGCAGACCACGACCCTAGGTGTTCAGGTGACCCAGGACTGCTGTACAGCTGGAGAGTGTGGCAGCTGCAGTTATGGACAAGAGTGTGGCAGAAGCAGTTTAATGTAAAATAATGTACTTGGGAGATAAAAATCCAAAGGAAAAATATACTGTTAAGGGTACTGTGCTGTCAGAGACAACAGAGGAAAGGGATTTGAGAGTAATTATTTCTAATGACTTAAAGGTAGGCAGGCAATGTATGAAAGCAGTGGGGAATGCAAGCAGGGTGCAGGGTTGTATTGCTAGGGGCATTAGTAGCAGAAAAAGGGAAATGGTCATGCCACTCTACAGATCTCTAATTTGACCTCACTTAGAGTATTGTGTACAGTACTGGAGACCCCATCTCCAGAAGGATATAGATACTTTAGAGAAAATTCACAGAAGGGCTATAAAAATGGTGACTGGATTACAAGAAAAGACATATCAGGTTAGACTAAATCAACAAAGTGCAGGATGGAAGTACATTTCAAAGGAGTAAAAATGTTAGGACAAGAGTCCATAGAGGGACACAGGTTCAGACATAATGTAAGAAAGTTTTACTTCACTGAGAGGGTAGTAGATAAGTGGAATAGCCTAACAGCAGAAGTGGTAGAAGTTAACACAGTGACAGAATTTAAGCATTTATCGGACAGGCGTAAGGCTGTCCTTAACATAAGAAAAGACCAAGGACCAAAAAAGGTTTGAGGTTTTTACAGTAGGAAAATGGGCAGACTAGATGGGCCAAATGGTTCTTATCTGCAGTCAAATTTTATGTTTCTATGTATCCGTAGTCACCATTGTCCAGAAGGATGCCAGGAATAGCTTGCCCTTCAGGAGATTGGAGAGGTCGAGCCACCATGACAGACTCAGCTCCACATAAAGAGGTAAAAACACTGACAACTTCAGAAGATTCGTCTCGCCCTTACAGACCTGGGTCACAAACCTCTGAAGTTCTCTCTTCTGAGCCATTGCAAACAGAACCACCTCCATGGTGGATATGAACTTCCCCACTAGAGAGGTTAACTTCTTTGCAGGGACTGGATCGCAAGCCAGGACTGCAGACACCTTGTGGGAGATCTGGTGAGCCACCTCGTCAGTGAAAAACATCATTCCCTTCAGAGTGTGGAATAGGAGACCCAGAAAAAACAGGCGTTGAAATGGAACCAAATCCTACTTGTCCATGTTCAGAATCCACCCATGATGGGTGAGAGTGTGAATATAGTCCTGAACCTGCTGATGAAGGAGTTCCGGAGAAGGGGCCTTCAAGAACAAGTCGTCCATGTATGGAGTAACTCTGATGCCATCCCTGTACAGGATGGAAACTAAAGCACCCAGGATAAGATTGAAGACCTGGGGGATGGTAGTCAGACCAAAGGTAAGAGCAGAAAACTGGAAGTGCCCTTGGTCGCAAGCAAACCTGAGGTACTGCCGACTCTCCGGATCAATAGCTATATGCAGATAGGCATCCTGAAGGTCCAGAGAAGCGAGAAATTCCCCAGGACACATGGCGCAATCAACGTCCTTAGAGACTTCTGGTGATAATGAGTTTTGAGAAGACACCGGAGGAGGTGCTACAACGGATCTGCCATTCATCAACAGCCCGGGAAATCCAACTCGTATTCGATAAAAGATACTTTTATTTATCCATTTAAAAACATGATTCCATATGTTAACTAATAGCAAATGGACTGCAAAACATATACATCCAAAGACACGAAGCGCCTGACGCGTTTCGTGAAAATATCACTTAATCACTTGCTATTAGTTAACATATGGAATGATGTTTTTAAATGGATAAATAAAAGTATCTTTTATCGAATACAAGTTGGATTTCCCGGGCTATTGATGAATGGCAGATCCGCTGTAGCACCTCCTTGGTGTCTTCTTGTTTGCTGAAGTCCGTGGCCAGGACTGTGGAGGTAGCTCCGGGTCTGCAAGGGGAAATCCCTGGGTGAATAGTTTATATAAAAACCAAGGAGTTTTTTGAAATAATTATTTGGCAGACGTAGCGGTCTCTATGTATTATTACAGATAATGAGTTTTGATCACAAAGGAATTGAGATCCTTGAGGTCTAAGATCGGACGGTAGCCGCCATCCTTCTTGGAAACCACAAATAGGTTGGAATAGAAACCCGAAGCCTTTTCCCGTTAGGTCACCAGTTCCAGTACCTCCTTGTCCAAATGAGTCTGAATGGCACCATTGAAAAGATGGCGCTTTTCTACTCCTTGAGGAGTGTGAGAAGGAAAGAACCTGAAAGGAGGAAGAGAAGTGAAGGGAATCCTGTACCCCTCTGAGATAACCTGTAAAACCCACGGATCCGCCACTGTGTCTGTCCAGACACTGAGGAAATGGCACAGACGGCCACCCACTACCATGTGGGGTCTGGGGTTCGGCAAGTCATGCCGAAGATTTGGAGGCCTTGGGCTTGTTGGAGGACTACTTGGGCCTCCACTGTTGTTTGGGCTTGTAGGAGGAACCGTAGCATGTGGAACCACCTGGGATGTGGCACATGCCTCAGCCTGAAAGAAATGAAAAAGCTGATTCTGTCTGACCTGAGGGTTCTTCTTGGAAACTAAGGGCAAGAGTGTGCTCTTGCCCCAGTGGCCTCACTGATGAGGCACTTAAGCTCTGGCCCAAATAAGGACCTTCCCAAAAAAGGCAACAAAAGTAAGGATTTCTTAGAGATGATATCCGCAGACCAGATCTTAAGCCAGAGAGCCTGTCTGGCAACCATGGACAAGGTAGAAACCCTAGCAACCAATCGAATAGCATCGAAGATAGCTGTAGAAACATAATGCTGAGCTTCAGAAATGTTGGCTGTGACGGAATGGTTGTCACCCAGAGAACGAAATGTGTCTGTTTTCTTGATCGCCATTGTCTTAACATGTGTTCCCATTCTTGAAACATTAATGTCCCCTGTGTGTGCATGCATTAGAGTATGTTGTCCAGTTACCAGCAGTGAATGGGTTGGTTAGTGTTTATGATGTACAGAGGGATTGTGCCATCCAGTCTAGCTAAACCCAGAGATTGTGTTATAAGATAGCCAGTGTTGGTCAGATAGAGGGGGGGGGGTAGGGCAAATCTGTGTGTGGAATGTGTGTATCTTCCCCCTCACATCAGGCCAAGCAGAACAGACCTGGTAGATAGGAACTGTGACATCACATCATGTAAGGGGGGGTAGAAAAAAAAAGCCTAGAGTGAGAGAGAGAGGAGTGAGAGACAAGAGTGAGAGAGAGTGTTGCAAAATGTAGGAACAGGAGGTAGGCCTCTCCATAATGGTGGGAGGCCTAGGGTCCATGGGCATTCTAAAGGAGTACTGCAGAAACTGGGACTGGTGAGTGCCCTCACCGGAAGAGTTAGAGTGAGCGGGCCCTGTAGGGCCAGGTCCCCTTTTCAGTTGTGGGCTGTAAGTCAAGGCGGCTTCAGACACAGAGAGAGTACCCTGATGTTCCCACCACAAGGATCTTAGGATGTCTTCCCCAACTCCTCTGCCAGGACTAAAAGATATAAGGAACCTTCGTGTAATCCAGCAGCATGTGTAGTGGGTGGGGTGCCCACTCTTGCATCTAGTGGGACTATGTGTATGCTCCAGCATTAGGCTAAAATGGACTGTGAGTATTATTTGTAACCCCTGGCAAGTTGTGCAACCAAGAAGAGAACAGCAGAAGTGTTTAGTTTTTATGTTTTACCCATGTTTGTTTGCCTGTAATTGTTGTCCTATGTTTGTGTGCCGTGACCCCTCTAATAAATGCAATTTATTATCTTTTTGTTTGGCTGGATAAATCGCTTAACCCTTGATCTACCAATCAGTAACCCCTGAATCCCCGTCACATTGGCCAAA
Source organism: Rhinophrynus dorsalis (assembly GCA_037306005.1). NCBI lineage: Eukaryota > Metazoa > Chordata > Amphibia > Anura > Rhinophrynidae > Rhinophrynus > Rhinophrynus dorsalis. The sequence goes on from CM074719.1 coordinate 158,041,190, forward strand.
AGCTGCAACAAGTCAGCTGTGGAAGCACCCTGAAGTACTGCTACAGTAAGCTGTTCTGTCCAGACAGCAATGGCCCTGTTCACCCAAGCAGCGGTGAATGAGGGATGAAAGGATGTGCCTGATGTAGCAAAGATGGCCTTTAGAAAAGCCTCAAGTTTCCTATCAGTCCAATCCTTAAGAACAGAAGAGTCTGCCACAGGCAGAGCTGTGGATTGAGAAAGTCTACAAATTGGGGCATCCACCTTAGGGGGATGAGTCCACTGAGCCAGGGCCGCTTCTGAGAAGAGATATAAATTAGCAAACTTTCTAGACAAAGTAGATTTCTTGTCAGGGTTTTTCCACTCATCAAACAACAGGTGATCAAGAGTGGTATTGGGTGGAAAAAACTTACTCTGCTTCTTAGGTATGTGAAACATATCAGAAGGGTCCTTAGGAACCTCAGAAACTAGAGAAAAGTTCAGAGTATTGAGTACTGCTCTGATCAGGCCCTCAGTGGAGGGTTCTGGGTCAGCCTCAAAGGGGTACCCAAAGAATTGGGAGGAAACTTCCTCAGAACATTCACCTTCATCTGAGTCCACCAACAATACTTCCTCAGAGGAATATGACACATCAGGTACACCTTGTGGTTTGGGCACAGATGACCTGAATGAAGTAGGGGGCTGCCAAGTCTGGAAGACCCCTTGCAATTGTGTGGGAAAGAGTTGTAACGTAGACCTTAACTGTTTTGTAGTAGCCTTAAACTCCTGCATCCACAGTGGCTCTACTGCATGGCTGGAGGTCCCTGACGGAGAGGAAGGCAGCAGCGCATGAAGGGCATGAATGACCTGAGTATTCTCTAGGAAGCCCTACTTGACATGAGGAGCAATGCGCAATGGGGGTCACGGACACCCCCGTATCCTTGGTCTTAGGTCTAGCCCCAAGTCCCAACGGGTCGGACATCCTAACAGGGTATAAACATCTGAAAGTATTAGGTAAAACCCAAATACAGTGTCTTAGATTAATATTTCCCCAGAAATAGCGAATATACACTTAACTGGCAGGCAAAAGGTTCATCTGCTGAGGAGAGAAGGAGAGTCCAAGCCCTGCGTAGGATACTCGTGAAGGGAAAGGAGAAAATGGCATCCACAATGACAGCCAATCAGAAATGACCGCGCGAAACGGGCGCTCATGGGAAATTTAGTTTCCCTTCAAGTACCCCAAAGACAGTTGCTGAAGCCCCCTGAAGCCCCCAAAAGACTCAGAACGTTAACCAGATGACAGGACAAGGGTAGTCAAACAGAATGAGCCATCTCTGAAGTTGCTACGTTGAGCGGATGCAGAGATATGTCGCAAAGTGTAAAGTCCCATAGAGGTGAATGGATCATGGCATCTATGTGGTAAAGTGTGCGGAACTCAAATAATGCAAAATAAGTAAAGTGAGTCTAAAAGCAGAAAAACACATAAGAAACACCAGAACAAAAGTAATTAACACTGAACCCAATAGGGAAAGTGTAATAATCCCCATAAGAGTGCTCAACATGGCAAACAAAGGGTAAATTTACCACAGAAACCCCTATGCTTCAGACCCCAACGGACATACATATAAACCCAATGAATGCGGGAGTATGTAGTAGGAACTCCAAAAAAGACCTCTGTGCGGAGGGGAAGCGTGGGTCAAGTGGACCCCAGCACTCAAAGGGTTGCTCACCTTTTTTTAGCAGGTCTTCTGTCTTCAGATTACCATTAGTAAAGAAGAAGCGTCAGTGGGCTTCTCCTAGGGAAAAAACATGCTATACAAGATTTTTCCTTCAGTGCTGGAAGGTCCACAACAGCACCTGAAAACTGAGCACTCCACCATTGGGACGTCAGTAATGGTATTCCGCCTAATGGTGGGTATTCCATTTCTAGCAGAAAACAATAAATATAACTAAAAACTATAGCAGAACTGTTCTCTTGCTTTGTTTGGTCAAGGAACAAATCTTACTGGATGGGGATTGGCTGATGACCAGCTAAGGAGAGAAGGAAGGCTCTACCCTGCACTTCTTTTCAAGAATTTTTCTTGCCTAATTAAAGGGGGCGATTGCCTCCCCAAAGTTACCTTTAACCTATATTGGACGAAAGAGAAAGTGTAAGACTACTATTGTTGTGTTATGGTAGTTCTAACTCTTTTTTTCTTGGCTCATGTCTTAGTGCCCATAGGCATTATTTACTTTTAATGGAAGCAAAATACAATACTTTATTGGTGTGCAGCCGCAGATCCCTGTTCAGTTTGTCTTATGGCTCCCTTGGTTTACTTCAGAATTGCTCCACTTTAGCTTGTTGAATAAGACCATATATATATCTTAACCCCTTAAGGACTCATGATGTGCCAGGATCATCGAGCTTTTCCTGCCACTTAAGTACCAGTGGCACATAATGGAATTCTGGGATGGCAGCATTGCTGCATGCCACTCTGCCGTCCCAAAATTCAATGAAAAAAAAAAGCTGTGTGGTACTTAACTGTCAACCACACACTGGCTCGGGCAGGCGTTAAGGGGTTAAACATGGAAACTACAGTCCATACAGGCCACAGGGATCATGATCATAACAGCAGACCAAACCCCTCCAAGCATTTGGGGGACTTCTGTTTCTTTGGTGGGATCATGGAGGCCAGGGAGGGCATCTATATATTACAGTACTATATTGACTCTGTTGTAGCAAGAAAAACATAAACAGGTGACTGTCATATACAAAGACTGTCACACAGTACCAGCCCATGACTACTAGGGCCTACTCTCACTCCAACCATTTACACTGCACCTCACCTTTCACACTGGGACCAGAAGTGAAGATGAACTACTAAGTATTACTTCTAGGCTTAAAAAGATAGTAAAGCTTTATATGGAAAAGAGCTGCCGGATTTATCCTGCCAATTAAAATATGGATACTCACAATGAGGAGAGATATTTTACTAAAAACGTATTGAAGCTCAAACTTGCATTTTTTAGGTGGAACTACTGCTGCAGAAGTCTGTGGACAGCTCTGGCCAGTTCACTAGGAACCTCCATAGGCTGCTGTAGCAAAAGTTCTACCTAAAAGTTCAGGCCTTGGAGGGTGCTTACATGTAAAATAGAAAGGGATTAAAAACAAAAGTAAAATCTGCATTAGCTTTACACCAGTCTGCCTTCCTAGAGCTGAGATTGACAAGATGGCCGTACAGGCATTTCATTGTTTTCTATCAGATTGTATGACCAGCAAACCCACTGCACTAATAGGGACAAACATTCTTCAAAATACTATTGATGCAAATGGGCTTTTAACCCCTTGACTACTAGATATGTTCCAAAATCATTGTGAAGCAATTCACTTGATATCTCTCTATCATTCAAGGCATTAAAAGCCCAATTAATCCCTTTGAGTGCCAGGGAAATGCAATGCATTGCAAAGCAATACTTTGCATATACCACTAGCACTCAAAGGGTTAAAACAATGGGGACTTTCATTTGTTCCCTATGGTGCAGTTAATTTGCTCCAGAATTGCTACAGTTCTTCTTAGTACATGAGCTTCAGTGTGGATAAAATGCAGTCCAGTTATTTAGCAAAAATCCTGCTGTATAAAACTATATAATAACAAATATGCTGTATAATCTATACATAAAGGCACAGACCCAGGACAATGTGCACTGTTTATTATTAGTATCAGTCACTAATTGACTCCCTGTAAGGATATGACAGGCAACAATAGCACAGAGAACAAGTCTACTGCTACAGAATGTATACAAATTATTTTGTTACCTCCTTTAGAGATAATGACAGTTGTAAAAAAAGGCATTCTCTAGCCATTTGTGTAACAGTTCTTCTCCCCAAGAAATTACACATGGCTAGGCTCTAATTCATTGAAAGCAATCAAACTACAAGAAACAGAAATTGCCGGCTCCACAGGTCTCTCTGTCGGTGATTGAGTAATGAATGTACCACTTTTTTCCTGGCTTAATTAGGACTGCAAGAGACCATTCAAAGGAGAAAGAGAGACAAACTATTATTAAGTATCCAGTACTCAAAATTGATTATTTTGCTTGTGTCTATTAGCATTTGCCGTTTGTAGATTTGCCATTTTCTGATTCAGCTTAAAATGGCTGAAATGAAATAAAGAACAGCTATTGGTAAAATTAAAGTGGAAGTATAAGCTAGTTATTAAAAACATATATGTTGTAGGGCTTTTCATATAGAATAAAATGCTTCTTTTAACACTATTAAAGAGAACGATTTTCTGATAGCTTGAGTTCAAGATATTCTGCAGCCAGGTGGAGCCATCTTTTTATAGGTAGTAGAGCAACAGCACCATCTGATTGCATAATATCTTGAACTCTGCCTATCATAAAAATGCTAAGTTATCTCTTTGATACATTTTGAAAGAAATCTATCTAAGCACTGGGAATACCCATGCTTTCGTCTACGAGAATGGCCCTACAACATTTTTGTTCAGAATTAGGGTATACTGCCCCTTTAAATAGGTTTTCAGTTCCAAAAAAGACTGAAATTGGGAGAGTGATTTTATTATAGTGGCATAACCATAAAACAATCATTTTGTTTAACCAGTTAAGGACCCATGACGATCCATCATGGGTAGATTCCACTTAAGGACTGTCATGGGATAAATGATAGCAGTGTGCCTCCGTGCTATCATTTATCCCATGACCGTCCTTAAGTGGAACGTTCAGTCTCAGCCCTTCTCAGTTGTGCCGGGTCATGTGATCGCTGAAGCAGCGATCACATGTACCGGCATTCTCAATGAATGAGACAATGCAATTCACACACTGTCTCTGAGTCTCTCCTCAACCCGTCCGTTGTCCCTTACTAGCAAAGTAAGGGACAAACTACTGACCGGTCATACCTTTCATACAATCTCCATAAAAATGTAACCCATTGCGCCCAAATGATCCCAAGAGAAAAAAATGGCATTTTTTCACTTTTTTTTTAAGCGTTTTCTTTAATTTTTCTAAAATAAATGGTGGGCTATCCATATAAGTGTGGAATCAAAAGAAAGCCCTATTTGTGCGTAAAAAAAATGGTATATAATTTTCATGGGTAAAATAAAGTGCTTAGAGGAAAAACACTGTTGAACAAAGACATAGTCAAAAAGGTCAGAATTGCTCCGGGGCTTAAGTGAAATCCACCTCAGATTTTCCCGGTCCTTAAGGGGTTAAACTCTTGTTAGCTTGGACTCTAAAACATTCCATGAGGAGAGGAGGGAAGGAACTGTAAATTTCCACCCCCCAACAGCAATTTAACCCTTTGAATGTCAAAGAGGTATCCAAAGCATTGCAACACAAATCCCTCTCAGGCATTCAAAGTGTTAAAACCCTTTTGGCGTAGTGGGTGCTATTGAAATCATTGTTATTTTAACTCTTTCCACCCTAACTCAATTGGAATGGAGTGATAGGGGAAATAATTAGAATTAATGAGTCTCCACTGTACGTTCAGATGGCCTCATACCTGGATTCTATTTCAGATTATAAATGTTAACACCCATTTTATCAAACATTTTCCTATTGAAGTATATGGGGAAAATGGAGAAAACACAGTGATAAAATTAGCACCTGCAATAGACTCTAGCCCCCGGTGTGCTATATTCGGTAAGGTAAAGAGGAGCCATTCTGGATTAAACCAACTGCAACATAAGAGACAAATAGAAATTCCTATTGATTAAAATGAGGTTTTTAACCCCTTGATTTCTAGAAAGGTTTACAGTGCCATGCTTCACCTGATTACGGTCATTGGGAATTTGTATTTTTCAAAGTTAGTTTGTTTCAGAATTGTTTCTCTTTATAATTTTTTTTAACACAAATTAAATATTTTAATAACCGTTAAAGTGCCATAACAGAAACTTATTGAAAATATTTCTTATTTTTTGTAAACAATAGAAAACTGTTTAACCCCTTAAGGACCATTGACATGGCAGGACCGTCACGCTGGTCCGGCAGTTAAGGACCAGTGACGGTCCTGGTACGTCACGTACTTTTACTCACCGCGCTCCTGTAGGTGAGTAATACCGGGGATTGAAGTTGATCGCTCCAAGACCGGAGCAATCTCTTTCAGTTCCCCTTTCGGCGTGCCGCCCCATGTGATCAGTCACATGGGACGGCACGTCAAAGTTTCCTATCTGGTCCTTAAAGGACCACATACCCCAGGACCACTGGTCCTTAAGGGGTTAATTAAATAAAACCCATAACAAATACAACATTTACAACCATTTCTTATAAATATAATGTAAACCATATAGACAATTTAAATATAAATGCGTGCTACATGGCTCATATATAAATATGTTCCTTAAAGTATTACTCCAAGCATCATAATCACTTCAGCCACTGTTGTGGTTATGGTGCTGGGAGTAACTCTTGAAATAAATAGCAACCCCTACTTATAAACACATAAACAGGGTTCACTGAACTGTATTTTACCCTAAATGAGGCAAATTGGTAGATAAAAATTAAACTACACATTTATATTTTGTGCTTTTTTTGGCTTGCAAATTCTTCAATTGTAGAATCAAGCTCATTCAGCAACCCATTTTCATAACAGAGAGAATGCATTTAAATGCTTCTGACCCATGGAATATCTTAGTTTATTGTTCACACGTTTTAATGCCGAAAATGAACGCTCACCACTGTAGTTGCTGATCATTAAACACAAATACATGCGGAGGGTCACATATGTGTTTGGAAATGTACTGACTAGGGATTGTGTGATCACAAACTTGTTCATCTGCATTTCTTGACTCTCATGCATGGCAGGGGCGTTCCCAGGTTCCAAAAAGATCTGGGGCTAGATCCCATGACAAAATTCAACTGAGCGCCCACCGCACTGATGATGACAAACACGAGCATACATACACACTTACATTTATATTGTACATATATGTACATACATTATAAATATGCTTAACTGAGGATGTGATGTCACATCTGGCACAGTGCCATCTTCTTCACAGAGTGCAGCAAGCTGCAACACTAAGTGAGGTGGTAGTGGCATAACATATGCTGGGGCCCCCTGCACATTCTAAGAGGGCCCCATGCCGCTAGAACATAAAGGGCCTACTAGAAGTCGCAGAACTGCACACACAGTCTGCCACTACTGCCTTGTTCTACTATTAGTCACAAAACAACACATACACTGTCTGACACCCCAACCTTTTGACCTGTCCACTGGTATTTACAGAAATATACAAACACTGACTGACATCCCTGTCTTGTTCCCCATCCAGTGATAGGTACGTAACCACACATAACACTGTCTGGCACCCCAGCCTTTACAGAAATAAACCCAGTCTTATTCCACTTTTAGTCAAGAGCATAGGGGCCCTAGATAATTTGGGTTTTGAATTCTGGAACGTTTTTGTGTCATATAACAGTCAGGTATATATATAATTACGGTGTTCAGCAGAAGGACTTATCTAGAAAGGAGTTCATCATACATCAGTCAGGTATGTCCATGTAATTAATGAGTGTAACAGGGGGACTTACCTTGATAGGAGTCCTTCATGCAGCAGTCAGGTGTATCTATATAATTACTGTACATAACAGAAGCACTTACCTAGGTAGGAGTCCATACAGCAGTCATGTATATCTATATAATTACTGTATGTAACAGAAGCACTTACCTAGGCAGGAGTCCAACATACAGCAGTCAGGTGTATCTATATAATTACTGTGTATAACAGAAGCACTTACCTAGGCAGGAGTCCATCATACAGCAGTTAGGTGTATCTATAAAATGACTGTACATAACAGAAGCACTTACCAAGGTAGGAGTCCATACAGCAGTCAGGTGTATCTATATAATTGCTGTATGTAACAGAAGCACTTACCTAGGTAGGAGTACATCATACAGCAGTCAGGTGTATCTATATAATTACTGTATGTAACAGAAGCACTTACCTAGGTAGGAGTACATCATACAGCAGTCAGGTGTATCTATATAATTACTGTGTGTAACAGAAGCACTTACCTAGGTAGGAGTCCATACAGCAGTCACGTGTATCTATATAATTACTGTGTGTAACAGAAGCACTTACCTATGCAGGAGTCCATCATACAGCAGTCAGGTGTACCTATATATAATTACTGTGTGTGTAACAGAATCACTTACCTTGGTAGGAGCCCATCACACAGCAATCAGGTATATCTATATAATTGTTGTGTTCAACAGAAAGACTTACCTAGGTAGGAATATATGTATAGAGGGAAAATACCTAGATGGATGGAGGTAAACAAAGGAAGGAAGAATATGGAGGGAACGATTGATGGATGGAAAGAGGGAGGGAGGAATGAAGAAGAAGGATGAGTGGAGGATAAAGAGTTGCTGTGGAATCTGTTGGTTTATTATAAATAATTCATAATAACAATAATAGTGGGGTGGAAGAAGCTGGAGATGGCGGGTAGAAAAAGCTGTAGGGAGGAAGGAATATGATGTAGAGATGAAAAAAGGGAGACATGGAGATGGATTGATGAGTGAAGAAGAGGGAGAGAGAAAAGAGCAGAAAAATATGTTGGTACAGTAAGTTGTGCAGGGGAGGGATGAGGGAAAAGGGGAGCTGGACTGCAGCAGTAGGGCATGCTGTTAATGAATACACAGCACAGAAAAAAGGGCTGTGGCACAATGTATCACACTGTACTAGGGCCACATGGGTGAGAAAGGTAGGAAAGGAGGGCACACATTATGATTCCTATTGCACTCTGTACTTAAAGGGATATTAATACTTGTATTAAACTTGAGGTCTGGGTCTTCTTCATGTTTTCTTTTTTTTTAACATATAGTGCTATATAAGAATACTTACAATTTTGATGTTCAAGGCTATTAAATCAGAAAGGATCCCCCCTCCGGCCCCTTTTTGCCACTTCCCATCAGATCTGTAATTCGGTTGTGGACCCGGACTGATGCAGCAAGGGACAAACTTCACACAGTAAGTATGAGGAAAACCCTGCCCCCCTTTATGAAGCAGGTCAGGATTTTCCTTTTGCTTACTGAATATTGTCCCTCTAAGCACTCCATCCGGACCAGACTGAGAGGCAGCGTGATGCAGGGAAAGGGGCAGGAGTGGGATCCTTTCTGATTGAATAGCTCTTGAACTACAGAACTGTAAGTATTCAAATACAGCGTTATGTGTTAAAAAAAACATAAAGAAGACTCGGACCTCAAGTTTAATACAAATTATTACTATCCCTTTAAAAGTGCATGTATTCCTATGCCCTTGGGGGTTTATATATACAGTGCCAGGGCACCAGATGTAGAACTGTTTTATCTCATACACTCATAATACACTTTTATATATACAAGACTAAAACATCCACTCATACTCCCTCTTGCACAAATGAATTTATACTCCAACACGCATACTGACGCTCTCTCTCTGCTCTGGCACTGAAAGAGTGCAGATAAGCTTATCAAGAGTTCCAGAGACTGAGCAATTCACTCACAGAAGCACAATTTTTATTAGTTTTGCTTTCTGACAGAAATGTTTAAACTCTTAAGCATTTATTCTCCTAAGGCCACAGTAAGTTAACAGTCTGTGTGTCAAAGTGGTGTGCAACAGGGTAACCACATGTACCGGAATACCCGGAACTGTCCCTTAATTCGGGTCTGTGTCCCGCATCCCGAATATCCCACCACCGGGACAATAAAGAGTCCCAGAATGAAGCAAAGCAAGCCAACCACAGGCAGCACAGATAGTCTGCCACTCAGTATATCAATTCATTTTCCACTTTGTCGCATTCCTGCGCTGCTAGCTTAGCTACTCTGGTTGCTCTCTCAATGATGACGTCAGTGACATTCACAACCTAACTTCATCAAAACGATCAGTTCACCAGCCAATGAAAGAGGACTGGAGAGTACTGAACAATGGTCCTCATTGGCTGGGCTCAGTGCTTGTACGTGCATGTGAGACGGTGGCTGTACACCACACTGGTGCTGCAGTGCACATGGATAGATATTGTGAGTGTCATGGGAGGCAGTCTGGCCTGAATGAACATCACAACTGAGGTGAGAAAGTGTGAGTCCTGCCAGCCTCAGATGCAGTATCAGCCAGCGACCCCAGGTGAAAACATTAATTGTGCTCTGTACCCATGTGTGACTTGGGGGGGGGGCGCTGGGGTCTCTGGAGTTTGGTCCTGGGTTGCCACCCTGAGCCCTTGTCCCTGCTAGGAAATGTATCAAACACATAGAGGCTTATGTATCAAAACTGGCGTATTGAATCTGAAACAAGCTTATATGTACTGAAGACAAGTCCCTACTGAAAGGAACAGTTTTTTTGTTTAATACATGTGATGCCATTGGTTTGCTTATTTTGCCCCTGCTAATACTGATACTACTTCTGTTCCTTTGCTGAGAGAAGTGAACAGACATTTTACCTAGAGGAAAAAGTAGTTTACTGCAGATGACCACGTATTTTATTCAGGCATATGCCAAAAGGGTGTTCTTGACTAATAATATAATGGAACTGTGCTCTGTTCCAAAATAAATCAGTTGTGCTGTTGTTTTGATTAGTAGGATACCTTAAATGTTTGTACTAAAATATGTCATTATGTTCATTAATGATAAAGAGAAGTTCCTGTTGGTATTAAACATACAGAACCAAATGTTATACCTGGTATATGCTTTTTCACATGTTTGTAACAATAGATATGCCCACAGTGATTTGATGAATCTATAAGGATCCACTTGTAAACACAAATAGTACATAAAAAAATACACATATATATATATATATATATATATATATATATATATAGATAGATATGTGCTCTGCTGCTGCTTGTCTCTGCAGTGTCCCTGAATGACAGAATGGAAATATGGTCACCCAAGTGTGCAAAGCATTGTAGATCAATGCCTTGCACTCTTCTCTGAGCATTCAGACCTGCAGCTTATGCCTGTTAAAGTTATGCCACTACTCATGCCAGCCCACTGCCTCCTGTTCCCTTACCTTTTTTGTTCAGCATTTCTGTAGATAGTGGTGGTGTCTGTGCTCTATGCTGTCCCCTGCAAACACAGCATGCAACAAGGTGGTGACTCACAGGCACCACACTGCCCCCAGTGGTAGTTCCAGGTTGCACTGACATTGACTTAGGGCAACCCTGAAGTACAGGGAGTCACATTCTTTGTATTTATAAACATACAGAGGCAGCAGAAACACTCGGGGCTTCAGCCCCCTTAGCCCCTCCCTAGCGACGCCCCTGATGCATGGCTTTGCAAGGGAAGATTGGTAGATTTTGAAGAGAGATGCAAACTGTACAACTTTTTCTGCAGAGGTTCACGATCTTCAGGATAATTTGTCACTAGTGTACTTGCTTTGGAGCTTAGACTTGCTGTGCATATTTGCATATTTCTGACAGAAAGCCAAATCTTTCTTGAATTACGCTGTATGCTGCTTGTCTGTGCCTCATTGATTCTGTCAGTTGGTCAATTAAGATAAAAGGTGTGCACTTTAAACTTCTCAGATGGTGTCATATCAGCATCCTCTGCATTACCATAGTCTCATCTCCTATTTCTTTTAATTTTCCTTCCACAATGTAGCTGGTACTCCTCTAGAACGGAGAGACTACACAAAATCCTTCAGAGAGTTCAGCATGCCTATTGCTGTATGCAAATCTAATTTTGCATCTTGGAGGCACTGGCTGGTTCTATGAATCCTGGGTAAAATAACAGACCATATTTCAACCATTATTCCAGTTTCCAGCTGATCCATGACACTGCTTAGGCCTCTTGCTTCTAAAAAGATCTCCCCCTTTGTGGATTCATCATTTGAAATGACATATTTGATAATACTATAGCCTTTTTGTGAGGCATTCACAGCATCATGGTGAGCAAACCAACGAGTATAGGCTAACCTTTTTAATGTTGGTATACCACACGGTTTGAAGCGGTTTGTTAACAGATTCCACTAATGAGTTGAATAAGTGAAAAAAGAATTCAACCGCTGTACCAAATTAAAGAAGGAAACTGCAACTGGACAGCTGTTTCCAGCATTTTGTCCTACAAGATTTGGTGAATGTGCACAACAAGGAATGTACTCAGCCAGTGGATTTTTTTATTAATTAAGGCCTGCATACCCTTATATTTGCAACTCATATTGAATGTATTATCATATGACTGACCCCTGCAATCTTTGATGGAAATTCCATTTTTTCAAGAAATTGAAGAAGAGTGTTTACTAGTTCTGTACCAGTATGTCCATATATTGGGTTGAATTTAGTGAAACGCTCCACTGGACCACTAGGAAGTACATAGTGAAATATAATGGTCAGTTGATCAGAATGTGCAAAGTCAGGGGTGGAGTCAGCAGAAATATAATAATATTTGGCTTCTTTAATTTCAATTACAATCTGCTGTAACACTTGCTGACCAATTAATTCAATAAACGCATCACATATTGTTGATGACAGGTACAATATGTGACATCTTCCCTTGTTGCAATGCTTTTGAATATGTTCTGCAAGGAATGGATCATATTCAGCTTAAAGCTCAAGACAGCCCACATAATTCCCTTTAAAGGGATAGTAATGTTTCATAATAAAAGCAGCTCTAATTAATCATCATAGTATTTGGACTTTGGAGAGTGTTATTTCAATTCTGTCAGAGTTGTAGTTCTAGAGTAATTCAGTGACAAAGTATCCCCCTCTCACCCCTTTTACTGATGTAACACTGTTCAGCCAGAGCAGAAGGGAGGTGCCCAGGTAAATTGCAGAGAGGGACAATCTTCAATTAAGATAAGGGAAAAACCTGAAAAACTTGTCAAGGGGGGAAGGGCTTTCATTGTTTTCTTACAAAGAAGATTGTCCCCTGCTGTTATCTGTCTCGTCTTACAACCAGATTCATATCTGAGAAGAGATGGTTTACTAGGTAAAAGGGGCGGGGAGGGGAAACTTTGCTTGTGAATATCTCTTAAACCATAAAGGTTTGAGAGATAAGACTTATATCGTTCTTCATGTTTTTTAAATGCCTACAAAATAAAGTAAAGATAAAACAAAGTATTACTATTCCTTTAAGGACATGTGTGTACTTGTGTAATATATATATATATATATAGATATATATATATATATAGATACATACACACAGACGTGTTATTCATGCAGGTGATTCTGCATCCACTGGCCACTGATTTTGAGGTCAGTGAATAAAGTAAAATTCCGTAGTTATGAACAGGAGGTTGTGCACTCTAACAGAGCCCATATTTCAACCTCCATGCATCAGAATGTGATGAGGATACTATAATTCTATATGGGAGAGTTTCTCCTACCCATGGAATAGTTTTTTGGCGTTGCACATTATTGGGATTTCAATGAAAATTGGTTTAGGGCATTCTGATCACCTTTTTGTCCATGTTAGGGGGTTATTCACAAATCAGTGGTATTTTATTGCAAAACCAACATATATGGCTTGTGTGCTATTCAAAGAAAAAAGGAATGAAACAGTCATTTGATTGTGAACAGCCAAAACGTGCTAAAGTATGCTTCTTATTTATCAATGCCTTAGTACATTACAGTGTGCAACTCCTCCAGTGTCCAATGCATTGGATACCCCTCTGGCGCTCAGTAGGTTAATTAAAATTTTATTTGTGCCCTGTAGTGCAATTGATTTGCCCAAGAATGGCTTCAGTTTCATTATAACACATCAGCCTCAGTGTGTCTGAAAATACATCTGTATAATAAAAACCTGTTTTCTACTCTCTATGTCTGTAGGATTTTCTTTACTTGGAGGACATCCCTGTTTTCTGACAACACAAGATATTCATTTGGGAGTCAATGAAAGCCTGAAGGACACAGCAAGGTTTGTATAATGTTGTCTGTTCCCTGCCGTTTCATTAGTTTGTTTGAAAGAATAGCAGTTATTTAGATGTGTGACAGACATAAGTGGAGTTTTATATGCAGAGCTGATCTTTTAATTAAAAAGAGAGAAAAAACCCCAAAGCGAAAGAAAACAACTATTTTATATTAACTACAATAACGGATTAAGCTTTAAACAAAGAAGAAGCAGATAAAAATGTATCCTTTCTGGTTAATATTCTAGCCTTGTTCCTAATTAATTTATCATTCTGCTACTTCTAGTTTCCCTAAAATAAAACATTATAATGATTATATACATTTATAAGTGTAATTTAGTGGAGAAACAACTCATGCTTTGAAAACTAAAACTATGTCTACAAGTATGGCGCCTAGCTAAAGTGATGGGGACTTAGCCTAACCCTTTGGGTGATAGACATACCTGGGAACTTGACAGGCAAGGCTACCCGGAGGGTAGCCCTGCCAGCACCGATCGGGGAGGGAAATGAAGCGATTCGCGTCATAAAAGGGGTGGGGCTTAGTCATGAAGGGGGACAGGACAAAAATAGGGCAGAATATATGTTGAAGGAGGGTAAGAGGGCGGGGAGGAACTGGGGCGGGGTGGAGAACAAGTGGTCCACCTGGAGATTGAGAGACTGCCTTGGAGACCCGGTAATTCACTGTAAAATCCGGAGTCTCCGGGGCAAAACCAGAGAGTTCCCAGGTATGGTGTTAGAGTCCTTTCCCTAAAAGCCTAAAAGGGATACATCTGCAAGTAATCAAAAACAAAATAAAAATCAAGAGGGTGGGAAGATTAAATTAATAATTCCTGAAGATTAGGAGAAAGAATAAAAGTTGAGGATAATACTTCTACAATCAGAGGGGAAAATCTACATCTTTTAGAGAGAGCGCCATGGAGCCCCAGAGACAAGAACAGCCAAATGATAAAATAGATTGGAAAGGGAAGAAGAGGATGTAGAGGGGGAGAAACTAAATAATGTGACATTAGCAAGGAGGGAATTAACAGAGGTCCTATAAAGAGGGATATTTAATCCATCTGAAAAAGATCTTTCTATCAAAGAGGTAAAGGTATTGGAGAACGTATTAACTTATGCCCCTAAAACTAAAGTTAGTAAGTCTGATGTTTATATCAATGCACAAAATATGTAAGATTTAGTGATGAGCGAGCATGCTCGGCCGAAGCTCGGTTTGGCTCGAGCATCGCTCTACTCGGCACATGGCGGTACTCGTACGAGTACCGCATGTGCTCGCCCGCCATGTTCGGGTCTCCTCCCCGCACGTTTCGCAGCTGCTGCGCAGCCAATAAACGTGCGGGGAGGCTCTGACATCAGTGTAATGCCAGCAGCCATGCCAGCACTGATTAGCTGGCCAATATAGCACCCGACGCGCGAGTTCGGCTCATTCTTAGCCAGGGAGAGATGCGCTTAGGCAGGGAAAGTCAGTGTAGGGAGAATAAAATTGTTGAAACTCTTTCAAGACCCAAAAGTCCTTTTTAGGACTGTTGTGTGTGGGGGCAGCATTTATATTTTGTTTGGGGGGGCACAATTTCCTTTTTTTTGTGGGGGGGATATTTGTAAGGTGACATATAATACTAGATGCACAGGAAGTCAGTGTAGGGAGAATAAAATTGTTGAAACTCTTTCAAGACCCAAAAGTCCTTTTTAGGACTGTTGTGTGTGGGGGCAGCATTTAATTTTTTTTGGGGGTGGCAGAATTTCATATTTTTGTGGGGGGGACATGTTCTAAGGTGACATTGTACTAGGTGCACAGGGACAAATATTTCACAGTGCAGTGACAAGCTGACATATTCTGTTAGGTGCACAGGGCCAATGATTTTACAACGCAGCGACAAAAAGGGCCATTTCACTGTCGTCCAATACAGGTCACTGGTACTCTGGTACTCTGGGAGGCGTAAGTCCCCTTTAATAGGCAGGAACAACTATGCAAATGATTTGCAAGGGGCGGAGCCTCCCCTCTTACTTAAGCCACCTTCTGGCCAGAGCCACTTTAGATTGATTTGTTCCTGGTGTGCTTGCACACCAGGTAGAGAACATCTATGCATCTTAGTGTTTTATTATTTTTTTATTCAAATATGGAATACCACCATTAGGAGGGTGACCATGGCTGTGAATTGCCCTCTTTAAAGTGGCTGGTGCAGCTTCCAGGGATTTTCTGTGGACCTTATACCCTGAAGAGGGGACAGCTTGTGTTAAGCAGCTCCCCTACTGGGGAATTTACCTCTGGTTCTTTCCCTCCTTATCATGGTCACCTGAAGACAGAAGTCCTGCAAGAAAGGTGAGTCACCCATTGAGTTCTGAAGGTCCACTTGTCCCCACAGTGTCCCTTTGATGGGCTTGTATTTGGGAGTTTTAATACACTCCAGCACTCATAGGGTGTTTCTATTGCATTATAACTGTTTTATGCAATTTCTGTGGTATTCTCTGGGTTTTGGAGCTTTGGATATTCGTTTATTTATGTTTCTCATGTGTTTCATGCTTGTTTGGGCACTTTTTAATGTTTTACTAAACTTTATTAAAAATGGTGTTCCGCGCCTTTAAGCGCGGCTTTTTCCCGCTCAGACGCAAGGGCTCCTTTACTCTCTATGAGAATTCACAGTGTGGGACATATCTCTGGAACCGCTTGTCACAGCAACTTCAGAGAGGGCTCATTTTAATGCTAGGCTCCTGCTCTATCATCCGGAATGTGTTTCATTTATGTGGGGTGTTCAGGGGGGCTTCGGGCACTGTTTGGGGTACTTGTAAGGGAAAACTACATTTCCCATGAGCGCTTGGTTCGCGCTCGTTTCTGATTGGCTGTCATGACAGCCGCCATTTTGTGGTACTTTTCCTAGGCGAGTACACTACGCAGGGACCGAGCCTTCTCTCTCCTCAACAGATTAACCCTTCGCTGGCCAGATAAGTCCGTTTTTAGACATTTCTGGGGTGAAACTTTAATCATTTACACTTTTTCTGGGTGATAGTGTTATTAGTGGGGTATATTGACGCTGTGAGCATGTCTACTTCACTGGAGCTAGGGGCTAGACCCAAGTCTAAGGAGGATGGGGGATCTGCTACCCCCATGGCGTTTTGCTCCTCTTGCCACATTGGGCTGGATGGCGATAATGTGGGGGATCTATGCCCTAATTGTACTGGTCAAGATAGCAACCCTGGGCTTCCCAGCCACGCTATTGAGCCATCTTGGGTGAGGGAGTTTAAAGCTGCCACTAGGGATCTCAGATCCACGCTTCAACTCTTTCCCTCTCAGATTCAGGGGGCTCTCCAGGTCTGGCAGACCCCATCTACCATCAGGACCTCCCTGCCTAAGCCACAGGGAGCTCCTGATGTCACTGATTCTTCTGAAGAAGAACTATTACAGGATTCTGATGCTGAGGAACGTACTGTTATTGAATCTAACAGGTCCATTGGGGACCCCTATGAGTGTGACCCTGAAGTCTCGGCTGAGGGTCTGATCAGAGCGGTTCTGAATACGCTCAACCTTCCTCTGACTCAGGAATCCACTTTTGATCCTACTGATGTTTTTCAGAAAAAGCCATCTAAGCCAGTTGTTTGTTTTCCAACTAACCCTACTCTTGCCCGTCTGGTCTCTGAGGCATGGAAGAATCCTGATAGATCTTCCTCTGTCTCCAAAAAGTTTGCTAAACTTTACCCTTTTCCTGAGGCGGAGCTGGCAAAATGGGTTCATCCTCCCAAGGTGGATGCTCCTGTTTCTAGACTATCCAAATCTACCGCTTTGGCTGTCTCTGATGCCTCTGCCCTGCAGGACTGGACGGATAAGAAGCTAGAGCTCTCTCTTAAGTCTATTTTTGCCTCCATTGGCACGGCCATGCGCCCAACCTTTGCTGTGGCATGGGTTAATAGAGCTATTGCGGCCTGGACTGAACGACTGACTGAAGCAGTTCGCCAGGATGCGCCGGTATCTGAACAGTTGCAGCTACTTGCTAATATCACTGAAGCTCAGAACTATGTTGCTGACGCTGCTTTTGATGCTGTGCGCATGATGGCGAGGGCCTCCACTTCTTCTGTGGTGGCTAGACGCGCTCTTTGGCTGAAAATTTGGTCTGCTGATACAGCCTCTAAGAAAGCCTTACTTTCCTTGCCCTTTCAGGGGAATTTGCTTTTTGGGTCTGAACTCAAAGAAATGATCAGTGAGGCTACTGGCGGTAAAAGTACTCTTCTACCCTCAGTCTTTAAGAAAAAGTTTCCAGCCAAACGCAATTGGTCCTTTCGTTCCTTTCAGACTGAGACACGCTCCTCGGCCCAAACGGGTCCTCCCACTACGCGCTCCTCCTCCAAGCCCAAACAGTCATGGAGGCCCAAAGTTGCCTCCAAGGCCAAGACCTCCAAGACTGCTTCGGCATGACTCGCCGAACCCGGGTCCGCATCCGGCTGTAGGCGGTCGTCTCCGCATCTTTCGCCGGACTTGGGAGGAGTCAGTGGCGGACCCATGGGTTCTTCAGGTGGTGTCAGAGGGATACAGGATCCCTTTCTCTTCCCTTCCTCCTTTTCGGTTCCATTTTACTCGTCCTTCTCAGGAACCCACAAAAAGGCGTCTGTTCGACGACGCTATTCAGGATCTCTTGGACAAAGAGGTCCTGGAGGCGGTTCCTCAAGGGGACACAGGTTCAGGATTTTATTCCAACCTGTTTGTGGTAGCCAAAAAGGACGGAGGAGCTCGTCCCATTTTGGATCTCAAAGATCTCAATGCCTATGTGGTGACTTCCCACTTCCGCCAGGAGTCCCTGCGCTCTGTGATTGCAGCAATGTCTCCAGGGGAGTTTCTTGCCTCCCTGGACCTTCAGGATGCTTATCTTCACATCCCTATTCATCCAGAGAGCAGGCGGTATCTTAGGATTGCCTGCCACAGGGGACACTTTCAGTTTGCAGCGCTCCCCTTTGGGCTGACTTCAGCCCCTCAGGTCTTCCAGAGGGTGTTGGGCTCCTTGATAGCGGTGCTCCATCAGGATGGGATCAGAGTGACCCCCTACATGGACGATCTCCTACTGAAGGCCTCCTCAGCGGAGCTTCTCCATCAGCAATTACAGATGTGCATGCACACCCTGAACCGTCATGGCTGGATCCTGAATCTGGACAAGTCGGACTTGATTCCATCTCAGAGGCTTCTGTTCTTGGGTCTCCTGTTTGACACTCGCCAATGCATGGTGTTTCTTCCAGAGGACGTGGCTCACCAGATAGCCGTCAGAGTGGCTGGGATTCTGGACATGGACGAAATTCCAGTACCGAAGTTGTCGTCCTTAGTGGGGAAGTTCATTTCCACAATCGAAGCAGTACCATTTGCCATGGCCCACTCCAGGGATCTTCAGAGATTTGTGATCCAGACGTGCAAGAATCATCCGGATCATCAACATCTGTCTGTTTCTCTTCCTCCTCATGTCGAGTCGAGTCTGCACTGGTGGTTAGATCTCTCTCATCTCCTGAAAGGGAGATCCTTTCTAGTTCCTCATTGGACCACAGTCACTACGGATGCCAGCCTTCGGGGCTGGGGTGCAGTCTGGGGTCGCTTCAGTGCTCAGGGGAAATGGGGTCTGGAAGAATCCATGCTCTCCATCAATGTTCTGGAACTTCGAGCTGTCCGGCTAGCCCTGAGGCACTGGGAGTCTCAATTGACCGGTCTTCCGATCAGAGTGGAGTCCGACAACGCCACGGCGGTGGCTTACATCAACAGGCAAGGCGGCACAAGAAGCGGTTCCGCCTGGTGGGAGGTCAAGGATATTTTGTCTTGGGCAGAAGATCACGTGCCTGTCATCTCTGCAGTTCATATTCCAGGCGTGGACAATGTCATGGCAGACTTCCTCAGTCGTCACACCGTCGACAGCGGAGAATGGGCTCTTCACCCAGAGGTGTTTCACATGCTCACGCAACGGTGGGGGATGCCTGTGGTGGATCTGATGGCTACCAGACACAACAGGAAGGTTCCGGTGTTTTGCTCCCGGTTGAGGGACTCCCTGGCTCTAGCAGTGGATGCCTTGTCGATCCCTTGGGACTTCCCCCTGGCTTACATCTTCCCTCCTCTTCCTCTATTGGTCAGAGTCATCCAGAAGTTGAAGAGAGAACGTTGTCCTGTCATCCTGATTGCTCCAAACTGGCCTCGCCAGTCCTGGTTTCCGGAGTTGCTGGCCATGTCAGTAAAGGATCCGATCCCACTTCCCGCCCGTCCGGACCTACTTCTTCAGGGGTATCTGTGGAAGGAGGATGTTCACTCTCTCCATTTGATGGCATGGCGGTTGAATCCTCGATTCTAGCAAAGAAAGGATTTTCTCCTTCTGTGGTGTCGACTATGCTCAGTGCTCGTAAGCCTGTGTCTTCCAAGATCTATCATCGCATATGGTCAACTTTTGTGACATGGTGTTCTGATAAGAAGTTATCCCTTGACTTCCATCTTCCCACTGTCCTGACCTTCTTGCAGGACGGTGTGGATAAGGGGCTCAGTCTGAGTTCAGACTTCTGCCTTGTCTGTGTTTTTCCAGGAACGGATTGCTATCCTTCCTGATGTGAAAGTCTTCTTCCAAGGTGTGACTCATGTTCGACCTGTCTTCAAGAGTCCTGCTCCCCAGTGGGATCTCAATTTGGTGCTGGGAGTTCTACAGCGACCACCGTTTGAATCCTTGGCTTCCATTCCATTACGTCTTGTGACTTGGAAGATGGCCTTCCTTTTGGGTGCGCCGGGTGGCAGAGTTACAGGCATTGTCTTGTAAACCTCCTTACCTGGTGTTCCACAAGGATAAGGCTGTGCTTCGCACTACCAAGGAATTCTTACCCAAGGTTGTGTCCGAGTTTCACATCAATCAGGAGATTGTGGTTCCCTCTTTCTGCCCTAATCCTTCATCTGACAAGGAACGAGATCTCCATCTGTTGGATGTGGTGCGTTGCCTCAAGTTTTATGTTCATCGCACCGAGTCTATCAGGA
The DNA here is from genome assembly GCA_037306005.1 of Rhinophrynus dorsalis. Classification (NCBI taxonomy): domain Eukaryota; kingdom Metazoa; phylum Chordata; class Amphibia; order Anura; family Rhinophrynidae; genus Rhinophrynus; species Rhinophrynus dorsalis. The sequence goes on from CM074719.1 coordinate 158,061,934, forward strand.
AGTCTGACGCTCTATTCGTCATTCCTGAGGGGCCTAGGGCAGGGAGACCGGCTTCCAAAGTTACCATTGCCTCTTGGATTAAGGCTACCATCCGTGAAGCCTATAAGTTGAGGAATAAGCATGTTCCCTTCCGGGTGACTGCCCATTCCACCAGATCTATTGGGGCCTCTTGGGCCTACAAGAATCAACCTTCTGCTGATCAACTGTGCAGAGCGGCCACTTGGTCCTCTGTGCACACTTTTTCAAAGCACTACCGAGTTGATGTACTGGCGTCGGCTGATGCCAGTTTTGGAAGGAAGGTCCTGGAGGCAGTCTTGCCTGTGTAGGTCTTCCGCTCTGTAATCCTTAGTGCTTCCTTACTGTTGAGCCCGGTTGGCTCTGGTTTCGTGTGCTGGGTTAGTTCAGGGATTGTTCCCTTGGTTGGTGTCCGTTGACACTTACAGTTTGGGCTATGTTATTAACTGGTCATAGCAGTTCTAGTGACTTGGGCCTTGCGCCTGGTCCTTGCCTTACTTCCCGCCTCTGGATCAGCTCAATGTTTGTACATCCCAGAGTACCAGTGACCTGTATTGGACGACAGTGAAAATAGGATTTTAGTCTTACCTGTTAAATCCTTTTCACTTAGTCCATACAGGTCACTGGTCTCCCACCCTGTCAAGGGACCAGTCTTGGCTCTCCTGTGGCATTCAGTGGGAGACCGTTCGGGCATGCTCACAGGAGTCTTTCTTTTTGCTTACCTGAGGTCAGTTTTAGGGTCTCAAATCAATCTAAAGTGGCTCTGGCCAGAAGGTGGCTTAAGTAAGAGGGGAGGCTCCGCCCCTTGCAAATCATTTGCATAGTTGTTCCTGCCTATTAAAGGGGACTTACGCCTCCCAGAGTACCAGAGTACCAGTGACCTGTATGGACTAAGTGAAAAGGATTTAACAGGTAAGACTAAAATCCTATTTTTAAACGTGTGCCTAGGCATAGATTATTGTCACATTCTGTTTAGTGTTCAAATTCACAAATTAACGTCATATTCCGTTCACTGTGCCTAGCCGCAGATTAGCGTCACATTCTGTTTCGTGTGCCTAGCCGCAGATTAGCGTCACATTCTGTTTCGTGTGCCTAGCCGCAGATTAGCGTCACATATTGTTTAGTGTGCCTAGCCGCAGATTAACGTCACATATTGTTTAGTGTGCCTAGCCGCAGATTAGCGTCACATATTGTTTAGTGTGCCTAGCCGCAGATTACCGGCATATATTCCGTTTAATATGAAGAAGGCGGGTAAAAAGGGACGGGGAAGTGGACGTGATCCTGATAGTTCAGGGCGCGGGTCAGGACGCGTAGAAACTGTGCCTGGTGCCAGAGCACAAGAATGAAAGACATCCACCATACCTAGCTTCATGTCTCAGTTTACAGGGCGTCGCAGGACATCACTCTCGAGGTCAGACCACTGCGAACAGGTGGTTGGTTGGATTTCAGCTGATACTGCTTCCAGTCGGTTAAGCACCACCCTGTCTTCCACCAAGTCCACTCTCACTAGCCAAGAGTCTGGTCAACATAATCCTCACCCTGATCATCCTTCCTCCTACCATAGAGGGTCTGGCCAAAGAAGTGATCCCACACTGGGATATAGTGAGGAGCTCTTCTCATCACCAATCCTTGATTTGAACCTCTCTCCAAGCACGCTTGCAGAGGAACATGAGATCTTGTGCCCTGATTCACAACCTCTAGAGGGTACCCAATCACAAGAAGATGACAGAGGGGAACGGCATTTAAGGTCAAAGGAAGTGGATGATGATGATGAGACACAGTTGCCATCAAATCAACCACAATTACTGTCTCAAGACCTTGATGAGGAGGATGATACACAGTTGTCAATGACTGAGGATGTGGTGGGATCAAGAAATGAGGAGGATGATCAGAGTGAGGAAGTGGAGGAGGACTTGGTGGACGATGAGGTCACTGACCCCACCTGGGAAGGTGGAAAGCCGAGCGATGACAGCAGTCCTGAGGGTGAGCCATCTGCAGCACCGCAACAGGCTGGAAGAGGCAGTGGTGTGGCTAAAGAAAGAAGGCGGACTGCACCAAACCGGCCCGCAAATGTTCCACGGAGCACCCCCTTGCGTAAATCTCCCTTGCCAAGGGCTAGGTGTTCCGCGGTATGGCGTTTTTTTAAGGAAAGTGCGGACGACAAAAGAATTGTAGTTTGCAACCTGTGCCACACCAGAATGAGCCGAGGCATGAACACTAACAACCTCACCACCACCAGCATGATCCGACACATGGCATCCAAGCACCGTAATAAGTGGGAGGAACGCCCGGATCGCCAATCTGTGTCTGCAGGCCACACCACTGCCTCCTCTTCCCCTGTTTTCGGTGCCGGCCAATCGCCTGTCGAAGGCGCAGGCCCGCATACCTCCCGCCCTGCACCTGTACCATCTGAAGCACCATCAGCGACCACATCCACTTCCCTGTCCCAGCGCAGCGTCCAAATGTCGTTACCCCAGGCATTTGAGCGCAAGCGAAAATACCCAGCCACCCACCCACAGGCCATAGCACTAACCTCACACCTTTCCAAATTACTGGCCATCGAAATGCTGCCATTTAGGCTTGTGGACACTGAGTCCTTCCGCAGCCTGATGGCAGCAGCTGTCCCTCGGTACGCAGTCCCCAGCCGCCACTACTTTTCCCGGTGTGCCGTCCCCGCCTTACACCACCATGTGTCCCTTAACATCACCCGTGCCCTGACCAACGCAGTTACTGGGAAGGTCCACTTAACGACTGACACATGGACAAGTGCTTGTGGCCAGGGACGCTACATTTCCCTGACGGCACACTGGGTGAATGTCGTGGAGGCTGGGAGCGACTCGGACCCTGGGATGGCACAGGTGCTACCCACGCCGAGGATTGCGGGCCCTACCTCCATCAGGGTTTCCGCCAGCACCTACGTTATTGGCTCCTCCTCCTCCTCCTCCGTTTCCACCTCCGAATTCTCTGCGCGCAGCGCCACTCACCCATCAGCCGGTAGCTGGAAGCAGTGTAGCACTGCAGTGGGGAAGCGTCAACAGGCCGTGCTGAAGCTGATCTGCCTTGGGGACAAACAGCACACGGCCTCAGAGCTGTTGCAGGGGATTAGTCACCAGACCGAGCAGTGGCTCTCGCCACTCAACCTGCAACCAGGCATGGTTGTGTGTGATAATGGGCGTAACTTGGTGGCGGCTTTGGAGCTCGGCAAGCTCACACACGTACCATGCCTAGCGCATGTATTTAATTTAGTGGTTCAGCGATTTCTAAAAACCTACCCCAATTTGCATGATCTCTTGACGAAGGTGCTCCGCGTGTGTGCACATTTCCGTAAGTCATCTACAGCTTCAGCCGGCCTGTTGACGCTGCAGCAGCGCTTACAATTGCCAGCTCAACGGCTGCTGTGTGACGTGAGCACGCGCTGGAACTCCACCTTCCACATGTTGGCCCGGCTTTGTGAGCAGCAGAGGGCAGTAGTGGAGTACCAGCTGTTACACGGTCGTCGCCTCTCCGTTCAACTTCCTGTAATCAGAAGTGAGGAGTGGGAATGGATGTCAGACCTCTGTGAGGTTTTACGCAATTTTGAGGAATCGACACAGATGGTGAGCGGCGATAACGCTATTATCAGTGTAACCATCCCACTTCTGTGTCTACTGAAACGCTCGCTGCTCACAATTAAAACCGACGCTTTGCATGTGGAAGAGGTGGAAATGGGGGAGGAAGAGCTTACACAAGGTGATAGCCAGAGCACCCTCACTTCGTCTTCTCAGCGACAATTGGAGGAGGCGGAGGAGGAGGAGGAAGACACGGTTGCCTCCGCTACAGAGGGTAGCCATGGAACTTTATTTCCATCTCTTCAGCGTGGGTGGGCAGAAGAGGAGGAAGAGGATGAGGAGATTGAGAGTCATCCTCCTGGTGAGGACAGCGAAATCTTGCCTGTTGGTACTCTGGCACACATGGCTGACTTTATGTTAGGCTGCCTTTCCCGTGACCCACGCGTTATACGCATTTTAGACAACACGGATTACTGGGTGTTCACCCTTCTGGACCCCCGCTACAAAGAGAATTTCTCATCTCTCATTCCTCCGGTGGAGAGGACAAGCAAAATGGTGCAATACCAGAAGGTTCTTGTCGAAAAATTGCTCCAAAATTTTCCATCTGACAACGTTGGCGGCAGAGTACGTGCTACCTTGGCCAACCGAGAAGGGGAGAAAAGGGGAGCACACAGCAGTTCCGACAAAGGCAGGTCAACACTCTCCAAGGCGTGGGACACCTTCATGACACCCCGCCAGCACCCTCACCCTGATGCGCGGCCTAGTGTCACAAGGAGGGAAAAGTTTTTGAAGATGGTGAAGGAGTACGTAGCAGACCGTGTCAGCGTCCTCACTGATCCCTCTGTGCCTTACAACTACTGGGTGTCCAAGCTGGACACGTGGTATGAACTGGCACTCTATGCCTTGGAGGTGCTGGCCTGCCCTGCCGTCAGCGTTCTGTCTGAGCGGGTATTTAGTGCTGCTGGTGGCATCATAACAGATAAGCGTATCCGCCTTTCCACCGAAAATGCTGATAGGTTGACACTTATAAAAATGAACAAGGCCTGGATTTCCCCTGACTTCTCCACTCCACTGGAGGAAAGCCCCGGGTGAACATAAAGTCACTTTAGATATGTTATTTACAATGATGGGAATACTCTGTATTCCCATTCACCCCTTCCACCCAAAAAACGGGTATATGGTTGACTCTTAATCTTCTCATCCTCCTCCTCCTCTTCCATATGCCCTGTGATATAATTTTTATATAGGGCCAGCTCACCAGCGGGCCCTGTGATATAATTTTTATATAGGGCCAGCTCACCAGCGGGCCCTGTTTGACAATTTTTGTATAGGTCAGCTCACCAGCGGGCCTTCTCATATAATGTTTTATTGGGTCAGCTCTCTAGTGGGCCCTCTCATATAATGTTTTATAGCGTCAGCTCACTAGCGGGCCTTCGCATATAATGTTTAGGATGGTCAGCTCCGCAGCAGACCCTCACCCATAATGTTTTAGATGGTCGGCTCAGCAGCAGACCCTCATTCCTAATGTTTTAGATGGTCAGCTTAGCGGCATGCCCTCGCCCCTAATGTTTTAGAGGGTCACCAGCAGGCCATTAATCCTAATTTTTCAAGGGTGTGTATGATGCCCTCCTTTATGTGTAATAAAGGGTGTATTGGAGTGACATTTCAGTCTAATTTTTGGCAGCCCTTTCACTTAGTGCATAGGCTTTATGAGTGTTAGACCACTACCTGAACTATTGTACCACAATGTGAATGAGGCCCTCCATTTTGTGATATACAGGTTGTATCGGAGTGCCTCAGGTCCTCCCATTGAATTAAATAGGGCTGGGGTGTTCGACAGAGCAGAAGGTAGTTCTTGGCTTCATCCACTAAGTCACTTCGTCACTTTTACTCAATGGATCAGACCCCACTGTTCCGACTATAAATTTTGGACTTAACAAGGGCAAACGGACATGTTGTAAACCTGTGGTAGCTGCGGCCTCCGTTCCTGAATGCTGTACCTTACCCGGGCCATAACCACGTTGAACACCTGCTTTACGCTGCGCACGTTTCCCTCTTAATCATGGCCCCAGTTCCGAAAAATCGATGAAATTTTTTGCAGAATTTGCAGATGATATACAAGTAAATATACAGCAAATACTGTTTGGTAACAATTTTTCGCCTAAAATCGTTTTTATCTTCCTTTTTGTGTGTTTTACGGTCAGTCTGTAAAAATGGCGTACTACGGGCGAAACATCATTCCCAGCAGCGACGTTGGAGTCCAACATGCATCCAGACATCCTCCCTATGCTGTCCCTGAACCATTTCTGTGGTGTTTCCATCATTTTCTGACCTTTTCCTATGAACCAGGCACCCTCCCCTCATCAGAGCAGGGGGTGCCTGGTGTAATGCTCGAGTCCTCCCATTGACTTCAATGGGGCTCGGGTGCTCGGCCGAGCACTCGAGCCTCCGGGAGCGCTCGGCCAGAGCACCCGAACACCCGAGCATCGGGGTTCTCGATCATCACTAGTAAGATTCCTAACTGTAAAGTCATTTTTTTCTGCAAAAAGAGGAGTGTTAGATAGCCTTCCCTACTATGTATGAGAGATAAATATGCCCCTAGAAGGTTGGAGCATTACAGATAGAGATGGATAAATATACACCAATTCATAATGGTCTAAGTGATAAATCTACTTTCTTTCTTTCTTATACATTCTTAATGGAACTACATAAATGTTTTTAACATTACTAAGGACCTTGAAAATATATAGGCAAATAGAAAGTATTACCGCCAATCCAATATAATTATAGAATGAAGCCTTAAAAAGATTATGAGAGGATCATAGGGTAATCATAAGACAAGAAGATTGGGGGCATATAAATTATTAGACAATGACAAAATGAATAAAAGGCTAGACAAGAATCCAACAGAAGAATTCTCTAACAACCTTAGGGAAATTTTAGAAAAATGTAATGAAAAGTAAATCTTAATTATAATATGTTTAAATTTTTTATTAAGGAATATTAGAGAATTCTTAACATCTACCTAAATTTTACAAGTCTGTTGGTAAGCCACCAGGAATGTACAGTAGTGTCTGAGATTGATTCACTGTCCTCAAATTTGTCATAATATATAGATGTGTTTCTACAGCTTTTGGTAAATATTGTGCCTTCCATATTAAAAGACACTGTGAATGTTAGAAGAGGTTAGTTGTACAGATGATTCACATTGGGTGAGCTGTGACATTACCTCTCTATACACTATTTTGCCTCATTTTAAGGGACTAGAAGTAGTCAAATATGTTTAGCTGAAGATAGTATTTTATCTAATAGTGGAAAATAATTTTTACTTAAGGCTATTAGATTTTTATTAACTCAAATCTTTTTTTTTATTTGAAATTGTTTTATATTCAATTTATAGGACAGATATGGGTTGTTCATTTTCACCAGCTTACACTAATATATAATATACTATACAGATCAAATTTGGAGGTATATATACATGCTAGATTTGGGGAACACCTTAGAATTGTATCTCATGAATTTGACAAACTTAACCTTTCCAGAGACTACAAGGATCATTATGCTAGTAATTATTCTGGTTTATTTTGTATGAAAGGATGTTACCAGGAAGAATACATTGATAATAATCCTGGGTACTCATTTTATCTGCTTCAGAGGGATGAAAGGCGTAGTTGACTTTGTTAGGACTAGAACCTGCAATTCTAAGGTCTGAACATTCTACAGCTAGTGCATTAACCAACTGAACTATCTCACTAGTTATGGTAAAAGATGATGTGAAAATAGAAAGAAGGGGTGGTGACAGGTTGCTCCACCTAAGGAAGCTTGAGATGTATTGGATAAAAGAATTGCAAACCTTGCATCTAAAGGATGCTATTTTGGAGACTGATTTGTCAGTATTCATAATGTTAGCTTTGTGCATGGTCTGGGATTAATATTGCAACACATGGATTTATTCTTCCCAGAATTTTTATTTGAGGTGTTATGGGTTAGATGGTAAATGTAGGGAGGGATAGTCTTAGAAAGACTATTAGTTTTAAGGGATCTGTAACGTGTCCAGTATCCAAAGACTTAAGAATACAAAACTGATGGATAGTAAATAAAAGATAACAAGATTAATATACATTTTGGAATACATTCGCACAAGAGAAGAAAGCAATATTGTACTGGGGAAGGAAAAAATATACTTTAGAAATATGATATATTCATGGGACCAATTATAAATAGAAGATATGATAAATTAATGATAACAGAGGAATCCAACAGCATAGGTTCACTGCATAAATTGGGAGAGAGCAGGCTTCATATTTACCAATCAACCCCAGTCACGTTCCCTATTAGAAGCCTACATTCCATTGAGACGCTAGTGTCACATCCTTGTCACATATGTCTGTTAGTTCTACTTGGTTTTCCTCCTCCTTCTCTGATTTGTGGTGTCTCCTTACTTATTACTCCCTCCCTCTCATGTATTTGCCAGTTCTTTAATCTACCTGTTGTGTGATTCATTCCATTCCATGTCCTGTGTTTTATCTGGCTAGATTCACTGACCTTTCATTCTTCTTCTCCCCATTCAACACCAGGCTAGGCTGTCTGTTCTGATTCTGACCCGCACATTTTTAGTATGTCTCTGCTTATTCCCTGGCACCTCATCCCAATCAGCTACTCTCCAATTTGGACCCTAGGCTTCTCTTCGACCACGCTATCTACTTATCCCCTGAACCAAGTCACTTGTACCTACTCTAATACACCTTTAAAGCCCTATCTAAATTAAAAACAGTGCCTGAGAAGATGTTATAATCACATTGGAGGGGGACACGTTAAATATAGTGTTGTTGATGCTTGCGGGTCCCATTGTGTGCAATTAAAAACAAAAGACATACAACAGTTTTAAAAGGTGTAGAAGAAAGACTTCAAAAAGAAAAATAATATATTTAAGCGTCCAAAAAACGTAACAAATATCCTATTTTGTTGCATTACAACCTGGAATTAAAATGGATTTTTTTGGAGGTTTGTATCATTTGATTTACACAACATGCCTACCACTTTGAAGATGCAAAATATTTTTTAGTGTGAAACAAGAAATAAGACAAAAAAATAAGAAAACTTGAGCGTGCATAACTATTCACCCCCTAAAGTCAATACTTTGTAGAACCACCTTTTGCAGCAATTACAGCTTCAAGTCTCTTGGAGAACATCTCTATGAACTTGGCACATTTAACCACTGGTATTTTTGCCCATTCTTCAAGGCAAAACTGCTCCAGCTCCTTCAAGTTGGATGGGTTCCGCTGGTGTACAGCAATCTTTAAGTAATACCACAGATTCTCAATTGGATTGAGGTCTGGGCTTTGACTAGGCCATTCCAAGACATTTAAATGTTTCCCCTTAAACTACCTGAGTGTTTATTTAGCAGTATGCTTAGGGTCATTGTCCTTCTGGAAGGTAAACCTCCGTCCGAGTCTCAAATCTCTGGAAGACTGAAACACGTTTCCCTCAAGAATTTCCCTGTATTTAACACCATCCATCATTCCTTCAATTCTGACTTATTTCCCAGTCAGTGATGATAAAAAACATCCCCACAGCATGATGCTGCCACCACCATGCTTTTCTGTGGGGATGGTGTTCTCAGGATGATGAGAGGTGTTGAGTTTGCGCCAGACATAGCGTTCTCCTTGATGGCCAAAAAGCTCAAGCTTAACAGCAAATGTGTTTGCTTATTTTTTTTCTTTAAGCAATGGCTTTCATCTGGCCACTCTTTCGTGAAGCCCAGCTATGTGGAGTGTATGGCTTAAAGTGGTCCTATGGACAGATACTCCAATCTCTGCTGTGGAGCTCTGCAGCTCCTTCAGAGTTATCTTTGGTCTCTTTGTTGCCTCTCTGATTAAAGGGACAGTAATGTACCCCCCCAAAAAATGTCCCATTTTGTAGAGTTTAAAATATTAATCAATATGCTCCAAACCCTATCTCTCAAACCACTATGGTTTGAGAGATATAGGGATTCAAAGTTCCCCCCTCCTTCCCCTTCTCCTGATGTCAGTGGAAAGCTGACAGCAGGAGAATCGAGTCATACAACTCGAGGAGGCTCTGCAGCAGAGCTGAATTCGCACTATTGCTAAAGAATTCATTCATTGGAAAGGTCTAAAAAGTGTGCCCGGTTTGCAAGCACACTCTGTAGACCTTTCCAATTAATTAATTATTTTAAGTAACGCGATTCCGGCTCTGCTGCAGAGCCTCCTGCTGGTCCTCGGACCAGCATCTCCTGCTGTCAGCTAGACGCTTACATCAGGAGAAGGGGAGGGATGGGGAAACTTTGAATACCTATATCTCTGAAACCATAGCATTTTGAAAGATAGGGTTTGGAGCATATTGATTAATATTTTAAACTCTACAAAACGGGACTTTATTTGGGGGGGGACATTACTGTCCCTTTAATGCCCTCCTTGCCTGGTCAGTAAGTTTTGGTGGGCGACCCTCTCTTGGCAGGTTTGTTGTGGTGCCATATTCTTTTCATTTTTTAATAATGGATTTAATGGTGCTCCATGGGATGTTCAAAGTTTGGGATATTTATTTTTACATGTAATTGCATAAAAAACACATATAAAAAATATATAGGATCAACCAAAAAAATAAATTAAAAATCAGATCAAACAGAGTCCCCATAACCCAGTGAGTGAAAAAAGGCCACCAAATGGTTTATTATATTGACCCGGATCTGAAACCAACACCAAGATTTGTAAGGCACGCCAAACAATCCACAGTTCCTCCTAAATTCCAATGCTATGCAAGTGGGACTAATATATGACTATCGGGCAAGTGGGATTAATATATTCTTATTCACTATAACACACAAGATACCCAGGGCTAATCAATGTATATCTTTCCCCATATTGCAGGGGTTAAATTCACTCACCACCACCATCTTCACTTGGACTTATAAGCTGACATATCAATGATGGAAATGTAGTTGATTTCATACTGTATCCACTTCCAAGAAGGGCTGGTGGATCCACACCAAGGAGATATAATCTTTTCTTGGATCAGTCACTCTTAATGATCTCCCACTGTGCCAAACCGATTGTTTTATATAGAAATATAGTGTGGTTTCCAAACACTCATATCTCTTCACATGGTTCAATAGGGGGTTACTAGATCTGAACACGTATATTATATCACGTCTACATGTTTCAGAAGAGACTTCTTCCTTTTTCAAGACTCCAGTGCAGACTTGCCTGTTATAAAGAAAACTCTGTAGGACTGCAGTTAGTGGGTGCCCATCCAAGAGGACTGTGGATCCACCAGCCCTTCTTATAGGCAAAATGTCCCACCCCCCACAGGCCATATGACGAATAATTAATTACAAACAGACAAGGTGCATGCAATCCAGGACAGGCCTATAGCCATATCTTTAAAGGCCTCTAAATATAGAAAAGAGGAAATAGTGCAATAAAGTATTTGTTTATTATATTAGTGATTAAATGAAATAAGCAAAAAGCTGCTAGAATGAGCAAAGGGGATGATCTCTTTGTACTTCCTATAACACATAGTGTTCCATAAAACAGACAAGGTGTATGCAATCCAGGACAGGCCTATAGCCATATCTTTAAAGGCCTCTAAATATAGAAAAAAGGAAATAGAGCAATACAATATTTGTTTATTATATTAGTGATTAAGTGTAATAAGCAAAAAGCTGCTAGAATGAGGGGATGTTCCCTTTGTTCTTCCTATAACACATAGCATTCCATAAAAAAGTTTACTGCTCCTTTAAATAAGAAAGCAAATAATACAGGAAAAAAGCACAGCAAAACATATGTATAAATTAACATATGTACAGTACTGTGCATTGGTCTCCTCAATGCTGAGGACAAGCAGATACTTACCCATCATGCAATACCATCAGGGAGGCATCTGATTGGCCCCATATTTGTTCTGCAGCATGAAAATAAACCCAAACATACAACCAAAGTCATTAAGAACTATCTTCAGTGTAAAGAAGAACAAGGAGTCCTGGAATGATGATGATGGTATGGCCCCCACAGAGGTCTGATCTCAACATCATCTATTCTGTCTGGGATTACATGAAGAGAGAGAAGCAACTGAGTCTAAATCCACAGAAGAACTGTGGTTAGTTCTCCAAGATGTTTGGAATACCCTACTTGCTCACTTCCTTAACAAACTGTGTGCAAGTGTACCCAGAAGAACTGATGCTATTTTGAAGGCAAAGGTTGGTCACACCAAATATTGGTTTGATTTAGATTTTTCTTGTTCACTCACTATGCATTTTGTTACTTGATAAATATAAACTATTAACATGTCTATTTTTGAAAGCATTCTTACTTTACAGCTTTGTTTCACACCTGCCTAACACTTTTGCACAGTAGTGTGTATATATATATATATATATATATATATATATATATATATATATATATATATATAGTTTTATCAGCTATGCATTTCTGTAGTTAGTCCACACAAGTATTTATTTGGGTGTTGTATAACAAGCTCTTTGCCATAATAACACATCTGTCTGTCTTTATCAGGGTGTTATCTGGTATGACAGATGCAGTTTTAGCAAGAGTTTATCACCAAAGTGACCTGGATCTACTGGCTAAAGAAGCAACAATTCCAATTGTGAATGGTTTATCTGATTTCTACCACCCTATCCAGATCCTAGCTGATTACCTCACTCTACAGGTACTGTAGACAATCAAATGGTGTGGGGTATATGCACTAACAAACACTTGCCATGTATCAGAAGGCTAACTCAAGATGTGGTCTGATTTAGTTTATTGAAAGATCACAGGTTCATGTGGGGGTTAGTGCTCATGTAAAGATGCATCTCTGATGCTGGGCGGTATGAACAATTTCATGCTAGTAACACACAATGCAAAGTTGTTTCCCTGCTATCTGGAAAGAGTAGTACATCCTATCAGGATTCACTACATTCTTCATGCCAGAATATGAAGAATGTAGTGAATTGTGTTACCATGAAACAACATGGGAGCATGCTGTGTACCTAATCAGGTGTATTCTGTGCTCCTATTCATGTACCTATTGTTCCATTTAAGAGCATACAGTTAATTCCATTTAATTCTACAAAATGTTCTGTGCCCAGTGTGAAATGAGACCTGTACAGCATAAAATATAATCTGAATTTCCTCCAGATTTGGTACAAAACGGAAAAAAAGTGCAATAATAAATGTTATATTTGTATTAGCAGTGGAATTGTTTCAGAGCAACTTAGTACAATTTAAAAAAAAAAAATAATTGTTTGAAGGTGATACTTTATTTTGAAAGGAACAGGAAAATAAATATATGTTATAGGATTGCCTGCACTGGGACATTTTTCACTTTTTTTAGTAAAACTCAATAAACAAAATATTTCAGCACTGGATGTACCTTTGCTGTGCAGAGCACAGAAACAATTACGAGATATATTTTTGTCATGAAAAGATGACTGCTCCCTTGATAATTATTAAAATTGATCTTACATTTGAAAGTAAACCATGCAGCAGGGGTGTGCAGCAGTGGTACTCCAGCTGGTATTGATCTACAACTCCTAACATCTTCAACAGCCAACTGAGGGTGATGGGAGTTGTGGTCCAACAAGGACAGAAGAGATGCTGTCGCCCATCTGTGCCTTACAGCAGGGAGAACAACCCGTCACTATATAGTTGTTTTTGGACTACAACTCTCACTATCCTAAGCCAACCAATGAATGTTTTATCATGAGAATTGCATTGTACAATCAGGGCAGCTGGCATGGCTCTCTTTGATATAAGGCTTCGGCTCAGTGGGAGTTATGTAGCAGAGCACCGTTGCTAAGCAGTCTTATACTGTGACTAATACTCCCTGTAAGTACATCAATTTTTGCAATCTGTGCTCAATCAGGAAATAAAATGCATTACCCATGCATGAAATACACTGTTGATTCAGGTCACACATCATTTGTGCATTAGAGAGAACTGACATCCTCTATATTATATATTAATGCATGCACTGGTTTCTTCTGCATGTCTTTATCTTTTTGTCTTGGTATAAAGACAAGCTACATTTCATAGTATAAATCTAAATTATTCCCCATGTTAGAAAAAATACATTTTTTTTATCCCATTGGATGCTGAAGACATATCCAATGGGTTAAACATTTTAAATTTAATGTATTATTCCTTGTGTATTCTTGCCTCAATGAGATAATAACCTGCAAATCATTGGTCATCACCTTCAGAAGTCTTTTGTTTGGTCCAAACTTAACTCTGGCTTTGCTGTTGTCCCCAATGTGTGGGCTCTGCTTAGAGTCATTCATAGCAGTGTGTGGTAATAATGAACCAATATAGAAGCTAGTTAACATAACTGCTAGACTGTACCACCAACAAATGAAGTCTAGTTTCACAAAACTATTTATATTATAAACAAATAAGCACAACATACAGGTGGTTCCTAATTCTCTAGTCCTCTAGTGGACAGATTCCAGTTAGTTATTATGTTGCATTATATTTGAAAGGAACATCAATGGAAAACAGTTCTCCATAGAATGTAATAGAAATAGAGTCATGCTGTCAGTTAGAACTTTAAGGAAGTAAATATACAGTAAATTCACTTCCTGATTATTGAACTATTATAACTTTTGAATAAAACAACTGACAATGGTGAGAGAGCCCTTGTTTTACCCAGCACAAAAAGCTCTATAACATGTCACTTTTCTTAATAAAGTTTACTGCTCCTTTAACACCATGATTGTTTGGCAGGTGCCTTTTTTCATTTTCTTATATATTGTTAAGCATGTGTTAGAGCTTTGGTGATGGCGCAACTGCATTTCCTCACCTCCATGAAACTTCCATGCAGCTCAGACCATTCCGTCAGTGAAGTCAATCCTCTGTACCCTCACTGGTGTCTCTCTGGATGGTAGTCACACCTCCCACATGATGTCAAGAACCCCATTCGTACTGAGTGACAGTTTGTGGCATCTAAGCTTTCCCTATCCTCATACAACACACTGATCATGTTCATATCCTGTAGAAGCTAAGCACAGTCTCTTGGTATGAGAGTGGGATATGATTTAATCTTTGGTGATGTCCTGGTGCAAAACATATATGCAGTCTTCCTCCTGCATCTAAAGACCTCTTCTTTCCTCACTCTAATGGCTACATATACAGTATTGTTCCACAATGATATGCAGTATATACAAGTAATTTGTTTCTAGTACATAAGGCATGGGAATGTTTTCATTTATAAATAAATGGCATGTGAACATTTTAATTTACATCCATGAATGATACAATGTACAGAAATAAGGTTAATAGAGAGAGCAGACAATTTAAATAACCAGTCGTTCTCTACTAACTGTACCGATTCCATGGGTCAAAGTCACATCAAAACCACAAAACAGAAATAATTTCACTTTTATTAATCTCACAATAATTCAACCCCTAAACCCAAATGCCAGGTGAAAAAGTTAAAATAAAAGCTAACCATCAGCACTGGCAAATGTACAGAATAAAGTGCAGCAGACAAAGAAGGAATGAGATGGAGAAAGGGAACAGAAACAACAATCAAAAAAATCATACCCCCATCCCCTTAGAAGTATGGATAAATAATTCCCAAGTGGGATAACAAGCACTAATAACATGAAAAGTGCGCTGTGGCAGAGGCTCACTGAGGTAAAAGGTTCATAAATCTTTCATCCTCATGTATCATACAGTTTGCACAAATGCAAACATAGCAGCAGATTTAATAGTACCTAAGTGATATATCCAGACAAAAGAGTTGATTCATTGTATATAGTTCAGTACATGATTGAAGAGCAAACAAGTTCAAAAAGATTCTAGCAGTATCATAAGTAAATTCATATATATTGCACATTCACCTGGATTAGCTGCAGAATTATTAATAATAATAATCCTAATAATGATATAAGAATAATAGTCATAGTCATCATCATCATCATAGTAGTATCTGGTAAGATAGCTCAGTAAGTTAAGGCACCAGCTGTAGAATCATGTCAAACCTCTTGTAGTTGTAGTTTCTGGTCATGGCAATGTCAGCTCTTCCTTTCACACTTCTGGGGTAGATAAACTGAGCCCAGGGCATACTTGAAAATGAGAAATATCTCATTGTATCTTTCCTGGTAAAAAAACTTTCATAAAAAAAGAGCTAATAGACATAAGTTGACAGACTACATTGTTGGACTACGCCATCACATATGAATTACTTTAACACTAATGATTTTAATTTGTCATTCACTTTTTCTTACAAAAGGAATGAATTATTGTTTTAGGTTGGATGTCTGTACTGAAATGAAACACAACCTCATAGGAAACCCGAGTCTACTAATTCTTTGCTTTTAGATTCCAGCTGCTATCCCAAGCATCTTATTAAAGGATTCCTGGTGGGACAATTTGTGTGATTATGGAGGTATTCCACTTAAAAATGTTTTTGCTGAACAAGGTGTTGACCATAAGAAAATATTTTTTGATAGAGAGTATCAACCTTGGAAGCTAAGTGAGCTTATAAAATAGCTAAAAATAACAACAGGATAGTAGAGAGGAGATTTTGAGGTATGTGATGAAAATTTGAACGTTGCTAGTAAATAGAGTTAGCACTCCCTATAGATTAGACTTTGTTGACACTAATAGGATCATATTTTATATAGGGATGAAGATGTACAACATATTTTGTTGGAAGGATACAAGGTTGTAGCTAGAAGAACTCCTATACTTGGATCTATGGTATCACCAAGCTTGTTCTGGAGAAATTATGCTGATAATTTGGGGGATACTTTTTGTTGGTAGGCTTGGCTTTACCAGCCATCATTGATAGAAGTCTGCAGGACTGTGGGAGAACTTCAAAGGCAATAGGAAGTCACCAGAGGTCTCAGTTCCCCCTGTATAACTTCTTGCAACACTTTTGTATCTATCAATGGTACATGAGAACTTAGCAATTTTAATGAGTTTTGGCATTAGTGTGAGTTTGGGGCAAGCTGCTCAATCTTTACAATTCTTCCAAAACACATTAGAATAGCTCTGTTTGTGATGTCATGTGGGGGAGGAGGGGCCACCCTCTGAACAGACACCAGAGAAGGTACTGAGAATGTATCCTCAGTGTTGCAGATGGGGAAATGCAGCTTTTCCATCTCCAGTAATTTCTGACACATAAGGCTAAATAAATACATTACAGCAGTTTGTCAGAGAGCAAGGTATAAAAGCAAACAAAGGGAGAGATGCAAAGGTGTGATAGGAAGGTGATAAAGCAGAGATAACATCTCAAGTGATATCACTTCTCCAAGTCCTATGTTATTCTATGGAGCCAATTCACTAAGATTTCTCCACCTTTGAAAATCTTAATGCATAGAATAACATAGGAAAAGTGATATCACTGGAGAAGTCATCACCTCTTTATCACACCTTAGTGCATCTCCACCACTGTGTGATTTAATACTAAGCCAGGTTATGTGGGTGTGAGAATACCCCTTTAAAATGGGTCAAGATTTTGAGTGCTTTGTGACGTTATATATTTTTTCCCTTCTGCTCTTTGTACCGTGTTAGCTGGGCATATAAAAAATATGGGGTACAGTTTGTAACCATTCATTTTGTCGACAAAATTGCAGCAGTATCCCAGCAAATGAGTTCAGTGCATAGAATATGTCAATCAAATCACCAAATGCTGAAAGTATCCCACCAAATGAATTCTGTGCACAGAATATGTCAGTAAATTCACCAAATGCTGAAAGTATCTCACCAAATGAATTCAGTGCACAGAATATGTCAATAAATTCACCAAATGCTGAAAGTATCCCACCAAATGAATTCAGTGCACAGAATATGTCAATAAATTCACCAAATGCTGAAAGAGTCCCACCAAATGAATTCAGTGCACAGAATATGTCAATAAATTCACCAAATGCTGAAAGTATCCCACCAAATGAATTCTGTGCACAGAATATGTCAATAAATTCACCAAATGCTGAAAGTATCCCACCAAATGAATTCAGTGCACAGAATATGTCAATAAATTCACCAAATGCTGAAAGTATCCCACCAAATGAATTCAGTGCACAGAATATGTCAATCAATTCACCAAATGCTGAAAGTATCCCACCAAATTAATTCAGTACACAGAATATATCAATCAATTCACCAAATGCTGAAATCTAAAGCAAGCTACTATGGCAGCCAATCAACATCCAGCTACAAGGTAGGTCATTTGAATCTGCCTTCAGTTCAGTCTACTTTCACTTTTGGCAGCCATTTTATTTCCCACATGTGCAGTGGATTCTAGAGCTGAGTTTGAGGTGTTGGCAGATGGGTCCTATATTAGTATTAGTATTATTGTTTTACAGCCCAGTGTTTGCATATTTCTGTATCTATAGCTTTTTTTCTTTGCTGTGCAGATATATGTTATATAAACTTAACTCCCATGATCCCATACCAGTAGTTGCCTGGATGGGGATGATGGGAGTTGAAGTCCCCCAAATTTGAAGACCCACCAATGTTATACCCCTTTTTAGAGCAGTTACACTTAACCCTTAATGGCTCATAAATAAACTAGCAGTAGTAAAATAATATTATGCTGTTAATAACTTGAACAGACTATTACACATTTTGCTCAAGTAACTGTGTTTAACCTAGTTTTCCTGATGTGTATTCTTATTTTAAGAATGAAAGCTGATGCAGTTAAGTTTATATAACATATATATCTTCACAGCAAAGAAAAAAAGCTATAGATACAGAACTATGCAAACACTGGGCTGTAAAACAATAATACTAATATTATCTCTTAGATATAATGTCTTACCCTTGTAATAGAACATGTTCTTTCTGAAAGCTGTTGTATTATCTTAGGAAGATACAGAACCCATCTGCCAACACCTCAAACTCAGCTCTAGAATCCACTGCACATGTGGGAAATAAAATGGCTGCCAAAAGTGAAATTAGACTGAACTGAAGCAGATTCAAATGACCTGCTTTGTAGCACATTAAAGAGATAGTAATACCATAATATAAACATACATGGGATTGTTCAATGTACTATTCTATAATGCATAGTAGCATACTGATAGGTGAATTTAGATTGTGAGCCCCAATGGGGACAGGAACCAATATGAGTGTAAAGCGCTGCGGAATCTGTGTGCGCTATATAAATAAAGGATTATTATTTTGTGCCATCTGTACCTTTGTATTGTTCTTGAAAATCGAGAAAAGTTTCCTCCTTCCACCTATTTCCATCAAGTCATTCACAGTTCACTGACATCCTTGATCAGTCGGATTGCAATAAGGAACAATATTGTATGTGTCAGTATAAGGAAAACCCTGCTCCTCTTAACGAAGAGGCGGGGTTTTCCTTATACTGACACAATATTGTCCCTCATTGAGATCAGTCTGGACCGGATTTCGGATCTCAGTAACTGAATGACATGATGGAAAGGGGATGGAGGGAGAAACTTGTGACTCGAATTTCAAGATCAATACAAAAGTACAGATGGCATGAAAGATATTATACATTATATAAAAGTACATTGAACAATCCCATGTATGTTTGTAGTATGATATTACTATCTCTTTAATTCAGGATGCCACCCAATAACATGTAAAATGCAGTAGATGATGAAAAAAAAGCATATTCTTCTATTACACATTCAGTACATCCTTTCATAGTAGGATTCAGGTTACCCAAGTCAGTATTATTTTCCTCAGTATTGTTCCTCTGAGCGAGCATAATGACCTGCTTTATGTTTTCCTTCACAGGAACATTATGGCCACCTGAATGGACTGACCATATCCTGGATCGGTGATGGAAACAATGTCCTTCATTCAATCATGATGAGTGCTGCCAAATTTGGAATGCACCTACGTATTGCAACCCCAAAGGTAGAGAACAGCATTACAGTCATCTTCACTGAAGTGCAAAATAGCAAATGTTTTGCAACAGGAAACCATTACTTATGCTCTGAGCTTCAGTGTCAGGGTCATACTGTGAACCATCTGTGTTTTTTGTTTTGTTATTCTGCCAAAAGCATCAAGTAGAAAAGGCTGAGGGTTATGATGAGGTGTACAACCACAAACAAAATGAACCTGGATGAGTATATGGATAGATAGATAGATAGATAGATAGATAGATAGATAGATTGTAGCAGAGGTAAGACACACTATTTTGTTGTGTGGGGGTAAACACATCAAATAAAAAAACGTATGCAAAGCTGCTTACATACACAACATACAGGGGACAGTGGGTTACATAAAGTGAGTGGAGCTATGTTCATGGTTGGCCACCCCTTTCCACTGCCAATGACAGAGGTGGATAATGTAAGATCCTCCAGCTATTGCTGGACTATAGTTCCTATACTGAAGGATGATGGAAGTTGTAGTTCAACAACAGCTGGAGAGCCTCACATTGCCTATCCCTGGCCTACGAGATGTATGTTGGCATGAGGTGAAGCGAACATACATGGAATTATTTTTGTTGTGTATCAGATAAAGGAAGCATCATTATTTTGCATATTCATCGTGTGTTTATATGTAACCGTTTATGTTGAATAAATAATTTTTATTGGTGTTACTGGACATATGCAAAGTCAAAAGTGGAGTTATACTTGGAACCATAGAACATGTAATAATCCCCAAAATTCCTATTGACTTGGCATTCAAAGGGTTAAAACCCATATTTATATCAATGAAAATTGTTATACTGAACCTCTGTCTGTTACCCAGTGTTACCCCATGGTACCACAGTACAAAATATGCTGGAACTCAATAAATAAAGACAAGTAATCATACTACACATGGCACAAAGAAATCCTAAAGAGCCATATTCAGAAAGCTAAAACACATGCAATTATGGGGCAAACTGTCTGCACCATAGAAGACAAATGAAAATATCCATTAGTTTAAGTGGTGTGTTTAACATCTTGAATGCAAAGCAATGGTTTGGAGACTTATCTTGCATTCATGGGATTAAATCCCCAGTTACATCAGTTGGAATATGTCCCATCTGCTGCATTTGGTTTGCTCTGGAATTGTTCATCTTCCAGATTGTGGTCTGTATTGTCCACATGCTAAATGTTAGAATACTGTGTTCTTGTAGTCTGTTGCAACAACTATTGTGTATATTGTTTATGAGTTATATACTGTTCCGTCAGTAGGTGGTGCTGTTTGTAGATTTCACTGTTCACTGTTTTTATGGTATCTTCTTGTTTGTTTTCAATAAGAACTGCATGGAAGGCTGCAGCCATGTTTTAGAGTAGATATGACTTTGCACACTTTATTTCTGTAGAGCTTTAAAGAATTTACTATAGGTTATGGGCCCAGGTAACTCCTGCTACAGTAAATAAGCGCCAGATCCAGAAACAGATAAAGACATCAACAGGAAAAAACAGAAAAATGGCAAGTAACACAACTTCAACAAAACTTTCATTTGCATGTCTGATAAACCAGAACTGTCAGTCCTGGAAACTCAAGATGAAGATGCTGCTAATAAGAGAAGGTATGTGTAAATGAAGCCAGACCTGCAGAACACACAGATGAACAGATAGAAAATGATCTTAAAGCTCAGAATACTATCTCACTCTGCATAGACAATGATCAAATACATATATGCAATTGTGAAACTGCCAAAGAAATGTTGGAAAAACACGAAAGACCTAATCTCAGCAATAAACTGTATTTAATTAGAAAGTTATACCACACCAAGCTGATGAAAAACCAGGACATGCAAGATTATATAAGGCATACATTGCAAATGGTTAAACGACTGAGAGGTATAGGAGAAGAAATAAAAGACTTTCATGTTGCAGCACTGTTATTTAGTGGTTTACTTAAAAGTTAAGAAACATTAGTTACAGCACTTGATGCACATCTAGATGATGAACTGACATTGGAATATGTTAAAGGCAAGCTTGTGGATGAATATAAGCTCAAAACAGAATGGATTAACTGTGAAAGTGCTTCCTGTGCAGAAGCTCTATTAAAGACTAAAAATAGGAACAAAAACATCAATGTGCAGTTAGAAACATGTGAATGCTTTGTGTGCAAGAAATCAGGTCACTTAAAGGCAGATTGCAGAATTTGGAAAGCTAGAATGCAAAAACACGGTAAATTGCAGAAGGCCAGAAGTGTGAAGGAAGAAACAGATGAAACTAAACATGTTTTTCAGTCCAAATGTGGTACCTCATCCTTGAATACATGGTGTGTTGATTCAGGAGCTACAAGCACATGACTAATAACAGAAATTTCTTTACTCAACTTGATCAAAACAAAACAGAAAAAATCACCACAGCGAATTGACAATTAATAGAATTGGAAGAAATAGGAGATGTTTTTCTTTACTGTTCTATCTCCCAAAGTGTCACCAGAAAGATACTCATAAAAAATGTTATGTACGTGTCTGCTCTTGAAAGTAATCTTTTGTCAGTACCGAAGCTCATAAAACAACGCAATGTAGTCACCTTCCAAGGTGACAGTTGTGTCATCACAAAAGGGGATTTCTTACTCAAAAAAGCTAAAATCACAAATGAACTGTATCAGTTGTACTGCAGTGAAATGTTTAACATTGCCAAAAAAGAAAAACATTCAAATTGCATCCACTCTTGGCACAGGCAACTTGGGCACAGAAGTCCTGACACAATAAAGAAGATAGTTGAGAATGGCTGTGCAAGTGGTATAAAAATTAGTCCAATTGATGAAATGTACAAGCTGCATTAAAGGAAAAATGGCAAGAAAAGCTTTTCCAAAGCAGAGCAACAGCAGAGCTGAAAAATCTCTGGACTTCATTCAGATCTTTGTGGTCCAATGAAAACCTTGACTCCAGGAAAGAAGAGGTATTTTCTCACATTCACTGATTACTCCAGGTATACTAAACTGTATTTGTTGCACAACAAACATGAAGTACCACAGAAATTTGAGTAATATCTGGCTCAAGTAAATAACAAATTTGGCAAAATGCCAGGTATATTACGGACAGAGAACGGAACTGATACAAGTGGTATTACACAAGATATTCTCAGAAAGCACGGAATTATGTTCCAAACTACTGTTCCATACAACCCAGAACAAAACAGGGTTGCAGAGTGAATGAACCGTACTCTATGTGAGAGTGGAAGGAGCATGCTTTTTAATGCAGATATTCCAGCCACATAATGGGGAGATGCAATTATGACAACGTGCTATACCTAAGATCGCTTGCCAGGCAAAGCAACATAGAAAACCCCATATGAACTGTGGAATGGCAAAGCACCGTATTTGAAACATGTCAAAATTTTTGGAAGCAAAGCCAAGGCAAAACACACAAAATGGGATGGCTGTGCAAAAGAAGGTGTACTTGTGGGTTACAGTGAGTCCCAGAACTTTACACCAAGATGCAAATAAGGTAACAGTCAGTCGGAGTGTGATTGCTGATGAAACCTCTTTGTGTTCAAAGTTACATGAACTGACACAAACAGTTCCAACTGAGGGAAACTCCATATCAGCGCTACAGGAAGACAAGGAACAAAGTGACACAGACATAAAAGTTAATGCAGACAATCCAAATGCTGAAAAAGAAAAAAACTGGGCCACAAGTAACTTCAGTTAGGAAATCCACCAGAAGTAATAATGGCCAAATATCTGTCTTATATGGATTGCATAGCATTACAGCCAGAGCCAGGTTCATGGGACGAGATGCAAAGACTGTCAACCAATGAGAAGCAAATGTGGTTTTGAGCTGCTGATGAAGAGATGACATCTTTGTGAACTCCAGACATGGACACTTTCAGAGCTACCTCAAGGTAAGCGTGCAATAGGATGTAAATGGGTCTTTAAAACCAAATGTGACTCTGAAGGCAAAGTCTGTAGGTACAAAGCACATTTATTGGCAAAAGGGTACTCACAAAAATATGGTGAGGATTATGATGCTACTTTTGCTCCAGTTGCAAAACAAAAGTACTTTCAGAACACTGATGTCAGTGGTGTCTTTATGGAATATGATTGTCAAACTTCATGATATCACGACAGCATTCCTTAATTGTGATATCGAAGAGGAAATATATATGACACAGCCAGAAGGATATGTGAAAAATGGAGAAAAGAATCTTATGTGCAAATTGCAGAAATCCCTATATGGACTTAAGCAATCTGCTCGAGCGTGGAATTTAAAAATAAACAAAGTTCTGCTAGATGAAGGATTCACATGAAGCAAAGCTGACCCATGTGTGTGTAGATTCTGAGTATACGTATATATTACTCTATATGGATGACTTGATTTTCACACACATAATTAATGAGGAAATTGCAAAGTTGACTGCAGTGCTCAACCAGCATTTTCAGACTAAA
Source organism: Rhinophrynus dorsalis (assembly GCA_037306005.1). Taxonomy (NCBI): domain Eukaryota; kingdom Metazoa; phylum Chordata; class Amphibia; order Anura; family Rhinophrynidae; genus Rhinophrynus; species Rhinophrynus dorsalis. Next base: position 158,085,794 of record CM074719.1, read on the forward strand.
GATCTTGGAGATATGACATATTATCTAGGAATAAACATACAGCGTGAGAAGGATGGCAGCTTCCTGTTAAACCAGAAATCTAAAATTAATGCAATTCTTAAGCAGTTTGGCACGACCTAAGCCAAAGAAGTGAGCACTCCCATAGACACAGCATATCTAAAGCTTGAAGGAGGAGAAGATCTTCTCCCTACTAGTGATCAGTACAGAGAAGCAGTGGGGGCATTGCTATATATTGCAACCACTACACATCCAGACACTGCAGATTCCATGTCGCTTGTCTGTAGAAGTATAAGTGAGCAACATCAAAGGGACTGGATTTCAATAAAAAGAGTTTTGAGGTATCTCAAACAAACTAAAGTTTTGAGTCTGAAACTGTCTGCAACAGGTGACTTGAACCTCATAAGATATGTAGACTCTGATTGGGCAGGTGACCTCAATGCTTGCAAATCTACAAGTAGATACTTGTTTAAGTTAGGAAACAGTCCTATATCTTGGTCCAGCAAGAAGCAGATTTCAATGACTTTGTCTTCTAAAGAGGCAGAATACATCTCTGCTGCCTATTCCAGTAAATAAGTTGTTTGGTTGTGTCAGTTGCTTGAAGATCTTGGAGAGCCAATGTCCCACCACACAGTCTTATATGAGTACAATCAAGGATGCATTAATCTTGCAAACACTGAGAAGATCAATGCAAGAACCAAGCATATTGATGTTGGGTATTATTACATTCATGATTTGGTTGAACAAAATGTGATTGTGTTTACATACTGTGAGACTGATAACATGATCGCTGATGCTATGACAAAGCCGCTCACAATAAACAGATTTGAACTAAGATCCAAAAAGTCAGACCTCACGGTGGAGAATCAGGACCTCTCCTGATGCCCCCCAGCTACTAGTCTCCCACAGGATTTGGCTGGAATATCCATAGTGGTGATGCAGAGGAGCATGGGAGCTTCCCTGCTTCTACCTAGAGAACCTGGGTAGGAGTGGCCGGGATTGGGAAATCCTCTCAAAATTAGGGAAAGCATTCCTCATTGACATGAAAGGGTTTCCTCGATCCCGTACACTCCTACTCGGCTCAAGGTAGAATGAAAGAAAGGGAGCTCTCTTGCTGCCATGCGTTGTCACTATTTATCTCCCAGCCGAATCAGGTGGGAGATTAGAAGCTGGGGGGGGTCCTCATGCCCCACCATGAAATCTGAGTTTGTTTTGTTTTTTTAATGGATGGCTGAGGAATCAGGGAATGAAGCCACAGAGTACCTTTTTTTCCTTTTAAACAGAGTGGCAGCAGTGGTTGATTTAGGAGGCAGGGGGCTGTGAGAAGCTGTACCGGTGTGAAACAATGCTGTAAAGTAAGAATGCTTTCAAAAATAGACATGTCAATAGTTTATATTGATCAGTTAGCAAAATACATAGTGAATGAACAGAAGAAAAATCTAAATCAAATCAATATTTGGTATGACCACCCTTTTGCCTTCAAAACCCACATCCATTCTTCTAGTACACTTGCACAAAGTCAGGGATTTTGTAGGGGTATTTATAGTAAGGTGCTAATGATCATCAATTTAATATGTAGGTTGAAACCCAATAATTAACTGAAATAGAAGTAGATGTGTAGGTGGAATTATACTGGGTGAGGAACAGCCAAACCCAGTTAACAAGGTGAGGTTGCTGAAGACAGTTTAATGTTAAAAGTCGTACACCATGAGCACAGCAAACAGACACATGGTAGTTATACTGCATCAGCAAGGTCTCTTCCAGGCAGAAATTTCAAGGCAGACAGGGGTTTCCGTATGTGCTGTCCAAGCTCTTTTGAAGAAGCACAAAGAAACAGGCAACACTGAGGACCATAGGCGCAGTGGTCGGCCAAGGAAATTTAGAGCAGCAGATGAAAGAAACATTATGCTTACTTTCCTTCACAATCAGAAGATGTTCAGCAGTGCCATCAGCTCAGAATTGGCAGAAAACAGTGGGACCCTGGTACACCCATCTACTGTCCGAAGAAGTGTGGTCAGAAGTGGTCTTCATGGAAGACTTGCGGCCAAAAAGCCATACCTCCGACGTGGAAAAAACTATGCACAAAAACACAGGAACTGGGGTGCAGAAAAATGGCATCAGGTGCTCTGGACTGATGAGTCAAAATTTTAAATATTTGGCTGTAGCAGAAGGCAGTTTGTTCACCGTAGTTCTTGAGAGAGGTAGAAGAATGAGTGTCTGCAGGCAACAGTGAAGCATAGTGGAGGTTCCTTTCAAGTTTAGGGCTGCATATCTGCAAATAGTTTGGGATTTGGTCAGAATTAATGGTCTCCTGAATGCTGAGAAATACAGGCAGATACTTATCTATCATGCAATACCATCAGAGAGGCATCTGTTTGGCCCCAAATTTAGTCTGCAGCATGACAATGACCCCAAACATACAGCCAAAGTCATTAAGAAGAACAAGGAAGTGATGGCATGGCCCCCACAGTGACCTGATCTCAACATCATCGAGTCTGTCTGGGATTACATGAAGAGAGAGAAGTAACTGAGGCTGCCTAAATCCACAGAGGAACTGCGATTAGTTCTCCAAAATTTTTGCAACAACCTACCTGCTGAGTTCCTTGAAAAACTGAATGCAAGTGTACCTAGAAGAACTGATGCTGTTTTGAAGGCAAAGGGTGGTTACACCAAATATTGAATGGGTTTACATTTTTCTTCTGTTCACTGACTATGCATTTTGTTAATTGATGAATATAAACTATTAATATGTCTATTTTGGAACGAATTGTTACTTTTCAGCATTTTTTCACACCTGCCTCAACCTTTTGCACAGTACTGTATAAATACAACCAGCTTCAAACACTGGACTTCTGCAATCTCAAATGCCAGACTGGTTTAGTCATAAGGGACCATGTTTCCTAGATGGAGGGGAAAACACATTTCTTAATAAATACAGCATTTGAGACCTTATGCCTGACACTCCTTGGGAATCTCACAACCTTAAAAAAATGAAATTTTTTTGTTTTTCACCATTATTTGGATTTCTACTGAGTTTTGAAATTCAGCTGGTTTCTTCTTCCTGTTGCCCCTTTTTTAATTTATACCTCATACAATTAAGGTTAATTATGTTGACGAAGTCAAGAGCAAAAACTCTCCCCTTTGTGATAGCAGCACAAAAACCATATTAAACTGTTTTCTAATATTTGTATGTGACTAAATGATGTGAAGTCAAATATAAACACATATCTCATTTCATCCCTTTAACATGCTACTACACTTATCAAAATATTTGACCTAGGATATAATATTCAACAATAAGACACATTTCCATTGCACATTGTTAGTCAATGACTGCTAACTGCAAACCTACAATTTATCCACTTAGAGGATCATTAACCTTTATATGACAAGATAGTTTTCATTCAAAAGTTATTAGTTTAAACTTCTCTTTTATCAAACTTTTAGCATCAGCTCAGCCTGGTGTCCAAAATGCAATCTATGGGATAGTGAGTTATTGACTAAGGCTCCATGGTAAGTGATAGGAACAGCTCCACGTTCTGAGTAGAACTGAAAACTCCAGTTAAATTAAAAATAAAACAAATCTGAGCTCTAAAGATAAGCAAACGTTTTCACCTCAAAAGCAAAACATGACAAAAGGCGTGCCTGCCTTCAGTGGGAATTTCCACAAAAAGTTAAATTTTTAATGCTTTTTATTCTTTATTTCTTTGCATTATATTGGAGAATATTAATGTATCCCCACAGTTCTAATTTGCCAGTTTAATGCATGTTAGCCTGTTCTTTGTAGAGACAAAGAAAGCTGCTGAAATTATGAAACTAGCTGGTGGAGAGGCAGGCAAAGAGAAGGAGCTGGAATTGCTTGGTTTAAGAGCATCAGACAGGCAGTTTATCTTTCCTGAGCTGGCTGAGCCTGAGACTCAACTAACACTGAGGGATATTACACAAACAGATATAATACATCATATATTCATGATAAGATAAACAGACAACAGGTACAACTTGACATACTCTTACACACTCACACACATACTAACTCCTATATCCACAGAGACAAGAACATGAGGGATAAGCATATACTGTGGAGTGGTGGTGTACCTGTTGCTTCTCATTTTATCCTTTATTGCAATTTTCAAACTGTTGATTCTGAAGCTAACAGCTCTGTCCTGTACTTTACTATAAACATTAGTAGTGCAGTCCTTCGGTGAGATTAAGAAAGCTGCAGCTATTTTGACACTAAATATTAGTGCAGAGGCAGACTTTCAAATACGGGGAAGTGGACTTGTTTGCTTTAAGAGAGCAGTAAACTTTGTTATGAAAAGATATATTAAAATATATAGTAAGGCTTTTCTATTTAGTAAAACAAGGGTACTCCCGCTGCTGAGAGATGCAAATTTCCAGAGTCATTACCGTTTAAACTTTTTTATATTAACAGTGCTGCCTAGTGGTCAGATTCCAATTAGTTATTCTGTTACATTCTCTATGAGAGGTGAGTCACTGACAAACAGTTCTCCATAGAATATGATAGAATCTGCTGAGTCATGCTGAAAGTTAGACCTTCCTGATTATTTGAATTGTTATCCTATATAATAATTCGCTAATGTATGTTTGTCAGAAGCTGTCATGTGCAGTACAGATGGCTTTGCGCGCTGCAGTCATGCGCAGTACAGACTGCCTGCACCCCGGCTGATAACAGAGCGGGGAGCTCCAAATTCAGACTGTACTCTTCAGTGCACAGAGAGGACTATCGTCTGAATTCGGAGAGCCCCACTCCATTATAAGCCGTGGCGCGGGCAGTCTCTACTGTACATGACTGCACTGCGGCCATTGCTGCCTGGCACTGTGGTCCATGTACATGGGCTGTTCAACTAGTATTTGAATAAAACTGACAGATGTGTGAGTGGCCTTGTGTTTCTAAGTAGGAAAAGCTCTATAACAGTTTTTCATTATAGAAATGTACTACCCTTTTAATGAGTATTAGTGCTAGACAGCTCTCTGGATATCTACAAGACTTGTGGGTATGATTTTTATTCAGTGACAGGAACAGTTTAAAAATACCTTTGACTGATAAGTGACAGACAGGCTGGACATCCTACACTGGAGCTGAGACTGAGAGTGACAGTAACAGATACTACAGATAGAGACATACATCAATATATTATTTTCAGACAGACAAAAAAACATCCTTCCTGGTGCTTTACAGTAAATATTAACACTACTATCATTATGTCCATCAAACTGTCACAAGCAAGGTGGGAAAATTAACTAGAACTCTCTGCCAGGAGCTAGTGAGCAACACTAGAGATTGATGCTAGAGATCATAGTAAGCTAAAGGTAATGCCTTGCTGTGGCCATAGCCAGAGAACAGTGCAATGTCAGATATCTGGTCCCAGTTGAGCCTGGGTGAGATCAGTATTAGCACACCTGTGCCGATAGTGCACAGTGCCCCAGTCTTTTCAGAGAAGCAAGTCAGGAAGAGGATCCGAATGAATTTCGCAACCAAGAGTGCCTCCTTGGCCTATGTGAGGGCTGCAGAGGTGAATAGGAGTTGCTGCCCTTGATGCAGCAATCAGCTGAAGACTGCAGAGGTGGATAGGAATGCTGCTCTGGTAGTGGTGATCAGACAGAGACTGCACTAGCAAACAGGAACTCTTCTCTGGCATCAGTTGAAGACTGCAGACACAAACAGTGCACTGGTCTGGTAGTGGCAATCAGATGCAGACTGCAGAAGAATACAGGAACACTGCTCTGGTAGTGATGATCAGATGGAGACTGCAAAAGACTAACAGGCTGCTCTGTTATTTGCAGTCAGGTGGGATCTGTAGAGGTGACCAGGCAAAGATTTAGATGGAGTTAGACAGACCAAGGCCAAATAAACAATCAAACACAACTCAAGATACAAGTGTTAAGGAAGGCTCAATAACTAGGCAAGGTCTGAGAGAGAGACATAATATACTCATCACACTCAGTAGTGACAGGACCTGTTCTTCAGAGAGTATTCAGATCCAGTAACAGTAACATGATTGATAGGCAGCAGGAGTGACAGGGGTAAAGGGAAAGGCCTGAGTGGAGAGCATGAATGTATTGGTGATCGTGGTACTACATAAACTAATTGCAGCAATGGTTGCTGCAGCTTGTACAGTTAAAGCGGAACTATCATACAAATACTACTGGCACCCAATATATTTGTAACCTAGCGATTTGCAAATCCTTACTGTCTTTAAAGTCAATATGTCCGCGTTATTGTTGATAAACCACTTCTTTCCAAGGCATCGGGCTGCACAGAGCTTACAAGGGAAGCACTGTGCGCTTGCGCATTCAGGAACTTCGGTTACCTTAAGGTAACCAACTAGCATCACCACCAATGCTGGCAGTGAACAGGACAGACAGCGATGTCATTTCCTGTAAGATATCTGTGCTGTCTGTCCTCTGGTTCCAGCTGAAGAAGAGGTTTATCAGCAATAATGCGGACATATTGAAATTAAAGACAGTAAGGATTTGCAAATCGCTAGGTTATAAATATATTGGGTTCCAGTATTATTTGTATGAAAGTTCCACTTTAATGATTATGATCCTCTTCCTGATGACATTTTTAATAAAAGTGATATGAAATATTCTACCAGTAGTAGTACTAAACCCTTTAACACTAAAGACAACAAGTTTAGTGTCCTTCCCAGAGGAGGATTTAGCAGTGACATAAGCTGCTGCATCAACCAGTGGCATTGATAACCCACCACAAACTAGTAGTTAATGTTGTATAAATCCTCCTAAGAGGAAAAGTAAAAGGACATTTTTTCAGAGTGAAAAATCCTAGAAAAAATGAAAAGTATTGGAAAGGAAGATAATTTGGATAATAATGTTGTTACTGATGAGATGACCTAATACTTGATGATGAAATATGTTGATTTAGAATATGTCCTTCCATACTCATCACCTTCTCCTCATACCATTCAATTAAAGAGGGCAATGATGATATAGCAAAATAAAATAAAAATAGCTGTAGGTGGATGACTGGGTTGGTTGTAGGTGTCAAGAATCCCCACATTCACTACCACTAATCATTTTGTTAAAACAATTAAGTTAACAAAGTTTTTCTTCTATAAACTACCAAACCATACTTACTGAGTTCTTATGTCCATACCATAGGCATACCACTATATTCATGCATAGCTTTGAAAGACAATCCTACAACTCTGCAGATATGTTACAGGTTATAGATAAATTGCTTGTAGCCCCACTTCTTCAAAGCTGACTTTGTGTCAATATAATATCTGCCTTGAGAACAGCAGATATGGTACCTTTAACCTGATTTGCCTATGCCCTATACTGAAATGTTACTCGATTCCTCTCAAAATCACAAACAGTGAAAGACATTCTATCCCTCACAAAATCTTTGCATATTTTATCCAGTCCTATAGTCTCACAATGCATTACATGCCATGCAAGAGCATAACCACCTGCCCCATTGCCAGCTTAAAATGGTGGTCCCTGCCACCGTGCTATTTTCCAGGCTTACCTTGCTGTAGCCATCAGCATGCCAAAAAAAAATGTTAAGGCTTATGTTGCTGTAGGCCTCAGCTTGCTAACATGCTTTTCTAGGTTTACTTTGCCATAGGCCTCAGCCTGCTGACAATTTTTCCAAGACTTACACTGGAATAGGACTTGGCCAGCTAACAATGTTTTTTTTCAGGGGCATTTCACTTCTTTTTCAAGGGGATTTCACTGGTATAGCAGAAATACTGCAATTATTAGATATCTTCTATCAGCAGGAATTTTTTGAAAAGAAAAATTATTTTTTTTCCTTGACAAAAAAACAGGATAGTTCTCCCATCACTAATGGGCTTTAATAAACTTTTTTGGAAAATCTAACTGTTGGCATATATTTGTTTTATTTAGACGGAAAGCTATTACAATACATATTATTTTAATAAAAAAAGATTTACTGCTCTTTTAAAAGAACATTAATTTTAAACTACATGCTGACTTTATATGAAAGTGTGGGCTGCAGCATGCCCAGATATATTCATATGTTTCCACACCTTACGACAATAGTATATCATGTGTATTTGTTCTTCAGGCTTGGGTAAGCAATTTTCCTTAGACACTGATGAGTGCAAACAAAAAATTCTTACCCTGGCTTGCTAAATAGTAGTAATATCTTATATCTTGAACTTTTAATAAGACATTAAAGCTAAGTATGAAAATGAACTGTAGCTATTGTGCACCACAGGGGCAAATACAATTTTCAGATGAGTTGAAGGGGGCTTTTGACCTACTGAATGCTACAGTGGGTTTTGCACTGGAGATATCTGGCATTCAAGCACTATTGAACTCAAATGAAATTTGGAAAATGTGTATGTGTCCCCTAAAGTACAGTTGGTTTGTTCCATTCATCTTAGTAATTCAGCATCATGGAAAAGTTTAAATTTATATATATATATATATATATATATATATATACAGCTACATGGATGTTATTAGATGTTGCACATTAGGGGTGAGATGCACTAAGTGATAAAGCGGCAATAAAGCAGCGATAACATCTCCAGTGTGATAAACTCTCCAGTTATTATGTTATTCTATAGACCCTATGCACTAAGATGGCTAAAATCTGAGAGATCTTAGTGCATAGGCTCCATAAACTAGGAACTTGAGAAGTGATGTGACTAGAGATGTTATTTCCATTTTATCACTGCTTTATCACAACTTAGTGCATCTCCACCTAGATCTTCTTGTATATAGCATTTTTACCTTCAGTTCAACATGATCCTAGATAAATGTGACTGATCTTTTAGCAAGCTACAATGTATTAATTTTATCTTGTATCTATTGCCACAGGGGTATGAACCTGATTCTGCAGTAATTGCTTCGGCTGAGCAGTTTTCAAAAGAGGTACAGTTTTATTGTTATTTAAAGGGAAACTATAGGGCAGGTGTGGGCAACCAGAGGCTAAGGTGACCAACACATTCCAATTAAATCAGGGAGACTTATAACACATTACTTTTCCTCTGTGCCTTGTTAGTATATAACATTATACAAGGCACTGATTAACAGAATGCTCCAAAACATCCAAACTCTTCCCCACTCCCCTCCCCTTCATGCATAAAGAGGATCATGAGTGTAGGTGCACAAACATTTCTCGGAGGGGGCGGGGGGGCTATAGAAATATAAGAGTCAACATGTCACTGAGTTAGCACTGCAAATAAGTCCACAGCTGGAAGACTATTTGGATCAATGGTAGTATTCTTACACAAAAAGTATATCATTTTTTGTTTGTTTTTGACAAAATGATGCATTTTTAGAATGTATTCCTATTTATCACACCATTTGAATGCCAGAGGGATGAACAACACATTCCAGAGTAATGTATTGTTCATTACTCTGGTACTCAAATAGTTAATTGCTTTGAAGTTTCTCCCTACAGCCGGAGTTGGGCCTCGAAAATATAGTCTATGCTCTTTATTTGCAAAACCCAATGCTGTTTATGAGACGTTATTTGGTAAACTGGTGCACGTACGTTCATACCTTATATGATTTTTTTTTTGTTTTCAATATGCTTCATGATTGCTGCACTTACTATATACTCTATGTATTCTGATGACAGAATTGTAACTTTATCTACGAATGCTGGTACATGTCATGTTTTCATTCTGTAATGTTTATTCTCCGAAATAAAGTTTTTTGGAGAAAAAAAGTTTTAATTGCTTTAGCAATTTAGCTTTGTATGTTTCTTTACCGTGTTCCCTCTAAGACAGTGCTTCTCACTGTTACCCCTTGGGGCACACCAGTAGGTCAGAGTTTCATTATATCCCTGCTTAATCACCCATGAGTAATCAGCAGCTCAGTCATTTTGATTGAGCTGTCTGTGTTTAATTAGGGATAGCATGTAAAACCTGATGTATGAGTGTGTCCTGAGGACTGGTGCAGGGAATTACTGTCTAAGGCAAAGTTATGGAATGTAAGGTCCACTGGTGATGATGAGGATGCTAGTCTTACAGCAATGGGAAAGCATCAGTGTGCAGCTTTTCCCTGCAAAATGCATTTTTTCAGAGTTCTCTTAACTTTCGCACTGCTGCTAGTGCTAAAATAGTTAAAACTGAATTATTTATGAAAAATACATTCTGTGGGGTTGCATTGGGAACAGCAGATTAAATGTTAGATTACAGTGTAGGTTGGTCATTAAAAAACTTTTTTTAACCTTTGGGTCCATTTTAACTATTTGTGCAGCGGCAGCCAACCTGTGGAGCTTGAACTGTTGTTGGACTGCATTTAAGGACTGCAGCCTATAATTGTAATCTATAAGCAGTTGGTGAATTACATATTGCCTGCACTATTCTAGTAGGACATCACAATCATTATCCTGATTAGTCAAAACACTTACCTAGATGGGTGTCCTTCATACAGCAGTTAAGTATCTATACTATTACTGTGTATATCAGAAGGACTTACCTAGGTAGGAGTCCATCATACAGCAGTCAGTTGTATCTATATAATTACCGGGTGTAACAGAAAGACTTACCTAGGTAGGAGTCCATCATACAGCAGACAAGTGTATCTATATATAATTACTAGGTGTAACAGAAGGACTTTCCTAGGTAGCAGTCAATCATACAGCAGTCAGTTGTATCTATATAATTACTGTGTTTAACAGAAGGACATACCTCGGTAGAATATTTATTTGTTGTCAAAAGCATCTAAAATACATTAAAAATACATACACTAACTTACATAAACATATTTACATAAACGAATAGAAAAAACAGAAGGAGCGCCAATGATGCTTTATTGCAAATAATATAAATAATAAAAATAAAAGTTATTGCACTCAGGTGTTTGTGGTAGAGATGCCGGCTTATCCCGGCTCTCAACAATACAGGCAGACAGAGATCACAAGACATTCTCTGCTTGGGAACAACTCCAAAGGATCTTCCAATTTACAAAGATACAACTCAAATTATAAAGAAATGCTGCTCATCCAAGGAAAGTTAAAACAATTTATTGCAAAATTAAACACCACACACCATTACGCCTTTTGCGGCTCAAGCGCTGCTTTTTCAAATGTATGGTGTGAATGAACAAGTTACTTCAACAAGTGGCAATGATCTGATGATTTACAAATCCGTAGAAGGACGTACCCTCTGTTTTTTCCTTTCTGTTTTTTCCTATATTTACATACACCGACTAACAAAAGTACTCATTTAAAACTGTATGAGCCTTTCTGTAAAAGAGAAGGAAGAAAAAACTAAGGGGAAAGTTGAGAAAAAATAGACAGCAACAACACAAAGAAAGCCGTTTCAGATAGGAAAATCATGTGGGATCAAGTCTGATGCTCCTCAATAAGGCCTGACAATTTACATCTACCAAGGATGTCTTTCAAGATCCCAAACTTTCCCCACCTCACCTAGAATATTGTTCACCACCATCTGACAGGGGAGGATTTCCTCTTAACGGATACATAACACCGTGCTGTCCAAGTGTAGTAACCTACTATTGCACTAATTACAAAAATTGGGCTCAAAACAAAACCCTGGTACCCTTGAAAATGTCCATAGACCCACTCAGAGTAACTAAGAGTTGAGAGACAAGGCCTAAAGCATCAGATACCCCTTTGTATATGTCTTGGTAAAAGGGACATCTCAATAGGAAGTGGTCCATAGACTCTTCTGCACCAGAAGACTCTTCCCATGAACAACCATGATCATCAGTGCATCTACACTTGAGATTCCCCTTAACATAGTGTTTCCAATGGAAAGAGTGCAACAATACATCCCTAGACTTGAGGGGAACCCTACCCAAAACCACAATGGCAAGCCCTTTTCTAAGTATATTGTCTGGGCTGTTTTATAAGGCCAATGGAGAATAAAAATGAGAACTTAGAACTCTCCGGACACTTGTTTCTTAGAGACTGTTCTGGCCTCTTCCCTAGTTACCCTCCATTGTCTCAAGCACTTCAGGCTCGGGCAATCAGGTCTCTTGCAAAAATAAAATATCAAAATCCATTTTTACAAAGTAATCATAAGCTAGACTTTAAACTGGCAACATTAATCATCATAAGGTCAATTGGGGCATGTGCTGCCTGAGGAAAATAAAGAATTAAGAAACTTTCCCTTTCTTACCCTTTCTCTGCATGGACAAAAAATTATCAGAACCATATCTTTTTACAATGGTCTCATATGTCAGGTTTTCAGATACACTTAAATGAATCAATCATAAAGATCACCATTATCTTCCTGTTTCCCCACTTTCTTCTCTTCTACTTTAGAAATGCAATCCCCTGCCAGGAGATTGTATCTATTCACAGTGCCCAAAGATGTTTCAGACACATGAAGAGAAGGGGAAACATTCTGGACAATTGTTTTAGAGGGATAATTGCTATCTCTCTTTTTAGGAGCCTTCCTTTCCCTATCCCAACCACCACCAAACCTTTCCTCTTCCTCATTACATGGGACCAAGGATTATAGGTTATCTTATTTGCAGTGATGTCAGCATCCTCCATTTTTGAGACTGAAGAGACACTAGGAGGGTTCTTGGAGAGGGTTATTTGGACTGTAGATCTTGACTGATCTTGGCAGTGGCTTCCTTTGGATGGACCTTATCAGGGACAGGGGCCTAGAAGAACCTGGTATTGTTTCCTTCTGGTAAAACTTTACCTCTTGTATATCTAATACAGACCACATTCTTTCGGTACATTTGCCTGAAGCGGTTGTTCAATTTTCCTGTAAAACTCAAGGCTCCCTGTACTCCAAACATAAGGTTTTGGCCCCTTACTAACACTTGGATTCTGTGGTCTTGTTAGCTGGACTTCTGGTACAGTCCCTGACAAAATGTCTGTGTTGGCCTGACCAGAAACTACAGTAGTGGCCAAAAGTTTTGAGAATGACACAAATATTAATTTTCACAAAGTCTGCTGCCTCAGTTTAGATGATGGCAATTTGCATATACTCCAGAATGTTATGAAGAGTGATCAGATGAGTTGCAGTCAATTGCAAAGTCCCTCTTTGCCATGAAAATGAACTTAATCCCAAAAAAACATTTCCCCTGCATTTCAGCCCTGCCCCAAAAGGACCAGCTGTTAACACAGGTGAGAGTGTTGACGTTGATAAGGCTGGAGATCACTCTGTTAAGCTGATTGGGTTAGAATAACAGACTGGAAGCTTTAAAAGGAGGGTGGTGATTGAAATCATTGTTCTTCCTCTGTTAACCATGGTTACCTGCAAGGAAATACATGCTGTCATCATTGCTTTGCACAAAAAGGGCTTCACAGGCAAGGATATTGCTGCTAGAAAGATTACACTTAAATCAACCATTTTTCAGATCATCAAGAACTTCAAGGAGAGAGGTTCAATTGTCATGAAGAATGCATCAGGGTGCCCAAGGAAGTTCAGCAAGGGTCAGGACCATCTCCTAAAGTTGATTCAGCTGCAGGATCGGAGCCACCGGTGCATAGCTTGCTCAGGAATGGCAGCAGGCAGATGTGAGTGCATCTGCATGCACAGTGAGGCGAAGACTTTTGGAGAATGGCCCGGTGTCAAGAAGGGCAGCAAACAAGCTACTTCTTTTCAGAATAAACATCAGGGACAGACTGATATTCTGCAAAAGGTACAGGGATTGGACTTCTGAGGATTGGGGTAAAGTCATTTTCTCTGATGAATCCCCTTTCCTATTGTTTTGGGCATCTGGAAAAAGGATTATCTGGAGAAGGCAAGGTGAGCGCTACCATCAGTCCTGTATCATGCCAACCGTAAAGCATCCTGAGACCATTCATGTGTGGGGTTGCTTCTCAGTCAAAGGAGTGGGCTTACTCACAATTTTGCCTAAGAACACAGCCATGAATAAATAATGGTTCCAACACATCCTTCAAGAGCAACTTCTCCAAACCATCAAAGAACAGTTTGGTGATGAACAATGCCTTTTCCAGCATGATGGAGCACCTTGCCATAAGGCAAAAGTGATAATTAAGTGGCTAAAAGGGTCAACACTGCAAATATTGACTCTTTGCATAAACTTATGAAATGCTTGTAATTGTGATGGCTTCTGCAGATGCAGGACATGAAACAGCACCTTCATTGGTGAGCTCTTCTGCACACATATATAGAACATTTCCTCTGCTGTAGCGGTAGCTGCAGTCATTGGATGCAAAGTAGAATTGGCATTATTTAATCCAGCCTTCTCTAAATGTTGGGTTGTCTGTTACAGATGACGCTGAGGATCCTGCAGAAACACATACAAACACATCTGTGAAAGTACAGATGGCTATGAAATGTTATGATGATAAACAGTTGTAGATTATGATGTATGACTTTCTTTCTGAATCATGGTAACAGTAACTGAACTACTTGGTGTATTTGGTATAGAGGGGGTTAAAATCTGTGAAGATGGCTGTTCTTGGGGGGGGGGGTAGTTTCATCAGAAACTCTCTATATCCAGAGAATCAGACTCTGCCCTGGAGACCCGGTAATGCAGAGTCAAAATCGGAGTCTCTGGGGCAAAACCGGAGAGTTCCCAGCTATGCTCATGGGATGGATCTTCTGCTGCACACTATATGACCTCTATGCGGGAGGGATTTAGAGAGGGGCCCATATTTACTGTCAGGCACTTAACTTTCCAAAGCTTACGTTTCACATCTCAAAGCTGACATTCTCAGCACTGCAGGCCCCTTGCCATTCTCCCTCTTTACCTTTTTAGTTCAGTTTCCAAATCCTTTTTTTTTCATATCTAGCATTTCTAATAATTTGTATAACACCACTTTCTTAGATGCCAGAACATCTTCTGTGGTAGTTTGGTCTTCTGACTTTTCATGCATACTTGCAGATGAAACAGCACTGCTTGTAGGTGGTATTACAATACTTGTGTTTGTAGAGGCCTCAGAGCCTGGGCCTAGATTTTGGGAGTCTTGGAGTTCTCCATTCCTTCACCCTTCTCCCATGGCAGCTCCTCCATGGAGAAAATAGCCTGCTGGCTGAGCCAGGTAGCACAGTCTTTCTCTCTTTCTCACTTTCTCTTTTGCTTTTTGTATCTTATGTGGCAAAATACTTTGATATTATTATATTTTGTATAATTAATGTGTTTAACAGAAGGACTTACCTAGAGATGTCAGGGATATATAATGTATATAATTATTGTGTTTAATAGAAGCACTTACCTAGGTATGTATCCTTCATATCATGGTCATGTGTATCGCTCTTTCCTGCCCATACCTCTAACATATGCCTCCCCATGTCTCCTGCATATCTCCTTCCTCCTATACTCACAATGTTCAAACAGTTCTCTCTGTCCTGCTCCTTCATACATAGGATTCTACCTCTCCTTCTGCCAGGTCTGTCTCTAACTCCTATCTCCCCCAAGCCAAGTCTCTCCATCCCCTCACAATCTGACCTTTTCTCTCTAGCTCCCTCCCGTAGACCCCACTGACCCACATAATTTCCTTCCCTACATACATACATACATAGCTTTTTCCCCACAGAACTACTTCTCTCCCTAGACTTCTCAGCCAACAAATACAGGCAGTCTCTACCTGTTCCACCACCCATATGTTTAGGGACACACACACACACACACACACACACACACACACACACTACCTCAGTTCTCTTTATGTTTGCAATCAGTTCTCTTTCCACATCAGACCCATGTACACAACTATCTATCCTCAACCCCAAAGGTGATGCAACCTTCAGCAAATATCTCTCCCCTGTCCCGTACACAGACACAGGTGGATCTTTCCCTGTGGAAGTCATAGCTAGATCCTAGAGGGCCATGGGACCTTGTCCTGCTAAGACAGGGGAGTCCAGACTTATCTGACATCAGATCTACTTGATCCAATACATTATCAGCATGTCAAATGTCCTCAAAATCACATTCAAACTATTTATATAGCATCTGCATGCTTAGCTTAATGGTCTATATATAGAAAAAAATTAGACCAAAACAACATGCTGAATACTGTGAAAAAAATCTGTTAAAATGACAAATTTTGGGCAGATAAATAAAACTTTCCAAATGTTCCATTGATTTAAATGTTACTTTTCACCTCTTGAATGCTAGATGCTACTCAGCAAGAATATTCTGGTTGCCTACCAGTAATATACTGGACTCCCTTATTCCAGGGAATTGAATCAAACCTGGTCCTATACAGAATATTATTATTATCCTTTATTTATATAGAACTGACTGATTCAAGTTTTTTTATGTTGCAAAATAGGGAATAGACATACAGAGACATTAACTAGTAAAATTGAAACCCAATCATTGCAGGTTACAGACTGCCTGCTGTGGATGTGCAGTGCCTGCCTCTTTTAGGTCTTGAGCCTGTGACTTTGTGGGTGTGGGACCAGAAATTCCAGCAGAGCCACTGAGGATAGGCTAGACTCTAGTGGCAGAAAGGACTTTTCTGATAGACAAAAGTAATTTGGCTCACTAGAATCTAGCCAGCACCCTTCTTTCATAGTTTCAAAAGTGTTTAATCGGGGGGAAGGGGTTCTACATCCATGAAATTTGTGTTAAGGAGGTACAGCACTAAGAAATCTTTGACAGCTTCTAGTTAAGGTGGAGTTATATTAGTACATCCCCTTAAACCTATAGGAATAAGTGTCTCTGATTTTATCTAAAAATTAATTCTTATACTACTAGAGAAGACTGCAAGACCCGTATACAAAGAAAAATGTCCACCCCAATGGAAAACCCCTTACTGAATAAATGTTGAGGAGAAGTTTGAGGAGAGAAGAAACTCAACCTATAGAGACCTGGCATCATCAGGGTTAAGTTTAAAAAGTTTCAAGTTTATTAAATTCACATTAAAATAACCAAAGAAACAAAGGGGTGGGGGTATAAAGAAACCAGGCAGCTATCCTAATGACGTATCTGTTGTTAAATCTCATATAAATATAGATGCATTCAAAGAGGTAAAAGGGAAAAGAACACATATCAGGGTCCATCAAGATTGGTCAATCAGATAGATAGTGTAGGAGTTAATTGTATAAGGAATCACCTTATCTATGGAGATACTGAGAAAACTCCTTCAAGGGTAATGACGTTGACATCCAAACAAATTATATAATACACACAGTCGATACCCTATGTCATAGCTTCAGTAATGAGTCTAGCATTACATACTTGCCCCTCATCATGTGGCATAATTCTGATGTTCATTACAGTTGTACATAGTAGCGAGTAGTTTAAAGCGAAACTATCATCAAGATAACATTGCCCCCCAAACACTTACTAAGCGATATAGCGATAGGCAAAAGCATAAAAAAAGCATTTCAGGGAAAAAACTTCTTCTGCAGGCATCTTCTGCACAGAGTTTACAAGAGAAGCTCTGTGCGCCTGTGCTGTCACTAACTTCTGATACCTTAAGGTACCAAGGAATGCCACTCACCAATCCTGGCAGTGAACGGGACAGACAGCGCAGACACAGGTAAATTTTCTCCAATACGTCTGCGCTGTTGTCTGGCTGGTGCCTGCTGAAGAAGTTGTTTTTCCTGAATAATGCGGGACTTATTCAGCCTAATAGAAGTACACCTTTGCCTGTCGCTATGCTAGTTAGTGTTTGGGGGGCAATGTTATCTTGATGATAGTTCCAATTTAATGAGACAATTCAACAGACTGGAAGTATCGCTGCAGTCTTGAGTGGTTTGTTCAAGCAGCAATGTCTGATAACTATCAAAGCTGTTGTGTGTATATAATCTTAAGAAAGTCAGGAGAATGTCAAGGCTGTGCTGTGTGGCTAATTTTTATATAAGACCTTTATCATGACTGCTTTATAGCAAGGTTGTCTTGTAAGCAATATACAACTATATCGGTGGTTGAAGACAAGGATAACTAAAACAATTCCACATTTTCATGTGCAAAAGAATAGTTTATATAAGGAACACTCATTGTTATTTTAAGACACTATATCTGAGTAAATGATAGATCACAGCTGATTCATAATGCCAACATTTTGTGCATAATCAAGTTATATGGACCGTCTAGGATTATTTGTACATCCTAATTACTTATGTCAGATGCTACAAAGTAATATTGTACATAGGCTGCATTCCAAATCCCACTACAGGCCAGGCTTTCCAATAGTAACACCGCTACTCATTATAATCATTGTAGTGTGACGTGTAATGCAGCCTATGTACTTTATTACTTTGTAGCATCTGACATACGTAAGTCTGGTATAAGTAATCCTGATGAGTGCCATAATACAGGACCCTTTAGTGTGAGTTTCTTCTTCTCTCCTCAAACTTCTCTTCAACTGTGATATAAAACCAGCCATTTACCATGTGCAATGTAATGTAGGCCCAGAAAGGCGAACAATATATGAAGGCAGGGCCGGCCCTAACATGGATCCTGGTGCAGATACAATGCAAAATTTTAAAAATAAATAAAAAGCAGTAGTGTTACAGACCACAAGGTCCTCGCAGGGCAATACCATAGATCCAATTTTTTTTTTGCCTTGCGTATAATACGCACTTTCTACTTCACATAAGATGAAGAGGGGCAAAATTGTGTGTATTATATGCAATATTTTATGGTAATTTATTTAGTAGAAAAAATTATGGTGTTTGTTAGTTAAGGTGATCAAAAAATGGTGGAAATGAAATGACAGAAGACTTTTGTTAATGCCAGTGTTGTCTTTCCTTGTAGTCTGGTACCCAGCTTTTTATGACAAATGATCCCTTGGAAGCTGCTAGCGGAGCCAATGTTTTAGTGACAGACACCTGGGTAAGCATGGGACAAGAAGAGGAAAAGAAGAAACGTCTGAAGGATTTCAAAGGTTACCAGATCACAATGCAGGTAAGTGATGCGTAACTACATATTTAATTACATAAATAGAAAAGATGACTGCAAAAAGCCATGAGTCCATCAAGTTCAACCTTTTCACAGATGATTTTTTGATCCAGAGGAACACAAGCAAAATCTCACTGAAGCCCTTTGCAATTATGCCCAAAGTGGGTAAAAACAATGCTTTTTTCTCCTGTCATACTTCTCTAGATATTTTCTTAGCTAGAAATGTATACACAATAGCTACAGTATCTGCCAAGTTCCTTACTGCCATTACCATAAACAATCCTTGGCTTTATTGCAGTCAAATGATATTTTTCCTCTAGTCATGATGGATGCCTCCTTGTTTTTTGCTTAGGTCTTTGGGTAAAGAGACCCCTAGAGATTTCATTATATTGACCATGAATATCTTTGTAAATAGTAATCATATTCCTCTTGGACACCTCTACAATAATGTAAACTATTACAATTTGTCTAGTCTATCTTTATAAAGAAAATCTTAAAATCCTCCAGTCCCTCAGTTTTGTTGCATGTCTTTTCCAGTAATGTATTTTTTTAAAACTGGTGAACAAAACCGTACTCTGTAATCTATCTGAGGTCTTACCAGGGATTTATAGGGAAGCAGAATATTGCACATTGAAGTTATTGGTGTGGTAAAGTACACAACCAGGCCTGCAATGCAATTGAAGACTTTGCTAGCATCCAAAGGTGTTGTATAATAACTACACCTATTTCCTCTCTTGCAAAGGGAGTACTTATTCTTACTTAAACCCTTTGAGTGCCAGAGTGGTAAGCAACACATTGCAAAGCAATTTGTTGCGTACCACTATGGCACTCAGAGGGTTAATGCTTAAAGGGATAGTAATGTCAGAAAAAAAATATTAACTATATGGTAGATACAATTAAAAGAGAGTACTTGCACTTATTCATATCTCCGTTATGGTTTGAGACATATAGGGAAATAAAGTTCTCCGCTCCCTCCCCTTTCTGCTTGATGAACTGTAAAGCTGTCAGATGCAGATTTTGGTCACTTGACCAGATGCGGCTTTTCAGCAGCGCCGATATAATGATATCTAAAGATAAATACTTCATCGGAATGGTCTACAATGTGTGCTTGGCACACGTTGTAGACCTTTCCAGTGAAGTGTTTTTAGCTATCGCTATATTGGCGCTGCTGAAGAGCCTCCATCTGATCCAGGAACCAGAATCTGCTTCTGGCAGCTTTACAGCTCGTCAAGCAGAAAGGGGAGGGAGCGGAGAACTTTATTTTCCTATATCTCTCAAACCATAATGGTTTGAGAGATATCAATAAGTGCAAGTACTCTCTTTTAATTGTATATACCATATAGGTAATACTTTTTTTCTGACATTACTATCCCTTTAAGGCTTACTTATGCTTTCTTTTATTTGCTTAATTTGAATTTACTTCATAGACTATTGTGTAGTCACATCTAGGTTCACACAGTGATAACCTTCACAAAATAAGTATACTGGTGGTTATGCACTAAGTCATGTGAAAGAGGTGACAAAGTGGAGATGACGTCTCCAGTGAAATCACTTCTCCACTTCCTACATATGTTATTCTATGGAGCCTATGAACTAATATCTCCAAAGGTGGAGAAATCTTAGTCCACTGGCTCCATAGAATAACATAGAAACTAGAGAAGTGATATCACTGGAGAAGTCATCTCTATTTTATCACCTCTGTATCATGCCTTAGTGCATAACCCCCACTGTATTGAATATCTCAGCAGAGTTCTAAACTGTTGTGCTGCAGTCAGAGTGTCTCCTTAAAGGGATAGTAATACTTCGTTTTAACTTTATTTTATTTTGTAGGCATTAAAAAAACATGAAGAATGATATAAGTCTTATCTCTGAAACCTTTATGGTTTAAGAGATATTCACAAACAAAGTATCCCTTTCCTGTTCAACCAGATCAGAAGGGAGATGCCCAGGTAGACTGCAGAGAGGGACAATCTTCAATTAAGATAATGGAAAAAGCTGAAAAACTTGTCAAGGGGGGAAGGGCTTTCATTGTTTTCATGCAAAGAAAATTGTCCCCTTCTGTTATCTGTCCTGTCATACAACCAGACTCACATCTGAGAAGAGATGGCTTACACTAGGTAAAAGGGGCGGGGAGGGGAACTTTGCTTGTGAATATCTCATAAACCATAAAGGTTTGAGAGATAAGACTTATATCATTCTTCATGTTTTTTTAATGCCTACAAAATAAAATAAAGTTAAAACGAAGTATTACTATCCCTTTAAATGTGCAGGCCCGTAGACAGCTGTTCACTTTGTCTTTTTGTTAAATAGGCCACATTGGGATCTATTCAAATGGCGAATGGTTGAATGAGCAAGGAACTAGTTGTGCATTCACAGTTTTCAAAGTCATTAATGTACTGATCATATCTTCAAATAAGTAGAACTTTTGCCTTGAGTGTTACGTATAAACAATATGACATGAGGTTTTCAATATGAAATATATTGGCAAGACCTCTCAAACACTTAAAGAGAACACATGAGCACAGTTATACCCATTAACTACAATTAAAGGAATACAGGTGTTTAAAAAAGAAAAACCTTAGCCACTGGCTTAGGAGGCAGGGGGCGCTCAACCAACTGCTTGCCAAAAAATGTCAAACCTCGTGGTGGGGCATTGCTTTGCAATGCGTTCTGTATCCCTCTGGCAATCAAAGGGTTAACCTTCCTTCTGCAAGCTTCTATTGTCTTCTTCAGCTGTCATCTTCTATTTTCTTCTTCATCTGTCCTCTTCTCCTGTCTTCATCTGTAAACTTTGTGTTCCCCCTGTAAAAGAAAAGTACGTCTTAAAATTACCTTGAAACCAAGTGTACCATGTGGAAAAAAATACAAAGTCTAAATGCCTTAAACTGGGCTTTTAAACTTTTAGGAAGTCTTCAGCGCATTGCAAACCATTCAAGGGGTTAACAGCCCCATTTAATGTAATGTGAATTTGTGGAATGTGCAGTTCGGTTATTCATCTGCATAAGATCCTTAATGTTTTCCTCTTGTAATCACCTAATGTGAGATTTTATCCCAATTAATTTTTTATTTTATTATTAAGACTGGAAAAGTTGCTTCCCCCAACTGGACATTTCTTCACTGTTTACCAAGGAAGCCTGAAGAGGTTGATGATGAAGTTTTCTATTCTCCCAAATCATTGGTGTTTCAAGAAGCAGAAAATAGGAAGTGGACAATTATGGTAAAGAAACTCTTCATATAGAGAAGATTGAAAATATTTACAAACCTTATATCATTAAAAAAATAGGACCCAACTTTAAACTGGACCTTTCAAACTGAATTAATTAATTGTATTTGAAAATGTTACTTAAACCTGCACACATATATCAAGACTTCCCCGGAAGGGAAGGAAGTGTAAAGGAATGGGAAGCATGTCATGGGGAGGGCTGATCCATAATGGTGGTGGTGAACTATTGGAAGAGTAAGAGAGAGGGTTGTTAAGAGTGGTAACAGGAAGTGAATGATTGCTTGGGGAAGAGAGGGCAAGGAGAAGCATCCCTCCCTCCCTATTTTGTTGTGTTTGTGGTGTTTGGTTATGTGTCACGCTGGGTGCAGGTAGTCCTTGCTTGGTTTTCAGAGATTGATTACTTATGTGGTAAAGTTATGCAGAGTTATCATTGTGCACAAACCCTTTGGGAGTTTGCCACAGACTTAAGTCGCGGGTAGTGATGTTATCCATTGAAGCTAAAGTGGACGGACAATGGGGTAATTCCTTGGGAGTCAGCTGTAAGTGCTGAAGATGGTTGGGATGCTAGCATGAGCCCGGGAAATTTGGTAATGCTTGGTTTCAAGGAAGTTGGAGTGGTAAAAGATTGTCAATTAATGGTTATGGTTTAAACAATTACTATTATGGTTAAATTATAATGTGATTGGAAATATTTAAATAAAGTTCTGGCCTGTTATCCCCAAGGATTTATCTGTGATTATTTTGAGATCATACCCTCTCTTTATGACATGTTAGAGTGAAGACCAACAGATGATAGGTATTCAGAGGGTGGTGTACTAAGACAAACTGAGTAATTCTGGAGCAAATTAAGTGCACCTGGGGGACACATAAAGGTGTAAAGTTCCATCACATTATAGGTAGTATCCTTATAATTCACCCAATTAAACCCTCCAGATCTCCATGATCTACAGGATTGGATGACATCAATACTTTATTCTGAGCTTATGAAAGTAGGAGTAACATCGCTATCCTCTCCATAGAAGCAAACATCAGATAATTAACTGACAGTGGTCTTCAATGGAGATGACAGAAATCTTCCAGTAACTTTGAGCGAAGCACTGATGTCACCTAGCACCTGCATATCACAGAGATCTGCAGAGCGAACAGAGGGAATGAGAGTGTTACAAGTTATAGGAACTTGTATGCCATAGCTGTCAGGATAATACATATAGATTGAATGGCCTTTATACAGCACCTTTAATTGCATACTATAGTTTATTACACATACACCATTTTCGCTATAGAAATCCAGTCTACTTTTCTCATTTCAATTGTTTGTATGTTTTTTCTTTCAGGGTGTGATGGTTTCTTTGCTGACTGATTACTCTCCACAGATGCCAAAGCCTAAGTTTTAATTCCTGGTGCATGTCAGCAAACTGTTGATTACAGCAAGCAAGTTATTGGATTCACAAGAATGAACCTTGTCTGAAAGCTTCAAACCCAATGAGTAATCCCTTTCTCATGCTGCTGAATACACTTCTGCTCAGTGGAATACATATTAGCCTGCTGCAAATCTGTAAATAAATGGGGAAAAAAACAGAAAATGGAAGTTATATTGGTATTTTCATGTTATCATTAAAACTCAGAAAACATTCACAAATGTAAAGTTGTTTTTTTACTTCTTTTGAAGACTTATAAAACATAGTTTGTGATTTTTATTGCTGATAGCAGGAGTTGTTACACATAATACATCCATAATTACTTCTTTACCCTTCAGTGAACTACTTAGATTGTTCTGATTGTCTTTGAAAAGATTAAAAAATACCAGTGAGTAGACAAAGCTTGTGCCTCTGTTTAATAAGAACAGAATATATATATTATGTTTTAAACTAATTTTCACTATTAAAGGGAAACTGTCACACTATAAGTTTTTACTGTGTTTAGTATAATAAAACATATATTTACTGGCAGTATCTAATATAAGTTCTAGCACAACAGAAAGATGATTTCTATCACTTGGCTCTGGGACCAGAAATTAAAGGGATTGTAATGTCTAAACAGAATTATATATCCAAGTCTTCTTTAGCTTATAAGAAACACTTTGCACTGTTTAAAAACACTTACTTTTGTGTTGTTCTAAAGTTATGAAGTGGAGAAGGCTCCCCCGCCCCCCCCTTCTGGCTGCCTCCCACTGAATGGCTAGTGTCGTTGTGTGCCCTGACAGCTGCAGCGAGGGACAAACTTCAGGAAGTAAGTATAAGTAAAATCCTGCCTCCCCTTGATGAAGCAGAGCAGGATTTCTCTTTGCTTACTGAAGTTTGTCCCTCGCCGCATCCGTCCAAGCCTCAGAGAGCTGCAGCAGTGACATAGGCACAGGGGCGGGCGGGAAATCCTTCTCCGCTTCATAACTTTAGAACGACTTAAAAGTAAGAGTTTTTAAACAGCGTTAGGTGTTTCTTATAAACTAAAGAAGACTTGATATATAATTTTGTCTAGGCATTACAATCACTTTAATATCAGTACACTGCATCAGGACATTAACATAGGCTAAAATATAGCAGATCGTGTGCTGGAATCCTAACAGGTTTAGGCAATGGGTAATATGTTTATACAGTACCAGTTCATTCCAACATCCCCTAAATCAAAATGGGGTTCTTCAAAGTCTCAAAAGTCCCGATACTGCTCCCTCAGTTGTCACCCTACTCAAAAGCAATCTGACATAACACTACAAAAAGGCACAAAGGATTGCACAGTCCTAAGCTATGAAACTCTATTGTAAAAATTAATATGCAACAATGCTGCTAAATGGCTACTCACAGTTAGCTTACACATAACACCATTCTGAATACCCTCTCAATATGCAGCACCAGTGCTGACAGTTCACATTGATCTTATCCAAAGGGCAGATTAGTATGGGAGGGAAGATGAGATACTCTAGTGAATGCAGAAATGGACACAATAAGGGCCAGAGGTATTTTACACTTTTGTGACCAAGGAAATGTTCACTTTTTTCCTACATACTTGCTCAACCCCTTAAGGACCAGAGGGGTGTGTAAAGCATTGCAGAGCATCGCAGGGTTTTTTATCTTTATTGTTTACTGTATATAGTCTATATAACTAAATATTGTTTTTGTGGGATGGCATAAGCTTTCCTTTGGCACCATTTATAAATATATCCCATATTTTTTTTTTCAAAAAATCAAGCTATATGGATTCTGTCCAAGACTGTTTGCGCACAGCTAGTGCAGTTACAGAAAACTACCATAAAATGTTATCGCCCACTTCTTCCATTTTTGGAAATACAATATATTTAGATTTAAGACAAAAAACAGACCTGCGCTCCTTCATACCAATGTGCAAATATGTGTCCTGTCTTGGGCATATATAATACCACTGTGTTAATAAATATGAGGATTTAGTTCCATAATTTTGCCAAAAAATATTAAAGCTTGCCAACCCTATCAAGGTACCTCAATATTTGGCAAGTTGTAATCTCATGCACCTGTAGAACCCTATCTAAATTAAAAATATTAACCTTGAAAAGTTTTTGTAAATGGAGTTGGCAGGGACCCAATAATAAACTATATGCAGTACCTGAGGATCCCAGTGTGTGCAATTAAAAATAAGAAAACATACAACTATTTTAAAAAGGTGTAATAAAGAACTTAGCTGATATAGAACTTAGCTGGCCTGTAGTGAGTGGATACTGGCCCAAGAAGACTGTGGATCTTCCAGCCCTTCTTATATTCCAAATTTTTCTACCCTCACAGGCCACATGACAGAAAAAGTGTATGCAAGCATAGGCAGGCCAATGACCATGCCTTTACAGGCCTTTAAGTAAAAGAAAAATAGATATAAGTGAACCAGAATCCACTCACTGCAGGCCAGCTAAGTTCTATATCAGGTAAGTCCTTCTTTACACCTTCTTAAAATAGTTCTATGTTTTCTTGTTCTTAATTACAAACACTGGAACCCTCAAGCGCTGTATATACTTTATTATGGGGTCACTGCCAACAACTTTTCAAGGTTAATATTTTTAATTTAGATAGAGTCCTACAGGTGCATTAGATTACAACTTGCCAAATATTGAGGTACCTTGATGGGGTTGGCAAGCTTTAACATGTTTCCGCCAAATTATGGAACTAAATCCTCATATTTATTAACACAGTGGTATTATATAAACAGGGCACACATTTGCACATTTGTATGGAGGAGTGCAGGCCTGTTTTATTGTCTTGCATTTGCACCTTAGGTTTTAACCTAATGTTTGGGAGACTGGAGAACCCTTGCATTCCTTGATGCTATCTATACGTTCCACACTTTCTCCTTTTCTAATGTTATTTATTATATGGATATATTAAAGTGAGTTAGTGCTGTGAAGTATTTTCTTCTTTGATATCTATAGATTTGCCAAGTATTTTTGGAGGTACAGGGCCATAGTTTCCAGTCTGGTGACTTTCAGAGGTTGTGTGTTGGGCTTGCAACTTAAATTACAATCCAACAACATAAAATATTCCTACAAAGTATATATTTTTGAAAGGTACACAAAATTCAGAGAAGTGTAATTTGAGCTTCTACTCCAAGATTGGATTGAGTTTTTATTAACCTCTTCGCTATATCAAATATACTGAAATATTTGAAATCCATGGAAATTTAAAGGGTTAGTAATGTTTCAGAATAAAAGCAGCTCCAATTAATCTTCATAGAATTTGGGCCATACAGAGTGCTATTCAATAATGTCAGAGTTGTAGTTCAAGAGTAATTGAATGAAAAAGTATCCCCCTCCTGCCCCTTTTACTGATGTAGCACTGCTCACCTCAGAGCAGAAAGGTGGTGTCCAGGTGGATCGCAGAGACAGACAATCTTCAATTAGTATAAGGGAAAAACCTGAACAAAACTTTCAAGGGGGCAGGGTTTTCCTTATGTTCACAGTAAGAAGATTGTCCCATGCTGTGAGCTGTCTGGTCTTAAGACCAGATTCCACATCTGAAGGGAGGTGTCTTACACTAGGTAAAAGGGGCGGCAGTTGCATACTGTATCATTCAATTACTCTTGAACTACAACTCTGACAGTATTGAAATAACACTCACAATGGCCCAAATACTATGAAGATTAATTGGAACTGCTGCTTTTTTTAAAAAAACAAAACAAAATGTTATTATCCCTTTAAATCTGCTTTGGTAATTTATGCCTTTCAAGTAAAATAGTAAGCGAATGGTATGAGTTTACATGTGGTAGTGGGTGCTAGTTGGTACCTAACATAATCTGCTGGTTTCCTTACATATTCTCAAATATTTCATGCTTGTACTCAAATGATCACATCAACTGCAGAAATGAAGAAAAAGTAAGCAAGACATAATATTATGAAAAGAAGACAACCGGCTGCATTAAATCAGGGGTCACTTGCCTTTCTACCCATAGGCTGAAAGGCACAAATGTGTCCAGAAGATGGAGATATGGGAAAAATTGTGTTTTTTTAACATTTCACCCACGACAGAGATAATGGTATCTTTGGAAACTGTGGCATTTCCTCAGCCTGAGAAAAATGGTAGACCATTAATTTGAATTGACATACTGTACAATTTGTCAGTTTTCATGCTTATTTCTGTATATGCATACCTGCACTAAAAACAGAGGTGTAATGAAAATTTCAAGGAATACAATTCTGAAGAAAAGACAAAGAAAAGGAGGAGTAACTTTCAATCTTCCTCTTGGATGTGGGGATACAGGAAAAATAGTGCTTTTTATTGTGCATCCCACCCCCCCTCCCAAAGGAGGACAGTGGCTGTAGTTCAGTCCTGGATCTTAAGACTCTTGATCATTTTATCCATACTCATGGTGGAGTGCTTATGCTCTTTCAAAAGGAGAGAGTAGGTGCCAAACGTTCACATTGAAAATACACTCTGGGAGTAAGAATCAACTCACCGAATCAGTCGAGGTGCTACACCGAGTCAGTTCTCCAGTGCTGGACAGAAAGTATTAACACAGGAAGCAAATGGTATGGGAGTGCCATCTAGTCGGCAGCTTGCAAACTTTATTCATATACTAGTTGAACAGCCCGTTACACGGGCCACAGTGCTACTGTCACCCGGTCGCGGGGCAGTCACGCGCGAGACTGCCCGCGCCGAGGCTGATACAGAGCAGGACACTCCTTCGAAGCGCCCAGCTCTGTATCAGCCGCGGCACGGGCAGTCTCTACTGCGCATGACTGCAGCACGCGCAGCAGTGTCTACTGCGCATGTCGTGCGTTACACACGAATTAGCGAATTATTATATAGGATTTAAAAGGACAGTGTAGTCCAACACTGAGGGAACAGGATGCTTAAACACAATCAAGTTGGGTAGATGAGAACCATCTGACACGTTTCATGCTGCATAAGCACTTCATCATAGATACAATGTAACTCCAAACTTCCATTTAAAAACCCTTTTTCCACATCGTGATTGGGTGTTACAATTCGAAATCTCAACTTAACCAACCAATAAATGATTTGGATCTATCGTGTTTCCAAGAAGATGGCTCCTACCAGACAGGTGCTTATTCAAACTACTCTGGGGTTAACCTGTTGTTAAGCCACACCTGTCTAGCAGGTAACCGGTACAGAGAAGGTGACTAGAGAATGGGGTTAACAATGGGGTTTGATCACTCGTCCAAAGGGCAAAAATAACACTATATTGTTCTACTGTGCATTTGCCCCCTGTTCGATAGCAATACCCTAAATATCAAAGATCGAGATATAATTAAATATAAACACATCATTTTTGAATGGCAAGACTAAGAGCCAATCCAATGTACACAATGTGTAGGTATGTGTACCATATGATAAATCCTAATACAACATAAACTAAATGTCTATACTTGGTTAAAGTACATTAAACCCTACATAATTGCCCTCAAAATTGGCTAAACCGGGTATAAAATAAATACCTACAAACCAGATCAAATACTCTAATATCCACTGATAAAATATGATACCATATAATGTTACAGGTAACAACGATAATAATCATAATCATAATAAAAATTCACAGAATAAAATGTATATATGCCAGCTTCTGATGGTAATTTCCCCCACTGTTGTTTGTATCAATAGATATGTCCGGTTCTAGGTGTTTGCCTTCTAGCTCAGTAGCCACCAAAAAAAAAACAATGTGTCCATAGGGCATACCCTCAATTGGCAAGATCGAGTGGGATCGTCAAAACAAATGGCTAATGTCCCACTCGGCATTGAGTGCAGCTGGGACCCTGGTATCTAGGTGCAATATCCAGAAAGCCTCACACTCATCTAGCAATCTGGGCATGTCACTTCCTCTCCAGGGTAACACCACCCTCTCGATGCAGACAAATGCCAGTCCCGCTAGGTTGCCCCCAGGGGCATCATTGATATGCCTGGAGACCGCTGAATCTACCAGATGTTTCTCTGTTTGGTATAAATGCTCTCTGATTCGTTGTCATAAAAGCCTACCAGTCTGTCCAACGTACTGTATCCAGCACAGTTTGCAGGTGAAGAGATATATGACATTCTTAGTGCTACAGTTAATGTAGCTTGTGCTCTCTTATTACAGCAATGGGTCCATGAGAATTTTGGCCTCTCTCTCTACGGGAAGCATACTTTCACATGCCTACCCACATGCAACATCAGTGATTTCTTCTTTTCGTCTTTCAGGACTGCCACTACCAATTTACTTCTCTACCCTTTGGACTCTCATCTGCTCCACTGGTTTTCACAAAGATTATGGCCACTCTATGACTCATCTTCTTTGCTTATCTAGAATATCCCCTACTGAAGTTGCCATCTTTGATTCTGTCCCAATCCCTGGTCTTTCTAGGGAAGAAGTTTAACACTCTTCAGGGACATGTTATCCTGCCAATGGACAAAGTACAGATGTTGTGATAATGGACGTCAGCCTGTCAAGATGGAGATCTACATTCAGCTCTCTGGTGATAAAGAGCCTCTAGTCTGACCATGAGAGTCAATTTTCTATCAATGGTTTGGAACTGCCACTGATTCACTTGGGTCTTCAGCATTGGGGCCAGTCACCTCACAGTTGGATCAACAGTCTTGTGTTGGCCTTTTTATCTGTGGAATAGGTTTATTGATGATAGGTTCTAACTTTCATATTTTCTATTTATTAAATCTATTTCTCTGTAGAGAAGCACTTTCCTATTTTTAGTATTTTTGCTGTACTCCTAAATCTTTCTCTAAAACGGATGTGCCAAGTACTTTCCCATTTAGTATATATAAGTAGCATGTTTGTTATTGCATCCCAAATGTGTAACATTACATTTAACTATATTAAAACTCATGTGCCACTTTTTCTCCTATTCACTCAGTTTCCCTAAATCTTTCAGCTGAGAAAAAACATCCTTCGCTCTATGTATTTCCTTACATAGCTTAGTGTCATCTGCAGAGATTGAGACACTTATTTCAATACTTATTTCTAGATCATTAATAAGCAAGTTAAAAAGCATTGGACCCAGGACTGAATCTTGTGGCTCTCCAGCTGTTGTAAATCAACTCTCCCCATCATCAGACTGAGACCAACAGAGACAGAAAACAAGAGACACACACAAAAAGACATACAAAGTGATACAAAGAGAGAGAGAACCACAAAGCACCAGGTATGAAGAGAGAGATGCACAGAGAAACACAAAGAGAGAAAGGGAGACAGAAAAAGACAAACAAATAGAGATATAAACAGAGAAATATACACACAAACACATACAAAATATACACACACACACACACACACACACACGAAATCACACAAACACATACATACCACAGACTGCTGTAAGGCAGATAGCATGAGTGATAGACACAGAGAGAGATTGCAAAAGAGAGTGAAGGAGGAAGAGATAGACACAGTAACAAAATGGCTGAGATGGCAAAAGTGAAACTGATGCATCAAAACAGACCAGCAGAATGAGACAGCAGAGCACAGTAATTGGGGATTGTATCAATAAAAAGCACCATGTATTTCAAAGGGATGTTTTCATTACTCTAAGCTAGAACAAGAGAGAGAAATAGAAAGCCAGAGAATGACAGTGATGCTGCACTGAGCGAGATAACATCCAATAAAAGTATTATCTTGTTAACTGTGCCTCACCTGTCCAGTTGGTTAGGTCAACTTCATCTGTCAGTAAAGCAGAAAGAGCACACAGCTGTAATTATGAAATGGCTCATGATAACTCTTGTGAAAAAGGATATGAGCCACTGTGACACTCAAAGAATGGAAGTGGAACACTTTGTGACAAATAGCTCGATTTTGTAAGTACTTTCAAAATCACCTATATTTATGTTTTGTTTTTTTTTTAACAATAATTTGAGACATTTGTTTTTTATGCAATGTAGACATTACGAACTAGCCTACCAAACAGATACAATACATTTCCCAATACTCTTCCATGTACTGCTGGTTTGTGCTAACTAATTTGCATAAAACTGACCAACTGCAAATCATTTAACCCTTTGATTGCCAGAGAGGTATTCAACGCACTGCATTGCAAATTGTTGGATACCTTTCTCTGGCACTCAGAGGGTTAAATCCTGACAAGATATATGTTCCCACACCCATTTAAAAACAGTGCATTTATTGAATTTGGATGTAGTACCTTAACAAAATTATCTATATATATCTATATATATATATATATATATATATATATATATATATTACATATATAAAAGAGAAAGCCTGCATCTCAACACACACCCAGGGGAGGCAGTGAGGAGGAGAAATTCAAATCTCCTCCATGCTGCCAGTCCTGGAGATACAGAGAGGCATGATTTTGACAGAAGTGGGCAGGGGCTCCTGTCAAAATCTCTGCAAGGAGTTGGCCCTCTGTCAACATCTGCCTGAAAGAAAAAAAATATTGCCGACACACACACATACATATGCATACATACAAACACCAAACACACACTGTGACATACACTGTGTCAAAATACTAATCCATTACTTTATTAACCCTTTGAGTGTCACAGGGGTATGCAACACCTATGGCCAAGACTGGAGTTATATAACATTCATTTTAAGCATTTCAGAGCCAGAGAGGTATGCCTTCATTCATACTTAACATGACGAGCAATGCCGTCCCACATTGCTAGTATATCCTAAATGTGAGAAACTGCAGTGTTAAATCAACCATGGGGTATCTGAGGACAATTGCATATGGACAAAATGGAAATTTTGGCACATTGCATTGGTGACATCTCCAGCATCCAATGGATGAAATGGAAATTGTAGCCAAAACACAATATAATGTGATAGTAAAAAAAAGCAGCTCCCATTAATCTTCAAAGTATTTGGGCCATGAAGACTGTTACTGCAATACTGTCGGAGTTGTAGTTCAAGAGTAATTGAATGATAAATTATCCCCCTCCCACCCCTGTTACCTAGTGTAAGCCACCTCCCAACAGATCTGGAATCTGGTCCCTTGACCAAACAGCTCACAGCAATTGACAATCTTCTTACTGTGAGCATAAGGAAAACCCTGCCCCCTTGACAGTCTTTTCAGGTTTTTTCTTATGCTCACTGAATATTGTCCCTTGCTGTGATCCATCCGGACAGTCTTGCAGCTCTGATGTGAGCAGTGTTACATCAGTAAAAGGGGCGGTAGGGGGATACTCTATTATTCAGTTACTCCTGAACAACAACTCTGACAGTATTGAAATAACACTCTCCATGGCCCAAAAACTATCAAGATGAATTGGAGCTGCTTTATTGTGGAACATTACCATCCCTGTAATCTTAATTCCCCTTATACTATTTTTGCACATACTTTAATCCTTTTAATCTTGATTATATGTTTGTTGATCTTTTCTTTTCATCAAAACCTTGCTACCACTAGATTAAAATATTCTATTCTGGAATATTAATTTTGTTTAGAAGCAGGGAATTGGGATTAAAATCTCTGTTGAGTATTGTGATGCCTCATATCTGAAGCCAGGTGGCAGCACAGTGTAAATATTCCCATATAAAGGGAAGATTTAATTCTATTTTTACTGCACAATTTACTTTTAAAAACTGGCTGAAAGAAACACTAGGCTAGCTTCTATTCATGCTATAATTTTATCATGGATTTTATGTCCCATATAGGTACAGGGTGGTGTTAGCCACAGAAAAAGCAAGAGACTGGTAAAGTAAAAATTATACATTTATTGTCTGAGTGGTTCTAGGATGCAAGCATTGAAGATAATTTAGGTCTCTTCTTCAGGCAAGTATAAAGGCTGGATACAGAATACATGACAGGTTAAACACTCATGCAAATTATTTTAACTTTGAAAGGGATAGTAATACTTGTAACAAAGTGCAGCTCCCAGTCTTTTTTATACTTTTTGTCCCACGTATACTATCAGACTTGTTGTTCAACTGTAATAGAATGAGAAAGGATCCTCCTTCTGCCCCTTCTAGCCACCTTCTATCGGATGTGGAATCTGGTCATGGGACTGTACAGATCACAGCGATGGACAATCTTCATGCAGTATGTATAAGGAAAATTCTATAGGATAGGAACAGCCTTCACAGCAAGAATCAGAAACCCATCCATGACTCCTTAAGTTATTTCATTAAAAAATATAAATATCTTAAGGAGTCATGGATGGGTTTCTGATTCTTGCTGTGAAGGCTGTTCCTATCCTATAGATTTTTGCTGTGTAACATCTAAAAGGGTTAATAAGGTGAACATAGCATTGGTCCGCTTCTATTGGCGGTGGCTGTTTTGAAGCAGGTTCTTTTGATTTTGTTGATTTTAATCTTTTATAAGTAACAATGGTGATTAGGTTTGTTTGTGTCTATGATTAAGCGCTAGTATGAGCGCGAAACGCTTTAGACTGTGATTGTTAGTCCTGTTTCATATGGGATCTTTGTTTTGTCTCACCTCTGTCCTGCTTTAATCTGCCATAGTATTTTAAAGAGCCAAATAAAGCTACGTCTGTTTTAATTATTCTCTGGAAGTGCCATTCGTTCCTTTATCTCTACGCAATGAGTTCGGAAGAGAGACCCGACTGAGAGTGAGCACCCGGATGAAGTTTGAGCGGTGAGTCCCTTAAAGGATTTTGTTACAATGTTGCTGTTGCACTTTATAACTTATATAAACGTAGTAGCACCTACTTCCTTATGTATAAGGAAAACCCTTCCCCACTTGATGAAAGGGGCTAGGATTTTCATTATTCTTACTGAAGATTGTCCTTCACCACTCTCCATCCTGACCAGCTTGGAGAGGCAGAGTGCCACTGGGAAAAAGAGGTGGGAGGGGGATCCTTTCTGATTCAACCGCATTTGAACAACAAGCCTGATATTATTGAAATACATCTCTATGTGGGACAAATAGTATAAAGAAGACTCGGAGCTGTACTTTTGTTACAAGTATAACTATCCCTTTAAATTCCATTGGCATTGAATATTCTTGGCAATATTGTCTATAATTAATTCCCTAGGCTCCAGCAGAGTCTCTTTGTAGTTGGCTAAGTGATATAAGCAAGATTCATTACCTTTTCGATGCTCCAGTGCATTTTTATTCTTTAGCCAGAGATGGCTAAGTCTATACACCCTGTTCCAAATTATTATGCAAATGATATTTAAGTGTCACAAAGATTAAATATTTTGTTTTTCAGTTTAACTCGTGGATGGCATTGTGTCTCAGGGCTCTTTTGATCACTGAAAACATTCTCGGACACCTGTGATAATTAGATTGCCAGGTGAGCCCAATTTAAAGAAAAACTACTAAAGATGGGTGTTCCACATTATTAAGCAAAGCACCATTTGTAAGCAATATGGGGAAGAAAAAGGATCTCTCTGCTTCCGAAAAGAGTGAAATAGTTCAATGCCTTGGACGAGGTATGAAAATATTAGATATTTCACGAAAACTTAAGCGTGATCCTTGCACTATTAAGAGATTTGTGGCTGATTCAGAGCACAAACGGGTTCGTGCAGATAAAGGCACATTGAGGAAGATTTCTGCCAGATCCATGCATCGGATCAAGAGAGCAGCTGCTAAAATACCATTACATAGCAGCAAACAGATATTTGAAACTGCTGGTGCCTCTGGAGTCCCACGAACATCAAGGCGTAGAGTCCTCCAGAGTCTTGCAACTGTGCATAAACCTTCTATTCGGCCACCACTAACCAATGCTCACAAGCAGAAACGGCTGCATTGGGCAGAAAAATACATGAAGACTAATTTTCAAACAGTCCTGTTCACTGATGAGTGCAGTGCAACCCTGGATGGTCCAGATGGATGGAATAGTGGATGGTTGGTGGACGGCCACCCTGTTCCAACACGGCTGCGACGTCAGCAAGGCGGTGGTGGAGTCATGTTTTGGGCTGGAATCATGGGAAGAGAGCTGGTCGGCCCCTTTAGGGTCCCCCAAGGTGTAAAGATGTCCTCTGCAAAGTATGTGGAGTTACTGACTGACCACTTTCTTCCCTGGTACAGAAGGAAGAACTATGCTTTCCGTAATAAAATCATCTTCATGCATGACAATGCACCATCTCATGCTGCAAAGAATACCTCTGCATCAATGGCTGCTATGGAGATAAAAGGAGAGAAAGTCATGGTGTGGCCTCCATCCTCCCCTGACCTCAGTCCTATTGAGGACCTTTGGAGCATCCTCAAGCAAAAGATCTATGAGGGTGGGAGGCAGTTTACATCCAAACAGCAGCTCTGGGAGGGTATTCTGACATCTTGCAAACAAATTCAAGCAGAAACTGTCCAAAAACTCACAAGTTCAATGGATGCAAGACTTCTGAAGCTGCTATCAAATAAGGGGTCCTATGTTGAAATGTAACGTGACCTGTTAAAATGTTTAAAACGTTAAAATGTTGTTAAAAGTTTGATTGAAATAGCTTTTGGTTTCAGTAAATATGCTGCAAACACAACAAATGACAATTTTCAGTTCTTTACAAACTATAAAGTGTTTTGAAACTTACTGTGCATAATAATTTTGAACAGTGAATTGTAAGTTTTTTATTTTTTAAAAAAATACTGTTATCATTAGGAGGTTTGTTCAATAAAATTTGAATTGTACTCTTAATAGTTGAAAACATGAGAATTATGCTGACTGTTATTTACATCAATTATTTAGGTAAATGAGAAAAATATCATTTGCATAATAATTTGGAACAGGGTGTAGAATGTATGGATTAACCCTCTGAGTGCCAGAGGGGTGCGCAACCCATTGCACCCCTCTGGTGTTCAGAGTTTTAACTCACACAACTAAAGACTAAAATTCACTGGAGCATCAAAAAGGAAATAAATCTGCTTTAGATTTTATCTTTTTGACAAGTTTATAATAAAATCTGGTACATAATTATGTTAGGAAGAGTACTTTTATGACAGGCTTTAGGGCTCCTACACCAAATAAATTATTTTTGACAATTCTACCTAAGAGTAAATGTTATGTAAATGAAAATACTCAGCTGTTCATCTCAGTTGTCATAGAGATCATAGGGTTTGGTTGCTGCTGAAACAGCCCAAAGGGCACTCACCCATAAGTGATGATGAGTGACATTCCCCTGCATTTAATTTGTTAAACACAGATATCATCACTTATCATTTTCTGGGGATGGGTATGGATAGGTGGAAGAAGATGTCAGCTGCCTTTTTCTGTGTGACTGGAGACAAGTCAATCCACGACTTGTAAGTAAAATAACATGCCACAATCTCCTGGGCACAGAACGAAACAAACCATTGTTTTCCATCCCAGGAACTGTTTGCATCCTCTACACCATACTCCACTGTTTGTCCTTTAACCCCTTAAGGACCAATCGCGCGCACATGCGGCTGGCACTTAAGGACCACGGACCATTTTTTTTATTGGTGATCCCGGTTCAGGGCTCCACGAATGGCGTGCAGCCGCTTTGGGAGCCCTGAAATCCATGACGGTCCTGGCACTTCATGGGTCCTTATGGCTCACCAACCAATGATGTGCCAGGACCGTCAAGGGTCCTTAAGGGGTTAAGGCTATAGAAGCCCCAAAGATCAAAAGTAGAGTTAAAGTGGACCAGCCACTGTAGGAAAGGTTTAGTTAATTGTAAAGCTAATTAAAAACTGCCTATGTATTGTGATAGCTAATAATTGCAATATAGATAGATATAATGAACTTATGTGTTGGGCCAGTGAATGAATTGAAACAGAGCCCACACACTGGGATCACTTCTAATACCACAGCATCTGATACGTTTGGCTTCAAAGACAATTAATTAGCAGGGATGAGGAAAGCATTACTGTAAGTTCAGAACTGGTATGAAATATGACATTTTGCATGATATGACACTTATACTGCCAAACAGATGTTTTGTTTTGTGTCCTGTTTTAAACAGTCAGATTGCTGGAAATTGATCACATAATGTCTATAAAATTTCAAAAACAAACAAAATAAAACAAAACAAAATAGTTTTGCTTATATTCAGATATCGAATAGGTCACTCATCTGAATGAGATAGGAGAGCCAGGACTGCAGGACAACTCTTCCTCAAACTCTCACTCTCCACTACTTTGTTTCTCCACTTAGTCTCTCCCGTGCCCCCACCCTTTTTGCGCCAGTGCTCACCAGGGGCTGGATTCTATTGCAGGTGCTAATTTATCACTGCTTTTATCTCTAGGTTTCCCCATAGACTTCTGTAGGAAAATGTTTGATAGACGCCTTTAAAAAGGGCCTGGATACTTATTTAAAAGAGCATAACATAGAGGGAGGGCTATGTACGTTAGTATTGGGATTAATATTTACTTAGGGCTTGTTGATCCAAGGAGAAATCTGATTGCCATTTGGAATCAAGAGGGAATTCCCCCCCCCCATTCAAGGCAGAATTTGAAATTGCTATATTGAGGGTGTTTTTTTTGGCCTTCTTTTGGATCAACAATGGTAAAAAACAGGAATAGGAAAAGGGTTGAACTAGATGGACGCAAGTCTTTTTTTCAACCTAAATTACTATGTAAAATGGATGTTAACATTTATCACCTGCCATAGAATCCAGCCCCAGAACCCCTGTTCCTCCTATCTCCATCTCACCAGCTTTCCACCCTCTCATGCACTTTTCTCTACTCTTGACCCCCCTCTTCTGTGATGTACTATCAATTTGGATGCATATCAGTTTGGATACATCTGAAATTTTCTCTGGATCCTCCACATCTTTCCACTAAATGAATTTCTCTCATTTGCTCATTTCTACTAATTGGCATACTATGCAGAAAATTAGCATACAGTACCACACTTTGCCACTAAAATATAAAGGTTCATTTCTTAAATACTATTTATTTTACAGAAACGTGGCTAGCACACTATATGGGCAGATTTAAATTATCTGTAAAGTAAACTAAACTACTAGGATGACAGAGCTTCTTTTTAGTCAAAGGACCAGCAGATACATAGTTTGGGTTTAGGTGATATTACTGGAAAGTGATTTTTATCAGTGAAGCAGTGCATACTAATCAAGTTCTGTGCTGCACTGAGAGCCATGTTAGCATTCAATGCTGCAATCAGTTCAGTTCTCATTAATACTTTTATCTCCTAAACTATGAATCATCTGTAATTTTGGCTAATATGATGCGTAGGAGGTTTTGAATGAAGCTTCACCTAAGCTGTTTCAAAGTGGCAGGTCTGCTGAGCTGAGACTGTCCTGTCTCACTGTCAGAGGTTAACACCAGCTATAGAACAGCACTGTCAGTAGCACCAAAGAAATTAACTAAATGCCTAGCAGAAAGACAAAGATAATAAAGCC
This sequence comes from Rhinophrynus dorsalis, assembly GCA_037306005.1. Lineage (NCBI taxonomy): Eukaryota > Metazoa > Chordata > Amphibia > Anura > Rhinophrynidae > Rhinophrynus > Rhinophrynus dorsalis. The sequence goes on from CM074719.1 coordinate 158,124,495, forward strand.
AAGGCAGACCAACTGTCCTACAGGGTGAGGATAACATAGTAACATTGATGGTGAAGCTGAAATAGAATGTGTCCATCAGTTTCAGCCTTTAAAATATCACCCTTATTGATACAGATGAAGGGAAATACTATTGAAACCATTACAAATTAAGCTCCAAGGGCTTAAAAACAAATACTTTCCTGACTTTCCTGGATTGACAACCAAAAAATACTTATTGATTTAAATCAAGCTTGTAACCCCTTGAATGTTAGATAGGTCTCCAGTGCATTGCAATATAACCTCTAGCATTATTGGGTTAAATGCACCATTTCCATCAATGTAAATGTGGGAAAATAATACTTGTTCACTCAGATGCCGTATGTTTGCTCCAGAATTGCTCTTTGTTTGTTTTTGCATATGGCCTGTAGTTACTAGGCCCAGGAACCATCTGTGATGTCACAACCAGAAATCACAAGGAACGTTGCCCTTTTGGGTGCCTCAGACATACTCTGTCCCAAGGGCCTTTGATGTAGCCAAATTAATATGTTTCATCTCCAGGGTGAGAGTCAGTAGTCTTTGTAATGTAGAAACAACTTGAGTGTCAGTTTTCAGTCAGGAAGAATGAACTTCAGTAAGTAAAACAGCAATTCATTAGGCAGTTCTGAGTAGCAACACAAGCAATTCGTAGAGTTTATTCTTTCTCATAGGGAACACTGTTGGGCACTACTCCCCTGGAACCCTCAGCCAGAGACTCCCTTTGATCCTTCCTTCAGTACGTGACACAAAAGTGACCTTCCATAGATCATACTCAGCCTCAGGTAGATTATTAGTGTCTTGTTGCTCCAGGCAATCAACAGTGTTCTCTTGAGGTGTCTCCATCCTCTACCGCACTGACTGTCCAGGCCCCAGATGGGGACTTGCTCCAGCTTCCTTGAATAGTCCGTGGCCCATGAGGAATCCTCCCTCCACTGGTAGGACCCTAACACTGCTCCAGGTGGGAGCCCCCATTCCTGAGTATATGCAGTTCTCTCTTTCCCTCTCCCTCTAAATAACTCTAACTATATAACCCCATAAAGCCTCCTGGGCCTATATAGAATCAGATTGAATGTGTAGAAATAGATTTCAACAATCCAAAAGTTAGTTGGAATATTGAAAATCTCAAATCTAGGTACAATTTTTGTAATTTGAGATGCCAAGGGTGTGTAACGTGGCTCTCCGGTTATTGTTGGACTACATCTCCCATCAACCTCAATCAGCTGTTGAGCTTCTCTGTGCTATACAATGTAAGCAATTGCTATGGAAACAATGGTGGAGGGATTTTTCATCAGAATTGTATATATACACAGTAGAGCTGGCACCGCTTACAGTAAATTAAAGTCAGCCGTCTGCAAATCCCCTTGTGAGTAGACAAACGTTACTAGCAAATAGCTGTGGCTTAGAGGAAATGCCTCTTAATATCAGTATACTGAGAGCACAATACGTGAATAAGGATTAAGGAGTAGATGTTCTAGAGATTTTCAGGGTCTTATGCTGAAAGCTAAATGTAGCAATTCTGAAACAAACCAGTTGCATTAAAAGGGACAAATAAACATTTCCAAATTGTTCATTGATTATAAGGGTCTTTTAACCCCTTGAATGCCATAGAAGTCTCCAACAATTTCAAAGTAATGCATTGCAGACCTCCCTATCATTTAAGGGGTTGGATAAAAGCCACATTTAAAATAAATGGAAATTTTGATCATCTCCATGGTTTCATCCTGGACTCCTCATATTTTGATTTCTACATAAGGCCCCTAAGATGCAATTCGATGGGCTGTATGTGAAAAGAAAAGTGGAGGAGTTCTGGGTTAAACTGAAAATTCCCATTGATTTAAACCAGAACTTTCATGTGACTAACATTGCCCCCCCCCCCAATACTTTACTAACTTAGCGATAAGCACAGTCATATTGTCCTTAAAGGGACATTAATGTCCCATAAAAAAGTATACTTGTTTTGTAGAGGTGTAAAAAATAAATTATTTGGCACAAAACCTTTATGGTTTGAGAGATATTCGTATGTAAAGTCCTTCTCCTGACATTAGTGCTGTGCTGACAGCAGGAGGTCCCGGTCCGGAGACCAGCTGGCAGCTCTGCAGCAGAGCTGAAATTGAGTTATTTAGAAAGTATTACTTAAGGTCTACAAAGTGTTCCTGGTTTGCAAACACACTTTGTAGACCATTCCCATGAAGTAGTTCTTTTTAAATAACGCAATGTCAGCTCTGCTGAAGAGCCTCCTCGAGTCGGCTGACTCGAATCTCCTGCTGTCAGCTTTACAGCTGACAGCAGGAAAAGGGAAAGTTTATAGGTGAATATTTCTCAAACCATAGCGGTTTGAGAGATAGGATTTTTGCCACATAATGTATTTTTTTTAACCATTACAAAACCAGAATAATTTTTTATGGGACTTTACTGTCCCTTTAAGCTCCATAAGTCAGTGGTATTGAAGAAAAATACTTCTTTGGCAGGCATCGGGCTACACAGAGCTTACACGAGAAGCTCTGAGTGCCTGCATGCTCAAGAACTTCCATTACCTAAAGGTAACCAACGTCACCACACATGCTGGCAGTGAGCGGGACAGACAGTGCAGACTCAGAGGTACATTTCCTCCAAGATATCTGCGCTGTTTGTCCTCTGGTTCCTGCCAGAGAAGTATTCCTCTTCAATAGCGCTGACTTATGGAGCTTAAAGGGATAGTAATACTTAAAATGTAAAAAAAAATATGTTGTAGGGTTTATCCCCCTGAGTAAAACAAGGGTACTCCCACTGCTGAGATATATTTTATTAAAAAATTATAACAGCTCAAACTTGAATTTTTTAGGTGCAATATCACAGTGGCCTGAAAATTTACAGTGGTGCTGTTGCTACACCATCCTATGGCCTGCTCTGGTCTGTAGACCATAAATCTCCATAGGATGGTGTAGCAACAGTTCCACTGTAAATTTTCAGGTGACTGTGACATTGCACCTAAAAATTCACGTTTGAGCTGTTATAATTTCCTAATAAAATATCTCTCAGCAGTAGGAGTACCCTTGTTTTATACGGGGGACAAAAACCCTACAACATATATTTTTTTACATCTTAAGTATTGCTATCCCTTTAAGAACAGTATGACTGTGCATATCGCTAGGTTAGTAAAGTATTGGGGGGCAATGTTAGTCACATGAAAGTTCGGCTTTAAATGGAGATTTTAACACCTTGATTGCTAGAAAGATCTCTATGTATTGCAAAGCAATACGTGCCTAATTGTAACCACTAATGAATGTCCCACCCACATTGGTGCCAGCCATAATATTGGATGGAACTCACATGGGTCAGTCATCATGTGTCCAGATTGGTGGTGGAATGAAGGAGACTTGAGAAAAGGAACTAGGATGACAGAACGGTGCAGAAGTATAATTTCAGAAGTGCGTCATCTCTTATCTTATGTATGCAAATACACTGATTAATATCTGCATAAGATACAGTAATGGTGATACATGGAGCTATGAAGTGGTGTGCCTGGGACACCAAAGGTACACATTAACATCACTTTCACAAATAAACGCAAACATATTCAGATCGTTAAGGCAAACATTGGCTTGCTTACTGGCAAAACAACTTGGGACCAAGGTGTAAAATATCAGATTTATTATTATAATTCTATTTACAGCTACTGTACAGAGACAGATTGCTGAACAAACATGACTTTCTGTGACCTATCTTATTATAGGACAAATTACACCAGTCCTTAATTTACGTAGCAGATACTGACTAGAAGTTACTGGTAGGTTACATGTGAATACAGACAAATAATTATACGTATGTTACCACTATACTAATATATTCATTTTTTACATGACAACATTCCTTATTTAACTCTGTTTGAAATGTTCAGCCTTTTGATGTCAAACACATCTCCAACACATTGCTTCACATTTTAGCATCCAAAGGGTTAAGTGAACTTCACATTTGCTCCTTTAGCTCCTTAGATAAGTTGGAGACCTGCCTGTCATCCCCGGGTTTAAAACGTAATCCTTTGAATTCAAAGGCTTATTGGATTAAACCAGCATCTGTATTAAAGCAAACAGTTTTATAGATATAGGTGGTCATGTACTATAGGGACACATCGCTGATCAGACAGTCATATTGGGGAGCAATGCTGGTTTGCAGCCACTTTCCAGTGATTTTCAGAGATGTGTCAAAAGTTATTGCTTAGAGACATTAGCTGCTCCTCACTGATGAAAACCAAGAAGGCCCAAACATACATCTGAGATTAGGTGTGAAAATTGCCATGGGGCCCCCGGACCCTACCATGCAACTCCACCCCAGAAATGCCACTTATACATAGTCTACCTCCACAATGCCCCCATTGTCACCTCCACATTGTACTCCCCATTGTCCACCTCCACATTGCCCCCACTGTCCACTCCACTTCTACATTTCCCCCACTTTTCACTTTCACATTGCTCCCTTTGTCCACCTCAACAATGCCCCATTGTCCATTTCCACACTGTCTCATTGTCCACCACTACATTGCCCCATTGTCCACTTCCACATTGCCCCCACTGTCTACTCCACTTCCACATTGCCCCCATTGTACACCTCCATAATGCCCCCATTTCCACATTACTCCCATTGTCCATTTCCACATTACCCCCATTGTCAACCTCCAAAATGCCCCCACTGTCCACCTCCACAATGCTTCCATTGTCCATTTCCACATCGCCCTTATTGTCTACCTCCACAGTGGCCAGTTCAGAGATGGCCGCCAGGTGGACAGAGCAGCGCTGTACTTCTTACTCACTCTTCTTTTTCTCCTATGTCCTGCACATGCACAGTCAAGGAACTCACTTTTGATTTCCCTGGTTGCACATGCATGTGCAACAGAGGCAGAGGGAGAAAGGATGTGTGCCATGGTCTCAGCTGGGGTTGAAAGGGCGGCCGGGCCCCCTGGAGTGATGGTCACAGTGGTGACCCCTGCAACTACAGTAGTTATGCCACTGACTTTGAGGTTGGACTGGAATTTCTGGAAATGATCAGTATGATTTGTTTCATGATATTTATCCTTTGTGAAGTTAAAAGAGATTGGACCCTGGGTTTGAAAAGGTCCTTGAGTCTGCTCCAATATTTGGCAGCTTGTCCCTAGCTGAGCATCTCTGGCCCTCACTGTGCACACTCATTACATACCAGTATGGTGGTCCTTTTGTGCCTCTGGAATACAGAATACACTGAAGAGTAATAAATAATGGTGTGCTCCTGACTACAGTATTGCACACCGCTAGTTGAACACTAAGGCCTCGATTCAGTTGTGTCCACAGCTGTTTTTTCTGCTGACACCATTTTGTCAAGCATGGTAAGCTATTCAGTCACCTGTGCTGTAAAAAATACCAGCAAAAGAAAAAAACCTGCCGGGCGATAAAGTAAGATGTGTTTTTGCCCACAGCAAATAATGAAAACACCTCAAGTTTTAAGACCCAGTTTTTTTGTGACTAGAGTCCCTTATCAGAACTGAAAACAGTCGATGCAGCAATTGAAATAAAAATAAAAGTGAATAAAAACCCAAGTTCCCTGTGGATGTATTGATATGGGGCCCTAAGCTGGGATGTATTGGTGTTTTGCCTATTATGCCATATATTGTTTAATGTTCTTTTAGTCTCATGCAATTCCAGGTAAAAGACATCGTTTTGGATGGAACATTGCCCTGCTTGTGCCTCCTTATTGAATGAATATTCATCCACCAGTGAGCAAATGTACTGATGCATGCTAGTGAGACTATACATTGGCATAAAAGGAATGCAAAAATAGTGAGACACTAAACAGTTACTACTTGCTACTTACAGCATGTTATGCCTCCTATCACATCAGTTCATGTTTCCTTAGAATTCCTTTGGTGCAGTTTCAGAAGCACATATGTGAAAAAAAAATCAATTGAGATTAGCGATTTATTCATTGTACTGATGATTAAGTGCAGTGGGTTATGGAGCTGGAATGGAATGGATAAACAGAAACTACAGCTGTTCAGGTTTAAATTATTATATTTCTACTAGCAAAAAAAAGCACAGTGTTGCCTGTGCAAGAGTAGTCGCAGAGCCACACCAATGGTAGCAGGCAAAAGGGAGTGGGTGGCAGACACTGATGAGTGACAGAAAGGGAGGGACATTGGACATTGTATGTGGGAGCAAAAGTGATTGAGGGCATGCATTCAGGTATGTGAGAAAGTGAGGGCAGGAAATCAGTGCCCCCAGGCATTTATGGAGAGGTAAAAGTCTGTCCCCTTCAAGTCTTTGCAGAGATTTAAACAGGAGTGGCCGGGGGGCTCCTATTGGAGAGGCAGTATGGTGGATATTACAATATCTCCTCCTTAGTGCTTCCTGGGGTTTGGCTGGCACAAATGGAGAATTTCGGTCATGTGTCAGCCTTCTTCTTTTATTAACATAAAAGATATATATGTGAGTCAAGTGTGTGTGTGTGTGAGTGTATGTGGAATATGTGTGTGAGTGGACTGTGCAGGTGAGTGGAGTGAGTGGAGTGTGAGTGTGTGAGTGCAGTGCTAGTGTGTGAGTGGAGTGTGGTGTATATGCATGTGAGTGGTGTGTATGTTTTTTAGTGGAATGCTAGTGTGTGAGTGTGAGTGGATTGTCAGAGTGTGTGTGAGTGGAATGTTAGAGTGTGTGAGTTAAGTGTGCGAGTCGATTGTGAGCATGTGGGGGGTATGTGTGTGAATGGAGTGAGTGCGAGTGTAGTGTCAGTGGAGTGTGAGTTGAATGTGTATGTGTCAGTGGGGTGTGTGACAGGGGTGCATGGAGTGTGCATGTGGAGTGGAGTGTGTCAGTATGTAGAGTGTGTATGTTGAGTCTGAGTGTGTGGAGTGTGAGTGGTGTGTGTGTGTGTGTAAGTGTATATGGTCTGTGAGTGGAGTGTAAGAGTGGGGTGTGTGTGTGAGGGATATGTGAGTAGGGTGTGCGTCTGAATGGGGTGTGTGCCTGAGTAGGGTGTGTTTATCTATATGTGAGTGGAGTATGTGAGTGGAGTGCGAGAGTGGAGTGCGATTGTGTATGTCTGTGAGTGGAATGCAAGTGGGTGGAGTGTGAGAGTGTGCGAGAGGAATATGAGAGTGGGTGAGTGGAGTGTGTGAGTGCAATGTGTATGTGTGAATGGAATGTGTATGTGTGTATATGTGAGTTGGGTATGTGTGAAGTGTGTAAGTATGTGGAGTGTGAGTGTGTGATGTATAGGTGTGTGTGGAGTGTGTATGGTGAGTGGGGAGAGCGTGTTGTGTGAGTGGAGTGTGAATGGGGTGTGTGAGTGGGAGGGTTTGATTTGGGTGTGTGAGTGTGTGGATTGTGGGTGTGTGAATTGTGTGTAGTGCGTGTGGTGTGTGAGTATATGTGGTGTGTGAGTGGAAGATGTGAGTGTGAGAGGGATGCGTGTGAGTTGAGGGGTCACTGGTGTGTGTGTGGGGGTGTATGAGGGGGGTTGGAGTTGATTGTGTGAGGGTGGGGCTTTGAGTTGGGTGTGAATGGGTATGTCTGAGTGGGTTATGACTGAGTGGGGTGTGAGTGGGGTCTGTGTGTGAGTGGGGTTTGTTTGTGAGTGTGGTGTGTGTGGAATGTGACTGAAGTGTGTGTGAGTGGTGTGTGTGTGTGAGTGGAGTGTGTGTATGTGGTGTGTGTGAATGAGTGGGGGTGTAAGTGAGGGTATGTGAGTGGGGTTTATGTCTGAGTGGGGGGTGTCTGAGTGTGAGAATGTGTGTGTGTGTGTGTGTGTGTGAAGTATGTGAGATGTTTGTGTGTGTGGGGGTGTGTGAGTGAGTGGGGTGTGTGAGTGTGAGTGGGGCTTGGAGTGTGTGGAGTGGAGTTTGTGTGTAGAGTGAGTGTGTGTGTGTGTGTGTGAATGGGTATTTGAGAGTATGTGAGTGGGAGTGTGTATGTGTGGGCATATGTGTGAGTGGTGTGTTAGTGGAGTGAGTGGGTATACGTGTGAGTAGGTATGTGAGTGGGGTGTGTGTGATCGTGAGTGTGTGAGTGTGCCTGTGAGTGTAGTGTGAGAATGGTATGCAAGTTTGTATGTGTGTGTGTGTGTGTGTAGTTTGAGTGTAGATGTGTGAGTGTAGTGCTAGTGTGTATGTGTGTTAGTGAATTATCAGAGTGTGTGTTAGTGGATTGTGAGATGTGTGAGTGGAATGTGAGAGTGTGTGAGTGGAGTGTGTGAGTTTGTGGTCATGTGCATGAATTAAGTGAGTGTGAGTGGAGCGTGAATGGAGTGTGTGTGAATGGGGTGTGTATTATTGGTGTGTGTGTGTGATTGGGGGGTGATTGGGATATGTGAGTATGTGGAGTGTGTGAGTATGTGGAGTGTGAGTGTGTGGATTGTGGGTGTGTGAATTGTGTGTGGTGTGTGATTATATGTGGTGTGTGTAAGTGGAATGTGGGAGTGTGAGAGGGGTGCATGTGAGCCGGGGGGGTCACTGGTGTGTGTTAGGAGGTGTGAGGGGGGTTTGAGTTGGTTGTGTGGGGGTGGGGCTTTGAGTTGGGGTGAATGGGTGTGTCTGAGTAGGTTATCACTGAGTGGGATATGAGTGGGTGTGTGTGAATGGGGTGTGTGAGTGGGGTGTGTTTGTGAGTGGGGTGTGTATGGAGTGTGACTGAGGTGTGTGTGTGATTGGTGTGTCTGAGTGAGTGGAGTGTATGTAAGTGGTGTGTGTGTGAGTGAGTGGGGGTACAAGTGAGGGTGTGTGAGTGGGGTTTATGTCTGAGTGGGGTTTGTCTGAATGTGAGAATGTGTGTGTGTATGTGTGGAGGGTGTGAGATGTATGTGTGTGTGGGGTGTGTGAGTAAGTGGTGTGCGTGAGTGTGAGTGGGGTTTGAAGTTTGTGGAGTGGAGTTTGTGGAGTGAGTGTGTGTGTGGGTTGTGTGAGTGGTGTGTGTGTGTGTGTGTGTGAATGGGTATTTGAGAGTATATGAGTGGGAGTGTGTGTGTGTGTGTGTGTGGGCATGTGTGTGAGTGGTGTGTTAGTGGAGTGAGTGGGTATGTGTGTGAGTAGGTATGTGAGAGGGGTGTGTGAGTGGGTATGTGTCTCTGGGCTGTGTTTGAGGATGCGTGTAAGTGGAGTGGGATGTGGGAGAGGAATGTATGAGGGGGGTGTATGTGGGGTGTGTGGTATGTGAATGTGGTGTGTGAGTAGGGGTTTGAATGGGGGTGAGGGGATGTTAGTTGGGTGTGTGAATGGTGTGTGTGTGTGTGCGTAGAAATGTGTGCCTGAGTTGGAATTTGTGAGTGAGTGGGAATGTGTGTGTGGAATGTGCGTGTGTTTGTAAGTGGAGTGATTTCACAAATGAGAGAGGAGGCATGGAGGATGTTAGCATAACTCCTCCTTACTGCTGCCCCTGGATGTGGCTGGCACAGATGTTCTTCTTTTATAATATAAGATTACGTTTTATGTAAATAAGATTCATATGTCTGCAGTGGAAAGATGACACTTCATTTTCAGTGAAAACCTTCCTATAAATCTTGTTACTAAGAAACTTATTTTCAAATGAAAAGCAGAGAAATTCTACAGGCAAGCCAGTTGCACAATATTTGACGACAGTGAGTTGGAGACCTTTCTATGTTACCTAATGTAGTCTATTATATCAGCAGTGGATGAGAATAATGTGTGGACTGGGGGTGGGGCTATGTGTGCCTAGAATGCCTTGTGAAAGGCACCTTAGAAGTAAATCCAGTCCTGCTAGTTGCCTACACAATGCAGAAATGACATAACTGTAATGCAACCTGATTTATCAATTGTCTACACAAACATTTGATCATTTGTGTGCAATTGTTAAGGTCATAGCCAGAGTTAAGATTTTGTGATAGCTATTAGCTAATTTATCTTGACTTTAGAATAACAAGCCAGGGGGTGTCGTTTGATAGCCTCAATATGTTTTTCACTATTTTCCTGGCAAGTTTAAGATGTACAGTATGCGCAAATCTTCCAGGCCATTAAAAAACGATCCCTGCTAATGACCTAATCACGAATATATTTTAAGTCTTTCTTTTTTTACACAATTAAATTCATTTTAAATGGCTATCATTCTTCCCAATGTTTACCTAACAATATGTAATAACCCCTTAACTGATAGACAGGTTTCTAATACATTAAAAAGCATTGTGTTGGAGACTGCTCAAAGTCAATTGGTTACAGGCCCCATTTAAATTAGTGGGTAATTTAATTTGTCCCCTAGGATGCAGTTGGTTTGCCACAGAATTGCTCTATTTTTGCTATACATATATAAAACCCATTGGGTTAGTTGAGAATCCCAGTCTTCAACTTCATCATGCTAATTGGGTGCAATTCTGAAGCAAACCAACTGTGCCATAGGGATCAAATGAAAGTTTTGAGCATTCCCATTGATCTAAATTAGATTTTTAGTCCCATGAATGCTATCAAGATATTCAGCACAATATAAAGCAAGGCATTGGAGGCTTCTCTAGCAATGATGTGCTTGAAAGCCCCATTCACCTCAATGGGGATTTTACTGCACCCTGTGGTGCAGATAGTTTCCGCCAAAATTATACCACTTTACCTTGAAGAATAAGGCCCATGTTTCAAGAGTTTATATTATTCCCTAAGATTATATTTTTACTTTTATATAGTCTTTACAGACAGCTATTTGCCATATTGGTTTAGCATTAAGGTAGCATTATGGTAAGAAACTATTTGCCAGCTAATATTCCAACATTTGCATAGCCAAAAGGCATCCATCAAGTTCAGCACATGCCATATCTCCCTGCTGATCCAGAGGAAGGTAAAACATATATTAGTTTAATTTCCCATTAAATCCAAGTGGTAAAAAATGTGTTCCTGACTCCAAATGGCAGTCAGATAATTCCCTGTATCAACATATAATTTGCTTCGAAACCAACTGTCATAATTCTCAATATTTTTCTGAGCTAGAATGGTATCCATTATTTTTTTGAAAGCAGCTACTGTATCTGCAAACACATCATCCAAAAGCAAAAAATTATATTACTTTATTGCCCTTACTGTGTAAAATCCCTGTCTTTATTTTCATCTAAAGAGCCTTTTCGCTAGTCTTAGTAGATAACCTCTCCCAGCTCTTTGAATACATAGTTTCTTAGATAGTTATTTGTATTGACATTGAATATATGTGCAAAAGGTAATCATCTTAAATGTCTCTTCTCTAATGTAAACAAAAATACAGTTAGGCTAGTCTCTCTAACTGATATCCTCCAATCCCTTTATTAGTTTGTTGTATGTCTGAACATTTTCCAGGTCTCTAATGCCTTGTTTTAAGAACTGGTGCCCAAATCTGTAATCCATATTCTAGATGATACCTTACCCAGGCTTTATAAAGTGGCATAATTATATGCCCATCCAAAACCCCTTTTTATGCAGGAGTATTCTGATGGCTTTTGAAGTGGCTAAGTGACACTGCTGTGAAGAATTGTCTATCAGTACTCCTCAGGTAGTTTCTCATTTAGTTTATATGTAGCTAATTTGTTTCTGCATCCCAAATGCATAATCTTACATTTTTCTGTAATACATCTCATGTGCTACTTTTCCACCCATTCCCTCAGTTTATTCAAATCTACTTTAGAGAAAAAACAATCCTGCTCTGCATGGATTTCCTTGTACTGCTTAGTGCTTCCAGCAAAGCTTGAGACACTACTTTCAATACCTGCTTCTTGATCATTAATAAACAAGCATCAAACGTTTTTGTAACGTTGGTTACCAAGCACACATAGAAGGCTGTTTCAATGAATCATTTTTCCTTCCATAACGAGATATCGGCTCTGCTGAAGAGCCTCCTCTTGATTCAGAGACCAGATTCTCCTGCTGGCAGCAGAACGCTGACAACAGGGGAACGGAAACTTTGAAACTGGCTCTCTCTTAAACCATAAAGGTTTGAGAGATGCCGCTGGTGTCATTTAACTCAGTTTATTAACCCCTTAAGGACCGGGAAAATCTGAGTTAGATTTGACTTAAGGACCGGAGCAATTTTGACTTTTTTGACTATGTCTTTGTTAAACCATATTTTCTCTTTAATACCTTTTGTGCACCCACATAAATTATATACTGTTTTTTTAAGCACAAGTAGGGCTTTCTTTTGATACCACAATTATATGAATACCTCATTGTTTAATTTGATTAAAATAGAAAAAAAGAGGAAAAAAATTGAAAAAAAACAACATTTTGCTTACATTTTTCTGTCAGGATTTGCATACTATTAGTTAATGGAAAAAAAATACCCCTAAATATATTCATTTGCTTCTCCTGAATATAAGAGTACCCCATATGCCTAGTATTTTAGTCCTTTACTCACATTTACAAGGTAAATATTACAAGATGGCTGCCGTTATTTCCAACTTGTGATGTTTCAACAATTGGCATGTGAGCATCATAGCTTAGCTGACGGTGCCAGAACCAAAAATGTCCCACAAAGGTATATGTTTCTGAAAACTACACAACATAAAGTAAATAATCAGGAGAATTTTGGAGTTTTTCATGCAGCTATTTTTCCAGAAAAAAATTTCAAAATTGTGGTAATATTTTGTTTTTTTGCAGTTTTCACACTTACATTTCAATATTACTGTTGATATCAAGCACATGATAGGTGAAGATTTTTAAAAATGCATTGTTTAGTGTTCAGCTCCTTCTTCTGAGTACGGCAGTACCCCATATGCATAGGTTTCTCAAGGTTTGTGAGAGCTACGGGGCCCAAATTGGAACATGCGCGTTTCCAGTTTCACACTTTGAATTTTCACAGCTTGCATCACTGGTGCCATGTCTCATTTGGGGCTGTGTAACAGTGCTCCACTCTAAGATTTCCCCCCAAAAGTATATATTTTTGGAAAGTAGACACCCCAGGCTTTCATTTTATGTATGTTTTCAATTTTTTTACGCAGCCATTTTACCACCAATCGCTCGTAAATCTTGACGTATGTTAAAAAAAAACACAGTTTTTCACACTTGCACTTCAATGTTGATGTGAATTTCAAGCACAGGATAGGTGAAGATTTTTAAAAATGCATTGTTTAGTGTTCAGCTCCTTCTTCTGAGTACGGCAATACCCCATATGCATAGGTTTCTCAAGGTTTGGGAGAGCTACGGGGCCCAAATTGGAACATGCGCATTTCCAGTTTCACACTTTGAATTTTCACAGCTTGCATCACTGGTGCCATGTCTCATTTGGGGCTGTGTAACAGTGCTTCACTCTAAGATTTCCCCCCAAAAGTATATATTTTTGGAAAGTAGACACCCCAGGCTTTCATTTTATGTATGTTTTCAATTTTTTTACGCAGCCATTTTACCACCAATCGCTCGTAAATCTTGACGTAAGTTAAAAAAACACCGTTTTTCACACTTGCACTTCAATGTTGATGTGAATTTCAAGCACAGGATAGGTGAAGATTTTTAAAAATGCATTGTTTAGTGTTCAGCTCCTTCTTCTGAGTACGGCAATATCCCATATGCATAGGTTTCTCAAGGTTTGGGAGAGCTACGGGGCCCAAATTGGAACATGCGCGTTTCCAGTTTCACACTTTGAATTTTCACAGCTTGCATCACTGGTGCCATGTCTCATTTGGGGCTGTGTAACAGTGCTCCACTTAAGATTTCCCCCCAAAAGTATATATTTTTGGAAAGTAGACACCCCAGGCTTTCATTTTATGTATGTTTTCAATTTTTTTACGCAGCCATTTTACCACCAATCGCTCGTAAATCTTGACGTAAGTTAAAAAAACACAGTTTTTCACACTTGCACTTCAATGTTGATGTGAATTTCAAGCACAGGATAGGTGAAGATTTTTAAAAATGCATTGTTTAGTGTTCAGCTCCTTCTTCTGAGTACGGCAATACCCCATATGCATAGGTTTCTCAAGGTTTGGGAGAGCTACGGGGACCAAATTGGAACATGCGCGTTTCCAGTTTCACACTTTGAATTTTCACAGCTTGCATCACTGGTGCCATGTCTCATTTGGGGCTGTGTAACAGTGCTCCACTCTAAGATTTCCCCCCAAAAGTATATATTTTTGGAAAGTAGACACCCCAGGCTTTCATTTTATGTATGTTTTCAATTTTTTTACGCAGCCATTTTACCACCAATCGCTCGTAAATCTTGACGTAAGTTAAAAAAACACAGTTTTTCACACTTGCACTTCAATGTTGATATGAATTTCAAGCACAGGATAGGTGAAGATTTTTAAAAATGCATTGTTTAGTGTTCAGCTCCTTCTTCTGAGTACGGCAATACCCCATATGCATAGGTTATTCAAGGTTTGGGGGAGCTACGGGGCCCAATTTTGAACAAATATTGAATTTTCACATCTTGGTTAACTGGTGCCATTACTCATTTTGGGCTATGTTCCAGTGCTGCACTTTAGAATTTCCCCCCAAAAGTGTATATTTTTGGAATGTAGACACCCCCAGCTTTCATTTTAGGTGTGTTTTCAAGTTTTTTACACAGCTATTTTCACACTTTGCCTTCAATGTTTATGTGAATTTCAAGCACAGAATAGGTGAAGATTTTATAAACTGAATTGAATAGTGTTCAGCTCCTTCTTCTGAGTACGGCAATACCCCATATGCATAGCTTTCTCATGGTTTGGGGGAGCTACGGGGGCCAAATTGGAACATGCGAGTTTCCAGGTTCACACTTTGAATCTTCACAGCTTGCGTTACTGGTGCCATGTCTCATTTGGGGCTGTGTAACAGTGCTCTTTTTTAAGATTTCCCCCCAAAAGTGTATATTCTTGGAAACAGACACCCCAGGCTCTCGTTTTAGGTGTGTTTTCCAATTTTATACACAGCCATTTTACCACCAATCCTGTGAACATTTGACGTAAGTAAAAAAAATTCAGCATTTTTCACACTTTGCCTTCAATGTTGATGTGAATTTCAAGCACAGAATAGGTGAAGATTTTATAAACTGAATTGATTAGTGTTCAGCTCCTTCTCCTGAGTACGGCAATACCCCATATGCATAGCTTTCTCATGGTTTGGGGGAGCTACGGGGGCCAAATTGGAACATGCGCGTTTCCAGGTTCACACTTTGAATCTTCACAGTTTGCGTTACTGGTGCCATGTCTCATTTGGGGCTGTGTAACAGTGCTCTTTTTTAAGATTTCCCCCCAAAAGTGTATATTTTTGGAAATAGACACCCCAGGCTCTCGTTTTAGGTGTGTTTTCCAATTTTATACACAGCCATTTTACCACCAATCCCTCGTAAACCATGACGTAAGTAAAAAAAAAAAACAGCGTTTTTCACACTTAGGGTTGGCGGCAGTATACTGGGCTGCATACAAATTGGTTTGGGACACAATTTCACCTAAAATGTCTTCCCCCAAAAACAAATAAAAAAAATTATCATGGGTAAATCCTTCCACATCAATTTGAATCCCTGGGTTGCCTGTGAATTCTGAGATTTGTGGGCATAAATTGATACCCATTCATTAGGATCCGGAGTGGCAGGTGTTGGGGCATTTCTTTGGGCAGGTCTTTTGGCAGGTCTTTGGGCAGATCTTTTGGCAGGTGCTGGGGCAGTTGCCAGGGCAGCTCTTGGGGCAGCACTTGGGGCACTTCTTTGGTAGGTCTTTGGGCAGATCTTTTGGCAGGTGCTGGGGCAGTTGCCAGGGCAGCTCTAGGGGCAGCACTTGGGGCATTTCTTTGGGTAGGTATTTTGGTAGGTCTTTGGGCAGTTCTTTTGGCAGGTGCTGGGGCAGTTGCCAGAGCAGCTCTTGGGGCAGTGCGTCTTTTCTTGACAGAAGGCCCAGCGTCATCACTAGAGCTGCTCTCACTTTCTGAAAACTGCGCTATGTCAAAATCTGACTCAGTGTCTGTTGCCTCAGAGTCAGACGCCAAAAAGGCATATGCCTCTTCAACGCTGTACCTGCGCTGCATTTTGCCCACTAAAAAAACTTTTTTTTTTTCTTACGCTATCCCAAAACCTAAATCTAACCCTAAAACTTACCCTAGCCTACGTATATCCTGAACCTACCTAACCCAAGTGAACTACCTATCTAAAATGCACTTATTATATATATATTTTTTGGGGGGTGGGTTGGGGTTTTTTTTGGGGGGGGTTTCTTACGCTATCCCTAAACCTAAATCTAACCCTAAAACTTACCCTAACCTATGTATATCCTGAACCTACCTAACCCAAGTGAACTACCTATCTAAACTGCACTTATTATATATATTTTTTTTGAAGGGGGGTTTTGGGGTTTTTTGGGGTTTTTTTTTTTCTTACGCTATCCCTAAACCTAAATCTAACCCTAAAACTTACCCTAACCTATGTATATCCTGAACCTACCTAACCCAATTGAACTACCTATCTAAACTGCGCTTATTATATATATATATATTTTTTTTTTTTTTTGGGGGGGGTTGGTTTTTTTTTTTCCCTAAACCTAAATCTATCCCTAAAACTTTCCTTAACACACGTCTACACTAAACCTACCAAACTACCTACCTAAACTATATTTACTATAAAAAATAAATAAATAAATAAAAAAAAATTTAAACAATTTTAAAAAAATCTAAAAAGATTCCAGGGGGATGGGGGGTGTCCCACAGATCAGAAAACACTGATCTGCAGCAAATTGATCACTCCAAGAGTGATCAGATGGGGGGAACTTATTGATCACTGCAGAACAGTGATCAAAGGGTTAATTTTTTTTTATTTAAACTTTTTTTAAACTTTTTTTTTTTCCACTCTGTGTCAGCTCAGAGTGAAATGAGTAGGCAAGAATGTAATCTTACCATGTATTTGAGGGATGAAGTTGTGAACATTTATTGATGGGTGAAAGGAGCCTTGACTTTTTTAAGAGATGGGTCTTTCTACAAAAGAACAAGATTCATTTATTGTCTTGGCAGGTGTCTTATGCCTTACTTCATCTATCTACAGCAGTGCAGGAGTACATGAAGATGTTAAAGTTTATGATCCCTGTCTTGAAGGTGGTACCCTTTGGCCAGTTCTATACTTGGTATCTGCAGATGGAGATTCTCAAAAACTGGTGCAGGCAACAGTGTCATCTCTCCCTCATCATGTCTCCCTCCAGATGACATTCATCTCCATGGACAGTCTGCTGGGTCTTACAACCGTGGATCTAATGACCTGTTGGTTGAATTGCAAGGTTTCCCTGTTGTGCTTCAGATCCTGGGTCCCTCTTGCTTTTGCTTTGGAGGCAATAGACATTCTGTGGCAGATTCCCCATGTGTTTCCTTGTGTATTGAGGAAAAGCAGAATGGAGCTCCTGTGTTCTGGACTCACCTGGTCTAGGCCTCTATTCCTCTCTGTCTGTAGATGAGCTGTTTTTGACTTCCACTCCTTCCGGACCTCTTAATGATTTTCTATCTTCCAAACCTTTATGGTTTGGGTGATATGTCTGCAAAGTTCCCCCTTCCCTCCCCTTGGGCTGACATCATAAAGGTTTGGGAGATCGAAAATGGCACAATTAATGTATTTTTAAAATATCTATTGAATTAAATTTAAAAGTTTTCAAGTATTACTATCACTTTAACTCTGGATCCTCTGTGTATCCCAAAGTGGAGAATTTGGTTTTGACAGCTGACCATTGAAGACAGCATCATGAGGGAGAAAGATTTCTCTGATTCTGTGTTTCCACTATGATAACTGCTTGCAAGCTGGTGTTATCCAAGGCATACCATAGAGTATGGTCCTTATTCTATAAGTGATGTGAAGGCCAGCCATCATGGCCGTGTCTTTCTTGTCTTCTTGTTATCATAGCCTTTGTTCAGGATGGCTACATAAGTTGAATGTAGTTAGGTGCTTGAAGTGCTACTTTCATTGTTCAAAGCTTTTCTGAAAATCGGACTCGGGCAAAGTTGCATCTCAGGTAAAGGTGGTTTCTTGGGTTAAGGCATTCACCAGGCCTATGCCTTCAGGAAACATGTCTGTCTCTTTTAGGTTTACATCTCATTCCACCAGACCGTTAGGTATTTCCTGGGCCTACAAGAACCAGGCCTTTGCAGAGCAGTTATATAAGGTAGTGATGAGGTTGTTCCTTCACCACGTTTGTCATACACTACAGTGTCAATATTCATGTCAATATTCTAGTTTCAGCTGAAGACAGTTTTGAATGGAAGGTCCTACAGGCAGTAGTCTTCTCTTTACATCCAATATCTTGTGTTTTTCCTTTTACTTACTTTGGTGTGTAGGTTTCAGTTGATATCTTAGGTAGTATCTGTTCCAGTTTCTCTATTAGAACTGGTGTGTTTTGAGTGTTTTTCTATTTCCCTCCCTGGAATCTTGGTAGATAACTTTGGTATATCCACATGGTTCTTTTGTCCCACATTGAACGACAGAGAAAAGGGGATTCTTGCCAATGGTTCCTTTTCTCTTAGTCCATGTGTAACACAGGACTTTCTCCTGGAGAAAAATTAGTTGTTTGAGTTACATGCAGTGGGATCAGGTAGCCCCTTTCTTGTCTGGCTTCTGTTTTATCTATCTTTACTAATTGTTAAAGCTGTGAGCATGTCTGGTGGGGGCAGCAGGAAAGTTTATATAATTCTCATTTCCCTGGTTTATAAGGCAAAGGTTGAACCTGTTGGATTTGTGTCTTTTCTCCTATCTAATTTACAATGTTACTAAGGGGCAAATGGTTCCTTATACAGCAATTCACAAGGCAGTATTGAAAATATGACGAAGAGCTTACCCTCCAAAGAGAAATGTATTTGATTTCACCCCCTCCCTCAATCCTAGTTTTCCATATCCCACTGCATTGGAGGGAATATAACTTTTATGATTTCTGATTTCTCAATTTTGTTTGTATGTCTAAATATATTTTCCAACCTTTTTTTCTGCGATGTAGAAACATTTGCAGTGTAGTGGTCACATCTTCATCTCTTTGCAAAAAACATTCTGGTCAGTGGGACTGAGTTTTTCTCAAGGTGTAAAATTCAAAGATATCCTCTCCATGTGTAGGATATTCAAATTACCATTGACCTCATAGACAGAAATTGAAATAAAATTATATTTTTTTCTAAGCATCGTAGAAGTAACAGGAGCAACTACCCGTGAAAATAGTGCAAGGGCTATTTTCTCAACTTAGTAGATCATTTCCATATCACAAGAATTCCCCATGGTTGTGATCATGTGATCGTGCATTATCAGCTCTTCCTTAATGTGACTCTCATTGAAATCCATTGTGAACTGGTGTGGCACATGCAAGTACACATGTTTATCTAGTTGCATTTGACCACTGAGACAAAAGCACAGCACTGTAACAGGAAATCCCCAGTGTTTTGGTGCAAAGAACAAAACTGTAGTTGGAGCTACATCAATATATGCAATATATAGTATAGATATGGATTCTGGTTTTCCGTGACAGTCATTATTAAACTCTTTGTTATGGTGGGAACTTTACATTTAGAAGATATCTCTGTTAAATCCTTTCTTTTTTAAATTGCATCTTTTTATTGATTTTCTAAATTATCAACATAAAAAGGAACAAAACAAAATATGAAAAAGAAGACCACTAGTTAGACATTATACAGTGTTTGAATGCAGTCTACATTGTGCCTATCTTCTTCACATACATTTAGTAAGAGATACCCTATGTGTGAAACCTTTTCCATCAATCCTCTTGAAGGATAGAATGGTATCCAACACATTGCTTTGAAATGTATTAGAGACTTCTCTAACCTCCAAAGAGATAAAGTACTAGCTATGAAATGTGTTTAAAGACTGGGTCACCAACCCTGGCCCTCAAAAGCTACCAGAAGTACATGTTTTCAGGATATCTCAGGTGAAATAATCAGTGTCTCAATAACATACACTGTTGGTAGCTTTTGGGATCCAAGTTTTGACCAGCTCTAATTTAAAGGGAATGTAATGTTTTACAAAAACAGCATCTCCAATTAATTTTCATAGTATTTGGACCATGGAGAGTGTTATTTCAATACTGTCAGAGCTGTAGTTCAAGAGTAATTGAATGATAAAATATCCCCCTCCTGTCCCTTTTACCTAGCACACCAACATCACTACAGAGAACAAATAAACATTCACAAAATTCCCATTGATTTTGAAGGAACCTTTAACCCATTGAATAGTAGTGAGCTTACCTGGTAACTGTGCTGACAGCAGCCCACTGAGTGACAAGTATGGATAGAGGTGGGAGTGTCCAGATGATGTGACTTGCTTCACAATGTGGGCATGGCTTCATAGATATGGGTGGGTCAGGGATGAGGGAAGGTGGAGGTTTGTCCCAAAAATGGGTGCAACAAGGAGGAGAGTGGGAAGCATGGGTGAGAAAGTAGGGGGGTCACCACAATATAACATAGTAACATAGTTGATTAGGCTGAAAATAGACGTGTCCATAAAGTCCAGCCCATGCCAAAAAAAAAAAAAACATGTTGATCCAAAGGAAGGCAAAAAAAAAACCTCTGGAGCAATTTCTAATTTAGCCCCAAGTGGGTAAAAAAAATTCCTTCCTGACTCCAAATGGCAGTCAGACATTTCCCTGGATCAACATCAACAAATCTCAGTTACCCAGTGAATTACCTTCTGTCCCTGAAGACCAGGTACTTAAGTCAGAAAACAGCAATCTCCTGGGTAAATCCAGAGTGTGCCCAGGTATGAGATTGGAGACCACAAACATTAAGCCTAGATGCTGAAAAAGCCTTCAATAGAATACAGTGGGCATACCTTACTGAAATGCTTCGACATTTTGGCTTTCAGGTACTGTTTCTTAATGCCATTCAATCTGTGTACTCCTGCCCTTCTGTTACACTTAAATTTGCTAGCTGACACGCAAAAAGTCTTTCTCTATTTGTAATGGCACCCATCAGGACTGCCCCCTATCGCCTCTCTTGGGTGCACTGGTATTTGAACCGCTAGCCCACATGATTAGGACGAACCTCGATATCACTGGCATAAAGCTTCCCAGTGATCATTACAAAATACCTTTTTATGCAGATGATGTTTTCTTGACCCTCTCCCATCCCCACATCTCCCTCCCCAATCTCTTCTCCATCCTCCACCGATTCCAACAGGTTTCAGGCTACAAAATCAATCTAAGTCAGAAGCTCTCCCTATAGGGCTAGACCCTACTGAATTGGAGACAGTTACAGATAACTTCTGTTAGCCACTCTTCCCTATTTATAGCCAACTACTCACCTCTATTCTATTTGTTGAACAGGTCAGAGACACTCAACTAGTAAAGTACTTTCTATAGAATTTAGCAGACTCTCTAGGAATGGTGTTCTACTAAGGGTGCAATCTCTTTTAGCTCATTAGTGCCTATCACAGAGTGGAAATATTCTAAAACACATCATACTGATCCTGACAATATAGCAGTCCAGCCACAAAGTGCCAGGCAATTCCCCACTGAACAATAGAAGCAGTCAACCCCAGATATACATTTCAGCCATATTGAACCTCATCAGTGAGGTGCAGCTTATCGCTGTAGGCACTGTGAGCGATGGGTCCTTGTCTGGATTCCCATGTATGTTTGGGATTGACTGTTTCTCTTGTTCAGAGTGGAATTGCCTGGCACTTCATGGCTGAACTGACATTTTGGCAGAATCAGTATGATGTACTTTAGAATATTTCCTGTCTGTGAAAGACACCAATGAGCTAATGCACCCTGGTTAGGGCACTGTATAGAGCCTGCTAAATTCTATAGCAGGCTCGTACCTTGCTGATCATCTCAGACCAGATCTTTGCTTATGCAAATTACCCTTGGGATTGTGCCTATAAAGATTAGTTGCACCTCACTGATGAGGCGCAACAGGCTGAAATGTACATCAGGGGTTGGTTGTTTCTCTTGTTCAAAGAGGAATTGCCTGGCACTTCGTGGCTGGACTGTAATTTTAGAAACAAAAAAAATCAAGTGCACCAAGTAGGGAAGATGAAAAAACAGAAAAATAAACCAGATCTGAGTGTAGTATTTTGTGATAACGTATATATAAAAATTCTCTAGGCTTGTATGAATCAAGCGTCCACTAATGTGGGGAACTATGTCCTCGGTGTATTTATGAATTTTTAGAGCTAACCTCTGTTGGCTAATATGAATTTATTTGCCAAATGACAGACTTTTATTATCAAATTTTTTATAAGTATTTTTATTATATGTATTTTTTATACATGTTGATCAGAAGATCTGCATTTTAATATGCATCCTTTGGAGTATATACTTTGTAATTGCTAGTGTTCCAATATAATAAAATAAAAGTCATGCTACTGTCATACATGCCATTGCAATTTTAATTGCTACCTTACTTTGAGATGCATTAGTATATTGAATTTCATCACTTTCTTTTTTGGATATATATTCTTACAAAATACTACACTCAGATCTGGTTTATTTTTCTGTTTTTTCTATTTTTCATATTCCCTACTTGGAGCACTTGATTTTTTCGTTTCAAGAGTATCTTATTTACACCTGGGGATCCTGGTGCTCTAAAGCCGCCCAGCAAGGGAATAATCTCAGCCTTATTCATCTCCTTCATTTCATCTTTCAAGACTCATATGGCATTCCATAGAATCATTCATTTCATCGATATATATAAGGAAAGTTGGAACTTTATTCTACTAACTTTTACCACAAGATCATCTCATTCCATTTCATTGTCTAACCATACTTATATTTGATTTCTCCTATTATTTAATTCATTTTTGTTGCCATTTTCTTGGGTTCATAAGCAAGTTCTCTTGAATGAATGAATGAATGAATGAATATGTTTATTTATATAGCGTCACAAGTGTACGCAGTGCTTTACAATTTCAGAGTTTAAACAATACAGGGTTACAGGTGCTATGTAGAGTGAAACATTGGGTGCGAGGTCCCTGCCCGAAAGCTTACAATCTCTTGTTATCTATATACACTGGTAATCAGTTTTTTATGTATCCATTTTTTACAGTATTGAAATTTATAGCTCGTGTTTCCTTGGGTAATGTGACAAATTAGAGGTAATAGTTAATCCACATTCACTGTTACACGCTCCTCAGTTTATCCAGTTGCCTGACATTCTAGCCACGCTGACAAAACGGTTTATATCTGAGATCTCCTCACCTATCCTATATAATAATTCGCTAAATAGTGTGTAACGCCGCGACATATGCAGTACACACTGCTGCTCATGCTGCAGTCATGCTCAGTGGAGACTGCCCGCACTGCGGCTGATACAGAGCTGGGCGCTCGGTATCAGCCGTGGCGCGGGCAGTCTCCACTGTGCGTGACTGCCTCGCAACCGGGTGGCAGTGGCACTGTGGCCCGTGTAATGGGCTGTTCAACTAGTATCATCATAATAGATATCTAGTACGATACTTTTTCCCCATGAGAGCGCTCAATAAACATTACCCTTTATTGGACTGTAATTTTGCCAGGATCATTATAATGCTTTTTAGGATATTTCTTGTCTGTGAAAGGTACTAGTGATCTAAAAGAGACTGTACTCTGGGTAGGATACTCTTCCTATAGAGCCTACTAAATTCTATAGCAGGCTCCTTCCTAGCTGATCATCCCTGACCAGCTCTTTATCACTTTACTCCTTTTGGGTACCAACCCTATGGCATTTAAAGAGTTGCTGTTACTGAACACCATAGAGGGTGTTCAAACCGAGATTGTATAGTTACTCTTGCCTTACAGCAACCATCATCCAAAGGGCCAATGGGGCCACACTTACCAAGTCAGCGGACATTATAGCAAGCACCAGCAGAGACTTTTGGCAGCCCTACATTCAGCACATCCTTTTCAGTGAACACATTTTGCATTTTGTAGGTGCCACTCAGTGTGGGACCCACTAGTTCATAACTACCATGCTATATATGGGTATTCTGTATCCTGTTACATATTATGACTTCATGCAAATAATATCATTTTATTTTATAATAACCTCCTTCTGTGATTGCTCTCCATGTCCTCTATTTAACCCTTTGAGTTCCAGAGGGGTACGCAACTCATTGCTTTGCAATGCGTTGTGTACCCCTCTGGTATTCAAAAGGTTAACAGAATCGCAAAGAAAAAAACACAAATAATGACTATAGCTGCACATAACCTATTTAATAAAAAAGATTTTCAAAAATTTTCAAAAATTAAAAAAAATTGATTATAATTATATCTATCTTAAATATTACAGGTTTTTTTGTGTAATGTTTTCTAACTTACTAATATACACAGCAGACGCAATATGCTTTGAGGTGTATTTTACCTTTGGAGGTGGTAAAATGGTTGCAGTATTACTGCAGTGATAAGGATACTTTATTACTCGCCTATACGGAATAAAAACCATTAGGATTATCTGTTTTGCAGTGTTTCAACAGATGGTGTCATTTTCTTTTCTAACAGCACTGAGCATGGTAATAATACATCTGTTTCCTTCTTTGTGCTGACAGATATTCCCTAATGCCAAATCAACTAAGTACTTTAAGCATCTATTGAAATATGCTACTTGGTTGTCCATTACAATTAAACCTTTGAGTGCCAAAGGGGTACACAACACATTGGTACCCCTCTAGTATTCAAAGGGCTCACCCTGTTTCGTATCCAAGGAGTTAAAAGAAGTAATACGCTGATAGAACAAAAAAAAACATAAATTCATCCCCATTACCTGTGCATAGGGTCATTGTACACAGTGGAATCTGTTTATATCTTAGGCCTTATGCTAACTAGGCAAGTGAGGTAATTCCGGGGCAAACCATTTGCATCACAGGGGAGAAACCAAAATTCACAAGGATATAAATTTTTTTTACCTCCTTTAATTCTAGAGACATCACTAATGCATTGTTCTGCAATAAGATGGAGCGCTCTCTAACATTCCAGTGGTTAAATGCCCTATTTAAACCAATGGGATTTGTTATTTCTCCCCTGCGGTGCAGTTGGATTGTCCCAGAATTACTTCACTTTTCTTTTTGGACATGAGGTCATTTATATTGAATCTTTTCTCAAAACCTACTAACTAAAACATTTAGAGACTGAATCCTAAACTTTTGAGCACGGTGATATAATTCAACATTAGCATCACTGTGGGACAGTTTATATAATCTATGAAAATATCACATAATGTGCAGGATTTTCCATGAGGCAGAGTAGGCAGCGGTCAAAGCTCCATGAAGGGAGATATATTAAGGTGTGATAAAGAGGTGTTAAAGTGGAGATCATTTTTCCAGTGTTCTAAATTGTCCAAGCCCTATGCTATGGAGCCCATGCACTAAGATATCTTTACATTGAAAGATCTCAGTGCATTGGCACCATAGAATAACACTTGTGAAGTGACCTCCACTTTATCACCAATTTATCACCTCTCTATCCCACCTTAGTGAATAAACTCCAGATGTGGGTGTGACCAGAGCAATCTAAGTGCCTCTCTGACAAGTACCCACTGCTGGGTTTTGGCAGCTGGTTTATATCTCCATTTATATACCCATTTACTGGCCGTTATTTAATCATTTGCAGAAGTGCCCAATGTATTGTGTAGCCATGCTGTGTGACATTTCTATTATCCAGGTATGTCAAAAGACATGAGGGTTTTGCATAAACACCAGGGGCTTACACTAACCTAATTCATTATTATTGCAATGTGTAGCTCAACTGGACCATTACTGGTAGTGAGACTAGCACAATTACATCTTCCAAGCTGGCTACAAGACGAGAGGCTATGAGCATGAGACCTGCAGATTTAGCTCCCTTAACCAGTACCTTGCAACTCCTCTACTAGTAGCAACAAAGCTATTAAGAGCTTTTTATGCTTGTCTCTTATAGGCCAAAACAGCAATTCAAAAAGCAGAAAAGTTGCAATTCTGGATCAAATCAACTGCACCAAAGGGGTCACGTAATATTTTCAAAAATACCCAGTGATTTAAAAAGGGTTTTGAACACACTGATTGCTTGAGAAGTCTCCAAGAAGTCTCTTAGCAGTGTGCTTTTAGAATTCAAGGGGTTAAAAGGTTCATTTAAATCAATGGTAACTTTGATTTGTTCCTTACGGTGCAGTTGGGCTGCTCTGGCTTTGCAATTGTTTTGCTTTCTGTATTGTTACTTTTCTATACCAAGCAAGAGTGGATAGGACTAGAGGCAGGATTAGTTGAAAAGTTGGGGAGTGGTCATGGATAGTACCTTCCCTAGAGGAATCTCAGTTGCAAATACATCCGTGATCACCCCATATTTTTTCAGTTTCTCCAAAGGCAACCATGAGAATTTTTGGGGTAAAATACAGTTTTGTTTGTTTTTTTGATGGGTCATATACAATACATATTGATAGAAGCAACCAGACATTTCAGTCCATCAATTCAGCATACCATCTTTTGTAACTTTTAACATGGCAGCAATAAATTTAACAGTGAAATAAGTCACACTATTGTGCAACCAAACAGTGCACACAACTCTCTTATGCTGTGCAGCGTCTGTAACGTAAAGGGATAGTAATGTCCCAACAAAAGTATACACAAAATTGTAGACCAAATAACAAAATACTTAATGCCCTTACTCGTATCTCTCAAACTTTTATGGTTTGAGAGATACAAGAAAATAAAGTCCTCTGCTCCCTCCCCTTTCTGCCTGATGAGCTGTAAAGCTGTCAGAGGCAGAATCTGGTCGGGCGACCAGACGCAGCTCTTCAGGAGCGCTGACATCGAACTATCTAAACCAGGCACACGTAGACCATTCAGATGAAGTATTTATAGTTAGATATCTCGATGTTAGCGCTCCTGAACAGCCACGGTCTGATCCCGGAAACAATGCTTTATATAACTCCCTGAAATCCAAAGGGTTAACCCCCATGAATTTTAATAAGGTCCCCAATGCAACAAGATGTTCTTTTCCCCCACAGAATATTCATGCGTTGCCATATTTACTCAATGTTAACCCTTTTATACTGCAGCATATTCCCTGTATTTAATCGCTGTATTAAATTTGAGGTTTTAGTCATATAAATGATCATAGTACGCTAAGCTTGCCTCCATGTCAAGGTCATACCTGAGAACTCTCTGGATCTGCTCTGGAGACTACATTTTCAAAATGAATTACCGCCCACTACTCCATCCCACCTTGCTCTGCCCACTTTCCACCCACTTTATGACATAAAGCTAATTAAGTCCCACCCCCTTTATGATGCAAATTACGTCATTTACATTCCCCTGGTTGGCAGCACATGAGACCTCTCTGGAGGTTCAAGATGAGGAAGTTTCCAGGTATGGCTAAGGTATCCCATTATTCGCAAGTCCTAACTGGAATTTGCTTTTTTATCCTGTGAGATGAATTAGTTCCTACTTTGAATTTTGTAATAGAGATAGAGATTCTAACTTACAGATTACAGGGTCAATTATCATTGCACCTGGGGTTCGAGTGGTGCCTGTACTAGGGAAATCCTGCTGCACCTCACTGAAAAGGCCCAAACAAGAATGAAGCATATGTCTGGGGCTAGCTGGTATTTCCCATACAGTGGGGACTTGCCTGTCATTTTGGAAGTGGACATCCCTTTTGCGTGACATTATTCTAATATGTATGTTGAAAGTCTCCTCTGTAAAGGCATGAGAGAGCTAAAACATAATGATGGTGACTAGCCATAGAAATATTGCTTTTATTCAGCCTTAGAACCTTTCATACTTTGGCTTTTTTTGTCAGAGGAAGAAAATTCATTTTAAGAAGCTAGGTGGGAATAAATAATTTCATGCACTTTGTTTTTTGATTAGGAATAAGAGGCACTGAAAGAAAGTGTGTGTGTTCTTGTGTGAGTGTGTGGGTGCTTGTGCGCACACGTACCAGTTTAAATAAGGCCAGAGCTGTCTGAGCTGACCTTTATGCATTTTCTATTGTACTTCCATGCAAACATAATTGACAGCTCTGCTTCCCAACAGGAGCATTTGATTCTTGGTTCACAAACTGCTTTTGCAAAGTAGTACATTTGAATAATCGACTTCTCATATACTGTGCTCAAGGGATCTGCTGACAGTCTGGAATCTGTGCCAGCCAGATCTCATTTTTCCCCAGTGCAGACAGAAAATGCTAGAAACAACATCTACCCCTTGAATTCCAAACAGGCTATTTGTCCACTATTCTAGCATGCAAAAGGGTAAAAGCAAAACTAGCATAGATTTTTTTGCATTGCAACTCAAAATTCTTTAATGATTTGATGAAAACCAAATTGTTTACAAGAGTTGCATGTATTTCTCTAAGGGGCTTTAGAAATTGAGAAAAACACAGAGCCAATTGTACCCTGCTCAACATGAAACTGCAAAACCAGGAGGGAGGAGATATAAAGTAATTCAAATCACAGCTAGTAATGGGCTTTCTGAGATATGTAAATATTTAAAGTTCTGCAGCAATGCGTCACATGGGTAATGGATTAGTTAGGTATAAATATCTTTGGTGGGGCAGACCAACTGCTAGCGCCAGACCAACTGCTTTACAATGGGTCTATGGCTGTGGAATGCTTTGTGACATGTCTAGGGTATGACAACATCAAAAATATCCCCAACTGAAAATATTAATTTTATCCTACAGTGTTGGTCCTGTTGTGTTAAAGAATACACTGACACTTGGAAGCCAGGGACTGGCTCACAATGCCAGTCAACAGAATACTTAGAACTGGAAAATGTCATTGAACAACCCCTTTGCAATACTAAGTACACTTCAAGATAACCACCATAGAGCTACTGGTATAGCTGTGTCAACTCAAACCACAATGCACAACAGTCGATGTCCTAACATGACAACCATGCCATAGACTTCCATGACTGTCATCATGCAGGACTTGTTAATGGAAATTGTGCTAAGCCCAACACTGCTGGGGACAGAAATGGAGTGTGCTCTTCACTGGTAAGTCTCAGTTCTGTCTAGGACAGAGGTGGGCAAATTTTTCTGTTAAAAGGGGAAATGTACAAATCTCATACAAACACCCACATTCTTTCTCTCGCACACATTCCCACACTCTCACACACATACACAAACACTCTCATTCACACACACAAACACACACATATACAGTCTTATGCATATATACACACACAAATACACACTCTCAAATATAGGCGTGTTTAAAAATTGTACTGCCATGGAGATT
Source organism: Rhinophrynus dorsalis (assembly GCA_037306005.1). Lineage (NCBI taxonomy): Eukaryota > Metazoa > Chordata > Amphibia > Anura > Rhinophrynidae > Rhinophrynus > Rhinophrynus dorsalis. Next base: position 158,153,515 of record CM074719.1, read on the forward strand.
TTACTCATTGTCCCTGCTAAAGAAAAAAAATACACATTAGTACTGTAGAACTGAAATTGGCAGGGCCCCTCGCATCCCTCTCTGGCATCTGTCTTCATCAGTACCCTGTCTAGACCATAATAGGGTTGGTGCTGTGTGAATGGCATCATCATGTGATGTTGATCCTGTCAAGACCGTAATGGGGCACTGAAGAATACAGAAGAAGGATCTGGAAGCAGGAGAACCCATCAGCTTCAATTTTCAAGTAAAAATGTGATGCAGAAGTGCCACTGTTTGGATTATGTTGGTTAGCAGACCAAAATATGGCCTGCAGGCCTTCTTTAGCCCACCTCTGTTCTCAGATTTCATGATGGTGGGAGTATTAATAAAAGATTTTCAAAAGGATATATCGTTCAACACCAATGTGTTCCATAACTTGTTGTACAATCTGTCATCGTCCATTTCTCCAGAACATTTCTGACTTTCTACCTAAAGAAGTCAATGTCTTCCTACACCTCTCATGTAACCTCTTTGGCTTGGCCAGAGTAATGTATTAAGACAAAAGTGGAACAATTCTGGGGTGTGTCAAGTGCACCATAGAGAACAAAGTTCCCACATTTTTACCGATATCAATTGGAATTTTTAGCTCATTCAATGCTAAAGAGGTCTTCAATGCATTGTTTTCTATCTGAGAGGAGCCAAAGAGAGGAAAAGATAGAAGGATCAATGTCAGTCTCTACCTCCAAAGTGACCGAATCGGATGTTGACTCCAGGGAACTCCAGCACCAAGAAGATGATGCACCATAGTCGATAAGGATCCTATTTAGTGATATATGGGCACATTTGACAGTTGTCTATTTCATATGTACTATGGTTTTGCCATGTTATCCCTGTGTTTACACATCAATACACCTACATTACCATGCCTGCATCTGCATTTATGATGTTTGAGTGTTTGCATTTTTAAATTTGACTTAATGCTACATTTACATATTCTGGTGGGTGTGTTTTTATCTTAATGTGACTATATAGTGTCTGGCTGTGAGACTGGCAAAATATCAATTTTTGCTGTAACTTTCTATGCAGTCCTCAGATTACACTTATTCAGGTACCCAATCTCACATGAGACTTTAGCATATTGGCATAATCAGGGTATTACACAGCTGTCCAACAAGCTTTATGTCAAAGTTCTGAAATTAAGGGTATTTCAAAGTTCTACATTGTAGGGTATTTCAAGGTTCCATATTCTTCATAATTTTCTATACATTAGTATATTTTAAAGTTTTCCAGAGCAGTCTAATATGAAACCTCACATAAAGGGGAAGTCTGACATTAGATGATGAGAATTTTGAAATGCAATGCTTTTGAGCAGTCTGACATTATAGTGGTTATTAAATGGACTACAGCATTACGTAAGACAAGATTTTTGCCAATATCACATTCTAAATGACCAATGACTCTACCCCTCCCTTAATTGTTAGTGCAAATGGCAAAGTATGTCTTATTCACCTAGGTGAAGTGGTCACATTATATCACCAAAACATATTTAACACTATATTGAGCCTTAATTCATCTTCCTTCAGGAGAGTAATGTACTTTGATGTGATAATGGTGCAATAATGAGAAGATAACTTCTACATTGACAGGAAGTATCTAATTTCTGTTTTATTCTGTGCAGTTTATGCAATAAGATTCTCCGCCCTGAAAAATGTTAGTATATAGGCTTCATAGAATAACTGGAGAGTTTACCTCACTGAGGAAGTTATCTCAGTTTTCACCTATAGATCACACCTTAGCACATATCCCCCAGATGGCAGACTAGAGAGGGTTAACCACCATGGGTGTGGTGCATGGTTCCTGCTAATGCCTTAATAACTGCAAAGTCCATTTTCAACCAATGGTTCTTTTGCTTTTGTGCATATGGCCCTATGGGCCTTATTCACAAAAGAAACTAGGAAAAATTCTGCAGCAAATGAACTGTACAATTGGGGGAAAAACAAATATCCCCAAAACATCCAAAGATTTAAGTGCTAGAGAAGTCTCTAGTGCATTGTGAAATACCTCTGCAGCATTCAAGTGAATAAAAGCCACAATTAAATCAAAAGGAAGTTTTATTTGTCCCCCATGGTGTAGATGTGTTTCTCCAGAATTGCTCCTCAGTGCTTTGTAAATATAGTCCTAAGTATGTAATGTAAGGAAGTTTTACTTCACTGAAAGGATAGTAGATAAGTGGAACAGCCTTCCAGCAGAAGTGGTAGAAGTTAATACAGTGACAGAATTTAAGCATGCATGGGATAGGCATTAGGCTGTCCTTATCATAAGAAAAGACTAAGGACCAAATAAAGTTTGAGGTTTTTACAGTAGGAAAAATGGGCAGAATGCTTCTTATCTATGTTTATATTTTATGTTTTTATTCTATGTTTCCATCTAGTAGTTAATTCAGAGGATGCAAAATGTCCCCATCTCTAGCATTCAAGGGGTTAGGTAATGATTAAGTTACATTACACACATTCATTAATTTACAAGCCTTGTTTTGAAAGCATGTAAACCAAGTTATGCTGGCTACTGATTAACAACATTAGCTGTTCATACATACTGGTCTCAGGAATATCACGTTCACCTTCTCAGGGTCTGATAGAAGGAGGAGGATGGATCATAATGTTTCCTCCATGTTCTGCACTGATTGGCTGATGCTGTAGGCTTTACTCCAACATGAAAAAGACACGTTTATGCTCCATAAAATACAACAAATTACTACTCTGAATATTCATGTCAAATATAGAAATCAATGAAAATGATTAAAAGACAATACTTAAATTATAGAGGCAACAATATCTGAATGAATGTACTGATATGAAAGAAAAAAGTGAAACTATCATGGAATAGTATGTATTATATTTTTTTATAACTTAAAGCAGGCAATGGGCAACCTGATGTAATTCAGCTGTTGTGGATTAAAGCTCAAAATGTACTAATCAGAACCAGACTAATTCTGAAGTGATCCAAACGCACCATAGGAGACAAATAATGAATTACAAAAATGTAGTATGATTTAATGGGAATTTAAACCATTTCAATTGTAGAGTGTCTCTAACATATTGCGGAGCAACGAGTTGGGGACCTCTTTAGCATTCAAGGCGTTAAAAGCCCCACTTAAATTAATGAAGGGTTTGTATTTGTACCCCATACTGTAGTTGGTTTTCCTCAGAATTACACCAAGATGGTTGTGACCAAGCCTGGCAAGACTTCAAATGCATTAAAGGTGAAACTCTGAGCCTTGTCAGACTGTTATCCCCCACTTGATCCCAATTACAATTGTGCCACTGGTCGTGTCATAACAAAGATGTACTTCTGTGTAATCCTTACCAAATTTACAGATTTAGTTTAATCCAAAGTATGTATTTTATTCTGTGTTGGTTGGATATGAATGCAGTGGGAGATTTTCTGCACATTTCCCATATTTTCTGGCAATAAATGGGAAATGTTGTTGGCTATCTGATTGGTCAGCTTGTATCTTCAGGTTTAATGGATTGGTCAGTAGTCATCTGGAGCCTAAAGGGAAGGCACTACAGTGTGTGTGGCTGGATCAGAGTTCCAGGACATGGGTTATAAAGAAGGTTTGGAAAGAAAAAAGGAAGTCCGCACTCGTGGATTCAAGAAATATGAAAATCATTAACTTTATTCATAAAGTAAAAACATCTGGACACATGGACAAACACATAGGCACCCCACGGTGTTGATTTTTTTAGGATTTGTTTTGCTGTCTTTTGACATTCAGTTTTCATTTGCTTGCATGCAGATTCTATTGTATTCTTTATATTGCATTATGCATCTGATCCTTTAGACAAACAATTTAGAATCCTGCTTCTTCTTCCCCATTTACTTACACAATGGTATACATGGATTAGAATATTTGTCCAAAAGCATTGTTGTCATTGAAAATAACTTCACATTGAACACCGTTTTTATCATTACAAAATTAGCCTTTTTAAAGTTGAATGTGTTAGTTGCATCATTATTAATGGGGTTCTCATAAATTTAACAAGATAGAAGTCACTGCTACTCCCTTATCTGTATTATATTGTGTACTATTTTTGACTCATTTGAAATAACTAGGTCCATCAAGGCTTCATTCCCAGTTTGCTTCTCTATTACAGTAGTTGAGACATAAAGTTGTCATTAAGCATACTTTTAAAATTATTCTCCTTTATTGTAATGGAAGTACAATTTCTCCAGTCAGTTTCAGGGTAGTTAACCATCTAAATAGTATCCAGTGAACTGTGTAGCAATGTGTTGGATACCTCTCTGGCATCTAAGAGTTAACATGTAACATCCTCCATTATTATTACTTTACCAAACCAGGAATATTCTGGGTGATCCTATGTGGTCGATCAAGAGTATACTGGGTTGTCCGTATAAAAGTATCATATAATAGAGGTCGTAACAGTTTCAAGTCCCGTCTGAAGATTGGAAACGTGGTAACAGTTTGGAAGGTAGTGAATACCCATTACATGGACTTAGGGGAACTATTGGAATAGTATAGGTCTCCCCTATAGTACATTATATGGATTTTATGGACTTTAATTTTTAGGGTGGTTTGTTTTCATACTGTTATTACTGTACATCATTGGTTTGTGAGATCTATTACTGATTAGACTCAACACTACTATCTATCCCCATTGGGTGCTCTAAGGATACGAGGGACGTGCGAGGGTGATTGTTTTATCTGATTTCTCAATCTTACCAGCCAGAAACAGTGGCGTAACTATAGGGGTTGCAGAGGTCAAATCTGTGACCTGGCCTGTGCACTCCAGGGGCCCGGTCTCCCCCTGAGACCCCTCTGCCCAGTGCCCGCAATCTCCCGCCGACACTCTAGTAATGCAGAGCGTTGGGAGATGACATCATCTCCCAGCACTCGGCATTACTAAGAGGACTGCGCGGGAGCTCCAGGTAGGATATAGGGGGCATTGTGGAGGTGGTCAATGTAGTCAGGGGGGCCCATGGCACTTCTTGTACCAGGGCCCGGATGCTTCTAGTTACGCCTTTGTCCAGAAATTAAACAAGAGCAACACTGGAGGTAGCAATTATCTTTGCAACCTACCATGAATAGTTAATCCAATAACATCTGGCTTATGCACGTTAGGGCTGGCCATTGGCAATGGGATTGCTGATGAAACACATGAAAAAGGCTCGTTCATACAACAAGCTTTAGAAATATATTACTGTCACTCCTGTGAAAGAGCTCTTTCAGAAAAAAATCAAAGACAGTTACCATGACTGTTACTGTATGTGAAATATTCCTGTCCGCCTGTCCCTTAGCTACAAAAGCTTAGATTTCATTTCAGCTATAACTGGTTAGACAAGTGTTTGACTGACCTTTGATAGGGATCAGTAAAAAGAGTTTGTGCCGCCTTTCTTTGACTATCTACAAATTTATAAGAAATATTCTGTTTTCACAGTGCAGTAACTTCTTAACCCTTTGGATACCAGAAAAGTATCTATCCAAATGGCTAAAGTGGATCTGCCACCTTAAAGGAGAACTATATATCCTATGAATAAGTGGCTCTTAAGTTGGTGAACAGAAGAATTTACTGAAGAACAGGGCTGGTGCAAAGATTTTTGTCACCCTAGGCAAAACCTAATTTTGCCACCCATTTGGCTCCGCCCCTTGTGTCCCACCACTTTATACCCCGCCTACTTATACCCCACCTCTTTTCATGATTGTCCTCTCTCTGCGCCCTGAGCCAGTCTGCCCCTGGTCTGGAGATGCCTGTAAGAGATGTCCCCCACCAGCTCCACTTTGCCCTATCCAGCTCCAACTTGCCCCCCTATCAGCTCCACTTTGCCCCATCAGCTCCACTTTGCCCCCCATCAGCTCCAACTTGCCCCCGCCAGCTCCACTTTGCCCCCTCAGCTCCAATTAGCCCCCATCAGCTCCACTTTGCCCCCCATCAGCTCCACTTTCCCCCACCAGCTCCACTTTGCCCCCTCAGCTCCACTTTGGCCCACCCACTCCTCTTTGCTCCTATCAGCTCCACTTTGCCCCCCATCGGCTCCAACTTGCCCCCACCAGCTCCACTTTGCCCCCTCAGCTCCAACTTGCCCCCACCAGCTCCAACTTGCCTCCATCAGCTCCACTTTGCCCCCACCAGCTCCACTTTGGCCCACCCACTCCACTTTGCCCCTATCAGCTCCACTTTGCCCCCTGAGCTCCAACTTGCCCCCACCAGCTCCAACTTGCTTCCATCAGCTCCACGTTGCCCCCACCAGCTCCAACTTGCCTCCATCAGTACCACTTTGCCCCCCATCAGCTCCAACTTGCCCCCACCAGCTCCACCTTGCCCCCATCTGCTCCAACTTGCCCCCATCAGCACCGCTCCCCCAGTACATGTGCGCCCTAGGCCAGAGCCTACCTCGCCTATAGGTGGCGCCGGCCCTGCTGAAGAGCATTTCCTTCATACAGTTATATCCATACATTATTTTGTTGTTTTTTTTAGTTCTCTTTCACGCCACTGTTATTCGGTTCTGGTTGAAATCTCACAGCAACTAGTGCCCTTTATGAGTCTTTCTGGTCTGTTGAAGCCTACTGTTTCTTGTATGGCAGTGTGATATAGAGGGAGAGTGCAGCAGAGATTAATATATACAGGAAATTGCAGATATAATGCAAAATATATAATGATAGCTATACATGGCTGCTGCATTAAGGTATGACTACCCAACTAAGTTAATCTGTAAGATACATTACAAGATGCTTATTCTTAAAGTATAGTGCCCCTTTAAGTTAGTTAAGGAGAATTAAAACTGTCTATATGATGTACTAGCCATTCGTTTGCCAAATAAATACTTTTTGAGTAATTAATCTTTGTTGGTGGTAGAGTGTGGCACACTGATGCTAATTAGTTTCTGTGCTTGGTAAATATTACCATTTACACTGTGCTTTAATTAATCTAGGCAGAGTGCACATACTTGAGGCTTTTCAAATAACATAGTGAGAAATATGCTTGGCCTCAAACAGAGCTACTTAGTATGGGTGGGCAAAAAAACGATTTTTCCTTTTTCTCAAGAATGTTTTCTCCTTTTCGCTGCTGCAAACGTTTTCTCCTGTTTCGTCACTACCAATCATTTTTCGCCTATGTTTCCTATGACTGCAACATTTTCCACCACAATATTACTTCTTCTGAGGGCTGAAGTGGAGAAATAAATAGTTGAAAGTCAAAGTTGTGAGTCCTACTACAACATATGCCTTGAAAAGGCTGTTAGCAGGCTGAGTGCCTTTGTCCTTTGCCCACAACACTAACTACCAGCTCATGTAACAGGGGCGCAACCATCCTTGAAAAATAACTGTGGGTTGGGATATTACAACAGGGTGAAACACATGACATCAGTTCTTTAATGCCTCTGTTTCACCAAAAGAAAAGGGCAGCATGGCAACTGCCAGCATTTTGGCAAGTGTACTGTACCATAGGCATAGCATTATGTTTTTGATATCTAAGAACTTAGTAAGTGTGGGATGGCAGTATATAGTAGAAGAACTGTGTAACTTTATTGCATTAATGACATCACTTGTGGAGGTGGTGGGGGTGGTGGCAGTATGTGTAGGCACTTTATGACTCTTGATATCTCCTACAGCAAACCCAGAGTCATCATAGCCCTCTGCAGCAGAAGCCATAGTTGTTATTTGGAATTAACTAAATGTTGACAGTGGCACATACTCTGATACATCAATAACATCACTACTTCTCTTATCTGCCCAAGAACCCTGGGAACAATTTGGAGTGCTTCTACTGCTGCTAGTTGTGGCATCTGTGACATGTTTAGCATTTGTTACCCAGTCAGACCTGTGATTGTGCTTCAGGTGCAATCTCATTAAGGAGGTGCCTAGGTGTGAGCCTTCTTTCACCTGTTCACATGCTTTTTGCACAGACAACAGATAGCAACATGCTTAGCTTTTGGATCCTGAGTGACGTATCTCCATACTGTGAATGTCAAGGACTGCGGGGTTCATGAGGAGTTGCTACTACTAATGGGGTTAGATGTTGATGCAGTTCTACTGCTACTACAACTAGGTTTCAGGGATGCAGCACTCCAAGCAGCAGCAGAGGCACTCATCATAGCTAAAGTTGTGGATGCTAATAACCTGTGCTGTTGTTGCTGCTGGTTACTCAAAACAAGTGTGCATATGGCTGAGTGGCTCTTGGACTTGGAAGTGGTGATGATGCTGATGATGACCTACAGGATGACTGTGTATTTTTAGCCAACTTTGCTTGTAGAGGGTCAGGCCTTCCAATTTTTTTCTCAAACAGTTTACAGACAGGCACAGTGCTCCTTTTCAGTTGTGGATGATTGAGCCTTTTCCTTTCAGTTAACTTTCTGACCGTGTCATCATCTTTCTCACTCTCCACTTCATCTGTATCTGAATAAGAGTAGGATGCTGGAGGTATATATTCTACATCATAAGCATCATCAGTCATCATTAGGTCACCCTCTGAATCACCCTCCTCTTCTTCCCCACTGCCCTTATATTCTTCTAAGCCTTTAGAGGTGTCAAACAATTTATTTTTACTTTTACTTCCACAAAGTTCTCTACTACTTTGAGGACAGGTATTTTGGTGCTTGTTTGTCTCACTGTCAGATGCAGCAGTTGGTTCAGCTGTTACACCTTCCTCCATTATGCCATTAACATTAGAATGTGACTCCTCATCTTCAATGTTCTTCTTATATGTTTTTTTATATTACTGGGGCTGGTGATGGTGGTGGAACTTTTGGTGGAACCTTGACAAACTGCATCCTCCCAGGGAGGAGAGAGATCATCATCATTTATTGAACACTCTGCAGCAACCATGGCTGCAGTCAGTTTCGAACTACCACTTTACTCCCACATCCATGCACTGCTCCTTCTTTCCCCCTCCCCCTGCCCTTTGTGGTCCTTAAAGGGTTAAAGTAGCATTTCTGTATATAAAATATGACTTTCACTCAAAATTACAGGTATATGGAATCATTGTTTTCAGCTTGGAAGTGTGTCTTTTCAATTAGAATTGTAATACATGTTTTATCTTTTACACCAGCTACTTTTTTTGACAAGCTTTTATATAGATTTTAGCATTCCTTCATTACTGTCTTCCAGCATTCCACTAAACTGATCGTTACTATGCATTCTGAGTGTGACAGAAACTGGGCTCTATGCATTATAAGAATTTTTACCTGTTCCTATAAGGGTTAATATTTAACCCTTTGAGTCCCAGAGGGGTACACAATGCATTGCTTACCTCCTCTGGCACTAAAATGGTTAATGGCCAGTTCTGTATTTACCTGTGACCACTGTATGCTATGGCAATTGTATGTTATTTAATTGTTTAGAGTAGATTTAGTTCAATGTTATCTCAATAATTAGATTGCCATTTATGCATTGTGTTATGTGTTGATTTTAATACTTATTGACACAGAATATTACCCCTGTTTGTATGTCAGCGCCTCCTCCCCAATCCACATAACTATATGAACTGTGCAATTTCTCTATAAAGTGAGTTCTACTTCACCCTCCTTAATACAAGTCTTTCTGTATTACTGGAGGAGAACTTGCTGGGTAATCTCTCCTCAACCTGGGCAAAATCTAAATCCAGTTGCTCCTCCTATATACTTGGGTGGATCAGCACTCTAGTCAGGTGAGAAGAGGTGAATCTGGGAAGATGATTATTAGGAGTTGATAGCATTCAGAGTGCCCATTTAGGAAGAACTTGGGTAGTACACATTAGTGGCATCGGTGATATTCATACCTGGGAACTTTCAGTTGAGGGCTACCCGGAGGGTAGTCCTCTGTTCAGCAAGGGGTAACAAAAATGACGCTAACTTAACTCGAGTGTTGGGGGGATTTAACCCTTTGAGTGCCAGAGTGGTACGGAATGCATTGCAAAGCAATGCATTCCGTACCACTCTGGTACTCAGAGGGTAAATGTGTCACACAGAAGGCTGGGGACGGAGGCACAACGGGAGAAAAAGCAGATGTGGCAGAGTTTCAATAGAAACTCTCCACATCCGGAGGAATCAGCCTCTGCCCGGAGACCCGGTAAAGCTCTGTCAGAACCGGAGTCTCCGGGGCAAATCCGGAGAGTTCCCAGGTATGGTGATATTCCTCCCTTCAGGGTCCAAACCACCACTGGGAACATCTCCAACAAGGGGATCATGAGACAATATGGCAATACTGTATATACAGTATGGAGGACAACTTCATCTGGGTGATATGGGCGGAAGTTGCTCCCTGCGGTGCCAGCCAATTGGAGGTGGTGATCGAATGGCTGATAAACCAAGGCTGAGAAAATTAAGAAAGAGTACAGGCTGAGCAAGCAGTAAAGAGAGCAAAGCAGATCCAGAAAGCAGAAAGGGAGCAAGAGGCATTACATGGTAGATTTCTGCCCAAGTTACTTCGGCTTTATTATATAGTATGACTGTGAGGGCTGATTGCTTTGGAACTCAGGATAAGAGTCCTGGCTGACAGAACTCCTACAAGAAAAGATAAGGCTGCAGGATGAATACAGAGATCTATGATCTCAAGTTGATTGGGACTTCTCCAACCTTGCAGAAACCATTACCACTCCCAAGGGCTCTGGTCAAACCTGGGTGAACTGGCCTGCTACAAGTGGCAACTGGAGATGGGTGTGGGGTGAAAAAGCTCCATCAGTTTCTGAAGCCAATAGGTGAGGCGGTTAACCCTGAGTCCCACAGGATGGCTCTGGAGACTCAGGCATTCAGGACAGAAGACCCCCCCAACAGCAGTTACTAGAGCCACGGGGGTTAGGATGCTGATTCTGAGCCCCATGTGCTGGCTCTGGAGGTTCAGGGATGTGGGGCAGAGGATACTCATTCCCAGTGGCAGTTCTTGGAGCCAGGGAGTGAAGCAGTCAAATCTGAGCACCCCAGGATGGCTCCAGTTAAGCAGAGATGCAGTGCAGAACCGCCCCATTCCCAGTGGCAGTTCAGAGACACAGGGAGTGAGGCAGTCATGCCTGGGATGACACCAGGGTTTCAGAGATGCTGGACAGTGGAGCCCCATCACCAGAAGCAGTTCCTGGAGCCAGGGAGAGAGGCAATCAAGCCTGAACTCTGTAGTCTAGCTTTGGAGGCTCAGGGATGAAGGGAGGAATAGTGCCATCCCCAGTGTTATGGTTTGAGAGATGTAAGACAAGAAAGACCTCTGCTCCCTCCCCCTTCTCATGAGATCCTGCTTCCGTGACCAGATGGCGGCTCTGCAGGAGCGCTGTCATCTAGATATCTCCATATTATTACTTCATCGGTATGGTCTAAAACTTGTGCCTGGCTTGCAAGTACATGTTGTAGACCATTCCGATGAAGTAATTATCGGAGATATCTAGATGACAGCACTCCTGCAGAAGCGCCGTAAGTTGGTTGACCGGATTCTGCCTCTGACAGCTTTACAGCTCGTCAGGCAGGAAGGGGAGGGAGCGGAGGACTTTCTTGTCTTACATCTCTCAAACCATAACGGTTTGAGAGATGGGAATAAGGGAGTTCAGTATGTTTGCATGATTGCTCGCTTTTGGCGTCACGTTGTTCGGAGAGGTTACTATCCCTTTAAAAGCATTAGAAGTAGTATATACCTAAGCGCATTAGCAAAAACACATAATGCATAAATAAAGTGCATTTGACACTATTACCCATTAGCCCTGCAATTTTAAGTTGTGGTTTTATAACAGTTTGCTTGTCAAATTTTGTCCTAATACTATTCCATTAAAGAAATGGCTGATAACCTGAGGATGATTGGAGCTCTAGTCCAGCAACAATCAGAGTGGAGCATGTTCTGGTGTTTGAGCACATATTACATTTGACATTCTGCATTTTCTAATGAGAACTAATGAAATGCCTCTCTCACCCCTCTGGCACCCATATGGTAAAGAGGATGTCATTAATTCCATTAAATTCTTCTACTTAATAGTTTCTGTTCAGGACTCAGGAGGTCACTTTAAAGTGATAGTAATGTTTCACAAAAACAGCAGCTCCAATTAATCTTCATAATATTTGAGCCTTAGAGAGTTTTATTTCAATACTGTGAGAGTTGTAGTTCAAGAGTAATTGAATGATAAAGTTTCCCCCTACCATCCCTTTTACCTAGTGTAAGCCCCCTCTCCTCAGATGTGGAATCCAGTCTATAGACCTTACAGCTCACAGCAAGGGTCAATCTTATTACTGTGAGCACAATGAAGGCCCTGCCCCCCTTGACAGGTTTTTCAGCTTTTTCCCTTATCTTAATTGAAGATTGTCCCTCTCTGCAATCTACCTGGACACACCCTGCTGCTCTTAGCTGAGCAGTGTTACATCAGTAAAAGGGGCGGGAGGGGGATACTTTGTCATTGAATTACTCTTGAACTACAACTCTGACAGAATTGAAATAACACTCTCCAAAGTCCGAATACTATGATGATTAATTAGAGCTGCTTTTATTATAAAACATTACTATCCCTTTAAAATGTATTGGGCTTCACCTTGGGCTAGAGATGAGAAAACTAAGTTACTATAGATCAATAATAAAGACTTAGACCAGGCAAAATATACTCAACATGTCTTTACATTGTCTCTCCAGTGACAGATTTCACAGACTTTGTTAGAGAGATTTACATTGGATTTACCATGTGGGTTCTCTGGGGATATAATGTAACTTTAAACATAGATACATTCATTTAATCTCCAAGAGCTTTCTATTACTAAAGGAAAATTCTATTACAGAGAAATATCATATATCATATATATATCCTATATAATAATTCGCCAAGTTGTGTGTAACGCCCGACATGCGCAGTAGACACTGCTGCGCGCGTGGCAGTCATGAGCAGTAGAGACTGCCCGCGCCACGGCTGATACAGAGCTGGGCACTCCGAAGGAGCATCCAGCTCTGTATCAGCCGAGGCGCGGGCAGTCTCCACCACGTGTGACTGCCCCGCGACCGGCTGCCAGAGGCTCTGTATCAGCCGAGGCGCGGGCAGTCTCCACTGCGTGTGACTGCCCCGCGACCGGCTGCCAGAGGCACTGTGGCCCGTGTAACGGGCTGTTCAACTAGTATATATTATAATGCATTTAGAAGGGAAATGGAAAACATAAAATAAATACATTATACAATACACAACCAATGCACTGCCATGACAGTAGTATAAAACTGAAGCATCATTTTTAGGTGCATAAATTAAATAAACAAAATAATATATTGACAGGGCAGCCATAAGAAATCGTGGTGTCAGGGGTCAGTTTCTCACAGTGAATTTGGGGGTTTCTTTATTAACGAAACAGTCAATGTACTTCAGGCCTATGAAATACTGACTAAGATAATATAACTACCACAGCAATAAAACAATGTAATGGCCATTAACCCATTGGATGCCGTAGATTTCTTTAACATATTGCTTCACATTGTGTTTGGAGCTATAACTAACAACCAATAAAGCTTCATTCCCACTTCGGTCTTTGGAATGACTGAACCATAAACAAGCCACTGCCATTAGCATCTGCGGGTTCCAATAAGGTCTGTCACATAATAGCTTCACTGTACACTTTGATATAAGGAAGAACTGATCCATAAACATGTCACTGCCATAGTATACCTTGGTCCTAGGAAGGACTGACCCATAAACATGCAACTGCCATTAGGATGTGCTGGTTCCAAGAAGGACTGACACATAACAATTTCACTGTCATTAGTATTCTTTAGTCTCAGGAAAGACTGACTCATAAACATGTCACTGCCATCAGTACACTTTGATATAAGGAAGAACTGATCCATAAACATTTACTGTCATTAGTATACATTTATTCTAGGATGCAATGACCTATAAATATGGCAGTGTCATTAGTAGGCTTTGGTCCTAGGAAGGACTGACCCATAAACATGTCAGTGCCATTACTACACTTTGGTCCTAGGAAGGACTGACCCATAAACATGTCACCGCCATAGAACACCTTGGTCCTAGGAAGGACTGACCCATAAACATGTCACTGTCATAGTACACATTGGTAGCAGGAAGGACTGACCCATAAACATGCCACTGCCATTGTACACCTTGGTCCTAGGAAGGCGTGACCCATAAACATGTCAGTGCCATTAGTACACTTTGGTCCTAGGAAATACTTACCCATGAATATGTCACTGCCATTAATAGACTTAGGTCCTATGAAGCTGTTAACATGAGGGCCAACAGATGAGCAAATGAGCCAACACATGAGTATATAAAGCTAAGCACAAATGGAGGAAACAGAAAGGCATAAAGGGGTAAAGCTGGGCAACAGAGGGAAACATATGGGATACATAGTAGAAAATTACAAAAGAATGGTTATTGGGAAATGGAGGTGCAAGAAAGGGCATTAAAGAGGCACATGAGGCAAAAGAAGTACCAGGTTCGCACAGGGAGTAAACAAGAGCACAAAGGGAGAAACAGGCAAAGGTTGGGCAGACAGGGATTTTTGTCTACACATATATATTTTTTCCATATTCAACTACGCTATCCCTTTAGTGTATATACTATGAAAACATGAAGTAGAAATAAAAAAGGATATTATTTTAAGATGGCTTTTTTTTCTTTTATATGTAACTAGAAACAGAATTATAAGATCAAAGCAGAACAGATTATTTTCCTTGTGCCACACATAGGAAATTATACACAAATTACATTTGTAATTTACAAACTTTAAAATATGGAAGGACCCCACAACATGTGAAAAAAACAATTCAGTGCACTTCAAAGATTTTTTTTTATGCAGTTTGATTGATAGAACTTACAATGATGGTCCCTCCCCTTACCTCCATAAAAAAATAAATCTTTCTGTAGGTAGTGGTAGTGGAGCCCCATTTTTGCTCCTTATTTCAGTGTGGAGTTACTGGCACTGGTGGCAGTGCACAGTTGTGGTGTGTGCATCTGATGTCACTGGCCGCATCTGCTCATCATGTCTGACTGGACTGCTACCAGGATAGATGCCGCGAGGGAACACTTGATAGTGTAAATCAATGATCTGCGCTACCAGCTTGTGGCAGATATATATATATAAAAAAATAAATAAATGAAAAAAAAAAAAATAATAAAAAAAATAGCAGCTCCCCCCGTTTTGGCGCCCCCTCCGCTGCGGTGCCCTAAGGCAGCTACCTAAACAGCCTTATGCTAGCACCGGCCCTGTGGGCAGATGGAGGTGAAGAAGGGCACAAAGAAGGACAAAATGTAAACAAAGGTTGAGGGTAAATGGCAAATATTTATTAAACAGATAATAAAGTAGTATTAAAAATGTACATTAAGAAGAGAAGTCTAGTAGAAGCACAAATAATCACAAAGAGGGAAAGCACGCAATGAGATCACGGAGGTCAACGTATGAAACACAGCAGACATGGCTCCTCCTATCAGGAATCAAGAAACTGTCTTTCAGCTCAGGATCAATGCAACCCAATTGCAGAGGAATGAAGTAGACAGGCCACTTTCTTCCTTAGTTTTGTGGTTTGATGCTGATCTCTGGATTCAGGATGAGATGCATCTCCTGCCATTCAATTCTTAACCAGCATTCAGCCATGCCTGCTCCAGATCCACTTCAGTAGTGAGACTGCACTGTCAGCCTTTTTCAGATCTTGTACAGTATTGTAACAGGCAGTGGGCTGCCCAGCTGCTTTTAAGGAAGGCCCTGCTCGCTGCATTGTTTATATCATTAAAATGCATAAATCCTGCAGGCTGCAGCATCTCTTGTGATCTAGGCATGCTGCAAACCTCCTCTGCTTGCCCAGGCCCAGGACTTCAGTTCCCCCTGTCTTCCTTTGATAGTAGTTCATACCTCTAGAGCAGAGGAGTAAAATTCTGGTGCTCAAGGGCACCTGACAGGCAAGATCAAACCAAGAGTTTGCCCATGACTCCCCATTTGCACTCCTTTGCCCGATACGATCATTAGTTAAAAAGCTTCAACAACCTAGTAATATCTGCTGCTGTTGTACTTAG
The DNA here is from genome assembly GCA_037306005.1 of Rhinophrynus dorsalis. Lineage (NCBI taxonomy): Eukaryota > Metazoa > Chordata > Amphibia > Anura > Rhinophrynidae > Rhinophrynus > Rhinophrynus dorsalis. The sequence goes on from CM074719.1 coordinate 158,169,459, forward strand.
GTCTACACCAGGTTTGGGCATCCATTAACCCTTCATCTCTTGCTGGACTATAATTCCCATCATCCTTGAACAGCTGAGGGTTTGGGGAGCTGTAGTCTAACAACTGAAGGGATGCAGGAAGCAAGAGATTGGTCTATTCTCTGTCAGCAACAATACCATTTTGATGCAGCATTATAGAAATCAAATTCTAAGTATTGTGATTCATATTTATGCCCCTTTTTAGAAACCCCTGTGTGGAAATCCTGGATATATCCCTGACAGGTCAGACTTTATTGGTTTCTCTGCTTGAAAACAGGTAAGCCAATCAAAATGACTGAGTCACTGATTAACTCAACTGTACTCAAGCAGGGGTATCCTAAAATCCTGACCTGTTTGGTGCTGTTGAGAACTAGAGTTGGACATTAATGTAATTTGGCAGGATAATTGTTAATTTGGAAGCAAATTGATCCTCTACAGTATCATCTACTGGAAAATCTAAAAACACAAAAGCTGTATAACATTTTGAATGAAGAACACTTTAATTTTATTCTCAAAGAAGGTGTTCCATCAGTTTATGCTCAATCATGTTTTTGCTCTCTTGCGCCATTTCAGTGGAGAAATGTCACTATTCATGTCAGTCTGGTTCTGGCCACAGACAGTCCTACACCAAAATATCAGGCAGATCTCCTGTTGTCGAACCAATTATGTTGAAGGTATCCAAAGGGTTAAAACAAGAGAACCAATCAGGTTGAATATCTTCACATAAATAGATAAATGACAATATTAAATAATTTTGAGAACTTTACACTATATTAGGTATTGACACGCTACTTCACAGTAAAGAATTGATTAAAATAATCAATCCCGCATATTTGAGCAAAAATGTATATAATTTATTAAAGTACAATATACTATATATATATATATAAAAAGTGTAAGAAACAATGAAATAAATGAGTGACCAGCAATTACAATAGATATGCAGAAACTCAAACCACAATTATCACCATTAGGATTACCAGCAATTAAAGGGTTAACCACATACAGGTATATTCAGAGGTACTAGATAACAATAATTGCACTCAACAGCATAGAAAAGGATAACCGATCCTTACAATTAATAAAATACAGTTGGCAGCAGTGTATATGAATACTTTCTGCCCCAGAAACTGTATAAACTATGCTAATTGAGGTTTAAGATATATTGTCAGGTGAGTCAACTTTAATATGAAGCCAGGTCCACTGACAATTTTCCTTCTACCATATACATTAGTCAAATTTTAGAGAAATTAACTGGAATAAAATCCCAGATAGAGATCACTATAATTAAATAATGTACTGATTTCAAATATTGTATACCTTCTGAATAAAACATATAAATTGCATTTAAAATAGTCAATAATAGATTATACCAAGAACAGACTTAGAATCAAATCCAATAATATATGTCTAGACAGTATATTAAACTTCATGCAACATATATCACAAATATGACTATAGCAGTCCTATGTAAAACCTATAGGGTACTCCAAGGGTTAAATCACTAGTAAGATATAGGATGCCACACCCAAGATGGCTAATTCTTTTGTTTAGTGAGATGTTTAAAAAATTTTCACTGTACAAAAGTTTAGATCCAAAACCAACACCAAGAAATCCAAGAAACACCTCAAAGTAAATAGACAAATAGCAGTTAAAGGGTTAATAAATGAATTCAAAGAATTTCCCAGATCAAATATTAGCTATATAACCTTTCAGAAACACGATATATTATTCTAGAAATACCAAGAATTATATTAACTAATATTTAAACCAAGCTATTTAACTATATTACACTTATCTGGCAAAATATATCAATTTACCAATAAATTAATGAATTCCACTTAATTCAGAATTACTGCAGATAATATAACTTATTATAATTGATCCTAAATGGTTGGCCAGTCCAGTTAAGACAAATTATAAGAAAAATTGTTTCTTCAAATATAGAAGAAATATATATTTGAGTCTGAATTTTGCAAAATTTAAACAAGGAAAGATATATAGTTACCAGTCCAATAAGTGTGGATTTCTTAGGATTCTTTAGCAGGCAGCCAGGTATATAGCAGGAACTGAAGAGCCAGGAACAAAGAGGAGAAAACCAGCCAAGACTCAAGAGGAAAGACCCCTTTTTCTCTCTAAACTTGCATATTTATAATATGAAATGCCACTTATCAAAATCTGCTCTGGTAGGCTAAAGAGCCATCTCATTATGCAGTGACATCAGAATAAATGATGGAAAAATTCCAAAGCACTATTAATAACACCATGTAATCTATAGATGGCGCCATTACTCTGCATTAAAATTCACACCTAAAATGATACCTGGTCTGGTTTCTGACAAAAATTTGGAATGTGAACCTTGACCCTACGTCACATAAATATGTCACCCTACCAGACTTCTCATAGGGGAGTATGTCTCTGTTTTAGACTTTTGAGATTTTCTCATAAGGGACTAATACTGCTTGAGACTATGGTTGTCTGCAATCCTATATCAATCACCATTAAAGTCTCCCATATATTCCCCCCCCCCCATTGAGGAAGAGAGGTTCATTGTCTCTGTTACATGAGGTAATTTAAACACATTTTAAAACAGATTTTTAGAGAATTTGGTTTAAAAGAAAAATTAACCATTTCCCCCCCATAATGGCAATGTCTCTGACACCGTGCGGTGGAGAAACAACTAAATGTCAGATGAACATTTCACCCATTAGTGGCCCTCACCAGTACGGTGCAGCTGAATTGCTCTAGGCACAAAGAAAGCAAGAGAACATACCTGGCATACCTTTCATCTTGGGTCCTGAATGACATTCAAGCTACGGGTGATTTACTAAGCACTTATGTATTAATAAAAAAAATTGTTTCTTCAAATATAGAAGAAATATATTTTTGAGTCTGAATTTTGCAAAATTTAAACTAGGAAAGATATATAGTTACCAGTCCAATAAGTGTGGATTTCTTAGGATTCTTTAGCAGGCAGCCAGGTATATAGCAGGAACTGAAGAGCCAGGAACAAAGAGGAGAAAACCAGCCAAGACTCAAGAGGAAAGACCCCTTTTTCTCTCTAAACTTGCATATTTATAATATGAAATGCCACTTATCAAAATCTGCTCTGGTAGGCTAAAGAGCCATCTCATTATGCAGTGACATCAGAATAAATGATGGAAAAATTCCAAAGCACTATTAATAACACCATGTAATCTACAGATGGCGCCATTACTCTGTATTAAAATTCACACCTAAAATGATACCTGGTCTGGTTTCTGACAAAAATTTGGAATGTGAACCTTGACCCTACGTCACATAAATATGTCACCCTACCAGACTTCTCATAGGGGAGTATGTCTCTGTTTTAGACTTTTGAGATTTTCTCATAAGGGACTAATACTGCTTGAGACTATGGTTGTCTGCAATCCTATATCAATCACCATTAAAGTCTCCCATATATTCCCCCCCCCCCCATTGAGGAAGAGAGGCTCATTGTCTCTGTTACATGAGGTAATTTAAACACATTTTAAAACAGATTTTTAGAGAATTTGGTTTAAAAGAAAAATTAACCATTTCCTCCCCATAATGGCAATGTCTCTGACACCGTGCGGTGGAGAAACAACTAAATGTCAGATGAACATTTCACCCATTAGTGGCCCTCACCAGTACGGTGCAGCTGAATTGCTCTAGGCACAAAGAAAGCAAGAGAACATACCTGGCATACCTTTCATCTTGGGTCCTGAATGACATTCAAGCTACGGGTGATTTACTAAGCACTTATGTATTAATAAGGCTATCTGGCCTTATGCAAAGAATGTACATCTACTTTTTAACAAATCCTGGCAAATATTAAATTTTCACATGGCTCTTTCACCATTGCTTTTTTTACTTAGTGTCATATTTATAAAGACAAAATTGGGCCAAACCAAATCCACCACAGGGAACAAGTACAAATTTCATGGGAATTTGAAAAGCCTTGAATGTTAGAGTGGTATCCAACATTTTGCAAAGTCATCATTTTGATTGTATGCCTTGAAGCAATGTTTCAACCTGTCTACTTTTGAGACATTGGTGTATTATGTCTAATTATGTTTGTTCATTGCTGAGGTCAAAGATCAATGTTTGCTCCACCTAAATAAATACAATACTTAGAGTCTATAACTGGCATGGTAAAATACAGAGATTCTACACCCAGGCCTTAGACAGTAAAGTGGACCTGTCACCTTAAGGTAAGCTTACTTAAAGTGGTTGTGTCACCTATTTATACCATAGCCTAAATAGTTAGGCTACATATCGAATACTTCTAAAATGTTATTAATTTTTTTTTTAAGTTTTATTTGTTGTAAGTTTAATTTAGAAAGTCTGTCCACCAGCTGCTTCCGCATAGACTGCTCTGCCTCTGCTCTCCTCCCTCCTCCTATGTCAGAGGCTTCTGTCTGTAAGCTGGAGCGGTCTCATTGGCTAGATATCGATCTCTGCCAATGAGACAGCTCCAGCTTACAGACAGAATCCTCCACCATCGGAGGAGGGAGGAGAGCAGAGGCAGAGCGTCGGACTGCGGTTACAGAGCAGGTAACTGCAGTCTATGCGGAAGTAGCTGGGTGACAGACTTTCTAAGTTAAATTTACAACAAATAAAACTTAAAAAAAATGAATAACATTTTAGAAGTATTCGATATGTAGCCTAACTATTTATGTTATAAACTAGTTGAACAGCCCGTTACACGGGCCACAGTGCCTCTGGCAGCCGGTCGCGGGGCAGTCACGCGCAGCAGAGACTGCCCGCGCCACCGCTGATACAGAGCTGGACGCTCCTTCGGAGCGCCCAGCTCTGTATCAACCACGGCGCCGGCAGTCTGTACTGCGCATGACTGCCGCACGCGCAGCAGTGTCTACTGCGCATGTCGGGCGTTACACACAACTTAGCGAATTATTATATAGGATAAGTGACACATACACTTTGATTTTAAAGATAATTAATACTGCCTTTATGATGTACTAACCATTTGCTTATAATATAAATAGTTTTTTATAAATTGATCTTTATTTTTGTGTGGTACTTTGTGTTAATTATTTTTGTGCTGGGCCAATATTACCACACGGGCCTCAACTGAAATGTCCCTGAAGCCAAAAAAACATCCAACGGCATTTTTTCAAGCATAGTAAGCTATTCAATTACCTGTGCTATGAAAAAATACCAGATGAAAAAAACGCATGTCAGACGCTAAAGTTAGTACCCATGGGAACCCATTATAACTAGTCTCATTACCTCATTCAATTGTATGCATTAGGCAGAAACATGTGTTAAGGGACCCCATTTTATCACCAAAAATCTAGACCCACTTTTTTTGGAGCAGAGTCCCAGAACTTATGTTTAACCCCTTAAGGACCAGCGGTCCCGGGGCGTGTCGTCCCTTAAGGACCACATAGGAAACTCTGACATGGCGTCCAACGTGACTGATCACTTGGGGCGGCACGTCAAACGGGGCACTGGAAGAGATCGCTCCGGTCTTGGAGCGATCAACTTCAGTGCCCGGTATTACCGCACTCCTACAGGAGCACGGTGAGTAAAAGTATGTGACGTGCCAGGACCGTCACTGGTCCTTAAGTGCCGGACCAGCGTGACGGTCCTGCCACGTCAATGGTCCTTGAGGGGTTAAACCTGTCGGCACAGGTATTGAAGTGGAAAAAAATCCACCCAAATAAACCTAAGCGATCAGTGGATGTATTGATATGGGGCCATAATCCCCATATCAATACATCCAAACTCCTCAAAAAATGTGTGAAATGTTAGTACAATTAACATTATGAGTGTCAGTGGAGTATGCAATGCATTGCATAGTGTTATAAAGAAAGAAAACAGAATCCTCCCCTATATTCCAAGGCAAAAGATCTGTAAAGTCATCACTTATTGCCAAAGGCATAACTAGAAGCCACCGGGCCCTGGTGCAAGAATTGCCATGGGGCCCCCCCGCCCACATTGCCCCCCCGCCCACATTGGCCCCCTCATCCACATTGCCCCTTCCACAATGCCCCCTTCATCTCCACATTGCCCCCTTCATCTCCACAATGCCCCCTGCATCTCATCTCCACAATGCCCCTTCCATCTCCACAATGCCCCTTCCACAATGCCCCCTTCATCTCCACAATGCCCCTTCCACAATGCCCCCCTTCATCTCCACAATGCCCCCTTCCACAATGTCCCCTTCATCTCCACAATGCCCCTTCCACAATGCCCCCTTCATCTCATCTCCACAATGCCCCCTTCATCTCATCTCCACAATGCCCCCTTCCATCTCCACAATTCCCCCTTCCACAATGCCCCCTTCATCTGCACAATGCCCCCTTCCACAATGCCCCGTTCATCTCCACAATGCCCCCATCTTCACATTTCCCTTACCTCCAGTCCCTGGTGGTCTAGCGGAGTGTCTTTACAGATCTGTGCCTCCTTCGGCACAGATCTCTGCAACCGGAGCTCCCGCACGCCGCTGTAGTAATGCAGAGGCTGGGAGATGATGTCATCTCCCAGAGCTCTGTATTACTACAGCGGCGCGCCGAGTGGGAGATCAGGTAAGTGACTGCTGCGGGCGAGGGGGTCGCAGGCGGTGGCCGGGCCCCTGGAGTGACGGGCCCGGTCGCAGGTGCGACCGCTGCGACCCCTATTGTTATGCCACTGCTTATTGCACACCCTAAGCATCCCAATTGTGTAGTGTAAAAATGCACTAATCGGAAAGGTGGTACATGAAATATGGAATTAAAGACTAAAATTTAACCATTATTGATTCATTAAAAAAGCTAAGAAAAATGTGTTAGAATTGAAGAAAAATGTATTGGAATGAAAAATGTGTTGGAATAGATGAAAAGGAGGAGAATTTTGCACTGGAGAAAACTTTCGCGAAAAAGAGAAAAATCTGTGGTTTTTCGCAAAAAGTCAAGCAGGAATTGTTTCTCACTTTTCGGCCACCCCTACCCACAGACACTGATTAAAGTTTTAGTAGAACAGTATGAAATAAATATGTCCTCAAACTTAACATATTAGCATACTATTCAGAGAATTAGCATAGTGTGCCACACTGTGCCACCAAAACATATATGTGAGGGGATAGTAATCTTGTATTTTCATGTTACGCATTCTGCAAGTGAATAATACATTAAGGCAAATTGCTTATACCTTTTATTATTACTTTTTTTTAAATCTTCGGATTTTAGGGAGTTTTTTACACTTCCATATATCTGATAGTAATCTTATGGATCTCTTTTTCCAGAAAGCTTACTGGCCATTTGACCATGAAAGTGGGGTAATGATGCAGGGCTTGATCCAAATGTTGGCATTAAAACCGTCATGAAAATAAAGGATGTCGCGACTTAACCAAGACTAGGTAACAAGAGATTCAAATCTCCGTTACCCAGAAAGGCTAACAGGCGATGGACTACAAAATACACATAAACTCAAAAACCTGCGTCGCCTAAAATCTGACCTCATCGCCGTCTCAAAACACATGATAAATAACATGCGATATGTCCCAATCAAAGAAAGAAGCGAACGTCCAACATTACCTAGTGCCCCAGCCAATCATAGCACCCCAAAGTATCAGGTTCTTTCGAATAACCTATATATATAGACCAAAATTAACTGTCTGTGTTTTGAGTTCAAAGAGCTAGATCACAGGACCCAGGTGCAGAAGTGTTTAGAGAAAGGGACATAGGAGCGTTCATAGCAGTCAGTTTAGGAGTTGGAGAGCATTGTACACCAAGCGACACATAACAAACTTTTGCACATATCCACCACACACATCCAAACACAAATACACCATATATTTTACTTTTTTTTTGACAGTGTGAGTCTGTGAGTGCAATTGAGGGACAGAGAGTGAGTGAGTGTGTGAGGGCCTGAGTGAGTGCCTGGGTGTGAGTGGATGACAGAAATGGAGAGGAGAAGAGGACAGGAGAGAGGGATGGGGAGAGTAGAAGGAGAGGAGGAAGAAGAACAGGTGGGCATCCCTGGTCAGGGTAGGGGAGGGAGAGGGAGATCCCTGGGGAGGAGGGGGAGCCACACAAGAAGAGGCACACAAAGTGAAGGGCCTGAGATGGCAGTAGGATGAGGGGTATTCCATAGGGAGCACCCAAAACAGCCAGGGCCATCGCAGGCAGGGCCTGAGAGCCACACCCAAGGCTCTCAAAGAACATCTGGGGGTGAGGAGGAGGAGAGGATCAGAGACCTCAAATATTCTGATGAGGAAACCATGGTCCTGGTGGAGGCCATCATGGCGAGAGAGCGGATCCTGTTCCCCGGGGGAAGGTCATCGGCATGGAGGCCAAGAAGAAGGCTGCATGGAGGGATGTCCTGGCTGCTGTCAACGCAGTATCCAAGTAAATAGAAAGATTCGGCTGCACGCTGATGTCGTCAGTGATATCTTCAAGGTATAAAAATAACTTCTTTATTTGTCATGTGATGCAATAAAAGCATATAAACATGCGGTACAGGGTATGAGTGAAGCAGGACATATGGGCAAAATGAGACCCCTCAACAATCTGACACGTTTCGCGCTAATAGCACTTATTTATAGACTGCAGACTTAACAAATACACCTTCCTAATATACCCACAGTGAAAAGGTGATAGGTTAAAAACTTAAACCTGGACCAACCCGTAATCAAGGACTCCTCCCCGTAGCATGTCATTGCAAAAGCATACATATCTGAACAAGAAAATCCAAATAGTGTAGATACTAAGTCTCCACTGGAAATTTGACAAGAACAACAATACATGGAGAAAAATAAAAAAGAGAAAGACATTATTAATATCCCAGGACACTCGTTAAGCTGACTGCCGAAATGGAAGAGCCCCCCCCCTAAATATACTTAAATTACATACATTGGAATAAACAAATAGAAACCAGATTGATAATACCAATAATAGTAAAAGCGTGCACAAAAAAACACACATGTATATCTAAATACCTACGTAAATAAATGCGGACACATTTAAAGATGTACTGTTATATGCATGTATACGTAACCAAAAGCCCAAAATAACCTTCATGCGCTCAAGCCCAAAACGCAAACAAATATTACATACAGAACTTTGTTTAAAAAAGTACATAAATATATATATAATTGAAAAGTAAATATGTAATTTATTATTAGTAAAATTAAATAAACAACGAGCCCAATAAGGGTACATTGTTGGGCTACACATGCAATATATATACTTTCACTTAAATCTACCTCCGCATAAACCTACATCCATATTAATGGGGGACACTCAACATAGGCAACAGCCATGCCATATGAGTACAGACACAGGTCAAACTAATGAATGTGGGACAAAGCCACCCCTACACAAAAAAAAGTGGAGAGGTTAAAAAAATATGGCTAATGTCCCACTCAGAGTTCAACCCTTGGGGTATCCGGGTCCCAAGATGAAAAATCCAGTATGCCTCACGTTTGTTAATTAAGGAAATTATGTCACCACCACGCCAGCGGAGCCTGACTCTTTCAGTCCCCTGGAACTCAAAAGATGTCAATCTCCCCTGGTGGTTCTCAAGCATATGCCTGGCAGCTGCAGACTCCCTCTTACCATGTTCTATCTGATTAATTTGTTCCCTAATACGATACTTGAGATGACGAATAGTGCGGCCCACATATTGTTTCAGGCAAATTTTGAAATAATAAGATAAATGACATTTTCAGAGTTACAGTTAATGTAACCCATAATGTCATAAGAATTGTTATTAACAGTATTAGCAAAAGAGCCCAAGACACAAACATATTGGCAGCACTTGCAGATAGATGCTCCACACCTAAAGAAACCCTTGTGCCTCAGCCATGTCGGAACACCCTGTTTGCTCGAAAACAAAATAGGAGACACCCGGTTCCCTATAGTGGGTCCCCTCCTAGCCACAAAATCACAGCCACCTTCTAGAATGGACTCCAGCTTGCTGTCCATGAACAACACCAGCAGGTGTCTTCTAATGATACTGCAAACAGCCCCAAACTGGGAACTGAAACCTGTGATGAACCTAACGTTGCGCCTCCCGGTCCCATTACACACTGCAGTCGGTCTATCCCTCAAAAGATCATCCATCAGTTGGGACCTGGCGCACCCTTTTGCAAGTTATTTTTATACCTTGAAGATATCACTGACGACATCAGCCTGCGGCCAAATTTTTCTATTTACTTGTATTCCATTTCCGGAGTGTGGAGACCCGGAAAGACCAGCACCTGACGTCTGCAGCCTTTTGATCCGGTGTAAGAGTGAAAAGAAGTCAAATTTTTGAGGTACTTTTATGCCTATACATCGGTGTATGAGCATGTTATTTATATTAGATGAGAGTTGGTACCGTGTTAGCCGTAGAAATACAGGATGCAAAATTTTTTTGTAAAGTTGATACCTTTATTGGCTAACTAAACAGATTTAAAATGCAAGCTTTCAAGACTTCTTAGGTCTCTTCCTCAGGCATGTTATACAGATGAATATGAAAACTTCTCTCTTAAATACAAGTACACATTACATTGTTTATAATGGAAATCAGATAACAACGTTAGTCCAGATACCAATTCCTTGATCAGTCAATGGTAGAGGATGTGATTTAAATAGCATTCTTCCTCTGGGTCCAGGTATTTATGATTCCAGAGGGACTGTCGTAAAAGTTAATTCACCATTAAGTACTGTGTCAGGAATTCCCTGTCCCTGTTCATGCCATAGGTCAAAGAGTCAAATTGTAACATTAATTTTACCTCCCATAATTTTCTGTCCCTCTGATTGCGAAATTGTCCCATTAGTACAGTCAATTTAATATCCCTGATACTGTGCCCACTTTGGCAAAAATGTTCTCCCACTGGTGTCTCTGTCTTTTTGTTGTTAATACTGGATCTGTGGGAATTAAACCTCTTATGTAATTTCTGTCCCGTTTCCCCCACATAAAGAGCTGTTGGGCATTTTGCACACATGATAAGGTATATTACATTGGATGATTTGCAGGTGAAATTACCATTGATCTTATGGTGTAACTGGGTGTTTGGGATGGGTATCTTGTCTGTGGTATAAATGTGTGCACAGGTTTTACACCTACTTTGTAGGCAGGGTAATGTGCCATTTTTTGTATTTTTGTTCAGGGCACTCCTTACCATCAGTTGCTTTAAATTGGGAGGCTGTCTGAAGGAGAGTAAGGGAGGCTGTGGAAATATGTTCTTAAGTCTTTCATCTGTGTGTAAGGTTGCTTGAAGTTCTCTTGATATTTTGCGCAGAGCTTCAACCTGGGGGTGGTAAGTGACAACAAGTGGCACACGGTTTCCCTTATGCTGTTCTTTGTAGCTCAACAGATCTTTTCTTGGTATGTGAGTAGCTTTCTGTATCTGACTGTCAATAATCCTTGCACTGTAACCCTGTCTTACAAAGTCTCTTCTGAGTTTCTGGAGGTGCTTGTCACGGTCCGCCATGTCAGAACAGATGCGATTATATCTGATGGCCTGGCTGTATATGATGGAGTTCTTTGTGTGTTTTGGGTGAAAGCTATCATTCCTCAGGTAGGTTGGTCTGTCTGTTGGTTTACGGTACAAGGATGTGTGGATGGAGTTGTTCTGAATACTGATAGTCGTGTCTAGGAAGTTAATGTTTGTGCGTGAGTGACTGAGTGTTAGATTGATACTGGGGTGGAATGCATTGTAATTTTTGTGGAATTTGAGAAGTTCCTCTTCACTGGCTGTCCAGATGATAAGAACATCATCTATGTAGCGGAGATAGACCAGGGGTTTTGTCTGGCAGGTGGACAGGAAGTCCTCTTCTAACTTTGCCATGAACAAGTTGGCATATTGTGGTGCCATTCGGGTACCAATTGCAGTCCCCATTTTCTGGAGGTAGAGGTCCTGTCCAAATTTGAAGTAGTTGTGGGTGAGTATAAAGTGTATGAGTTTTGTTATTGGTTCCGTGGCTGTGTTATTTCTTTCTAGATATTCTTGGCATGCTGCTATGCCATCTGTGTGTGGAATGTTGGTATAAAGGGATTCTACATCCATAGTGGCAAGGATGGTGCTCTCTGGAATGGGGCCCAAGTCCGCTAGTTTGTTCAAGAGATCCGTGGTGTCTTGAAGGAAGCTGGGTGTTCGTTTTACCAGGGGTTTCAGGGTATTTTCTACCCAGCCAGAGATATTTTCTGTGAGTGTGCCAATTCCTGAAATGATGGGTCTTCCCGGGTTTCCTTCTTTGTGTATTTTTGGTAACATGTAGAAAGAGCCCGCTTTTGGATCTGTTGGTATTAGGGGCCTTATCTGTTCTCCAATGTTGGAGGGCAGTTCTTTTATGATCATGTTGAGCTGTTTTGTATATTTTTTTGTGGGATCCTCTTGTAGTTTCATATAGTATCTTTCATCAGAGAGTTGCCTATTTGCTTCATGAATGTAGTCTGCAGTATTCATAATAACAACAGCTCCCCCCTTGTCTGCAGGCTTAATAATAATGTCCTGGTTATTCTTTAGTGACTGTATGGCTTTCTGTTCCTTGTGGGTTAGGTTGGGTGTTGGTTCACACTGTTTCTCCAGTATGTCTGTAGTTACTCTGTTTCTGAATATACCTATGTATCTGTCCAGTGTAGGGTTACTACCTGGTTTTGGAGTCCAGGTGGATCTTTTTGTGTTATTTATATAACGCAGTATCCAGCTTCAGCCAATCCGTGGATTCTATAAAGAAGAGGTGGACGGACTGTAAGCAGAAGGTGAAGAAGAAGATGGTACAGGAGGCCCTGCATGCTGTTGGCACTGGAGGTGGACCGCCCCTGCCCATGCACAACACAGAGTGGGAGGAGGTGCTGCACAGGACCATGTCTGTGACAGCAGTGCAGGGGATCCCGGGATGGAGCGGCACCGGAGATGAAAGGAGCCTCCAGACCATCGGTAAGTGCATCAAGGCCTACATACATATCACACAAATCTTGATAACCATCATACATAGCCCAACACAGTGACATATGAACACATGGCCAGCATTCCACACCACAAGTTTAGCAACACAGCTTTGAAGGGGTTCAAACAAGGATAGAATACATGACAAACCCAGCATAAATGGGAATGGTAACTGTGTTTACCCTCTTCATGCTGTCTACAACAACACAATTCACAGCACAAAAACAATGCACACCATAATGTTTGAGGAAAATATATAACTGTTATGTGTACCACAAGAGGTGAGCACATAACCCCTTGAGTGCTAGGGGGATAAGCAATGCATTGTCTGACAATACATTGGCTAGTCCCCTGGCACTCAAAGGGTTACAGAGGATAGCAAAGAGGGGAATTGATGTGTTTCTTGGAGTGTTGTTACTGCATATCAGGACTAGGCATTGTACATGCAGGTAGTTAGTTCTAGTGGAATAATCAAGGTTCAGCTTTCTGCATCATATATAGCCTAAAGAGTGTGGATGGCCAGGGGGCATTCATCGCCATTACCACTCTGCAGGACATATGTGATTCCCAAGGCTCAACCATTCCGAGGGGACATTCACCAGGGTTAAGAAAGAGGTGACAATGTGTACATGACAACTGCAGTGTTATCACTTCTGCAATCCCTGTGTTAGTCTGTGGGGCTAATGCACTGAGATTTAAACAACTTGGGACATATCAGTGCTTAGGCTCCATAGCATAACACAGGAAAAAGTAGAAGTAACCTCCAATAGTACTGAATACCCGCCCATGTTTGCTGTGTGTTAGGATTCTAGCTGTCCTGGGGTGTGTTCAGGGCCAGCGCCACCTATAGGCGAGATAGGCGCCGGCCTAGGGCGCACATTCTCTGGGGGCGCATCGTGGCCCACCTCCCCCCCCTCGCTCACCACTTACTGACCAAGTAAAAAAAGTATGTTTCGGTGCCCTCCCTTGGCTGGCTATTTTTTTAATGTAGCACAGCGATGCCCGTTTCTCTCTCCCCCTCTGCTCCTTCAGTCCTCAACCAGGATTGAAGGAGTGGAGGGGGAGAGAGAAACGGGCATCGCTGTGCTACATTAAAAAAATAGCCAGCCAAGGGATAGCACCGAAACGTACTCACTGGGAGAGAGAGACATGCACTGGGAAGAGTGGAAGGGGAGTCAAGGGGGGATAAAGAGTCAGACGGGGAAGAAAGTGTCAAAGGGGGGAATAAAAGTCAAGAGGGGATCAAGAGTCAGATGGGGGAGAGAGAGAGTCAAAGGGGGGAATAACAGTCAAGAGGGGATCAAGAGTCAGACGGGGGAGAGAGAGAGTCAAAGGGGGGGATCAGCAGTCAAGAGGGGGATCAAGAGTCAGACGGGGAAAGAGAGTCAAAGGGGGATCAACAGTCAAGAGGGGGATCAAGAATCAGACGGGGAGAGAGAGAGTCAAAGGGGGGATCAACAGTCAAGAGGGGGAGAGAATCAAAGGGGGGGGAGAGTCACATATAGAGAACATACACTCTGTCACACTGATACGCATATAGAGAAGCACACACACATACTTACACACTGATATCCTTACAGAGACTCACACACACTGACACACTTATATACATATAGGGAACACACACTGACACACTTATATACATACAGGGAACACATACTAACACACACATACACATATAGAGAACACACACACAAACTGACACTTATTCCCATATAGGGAACACACAACACACTGACACTTACATACAGGGCGGGGCATAAAGGGGTAGGACACAAGGGGTCGCAAAATTAGGTTTTGCCTAGGGTGGCAAAAATCTTTGCACCAGCCCTGAGTGTGTTCAATGTGTCCTCCAGCTGACTGGGTTGTTGGGTTCCACAGTTGATGTGTCTTGGTGTGCTTGCTGTGTCTGTTAGTGTTGCTGACATCATTGGTTGTACTCCGTAGTCCCTGGTCATCACTGGTGCATTGATGTGTTCAGAGGCCCTAGTGTGTTTGCTGTTGAGGCCCAGGTGTAGGACATGCAATGGGTTTGTGTCACTCAAGGTGTGATGGTTCAGTTTTGTTCACCAGATGTATCCTGTTGAATGGGGATAGCAAGGAGGTATGCCTTGCCATCCTCACTGCTCAGGATACACACGATGACCACAACTACACAACTGTAGGTTAGTAGAATCAATGTATGGGATCATGTCAAGCTCAGCAATGTGTGTCAGGATGGTAACCAATGCATTGCAAAGCAATGCAATGGATACCATCCTGCCACTCAACATTTCACAAGTCAATGAAATAGTCTTGCAACACTCCTGTCATAGCTCACATCAATAATTGCATCATGTCATTTCTCCACACAGCATACATGCCAGCACATGCGGAGGAGTCAGGGGAAACCTCCACTGAGGAGCCCACCACCTCCAGGGTGCTGCCACCACCAACACAGCAGCAGCAGCAGCAGCCACACTGGCCTCATCATGGCCTTCAGGGCCCACAACCACCACCACCACCACAGCAGCAGCAGCCACACTGGCCTCATCATGGCCTCCAGGGCCCACAACCACCACAGCAGCAGCAGCCCCACTGGCCTCATCGTGATCTCCAGGGCCCACCACCACCACCACCACAGCAGCAGCAGCCATCACACTGGCCTGAATATGACCCCCAGGGCCCACCACCACAGCAGCAGAGGCCTGAATATGACCCTCAGGCACCACCACAGCCACTGGGAAGGCACAGGATGCCACACACTGTGCCCATGTCTCTCCATGCCCAATATGGGCCAACACCAAAACCACAGCCACACATGTAAGCCAGGGAGCATCCCAGATGTGGCCACTGGACTATGAGCACGTGGGGCTCATTGGAGAGCCACAGCGGCCCCAGACCTGGACTGACTTCACCCCACCAATGCCATCACCCCCACCAACTCCATCACCTCCACCCTCACCACCACCCCCACCAACGCCAGCGCTCCACTCTGTGGTTGGTGCATCACAGGGGAATGAATGGTCCAGGGATGAGCTAGAGATTTCCCATCACTCCATCTACACAGGTGCTCTCCCTCCTGAAAAAGCAAAAGTTTTTAGCTATCAGGTTGAGAAGAAGTCGGCAGGTAGTTTGACTGTATTTATCTTCTTTGCACTTCGCTTGGTGTTAGCCTCTGCCCCGAGTCCCCTGTCAGACAGTCCATTATAAATATTGGCCAAATATCCCTCTACATATATTTAAATCTCTTATTATATTGAGCACTGATAGCGAAGAGGAGGATCTCTTAACATCCTGCCCAGTGAGTGCTCCCGGGTAAAGAGAAGTTTAACTTGGGATAAGAGGAGGAACAACTGAGCTGGCCTGGTGTGTGAGACAACAGCATAGAGACTTATTAGGGGCATATGTACTCCGATATGCCTGTTATCCATCTGGCTTTGTGCGTGCAATATTGTTTTATAATTCTCTTGATATTTATTAAATTGATTACTCTTAGATAAATGTTTTCCTCTATTTATTGTATGATTCCGGATGTGTTGTTTTACATTGGATTACTGTAAATATTGAACGCTAAAACAATTGTTGCGAAGATCTTCAGGTCATCCAGAACACTCAGCAGCTCCAATTTAACACCGGCATGCTGGATGTCCTTGGGCAGATGCTGGTGGAGACACGTAACTCAAATAGGTGGGAGAACCAGCGTCAGGATATGGCCCAGGCCTCACGTGTGGGGTCCTGTAACACATCCCCATCCAGCACTGCTTTACCACCACCACCACCTCCAGCCACCAGACCCTCTCGGGTAATCTGGAGGAGTATGAGGGAATCCACCCCTGCATCCCCCCCAAAGCCCCTCCCAAAAAGAAAAAGTAAGGGCAACCTTCTTTTGGACCCTCAATAAATAGTCACTTCTTCATCACATCTGTGTCCATGTATGCTTCCTATTCAAAAAAGTTGTTCGTTTGGCAGAGTTGTCTCCAATACATTGCAGTGAACACAACTCATGCACATTGTACTTTGGTTTCAGGTATTGCACAATTGGAGGGCACACACACCACATACACTGTGGCAGAGTTGTCTCCAGTGCATTGCAAAGCTATGGAGTGAACACAACTCATGCACATTCAATGGTGTGTTAGGGTGTCGCAGCATGGGTAAGCATGCACATCTCATGCAGACACCTTTGTCCAGGTTCAACTCACAGACCACATAGCACAGCCACATGACATCAGGGTGTGGTGTTCCATGATGTGATTTGAACCTGAACAAAATACACCTGAAGTATAGATCATGGAATCCAAGACATGGGGCTGGTTTCAAATGCAGGAGATGGATGCTACTGTCCATCACATAAATTAATGCCTATTGCGGTCCATGTAGATATATTAAGATAGAAGCAGAGACAGCGCCTGCATTTGAATCCAGCACATGATCTGGATGACAACATTGATGCTGCATTGGTAAGCAAGTGAGCCTGGCAATTACAGATGCTCATTGTTTGGGATTAACATATGTGGGCAACAGGTGATAGTCATGGACGCGGAATCAACATGTGACTGGGACATACCTCTTGACCATCACAGGACATGCCATGGATGCCTGTGGAACATGAAGACAAGACTTGCAACAGCAATGTAAACACAACAGTCATGCTATTGGTGAACCATCATCATAGGTGTGAGTGCCAGAGGGGTACACAACACATAGCTCATCAATGTGTTGATGATCTCTCTAGCACTCAACGGGTTAACAGTTGGTATCGTAAAAGTAGTACACCATCCATTGCTTGTCCATGTGTTGTCTAGCTATCATGTAAAAAGGAAGAATATGCGCACAACCCCTATGTGTCTGTATACCTACATTTGCGATGTATATTGGTCCAGTGTTTGGGCCAATAGTGAATGGTTCTCTCTCTATACATATGAAAGAGATACAGGTGGCATAAAAATACAAGGGGAGAAAGTAGAGTGGACTAGGTGTGTATAGAAGCACCCTGTCTGAAGCAAGAGAAATGCTCAATATTCTTTTATTTGCTTCTGCTGGTCCCAGATGCTCAGATCCGTCGATGAGTCACTATAGAAAAATGGAGGGTGAAGTGTGGGTCAGCGCAATAAAAAAAAAGAAGAAAATAGGAGAAAAAATAGCGTACTAAGTGTAATATGTTTGAAAATATCACAATATAGAGCAAATGCAACACAAATAACTAATAGATATGATGCAGATATATATAATATAGAATAAAGATAAATATGATGATAGTCAACTAATCAGAAGCCCAATAACGTACCTATATACAAAACATAGAGAAATAACATATAGTAGCAATAATGTATAACAGTAAAAGTCGTGAAATACAAAAATAAAATGAAGCAGATTTGCCCTTACAGGGAAAATGGTAATACAGTTGGCATATAGATCAGCAGTGAGTAAATGACACGGTATAGTAGCCCGTAGTGTAGAGGAGGTATGAATCTCCCTCAGGTCTTGAGTTCTGAAAAGTCCTTTGTCTGAGGGATAATATATTCAGTCCTCCGTCTGATGGGTCCGTCCTCGTGGTCTTCCGCAGGGTAGTACTGCACTGCGATGTCCTGCAGTATATATTATGGTATCAAGTTGGTAGTGGTAACTCAGGTGTCCACCTGATTCAAGGGAGGCAGTCTCCACTTCTATGGGCTCCAAGCAACAGTCGATCCCGCAGAGCGGTGCTCTGCAATGTGCTGGCGTACAAGGGATGTGTCAGTGCCGACAGAAGTCGGTTTATGGTTTCCATATTATATGGTAGTCTTTCTGTGATGATTTGCAGCACTGTAAATGGTGCTGAATGATCGGGCAGTGAAGTCAATAGATGATTGACCAATTAGTTAGTTTGACGAACTAATTGGTCAATCATCTATTGACTTCACTGCCCGATCATTCAGCACCATTTACAGTGCTGCAAAACATCCTGGAAAGACTATCATATATGTTTATGGGATATATTATGCACGATATTCTCCTCATTGTCTTTCACACTGTGAGACCTAATGATAACCATATAGTCATTTCTTGTTGCTTTCATTGCTGACTTGGGAATTTACTTGTGACTTCAAGGGGTGCCCTGGAACATCCAGATTGCATGTTAGGGGTGTCTTGGATGAAAGAATTGTGAACCACTGGTCTAGGCCTTGTTGGTGTATTTGCTTGACATTGCAGGAGTTAATATTTGACCTCTGTATGCTTGGGTTATGTCCTTGTATGAACTTCTTCTCTATTTTGTTTTCTCCAAAGGTGGTTTTTACTCTGAGTTGTGTGGTGTGTGGCTAAAAAAATGGGTCTTAACTTTCTGCCGGTAAATGTTGCAATTTATCGCTCGTTGTCCCTACTGCAAACATTTGAATGGCTCTGGGGTTAGCTTTTACATTGCCCTCAATGGGAGATATTTTGACGACCTCTGCATTTTCAAAACTGATGCTAATTCTTCTTTGTGGGAACATTTGCATCACTTACTTGGCTTTCAAAACCACCATCGGCAGTTTTTTCTACCGACGCCAACATTTGGATCGAGCCCACAATGTAGCACTATCTCTGCAGCACTGAGTACTTGTACGCTATGGGGTTGCATTCAAATGCAGGAAATAAATATTACCTCACGTTTTCTCAAAAATGTTCCTACTGAAATCTATGGGGATACCTGGAGATAAAAACAGAGATAAAATTAGCACCTGCATTTGAATCCAGCCCCTAGTGGGCTCGCTGTCAGGGACACAGAAGTATAAAAATAGATGAATTAGTGTTGGATTCAAATGAAGGAGATACTACACTGAAAAGTAAGAGTGACCCAGACACTGTACCACCTTCCCCCCATTGCCTGCCTGCCTGAGGGACTACACATGCTGATGAATGCAGTATATGAGCAATGTGAATTCTAAAATAAACATGACCAACACAACCAGAGATTTTTTTTCAGAGAGCATTTGTCATTATATACACAGACAACCAATTTTAACCACTGCTAGGCCCTGGACAAAGTGTAAAATAGCATCTTCCCTTAACCCCTTGGATGCTAGAGAAGACTCCAACTCATAGCTTCCGAATGCATTGGAAACCTCTCTAGAATGCAAAGGGTTATGTAATAACTACACCTGTTACCCCTTCTGCTAAAAGTGACTACTGAAATATAATAGCATGACACGATTTTGAACTTACTTTAAATCAGCTGCATGTTGAGGTCCCATCTAGTTTCACACAATGCTAAGTGCTTCACACTTACTGTAACATGACAAAAGAATGAGTTTTGACACCTATGTGCATATGATGCTGAGCTTTCACACTTGACCTCAAATTGTTAGCAGACCATATTTTGTGTTTCAGAACACACATTGTGTTGTATGAGAATCAGAGTTTCTAACTTTCAGGGAAAGGTTCCCCTCAGAGAGCCCTAGGAAGCTACCCATTGTGCCCTATTGTTATAAATGGCCCTATGCACTTTAGGTTAGAGGTAGGAAATTGCTGGACTTTCAGCTGTTGGTCATTACAACTCCCATCATCCCCAACCAGCCCTTGCCTTGTTTGGGAGGTGTAATCCCCAACAGCTGGAATTCAATCAGTCAACTATCTATGCAATAATGGGTTCCATGGACCAATTACCTTCCTACCCTCACTCCTTGCACAAATGTGAGGGTATGGGGGGTCACTGGCATCCACCCCAGATAGTGTCCAGTGTGGTTGCACTGTCAGCACTGCCTTAAAAATGGCCCATTAATGGTGGAGTTGTCTCCAACACATTAGAGAGGAATGCATGAATACGCCTGTGCATCTCATTGCCTCATTCACTCACTTAACTCTTTAAGGACCAGAGGAAAGCACAATGCATTGCAAAGCTATGTGTTGGTCATCCCTCTTATTCATAAAGAGTTAAAAATCCTGCCTCTTTGGCCATGTATGATTACGTTAATACATGCACATGCACACACATGATGCCTTTATTAAAACTCTAGTGTGCGCAAGTCCTCAAATGCCACCCTTATAACATCCTCAGGAAAGGGGAAGGGATCATATGTCGATTTCCTTTACGCCTTGTTAGTAGAACAGATGAAGGCAATGTCCTGAAACACCCATATACTTCCAAATTATGTATTGTGTAAGTAGTTAAGGCAGGCACTGTAGTAAAAACCTGGCTACAGTTCTGATTTTAGCATAGAATATTAGTTCACCCATCCCCGTTTGTGAAACAAGGAGTTGGAGAAGTGAATGCAACAGCAGAATACAGACTCCTGGCAACAATACTGATGAATTGAATGCAGTTGTAGAATACTGACTCCTGGAAATGATATATAAAACATTTACATAAATATCTGTGAATGCTCTAAGAGGCTTTCTCATATAAAAGTATAGTATTAGTGTCCCTTGTTTTTAAACCCTTGGATTCAGTGCTGTATCTAGTAATTGAGGGTCCCCAATTCACTGTAAACTACTAAAAATCCTAAATTGTTTCCATTGTTAGCATTTAAATTGGGCTTTAAAGTTGTCTAGGCCCCAGTGCTCTGCACCTGCTGCACCAATGGTTGTTTAGCCTCTGCTTGGATTCCAGAGACGTCTTCGTGCATTGTGACTCCAGAAAGCATGCTGATTAACTTAATTATTGCTATTGGTGATCATATATTAATGGGATAAAAATGTACTAATGTAATTACAGTGACTTCAGATGTGATGGGAATTAAGTAAGGAAATTATACAAGGAAGTAAAATTAAAATTAAATGTAATATATGGCTTTTTTTCAGCATGGAAAATTGATCAACACACTACTTACAATGATAATTTTGATAACTAAACTTCATTAAATCATTTTAATAAGCATATAAATATGCAGAGCCAAAGTCACTAAAATACTGCCTTTCATTCAGCACCCAATCACTGAAATACTACCTTAGTAAGGATGGATCTGAATAGCTACTTAGCTTCATAACCAGCTGAGCCTGACAATGATTTACAATATATTACACACCAATCTGGCACTCAAAGTGTTAAACAGTAAAATCTTGCAATCAAATGTGTTGGAAATCTGTGTGTCACTCAAAGGACCATGGAAAGAATTTACGAATCTGCCAGCAAAGCTAATTTTTTTTAGCTAAGCCCTCCAAGCTGCAATTTGGGGGTATACAGGAAGAAGGCACCCAGTGTTTAATATTGTAACAAAGGTGTATAAAGAACAAGTATAATGCACTCACATGATTCTGTAGTCAGGATGGGAATATTCCCAGTCAACTGACTACAGTCGCATTCAGAGAACATTACCTGCCTGGTGCTTCCTTTGGTTTCTGTAACAGGTACAGAAAAGCTGTTCTCCAATATGTAATCTCCTTTAAAGGGATAGTAATACTTCGTTTTAACTTTATTTTATTTTGTAGGTATTAAAAAAACATGAAGAATGATATAAGTCTTATCTCTCAAACCTTTATGGTTTATGAGATATTCACAAGCAAAGTTTCCCCCTCCCGCCCCTTTTACCTATTGTAAGCCTTCTCTTCTCAGATGTTGAATCCAGTCCATAGACCAGACAGATAACAGAAGGGGACAATCTTCTTCTTATGAGAACAATAAAAGCCCTGCCCCCCTTGACAAGTTTTTCAGGTTTTTCCCTTATCTTAACTGAAGATTGTCCCTCTCTGCAGTCTACCTGGGCAGCTCCCTTCTGCCCTGGCTGAGAAGTGTTACATCAGTAAAAGGGGCTGGAGGGGGACACTTTGCTTGTGAATATCTCTTAAACCATAAAGATTTGAGAGATAAGACTTATATCATTCTTCATGTTTTTTTAATGCCTACAAAATAAAATAAAGTTAAAACGAAGTATTACTATCCCTTTAAAGTGAGGTTTATTATAAAAAATAAATAAATAAATAAATACACAATGTTAAAACAAAAATAAAGCTCATAAAAAGAAAAAAAAAGTGATTAAAAAATGCCCTTAATACAAATACACCCACCTGTAATCCTATCAGATAACAGGGACAAATTCCTCATGATGACATAACAAATACTAGTTGCATTATAAAACAGTGTAAAATTAAATAAAAAAGTTACATGATTAAATATTGTTAATGAATATCACCGAACTAAGCAAACACCCAAACATATGAACTTGTAAATAGTAAAAGAGAATCTAAATACTGGTGTTTAACTTTAAAGGGATAGTAATACTTCGTTTTATCTTTATTTTATTTTGTAGGCATTAAAAAAAACATGAAGAACGATATAAGTCTTATCTCTCAAACCTTTATGGTTTGAGAGATAGTCACAAGCAAAGTTTTGCCTCTTTTACCTAGTGTAAGCCATCTCTTCTAAGATGTGGAATGCAGTCTATAGACCAGACAGATAACAGAAGGGGACAATCTTCTTCCTATGAGAACAATGAAAGCCCTGTCCCCCTTGACAAGTTTTTCAGGTTTTTCCCTTATCTTAATTGAAGACTGTCCCTCTCTGCAGTCTACCTGGGCACCTCCCTTCTGATCTGGCTGAACAATGTTACATCAGTAAAAGTGGCGGTAGGGGGATACTTTGTCATTGAATTACTCTTGAACTACAACTCTGACAGTAATGAAATAACACTCTCCAAAGTCCAAATACTATGATGATTAATTAGAGCTGCTTTTATTATGAAACATTACTATCCCTTTAAGTGACAATGCTGCCAGCATAAGTAGGTATATCAGAAAAACAGTCGGATCAACTAATCTCAAAATCTACCTCTAGAAAGAGCCATTAACCACTGATCACAATATAAAAATGATATATAATAATTGATATAAATCTCATACATATCTACAGGTATCGACTTCATCCCCACCAACACCAACATCACCATTCTCAGACCCCACCACCTAAGTCATTTTGCTCACACTATCAAGTGTATCTCCAAAACAGCAACACTCAAATATATGTAATATGTAAACAAAACTAATATTGGAAAAAAGTGGTGCCCCCAAGCTCCAGAGTCCCTAAATATCAAACACAAAATATAAGAAAAACTAATTGCAGATTTCCTAAACTTCTGTCAGTGTACAGAATTAAAAGGGAACAAAACAAAAAAAGCACAATAAGGTAAGTGCAAGTTTCTCTATAAATAGAATGCAATATTTATTAATGCAAAAAAACATAGAGATGAAAAAATACAATAGAAATCCCTCTGTATATAAAGTA
The DNA here is from genome assembly GCA_037306005.1 of Rhinophrynus dorsalis. NCBI lineage: Eukaryota > Metazoa > Chordata > Amphibia > Anura > Rhinophrynidae > Rhinophrynus > Rhinophrynus dorsalis. The sequence continues at coordinate 158,193,518 of CM074719.1, forward strand.
TATCCAGTCCCATATATCAGTATAGGTATAGTGTATATACACAATTGTAAATCAAACTAAAACTGTGGGACACAGTTCCAAATATAGAGGTATATCCCCTGGATCAGTAAGAGGCAAGGCAAATGGGCAGGTGTTAAAACAGTTGAAGAGGTTCTGTGCAACTCTGTATTGTGATATATCCTCAGATATAATACTGGTGATGTCTCAAACAAGCTATATATTCACGCCGTCAACTTGTCTTCTATATTAGGGCAATCAGCCTTGATTACTGACCACCAACACCGTCAGCGGGGAGGTATAGCATCTTGTTGTCTCTTGTCTGATCTTGCTCGTCTCTCCGTTGATTTATATTAAAGGCAAGTTTCATAATGTTTCATAATAAAAGCAGCTCTAATTAATCATCATAGTATTTGGACTTTGGAGAGTGTTATTTCAATTCTGTCAGAGTTGTAGTTCAAGAGTAATTCAATGACAAAGTATCCCCCTCCCAGCCCTTTCACTGATGTAACACTGTTCAGCCAGATCAGAAGGGAGATGTCCAGGTAGGCTGCAGAGAGGGACAATCTTCAATTAAGATAAGGGAAAAACCTGAAAAACTTGTCAAGTGGGGCAGGGCTTTCATTGTTCTCAAAGGAAGAAGATTGTCCCCTTCTGTTATCTGTCTGGTTTAGCAACCAGATTCCACATCTGAGAAGAGATGGCTTATACTAGGTAAAAGGGGCGGGACTTATATCGTTCTTCATGTTTTTTTAATGTCTACAAAATAAAATAAATATAAAACAAACTATTACTATCCCTTTAAGATGTGGCATAAGCCAGGGTATATGATGACCAACACCCCAGTGGGCAGGGACTTGAGCACAGGCAACTCAAGGGTGCAAGTTTACTCACCCTTCCCATCTTGAATCTTCTGGCATAGATCTGTATTGTTGGCTGCCAACACCTTAACAAACAGAGGTTTGCTGGCTGGTTGCAACAAAGTAGATGTAACAGTGTACACCTTCCATTCTCAGGATAATAATTGTTATTAAAACAAGTTTTTGATACAAATAGTATAGAGGGGACTTAAAACTCCTAAGCATTTCATATCACAACTACGCTTCATCAGAAACAGGTGGCATGACTTGTGAATTTAAGTGGCAGAAAGTGACAGTAAATTGACATCTTAGGCTAAAATAAAATATAAAAAGTCTCTTTCCCCAGAAGCCCATCATAATATGCCTATTCGATCATAATGCTCATGTTCCACATAAAACAAACTGTGGGATCACCCTTCAAAATTTTGTATACATTGGTGCCACCCAAAAGGTGATAGGCTTCCATTACACAAGCTTCAATATCTTCAATAACTACAGCTCCTCCCTTGTCTTCAGGTTTTATAATGATAGACTCATATGGCGCGATGCAGGAAACGTGTGCAATCGCTATTTCCCGTGTGAAAATCACTAGGGAATAGGTTTGCGCATGATTTTGTTGAATTGCGCATAAAAAATTAAGATTAGCGAACGGCTGCGTATATTTATTTTTTGTGGGCGTGGCTAAGATTAACGAATCTGTGTGAGTGGAATAGCGAATGCGCCTAATGCAAGAACTGATATTGTGAATTAATTTATACGTCTGTGTACTGTTATCGTAAAATGGAATTTTTTATGTGCAATTCAAGAAGCGTTAGGTATTTAGCTTCCTGGATTAGAACATGCGCAAAATCTATCTGCGCACAAAAATGCCTTTACCCAATGCGAACGTTTCTTGCATCGTGCCAATTGTTTCTCAAACTAGAAATGGCTTTCAATTCTCCCAATGTCAAGTTTACACTTCTAGATTTCTTTTTCAATCATTGACCTAAAGTCCTCCATAACTAACAACCCAAAGGCATCAACAATGTTTCCCTTGAGCTGTGTCTGAGTGAACGTGGACTGTAATTTGCAGCCTAAAAGGGGTGCTTCTATGTAAAATGTTTTCAGGTATAATTTCCCTTCCTTCTTCATTAAATATAGGTTCACTAGTTACAATATGCGTAAACTCATGTAAATCTGCAAAAGAAGGAAGAGTACCTGTGACCTGGTGAGCCCGAAGTAGGATGGGTTATTATTCCTGCTTGTGAATCTGCTGGCTGTGGAATTCAAAGCCGGCCATCATCCAAATGTGAGTTGATCAATTTAATACATTACGAATTATATTGTACTAGTGTAAAAGCCCGTGTACATGGGCCAAGGTCCGGGAGGCCCGTCCTGCTCTGCATCCTGCCGCCGATGCAGTCATGCACTGTAGAGACTGCCCAAAATCACGGAATTCTCCCAGCATTCCTACACCTCCCAGCATTCTGTGCGTTCAGGCAGTCTCTACTACACATGACGGCTTCTGACAAACAACATAGTGAATTATTATATAGGATAGCCTGTGTGCACCCCCATTCTTTTGTTGTTCTGTGTTTCTTCAAGGAGTCCAGGGAGTCCTCTGTGTTCGAGGAGCAGCAAGAGAGGCGGCATCAACTGAGTGTAGGCAATCAGAATCCTCTATCTATGTTGCTGTCCATTCTTAATGGATCTTTATCTTGTGAGTAGCTGGATGTAATTTGGTGAAGTCCAAGTAGCCCATGTTAAGGTATTATTAGCTCCCCTCTATCTTTTTCCAAATATTTGGACAAGTTAACTTGTTCCCTCACTCCTTTGATCCATCTCCTCTAATTTGATCTTTTGGGAACAGCCCCCTCAACTCCTGTGCCTCTTGGCTTATTCTTTTTACCTGTTCTTCCTCTCGTAGGTGTAGGGATCTGTTCTTGAGTATCACAGTGTGCTTGGCAGCTGTGCTACCTGCTCCCTGTGCTTCTCCTCTTTGATGGTCACGGGTAGACAGAGCCGTCTGTGACGTGTGCTTGTTTATACGCACCGAGCCTATTCTCCTGATTGGTTCCCTCCTTGCGTGTACCTATTTGAATGTCCCTGAGCCTAGTACCAGTTGCCCTTATGTGATGTTCCAGTTAGTCTCGTCTGTCTGCTCCATTTCGCTGTGGCTCTTGCTTGGCCTCTGATCTTGCTCTGTGTATGACCCCGGCTTGTCTGATTTTCCACATCGGTACTACCCGTGGCTCTGGCTTATCTCACTCCGTGTATGATCCCGGCTTGTCTGACTACCCACATCGGTACTACCTGTGGCTCTGGCTGATTCCGATCCGTGTATGACCCCGACTTGTCTGACTATCCACATTGGTACTGACCTGTGGCTCTGGCTGACTACTCGCTCTTTGTATGACCCCAGCTTGTCTAACTACCTACATCGGTATTGACCTGTGGCTCTGGCTGACTACTCACTCTGTGTATGACCCCAGCTTGTCTGACTATCCACATCGGTACTAACCTGTGGCTCTGGCTGACTACTCGCTCCGTGTATGACCCCGGTTTGTCTGACTATCCACCGTTGCTGACCAGTGGCTCTGGCTGACTACTCGCTCCTTGTTGTCCCCGGTTGTCTGACTATCCAGTTGGTTCTGGCCTGTGGCTCTAGCCAACTACTCATTCCTGTTGCTGGTTGTCTGACTATCCTCTCAGTACTGAACTGGGTACAGGCTGACTACTTGCTCCTTGTGACCTCGCTGGTCCAGCTATTCATAGTACGGTACTGTGGCTGTGCTGCTCTTTCTCCGACTACCACTATCTGCCTTTAGTACCGTACTATACGAAGCACATATCTCTGGGCGCTCAGTCCTACCTACAGATAGAACCATAGGCTAGGATCTATATTCTGCTCCTACTTCGAGTAAGCGTAGGCCTCTACCTAGTGTCAGTCTGGGTAGTAGACTGTGGTCTATTGTCATACTGTTCAGGGGAGTTACTGGGGTATTGCCTATTATATTTGTATTTTAAATAAAGGTGGTTTTATTTCATATTACTTGCGTCTGACCTTCTGTTTGTACTGGTTACCGTGACATTGAGGTATTGGTAGTTAATACACCAGAGGCAGCAATAGATTTTACATTATTATCCATCTGTGTATTATTGGTCCATTACTCTACACTATTATACCCTTGTTAATGTTTGTTAGTTTTTCAAAACTCTAATCGAAACCTCAACTGCTTGATTCAATTCAACGTTTTTCTTTTTAAAGTCAATCAACAATTGCATTAATGTAAACTAGTATGCATCTAGAGCCTGGTACCAACTCACAAAGGAGGGCACAAGCCCAGTCACAGGCCACTTGAAATCATTTTAGCATTCCTATACCTTTTTAGGAAATCAACGTCCCACCAATTTCTACATTCAATCTTTAACAGGTACTCCAAATAAAAAAGGGCTAATATCCTCAATGATAGGACAGTTAGTGGTACATGCTGTTTCTTGGCATTTTTGTAAATAATTGATTACTAAGAGAAATAAGTGAAGAGGATTACCCCTTATAAAACTGCATGGTGAAAAAGTAATACAAATAATAATATTTTAATAGAGCCAACTAGGAACCTAATGTAAAGTCCCAAATTGTGTTGAAGTCCAGTCCCACTTTTGTGGCTGCTCTCCCACACAGATATTACCAGTTCTGAATGCAGAAAAACAGAAGGGAGAAGAAGTAGGAGTCGCCTCTTTATTGGAATCTCAGGAGAAAGGTAAAAATCATCATCAAATACACCATATGGTTGGGTATTCAAAAAAAAAAAAAATAGATGAGAATTTTCTGTATTTAAAACCCAGTTGTAAGGACTCCTGGGATGTTTTAATTGCTCTAGACACAGTATGTACAGTCTCCCCAGTCTGCATAAATGAATAAGGGCTGCTCCTCCCAAACACGATCTCCAGTGTAAAACAAATATACGAGGCAAATATGCGAATGACACCCAAAAGTGTAATATTGTAACAAAACTTGATTCAGTGTATATACAATAAGTATAATGTGCTCACATGATTCTGTGGTCAGTATGGGAATTTTCCCAGTTTACAGGCTATTATAGCATTCTGAGAAGATAAACTGTCTCTGCCCACGGTGTTTTTGCTATCTAGAATAGGTAAACATAGGCTATTTTCCACAATATAAACTCCACCAAAAGTTGTATAGAAATACTCCAGGTAAGATGACAGGACCATAGATATGGTCGGTGCTGTGAAGAAGCCTCTCTATGAGCTCCAAAATGACAATAGAAATAGTGGTAATGTTAAAACAAAGACATTCAGGGATCATGAGTAAGAGTTTTCAACTCGAAATGCGTGGATCTATATAAGATGCCATTTTATCACATCTGACTGCATGTACCTATGGCTGTTTAGTATCTCCACTAGCATTCATGTTGACCTCAGAATTCTGAATGTATGTTTTTATAATCATCAATAAAGTTGTTGATTTTATTTGTGGACTGGTTTGAATGTTTGGTGGTAGTGCGTGGAATTACCACTATTTCTAAAACAAATTAAAAGTCCATTCTTATGTGTTTCTTGGATAGATGTCATTTTATCAAAGGTAAGGAAAGCAGCTTTTGCTGTCTTTATCCCCTTAAGGATCCATGATGTGCCACGACTGTCATGAAAGTTTTGGCATTTAAGGACCTGTGACTGTCCTGGCACGTTATGGAATTCTGGGATGGCAACGTGGCTGCACACCGCTCTGCAATCCCAGAATTTAATTTGAGTCATTGGGCAGATTTTTTTCTCTGGTGTTGAATTACCAAGGATAAGAGTATTGGTGCTGCACACTGAATAATTTTTGGTATAACTACTTGTAAATAGACATTACTAACCCTTTAACCCTTTGACTGCCAGAGGGGTACACACCGCATTGCAAAGCAATGCGTTGCATACCCCTCTGGCACTCAAAGGGTTAAACCTTAAATGTTAAAGAGGTTTTTAACATATTGTGAAGCATTGAGTTGATTACTTCTATCATTAACTCAATGCATTACACACAATCAAAGGGGTTAATTTTCCCAATTTAAATTAAAGGGATTTTGCAGATACCGCAGTTGGTTTGCACCAGAATTAATAAATTTTTCTTTGGAATATAAGGCTTAAAGGGTTAAGAAACTCAAAGTAATTCAGCCTTTATGGCTGCTCTTGCTAATTGCAGTTGTTAGCAGCCCTCCCCATGGAAAGTCATTTCCTCTGGGCTGTGACATTCCTATGTGCAGTGAGAGCTATCATCAACATTCAGCACGTAGCTGTGAAAGTGATAGACAAATAATGAAAGATAAAGATCAGTACAAATATCAAATAGACATCAAAATCTCAGTTTTATCCCTTGGATATATCAAACAAAATTAATATTTCATAAATGCAATTTTTTCATATTGCTGTAGAGCACTCAACCATTTTCAGGATGCTAAAACACCATCAACATTATGTAGTATTACTGTCCAGTTTTATTGAGACAAGAAATGAAAAGCATTTGCTAAGGTTCCAGTTATATCCTGTAGATTTAGTAAGCAAGGCCATTGCAGGGCTTTATCACATGTGACTGGAATACAGCAGCACCACTGTCCTACTCGAATAGATGGTGTCCCTGTTCTGTTTGTGCATGATACTTCCTTGCAATCAGATCACAGTGAGAGATGTGCAAGACTAGAGAAAGAGCTGGTCCATCTGAATGTCAGCTATACAGGCCACCTTGTAATTGGATGGATGGTAGCCTTTTTGCTACCACCAATGAGTTTCATGTGAGAACTTTGTAGTTTTCCACGTATGTTTTTATTGGCTGTGAGAATTCCCACTGCAATACTACTGCTGTGGAGAGCTGAAGTATATAAAGTAAAAGTTCATCAAAATAAGCCTTGAAAAAAATTGCTAGCAGGCTGAAACCCTTTGCTGTTTGTCTGGGGCATTAACCACCTTTTCGTTCAACTCTCCATTGCCATTCTTGAAACTTAATGTGACTTGGGATATGCCATGGAAAATGACATCAGTTCTTTAAAAACTCTTTTCAGCAAAAGAATGTCGATGGCCAATATTTTGACATGTTTGCCATTCTACATGCGTAATTTTGTTTTTCTCCTTTTTTTACTTCTTTCTAAGAATTCAGTAAGAGTGGACTGAGAGCACATAGAAGACAAACCTCCAACTAACTCATATTCTGTGCTTTGCATTTGCACAGCAATAGTAGGAGACATGCATGTTATTGTTACCATGAAAATTATGTACCACTGCCTGAGTTGCTTGCAACATTACTATTCTGTGTCCTTTTGTCCCGTGCAGTTACAGGAGTGCTGCTAGTCATTGCACTTTTGACATGCTGCTGATTTGTATTTCAGTCAGACCCATCATTATGTTTCAGATGGGACCTTAATGAGGATGTGCCAATATGTGATCCTGCTTCCCCCCTGCTCAAATGGTTTCTATACAGACAACAGATAGCAACATGTTTACCTTTTCGATTGTTGGTGAAGTATTTCCACAAGGTAGATTTCATAGACTGAGGGGTTTTTGAGGAACTACTACTACAACTACAGGGGCTAGATGTTGCAATAGTACTAGAAGTAGGTGTCAGTGGCGCTGTACTTTGAACAGCAGCAGATTCAGTTGAAGGCAGGACTGAGGATATTGACCTGTGTTGCTGCTTATACAAGAATAATGAGTGTGACTGGGTAGGGGATGGACTTGGAAGCTGTATTCATTATGATTAGTGTTGAGCGAGCATGCTCGGCCGATGCTCGGATCGGCTCGAGCATCGCTCTGCTCGGCACATGGCGGTACTCGTACGAGTACCGCATGTGCTCGCCCGCCATGTTCGGGTCTCCTCCCCGCACGTTTTGCGGCTGCTGCGCAGCCAATAAACGTGCAGGGAGGCTCTGACATCGGTGTAATGCCAGCAGCCATGTTGGCTGCTGGCATTACACTGATTGGCTGGCCAGAACCCGTGGTCAGGTGCTGTATAGCACCTGACCATCGAGTTCGGCTCAGTCTGAGCCAGGGAGAGCTGAGGATAGGAAGGGAAAGGCAGTGTAGGGAGGAAAAAAAAAAATTGTGACAAAAAAGAACCAAAAGTCCTTTTTAGGACTACTGTGTGTGGGGGCAGCAGGTTATTTTGTGTGGGGGGAAAAAAACAAAACAAAAAAAAATATTCTGTTTAGTGTGAAAAGTTGCAGATTAGAGCACATTCTGTTTAGTGTGCACAGTTGCAGATTAGAGCACATTCTGTTTAGTGTGCAAAGTTGCAGATTAGAGCACATTCTGTTTAGTGTGCAAAGTTGCAGATTAGAGCACATTCTGTTTAGTGTGCAAAGTTGCAGATTAGAGCACATTCTGTTAAGTCTTCAAACTAAAATATCAAAGTCACGTATTCCATTCAGTGTGCGTCGCCGCAGTTTAGCAGCACATTCTGAGTACTGTGCAGAGTTGCAGAATAGGAAGAAATACTGTTAAGTCTTCAAACTAAAATATCAAAGTCACATATTCCATTCAGTGTGCGTCGCCGCAGTTTAGCAGCACATTCTGTGTACTGTGCAGAGTTGCAGAATAGGAAGAAATACTGTTAAGTCTTCAAACTAAAATATCAAAGTCACATATTCCATTCAGTGTGCTTCGCCGCAGTTTAGCAGCACATTCTGTGTACTGTGCAGAGTTGCAGAATAGGAAGAAATACTGTTAAGTCTTCAAACTAAAATATCAAAGTCACATATTCCATTCAGTGTGCTTCGCCGCAGTTTAGCAGCACATTCTGTGTACTGTGCAGAGTTGCAGAATAGGAAGAAATACTGTTAAGTCTTCAAACTAAAATATCAAAGTCACATATTCCATTCAGTGTGCGTCGCCGCAGTTTAGCAGCACATTCTGTGTACTGTGCAGAGTTGCAGAATAGGAAGAAATACTGTTAAGTCTTCAAACTAAAATATCAAAGTCACATATTCCATTCAGTGTGCTTCGCCGCAGTTTAGCAGCACATTCTGTGTACTGTGCAGAGTTGCAGAATAGGAAGAAATACTGTTAAGTCTTCAAACTAAAATATCAAAGTCACATATTCCATTCAGTGTGCTTCGCCGCAGTTTAGCAGCACATTCTGTGTACTGTGCAGAGTTGCAGAATAGGAAGAAATACTGTTAAGTCTTCAAACTAAAATATCAAAGTCACATATTCCATTCAGTGTGCTTCGCCGCAGTTTAGCAGCCTATTCTGTGTACTGTGCAGAGTTGCAGAATAGGAAGAAATACTGTTAAGTCTTCAAACTAAAATATCAAAGTCACATATTCCATTCAGTGTGCTTCGCCGCAGTTTAGCAGCCTATTCTGTGTACTGTGCAGAGTTGCAGAATAGGAAGAAATACTGTTAAGTCTTCAAACTAAAATATCAAAGTCACATATTCCATTCAGTGTGTTTCACCGCAGTTTAGCAGCCTTTTCTGTGTACTCTGCAGAGTTGCAGAATAATAAGAAATACTGTTAAGTTTTCAAACTCAAATATTAAAGTCACATATTCCATTCAGTGTGTTTCACCGCCGTTTAACAGCCTATTCTGTGTACTCTGTACAGTTGCAGAATAATAAGAAATACTGTTAAGTTTTCAAACTCAAATATTAAAGTCACATATTCCATTCAGTGTGTTTCACCGCCGTTTAACAGCCTATTCTGTGTACTCTGCAGAGTTGCAGAATAATAAGAAATACTGTTAAGTTTTCAAACTCAAATATTAAAGTCACATATTCCATTCAGTGTGTTTCACCGCCGTTTAACAGCCTATTCTGTGTACTCTGCAGAGTTGCAGAATAATAAGAAATACTGTTAAGTTTTCAAACTCAAATATTAAAGTCACATATTCCATTCAGTGTGTTTCACCGCCGTTTAACAGCCTATTCTGTGTACTCTGCAGAGTTGCAGAATAATAAGAAATACTGTTAAGTTTTCAAACTCAAATATTAAAGTCACATATTCCATTCAGTGTGTTTCACCGCCGTTTAACAGCCTATTCTGTGTACTCTGCAGAGTTGCAGAATAATAAGAAATACTGTTAAGTTTTCAAACTCAAATATTAAAGTCACATATTCCATTCAGTGTGTTTCACCGCCGTTTAACAGCCTATTCTGTGTACTCTGTACAGTTGCAGAATAATAAGAAATACTGTTAAGTTTTCAAACTCAAATATTAAAGTCACATATTCCATTCAGTGTGTTTCACCGCCGTTTAACAGCCTATTCTGTGTACTCTGCAGAGTTGCAGAATAATAAGAAATACTGTTAAGTTTTCAAACTCAAATATTAAAGTCACATATTCCATTCAGTGTGTTTCACCGCCATTTAACAGCCTATTCTGTGTACTCTGCAGAGTTGCAGAATAATAAGAAATACTGTTAAGTTTTCAAACTCAAATATTAAAGTCACATATTCCATTCAGTGTGTTTCACCGCCGTTTAACAGCCTATTCTGTGTACTCTGCAGAGTTGCAGAATAATAAGAAATACTGTTAAGTTTTCAAACTCAAATATTAAAGTCACATATTCCATTCAGTGTGTTTCACCGCCGTTTAACAGCCTATTCTGTGTACTCTGCAGAGTTGCAGAATAATAAGAAATACTGTTAAGTTTTCAAACTCAAATATTAAAGTCACATATTCCATTCAGTGTGTTTCACCGCCGTTTAACAGCCTATTCTGTGTACTCTGTACAGTTGCAGAATAATAAGAAATACTGTTAAGTTTTCAAACTCAAATATTAAAGTCACATATTCCATTCAGTGTGTTTCACCGCCGTTTAACAGCCTATTCTGTGTACTCTGCAGAGTTGCAGAATAATAAGAAATACTGTTAAGTTTTCAAACTCAAATATTAAAGTCACATATTCCATTCAGTGTGTTTCACCGCCGTTTAACAGCCTATTCTGTGTACTCTGCAGAGTTGCAGAATAATAAGAAATACTGTTAAGTTTTCAAACTCAAATATTAAAGTCACATATTCCATTCAGTGTGTTTCACCGCCGTTTAACAGCCTATTCTGTGTACTCTGTACAGTTGCAGAATAATAAGAAATACTGTTAAGTTTTCAAACTCAAATATTAAAGTCACATATTCCATTCAGTGTGTTTCACCGCCGTTTAACAGCCTATTCTGTGTACTCTGCAGAGTTGCAGAATAATAAGAAATACTGTTAAGTTTTCAAACTCAAATATTAAAGTCACATATTCCATTCAGTGTGTTTCACCGCCGTTTAACAGCCTATTCTGTGTACTCTGTACAGTTGCAGAATAATAAGAAATACTGTTAAGTTTTCAAACTCAAATATTAAAGTCACATATTCCATTCAGTGTGTTTCACCGCCGTTTAACAGCCTATTCTGTGTACTCTGCAGAGTTGCAGAATAATAAGAAATACTGTTAAGTTTTCAAACTCAAATATTAAAGTCACATATTCCATTCAGTGTGTTTCACCGCCGTTTAACAGCCTATTCTGTGTACTCTGCAGAGTTGCAGAATAATAAGAAATACTGTTAAGTTTTCAAACTCAAATATTAAAGTCACATATTCCATTCAGTGTGTTTCACCGCCGTTTAACAGCCTATTCTGTGTACTCTGCAGAGTTGCAGAATAATAAGAAATACTGTTAAGTTTTCAAACTCAAATATTAAAGTCACATATTCCATTCAGTGTGTTTCACCGCCGTTTAACAGCCTATTCTGTGTACTCTGCAGAGTTGCAGAATAATAAGAAATACTGTTAAGTTTTCAAACTCAAATATTAAAGTCACATATTCCATTCAGTGTGTTTCACCGCCGTTTAACAGCCTATTCTGTGTACTCTGTACAGTTGCAGAATAATAAGAAATACTGTTAAGTTTTCAAACTCAAATATTAAAGTCACATATTCCATTCAGTGTGTTTCACCGCCGTTTAACAGCCTATTCTGTGTACTCTGCAGAGTTGCAGAATAATAAGAAATACTGTTAAGTTTTCAAACTCAAATATTAAAGTCACATATTCCATTCAGTGTGTTTCACCGCCGTTTAACAGCCTATTCTGTGTACTCTGCAGAGTTGCAGAATAATAAGAAATACTGTTAAGTTTTCAAACTCAAATATTAAAGTCACATATTCCATTCAGTGTGTTTCACCGCCGTTTAACAGCCTATTCTGTGTACTCTGTACAGTTGCAGAATAATAAGAAATACTGTTAAGTTTTCAAACTCAAATATTAAAGTCACATATTCCATTCAGTGTGTTTCACCGCCGTTTAACAGCCTATTCTGTGTACTCTGCAGAGTTGCAGAATAATAAGAAATACTGTTAAGTTTTCAAACTCAAATATTAAAGTCACATATTCCATTCAGTGTGTTTCACCGCCGTTTAACAGCCTATTCTGTGTACTCTGCAGAGTTGCAGAATAATAAGAAATACTGTTAAGTTTTCAAACTCAAATATTAAAGTCACATATTCCATTCAGTGTGTTTCACCGCCGTTTAACAGCCTATTCTGTGTACTCTGTACAGTTGCAGAATAATAAGAAATACTGTTAAGTTTTCAAACTCAAATATTAAAGTCACATATTCCATTCAGTGTGTTTCACCGCCGTTTAACAGCCTATTCTGTGTACTCTGCAGAGTTGCAGAATAATAAGAAATACTGTTAAGTTTTCAAACTCAAATATTAAAGTCACATATTCTGTGTAAGATGAAGAAGGCGGGTAAAAAGGGACGGGGAAGTGGACGTGATCCTGAAAGTTCAGGGCGCGGGTCAGGACGCGGAGAAACTGTGCCTGGTGCCAGAGCACAAGAAAGAAAGACATCCACCATACCTAGCTTCATGTGTAATTTTACAGGGCGTCGCAGGACATCACTCTCGAGGTCCGACCACTGCGAACAGGTGGTCGGTTGGATGACAGCTGATACTGCTTCCAGTCGGTTAAGCACCACCCTGTCTTCCACCAAGTCCACTCTCAGTAGCCAAGACTCTGGTCAACATAATCCTCACTCTGATCATCCTTCCTCCCACCATACACGGTCTGGTCAAAGAAGTGATCCCACACTGGGATATAGTGAGGAGCTCGTCTCATCACCAATCCTTCATTTGACCCTCTCTCCAAGCACGCTTGCAGAGGAACATGACATCTTGTGCCCTGATTCACAACCTCTAGAGGCTACCCAATCTCAAGAAGATGACAGATGTGAACGGCATTTAAGGTCAAAGGAAGTAGTGGATGATGATGATGATGATGAGACACAGTTGCCATTAAATCAACCACTATTTCCGTCTCAAGACCTTGTTGAGGAGAATGTTATACAGTTGTCAATGACTGAGTATGTGGTGGGATCAAGACTTGAGGAGGATGATCAGAGTGAGGAAGTGGAGGAGGACTTGGTGGACGATGAGGTGACTGACCCCACCTGGGAAGGTGTAGAGCCGAGCGATGACAGCAGTCCTGAGGGTGAGCCATCTGCAGCACCGCAACAGGCTGGAAGAGGCAGTGGTGTGGCTACAGAAAGAAGGCGGACCGCACCAAACCGGCCCGCAAATGTTCCACGGAGCACCCCCTTGCGTAAATCTACCTTGCCAAGGGGTAGGTGTTCCGCGGTATGGCGTTTTTTTAAGGAAAGTGCGGACGACAAAAGAATTGTAGTTTGCAACCTGTGCCACACCAGAATGAGCCGAGGCATGAACACTAGAAACCTCACCACCACCAGCATGATCCGACACATGGCATCCAAGCACCGTAGTAAGTGGGAGGAACGCCTGGATCGCCCATTTGTGTCTGCAGGCCACACCACTGCCTCCTCTTCCCCTGTTTTCGGTGCCGGCCAATCGCCTGTCGAAGGCGCAGGCCCGCATACCTCCCGCCCTGCACCTGTAGCATCTGAAGCACCATCAGCGACCACATCCACTTCCCTGTCCCAGCACAGCGTCCAAATGTCGTTACCCCAGGCATTTGAGCGCAAGAGAAAGTACCCAGCCACCCACCCACAGGCCATAGCACTAACCTCACACCTTTCAAAATTACTGGCCATCGAAATGCTGCCATTTAGGCTTGTGGACACTGAGTCCTTCCGCAGCCTGATGGCAGCAGCTGTCCCTCGGTACGCGGTCCCCAGCCGCCACTACTTTTCCCGGTGTGCCATCCCCGCATTACACCACCATGTGTCCCGTAACATCACCCGTGCCCTGACCAACGCAGTTACTGGGAAGGTCCACTTAACGACTGACACATGGACAAGTGCTTGTGGCCAGGGACGCTACATTTCCCTGACGGCACACTGGGTGAATGTCGTGGAGGCTGGGAGCGACTCGGACCCTGGGATGGCACGGGTGCTACCCACGCCGAGGATTGCGGGCCCTACCTCCATCAGGGTTTCCACCAGCACCTACGTTATTGGCTCCTCCTCCTCCGTTTCCACCTCCGAATTCTCTACACACACCGCCACTCCCCCATCAGCCAGTAGCTGGAAGCAGTGTAGCACTGCAGTGGGGAAGCGTCAACAGGCCGTGCTGAAGCTGATCTGCCTTGGGGACAAACAGCACACGGCCTCAGAGCTGTTGCAGGGGATTAGTCACCAGACCGAGCAGTGGCTCTCGCCACTCAACCTGCAAGCAGGCATGGTTGTGTGTGATAATGGGCGTAACTTGGTGGCGGCTTTGGAGCTCGGCAAGCTCACACACGTACCATGCCTAGCGCATGTATTTAATTTAGTGGTGCAGCGATTTCTAAAAACCTACCCCAATGTGCATGATCTCTTGACCAAGGTGCGCCGCGTGTGTGCACATTTCCGTAAGTCATCAACAGCTTCAGCCGGCCTGTTGAAGCTGCAGCAGCGCTTACAATTGCCAGCTCACCGGCTGCTGTGTGACGTGAGCACGCGCTGGAACTCCACCTTCCACATGTTGTCCCGGCTTTGTGAGCAGCAGAGGGCAGTAGTGGAGTACCAGCTGTTACACGGTCGTCGCCTCTCCGTTCAACTTCCTGTAATCAGAAGTGAGGAGTGGGAATGGATGTCAGACCTCTGTGAGGTTTTACGCAATTTTGAGGAATCGACACAGATGGTGAGCGGCGATAACGCTATTATCAGTGTAACCATCCCACTTCTGTGTCTACTGAAACGCTCGCTGCTCACAATTAAAACCGACGCTTTGCATGTGGAAGAGGTGGAAATGGGGGAGGAAGAGCTTACACAAGGTGATAGCCAGAGCACCCTCACTTCGTCTTCTCAGCGACAATTGGAGGAGGCGGAGGAGGAGGAGGAGGAGGAGGAGGAAGACACGGTTGCCTCCGCTACAGAGGGTAGCCATGGAACTTTAGTTCCATCTCTTCAGCGTGGGTGGGCAGAAGAGGAGGAAGAGGATGAGGATATTGAGAGTCATCCTCCTGGTGAGGACAGCGAAATCTTGACTGTTGGTACTCTGGCACACATGGCTGACTTTATGTTAGGCTGCCTTTCCCGTGACCCACGCGTTGTACGCATTTTAGACAACACGGATTACTGGGTGTTCACCCTTCTGGACCCCCGCTACAAAGAGAATTTCTCATCTCTCATTCCTCCGGTGGAGAGGACAAGCAAAATGTTGCAATACCAGAAGGTTCTTGTCGAAAAATTGCTCCAAAATTTTCCATCTGACAACGCTGGCGGCAGAGTACGTGCTACCTTGGCCAACCGAGAAGGGGAGAAAAGGGGAGCACACAGCAGTTCCGAGAAAGGCAGGGCAACACTCTCCAAGGCGTGGGACACCTTCATGACACCCCGCCAGCACCCTCACCCTGATGCGCAGCCTAGTGTCACAAGGAGGGAAAAGTTTTGGAAGATGGTGAAGGAGTACGTAGCAGACCGTGTCAGCGTCCTCAATGATCCCTCTGTGCCTTACAACTACTGGGTGTCCAAGCTGGACACGTGGTATGAACTGGCACTCTACGCCTTGGAGGTGCTGGCCTGCCCTGCCGCCAGCGTTCTGTCTGAGCGGGTATTTAGTGCTGCTGGTGGCATCATAACAGATAAGCGTATCCGCCTTTCCACCGACAATGCTGATAGGTTGACACTTATAAAAATGAACAAGGCCTGGATTTCCCCTGACTTCTCCACTCCACTGGAGGAAAGCCCCGGGGGAACATAAACTCACTTTATATATGTTATTTACAATGATGGGAATACTCTGTATTCCCATTCACCCCTTCCACCAAAAAACGGGTATATGGTTGACTCTTAATCTTCTCATCCTCCTCCTCCTCTTCCATATGCCCTGGGATATAATTTTTATATAGGGCCAGCTCACCAGCGTGCCCTGGGATATAATTTTTATATAGGGCCAGCTCACCAGCGGGCCCTGTGATATAATTTTTATATAGGGCCAGCTCACCAGCGGGCCCTGTTTGCCAATTTTTATATAGGTCAGCTCACCAGCGGGCCTTCTCATATAATGTTTTATTGGGTCAGCTCTCTAGCGGGCCCTCTCATATAATGTTTTATAGCGTCAGCTCACTAGCGGGCCTTCGCATATAATGTTTAGGATGGTCAGCTCTGCAGCAGACCCTCACCCATAATGTTTTAGATGGTCAGCTCAGCGCACGTTTCCATCTTAATCATGGCCTCAGTTCTTAAAATCAAGGAAATTTTTGGGAGAATTTGCCTCTGCGCACGTTTCCCTCTTAATCATGGCCTCAGTTCTGAAAATCAAGGAAATTTTTGGGAGAATTTGCCTCTGCGCACGTTTCCCTCTTAATCATGGCCTCAGTTCTGAAAATCAAGGAAATTTTTGGGAGAATTTGCCTCTGCGCACGTTTCCCTCTTAATCATGGCCTCAGTTCTGAAAATCAAGGAAATTTTTGGGATAATTTGCCTCTGCGCACGTTTCCCTCTTAATCATGGCCTCAGTTCTGAAAATCAAGGAAATTTTTGGGAGAATTTGCAGATGATATACAAGTAAATATACAGCAAATATTGTTTGGTAACAATTTTTCGCCTAAAGTCGTTTTTATTTTCCTTTTTGTGTGTTTTATGGTCAGTCTGTAAAAATGGCGTACTACGGGCGAAAGATCGTTCCCAGCAGCGATGTTGGAGTCCAAGGTGCATCCAGACATCCTCCCTATGCTGTCCCTGAACCATTTCTGTAGTGTTTCCATCTTTTTCTGCCCTTTTCCTATGGACCAGGCACCCTCCCCTCATCAGAGCAGGGGGTGCCTGGTGTAATGCTCGAGTCCTCCCATTGACTTCAATGGGCTCGGATGCTCGGCCGAGCACTCGAGCCTCAGGGGGTGCTCGGTCAGAGCACCCGAACATCCGAGCATTGGGGTGCTCGCTCATCACTAATTATGATTATTGCCCAGATGATTTTTTGGACATAATAATGGTAGTGTTGATTTTTACTTTACTGTAAGGTACAAGACAGAGTTTTTAGTATGTAAAGTGATGTTTTGTCTGTTAATGAACATTTCTGTCTCTTACTCTAACTCTGAGTCTTTGCTCAGGTGTAGGACTAGAATTTCTCTGTCTCAAAATAGTTAAAAGTATTTTTGTTAATTTTTATTGAAACTGTGTCGGTTATTTTCATTGTCTACAAATCACGCACATTCTCCCTCCAACCATCCAGATAACTGGCTAGCACCAGTATTCCTTAAATCATGCAACTCCAGGTCCTTCTCCTTGCCCATCAATCTCTACACAGCTTTCTCTTTCACTACAAGGACTGCAATGTTATTTTTACAGTACAGTACAGGGCTGTTAGCTTCAGAATCAGCATCTTGCAATAAATGACAAAGCACATAGCAGCTCAAGAAGCACCAGCACACATTTGTATATGTATGTTCCTCTTGTTCTTGTAGATGTAAAAGTAAGTGTGTGTAAGTAACACAGTATGTCAAGTTGTACCTGTCCATCTTGAATGTATGATGTGTGTCTGTCTACTTAGTACCTGTCAGGCTGTCATGTAGTCTCTGTAGAGACTGAGACTCAACCAGAATTTACCTGCGTGTCCCTTATCAGTCAATTTGTTTTTCTCTGACAGTGGCTAGTGTTGTTCATGGGAATTCCTGCAGAAAATGTAAAGTGCCCCTTTCCCAAGCGTCACTGATCCTCTCACACAGGTCTGGATGAAGCGTGGCGATGGACAATCTTCAGTAAACATGAGGAAAATCCTGCCATCCTTCATCAAAGAGAGCATGGTTTTCCTTATACTTCCTGACTGAAGATTGTCCCTCGCTGCATCCGTCTGGTCCTACGACCAGATCATTAATCTAAGGGGAGGAGGCTAGAATGGACAGGAGGAGATTCTTTCAACTTCAATAGTGTTTGAACTACAAAAATGTGAGTAACTGTATATAGCGCAACAGGTTAAAAAAATGTAAGCAATAATCATAGCTTACGTTTTATTGCAGTATTACTATCCCTTAAACATTTGCTTCATCTCTATTCAGGATCTACCACTACTGGAGGCTCATTTACTGGAACTTTTGAAACCTGTGCTGTGAAGTCAAGGGGGGGGGGGGTAATGCACTAAACCATGATAAAGAGTTGACAAAGTGGATATGACTTCTCCAGCGATATCACTTTTCCAGTCCCTGTGTTATTCTATAGAGCCTATGCACTATGATCTCCAAAGTTCTAGAAATTTAGTGCATAAGATCCATAGAATAACATAGGAGCTGGAGAAGTGATATCACTGGAGAAGTTATCTCCACTTTATCACCTCTTTCTCACACCTTGGTGAATCTCCCCCAATGTGTGCTCAGGGATCTGGATATCAATAGTACTAATACTATATAACAATGGGATTTGTTGGGAGGATTTTGAATAAACACACCCTTTACAAATCCTAGTTTTTATGGGTAGTATTTAGGTGTTAATTTGCAGTCACGACATCTTTGCACTGAGAGAGTAGGTAAATGCAGTACAGTAGAGCCACTCAATAAAAAAGAATGCTGTGAAATTGTATTGTGGCTATTTGGTGACCTCCAAAACAAAAAAAACACAACACCTACAAATTTTCATGTTGTGTTTTAATTTAATTCATCTTTAAATTACTCTTTTAACTGGATTAATAAAAGTTACATTTTAGGAATAATAGTGTAATTGTGGAGCCTTTATTAGGACCTTACTGTCACCTTAGCTGCAGTGTTTGAACTGGAAGACCACTGGACCAGGCATCTTTGATATAGCTGCATCATCTACTGGAGCCTTAACTCTTTGAGTGCCAGAGGGGTATGCAACATATTTCAAAGCAATGCATTGTATACCCCTCTGGCACTCAAAGGGTTAGAGTGACTGTATTACTAATTCCAGTTATAACAGGATGAATGTTATTTTTTTCTCTTAATTTTGTTAGATACAGTTTGTATTATACTTTATATAACGTCAGTCTACAATTTTAGGCAGGTGTGTATTTACAGGGGGTGAAGAGGGCACAGCTGGGCTGGGGCCATCCATATAAAGGGGGGTCCCATCTGCCCCAGGATCCAGTGGGTTCTTGTTATGCCCATGTGACCATATTTTTGTTTTATGGGCCCCCAAAAATGTTTGCACCAGGGCACCTGCAATGGCTAGTGATGCCAATGGTTGTAGTTGCATACTACAGTATGTTATATTTTCCATATAGAAGGTGAAGTACATCATGGATGGTTGTAGTTATAGTATAGTATAAATCCTTTGAATGATAGAGAAGTATCCAACGCATTGCAGCTATCTGATGTTCAGTCAGGATTCCCCACTACAACCACACATTATGGAATTTAGGGCCCTATTGTATTTAGCTATCAAAAGAGGTGACATTTTGAAGCAAACCAGCTGGAGACAAACATAAATAGTGAGAATATGAAAGGACTGTGGATCCAACAGTCCTCTCCATAAATTAACCTTTTTATCAACCTCCCACAGGTCACATGAGGGAAAAAATGATTACAAACAGACAGGGTGCATGCAAGCTAGGACAGGCTTGAGGCCTAGTCCATAAAGGCAAAGTGTGAAAAAGGAAATTAGAAATAGTGTAATAATTTTAGTGGTATACATAAGTGATTAAATCAGATAAGTGAAAGGCTGCTAGAATATATATATAACACTAACAGACCAGAAAAAACAAGGAGGCACTCATAGTGCAGCGGGTCCTGTTATTCAGTTGTAACACCACAGTACCCTCAATAAGTGAATGTTAATCACAAAAAGAATGGCAAGACTGAACATATGTGCCACCTAGCTTGTGGTGCCCAGGAGGTATTTAGGTATTTAGACTGCCCCCACTCACACTATATTTACATTGTTTTGGGTCCACCAATATATACTTGGCTGCTCCTCTCCACACATAAAACACAGAAGAAATGGATCTGCAAAACAACAGTAAAAAAATGAAGAGTGTGCCAAAATAGCGCCTTATCACACATAAAACAAAACTACGGGGCTTTCCTGCTGAATCTCAAACCTGCTTGTTCACAAGATATTGTATAATAGATACATAGGGCCTCATATATAAAGGCAAAGTAGAGGAATTCTGAAGCAATCAAACTGCATCACTTGGAATAATCAAAAATTTACCAAACCCTATTGATTTAAATGGGGAGTTTAACCCACTGAGTGCAAGGGAGGTATCCAACGCATTCCACTGCAATGTTTTGGATATCACACTGCAACACAAAGGGTTAATCCGGTGAATGATATAGAGGTCTCCAATGCATTGTGAGGCAATACACTGAACATCTCCCCATCACTCTAGTGGTTACACATCCTATTTAACCTTGAGTGAGCCAGAGAAGCATCCAATACGCTGTATATTTCTCAGTGTTGCAGTTGGTTTACCAATCCAATACTAGAAAATGAAACAGCAGCTTAGTCACTATATAATTAGTGAAGCAGTTCTATGTAATTCACAGAAGAAATAACTTGCATATAATATTCAGTACCAATGTCATTGTTACATCAAGTACCAATTATCCATTAGACAAAATATAACTTGTTTCGTCTGTATTAAGATAATTACATTTATTCTCTCGATTTGAATTTAAATTTTGTTTTGATTTTTTCATGATGTGAATATTATCTCCAAGTTTTATATTCATCTTGCATAACTGCGAAATGAAAAAATGGACACAAGTGGTTACACTGACAGACAACCAAAATCAATAGGCGAACAGCAATGAATCACATTGTATAGAAAGTGCAGACAAAGTCCCAAATTAATGTTTAGTTCCTTGGATGCTAAAGAAGTCTCCAATATATTGCTTTGCATGTCATTCCTCTACAGCAGCTTCATAAAGTCACAGTGGCATGACCAAGTGAACTCACAGTGAGAGCAGGTAAGACTAGAACAAGTCTGAGAGGACCAGGTTAGCAATTTACTAGACACTTACCAGTATAAATGAAACTGTTAATAAATGAAACTGTTAAATAATACCTAATCAATTTTTTGCAGTATTCCCACAGTAGATTGTTATATTTTAATGGTGTTGAAGCTTTATTGGACTGGAAATGGGATGATAATTACAACACAACAGCATTGACAAGAGGCAGAACATTCATTTCCCAATTCCCTGGCAACCACAGTATTTTGCAAGGAAAGAGGTTCTACTTATGTATGAAATCCTAAAAGTAAAATAATAGCTGCTTTGGCGTATTAGATCCTATTAGATATATTTATGTTTTTGTTACTATTGACACAATAGAACAAATAGGGATTTGAACTTGACACTGAAGGAGTTTTCATTATGTCCATCAAAGTAACTGTCCCCTGCCTGTTCATAAGCAGTTATACCTTAATCCTTTAAGGGCCACTGAGATAATGTTTTGCAATGCATTGCACACCCCTCTGGCTATCAAATAGTTAAAGAGAAAATATACATCAAAATAAAAATTATGTGATATATATATATATATATATATATATATATTATTTATAATAAATATTCATTAAGATCTTTAAGTGTAACTAACACTCAATTACAATTTAAGATAATCTGAAAGATAATAATTCAGAATTACCTATGTTAGCCATTTTTTATTTATTACAATAGTTTGACATAGCTTTATTTAATTGTCTGTTTATTCAGACTAGACAATACTGGCTGGCACAGCCTTGTATTAACAAGAGCTCAAATAGTACAACAAATATATATTCTTCAAATCCTGAGACTGTATATGTAAGACTCTCTCAGGCTCAGGATTTGAAGAAAATAGAATAGGCCTTCGCCCCTCTAAAAAATAATGGAGCACCTCTAGGTGTATTCAGGGTCCCCTGAATCTAGAAAATTCCAAGAAACATAATATCAAGAAAAGGTGCTACAAACATATAGATAATATCTACAAAAATATAAAATATATATATCTAATTATATTTATAGTCCATAAAATACTCCTCAGACATTCCTCCGCTGTTCAGACTATGTAGGTTTGGATATCCCACGATTCACCATCTGCAATAAGGACAAAAAACAAGAAGCCGGTGCAGAAGGTTCCTCAGAGTGTAGTATTTATAAACAATCTTTGGCCTTCACCACAGTGCTTTCTTTAGACTTGTACTCACATGATATTGAGGCTTTTACTCTGCCTCCAAGATATAATCACTCTCCCAGTACATACCCCGGGTTGGTATTCTTTAGTTCTCCTCTTATCTTTTCCACCACTGCCTCCTTCCAGGTTTTCTAGGGCCTCTGGGTGAGCACTGCGCAGGGATTAGCACCCATAGAGTAAGTCACCCTGTCCCATTTCCCGAAAATATTAATGGAGACTTAAGGATAAAGGGAGTAATATGATATAATATTCAAAAGTACTGAGCACTACATTTGCTTATAAGAAGGTACAAATTGGTTTATCGCAGAATATTATGCCAACGAAGTATTATATAACAAGAGTAGAAAATAATAAAAACTACTATTATACTATAATAAAAACATATTAATAAAAAACCCATACTTAGATTAGCTCAATGTGTTTCGTGGTACAATTGCCACTTCCTCAGGAGCAGAAAAAGTATTAGATATCACTAGCATTGCCATCCTTAAATGCTAAATTACAGTACATAAATTGTTTTCCTCCGTCTCATTTTCCCGCCAAACAAATCAGCTCTATCGTTGGAGTTGACTCTATGGTTTATTATAAACTACAAATCAATTCCTTCTCCCAAAGAATCATCATTGCCTTTTCTTTATACATTTGAGAACTGACCTACCAGATGATAATTAAGGCCCCGATCTCGTGAGATTTGTATGATGGCAGTTGGGTAGTTTATTTGTGATGGTGGTAGTTTGGTTATCGCGGGATTGTGAGGGTGGAAGTGATTGGTTTAGTTGTGTAAACACTGAGAAATTTCGGATGAGTAAACAACAGATATGGGATGCGGGATGTTACCTAGTTCTCGCGAGATTTGTAATAGAGATCTAAAATGGTGAATACTGATTAATTCCTCAGATGTATAAAGAAAAGGCAATGCCGATTCTTTGGGATAAGGAATTGATTGGTAGTTTATAATATACCATAGAGTCAACTCCAAAGATAGAGCTGATTTGTTTGGTGGGAAAATGAGATGGAGGAAATCAATGTATGTACTGTAATTTAGTATTCAAGGATGGCAATGTTAGTTGTATCTCATATTTTTTCTGCTCCTAAAGAAGTGGCAATTGTGCCACGAAATGCGTTAAGCTAATCCAAGTATGTTATGTGTTTTTTATTAATATGTTTTTATTATAGTATAATAGTAGTTCTTATTATTTTCTACTCTTGCTATATAATACTTTGTTGGCATAATATTCTGCAGTAAACCAGTTTGTACCATCTTATATGCAAGTGTAGTGCTCAATATTTTGAAGCCCTAGAAAACCTGGAAGGAGGCAGTGGTGGATACAGATAAGAGGAGAACTAAAGAATACCAACCCGTGGTATGTACCGGGAGAGCGATTATATCTTGGAGGCAGAGTAAAAGCCTCAATATCATGTGAGCTCAAGTCTAAAGAGAGCACTGTGGTGAAGGTGAAGGACAAAGATTGTTTTTAAATAATACACTCAGAGGAACCTTCTGCACTGGCTTCTTGTTTTTTGGTACAGCCATGTGCCTGATTCCCTGAGCAGTGTGTACTGTTAATACCTGTAAGTGGCTGTGCCAATCAGTGCTGTACAATCTGAAGGAACTGACAAATAACTGAACTATATATCTAATAAACACTATTGTTTAAACCCTTTATGTGCCAGAGAGGTATCCATTGCATTGGATACCTCTCTTACACTGAAAGGGTTAAAAAAAATAACATAACATATGAGTTGTTGTAAGGTGTTAATTCCATGTTAAAGTATTCAAGGATAAAAGTGCTAATTTCTCAGTAATTCACATCTATTAGTCATTGAAAGAAAGTTTTCGATTTGCTAAGGTTTTGCTAATAATTTTTCTGTGTCAAGTCTTGAACAATATTAATATGGGGATTACTGGTATTTTAAGGTGCTACACATAGAAAAGCCCTCCCTCTGCTTAGCACCTTGGTAAAACCGGCTCAGTGAGCTGCTCTCATTTCCCAAGGGACAGAGACATAAGTGCAATACCAATCCCCAGAAAAATAAAAATAATAAATACTGAGAATGACGAGTTGAGCAAGATTTTAGTTTCTTACCTCATCATCTAACATGAATTTACTGATGTTTTTCTCCCTTTAGTAAATATCAGCATAGGCATTCCCTGAACACAGCCACTATCTTCACATCACCAAAATCTCCTTTTCATTATTTACCACCTAGTTCAACTGCAACAGCTGCAAGGACAAAATGGCTGCTCCCAGCGCTACAGCAAAAAAAAAGTTTTCAGAGACTATATAATATTAGAAAGTAAATACAATTTTAATTGTCGGAATATATATTCTCCCTTTAGACCTGATTATTCTCCGACAGTTTAAATCAGAGTACTACTGAAATATATATTAACTGCTTTTGCACTCAATTTACTACATTTCTGTTTTAGGGGGATTTAAAAGTATTCATAAATATTGCAAACAGTTTTAAAATAATGATACAACAGAGTCGAGAGGAAAAACAACTCAGTAATCATCAAGAATTAACAGTGCATTTCTGATTCCTGTTCAACACGAAGCCTCAAATAAAATAATCAACATTAAACATACAGTGCTGGAATTTCATATTATACTTTTGTGCAGGTTAGTAAAATGAAAATAACTCTTCTAATCAAATGTAACAACCCTCTGGAGTTTTAAAATGGTGGGTTGATATTTGTTTTATTACCACATGTTGTAAATTTTAGATAACAGAATACACTTTTTAACCCTTTAAGGAACAGAGGCATGTGCAACATATTGTGATGCAATGTGTTACACACCCCACTGGTCTTTAAAGTTGCAGTATAAGACTGAATTCACACTGGATACCCCTGAAGGGTTTAGACCAATGTCACAGAGCGAGGTGAATCACCCACAGCTCCGGTATATTGATGTCTAGATTGCTCTCGTCACTGGTCTAAAGGCTAGGACCTCCTGGGGGCTCAGAGCAGCAACCCAGCCTAGCAGGCTGGCATCCATGGTGACTGTGACACAGTCATGAATGATAAACGGACAACCTAGATTCAGATGGGACTGCTGAAACCAACAGAGGAGGACCCATTGCCTGAAGGACTTCATAGAGGTCATGTCCACCTTGGCTGCTCACATCCACTTTCATGGATCTCTTTGACCCGCTACTTGGATGATATTTTACTCAAGCTCCTTCAGGAGTAAGCTTGTATGGTCAGATTCAGGAGGGAAATGACATGAGAAAGATGAGACTGATGTCTGAACCAGTTCCTGAGAATGTCCACTTATAATTCCTGCATATGGAATTAGGCACAATCCAAAGCAGAGACCAGAAACTTAGTAACCTTCATCCACTTCCGTACAATCACTGACAGCCAGGATATCTCCTGAGACACCTGAATCTTGTCATCTGGATGAAAGACCCTACCTTGGAGGGTATGGAACCTCATGCAGAGAAAATGAAGAACCTGGAATGGAACCAGAGAAGATTTCTTGAAACTGAGTACCCAACTGTGCTGCTCCAGAATGGAGATGCCCTCCTGAATCTGAGCATGTAAGCTTACCACTGAAGGATCGTCCAAGTAGGGGGTCAAAAAGATCCCTGAATGTGGATTTGAGCAGCCAATATGGACATGACCTCTGTGAAGACCCTCAGAGTGAGCATTAGACCAAAAGAAAGAGCAGTGAACTGGAAGTTACTGTCCTGAAATTTAAATCAAAGTAAGAGCTGATGATCTGGATGGATTTGGATGTGCAGATAAGTATCCTTCAAGCCCATAGAGCTGAAGAGTCCCCTGGACATTTAGCCACAATGAGAAAATGTAAAAACTCTATCTAGGACTGTGCACAAATCTGTTGAAGCACTTTAAGTTCAGAACAGGACAGCATGTGCTGTCTTTTTTGTGAACCACAAATAAGTTTGAATAAAATCTGTTGAAGCTTTCCTGAGAAGGAAAAGGGATCAACATCTGAATGCCTAGCATGGAGGAAACAGCATCTAAGAATGGATGCCCTAGATCTGGTTACTGAGGAACTCTGGACAGGAAAAAATGATGATGGGGAAGGGACTTGAAGTCTAAACGATACCCTTCTAAAATTACCTGCAAAACCCACTTATCCATAACTGAAAAGGCCAAGGCATACTGGAAAAAAAAGAGGCAGCATCCTATGGGCAGAGATGGATCAGACCCCTGAAATTCATGCAAAGGTGGACTTGTCAGCCTTAGAATTCTAAGCAGCTTTCTTGGGTTTTGGGGGGGTGCGTGCTTGTGTAGTCATAAGACCCCACAAGATACTGTAAAAGACAATCGAAAATAGTTGCAAAACAAGAGAAAAGTACTTGATAGTATTCAAAAGTAGGAGGGAGAGACCAGCCTTTGTGAAGAATGCAGAATCCAAAAAGGTGCCATGGCTCTCTGGTTGTTTTGGAATGGCGTTCCCAGTAGCGGGGGGAAGGGTCTCCACGGAGTGGGTGGTCACTAGGTAGTGCACCTCATATAAGCACACTTAAACCACCTGCAGCCTCCTGGATGCAACCAGAGGCAAGATATATTCCATGTGCATGAATCCAAAACAGCCACTATGTGTGCAACTCTTCTTAAAGGGTCCATGTATACCACAATACAAGAAAGAAGCAGGACGATCTGCCTTCTCCTTCAGAGCTCCAAAGTCCTGGAACAATCTGCCTGAAATAATCAGATCTGCTCCCAGTCTAAAATCCTTAAAAGTAAATGCTTCTTCATATCTAAAAACAGTGTGTAACTGTATATAATTGTAATATTTTATATGTATATATATTTATATGTGTATGTATGTATGTATATATGTTTCTCAATTCATGTAAATATGTAACCCTTTACTGAAAACTGTCCAGGACATACTTGAAAACGAGAGAAATCTCAATGTATTTTTCCTGGTTAAACATTTTCTAAATAAACAAATAAAGTTTGAAATAGTGAGGAGAAGCGAGAGAATCAACAGAAAAGCCCACTGCCTTAAAGGGATAGTAATATTTCATAATAAAAGCAGCTCTGATTAATCATCATAGTATTTGGACTTTGGAGAGTGTTATTTAATTTCTGTCAGAGTTGTAGTTCAAGAGTAATTCAATGACAAAGTATACCCCTCCCGCCCCTATTACTGATGTAGCACTGCTCAGCCAGATCAGAAGGGAGGTGCCCAGGTAGACTGCAAAAAGGGACAGTCTTCAATGAAGGTAAGGGAAAAACCTGAAAGACTTGTCAAGGGGAGCAGGGCTTTCATTGTTCTCATAGGAAGAAGATTGTCCCCTGCTGTTATCTGTCTGGTCTATGGACTGCATTCCACATCTGAGAAGAGATGACTTACACTAGGTAAAAGGAGCGGGAGGGGAAACTTTGCTTGTGAATATCTCTCAAACCATAAAGGTTTGAGAGATAAGACATATCATTCTTCATGTTTTTTTTAATGCCTGCAAAATAAAATGAAGATAAAACAAGTATTACTATCCCTTTAAGGGCACAGAAACATTTTGGGGAAATGTGCCCAAATGAGGGAGGTAGTGGAGGACAAAGAACAGTGATACACTTACAGGACCAAATCACTCAATAAGTAAAATTACAAGTAATCTGCAGTCTTCAGTCTCACATTAGAATGAATGAAAAGAGCTTCAGAGAAGCTATAGTGAGGTACAGGTTGACAAAGCAAGCCACCCTGCACAGGTTTGTAAAAAGAAATATAGAGGTGTAGGTGTAGTGTTCACTTCTCTGTTGGTCTTCATCTACCTACTGCAAACTATTCCTGTTTAAAAGCAAGTTATTCTTATCAAGAGTTTTTCAGCATTTTTTGAGGGGTGGGATGGGTGATTTTAACCAGTTTTTCATTAGGTTTTAATATTAAAATGCCTACATATATGAGTTTCCACAAGAACTGCTTTCTCAAGCTTAATTTGTAGGTTTCTTACATTTTATATTATAATGGTTAGGACCCTCTTGAAATTGAGGTACCTTGGCATGATAAGACAACTAAACTTATACATACTTTTGCCAAATTATGTCACGAAATCCTCATTTTAAAAAAATTAATAAACACATAGTTTTATAACATATATTACACAGAGTTTATATTTTCTAGGCAATCTGTATGGATTAGCGCAGGAATTATTTTCTTTTTACTCTTGTTCTAGGTTTTTTCCTGTTTGGGGATTTGCAGGATCTCCTCTTTCCTTGCTGCTTTTCATTTTCCCTCACAAATGAATTATATTTTATTTATTTATATTCATGATGTGTTAGCACTATGAGTTTTCCTTTATTTTTGTCCACAGGATTCTGGTCATGGTAAATTAACCTGTGCACGGATAATCCGCGAAATAGGAAGCAGGGAATAGGAGCCCGCATAATGGGGGATTATACAGTCCCACATACAAAGAAATAGGAATAAAAAGACAACGAAAGGCTCAATTCTATTACCAGCGCTAAAAAAAAAAACAGGTGCTGTGCTTTTTTAAGTCGGGTTTTGGTATCCTATTATCCAACTCGTGAAAACAAATCAGCAGTAATTACACATACCGTCAGCCAAAAAAAGCCCAAGGAAGCAATCAAAAACAATGTGCAAGTAGTATCCTATTACCCACACTCAGTATTACTGCCTGTTTAGTTTATACAATTTAAGTTAGAAATTCTGCGCCTCAGAGGTTGAGGAGTAGAAGCCACACCAACAGTTTCAAAACCATGTTGTTCGAACAAAAGCAGTGTAGAGTACAATATAAAGCAAAGAGTGCACATGCACCCGCTCCCACTAGGCTGAAATGACCTGACCGCACTTGATGCCAGCAGCGCAGCAGGTCACGTGGTGCTGAGGACAATGACGTTCGAGTGATGGGCAAGACGGAGGGAGGTACAATGGACCTGAATGGCTCCATAGCGGTCATGCGCAGAAGGAATTCAAGGGGCAAGACGTCATCAGGTAGAGATTTAGTATAAAGATAGTGCTCTTACAACGCTTTTTGGAGAAAACTAACTATGGATTGCTAATAACGCTAGGAAGACAAAGACAGAGAGTACATTGTGTTGGGGTGGTAATTCCCCTTTAATTCGACAAATAATGTTCACTTTTGAATTTTAACTCTTCCCTTTCAAAATTCGACTTACAGTGCTCCCATGACCTTCTTTCTCCATTTTAATTTGAATAATATTTCTCCCATTCAACACTGTTTATTCTCCAGTTTTACTGCAAAATACAGGCTCTTTATGTGTCACAGTGAGCCCTGTGCAACAATGTATAACTTGCTGTGCTAACTTTGAAAGATCTTTCACTCCTACTATTTGTTGGCTAAACCCATTTGATGTGTTAATGCTACAGAAAGAAGTGATACTAACCCCTCCAATACCATTGTGAGGAAGATTCCTGAATAAGTGTGACCCAATTTACATAACAATTGGTGAAACTATTATAAAAAGTAGTCTGGGTTTAGCCAACAAATAGTAGGAGTGAGAGGTCTTTCACACCTAGCACAGCAAGTTATACGTTGTTGCACAGGGATCACTGTGACACAAAAAGGGTCTGTATTTTGCAGTAAATTTAGAGAATAAACAATCTTGAATGGGATCAATATTATTCAAAATAGAGGAAGAAGGTTATGGGAGCACTCTAAGTCAAATTTTAAAGAGAAAGGGTTAACATTCGTAAGTGAACATTATTTGTCGAATTAAAATGGTGAAGAAAAGCACTGTAAGTCGAATTTTAAAGAGGAAGGGTTAAAATTTCAATGTGAACAGTATTTGTCGAATTAAAATGGTGAAGAAAAGCACTATAAGTCGAATTTTGAAGGGGAAGGGTTAAAATGTGGAATGTGAATAATATTTGTTGAATTAAAGTGGTGAAAGAAAGCACTGCAAGTCAAATTTTAAAAGGGGGGGGGTAAAATGTCAAAGTGGGGCACTCTATGTTGGATTTTGAAAATGTGGGGAACACATCTAACACTGAACTTGATCTTTCTGTAGGCAAATGTACGCTTATTTCCTTGGACTTTGACATTTTGCGTGTTTTTTGTTAGACAGTAGTGGAATAAAAGCAGAGAGCGACAATTTTGTTAGTACTCTGAAATGTGCTGTTTACGCCAGTTTTGTTTTACTGTGGATCTGCAATAGAATACCGACGTAACACATGTTTTTCTTGTAACGCCGGTTTTAGCGCTGGTAATTGAATCGAGCCCTAAGAGAGCTGTACCCATGCTACCTCCTTCCTCATTAGGGGCCAGATTGTATTGCAGGAGATAAATGTTACCTCCTGTTTTTTTCAAATATTTTCCTATTGACGTCTACGGGGAAAACTGGAGATAAATGCAGAGATAAAATTAGCACCTGTAATAGAATCTAGCCCCAAGTCACTTAAAACTGAGGGAGTCTCCAAAACAGAGACTTTTTTTGATGTGCTCCCCCACCCGGAGGAGGAGGAGACTTTAGCCTAGATTCATTAAAGTTCAAAGAGATTTCAAAATGTTGATGTCCTGTTGGAGCAGTGTCGAAGGCACATGGACAACAGTCACTAAAGTGACTTCAGCATCACATCACCATCAGTCTGACAAAAATCTGCCCACATCGAGATCCATCAGACAGGTTTACGAATTTTCACGCACCACATCGACAATGGCCTATTTCCATATGGAAGTGAAGCATAATGACTAATTTTCATATGGAGATGCAGGATAATGAGCCATCATCTTATTCTTGGGAGGGGGGGAGTTGCGTATATGTTAATGTGGCATTTTACCACATTCAGTAAACTTCAGTAGCAGCCTCTTCTTTTGGAGGTCACAGTCTTCACTTTGCCTACCTGAGGCTGGCAAAGTTTGGATCTCCCTGTACTCCCAGCCCTCAATCACAAGACAGGCAGGTTACGAACAGCAGTGGATGTGGAAAGGATGCTCTGCCTCACGCATCACCAGTATGACAATCCTGAAGTCCGACAGAATTCTCTCTACTGCCGCACTTGATCAGTAGGGGACAGGAGAAAAAAATCCTTTCAGTGCCATGAGATGCATCACTCCCTTAACTCTTTGAGTGTCATAGCGATGTACATTGCTCAACCACAAGGCACCCAAATGGTTAAAAAATAGTACACCAAGAACGACACAATTATCCCCTCCTCTCTGTATCACAATGCGTTGTGTGCCCTTCTGGCACTCAATGGATTAATAGTTAACAAAGCATACAGTAAAAAGTGTGCAATTATTTCCCTGAGGTATACTTTATTTATTTCTTTACAACTGAAGAATACGTGTCAAACTAATTTGCCTGAAAAGTCACACCAAATGGCTCAACTGCTCATTAGCAACAAAATACCTAATTTTACAGTTATTTTACAAAGACAAAATAACACATTTATAACAAGAATACTGTTCTTGGTGTGGAAACAGTGGGCCTTATGTATAAAAGCAAAGTCGAGCAATTTGGGGCCGACAAGCTGCACCATAGGGGGGAAATTAAAATTAATTTTGGTTTAATCCACTGGGAACCTCTTTAGCATTCAAGGGGTTAATATGCTCAACTAATCTCAATGGCGAATATTTAATTGTTCCCCCATGGTGCAGTTGGTTTTTCCAAAATTGCACCATATAAGCCAGTAGTTTTGGGTTTTAGCGTACTGGATTTTTAACCCACTGTATACAAGAGGCTTCTCCAAAACATTGTAAAGTAATGTGTTGGAGATGTCTCAAGTATACAAGGGGTTAATGAAACATATGCCTGCAGTGGTTATTATTTTATGGTCTCAGAGCACGTAATAATTTCTATACTGTAAAGCAAGCAACCCAAAATATTTAAATAACATGCCTTTTATATATGGCAACTATACAATCCCAGCATGGAAGAAATCCGACAGGCAGGGAATCACCTCAGAGATCTCACCCATGACTTTGATGAAGAACAAACTGACAGTTCAATAACTGAAACACATTAATCTTATTGAGTAATTCTCACTGTTTATACCAATCTGAAACTGGTGTACTGAGTAATGTAAAACATTGTAAAAACATAAATTAGCATGTTGATTATTTAACCTTCTGCCACTTAAAAGGTTTTAACCCTTTGATTGCCAGAGAGGAATCCAATGCATTGCAATGCAATGCATTGGATGCCTCTCTGGCACTCAAAAGATTAAGGGCATTTTATTTATACATGGGGAAGCAGACACTAAAAAGGTAGATTTGCTGTCTAGCCCTATAATTCCTGTCAGCTGTTTGGTGGGGCAGAAAATGTGCCACATGGGCAGGCAGGGGCTAGGATAAACCATGAAGTCTGTGACCCAAGCCACAAGCTTCATTCTTTGTGTGCCCGGTTGCCATTAGTCTGCCAGGGTCAGGTTTGGAAATGTTTCACTAGTAGTCTGTGACCTCAGGGCCTAATGCAGCCCTAAGGGTTCACTTTCAAAAGTTTGCATTTTAAATATCACGCAGCTGCACACCGCATTAGACATGTCGCCTGAGATTCTTATGTCATAATAACATAGTAATTTAGGATGAAAAAGACTTGAGTCCATCCAGTCCAACCCTTTTCCTATTCCTGTTTACCATCGTTGATCCAAAAGAAGGCAAAAAAATCCCTCAATATAGCAATTTCAAATTCTGCCTTGAATGGGGGTGGGGATTCCTTCTTGATTCCAAATGGCAATCAGATTTCTCCTTGGATCAACAAGCACTAACTAAATATTAATCCCAATACTAACATACATAGCCGTCTATGTTCTGGTCTTTTAAATAAGTATCCAGGTCCTTTTTAAAAGCATCTAGGGCTCGATTCTAATACCAGCGCTAAAAATAAAACAGGCATTGTTTTTTTAAGTCAGTTTTTGCTATCCTATTACCCAACTTGTGAAAACAAAACCAGAGGTAATTACACATATCGCAAGTCTAAAAAAAGCCCATAGGAAACAACTAAAAACAACATGCAATTAGTATCCTATTACTTACGCTCAGTATTACCACCTGTTTTGTGGTTACATTTAAGTCAGAAATTCTGCGTCTCAGAGGTTGAGGCGTAGAAGCCATAACGACAGTTTCAAAACCATCGTTGTTTGAACAAAAGCAGTGCAGAATACACTATACAGCATAGAAATCTGACATAAAGTGCCCCCCTTCGACATATAAACCCCCCCTTTTAAAAGTCGACTTGCAGTGCTTTCTTTCACCACTTTAATTCGACTAATATCGTTCACATTCCACATTTTAGCCTTTCCCCTTCAAAATTCGACTTGCAGTGCTTTCTTTCACCACATTAATTCAACAAATATTATACATTTGACGTTTTAACCCTTCCCCTTCAAAATTAGACTTATAGTGTTCCTATGACCTTCTTTCTCCATTTTGATTTGAATAATATTGCTACCATTCAACACTGTTTACTCTCCAATTTTACTGCAAAATACAGACTATTTATGTGTCACAGAGATACCTGTACAAGAATGTATTACTTGCTGTGCTAAGTGTGAAAGACCTCTCACTCCTACTATTTAATCATTGTGCTCAAGAATACTTTGTTGCAAGGGTAGATTGGAACTTATTGTCGGCTTTTGGCAGCAAGCCATACATACACACGCTGGCTGTGAGAACTCTGAGGTTTCTACAGCCCAGGGCTCACAAGCAACTGGCAGTGTAAGGGTGGCTCATAAAGATAATGGAAGATAGATTCCTATTTTTTACTAAGAGCTGATCTCATAAAATTGAGTTTAGGCTACTCATTAGAATCAAGATATAGGTTTATGTAATATTGAGGAGCACTGTTTCCACTAATTATTTTAACCCTTTGAGTACCAGATGGGTAGCAAACACACTGCAATGTGTTGCTACCTCTCTGGTACTCATAGGGTCAATCTTTCAATACAAAATAGGAGGGCATGTTGAAAAAAAATAGAAGAAAAATGTCGGATAAAAATGGTGAAAGTCATGGGAGCACTGTAGTCAAATTTTCAAAGGGGAGGGGTTAAAGTGTTTAATGTGAACAATATTAGTCAAATTAATGTGGTGAAAGAAAGCACTGCAAGTTGATTTTTAAAAGGGGAGGGTTAATATGTCGAAAGGGGGCACTCTGTCTGGTTTTGTTAGGTGGAGAACACATCAGATATACACCTATTTCTTGGACTTTGACATTTTGCTCGTTTTTTGTAGGCGGTAGTCGAAAAAAAAGCAGACAGAACCAGTTTTGTTACTACTCTGAAAAGTGCTGTCTACGTCAGTTTTGTTTTACTGTGGTTCTGCAATAGAATAACGACGTAACACATTTGCAAAATTCACGATACTTGTTTTTCTTGTAACGCCGGTTTTAGCGCGGGTAATAGAATCAAGCCCCTAATGTATTCGATAGCACCACCTCATCAGGCGTGAATTCCATACCTTTATTGTCCTTACCGTAAAGAAACCCTTCCGATGCTTTAGATGAAATCTCCCTTCCTCAAGTATGAGCTGGTGGCCCCTTGTCCTTTGTAATGTTCTGTTAATGAGTAGGTCTTTGGAGTGCCCTTAGTATGGGCCCTGAACATTTTTATATAGTGTTATCATATCCCCTCTAAGACGCTATTTCTCTAGTGTGTACAAGTTTAACTTTTCTAGCCTTTCTTCATAACTAAAACTTTCCATTCATCTTACTAGTTTTGTAGCCTTCCTCTGCACTTTCTCTAGTTCCATAATGTCCTTTTTCAGAAAGGGTGCCCAGAATTGAACAGCATATTCTAGGTGGAGTCTTACCATGAACCTGTAAAGAGGTATGATAATATCTTCCTCACTTGAATCAATACCCCTTTTAATATATGCCAATATCTTACTGGCCTTTGCAGCTGCCAGCTGGCACTGCACACTCCTGCTAAGTCTATTGTCTACCATTACTCTCAAATCGTCTACATCAATGTCACAGGTCAGATTGGATCTGCCATAAAGTACCTCACAATGAGTGAAGGCGATGCACAGAGGATTGTATTAATGATATGTAGTATATGTGTCAGTGTTTGAGTGTGTGGTGTCACTGCCCTTCCACCACTGTATAAGGGCTCCAGTCTCCGTGTGAAAGGAAAATGACTCCGCGCTGGTGTGATGACCAGTGATCCACAAGCTGAGATCACTTGCGGTGTTACATAGGCCTGGGCAGAGAGTAGAGGAGGGACTGGGCACACTAACGGTGGGAGAGGAGGGACTGGGCAGTGGGCATACTAATGGTGGGGAGAGGATGGACTGTGTAGTGAGTACAGACATGGGGACTGGGCAGTGGGTACAGACATGGGGAGAGAAGGGACTGGGCACACTAATGGTGGGAGAGGAGGGACTGGACAGTGGGTATACACATAGAGAAGTGTACTGCTGCTGTAGAATCATTACAAGGGACTTGTAGTTGGCTCATGGACTGCCTGTGATCTCCTGGTAGGAAATTACATTTTTTGTGTGGCACTCAAGGGGTTAAGCCACATATCAAACAAACATACCTATGATTTTTACTCCTTTGTTCGATATGTGGCTTAACCCTTTCAGTGAGACACAAAAAATGAAATTGTCTATCAGGAGATCACAAGCAGTCCATGAGCCAGCTACAAGTCCCTTGTAATGAATTAACAACAGCAGTATACCTTCTTTGTCCAAGGGAGTTAAAGAGGACTGGATCCAGGCGTTAAAGAGGGCTGGATCCAGATTTAGGTATGTGGGCAATGCTGTGGCATTGAAGGAGGTGACATGAGAATCTCGCACTTATATGAAGGTACAGCCTCTCTATATTTAAAATGCAAACTTTTAAAAGGTTACCTAAGGCACTATTACTGAAGCTGCCATGTTTTTCTTCAAAGTAAGAGCGTGTACTTCTAACAAACAGATAATTTTCGCTTGATAAGGAAATATCCTCTCTCTGTTGCCCTACAAAATACATGGAGGCTGGATGCCCACACCTTCCACACAAACATTCCCCAATAACCCCTAAAAACAAATGAGACTGGACAACTGAAGAATGGTGATCAGGCTGCAGCATTTTTGTAAATACATAATTAAATGTGTTTACTGTGCACAATTAAATGAACAACTGTTATCAGCCATACCAGTCTGATGAGCCAACAGAACATAAAAAGGAAGAACAAAAGAAGAGGAGCACACAGTATCTGAAAGCAAAAGTCTGAGAGGCGATGAGGTCCTATCTAGAGCGCTTGTACAGGAACATGAAAATAAAAGAGACCCAAATGTAATAGATAACAAACGCTAGTACTAACAACCCTCCATTCCATTCTGTGAATACTTATTTTTATAATCATCACATCACCTTATCATTCCATGACTCACTTTATATATATATATATATATATATATATATATATATATATATATATATATATAATTTTTTTTTATTTATTATTTTTTTTATAATACAGTAGGGACAGTGCCGCGTTGCTTGCAGAACTGATCTGAGCTAAGGTGAGTTCAAGAGGGGCTTCACAGGAGTATTTATACCTGTTTTTCCTACCCTGACAGCCTACCTGGCACAAGATAAGCCCCTCTACAGCCAATAGCACTGCAGGGAGGGAAAAATACCTGTATTCATCAACAATGTTTAATACTTATTTATTTACTCTTCTTTTTTTTAACGTGACACTACCATCTACCAAATTAAAAATGGGGTGTCCCCCAGCTCCATGTATCCCTTCCTTAACAGTCCCATGCATTCCACCACACTCACACCCTCCTGTCATCTACTTTCAAGGACAGTTTGAATTGCTCTTGGCATGTTGTGAATCAAACAAAGGATTAAACCCAAGGTGGGATTCTTTTCAGAGTATAGGGATCACATATACAGACTAGACTGAACCTCCAAATGACCAATTGCAAGACATTTAAATCGTATAGTTCAGTCTCTCGCCCTGGATTGGGCTGATAGCTCCAGGACTCTCTTTTGTGACCTCTGATCAGTTTACACTGAGAATTGCCTTTAACCGTTTGCTTTGCAATGCACTGGATATCCCTCTGCTACTGAAAGGGTTAAAGAGTAAATATATAAGTATATAAACATATGAATACCTGCTTTTAATCTACTAATTAACAATTTATGGACTAGAGGGGACACACAGTAAGAAAATGTATGGTTTTCTGAAATTATTATTAAAAAAAGCAAAGGTATACAGGCAAACTGTAGCTCTCCAGTTGTTGTGGAACTACAACTCCCATAATTTTCAGGGTATCATATTGGAATGGGGTCACCTAAATGGCAACCATCAAAAGGGGCGACAAGTGTCAAAAGAGCAATTTAATAATATTGCCCATGTTGCCCACATCAAGAAGGCGTGATGGATGGTTTCAAAATGTCACCCGCCATCCACAACCACTGATAGCAATTGCTCCATGGAGAATAACATCCTGTAGGGGGGAAATGTGCATAACATTCTGCAAGAGCAGCAGCAGATTATCACATCCATCAAATACTACTGGCCCAATCAGACCGAGACAGGTGGGTCTGGTTGAGCCAGTGATGTTTCATGGGTATCATAATAATTTGCTGCAGCTCATGACAAATGGACGTCCCAGAGTCAGATAGGACCACACGTTTCTAATCAGTGCTCTATGTCCAAACCTGATGGCACTTCAGTTTTAAATATATACTCTTTCAGCTCTTGCAGATCATTGTGCACACCCAGTACTTCCTCTCTCCAGCCTCGTTCCACCCAGTGGATTGCCCTGGGTATGTTGGGTTCTTTCCTGAAAACTTGCTGGTTCCTTCATTTCCTTACTCTTAAAACAGCAGACATCCTAGCAAGTTGTTGAAGATACCCTTTTGAAACAGGAGACATTCTGATGTAGACAACATTTTGATGTCAACCTTTTGACATTTGCTATTTAGGCGATGACACTGCCACTGTGACATTTCCATAGTAAACCCATTTCCAGTCAGCCAACAACAGCTGCAGGGCCACAGCTTGCCCACCCTTCACTAAGGTGTGTAAACAAATAATCTTGAGAAAGGATAGAGCTCTATTTTATATAGATCAGAGACACCCAGCTCTGGTCCTCAAGAGTTACCAACAGTGTATGTTTTCAGGATATCTCTGCTTCAGCACAAGTGGATCAATGAAAGCAACAGAACTGATGATTGATTCACCGGTACTCAAGCAAAAGTGTCATGAGGACATGTACTGTTGGTAGCTCCTTACACCAGGCTTGGCTAAACCTGATATAGAGCTTCTTTGTCAAAGTATCTTAAAGGAACTGTAAACCTTTATAAAAAAATATTTGTTATAAGGATTTTTTACTGAATAAAACAAGGTACTTCTACTTCTGTGAAATTCTTCATTCAAAGTTTATTGCAGCTCAGTTTTTTTAAATGAAATTTCAATTGTTTGTTGTGGTTGCTGGGTAGTGCTGTTCATATCTCTGAACCAATCTCTCCCATATGAATATTATAGAAACAAATTGTGGATTATAACAATAAATTGTTTTTTGATTTAACCAATATTTTTATGTGATAACTCCAGAATGAATAATCTCCTAGCAGTGCAAGAGCTCTTGTTCTGACAGCAAGACAAATCATATACCATATTTTCTCTTTGAATAGTTTACCGTTCCTTTAAGTCTATCTCTGTAAATATAAAATACTAGTTGAAGAGCCCGTGTACACGGGCCACAGTGTTACCCAGCAATGGCCGCAGTGCAGTCATACACAGTAGAGACTGTCATTTTAACACAAAGCTTTCCAAATCGACTATATTTGTTAGATTATTTTTCAGTCAATAGATTATTAGATATTCACATTTAGTTATTTGTCATTTTATGTCAATGAGCTACTACTGTCTGGTAATGAGTAGCAATTGGGAGGGAAAGCAGTTTAGACGTTTGGAATGTCAGTATCTGGCAGGCATGTCTCCCATTTTTGCATAAAATGACAAATAAATAAAGCTAAATATCTCAAAAGCTATTGTTTTAAATTAAAAATGGTACATTTTAATACAGGAGATTTTGAAACCTATTTTATAATCTCTTTGTTATAAAAGTGTCAGTTCTCTATAACAGTCAAAAATAATCAGCAACAACAGAGGTAAAACAATTGCCACTTTATTGCTGGACATATCTGGAGATTTAACCAATTTAATTACAACTTTTCTTTTTTTCTTTAAACATGACAAATAAAACTTTACTGACAAAGGAATTGTTCATATTTACAGAATTGAAAGCGGTAGTAATGTTTCATAATAAAAGCAGCTCTAATTAATCATCATAGTATTTGGACTTTGGAGAGTGTTATTTCAGTTCTGTCAGAGTTGTAGTTCAAGAGTAATTCAATGACAAAGTATCCCCCTCCTGCCCCTTTTACTGATGTAACACTGTTCAGCCAGATCAGAAGGGAGGTGCACAGGTAGACTGCAGAGAGGGACAATCTTCAATTTAGATAAGGGAAAAACCTGAAAATCTTGTCAAGGGGGGCAGGGCCTTCATTGTTCTAATAGAAAGAAGATTGTCCCTTTCTGTTATCTGTCTAGTCTTACAACCAGATTCCACATCTGAGAAGAGATGGCTTACACTAGGTAAAAGGGGCAGGAAGGGGAAACTTTGCTTGTGAATATCTCTTAAACCATAAAGGTTTGAGAGATAAGACTTGTATCGTTCTTCATGTTTTTTTAATGCCTACAAAATAAAATAAAGATAAAACAAAGTATTACTATCCCTTGAATAATCTTTGTCAAGAGAAACCGCTCAAAGACTTTTAAGTCCTAAAAAGTGTTTAAATTGCTCAGTGTGGTACCTCTATATAACATTTATTGAAGAAAAATATAAGTATGTTGTTTTACACACATTATCTAAATAACCAATTGGATGCTAGAGATGTCTCCATCACATTGTGAAACAATGCATTGCGATATCGCCATAACTGGGAACTCTGTCGTATCTGCCCTGGAGACTCCATTTTTTAAACTATTCTGTTCCACCTACTTTCCAATCACTTTCATGACAAACTCATCCTTCCAATTGAGAGAAAGTAAGACTAATGAATATGTTCCTGAGCCCCATATCCACTTAAGAATGAATACAAGGAAGGGGTCCATGGACTCTTTCCACCAGTCATGTAGGTAAGTATGTGTTTTTAAAGAAAAAAAGGAGATCCTAGACAGGCAAGACTACCTCCAGGATCTTCCTACTAAGGCTGGCATCGGCCGATGCCAGAACATCAACATGATAGTGCTTAGAGAAGGTATGCACAGACGACCAAGTGGCCTCCTTGCACAACTGATCAGCTGAGGCCTGATTCTTATAGGTCCAAGAGACCCCAACAGACTTAGTGGAATGAGCTGTATGGAACAGGCTATTCCTCAGTTTGTAGGCCTTACAAATAGTGGACTTAATCCAGGAAGCTATTGTAACCTTAAACGCCAGTCTGCCTGACCTGGGACCCTTAGGAATGACAAAGAG
This sequence comes from Rhinophrynus dorsalis, assembly GCA_037306005.1. Lineage (NCBI taxonomy): Eukaryota > Metazoa > Chordata > Amphibia > Anura > Rhinophrynidae > Rhinophrynus > Rhinophrynus dorsalis. The sequence continues at coordinate 158,234,251 of CM074719.1, forward strand.
CGAGTCAGACTGACGAATGGACTCAGTGCGGTGCACATAGAACTTAAGGCAGAGCACCACATCCAACAAGTGAAGATCCCTTTCCTTATCATATGTAGGGTCAGGGCAGAAAGAAGGTACTATGATTTCCTTATTGATGTGGAAGTCGGAGACCACCTTCAGAAGAAATTAATGAGAAGTGTGAAGAACTGCCTTGTCTTTGTGAAACACCAAAAAGGGTGGTTTACAAGACAAGGCATGTGACTCAGCAAACAAACACTATCGCCAGGAGAAAAGCCATCTTCCAAGTCAGCAGACATAGAGGAATAGTAGTCAAGGATTCAAATGAGGGGGCGCTGAAGGACGCCCAAAACCAAGTTAAGATACCACTGAGGAGTGGGGATTCTTAAAGGCAGGACGAACATGGGCAACGCCCTGAAAGAAAACTTTAACATCAGGAAGGATGACAATGTGTCTCTGAAAGAAAACTGAGAGTGCAGAAGTGTGAACCTTCAAGGAACACAAGCTGAGCCCCTTGTCTACCCCCGTCCTGCAAAAAGGACATGACCTTGGGAAGGTCAATATCGTGGGAAAGATCCCTATCAGCACACCAAGAGAGAAAGGTGGACCAGACTCTATGGTATGCTTTAGAGGAAACAGGTTTGCGGGTACTAAGAATAGTGGCCACCACACCAGAAGAGAAACCCTTCTTTCTCAATACTGAGGATTCAATTTCCATGCCGTCATATCCAGACGGTCTACGTCCTCCTTCCACAGATATCCCTCTAGAAGAACATCCGGACGGTGGGGAAGCCAAAAGGACTCCGCCAGGGAAAGATCCTGGAGCTCCGGAAACCAAAGCCTGATGAGGCCAGTACGGAGCTATCAGAATTACTGGAGAGCATTCCAGATGCAGTTTCCTCAACATCCTGTGTAGCATAGGAATGGGAGGAAAGATGTATGCCAGAGGAAAGCGCCATGGAATCGACATGGTATCCACTGCCAGAGCTAGAGGATCCCTTCAGGGGGAGCAGAACAATGGAACCTTCTGGTTGTGTCTTGTCTCCATCAGGTCGAAACAAGGAAGTCCCCATTTTTGGACAATGAGGTAGAACACATCTTGATGCAGTTCCCACTCTCCGATGTCCACTGTGTGTCGACTTAGGAAGTCTGCTAGAACGCTGTCTACTCCAGGAACGCTGATACGGCAGGAGAATGTTCTTCTGCGCAAGATAAAATAGCTTTTACCACTAACCAAGCAGCGAGACTTCTTGTTCTGCCTTTCTTGTTGATGTAGGCCATGACCTTGGCATTGTCGGATTGGACCCGTATTGGACATCCCTCCAACTTGAATGTTCAGTACCAGAAAGCATGAAATATCGCTCAAAGCTCCAGCACATTGATGGGAAGGAGAGACTCCTCCATAGACCATGACTTTGGGCATTCAGGTGACCCAGGATCACTCCCCAGCCAGGGAGACTGGCATCCGTTGTCACTGTTGTCCAGAAGGATACCAGGAAGGTCCTGCCATTCAGGAGATTGGAGAGGTCGAACCACCTCCAGAGGTCGAACCAAGATAAAAAAAAACTGACATCTTCAGGAGATCTGTCTTGCCCTTGCAGATATGGATCACAAACCTCTGAAGTTCCCTCATGTGAGTCATGGCAAACGGCACTGCCTCTATGGTGGATATGAACTTCCCCACTAGAGAGGTCAACTTCTTGGTAGGAACTGAATCGGAAGCCAGGACAGCAGACACCTTGTGGGTGATCTGGTGAGCCACCTCATCCATGAGAAACACCATGTCCATCATGGTGTCAAAGAGAAGACCCAGAAAGACCAGTCTTTGAGATGGTATCAAATCCTACTTGTTCATGTTCAGGATCCACCCGTGATGGGTGAGAGCATGAATGCAGTTTTTGACCTGTTGATGGAGTTCCGGAGAGGGGGCCTTCAAGAGAAAGTTGTCCAAGTCATCCATGTATGACCCTGATGCCATCCCTGTGTACGACGGACACTAAAGCACCCAGGATACGATTGAAGACCTGAGGTCTGTAGTCAGACCAAAGGGGAGAGCATAAAACTGAAAATGCCCTTGGTCACAGGCAAACCTGAGGTACTGCCGGCTCTCCGGATGGATGGCTATATGCAGGTAGGCATCCTGAAGGTTCAGAGAAGCGAGAAATTCCCCAGGACACATGGCCACAATCACCATCCGCAGGGACTCCTGGTGATAATGAGTTTTGATCATGAAGGAATTGAGATCCTTGAGGATCAGAATGGGATGACAGCCGTCCTTCTTGGCGACAACGAACAGGTTGTAATAGTAACCCATTACAGTACAGGAACCGGCTCCAAGACCTCCTTGTCCAAAAGGACTGGATGATGCCGTTGAAGAGAAGGCACTTCTCCACTCCCTGAGGAGTGTGAGAAGGAAAGAACCTGAAGGAGGAAGAGAGGTGAAAGGGATCCTGTCCCCCTCTGAGACTACCTGTAAAACTCACAGATCCACCACAGTGTCTGTCCAGACACTGAGGAAATGGCATGGTCAGCCACCCACTGGAGCGTGGGGTCCGGGGTTTGGCGAGTCATGCATACGGAGGTTTGGAATTCTTGGGCTTGGTGGAGGACTGCTTGGGCCTCCATTGTCGTTTGGGCTTAGAGAAGGAACACGGAGCCTGGGGAACCGCCTGGTTTGTGGAGTGCACCTCAGCCTGAAAGGGATGAAAAAGCTGATTCCATTTGACCTGAGGCTTCCTCCTGGAAACTAAAGGTAATAGGGTGCTCTTACCACCAGTGGCCTTGTTAATGAGGTCCTTAAGTTCTGGCCCAAACAAGGACATTCCCAAAAAAGGCAACGAAAGTAAGGCTTTCTTAGAGGTAGTATGCGCAGACCAGATCTTGAGCCAGAGAGTCCGTCTGACTCTGGTAGAGACCCAAGCCACCAACCGGATGGCAACAAAGATAGCTGCAGAACCATAATGCTGAGCTTCAGAAATGTTGGCCAGAAGCCGCAACAAGTCAGTGGGAGCGCCCTGACGGACAGCAACAGTTAGCTGTTCAGTCCAGACTGCAATGGCCCTGTTCACCCAAGCAGCCGCAAATGAGTGACGCAATTATGTTCCTGCAGTAGCAAAGATGGCTTTTAGAAAAGCCTCAGGTTTTCTGTCAATCCAATCCTTAAGGACAGACGCGTCCGCACCAGGCTGAGCAGTGGACTTAGAAAGTCTAGAAACTGGGGCGTCCACCTTAGGGGGCTGAGCCCACTGCGCTAGGGCCGCTTCAGAGAAGGGATACAATCTAACAAACTTTCTAGACACAGTAGATTTCGTATCAGGTTTCTTCCACTCATCAAACACAAGTTGATGAAGAGTGGGATTAGGCGGAAAGAAGGCACTCTGCTTCTTAGATTCATGAAACACATCAGAAGGGCCCTCAGGAACCTCAGAAACTAGGGGATAGTTGAAAGTATTGAGAACAGCCCTGATCAGACCCTCAGCTGAGGGTTCAGGGTCAGCTTCAAAGGGGTCCCCAAAAAATTAGGAGGATACCACCGCAGAACATTCACCTTCAGCTGAGTCCACCAACGATTCCTTCTCAGAGGAATCTCATATGTCAGGTACACCTTGCGGTTTAGGTAGGGAAGACCTGATAGAAGTAGGGGGCTGCCAAGACTGGAAGACCCCCTGCAGTTGGGATGAAAGGAGTTGTAAGATAGACTTTAAGTCTTTAGTAGTGGCCTTAAACTCTTGCATCCACAATGAATCTAGTGCATGGCTGGAGGTCCCTGGGAGGAGATGCAAAGGCAGCAGCTCATGAAGGGCATAAATGATCTGAGTATTCTCTAGGAAGCCCTGATGGACATGAGAAGCAATGCGCAATGGGAGTCACAGACACCCCAGTATCCTTAGTCTTAGGTCTAGCCCCAAGTTCCAAAGGAGTTGACATCCTCACAGGGTATAAACGTCTGAAAGTATAAGGGAAACCCAAATACAGTGTGTAAGATTAAGTATTTCACCCCAGAAATAGCAAAAATGTACTTAACTGGCAGGCGAAGGGTTAATCTGCTGATGAGAGAAGGAGAGTCCAAGCCCTACATAGGATACTCGTGAAGGGAAAGAAGAAAATGGCATTAGCGACGGCATCCAATCAGAAACAAGTACGCGAAACGTGCGCTCATGGGAAATGTAGTTTCCCTTCCAGTACCCCAAAAACAGTGCTCAAAGCCCCTGAGCCCCCCAACACACTCAGAATATTAACCGGATGATAGAGCCAGGGTAGACAAACAAAATGAGCCATCTCTGAAGTCTCTGCTTTGAGCGGTTGCAGAGATATGTCCCAAACTGTAAAGTCCCATAGAGGTGAATGGAGCATGGTGTCTATGCGGTAAAGCGCGCCAAATAATTCTACATAAGCAAAGAGTGTCTAAAAAGCAAAAAAGATATAATAAACAACAGAGTAAAGGTAAATAACACTAAACCCAGCAGGGAAAGTGTAATCAACCCCATAAAAGTGCTCAACATGGCAAACAAAGGGTAAATTTACCTCAAACCCCAGTGGTCCAAACCCCAAAAGACATACAGATAAACCCAGTGAGTGCAGGAGTATGTATTAGGAACTCCAAAGGAGGGGAAGCGTGGGTCATGTGGACCTCAGCACTCAAAGGGTTGCTCACCTTTTTAGCAGATCTTCTCTCTTCAGATTACCATTGTGGAAGAAGAAGCCTCAGTGGGAAATCCTAGGGAAAAAACATGCTGCACAAGCTTTTCCCCTTCAGGGCTGACAAGTCCACAGCAGCACCTGGAAACTGAGCTATCCAACTTGGGAATGTCAGTAATGGTAATCCACCTAATGGTTGGTATTCCATATCTAACAGAAAACAATAAATATAACTAAAACTATAGCAGAACTGTTCTCATGCCTTGCTTGGTCAAGGAACAAATCTTACTAGAGGGGATTGGCTGGGGACAGGCTAAGGAGAGGAGGAAGGCTCCACCCTGCACTTCTTTTCAAGAATTGTTCCTGCCTAATTAAAGGGGAGGTCGCCTTCCCAAAGGTACCAGTAACCTATATTGGACGACAGATAAATGTGTCTATATATATATATATATATATATATATATATATATATATATATATATACATATACATATATATATATATATATTTATATATATATATATATATATATATATATATATATATATATATATATTTTTTTTTTTTTTTTTTTTTTTTTTTCATTATGAGAGAGGACTAACATTCCCACCCTTTAATGAAAAACCTAATATGGGGTCACATGACCCCATATTATTTTTACCAAACTCTACATACTAATCTGATCAGAATGGAGAGATGGGGGGGTAATGTTGTCCCCCCACATTTTATTTAAGGCCTTAAATAAAATCAAATGCTTTCTTTTTTATTAACTAGAAACCCTCTGTTGCTAGTTCAGTCAATGATCCAGTAACTGATGGGTTAATTTGAGGCTGGGTTAGGATTAGTGATGAGCGAGCACCCCAATGCTCGGGTGTTCGGGTGCTCTGACCGAGCGCCCCCGGAGGCTCGAGTGCTCGGCCGAGCACCCGAGCCCCATTGAAGTCAATGGGAGGACTCGAGCATTACACCAGGCACCCCCTGCTCTGATGAGGGGAGGGTGCCTGGTCCATAGGAAAAGGGCAGAAAAAGATGGAAACACCACAGAAATGGTTCAGGGACAGCATAGGGAGGATGTCTGGATGCATCTTGGACTCCAACATCGCTGCTGGGAACGATCTTTCGCCCGTAGTACGCCATTTTTACAGACTGACCATAAAACACACAAAAAGGAAAATAAAAACGACTTTAGGCGAAAAATTGTTACCAAACAATATTTGCTGTATATTTACTTGTATATCATCTGCAAATTCTCCCAAAAATTTCCTTGATTTTCAGAACTGAGGCCATGATTAAGAGGGAAACGTGCGCAGAGGCAAATTATCCCAAAAATTTCCTTGATTTTCTGAAGTGAGGCCATGATTAAGAGGGAAACGTGCGCAGAGGCAAATTATCCCAAAAATTTCCTTGATTTTCTGAAGTGAGGCCATGATTAAGAGGGAAACGTGCGCAGAGGCAAATTCTCCCAAAAATTTCCTTGATTTTATTGAACTGAGGCCATGATTAAGAGGGAAACGTGCGCTGAGCTGACCATCTAAAACATTATGGGTGAGGGTCTGCTGCAGAGCTGACCATCCTAAAAATTATATGCGAAGGCCCGCTAGTGAGCTGACGCTATAAAACATTATATGAGAGGGCCCGTTAGAGAGCTGACCCAATAAAACATTATATGAGAAGGCCCGCTGGTGAGCTGACCTATATAAAAATTGTCAAACAGGGCCCGCTGGTGAGCTGGCCCTATATAAAAATTATATCACAGGGCCCGCTGGTTAGCTGGCCCTTTATAAAAATTATAGCACAGGGCATATGGAAGAGGAGGAGGAGGATGAGAAGATTAAGAGTCAACCATATACCCGTTTTTTGGGTGGAAGGGGTGAATGGGAATACAGAGTATTTCCATCATTGTAAATAACATATATAAAGTGAGTTTATGTTCCCCCGGGGCTTTCCTCCAGTGGAGTGGAGAAGTCAGGGGAAATCCAGGCCTTGTTCATTTTTATAAGTGTCAACCTATCAGCATTGTCGGTGGAAAGGCGGATACGCTTATCTGTTATGATGCCACCAGCAGCACTAAATACCCGCTCAGACAGAACGCTGGCGGCAGGGCAGGCCAGCACCTCCAAGGCGTAGAGTGCCAGTTCATACCACGTGTCCAGCTTGGACACCCAGTAGTTGTAAGGCACAGAGGGATCATTGAGGACGCTGACACGGTCTGCTACGTACTCCTTCACCATCTTCCAAAACTTTTCCCTCCTTGTGACACTAGGCTGCGCATCAGGGTGAGGGTGCTGGCGGGGTGTCATGAAGGTGTCCCACGCCTTGGAGAGTGTTGCCCTGCCTTTGTCGGAACTGCTGTGTGCTCCCCTTTTCTCCCCTTCTCGGTTGGCCAAGGTAGCACGTACTCTGCCGCCAGCATTGTCAGATGGAAAATTTTGGAGCAATTTTTCAACAAGAACCTTCTGGTATTGCACCATTTTGCTTGTCCTCTCCACCGGAGGAATGAGAGATGAGAAATTCTCTTTGTAGCGGGGGTCCAGAAGGGTGAACACCCAGTAATCCGTGTTGTCTAAAATGCGTACAACGCGTGGGTCACGGGAAAGGCAGCCTAACATAAAGTCAGCCATGTGTGCCAGAGTACCAACAGGCGAGATTTCGCTGTCCTCACCAGGAGGATGACTCTCAATATCCTCATCCTCTTCCTCCTCTTCTGCCCACCCACGCTGAAGAGATGGAACTAAAGTTCCATGGCTACCCTCTGTAGCGGAGGCAACCGTGTCTTCCTCCTCCTCCTCCTCCTCCTCCGCCTCCTCCAATTGTCGCTGAGAAGACGAAGTGAGGGTGCTCTGGCTATCACCTTGTGTAAGCTCTTCCTCCCCCATTTCCACCTCTTCCACATGCAAAGCGTCGGTTTTAATTGTGAGCAGCGAGCGTTTCAGTAGACACAGAAGTGGGATGGTTACACTGATAATAGCGTTATCGCCGCTCACCATCTGTGTCGATTCCTCAAAATTGCGTAAAACCTCGCAGAGGTCTGACATCCATTCCCACTCCTCACTTCTGATTACAGGAAGTTGAACGGAGAGGCGACGACCGTGTAACAGCTGGTACTCCACTACTGCCCTCTGCTGCTCACAAAGCCGGGCCAACATGTGGAAGGTGGAGTTCCAGCGCGTGCTCACGTCACACAGCAGCCGGTGAGCTGGCAATTGTAAGCGCTGCTGCAGCTTCAACAGGCCGGCCGAAGCTGTAGATGACTTACGGAAATGTGCACACACGCGGCGCACCTTGGTCAAGAGATCATGCACATTGGGGTAGGTTTTTAGAAATCGCTGAACCACTAAATTAAATACATGCGCTAGGCATGGTACGTGTGTGAGCTTGCCGAGCTACAAAGCCGCCACCAAGTTACGCCCATTATCACACACAACCATGCCTGGTTGCAGGTTGAGTGGCGAGAGCCACTGCTCGGTCTGGTGACTAATCCCCTGCAACAGCTCTGAGGCCGTGTGCTGTTTGTCCCCAAGGCAGATCAGCTTCAGCACGGCCTGTTGACGCTTCCCCACTGCAGTGCTACACTGCTTCCAGCTACTGGCTGATGGGGGAGTGGCGCTGCGTGTAGAGAATTCGGAGGTGGAAACGGAGGAGGAGGAGCCAATAACGTAGGTGCTGGCGGAAACCCTGATGGAGGTAGGGCCCGCAATCCTCGGCGTGGGTAGCACCCGTGCCATCCCAGGGTCCAAGTCGCTCCCAGCCTCCACGACATTCACCCAGTGTGCCGTCAGGGAAATGTAGCGTCCCTGGCCACAAGCACTTGTCCATGTGTCAGTCGTTAAGTGGACCTTCCCAGTAACTGCGTTGGTCAGGGCACGGGTGATGTTACGGGACACATGGTGGTGTAATGCGGGGATGGCACACCGGGAAAAGTAGTGGCGGCTGGGGACCGCGTACCGAGGGACAGCTGCTGCCATCAGGCTGCGGAAGGACTCAGTGTCCACAAGCCTAAATGGCAGCATTTCGATGGCCAGTAATTTGGAAAGGTGTGAGGTTAGTGCTATGGCCTGTGGGTGGGTGGCTGGGTATTTTCTCTTGCGCTCAAATGCCTGGGGTAACGACATTTGGACGCTGTGCTGGGACAGGGAAGTGGATGTGGTCGCTGATGGTGCTTCAGATGGTACAGGTGCAGGGCGGGAGGTATGCGGGCCTGCGCCTTCGACAGGCGATTGGCCGGCACCGAAAACAGGGGAAGAGGAGGCAGTGGTGTGGCCTGCAGACACAGATGGGCGATCCAGGCGTTCCTCCCACTTATTACGGTGCTTGGATGCCATGTGTCGGATCATGCTGGTGGTGGTGAGGTTTCTAGTGTTCATGCCTCGGCTCATTCTGGTGTGGCACAGGTTGCAAACTACAATTCTTTTGTCGTCCGCACTTTCCTTAAAAAAACGCCATACCGCGGAACACCTACCCTTTGGCAAGGTAGATTTACGCAAGGGGGTGCTCCGTGGAACATTTGCGGGCCGGTTTGGTGCGGTCCGCCTTCTTTCTGTAGCCACACCACTGCCTCTTCCAGCCTGTTGCGGTGCTGCAGATGGCTCACCCTCAGGACTGCTGTCATCGCTCGGCTCTACACCTTCCCAGGTGGGGTCAGTCACCTCATCGTCCACCAAGTCCTCCTCCACTTCCTCACTCTGATCATCCTCCTCATGTCTTGATCCCACCACATACTCAGTCATTGACAACTGTATAACATTCTCCTCAACAAGGTCTTGAGACGGAAATAGTGGTTGATTTAATGGCAACTGTGTCTCATCATCATCATCATCATCCACTACTTCCTTTGACCTTAAATGCCGTTCACATCTGTCATCTTCTTGTGATTGGGTACCCTCTAGAGGTTGTGAATCAGGGCACAAGATGTCATGTTCCTCTGCAAGCGTGCTTGGAGAGAGGGTCAAATGAAGGATTGGTGATGAGACGAGCTCCTCACTATATCCCAGTGTGGGATCACTTCTTTGACCAGACCGTGTATGGTGGGAGGAAGGATGATCAGAGTGAGGATTATGTTGACCAGACTCTTGGCTACTGAGAGTGGACTTGGTGGAAGACAGGGTGGTGCTTAACCGACTGGAAGCAGTATCAGCTGACATCCAACCGACCACCTGTTCGCAGTGGTCGGACCTCGAGAGTGATGTCCTGCGACGCCCTGTGAAATGAGACATGAAGCTAGGTATGGTGGATGTCTTTCTTTCTTGTGCTCTGGCACCAGGCACAGTTTCTCCGCGTCCTGACCCGTGCCCTGAACTATCAGGATCACGTCCACTTCCCCGTCCCTTTTTACCCGCCTTCTTCATCTTACACGGAATATGTGACTTTAATATTTGAGTTTGAAAACTTAACAGTATTTCTTCCTATTCTGCAACTGTGCAGAGTACACAGAATAGGCTGCTAAACTGCGGTGACACACACTGAATGGAATATGTGACTTTAATATTTGAGTTTGAAAACTTAACAGTATTTCTTCCTATTCTGCAACTGTGCAGAGTACACAGAATAGGCTGCTAAACTGCGGTGACACACACTGAATGGAATATGTGACTTTAATATTTGAGTTTGAAAACTTAACAGTATTTCTTCCTATTCTGCAACTGTGCAGAGTACACAGAATAGGCTGCTAAACTGCGGTGACACACACTGAATGGAATATGTGACTTTAATATTTGAGTTTGAAAACTTAACAGTATTTCTTCCTATTCTGCAACTGTGCAGAGTACACAGAATAGGCTGCTAAACTGCGGTGACGAACACAGAATGGAATATGTGACTTTAATATTTGAGTTTGAAAACTTAACAGTATTTCTTCCTATTCTGCAACTGTGCAGAGTACACAGAATAGGCTGCTAAACTGCGGTGACACACACTGAATGGAATATGTGACTTTAATATTTGAGTTTGAAAACTTAACAGTATTTCTTCCTATTCTGCAACTGTGCAGAGTACACAGAATAGGCTGCTAAACTGCGGTGACGAACACAGAATGGAATATGTGACTTTAATATTTGAGTTTGAAAACTTAACAGTATTTCTTCCTATTCTGCAACTGTGCAGAGTACACAGAATAGGCTGCTAAACTGCGGTGACGAACACAGAATGGAATATGTGACTTTAATATTTGTGTTTGAAAACTTAACAGTATTTCTTCCTATTCTGCAACTGTGCAGAGTACACAGAATAGGCTGCTAAACTGCGGTGACACACACTGAATGGAATATGTGACTTTAATATTTGAGTTTGAAAACTTAACAGTATTTCTTCCTATTCTGCAACTGTGCAGAGTACACAGAATAGGCTGCTAAACTGCGGTGACACACACTGAATGGAATATGTGACTTTAATATTTGAGTTTGAAAACTTAACAGTATTTCTTCCTATTCTGCAACTGTGCAGAGTACACAGAATAGGCTGCTAAACTGCGGTGACGAACACAGAATGGAATATGTGACTTTAATATTTGAGTTTGAAAACTTAACAGTATTTCTTCCTATTCTGCAACTGTGCAGAGTACACAGAATAGGCTGCTAAACTGTGGTGACACACACTGAATGGAATATGTGACTTTAATATTTGAGTTTGAAAACTTAACAGTATTTCTTCCTATTCTGCAACTGTGCAGAGTACACAGAATAGGCTGCTAAACTGCGGTGACACACACTGAATGGAATATGTGACTTTAATATTTGAGTTTGAAAACTTAACAGTATTTCTTCCTATTCTGCAACTGTGCAGAGTACACAGAATAGGCTGCTAAACTGCGGTGACACACACTGAATGGAATATGTGACTTTAATATTTGAGTTTGAAAACTTAACAGTATTTCTTCCTATTCTGCAACTGTGCAGAGTACACAGAATAGGCTGCTAAACTGCGGTGACGAACACAGAATGGAATACGTGACTTTAATATTTGAGTTTGAAAACTTAACAGTATTTCTTCCTATTCTGCAACTGTGCAGAGTACACAGAATAGGCTGCTAAACTGCGGTGACGAACACAGAATGGAATATGTGACTTTAATATTTGAGTTTGAAAACTTAACAGTATTTCTTCCTATTCTGCAACTGTGCAGAGTACACAGAATAGGCTGCTAAACTGCGGTGACACACACTGAATGGAATATGTGACTTTAATATTTGAGTTTGAAAACTTAACAGTATTTCTTCCTATTCTGCAACTGTGCAGAGTACACAGAATAGGCTGCTAAACTGCGGTGACACACACTGAATGGAATATGTGACTTTAATATTTGAGTTTGAAAACTTAACAGTATTTCTTCCTATTCTGCAACTGTGCAGAGTACACAGAATAGGCTGCTAAACTGCGGTGACGAACACAGAATGGAATATGTGACTTTAATATTTGAGTTTGAAAACTTAACAGTATTTCTTCCTATTCTGCAACTGTGCAGAGTACACAGAATAGGCTGCTAAACTGCGGTGACACACACTGAATGGAATATGTGACTTTAATATTTGAGTTTGAAAACTTAACAGTATTTCTTCCTATTCTGCAACTGTGCAGAGTACACAGAATAGGCTGCTAAACTGCGGTGACACACACTGAATGCAATATGTGACTTTAATATTTGAGTTTGAAAACTTAACAGTATTTCTTCCTATTCTGCAACTGTGCAGAGTACACAGAATAGGCTGCTAAACTGCGGTGACACACACTGAATGGAATATGTGACTTTAATATTTGAGTTTGAAAACTTAACAGTATTTCTTCCTATTCTGCAACTGTGCAGAGTACACAGAATAGGCTGCTAAACTGCGGTGACGAACACAGAATGGAATATGTGACTTTAATATTTGAGTTTGAAAACTTAACAGTATTTCTTCCTATTCTGCAACTGTGCAGAGTACACAGAATAGGCTGCTAAACTGCGGTGACGAACACAGAATGGAATATGTGACTTTAATATTTGAGTTTGAAAACTTAACAGTATTTCTTCCTATTCTGCAACTGTGCAGAGTACACAGAATAGGCTGCTAAACTGCGGTGACACACACTGAATGGAATATGTGACTTTAATATTTGAGTTTGAAAACTTAACAGTATTTCTTCCTATTCTGCAACTGTGCAGAGTACACAGAATAGGCTGCTAAACTGCGGTGACACACACTGAATGGAATATTTGACTTTAATATTTGAGTTTGAAAACTTAACAGTATTTCTTCCTATTCTGCAACTGTGCAGAGTACACAGAATAGGCTGCTAAACTGCGGTGACGAACACAGAATGGAATATGTGACTTTAATATTTAAGTTTGAAAACTTAACAGTATTTCTTCCTATTCTGCAACTGTGCAGAGTACACAGAATAGGCTGCTAAACTGCGGTGACACACACTGAATGGAATATGTGACTTTAATATTTGAGTTTGAAAACTTAACAGTATTTCTTCCTATTCTGCAACTGTGCAGAGTACACAGAATAGGCTGCTAAACTGCGGTGACACACACTGAATGGAATATGTGACTTTAATATTTGAGTTTGAAAACTTAACAGTATTTCTTCCTATTCTGCAACTGTGCAGAGTACACAGAATAGGCTGCTAAACTGCGGTGACACACACTGAATGGAATATGTGACTTTAATATATGAGTTTGAAAACTTAACAGTATTTCTTCCTATTCTGCAACTCTGCACAGTACACAGAATGTGCTGCTAAACTGCGGCGAAGCACACTGAATGGAATATGTGACTTTGATATTTTAGTTTGAAGATTTAACAGTATTTCTTCCTATTCTGCAACTCTGCACAGTACACAGAATGTGCTGCTAAACTGCGGCGAAGCACACTGAATGGAATATGTGACTTTGATATTTTAGTTTGAAGACTTAACAGTATTTCTTCCTATTCTGCAACTCTGCACAGTACACAGAATGTGCTGCTAAACTGCGGCGAAGCACACTGAATGGAATATGTGACTTTGATATTTTAGTTTGAATACTTAACAGTATTTCTTCCTATTCTGCAACTCTGCACAGTACACAGAATGTGCTGCTAAACTGCGGCGAAGCACACTGAATGGAATATGTGACTTTGATATTTTAGTTTGAAGACTTAACAGTATTTCTTCCTATTCTGCAACTCTGCACAGTACACAGAATGTGCTGCTAAACTGCGGCGACGCACACTGAATGGAATATGTGACTTTGATATTTTAGTTTGAAGACTTAACAGTATTTCTTCCTATTCTGCAACTCTGCACAGTACACAGAATGCGCTGCTAAACTGCGGCGACGCACACTGAATGGAATATGTGACTTTGATATTTTAGTTTGAAGACTTAACAGAATGTGCTCTAATCTGCAACTTTGCACACTAAACAGAATGTGCTCTAATCTGCAACTTTGCACACTAAACAGAATGTGCTCTAATCTGCAACTGTGCACACTAAACAGAATGTGCTCTAATCTGCAACTTTGCACACTAAACAGAATATATGTTTTTTTTTTTTTTTTTTCCCCCACACAAAATAACCTGCTGCCCCCACACACAGTAGTCCTAAAAAGGACTTTTTGTTCTTTTTTTTTCATAATTTTGCTTTTTTTCCTCCCTACACTGACTTTCCCTTCCTATCCTCAGCTCTCCGTGGCTAAGACTGAGCCGAACTCGCTGGTCAGGTGCTATACAGCACCCGACCACGGGTTCTGGCCAGCCAATCAGTGTAATGCCAGCAGCCAACATGGCTGCTGGCATTACACTGATGTCAGAGCCTCCCTGCACGTTTATTGGCTGCGCAGCAGCCGCAAAACGTGCGGGGAGGAGACCCGAACATGGCGGGCGAGCACATGCGGTACTCGTACGAGTACCGCCATGTGCTGAGCAGAGCGATGCTCGAGCCGATCCGAGCATCGGCCGAGCATGCTCGTTCAACAATAGTTAGGATAGAAAGGGGCAGTGGGGACAGGTTAGTTTACGTAATGTAATTTACATTAAAGGGATAATAACACTTAATATGTAAACTATATATCATATAGTTGGGTGATCTTCCTAAATAAAACAATTGTACTCCCGCTGCTGAGAGTTGTTTTATTCAAAAGTTATTGCAGCTCAAACTTGAATTTTATAGGTGCAGTATCTCAATGGCGGAAATTGTACAGTGGTGCCGTTGCTACACTATTCTATGGAAAGTTCTGGTCAATTGACCATAAGAGAGTAGAAATTCCATTTTCTAGTGGATCACCTATATACATTGGTGCAAAACAGGTGTAGTGCACTTTTCATCTAGGTACAGTTGAATCGGCAAGAAAATAGCTTTGTACGTGATCCCTACTGAGTTATGTTTGGAGCTCTGATCATACACTATAAGACATTCACAGCTGTTCTGTTGCACGAAGAATGTATTAATTATGGCAATCTCTGCATTGGAAGAAGGAAACATTGGATGTTATGCACTAAGGTGTGATAAAGAGTTGATGACGTGGAGATGACTTCTCCAGTGATATCACTTTTCCAGTTCCTATGTTATTCTACAGTTTAGCGACTATGCACTAGGATCTCCAAAGCTGGAGAGATCTTAGCACATTGGCTCCATAGAATAACATAGGAACTGGAGAAGTGATATCATTGGTGAAATCATCTCTACTTTTTCACTTCTTTATCACTCCTTAGTGCATCACCCCCTCATATCTGTATTGTGTTTTGCAATAAAATGTAGAATTCTTCCTATGATGAGTATGAAGAAGTAGTCTTTTTCTGTCTATGATAATTTCTGTATATTTTGTTCACTGCCATCCAGACTTGAGGGCCAGGAAAAATCTGACCGAAAAGGGGAAAGTTACTTCTAAAGCGTACCTGTCACCTCATCACAAGTTCAGTTTGTTTTGCAGATAATATAACTCAAATCTCCCTATATTTTGTATTACCAATTTTTATGTAAAATAAACAGTTTGAGAAATTAGCCTTTATATCTTGGTGACATGATGTGGCACTTTATGGTAATTCCTTGCACAGTATGCTAATTAGTAATGGTTAAGATCAAACATGTCTTGCTGTGCGATTGCTGAGCGTGGGCTCTGCCTAGATTCAGTCATTGATATCTGAGTGTGTGGCAATATTGGTGCTGCACATAAATCAATTAACATAAACTGCCACACTGTGTTACCAACATAGAAAGAAGAATTTCTCAGTAACTGTATACATTACAATAGAGGAGAAATACATTACTATATACAATTAACATCTAGACAGTTTTTTTTTTTAATTTAAACTGAACTAGAGTAACATGTTTATTTTAAATATTTGACCTTCCCTTGAACTCAGTGAATAAAGATCACTTGATACCCTAGGACTTAATAGGTTAGTCTCTTTGGTATTAGTTAATTGCACCTATTTGTTATCCAATAAGTTAATAGACATATCAGCTGTCACTGTTTGAGTTTTATTGACTTAAAATCAATATTGAATAGATTTAGGGTTGTATGTTCAAAACAAAAGTGGAGGAGTTCTGGAGCAAACCAAATGCACTAAAGGGGAGAACTAAAAATTCCCCTTGATTTAAATGGGGATTTTAACTCCTTGAATGCTACAGAGGTCTCTGATGCATGGGAAGTTTTGGAATTTTTGTTTCTCCTCTATAGTGCAAATGGTTTGCCGCATAACTCCTTCACTTTTCTTCCAAACATCCGGCCTTTACAATCATTTTTCTCCTAGTTTTTACCCCTTGAGGGCCAGAAGGGTGTGTAAATTATTGCTATGTAGACTCCTCTGGTCCACACAGGGTTATTAAAGTCTTATCTGCAAAACACAGTGAAGGCTACTTACTGAGGGAGAAACAATGTTTAAGTGGACATTAATTATAAAATACAAGTTGCTCTTATAGGAAAGATAAAGTTATCAAATAACAGATATAAAGGAAGACGTTTGAATTCCTTCATAGTATGTAATGCATTTTTCAGCAGGCCATGGGAAGTAAGTTTCACTTGAGCTCCCTACTTCCACATCAGGATGAAACAGTAGGGATTGTGACTAAAACAGCTCTCTCTCTAATCTGCTGGAAATGATGTAATGTTATATAATTTAAATTCTGTTATGCTAGGGATTGGCAATTTACTTTCAACAGCTGATGTTGGACTACAATTGCCATAATCCACAACTAGCTGTTGGCAGGCTGGTGATGATGAGAATTGTAGGTTAACAACAGCTGGAGGTCAGAGAGACACAGGTTGCCCATCTCTGTACCTATGTATTTAAATATATACATGTGAGTGAAACTGTGTGTATTTGTTTATATGATATATTAGTGTTTCTTTCACAAATTAAAAACACAAAAAGGTATTCCTTCAGTAATATACTAATAATTAGTCAAATTGGTAAGACTCATAACAAGAGAGTCCAACTAAGAAGCATAGAAACCCTCCTATCTAAAATGTATTTCTTTTTATTCATTTGCAATTAAAACACTAATTTAAACTAGGAATACCTCTGTGTGTGAACAAGGTGAAATTTACTCACCGACATTTGTTTTTCTTCTGTGTCCTTCCACAGCATACGATGGGTAATTGGCTCCGCCTTCCAGCTGGTAGGACCAATCCAAATTTTCTATACGTGTGCTCTGCTACCTCCCCTGTGCAATTGTCCAAGCTAAAAGATACAACAGATTAGAGAGTCCAGCATAGAAACATGCAACATTAGGCAGAAGTATGATCAACACATTTAGTTGAAATGATACAGATACCAAGAACGAACCACCGGTTGGCTTGCCATGGAAGGACACAGAGGAAAAACAAATATCGTTGAGTAAATTTCACCTTTTCCTCTGTGTCCAGTCCACAGCATACACTGGGACTTACCAGAGCAGTACCCCAGATGTTAATTAGGTGGGGAAAGGCAGGAAGCTCAGATGGAAAGGGCTGCTTCAGCACCTTCTGACCGAACTTTGCATCAGATGAAGCTTGAAGGTCCAGTCTGTAGTGCCTAATAAAGGTTGAGACAGAGGACCAGGTTGGTGCCTTGCAAATTTCTCCTGGAGATGCTGAGGCTTTTTGTGCCCATGAAGTGGACATGGCTCTAGTAGAGTGAGCCTTAATGTCCTGAGGTGGTTCTATATTGGCTGACTCACAGGCAAGTTTGATAAAGTCTCTAATACAGAGTGAAATGGATGGCTTGGATGCTGCAGTGGCCTTAAATTTGCCACAAAAATGTAGAAATAGGGAATCTGTTTTACGACAGAGCTTAGTTCTGTTCAGTTAAATTTTTAGACATCGTATAAGATCAAGATTAGGACAGAAAGGAGGCAGAACTATCTCCTGATTCAGGTGGAATTGGGAGATAACCTTGGAGCGGAATGAGGCTTTTGGGCAAAGCACAACCTTATCTTGATAAAATACCAAAAAAGTAGGAACTCAGCCTAAGGTTTGAAGTTCACTCACTTGTCTAGCAGATGTTATGGCTGTTAAGAAGGTAGTCTTCAAGGTGAGATGTTTCAAAGAAATATATTCCATGGGTTCGAAATACGGGTGAGATGACAATTGCTGACGTAACCCTTTGAGTGCCAGAGGGGCACAAAATGTATTGCAAAGCAATTTGTTGCATACGCGTCTGGCACTCAAAGGGTTACGGCATAGCATTGTGTGTAACATGATTAGTTTAACTACATGATGACTAGTTGCAGTTGGTGTGGTAGCAGCAGTGACTCTATGGGCCGTATGTTCAAAGGGATAACGACAAAAAATTGTCGTATGAAAGACAAAAATAAGTCATTGAATGCATGAACTACATATTTTCTATAGAGTATACAACAAAAAACTAGTAATGTCCGTTGTGTATGACAACTCCAGAATTGACGGGCAAACGGGTGGGGCAAGGGCGTGGCTAAACTATTCTCCAGTGTCGTATAGACGAAAAGAAAATTTGTCGTAACTAACGACAAAAAGTGTCTTTCAAAAGACAAAATTTGTACATTAAGAAAAAAGTGGAGGGAATGTGTTCTGAATGTGAGAATGTTTGTATTTAGTTAAGACATTTTTATTGTTAGTTAAGATATTTTTAAAGACATTTTTGTCGTTAGTTAAGACATTTTTTAAGACATTTTTGTTGTTAGTTAAGACATTTTTTTGTCGTTCCATACAACAATTTCAGTCAGGACAAACGACATATTTCCAATAACAATCGACTGTACTTTGAAAAGTTGTTACAAACTACAAAAGCTATTTCGCTACTTCTTTGAACATATTGCCCTATGATTCTTGTCAACTCCTACTACTAACTCAGAATTATCTTCGATACCTTGCGCTTGCATAAAGCCAGCACTTTATTGTTTGGTGTCATTATTAAGGAAGATAATGTTGTCTTCTTCCTATATGGGATTTTGCTTTCTATCTGCTAGCATGTTTTGTACAAAGACAACAAATAGCAACATTTTTGGATTTTGGATCAAAAGGGAAATATCTCCAGACTGGAAACTTCATAGACTGAGGCATTCCTGTCAGACTGCTACTCCAATTAGAGGGACTAGATGTTACAATGGTGTTAGCAGTAGACTCCACACTATCAGTAGTAGCAGAAACACTCCTTGCTGGGGGTAGGGACATTCTTTATCTATGGTGCTGGTTACTTAATCTTACTGATTGCATTCAGTGACGCTAATGATGATGTCTGAAATTAAGGTATTTTTTGCCATGTTTACTTGGCCAGTCTTTCTACATGATCTCTCAAGCAGTTTATAAGCAGGCGTACTGCTCACTTCTATAGGTGGAAGACAAAGGGTGGAGTCCAAGAAAGTGGAGCATTTGATATTTTTTGAAAGCCATAAATTTAGGCGCAATATGTAATTGCTCATGTTTTGATTCAAGAAACATACTAACACCTTAAAATGGAACTATCACCCTATATTAAGTCCCCCCCAATAATTAGGCATATGGCGACTAGGTTCTTAACAGCGCTATTATCGGGCACAAGTACCAAATTCTGAAGTAATCCTCCTTTTTCTGAGACTGATGGCCAGGCTTTTTGCTTTAAAGCTGTCTGCGCGCCTGCGCCATAAGTCCCTTCTGGTACCTTAAAGTACCATGCAATGCCTCCTAGAGGAAACCAGGATGGACAGTGCAGGCGAGCAGACATCTCTAAGCCAAGATGTCTGCGTTCAAGACTGGCTGCAAGTCTCAGAAGAAGGAGGATTTATTCAGAACTTGGTACTTGTGCCCGATAATAGCGCTGTTAAGAACCTGATAGCCATATACCCAATTATTTTGGGGGGCTTAATATAGGGTGATAGTTCTGCTTTAATGCTGAACAGTGCATGCTCCTAAATAAATGAGAAAGATAGTACATGCTCATAAATTAATAGCAAAGTTAGCCAGACGTATGAAAATATGTGCTAATTCCTTTTCTGAATTAGGAGCAATAGCTAATACTCTCACAAAACAGTGGACATTTTAGCCACGCCCACTGTTTAAAACACATTCTTTAAAAAAAAGCACAAATTTTCACTAATTCAGAAAGACATGTGCAATTCAGTAACATTTTGGTGGTAATGATTTTGCCATTAGAAATAGACTGTAACTAGTGATTGAGAATGTTTCTTGCATTTCACCCTAAGTCTTTTACTTTCAGCTAATTGTTAGGCCAATTCATCATCACTTTCTACTGTACCTGGATCTGAACACAAAGATGTGGACAGCAGAGGGACATATTCTGAATCGCTAACATGTCTTATCCTATATAATAATTCGCTAGGATGTTTGTCAGAAGCTGTCATGCGCAGTAGAGACTGCATGAATGCACAGAATGCTGGGAGTTCTGTGCTGGGAGCATTCTGTGGATTTTTTGCAGTCTCTACAGCGCATCGCGTGAGTGACGGCAGACACAGAGCAGGAGCAGCCTTTTAACCTTTTCAGTGCCGGAGGGGTATGCAACGCATTGCAAAGCAATGCATTGCATACCCCTCTGGCACTCAAGGGGTTAACATCTCACAGACCTTGGCCCGTATACGCAGGCTTTTACACTAGTCATTAATAATTTGGTAATCAGCATCAATACGCTACCTCACCACCATCATCCCTACCCGATATCCCATCCCCCATTCATATTCTTCTATCTTTTTTCTCACTTCTTTGTCCTTTTTCTCCTATGAGGAATTTACAGAGCTTGGACACTACCTTGCAATGTTGCTATACTGTCTGCTGCAAAACTTGGTCCCACTGCTAAATTCTTCTACTCCATTGTGGCAACAACACTAGAATTACATTACTTAATAGTACTACTTTTAGTGGAAGTTTTCACATAAGTTTTACTAATGGATTTATCACAAGAAAGAGGTTCATTGTAATGAATGAATATGTTTATTTACAGTTCATCATCATCACTAGCTGTAAGAGCTGCACCACTAGTATGTTCGTGCTCTGCTCTTACTCCTCCTTTCTCCTTACCCCTGCCCTTGCCAAGTTTAGTGGATATAGCAATATTACTGTTAATTGTTGTTAATTTAAACCACACGGCTGGTAGCGAAAAGTGGAATACTCTTTTGTCCTTCCCCCTATTACAGTCAGTCTTGTCACTATTAATGTTGGTTGTCGTAGCGCACATTAAAAAAAATCCTGCTTGTCGCTATCGGTAATTTTTTTTTTTTCATTTTTTACCCACATTACAACAGCAAGTAACTATTCTCTTCTTTGCCTCTAGATTAATAGATAGTGTCACAATACTTTTTCTCTCCCAAGAACTACTGCAGTTGTATTTTTACATAACTGTACAGGATAGATTTCAGTTGCCTTCAGAAAACACAATCTCTACAGGTGGCAGTAAAATAACAAAGCACAAAGCAGTGCAGCATCACACCTCAGTAGATCCTTCTTTGCCCCTCTAGTTCTTGTGGATCTATGGGAGTGCAGCTGTAGATGAATGGCACAGACTCAGTATGTTAAGCTGAACCCCTTGTCTATATTAGTCTTGACTGTCATATCAGCTGTATTGTCTGGTGGTATTTGTCAGTGCCAGGTCACTCAGTGTCAGGCTGGCTAACTGATTTGCTGTCACTCACTTTTTTGGTGGGGGTTAACTCTCCCTTCTTCTCACCCACATGCAAAAAAACAACTGGCAATGTCTTCCTCCTCCTTTAACCCCTTAAGGACCGGTGAGCGCACGCACGGCCAACACTTGAGGGCCACAGGGCTTTTTTTTAAATTCTGGTTCAGGGCCTCCGGAGCGGCGTGCAGCTGCGCTGGGAGGCCTGAACTCCATGACATACCAGGACTATCAATGGTCCTTAAGTGCCAGACCGCCATGATGGTCATGGTACGGCAATGGTCCTTAAGAGGTTAACACCTCCACAAACAACTTGTTCTTTTTTTTGTTTTGTTTTGATTTTTAAAGATAAAAGGTTTAATGTAAGAAACCCCTCTGGCACTCAAACGGTTAATCACTAAAACTACCTTTATTTTTGACTCAACAAATTTCTTTTTAAATACACGCGACACGATTCTTATTTGGATAAGACTATTTCTACTCTCTTTTTTAAAAAAGTCGACTGACTGGAGTTAGTACAGTTTTACACACACTTTCTTTACAACGCGTTCTATACATCTCCCCTATGATCCTTATTTATAAAAGCAAACTAGAATTATTCTAGAGTAAACTAAGTGCCCCACAGGGGACAAATAATAATTACAGGTAAGTTAAGATGGGCTTAACCCCTTGTTTGCTAGATAGATCTCCTATGCATTTAGAAGCAATGTATTGGATACCTTTCTGGCATTCATGGGGTTAAAAGTTGTATTAAAGTGTATGAGAATCTAATAATTTGGAGGGGGGTTACTACAGAAATCTCCAGTTTCCTTTTATTTCAGCTTTAGGCCAGCACAATATAGTTAACCCTAACACTCACACATACCTCCCAAGTGTCCCTCTTTGAGACCCAAATCCCTCTGTCCCTCTTTCCCACCCTGGCGTCCTTCTTTTTTAGGAGATCAGACTGTGTGGTGTATATATAGGTGTATCACATTGCTCCACAGCAATGTATAAACTTCAGTATATGTATTTATACATTAGTCTGTGTAAATAAAATACCCTGGTCTTGTTCTATTTCCTTTATTCAGTTACACAAAAGGAGTCAATAGGTCATCAAATAACCTAAAAATTATTGGCAATTCCCATCCAACCAGCTATGC
The DNA here is from genome assembly GCA_037306005.1 of Rhinophrynus dorsalis. NCBI lineage: Eukaryota > Metazoa > Chordata > Amphibia > Anura > Rhinophrynidae > Rhinophrynus > Rhinophrynus dorsalis. Next base: position 158,257,051 of record CM074719.1, read on the forward strand.
ACCCTAAAGCAATAGTGTCCCTCTTTAGCAATTTGGGGCTGGATCCTATTGCAGGTGCTAAATGGTAACACCCGTTTTATCAAACATTTTCCTAATGAAGTCTATGGGGAAACCTGGAGATAAAAGCAGATAAAAGCAGTGATAAAATTAGCACCTGCAATAGAATCCAGCCCCTTTTATTTCCAGGTTTCCCCATAGACTTCAATAGGAAAATGTTTGATAAAACGCGTGTTAATATTTATCACCTGCAATAGAATCCAGCTCTACATGCCTTAGCTTTCTATAGTGTTGGGACTATTCGCCAAACTGCTAAGTCCCTTACTATTTCCCCTCCATTCATGCAAACACAATTCACTCACACAGGGGTTAAAAACATTTGTGAGCTTGCCCTATAATAACGCTGTTGTTGCCAGCGAGTATTATGTCATGGGTTCACAGTCACATAGCCTGACTCTCATTTGGCTGCTACTAGAGCAGCTTTGTCAGGGCACTAACCAGATCGGTACTGAAACCCTATTGCATAATTTTTCTGAGAGTGTCTGAGATCTCATTGATAATTACATGAGATCTTGCAATTCTGTTCAAAGTTATATATTGCAAATGGTATGGTAACCCTGCAATACTCTATGTATTTGTTAATCTGGTAATAGCGTTACTATGACAACTTGTATTGCCATTTGCCTACATAACAGTAAAAGCCAATTCATTCAATATGCCAGAACATCATTATAATAAATGCTGACCAATAAATTGAACTTACATATTACACTTGCTGGTTTTACATTTAACATGATTATAATGTATAAATAATCATAAGGCATAGATTAATTTATTTCCAAAAGGTAACAAGATTAATTTATGAGACATAAGAGTAACAAAGAACAATTTGATATTGTACAAGCAACATGCTTTAAATAAAGGGGGTATATGAAAAACCCTCGTTCAGTCCGTGATAACTAAGGGTACCCATTATGTTACTGACTGTATCTGCTTAATAAATAGGTTCAACACAAAGTAGGTGGCTTTGGCCTGGCTCTAACATGATTGCCAGGCATATAATGATAAAGCTCTTGAGTTAAAGGTAAATGCGGTAACACGTCTCTACGCTATAACAGTGTGCCAGTTAACAGGCATTCCAAGCTTCAAAGTAAGCACTTGAATGAAATGTAAGAGCTGCAATGACGTGAAGTATGGAGGGTGCAATCTGAGACATAAAGGTAAAACATAGGATATACTGGAATATTAAAAGGAAAGCAAATGAAACAAGCACTACAAGTAAGACAGAGAAGAAAAATATAAATCGTATGCTTTTCACATATTTGAAGCTATGATAACATAGGTGATGTAAAATGTGGGAATTTAGTTTTATCCACTTCCTTATGTGACCTACGTGACCATACCTACTAGTATGAAACATGTTATGTCTTTACAAAAGGAAAAAAGAAAAGACAGTACAACCCAGGGTCTAAGAGTTGTGTAATGTATTAAATGGTTGATTGTTATAAATTGATCTGTTGATCTTAGTCTCGTTATCTATAAAAAAACCTACCACTCAGATTGGCTTCTTTCTAACACGATATCCTGATGAAGGAGCAATCAGCTCCATAGAGAATAATTGATGGGGATTATTCTGGAGATCATAACCAGAGAAGAGGAGAAGTATTGACTGAGGCATAAAGAGGAGGGTGCAGGAACCAATTACTATATGCTTTAAGACCAAATAACCATCTAGTAAGCAGTGTGTCTATGTGGAGTTACTTGATAATATGGGACATTAAACAAGGGTGATTCTTGTAAGCATATTGTCATCACTATCAATTTGTTTTTGATTAGCCAGCCTTCTTCATGTATGTGGCCCATGGGGATTCTTGGAGTGAGAAAGCAGCACCAGGACATCAAGTCACCAATATCCATTGCTTACTAGATCAAAAGTTAACAATACAAGGAACTTTATGTTCCATTCACCATCATAGTCACCACGCACTCTTAGACATTCACTGTCACATTCTGGTGTCATCGGTTGGGACTCATAGTTTTATTCATCATCATAATAAAGGTTCATTACATCCTTGTTATCATTCATCTACCACATTACCATTCCGACAGCAAGACATTCATTGGATACTGTCTGGACAACAGAACATTGTTTCAAAACAATCAAGTAAGACTATTCCTTTATGAAGTTTATAGCAGTTTTGGTTACCAACAGGACCTAGATTTCATGGAACAGTTATGATAGACAGTGTCCTGACTGATTATTACACAGTACAGGCTGGAGTATATCCGCTGATCTAGGAATCTGTAGATACAAGTAGAGCAAAGGTAACTGCTTTTGAGAAGAGACTCTGTTATGTTTAAAATTTACAGCTGCCAGATCATCACTGTAATTTTATTATTCATCAAACATTTATGGTGGGGACTCGTTAAGGGAAGTGGTTACTTGAAGACATTTTCTTTTATTTTGGTATACATTGATATTGTGATACCAGACATTTGATTATACTCAGTATATAATTCCAAAGGTCAGTAAAAGGTATCTTTTTCCCCTATTTTAAAATGAGAGTTAGTGTGTTTCATGGTTATATATTTTGTCTAATTAGAGTGGTTTGTATTAATTTTCTGATTGGTTGCCTTGTCTAATAAAGATGAAGCTATGATAATTCTCTTTAGGATCTAAGAACCCATTTCAGGTGGGTGACTGGAATTCTTCAGCAGTCTTGCCATGTTTCAGTCACCCTTGTAACATCTGCCCTGCCCTGTGCTCCAAAAGTGATCCTGTTAATGGGGACCATCTCTTATGGCAAACCACTTTGGCATCAGTCATACATATTTCCCTGGTGATTTGGCTATTCAATGACCATTGTGATGAACATCTCAACCTCTTGTAAATGATCTGCATGGTGGCTCAAGGCTTTCATACAAATTAACCTACCTGCAACTTTGCCTAGTTCTGTATTGAACACAGGAAAGTTGCAGTTAAATGCATTGGGATGCTTTCATATGAACAGACTTGTTTCTTCCATTATTCAAATATTCATTGTAATAAATGCATTACTTTAATATACTTATAAATGTTTCTTAATTTTGAGATGATACTGTTTCTCTATACATGTTATATAATATCAGTCATGTATTTTACTATGAATGATGCTAAGTGGTCAAATTCTATTAAGTCATATGTCTAAGCACCCCAGTGGTCATTCTGAAGAGCTGCACAGGAACAATGTGATCTTGTATTGGGTGTGTTTTCTATAGGAGTCTTGAACTAAATGGAAGGTCTGTTCCCATCACTGCAGGCATCGCTGGTAGAAAATGGGTTATGCTATATGATATACTCTAAAATATTTCTACACTGTTGAATACATTTTGAATAATATGTAGGAATGTAGTATATTTGCTTAAATGTAACCCCTTCGTGTCTACACATCCATCTAATAGTCAAATATTTTGCTTTTGGCTGCAAAATATTTCCTTTATAATGAAATGGTATGGCACCAGCTCACCTATTCAAATGAAATAGACTCCTTGGATGCTAGAGACTTCCCCAACTCATTGCAAAGACGTGTTTTGCCTCCAAAGGGTTAAAATAGTTTTAGGAATCTATAAGTGCCGTGAAAGCAGTTTATCTCATGTGCTGCTCTCCACTGCTACTCATTGCCATCCTTGAGAAATACCTTTAGGTAGTGTACAGTACTTTTATAATCATTAACCCTTTTAGTACCAGACGGGTGTGCAATGCATTGCATACCCCTCTGGCACTCTGAGGGTTAATAAGGCAGTGCCTAGTCAGAAAAAAAATACTTTTCCTAATAAATATGGCTATCTGAACCTTTTACCCTGACTACTACCTGCTCAAGAAGAAGACTAAAGATAAGATGGGTATTTGATATTACCAAATTTGTTGGTACACAGTTCAATTTAGGTTAGCTGTGTTAGTCCAGTGATGTAGAGACCAAATGAATGAGTTAAGCAGTATGTAATAGTACCTTTTTATTGGACTAACATTCAGACAAGGGAGATTTACTAAGAGGTGATAAAAATTTGATAAAGTGGAGATGACGTCTCCAATTTATCACTCCTCCAATTCCTATGTTATTCTATGGAGCCAATGCACTAAGACTTCTTCAGCTTTGGCGATCTTAATTAATAGGATCCATAGAATAACATAGGAACAGGAGAAGTGATATCACTGGAGAAGTCATCTCCACTTAGCACCTCTTTATCACTGCTTAGTGAATCTCCCCCTATCTTTTGAAAGTGATGCTTTAGACTTAAAAAAGGGAACAGCACTCTCAAAAGCTTGTCTGTATAACTGAATCTTACTCAAATAAAAAAGGTATTATCACATACTGCAATACTTATTTGGGGTATATATATATATATATATATATATATATATATATATATATATATATATACAGTATCTGACATAAGTGAGTACACCCCTCACATTTTTGTAAATATTTTTATTTTATCTTTCATGTGACAACACTGAAGAAATGACACTCTACTACAATGTAAAGTAGGGAGTGTACAGCCTGTATAACAGGCCAAGGTTTAGACATTAATGGCTGTGTGTTGAGTTATTTTGAGGGGGACAGCAAATTTACACTGTTATACAGGCTGTACACTCCCTACTTTAGATTGTAGCAGAGTGTCATTTCTTCAGTGTTGTCACATGAAAGATAAAATAAAAATATTTACAAAAACATGAGGGGTGTATTCACTTATGTGAGATACTGTGTATATATATATATATATATATATATATATATATACAGTTTATAAGTGGAAAGAAGCACTCTCTCAGGACTTAATGATAGTGTGAAAAATTGAGAAAAATGTATTTACAGATCAACTTTTCGGTTATCAAACAGTAACCTTCATCAAGATGTAAAACTAGTGAAAAAAAAACCCTCATATACCCACAGGCCACAGTGAACACAAATGGCACCATACGTGGCGTTTGAGCAAGTGTATGATGTCATAAACAGTGAAGTGATACAGTGATTGACAGTATTTACCCAAGATACTCCCGTGTGTTGTTGAACTAGAGCCAAGAATAAAAAATGGGATTATACATGGATGTGGTTGTGATTTACTCTGGATATATAAGGAAACTCACTAACAGCCATATGCATTAATGGGGCCATGATACTTCAAGTGTGGGACTATAATGTAAAGCTGTATGAACGGGAGAGGTGTAACTAAAAAAGATGAGAAATATAAAGGACATAAGAGAGATAAAGACCATGAGAAATGCGATGCACTAAATACATGAGTCTGCTCATCTTGTATAATGTAGAACTGGGAGTATGATCGAACATACACACACAACTCTGGCACAGCACATCATGAGCGCAATGTCCACGCTATCCTGATCTATCATATGTGGAAGTAGCAGAGTGCAAGAAGTATATAACATTAGATCATGGCATTAAAATGATGTAGAAAGGATCACACCAATTTTGTTTGGAGCAGTGCACTCAGCAAGTTAACAGAGACACCAGCGCATTGCAGTGCTTGTCCCGTTTGCCGTCTACACTGCTCCACTCACACTGATAATATCCTCTTCACTACAAAGACACCAAAGTAAGGCTTGGTACGAGGTAAGGGATATTATAAACTATATTTGCTGGATAGTAGTTAATTGTTTCTATTAAACCAGCTCTTAATGTACCATGCTAGATAAAGTGAGGTTAAGGGAGCCTTATGTTTAATCTCAGTTGTATTATATACCTCATTGGAATTAGAGATCATATATAGAGTGCTCTCATGTATGGTAAAGGAATTAAGGAATACCTGTGGACTAAATTGTATCAAAAGGCGACCACATAACAGATGACCTAGCGGATAAGCAGGGAATTACAATGTAGGAGTGAATTAAAGGGATAGTAATGTTTCATAATAAAAGCAGCTCTAATTAATCATCATAGTATTTGGGCCTTGGAGAGTGTTATTCAATTCTGTCAAAGTTGTATTTCAAGAGTAATTGATAAAGTATCCCCCTCCCTCCCTCTTTACTGATGTAACACTGCTCAGCCAGAGCATAAGGGAGGTGCCCAGGTAGATTGCAGAGAGAGACATTCTTCAATTAAGATAAGGGAAAAACCTGAAAAACTTGTCAAGGGGGGCAGGGCTTTCATTGTTCTCATAGGAAGAAGATCGTCCCCTGCTGTTATCTGTCTGGTCTAGAAACCAGATTCCACATCTGAGAAGAGATGGCTTACACTAGGTAAAAGGGACGGGAGGGGGAAACTTTATCATTCAATTACTCTTGAACCACAACTCTGACAGTATTGAAATAACACTCTCTATGGCTCAAATACTATGAAGATTAATTGGAGCTGCTGTTTTTGTGAAACATTACTATCCCTTTAAAGGCTGATACAATGTAACACCAACATCACATATATTACAAGACAAAAAGCAATGTAAAGTCCACACCAATATATCTGATGAAATTAAACTAATATATTTGTGTTGCATTGCTGCCTGTGCACCATGACTATAGGTTATGAATGTGTATGCAGCAAGACAAATGCCTAGACAACCCAAGATATGTATAAAACAAACCAAACTGATATCAGAAGCCGCTGAAATCCTATATAATAATTTGCTAGGGTGTTTGTCAGTAGCTGTCATGCGCAGTAGAGACTGAACACGGTTGGGCAGTCTCTATGCGCATGATTGCATCGCGTGAGTGAGGAGACGCAAGACTGCATTGCGTGGAGTGAGGTAGCGGCCACATAACCTCAAAGGGTTAACATTACCTGGACCTTGGCCCACATACACGGCTTTTACATTAGTAATGTAGAAAACCTTAAACTATAGCTAAAATGATATTGTTGATATAGAAACAATATATAAGGATATTATCCAAAAATCATTTACAAAGTAAGTCCAACATCAAACAAATTTATAAGACAAGCTGAATCAATTGTTATGTACAACTAGTTCTGAATACTAAAGATCATGGCTGCATAAATTCTAGATGTATTGAGGATGTACATATCTTCATCAGTAGACCAAGATATAAGTAACTAGTGTAAAAGCCCGTGTACAAGGGGCCAAGGTCTGGGTGATGTTCTACTCTGCGACCTGCCTCCGACGCAGTCATGCACTGTAGAGATTGGCCGAATGCACGGAATGCTCCCAGCACAGAACTCCCAGCATTCTGTGCATTTGGGCAGTCTCTACTGCGCATGACGGCTTCTGCCAAACATCCTAGCGAATTATTATATAGGATGAGTTACTTCAATGTGCAAACCATTGTCTAAAATGTAATATAGCACCCACTGTTATTAGCTTCTCATATAGAGGTGTAGATTCAATATAGAACATTGTTAAGATTTGTTAATGGATTACTGGACAGGAGGAAATACTGCCCCTTAAACACTGGAGACTCTAGGTACAGGCTTAGGGGTCAAAGGTCCCAAATCTCATGCTTAAAGCCATTTGACTTGATACCAGCTTGGGGCATGAAATGCTGCAATGGTGCATTGCTAATGCATTAGGGTGGCCCAAGCTCCAGGCCTTCTGCAAACCCCCAGCTTCACTGTTTCAGCCAAAATTTGGTATATATAACTGGTATATCTCAGTGTCATATTGTTGTACACATATAGTGGTAAATAAGAGCTTACAGATCACTGACTCATCAGTTATTGATACATTTGAAAATGGCAAACAACTGGAAAACTATTGTATCTTGCGTGTTTAGCCAGCCACCCTTTCGTTAGTAAACCTCTAAAACTACTTGAATGTAATCTGGATAGGTGGGGTGGTATTCTACCACCTTACCTTCAAGGAAATGGGTTTACATGAGATGCCATATTCAATAAATTAAATAGGAGGTGCAATTCTGGAACAAACCAACTGCACCATAGACAAATTTACAGACTTCCAATGCATTGTGTGCCCCTCTGGCACTCAAATGGTTAAATTCCTAGGGATTTTTTTAAAAATGAATTATCACTCTCAGTGTCAAATGGGCATCCAACACATTGCTTCACAATGTATTAGATACCACTTTGACATTCAAAGAGTTAAATGGGGAGTTTTAACTAGCGATGTCTCCACCTCTTCCCTTTAACCCCTTAATATCCGGTGATATGCCAGGACCATCAATGTTTTTTTTTTTACCTGATTGAATGGTCCTGGCACTTCACATGCTTTGTGCTTACAGCACTCTCGCAGGAGCACTGTAAGCACAAATGGGATGTTAAATTGACCACTCCAAGACGGTCTCTCTCAGACCGCCATTGGGCAAGCCGGTACACGTAATCATTCACGTGTGCTAGCACACGTGAATGTTTACGTCTGCTAGCACACGTGAATGATTACGTGTGCTAGCACACCGACAACAATGAAAGTGGCCCTTAAGGGAAGATAACTTCCCTGGACTACTGGTTGTTAAGGAGGTAATGGTGTAAAAAGCATGCTAATCAGGTTCTTTAGCTATGACACAAATCATTAATGCAACGAGTTTGCTTTATCTAGGTACACAAAAAATAAATTGCATGTCGATATGACTACCATTCTAAAACCCCCTATTTAGAGTGAGTCTGGGGAACAAACAACTTCATGCATAGGAAAGATGTTTAGAACTGGTGAGACTAATGCACAGTGTAGAACTGGAGTAATTCTCATCCAAGCCAACTGGATCATGGGGACAAATACATATCCCCATTGGTTTAAATGGGCATTTTATCTCATTGAATGCTAGAGAGGTTTCCAGTGGATTGCAAAGCAATGTGTTGGATGATACCTATGTAGCATTCAAGGGGTTAAACACCCCAATTTGAATAAATGGGAATATTAATTTCTCCTGAGTTGTGTAATTGGTTTCCTCCAGAATTGCACATATTTATTTATCGTATTGAACACGGCCTTGAAAGACTTCTGCAGAAAGCAATGGAGAAGCAATTCTAAAACTATCAGGGGGCAAAATAAAATGCACAATTATTTAACCCTTTGAGTGCCAGAGGGGTACGCAACGCATTGCTTTGCAATGCGTTCTATACCCCTCTGGCACTCAAAACGTTAAATGGGGCACTTCATGAATGCTAGGGAAGCTTCCAGCGCATTCAAGGGGATAAAAAAATGCCCATTTAAATGAATGACAATGTGGAGGATTTTGACTTGTACCCTATGGTGCAGTTGGTTTGCTCCAGAATTGCTATTCTTGCTACATTTTCTGCACTTGTGAGTTTGTCCTGTATCAAAACACAGCTTTTTCCCTCTGGTTTCACTACCTAATAGACACACAGTTTGAAAAAGAAAAGCATTGCAAGCTTTTGTGGCCTTTTTTTTAGCAAAATGAGGAAATAATAATGCTGACTAATACATTAAATGTTAGCACATGTGTGTAAAGATAATTAGTATTGTGGTTTTCTGCTTTAAAGGGATATTTCACACGGGCGGTAGAACTGTAGTGGCCTCCTGCTACAATTCTGTTGCCAATGTTGGTTTGCCATTCATTGAGATGAGCATCACAACCTCCAACAATGCTGGTGTGAAAGGTTTGCGGGCAGCCCAACAGGCCGCAGTGCAGACCTTTTTTGCTGAATCTTTACTGCTTTCCTGAGGGAAAACAGAAAAAATATATTATTCTGCTGGTCTTCTGAACTTTGGCCAGAGGCGTAACTAGAACGGACCGGGCCCTGGTGCAAGAAGTGCCATGGGCCCCCCAACCCCCAAACATATTGGCCCCCGGGCCCTCCACAATGCCTCCATTTCCTACCTCCCAATCCCTGGTGGTCCAGTTGAATGGCAGAAGAGACGGGCTGGTGCAACGTGCTCCTGCGCTGTCCTCTTCTGTAATGCAGAGCGCTGGGAGATGATGTCATCGCCCAGCGCTCTGCATAACTAGAGTGCCGGAGAGAGATTGCGGCGCCAGGAGGAGGGGGTCGCAGGGGGCAGCCGGGCCCCTGGAGTGACGGGCCCGGTCGCGGTTTGCAACCCCTATAGTTACGCCACTGACTTTGGCGTATTCACACAAGGCTATAGCCCAGTGTACTATCTGTTACAACAGGCAACAACAACAATGCAACATGCATTTGTTAGAGCTGACAATGGGAAAGTGTAGCATAGGCTTTAGTGAGGCCTCTGTACTCTAATGTACTGGACACTAGTGTTGAGCGAGCGTGCTCGGCCGATGCTCGGATCGGCTCGAGCATCGCTCTGCTCTGCACATGGCGGTACTCGTACGAGTACCGCCATGTGCTCGCCCGACATGCTCGGGTGAAGAGGATCTGTGCCGGAAGAGGCACAGATCCGAAGACGCTCCGCTGGACCACCAGGGAATGGAGGTACGGGGGCATTGCGGAGATGAAGGGGGCATTGCGGAGATGAAGGGGGACATTATGGAAGAGGGGCATAGACTCTATGCCCCTCTTCCACAATGTCCCCCTTCATCTCCGCTATGCCCGTCTTCCACAATGTGCCCCTTCATCTCCGCTATGCCCCTCTTCCACAATGTCCCCCTTCATCTCCTATGCCATAGAGGAGATGAAGGGGGACATTGTGGAAGAGGGGCATAGCGGAGATGAAGGGGGACATTGTGGAAGAGGGGCATAGAGTCTATGCCCCTCTTCCACAATGTCCCCCTTCATCTCCGCTATGCCCCTCTTCCACAATGTCCCCCTTCATCTCCGCTATGGCATAGGAGATGAAGGGGGACATTGTGGAAGAGGGGCATAGCGGAGATGAAGGGGGACATTGACCAGGCACCCTCCGCTCATCAGAGCAGGGGGTGCCTGGTTTAATGCTCGAGTGCTCCCATTCATTTGAATGGGGCTCGGGTGCTCGGCCGAGCACTCGAGCATCAGGGGGTGCTCGGTCAGAGCACCCGAGCACCCGAGCATCGGGGTGCTCGCTCATCTTTAGTGGACACCTCTTTTTGCATCTTTAAATGGATAGTAAAGCCTCATTTTTTTAAAAAATATGTATTGCAGGGTTTATCCTGTTCAGAAAACATGGGTACTTCCACTGCTGACAGATGTTTTATGCAAAAGTTATTTCAGCTTAAACTTGCATTTTTTTAGAGCAGTAGTGCCATGGCCTGAAATTTTAATGTGGCGCAGTCTATGGACAGCTCTGGCCAGTGGACCAAAAACCTCGATAGAATGATGTAGCAACAATGCCACTGTAAGGTTTCAGGTGACAGAGGTATTGCACCCAAGTAATGCAAATTTGAGCTGCAATAATGTTTGGATAACTCATCTTTCCACATTAGGAGTGCTTTTATTTTACTTAGCAGCATGAAACCAGTAATATTTTTTGAATATTAACTATTACTATCTTTTTAACCTTTTGAGTGCCAGAGAGGTATCTAAAGTATGATGCCCTTTTCATATGGGCGGCAAAAACGCAGTGATGCTACATTGGCGATGTTGCTTTTGTGAAAAGTACAGTGCTGTGCTATGGTGCCTTTCACACCAGCTATTATCACCTAGCATGAATGCACTGAAGTCCAGCATACTGCATCTTTTACAGAGTTTACTAAGCAACAGAATAAATGCACATTAAGGATTGTCTAGATAGGGGCCAATAGACCCCTCAAGTCCTTTGATAAGAGCATTGTTCAGTGGAGAATCTAGTGAATAAGGACCCAGCTGCAAAGTCCTTTTTAGGCCCTCAATTAATTGCAAATGACTGTAAAACTCTAACAACCAATGGTTGTTCAGTTCCATGTATTGTTGTAGGCTTTGATGCAAATGGCAGACCTATATGGGTGACAGCTAGTAATATTGACAGGAACTCACATGAGCTGGTCATCAGACACGCCATTCAGGATCACTGGTGGAATACAGCAAAGGGGAGTGAAAGAATATGGGTAACAGAACTGCAGCAGGGGGCTGCTAAAGTTCTGCCGTCTGTGTGAAAGAGCCCTAAGCCTTTGAGTGCCAGAGAGTTGTGTATTGCACAGCACTAAAAGGGTTAAAGCATTCCAATATTGTCAGTTTGAGAAATGTAGTCATACTGAGACAGAATTCACACAAAGGTTTTAGAATGCAGACATTGCACTTGTTTTTATGGAGATGGCACCATACACCTTATTGAGGTATTTTCTCCTCTTAACCCCTTAAGGACCAGCCGTGCACGCACGCACACAGCCGTCACTTAAGGACCACGGAGCATTTTTTTTTAAGCCGATTCCTGGACTTCCATGACGGTCCTGGTACGTCTTGCATCTGTAAAGCAAATCCAGCCATGATGTGCCAGGACTGTCAAGGGTCCTTAAGGGGTTAATAAAATGCTGTGAGGCAAATATGAAGTCATTTTTCCTTGCATCAAGTTTTGTGTAACTTTTTGGTAAGGGCGAGCAACCAGAGACCATCCAGCTGTTCAGAAAGACAATGCTCAAATGAATGACTCATTTAATTTACATCACCCTGGTCGGCAGCACATGCGCCCTCTCCAGGGCCTCAAAGGGAGGACATTCTCAGGTATGTACACCAGAGGAGAGAAAAAAATTCCTGTCAAATTAAATTGGGCTTTTAATCCCTTGAATGCTAGAGACCTACCTAGCATCCAAGGGGTTAAAAAGCACGATTCCACATATTCACTCTTTTTGGATTAAGGTCTTCTTTTATATCACAATGAGAATGGGGATACCTACCGATTTTGTTTCTCCTGCTTTTCTACTTGGGATCTATGATTCCTCCTCCCAGTTAACAGCTGGCCAAACTAAATTAGTTGACTTTGCTGTTATGGTCCCGTTAAAATGTATTCTGACGCTTTGGTTATCTTCCCAACCTCCCCTGCTTCGTCAATGGACGCTTAAATTGTTTCATTTCACCATATTACATTGGATACTTGCTCTCTCCGATATGGAGATATTAGGAGCTCAATTCATCACTCTCTGGGAACCTTTTATTCTATTTATTCTCCTCGACAGGCAGTCTTTTATCACTGCTTCAGGTATACTTCATGGATGGAGGAGAGGCTGATGACAGATAGCACTCTGGAAACACTGGTAAACCGGGAGGGAGGGCGATTTTTCATTTCCCCATTTAAATAATGAGATGGAGGACCTAGGAGTCGATGGTTTTACTCTTTAATCTTCTTTTCTCATATACTTTGGGTTTGGAGGGGAGGGATTGGGTCCCCCTAGGAGTATGCACCTGTTTTATGTTTTTTTCTTGTCTTGTATCCTGTGTTTTGTTTTGTCTAAATATTGTTGGCCTGGTTCGGACTTATACTGAGGGCATTATGTATTGAGGTCACTTTGCTGCGTACCCTGGTGCTCGTAACACCACACAACATGCACTTTGGTATCTCATTCTATATACTGTTCCCGTTTCCTTTGTGTAATTTATCAGATCAGTCAGTGTTAGACGTATCTTTCAGTTGTGGGAAGTTTTTACCCTACTACATGCTTGGCACGCAGGCGTTAAGCTTTTTCTTTCTAATACTTGTTTTGTGAATTGTATTATGCTCTTGATGTTCATATGTGACTGTTTTGTACTTTGGAAAAATTTCAATGAAAAGTTTATTTAAGAAAAAAAAAGCATGATTCAAGTGCCTTTTAATATAGGAATTTGTATTTGTCTCCTATGGTGCAGTTTGTTTACTCCAGAATAACTAACTATGCTTTTATGCATATGGGCCAAAGTTCCAAAAAAAGGAGTCACTGACAAAAGGTACAGGGTCACAGATCTGGCAGAAAATCAGTTCTGCTTCAGCACAGGTGAGAGAATCAGAGGCTTAGTCATGTAATCAACTCGCCTGTGCACAAGCAGGGAAATCCTAAAGTCATGGCCTGAGAGAGGGAAGTGGTGGAGGCAAGGCTAGGGGAGAAGCCTGGGGGTCTTTGAAGATAGAACTGGGAAGGGAACCATTAGTCTATTAAACAAACCAGCGTTAGAGCAGAGTAAATTACAAGTTGTTCTTTTTTATCATATTAGTGCCAGTACTTAGGAAAAAACCTTATGTTTATGTTCTGCAGATATATAACTATAAAGATGCAACTAAATATTCTCCCTGCATTGTCTAAACCAGCAGCCTGTACAATGGTTTCTTCTTGCTCATTCAGTCAACCATCTTGTTGTTTTACCTGGTCCTGAGTGAGACAACTAGATGTTTGGATGAAGGAGCAGGAAGACACCAGTCCAGAGGTTTAAGGGTGAGATGTTCAAAAAGTCATCATAATGAAAAAACTGTCGGATCATGAGTTGGTGGTAAAAGAAGGACAATATTTTCAGAAGTAAATCCATCATGTTTGAAAATTCAACTAAAGAATTAACAATGACGGTAAGAAGATCTCATTGAACATCGCCGTTAAAAATTCTGATTTTAAAAACTGTCTTTGATTTTGTCTTTGAAACGAAACTTTTCAAAGAAAAAAGGCATATTTTTGTCTTTGAAATGAAACTTCTCAAAGAAACAAAGACATTTTTTGTCTTTGAAACAAAACTTTTCAAAGAAACAAAGACATTTTTTTGTCCTTGAAACGAAAAATTGCTTCTCAGTACTTTAATTTTTCTTCTCCGAGTTTAGACCTTTTTTATTATGTCAGGAAAAAATGCAGTTTATCAGACAAAAAATGACATTCAAACGAATATTTTTTTCTGAAAATACCTTACATTATGATGGAAGATTAAACCACACCCACTTTTAAGACGGCTTTTCCCCTTTGAAGGAGATGGCGGAATTGGATGCAAAAAATGACGGAAACATGTCTGAGAATTGACGGATCATGGTGTAAGAACTTTTTTATTCTGATTACAGACAATTTCAGTTACCACCACTTTTTGAACATCTCGCCCTAAGTGTTGAGATGATGCAGGGAGAACATCTCTCTGCATCATTATACATCTGCTTAACTTAAATATATTGGGTTTTCTAAGTACAAGTGCTAATATGATAATAAATAAAGTGCAACAGATAACTTGCTTTACTCTGTTATAGATCCCTTAGTGTGGTATTTCCGTAGGAAAATATAGAAACGTATAATAAGTAAAATAAATTTGCAGTGAGTTTGAGATCTTGCAGCTATGGGTTTAAAACAATGCTGTACACACAGAAGTAATTTGCCTTAGATTAGGGAAACAAATCTTTAGCACACCAGTAATGAGGAGTGTTGCTGCTGTTGTGCATATGGGCCCTTCTCCATCTGTTACCCCAGCTTTATTTCACTGTTCACTGTCCAATGGCAGCAATGGAATCAAACATACCCTGACATTACAGCCTTTTTCATCTGTCCCACTAGTAGTCAGACTCACATATATACTTCCTGATTCCCCAGCCTTGTCATTGGAATAGGTACAGACCCACATATAGGCTGATTGACACCCCCATCATGTACCACTGGATGTCATAGATCCCAGGTTTTTTTTGACTGTCTAGCTCTGCTTGTTTTCCTGGACATACACAATCCACCTATTGCAGCTCTGCTATTACTTGTCATCCTGTCTGCTTTCTTTGACAGATCCAGGAGGCCTATATCACGCTTCCTCACAAGCACTTCAGTGCTGCGTATAGTGTCTTTCTCACTTTTAGTCCAGAAATTTGATTCCTGCTTTTTGTGTTTGACTTTGGCTTGTGTATCTGTCCACGCTTGTTTTCCACCTACATTAATTTTAGCCTGACCTAATTTTATATGCCGATTTGGATCTTGAGACCATGGTTCATGTTGTGTGCTTTTAGTTCTGTTTCTTACCCTTTTCCCTGTGGATAGTAGTCTTGTTACAGATTGTATTCAAAAGCACAAAACTCATGAATACAGATTATATTCTGACAATTTTACTCAATGACCCCAATGACAGAGGCGGAGCCACTAGAAGGTGTTGCCTATTATATTATATTGGAGCCTGGGGTACCAGACAGTGCAGTGTGCTATTGTGGGAAAGCGTATAAGCATGGTATTCAGAGAGTGCAAGTTTACTGGGCCCAGCATTTCAGAGGGCCGCAGTAGGTGGATCGTGTATGTCCAGGAAAATAGGTAAAAGGGAAAGAGAAGAGATTTGGTTGGGAGGTGAGAGGAGAGAGACACCTGGCTAAGTGAGAGTTAGAAACGTGTCTACAGAAGAGTAATAGGGATGTGTTTGTATGTGTGCATTGTTATTATTGAAATTTGTGAGAGTTACATCATAGGAAGAGACCTGTAGGTGGGAGGGAGAGAGCAAGAAAGAGCTCTTCCTGCGTATTAATGATACCTCCTTCTTCTGCTACATATACTGTAGTTATACAGATATACCTGCCTCCTGTATGAAGGACATCTACCTTAGAAAGTCCTTCTGTTATACCTAGTAATTATATAGATATACCTGACTACTGTTTAATGTTGATAAATGTAAAATAATGCACTTGGGACATAAAAATCCAAAGGAAAAATATACTATTAAGGGTACTGTGCTGTCAGAGACAACAGAAAAAAGGGATTTGGGAGTAATTACTTCTAATGACTTAAAGGCAGGCAGGCAATGTAATAAAGTGGTGGGGAATGCAAGCTGGGTCCTGGGTTGTATAGCTAGGGGTATTAGTAGCAGAAAAAGGGAAGGGAAGTATTGTGTACAGTACTGGAGACCCCATCTCCAGAAGGATATAGATTCTCTAGAGAAAATTCAGAGAAGGGCTACTAAAATGGTTACTGGTTTACAGGAAAAGAAATATCAGGATAGACTAAAGGATCTGAACATGAATAGCTTGGAGGAGAGAAGAGAGAGAGGGGATATGATAGAAACATTCAAATACATGAAGGGATTCAACAATGTGCAGGAGGGAAGTACATTTCAAAGAGTACAAACGTTAGGACAAGGGGCCATAGTCTAAAACTAGAGGGACACTGGTTTAGACGTAATGTAATAAAGTTTTACTTCACTGAGAAGGTAGCAGATAAGTGCAATAGCCTACAAGCAGAAGTGGTAGAAGTTAATACAGTGACAGAATTTAAGAATGCATGGGATAGGCATAAGACTGTCCTTAACGTAAGAAAACACCAATGAACAAATAAGTTTTGAGATTTTTATAGTAGGAAAGTGGGCAGACTAGATGGGGTGAATGGTTCTTATCTGCTGTCAAATTCTATGTTTCTATATATAATGGATTCATCTTGGGTAAGTGCTTCTGTTACATTCAGTATTTGTATAGATATACCTCACTGCTGTATGATGGACTCATACTTAGGTAAATACTTCTTACACACAGTAATTATATAGATACACGTGACTGCTGTATGAACTCCTACCTAGGTAAGTCTCTGTTACACACAGTAATTATATAGATACACCTGACTGCTGTATGATGGACTCCTACCTAGGTAAGTCCTTCTGTTAAACACAGTGATTATATAGATATACCTGACTGCTGTATGGTGAACACTTGCCTAGGACAGTCATTTTGTTATACACAGTAATTATCTCAATATACCTGGTTTCTGTATGAAGTACTTCTATCTAGGTAAGTCCTTCTGTCATACAAATTAATGATATATATATACATACACCTGACTGCTGTACGACTGAACCATTTCAGTTGTCAGCATTGCGGCATAATTAGTGTAACTACATTTAACTTGTAAGATCTGTAGCATCAGTGGTATATCTATATTTCACTTGTAAGCTATGTGGCATCACTAATGTATCTGCATTTTAACTGTAAGTTCTGTGGCATCACTAGTGTGGCTATTTTCAAACTGTAAGCTTGTGGTATCACTAGTGTAGCTCCACTTTAATTGAAAGCACTGTTGTATCACTAGTGTAGCCCCATTTCAATTGTAGGCTCTGTGAATTATCAGTGGGTTACACAGTCCCCTTTACATTGCCCCCTTTGCCTGCACTCATCCTCCTCTACCTCTTGACTTTACTCTCTTCTAATTTGTTTTATCAATATATCATCTATTTAGATCATGGCTTAAGTCCTTCTCTGTTTCGAAGAATTAAAAAAGTTGTGGTTTAATACAGATGTTTGCTGAGTAATGCTATATAACCACATACATTTATACATAAACAGGGAGAGGCAAGCAGAGGTAGAAATCTGGCTAGCCATGCTGCTTGTGGTGCTAAGGGTGTTTGGTTGTCAAGTCACTAAAATGTGGCAACCCTAGCCACCAACCTCCTCTTTGGGGCCTGTCTGTGTCTCATTTGAGGTACTGGAGATGGGAGTCTCATTTTATTTAAGGGTTGGAGGGACTGGACATCTCATTTTAGGTACAGGGGTGGGACTGTAATTTAAGGTATATGAACGTGGGATGGGAGTCTTATTTTAGATATGCTATGTAGGGGGAGAATGAGGAAGTCTCATTTTATATATGGGGGGGGAGTCAGGAACTCATTTTTGGTCTGTAGAGGGGGTGGGGTGCAGGGAACCTAATAGGACATGGATGGGTGTTAAAAGGGAACCCTAATAAAGCATGGGTGGGCATTAGGGTGGAATAATTGCACATGGGTTTTATGTTATAGGGAGCCTGATAGGGCAAGGGTGGGTGTTATGGGGACAATGTGACATGGATAGGTTTAAGAGGGAGTCTAATAGAACATGGGTGGGCATTAAAACTTTAACTCACCAAGTATTCAAATGTATCCTTAGTCTTAAGTTAACCCCTTGAAGAACAAATGTACTATGTTCATTGCTTTGCAATTAATTGTGAAGATCCTTGTGCCTAATGAACCTCTTGAGAATCTGAGTGGTGCACATGGTACACTCCATTTGGTCTTCCATTTGGCTGGCCAGGAATGGACAATCATGTGAAAACCTCACTTAATTACACAAATATTTAACCCTTGGCATGCCAGAGAGGTATCCAATGTGTTACAATGCTGTAAAACACACAGCTTTACAGTGCTTTGGCACTGAAGGGATTAAGCATATGTGATCCCATGTTAATGGATAGATGCTCTTGTTAATTTAACTCCTTGAGTGCTGTAAATGCCTTCAACTTGTTTGATATGCCAGTCTACAGGAAGGTGTTAATGTTTAAAATTACATTTTTCTATATTAACACCATGGAAGTTAGAGACTTATCTAGCACCCAAGAGATAATACAGAAATGTTTAATATGTATTTTGGCTCTGGTTTACCCCTTCGGCTGCTATGATGCCCATTCATTTTCAGCAATGGAAAAGGGTGGTGAGGGAGGGGACTGTGGCTGCTGTTCCTTCAGTGCATGTGTGTAAGACTGGGTCTCAAAATAAATTGTCATTTTTCTGAGTTTGGCATGGAGCTCAGTAATATTAAAGTCTGTCCAGTGCATAGATTGCCTCCTGACAATCAAGGGATTATATGACCCCATGTTCATGTTCAGATGCTATTATTCCTTTAACTCCTTATTGCAAATGTCTCCAACCTGTTTGATATACCAGACCACAGGAAGGTGATCCTGTGCACTTTTCTGTAGAAGGTTAGAGATGTCTCCATGGCGTTAATCAAGTGAAATATGGTAAGTTTGGTATTTGCTTTATCTCTTGAGAAACAATTGACAATCATTTGGAGCAATGGAAAATGTAATAATGGCTGCTCCCTCAGAACATATGTAAGACTGGATTGTAGGCTACAGAGAAAATAATCTAGCATGACTTCCATGACATTTAAGTGTATATGACCACAGGAATGTACATTTTAGACATTGTTGTCCCTTTAAATTGAATGTCATAACTCTCTTCAAATTGGAAGAGACGCTAGTCTGAAAGTAATTACTGTGCAATAGTTTAATTTTGGAGATGCCCTCTGGACAATTTGTATTCTCTAGTGATTGCATTTTGCCAGTTTAGAGTTTATGTAAGAAAGTAAATCTGGTACATTCTTACGCTTCTTTTTATTGTTATTTATTGTTATGGGTGAGGAATTTGATTGGGGGAAAATCATAACTGGGGCAGGGCATGGGACCCCTTATTAGAGTTTGCAGGGGGGGTCCCTGCATTTTGTTTAAGCTTCTGACTGATGATATCAGACACAACATCACAAACAGCATCTTCAATTACATGTAGAAAAACTAAAGACTGGCACTGCAAACATTTCAGTTCTCCTTTCAGCAGTATCGTTGAACTGAAACCCATAAACACTGCACCAAATTACTCTTCTGCTGCTCCAAAACTACACCTCTTTACGTAGCATCAAAGCAGTGCCCCTATAAACACACAAATAATGCTCAACTAGAGATCAGAAAAACACTAAAAAAAACAGTCAAAGTCCCCCATTTTACACTCACTCTGTCAGGGTGACACTTCAACAAAACGCTTATGCAGCAACACTGCAGCTTGTCACCCAAGAGAAAAACTACACTAAAATAACAGAATAAAATGTCTACAAATCCTCACTAAGAGCACTGTACAACACCCAACACTGACACCACAGCTAATAAAAGGTATGTCACATAGTGTAATAGTTAATGTCACTGAGATCAGCTAAGATTTTATTGATATTTATGATGTCACTGGTAATGCCACTGATGAGGTCATGTGTGATTTATCATTAATGCCATTTGTGATACATATCTGATGTCATCAGCAAAGGACATGGAGGGATGGCATTATGTTGGAAGAACGAAACCTGTATTTCCCAGATTTTGTATATTTGAATGAAAATTTAAAGTGATCGTAATGTTTCACAAAAATAGCAGCTCCAATTAATCTTCATAGTATTTCAGCCATAGAGAGTGTTATTTCAATACTGTCAGAGTTGTAGTTCAAGAGTAATTGAATGATAAAATATCCCTCTCCCGCCCCTTTTACCTAGTGTAACATTGCTCACCTCAGATGTGGAATCTGGGTGCTTGAACAGACAGATAACAGCAAGGGACAATCTTCTTACTGTGTGAACAATGAAAACCCTGTCCCCTTGACAGGTTTTTTAGCTTTTCCCTTATCTTAATTGAAGATTGTCCCTCTCTGCAATCTACCTGGGCACTTCCCTGCTGCTCTGATCTGAGCAGTTACATCAGTAAAAGGGGCGGGAGGTGGATACTTTATCATTCAATTACTCTTGAACTACAACTCTGACAGAATTGAAATAACATTCTCCAAGGCCCAAATACTATGATGATTAGAGCTGTTTTTATTATGAAACTGTAACAGACCATAGGCCGTTATTGTGGAATTATGTCAGCCTACCCTAACCCACTTGGTTCATAAAAAGGACTGATATTCACTGAATAGAAAGTGGAGGAAAACAGTCGCTCGGACTTCTATTGTCGGCAGGGTTCCCATTGGCTCACAGGGTTTAAAGGACTGCCACTGGGATAACATGGAAGAAAGTAGGCCTCCTTCCCATTGACTGCGCATCGTGCAGGTCCCATTGAGATACAACAGGGATGTTGGCTGTTTCCTGATTGGCTGCCCCGAGCCGGTAGCCTGACACCCCATTGGCTAAGAGAAAGAAGCGGCCAACTCAAAGGCGCCACTGAGTCTACGGCCCCATTGTTCTAGCCTGTAGGCTACCCCATTGTATGTGAATGTCAGCCTTTGTTCTCTTTGTTATTCCTTTAATGTCATCATGTCTGCTGCATTGTACTACTGTTTACCTGCTTTGTATGATCCAGTTGATGGAGTTACTGTAATGTTGTTAACCTGCATAAAAGAGCTGAGTTCAGTGTTAGTCTTGAAACGTCACCGGTGTCCTTTGTGTTACTTTGGGGAAGGTATCAAGGGTCTTGTCTTGACCCCCTTTACAGGAAAGCATTGGAACGTGTGAGAGTGAGCTGACTACCAGATCGTAGCCGACAAGCAGGCTGAGAAACCCGGCAGAACGAGCTACGTCCATCCTCGGACTTAGGATCTCATTACAGAAACATTACTATCCCTTTAATTATGCCTTTAAAGGGATAGTAATGTTTCATAATAAAAACAGCTCTAATTAATCATCGTAGTATTTGTAGTACTTTGGAGAGTGTTATTTCAGTTCTGTCAGAGTTGTAGTTCAGGAGTAATTCAATGACAAAGTGTCCCCCTCCCGCCCCTTTTACTGATGTAACACTGCTCAGCCAAAGCAGAAGGGAGGTGCCCAGGTAGATTGCACAGAGGGACAATCTTCAATTAAGAGAAGGGAAAAACCTGAAAAGCTTGTCAAGGGGGGCAGGGCTTTCATTCTTTTCATATAAAGAAGATTGTCCCCTGCTGTTATCTGTCTGGTCTTACAACCAGATTCACATCTGAGAAGATATGGCTTACACTAGGTAAAAGGGGTGGGGAGGGGAAACTTTGCTTGTGAATATCTCCTAAACCATAAAGGTTTGAGAGATAAGACTTATATCGTTCTTCATGTTTTTTTAATGCCTACAAAATAAAATAAAGTTAAAATGAAGTATTACTATCCCTTTAAAGAGGAACTATCATGTATATAAAAGTGCCCCCAAATACATTTTTACCATAGCGTTAAGCACATATATGTTTTTAATATCCTTATTAAGTCCGGCATTATTTAGAAATCAAAGTTCTTCGGAGACTCACTGCCAGGCATCTTGCTGTAGAGGCATCTGTGCACCTGTCCTGTTCGTTCCTGAATGTACCATAAGGTACAATGCAACGCCCCCTTGCCCGTCATTGAGGAGACAGGGATGAGGCATCTATGCGCCTGCACTGTTGTCTGCCATTGAGTCTCCGAAGAACTTTGATTTCTAAATAATGCCGCTGGGCCGGCCCAAGACATTGTGCTGCCTGGGTCCAAGGATGAAATGCTGCCCCCCCTCACACCAAAACCACGCCCATCAAAACACGCCATATCCTTAACTATATTAAAACCCTAAAACCACATAGAACTGTAGTGTTTTTTTACACCCCTTGCACCTTTCTCCCCCCTTGCCTTTTTACACCCCTTGTACCTCTTTCTCCCCCCTTGCCTTTTTACACCCCTTATACCTCTTTTTTCTCCACTTTTCACCCCTTGTGCCTCTTTTTTCCCCTCTTGTGCCTCTCTTTTCACCCCTTGTGCTTCTCTTTCCCCCCTTTTCACCCCTTGTGCCTCTCTTTTCAGCCCTTGTGCCTCTCTTTTCCCCTCTTTTCACCCCTTTTGCCTCTTTTCTCCTCTTTTCACCCCTTGTGTATCTTTATCACCCCTTGTGCCTCTTTTTTCCCCTCTTTTCACCCCTTGTACCTCTTTTCTCCTCTTTTCACCCTTTGTGCATCTTTTTCACCCCTTGCGCCTCTCTTTTCCCCTCTTTTCACCCCTTGTGCCTCTTTCTCTACCCCTTTGCCTGTTTCTCTTCTCCTTCTGGCTATCTGCTTGTCTGGCTCTTCTCCTGCTTTTTACTCAGTCTCCCCACTGCCCGCAGTGATGACAGCTGGGACTGTCACTTGCGGAGATGCAGAGTGGTGCATGCTGGGATTTTCTTCATCAGTCTGGGCGACAGTTTTAAACTGGCAAACAGAGGAAGAAAACCCTGGTATGCTCCACACAGCGTCTCCGCATGTGACACGGTCCCAGCCGTCATCAGTGCGGGCAGTGGGGAGACGCTGAACACGAAATAACATGTCTTGGGGTGGCAAATTGCCACCCCTGTCAGAGTGCCGCCTGGGTCCATGGCCCCACTGGGACCCATGTAAGGGTTGGCCCTGAATGCCGGACTTAATAAGGATAATAAAAGGATTTATATGCTTAACACTATGGTAACAATTGGGGGGCACTTTTGTATGCATGATAGTTCCACTTTAACAAAAGTTTTTTGGCATTGAAATAGAGACAGAAGCCCAGGGTAGGGAGCACTCAGCATGGCCAAAGACTGATAGAAGTCTGTGTAATTGTGATGATATGAAGCAATTAGAGTACAGACATACTCACAGGAATGTTATCATTGGTGAAAAAATCATCAGTCTATTTGGTCAACATTTCAGCCAGCATTTAGGCAATTGTAAATAAATAAATAAATAAATAAGGAAAGGGGTTTGGCTATCACTGTTTAACATATGCGCATAAATTATGACATCATTTTCAGAGCTGGTGGCGTCTGGCTTTCCCCTCCCACCCTCTTAATACCTCACTTGATATTTGACACTTTGGGGGAGATTCACTAAGCAGAGATACAGAGGTGATAAAGTGGAGAGGACTTCTCTAGTTTATCACTTCTTCATTTCCTATGTTATTCTATGAAGCCTATTTCTTCAACTTTGGAGATCTTAGTGCTTAGGCTCTATAGAATAACATAGGGGCTGAAGAAGTGATAAACTGGAGCAGTCATTGCCACTTTATCCCCTCTTTATCATTGCTTAGTGAGTCTCCCCCTTACTGTTTTGTACCAGTGTACATAAGGGCATCACATCCCTTGCTTTGTGTCTTAATTACTTAAATGCTATATATATATAAAGTCAGTGATATAGTAGGAACAAGCCTGCCACATACATCTCAAGTGTCCCTCTTTGACACCAAATTCCCCTGCCTTTCTTTTCCACCATGGTGTCCTTGTTTTTTTTTTTTGGAGATTCTTCTGTGTGGTGTGTAAATAATTCCCCATTTTGGACATTTGAAATGTTGGGAAGTAAAGTATGCTTCCAGGTCATACAGTAGGCTCTATATTATCGTATCATACACCGGGTGCAATAAGGTCCTGTAGAGCCTGCTACATACTGGCTAATTCCTAGTTGACATCTCTGACCATTACTTTGTTCATGCAACTAACCCTTGGGCTTAGTCTCCATAAGGGTTATGGGGGAATCCAGATGTGGACCCCTTGATCACAAGTACCTAGAGAGAAGAGCTGTACCTCACTGACAAGGCCCAAAAATAAGGTTAGAATTTGCAACTTTTATTGTTCAGCGAGGAATTGCCTATCACTTCATGGCTGGACTGTCATCTGGGCAGGGTCAGTGTGATGAGCTTTAGGATATTTCTTCCCTTTGTATGGCACCTGTAAGCTAAAAGTGACACTGACAAGGCCCAGGTAGGCAAAAACATACCTCTGGAGTTAGCAACTTTTATTATCCAGTGATGAGCTTCAGGATATGTGTTCTCTGTGATGGCACTTGTGAGCTAAAAGTGATTGCACCATGGGTAGGATAAGGACATGTAGAGCCTGCTACATACCCTGCCATGCTTGTTTCAAGTCAAGCAGATATCTCTCTCTCTCTCTCTCTCTCTCTCTCTCTATATATATATATTTCAATATGTAGGATGTTTCTACTGTATGTAATAAGAGGTGGTCAGTTAATTTTAGCATAGAACCAACCTCTCTTGTATGTGGAAAGGCTGTAACCTTATCTGAGCCCATTTATAGACAAAAGAACACTATCATTTCTCAGACACTTATCATGCTTGTTCTTAAATGGAGTCAGGAAGCCCTGGAAAATGCAGAAATGGCATCAGTAATTAAAGAATTTGTAAAATGTGCTAACATGATGCACAAGACACTTAACTATATAATTCCAGTGATCTTTTAGGCATTAGCATTCTTTTAAATGCAGGAGAGGTCTTCAATACAATGCTGAGCTTTTAACCTTTTCAGTGCCAGAACGGTATCCAAGGTACCCCTCTGGCATTCAAAGGGTTACCCAAGGCGATCAAATATCACATTAAATGCAAGACACATAAACACTGCATGGTTTCCTCATGTGAAGCACTGCAGAATGACATTTTTACTATTTAGGCATCCCGCATTTAACCATTTGAGTGCCTGAGGGGAGTGCAACTCGCTTGGCACTCAGCGGGTTAACGCACCTTATTCCTCAAATACTGAATTTGCCCCTAAGTCATTGATTCGTAACGCGTTGGAAGCCAGTCTACGAGTCACGGGGTGCAAGCAACGTATAAAATCAATGGGGATTTTACTTTGATCCGTAGTGCAACTGGCTTGCTCCAGAATTGTTTCACTTCTGTTTTAAAATTTAAGATTTTAGAATTACTTCATGTTCCTTTATAGGAGACTTGCCCTGTGGCATGTCTCTCCTTTATCCCCTCACGCTCTTCCAAACTGATATGTTATCCCAAAATGCAACAAATTCACAATCTTGTCCCAAAGAGGCAGGACACCAACAAGCCTCAGCGTCTTCGCCTCAGCTGAACCAACCAGCTGGCCCAGGGGAGGTGTGCCTGGCAGCCAGGGGGTAAACCCTTCTCTGCATATGAGGCAGGGACTTGTGTATGTGAAAGACAGCTCTTGTACTTGGAAGGCTGTTTCCACCGTCTTTTCTCTCTCTCCTCTTGCGGATTGGGGATAAACTGCAGGCAAGGAGGGGCTGTGAGCAGCTACAGTAACACCCGGCTACAGGATCTCAGTAGCATGGCATCAAGGAGAATGGAGACCAAGCCAGTCATAACGTGTCTGAAAACCCTGCTTATTATCTACTCTTTCGTCTTTTGGGTGAGTACTATTTCTGACTGATCGTGACCCGGAGTGCCTGTGGCACTGAGGACACCAGCTATCTGCTGTCAGATGGTTTTTAATTACAATTAATAGCCTATTTCCCCCGTTGGTTTTCATTCCCTCCTCTCTTTTTTTCTGGTTCTCTCATTCCAGTCCTTCTGCATCGCTCTAATCATGTTTACTGCGCAAAATAAAGAGGCTTGTAGTGCAGAACCGAAGGGGCACATACACAGCACTGCCAGCCCAGTTTTCACTGGGCAATTGGGAGAGCTCGATTGGAAATCACGGTTAATCATTATAAACACATGCGATGGGCATCCGATGCTTATTTTTCAGGTCACGTTTGAATATGATGAGATTATTAGTAGTATACATGTTTATGCTCCAAATTTAGAAGGTTAACCCGTTTTGTTAAACCTTCTAGTGGCATATTGATGTGCAGCGCATTGCTATTCATGAAGCAGTTTCAGGGCATTTTTTTATTAACCATTGCGTGCCTGGGTGCGATGCATTCCTATTCATGTACTAACTCCAGAGGACCACTCTTCTTTTAACCTTTTGATGCCGGAGGGCATGGTAACGCATTGCTGGCTATGATCCAGATTCTGAGGATTATATTTCTGTTAACCCTTTTTAGGGGTAGATTGAGGTGCTGCGAATGCTTGTCCATGCACCAAATTCAAGTGATCATACTTTTAGTAACCCTTGAGGACCATAGAGGTGTGCATGCGATGCACAAATCTGTTGTCCTCAAAGAGATTGCCCTTTCAACAGGGTTGTGTTTTTCAATGGGATGCCCCCCTTCTTGAGTTGAGCTTAGAGGGTTAAACCCCCCACCCCAACATTATTGTACAAATCCAAGGTCTGCTTGATGAAGTCAGGCACCTTGGTATTGTAGCACAGTGTACCGATGTGTGATGTCTGTATCCATAGTTAGACAGGGGTTGCTAAGGGTCCATTGAATGAAGGAATAGGGAGATCCCTAATTAGCTGAGAAGATGACAAAATACTGCAAAGGTTGGGCTTCGATCAATGCTATAAGTGCAGTATTTTCAAACAAATTCCACGTCTAGCTAGCTATTCCTATAATATTGTGTTGGGTGTAGCAGATCATGTTTAATCTAAATGTACTAGGTGTCAAGTGGCTTTC
The DNA here is from genome assembly GCA_037306005.1 of Rhinophrynus dorsalis. Taxonomy (NCBI): domain Eukaryota; kingdom Metazoa; phylum Chordata; class Amphibia; order Anura; family Rhinophrynidae; genus Rhinophrynus; species Rhinophrynus dorsalis. The sequence goes on from CM074719.1 coordinate 158,284,428, forward strand.
AAGTTAAAATCCTTAATAATTCTCAATGACTGTCTCTCTTCCTGATAATGTTTGAATGTCAACCAAAGCTGTTTAACCCTTTCAGTGCTGGGGGAATGTGCAACACATTGTGGGACAGTGCATTGCACACCCCTCTGGCACTCAAACGGTTAAATGCACCTGTCTTCCATTCTATTTCACCCTCTTCAATTGATATTGAAATCGTGTTTAACACAAAGTATTAGTCTTTGTACCTTTTTAGATTTTACTACTTAATGACCAGACAGACGTGCAGCACATTGCTTTGCAATTTGTTGAATGCATCTCTGCTCCTTAAGGTGTTTTAAATGTATTGGGTTTAGTTTGTGCACTAGGGATGATGGGAGTTGTATTCTCCCACTGCTGGTGAGCCTACCTCTTTGCTATTATAATGAACAAAAATAGAAGCCACTTTGGGCCTATTTATACACTGTTGCTTGTTTTGAGGAGAACATTTTGTGTGAAAAGAATTGTTAGGTATAATCACTAATAAAACCAATTACACACTTTCGTGCTATTCTTATATTTGATGTGCACAGTTGCCATCTTCTGTTTTATAGAATTTGCTTATTAAAATGGAAGAGCTACAGATAGAGCTGAATGGATCCATTTTGCTTGCTGCTGTATTAGAGTATGTTTATTGCCTGATGAGGCAAACATAACATCAAAGAGAAAGTAATTAAAACTAGTAACCATTTTCCATTCAATTATATCACAAAAGAAAATGAGTGATATTACTGCTCACTTGAGATCGCATCACTAAGGCTGATACACTAAGTAGAAAGGGTGTAATTCTGGATAAAACCAATGGCTCCATAGGGAACCAATAAACAATTCCATTGATTTGAAAAGGGGGGGGGGGCATGCTATTTAACCCTTTGAATGCTGGAGAGCTATTCAGTGCATTGCTCATCAATGCATTTGTAGACCTCTGTAGCATTTAAAGGGTTAGGATTGCCTAAGCCTCCAGTCATTTTAGGATCTAGCAATTCCCCTGTTTAGGACTCCTGATAAATTCCATTGCCCCAATAGCAGTAGCCTTTCTGACTGGTAATAAAGAAAGAGGTGTGAGAGAGACAGAGGGATAGATGCGAACTGTGAATGAAATTCTTTTTTTTTTTTTTTTTAGATGTCTGATAAGACTGCGTATTGATACATTCAGTGTTGGCCAGTGAAAACATCAATTATGTGGCTCATTGCTGTGGAACAGTGAAACATTGTATCCATGTAATTCATCAGTCTTCCTTTTGTAGAGAAAACCAGAAGTCTAGCAATACTGGTGTATGTGTATTGCCAGACAGATCATAGGGCTGGGAATATCTATCAGCAGGCCATATTTTGGCCACCGCTGATTTAGTACATTAGCATCTTCGTGTGCATTGCTTAGATTTGCATCTCTGTTGTATGCTAGGAAAATACATGAAAGCCTCCATGAGTTTTATTTTGGCCATTTTGCAAAGAAAAAACTGCAGGTTCTGTTGTAAACGAGACCGATGATTTGTTGTAATTCATGCAACCCTAATGTATTGAAGCTCAGTATTTTTCTGTTTAATTGGAGTAAACATTATATTCTTTCTAACCTCAGCGTAACCTCAATATTCCTGCCCTCTTTGCACTTGTCAGACACACTGTTGCTTTTGAACTTCTGGCAGCTGACGATTCGTATTGGCTGCTGGAATGTTACACCCACCTGCACAGCCACTAGGAATAAAGTTGCCGCTGGCAGATTCAGTTCTTGCAGGCAGTGGAACAAAAAGTTTTGGACAGATCTGGAGAATTAAATCTGCTTTTCCCTTAGGTGTGAGAAGCATTGATTAGCTAGAAAAAAAATCCATAACTGCTACTATGTTGACATATAGGTGCATGTTCCTATATCCAGTTGCCACTGTATTGCTTTAATTGCTGTTGTATAACTTATATGACAGAACAGTGTATCAGTGTGATTTAGAAGAACGCAATCTCTCAATAGCACAAACCATATATTACACCCAGCTGGGTTTATGTAACAGGGTAATTTGGGAAGACTTTTCTTTGCGTGTCTTTTATAGGCTTATTTAATATCCTTTGAGATCTTGCTTCCATTTCTGTGGGAAAATGTAACCCCGTGGATGCTACAGCAGTCTTCAGTATGTATTCCTTCACAATGTGTTGGAGACTTCCCTAGCATCTAACATAAAGGTAGTGAACCTTGGATCTCTAGAACTATTCCCAACTGTCTGTGCTTCTGGGATATCCCAGCTGGAGCACAGGTAGACTGATTAGTGGTGCAGTCATTTTAAGTAGTCCGCCTATGCTTATTCGTGGATATCCTGAAAACATACACTGTAACTCTTGAGGATCGGTATTGGCTACACTTGATATAAGGGGTTAAGTATCCATGTTTTGTTAATCCTACCATTTGGATACATTACCATGTATACAAGGTGTCACTGAAGCTGATGTACTAAGAAACCAACTGTACTATAGGGGAGACATGAACATCCCCATTGCTTTACTTTCAGGGGTTAAACATCCCATTTAAATGATTGTGAATGTTAATGTCTCGACTGTGGAACAGTTGAATTGTTCCAGACTTGGTCCTCTTTAGTGTGAGTGCTGCCTGATCCCCAAAGTTTGGATAGGATCCTGTATACCTGGGAACTTCCGTTTCTGGGACTCCTCTGGTGCTGCTGGGGGATATAATTGCTGAGAATCGCTGCAAAAAGGGAGCATGGTTTACTTGCAAATGGGGGCAGGGCTTTCTGGTGTCATCACCAAAGTGGGAGGAACTGAGTGGGGAAGAGGAGAATGGGCAGAGTTTGAAAGGAAACTCCCCACATCCGGAGAGTTCCCAGGTATGAGTATGTATCAAACTATCACTTGAACATGCACTTGATACGGGAAGGGTCAGTAAAGGGTTAACATTAGTTTACTCCATAAAAATTATACATTAATGCATTCCAAATTAAATGTTTTCCATCTTTTCCTCTTTAGCATTCAAGGGTTTAGAAGCCACTTTTAACTGTTAACGACAAATGATATGCTGGGACTGTCATGCAATTCCTTCCTTTAAGAACAGGTGTCAGACCTGGCATGTCATGGGTAAAAAGATCGCAGTGTGCCTCAGAGTGCACTGTGAGCATGCCAGGGAGCCTGATAGGAGCAGTTAGTTCCAGCAGTTCCCCTGTGGCTCTGAACATGTGATATCTTCTACAGTGATCACATGAGCCACTGACTAAGGCAAAATAAGTAAACATTCAGTCTGTCACTGTTTTCTACCTTTCTTCCTCACTGAAGCAGAAAAAAGAGCTCCTGGTCAAAAATTAGGCACTTTTGAGGTACTGGGAGCAGGACAAAATGCGGGGGGGCTTACAAGAGAAGAAGAATCCATGACACTTTGACTTAATGTTACTGAATAAATAATGTAGACCAAGCCCAAATTATTTTATTTACACAGACTAATTTATAAACACATATACTGAAGTTTAAAGAAATATTTATGCAAGTTTATTACTGTGGGGAAACGTGATACGCTTTTATATGCAGACCACACAGTCTGATCTCCTAAAAGAGGGACACCAGAATGGGAAAGATGGACATAGGGATTTTTGCTTAAGAATGACAGTACCCTTACAAAATGATGGTATGAACAAACATGCATACCTTTTTATCCAGTCCCTATTAAAATTAACCAAATGAGCACAAATTACACCTGGCAAAACCTATAAAAATGTTGTCTTTTTCCACTTTTTGTATTCTCAAATTAAATGGTGGGTTATCTTTATAAATGTGACATCAAAAAAAAGCCCTACTTATCCTTAAAAAATATATATAATTCTTCTGGGAGTACTACTGTAAAATCTCAGGTATATACACATCTGTGTATAATACGCAGGTGTACATTTAATCCAAGATTTAAGAAGAAAACAAAAGTGCCTATGTATAATATGCACACTTGTTTTCTCTCCCTCTACCCACCAAAAACATTAGTAGATCCAATGCATAGACCTCTGTGCACTGAAACTACAGTAGTGCCCTGTGAGGACCTCCAGGTCCTCAAAGGGGACTGCAATTATCTTGAATTAACACAGGCCCTCACAGAGGGATACAGGTAGAGGGCTGCAATTGTAAGCACACCGCCTGCTGCGCAGATATCCCAGATGCCTCTGGAGGGATATATATATAATAGATAGATTTTCTTGTGTTTAATACACCCCCCCCCCACACTTCACATAAGGTGAAAAGGGCCAAAATTGAGTATTATTATACGTGAGATTTTACAGTAAATTAATTAGCATGAAAATATGGTTGAACAGAAATCATACTAAGAAGTTGTAAAAAAAAAAAAAAAAAAAATCCCTCATCACAGAGGGGTTAAATAAATTAGGTTTTCTATGTCCCCTCTGGTGCAGCAGCTAGTTTTCTACAGTATGACCCACATTCCTTTTGGTACATCTCACTGGGAGTAGAGGTTATGTACTTTTTATCACTGCATGACTGACTCCAGTGTTCTTTTACAAATGTCCCTTCTATATTGCTCTAAAACTGCCAAGATCATTTTCTAAGTGTTTGGAGCATGAATTGTAGAAGATAAAGAGAAATTATTACTTTTATTTACATTATTCTTTGAAAATTTAAGCAGTAAAGTATTCCAGCTTCATATATATCCTGTATGCCTCTGTTGGCAATTAATCACAATGCAAACATTTGCTGTGGGATTCAGAGAACAAAAGCATAATTTCTGTATCTGTATTTCCCATATGAAGTTTGTTCCCCAGATTCAAACTTAAAGCGGAACTTTCATCAGATGAATATAGAGCCTTAAATCATAATTACATTAGCGATATTCATAGACATAGTTGTCTTTTCAAGAATAATTGCTGCATTAAAGAAAAACAGGCAGCGGGGTTCAGCACAGACATCTTGCAGGGACGGCATTTCTGCGTCTGTGCCGTCTGTCCCCTTCAACTCCACGACTGGGGAGTTGAATGCCTTTGTGTCTTAAGGCACCGGAAGGGACTGACAGCCCAGGTGCAGAGAGCGCCTACAGCAAGATCCCTGCGTGCTGAAAAGGTTCTCTTTTTCTTTAATGCAGCAATTATTCTTGAAAAGACAACTTTGCCTATGCATATTGCTAATGTAATTGTGATTTAAGGCTCTATATTCCTCTGATGAAATTTCTGCTTTAAATAGTGTTTCATAATGGTAGTTTTGCAGACATGCAGTCTTTATTTTTGTAGTATACCAAGATGAAGCAAATTCACTATGTTAAAGAGACAGTCAAAACTCCTCTTTAACTTTACATAGTCTGAAAGTGTATAATATGTAACGTTAACCCTTTTGGTGCAAGAAGCTTGGAGAATTTTTTGTACCCTGAAGCCCCAACACATTTTTCAGCAATTTTGTTATCCATCGGTTTAGGTATGATTTCTGTTTGTAACTTTCTAGGTATATATGGAAAACAACATATTGTTGTTTTTGTTTTTGTTTTGTTTTTTCTTTACAGAACAAGTTCAGCTTTTTCATGGCACCTCAGAAGAACTTTAGCAAAAAATGTAAAAAAATAGCTTATTTTGCCAATATCATTAACTAAAAATCCAAAACATTTATGTTGGTTGTGGAAACTTCAATTGGTTCTAAAAGGCCCAAAGCCCCTGAGTACAAAAATCTGTTAATTTTACCTACTTTCATGGCCTGCTTATACCCCTAATTAAAAGAAGAGCAAAATGTTTTGCTTGTGTGTTTTTTTTTTTTATTCATTTCTATCACTTTGGTATGAGCTGACATACTGTGCCAGAAGCACAAAATTACACAATCTGCAAACATGACTTACCTGTACTAAAACCGCTGTACCAACTAAAGAAATAAGGACAAGTTAGACAAGGCATATCAGTTTGGAAAGAAGATAACCCACCACATCAACTGAGGGGTCATTTGCTTTCTATCCCTCACCTGTCTTATACAGGTGTTTCCAGAAAGTGTCCCTAAAGCAAAAATTAGCCCTTTTATTTATTTTCTTTACATTTCTACCCCTTCAAATGTGCTAAAATCTTATACCAGCCTAGGGATAGAAAGGCAAAAATACCCTAACTTGATGCTCAATTATTTCCAGAAGATGGTGCTGTAGAATTTTTTTTTAATTTTATTTCAGTATGGAACACAATAACCAAGGGGTTGAGCTCCCTCATCCAGGAGGGCAGGACACTTAAAAAAAGACAGGGTCTTTGGGGTGGAAACTCCCTTTTCTTCCTCCAGCTCAACCTTCCTTCCTCCTCTAGATTCATGGGTCCTGCGTCCAAGATGGAGTGAGCCAAGCAACTTCTCTTGCTGCTTCAGCAATCATATGTGCTGATTGATCCAGTGACAAAGGCCATGTATTCTAAACATTGCCTTTGTAGTGTTCTCTGACTCTCTCTTCCTTATTCTACTATTGAGGAAGAGAGAAGCAGAAAACAGAGTGTCAGAAATACAATACAGTCAAAGACTGGGGCAAGTTTATTTAAATTATTGGTGCTGGGGCAGGACTAGGGGTAGGTCACTCAATTTCCTATTTCCACCCCTTTGTATAACTAAGTAAATTTAGAGCAAGGCCAAAGCATTTTACTTACGCAGACTAATTCTAAATACTTTTTTTATATTTAAACATTCATGTGAATTTCATTACTGTGGAGCAATATATATATATATATATATATATATATATATATATATATACACCACAAAGTCTGATCTCTAAAAAGTGGGACACCAGGGAGGGAAAAAGGGACATGGGGATTTTCGCCTCAGAGGGACAATGCTCTCATGAAAAAGGGACATTTCCAGTGCGTTTCCAGTGAAACAATTGGAATTTGGGGAATATTAATTTTCACCTATGGTGCAGCTGATTTTCCCCAGAATTTCACCACTTTGCTTTAACAAATATTTGCCATAGAAACATATACATTCTTGATAAACTATTCCTGTGAAAAAAACACTCCTATATTTTGCCTGTGAATAACTTAATCCCAGCACAAAAGCATTGGAGACATCTCTAGCAGTCAAGAGGCTAAGACATTTGCAAGACATCCTGTTCGCTACTGTGAGGTCATTTTTGTTTTTTTTTCTGTGAAAGTATTTTACCAGGAAGAATACACTGAGATTGTTTCTCATTTTCAAGTATATCCTGGACTCATTTTATCTACCTCAGAAAGGTGAAAGGCTGAGTTGACCTTGCTCAGACTAGAACATATGACCCTGCAGTTTTGAACAGATTCTACAGATGGTGCATAAATCAACTGAGCAATCTCACCGGCAAATTTGTATGTAGAGTTAACCATGTCAGGGCCAGGGGTGTGCCCCCATCCCCTTCAGACGCCCATGACCAGGGCAGAGGTTTATCTTGTTTCGATTATGGTTGTGTGTTAGATATTTAATGAAGACAGGAAAGAAATTGTGCCTAAAATTCCCAGTCTTTCTATGTCTGTATGTGTTTTCTATATTGATGCTGTTTTGTGTCTTTCTTTTTTTTTTTTTTTTTAATATGCTTTGTCAAAACAAATGAAGATATTGCTAAATACAGATTATACATACACTAACTTTGCTTTGGGTGCTGGGATCATCCAGTGTAGGTTTACAAAACATAAATACAAGATGAGTCTGTCTGCACACTAAACATTGCTTACACAATCTGTATAGCATAAGAGCAAAATCATGTTTGTGAAGATGTAAGGTCCGTACCAGAAAAAGTAATGACCTTGTCTTGAAAAACATATGTGTAAATTTAGCACATATTTAGAGGGACAGATTCACTTTTTAATTTTTTGGTAGTACTTGTCTTAAAAGTATACTGTGATATGTACGGTATATGTGTTATTATATATAATTATTATTTTTTAAAGCTCTGTTTTAGTGGTGCAGTTTTTCTCTTGTGTTCAGTCTGAGCTAGTATAAATGTAGGACATCAAATCTTTTGACCTGAACTCTAGCTGCCCCCCTTCAGTAATAACTTCTAAAAATAATATTACTGTTCAAATAAAAGCTAATACTTGACTGTTTTTTCTTTCCAGAATACAAAAGCTTTTACATATTTCAATGAAGAAAACCTCACTGGGCTTTGGAACGCATCTTAGGGGGTGCTTTAAATCAATCTTAAAATTTCAGGGAACCACTAGCATTTTAGAAGTATTTTCACAAAGGCATAATGAAGAGTACAATACATAAATGTATGATTTATTCTTAGGTTTCACAGTCAGAATGACAAGAAAAAAACAAACCTTGCAAAATCATTTCTATAAATATAGACTAGAAACTGAACTTTAACATTTTTTTTATACAGTTGCCATAGAAAATGTGGGGTAATGTAGGCTGTTGTCCAAGGCACCTCCAAAGTGCCACATCACTTTAAAGAATTGTTCTACACTGTTGAGCTTCTAAGTAAAAAAAAAAAAAAAAAAAATTTATATATATATATATATATATATATATATATATATATATATATATAATTTTTTTTTTTTTTTTTTTCTCTATCGTACAATACAAGTTACTGGTAACTTTGGGTAGGAGATCAGCCACTTTAAATAGGCAGGAACAATTCTGAGAAGTGACTGCTGGGTGGAGCCTACATGCTCTCCTTAGCTTGCAGCTAGCCAATCCCCATCCGGTAAGATTTGTTCCATGGTCAAGACACAAGGCAAGAGAATAGTTCTGCTATAGTTTTAGCTTCTTTATTATTTTTCTGTTAGATATGGAATACCACCATTAGACGGATTACTATCACTGACCATTCCCATCACCCAAATGTGGATAGCTCTGTTTACCAGGTGCTTTTGTGGACCTAAGTACTGGGGGGGGGGGATCTTGGCTGCAAGTTCTTTCCCTAGGAGTTGCCCACTGGGGCTGCTTCTTGATATATGGTAATCAGAAGACCAGCTAAAAAGGTGAGCACCCTTTGAGTGCTGAGGTCCACATGTCCCACGCTTCCCCTCCGCCAGGGGTCTCATTTGGAGTTCCTATTACATACTCATGCACTCATTGGGTTTATCTGTATGTCTGTGGGGTGGTTGGAGCATGTTTCTGTGGTAACTTAACCCTTTGGCTGCTGGTTTGGCATCTTTTGGGGTGTTGTGGGCACTTTCCCTACTGTGATCAGTGTTTATTTGGTCTACTGACTTGTTCTCATGGGCTTTTGAATGGTTTTACATTTGGTTTTCACCTTGTAAAATTTGTGTTCTGCACGTTTAAGTCGCGCGTTTACCGCATAGACGCCATTGCTCCATTCACTTCTATGGGACTTTACAGTTTGGGACATATCTCTGCAACTACTCCACATAGCGAGGTCAGAGAAGGCTCATTGTGTTGATCTGCCCTTGCTCTGTTATCCGGTCAACATTCTGGGCATGTTGGGGGGGCTCGGGGGACTTCGGGCACTGTTGGGGTGCTTTTTCAGTGAAACTACAATTCCCATGAGCGCTTGCTTTGTGCGCTCGTTTCTGATTGGCTCCCGCCGCAGCAGCCATTTTGTGCCTTCGCTGATCAAGTATCCTACGCAGGGCTTGGGCTCTCCTTCTCTCCTCAGCAGTTTAACCCTTCGCCTACCAGATAAGTCTATTTTAGCATTTCTGGGGTGATTTTTATTATCATACACACTGTATTTTGGGTGTTTCTGATCAAGTCCACTATTCATAAGGCTTACGAACTTAGGAAGAAGCCTGTTTCCTTTTGGGTTACGGCTCATTCTACAAGGTCTATTGGGGCATCTTGGGCCTACAAGAATCAAGCCTCAGCTGATCAGTTGTGCTAGGCGGCCACTTGGTCATCTGTGCATACCTTCTCGAAACACTATTGTGTGGATGTCCTGGCATCGGCTGATGCCAGTTTTGGGAGGAAGATCCTGGAGGCAGCCTTGCCTGTCTAGGATCTCCTTTATCTCTTCAGTACTCTTTCACTTTTGAGCCCTGTTGGCTTTACTTCAATGTGCTGTGTATCCGTTCCTGGGGTCTGTTTTACCCCTGTTCGGTGTCCGTTGACATCTTGTGCTTATTGTTGAGCTATTCATGATCTGTTGGTTCATTGGTGCTCTGGTGACTTTGGGGGCCTGCACCTAGTCCTTGCCTTTCTTCCCACCCTGGGAAACTTAATGGTTAGACATCCCTAAGTTACCAGCAACCTGTATTGGATGACGGAGAAAAGAGGATTTTAGTCTTACCTGTTAAATCCTTTTCTCTTAGTCCATACAGATTACTGGTCTCCCACCCTGTCAAGGGACCATGCTTGGCTCTCCTGTGGCAGAACGTGGGAGTCCTTTCTGGTTCATGCTCACAGGAGTCTTCCTTTACCTTCTTACTACCTAGTCAATAATTAGTCTGCAAATCTTACTGGATGAGGATTGGCTAGCTGTAAGCTAAGGAGATGAGGTAGGCTCCACCCAGCAGTCACTTTTCGGAATTGTTCCTGCCTACTTAAAGGGGCTGATCGCCTACCCAAAGTTACCAGTAACCTGTATGGACTAAGAGAAAAGGATTTAACAGGTAAGACTAAAATCCTCTTTTAAATATAATTTTTTTTTAAATTGCCAATTACATTTTTGTTACCGAGGAACTTCAGTAACCAATAACTGAATGGCGTTTATAGAATTAAAGGGGTAAATTAGTGTTGATAAATTTTTAGAATTTACGGTACTCGCTGTATTTTCTAAGATACAGTTGGTGGACTAATTTGATGACCTGATGTAATTGGAGAAAAGCTATTGTGTTTTTGGAATGTTATTAGCCATCCAAAAGCCTTTGTGCTCTCTGGTGGACAAACTGTCAGACAGCCAAGAGTTAAATGAAAAATTACTTTATTGAAGTCTCATGTGGAAATTGAATTTAAAATGGAAGTCAATTTATTTTTTCACTTTTTTTTGTTGTTTTTAATTTTATAAGTGGAAATGCAGATACATTACAAATTGTTGGGTTAACCCTTTGAGTGTCAGAGGACTACACAACGCATTGCAATGAACAGTTAGGTTTTTACATTTTTCACTCATCTTACCAGGTCTGGTAATTTCAGTTGTTCTCATTCTCATCTCCTCATTCCTTAAAACTTTGCATTGATATCGGACACTTAAGGGAAGTTTAAAGGAGCAGCATGAGTATAGAGGACTGGTTGGGATTTCAGCAATTTCAATCGAGGACATTGGATTGTGAAGTATGTCTGATCTCTTGTTTCCATAGCAACAAAATACTATGGATACATAGTTTTTTCAATATCTTTGAGTAAGAGATTTACAGACACAAAAGGTAGATCAGTATTGTCTTCCTTTAATATGTTACTATACTTAGTGTTTTCCCAGGAAGAACTGCCCTTTAGAAGAGTGTTTATAATAGTTAACCCTCTGAGTGCCAGAGGGGTATGCAACACTTAAAGGGACATTTCTTCATTATTTTGACTTTACATAGTCTGCATTTGCATAATATGTTAAGACAGAATTCAAGCACACTCTACAGAATGATTGACCTGTACCAGTGTGTGTGTGTGTGTGTATGTATGTATGTATGTATGTATGTATGTATGTGTGTATATATATATATATAATATATAGAGGCAGACCTTTCTACATTGTTTCGCTGTCTCCTTTTTATATTGTATCTTTTTTTTTTTTATATATATATATATATATATCTCACTAGTTTAACAGTCCCACACAGAAAGCTTTCTGAAAACCGATTCAGAATGCTATGTGTCAGGGACAAAAAAGTGTACTAAAAATAGTTAAAATGGTGGAAAAAAAACTATAGGATTTTTTTCTTTCCACAGTATGCACTTGAAAAATCAAAATAATGTGGATCTGTACCTTTTAAAAAGGACTTAATGACCTTATATAATGTACAGTTTCTTCTGCTTATACTTTTAACCCCTTAAGAACCAGATGGCTGTCCAACACATTGCGTTGCACACCTCTCTGGTCTTTAAGGGGTTAAATTGCTTTTATAGGGGCTTCCATTGTGCGATGCCCTGATTAAAAAAAAAAATGACTGGGAACAAACTGGGGTTTTTATCTAAACAGAGTCTCTCTTGTGATATGAGTTATAAAGGGTTGTATAATTTGTTTCATAGTCCATCTCCCTTTGGATTAGCAGTATGTTTGAAACTTCTCTAGAATTCAAAGGGTTAAATGTCCCAATTAAATCAATGGCAATTTTTTAATTTGCATCACTCAAGTTCCTTTTGAATATAAAACCTAGAATGGAAGAAAAATCATACATTTCAAGTGCTTATTTTTCTGTTTGAACTTTCTTTAACCTGCACAGACACTTATGGTGGAATGTAGGAAACATACACAATCTATATTTCCAGTGTGAAAATCATTAGCGAATAGGATTGTGCATGAAAAATAAAGATTAGCGAACAGCCGCACACCCTGGAGCAAAAATTGCCATGGGCTCCCCAAACCACATTGCCCCCATTGGGTATCTCCACATTGCCCCCACCTCTCCACATTGCCCCCAGTGTCCTCCTGTACACGTTGCTCCCAACTACCCACTTCTTCTCATTACCCCAGTGTCCGTTTCCTACCTCCCCGGTGGTCCAGCGGTATGGCAGTAGAGGTCTGTGCCTCCTTTGGCACAGACCTCTATTAAGATGTGAAGCTCCTGCATGGTCCTCTCATCAGTAATGCAGAGCGCTGGGAGATGATATCTCCCAGCGCTCTGCATTACTAGAGTGCCCACAAGGCAGAGGTCAGCAGGAAGAGGTCTGTGGCGCTGGGCGGTGGGGTCGCAGGTGCAACACCTATTGCTATGCCACTGGCTTTTGCAAATTATTTTATAAGTCTATGTAGCGTTGTCATAAAAGCTAAATTTTCATGCGCAATTCAAGAAGCATTCTGTATATGGCTTCGTGCACACAAAATGCCTTCAGTGCATGCAAACGTTTCTTGCATTCCACCATTAGAAGTATATTCACTAAGCTAAAGAAGTGCAAAACTACTGCATCATAGGGTTTTGTAGATGGGACTTTTAAAAACCTCTTGAATGCTAGAAACTTTTGCAGCGCATTCTTTTGCAAAATGTTGGAGGCATCTCTAGAATTCAAGGGGTTAAATGTTCCATTTAAATGAATGGGATTTTTTTGTCCCCTATGATGCCGTTGGTTGGACCCAGAATTGGAATTCTTTAACTTATCAAATATGGTACACATAGGAATGAAGAACTGGGTCCCCTAATAGTGTGTTTCATAATTAGGGTTTTACAGATCATTTTAAATTGTCAGGGCTACTTATGTTTGCCTAGTGTGTGTGTGTGTGTGTGTGTGTGTGTGTTGTGTTGTTTTTTTTTTTAAATCCCTTGAGTGCCAGACGGGTATACAGCTCATTGCTTTGCAATGTGTTGGCTGTCACTCTGCCCCTCAATTAACCCTTTGCACGCCAGAGAGGTAGCAAACGCATTGCGTCGCAATGCATTGGCTACCTCTCTGGCACACAAAGGGTTAAATAGAGTCTAGTTCACTGTTCTCTCTGTGTCCATTTACTAACACTGATCTTTTTTCAGTGTTGTTAGTTGTTAGGTAATCTGAATGTGCAACTATCAGGGATTTCAGAAGAGATTATAACAAGTATATGAGTTTTAACAATGCTAATCTGTATCCAGTTAAGCATCACATACCTAATTGATGGATCGTAATCGGAAGTGGAATGTCTAGATATGGAAAAACAGCATAAACGTGATCATATATAAAGGACTGTGTTATTTAATTTGGGTTTAGAGTTTCTCATACCCTGTATTTGGGTGTAGACACATAAATACAACAGCACCATGTAATTATGTAGAACAGCAACACTAAGTGACTTTGGGATTGCATAAACAAGGATGAATTTCCGATTATGAAGAGTAGGCAACTGTTTACAGCTCCAAGGCTGAGGGGTACCTTGGCTGTGCTGGCCACACCCACATGCTGAGTTGTGGGTGTGACTAGAACAACCCAGTGCTCTTGGTTTATGGTGGCCCGTTTATTTACCAGATTATACACCCCTTTACTAGACCTGTTTTAAATGCTTTGTAGATAGAGAGCTCTCCAGAGCATTGCTTTGCCATATGTTAGAGACCTCTTTAGCAGCCATAGGCTTAAGTGCTCTTTGTTAGGCTGACCAGGGACACATAGGAAATAGGCATATTTCAGGACTGCACTGAAATCAGAGCAGCCCTGCAGTACTCATTTTTCATGTATGTCCCCTGTTAAAGATGAGGTCTTGTCACCCTACTCTTTGTATTTGTGTGTTATAAGCTATGAATTGTTTTCTGTACCTCACAGAAGTTGGTGGGTCTATGGGTGTAATGGTTTAGTGGTGCATCAGATCAAAATCCATCCCTGTGCACAAAGCTTAGACTTTAAATAAATGGGAATTGTTTGAATTACTATTTGTCCCCAGCAGTGCATTTGGTTTCATTTTCTAATGCAATATTAACCCCTTAACATCTGTTGACTTGCCAGTACTGTCACAAATTTTGGCCCTTTAACCCTTTGAGTGCCAGGGGTACACAACACATTGCTTCACACTGGCACTTAAAGGGTTAAGAACCAGTGATGGTTTTGGCACATCATGGGTTAAATGATCACAGAGCACCTGTGATTATGCTGGGAGGCTGAAACTGACTGCTCCAAGATTGGAGTAGTCGGTTGCAGCTTTTCTACCGACGTTCCGGTACGTGTGATCACTCACATGTGCCAGTTGAGCCAATTAAATGGCTTTGGTCCTCTTGTATAAAAAAACAAAAACTGGAAAAAAAACAAAACAAAAAAGAAAACCCCCAAAAAACCCTGGTCCTTAAGGGCTAAACAGACCGGTGTACAATGCATTGCTTTTCTATGTGTTGCGCACCCCTCTGGTCTTTAAAGGAACTTAAACACTAATAGGGCTCATACTTTTTAAAAGGGCAGTACTGGATCAGTACAAGATCTTTTTAACCCACTGCCAGTGCCCTAGAGTTATGGGAACAGAGTTTCCACAACTTAGAACTCACCCATTGTCTACCAGTTTCTTGTGCAGATCACCAATACCTGTACACCTGATGACATCAGTGCCTTATTTGGTGGTCATGGGAGTTTTACCTCTCTTCATAGAAACCGACTGACTGCATCAGATTTGCCGTTGCAAGGCTTCTATGGGGATGGGGGGGAAGGCTTCATGATTTCCAAATAAGTTGCTGATGTTACCCAGCTGCAGAGATATCTGTGATCTGCACAGCTAACTGGCAATGGGAAATCAGTTGCACTGTCGGTGGGTTAAAGGGTTAGTAATACTTAAGATATAAAAAAAAAAATCTATATGTTGTATGGTTTATGTCCCCAAATAAAACAAGGGCACTCCCAGTGCTGAGAGATATTTTATTAAAATTATAACAGCTCAAACTTGAATTTCTTAGGTGCAATATCACAGTGGCCTGAAAATTTACAGTGACGTTGTTGCTACAATATCCTATGGAGATTTATGATCTATGGACCAGAGAGGGCCTTAGGATGGTGTAGCAACAGCGCCACTGTAAATTTTCAGACCACTGTGATATTGCACCTAAAAATTCAAGTTTGAGCGGTTATAATTTTTTTAATAAAATATTTCTCAACAGTGGGAGTACCCTTGTTTTACTAAGGGGATAAACCCTACAACATATATTTTTTTTACATTTTAAGTATTACTGTCACTTTAAATGGATCTTGTATAGACGGCATTTGTAGAAATTCATCATTTCTTAAGCATATAAGCTCCAAATTATATGACAAATATTCATGTGTTTCTGGAGAGGGGACAAGGGGGGCTTTTGCCCTCTCCATATAAACATATGGGCTGGCCTGTGGCTCATATTATGACATTGCCGCCCACATTTCTGCACACACCCTTGTAAATATTATTTTGTCTGCTTCTGTGTAGACAGCACTGCTTGATCATTGGATCCATGCTTATTTCTACACTAGTTTTGAAGCCTGTATACACAGGCCAACACTGGCGGCGCTGCAGTCATGTGCAGTACTGACTGCCCTAATTTGCCGCGGCTGAAACAGAGTGGGGCGCTCCGAATTCAGACCGGAGTCCTCTCTGCGGACACTGAGAAGACTCGGGTCTGAATTCGGAGCACCCCGCTCCATATCAGCCGCGGCGCGGGCAGTCTAAACGGAGCATGACTGCAGTGTGAGCAGCTGTGTCTACTGAGCATGACGGCTTCTGACAAACATAGTTAGCGAACTATAATATAGGATGATGTTCCTAATAAGTGTAATGCAATGTCATGAATGAAATAAACAGAAGATAAGTCTCTGTGAAAAGAAAGTTCTTATTTACAACTGTCCTCTGTTTAACCCTATGTTTGCCAGGGGGATGTTGGTCGCATTTCTCCTCATCGTGTTGGACACAGCTAATCCACTTATAGGGTTAACAAGCTAGATAACACATGGACGCAAATAGTAAAATCTAACATCTTCTTACTTAGGTCATTCATACCAAAGAAATAACAAAATTATATTTCAATAAATTACATATTATGTAGTGTATATTTAATAAAATATAAGCCCATTCTGTTTGATGTGGTGATGTTGCTTTTAACCATTTGAGTGCCAGAGGGTACGCAATCACTCAAATGGTTAAGGACAAGGCTGGAGATTATTCATTGCTTGACTCATGTTTATTTTACTGCTGTGTTGTAAAATGATATAAATAGAAACCTTGGGTTAAATTTGTATTCACACCCTTTTAATGACTATACATCCCATTATCTCTGTACATTGAAACGTGACTCAGTAAGTATAAAGCTTAAAGGAGAACTAAGAACTCCTAATAACAAACTCCATTTACACTACTATGGCCAGAAAAGCCTAATGGCCCCTAACAATTTTCCTTTGGTTCAAAAGAAAACCTCTTAAAACAAGCATGTATTTCATGTACATGGAGGCGGACATGAAAGTTGCTATCAGGACCACAAAACCTCAGCCTCTGCTCACTGCACTTTGTAATCTTAACCCTTTAAGAACCAGAAGGGTGTGCACAATGCGTGGCATACACATCTGGTCATTAAAGGCTTAACCCTTTGAGTGCCGGAGAGGAATCCTACATATTGCAATGCGTTGGATACCTCGCTGGCATTCAGAGTATTAAGTAAGTTCCTGTACTCTGCTTGCTTCAGTAAAAAAAACAAAAAACAAAACAGTCAGAAACTGTCATGTCTGCCTCCATGGACATGATCTCCAGGACTGTTTAAGTGATCACCTCTTCAGTCAAAGGCAAAATGGCAACATTCATAGCGGCCATTAGGATTTTCTGGCCATAGCTTTGTAATTGGGGGATTATTATTAGGAGGTGTTAGTTCTACTTTAACCGATTTGAGTGCCTTGTGTTGGATACCTCTCTGGTATGTAAACGGTTAACCTTTTCAGGACCAGTGGCTTGCACACTTCTCGTCCTTTAAAGAGTTAAGCATGACAGCAGTAACTATTTGATCTTGTTGCATTCTTATGTGGGAAGTATGGAGAACTCACAATGGCCCATATGTATAAAAGTAAACTGGCATTATTCTATAGTAAACCAACTGCAACTTTTATTCTCTTAATGACCCGTGATATGCTAGGACCGTCACCAGTAAACTTTCCTAAAGGATCGATGACTATCCTGGCATGTCACATATTATTTGCTCCGCTGTGAGCACTACAGGGATCTGTACCTGACCTCAAGACCGGATCAGTCACTATCAGACCCCATTCCACGAGCCGGCACATGTGAGATGTCACATGTGCAGGCTCGCCGCATGAGATCAAAGAGGTCCTTAAGGGGAATCCACTTCCCTGGTCCTCTGGTCATTAAGGGGTTAAACTAAATTGCGCTTTTAAACCCCTTAAATGCTAGAGAGGTCTCCAATGTATTGTTTGCAATGCATTTGAGACCTCTTTAGCATTCAAGGGGTTAAAAAGCGCTAGTCAAGAGCATTTAGGAATTTATTTCCCTTCTGATGCAGTTGGTTTACTACGGAAGAGCTCTGGGGCCAACAAAAAGAAAAAAAATTATAATTTTGACTTTTAAAGTCAGAATTCTGAGTTTGAAATTCTGAGTTTAAAAGTCAGACAGAATTTTGACTTTTAAACTCAGAATTCTGACATTTAAACTCAGAATTTTGACTTTTAAACTCAAAATTTCGAATTTTAAACTCAGAATTTTGACTTTTAATGTCAAAATTTTGACTTTTAAACTCAGAATTTTGACTTTTAAAGTCAAAATCTGAAAGTTATAATTTTGTGTTTTAAAGTCAAAATTTTGACTTTTAAAGTCAGAATTCTGACTTTTAAACTTGAAATTCTGACTTTAAAAGTCAAAATTAGAATTTTAATTTGTTTTTGTTGGCCCCAGAGCTCTTCCGTAGTTTACTCCAGATTAACTCCAGCGCTTTTCTAAATACAGATCTATGGATGGAATGCAAGAAACTTGCACAATTGCTATTTACAGTGTACTTTTGATGGCAAAATTATTACCAACAAAATGTTATTGAATTGCGTGTTTTTTTTTCAGAATTAGCAAACATTTGCTCATTATTATTATTTTTTAATCAAATGCATTTCAAGAAGTGGGCAATGCTAAAATGTCCAACTGATTCAGCAAAGCAATCGACACACATCTTTATACATCTGGCTAACTTTGCCGCAATGTGGCGAGGCCGATACTTAAGGACCATGAACCTTTTTCTTTTATTTGCACAAAGGATTCAAACAGCATGCAGCCACACAGGGACCACTGCGTTCCATGACATTCCAGGACCATCATGGGTCCATAATTTAAGAGCATGTGCTATTCAGCATCAAGGCGTTAGTATGCTTGTTGCACCAAAATGTGAACAGACACAAATAGCACATACATTTATGACTTTCAAAATATAGCAAATGTTTCACATTCTTGATTTCCACCCTATGTTCCAAGTCCTTTCTACCCTGTCCTTTTTTCTTTCTTTCCTATTCCCAACTGCTCCTTCCCAAGAAGGGGGATTTTTTCAGCCAATTTTCCTCATACCCCATTTCCTACAACTTAATGTGCTGTCTTGGGTGTTTATCTTTTCGGGATCACACCTCCGTTTAGTAGCTGTGCTTTTGTTTGAATCTTTTATGCACAAACGCTATAGGGCCTTATGTATAAAAGTGATCAGCACCAATTCTGGAGCAACTCAGAAATCTGATAGGACTTGGATGGGTAAAGTCGGGCCCTGCAACTCCGATAATTTCCTACCTGCGGCAGTTCTTTGGAGACTTCTCTAGCTTTTAAAGGGGTTAAACCTTATTGTCTTGAGCTGTTTTCTTCTTACCAGGCATGCACTCAATGTTATATTTAATTCAGGAGTGGACAAAAATATGAAGAAGTTTGGAACTAGAGAACATTTGTAGGAGCCAGCTGTGAGTATTAGGAGCCAAAGAAGGGATCTACGTATATAGAGATGTATAAAAAGTTTAGGAGTCCATGTCAGTTCACCATGACTGGGTGTGAAATGAAAGGGTGTAGTATTTCAGATTTACTAAAATAGGGATTTTGACTTTCTTTGAGATCCGTCCAGTCAAGCAAAATCTGAAGCAACTATAAGAAGAACCATGCAATGTAGGAAAATACAATATTAAGCCTCTGAAAATGAAGTATTACTATCTCTTTAAATAACCTCATCAATATAGTATAATTTTACTATCTCATTGGGCTAAAATGTGTTCATTGGACTGGTTTGTAGCGATGGAGTGAAGTATCTGCTGCTTTCTTATGAAAGGAAATTGCTTAATGTGGTTTGTATTACAGAAACCGAACATAATAAATCCAGACTGTGTAACAAAGTGGCAAATAACATGTAAAGCAAGGTGATTATGTATTACAATGCGTCTGCTGATGTGCATCACATACATAACCGAATCTTCTGAATTATTCAGCATGTGCAATACACAAAGGCTGTCATTCATTCTAAGCTGATGTAGAATTTGTAAAGCTTTATTCAAAATAGAAAATATCAACAGTTCTGGATCAAACCATCTGCACCACAGGGGACAAATAAAAACTCCCCATTGATTTTAAATGTGAATTTTAACCTCTTGAATGCTAGAATGTTCCCCATTGTATTGCAGAGCAATGCGGTGGAGACCTCTCTGTCATTCAAGGGGTTAAAAAGCTCCACTTAAAGGGTTTTGTCCGCTTATAATTTTATGCTATATTCTAGATTAAAAAAAAAATAAATAAAATGTGGAGTTAGTCCCAAATTCTCAAACCTTTATGGTTTGAGAGATATAACGTTTTAAAGTTCCCCCCTCCCCCACCTTGCACTGACGTCTGACAGAAGGAGATCCCGGTCCCAGGACCAGCCGTCAGCTCTTCAGCAGAGCTGAAATACCGCAATCTAAAAAAAAATACTTAATTGGAATGGTCTACAAAGTGTGCTTGCAAACCAGGCACACTTTGTAGACCATTTCAATGAAGTATTTGTGTTTAGATTGTGGTATTGCGGCTCTGCTGAAGAGCCGGTGGCTGGTCCCAGGATGGGGATCTCCTTCTGTCAGCTAGAGACTAACGTCAGTGCAAGGGGGGGGAGGGGGGAACTTTAAATCATTATATCTCTCAAACCATAAAGGTTTGAGAGATGCTACTTGCTCCACATAATTTATTTATTTTTTTACGTCTACAATATAGCATAAAATTATAAGCGGACATTACTAACCCTTTAAGTCACTGGAAATTATGGTACGATTTTATTTCTCCCTGATTGTGTAGCTGGTATTGCCCTGAATTGCTCCTGATTTTTTCCTTTTGGGCATAAGGACATTTTATAACATTCCTTATGTTTCCACAGATTTTCAGTACTTACATCTGTAGAACTTTCCTTTTTTATTAGTATTTTACACATTTGTTAGCCTTGGAATCAGATGAGGATTGAAAGAATAGGGAGAAGCTGAATGTTTTACTGCCCTATAGTTGGAACAAGATTTGTGGCCATAACTCCTTGCTCTTTACTGTTCTTTGGTTTCAGAGGCTTTGAGAGTCCAGGAGAGTCTGAAATACCAGATGATTCTAACCTCAGGCATGAAGTTGTATGGTGCATCCAGGGGCCTAGGCCCGTATGTATACAAGCCAACTGGAGTTATTCCGGAGTAAACAAACTGCAACATAGGGGACAGATACAAATTCCTGTTAAATTAAATTGGTCTTTTAACCCCTTGAATGCTAGACGTCTCCAATGCATTGCTTCTCTCTGTCATCCAAGGGGTTAAAAAGCTTTATTCCTGTGCATGTGCATTTAGGGACTTTTATTTGTCCCCTGTGGTGCAGTTGGTTCACTCCAGATTAACTCCAGCTTTTATACATATGGGCCTTAGAACCCTTCTTTCAAATTTAAAAGTACCTTAACCCTTTGAGTGCTAGAGAGGTATCCAACGCAAAGAGCACAACCAAAATTATATCATTAGTCAACATATAACATTCTGCGTATGCATTAAAAATTATTTTAGGGCTCTAATATAAAATAACACATTTTTATAGATGCTAATGGGAAATACATGGATTTTTATAATTATATAACTCAAGCTTATTTTTAGATGTTAGTGTTTCATTAATTTCTTCTGCTCTTAAATCTAGGACATGAATGCACTGTTAAATCCTGTTAGGTAATCTTCCTAGCAACCGCTTATCTGAGGATAAGACCATATATCATTTTCCTCCTCTGCCTTTCTGTCTCATAGGTTATGACCTGCAATTATATTTGTTGCTTCCGTATTTAAGCCCTATGTACAGAAGCTGGAGAAATTCTGGGGCAAATCAAGTACAACATGGGGGAAGATTCACTAAGAGGTGATAAAGTAGAGATGACTTCTCCCAGTTTATCACTTCTCCAGTTCCTGTGGAGCCTATTCACTAAGATCTCCAAAAGATGAAGAAATCTTAGTGCGTAGGCTCTATAGAATAACAATGGAATTGGAGAAGTAATAAACTGGAAAAGTCATCTCCATTTAAACACTTAGTGAATCTCCCTCTATGTGTTTTTTTTTTTTTTTTTTTTTTTTTTTTTTAACTGGAGGTATAATCAGGGAGCCTACATAACCCTTTAGGGACCAGAGGGGTTTGAAGCAGTACATTCCACTTCCTTAAAGGATTATGATTACACTGTGCAGTGAGCAGAGTTTGAGGCCTATTGGCAACTGTCATGTCTGCCTCCATGGACATAACATTCATTACTTATTTGAAGCTAAAATTTCCTGAACAAAGGCACAAGGTCAAAATGCATAGGGGGCATTAGGAATTTCTGGACATAGTAAGATAAGTGGTGTATTACTATTAGATGGTATTTCTTAATTAATGTCTGTTTAAAGGCTGTGTGCCAGATAAGTTGATCAAGTGACTTTATGGTACACATGTTAATCTGTCATTAGACTAGGCCTGGAGAAATGAATGCATCTCTTATGCATGAGAACAGTGACTGTTTTTGTTTGTACAATTTTCATATGACATTAGGATAGTAAGGGAAAGTTATCACTTGCTTTTCATGTGCCATAAAGTGGCAAAGACTGAACAGCGTGACACATTCTGCTACTGTTCAACACATTTACATGCATATATAGAAAGTGTTTAGAAGTACATTTATAAAACATGGATTTTTTTTCAAACATAATGTAAAAGTTTAATGTTCCAGTCCCTTTGAGACTTCACTCATCCGATCCCCCTGTGGTTTCTACAAGTACAAGTGAAAGCTTTTCCTTCTTACAGTTTGATCAGTGACCGGTAATATGACATCTGAGCAAGGATGAACTTCCCAACCATTCAAACCCAATAATATTAGCGCATGCACAAAAGTGAAATCCATGTACGGTGCTGTCACAATGGAGATTATTGGGTTCGAGCTTACTCCAGTTTTGGAAGCGTTAATGGCATGTATTTATGTTTTGGGAAAAATGACTGTTCAGCTGGCAAAAATTCTGGCTCAGTGAATTTATAAAGAAATGTTGCTAACTTCAACAATTTAGTGACAGAATTTTTGCCACATTCTTCTCACTAGCTATAGTTTTGTTCTTCACCATTCCAGGCACTAACATCAATTTGCTAACAACATAGTTATAAAGATGCCATACTCATTTATAAATCCGACCTGCCATTATCGCCAGTTGCTATTACTTGACCGTTCTTTAAAATGTACTAAAAACTGTTTTTATAAATCTCCCCCCATGTTATTAGTCAAGGATCAAGCCAGCAGCAAAGGTAGACATTGCCTGAGCCTCATTAAATTAACCCTGAGCTACCAGCATAGCATAACGGGAATCAGGGACAATTAGTAGGGAGGTGCACTAAACTTTAGTATGGGTCCAGTCTGATGATATGGTGATGAACTGGACCCAAATCCAACTCGTGGTATACAGGAATCTATCATCACATCCCTGCAATAACACCTAAAATACTCCTGCATTGCCTTGCCTTTTCCATGCTGTGGCCAGGTTTACTATGTTGCTGTCTTCTTGCCTAGTTGCTTATTTGCATATTGACATTTGGTTTAATGAGCCATTTTCTTATTCCTGAGGGTGTGTTGATATGTGAATGTGGCTATTTACCACACTAAGCTCCAGTAGCTGGTAATGCTGTTTTAATGCTCAGGAATAAATTTGCCTCCCTATCAGCTTTTCATTGCGTAGAGCCGACTATCAACAAATCTATTTCAACAGTGTACAGCTTTGTTGACATCTGACAGCTCCTATCAATTTACAGTGCTGCATGCCTTATATTGTAAGTTGATAGGAGCCCTTAGATGCCAACATATCTCTGCACTGTTAACATCGATCAGGTGATAGTTGTCTGTGCACTGTTTGCACCCATCAGCTGACAGTCCGCTCTGAATTGTTTACGTGAAACAGCTAATCAGAAGCTAGTGGGGAGCCAGCTAATCTGTGGCTGGGACTTCAAGCAAGATGTACATTGGGGTTTAGAAATATTTTCCGTTAAAGTTATCACTTGGAGTGCCTGAGAGATATGAATTGCACTGCATTGTGATGGTCACCCATCTGGCACTCAAATGGTTATGGGGGGATCTACTGCTGTCTAGTGCTGAAGTCTCTGGGTGAAGGCATCCTCTCTTCTCCCCTGAGCCACTGATTAACTTACCTGTGCTTAAAGTGGAACTACCACCTTTAAACAACTAGGAGGCGTTGGTAGGAGCCATTCAGCTCCGGAAGGGACTGACAGAGCAGGCGCGCGGACGTCATTATGGCAAGATGTCTGTGATCCATCCTGCCTGTCAGCCCCGGAAGAATTGATAAATCTATTAAACAAGGTAATAATTCTAGCGACTAGCGCTACTAAGCAGCTAATCACCAGATGGGGAGTTATTGAAGCTAAAGTTGTTTAAAGGTGGTTCTGCTTTAATCGGGGAAATCCTTACATCCTGGCCTGTTGGTGGCACTTGAGGACTGAATTTGGACAACCCTGCTCTATGGTAAAGTGATCTCCTCATATCAAAAGATATACTTTACCATTAAATTGAACTTAAGTTCATCTCCCCTATAGCCGCTCTATGAAGGTAATTTACATTTACAGTTTACTACTCCTTTTAAAATACATTTCATGCTGATGACAGACAACAACCTTATGGCCTTGGGCTGTTTTCTTCTTACCAAGCATGCACGCAATGTTCTATTTAGTTCAGGAGTGGACAAAATATGATGAAGTTTGGAGCTACACATCATTTCTAGGAGCCAAAGAAGGCATCTATGTGTAGAGATGTATAAAAGGTTTCGAAGTTGGCAGTGACATTTTAGGAGCCCTGCCTCCTGGATTTCCGGGATTTTTCCACAACTGATTTTAATTATTTAATTGTGCCTAAAATCTAAGATGGGCACTTCAAGGTGGGTTGATAAAGGACTTTTTAGTTATTTTTTATACTCGTTTTTAATAGAGAACCTCACATCTTCAATAGGGAAAAATTAGACTCCTCTTTTCACACTCATAACATTGTACCACAGACTGCAGTATAAATTACTGATGATATCTCTTGTTTCAGGATAAATGGCTATATGGCATTGGGCCCCAAAAAATGCTGTGTATGCTTGGTGATCTGCTTGCTAAAGTGCAGCTGTAAATTACTCTCCACAGCATGAGAGAAACCTATGTCTCTCCAGTTGTTGTTGGTCAACAACATCCATCATCCTTGGCCTACTTGGCATGTTTGGGAGAGGCAGATTGTCTGAACCTGATAAAATTAAAAATTTGAATTTATTATTTTATTATTTACATTGTCTGGCCTACTTAAATGAGGTAGATTTTAGTGAACATAGATAAGTTTTGTGCTTGGAATAGTTATTTTTTTTTTTTTTTTTTTACCAATATGGGCATTTTCTTCCAGTGTACAATCAAGTGAATTTTCTATTCTGTGTGGAGAGAGTGAATCAGGGCTGCTAATGAAGCATTCCACAGTGTCACATACACACTTTCAGGTATACATAACAAATACATGCCTACAAGGTTACTCTCAGGCTAACTGTTCAGACAGTACCTTACCTTCCAGAAAGGGCCCAAAAGTGAGTATATCTCCCCATGCAGACTATTCACACACTTTCAAAACTGATCACTCACTGCCATCACTAGGGGAAGTTCCCCAGCCTGGCTACCTATGGATGCCCTTCAGTTTAACTCAGACTTCCTTTATCAGACAAAATCCCAATTTAGAACAATACTGCCATGTTAGAAAAAAATAATAAATTGGTATATAGGGTGCATACAGTCACAACTAACAGTAGATACTAGATGTCCACACATACTGTCCTGCAAATGTTTGACATAGTACCTTAGTGTGTTCTAATAGTTCCATCTTGCAGGGAGGCTGGACTATTACATGAAAGCCCTTCTCTGGCATAGAATTAGGGAGTGGCAATACGTTTATAATATAAATGTAATTGTTTATGGCCCCCATAAAGTGCGCCACCAATGCCAGGGGAGGAAAAATCCCAGGAAGACCAGTGTTGGGAAAATGAAATAGAAAAACTTGTACAAGTTAAAGTCTTCACCATTACTGGGGCGAATAGCACAGCAGGACACACATGCAACTTTATCAAGCAACATGCAGCAACAAGATGAATCAAACAGTTTGGCTTTTCCCTCCGTTGTAAAAGGTGGAGGAGTTTTGGGGCAAGCCATTTGCACTGTGGGGAGAACTAGAAATTCCAACATTTTTTTTTTTACAATGGGGATTTTAATCCCTCGTATGCTAGAGAGGTCTCTCATTGGAGATCTCTCTAACATTCAAGGGGTTAAAATTCACATTTAAATCAATGGGAATTTTTTGTTGTCCACCTACAGTGCAAACAGTTCGCTCTAAAACTCCTCAAATTTTCTATTGGTAATATGGCCCTTAGTTACATGGCCAAGCAGTGTCACTGGCATCAGCTGACATCCTCTCACATCCACTTGCCATGTCAGAATCGTTGTGCGAGACCAGTGGTACTAAGCACTGCTGGCTTTGTGTGGTGTATCTAGCGACGTGAAAGGATGTGACTTTGCTAAGCAGCACAGCTCACATAAAGTGTATGCTGAGTATTGGTTTTACTGATGCATATTGCAAAGCATCAAGAAGAGTGAAGAAGCAGGGTTAGGATGGGTAAGTCGACAGTTAAAAATAAATAAATAAATAAACTTACCATATTCTAGGGGTGCACCGAAATGAAAATTCTGAACCGAAACTTTAGGATGCACTTGGCCGAAAACCGAAACCGAAAAATTACTTTTTTTAATTTATAGGGCGATGCCAAACAAAAAATATAGTAGAGCAAGTGCCCCCACCAGCTCTAACTTGCCCCCCATCATCTCCAACTTGCCCCAACCAGCTCTACTTTGCCCATCAGCTCCAAGCTCCAACTTGCCCCCCATCAGCTCCAACTTCCCCCACCAGCTCTACTTTGTCCATCAGCTCCAACTTGCCCCCCATCAGCTCCACTTTGCCCCCGCAAGCTCTACTTGCCCCCATCAGCTCCAGCTTGCCCCCACCAGCTCTACTTTGCCCGTCAGCTCCAACTTGCCCCCACCAGTTCTACTTTGCCCATCAGCTCCAACTTGCCCCCGCATCACATACCTGTAGCTGCTGGAGATCCCGTTTGTTCTCTTTAGTAATGCAGAGCTCTGGCAGATTATGTCATCTCCCAGCGCGCTCTGCATTACTAAACGGCGACGAGGGAGCTCAGTAGCTACAGGTCTGTGCTGAAGACCGCACAGACCTGTATGTATTGCGGTGCAGGGCGAGGGAGTCCAAAACGAGTGAAGTAAAATCTGCAGCACAGCACACGGATGCGCTTCAGTTGCAGCACACGGGGACATCACCAGCACAGCCACATACATCACTGCTGTTCTTGTTTAGTGCCTCCGTATGCTGCAGCTGAAGCGCATCCGTGTGCTGTGCTGCAGATTTTACTTCACTCATTTCGGCCATTTTTTTTATTTCGGCTTTTTGCCGAAAATGCCATTTTCGGCCGAAACATTTCGGCCGCTGAAATTTCAGTGCACCCCTACTGTATTCATAATGTGCATTTTGCTTTGTATAAATTGATGTCACTACAATGTAAACCTATTCTAAAAAAAACTGTAATTCTTCCAGCTATTTTAGTAAACTCAATCCACGTTCAGTCCTCAAGGGCCACCAGCAGGCCAGGATGTAAGAATTTCCCTGATTAAGCACAGGTGAGTCAGTCAAAATGAATGAGCCACTGATTAACTAACCCGTGCTTAGGGAAATCCTTACTTCCTGGCCTGTTGGTGGTCCTTGAGGAGTGAACATGGGAAGTCCTGCTTTAGGGGATGGGAGGGAAATACTTTGCATAGAACCTGTGTGGGAGAGAGATCGAACAGTCTACCTTGGGGCTGCATAGATATATGAGAGAGAGGTAATTTTTCTTTTTGTACCATCACTATATTAATAACCCTTTGATTGCCAGAGGTATCCATTGCATTGTATAGACTACCCCGCTGGCACTTAGGGGACTACTGCTTTTCATAATGCTGCAGTGTCTCTACATCCTCTCTGCCCTCCCCAGCGCATGGACACCTTTACAACTGAATGATATGCTAATGATCACAGTCTCCCCCATCCCCTTATAGCCCTAAATTTTAGTGCATATGGCGATATGCTCAACACACATCGCTATAGCATTGACCCATAGTGTATTTCCCTCAAGGTGACTACTACAGACTTATGAGGATGTAAATCAGACTCCCACACAGGTCAGTGATGAGTTGAGAGTTGCCTTACAGCTGCAAGTCTCTAGGTAGAAGAGTTCGATGTCAGCAAATCCTGTGTGGGTGTCATTTCAACTCTCTCCCCCGCTCGACAAGTATACTACTCTCCCACACCCCTTACTCAGTGGTCACGTTCACAAGTCTGAGTAATTTGCAGCTTTTTATACCTTTTGGTTGCTTTATTGCCTGACTAATGCACAATGCTACATTTACATTCATGTATGTATATGCAAAAGTTTCCATGATATGACAGGGCTTTAAGATACACTAAATTGCATGTGATGTTCTTCAGCAAGCTAGCAGACACACATTTTGCACTCCTCATTCCCTACATTCTTTTGAGATGGTGAATTACCCCCCCCTCCCCCTTAAGGTCCAGAGTGGTGCGAAGCAAAATGTTCCCCAACCCCCCAGTCCTTAAGGAAATAAAGATTATTGTACTCTGATTCAGAAGTTTACCCTATTTGTTGTGATATGAAAGTATGGAAATTATTATTATA
This sequence comes from Rhinophrynus dorsalis, assembly GCA_037306005.1. Lineage (NCBI taxonomy): Eukaryota > Metazoa > Chordata > Amphibia > Anura > Rhinophrynidae > Rhinophrynus > Rhinophrynus dorsalis. Next base: position 158,313,135 of record CM074719.1, read on the forward strand.
TGTGATTCTTACAGCGCACACTCAGTAGGATTTTAGCATTGATCTACCAATACATGTGTGTTTATATTGTACAGTGCCTACGGTCTCTCTCTACTATAGTAAAAGTACAAGTTTTCCTCTGCCTAGACTTAAACTAAACTCTAGTGTTTTAACTCCAGTCCATTGTGTTTAGTATCTAATGCGGTTCCTTGTTACCTTAACAACACAAGCTTGGTGAAGTCCTTGCTCTCAATTTCTCCGTTAGTGATGTAAGCTACTGAAATGTCACACAGCCCCCTTGGATTATGCTGATCCTTCAATGGGTTTGCATCTGATCAATATTGGGAGGCTTAAAGTAAGACATTTGGAAGAGGAAGGCAACTGAATTTACCAGACCTGGAGACATTCCGAGAGATGGTAAAATATCCTAAATGAACTGTATTCTATTAAGAGGTTTTTTTTTTGGGCCACTCATCAGTATAAATGATGGGCTCCCCTGTTCTGCATTTATTAAGAAAAATTAGTTTTTTTGTAGGTAGTTAGGGGATACTGCCTCTTTAAATGGATCTAACAAATTCTTCTCTTCCAAATTCTTGTGTTCACAAGACTGTCACATATTTCTAAATCAAATACCAATTTACATTAGGATCATATTGCGCTTTAGCTTTAATGCTTTGAGTACCAGCGGGGTAACACAACACAACACATTGAAAAGCAATGCGTTGCATACCCCTCTGGCACTCAAAGGGTTAAACTATTCCTTTTTATATATTTTGTTTTTTTTCCATAAATTATATGGCAGTCAGTATCTATTTATTTAACGGAAAAATGTTACATTTAGTTTGTAACCATTTAAATTAGATGTTGAAGGGGGGGCAAACAGTATTCAAAGTAACAGTCACAACATTATCCATGTACCATCTGCTTGGGACTTTATTGCCCTAAACCCTGAAATTAGATTGTTAGCTCTACAGGACAGGGATTTATTATATACTAGTGTAAAAGCCCATGTACACGGGCCAAGGTCGAGGTGATGTTAAGAGGCTGGTCCTGCCCTGCGTCCTGCCGCTGACGCAGTCATGGACTGTAGAGACTGCCCGAAAGCACAGAATGCTCCCAGCACAGAACTCCCAGCATTCTGTGCGTTCAGGCAGTCTATGCTGCGCATGATGGCTTCTGCCAAACATCCTAGCATATTATTATATAGGATGATGAATTCCCTACAAAGCACTATAAAACATCATCTCTTTGAAAGAGAAGTATTTACTAAACACATCACTGACTGTATGGTACCAATGCAGTCTAATCTGTAGTAATCATTCTACAGTGGATTCTGTGCACAAGTGCGATCTCCCAGACTTGGTGGCTGCAAAGACATCGGTGCTGATTCCCATATGGTACTCTGCATCAAATGGATCAATGTGTAAAAAGGTAATTGTGCTCCAGGCTTGTATAAGTAAACATGAAACAATTCCGTAGTAAACTAACCACGCTATAGGGGACATCTATAAATCCGCAACAAAGAAACTGTTTGCACCAAAACAATCCACAGCAATTTTGATACAGTGAAAAGTAAAAACAATATTGTCTTTGCTTTAAACAATTTTTAAAAAAGATAATACAAATCAGGGCTCAAAATTTGAAGCCCTGAGCTATTAGCCAGGCCTGAAAAGTTACTCGCCACCAGTTTCCAAGCCCAGCCCCACCCATATCCTCACCTTTAACCCAACCACGCATTAGCCTCTCAAGCATTATAGCAGTTAAATGCTTCATTTAAATAATGTGAAAGTGTTTTTAGGACCCACTACTTCTCCCCACAACGTGGTACAGTTGATTTGCTACACTTTGTCTTTATACATAAAGGCCATAGTAAACAACACAATGCTTAACCTTTTAAAGGCCATAGGATGGTCTAACAATAGCGCCACTGTAAAAGATCAGGCTATAGAGGTACTTCATGCAAAAATTCAAGTTCCAGCTGCAATAACTTGCGAATAAAACATCTATCAACAGTTGCAGTTTCCGTGTTTTAATCAGAAGTAAAAACTCTGAATTATATTTTTCCAATATTAAGCTTTAAAATCTTTTTAAAGCACTGGGCAACCAATGATTTAAGCTGATGAGATCAGACTTGTGTAGTCAAGTTAAAAAGGAAGGTTCAGTGAATCAAAAGGATCCGTGCGACCACATGGCGTATTAACCATGTTGCCATGATGACATGAGAATCTCGCACTGTGGCGAAATGAGAATCTCGCATTGCATGACAGAGTGAGATTCTCAGGTTGCCTACTGAAAGGTCGCATATGAGTATGTAGATCCAAGGCGCTGTGATGTGTGCATGTATACCGCATGGTATTAGATGCTACTTAGTCAATGAAAAGTGAATATCAAAGCAACCACACGTGTAGGGTTATCCAGCTATAAACATCACTCTGTTGCTCCAATTACAAGAATGTGAAGAATTTCACACCTCCCAACATTTTACATGACCAAAGAGGGACACTGGTGTTGTAGGTGGTGGTGCTGGTGGGCGTGTCTTTACTGAGAATTTTTATGTTATTGGATGACCTGCTGATACCTCTTTGTGTAACCAAATAAATTATTTAGAACAAGACCAAAATACTTTATAAGGTCTGTCCCTCCCACTTGTTTTGTGGTGCATCCTTAATCCTTTGAGTGCGAGAGAGGTGCCCATTGCATTACAAAGCAATGCATTGTTCACCCCTCTGGCATTCAAAGGGTTAACAGCATAATCCCATTCACTCATCTGTAATGAGCCATCAGTGACCGGAAATCTCTGACCTTAAGACCTTAGTGGTGGGCATACTTCCCCCCCACAAACACACTCCTCACTATAGTGCCGCTTTAGTGAATACCCCAACATTTACTAAAACTCACCAAGGTTTGGCTCAATTAATGTTGGACACCAAAATAAATTCCTATACCACTTAACCCTGTGAGTGCCAGGGGGGATATCCAAATGCAATGTGTTGGATATGTCCCTGGCACCTCATAGGGTCAACATAAGCTCTCTGGCTATTGCTTAGACTGGAGAAGGGACACATGGAGGTTGCCTCAAGTAGATGCACGATAATCGTATCCGGTACCAGTCACATCCTATATCACTGGAATATAACCCCATGGAGATTAGTGAGCTGGGAGCACAACGTAAAGGTAAAGCAGAGCAATAAATCCACCAGTGGCAGTTTTGACTGCTGAGGATGCTGGTATCATATGCCTGGTCCATCAGTCAGGCGTGCGCTGTGCATCTAATTAAATGTTCAACTCATGGCCAGTCTATGATCATCTCTTCCTCCTCCTCCGGCCTGGCCTAACACCTCTGTGTCACCTCAAGGCCAGGCAGATAATGGCAGCAGTGTGAGCTCTCATGTCAGTCCTGTCCGTGAAGCACCGTGTGGCCAGATATGAACTCCTTCCCCCATGTAATGATGAACTCCGGCGCTACCGCTCATAATAGAGACACAGACATGAGTGAAACACACATCACAGTGCATTGAATCTGCAGGGAAAGGGGCCATTTTCATACAGGGCTTCAATTTCCACTGATACAAATAATGACTCGCTATATAGAGTAAAAAAGTGACTTTTGTTACCAGGGGGAGATAGTAAGCAGATGTTGCTGCCTGTAGATCAATGTGTTTTGCGTGTAAGAACACTTAGTCCTGATCAAAAGGTTTATATTGTTTGATTCTCCATCTTCACAAATTACATTTGGGGGTGGGAGTGCTCTACGTCACTACTCTTACTATCAATCAGAGTGCAAAATCTCGCTAATGCTACAATGCCATAGTAATAATAGTGCTTTCCTCTCATATCAACTTAGAGAAAAAAATAAAATCGAACATATGCCCCCAGGGTGGCACAAAACTAATCAACCTAATGACAGACAAATCTATATCTATAACTCCATCTCACCCTGACAACAGCCATCAGTGAAAAACACCCATAGTGAACATTCCAAGAGGAAACCTATGAACTCCAATGGCATTGTGCACTATAGGAAGAATTACCCATTCCTCACCATTTTCTTATCACTGTAACATAGAGCTATCCATTATTGCTTTCATGGGGAAAATTTACCCAAAGATGGAAAGAATACAAACACAATCAGTGATATAAACAAAACTATAATAAAATAAATAAAAACTGCTGGAAAACATCTGCCTGTAACCGAAGAGAAAGTAGCAACAAGTTCAGTGGTGTCCATGCTGATTTTTATATAATGTATATAATAGCTTAAATGGTAACTGGATGTTATCAGCAACCATCAGCTTCAAGGGTTCTATGTATTCTAGACTCTCTAGATTCAAATAACGATCATCCAAGGGTTTAATCAGGATGTAAACAAAGCACACGCACACACACACAAAATCATGGACCACCTTAAAATGAGATGCTACATTTGACCTCAAATCAGAACCTCTACTATCACTTAGATATTTGTTAATATATTCTCTTAAATTCTAGTAGTTTTCCCAACATACTGGATATTGAAAATGACAATATAAGCTTATACACTACGCTTTACATCTTTATATGGCACAGTTAATGCATGATTTCATTTAAATTCCTGACCAGTTACACTGGAGGTGAATGCATTCAACTTCTTAATGAGACTACAGCAGGCATAGCAGAGACTCACACACTTGTGTGGCCTCTGTTGTTAGTCGCATATTTCTCTGTATGCTTCTATCTCTTGGTGACAACAAACTGGCTATTCTTTTTTTTTTTTTTTTTTTTTTGTAGAATTTTATTGAAAGAACAGCAGGTACAATAATATAAAAAGAAGAAAGGAAATGGCCATCATTAAGCAGAAAGAGATATCAAATGATCGGTACAAACAAGGTGGCTTCATAGAAAGAAAAGAACCATGTCACAAAGATTGTGCTGATATGACCTAGTCAGTAAAGCAGCATAATATACAATGTTGCAAAACTAAAATGGGCTCAACTAAAGCAAGTTAAGAAGAGAGAAAGTGAATAGAATACAGACAGTAAGAACTGGAGGAAAAGGGAAAGAAAAAGTAAGGAGGTAATGAAGAGGGGGAAATACAGGTGGTGAGGGTGAGAGTGGGGGAGATCACACCAAACATGACACAGACAAGATACAAAAGGTGGGGAAAATGGCTATTCTTGATGTTTTTCTAAGGACAAATTTGAAACTCTCTGATACCACTTTCTGTAAATTGTCATCCTTATTTAGCAATGAATCCTTCTTCTTCAAGTTAGTCTTAATCCTATTAAACTCCAGGCTATATGGGGTAGAAAAATAACATTCTCAGTTCCTAGATGTAACTGCCTCTTTTTATTCCTAAGTGAGTATATCTGCATTATAAAATACTAGTTGAACAGCCCGTTACACGGGCCACAGAGCCTCTGGCAGCCGGTCGCGGGGCAGTCACACGCAGTGGAGACTGCCCGCGCCTCGGCTGATACAGAGCTGGACTCTCCTTCGGAGCGCCCAGCTCTGTATCAGCCGCGGCGCGGGTACTCTCTACTGCGTGTGACTGCCGCACGCGCAGCAGTGTCTACTGCGCATGTCGGGCGTTACACACAACTTGGCGAATTATTATATAGGATGTCTCTGCGGGTTTCTGTGGCTCTAACATCAATGTTGTATAACCTCTCTGAACAAATCTAACAGACATTGTCTTTGATGTATTAAGAGATGTTCAGGGAGCAGTTTTGTAGACTAATAAACTGCCTAATTGGAATATCTCTGATTATTTGACCTGATTGCAACTTTCTGCCTGTATTAGGCTATTATCTGCTATTTGTTTATGGAAAACATCTGTAATTATGTAATTATTGAGAGGGTCAACCCTCAATATAAGATCTAAAAAAGGCAACCCTGAAGCCGATGGTTGCCAATAATATCCAATTATCAATGCAGACTATTTTAGTATATATCAACACGGACACCATTAAACTTTTTATTACCTTCTCTTTAGTTACAGACAGGTGTTCATGTTCATTTTTAATTTGTATTATGTTTTAAGTGTTTTGTATATGTCCCTTATGGTGTTTCGTATTCTTGTCATGTCTGGGTTCTTCTACCCATGAAAGCTGAAATGGATAGCTCTATGTTACAGTGATCTGAAAATGGGGAGGTACTATCCTTGCCATTTTGCACAGTGCTATTGAAATATAAAAATATATATGTTTCCTCTTGGAATGTTTGCCGCAGGTGTTTTCCTGAAGCCTTTCGTGAGGGTGAGATCAAGTTATAAATGCAGATTTGTCCCACTCCATTATTAGGTTGATTTTTTGTGCCATAATTCTGGGCTATGCTCTGTTTATTTAAGCCAATGCCACAGCAATAAAAGAGCCTTTTTAACATTAGGAAGTTTTTACTCTATGAAACTAAGTGTAGTGCACCTATTTGTCATTTGTGGGTAAGCCTTTAAAGATGGAGAATCAAACAATGGCAACTTTTTGATTATGACTAAGCATTCTTAAATGCAAAAAGTCTTAATCTACCAACAACATCTGCTTACTGTGTCCTCCCCAATAATGTAAGTCACCCTTTTACACTATACATCAAGCTCTTATTTGTATTTTTTTTTCCTTTTTTTACATTTTACTGCATCTTAAAGGGGTAGTAACACAATAAAAATATATTATTCCCACTGCTGATAAGTTTGTTATTCAAAAGTTGGTGCATCTAGATTTGAGCTGCAATATCTCAGTGGCCTGAAACTTTATAGTGGCGCTGTTGCTACACCATCCTGTGAAGGTGTATGATCAACTGACTATATTTGTCTATATGATAGTGTAGCAACAGCGCCATTCTAAAATTTCAGGCCATTGGGATACTGCACCTAAAAAATTCACATTTGAGCTATAATAACATTTAATTAAAACCCCTCTCAGCAGTGGGAGTTCCCTTGTTTTACTCAAGAAGATAAACCCTACAATATATATATTTTTCACATATTGAGTGTTTATTATCCCTTTAATTGGTAGGAATTGTTTTGGTGGGACCACTTTTTGTTGCTGATGAAGGAGTGTTAGGACAGCTCTGGTCTGCTCATAGAACTATCAATTTACTATTTGCAGTTTACATGACATGATGTGTTTAAGATGCCAATTAATCATTGGGGATTTTTATTTCTCCCTTACGGTGCAGTTGGTTTGCTTTGGAATACTTTCTTCTTTTGCGTGTGGCCTTGTATGTTAACTAACACATTAATCCAGCACGTGTCTGCCTGTCACACAACTGGTTCGCTTTTTATTCTCGGATTATCTAAGCCTGTCTGTCTTCCTGTGTTCTCAATTCGCCTTCTGGATCTTTTTACAGTAATGCAGTCCTTGCTGAAAAATGAAATTATTTGGTTTTAAAAAGTCTCCAATTTCAGATTAACAAACTGTATCATACTTTAATATTTATAAATAAGCAGTGTTGCTTAAACTACTCTATGAATACTGTTGAACACCAGTGTTTATAAATTGATTGCTTTCAAGGGGCTATTTAAAGTCTTGGTGATTTTTGATTTCTATCCTATGGTGCAGAGTGAAATTACTCCATAACTGCATTAAAGTGGATGTGTCAATTATTTATACCATAATCTAAATAGTTAGGCTACATATCGAATACTTCTAAAACTTTATTTTTTTGTTTGTTTGTTTTATTTGTTGTAAATTTAACTTAGAAACTCTGTCCCCCAGCTACTTCCGCATAGACTGCGGTTACCTGCTCTGTAACCACAGTCCGTTGCTCTGCCTCTGCTCTCCTCCCTCCTCCAATGACAGAGGCTTCTGTCTGTAAGCTGCAGCTGTCTCATTGGCAGAGATCAATATCTACCAATGAGACCGCTCCAGCTTACAGACAGAAGCTTCCGTCATCTGAGGATGGAGGAGAGCAGAGGCAGAGCAGTCTATGTGGAAGTAGCTGGGGGACAAACTTTCTAAGTTAAATTTACAACAAATAAAACTTAAAAAAAAATAAATAAAAAATAATAATAATAATAATAACGTTTAAAGAGTATTCAATATGTAGCCTGATTATTTAGGCTATGTTATAAATAGGTGACACATCCACTTTAAACCTCACTTTGGAATTTCCCAGAGCTCCAAAAGGATTCCAGAAAGCCATTTAATCTTGGCCAGAAACTGATTGCAGAATTGTCCGTAAGAAAATCTCAGCAGAAGCTGAGAATAGCCATTCGGCAAAATTTGTTGGAATGGAATCTGTTCCTCAATAACGGATCTTTTGCTTGTATGCAATTGGGTTCTCTGTGACATCATTACTGCTGTGCTTTTCTTTTACATGTTTCTTTGGGTTTGCTGGTCTCCAGCCTGTTAACAGCAGCCCTCATTGGGCCATATGGAAAAAGGCACAAGTGGAACAATTCTTGGCCTATCAATTGCACCAGAGCAAACAGTTTAGAACTGCCATGGATTTAAATTGGGCTTTTAGCCCTGTTAATGCTACACAGGTCTCTATTTCATTGTTTGTCAATGGACTCTGGAAAGATCAGATTTTTCAGCTGACATTACAGTTAACAAAATGGGCTATTTAAGTCTCGTCCTCTAAAATGATCAGTGGCTACAGCAGAGGCAGACAGCATTTCGCTCTCCAGCTGTTGGTAACTACTACTCCCATGATCAGAGGCTGGCTAGGTATGATGGGAGTTGTAGTCTCCAAAAGCTGGAGGTCCATAGACTGATTACTTCTAGTCATGCCTTGGAATTCTCCAGATCTGTTCCTAGTCTCCAGTTTTTAAAGTGTTAGTAATGTGCCATTAAAAATAGCTTGAATTTTGTAGAGCTTCAAAAGTTGAATGCAAAAAACGTATCTCTCAAACCGATATGGTTTGAGAAATACATGCATTCAGATTTTGATGTGTCCTGCTTTCAGCTGTAAAGCTGTCAGCAGGAGATCCATGTCTCCAGGGGCTCAACCTGAATAAATTCCCAGGTTTGATTCTAGCTTACATTAAGTTAATTAAAGGATAGCTATTGCAAACCAAAAGTACATATTGATGTGGTCATTGAACAGTTTTTATTTATGTGTAGTCATTTAACTTAATGGTCAATGGAACTTTATAAAGAGATCATTATCTTAATGATAAACACAATTTTACCTTAAGGAAATTCTAATGACCACTAGTACAGTAACTCCTTGAGTGCAATGCTCACCCCCTCAGGCACTCAAAAGGTTAATCAATTTCTGGTTATGCAAAATTAACCTTTATTAGTGCAGAATGTTATGGCCCATATTTTATAAAAGTTATCCTGGAGTAAACCAACTGCACCATAGGGGACAAATAAGCCTTCCTAATTTCCCAAACACTTGAATAGAGTTTTTTTTTAACTCCTTGAAAGTCAGAGAGGTCTTCATTGCATTGCATGGTCATGCCAGATGCCAGCCTGAAACGCTGGGTTGCCACCTTGTGCCCTTGGATGGCTCAAGGGCTCTGGACTGAAGCAGAAAGTCTTCTGTCCGTCAGTGTTCTGGAACTTTGGACAATTCACCTATCTCTGCAGCATTTGCCTCAGTCCCTCCAGGGAATCCAGTCCTATAGTGCGACTGCGGTGACCTACATCAGCCACCAAGGAGAGATCAGAAGAGCAGCCTCAATGTACAAGATTCTGGTGATCCACAAGTGGACGGAGGCACACATGCCTGCTCTCCCCACTGTTTTTCTTCCAGGGGTAGACAATGTTGTGGCAGACTCTCGGTTGCCAACCCCTGGACCCTGGCAATTGTGAGATCAAACAGACTATACTCGACTCTATGTAGTTTGTCTAGGCGTAGCCAAGTTAATAGCCTACTAGCATGATTAAAGTTGTACTGCCAAAGCCTGTAACACAGTGTTTCTCAACTCCTGCCCTCAGGACCCACTAACAGGCCAGTACTTAGGGATTTCTCTGCTAGAGCACAGGTGTGGTGATCAGAGGCTCATTCACATTGATTAACTCACCTGTGCTCTAACAAGGAAATCATCAAATCCTGACCTGTTATTGGGTCCTGAGGACAGAAGTTGAGAAACACTGCTGTAACATAATCTGTTATTTAACCCCTTAAGGACCAGCGGTCCCGGGGCGCACCGTCCCTTAAGGACCACATAGGAAGCTTTAACGTGCCGTCCCACGTGACTGATCAAGTGGGGCAGCACGTCAAACGGGGCACTGGAAGAGATCGCTCCGGTCTTGGAGTGATCAACTTCAGTGCCCGGTATTACTCGCCGCACTCCTACAGGAGCGCGGTGAGTAAAAGTACGTGACGTGCCAGGACCGTCACTGGTCCTTAAGTGCCGGACCAGCGTGACGGTCCTGCCACGTCAATGGTCCTTAAGGGGTTAAAGCTGATGCTTAAGTGTGGTTTAAATTATTAAAAAAATAAAAATACATTTGCCCCACCTCCAATAAACTTAAACAGTGCTGTCTTATGACAGCAGTTTTTGGTTTAAAATCCAAATTGCCTTGTTTATGACTTGATTTTGGAAGCTGAAATTGTAGTTTATAACTTTGCATCTAGTAAAGTGCAGAGTAGATTTAACCCTTTGAGTTCCAGAGGGGTACATAAAGCATTGCATACTCCTCTGGCACTCAAAGGGTTAAAAATCTTGCACGACCAAATATGCTCTGTGAAATGAAATTAATTCAAAAGGATGTTCACTTGTCAGCAAGACAGAAACATACTGAATGGTGCATTATTCCAATTTCTCTTTCATTGTGCATTGTGAAGTCTTATATAATGGTCTGGTGCTGCTTGCTGGGAAGATGAAAGAATTATGACTATCTCTACTTAGATGGCACAGCTTGTGACAGAAAGTGGCTCATTGATTTCATATGCCAGTGTTTGCCACAGTTTACGTCCCACAAGACATAAAATGACCTTTGGACGCTTTACTCTGGTAAACGGAAAAGAAAACATAATTCTCTGCAATCTCCATTTGCTTTATTGCTGTCTTGGACAAAGATGTAACACAAAATGTGTTTCTTAGAAACGTAATGTTTGTGTTTTATAGAAGGCTAGGCTTCAATGTGACAACTGTAATTTCCTCTTTTTGTGGTTTATTAGAAGGTCTTTACTGTGCATATAAATATTTAAATAAAATGTGTGCCATATTATAAGAAAAGCAGAGAATACAGCTTTGTTTCTGATTGAGTTCTCTTAAATGTGCCTTATTGTAACAAAGTTAATTAATGTTCATTTTAATATTTTTATATGTTATGGGATATTGCATGTGCTGGTTTTTCTTCAGACTGGATTAGAAATGTGGTAAACAGGAGATGACTTCTCTAGTGTGATACACTCTCCAAATCCTATGTTATTTCAAGGAGCTATGCACTAAGATTTAGCAGGTTGGAGAAATGTTAGTGCATAGGATCCAGAAAATAACATAAGGACTGGAGCATGTATCATACCAGGCAAGTAATCTCTTCTTTATCACACCTGAACACATATCACACCAGGAACTGAGAATAATGACAATTTCTTGCAACCAGCCTGCTGAAAGCAGCACATTCTGTGTAATTTAGTATTTATGTTTTCTGTTTAGTGTCCTTCATTTCATTCACAGCTATATGTAAAACCAATATATAATTCCCCGTTTTTTCATGGAATTATGTCATATTGTGCTAGTCTGCATAAGTCCACTGACATTTAGCTGATATTGAGGTTTGGTTAAAGGAGCAGTACTTTTTTTTTTTTTTCATGAAACACTGTTCTAGGGTTACTCGCACTGAGTAAAATAAGGGTATTCCAGCTACAACCTCTGGAGGATTTTTTTGTTAATCAACAGTATCAGCTGGTGGGTAAAAGGCCATTTTTACTCTGCACTCTGTGGGAGAACTTTACGTGCTAGAGGGGAACGCAACACGTTTGTTTTGTTTTTTTTAACACTTAGCAGGAAACAAATTGCAGTATATCTTTTTTTCATAAACATTTTACTTCATCTTCAAATTTATTACCTTTTACATAAATCCAATGTAACAGGATAGTAATGCAGAGTATTGAAAAATGCATATTGTAGGATTTATGCTGCTGTTGAAAACAAGGTTACACCCGCTACTAACAAATATTCTCTTAGGGGCATAAATAGAACCATTCAAATAGAGGTTTTAACCCCTCGAGAAGCTGTGCATTCTTGACCTCTCTACCATACAAGCAGTTAAAAGAGCCCTTTAAGTACAATGTGAATTTTCATTTGTTCCCTATTGTGCAGTTTAGATTACTGAATACAGCACTAAGTTTTTGCTACCACATGTTCTGCTAGTGGCAAGAACACAGGCTGCCCAGCTAGGGCACAACAGAAATGCAGATTAATGTGGGAAGCCTTCACTAGGTAACTATTAGAAGATTGGGAGGGACTTGGAGTATTCTGAGAAGAACTTTCTCTAATGTATCAGAAGCTATGAAGTGGAGACATAACAGGACATCAGTCTCTCTTCTAGAATCAAGGTGGTTTTTGGCATGTTTACATCCTGGAAGTTGCCCCCAGCATTATTTTGTTCCTGCCCTGCAGTACTGTAAACATAATGACTATATAACTTCTACATCTGCAGTAAAATGTAGCTTTTCTCCTTCCTTAAGTACTAGAGGCATCTCCATACTTTGTATCAGATTGCACTGGAGATGTCTTTACCATCCAAGGGGGTTAAAATCTCCTAGTGCCATTTATTACTTTTAACCACCCCTGCCCTGCAAAAAGCCATCATTTGAGTGGTCTGAGAGACTGAGCCATCCTTGCCAAGCAAATAAATCTAATAAGATGTGACCAACCTGGGCTTGGCACAAGCCTTTTGTAGACAATAAGGACCATATTTAATAAGCTAAAGTGATGTATTTCTGGAACAAACCAATGTACCTTATGGGAAAATGGGACTTTTAATCCCTTGAATACTAGCAATGTCTCCAATGCATTGCTCTGCAATAAGTTGGAGATCTTTCAAACATTCACGGATTAAAAGCGTCATTTAAGTCAATGGGAATTTGGGGGTTATTTTATTTGTCTCTGGTGGTGCAGATAGCTTTCTCCAGAATTGCATCTCTTACATACACCCTATAGGTCCATATTTAATAAGCTGAAGTTAAACATTGAGCAGTTTTGGACAAACAATTGTGTTTATAAATCTAACCCTTTGAATGTTAGAGAGAACTCCAATGCATATCTTTGTGACCACCAGAGATTTCTCTAGTGGCCAAAGGATTTAAGCCAGTGGCTGGAGGTTACCCTTAGGGCTGGCCATAAGTTGTGGTTATCGGGCCGCTGCCTCAGATCTTCTGTTGATGTAAACCAGTGGTTCTCAACCTGTGGGTTGGGACCCCTTTGGGGGTCGAATGACGATTTGCCAGGGGTCACCTAAAACCATCAGATATTTATATTCCGATGAAGGAGCAACTAAAATAATTTTACTGTTAGGGGTCGCCACAACTTGGGAAATTTTATCAAAGGATCGCGGCACTAGAGAGGTTGAGAACCACTGATGTAAACAGTACTAGACAATTCTCAGGTGCCAGGTTGCCATGGCATTTGTTTTTTGTTTCCTGGTAACCAGGTGACTGCCTGTTGCCACCTTTTAAGTCACAGACTGTTCAGAGGAGAGAGAGGTTGAACTCTCTCCTTTCTTAGTAGGGTTGCCAGCCAGCCGGTATTTTACCGGCAGGCCGGTAAAAAATTGGCTTCTGTCCAATGTTAAGTCTATGGAGGGAATGCAATGGCTAGTATTTTTCTGAAGAAAAGGTGGCAACCCTATTTCTTAGTGTGGAGCAGAGGACACTTCTCAGCACTCATTGCAACTCATTGCAGTTGCTGGAGTAGAAGGAAGTGCTCTGCTACCAGGTCTTGATTTGCTCGACTTTAACTGTCACATGGCCTCTGGAGCTCCTAGGGGCTCGGTAAAGTGCCTATTCACATATTCACAGAGTCCTAATCCTGGCTAACTGCTGCATACATTGGTCTCAGTGTCTTCCTCTTCCCTGGTAAGTGTAGACTTGACATCCACTTTAGTGACAGAGAAAGCTTGCACTCAAAGGATTAATCGACTTTGGCACTCAATAAGTTAAGTGTTTATAAGGGATTAACCCTTTGGCATGAACATTATTACAGAGGTATCCAATGTATTGTGTTGTATACCTCTTTGGCACTCAAAAGGTTCTTGCTAGAGAGCTAGTAACCTCTTTGGCTCTGTTACTTTGCTGCTTAAAGGGGAACATTCACATCCTGAAAACTTTTGAGCACTTGTTTAATCACCAAAGAAACATTAGGAATGTGCTCTCTTATTAATTTTTTTTTTACTTACTTACTTTTTAATATATTAAACGTAAAAGTTATCCAGTTCCGCATACTGTAGCTGCGGCATGGCTCTCAGGACTTCCCAGCAGTCTGTCATTCTCCTCCCACCCCCCTCCCAGCTGCCCCCTGGAGCGCGTTCACGCTTTACTTTGGTGTGGTGTGAATGGCTTGTAGCGTTACAGGAAGCGGCGATTAGCATTATACTGAGGTTGCAACCTCAATAATTCTACTACTGCAAACTCCGTATAATGCTAATCGCCGCTTCTTGTAACGCTACGAGCCATTCACACCACGCAGAAGTGAAGCGTAAACGCGGGGGCAGCTGGGAGGAGAATGACAGACTGCTGGGAAGTCCTGAGAGCCGTGCCGCAGTTACATCGTTCCGCACTGTGCAGAAGTGAATAACTTTTAAGTTTAATATCTCAAAAAGTAAAAAAAAAAAAAACATTTCCTAATGTTTCTTTGGTGATTAAACAAGTGCTCAGAAGTTTTCAGGATGTGAATGCTCCCCTTTAAGGGATGTTCAAACTGAGCCTCTCGAGAGTCGGACTACTACTTCTGTCACCCTTAGAATGATGGGAGTTGTAGTCCAACAGCTGCTAGAGGGCCACTGATTTATGTAGAGCAGTAACTCTTTGGGGGTTATGCCCTAAGGAGTGAGAGATCACATCTCCAGTGATATCACTTCTCCAGTTCCTATGTTATTCTATAGTGCATTGGCTCCATAGAATAACATAGGGACTAGATAAGTAATATCACTGGAGAAGTAATCTCCCTGTTTTAGTGCCAAAACGGTGAGATCAACCCTCTGGCATTCAGTGGTAAAGTGGATTAACCCTTTGAGTGTCGAGTTTGTATAGGGTAGTCCGCTTGAAACCTTATAGTGCAGGAGGACTGGATGCTTCTTTGGCACCTTAAAAAGATACAGCTATAGATTACAGCAAAAAATACCTGACTGCGCTAGGATGGACTCCAACCTAGGTAAGTCCTTCTGTGATATACCTGGATTCTGTATGAAGGACACCTACTTACCTACGCACTAATTTAGTTTATATATATATATATATGTATGACGGACTTCTACAGAGGAGTGTCCCTCTGTTATACAAAGCAGCATAAATATGGTGTATGTTAGACTATATATGTGGTGCTGTGGCTTACAGTGGAACATGGCTGTGCTTGAAGTGTTAGTTTGTGTGTAGCTCTGTGACTAGCAGCTGGACATATGAACAGTGCTTCAGCTGCAGTGTGTGTGTATATGTGTGATTCTATGGTTACCAGTGGAACAAGGCTGATGTGTCCATGTATTTGGGACAGTGATCATGACTTGGGTGTCAGACTGTGTATGTATGGATCTGTAATTACCAGTGGACAGCGAAACAAGGCAGACAGTATATCAGTAGATCTGTGGCTACTAATGGAACAAGGCTAGTGTGTCAGTGTATGACAGTCTGTCTGTCCTCTACATTGTTCTCCTAACTCTGTCCTTAATATTTTGTCTCTGTCCACCCTCCCCAGTCGCTCTCTGTTCTTCCCCAGTTTATACATATTGAAAAAAATAGCTCTGCAGGTTGTTTCGTACCCTAGAACTGGCACTGAAGAGGTGTGAATGCACAGGATCAGCCAAGCACTTAGTTATATAGAAGGCCCACCACCTCCTGCTAGCAGTTCTATAATTCTAGCCTGGTGGGCTGCTGTCCTACGCTCACTTGCTTTTTTGCAGCAGGAGGTGTGAATGCGGGGCTGAAAATCTGCAAAGCAAAGTGAGTATCGAAGCAATAGTACAAATGTATTGCTTGATTGTACTTGCCTCCCCAGGCCAAAATTTGGCAGCCCCCTTGGATTTTGTTTGTCTCACAATTGCCCCCACTTTTTAGTTTATAAATGTGCCCTTTTGTTATGATATTAATACATTTTTATATGCAAGCAGCAGGACTGTTCTTCCTGTTTTCTTAAGACAGATTTCTAATGCCATCATTGTTTGAGCTGCTATATGCTGTGTATTTAGGTCAGCACTTAATGCTTGCCAGCTGTCTGAATGATAGAATCACACTTGTAAAACCCAGTATTGTCTCACATTTCAATAATGTATCAAATGGCTTATGCGTGAATGGAACGGGATTGCATTGATTCTCTGAACACTGATCCAATACTGTTACTTGAGAAAAACTCATAAAAACAAGATGCAAGCCACTTTTATTTAAACCCCTATAGTGCCAGGTTTCCAGAACATTTTAAATCAATGTGTTATGTAGCTCTGGTACCCAAGGTACTAAAATTATATTTTTGTTAAAAAGGTGTTGCTTTTTGTGCCTTTAACTGTTTGTGTGCCATTGAAGTGTGCATGCTTTACCCCCTTTGACACTCAGTGTTACGATTTATACAGTGTAGTGTTGACAGATTTTTCTTTTGTCAGTTTATTATTTTTATATTTTACGTCTCGTTTTCAACTTTCTGTTAAAAGAAGCAACATCTGTCCATGACCCCTAACTAAATAACAACACCCCCCCACCAATAAATTACACCTTGCGTTAACTATAAGTAAGGCCGTGGCTTTACAATACAAAACCATAACTTTCCCTAGCACGCATCAGCCATTATGCCGAAGCCCAAATGGGAATGTGTAACTGATGCCCATTGGCACCATGTGATGAGCATATCCACCCAGCAAATCCCAAAGCTGGCATTAAGAGAAGAATGGTCCCAAATGCCAAGCCACAACATACAGAAAACAAACAAACAAAAATTCAGGTATAAATATCCAGTGTAACAAATAGACTGTATCTAGTCTCACCCTAAATAACCTAGATCAAATTAGATACAATCAAAACTAAACACAGTATATTTAGCTAGATCATAGAATACTGTGAGCACTATAAGCTGAAAATAAAAAGTTAATTAAAAACAGCTTAACAACAAACGTAATGGAGGAAAGTATGCTACTCTGTTCTCGTACCTGGTGGAAAAGGAAATAGTCACCCTTTCCACAAGGTATAACCCCATCCTTAGGCCCACCCAGCCAAACTATGGCCATCTCACCCTAACACCCCAAGGATCCACACTGACAAATGAAAAGGGCCTGAATTGCACGGTATGCAGTTCCAGTAAGGGTAGGTCCTCCTATTGATTGTTGGAGACCCTTCAAGTGTTTTTCCAAAGATCCTGGTACAGAGCTGGAATGCCCATTAGACAAAGTAGACCCCATGTTTTGAAGTACAGCAGCAGTGATTGCCAGCAGAGCTTAGAATTTTTTTACAAAGTAGGCAACTGTCTAGAATTCAAAGGTTTTTGAGGGATGCCTTGGTTGTCCAGCTCATATTCTGATTTGTGGTTGTGGCCAGTTCCAGTATCCGTGCTCCAGATAACTGCTACTGGCTAATGAAGGGCATTTTTTGGTAGTGTACATACCCCCTTACTGGCCATTTGTAACCCCCTGGATGCTAGAGCTGTCTTTTTCATTGCTTCACAATGGGCTGGAGACCTTTCTAGAGGCCAAGGGGTTAATTGTGATTGTGATATGCTATGGCTAGTATTTGTGCCTAGAACATGGAATGATGGTAGGACTGGAGTCATGTGAGGGGTTAAGTTGGGTTATTGGAGACCTCTCTAGCATTCAAGGGCTAAAAAGCCCAATTTAATGCAACATTAATTTGTATTTGTCTCCTATGGTGCAGATGGTTTAATCCAGAATGACTCCATTGTGCTTTTATGAATATGGGCCATATATTTCTTTTAACACGTACTGTTCTTTATGTTTTAGCACTGCGATTTTCATGTCTTAGTGTAGAAAGGAAAAACGAAACTGTATTCTTCTAATTGCATTATAAAAGCAATATAATAAAAGCATGTAAATAAATTGGTTGTTGTTACTAATGATCTGATTTTTATATTCAGTTTAAGTAGATTGTAATTTTTTTCCTATCAGCCTTTTATTTCCTTGAATAAAGCAAACCTCTGAGTGACAGTAATGGTTTGGAATTCTCTTTCTATTCAGGGGATGATGACAACTATTATGTCTTACTAATGACCATTCAATGTAATGTCTATAGTGCTTTTACATCAGGGCTAGACAACCTGTGGCTCTCTACCTGTTGTTGGACTATAACACTTCTCAGCTGACCAACAGACTACAGATGATGATGGGAGTTAAAATCCAAAAACAGCCTTGGGGGAGATGCACTAATGGACGATGATATGGAGACGTTTGTGTGGTGAGCACATCTTCTTAGCGATGGAGATGCACATCGTCATATGCTCTAAGAATTAGGGATGCAAGGGAAAGGGGTGAATCTCTTCTTTAGTATGAAGGGTTGTCAAACTGCTGGTGAGGTGGAAGAATGTCCTCCTTTATACATCAACAGCAATTCGACAACCCTTTTGGAGCAGAACAGCTCCTAGCAACGCCTCCTAGAGCTGGCTGGGACTGACAGCGCAGACATGCAGACGTCACTATGGAAAGATGTCTGCACTCTGTCGTACCTGTCAGCCCGGGAAGAATGGATAATTCTATTTAACTAGGTAATAATTCTGGCAACTAGCGCTACTGAGCAGCTAGTCGCCACATGAGGAATTATTGGAGCTCAAGTTTTTTAGCGGTGGTAGTTCCGCTTTAACATCCAAGGGTTTACAAGCCAAGTTTAAATCAAAGGTAATATTGGACTTATTTGTCCCTCATAATGTAGTTGTTGTGCACTAGAATTGTACCTCTTTAGCTTAATTAATAAGACTCTTGAAGCTTAAAGTGATACTAATACATGACATATTGTACAGCTTTCCCTGTTGAATAAAATAAGTGTCATCTCATGGAGCCCATAGATAGAAAGTGTTGGGTTCCCATGCCTGACTCTTGCAGCATATGGGAACAACCCTGCAACAAGTGAAGCCTGTTTCTAAAATCACAGACTTTTCTTAATTAGTCCAGCCCCCGCCAACCTCTGTTAGTTTCTGACTGTAAAAAAAAGTTTTGGGTCTGCACAGCAGTACCTTCGCCTCTTTACTAAATTAGCACAATAGATGCAGTTTAAGAATGAAAGAGTGCAACATTCCATCTACTTCATGGACAATTCAGCCCCTCCTCCCCAGCCCTGCTTACCTTGATTAACCCCCCCACACCTGATACAAATTATTGTAACATTAGCATACAAGCCCTGCGTTCTTATTACTTCAGGGGCTGGGGTCATGCATGTTGCCAGGTAAGTTAATCATTCACCACCACTGCCATAATTAAATTCTCTCTTTCATGGGTGAGTCTGTAAAAAGAAAGCATCCATTCTGTAATGCTGTATTGCCTTGCTGGTGGCATGTAACGGTGTATTGCCTTGCTGGGGGGCATGTAATGGTGTATTGCCCTGCTGGTCTCATGTAAAAAAGGTATTTGTAACTGAATTTTTTTTTGGTTTGTTTGTTTTCTGTAAGTTGTCTTAAACACTGTTGTGGCTTGGCATTTGGAACTATTCTCTTGATGCCAGCTTTGGGATTTGCTGGGTGGACATGGTGGCAATGGGCATCAGTTACGCATTCCCATTTGAGCTTTGGCATAATGGCTGCTGTGCGCTAGGGAGAGGTATGGTTTTGTATTGTAAAGCCATGGCCTTACTTATAGTTAATGCAAAGTGTAATTTATTGGTGTGGGGGGGTGTTGTTATTTGGTTAGGGGTCATGGCCAGATGTTGCTTCTTTCAACAGCAAGTGAAAAAAATACAAAAAAAAAACACAGAAGCAGAAAATGAGAAGTAAAAGATAAAAATAATAAACTGACAAAAGATAAATCTGTCAACACTACACTGTATTAAAAAAACCCCCACCCATCTGGTACTCAAAAGGTTAAACGTACAGAACAAATCCACATTAAATGGATTCCTATTGGCCAGTGGTGTTTTCTACAAAGATTTGATGGAGGATTTACTATTAGGAGGTGTTTATATGCCTAGTACCTTGCCTTGGGGAGTCTAAGATGCACGTACCTTACTCAACAGAAGGGAAACATAGACTTGTTTGGAAAAGCCTTGATGATGCAGAGTATTGACACGTGGAGATTTAAGTATCATCACATGGGAAATGTACTTTATCAAACATCTTGAACGCAGGAAAACCATTATTGGGCCCTTGACGCAAGGCGCACAATTAAATCCCCCAAGAACCAATTAAGCATTTCAAGGCTACAATCTATATTTCCTTTAAATAATTGAAGTAAGAAATTCACAGTGATCATTGTGACACAAGGAGCTAGAATACCTCTTGCCTTCAAAATAAATAAATATATAAAACTTTATAATTCATAAGGTTTTTAAGCTAGAAATGACTAGGGGTGCACCGAAATGAAAATTTTGAACCGAAACCGAAACGTCAGGATGCACTTGGCCGAAAACCGAAACCGAAAATGACTTTAATGCATATTTTAAAACCGTAACCCTGACTTTTAAAAAGTTTTCATAAACTTAGCCTGTTATATTATGTTTTTGTTTGTAAAAAGGAAAAAAAATATTTTGGCCAGGGTTGGGCAAACATAAGAATCTCATTTCTGGTAGTGGAGAAATGAGATTCTTATGACTGCCCAGCAATGGCCAAGATGTTTCTATTTTACAAACAAAAACAAGTTTTACAAGATAATTTTGTCAAAACTGGTTCAAAGTCAGAGATAGGGTTTTAAAATATGCATTATGAATGTATTTAAACCTTGACTTTGAAAAAGGTTTTTATAAAATTATCCTTTTACATCTAGTGTGGCTTTTTAGTATTATTATTTATTTTTTCTTTAGCTTTTAGTTCTTCTAAACATTTTTGGTATTTTGGATGTGTATTACCAATACCTCTTCTATGGTCCAGCAGAGGAATGCAGGCTGGGCATCAACAGCAGCCACTCAGGGTCTCCTGTCACTCTCGGCATGGAAAATGTCCAAAAGCAGCAGCAGGGGAGCACTGTGGTAACAGCTTACCACCTTTTGTGTCTGTTGATTTTAAGCAGCCCGCGCTAGCTACATTGTGACGTAGCGCGGCTGCTCAGTACTAGGATTACTAGGGCTGCAACTAACGATTATTTTGATAATCGATTAGTTGGCCGATTATTTTTTCGATTAATCGGATAAAAAAAACCAATATGCTAATTTTTCATTATTTAATGAACAAACTGAGTGTTAAAAACAAACAGTAGAATAAAAAACTTTACACATTTAACATGCATCATTGTTATTATTTTACTATGGGGTCTATGCACCTCTCTTTCTCCCCCCATGTACTTCTTTCTCCCCCCATGTACTTCTTTCTCCTCCCTTGTGCCTCTCTTTCTCCCCCCTTGTACCTTTCACCCCTTGCGCCTCCCTTTCTCCCCCATGTACTTCTTTCTCCCCTTGTGCCTCACTTTCTCCCCCATGTATTTCTTTATGCCTCTCTTCTCCCCCATGAGCCTCTCTCCCCCTTGTGCCTCTCTTTCTCCCCCATGAGCCTCTTTCTCCCCCATGTGCCTCTTTCTCCCCCATGTACTTCTTTCTCCCCTTGTGCCTCACTTTCTCCCCCATGTATTTCTTTATGCCTCTCTTCTCCCCATGAGCCTTTCTCCTCCATGAGCCTCTCTCCCCCTTGTGCCTCTCTTTCTCCCCCTTGTGCCTCTCTTTCTCCCCCATGAGCCTCTTTCTCCCCCATGAGCCTCTTTCTCCCCCATGAGCCTCTTTCTCCCCCATGTGCCTCTTTCTCCCCCATGTACTTCTTTCTCCCCTTGTGCCTCACTTTCTCCCCCATGTATTTCTTTATGCCTCTCTTCTCCCCCATGAGCCTCTCTTTCTCCATGTGCCTCTTTCTCCCCCATGTACTTTTCTCTCCCTTGTGCCTCTCTTTCTCCCCCATGTACTTCTTTATGTCTCTCTTTCTCCCTCATGTACTTTTCTCTCCCTTGTGCCTCACTTTCTCCCCCTTGTGCCTCACTTTCTCCCCTTGTACTTCTTTATCCCCCTTGTGCCTCTTTCTCCCCCATGTGCCTCTTTCTCCCCCATGTGCTTCTTTCTACCCCTTGTGCCTCTCTTTCTCCCCCATGTACTTCTTTCTCCCCCATGTACTTCTTTCTCCCACTTGTGCATCTCTTTCTCCCCTATGTACTTTCTCCCCCTTTGTACCTCTCTTTCTCCCCCTTTGTACCTCTCTTTCTCCCCTTTGTACCTCTCTTTCTCCCGGTCCCCTGCGGCTGGCTGGCTCTGAGTTCCCTCCTGCCCACCCGCATCATCACTCGCCCCTGCGGGCAGTGATGACATACATACAGAGAAGAGGGCAGAGGCACCGGAAGAGAAGCGCTTGCTGCCAGACAGTAACGATCAGTCTGCTGGCAACAAGCGCTTCTGTTCCGGTGCCTCTGCCCTCTTCTCTGTATGTCATCACGGCCCGCAGGGGCGCGTGATGATGCGGGCTGACAACATCTAATCCAGTGCCAAGGATTTTCGGCCATTTTTTTTTATTTCGGCTTTTTGCCGAAAAGGCCATTTTCGGCCGAAACATTTCGGCCACCGAAATTTCGGTGCACCCCTAGAAATGACTACTTCACATTCATACATAGTGTTTCTGGAATACATGCTCTTGTATGCCCAGGATGCTGTACTGCATGTAGTGAAGGCATTGTTTATCTCGAAGTATCAGACGTTTCTTCACAATGTATTGCACAGCTCTCTGACCTTTTAAAGGGTAAATGTTAACCCTGTCAGGGTCAGAGCAGTGTCCAACTCTGTCAAAAGGTTACATGCCTAATATTTTATACATTATATAAATATGTTCATTTTTATCAAGTATTTCATTGTCAAGTCCTTAGAAAATGATATTTTTCAAAGGGATAGTAATACATGCTTTTTAAAAATCTTCATTTTTTAGATATTAAAAATTTAAACTAAATGCCCAAAGTTCCATTTCTCAAAATTTTATGGTTTGAGAGATATTCACTGTCAACGTTCCCCCTTCCCTCACGTCAGCGCTGTAGCTGGCTGCAGGTGAATCTGGTCCCGGGCCTGGTGGAGGCTTTTCAGCAGAATGAGATCACATTATTGTAACAGAAATCCTTCACTGGAATGGTCTCCTAAGTGTGCTTGGCTTGCAAGCACACTTAAATGACTATTCCAGTGAAGGAATTCTGTTTCAATAATGCAATCTCGGCTCTGGTGAAGATCCGCCGGCTGGTCCCAGGACCGGATTCCCCTGCAATCAGCTAATAATCCCAAAACCAGTATTAATATTGATAGAAAACTTTCCCCAGATTTGGTCCACTTTTTTGTGCATATTGCCCATTTGTATATCCTGAAGTGTTTTGTGTGTATGTGTGTGTTAACCTGTTGTATTCTGCACAACCATGTTACTGAGATGATAGCCCATTTGGCAGTCTGAAACTGGACACAACCAAAAAACTGAAGGTACTTATCCATACCTCCCAAGTGTCTCGCTTTAGGAAGGACAGTCCCTCTTTGTGACCCAAATCCCTCTGTCCCTCTTTCCTACCGTGATGTCCCTCTTTTTAGGAGATCAGACTGGGTGGTGTGTATATAAGTGTATCACCTTTGCTCCACATCAATATAGTTCACAGTAATGTTTGTTTACACTTCAGTATATGTGTTTATATGTTGCCATTCTAAACCATTTATGGAATACTAGTTGAAGAGCCCGTGTACATGGGCCACAGTGCCACCCAGCAACGACTGCGGTGCAGTCATGCATAGTAGAGACTGCCTGCGTTGCGGCTGATACGGAGCGGGGCACTCCGAATTAAGACCGTGGACTATGGTGTGAATTCGGAGCCTCACTCCGTTATCAGCCACGGCACAGGCAGTATGTACTACTCATGACTGCAGCACGTGCAGCCTTCTCTACTGCACATGACGGCTTCTGACAAACACAGACACTTAGTGAATTATTATATAGGATTGTGAAGAGCTCTCAATAAATCAGGCAGTGACCTAGAAATTCTCAGTAATGCCCAACTCACCAGATATACCCCCAGCAACACCGTCTGGCCATTTAAAAAATGTTGGGAGGTATGCTTATCAGTCTGTGAAGATTAATTTATGGTGTTAATCATATCAAACATCAGACACTCCTTTTTTTTTTTCTTGTCAACAAGGAAGTTTCATCTGCAGTTGTGATTCAAGCTTCAAATAGAATATAAATGTGAGTTTAATGTTTTTTCTTTTTTTGATGTTCAACGGCAGTGGCCTCCAGGGAGTTTATGGTAAAGAAGAAATTGATTTTCCATTGCTTGCAGTGTGTTAATATGCTTTCGAAGATTATGTATTATTAATGTTTTATCTGCCCATGTTTCCAATGGTGAAACAAAATTATCCTGGCTCCCTATTGCTTTTAGCCAGTGTTTTCTTACTTAATGAAAGCCTCAGTGAAAAGCAGCAATTACCCTTTTGTGTACTAGAATGTTGAGCAATGCATTGCTAAACAGCACATTGCTCATGTCTTTGATGCTCAATGGGTTAAATGTGTGTGTTTTATCCATATGAAATATAATGCACATTCAGTAAGCATTTGAGGAAAGTGATAATGCTTTTGTGGGCCATGGTGAAAGTGAACCTTGTTGGAGCTTCTTTCTCTTGTATACTGTATTGAATATACAGTGAATATGGGTGCAGTTACCTAATTCTAGCAGGTGGTGCTGTCAACCCATCAGAGGAGTTTCTTGACCTGAATGTGAACCCCATGCCATCTAAACTTGTGATGTGTGGGTCTTCAGTGCTGTGCAGTGTATCTGAGCATATAGCAATCTAGTTAAATAGTAGAGAGAGAGAATACAGTGTAATTGATTGTACAGTAAGAATTCATGTTTCTGAACCGTATGCCTAACTAAGAGCTTTGTGATACATTACTCTAGCAACCAGGGTCAGTAGTATTCGCACAGATCAAATACATTGTATTTTATTTGTGCTAAAATAAACCATTGTCACCCCCCCCTCTAAAATAAATAACTCTGGCTTATCCCTTAAAATAATAATTCCTCTCCCAACAAATGATCCTTCCCCAACAAATAATTTATTTTGGTATCTGCTAAAAAAGATATATAAATTCTGGTTCAGGTGTTCCCTTAGGCCAGTGAAGTGTCTGCAAACCTATTCTGGCTTCTCTGCCCGTATCCTGTCTGCCCACTACTGGACTGTCATTTTGGGTCAAAAGAGACCTAAACAATGGTCAAAGAAGCTGGAGTAGGTTTGGAGACACTGACTAACTTAATGAAGCTGATTTTCTTTCAGTGTTTGAGGGTAAGTGGGGAGTGCCACTCCTTGCTTCACAATTCAGTGTGCATACATCAAAGGTCTTCAAAGTGTTAATGTGTGCATGTGAGTGTATGTATGCCTATATGTGTGTTGTACAACTGAGCGAGCATGCTAAGGTGTATGAACATCTCCTTTTGACAATGGTCAGAGTAACACATTGTGGGGGTCTGCCCCTGCAATACATTCCTCAGCTCATTGCCAGCCCATGGACATGGCTGGCACACACACAGACTCATAAACTCTGGCTCTGATACAGACACATACACTTTGTCTCCCCCTCCCTCCCTTTTGCCATTTTGCCTTTACATCCCCCTCTCTTTTTCATCCCCTATCACTTTTTCTTAGTACATTGTCCCCAGTGGCATTGCAGAAGTTAACATGTACGGCTTCACAGCACCCACGTTCTCCAGGGAATTAAATGCCCAGAATAATTTTCTCTAGCGTGCATATGTACCAGTTCCACAGTATTTGAGAATACAAATTATATACTGTTGCCTGCAGCAATATGCACCTCTGTACCTCACATTCCCTATCTGTTCGGCCTGCAGCTCTCACTCTCTTAATGTGCATACTGTAAGGAGGGGAGCTCCTTACACACTGTGCTCACATGACTGACTGGTGTTGTCAGCAAAGCTCCTTTAGCTCAGTAGAATCTGGCCACTGCCATAAAACTTTGCATGGATTATTCATGCCAGCAGCCTGTAAATGAATCTGTATGGGTTTTAGGACCACTGAAACCCAGACAAATGTCAGAAGATCAGTCAGATTGCAAATCTAAGATGGAGTAGGGAGGATGGGATAAGATTCCAGGCCACAAGTCATTTAAAAGTTACTTTCTATGGAGGGCCACGTGTTATCAGGCCTTAGAGAGATGAATAACTAAGCTGACCAGATCTCCACTGTAATGAAGACCTTTTATAAGCATTTAATTTCCTGGTACCAGTGCAATCCTGCAGTAATTTTTTTTTTTTTTTTTAAATAAGATTTCCATTTTAATGCAAGTTGCTTATCACCTCTCTTTCTCTCTACCTTCTCTTTCATATATAAATTAAAACATGTATATGTATGTATAATGCTATGTAGTGTTTAACGTGAACCTGTACCTTGATTTCAAGTTGGCATCTTTGAAAACTTAATTCAAAACTGCTTATGTATCTTATGAGCCAAAAGATCAGCAAATGTGTAGTTTAGGCCACTGGATCCCATAACAGGCCATGCCTTTAGGATCTCCCTGCTTTTACATGGTGAGTTAATTCAATTACTGAGCCTTTGGTCATCTCACCTATGTTCGGAAAAGATCTTTCGGAAAGCAGCAACATGTACCAATTAAGCTCTCAGTGCAGCACAGACCTTAATTGGCAAAGGGTGCTGCAATGAGACTTTTATCTTTTCAGAAATGAAAATATAAATGTCTCCTAATCTGTGCTTCTGTAATTGATTTGATCTAACATGATTACATGGCTAGTTTTAAATGAAGCGTTCGGTTATATATAAGTTGAATTCAAGGAGATGGGTACGTTTTAAAAATGTTTCACATCTCTCTGATCCTTAACCCCTTAAGAACCTGTGACATGCCAGAACCATCACAGGAAAACTTCCATTAAGGACCCATGACGGTTCTGTATGACATGGAATTCAGGGGTCCCCGCGTGAATGCACGACACTCAGGGACCCCTGAATCAATTCCGTTGAAGAAAAATAAAAAGCTCCGGGGTCTTTTAACTTCCAGACGGTGGTTAAGGGGTTAAGGTGTGAGGCAAAAATGTTTTTCACACATCTAAGGTCCTTAAGGTGTGAAGTAAAACAAAAAAATCATTAAAAACAGTAGAGGTACTAAACAAGAAGGGGTTTAATGCAATTCTATAGGACTGTAGATCAATAGATATTCAAGATGAAATGATCCCCCTACCGCCCCTTTTAGCTGCTTCCCCTTAAGCTGCAATCCGGTCATGGGACCAGACAGATGCAGTGAGGGACAATCTTTAGTCAGTAAGTATAAGGAAATCCCTGCCCCCTTTTGCTTACTGAAGATTTTCCCTTGCTTCTCTCCATCCATACCACACTTACAGGCAACGTGACACAGCCAGAAGGGGTGGGAGGGGGATAATTTCAGCTTGAATATCTTTTGAATTACATAACTTTAAGTAATTAAACATAACATTGCATGTTATAAAACCAATATAGAAGACTCAGAGCTAAACTTTAATATAGGCATTACTATCCCTTCAAAGGGATAGTAATGCTTCGTTTTATCTTTATTTTATTTTGTAGGCATTAAAAAAACATGAAGAACGATATAAGTCTTATCTCTCAAACCTTTATGGTTTGAGAGATATTCCCAAGCAAAGTTCCCCCTCTCCTGATGTCAGCGAAGGAGATCCATGTTGGTCGACACAAGGCGGCTCTTCAGCAAAGTAGCTATAGCGATATTGGAAAAGAGTGACTTAATTGGAACGGTCTACATAGTGTGCTTGCAAACCAGGTAGACCTTGTAGACCGTTCCAATGAAGTAATTATTTTCTAATATCAGTATTGCGGTTCTGCTGAAGACCCGCCATCTGGTCCCAGGACTGGGATCTCCTACTGTTAGCAGAGCGTTGACGTCAGAAGAAGGGTAGGGAGGGATGTGAATATCACTCAAACCGTAAAGGTTTGAGAGATGGGATTTATGCCACATAATTTTTTTTTTTTTTTTTTTTAAATCTACAAAACAAGAAAACATTTTTATTGGACATTAGTGTCCCTTTAAGAGTTCATCTACATAACACTCACCTTACTTCAATCCACCTTATTCAGGCCTCTGGAGAGGCTGCAGTCTCCAAAATCCTAGCAGCCAAAGTGAAAGTCGCACTCTGGAAAGAAACAGCTGAGTTCCATGGACAGAAGCTTGTATTACACAAATGTTTAGACATAACATTGAATGCAAAGGGCCTTGTTCGTTTTGCATGTTGGAACATGTGGGACTCAGCAGCTTCTTTACAGTGTGCACCTTTCCTATTGGTTGCTAGAGTGGTCTCCAGTGCAGTGCCAAGAAAGGAGTTGGAGACTTTTATAGCATTCATGGGAGGAAAGCCAAATCTAATTTAATGGGAATGTATCACGGTGCCGTGATTACTTGCCTGTTGTGTCAGTCCAGTGACCTGAGTGTGCTACATGCTGTTTGCCTGAGCTGTCTGCGCACGCGTCTCTGATGTCTATCTTGCTATTTTGTAGCTTCCTGTTAGTTGGCCGATCAGGCTCTGCCGTTGGGCGACGGCCTTATATGCTGGGCGCAAACTGGGCTTAGTTGCCCCTTCGTGGTGTTCCTGTGTGCATACAGTTTGTTCCTCTGACCCTTGCTTGGCTTACATTGTCTCCTGGTGTTCGATCCTTGGCTTGTCTGATTACTTGCTCCGGTTGTGACCTTGGCTGTGGCTGACTTCCTGATCCGTGTATGACTCTGGTTTGTCCTACTACCCGCCCTGTGCTGACCTTGTTTGTGGCTGACTTCCTGATCCGTGTATGACTCTGGCTTGTCCGACTACCCGCTCCATGCTGACCCTAGCTATGGCTGACTACCTGATCTGACTCCTGACTGTGGCCCGTGTGACTGATGCTCCGTGTTGTCCCTCGCTCCTGTCTGACTACCCTTGGCCGATCTAAGGGAGCGTTCCATTACCCTGCTGCTCAGCTACCAAGCTGGTAGCTTTGCTGGTTGCCTTTGCTCAGTGCGTTCCAATTACTCTCCGGGCAGTAAGTGTAGCTCAGTCTCTCTCCGTTGCTCTCACTCGGTGCACTACCTACCAGCTGCCTTGCTTAAGCACTTGCGGAACTACCTATGCTCTGTGCTTCCCAGTTACCTTCAGGTCGGTAGATTGCAGCTTAACCTCGCTCCTTTGTCTCAGCTCTATACACTCCTCTCTGGCTGCCTCTATCCAAGCACTCACTCTGCTGCATCTAGTAGTGCGATCAGTATATGGTCCTGATATCTGCTGGTTATCCTTCTCTGTGACGCTGCTAGGTAGTGGACTAGACACTGTCCTCACATCTGTCTCCCCTTTGACTGAGGAAGTGTTCGCTATTATTATTATTATTTTACTCCATAAACTGGTTTAAATTCACTTGTACTGTTTCATGTGATTATTTGCTCTAGTGACCGTGACAGAATGTCAGTAATGTTTCTTTGGGCTATGTAGTACAGCTGATTTTCTCCAGGATTTCTTAGTACATTGGCCTCAAATTGTTTATACATATGTTTCTATAATGGTGAAACACATTCCTGCACATTTGATTGACCAGACATCCCCGGAAGGGAAACAAAGTATACAGGGAATGGAAGCATGTCATGGGGAAGATGCATTAGGATATAGAGGCTGGGCAGTGATGTAACAGCAGGGGTTGCACCTGTGACCGGGCCCATCACTCCAGGGGCCCAGCTGCCCCCTGCAACCCCCAGCCCAGCACCACGGACATCAATTAGCTGCTTTTGCACTCTTGTAATGCAGAGTGCTAGGAGATGACATAATCTCCCAGCGCTCTTCATTATTGGAGAGGTCTGGGTGGGAGCACCAGGTCTTCATAGAGGTCTGTGCCGAAGGAGGCACAGACCTCTACTGCCACACAGCTGGACTACCAGGGAGGTAGGAAACGGACACTGGGGGTAATGTGGAGAGGTGGGGGCAATGTGGAGAGGTGGATATTGGCTGCAATGTGAGACGTGGACATTGGGGGCAGTGTGGAGATACCCAATGTGGTCGGGGGTGGGGGCCATGGCAGTGTTTGCACCAGGGCCACACCTTTGAAGCTGGGTATCATGGGAGGAGTAATTGAATGGGTTTATGGAAGCTGGACAGGAAGAAGTTTGCCAGTCAAGCTGGAAAGTGACAGGGAGCAGCATCCCTCTCTCCCTCTCTCCTACCCTATTCTTGATGTGTTGTTTTTGTTTTTTTTTGTCACAACCGGGCAGGGAGTCCTTGCCTGTTTTGCAGATATTGATAATGTATATGTTTTAAAGTTATGTGGATTTATCCTTTTGGGCTGAAGCTCTTTGGAAGTTTTCCCCTGTATTTAGGTGGTGGGTGTGATGTTACCCACTGAAGCTAAGTCGTATGTCTAATGGGATAATTCCTTTGGAGTAGGGTTGCCACCTTTTCCTCAAAAAAAAATACCGGCCATAGTTGTGGGTCGGGGAGGGTGGAGCCACAAAAGGGGCAGAACCACTCAATGTTGCATAACCCTGCAAAATTGAGCTTCATACAGGTGGAGGCAAGGCAGGACACAGGAAGAGACATGAAGATGACAGGTGGGGTGGGTACAGCAGGAGGATGAACAATGACAGGCAGAGTGGTATATCCCTTTGAGTGCCAGGGGGTATGGAACGCATTGCTTTGCAATGCGTGCTGTACCCCTCTGGCACTAAAAGGGATATAGAAGGAGGTGGGGAGATGACTGACAGGGTGGGATACAGGGGGTATGGCCAATGACAGGTAGAGTAGGATACAGGTGGGGGATGAACAATGACAGGTAGAGTAGGATACAGGTGGGGGGTGATCAATAACAGGTAGAATAGGATACAATTGGGAGAATTAGCAATGACAGGTAGAGTAGGATACATGTGGGTGATGATCAATGACAGGTAGAGAGGGACACAGATGGAGGGATGAACAATGACAGGTAGAGTGGAATACGAATGGATGAATGCATAAACGATGACAGCTAGAGCTGTATACAGGTGGAGGGATAAACAATGACAGGAAGAACAGGCTACAGGAGGGAAGGAACAATGACAGGTAGAGTGGGATTCATATGGAGACAGGGATGACAGGCAGGTGGGACGCAGGTAAAAGCATGAACAATGACAAGCAGAGGAGTATAATACAGGTAGAGTAATTGTGCTGACAGGGAAGATGAACGCCACAGTCATCAGCGCCAAATCACA
This sequence comes from Rhinophrynus dorsalis, assembly GCA_037306005.1. Classification (NCBI taxonomy): domain Eukaryota; kingdom Metazoa; phylum Chordata; class Amphibia; order Anura; family Rhinophrynidae; genus Rhinophrynus; species Rhinophrynus dorsalis. The sequence continues at coordinate 158,344,537 of CM074719.1, forward strand.
CTTCTGACACCTCCTACTCCTCCTCCAACCCGATAGCAACAAGTCTACAGCTCACACACATTGGGATACAGAACAAGAACTTTGTCCCCCAGGCCCCACCATGAGCCCGGCACAGCGCAGCAGAGCTCTTTACCTTAGTAGTGAATGCAGCACCACCCTTCTATCCCTCTGTGCGGCTGTCACCTGCCTCTGGCTGCCTTGTGCACTGCAGTGGATAATGGAAACTCAAGCAGCTGTGCTGTAGCTAAGGTAATCCAGCTTGTACTTCCTCCATTTTCAGCAGAGCCAGGCAGGCGTTAGACTGTGACAGCTGGTAAAATGCAGATAAACTGATCCAGCAACCAGCCAGCCTTCCCCAGACACACGGGCAATAAATAAAGGCTCGCTGCTCGGCAATCGATTACAGGACAGTGCACTTGATACGCTGCTTTGAATGTCTCCAGTGATCTCAGCAGCCAGGGGTAGATCCAGGACACAGTATCCCTGGGATCTGCAGCCCCGCTCCCACTCAGACGGATGGCTGCCTGCTCACAGCATCACGTGTACACCCGGCCACACACAAATACCAGCTTTTCAATTGCCAGTATATTACTTATACCAGCTCCAGAGAGCTAATTACCGGCTGTGCCAGTAAAATACCGGCCGGGTGGCAACCCTACTTTGGAGTAAGGTATAGGATGTTGAAGAATGTCGGGATTCTAGCATGAGCCTGAGCAATTTGGCTCAAGTATGTTTACAGTGGCAAGGATTCTCAGTTTTTAATAATTAATACAATTCTGGTGGAAATAATGCTGCTGTAAGTAAGCTGTGGCCTGTTTTCTCCATGCAGTTTGTCTGTGTTTATTTTGCCTATGACATACTTCAGAATAAAGATGCACTGGAAAAAAATTACACCTGACATATAATTTCCAATATATTCTACAATCCGTTTAAACCTAAACCAGAAATGCTTCTTCTAGGATCTTCCCAATATAAATGTAGAACTCTATATTAGAAAATGGGCCCAGTATGGCTGCCTCAAAAATCCTTGTAATGTCAAAGTTCAAGTCATGGATTCTATTGTCTTATTCTAGACCTGTTTGATAGTTAGAATAAACATAATCATATCAAATGAGGAATTAAATTATACTTCAGATCAATTACATGAACCTTAATATTGTGGCTTGCCTTTTACACATGGCACTACATTGATCAGCCCTCAAAAAAAAAAAGGTTGCCATCCTGCTGTTGACAAGATAAGCCAATTATTATATACTAGTATTGAAGGCCCACGTGCACAGGCCAAAATGCCACACAGCAGCCTCGGCTGCTGCTCTGGAGCCAGGAATGGGGACAGGCGGTAGGCCATTCGGAGTGCCCCGCTCCAGATCAGCCGTGCCGCCACTCAGACTGGGGGCTGGCACGTTCAGCCAGTCTCTTTTGCGCATGACTGCATCGTTCCAGCAGTCTCTACTGCACAAGTGCGTGTTACTCACACAGGGAGTGACGCATCTTAGCGAATTGTGTTATAGGATGTTTTTATATATTTAGCTTTTATGCCTCATTTCCTTTCCTTTTTTTTAGATTCTCCTTATACTCTGTCTGCATTCTTGTAGTCATTAAAGCCTTTGTAGAAATCAACAGTGGTCAAAATGAATTATAAACAAAAGAACAAAGCTTTTTCCCAAGGTGCCCTGAGATGGTAATGTAACATGCTACAGTGACTGCTTGTTATAATGATGTCCATAGGACAAGGCAAAAAACGAAGTTGAGAAAAATAAAGCCTAAGCATGTGTACTGCTTCTATGATGTAAGAGGAGAAGAGACACAAACTCTTCCTCCTATTATACTCTTAGGGCCATGTATTCAAAAGAAAAATGGAGTTGTTCTTGGGCAAGCCTATAGGAGAGCTAAAAATTCCAAATATTCCCATTGATTTAAATGGGGATTTTAACCCCTTCAATGCAAGAGAAAACAAACCCCAGAGAGGGTGCAAAGCCACAATACACTTGCTGTAGAGTTGATAATAAATGGATAATCACAGCTGCCAACGGATACCGGTGAGTGATTTTATAATTACTAATTTTGAATGTGGCATCATTATAATTCTGTATTCTAGTTCTTGGGGTTCTGATGAAGACGTTTTTGTACTTAGAAATGCATAAACCCATAATGAATTATTGTTAGCCATTATATTTTTTTATTAAAAATCGTTTTTACTATCGATGGATTTGTTACTGTGAGTGCAGTCTGAATCGGGGCAGATGAAAAATCCCCATTTGCTAAAACCGGTTTTATGTTGGAAACCGGTATCCATTCACAGCTGTGAGTATCCATTTATTATCTACTCTACAGCAAGTGTACTGTGGCTTTGCACCCTCTCTGGTGTTTGTTTTATCTGGTTTAAGGGTGTCCAACTCCTTTGAAACATCTTGAGGAGCTGCATACTACAGTGGAGTGACAGAGTGGGGGCTGTCTTGAATCCCTCACAAGCTCAGACATTTTTATCTCTTGTAAGTAAGGTGGTGTAGCGGTGGTGGTTCCAGTACTCAACTGTATTTCACTACGAGCGCCACTTCTTTTGTCCTTTTGTATCAATGCAAGAGAGGCCGCCAACACATTGCTGAGCAATAGATAAGCAGGTAGGCATTCCCCGTGGCTTAATACACTCTTCCATGGGACATGTTTTAAAGAGAAAGGAACAAAAATCTCAGTGCAACAAAAAGAGGGGAAGGGAGAACAGGACACCACAAGCGCCCCTGTGTAGGATAATAAGGCTCAAACTAGCCACCACCAACACCCTAAAGTGCACACTCACAAGAATTAATGCTAGTGACTGGCATATGCCAACACCAGCTCAATCACAGCTGGGGTAATTAACCGCCCCCAGATGCAGTATATCTGCTCCGTAGATGGGCTGCTCTCCTTTTCCACGCTCTCCCAGAACGGTATGAACAATCCAAAGTGCATAAAAAAAGAAAACAAAAAAAGAGTGCCCAATAGTGTAATACTATAAAAACATAAATAAATGAAAACAAAATAAAAAATTGCACTCACTTGTATGAATGGTCAGATAACTGATTCCAGCAAATCTGACAAGCAGGCATGTGGAGATGTTATCCCTGTCTCCACTCAGGGTTGGACCGATGTCCTGACGATATATAGGATCACCAACACACACACAGCGGCAGATTCCGCAATAAAAATGTATTCGCCAGTGATGGGTTGTCGCCACTGGTCTATTTGGTTTCAGGGACAAGAGCTGATAACATCTCCACATGCCTGCTTGTCAGATTTGCTGGAATCAGTTATCTGACCATCCATACAAGTGAGTGCAATTTTTTATTTTGTTTTCATTTATTTATATTTTTATAGTATTACACTATTGGGCGCTCTTTTTGTGTTTTCTTTTTTTGTGCACTTTGGAAAAATCTCAGTGATACAACCCGTAAAATATGATTAGCCCAAGCCGGATGGGAATATGTTTGGATGACCTAATGTATTTGTTGGCATTATGATATTTTAGTGGACTTGTCACCCTATGATAACTGTTTCATATTAAAGCGGAACTTTCACCATGGTTTGATTGTGTCTTAATCCCTTCCTCTATGTCCCCTGTATGGTATTCATTTGTTTCCTTTCACTTAAATAAAAGTCTACATTCAGCAATAGATAAATGATTTTCCTACCTGATGACGCAACGTGTGGCTCAAGCTGTACCGCAGCATACCATATGCTGCACAAGACACTCCCACAGGGCTTGTCTCTAACTTCTCCGGCCAGCCCCTGTCAATCCTGTCTGCACCATGTCAACTGGCGCGCTCCTTGAATCGTGCGTGTCCAGGTCATGTCTGTGAGGTGCGAGTGCGTTCATGTACAGTGCTCTCACTGTATAAATAAGCAGCCAGTGTTAATCCTATGTAGTTTGAGCCAAGAGATGCTGTCATTGTCCCATTTCATCTGAATAGTCTTCACTCGCAAAAAAAAAATATATGGTCAGTCTCTTCCCCTATGAGTGACATGACACAGGGATGCTGATGCATTCGCATTATTACTTTTTTGGCAAGATGGCGCTGCTCTCCCTGGTCTTGAAGCAAACATATAAGGTATATTTTAATAACGTGCAACGATAGCACAGCGTTTATATATACAGAAAAAGCATCCTATTAGGCATTTCTTTTAGACAAGTTAACGTTGTTTGAAGGTGAAAGTTACGCTTTAAAGAAATTCAAACAAGCTTTATGTTTTACAGCAATTTGTTTTCAATAAAAACAGTATCTGAGAAATTAGCCATTACTTGTAATTTTTCATGACCTAATAGTATCACACACTGTTCTATGAATTAGTATAGGCAGAGCCAACACACTTTTTATTTTAATACTCCATACAGCAATATGTGACCTCAAACAGAACTAATTAGTACACCATACAGCAAATTAACTGCAGTTTTCCCTCTAGTGTTTAGAATTCATAGGTGCTCTGGAGTAAGTGCAGGTTGTGCACTGACATACAGTACTTTGATGTGCAGGTTGTGCACTGACATATAGTACTTTGATGTACAGGTTGTGCACTGACATACAGCACTTTGATGTGCAGGTTGTGCACTGACATACAGCACTTTGATGTCACAAGATCCCAGCCTCCCAGCAACTCTGTAGTGTAGGAGATACTGTTCTTGTCCTGAAAGGGACACTGAATGGTAGAAAACAAATGTGGTCACCCTAGACTAAATCCATTGCTGGCGTGTCCATATCAGAGCTGTCATTATTCTTGCTAAATGTATGTAATTGGTACATAAAATAAATCTATTGATTTGCTTTAAAAATGATATATTAAAACTAAGTACAATTGATGGCACACAAGAAAATGATCTCTGCAGTGGTGAACATGTCTGTGAGAGTAATTATCTTAAGACTTTAGCAAAGTGTAGTTGTATTGATCCCTTCTACAGTTACCTACACTCCGCAATCTAACAGGAAACACATGCGTCAGGACAACTAATGGTCCTGGTGGGGCCATATATTACTCCTCACACAGTAAACCCTACTGCAAGATACTGCACATTCCAGATATCTGCTATGTGGATGCAGAATTTTTTTTTATACTTTTGCTATCATGAAATAATATCTATTTTTTTTTCCTTCATTGTTTAAACCCTTTGAGTGCCAGAGAAGTATACAACACATTGTAACACATTCCACCCTGAAAACCAGCTTGGTTGCTTTAACAGTATATTTGGGATTATTGTCTGACTGCACGGTGAAGTGCCTTCCAGTGAGTATTGAAGCATTTGGTTGGATCTGAGCATATACAATATTTCTGTACACTGCAGAATTCATTCTGCTGCTGCAGCCAGCAGTAACATCATCAATAAAGACAAGTAAATGAGTTCTAGTAGCAGCCATACATACCCAAGCCATTACACTACCTCCACCTTGTTTTACAGATGAGGTGTATACTTTGAATCATGTGCAGTTAATTTCTTTGTTCATGCTTTCCTCTTTCTACCACTTTGGTATAGTTTAATCATGATTTCACCTGCCCATAAGATGTTCCAGAACGCTATAGGTTTGATACACTCTTTTCTTCTTTCACAGTCCCACACAGAAAGTAATCTGAAATCAGATTTGGAGTGTTCCATGTCAGGGACATAAACGTTAAAGTGACGATGAAAGGAAAAAAATGGAAATTTATAGGGTTAGTAATGTCTTTTTACAATGATACGTGATTTTGTAGATATTACAAAAATATACTAACTGATGCAAGTTTCATCTCTCAAACCTTTATAGTTTGAGAGATATAAGATGATAAATTCCCCCACCCTCCCCGTTCACAGATGTCGGCATTAAAGCTGACAGAAGGAGATCCTGGTCACAGGACCAGCCTGCTGCTCTTCAGCAGAGCCGAAATACCGTTATCTAAAAATACTTCATTGGAACGGTCTACAAAGTGTGCTTGCAAACCAGGCCATCTCCGTCAAAGGGAAAAAGCAGTCTTAAAAGTGGCCATGGTTTAATATTCTGTCATATTGTAAGGCATTTTGATTAAAAAATATATTTTAACTGTCACCTTTTTTGTCTGATTAACGTAATATTTTCCACAGACAAAATAAAAATGGTCTGTGAACAGTAATGAGAAGCTGTACTATAGCGTTAACTGGTAGAAAAGAGTCTTTCTCTGTCGTCCAATACAGGTTACTGGTAACTTTGGGTAGGCGATACGCCCCTTTAAGTAGGCAGGAACAATTCTAGAAGTGAATGCAGGGGGTGGAGCCCACCTTCCCTCCCTGGCTGCAGCTAGCCAGTCAGCCCCAGTAAGATGTGTTCCTTGCTGAAGATACAGGCAAGCGAACAGTTCTGCTATAGTTTTAGCTAATTTTGTATTTTTCTGTTAGAAATGGAATACCACCATTTGGCAGATTACCATAACTGACAGTGTCTTTTAGATGTGGCTAGCTCAGTATTCAGGTGCTTGTGTGGACCTTAAGCCCATGGGGGAAAACCTTGGGTTCAAGTTCTTTCCCCAGGAGTTGCCCACTGAGGCTTCTTCTTAATACATGGTGATCTGAAGAAAGAAGATCTGCAGGAAAGGTGAGCAACCCTTTGAGTGCTGAAGGTCCACATGTCCCCTCCGTACAGGGGTTTTCCTTTGGAGTTCCTATTGCACACTCCTGCACTCATTGGGTTTATCTGTATGTCTGTTGGGTGGTTTGGAGCAAGTTTATGTGGTAACTTAACCCTTTAGCTGCTGGTTTAGCATCTTTTGGGGGGTTATTGGCACTTTCCCTACTGGGTTCAGTGTTTATTGGGTCTAGTGACCTGTTTTAGTAATGTCTAGTGCACATTCATTTATCAGTTACAACTTTGCAAAATTTGGTAAAGGCGCGCTTTTACCGCATAGACGCCATTGCGCCATTCACTTCTATGGGACTGTACAATTTGGGACATATCTCTGCATCCGCTCATCGTAGCGACTTCAGAGATGGCTCATTTTGTTTGTCTGCCCTTGCTCTATTATCCGGTCAACGTTTGGTGTGTGGTGGGCTCAGGGGGCTTCGGGCAATGTTGGGGTACTTTTCTGGGAAGACTACATTTCCCATGAGCGCTTGCTTCGCACACTCATTTTTGATTGGCTCCCGCCGTGGCAGCCAATTTGTGCTTTTCCTGAACGAGTATCCTACACGGGGCTTGGAGTCTCCTTCTCTGCTCTGCAGATTAACCCTTCACCTGCCAGATAAGTGCATTTTAGCTATTTCTGGGATGAAATTTTAATCTTACACACAGTATTTGGGTGATTCCTTATACTTAAAACCTTTTGACACTGTGAGAATGTAGAATCCATTAGAGCTTGGGGCCAGGCCTAAGACTAAGGACGCTGGGGTCTCTGTCATTCAGGGTTACCTAGAGAATTCTCAGGTCATTTATGCCCAGCATGTTCTGATGTCCCTGAGTCTCTCCCAGGGACCTCCAGCCATGCATTAGAGCCAGTTTGGGCGCAAGAGTTCAAGGCTGCTACTAGAGACCTCTGGTGTACATTGCAACTGTTTCCATCCCAGTTACAGGGGGTGTTCCACTCCTGGCAGACCCCTACTTCTGTCAGATCTTCCCTGACAAAACCGTAGGGAGTACCTGACATCCGATTCCTCTGAGGAGGAACTGTTGGTGGATTTGGACATTGAGGAATGTTCTGCTGTGGGTTCCTTTCAGTTTCTTGGGGACCCCTTTTGAGGCTGATCCTGATCCCTCGGCTGAGGGCTTGATCAGAGCTGTCTTAACTATCCTAAACATTCCCTTAGTTCAGGAGGTTTCTTTGGATCCCTCTGATGTATTTCAGGAGCCTAAAAGGCCCCATGCTTGTTTTCAACCTAACCCCACTCTTGACTGCCTTGTGTCTGATGAGTGGAAGTCTCCTGACAGGAAACCTTCTTTTTCCAAGAAATTTGCCAAGCTTTACCCCTTCTCTGAGGCAGCGCTTGCTCAGTGGGCTCATCTCCCCCCCCCCCCCAAAGTGGATGCTCCTGTCTCCAGGCTATCCAAGTCCACTGCCTTGCCAGTTGCTGATCCATCCGCTCTGAAAGACTGGACTGACAATAAACTTGAGGTCTCCCTCAAGTCCATTTTTTCCACTGCTGGTACTGCCATGTGTCCAGCATTTGCTGCGGCATGGGTGAACCGGGTCATTGCAGTCTGGACTGAACAGCTCACCCTGGCTGTCCGTCTGGGTGCTCCTACTATGGATATGTTGCGGCTTCTTGCCAACATTTCTGAGGACCAGCACTATATTTCTGCTGCATTATTTGCCATCCATTTGGTAGCAAGGGTTTCCACCATGTCTTGGTTGCCAGATGAGCTCTTTGGCTCAAGATCTGGTCTGCTGACACTGCTTCCAAGAAATATTTGCTCTCTATGCCTTTTCAAGGCACCTCTTTGTTTGGGCCAGATCTTAAGGATCTGATTAGTGAGGCCACAGGGGGCAAGAGTACCCTTCTGCTTATGGTCCCCAGGAAGAAGACGCCTATCAAGCATAATCTGCTTTTTTGTTCCTGCCAGACTGAGACACGTCCAGTGAACCAGGCAGTTTCCTGAGCTCTGCGTTCCTCCTCCAAGCCCAAACAACAATGGAAGCCCAAGGTCTACTCCAAGCCTAAGGCTTCCAAGCCTTCTTCGGCATGACCCGCCAAACCCAGGTCCCCACTTGGCTGTGGGTGGCCGTCTGTGTCACTACCACAGCGTCTGGGAGGATTCAGTGGTGGACCCGTGGGTTTTGCAGGTGGTGGCGGAACGGTACAGGAACCTTTTTGCCTCTCTTAGAGAAACACCGTCTGTTCAATGGCACTATCCAAGCCCTTCTGGAGAAGGATGTTCTGGAATCTGTTCCAGTTTGGAACAGAGGTAAGGGTTTTTACTCAAACCTCTTTGTGGTCTCCAAGGAGGACGGCGGCTTTCTTCCCATTTTGGATTTGAAGGATCTCAATTCCTTTGTGATCAAGACTCATTATCACCAGGAGTCTCTAAGGACTGTGATTGCTGCTTTGTCTCTGGAGGAATTCCTTGCCTTTCTGGATCTTCAGGACGCATATCTACACATCGCCATTCATCCAGGGAGTCGGCAGTATCTCAGATTTGCCTGTGACCAAGGGCACTTTCAGTTTTCAGCTCTTCGCTTTGGTCTGACTACAGCTCCTCAAGTCTTCAACTGTGTCCTGAGAGCCATTGGGACGGCATCAGAGTTACTCCATACATGAACGACCTGCTTCTGAAAGCCCCTTCTGCGGAACTTCTTCATCAGCAGGTTCAGGACTGCATTCATGCTCACCCAACATGGACAAGTCAGATATTGTCCCATCCCAGCGTTTGGTCTTCCTGGGCCTTCTCTTCGACATTCAGCAGAGCATGGTGTTTCTCACGGACGAGGTGGCTCACCAGATTGCCCACTGGGTTTCTGCTGTTCTGGCTCGCAATCCAGTTCCAGCCAAGAAGCTGTCCTCTCTAGTGGGGAAGTTCATTTCCACCATAGAAGCGGTCCTGTTTGCCATGGCTCACACCAGGGAACTCCAGAGGTTTGTGATCCAGGTGTGCAGGGTTCAGCCGAACCTTCTGAAGAGGTCAGTGTCCCTCCCTCTTCATGTGGAGCTGAGTTTGTCATGGTGGCTCGATCTCTCCAATCTGCTGAAGGACAACTCCTTCGTGGTGTCCTTCTGGACCACGGTGATGATGGATGCCAGCCTCTCCGGCTGGGGATTGTTCCTGGGTCACCTGAGTGCTCAAGGTCTGTGGTCTCTGAAAGAGTCTCTCCTTCCCATCAATATGTTGGAGCTTCGGGCGATATTTCATGCCCATCGCCATTGGACACCCCAGCTAGAAGAATGCCCAGTCCGGGTCCAGTCCGACAATGCCACGGCCATGGCTTACATCAACAAACAGGGCGGAACAAGAAGTCTCACGGCTTGGTTAGAGGTCAAGGCTATTTTGTCCTGGGCAGAAGAACATGTTCCTGCCATATCTGCAGTGCACATTCCTGGCGTAGACAACGTGATGCGGACTTCCTCGACACACGGTGGACAGTGGAGAGTGGGAACTGCACCAAGAGGTGTTCACCCTCATTGTGGGGTCTTCCTTGCATCGACCTGATGGCAACAAGACACAACCGGAAGGTTCCGATGTTCTGCTCTAGTGGGGGGATCCTCTAGCTCTAGCAGTGGATGCCATGTCCATTCCATGGTTATTTCCTCTGGCTTACATCTTTCCTCCCCTTCCCTGGTTGCACAGGGAAATTGAGACAGGAGCACTGTCCAGTCATTCTGATCACTCCCTACTGGCCTCGACAGGCTTGGTTTCCAGAGCTTCTGGATCTGTTCAGTGGCGGATCCATTCTGGCTCCCTTGCAGTCCGGATCTTCTTCTACAGGGTTACCTGTGGAAGGAGGATGTTCTTCTAGCTTTGATGGCTTGGAAATTGAATCCTCAATACTGAAAAAGGCTTTTCTTCTGGTGTGGTGGCTACTATGCTTAGTGCCCGCAAACCTGTTTCTTCTAAAAAATAGAAAGAAGGGGAGAAGCAATAGGGAGCGCAATAAATCCGGATATCGGTTACCACCACCAGATTCACCCCACACGTGGGTACTCACAATTGTAGTGGCTGTCTAGCAAATATATGGTAAACAGCATATAAACAACACTGGGTAATAACCTGTCCCAGTTACAGGTGTAATTCAGATGACTCTCCGGCTGCCAGACTCCATTATTGTATTTTCTAAAGGCTTGATAAAGCGGTAGTGTACCGCGTAACGCGTGGCCAATTTTACAATTGCACAATATTGGTGTTGTATTTTATATATCTATTTGGAATAAATAATCTTTGTGAAGATCAGACGGTGTGGAGATCCTGTTGCGTGAGGAGTGTTGGAGTGTGAGATCACCGAACGAGGACGGTGAAATTTCCTCGTGAGCGTTATTGTCAGCTCAGATTATCCCCTGTAGCTGACATTAGAGCAATGTGATTAAATTTATTACTGTTTTACTTTGAAGAGTTTTTATGGTATTACACTATTGGGGCGCCACCCCTTTGTTTTTCTTTTTTGGAGCTGTTTCTTCTAAGGCTGACCATTGTGTCTGGTCGACATTTCTCTCTTGGTGTGCTGATAAGGACCATTTTCAGGATTTTGTTCTGCCTACAGTCCTGGCTTTCTTGCAGGACAGTGTGGATAAGGGCCTCAGTTTGAGTTCCCTTAAGGTTCAGACTTCTGCTCTCTCTGTTTTCCTTCAGAGGCTCATTGCTATTCTTCCTGATGTCAAGGTTTTCTTCCAGGGCACTGCTCATACGCATCCTGCTTTCAAGACTCCCGCTCCTCAGTGGGATCTTAAATTGGTTTTGGACATCCTTCGGCGCCCTCCCTTTGAGTCTTTGGCTACTATTCCTCTACACCTGCTGATGTGGAAAATGACCTTTCTCCTGGCAAACTTGTCTGTTCCCCGTGTTGTGAAGTTGCATACTCTGTCTTGCAGACCACCCTTTTTGGTGTTTCACAAAGACAAGGCAGTGCTTCGCACTTCTCAGGAGCTTCTCCTGAAGGTGGTCTCTGAGATCCACATTAATCAGGAGATTGTGGTGCCTTCTTTCTGCCCTGACCCTACCTCTGACAAGGAGAGTGATCTCTACTTGTTAGATGTGGTGCATTGTCTCAAGTTTTATGTACATCGCACTGAGTCCATTAGACAATCTGACGCGCTGTTCGTCATTCCTGAGGACCCCAGGGCAGGGATACCTGCATCCAAAGTGTCTATTGCATCTTGGATCAAGTCTACTATTCGTAAGGTTTATGAGCTAGATCTACTAGATCTATTGGGGCTTCCTGAGCTTACAAGAATCAGGCCTCCGCTGATCAGTTGTGCAAGACTGCCACTTGGTCATCTGTGCACACCTTTTCGAAGCACTACCATGTTGATGTGCTGGCATCGGCTAATGCCAGTTTTGGGAGGAAGATCCTGGAGGCAGTCTTGGCCCCAAATTTATTCTGCAGCTTGACAATGACCCAAAACACACAACCAAAGCCATTAAGAACTATATTCAGCGTAAAGAAGAACAAGGAGTCCTGGAAGTGATGGTATGGGCCCCCACATAGCTCTGATCTCAACATCTTTGAGTCTGTCTAGGATCACATGAAGAGAGAGAAGCAACTGAGGCTGCTTAAATCCACAGAACAACTGTGGTTAGTTCTCCAAGATGTCTGGAACAATCGACCTGCCTAGTTCTTTAACAAACTGTGCTGGTGTACCTAGAAGAATTGATGCTGTTTTGAAGGCAAAGGGCGGTCACACCAAATACTGATTTGATTTACATTTTTCTTATCTTCACTCACTATGGATTTTGTTGATTTGATCAAAAATAAACTATTAACATGTTTATTTTTGAAAGCATTATTACTTTACAGCATTTTTTTCACACCTGCCTAAGACTTTTGCACAGTACTGTATAGTAGATTTATATGACTGATGTACAAAGGTCACCTAAAGGTATAGTTCCCCTGTAAATATTCTTTCATATTTAAAACCATATGCACAAAGTCAATCAATTCACATTTTTAATTTATGTAAATTTTCATGGGGATAAGCCCCACCCCTTTCCCACAGCAAATCTCATCCTTGATCTCCCTCAGCAGCACACATCCTTGATCTCCCTCAGCAGCACAAACAGGAGTCTTCTACTCCACAAGATAAAGTTCCCAGGTATGATAATCTTGCAAATGTAATTAGAGTAGGTGCTTATTTGTTGCCACTCCCCACTACTAAAAGAAGAATAAGATTGTGTGCCTCCAGCCACTACTGCACAGCAGTACCAACCTCAGAGTTCTAAATATTAGAGAGACACTGCCCTTTGTCTGCTATGATAGAAAGTGATGCTTGTGCAGGGCTACAAGATAATGACAACCAAGACTTTTTTACATTATAAGAAAATTGTGCAGTACCTCCTGTTTGACATCAGGAAATAGGGTTCCATTCTTCCCCTAATGTTTAGAACTCTATGGTATTAAGACCCCTTTCCACCAGTAAACTAGAGTCTATGCCTATAGGAATCCTCCTTGGTTGGGCAGAGTGCAGACAAAGCTTGGAAGCTCAACTCCTCATGTTACACTTCTACACCCTCCCTTATATTTCTAGATTCCAGCCTTGGTCTGTCCCTGGTTTACATCCATCCACTGCCTTCCCCCTATACTAGGAATTATAATACAAGAAAAAGATATATAGAAATGTAACGGATTTAAAATGATTTCTGAAATGCAATATTGATTTCTTACTACAGTGGGAGCTTGGATAAAATGTTCTGTTTCTATTGAATACATTTTGTTCCAGGAATAAATGGACCTGCTTGATACAATCAGTGGAAGCATCTGAATTGCATCTATTATACTCCGCAAAGAAAAGGTGAATGAAAAGAGTAAATTATATTCACCTTTCAGTAGTCGATTATTTTTCTGGAAAAAATCCAATATTTACCTTGCCAAACACAAAAGCCATAAATCAACATACAGCCCATTCTGTAGATATCTATTAAAGATAGCTTTAATAATTTGGATGAATTTTAGGAATAAACAGAACTGGATTATAATGGTGGCAATCAGAATAATCCTCAGCACTACTGGGATTCATTATTACTCTGCAAACAAAAATTTTAACAGCCCAGTAACATCATTAAGAATTTCAATGCAAAAAAAAAAGAGAAAGAAAAAAACGCTTTTTATGGCTTTCCTAAAGTCGACTCAATGGAGAGGAAAAAAAAAAGGAAGAAAAAAAAAATATATATAAAATATATATATATATATATATAATATATATAGTATGTATGTGCAGGAAGCACTCACACTTATAGAGATGAATGCCTGGGTGCTATAATTATTGCCAAAGAATGAGTATTGTTAGTGAGATGAAGAAATATGTGAAAAGTTCTAAATCAAAATCAACCGAAACGTTGATCTTGGAATAAAGCTTTTTGACTCTTCACATATTTGAAAGACCTGAGAGTGCTTTCTTCATCTCACTAACTATATATATATATATATATATATATATATATATATATATATATATATATATATATATATATATATATATATATATATATATATATCCGCCAGGTACACTTTTCCCTTGGACAGTCACATTAAGGATCGTCATTATTTATCTACATTACCATGTTCATAGCTGGGAACTCGCAGGTTTTGACTCTGCATTACCGGGGTTACGGGCAGAGTTTGATTCTTTGGATGTGAGGAGTTACTGATGAAACGCGGCCCACTTGTGCTCCTTCCCACTCCCTGCCCTCTTTTCCTCCTTCCCCAGTCTCTTCTGCATATTTTTTTTAATGTTTTGCAAGTCCCACTCCTACTCTTGATTAAGCCACACCTCTCTTATGACACAAATCGCGTCATTTCTCTCCAGTCAACGGCACCACAGGACTCCCCTCCGGGGAGCCCAGACCAAAAAGTTCCTAGGTATGACCATGCTGAATGAGAGATTACTATTTATATTGATGCAGAAGAGCCATTACCTGCATCAAAATACCACATGAAATCCTGTAAAAAAGCAATATTAACAGGTAGGAAGCAAATAGCATGTTAACCTGTTAATGACAGGCACAAAGAATATGGAGTTGAAATTCAATTTTAAACTTAGGGACAAAAACAAGGATACTGGGAAAGGTGCAATAAAAGTTTGGTTGTCATAATGGACCTCAATCCATTTATTTGTTACAGACCTCAGATCAACATTGTGATGATATTAACATAATATAACTTATATAGTTTTAAAAAATGTAATTGATTTTTAAACCTTTGAATATTAGTGAGCAATCCATGCACTTGAGCTGAGACCACTCTAGCATTTAAGCGCATAATAGCCATATTTAAATCAAAGAGCATATAGGGCAAGATGTTCAGAAAGTGGGGGTAACTGAAATTGTCTGTTATCAGAATAAAAAAGTTCTTACACCATGATCCGTCAATTCTCAGACGTGTTTCTGTCATTTTTTTGCATCCAATTTCGCCATCTTTGTCAAAGGGAAAAAGCCATCTTAAAAGTGGGTATGGTTTAATCTACCATCATATTGTGAGGTATTTTCAGAAAAAAAATTTTGTTTGAACGTAATTTTTGTTGTCTGATTAACATCATTTTTCCCCGACATAATAAAAATGGTCTAAACATGGAGAAGAAAAATTTGTTTCAAAGACAATTTTTAAGATCAGAATTTTTAATGGCAATGTACAATGAGATCTTCTTAACATCATTTTTAATTCTTTAGATGAATTTTCAAACATGACGGATTTACTTCTGAAAATATTGTCCTTCTTTTACCACCAACTCATGATCTGATACGTTTTTCATTATGACGACTTTTTGAACATCTCGCCAATAGAGTATTTTTTCTCAGAATTGCACACAGAACCTATATGTTTTAAAATAATTAGTTTGTAGGGGACCAAGATAACTGCTAACAGTTTTACATATACCAAGCTGTACCGGTACTGGGCTGTAATATAGTCCTGTTGAAACATACAGGGCTCTATACATAAAGAGAAAAAGGAGTAATTTTGAGGAAAACAAGCTGCTGAGAACAAGGACTATGTGTATACCAGGTGTGACCTCCAGACAGTAAACTAACTGTTTAGCAGCCTTACAGATTTTAGTGTGTGGTATAATTTTTTTAAAATTTACTGATTTTTTTTTTTTATTATAAATAATACAATATTCAATACATTATAGTATGATATAGGCTATTAATTCAACATCAGCATGGCCATTTATGTTGTGTTTTTATTTTGTTTTTGCTGCAATCTTTTCATACTGTAGAAAAAAAATACTCATGTCGATGTTTACTTACAGTGTATTTTTTTTTTACTTTGCAAATGTTGACTAGCCTTCTCCCAATTTATGAAACTTTTCCATACAATACTGTGCATGATATGAAAGCATATCTTGGATTGCCTACCAACCCCTCTTTTTGAAACCTAGCATTCTCTATAGTATGCATATGACGTATAGCATTCACATACCTTGCTCATGAGTGACAAGTTATGCAGTAATGATGTTGTGTTCTTGATAATGCCCTTGCAACACTCTGGAAGCTAATATTTCTAGTATTGCTTTTCACACTTAACATATGATAGCTATTACTGCATCTACAGTGTAATATATTGTTTCTGTGTAATATTGGCCCTTCTAAAGACATTTAAGCTTAACAACAAAATTTAGTCAAAGAAGTTTGTGCATTCCGTTTTGGTCCTTTTATATTATTTTATGAACTGTATGAGTATCTGATACTACAAGATCCCTAGAAATCGAAATGAGTGTGTGTGTCACCTTTTCTAAGGCCCTTTTGCTAATTTTTAAAAGTTTGAGACAAACTAATGTTACGGCTCTTCCTCTACTGCGTTTTCATGGATTTGTCCATAACAAATCATCATTTTGTCTGCTTGTTGGCTAAACTTTTTTCTTTAGTAACTGTAACTTTTCCATAACAGTATATAATGTATGTCATTAGTTTCATTAACCCCTTAACAACCAAGGACATACATGGGGTGAATGTCGCAGATGGACCCATGACGTTCATATACGCCATAGGTGAAAGTTGCCCATTCGGGAGCCCTGAATCGGATAATAAAAAAAAAAAATGCTCTGTGGTCCTTAAGTGCCAGCCGCGGCCAGTCCTTAAGGAGTTAAAGGGATAGTACTTATGACTGCATATTTTCAATTGCATAATATATAAAAAGTCAAAATGCCTATACAATGTCCTTGCTTTTCTAGACAACCTTGTCAGTGCAGTGCAATTTGCCATTATCCCTGATAAAGTAAAAGTTGGAGGAAGGTAACTTGTAGGACGAGATGTAAAAAAAAAAATCGTCATAATGAAAAAATTGTCGGATCATGAGTTAGTGGTAAATAAAGGACAATGTTTTCAGAAGTAAATCAGTCATGTTTGAAAATGCATCTAAAAAATTAAAAATGACGGTAAGATCTCGATGAACATTTACCTTAAGAATTCTGATGTTAAAAATTGTCTTTGATTTTGTCTTTGAATTGAAAATTTTCAAAGAATCAAAGACATGTTTTGTCTTTGAAACGACAATTTGCTTCTCACTCCTTCTAACAGTACTTTATTTATTTAGAAAATGTTTTACCAGGAAGAATACAACTGAGATTTCTCTCGTTTTCAAGTATGTCCTGGATAGTTTTCAGTAAAGGGTTACATATTTACACGAATTGAGAAACATTATATATACATACATACACACACACACATAAATATTCATACATAAAAAATATTAAAATTACATACAGTTGCACACTGTTTTTAGTAGGGTGACCAGGCATCCCCAGATTGAGGCACTGTCCCCGGCTACAATGTGTCCCCGGATCAATAGGAAGGCACGGACGGCATACCCTAAGCTGTATCTACCGTCCATTGCCTTCCCAACAAGTTGAAAAGACAGCCAATGAAAGAGAAGAGTTTTGCTAGAATACTCCTCACTCATTGGCTGTACAGTATAGGACGTCGACAGGCACTATTGCGGAGGACAGCGGAGCAGGAAGGCAGGCAGCAGGAGGGCATCTCTCCAGAGTACATCATCATCAGTATCATCTGAAGCTATGTGTACATTAATGCAGGCACCACACAGGCATACAGTGCACAAACACAAATCTGCTGGGGGTCTACACATACACAGGAGCATGTGCAGCATGCTGGCAAACGTCAGGCTTCTTGGTGAGAGACAGCAGCATTCGCAGAAGCAGTAGGGCGAGTATCAGCAGCAGCCAGGGAGAGGAGGAGGAGGAGCCCCAAAACAGCTCCTGTCATATGTTTGGAGAGTCAGAAAACTAGCCCCATCTGCTGGAAGGGAGGGGGGTTAACGAAATCTAGAAATTTGTAGCTCGCAGCCACAAAGTTTGCCGAGTTCTGGGTACAGCCCTATAGATAGACTGATATTATCAGGTTAGAAATTCAAACACTAAGACAGGGGTGGAAAAATCATGCAAGCCAGGGCACCTGAAATTTCACTGGCGGCATGGCTGTATATTAAAAGGCCAATTATGTTATATTAAGTCTGCTTCAATTGGATCAGACTTAGTAAGAAGTCCTGGGATGTTCTGTGCAGCTCCATCAACTTTACAGGAAAGCAAAGCAGAAATATGTGGCTCATATCCACAAACCTCTGAGGTGTATGTGCAATCCTCACTGACCCACTGTGTTTGGATTTCACTCCCAACACAGAGCGTATACAGGGCATCTACAATCCACAGAATATAAACTGGGGAGGATAAGGGGTCTTGCTTCTAAGTTTTGTTGTGCTCAAAAAAAAATACAGCCTAGGCTTAATTGGCAAGTCTGCTAACAGTGGAGCAGATTTACCAATAAAGAACAAATGGATGATGTTGCCATAAAAAAAAAAAAAAAACAATGTTTTATTGCTGCCTTTTGATTGAAGTCAGAAGAACGTTTGATGATTAATAGTTTGTTTGTGATGTCTATGGATCAAACGTGAGAATTGTAGTAGGGTGTAGATTGTAGTAGAAAGGACAATTTGTGGAGGAGGACAGGGTGAGCAATGTGTGGAGGAGGACCGGGTGGACAGTGTGAACAGTGTGTGTGGAGGTGGGTGGTGTGGGTAATGTGGAGGTGGACAGTGTGTGAGGGTGGGCAGTATATGGACAGGGTGTGAGGGTGGACACAGTGTGGACAGCGTGTGGAGGTGGATAGAGTGTGGACAGCGTGTGGAGAAAAAAAATGTCCCCGGATTTAATTTTTAAAATCTGGTCACCTTAGTTTTTAGACATATAGAAGCATTTACTTTTAAGGATTTTAGACTGATTAAAAGGGCAACATGAGAATCTCGCACAGCAGGAAAGCTCAAGATTTTCTTGTTGCATAATGAAATGTTGCCTTCAATGTATTAAAGAAGATTTGAGCCCTGTATGGCACCCAATTATTAACGTTTGCAAATGATTCAATGAAAATGAAATACCTTCTGCACTCTACCACCAAATGTACCTCCTCCTACAGGCCGAACTGCACTCGGGGAGTCTCTCTTCATCTCCGCTCGCTGCAATTGACAGTACCTGGCTGTCAGTGACAGTGCGTGAGCGTGTGCAGGACAGAAAAAAAATAAAAAAGAAGGAAAATGTGGATATAGTATGGCAGGACTCCCTAAGTGTGCGGAGGATAGCAAGGGCAAAAGTGTTAGTGGCACTGGGGAGGTGCCTGGCATTCTGAGCAAACCAAAATCTGAGGTGGTAGTGTCAGGACTCCCTCAGTCTCCTGAATTGAGCAGCCAACAGGGCAATCATCAGATCCAGTTGTGTTGTTACTGATGAGGTGCTAAGGGAGTCCTCCCCAGATGTATCCCACAAGTGGAGCCAAGGTGCAGGCGGGCTCAGCCACAAAGTGGTGTGCCTTGCGCCACACACTAGGCCACAAGCCTTCACCGAGACAACGGAGTAGCTGGTTAAACGAGAAAGGACACTGGGTACGCCAGCCAAACACACAGATGTGTGGCAGCTGTGTAGAATCCATCTGAACCCCTGGGAAAGCCAGTAGATGCGCTGAAAAGCTGGAGCTTCATCTCCACTCGCTGCAATTAGCAGTACCTTGCTGTTAGTCCGGCCACCACCAAACAAGTGCTGTACACCCCAACTGGATACCTGTGCACTGTTTTGTGTACATCATCCTCAGTGGCCACTGGGTGCAGATGAGTGCTCTATGGCCCCACCGATCGATAGAGCAGAAGGTATTTAGGTGGCAGAGAGCATAAGCTATTTTATATATTTCATTGAATCGTTTGCAAACTTTAATCATTGGGTGCCATAGAGGGCTCAAATCTTCTTTAATACATTGATAACAACATTTCATTAGGTGACAAGAGAATCTTGCGATTTCCTGTAGTGCGAGTTTCTCATGTTGCCCTTTTCATCAAGGTGACATGCTAAATGCGCCCTGTAGTTGTACGCTGTTATGCAAGCAACATTTTAAAAGGTTACCCTTTCTGAACCTCGCCTCGCTCCTGGCTAGCCCTTGTCTAAAGTCCTGGGATAGTGAAACATCCACCCTTCTCCTATTACTTCCATGCGACCTGGCATTGGGTTGAATGTCCGTAAAGGCAGGGTTTTCTGGATACAGACACACAATTTTGTCTCTCAGTGCGATCCATCTGGTCAAGCGACAAGATTTCAGATCTCCAATATACAAACATTGAAAGAGAAACTTTGCTATATAAAAAATTGTATTGAACCAGATTAAGGATATTTATATGGAGGCATTGTGGATATGAAGGATTAACATCACCATGTCCAATGAGCAGATTTTGTGGTTGTGTGGTTCAGTGAGCAACTGTGATGTCCCTCTACCTGGACATAACATTCAACACTGATTGGAGATATGAAACTGTCTATTTCTATAGAAAAACTGACTTTTAATTTGTTTAGCAGGAGGACTTAGGTAGATGATGTTCAACTAGCAGTCAGGTATATCTTGATACACTGAATTGGCACAGTGGTTCCAAAGAATGTGGATAGGAACTTGTCTCTATAGCTTTTCATTTAGACAGATGCAGCCTGTTGTCAGTTTTTAAGAAGTCAAGTAAGTATAGATCTGAAATGAGGATCAGTAAATAAACTCAACTTCACATACAATGCAAAATATATAAATATATATATTGGACTTCTGCATGACCTCTTAACCCTTTGAGTGCCAGAAGGGTACGCAACGCATTGCAAAGCAATGCGTTGCGTACCACTCTGGCACTCAAAGGGTTCAGTGCTTTCTGTTAAATTAAGAGCCACTCATTCCACTAGGTATGGTTACACTTGAAGCAATGTTTACCATTTGGCTGACGAATTTGTGTTGATTGCTTCCTCTAACATGTTGACTTGCAAGGATTTTGTAAGTGAGAGGTCTGACTGACACTATACGGCTAATAATAACCTCACTGTCACATGTGAGATTGGAGAGTTGCAAGAGTGTGACATGAGCAAGTAGGTGTTTATACTCTGAGGTAATTTGTGTCCACAACTGTTTTACTGTTAAATAGGCGTATATACATATCTTTATAGAAATATATAGATATACATCCATTTGTATAAAATATAATTAGTGCTTAGGTACTAGACGAGAGAAACTGAGAGAGACACTGAAAGATAGAATGACTAGGAGAGACAGACAAAGAGAGAGCAAGAAAGAGCCTGAAAGAGACAAACCACAAGATAACAGCAGTGATTGAAAGTAGGAGACTGACAGTGAGAGAGACTGAAAGAGACACATCGTAGTGTCAGTGTAAAAAAAAAAATATATATATATAAGGGAGAGCAAGAAAACAAGAAAGAGGGAGAGCAATAGAGAGCACCTGTAAGTGGAACAGACAGAGATTTATACAGACACCAACAGTGAGTGTTGGTGAAGAAGTAAGAGATGGAGATGAGGAGACTGGAAGAGGGAGAAATACAATGAGGATGACACTGTGGTGTCTCTGTATAAGAGACATAGAGGGAGAGCAAGGGAGAGTTGATGGGAGTACAGGCCGAGCAAGAGAGAGAGACACATTGATGACAAAGATGCACAAGAGAACACTGTAACAATTGTGGAGGTAACCAGCTGCACCATAGGGAACAAAAACTGCACAAGTTCCAAGTGACTGAAAATGAGCTTTTAACCCTTTTAATTCTTTAGATGTTTCCAAAGCATTGCTTTGAAATTTGATGGAGACCAATAGCACCCAATAAGGCTGACATTGGGGTATCTATAATAACTGAAAATAGGAATTTTCTGGGTTCATACTGGCTGCACCCATGGGCTTTGTTAGACATACAGGGGCTCTGCTCCGGCATATCTAAATACTTTCTTTATCAGGGGAGCTTTTTCAGGCCTTCACAGTTACAGAGGCAGGCAAAGCATTCCCTGAAGGTACTTAGTTTTCCACCGCTCACCTGCTCTATCTGTAGTCCCTTTGGGCCTCCCAGTCTGTGCCATCTGCTCCCTCCCCTGTGTCCACCTTTCCCTCCCATGTCATCCTGTCTCCCTTTTATGTCATCTGCTCCCTTCCCTGTGCTCTCTTCTCCCTCCCTTCCATGGCATCCTCCTCATTGGTTCCCTTCTGTGCTATACTCCCTCTCTGATCACTGGCTGCCTCCTATGCCATTGGCTTCCTGCCCTGCCTTTCTCCCAAGGCTGGGGAGCCACAGTATGGCTTCTATCAGACAGTGAAAAAGGCTAGTTAGAGCATATTTGGTTATATGGCTACTAGTGAGTGTGTGTGTGTGACTATGTGAGTCTTTGTTTCACAGTGGGTTCTTTATCTCTGATACAGTGGGACTAAGAAAACTGATGCAATTCTGGGGCAATCCATCTGCACCATAGATAATAAAAATTGTCATTGATTTAATGAGGGCTTTTAGCACCTTGAATGTGAGAACAGTGACTATTGCATATTACACTGCATGGGACATCTCTCTAACATTCAAGAGGTTAAACTACCATTTAAATTGATGGCAAATTTTTGCACTTTTGTATCTCTATCTTATGATGCAATTGCTTTTCTTGACAATTGCACCATTTTACTTATTGCTGGTTTACCAGATTTGTTTGGTTGACTTTGTGTATCACATTTTGCGTCTTTTTTTCTGCGTAAGGATGCAAATTACATGAAGTATGTAATTTTATACATGCTTGTTCACACTCCCTCTCATGCACACACACACACATACATACACACGCACATGCCACATACACTCACGCACACACACAATCTTCTCTTTAGAACTGTTGTATGCCATACAATGTAATCTAAACTATTTACATGGTAAATCCACATTTAAAGGTTTAAAGGAAAAGAGTTTGATCCTGTAAGTAAAGCTGGATTAATTTTGGGGCAAAGTAACTGCACCATAAGGGACAAAGGAAAAATGACCCAAATCCTTATTGATTTAAAAATGTCCTTTAACCCCTTGAATGCTAGAGATGTCTAAACAAATATGAATGAGACCACAATAAGTGCACCGCAGGTCTAAATATAATGGATACAAATATTAGAAGATAAAGAAGACAGAACAAGAATTAGCACAAAGCCAATAATAGAATAAGACCAGTACAGTGCTGTAACAAAAAGTTATAATACGTACTTACAAACACCCGAACCTAAATGTGTATACTATCTTTATTATGAAAAAAAAAAAACATGTTCAAGTATTTTTGGATGAAGTCACAAAGGATTTAAAAAAGTTATCCAGCTCCCGAAGACCGTATACACGTAATGATTCCAATCTGACAGTGCAGGAATTCCAGACGTTACAACAGCTGAGCGAGGAAGATTCTATTGTTATAAAACCGGCCAATAAAAGCATGCTAACATTACTTGGTTACACCAGTATCAGCATATATAGATACCAGTTTTATATGCAAATGTACTAATTGTACATTTTGTTACAGCACTGTACTGGTCTTATTCTATTATTGGCTTTATGCTAATTCTTGTTTTGTCTTCTTTATCTTCTAATATTTGTATGCCAGAGGTGTCTCCAGAGCTTTGCATCTCCCTAACATTCATAGGGTTAAAAGGTCCATATTAACCAATGGGCATTGATTGAATTTTCAACACAGCACCCCCCCCCCTTTCCAGTTGTCATATTTCAGAATTGTTCATATTTTGCTTTCTGCAGAAGACCCTGAAGCCATATGCCGACACTAATCAGTGGAACAGTTCTGGGATAAGCCAACTGCACCATAGGGGAGAGTTAAACACCTTTGAGTGTCATTTAACCCTTTGGGTGTCAGAAAGGTAACCAACGCATTGCAATGCATGGAGATTTTAGCCTCTTGAATGTTAAAGCGGTCTTCAGCCTGTTGTATTGCAATGCTTTCTAGATATCTTTAGCTCCATTTCAATCTATGGGAATTTTGAAGCATTTTTATTTGTCCCTTACCATGTAGTTGGTTTGCTTGCCCCAGAATTTGCTCTCCTTTTACTGTGCTTCTGTCTCCTAGGGCCTTATGCATCAAGCTAGAGCAATGTAATTCTGTATCTACTGCACCACAGGAGGGAAATTAATCTTCCCCTTAATTTAATGGGACTTCTTACCCTGTGTGTTCCAGAGGGGAGTGCAAGTCATTGCTTTGTGGTGCGGTGCGTGACCCTCAGCCATACGAAAGCTTAATCCCTTGAATGCAAGAGACCTCTCAATGTCTTATAAAGCAATGCATTGGATTCCTTTCTGTAATTCAAAGGGTTAAAAGTAAAATTTAAGACAATTGTTTGCTTAATTTATTTAGTTCAATCCTGTGGTGCAGTTGGGTTGTTCCAGAATTTCACCTCTTCAGCTTAACTCTTTGAGGGTTACACACATCCCTCTGGAACCCAAAGGGTTAATGGGTAAGGGCTGTGGAAAGCTTTCTTTACATTGGATTTAACCCTTTGAGTGCCAGAGTGGTTTGGAATACATTACAAAGCATTCCATACCACGTTGACACTCAAATGGTTAAAAGACTGCACATTTGAATGAATATGTTTGTTTATATAGCGCCACAAGTGCGCATTTATCATTGCTAATATACAGAACTGTTTTTAGGACAGGAGGGACTGTGCAACTCATTATAGAGCAAGAGTTACGATTTGTTGTGGATTTTCACCATGCTGGTTGAAAGTTTTCTCCACATACTTGAAATATTTGGAAGTCTCTTCCAGACTGTGTTAATTGACTGAGCATTTTCACTTTACTGCAACTTCTATGCATTAGGTGAAGTGTGGCCGCACCTATAAAAAGAACTAATTACCACAGATGTGGTAAAAATAAACTTTGTTAGCATCTGCCTGAGAGATCCATATTAGTTGCAAAACTGAATATGTATTTATTGCTGAGCAAGCAAAAGAAAACCGTACATCCAATATATACCACAAACAGTTCTTTTGCTGGCTGGTTTCCCCTTTGCTTTCACATGTGCCCCAAACCATGGCTAGCCCTATGAAATATTATTGTGGAATCCAAAACCTCACTTTAACATTCTCACCTTTTTTAGAATGGCTGTGGTCAAGAGTCAGGGCTCTGTTTCCAAACAGACGCCTGTATTATTTAGAAGGAATGCAGTATGGCAATCAAGCACATATATTTTATTGCTTATGGAAAGCAAGAATGGGTTTAATTATTGGTAGATATTTCCTGTCTATTTTATTAGGTTTGGAAGCATGTAGTCTTCTTAACTTGAGTTCCTGTAACATATGATTAGCTCGTTTTGCATATTTTGAAAAGATCTATTTTTATGTCTCTTAGAAAGGGTGTTTAGCTGTAACATTATATTGGACTAATATTAGAGAAATACTAATGCAAAAATGCAGTTTGCCGTTATGTGAGCATATGCTGTAAAATTCAGATATGTATGTGTTTTCATTAGAAGACAACTTAAAATGAGAAGAATGGCTTTTTTAACTAAAACAAAAGCAGGGATTTTTTTACAGTAAGGGCAGTAATGCTATGGAATTCTTTGCCCTGGTATGCTGTATTGGCAGATTCTGTAGATATCATTCTAGCTCACAACAATATTTAGAATTATGACAATTGGTTTCAAAGCAGATAGGATGTCAATCCATTTGGAGTCGGGAAGGAATTTTTTTTAGCGACTGGGACATAACTTTAAATGGCTTCAGATGGATTTTTTTCCTTCCTCTGGGTCAATAGGGTGATATGGCATAGGTTGAACTTGATAGATGCATGTCTTTTTTGCAGCCTCAACAACTGCAGATGTTTTTAAAGAAATTCTCGTTGTTTTATTTATTTATTTTGTGAAAGTGTTTTACCAGGAAGAAAATACATTGACTCTCATTTTTAAGTATGTCCTGCAGTCATTTTATCTACCTCGGAAGTGTGAAAGACTGAGCTGACCTTGCTGGGACTAGAACCTGTGACCTTACTGTTTTAAAGGGGAACTACCACCTCACACAATGTTTACCTTCACTAAGTCCCCATCTGTTGACCAGCTGCTAGTTGCCAGAATAATTACCTTATTTAATAGATTTCTCCTCTCTTCCATGGGCAACAGGCAGGATGGAGCGTGGACATCTTGCCATTGTGACGTCCGCGCACCTGCACTGTCAGTCCCACCCGGGTCTAGGAGGTGTTGGTAGGAGCCATTTGGCACCGGCTGGGACTGACAGCGCAGACGCGTGGACGTCACTATGGCAGGATGTCTGCGCTCCGTCCTGCCTGTCGCCCATGGAAGAGAGGAGAAATCTATTAAATAAGGTAATTATTCTGGAGACTAGCGCTACTAAGCAGCTAGTCGCCAGATGGGGACTTAGTGAAGGTAAACATTGTGTGGGGTGGTAGTTCCCCTTTAAACAGATTCTACAGCTGAGCCATCTCACCAGTGTTTCTTCTTACTGTTCCATAAGAAAGTGGGGTAATTCTAGGGCAGATAAATTTCACCATAAGGAAAGAAGACAATGTTCCAATCTTTTGAGAGCTCAAGGGGTAATCAAAGAGCACTGTATTTGTCATTTGACAGGGCTTGACAAATTCTGGATGCCAGGTTGCCATGGCAACTAGGAAAGGGTGACCGGGCTTCCAGACATAGGCACAGCAAGCAACATATTATTTTTAATAATAAATTGGACACCCCATTGGCACAGAAGCAGTTAAGAGTCAGTGCACACAGTTTATTTCTGTTGGGTTTTTTATATATCAGTAGTAAAGTTTTTCCTCCTCCAATATCAGACTGTATTTGTTGATAACAATTACATTGGAGCCCCTCATGTGTCTACCCTCACTGACTCGATGAATAGAGTTAGCATTTGTAGACACGAGGGGCTGCAATTCGGTTTGTAATCAACAATACAGTCTGACATGGGAAAAGATAAAAACGATACACTACTGATACAGAACAGAAATAACCTTAGCATTGTGACTCTTAACCATTTGAATGCCAGAGGGGTGTCCAGTGTCTTGCTTTACACACACTTCTGACACTCAAAGGGTGCAAACAGTAACCATTGGAATACCAGAGGGGTATGCAGTGCATTGCAATAACAGAGCATGGAGGTAGTGGAGCAACACAGGGAGGTAAGTGTACCCCAAAATAAAGATCTTGCAGTGGCAATTAACCCTTTACAATGTGTTGCAAACCCCTGTGGCACTCAAAGGGTTAAAAAAAAAAAAAGTGAGCGCATTCTGCTGTGTATACATTTTTATTACCCATGTATATTTCTCATTTAAAGACTAGAGGGGTGTGCAATGCCTTGCATGCGCCTCTGGTTCCTAAAGGGTTAAACCTTCGCAATGTCTCATCTGGGGAATTTATTGGTATGACATCTCTTGATCACGGCAGAACTTATTAGCAGGGCTTGATTTCCCACCAGACACAGTAGGATAGTGGTTCCAACTCCAGTCCTCAGGACATAACAGCAGTGCAGATTTTCAGTATCTCCTCACATGAGCACTGGTGAATATTATTATATGCACAGGGGGATCTGCTACAATGAGTCATCCACTGATTGATTTACCTTTGCTGCTATGGGGAGATCTTTACAAATTGCACTCTTGATGTGGCCTGAGGACCAGAGTTGGGAATCACTGCAGGGTTATATTACCTAGGGATAACTAATTATGAGGTCTTCTAGCTGTTCTGACTGTATTCACCATTGCATCTGATTTCCATTAAATATTGCTGCAACGTAAAATGTATATACTAGTTTAGCTAGTATATATACCAGTTATTGTACTAACCAGTTTAATTCATTGTGTGCACAAACACTTAGGACACAAAAATGTGAAATTGCCTTTATTTAAGAAATACATCTTATAATCTTTTGAGTGCTAGAGGGGTACACAATGCATTGCAAAACAAAGTGTGGTATACCCCCCTCCCCCACACCACCACCACCACCAGCAGCACTTAAAGGGATAAAAAGGAAAGTAAGAAGTTGATTGGAGGATGAGTTTAACAAGTTTTTTTCTCTCCAGTTAACTAAAAAGAAAGGAAATGCAGAGGGACTTGGCTATATTAATCAATAAGTCATTCATTACTGAGGTTCACTCATGATTAGCTGCAGAGGAGATATATTTGTATGTGGTTACTCACATACGGTTAGCTATTTGTATGTGGTGTAATTTACACACCTGACGAGTAAGATGTGATAATCTTTAAGCTAAAAAATTACAATTTTTAAGGTATGTCAGTGCTAGCATGATATGTACATTTTGTCTTACTCCAGTGGTTCTCAACCAGGGTGCCATGGCATTTTGTTCCTTTGGCACCAGCTTATGGTGCCACAATTTTTCTGAAATTACGTTAATTTGGTTTAAAATATATATTAATGGAAATCCTTATGCCAGTATATTCTCATTTTTCCATTCTGATTGAGAGACCCAAGAGTAATAATATATGTATGTATTTGTGCCCTCTTTATATTAATGACAAATGACCTGTAAGATGCTAAGGGTACCCTGAAAATCCCAGACTGTATATTAGCGGCCCCATGCAAAAAAATTAAGAACCACTCCCTTAAACTCTTCTTTGGATAAATTGCATCAACCAATAGGTAGGTAGAACAATATTCAACTGGTAGTTAAAGGCATATGTGCTTTCAAGGATAAATTAAATCTGATAGATATTTGGTTATCAAGGTTCCAGAGATTTTGCATGTTATTCAAGTGCACATAATACCATATCTAGGATCGATTTTAATTTTTGGTGGAAACTTCCACATTTAGTCTTAGTAAAGCAAGGGTATCATAGTAATACAAATAAACAAATACTTTGGTATTTGATAATACCCTTTTATTTGGACTAACAGTTTATATTTTAAGATAAGCTTTCAAGATATCATCTCTCTACCTTAGGTCAAGCAGTACTGAATCACAAAGTCTGTTCAAAGCAGTGCAGAGTTCCCAAGTTAGATAATATATTATGCTTACAGGGAAAACTTGCAGAGGGTGAGAAAGGTGAAAGCTATGTAACTGGAGTGGACAGTATATAAAGAATGTCTGAGCGGTGCAGAGAGAGAAGAGGGGAATGGTAAGACTAGAGAGGAGGCGCGGGTTATAGAAATGTCTGATAGTGAAATGGGAATCTTAGATCTTGACTCCTGTTTCATGTCTTTTAAAGAGAACTATCATCCTTAGTTCAATTGTCTTTTTCGTCTTCGCTCTGCATCTAAACCACTGCTCAGACCTCCTTTATGTATTTCCCACACACATCTATCACCTTTTCACCCTCTTTGTGTTTCCCTGTAAGCATCCTAGATTGTTCTCTAACTTGGGAACTCCTCATTGTTTTCAGCAGACTGTGTGATTAAACAGAATTTGACCTGAGGAAGAGCTGATATCTTGAAAACTTGTATTTATATAGAAACTGTTAGTCAAAATAAAAAAGGTATTGCCAATTACAAAAGTACCAATTTCTAAAACTGGAATAATAAGGCTACTACAAATAAATTAATTGTATCTTAGTAACTCTATAGAGTTAAAAGCGGCCCTGGAACATCATTGGGAACATTTCCTCAGAGATTAATCATTCATAAGAAGGACTGATGGCCACACCATGGGACACAGTTAATGCTGTCATAATGGGCCACATCACCACTCATGAGTGGTGAACTGGAAAATAGAGTTTAATAAGAATCTCTTGTAATTCTCAGTTAGACTGGAAAATGTGTCCATTTCAAAACAAATCCAAGACCTGGAAATAGTCTGGAGTTTGCACAAGCAAAAAGAAAAATGAAAAATGTGCTTTTGATCCTTATGCAAGAATTGGAGAACATATAAAATAATAGTTGACAAAGAAATGCAACAAGGAAATTGTCAAGGCAAACTAACTATATATTCTGTATAAAATTTTCAAATGGCATATGACATCAAAATACATGGATAATAGAGGTTTCTAAGCAGTTTTATGCTAATAACTATTCTGAAGAAAACTCCACATTTAATTGCTAAAAATTGCTTCTAGAATACAACTCGGGTCCCTCTGATCCATCTTTAATATCTGGATAAGAAGAAGATCTATAATCAGAGGTTTTTAGGATTTTTTTTTCTTTGTTTTTTAATTTGATTCCAGGACCTGGTGGTTATCATGCAGTATAATATAAACTTTGTCATCCTAAGGTGGCCCCAGTGTTGACCATGCTGGAAGGGAGCAGGATTAATGACACAACTAAATCAAATAAGAGTCTAGGAGATTCTTCATCCTACTGGCCAGTTTCTCTCTTCAGTTTGGATTATAAAATTCTGTATAAAATCTTGGAAAATTGATTCAATATATATCCTTCCAGCATTCACAAATCTGGCTAAAACTGGCTTTCTGATGTATTTAAATATATTACTTAACATTAGAAGGGTAATGGTTGCCATGGCAGCATACCATCAAAGCACTCATTGGAAAGTAGGAATGGATCAATTGGGGGGCTTAATTATCACTATGGATGCAGAAATAACATTTAAAATATATACTGGGACCTTCCCTTGAGATATTTTAAGTCGTAGTTAATTGTGTGTCCCAAGTTAGTGAAAGATATTGAAATCGGAGGATACCATTACAATTCCAACAAAGATTATTACAAACGTTTAAGACTAAAAAAGGCACCAGGCATGGGTGCCCTCTTTTGCCATTGTTATATATAACCTCTCCCTAGACCACCGCACAATTGTATTAAGGAAGGTTTCTCTGATTATGTCAGTAAGAAAAAGCACCCTAAAACAACTTTTTTTGTAGATGATCTTTTGCTGTGCTTGTAGAAGCCATAATACACGTCTCTGAACAAATTTTCTTATTCTCAGTCAAGTTCTTGCTCTAGTCAAGTTCTTGTTTTCCTTTTCTGTGGTCATCTATATATATAAAAGAAGACTTTGTGCCTGGCAAAACACCCCCAGGGGTGGCAGTAAGGAGGAGTTACTGCTCCCAATGGGTGATTTAATGGGGGTGTGATTTTTGGCCTGCCCCCACTATCCAGCTCTCCCACCACTATCTAAGGCTGAAAAAAAAAATGGCTGCCACTCACTCCTACACCACAGACACACACACATGCCCCCCACACACTGGCAGACATATACACACACACTCATACAGAGACACACACACGCACACTGAGCAGCTGAGGATGATGGGAACTATGTTCAAGCTACAGCTGGAAGGCCATGGTCCAAATCTGTATTATGCATCAGGGTTCCCAGCACATAGATACAAGGTTATGGGCGCGCTACAATAAACCACTCATATGCAGCTTCTTCATTCCCTGTCTATGACCCTGCACAGCCCTGCCAATTACTACAAAGGAGCCGATTTCTAACCAAACCGCAGGTAGGATGCTGGGGAGCTGACTTGCTAGCATAGAGAAGCTGGGAAACTGGAACAATAGCAGAGACATGATCAGGCAGTGCAGAGCAAGGCTTCAGCTGAGCTGGTAAATGGCAGAGACATGGTTGTGACTGTATTTATATATTGCACAAAGAGAGCGAAAGAGACCAGATTGTTTGTTAGTCTGTCTGTAAGTAGAGGTGCTAGTTCCTGCAATCATCTCCATGCTGTAAATAGCTCACTGTATAGCATGTATGACAAACTATTTATATATGGTCTGGATGTGTCTGCGTATAAGGACTGGCACTACACAGTTTAGGAGGGACAGTCCCTGTTTGAGACGCAAATCCCTCTGCTCCTCTATTTAGGACATCACACTGTGTGGTGTATATACCAGTGTATCAGATTATACCCACATTACTGTGGGTTTTATTGATGTGGAGCAAACTTCTGTATATATCTTATAAATTAGTCTGTGTAAAAAAAAATACTTTCATCTTCTTCTAAATCATTCACTTACAGAAAGAGTAACTTAACCATTTCAGTGCTAGAGGGGATGCAATGCATTGCTTACCCACTGGCACTCAAAGGGTTAAAAAATTCTCTACAATGGTCTGGCACTGTATAGCAGTGGTTCTCAACCTGTGCTCTCAGTGGCTATTAACAGGCCATGATTTTAGAATTTCATTTTAAGAGCACAGGTGAGTTAATAAATACGACTGAGTCTCTGATCAACACACTTGTGTTCTAGCACGGAAATTCCTGAATACTGGCCTGTTAGTGGCCACTGAGGGCATGGGTTGAGAACCTCTGCTGTATAGTATACAGTCTGCATGTGTCTGTGTATAAGGACTGGCACTATACAGTATAGGAGGGACAGTCCCTGTTTGACACCCAAATCCCTCTGTTCCTCTATTTAGGAGATCACACTGTGTGGTGTATGTACAAGTTTATCAGATTGCTCCACATCAATAAAATCCACAGTAATGTGGGTATAAGCTTCTGTATATATCTTATAAATTAGTCTGTGTAAAAAATACTTTCATCTTCTTCTAAATCATTCACTTACACAAAGAGTAACTTAAATGCCAAAGGGGTATGCAATGCATTACTTAACCTCTGGCACTAAAAGGGTTAAAAATTCTCTAAAATACACCACCAGCCACGCCCCCAGTAACACCACCTAAAACACAAGTGTCCCTCTTTGGCCATTTGAAATGTTGGGAGGTATGTTACTTACACTGCTCACACTGTATGTATGTATGCTTTGCTGTGCATCTGTGTGTCACTGTTTGTGTATGTCAGTGCACGTGTGTATGTATGTGTGTTGCATGCGTCTCTGTCTATCACTGTGTGTCCCCCTGTATATGTGTGTGTTTGCACATGTGTCTGTGTATCACTGTGTGTACCTTTCTGACACGTACACCCTATGCCATATTTCACTATCATAACATTTATTAAAAAATAAACAAACATTCCTCGCATAACATGACGAGCAACGCCGTCCCACATTGCTAGTATTATTATAAAATAATAAGAGCAGTTAATTCAGTATGGTATATGAAATGGCTTTATTAAATATAATGTACTATCATTATTTATTAAGCTACAATAAAAACTATGTTGGAAGAAGTCAATTGCATTTTTATTTGCCTATTGTTAGCTGTATATTTGATACACTTTTGCCTTTGTAAATATGGATGATCTGAAGCATCCTCCTCTTAGACCTAATGAGGGACCTTGAGGAATCATACAGATAATGGATGGTTTCACTAGTCTCTCTGCAAATCAGATAGGGATCTGGTAAGTGGTAAGACTGACGAGCCAGATTACATGGAGCGGGTAGTGAGATCAGGTGAAGTGGATGACCATGGGTGTGACTAAGGGCATTCAAAGGTGTCCTTCCTATGTGAGTCTGAAATGTAAATCCACATCTGGAGCTCTATTGTCTGAAATGGGATAAACTAGCATTTTTACGGGATAAAACTCTGTTTGCTGTTGCTGATGTTGACCTCTTCTCTAGAACAGAAGAATCTTACAAAGCCTATTTTCATTTGTCAACATTAGTTGTTTGGTAGTTTCAATTTTGGCGCCAACATATGGCGGAAATGGGGGAAAATATGGCCCATGGACTGTTTTTAACTGTCCCTCGAGTCTGGCTTGCAGTACATATACAGCAGATCTTCTATTCTGAGAAAATACTGTTTCTGGCTTTGTCTGCAGTAACAATGAAACATTGTATGAAATTTGTGCTTTGTTATAAAATATATCATTCTAACAGCAAAACAAACCAGACTGATACATTGTGTGTGCAGCTGCTCAGCTGTTAATATATGATCATAAGCACAAGGGACAGCCAGAACCTCACATATCACATCTCAGTCAGGAAGGGGGATTACTAATGGGACAGGGGTATTATTAATAATTTCCCACAAGTCCCTTATGCATAAAAGAAAAGAGGAGCAAATCAGAATGAATGTAGCTATACCACACAGGAGAAGTAAAGTCCTATGAATTTAAATGGAGATTTTTACCCCCTCAAATTCTTGACATCTCCAGCTCGTTTCTTCTCAGTGTTGGAAACCCTTCTAATATTTAGGCAGTTAAAGTTTCCATTTAAATCTTTGAGATTTTTTTTCTCTTCTACTTCAGATTTGCTTTTTTTTTTTTTTTTTTTGTACATAAGGCCCACAGGCCCGTATTCGGAATGCTCAACGGGTGCAGCCATGGGTCATTCAAACAACACTATATAGGAGATAAATGAAAATTCCCCAATCCCCATTTATTTAAATGGTCTTTTTAATGTTAGAGAGGTCTCCTACTTCTCAAGGGTCTGGAGACCTCTCTAGCATTACAGGTGTTAAAAGTCCCATTTAAAGGGCAAGTATCACATTTTAGGGTCTGCTCCTGTTGGAGCAAATAATAATAATAATGACAGGGCTCAAAATTTCCACTCGCCACTAGCCAATGGCGAGTGAAAATTTAGCCCTGGAGAGTAGAAATTCAGCCCTGGTGGGTATGTTTTGGCTTGCAGTGGCGAGTAACTTTTCAGGTCTGGCTAGTGGCAAAGGACTTAAAATTATAAGCCCTGATAATGATATAAAAAAACAAAACAAAAAAAAACTGAGGCTGCACTGTGTAGCACCAAAATTGCCCCTGTCAGTCTTACCACTAACCATATCCTTACCTCATTTTCAGTAAAACTACTCATTACCTGCATGATGCCAATTATTATTGTTTGTGGTTGACCCCCCTCATGGAGGACAGCACTTTGACAATGATCCCTCTGGGTCCGGCACAGCCAAAAGCTGTATTGGGTCCACTAACTTTGTCTCACATTACATGAGATAAATTAATACAAAATACTGCAGATAATTATCCTATATAATAATTCGCTAAAACATGTGTAAAGACACAGTCATGCGCAGTACAGACTGCTACACGTGCTGCAGTCATGCGCAGTAGAGACTGCCCGTGACGAGGCTGATGCAGAGTGGGGCACTCAGAAGGAGCGTCCCGCTCTATAACAGCTGCAGCACGGGCAGTCTCTACTGAGCATGACTGTACCGTAACTGGCTGGCACTGTGTCAGCCATGGCGTGGGCAGTCTCTACCGTGCATTACTGCCCCGCGACCGGCTGGCAGTGGCACTGTAGCCCGTGTAACAGGCTCTTCAACTAGCTGTAAGATAAAATGACCGGGTATATTGTGTGTAAACAAGCTGAAGTGAATACTACTGGATGGCCATATTATATACAGCTCTTAGACATTTGAAACATGACTCATAATTGCATATTAATCCCTTAAGGATTACTGGAGGGCACAATCTATTGCAATGCAGTCCCTTGCATACCTCTCTGGTACTTAATGGGTTAAGTAGATTGGTATGCTAACATAACCAAATAAGAATGTGGAATAGAAACCGTGTTATAATTGTAGTTTTGTTATGTCATGTGATTTGGTAACATATCACAACCTACTGGCACAGGCATCGTACCCCTCTGGCGCTCAAAGGGTTAATCTTCACCCTCTGAGTGCCAGAATGGTATCCAATGCATTGCTTTCCTGGGGGAAGGACACTGTACTTGCTTTATACAAGAAATAACAACCTGAATGTGCTGGGCTATACAGTTTTATTTTGCTAAAGTTGAGTCAATTTTTAACCATTTGAGTGCCAGTGGGTACGCAACACATTGCTCCTCAATGTGTTGCGTACCGCTCTGGCACTCAAAGGGTTAAGAGAGCATATGAAGACTACTACAGTATGTTTAATAAGGTTTCCAGAGATGTAGTACTTACTTTTGCCAAAACTGATCATATGCTTTCAGGTCTACATACATATTAAAGCAAAGCTAATAATTAACCCCAGTTATATTAACCCTTTCAGTGCCAGAGGGGTACGCAATGTTTTGTGTACTCCTCTAGCACTCAAAGGGATAAGAGTTCATATGAATACTACTACAGTATGTTTAATAAGATTTCCAGAGATGTAGGACTTACTTTTGCCAAAACTGATCATATGCTTTCAGGTCTACATACATATTAAAGCAAAGCTAATAATTAACCCCAGTTATATTAACCCTTTCAGTGCCAGAGGGGTACGCAATGTTTTGTGTACTCCTCTAGCACTCAAAGGGATAAGAGTTCATATGAATACTACTACAGTATGTTTAATAAGATTTCCAGAGATGTAGGACTTACTTTTGCCAAAACTGATCATATGCTTCCAAGTCTGTACACATGCATATTAAAACAAAACGATTACCTCTTACTAATTAACCCCCACTTATCTTAATGTCTGCAGAAAAGTATATGACCATATGAATCAATTCTGTGTGAACTGGTTCTCCAAAACAAATCTGTAATTGGTATGGGGTAAAATGTCCATAGAGGCAGCCATGATACTTTGTTGCAGAACTCTAGTACTCCGAACTACTCACACTGAAGGATTTGTAGGACGTAGGATACGTTGAATTCTTGAATGCATTATATTTAAAGACTAAATTAAGCATGCATCTTTGTGAATATGAACACATAATGTGTTATGCTTTCCAAATTGATTTTACCAAATAATATCTAATGATGTCAGTCCTTGGTCACATGATGGTCAGTCTATGAACCACTTGAGTGCAATGAAAACCCATCTTCACCCGTGGTTGAATTGTAAGTGGTTTTTAGGTAGTTTTGCATTGGAAAAATCATACTTTCTTGAGGAGATTTTTGAGAACATTAGCATGTTGTGGCATTTCACTTGTAATGGCACTGAAAGCAGTTTCTTTTTGATTAAATGTCCTTCTCATTAAGATCAGTTTGCAAATCTAAAGAATTGTCCTTCACCTCAGCAGGGCACCTACTTAAAGTAATTGTCAGTAGCTTGGCATCTAATGGAAACAGCAAGTGTATAGAACAAAACATGTAAAAAGAGTAGATTAAAAGTTAGTCATAGTCATTTTTTATTGTGAAAAGCAGATGTATTGTAAAGATTTTTTTTACAGAGAAAAACAAGGGTATATATCACACACACATGTAACTGTCAATATGCACACTCAAAAAGACAAAACTGATGATGCACAAGTGGTGAAATTATGGAGCAAACCAACTGTATCATAGGGAGGAATGAATCGTTTGGCATCCCAGCCTTTTTTCAACTGTCCACCGGTAGCCACAGAGCCACATATGTACTTGGCACACCAGATTTGTTTGAGTTGACACTAAATCTGTTCAGTTGGTATTCACATGTACCATGTCTGACCCTAGAGCCATCCTACTTGTATCCATAAAATGGGTGTGGTGTCAGAAATGGTATATGTGGTTCTTGGCTACCAATGTTACACCACAGCTGTCCTACTGTTAGTCACTGAACCACACATACACTGTGTGACACCCTGGACATGGTACACTGCCCCATTGGTAGCCATAGAGCCACGCATACACTGCTTAATAAAACAGCCGCCATACTAGTAGGTACAAAATCACAGATGTACTGTCTGGCACATGTTACACACAAACACTCACCCCTGGTGTGCATCATGCAGGCAGGCAATGTCCTGCAGTCAGTGAGGTGGAGTAGGATATGATGAAGCTCCACCCCTACATGCCTAATCCCGTGTGTGTATTTGAGTGTATATATAAAAATAGTTTTTGTGGAGTAAAAATTAAAGCTGACCTATTCAATCAGCCATTCTGCAACGAAAAACTGCTGCTTGCCCATTTAACAGATGATTTCAGATTTTGCAATCACAGAGAAATACTTGATCACATGCTTGGTGGAAAAAGGGACAAAGCAAAGGTGAAGAGAACAGAGAGGGTCTGACAAAGTGACTGGAACTGCAAGTGAATCACTAGTACTGCTTATCCACATCCAGCTGTATTACAGTCATTTTCAGTATTCTCTGTATAAACTATTTTCTGTTTTGTTCTTGGTGGAACACAGGAACCATGGGGTAAATCATCTTCCTCTAGGATGTGGGACATTTGCATACCTAGTCCTCTGAAGATGGAGACTCGCTCCCAGCTCCACTTTACCACCGCCTAGCAGCCGCAGTTTCAAAGTATCCTATTTAGGAGATACAGTACAGTGAAGATTCTTATTTAAAGGGATAGTAATACTTCAGTATTACAAATCCCTGTATTAAAGCCCTTGTAAAAAGAAACATTTTGCCCCCAGTGTCATCTCTCAACCCTTTATGGTTTGAGAGATGAACGCTTCTAAAGTTGCCCTCTCCCTCCCCCTTCCCCATAGTCAGCATTTTAGCAGACTGCAGGGAAGAGAGTCGTACGACTTTCAGGCGGCTCTCCAGCACAGCCTGATCGCGTTAACTAAAAAAAAACTTTCACTGAAATGGTCTTCTACGTGTGCTTGGCTTGCAAGCACACATAGAAGACCGTTTTAGTGAAAGTATTTTTTTGGTTAACGAGATCGAGGCTCTGCTGCAGAGCCGCCTGATGATCTCTGACCGTATTTCCCTGAGTCAGCTAAAATGCTGACTACGGGGAAGGGTGAGGGAGAGGGCAGCTTTAGAAGCGTTCATCTCTCAAACCATAAAGGTTTGAGAGATGACACTGGGGGCAAAACGTTTCTTTTTACAAGGGCTTTAATATAGGGATTTGTAATACTGAAGTATTACTATCCCTTTAACTTTGTAACTTACATGGGGTGCTCATCCCTCATTAGGCAGGCTCCTGTCCCCATTCTTTCAGGTTGGATGTGGAACTGGGGTCAGGCTTTCCCAGGACATGCAGTCCGAAGGGGATTGCTATCAGAATTTACTAGCCATTCTCCCCTTTCTCTTTAAGTTTTATGAGGATTCTGCAGTTTACAGTGTAGAGGTCTAGTGAGTATGTCCTGTCAGCCTGTCTGCTACAGTATGAGGTCTGTGGTTCTTGGGCTTTCTTGCACTCTAACCATTGAGCTCATATGCCTTTCATTCTTATGTTTTACTACTTCCACCTTGTCTCTTGGATGGGTTAGGTGCATTTTACAACTTGAGACATATTTTTACCTTTATGTCTTTAAGAATGGAGTTCATGGCTGTCCTCTTGGTAGAGGCAATTCTTTTCTCTACTAACTGTCTACTGCAGTACCTGGTGGGCTCTGGACCATGAAGCTAGATCATTAGGGCCGAATTTATTAGTTTAATATGGCAGCCCCCAAGAAGAACTTCCTCGCCGTGATGACTGTGGTTACCGTGATGACGCTAACCTCTCCATTTTGTTGTAGGCTTCCATGAGGTCCATTTTTTTTCCTGGGCCTCAGAGAAAGAAAGAGGAGAAGCTGTTGATCTTTCGCTTTCTTTCCAGATTGTGGTGCACACTGGAAACACCTGTTTGTGCTGGCTTTTCTCTGACTGACCTGAGCCTTCCTCCTGGCACCTTCTCATGCTTCCATAAAAACAGATGAGTATTTTTTTCTTATTTTCTGCTATTTGTTTCTACTTTGGGAGTCTTCTTGCTATGCTTGACCACAAGGGAGAGATGGGAAGACTAGAGCCACCAGATCTATGGGGGTCTCTCCAGTGGCTATCTCTGACATTTTAAATTAGACTTGCAAGGGATCATATTTGTGAATTATGCCCTGCTTGTTCGCTGGTCCCTCCACAATCAACTTTGGGCCCTCCTCCTCTGAGCAGGAGTCTGCATGAGGAAAAAAACCTGATTTCCACAATGATTAACATCTCATCATCTATTCAGAGTGCTCTTCAGTCGTGGAACTAAGGGCACCCTGTTCCTCCCAAGAGAAAGATTTATCCTTTTGGGCAAGTGTATTTTCTCCCAGTTCAGGAGAATTCCTCCATGGAGGAGGGAGAAGATACGGAAGGTGACTCCATGCTTACACCTGGGGATACATTTGAGGAAGACCCTGGGTCCTCCATGGAGGGCCTTATTTGGGCTGTACTGGAGACTCTAAAGGTATCTGAGGCCTCCAATTCAGGTTCCTCATCTCTTGATATTTTTAAAAGGCAGTGTTTGACATGGCCAAATATATTAGCAAATCCTTGGCACTGCTGGTCACAGTGTGCCCAACACTTTGGTTTAAGATTTGGTGGGTTGATCAGTCTTCTAAAAATCTCTTGTTTCTCTTCCATTTCTGGACAAGCAGCAGTGCCGGCCCAATACATTGTGCTGCCTGGGTTCCAGGACGAAATGCTGCTCCCCCCACACACACACCAAAACCATGCCCACATCCATTATGTTATATCATAATTAAAACTCTGGTAATTTTGTGTGTTTATTTCTGTACAATTAACCCTTTAAGGACCGGAGGGATGCTCAACTCATTGCACATCCCTCCAGATCTTAAAAGGTTACAGGAATCCAGCCCAAATGTAAATGTGTAATCAAATAATGCGAAGGAGCTGCTATCCATCCTGTGCAAGTGCTGACTGGCTAATGGAGAGCGGATTACTTGCATTACAGGAGCCGCCGGCCCTGCTTCCCTCCCCTTCTCTTCACATTGAAGGAGGTGGAGGAGAGTCACTCTGGATATGCAGTTGAGGCAGTGGTGATGGATAGCTCCATTTTCCAATATTCCTCATAAAAGTCCATCAATCCTTGTTCCCTCTGCTCCTCACTTCATATAGTATTCTCTAGCATTCACGGTGTTAAAATCCCCATTTAAATCAGAGGATCTTTTTATTTGCCCCCTGTGGTACATTTAGTTTGTCCCTTAATAGCTCCACTTTGCTTATATACATAAAGGAGACCAACAATTGTGTCTTGTTCTATTCATGGTAGTCTCTCAATGGTGCTATAGCTCACGTTTTTCACTCCCACGTGCCACTGCAGAAAGGAAATCTCCATATCCATATCAGATTGGTCCTGCCCATAGGCCCAAAACAGTATATTTCACCTGAGAACATTCTGTGAGGATGCTTAAGAAACCAAAAAAGTCTTTGTGATCGATTAGAAAGTAGAAGACCTTAAAAGGAACACTTCCCTTGAATCAATAGGATGCAAGTATTTCTCCAATGCCCACAAAAGTCAATGTTCTATACATGTCGGTACAAGAAAAGCTTCTACTAGTATTCTTAATTACACTCACCTAGCACAAACTCTTTTAACTCAGATCATGCCCAGCAGAACCAAGAGACAATGAATATCCCGCCCACCTCCCTTCAAAATGGTCATATGAGCATTGCTACTAAGCGCCGATTGATCGGAGCTAGTATGAATCTCGAATGGAAGCACCTCTGTGTGTGGAATCCAATCAGAGCCAGGGAGCTGGCACGCGACCCAGGGAGGTGGCGTATCAAACAACCATCTTTATTTTGTGCAAGTTGAAACACCAAAGTTAAAAACCTACTTTACGTATTTGCCAGTTATAATTTTATTTCTTTGCTGACTGACAGTCCTCCGCATGGAGACGGATGTAATTTCTCCACAAGCGATATTGTCAGATTGACTGATATCAGCTGTCTGACCACCTTTACAAGCGAGTGCATTTCTTTGCTCTGTTTTATACATTGATTCATATACAGTATTACACTATTGGGCACCTTCTTTTCTTCTTTTTTGTTTTTTATGTCATCATTGAGAGTACAACTGGAAAAGGTTATTAGCTATGCTATTGTGGGGAGAGGGCCCTATTACCCCATATTGTTCCTAAATGTCTTTCATCTCCCCCCCCCTGAAATCCAAGCATTTGAGGGCTGGTAAGAGACCTACCCAAAAGTCCCCCATTGACCAACCTGCCTCTGCATGTCTCTGGGAGATTTGCTTCATCTCAGGTGATTGGGGGGGATATCTGCATCTCTTTCTATATATGTGGACTTTCTCCATTTCTCAGTTTGAAGGTAGTTTTGGAAGGTTATTGCATAGATTTCAGATTTCCTTCTCCTCCTTTGTTTTTTCATATTCAGGGTCCCTCGTGACCCTGTGAGAGCTCTTCTGTTCCTAGAGGTGGTTCAGACCGGGGTTCTCTAGTATGGAGTACATCTTTCTGCCCTACTTCTTTGTTTCTTCTATCTTGGCTATATGTTGACACTGAGGCAGCTAGGTGGGGGTAAGCAGGAGCTGGGAAGGAGTATCCACATCCAGAGAACTCATTAAGTGCCATGCCTCCTAGAGGAAAATACTTTACCCCATGGTTTGCATGTTCCACAAGGACTAAGAAGAAAGGATGTATGATGAAGTACACGGAATACCCCTTTTATTGTCATGTTCTGTTCTACTTCCTTTTTCATTATTAGATATTAGATTTACCACTTAAGTGAAATTGCATTATGAGTAAGAATTCATATGTGAAATTGTACATTCTACTGCACTATAATTACAAATATTAGCAGAGAAAATAGTACTTAACAATACATTGGAGACCTAGCAATCAAGGGAATTGAGTGGCTTGACTTCCGATTTTTGTATCCACACTGATTCAGTTTGTTTATGGGGAGGTCTGCCCCCAAATGCCTTTTGTTAGCTGTACCTTTCTCGTAGGATTTGGCTGTACCATTACAATAATTATTCCTTAGTTAGGATTGTATTTATTATGTACTTTTAGAGTTTTTCTCCCTTTTATTTACTTTTGGTTCGGGGGTTGTAGTCTCCAACAGCTGAAGTGCCAAATATTGTCTACCCCAAGCCTGGTTGGACAACTAGTTGCATAACTTAGATAAATACCTAAATGGATGGATATCTAGACCCAAACATGAAAGGATATCTAAACACATGCCTAATTGGATATTTGTATATATTTAGATGGATACCTAGCTGAATGCATATAGGAATTGTCACATACCCTTCTGTGGTGCTATTAGCTTTAGAATAGGGTCATAGTGCACTTTGAACTATGCCACATATGTGTAACTTGTCCAACCTTTTAAACAAACTGTTTTATACAGATTTAATAATTAACACAAGTTAACATTATACAGTGTAAATGGGACTTTAGCCAGATTTTTCCTTTTCATGCAAGCCAACACCAGCTTGCTATAATGAGGTTGCTGTTTGTAGCAAGTAAGTGTTTTTGAAATGTACAGGCAGCTATAAGCACTTCTGTTATCAGTGTGCTTACAGCTGAATGTTGCTGCTAGTTCAGTGGTGAACATTACATGTTAATATTAAGGGTTCTAACCTCAGTATCTGCCTATGAACAAAATATTTTTAAAGGAATACGAATAGCTGCTGACAGCTAACAGCTGCTGATAAAAACTAAAAAAAAACACAGGGGATATGCACTAAGGTGTGATAGGAACGTGATAAAGTGGACATAACATCTCCAGTGATAGGACTTCTCAGAGTCCTATTTTGTTCTATGGATCCAGTGCATTAAGATTTCTGCAAATTTGCAGATCATAATGCATAAGCTCTATTGAATAACATAGGAATTGGAGAAGTGATATCACTGCAAAAGTAATTTCCCCTTTATCATCTCTTTATCACTCCTTAGTGCATAACTCCCATGAATCCTATATGGTCAGATAATTTTAATTGTCTCTGTTTGGGACAGGAGGTATGGACTATGCAGTTATGTCTGGGTCTGGCAACCAATGAGGCCTGTTGGCTCTGCACTGTGTTGCAACACCCAGTTTCCTTTTTGACTAGTGGCAATCAACCTCATCACACATGGTTTCTGCCAACCAGTAAGATTGGTGAAAATCTTTGCTTTTCTTCTTTTTTTTCTTCTTTTAGCACCAAGAATATATTCAATTCATTGCACAGTAGCAAATAGCATAGGTAATGAATCATGATGCCATAGTACCCTGGCACTACAAACAAAATTGCTCAGGTTATGATGTCAGCATCGGAGATGGAAGATATCATTTAAAAGGTATTGAGAGCAACAAAGGGGTCATTGGCCTACAGCACAGCCTGGTGGGTGCCCCCTTACTGCACCTGGCACTTCCTGGGGAAGTAGGTCCATGCATCACTAGGTGTGCAAGGCTGAATGGGAGTAGGAGGTCTCTTGCAGCAGCTGCTTGTGTAACAGAGCCAGATGGGGCACAGATGATAAGGATGTGAGGCTGTCCAGGAGCCTCCGGGACTATGGGAGAAGGGGATACAGGAGGATTTTTTCTACACAGGCGAAGGTGCATTTTGATGACTCTAGTAGAACCATACTGGGCAGTCAGTCACCCTCTCTTACTAACTCTACCATTTGTTTTACAGCTGCTGGCCCCAAATTTATGCAAAAGGTTTTGTGAGATACATACTGAAACGAATATGCAGAAACTCCCAGAATCTTAAATACGTACCTTATTTATAGACCATTGCTGTGCATGTGTTTCTCACCCTCCATTTGAAAGTTTAAGTATTGCTTTGCAATACGTTGCGTACTCCTCTGGCACGCAAACGGTTAAGATGCCTGTCCTGCTCTGTGTAGTACCGCCACCTCACTGGCAACGCAGTCATGCACTGTAGAGACTGCCCAAAACCACAGAATGCTCCCAGCACAGAACTCCCAGCATTCTGTGCATTCAGGCAGTCTCTACTGCGCATGACTGCATCGGACAGACATTCTAATGTTTTATTATATAGAGGAAGGATAGGATAGGATAGGATGTGTGTGTGTGGCAACTGAAAGAAGTCACTTCTGGCTGCAACGGTTTAATAACAAATTTACCCAGAGAGAGAGAATGATTATTGTGCTATCCATGTATGGTCACATTTCTACATACACAATAGGTTGTTGAACACTCAAGGGGTCATTCTTATGTGTACTGTTTCCCTTGCCTCATTACACTGTGCTGCAGTAGATTTGGTATATTATAAATTAAGTGTAGCAGTATTTTCCGATCTGATATGAGACACTACACTACAGATTTAAAAGTAGTCCCCAGAGAAGTGAAATACACAAAGTAATTGTATTTCTTAAAGCCACCTGATGTTTTATGTGATCATAACCAAGTCACTTTCATCTCTTTACTTATGAGTTTCCAAAATGAGATTTCATTGCAGGAAGATTCAGTATTTCTATTGATTTTCATGTTACATTTATAGTTACCAAAAAACGGGATCATTAGTCTGCTGCTGATTTTTCCTATCTATCTCTATCTATGACCGCTAATCTAACAATCTATGGACCTTAAGCACAAAAGGAAAGAGAAGCAATTCTGGAGTAAACCAACTGCACAGTATGGTACAAACAAAACAT
The DNA here is from genome assembly GCA_037306005.1 of Rhinophrynus dorsalis. NCBI lineage: Eukaryota > Metazoa > Chordata > Amphibia > Anura > Rhinophrynidae > Rhinophrynus > Rhinophrynus dorsalis. The sequence continues at coordinate 158,389,416 of CM074719.1, forward strand.
CCCTCTCAGTTAAATGATTGTTGTAATCCCATTATTGGTACAGGAGTCCCCACCGCATTGTGAAGAAAATTTCTATCTATCTATCTATCTATCTATCTATCTATCTATCTATCTATCTATCCCTGCTAATTAATTTGTTTATATTTAAACTATATTATAAATATAGAGTTTTGTTGCATTTTAATCTTGATTGCCAGAGAGTGTTACTGTGTAATGCTTTGGGCATCCCACTAACACTCAAAAGATAAAGGATATTGAATTTGATCAAGTAACTGTTCTGGATGTCATTTCTGCTGGTCTGGATTGTGAATCAGGAATCAAAATTTCTCCTAAATAAATATATTTTATTGCCATCCAGCTTCATTGGTGGTGTGGAGCTCTTATATTTAATCATTAAAGGGCCTAGTCCCTAGTCCCCCTGGCTTGGCGCACAAGCCACCAGTTGGACAGCCCTGAGTTCTAGGAGGACTCTGTAAGAATTACTTTCACAATAGCATGTGAGCACGTCATTTGGTGTTCAGAAATGTGAGAATAGGAAGAGACAGCCATGACACTGATAGTTAAACCAAAAATTGTCAACAACACACGTAATGAACTTGCCACTGTGATTAATTGTGTTAATACTTTAATAACTTTTGTTATTTTGTAAAATTTCTTCTGCTGGGCTATGGTACTTTGTGTGAACTCGCCAAATTTCAACATGCTGCATCTTTAATGATTTCACACAGAACACCATAAAGATGTAGTAAGGAAAGCTCACAAGCATGACTAAGGAAATACCTTACAGCCTTCAGTACCTTAGTCCCTGTAGTTCTGAAAAGTGCTGGGTTGGAAGTGTCCCAAATGATAGGTAGAGTCATCAATTAGAGAAGTTGCCATCCAGAGAAATATCTTCTGTCCTCAAAGAGTCAGTAATTTAGAAAAAAAAAAAAACTGCATCTGATGGAGATTCTGAAAGTTCCCTGTTTATGCCTCTGGGGCTGCCAGCACACCTTTCACATAAGCTCTGATGAAGGTTGCAAAGCTTATCACACCCTTCAATGAATGACGCACACACATGTGCACCGGTTAGTAATTTAGCTAGAGCTTACATGGTCTGTCAAACACGCCTCCCCTGCTTCCAGATCAGCATGAATGAGGGAGAAAATGAAAAAACATGGGCTAAGGAGCTGTAGCAGTGGGCTGTTACAATTCTTTCATAGAGACCTTAGAGTACAAAGTGGCCAGTCAACGTTCATAATGGGATAAAGTACAAAGCTTTGGAATTTGGGGGGAACTTTTATTTGTTCCCTATAGTACAGCTGCATACTTCAGAATTGTTAACTCTCCCTTGTGTGCTGCTTAAAGGGATAGTAATGTTTCAAAATAAAAGCCGCTCCAATTAATCTTCATAGTATTTGGGCATGGATAGTGTTATTTCAGTACTGTCAGAGTTGCAGTTCAATCCACCTCTCCTCAGATGTGGGATCTGGTCCACAGTCCAGACAGCTCACAGCAAGGGACAATCTTCTTACTGTAAGAACAATGAAAGCCCTGCCCCCCATGACAGGTTTTTCTCTATATTCTAACTGAAGATTGTCCCTCCCTGCAAGCCATCTGGACACCACCTTTCTGTTCTGCAGTGAGCAGTGTTACATCAGTACAAGGGGCAGGAGGGGGATACTTTATCATTCAATTACTCATGAACTACAACTCTGACAGTATTGAAATAACACTCTCCATTGCCCAAATACTATGAAGATTAATTGGAGCTGCTTTTATTCTGAAACATTACTATCCCTTTAAAGCCTAAAGTGCCAAGACTAATGACTGGGAAATTAAATAAAGAAGTATCAGAAGAGCGTGTTTAATAAAATAAATGATGGAAAAGTCAACAAGACTCAATTTAATCATAGTTTTTCTATATAAAAATGTATGGTAGGTATAACAATCTAAAATATTCTTCCCAAATCAGAAACCAATATAATTTTAACCCTTTGAGTGCTGGTGGGGTGCTCACCCCTCTGGCTATCAAACAGTTACCCTTTAGAAGGTACACGCTGTATAGTTATGTTATTTATTTAAAATCAGATTAGTTTTAAAGACGGTGGTGAAAAGAAATATGAAATTCTTTGGAGCCAGACATTACTTTTTAGAGCCAGCTAAGAGTTTGGGTAACCAGTGAAATGGTGCTTATACAGATTACCCAAAAAATGCACCTATGCACCCAGGATTTTTCCTCCCTTGTTTTACATCTATATCTGAAATTAATAATTTGTTATCATCTTGTTTCATTTACAAAAAGTAATTGAAGCAGATATTTTTGTACTTCATTTGAACAGGTTAACCGTTTAAGTGCTAGAGGGGTACACAACTCATTGCAGAGCAATGCGTTGCGTACCCCTCTGGCACTCAGATGGTTAATTATTATTTGAAGGATTTTGTAGACATGCTGCATTATGAGGAGAACATCACCAAGCCGTGCACTCAAAAGATTACTGTAAATGCTTTTATAAATGTCTGCTCAACATTTTTTTGCAATTACTATTAATTAACCCCACTTACCTTACTATGCCTAGAAAATCCTTATGATCCTGATAAATTTTGTCCATGTGTCTTTGTTCAATAGAGAACATCTTCAGCAGTTAGTCCTGGATATCATGTCAGACATGACAGATGCAAACATTTTTTTTTATTTTCAAACTGAAGCAAGCAGAGTGTATGAACCTAGTTCAGCCTCTTAGGAACAGAGGATGCTCAATGCATTTCTTTTCAAATCCTTCTGCTTCTTAAATGGTTGCACACCCCTCTGGCACTCAAAGGGTTAAGATTATCTTTTCCAGTGGGCTGAATTTGGGTCTTGTGGTCCTGCTAGCAACTGTCGTGTCCGCCCCCATGCACATTACATTAAGGGCTGATTGATTCATAGGGGTCATGAGAAATTTTTGCAAAAGTAAGTTAAGTGGGGGGTTATTAAGAGGTGTTACTTCTCCTTATCATACCTGGAAACATTAATGGCTTAGTGGCCCTAGAGTCCTCATCACTCTTTGGGTTTGGTGGGGCTAAATGGCAGTAGTGGTATCATGCTGTCAGAGTATTTAAGTGATTGGTGATTAGTAGGTGGAGCAAAGGCACAGGAAGTGGCTGAGTTGCTAAGGAAGTGGCTGAATGTGACATGAATTCCCCAGAATGTTCAGCAAAGCAATAAAAGTCCAGGGAAGTACCCTTAGCTCCCTCAGACTTATTACATAGCATCGAGTACCTGAGTCTCCAGGGAGACTTCAGTGTTTTTGCAGGCTGTGTTACATAGTTGCCTCCTGTGTATACACTTTCTCTTTTAACCTTTTGAGTGCCAGAGAGGTAGTGCCTTGGCTACCCTTCTAACACTTAAAGGATTAATTCTGTGGGGAGTTTACAAAGCAAATGATTTATTCATTTCATAACTCAACCCTTTGAGTGCCAGAGGGGTACGCAACACCTTGCATAGGTAGTTAGCACACTGGAACCGGTGCCAGTATAACTACTATACCAGTCACTGAAAAGCCGGTATTTGTGTGCAACTTCATGTCACACTTTCTGAGCCCTCAGCCGCATTGTGGCAAGACACTTAATTGTACTGCTCATGTGTGTCCCCCTTAATATATGCGCACGCATGCAGCTTATGCACCGTACAGCCAGTTCACGAGTAAATGCTCTGCTGCTCGTTAGTTGCCACTGCTGCTTCATGCGGACACCGGTACTGAGCAGAGCCAGTTGAGTTTAGCTATAAGCAACAACAAGAGACTCCCTGCCTAACAGACCAGAGGTACAGCTTAGTCGAGTAGTGGCTGCCGGGCAGAAGTGGTTCAGAGACTTAAGTACTTAAGCTTAAGGAATAGAAAATATCATATTAGCGATAATTCCCGCAGCAGCAAGCTAGCCAGCAAGGCAGATGAACTGTTGTGAATGTTTTATTGATTCCCTTCTCTGTACCTAACATCGTGGTCTCCATACCCATTCTGCCTTCCCCCGACACCTTCATGTCCTGCATGCCCGCCGATAGTGTGTCGGATGCTGTTTCCTGTATGGTGTTGGGTAGAAGCAAGGCTCAGACAGAGAGATCCTATTTCTATGGTATGGAGGTTACAGGGGGAAAACACAGATAGTGGATATTCAAGGTGTGATGCCTTGCTTCTACCCAGTGTCATGCCATGCATACCAATTGATTCTGCCATTTCCTGCATATACCAATGAGGGCGCATGCTGAATCTTATACCCAGTAATAATGCCCTGAATTCCCGTTATTTCTGCCTGCACAGAGGGGGGGGGGCATACCTGTGTCAGGAGGAGGGAGGGTAATGGCGGACATGGGTTCTGGTGTCTCGGTGGTTGCCCTCTCTGGGCTTTCTTTGGCACCTTTACGGGGGAGACCCAGAAGTATGTGTCGGCTATGGCACTATGTAATACGGAGTACCTTCAGTGAGGTTGAGTAGAAAACATCTCATATAGATTGAACAGTGACTTATTAGTAGGCTAGTAGGATAGAGATTATATGAGTAGGGGCCCCTAGTTCTTGAACACAAACTATAGAAGAGGGGACCCTTAGTCTTTTATTATCTTGGGCCAGAAGTATACATAAGAAGAGGAGTCCATAGTCCTGTATAATCTGGGGGATAGGGAGCCCCTAGTCTTGCATTATCTGGTGTGTAAGGGACCCATGCTGCTATAGCAACGACATGTCTGAAGCTAAATTTAGTGGGGTTATTCAACATTGAGTGGCTCCTCCCTTTTGTGGCTCCGCCCTCACCGACCCACAGCTATGTGGAAAAGGTGGCGACCCTAACCTTGCAAAGCAATGCGTTGCACAACCCTCTGGCACTCAAAGGGTTAATATTAAAAACAAATGCATTATTGGTACTTTTTGGCATTCATAAGGTGCTCTAATTATACATCAGAAAAAGAACAGCCGTTGAATACAAAATGTTCAATTTATTTTCCCGTGGATAAGCTTTTACATACTATGCAATTGGACACAGTGGCCTCTGATTACAGTGAGAGGTTATTATTATTATTGAGAGAGACACTCTCTCTGTTTTCACTGACAAATATTAAAGCTTGTATTAAATATTTTAGAAAAATTTTTTATTTGTGTTTAAATAAATGGTTATACAGCTTCGTTAGTGGATTCTGACAGTTCTATTATCACTTTCTGTGTGCTTATATCTTTCAGATTCAGTTCAGCGATTGGAGGTTATGGGGCAAACCATTTGTACTATAGGGGAAAACTAGAAATCCCCATTGATTGAAATTGGGATTTTAACTCCTTGAATGCTAGAGGTCTACAATTCATTATGAATCATGCACTGGAGACCTATCTATCATTCAAGGAGTTAAAATCTCCATTTAGATCCATGATAATGTTTAGTTCTCCCCTATAGTACAAATGGTTTGCCCCAGAATGCCTACTGCTTTTCTTTTGCTGCAGAATATGTTGCACTTTGTAAATACCTGGTATAGGACTAGGAATTGTGTGTTCATAGATGCAGAAAACTTTAATACTTCTTAAAAATATATACATTTTAAGGTATTTCCTGCTGAGTAAGGCTCATAAATAAAGGTTATAAAGAGTTTGTGAACATATCTGCATGCAGAGTCGAATGAGCAATTCAGTTGTGTAGTCTCAAACATCAGCATCCAATCACTGTGGGCCTCTCACTGGCATAAGCCAATGATATCTGTCTTGCGTCTCATGAGGCTGCTCATTGCTATTAATTTTATACTTGTTATTGTGTGTTGCTTAGTTTTCTTTTCAGGAACACCAGTTAACCCATTAAGTGCCTGATATGAGACCAACACATTGAATAGTAGTGTTAGGAGTGAGCATGGTAGAATGAGAATTTGCACAGGCTAATTTAGGCACGTTAAGAGTGAGAATTTGATAACTCATTTTGCATCATTAGACCCCTCTGTTTATGTATTGCCAGAGTAATTAAGAAATCCCCATGTGTTTGGAAATATTTAAATAAAGCTGTGGCCTGTTATTCCCAAGAGATGTGTCTGTGTTTATTTGGGATCATACCCTCTCCTTATACTGCAACCTGTATGTGTCTTGATTGAACTCATGCAACCTGCAGCATGTTGCAGTGACTTGCACCCATACAAAGTAATAACGTCCGAATGAAAAGCACAACTGGTACCTTCTTCTATGATCTGCACTGATGATACAGTGAAGACATCAGCTTTGCACAATCACCCAGGTGACCATAGCCTAAAGATATTTTATGTGCCATGTAACAGTAGGTGGGTTGGAGGGGAGGTTATGTGATGAGTGTTGGACTGGCTAAGGGAACTCAGGACTGCCTGAAATTGTAAATTCAGACTTGTCTTCAGTGCACTCCCCTCTGGCACTCAGATGGGAATGCACTTTGTATTGCCAGATGTTTTCTTTCATATTAGATAAAGTGTCACATGGAAGAAATCCCATTTACCCATACTTTGCATTTGTACTTGCAGCGCACTTAGAAATTTTCAAAGACGTTACTTCAATGTGCTTTTGCTGCTAGGCACTTTCATTATCATGCAAAGTATAAATCTGTTCTCCATTCCAGGTGGAGGACTTGTAAAGATGCCACACTCCTTTGCTGTCAGGGACCACATATTGACGGGGGCTAGTCTGACCCAAGGCCAATTAGTTTGTCTTACTCATGATTATCAGATTTAAACCCCTAAATCTGATTAAATAAAAACAAATATTAGGACAATTATTTGAGGCTGATGTCCAAAGAAAAACTTGATCAGTTTTGGAGCAAATCAAATATGCCATTAATTTAAATGCCAGAGAGGTATCCACAGCATTGCAGCTCACTCTCTGGCACTGAATGGGTTAACCCTTTGAATGGAAGGGACATGTCCAATGCATTGTTTTGCAACCATTGGTGACATGTCTAACATTCAAGAGGTTAAGAGTCCCATTTAACCCTTCCAGTGCCATGGAGGTAACCAGGGCATTGTGTTGCAATGCCTTGGATAGCTCCCTGGCACTCAAAGAGTTAAATTGAGTACACATTCTGTTTGTTGCCTGTGATGCAATTGGTTTATACCAAGATGGCTCCAGTTCCTCTTTGTACATTAGCCTCTCTAGCATTTAAGAGTTAAAATCCCAATTTAAATCAACTGGGTTGCTTATTTGCCACCTGTAGTGCAGTTGGTTTACAGAAGTTAGTACCATTCCGGGGCAAACCAACTGCACCATCGGGAACAAATAAAAATTAATATACATTTAAATGGAACATTTAACCCCCTTAATGCCGGAGAGGTCTCCAGCGCATTGCTTTGGTTATAAAGCCCCATTTAACCCTTTGAGTGATAGTGGTAGCAAAAGCAGGGTTTTGCACTGCTTTGGATACCTCTCTGGTACTAAATGGGTTAAATCAATGGAAATCTAGAGAATGTGTATGTCTTCCCTATTGGTTTGTCCCAATACATAACGACTCTGTATACAAAATAAAACTGGGGGAATTTTGGGGCAAACCAACTGCACCATAGGGGAAGCAATTTAAAGTCTCAAAAGCCTCACTGACTTTGCATGCACACCGAGTAGGCCTGTCTACATTCCAAAACTGTCAGAAATGTCAGGCTCCGCAGGCCTCCTTAATGCATATGCTATGGCAATGTCCCACAATAAATTCTTTCTGGCTGTCATGCTCGGACTATGTAATGAAAGCGTTTGGTGTACAACTACGAATAGACAACTTTTCATTTCTAACAGGTATTTACCACATTCCTGACCACTTCCAGGACTCCTTGTTCTTCTTTACACACTGAGGATAGTTCTTAATGAGTATGGCTGTGTGTTTGGAGTCATTGTCATGCTGCAGAACAAATTTGGGGCGAACCAGATGCCTCCCTGATGGTATTGCATGATGGATAAGTATCTGCCTGTACTTACCAGCATTGAGATAATCATTCATTTTGACCAAATCCCCAACTCCATTTGAAGAAATGCAGCCCCAAACTTGCAAGAAACTTCTACCATGCTTCTTTGTTGCCTGCAGACACTCATTCTTGTACCTCTCTCCAGCCCTTCGGCGAACAAACTGCTTTCTGCTATAGCCAAATATTTAAAATTTTGACTTATCAATCCAGAGAACCTGCTGCCATTTTTCTGCACCCCAGTTCCTGTGTTTTTGTGCATAGATGAGTTGCTTGGGATTGTTTCCACATCGGATGTATGGCTTTTTGGCCTAGAGTCTTCTATGAAGACCACTTCTGACCAGACTTCTCCGGATAGTAGATGGATGTATCAGGATCCCACTGTTTTCTGCCAATTCTGAGCTGATGGCATTGCTGTACATCTTTCGATTGTGAAGGGATGTAAGTATGATGTGTCTTTCTAACTGTTCTTGGCCAGTCACTGCATCTACGGTCCTCAATGGTGCCTTTCTTTCTACTTCTTCAAAAGAGCTTGGACAGCACATCTGAAAACCCCTGTCTTCCATGAAATTTCTGCCTGGGAGAGACCTTGCTGATGCAGTATAACTACCTTGTGTTTTGTTGCTGTGCTCAGTCTTGCCATGGTGTATGACTTTTTTTCTCAGCAACCTCACATTGTTAGCTGAGTTTGGCTGTTCCTCACCCACTTTTATTCCTCCTACAAAGTTGTTTCAGTTAATAATTGTGTTTCATCCCACATATTAAATTGATGATCATTAGCACCTGTTTGGTATAATTGTGTAATTATACATTTGACTATGGGCTCGATTCTATTACCAGTGCTAAAAAAACAGGCGCTATGTTTTTTAAGTTCGTTTTTGGTATCCTATTACCCGACTTGTGAAAACAAAATCAGCGGTAATTACACATACCGCCAGTCAAAAAAAAGCCCATAGGAAACAATCAAAAACAACGTGCAAGTAGTATCCTATTACCCACGCTCAGTATTACCGCCTGTTTTGTTTATACAAGTTAAGTTGGAAATTCTGCACCTCAAAGGCTGAGGCGTAGAAGCCACAAAGACTGTTTCAAAACCATCATTGTTCAAACATAAGTAGTGTAGAATACAGTATAGAGTATAGAAATCCGACATAGTGTCCCCCTTCGACATATAAAACCCCCCTTTTAAAAATTCGACTACAATGCTTTTCTTTTACCACATTAATTCAACAAATATTGTTCATATTTGACAATTTAACTCTTCCTCTTCCAAATCTGACTTACAGTGCTTTTCTTTAACCATATTAATTCGACAAATATTGTACATTCCACATCCATATACCCTACCTTTAAAATTCGACTTACAGTGCTCCCTTGACTTTCTTTCACCATTAAAATCCGACATTTTTCTTCTCCTATTTTATTCGACATGCCCTTGTATTTTACCCAAGCCGGGTGGTTGGTACTGACATACTGTGTTATAACCATATTAAGCAGAGCCAAACAGTCCTATTAAATCTCTTTAATTCCACAGTATATGCAGTTATAAGCAAGTGGAACGTTCTTGCCTGTATACCTTAGAAGGCTGGAAAAACTCCATGTGGATATTGCAAAGTTTCCACTTGCTGTAGACAATACATTGTTGCCTCTCCTAGTGCAATAAGTTGAAACGTCTGGGGATCACCAGAGGATAAGACACGCTATGAATGGAAGTGTTCACTTATTGCCACTTTGTTAATTGATGAAAATATACTCTTAACATGCCTATTTTTTGAAGCATTCTTACTTTACAGCATTCTTTCACACCTGCCTAAGACTTTCACAGTATAGAATATATTGGTTGAGTAATTGAATGATAAAGTATCCCCCTCCCGCCCCTTCTACTGATGTAACACTGCTCAGCTCAGAGCAGCAAGGAGGTGCCCAGGTAGATTGTAGAGAGGGACAATCTTCAATTAAGACAAGGGAAAAAGCTGAAAATCCTGTCAAGGGGGTCAAGATTGTCCCTTGCTGTTATCTGTCTGGTCAAGCAACCTGATTCCACATCTGAGGTGAGCAGTGTTACACTAGGTAAAAGGGGCAGGAAGGGGATTCTTTATCATTCAATTACTCTTGAACTACAACTCTGACAGTAATGAAATATCACTCTCTATGGCTCAAATACTATGAAGATTAATTGGAGCTGCTGTTTTTGTGAAACATTACTATCCCTTTAAGCCTCCCAGGGGATTCTAGAAGACAAAATTCCCAGGTATGACTTGCATGTCTGTGTGACGTGTGACTGTAGATCATGTGGTATGTATGCATATATCATTATATTACTTTTAGTAAATGCAAAACATAGAAAAAATACCACTGTGCCCTCGAAATATTTTATTAGGAAAGCAGGGGAAAATGGGTGGTAGATGGGAGATTAGATAAATTGAGGGGAAAATAAATTAACTCTTTATGGACTGGAAGGGTATGCAGTGCATTGCACAACCCTATGGTCTTTAAAGGCCATACTTATAAATACAGGTAAATATATAGAGCAGATTGAGCGAGTTAGTTAACCTCTTAAGGACCAGCGACACGCACATTTGGCCAGCACTTAAGGAACACGGACCGTTTTTTGTGAATCCGATTCAGGGCTCCCCAAATGGCGTGCAGCTGCGTGGGGAGCTCTGAAGTCCATGATGGTCCTGGCACATCATGGGTCCTTATGGCTCGCCAACCCATGATGTGCCAGGGAAGTCAAGGGTCCCTAAGGGGTTAATCAACCCCTTGGCATACCTGGGACTTTGAATTATGTGGTGCCTCTGGGGAGAGAGAAATTACATGATTCTTGTAAAAAAGGGGCAGAGCTTAATCACGGGTGAGGGCTGGGCTTGATATACAAAAACAAAGTAGAAGGAATAGGCTGGAGAAGGAGGAGAAGTGAGCGGGAGTGGGAGGGACAGACTGGGAAGGAGGAGAAGTGGGCGGGAGTGGGAGGGACAGACTGGGAAGGAGGAGAAGTGGGCGGGAGTGGGAGGAACAGACTGGGAAGGAGCAGAAGTGGGCAGAGTTTGTTTAAAAACTCCCCACATCCGGAAAATCAGCATCTGCCCTGGAAACCCGGTAATTAGCAGCAAAAATCTGAGTCTACTGGGAAAATCCATAGAGTTCCCAGCTTATGCCCCTTGGATGCCGTAGATATCGCCAACACATTGCATAAAAAATCTCCTACATGCACCCGACACCTGTAAAAATGTAATAACTGAAAATAAAATATAAATGGCTAATGCTGCATTCTACCATTCAATTTGATTTGCTCCTTTGCACTTTTGTCCTGTACTGCAGAATGAGATTTGCTTCTATCTGACGCTTGTTTTTAATTTCAAAATCTAAAACCTTTACAAATCCATTATTAACTGTGAAGTCTGTGTAACCTTTCGAACCTGTATTTTTCCCATGTGGGAAATACTTTGCAGGATAAATGTAACAAAAAATAAAAAGAAATGTAATGTCTCCTACAATATAAGCTAAAAGTCAATTGGTTGAATGTACCAGGAAGAAGAATAGGCCACACTTTCTTATTCAAATCAGGTACAGAGTTCATCTCTGAATTCAATTTATGCTGTTTATCAGTTGCTTATCAGAGAAGGATCCTTCCTTTTGACATGGGTTCTATGCTCGTGTCATTGGTCTGTGTCCCATTGCTCAGCTATCAGGATATTGTTTGCCACACAGTAAGTGCTTTATGATAAGCTCCTAGAAGCATTTCCTAAATACATAAATTAGCTCTATACCTGGAAACAGACCAGCATTTTTGATAAGCTACAGTTCTCTACAAATCATGTGTATTTATATTTAGCAAGCTTTGTACGGATGTGTATGAGGGAAGCAATTCCAGTTCAAAAATGATTGTACCATTTGCAACAACAATAATTTGCATTGAGTGAAATATGTCTTTTAACCCTTTGAGTGCCAGAGGGGTACTCAAATAAGCACCTTTCTGTTATTTAAAGGGTTAATTCAATACATAGAGATTGTCAGGACCTACCATACAATGTATGGTAGGTCCTGACAGGGCTGCTCAGAGGAGTTCGGGGAGAGGAAGAAGCGGACGGCTAGGCTAGTGCTGCTTGACGGCTGCTTATGAGTACAGAGGGGGAATCCTGGTTATCAAGGTGGGTATTTAATTTTTTTTATACAGTATTTCTGCACAGAGTAAGCGGGCGGTGAGCGCAGGGATGCCGCCCGCTGCCTCCAGAGAGGTTGCTGGACTCACTATTTTACTTTATTTTTTTTTTTTACTCGTGTATAATACACCCCCCCACTTCACATAAGGTGAAATGGGGTAAAAATGTGTGTATTATACCCGAGATTTTACGGTAGTTCCCTGGAACAACAACCAATCTGCTTTGAAGTCATCTGTTATAATTCTCAGTATTGTTCTGTTCTACATAGGTGGCCATTACCTTTTTGAAAGCAGTTATAGTATCTGCAAGAACAGCATACAGAGGCAAAGAATTCCATACATTTACTGCCCTTATTGTAAAAGAAATCCATGCCTTTGTTTTTGTCGAAAGTACCTTTCCTCTAGTCTTAACAGATGACCTCTTGTTCTCAGCTCAGCTGTTTGGGTAAATAGTTCCTTTGGAGAATTCTTTGTATTGACCTGGAATATATTTGTAAATGGTAATCATATCACCCCTTAGACTTCTCTTCTCTAATGTAAATAAACCCAGTTTGGATAGTCTCCATTACTCAGATCCTCCAATCCCTTTATCAGTTTTGTGAAAGGAAATCAGAGGTATCCAATTCAATATGTTGGATACCTCTCTGGCTCTCAGAGGGTTGATACTTTAGATGTTAGAATTGCTTCACAGGGGATGAGGAAAAGTGGCGCAATTCTGGGACAAACCATCTTCTCTATAGGGGATAAATACAATTTCCCATTGATTTAAATGGAGCTTTTAACCCATTGAATGTTAGAGATGTTTCTAATACTTTGCTTTCAATGTGGTTACAAGATCCATTTAAATGAATGGGTATATTTATTTTTCCCCTATGATGCCATTCTCCCTTGCACATCAGCCTCACAATGCATTTGAGACATCTATGTTATCCATTGGTGCTAATTGTTTTGCTGCAGAATTTCATCCCTTTGGCCTTTGTCTCTCCCTTTTGTATGTAGATAAGCCTCAGTTTGTGTGTGTCAGACTCAAATCCGACGATAAAAGGAATGATTGTATCTATAATGGTAAAAGCCAAGCTGGACAGGGATTAACAGATCAGGGTAATCATGGGCCAGGACTGCTTACACTGTAAATACATTTGTGTAAATTAACTGTGATTGTCAATTTGTATTTAAGAAACTCTGCCAGGGATTTCAATAGCACATATCATGATTGTGTAGAACTGGTATATAAATCAGTGTCACATAGTTAATGTATTCTGTTGACTCTTGAAGAACCAGAAAGGTGTACAGATTTAGTTAATGGACCACAACTCATTGCTACTCAATTCACTGCACACCCCTCTGCTCTTTAAAAGATTCAATTATAACATTGACCCTTTGAGTGCCATGCGTTGCCTAGCCCTCTGCACTCAAAGGGTTAATTATATTTCTAGCAATAAAAGTCAGAATTGTCAGGTGTGTGTATTAATAGTAGCACTGTTCTGTTCAAGCAACCCGGCACCAGAGGTGTATTCGTGAAACACTGGATTTAAACAAGCTATCCAGTAATTAAAGGGATAGTAATACATTTTGTAGGCATTAAAAAAACACGAAGAACGATATAAGTCTTATCTCTCAAACCATTATGGTTTAAGAGATATTCACAAGCAAAGTTTCCCCTCCCACCCCTTTTACCTTTTGTAAGACATCTCTTCTTAGATGTGGAATCTAGTTGTAAGACCAGACAGATAACAGCAGGGGACAATCTTCTTACAGTAAAAACAATGAAAGCCCCCCCCCCCCTTGATAAGATTTTCAGGTTTTTCCCTTATCTTAGTTGAAGATTGTCCCTCTCTGCAATCTACCTGGGCACCTCCCTTCTGCTCTGGCTGAGCAGTGTTACATCAGTAAAATGGGCAGGAGGTGGATCATTTTTCATTGAATTACTCTTGAACTACAACTCTGACAGAATTGAAATAACACTCTCCAAAGTCCAAATACTATGATGATTAATTTGAGCTGCTTTTATTATGAAACATTACTATCCCTTTAAAGAGGAACTTTCAGCTACATTAAAGTATAGTCAAATAGGTTCCAGAGGTACCGTTAGCATATAATATCCTTCTTTTTTTATATATGTATATATGTGTGTTATTGAGCCCGTTCTAAGTACCTCCGCATGGTCCGTGTGGGACTAAGTGTCCCGCAGCGCATCTTAGGTCCTCCCTTAAACCAACAATCCAGCCTGCTCCGCCTGTTAAATGAAAACAGGGGCAGTACTGTCACCGACCATTGAACTCAAAGTATTGGGAGAGTGATGCCAATCATAGCCAACGTCACAAACATGGTACCTCTCTCCCTCTCTGCATCTAACGAAGTCAAAGTTAGTTTTTACATTACAGCAAGGATTTTGAAATTTGAAACGTGTAGTTTACTGACCATAGAGACCATACTAAAATGAACAGCGTGAGGAAAATTTAGGTGAAATTTACACTTTAAGAATTAAGGCTCATATATATATAAAAGCAAAGTAGAGTCATTCCTGAGTAAACGAATTGCTCCACAAAGGACAATAAAAAAAATAAATCCTGGTAAATTAAATCAGGTTTTTAACCTCTTGAATTCCAGAGAGGTCTCCAATGCATTCCTTTGCAATTCAGTGGAGACCTCTCAGGAATTCAGGAGGTTAAAAAACTGTATTTCAGTTCATGGGAATTTAGGAATTTATATTTTGGCCCCCATGATGATGTTGTTACTCCAGAATAACTCCAGTTTGCTTTTATAAATAAAGGCCTAAGCCACCAGTGGTTTTACATAAGCCATACAGCTGCCTGTGTTGTCCTCAAGCCCCCAAAACAGTGCATGTTTTCAGGATCTCCACAATCACAAATGGATATCATTAACTTGGGCAGATCCTTCAGAACGATTGAATTACTGATTGACTGACGTGTGTTCTTGTGAGGAGATTAGGAAAACCAGCACTGTTGGGGAGACATGAGCTCTTTAAGAACCAGAAGGGTGTACAATATGTAATATGTGTCAAAAAGGGGTGAGGATTACTCAAGAGAGGGGGCTGGCTTAACAGGAGTGTCATAAAAGTGGGAGAGAAGTGAGAGGAACTGGGTGGGGAAGGAGGAGAAGAGAGAGGGAAATGGGAGAAACAGGGTGGAAGGGAGCAAAAGTGGGCAGAGTTTCTTATGAAACTCCCCACCACCAGAGAATAAATATTTGTCCCTGGAGACCCGGTACTCCGCTACAAAAACCAGAGTCTCCGGTTCAGATCTGGAGTGTTCCCAGGTATGGGCATGAGGACAGGTTTGAGTGCCCCTGTTGTAAGTAATAACAGGATTGAACAGAGCCAGATCACAGGCAAGACACACAAGGCGCCTGCCTAGGGCCCGGCCAAATGAGGGGGGCCCGGAAACCTCATCCTGGACTCTGCCATTTTACTTTTTTTTTTTTTTTTTTGCCAATCAATAGCATCACCAGGGCCCCCCAGTACTGCTGTCCTAAGTTCCCTGCAGTCCGCTCTGGATCCTGGCACCTACAGCTCCCTTCATGGAGTCTGTTTGGTTGCGTGTGTGCAGTGAGATCGCGTCTGGGTGGACAACGGAGGATGGTGAGAGGTCTAGTACCGCAGTAGTGGGATTTGCACAAATGAGAATGAAAGAGCTGTAGTCAAACAACATCAGGAATGAGGCAACTGAAGATGATGGAAGTTGTAGTGTAAAACCAGCCGAGTGCTGCAGGTCGTTCACTCCCATGCAGAAAACAACTCTGCTCGGTCACCCTAAATAATTATGCAACCTAGGGACCATACGTTCAGTCTGCTTCCCATCTGTCTGTAACGCTGTGTACCATAAGGAATTATGTAAACATATAGATCATATTGCTAGCTTCACTATCTTGTCTTTATTTAACCCTTTGTGAGCCAGAGCGGTACACAATGCATTGCAAATCAATGCGTTGTTAACCTTCTGGTACTCAAAGGGTTAACAACAATACTTTAATAGAAAATCTGAGCAGCCCCAAAACATGCACTGTTTGGGGGCTTCATGAAAAGTTTGAGTGCGCCTGTTCTAAAAAGCAGCTTCCTAGATAATGCCGGGGTGAATGCAGTCTACTACAGATTATTAACTATATTGGTGTGGAGGTGGACACAGGGTGTGGAGGTGGACACAGGGTGTGGAGGTGGACACAGGGTGTGGAGGTGGACACAGGGTGTGGAGGTGGACACAGGGTGTAGAGGTGGACACAGGGTGTAGAGGTGGACACAGGGTGTAGTGGTGGACACAGGGTGTAGTGGTGGACACAGGGTGTAGAGGTGGACACAGGGTGTAGAGGTGGACACAGGGTGTGGACACAGGGTATAGAGCTGGATAATGATAGTATCCCTAGTTATACTGTAAGTCGTCTTCTTCTAGTCTAGTGTATAATTTTGAGACTTTCAGTGCATTATTTTTCTAAGTGGAATTACTGGAGAGACCTTATTTAGACAGTGTATAAATAAAAGAAGCCAGTATAGTATTAGTATGGTCCGGGGGGGGGGGGGGCAATTTGGGTTCCTGCCTAGGGCCCCATACAGTCTCAATCCGGCTCTGGGATTGAATATTACATTGGGCAACTGCGTAGAGCTCCATTTATTTGATTGCTGTGCTGGCCACGCCCACATTGTAATTTGCAATCTCATTACCCCTGCACCAGACTCCCCACTGTACTTTTATTTAGGCTGATATATAATGGCTGTTATTTAACCCCTTGGGTTCTAGAGATATGTCCAAAACATTGCGAAGCACTGGGTTAAGAGCAATGTTATACTTCTAAACTTATCTTTGGGTGGCAGGTCCATTTTAAAGAGAGAACTTGGTTCCGATGTAATATACTCAATGCGCACAATGCGTTGGATACCTCTCCGGCACTCAAAGGGTTAAAAGCATGTATAATGTCCTAAGGACAAGGACTGGTGTAGTAGTTCCTAGTAGGTTATGGACATCTACTTAAGAAAACATAACTTTTGATATGAATTTATACATGTTGTAACACTTTATTGGCTGTTAAAATTACTTCAAAATAGGAAGAGCCCAATATGCCAATAATTTCTAAAGGCATTTTAATGCTTTATCATTTAGTGCAGCTTTTGTTGAATTAAAAAAAGGATATCCCCACTGCTGATAGAAACTTTATTTTAAATTATTACATCTAAAACTTGTTTTTAGTTTTTATTTTTTTTAATCGAAAGTCAGTTTATTAAACATCACCACTAGGGGATGCTGTTGCTATTCATTCCTATGGTGAATTACAGTCGTTGACCAGACTTTCTCCATCGATGGCAAATGAAATGCATGCTGTGCTCTGTTTTGTATTGCAGTAGGTTTGCTTGAAGGAGCTCGTAGCTGTGGGGAATTCCACTGGTTTACTTTGGAGGAAATGACCTACAAACTCTATAGGTTTTCATTAAAATGTACTGGGTTTTTTTTTTTAAATACTTTTTTCCCATCCCAGTGTTTCTCATATATATTAACCTTTTGAGTGCCAGAGAGGTATCTGGATACCTCTCTACCACTTAAAGGGTTAGAGCAAATTAGAACATTTCTGGAGTAAATGAGCTAAACTGTAGGAGACAAAGAATTCAAAATTATTTAAATGTGATGTGGCTTTTAACACCTTAAATGCTTGAAAGTTCTCAAAATGAATTGCTTTGCAGTGCATTGGAGACCTCTATTATTCAAGGGTTCAAAAGACCCATTTAAATCAATGGGCATTCTGAAAATGTTTATTTTTCCCCTATGGTGTAGTTGGTTTGCTCCAGAATTGCTCTGCTTTTACACAAAAGGCCTAATATTGTTAGTGCTAAAATGTTTATGTGGTTTGGTACATTGTGTGATAAATGAGATAACTGGATGAATGTGTGTTTTTGTGCATGACTGTGACAGTAACCAGCATCATTCCCTGTTTAATTTGTTTGTATATTTACTCTCTTTCAGATCACAGGAGTTATCCTCCTAGCTGTGGGTGTGTGGGGAAAACTTACCTTAGGCACATACATATCCCTCATTGCCGAAAACTCTACAAATGCCCCCTATGTCCTTATTGGAACTGGCACCACAATCATTGTCTTTGGCTTGTTTGGGTGCTTTGCAACTTGTCGTGGTAGCCCATGGATGCTGAAACTGGTAAGAATGTTCTTAATCCCACTAATTTTTTAATTTCTGGTTGATTATCTATTTACAAGTAACCAATCCTTTAAGATATTCTTTGTTTATATGCAATCTAAAGTGATAGATACTATTTCATTGAAGTTCCTAGGAAATTTAAAGGGGTAAAATACCCCACAGGAATTGGGAAAAAAAAAGGGTGGTGCCGTGAAAGCCGTATATAGAGCAGGAGGCAAGCAGAGTAAAAAGATATACTTTTATTGCTTAACTGAGAACCTTTAGAGTGCAAGCTTTCCAGATCACTTGGATCTCTTCATCAGGCACCTTATGAAGAGACCTAATTCGTCTTGGAAAGCTTGTACTCTAACCCTTTGTGTGCCAGAGGGGTAGGCAACTTATTGCTTTGCAATGCGCTACGTACCCTTCTAGCACTCCAAAGGGCTAAAGTTGCTCAGCCAATAAAGGTATAAATAATAAGCCCTCGCTTAGCTTGCTATAGCCAGAAAATCCTATTTAGGCCTATGAATATTACCCTTGTGCCTTTGTTGAATAGATGACATCGTGGAGGCAGACATGACTGTTGCTAACAGGACTATAGGACCCCAAACACTGCTCACTGCACATGGCCTTTATCTTTTAAGGATCAATGGGGTGTGCAGTGCATTGCTTTATAATGCATTGACTATTTCTAGTTGTTAAAGGGTTAAGTAGGCTTGTACACTCTGCCGCCCATTACTGATTGAAGATGTTATTTCTTGATCAAAAGCACAAGGGTAAAGTTCATAGGGGCCATTAGGATTTTCTGGCCACAGTAATGTAGTGGGGGGATTATTATTAGGTTTTATTTGTCCTTTAAATGTTGCTGTATCAGCCTCTAGGAGTAGTAGCATTATAAACCTACTAACTGTACAAGACGTGCCCAAGCTTCTTGTCCTTCCTCCTGCAAGCTAGTTATAGACTCATTCCTGTTTACTGTGCAGATGGGTGTGAGATCAAAGCAACCAATAGAGAGCTCACAGCCCTAGATCATATTAACCCTTTGAATGCCTGAGGGGCACTTACATATGCAGATAACCACCTTACTGCAGACGGTTATATCTATGTATATATGTTTTTCAATGTATCTGAAGTTGTCTGTCTATAATTTCCATTAAAGTCTGCCTTCATTTAACAACTCCTCACAAATAGACATTAGGTTTCAAAAGTCTGAATGAGAAATGCTATATAGAAAAGCTCCATCCATTGTTCTTTAGAGCACTGCAGGGAGATCTTGTTGTGAAATGACAGGGACAGCTGTAGACTACAACAGTTACAATGCAAGAGAAGTATATAAATAAAAGTGCTGTTTAAATGTGAATAAAATAAATACCTGACTGCTGAATGAATGAAGGAAACCTACCAAGGTAATATCTTCTATTGAACAAATCGAGAAACACATTCATAATAGTGTATTTATTTACATTTAAAGAGGAAGTATATGGATGGATGTAGCATATTATAATGGATATTCATGCAGTTATACTCATAGCTGGGAACTCTCCAGTTTTGCCCAGGAGACTTTGCTCTGGTTTTTGCTGCTAATTACCAGGTCTCCAGGGCAGAGGCTGATTCTCCAAATGTGTGTGTTTTGTTTTTTTTTCGAACACTGCCCAATTCTGCTTCTTCTTAGTCTGTTCCTCCCACTTCCCACCCACTTCTCCTCCTTCCCCAGCCTATTCCTCCTAATTTGTCCATGTATGTTAAGCCCCACCTCACTCACAATTAAGCCCCACCCATTTTGTTTATGCAAATTGCATCATTTATCTCCCCCCAGCAGCACCACAAAACAAAGTTCCCAGGTATGGTTATACTATATTTTGATTTTCATCAAGGAAACAAAAAAATCACACGTATAGTCTTCTATTGGCAGACCCCAGTGGACTGGGCATCATCAATTTATGGAGTGAATGTATACACATGACACCCATTGAGTTCACTCCATAGACTGTAAGTCTGCTCATCAAATTGGGTTGTGATCATACCTGGGAACATCTGGTTATGGACTCCCCGGAGAGGGGAGCCATGTGGTGCCAGTGAGGGAGATGAAAGATGCAAATTGTGTCAAAAAGCGATGGGGCTTAATCGTGAGTAGGGGTGGGACTAAAAAATTTAGTAATAGGCTGGGGAAGAAGGCGAAGCGGCTGGGGAGTGGGAGGAGCAGACCACAAATGCACAGATCTCCCATCATCCTGAGAATCCGCATGTGCCCGGAGACCCAGTAATTATCTGTACAAACCGGAGTCTCTGGGGCAAATCAGGAGAGCTGATACCTATGGTTGTGATAAATGTACAGATCTCATTTGGAGGATGGGACTAAATGTATGTTCTCCCCCTCCATGCCCAAAGTTCCTACACACAGCCTCCCTTCCTCACACCGCAACCATTTCTTCTGCTCTCAGACACTTATCCCTGTCAGTAACAATTTTGCGCAGGTAGTGTGCTACATTGACATAGCATCTGTCTACCCAGATCCAAGAGAGAGAAGGGCCCCAACTCCTGTAGGGGAATTTCTGAGCCCCTGTCAACACATAATAAGGTATCAACTCCGCCTTTATCAGATGAAAGTTCCCATTGTCTAAGCAGAAAGTACACACATTGTCTAAGCAAAAGTGAAAGTACACACAGCTCATACCTGTGTTTGCATATAGTGTATGTGTTTTTTTGTATGTATGTGTGTATATGTATATAAATAATATGTAGGAGATTGGTAGAATAAAAGTGATACCTTTATTGTCTGAGTAGCTTTAAAATGCAAGCTTTCAAGACAACCTAGGTCTCTTTGCCAGGTATATTATTGAATGAAGACGAAATACAAAATACAGATTGTACATTCTTGCATGTTCCTGATTGATGTGAATTCTAATGGAGGTGAACTGCTTAGCACAGTGTCAGTGTCTGGGTACATTATTCTTTAGACTGCAGTAGGGGCATCTCTTTGTAGTGTGTAGAGCTTTTGTGATCTGCAGCTAAATAAGCTGAAGTATATGGAATATATGGGTCAACCCCCAGAGTGGTATGCAACACATCACTTGCAATGCTTTACGCACCCCACTGGCACCCAAACAGCCCAAAAAATGTATTTGTGGACTAATGTGACATAAATTCCTTGTCACAATTCATGCCACAGTTCAGATTGTTAAACTGGGTCATCAATTTATACTCTGAGATCTTTCTGTCTCTGTGTGTCTGAAACTCTTCCATCAGTACAGTGACCTTGAAATCTTTGATGCTCTGATTACTTTTGCAAAAGTGTTCACTCACTGGGGTGTCTCTTTTCGTGCTCACACTGTACCTATGTACAAGCTGTCATGTATTTTGTATTCGGCCTGCATTCTATTAAATGCCTGAAGAAGAGACCTAAGCTCTCTTGAAGGCTTGTATTCTAAAGCTAATCAGTTATTCTAGCCAATAAAGGTATCACTTTTATTCTACTAGTCTCTTGCTTTTCTCATGTCTAACATGATACCACCTTTTACCTGTATAAATAATATAACATTTAATTATGCTTGTCCATGTGTGTGTGCATACAGTGCAGCTGTTTTGCAGTGCAATCTAATTAACTGTCAGTCATAGTATAAAATTAACAGGGGTAGCACGTAATTGCTGGTCACACTCAATATGCTGTTCTGTGTGTGGCCATTGAAATGTTGCTACTGTACCAGAGATCCATACTAGGCAGCAGGGTACTGGGGAGGGCTCATGGAAGAAGAGGGTATGCAGCCATGAGTGGGGTTAAAGAGATCAAGGGTTTCTTAGGGGCACCTGAGACCTGGGACAGTCTGAGCCTGAACACCGAGCAATTAGCAGTCCACTTCTTCATATATTATACAAGGTGTACACTATAAAGTAGATCACTATCGTGCAGAAGTCTTTTTAACTCTTTGAGTGCCAGAGTGGTACGCATTGCGTACCACTCTGGCACTCAAAGGGTTAATATGAGTTGAAATTGAGTAGTGAATACATAACCATAGTTTAAAATGCAAAATGTCCCAACATCTCATCAGTGCGTCTACTCTATGGACCTTATGCACAAATAAAATTGAGAAATTCTGGAGCAAATCAACTGCACCATGGAGGGGGGGGGGGGGAAATAAAACTTCCTATTCAGTTAAATGAGGACATCAACCTCTTAATTTCTAGAGAAGGCTCCAACGCATTGCTTTGTAATGCATTGAAGACCATTATAGCATTCAAGAGGGTAAAAATCCCATTTACTATTTCAGGAATTTTTTTTGTCCCATATGGTGCAGTTGGTTTGCTTCAGACTTGCTGCTCATTTTCTTCTATGATATAGATGTATTCAATGTGAATGTTATTGTTCTGTGTTGTTTATTTTGATACAAGATGTAGAATCATAGATGTCATGAAATGTTTTCAAGTTGTATTTTCACCTATACTCGTCTCTGTTTTTCAGTATGCCATGTTTTTATCCCTGGTGTTTTTGGCTGAACTAATCGCTGGCATTTCTGGTTTTGTGTTTCGACATGAGGTAAGCATGAAATAATGCCTGAGTGGATGTTCATGGTGCTGAGTACATATCCTGGAGCTAGCCTAATAAATTTCTAACATTGTATTAATAGTAGGCAATCAAAACCAATACTGTCCTAACTTGGTAAATGGTATGGATTGCAAAGTCTTTTATAAAGGCAGCAAAACTCTCCGTATAATAAAAAATTAAAAATAAAGGAGCCTTATTACCTAAAATCAGCTTCAGCGATTTTGAAATATAATTTTTTTTTTAATTTTGAAAAACAACTTTGCTCTTACTTCAAATTTGGAACACAAGTACCATGGGGTTGAGTCCCTTCACCTGAAGGTCAGGGCACATCACAAAACACAGGGGTGGAGACTCCTTCCTCTTCTTCCAACTCAACTGACCACCTTCTCAGAATTCATGTGTCCTGCAGTGGCCATCCTGTTGGTTTTCTTAGGCTATTATTTTTTCTTAGCAATGGAGCTGTATAGTCCTTCATTAGGCAGGTTCCCATTACTGGGCTTCCCTGGAGCTGGATTGCCCAGTCCACAGGTGCTTTGTGGACCTTTTTTTGCCCTGTGGAGGTTGAATTTATGACAGGTCTGTTCCTCATGGCTGAATCTCTGAGATTCTGTCCTTACCTTATGCTGGGAGCCTGGAGACTGAACATCTCTGTGTAACCCTTTGAGTGTCTTGTTCCACTATACATCCCATACTGAGCTATCTTACACACTATATATCTTTATGCAATCATCTTTGTGGTCGAGAAGTACAGGTGGCCACTTTCCTTGCAGTTTCTGCACTGTTAGTTTATTGAGAATTTATCTTGGTTTAGGGTGTTTTAGGAGTCTTATTTCTGCTCCCCCACTACTATTACATTAGTGTTTTCTCTCTCCCAGGTTCCCTGGGCAGTTGGTATTTTTTCATTTATTTTTAAATTTAGGTGGATTTTTAGCCTCTCCTTTAGGAACCGGAGCCCAGCCACGGCCATCTTTGCTCCATTGGCTTCTATCGGAGAAACATATTTGGGAAATATCACTGAAACTGCTACAATGGTGAGAGAGGGCCCTATCTTTATGCTCTATCATCTGATCCATTTTCTGAGTGTCCACATAGGATGCAGCCTGTGGCCAGAGCAACAGGTGTTGCTAGGCAACAAGCAAGGAAAAAGACTACAGTTCCCATAATGCCCCATTTCCTGGGCTTTCTTTCGATTTGCTGGCTCACTTAGTTACATAGTAGTTTAGGTTGAAAAAAGACCTGTATCCATCAAGTTCAACCCTTTTCCTATTGTTTACCGCTGTTTATTCAAAAGAAGGCAAAAAAAAAAAAATATATTTCAGCCATTTCAAATTCTGCTTTCAATGGGGGAAATATTCCTTCTTGACTCCAAATGGCAAATATCAGATTCCTCCTTGGATCAACAAGCCCTAAATAAATATTAATCCTGTCAGTGCAGCAGGTCTGGGCTCCCTGTGTGGCGTGTTAGGGCTGCAGATGGGGTTAATACCTCTGGTGTAGTTTCCACTCTTCTTCCCCATCAACTGTGCTGCAGGTCACATGACGTGTCGTCGTGACATTCTCTTTATATGCCCATTTCCTGGGCCTGGTGCTTCCCAGTACTCGTTACTAGCCTTCCCCTGTGTACCTGGGATTCTGCTTTGGGCCTTCCTTGTTGCTGATTATTGTGTCTTACCCTGGCTTGTGACCCAGACTCCTCTTATACCTTATTCTTTGGTGCTGTGCTGCTGATCCACTGTGTCTGACCCGGGCTTGTGACCCTGACTCCTCTTCTGCCCTATCCTTTGGGGCTGCGCTGCTGGATCCACTGTGTCTGACCCTGGCTTGTGACCCTGACTCCTCTTCTGTTTTATCCTTTGGTGCTGTGCTGCTGTATTCACTGTGTTTGGCCCTGGCTTGTAACCCTGACTCCTCTTCTGCCTTATCCTTTGGGGCTGCGCTGTTGGATCCACTGCGTCTGACCCTGGCTTGTGACCTGCCTCCTCTTCTGCTTGCTCCCTTGGTGCTGCGCTGCTGGATACCTTGTATGGACTGCTTGACTATCCTGTTATCTCTGTTCAAGGTACTAACATAGTAACATAGTAAATTAGGTTGAAAAAAAGACACAAGTCCATCAAGTTCAACCTTCGCTTCATACCTCAGGTACTCATTCTCCTGTGTTGGGGGTTTGCCTATACATACACTCTTCTGTTGTGGGGTCTGCTTGCTTTGTCTGCTTTTGGATTCCTATCCTATTTTGGTGGGTGCTCTGGGTTCGCTCAGTATCTAGTTAGACTAAGTGCTTCCTGCTGTCACCTTCATGGGTATCATTCTTTGCAGGGGTGGTTTCAGTAAGCATACATTCCATCTTTAGCTGAGTGTCCTAGTTGCCTATACAGCCTGGCAAATCCCTGTGGCTTAAGATCTTGTCTGTGGGCCAATCCTCTAAGAAGTCACTGGTGTCATTGCTCCCTCTTTGGGCATGGCCTGAAACAGATCATTAGTGATGCTGCTAGTGGTAAGAGCACTCTGTTGCCCCATATTTCCACCAAGCGGTCCTTTCTTGCAAGGGAAACACGTGCATTTAATTCCCCCCGCCAATCCAGGGACCAGAGAGGGTACAAACCCCTCTGATCTCCCAGCAGCTCCCTGCCACAAAGCCCAGACAGACCTGGTAGCACAAGCAATCAGCTGCAAAGTCTAAGTCCGTCAATCCACCCTCTTCATGACTTGTGGAATCCTAGTCTGTCATTGTTTGTAGGGGGCCATCTCCACCTTTTTCGAGATGCCTGGGCATCCTCCATAATGGACCAGTGGGTTTTGTGAATGGTAGCAAAAGGGTACCATATAGATTGCAGATCCCTTACTCCATATCGCTTCTTCTGCTCAAAGATTATGAGGAACCCAGAAAGGACAGACAAAGCAGTTTCCACTCTGCTGCAAATGTCTCAACAGGTACATGGTTGTTGCGTGATTCATGATCTGCCATTTGGCCTGGCTTTGGCACCCAGAATCTTCACAAAGATTATGGCAACCTTGGCCGTGTACATCCATGTTGCCATCTTACATGCAATAAACCTAATTGCAACCAGAGAGAACAGGAAGGTTCTAATGTTCTGTTCTTGAACAAGGGACCCTCTGGATTCCATGTCCATTCCATGGAGTTTTGACCTGTCCTATGTGTTTCCCCAATTTCTCTCATTCCCAGGGTGATCCAGCAGATCAGGTTGGACAATGCAATGGTTATCCTATTGTCCCAATCTATCCCAGGAGTGCATGATTTACAGACCTAGTCAGTCTATTCAGGATGCAATTTGCCTGCCACCCTTGTACGAGGACATGAAAAGCCTGGCATTGATGACATGGCTCTTGAGGCCATCATTCTGAAGTGTAAAGGATTCTCTGATTATGTAATCTCTCCATGATTCAGGTTAGGAACTATGTATCCTCTAAGGCATATCATATGGTCTGGTTCATTTTCTACCTGTGGGGTGCTGACAAGAATATATCCTCACAGGTCTTCCCTTGGTGCTGCCCTTCCTGGGATCTCAATTTGGACTTAAGTGTCCTTCAGAGGTCTCCTTTTGAGCCTCTGGCCTTTATCTCCTTGCTTAGGCTGATGCTGAAGTTGGCTTTTTTCTTGGCAGTTGTCTCTCTTCGGAGGGTAGCTGAGTTGCAAGCTCTGTCTTGCAAACCTCCATTCCATACCACCAGGATAAGGTGCTATGTACTTCTCAAATGTTTCTTCCTAAGGTATCTCTGAATTTCACAAAAATCAAGAGATAATCTTGCCTTCTTTTTTTCCTCATGAGAGAAATCTCCGCCTGCTTGACGTTGTGTGATGTTTTAAGTTTTATGTTCATCGTAGTAAGCCTGGTTGTAAGGGTGGCTCACTTTTTGTCATCCCTGAGGGTCCTAGGGCAGGTCAGGCTGCATCCAAGGTAACTAGTGCCTTTTGCATTAAGGCTAAGGGTATGAGATTAGGAAGAATCCGGTTCCCTTCAAGATCACAGAGCATTCCACCAGATCTTTGGGTGCTTCACAGATCTAAAAGAACCAGGCCTCGGCTGAACAGCTGTGCAAGGCTGCAACTTGGTCCTCCTTGGTCCAAACACTACTGTGTCAACATCTCATCCTCGGCTGAGGCCAGCTTTGGCCGGAAGGTCCTTTAGGCATTCTTGCCTGCTTAGGGATGTGTCTCTTCTCTACTGCCAGATGTTGTTTTTGAGCCCCATTGGCTCCTGCTTGGTGTGCATTGACACCTGCAGTTAAACAGCTCCAGATTAGTCCTAGGGAACTCTGGCATCATAGGGACATGCAGTGTTTTCTCCTTGCCCTCCCCGTTGTCTTTGGATGCTTTGGTATATTCCCATAGTACCTGTGTTCCATATTAGACAGAAGAGAAAATAAGATTTTAGTGGTCTTTCCTGTTAAATCATTTTCTCATTAGTCCATATGGAACATAAGTCTCCCACCTGGAGAAAAACCTTTCTTGCTTTGCTTCCCAGGATAGAGGATCCTTTTAGGGTCTTAGGGCGAAATGCATGAAACATGTCCAATCACTATATACAGTATACTTTTGATGGCAAAATTATTAGTACAAAAATGTTAATGAATTACAAATGTTTTTTCTGAATTGTTGAACATTTTCGCTTTTTTTGTGAACGCGTTTCCAAAAGTGGGAGTGGCTAAAATGTCTGCCATTTTTTTTAGAGGATTAGCAATTGTGCCTAATTCAACAAAACTTTTCCCTTAGTTTAGGACCATGTGCTATTCAGCATTAAGGCGTTAGTATTTTTTATTTTTTTTTTTGCATCAAAACATGAGCAATCACAAATAGCATAAATTAATGGCTTTAAAAAAATGGCAAGTGCTCCAATTCCATCCTAAGATTGGAAGATTTTCTTTTCTTCTTACCCACTTAGTGTTTTTGCTACGGGTATTCTTACATGAATTATGGGAAGGTGGGGGGGGGTTTGATCTGGAAAAGGAAGAGAGAGACCCCACCCCAAAAGACACTGTCTTTTGTGATATGCCCTGCCCTCTGGGAGGAGGGACTCAACCCCATGGTACCTGTGTTTTATATGGGCTAAAGAGAAAATAATTTAACAGGTAAGTACATTAAAGTCCTAGTTATGAGTTGTTTAGATATGACAAGAATGATAATTAAGACATTCTGTGCAAGATACTGTCCTAGCCCAACATTACCTCTACCACTCATTAGCCTATAACCCTTTCAGTGCTATAGAGATCGGGCAGTGTCAGTGAGTGGGGGAGAAAATGTAGGGCTACTTATCCCTATAAGAATAGATTCTCCTTTGGAAGCCACTATTCAGGTACAGAATCCATTATCTCCTTGAATGTGAAACTCCTTGAATGTGTTTGAGACCTCTACTGTTCAAAGGGTTAACAAACCACACAAACCAATTACAAAAAATAGATATATTTGTGTATAGGTTGCTGAAGTTCACAATAGTTACAAACACTGTAAAATGCTCCAACAAACTGCAGCACTTTAGATCACTTTTATGACCATACTTTGCTGACACAGTGGAGCTTAATAAGAGCAGACATTTATTGTAAGAGCAATTAAGTGTCATAAGAGAATAAATGAGCTACAAATGTAATGTGATTCTGGAATTTCTTTCCAGCAGCATATTTTAGGATGGCAAGAATGGGCGTGCCAAGGGATTTTAATGTGATTTATTAAATTAATGTGGATGTATTTCAGCAAGTCATGCAGAGAAATCTGTGTCAAGGTGGATGAATATGTCATTGCCTTTAAGGAGCATCAATCTGTCAAGTAAAATTATTTGCATTATAATCCAACAGTGGTCATCCTGTGAAGGGCAGTGTTCTGTAATGGAAGGCTGATGTTTTGCATTAGCCTTATCAAAATAAGGCCATAGAGCACAATGGGAGAACACACCATAGCAGTTAGTTTCAGCCAATTTACATGGCTTGGGCATAAGTGATTCCTTGATACAGAGAATCACATGTGTTAGGACCCATATAACAAGAGGCAATGTTGGTAAACATTGCCTCTGTCTGCCTCCTTCTCACACAGATCGTGAGGAAGAGGAGACAGAAACATCATTATAATTTGTTACAAAGTGTTCCTCAGTGTTCCAAAGTGTTTTGGGTTTTTTTGTGTGTGTGTGTGGGGGGGAATATAAATAGTATTTACATAGGAATATTGACAGTTTGGGGTTAATTGTTTTTTTTTTTTGCTTCAATTTCATTTGGTTTGGTGTAGTTTTATAGCTTGGGTGGGTAGTTATTGGGGAATTAGGTAGAATTAGGCTTTAGGTAGTTAAAAAAAATATTAATATAATAATTAAAAAAAATAATGACTTACATAGTTGAGTAAGTTAAGTATGTTAGGAAGTGTGGGTGGATAGTTATTCAGTAGAAATTAGGCAGTAAAGGTGAACTTTCATATATATATATATATATAAACTTTTGTCCAGTTGCTTAATTTATTAAAATAATATTAGGATTTGTTTTTTATTTTGATTTTGATTGCCTAGTTCTTAAGATATGCAGAGTTCAGTCTGTGCATTTCCATGTTCTCTGACACACTGAATCTTCGGCACAGCTCTGCAGGACTTCCCAGTGCTGTAATTCTCCTCCCACCTCCCTCCCAGCTATCCCAGGGAACATGTTCACCCTTCCCTTCGTAGTGGTGTGAGTCTCCTCTATCGTTACAGCAAGCTCTGTTTATCATTATACTGAGCACTGAAAACTGCTGTGGGTCTACCATTATATCTACCATTATATAGGTCTACTAGTACACAGTGTTAGGTTGTAAAATAAGTGAAATACTGGTTTCATACACTACAAAAAAAAATCTGTATGAGTTCATCGCACTCTGCTTCATGGACTGGTCCTAGCTCATTCTGAATCATGGCATATTTTTTGTCTAATAACCTTTCCCATTTGCTGTCATGTGCTCTATTACACACTGTGCCATCTAGTGGATTTTATAAATACACAATATAATGCAACAATCTGTATTTTCCCACTTGTTTCAGCTTTCCCAAAATATCAATATTTTTTATACTTTGAGTTGCATGTACGCTCTCAGATACTTAAAGGGATAGTAATACTTCGTTTTATCTTTATTTTATTTTGTAGGCATTAAAAAAACATGAAGAACGATATAAGTCTTATCTCTCAAACCTTTATGGTTTAAGAGATATTCACAAGCAAAGTATCCCCCCCCCCTGTTCAGCCACATCAGAAAGGAGGTGCCCAGGTAGACTGCAGAGAGGGACAATCTTCAATTAAGATAAGGGAAAAAGCTGAAAAACTTGTCAAGGGGGGAAGGGCTTTCATTCTTTTCATACAAAGAAGATTGTCCCCTGCTGTTATCTGTCTGGTCTTACAACCAGATTCACATCTGAGAAGAGATGGCTTACACTAGGAAAAAGGGGCGGGAGGGGGAACTTTGCTTGTGAATATCTCTTAAACCATAAAGATTTGAGAGATAAGACTTATATCATTCTTCATGTTTTTTTAATGCCTATAAAATAAAATAAAGTTAAAACGAAGTATTACTATCCCTTTAAGACATCTCCAATACAATGCTTCTCAATGTGTTGGCAACATATTCAGCATGCAGTTGTTTAAATAAAACCTTAACTCTTTGGTTGCCAGTGGGTTGTGCAATGGTATGCATGGGGAGTACTGAAGTGGGTCAGTAGTGTATTGCTCTGCGAGATGGCGGGGGGGATTGTATTACTGCAGAGATGATTCCAACCCTATTTCTGTGTTTTTATTTAGATCAAGGACACCTTTCTTAGGACATACACTGAAGCTATCCAGAACTACAATGGAAATGATGAGAGGAGTGATGCAGTCGATGATGTGCAGAAAAGTGTAAGTGCTGTAGATTATTTATGTGCAATACCATACCCTTTTTATCACTTTCCTTCGGTCTTGTACTGAATGAATTAACGTAATGCACAGGGGTGATCTTCTAATAAGAAAAGTATTGAATCATCTCATTGTTAGCTGTGAAAGAGATGACATTTGTATGGAATTTCCAAGCTTAATTGTCCTTCATTAAAGGGATCAAATTGAAATGTTTCACCTGTATTGAAGCAAGATAGCAAAATATTATCATAATAAATGTATTAATGTGCCAGCATATTCAGCAGCGCTGTATAATTAGAGAAGTCATCACAAACATAAGACATTCTTAACAAAGAGATATATAAATGGTAGAGAGGACCCTGCTTACCAGAGCTTAAAATGACATTAGCAAGCTTATTCATTCTCTGGGATACTTTCTCGCTATTTTGGCTGTGTCAAAAATATTGGGGGTCTCCTAAATGTAAATGGTACTCCCAGATGAGGAACCTTTTGCTGATTGCACTTAGGACAACTGGCTGGATCTCTCTGATGAATCCTTCAGAGGCAGAAGGAAGTCTGCTGCTACAGTTTTCAGAGAAAAATTGCCTGTCTTATCAGGGCTTGACTGTACTCATTGGCAGGATCAGACCAATTTGCACACTTACATATTTATTAAAAGATAAATCTTCTATAGGTCTGTGGGTTAAATAAAGATTTCAACAGTGGAACAGCAAACTCTATACAGATTTTAAAATATAAATAGTTGCACATCAGTGGTATGCAAAGATTACCAGCCCGGCAATATAAATTATATATATATAGCGATAACTTTAATATTTATCTACTTTATTATTATTATTTATCCCTTGTTTTCCACTTGGATGCACATATTTTGGTGATGGGAGCTGTGAATTCTTGACTTAAGCCATTTTTTCTGTGCTCTAAAACATAGTACTATGGCCATGTAAATAAGTTAGAAGCATATGTTTGTGTGTCTATGATATGTATATTAATACATGAACTAATTCAGGGATTCTCAGTCGTGGTGCTAACAGGTACTATTAACAGGACAGGTTTTCTGACATTCCTAGTCTGAGCACAGGTGAGTTAATCACACTGAAAGATCCACTAATTACACAACAGACACAGACAGGGAGTTCAGAAAACCTTCAATGTTAGGGGCGCTTCAGGAACATGGTTGATAAACTGAACTAAAGTAGTTTACACCTAATTTCCTTTTCTCTCTTTCTTTTTTTTTTTTTTTTTTTTTTTAAATAGCTTTATTAAGAAGTATACAAATACAGGAAATGCCATAACACAAACTTACGGACCCATTTCACAAAAGCAAATAAATGATACATTATCAAATGGTATATTATAGATTGCTGTAGTAGATACCAAGGGTGCTGAAAGGTCCTACAGTTGTGACTAGGGATAAATCTAATGCATTTGAGTCAGTTCCCATTAACAGAGGATGATTAGTAACACGAAAGATAAACAGTGAGAGAAGTAGAAAGACGTAATAGACTAATAAGATAAAGTAGTGTAAAGAATAAAGAAGCATCCGGATTAGTAAATGAGCCTTCTCCAGTCTCTCGAGGTAGAGCCTGTCTTGGGTGACCCCCAGGGATCACACATTAAACCGAGGTACACCCTAATCCACAACTCTTAGAGGACTGTGGATTGCATTCCGGGGACCCCATATCAAGCTGTATATCTGGAGGTTGTCTGTAACCAAAGCGTGCTTCTTCTCTAGGGAAGCTATAGATCTGTTTGTTATGCCATTCAGAAATAATAGGGAAAGGATCCTCCCAATGAGTAATAAGATTCCTGGCCGAATTAAACATACATCTGAGTAATACTGCCTGGGCTAGAGACAGTTTAATGGAATCATGGATTACGAAAAACAAAAGCAAAAGAAGGTCTAGTGGGATAGACACTTGGGTCCAGTAAGGCACTATCTCCTGACATGACCATCAGATATGTAACATGGAGCCTGTCTTGACTCTGCATCTCCAACACAACGGGGAACTTGTGGGAAACATTATAATACAACCTCTCAAGAATGTAATATGCACTTCTTTGCTTGTGGTGTCTTGAGTGCAAGAGGTGAGACACTTAAAAGTAGTCTGCCACTTGAGAGTGGACCAGCAGATTCTCAACTCGTTCTCCCATTGTAGCAAAAACGCATGTTTTATTCATGCAGTTCATAGCATATGGAGACTATATGTAAAGGGAACATTTTCCTCTGTAAACCTTTCTCAGAGCTGGTAAGAGGTCTAACTGAGTATCCCTCCAAAGAAAGTTTGCAAAAGTAATGAGAGACCTGCCTGTATTGCCATTACTGGGAGGATGAGAGGGAACATTTTTGATGGAGGAATTCGAAGCAGGGGATTCTAGTTTCTTCCTTTAACTATTGCAGAGTGTGCAAATTTAATTATTTCCATCCAGTTAAGGGTCCATTCAGGTATCCAGGGTGAAAGTCAGGATGCCCGTAAATACAAAAGAGGAGAAGGATAGGAGGTACAATTGTTACTTAGGGACACTGAATCCCAAACTGTAAGCACTCAATTCAGTATAGGGTGAGAACAACATGCAGGATCAATGTTGGAAAATGGAGTTGTTGCGAGTTTACCCAGTCTTTCTGTCCTGACTCTGTGGATTCAAGAAGGGTAGTGTGCTTTGATGCCCAGTAAGCCTAAACCCTCCTGGTCCATAGGGTTAAACAACCTAAAAGTCTTAAGACATATTTTTTAAAGAACCATATGAAAGAATTTATCATCAATTTAATATTATGTAGTGTGAACCACGGAAATGGCAGGGGCATTGTGTTAAACAGATATAAAAACTATGGAAGTTGAATAACCAGGAGACAAATAAATTGTTCTGTTTATCTAAATCCAAATTTAATTTGTGAAGTACCCCTGTAAAGTTAGTCTGTACCAATGTAGACCGATCAGGAGTTAGAAATATTCCTAAGTAGGAAATTGTATTCTTTGACCAAGGGAAAATCCCTTTGCATGGTATATTGTTCTATCTGGGAGGTTTGAAATATTAAGACTTTTTTTTTTGTAAGTTGATATGGAAGCTGCTTGGCTGGATAGTGGGCAACCCTGATGAGTGCCATTGCGAACTGGAAACTGGTCAGTCAGGAAACCATTAATTTTTAATCTAGCTGATGGACAAGAATATAAACTCAGGATGCTCTGAAGACCCCTGGGACCCATTACCAAAAAATGTAAGCAACTCCCCCATATAAAGCCAGTTAACTCGATCAAAAACTTTTTCTGCATCAACGGAAACTGCTGGTATCTTTTTACATAAAGCAGCATGGATCAGAGATATAGCTTTAATTGTGTTATCCCTGGTTTTCCTCCCAGGGACAAACCCTGATTGATCTGGATGGATATAGGAGGGGAGCCCTAGTTTTATCTTGCTGACTATTTCTCAAAAAGCTTTATGTTGTTGTTCAATAATGATATAGGATGGTAGTTAGAATATAATGTCCGTCCTTTGTTGGATTTAGGCACTAAACTATATGTGCTTCTAATGATTGTGGGCGAAAGGGAGCACCTTTGGCTATAGTGTTGAAGGACTCAAGGAGATGCAATATAAGCAGAGTGGACATTTTTTTATAATAAGACATTGGGAAGCCATCCGGTCCAGGGGTTTTCCCCAAAGGTGAGTGCTTTATGGCGGATGGGAGTTCATATGTAGAAAAGGGTTCTTCCAAGTAGGTGAGTATATCTTGCAATAACTGTGTGATTCTTGAATGGGAACAAAAATTATGAATAAGGTATCTAGCGTTAGTATCACGGTGCCCGTGATCCCTTTCTGTCACATTCGCTTGTGGTGCACTCTGATTGGCTGAGGCTGTTTGGCCCACCCCTGGTGACCTTTTTATGCCTGGCCTTTGACACCTGTCAGGTGCCCTTTCGTGGTGTTCCAGAGCCAGTGTTACTGTTGCTGTGTTCTTGCGTTCCTGATTCCTGTGTACCGATTTGGCCTGTCTTGACTACGCTCCTGTGTTCCTGCTCCGTGATCCGACCCGGCTTGGCTGACGTTCCTGTTCGTGACTGATCTGGCTTGGCTGAGGACCACCTCTGGTTACCGACCTGGCCTGGCTGACGTTCCTGCTCGTGACTGATCTGGGTTGTCTGAGAACCACCTCCGTGTACCGATCCGGCATGGCTGACTTCCTGCTCCGTGACCTGAACCGGCCTGTTCCAGTGACTTGCTTGTTCCTGCTTCCTGCTGCTAGTGTCGCCGTCGCGACATTCTGACTTCCGCTGTAGCCGCTCACCGGGCTGGTCGGTTGCCTCTGTACTCCTGCAAATTTGTGCCTCCAGTGCTGAGTCTCTGTTACTGTTTGCAGAGCTGTGCCTCCTTTGCCGAGCCTTCCCTGAAACTTGCTGAGCGCTTTCCACTACTGCTGAGCCTGAGATCCTTGAGCTGCTTAACCCTTGCAGTGCTGCATTTTCGTTTTACGAGCCTTCACGTAACTTGCTGAGCCTGTTCAGTGTGGTCACTACTTCTGCAGAGCCGGCCGCGTTACTAGCCTGATTTAGACGGCGGCTCACCCTTCCATCAGCAGAGTAGTCTGTATTGTTACCGCGCCCGGTAGTGGCGCTATTGGCTCTTGCAGGTTGTCTCCGGTATACGCCCGTGGGGGCTATTTGCTCATATACTCGCAGCACAGAGTTGTCTCCGTTAATACACCCGTGGGGGCTATTGGCTAATATACTTGCAGCACAGAGTGGTCTCCGTTAGTACGCCTGTGGGGGCTATTGGCTCAAGCTGTTGCAGGTTGTCTCCCGGTATACACCCGTGGGGGCTATTGGCTCAAGTCTTTACTGTGCAGTTGGTCTCCGTTATTACGCCTGTGGGGGCTATTGGCAAGCTCTTGCATTGTAGCAGTCTCCGTTGTTATTCCCATGGGGGCTATCGACTCAAGCACTTGCAGATTAAGTTGTCTCCGTTGCTACGCCCGTGGGGGCTATTCACTGCAACTTTCCTGCAGTTTCTACCAACATTCAGTACTGGCTGCAGCATTCCAGCCTTAAGAACTTTCATTAATAGCTGCCTGATCACCATCTTGGGCGTGCCAAACACCACAACAGAGACTGACTGAGCATTGTATTTAGCTATTGAGTATCCTCGCTACTGTGTACCTATCCTGTGATAGTATATGTGATACTTTGCTTCTGTACACTTAGCCTGTGGTAACATCTCAGTCTTGGATCGCTATTATTATTGTGTTGCCGGTAGAGGGCGTTCTTTACTCTTTTTATTTTTTTTAAATAAAACTGTGCTTTATTTTACCTGCTGGTCTGAGTGTCTTAAAAAACCGTTAGTTAGCGTCTTCAGCGGAGAGGTTAAACCATTTCTAGATCCTATAGAGCTTTAAAGAAAGTCAAAAAGGTCTTAACCATATCAGGGAAACTAGTATGGATCACATTTTCTGGTCTTTGATGTGGTGTACATAGGGCCCTTTTTTGCTTTATTTTCACTATCCATGCCAACATTTTCCTGCAATTGCTGCCTTTCATGTGTTTGGCATATTTATGCGAGTGGAATGTTTTTATGATATTTTCATTATAAAGTCTGGCTTGCACTTCTCTATACTTGTTCAGGGATTGGAAAGTCATGTCCGACAATATCTGTTTGTGGGTTCTTTTCATATTCTTTTTTTTATATATCAAACTAGTTGAAGAGCCCGTTACATGGGCCACAGTGCCGGCCGGTTACGGTGCAGTCATGCGCAGAAGAGACTTCTCACGCCGCAGCTGATACAGTGTCTACTGCACATGACTGCACCGTGCACAGCTGTCTCTACTGCTTCTGACGGCTTCTGACAAACTTTAGTGAATTATTACATAGGATAATCTATCAGATTCCACATTTGTTTAGCTTTATAAACACCTATCTTCATGAGTTCCCCCATCATGATACACTTATGTTCTTCTCTTACCAGTGTAGGTGAGGCCGAGCCAGCACATTCCTCTGAAAAATAGTTTGTAAGAGAAAAAAATATCAGACTCACCAACCTTAGACTTTCATTGTGCCTCCAGTATTTGAAACCTTCCGAGGGAACAATAATGTGGATATATATCCACATAGGGCCATGGTATGACCAGGTGATAGGTTCAGTACTGGCTTTCATGAGGGTTTGTACCTGATATTGCTCCATAAAGAGAAAATCAGCTGGGGGGGGTCTGTTTTGAAGAGATAAGGGGAGTTGTCAGTTGAGTTCCAGAAGCCTCCAGGTGTTGACTAAATTATATGTATCATAAAGGGTCTCCCATTTGCGTAGCAAAGAACTAGGGATAAAGGTCCAGTCCTAAGCAGGTTCTTGAGATGGTAATGGTTCTCTGGCCTTGCTTTTTTTGTGGTATGTCTGTGTGTCCTGTGTCTTGGGCCATCTCTCCTTTGAGCCTTCCTGGCAGTAGGGTTGGAGGTATTCTGCAGACCCAAGAGATGCAGCTCAGGCTCCAATTTCTGCTGCATCAGGATGCCTATAGTGGTACACAGTGAGGGGATCTCTTCCACACTGTTGATAGTGGTGCTTATTCCTTGGTGCACAACAGTTTAGCTAAAAGGAATTCCCCATTTATATTTAAAGTGTAACGCTTTGCGTGCCAGTGGGGCACACAGCGTATTGATAGAAATGTATGCTCTCCCATGCATTCAGTGTCCCCCAATTCACATCTGTTCATCACCCTTTCTTTATCAGGGAATCTGGAGAAGCATGAGATTACATCTCTGGGATGGTCCATGGGTGCATTTCTGGACTTAGTGCCCAATGTTCTTGTTCAAGAGGGGTTGGAGGGAAGACCCAGCAGCTCCATACAGGTTAGCATGATATGCAGGTCCTTGCCCAGGATTGTCTCATGAAGGCCTCTAATCCTTATGTTACAATGGCAACCTCTATTATAAAGGTCATCTAAGTTGTATGTTAGGAACTGGACCATGTCATTTTGTTAAGGTAGTAGCTACTACAGGGTAGTTTGCTGTTGAACTACGGATTCATTTTCCTGCTCCAGTGTGCTGATACGGTGGTCTATTTCATTTTGGTCTTTCTGGAGCTCAGAGAGCTCCTCTTTGAACACCAACTTAACCTTCATAGCTGATACTCCCATATATGCCTTGGTTACCAAGTTAGACCGTGCATCAGTTGATAGTGGAGTTGGGTCTTCAGTTGCATCTACCCTGATGATAGGGAAGTAGAACGATTCACAGAGAGATTATGCAGGTGATGAAGTTCAAAAGAGCTGTGCTTAAATACTAAAGAGTTATGCACCGTGTCTTTGAGAATTACGTGCAGTCTGTACTGCAGGGAGTGACTCACCTGGAGGAATTATTTGATTTTTGAGGTTTGCTTGGTCCTGTGAACCCCTTTCTTACTGGACGGCATTTAGCAACTAATACCTTTTCAGATCAGGCGTGTGCTAATCAAATTGTGAGAGAAGTAAGACACGCATAAGTAAACAAGTACTCCAAGGAGTGCCAGCCACGTTCAAACAACCATCTTTATCAGTGGTCACTCCACCCCATTACAAACTATATTAAACCATGAAGTGCTGAAGTCGTCTTCCACCTAACAGGCACTGTAGTAGGTAGGTCTGACCTTAGAGCTGTAGGCATTAACACGGATACACAACCTAAGAATTTTAGCTTCCACAGTGCTAGAAACTGAGAAATCTGCTACCAATAGGCAATTTAATGAGGTAGGTCTGACCTTCCATAAGTGTAAGTTAATATGGATACACATCATTAACATATTAACTCCTGCAATTTTGGAAAATAAGGTATATTACACTGTAAAGAAGCTCTACACCCCAATTAGGCAACTGTTTCATGTCCTGCCTTTATACCAGTCCCTCCCTCCTGCTCCATAGCCACATTAAACCTACTTTATTTTGTTTAACACTGTGTTACCTGACCCAGTGTGTTGAAGCCAAGCATAAACAAAGACCAGCAGTTGAAATCCACATGGTCCTGTTGCTCTATGGAGTACAGAGACCAGTGGGCCCTTCCACTCTCCTCAGAGACTGAAACTCAGATTGCCTCCCATCCTGTGCAACTGCTGCTTTTGCTACTTCCTGATTGCATTGTGAATATTTGATCGATGCAAGGGGGTGCCATTTTTTGGACTGGATATCTTGCCTTTCTTACCTGCCCACCAGCACAAACCCCCACATGCTTGGTATTGCTGCAGAGGGGAGACTTTCTTCTTTCCAATGGTACCTCTCTTGAACAGATTTCTGCTGAGGATGCTGAGAAATTTTCTCTGAAAATGGCATACTCTGCACCTATCAAGTACTACTCAAAATACACAAAAAACAGCTTTTAACATTGTCTCATTCATATAGATACTTCTCAGGAGTCATCGTTAACTCATATGTAACAGTAGCAGCCCTGATGCAAAAAACCCAGATGGGTCTGCCTAGAGAGAATATGAGAGAGCTGTGGAGCTGTTACATTTGAATTAGCGCGGACTCCTGAGAAGTATGTATATGGTATCTGTGGGAGTGGTTGGACTCCATAGGAGGAACAGCAGCAGAACCGAGTGTGCAGCAGCTGGAGATTCAACAAACAAGTGCAGTCATACATAAGCGCCTTCCATTTATGTTGCTTTATTGTCTCATTCATGCTGGGTCTCCCATTCATTTGGCACTTATCTACTTCTTAAGAGAAGCCATGCCCTCGATTCACTTATGCAAACAATCTGTATTCACAACTTTATAAATCTCAGTCTGTGTGTATGCATTAAGGTTTTTTTCTTTTCATTTCTTCTTAGTTGAAGTGTTGCGGAGTGCAGTACTACACCAACTGGACTAGCAGCGGCTATTATCTGGAGCACGGATTCCCATCCAGTTGCTGTGCCAATGTCAGCGATTGCAATCCACAGGATCTGCGCAACATGACGATCAATTACACTAAAGTGAACCACAGGGTGCGTATGTCATTTATC
This sequence comes from Rhinophrynus dorsalis, assembly GCA_037306005.1. Taxonomy (NCBI): domain Eukaryota; kingdom Metazoa; phylum Chordata; class Amphibia; order Anura; family Rhinophrynidae; genus Rhinophrynus; species Rhinophrynus dorsalis. The sequence continues at coordinate 158,428,949 of CM074719.1, forward strand.
CCTACAGAAGAGATGGCCGTGTGGACAATATCTACCTCTTTAGTTTTGGAGTACCAGAGTGATGTGTTGCACATAACTTTACAATGCGTTGCACAACCCCAGCACTAAAATGTTTATATCACTTATCCATGCCTTTGCTTTATTTTATGAGTTGTATTTCTCTTTTATGTTTGTGTGCCCATGTTTGTGCAAGGCCATATGTGCCTAGTATTCTAATAAAATAAATTGTGGCACACAAAAATACTATTAAACCTGGCCTACTAAGAGGATGGCCAACTAACTATGATAAAGCAGAACAGCAGCAGAGGAACATACCGTACAGCAGTGGTTCACAGCATTAGCCCTAGAAACATACTAACAGTGCTGGATTTAAGAATATCCCTTCTTGAGCACAAGCAATTATTCAGTGGATCGGTCACTTTGATTTATCCACTTGTGCTTAAAGGAACACTAACAACACTTATTAACCCCACTTTACCTTACTATGGTCAGAAAAGCCTAATGGCCTTTATTAATTTGCCCCTTGCTCTTGGACTTAATAGATGGCATCGCCAATCCGTCTTAGATGTCATGTCTATGGCGGTAGACATTACAGTTGGTAGCAGTACCACTGGACCTCAAACTCTGTCAACTCCACTTTTTTTTTTTTCCTTTTTAACTGAAGCCAGCAGAGTGCATGGCTCGCAGAAGATTACCAAGTTCAGTGGGCGGAGCTTGAGGTACCATGGTCCTGTCAGCAGCTGCCATGTCCACCTCCATAAACTGAATTAAATTGTCATTTCTACCTCAAACATGCAAGTCAAAATGCAGAATGGCCATTAGGATTTTGTGACCCTATAGGTGAAAGTGGGAGGTTATTTAGTAGGAGTTTTAATGCTTCTTTAAGTAGAGGTATCCATAAAACCAGACTTTTTAGTGCATCCCAAAGACTGGAGCGGAACATCACTGCCAAGCAATCTGATACACCATATTAAGCAATTGAAGAAATAATAATAATAATTTAAAAAAACTGCACAAAGCACTAGCAACACTGTATGGAAAAATATCTAAATCATACAATTTAACACCAAATAGAAAAACTGTGAAGAGTGAACCCATGTTATAACCATTTGTCACATACAATATAATTCTCAGTGGATGGGAATCTGAGATCATCTTTGCCAGATATTACAGATATTGAGCTTCCTGATATATCCAGCTGCCAAGACACCTACTGGGCATGGTCCAATCAAAACAAGGTAGAAGAAAGGGTTTGTCTATTCTGCCTTTGCATCACTTATGTGCTTTTGAGTGAGCACTGGGCATGCTTCTGCATTTCATCTTAAAAGGACAGTAATGTTTCACAAAAACAGCAGCTCCAGTTAATCTTTGTAGTATTTGGGCCATGTAGTTTTATTTCAATACTGTCAGAGTTGTATTTCAAGAGTAATTGAATGATAAAGTATCCCCTCCCACCCCTTTTATCCAGTGTAAGCCACCTCCCCTTAGATGTATAATCTGGTCTTGAGACCAGACAGCTCACAGCAAGGGACATTCTTCTTAAAGTGAACATAGGGAAAACCCTGCCCCCCATTACAAGTTTTTCAGATTTTTCCCTTATGCTAATTGAAGATTTTCCCTCTCTACAATCCATCCAGATAGTTTAGCTGCTCTGAGGTGATCAGTGTTACATCAGTAAAAGGGGAGGGAGTGGGATACTTTATCATTCAACTACTCTTGAACTACAACTCTGACAGTATTGAAATAACACCCTCCATGGACAAATACTATGAAGAGTAATTGGAACTGCTGTTTTTGTGAAACATTACTATCTCTTTAAGCCTTCCTTCCCAGTTCCTGCTGTTTTCCCTGTGTATTGTTATCATAAGCAGAGCCCTACTGAGAGGAGGAGGATACAGGATAAAACAATTAGTGCTTGGCTGATGTACTAAGAAGATGGAGCAACTATGAAGCAAATCAACTGCACCATGGGAAAATGAAACAAATTAAATAAGACTTTTAACTTCTCCATTCTTTGGAAACCTCTTTAGCATTCAACGAGTTAAAAGACCTATTTAAATCGAGCAGAATTTTTATTGGCCTTCTGTGGTGAAGCTGGTTTGACAAACAACTTCTCCACTTTTGTTTTGTACATCATCCTCACTGTATCAGTGAGGTGGGGAGAGAGATACAGGGGTCTATTTAAAGTGATAGTAAGGTTAACCTAAGAAACTCCACATATGTGTAGTTTACATCATATATAAAATTAATCCACCTTTATTTTACTGATTTTTGCTTACTGCACTTGCTAGACCTTATTGTAATGACATGGATCTTCCAGTCAGTCAGCCATCATTGAAAATCCTCCATTTCTGCGCGTCCTCAATTACCTCTGGCAATAAAACATGTTCTGATCAAAATACCCGATTGGAGGGGGAGATGCGCTCCTTGCTTGCGTATGCTACAGGGGAGAGGACTCGATACACAGACGCTTACATTTCTGTCCCTCAACGAGCTCCGTCTGGTGAAATGACCAGATTTCAGATCTGTCCCATAGACAAGTGACGTCCTGAAAGGGGGCGTCAAGGGGAATCTTCAAAAGCTGATAAAATAAGCTATAGATGACTGCGGACTATAAGAGGTACATAGATCTTAATATTTGTTTATACTTAAAAATTACATTAGAGTAAATACAAAGTATTACTATCCCTTTAATAAAACATTTCTAAAAAAGTAGTTAACCCTTTGGGTGCCAGAGGGGTACGCAACACATTGCAGAGCAAATGGAACCATGAAAAGGAACCATCAGCTGCCCCTCTGTAGGTCATGGCACCTGCTCTGGGGAGATGAAGCCTAGAGGTTCAAGTGCACAGACTGGTTTAAATGTATAACTCCACTAGTAACCAGTTGAGCCTTGGCATTTCTTGTATGAACTGGAAATTGCAAAGAAATGTGCCTCACTTCTCCTAGAGTACTGTTAAATAATTATCCTATAAATACAATTAGAATTAATCTCAACCTTTGTTGTCAACCTAAAATGATTGTCTGGAGTATTAGATAAATTATTGTAGTAATATAAGAAAAAAACAAATAACTCTGAGTTAAAAAGTACAGTTCAACTAGAAATAAAACCCAAATATAACTTGCATAGATCCAAACTGTGACTGTTTGAACACGGTTCTAATGAAAAAAGCATTTGGAATGAAAATAATCCACTTTTGATAAAACGATTCAGTCAGAAAATGAAATCACAAACAGATGAAATACATGGATGGAGATGAAATAATGAAAATGGCTGATGAATAAATGGAGATGGTGATGAATATGCTGTTCACTTTCAGCGGACCCCTTGTTGCAGCACCTTGAGAATGGCGTCTTCCACACATACACTTAAAATCTACAGATCAAGGGAACAAAAGATAAAAAGAATCCACCTAAAAGCAATGTCTTTATTCCTTTTAAAACATACTGCCCATTTAACTTTAAACACATAAAAACTTAAAATGAATTAATCGCTTATCTGTCTCCCAGCATTTTGTCCTCAATACGGTGTACTCTTTTCCTCCGTCTATTGTAGCCCCTTTGCGATATTTCTTTTATGAAGGTTGTTATTAATATGTCATGTTAGTTGCTCTTTAGAATCCCTTTCATGTCAGCTTAACAAGATTTTCCAAGCTACCAAATCCTCTGTGTAATTATTTGTTTTATTCCCCAGGGCTGCTATGAACTGGTGACTAGCTTTATGGAGACTAACATGGGAATTATAGCTGGGGTGGCATTTGGCATTGCTTTCTCACAGGTATGTATGCAGCATAAAATATTACACACTACACTTATTCATAGTTTTTAAAGTATTTACTGGTACTTTCTAAGCTTTTTCTTAATGGTTTTTGTTTTATTGTTATTTTGTTTCATTGTTATTTAAATGTTATTTTACTAAATTCAATATTATTGAACAATTACCATTTATATAAAAGTGAAGGGGGCACATGAGGTACGTTATCAGAAAAAGATCTGTGCCATTACGTGTACTGTTACAGCTAAATATCGTTACCAAGTAAATTCTACTTGCCACAGTCATAACTGATTTAATTGTAATGGTGATGGTTTTAAAGGATAAAGGAAGATTGCAGAAGCTTTTATGATTTATTTATTATTATGTTTATTTGAATTTTATCTATTTTCCTAACCCCTGAAGGACCAGGGGTTTTGGACACCGGAGAACCAGATAGAGTACATTTGTTGAGCTGGTAAATATGAGTGATCACATATACTGTCTTGTTGAGGGAAACTTTGAAACTGACTGCCCTGGTCTTGGAGCAGTCGGTTGCAGTGTCCCTGCATGATCACAGCATGCGTTCAGATGATCATTTAACTCCTGACATGCCAGGACCATCACTGGTCCTTAACGGACCGAAAGTTGTAACAGGCTTGCATGGTCCTTCACCCCTAGAGTGCCAGGTGGGTACAACGTACAAGTGGACACAGCTGTACCATCTGTGCCACGCTCTTACGTTGTACATCTAAAATGTGGTCACCTCATAAGCCAGTATAACTGGCTTGCAGTGGCCACATTTTAGAGGAACAGTAGCCTGGCACTCATGGGGGGGCATGAGGATCACTCCTTATGTCCCCGCAGGTATTTATCTCCCAGCCGATCGTGCTGGGAGATCAATATGTACAAAGGAGAAGCAGAGCTTCTCCTTTCCCCTCACTCCTACCCGAACTTCCGGGTAGGAGTGGGCGGGACCGGGGGAAGCCTCCCAACATCATCGGTGCAAACTAACCATTTTTTTTCAGACAAGTCCTGTATGAGAAAACGTTAGAAATATCAGATGTTGTAGTAGGTGTAGTTTTGTGCTTCTAGCACCGTCTAAGGTATGTCAGCTCATACCAATGGGGTGTCATTTGACTCCTAAGAGAACTAGCTAACGAATACAGTTGAAATTTCTATGGTTTTCACAGATTTCAATACATTTCAAGGGGCAGAAATGTAAAAAAATGCCTTTTTTTCATTAGCGCCACCTTCCGGAGGCATTTGAGCACACCAAGCTTAGGGTAACAAGGCAAGTCACCCATCATTAGATGCGGCAGGGTGTCTTCTTTTCAAAATGGTATGGTTTGTGTACCCTTTCTTCACTTCTGTAGTTGTTATAACCATTTTTGTACAGACAAGTAATGTTTGAGAAAACTTTAGAAAAATTTGAGGTTGTAGTAGTTGTCGCCCCTGAAGTAGGTAAACTCATACCAGTGAGGTGTCATTTTTCTCCTAAGATCACTAGCTAATGAATACAGTTGGAAATGCCATGGTTTTCATTAGTGCCACCTTCTGGAGGCATTTGTGCACTCCAGGCTTAGGGTAACAAGGCAAGTCACCCCTCATTAGATGCAGCAGGTTGTCTACTTTCCAGAAATATGTAGTTTTATATAGTTATTCCACTGTTTTAGGGTAGCTTTACCACAAAAACCCTAGAATGCGCATATTAGTTTATAAAGTTGAAAATGTCATTTTGCGCTGCTGGTGTTTAGGGCTGTGCGCTAGCCACGGACGTAGGTAAAACTATATAAATTTGGTATTTTTTTACTCGGAGGACTTGGGGCTTTTTCAAATAATTGAAACTTTTTCAATCAAGGTAAATGTTTTTGATACATAGTATGTGATTTTAGCAAAATGAGTAAATTTACACTTTTTTTGTCATTATGACATCATAGCTTTTTGCACAATGTAAAATTATCTTCATGTAAGGTACCACGAAAAAGCTCAATTCGTTCTGAAAAAAACAATATATAGTTTTCCATATGTAACTAAAAATCCCCAGAGGAAATCAAGCCTAAACAGAAGAATAGTAAAAATGCTGAAAAAGTGTCTGGCCTGCAGTGTACAGGAAATGGCCCGAGCCTCCGGCGCTGAAGGTGTTAAGGGGTTAAAATAAAAATGTTTGCAATATTGTCTGCATCCTTTTCTTTGTATTACAACTGAGTGTATACAGGTGCCATAACTACCCCAAGTGGAGATGGACCAAAGTCCCCATGTGCCAATGCACATTGTTTTCTTAGTGTTGCTGGTGTGGGTATTTGTGTTGCTGTCTTGTGTAGTCTTGTGTTCACCTACTTCTGTTTACTTGTTAGTTTATCTTATAGGGGAAATGTATTTTACAGTTATATGGAAAAGTTTGGCCAAACTACATATTTTGTTGATTTTCTAAGTGAAAAGAAATTGCCACATCCTCTATAGTGAAAACACTTAAATTCAACATATTCCTGCAAAATTTTAATGTAGTTACTTTTGTATTTGGTGAATTTAACAGATAGCAAAATTTGGGCTCCCTGTCAGTACTAAGTAATATCCCTTTTTGCACAAATCACAGCCTCCAAATGTTTCTTGCAGCTAGCTTAACAGTCTTTTTGTTCTTACGTTAGGATTTTTTTCCCCCACACTTCCTGGGAGAATGCTTCTAGTTCATAAATATGCTTAGGTTGCCTTGCATGCACTGTATGTTTGAGATCTATAGTTGTGGCCAAAAGTTTTGAGAATGACACAAATATTTTCACAAAGTCTGCTGCCTCAGTTTATATGATGGCAATTTGCATATACTCCAAAATGTTATGACGAGTGATCAGATGAATTGCAATCAATTGCAAAGTCCCTCTTTGCCATGAAAATGAACTTAATCCCAAAAAACATTTCCACTGCATTTCAGCCGTGCTCCAAAAGGAGCAGCTGACATCTGGAGATCACTGTTATGCTGATAACACTTGTGGGTCACGTGAAAGAGTGCCCATACCTTTGCATATGCCACATTTTCTGCATTTAGCAAATTAACCATGACTGTGCATTACAATTTACAGAAGTATGTCAAGTTAAAGTTTGTTCGCTGCAGAGGTCTTGTTAACTTCTTTCTAAAGTAGAAAATCAACAAAACATGTAATTTGGCTAGGGGTCCCAAACTTTTGCATACAACTGTATCATATAAATACTACTTGGCACCATTTTACAGCTGAATGCATTACACCAGGCAAATGCTATTTGGCATCATTTTATAGCTGAAAACATTCCACGGAAAGACTATCTGGCACAATTATGTAGCTAAATGCATTATACCAGGTAATTACTATTTGGTATCATTTATACCTGAGAACATTATACCAGGGAAAGACTATCTGGCACAATTTTATAGTTGAATGCATTATACAAGGTAGATACTTTGTGTAGTATTGCAGGTGAATGTATATTTATTTTTCCACTTCTGAAGAGGTTCACACACATTCCTATGATAAGAACAGCCTTTGACAATTTTTTCTCAGATCTGTAAGCCAGATACATAATTTTTTGGCCTGCAGATAAACAGCCATACATTTTTAGTGTTTGTGAGATCTCTGTTTATCACATCCACAATACGAAAAACAATGACTTTATACTGAGTGGCTGATCCACTAAGAAAGTGGTGCAATTCTGGAGCAAACCTACTGCTCTGTGGGGAAGAACTAAAACCTCTCCAAATTCGCATTGTTTTACATGGGACTTTTAAACCTTTAAATGCTAGAATGGCAGTGCTGTGAAGACCTGTCTGGCATTTAGGTGGTTAAAAGCCCTATTTATCCCTATTTATTAGTCTGTCACTCTGCCCCTGCTTCCCATCCCTCTATCCAGCTCCAATGACGGAGGCTTTCTGTATGTAAGCTGGAATGATCTCATTGGCTAGAGATTGCTCCAGCTTACAGACAGAAAGACTCTGTCATTGGAGGAGGCTGGACAGGGGAAGGGGAGCAGGGGCAGAGTGACAGACTGAGGTACAGAGCTAGTAACATAGGTGCAGGGCAGTATTTATTCTTTAGATGTTGGCCAAATAACAATGTAAAAAAAAAAAAATAATAAAATTAAGACACTATAACACATATTCGCTATATAGCCTACATTTTAAGACTAACTTGTTTAGGGGTGACAGATCACCTTTAATGTAGTATTGCTATGGTCTCAAGTAACATCATAAAAAATGAGTATATAATGCACACCTATCATTGGTCCTAAAAATATTGTATATAGTACAATAAATACTAACAATTTAAATGGGGCTTTTAATCCCTTGAATACTTCACAGAGCAATGGAGACCTATTTATTGTTCAAGGGGTTAAACATCTTATTAGTTCTGCCTTAACCCCCAAAGTGCCAGGGGTGTGTGGCGTTTGGGCTTTAACAGCTGTTCCCAGCATGCAGTGAGCGCAATTAAAACAACAGTAGTCACCATTGCTTGTGGGGATGTCAGGATTTCTCCTGATGGGTATTGTTTTTAAATGTTACCCACTATTGGGCGACAAAGAAGACAGCCACAATGAAAAACACGATATCAGAAACTCGCCTGCATCAAAAGGGCGAGAATCTGATATCACGGGCTTACGCGTTGCGCATTTTACTAGTGTGTTAGTCTAACCTGATACAAGAAGCCTTTTCGGATCTGTGCATTTCATCTTGTAGCTCTTACACACAGCGCATGTAGAAATCAAACATACAACCATTGCTAGTGCTTACAGCCAAGTATGTTAACTGTTTGAGCATAAGAGTGGTTCTGGAGCAAGCATACCCCCTCACCCGCTCAAAGGGTTAACATACATGGATGTAAGCACTGGCATGGGTGTAAGCACTGGCAGTCTTTTTATGTGTGATTCCCTATCCTCTGGCATCTTCCCCTCCTCCTTCGAACATTCAATAGTATCACCAGTCCTTCAGAAATGTTCATTAGTCCCTACCTCCCCATCCAGCTACTGCCCAGTATCACTCATGCCCTTTGCCTCTAAGGTCCTTGAGAGCCTAGCCAACTCTCGTCTACTTACCTTCCTCAACTCCCAGAACACTCTGGACCCACTGCAGTCTGGCTTTTGGTCCACTTTCTCTACAAAACCTGCCCTTATAAAAGTAGCAAACGACCTCCGCATTTCAAAAACCAATGGACATTTCTCTCTTCTTATCCTCTTAGACCTATTAGCATCATTCGACACAGTTGACCATACCCTTCTCTCCCAGGTTCTCCAATCACTTGGCATCTATGGACAGGGCAAATTCCTGGTTTCTGTCCTCTTTCTCTGTGACACACGCAAACACCTCCTCACCTCAGATCCCCCTCTCAGTAGGCATACCCCAAGGCTTTGTTCTGGAACCTCTTCTCTTTTCACTGGATACCCTCTCCCTGGCAACTGACAAAATCCTTTGGCTTTATGTACAATCTCTGTTCTGATGATACTCTAATATCTCTCTCTACACCCTCAATATCAGCAGCAGGTCTCCAACTGCCTTACTGCTATCTGTTTCTGGATGGCTCATCATCTTTTAAAACTTAACATGTCTAAGAATGAGCTCCTTTTCTTTCTTCCTAATTCCTGCACAATACCTCCATTTTCTATAACTTTCGAGGACTCCACAATCTGTAGACTAGGCACGTTGCCTCGGGGTGAGATTCTGATTTTGCCCTTTTCATTGCGGTGGCATGTTTAATGCTCAGTTTTCTTTGTCTTCCAATAGTGGACAAATTTTTGATTGTGAACTCCTGATGCCCCCACAGCTATTGATCTCCCAGCAGATTGCTCTGGAAGAAGCAGCTCCTTCCCCTTCACTTCTGCCCCAAACTTCCATATAGGAGTGGACAGGATATGGGGAAGCCTCCTCATTTCACCCGTGACATGATCACCAGTCACATGAGAAGACTTTCCCCTAACCCGTTCACTGCTACCGATTGGGGTAGGAGTGAAGCAGGAGAGCATGTCTCCCCATGAGGTCTGATAAGAAAAATTAATGTTAAAAAAAAAAAAAAAAAAAAAAAGTATGTGCCACATGGAGGTCCAGCACATTCATTTTTTTTATTCAGACCTATTTGGGAAGCATCAGAATGGGTCCTTATTCCCCACAACATGGTATGAATAAAAATTAATAATTAAAAAAAAAATGAACCCTCGCAATGCATTGTTAAATCATCAAACATTCTTCCCATCCCCTCACGGGGAAATAAGGATGCAATACACACCGCCTAACGCGTTTTGTGCAATAAAAGACACTTAATCATAGGCTATGATTAAGTGTCTTTTATTGCACAAAACGTGTTAGGCGGTGTGTGTTGCATCCTTATTTCCCTGTGAGGGGATGTGAAGCATGTTTGATGATTTTATAATTGTATAATTAATAAATGTGGAGGTATTTTATACATTTGAAAGTGGCTGATTTATGCTGGGGTGGTCCAGTGAGCACTCCCGTACAGTGGTCATCAAGTTTGTTGAAATCGTATGCTGCGGTTGACGGGAGGAGCACCGGATCCACCAACCCCCAACAATAGGGGTGAGTGCAATCCAATTACCGTTCTATACAAGGGATTAGAAGTTAGTGCTGTAGCGGTCACTTTTCTTGGAGTGTTTAAAATCTTAAATTTTTTTTTTGCAGTAAAAATATTTTTCACTACAACAAGTAATTTTGTGAATCTTCTGTTACAATAGTCTGGATTCTACTGCAGCTAATATATATTATTGCTGGTTTTAGATTCTTATTAAAGTCCATGTGAGAATTTTCATACAAAACAAGTAAAATGTTCTCACCTGCAGTGGAATCCAGTTCAGTATATTAGCCTTTTGAATACCTGCAGTTTCAGGCATTCCATTTTCTCTGCTCCAAGTACCAGAATCCTCTCTGTAAACCCACAGTGAACATCAGCATTCAGCAGACATGATTAGTCTAGTATACTTAGAATTGGTGTAATCCTGGAGCAAACCAGTTGAGGGTTCACAAACTGCCCATTGATTTAAAACCGAAATTTCAGATATTGGTAAGTCGCCATGCATTCATTAAGCTCATGGCGACTAGCTTGGAAATCCACGTCTTACCTTTTAAAAAAAAAAAAAACCGATTTTAAAGAAATCCTTGCCGTTTGGAGACTGATGGGCAGGTTAATGCTGTCTGCGTGCTTGCGCCGTCAGTCCCTTCCAGTTACTTTGTGGTCACTGCAATGCTACTCAAAGGAGACCGGGACTGACAGTGCAGGCACGCAGACAAGATGTCTGTGCTGTAGCCTGGGTTCCAGTCTCCAAATGGCAAGGATTTCTTTAGAATGTGCTGTTTTTTAAAGGTAAGATGTGGATGTCCAAGCTAGTCGCCATGCTCTTAATGAATTCATGGCGACTTAGTAATATCTGAAAGTTCAGTTTTAAATTCAGCTTTTAACCCCTTTAATGTTGATTTGCCCTTGAAGTACACCCATTTTGTTTATACAAAGGACTAGAGTTTTGGCCACCTGTAGCCTTCCCCTCCCAATAACTCCTATTGTGGTATGCAACATGCTGGATGGCAGCTTTTAATATCAGAAGACATAATTGACACTATTTCCACCCATGTTATTCATGTGTACCTAAAACCTTTAATGAATCATTACCTTCAATGTTGCAGAACAATTAGACCATAGGGTTTGCTGGCTGCATTTTATCCTTGGACTGTTTTAAAAGAGAACCAACACCTCCTAATGATTCACCCCAACACATACACTTACCTAACTATGGCAGGCAATCATACTGACCCCTAGAAAATGTGTCCTTGTGCCTCTGTTCAAGAGATAGCATCTTCAGTAAGTCCTTGATGTCATATCCATGGAGACAGACATAACTGTTGCTAGTAGTTTTTTCCAAGCAGAAGCAGGCAGAGCACATGTGCTTTCTTAACCCTTTCACGCTTTGAGTGCCAGAGGGGTACACCGCGCATTGCTCCACAATTTGTTGCATAGACCTCTGGCATTCAAAGGACTGAGGACTAGAGAATTGCACACCTCTCTGTTCCTGAAAATGTTAAGACTGCAATGTGCAGTTAACAGAATTTGAAGTCCTGTGCTCCAGCCAGCAAGTCGTGTCTGCCTATGGAAATCACATCCATGATGTAAGACGCGTGAGACTGATGCGGCATGTGTAGTGTTCATTGTTGATATCATGTAATAAAGAAAGATTTGGTTTTATATACTGCGTTGGAGTGTGGTTCTCGTTTATATGTTTTGAGCTTCACAAAAGGGTTGGGAATCCTGAGAACCTGCACCGCGATCAAGAAACCATTCAATACTTTGTTACCATTTGGGAACTTTACTTCCAGCAGTGCCATTGGGTGTTTTTTGCTAAGATGTTCTCTTGACCAGAGCTGCAAGAGCAGAATTCATAGGGGTCATTAGGATTTTCTGGCCACAGTAAGATAAGATAATTATTAGGAATGTAGCCCTTAAGTCTGCCTGGCTGTACACATTAAGCAGTGCTCTTATACTCTGTAATGATCACTTCTGGCATTATCTGAAGAAGACGAATGAGACAGTGCATCAGACTTGTGCTTTGTGACAAAAATGATTTTACCAAAAATGTTCTCTTCCCCCATAGAACAAATCCTGTAATTAATATTTTAATCCCTTAAGGGCACATGACGTGCCAGGACCATCACGCTGGTCCTGGGATTAAAGGATTCGTGACAGTCCTGGCACGTCATCCAATTCTGGGATGGCAGCAAGTCTGCACCCCGCTCTGCCATCCCAGAATTCAGCTTGCAAAAAGAAAAAAAAAAAAAGTCTTTGTGGTCCACAACAGCCGCACACTCCCAGGTTCAGGCGGTCATTAACCCTTTGAGTGCCAGAAGGGTATGGAATGCATTGTAAAGCAATGCGTTCTGTAGCGTACCCCTCTGGCACTCAAAGGGTTAAGGGGTTAAATTCAAAGCCATAAAAATGATAATTATAAATTCCTATTGATTTAAATTAGACTATTAACTCCATGAATGCTTATAAATGCAGTGGAGTCCTGTGTAGGATTCTAGGGGTTAACCCTTTGAGTGTCAGAGGGGTACGCAATGTACTGGCACCTAAAGGGTTAAAAGCCTCCTATAAATCAATGGAACTCAGATTTGTCTTTTATGACACAGATGGTTTTCTCTAGAATTGCTCCCCCTTAATTTTTGTACATGTAGACATAAGTGGTTAACCCACTGAATGCCAGAGGGGTGCTTTGCAATAACTTGCGCACCCCTCTTACACTCAATAGATTAAAACCTGTTAACAGTTGATATTAAGTGAATTCAACTTCCCACATGACATTTCTCTTACATTTTACAGATTGGCATAAAATGGTCTTCAAAATGCAGGCCAGGTGTTTTTGGTATGAAGGAGATTTAACTGTGGCAGTTTCAGAGGAACAAAATCCATCTGTAATGCCAGCTGGACTGCTGTCACCAAAATATGCAGCGAAAATGAACTCACAGATAGCCAGCCTTTGTGATTGCTTTATTGCTTCCCCTAAGGATATTGTTAGCGAAATGTAAATCCTCCTTTAGAATGTATTGCTGTTCATACACTTTACAGCAGGGATAGACAATCTGAGGCCCTCCATCTGTTAAGAACTACAAATCCCATCAACCCCATCCAAATTGCCTATAACTGCTTTACACTTTGCTTTTCGCACTCATCTGGTCCATAAAGGGATAGTAATACTTAAAATGTAAAAAAAATATATAAGTTGTAGGGGTTTATCTTCCTGAGTAAATCTAGGTGCTCCCACTCGTGAGAGTTATTTTATTCAAAACTTATCACAGTTCAAACTTTAATATTTTAGATGTAATATCTCAATGTCCTGAAATGTTACAGTGGTGAGGTTGCTACACCATCCTATGTAGATTTTGGTCAGCTGGCAGCTCCACTGCAAATATTCAGGCCATTGAGATACTGCACCTAACAAAAATGTGTTAGTAAAAAAATATAATTATACAGTAGGCAGGTGTAAAAAAATGCTGTAAGTATGAATGCTTTCAAAAATAGACATGTTAATAGTTTTTATTATATCCGTTAACACAATGATATTGAAAAAACAGAATAAAAATCTAAATCATACCAATATTTGGTGTAACCACCCTATGCCTTTAAAACAGCATCAATTATTCTAGGTACACTTGCATACAGTTTATTAACCCTTTGAGTGCTAGAATGGTATGCAACGCATTGCAAAGCAATGCGTTGCATACCACTCTGGCACTCATAGGGTTAAGGAACTCGGCAGGTAGGTTGTTACAAAAATCTAGGAGAACTAACCACAGTTCTGTGGATTTAGGCAGCCTCAGTTGTATCTCTCTCGCTTCATGTAATCCCAGACAGACTCAATGATGATGAGATCAGTGATCTGTGGGGGCCATACCATCGCTTTCAGGACTTTGTTCATCTTTACTCTGAAGGTAGTTCTTATTGACTTTGGCTGTATGTTTGGGGTCATTGTCATGCTGCAGAATACAATTTGGGCCAATCAGATGTGTCCCTGATGGTACTGCATGGATAAGTATCAGCCTGTACTTCTGAGCATTGAGGAGACCATTAATTCTGACCAAATCCCCAACTCCATTTGCAGAAATGTAGCCCCAAACTTTCAAGGATCCTCCACCATGTTTCACTGTTACCTGCAGACACTGATTCTTCTACCGCTCTCCAGCCCTTCGGCAATCAAAATGCCTTCTGCTATAGCCAAATATTTCACATTTTGCCTCATCAGTCCAGAGCATCTGATGATATTGTTCTGCACCCCAGTTCCTGTGTGGGATTTTTTACCTCCAGAGATGTGAGTTGGCGATGGGGCCATGCTTTGCCCCATCACTCGCCAACCTCTTTATGGGCTGACAGGAAACCACCCACGTCTTTGGAGATATGAACTCCTGCAGGGATTGCATCTTGTGGTATGGGAGATACATCGACAACCTGCTGTTTGTTTGGTCAGGCTTTCGGTAGGAGACTGGATTTTTTTTGTGACTTATATAAATGATAATACTCTGAACCTTAGATTTACCTCGACCTTTGAACTGTCCTCAGTCTCCTTTTTGGATGTTACACTTAAGGGTGTCACATAGATTCACCAGTAGTGTTTACAGGCAATAGTTACCTCTGGCAATAGTTTACTCAAAGCTCGTTCCTCACATCCAAAACATCCGATTAATAATATTCCCAATGGTCAGCTCTTGCGGTATCGCAGGAACTGCTCATCTGATGAAGGCTATGAGCAGGCTGCTCAGGAGCTTTATGGGAGGTTTCGGATGAGGGGTTACAGGGAACAACTTTTGGAGGAGGGCTCTGGACAGATTGAGGGATGAGTTTCTATTTGGCTCGAAATTGGGTGGATGGAGTAATAGACGGATTTGTGATGAGAAGGTTAGGTTTATTGCCACTTTTACTCCACAATATGGGAAGATTTGTGCGTTGGTGAAATCCTTGTTACTCATGTTGAGGACTGATCCTTGTCTGGCGGACATACTGGATAGTGGCTATGATTTTGTGGTGAAACAGAGAGTTTCTAAAGAATTTGTGGGCTCAGTAGATGGAGCTGATTATGTGATCCCTTGCCACATTAACTGCAACAGTCATTGCATTGTCTATTTGTTTACTTGTTTGAGATGCTCTATCCAGTATATTGGCAGGACAATCCATCCTCTTAAGGTTAGAATAAGGGAACACATTTGTCAGATATATAGGAAGGAACAGGACTCTGCAGTGGCTAGGCATATTTGTGAATGCCATAATGGGATGTCTCACTCTGTAGCTTTCAGGGCATTGAGAGGGTTATTCTGTCTCCAAGAGGAAGGGATATGTTTGAGCTTATTAACCGTAGGGGGCTTACTGGATTTTCCATCTCAAAACCAGAATTCCTCATGGCCTTTAATGCAGAGTGGGACATCAGCCATAGTGTTTTTGAGTATTACACTTAGTATTTGTCCCTTCTCATTTTATTTCACGATCAGGGGATTATTTAGGGGAGCGTCGGTTAAGTGTTCAGTTGGCATACACAGCGTTTTTTCATTCATGTATTTTTTTATTCACATATATATATTCTTTATGTTTATGTTTTTGTTTGTAATTTTGTATATATTTCTTGTAGTATGTCACTGCAAGATGTATTATTAATTACAGGTGTATTACATCAAGATGTTTGTTGATAAGCATTGAATGGTATTCTGCTGTGTTGCAGTCTTGAACTAGACTAGGGTTAATTTGACAAAGATCTGAATAGGTTTATCTTGGATTGGTTGAATACAGATGACGCTAAGCTGCCATCAATTGATGTTGATTTTTAGCTTTTATAAGGTTGTTACATTTTATGTTTCTGTAAGTCCTATGAGTAAGCGCTTGAGGAGAGTGAAACCTGTTAGACCATGTGTAGAGGCCACATATGAGAGCTGGTAACATTTTTCCTACCTCTGCCTATCGATGCCATCCTTAGGATTTTATACTACTGTCGTAATAAAGTTTTTTCATTTTTATGGAGCCACCTGTTGTCAGGGTTTGGACTACAGAGTGCCGTCCTCTCCTATATTTCAAACTCCATTTTTTTGTGGATCTAGTTCTCAGTTTGTCATTTTCGTTAATATGCAGGCTTCACAGAATAACAGGAATTGTACTAGTCTCGAAATGTCAAATACAATGTCTGGCTGAGGATGATGTAAATGGTAGTCCAGTGGGCAGGAGGAATGTAGATTGCTCACATCTGGGGTACAGATCATTAGAGAAGCTCTCTATTGACTGGCAGGGTATTATATATATTATCCCTTTCCATAGAGATGAAAATATTAACCCTTTAAGAACTAAAGTATGTAACGCATTGCTTTGCAATGTGTTGTGGACTCCTCTGCTCACACCTGCTAATAAACTCTCACCTTAATGTGTTAAGAATCATAAAGGCTCTTAGCAGTCAATTCTGCATGGATTGGATCCCGGAATGGATCTTTAAACACTTAAGGACCAGGAGTTTTTTACACAAGAGAACCAGAGCCATTTCAATCACTGAACTGACACATGTGAGCGATCACGTGTACCGGTTATGAGGCAAAGGTTGAACTGGATTATTAATTTTTCTTGTTTGTGATGTAATGAATGCTTTTTAATCAAAATACAAATAGAAAAAAGACAGGTAATACACACTGACAAGAATCAAAACAATTATTTTTTTGCCATTAAAATAATGCTTCCATTTACAAGACTGTTTTTGACATGATTATTCAACTTAAGCAAAGTGTCCTTTAAACTGTATCACAGGAGTAGCCAATTATTAGACTTCCAGCTGTGGAGGACTACAACTCCTATCCTCCCCAACTAACCATTGGCTGCTTAGTGATGATAGGAGTTGTAGTCTGCAACAGCTTGAGGTCCAGCAATTGACTACATCTTCACTAACGTAATGCAGATGCTCTTAGTTTACTTAAAGTATGTGCAAAAAAGGATTGTCTCTTTAAGGGTTAGTATTTCATTGCTAAGGGTAAATATTGTTTTGTAATCTTTGTTGCTGTTCTACTGTAAAAATAGTTATGTCCATGTCCCCTAGCCATGTACTGCAAGGTCACCAATCACAATATAGCTCAATATGAACACAATCACAATGTGACCTTCCTGTTAGCAGATGGACCTTGACATACTACTTTATATTGAATACAATGCTGTGCAGTCTGAGTGGTCCTTGCCAGTGGCATAACTAGTCATTGGAGGTCCCTGGTGCAAATGTTTTAGACCAAAAACATTTTTTTCACAGATACTTAACTGGAGCCT
This sequence comes from Rhinophrynus dorsalis, assembly GCA_037306005.1. Classification (NCBI taxonomy): domain Eukaryota; kingdom Metazoa; phylum Chordata; class Amphibia; order Anura; family Rhinophrynidae; genus Rhinophrynus; species Rhinophrynus dorsalis. The sequence goes on from CM074719.1 coordinate 158,446,490, forward strand.
ATTGGACCCTGGGGCACATGGGGCCTCCTTAGGTACTGGTTCACAGAACAAATTCTCACCCTGTAATTACTGCCCTGATTCTTACCTGCAACAACATTGTTGTGTATGTATTATATATTGTTGGATATAATGTACTTGGCCTGTGTGTCCAGCAGAGAGACGGCACTCAACAAACATAAAGAGAATTGAAAATGATGCTTTATTGGTTTATAACAGCAATGCCAAGGTCCTATGTTGGACTGAAAATGTTTGGCATTGCTGTAATGAATCAATAAAGCATCCTTTTCAATTCTCCATATGTTTGAAGAGTACATAAGTAGATTCTTTATGGAATGTGTACCATATTGTTCATATTTAAATATTGTTGATATATTTGCTGCGCACCACTGCCTTGCTCTTGTTCTTGTTAGATATAATTATATGGGATTTTATTGATGTAAATCTAACACCCTAAATATTAGAAAGGCAGCTGAAATGCGTTTCCAAACAAGTCCGCAGTAGTAACATAGGGAGGAATGCAAGATATGTGCAATTGATGCCAAAATGAGTCGCACAAAAACCTTACTGAATTGTTAAGGGTTTTTCTCACCTAGCGAACACCCACTCTTTTTTTATTGAATGAGTTTTTTACAGTGGGTGTGGCTAAAATATCTGCCATATGTTGTAAGAGGATTAGCAATTGCGCCTTTCAACCCCTCCGCCTGGCGCCCACAATCTCCCTGCGGTGCTCTAGTAATGCAGAGCACTCTACATTACTAAGAGGACTGCACGGGATCTCCAGGGAGGTAAGAGATGGGGGCATTGTGAAGATTGAGGAGTATTGTGGAGGGGGTTAATGTGGTCGAGGGGGGCCAATGTGGTGGGGGGCTCATGGCACTTCTTGCACCAGGGTCCGGAGGCTTCTAGTTACGCCTCTGGTTGCGCTCCATCAGGCCACCTGAAAGAGGCAGCGTGACGCAGGGGAAAGGGGAGGGAGAGGAATCCTTTACCAGAGAATTTCCATTGAACTACAGCACGGAGCACATTAAAATAAAGTGTTACATGATCCTCTTTATAGGAGAATGAATTGGAGCTAGGTTGGATTCAAGGTGTTACTAACCCTTTAAACCTTTGAGTGCCAGAAGGATTCACAATGCATTGCAAAGCAATGTGTTCTATACCCCTCTTGCACTCAAAGGGTTAAAACCCATTGTGGTGGTACCAGCTCTCCCTAAAATGAATGAGAAAATTACGTAGTATAGTGCAATAATAATGATACATTCAAAAGGCCTAAAGCCCTGGTCACTTGAGGTAAAGCCTCATGTCTTTTAGAAACCTTTAGCGGAATGTGCAATCACTGTTTCCAGTGTGAAAACCATTAGAGAATAGGTCTCTATTGTGCATGAAAAATCAGGATTAGCTGCACATATTTTGTGGATGGGTGTGGCCAGAATTAACGAATCTGAGTGAATTGGAGAATACACCTAGTGCTTTTGCGAATGGTTTTATACGTCTGTGTAGTTTTGTTGTGAAAGCTAATTTTTCATGTGCAATTCAAGAAGCATTTAGTATATGGATTCCTGCATTAGAACATGTGCAATATCTATCTGCGCATGAAAAATGCCTTCAGTGCATGTGCACATTTCTTGCATTCTGCCCATAGTAACTAACCCCTTGAATTTACATACGTTTACCACTCTGAATAAATTCCATCCTATATGATGAAAAACATGACAGTTTGCTTGTGTTGCTGCCATCTGGGTGGTGAATAGAGATTGGACCAACACTAGTGCCCAGTGTTGGCCTCACAGTGCTCTGAATCATAGGCCATATTCAGGAAGGCTAAAGAAGTGAATTTCTGGAACAAACCAACAGTACCACCGAAAGCAAATAATTCACCAAGTTCCCTTTGATTTGAAAAATGACAATTTTAACCCTTTGAACTCTTAAGTATTTCATCAACACATTGCATGGCAATGCACTGGAGACCTCTCTAGCGTTGAAGGGGTTAAGCTTCCCATTTAAATCAATGGGATTTTTCATTCTTCCCCATAGGGTGCTTTTGTTTGGTACCAAAATGCACTAAATTAAGAAATATTAGAACCCATATTTATTAAAGGAAACTGGAGTTGTTTTGGAGTAAGCCAACTGCACCACAGGGAGCAAAGAAAAAACACAAAATTAACATGCACATCAATAGAGCTTTTTAACCCCTTGATTGCCGAAGCAGTGGACACCTCTCTGGCATTCAGGGGGTTAAAAGTGTCATTTAATTTAACAGGAATTTGTTCTTGTCCCTTGTGGTGCAGTTGTTTTACTCCAGAACAACTCCAGTTTCCTTTAATAAACATGGGCCTATATGTCAACCCTTTATGTAATGGTGTGTTCTGTTATTGCTAAAAATCGATCCTCCGTACCAAGGCTGATATACCAATACAAACTACAACAATTCTGGAGCCATATAGCAGGTTTTATAGTAGCTTTGCAGATAAACATACCAGGGAACTGTATGGATTTGTCCCGGAGACTCCGGTTTTGAGACTGCATTACTGGGTCTCTGGGGCAGAGGCTGTTTCTCCTGATGTGGGGAGTTTTCTTTAAAATTCTGTACACCTACTCTTTCTCACTCAGTTCATCCCACTTTTCCTCCTTCCCCACCCAGTTCCTCCCACTTTCCACCCACTTATGTGATGCCCCGGAAAGCCCCACCCCCACTCATGGGTAAACTCCACCCATTTTTGCCACCATTTGCAGCAATTGTACTCCCCAGCATCGTCAATCCAAGGTGTGCAGATAAACATATAGATGTTACTAATAAAATGTAGGGATATTCTTAAAGCTATAATTAAAATATATGTTTAAAAAGAAAATGTATATCATCCTAATCCTGTGCGTGTGAGAGAATACTTGTTTAACTTTGCTTTTTGATTTTAGGCCTAATATATGTGCTTTGCTTCTGTATCAGGCCTAATAAATGTATTCTGCTTCTGTATTTTTCAGCTGATTGGAATGCTGCTGGCTTGCTGTCTTTCTCGGTTTATCACTGCAAATCAGTACGAGATGGTGTAACATGGTAAATTTCTTTCCTGACGTATGTTCTTTTACCAAGATGCTCTTTTCTTCAACCGCCAGTTGCAAGGCTCAAATTGCATTTTCATTTATATTATCTAGGCAAATGCATTGACTTTGAAGTAATCAGTTCTGCTAGTGTTATCATGCTGCTTTGCATATGTCTATGGCCAGACATTCAACTAACAGAATGGATTACTTAATTGCTTTCATTTCTCAGTGTTGGACATAAAATATAGTTATCAATCATAATATATATATATAATATAATAGAAAATAATGTAATCTGCAGTGCTGTTTAAAAGTCTTAGGCAGGTATGAAAAAATGCTGTAACATAAGAATGCTTTCAAAAATAGACAAGTTAATCTATATTTGTCAATTAACAAAATGATAGTGAGTGAACAGAAGAAAAAACGGTATTTGGTGTGACCACCCTTTGCCTTCAAAACAGCATAAATTCTTCTAGCTACACTTGCTAATGTCAAGGATTCTGTAGGCATATAGTAAGGTGTATGATTAACAATTATTCCAAACAGGTGCTAATAATCATCAATTTGAAATATGGGTTGAAACACAATCATTAACTGAAACAGAAGCAGCTGTGTAGGAGGAATGAAACTGGGTGAGGAACAGCCAAACTCCGCTAACAAGGTTGCTAATCTCAGAAGTCATACACCAAGTCAAGACTGAGCAAAGCAACAAGTCGCAAGGCAGGTATATTGGATCAGCAAAGTGTCTCCAAGTCAGATATTTTAAGGCTGTCCAAGCTCTTTTGAAGAAGCACAAAGAAACCAGTAACATTGAGGAAGTTAGACGCAATGGTCGGCCAAGGAAACTTAGTACAGCGGATGAAAGACATATCATGCTTGCTTCCCTTTCCAGTCCAGCTCAGAACTGGCAGAAGACAGTGGGATTCTTGTACACCCATCTATTGTCTGGAGAAGCCTGGTCAGAAGTGTTCATGGAAGACTTGCTCCTAAAAATCCATACCACTGATGTCGAAACAAAGCCAAGTGATTCAACTTTACATGAAAACACAGGAACTGGTGTGCAAAAATTGGCAGCAGGTGCTCTGGACCGATGTGCCAAATTTGAAGTATTTGGCTGTAGCAGTAGGCAATGTTTTCACAGAGGACTGGAGAGCAGTACAAGAATGAATGTCTGCAGGCAACTGTGAAGCATGGTGGAGGTGCCTTGCAAGTTTGGGGCTGCATTTCTGCAAATGGAGTTTTGGATTTTGTCAGAAATAATGGTCTCCTCAATGCAGAGAAGTACAGGCAGATACCTGCCTGATGGTATTGCATGATGGATAAGTATCTGATTGGTCCCAAATTTATTCTGCAGTATGACGACCCCAAACATATAGCCAAAGTCATTAAGAACTATCTTCAGAGTAAAAGAACAAGGAGTCCTTGAAGTGATGATATGGTCCCATAGGACCCTGTTCTTAACAGCATCAAGTCTGTTTGGGATTACATGAAGAGAGAGAGAGAGAGGCAACCGAGGCTGCCTAAATCCACAGAAGAAGTGTGGTTAGCTTTCCAAGGGTGGTCAAACCAAATATTGGTTTGATTTAGATTTTTCTTCTGTTCACTCACTATGATTTTGTTAATTGATAAAAATAAACTATTAGCATGTCTATTTTTGAAAATATTCTTTCTTTACAGCATTTTTTTTATACCTGCCTATGAATTTTGCACATTACTGTGTATATATATATATATATGTATGTGTGTGTGGAGTTTGTATGTTCTCACTGTGTTTGCGTGGGTTTCCTCCGGGTACTCCGGTTTCCTCCCACACTCCAAAAACATACTGATAGGTGAATTTAGATTGTGAGCCCCAATGGGGACAGGAACCAATATGAGTGTAAAGCACTGTGGAATCTGTGTGCGCTATATAAATAAAGGATTATTATTATTATTATTATTATTATAATAAAATATATATATATAAAATGCAATTGTATATATGACTAAATATTATGTGAAAAATTTCTGCCACAATACAGTTAAATATGTAGGACTACATCCAGGCGACTCCAGAGAGCAGGCAATGGTTTAAATCACTGGATTGTTGAATTTTCATTGCTTGGTCCTTTCAGCCCCAAAATGGTGTGCAACACATTGCAAAACACTGCGTTATGCAATTCTCCATCAGTGAGTGTGTGTGAGTTAGCGTGTGAGAGCATATGTGAGTGATAGCATGTTAGCCACAAGCATGTGTGAGCGAGTGTGTGTTTTATGCATGTAATATTTTGCAAATAATGTTTTGAGTATAGCATTTTGCTGTTTTCATGTATCATATAGCGTTTGGATATTGCATTGTGTATAGCTTACTGTTTATAGCATTTTATGAATTATGTTTTGCCTGTTTTGTTTGGCATATAGTGTTTTATGTATAACTTATTGCGCATTGTGTTGTACGTATAGCAAATAGCTTTTTGCGTATACCTTATTGCCTATAGCATTTTGTGTTTTGCGTTTGGCATATAGTGTCTTGCATATTGCTTATTTGGCATTGTGTTTTGTGTATTGCATATAGCGTATATATACTATAGCATATATACTTTACTATTGTATAGTGTGTGTGTATATATTGGGTGTGTGTGTATTGTGCATGCATTGTTTCTGTGTGTATTCTGTTTATTGAATGTGTTGCATATATTGTGTATTGTATGTATTGCGTGTATGTGTGTGTGTATTGCTAGTGTGTATTCTGTGTATATTGCTTGTGTTGTGAGTGCGTGTGTGTATTTTTTGTGTTTTATGCATGTGCTCATTGTGAGTGTGTTTGTGTATGTGTGTACTTTGTCAGTTGTGTGTGTGTTGTGTGTTTGTATTGTGTGTGAGTGTGTGTGTCTGTGTATAGTAGGCCCCCAATTCCTCATGAATGGACCTATGGGAGCGCCAGTATAGAGATTTGAATAACTCCTCCTTCTTACTACGGCCCTTGGGTATGTGTGGCAGACAGGCAGAAATCTTCTTGCTGATCTGATGAGATTGATAGGAATTGTGGGCCAGGATCAACCAAAAGGTTCCAGGTTGTATTAGGCACGTTGATCCATATGCATAAAAGCAAACTGGGGCAATTCTGAGGTAAACCTAGTTGCACAGTAGGGGAAACCTAAACTCTACCCAAATGCACATTCATTTAAATGGGGCCTTTGAATGCTAGGGAGGTATCCAGTGCATAGCCTCGAAATGCACTTGAGACCTCTGTGACATTCAAGAGGTTAAACTTTTCATTTAGCTCCATGATAAGTTTTCTTTGTTCCCTATGAAAATGCAATTGGTTTACCCCAGAACTGTTCCAGTTTGCTTTTATAAATAAGGCCCTGTACCACTAACTTTTCAAACATGTATATCTAAATGTATACTTTGCTTAAAGGGACACTGTCTCCTAAAAACAACATTTATGATTTTGAGTGAGCTTTTAAATTCACCTATATGTTGTATTAGACATTTTATATTTAGAAAACTAGTTTTTGAGTTATATGTATAGATTATGCTAATGAAGACATGCCATGCAAACACTTCATGTCTTAACTGTACACTGTACAGCTAGGATTGCCACCCAGCCGGTATAAAATTGGCTTCTGTCCAATGTTAAGTCTATGGAAGGAATGCCATGGACGGTATTTTTTTGAAGAAAAGGTGGCAACCCTATGTACAGCAATACATTGCCCACCTCCCCTAGTACTCAAAGGGTTATGTCAGTGATGTAGGGCTGAAGCAGGAAGCGCCTGCATGGCATGCTTTAATTAGCTTTATCTATATAATATGTATTATAACTCAAACATTAGTTTTCTAAATCTAAAATATCTAATTTAAAATTTACTATAATTGTTTTCAGTGATAGGGTCATTTTAACCCCTTGGATGCAGTATACTTTTTCATAACAGCTGTGTTATAGAGCTTTTCCTGTTAAATGAAACATGTATATTCTCGCTTCTAGGAGATTTTTAATTCAGAAGTTATTACAGATCAAATCTGACCCCAAAATGTATGTTTACTATTCCAGTTTATGTCCAAAAAAGCTATTTTTATGTGCAGTATATGGGAGAGTTTGAAGTAACTGTGCATAATATGTAAAGTCAATTTGCCTGTAATTTGTATAATATATTTTAGCTTTTCTGTCGTTACTATAAGTGGGAACCTTCTAGTCCCATGTCTTCAGAGAAACACTGTAGTACTGAGGATGGGAGCGTTTAACTGACATGTTTTTACATATTGTAGATGGGTCTTAATCTGTTGGGGGGGGGTTCCATGAAATGGGTGGGAAAATGAACAGAATGAGGTGGGAGTGGGCTGAATGGATGGAAAAGTGGGTGGGGTTATTGCTAATTTCACAAAGCCGGAGAATTTACCTCTGACAGGTGTCAGCCTAAATCTGTTACCAGAGAGTTTTCTGTCAGGGGTTAGGATAAGCCCACACAATAGCCATTTTCACATTTGTCACTCATAGACTAGGCTGTGATTGCCTTAACCCATCCAAAAATTGTTACACCTGTTATCCACCTCATTTTACCTGTACTTATTTATGTTTTCTGCCTTTTATTACAGAGATGATTTGTGAGCTGGTTCCAAGATCGGAAGAGGAACAAATCACTGAAGATTCCTGAAGAATGTTAGAGCACACAATACATCCACCTACCACTTTGTGTTCCCTACTATATACCATTTTGTAGTGTAACCATCTGTTGAATTAAACTGTGCCATGACAAGTAGCCTATGTAGTGTCTAACTGCACACTTCCATATGGAAGGCTTTTCGTATGATGGCACTGTATGTGTGTTCTTGATCATACAGTAGTCGTATTTGATAATTCATTAACTGCCTCGACCTGGCTGTGCATGCAGTGGCTGTAAAGGGATGAGATACCCTTACAAATGGTTTATTAAATGTCCCACGCATTTATATAAATCAGTACATGATAAATATATATATATTAGCCTATCTAATCTTTTTTTTATATATTTATTTACAAAGCAAAATGACATTTTCTTTCACCATTTACCACATGTGGATACCACACTGAAAATCTGTGACATGACGATACTTGAAGAGTAATGTTGTAAGAGTCATATTCACAGAAAAAGTGGAGCAATTCTTGAGCGATTTGTACAATAGAGGAAAAATAAAAAAAAATCCCCATAATTTAAAGGAGCAGTAAACTTTTTCTTATAGGAAAAACAAAAAAAATAGAGATTTCCTGCTATATAAAAACAAAGGGATATTTTTCAGTCAAAAGCTAAATTAAACTGCAGTTTTCTGTTCTGTTACCTGGTGGTGCTGTTTCTGTTATTTAATATGGAGAGCTAAAGACAATAACTCAAACTCTCTCATAGTGTGTTATAAACCCATTGCCTTTTAGCATCAATTGGCACTGTTGCTAACAGTTTTAGTAAATAAAAAGCAGTAAGTTTGAACTGTAATTGTTTTTCAATGAAACAATGAGGTGTTTCTTGGCAACGGATACCAGATTTGTTATTCTTTAAAATAAAGTACACTGCTTCTTTAAATGGGGCTTTGAATCTCTTGAATGCTAGAGAAGTCTTTAGTACAATGCATTGGAGACCTTTATAGCATTTGAGGGCTTCAAAGCTCCAAAGAAACTGTTTTTGTTCCCTATGGAGAAGCTGGTTTGGCCCAGGATTGCTCAATTTGCATTGTGCATATGCCTCTACATATGTTGTGCTTTTTGAATGGATCCATGCTGCCTAATATGAAAAAAACAGCTTGGATTCTCGCTCTTTGCTGTTTGCTTATTGCTTCTGTTTACCTTTGTCTAGTGGATTTTGCATCCAGATCTGAACTTGTGTTTCACTGTTACTGGACTGTTGTTGCTTACTGTGAGAGCAGTGTACTAGTCGCTTTTTATCTTTAGTGTATAACTAATCTGAATTGTGCTGTAATGCTACCTTTTTGTCTATGTTCCCTCTTACTCTCCTCTCTTTGCTTTTGAAGTGCAGCAACCAAATCATATTTCCAGGTCAGTTTGAAAACAATTCTTGGTAAGAACAGAAGGCGAAATCGTCGAAACCTTTTTAAAGACAAAATTATGATCTTTTTATAATGTCTCCATCTAGCATGCTGAGGAAAAACAATGCTTTGATATTGTGAGCATTTGTGATATACATATTAATAAACTGAACTATGACAGATTATTGGTGTTGCAGTTATTGTTGAATGTCATCACTAGCAGAATTCAGAAGAAATCATATCTGCAGATTCTCTCTTTACTGACTGTACAGCAGAATTTCCCTTATCTGACAGTACAGCAGAATTTCCCTTATCTGACATTACAGCGGATTCTCCCTTATCTGACAGTGCAGCGGATTCTCCCTTATCTGACAGTGCAGCGGATTCTCCCTTATCTCACAGTACAGCTGATTCTCCCTTATCTGACTGTACAGCAGAATCTCCCTTATCTGACAGTGCAGCGGATTCTCCCTTATCTGACTGTACAGCAGAATCTCCCTTATCTGACAGTACAGCGGATTCTCCCTTATCTGACAGTACAGCGGATTCTCCCTTATCTGACTGTACAGCAGAATCTCCCTTATCTGACAGTACAGCGGATTCTCCCTTATCTGACAGTGCAGCGGATTCTCCCTTATCTGACAGTACAGCTGATTCTCCCTTATCTGACTATACAGCAGAATCTCCCTTATCTGACAGTGCAGCGGATTCTCCCTTATCTGACTGTACAGCAGAATATCCCGTATCTGACAGTACAGCGGATTCTCCCTTATTTGACAGTACAGCGGATTCTCCCTTATCTGACTGTACAGCAGAATTTCCCTTATCTGACAGTACAGCAGATTCTCCCTTATCTGACTGTACAGCAGAATCTCCCTTATCTGACAGTACAGCGGATTCTCCCTTATCTGACTGTACAGCAGAATCTCCCTTATCTGACAGTACAGCGGATTCTCCCTTATCTGACAGTGCAGCGGATTCTCCCTTATCTGACAGTGCAGCGGATTCTCCCTTATCTGACTGTACAGCAGAATCTCCCTTATCTGACAGTACAGCGGATTCTCCCTTATCTGACAGTACAGCGGATTCTCCCTTATCTGACAGTACAGCAGAATCTCCCTTATCTGACAGTACAGCGGATTCTCCCTTATCTGACTGTACAGCAGAATCTCCCTTATCTGACAGTACAGCGGATTCTCCCTTATCTGACAGTACAGCGGATTCTCCCTTATCTGACAGTACAGCGGATTCTCCCTTATCTGACAGTGCAGCGGATTCTCCCTTATCTGACTGTACAGCAGAATCTCCCTTATCTGACAGTACAGCGGATTCTCCCTTATCTGACAGTACAGCAGAATCTCCCTTATCTGACAGTACAGCGGATTCTCCCTTATCTGACTGTACAGCAGAATCTCCCTTATCTGACAGTACAGCGGATTCTCCCTTATCTGACTGTACAGCAGAATCTCCCTTATCTGACTGTACAGCAGAATCTCCCTTATCTGACAGTACAGCGGATTCTCCCTTATCTGACTGTACAGCAGAATTTCCCTTATCTGACTGTACAACAGAGTCTCCCATATCTGACTGTGCAACTGATTCTCGGGTATCTGACTGTGCAACTGATTCTCGGGTATCTGACTGTGCAACTGATTCTCGGGTATCTGACTGTGCAGAGCATTCTCCTCTATGTATCTGGCTGTACATAGGATTCTCCTCGGATTGGATTCTCCTTTATGTTACTGTGCAGAAGATTCTCCCTTATCTGATTGTGCAATGGATTCTCCTGTATCTGACTGTGCAGTGGATTCTCCCTTATCTGACTGTGCAACTGTACAGTACTGTGCAAAGGTCTTATGCAGGCGTGATAAAATGCTGTAAAGTAAGAATGCTTTAAAAAATAGACATGTTTATAGTTTATATTTATCAAGTAACAAAATGCATAGTGAGTGAACAGAAGAAAAATGTAAATGAAATCAATATTTGGTGTGACCACCCTTTGCCTTAAAAACAACATCAATTCTTCTAGGTACACTTGCACACAGTTTGTTAAGGAACTTGCCAGGTAGGTTGTTGCAAACATCTTGGAGAACTTACTACAGTTTTCCTGTGGATTTAGGCAGCCTCAGTTGCTTCTCTTGCTTCATGTAATCCCAGACAGACTCGATGATGTTGAGATCAGGGCTCTGTGGAGGCCATACCATCACTTTCAGGACTCCTTGTTCTTCTTTACACTGTAGATAGTTCTTAATGACTTTGGCTGTATGTCTGGGGTCGTTGTCCTGCTGCAGAATAAATTTGGGGCCAATCAGATGTGTTCCTGATGGAACTGCATGATTAAGAAGTATCTGCCTGTACTTCTCAGCATTGAAGAGACCATTAATTCTGACCAAATCCCCAACTCCATTTGCAGAAATGTAGCCCCAGACTTGCAAGGAATCTCCTCCATGCTTCATTCTTGCCTGCAGACACTAATAATTGTTCTGCTCTCCAGCCCTTCAGCGAACAAACGGCCTTCTGCTTCAGCCAGATATTTAAAATTTTGACTCATCGGTACAGAGCACCTGTTGCCATTTTTTCTGCACCCCAGTTCCTGTGTTTTCATGCATAGTTGATTCACTTGGCCTTGTTTCCAGGTTGGAGGTATGGCTTTTTGGCAGCAAGTCTTCCATGAAGACCACTTCTGACCAAACTTCTCAGGACAGTAGATGGGTGTACCAGTGAAGTCTAGTGAAGTCTGCACGCCTGCGCTGTCAGTCCCTTTTGGAGCTGAACGACTCCTAGCAAATCCTCCTAGAGCCGGCTGGGACTGACAGTGCAGACGTCACTATGGAAAGATGTCTGCGTTCCGCCCCTGTCTGTCAGCCCGGGAAGAATGGATAATTCTACTTAACAAGGTAATAATTCTGGCGACTAGTGCTACTGAGCAGATAGTTGCCAGATGGGGAATTATTGCAGCTCAAATTTTTTAGCTGTGGTAGTTCCACTTTTACATGTCTTTTTTTGAAAGCATTGTTATTTTACAGCATTTTTTCACACCTGCCTAAGACTTTTGCACAGTACTATATAGTATAAATATCTCATGGCCTATTTCTGCTTTTTTTTTACTCAGAAAAATCCTCCTTTCTCCTCTCTATTGGTGAGACTAAAATGCCAAAATCAGAAAGATAAAGTAGAGCAATTGTATGTCAAACCAACGGCACCATAGGGGAAGAATGAGAGGTCTCCAACGCATTGCTTCAATAATGCATTGGAGATATTTCTAGAATTCAAGGGGTTAAAAGTCCTATTTCAAACAATGGGAATTTGAGTGATTTTTCATTTGCCCCCATTGAAACAGTGGTGTGCTCCAGAATTGCTACCCTTTATCTTTCTCAATAGGGCCTTATATATAATGAGATATTGGGCAATCCAATGGCTCTATAGCGGACAAATACAAATTCCCAACATTCCCATTGAGTTCAGTTAGGCTTTTAACCCCTTGATTGCTAGTGGCCCCTAACATATTGTAAAGCAACGTTTTGGAAACCTCTCTAGCACTTAAGTCAGTGTCTCTCTACCAGGCTGCCATGGCAGAGGATTCTCCTGTATCTGACAGTGCAGAGAATTCTCCTGTATCTGATTGTGCAGAGGATTCTCCCTTATCTGACTGTGCAGAGGATTCTCCCTTATCTGACTGTGCAGAGGATTCTCCCTTATCTGACTGTGCAGAGGATTCTCCCTTATCTCACTGTGCAGAAGAGTCTCCTGTATCTGACTGTGCATAGAATTCTCCTGTATCTGACTGTGCATAGGATTCTCCTGTATCTGACAGTGCAGAGGATTCTCCCTTATCTGGCAGTGCAGAGGATTCTCCCTTATCTGACTGTGCAGAAGAGTCTCCTGTATCTGACTGTGCAGAGGATTCTCCCTTATCTGACTGTGCAGAGGATTCTCCCTTATCTGACAGTGCAGAGGATTCTCCCTTATCTGACAGTGCAGAGGATTCTCCCTTATCTGACAGTGCAGAGGATTCTCCCTTATCTGACTGTGCAGAGAATTCTCCCTTATCTGACAGTGCAGGGGTTTCTCCCTTATCTGACTGTGCAGAGGATTCTCCCTTATCTGACTGTGCAGAGGATTCTCCCTTATCTGACTGTGCAGGGGTTTCTCCCTTATCTGACAGTGCAGAGGATTCTCCCTTATCTGACTGTGCAGGGGTTTCTCCCTTATCTGACTGTGCAGCGGATTCTCCTGTATCTGACAGTTCAGAGGTCTCTCCCTTATTTAACTGTGCAGAGGTTTTTCCCACATCTACCTGTGCAGAGGATTCACCCTTATCTAACTGTGCAGAGGATTCACCCTTATCTAACTGTGCAGAGGATTCTCCTGTATCTGACTGTGCAGAGAATTCTAACAAATGATCAAACATCGGCACTCAGGCTCCAATTAGTATATAAATTATACACAGACTTTATTCCAAAAAGTACAGGAACATATACAACAGACATTGCCTGTGTAGAGTATTCTCCTTTATCTTACAGTGTAGATGATTCTCCCTAGTGGTTCCTAACAAATTCCAAAACAATGCTTTGGAAACCTCTCTAGCACTTAAGTCAGTGTCCACCAGGGTGCCATGGCAGTTTGGTGTGCCACTGCCACAGCTATCAACATAGGGTGCCCCATGTTTTCTATGAAGACTATGAAACTTACAGATTTTTTGTTAGGCATGCCTGAGAACCATTGACTTAACTATTTGAGTGCCAAAAGCCTTATTTATTCAGTTTTTATTTTTATTTGCACAATGTAGTGCAGTTAGTCTGCTATTGTTACACTTGTACTCAAGGCCCATATTTGTAGACGTACCATTTTTATGCACCTGTCATGATATCCAATTTATATAAACCTGAAATCAGTAAAATGTGTGTAATGTCCAGTATATACGTCTGCATTCTTCAGTTTAAATCTTCGTGTGTGTCTATATGTGCATTTATCCAGGTTATTTATCGGGTGATTTACCCTATGTGGACTGTTTTATAAAGACCTGTTATATACAGATGCATGCATACACATCACTTCATTAACATTTGGATAAGTGGTGGAGAAGGGTGGAATTGGGGGTGTGACCATGGTGTGGCTATGGATGCCTTGTAGCAGGGATAGTCAATTGTTCTGTCCTATGTTCAAGCTAAGGTGAGCAGGGGTGAGTGACCCAGCCCTGAAAGTGTTAAAGCAACAATTAAAACTGAGCAGAGCTGCAAGGTGCATCTGCTAAGCCAAAGCAGCCCTGCACAAGCAGTCTTGTTTAACTCATTCAGGTCTGGGTTGCTCAGTTGTGCATACTTTAGAGGGAACACTCCAGGCCGGATGTGCATCTCCTGTGCCCCTAGGCACAACACCCTCTGGCGCCCCTAGCCCAGCCTTTGCCCCCACCCTTAGTCATGACCCTCCCTTAGCCACACCCCTCCGTTAACTACACCCTCTTGTGGTCACACCCATTTTTCATTTTTTTTATTCTCCACAGTAATGTTATATATAGTGAGGGCTCAGTGGGGCTATATATAGAGCACATATATATACACACAGCTTAAATTACCTTTTTTAGGTAGGTAGCCTGCCCTTTATTTCCCAGTGTTTAAAGGGATAGTAATACTTAAAATGTAAAAAAAAATATGTTGTAGGGTTTATCCCCCTGAGTAAAACAAGAGTACTCCCACTGCTGAGAGGTCTTTCATTCAAAAGTTATTAATTTTCAAAGTTGAATTTTTTAGGTGCAATATCACAGTGGCCTGAAATTGTACAGTGGCGCTGTTGCTACACCATCCTATGGAGATTTATGGTCAACTGACCAGAGTTGTCCATAGGATCGTGTAGCAACAGCGCCACTGTACAATTTCAGGCCACTGTGATATTGCACCTAAAAAATTCAACTTTGAAAATTAATAACTTTTGAATAAAACACCTCTCAGCAGTGGGAGTACTCTTGTTTTACTCAGGGGGATAAACCCTACAACATATTTTTTTTTTTACATTTTAAGTATTACTATCCCTTTAAGACCCAAGTTATGGGAAGGTACGGGTACCAAAGACCAACCCAATACTGATAAATAAAGCAGTGAGCTCTAAATTATACAGCACAGTAACACCCACCAACTACAGAGACAGACGCACAGTTGTGAGTAAAGAGAGAAAGAAGGAGCCCTCCCTGTTGCTATACTAAGTACTCGGCTATTCTTCAGTTTTATCTGCCTTAGTGGGATTGTTGAGAGATGGAGAAGAAAAGTTTATAAAACATAACTTTTAGTCATCAAATTGAATAAAATTGGAGCATTAAACAAGAAAATGTGTTCCACTGATCAAAAATTCTCACTTGTTGTCCTGTTATCAGTATTGGTGAATCGGGACCCCCTAGTCACTGACCTACTTAATGGACGGGCCGACCGTACAAACAAATAGTATCTTGGCCAAGTCAGTCACCTAACTATAAGGACTGACAACAAATATAAACTGTCTAAGTCTTAGCCCCTTAACAACAGGCCGATCGGCGCAGTCAGTTAAGGACAATGGAGCACTATTTTTTTTAATTGCTCCTTCCGGTTCTGGACTCCCCGAACCGTGTGCAGCCGCGGGGGGAGCCCGGAATTCCATGACGGTCATGGTACGCCATGGGTCGTTAACTCAGATCAACCCATGACGTACTATGACCGTCAAGGGTCGTTAAGGGGTTAAAGTCTATATTTGTTGTCAGTCCTTACAGTTATTTGATTCTAACTTGACCAAGATGCTATCTGTTTATACTGTCAATAAGGTATATTGCTTTTATACAATTTCTTGTTTAATGCTCCAGTTTTATTCAATTTCATGACTAAAAGTTATGTTTTATAAACTTTTCTTCTCCCAACAATCTGATAATTTAAGTGAGATAAAATTGAAGAATAGGTCAGTCAGTGTGCTTGGAATTGCAGGTTTTCTTTCTTTCTTTCTTTCTTTCTTTTTCTTTCTTTCTTTCTTTCTTTCTTTCTTTCTCTTTCTTTCTCTTTCTTTCTTTCCATGTCTCTGTCTGCGTAGCTGGAGGGTGATACCCCCTCAAAGACTTGCAGTTGATCACCAGTGTATTCTTAGCAAATTGTGCAAATAATTTGTATAAAGTGCCAAACTGTCCCACCAAACATAAAGGTACATTTCTCAAAAGTGATTTATCTTTCAGAGAAATGGAAACATATAAAGACAGATTGTAATTCCCTGAAATAAAACTCAACTTGTCTTAAGGTGGCAAGTGCACAGGGCCTATTTTTGAAATGACTAAAAGCATGAATGTGCAGTGAGAATTGAGATCTATGCACTAAGAATTTTCAGTTCACAGATTTCATTCTGAATGAGACTGAGCCTGACGGTCCTTTCAGTGCCACACTGTAGCGGCGAGGCTTAAGAAGGCCCGACCCGGAAGTTAGGGCTGAAGATGTCACTGCACCTAGCGTGGTGACGAGCCGGTACAACATGAAAGGAAGACATGGAGCGCTCACCCGCAGAGTGAGTGGCAGAGGGGACAGCATAACTCTAACAGGATACAACACTAAAGAGGAACTACCACCCAATAATAAGATAGCATCACATCATTGCCATTCTGGCGACTAGCTGCTCAGTAGCGCTAGTGGCCAGAATTCTTACTGGATTAAAAAGAAATCTCTATTCTTCATGGACTGACAGCAAGACGGAGCACGGACATCTTGCCCTAGTGACGTCCACGCGCCTGTGCTGTCAGTCTCAGCCGGAGCCAAATGGCTCCTAGCAACGCCTTCTAGACCCGGCTGGCAGTACGCAAAGCAGGACCGGCCTCTTAACCCTTTGAGTGCCAGAGGGGTACACAACACATTGCAAAGCAATGCGTTGCGTACCCCTCTGGCACTCAAAGGGTTAACACATACCTCCCAACATTTCAAATTGCCAAAGAGGGACACTTGTTTTTTAGGGGTTGTGGCTGGGGGGTGGGGCATTACCAAGAATTTTTAGGCTATTTCATGACCTATTGAGACATCCTTGTGTAACCTCATAATTGACTTATAACAAAACAAAAGTATTTTATTTGCACAGACTAATTTATAAACACACATACTGAAGTTTATACAAAAAATATTTTGAGTTTTATTACTGTGGAGCAATGTGATACACTTATATACACACCACACAGGAAGAGGGACAGAGGGATTTGGGTCTAAAAGAGGGACACTTGGGAGGTATGTTAACATCACCCAGACCTTGGCCTGTGTACACAGGCTTTTACACTAGTATATTAATAATCAACTGCTTTTTTATGGTTGCCAACCCCTGACCAATACATTTTTTAAATACATCTACTAACATAAACTAGCTGTACACTCACTGCATATATTTATATATGTGTTAGTAGATAGGTTTAAAAACATACTGGTATGACCAGGGGTGGGCAATCATATAAAACATATTTCTGTACTAACATATACACCAATATACTGTATATTGGTGTATATATTAGTACATAAATGACATTCTTATGATTGACCAACCCTGGCCAAGTCTTTTTAACTTATCTACTAGCAAAAACAGCACTGCACTACATATATTTAAACCATGAATTTATACATATATATTTTTTAGAAATCTATGCTGCCTGTGGATCCCACATTGCTTGTTTGTTTTTTATGCTTGGGTTACCTCTTGATGAGTTGTTAGCACAGGACATCAGCACTTGCAGCAGATTGCTTGAGCAAGGTGAGGCAATAAAATAATAAGTGGAGCAAATGCAGAACACAGTCAGTCGTGATCAGCTACATAATGCAAATGCAAGTGTGTAGCTGGTGTTGGAAGAATTTAAGCAGTTTGTGATAGCTACATGAACACCAGTGTAGAGCACAGCTCCATGTCATGTTGTCACTCAGCCTCCAACTTGGGACATCTTCAGCAGGAAGCAGGTGAGTGAGCTGTACACTCAACAGGGGGAGCTTTGTTTACAAGCCAGCACAATTAACTTTGCACCAGGCAAAACTGGGTGCCCCTGAGTCTGGCAGGGCCTCCAACATAATATTTATAATATAATGTGGGCAAAACATCTGGGAGCCCTGAGCATGGCTCTGTTTTCTGTATACTTTCAGAGTAGCTATCAGGGGCGGACTGATAGTATCCAGGGCCCCTAGTCCAAAAAGAGGTCTGGCCCCCCTGCCCAATGACATCTTTGGCCCCTCCCAATGACATCATATGCCCCACCTCCCACTACATCCTCAGCCCCTCACATCTACCCCCCCATGCACTCACACACTCCTCCCACCCAGAAGTTTCACATTATACAAATTAAGATACTCCACTTTGCCTTACACTAACCTTACAATGCTGACAAGCTTCTTGACAGTTGGCTGGACGATGCTTGGCAGCTGGCTGGATAGCCTGAGGGTGGGCTGGCTGGCTAGCCTGGTGGCTCTGCCTGCAGAAAGTCGGTATAGCATAGTATAAATAATTTTCAGAAGAGGATAGTAAAAATATATAAATATTAAAAAATTTAAAATAAAACTAACCTAACTGCTGGCTAGCTTCTTGCTGGTTGGCTGGAGGTTGCTTGGAAACGGGTTGGATAGCTTGAGGGTGGGCTGGCCTGGTGGCTGTGCCTGTAACAAGTACAATGTTTCAAATATAATTTGCAAAAGTGTTGTGGCCTGGGGTACTGAATGGCCTGGGGGGGTACTGGACCAGGTCCAGTAACCCCCCCAGGCCATCCATTACCCACCCAGGCCATTCAGTACCCCTCAGGCCATCCAGTACCCCTCCCAGGCCATCCATTAATTCCCCAGGCCGTCCATGAATCGCCCAGGCCATCCAATAACCCCTCAGGACATACAGTACCCCGCCAGGCCATCTATTACCTCCCCCAGGCCATCCAGTACACATCCAGATTCCAGGCCATCCAGTACCCCCCTCCAGTCCAGGCCTTCCAGTACCCTTCCCCCAGGCCATCCATTCCCTCTCCCAGTCCCAGGCCATCCAGTGCCCTCCCCCCCCCAGCACCGGGCCATCCAATACCCCCCCAGCACCATGCCATCCAATCCACCCCTCCCAGCACCAAGCCATCCAATACCCCCCCACCAGCACCATGCCATCCAATCCTCCCTCCCAACACCAGGCCATCCAATACCCCCCCAGCGCCATACCATGCCATCCAATACCCCCCCAGCGCCATACCATGCCATCCAATACACCCCCAGCGCCATACCATGCCATCCAATCACCCCCTCCCAGCACCAGGCCATCCAATACCCCCCAGCACCATGCCATTCAATCCACTCCTCCCAGCACCAGGCCATCCAATACCCCCCCCAACGCCATACCATGCCATCCAATCACCCCCTCCCAGCACCAGGCCATCCAATACCCCCCAGCACCAGGCCATTCAATCCACTCCTCCCAGCACCAGGCCATCCATCCATCATTCATACTCAAAAAGAAGCATGGTTTTGCAGATACTTTGATGTGTTCCAGGTTGCAAAACTTCATGCAAACCATTTCATAAACGATTAATATAATTAGGAGAGCTGCATTCATAGGAGATCATTCAAATCCAGAGGAGCTATATAAATATGACAAAATAAACATGCCAAATTAGAAGGATTCAGAAAAAGATGGCGTTAATGTTTTGTTCAAGGACTAATGCACGATTCTGAATGACATGATAATGGATATGAGGTGTGAGTGCAGCTTTATCAATCAGGACATTTCCTCCTGCAAAACAACAACACGCTGTGATAAAGGACGAATATGTTCATAACATAATGAGATCATAACTGCTTTTTAACCCTTGATGCTAGAGATATCTTCACCACATTGCTTCCAATGTGTTGGGGACGTCTCTAGCACACCATGTGTTAAATATGTATATTTTCATTTGCCTGTGGCTCGTTTTATTTAACCCTTTCAGTGCCAGAGGCGTACACAATGCATTGCACTGCACTGAAAGGGTTAATAGAAGAACTTGCCTAGGAATCTGTCTTCCATATAACATCCACGTTTATCTATATGCTGGTTTTTGCATTTGCTCTCTGCTATACTGCATAATTGAAAAGGTGCATTTTACTATCTTCAGAAGATTGTCATGATCCATTAGATTTATGAGTGGCATTCTGTCTGTCTAAACTTATTTGTACTGATAAAGTCTATGTATTGTGGAAAACTAAATAGAGACCAGCAAACACAGCACAGCAAAACAACACAACCCGGACTGCCTGACTACTCTGCTGTATTCATTCCTGCCTGTGTACCGGCCCGGTAGGGCTACTACTCCTGTGTATCTCTCTGCCTGCGGTCCCATTCCGGTGCCCGGTTTGGGGTTCTCCTCAGTGCTTCTGTCTCCAGACCGTACCGTTGTGCCTTAGTGCCACTCTTGCAGTCTAGTCTCGGTTCAGTCTGTGTCGGTACACAGGCAGGAATGGATACAGCAGAGTA
The DNA here is from genome assembly GCA_037306005.1 of Rhinophrynus dorsalis. NCBI lineage: Eukaryota > Metazoa > Chordata > Amphibia > Anura > Rhinophrynidae > Rhinophrynus > Rhinophrynus dorsalis. Next base: position 158,466,965 of record CM074719.1, read on the forward strand.
GTCAGGCAGTCCGGGTCGGTACACAGAGATCACATGAGAACTGGAACAAGTGTGGTAACGGAAACACCACGAAAGGGCACCGGAGAAGTGACAAGACCCAGTATTTAAGGATAAATACTGGGCAGGACAAAGTCACTTCAGCCAATAAGCGTCAGCAGAAAACAAGGACTGACAGAATGTCGCCAGCATAGCACGGGCACCGTGATAGGATCATCAACATGAACAAGTCGGATATTGTCCCATCCCAGTGTCTGGTCTTCCTGGGCTTTCTTTTTGACACTCAGCAGAGCATGGACGAGGTGGCTCACCAGATCTCCCACAGGGTTCCTGCTGTTCTGGCTCACGATACAGTTCCAGCTAAGAAGCTGTCCTCTCTAGTGGGGAAATTCATCTCCACCATAGAAGCGGTCCCATTTGCCATGGCTCACCCCAAGGACCTCCAGAGGTTTGTGATCCAGGTGTGCAAGGGTCAGCCGGACCTTCTGAAGACGTCCGTATCCCTCCCTCTTCATGTGGAACTGAGTTTGTCATGGTGGCTCGACCTCTCCAATCAGTTGAAGGGCAAGTCCTTCCTGATATCCTTCTGGACCACGGTGACGACAGATGCCAGCCTCTCCGGATGGGGAGCGATCCTCGGTCACCTCAGTGCTCAGGGTCGGTGGTCTCAGGAGGAATCTCTCCTTCCCATCAACGTGTTGGAGCATCGGGCAATAATTCATGCCCTTTGTCATTGGTACACACCAGCTGGAAGAATGCCCAGTCCGGGTACAGTCTGACAACGCCACGGCCGTGGCTTATATCAACAAGCAGGGCAGAACAAGAAGTCTCGCTGCTTGGCTAGAGGTCAAGGCTATTTTGTCCTGGGCAGAAGAACATATCTGCCATATCCTCAGTGCACATTCCTAGCATAGACAACGTCATGGCAGACTTCCTCAGTCGACACATGGTGGACAGTGGAGAGTGGAAACTGCACCCAGAGGTGTTCACCCTCATTGTTCAGAAGTGGGGTCTTCCTTGCATCGACCTGATGGCAACAAGACACAACCAGAAGGTCCCAAGGTTCTACTCTCTATGGAGGGATCCTCTAGCTCTAGCGGTAGATGCCATGTCCATTCCTTGGTTATTTCCTCTGGCCTACATCTTTCTTCCCCTGCCCATGTTGCACAGGGTGTTACGGAAATTGAGACTGGAGTGCTGTCCAGTCATTCTGATTGCTCCGTACTGGCCTCGACAGGCTTGGTTTCCGGTGCTTCTGGATCTGTCAGTGACGGAGCCATTCCGGCTCCCTTTGCTGTCCGGATCTTCTTCTACAGGGTTACCTGTGGAAGGAGGATGTTCATCGGCTAGCTTTGACAGCTTGGAAATTGAATCCACAATATTAAAGACAAAGGGTTTTTCTTCTGGTGTGGTGGCTACTATGCTCAGTGCCTGCAAATCTGTTTCTTCTAAGGTCTACCATCGTGTCTGGTCGACCTTTCTATCTTGGTGTGCTGATAGGGACATGTCTCAGGAATTTGATCTGCCTTCGGTCCTGGCCTTCTTGCAGGAATGTGTGGATAAGGGCCTCAGTTTGAGTTCCCTCAAGGTTCAGACTTCTGCTCTCTGTTTTCTTTCAGAGGCTCATTGCTATTCTTCCTGATGTCAAGGTTTTCTTCCAGGGCGCTGCTCATACTCGTCCTGCTTTTAAGAATCCCACTCCTCCGTGGGATCTTAACTTGGTTTTGGGCATCCTTCAGCGCCCTCCCTTTGAGTCCTTGGCTGCTATTCCTCTACACCTACTGACGTTGAAAATTACCTTTCTCCTGGCGATCATGTCTGTTCGCCGTGTCATGGAGTTGCATGCTCTGTGTTGTAGACCACCCTTTTTGGTGTTTCACAAAGGCAAGGCGGTGCTTTGCACTTCTCAGGAGTTTCTCCAGAAGTTGGTCTCTGAGTTCCACATTAATCAGGAGATTGTGGTACCTTCTTTCTGTCCTGACCCTACCTCTGACAAGGGGTGGGATCTCCACTTGTTAGATGTGGTGCGTTGTCTCAAGTTTTATGTACATCGCGCTGAGTCCATCAGACAATCTGACATGCTGTTCATCATTCCTGAGGGCCCCAGGGCAGGAAGACATGCATCCAAAGTGGCTTTTGCATCCTGGATCAAGTCCACTATACGAGCTGAGGAAGAAGCCTCTTCCATTTTGGGTCACGGCTCATTCTATTAGATCTATTGGGATTTCTTGGACTTACAAGAATCAGGCCTCCACTGATCGTTTGTGCAAGGCTGCCACTTGGTTGTCTGTGCACACCTTTTCGAAGCACTACAGTGTTGATGTGTTGGCATCGGCTGATCCCAGCTTTGGGAGGAAGATCCTGAAGGCAGTCTTGCCTGTTTAGGATCTTCCTTCCCTGTTGGCTCTAGTTCAGTGTGCTGTGTAACAGTTCTTGGGGTATTGTTACCCCCTGTTCAGTGTCCGTTGACACTTCAATTGTTTTGTTGGGCTATCTCTGATCTGATGGTTCATATCTGCTCTGGTGACTTTGGGGGCCTTGCGCCTGGTCCTTGCCTTACTTCCCGCCTCTGGGAAACTCAATGGTTGGACATCCCAGTAACCTGTATTGGAAGACAGAGAAAAGAGGATTTTAGTCTTACCTGTTAAATCCTTTTTTCTTAGTCCATACATGTTACTGGTCTCCCGCCCTGTCAAGGGACCATGCTTGGGGGGCCTTCGGGGTCATGCTCACAGGAGTCTTCTTTCCCTTCTACTATCTAGTTAATAGTTAGTGTCTCAAATCTTACTGGAGCTGGTTGGCTAGCTGCATCCAAGGAGGGAAGGTAGGCTCCCCCCCACATTCAATTCTAGAATTGTTCCTGCCTAATTAAAGGGACGGGTCACCTATCCAAAGTTACCAGTAACCTGTATGGACTAGGAGAAAAGGATTTTAACAGGTAAGACTAAAATCCTTTTATATCAGCATACAAAAGTGTATTTACTTAAGTGCATTATTCTCCTTTCCCTGCACTGCATCTTTAATGGACAGAATATTAGCGTGTAAACTCTCTAGAGAAGAATTCCTAAGAATTTAATGGAAAAGGTTACGTTTCAAAGGGCAATCTACTGCTCTCACTGTATTCTATGTTTATACCTCAGAACATTATTCTGTAAGCCAGTGCTTCTCAGTCATCTATACAAATTCCCCAGATAATGTAGATTTTCAGGATTTGCTTTTCTGAGCATGAGTGGATCAATCAAGTTGCACAGGAGGATCTTTTAGAGTGCGTGAGAAACAGTTTGATCCGCCAGTGATGATGAGACAATATCCTACGGACCTGCATTTTTGGAAGGTTTTTGCTCAGGTCTAGTAACTACTGTTGTAAAGGGTGTCTAGAAAACTTGATGTTTATTTAAACCTATGTTCTGCAGTGCAGTGTTATACTCTCACTGTGTAGTGTTAATGTAATTAATTGATATCTGCATTCAAAAGTGCATTCATTTAAGTGCATTGCCCTCCTTTCCATGTATTTTATGGTCATTGATTTGAATGTTACAGTGTATCTTTTGAAGAAGAGATGTCGTATGTTTTTTTATACAAAATGGTTAATTTCTCATGACAACGTTATGCTTTCTACTCTATTGTATCTGTATCCCTCAGGACAATAGACTGTAAGCCAGCTATTTCCTTTGCTGGTCATGGGTGGATCAATTATTTACGCAGGAGAACCTGAAAGAAGAGCGAAGCACAGATTGATCCACCAATAATCATGAGAAGATATCACAGTTACCTGCAATGATGGGAATGCTTTTGCACAGGTTTATGAACCACTGCTGTAAAACAAGTCAATCAATAATAAGTTTTTATAAAAGTATGTTCTGCAGGGTAGTATTTACTTCTCTGGTGTAATCGTATATTATAAAACAGAGTATTAGGCTGAAATCTCTTGAGAGGATAATTCATCCATATCAGCATACAATAGTGTATTTACTTAAGTGCATTCTTCTCCTTTGCTGCACTACATTTTTAATGGCCAGAATAATAGAGTGTAAACTGTCTAGAGAAGAATTCCTAAGAATTTCATGGAAAAGGCAACATTTCAAAGGGTAATCTACTGCTCTCATTTTATTGTATGTTTATACCTCAGAACATTATTCTGTAAGCCAGTGCTTCTCAAACATATATTAAAATTCCCCAAAAGAATGCTGATTTTTAGAATTTCCTTATCTGACCATGAGTGGATGAATAAGTTGCACAGGAGGATCTTTTAGAGGGAGCGAGCCGCAGATTGATCCATCAATGATCGTGAGACGATATCCTAAGGACCTGCAAAGGAAATAGCTGGCTTACAGTCTATTGTTCTGAGGGACACATACAATATAGTGAAAGCAGAACACTGCCATGAGAAATGTACCATTTTGTATAAAAATACACATGACATCTCTTCTTCAAAAGATAACACTTTAACATACAAACCAATGAACATAAAATACATGGAAAGGAGGGCAATTCACTTAAGTGAATGCCTTTTGAATGCAGATATCAATGAATGACATTAGTACTCTACAATGAGAGGATAATACTGTACTGCAGAACATGGTTTTAAATAAACATCAAGTTTTCTAGACACCCTTTACAACAGTAGTTACTTGACCTGAGCAAAAACCTTCCCAAAAATGCAGGTCCTTAGGATATCGTCTCATGATCATTGATGGTTTTAAATAAGCTTCAAGTTTTTCTAGACACCCTTTACAACAGTAGTTACTAGACCTGAGAAAAAACCTTCCCAACAATGCAGGTCCTTAGGATATGGTCTCATGCTCATTGGTGGATCAATCTGTGACTCACTCACTGTAAAAGATCCTCTTTGTGAAACTGATTGATCCACCCATACTCAAAAGAGGAAATCCTAAAAACCTGCATTGTTTGGGGAATTTTAATAGATGTTTGAGAAGCACTGGCTTACAGAATAATGTTCTGTAGGTATAAACATACAATATAGTTAGAGCAGTAGATTACCCTTTGAAATGTACCCTTTTGCATTAAATTCTTAGGAATTCTTCTCTAGACAGCTTACATTCTTAAATTCTGGCCATTAAAGATGCAATGCAGGGAAATGAGAAGATTGCACTTAAGTAAATACCCTTTTGCATGCTGATATGGATGAATTATCCTCTCAAGAGATTTCAGCCTAATACTCTGTTTTACAATAACAGATTACATAGAGAAGTTAATACAACCCTGTAGAACATAGTTTTATAAAAAAGTATTATTTATTGATTACAGCAGTGGTCATAAACCTGTGCAAAAGCATTCCCATAATTGCAAGTAACTTTGATATCTTCTCATGATTATCGGTGGATCAATCTGTGCTTTTCTTTTCTTACAGGTTCTCCTGTGTAAATGATTGATCCACTCATGATCAGTAAAGGAAATAGCTGGCTTACAGTCTATTGTTCTGAGAGATACAGATACAATAGAGTGAAAGCAGTAAATTGCCATGAGAAATGTACCCTGTTGTATAAAATACATAATAAGACATCTCTTCCTCAAAAGATACACTTTAACATTCAAATCAATGAACATAAAATACATGGAAAGGAGGGCAATGCACATAAGTGAGTGCACTTTTGAATGCAGATATCAATGACTTACATTAGCACTGTACCATGAGAGAATAATACTGCATTGCAGAACATAGTTTTAACTAAACATCAAGTTTTTCTAGACTGTTGGAATACAAGTACACAGTGGAGTAGTTATTCAGTGGGGATGTTGGAATACTGTTTACGTGTATTCTATTGCAAAAACTATTATGTATATTTCTTATGTGTTATATACTGTACAGTCAGTAGGTGGTGCTGTTTTAGTTTTCACTCTTAACTGTCTTTATGGTATCTTCTTGTTTATCTTTAATAAAAACTGCATGGAAGACTTCAGCCATTTTTAGAGCAGATAAGAATGTGCACACTTTATTGTCTGTAGAGCTTTAAAGAATTTCCAATATAGACACCCTTTACAACAGTAGTTACTAGACCTGAGCAAAAAACCTTCCCAACAATGCAGGTCCTTAGGATAGCATCTCATGATCATTGGTGGATCAGTCTGTGGCTCACTCACTATAAAAGATCCTCCCGTGCAACTGATTGATCCACCTTTGCAAAGAAGAGGAAATCCTGAAAATCTGCATTGTTTGGGTTATTTGAGTAGATGTTTGAGAAGCACTGTGTTACAGAATAATGTTCTGAGTTATAAACATGCAATATAGTTAGAGCAGTAGATTGCCCTTTGAAATGTACCCTTTTGTATTAAAGGAGCAGTAAACTTTTTTTATGAAAAAATATATATTGTAGGGTTTTTCCTATTGTGTAAAATAAGGGTACTCCCACTGTCCAGAGATTTATATCTCCAGAGGTATTACAGTTTAAACCCATGTTTTTTTTACATTAGCAGTGCCCTCTAGTGGTCAAATTCTAATTAGTTTTTCTGTAAGATTCTAATGGAGAGGAAAGTCAGGAAAGTCAGAGACATACAGTTCTCCATAAAATGTGATAGAAACTGCCTGTCACTTCCTGTCAGTTAGAACTATCAGGAAGTAAACACAGTAAATTCATGTCCTGATTATTTGAACTGCTATAAATTTTGAATAAAACATCTAACAGCAGTAGGAGTGGCCTTGTTTTATTGAGCAGGGAATGCTCTATAAAATATGTTTTCATAAAAAAAAGTTTACTGCTCCTTTAAACTCTTAGGAATTCCTCTCTAGAAAGTTTTCACTCTTATATTCTGGCCATTAAAGATGCAATGCCGGGAATGGAGAAGAACACACTTAAGTAAATACACTTTTTTTTGCTGATATGGATGAATTATCCTCTCTAAAGATTTCAGCCTAATACTACCCTGCAGAACATAGTTTTATAAAAATACGTATTATTGATTGACTCGTTGTACAGCAGTGGTTCATAAACCTGCGCAAAAGCATTCCCATCATTGCAAGTAACTTTGATATCTTCTCATGATAATTGGTGGATGAATCTGTGCTTCGCTGTGCTTACAGGTTCTCCTGCGTAAATGATTGATCCACCCATGATCAGCAAAGGAAATGAAAATGTATATGTTTGGAGCGCTCACTATTAAATCAGGAGAGGAATACAGTTAATACAAGGTCTAGCCTTGTGTATAAATACGAGAGTGTTCTATAGAATATGGGTAATGTCCGTGGTGTGAAATTCTGGAATATGTGGATAAGTGTAACTATATGTGTATATGTAAGTGCATCCAAAGCCAGTATAACCAAGGTGCTAGTAACGGAAACAATTAGAAATACATAATATAACTACTATACAGAATACTGATGGTTAATACAGAGGTAGGTGAAGTATGGGCAAAAAAGCATATAGGTAATCCAATATAGATTAAACAGACATAGATGAAAGCATGCGGACCACTGTTCGTCACTAATTATGAAAACCAAAGTAGAGGGTTTCCTGTCCCTATAGCTAGTTGACGTCCAAGACAATAAGTATATTATATGAAAAAATGGATAAGTTTGTATGGATGAGATCAGGGCTGGACTCTCAGGAGCCCCTAGGTACAACACCCTCCGGCACCCCTAGCCCCGCCTTAACCCCACCCTATACATGCCCCTCCTTTAGCTACACCCCTCAGTTAACTACACCCTCTTGCGGTCACACCCATTTTTAGATTTTTATTCTTCACAGTACTGTTGCAATTTTCCCAGAGGTTGAGGAAAAGGTTATATATATAGTGAGGGCCCTGTGGGGGTGTATATATACAGCAAATATACAGACAGCATAAATTACCTTTATTAGATATGTACCATGCCCTTTATTTTCCAGTGTTTAAGACCCATGTTATGGGAACGTATGGCTACCAAAGATCAGCCCAATACTAATAAATAAAGCAGTGAGCTCTAAATTATACAGCACAGTAACACCCACCAACTACGCAGACAGATGCACAGATGTGAGTAGAGAAAGAATCAACCTTCCCTGTTGCAAATGAAATGCCAAGCACTCAGCTACTTTTATCTCCCTTAGATAGCTGAATTGTTGGGAGAGGGAGAAGAAAAGTTTATAAAACATAACTTTTAGTCATCAAATTGAATAAAACAAGAAATTGTATAAAAGGACTATACCCCCTCAAAACGTGTTCCACTGAATAAAGATTATCACTTGTTGTCCTGTTATCAGTATTGGTGAATTGGGGCCCCTAGTGACTGACCAACCTTATCAACGGGCCAACTACACAAACAAATAGTATCTTGGTCAAGTCAGAATCACCTACTGTAAGGACTGACAGCAAAAATATAGACTTGGAGACTCAGTCAGTGTATATTTGTTGTCAGTCCTTACAGTAGGTGAGCCAAGATACTATTTATTTGTGCCATTGATAAGGTTGGTCAGTCACTAGGGGCCCTGATTCACCAATACTGATAACAGGACAACAAGTGGTAGTCTTTAATCAGTGGAACACATTTTGAGGGGCATAGTCCCTTTATACAATTTCTTGTGTAATTCTCCAGTTTTATTCAATTTGATGACTAAAAGTCATGTTTTATAAACTTTTCTTGTCCCTCTCCCAACAATACAATTATCTAAGGGAGATAAAAATAGCTGAGTGCTTAGCATTTCATTTGCAGCAAGGAGGGTGCTTTCTTTCTCTCTTTCCCATTTATGTTAGTGTAATAGGTTGTCGGTTGTGTTGTATATAGGGGTAATTAACCATGTGTTACAGGAGTTGGCAAAGCATTGATCATCTTTTGCAATGCATTGCACTCCTTTGATTTTCTAAGGATTTCTTCAGTATTATAGTCTTCCACAGCTGGAGAGCCTCAGGTTGCCCCGCCTGGGATTAAAAGGGATAACAAAGGTGGACACAGTTTTACCTAAATGCACAGTTCCATTTTATATAATTTTATATAATTGACTTTATATATTATGCACAATTTGTATACTTCTTTAAACTTCTTAAAATAAAAATACACTGGCAAACATATTATAATTTTATAAATAGAGAAAATAAATACTTTCAGAAAAAATGACAAACTCCCACGCAGCTGGGATCCCCGAGGGTAGAAAAGTGCCCTCCTCTGGGGCATAGAAGGAGGGCACCAAACAAAATACGCACTGGGTTAAATAGGCCTTTTACCCATCAGATACCAGATTCCCATTGATTGAACATGTTTTTTAACACCTTAAGTCAGTGGTTCTCAACTCCTGTCCTCAGGACCCACTAACAGGCCAGGACTTAGGGATTTCTCTGCTAGCGCACAGGTGTGGTGATCAGAGGCTCATTCACATTGATTAACTCACCTGTGCTCTAACAAGGAAATCATCAAATCCTGGCCTGTTAGTGGGTCCTGAGGACAGGAGTTGAGAACCACTGCCTTAAGTGCTTACTGGACTTTGCAATGCATTGGAGATCTGAGATCTCTCTGCAAAGCACAATAAGCACTTAAGGGGTTAAAGGCATAATTCAATCAATGGGAATTAGGGGACTGTGCCTCTGTATCACTTGTCTTTCTGTATATAGCACAGTTGGGACATATGCATATTGCCAAAAGTCAAGGGCAATCCAGGTTTGCCAAGTGTAAAATTCATGATTCATACATGCCTGACTCTCAGCACTGAGGGCCGTACTGCCTCTGTATGACACTCCCTCATATGTGAGTAGAGCTGAAGTGCATAGCTGGTTTCAAATTTATATAGCCAGCCAGCAGCAGCCCGCTATGCTGTGTATCACCACAAAGCAATGTGATGTCTTCGACATCCTCCCACAATACATTTAGTGTCAGCAATGAAGTCAGTAGGGACTGGGAGGTGGCTGGGGAATGGGGAGCAGGCACACAGCTAAGAAAAGAAGCAAGTAACTTAGTGACTGTGAGTCACAGGGAGCAGGTTGGGCCGGGCGGCACAAGTGGTGAGGAGGCACCACACTGAGACACAGTTACAAAGGGCAGCGCCCTTTGTACTGCAACTGCACATTAAAAAAAAAAAATTAAGTGAAACAATCACATAAAATACACTGGGCCATTGAAAGTGGGAGTGACTGGGCCAAAACTGGGTGTCACCACGAGGGAGGTAGAGACCCGAGTGGTGCCGGCACTGGTTCAATAGCTGGAGAGAGATGTTAGGGAGTGATGCTTGAGATTGGAGATGGAGTGCCAGGTACTCCCTTGCTGCAGCCAAAGCTGAGTAAAGGTGCTGGTCATGAAACCAGATTGTTCCACCCCAGTTATGCCGAGGTGCAACCAAGATGGGAGTGCCCTGGGTACTGTTAAGAACCAGGCGACGATACAAGCTGGAATCCGGACGGGAGGTACCAACATAATAGTACACAGAGCCAGATGTCAAGCCGGAAACTGGAAACAAGCCGGAGATCAGGATCAGAGCCAAGGGTCAAGCCAGGGACTGGAGACAAGCTAGAGGTCAAGATCAGAGCCAAGGGTCAAGCCAGGTAGCAGTGAAGAAAGTAAACTAGCGCTAAGGAGATCGTGGAATGGGCACCCTATGTCTGGGGTATCCCGTTTAAATAGTAGAAGCAGCCAATGGACAGGGCAGTGAGAGAGAGGCTCATCTGGGAGCCGAACTGGATAGGAGCAGCCTGACCAATAGCGCACCGGACCGGGCATATGCGCGGCTGCCAAGGAGAAGGCGCAGCCCGACCGAGCCGAAACCTGGAAGCACCTCCGCCGGAGCGAGGTGCATCCAGGATGCGGAGACCAGGCAAGTGGTGACACTGGGCACCCTAGGCCAGGGCCTAGCTGGACGATTGATAAATCCAGCCCTGGATGAGATGATAGATGATGGATGGTATTAAGTTTGTGATGATGAAATGAATGATGGATGGAGTTGATCTCTGGTACACACAGTTCTTAAGTCACATAGATAATTCTGTGCCGCTGTCAGAAGACCGGAATCCACTCGAGCAGGTACATACAAGTAAAACAAGAGAAAAAGGAGACAGAGCACCAGAAATCTAAGTGTAGTAAGTTAAACTCTTTGGTAATATTCATACCGATGCATCAAAAAAAAAAAAAAAAAAAATATATATATATATCAATAAGGAAAGATTAGGTTAAATAAGGATATTTATTGTTTGTCAATAGGCTTCATATGATTTTTTGCCCATACTTCACCTACCTCTGTATTAACCACCAGTATTCCTTATAGTAGATATAGTGTGTATTTTTAACTGTTTCCATTACTAGCACCTTGGTTATACAGGCTTTGGGCGCACTTACATATACACAAATATTTATACTTATCCACATATTCCAGAATTTCACAACACTGACATTACCCATACTCTATAGAATGCTCTACTTGTATTTATACACATGGCTAGACCTGCTCCTGTTCAAAGATTATCTGTATTCCTCTCCTGATTCAATAGTGAGCGCTCCCAACATATACATTTTCAGTTTTTACACATTTTCTCCTGTGAGATTCTTTTATAATAATAATAATTTGTGATTTTTATAACGCTTTTCTCCCTGTGTGAGCGGGACTGAATATAGGGTGTTAGGAGCTCTTTCAGGTACTGAGGGCCTTGATTATTTAAAGCTTTGCAGGTCAGCAGGCCAATTTTAAAATGAGTTTGCCATTTAACTGGAAGTCAATTCAGGGAGTGGAGAACAGGTGTTATGTGACATGAGTGAGTTTGATTGGTCAGTAATCTGGCTGCTGCATTTTGTACTGTCTGTAGGCGATGTTTTGGAGTTCTTTTTCTGGGAGGCCCAAGTAAAGTGCATTACAGTAATCTAGACAAGAAAACACTAATGCATGGATTAATGTTGGCATATCATCTGGTAGAATTAAGTGTTGTATCCTGGCTATGTTTCTCAGATGAAAGAAGGCAGATTTTATTACAGAAGAGATCTACTGTTTAAATGTCCAGAGTCAATCATCACTCCGAGATTTTGTACCTCTGTTGAACTAATGAGTTCCGAGCCTCCAAGTTCCAGGCCAGTTGGGTGATCCTGAGATATTCTTGTTGCCCGGGGTCCCCTTACCAAGCGTAACTCTGTTTTTAGGGAGTAGTCTCCCAGCTTCGGATATTAGGAAGTACAGATTTAGCCACTAGCTATCCACTTAACTTTAAGTGAACAATACATCTTTATTTATCACTACATCTATAGGATGCTTAGCTGTCTAAATAGAACAGAAAGGAGGGAGGGATTAGTAGCCACACATTTTAGAGAACGCACAAATCAACCATATGTAAACAATAAGGATAAGGTCTCCAGAAGTGAAAACTCCAACAAAGACCTTAAAAAACTCTTTTTTGAACTGGAAAAACTTCTCAAAACCAAGATGTCCTAATGGTGGGAAATAATTACCCTACAAAAATATATTGATAAACAATGGATCCCTAGAGGACTGCGCATTATTAAAGAACCTGCCTTTGGACAAAAAGAAACAGAGTTCTACAATAAATGGAACCAAACACTGGGCAAATGCTCCTTCAAACTGATGCATCTAATTATCAATTTTAAGGAAACCAAATTGAGTAATACACTCAACCTAATAGAAACAAAGATAAAATTAGAATTGTTTAAAGACAACCATGAATTCTCCAAATTGGACAAACAGACCAATGAAAAAGTGGAGAAATTTGAAAATACCCTGATTGAATGGAAACACAAGAAAATGTTGAGAGATGATATGGACTACTCTTTGGGCCATAGACACAAATGGAATAGAGAAAATATTAACACCCAGAAACCAACTACTTCACAGAAACCAACCACTTCAAACTATGGACAACATTGCAGCCAGCGGTACTATTATCAGAAAACCAACACAAATACCCAAAGAGACCCAAGACGTATCAAGGACCATACTGACCAAGCAGAAACTAAAGATCGAATTGGACATAAAAGAGAACTATCTTACACTACAAACAAGAAATCATTTAACAAAACCAAATACAAAAGGAATAACATAGAACACAACCATCAAAAAGACATATATGGGACCCAAACATATTAAATAATCAATAGTGAAAGAGCTAAGAAAAATATTCCTTCAGGAAGTATTACTGAACAGAAACAGGGGGCCATGAACCTTCCGGAATGACATATCCCCAAACCAAGAAAACTATTAGGGATAAAACCCCCAAAGGTCCAAAAAAGACTCCTTCCCGAACAAAAACAAGTTACCATGAACCACTTAAAAAAATCTACTCCAAATCCAAGAAAATTGCCAAGGAACCTAGGGGGACACAAGCACAAACTCCGACAAACACTTTAGGATCAGATGTAAGAATGACCAAGGAAGTAACTAACAAAAGGGAAGATACAACATACAGGGAGCAAGACCCAAGGAAAATACCCTTTTTTAGTCGCCTTTTTTATCTCAGGTCCAAAAAACTCCCATACAAGCTTGGCTGAGACGGGAATGGAACAAAGATCGAGGCAAATCAGAGAGAACAACCCTGAGGAGAAAAAGATCCAAAGAATCAGAAGGGGATAACACAGAAACAAGAGAAAAGAAGAGAAGAAATCAGAGTCAGAACAGAGCCGAATGGGAGGAATCTTCAACCTCCCTACCTATACCTTTACAGCTGATGACATCTCCCTTTTAAGAAAAGGTCTCAAGTTCGCACCCATCTCGATCCCCAATGAATTTGAACTGTTCGTGGACATACACAAATTCATAAGGAGACTGTCCCTAAAGAAATACTATGCGAAGGAGGAAGAAAAAAAAGAAAGAAAGGGGAAATGAATTCCACATGGAAGATCAACAAGACAAGGAAACATTGGGAATCCTAATGGAACTCTGAGAGGATGATCCAGACCCACCTACATATGAAAGCCTGACTGATGAACAGCCAAGATTTAAACACACTAACCTCAAACCCCTGTCCAAGTTTAACCCTATAAATACAAGGGAACCCCATAAGCTTTTACGGATATGGTAATTAAAGACATTCACAAGATGTTCACTAAACCTATTAAGATAAACCAAAACCTAACTCGGAAAGAAAAAATGAGTCTGAAATCACTGATGGATAATGATTCTATCATCTTCAGGGAAGTGGGTAAAGGAGGAGTTTTAATAATACAAAGCAAGACAGACTCCATTCAGGAAGCGAAAAGGATTTTGAAGTATCATTTTTTCTATGAAATTCTGCCCACTAACCCTACACTCAAATACCAGGAGGAATATCATGAACTTATTACAGAAGCATATAAAAATGGGATCCTAAATAAAAGAGAATTTCAATTCCTCAATATTCAATACCTAGTCATACCCATATCCTACCACCTTCCAAAAATTCACAAAAAGCTTACCAATCCCACAGGACGACCGATCATCTCTGGCATTAATTCCATAACTAGTAATCTTTCACAATACACTGACCATTTCCTACGACCGTATGTATAGCTCTGGTCATACACACAAGACTCCACTGATATACTAAGAAAACTAGATAATTTCCAATGGTCAGCAGAATACATTTGGGTCAGTTGCGACATTACCTCACTATACACCATTATAGAACATCAAGCAGGTATACAGATGGTAGATGAGAGATGAGATGAACAATCAGAATCTCAGACAAGAACAAGTCTATTTCATCATTGATAGCATTGCATTTATATTGCAACACAATTACTTTATGTTCAACAACACATACTACTGCCAGGTGAGAGGGGCTGCGATGGGGACACATTTTGCTCCATCGTATGCGAACCTGTTCATGGGAGTATGGGAGGAAACCTATATTTGGAAGAACCACCACCAGGACTTAGCACTATATGCTTGGTATATAGATGATCTACTGCTAATCTGTAAGAGTGGAGAATCTACACTTAAAGAATTCTTATCAACAATTAACCAAAATGCATTAGGTGTACAATTCACATATACCATAAGTACATCTTCTTTTACCTTTTTGGACTTAGAAATAACCAGTGGAACAGACGGAAACATACAAATACGTACCCACCAAAAAACAGTAGATATGAATGGATACATCAAAGCCAATAGTGGTCATCATCCTAAGTGGCTTACCAGTGTACCATACAGTCAGTTCATAAGAATAAAAAGAAACTGCACCGATAACGGAGACTTCAAAACACAAGCAGCATCACTGGAGAAAACATTCTTAGAAAAAGGATACAAGAAGAACATCACACAAACAGCATTAGAATGGACAAGAAGAATTTCCCGAAAAAAACTGTTAGAAAAAAAGAAGATCCCACCAAAAAACAATCGAGATATGGAAACAAAGATAGCAGATGACAAAAGATTAAGCATTCCTTTCATCAGCAGATATTCAACTGCCTCAGGAAAAGTGGAAAAAATTATTAGGAAGAATTGGAGAATCCTAGAAGTTGACAAAATACTGAGGACAATAATCCCAAAAAGACCTAGATCCATCTATAAGAAGGCACCAGATTTGAAAACTAAGTTAGCCCCCTCAGCTTTAAGATGCCACAAACAAGAACCGAAGAACCAGACTATGGAATTTTGTGAAATAGGAAATTATAAATGTGGCCACCGTCAGTGCACCACATGCAACTTTATTAAAAATAAAACTAAATCTTTCTCTTCCCATATTACCAAGTAGAACTTCCCAGTGAAACAGTTTATTAACTGTAACACCAACTACGTTGTCTATTTACTTGGATGTGCATGTGAAATACAGTATGTGGACAGAACCACTAGAGCATTGAAGAAACACTTCATGGAACATAGAAATAACACCATCAAAAACAACACAAAACATAGTGTCCAGACACTGCAATGACTGCCCACATTTTAAGAGCACTGGAGATCTGAAGGTTCTAGGCATAGAAACAATCCGCCCTACAAATAGAGGGGGAGATAGGTTCAAGCAGCTAGCCAAACAAGAAAATTATTGGATTTTTAAACTTCATACTTTACAACCAGAAGGGATCAATGAGGAGTTAGACTTATGGTGTCTCTGACCCCCATTAGCTACAGTTTATACAAATCTCCTCTACAGAAGTCCACCTAGCCTCTTCTTCATAGACTACCATTTTCTACCATGTTCCACTCTCACTCTAGAGTCTGACCAATCTGTCTACTACCATCTCTCCACATATAGGATAACACTACCACTAACCATACCTGCAACTTCACCTAGGGATATATCCGCCCCCCGTTTAAATTATATGTTCACGCCTGATCATACCTCTAATCTATCAGTGATCACTCCCCAAACATGGGGTTCTACTAACCCTCAACTTAATTATAGTTCTGCTAAGGGACATATCCATCTGAATAAAATATCTTCTATAACTCTCTATGAGAATATAACTTGATGATATATATGTAGATTCTATCTTTAAACCCATATTGCAGACATAACCTAATTATTATTGTTTCTATTGCACATAGATCCCACTCTTGTCTATATTACCAACAGAAATTAACACATATTAGCATCTTTGTAGATCAGGTGTATATGATGTATAATAATTCTCCTCATTTTCATATGGAGATATACACAACCCTCTGCCCACATCCTTACAGCTATCATAGCTTAATATGTTTACTATTGGGATATTAAAGGACTCTTTTTACAGAATTATGGACACAGATCTCTGATATCTGACTCACACTGCTCTCCATCCCCACATACACTTCTTTGCATTAAACACCCTGACGTCACACACTAAAGGGTATGGGAGCGCTCTCGGAAATATTTGGGGAGAATGAGTAGTGCGATCTTAGATCGCCGGCACATCGCAAAGCATTATTTGAGGGAAACTGACAACAGAGAACATCTAGAGGCCTCACTCTGCAGATGTGGGTCCTCCTGCAAATGACCACGATCACCTCAAATTAATTATTGTCAATTTCCCAAACATTAGAGGTATCTTTTGGTTACTCGTTGCACCATAATGTACATTCCCCTAATTATTTACAATAAGATTATTTTTAAATCTCACACCATCACCTATTGGTTTCTATCTCTGGTGTATTTGTGCCTTGTTTATATTATGGTTTTTCTAGCATTTTAAATATGTTTATGTTGTTCTTATTTTTGACATGACATTCTGACCTTTTACTGTTGAGCCCCACCACTGATTGGTCAACATTGGTTTAAAACCATTATCCCACCATTTCTGCTCTCCTTTACATTAAAAAAAATCCCTAAATATCCTGAAGAAGGGGCTATTAGGCCGGAAACGCATTGAGAAACTAAAAGGAATACACTTATTATTATTATTTGTTTAACCCCTTAGGGACCCTTGACGTACCAGGACCGTCACGGTCCTTGAACTACTCAAGGACCGATGACGGTCATGGTACGTCACGTACTTTTTACTTACAGCGCTCTACCGGGAGCGCTGTAAGTAAAAATAGGGCATGAAATAGACTGCTCCAACATCGGAGCGATCTCTTTCAAGCACCATAGTGACGCGCCGATACACGTGACAGGTCACGTGTACCGGCGCGTCAAAGTGCCCCTATGTGGTCGTTATGGGACGGAAATGTCCCATAACCTCCGGTCCTTAAGGGGTTAAAGGGATAGTAATACTTCGTTTTAACTTTATTTTATTTTGTAGGCATTAAAAAAACATGAAGAATGATATAAGTCTTATCTCTCAAACCTTTATGGTTTATGAGATATTCACAAAGTATCCCCCCCCTGTTCAACCAGATCAGAAGGGAGGTGCCCAGGTAGACTGCAGAGAGGGACAATCTTCAATTAAGATAAGGGAAAAAGCTGAAAAACTTGTCAAGGGGGGAAGGGCTTTCATTCTTTTCATACAAAGAAGATTGTCCCCTTCTGTTATCTGTCTGGTCATACAACCACATTCACATCTGAGAAGAGATGGCTTACACTAGGAATATCTCATAAACCATAAAGGTTTGAGAGATAAGACTTATATCGTTCTTCATGTTTTTTTAATGCCTACAAAATAAAATAAAGTTAAAACGAAGTATTACTATCCCTTTAACGTTCCCTCTACAAGGGATGCAAGCCTATTACAAATAAAAAGAGAAACCTAATATATCAAGAATGGAACTATGATCCTCAAAGCTGGCTTCACTACGGACCTAAGGACTCGGCCCCCACAAGTGGTACCCGGAGGAGAACGAGAGCCCGACAACTACAGTGACATGCCTACAGCGATCTTCCTTTTACTGATATGGATGTCTTCAAGGGGTAAACTGGTGAGCAGAAAATTATATTTGTGCTTAATGCCTCATTACTGGAGGCTTCTAGTGAGCGCATATTTATGATTAGGGGAATCGCATATCCCAGTACTCATCTCACCTTGATATAAATATTCCCGGCACAGTATTAGCTTCTAAGCCAGTCAATTACACACCCCTGTGTATAGTTTTCCAATTCCTCATACGAACTATATCCATCATGGTACTGTGCATTACCATTATCTAATCTAGCCCCCCAGTTGTCTATTTTGATGCAGTAGCTTGTAATTGCTGTTATCTTTTTTTTATATCTTGTATTCTTATATATTATACCCATGGATATTTGTTTTCAATTGTCTAATACATATACTGTATTTTACTTGCTATTTTTGTATACTTATATACTTTTTATAGTTAATATGATCAATTTCTGATATTTTATACATACGGATCCCTGTAATCATATGAAGCCTACTGACACACAATAAATATCCTTATTTATCCTAATCTTTCCTTATTGATATATATATATATTTATGCATCTATATGAATATTACCACAGAGTTTAACTTACTACACATAGATTTCTGGTGCGCTGTCTCCTTTTACTCTCAGCAAAGGAAATAGGCTATAGCTGGCTTACAGTCTGTTGTTCTGAGGGATACAGATACAATATACTGAATGCAGAACATTGCCATGAAAAATGTACCCTTTTGTATAAAAATTCATATGACATCTCTTCTTCAAAAGATACACTTTAACATTCAAATCAATGAACATATATTACATGGAATACAAGTACACAGTGGAGTAGTTATTGAGCGGGGTGTTGGAATACAGTGTACTTGTATTCTATTGCAAGAACTATTATGTATATTGCTTATATGTTATATACTGTTCAGTTAGTAGGTGGTGCTGTTTTAGTTTTCATTGTTCACTGTCTTTATGTTATCTTCTTGTGTGTGTTTAATAAAAACTGTGTGGAAGGCTACATCCATGTTGTAGAGCAGATAAGAATGTGCACGCTGTATTTTCCATAGAGCTTTAAAGAATTTCCAATAGAGACATCCTTTACAACAGTAATTACTAGACCTGAGCAAAAACCTTCCCAACAATGCAGGTCCTTAGGATATTATCTCATGATCATTGGTGGATCAATCTGTGGCTCAGTCATTCTAAAAGATCCTCCTGTGCAACTGATTGATCCACCCATGCATAGAAGAGGAAATCCTGAAAATCAGCATTGTTTGGGGAGTTTTAATAAAAGTTTCAGAGCTGTAGATTGCCCTTTGAAACGTACCCTTTTGTACTGAATGCATAGGAATTCTTCTCTAGAAAGATTACACTCTAATATTCTGGCCATTAAAGATGCAATGCAGGAAAATGAGAATAATGCATTTAAGTAAATACACTTTTGTATGCTGATATGGATGAATTATCCTCTCAAGAGATTTCAGCCTAATACTCTGTTTTACAACAACATATTACACAGAGAAGATTTTACTATCCTGCAGAATATAGATTTATAAAAAACTTATTATTGAATGACTAGTTTTATAGCAGTGGTCATAAACCTGTGCAAAAGCATTCCCATAATTGCAGGTAACTTTGATATCTTTTCATGATTATTGGTGGATCAATCTGTTCTTCGCTTTTCTTAGAGGTTCTCCTGTGTAAATGATTGATCCACTCATGATCAGCAAGGGAAATAGCTGGCTTACTGTCTATTATTCTTAGGGATACAGATACAATATAGTGAAAGCAGAAAATTGCCATAAGAAATGTACCCTGTTGTTTAAAAATATATGTGACATCTCTTCTTCAAAAGATACACTTTAACATTCAAATCAATGAACATAAAATACATGGAGAGGAGGGCAATGCACATAAGTGAATGCACTTTTGAATGAAGAGATCAATGACTTACATTATCACTGTACAGTAAGAGAATAATATGGCACTGCAGAACATAGTTTTAACTAAACATCAAGTTTTTCTAGACAGTTGGTATACAAGTACACAATGGAATATTCAGTACTGGTGTTGGAATACTGTGTACTTGTATTCTTTTGCCTCAACTATCATGTATATTACTTATGTGTTATGTACTGTTCATTCAGTAGGTGGTGCTGTTTTAGTTTTTACTGTTCACTGTCTTTATGGTATCTTCTTGTTTGTTTTTAATAAAAACTACATGGAAGGCTGTAGCCATGTTTTAGAGCAGTTAAGAATGTGCACACTTCATTTTCTGTAGAGCTTGAAAGAATTTCTAGTATAGACACCCTTTACACCAGTAGTTACTAGACCTGAGCAAAAACCTTCCCAACAATGCAGTTCCTTAGGATATTGTCTCATGATCATTGGTGGATCAATATGTGTCTCACTCACTCTAAAAGATCCTCCTGTGCAACTGATTAATCCATCCATGCTTAGAAGAGGAGCTTAGAGGTAGTTTATTTATTAACTGCAAGGCCAATATTGTTAGTAGATATACATACATTACACACACACACAGACTATACGCACACAATTTATATATACACACAATATATTCACATACACGCAATACGCATACAAAAAATACATATAAAGACAATATACAGAACTCTACACGCAGAATGCTATATGCACAACTACACACATAGCGCTATATGGAAAATTCTACTCCCAAAATGCTACACACAATAAGTACAACACTACACACACAGAGCTATTTGCAAAATGCTCGCTAATAAGGACCGTTCTATACGCAAAATGCTACGTGCAATACGTTTAATGCTATGCGTTATACGCATTATGCCAAATGCTATATGCCAAACACAATATGCCATATGCTTTTATGCCAAATGCTACACAGCAAACACTATACACCAAACACTATACGCAATAAGCCAAACACTATACGCCAAAAGCCATATGCCATTTGATATAAGCATTACGCAAAATGCTAATCGCTATTAATTTAATAACAACTGACCTTATTATGCCTTCATTTCTCAGCTGCCAATTCAGTACTTCTGGGTGTCCCAGAGGCTGGTGTACTTACTAGAATTGAGAAAGATGTACTAAGATGTGATAAAGAGGAGATAACTTCTCCAGTGTTATAATCTCCCCGGTCCCTATGTTATTCTGTGACACCTCTGCACAAAGATATCTGGAGGTGGGCAGATGTTAGTACATAGCTGCATAGAGTAACATAGGAAATGGATATTTAATCACACTGGAAAAGCTATCACTTTATCACACCTTAGTGCAGGGGTGGCCAATGTGAGTCCTTCCAGCTGTTGCAGGACTATATTTCCATCATCCTTCACCAGCCAACAGCTGTGGTCCTCACAGTGCCCTTCCCTGCCTGAGTACCTAACCCATTCTGGGGCAAATCAGCTGCACAACAGGAGAGAAATAACAATTCCACTCTGCTGGAGTAAATCTCTCTAACACTCAAGGGGTTAAAAACTTTATTTAAATCAATGGGAATTTGGTCAGTTGTATTTATCACAGTCCCCTTTAAGGGCGTGATGTTCAAAAAGTCATCAAAATGATAAAATTGTCAGATCATGAGTTGATGGTAAAACAAATGACAATATTTTCAGAAGTAAATCCGTCACATTTGAAAATATGTTATATAGACTTAAAAATGACGGTAAGATCTTAATAAACATTGTCCTTAAAAGTTCTGATGTTAAAATGTCTTTGATTTTGTCTTTGAAACAAACGTTTTCTAGAAACATAGACTTTTCTTGTCTTTAAAATAACAAATTTTCATAGACTTTTTTTTTTACCAGCTAACTCTATAGTTTGACTTCTCACTCAACAGTACTTTGTCTTTTCCACGTTAAGACCATTTTTATTTTGTCGGGGAAAAAATTACGTTAATCAGACAAAAAAGTGTTGGTTAAAAGAATATTTTTTCTGAAAATACCTTACAATATGATGGTAGATTAAACCATGCCCACTTTTAAGACGGCTTTTTCCCTTTGACGGAGATGGTGGAATTGGATGCAAAAAATGACAGTAACGTGTCTGAGAATTGATGGTCCATGGCAAAAAAACTTTTTTGTACTGATTACAGACAATTTCAGTTACCACCACTTTTTGAACATATAGCCCTGAGTGTTAATTTTAAACCCTAATTGCAGTTGGTTGAATCCAGAACTGGTCCAAGAGTTACACTTCAGTAAACCCTGGTTACCATTATTACCGTATTATATAATATCTGAAACAGCTTTTTAAGTCCCTATCTATTTTTCTCAAACCATTTCTGTACCTCTGGCTTTCACTTTGTGCTGTGTCCCAGTGCAGCCTTTCTCTTAAAGGGATACTAATGTCTCATATAAAAAAAATCTTATTTTGTCGAGTTTAAAAAAATAAATTATGTGGCACAAATCCTATCTCTCAAACCTTTATGGTTTGCATGTAAAGTTTCCCTTCTCCTGATGTCAGCTGTAAAGCTGACAGCAGGAGTCGAGTCGGCCGACTCGAGGAGGATCTTCAGCAGAGCCGTGTAATTCAAATTTGAGCTATAACAACTTTTCAATAAAACACCTTTCAGCAGTGGGAGTATCCTTGTTTTACTCAGGGGGGTAAACACTACAATATATATTTTTTGCATAGTATGTATTACTATCCCTTTAAATTGCCAACAAGAGGAATTCTGAAGTAAAGCAATTGCATCATAAGAAAACACAAAACTTTTCATTCATTGTATTATACTTTTAACCCCTTGAATGATAGAGAGGTCACCAACGTATTGCAAATCAGCAATATAAATCTGGGACACTTACTTCTCGCCTAAGTAATCAATATTTCCTTTTTAACATAAAAGAAGTAAAACTTAGCACTTGCCTCATAGCTGTGATGGGAAACTGTGGCTCTCCGGCTGTTGTTGGACTACAATGTACATCAGGCCTTATGTATAAAAGCAATCTGGAGCAGTTATGAGGCAAACCAAATTTACAATACAGAAGAAATAAAATATGCCAAAATTACCACTAATTTAAATGAACTGCTAGAAAGGCAATTCTTTTGGAGACTTTTTACCATTCAGGGGGTTAAAAGAAACATTTAGCTCAATGGGGATTTTATGTGTGCATACAACCCATCATCTTATAGGCAGTGATGGATGGTCTCCTGTGTTGCTTTTATACCTATGACCCATCACCTTATAGGAAGAGATGGATGGTCTCTTGTGTTTGCTTTTAAACATATGACCCATCATCTTATAGGTGGAGATGGATGGTATCCTGTGTTTGCGTTTATACATACGACCCATCATCTTATAGGTGGACATGGATCGTATCCTGTGTTTGCTTTCATACATATGATTTCATCTTATAGGCGGAGTTGGATGGTCTCCTGTGTTTACTTTTATACATACGACCCATCATCTTACAGGCGGACATGGATTGTATCCTGTGTTTGCCTTCATACATATGACTTCATCTTATAGGCAGAGATGGATGTTCTCCTGTGTTGCTTTTATACATATGACCCATCATCTTATAGGCGGAGATGGATGGTCTCCTGTGTTGCTTTTATACATGCGGCCATCATCTTATAGGCGGAGATGGATGGTCTACTGTGTTTGCTTTCATACATACGACCTATCATCTTATAGGCGGAGATGGATGGTCTCCTGTGTTTGCTTTAATGCATACGACCCATCATCTTATAGGTGGAGATGGATGGTCTTCTGTGTTGCTTTCATACATATGACCTCATCTTATAGGTGGAGTTGGATGGGCTCCTGTGTTTGCTTTTATGCATACAGCCATCTTATAGGCAGAGATGGATGGTCTCCTGTGTTGCTTTTATACATACGGCCATCATCTTATAGGCGGAGGTGGATGGTCTCCTGTGCTTGCTTTTATACATACGGCCATCATCTTATAGGCGGATATGGATGGTCTCCAGTGTTTGCTTTTAAACATACAACCCATCATCTTATAGACAGTGATGGATGGTCTTCTGTGTTTGCTTTCATACATATGACCCATCATCTTATAGGCGGAGATGGATGGTCTCCTCTGTTTGCTTTTATGCATTCGACCCATCATCTTATAGGCAGGGATGGATGGTCTCCTGTGTTTGTTTTTATGCATTCGACCCATCATCTTATAGGCGGAGATGGATGGTCTTCTGTGTTTGCTTTCATACAAATGACCATCATCTTATAGGCGGAGATGGATTGTCTCCTGTGTTGCTTTTATACATACGGCCATCATCTTATAGGCGGATATGGATGGTCTCCTGTGTTTGCTTTTCAACATACAACCCATCATCTTATAGACAGTGATGGATGGTCTTCTGTGTTTGCTTTCATACATATGACCCATCATCTTATAGGCGGAGATGGATGGTCTCCTCTGTTTGCTTTTATGTATTCGACCCATCATCTTATAGGCAGGGATGGATGGTCTCCTGTGTTTGCTTTTATGCATTCGACCCATCATCTTATAGGCGGAGATGGATGGTCTTCTGTGTTTGCTGTCATACAAATGACCATCATCTTATAGGCGGAGATGGATTGTCTCCTGTGTTGCTTTTATACATACGGCCATCATGTTATAGGCGGATATGGATGGTCTCCTGTGTTTGCTTTTAAACATACAACCTATCATCTTATAGACAGTGATGGATGGTCTTCTGTGTTTGCTTTCATACATATGACCCATCATCTTATAGGCGGAGATGGATGGTCTCCTGTGTTTGCTTTTATGCATTCGACCCATCATCTTATAGGCGGAGATGGATGGTCTCCTGTGTTTGCTTTTATGCATTCGACCCATCATCTTATAGGCGGAGATGGATGGGCTCCTGTGTTTGCTTTTATGCATACTACCCATCATCATATAGGCAGAGATGGATGTTCTCCTGTGTTTGCTTTCATACATATGATCATCATCTTATAGGCGGAGTTGGATGGTCTCCTGTGTTTACTTTTATACATACAGCCATCTTATAGGCAGAGATGGATGGTCTCCTGTGTTGCTTTTATACATATGACCTATCATCTTATAGGTGGAGATGGATGGTCTCCTGTGTTTGAATTTATACATACGACCCATCATCTTATAGGCGGACATGGATCGTATCCTGTGTTTGCTTTCATACATACGACCATCATCTTATAGGTGGAGATGGATGGTCTTCTGTGTTTACTTTTATACATACGGCCATCATCTTATAGGTGGAGATGGATGGTCTCCTGTATTGCTTTTATACATACGGCCATCATCTTATACGTGGAGATGGATGGTCTACTGTGTTTGCTTTCATACATATGACCATTATCTTATAGGTGGAGTTGGATGGGCTCCTGTGTTTGCTTTTATGCATACTACCCATCATCTTATAGGCGGAGTTGGATGGTCTCCTGTGTGTACTTTTATACATACAGCAATCTTATAGGCAGAGATGGATGGTCTCCTGTGTTGCTTTTATATATACGGTCTAGCATCTTACAGGTGTAGTTGGATGGTCTCCTGTGTTTGCTTTTAAAAATATGACCCATCATCTTATAGGCGGTGATGCATGGTCTCCTGTGTTTGCTTTCGTACATACGACCATCATCATATAGGCAGAGATGGATGGTCTCCTATGTTTACTTTTATACATACGGCCATCATCTTATAGGCAGAGATGGATGGTCTCCTGTGTTGCTTTTATATATACGGCCATCATCTTAAAGGCGGAGAAGGATGGTCTCCTGTGTTGCTTTTATACATACGGTCTAGCATCTTACAGGTGTAGTTGGATGGTCTCCTGTGTTTGCTTTTAAAAATATGACCCATCATCTTATAGGCGGTGATGCATGGTCTCCTGTGTTTGCTTTCGTACATACGACCATCATCATATAGGCGGAGATGGATGGTCTCCTATGTTTACTTTTATACATACGGCCATCATCTTATAGGAGGAGATGAATGGTCTTCTGTGTTTGCTTTTAAACATACGGCCATCATCTTATAGACGGAGATGGATGGTCTCCTGTGTTGCTTTTATACATACGACCCATCATCTTATTGGTGGAGATGGATGCAAACTAAGCAGACGTAGAAGACCGTTTCATCGAAGGATTTATTTTCTATTAACGCAATCTTGGCTCTGCTACAGAGCCGCCTGATGCACAAAAGACCAGATTCCCCTTCAGTCAGCTAGAACGCTGACTTCAGAGAAAGAGGAGGGAGGGGGAACTTGGCGAGCGATTATCTCACAAACCATAAAGGTTTGAGAGATTGCACTGGGGGCAGTTAATTTCTTTTTTTATGTCTACAATATGGGGATTAGTAAATTTTAAATATTACTATACCTTTAAATAATAAAGGGGTATATAAGCTGATGCTGGGATATTGAGATTGCTCTGGAAGCACACACAATTCAGAGTATGGCTATAGTCAACACAGTGTAGGCACCGCCCCTCAAAATTTGGAGCTCCAGGTAGTTTACGGCTCTGCCTAATGGGAATTCCGGCCCTGCCTGTTTTCCTGTGTTCAGTCTTACCAATCATTAATAACATCTTCTTAATCATTTCCCCTTAATCACTATTCATAGAATAATAGGATTAGGGATCAATCAGTACTGTTCCTTTAATTGCACTATTTATTCAAACTGTCACTCTGCCCATTATGTGCCACCTATTGGGTTCAGCAAATTCCCTTGGATTTAAATGGGCTTTTTAACCCACTTAATGAGAGAGATCCACAAAGCAATGCATTGGGGTCTCGCTAGCATCCAATGAGTTAAAAGTCCTTTAAATCAAGAGGGATTTTCTCCTGCTCTTTATGTTATAGTTTGCTTGGTTCAGAATTGCACTATTATATTTTTATATATTTTGCTTCACAGTTCCCTCTTAACCACTTTGGTGCTAGAGAGATTTTCCAAACATTGCATAGGAATTACTCAAAGACCACTAGTATCTAGTGTTCATTTTTTTTCTGACCCCATTTATGTGGTTCTTGGAGTAAATCTGATTGTCTATCTTTTCTCTTCATCCCCCCTTTTCTCTTTGACCCCCTCCTCTTTATCCACTTATCTACTTTCTTTGGCCTTTTCCTCTTACTGACCGTCTTCTCTTTTCCTCATCTCTTTCTCCCTCCTCTTTGTCCTCTCCTCTCATTTAGGGCTCAAATTTAAAAGCAGCCGACACACACACAAAACAAAAAAAAAGTGACGGCATTTTTTCAAGCACAGTAAGCTATTCAATTACCTGTGCTATGAAAAAATACTGGCAAAAAAAACTGCTGGCTGCTAAAGTTGAGGAATTTTGGCCCATTAAAAAAAATGCCACAAGATGCCATTCAATAGACTGAGTTAGTCCTTAAGATCCGATAAGGGACTCACTTTAGCACATGAAATTTAAGACCCAGTTTTTTTCTGGCTAAAGTCCTTCACCAGATCTTTAGTCAGCTGACGCAGCAATTGAAAGGCAAAAACAAAATAAGTCCCTAGTGGAAGTATTGATATGGGATCCTAAGCCCCAAATCAATACATCCAAAGTACGTAAAAAATGTTCAGTGTTAGCAGAGTTAACCTTATGAGTGCCAGTGGGATATAATTACCCTGCCAGCACTCATGGGGTTAAACTGACTAAGTAACAAAGCAACAACCCCTGCACGGTAACAGTTATCATTAATCCTGATGTCCAGCAATCTTCAGCATTCAGGTCAGCTACTGTCTGTCTTCTTTCTTCGCTTCTGTCTTCTCTCTTGTATGTTCTTGTCAGAGCTGTAACTCCTGACGGGCAGGAACCCGCAGGAGAGGGAGTGCTAGGGAGCGCTGAGTAGGGTGCGGTGCTCGGCGTGCGTTGGCTGTCAGTACTGGTACCGTGCTGCGGCCTAGGCCGGATAAAGGTGCCAGCCGCAAGGCTGGATGACAAACCCCAGAGGAGCTGGAAGTGAGCCCTGGATGATACCCTACTGACAGCACCTACTCTCCTGCGGGGGAGAGTGAAGGCTAGGGAGCGAGGTGTGGGGAGCGGAGATAGAGCGCGAAGGCCTGTAGGCTGAAACTCTCCTAGGAGAAATTGACAAGGGATAGAGGAGAAAGTTAGACTGACCTGTCCTGAGAGGAAGACAACAGGACTCCTGTAACTGGAACAGCTGTACCAGGGTAACTGCGAGGTCTGGGAGTAGGCCCAAGGCAGAAGTCAAGGCAGGCCGGGTCACACACAGGAATGGCTTTGCAGGTTACCAGAGAGGCTGGCAGGGAGAGTAGTCAAGGCAGGCCGGATCATACACAGTGGTAGCTTTAAAGAATTCAAGGCAGCAGGCAGGAGAGTAGTCAAGGCAGTCCGGATCATACACAGAGGTAGCGTTCAGGATTTTAAGGCAGCTGGCAGGAGAGTAGTCAAGGCAGGCCGGATCATACACAGTGGTAGCTTTAAAGAATTCTAGGCGGCAGGCAGGAGAGTAGTCAAGGCAGTCCGGATCATACACAGAGGCAGCGTTCAGGATTTTAAGGCAGCTGGCAGGAGAGTAGTCAAGGCTGGCTGGGTCATACACAGAAAGGCTAACAGATAATACTACGCTGGCTGAGACAACTGGAACACAATCAGAGTGCACCAGTGTCTGTCCGGAGCTGGGAGAAATAGGCGCCGCAGGATGACGTCACGACGCACGTGACGCGGCGTCGGCAGAAACCGGAAGAGAACCGGAAGAAGCCCCGCAAGACAGCCGGAGCCGGAGCAGGGGTGACACTGCCCCCCACCCAGGAGGCGCCTCCGGAGCCTAACGGAAAGGCTTATCGGGATGGGAGCGGTGAAAAGAGCGTAACAAGGCGGGGGCGTGCACGTCCACCGCAGGCACCCAGGAACGCTCCTCCGGACCGTACCCTTTCCAGTTCACAAGATACATGAGACGGCCACGGGATCGACGAGAGTCCAGGATGCCATCGATCACATACTCCTCCTGGCCATCAACTGGAGGCCGAGGACCGGAAGAGGGAGCTACAGACGGCAGGAAAGCCTTCAGGAGGGACACATGGAAGACAGGATGGATCCGCAAGCTGCGAGGCAAAGCAAGACGATACGACACTGGAGACAGTCGCTGTAGGACACGAAATGGGCCCAGGTATTTAGGACCCAGTTTACTGGACGGCTGGGACAAGCGGATGTGCCTCGTGGACAGCCATACCCGGTCCCCTACCTTATACAGGGATGCCAGGGTACGCCGACGATCTGCAGCAGTCTTATGACGGATCTGCGCTTGCAACAGTGCTGTCCGTACGGAGTGCCAATGTTCCGTCATGGAGCGTACCTTGGCCTCCGCAGCTGGGACCAAAGGTACCCCGGGAGCCTGAATGAGCACCCGTGGGTTATACCCTAGGGCCGCAAAGAAGGGCGAACATCCCAACGAGGAATGGTGAAGGGAGTTGTAGGAGAATTCCGCCCAGGGTAAGAGGTCTACCCAATTGTCCTGCTGATGATTGCTGTAGGACCGTAAGTAGTGTTCCAAAGCCTGATTTAGGCGTTCCGTCTGTCCGTTGGTCTGCGGGTGATAGGCGGAGGAGAAATGTAAGGTGATCCCTAATCTGGCACAACAGGACCTCCAGAACTTGGAGACGAATTGGGAACCACGATCCGAAGTGATGTGGAGTGGTACCCCATGCAGCCGTATCACGTGGGAGATAAAGATGTCTACGAGTTCAGGGGCACTAGGCAGTTTAGGCAGAGGAATGAAGTGTCCCTGTTTCGAGAAACGGTCGATAATGACCAAGATAGTGGTCATCCCGGAGGAGACGGGCAGATCAACCACGAAGTCCATGGCTAACTGGGTCCAAGGCAGTGTAGGAACAGGAAGGGGCATCAATAACCCCACTGGGCGGACACGAGGTGTCTTCATCCTAGCACATACTGGACAGGTTCGGACCCAGAGAGAGACGTCAGAACGGGACGTAGGCCAGCGGAAGTAGCGGGAGAGGAGCTCATGAGTTCGCTCCACTCCCGGGCGTCCCGCTACACGGGATTGATGAGCCCAGCTCATGACTGCATCCCTATGTTCCTCGGGAACAAACAGCAAGGGATCGGAAGGAGCGTTGGTGTCAACAGGTGACTGAGCCCGTCTGATTCGCTCGAAGAGTGAGGTGGACAGGGACCCCAAAATACGTGTAGGGGGTACAATAGTTTCAGGAACCGCTGGTATAGTAGTGTTCTCGTCGTGTAGACGGGAGAGAGCGTCTGCCTTGAGGTTCCTGGTTCCAGGAATATAAGAGATGGTAAAATCAAATCTAGAAAAGAATAAAGACCATCTGGCCTGTCTCGGAGTCAAGCGTCGGGCAGACGCTAGGTACGCCAGGTTCCGGTGGTCAGTCAAGATGCTAATCGGATGAGTGGCTCCTTCCAACAGGTAACGCCATTCCTCAAGAGCAAGCTTGATGGCGAGTAACTCCCGATTGCCAGTGTCATAATTGCTCTCGGCCGTAGAAAAGCGGCGAGAGAAATAGGAACAAGGGTGTATTGTTCCAGAATCACTGGATCGCTGGGACAGAACGGCCCCTGCAGCGAGTTCAGAGGCATCTACCTCCACTTAGAAAGGTAATGACGGATCCGGGTATGAGAGAAGTGGTGCGGAGGTGAAGGCTTGTTTAAGCCGACGGAAGGCGTCCAGTGCTTCCTGCGACCAAGAGGAGGGGTCAGCTCCTTTACAAGTCAGGCGAATGATGGGCTGGATGACTCTAGAAAAGTTCTTAATGAATCTCCTATAGTAGTTGGAGAAAGCCACAAAGCGCTGGATTGCTTTCGTGGTCTGTGGAACCCTCCAATTCAGTACCGCACTAACCTTGCTGGGGTCCATGGTTAGGCCTTCAGCGGAGATAACATACCCAAGAAATGGTAATGAGGTCTTCTCAAAGCAGCACTTCTCTAACTTAGCGTAGAGGTGATTGTCACGCAGACGAGTCAACACTGTACTCACATGCCGGCGATGCTCAGCCAGGGTGGAGGAGTAAATAAGTATGTCGTCTAAATACACAATGACGCATGTGAGAAGGAGATCCCGGAAGATATCATTGACCAGCGCCTGGAACACGGCTGGAGCACTGCGTAACCCAAAAGGCACGACACAATATTCATAATGGCCGAAGCGCGTGTTAAAGGCGGTCTTCCACTCATCACCCTCGCGCATACGAACCAGATTGTAGGCACCCCTAAGGTCCAGTTTGGTGAAGACGGAAGACCCCCGAAGGTGTTCCAGCAATTCCGGTATGAGAGGAAGCGGGTAACTGTTCTTTTTAGTGATGGCATTCAACCCTCTGTAGTCTATACAAGGACGCAACGAACCATCCTTTTTCTTTACAAAGAAAAAACCCGCTCCAGCCGGGGAAGTGGAAGGCCTGAGAAACCCCCTGGCAAGATTCTCCTGGATGTGGGTCTCCAAAGCTGTCGTCTCGGGCAAAGAGAGAGGGTAGGTCCGGCCTTTAGGGAGGACTGCCCCTGGGACGAGGTCGATGGTGCAATCATACGGGCGGTGCGGTGGCAGGACCTCTGAACGGGTCTTGGAAAAGACATCGGCAAATGCCAAATAAGGCACAGGAATCTGGGAGGATCCCTCCTCAAGCAACGGAGAGACAGAGGAGACCACCACTGGTGAAGAAGAGCCCGACGGGAAGGACAGCGTCCTCTCCCTCCAATTGATGAGCGGGTTATTCTTCTCCAACCAGGGGAAACCCAGAACTATGGGAGTTTGAGGAGAGTTAATGATGTCGAACTCTAGAACCTCTGTACGTGAAGGATCTGTGTGTAAGCGGAGAGGGATGGTCTGCAGGGTTATGCGGCCGTTGCCAAGAGGAGAACCGTCGATTACCACCACGCTCACAGGCGGTGACTTTGACAAGAGAGGTATCCCGTGTTGTCGAGCGAACAACTGGTCCACAAAGATACCCCCAGCTCCGGAATCTACCAGTGCGTCGTGGTAGATGGTGGTCCTGGCCCAGGACAGTTTTACAGGGATTGTTAAACGTTGTGTGGAAACAGAGGGAACTGGAGGCTGACTAAGGGCAGATCCCTCGTGGTGCCCTAAGCCCGATCGTTTCCCGGTTTATTCGGGCATATACGAGCAATGTGTCCCGCACTCCCACAGTAGAGACATAGGCCCGAACTACGTCGTCTGGCCTTCTCTTCTTCAGAGAGCCGGGTTACCCGGCCGATCTCCATGGGTTCTACAGGAGCGTCAGAAGAGGAAAGGGGTGCTTGGAACCTTGGTGCGAGACGAATGGGTGGACGCACCACTGGGCGTCTGGAACGGTCCCGGTCCCTCTCCAGGCGTCTCTCCTGAATGCGGTAATCTAAGGAGGAGCAGAGAGCAATGAGACCCTCCAGTGTGTCTGGTATCACCCGAGTGGTCAGGTCGTCTTTTAGGCGCTCACATAGAACGCGACGAAAGGCCGCCTTCAAGGCGCTGCTGCCCCAGTCTGTGTCATAGGCCAGTGTCCGGAAGGAAATTGCATATTGAACAAAAGACTGTTGTCCCTGTTGCAGATCCAGCAGAGCGGCTTCAGCAGCAGCCTGTCTACCAGGGACGTCGAACACGGAGAGGAAGGCAGCTACGAAAGCATCACAGTCATCCAGAAGAGCAGACTGGCGATCCATTAGAGGTGATACCCATGCTAGGGCTGGTCCCCGGAGCAAGGAAACAATGAAGGTGACTCGGGACCGGTGCGCGGCATATACCTCTGGCTGACTTTGAAAATGTAGACTGCACTGATTGAGGAAACCGCGCAACAATTTAGGATCTCCTTCGTATTTATCTGGCAGGGGTAGGCGTGGAGGCATGGTGACGTGTGCCACTCGAGGAACAGCAGCTAAATGGGAGGATTCAGCGGGTGGAATCGCTGAAGGCCCTGGACCCTCCATATGCTGCTGCATGCGTTTCAAGAGGGCAGTGATGGAATCCAGTTTCTCGTCCAAATGCTGGATTTGCGTGGCATGCTGCTCAAGGACAGCGGCCTGCTGGAGAACCGCCTGAGAGACCTCAGTGGGGTCTAAGGACATAGTTGCGGTAATGGCACTCTGATTAATGTCAGAGCTGTAACTCCTGATGGGCAGGAACCCGCAGGAGAGGGAGTGCTAGGGAGCGCTGAGTAGGGTGCGGTGCTCGGCGTGCGTTGGCTGTCAGTACTGGTACCGTGCTGCGGCCTAGGCCGGATAAAGGTGCCAGCCGCAAGGCTGGATGACAAACCCCAGAGGAGCTGGAAGTGAGCCCTGGATGATACCCTACTGACAGCACCTACTCTCCTGCGGGGGAGAGTGAAGGCTAGGGAGCGAGGTGTGGGGAGCGGAGATAGAGCGCGAAGGCCTGTAGGCTGAAACTCTCCTAGGAGAAATTGACAAGGGATAGAGGAGAAAGTTAGACTGACCTGTCCTGAGAGGAAGACAACAGGACTCCTGTAACTGGAACAGCTGTACCAGGGTAACTGCGAGGTCTGGGAGTAGGCCCAAGGCAGAAGTCAAGGCAGGCCGGGTCACACACAGGAATGGCTTTGCAGGTTACCAGAGAGGCTGGCAGGGAGAGTAGTCAAGGCAGGCCGGATCATACACAGTGGTAGCTTTAAAGAATTCAAGGCAGCAGGCAGGAGAGTAGTCAAGGCAGTCCGGATCATACACAGAGGTAGCGTTCAGGATTTTAAGGCAGCTGGCAGGAGAGTAGTCAAGGCAGGCCGGATCATACACAGTGGTAGCTTTAAAGAATTCTAGGCGGCAGGCAGGAGAGTAGTCAAGGCAGTCCGGATCATACACAGAGGCAGCGTTCAGGATTTTAAGGCAGCTGGCAGGAGAGTAGTCAAGGCTGGCTGGGTCATACACAGAAAGGCTAACAGATAATACTACGCTGGCTGAGACAACTGGAACACAATCAGAGTGCACCAGTGTCTGTCCGGAGCTGGGAGAAATAGGCGCCGCAGGATGACGTCACGACGCACGTGACGCGGCGTCGGCAGAAACCGGAAGAGAACCGGAAGAAGCCCTGCAAGACAGCCGGAGCTGGAGCGGGGGTGACAGTTCTTTCATCTTCTTTCTTCCTTATTCTCTCTTCCTTCTTGTCTTCATGATACCTGTTAGAAAAAAAAATAGAAGCATTATTGGATGCGTCATGTATAGTGTTGAGCGAGCACCCCGATGCTCGGGTGCTCGGGTGCTCTGACCGAGCACCGCCGGAGGCTCGAGTGCTCGGCCGAGCACCCGAGCCCCATTGAATTCAATGGGGCGACACGAGCATTACACCAGGCACCCCCTGCTCTGATGAGGGGAGGGTGCCTGGTCAATGCCCCCCTTCATCTCCACAATGCCCCTCTTCCACAATGTCCCCCTTCCACAATGTCCCCCTTCATCTCCGCAATGCCCCCTTCATCTCCGCAATGTCACCCTTCCACAATGTCCCCCTTCATCTCCGCAATGCCCCCTTCATCTCCGCAATGCCCCCCTTCCACAATGTCCCCCTTCCACAATGTCCCCCTTCCACAATGTCCCCCTTCATCTCCGCAATGCCCCCTTCATCTCCGCAATGTCCCCCTTCCACAATGTCCCCCTTCCACAATGTCCCCCTTCATCTCCACAATGTCCCCCTTCATCTCCGCAATGCCCCCTTCATCTCCGCAATGCCCCCTACCTCCAGTCCCTGGTGGTCCAGCGGAGCGTCTGTAAGATCTGTGCCTCCTTCGGCACAGATCCCTGCCACCCGAACATGGCGGGCGAGCACATGGCGGTACTCGTACGAGTACCGCCATGTGCCGAGCAGAGCGATGCTCGAGCCGATCCGAGCATCGGCCGAGCATGCTCGCTCAACACTAGTCATGTAACTAACCCACACACCCTTGCATAGTTTAAAGGGATAGTAATGTCAGAAAAAAAGTATTAGACATATGGTAGCTACAATTAAAAGAGAATACTTGCACTTATTAATATCTCTCAAACCATTATGGTTTGAGAGATATAGGAAAATAAAGTTTGGTTTGCAAGCACATGTAGAAGACCGTTTCAGTGAAATAATTATTTTTTACTAACATGATATCGGCTCATCTGCAGAGCCGCCTGATGCAAATAAGACCGGATATCCCTGCAGTCAGTATAACGCTGACTTCAGGGAAGGGGGAGGGAGGGGGTAATGTTACGTTCAGTTATCTCTTAAACCATAAAAGTTTGAGAGGGGAACCTGAGGACAAATCAAATATTTTTACCATAGCTACAATATGGGGATTAGTAATATTTAAGTATTACTATTCCTTTAAGGTAACCAGGCACAGAACTCTCCAGTCGTAGAGGAGAAGCGGACGGACAATGCAGACTCAGAAATGCCTTCTCTGCAAGATGTCTGCGCTTTTCATGATGCCTATAAAGGTCTATTTTTCACTACTGCCGCAATTATTATTGAAATTACAAGAACGTAGATGCATATCGCTATTATTATTAGTATTTGGGGCTCAATATAATGAGGATGATAGTTCCGTTTAAGAAAACCCCTTGGAAAGAAATGAACAACTCCTGTAATTGGGCTAAATCCCCTGAGCCTGTCACCCTGCCCACTTGAATTTCTTTTTTCATTTTCTCTCTGAACACCTCAGGATACTGATAGGCTGACAGGAGGATCCATCTTACCTCCTGGACAAAACCACACCATCAGCAGGAATCTGAAAGCCAAAAGCAAACCCTTTCAAGAAAAACTCCTTGTTCTTATGGTGGTAAGTGTGTAACAACTTAATCTGTTTAGCTGGACAGGCATCTGGCCCTTGATTAGAGCTGCAAAAGGAGCCCTTTGCTGGCCTGCCATCCTTTCATTTGATACAGTCTGCTGCTAGTGGCCCTAATCAAAGAATGAACATCCGTGCTTTCCCCCGGCCTCTGAATTCACTCCTTGTGCTGTCCATGACCCTCCTCAGGTGTAAATATTCTGGCCCAGGTATCCATATCACTATGACCAAATGAAGTATTTTTGTGCTGTAATACCCTAAATGCCTAGCAATGATCCATGCAAGCCATCCCCTATAATGGGTGTATGCAATAAGATGTGTGTACCTAATTACACTAGCGCTCTCTTCCAGCTACAGATCCATAAGCACATTTGACATCATCTCCCAGCTCTCTTCATTACTGAAGAGAGGACCGCGCGGGAGTTCCAACTATATAGAGGTCTGTGCAGAAGGAGGCACAGACCTCTCCTGTCATGCCGCTGGACCACCAGGGAGGTAGGAGATGGACACCGGGGGGGGGGGGGGTCAATAAGGGCAATGTGGTGATTGGGGGCAATGTGAGGGGGGCAGACATGCAATTTCTTCACCAGTGCCAGGTGGCTTCTAGTTACACCGTACTACCATGACTGTACTGGCACTCTTCATAGCAGTAGGAGGGAACATGGAGCTAGGCACAGGGGTAATGGTATGTTGTGGGACATTGTGATCATGGGCAGGTAAATCCCAGGGGCTAGGTGAGATTGAAATGGGGCTAGGCTAAGTTGAGATGGGGCAAGTTGGATGCACCCTGGGCTGGGACATGTCAAGAGGCAAGCTGAGGGGGCTGAGAGGTGGGTTGTATTTAAGGGCTGGGCTGCCCTCCTGGAACACCAAGAAATTTCCTGGTAGGACATGTGTGCTGTGGCCAGCCTTGCCTACAGCCGCTTCAGACTTGTGAATGGCTGAGGATGATGTGAGCTGCAGTTCAACAACAGCAACATGTTTAGTACAGTGTACTTTTATAAAAACCCAGCAAAGCAGGGGTCATTTAATCAGAAGTTGACTAAGCCAGAGGCTCAGTTTCATGGAAAGCAAGGGGAGCAATCCATTACCTGTCTAGTAGATTTGGGCGTATTTGAAGGTGTGTGTGTGTGTATGAGGGGATGGGGTGAGCGTGTAGTTGTGTGAGGGATAAGATTTTTAGGGATGAGGGTATGAACAGCCCCTGGTTTCTGCTCTCTTTTCCAGGATCCAGTTGTGTCTAAATTTGAACTCCATAATGTGCTTGCCATAAAAAGTTTAATAAATTATGAGTTCACTACATTTCAGTATTGCTTCTTTATGTGATTTTATATATTTTATATATTAGTTGTGCTGCTATACAGGTCTGTAGTATATCTGTTAACTATCCTCTGGTTTTGAATCCGTCTCCCTACTTTTTGCATGCTAGCCAAGTCTCCAAGTTGTGCCCTACAGTCCTGTGGGAGGATACTTTTCCCCATGGTTCCTATGCCCCAGAGAGGGCAAAACAGAAATTCCACTACGTTCTTTATGAGTAAATAACCCTTGCTTCATTGTTGTTTTCTCAGTCTGGACCTTGAGGAAAAACGTTTTGTACACCCAGATTTATACATGTAAAAGTATCAGTGCTATAATAAAATGGACCACATGATGGCACTATTATGCAGCAAAAATCACAAATAATGGTTTTCTAAACAGAGATCCAGGAATTAGGAACTCCAGAACAGGTGCAGATGTATTTTTATCAGTTGCCTGTCATATTCATATGCAGAGCATACTAGGGCACTATTGGGAATAACATCAGTGGCACAGCCAAATTTTCTACAGCAACTTGGCTACTAATCTTTCAGATGATAGAGAAAATCAATCCTGCTCTGTTCCATACAAATTATGAAAATGTGAACCCTGTGTATATATATCATACCAATTTGTTAATATACTTATTAAAAAAAAAAAGAAAAAAAAAGGTTTTGTTGCATATTATGCCCAAAGTATGTTTAAAGTGATAGTAGTGGCGCTTTAAATGTTGCTCCCCAAGTCTTCTGTATGTTAAAAGTAACAGATTGTGCTATGTCTCATACCTTACATGTTTGTAGTTCTAAAGTTATGCAGAGATAAAGATCCACCACCCATCCATTCTGCATTCGTCTCACAGAAGATGCAGTCTGGTCAGGACGGCTGCAGTGAGGGAAAAGCTTCAGTAAGCAAAGGGAAATCCTGTCCTCCTTCGTCAAGGGGGGGCCAGGATTTTCCTTATACTTACTGAAGTTTGTCCCTCGCTGCAGCCGTTGAGTTCCACGAGCCGAGTACAGATTTGGTGGGAGGTGGCCAGAAAGGGGCAGGGGGGGAGCTTTAGCTTTTCATAACTTCTGAACTATAGACATGTAAGGTATGAGACATAGCACAATAGGTTGCTTTTAACACACAGAAGACTCAGGGAGCAACTTTTAAAGCGCCATTACTATCACTTTAAGTTTGCTTACCTGATGAAGGAACCTCATTTTAAGTGAGCACTAAACAATACAATTTGCCATATTTATTAGTTTACATAAATACTTTAGATTACATAGTAACATAGTAAATTAGGTTGATAAAAGACACAGGTCCATCAAGTTCAACCTTTGCATCGCAACCCAGAGAAATGAGAATTATATAAGCTTTCCTTCTGCCCAATATGTTAGTCTTTATCGGAACTTCCTGTTTTTCCTACTAAGACACAGTATAGCCCTGTATGTTGCCTCTAGAAAGAAATGTATCTAATCTTCTCTTAAATGTATCCATTGTATCTGCCATTACCACGTCCTTGGGCAAGGAATTACACAATTGTAAAAAATGTAAAAACCCTTCCTCTGAAGTTTAAACCTCCTTTCCTCTAATCTCAAGGGGTGGCACCTGGTTATTTGATCAGGCCTTTGAATGAATAGCTCACCAGGGAGATCCATGTATTGACCTCTCATATACTAGTACATTGTGATAAGATCTCCTCTTAGTCGTCTTTTCACAAGAGAAAATAAACCAAGTTTGTATAATCGTTCTTCATGCTTCCTATGTCCTCTCTTCTTCCAGACAACAGTCTACATCCTGTTACCAACCCCTTTTAAGCCCTTTCATTTTACTCCTCCATCACACACACTTCCTTTATGCATCAACCCTCCCCATGACAGGTTTCCCCTCCTTTACCCTGCGGTCCCTTCTGGGGAATTTCTTTCCCTTAATTAATTTTGTTGCTCTAGAATATCCTTTTTCAGACCTGCTGCCCAAAACTGCAATGTATATTCAAGGTAAGGTCTAACCAATGATTATACAATGGCAAAATGATGTTATCCACTCTTGCTTCAATAACCCTTTTTATGCAAGACAGGACTTTGTTTTTGCTACTGCTATTTGACATTGGTCACTGCTTCCATGTGTGTGTGTGGTTTACAAGGTTTTCCATGTCTTTCTCTAGCAACGAGTCCCCTCAAATGATTCCACTAAGTTCATAATTAGCATTTGTTCTGAATTCATTACCCTGACGAATTTAGTGTTGTGTGCAAATATTGATATTTTGCTTTTTATATCTATTTGCAGTTAATTCATAAATGTGTTAAAAAGCATTGGACCAAGTACTGGACCCTGAGGTACTATACTCTCAAACAACCCTAATTTGCTTATTTTATACCCCGGCCTCCTGTGTGACACTATAACAAATGCCTTTGCAAAATCTAGATATACTACATCTACTAATTTACCATTACTATTTACTTCTTCATAGAAGCTCAAAATATTAGTTTAGCACAATCAATTCTTCATAAAATCATGTGAATTCCTGCTAATAATATTAGTTTCTACGTTGTAACACTGAATATAATGCCTTATTATCCCTTCTAGCATATTTCCCACTACAGAGGTCAAACTCACAGGTCTATAATTCCCATTTTCTGTTTTAGTTCCCTTCTTCAATAAAGGCACCACATTGGCTTTATGCCAGCCTTGTGGCACTGAGCCTGTGGTAAGAGAATCTGTAAACAGTAAAAAGAGGGGTCTTGCTAACACTGCACTGAGTTCCTGAAGAACCCTTGGATGTATATTATCAGGACCCGGTGCTTTGTCAGTCTTAATTTTGTTCCGTCTTCCCATGACCTCTTCCTGTGTTAACCTGATATCTGATAATGATATGGTTTTATTTATTACTTGTTGAGGGTCTTCTACTATTACATCAGTCTTTTCCTTATTCTCTCTAATCAACTCACATCTATTTTTGAAAGGTCCAATACACTCCCTCTTTGCTATTTGTATGATTGAAAAAAATGTTGGCATTAGTCCTACTCTCCCTTGCAATTAGAGTTTCATTATCTATACTAGTATGAAAGCCCATGTACATGGGCTAAAATGCACCCAGTGGCCCCTGCTGCTGCCCCGGAGCCTGGAGCAGAAACAAGCAGTGAGCCGATCAGCACGTTCGTCCGGTCTCTACTGCGCATGACTGCATCATTCCAGCAGTCTGAGCATGTGCAGTTACGCACACAGGGAGCTCCGCTGGCTAGCGCTTTATAGTATTTAGATTTGCTAACCTAATTGCTTTTTTTTGCATTCTCTGTTGCATTCCCTGTATTTTAAGAAACAGTTGTCCGTTCCTTAATCCTTTGAGTGCTAGAGGGGTACTCATTGTATTGCTCTGCAATCAGTTGTGTACTCCTCTGGTACTCAAAGGGTTAAATAGTTTGAATGCCCTTTTCCTTGCCATTTCTTTCTTTACATTTGTATTTAACCACACTGGCTGTGATCTACTTCTTTTGAATGTGTTCCTCACTGGTATATACTTTTGAATACATTTCTGCAACTTGCATTTAACCCCTTAACGACCGGGGTATCAGCACCGTGACGCGATTCAACGTCTGCGGAGCTTTTTGTTTTTTGGTTTTCCGGTTCTGGACTCCCCGAACGGCATGCAGCCACGGGAGGAGCCGGAACTCCATGACGGTCATAGTATGTCATGGGTCGTTAAGTCAGATCGACCCTTGACGTACTATGACCGTCAAGGGTCGTTAAGGGGTTAAATTCTATAATTCAACTTTAAACATTTTAAAATTCCTCCCAACAAAATTGCTTGTAAAAAAACATATTAAATTCCTAGTTATAAAAACACCTAAACCATGTTTACCTGTAATCATGGTGTGTTATACAGACTAGATGTAGTTTGTAGTGGAGGGCCGGATGGACCTATAAAAGGGGACTGATGGAAGTGTTCCATTCAGTTTGGGTCCCCCATTTCTCTGCAGATGATTACTGTTTGAAAGCAGGTCAGTCCCACCAGAGGATACTAAATATTGTATTTCTTTAGGAGTAATGGTTTAGGCATTTTAACTAGGAGTTCAACACTTTTCATTAAAATCAATTTTGTCAGGAGGAATTTTTTATTTTAGTTTTTAATCTAAATTAATTCTGTAAGCCACAAAGATGGCAATATGTATTGATTAGGACTCACTTAAAATGTAGTTCCTTGGCGTGGTAAGCATGCTTTTGCCAAACTAGAGCAGCACAGAATTGTTTTTGTGTTTTTTCACTTTTGTTAAACATTGAAATGTTGACCATACATTTACCTTCTCACTTAAAAAAAGACTTAAAAAAGACCTGTGTGCTGACTCATGATCACATGAGATTTTGCATCTGGGCATTTAACTGAAGATGGTGAGAGTGCTTCCCATTTGGACTTTATATACAGTATATATATATATATATATCATCATGTATATATCATGTTGTGCTAACGCTGTGAGTGTCCTCTTATTTTTATATGCTAGAGATGTCTCCATTAAATTGCTTCATATTTTTTTGGAATCTCTCTGGTATCCGTGCAGTTATCGTGTGTGGATGTTTAACCCTTTGAGTGCCAGAGGGGTACGCAATACATTGCTAAGCAATGCGTTTCGCACCCCTCTGGCACTCAAAGGGTTAACTTCAGTTTTGAAAACTAAGTGACAAAAGTGTTCAGGGCAGCAGATTAACAAGTAGAGCATTATACAAGTATTAAACTGCTGGATGCCGCACTATAGGGAACAAATAAAAATTGTGTTGATAAAAATTAGGCTTTTAAATATCAAAGAGGTCTCCAGTGCATTGCAAAAATTTAAAAAGACCTTTAATTTATTGGGGAGCTTTATTGGTTCCCTGTGATGTATTTGGTCCCCCCCCAGATTGCTCCATTTTGTCCTTATGCAAATACCCCATTAGATTTTGTAATGTCATTCATCATGTTCCAATATGTAGAGTGACTACTGTAAAACAAAATGTCCATTCTATTGCCTCATTTGTAGTGGAAATTTTAATGTGTTGAAGTACAGAGCTGATACTTTTACTAAGGTGCTCACCTCTACAAGCACTCCCCATACCCAAACAAAACCAAACAGACACAAATATTTTGTGGCAAAAAAGAAGTCACACTTTATTTTCTATGCTTACAGATTAGTATCCTAACCGGAGTGGGGTTCAACCCCACCCCTCCCAGAAACACCAATGCAGCACTTCTATCCCCAAAGAGTAGGTGACTAAGCCACTCCTGCACTCAGACACTGCCACAACCAAACCACACCTGCATCTGGCTGCCCTCACTTGTGAAGTCTTTTGCTCCACACCACCACCAGGAATATGGGGCATCTCACTACCCCATCTCTGAACCCATCAATCTCCAACTTGCTCCTCCCGTGACTCCATGACTGATGGCCACCCTCCGACTTCTGTAGGTGCTCAGGGTGGGTTGCTGCTTTGACTTAAAGGGAAAAACAGGTTAGAATTGTGAGGTCAGCCTGACTGACCTTACCTTTTATGCACACCTAATCTCCCTAATCTCTTAAACTCCACCTACACCTTTTCCCACCACTTGAAGATGCCCAGCCTGCAGTCTCCATTGTTCTTTGACCCACCAGCTTCCTGATGGGTGCCCCCGGGTGCCACCTTGATGTGCCTGAGTGTGAGCACCTTTATGCCACTCGTTCCCAGACAGTCACTTGCTTAAACTAAGGTGCTCACCCCTACTGGCACTCCCCCATTCCCAAATCAAAACTAAACAGACACTAATAGTTTGTGGCAAAAAGAAGTCACATTTTATTTTGTATGCTTACAGCTAGTACCCTTACCAGAGTGAGGTTTCACCCCCAACCCTCCCAGAAAAACCATTGCTACACTTCCCTCCCCAAAGAGTATGTGGCAGAGCCACACCTGCACTCAGCCACCACCTCTTCCAGACCATGCCTGCATATGGCTGCTCTCACTGGTGAAGCCCTTTGCTCCACCCCATCAGGAACAGGGGGCAGGCCAGACATGTCCAAACCTTGCACTCCCACCTGATAACCTCTTCAAATGCAGCACCTTGAAGTTGATATTATGCCTAATACAAGGTAAAACCAATGTCCTCAGCTACATTATCACTTGTGAGCCCTCACTGAACCCATTCCTGTGACCACTGCTGCGTGCACCAACTTTACCCTAAATGTGCCCCAAATCTTACATCCCTGCCACATCTGTGAACAATTACAATTCCTCACTCAACTGGACTGGGCTCAGTCACAAAGAAGCCACAATGAAATACTCCAGAAACATTTTTCAGACTTTCAAATCCTTCCTCAGCTGCTTCGTGACCCTTAATTTAAAGTCAATCCTGTTGTTGCGCTCTTCACATCTCTGATTAAAAAACCTACCCATTGGGATTACCCTACAGGCAAAATTCAATACCACAAATAGCTCATTTGTTTTACACAAACCCCACCCCCCTTTGTTGGCTTCCATCACCTGTTGCACTAGATACTTCA
The DNA here is from genome assembly GCA_037306005.1 of Rhinophrynus dorsalis. Lineage (NCBI taxonomy): Eukaryota > Metazoa > Chordata > Amphibia > Anura > Rhinophrynidae > Rhinophrynus > Rhinophrynus dorsalis. Next base: position 158,510,574 of record CM074719.1, read on the forward strand.
CTTTGACCACTTATTCTGCTGTCAACTTGCACTTTCCCTTGTATCAATTTCTAAGCACAGATACAATAGTCTATGGCACAGCCATACTGTTTTGGCCCCCTGCAACTCCACATCTGACACCTGCACCAAGCACCAATGTATGAATGAACTAAACACCTCAAAATATGCACACGATACTGCACACTCCATCAGTAAGCACTTATTTACATATTACTCCCCCCCCCATGCAACAACCTATATAAAACTTTGTGGATTAAGTGGCAACAACTGAAATGCTGACTCTGTATCCAGCAATGCTCCAGAACCCGTCCTCTTCACGATCTCCAAGATCTCCTCAAATGACTGATAATGTATGCTACACACCCCTTTATCTACAGCAGCATTCACTGACACACCTTCTGGATATGACAAGTGCTGTATCAGCCTAAATTTGACTGGCTTTTGGGCACCACCCCAAGCAGTGATTTCACCAAACCCTCCAGAGGAGGTTCCTCAAACGGTCCTCTTATCGCCCCAGTCCTACCTCCTTCTCACTCTTTTCTTTTACCACCCCTGGGTGGGCGTATACTGACTTCAAGTTCCGCATCTTAACAACCTTCAGCAATGATTCATTAACCAGTATATCCAAACTCCTCTTAAATCCTTCCTACAGCAATTCTGCATTGACCCTCTCTGCGTATGCAGCCAGCCACCTTACCAGCTTATTTACCACCACTGCCAACTTTGCCAACTCCAGGCCTCTAAAAGGCCTGCCTCACTTCACCCTTGCCCCCTTGCTTACACTCCACTAGTAGGTGATAACCCTGCACTACTTACACTTGTGCTTGAACCTGCAAGCGAAGCCCCTGATAATTTATTTTCATTATAATCCCAACAGACCATCTTGACTGATACGGGACCTGCATTCTGCTTAACTACTCCCCCTATTGGACTCACCACACACTTAACCATTACCATATTAGTCCACAAATTAATGTCCTTTGGCTCAAAACCCAAAGACTTGGACGCATCTTTCTTTCTCCTAAACTCCCTATCATAATCCAAGCACACCGAGCCTCCATGCCTCATGTACAGATCCACAATAAGGTAATTATACTTTAGCAAGTTCTGTGCTTCTTCTGGCTTAGCCGCCAAGTATGCTCTAGAAAAGTATTTATCACTTTAAAAACAGTTTTTCATTTTTCTTTGCTTTTTTTACTTTTAATTTCCTTCCCTTTCAACAGGAGCTTCCATATTGAAAGGATTTGCATGACTGTTCCTCCTCATTAACTAAGAAGCCTAAGAAGGTGGAGAGATGATTTTCTGGACAGGTCAGTTCTGCTTAGATCATATTCCCCAACTACTAAATCACAAACCTCTCAAATTATTACAATGTTTGGAAAATGAAAAGAACAAGGTATAGGCAGTTTAAATATATACATTTAATGAGACCAAAAGTTGTGTAGTTAACAGGTCCACTTTAACCTCTTAGATTCTTAGATCTCCAACTCATTCCATCACAATGCATTGGAGACCTCTCTAGGGGATCAATTTAATATACCACGGTAAAACTGTCTGTAGGGTGAAAATGATTCCGAATGGTACAGTGTTGCTGTAAGAATCCAATTGTCCTACCAACAGGAACAAAGACAAGCGTTGGCCCAGAGAACCTCACTTGTGGCCCAATGTTCATCTTGTGGTTTTTGTTCCCAAAACTCACTCTAAATAGCGTGAGAAATGGGAACATCAAAGGAAAACGGCTAACTCTCGGTGTTTGACACACTGTCAAACACTGAGTGTGAGTTCAAAAACAGTCACCTTCCCAAACACTAACCCTACACTACCCCTAATACCATTCTAATACCAACAGCCCAGAGCTGTAACACTTATGCATCATTCATTGTAATTCTTTTTCTGTAATCTTCTATCTTCCATCATCTTCTATGGTCTTTCTTCTCATCTTCGTTATTCTCATCTTTATTATTCTCATCTTCTTATCGTCCTTCTGTTCCAAAAAGCCACAAAGATATGCCATAACTGTACAGGAGGCAGTGAAAGGAAAGCAGTGCAAAAATCCCCTCCCAAAGATACCTCTCAGGCTGTTGTCTGAGCCACACTGAGGGAAATTTGAACAGAGACTGGCTTTTATATGACCAGTCTCTGTTCAAAATGGTTCCCATACTACAATTGGCTTTGATGTGGGGTTACGAACCTCCCAGCCAATCAGCTTCTAGAGGATTTGTCATCCGTTTTGCTAGAAACTAATTGGATGGGAGGTTTGTAACCCGACATTGCAGCCAGTCGTAGCATGGGAACCATTTTGAACAGAGACTTGTCATATGAAAGCAAGTCTCTGTTCAAATTTCCCTCAGTGTGGCTCAGGCAGTGGTCCAAAAGGTATATGTTTTGGGAGAAGGGAGACTTGAAGAAGGTTTTTTTTTTTTTTTTTTTTTTTTATAGTGGCATTAGTTTTCCAAAGAGGAGAATGATAAGAAGATGAGAAGAACAAAGGAGAAAGGAGATGATGGCTGATAGAAGATTAAAGAATAATATTTCAGTGGATGACCGAGGTGCTGAAGACCCTGCTGGACAGCAGAATTACAGGTTAGTGTTTATTTTCGTCCACTGGTTATTTAGCTTTTTTTTTTAGCTTTTTTACACTTCAATTCCAGGGTCAGCAGTTTTAAACATGCACTAAGGGACTCTTCACCTAATTTTTGAGGTGCAGATTTTTGGAGATAAAGTGGGGTCCCTTAACACATGTTACTACCCAATGCATGGAATTGAATCAGACATGCAAAATCTTTATTATTGCCTCCTATGGGCACAAATTTAGTGCAAGACGTGTTTTTCTTTTCTTTTGGTACTTTGCCACAGCACAGTTATTTGGATGGCTTACTTTGCTTGAAAAAACTATTGTGGGCTGTTTTTTTCCAGTGGATATTGAATCGAGCCCTAGAATTCAAGCTATTACAGTGGAACTTTCATATGATTAATATAACGCCACAAATGATAGTTACATTAGCAATATCCACAGACTTATACTTAAAAATAAAACTAATTGCTGCATTAACAAAAAAGAACCTTTTAACCAGGCAGGCACTGGCTGGGATCTTGCAGGAGGCACTCTCCGTGCCTGTGCTGTCAGTCCCTTCTGGTGCCATATGGCACAGACACAGTCAACTCACCAATTGTGGAGTTGAAGGGCACGGACAGCACAGATGCAGAGATGCCGGTTCTGCAAGATGTTTGTGCTGTTCCCCGGTACCTGCCTGGTTAAATGGATCTTTTTTCATTAATTCAGCAATTCTTTTTATTTTCAAGTATAAGTCTGTGGATATCGCTAATGTAACTATCATGTGAAACTTCCACTTTAAATGTATCCCTGTTTAAGCACATGTAAGTTAATCAGATGCTCAGTCATTCTGACTCATCCCCCTGTGCTCCAGCATGAATGTTTTTTAACTTATTTTTTATTATTATATTATTCAATTTATTTTATAGCCTGCAAAACGGGTCTGTGACTCAACTGCTATATCCGTAATGGATCATAATAGCTCTGTGGAGAAAACAAGAATGAGGTGCCTTATAGTGAAACATTTAGAAAATCAAACTGTAATCATCTTCAACTGTAATCAACTTCTAAAATGCACAGAGAGTTGCATACTCACAAACTCCTTAAAGGAGAGCTAACACCTAATAATACTCCATCTTACCACATAGCTTACTATAGCCAGAAAACCCTAATTGTTACTATGAATTTTTGCCCTTGTACCTTGCTTTGATAACATCTTCAATGAGTCCTGGATATCATGTTCATGGAGGCAGACATGACAGTTGCTAGCAAAACCACAGAACCTCAAACTCTGCACACTATAATCTTTAAAGTGGAACTACCAACCCAAGTAAAGTTAAACCCCAAAAATTACCCATCTGGCAACTAGCTGAACAATAGTACTAGTCGCCAGAATAATTACCTCCTTATAGCTAAATTCTACTGCTCCCGAGACTGACAGCCAGGCAATAGCTCTTTAAAAGAATCTGGGTGCCTGCGCCGTCAGTCGCTTAAGGTACCATACGATACTTAGCAACGCCTCCTAGACCAAACTGGGACTGACAGCGCAGGTGTGCAGACGTCACTGTGCAAAGATGTCTGCGCTGTTTCCTGGCTGTCAGTCCCAGTAGAATTTCTCTGTAAGGAGGTAATTATTCTGACAACTAGTACTTTTGTTCAGCTAGTCACCAGATGGGTCATTTTTGGCTTTTAACTTTACTTGGGTTGGTAGTTTCACTTTAAGGACTAGCGGGATGTGGATTGTATTGCTTCAGTTAAGAAAGCTCATGCAGTCTACTTGCTTAAGTTTAGAAAAAAACTTCCAGCAACTGTCATGTCTGCTTCCGTGGATGTGACTTCTGGAATTGATTGAAGATGTTCCCTATTGAACAAAGGCAGAAGGGTAGAATTCACAGTAACCATTAGGATTTTCTGGCCATAGAAAGGTAAATATATGATTGGGTGGGATTAATAGTACTGCTATTATTATTAGGATATTAGAATCAGATCATGGCAAAGCAAGAATCATGAAGTATATTCTAGGTTCAGACTTCTTCCTTCTTCAGCTGCTTCCCTCTGCAGACCAAACAGTATGTAATGTACACTTGTATTCACCTCAATAAGATCAGAGTAAATAAAGGAGGTGTCCCACATCAGGTTAAACTGTAACCCATAACATGCTGATATCACTGTTATACTCACATTTTCAGATGGCTGAACACCAATGTACACTGATAACAACGTTCAAGGAGATGAGACACAAAAACCCAGGCTTATAGTGGTTCTCACGGTGTACGTTGGTTCTGTGGTGAAACTGTTCCCCGGTAGATGATGGTAAATTTCGGGAGAAGGATACTAATACTTTTTGTATTCAAATGATTTATTGATAACAAACAACAAAAAAGCTCTAAATGAGTCAAACTAAAATAGCTTCATGAGGTCATCACACATTTCATCAGGAGCAATTCAGAATACAAGATAAAATAAGAGCTCTGTGTATGTCTCACACTATTCAAGCATACTTAGGGGGAGATTCACTAAGCAGTGATAAAGAGGTGATAAAGTGGAGATGACTTATCCAGTTTATCACTTCTTCAGTTCCTATGTTATTCTCTAGAGCCTATGCACTAAGATCTCCAGTGTTGAAGAAATATTAGTGCATAGGCACCATAGAATAACAGAAGAATTGAAGAAGTGATAAACTGTCAGTTGTTTAGCTGAAAGAAAAATGAAGAGAACCAACCCCAGTCCTCAAGAGCTACCTACAATGCATGGTTTCATGGTATCTCTGCTTGTGCATAGGTGGATAAATCAACAGCTCAGTATCTTGTGCTCTGTTGGCAGATCTTGAGGACCACAGTTGGCCATGCCTGGAATAGAGAGAGAGAGAGAGACTCACACAAACAGAGTTTTTATGTTCAAGACACTATTTTTACACATTGCAAGTAGAGGGCTCTCACATTCATAAAACAAAAGGAAGAAAACAACAGAAAGTACACAGCATTGAATACAAAGAAGGAAAGCAGGTGTTAATACAAGTTAAAATAAGTAAACTATTTATATTCTATTAACACCCTTCCCTTAGCTCTAATCAGTCTTGAAGGAAAATTTATATATGTACTGCCTTATGTTTCATATGTACCCCAGCTTGCCTAAATGTTATGTTTTTTTAAAACTGCTCTACTAGATTTGCATTTGTCAAGCATGGATTAACAATATTAAAAAAGTGCCCATGCACACTGAGACTTTGGGTTAATTCCAGTGACTCTGGGTAATAGGCATGAGAACATATTGGGGGTCAAGCATGATCATTATGTACTGGCACACAATGGCAGACATTCATCAAGCTACAAATTGCTAAATGTGCCCTATACATTATACATTTATCAATGGTCATATCATATTTGGCAGTCAATTATTCATCATTGAACAATGACATGACAGTTCTGCAGATTCCATCCTTCTGCTTCACTCTGTTGGATTCCATAGTAGTCAATAGAGACGAACATATACATATACATAAGCTGTATGCAAATGTGTGTGTATCATCAAAATTGCAGCTTTTCATCCATTTTCGTAATATTTCTCTACCTCAGATAAACAAGACAGGGAAATACAAATGATCATTGAGGAACATCTGAAGATATCCATCAATGATCTCAGTGCAGGACTGGCACAGAGGAGTACATTGGATACACTACTATTGTGTGTGTGTGTGTGTGTATGTGTGTTTTTTTTCTCTACACACCATTCCTGTGGTGTGATCTTTTTTTTTTTTCTTTGGGGGGGGGGTGTTTTGCCAGAAATAAAATATGTATATATTGATCACACATAGACACAGATATGTGCATGCATAGTTCATTAAAATAAGACAATAAACAGATGTGGATTGTGAGTTGTGATACATCCCTCACATAGCATGGAGGAGGTTGTCAGTTGCTTGAAACAAGTAAAAAGATACATTTTTATTAGTTGAAACTGATAAATATGTCACAAATTACTTACATTTTTCATACAAAAATGGAATAAAATATTGACCTTGGATTAAAGGGATAGTAATACTTAAAATGTAAAAAAATATATGTTGTAGGGTTTATCTCCCTGAGTAAAAAAAGGGTACTCCCACTGCTGAAAGGTGTTTTATTCAAAAGTTATTAAAGATCAAAGTCACATTTTTTTAGGTGCAGTATCATTGTGAGACCTCTTTAACATTAAAGGGGAACTATCCTATATAATAATTTGCTAAATAGTTTGTAACAATGCAGTCATGCACAGTAGAGACTGCCCCTGACGCGGCTGATATGTAGCATGACTGCCCTGAGATTGGCTGGCACTGTGACCAATGTACAAGGGCTCTTCAACTAGTCACCCATATACAGGTTTGCCTCAGTGTGATCTTCATATAGTGATAACCTGTAATTGTGTTTTTTTCCTTATACAATACATGCTAGTTTAAAAATGAGCCTGGCCTTACTTAGGACAGACTGTGGTTACAGCTCTGCGCCTCAGTCTGTCAATCTTCATCTGTTCCTCCCCAAGTATTGTCCTGTTCCAACCAGCTTATATGGAGAAATCCTCCATTACTGGAGGAGGTTGGGATGTGACAATACTTGGGGAGGGAACAGATGAAGATTGACAGACTGCTTTACAGAGCTGTAACCGCAATCTGTCCTGAAGTAAGTCCCCGAATCATTTTTAAAAATATACATTTTGCTTACCATGCATTGTATAACGAAAAATAAAACAGTGATTACTGGTTATCACTATATGAAGATCACACTGAGGAAAACTTGTATAGAGGTGATAATTACCATTTAAAGGGGTTAAAAGCACAATTTAACTTAACAGGAAATTGTATTTGGCCCTTATAATGCAGTTGGGTTACTCCAAAATAACTCCAGTTTGGGCCAAAGTGAAAGAACAAGGGGCTCGATTCTATTACCAGTGCTAAAACCGGAGTTACAAGAAAAACAAGCAGAGTAAATTTTGTAAACCTGTGTTACGTCGGTATTCTATTGCAGAACCACAGTAAAACAAAACTGGCATAGACGGCATATTTCAGAGAACTAACAAAACTGGCGCTGTCTGCTTTTATTCGACTACCGCCCTAAAAAACGTGCAAAATGTCAAAATCCAAGGAAATACGCATATGTTTGACGACAGAAAGATCAAGTTCGGTGTTAGATGTGTTCCCCACATTATCAAAATCCGACATAGAGTGCCCCCCTTTGACATATTAACCCCCCCTTTTAAAAGTCGTCTTGCAGTGCTTTCTTTCACCACTTTAATTCGACTAATATTGTTCACATTCCACATTTTAACCCTTCTCCATCAAAATTCGACTTACAGTGCTTTCTTTCACCACATTCGACAAATACTATACATTTGACATTTTAACCCTTCCCCTTGAAAATTCGACTACAGTGCTCCCATGACTTTCTTTCACCATTTAAATTCAACAAATATTGTTCACATTCAACATTTTAACCTTTCCCCTTTAAAATTCGACTTATAGTGTTCTTATGACCTTCTTTCTCCATTTTAATTCGAATAATATTGCTCCCACTCAACATTGTTTATTCTACAATTTTACTGCAAAATACAGACTCTTTATGTGTCACAGTGATTCCTGTAAGAGAATGTATAACTTGCTGTGCTGTGTGAAAGACCTCTCACTCCTACTATTTGATGGCTAAACCCATTTGATGTGTTAATACTACAGTAAGAAGCAATACTAACCCCTCCTTTACTTTTGTGAGGAAGGTTACTGAATAAGTGTGACCCAATTTACATAACAATAAGTGAAACTATTATAAAAAGGAGACTCCTAATGTGGTGAAAGAAATCACTGTAAGTCAAATTTTGAAGGGGAGGTTAATATGTCGAAAGAGGGCACTCTATGTCAGATTTCTATGCTGTATACTGTATTCTGCACTGCTTTTGTTTGAACAACGATGGTTTTAAAACTGTCATTATGGCTTCTACGCCTAAACCTCTGAGGCACAGAATTTCCGACTTAAATGTAACCACAAAATAGGCACTAATACTGAGCATGGCTAATAGGATACTACTTGCACATTGTTTTTAGTTGTTTCCTATGGGCTTTTTTTTTACTGGCGGTATGTATGATTACCGCTGATTATGTTTTCACAAGTCGGATAATAGGACACTAAAACCTGACTTAAAAAAAAAAAAACGCCTGTTTTATTTTTAGCACTGGTAATAGAATCGAGCCCAAGATGCTCTTTTTACCTTGTAGATGCTAGCGGGATCTTCTCCTCCTCGCTTGTGTCTAAGGCAGGGTTAGCAACTTGTGGCTGTCAAGATGTGGCGCGTTACAGCTTCCATAATCATTACTGTTGTTAAAGGGACACTAATGTCCCATAAAAAAAATCTTCTTGTTTTGTAGATGTTAAAAAAATAAACTATGTGCCACAAATCCTATCTCTCAAATCACTATGGTTTGAGAGATATTCGCATTAAAAGTTCCCCCCTCCCTCCCCTTCTGCTGACATCAGTGTCTAGCTAACAGCAGGAGATCCCAGTCCGGGGACCGGTCTGCGGCTCCACAGCAGAGCCGAAATCACTTTATTTTAAAAAAATTACTTCACTGGAAAGGTCTACAAAGTGTGCCTGGTTTGCAAAAACACTTTGTAGATCATTCCAATGAAGTAGTTCTTTTCTAATTACGTAATTTTGGCTCTGTTGAAGAGCCTCCTCGAGTCAGCTGACACAGATTTCCTGCTGTCAGATATACAGCTAACATCAGGAGAAGGGGAGGGAGGGGGCAACTTTCAGTGCGAATATCTCTCAAACCATAGCGATTTGAGATATAGGATTTGTGGCACATACTTTATTTTTTTAACATCTACAAAAGCAGAATAATTTTTTATGGGACATTACTGTCCCTTTAACATGTTCTAACTGGAATTTTAGAACAGGGGTAGGCAACCATTTACTCCCCAGGGGCTGGCACTACAATATGCATCATTGGCTATTTGGAAATTATAGAATTGTAGTCCCAACCATTAGAAAGCAAATGATTGCCTTCTCCCATTCTAAGGGGTTAACATTCCTATGATAAACTGTTAACAACAGTAATAAAGAAAACATACCTGCCAGATCTCATTTAATTTGATTATTATTGCTACATTATACATTTTTTTACAAGTGCATTCAGTTATCAATAATCGTTTATAAGATATATGTGGCACCAAGGAGCAGTAAATATTCCAAGACAAATACTTCTTTCCTCACCATTGTAATTAACTAAAATAAATTCTTCTCATTTTTATTCTGTAACTGCGCAACTCTTTTGTTATCCATTCCTCTTATCTGGAGAGCTTTGTTGGCTACACAGGCAAATAAATATATTTCATTTAAATTGAAATCATGCCCTGAACTGTTTTGCATCGGTTTAACCCCGTGGATGCTGGAGGATTCTTGGGTGCATTGAAGAGCATCCAAGGAGTTAAAGCAGGGGCAGTCTGTTGTTGGACATCCAGCTCATTACCAATTAGCCAGCAGATAATGGGAGTTGTAGTCCCCAACAGCTGGAGGTCCAACAATTGACTATCCATAGGTTAAAGGGATAGGAGCCCTATATTTTGACTGTAGTATTCTGCAGGTGCACAATGTGCAAAGTCAGGTTGCTGTACTTGTTATTCTTTTGGTCATCATCACTTTACATTTAATACACTTTTATTCTTCTGAACATAATCACACTAATATGGTGTCCCAGGAAGGTTTCTGATCAGTGACCATCAAAGCAGAGCAGTGATATGATGAAATACTATACCTTTAGTACTGAGTGTTCCATGTGCTGCATGCTATATATTTTATGTTGTATCTTTACTCCAATGTATCACTATGCCTTCTTTCATGGACCCTGACCGAAAGCTTGATACAGACAGCTCAATGTTAGGGATATAAAACTGTAAAAAACTAAATGAAAAAAATAAATATATAGGCAATTTCATAAATAAAAGCAATACTTACCATACCTTTAATGGGGTTAAGAAATAGGTATTTAACTCGTTTAGTGCCAGAGAGCTGTCCTCTCTGGCCCTCAAAGTATTCTATCCATATATATATATCGTGGTCATTACTGCACTGTGACTGGAATAAAATGTGGGAAATATACTATGTTGGGAGGGTATTTACTAATAGGTAAGATACAAATGTCCATGCAAGATGGCACATCATTTCTATCTCTCACAATTTAACAGGGGCTTTCATCGATTTTATTTTGCCTTTCAGAACCCCAACATAATCCCACAGGAACCAAAACAATCCCCAAATGTTGCTGATTTAAAAACCTCTTGAATGCTCTAGAGGCCTCCAAAGCACTGTAGTATTCAAAGTGGATCATGCACTAAGGTTTGATGAAGAGGTGATAAAGCGAAGATGACTTCTCTAGTGACATCACTTCTCCAGTTCTATAGAGTGTATGCACTAATATCTCCAGAGCTCCATGGAATAACACAGGAACTGGAGAAGTGATATCACTGGTGAAGTCATCTCCACTTTATCACCTCTTTATCATGCCTTAGTGAATAACCCCAATTGGTTAAATCTCCATATAAATCAATGGAAAATGTTTGTATTTGTTCCTTACAGTACAGTAGATTTTCCCCTGAATTACTCCAATTGTCTTTTGAACATCTAGCCCTTTTAGTGCCAGTCTGATATACATGCACAAAACTAATGTCAGTAAAGAAGTTAAAGGAAAGTGAATGATGCAAGAATTAACAGTAGTATAAAATAATAAAAACAAAAAACTGCCAATCACAAGCCTCCATCAGCAGCCAATCAGTGCATAGCATGGAATGTATGACCCAAATAATCTGCTCATGTACCCTGTTCACAGTCTGATAAAGACTAGTTACCATTATGATCCATTCAGGTCTAGTAGGACTCTTTCCCACTTGAAGATAATTATTGTGAAGTGGTGAAACCTAGATGCAGATATCAACAAAAATCTCTACACAGAGAAAATGTATTTTGTGTAAATGTTTATATCCTGATTTGCTAAAGAGGAGACCAAGCCTTTTTTCAATATTTCTGCTGTACCTGCCAATAACACCTTTCTCTAGAAAATGCCCTACAGGAAATAACCTTTTTCTTTGTAGAAGGTGAAATCTTCTTTCCTCCAATGTCAGTGGATAGTTTTTTTAGAATGTGTATATTCCCCCTGACAAAAAGGTCCCCAGAAAGTTATTTCTATTGTTCCTGCATATATTTGTAAATAGCAATGACTTCTTCTAGACACCTCTTTCCAGAATACAAAAAACACATTTGGAAAACCTTTCCTCGTAACTAAACTCTTCTATTCACTTTTGGTGTCAATCTCTGAACTCCTTTCAGTCTCTTTTCAGTGGACCAGTGCCTAAAACTATACTGCATACTCAAGGGGAGTTCTATAAAAAAGAAAACACATTTTTTAAACTTTTAAAATAGTATTTTATTAAGTTTTTCAACAATACAAAAAAGAATAAGAGGACAAAGAGGCTTCCACAAAATGTAAATACAGACTCGTAAGGATATCTGTCATACAATACACAATACAGACATGTAAGCGTAAAGTGATTTAAAACAATGACCATATTAAAAAAGGGCAGTATAATGGTAAGATGAGTATCATGTACAGCAACTGCCTCAGAAAGGTAGTAGATATGTGTACGGTGAACCTAATAATCGTATGTGTATGGAGATGAGCTGCTATGGAGTTATCAAAATGACTCGTATAGAGAAGTAAGAGAAATCTATGTGTCCGGGGGAAATAAAAATAATAGCATCTTCTTCCCACAATTCTATACCCTTTTATGCATGTAACAGAGAAATAACAACACTTCCTAAAGATATTTCTCCACTTACTTTACTTTGTCCACAAAATCTTAATTGCCTCTGTGAATTTTGCCCATGTGATTTTGTTCAAGAGATAACATCTTCAGTCAGTCCTGGATGTCACTTCCATGGAGACAGACATGACAAGGACTGGCAGTTTTTTCAAAGTAAAGCAGGCAGAGTACAGAAACATAAAAACATAGTAACTTAGTTGATGAGGTTGTAAAAAGATATGTGTCCATCAAGTTCAGCCCATGCCAAATCACCCCTGTTGATCGAGAGGAATGTATGAAAAAACATTAAAGCCATTTCCAATTAAGCTCCAAGTGGGTAAAATAATTCCTTCTTGACTCCAAATGACAGTCAGATATTTACCTGGATCAACATCCTATTGTCACTACGCGGGGGTAGGATCCTACGTAGACCTGGCCCTGAAACCGCTGCTGGAGTGTGATGCTTGTGTACGATGCTTGGGTTCGGTGACGGCGTGCCAGGAACTCCATTGCTGCAGCCGAAGCAGTGTAAAGATGCAGGTAACGAAACCAGATTGTTCCACCCCAGTTGAGCCGGGGTGCAACCAGGATGGGAGTTCTCTGGGAACCAAAAATGACCAGGGAATGCTGGAACAGAACTAGTCCGAGAACAGGGACTGGAAAATGGGAACAGACCTGGTTGATCTGTGGTCAGAGAATTGCCGGGTCATGAGCCAGAAGAACAAGATAGTGCCGTTGTCGGGAGGATTGCCGGGTCAGTAGCCAGAAGTTTAGGATAGTGCCGTAGTCAGGAGGATTGCCGGGTCAGAAGGCAGAAGATCAAGATAGTGCCATAGTCAGGAGGATTGCTGGGTCAGTAGCCAGAAGATCAAGATAGCGCCATACTCAGGAGGATTGCTGGGTCAGTAGCCAGAAGTTCAAGATACAGAATCGGGATAATGCTCAAGGGCAACAATGCTGGGAAGCTCGTGAAACGGGCATCCATAGACTGGGGTAGCACATTTAAATATGTTGGCCAACCAATGAGGAGAGAGCCAGTAAGGGGGCTCGTCTGGGATCTGCTCCTGATTGGCAGTGTCTGTTGCCCAATGTGGAGCAACGCAGGAAGCATGAGTACGGAGAGGAAGGAGATAACATACACGCGCACTGAGCCGGTGCCTGATAGACATTGCTGGACCAGGAAGCAGGGGAGCAGCAGCCGCGAGGTAAGCGAGCCGCCGAAACTGGAGTGACACTGCCGGGCTGGGAAGCAGGGGAGTGGCGGCCGTGAGGTAAGCAAGCCGCTGAAACAGGACTGACACTGCCGGACAAGGAAGCAGGGGAGCGGCTGCCGCGAGGTAAGTGATCAGCCAAAACGGGAGTGACACCTATCTGCTTTGAAGCCAGCTGTCATAATTCTCAAGATTGTCATGTGCTAAACAGGTATCCATTACATTTGTAAAAGCAGTTACAGTATCTGCAAGCACAGCAACCCAAGGCAAAGAATTACATAACTTTACTGCCCTTACTGTAAGAAATCACTGTCTTTGATTTAGTTGAAAGTGTCCTTACTCTATTCTTAGAGCCTAATTAACCCTTTCAGGCCCTAAAGGGTACATAACGCATTGTGAAGCAATGTGTTGAGCATCCAATGGTCCTTAAAGAGTTAAGATTACCAAGTGCAGTGGGGAGAGTTGTTGTCCTGTGGTCCTTCTAGCAACAGTTATGTCTGTCTCCATGGGACATCCAAGATTTATTGAAGATGTTATATCTTGAACAAAGGCTCAAGGGAAAAATTCATAGGACCCATTAGTATATTCTAGCCATATTAAGGTAAGTGAGGATTTATCATTATGAGTCATTACTTCTTCTTTAATATCTTAAAGGCTGCTCATTGAAATTTATTTAAAGACAGCCTGTGGCTTTTCAGTTGTTGCTGCATTACAAAATCTACCATTCTCAGTCAGCCATTTCTGCAGCTGATTATATTGTAAGCTGCAGCTGAACAACTGCTGAGCCACAGGTTTCCAACCCCTGATTTATGTTGAATCCAACAGATAAACATGAAAAAGTGTCATAAAGCTTAACCCTTTGAGTGCCAGAGGGGTATGCAACACTTTGCATAACTTACTGTTAAACTTGTTCTTCCCATAACTGTGTAGTCACCAATGTTCTTGGACAGTTATTGTCATATTTGTGCTATGTAACTTAGTAAATAGGACAAAGTGCTAAGTGTATTAACCCTTTTTCTGAATGCCAGAGGGGTATCCAACGCATTGCAACCTCTCTGGCACTCAAATGTTTAAAATATGCTGAAAAGAGTGTATAAAGAAATGAGTAAAGGAACAGGGAATGCAGAAGAAGTGTTAGCCTTGGTAACCGAATTGAACTCTTGTAAAGCAATGCATTGCGTAACCCTCTGGCACTCAAAGGGTTACTGAAAGTAAATCCAGAAAGTAAAATATTTGTGACTGCATTGCCCACCAATTCAGATGGGGCACCAGCATACCTTCCAACATTTCAAATTGCCAAAGAGGGACACTTGTGTTTTAGGGGGTGTTTGGAGGCGTGGCTGGTGGGCGGGGCATTAGCAGGAATTTTTAAGCTATTTCATGACCTATTGTCACCTCCTTGTGTAACCTAATAAATGATTTAGAACAAGACCAAAGTATTTTATTTACACATACTAATTTATAAACACATATACTAACATTTATACAAACAATAATGTGAGTGTTATTGCTGTAGAGCAATATTAAACACTTATATACACACAGCACAATCTGATCTCCTAAAAAAGAGGGACATCAGGGTGGGAAAGAGGGACAGAGGGATTTAGGTCTAAAAGAGGGACATCAGGGTGGGAAAGAGGGGCAGAGGGATTTAGGTCTAAAAGATGGACACTTGTGAGGTATGCACCAGTTCCAGATCCTGTAGTCCTAAAACGTCTTTTTGTTAAGAAATGATAGAAAACTGATGTTTTTCATTGTTGTTTTTTTTTTACTTAGGACCTATTGTTGGATAAAAACAATTCAGAGGATTTTCTTATTGGAGTGAGACAGACAAGTCTAGGAAAAATTAAACAGGAAAAATATAATGTTATTTAAACTGTAACATTTATGAAACAAAACAAATGCTATGTGATTTCAGGTCTGTTTAAATGTAAATGTGATTATAGTTTTTCTTTAATTTGCACATACTAAGATGTGCATGTTTGTGTTGTAAACAGCAAGGACTGTGACAGGGGATGGAGGCTCTCACAGATAGCAATATCTTATTAACTACTGGGCTGGCTATCAGTGGTTTATCTTTAATTATTAAATTGCTTCAGTGCTCTGGGCTAAAGTAATACAAACCCCTCACTCCCAGTTAATTTCACAGACAGTATTACGTTCTGCTACTGGCACAGTGCTGAATGAGAATTTATACACGCACCTGCAAGCAAAGGCATTAAACAAAGATACTAAAGTCATTTAATAATTTAATTAATGAGGAGGAATTAGCTGTAGGAAAAAAAAATATGGGGGCCCTCAGGTGATTGGCCTCCCAACTGGGAATTGGAGGCGGAAAAGGAGCAGCTGTTAGCTCAGTCCAGCTGAGATGCTTTTAATCATTACCCATAATCCCTGGCAGTGCCCTTGCAGTCTAAGTCGGAGCTTGTCTAATTTCCCCTTGCAGATCACACACTCTGACATTACAAGTGAAAGCTTCCATTCATTTCCTTCCAACACGGTTGAATATGCAATCAGAAATTTAAAATGGCCTTTTTCAAGCATAAATTGCTTTATAAAAATTGTTGTGGCATTATGTTTACATCATCCGCAACATAATCTTGAAAATTAAGCAGGGAGGTGGAATAATAAAAGAAAATTCCCGATAATTTAAATAGGTCTTCTAACCCGCTTAACCCTTTGAGTGCCAGAGGGGAATCAACACATTTTTTCACAACTGGATACCCGTCTAGCATTCACAGGGTAAAATGTTACAGAGGTCTTCAACCATGCGTTAGAAATCTCCCTAGAATTCAGTTGGTTTAAAGCCCCATTTCAATCAGTGGGAATTGTGACAACTGTCACTTGTTCCTTTTAGTGCAGTTATTGTCCCAGAACCATAACTTTTTATCTTCCTTAAAGGGATAGTAATGTCAACATATTAAGTTATATTAGATTCTTCATTGTAATTTTATATAATGCATGCTACCATTTGAAATTTATTGATTTTTGTATTGTGCTTATAATCGGAGTTGAAAGTTTCGCCCTCCCACCCCTCCCCACTACATCAGCTATAGTTTTCCTCCAATATAAATACACAATTCAGCCGCTCATCCTTCTACAGGAGACTCGAATGTCAGCATATATAAGCCTTAGCCAAACTTTGTATATTGATAGGTAAGAAGACAGGGCTCGACAGTATGGTGGGTACAATGAAGGAGCTTCCCTATGCACTCTTAATATATTGTGATAAATTCTGGAAACTCATGCACTACCACCAAAAAATCCAAACACATCCATACATAAAATCAACAATCTTTATTGGTAGTTATAAATTGTACCTCAAATATCTTCTGGAGAGACTAATTTAGTGATCATGAGTAAGTGTCTTGCACATGAAACAAGTGGATCTTTCTGAGATTATACTTCATTGCATCTAGTTGTGAGTACCTTTATCTCTAAGTCTCTCCCTTAGCTTTTTTGCTGGCCAGAAGATATTTGAGGTACATTTTATTACTACCAATAAAGACTGTTGATTTAATGAATGGACTTGATTGGATTTTTTGGTGGTGGTCAGGATTTATCATAGTTTCCCTCCATCAAGTGTAGCTGGACTCCCAGTGGCTTCCCATCACATCCTGTTTGTCTTTCTCAAAGTGCACTCCATGGCTTGCCTTCCTTGTGACGAAGTGATGTCACCGAGACAGCAGGTCACAGAAGAGGTGGCAGGAAGCTGTTTGATGTGTAGGGTGGTGGGGACTAGAGCATGACATGGCAGGGGTAGATAAACAGATAATTATATATAGATATACACACAGCAGACAGCAGCCCCCCACTGGGCTCGCAAACTTCCTGTGCTGGAAGTCCTGACCACAAATCAAAAAACATCCAGTCATTCTCTGTTGGAATCAAAAATTCTGGCATACGAGCAAATGTGTTTAGCAATCACCCCAAAGTCTACTGTGTTCACAAAATTAAGGCAATCAAATATTGTCCCAAAATAGTAGCTACTAAGTCTTTCGCAGAATTTAATCTCCAGTCTTTTATTTGGAGTTCTACTATGTCTGTAACCCAGGTCAAGGTAAGGGAGGCCCATCTACCCTGGGTTTTACATGGCATCCTTGAGTTATACCATTTTAGAGATGCCTTACATACACAATTTAAGCAAACTGGCTTTTCGTATGATCACACTGCCTACAGACAAAAGCTAGAAGCTTATTAAAACTATCTACAATCCCCCAACCATACATACCCCACAACTGTAAAACTAGACAATGAAACACTATGATGCCCCTTATCGATAGCTAATGCATTCAACAACTTCATTGAATATGCTACCTTGCCACCCTCCTGCCACCAAAATTAAAAAAGGATTTTGATGATGAAACATTTTTTAACAGTCTCCAGCACCTTCCCACTGGTATAACAATACTGCTGAATTAAAATTCAGGCCAGTACCCACAATATAACTGACCACCATGTCCACTAAAAAAATAAAATCACAATGTCGGCTTAACCAGCTGCCAGAAATGTTACTAAAGCTGAGTGCTTTGAGTCCCTTATTAATGCTTTCTGGGCCTCTGCTTATATAACCAAAGCCTGGAAAGTAGATAGAATTGTACCAATCCATAAAAAATGGCCTTAAAACCTTGGTAGAGAACAAGCCAATAATAAACTCCACAATACATATTTAACCATCGTAACAATAGCTAATCTGAACTTGGCCCCATTTGACTCTTACAAATACGGTATGTGGCTTGATTCCAACCTTACTTTTAGTCTTTACATTGCTAAACATCCAAACTTTATCCTAAAGTAGGTCAGCTGTTTAGAAACAAATCCAAAGTCCCCTGGTAAGAAAATGCATTGTTCAACAATGTTATTATAGGGATATAGTAAATGCTTCTAAGCCACAAATCCATCTTTGCAAACTCAACACTGTAAAATTCATCTTGCTGCTTTGTCTTCCAGTGTAATTATACTGATCATTATTGTGATATGTTCAAAGAAGTAAATTGGCTAATACTTGAATCCAAATGTACCCTTCTCTTGGAAAGCTACATTCTCCTTCACAGCTTCAAAAGCCTGAAATAACACCCAAAAATCTCAGATCTTCTCCCATTCTAAATCCCTAAAAATAACTACTTGTTTTTTAAAATGACATGTAACTGTGTATAAAATGTAATGTGTTTTTAATGTATCTGTATGTGTATATATGATTTAGTGGGGGGGTTTCTCTTTGTGTAAATATGTAGTATATTACAAATACATACATGCAGTGCCTTGTAAAAGTATTCAGGCCCCTGATAAATTCTCCAACATAACTGAATTACAAATGGTACATTGTAATTTTGTTCTGTATGATATTTTATTTTAAAACACTGAAACTTAAAATCAATTAATGTAAGGTGACATTGGTTCTATGCTGGGAAATATTTTTAAGAAAATTAAAAATTGACATATGTTTCCTGCATGACTATTCAATCCCCACACATTTATAATTTGCTAGAGCCACCTTTCGGTGCAATAGCAGCTTTAAATCTTTTGGAGTAAGTATGTACCTGATTTGCACACTGTGTTGGAGTGATTTTGGCCCATTACTCTTGGCAAATTTGCTCGAGGTTTTCAGATTGGTTGGACTTTCCTTGTGAATCACAATTTTTAAATAGTGCCAAAGATTCTCAATGGGATTGAGATCAAAACTTTGATTGGGACATTGTAGGTCATTCACTTTTTTTCTTGAGTACTCCAGTGTTGGTTTGGCCATGTGCTTGGGATCATTGCCTTGCTGAAAGGTGAATTTCCTCCCAAGCTTCACTTTTTTAGTGGATTGAATCAGGTTCTCTTGTAGCATTTCCCTGTATTTTGCTCCATCAATTCTTCCTTCAATTTTAACAAGATGTCCAGTCTCCACGGATGAGACACATACCCGCAGCATGGTGCTGCCAACACCATACTTTAATGTAAGGGCAGTATGTCTCTTGAGGCATGGGAACGGTTATGTATGTGCCTCGCAAAACAGTTTGAGTTTTGGTCAAAAAGGTTTATCTTGGTCTCATCCCACCACAAAACCTTTTCCCACATCATAGTGGGGCACTCTGATGCTTTCTGACCAACTTCAGAATTGCTTTCAAATGGTGCTTTTGAGTAATGACTTCTTTTTAACCACCATCTCATACAGATTTTCAAGCCTGGTTTTCAAGCACATGTTTTAGACCATTCCAATGAAGGGATACCTTGTAAGCAACGAGATTGCGGCACTTCTCAAGCGCCTCCTTGTCGACCGACACGGATCTCCTGCTGACAGCTTTACAGCTGTCAATAGGAGACAGCGAATTTTAAATGCCTGTATCTCTTAAACCATAGCGGTTTGAGAGATACGTTTTTTTGCATTTAGATCAGCTTTTTAAGCTCTTCTAAATGCAAAAAAAACTTTTTGTTGGACACTACTAACACTTTAATCAATGCATTTGGCATTACTCTATCTCTTACTTCTGTAGAAGGCTCTTTGGTCTTCATTTTCCTTCAGATCCACAGCCTGACCAATGATCCTTCAACAGTGGTTTTTTCATCCTGGAAAGGTGACAGCAACTTTCATAGGTAAAGTCCAATGGCATGGTAATTGTGTCCTCCTTAGAACAATTTCTTTTATCTGTGTAAACCGGCAGCACCACAATTCAGTTTTTTTTCTTAAAAATAAAGTCAGTGTCAGCTTACAATATCTGAATATCATGGAGAACAAACTTACCACGTACCATTTGTAATTCTAGTAACATGAGGTCATTGGTCAAGGGTTTGAATACTTCTGTGTGTGTGTGCATGTATGTATGTTTTTCACCAGTCAAATGACATGGATAATCGTATTATTTATTGACACACACAAACACCCCAGGCTGAGGGAGAGGAAATTACAGGTAGACAGACCTCAAAATCTACCCCCTTCTAAACTACTGAGTGGCCTTGTTCTTCTTGCAAGCAACCCAGATCCTTGGAGCTCCTGCTCAGGTAAAGTTCTTGTTAGTACCCATGGGAGTTGGGCATCTAATTCTGAGGTATAGGTATTAACCCTTTGTTCATTGCTTTAATTGCATTTGGTATCCATCTGGCATTTAAAAGTTTAAAGTGACAATGGAAACTGTACATCATTAGTTTCTTTGGAGAAGTTAAGGCTCTCCAAGACTTCATTATGCTCTGCCTAGGTGTAGGCTGATTTTTCCAGCTTCGCATACTTACCAAAATGGTACAAAATAGCATTGTAAACAGCAATTCTGCCATTACATACAAATGACCTAGTTATGAAGTATAAAACCATGATCTCCAGGTCAGATCTGGAGAGTTCCCAGGTATACCAATCTTTTTTGGGCCACTATGAGTAGGAAAATGCAGGGACTGGCTTTTATATATCCAATCACTGTATATATTTTCCCCAAGCTCAGACTTGCTGGAAGAATGGGAAAAAAAGAAAAAGGGATTGTCCTGTTATCAACCGAGGCAAGAGACTTTTTTATTTTCAGAGGTGGTAAGTTAGGCAGCGGGATTTTAAGCCTTTTTTTGTCCTTTTTTGATGTGGAGTACAATGGTGTTGCAGATTCCATTGGATCTCTGACATCATGTATATGTTTTGCACATGCACACACCATGGGAGTGGAAGAAAGGGCATGTTTGTAGACATTACTACACTGAAAAATAAAATGCCACAATTGTCCCCTGATCCAGCCTAAGGAATGTGGTTGATTTTCAGATGTTTGGTCAGAAAGTGATTGCAGAACTGACCATCTGGAAATATCTGCTGAATCTGAAAATACCCATTCAGAATTTTATTTCTGAATAGAACTGAATCTTAATCAGATGCTCACCAATGGAATTAATTAATTTGTACACAAGCAGAGAAATCCTAAAGACATGGCCTCTTATGTGTCCCTGAGGATAGGTTTGGGAACCATGTTTGTAAAGCATAATCCCTATTCAATTGTAATTTTATTCTTTTAGCACATGTAATTAAAAAGATTTAGAATAATTACAAGGCTTTCATTCTCTCTTTTAACTCCTTGAATGCCATAGAAGTTTCCATTGCATTTCTGAGAAATTAGATTGATGTACTCAGAAATACTGGGTGACCTACACTAAGGTCTGATAAAGATGTGATAAAGTAGGGATTAATTCTACTACGTGTTGAACTCTCCAAGCCATATGTTATTCTATGGAGCCTATGCACTAATACTTCTCCAGCTTACCTCTTTGAGTGCATCGGATACCCCTCTGACACTTAAAGGGTTAAGACATAATATTGCATAGTCTGCATAGAATAACATAGGCTAGGAGCGTTTATAACACTGGAGAAGTCACCTCCACTTTATCATCTCTTTATCACACCTTAATGTATAACCCCATGGAGTAATTCTATAGTAAGTCCAGTAGACCATATTGGACAAATAAAAAATCCCATTAATTTACCAAAACAGAAGAAGAGACAAGCACTCAATGTAAATGCAAACAAGGGCAAGGCAGGTGCTGACATATTGTTGTAAGGCATTTATGAAGGCTACAGAGGCATATCAGACAGTCAAGGACTTCCATATATCAGCAGCAGCAGGTTTAAGCTGGTATGCATTTGCATTGGGTGCGTGCCTCTTTTTTGTTATTGGGGAATCTCTATTAGGTTTGCTATAGGGATTGGGCAGTTAACAAGAAGCAGTGCTACTGGTTGTATTAAAAGAGTTTTGGACTATTCCCATTTATTTATTAAATGTAGCTTTCAACCCACTGATTGATAGAGAGTTCTCAAAATCATTGTGAAGCAGTCAAGTGGTTAAAGGCCCCATTTAAATCAATGAGAATATTTGTCTGTTTCCTACAGTGTAGATGGTTTACCCAGAATTATTCCATTTCTATATATTACATCAGACTCAATAAAGTCTACAGCATTCATGGAGTTAAAAAATAATGCATCAAAAAGTTTCCAAATAGCATCCATATTTCACTATTATTTGTTGACAAGAAATCCAAAATCTAATATGCAATTGTAGAAAACAAAAAAAACAAAGTTTTACTCC
This sequence comes from Rhinophrynus dorsalis, assembly GCA_037306005.1. Classification (NCBI taxonomy): domain Eukaryota; kingdom Metazoa; phylum Chordata; class Amphibia; order Anura; family Rhinophrynidae; genus Rhinophrynus; species Rhinophrynus dorsalis. The sequence goes on from CM074719.1 coordinate 158,533,189, forward strand.
ATTAGAAAAAGGACACCGTTCTAAATTTGTACGAGTTAAATGCTGTATACCCTGAAATTGTTTTATGCAATTTCACATTTCCAACACTTGATGGCAGTAGAGGGCCACTGTTTAGTATTTGTGTATTTTTTAGGAAGTCTAAAATCAAAATTAGATTGTGCTATTTATAGACCTTCATGAAACTCTATGAGCAGTGACATTCAAGAAAATCGGCTTGAGGTTCATGGGCATTTGAAGCCAAACAAATCTGTTCATACATTATATTGTAGATATTACTTCTCCTGCTGAACAAAGAAACATTGTATGATCAAATCTTTTATGAATACGTATGTACATTTATTCTTTAACTCTTTTAGTGTAACGGTAGAGCAGTACATTTTTGTTGCACACGTCTCAGGATTCAAAGGATTAAGTCTTCCAGTGCCAGAGGGGTTCTGTACCCCTCTGACATTCAAATGGTTAAAGTACTACTGTGTAATTTCACAAACATTATATTATATAGATTGATGGTGTGCAACAAGACATCAAGGAGATGCTGAAACAACTTAAACAAGCTACTTCCACCAAAAGCGTAACCTTTATATTAATGAGAGCTAAAGGGCAACCAACATCAACTTTTTAGAAAAACTTTTGTCTAATGTGTTGTCACTCTGCTCCTTAAAGAAGTAAAGTTCAGGATTGTACTAATTAATTAATGCTGTTCCTACCCTACCAGCATTGCAATCCCAATTGTACAGTTATATCCCAAGCTTCTTGTTCCACCTGCTGGAACAGGTGAAGCTGTCAGTGGCAGCCTAATTCCTATTGGCTGTGCAACTGGTTGTGAAATCTCAGCAGCCAATAAGAATCATCTACTGTCTGTCTAGCCCTCACTAGACCAACTTTGGGGAGGAGAAGCCCAGGAGATGACTTATACTCATAGCAGTGGGACCAGCAGTGATAAACTGGTAAAATACTACTATCTAATATATTGTTATCTTTGTTCCATTTAAGGTGAAATCAATAAGGAAAGATATTATACAAAACTGTATATGAGTTAAGCAGAAGGCCTCTTCTATTTTAGTGTTTGCCAAAAGGTGTAAAAATATGTCTTGGCACCAAATTTTGCAACATCGGTGACAAGGCTGGAAAAAAAAATCCATCCGTCAATGGCTGGTGATAACGTGTATTAGGATTGAATCCTATTGGCCTTCCTGATGGCTGGAGAGTGAAGCTTGAGTGCAAAACTAGAGATAATGTGTGTGCCCTTGTTGCAGCCACAGCCCAGAGAATAGAGAGGCTGGTCCAAGGCCAGATGACCTAGATGAGTACTCAGGTAACCGTGTAAGGAAGGATAGTCAGGTATTGAGTGAATCCAAATGCAGACCAATGACGTTTTATAGCAAAAGGGAGCCTGGGCAGACAATTGAAGAAGATATGCTTTGCCATATAAGCTGTAGAGAAACAAGCCTCTTGATGTACAGAAACTGGAAGAGAGGACCTCTTGTGGTGGATCATTTCTCCAGAGTAGCAGAGGATGACAGATCTCATAGAAGGCCCTGGGTGATGGATCCCTTCACCAGAACTTTATGGAAGATCAATAATTGGAGATAGACTACCTGGGGTCGAAGCCGGGAGATCAGGTACAGAATCATACTAATCAATGGGAAGTCAAACAAGTAGAGGTTGAAGCCAAGAGATCAGTCAGCAAAGGCAATGGTACTCAGTCTTATGAACATGATGGAAATCAAACATTCTGAGGTTGAGGTTGGAAGACCACTTTGTGGAGGTGAAGGTGCAAAATGTAGATACAAGTGGTAGAGCTGAGCAAACTGATGTTGGAGCCAGGAGATTAGTCTGCCAAGGGAAAGATTGTCAAAACTAAGAGACAAACAGAGAAGCAGGGTTGGATACCAGGAAAAGAGCAGGAATACTAACATAACAACTCAGGCTGAAAGCTTGAACAACAGGCAACATCAACAGGAAACGGGAAGCTAACAAGGTTGAAGGCCATAATAGGAAAGATAGTACCAAAACTGCAGTAAGAGAGCAGAGTTCAAGTTTAACCTTCATTGCTGCTTTGAGCTTCATACACACAACGCACAAACAATGCTTGCCATCAAGTTGTCAGGTGAAGATCTGTTGCGTTCCACCACTACGTTACACATGGACTCACAGGAAAGTAAGCACCTAACCCACTGAGTGCTAGAAGGATGATCAACACATCACTCATCAATGCACTGGCTACCATTTTGGCACTCAAAGGGTAAATTGACAGCAAAGACAAAACAACATTGTTACATTGTACTGTACTGCTCCACAGGAATCAGTTCACATATCACAGTTACACTGAGACAAAATGGGTGTAAGTACAGCACATAGGCCTCGAAATCAAAAACACCAGGGCCACAAAGCAAAGAAAGGCATGGTTGAATATAATGACAACCAAATAGATGAAAAATACTGTGAATCATATATATATTCTGGAGAGCGGGAATGGCAAGGAGGGGAATTGTTGTGGGTAGAGGCCATAGTGTTGTTTCTCCCTAGGCCTGTGTTACTATGCAATCGTTTGCTCTCACTGGAACTGTGATGGTTAAGATTTGGTTGTCATGTGTCCTTAGGAGTGGGAATGGTAAAGAGGGATTTCATGCCAACCACTCTTGTCAGGACACATATGATAACTAAACATTAACAAATGTATGTATCTCACATCAAAGTACATCAGGACTATATATACGCCATCAAGGCCCAGCAACAGGTTATCCCTGATTCAGGTGGTTCAGTACAAATGAAGTAGCTACTGATCAACTCACCAGTGCTGAATCTGGGACATCCTCCACTTCTGGACTGTTGCTGGGCCTGAGGCCTTGAACTTTACAGGCCTGATGTAAAGAATCATATCAAGATGATCAATCCTTAATTGCCAGGGTGGTATCCCATGCATCGCAAAGCAATGCATTGCGTACCATCCTGACAATCAGGGAAACACATGTCATTGTTCTTCATCCATCCTGCCTTTGCTTACATATCCAATCACACCATGTCCATGTCATATCTCCACACAGCATACAGATCTGCAGCACTGCAGGAAGAAAGTGAGGCCGATGATGCCCCCCCCCATGACTACCCTCTTGTGGAGCAGGATGAGTGAACCAGCAGGTGGTCACCGTCATCACCACCTCTTTCATAACCACCACCTCTTACATCCCCACCAGCACCACAAAAAGCACTTCAGACACCCACCCACTTCGTACGGAGAATGGATGCCTCCAGGGAGGTGAATGCCTACGTCCACCTCAGGACATTATTTCATGGCTCCACCACCATCACTCGGAAGGCACTGGATGCCTGGAACAGTGCCCATCCCACAATATGGTTCTTATGGGAGCTCCCCAGCATGTTCCAAGATATGACCCAACACATTGGTGAGAGGGAAAAAGCTACCAGTGGCCATGGTAAGACCCGTGGCCACTGGGCTATAAACATTTGGGGAGCCCTAGTGCCCTCTATAATGGGAGGAGTTCACACCCCCTCCACATTTACAACAAGAGGGCCAGACACGTTATGATTCCTGAGATGTGGTGGGGACAAAGGTATCATCCGGTTCAACACATGCTGGAACACCACTCCAAAGTGATCAACCAGCCTCATGCAGCAGCACCAGCCTCACCAGCAGCAGCAACAGCCTCATCAGCACCAGCCTCACCAGCAGAGGAACAGGATGTTGTGGATCAAACAACTCCAGCAACATCACCCTCCACCACTGATCACAGCAAGTGCATGAACAGTGAGTGCCTGGCCATACAGAGGAGTGAGCTCAGGGAATTCCAGAGAACCAACCATTACACAGGAGGTTGCAAAAGGATTCCCTGAATAACACAGCAACCCTCCATGCCATAGAATCCTAGCAGGCAGTCCTAACCACCGAGCTGCGCCAATTCAGAACAGGAATTTTGGAGATGATGGGCCAGCTGCTTGTGAAGATGATCATAAAATATACAGTGCGCAAAAAGACTTTACATATGGCAATTTCTATTAGTGACAGTTTCAAAAGTCCATCAGATGCTTTCTTTCTTAATCTCTGCTGCTTCCTCCAATGGTGTCCAGTTAACACCTCTCAGAACAAAGTCCCACATAGACCACAACTAGAAAGACAGGAGCGCAAGAGTATCTGAGAGGAGCATCTGTTGTTGATAGAGTATATATATAAATGGTTCTACTCACAAGAGAACAGAATCTGCTGAGCCTGTAGTATATACAAAAAAGATGATGATATACGCTCTATTATCCCACTGGTCTTGGTACCAATCATCCACTAAATCTCAGAAGCCACATGTATGTATAGATATATAGTGCTCAGTCCAATACACCAGTCAGAGATACTCAAAGAATACCATAAAGGTAATACTTTATTGGATACAAATTCCCAACATGTTTCGTGAGCTTATCTGCTCACTTCATCGGGGGATTAAAAATAGCATAAAATGTTAAAGTTTAAACACAATTTTACATGCCAACCACTCTCAGCATCCATGTCGCGCAGCGTCCCACCAGCTGCCCAATCCGTTGCTTCCACTTCCGTGTCTATGCGTCTCAAGCCTCATTGACACTTTGCTAAGCAACATTATACACAACGAAAATCGGAAGGACAACCTCGCTCAGTCAGCGAGGGGCGCTGCCGACAGGGCACCTGAGAGTTCAAATAAAAGAAAAGAGACCATATATAAGACATAAATAAATAAATGCCATAAATAAAAAAGAAAAAAACGCACAAACACTAAGTATAACAAATCCAATGGACATAAATATAAAAATGATGTACAACCTACAGAAGATATATATAAAACAAATATTAGAAGATGTTGACAGTGATGAAAATACTAGGGGGTACTGACAGATACACAAAACCATCCCAAATAAATAGCCATCCTGGAATACATGTATACTAAAGGTAAGCATATAGACATAGCTGAAAATTTCCCAAAACTACAAAAAGTTGCTGACCTCTAGTTCCTCATTGAGGCCACTAGGTGACAATGTTTCTAATGGTAAATCCAATATGCCTCCCTTTTACACATTTTGTATCTATTAGGGACAGATACATCTATATGTTCTATTCCACAAATCTTAAAATTAGTAAGACCCCCCTGAGTACAAGCATTGAAATGACGGGGTACAGTATGTTCTACGGACTTCTTAGAAATAGACCTTCTATGCTCTCCTGCTCGTTCTCTAAGACTCCTTGTATGTCCAACTATCACGGTTCCCGTGATTCCTTGTCACTCTCTGCTGTGGTGCTCTCTCATTGGCAGAGCGTGATTGGCCCGCCCAGGGTGTCCCTTAATATACCGGGCCTATGGCACCTGTCAGGTGCCCTTTTGTGGTGTTCCCGTACCTGCGTATTTCGTTGCTGTGTTCCTGCGTTCCTGTGTACCAACTCGGCCCGTCTGACTACTCTGTTGTTCCTGCTCCGTGATTGACCCGGCTCTGGCTGACGTTCCTGCTCCATGTTTGACCCGGCTCTGGCTGACTTTCCTGCTCCGTGATTGACCCGGCTCTGGCTGACGTTCCTGCTCCGTGATTGACCCGGCTCTGGCTGACGTTCCTGCTCTGTGATTGCTTCCAGTGTTCCTGCAAGATTCTGATCTCTTTGCCTGGCGACTTTCTGAACTGTGCTTGCAGTGCTGTACAGATTGATCACTTACTTATCATCTGCAGAGCTTGTTGCCTTCGTTACTGAGCCTGTCTGCACACTTGCTGAGCTTGTTGCCTCCGTTACCGAGCCTGTCAGAGAACACTTGCTGAGCTTGTTGCCTCCGTTACCGAGCCTGTCCGTGTACACTTGCCAAGCTTGTTGCCTCCGATTCTGAGCCCGTTTAACACTTCCATGTCGGCACCGGAAGGGTGTCTTGGCTCTAGTCTCTTATTGCTCGCAGTGTTGTACCATCATACCGCACCAGGGAATGTGTTTGGCTCACGTTACATTCGCTTGTGCAGTGTCTCTTCCGTTACCGCACCACAGGGGTGCTCTTGGCTCCGGTCCCATTTGCTCCGGTCCTATTTGCTCTTGCAGTGTCTCTCTTCCATTACCACGCCTCAGGGGTGCTATTGGCTCCGGTCCTATTTGCTCTTGCAGTGTATCTCTTCCGTTACCGCACCCAAGGGGTGCTATTGGCTCTTTCTCCAGTCAGCTCTTGCTATACAATTGGGTATATTACAGTAAGGCTATCTTGTAGTGATTCAGTTCAGTCGCACTGCTAGCGCTTGCTTTCTGCACTACTACCTGGACTGTTTATATTCACCGGGCGTTGGCTAATCACCACAACAGAGACTGATTATTTGTATTGAGCATTAACCCTTTTACCTCGATTGATTCCTATTGCAAGCTATTTGCTCCTACCATATTGTGCCTGTACTACATCCCTATACTTGTCTGATATGTGCTATTACCTATTCTAGCCCCAAAGGGCACTGTTCCTTATTTGTACCTCAATAAAACTGTGTTTTATTTTAACCTTTGGTCTGAGTGTCGTAAAAACCGTAACACCAACATATTGTAACCCACAGCCACACTGAATTACATTCACCACAAATGATGTATCACAAGTTATCAGATGTTTGATAATAAACTCCTTCTTATTAACAAAACTATGAACCTTGCTAGCCTTGTTAGTGATATAATTGCAATTCATACATCTTGTATGTAGGCATTTGAAATTGCCCTTAGGAAGATCTACACCAAAGATCCCCTTAACATTATTGTTCTTAATTTTCTTTGTACGGCTAGGTGCAATATAATCTCGTACGGTCTTAGCCTTTTTACTAGATTTACTAAATAAACCATCCAGTAGGGGATCCTCTAGTAAAATATTCCAATATTTAGATACAATATTATGAATAGTGGTAGAAAAGGAGTTATATTGTGTAATAATGGCTGGGTGACGTACTTTCTTAGTATAATATTTCCTTTTGTTAGTAACTTTGGGTATCAGCAGTTGACTTCTAACTAAGGTCTCAGCCCTATTTTTAGCCGCTTGGACAATGGGGGATGGATAGCCCCTTTCAAGAAACTGCGCTCCCAAGGTCTCTCCGAGCCTTGTGAACGAGGTGTTAAACATTGTTGCAAGGACTGTTTTATCAAAGAGGACTGTGGTTGGAACGCTTATATACATTTTTATTAGTGGAGTCATGGCCTCAGGCGAGTCGAGTGGACGTTCCTCTGTTCCAGGATCGGTCAGGCTATGGATGCCTGTGTGATGTGCACCAGATGACCCATTATTACACCATTAACCCTTTGTATTCCGGATGAGTGGACAACCCATTGGTTTGCAGTGGGTTGTCTACCCCTCGGGAACCCATAAGGTTGGGAACAAGGAGATGCTAAGCAGCCATATGTATATGTGCCAGAGACTTTTAATCAACACTTAATTGAGTATGTGAGCACAGCACCATATAACAGGGGTTGTTTGCATGCCTACATCATTGTGCTGCACATACATACCTACACGAGAGCATGGTGGGCCTTTCAACATGATTAGAATAGGATTACTCCGTTGCTGTAGGAAACACTACCGCAGTAGATACATTGCTATGCTGCTTCTTTAAGCTTTACACAAGTGATGTTGTTATAAGAACTCAAATAAACATTTCACCCCTGTAATGACAGAGTAGTATCTGATGCATTGCATTGGGATGTCCCTTTCTTGCTACCATGGTGCCATGGATGCTACCCTTATGTGTCCACTGAGTCTGAGGAGGAGGAGGAAGTGACTGGTAGTACTGAACCAATGCTGTCATGTCCCCCTAAATCACCCCAAGGTATCTTGGGGAATTTAACTAGAAGGGAGGAAGAAAAGGTAATGGGAAGGAAGGGAGAAAAGGGAATGCGAAGGAAGAGAGAAAGGTAATGGGAAGGGGGGCAGAAAAGGGGAGTAGTAGTGAGAACATGACAGGTCAGCTGCCTGTACCTGCTGCCAGACGTGCTGCCCCTGCTGCTAGTGCCACCATTGCTATTCCTGCAGCCACTAGTGTTGTACCTGCTGCCAGACATGCTGCCCCTGCTGCCAATGCCACCATTGCTGTACCTGCAGCCACTAGTGTTGTATCGACACCCGCCTGGGGAAGGTTTTGTTGCCGGAGTTCAAGATTCTGCAGATCATGCAGGATGTGTCCCTAGCACTGCAGTGGCCCTCTGCCTTGGTGAGGGAGTATGTTTTGACAGACTAGTGTCTACCCTAGAAGTATCAGGTGCACACCAGGGAACTCCAGAGACTTGTCATCCAGATATGGCACGGGAATCCAGATCTTCTGGATCAGCAGCTCTCCCTCTCTCCAGAAGCCCGACGAGATCTGCAGTGGAGTTTGCATCTGCACCATATGTACCTAGGGAAGCAAGTTGTGATACCAGAATGGACTATAGTCACAACGGATGTCAGCCTGAGCAGCTGGGGGTGGAACTGGGTCACCTGGGGATCTAGGGCAGGTGGACTGTGGAGGACTCTCTTCAGTCCATCAATGTTCTGTAGCTCAGGATGATCAGTCTCGCTCTGGTGTACTGGACCTCTCAGCTGAAGTGCCCTCCAGTACGAGTCCAGTCAACAACGCCACGGCTGTGGCTTACATCACTCCAAGTGCCACCTCCTGGTACGAGGTGAGGTACATTCTGGGCTGGGCAGAAGTCTACATTGCAATCATCTCCTCCATTCACATTCCAGGGGCAGAGATCATTCTGGCAGACTTTCTAACTAGCCAAGTTGTGGATCCGGGAGAGTGAAAACTCCATTCGGAAGTGTCCAACCTGATTGTGCAACAGTGGGGATGGCCACGATGACCAACAGGAAGGTTCTAGTAGTTTGCTCCCATTGGGGTAGCCTCTGGCCTTTGCCATGGATGTGATGTTGATTCCATGGCACTTCAACCTCGCTTATGTCTTTCGTCCGATTCTCCTCCTTCCCAGGATTCTCCGGAAGATCAGGATGGAAGGTGCAACTGTGATTTTGGTCACTCCTGATTGAAACAAGAGGGCATGGCTTGCGAAATTATGAGTCTTTCCATTCGAGATCCATTTCTACTGCCATCCAGACCAGACCTCATTCTTCAGGGCTACCTTTGTAAGGAGTAGGATGAAAAGCTGTTTTTGACGGCACGGCTGCTGAAGCCCACATCTTGAGGAGAAAAGCTTTCTATATTAAGGTCATTTCTGCTATGATTCAGGCTAGGAAGCCTGTTTCCTCTAAGGCCTACCATAGAGTTTGGTCCATTTTTCATTCCTGTTGCGTGGACAGTAACCTGTCGTCAGTGGTTCTCTCCTTTCTCCGTTCTACTGGACTGGGTAAACAAAGGACATATCTTGAATTCATTGAGGGTCCAGATTTCTGCCCTCTCTGTGTTTTTCCAGAGGTGTATAGCCACTCTTCCAGATGTCAGTGTGTTCATTCAGGGAGTCACTCATGCTTTTCCTGTCTACAAGGCTCCCACGTCACCGTGGGACCTTAATTTGGTCCTGAGAGTCCTTTGCAACCATTCCTTTGCATCTCTAGATGTGAAAAATGGCTTTTCTTCTTGCTGTAGTTTCAGTCCACAGGGTTGCTGCATTGCAGGCTTTGTCTTGCAAGTCACCTTTCCTGGTTTTTGACAAGAACAAGGCTGTTCTTTGAACCTCTCAGGAATTTCTTCCTAAGGTGGTCTCTGTGTTCCACATCAATCTGGAGATTGTTGTGCCTTCATTTTGTCCTGACCCAGAGTGACAAGGAGACAAGGAGAGGGATCTCCACCTGTTGGATGTGGTTCGGTGCCTTAAGATTTATGAGTGTTTTCATAAGACTGATTCCTTGTTTATCTTTCCTGAGGGTCCCAGGGCAGGGCAGGCTGCTACCAAGGTCACTATTTTCTTTTGGATCAAGTCTTCCATTCGTAGAGCATATGAACTCAGGAAGAAAGCTGTTCCATTCAGAGTTACAGCACATTCCACTAAGTCTGTTGGGGCCTCCTGGGCCTATAAAAATCATGCCTCGGCTGAGCAATTGTGCAAGGCTGTGACTTGGTCCTCCTTGCACACCTTTGCTAAGCACTACCATGTGGATGTTCTGGCTTTGGCTGAGGCCATCTTTGGTAGGAAGGTCCTTCAGATGGTTCTGCCTGTTTAAGGACCTAGTTTTTTCCTGTGCCTTACTGTAGTTCAACTGTTTGAACCTGGTTGGCTCTTGTGCGCTGTGCTACTTTTTCAGTGTCTGTTGACAGTTTGTTTTTTGTTGTTCCGGTTCTGGATAGCCCTAGAGAACTCCGGTATCATGGGGCCAGATGTGAGGTCCTTTCTCCTTCTTCCCAGGCACTCTGGGTGCCTACTGGTGGTATATCCCCATGGTACCTAGTTTCCATATTGGACGATAGGGAAAACAGGACTTTAGTCTTACCCGTCAAATCTTTTTCTCATAGTCCATATGGAACACAGATTTCCCACCCAGAGAAAGGGACCTCTCTTGGTCTCACCTCTCTGGTTGTGGGAGTCCTTCTAGGGTCTTTTTCTCACAGAAGCTTTCTTCTTCTCTCACTGTGCTTCTTTGGTGTGTATCCCACATCATAACTGGAGGCGGGAAGGGGTTGGCCTGGAGAAGTAGAGGGGAGTCTCCACCCATAAGACCTTGTCTTTTTGATTGTGTTTTGCCTCCCAATAGAGATGATCATGCCTCCAAGGTACTTGTTTTCCATATGGACTAAGAGAAAAGGATTTAACAGGTAAGACTAAAATCCTATTTTATATGCCTAGCAAGTGGCAGCCTCGGATAGGGATAGGGGTGGGGTTATATGAGGTGTGGAGCCATAGACTGGGTAAGGGGAATCTAGGGTGTCTTGCCTAGGCTATCCAGAGAGGTACATCATAATCCACTTAGTAAATACCATGAAATAGAAAATGTGATCAAATGTTCTCATTCACCTTCCATTTGTGGGTAAAAAGGCTTTTAGTCTTTGTTAATGCAATTAAAATTTGGGTGCAAAGGATGACCAGTTCATTGAAATCCAATGCATTGCACACCACTCTGGCACTCAGTGCATTAAAATACACTGTTTTTCCAGCACATGAATCTGAAAATGTACATTTTCCAACTCCATTTGTCACTATTTAAAGACAGGTTTCGAATCAATGATACAGGCCAAAAGCAGAGTATACTTGTCGGCATCAGACCTTGCTTCCTGCCTGCAATGTAGCTGCTCATCGGCTCTGCCTTTCCTCTCGTGGGCAACCACATCATAGGCGTTGCGTCACAGAGCCATGTTGTCACGCATCCTTTCCTTTATAAGGGAGGCACTCGCTACAGCAGATGCTCAGAGTATGTTGAGCTTTCTTAGCTGTAGTACTGTGCATTACGTCCTAGTGTTCGTTGCTGACCTCTGCCTGGACTCTGGATTCTGACTTACTCTTTCCAGTTGCCTGGACTCTGGATTCAGCCTTGCTCTCTCCAACCCTGACCATTTGCCTGGACATTGACCAATCATTCTTGTCTGCTGCCTTCCCTGAACATCTGCTTGGACTCAGTCCATTCTTCCTGTCCTTCCTGCCTGACCTTTGGCCTGGACTGTCTCCTTCCTCCAGGCATCCAGGTACACATGTATATATATATACGTACTGCTAGTGGTATCCTGCTTCTTCACTCCTGTGTGGGGGTGTTCCATCTAATTACATATATCTGAGCTGCTTGCAGTTCTATCTGCTCTAAGAGTGGTTTCAAGAAGCGCACATTCCCAACATTTACTGGAGCCTCACAATACTGCAGTTTAAAGAAGCAGTAAAAAAGGATCTCTTGTAGACCGTTTTCTGTTGAGTAAAACAAAGGTGTTGCTATGCTGGGGGAAGATTAATTCATGCTCAAACTATTTTTTTTATTAAACTGACTGTAATAAAACACCACATCATGTCCATACAGACATTTAAATTGTGTTCTACTGGACAGCTGAACTTTTCATACAATGTGATAGTTACAGCTCCACCTGGTAGTGACTAATACGTTCTGTCCAGTAGTGGAAGTATTCTTGTTTTACTGAGAAGGAAGCTGACCTTTCAGTCACTTACAGGGTTAAAATCCCAACTTCAATCAATGGGAATTAATTTTAATTTTTCTGTAGTACATTTGGCTCTAGATGCTGGGCAAAGCATATGAAAAATGATGTAAGAGTGTTGTGGTGACACAGCATTGAAGGAGAGAGCAAAGACATGCCTGAGAAGGGCGTAGAGAGAAAACTAAGTTTATACTGTGATATTAGAGTTTATATACAGGGAGGAGCATGTGGGTGAATAGAAATGTAAGACAAAAAACATCTAAGATCTATGACTACAGTAGCAAGTATCTATGGAATATGAAGGGATACTACCTCCCAAAAATGGAAATAGGTCATACAAATTTAAGTACCGGTACTTGTAATCTCCAAATCACATATAAAACAATCTATTTCTAAACATGTAAACATGTATAAATGTGAGCCTCATGATCTGTTTCTGGATCCATGCTGGCCACATCCCAGGGCTGGCAATGGACAGAGTAACGCATTACAGGGGCACAGTCTCCACAATGCGTTACTCTGACCATTTCCAGATGCATATTACAAAGGTTTAATGTAAACCTTCTATATCTTCCAAGAGTTTCTGTGGTGTTCTAAAACAGAGGAGAAGTGCTGGAAATGGGAAAAGGGCAGAAGATGTGATTGAAGAAAGGTCTTACTAGCTTTTCACAGATATTTTCAACAGTGAATAGTAAAACATCATGTAATAAATAAGAACAGGAGACCACAGAGTTCTGAGAATTGTACTAAAATGGTTCACTGCTATGATATATATATATATATATATATATATATATATATATATATATATATATATATATATTGGCTATTATTTTTTTAATGTGTGTAAACAACAACCTCCTTCCAAAAGAAAAAGAAAATAGCAGAGTGGTTTGGATATTCTGAATAAATAGTAGTAGTAAGTGAGCAGCAAGTCAAAAAATGTCAAACTGCATAAAACAAAGATTTGTAGTTGTAAACTGCAGTCACATAAATTATTTCCAGTGGTGCAAGTCACCACTTATTGACAAGTTCAACGCCGTGAGAGGAATTCTTAATCAGTGTGGTTAAAAGATAACCTTTATTATTTAAAATGAAACGCTAACTGTAGTATATCTAAAATGACACAATTTGTACAAGTATACAGGGTACACTCTTTGATCAGTAGCTCATCGGATTTCTCATCAATCTAGTAAATAGGACAGATAAAGGTAGAACAAAGTCCCTGGAGCTTGTATAGAAGATGAGCACTGTTTGTACCTTCTGGATGGTTATAGTAGAACTTCCACCTTTAATACACCGTGTCTCCTATGATTAGTCTAGTAAAATGTTTGTAGATTGCAGCGGGGGGGTTCTGTAAGCACATACTTTATGAGATATTCACTCTAAAATTAGACTTCATATTGCCACTTCCACATTCTGCGGCACATGGTAGCGTCGGCATGGCTCTGCAGGACTTCCCAGTCCTCAAATTCCCCTCCCACCTCCCTTCCAGCTCTCTCTGGGAGCGCTTCCCTACATGGTGATGAGCAGCAAGTATATTGTAACAGGAAGCTCCGTATAATGACATATAATGCAGAACTGGGTTACCTGGAGATCTAGGGTAGGTTGACTTGCTGTTACAATATACTTGCTACACATCACCATGAAGGGAAGTGCTCCCAGAGAGAGCTGGGAGGGAGAAGTTTAGGACTGGGAAGTCCTGTAGAGCCAAGCAGACGTTACCCTGTGCCTCAGAATATGGAACTGGCTACATGAAGTCTAAATTTGAGAGTGAATATCTCATAAAGCATGTGCTTACAGAAAAAACCCTGCAATCTACAAACCATTTTACTAGACTAATCATAGGAAACACAGGGTATTAGAGGTGAAAGTTCCACCAGTACACAGAAATTTTATAGACTTGAGCAGAATCTCTCAAGTGAAAGCGAGAGTATAGGTTGTAGAGAGAGAAAAAGAGCGATCTTTGAATTCAAGTACTGCCTGGTGAGCGCTATTGTCCCTGAAAAAGGCCAGAAAACAAAAAGAAACCTGCAGTTCTTTCTATTATAAAAATATGTAGAGTTACTAAAAAGAAATTCAATACATTTGGATACCTCTCTGGAATTCAAGTTCAGCAAAACATGTATGCTTTAAACCAGTGGTGTGCCATTCAGCTCTCAAATACTCTTTAACCCTTTAAAGAACAGAAGAAATGTGTTGCACACCCCACTGGCCCTTAAAGGAACCCTAATGTCCTATAAAAAAATTGTACTTGTTTTGTGGAGGTTAAAAAAATAACTCATGCAGCACAAATCCTATCTCTCAAACCTTTACGATTTGAGAGATATTCGCCTGTAAATTTCCCCTTCCCCTGACGTTAGCGATGTGCTGTATACCATTCCCAAGAAACAGTTATTTTTAAATAACACCATTTTGGCTCTGCTGAAGAGCCTCCTCAAGTCGTATGACTCGAATGTCCTGCTGTCTGCTTTACAGCTGACAGCAGGAGAAGGGAAACTTTATAGGCGAATATCTCTCAAACCAATAATGTTTGAGAGATAGGATTTGTGCCACATAATTTATTTTTTTAACATCTACAAAACAAGAATAGTTTTTTATGGGACATTACTGTCCCTTTAAAGAGTTAACACAATATAACTTCCAAGACATCACTGCTTGAACACGCACAACACCAGAATGACATTTCTCTATAAAAATCTGGTTGAAATGACACGAATTAGAGTCTAAAGAAGCAGTCATTTGCTGCAAATCATGTGATTGGCAATAGTGGACTCCCTCTCCCCTCGGAGAATATGGCCCTTCACCCTGAGACATTGAGATCTGCGTCAAACCCGAGAGTTCCCAGGTGTGCTTACTTGTCACTTCAAGGAACCTCATAAGGGTACGATCTGCTTTCGGGGGGGGGGGGGGGGGGTCTGCAATGAGCACATCTCATCCCCTTAAAAAACAAACACACATGAAAGGTAAATGCTGCAGGGCTACATATGAACCATTACTTCTTTGTTCTATACAATGCAACACTCATTTTTTGGTTTTAAAGAGATGACATGGCAGCCCTGAGAGAGAAAGGTGAGATAAACTCACCACTTAGGGGTTCCAGTATACAAGTTTGAGAGACCTGAGTGAATAGGCTCCACACCATAACATAAGCTTTGAAGAGACTTTCCTCATTTGAGAGTTTTTCTTCCTTTATGTATCTTCCCTCTGACATTGTGTTTATGTATAAAATAAGTTGCACTGTATGTAATCTGCAACCAAAACCAGTGCAGGCAGCCACACGGTAACAACAGCAGAAATCAGTCATGAGTCATCTGTCATTAGCTGCACTGGGAAATTTATACACTCACCCCCATGTGAAGGAAATCACTGGAAACATATCTAGTATCCAAGGGGTTAAATTCTACATGTGTGATTTTCTAGAAAGAAAGAAACCAGGTCACCTCATTCTGTAGTGGTGTATGGCCATGATGATGGCTTGTAATATATGTTGCCCTGATGGTGGCATGTAATGTGTGTGGCTCTTTTGGTGGTGTGTAATGGTGTATTTGTCTGCTGGAGTCATGCATTGGTATATTGCTTTGGTAGCATGTAATGCTGCAGTGCTATGGTGGTATCATGTAATACCAGACAGCCATGTCAACCTTGAATATGATTTATGTGACTGTTCAATTTACAATTTACTTAAATAAAGAAAATATAATTTTACTTGAGAAAAAATGCTTCCATCTATTAGCACTATTTAAAAAACACCGCCAAAGAATAGAAAAGCAGTAAAAACAGGCAGGGACAGCTGGGAATCAATACACTAGCAATTAATCAAAATCTCAAAAAATGTCCCCACCCTCCAAAAATAATATGCACTATAGCGTGATAAAGAAGTGATAAAACTGATAAAGTGGTGATGTCTCATCCAGTGATATCACTTTTCAAGTTCCAATGTTATTCTTTAGAGCCTATGCACTAAGATATCCGAGGTTGCCATTATACAAATCATTGGTAAGACCTCACCTTGAGTATGCAGTGCAATTTTGGGGCACCGGTACTGAAAAAGGATATACTAGAACTAGAGAGGGTACAGCGGAGAGTAACAAAATTAATTAAGGGAATGGAGGACTTGACGTTTGAGGAATGACTAGACAAACTTGGTTTATTTACTCTAGAGAAAAGACGACTAAGAGGAGACCTTATCACATTGTACAAGTATATGAGAGGTCAATACAAGCATCTCTGCGGTGACCTATTTATTCCAAGGCCTGATCAGGTGATCAGGGGACACCCCTTGAGATTAAAGGAAAGGAGGTTTAAACTTCAGCAGAGGAAGGGTTTTTCTTACGGTAAGGTCTGTTAAGTTGTGGAATTCATTGCCCGGGGAGGTGGTTATGGCAGATACAATGGATACATTTAAGATAAGATTAGAAACATTTCTTTCAAAAGGGAACATACAGAGTGATACTGTTTATCAGTAGGCTGATAAGGAAGGTGTGATAAAGACTAATTTAATTGGTAGCAGGAAAGCTATAAAATTCTCAGTTACTGGGGTATGAGGAGAAGGTTGAACTTGATGGACTTGTGTCTTTATTCAACCTAATTTACTATGTTGAGAAATCTTAGTGCATGGGCTCCATAAAATAACATAGGAATTGGAAAAGTGATATCACTTGAGAAGTTGTCTCCACTTCGTCACCTCTTTATCACACCTTAGTGGATAAACCCCAATGTAATACAAAGTGCTGTATATCCCTCTAGCACCCAAAGGGTTAATCCCCCAGAATGTATACTAACCCATTTCCAATGCCTCCTCCCCACATGACAAATTCATGACTTACCTTGACATTGGCAGTCCGGCAGTGTCCTTGACCCCCTGTTCCTCCTGCATCTTCTTCAACACCTACATCATAAATAAAAGAAACCTAATAACCAACCACCACTGCCACCAATTAATAAATCCCCTACCCCTTGGTCCCTTGAGAGTCATTATCTGAGCCAGTGTGAGCAAAAAATAGCCAGGGATTGGCTTTTATATGGCCAGTCTCTGATCAGTTATTTCCCACTCTCCCATTGTCTAGGAAGTGGGGTTATACAGGGCACAGAACATACCCTGGAGTAACCTCACCTCCCAGCCAATCATAATCTAGATGGCATAATCAGGAATGTGCATCACATCACCGCTCTTTCTACTCAATAATTGGCAAGACGGAGGGGGTGATGTGATGCTTATCTGGGACCCTTACATCACGGTGCTGATTGGCTGGGAGGTGAAGTTACTCCAGGACACATTCTATGCCCACGTACCCCCTACTTCCCAGCCAATTGGAGCACGGGAAATAATCTGAACAATGGTGGGGTATTAGTTTTTTTATGTAGTATGTAGGTGTTGAAGAAAATGCAGGAGGACCGTTCATCAGGGACACATCAAGGAGACCTTTGTAACAAAAAGATGGAAACAAAACACAGGGCACTCCCTGTGTATATCAATCTTCTAGGATGAAGACTACCACCAACACCCTAGGTGTATACTCATAAAAGGCGTGTGTTGGAATGGACATACACCTCATCCAAATATCAAGCCACTGAGGAAATTCACTGCCCTTAGACACAGTATCAAAGAATATACAGCTGCTCTCTCAATAAACTTGCTCTTCCCATAGCGGCACAGGCATCTGATTATGAACAGATAACTTGAATGACAAAGTGCCAGATAGTGTAATATTGTATCCACTCTATTATCTTAATAGATAAGATTGTACTCACGCTTAAAAATAGTCAGAAGTTACTCCTGTAAGGCTTGAAAGCTTTGATAAAGAGGAGTATAACTGCGAAACATGTAAGCGTTCTGAGCCTCATTATTGTTTTTAGTGATTTTATTAAAAGTATTGGACATAGCCTATACCTGTGTCACTACCGTGAGTAAGGACACTCGCAGCCTGGGAACTGGTAGGTGCTAGAGTTCGACGCTAGGGGGTGATGCTCAGGTGTATTAACAGTATGCCAGATACTCCCTTGCTGCAGCCTAAGCTGGCTAAAGGTGCTGGTCGCGAAACCAGATTGTTCCACCCCAGTTGAGCCGGGATGCAACCAGGATAGGAGTAGCTGGGAACTGCGTGAACCAGGACCTGGGGCCAGAAGGGGGGAACACAGACAAGCCAGATCAGGATACAGAAGAGCAGTGGTGGTCAGACTAGCTGGATCAGGATACCGGAGAGCAGAGGTGGTCAGACTAACTGGATCAGGATACCAGAGAACACCGGAGTTCAGACTTAGCCTGGTCAGGATACCAGAGAGCAGCTGAGGTCAGACTTAGCCGGGTCAGGAGACCAGAGAGCAGCGGAGGTCAGACTTAGCAGGGTCAGGATACCAGAGTACAGTCCAAAATACTGCCCAAAGCCCAAATGGACTTATGCTATGAACTATGGGCTAAAACAAGCCACACTCCCATTGGCCTGCATGACTGTGTCCAATGGGAGAGGGGAGATGAGATGCAGGAGGCGAGCACCAATACGTCCGCACACAGCGGACTAATGAGCAGGAGCATGCGTGTCGGATGGGGAAGGTCGAAGAACACGCGCATGTGCTGAAGCAGGGACCCGGCGGCGGCCACGAACAGAGCAGCAGCCGCCGTGAAATGTGACATCCTGCTATTTTTGGATCAAGTTAAAGTGAATCACCCGAACGGAGATGGGGTCAAACTCTCCGTAAGCATGATTGTCGGAACAGGTGGTATCAATGTTCTGACCATTTTTAAATGTGAGTACAATCTTATCTGTGAAGATAATAGAGTGGATATAATATTACATTATCTGGCTCTTTCTATTTCAAGTTACCTGTTTGTAATTGGACATCAAGGTAAGTGAAGTACTTGTTAAACGTGTGGAGGAGACATGGAACAAAGGTTGGTGTTAGCACTGTGGGGAGGGGTTGTTTTGGTAGTGTTAGGTGTAGTGGAGGAGCAGGGGTGCTTTTGGAATTAGTGTTTCAGAGGGTGGGAAAACTGTGATTGTGGAGCTAGAGCACAGTCAATGTGTGACATAATGAGATGTAGGAACAGAAAGCCATGATAAGTGTTTGGCTTTAATGTGAGTTCCTGTAACTAATGTTTGATACTGAGGATGCTGGTCAGGTAATAGAATTCCTACAGTACAACAATTTTTGTACTGGGCAAAACTAATTTTGGCACTAATGTATGTTTTACTGGATCTGGTGGAACTGAGCCCATGATATAGCAATCATAGACACCTATGAAAGGTCTATAACAGGTTATTTAGGTTGCAGACTGGAGAATGGGTGTAACAAAGTAGGAAAGAAAAGTTACACCCTCAAAAAATTATGCAGGTAAAGGAAAGACCTAAAAATTTCCTAGGTTGAAGGCTGTCAGTATTTCTGAGTCACCTATGACTAAGAAATATCAAACTCAAGAAATAGGTTAACAGGAAAACTGAAATTAGGGCTGAGTCACACAAAGAGACATTATATGTACTAAAGCTCTGGGCTGCACTTTCCAGATATGTAAATCAGTATATATGCACATTACTGACTATATGGTGCACCTATAATTGAGCCCCCCCAATGAACACATTTAAATAAGAAACTATGATAACAAAGAGTATTATGGCAACTCTATCATCATAATTCTAGATTTGCAAATATATATTATTATGTGGAAGATATAACTTCTATTCCATTTCTGCAAGCAAAATATTTAAAGAATTCAAGTGATCTTTACTTGACAAATATTTATGTATGAATCTGTAAGGGCTCAGTCACAATTACAACTATGTTGCAGAATGTTAATTGCAACTGCTACACATACAGAAACCAATCTAGGTTCCAGTGACCACCAATGTTTGTGGTTCGGAATCCAGACTGTCTACGAGAAATCCCATTCTGCAACCAAAGTATTGGACTTTAGGAAGACGAAGTTTGAGGATATGGGAGAATATGTAAAGAAAGAATTAAAAGGGTGGGATAAAACACCGAGAGTGAGTACTCAGTGGAGGACACTCAAAGAAGTCCTCTTAAAGGCAACAAGATTACATGTTAGACAAATTAGCAAGAGGAAAAGAAAGAGAAATCCACTATGGTTTACTAGAGAGGTAAGAGCTATAGTGAAAGATAAAAAGTCTGCCTATAAGAGATATAAAGAGACTGGAAGTGAAGCGGACAGAGAAGGGTATAAAACTATACAGAAGAAGACTAAACAGATGATAAATGCTGCTAAAGCCTCAAAAGAGGAAGAAATGGCCAAATCTGTTAAGAAGGGGAATAAAACCTTCTTCAGATATATCAGTGACAGGAAGAAGAAAAACTGCAGGATTACAAAAATTAACAACGGAAAAAATCAGTATATAGAAGAGGAAAAGGTGGTCGCTGACCATCTGAATAACTACTTCTGCTCAGTTTTTTCAGACGGCGGCCCTCATAATCAGAAAATGGCTGAACACAGCATTGCCTCTAGTTGTATAATTTTAGCCCCAGTGTTTTCAGAGGCCGATGTTCTAGAGGAACTTGTCCGGCTAAAGTCAAATAAAGCGATGGGTCCGGATGGAATCCACCCTAGAGTTCTTAAAGAACTCCGATCTGTCATAGTTGGCCCCCTGACTAATCTGTATAACCAGTCCCTTCTTACGGGAGAAGTTCCTGATGATTGGAGAATGGCCAATGTTGTACCCATTCACAAGAAGGGTAGTAAAGAAGAAGCTAGTAACTACAGGCCAGTCAGCCTGACATCTGTAGTGGTAAAAATGATGGAGACTCTTCTAAAGAAGAAGATAATTGACCATCTAACAAAAAACAACCTGATGGACCCAAACCAGCATGGCTTCACTGAGGGCCGATCCTGTCAGACTAATCTCATTGATTTCTTTGACTATGTAACTAAAGTGCTGGATGAAGGTGGTGCTGTGGATATCGCCTACCTGGATTTCAGTAAAGCTTTCGATACAGTTCCCCATAAAGAGCTGATAGATAAATTATCAAGAATTGGACTTAACCCCTGGATAGTTCAGTGGATCTGCAGTTGGCTGAAGGACAGAAACCAGAGGGTTGTTGTTAATGGAGTGTATTCTGAGCAGAGACTGATTACAAGTGGAGTGCCACAAGGATCTGTTCTGGGCCCTGTTCTGTTCAACATGTTTGTAAGTGACATAAGGGAAGGCTTGGCAGGGAAGGTTTGCTTGTTTGCTGATGACACAAAAGTGTGTAATAGGGTTGATGTTCCAGGAGGTGTCTGTAATATGGAGAATGATTTGGCACTATTAGATAAGTGGTCAAAACAATGGAAACTTCAGTTCAATGTTTCCAAATGTAAAATAATGCACTTGGGGAAAAGAAACCCTCAATCTGACTATCGTATTGGCAGTTCTGTGGTAGCAAAGACTTCAGAAGAGAAGGATTTGGGGGTGGTCATCTCTGACAGCCTCAAGATGAGTAACCAATGCAACCAGGCGGTGGGGAAAGCAAATCGTATGCTTGGCTGCATAGCTAGAGGTATAACAAGCAGGAAGAGGGAGATTGTGATCCCTCTGTATAGAGCTCTAGTGAGACCACATCTGGAATACTGTGTACAGTTCTGGAGGCCTCATCTGCAAAAGGATATAACTAAAATTGAGCGGGTTCAAAGAAGAGCTACAAAAATGGTGGAAGGTCTAAAGCATAGAACTTATCAAGAACGACTCAGAGATCTAAATATGTATAGTCTAGAGGAAAGAAGAGAAAGGGGGGACATGATTGAAACCTTTAAATATGTTAAAGGACTGAACAAGGTTCAGGAGGGAAGTGTGATTAATAAGAATCTGAATACAAGAACAAGGGGGCACAATCTGAGGCTAGTTGGAGGAAAAATCAAGAAAAACATTAGAAAATATTATTTCACTGAAAGAGTAGTAGAAACTTGGAACAAACTTCCAGCAGAGGTGGTTGATAAATCCACAGTAACACAGTTTAAACATGCCTGGGATAAACATGTATCTATCCTAAGATAACAATAAAGGAATACTAAAGGGCAGACTAGATGGACCAGGTGGTCTTTTTCTGCCGTCAATCTTCTATGTTTCTATATGTGTTTGAACCTGTGACCAGTGTCCCAGATGCCCACAAAAGCTTTTCATTTTGTTAACTGGAAATATCCAACTGGACATATTGTAATTGCTCATTATTGTGAGTAGTATAAAGGAACACAAAAAGAGGATTATTTATTCAGTCACAATTTAAAACAAGTATAGTTGTGACAGGTTGTATTTCAAACAGAGTTCTAACCACAAGTAGGTGAAGGCCTACTTCCTGACATCAAAACTGGAGCTGTAGTGCCATTTTCCCAAGTATTAGGCGGCTATTCGCATATGTAATAAAGCATAACACACACATGTCTGGGCATGATGGTTTTTGGGGGTCTTAGCAGTGATTTTCTCATAGTCTAGAACTGGGTGTCAACGTTCATCACAGCAACTAATGAGCAGTTTTCCCCTCTAGTGTTTCAAAAAGGTAATATAATATAGTGTTTTAAAATAAAAAATGAACTAAGCGCTGAAAGTAAGATAAAATTCAAATATAAAAAATACATAAATAGTTAATCAAATATAAAAACTATATAGATGGCTCAGGAACAGTGCTGAAAACACATTAATATCAAAATGTTTATTAAGAAATAATATTGAACACAAATATGCTGAAAGAATATATAAATTGCGCGTACATTAATCTCTCTCAAGAGTGTGATCTAAACCAACAACAGACACCGGATTACTAACACACGGAGGTAGATATACATTACAAGGATAATTGTTATAACAAGGATTGAGACTGACAACTCTTATGTCCGTTGAACATTTATGGAGGATTTAACCCTTGCATTACCAGTCTCTACTTCAATTTTGTGACATTTTTATGGAGATCGCTTATAGTTGTTCTTTTATATATTGAGAGAGATTAATGTACGCACAATTTATATATTCTTTCAGCATATTTGTGTTCAATATTATTTCTTAATAAACATTAATGTGTTTTCAGCACTGTTCCTGAGCCATCTGTATATTTGTTATATTTGATTGACTATTTATATATTTTTTATATTTGAATTTTATCTTTGAATTTTATATTTGAAATTATATCACTGAAGAAGTCATCTTCACTTTATCACCTGTTTATCACACCTTAGTGCATAACTCCCCTTGTATTCTTGAAGGGACTGCATATAGCACATTTCTATGTTACAGGCTTAGACAAAATATGTGGGCCTCATATTCTAAAGATGCTTTTACCCTTCTTTTTAGCACTTAGGCTGATATTCCATTACAGACAAAAATATTTGCTTAATGGGTATTTTCCAATTTATAGATAGTTCCAGTTTGTCACTTCTGCAAATACATTCTGGTCGAAGGTCAGAACTAGAATGGCAAATTGATTTTTTTTACCTCCCCAAAAAAATTAGACTTCTTTTGTAATATGGAAAAACATTCCAAAACAACCCCAAGGGAGGTTAGGGGACATCCAAGGAAAACAGCCAAAGATCTGTTGCCTTCTTTGAGCTGGATCAAGTAGGGAAATTCCCCTTACAGTACCCTTCCTGATCCAACATGTATGCGAGCACCATCCCTACATCCTTACCTCCCTTGGTTATCCCCTTCTGTTGCCAGATGACCGCAATCTAGCTGCTTCAGCAAAAGAGAAGTTAATAGCCATGCTTAATAAAGAAAAATAAACCACCCTTTATAATGAGGAGGTTAAATTAATTAAATGTATTTTTAGTCAGACACTGGCATATTTTAATGAAACATGACATTTTAAAATATTTTATCAAGTACATCAAAAGGGATTTTTAAGAGAAATAAAACATTTAAACATTTTCTAGCTCCTAGTCTTTTGAGACAAGTTAAAAAATGTAAAAAATCCTTCTTTAAGACTATAATGGAAGCTTTCAAATGTGGGGACAAAAAGTGTGAAATGTGTGTCTTTTTCTGAGTAGAAACAATAATAAGCAAATTCATGCCACATATTGCAGAAAATTTTAAATAAAACTTTCCATGAAGTATAGTTCTGTAACGGGCCATAGGCTGTTACTGGAGGCACTTCTCAGTGCCAATAAAACTGGTATCAAAGACTGAACTTTCAAGGGCTAAAGTCCCAGATCAGGGCAGTCGGGCAGTAGGAAATTGCTGCCACAGTTTTAAAAAGTAAGCTGCTAACAGATTGGAATTGTGTTTTGGAGTTCTTTTGTGTTTTACTATATAAAATGTCCCTAGGTCCCCCAAATAAACTGAGTTTGTTTTGGAACTATAAGTGAATGGTTTAAAGGGTCCCTTTTGACTCCCATTCACGGATATTGTGTTCCAGAGTCACCGGCCCAGCTACCCATCTGTAGCCGCATCCAGGAGGGACAAACCGGTACAATGGCCAAGGACAACAAGTCGTCCTTGGTTACCGTTACAAGTTCCACATATGTAGTTTATGTATTATAGTGTCCTTACAACAAATTATATGTAGGAAGGATGAATAGAGAAATCAGGAAGAGAAAAGGTAATCACAGAAACAATATAGTAGCTGGCAATGAGAAACATAGTGTCAGAACACTTTAAAAGGTTAGTAATGTCTAGTTAAAGGGATAGTAATGTTTCATAATAAAAGCAGCTCTAATTAATCATCATAGTATTTGGACTTTGGAGAGTGTTATTTCAATACTGTCAGAGTTATAGTTCAAGAGTAATTCAATGACAAAGTATCCCCCTCCCACCCCTTTTACTGATGTAACACTGCTCAGCCAGAGCTGAAGTGAGGTGCCCAGGTAGACTGCAGAGAAGGACAATCTTAAATTAAGATAAGGGAAAAAGCTGAAAAGCTTGTCAAGGTGGGCAGGGCTTTCATTGTTCTGATAGGAAGAATATTGTCCCTTGCTGTTATCTGTCTGGTCTCTGGACTGCATTCCACATCTGAGAAGAGATTGCTTATGCTAGGTAAAAAGGGCGGGAGGGGGAAACTTTGCTTGTGAATATCTCTCAAACCATAAAGGTTTGAGAGATAAGACTTATATCGTTCTTCGTGTTTTTTTAATGCCTACAAAATAAAATAAAGATAAAACTAAGTATTACTATCCCTTTAAAATGAATTTGCCAATTCTTCTGTATATTAATACTAACATATTGCACTATATTTAAGTCTTTACTTTATTTCAGTTTAAAAGACATGCAGTGATAAAATTCCACCGCCTGATCCTTCTGGCTACGTCACAGAAGAAGCTGCAGTTTGGTCAGGATGGCTGTAGCGAGGGACAAACTTCAGTAAGCAAAGAGAAATCCTGCCCTCCTTCATCAAGTGGGGCAGGATTTCCCTTACACTTAATTACTGAAGTTTGTCCATTGCTGCAGCCATCGAGTCACACAACCCAATTGCAGATCCAGAGGGAGGTTGCCAGAAAGGGACGGGCTGAGGATCTTTAACTCTGCATAACTGTTGAACTAGAATAAACTAAGGACTTAAATATATTGCAATATGTTAGTATTAATATACAGAAGCATTGGCGAAATCATTTTAACTAGACATTGCTATATCTTTAAGAAACACCATAACCAAGATCATGCAGGTCTTACGTCTCTGGAAATTAATAGAGGTGGCGATACATTGAAAAGGTTCAGCAAATTGGAGATGATGTGGAGCTACTATCTACAAATCCTTAAACCTAAGGGACTTAATATAGGGATAGACCCAGCAGTTTTTACAGAATGAGACATCAGTTATTCAGTCATTTAATCAATCAGTCAATCAATGTATTGAATTTAATTAATATATTAGTTTGTATCTATTAGATTCATCAATAATCCATTGTAATACAGAACATATATGTTTATTATTTATTTATGTAATTGTTTTTTAATTGTATCTATTTCGTCACTGTTTTTTCAATTGTTTTAACCCTTTGAGTGCCAGAGGGGCACACAACGCATTGTAAAGCAATTTGTTGCATACCCCTCTGGCACTCAAAGGGTTAATATTGCCTGGAGTGTCTATGGAGCAACAGTGTATCAAATATGTTCCTGGTTGTCATGGGGACTGAATTTGGTTATCCATTACAATCTGTTATTGTTTTTCATGGCCAGAACACGTATGTTCATTACTCATCCACACCCTGCCTTTTTTTTCTTGTTTAAGAGATTGTTATTGATATCAAATAAGCAGAAGTTGCAGTGTAGGAACAAATGACCACGAGTACTGCAGAAGCACAAAGGTATAGCCAAATAAACAGGGATGGGCAAAATTTTCTACAAAGTAGAAACAGGCAAAAAAAAGTCACTTTCTGTCGAGCTGGAAATTTTTCTGGCGAGAAAATATAAAAGGGGTGTCAAGTTCCCGCAGCATGTCTCTCTGTGTTTGTGAGTGGTAGAGAAAGCAGCACAATTTTGAACTAGTTAGGATAGGCAAATACAGTGATGTTGGACTGTAGTTTAGGAAGGATTGTGGGCAAGCAATTTGTTATCTGTGTTAGGGGAGTCTGGGGGGACTCTGGGGGAGTATGAAAGAAGAAAGGAGATTTGCCCAAAGTACCCCAAAATCATGTGTAACTGAGACAGGCAGCTCTTTCCTGAGATGGCTGTTGGCTGAGGTGAGTAAAGGAAGAAAGGAGATGTACAACAAATACCCCTACATCATGTGTGACTGAGAAGAGACAGACAGTAGTAGTATAATTGCAGCAACATCTAGCCCCAGCAGCAGCTGTAGCCCCTCAGGAATCCCTCAGTCTATGAATTCTACAGTATGGAGCTACTTCACTCACAATACAAAAGCTAAACATGTTGCTATCTGTTTATCTGTGTAAAAAGCATGTGAGCAGGGAGAAAGCAGGCTCACACCTAGGCACCTCATCATTGAGGTCCCACCTGAAGTACAAGCACAGGTCTGATTGAGAGACTCACCATCAACATGTGAGAGGTGTCACTACTAATAACAGCAGAAGCACTCCATAAATGTTCTCGGGGCTCTGAGGTATATAATTGAAGGATGTTGATGTATCATAAAGTATGCCAAGATTTCCTTAATTTGAAATAACACTTATTTCTCCTGCTGCAGATGAGTATGATTCTGAGTTTGTTGTAGAAGATGATAAAAGTCCTAGAATGACCACACATACAGCCACACTGAGGGTTTTTTTTTTTCTTTTTTATTGTCTTACAAACATACATAGAGAAAAAACAAACTTTACATCCTTACATATATGGCACAATACCCCCCCCCCCCACCTCCTCTGCCTCCTTCTACCACCATATTTACGAGCACTGCCGACATCCCTAAACCCTACCTATAGTACCAAGAGAAACCCCGCCCCCTGGAAAGAGTCTATCTATCATCATCTATCTGTCCAGGCCTGGTCAATTACATTCGTTACAACTTATTTAAGCACTTCTTCCATATTGTATTTTTCTTTATAGATCCTAAATATGACCCACTCAGGGCTTTTTCCATTTTTATCTGGAAACATAGTTGTTTCATTAGCATAGCCCAGTCCACTGGTCTAGATTGCTTCCAGTTTCATGCTATTGTCAACTTTACTGCCACTAAACAATGGGCCATCAATGCATTCTCCCCCTGAGAAATATTTGGCCAATTCAAATGTAATAGAGCTACCTCTGGAGCTCTCTTAAGTTTTATTCTTAATAAGCCTTTCAATGAGGTCAAAAACTCCATTCCATATTTCTCGAATGCCTTCACATTGCCACCATATATGCAGATAAGATCCTTCCCCCTTATTACATCTCCAACATATAAGGGAGCAATTATGATCCATCTTACTTATTTTACTTGGAACCAGATACCACCAATTTATTACGTTAAACTGTGTCTCTAATAAATTCAAACAGTGTACATTGCTCATATGTTTAGAGACTCTACACCATTCTCTATATTCTATCTTACACTTTTCCCAAATCCTTATTTGGCGCAACTCATTCCAACTATCTTTTTCCCTCATCAGTTTGGTATTTTCCATAGAATATATAAGAAATGTACTTAAAAAAATTAACTCTAAGCTAAAAATCTCCTTATTTGGCATTTGAAACTTGTACTGCAACTGTTGAAAAGTTTTTAAACCCCGTCCCTCCAGTAACTGCCCAATGTAGTATATTACTTGTAGCTTCCAATTCATCTATAATTCATCTATATTATATTCTATATTAGCTAATTCAAGAAAATCCAACAATTTATTTTGTAATCCTAACTTCTTCTTAACATTCTCCCAGACCGGCATAATCTGTTCCAAGATTGTATTGCCCCTAATCCTTTACTTTATTGAATGTCATCCCTTTACATTCCAAATCACAGATTCCAAGCTTTTTTCAGCCACTGCTTCACTCTCAATATTGATACTGATATTAGGAAACGCCAAACCCCCCTTATCTGGTTTCTGTGTCTGCAATTTTTGTGCTATTCTTTTTTTTTTTTTTGAAAACTGAGGTTTTAAAGAACTGATGTCATATGTTGTATCCTGCTGGTATATCCAATTATAGCTGTGCCAGAATTGTACAGCATGTGGTTAGTGTGGTAGGCAAAGGGCTGGAAACCTCATATGGAAAGAACATTCACCTGACAACAGATATGTGGACAAGTGGGCATCTTATAGACTGTCACTGCTCACTGGGTTTCCCTCCCACCAGTGGGCAACAATACTTGGCAGCAACAGGTCACATCCAGTAATCTTGCCTCTGGTTCTGGCAGTATTATTAACTCATACTAATGGCACACCACTTTGGTAATGCAGAGTTTTCAGAGACAATCCCACAAAGCCATAGATCTGTTAAATAATGGCTTGTGTCCAGCTCTTGAAAGCTGTTTTTTTCTGCTGATAATGGCTGTAAAATAAAAGCTGCCTTGAGAATAGGTGATATGGTGCATGTACCCTGTTTTGCCCATGTCCTAAATTTAGATGTGACTAGACTCCTCTTAGAATCTGAAACTCTCAGAGAGATGCTGACTATTGCCTGCAAAATCTGTGCCCATTTGTCATGTCATGCCCTTTTTCTTTGTTTTTTGTGAGTCCTTGTCTGTTTTATGTTTGTTTCTGCTTGTTATCCGGATCCTGGTCCCCCTCATTGTCTTGTGTTTGCCCTGAGCATTTGGGAGGGGTGCTAGCAAATGTTCCCGGCCATGTCACTGAGTTTCTTCTCTTGTTCCTGAGTGTTATCTTATGTATTGACCTGTCTGTTCCTGTGACTTCCTTCCTATTCTGCGATTTAGTACCCTGATCATCTGATATCCTGTTACCGACTTTGGCTCCGTTGATTCAACCATTCCTCCATCTGCTGCCTTGTACAGCATTGGCCACCCATTCCTGATCTGACTTGTCTGACATTCCATCTGTTTTGACCCTTTTGGGCTTCTAACTCCTTGACCTCCAGTCTGACTTTAATTATCATGTTCTCTGTTTTCAATCAAACTCCAGGCCTCAGTGTTCCATCAACCTCAGTGGGTAGCTGCTGTGCTCTGGGTTGTCATCTGCAGTGCAGGCTGGCTCCTCTGGTCTGTACTAATCTGGCCTTGTGGCCAGCACCTCTATCTTGGCCTAGGCCGCAGCAAGTCAACCCAGAGAGCAGCCAGTGGCAATTAGCTACGTACTCTAGTTTTCGCTCCCTCCCTAGCATCTGGCCCACGAGGACCTACCATGCAGTATACCCGCATTGTCTGTTGTTGTGCTCTTATCATATTATTATTATTTCAAATAGCAGTCTGTCACCTCTTTATGGGGAATCTACTTCACAAAGTATAACCAGGCAGCTTACACTGGGAGCTTAGTCTGCCAGATCATTACACCATTTTAGCACCTACAATTCTCAGAATGCAATATTTTTCATACAACAGTGAAAATGGAGGTCCTTACCAGGTGGAATTCCACATTGTACATTCTAGAGTATTTATACGAGCAGAATAAGACCATTAGGTACTATACAATGCAAAACTCAAAGTCTTTGTAGGGAGCACCTGGTCAATGGCAACTAATGTGTGACTTACTGAAACCTTTTGAGGAGGCCACCTTGCTGGCTAGTAGCGTAGGAGCAGGAATTTGAGAGATTCTCCCACTGATATATTTATTGCAGAAAAACTGAGGAGTGTGGCTGATGAATCTTACAGTAATGACAACACAGATGTTCACCTGCTAATGAAAGACATGTTAGAGTGCTTTGAACAGTAGCCTCTCATAGTGTCCATTAAAAGCAACAAGGGGTACATTCTTGCTACTTTGCTGTACTCCCACTTTAAACATAAATGTTCTGACTTTCTGCCAGATGTGATCAACTTGTGACAAACCTTGATAATCAGCAGCATGTCTCTGAGGAACTGGATTCTCTCAAATAAAATAAAGATATGCTTATAGATCGAGTGGAGGGTTGCATTTGGGAAGATAAGAAAGAGAAAGTTATGGCCAAAAAACTGGTGGAAAGACCAGTGAAAAAGAAATCCGCAAAGGGTTTACAACAGAATCTTCAACAATATCAACAAGAATATCCCATTCCAAACATATTTCTGAACATGCCATCATCATCATCATCATCACATCAATCTATCCATGGTTGGGTCTCAGGGTCGGCAATCTAATATTTGTGGTGATTTGGCGGTGGCACATCTCTGTAGTATTTGCTCCCAGAGCAGAAGTTGGTAACTGAGACACCTGAAAACCATATAGTTCCTAGTAGTGGTCCCACTTCATGTGAGATGGTTACAACATACTTGCAGAATAGCTAAGTTCTAGGCAGAAATTACAACCCAGCTTGACTACTGGCAAACAAAACACTATATATGTGTGTGTGGCCACCACTGGCATGAACTGCCATGGAAACCCTTAGCTGCCCACCAGCAAGTATAGACTGAGCAGGTTTTCAGTGCAGCTGATTATATTGTAAATTACTGTAGGATGCGTCAGTCAATCAGCAGTGTTGGTAGACTTACATTTCTAAAAATGAAACAACATCTAATACCATATGAGTATCAGATATTAGAAGTGGGCAAAACCTCACATGACAGGTAACCCACAGTACATGTACATACAATCTCATTTGCATTCGGGAAGGGAATGAATGGAAGACGGCCTTCAACACCCATATTGGCCACTACGAATATATCTTTATGCCCTTTGGCCTCTGCAATTCCCTAGCACTTTTTCAAAGTTTTGTCAATTACATTTTCAGAGACCTACTCTTCTCATTTGTGGTAGTGTATCTTGACGAGATTCTAATATATTTTAACAATTTTGAATGTCATAGGAATTGCATAAAGAACAAATTTCTTTCCTGGGTTACATTGTCTCCTCCAAAGTTCTAACCATGGACCATGACAGGGTCTTAGCAGTCAAAGATTGACCTCAACTATCTACTATACAAGAAATCCAATGGTTCTACTAACTACTACAGGAAATCCATCAAAGAATACTCCAAAATTATAGCCCCTCTAACGGCACTTGATTGCAATGGTGCTAACCTCAGATATTAGTCCCCTGATGCCATCCAAGCCTTCAAAAGACTAAAGCTCACCTTCACTACTGCCCATATCCTTTGATTCCTGGATCTCAGCAAGCCCTTTAGGGTAGAGGCAGATGCATCAGAAGCAGGAGCAGGAGCCTTCCTCTCCCATAGAGACTACAGTTCATCCTACCACTACCCCTTCTCCTTCTTCTCCAAACAGTTTACTACCATGGAAAGAAACTACGATGTAGGCAATTGAGAACTATTAACCATAAAACTCGCCTAAGAAGAATGGATACACCCCCTTGAAGGCACCTCCTCCCATCCCTGATTTTAACAAACCACAAAGACCTGCAGTTTCTTGAAAAGGCTAAACGACTGAACCCTCTCCAAGGCAGACTGGCCCTATTTTTTCCCAAATTCAATTTCACTATTACCTACCAACTTGGATCTAAGAATTTTAAAGCGGATGTGTTATTAAGATTGCTTCCAAAAGCTCCTGACTTCAAGCCCATCCTACCCCCTAACAAGATTCTCACTCACCTTTTCTGCTGCACCTTAAATTGATTTCTGACAAAGGAACTCAATTTTTTTCAAGATTTTGGAGAACATTCTGTAAAAATCTAGGCATTGGCCTAAGAGTGTCCTACTTCTATCACACCCAAATCAATTGCCAAACGGAAAGAATGAACCAGTCCCTGGAAACCTTCCTTCAACAATGCATCAATGCCAATCACTCCAACTGGGTAGAATTATTCTGCTATCAAAATTTTCATATAACAGTCTTTTCCATCATACCCTTAGGACTACTCCATTTCATGCTGCCCTAGATTATCACCCATGCATCCTTCCACCCTCCAAAGATCTAGGAGTTCCGGCAGCTGACAAGCAAGTCAAAAACCTCAGTAAACTTTGGACCATTATATCCTGACAAATCCACCTATCCATGAATCAGAACAAAAGATCTGCTGATCTGCATGGGTTATTTAAACCAACCTATCGAATTGGAGACAAAGTTTGACTATCCACCAAGAAACTTCTTGTTAAGCAACCTTCCAACAAGTTAGGACCTCTATTTATTGGCCCCTTCTCCATCTCAGCCAAACTCTCACCAGTCACCTATTATCTGGATTTACCTCCATCCATTAAGATTTTGAATTCGTGTTACTTTTCCCTTCTTAAACCTGTAGTCCAAAATAATTTCTCCTCTTCCAAGCATCATCCTGTTACTACTGACCAACCAGAGTATGAAGTTCAACAGATATTGGACTCCTGCCTTGTATGAGGTCATCTTCAATACCTCATTGATTGGAAAGGCTATGGTCCAGAGGAATGATCCTAGATGCCTGCTTCTGATGTAGATGCCCCTACTCTGGTGAGAAAATTCCATCACCTTCATCCTGGGCATCCGGAGGTCACCTATTAAGAGGTGGGCACTGTCACACCTACTCCTGTCAATCCCCAGTATTCCTTATACTCCTCCTGTCGATCAACACTGTGCATCATTGTCTGGATACAATTTCATTGGTCCTCCTGCCTTTTTTATAGTTCGTCTCACTCCTGAAGGCCGCATTCTTCAAGCAGTATTGTGTTTCAGTGTTCCAGTTTGCTTAGAGATTCCTGAGTATTTCCTTGGCCTCCATACAACTTTGCTGTGGATATCCGACTTCTGATTCCTGGCACTGACCTTGGCTTGATTAGACTACATCTGCTCTTCGACTCCTGGCTTACATCTCTGGCTTTGTGCTACTCTTCAACTGCTGGCTTACGTTTATGGCTCTTTACAACTAACCGACTCCTGGCTCATGACTCCAGCTTTGCACAGCTACACGACTCCGGGCTTCCCAGACAGTCATTCAGGCTCCACATCCGCCAGTCTCCCATCAGTCGGTATCCAGCTTTTGACACCAAGTTACCTACCTAGTGGTGTGGCCTGTACCCATTTTGTTATCTTGCTTTGCGGCCAGCACCTTTAACTTCGGCTTAGGCCACAGCAAGGGTATAGCACCACACTGCATACGATCTTTAGCTTCACTCTCTATTCATTGCTCTGAAGCTTCTCCAGGTTACTTGGTGCCACTCTCTCTTTCTTTCAGTGTTACACTAGGCCAACATCTCTTAGTAAAGTCATAGAGGACACCCACAGAAAGTGGACTCTCCTACTGCTACATATCAGTAACATTACAAATACAAACAAAACAAAACTGAAAAAACACCCCAACAACACACAATGTGGATGACATAGGGTAAACTGACTCCCACACAGGTAAACAGGTACATACAAAAAAATAGTAACATTCGGAACATAATGGAGAGTAAGTCTGTACTGCCATGAGGCCCAATAGGGCAGCATCTCAATCAGAGGTTGTAAGGACGTAAACAATCTAAAAGATAAAAAGGAGGGCAAAACATCCAGGTAATTCACCATCCACGATGTGTACTGACTGCAGACCCCAGGACTACCAGGTCCTGGAAACCCTTTAGGGCTTTGCAGTTGCAGAGGGTCAGTTGTCACTGCAGAAGGAGAAGGGCTGCTGGCTGAACCCCAGCAGAAGTTAACAAGTGATGTTGCTGATCAATGCTCTTGATGGTTTGGGTTTCTCCAAAGGAGAGAAAAATTGATTTAAATGGAAAGCCCAAAGAATAATGATTGCCTATATCTTGTGAAATGGCTGTGAACGATCTAGCGTTTAGCTAGGGTGGAAAGCTGAGGTGCGCATAAAGCTAAATGATGAGATTATCAAAATGTATGTCATGTATGGCCTTACTCATAATTTTTACCTTAACGTGGTAGTAATGAAGTCTGCATTGCTAAGGCCCTGTGAGTCATGTTAATAAGAAATGGATCTCTGGGGAGCTCTGGAAGGGGGGTTGTGAAGGCAGTTGAGAAAGTAATTTCTACAGGGGATATCCTCAGGTACCACTCGCACTCAAAATATTATTTCTGTGAGCTCAGTTTTTGAGATCTTGTTTATGCTGGAGGCCTTTCACTTAGGTTTTGAGCTTAAATATCTCCTCCTCTAGATTGCCTTGAGATAGTATGGTGTGTGGCTTAATCTTTCTGGTCTCCCCCTTGATAAACCTTTCAATATTACAGTATAATATCTCCAGGTCTCTATTTGTAGTTTAGGTGTAGTCAGATGGGTCTTCCTAATTTTTGGAGTGTGTCTCCATGTCATGGTTTGAGGCACCATCTTGCAATGCTTTCTTAGACCTCTTTGTTGAAAAGATATTGTATGCGCCTGTGTTTTGGTGGATTTGTTTTACTTCAAACCCATAGAGACCTGGAGAGGAAGAGAACAGAGTGCTTCATAACGGGGAACAATCTAGAAGCTGAAGCTGGCATGAACAACAGATTTGTCTAGCAGGGCACATAGAGCCCCACTCAGCAGATGACATACTAGATGGAGATCTGCCAAGCCCCCTCATGCATAATACATTTAACATTGTTTATATTTGGTTATTCTTTTTAATTTGTTTTAACTATGCTTAGAGTGTATATAATATGTTTATGGTTATTGTGAGATTGAACTTGGCTAACCATTGCAGTTGCTTGTGCCTCTGTAACTGTTTTTTCTATAGCCTTTAATGACATACTGGAATTCTGCAATGGATGCGGGAACAAGTATGTGGATATGTATTTATATATTAATGCCTCATCAATTGGATGAGGCCCGCATCCCAGGACTCCTTTTACATTGCTACCACTGAAATACTGGTGAACAGCCTGCAATTCTCTTTCAAAACATTAGTGCATTGCTTCTTGCGTAGCTAATTAAATAAATGGTTTCATGCTACACTGTATTTGTATTGCCTTCCTTTACACTTGTTAAAGGGATAGTAATGTTTCATAATAAAAGCAGCTCTAATTAATCATCATAGTATTTGGACTTTGGAGAGTGTTATTTCAATTCTGTCAGAGCTGTAGCTCAAGAGTAATTCAATGACAAAGTATCCTTCTCCCGCCCCTTTTACTGATGTAACACTGCTCAGCTAGAGCAGAAGGGAGGTGCCCAGGTAGAATGAAAAGAAGTACAATCTTCAATTAAGATAAGGGAAAAACCTGAAAAACTTGTCAAGGGGGGCAGGGCTTTCATTGTTCTCATAGGAAGAAGATTGTCCCCTGCTGTTATCTGTCTGGTCTATGGACTGCATACCATATCTGAGAAGAGATTGCTTACACTAAGTAAAAGGGGCGGGAGGGGAAATTTTGCTTGTGAATATCTCTCAAACCATAAAGGTTTTAGAGATAAGACATATATTGTTCTTGATGTTTTTTTAATGCCTACAAAATAAAATAAAGTTAAAACGAAGTATTACTATCCCTTAAACACTGGTATGTTACAGGCTTGGACAGAATATATGGTCCTCATTTGCTAAATATACTTTTTAACACCTTTTCCTTATCAACAATGTTATCTTTGGTGAACTACGTATGTTATTTAACCCTTTGGGGGCTACAGATATCTACAGCATGTTGAAAAAGCAATGTATTAGGGATATCCTCTAGCCCCAAAGGAGTTAATGTTGGAACTTTGCCTACCTGTAGTATTATCATATTTTTCCTTTGATTTGGGCGGTGTCAGTAATCTCTGCTTATCATTGTTATTCAGTTCTCTGGTATGACGGATTACCACCAGCTTTTACACTTAAAGTGGGCCTGTCACCCTAAAATAAATTAAGTAAATTTTAAAAATTATTGAAAACTTCTGCACGCTGTGCTAGCCAGTTGTTTGTAATATAAATAGTTTGTGAAATCAACTTTTATTTGTCTGTGACACATTCTGGTACATTATGCTAAATAGTTTCCAATATTACTATACAATATATGACAAATTAATCTAGACAACGGCCACACACACTGGGTTAATTTCTAATAACAGAAATTTGTAAGTATGGCTTTGAACAGAACTAATTATCATACTTTCAGAAAATTAGCATAAAGTGCCACACTGGGCAATTAATGCAAAGGATAATTTCTACAAAAAAGGATTAATTTGATGTAAAAATGGGTATAACAGCATATAGACAGATTTTAATTCTCTAGAAAATAAATTAGACTTGTTTGAAGGGGATCAGGTCCACTCGTAAAATCTATTTTTCAGGCTGCTGGTTTTTGTAAGCTTACAAATATCTTAACCCTTTGAATGCCAGAGAGGGTATGCAATGCATTGCTCTGCAATGCGTTGCATACCCTTCTGACACTCAAAAGGCTAATTAGTGAATTAGCTGGGTTACTGTAAATGCATTGCAGAGGCCGAGGGCAACAGATGGGCAGTTTTGCCTCTTTGTGCCTGTATTCATTCTCTAAAGTAACGGCACTATTTAACAAATCTATGACACAAAAGCTTATAGCATCCTCATAAACACCTCTTTCCCAAACAGAACATAACAAAATGGTCTTTCACCATAAATCAAATTCCCCACTCTCCTTTATCCCTTTCAATGCTAGGTGTTTGCACTGACATGGGGTATATAATACACACATATATGATTATTAGTAACAAATATAGCCTCATAAAAATATTTCCTCCAGTTTGATTCTCATGCTTCTGGGTGGCCGGATAAAGTGCAGTTTTGGTTAAATATGTATGTGCTTGGATTTGGTTAAGCATAGGATAGCAGGAACCCTAAATACACCACTGATTCTAAGGAAGATCGAGTTGATGTCCATCAACTCTGTCATCCTTATACCAGTCATGATGATGATTTTGATGTCCAAGAACTGCAGAGGCACAGCTTGTCCACAGATTTAGTAAATGTAAGCAGTGGACATCTGTCAAGTTCATTGCTACAACTTATATTAATACAATATTCTTGCTATAGTGACAAGTTTCCGATATTCTGTTTTAGTTTCCTGAGACTGAATTCCAAGAGCAAGAGATGTGCAAGGATATAGAGCACTGGCTAATAAAACAGGACTACAAAGCACAGCATGCATTACTCTGTCATCGTCCTAATCAGAGTTTATCTGGCTCATACTCAAAAATAATCATAGTCCTTTGGAACTACCAATATTGCAGGGTTTCAGGTTACCTCTGATTGAGTAAAGGTGAATCAGTAAGTGGCTTGTTATATTTTATTTATTTGCGTGTGATTAAGCAGAGATATCTTGAAAACATGCACTGTTAGTAGCTCTTGTGGACAACAGTCTTGTGGACCTTGACTGCATAAGTAGCTTACTAATAGAGATATCAGACAGCTTATCTTGCATGTTTCATTTTGCACACTATTTTTATATACAAATCTCTGTTACTTAGAAACAGGTGAACATTAATGAGGAAATTCTGGCTCCAAAATTAATATAGAAATATAATACGGACAACTGATTTGTATAAACACACTAATTTATTTAAGATTATTCTTTCTTGGGGGGTTTAGGCTAGCATAAAATCCCTACTCCGACACATTATCATAATATTTTCATTCTGCAGAAAAACTCAGTATGTAACATACCTTAAAAAGGTGTATTTTTGTTAATGTGCATTTCATTCATAATTAATTTGAATTTGTATG
This sequence comes from Rhinophrynus dorsalis, assembly GCA_037306005.1. NCBI lineage: Eukaryota > Metazoa > Chordata > Amphibia > Anura > Rhinophrynidae > Rhinophrynus > Rhinophrynus dorsalis. Next base: position 158,571,171 of record CM074719.1, read on the forward strand.
AAGAGGCGCTTAATATGCAGTATTAAAATGTTTATTGTCTCCTTTCTTGTCTTACAGAAAGATCAACAATCAGTGTTTTTTCTTTTTCTGTAATTAAATATTGAGTTGTGGGTGTCCTGAAGCCCTTGTCTTAACAGAGGTTGAACCACCTCTATTAGAAGAGAAGTATATGTATTAAAATGGAGCCAGCTCTAACACCTCTCTTGTATAGACATCATACTTAAAAAAAATAGGAGCCAGTATCCATAAGATGTGCATGTGTTTTCTATAAAAGGGTAAAAACTAATATATAGGGAAAATCTCTACACAAATAGTAAAACAACTTCTATCAAAAGGTGTAATATTTATTTAGTAAAAAGAATACAATTATAATATAAATATAAATAAGAAATCTGCACACATAATATAACTCAATATGACAACTTTGTTGAGTTTAAAATAGTTTCTGCTCATATATGTGCTATAAGGTTATAGACTCATAGGATTGAACAGAAGAAGCAACACTATGAACTCCTAATCCAACCACCTTATTGAGTCCAAAATATTTTCAGCCCACATTTGGGCTGTGTATCACAGTGCCTGTGATTCCTGTCAGTCTCAGCTATGACAGATACTGATTTGCTGTGTTGGTTTGGCCCGCCCCCTGGTGACCTTTTTATACCTGGCTAGCAAGACTGTCAGGCGCCCTTTCGTGGTGTCTCTGTGCCAGTTATTGTGCTGTGTTCCTGTGTTCCGGATTCCTGTGTACCGACTTGGCTTGTCTTGACTATTCTCCTGTGTTCCTGCTCGTGTATGACCCGGCTCGTCTGACTACCTCCTCTGGATCCTGACCTGGTTTGGCTGACGTTCCTGCTTGTGTACGACCCGGCTTGTATGACTACCTTCTACGTGCTCCGACCCGGCCTGGCTGACTTCCCGCTCCGAAGAACGACTCCGGCTTTCTACAGTGACCTGTGTTCCAGTTGTCGCCGCCGCGACATTTCTATCTACTGTTCCAGCTTTTGGTGTGACTGCCTTGCCTGGTGTACTCCGATCAGTGCTGTGCTTTTACCGTTGCAGAGTTGGGCGTACCCGTGCCTCCCTCAGACTGCAGAGCCTTGCTTTACCGCTGATAAGCCTCGAGTAAATGTGCTAATTAACCCTAGCAGTGCCGCTGGGTTCCACTCTATCGCTAATCCTGTAAGAGTCTCTTTCTCAGTGAATACTACTGCTGAGCTGGCCGCTCTTCGTCGGCAGCTTCACACATCCTTGCAGAGTATTTACATCCGTTTAGGCCGGTTGGGCGCCTGAGACCCTTTCTCTTGTTCAGTAGCGATCCCGCTTTCCCGAGTGGGGGCAGTCAAGTATCCAGCCGGTGATAGTCTTGGTCTCCAGCATCAGCCTTATAACACCCAGGGCGTTCCAAACATTCACATCTGAGACTGACTGTTATCAAGGACTTAACCCCTGAGGGGTACACGCTATCCTATTTCTGTGTAATTGTACTTAATGGTCATTTGTGCATTTACCATTATAAATATATATATATTATCTGTATATATTTACCACCACTAGAGGGCGTGTTATTGCCTTATCTTATTTTAATAAAACTGTGTTCTTATTCACCCAATGGTCTGAGTGTCTTAAAAGAAACCGTGACAGTACGAAAGGGCCATGACCTCAGACGGTAAGGGTGAAAGCCAAACACAGAACATCCATTGGAGAATGGATGTCCATGAGCAGCGCATGGACCAATTGGCACTGGCTTTGCAGACGTTACTCAAACGTACAGTACATTTGGACAAGCCTAGTCCTAATCCGGTGGTCACCCCAGTCCTGACACCGGATAATCAGTCCATAGTCCCATCAGCCAGTTCGAAAGGGCTAACGGCATCTGCACCATTACCGTTAAGGTATGATGGCGAGCCTTCCCTTTGCAGGGGATTTATTAATCAATTAGAGATATTTTTGGAGTTGGCACCCCAGGCATTTCCTAACGACCATAGTAGGGTCGGTCTTATGATATCTCTATTGACTGGCAAGGCATTGGCATGGGCGAATCCGTTGTGGGAAAATGCCAGACCCTGCACCCTGAACTTTAGAGAATTTGTCAGGAAGTTCAGACGAGTGTTTGAGGTTCCTGGCAGGGCTGCCTCTGCTGCCAAAAGGCTAATGGAAATTCAGCAGGGCGAACGCACACTGGGCGATTATGCTATTGAATTCAGGACCTTGGCAGCAGAGGTGGGCTGGAACGAGGAGGCCTTACTAGCTGCCTTTACTCAGGGCCTTTCCGAGCAAATTAAGGACGAGATAGCAGCTCGCGATGTACCCAGTGATCTGGACGAATACATCGATTTTGTCCTACTTATAGACTCTCGCATCCGAGAGAGACGGTTGGCTAAAAGGGCTAAAGTGAAAAACTATGGCCAGACCAGTCTCCTTAACCCACCCACACCACCCGTTCTTCCTGAGCGATCAACCGAGAATCCTGAACCTATGCAATTGGGGTTCACTAGGCTCTCGAAGGAGGAAAGATTATATCGTAGGAGACAAGGTCTATGCCTCTATTGTGGCAAAGCAGGGCATCTGTTGTGCAATTGCCCAGTTCGGCCGGGAAACGAACGCACCTAGGATACCTTGGGGGACAGGCCCTAGGTGGTGTAGAACAGTCCCTAGATTCTAGCACCACTAAACCCACTATTCAGGTGGTCTTCGCTTGGGCGGACAAAGTTATCGACGTCTTCGCACTGGTGGACTCCGGGGCAGCAGGTTATTTCATGGACCGGTCTTTTGCTAACCTGCATGGCATTCCTTTATGTAAAAAGGACTCTCCGGTTGCTATTGAGGCCATCGATGGCAGACCCCTGGAGCCGGCATTTATTACGCTTGAAACTAGTCCAGTGACAATGACAGTGGGGGCTTGCCAGAAGGAACAGATACGTTTTCAAATCATTCGTTCCCCGCACCATTCAGTTATTTTGGGGTTCCCATGGCTACAGGTACATAATCCCCAATTTGACTGGCAGAGATGTGAGGTTAACTCCTGGTCAAAATACTGTGACAAGAACTGTCTCTCCTTACCCGTCAAGATTATGTGTACCTCTCCGACTGTGCCAGCTGAATACGAACAATTCAGTGACGTGTTCAGTAAGGGAGAGGCCAGCGCATTGCCCGAGCACAGGGCGTACGATTGCGCCATTGATTTGCCTCCTGGTGCGGTGCCTCCTAGGGGGCGCACTTACCCACTGTCCTGTGAGGAGAATAAGGCTATGGAGGATTATATTGCTGATGCCCTGGAGAGGGGCATCATTCGGAAGTCTACTTCTCCGGCAGGTGCCGGATTTTTCTTTGTGAAAAAGAAAAGTGGTGAACTTAGGCCATGCATTGACTATCGTGGTCTGAACAAGCTTATGCCTAAGAATGCCTATCCGATTCCACTTGTTACCGAGTTGTTTGACAGATTGAAGGGCTCATCGATCTTTACTAAACTTGACTTGCGAGCCGCCTATAATCTGGTCAGAATTAAAGAGGGTGACGAGTGGAAAACGGCGTTTAACACCAGAACAGGGCATTACGAATATCTGGTGATGCCATTTGGCTTATGCAATGCGTCTGCAGTATTTCAGGAGTTTATTAATGACATCCTACGAGACCTACTACAGTCCTGTGTAGTTGTATATCTTGATGATATATTAATTCACTCTGCCAACCTCTCACAACATATCAAAGATGTTTCTGAAGTCCTGCTCCGACTCCGCAAGCACAGGCTATTTTGTAAAATAGAGAAATGCGAATTCCATACATCTCAGGTGCCATTCCTGGGTTTCGTTATTTCTAATAATGGCATTGCCATGGATCAAGAGAAGTTGGCAGCAGTTCTGCATTGGCCTCATCCTAAAGGGTTAAAGGCCATTCAAAGATTCTTAGGTTTTGCGAACTATTATAGGAAGTTCATCCAGAACTTTTCCACGATTGTCAAACCATTATCAGATTTGACTCATAAGGGCGCTTCTCCCTCTCAGTGGTCCGAGGCGGCGGAGACCGCATTTGTTACCCTGAAATCTGCCTTTGCATCTGCTCCGGTGCTGTCCCACCCTAATCCCTCTCTGCCCTTCACGTTGGAGGTTGACGCTTCTGAGGTTGGGGTTGGAGCAGTACTCTCCCAACGTCCCGTGGGAGGTGGCGCCTTGAGGCCTTGCGGTTTCTTCTCAAAGAAATTATCCAGTGCGCAGAGCCATTATGAGATTGGGGACAGGGAGCTGTTGGCCATAATTCTAGCTCTGAAGGAGTGGCGTCACCTTTTGGAGGGTACTCGGAATCCAGTACTAATTCTTACGGATCATAAGAATTTAACTTATCTCTCCGAAGCCAAAAGACTGTCTTCTCGACAAGCTAGATGGGCACTCTTTTTGTCACGATTTAATTTCATAGTGTCTTATCTTCCTGGCTCAAAAAATATTAAAGCCGATGCGTTGTCTCGTCAGTTCGCTTCTGACACTGAGAGGGAGGAGGAACCTGTTCCCATCATTCAGCCAGATCGCATTTTGGCCACTATCCGTACCACCATTACCTCGCCTCTGGGGGAGGAGATATTGGCATCACAATCGAGGGCACCCCCTGAGACCCCTGTGGGGAAATGCTTTGTTGATGTGCCATTCCGTGTTCGTTTGTTGGAGACTTACCACGCTTCTAAAGCAGCTGGGCATATTGGTAGGGACCAACTAGTCTGGTCTCTGTCGCAATTATTTTGGTGGCCTACCTTGAGAGCTGATTGTGCCGCTTTTACTGAAGCCTGTACCACCTGTGCCCGTGCTAAGACCCCTAGGCACCTCCCTGTGGGCTTATTGCAACCCGTGCCCAACGGAGACCGTCCGTGGTCTCATATTTCTATCGACTTTTTGGGAGAATTACCAGCGTCTAGGGGATTTACGTTCATTCTTATGGTGGTCGATAGATTCTCTAAAATGGCACATTTTGTGCCTCTGACTGGCCTTCCATCGGCTCAGGAATTGGCTGTAGTCTTTTCTAGGGAGGTATTCCGCCTGCACGGAGTACCCAGAGTGATTGTATCCGACCGAGGGAGCCAGTTCGTTTCTAGGTTTTGGAGGGCATTCTGTGGCCAGATGGGCATTCAATTGTCATTTTCCTCCGCTTACCATCCCCAAACGAATGGGGCCGCTGAACGTGCCAATCAGGGACTGGAGCAGTTCCTGCGTTGCTTTGTCACTGATCATCATGACAATTGGGCTGACCTGTTGCCATGGGCTGAGTTTGCCAGAAACTGTGCGGTCAATTCATCGTCCGGGAGCTCTCCGTTTCTCGTTAATTATGGGTTTCAGCCTTGTCTGCTCCCGGACTCCTTTCAGGTGCAGCAGATCCCTGCTCTGGATGAGCATTTGGCACAGCTTCATTCCACTTGGTCACAGGTCCAGAGGTCCCTCAGTCAGTCATTTCGGCGTCAGCAGAGGCACGCTAATCGCAGACGTCTGCCAGAGGTCTCCTTTCAAGTTAGGGATAGGGTATGGTTGTCATCCAGAAACCTGAATTTACAAGTACCATCTAACAAACTGGCTCCCCGGTTTATTGGTCCATTTAAGATTATCCGCAAGATTAATCCGGTTTCTTATGCTTTGGAGCTTCCACCCTCAATGCACATTCACAATGTGTTCCATGTGTCGCTCCTGAAACCCTTGGTGTGTAATCGCTATACTACTACGCCAGTGATTCCTGGGCCGGTGGACGTCCAGGGCCAAGAGGAATATGAGGTGCAGAGCATTATTGATTCCAGGAGATTTAGAGGGAAGCTGCAATACTTGGTTCATTGGAAGGGCTATGGTCCTGAGGAACGTTCTTGGGTTGATCAAGGGGACCTCCACGCACCCAGATTAGTACGCAGCTTTCACTCTAAATACCCTTCTAGACCCAGACCTCGAGCAGGGAGAGGGGGTCTTTGAGAGGGGGGTACTATCACAGTGCCTGTGATTCCTGTCAGTCTCAGCTATGACAGATACTGATTTGCTGTGTTGGTTTGGCCTGCCCCCTGGTGACCTTTTTATACCTGGCTAGCAAGACTGTCAGGCGCCCTTTCGTGGTGTCTCTGTGCCAGTTATTGTGCTGTGTTCCTGTGTTCTGGATTCCTGTGTACCGACTTGGCTTGTCTTGACTATTCTCCTGTGTTCCTACTCGTGTATGACCCGGCTTGTCTGACTACCTCCTCTGGATCCTGACCTGGTTTGGCTGACGTTCCTGCTTGTGTACGACCCGGCTTGTATGACTTCCTTCTATGTGCTCCGACCCGGCCTGGCTGACTTCCCGCTCCGAAGAACGACTCCGGCTTTCTACAGTGACCTGTGTTCCAGTTGTTGCCGCCGCGACATTTCTATCTACTGTTCCAGCTTTTGGTGTGACTGCCTTGCCTGGTGTACTCCGATCAGTGCTGTGCTTTTACCGTTGCAGAGTTGGGCGTACCCGTGCCTCCCTCAGACTGCAGAGCCTTGCTTTACCGCTGATAAGCCTCGAGTAAATGTGCTAATTAACCCTAGCAGTGCCGCTGGGTTCCACTCTATCGCTAATCCTGTAAGAGTCTCTTTCTCAGTGAATACTACTGCTGAGCTGGCCGCTCTTCGTCAGCAGCTTCACACATCCTTGCAGAGTATTTACATCCGTTTAGGCCGGTTGGGCGCCTGAGACCCTTTCTCTTGTTCAGTAGCGATCCCGCTTTCCCGAGTGGTGGCAGGCACAGGCATCAGCATTCGTATTCCGGTAATCACGCCCGTGGGGGCTGTCGGCTCTAGCGTATGCTTTCCCATTATCCGGTTTAGTCTGAGGAGGCTTGGCAGCTATCACCTTGAAGGCCGGTTCCAATTACGCCCGTGGGGCCTTATGCACTTGCACTAGTTGAAGCAGTTCCAGTAGGTACGCCCGAGGGGGCTACGGGGACTTTGGTGCTTCTTACTGAACACTGTGGCGGGGCAGTCCAGTATCCAGCTGGTGATAGTCTTGGTCTCCAGCATCAGCCTTATAACACCCAGGGCGTTCCAAACATTCACATCTGAGACTGACTGTTATCAAGGACTTAACCCCTGAGGGGTACACGCTATCCTATTTCTGTGTAATTGTACTTAATGGTCATTTGTGCATTTACCATTATAAATATATATATATTATCTGTATATATTTACCACCACTAGAGGGCGTGTTATTGCCTTATCTTATTTTAATAAAACTGTGTTCTTATTCACCCAATGGTCTGAGTGTCTTAAAAGAAACCGTGACACTGTGGAGCTCTGGATTCTCTGGATCATACAGACAGAGCGACACTATAACAGAATATACTTACAGCTGAATTTTCACCAGATTCACATTGCACCGCAAATTATAATTACATTAGCGATATGCACAGACTTTGTTTTATTTTCAAGAATAATTGCTTCATTAACTCAAAATAGAACCTTTCATGCAGGCAGACACCGGCTGGGATCTTACAGTGGGCGTTCTCTGTGCCTGCAGTCCCTTCCGGGGCCTTTCAGCACAAAGGCATTCAACCCACTAATCGAGGAGTTGAAGGAGACGGACAGAGCAGACGCAGAAATGCTGGCTCTGCAAGATGTCTGCAGTGTTCCCTGCTGCCTCTCTGCTCAAAAGGTTCTAATTTTCGTTAAAGCAGAACTATCACCTGCTATAAAGTCGCCCTCCAATAATTAAGCATGTGGTGACTAGCTTCATAATAGTTCTATTAGCTCTCAGAAGTACCCGATTCTGAAGTAATCCTTAGTCTTCTGAGACCAGAAGCCAGACATCAGAGCAGACATCTTGTCTTAGAGACGTCTTTGTTTCTGTGCTGTCCTCTAGGAGGCAGTGCACTGTGCTGAAAGGCACCAGAAGGGACTGACGGCGCAGGCGCACAGACGATTAAGATTAAGGATTACTTCAGAATTGGGTACTTCTGAGAGCTAATAGAACTATTATGAAGCTAGTCGCCATCTGCTTAATTATTGGAGGGTGACTTTATAGAAGGTGAAAGTTCCACTTTAATACAGCAATTATTCTTGAAAATAAAACTAAGCCTGTGTATATCGCTAATGTAATTATCATTTGCAGTGCTATGTTAATCTGGTGAAAGTTCCGCTTTAACATAAAAAAACAAATAAACATAATCAAAGGTAATTAATCATACAGGAATGAAGCTGCCTAGTCAAAGTTTCATATCAGCACACTGGTGGACTACACACCAAATGCACAGCCAAGTATGAAACATAAATGAGAAAAATGATAAACTGAATTTGCATAAGAATAAAGCCGATTGGCTCATGCCTCATAATGTAGGTCTCACATGTTTTCTCAAGAAATGGATGTACCATATTTAAGGCACTTGTTTATACAAGTGACAGTGCCAGCTCCATCTTAATACATATACTTCTCTTAAAGGGATAGTAACACTTAATATGTAAAATATATATATTTATCTATTGTTGGGTTTATCTTCCTGAGTAAAACAAGGGTACTCTCTCTGCTGAGAGGTGTTTGATTCAAAAGTCATTGCAGGTCAAACTTGAATTGTTTTTAGGTGCAGTAGATCAATGGCCTGAAATTTTACAGTGGCTCTGTTGCTACACTATCCCATGGATAGCAACAGCACCACTGTAACATTTCAGGCCTAAAAAAATTCAAGTTTGAGCTGCAATAACTTTTTGACATTCTTCAAGCACTAGCTCTCTCAAGCCCTTCCAGCAGCTGGCCTTCTATCCTGAATCTAACACAGCTTCAAGAAGTTAGATCTCTCTCGTGAATCTAAAACTACTTCTGGGGCTCGATTCAATTACCACTGTTAGTGAATTCAAACTAACTGGCAGTTTTTAGTCACAGTTTGGAATTCTATTACCTGCACTGTGACAAACTACCGACCATAAAAAAAGCACAACAGGCGCAAAAATAGCCCTACTATTCAGTTACATTCAGTGGCTAGTAACATGTGTTATTGCATTATTTTAGAGTTTAGCAAACCTAGCCGTTGAGTCCCGATGAGTGTTAAAAGCCACCAATGTGTAACTGAACATAATAAAGTAAACATCAACATGCCTGCGCAACTAGGCATCCCTACACTAGTGACCCATGGATGTATTGATATGGGGCCCTTATCACCATATCAATACATCCAAGGTACCAAAAACAAAAAAACAAAAAAAAAATCCTCATTGCTGTACCTTTTCTGGCTATTGCCTGAGCCAAACTGAAGGAAATATGAACAGAGACTGCCTTTTAGATGGACAGCCTGTGTTCAAAATTAAACAGAAAGAACAAGGGTTCGGGGAGGACAGAGCAAATAATTCCCTCTAAATGTATGACTGTATTGTCAGAGGAGAGAGGCAGATCTACCACAAAGTCATGGAGATCTGTGTCCATAGAAGAACTGGCACGGTTAAGGGTTGCAAGAGACCTACAGGTCGGTTTCTGGGCATTTTCATCTGAGAACAAACAGGGCAAGAGGAAACAAAAGATGTTCAAAATAGTACAGTCAAAATGAGAGAAAAACAAAGATCAACGATCTTGCCGAGCATTTAAACGTTTAGCTGCGGCCAAATATTGGAGGTTCTGGTGGTCTGTTAGGTTGATTACCACATTATGAGACCCCTCCAACAAATACCTCCAGTCATCCAAAGACAGTTTAATAGCCAGCAACTCCCTGTTACATGTATCATAATTCCTCTCAGCTGAGGTAAAGCTCCTGGAGAAGTAAGAACATGGGTGACGAATGCCAGACTGCTCCGGCTGCAACCTCAGAGGCGTCCACTTCAAGGATGAATGGCGATAGAGGGTTAGGGTATTTGTGGATAGGAGCAGAGTAAAAGGCTCCCTTCAGGGTCTCAAATGCCCACACCGCATCACAAGACCGCCGGTGGGGGTCTGCTCTTTCTGGGTCATAGCTTTGATTGGGGAAATGATAGCGAAAAAGGCTTTGATGAACCGACGGTAATAGTTGGAGAAGCCAATGGATCGCTGAACAGCTTTAAGACCATGTGGTAAAGGCCAATGAGTGACAGCCACCAACTTGCTTGGATCCATGGCAAGACCCTGAGCAGATATGACATAACCTAGAAAAAGGTAGAGAAGTTGTCTCTAATTCACTCTTAGATATTTTGCAAAATAAACGGTTATCACAGAGGCAGGATAACACATGACAGACATGGTCGCGATGTTTCTCCAAGGAGGGGGAGAATATTAAAATGTTGTCTTAGTAGGCGATAACGTAGGATAGTAGTAGATCCCTAAAGTTCTGAAGTTTTGGAAGACGGCAGGGGCATTGCAAAGGCCGAAGGGCACAACCAGGTACTCATAATGCACGAACCTGGAGTTAAAAGCCATCTTCCATTCATCTCCCTCTTTCATCCTTATCAAGTTGCAATCACCCCTGAGATTGAGCTTAGTAAAGGACCAAGCTCAGCTCTGGAATCAAGGGTAAGGGTAACAATTAATTTTGATTATTTTGTTTAACACCCTATGGTCAACACAGGGGCAAACACCACCATCCTTTTTTTTTTTACAAAAAACATACCGAGCCAAGCAGGGGAGGTAGAAGGATACATGAATCCCCTGGCCAGACTGTCCTGAATGTACTCTTGGATCATTTTAGTCTCAGGAACAGACAATGGGTACACTCTGCCTAGAGGTGGGATAGTACCGGCTACCAACTCAATGGGGCAATCGTAAGGTCGATGTGGTGGTAGGGTCTCAGCATTGACCTTACGGTCTCTGTGACGCATTCAGAGCGACGATCCTGGATTTGGTGCTCCAAGGTGGAACATAGGACTATGAGGCCCTCAAGGGTACCAGGAATGTGATGGGTGGTAAGCTTTTCCATAACACAGTTCAATAAGCCCATCCTGAAAGTGACATTCAAGGCATGTTCACCCCACTCTGTGTCATATGCCCAGGTATGAAATTTGCAGGAGTGTATGTGATCCCTGCTGGCAGTCCAGAATTGCCAACTCTGATCTTATCTGTCGCCCAGGGGCGTCGAATACAGAGCATAATGCTGATATGAAAGGATCAAAGTTCTCTAAAATAGGGGACTGATGGTCAAAAAGAGGTGAAACCCAGGCCAGACCAGGACCACAAAGTATAGAAATGAAAAACATCACACAGTCCTGGTCTGAAGCATAAACCTCCGACTGATTCTGGAAATATAGGTAGCACTGGTTCAGAAACCCTCGGAGATCAGTAGAAGAACCATCAGAGCGGTCCCGTAAAGGCATTCTACTGTGTAGAAACCCAGAAACAGATGAAGTGACAGGCCGAAGCGCAAAAGGATGACTCTGTGGAGGTCCGGCTGCATCAAACCATTAGAGCATATCTATGATGGAGTCCAACTTGGAGTCCATCTGAGTGATCTGTGCAGTATGCTGGTCGACTTTGGCACCCTAATGGGCCACAGCCCTGACATATCAGCAGGATCGGACATTGGCATGATCAAAATGTGATGATCTGACTGGAGCATCCAATGTAAGCTGTCTGAGATGTGCCTTGTGGAGGAGAAACCCCACAAAGAAATAGCAGACTGCTGATTTAATATGTATATGGTACTTACAACAGAGAACAATACAGTAATACTCACTCGGTAGGCCCCAGTGAGTCACGGGCTAGATTTTGCAGCTTGGAGAGCATTTCTGGCAAGCGGTGGCTGTTTCAAGGAAGTCTTGCTGCTGCCTAAGCCATGTAGACATGCAGGCCGCGAAGCCTGATAGCAGGATGACAACCTAGGACACAGGCAACTTCTCACCGAGTCAGGAATCAGCTTTTTTAACCTACCGGTAGTATAGTCATCTCTGTCGAAAACTGTAACAGCAGTAGTGGAACTGAGGGTTGTAAGGTTATTGTACGATGGGAGGTCGAACCAGAGATAGCCGACAGCATTGAGAGTAGTCAACAAGCCGAATCAGTAACAGGCGGGCAAAGATGGTACCTAGGATAAAACAGAAGAATAGTCAAGCAAGCTAGGGTTAAAACTAGTTGAGCAAAATGGTACAAATTCAGCAGGCAGAAGAGAAGTTGTATAAACAGACTGAGGTCAGAACCAATACAGGAAGTCAAAGTAAAATCAGGAGAAAAGAGACATAGTCGAAGAAAGCCAGGTCAAAACACTGGAACACTGGAACACTGGAACAAAACGATCACTAGGAACTCAGTAACAGGAACACTTTGATCGTTAATAGGAGGTTTAGCAGTATAGGGGAGGCTGGGGGGGACCTTTAAGAGACCAATATTCTATGCATAATAGCTGAATAATCATACATAAGTGAATGCTTACTAGAGACCAGCAATGTATGCAATATCTTCAAATGATAATGAGTGTATGCTTACTAAATGTCCATATAGAAAGAGCTCATCAAAACTACAGTGCTCAATCGCCCAGCCACTTGTCTTTCCCACCAGCAGAGAAACCCTGTGATCATCCGGAACTCCTCCTGTTGCCACTTGTGTCCCTATTGCCTCTTCCGAACATGGATTCAATGCCTCTACACCTCAGTTTTAGTGATCGTGTTGGCATTCCTGCCTGAAACGTGTCCGCTCTATGCCTTCACCCCTTCCAGCAGTTAGCTTTCTGTACGGAATCTAACACCCCTTGAAGCAGCAAGCTCTACCTCTCATGAATCAAGTGCTCTTCCAGCAACTAGCTCTCTTTGAAGGTAATATCATTCCGGCAGTTAGCTCCCTCTCATGAATCAAACACTACTTCCAATAACTAGTTGTCTCTTCTGAATCTAATACCCCTTCCAGCAGCTATCTTTGAATCTAGCACCCTTCCAGGACCTCTCACATTGCCTCTCATTAATCTAACACCACTTCCAGCAGCTAGCTATCTTTCCTGATTCTATCACCCCTTAATGTGGCTTGATCTTTCTCCTGAATTTAACACCCTTTCCTGCAGTGATCTTACAGGGCACAGGCTTGGGTAATGTGCAGTATGTTTTAAATGACTCCACTGTAAGCAGCTGCCTTAGAGCAAATGTGATATTATATGGTTCAAGGTGTTAAAACACTTTGTGACCCTAAAATTATAAGAAACATAATGTAATTCCAATTCTGCATCCGGCTCTTTCAAGCACAATAACATTTTCTTTTAGATTGATATGCGGCTAAAAATTAGATTTATTTTTTATGTTTTCTATTTATTTGACAAGAACACAAGTGGATTTAATAAAATTAGGAATTAGACTTACAAAAAAGAGTACCGTAATATGTTATTTCTGTTTGGTTAATGATGCATATGCATATGATGATTACAGAAGCAGGGCAACACTAATTTAAATCAAATTAACATATGCATTTTTTCTGAACGCTTCTTCTAAAACGAGGCTATTTCAAACATAGCTGGTCCAACAAAGTGCTCAACCCTGTTTTAACTTGCATTGATTTTTGTTACAAAATACATATCTCAGATAGAACAGGTAAAGACAACATTTAGTCAAGCAATGGTTGTTGGACTACAATTCCAGTCATCCTCTACTTGCCTTTAGCTAGATGAAGATGGTGGAAGTTGTAATCCACAACCAATAGAAGGCTGCAAGTTGCCTACACCTACTCTAGGACAATTTGCAGACAAACCACCTTCCCAAAAGAGTGGTGCTGCTTTTCTCCATTGGTACTCTTCCCCTACAAAAATTCCTGCAGTGAGAAACAAAAAAGCACACACAATCTAAATGTAAAAGTTTCAAATTAATGGTATTAATGTGCCACCTTCACCACACCCTATAGATGAGAACTCATGGGAAAAGGAGGCCATAACGGCCTCTCGTACTACACATTTATTTGGAATACACACCAGAGCGATCAGTCGATGATAGCATCAACTTCACCAAACTGAATTCTGTATATAATATAGAAAACATTGATACCATTAATTTGACACTTTTACATTTAGGGCGTGTGCTCTTTTTATGTCTTTTTTCCAAGTTGATGCCCCCCAAATCTACTCATTCATATGGCAGGAAACGTGGGGCAATTCTAGGCAAATCAACTGCATTGTAGAGGATAAATAACAATTCCTATTGGATTAACCCCTTAACTCACACGGACCTGGTATGTCATGTGTTCTTAAGAGGTTAAATGGGGATTTTAACCCCTTAAGCACTCTAAGAGACTCTATAACATTTAGTGGGTTAAAACCCTTACTTAAATCAATGGGAATTTGGGAAATTTTTATTTGTTCCCCTATGGTGCAGATGGTTTACCTCAAACCCCACTTTCCCTTTATACATAAGATCCATCAGGAAAGTGGAAGAATTCTGGGGCAAACCAAGTGCACGACAGTGTACAAATAAGGATTCCCCAAATTCCCACTGATTTAAACTGGACTTTAAACCCATTGCCTAGAATACTAGCGAGATCTCCAGTGCATTGCAGCATCTCTACAACCCAAAGGATTAAAAAAACATTTAATTCAAAGCAAATACTTATTTGTCACCTATGGTATAGCTGGTGTACCTAGATTTGCTCCACTTTCTTTGTGTGTATGGCACTAAGTCTCCGCAGTCTTCTAGGTCTGTAAAGGACAAGTACACTGAATACTGCAATCCAGTAATAGGCAACCAGATTTACTCTAGGGGCCATGCATCTAGCCATAGAGTCCACCAAAGCCTCACACATTATAGTTAAGCATTCTAAAGAGATGTTGAAAAATCAGATTAACCCACTGGATGTTACAGAGATCTTCACAGCATTGATCTTAAGGGGTTAAATGGAATTTTGTCATACCCAGGAAATAACCAAATCTCCCCCGGAAGACTCCAGTTTCAGACTTAATTACCAGGTCTCCTGGGGCAGAGACTATTTCTCAGGCTTGGGTAAGTCCCCAGTAACTCTGCCTACCTCATGTTTCATTTTGCACAATGTCTGCCTCAATCAGCCCATTTTCTGGACAAGTCCCACCTTCCTCCTCTAAATCCCACCAACCTTGTTTAAGCTCCTCTCATAGTATGCTATGCTGTGCATTCCATTATCTGGACAATTCCACCACTTATTGGTACTTTAGGCGGACACAAATGTGTGAAGAGAAGGGTACTGTGAGGCAAAATAAAAATGTTATGATACTTCTGGGTGAAATTAGGATGTTTACGCTCTGGGAAATGACCTCACTACCGAAAACAGACTGGAGGCAGTAGGAGATGTCTCCAAGGATCCCATGAAGCACTAGAGCCATCTATTAGCCACCACTACTATAAGTTCTCAAGAACAGAGCCCTCTTGAAAAACCTTAGAATCAGTCTGTATCTTTGTTTGTAATTAGTATTCCCTCATTGTACAGGGCTCTGGAATATGTTGGAGCTTTACAAATGAATGATAATAGAAATAAAACTAAACAGACCAGTTGCACAGTTCGCTCACAACCTCTAATTCACAGGCAACAGCTGCAAAACACATAAAGCTGAATTCATCAAGGTAATATCTCCCCAGAGGTACCGAGTTTATAGAGTGAATGCAAGTTGAAGTACTGAGGACTCCAACCTCACCTATAAACATCCTCTCACATATAAAGAAATCACCTTCCTTTCATTCTCTACACAATAAATATACCAGAGACATACTGAAAACTGCATCCAAATAGCTAGTCTGATTAATGAGTTATTGTGCAGGAAGCATTTCCAACTATGCTCTTTCTACGTTCTATGCAAAGGAAATAACTCTTATTTTCAATTGATGTGTTAGGTTATAAATTATACATTAGCTGTGATTTTATAGAACAATATAGTTTCTCTCTTTCAAAAATGAAATTTTCCAGAAACCATTAATTTCATGCAGAAATTACTTGCAAAACTTGTTTGACAACCCGATTCAAAGTCTCCTGTTCGATCTCCAATGGATATACTTCATGCACATCCATGTACATCAACCCCTTCAGTGGCCATTACAGCTCTTAGTTGGCTCCTAAACATACTGTGTTCACCCCTCTGTACAGGAATGCATATTTTTATCTTTAAGGTATAGTTGTTAGTTCATGATCTGCCGCTCTGAATATGCCATTTTTAGAGACTGTAACCTTTTTTTTTTATGAAATTCATGTATATGTTATAGAACTTGTCCTGTTGAGTAAAACATGGATATTCCCACTTCTGGATGATTTTTAATTCAAAAGTTAATACAATTCAATCCAAGTGAAAATGTATGCTCAGCAGGTGGCGCTGTTTCTTTCATTTCCTACGAAGAGCAGAATTCAGTGTAGCTGATGAACTGAGCTGAACTGGAGGAATTATGGTGAAAACCAACTGCAGAACAGATGACAAATCAAAACTCCTAATGATTTAACCCTTTGAGTGCCAGAGGGGTACAGAACACATTACAAAGCAATGGAAATCTCTTTAGAATTAAATGAGTTTAAAGCCCTAATAGAATCAGAGGATTTTTTTTTCATTATTCTTATTTATAACGTATAGCGCAGCCGATCTGCTTCAAAATTGCCTCCGTTCCACTTAGTACATAAACCTCAGTGACTCAAGCAATCCAACAGTTTATTATTAAAAAAATGTTTTTACAGTGACATAGCCAATAGTCTAATTATTAAAGGGACAGTAATTCTAGCAAAAAAAAGTAGATTGACAAGTCTTTTTTATAATACAGGTAACACACTGCACTATTTTAAAGAACTTACATTTCTGTAGTTCATAAGATATTAACTCTAGAAGGATCCCCCTCCCTCCCCTTCTATCCACATCACTGCTGCAGCTCTGTCTGGTCCGGATAGATTCGATGAGGGGCAAACTTCAGTATGCAAAGGAAAATCCTGCCCTCCTTCTTCAAGTGGTCAGCTTATACTTACTGAAGTTTGTCCCTTGCAGCATCTGTCCGGTCCCGGGACCAGACTGCAGATTCAGTGAGAGGCAGCTAGAAGAGGTTGGAGGAGGATCCTTCTACAGTTAATATCTTATGAACTACAGAAATATGGTTTTTCCATAAAAAGGTTTACTTCTCCTTTAATCAGTAGCACTCCTATTGCAGTGTCTGTTCCTCTTTTAAGTGCACCTAAGGGGTGAGATTACACCATTCATATCTATTGCTGAATTTCTGATAAGGGGCTCAATTCAATGGGTACCATTACAAAAAAGAAAGTTGCCAGTTTTAAGTCACAGTCAGGTATGCATTACCTGCAGTGTGAAAACTACCAAAGGAAAAAAAGACACATCGAGCACTATATTTGTGCCCATTGGAAGCAATTAAATAGATGTTGAATTTGAGATTCAATTCCATGCGTTGGGTAGTAATATGCGTTAAGGGACTCAACTTTATCTCTAAAAATCTGTTCCTCAAAAAGTTGCCTCTGAGTCCCCTAACACATGTTAAAAACCACCAACACTGAAATTGAAGTGTAAAAAAGCTAATAAAAAAATCAAAGTGCCCCATAGAGCCCTAAGTCCCATATCAATACATCCAAGGAACCAAAAACATTCGTAAAAAGAAAAAAAAAAAAACCCTATGAGTGCCAGTGTGGTATGCAATGCATTGCCAGTCTCTGTTGAAATTTACCTCAGTATGGCTCGGGCAACAGCGCAAGAGTTATATGGGGGGGATTTTTCATTTGCTTTTCTGGTTTATTGAACAAATATATTTATGAGGCATATATGATTTTAACTTATATTTCTTTCTTCACCGAGGCACAATATTTTTTGAAGAGGAAGGAGGAAGATAAGAAAGAAGATCACAGATGAAGAAGAAGAAGAATTACAGTGGATGACAGGTAAGTGTTACAGCTACAAGGAATGGATGATAGTTGGATTCAGACAGAACCACAGTGTGTGTGTGTACCATTCGGTATCCATTCTTGCCTTACCGACAGTTTTACCGTAGGCAATTGAATTGAGCTCCAGATTGGATTGTTTGCAAAAATGAAAGCTCTGCATACTTCAATTCTAGTTCATTCAGAATGACTGAGAAAATAACTGTCAGCTGTCCAAACTCAAGGTTATCACAAAAACCTGAAGTTTCAGCCCATGCAACGGTTGCCAGGCCATCCCTTTAAAAAGGATAAGTGAAAATATGCATGCTGCAGATCTGCACTATTATTGGTCTACATTGGCAGTACAGTATTAATTTTTCAAATGCATCTCATTTTAAAAATGATCTGACAACCCTAGACATAGCCTGCTTGATTGGCATTGGAGTAAAATGGTGTTTGGAAACAACAGATTTCCTGACTTCAGAAACCCCACTTGTAAGGATGTGCAGAGCAGGGTGAAATGTCATTTGGGAGGACCGTAGAGAAACCAGATTAACCCAGCTTGGTTTGTTTGATTTATAGGCATCCTGCATTAGGATATGCACTAAGGTGTGACTAAGGTGTGACAAAGAGGTCATAATGTGGAGATAACTTCTCCAGTTCCTATGTTATTCTACGGATCTAATGCACTAAGATCACTTCCACTTGAGAATTCTTAGTGCATTGATTCCATAGAATAACAGAGAAATTGGATACGTGATATGACTGGAGAACTTTATCACCATCCTATCACACTTTAATAAAAAAAAGAATGAACAACAGCGGCGAATAATCAGTCTAAGTGTAGTATATTTGGTACTTTGTCACCTACACCTTGTGCTCTTTAAGAAAGATACTCACATGGCTCTGTGGCTAATAATACCATCTCTAAGTATAATCAGCTCTCCCGGTATAAACCCCAGGATGGTTGCCACATTTCCACTTCCACCAAAATGCATTGAGCATTATTTTACATATTTTTTGTAGTGTTATATACAGTATATCCTGTTTTTATTGTTGTGACGAAATGGTTGTCACCCAGAGAAAGAAAGGTGTCTGTTTTCAGTGATTGCCATTGTCTTAACTTGTTCCCATTCTTGAAACCTTAATGTCCCCTGTGTGTGCATGCATTAGAGAGGGTTGTCCAGTTACCAGCAGTGAATGGGTTAGTTAGTGTGTAGGATGTACAAAGGAATGGTGCCATGCAGTCTAGCTAAACCCAGAGATTGTGCTATGAGATAACCAGTGTTGGTTAGATGGAGGGGGGATGTGCATCTTCCCCCCTCACATTAGGCTAAGCAGAGAGAGACCTGGTAGATGGTACCTGTGACAACACATCCTGTAGGGGGTGGGTAGAGAAAACCTAGAGAGAGAAGGGAGAGAGAGAGAGAGTTGCAGAATGTAGGGCCAGGAGAAAGGGCCTCTCCATAATGGTGGGAGGCCTAGGGTCCCTGGGCATCCTAAAGCAGCACTGCAGAAACTGGGACTGGCGAGTGCCCTCACCAGAAGAGTTAGAGTGAGCGGGCACTGTAGTGCCAGGTCCCATTTTCAGTTGTGGGCTGTAAGTCAAGGAAGCTTCAGACACAGAGAGAGAGTACCCTGATGTTCCTACCACAAGGATCTTAGGATGTCTTCCCCAACTCCTCTGCCAGGACTAAAAGATACAAGGAACCTTCATGTGCTCCAGCAGCATGTGTAGTGGGCAGGATGCCTACTCTTGCCTCTAGTGGGACTATGAATAAGCTCCAGCATCAAGCTAAAGTGGACTGTGAGTATTATTTGTAACCCCTGGCAAGTTATGCAACTAAGAAGAGAACAGCAGAAGTGCTTAGTTTTTATGTTTTACCCCTGTTTGTTTGCCTGTAATTGTTGTCCTATGTTTTGTGCCGTGACCTCTCTAATAAATGCAATTTATTATCTTTTTGTCTGGCTGGATAAATCTCTTAACCCTCGGCCTACCAATAAGTAACCCCTGTACCCCCCGTCACAATTGTCATATCTTTTTTATTATTAAATATTTAAATTTGGCCCTTGTAATTACTCTTTCATACCTATTAGTGGTTAAGTACTCCTCTTCACCATAATACTAGGAACAGGTGAGCATTTTTGAATTTCACAGGAGATTTGGTGTATCCCCTGTGAGTTCTAGTAGTCCCATATTCCAGTGGATCCTGAGCTTCATTTGGGATATCGGTGGAGGTGGAGATATGTTGTCCATCCTGGGGTTTATACCAGTAGAACTGTATATAGTTAGAGGTGGTATTATTAGCCTCAAAGCCATGTGTGTACATTTCTGAAAGAGAACAGGGTGCAGGTGATGGTGAGGAAATACTGAATATACTACATGTAGAAGGATTATTCTGCACTGTTGTTTATTCCTTTTGTTACTACAGATTTTGCATTGGAACCCATACCAACTTTGACTAGCTGTGAAGATTCTTCTTTTAAAAAAGGGACTCTTTTGGACTTTTGTTTCTGGATGATTGTAAGTAAAATGGTTATATAGTAATCATTTTATTGTCTTTGTATTGTGTGATGCTCCCTTTGGTTGACTTCTAGAGGGACTAGTTATTAGCATCCCCCCAGTAAGGCCAACTAAATTGTGTATCACATATTAATGCAGCTTTCCCCAGGTCTCCAACCACAGTAAAACATACTGTCCCCAATATTCTGAAACGAAGAAACCATCGCCAGGTTGACACTGGATTTTTTTTATTGGACGATCTCTGGGAGGGGTGAGGGGGTGATGTCGGCCTTGCCTATTAATATCTTGAGTACAGAAGAAGAGCATATGAGAGTCGTGATTGGATGATGATGGGAAGAGTGCTTTATGTGTGCTGCTGAACTGGTGCTAATGCTTCCCCTTGGTAGGTTCATTGAGTGACTAGATTAATCACCTGAGCTTTGCTTTGTGAGTCCAGAATAAACAGCAGCATTTTAATTTAAAACAATGTGTACAGTGTTCTCCTTGCCCTGTCTGTTCTTTCCTTGCCCTTGAGATACAGAAACATAGCTAGTGTTTGTAGTGGTAAAATATAAAAATATATTTTTGTAGATTCCAATAAAATAAAAATGCATTTTAGGATAAATTACATTTAATAATATTCTTGCAAACAACTATTTTAGTATTTTTTTCTGCCACAAACAATCACAAAGCAATGAATATGTGTTGAAGGGTGATATCTACAAAATCAAAAGTACAGCAATTCCGGCAAAATCAAATGTATTTTGGGGACCACTAGTAAAACATTCACACTTATTTAATTGGAGTTTCTGACTCATCAATGCTTTGATAACCTATTTAGTAAAGGGTTAATGTGCATGAACCAACTGCTCCAGTTTGTAGGAATAATTGACAACAGTATATAGTGCTTGCTAATAGAACATCCTTATTGTATTAGCCTCTTGGGGGAGATACACTAAAGAGTTGATAAAGTGGATAACTTTTCCAGTGATATCACTTCTCCAAGTCCTATGTTATTCAGTTGAGCTAATGCAGTAACATTTCTCAAACTTTGAATATCTTAGTGCATTGGCTACATAAAATAAAATAGGAACTGGAAAAGTGCTTCATTACCTCTTAAGCACTCCTTAGCACATCTCGGGCTGGATTCAAATGCAGGTGCTAATTGTATCTCTGCTTTTATCTCCAGGTATCCCCATAGACTTCAATAGGAACATCCTATATAATAATTCGCTAAATCGCGTGTAACGCAGCGACACAACATGCGCAGTAGACACTGCTGCGCGTGCTGCAGTCATGCGCAGTAGAGACTGCCCGCACCGCGGCTGACACAGAGCTGGGTACTCAGAAGGAGCATCCAGCTCTGTATCAGCCGCGGCGCGGGCAGTCTCTATTGCGCGTGACTGCCCCGCGACCGGGTGGCAGTGGCACAGTGGCCCGTGTAACGGGCTGTTCAACTAATTTTTAATAAAACAAGAGGTATCATTTATCTTCTGCATTTGAATCCATCCCCTCCTCACATCCAAGAGATTAATCAGACATCAGATGAGCATATGGATTATGACAACGGTCAAGAAAAATTCTGAGGCTAAGCTGCTCATTGATCTAAAAGAGACATGCAATGCACTGAACTTCTCAAACATTCAAATAGTTACAACTTCATACATATATATAGATGTCTTGTTGGGATCTTGAGAAAGGCCGCACAGACAGCCAAAACATTGATTCAATAAAATGTAACCACTTTTGCATCTATAAAAGAGACCCTTTGAGTGTGTGTATATTACATATATATATATACACATATATATATATATATATATATATATATATATATATATATATATATTAAATACAAATAACGAGAGCGCTAATCCATACCTAAGTTGATTGATAGTTTTTTTCATGCGCATGTAATTTATTGTGTTTATTGTGTATGTTTTTATTATTTTATTTTATGTAGTATACATATATACTGGCTCTTGAGCTCGGATCCAGTATATTATTTATGTGTATTGTTTTATATATTGTATGGGGGTCTAGATAGGTGTCCATTATAATAAATATTTTATATTTGATATTTAAGTGTGCTTCATTACTATGGGAGGTATGGCTTAGCGCTCTCCTTAATTGTATTTTTTATTGTTTTTCGCTTTGCCCTTGGCACTACAGGGCTATAGGATAACTATACCTCATTTCTTTAAATATAGTATTGCTTAGGCTTATTTTTTACTCTCAAACGAAGCAGGATTGTAGAGGGCACCATTTCCCAGTATTGGGACCGATTTATTGGTATAGTTTGTATATATATATATATATATATATATATGCACAAAAGGATGTGGTAGCAAGTGTCTTGAACAAAAAACTATATTTATCAAATTCCTGAGAGTGCTACAATGTCCTAATGTATGTGCTTTAATATCTCCCAAGTGCTGGAGCACCTAAGTCCCAATTGGTTACATATATATATATATATATATATAAATATATATATCCTATCCTATATAATAATAATTCTCTAAAATGTTGTAATGACACAGTCATGCGCAGTAGAGACTGCTGTGCTTGCTGCAGTCATTCACAGTAGAGACTGCGAGGACGCGACTGATACTGAGCGGGGCACTCCGAACTCAGACCGTGGTCCTTTCAGTGCGCAGAGATGACCGCGGTTTGAATTCGGTGCGCCCCACTACATACCAGCCAAGTCACGGGCAGTCTCTACTGCACATGACTGCAACACTACCAGCCGGCACTGTTGCCCATGTACACAGCCTCTTCAACAAGTATATATATATGCAAGTAAGAAAGCCTGTGTACACGGGCTAAAGTGCCACCCAGCGGGCTTGGCTGCTGCCCCGGAGCCAGGAGCAGAGACAAAAGGTGAGCTGTTCAGAGCTTCTGATCAGCACGTTCGGCCAGTCTCTACTGCACATGACTGCATTGTTCAGGCAGTCTCTACTGCACATGACTGCATTGTTCAGGCAGTCTCTACTGCACATGACTGCATTGTTCAGGCAGTCTCTACTGCGCATGTGCTGTTATGCACACAGGGAGCTTCGCAGCCTAGCAATTTATAACATACAGATATATAACTTTTAATGTCCTGTACTTATAACTAGCATATATAAAGATAAATTATTCATGATACATCCCTAAAATATCATTTTAAATTGCTTTTTAATGCACATATAAATTGTCTTGTTCAGAAAGCAATTATTTACTGTTGTTTGTGCTATTTGTTTTGAGAGAGAAAAGCTAAAGTCAGTTAACTGATTGTGATTAATGCCCACTGACCCTGTATTGTTATCTTATCATAGCCCATTCACAGATAATCCTGGGCAATCAAATTTATCTCTGGAGCTCTTGAAAAGGCAGGATTGTTTGCTCCCTCAGCTCATATTTAAGACTACGTATCAGGCATCAGAAAAAAACTTAATCTACAGGACATTTAAGTGTGTATAAGCCCAGTTTATGTTTAGGTGTCAGTGTTCATTAACTCTTTTAGTGCCAGAGGGGTACACAACGCATTGCTTGCTTCTCAATGCACTGTGTACCCCATCTGGCATTCAAAGGGTTAAGTAATGTGTTCGCTATATGGAAACAATTTAGTTAATTTTGTTTGAGTTATTTGTAATGGGAGACATAAGCTAAGGTGGTTATTTTTTTTACATTAGTACCCACTGCCCTTGAATCCAGGAAGTATGTTACCTTATCTCAGCCAATATAAAGCCTACACAACTCTATCAATTTTGTGACACCAATAAAGTTTGCTGTCGCAGTCAGAGAGCCCTGGAAAAGACAGGAATGGCTGTCCCCACAGAGTGTATGCAAGATTAGAAACATAGATTTTGACCTCAGAATAGGACCATCTAGCCCATCCTCTCTGTCCATCTGCTTATCTTTATTTTTTGGCCTCAGAAAATAAAAAGAATTGTTACAGATCCTAGCATGATGTACAAGGTATTTGTCATGGACTCAGAAACAAGACTTAGACTAGTACAGTAGGTAACACAATCTTTATTCAGATATCACACATATAGAACAACGTTACAGCAAGAACACCATACAATACAAGGATGTCTGGACGGAATGTTCCTCTGTAGTGGAAACGAACCGAACCCCAGTGGCAACTTGGAGAGAGCTGACTCAGGTCCGCACCTGAGCCTCTACTACAGGTCTGCACCTGTACAGAAAAGGTAACAAAGTAGGATGCTGCGCTACAGGTCCGCACCTGTACAAACAATATACTAAAGGCAGGAACTGCGCTACAGGTCCGCACCCGTACAAACTATATACTAAAGGCAGGAACTGCGCTACAGGTCCACACCTGAAGGCCACAGTATAGAACAGGAGCAAGGAAAGTCCGCCAGAGCCACCGAGATACCCAACAAGTTATCCACTGGAGCATTTGTATGCTGGGTGCGCAGCGGACAACCTGGGTACACCAAGGTGTGTAGTAATCGGACTGCGCCACAAGTCAGCACCAGTACGGATAGTCAGTCAAGCCAAGGGTCATACACAGAGAGGATAGTCCACCAGAGCTGCAGGTTCTGCACCAGAATGGTTCTCATACAAGCAGGGGTTATACACAGAGCGGGTAGTCATACACAGAGCCAATTAGTCAGAACCAGAACAGATAGTCAGACTATAACACCTCTACACCAACCAACAACACTGGACACCACGAAAGGGCACTTGAGAGTGGTGTCCAGGAAGTTTATGAGCCCAACCTCCCTGGAAGAGGAGGTGCCCCAAACGATGCCTGTCTCTTTAAATAGGTTGGACGTGCACTAAAGATCAGCATGGGACCGCTGGAAGAAGCTGCGGTCGGCTTCTGGGCACAGCTGAACGCTCGGCAGCCGGCTCTACACATGGCCATCCTGAGGCTGGACCTGCCCATCGTGGGCTGCGGCTGAATTGCTGGTAAGGTTGCGGTTGGCTCGGCAGCTGCTATAACAGTATTGAAGTGTGTATATAACCCAATATAATTTTCTACCTGTTCATGTTCCTTTAAAATATGGTTTGTTTAGGTGCTTCTGTTTAAAATGTAGACTAATGTTTTCCATTTATAATACAGGGTAAGGTTTCATTTCATTATTCATAGCTTCCACAGTGTTATTTTTAATACCTTATGACTCAGTTAAGCAGCTGGAGCCTCTAAGAAAATTGACTACACATGTAAGGTGACAAATATAGTATTCCTATAGATTGTTACTCATGCTAAAAATGTTAGCATATTTAGCACTGTCTCATAGTGACAGTGAATATTATAAGTTAAGCTAATATTTGCTAAGAGTGAGTGTGTTTTTTCTTTGTAAATGTTACACCCTTGAACACTGCTGTATGATGCAATTTTCAGGGCAAGTATTAACCTTAGTAATGATTAAATATTAATTAATGAGCTTTACAAATAAAATATGCTTCGATGGATTCGTCAAGTTGCAATAATTGTAAAGTATCCGATATACTGCTTTTCCCTGCGATTAATATTGGATACCACTGGGTATTCATCAATGATTGATCATATTTTCCTACCTTGTGTGCGGGAGGCAAGGAAATACAATTAAAAATGGTGTGAATGCTGATATTCCAGTGATACAGATATACAACATATGTGCATGCATGTATTTGCCCTCATAGATTGTATGGGATCCTCCAGCCTGGTGTATGGAATTGGCGGATCCGCCTTTCACTTACTCACTGATGAATGAGTGAGGGGCAGATACAATATGGTCATTAAAGAATCGGCAAATGGCTAATTAGTTTTTTGTAACATTACAAGAAATCGCACTTCCAAAGTTTCTCCGAACATATAAAAGCAACTTTTATTTTTTTTTATACAATCTGTATATATATAAAAAATACCTTCAAGTGAAATATTCATATATTCTTCCACCACATGGAGAGACTTAAATCCTGGAGTCACACATCAGTAGATGAAACTATGTAGCATCATATTGATCAACACATTTCGCGCAATAAGCACTTAATCATGATCAAAGACGCTGACATTACTGAAAGTTCTGTCTTTTGAATTCACACCATCTAATCGCCAATGTCTAAAGTGTGCATACATAAACGGAAATGAGTAACAAGGTATCAAAGCAACTAGAAAGTCAGAAACAACTATAACCAACACCAAGGGATTTAACCCTATCCTAACCTCCCTCAAGGAGACCTATGCTTGCTAAATAATGCTCTAAATGGCCACACAATACGACTCCCCATTGCTATAGCTTATAGATAAATCACGACATACCCTTGAAATTTAAATGTATCAGGTCAAAACATGAATAGTTTTTTGCACATTGAGCCATTCACCTCTTAATGAATTTGCCCCAGAGCGAGCAGAGATTTGCTATGCTGATTTGGAGAAAACTATCTGACGGCTGGATCAGCCCCTAAAACATTGATTTGGGTAAACATTTAGGTGATATAACATTGCCATCATGAAATGTGCTTCTTTAAAGGGACAGTAATACTTAAAATGTAAAAAAAAATATGCTGTAGAGTTTATCCCCCTGAGTAAAACAAGGCTACTCCCACTGCTGAGAGGTTTTTTTATTCAAAAGTTATTGCAGCTTAAACTTGAATTTTTTAGGTGCAGTATCACAGTGGCCTAAAATTGTATAGTGGCGCTGTTGCTACACCATACAATGGAGATTTATGGTCAATTGATCAGATTTGTCCATAGAATGGTGTAGCAACAGCACCACTGTACAATTGCAGGCCACTGTGATATTGCACCTAAAAAAATTCAAGTTTAAGCTGCAATAACTTTTCAATAAAACACCTTTCAGCAGTGGGAGTAGCTTTGTTTTACTCAGGGGGATAAACCCTACAAACATGTTATTTTTTGCATTTTAAAGGGACAGTAATGTCCCATAAAAACTGTTTAGAGTTTTATAGAGATTAAAAAATAGGCTAAATGCCACAAATCCTATCTCTCAAACCGCTATGGTTTGAGAGGTATCCTCTGTTAAAGTTCCCCTCTCCCTTCTCTTCTCCTTACTTCAGCTGTAAGCTAACAGCATGAGTTCCTGGTCTGGGGACCGACAAGTGGCTCTTCAGCAGAGCCGCAATAGCGCGATTTAAAAAGAAATACTTCTTTGAAACGGTCTACAAAGTGTGCCTGGTTTGCAAGTACACTTTTTAGACCATTCCAAAGAAGTATTTCTTTTTAAATCTAGCTATTGCGGCTCTGCTGAAGAGCATCCTTGTGTCGGCCAACACGGATCTCCTTCTATCCGCCTTACAGTTGACATCAGGAGAAGAGGAACTTTAGTAAAGGATATCTCTCAAAACAGAAAGGTTTGAGAGATAGGATTTGTGGCAATTAGCTTATTTTTTAATCTCTACAAAACGCTAAACATTTTTTATGGGACATTACTGTCCCTTTAAGTATTACTATCTCTTTAAGACCCCAAGGTGCAATGATTTGGCAGATGAAAAGTAAAGTCACACTGTCAGGTCCCCTCCAGTCATGTGGGGGGGGGATTTTCATTAACCCTTTAAGTGTCAATACCTCTCTGGCACTCAGAGGGTTAAAAGGCATATTTCTTTTTTATTCTTTATAAAGTGATTTTTAATGTCATGTTTTACAATGTCATCATCTAACAATGGAATTTAGTGCATATATAGAGAGAGCTGAGACAATTTTAGTTTATTTTGGTTTTTGTTAAAGAAGGACATTTGTGGAGCATACCAACTACACTATCCTATATAATAATTTGCTAAATCGTGTGTAATGCCGCAACATGCGCAGTAGACACTGCTGCGCGTTCTGCAGTCATGCGCAGTAGAGACTGCCCGCGCCGCGGATGATACAGAGCTGGGCGCTCCGAAGGAGTGTCCAGCTCTGTATGAGCCACGACGCGGGCAGTCTCTACTACGCGTGACTGCCCCGCGACCCGGTGACAGTGGCACTGTGGCCCGTGTAACTGCCTATTCAACTAGTAAGAAATAAATGAACATTTCCACTGATTCGTATGGGCATTTTAGGAATGTTTATTTGTCCACTCTTATGGTTTGCTCCAGAATTTCACGACTTTAGCTTATTGATTATGGTTATTTGCATCACACAGACTCAGACCTAATTCAGCAAACAAAAGTGGAGCAATTCTGGAGCAAACCAATTAAACTATAGGGGAAGAATGCTAAAGAGATCTCCAGCGTATTGCAAAGAAATTTAATGGATACCTTTCTGGCATCCAAGAGGCATCCCATTTCAAATTAAGATCATTTTACCCCCCACACACACTGTGATGTTGGTTTGCCCCAGAATTGCTGCACTTTAACCCTTTCAGGACCAGTGGGGCTGCACACCCCTCTGGTCCATAAAGGGTTAACATTCTGAATTAGGCCCCTTGTTTTTTTATTGCTGTGAGTCAATACAGATATAGGAGCCTTTAGCTCTGTCCTGAGGCTTTTCCATGACTTTCACATGCCTGTGGTTCTCAATGGGTTAAAATAAATATGTGATTCATATTTTACAGAGAAGAGAGCTCATACTGTAGGGCATAACATATAAATTAACCCTTTGAGTTCCGGGGAGGAATGCAATGCATTGCTTTTCAATGTGTTGGATTCCCCTGAGGAACTCAGATGGTTAAAAGAAAAAAAAAAAAAAACTAAAATGGAGATTTCCAGTCACACAGAATCAAACTGAAGATCATGAAATTTTATCAAAATGTCTTCCAAGTAATATTTTTTTTTTAATCACCAAATTACATATTATCTATACACGTTTCTTATAACTCATTATAGAGAGGGTGTGAGACTGCTTCAAAATGCATTGCACATCCATCTGGTCCTTAACCCATTGAGTGCCAGTGCTTTGTGTACCCCTCTGGCACTCAGTGGGTTAAGGGGTTAAGGTAAGTGTCCACAATTTTAGATTTTTTTAAGCTATATTTTCAATTCACAAAAACCATGTAAAATATAAATACAATAAAACACAAATAACATGACAATCTATCATCTTTAATATTCCTGTAATTGAGAACACGCAGCCACACGCTGAACTGTATATTATCCATACAGTATCTGCAGACCTTACATTACTGATTCAGTTTAACACAGAGTGTTTTGCAATGCGTTGGACAATTCTCTCGCATTCAAGGGGTTACATAAGGTTTTTTTGTATACAGTAAAAATTGCATTATGTTCTTTAACCCTTTGAGTGCCAGAGAGGTATCCAACGCAGTGCTTTGCAATGTGATGGATAGTCATCTGGCACTTAAAGGGTTAATATTACTGTTTATTATTTGTACCTATAGTTTATACCCTTATAAAAATGTTTCCGTATTTTTAAAACTTTGAATAACATTTTCCCCTAAGGTGCCTGCCAGTAACTGCAATGAATGATGCAAACAATTGGGGGAGGGGGATGCAAACAGCCTGATCTCCTTACTGAGCAACTGGGGCTTGCCTAAATGTGAGGTGAGGAGAAAGAGGGAGGAGCTTCCCATGTAAGGCAGCTGAGACAGAATCCAGTGTTACTCTCGGTCATTCAGTTCTCTGAACCGGCTTTATCCTGCTCTACTGCAAAGGGGGTGGCACTTGCAGTTACACCTTTCTCTCTCTCCCTTGGTGTATATATATACTGTACTTGGAATCTAAAGAAGCCGGCTGCCATCCTCATGTTATAGGAAATCAAGGACTTACATTGACTTCAGATCTCCAGTCATTTGCATTGCAAAGTAAAGGGTGCAAGGTCTAACACACAAAAAAAGTATTTTTTGCTAGTCTGGGAATACTAAAGAATTCTTGACATATATGTGGGTGTGAAAGCTGCATCATTTTAGCCACGGCAAAGAGGCTGGAGCGCAAGTGATGAGATGGAGATGCAGAGCTGAATCAGCTTCTTTGCTGTGTTCATTCGTGTCACTAATTACCATCTGCACAAGGATCTGAGTGTACTTCCCTGTAACATTTCAAAGCAGATCATTGCTGGTGCTTGCACAAAAAGACCTTCATCAGCCCAGGTGAAATAACAGAAGACTGCAACAATGATGCAAATATCAGACACCTACAAACAGAGGCACTCCTTGTTCAATGCCATGAACAGGTTTATTGGGGCGGTGAATAACATGGATCAAACTGTGATGGTCCCCAGCTTGTTAAGGGACCTGCCTCTTGATATTGAGGTGAAAGATGAGGTCCAGAACAGCAACGGAGCGGACAACTATTTCTCCAGGAGGGACATGCATAGCTACTACATTCTGCTCAAGTCCATCAGGAATGACATTGAGTGGGGGGTCCTTCAAGGCGAGGACAGGAAAAAGGACAAATTGACCAGCATGGACCTCAGCAGGTTGGATGATGGAGATGGTGAGGAGGACTTACAGAAGCAGTTCCATTACCACCTCTGTGGACTTCACACAGTCCTCAGCAAGTTGACCAGGAAAGCCAACATCCTCACTAACAGATACAAAGAAGAAATTGGAGTTGGCACCTGGGGACATTGATGTGGGTGGCCTCATTGATTTTAACCCTTTAAGAAACAGAGGGGTGTGCAGCGCATTGCGAAGCAATGCGTTGCGCACCCCCCTGGTCCTTAAAAGGGTTAATATTGTTAATCCTATTATTAACACTTTGAGAGTCAGAAGCAGTGTGTTGCACACCCCCTCTGGAGCTCAAAGGTGTTAACACTTTTATTGTATTTTTTTGGGGGTGGCGATGTGGGGTAGTTTTTTTAATATTATTTTTTATTATCACATTTGTTTAGGGAGAGTATGTATTTGAACAAAAAAGGTGGTATGGATTTAGAGAGGGGATTGTATTTAAATACTAGCATTAACAAATTTACAGGGGAGATGCTATAGAGATGTATGCGTCTCTTGCACATAATGCAGCTACTGACAATTTAGTGCATTGTTATATGCCACTAATTGGTAAAAACACCTCAAAAGTAAAAAAAAAAAAAAAGTAACCTTTAAATAACATTTTATATAACATCACTCCTTCGTACACACACACATTTTATATATATATATATATATATATATATATATATATATATATATATATATATATATATATATATATATATATATAGAAATGCCTGGGTGCAGTCCTCCATATAAATAATAGTACATATCCGAAATTTAAGAAAACACAGGTCTTTTTCCAAGTGAAACAAGGTGCAGGTTTATTCATCAACGTTTCAGCCCCACTGTGGGCCTTTATCAAGATGCTTCTCAAATTTCGGATATGTACTATATATATATATATATATAAAATATGTTTGTGTATGTATATGTAAGGCTGTCTTTCCTGCAAAACACTCTTTTGTATCATAAATATTAACCCTTTGAGTGCCAGGGAGGTATCCAGTGCATTCAAAGCTTTTTAAAAAAAAAAAAAAAAGCAGTGAATGAAAACATAGGTTTATATTCAGTAAGCTAAAAAGGAGACATTCTGGAGCAAACCAAATGCACACAAGGGGGAAATATGTACATTTTCAATTATTTAAATGGGACATTTAACCTATTTAAACGCTAGGGAGCTCTCCAAAGCATTGCTCCTCAATACATTACAGACCAATTTTCTTTAAAAAAAAAAAAAAAAAGGAAATTGGTATTTGTACCCTACACCGAAGTTGATTTGTTCCAGAATTGCACCTCTTTAGCTTAATGAATATTAATTAGAACTGCACTGGTTAACCCATTTGGCTGCCAGAGAGGTTAGCAACAATGATGAAGCACTGAAAATTTGTAACGTCTTGAAGATCAGGGGGTGTGCAGTGCATTGCGAAGCAAAACATTGCACACGCCTATGGCATTCAAGAGATGAACAGGGTGGCCATATTGTTTTACTTAATTTCTATATAACCGTTATGTACGGATACTGTGTTTCATTTTAGCAATTAAATATCCCTGCCACTGATACAGGAATAAAATGTAAGAATTTCTGGGATAGATAAGGGTAGGCCATCCTACTGTTAACCCTTTAAGTGCTAGAGGGGTACGCAACGCATTGCAGAGCAATGCGTTGCGTACCCCTCTAGTACTCAAAGGGTTAATGTATCATTATTTCTTATAGTATCCTGCCTGTACGTTACTTGCAAAGTGGCAGCCGTATCTGAGGATTAAATGGGTAAAGCTAAAGTAAAGCAATTCAGGGGCAAACAAGCTGCACCTTAGGAAATAAAATGTCCAGAATGCCTATTAATTTAAATGGGTCTTTTAATCCCCATTTAAACCAATGTTTTTTTTATTATTTGCCCGAGAATTGCTCATCTTTTGTTTGCACATATGGCCTGATATGTCTGATCTCTTATGTAGATTGGAAAACAGGCACACTAGATAGGCCAGTTGGTCAAATTCTAGGCATCTAAGGATTACAGAAATGGCACAAAAGGGTTAAACAGCCTCAGTAATCCTGACCGTTGAGGGTAAAGTAATCTTTAGCCAAAGTTGAAAGCTGTTGCTAAGAAGGAATCAAGCTTATGATGCTATGGCTAGGATCTTATTTTATTCTGCAACTAGAAGGACTGACGAATGCTTCAAGGACAGATAGGTGGGGCGTGGGGTTGCTGGCAATTCTAGAGCAGATTGCATCACTCTGTTCCTTGTTTGCACTACTTTTGTAAGAAAATACGATGTAAATATGTAATGCTTATTTTGCACTGTCGTAGAGAGACTATAGTATTTTATTCAGATTAAAGCAGTGAATGAATGGGCCAAGGCAGCTCTAGTTTTTAATAGGCGCTCGCTGCACGTTCCTTTGTGTGATCAGGAGCAGACATTTCTCATTGTCTAGCAAAATTCAAGCTGACAAGTGAGGCTGTTATTCAGCCAATGACAACCGGACTCTCCTAACTCCTCCTCATTTTAGAGCTCAATGACACATCTGTATGAAGCATTTCATGATGATGTTGAAGGGTTCCATAAGCAAAATAATAAAACAAAAATACAATAAATGCTTTTTTTAGCCTGATGCATATGTTATTTTAATAAATTGCAGAGAATGTGTATTAATTAAAATATATTGTATGATCTGATTTTTAGAAATGAAGCAAGATACCATATTTCAATTCTGATTTATCTGTGTTGGTAGAGGGTTTCCTTCTGTGAGTGCATATAACATATGATAGGCCCTATATGGTAAACATAGTGTTATCCTCACTATCAATTTACGCCCTTACATCCGATATGGACAGTATAAGGTCCATGGGCTGCATTTGGACCTCCCGATTTGATCAGATCTCTAGTCTGGTTTCCTGTTCTTTGTACTTCAGCGCACACTTAACCCTTTGAGTGCTAGATGTGAGCACAAAGCATTCTTGTGCTGCTGCTCATCAATAGATAATTTCTGGCTTTTCCTCCAGAAGTATGATGAAACATTTAATCAAATTCATACACAGTTCTGATTTAAATGTATACCTATTATATTGCAGAAAGAGAGCCAGAAACTTCTATATCTGTGCAGCAGCTCACTCAGAATTCACATCATTCTCTCAATCTTACACACACACACACACACACACACACACACACACATACACATCCCTCTGTAGCCTCACACAAACACATCCCTCTGTCTCCTCTCCGCTCTGTGTGTGTGTGTGTATATGTGTATATATTATATATATACACACACAGGCCTTCAAAATGAAAAAAATGAATATGTTTATATAGCTTCACAAGTGTATGCAGCGCTTTATAATTTAATGGTACAATTCATCCTGATGAAGTCTGCTATTGGGCAACTGAAACAATGATAAATAAACCTTGAATTCAACTTCATTTTGAAAACCTGTGTGTGCTTATGTTCCTTTATACCTATATCACATATGCCTTGACACTAGCACCCAGGCAGAAATCCACTTTAAGCGTGAGGGTATATACACACACATATTATAGGCTCTCAGACCAAAGCAATTTCACCAAGCAATTAGAATGCACTGTGATGCAACACAGTAGTTCAAGTGGCCTGCATTGCTTTGCATTTACTTGATAATGTAATTGCTTTGTGACGAATGGGCTTTCTAGATGAGCTTCATCCATATATGACTGACTGATTCCATGTGGGTTGGAAAGTCATTGGAGGTTGCAAATGTATTATAAACCCCAGTAGACCCTGTGTAGATCAGGAATGCTGCAACTTAAAAGCAGAGAAGATACATTGCCTCTGTAACCAGAACCATAGAGACTAATATGCTTCATTTTGGTGCATCTAATGTAGCATTAACTCTTTAAGGGGATAGTAATGTTTCAAAAAAGCAGCAGCTCCAATTAATCTTCATAGTATTTGAGCCATATAGAGTGTTATTTCAATACTGTCAGAGTTGTAGTTCAAGAGTAATTGAATGATAAACTATCCACCTCCAGCCCCTTTTACCAAGTGTAACACTGCTCACCTCAGATGTGGAATATGGTTGCTTGACCAGACAGATAACAGCAAGGGACAATCTTCTTACTGTGAGAACAATGAAAGCCCAGCCCCCTTGACAGGTTTTTCAGCTTTTTCCTTTATCTTAACTGAAGATTTCCCTCTCTGCAATCTACCTGGGTATCTCCCTGCTGCTCTGAGCTGAGCAGTGTTACATCAGTAAAAGGGGTGGGAGAGGGATATTTTATCATTCAATTATTCTTGAACTACAACTCTGACAGAATTGAAATAATACTCTCCAAGGCCCAAATACTATGAAGATTAATTAGAGCTGCTTTTATTATGAAACATTACTGTCCCTTTAAGGACCACAGTGGTGTGCAACACATGGCAAACAAATGTTTTGTGCTCGTCTCTGGTCCATAAAGGTTTAATAACTCTGCTAAAGCAGCTCATATTAATAGGACTTAAGATGCTTCTAAATGGTTAAGGGTGTGACAGGAAAAAATGCACAGCCTGTATTTGTCACCCAGTTTACAGGCACTAGAGATGATTAACTTTAACGAGCTACCACAACCAGGCTGACAGTTCTATTGATTTCCTTTTCATTTTTCCTCTTTGTAAAAGTGTATATAGTCAGCTCGGCATTTCAGGACTTTACACAGTATTGAGAGAAATACCATTTACCGCCCACAGGCAGAACATTCCTGTCAGATGTGCTATAGAATATGATCAAGAAAACATAGCTATTTTCCATGTTTACTCATTTTTACATAAAACATCTTATGAGGCATCTTTGTTTCCTGAGAAAACAGAAAAAATATGAGATTATTAGTGCATACACGGCTGTCACCTTAATGTCCGTGGTACTTTTTTTTTTTTTCTTCAAACAAGTCCGGAGTTCCCGAGCGGCGTGCAGCCGCACGGAGACCCGGACTTCTGGGACTTACCAGGTACGTGGTCTGTCACTTAGTGACAGTTTCTGCGTGACATACCTGGTAAGTCATTTGTCGTTAAGGGGTTAATCAAGTATGTTTTTTGCACTTTAACCCTTTGAGGGACAAAGGGTTGTGCAATGCATTGCATACCCCACTGACCCCTAAAGAGTTAATCCCATGTGTGCCAGAGATACTTGTAATAAGGGGTTAACATGAAGAATCTCATGTTGACCTCAAAAGGTCATCCTCTGATCCTGCATTGGTCACGTCTTGTAATATGCTGTTGTAGGAAACCAAAAGTGGTACCATTATTAACCTCTTATGGACCAGTGGTCCGGGGAGTGGATTAACCTTAAGGACCGATTTGAAGTTGATCGGCTCGCCCAAACACGTGACTGATCACATGTACTGGCATGCCAAACAGGGGTGTGATAGTGACTGCTCTGGTCTTGGAGCAGATAATTTTGGAAACAGTGCTCACAGCGCTCCTGCAGGAGTGCAGTGAGCACAAAATATGCGATGAGCCAGGACCGCCACTGGTTCTTTAGGCAAGGACACCAGTGACGGCCCTGACAAGTCACTGGCCGTTAAGGGGTTAATACTTTAGCTGGTATTGACTGGTGAAAAGTACATCTTTACACTCGAAATATATTAATATAAGAATTCCCTACCTTTAAAGGTATTATGTAGCTAAACTGAACCATTCATTTGTTAATGTAATTATTCACGATAAACACGCTACAAAACTTGGCACGTCATTACACACGTTGCTGCGTGTTTTTTCTGCTGTGTATTTTTTGGAAACCCCTCTCTGGAAATCTAGTGTTTCCTGTGCCATCAAATATAACTGAATGGGGCAAAATACAAAGCAGAGCTATTCTGTAGTAAAACAATTGCATCATATTTTTAAAAAATCAAAATACCACTTTCAGTGTAAAGAGATTTGTTACTAATGGTCCCGTTGTTTGGTCCTATGGTTGCCCCATCTTTTTCTTAATCCTTTGAGTGCCAGAGGGTCACACAACGCTTTGCAAAGCATTGCATTCCCCTCTGACTTTTAAAGGGTTAACTCTTGAGTGTCAAAGAGGTGCACAACACATTGAGAAGCAATGAGTTGGGTATCCCTTTGGTGCCCAAAGGGTTAATATGTGTCTGCTATTGTTACAGCATTCACTAGAAAACTGCATTCCTTTGAAGGCATGGTTGAATTTCTCATGTTTAATGACAAAAGATTTTGAACAGTGAGTAGCGAAACCTATCACTGGGACAATATTCACTAAAAGAACAATGACTGGTGCGATGCCTTAATTGATACAGAAACCTGTTTTGCTACATTGCATTGTGATCCAGAGGCAAACCAACCAGTTGGACCAAAAACTTGTGATGACTCATGTTTCTCTCTACAAAGAGCTACTAGACCTTCATTATTGGCTTAATGCAGTGTCTCAGCCTTTTCTGTCCACATCACTCTATTTCTAATGATTCAGAATTTACAAATGAATAAAACCTTGTCATAGAAGTGAAAAAGGGCAGAAACAGCTATTAGTTATATTATCTATTAGCTATTGTGAGAACAACACACACATTCAATTTTAGTCATTCATCATAGCAGTATCGTATATTTTCATTAGTTTAATCTTTTGAGTGCCAGAGGGGTACGCAACACTTTGCTTTGCACTCAAAGGTTAAATACATTTCAAGAATATTAACCTTTTCTGAGAGAGGGACTGAGGATGTGGAGCATTAGAAGAACAGGTGTAACTGGCTTCAGTTTCATGATTAACAACTTGCTTCTCTCTTTCATTCTTCTCTTATTTGTTTCTTCCTTTAAAGCAGAGCTTTCATATGATTAATATAGAGCCCTAAATCATCATTACATTAGCGATATGCATTGACATAGGTTTATTTTCAAAGAAAAATAGAACCTTTTCAGCAGACAGACACAGGCAGGGATCTTGCTGTAGGCGCTCTCTGCTCCTGGGCTGTCAGTCCCTTCCGGTGCCAAAGGCATTCAACTCGCCAGTCGTGGAGTTGAAGGGGACAGATGGCACAGATGCAGAGATGCCGGCTCTGCAAGATGTCTGCGCTGTTCCCCACTACCTGTCTGCATAAAAGGTTCTGTTTTTCTTTAATGCAGCAATTATACTTGAAAATAAACCTACGTCTATGCATATCACTAATGTAATGATTTGGGGCTTTATATTAATAATATGAAAGTTCTCCTTTAAAAAAATAAGTCAATTTAACACTCAGAAACACAGAGGCCTCTTACCGGACGTTCGTTTTTAATCCCCTGAGCGCCATTTCTTTTGTACCACACAGAAGTGCAGTGGATCGAGACGGGAGAGTTTGAACTCCATTTCACCTCTCTCTGTCACTCTCCATTCACATGAGCAATGGTGAGAGAAGGAGGCCTTTCCAGCTCACTACAAGTAGTTTAGCTGCTGTGTCCTATGACTGCATAAGGGATAAAACCATCCTCGCATGGTGCACAGAGAACAAGCTCGCAATGTCAGGCTAAACCTATATAATCTTCCATGCTGTCTGCAGTAAGTCACTGCAGGCAAAGGAATGGACCACTATAAATAATATATTAGAACTAGTGTAAAAGCCTGTGTACATGGGCCAAGGTCCGTGTAATGTTAACCCTTTCAGTGCCAGAGGGGTACTCAACGCATTGCCTGCGCATGACTGCCTGAATGAGGGCAGTCCCTACTGCGCATGACTGTCTGAACACAGGCGGTCTCTACTGCGCATGACTGTCT
This sequence comes from Rhinophrynus dorsalis, assembly GCA_037306005.1. Classification (NCBI taxonomy): domain Eukaryota; kingdom Metazoa; phylum Chordata; class Amphibia; order Anura; family Rhinophrynidae; genus Rhinophrynus; species Rhinophrynus dorsalis. The sequence continues at coordinate 158,609,399 of CM074719.1, forward strand.
GAACGCGAGCAGTCCCTACTGCGCATGACTGTCTGAACGCGAGCAGTCCCTACTGCGCATGACTGTCTGAACGCGGGCAGTCCCTACTGCTCATGACTGTCTGAACACAGGCGGTCTCTACTGCGCATGACTGTCTGAACGCGAGCAGTCCCTACTGCTCATGACTGTCTGAACACAGGCGGTCTCTACTGCGCATGACTGTCTGAACGCAGGCGGTCTCTACTGCGCATGACTGTCTGAACGCGGGCAGTCTCTACTGCTCATGACTGTCTGAACACAGGCGGTCTCTACTGCGCATGACTGTCTGAACACAGGCGGTCTCTACTGCGCATGACTGTCTGAACGCGGGCAGTCCCTACTGCTCATGACTGTCTGAACACAGGCGGTCTCTACTGCGCATGACTGTCTGAACGCGGGCAGTCTCTACTGCGCATGACTGTCTGAACACAGGCGGTCTCTACTGCGCATGACTGTCTGAACGCGGGCAGTCCCTACTGCTCATGACTGTCTGAACACAGGCGGTCTCTACTGCGCATGACTGTCTGAACGCGGGCAGTCTCTACTGCGCATGACTGTCTGAACACAGGCGGTCTCTACTGCGCATGACTGTCTGAACGCGGGCAGTCCCTACTGCTCATGACTGTCTGAACGCGGGCAGTCCCTACTGCTCATGACTGTCTGAACGCGGGCAGTCTCTACTGCTCATGACTGTCTGAACACAGGCAGTCCCTACTGCGCATGACTGTCTGAACACAGGCAGTCCCTACTGCTCATGACTGTCTGAACACAGGCGGTCTCTACTGCGCATGACTGTCTGAACACAGGCAGTCCCTACTGCTCATGACTGTCTGAACGCGGGCAGTCTCTACTGCTCATGACTGTCTGAACACAGGCAGTCTCTACTGCGCATGACTGTCTGAACGCGAGCAGTCCCTACTGCGCATGACTGTCTGAAAACAGGCAGTCCCTACTGCTCATGACTGTCTGAACGCGGGCAGTCTCTACTGCTCATGACTGTCTGAACACAGGCAGTCCCTACTGCGCATGACTGTCTGAACGCGGGCAGTCCCTACTGCTCATGACTGTCTGAACGCGGGCAGTCCCTACTGCTCATGACTGTCTGAACACAGGCAGTCCCTACTGCTCATGACTGTCTGAACGCGGGCAGTCCCTACTGCTCATGACTGTCTGAACACAGGCAGTCCCTACTGCTCATGACTGTCTGAACGAGGCAGTCCCTACTGCGCATGACTGTCTGAACGCGGGCAGTCCCTACTGCGCATGACTGTCTGAACGCGGGCAGTCCCTACTGCTCATGACTGTCTGAACACAGGCGGTCTCTACTGCGCATGACTGTCTGAACGCGAGCAGTCCCTACTGCTCATGACTGTCTGAACACAGGCGGTCTCTACGGCGCATGACTGTCTGAACACAGGCAGTCTCTACTGCGCATGACTGTCTGAACGCGGGCAGTCCCTACTGCTCATGACTGTCTGAACAAAGGCGGTCTCTACTGCGCATGACTGTCTGAACGCGAGCAGTCCCTACTGCTCATGACTGTCTGAACGCGGGCAGTCCCTACTGCTCATGACTGTCTGAACACAGGCGGTCTCTACTGCGCATGACTGTCTGAACGCGAGCAGTCCCTACTGCTCATGACTGTCTGAACACAGGCGGTCTCTACTGCGCATGACTGTCTGAACGCGGGCAGTCCCTACTGCTCATGACTGTCTGAACGCGGGCAGTCCCTACTGCTCATGACTGTCTGAACACAGGCGGTCTCTACTGCGCATGACTGTCTGAACGCGAGCAGTCCCTACTGCTCATGACTGTCTGAACGCGGTCAGTCTCTACTGCGCATGACTGTCTGAACACAGGCGGTCTCTACTGCGCATGACTGTCTGAACACAGGCAGTCTCTACTGCGCATGACTGTCTGAACACAGGCAGTCTCTACTGCGCATGACTGTCTGAACACAGGCAGTCTCTACTGCGCATGACTGTCTGAACACAGGCAGTCTCTACTGCGCATGACTGTCTGAACACAGGCAGTCTCTACTGCGCATGACTGTCTGAACGCGAGCAGTCCCTACTGCTCATGACTGTCTGAACACAGGCGGTCTCTACTGCGCATGACTGTCTGAACACAGGCAGTCTCTACTGCGCATGACTGTCTGAACACAGGCGGTCTCTACTGCGCATGACTGTCTGAACACAGGCAGTCTCTACTGCGCATGACTGTCTGAACACAGGCAGTCTCTACTGCGCATGACTGTCTGAACACAGGCGGTCTCTACTGCGCATGACTGTCTGAACACAGGCAGTCTCTACTGCGCATGACTGTCTGAACACAGGCGGTCTCTACTGCGCATGACTGTCTGAACACAGGCAGTCTCTACTGCGCATGACTGTCTGAACACAGGCAGTCTCTACTGCGCATGACTGTCTGAACGCGAGCAGTCTCTACTGCGCATGACTGTCTGAACACAGGCGGTCTCTACTGCGCATGACTGTCTGAACACAGGCGGTCTCTACTGCGCATGACTGCCTGAACGCGGGCGGTCTCTACTGCGCATGACTGTCTGAACACAGGCAGTCTCTACTGCGCATGACTGTCTGAACGCGAGCAGTCCCTACTGCGCATGACTGTCTGAACACAGGCGGTCTCTACTGCGCATGACTGTCTGAACACAGGCAGTCCCTACTGCGCATGACTGTCTGAACACAGGCAGTCTCTACTGCGCATGACTGTCTGAACACAGGCGGTCTCTACTGCGCATGACTGTCTGAACACAGGCAGTCTCTACTGCGCATGACTGTCTGAACACAGGCAGTCTCTACTGCGCATGACTGTCTGAACGCGGGCAGTCTCTACTGCGCATGACTGTCTGAACACAGGCGGTCTCTACTGCGCATGACTGTCTGAACACAGGCGGTCTCTACTGCGCATGACTGTCTGAACGCGAGCAGTCCCTACTGCGCATGACTGTCTGAACACAGGCAGTCCCTACTGCGCATGACTGTCTGAACACAGGCAGTCTCTACTGCGCATGACTGTCTGAACGCGGGCAGTCTCTACTGCGCATGACTGTCTGAACACAGGCGGTCTCTACTGCGCATGACTGTCTGAACACAGGCAGTCTCTACTGCTCATGACTGTCTGAACACAGGCGGTCTCTACTGCGCATGACTGTCTGAACACAGGCGGTCTCTACTGCGCATGACTGTCTGAACACAGGCAGTCTCTACTGCGCATGACTGTCTGAACACAGGCAGTCTCTACTGCGCATGACTGTCTGAACGCGAGCAGTCCCTACTGCGCATGACTGTCTGAACACAGGCGTTCTCTACTGCGCATGACTGTCTGAACACAGGCGGTCTCTACTGCTCATGACTGTCTGAACACAGGCGGTCTCTACTGCGCATGACTGTCTGAACACAGGCGGTCTCTACTGCTCATGACTGTCTGAACGCAGGCAGTCCCTACTGCTCATGACTGTCTGAACACAGGCGGTCTCTACTGCTCATGACTGTCTGAACACAGGCGGTCTCTACTGCGCATGACTGTCTGAACACAGGCGGTCTCTACTGCGCATGACTGTCTGAACACAGGCAGTCCCTACTGCGCATGACTGTCTGAACGCGGGTAGTCTCTACTGCGCATGACTGTCTGAACACAGGCAGTCTCTACTGCGCATGACTGTCTGAACACAGGCGGTCTCTACTGCGCATGACTGTCTGAACGCGAGCAGTCCCTACTGCGCATGACTGTCTGAACACAGGCGGTCTCTACTGCGCATGACTGTCTGAACACAGGCGGTCTCTACTGCGCATGACTGTCTGAACACAGGCAGTCTCTACTGCGCATGACTGTCTGAACACAGGCAGTCTCTACTGCGCATGACTGTCTGAACACAGGCGGTCTCTACTGCGCATGACTGTCTGAACACAGGCAGTCTCTACTGCGCATGACTGTCTGAACACAGGCAGTCTCTACTGCGCATGACTGTCTGAACGCGAGCAGTCTCTACTGCGCATGACTGTCTGAACACAGGCGGTCTCTACTGCGCATGACTGTCTGAACACAGGCGGTCTCTACTGCGCATGACTGCCTGAACGCGGGCGGTCTCTACTGCGCATGACTGTCTGAACACAGGCAGTCTCTACTGCGCATGACTGTCTGAACGCGAGCAGTCCCTACTGCGCATGACTGTCTGAACACAGGCGGTCTCTACTGCGCATGACTGTCTGAACACAGGCAGTCCCTACTGCGCATGACTGTCTGAACACAGGCAGTCTCTACTGCGCATGACTGTCTGAACACAGGCGGTCTCTACTGCGCATGACTGTCTGAACACAGGCAGTCTCTACTGCGCATGACTGTCTGAACACAGGCAGTCTCTACTGCGCATGACTGTCTGAACGCGGGCAGTCTCTACTGTGCATGACTGTCTGAACACAGGCGGTCTCTACTGCGCATGACTGTCTGAACACAGGCGGTCTCTACTGCGCATGACTGTCTGAACGCGAGCAGTCCCTACTGCGCATGACTGTCTGAACACAGGCAGTCCCTACTGCGCATGACTGTCTGAACGCGAGCAGTCCCTACTGCGCATGACTGTCTGAACACAGGCGGTCTCTACTGCGCATGACTGTCTGAACGCGAGCAGTCCCTACTGCTCATGACTGTCTGAACACAGGCGGTCTCTACTGCACATGACTGTCTGAACGCAGGCAGTCTCTACTGCGCATGACTGTCTGAACGCGAGCAGTCCCTACTGCGCATGACTGTCTGAACGCGAGCAGTCCCTACTGCGCATGACTGTCTGAACACAGGCGGTCTCTACTGCGCATGACTGTCTGAATGCAGGCAGTCTCTACTGCGCATGACTGTCTGAACACAGGCAGTCCCTACTGCGCATGACTGTCTGAACACAGGCAGTCTCTACTGCGCATGACTGTCTGAACACAGGCAGTCTCTACTGCGCATGACTGTCTGAACGCGAGCAGTCCCTACTGCGCATGACTGTCTGAACACAGGCAGTCTCTACTGCGCATGACTGTCTGAACACAGGCAGTCCCTACTGCTCATGACTGTCTGAACACAGGCAGTCCCTACTGCTCATGACTGTCTGAACGCAGGCAGTCTCTACTGCGCATGACTGTCTGAACGCGAGCAGTCCCTACTGCGCATGACTGTCTGAACGCGAGCAGTCCCTACTGCGCATGACTGTCTGAACACAGGCGGTCTCTACTGCGCATGACTGTCTGAACGCAGGCAGTCTCTACTGCGCATGACTGTCTGAACACAGGCAGTCCCTACTGCGCATGACTGTCTGAACACAGGCAGTCTCTACTGCGCATGACTGTCTGAACACAGGCAGTCTCTACTGCGCATGACTGTCTGAACGCGAGCAGTCCCTACTGCGCATGACTGTCTGAACACAGGCAGTCTCTACTGCGCATGACTGTCTGAACACAGGCAGTCCCTACTGCTCATGACTGTCTGAACACAGGCAGTCCCTACTGCTCATGACTGTCTGAACGCGGGCAGTCCCTACTGCGCATGACTGTCTGAACGCGGGCAGTCCCTACTGCTCATGACTGTCTGAACGCGGGCAGTCCCTACTGCTCATGACTGTCTGAACACAGGCGGTCTCTACTGCGCATGACTGTCTGAACGCGAGCAGTCCCTACTGCTCATGACTGTCTGAACACAGGCGGTCTCTACGGCGCATGACTGTCTGAACACAGGCAGTCTCTACTGCGCATGACTGTCTGAACGCGGGCAGTCCCTACTGCTCATGACTGTCTGAACACAGGCGGTCTCTACTGCGCATGACTGTCTGAACGCGAGCAGTCCCTACTGCTCATGACTGTCTGAACGCGGGCAGTCCCTACTGCTCATGACTGTCTGAACACAGGCGGTCTCTACTGCGCATGACTGTCTGAACGCGAGCAGTCCCTACTGCTCATGACTGTCTGAACACAGGCGGTCTCTACTGCGCATGACTGTCTGAACACAGGCGGTCTCTACTGCGCATGACTGTCTGAACGCGGGCAGTCCCTACTGCTCATGACTGTCTGAACGCGGGCAGTCCCTACTGCTCATGACTGTCTGAACACAGGCGGTCTCTACTGCGCATGACTGTCTGAACGCGAGCAGTCCCTACTGCTCATGACTGTCTGAATGCGGGCAGTCTCTACTGCGCATGACTGTCTGAACACAGGCGGTCTCTACTGCGCATGACTGTCTGAACACAGGCAGTCTCTACTGCGCATGACTGTCTGAACACAGGCAGTCTCTACTGCGCATGACTGTCTGAACACAGGCAGTCTCTACTGCGCATGACTGTCTGAACACAGGCAGTCTCTACTGCGCATGACTGTCTGAACACAGGCAGTCTCTACTGCGCATGACTGTCTGAACACAGGCAGTCTCTACTGCGCATGACTGTCTGAATGCGAGCAGTCCCTACTGCTCATGACTGTCTGAACACAGGCGGTCTCTACTGCGCATGACTGTCTGAACACAGGCAGTCTCTACTGCGCATGACTGTCTGAACACAGGCGGTCTCTACTGCGCATGACTGTCTGAACACAGGCAGTCTCTACTGCGCATGACTGTCTGAACACAGGCAGTCTCTACTGCGCATGACTGTCTGAACACAGGCGGTCTCTACTGCGCATGACTGTCTGAACGCGAGCAGTCCCTACTGCTCATGACTGTCTGAACACAGGCGGTCTCTACTGCGCATGACTGTCTGAACACGGGCAGTCCCTACTGCGCATGACTGTCTGAACACAGGCGGTCTCCACTGCGCATGACTGTCTGAACGCGAGCAGTCCCTACTGCGCATGACTGTCTGAACGCGAGCAGTCTCTATTGCGCATGACTGTCTGAACACAGGCGGTCTCTACTGCGCATGACTGTCTGAACGCAGGCAGTCTCTACTGCGCATGACTGTCTGACCGCGAGCAGTCCCTACTGCGCATGACTGTCTGAACGCGAGCAGTCCCTACTGCGCATGACTGTCTGAACACAGGCGGTCTCTACTGCGCATGACTGTCTGAACACAGGCAGTCTCTACTGCGCATGACTGTCTGAACACAGGCAGTCTCTACTGCGCATGACTGTCTGAACACAGGCAGTCTCTACTGCGCATGACTGTCTGAACGCGGGCAGTCTCTACTGCGCATGACTGTCTGAACACAGGCGGTCTCTACTGCGCATGACTGTCTGAACGCAGGCAGTCTCTACTGCGCATGACTGTCTGAACGCGAGCAGTCTCTACTGCTCATGACTGTCTGAACGCGAGCAGTCTCTACTGCTCATGACTGTCTGAACGCAGGCAGTCTCTACTGCGCATGACTGTCTGAACGCGAGCAGTCCCTACTGCGCATGACTGTCTGAACGCGGGCAGTCTCTACTGCGCATGACTGTCTGAACACAGGCAGTCTCTACTGCGCATGACTGTCTGAACGCGGGCAGTCTCTACTGCGCATGACTGTCTGAACACAGGTGGTCTCTACTGCGCATGACTGTCTGAACACAGGCAGTCTCTACTGCGCATGACTGTCTGAACGCGGGCAGTCCCTACTGCTCATGACTGTCTGAACGCAGGCGGTCTCTACTGCGCATGACTGTCTGAACACAGGCAGTCTCTACTGCGCATGACTGTCTGAACGCGAGCAGTCTCTACTGCGCATGACTGTCTGAACACAGGCGGTCTCTACTGCGCATGACTGTCTGAACACAGGCAGTCTCTACTGCGCATGACTGTCTGAACGCGGGCAGTCTCTACTGCGCATGACTGTCTGAACACAGGTGGTCTCTACTGCGCATGACTGTCTGAACACAGGCAGTCTCTACTGCGCATGACTGTCTGAACGCGAGCAGTCCCTACTGCGCATGACTGTCTGAACACAGGCGGTCTCTACTGCGCATGACTGTCTGAACACAGGCAGTCTCTACTGCGCATGACTGTCTGAACGCGAGCAGTCTCTACTGCGCATGACTGTCTGAACACAGGCAGTCTCTACTGCTCATGACTGTCTGAACGCGAGCAGTCCCTACTGCGCATGACTGTCTGAACACAGGCGGTCTCTACTGCGCATGACTGTCTGAACACAGGCAGTCTCTACTGCGCATGACTGTCTGAACGCGAGCAGTCCCTACTGCGCATGACTGTCTGAACACAGGCAGTCCCTACTGCTCATGACTGTCTGAACACAGGCGGTCTCTACTGCTCATGACTGTCTGAACACAGGCGGTCTCTACTGCTCATGACTGTCTGAACACAGGCGGTCTCTACTGCTCATGACTGTCTGAACACAGGCGGTCTCTACTGCTCATGACTGTCTGAACACAGGCAGTCCCTACTGCGCATGACTGTCTGAACGCGGGCAGTCTCTACTGCGCATGACTGTCTGAACACAGGCAGTCTCTACTGCGCATGACTGTCTGAACACAGGCGGTCTCTACTGCGCATGACTGTCTGAACACAGGCAGTCTCTACTGCGCATGACTGTCTGAACGCGAGCAGTCTCTACTGCGCATGACTGTCTGAACACAGGCGGTCTCTACTGCGCATGACTGTCTGAACACAGGCGGTCTCTACTGCGCATGACTGTCTGAACACAGGCGGTCTCTACTGCGCATGACTGTCTGAACACAGGCGGTCTCTACTGCGCATGACTGTCTGAACGCGGGCAGTCTCTACTGCGCATGACTGTCTGAACACAGGCGGTCTCTACTGCGCATGACTGTCTGAACGCGGGCAGTCTCTACTGCGCATGACTGTCTGAACGCGGGCAGTCCCTACTGCTCATGACTGTCTGAACACAGGCGGTCTCTACTGCGCATGACTGTCTGAACGCGGGCAGTCTCTACTGCGCATGACTGTCTGAACACAGGCGGTCTCTACTGCGCATGACTGTCTGAACACAGGCGGTCTCTACTGCGCATGACTGTCTGAACGCGAGCAGTCCCTACTGCGCATGACTGTCTGAACACAGGCGGTCTCTACTGCACATGACTGTCTGAACACAGGCAGTCTCTACTGCGCATGACTGTCTGAACACAGGCAGTCTCTACTGCGCATGACTGTCTGAACGCGAGCAGTCCCTACTGCGCATGACTGTCTGAACACAGGCAGTCTCTACTGCGCATGACTGTCTGAACACAGGCAGTCTCTACTGCGCATGACTGTCTGAACGCGAGCAGTCCCTACTGCGCATGACTGTCTGAACACAGGCAGTCTCTACTGCGCATGACTGTCTGAACACAGGCGGTCTCTACTGCGCATGACTGTCTGAACACAGGCAGTCTCTACTGCGCATGACTGTCTGAACACAGGCAGTCTCTACTGCGCATGACTGTCTGAACACAGGCAGTCTCTACTGCGCATGACTGTCTGAACGCGGGCAGTGTCTACTGCGCATGACTGTCTGAACACAGGCGGTCTCTACTGCGCATGACTGTCTGAACACAGGCAGTCTCTACTGCTCATGACTGTCTGAACACAGGCGGTCTCTACTGCGCATGACTGTCTGAACACAGGCGGTCTCTACTGCGCATGACTGTCTGAACACAGACAGTCTCTACTGCGCATGACTGTCTGAACACAGGCAGTCTCTACTGCGCATGACTGTCTGAACGCGAGCAGTCCCTACTGCGCATGACTGTCTGAACACAGGCGGTCTCTACTGCTCATGACTGTCTGAACGCGAGCAGTCCCTACTGCGCATGACTGTCTGAACACAGGCAGTCTCTACTGCGCATGACTGTCTGAACGCGAGCAGTCCCTACTGCGCATGACTGTCTGAACACAGGCGGTCTCTACTGCGCATGACTGTCTGAACACAGGCGGTCTCTACTGCTCATGACTGTCTGAACACAGGCGGTCTCTACTGCGCATGACTGTCTGAACACAGGCGGTCTCTACTGCTCATGACTGTCTGAACGCAGGCAGTCCCTACTGCTCATGACTGTCTGAACACAGGCGGTCTCTACTGCTCATGACTGTCTGAACACAGGCGGTCTCTACTGCGCATGACTGTCTGAACACAGGCGGTCTCTACTGCGCATGACTGTCTGAACACAGGCAGTCCCTACTGCGCATGACTGTCTGAACGCGGGCAGTCTCTACTGCGCATGACTGTCTGAACACAGGCAGTCTCTACTGCGCATGACTGTCTGAACACAGGCGGTCTCTACTGCGCATGACTGTCTGAACGCGAGCAGTCCCTACTGCGCATGACTGTCTGAACACAGGCGGTCTCTACTGCGCATGACTGTCTGAACACAGGCGGTCTCTACTGCGCATGACTGTCTGAACACAGGCAGTCTCTACTGCGCATGACTGTCTGAACACAGGCAGTCTCTACTGCGCATGACTGTCTGAACACAGGCGGTCTCTACTGCGCATGACTGTCTGAACACAGGCAGTCTCTACTGCGCATGACTGTCTGAACACAGGCAGTCTCTACTGCGCATGACTGTCTGAACGCGAGCAGTCTCTACTGCGCATGACTGTCTGAACACAGGCGGTCTCTACTGCGCATGACTGTCTGAACACAGGCGGTCTCTACTGCGCATGACTGTCTGAACACAGGCGGTCTCTACTGCGCATGACTGCCTGAACGCGGGCGGTCTCTACTGCGCATGACTGTCTGAACACAGGCAGTCTCTACTGCGCATGACTGTCTGAACGCGAGCAGTCCCTACTGCGCATGACTGTCTGAACACAGGCGGTCTCTACTGCGCATGACTGTCTGAACACAGGCAGTCTCTACTGCGCATGACTGTCTGAACACAGGCGGTCTCTACTGCGCATGACTGTCTGAACACAGGCAGTCTCTACTGCGCATGACTGTCTGAACACAGGCAGTCTCTACTGCGCATGACTGTCTGAACGCGGGCAGTCTCTACTGCGCATGACTGTCTGAACACAGGCGGTCTCTACTGCGCATGACTGTCTGAACACAGGCGGTCTCTACTGCGCATGACTGTCTGAACGCGAGCAGTCCCTACTGCGCATGACTGTCTGAACACAGGCAGTCCCTACTGCGCATGACTGTCTGAACGCGAGCAGTCCCTACTGCGCATGACTGTCTGAACACAGGCGGTCTCTACTGCGCATGACTGTCTGAACGCGAGCAGTCCCTACTGCTCATGACTGTCTGAACACAGGCGGTCTCTACTGCACATGACTGTCTGAACGCAGGCAGTCTCTACTGCGCATGACTGTCTGAACGCGAGCAGTCCCTACTGCGCATGACTGTCTGAACGCGAGCAGTCCCTACTGCGCATGACTGTCTGAACACAGGCGGTCTCTACTGCGCATGACTGTCTGAACGCAGGCAGTCTCTACTGCGCATGACTGTCTGAACACAGGCGGTCTCTACTGCGCATGACTGTCTGAACGCGAGCAGTCCCTACTGCGCATGACTGTCTGAACGCGAGCAGTCCCTACTGCGCATGACTGTCTGAACACAGGCAGTCCCTACTGCGCATGACTGTCTGAACGCAGGCAGTCCCTACTGCTCATGACTGTCTGAACACAGGCGGTCCCTACTGCGCATGACTGTCTGAACACAGGCAGTCCCTACTGCGCATGACTGTCTGAACGCGGGCAGTCTCTACTGCGCATGACTGTCTGAACACAGGCAGTCCCTACTGCGCATGACTGTCTGAACACAGGCAGTCTCTACTGCGCATGACTGTCTGAACACAGGCAGTCTCTACTGCGCATGACTGTCTGAACGCGAGCAGTCCCTACTGCGCATGACTGTCTGAACACAGGCAGTCCCTACTGCGCATGACTGTCTGAACACAGGCAGTCTCTACTGCGCATGACTGTCTGAACGCGAGCAGTCCCTACTGCGCATGACTGTCTGAACACAGGCGGTCTCTACTGCGCATGACTGTCTGAACACAGGCAGTCTCTACTGCGCATGACTGTCTGAACACAGGCAGTCTCTACTGCGCATGACTGTCTGAACACAGGCAGTCTCTACTGCGCATGACTGTCTGAACGCGGGCAGTCTCTACTGCGCATGACTGTCTGAACACAGGCAGTCTCTACTGCGCATGACTGTCTGAACACAGGCAGTCTCTACTGCGCATGACTGTCTGAACGCGAGCAGTCCCTACTGCTCATGACTGTCTGAACACAGGCAGTCTCTACTGCGCATGACTGTCTGAACGCGGGCGGTCTCTACTGCGCATGACTGTCTGAACACAGGTAGTCTCTACTGCGCATGACTGTCTGAACGCGAGCAGTCCCTACTGCGCATGACTGTCTGAACACAGGCAGTCTCTACTGCGCATGACTGTCTGAACGCGAGCAGTCTCTACTGCGCATGACTGTCTGAACACAGGCGGTCTCTACTGCGCATGACTGTCTGAACGCAGGCAGTCTCTACTGCGCATGACTGTCTGAACGCGAGCAGTCCCTACTGCGCATGACTGTCTGAACGCGAGCAGTCCCTACTGCGCATGACTGTCTGAACACAGGCAGTCTCTACTGCGCATGACTGTCTGAACACAGGCAGTCTCTACTGCGCATGACTGTCTGAACGCGAGCAGTCCCTACTGCGCATGACTGTCTGAACGCGAGCAGTCTCTACTGCGCATGACTGTCTGAACGCGAGCAGTCCCTACTGCGCATGACTGTCTGAACGCGAGCAGTCCCTACTGCGCATGACTGTCTGAACACAGGCAGTCCCTACTGCGCATGACTGTCTGAACGCAGGCAGTCCCTACTGCTCATGACTGTCTGAACACAGGCGGTCCCTACTGCGCATGACTGTCTGAACACAGGCAGTCCCTACTGCGCATGACTGTCTGAACGCGGGCAGTCTCTACTGCGCATGACTGTCTGAACACAGGCAGTCCCTACTGCGCATGACTGTCTGAACACAGGCAGTCTCTACTGCGCATGACTGTCTGAACACAGGCAGTCTCTACTGCGCATGACTGTCTGAACGCGAGCAGTCCCTACTGCGCATGACTGTCTGAACACAGGCAGTCCCTACTGCGCATGACTGTCTGAACACAGGCAGTCTCTACTGCGCATGACTGTCTGAACGCGAGCAGTCCCTACTGCGCATGACTGTCTGAACACAGGCGGTCTCTACTGCGCATGACTGTCTGAACACAGGCAGTCTCTACTGCGCATGACTGTCTGAACACAGGCAGTCTCTACTGCGCATGACTGTCTGAACGCGGGCAGTCTCTACTGCGCATGACTGTCTGAACACAGGCAGTCTCTACTGCGCATGACTGTCTGAACACAGGCAGTCTCTACTGCGCATGACTGTCTGAACGCGAGCAGTCCCTACTGCTCATGACTGTCTGAACACAGGCAGTCTCTACTGCGCATGACTGTCTGAACGCGGGCGGTCTCTACTGCGCATGACTGTCTGAACACAGGTAGTCTCTACTGCGCATGACTGTCTGAACGCGAGCAGTCCCTACTGCGCATGACTGTCTGAACACAGGCAGTCTCTACTGCGCATGACTGTCTGAACGCGAGCAGTCTCTACTGCGCATGACTGTCTGAACACAGGCGGTCTCTACTGCGCATGACTGTCTGAACGCAGGCAGTCTCTACTGCGCATGACTGTGTGAACGCGAGCAGTCCCTACTGCGCATGACTGTCTGAACGCGAGCAGTCCCTACTGCGCATGACTGTCTGAACACAGGCAGTCTCTACTGCGCATGACTGTCTGAACACAGGCAGTCTCTACTGCGCATGACTGTCTGAACGCGAGCAGTCCCTACTGCGCATGACTGTCTGAACACAGGCAGTCCCTACTGCGCATGACTGTCTGAACACAGGCAGTCTCTACTGCGCATGACTGTCTGAACGCGAGCAGTCCCTACTGCGCATGACTGTCTGAACACAGGCGGTCTCTACTGCGCATGACTGTCTGAACACAGGCAGTCTCTACTGCGCATGACTGTCTGAACACAGGCAGTCTCTACTGCGCATGACTGTCTGAACACAGGCAGTCTCTACTGCGCATGACTGTCTGAACGCGGGCAGTCTCTACTGCGCATGACTGTCTGAACACAGGCAGTCTCTACTGCGCATGACTGTCTGAACGCGAGCAGTCCCTACTGCTCATGACTGTCTGAACACAGGCAGTCTCTACTGTGCATGACTGTCTGAACGCGGGCGGTCTCTACTGCGCATGACTGTCTGAACACAGGTAGTCTCTACTGCGCATGACTGTCTGAACACAGGCAGTCTCTACTGCGCATGACTGTCTGAACGCGAGCAGTCCCTACTGCTCATGACTGTCTGAACACAGGCAGTCTCTACTGTGCATGACTGTCTGAACGCGAGCAGTCCCTACTGCTCATGACTGTCTGAACACAGGCAGTCTCTACTGTGCATGACTGTCTGAACGCGGGCGGTCTCTACTGCGCATGACTGTCTGAACACAGGTAGTCTCTACTGCGCATGACTGTCTGAACGCGAGCAGTCCCTACTGCGCATGACTGTCTGAACACAGGCAGTCTCTACTGCGCATGACTGTCTGAACGCGAGCAGTCTCTACTGCGCATGACTGTCTGAACACAGGCGGTCTCTACTGCGCATGACTGTCTGAACGCAGGCAGTCTCTACTGCGCATGACTGTCTGAACGCGAGCAGTCCCTACTGCGCATGACTGTCTGAACGCGAGCAGTCCCTACTGCGCATGACTGTCTGAACACAGGCAGTCTCTACTGCGCATGACTGTCTGAACACAGGCAGTCTCTACTGCGCATGACTGTCTGAACACAGGCAGTCTCTACTGCGCATGACTGTCTGAACACAGGCGGTCTCTACTGCGCATGACTGTCTGAACGCGGGCAGTCCCTACTGCGCATGACTGTCTGAACACAGGCAGTCTCTACTGCGCATGACTGTCTGAACACGGGCAGTCTCTACTGCGCATGACTGTCTGAACACAGGCAGTCTCTACTGCGCATGACTGTCTGAACACAGGCGGTCTCTACTGTGCATGACTGTCTGAACGCGGGCAGACTCTACTGCGCATGACTGTCTGAACACAGGCAGTCTCTACTGCGCATGACTGTCTGAACGCGAGCAGTCCCTACTGCGCATGACTGTCTGAACACAGGCAGTCTCTACTGCGCATGACTGTCTGAACACAGGCAGTCTCTACTGCGCATGACTGTCTGAACACAGGCAGTCTCTACTGCGCATGACTGTCTGAACGCGGGCAGTCTCTACTGCGCATGACTGTCTGAACACAGGCAGTCTCTACTGCGCATGACTGTCTGAACACAGGCGGTCTCTACTGCTCATGACTGTCTGAACGCGAGCAGTCCCTACTGAGCATAACTGTCTGAACACAGGCAGTCTCTACTGCGCATGACTGTCTGAACACAGGCGGTCTCTACTGCGCATGACTGTCTGAACGCGGGCAGTCCCTACTGCGCATGACTGTCTGAACACAGGCAGTCTTTACTGCGCATGACTGTCTGAACGCGAGCAGTCCCTACTGCGCATGACTGTCTGAACGCGAGCAGTCCCTACTGCGCATGACTGTCTGAACACAGGCGGTCTCTACTGCGCATGACTGTCTGAACACAGGCAGTCTCTACTGCGCATGACTGTCTGAACACAGGCAGTCTCTACTGCGCATGACTGTCTGAACACAGGCGGTCTCTACTGCGCATGACTGTCTGAACGCGAGCAGTCCCTACTGCGCATGACTGTCTGAACACAGGCAGTCCCTACTGCGCATGACTGTCTGAACACAGGCGGTCTCTACTGCGCATGACTGTCTGAACACAGGCAGTCTCTACTGCGCATGACTGTCTGAACACAGGCAGTCTCTACTGCGCATGACTGTCTGAACGCGAGCAGTCCCTACTGCTCATGACTGTCTGAACACAGGCGGTCTCTACTGCGCATGACTGTCTGAACGCGAGCAGTCCCTACTGCGCATGACTGTCTGAACGCGGGCAGTCCCTACTGCGCATGACTGTCTGAACACAGGCAGTCCCTACTGCGCATGACTGTTTGAACACAGGCAGTCTCTACTGCGCATAACTGCCTGAACACAGGCGGTCTCTACTGCGCATGACTGTCTGAACACAGGCAGTCTCTACTGCGCATGACTGTCTGAACACAGGCGGTCTCTACTGCGCATGACTGTCTGAACACAGGCGGTCTCTACTGCGCATGACTGTCTGAACACAGGCAGTCTCTACTGCTCATGACTGTCTGAACACAGGCGGTCTCTACTGCTCATGACTGTCTGAACACAGGCGGTCTCTACTGCGCATGACTGTCTGAACGCGAGCAGTCCCTACTGCTCATGACTGTCTAAACGCGGGCAGTCTCTACTGCGCATGACTGTCTGAACGCGAGCAGTCTCTACTGCGCATGACTGTCTGAACACAGGCAGTCCCTACTGCGCATGACTGTCTGAACGCGGGCAGTCTCTACTGCGCATGACTGTCTGAACACAGGCAGTCTCTACTGCGCATGACTGTCTGAACACAGGCGGTCTCTACTGCGCATGACTGTCTGAACACAGGCAGTCTCTACTGCGCATGACTGTCTGAACGCGAGCAGTCTCTACTGCGCATGACTGTCTGAACACAGGCGGTCTCTACTGCGCATGACTGTCTGAACACAGGCGGTCTCTACTGCGCATGACTGTCTGAACACAGGCGGTCTCTACTGCGCATGACTGTCTGAACACGAGCAGTCTCTACTGCGCATGACTGTCTGAACACAGGCGGTCTCTACTGCGCATGACTGTCTGAACACAGGCAGTCTCTACTGCGCATGACTGTCTGAACGCAGGCAGTCTCTACTGCGCATGACTGTCTGAACACAGGCGGTCTCTACTGCGCATGACTGTCTGAACGCGGGCAGTCTCTACTGCGCATGACTGTCTGAACACAGGCGGTCTCTACTGCGCATGACTGTCTGAACGCAGGCAGTCTCTACTGCGCATGACTGTCTGAACACAGGCGGTCTCTACTGCGCATGACTGTCTGAACGCGAGCAGTCCCTACTGCGCATGACTGTCTGAACGCGAGCGGTCTCTACTGCGCATGACTGTCTGAACACAGGCATTCTCTACTGCGCATGACTGTCTGAACGCGAGCGGTCTCTACTGCGCATGACTGTCTGAACACAGGCGGTCTCTACTGCGCATGACTGTCTGAACACAGGCGGTCTCTACTGCGCATGACTGTCTGAACGCAGGCAGTCCCTACTGCTCATGACTGTCTGAACGCGGGCAGTCTCTACTGCGCATGACTGTCTGAACACAGGCGGTCTCTACTGCGCATGACTGTCTGAACACAGGCAGTCCCTACTGCGCATGACTGTCTGAACACAGGCAGTCTCTACTGCGCATGACTGTCTGAACACAGGCGGTCTCTACTGCGCATGACTGTCTGAACGCGAGCAGTCCCTACTGCGCATGACTGTCTGAACACAGGCAGTCTCTACTGCGCATGACTGTCTGAACGCGAGCAGTCCCTACTGCGCATGACTGTCTGAACACAGGCAGTCTCTACTGCGCATGACTGTCTGAACACAGGCAGTCTCTACTGCGCATGACTGTCTGAACGCGAGCAGTCCCTACTGCGCATGACTGTCTGAACACAGGCAGTCTCTACTGCGCATGACTGTCTGAACACAGGCGGTCTCTACTGCGCATGACTGTCTGAACACAGGCAGTCTCTACTGCGCATGACTGTCTGAACACAGGCAGTCTCTACTGCGCATGACTGTCTGAACACAGGCAGTCTCTACTGCGCATGACTGTCTGAACGCGGGCAGTCTCTACTGCGCATGACTGTCTGAACACAGGCGGTCTCTACTGCGCATGACTGTCTGAACACAGGCAGTCTCTACTGCTCATGACTGTCTGAACACAGGCGGTCTCTACTGCGCATGACTGTCTGAACACAGACAGTCTCTACTGCGCATGACTGTCTGAACACAGGCAGTCTCTACTGCGCATGACTGTCTGAACGCGAGCAGTCCCTACTGCGCATGACTGTCTGAACACAGGCGGTCTCTACTGCTCATGACTGTCTGAACGCGAGCAGTCCCTACTGCGCATGACTGTCTGAACACAGGCAGTCTCTACTGCGCATGACTGTCTGAACGCGAGCAGTCCCTACTGCGCATGACTGTCTGAACACAGGCGGTCTCTACTGCGCATGACTGTCTGAACACAGGCGGTCTCTACTGCTCATGACTGTCTGAACACAGGCGGTCTCTACTGCGCATGACTGTCTGAACACAGGCGGTATCTACTGCTCATGACTGTCTGAACGCAGGCAGTCCCTACTGCTCATGACTGTCTGAACACAGGCGGTCTCTACTGCTCAAGACTGTCTGAACACAGGCGGTCTCTACTGCGCATGACTGTCTGAACACAGGCAGTCTCTACTGCGCATGACTGTCTGAACACAGGCAGTCCCTACTGCGCATGACTGTCTGAACGCGGGCAGTCTCTACTGCGCATGACTGTCTGAACACAGGCAGTCTCTACTGCGCATGACTGTCTGAACACAGGCGGTCTCTACTGCGCATGACTGTCTGAACGCGAGCAGTCCCTACTGCGCATGACTGTCTGAACACAGGCGGTCTCTACTGCGCATGACTGTCTGAACACAGGCGGTCTCTACTGCGCATGACTGTCTGAACACAGGCAGTCTCTACTGCGCATGACTGTCTGAACACAGGCAGTCTCTACTGCGCATGACTGTCTGAACACAGGCGGTCTCTACTGCGCATGACTGTCTGAACACAGGCAGTCTCTACTGCGCATGACTGTCTGAACACAGGCAGTCTCTACTGCGCATGACTGTCTGAACGCGAGCAGTCTCTACTGCGCATGACTGTCTGAACACAGGCGGTCTCTACTGCGCATGACTGTCTGAACACAGGCGGTCTCTACTGCGCATGACTGTCTGAACACAGGCGGTCTCTACTGCGCATGACTGCCTGAACGCGGGCGGTCTCTACTGCGCATGACTGTCTGAACACAGGCAGTCTCTACTGCGCATGACTGTCTGAACGCGAGCAGTCCCTACTGCGCATGACTGTCTGAACACAGGCGGTCTCTACTGCGCATGACTGTCTGAACACAGGCAGTCTCTACTGCGCATGACTGTCTGAACACAGGCGGTCTCTACTGCGCATGACTGTCTGAACACAGGCAGTCTCTACTGCGCATGACTGTCTGAACACAGGCAGTCTCTACTGCGCATGACTGTCTGAACGCGGGCAGTCTCTACTGCGCATGACTGTCTGAACACAGGCGGTCTCTACTGCGCATGACTGTCTGAACACAGGCGGTCTCTACTGCGCATGACTGTCTGAACGCGAGCAGTCCCTACTGCGCATGACTGTCTGAACACAGGCAGTCCCTACTGCGCATGACTGTCTGAACGCGAGCAGTCCCTACTGCGCATGACTGTCTGAACACAGGCGGTCTCTACTGCGCATGACTGTCTGAACGCGAGCAGTCCCTACTGCTCATGACTGTCTGAACACAGGCGGTCTCTACTGCACATGACTGTCTGAACGCAGGCAGTCTCTACTGCGCATGACTGTCTGAACGCGAGCAGTCCCTACTGCGCATGACTGTCTGAACGCGAGCAGTCCCTACTGCGCATGACTGTCTGAACACAGGCGGTCTCTACTGCGCATGACTGTCTGAACGCAGGCAGTCTCTACTGCGCATGACTGTCTGAACACAGGCGGTCTCTACTGCGCATGACTGTCTGAACGCGAGCAGTCCCTACTGCGCATGACTGTCTGAACGCGAGCAGTCCCTACTGCGCATGACTGTCTGAACACAGGCAGTCCCTACTGCGCATGACTGTCTGAACGCAGGCAGTCCCTACTGCTCATGACTGTCTGAACACAGGCGGTCCCTACTGCGCATGACTGTCTGAACACAGGCAGTCCCTACTGCGCATGACTGTCTGAACGCGGGCAGTCTCTACTGCGCATGACTGTCTGAACACAGGCAGTCCCTACTGCGCATGACTGTCTGAACACAGGCAGTCTCTACTGCGCATGACTGTCTGAACACAGGCAGTCTCTACTGCGCATGACTGTCTGAACGCGAGCAGTCCCTACTGCGCATGACTGTCTGAACACAGGCAGTCCCTACTGCGCATGACTGTCTGAACACAGGCAGTCTCTACTGCGCATGACTGTCTGAACGCGAGCAGTCCCTACTGCGCATGACTGTCTGAACACAGGCGGTCTCTACTGCGCATGACTGTCTGAACACAGGCAGTCTCTACTGCGCATGACTGTCTGAACACAGGCAGTCTCTACTGCGCATGACTGTCTGAACACAGGCAGTCTCTACTGCGCATGACTGTCTGAACGCGGGCAGTCTCTACTGCGCATGACTGTCTGAACACAGGCAGTCTCTACTGCGCATGACTGTCTGAACACAGGCAGTCTCTACTGCGCATGACTGTCTGAACGCGAGCAGTCCCTACTGCTCATGACTGTCTGAACACAGGCAGTCTCTACTGCGCATGACTGTCTGAACGCGGGCGGTCTCTACTGCGCATGACTGTCTGAACACAGGTAGTCTCTACTGCGCATGACTGTCTGAACGTGAGCAGTCCCTACTGCGCATGACTGTCTGAACACAGGCAGTCTCTACTGCGCATGACTGTCTGAACGCGAGCAGTCTCTACTGCGCATGACTGTCTGAACACAGGCGGTCTCTACTGCGCATGACTGTCTGAACGCAGGCAGTCTCTACTGCGCATGACTGTCTGAACGCGAGCAGTCCCTACTGCGCATGACTGTCTGAACGCGAGCAGTCCCTACTGCGCATGACTGTCTGAACACAGGCAGTCTCTACTGCGCATGACTGTCTGAACACAGGCAGTCTCTACTGCGCATGACTGTCTGAACGCGAGCAGTCCCTACTGCGCATGACTGTCTGAACACAGGCAGTCCCTACTGCGCATGACTGTCTGAACACAGGCAGTCTCTACTGCGCATGACTGTCTGAACGCGAGCAGTCCCTACTGCGCATGACTGTCTGAACACAGGCAGTCTCTACTGCGCATGACTGTCTGAACGCGAGCAGTCCCTACTGCGCATGACTGTCTGAACACAGGCGGTCTCTACTGCGCATGACTGTCTGAACACAGGCAGTCTCTACTGCGCATGACTGTCTGAACACAGGCAGTCTCTACTGCGCATGACTGTCTGAACACAGGCAGTCTCTACTGCGCATGACTGTCTGAACGCGGGCAGTCTCTACTGCGCATGACTGTCTGAACACAGGCAGTCTCTACTGCGCATGACTGTCTGAACGCGAGCAGTCCCTACTGCTCATGACTGTCTGAACACAGGCAGTCTCTACTGTGCATGACTGTCTGAACGCGGGCGGTCTCTACTGCGCATGACTGTCTGAACACAGGTAGTCTCTACTGCGCATGACTGTCTGAACACAGGCAGTCTCTACTGCGCATGACTGTCTGAACGCGAGCAGTCCCTACTGCTCATGACTGTCTGAACACAGGCAGTCTCTACTGTGCATGACTGTCTGAACGCGAGCAGTCCCTACTGCTCGTGACTGTCTGAACACAGGCAGTCTCTACTGTGCATGACTGTCTGAACGCGGGCGGTCTCTACTGCGCATGACTGTCTGAACACAGGTAGTCTCTACTGCGCATGACTGTCTGAACGCGAGCAGTCCCTACTGCGCATGACTGTCTGAACACAGGCAGTCTCTACTGCGCATGACTGTCTGAACGCGAGCTGTCTCTACTGCGCATGACTGTCTGAACACAGGCGGTCTCTACTGCGCATGACTGTCTGAACGCAGGCAGTCTCTACTGCGCATGACTGTCTGAACGCGAGCAGTCCCTACTGCGCATGACTGTCTGAACGCGAGCAGTCCCTACTGCGCATGACTGTCTGAACACAGGCAGTCTCTACTGCGCATGACTGTCTGAACACAGGCAGTCTCTACTGCGCATGACTGTCTGAACACAGGCAGTCTCTACTGCGCATGACTGTCTGAACACAGGCGGTCTCTACTGCGCATGACTGTCTGAACGCGGGCAGTCCCTACTGCGCATGACTGTCTGAACACAGGCAGTCTCTACTGCGCATGACTGTCTGAACACGGGCAGTCTCTACTGCGCATGACTGTCTGAACACAGGCAGTCTCTACTGCGCATGACTGTCTGAACACAGGCGGTCTCTACTGTGCATGACTGTCTGATCGCGGGCAGACTCTACTGCGCATGACTGTCTGAACACAGGCAGTCTCTACTGCGCATGACTGTCTGAACGCGAGCAGTCCCTACTGCGCATGACTGTCTGAACACAGGCAGTCTCTACTGCGCATGACTGTCTGAACACAGGCAGTCTCTACTGCGCATGACTGTCTGAACACAGGCAGTCTCTACTGCGCATGACTGTCTGAACGCGGGCAGTCTCTACTGCGCATGACTGTCTGAACACAGGCAGTCTCTACTGCGCATGACTGTCTGAACACAGGCGGTCTCTACTGCTCATGACTGTCTGAACGCGAGCAGTCCCTACTGAGCATAACTGTCTGAACACAGGCAGTCTCTACTGCGCATGACTGTCTGAACACAGGCGGTCTCTACTGCGCATGACTGTCTGAACGCGGGCAGTCCCTACTGCGCATGACTGTCTGAACACAGGCAGTCTTTACTGCGCATGACTGTCTGAACGCGAGCAGTCCCTACTGCGCATGACTGTCTGAACGCGAGCAGTCCCTACTGCGCATGACTGTCTGAACACAGGCGGTCTCTACTGCGCATGACTGTCTGAACACAGGCAGTCTCTACTGCGCATGACTGTCTGAACACAGGCAGTCTCTACTGCGCATGACTGTCTGAACACAGGCGGTCTCTACTGCGCATGACTGTCTGAACGCGAGCAGTCCCTACTGCGCATGACTGTCTGAACACAGGCAGTCCCTACTGCGCATGACTGTCTGAACACAGGCGGTCTCTACTGCGCATGACTGTCTGAACACAGGCAGTCTCTACTGCGCATGACTGTCTGAACGCGAGCAGTCCCTACTGCTCATGACTGTCTGAACACAGGCGGTCTCTACTGCGCATGACTGTCTGAACGCGAGCAGTCCCTACTGCGCATGACTATCTGAACGCGGGCAGTCCCTACTGCGCATGACTGTCTGAACACAGGCAGTCCCTACTGCGCATGACTGTCTGAACACAGGCAGTCTCTACTGCGCATAACTGCCTGAACACAGGCGGTCTCTACTGCGCATGACTGTCTGAACACAGGCAGTCTCTACTGCGCATGACTGTCTGAACACAGGCGGTCTCTACTGCGCATGACTGTCTGAACACAGGCGGTCTCTACTGCGCATGACTGTCTGAACACAGGCAGTCTCTACTGCTCATGACTGTCTGAACACAGGCGGTCTCTACTGCTCATGACTGTCTGAACACAGGCGGTCTCTACTGCGCATGACTGTCTGAACGCGAGCAGTCCCTACTGCTCATGACTGTCTAAACGCGGGCAGTCTCTACTGCGCATGACTGTCTGAACGCGAGCAGTCCCTACTGCGCATGACTGTCTGAACACAGGCAGTCCCTACTGCGCATGACTGTCTGAACGCGGGCAGTCTCTACTGCGCATGACTGTCTGAACACAGGCAGTCTCTACTGCGCATGACTGTCTGAACACAGGCGGTCTCTACTGCGCATGACTGTCTGAACACAGGCAGTCTCTACTGCGCATGACTGTCTGAACGCGAGCAGTCTCTACTGCGCATGACTGTCTGAACACAGGCGGTCTCTACTGCGCATGACTGTCTGAACACAGGCGGTCTCTACTGCGCATGACTGTCTGAACACAGGCGGTCTCTACTGCGCATGACTGTCTGAACACGAGCAGTCTCTACTGCGCATGACTGTCTGAACACAGGCGGTCTCTACTGCGCATGACTGTCTGAACACAGGCAATCTCTACTGCGCATGACTGTCTGAACGCAGGCAGTCTCTACTGCGCATGACTGTCTGAACACAGGCGGTCTCTACTGCGCATGACTGTCTGAACGCGGGCAGTCTCTACTGCGCATGACTGTCTGAACACAGGCGGTCTCTACTGCGCATGACTGTCTGAACGCAGGCAGTCTCTACTGCGCATGACTGTCTGAACACAGGCGGTCTCTACTGCGCATGACTGTCTGAACGCGAGCAGTCCCTACTGCGCATGACTGTCTGAACGCGAGCGGTCTCTACTGCGCATGACTGTCTGAACACAGGCAGTCTCTACTGCGCATGACTGTCTGAACGCGAGCGGTCTCTACTGCGCATGACTGTCTGAACACAGGCGGTCTCTACTGCGCATGACTGTCTGAACACAGGCGGTCTCTACTGCGCATGACTGTCTGAACGCAGGCAGTCCCTACTGCTCATGACTGTCTGAACGCGGGCAGTCTCTACTGCGCATGACTGTCTGAACACAGGCGGTCTCTACTGCGCATGACTGTCTGAACACAGGCAGTCCCTACTGCGCATGACTGTCTGAACACAGGCAGTCTCTACTGCGCATGACTGTCTGAACACAGGCGGTCTCTACTGCGCATGACTGTCTGAACGCGAGCAGTCCCTACTGAGCATAACTGTCTGAACACAGGCAGTCTCTACTGCGCATGACTGTCTGAACACAGGCGGTCTCTACTGCGCATGACTGTCTGAACGTGGGCAGTCCCTACTGCGCATGACTGTCTGAACACAGGCAGTCTTTACTGCGCATGACTGTCTGAACGCGAGCAGTCCCTACTGCGCATGACTGTCTGAACACAGGCGGTCTCTACTGCGCATGACTGTCTGAACACAGGCAGTCTCTACTGCGCATGACTGTCTGAACACAGGCGGTCTCTACTGCGCATGACTGTCTGAACACAGGCAGTCTCTACTGCGCATGACTGTCTGAACACAGGCGGTCTCTACTGCGCATGACTGTCTGAACGCGAGCAGTCCCTACTGCTCATGACTGTCTGAACGCGGGCAGTCCCTACTGCGCATGACTGTCTGAACGCGAGCAGTCCCTACTGCGCATGACTGTCTGAACACAGGCAGTCCCTACTGCTCATGACTGTCTGAACACAGGCGGTCTCTACTGCTCATGACTGTCTGAACACAGGCGGTCTCTACTGCGCATGACTGTCTGAACGCGAGCAGTCCCTACTGCTCATGACTCTCTGAACACAGGCAGTCCCTACTGCGCATGACTGTCTGAACGCGGGCAGTCTCTACTGCGCATGACTGTCTGAACACAGGCAGTCCCTACTGCTCATGACTGTCTGAACGCGGGCAGTCTCTACTGCGCATGACTGTCTGAACACAGGCAGTCTCTACTGCGCATGACTGTCTGAACACAGGCGGTCTCTACTGCGCATGACTGTCTGAACACAGGCAGTCTCTACTGCGCATGACTGTCTGAACGCGAGCAGTCTCTACTGCGCATGACTGTCTGAACACAGGCGGTCTCTACTGCGCATGACTGTCTGAACACAGGCGGTCTCTACTGCGCATGACTGTCTGAACACAGGCGGTCTCTACTGCGCATGACTGTCTGAACACGAGCAGTCTCTACTGCGCATGACTGTCTGAACACAGGCGGTCTCTACTGCGCATGACTGTCTGAACACAGGCAGTCTCTACTGCGCATGACTGTCTGAACGCAGGCAGTCTCTACTGCGCATGACTGTCTGAACACAGGCGGTCTCTACTGCGCATGACTGTCTGAACACAGGCAGTCTCTACTGCGCATGACTGTCTGAACGCGGGCAGTCTCTACTGCGCATGACTGTCTGAACACAGGCGGTCTCTACTGCGCATGACTGTCTGAACGCAGGCAGTCTCTACTGCGCATGACTGTCTGAACACAGGCGGTCTCTACTGCGCATGACTGTCTGAACGCGAGCAGTCCCTACTGCGCATGACTGTCTGAACGCGAGCGGTCTCTACTGCGCATGACTGTCTGAACACAGGCAGTCTCTACTGCGCATGACTGTCTGAACGCGAGCGGTCTCTACTGCGCATGACTGTCTGAACACAGGCGGTCTCTACTGCGCATGACTGTCTGAACACAAGCGGTCTCTACTGCGCATGACTGTCTGAACACAGGCAGTCTCTACTGCTCATGACTGTCTGAACACAGGCAGTCTCTACTGCGCATGACTGTCTGAACACAGGCGGTCTCTACTGCGCATGACTGTCTGAACGCGGGCAGTCTCTACTGCTCATGACTGTCTGAACACAGGCAGTCTCTACTGCGCATGACTGTCTGAACACAGGCAGTCTCTACTGCGCATGACTGTCTGAACACAGGCAGTCTCTACTGCGCATGACTGTCTGAACACAGGCGGTCTCTACTGCGCATGACTGTCTGAACACAGGCAGTCTCTACTGCGCATGACTGTCTGAACACAGGCGGTCTCTACTGCGCATGACTGTCTGAACGCAGGCAGTCTCTACTGCGCATGACTGTCTGAACGCGAGCAGTCCCTACTGCGCATGACTGTCTGAACGCGGGCAGTCCCTACTGCGCATGACTGTCTGAACACAGGCGGTCTCTACTGCGCATGACTGTCTGAACACAGGCGGTCTCTACTGCGCATGACTGTCTGAACGCAGGCAGTCTCTACTGCGCATGACTGTCTGAACGCGAGCAGTCCCTACTGCGCATGACTGTCTGAACGCGAGCAGTCCCTACTGCGCATGACTGTCTGAACACAGGCAGTCTCTACTGCGCATGACTGTCTGAACACAGGCAGTCTCTACTGCGCATGACTGTCTGAACACAGGCAGTCTCTACTGCGCATGACTGTCTGAACACAGGCGGTCTCTACTGCGCATGACTGTCTGAACGCGGGCAGTCCCTACTGCGCATGATTGTCTGAACACAGGCGGTCTCTACTGCGCATGACTGTCTGAACACAGGCAGTCTCTACTGCGCATGACTGTCTGAACACAGGCGGTCTCTACTGTGCATGACTGTCTGAACGCGGGCAGTCTCTACTGCGCATGACTGTCTGAACACAGGCGGTCTCTACTGCGCATGACTGTCTGAACACAGGCGGTCTCTACTGCGCATGACTGTCTGAACGCGAGCAGTCCCTACTGCGCATGACTGTCTGAACGCGGGCAGTCTCTACTGCGCATGACTGTCTGAACACAGGCAGTCTCTACTGCGCATGACTGTCTGAACACAGGCGGTCTCTACTGCGCATGACTGTCTGAACACAGGCAGTCCCTACTGCTCATGACTGTCTGAACACAGGCGGTCTCTACTGCGCATGACTGTCTGAACGCGAGCAGTCCCTACTGCTCATGACTGTCTGAACGCGGGCAGTCTCTACTGCGCATGACTGTCTGAACGCGAGCGGTCTCTACTGCGCATGACTGTCTGAACACAGGCAGTCTCTACTGCGCATGACTGTCTGAACGCGAGCGGTCTCTACTGCGCATGACTGTCTGAACACAGGCAGTCTCTACTGCGCATGACTGTCTGAACGCGAGCGGTCTCTACTGCGCATGACTGTCTGAACACAGGCGGTCTCTACTGCGCATGACTGTCTGAACACAGGCAGTCCCTACTGCGCATGACTGTCTGAACACAGGCAGTCTCTACTGCGCATGACTGTCTGAACACAGGCAGTCTCTACTGCGCATGACTGTCTGAACGCGGGCAGTCCCTACTGCGCATGACTGTCTGAACACAGGCGGTCTCTACTGCACATGACTGTCTGAACACAGGCAGTCTCTACTGCGCATGACTGTCTGAACGCGGGCAGTCCCTACTGCGCATGACTGTCTGAACGCAGGCAGTCTCTACTGCACATGACTGTCTGAACACAGGCAGTCTCTACTGCGCATGACTGTCTGAACGCGGGCAGTCCCTACTGCGCATGACTGTCTGAACGCAGGCAGTCTCTACTGCGCATGACTGTCTGAACGCGAGCAGTCCCTACTGCGCATGACTGTCTGAACACAGGCGGTCTCTACTGCGCATGACTGTCTGAACACAGGCGGTCTCTACTGCACATGACTGTCTGAACACAGGCAGTCTCTACTGCGCATGACTGTCTGAACGCGGGCAGTCCCTACTGCGCATGACTGTCTGAACGCAGGCAGTCTCTACTGCACATGACTGTCTGAACACAGGCAGTCTCTACTGCGCATGACTGTCTGAACGCGAGCAGTCCCTACTGCGCATGACTGTCTGAACACAGGCGGTCTCTACTGCTCATGACTGTCTGAACACAGGCGGTCTCTACTGCGCATGACTGTCTGAACACAGGCAGTCTCTACTGCTCATGACTGTCTGAACGCGGGCAGTCTCTACTGCGCATGACTGTCTGAACACAGGCAGTCTCTACTGCGCATGACTGTCTGAACGCGAGCAGTCCCTACTGCGCATGACTGTCTGAACACAGGCAGTCTCTACTGCGCATGACTGTCTGAACACGAGCAGTCTCTACTGCGCATGACTGTCTGAACGCGGGCGGTCTCTACTGCTCATTACTGTCTGAACACAGGCGGTCTCTACTGCGCATGACTGTCTGAACACAGGCGGTCTCTACTGCGCATGACTGTCTGAACGCGGGCAGTCTCTACTGCGCATGACTGTCTGAACACAGGCAGTCCCTACTGCGCATGACTGTCTGAACGCGAGCAGTCCCTACTGCGCATGACTGTCTGAACGCGAGCAGTCCCTACTGCGCATGACTGTCTGAACGCGGGCAGTCCCTACTGCGCATGACTGTCTGAACGCAGGCAGTCTCTACTGCACATGACTGTCTGAACACAGGCAGTCTCTACTGCGCATGACTGTCTGAACGCGGGCAGTCCCTACTGCGCATGACTGTCTGAACGCAGGCAGTCTCTACTGCACATGACTGTCTGAACACAGGCAGTCTCTACTGCGCATGACTGTCTGAACGCGGGCAGTCCCTACTGCGCATGACTGTCTGAACGCAGGCAGTCTCTACTGCGCATGACTGTCTGAACGCGGGCAGTCCCTACTGCGCATGACTGTCTGAACACAGGCGGTCTCTACTGCGCATGACTGTCTGAACACAGGCAGTCTCTACTGCTCATGACTGTCTGAACGCGAGCAGTCCCTACTGCGTATGACTGTCTGAACGCGGGCAGTCTCTACTGCGCATGACTGTCTGAACACAGGCAGTCTCTACTGCGCATGACTGTCTGAACGCGAGCAGTCCCTACTGCGCATGACTGTCTGAACGCGGGCGGTCTCTACTGCTCATGACTGTCTGAACACAGGCGGTCTCTACTGCGCATGACTGTCTGAACACAGGCAGTCTCTACTGCGCATGACTGTCTGAACACAGGCAGTCTCTACTGCGCATGACTGTCTGAACGCGAGCAGTCCCTACTGCGCATGACTGTCTGAACACAGGCGGTCTCTACTGCGCATGACTGTCTGAACACAGGCAGTCTTTACTGCGCATGACTGTCTGAACACGGGCAGTCCCTACTGCGCATGACTGTCTGAACGCGAGCAGTCCCTACTGCGCATGACTGTCTGAACGCGGGCGGTCTCTACTGCTCATGACTGTCTGAACACAGGCGGTCTCTACTGCGCATGACTGTCTGAACGCAGGCAGTCTCTACTGCGCATGACTGTCTGAACACAGGCGGTCTCTACTGCGCATGACTGTCTGAACGCAGGCAGTCTCTACTGCGCATGACTGTCTGAACACAGGCGGTCTCTACTGCACATGACTGTCTGAACGCGAGCAGTCCCTACTGCTCATGACTGTCTGAACACAGGCGGTCTCTACTGCGCATGACTGTCTGAACGCAGGCAGTCTCTACTGCGCATGACTGTCTGAACACAGGCGGTCTCTACTGCGCATGACTGTCTGAACACGGGCAGTCCCTACTGCGCATGACTGTCTGAACGCAGGCAGTCTCTACTGCGCATGACTGTCTGAACGCGGGCAGTCCCTACTGCGCATGACTGTCTGAACGCAGGCAGTCCCTACTGCTCATGACTGTCTGAACACAGGCGGTCTCTACTGCGCATGACTGTCTGAACGCGAGCAGTCCCTACTGCGCATGACTGTCTGAACACAGGCAGTCTCTACTGTGCATGACTGTCTGAACACAGGCGGTCTCTACTGCGCATGACTGTCTGAACACGGGCAGTCCCTACTGCGCATGACTGTCTGAACGCAGGCAGTCTCTACTGCGCATGACTGTCTGAACGCGGGCAGTCCCTACTGCGCATGACTGTCTGAACGCAGGCAGTCCCTACTGCTCATGACTGTCTGAACACAGGCGGTCTCTACTGCGCATGACTGTCTGAACACAGGCAGTCCCTACTGCTCATGACTGTCTGAACACAGGCGGTCTCTACTGCGCATGACTGTCTGAACACAGGCAGTCTCTACTGCGCATGACTGTCTGAACACAGGCGGTCTCTACTGCGCATGACTGTCTGAACGCAGGCAGTCCCTACTGCGCATGACTGTCTGAACGCGAGCAGTCCCTACTGCTCATGACTGCCTGAACGCAGGCAGTCCCTACTGCGCATGACTGTCTGAACGCAGGCAGTCCCTACTGCGCATGACTGTCTGAACGCGAGCAGTCCCTACTGCTCATGACTGCCTGAACGCAGGCAGTCCCTACTGCTCATGACTGCCTGAACGCAGGCAGTCCCTACTGCTCATGACTGCCTGAACGCAGGCAGTCTCTACTGCTCATGACTGCATTGTAACAAACATACTAGCAAATTATTATAAAGGATATTAGAACAGAGCCCACAGTGTAATGTGAACACATTCACCCAATGAGGTGTGCTTGCACATTCCCCTGGTACTGAAATGGTTAAAAAACACTTAGGTCAAGTGACTTGACTTTAATGTTACTGCTTCTATCATCCTGAACTCAGAAATGTCATTCAGTGTTTCTACAATATACACATATGTACCCTGTACAGTATGCACTATGCAATTCCACTAGAATAACAAATAGGTTCAGGGTGGCAGGAACTGAAAGACCAAATCTTCACAAAATAGCCATTAACTGTTTGAGTGACAAAGTGGTGAGAAACACATTGTACAGCAATATTTTTCACAAATGTTTTGCACTCAGATGGGCAAAAGCTACTCAGTCCAAATGAAGCAGTTTTCATATAATCAGTGCTTCTATCAATTAAGTCCACTTCATTATATCACTCCTTTTATACATAAACCATTTGATTGCCAAAGGGGTGTGCAACATATTGTTCAATGTGCTCTTTTGGGACCTAGATGGCGTACCTCTCAAGTGTCCCTCTTTAGGATATTTATCATACATTCCAAGTGTCCCTCTTTAGGAGATATGCCATAAATGCCAAGTGTCCCTCTTTAGGAGATATGCCATTATCCCCAAGTGTCCCTCTTTAGGAGATATGACATAAAACCCAAGTGTCCCTCTTTAGGAGATATGCCATAAATCCCAAGTGTCCCTCTTTAGGAGATATGCCATATGCCATAAATGCCAAGTGTCCCTCTTTAGGAGATATGCCATTATCCCCAAGTGTCCCTCTTTAGGAGATATGCCATTATCTCCAAGTGTCCCTCTTTAGGAGATATGCCATAAATCCCAAGTGTCCCTCTTTAGGAGATATGCCATAAATCCCAAGTGTCCCTCTTTAGGAGATATGCCATAAATCCCAAGTGTCCCTCTTTAGGATATATGCCATAAACCCCAAGTGTCCCTCTTTAGGAGATATGCCATAAACCCCAAGTGTCCCTCTTTAGGAGATATACCATACATGCCAAGTGTCCCTCTTTAGGAGATCTGCCATAAATCAAAAGTGTCCCTCTTTAGGAGATATACCATACATCCCGGGTGTCCCTCTTTAGGAGATATACCATACATCCCGGGTGTCCCTCTTTAGGAGATATACCATACATTCCAAGTGTCCCTCTTTAGGAGATATACCATACATCCCGGGTGTCCCTCTTCAGGAGTTATACCATAAATCCCAAGTGTCCCTCTTTAGGAGATATACCATACATCCTGGGTGTCCCTCTTTAGGAGATATACCATACATACCAAGTGTCCATCTTCAGGAGATATACCATAAATCACAAATGTCCCTCTTTAGGAGATATACCATACATGCCAAGTGTCCCTCTTTAGGAGAACAGATTTGACAGCTGGTGCATTAAGCAACTGAGCTATCTCTTCCCATCTCTCTTCTTTTGCCTTCCCATCTCTTCTCTGTCACTGCTTCACCCCTCCTCTCTCTCCCCATCTCCCCTC
The DNA here is from genome assembly GCA_037306005.1 of Rhinophrynus dorsalis. Taxonomy (NCBI): domain Eukaryota; kingdom Metazoa; phylum Chordata; class Amphibia; order Anura; family Rhinophrynidae; genus Rhinophrynus; species Rhinophrynus dorsalis. The sequence continues at coordinate 158,641,742 of CM074719.1, forward strand.
TATCCCCTTCCCCATCTCCTCTTTTCTAGATATCCCCTCTGCTACCTTCCTCAGGGCTTTCCCCAACTCCCTTCTTCCCCAGTGCACTCCCCAACTCCCTTCTTCCCCAGCGCAGTCCTCATCTCCATACCTTGGAACTTTCAAAATGAGCTGACCCTGAGATTGTGTAAATATTAACACTTAAATTTCCTATAATATAAATTATCCTCGATAAATCCCTAATCGCTGTAATCGAGAGTTGCCCCAATCTGCATTCAAGGAGCCATTAATACATAACAACTTACAGATATCACTGGATGAACACACACAAATCAAGCAGGACTTCTCCCTATGTCTTTCTGGTACAAGTGGCTCCCATTTAGAGACTAAAGAAGCATTTCACTGGAGCAGAATATATAACAGGGAGCACTGAACTCTCTCACCCTGAGAGTTCCCAGGTATGCTCATCTCCCCTCTTTCCCAGCAAACTCCCCTCTTCCCCAGTGCACTCCCCAACTACCCTCTTCCACAGAGCACTCCCCATCTCCCCCTCTTTCCCAGTGCACTCCCCAACTCCCCATCTCCCCCCCCCCCCCGTTCTTGGTGACTCACTCATAAACTCTGCAATCTCTAGGCAAACCGGTGACATTTTTAGGTGATGGAGGAAATTATCGACATTGATGGGGTGACATTTTGCGGGACATCGTTGACAGAGGTGACATTTTGAAGTCGCCCTTTTGCCAAGGGCAACATTTTCATGTCACCTTTTGACAGATGCCATGTAGGCGACAATATTCCAATAGGATATCATTCAAAGCAGCCTAGTCTGAGTTTAGCAGCAGCTTTGATTTTACTGCTCCCCCATCAGCCCCACTCCCTGACCCTTGGGATTAAGATCACTGTTTTGCTCTGAGTCTGAGAATACATTCATCCTTTGAGTGTTAAACAGGTATGCAGCACATTGATCTGAAGCAGCTTTGATCTTATTGTGCCTTCTATTAGCTCAACTCCATGTCCCTTCTGAACAAAATCATTCATTTTATTCTGCCTGAGAATATGATAACCCTTTGAGTAAAAAAAATGTGCAACACATTGCTTTTCCATGTTTTGCAAACTCATTTGGCACTCAAATGGTTAATGTAGTATCAGATTTAAAGGAGTGATCACATATGATATAGAGTGGGGATAATTAGGGGAATATTAAGGTCAAATCTGCTTCAATGAACTAAGCAGTTTTAACTAGCTGAGTGCCAAAGGAGTGTGCAAAACTGTTTTAGAGTGGATTCATATTAGTATATCTACCCTACAAAGTGAGCAACTGAGTGCTTATTTTTCTTTCATCTTTCAAAATGTGTTATGTGTTGAGAGTGTTTCTGAGAGCTACTGTGGAATTACCAGAATCTCTCCACACATCGGTTCCTAATTCATACCATAAGAATGTTAAACCAAATATAATCCGCATCTTTAAAAAAACACAGCAGATTGTTCATGTTTTATTGCTTTTCACTTGTCCCTCGCTGTCAGTACAACTTTTATGGGTAATAGTAATGCATTTAACTACTTACCAATAGAATATAGTGTGTATTCAGGAAGGTACAGAGGAGCAGTTCTGGTGGAAATCAACTTCACTGCAGGGAAGAAATAAACATTCCCATTGAGTTAAAGAGATAGTAATGTTTCACAATAAAATCAGCTCCAATACTTCATAGTATTTGGGCCACGGAGAATGTTATTTCAATACTGTCAGAGTTGTAGTTCAAGAGTAATTGAATTATAAAATATCCCCCTCCCGACCCTTTTACTGATGTAACACTGCTCAGCTCAGAGCAGCAGGGAGGTGTCCAGGTGGATTGCAGAGAGGAACAATCTTCAATTAACATAAGGGAAAAACCTGTCAAGTGGGCAGGGCTTTCATTGTTCTCACAGTAAGAAGATTGTCCCTTTCTGTGAGCTGTCTGGGCTGTGGACAAGATTCCACATCAGAGGGGAGGTGGCTTACACTAGGTAAAAGGGGCGGGAGGGGGAAACTTTATCATTCAATTACTCTTGAACTACATCTCTGACAATATGGCTCAAATACTATGAAGATTATTTGGAGCTGCTGTTTTTGTGGAACATTACTATCCATTTAAGTCTAAGTTTCAACTCCTTGAATTCTATCTAGGCCTCAAACTCATTGCAAAGCAATGCGTTGGAGACTTTTCTTTCATTCATGGGGTTAAAATTCAATTTTAACCCCATCCCGACAATGGACTTACCAGGTACATCCCACAAAATCTGTCACTCAGTGACAGAGGACGTACCTGGTAAGTCCCGGAAGTCCAGGTTTCAGTGCGGCTGCACGCCATTCGAGGACTCCGGAATCATTTACTAAAAAAAACAAAACGTTAGCTGGGCGTTAAGTTGACAGCCGCGTACGCACGAGGCTGTCACTAAGGGGTTAAATCAATGGGATTTGGGGGAATGCTTATTTCCCCCACTGTACTTGTGGCATACTCCAGAACTGCTCATCTTCTGCTTTCTGCCAACTTATTCTATATACAAAAATTCTCTGTCTGCCCATTCCCTGGGCAGCAGGGGGCGGAGATCACGCTCACCCAGCAAATCAGTTTTGCCAGAAGTGGCGATTTTCACTGGAGTGGATAGGTAGGCTTAAAAGTGTATTAAGAAGTGTCTCAGTGTCAATGAAAATGTCTTTTGTGAGCAATATAAAGTAGGCTGAACAACCTGGAAGTTGCCTAAGTTACCAGGGAACTCTGTCAGACAGAGAGCCTCTATCCCCCAGAGTCCTGGTAAAGGGAGGCATTGCCCCCTGCACTACATATACAGGGTTCTTCCCCTTTATATGTCCCATGAGCTCCTCTCTTTTCTGCTTTGTTTGAGTTGTGTTTCAGGGTAGAACTGAGTCCCTGAGAGTCTGAGGTACTGGGGAAACTATAATTAAAACAGATAAGTGTACCCATCGTAAAGAACATATACAGAGTATTGCTACATCCCCCTATTATTCATTTTTTTCCATTCAAGAAATGCATCCTTTTTCTGGTAATCCCCTTATGTTCTTCACTAAATCATTTGACATATTAATTGCTTTATTCAATATCCACTTATAACTAAAAGATGAAGATTACTAAACCTTTTTAAGCCCTTGAATACTAGAGATCTCTAGTGCATTGAAAAGCAGCATACTGGAAATGTCTGTAGCATGCAAAGAGTAAACTGAAGGCACTCGACACCCATCCCTACACCCATCCCTCCTGACACCTGCTTTTGTCAGTGATATTTATAACATTATATCATCCGGGGGCGTGGCAAAACCACTTCACAGGACAGGTGCTATATGCACAGGAGCAATGAGGGTTTGTACAGGGTGTGTAGGAGATGGGAACATGTGGCCTCATCTCAGCATTTGTTTCACTTCCTGGTTTCCGGTTTATTTTAAGTCTGGAGAGGCGTACAATGCCTTGGGTTATACACTCCTCTGGCGCACAGTGGGTTAAGCACAGAACATTCTAAAGGGAATCTGAGTACAAATAAGAATAACGCACTGTTTCTGGGAGCTTTATACACCAAGGATGGGCAGTGTGGGAGTGTATTAGCAGTTTGAGGAGTGCTGTTCCTCTGTACTCAGACAGGCTATGTAGAAACTGGGTGCAGAGGAAATCAGCAGAAAATTCATCCTCTCCTTACACTTGCTATTGGGCCGATGTTAAAGGAACACAAAGAAGATTAAAAAATGAAATTAGTTGCGTTTCCTTTAACTATCATATACTCATAGCTAACATCTGTAAAGAGTATTTATTTTATGTTAGATCCATAAAATAAAAACTTAAAGTGGCTTTTATTTAATGCAAAAGTAGGTTGTCCTGTTCAGACACCATTTGGTTCATTTTGTTTGTGCTGTTTGCAGTAACAGATAAAACCTAAGGCAGTTAATGTATTGAGATTAGGACACACTGCCCTTCTGTTCAGAAAGTAAGTTATCTCAACCCAGGCAGCTGTCATTATTGTTGTGGTAATTATACCTGGGAACTTCATCCTGTGGAGCCCCTGGAGAGGGATCATGGGCTGCGACCAGGCATATATCAGTGATGCAATTTGCATCATAAAGAGGGTGGGGCTTAACTGGGTGGAAGGGCTTACTGCCATTGTCCTGGGAAGTGGGCAAAACAGGGAAGTAAGAACTAGAAGTGGGTGGGAAGTGGGCAAAACAGGGTGAGAAGGAAGAAAAGTTGGCAGAGACCTCTTCATAGTGCCACTGGCAGATGTGATAAAGCAATTGTAGTGTCCTAGGTATTAATATAGGGCAAACCAGCTCCACAATAAGGGACAAATACAAATTCCAATTTCCTATTAATTTAAATGTGGCTTTAACCCTCCGAGTGCCAGAGGCATATGCAACACTTTGCAAAGCAATGCCGAATGACAGGGGCTTGATATGTTGTATTGTACGGTGTGAAGGCATCATATGGCAAATGAAAGGGGCATCGTATGTCAGATTTTATGGGGTCAGGGCAGCATATGCTGCATTTACCTGTGTAGGGGCAGCATATGTCAAATTTGAACTGAGGGGCAGCTTGTTGAATATAAGTACATTTTGACTATAAATACACTGATAGACACCCCACAGCCTTCTTCCCTTGCCCATTCAATGCCCATGGGGATTTGAGGCTGGCAGTAGGCAAGGGAAAAGGCTGGAGAGGGTCAGGCAATGTACATAGGGTTCTATGGCTGCCAGTGGGCAAGGGAACAAGGCTAAGGGGCATGTAGCCACAAATCCCCATGGATGCTGTCTAACCCCATCCTTGTTCCCTTAGGAGTGTACAAGTATAATATATGATACAGAGCTAAGGGGACAACTGTGTAGTGCTTGGTGTACTTTTTTTTAACTCTTTGAGTGCCACAGGGGTGAGCAATGCACAACCCTATGGCACTCAAAGGGATAAGGGAATGATGTTGTCCATGGTGCTGAAAGTGTTCTCTCCACTCCCCTACTGGCCAAGTGGGGCAGCAGAGAGAATGTTCTCAGACTCCAGGATTGCCTTAGAGCTGGTGATGCGCAAGGGAGAGCATCCCTTCCACATAGACATCACTTAGACAATCCTGTATGCTAACTGGGACCTTCTCCTCCCCTCCGATTGCATCTCTAAATTTTAGTGCATATGGCGATGTGTGTCTACATCAAAATGTCAAAGTGCTTTGAACACATCAACAAAATCATATTGCCACAGCTCGGCCTGTAGTGAATCTTCCCCATGGTGTGCAGAGAGTGCAGCTGTGACAGGGCCAATAATCCCAAGGGGCAGATCAGCTTCATTTATTTGTGAGTTTATGTCTGACATGCCAGACAGATGCAATATTCCACACTGTACTCACACTCACCTGCCATTCCTACTGCCCAGTACTAGCTTATTTGTATAAAATGAAAATTATGTAGATCATATCAAAATGGATGCTCCCATTAATGGTGAAAATGGGAACAGATGGAAGTTCTACTTTAACTATTTTAGATACCATAACATCTCAGATATAATATGCAGGTGTACATTATACCCAAGATTTTAGGGGAAAACAACAGCGCCTATGTATAATACTCACCCTTGTTTTCTTCTGTCACACAAAAAAAAGAAATTCCAATTGCCACACTGCTTCCCTCCCCGCTTACCCATATCCTTCTCCTCTGCCCTCTGTAGTCCGTCCAATTTCTTCAGCCTAACATGGTCCCAGCGGGCAGCATGCTTGTATCTTCCGCCCGCTTCCAGCATGGCCCTGTCAGGACCTCTTCTTTGTAGCCAATGGTAATGTCTTGTGAGGATTGCAAGGTCCTCGCAGGGCAATACCATAGATCCAATGAGCATAGCTATCCTCAGGGCAATACCATAGATCCAGTGAGCATAGCTATGCACATTGGATCTATGGTATTGCCCAGCAAGGACTTTGCGGTCCTTGCAAGACATTACCATTGGCTACAAAGAAGAGGTCCTAAAAAAAACCATGCTGGAAGAGGGCGGCAGATGCAAGCATGGTTCCTGCTGGGACCCTGTCAGGCTGAGGAGATTGGACGGACTACAGAAGGCAGAGGAGGAGGATATAGGTAAGCAGGGAAGGAGGGAAGCAGTGCGGCAATGGGAATTTTTTTTTATCATTTTTTTGCATCGCACCCCCCACTTCACATGGTTCACTTTTAAAAGGTTGCAAGCACAAGAGCGTGCAACCACATCTCACATTCACCATGTCGACATGATTTAAATGGTGACCTGAGAATCTTGCACTGCATGAAAGCTTGAGATTCTTAGGTCGTGCTATGAAATGATGCACCTGCTAGTTCTGATACCAGTAATGCGGGACACCCGCACATTGCACAGCAATTCAACATACAGGTTGTGTGGGAAATCAAAAGAAAGTAGAATCTGCATGTTCAAAAAGAGACATATGTCTTGAAAACCGTGAAATATTAAACTTTTGGTGCCAGTCAAGGATTGGTAAAGAGTGCATGAGAGTCAGGACCACAGACCAGGGAATCCCGGTGTATGTCTCTGAAGCTGTATGCCTGCAGTACGCTATGGGGCGCCCCCTTCATTTATTCTGCTAAATGAGAAATCCAATAATTGTGATAGGGTAAAGCTTCCTATTTGTAAAAGGATGATGGGTCATATCGATTTTATTGTCCAACACCACTCTAAGAGGTCTCCCTCCATGTGATCACTCTCCTGCGTGGGAGATTCCACTACATCCCTGCATGGATGACATGCTTGCCCTTCTGCCAGATGCCTCAGCAAGGACAAGCGCATAGAGCCCAGGAAACAGGTTAGAAGACTGACAGAGCTGTGAGGATGGTGTATGCAGGGATAATGGCCTGAAGATAGACACGCTTTGTCACTTATCTTGCCTTCATCCATAGACCTGACACTAGGTTGCTCCATTTCATAGCGTGTCCTGAGAATCAGTGCAAGATTCTCAGGTCGCCATTTTAATCATGGCGACATGGTGAATGCGAGATGTGGTTGCACGCTGTTTTGCATGTGACCTTTTAAAAGGATACCCTTCACATAAAATGAAGAGAGGCAAAAGTGTGCATATTATATGTGAGATTTTACAGTAGTCACTCATTACAAGCTTACACAAGCACAAGTAACCAGTTATAAGCTACTAGTTGAACAGCCCGGGTACACGGGCCACAGTGCCAGGCAGCAATGGCAGTCATGCACAGTAGACACTGCCCACTCTGCGGCTGATACCAGATCAGTATCAGCCGCGGCGCGGGCAGTCTGTACTACACATGACTGCAGCGCACGCAGCCGTCTGTACTGTGCATGACAGCTTCTGACAAACATGTATTAGCGAATTATTGTATAGGATAGGCAGTTTTCTACATATGCAAACATGCGCTCATAGCTTAAGAGAGGTAATGGACCACCAAAGCAAAGATCATAGAACACCACAAAATCAAAATATATATATAATAACAAGCAAAAGAATAAGAGAAAAAATAGTAACATTAATAAACTAATATATAATTAATTTTAAGAATGCAGAAGCAAATAGATATTTTTTCAGGTTCTATATTGGATCAGATGATATTTGTATGTATATAACTTCTTTACCTTTTTAGGTGAAAGTACTTTTTTAAGTATCACATAACTTGCCTCTAGGTGAAAGGTTGTACCCATGTCATCCGGGAATAAAGCAAGAGACAGGCAGAGCAAAGGTGATACCTTTATTGTCTGTGTAGCTTTAGTGTGCAAGATCTCAAGGGGGTTAGGCACTAAGCTGTAATAAAGAGGAGAGGATTTCACTTCTCCACAGATTTCACTTCTCTAGTTCCTATATTAGTGCATTGGCTCCATAGAATAGCATAGGACTTAGAGAAGTGATATCACTGGAGAAGTCATATACACTTTATCACCTTCCTATCAAACTACAGAGCATCTCCCCTCAAGACTACTTTGGTCTCTTCATCAGGCCTGTTATTAATAACATGCCAAACACATAGACCTAATTGAAAACAGCAGACCAAGTGAATGAGGGTCCTATTACAAGATCATATTAAGACCCCAAATTACACAAAAACAACTGTAAAACACTAAACATTTTCTATGTTCATCATTCAGTAAAACTTTAACCCTTTGAATGCCAGAGACGTGTGCAAATCATTGCTTCTCACTGCATTGCACACCCCTCTGGTGCTCAAAGGGTTAAAATTGGCTGAGCCCTGGTGCGTTTCACCTGCTGTGCCACTGGTAGTTCTGTCCCTGCTCAGTGATTTTTTTTAGAGCAGGGACCCAATTTACAGTGTTTTATTTTCCTAAGCACTTGTCACCCCGTATTGTCCAAACCCTTAAATTATAAAGTGTTGTTTACACTTGTGGCTCTGTATAAATAAACAAATTAATTAATTCATTAATCATGATAGCTTGCTCTCTACTTGCTACTCATTTATGCAGTAACTAGTGTAAAAGCCCGTGTACACGGGCTAAGGTTTGGGTGATGTTAAGAGGCCGGTCCTGCTCTGTGTCCTGCGACAGACACAGTCATGCACTGTAGAGACTGGCTGAAGGCATAGAATGCTTCCAGCACAGAACTCCCAGCATTCTGTGCTCGCAGCATTCTGTGCTCCCATCATTCCGTACTCCCAGCACAGAACTCCCAGCATTCAGTGTTCCCAGCATTCTGTGCATTCAGGCAGTCTACTGTGCATGACGGCTTCTGACAAACATCCTAGCAAATTATTATATAGGAAGGTATCACTTTTGCTCAACTTGTCTCATAGTATACATGAAAGGGCTAAACATTAGACATCACTGGAAGAGGCTGTAAAAGCCATGTTCACACAAGAAATGACCTAAAAGATATACCAGAACTGTATGCTGCCGCCACAGAGCATAAATCCGCCGCTTAGATACGTCTCGGGTTGTTGCCTAAGCTATTCTGAGTGAGACTGGAGCAGAGACTGGCTTTCCTATGAACTGGATGACCAGGGTGCTGAAGACACCGCTGGACAGCAGACTTACAGGTAACTGTTTATTTTCATGGGATGGTGTTAGTTTTAGTGGGATTAACTCTGTGAGTGCCATTGGGGTATGCACTGCCTTGCAATGCGTTGCTTACCCCACTGGCACTCATCGGATTCATTTTTTACATTACACACACATGTATTCAGTACTTTGGATGCATTCAGATGGGCTTACTGCCCCATATCAATACATCCACTGGTCCAGATTAAAACATTCATTAGAGGACTCTGTGCCAAAAAAGTTGGCATTGATTTTTGGCAATAAAGTGGGTGCCTTAACGCATGTCAACACCAATGCATGGAATTGAATCTGAAATTCAACATATTTTTATTGTTTCCAGTGGCGCAAAATTTAGCACCTGATTTTTTTTTTCCTGCTGTAATTTTTTGCAGCACGGGTAATTGGATGGCTTACTGTGCTTGACAAACTACTGCTAGCTTTTTTTTTTTTTTTTTTTTTTTTTTAACTGGGGACAATTAGATCGATCCCCTAGTTTTTTGTTAAGAGGAACTGAATCACTAATTATGGAAATATATATGTTTCAAGGTATTACCTGCTGAGTTACTGCCTCTTTAACTCCTTGAATGCTAAGGATATCTCAAAGACATTGTGAAGCAATGCAATGGCACTGGCATAACCATAGAGGTAGCAGGGGTCGCACCTGTGACCGGGCCTGTCACTCCAGGGGCCCAGCTGCCCCCTGTGACCCCCTTGTAATGTGGAGACAATGTGGAGACTGGGGGAGCAATGTGTTGGCAATGTGAAGATGGGGGGCAATGTGGAGATTGGGGGGCAATGTGTTGGCAATGTGAAGATGGGGGGTAATGTGGAGATTGGAGATTGGGGCAATGGAGGGCAATGTGGAGATGGGGGAATTGTGGAGATTGGGAGGGCAATGTGGAGATTGGGGGGCAATGTGTTGGCAATGTGAAGATGGGGGGTAATGTGGAGATTGGAGATTGGGGCAATGGAGGGCAATGTGGAGATGGGGGAATTGTGGAGATTGGGAGGGCAATGTGGAGATTGGGGGCAATGGAGGGCAATGTGGAGATTAGGGGCAATGGAGGGCAATGTGGAGATTGGGCGCAATGGGGGGAAATGTGGAGACTGGGAGCAATGTGGTCGGGGGGGCCAAGGCAATTTCTGCACCAGAGCCCAGTGGCTTCTAGTTACGCCTCTGTGCAATGGAGTCCTCCCTAGCATTCATGGGGTTAAAAGTGCCATTTAAATCAACTGGAGTTTTATTTGTCCCCCATGATGCATTTGGTTTCTCCCAGAATTGTTCCAATTCCTCTTAGTACATCAGATACAGAGGATGAAAGCAAGAAAAGGATGAGTCTGACATTCAGAACAATGCAGTTAATGTACTACAGTGATTAAATGCTAATTCATGCACTTTAATTGATTTTTAGTCCCTATGCCAATTTTTTAAGCTATGTTGTGCCAAAAATCCTTGCCTTAACATCGCTTGCACCAGTGTATGTGAGGTTTTGGGAGCTCAGTTTCTCTGCACCATGTTTAATGCAACACACTAAAAAAAGAAGTAGAGGGAATAGTGCTATCTAATGCTATTTCCCTGCACATGCCATGGGACAAGAGCACAGGGTTTGCTGCATACCTGGAACCTCTCAGGACCTGTCCCAGAGACTGGTTTTAACCCTCTGAGTGCCAGAGGGATACGCAACACATTGCAAAGCAATGCGTTGCATACCCCTCTGGCACTCAAAGAGTTAAGACAGAATTACAGGTTCATCGGGGACAGAGGCTTATTCTCTGGTTCAGTCGGAATCCTGTCCACTTTCTCCACCTGTTCTACCCACTGCTGCTCTGTTCTGCCCACTTCCCAAGCCACTTCAGGACAAATCACTCCTCTCAGTCTTCGCACTCTGCCAGTCCTAATTAAACCCTGCCCACATTATGATGCACAATTGCACCATATAGATACTCCTATCCCAGCTCCCGTGTCTTTCCCCAGTGGCCAAGAACAAGAAGGTTTGCTGGCACTGAAGTAGGAACCTTGGCAGAGATTGTCTGCTGATATATATACTACAGCTCTTTTACATTGTAGTGCATACCCCCTGTTTCAGCCAGTGACGTTACAGTTTTTGATTAGTGCTGGATTAGCTGCTAGGCAACTTAGGCTACTTCTAATGGCCTGTGACAATAGAAGGGGTCCACTGTAATGATCCTAATGTGGTGGACCGAGGTATCACACTCATTTTAACCTCTTGAATGCTAGAGAGGTGTGTAGCCCATTGAGAAGCAATCTACTAGAAACCACACTAACTTTCACAGGATTAACCTGTGTTTCCCTTGGCTTTGTTTGGGTTTCTTTTTCCTTAGTGTAGGTTTGGACTTCTTCTGAGCTGGACTATAGTGCTGCCCTGTGTAGAAGCAGTCCCCTTCTCCAAACTTTCTCAACAGTAGGTCCCAGATTGCACAGTGCTCGGAACCCTTTGTGTTGTGTTGGTGTGTAAGTTGTGTGTGTTACTTGGATTCTACAGACATCCCCAATGCATTCTGGAAACACCTAGCACCCAAATGTATTAAAATATTCAGTGTCCTTGTCTACTAACTGTACCAGATTTCCAGGCCTAGGCATTTCATCCTGATGTCTCCACTTTTGTCCATGGTTGTAACATTGAATTCCAACTTGATATTCCGTGTGTACTTTGTGCTTGTTATTAAAATGTTAAAGGAACAGCATGTTTTTCTTAGTGCAGTGATCAAACCAGAAGAAACAAATGTTTAACTTAATCCTTCAGAATTCATTGAGGGATCCGATGAGCAACTTGATAAGTTTAAGTTTTTAACTTTTAAAATCACATTGCCTTGCTCAGGGCAACATGCCCTTTCAATTGAGCACATTTCCTTATTGCATTTACTATTCCTTTAATGAACTCAGAGATTCCCAAAATGTATAATATTGCTCATTGATATTATTCCATGTAGTATATTGGTGTGTGCAATATCTTCCACTGTAGAACTGCTGATTTAATTCTGTTGTACACACTTTTCTGTTGTTGGCAAGCTACACGCTGCAATGTGACTTCACACAGTGATTTGACAAGGGAGAATTATCCTAGGATATGTATTTTAAATTTTAGAAAGTATGAGTATCTGCTTCAGAACCTCTTAGGAAGCAGAGCTTTCAGTCACTGCGCTGCTTCTTAAATACACTCCCATTATTGAGAATAAGTTCATGAAGCATAATGTTGGTTTTGGGGTCCCATGAAATTCTGCTGTTTTCTCTGCTTATCGTGCCATTTCCAAAACTCTGGTCCATATTTAATAATGATTCATTGGTGTGTCAAGGATCATTTTTAACCCTTGCAACACCAGCACCTTATTTATGAAGGGCTGTTCAGTACTTTAGGATGATGCAGATCCACCACAAGAAGACAGCATAAAGTAACCAGAAGTTTGTCCAGAATCTGATTTATCACAGAGATACAAAGCACATTTCAGTGATACGCAGAAAAGGATAACTGCAATTTCAGAGGCGTCACTAATTCTTCCCAGAGATATTTAGCATGTGTTTCACTTTAGTGGGATCATGGTAATGCAGTAGGAGATCACTGCTTGTCAGGCACCAAGCTACAGTTTGCAACATGGAGCATGGATCAGTTCCTTTCTGCAGTGCCCAGTGATAATTCAGGAGGCCTGTATCAACGGCCCTGTCATGACATATGCCTTCCTGTGGTTTGTATTGATCTGGTGTGGCTGTTTGTTAAATTGGTAGGACCCTATGGCATCTTATTTCAGCTCTGTCTTTTTTACAGGAGCCTGTCATTTTTTTCAACAAATGGGGCAACAGGATTAACAACATGATTAATTGTATGACTTCATAAATCCCAGTTTATGAATCATCTCTAAACAGATCTGTTTAATTGAACCCTGTGTGAGTATGCTGCCCTAACACACAGTCCTATCTATTCTTCTCTATTACCGTTTCCACCCATTTCAAAAATTGATTTAGGTCAGAAAGGAAGTTAAATCCGGCCCTGCCTTTGAAATCTGACACTGCCCAAGCCTCAGGCACTGTCAGTGCTGGCACTCTGCCACCGGAAAGTCATGGTATACCTGAAAAACACCCTAGGCCACATGCACAAACTAAAGGGAAGAAATACTGGAGTAAACCAACTGCACTCTAGTAAGTATATACACATTTCACAAATTTCCACTGAGTTAAGTGGGGCTTTGAATCCCTTTAATGCTAGAGTAGTCTCCAAAAACATTGCTTCACAATATGGTGGAGACCTCTCTAGCATTCAAGGTTTAAAGGTCCCATTTTAATCAGTGGTATATTTGTATTGGTCCCTTATTGTGTAGCTGGTTTGTAAACCCACTTTTGAAAAAAATATATTTTATAGGTTTTTCCTATTGAGTAAAACATGGCCACTCTGACTGGGATGATTCATTTAAAAGTTATTACAGTGTTAATGTTGTGACGACACATCTAGAGCACAAGGAACACTGGTACTATGTGAATGTTGCTGTAGCACACGTGAAACACAAGGCACGCTGATCCTGTGTGGATGTTGCTGTAGCACATGTGGAACACAAGGCAAGCTGGTACTGTGTGGATGTTGCTGTAGCACATGTGAAACACAAGGCACGCTGGTACTGTGTGGATGTTGCTGTAGCACATGTGGAACACAAGGCACGTTGGTACTGTGTGGATGTTGCTGTAGCACATGTGAAACATAAGGCACTCTGGTCCTGTGTGGATGTTGCCCATGTGGAACACAAGGCATGCTGGTACTGTGTGGATGGTGCCCATGTGGAACACAAGGCATGCTGGTACTGTGTGGATGTTGCTGTAGAACATGTGAAACACAAGGCACGCTGGTACTGTGTGGATGTTGCTGTAGCACATGTGGAACACAAGGCACATTGGTACTGTGTGGATGTTGCTGTAGCACATGTGAAACACAAGGCACGCTGGTACTGTGTGGATGTTGCTGTAGCACATATGGAACACAAGGCACGTTGGTACTATGTGGATGTTGCTGTAGCACATGTGAAACACAAGGCACGCTGGTACTGTGTGGATGTTGCTGTAGCACATGTGGAACATAAGGCACTCTGGTCCTGTGTGGATGTTGCACATGTGGAACACAAGGCATGCTGGTACTGTGTGGATGTTGCTGTAGCACATATGAAACACAAGACATGCTGGTACTGTGTGGATGTTGCTGTAGCACATGTGGAACACAAGGCACATTGGTTCTGTGTGGATGTTGCTGTAGCACATGTGAAACATAAGGCACTCTGGTCCTGTGTGGATGTTGCCCATGTGGAACACAAGGCATGCTGGTACTGTGTGGATGTTGCTGTAGCACATGTGAAACACAAGGCACGCTGATACTGTGTGGATGTTGCTGTAGCACATATGGAACACAAGGCACGTTGGTACTGTGTGGATGTTGCTGTAGCACATGTGAAACACAAGGCACGCTGGTACTGTGTGGATGTTGCTGTAGCACATGTGGAACACAAGGCACGTTGGTACTGTGTGGATGTTGCTGTAGCACATGTGAAACACAAGGCACGCTGGTACTGTGTGGATGTTGCTGTAGCACATGAGGAACATAAGGCACTCTGGTCCTGTGTGGATGTTGCACATGTGGAACACAAGGCATGCTGGTACTGTGTGGATGTTGCTGTAGCACATGTGAAACACAAGACACGCTGGTACTGTGTGGATGTTGCTGTAGCACACGTGGAACACAAGGCACATTGGTGCTGTGTGGATGTTGCTGTAGCACATGTGAAACATAAGGCACTCTGGTCCTGTGTGGATGTTGCACATGTGGAACACAAGGCATGCTGGTACTGTGTGGATGTTGCTGTAGCACATGTGAAACACAAGGCACGCTGGTACTGTGTGGATGTTGCTGTAGCACATGTGGAACACAAGGCACGTTAATACTGTGTGGATGTTGCTGTAGCACATGTGAAACACAAGGCACGCTGGTACTGTGTGGATGTTGCTGTAGCACATGTAGAACACAAGGCACGTTGGTACTGTGTGGATGTTGCTGTAGCACATGTGAAACTTTAGGCACTCTGGTCCTGTGTGGATGTTGCACATGTGGAACACAAGGTATGAAATACTGGAGTAAACCAACTGCACTCTAGTAAGTATATACACATTTCACAAATTTCCACTGAGTTAAGTGGGGCTTTGAATCCCTTTAATGCTAGAGTAGTCTCCAAAAACATTGCTTCACAATATGGTGGAGACCTCTCTAGCATTCAAGGTTTAAAGGTCCCATTTTAATCAGTGGTATATTTGTATTGGTCCCTTATTGTGTAGCTGGTTTGTAAACCCACTTTTGAAAAAAATATATTTTATAGGTTTTTCCTATTGAGTAAAACATGGCCACTCTAACTGGGATGATTCATTTAAAAGTTATTACAGTGTTAATGTTGTGACAACACATCTAGAGCACAAGGAACACTGGTACTATGTGAATGTTGCTGTAGCACACGTGAAACACAAGGCACGCTGATCCTGTGTGGATGTTGCTGTAGCACATGTGGAACACAAGGCAAGCTGGTACTGTGTGGATGTTGCTGTAGCACATGTGAAACACAAGGCACGCTGGTACTGTGTGGATGTTGCTGTAGCACATGTGGAACACAAGGCACGTTGGTACTGTGTGGATGTTGCTGTAGCACATGTGAAACATAAGGCACTCTGGTCCTGTGTGGATGTTGCCCATGTGGAACACAAGGCATGCTGGTACTGTGTGGATGTTGCTGTAGAACATGTGAAACACAAGGCACGCTGGTACTGTGTGGATGTTGCTGTAGCACATGTGGAACACAAGGCACGTTGGTACTGTGTGGATGTTGCTGTAGTACATGTGAAACATAAGGCACTCTGGTCCTGTGTGGATGTTGCACACATGGAACACAAGGCATGCTGGTACTGTGTGGATATTGCTGTAGCACATGTGAAACACAAGGCACGCTGGTACTGTGTGGATGTTGCTGTAGCACATGTGGAACACAAGGCACGTTGGTACTGTGTGGATGTTGCTGTAGCACATGTGAAACATAAGGCACTCTGGTCCTGTGTGGATGTTGCACATGTGGAACACAAGGCACGCTGGTACTGTGTGGATGTTGCTGTAGCACATATGGAACACAAGGCACGTTGGTACTATGTGGATGTTGCTGTAGCACATGTGAAACACAAGGCACGCTGGTACTGTGTGGATGTTGCTGTAGCACATGTGGAACATAAGGCACTCTGGTCCTGTGTGGATGTTGCACATGTGGAACACAAGGCATGCTGGTACTGTGTGGATGTTGCTGTAGCACATATGAAACACAAGACATGCTGGTACTGTGTGGATGTTGCTGTAGCACATGTGGAACACAAGGCACATTGGTTCTGTGTGGATGTTGCTGTAGCACATGTGAAACATAAGGCACTCTGGTCCTGTGTGGATGTTGCACATGTGGAACACAAGGCATGCTGGTACTGTGTGGATGTTGCTGTAGCACATGTGAAACACAAGGCACGCTGATACTGTGTGGATGTTGCTGTAGCACATATGGAACACAAGGCACGTTGGTACTGTGTGGATGTTGCTGTAGCACATGTGAAACACAAGGCACGCTGGTACTGTGTGGATGTTGCTGTAGCACATGTGGAACACAAGGCACATTGGTTCTGTGTGGATGTTGCTGTAGCACATGTGAAACATAAGGCACTCTGGTCCTGTGTGGATGTTGCACATGTGGAATACAAGCATGCTGGTACTGTGTGGATGTTGCTGTAGCACATGTGAAACACAAGGCACGCTGATACTGTGTGGATGTTGCTGTAGCACATATGGAACACAAGGCACGTTGGTACTGTGTGGATGTTGCTGTAGCACATGTGAAACACAAGGCACGCTGGTACTGTGTGGATGTTGCTGTAGCACATGAGGAACATAAGGCACTCTGGTCCTGTGTGGATGTTGCACATGTGGAACACAAGGCATGCTGGTACTGTGTGGATGTTGCTGTAGCACATGTGAAACACAAGACACGCTGGTACTGTGTGGATGTTGCTGTAGCACACGTGGAACACAAGGCACATTGGTGCTGTGTGTATGTTGCTGTAGCACATGTGAAACATAAGGCACTCTGGTCCTGTGTGGATGTTGCACATGTGGAACACAAGGCATGCTGGTACTGTGTGGATGTTGCTGTAGCACATGTGAAACCAAGGCACGCTGGTACTGTGTGGATGTTGCTGTAGCACATGTGGAACACAAGGCACGTTAATACTGTGTGGATGTTGCTGTAGCACATGTGAAACACAAGGCACGCTGGTACTGTGTGGATGTTGCTGTAGCACATGTAGAACACAAGGCACGTTGGTACTGTGTGGATGTTGCTGTAGCACATGTGAAACTTTAGGCACTCTGGTCCTGTGTGGATGTTGCACATGTGGAACACAAGGCATGCTGGTACTGTGTGGATGTTGCTGTAGCACATGTGAAACACAAGGCACGCTGGAACTGTGCGGATGTTGCTGTAGCACATGTGGAACACAAGGCACGCTGGTACTGTGTGGATGTTGCTGTAGCACATGTGGAACACAAGGCATGCTGGTACTGTGTGGATGTTGCTGTAGCACATGTGAAACACAAGGCATGCTGGTACTGTGTGGATGTTGCTGTAGCACATGTGGAACACAAGGCACATTGGTACTGTGTGGATGTTGCTGTAGCACATGTGAAACATAAGGCACTCTGGTACTGTGTGGATGTTGCTGTAGCACATGTGGAACACAATGATGCTGGTACTGTGTGGATGTTGCTGTAGCACATGTGGAACACAAGGCATGCTGATCCTGTGTGGATGTTGCTGTAGCACATGTGGAAAACAAGGCATGCTGGTACTGTGTGGATGTTGCTGTAGCACATGTGGAACACAAGGCACGTTGGTACTGTGTGGATGTTGCTATAGCACATGTGAAAGACAAGACATGGTGGTACTGTGCGGATGTTGCTGTAGCACATGTGGAACACAAGGCATGCTGGTACTGTGTGGATGTTACTGTAGCACATGTGGCACACAAGGCACGCTGGTACTGTGTGGATGTTGCTGTAGCAACCTGGCAAATATTTCTATATAATTACCAAATCTTCCTAAACCTCAAAAAAATTCTACTATTTAAGATGGTTAACTCTGCCAAGTCTATTTTAGTTCATTGTTTCTTCCCACTCCCATTTATACAAAATGCTGAATTTGGCTTAATCTGTCTTGGCAGTCTGAGATATTATACTGTTTATCTACATTGTACCTTGGTAATTTATTATGTACCTGTTCACACCAACTTAATAAAGAAATTTAAAAAAATTATTTTCCAGTCAGTGCCCCTTTAAAGTGACAGTAAACCTCATTTCTGATGTCTGCAAATGCATAATATTTAATGTCCAATTGCCTATACTTTATATTTATTTTTTCATCTTCATCAATCATTTACACCTTTATATCTCTGACAGTGAGCTTTCTGAATCTCTTTTCAGAGGTTTTCTGTCAGGAACTGTATCGTTGGGGATAGTTATTCAAGATAATCAAATAAGTCATAATATTCCTACATGAGAAAAGCCTGCTTCCAGCATAATAAACACAGCACAGAGAGCACTGACTACTGCAGGGATAGTGTCACATTGTATAATCACCCTTGTTTTCACAGTCCTTGACAGAAAGCTCTCTGGAAACAAGGACCGAGGAGCTTACTGTCATGGCTGTAAATATGTAAAACAAAAAAAAATAGATGAAGATGAAAAAAAAAATCAAAAGTAAAGGCAGTTTTGTGTAACTTATTATGTACTTGCAGAGTAATAAGAATCAAAAAGGAGGTTTTCTGTCACTTTAGTGGGCATGCCTGGGATCACCAGAACAAAAGGGATCTTAAAAAATGGTTCTACTGTTGCACAGTAGGTGGTCCTCATTAGAATTTAAATACTGGTTAATTGCTTGGATGCCTGAGGGGTCTCAACCACATTGCTTCTTTATATAGCTTTCTATCATCCAGTGGGTTTAAAAATTACAATTACAGAGACCATATAAAAGAAAAACTCATTTGCAAAGAGGCTGTTTGATTACTGAATTAAATACCCACTCGTAAGTATGAGTTGAATAAGGAACCACATTATAGTATATATCTGTGTCTGATTGAGTAAATTGTAAAATTGATTTCATCCATTCTCATGTTTATTCAATGTACCTGGTATCTACATGTTGCATTTGCTGCTGTTGGTGTATGTGTGTAATACTCAAACTGGCTGGCTGCTGAATTTTGATTAAAGTAAATGGAGATTTAGGGATTATTAGCATATGTACTGAGGAGTTCTGTAAGCGGTTCTTGTTTACAGCCAGTAATTAAGGTGAACAGACCTCTGCTTTATTCCCTTGAGTGCCAGAGGGATATCCAATGCATTGCTTAGCAAACTCAGCAGTCAAAGGAAAAGTAACACCTCCTAATAATATCCCCACTAACATTACTATAGCCCTAGGAATGTTGCCCTTGTGCCTTTGTTCAAAGGGTCCCCCTTTCATTTGTGAGCATTTGTAGGCATCTCTTCTTTATACATCTCTTTTCCTTCCCAGTCCATGTTTTTTTTCTCTTCCGCAGACCCTCACTTTTACTCCCTGAAGGTGATGTAGGGAGTAGCAAGTGGGGGTACAGTGAGGTGCTTAACCTACACTCACATCTTGGGAACCCTCAATAGTGCTGCTAACCTTCTGAGTGCCAGATGGAAAGCCACCGTATTGGACAACCACTAGCACGCAAAGTGGGAGTTATGATTAGGAATTACTTCCCCTTTAATTCTTATTTCACTCACATGTTTTTAGCACAGTGTTTCACCTGCACCTCTGAAACGCCCCCCCCCCCCCGACATGGGCTCACTGGAGAAGCCAGTTAATGCACAGGTCAGTTAATAGGGTTAGTTTGACTGGTACTACAGTGCATCTATCTCACATTGTTCATGTGCAGGAGACTGGTAGCGTAAAAGTGATACCTTTATTGGCTAACTAAAAGGTTCTAGGATGCAAGCTTCCCAGACAACTCAGTCTATTATTCATTCTAAATATGCCTGGACAAGAGACCTAGTTGTCTTGCATCCAAAGCTATTCAGTTAGCCAGTAAAGGTATCTCTTTTACTCTTCCAGTCTCCTGCTTTTTCTACAGCTATCACGGTACTACCTTTAACCTATTTTGGTCTGAAGGTCACATCTCTTTTCAGACATTTCCAGATGTCATAATTAAAAGGCATTTGTTAAAAAAAATTGAGGCTGATGTAAGGAAAGTGGAATAGTTTGAGGGACAAATAAAACAAATCCCTTTTGATTTAAATGGAGTTTTTAATCTGCTGAATGCTTTAAATGTTTTGGGGACCGCTCTAGCATTTAAGGGGTTAAAAGGCCCCATTTAAGTCAATTGACATTGTTATTTCTCCCAGATATTGCAGATAGATTGCTTAATAATTACTCCTATTTCCTTTTGTGCATTAGGCTCATTGTATTTGACTAATAATAACCCTGCCACACTAATAATAACCCTGTCCTAATAATGATAACCCTGCCCCACTAATAATACTCCTGCCAAACTAGTAATAGGAAGCAAGAGACAGGTGCATGGAAATAGAAGAGAGATTATGTATTTATGCGTGTGTATGTGTGTGTGTTTAGGAGAGAGATCATGTGTTTCTGTGTATGAGAGAGTATGTGACTGAGTGTGTCAGAGATCATGTATGTTTGTGTGTATGAGAGATCACTGTGTATATGAGAGATCATGTGTTTGTATGTATGAGACATCATGTGTTTGTCATACCTCCCAACATTTCAACTGGCCAAAGAGGGACACTTTTTTTAGGTGGTGTTTCTGGGGGTGTGGCTAGTGGGCAGGATATTGCCAAGAATTGTTAAGTTATTTCATAGCCTGTTGACATCCCTTTGTGTAACTGAATAAGTGATTTAGAGCAAAACCAAAGTATTGTACTTAGACTAATTTATAAACATATGCTGACGTTTACACATATATTAATGTATTATTGCTGTGGAGCAATGTGATACACTAATATACACACCACACAGTCTGATCTCCTAAACACAGGGACACCAGGGTGAGACAGAGGGATTTGGGTCCCAAAGAGGAACACTTGGGAGGCATTAATTCCACTTTAAAGTTACCATAGTAGAAGTCCAGGGATGGATTTACATCTCAGGAGCCTGTAGGCACAGGAATCTGAAGCGCCCCCCCATTGGCCATCTCCACTGGAACCTCCACAATGCTCCTAATCTCCACATTGCCCCCTATCATCTCCATATTGCCCTTACATTGTCCCCTGTCAGCTCCATATTGCCCCCCCATCTCCACATTGCCCCCCATCATCCCCATATTGCCCTTACATTGTCCCCTGTCAGCTCCACATTGCCCCCATCATCTCCATATTGCTCCCATCATCTCCATATTGCCCCCAACAGCTCCAACTTACCCTCACATTGCCCCCATCATCTCCATATTGCCCCCATCATTTCCATATTGCCCCATCAGCTCCAACTTACCCGCACTTTGCACCCATCATCTCCATATTGCCCCATCAGCTCCATATTACCCCATCAGCTCCAACTTACCCACACATTGCCCCATCATCTCCATATTGCCCCCCATCAGCTACTTATTGCCCTATCAGCTCCATATTGCCCCATCAGCTCCAACTTACCCTCACATTGCCCCCATCAGCTCCACATTGCCATCATCTCCATATTGCTTCCCATCAGCTTAGACTTACCCTCACATTGACCCCTCACAGTGTGGGCGGCGAGGCAACTTTTTTTTTTTTTTTTTTTTTTTTAAAGGGTCTCAATGAGAGGCGCCCCTCTGTGGGGTGCACCTGTAGGCAGATGCCTACTCTGCCTAATGGTAAATCCGGCCCTGTAGAAGTCAAAACCCTCTAAATTTGTGGACACATGAAATTATTCTATATCTATCCTTTAAACCCTTTGGCACTAGAGATAACCAAAGTAATATTGCCCTTCCTACCATGTAACCCGTTGAGTGCTTCTCAGTGTGCTGGGCACCCTTCTGGCACTCAAAGCGTTAAGAGTTCAACTGCTACAAAGCATAAGCCACTGCTCCACATAAGGCAAAAAGTGTGCCAGAACATGCAAATTAACCATTTGATTGCCAGAGGGGTACCCAACACATCGTGAAGCAATGCATTGGATAACACTCTGGGACTCAAAGGGTTAAGTAGTAAAACTGACATTCAACTTACATGCCCTGAAGAAAGACTGACCAGCTATCAAGTCAACTCACTGAACAACATTATTAACCTCCTGATAATCAGGGGGATTTTAATTTTACCTGGCGGGATCTGGAAGTTGCCAGGTAATTGCCTCGCCTTTGTAGATGTTGGTTGCAACAGCACTGTAAACCTGGGGTGATTAGTCAAGAAAGCACAGTTGGCTGGGAGACATAATACTGCTAGCTTGATGCACAGCCAGCCAAGCTGCCTTTCAGTCCCGTTTGTGGGAGCTTCATCATTCTTTGCTTAGTAAGACTTTCCTACCACCTCCGATAATTATCACCACTACAGACACAGTCATCAAGTAACACAATGTGTGCCTGTAATGGTGATGATTATCCGAGTTGGTAGTCCCATGAAAGTCTTAATAAGCAAAGACTGATGGATCTCCCAAAAATGGGACTGAAGGGCGCAAAACTCGATAACCGGGTGTCTCTCAAGTTTATAATTATTGGACATGGTAGTCCCGCGAAAGTAAGCAAAGATTGATGAACCTCCCACAAATGAGACTGAAGGGCAGCTTGGTTGGCTGTGCATCACTCTAGAGCCGGTATTCTTCCTCCCAACCGGTTGTTATTTCTTGACAAAAGCCTGTGGTGATCACAGTCCAGGCAGTACACCACATCATTGTAAGGCTGCAAAAAAATCCCCAAGGAGGCCGCAAGGGTGGACTACACAGTATGTGCTTGAGCAGTTAGTTATGCCACATGGAGCTCATACAACCAATCAATTCAGCGTCTCACTCTGAGTGAGCAAGCATATGAAATCAGGCGCAGGCGCCCCCTACCTTCTGACACAGGCGTAGGATGTACCTAACGTGGCTGGAGGGCTCTATTGGGGGAACATGAACATGAATCATACCTTGCGGCTCCAGACAAGATAAAAAAATCAGGGCATAAGCCTGGGAAGCGGGACATTGGCTTAATGAGGCAGGACATCGGGATTGAGCCCCGAAATCGGGACTATCCATTGTAAATCGGGATAGTTGGTAGCTATGTGTTTGTGTGTATCATACATTCCAACATTTCACATGGCCAAGCTAGATATTAAGTGGTGTTGCTGGGGAAGAGACTGGTGGGTGAAACATTACTGAGAATTTTTAAGTCATTTAATAACCTGTTGACAACTCTTTATGTAAATAAATGATTTAGAGCAAGACTAAAGTATTTTATAGACAGAGATTCATGTATAAATACAGATAATGAGCTTAAACAAACATTAATGTGAGATGTGAGTTTCATTGCTGTGGAGAAAATGTGATACCACACATTCAGATCTCCTAAAAAGAGGGGCACTAGGATAGGAGAGAAGTACAGAGGGATTTGGGTCTCAAAGAGGCACCGTCCCTCCTAAAAGGGTATACTTAGGAGGTACAGAACCCTTATATCTCCTAAAGAGGGACACTTCAGAGGTATGGTGTATGAGGGAATGAGTGTTTGTGTGTTAAGAGTGTGTGCTACAATGTGTTACACACCCTTCAGGTCCTTCAAGAGTTAAATATGATTTTTCAAATGGCAGGTAACCTTTGGCAATCCAGCTGCTAGAGCCTATAACTGCCATTCTCTCAAACCAGCCATAGGGTGGTTAGGAATGATGAGAATTATAGTCCCCAACAGCTGGAATGCCACAAGTTGCTTATCCCTGCTTATACCTTTGCAAGAGAATGATCACATTGCATAATATTTTGGCTTCCTGATCACATCACCAGTGTCTACACTGGCAGGACTAGGCAGGAAGGAAGCAGCTGCAAAGGGGTTGCTGGGAGGTGGTGCAGGAAGTAACTGGCTGTGGGCTTCCAATCCCACAGCCATTTTGAAAGAGCAGACGGAGTGTGAAGTTCCCCTGCTCCATCGTGCGTATAAAAAAAACCCACCGGTATTTCTCTTGCCAAATGTAGGTCGACGAGGAAATTGATGCCCTCCTTGCTGCCATGATGCAGGAGGCGCAGCAGCGGGGCGCCAACCGGCTTAAGCGGCGCCTCGTTCATCCTCCTAAGGCATCCTCTAGCTTACAGCCACCACGACATCTTATCCCCTCTACCCCCCACGGCGTGACCCCAGTGGTAAGAGGGCCAAGTGGTCCTCTGGCCCTGCGGTCTCTCATGCTCAGTTTGGGGGGTCTTCTTAAGTAGTCTTTAAAACTGAAGGAGGTGTAACCTAAAATACAGGGTCCACAGGGCCCTGGCCGCAAGAGTGGCACAATTTGAGTTTAGTACTGAATGCTTTTCTGGAACTGTTTCCAGTGGTACTGGCTGTTTTTGTGTGGGGTGAGGGGCTGCAGGATCAGAAGGTTTGTTTTTGTTCTGATAATATGGCAGTTGTTCAGTCAATCAATTCCAATATGGCTTCTTCCCCGCCGGGGTTATGTTTGCTTCGGTTGTTAGTTCTTCCTTGCCTTGAGCTGAATATGTGGGTTAGGGCGCGCCATGTGCCAGGGTATCTGAATGTAATCGCTGATTCCCTTTCTCGTTTTCAGTTCAATCACTTCAGGGAAGTGGCTCCGGAGGCGGACGCGGAGGCCTGCCCAAATCGCTGTGGACATCGCTTCTCTCCTCCTTGGAGACTTGCTGAGGCATTCTGTGGCACCCTGGACGTGGCAGTCTTATCAGCGATGCTGGGAGGAGTGGTTCAGTTTGGTGGAGGACGTAGGAGGTGTGGATTCAGATGCTGGTCGGCTGGATGTGCTGTTGTGGTGGTTGGCGACTCTAAGTGCTGAGGGGCATTCTGGGTCCTCAGTGGATGTGCGGTTGGCGGCGTTGGCTTTTTTGTTTAAAGCTCAGGGTTGGCGGGACGTTACCAAAGACTTTTTGGTCAGGCAGACTTTGAAGGGGTTGCGTAGAGGTCGCTCCTCACATGATTCTCGGCGGCTGGTTCCGAAGGAAGTACTTAGGGGTTTGTTGGATGTGTTGCTGTCCCTTTGTTCTTCGTTTTTCGGGGCCCTCTTGTTCAGGGCGGCCTTCTCTTTGTCTTTCTTTGGGGTGTTTCATGTTGGGGAACTGGTTAGTGGCAATAGGTGGACGGCGGGAGGTTTGCCCCAGGTGATGTGTGGTTGAGTCCCGCGGGGGACCGTGTTTGTGTGACGTTGAGGTGTTTGAAAACGGATCAGGAGGGCAAGGGGGTGTTAATGTATCTTTTTGCAACGGGTTTTCCGGAATGCCCCATGGTGTGTGTGCAGGACCATCTTGCTGTGCAGCCGTCGGTTGGACAGTCTTTTTTGTCTCAAATGGATGGGTCCTCTCTTTCCAGGTTTCAGTTTGTGAAGGTTTATAAGTTGGGTCTTGGATGGCTGTGGTTGGCGGTGAATGAGTTTGGTGCCGTGATGGAGGCAGCTAGGTGGAGTTTGGGTGAGGAGGTGGTCTGCAAAGTTGGGAGATGGGAGACTAGGCGGTTCAGATCTTATGTCAGGCTGGATCGGTTGCTTTGAGTTGGAGGGGAAATGTCTCTTTGTTTCTTGTTCATCAATTGCACTCTACTGATTTTGAGCACTGGACGAAAGTGTATAAAGTATAAGCAAAAATTATTCCTGATTTTGGCCTATGAATATGTAACTGTGGTCTTTAAACATCATTTGTGATGTCATGTAAGATGTCACCAATAAAGCTTGGCTGGTGCAACAGAGTTAAGTAACAAATCCCAAATTTCCTGGCTATTTTTAGTTTGAATAATAACTTAATTTTGGCTATAACAAAAGGTTTTTTCCACTAATATTGTATAGAAAACTGATAAAAGGTATCACTCTCCCTTTGGAGACAAACCCAGAAGTAATCTTTCTCTGTACAGCAATCAGCACAGATGGTAAATGCAATGTGTGCACAGAAGCACCAGGAACATTCAGCCAGACTTAAGAGCCAAATTAAATCAGTCAGAGGGCTAGTTGCAGCCAGTGGGATTTCTGGGTTAACAGAGAACCAGAGGTCACACAAAAACAAACATGGCTTTTTGATCGTTCACTGGTAATTTACTGGTACAGTCTCAAGCAAATAAAAGCAATCTTATTTTCGCCATGGATGTCTTAGGATATGTCTGTAATTTATATGAAGGAACTCAGAAAGCCTCAGATCATAATGCAAAGAAAAAAGGACTGTCTGAGCAAGTCCCTGGCATTTATATGGGTGCACCAGACAGCCAGGAATTCACAGTATAAATATCCAGTCTGTCTGAATTGTACCTATAATTTAAC
Organism: Rhinophrynus dorsalis; assembly: GCA_037306005.1. Taxonomy (NCBI): domain Eukaryota; kingdom Metazoa; phylum Chordata; class Amphibia; order Anura; family Rhinophrynidae; genus Rhinophrynus; species Rhinophrynus dorsalis. Next base: position 158,668,242 of record CM074719.1, read on the forward strand.
AGGGATTGGATAAGACAGCCAAGGCTCATAAAAGGCAAACCAGCACTGTCTGTCCCTGTAATTTCTACTGACAAGTTCAGATGTATCTGACACAGTGAGTCAGCACAGTTGAACAGTGGTGGCAGGTATCCAGTAGAGAAAAATGTGCTACTACTGAGTGTCCGGGCTATACTGAAATCAGTGAGGCAGGTGTGCTAATATGAACTGGAGAAAGACTGGAGTAAACCAAACATTATGCAATGTTTCATTGATTTAAATGGGGCTATCAACCTCTTGAATTCTGTAGAGGTCTCCAAGACATTGCAGAGTACTGCCTTGGAGACTTTTCTAGAGTCCAATGAGTTAAAATGCCATATAAATCAAAGGGAATTATTATTTGCCCACATGGTGTAGTTACTATGGTCCAGAATCACTCCAGATTATCTTAGTACATCACTCTCAGTATGTTCTCTTCAACTTCCACTTTAACATCTTAAGGAATGCATTACGTGCTGTGACCTCCAGCTAGGAGGCCCTTGAACTGTTAAAACAAGCTTTCGCTATTTTTTCATAAGAGCTAATAAAAACAAAGCAGTCAACGGTCTACCCAGGTGTAGAGAGTTTCTTTACTGACTGCATGTCCTTTTCACTTTGACACCAGTGCACAATGATCCCTTGGGTATGTTGCCTAATGTGAAAGGTTCAGTGCTGGACTATGGTGCCTTTCACACAGAGGATTATTATCTTTTAAGCATGCATGGGATAGGCATAAGGCTGTCCTTAACATAAGAAAAGACCAAGTACCAAATAAGGTTTGAGGTTTTTACAGTAGGAAAATGTGCAGACTAGATGGGCTGAATGATTCTTATCTGCCACCAAATCCTGTGTTTCCCTGAACAAACAAAAGTCCAGCAATCTGCAAAGTTACTGTATTGTCTCTTGAACGTAGTAAACTTGCAGATAGGAATGTCACTGTGGCAACCTAATGGGCTGCTGGCAGACTTCACACTCTGCCTTCTATAGCTCAGTGGTTGCTCCAAGTGGACCATTCAATTAACATGGATAGATGTATGACCACTGCAACCTCTTCCCTCTCGCATTTTAAAAAAAGTTGGTCCTCTTCGATCAAATACCAGGTCCTTTTGCCACCTTCCTCTTCTTCTCCATCATCTTCTGTCTCCTCTCTCTCCTTCTTCTTCTTTTTCATACTCTTCCTCTTTGCATTCTTCCCTTCCTGCTTCCACTGCTTTTTCTCCTCCTCCCCCTTACTCCCTTCTATACCTCTACCCCTTAACGATCTTCCTTCTTTTTTTTTTTTTTTTGTACCTGGCCTCCTCCCCCTCATCCACTTTCCCCTCTTCTCCACCCTCCCCTTTGCACCTTAATGGACCACCCCACTGGCCTCCCCCCCCGACCCGCTTATGGCGGATAGATTGCTTTACTAGATATTGCAAACTTAGGTCAAATAGGAAACTCTGTACATCAAACTCATCCTCGGTTATTTCTTTCTCTGGATCACCCTTGTCTTTCTTATTTCCTTTTCATTCTGACATATTTTCATTTCTCCCATTCTCTCTCCCTTTTGCCTTGTTCAATTTCTCTCTTCACTCCCTCTTCCAACCTCCTCCCCACTCACTAAGTCACCAATTACCAATCTCAATGCTAGTTGTGCTTTTGTTACTTCCTTACCGTCCTGCATTTCTCTGCCTTCAGGAATTTAGATTCGAAAATCACTGATCCATGATGGATTGTTTCATTGACATCCAGTTTGTATGTAATGATTCCTTTATACATTATTGTATCATACAATTGTTGAACAAAGCTTGTATCAGAAAACAAAAAAAATCTAGATTTGTTCTTCAAAGACCTTGCCTAAATTTAAACAATACAACTTTTAGCTGGATTTTCTTTCTACTATGGACTTTTATCAACCCTTTGAGCGACACAGTGGTGTGCAATGAATTGCAAAGAAATGTGTTGCACACCTCTCTTGCTCTGAAAGGGTTAAAGAAAATTTGTGTTATTATTATTATTATTAAATTTTGTCAACATTTTGGCATAAGCCTAAAAGAAATCCCTTGAAATCATGTCCAAACAGAGAAATCGAAACATCTTTGACATTAAGTCAAAGGATAGTGCAGACTGTCAGCTTTAATTTAAGAGTACTTACCTCCATAAACCGTGAACTGTATAGGAATTACAAACCTTTTTATCCATATATCCTCCATTTTATGGAACCAAAAGTAATTGGTCAAATAATATAATCTTAACCCGTTAAGGACCAGGAAAATCTGAGTTTGATTTGACTTAAGGACCGGAGCAATTTTGACTTTTTTGACTATGTCCTTGTTCAACCATATTTTCTCTTTTGATACCACAATTATATGAATACCTCATCATTTAATTTGATTAAAATAGAAAAAAGAGCAAAAAAATAAAATAAAAAAAACAACAACATTTTGCTTACATTTTCCTGTCAGGATTTGCATACTATTAGTTCATTACAAAAAAATACCCCTAAATATATTCATTTGCTTCTTCTGAATATAAGAGTACCCTATATGCCTAGTATTTCAATCCCTTTCTCACATTTACAAGTTAAATATTACAAGATGGCTGCCATTATATCCAACTTGTAATTGTTCAACAATTGGCATGTGAGCATCATAGCTTAGTTGACGGTGCCAGGACCAAAAATGTGCCGCAAAGGTATATGTTTCTGAAAACTAGACAACATAAGGAGAATTTTTGAGTTTTTTATGCAGCTATTTTTCCAGAAATATTTTTCAAAATTGTGGTAATATTTTGTTGTTTTGCAGTTTTCACACTTACATGTCAATATTACTGTTGATATCAAGCATGGGATAGTTGAAAATGTACAAATATCCATTGTTTAGCGCTCAGCTCCTTCTTCTGAGTACGGCAACACCCCATATGCATAGGTTTCTCAAAGTTTGGAGGAGCAACGGGGCCCAGATTGGAACAAGGGCGTTTCCAGTTTCACACTTTGAATTTTCACAGCTTGTATCACTTGTGACATGTCTCATTTGGGGCTGTGTAACAGTGCTGCACTCTAACATTTCCCCCCAAAAGTGTATATTTTTGGAGAGTAGACACCCCAGGCTTTCATTTTATGTATGTTTTCAAATTTTTTACGCAGCCATTTTACCACCAATCCCTCGTAAATCTTGACGTAAGTTAAAAAAACAGCGTTTTTCACACTTTTACTTCAATGTTGATGTGAATTTCAAGCACATGATAGGTGAAGATTTTTAAAAATGCATTGTTTAGTGTTCAGCTTCTTCTTCTGAGAACGGCAATACCCCATATGCATAGGTTTCTCAAGGTTTGGGGGCGCTACAGGGCCCAAATTGGAACATGAATGTTTCCAGTTTCATACTTTGAATTTTCACAGCTTGCATCAATGGTGCCATGTCTCATTTTGGGCTGTGTAACAGTGCTCCACTCTAAGATTTCCCCCCATAAGTGTATATTTTTGGAAAGTAGACACCCCAGGCTTTCATTTTATGTATGTTTTCACATTTTGTACACAGCCATTTTGCCACCAATCCCTCGTAAATCTTGACATAAGTTAAAAAAACAGCGTTTTTCACACTTTGACTTGTGAATTTCAAGTACATGATAGGTGAAGATTTTTAAAAATGCATTGTTTAGTGTTCAGCTTCTTCTTCTGAGTACTAGGGTAAATCCTGAGTACTAGGGGTTTTTTTCCCTACTCTGCTCCTAAACCTAAATCTAACCCTAAACTTTTCCTTAACACATGTCTACACTAAACCTATCCAACTACCTACCTAAACTACCTAAACTATAGAAAATAATCAAATGTTATTAAAAAAAAAAAAAAAGTAAAAAAAAAAAAAAAATACAAGGGGGATGGGGGGTGTACCACATATCAGCAAACGCTGATCTGCAGCAAACTGATAACTACGAGAGTGATCAGATGGAGGGAACTGTGTTGATCACTGCAGAACAGTGATCAAAGGGTTAATTTTGTTTATTTTTTAATTTTTTTTTGACAGGAACGCTGGAACACGATCTGGGACGCTGGAACACGATGTCTCTCTGTCTCTCTCCACCTCAGCAGTGTGCAAGATGGAGTGAGGTAGAGAGATGTGACAGGGACAGTATTTACAAATACTGTCCCTGTCATTAGGCTTTTGCAACATGTGATTCGCTCATCAAGCAAATCACATGTTGCAACAATGTTTCTACTGGCTGTTACTAAGTGCCCCCGTATCGGGGCATTTAGTAACAACTAGCACGCACTCTCCCATCGCTCTGTGCAGCCGCGATGGGAGAGTTTAACCCATGACATACCGGGACTGTCATGGGTCCTTGGAGCAAATCTACCCATGACGGTCCCGGTACATCATGGATTGTTAAGGGGTTAAACAAAAGTATCACATTTAGTACTTTTAGTGTAAATCTTTTGCATTCGATGATTGCCTGAATTCTGTGACCCATAGACATCAACAGACACTGGATAGCTTCCCTGGAGATGCTTTACCAGGTCTATACCTCGGCCATCTCCAGTTCATCTTTTTATAAGGCATTTTCTCCTTCAGTGTTGTCTTCAGCAGTCACTTGGATTCAGGTTTCATGATTGACTTGGCCAGACAAGAACATTACACTTCTTACCCCTGAAAAACTCAGTGGTTGCTGTAGCAGTGTTTGATGTCCTGCTGCAAGGTGAAGTGCCTTCCATTGAAGTCTGAGGCATGTGGTTAGATCTGAGCAGGTAATGTTTTTCTGTACACTTCAGAAAATTCATCCTGGTGGTGCCGTCAACAGTTATACTGTCAATAATAATACCCAAGCCATAACACTACTTTGGATCACACTCAGTTCCTTTCTTTCTCCACACTTTCATCTTTCCATCACTCTGGTACAGGTTAATCTTCATCTGCTGTCCCTAACACTTTGTTCCAGAACTCTGTAGGTTTTTTTATGTAGTTTTTAGCTGTAACCTGGCCTTTCTGTTCTTGAGCCTTACCAGTGGTTTCCATCTTGTGATAAACCTTCTGTGGTTATGCTGGTGTAGTCTTCCCTTTATAGTATTATTTGACACTTCTATGTCTACATCTTGGAGAGTGTTATTCATCTGCTGCTGTTTGAAAAGGGTTTTTCTTCACAATTGTAAGCATTCTTCGGTCATTCACTACAGTGGTCCTCTGTGGTCTTCCGGATTCTTTTGCAATTGCTGAGCTTATCTGTGCATTCTTTCCTCTTAACAATGTACTGAAGGTTAATTTTGACACATAATGTTTTGACTATTTCTCTAATTGATATATATTCTGATTTTTCATGCTTATGATGACATGTCTTACTAGCATTCACGCTTCTTTGGACTTCATGTTGAGAGACAACAGCAGTAAGACTTCAAATGCAAATGCCACACCTAGAATCACCTCTAAACCTTTTGTTAGCTCTTTTGTGCATGAACAAAAGATGTAACAAGACACACACTTGGCCAAGAAACACAGCTGAGCATCCAACTGTCCACTTAACTTTGGTCTTCTAAAATGGAGGTACTAAGTATAAAAAGGTATGTGTTCCTACTCAGTTTACTATTTATGACTATAAATACTCTCAAATTATAACTGACAGTCTGCTCTATATACTCTTGTTTAACCCCTTCGTGACACAGGACGTACATGTACGTCCTGTGTGGCTGTCACTTAGTGACAGAGGACGTACATGTACGTCCCGGAAATCCGGCTCCCCGCGCGGCTGCGCGCCGTTCGGGGACTCCGGATTGTTTAAAAAAAAAAAAAAAAAATGTTAGACGGGCGTTAAGTGACGGCCGCGTCTGCACGCGGCCGTCACTAAGGGGTTAATTGTAAATCTAATATGATGGAGTACAGAGTCAAAACAAGAAAACTTTTGGAAAACAGTTGGACTGCAACTGTAGCTGGGATACAAGTAGAAAGTTCACCTCAGCACACCATGCTCTGGTCCAGTGCAGGGTATCAGAAGGTCAGTGCCAAATACAGCAAACAGAGAAAAGATGAAATCCGCACATGGAGTTGTAGTTTAAGCTCTATGTAGCAATTTGATTAACCCTTTGAGTGCCAGAGGGGTACGTAATGCATTGCAAAGCAATGCATTCCGTACCCCTCTGGCACTGAGAGGGTTAATCACCATATGCACGATGTTTTGTCAGGGGCACCTGACGAAGGGAAAATTCCCCAAAATGTTGTTCATACGGTGATTAATAAAATTGCTCCATAGATCTTAAACTACAACTCCGTGTGCTGATATCATCTTTTCTCTGTTAACTATAGCTGAGACCTTCTTGTCCCAAGTCTCTGGAGAAACACAGAAGTACTGAAAGTGGGAGTGTCTAAATGGTGTGTTTTGTTTCATACTGTGAGGGGAATTTAAAGTGATAGTAATGTTTCACAAAAACAGCAGCTCCAATTAATCTTCATAGCATTTGGGCCATGGAGAGTGTTATTTCAATACTGTCAGTTGCAGTTCAAGAGTCATTGAATGATAAAGTATCCCCTCCCGCCCCTTTTAACCTAATGTAAGCCGCCTCCTGTCAGATGTGGAATCTGGTCCTGGCACCAGACAGCTCACAGCAAGGGGCAATCTTCTTACTGTGAGCATAGGGAAACTCCTGCTCCCCTTGACAGGTTTTTCCTTATGCTCACTGAAGATTGTCCCTCTCTGAGATTTATCCAGACAATCTTGCTGCTCTGAGGTGAACAGTGTTAGTAAAAGGGGTGGGAGGGAAATACTTTATCATTAAATTACTCTTGAACTACAACCCTGGCAGTAATGAAATAACACTCTCCATGGCCCAAATACTGTGAAGATTAATTGGAGCTGCTTTTACTGTGAAACATTACTATCTCTTTAATTGGATAGGTGTGAATGAGTGGTTGAAAGGAGGAGTCTGCCATGAAATGGGAGGGCAAGTGGGTGGGTAGAGGCAAGAGTGATCTGAATGGGTTGGAAAGTGGGTGATGTTATAGCTCAGTTCACTAAGCTGGAGAATCAGCTTCTGTTCCTAGAGATCAAGTAATACAATCTGAAAACTAAGGCAGATTCAGAGAGTTTCCAGGTATGACTATTAGAAATGAAACCGATTTGCCTTGTCATGTATACAGTTGAGTATCACAGATATAGTCAATCCCAAAATATCTTGCCCATCCTTCCGGGTACCTTTGATTTGTATCTCAGAATCATGGAACGTACTTCTGATTGTAGCTTGTTTTTATTAGTGAAAGAAGCAAGGTTAAGTACTTACAGGAAAGAAATATGTATCCAATCAAGAAAATTGTTAGGAAGGTGGCATTCACTTGCTATGAATTATTGCCTGGGCTTGTCTATTTGTCTCTGTCAGCAGGACCTTGATATATCCTGGACCGCAGTATGTTATAAAGATCTCTGGCAGATGTGACTTGACTGTTATAAAATAACTGGTGCACTGACACTATTATAGTTTACTCTAGCTTTTAATGTTAAACTGTTTTTTAAACTCCTTACAAACTGAGAAAAAAAGCTGAGCAATTCAAAGTTGCCTTTACCTTCTACTTGTGAGTAGGGATGAGCGAAAACTTTCGCCTCAAACCAAAAGTGACGAAAAGTGTCACTTCCCGCTAGGTGAAAAATTTATCGCAAAAACGTACAGTTTTCTCACTTTTTTCGCCTAGCTAATTGCATTGAAATCAATGGGAAGAAACATTTTTCCCCACCACATGAAAGTTTTCTCTACTTTTCCTGTAGGCATATAAAATGGTGTCAGGCTTTCACAGCAGCCATTCTGTGTTTGTTAGAGGAGAAAGCAGCAGGTTTTTGAGCTAGAGAAGATAGGCAAATAAAGGGAGAAATGAAGCTTAATTTAGGGAGTCTTTTAGGTAGGACATCTATTCACTGTATTAGGGGAGTCTGGGGGTACTTTGGGGGATAAGAAGGGAGGAAGGAGGTTTGCCCCAATACCCCCAAATTCGATGTGACTGACTGACAAGACACAGGCAGCTGGAGTCCAGTTTGCTTGCTGAGCTTGCTGTTATTGTCTCTATGTTGGGAAGTCTAGGGAAAGAAGTTGCTGATTTTGTTTTTCAAGACAGACTGTGATAATATAGTGTGGACAATTTAAAAATAATTAAAAAAAAATAAAATATAAATAAAAGTAAAAGACAAAACAAACAAAAATAAATACATAAATAAACAAATAAGTATATTAGGTGACAGACAGCTGACTGAAAGGCTGATATGAACTTGACTTGATAGACAGCAGACAACACTGAAAATGTTCTTGAGGTCTAAGGCAAGACATCACACTCCATCACTTGTGTACAGTACAGAGTAAAAACACACAGAGCAGTTGAGTAAAATCCAGCAAACGCGCAAAGGGAGGGGGAAAGGTGGAGCAGTGCAGGGACGTGGGAGAAAAGTGGTAGTTCAAAAACTGAAGCTATGGTTGCTGCAGAGTGTGCAATAAATTATGATAATCACTCTCCTCCCAGGGAGGATGCAGCTTGTCAAGGTCCACCAAAAGTTCCACAACCAGTACAAAAAAATATATATATATGAGCACTGACGATGACAACAAATCTCATTCTAGTGTTGATGATGGCAATGGCATAATGTAGGAAGGTGTAGCAGCTGAACCAACTGCTGTATCTGACAGTGAGACAAACAAACACCAATACATCTGTCCTCAAAGTAGTAGAGAACTTTGTGAAAGTAAAAGTAAAAAGACATTGGCCTAGATTCATTTAAGGTCGATGCTGTGGCGATATGACTTTGTCTATGTTTTTGAAACACTTCGGCATTTCGAAGTCCACATATCAACATATTCAATAAAATTTACGGATGCAGGGGGAGGGGTGGAGAAGGTCCCTATTAGCATACAGGATTGTCGAAGTGCATGCCCTCCCTTGCACATCATCAACACTACGACAATCCTGACGTCTGAGACCATTTTCTCTCCTGCCCCACTTGGTCACCAGGGGAATGGAGAGAACACTTTCAGCACCATGGACAGCATCGCTCCCTTATCCCTTTCAGTTCCATAGGCATGCGCATTGTTCTCCCCTGTGGCACTGAAAGGGTTAAAAAAGTACACCAAGCACTACACAAATATCCCCTTAGCTCTGTATCATATATGATACATGTTGTGTACTCTCAAGGGGACAAGGCTGGGAGTCAGGCAGCATCTATGGGGATCTGTGGCTACCACTTGCCCCCCCAGCCTTGTACCCTTGCCAACTGGTAGCCATACAACATACAACAGCCAGGGTAAAATGATCATCTTAACTGCTGCTATGTGACCCAACCTATTATTATTATTATTATTATTATTTTTAATCAAAGGGGCTTTGGGGAATATGTGTATGGCACAGATTTTATGCAGTTGGTTTCCTCAAGAAGTGCTTCTTAGGCCCCTTTCACATGGGCTACACCATCGCAGTTAAAAACAAAAAGAAAAATTGTTCACGCACATGTAAGTGTAGCAGTATCTTTCATTATCTATGACCATTGTGTTAAAGCACCTCTATAAGAATGTTACTCACATGTACAACCAGTCTCTAGGTTGAAACAAATTCATTGGACAACCTTTAGTGTAGGTATCTCTTGATCATACCTGGGAACTTTTCATGCAGGGCTACCCGGAGGATAACCCTGTCAGTGCCGAAAATGACGCGATTTGCATCATAAAAGGGGAGGGGCTTAGTCTCGGGACAAAAAAAACCCCTGCAAAATGAAGGTAAGAGTGCGGGGAGTGGGATGAACCGGGCAGGATGGAGCACAAGTGGACAGAGTTTCTACTTAAACTCTGCCCACCCAGTGATTCACACACTGCCCTGGAGACCCGGTAATTCAGTTTGAAATCCGGAGTCTCCGGGGCAAAACCGGAGAGTTACCAGGTATGCTCTTGATGTTCACAACCAGCATCCCGTCCGTCCGTTCACAGTCCTTACCTTGTCACACTACGAGTCAGGGTACTTGAGGAATTTGCCCTTTTACTTGTCTCAGGATAGAATAATACAATTTAAGATAGCTATACTAGGGACAAGGGAGACTAATAAGCACCTCAGTGATGTGAAAGTAACTAGGGAAAGAAAAAATCCTCACAAGCTAACATAAAAAACAAACAATAGTGAAATCAATTGGACCCAAAATATTTAATTGAACATACAACAAACAGACCACATACACAACTGTGTCTCATCCTAAGCATTTTCTGGCTATTTTCTGGCTAAATGCTACCTCTGTCTCTCTGCACCCCATCTAACAACTCAACTCCTGTTTACTGGGTATGGTATTAACTCTTCACATCCCATATCATCTGTCTCTCTGCACCCCTGCTAACAGCTCAACTCCTGTTTACTGGGTATGATATTAACTCTTCACATCCCATATCATCTGTCTCTCTGCACCCCTGCTAACAGCCACTTACGTTCAGCCAATGATTGTCTTCTCTCAGCTCCTATTGTTTCTACAGCCCTGTCACGTATTAAACCTTTTTCTCTCATTGCTCTGTATCTAAGGAATGCTCTACATCCAACCTGCACCACTGCACCTCGCTGATAACCTTCAAATCTCACTTAAAAAAGCACCTCATGGATAATATCTCAACATGTTAGAAGGCACTGATGTTGCACAATGAACACTCTTATAAATTATTTACTTTACTGATGTCCTCTATCATCATCAGAATGCTCCGTACACTTGTGGTGCCATATAAATAAACACATTCATTCATTCATTCATTCATTGAAATACATAGGGCTTCCATATTCCTCTCCTCTACTATGCCTCAAAAAATCTCAGTAACCCTAAACACATTTACACAAAAAATATATTTCACTCATTGCACATTACTAGACAGAACTATAACATTTATAACTGCATTTCCATCAAATAACTCCATTGTATGTACTTGGATACCTTACACCTTCAAAGAAGGTCAAATCTTCACCATACTCTGTTGTCTATCTCCTATTACCCATTTAGACTGTAAGCTCCTTGGGCAGGGACCTCTCTCCTATTTTTTTGTATGAATGTGACACTTATATTATCCCCATTTATTATAACATACTGCTGTTGTAAGGGGCTATGTATGATGTGTGGTACCATATAAAGATACATACAAACATACTTTCATACCAGAACTAACCCACATCGGCACATAATATGATATTAGAAGTCATTGATACCATATCAACTTATAGGTTAGAATAAATGAATAATTATGAATAATTATTCCTACCTTCACTCATTTCTAAAAACTACCTAATAAATTAACCCCATATGCTTTCACTTAACTTAGATAAACCTCCCTACTCCTATTTCTTCATTTATACCTTCTGAAGCCATAGTATTTAAGTTATGCAACCAAAAAGATTATCTTTTACACAGTACTGAGAATATTCTTGGATGTAATACAGAAACTGTTTCTATCAGTATTATCGAGCATGCATCGCTGTATCTTGACAAGTTGCAGACATATCTATTATTATAGCATCACACTTTTCCTTCTTATATCTGTAGCAGACAAATTAGGGAGACTTTACATGAAACATACAGAATAACAAACAGATTTTCCTCTTTTCTTAGTCCATATTTATTATTATTATTTTTTTTGGGGGAAAAATCAAATTCTGTCTTCTCCCCATCTCTGACAAATAATCTGTCTCAAGTTTAAAGTAATGTCAAATATATGTAACCATATGTCTCTTTATTTGCTGAATGTTTTTAGAAAATTGTCACATACCTCAAAACATGTAATATTTTCTGTTCAAAGAATACTATTATTTAAATCAAGTGGGATTTGGGGATTTAGATTTTGTCGCACATGGTGTGCATATTGTAACATTGATATGTGTTTTTTATTATTATATTATTTATTTATTTTTTAAATGTTCAATATTATGGAAGAAATAGCCTTTAAAGTACATTGCGAAGGTCTGCGCAGTACAAGCTGTACCTCACAGCTATGCAAGGCCATCCCCATCCTGCCTCTCCCCAGGACCACATGAATTTTGTTCTTGAGTTCCAGTGTGGCTGAAGATGCTGCTACTGGTGTAGGTGCCTGTGCCCCCACTTGCCTTCCTCCCCTGGGTCGGTCACGAACCTCAGCGTATATTACGCCCCTCCTACTGCCAGCCTTCTGCTCCCCTCTCACAAGGCAGCACATGAATGCGACATACAAATGGCATGGATTAGACACGGAGAACGCAAGCACCTTCTCTGTGTCTAACAGGTGTCATTTATGCATCCCATTCAAGCTCTGCCTTGTTAGAGGGGAGCAGAAGGCTATTCTGTAAGTGTTTCTGGCAGTAGGAGGGAGGTGATGTATGCTGAGGTTCATGAGCGACCAGGAGAATGAAGGCAAGTGGAGAAGTTCCTCTGTCTTGTGGACAGGCTTAGTGTAGAAGGGGAGGGAGAGCAATTCCAATCATATTAAACATAAATAATCAAGTTGGCAGCACTCTCTCTAATGAACAGGGTTAAGATAAGATTTTTTAATATTGGGGAAAATCATATAGGTTTCCTGGGTATTTTTAAGGTTTTTTGGTGAGTCTACACCGATTTAGGGAGCAAAGTTGGAATCTGAAAGTTCAACTTTAACATAGATGACACCAAGGAAACAATGCTGCTTATGTGATGTTGCCCATAGTGAAAGGCACTATGGTGTCTTTCTCACAGGCAATTAGTGCCTTGTGGGAATATACCAAAGTCCAGGAAGCACACAGGAGTGCTGTAAAAATGAAGCAAAGAAGGTCTGCACAGGTTTTGGTGAAACTTGTTGCTCATTGAAACCTGCTATGAAAGGCCAACTTACATGAGTTCTAGCCAAAAATATTTGCTGGTGTTCATGTGGAACAGAAGAAACTACCCTCTTACAAGCAGATTAGCTGTGGAATGCAGGAAAATTTAAGTGAAATAATAGGGGTATAGTAGTAGGCTGCTTCCTAGTATGAAAGAACCCTTAGTATGATGGCTAAAGCACTGACACTGTATGAACATTACTGAGCATTTCAATATAGCTTGTCAGATTAACACAGCAGACAGACAAAGAATGAGCGGATGAATGTTTTTTTGTAACCATAATCTGCCCAGAGATATTTGTCTATAGAAGGCAGTTGGACAGGAAAGACTTGTTTGAACAGTTAGTTAGGTGTATGGAGTTCTTTAGCTTATGACAATCTTCTAACAGAGGGGTTTATATGGTCAGTTATGACCAGTTACTCCATAAACAACACTCCTTTCTAATGGATGTTTGCTATGAACAGTTACTACTTAACAACACTCCTTCCTAATAGGTATTTGTTATGTATTTTACTCTATAAACAACTCTCCTTTCTAATATGTGTTGGTTTTGCCAGGTTACTACACACACAACAATCCTAGTTGTTTAAATCAATTTAAGTCATACGCAGCACTGCTTTTTAATAGGTGTTAGTTACATCTAGTTACTATCTGAATACCACTCCTTTCTAATTACTGGACAACAGTATCTCCTGTATCTTATTTTACCAATGCAAACTAGGGACTGCATTCCATTGAAGTTGATAAATTTATCAAAGGATTTATCTACAACTTTCCCCATAGACTTCAATGGCAATATGTTAAAAATCAGTTAATAAAACATATTAAATTCACTGTAATATAGTCCTAGGTCTTCTAGTTATGACTAAACTACTACAGTGGAATTACTTGTACTAGAAAAATAAAATATATGGGTTCACATTTATCAAAGAAAAAAATGTTCTATAATTATCAAAGAAAATGTCCTGTTGGAAGAAATGGGACTTTTCTTGGTTTATAGGATGCAGCTGTTTTGGTCCAGAATTGTTCAATTTAGGGCTTGATAAATATGCCACATCGGGCCTAATGAATAAAGAAAAGTGATACAATTCACTGGCAAATCAGCTGCACCCTAAGGGTAAATAAAAATTCCTGCTGTTTTAAATGGGCTTTAAACCCTTCGAATATTAGAGGTCCCTCTAGTACTCAAAGAGTTAAAGGGACAGTAACGTAAATTCTTCTTGTTTTGTAGCTGAAAAAAAAAAATATTTACAGTAAATCCCATCTCTCAAACCTCTATGGTTTGAAAGATATTCGCACTGAAAGTTCCCTCCGCTTCTCCTGATGTCAGCTGTAAGTAATTATTTTTAAATAACATGATTTTGGCTCTGCCACAGAGCCGCCGGCTGGTCCCCAGACTGGGATCTCCTGCTGTCAGCACAGGGCTGACTTGGGGGGAAGGGGAGGGAGGGGGGAACTTTCAGTGCAAATATGGGATTTGCTGTAAATCATTTTTTTTTCAGCTACAAAACAAGAAGAATTTTTTATTGGACATGGGCCATAGTGCCACTGCCACCCGATCGCGGGGCAGTCACGCGCAGTAGAGACTGCCCGCGCCACGCCTGATACAGAGCTGGACGCTCCTTCGGAGTCCCCAGCTCTGTATCAGTCTTGGCGCGGGCAGTCTCTACTGCGCATGACTGCAGCACGTGCAGCAGTGTCTACTGCGCATGTCGCGCCGTTACACACGATTTAGCGAATTATTATGTAGGATTAGTCTTCCATTAAAAAGTCCATTTAAAGCAGAACTATCACCCCAAATAAAGTGCCCCCCAATAATTAGTCATATAGTGATAAACTGAGAGACAGTACTATTATCATGCATAAGTATAGAGTTATTAAGAATTCCTACTTCTTCTGAGACTGATGGCCAGGCTTCTTGCTTTAGAGGCATCTGCACGTCTGCACCGTCAGCCCCTGCCTGTTACCTTAAGGTACAATAGAGGAGACAGGGACTGACAGCGCAGGTGAACAGATGGCTCTAAGCCAAGGTGTCTGCAATGATGCCTGACCGTCAGTCTCAGAAGAAGTAGGATTTCTTAATAACGCTATACTTATGCGTGATAATAGTACTGTTTCTTAGGGTATCGCTGTATATTATTGGGGGGGGACTTTATTTGGGGTGATAGTTCTGCTTTAAATGAATGACTCGTTTTGGAAATTGTTATTTGTCTAATATGGGGTAGTTGGTTTGTCCGCGAATTGTTCCACTTCATCTTTATATATATATGTCCCATTTATCAATGGAAGAATAATTAATTAATTAATTAACCCAACTATTGCTCACTCATTTTTTGCTTCAATAACATTTTTTTTCTCTGTAATGGACTTCCCTGTCTATAATTTTCCTAGTATATGCATTTTTGCTCACATTTTACCTCTCCACACGTATGGATCTCTTGGTCATATGTACACTCTTTTAGACCAAATCTCTGTCAGGGTGAGAGATTACGGTGTTACCTACTATATGATCTGCATGATCGGACTGTCTTTTGTGTTTAAATTGGTGTAATTTCTATCAGAAAGACAGAATGGGGGAGTCATGTCTTGTATATATACAAGTAGTGAGATTCCTAAGTTGCAGCATGTAATTGATTCCTTGTGGATTAATTGGAGCACCATGGGTTTATAGCAATCAGGGACAGATCACCTGAGATCTAAGTTCTAGTGAACTTCAAGAGTTAATACTTCAAAGATTTCAGGGCTATCCCATTTGGAAAGTAGCTTCATATCAAGTATACAAAACAGCTATGGTGCACAGAGTGGTGATTAAAGGGATAGTAATACTTTGTTTTAACTTTATTTTATTTTGTAGGCATTAAAAAAACATGAAGAATGATATAAGTCTTATATCTCAAACCTTTATGGTTTATGAGATATTCACAAGCAAAGTTTTCCCCTCCCACCCCTTTTGCCTAGTGTAAGCCATCTCTTCTCAGATGTGGAATGCAGTCTATAGACCAGACAGATAACAGAAGGGGACACTCTTATTCCTATGAAAACAATGAAATCCCTGCCCCCCTTGACAAGCTTTTCAGGTTTTTCCCTTATCTTAATTGAAGATTGTCCCTCTCTGCAGTCTACCTGGGCACCTCCCTTCTGCTCTGGCTGAAGAGTGTGACATCAGTAAAAGGGGCGGGAGGGGGACACTTTGTCATTGAATTACTCTGGAACTACAACTCTGACAGAATTGAAATAACACTCTCCAAAGTCCAAATACTATGATGATTAATTAGAGCTGCTTTTATTATGAAACATTACTATCCCTTTAAATGCCTCCCTATCACATTATACAACAAAGGAAACTCCGGCTATATAGAGGTATTCACATTTACCATGCAAGTTCAGTGCCTACAGTCCTACAAAATCTCAGAGTGGGGGCATTTTAATGTACGGACATGTCCTGTTTCAGGTTGCCCCACCTTGGGGTTCCAAAAGGTCACAGATTAATAGAAGGGAACCAGTTTAATACTGTGCTCAGATGGTCATGGATAAGTGAAGCTGTTCTGGGTGCACAACAAGATGGGAAAAGGAGGTTACAACTAAATTTAAAAGGATCATATGATATCACAGAGCTTCTAATTAAAAGATAGCTACACAAGTGATAGCACAGAACATACAATTAAAGGATCACTGCATAAGTGCTACCACTGAGCTTACAATTAAAGGAAAGCTATGTAAGTGATCCAACAGGGCTTATAATTAATGGATAGCTACATATGTAATACCACCAGTGAGGAACATTAACACAAAAAAAAAATCTCCTCAGAGCTTACAATTAAACTACATCTACATACATGATACCACAGAGCTTACAATTAAAAGAGAACTACAAAGTGATACCACAGGGCTTAAAATTAAAACATATGGCCGATGCAGGAAACATGCGCAATCGCTATTTCCTGTGTGAAAATCACTTGGGAGTAGGTTTGCACATGATTTTGTTGAATTGCGCATGAAAATTCAAGATTAGTGAACGGCTGTGTATATTTTTTTTTTTTGTGGCCGTGGCTAAGATTAACAAATCTGTGTGAATGGAATAGCAAATGTGCCTAATGCAGGAACTGCTATTGCGAATTAATTTATACGTCTGTGTACTGTTGTTGTAGAATGGAATTTTTTATGCGCAATTCAAGAAGCGTTCGGTTTTTAGCATCCTGGATTAGTACATGTGGAAAATCTATCTGCGCACAAAAATCCCTTTATCCGATGCGAGAGTTTCTTGCATTGCGCCAATAGCAACACATTCTACCAGAGAACTTACAATTAAAAGACAGCTACACAAGTCATACCAGAGAACTCATAATTAAAAGATAGTGAACCACATCACACCACACTAGTGATGGGGGTCACCACTGTTAGACTGTAAGTTCTGTGACATGGTACCCCATGTCTTGAGCACTGGGATAGCCAAATATTGTCTGGGATGCCCGCGGAGCAAAGCTGTGTATCATGATCACCTTAACATTATTGGTGTTAGGGTTGAGGGAAGGGGGTGGCACTAGTGAAACCCCCCTCTCATGGAAGATACATGAGGCTGTGAACACTTGTGCCAAAGGGCATAGTGGCAACGACAGGGCCACCTGCCCATGTAATGTATCATTCTTTGAAGTGCTTGTTGGTACACACATGGACGCAATGGACATAAGAAAAGCCTCCTCATTCAAATGCCCAGTGCACAAAACTCTCCATATGGCTTACATGTGCAGGTGGTCTGCAGGAGTATGGATGCAGGAGGTCTAGCTACAGAGGGGGAGTCAGTCATAGACACTTATGAGAGTGCATGACATTTTAACAATTTGAGTGCCAGAGGGGAGGACAAAATGTTGCAATGCAATGCATTGCACACAGCTCTGCCACTCAAAATGTTAAAGTGAGCAGACTTTGCTCACTGATCTGCAGCCCCAGGAATTTTGCTAGTCAGTAGGGATTGAGGACTGGTTTCTATGAGTGTTTGCCTAAAACAACCTTTTCAGTGCCACAGAAGTATCTAATGCAGTGTAACAATGTCACTCTTCTGTTTCTGAAAAGGTTAACATACCCTGGACTCTTCAATATAAGCAATGATATCCTCATCCAGTTTGTCCATGAAGCAAGAGGTACCCTGATCCCCTTCTGTGTGTCCTGTGCAGCCCTATATAAAAGAAGAAGAGGGCAATGGGACCAACATTCTGCTTCTTTGCCTCCCACACCCGTTTCACTTTCAAAACAACGTGCAACATAAAGACAAATTAACCATGTCGCCATGATCAAAAGGGTAACATGAGAATCTCACCCTGCATATAAAAGCGCAAGATTGTCATGTCACCGCATTAAACGTTGTTCAGAGTGTTTCCAGCCACTCTATTTAATTAACCTAAGGGCATGACAGCCTGATAGCTCCAGGACCAAATAATTAGCCTTACTTTCCATCTTTCACCTATCTCTCTCTCTTACTGTCCTGCTGTCTCTTTTTTGCTGTCTCTTGCTGTTATATAAAAGTTAGGAAGGTGCATATGTCATGGTGTGTCGATGCTTATGGCCAGGGAGAGTGGGAGGATGCGGCGAAAGAGAGGGAGGGAACAATGGTGTAAATGTCCAGCATACACACAGTAATGTAACTCACTGTTGTTGAGCAAAGCGCCGGGCTCAGCAACAGTGAGGTACATTTTGTTTAAGGCTCAAGTGCAACCATTCATCTCCAATTTAGGTGCCGGTGTATGCTGCAATGCGGGAGAGTACAGCTGGGAGGAGCAATTAAAACACTATATTAAAACACTTTCTTCAAAGTACCAATGTGTATTGCAACTGCACTGGCAACTTCCTCAGGGCTTACTTAACTCGATGGTCAGTTATCCTATATACTCTCTATTGTCCTTCTATTGTACTGTCCTGCGTTGCAGCATACACCAGCACCTAAATTGTAGTTGAATGGTGCGGTGAAGGAGCTGTGGAAAAGACAGTGATTAAATAAGTGGGAATAAAGGAATGTTCACAGGAGATCTTGAGAGACTGTCTGAGTGAAAGATCGAGAGGACGAGATAAAGGACTTGTGCTGGGAGGTCTTCTGGTTCTGAATACATGCTGGGCCAATTAGTGTATTTTAATTTGTGCTATATTCCTGAAGAAAAAGGTGCTTTTAGATGATATCTTTTGCGCTCCTTGTTTCCAGATTCCTGTCTTTTGGGTTGGGTCCTTGTGCAGAAACGGCTGTGATACCAACTGAAGAACACTATAGTGTAAGATTCTGAAATTGGAAGTATATTGGAGTAGATATGTAATTGCTTGGAGTATTGGTTTAAATTGTATTCGGCATCATCTGACATCATATCCTAACATCTTTCATCAATATCTATCTATTATTAACATCTATCATCTGTCATCAATTTCTAACTATACTTACTATTGGGATTATAGCTAAGTACGCTTTTTGCTGGAGAAAGTGACATTATTATTCTTGGTGGATTGGGATATTCTGTGTATATATTTATATATTGTGTGAATCTCTGTAATGGTTTTACCGACACTCAGACCAAAGGTTAAAATAAAACACAGTTTTATTGAGGTAAAACAAGGAACACTGCCCCCTAGGGCTAGAATAGGTAATAGCACGTATAAGACAAGTATAGAACTGTAGTACAGGCCCAATATGACTAGAAGCAATATAGCTTGCAACAGGAAGCAACAGAGGTAACAGGGTAAATGCCAATACAAATAATCAGTCTCTGTTGTGGTGATTAGCCAACGACCGGTGGATATAAAACAGTCCAGGTAGTGGTACAGATAGAGAGCACTTAGCTGTGCAACTGAACTGAATCACTACAAGATCAGAAGTATTGTATTATGCCCAATAGTATAGCAAGAGCTGACTAAAGCCAGAGCCAATCGCACCCCTAGGTGCAGCAATGGAAGAGAGACACTGCAAGAGCAAATGGGACCGGAGCTGATAGCACCCCTTAGGTACTGTAACGGAAGAGAGACACTGCAAGAGCAAACTGGACCGGAGCCTATAGCACCCCTGAGGTGCAGTAACGGAGTCAGAGACACTGCACAAGCGAATGTAACGTGAGCCAATCACACTCACCGGTGCAGTAAGATGGTACAACACTGCGAGCAGAATGAGACCAGAGCCAAGACACCCTTCCGGTGCCAAAACGGAGCTACACACTGCAAGAGCTAACGGAATGCCCAATAGCATCACACAGTGCAACGGCTGCAAGGCAGGAAGGTGGAGGCACCGTAAATGGAGGTCAAGATTGCTCTGCTAGTGTAAACGGATAGGCTCGGTAAAGGAGGCAACAAGCTCAGCAAGTGTTAATGACGGGCTCAGACTTGGAGGCAACAAGCTTGGCAAGTGTACACGGACAGGCTCGGTAAAGGAGGCAACAAGCTCAGCAAGTGTTCTCGGACAGGCTTGGTAATGGAGGCAACAAGCTCAGCAAGTGTTCTCAGACAGGCTCGGTAACGGAGGCAACAAGCACAGCAAGTGTCACGGACAGGCTCAGCAACGGAGGCAACAAGCTCTGCAATGTACAGGGAGTGATCAGTCAGTACAGCACTGCAAGCACAGTTCAGAATGTCGCCAGGCGTAGAGTACAGAATCTCGCAGGAACACTGGAAGCAATCACGGAGCAGGAACATCAGCCAGAGCTGGGTCAAACACGGAGCAGGAACGTCAGCCAGAGCCGGGTAAATCACAGAGCAGGAATGTCAGCCAAGCCGGGTCAATCATGGAGCAGGAACATCAGCCAAACCGGGTCAATCACGGAGCAGGCACAACAGGAGTAGTCAGACGGGCCGAATCGGTACACAGGAACACAGGAACGCAGCAACAAATGCACAGGTACGGGAACACCACGAAAGGGCACCTGACAGGTGCCAGAGGCCCGGTATATAAAGGGACACCCTGGGCGGGCCAATCAAGCTCCGCCAATGAGAGAGCACCACAGCAGAGCGTGACATAGGAATCACGGGAACCGTGATAATCTCATCCTATACTTATATATATGAATATAGTGTACAGTGAAGTCTAGTGTTGATATAAGGATTCCTGAATGGTGTGGGGCATACAGTGTGCGGGATAGCCTCTGTACGGGTAATTTCCATCTTAACCCCTTACAGAAAAGCTTGTTTCCAAGAACCAGCTTGTTTCCAAGAACCTTTTGATCATGGTGACATGGATCATTCGCCTTTATGTTGCATACTCTTTTACATGTGGCTTTTTAAGATGATACCCCCCAAATACAGGGGCAGCACTGAGAAGGAGTTATGCAAACATCCTCCATATTGCCTTTCCCATTGGCCCATGCATGGAGCATGAATTTGAGAAGAGTGGTTAGGATGGCGACTGGCGAACCCTCCTTGTTCCCTCGTTTCAGGGGTTCCAGTATACACAGGGGCATGATTTAGGAAGAAGCAAGCAGGGGGGCAAAGCCCACTCCTGTTGACATTTCTGCAGGAATTCTCACCTTCACCACATTTTGCCACATCTGTCCTTTTATGTTACATCTCCTAAGTCCACAACAACATTCTTTTCCCAACCTATTCATTATGTTCAACTCACCCTACTTTAACCTTATTGCCGTTTCAATTCCTCCTTTGCTACAGTCTGCAACAGCCTTTCACCTCTGTCCACCTCCTTAGATTCACGTACCATCTTACTTCCAAACATTTCCTAATAGTGCAGTTCAAGTCCCATTGCCTCTTCCACACTTAGCTTTTAACAGCACACTGCTTGCATATATTTGCATAGTGGTCTAATGCTATGGAGCTTCATGAAGGCTGGTGCTAGTTCGGGTCCATGAGTGGAGGCAGGATCATAATGCTACTATATTTAAAGGTGATATTTGAGTATACCAACTTATCCCCTGCTGAACTAATCTAAATACTTAAAAACGCGTTGGGCTGTGCAGTATGTATTTTTATTATTTTCTATTCTAATAATAAATTTACTATTTGGCCCCTACAACTACGGATGGATTTCCCTCTGAATTATGTATGTGGATGTGACTGCTAGCCTGGTATATAGACAGAGAATGCTTTTACTCCAAAAACCAGGATTTGTCTTCTAAATCTTGTTATATACATCTATTGGAAGCAGGGTTTTCTTACTATTGGTGGTTTTAGAGGCGTTCTTTGGGCTCTCTTTTTCTCTTTGTTTTTCAATGTGTCTATGTCTCTCTGCTTTAGGTCTGTTTTTTCTGTTGGGTAGGGATCTCAATTCAAAGGAGATTGGGCATCAGTAAAGGAATAAAGGAGGAGGGAAAGGAAAGGGCTCAATTGCCAAAAAGCTGATTTGGTTTAAAGGGATAGTAATACTTCGTTTTATCTTTATTTTATTTTGTAGGCATTAAAAAACATGAAGAACGATATAAGTCTTATCGCTCAAACCTTTATGGTTTGAGAGATATTCACAAGCAAAATTTCCCCCTCACGGCCCTTTTACCTAGTGTAAGCAATCTCTTCTCAGATGTGGAATCCAGTCCATAGACCAGACAGATAACAGCAGGGGACAATCTTCTTCCTATCAGAACAATGAAAGCCCTGCCCCCCTTGAAAAAGTTTTTCAGCTTTTTCCCTTATCTTAATTGAAGATTGTCCCTCTCTGCAGTCTAACTCGGCACCTCCCTTCTGCTCTGGCTGAGTAGTGTTACACCAGTAAAAGGGGCGGGAGGGGGACACTTTGTCATTGAATTACTCTTGAACTATAACTCTGACAGAATTGAAATAACACGCTCCAAAGTCCAAATACTATGATGATTAATTAGAGCTGCTTTTATTATGAAACATTACTGTCCTTTTAAGGGGGTTGGCTGAGGAAGAGAGGTGGGGTGTATGTGTCTATGGTAGTGGTCATACCTGGGAACTTTCAAGATGAGCTGACCCTGAGATCTTTGAAATAGTAACCCTTAAAGCTTCCCATAATGTAGATTCTATGCGATATGTGCCTGCTTGATCTAACACAGAGGTGCTCCGGTCTGTGTGCGAGGGACCTTTAACATGCTACAGTTTGGATAACTCACTGCCTGAACACAAACAAGACAAGCAGGACATCTCCCACTGTCTTTCTGGTACTAATGGCAAAAGTTTAGAGGCTAAGGAAACATTTAATTGGGGAAATTCATATAGTAGGTGACACAGGCCTCTCTCACCCTGAGAATTTGGCCCTTCACCCTGAGACCCTGAGATTTGGGTCAAACCCTGAGAGTTCCCAGGTATGGTAGTGGTGCAGGAGTAACCTTAATCCTTTGAATGCCAGAAGGGTATGCAACTCATTGCAAAACAATGCACTGCACACCCCACTGGTTAAAATAAGAAACCACTCACCCATTTTCTGAAGCTGGCATTAGCCAAGGTAGAAGGCTTTATTTTTAATGGTAAATTAGCCTATATTTCTGTATTTATTACTGGTGGGAACTGTGTACATATGTGTGTGTGTGTGTATGTATGTGTGCGTGACTGTGTTTGCATATGTGTATGTATGTGTGTGGGTATGTGTGCATATGTGTGTGTGCCTGCATGTGCATGTGTGTGTGTATACATATGTGTGTGTGTGTGTGTGTGTGTGTGTGTTTGTTTTAACCCTTTACGTACCAGAGACATAGCTCTGTGGCACTCAACAGGTGAATATACAGGCAACTCTATGCAACCATTGCTAGTACTACATAAATTGTGGTGTGTAACATACACGCTGTTATACAAAGACACTCCACGGTTTGTCTCATTTTCTTTTCATAGACTTGAGTAGATATATTTTGTTCTCATTTTGCTAGATAAAGAGTGATCTAAATTCCTGTTTTTGTACCTTCTATATACATCTGGACATCATGTTGGACTCCTTCTTACTGTGTGGAATACACTACTGGTCCAAGCCTGACAAGAACCACTTCCAATCAAGTTACAGATTACTGATAAGTAAGTGGGTATTATTTTATCAGGTTGTGGAAAGTACTGTGACTCTGATTGAACATTATCTCTCTCTTTTACATATTGACTGGATTATCCTGAGAAAATATGATACCAGATCATCAAGACAAGAAATTAGATCATTTAGAACTGTTTTAATATGTAATATATGTCTTTGATACATTTTTGATATATGTACAATAATGTGGGAATCTCCTAAGGTTTCATATTTGTAATTTCTTTTTTTACTCTGTCTTTTTCAGTCTTTCCATCTCTGTCTCCTTCTTGTTTTCTTAGTCTTCCTTTTTCTTTCTCTCAGCTTTTTCTCCATCTCTCTTCTTCTTGTTCCTTTTGTCAGGCTCCCTTTCTTTCTGTCTTGCTCACTTTGCTTGTTTCTTTCTCTTTCACTCTCCCATTCTTTTCCCTGCACTCTCACTCACTCTCTCTCTTCCTCTCTCTCTCTCTATATATTCAGTGCAGCACAATCCAGAGCTGGACTAAGGAGAAAAGAAAAGAGGCCCCATTAGGTACAAAGATAAGAGAAGAGGTAATTGTCAGAGGTGCGGAGTGAGACAGTACAAGGAGATTAGAACAGCCATATATACAATGTTATGTAAGAAGTGGCTGTGGGGTGTATAACCTGACAAGGAAAAAAGGGAAGTCTAAGTAATAATCAGCAATTGAATTCTTCAGCAGGGTGGATCACAATGTGCATAACTAATAGGTGAAAGTATGAGTTTCTATCAAAGTTTTACCTTTTTACAATTGAGTGCATGAAGAGATCCCAAAGCCCTCAGGTAATTAAATGATTAATGTTGTCTTCTCAGAAGTTTAAAAAATGTTGTTCTTTTCCCACAATACACTAAAATTCATTCTTAACCCATGTAATGCCACACATTGATCAACACATTGCTCTCTAGGACACTGAAAGGATTAATGGATGCTCACTGTCTAAATAAACTTAGACATGAAGCTTTCATAGGATCGTCTAATGTGGGCTTCTCCTAGGAAATATAAAGCACATATCCCAGCCTATTTTCCTTTTATATAGTATTCCTATGAAGCATTTCTATATCACTTGTTTTTTAAGCCCTAGTCTAACAAAACTACCATGAAGCTGTTCTCTAAGAATATATATTATATATACCAGGAGTAAACAATCCTAATTTGTAGTCCACAAACGCTGGAGAGCCAAAGGTTATATTAAAAAAAGAAGATGAACAAAGAAAGTGTTGATGTTTGGTGCACTCACAAATTTAATACTTATCTATCATTCTTGTTTGTACAATAAAATATATATAGCTGCATAAAAAGGTTATTTAAAAACAGCAGGAGCACCCAATCCTATATAATAATTCTCTAAGTATGTTTGTCAGAAGCCATCATGCGCAGTAGAGATGGCTGCATGCACAGTAAAGACTGCCCACGCCACGGCTAATAACGGAGCGGGACGCTCCAAATTCAGACCATAGTCCTCTCTGCACACCTTCCTGAGATCAAGGGAAGCTGCGCAGAGAGGATGTTAGCAGCCGTGGCACATTCGGGCAGTCAGTACTGCGCATGACTGCAGCGTGGCCAACAGGATCCGGCCACCAGCCGAGGATGCTAGGTTGCACTGTGGCCCATGTACACAAACTTTTCAACTAGTCTAGAATAACTGACCAGTGATAAATGAATAGATCCTGAACCCTCACGTAAACAGATATATGAAATGTCACTCACCATATTTGCTTGAATATAAGGTAAGGTTTCTTTGTCAGGCATTTTAGCCTGAAAAAGTGGTCCGCCTTAGGTTTGGTGTCATTCATTATTTGGGCTGCCTGCCGTATGAGAAGAAAATCCCATCCAGGGCAGCCATGTAGATCTCCCTCTGTTAACTGTACTCTGCGGGAATGAGAATGGCAGTCTTCCATGAGAGAGGTCCTGTGATCGGCATTCTTGAATTTGCAGCTTTCTATCAATGCTTATGAAGTCTGAAGGCCGGTGGCAAATTCAAGCATGCTGCCCACTAGACCATTCTCCAGGATAACTGCCTTTTACATTACTGTGGTGTAAAGGTTGCAGGGGGGAAGGAGAGAACAAGAGGGAGAAAGGAGGGAAGAGAACGGGTTTCCTTATATTCAGGAGTTTTATTTTTTCACATATTTAATTTAAAAAATTGTGTGTGTGGGGGGGGGGTCAGTCACCTTTTATGAGGGAAAATATTATCAATATGGGCAAGGCCTAACATAACAGGTTCCTCTAGGCAAGGCACTCTAGAAACCCGCAGCTACACCCTTGGCCATTCCTGCTCCTCACATTAACCCCACCCCTCATCCCAGCCACTGGTTCCTGGCACAGAAAATTTCTCTGAGATTTCTCTGGCCAGGCCTTCAGTTCAGACTGTGGATGTGGTTAGAACAGCTTGAGACCACCCTCAAAATTTTGAGCTCTAGGCAGTTGCCTACCCTGCCTATTGGAAAATGATTATGGGAAGCTCATAACCTATTAAACTTTAAATGGCAAATACTGCTCATATAATATGGTCTTAAAATATCATAAACCCAGAACTAGGCACTGTTCCTGGAAATCTGGTACAGTTTGCAGGTATTTTCATGCTGACTAAAATAAGGGCTCTCCCACTGACATTTTACAGAGGTACTTAATCACTTGTTTCTCACATTGTCAGCCATACACATACATATATATTATCTCAAACAATTCCTTTATCAGCTTATTGATGTTGCAATTTCAGTGTCGAGCAATGTAGGTATGTATGAGGGACAACATGCAAAACAAGTAATTAAAATCTTAGACAAAATGATTCAATGCTAGTAATTAAAGGGGAACTATCACACCTATATAAGTTAGACTAATGAGTGTTATGATCTTACCAAAGTGCCCAATGTAAGAGGTCTGACACCCCCTGTGGAAATGGAGTACCACAAAGATATGGAAGACTGATGACTTAATATGGATAAGAAAGACCTGACAACAGTAAGCAAGTACAGGATACTTACAGGATAGGCCCCAGTGAGCCAGAAGCTGCGGTTTGAGGTTTTGTGAGTGTTGCTAGCAGGCTGTTTGTAGGAGACCTTTTTGCAGCCAAAGCCAGGAACCGGTGCAGGCCACGAAGCCTGATGCTGGATGACCCCCTAGGACACAGACAACTACTCACTGAGCCTGGAAACAGCTTAGTTAACCTACCTGAAGTATGACTGCCTATGTCAAATACTGAGTCTGCACTGCTGGGGTTTGTAGATTTACCATACGACAAGAAGCGAGCAAACAGTAGTCAACGACACCAGTTCGCGACAACACTGGAGTCGGAGGATTACTGAGACAAGGAGTCAGAACTTTAAGATAGTCGGCACCGTCGAACTCAGTACACTGAGGGACGGGGATCTTGCTAGGTCGGAGGGAGAATAGTCGACAGGCCGGGTCAGCAAAAGACGGGCATACACGGTACCTAGGATAAGACAGAAGATGAATCGAGCAAGCCAGGATCATAACCAATCGGACAACACGGTACCGAATCAGCAGGCAGAGAAGAGTTGTAAAACAGGCAGGGGTCAGATCTATACAGGAGTCGGAGCCAAATCAGGAGACGGAAACAAAGTCGAGGAAAGCTGGGTCGATAACAGGAAATACTGAAAACTCTATCACAAGGACTCAAAACTCAAAAAGCTGTGATCACGCACTGACACAAGGGCGTCAGTGCTTGATGTAAGCCTAAAAAAAAGGCGTGAACAAGGTAGGGCGGAGATACCAAAAGAAAGACAAGAGAGACATAAAACATGGTAAGAAAAAGCAGAAAAACCTGGAAAATCATCACTATACGTTAATAAATAGAGCGACTAGCATGGATAACTGTGTAATTTTTTTTTTTTTTTAAATCGTGGTTTGGCTACAATTACAGTACAGCTCTGCACCAAAGTCTGTCACTCTTCCTCTGCTCCCCTTCCTCTCTAGCCAATGAGAGTGCTCCACCTTACAAGGCGAAATCCTCCATCATCGGAAGAGGCTGAATTGAGACACTATGTGGGAGGGGAGCAGAGGAAGAGTGACAGACTGTGGTGCAGAGCTGTACCCTCAGTCTGTCCAGAAGTAAGGGCACAGATAATTTTTAAACATTTACTTTTAGCCAAACCACAATTTAAAAAAAAAAAAAAAATTACACAGTTATCCATTCTAGTCCCTCTATTTAGTAACATTAGCCTGTATAGGGGTGATAGTACCCCTTTAAGAGACACCTAGGGAGGCAATACATGTGGCTAGGTAAAAAGGCATACCATCAAGACCAGATCACTCAACTTCTGCAGGAAGAACACAGAAGGGTTTCATGCAGGTGGTCACCCATAAGGTCCCACAAGTGGTGCAATGTGTGAGTAAGCATTGTCCTGTACCAGGAACATTGTGGAAAAATGGTCTGATGACTGGCTGTACAACAAGATCAGCCTATAAGAGCACCCAGTATGTGCATCTGCCATGCATTATGCTGCCCCAAACCATTATACCAGGAGCTTGGTTGCCATGGCATTGGAGAATACAAACTTCCATATATCACTTATTAGCACTCCACCAGTCCATTGTCACATCACCAAGGCAACTTAGACAGAACTGGGACTAATCTCCATTCCAGCAACCAGCAGCTTCTGGCTTGTCACAATACTTTTTGACAGCTCTTGTGCAATGGCAGCAGTGGCTGGTCTTCACCCGTGTTCTGAACTCACCTTTCTCCTACATTCTCCAGTCTGTCCCAATGTAGGGGGCCATAGCTCATGGCCAGCCCATGTGAGTACAAGCAGAATATTACTGGCTAACTCCCACATGGGTTATTCATTCACTTTGGGTTGAAGTAAGCAACCTCCAATACCGCATGTGTAAAACATCTACCAGTAGCCCCATAGGCCACCTTGCAGATATTGTGCCCTGCATCTTTACTGTTTTCCTGTGAGGCAACAGCTGCCTATGAGAAAAGTATCACAATCCAGCATATGACATTTCGTAACAGGTAACATAACGAATGTACTATCACTGCAATGGCGGCACATGTGTAAAAGGGCCTAGTGGCTCAGTTAGGACCTAACTGAATTATATGTAAAGAAGACATGTGACATATTTGCCAACATTTCAGAAAACTTTTCAGGCACAGTCCCATTAACGGCCCATTATATTGTGCAGTGCAGAACCAACAGAAAAGCTCTTACAACAGATTTAACTCTTTGAGTGCCAGAGGGGGACAAAAAATATTGATCTGCAATGCTTTGCATTCCCCTCTGACACTCAAAGGGTTAAAAATGTACTAATGCATCAGAATAGACATTACCACAATCTAAACACAACTTGAAATCATATCAATAAGCAATGACAACATGTGGGGACCCTTATTCCCTATTAATCTTTTAATTGCAAGCACACAGAATATAGGTTAACCCCTTGAGTGCCACAGAGGTACTTAATGCATTGCAGAGCAATGCGTTGCGTACCTCTCTGGCACTCAAAGGGTTAAAATTCAATTTAAAAAACAGGGATAAAAACAGGGAAAGCAGGATCCAGGGCCAGACAGCCATAACCAGGCACTGTCCCTGGAGATCATGGTCAATTGGCAGCTATTATGTGACTATATGATAAAGGGGGACTGAGCTGCCAGCTGTGAGGCTAAAAGTTAAAATGTAATTGCACATTAAATATATCACTGCACTGTTGTTTATTTATGTAGATTAACATTACTCAATACCATGGTTAGGCATTCCAAGGATCTGTGGAATTCTTCTAGAAGAACTAACCCTAGGAAAAGTAGCTCTTAATTCACATACTTGTATAATGCTTATTGTGTCCTGCATTAACCTATTTGATGCTGTTGACATCTCCAATGCATTGTTGGGTCAATAGCTGTAAGTGTTCCTTTTTCATTCATAAAATGTTGGAGAGTATGGTAAAACGTTATATGACGCATTGGTGTTCTCTATAGGATCTAACAGGTTAAGGCCTAGGGTTGCCAGGATAAAATCATTGTACACAATCCAGACCATGGACTTTCAATATTTGGAAATCCGTATTCGGGAGACACCACCTTTCATCATTCCCGGTCAGCTAAATGGATGGTTGGGATGATGGAATCAGGGCTGGAATTTCTAACAGGCAGAGTAAGCAACACCCTAGGTCTCCAAATTTTGAGGGGAGACTCAGCTTTTCTGGCTATTTCCACATTCTGAATTGTAGTTGTGGTCAGTACACTCACAATGTCCCTGCAATCGTTTTATACTCTTTTACAGGCTATAATTTAGCCCCTTGGATGCTTGAGAGCTATCTGATGCATTGCTAAGGCCAAAGATATTTTCTGTATCAGGAGATAGTGACTGGGCCTGGGGTGGGGCCATGTGAGGATTGAGGGTATGGCCATGGGTGGAGCTAAGGGTCATTTCCTGTCTTGGTTTATACTGAGATTAGGCTTATGTATAAAGTGGAGCATTTCTGGGGCAAACCAGCTACAATGCATAGCAATTCCTAAAGAGTCTGTTGACTTAACCCTTTGAGTTCTAGAGGGGTGCAAACTGCAGTGCTTTGCAATGTGTTGAGCACCTCTCTGGCACTCAGAAGGTTAAAGGATACATTGCTTCTTAAGGTGTTAGAGACATCACTAGTATTCAGTGGACTAAAGTCAATTCAATAGTCATGTTTATTTGTCCACTACAGTGCAGTTGGTTTGCCCCAGAATTGCTGAACTTTGCCTTTATACATAAGGCCCACTTTCTGCCCCAGGAGTCAATGGGGTGAATGTAGAATTTGCTAGCGCAGACCCAAAGGCCATTAGAACTTGTCTCTGCAAACCCACCCTATAATGCCAGTGTCTGCGTTTCAGGGAATGAAATAGAGTGTATGACTTAGTAGTGCATACCGGTGGAATACACTACACCAGAATTGTACTATCAATCCCACATGCCAACTCCATAGCATGCTTAGATAAATGGAGTACACTAACGTCATTTCCTCTATGGCTTGCTTCATATATTGATCTATGCAACATGTAGAGGATAGGAGCTCCCAGAAACAACTGCATGTGCACCCTTGTCCTCCCCTTGGTGATGACCTTAAGGTAAGGAAATCTGGAGCACACTGCTTAATGAATTGTCATTAGAGAGATGTAGAGACTCAAAACTATTTCCTGTGCTTGATTTAGCATAGTGTTGTTTTTGTACATTTATAACACAGAATAGCTTTTCCTCATTTCTACACTCACACAGACAGCAATAATTTCTACATGCATACATCACTCAGTTCTATATACATACAAACAAATACCACTCATTTTTACACACCCATACACACACATCATTTTTACACCCACACCCACACACCACTCATTTATACACAAACACACACACACATCACTCACTTCCACACACATATACACTGTGGCACTCACACATTGCACTAATTTATACACACACAAAATGGCAGTCATACATTTGCAGTCATTTTTACATATATACACACGCACATTCTCATGTACTCACTTTAATCTTTCCCTCTCTAAAGTATTTCCCTGTTGTGACTTCTGCAGAGTAGTCTCAAAGCAAAGTCCTCACTGCAGCATGCTGACTCCACCATACTGGAGACAGAAGCTGGACTGGGATGTGGGGTACCCCTCTGATAATGTGTAAGGAACACTGTTATGTCATTTGCAAACTGCTTTTACCTCCATTATTATTTACTATGATACTGGTACAAAGAGAAGCACTGGGTTACCTGTTGCTCACACTGAGCTGTGGTAGCTCTGCACTCTGTCCATGGTACTGAAATAAACAGATCTTATTGTTTTCATTGTATTCATCCCCTCTATCTAGCATGTCAGAGGTTCACAGCCCAATTTAAATCAATGGCCATTTGGGGAATTTTTATTTGTTCCCTATTGTGCTGTTGCTTTGTCCCTGAATGTTGCAACTCACAACACTGAGCTGGATGTACTAAGAAGAACTGGAGCAAATGGAACAAACCAACTATATTGTGGGGGACAAATAAATATTCCCTAAACTCCCACTGATTTAAATTGAGCTTTTAACACTGGAGTGCAAAAAATGTTTACAAAGTGTTGCAAAGTAATATGTTTAGACCTGTATAGCATTAAGTAGGTTAAATCCCCATTTAACCAAATGTACTGATTCATTTGTCCCTTATGGTGCAATTCTTTGTCAGAGGAATGTTCCAATACTTCTTAATACATCAGCCCTCACTGACGAATACAAATCAATTAGGTACATAAGGGGAAAGTATGTTACAATGTGCCATAAAACAATTAGTGCAATATGACACTAAGGGCTCGATTTAAAGCCAACCGTTAAACCAGCCGCTAAGTGAAAAAGGCACATCGCTCGCAAATAATACAGGAGTTACGGCAGATTCAATAGCTACTCTACGAGAATAGCTATCGAGCGTAGGCACACAAAAAACACGTAACACAAAACCCGTTGTCGCTCATGTTAATGCACAACGGGCGGACAAATCACACGATAACTGAGCTCCAAACAACATGTAACATAACGGCTGCCGTTGTCAAGCAACCCTGATTGATGCCAAAACAAATTCAAACACACATCCAATCCCAAAGGCCCAATGTATCAAATAACTTCAAATACACCTATATATACCCAAAAATAACCGCCACACACTGTCTGTTATCGAGTTCTTCAGAGCCAGATATCAGGACCCAGGAGCGGAGGATAGTCATTAGAGAGAGGGAGAGAGGCGCGTTCATTGGAGGTAGAGGAGTTTTGCAGTTTGGAGAGAGGAGAGAGGTGCACTATATATACACATATCACACTTTTGCACATATTACATACACACATACAAACACAAACACATACACATACATACACATAGTCCTTTTATTTCATAACACCTTACACATTTTACTTTTTATTTTGACAGTGTGAATCTGGGAGTGAAAGTGTGTGACAGAGAGTGACTGGATCGAGTGTGTCTGTGAGGGCCTGTGGGAGTGCCTGGGTGTGACTGGGTGAGTGATGTCAAGGAGAGGAGGACAGGAGAGAGGGATGGGGAGAGTAGTGGAGGAGGAGGAAGGTCAGGAGGGGATCCCTCAGCAGAGCAGGGGTGGGAGAGGGAGATCCGCAGGGCGGAGGGGGACCAGGCCCACCAGAGCAGGAACACGCAGGACAGGGACAGAACCTGCAGTGGGACGAGGGGTAGTTCCTGGGGAGCACCCCACACAGGCAGGGTCAGACCAGGCAGGGCACTCCGGCTCTGAATCCTCCCATGCCGGAGCTGATGAGGGCAGGATCAGGGATCCCAGATATAGTGAGGAGGAGAACACGGCTCTTGTGGAAGCTGTCCTGGAGAGGCAGAGTGTTCTCCACCCGACGGCAAAGGTCCCTGGCCTGGCAGCGCGGAGGAAGGCAGCCTGGAACCAGATCTGCAGCCGGGTGAACGCGGTGGCAACATGCAGGCGGGACGTGGAGTCTGTGAAGAAGAGATGGGGCGACTGCCGGAGGGTGGTCAAGAACAAGATGTCTGACATGGCCAAGCAAGCCCGAGGCACCGGAGGTGGCCCATCTGTGCCCATCACATTCTGCGGCTGGGAGGAGATGGTGCGGCAGAACATGTCCCCGACCATGATCGAGGGGGTCGTGGGAGGAACTGACACTGGGGATGAGAGGAGCCTCCACACTACCGGTAAGTGCAACACTACAGAACAACACACTACAGCAACCAACACCAGCTGCACACACACTCACACCTCAACACATGGCCATCACTCAGCCATACAACTGCACCAACACAGCACCATGAGGGTTAAAAAAAGGACACAACACCTGGACAAATGGCAACGTCCAACTTGGGACAAACCTGTCAAAGTCCTACTTCAACCCTCCTGTCGCTGTGCTCATTACACACAATACACAAACCTTCATTTTCAAATTGTCGACTGTCATAGATCATCACTGTTCACACACAATGTCACCCATGTCCCCACCCCCACCCTAACCCCTTGAGTGCTAGAGGGATCATCAATGCATCGATCAACAATGCATTGGCAACCCCTCTGGGACTCAAGGGGTTAACCTGACAACAAACAAGTCAATAGGACAACGATCACATGCTACACAGGGGACATTCACTAAGCGGTGACAAACACATGGTGGACACAAAGTAACCCTCACACACCCTCACTTCACCAGTACCAGTGTTAGTCCATGGAGAATATGCCAAAACAAGAATCAAGTTCATAGGGTCCCATTGTACAGACTCCATGGAAAACACTGGAAATGGGGAAAGGAGATCACTGAAGAAGTCACCATCATGTTCATGTCATCGGTTCAACATCACCGCTTACTGAATCACAAAAGGGGGCATCAGATCACACATCACAGTGTCACACAGAATAAATGCTTGTAGGTGCAACACACAGGCCGAAAACTATTTTACAGAATTCAAGCAGGAAAAAGTAGGCATTGGTGTTGTGGCTGCAATCATTTACTCTGACTTGAAATGACATATCCCATATCTGATTCCCACATGGATCCACAGGGGTGCTGATGCCATGGATCGATGGTACACCAGCATCTCTATGCAGGATACATATGGGAAACAAATAGCAAACATTGTACCTTGGTCACCAACAGGCCATGACTGATGGATATCTAGGACTGAGTACGGTTGCCTCACACAGAAGGATGGATGGGCTCATACACAGACAAAAAAACAGGCCTCAATCAAAGATATCCCTCACTACTGGCTGGATTGTTGCCCTTAGGATTCAAATGTTACTAAATATGTTCCAACATGATGTGAACACAGAGATCACTTCACTGGATGTGATTGCCTTACTGGCCAGATATGTGCACCCATCACATATCAACCTACATTGCTACCATCCAAATACACATACATAGTATATCACACCCTACGTAGATGGGATATACGAGGTATGTTCATATCCATCATATCAATACAATGTCTGGTTGGATGGGTGCACATATATAGCCAGTAAGGCAATCACACCTAATGAAATGCTCTCTGGCATCACATCTTGGAAGGATATTACTCCATCCATATGAAGGGTACATATCCACATACATATATCACCATTTCTACTTGTGTGTCACTGTAATGGGATAGCAATGGGTAATGTCATCATGATGTCATATCATTGCCATCGTTAACAGATGTGTCTTGATCTAAGTCCCATCCCTCCAACACTCATGGTTATACAGATATTGCTCCATGTGACAGGTGAAGATATCCATCATTTGACCACACGGAGGCTCTTCAGCAGAGCCAAAGTCACAACATATAGAGAGAAATACCTCTTTGGAATGGTCCACAGAGTGTGCTTGTAAATCATGCACACCCTGTACACCATTCCAATTAAGTATTGTTCTCTAAATGGGTTGATTTTGTCTCTGCTGAAAATCCCTCGTGTAGACAAATGACTGAAATCTACATCCGTCACATAGAGCATTATCTGAACAACCATGAGGGTAGGAGGGATAGGACTAACAGAGAACAACATCTGTTCCCACAATGTCTACAATCTGACATCAAGGTGGACTTAACCTTTGCCACCCCCCTGGAGGGATAGCCATCCCTACAAGTTGTGAAGACAAATATATGTTGTTGGATCTCCCCCCCCCCCCCCGAGTTAAACAATGGTATTCGTACTGCTGAAAGGTGTGTTGATGCAAAAGGTATCACAGCTCAGACATGGATATGTCAGGGGCAATATCCTAGTGGCCTGATATTGTACAGTGGTGCTGTTACTACACAATCATATGGACAGCTCTGGTACAGGGACCAGATATCTACATGGGAGGGTGTAGCAACAGCCCCACTGTACTATTTCTGGCCACTGTGATATTGCACCTCAAAATGAAACCTTCACCCATAATAACTCAAACACCTTTCAGCAGTGGGAGTACCCTTGTTTACCCAGGGGGATTAACACAAACACATATATTTTTCTTCAACACATATCAAAGTAGAATTGTCTCCACAAACATATGGCAAAGGTCACTAATCACAACATCTTCTTCCTCCACACAGCTTACGGCCGTCAAGCCCAGCAGGAGACAGTGGAGGAGGCTATGTCACCCCCCAGTGAGGAGGACACAGAGGAGGGGACCAGCCGGTGGTCACCTTACCCACCATCACCATCCCCTCCAACACAGGCTGCACCACCCCTTCCAGCTGCACCACCACAGGCTGCACCATCCTTTCCAGCTGCACCACCACAGGCTGCACCACCCCTTCCAGCTGCACCACCACAGGCTGCACCACCCTTTCCAGCTGCACCTCCCCAGTACAGTGGCTGGATGCCACAGGAGGAGAGGTGGACACATCCATCCACCTCCACCAGCTACTATCCTCCATCAGCAGCACCACCACCGCCAGGGAGGCAATGGCTGCCAGGGACAGTGGCCAACACCCAATATGGGCCATATGCCTCCCAGATCAACCCACCCTCCTGGATGGCTCCACAGCATGCCCCAAGGTATGATCCAAGGTGGGGTCCCACCACCTATCAGTGGCCACCATATGACCCTTGGCCACTGGACTACACACACCTGGGCCTGATTGGTGAGCCCCAGCGCCCCCTACCCAGGGACATATTCACACCTCCACCAGCACACACATCTCTGGGCAGCTCTGCATCACTTGATGTGGTGGGCATATGCCCATCATCTGCACCAGCCACTCCAACAGCAGCCACAGCACCCTCAGCAGCAGCAGAGGATACAGCACCTCCAGCAGCAGAGGAAACAGCACCTCCAGCAGCAGAGGAAACAGCACCTCCAGCAGCAGAGGAAACAGCACCTCCAGCAGAGGAGGAAACAGCACCCTCAGCAGCAGAGGAGGAAACAGCACCCTCAGCAGCAGAGGAAGAAACAGCACCCTCAGCAGCAGAGGAAGAAACAGCACCCTCAGCAGCAGAGGAAGAAACAGCACCCTCAGCAGCAGAGGAAGAAACAGCAGCACCAGGGACACCGGGCACATCCACCTCCAGCACCGCACGCCTCACAGGGATGGAGGCGGAGTGTATGACCCTTCAGAGGAGACTACTCCGGTCGAGCAGGAGTACTGACAGCAATATCACCAGGAGCAGGAGGCAATCCAGGAGGAACATTGTCCAATTGGAGAGCAGGATCCAAGGTTTGGAGTCGGAGGTGTCCAGGGGGAATACACTACTCCAGCAGCTCAGGACTGGTGTGATGGACATGTTAACACAGGTCCTTGTGGAGCTGAGGGAGATAAACCGCAGGGAGAACCTGAGGATGGAGAGGGAGAACTTGCGTTCCACTGAGGGGTCTACTGCAACCACCACCCCCTCTAGTGTTACCCCTGAAGCAACACCTAGGGGGCAGAGGGTTACCAGGAGATCCACAAGGGCATCCACCTCTGGCACCCAGGCTAAGGCCCCCCACCCAAAGAAGAAAAAATGAAAGGCCCAACCTGTTAAGTTTCCCCTCAATAAAGAAAACATTTTTTTTTTAATTCCAGTCTGATCTGTTGTGTCTTCAGTTATGGATTGGGTGGCAGGGTTGTCTCCAATGCATTGCCATACAATGCAGTGAACACAACCTCTGCCTATGTGAAATGTTAGTGGGATGCTACAACATG
The DNA here is from genome assembly GCA_037306005.1 of Rhinophrynus dorsalis. Taxonomy (NCBI): domain Eukaryota; kingdom Metazoa; phylum Chordata; class Amphibia; order Anura; family Rhinophrynidae; genus Rhinophrynus; species Rhinophrynus dorsalis. The sequence continues at coordinate 158,705,571 of CM074719.1, forward strand.
GGTTCACACACACACCGTTGTACAAATTCAACTTGTAATACATCCCTGGAGCCATATTACACCACTGTGTTATATGGCGGTGTTGTGTGTTGAATTTGAACAACAAAACATACCCCTTAGCACAACAAATTGTACAACACTGAACATTTGTCTACATCATGTGCTGTGTTTAACCCTTTGAGTGCCAGAGTGGTAGACAACGCATTGTCAAGAAATGCGTTGGGGACCACTCTTGCACTCAGTGGGTTAATGGGATAACCAGACAAACAGCTCTGTGATTTAGCAGGGACATTATAAGCAGGATAGATAAATGGGACATGTATCCATGTTGTCTTGGATTCACACACTCATTGTGCAACTGACTTACTGAAGAAGCCAATGTTTTTAACCTAGGATTTCAACGTGTAGCACACACATTGATATCCTGGGCTGAGCATTGGGGTCTCCTGTAAGTTGAGTTGCTGTTTCCCTAAGGGTGTAACAGACTTCACCAGTGATAACACATGTCCACTTAGTCTGGTTGTTCGTTAGCCCATGTACTGAGATATGTCAAAGTGGAGCAAAATCTCCGAACATGGATTATACTGAGCAATACAGATACTGTGGACAGGTATTCACTGTGGAAGTATGTCCCCTGTATCACCTCTTCATCACTCCCACAACACATTGGTGCATCACTGCCACCATCATCTGTTTGCATTGATACATCACAGAGTCCAGTCACTGGCAAACAAGTGGTGGACTCCTGTGATGTGGGTGTTGCCTTTCCATGTATGGGGCATACTCTACCCTGGGTGTGGTAACACATTGACATATGTGTTCTCAAATATATCCTCCTACAGACACAGATAGAATGGTGATGGTTCATCTTTATTGTGTCTCAAAGTACATTAGAATGTACATGTGTTTTGTGTGTGTATTGCCTATATGCATTGAACACCTGTATGAGAACACTAAATGTACTTTGAAACTAAATTGTAATACTTCAGTAACACTGCTGCCCTGCTCATGTGTTGTCCATGAGGTTTGACAACTCTGTAGCTGAGCATCCTGACTGTACAGGTTACAACACTCAAGAATTAGTGTTTTCTGTGTCTCTATGAGAATGTTCCAGTAGAGGTTTGTGTGAACCTCAGGTCAAACTTTGCATCACCAACAACATCACCATAAACAGCAAGGGGTGATCTTCATGAAGGTGTTGTCAAGACATCAATCCAGTCACATGGAAGATCTTCAGTTCAAGGATGGATCATGTTACGGATGCCTGCGGGACAAGAGGACAGGATTTGGAGCAGTAGACCTGAACTGATCATCAAGCAACAACAATTTAGTCTTTTTCATCCCCTCAGTTTTCACAGTTACAGGTGAGTGCACAAACCATTGCTTGACAATGTGTTGTGTACTCATCTGTAACCAATTCTGTGGGGAACTAAGGACATGTGCATCAGTCCTAGGGATATGTGCCCCTGACATGTATACACACATTAACAAGTGTTCTGAGAGCTCCATGGAAGTAATGACATTGTGCTGCCACTGTGAAAGTGACAGTGGCAGCCCAATGTCATTTGTTCCATGGAACTGTTAGGACACATTTGTTGATGTGTGTATTCATGTCAGGGGCACATACGTCTGCACACTCACAGGTCTGCATGGAGTCCGTGGTAATCTGATCTACGTCTCATGACCTCTACATTGTGTGCCCATACCACTGTACATCCACCCCTGTGCTGCTCTTCTCAGCTGTAGCACAGTACAGGTCCCATATTGAGTCTGATGTCCCTTCTCATGCAAATCATTAGATAATACTCTTTCACTACTGGGCTAGCATGGTTGTTCAGGCTCTAATCATGGCATATCCAGTTAGTTGCTGTCAATCAAGCCGTGTAAGGTGATGAACATGGGTAATATGTTGTACCTTGTTTCTCCTGAGGGTGTGCGTGATATCCTTGGGGTCTGTATGTCAACGTGGAGAGTGGAATGGAGGATGGTTGCTGAGTCCACACACACAATTTTCCACGTCCACTGCCAGTGCAGTGCTGTGTCACTGTTCCTGTGGGGTGAGACAGAACAAAATGTGCAGTGTGGTTAGTGTCACAGGACTGCTGGGGGACTTGCATGGATTGTTTGCATGCCTGTGTTATACTCACAGGTGAAGTATTCCGTGATGAGCCTGTCTCTGATCTGTGCCCCTCTCATGGTCTCCTCCACATGCCCGATGTCCATGGGCACTTCCTGTATGGGGGGGTCCGGGATGTGCTCCAGCAGCCTGGTGTCCACTGCGATATTGTGCAGTATTGCGCACGCCACAATGATGTCACACACCTTAGCCGGTGCATACTGCAGTGCTCCCCCAGAGTGGTCCAGACATCGGAATCTTGACTTGAGGAGCCCAAATGTCCGCTCAATAGCATTCCTGGTTCTGGCATGAGCCTGGTTGTAGCTTTCCTGGGCATGTGTTTGGGGATTGGCCAGAGGGGTCAGTAGCCAGGACTTGCATCCATAGCCAGCATCACCTGTGTAATGTGAGTGACATGGTGAAACAGGGAGCACATGTTGTGTGAATGATGTTTTGTGTGGTGGACGTAGTAGGTGTGGGTCAGGTGCATGCTGAGCTGAGTGGTGTGTACGCCTGTGTATGTGGTGTGATTTTGTTTTGTGAACTCACCCAGTAGCCATCCCCCTGTAAAGGTTCCATTCTCAAAATCTCTGTGGACTGAGGAGTTTTGTAGAATGTATGCATCATGTGTGCTGCCAGGATATTTTGCACAGACATTCATGATCCTCATGTTGCTGTCACACACCATCTGCACGTTGATGGAGTGGAAGTTCTTCCTGTTGATGAATATCTGTGCGTCACGTGCTGGGGCCTTAATCCGGACATGGGTGCAATCTATAGCACCCATGACCCTGGGCATGCCTCCCTTTGCGTAAAAGGCCTGCTTGACGTGTATCCAGTCCATGTCGGTGGTGGGAAAATGTATATGGGTACTGGCCTTGATTTTGAGGGCTGGCAGGACCTGGGCCAGCACTCTGGAGAATGTGGCCTGGGACATGCCAGATGCGTAACCCTCAGTGGACTGGAAGGCCCCGCTTGCCATGAAGTGTATGGCACAGAGTAGTTTCTGCAGGCCAGTTAGGGCATGGTTGTGGATGTAGATGGGATCCACCTGCTCCTTGATGACCTCATACAAGGCAATGATGCTGTCAGGCCTCAACCTGTAGCGATCAATGACCTCGTCATCAGCCATTCCAAAGAGTGTGACCCTTGGGCGGTATACCCTGGGCCTTGGTGGTCGTCTATACATCCTGTGCCCTCCAGGTGGGGATGGACTCCTGTGTGGCTGCTGAGCCAGAGCCTCCTCACTTGCAACAGGTGGAGGCTGTTGATGAGGCGTGCTTGGGGTTTGCTGATGTTCCCTAGCTCTCTCCCTTGCACGCCTTCTACGCAGTCTTCGCAACAATATGTAACCCAACATACTGTTTGCTCTCTCTATCTGTCTCTATCTATCTGTATCTATCTATCTGTCTCTCTCTCTCTCTCTCTGTCTATCTCTCTCTCTCTCTCCCTCCCTGAGTGGAAAACAAGCCACAAGTGAGTGTGTTGAGTTGTCCCTTTAAGTACTTGCTAGGGCGTTGTGTAGGTGTGGTGATGAGGTGAGTGCTGACCAATGGTGAGTTGTTTGTGTCCAGGTAAGTGTTTGCAGGTGTGTGTGTGTTATAAGATGTGGTGTGTTGTGCTTGTTCTGTGTGTGCCATTTGCGGGCGTGCAGTTGTGGGGTGCAGGTCGCGTGTTGATGTTTCCCAGGTGAGCTTGTATTTGCAGGGTCCGCTTTGTGTGATGACCCCCATTGTTCCGTGCCATGTTGTGTTGTTGTTTTTTTGTGTGTCATTGTTCCTGTGGTGTTGGTTGTTGTTTTGTGTGTAGTGATTTGTGTTGTGTGTGCATGTTTTTGTGTTGTTTTGGCATTGCACGGGTTAATTTTCCCATTTACATGGTTGTGCGGTAAGCCTTTTGTGTGTTTTCCTCTGTAACGGGTGTTTAGTTTTGGCCGTTAAGTGTCTAACGTGTGTGAGAAGTGGGTCTTAACTTTTAGCCGTTAGGTGTGTCTTTTTTTCAGCCGTTATCAGTACCGCAAGCCTTTGAATAGCTCTGGGGTATGTTGTTCCATGTTGTTCCATGCGTCTGAATGCACGTAAGTGTAGCGGCCGTAGGAATTGTGCAACTGCCGTTAGCTGTTGTTTAGACGGATCTTTGAATTGCAACATGACACTTAACGCACCCGTTAGTGTTTTTTTTGGTTAACGGCTGCCTTTAAATCGAGCCCTAAGTACCTTCCCCAGATATCCAGGAAGCTAACTGGGCATGTTGCACTAGGATCATAGTAGAAGAATGGATCCATGTCTCTCCTCCCCTTGAATCACCGATGTAATGTGAGCAGCAATGAGCACTTTATCTCAAAATGTCTCCTCCTTCACCTCCCAGCAGGGTTCTACTCTTGGGAATGGCAAACAGTGGATAAAAAAATAAGACAGTGCAGATGAATGAATGAATGAATATGTTTATTTATGTAGTGCCACAAGTGTATGCAGCTCTTTACAATTGAAGGGTTTAGACAATACAGGTTTACAAGTGCTTTGTTGAGTGAAACACTGAGTGTGAGGTCCCTGTCCGAAAGCTTACAATCTAAAGATGAGGTCTGAGATAAAATGCACAAACATGTTCTGTGCTCACTCATACTGCAGCATTCAACAGAGACCTCTGTAGCATCCAAGGGGTTAGTTTTACAAATATTGCACCCCTGGTATGGGCCAAAATTGCAAATTTGTTGCCTTTTAACATATGTCTTAATATGATTAATAAGGTAAATATATTAATATTGCAAAAAAAGAAATGAGTACATATACTTTTAAATCATGCAATATGGACAGCAATGTCTGCATATAAAACTGTTGAAAATATGTATGAATATAAGCATGGGCGTCCGGAGGGGGGGGCAAGGGGGGCACTTGCCCCCCCCTACAATTACCCTCCTCCATATAAATAAAGGGGCTAGATGGGCTGGCCTGGGGGTCATATTATGGCTTTGCCCCCCCCCTGGAAAAATGTCTACGGACACCACTGAATATAAGTATTCACATGTAGGGCACTTGTTAAAGGTCAGTTATCACAATTTGCTAAGTCTAAGTCTCTGCAGCCCCAAAATGTGTTCCATTAGCTGTTCTGAGGGGGGAGGGACTGACCCTTTGGGCTAGAAGGCAGCCTGTAAGTACATGAGTCTCCACCACAAGCTTTTGTATGACCAGGTCCCATAGACCTACTGTGTGTGGGGGCTTTGAAGACCAATTCATATTATCTAAGGGGACTTGCGTTGTACAGGACAGAGAATGAACTGCAAGACTTCAGTCATATAGTACAGTGGACTGAATGTACAGATTTGCTAGTTCAGAGCTGCTGACTCTAGTGACTGCCGTAAAGTGTGTGCACTACAGAGTATAGCTGCTGTAGTATGTACTACAGCAGCTATATGCTGTAGTGCACACACTTGAATGCAGTCACTGGAGTCAGTGGCTCTGAACTGGCAAATATGTACATTCAGCTCACTGTACTATATGACGGAGGGACACTCCTCCACCTTTACAGCAAGCCCTGTATGCCAGCCCTATAACACGCACAGAGAAATGGTGTACACATACACCATTTCCACTATGCCAAGCGTAGCATATTGTTTTATGCAAAGTGTAAAGGAAAGGACCACCCCAAAATGACCACAGACTGCTTTGTCCTTCCCTTAAAGGGATAGTAATACTTTGTTTTATCTTTATTTTATTTTGTACTCATTAAAAAAACATGAAGAACGTTATAAATCTTCTCTCTCAAACCTTTATGGTTTGAGAGATATTTACAAGCAAAGTTTCCCCTCCCGTCCCTTTTACCTAGTGTAAGCCATCTCTTCTCAGATGTGGAATCCAGTCCATAGACCAGACAGATAACAGAAGGGGACAATCTTCTTCCTATGAGAACAATGAAAGCCCTGCCCCCCTTGACATGTTTTTCAGGTTTTTCTCTTATCTTAATTGAAGATTGTCCATCTCTGCAGTCTACCTGGGCACCACCCTTCTGATCTGGCTGAACAGTGTTAGATCAGTAAAAGGGGCAGGAGGGGGATACCTTGTCATTGAATTACTCTTGATCTACAACTCTGACATAAATGAAATAACACTCTCCAAAGTCCAAATACTATGATGATTAATTAGAGCTGCTTTTATTATGAAACATTACTATCCCTTTAACACAACCACCATTAAGGTGAGGATTTTGTGCATACGTATCTTAGTACATTGACATTAAACAGGTTGTAAGGAGTGCATTAAATGGGATTCATTAACAAGTGTGGTTAGTTTGCCATTACCTAATGCTGTTATTTTATGTAGACAAACAGTGAAATTTCAAGGTGTTTAGTTAGGCTTGTTTCACATGGCACCTTGGCAGTTCTGTGTCATAGCTCCGAGCAAGTCACCAGTACAGATTAACCTCCGATGGTCTTGTGTTCCACCAGCAATCCAGTATCTGGGGGAGCTCTGGAAATGTGACCAATGGGTAGGACATGTGGGCATGAGCCAAACATGATAGGCAGATGCCCAAGTGGGCCTATACCAGCTGAATAATTGCAGGGAGCACCTTAATGATTAATCACACTTGTGTACAATCTGCATGGCATTCCCATAAGCAACCATGCAAATCATATATTATTGCATCAAGAAACACCATTACATGCAATTATCTCACTGATATTAGTAGTACATAAAAGATGCCATCAAGTTTGAGGATTATTCAAAATAGAAAATGAATCCCAAATATAACACTTATACAAAAACAGTCAAAAGAATTAACCAATACAAAATTACCTCAATAAATAGGAAAAGAAAAAATAACATAGCATTCTACTATTAAAAAGCACTCAATTTAAGATATGTCTCTGTTACCTACTCACAAAGGAGAAAATCAAGTTAATTGAAATGTATGCATCCAGCTGTTTCTATCGATGGGTATGTGGTTACAGCTATCTCTTCAAAGGTTAGCAATTTTACTCTAAAAACATGACAGAACACTTGCTGTAACTTATAGTCAGATCACTGCTGTCCTGGGAATCTGTGAGGCTTACGTGTTTGAGCTGTATACATGCTGCTTATCTTCCCTGCTTAACTCACCAGCTCAGTGCTACATAGTAGTGCAAAGCTAGCCTAACTAAGCATCTTGGCAAACCAATGGTATCATAGATAAAAAATTACCAAAATTCTCATTGATTTAAATGGGGATTTCCACCTATTGTATGTTAGAAAGATCTTCAATGCATTCATTGCCTTTGCAATACGTTGGAGACTATTTTTTGCATTCAGGACATTAAAATCCCCATTTAAATCCTTGGAAATGTTTAGTTCTCCCCTCAGGTGCAGCTGATTTGCCCCAAATGATTGCCCCCACTTTCCTCAAACAGCTCTTCGTTGTTAGGTGGGGAAACAGTTCAAGAAAAACACTGTTTAATGGATGGCTTAATTACACAGAATGCTATATGTTTTATTTATTTGTTTGTTCTCATTAACCCTTTTAGTGTTAGAGGGGGTACGAAACGCATTGCAGAGCAATGTATTGCACACCCCGCTGGCACTCAAAGGGTTACAAAAAATGACAAGGTAGAATACACTGAGATTTCTCTTGTTTTCAAGTATGTCCTGGAGATCACTTACAATACAAAGTTACATATTTATTCGAGAAACAAGAAAATAGCATTTACACATTAGCTTTTCTATACAGTTACATGATTTAAAGGGATAGTATTACTTAAATGTAATTAATTTTAATACTGTATAGATTAAAAATATGAATAGAATGAGGTATGTCCCATCTCTCAAACTTGTATAGTTTGAGAGATTTAAGCATTTAAAGTTCCCGTTTCACAAGAAGTCTGCCATCTAACTGAGAGAAGCAGATTCTGGTCCCAGGACCATCCTGTGGCTCTTCAACAGAGCCGAAATAGCACGCTATAGAAAGAAATACTTAATTGGAACGGTCTACAAAGTCTGCTTGCAAACCAGGTACACTTTGTAGACTGTTCCAATGAAATATTTATTTCTATAACGCTTTACCTCGGCTCTGCTGAAGAGTCGCAGAGACCAGAATCTGCTTCTCTCAGCTAGATGGCAGACTTCTTGTGAAACGTGAACTTTAGATGCTTCGATCTCTCAAACTATACAAGTTTGAGAGATGGGACATACCTCATTCTATTCATATTTTTAATCTCTACAATATTAAAATTAGTTAAATTTAAGTAATACTATCCCTTTAAATACAAAGTAGAAGTATTTTAGAGCTTTTACATTTGCAGGAGACATTATTTTTGTAGGTAGGATATTCCAGGCTATAGGACCAACCCACTTCTTTCTGGTAGTTTGGGACTGTGAGCGAGTTAATGGCAGTAGAGCAGAGGTTATAGGGTAATATCCGGCTGCCATATGGAGTCATGTGGATTCAGGAAGGAATTTTTTTACCAACTTGGGGCTTGAATGGAAATGGTTTAAAGGTTGTCTCTTTTTCTTTCCTCTGGATCAACATGGGCTGAACTTAATGGGCTTGTGTCTTTTTTCAGCCTCTTCAACTAGATTACTATGTTATTAAGTATGGGGAGCTGGAGTGAGCATACTGTGGGATAAGGATGGTAGGCTAATATGTTTGCTTCTATGACTACCATGGGACAAGGCTGTGGATCAGCATGTGTGGTTCTTGTGAGCTTTTAATTATCCCTACTGATCTGGAAGAGCCCTATTTTTGCCAATTTTAGCTATGGTAACGTATCACAATGATGAGTGTTGAATTTGCTATTATGAACTTATGAAACAGTAGCATATACTATATCTCCGTTGTCAATGATTTGCACAATTTGTTTTCTTACAAGGGGACTTAGGATATGTTTCTAAACAGAGAGCCTACTTTAGGATAAAGCTTGGGTGTTAATTTATCAATATGAAGACAAAATGTGAGGTTGTGAGCTTATTGATCAGAATATCATGGTCTACTTTATAAAAGGCCTTTGCAAAATCTAGGCAAATAGATCCAGTAAGTTCACTGTGTTCCATGTCACATGGGCATACCTGGGAACTCTACGGATTTGCCCCGGAGACTCCGGTTCTGACAGAGCTTTACCGGGTCTCCGGGGCAGAGGCAGATTCCTCCGGATGTGGAGAGTTTCTATTGAAACTCTGCCACATCTGCTTTTTCTCCCGTTGTGACTCCGTCCTCTGCTTTTTGTGTGACACATTTAACCCTCTGAGTACTAGAGTGGTACGGAATGCAATGCATTCCATACCACTCTGGCACTCAAAGGGATAAATCCCCCCCAACACTCGAGTTAAGCCCCGCCCCTTTTTGACACGATTAGCGTAATTTTTGTTACCCCCTGCTGAACAGAGGACTACCCTCCAGGTAGCCCTCAACTGAAAGTTCCCAGGTATGCACATAGGGTATCATAGTATACTTTTAGGATTTGTTCATTTGATGTGGATAAAAGCCATACTGAAGCAGGATCAAAAAGTTGGAAATTTGTTAATACTTGCATAGTTGTATGTGAACACATTTTCAAGGATGTTAGATAATATGGGGTGAAAGGATATACTGATATGTAGTTTGATGCCAAGTTTTTATCTCCACTTTTGTGGACTGGTACAACTCTAGCCACTATTCAGGCTTTTGAAATATAACACAGTACAAGGAAGCATTAATTAGGGATGCAATGGGATGGGCAGTGATCAAAGCAGCAAGCTTAGTAAGTGGTGAGTTATATCACTGGTGTGAATTTGTAATCAGTTGTACTGTTGGATCAGTGGGAGGGTGCCACAGACTGTTCAATGCACATCTCTTCATCATAACTACTTTTGAATTGTGTGATCAGGGAGGAGGAGTATCCAACAAAGAAATTGCTGAATGCATTAGTTGTTGGTATGTGGCTTTGTAGTATTTATATTTTGATTGTTATAGCTGTAGGGTGAAAATGTAGGGGGATTGTAAATGAAAGGCTCCATGATGAAACAACCCTGCCAGACTAGGGGCACTTAGCCATGGGTTCTTTACTAGAGATGAAGAAAAAGTATCAGGTACGTATTTATTCAGTCAAACAGAGAAAGAATACAGGAACAGGATACACAGTAAGACAAGAACATTGGTACATCGAAGCACTGCCTAAGCATATTCCCACCCCACAGGAACAGGCAGAGACAACTGTCTGAACTAATTGAACTGTTGCGTAGACCCTAGATTAACACATGGCAGTATACACTGCCCCCTCCTCTAGCTTGCTGGAGGATCCCCCCGGAGTGTCCTCCATTGTTAACTGTTAATTTTTAACAATGGGCAAGCTTTTAGCTTTGCCACTAGGCTGAACCAACCAGGTCACTACAAATAAAACAATACACAAACAATACAACAACATAACATAATATACAGTATATGTAAGTACAACCTCACAATATTTCATTTAGCATAACATTCTCATATAGAACAGAACAGAAGAGAACAACAATAACACAACAACAATATTGTTAGCAAAAGGCCTTTTCTAGATGGTGTCTGCACTCTCCACAAGAAGCAGTGGATGACCTGAGCAATTCCATTGTCCTCCATGAGTCCATCTGCTGTTTATACAAAGCCAGCTCAGATGCTCAGTGGGAATAGAACATTAACCCTTCTTAAACTTCTTAAACTTATCAAAGGCCTCACAGCTCAATAAACTAGATAGTATGGGCACCAAGGAAGTCCTTACAGAATCTGTACTGAGGAGATTTCACCACAGCCATGATTTAAAAACAAAAAAAATGATGTGTATTTTCTTGTCAGTGGAAGGGCTGGAGTTCCCATTAAGTAGAGCAGGGGGCTGCTTAGGATGTCTCGGTTGTAATGTTCATATCCAGTTGCTTCCCTAGGGCTGCCACCTTTTACATAGGCCAAACTGAACTTACGTGAATTGATGACCGTATGTATAAGGACAAAATGACACAATTCTGGGGCAAGCCAACTGCAACATTGGGATCTAATAAAAATTCCCCAACATACTACTTTACCTTTGAATGTCAGAGAAAAGTTTTAACCAGGGCTAGGCAATGGGTTTTTGGGGATTTATTTGTTTAGCTTATTTATATGGAGGACAAGGGTGTTGCAGACACAGCTGGACATCTAACATATATACACACACCATGGAGGCACTGTAGAATCAGTCACCAGAACTTCCTCCACTTAAAAAAAAATAAACTATGTATGGGGGTTTAGGACCACATGTACATTTTTTTCACATTCTTCTAAAGAAAAAATGTGGTGACTGGACCCTATATTTTTTGCACGCATTAACCCCTCCGTTGCTAGTGTGGCTAATTGTAGCTGCCATTGTAACAAATGGCTTAATCATGATTTTGGAGGTGGGGGTGTTTTTTTTTTAATATTTAAGATTAATCGCTTTGTTGTCTCTGCACATGATTGCTGTGATCCCGCTACAAAGAGGTTAACCATGGATGGTTGGGATGGTGCTCAGACACATGCGATATCAGGCAGGTAACCAGGGGGGCTATTGTTCCCACTTGTTTTCCCTGCCTGATCAAACCCTATTAGAGTGGATGGATTTCAACTGCTTTCCTTGGGTATCCTAGCATCCCTCTGGGTAGTTATGGATAATTTTTCACACACACGTAATTCAGTAATCCATTTCTGACCCTTGCATCTGAAAATGTCTTCAAAATCGGAAAACAGCCATTCAGCAAATATTTCTGGCTGGAATGGAATCTTGGCCTGAGTTAGAACAATGTTGGTAGTTATAGGGAGGGAGGGAGGGAACAGCTCATTGTGGATGGATTTGCATATCTCTGTCCAATTTCTCCGTGTTTGAAAGGGCCACTGTTTTTTCCTAAGAGGGAGAAGAGAGAATGTGTGTATGAGATGGAGGGGGATGTATGGGTACTGAATGTTTCACTTACAGTATACACAGTCAGATATACTGTATATTATACAGGACAACAATGGTCAAAATGAGACCCACTCTGCTGAACTACTGCAACTTATATGATCCTGCAGTCCAGCAGCAGTTGGAAGGTCACATCGTGTACACTCCTGGAATAAGGGGTAGTAAGGAACAGCACAATCAACACTGCAGCAGAGCAGGCACATAAGATGGACAAAGAGCCAATGGTTTTTTAGAATAGGCAGTCGGACTGGAGATAAAAGCCTGTCTGGAGTCAGCTGAGAATTCTCCCCTCTGAATCGGCAGTACAATAGTGACAGAGCTGTTTGGCACACAGCAGTACAGTGGCTGCAAAACAAGCGCTTTAACTCTTTCAGTGCCAGAGGGATCCGCAATGCATTGCTGTGTAATGCCTTGCCTACCCCTTTGGCATTCAAAGAGTTAAGTGAAAGTGAAGTTCTCCAGTATTATTCATTGAACAGGCAGACTTGCAGGGTAGCTGTTACATGTGACAGATGAGTATCATGTGTTGCACTGGCAACTCAAGATGAAATTTGCTCATGTGACATCAGCAATGCACTCCGAATAATGTTCAAACCAATAGGAGCATGAGACTCCAATTCCTAATCATGTACTTACATTCCCAAAATAAAATCAGAAGTAATGTGCTGTTCATGAATTGTGGCTGTTTCTTGTAATTGTGCCGTCTGGGATTCAGGACCCCTTAAACCTTTGAGTGCTAGAAGGGTAAGCAACACATTGCAAAGCAGTGCTGTGCGTACCACTCTGGCACTCAAAGGATTAAACCCATTCAGTCATTAGGAAACGAGCAAGAGAAACCTAAAACGAGAAAAGTGTCAAAACACTATGTGCAACGTGTTTACTTGCGGGCATTCTCAGTGCATTCCCACTACCACTGCACTAAAGATATTCACCTGGGCTACGGTGTCTGGTTAGTTACCAGTTCATAAAAAATGCTGTAAGGGCCAATTCGTAAACTTACTTGGGGAGTTTATTCACAAGTTTAAATACTTCTTACCTGGCCAGTGTATTTAACCCTTTGAGCGCCACAGTGGTACCACACTGTGAAGCAATGTGTTGCACATGCCTATGGCACACAAAACTTTAAAACTGTGGGTGCAAGTTGTCTCCAATGCATTGTGTGGCATCAACTGGGTGGAGATTGTTTTTCTTAGTACAGTATGTTACAGGCTAAGTTTTTTTTTTGTCCAGGTTAAGGTGAATGGGGTTGTAGATACAGTCATGTGAAGAGTGGGAGTGTTGTCTGAGATGCCTAGGGGTGTCTGAGATGTAAATGCAGCCCTGATTGGAAGGGTTAACTCAGAAGTGGGGCCCAAAGGTTCTATATTCCTGTTTGGAGTTGTGGTCAATTTAGACATTCATTTTGCTTTATGTATAAAAGCAAAGTGGAGCAGTTCTGAAGCAAACCAATTGCACAATAGGGAATAAAGGAAAATCCCCCAATTTCTCATCAATTTAAACGGGGCTTTTATGCCCTTGAATGCTAGAGAGGTCTCCAGCACATTGACAAAGCAATATGATCGAGACCTCTTTAGCATCCAAAGGGTTAAAAGCCCCATTTATATCAACGAGAATGTTCATTTCTCCTCTATAGTGAAGTTGGTTTGCTCCAATATTATCCTACTTTACTGGTATGCATAAAGCCCTTTGTATTTATAGGGAACTACAACCTTAAAGTACATGCTTTCTCATGTATTTAATAGACGGACTAGATTAGGAATCTGTCCTTCACACAACAGTCATTTATTATTCCTATTAGAATCAATTAATTGTATGTAGACTGATAAAATCTATTGCTTCAGTGGAGCTAAGAACTCATACAGGAAACTGCAGATATTATGCAGAAATATATAAATGAATAACCTCCTTATGAAGGACTTCTAGTTATGTATTTCTTTTAAACATGTTAAGAACCACTTATTCTTATAGGTATAGTTCCCCTATATAAAATGTTCTTTCTAGTAATGTTATATAAGGGGGGAACAGAGCATACTGCACAAGGTTTGGGGATGGAGACTTTCATTAGTGTTAGGGTTTATCCAATAGCAAAACTAATTACAAGGAAGGAACCGTCGTAACTGTTTGGCACGCCACAAAATTACAGTTCCTGATTTAAATGCATTTATGTTTGCTCACTTTCACATTTAATCAATAAGCTTGTCACTGACGTGATTTTCTAACAGTGGAAATAGAAAATGGCATCTCTAGGCTGGTTGATGGACCACTGGCTGTAACTGATTAAAATACAATGAGCCTTACAAAAACAAGCAACTCAAGATCGAACCAACTGCTCCATAAAGGACAAATATAAATTCCCATTAATTAAATGTGGCTTTTAACCTATTGAATGCTAGAGGTCTCCAATGCATTGCTTCACAAGATAGTGAGAATTCAGTAATATGATTATCTAAATCAGGCATCTCAAACTCAAATACAATAGATGGCTACATACTCTACATTTTCTTCCAAAAAGGACCACAACACTGGCTGCTAGGTCTGTGTATATGTGTGCATGTATATATCATCGTCTTCAGCCATTGTTAATCCACTGCAGTACGAAGACCTCCTCTGCAAGTTTACAACAGTTTCAGTCTTATGCTTTCTTTTTCCACTGTGCACCAATAATTTTGACAATTTCACCAACCTATCTTGCCTTTGGTCTTCTCTTTGGGCATTTAGTATCAAGTGGAATACATTCCAAACGTTTGTCCGTCTGCCATCTGGGGAACTGTAAACTAAGCTGTGATAAAGAAGTAATAATGTGCAGATGACTTCTCCATTGATATCACTTTGCTAATTCCTATGTTATTTTCTATGGAACCATTGTGCAAAGATTTCTAAAGCTGGGGAAATCTTAGTGCATTGGTTCCATATAATAACATAGGACTCAGAGAGTTTAAAATACTGGAGAAGTCATACCATCTTTATCATATGTTTATCACTTATTTATCACACCTTAGTGCATCTCTGGCTATGTGTTCTTGCTACGTGACATGCCCATTTTAAGTGCTCTTTTAATGATGTCATACACATACCTGGGAACTTTACAATATGGAATACCTGGAGGGTAGCCGCTGGGTTAGCTCTATGACGCAATTTGCGTCAGAAAAAGAGGCAGGGCTTATTCGCGAGGGGGGGTGACCAAAAAAAACACACACACAAAAAAGGCATAATAGTCTGGGGAAGTAGGAGAATAGGCAGGGAGTGGGAGGAAACGGGCAGGATGGAGCACAAATGGGCAGAGTTTAAACAGAAACTCCTCACATCTGGCAAATTAGACTCTGCCTTAGAGACCCGGCAATACAGTGTTAAATCCGGAGTCTCCGGGGGAAAAAACAGAGAGCTCCCAGCTACTGTCATAAACCATATACATAAAAATATATACATATAAAGACATATAAAAATGTATTTCTGCTTTGCTGTCAGACATGCCCCAGGGAGGCAGGGTGTGGTGATAGCTTTCTTTGTACCCAAATGACAGGGGAGGTGATTTTGACAGAAGTGCAGGCCACTCCTGTCAAAATTACTGCAGTGAGTTTCAAGGGGGTAGTGATTTTGAGAGGAGTGGCCAGGGGGGTGCAGGAATTTGCCCAGGATCCCACCCTCCCCTTCTCCTTCCTGCACTTCTCCCATTTGCCCTCCTCAAACCCTCTCCTCCTCCTCTTTGTCGTCCTCCCATCATTCAATTCCCCACTTTTCTCTCCTCCCACAATAACCTTTTCCTCATTGGCTCACCACCACCTTTTCTTCATTGCACCCCTCTCATCAACTGCCCTCCCTTTCATCGCCTTCCTCTTGCTTGAGCATATCCCCTTGAGAGGAGATGCACTGAAGGAAAGGGGACAATCTGTTTCTTTTGTCGCATCAACTCTCCTATCTCCTCAAGTGCATCTCTCTTCCTTCACCACATCGCCTCCCCATCACCTCAAGTAACTTTATCTTCCAGTTTCATCCTTCATCCCCCTCCCTTTCACCATTTCAACAATATATATATATTTATGACACCATTGAAAGAGTAATGAATGAATGAATCTGTGAATGTTTATCATACACATGACTTGTTCCACTGTACACTAGTAATCACAGAACCACACATACATTGTCTGATACCACTACTATGGTCCGCTGTTCCACTGGTAATCACAGAACCACACATATATTGTCTCACACTATAGCCTTTTCCCACTGGTAGTCGTAGAAACACATATACACTGTCTGACACCCCTCTTGTTCCACTGGTGTCCCATCTCTGCCCTGCAGCCAGGTATCCTCCCACACACAAGCAGGTGTTAAAGAGGGCTCCCTAAATTGCCCTTTTTCTGCCCATAGATCCTATCTCCTTCCTACCAGATATACAAATGACAGATGAACCTCTTAAACAATTCCCTACTAGAGAACTGCAGATTAGTACAGCAACTAACTATTTTAATGCTAAAGATGAATAGATCAGAGTTCATCGCCTTCCTACAAAAAGACCTGCAGTTCATAGATCAAGCACTTAGCTGCTAGAGACCTGCACATTTGTGATTAATTCCTTCCCTGATAAGAGTCTAAGAAAGCAGTGAGGTACATATGTATGTATGGTCATAATCACTTGTACATTACTGACAAAGCACACAGTGGAGCAGAATTATTTATACCAACTCTCACTCAATTAGACTCACTCTCACGTTCATGCACATGCTCAGACTTGCATGCACAGACTCCCTCACCTGCTTATGATCATTTGTTCATTCACACTGACTCTCTTGTTCCTGCTCAGTCAATCATATTTGAATGCACTTACAAGTGTTCACACGCTCTCTTTTGTCAATTGCAGGCTTGTTTACTCGCCTCGATGTGAACATTCTCTCACTACCCTTGCATATGCTTATCCAGAATTAAAGGGACAATAATGTCCTAAAAACAAAAGTTCCAGTTTTGTAGAGCTTAAAATAATAATCAATATGGTCCAAACCCATACGGTTTGAGAGATAGAGGGATTCAAAGTCCCCCCCTCCCTCCCCTTCTCCTGATGTTAGTGTCTAGCTGACAGCAGGAGATCCCGGTCCAGAAGCCAGCAGATGGCTCTGCAGCACAGCCGAAATAGCATTACTTAAAAATAATTCATTCATTGGAAAGGTCTACATTTTGTAGATCTTTCCAGTGAAAGACTTCTTTAGCAATAATGCGATTTCGTCTCTGCTGCAGAGCCTCCTCAAGTCGTATGACTCGATTCTCCTGCTGTCAGCTTTACAGCTGACATCAGGAGAAGGGGAGGGAGGGGGGGGACTTTGAATCCCTATATCGCTCAAACCATAGCGGTTTGAGAGATAGGGTTTGGAGCATATTGAATATTATTTTAAACTCTACAAAACTGGAAATATCTTTTTGTGGACATTACTGTCCTTTTAAACTGGTAATCCACAGTTAGACAACCATGGAGCTGGCAAGCGAATGGCACTACAAGTGGCAAATAAAAGTTTCCATTTATATAAATTGGTGTTTACCCCAGTGAATGCTAGAGAGGTTTTTGACACGTTGAAAAGCATGAAAAGTATTTAAAGGGATAGTAATACTTCATTTTAACTTTATTTTATTTTGTAGGCATTAAAAAAACATGAAGAATGATATAAGTCTTATCTCTGAAACCTTTATGGTTTAAGAAATATTCACAAACAAAGTATCCCCCCCTGTTCAACCAGATCAGAAGGGAGATGCCCAGGTAGACTGTAGAGAGGGACAATCTTCAATTAAGATAATGGAAAAAGCTGAAAAACTTGTCAAGGGGGGCAGGGCTTTCATTGTTTTCATACAAAGAAAATTGTCCCCTTCTGTTATCTGTACTGTCATACAACCAGACTCACATCTGAGAAGAGATTGCTTACACTAGGAAAAAGGGGCGGGGAGGGGAACTTTGCTTGTGAATATCTCATAAACCATAAAGGTTTGAGAGATAAGACTTATATCATTCTTCATGTTTTTTTAATGCCTACAAAATATAATAAAGTTAAAACGAAGTATTACTATCCCTTTAAGGGATTAACGGCACCATTTAAATCAAATGGAATTATGAGTTCCGTATGGTGGTTTGTCCCAGATTTTTATTTTGTGCATAGGGCCTTAATATTTTTATGCATTTGTTTTTCAAACAGGGTGCTACTGCTTTAAAGGGACAGAAACCTTTAATTAGATTTTTATAGATTCTGCAAACTACTTTTTTCTTACATTTTTGTGAACATTTATGTCCATTTTATGACCCTGACAATAAGTTCAAAGGATCCCTGTTTCCAGAAAACTCTTAAAGGTGGTGTACCACCTCATAACATTTTTTTACCATAGGTTTTGTTAATAAAATAGTATTAGGAAAGCTTTTTGTTTTATGTAAGTAATTTTAAAGATATTGTATATTCGAGCTTTGACGGTCAGCATAGTGTAGCACGCTGAATCCCCAGCAAAGCTCTTGTTTGCTGCCTAATTCTCCTCCCACCTCCCTCTCAGCTGCCTCAGGGAGCATGTCCATGCTTCCCTTCGATGTGGTGTGAATGGCTTCTATCCTTATATCAAGCTCCAGTTAGCAACCTCAGTGTAATGCTAACCGGAGCTTGATATAAAGATGGAAGCCATTCAGCTGGGAGAGAGGTGGGAGGAGAAGAAGAGCTGTGCTGTGCCCATTATGCGGAAGTGCTCAGCACAGAAGATAGAATAGCCTTAAAAGTACTTACATTTAAAAAACATTTTATAAGGTGGTACATCCCCTTTAAGTCAGTCAAATATACAATATAATGAAAAAGTCTTAGCAGGTGTGAATAAATGCTGTAAAGAAAGAATGCTTTCAAAAATAGACATGTTAAGAGTTCAGTTTTATCAATTAACAAAATGCAAAGTGAGTGAAAAGAAGAAAAACCTAAATCAAATCATTATTTGGTGTGACCACCTTTTGCCTTGAAAACAGCATTAATTCTTCTAGGTACACTTGTTCCAAACAACTTGGAGAACTAACCACAGTTCTTCTGTGGATTTGGGCAGCCTCAGTTGCTTCTCTCTCTTCATGTAATCCCAGACAGACTGAATGGTATTGAGATCTGTGCTCTGTGGGGGCCATACTATAACTCCCAGGACTCCTTGTTGTTCTCTACACTGAAGATAGTTTTTAATTACTTTTGCTGTATGTTTGGGGTCATTGTCATGCTGCAGAATACATTTGGGGCCAATCAGATGCCTCCCTGATGGTAATGCATGATGTATAAATATCTGCCTGTACTTCTCAGCATTGAGGAGACCATTCATTCTGACCAAATCCCCAACTCCATTTGCAGAAATGCAGCCCCAAACTTGCACGGAGCCTCCAGCGTGAATCACTGTTGCCTTCAGACACTCATTCTTATACTGCTCTCCAGTCCTTTGGTGAACAAACTGCCTTCTGCTAAAGCCAAATATTTCAAATTTTGACTCAGCAATCCAGAACACATGCTGTTATTTTTCTGTACCCCAGTTCCTGTGTTTTCGTGCATAGTTGAGTCATTTGGCCTTGTTTCCACATCGGAAGTATGGCTTTTTTGCCACAAATCTTCCATGTAGACTACTTCTGTTTTCACTCATACATATTGGTGATTCATACTGCTACCATTCATTGCTATTGATTCCTCCATCTAGTATACAGTTGCACCTTACTGTTTCTTTTCATCTGTAACAATGACTCATATGTTATCATTTCATGATCAATTAATTTTTAAGCTGTCAGTCTCTTTGGGTATTAAATGTAGTTTGTTTATATTTTTCACCAATGGATTTAACTTCTCCAGTGATATCACTTCTCCAATTCCTAGGTTATTCTATGGAGCCAGCTTCTCAACTTTGGAGATCTTAGTGCATAGGCTCTATGGAATAACATAGGAATTGGAGAAGTGATATCACTGGAGAAGTTATCTCCATTTTTTCACCTCCTTATCATAACCCCCAAAGTGTTTTTAGGTAATAGTATCCCACAGTGTGCCTTAATTTCCATAATATATAAATCTAAATAACTCAAAAACTAGCTTTCTAATAAACAAATACCTATTACAACATATGGGTGATTCTGAAACCTCTTCCAAAGTGTTTTTTTAAGTGATAGCGTCCCTTTAACAATCTGCACTTCACTGGTTTTATCTCAAAACCAATAACTGATTTATCACCTTCAATTTAATCCAGTTTAACTCTGAAAATGCCAGATTGCACCCCCACATTCAGGGAGATTCATTAAGTGGAGATAATGAGATGATAAAGTGGAGATGACTTCTCCAGTGATATCACTTCTCTAATTCCTTTGTTATTCTATGGAGCCTATGCACTAAGATTTCTTCAACTATGGAATCTTAGTCAATAAGCTCTAGAGAATAACAGAGCAACTGGAGAAGTGATAAACTGGAGAAGTCATCTCCACTTTATCACCTCTTTATCACCACTTAGTGAATCGCCCCCATTGTGTCACAGCCATATACAAGAAGCATCTGGGTAGAAGAGCAGAACAACTTTAGTTCTGTACCCTTCACTAAGCCCCCTGGAATTTACATCAGATACATATAAAAGGCTAACATTTTCATGTTTCACCCACTGAAGAGGTGGTGCCTATGGTATTCAGCCTGTGTCTCTGCATATGCATAAATAATTGCTGAAACCAAGAGGGGAGCGGGGAAGCATTGCAGCTGCTGATTGGCTGAGAAGCCATGACATGGTTGAATGAGGCCACTTCTCCCAACCCCCTCTTCTATTCAAAAGATCTGTATCTTATATAGAAGGGAAACACAGCCCATATTCACAATATTTGTAAGAGCAGTTAGTCATCACGAGCTGTGACCTTCGTCTTGTTCCTTGTATACTGAATACACTGCGTCAGGGTTGCCATTTTCAAGGATTTTCATCCTGAGAAAAGGTTGTAGTTTACATAGAATTGCATGCTAAAAGTAAATGTGCAGACAAAGGATGCACAGAGATAGGCTGAAAAAATGTAAATTATATACCATCTAAGGCTATATGCAAAACATCTTATAATGAACAATTCTGTAGTATACCAACAGCACCACAGGAGATATAAATCATTGCCATTGATTTAATGGGAGTTCTCTATATGCCACTGAGATCTCCAGTACATTGCAAAGTAATGTGCTGGTGATCACTAGCATTCAAGGGGTTAAAACGTCTCAAGCATTCAAGAGTTTAAAAGTCTATTTTAAATCAATAGGAAAGTGAAGCATTTATTTTTCCATTCTACAGTGCTGTTGGTTTGTCCAAGAACTGCTCCATGTTTATCCTTGTGTACATGGTCAGTTTGTTGTTTCCCATGGACTATTACACTGAAATGAGTTGGGCACCCCTCTGGCACTCAAAGGGTTACACTTTTAAAGGGCAACTATTACATGACCGTTTCCCTATCAACAGATCTGCTCGCCTGGGAGCAGACCTGCTAATGAACCCTTTGAGTGCCAGAGTGGTGTGGAGCGCATTGCTTCACAATACTGTGAGTACTCTTCTGGCGTTAAAGTCGTACTTTCACTCTCTATAAAGTCACCCTCCAATAATTAAGTATATGGCGACTAGCTTCATAATAGTGCTATTAGCTCTCATAAATACCGGGTTCTGAAGTAATCCTTACTCTTTGGAGACCAGAAGCCAGACATCAGCGCAGACATCTTGCTTTAGTGTTGTCTGCACGTCTGTGCGGTCAATCTCGGTCTCCTCTAGGAGGCATTGCTTTGTGTCTTAAGGCACTGGAAGGGACTGATGACGCAGGCGCGCAGATGGCACTAAAGCAAGAAGCCTGGCCGTCAGTCTTCGAAAAGTAAGGATTACTTCAGAACTGGGTAATTATGAGAGCTAATAGAACTATTATGAAGCTAATCGCCATATGTGTAATTATTGGAGAGTGACTTTATAGAGGGTGAAAGTGCCACTTTAAAGAGTTAATCTGGCTCTGCATTGTGAGCCTTGGAAAATGAACCTAGAAGCAGAATTAGGGTCTGAACGTTGCCTATCCTGGTTTATATACTCTTGAAACACACTGGACAGTCTCCTGTCCTGCACTTTACAGTGCACCATAAACAGTTGCATTGGGCTTGAATGCCTGACACAGGGTCTATGGGCACTTCACATGCAACCTAGCAGAATATGACTGAGACCCACGACTTCTGGGTTATATTCCAGCAGCAGAGGGGTATCAGTTTGTAATGCTTTGGATAACCCTCTGGCACTCAAAACGTTATTAACCCTTTAATGACCAGCGATGTGCAAGGACCATCACGGCTATCCGGGCACGTCACAGAAGTTTGTTATCACAGCGAGGATGCACTCTATACTGTGATCACAGAGCACATATATGAAAAAAAAGTGTTGTGGTCCTCTAGAGCCCCCACCCCCAGACTGTGTGGTCCTTAAGAGGTTAAGAAAATCACAGTGAATTCAGATATAGGAGCAGAATAGACGCTAGTTTAAATATGTTTTGTTCAATGTAAAAATGATTATCGTTATTCAGATCAAAGCAACGTTAGCTTTTGATTTTATAACACTGATATTTGTTTTTTCTATAAGTATTGATAAAATAGCTCTAGCCTCTAAATTATTTTATTGCAGATGGATTGTGGTTTAGATTATCAAGTTAAAGAGAAGGACCACATAATTTCTTATAAATTGCTCATGTTCCTACTTGAATTTTACACTACTAGCAGGCCAATCGCAGGTGACACATACCAAAGAGGAAAGACCCTTTCCTCTTTGGTATGTGTCACCTGCGATTGGCCCATATGGATGCTGGCCACGGGGGACTGGCTAACTCCCTAGGAGCCAGCCAGCCAGTGACTACACCGTTACTATGATAATTACAACTGCTCAATCACTCTGCTGAACAGCCTGCATGGTGACTATGTAGACCACCACTCTCCTCACTGACCATCACTAATCATCATGAAACAGCACCATGGTTCATCCATAGGCGACCGGAAGCAGTTAACTCTATTTTGAGTAACTGTGCACTGCAACTTTGTAAATATATTGATATATAATTCAGCCCAAACAAAATAAAAGTGTAAATATACCCTAAGAATTAAAGCACCCTGAATTTAACACATTCAATTACCTAGGTAGAAGTCTCTCATACAACAGTCTGGTATATTTACTTTTTGTTTTATATCTGCAGTTTCCTTTATATAGTGATGTCTATTCAAGCTTACCTTTAGGTCCTACCTCCATACAGCAAATAGGCGCCAATAGACCTAAATGGATTGTAAGGGACCCAGCTGTTATCAGATTGAAAGTGGAACAGCTAGCAGGAGACTAAACAGATCAAAAGCAAACAAAAACAGTAGACATGAATAACATACTGCTGTCTGAATGACACCTACCTAGGTAACTCCTTCTGATAAGCAAAGTAAGAGCTGCTAATTTAAGGTTTAGAAAAGAAAAATGAAGGGGGGCGGAGCGAACTGCCTAAGACGATGAATGCATTCTACTTAGCTCCAAAGCCGAGACACTGATTTCGAAGTTTATGCTGCTTAATAATATTCTTCTAATGCTGAAAGACCTCATCTGCCCTTGCTGATTAGCTTTATGTCAGGCGAAGCTGCATTACTATAGAAGAAGAGCCAAGAAACTATATATTTTCATCAGCACTCCCGACAGGTCGTTTGTTGGGACTGATCAATATGGCGGATGGAGCATATTTACAGGAGGAGGACACTGCGCACTTTGTGACCAGGGCAGATTTCCCTGTCTTGGTTAAGGCCATCAGAGCAGTGATTCAGGAAGAGTTTGGAGCGTCAGATCAGAGCCCAGTTAACTTGAGTGAGGAGGCCGAAGTGGAGGCTGGAGGTACTATGCATCCAGAGTCTACTTTGAGTTTAAAGGATGTGATCCTTCCACAATTTTCTACTTGGAAAGAAGACCTGGTTATTCAGAGTCCAGAGGGTGCTATGTGCCTTGATACCTTACCTGTTGCTGTAGCACAGAAAACCCGGGCGTCTACTTTGGAATCTACTATGTACGGGGTTGGCGAATTTCTCATGGATTGATCTATGGCAGTTATTGTGTGTGTTGCTGTTGTCAACGAAGTGAGGCTTTCTGTCTACTGTATGGGTGGATGCGAAGGCTGGCTGGGTCGTATCTCCTTTGGAACCAGGGATCGGCTTATTTTTCAAGTTACTTGCAGTTGCGGTATGGCTTGGGTCATACTGTAGTGACTTCCGAAATGGAGGAGCAACGCTGTATTCCCCAGTTGGTTGTTATGCAAATGCTACGAGTGACTTGTGAAGACACCCGGATGATACTTCACCTAGGTAGAGGAAAACTACTCTCCCAGATAGGAAGTCTGATCTATTATATCTAGGGTGGGCCTCCTAGGGCCCGGGATGACTGCCCTGCTCTGCTACTTACTACTGAGTTATATTGGGATTGTTTTATATATGTATTCCTGGGATGTCCTGTCTGGGGATGTGGGGAGTCTTAATGGCAAGGTGTATTGCTAAGTTCTCCTTTGGTAGGTTATGATTACACAGGGTAATTAGTATTTCTTAGTGTAATTTTCTTTATTAAGCTGACAGTGACTGCGACAGTGCTCCTGGTAGCTGCTTGCAGGAATACTGGGGATCTGAGCTGCTATATTTAAGCAATTCTCCTGTTCCTTTTTCCCCTAGCATGGCAACGGTGCTCCATCAATGGCCTGTGTTTAAAAATATTGACTTTATGTTTGAATGTGCTCCACTGTGAGAATAGGTTTCATAGGAATACCTCATTGCTTTGCCACTCATGCATGTCTTTTATCTTAGACTGCTCTGTATGTTATTTAGTCAAATGTAATTTGTTGTATGACGTTATGTATGTGTTTGCCCATATATTCTATCTGCTCTATGTAATGCTAATATGATAATGTCATCTACTGCTCCTAGTTCTCTAGCATGTTGCTCGGCTATGGTGCATGCTTTCTGTTTATGTATAGGTTATGTTCACGGGCTTAGGCCATCTATATCCTCAGTATGTATTTATTTCTGTCTTTTCCTACCCCCCGTGATCTCTTTGAGGTCTCTGTGTGAATATCCGGCAGGCTGACGGGCCTTTTGCTCTGTCCCTCTGTCCATGCTTTCTCCCTTTTCCTATTTCTATCTTGCGAGTCTTAATCAGGCCATGGTTAAACATCCCTTTTTCTCATACTCTATGGGAAGCATGAACAATCTTACTTCAATATTGCATAATCTGCCCCTAGTAAATGTTTTAGTAACAACATTTGATGCCTTAAATTTGTTCTCTTAGAGGACATTTACTATTTAATGACAGGATGGTTTTTATATGCCTTATTCTGTGATTATCTGGCTAATAACCCCGTACAGTTTATGTGCAATTGGAATGATTTTGCTTTTCCCTTTCTATATTCTGTACTATTGTTTTTTCAATCAATAAAGCTTTTGAAACATTAAAAAAAAAATGAATACAGTGTTCTATGTTAGCAAAATATAGAACCATAAGGTGAATTTTACATAGCACTATGTTGACACTTCTAATGTTATGATCACTCTGGCGATTTGAATAAGCTCTGCTGTACATAGCAGGCAACTCTCTGGAATTACCCTGGAACCTCCAAATTTCAGAGTTAATTACCGGGTCTCCAGGGACAAGGGTTGATTGAGAGAACCCAGGTAATACTGCCTTTAAGTGAAATGTGCGTTGGCATTTTTGTCCCACTTCACAGTGATGTTTAATTTAAGAATGATTTCATCTAGAATATATACGTAAACAATATGTGTGATAAAACATAAAATTCAGCAAACATATAAGTACTGATTTGTCTGCTGGTTACAGGTGTCAGAGTATACATTTGGTGATCTTATCTATGTTATGGAGTAACTGGTATTTGAATCTAGTTAGGAGATATTGGTTCTGATACAGTGTTGAGAGGAACTTGTTAACACTCTTATATGAGTTGCTGATATTTCTGAGATACTTGTGACAATGTCAGCAAATTAAGGGATATAGATAGTTAACTTTTATGCATCAACTTTTGATACATTTTAGTATAGGAGTTCCTTGCTGTTTTGCCACAACGTACAGGTCCTCTAAAAAACTAATAGCTTGTGATTATATTTTTTAATGTACACTAATAGGGAATTACCATTTCTCTTAAAGGGATAGTAATGTCAAAATATAAACGTACATAGGATTGTTCAATTTGATTTTTTACAAGGCATATTAACTTTTGCAATCTCTTTACCTTCATATTCTTCTTAAAATGTGACAATAATTTCCCCTCCACCCCTTTTCCATCATGTAATGCAGAGTTCCCTGAGATTTGAAAAAAAACTTCAGATGGATCGAAATGAGGTATAATATTGCGTTAGTATAATAAGCCCTGCCCCGCTTTGTCCTTCATTGCAATCTGTCTGGACCTTCTTTCGGATCTTAGGGAACTCTGCATTACATGATGGAAAAAGGCGGGAGGGGGAAGCTTTTGACTTGAATTTTAAGAAAAATATGAAGGTAAAGAGATTTCAAAAGATGCCATGGATTATAAAAAAAATAAATTGAATAATCCTATGTATATTTTGGCATTACTGTCTTTTACACAAGCTGAACCAATAAAACCTACATATTTTGATTTTTTGGGTTATTTTTATATTTTAATTTAATAAATGTTACTTTTTAATTAAGCTTTTACCAATTGCATAAGCACATGTAGACACCTATAATATCACATTTTCATTCAGTGCTCTAACAACTAGAAGTCCTTTTTTAGTATCAATTATTGAGGACACCAAATGCATCTGAAAGTTAGAGAGATTTCAAGCGCACTCACTATCAGTGAATAGGCTAAAGCTCCATTTAAATCAATGGTCGTCTGGGAATTTTTATTGGTCTTCACTATGGTACAGATAGTTTCCTCTAGAATTGCTCCTTGCGTGTAAAAGCAGATAAGGATTGGTTGTCTCAAACCGAGCCTCAGACCGACTGCTTGCGCATGCGCACCAGTTCACATTCCAGCTGACCCCACTCTAGAGCGCGATTCCCATGTTCTGGAGAGGACCGAGTCCAGTATATCATAGTGTGCGCTATGGGGGCCGAAAAGAACTGCACCGTATTCGGCACGTCTACCTCCAACAGCTTCCAATGCGTGAGTAAAACGTGCGCGCTCCCGAGGGAAGACGTGTCATGGTCGTGTGCTGATTTAACCCGATGTGAGCTGACGTGGCCTGTAGGACGTTATCTCATCGTTTGTTTTGTAATAGTTAAAAAATGAAATACTTCCTCGAGTTGAGCATGCTTGGACTACATTTTATTGTTCTATTTAAGTCTGTGCTTATTTGCATTATGGGCTTTGGAGGAATTTCAGGCTTTGGCACCATAAAAATGGTTTGGTTTATTAGTTCAGGTTTTAGAAACGTCAATTTGTATTACTCCTTTAAGAACTAGAAGGGTGTGCAACGCGTTGCTCTACAACAGTAGCCTCAATATCACGTGATGCAGTGCCTAATGTATATATTTTATTAAGGTCAATAAATAATTGTATAACGTTTCGGTTGATTTCAGAATTGAAAAGTATTGTTGCCAGAGTTGCCCGCTAGCTAGTATTTTACTGACGGACTAATAGAAAGTTGTAATTGAAGCCAGTGTTAAGTATATGATTCTTATTAGTGTTAGGGTTTGCCTATATATATGTGTGTGTGTGTGCAATATATATATATATATATATTTTTTTTTTAAGGGTGGCAACTCTAATTTCTGTTTTAACCCCTTTTTAGCAGGTTAATAATGATTCATTTGGATGCAGCCTAAAATACCATTTTATTTAAGTAAGCCCTCAGGAGCTGCCATAGTGACATGATTGTATTATATTGTTGTTTGAACACATATGGGCCATTCAAAATAACTACAAGGATTAAAGTGGAACTGTCATGTTCCACCTCACCACCACATATGTTTGAAGCATACCTCCCAAATGTCACTCTTTCAGACCCAATTCCCTCTGTCCCTCTTTCCTACCCTGGTGTCCCACTTTTTTTTAGGAGGTCAGATGAGGTTTATATAAAAGTGTATTACCAATTCTACCATATGTGGGATAGTGGTACCCCGTTGTATTTTATTAAGATGTACAAAGAACTTGGGAAAGTAACAGAAGACTACTTCTCAGCACTCACACCTTTATTTTAACATATACTGACTCCTACTGGCAAAGAACCTAATTAGTGTTTGTACATACTTCTAAAGAATATATAAAAAATATTAAAAAATGAAGGAAACTTATTATATTTCAACGCGACAGTCCAAAATATTATCTGGGACACTATATTATGTATAACGAAATACAGCAGTCACTTTATAGCTAAGCAATTAAAGGAAATTATACCAATTAAAGGGATGATCCGGGTCCTCAAAAAAAGGAGCGCACTTATAAAAATCAGTGCACCAAAAATAGTAAACCCTGACTGCCAGGTCCACTAGCTATGACTATAGCTGCATACTGTCAGTGGTACAAAGAAACGCAGTCAGATGGCATTAGTACAAAGTAGACCATTGCGTGAATCCCTAGGCAGGCTAGAGATGGACTTTAACAGCGGATTAAATAAAGAATGGTGCTACACAAGTGCTAAAGATTATAGGTACCTCAGAAGAAGCCCATTTAGTGAGCGAAACACTTTAGGCTATTCAACGTGACAGTCCTAATATACATAGGAACAGAATCTAGATTAGCAGCAGCAATCAATTCATAATCTTAATTAGTTTAGCAATGGATAGAAATTGAATATCGGGAATTGGGCTTTTATAAGAACAACATATGCTGGTGTAGCACCATTCAGTAGCAAATACCCCATTTAATTTGTATGATTTATCCCCCCAGGCATAAAATCTACCTTGTTAGGTGTTCCTTTGGCAGAAGGAGGCAGCCACGATCTTGCAGACTTTTAAAATGATTGCAAGCACTCTCCTTCTTAGAATCTGCCAATAGTCTACTGTAAGCCTGCCCCTTCTCTGAGAAGCAGGCTCTCCATTCTTTCTGTAGAGCGCGGCCCAGTGTTACCTGTATTGGGAGCCGCTTGCTACATGTGCTGCACGACACATTATAGGGATGGGGATAATTGCTGCTCAGTAAGCAGCCAATGTAAGTAATGAAGTCTGGGGAGAGGTAGGAAGGGTGAGTGTGCTCAGTCAAGGAGAGAAATGGGAAAGGTGCTGGCTAGTGTTTTCCATTATAATAACAACTAGTATTTATATAGCACCTTTCTCCCAGTGGGACTCAAAGCTCTTTCAGCACACGCTGTCTGAATTAACCAAATCGGCAGCTGAAATAATAGGTGTTATTATTACCCAATCAATAGTACTCATTTATTGACCTCAGAAGGACGAAGCTGATCCTGCTGGGATTCAAACCTGCAGCCTTGAGGTTTGAAGAGACTCCATAATCAAGCTAATCACTGAGCTATCTCACCAGCTTCTAGGCGAAGACATACAGAGAGCTGCGGTACAACATGTACTACAGCCAAAGTCATCTTTAAAGCGGAACTACCACCTCTTAAACACTTTAACTTCAATAACTCCCCATCTTGCGACTAGTGCTTAGTAGCGCTAATCACCAGAATTATTACCTTATTCAGAACAAATGTGCATTCTTACCGGACTGACAGCAGCACGGAGTGCAGACATCTTCCCGTAGTGACGTCTGCGCATCTGTGTTATTGCTTCCTTTTGGAGACGGACGGCTCCTAGCAATGCCTTCTAGACCCAGATGGGACTGACAGCGCAGGCTTCACTATGGCAAGATTTCTGCACTCTGTGCTGCTGTCAGCCCAGTAAGAGTGCATATTTCTTTTGAATAAGGTAATAATTCTGGCGACTAGCGCTACTAAGCTGCTAGTCGTAAGATGCGGAGTTATTGAATTTAAAGTGTTTAAGAGGTGGTAGTTCCACTTTAATTTGAGTATATCTCAAAAAGTATTGTGTTAGCTCTAAGACTATATTCACATGAGAAACTTGAATCTGCTGTGATGCAGCTCCATCCAAGCCACCTGTGTTTACTTATGATGTCATGCATTCCCTTAGAAATCCTCTTGCAGTGGAGCATAGTTGAGTTGTAATAGAATGCTGGCCCATATCAGCACTAGGAAAGTGACCATATATCCCTTTAAATCATGGATGCTTATAAAAAAAAAACTGCAGTGTTGCACTTATTCCTGCATAATCCTTCAGAATGAAGTTTTCATAAGCATCACTGATTTAAAGTGATATGTGGTCACCTTAGGCATCAACCATATTGGACTCATTGATGCCCACATGGATCGGAAGGTGATTTTCAAGTTGCAGGCTTAACAGGGACTTTATAAGTCACCACTTAGTTCAGGCAATTTTATAACTTTGATTTGTTCTGTGCTGAATGCATTGCACTTACAATGTGCTGTGTCATGCATTGTGGTCATACGAGCCTGAATTCACCTAAACCCATTTGAAGCTGTCATGCCTGTGAACATTTAGCATTTAGGTCAATGTGTTTCATATGGGTTTGTTTAGCTTACAGTTAATAATAATGCTATAAAGTTGCCAATTTGAATGTAGCTTAAAAGTTAAAAAAAAACAAAAAAACTGTTTGAGTTTTAACCCTTTGAGTTCCAGATAGGTATCAAATGCTTTGGATGCCTCTCTGATGCTCAAAGGGTGAAGGGAACAGCCGCAGTCAACCTCACCTTCCTTTGACCTTACATATTTTGCATGTGTAGAATATGTAAAATTTTATTGCGTGTCCATTATGTTAGTCCCTTTTATTATTACTTTTTAGTTCTTTTTCTTTACCAATTTCTAAAGCTTAAATCAGTCTTAAGGGCTATTCCCTCAAGATGTTTCTAGAGGGAGGAACCCTGTTCCGACCGTATATGGTCAGAGATA
Source organism: Rhinophrynus dorsalis (assembly GCA_037306005.1). Taxonomy (NCBI): domain Eukaryota; kingdom Metazoa; phylum Chordata; class Amphibia; order Anura; family Rhinophrynidae; genus Rhinophrynus; species Rhinophrynus dorsalis. The sequence continues at coordinate 158,736,476 of CM074719.1, forward strand.
GTGAAACAAGGTTACCACTGTCCCTACTAAGCAAAATAAAGTGTTAATTTAAGATGAAATTTAAAGGGATAGTAATGTTTAATTACTCAAGTAAAATCGAGTCTTCTCTATTCTTTTTTAATAACGATGTGTAGCAAGAAAACGTTATTAAACTCTGCTGTTTTTCATTTATAGTCTAATAAAGTTTCCCCCTCCCGCCCCTTCCACTTCCGCAGCCTCCCCTCAGATTTGGAATCTGGTCAGCGGACCGGACATGCATCGAGGGACAATCTTTCCGCTTTCAGTATAAGGGAAAGCCTGCCCCATTGATGAAGGAGGGCAGGTTTTTCCTTATGCTGGAAGAAGATTGTCACTTGTTGCATTCTGTCCAGGCTGGCTTGCTGAGGCTGCTGAGGTAAGTGGAAGGGTCGGGAGGGGGAAACTTTATTAGACTGTAAATTAAAAACGGCAGCGTTTAATAACGTTTTCTTGCTACACATCGTTATAAAAAAGAATAGAGAAGACTCGATTTTACTTGAATAATTAAACATTACTATCCCTTTTAGGGACTCTCTATAACCAATACTAGGGCACTTAAAATGTTAATACAGACACACCTGTCCTATAGTAGTGGTTTCATACTTTCTGTTGCTTTCCATAAAATCAGTTAGCTGTAGAGCTATGAAAGCAACTGTGTGGCCATGTATAAGAGCAATTGACCTGAGTACAAGGTTTTCTTCAGAAGACTGCAGCTTCTTCAAAAGTGAATTCACCCAACAACTAAGCCAATCTTTATGACATGAGCTGTCTTGGGGCCAATGTTATTAACTTGTCCCATGTAAAGTGAACCATAGGGATGTCAAATGTATTGTAAATCAACTTGTGGTGCTCATTGTAATGTTATAATCAAATTCAGATTGTCTTCATCCAGTTTACGTTGGGGGCATATCAACTTTACCATAGGTGACAAATATAATAGGCTGACCAGATCTCACCTGTAGCCAGGGACACAAATGACAAATGCATACTGTAGGCCTACTTTTATTTCAGTGCACACTTGAAATGATGTCTGGTCTAATTAAAATAAATGCCCCCCGTGTAGGGGTGGCATGGGGATGCCAGATTTGACACATTACAGACACTCTGCATTAGTGCAAATGCTTTTGGACCTCTGTAGTACTTCTCCTTGGAAAGAATGGTTGACTCTTCTACATGACTCAATAAAACAAGTGTTGGTGGCTTCAAAAACCTTTTAAATATACCACTCAAAAAAAGATTCCAAACTCAGCCTCCTACATCCTATAACTGATACAGTGAAACAACATCTTGATATATATCATTTGCTTGGTGTTCCACGTGCAATCCAAAAACTCTCTCCCAAAAGTTTTCAAGACAATCCAAACGATACAATGTGGCAGATCGCACTGTGGTGCTCTAAAGCTTGAAGAGAATGTGCAGTACACTCTATATCGATAAAAACATTATTTATTGAAGAAATTGTCTTAAAAAACATCCATACATAGAACTGCACATTGAATCAAGATGTTAATGGTCAGTACAGCAATATAAGAAGATTTCTTCAATAAATAATGTTTTTATCGATGTAGCATGTACTGCACATTCTTTTCAAGCTTTAGAGCACCACAGTGCGATCTGCCACTGTGACTCTTCTACAGGCTTTGCATCTGCAGTTTCTATTCCAGCAGCTATTGTGGGCCTCTAGACATTCCTTACCTGCATCGCTTTTTCGAAATGCAGTGTCTAGTTGTCTGATGGCATTCTGGTTTAGTTTTTCCACCTCCCACAACCTATCATCGTTCCCTGCTCTCTATATTCTGTACTAGCCAACCCTGTTTTTGTACCGGGACTTCAACAACATCGCCTGGGAGTCTGCTGGTTTAGTAAACTTGGATCACCTAATTCTGTCTTCTACCCTGCCCTCCTTCACTGACCTATGTCAGTCTCATGGCCTTCCTGCCCACAAATTTTGATGCTACTTGCAAGGTCGCCATTTCTTACATTAACAGGCCATTAATAACATTTCGATCCAGACCACTAACTCCCTTTGACAAAATGGTTCTGACTGATAGACCTCTACCAAGGAGTCTGTTGACACTCTACTCTTTGCTTCGTCCTTGAGATCAGGATACTCCCATGTTTCACGGGAATGTTTGGGCATGAGACTTATGTGTCAGAATCTCTGAACAGTGGTGTCTTTCACACAAGCTGCACTCCAGTCTTATTTCGAAGCATTGCTTTATGGAAAACTAATTCTAAGATATTGATGAGATGGTATTGTGGGGTGCAAGAGGTGAAGTAGCACTGGGGATCGATACCATCTCATCAATATCTTATAATTGGTTTCCCATTCTGGTTGGCAACAGGTCCTCGAGTCTTCACCAAGATCCTAGCTGTAGCTATGGTGCAGTTATGGCAGCACCTCCAGATCCGTGTAGTCCCATACTTATACGACATTCTGATCATAGGAAATTTACGTCAGAGGTCAGTAAAAAGCACAAGAAATTGCCTAGATCTTTTTAAGAAGATCATCTGACTAATCAATATAGAAAAAAGTCAGCTTACTCTATCCCAGCACCTCATTTCTGAGGATCAAATTCAACACAATACTGGGAAAAGCAACCTTGTCCCAAGATTGCATATCAAAGAGGGTTTCCATCCTCCTTCAAAAAATGTGTCCACTCTTCAAGAACATTTTCTCAATTGTTGGGACACCTTTCCTCTGCACAACAGATAGTTCTGTGGGCAAGAACCCATTCCCGAAGAACAAAGGAAAAATTATCTGAAACCGTACTGCAAAGTCCCATTCAACTTTGCCCCAAATATTCCAGTCCACCTGAGAGTTGTTATGGTGGATTCAACGACCCAATCTTTCAAAGGGCTGTCCCCTAATCAAAGCAGATTGACAGATCTTTCAATAGATGTTAGCAAAGTGGACTGGGGAGGAATGTGGAATCAGAAGACTGTGCAGGTGACATAGAGACCTCAAGAAACTCATATGCACAGCAACATGCTGGAACTTATGGCAGTCTGGAAATCTCTCAGCCATTTTCAGAAGGATCTCAAGGGAACATCGCTCTTGTTTCGATCCGACAATGTTACAGCTGTTCAGTACCTTCTGAATCGTGGAGGACCATGAAGTGTTCAGCTCAACGGTCTAACACTGCGAATCCTCCACTGGGGAAAGAAAAATTTTCAAGCTCTTTCTGCAACCTATCTGTTCACCTCAACACCCAGGCCGACCTTCTTTGCCAGAAAAAGACAAATACAGGAGGATGGTGCTGTTACGGTTCAGTACACTCAGACAAGGAGGTATAGGTAAAAAAAATCTAAATAAAATCAATATTTGGTGAGATCAAAACAGCATCAATTCTTCTAGGTATACTTGCACACAGTTTGTTAAGGAACTCGGTAGGTAGGTTGTTCCAAACACCTTGGAGAAATAACCACAGATCTTCTGTGGAGTTAGGCAGCCTCAGTTGCTTCTATCTCTTCATGTAATCCCAGACAGACTCGATGATTTTGAGATGAGGGCCATACTATCACTTCCAGGACTCCTTGTTCTTCTTTACACTGAAGATAGTTCTTAGTGACTTTGGCTGTATGTTTGGGATCATAGTCATGGTGCAGAATAAATTTGGGGCCAAATCAGATGCCTCCCTGATGGTATTGCATGATGGATAAGTATCTGCCTGTACTTCTCAGCACTGAGGAGACCATTAATTCTGACCAAATCCCCAACTCCATTTGCAGAAATGCAGCCCCAAAGGCGAACAAACTGCCTTCTGGTACAACCAAATATTTCACAGGGATAAACATGCTAAACTGCTAGAAGTCTCATATTTTCCTAATATGCTGAATGTCACGTTATTTGTGTCACGTACCCAGTTACAGGTATCAAAATTGTCTCCATCTGCATTATGTGCTCATTACGTTTTTCAGTCTCATGTTTATGATGAAATTGTAATCTTGTTTAAAGATAAAAGTAGATATTTCACTGGTTACAGTACTATCCGATTGTTTTATAGAGGCACAATTAGTACCTTTTATCAGTAAACCAGTACTGTTTCATTGCTTGAAAAAAGATAAAAAAAATAAAGTTGATGATAACTTTTAAAATGTGACTTAATATTTCTTTCAAATTGATTCCATGACAAAGCAGTTTTGTTTTTATTTAGCAGATTGCATTACTATACTTTAATGAATCATCCTTACTGAGTTTATGTCACACCATAATCTTTGGCAGGCATGTTAAGGGGAACTAATTCTAGAAAAAAAGAATTTCCCAGGTTGAAGCAGCTCCATACTAGAGGGGATATTAAAATGTTTAAAGGAGAAATACTCTTTTTAAGTTAGGAGTACATAGAAGTCATCCCTGGTGGTGGCAGATTACAGCTTTACAATTTGCTTTTTTTATGTCCATGCCAATTTTTCAAATGCCCTTCCTCCAACTCCTAAAATATGTAATTGCTATTACCCTTCTAATGGAATTATCTCATCATATTGAACCTGCCAAAATCAGAATGGTTCAAAGGTAATGACAGAGGCTGATGTATTATGTATGTATGTATGTGTATATAGAGGGACATGTCCCATCTCAAACTCCTAAAATGTCTGGGGTACCCTTACTGGAATGTGGAGAGTATTTCCTCTACAACAAGGGTAAGCATGAAGAAGTTTATACCAGGTTACCACTGAGATGTTGATGAGTCTTTCTTTTAGAGTGTATATTGTAGCCCGCTCACCCCAACTTCTGTCATGACAAGAGTATCCTGGTATAAATATATACATATAATTAATTTTAGGATCTGGGAACTTCTCATTTTGAACCCATAAGCTTTAGTCCCAGCTTCAATCATAACAGGAGTACCCTCGCTGAAAAGGGGAGACTATTCCTTCCCAACAAGGGTCATGAAAGGGTTAATACCAGAAAAGTAGGTGATTACCTGGTATGGACTTATAATACATATATATATTAGGAGCCAGTGTGTTTTTTAGAGCCCCTGACTTAGCTTCCCCTGTCTCCTATTATGACAGGACTACCCTTGTTTGAAAGGCTTGATTCTTAATAGCAGATGATCCCTGGTATAAACATACACATATGAGTGTAATGTATTTTGGTGGGACTCTCTCATTTAGAGCATATATTTCTCAGCCACCTGCTCCTAACCACATCAGAGTACCCTCATTAGAAAGAGTGAAGTATCCCCTTTTCAGCAAGGGTACCTATTATGGTCTTGCTGCTAGGTGATCACTTGACAGAGTCATATATTTATCAGTAAATTAGTTTGGGGAAAGTGCTGAGCTGTAAAAGAGGCCTTTTTGAAAAAAAAACAAAAAAAAAAACACGGCGCCAGAAAGCCATGGTGACTAGAGATTGGAACTTAGCACTGAGCTTGTCTGCATGTAGGGAAGGAGTGTCCCTTCACTGCAGGTCAAGTTTTAGCACTCTGAAATACACATAACACACCTCCTAGAGTCAAACCAAATTTGTCAGGCCCTGCCACAATGTCGCCTCTGGTAACATTTGTGCACACTAGCAAAGGGATAGAAAGACCAGTGGCCTGTGTTTGATGGATCTAATTGTCTGCTTTCTCAAATGGTACACTTTGTTTACCTTTTCTTTATGTCTGAATTGATGACTTTTTAGTGACTTTAGGCGACTTTAAATAAGAAAATTGATAGGTTAGAATTAGTGCTCCTGACACCCCTTTATTGTATGTCAACCCACATTTAAAGTGGTACAGTTTTTTTTTGTGGGCTTGCAATAGGTTCTGAATCTATTAGACGATTCCACGCTTTTCAAATATCTTAGTACCTTTGAAGTGGTGGAAGTATAAATATATATATTTCCTCTGTGTCCAATCCACGGCTACTGTGGGTTTTGGCTCCACCCTTCAGCTGGTAGGACTAAGGCAAAATTCTTTAAATACTGCTGACTTCCTCCCCCTCCTATCAAGCTGGAAGTCAGAGGGACACGGCCTCTCTCCTATCGCCTACAAATTTTATCGTTTTCTATTATGTGTCTGGCCTTACCTTGCTCACATGGGGTGAATCCCCTTAGGCTGCCTCCCTGATCGCTGCCTCAATCTTCCCTGTATATCGGGCCTCCACTTTAAGCTCAGTCCCCATCATTGCCTCTGCACCCCGGTGTTCCTGCTTCCCTTAGGAGCGCGCTCTGCCTCTGCACCAGTTATTGCTGCGAACCAGGAAGTAGTCATGCGTTCCACAGTGAAACGCAGCCGGCGTCCAGGAAACGAGGGAGCAATGTCAGAGTCATAAAAACGGAGCAGGGAAGCAAGATGACCTCCTTAATTGTGAGTACAAGTTACCAGTACTTAGTATTTGCTAATTATATGCTTAAATCTGTATTGGGCTTGCTTTGAATATACTTATTGCTAGTCATGTCTTTTGAACAAAAGATAGACAAAACTAAGCCTTCTGCATCAGGGAAAGAGGATAAACCTGCGCCCAAGTTAAAAACATGTCTGGGATGTGAACAGAAAATCCCTGCAGAGGATTCCTGAAAGCTATGTGCAGATTGCCCTTAAACATGCTGCCACAAGTGAGGTTCCAGCCCAGTTCCAGGAATTCATGACACGGATGAGGAGCTCTTTGCAGGAGACCTTCTCATCCATGCAAGAAGCAGCAAGAAAATGTCCAAGGCACTCGGACCCGGATGAATGACCCTCCAGGGTACAGGAGGAATAGGACGAGAGCTTTATGGAAATAGAGTCTGGTGCTTCCTCTGCTGAAGAAGGTGAACTATTGGAAGATACTGGCAGTTTCCCTTTGGATAAGATTGACAGCCTTGTAAAATACATGCGTAAGTCCCTGGGTCTATCTGAGGTCCAAACAGTCCTTAAAGTAATTGATTCAGCATTTGTGGGTTACAAAAAAGTCTGCCCTCAAATACCTGTTCATGCTTCCATTCAGGATATCATCACAATGGAATGGGAGCAATGTGACAAACGCAATTCCCTCTCTCGTCGCTTTAATCACATGGACCCCTTTTCTGAAGGGGATACCATGGCCTGGCATACCCCTCCTAAGGTTGACGTGGCTATAGCCCAGATGTCTAGACGTACAACTATATTACTAGAAGATGGATCTACTCTCCGTGACCCCATGGATAAAAGAGCAGATGGGGCCCTAAATAAACAATTCTTCACCTTAGGCCAGAATTTAAAAACAGCAATGGCGTCAGTGTTTCACAAAATGCGCATCTGGCTCTCGGAACTAGAAGAAAAAATTGAATCTTCTGTTTCTAGGAGCAGAATTTTGAAAGATTTGACCACCTTCAAAGACGCACTAAATTACTCATGCGATGCCTTCCTCAACAATATCGGGCTACTGTCAAAGGCACGGGCCTTGTCAATTACATCACAACGCGCACTGTGGATCAAGTCTTGGGAGGCTGATCCATCATCAAACTACCGGCTTGTGTCCATGCCCTTTACTGGCTTAAAACTTTTCGGTGACCAGCTGAAGAAATAATTAAGCGATTATCAGGAGGAAAAAGCCCCTTTCTTCCTCAAGGAAAGAAGTCCAGGAGTCCTGCTGCTAGAGAGGGAAAATATCACCAGTAGTCCTTTCGTGAGCCAGTTCCAGCAATTAAATCAGTGCGGTCCCTTCCCCTCCTCCATTTGGGGGCAGACTGGGGGAGTTCCAGCATGCCTGGGATCATCTACAACAAGATTCGTGGGTGCTGGATATCATTCAAAGGGGATATGCACTAGAATTCCAAACTGTCCCGATACATTACCGATTCATCAAATCGGTCATCAAAAGAAAATCTCAGCTTCCCCAGATGAGATGTTCCATCCACCAGTTACTGGCCAACAAGGTGACAGAGAAAGTTCCATCGCACAAACGGTTCACAGGCTTCTACTACAGAATCTTTCCTGTTTTGAAACCTTCACGAGAATTACGCCTCATATTGGATCTCAAAAGACTTGAACACCTTTCTTACTGACCGGCACTTCAAGATGGAGACTGTCTCAGCAACAATGAAGTTAATTCCTTCATATGCATACCTTACCAGGTTATATCTACAGGATGCGTATCATCACATCCCTGTCAGACAATATCGTCGCAAGTACCTGAGGTTCCATATCCTGGGAGCCCATTATCAATACATGGTGTTCCCTTTTGGCTTGGCATCGGCACCTTGAGTCTTCACCAAGGTGTTGGCAGTAGCCATGGCAGGATTGAGGATACATCATCAAGTCCGTGCAATTCCCTACTTGGACGAAATTCTCATTGTGAGTTCATTCAAGGACAGTTCTGCAAGAAGCACTCTACAGTGCAAGACATTCCTGACCAATCTATGTTGCGTAATAAATCAAGACAAGAGCTCTCTAGTTCCCTCCCAGTCTCTCACCTTCCTGGGCATATAATGTTCAGTACCTCACTGGGACTTGCAACTCTGTCTCAGGACAGGCAAAATCTCATTCTTCTAGCAGTGTCAAGGTTTCTATGAAAAAGGATACACTCTCTAAAAAACTTCCAGAGGCTATTGGGTCATCTCTCATCCTCGTTCCAGATCCTGCCTTGGGCAAAAGTCCATGCCAGACTGACCCAGGAGAACTTCCTGACGTTTTACAGAAGAAATCCTCAAAATACCTCATTGAGGATCCCGGTCTTAAAGCCTACAATACAGGAACTATCTTGGTGGATGAACCCAAAGCACCTGATGAGAGGAACACCTCTGATGGAACCAGAGTGGGTCATCATTCATACAGACCCAAGCAATTCAGGCTGGGGAGGAATTTGGCAGCAACGTTCAGTCCAGGGCACCTGGTCCAGTCAGGAGTCCAGACTACATATCAACATAAAGGAGCTTCTGGCTGTCTGGAAGACACTAATCCACTTCAGCATCCCCCTGCAACAGTGAGCTGCTCTGATACGTTCGGACAATGTGTCAGCTGTCCAACACCTCCTCAATCAAGGAGGAACAAAGAGCAGACACTTAAACTTGCTGGCCTTGAAAATTCTGAGTTGGGCAGAAAGAAACCTCCAAAATCTGCATCCTTCCTGTCAGGCCGCCTAAATGGCCTAATTCTTAAGTCGCCACACATTGGATATGGGAGGATGTAGTCTAAAAACCGAAATATTAAATATTGTTGTAAAAACTCTAGGGTCTCAATCAGTAGATCTGATGGACACAGCAAAAAACAGAAAATGCCGCTTATACATATCCCGCTGGCCGGAACCTCAGGCACTGGCACAGGATTCTGTGAGGGTACGATGGATCTTTCCTCTGGCTTACATCTTTGCCCCTCATACCAGAAGTGATAAGAAAGATCCAGAAAGAAAAAGCAGAATTGATTCTCATAGATCCGGATTGGCCAAGAAAGGCATGGTACACAGACCTGCTTCATCTGTCAGTCATGCCACCTATACCTCTACTAGTCACAAGGGACCTTCTCACTCAAGGTCCCATAGCTCATCCGGACCCAGGCTTCTTCAAGCTCATGGCCTGGAGGCTGAGCAGGAATCTTTAAGACAACAGGGGACATCTGAGGAAGTTATTGACACCATATTAAAGGGTAGGAAAGCTTCCACAACAAGAATCATGTGTGGACTACCTTTTACAACTGGTGCGTTACATATAACATCAACCGCACCTCTATTACTCCATCACGCGTTTTGGATTTTTTTACAAGCAGGTTTCAAGAAAGGCCTAAAACCTGCATCCTTGAGAGTACAGCTCCCTGCTATTTCAGCTGTCCTGGCCACCCCCATGGCTGATAACTATCTTATAAAACGCTATCTTACTTCCATTTCAAAGATTAAGCCTACAATCAGGGATACTGTTCCTCCTTGGGACCTAGTGCTACAACAGTTGACATCACATCCCTTTTTTGAGTCTATTTCTGTCAAACATCTCACGCTCAAGGTGGTATTCCTCACGGCCATCACATCAGCAAAAAGGGTCAGTGAGTTACAGGCCCTGGTTTCAGTTCCCCCCTTTTTGTTTTTTCATCATGATAAAGTTGTTTTGCGGGCCAAATGGTCTTTTCGTTCCAAGGTGGTTTCACAGTCTCATCTGAACCAGGGAATTGAATTACCATCTTTTTGCCCTAACCTTTCACATGACGTGGAAAAAACAACTCCACAATCTGGATTTTATCTGTTTTTTAAAGATCTATCTAGACAGAACTCATCTATTCCACAAAACCTATAACTTGTTTGTATACTTTTGCGGAAAATTTAAAGGTACAACAGCTTCAAAGCCTTCCATTTCCCGATGGCTTCGGAACTGTATAATTCTGGAATATGAGTCAGCAGACATCAAACCTCTGAAAGGTATCAAAGCCCATTCCACGAGAGCTATGGCTACCTCCTGGGCACATAAATCTGCAGCAACCCCTGATGAAATTTGCGTACTGCAACCTGGATATCAGTCTCTACCTTTGTCAAGCATTCTTGACTGGATCTCCAAACATCTGAGGATGCTAAGTTCGGATGGAAGGTGCTGGAAGCAGCAATACCATTATGAGTCCGAATCAGCCCTCCCTTTTCATCTGGGTACTGCTTTGGTAAGTCCGACAGTAGCCGTGGATTGGACACAGAGGAAAAGGTGAAATTTACTCACAGCTATTTGGTTTTCCTCTGTGTCCTTCCACGGAACCCTCCCTAATTGGTTCTTGGTATTGTATTGTTTCATGCAGAGCTACAAGATTGATGTATTATGCATTTATATTGCTGGCTCTCACTAACCTCTTATGTCTCGTAGCTTGGACAACTGTATAACTACATGGGGGAGGAAGTCAGCAGTATTTAAAGAATTTTGCATTGGTCCTACCAGATGAAGGACGGAGCCAAAACCCACAGTAGGCGTGGAAGGACACATAGGAAAACCAAATATTGGTGAGTAAATTTCACCTTTTCTCTAGCGTCATTGAGGGATGCTTGGACAATGGGGTTAAGCAGAGTGCCTATAGGAGGCAGGGCACTCTAAACAAAAAACTCCTCCCACATCTCTGATTCCTAGCTGCCTTCTAAATCATAGAGGCCCGAACTCGGCCTTTGGCTGATATGGGGGTAAAAGCAGGTGATCTTCGTAGGACATAAAAAAAAGTTGTTGGTTTTTTTTCATCATTTGTTTATAATTATAGAAAATAAATAGATATAAATGTATCAATTCCACTTCAATCTAATGTATTATTATATTGTTTGGTAATTACTTCTAGAACTACAACTAAATTTACCTCAGAGCATGGTGTTTATATTTTCCACGCAGAGCACTATGCGTTTTTTGAGGCATTGCTGGTTTCCTTCTCCTCCGTTAAAATTTGGCGCTTCAGTGTGTACACTTTAGAGGGCACACATATGTATGTTTTCTCACAGAGCGGAGGCCATCTCTTCAGGAGCTCCAGAGCTTCTCCTGCTTGCAGTGTTTCTACAACAAAAAAGTGACAACCTTAGAGACAACAAGCTGTCAGGTTATTTCGCTGTATAAGAACAGGGCAGTTCATTCAGTTGTTGTAGTTTTAGAGTTTTTGCCCATCCGCTTAGCTTGCTTCAGAGGAGCAATGTTTATCTAAACTTTTAACCCCTTCACTGCCAGCTTCTTTGGGGCCAAGTTCTGTTTCTGTTCTTGGGGGTTTGGTGAGGAATTCAGTCTGCTCATTATTATTATAGCAGTGGACTACAAGTCTTTTTTAGACACTGCCTTATTCACTGTGATTTATTCTAGGAATCTGAAATTTCTCAATCAGGGCTTCCTGCTGACATTGAGATTTAAATGATTCTCTTATTTTTTATTTCTAAAATGGCAGACCGGGAGAAGAAGAAAACTAAGAGCAATAAAAGTCATATTTATACATGTAAACAATTCAATGCCAAAGTTACAAATAATAGGTCTTTGTCTGCTAAATATATATGGACTTTGAGGCTAACAGGGCTTCCACATTTATTGATACTCCCCTATGCTTGAACCAGAGTGCATCAAATCCTTACCTCGTTCACTTGCAAAATTAGAGATGATTTTTGGACAAATTGGTTACAGAAACACCTCCTGCACCACTTAAAAGATCTAGATCTAAAAACACCCCTCAATAATTATTACTCTTTCATCCTCAGATTCTTCTGATCATGGTGAATTGGTCAGTGACTGCTTTGAGCACTCCTCATCTTTTGAAGAGGATTCCAAATTACAAGATTCAGAATCAACGGACTCCTTAATTAAAGCTATATTGGATGCTTTGTAGATTTCTGATACCCAAGCCTCTAAGTTCTCTACCAAGTCTCTTTTTAAATGCGAAAAAAATCTTCAATCATATTCCCTGAATATGAAGAACTTGATCAAATACTTATGGACAAATGGAAACCCCAAATAAATATGTGGTAATTCTTAAAAAATTATCTAAGGCAGTGTTTCTCAACCAGGGTGCCGTGGCACTTTGTTGTGCCCCATTTTATCTATAACACTTTGACAAAAAAAGTGAATGTAGACTTACAACTGTATATTTAAGGCTATTGACATGCACATTATTTTTATTTTAGTTGTGAGGTCTAACAATAACTCTATATTTATGTATTTGTAACCTTCAATACACCCTTGACAAATTATATAAAATGATAGGGGTGCCTCGAAAATGCCAGACTGCGTGTTAGGGGAGCCTTGAACAAAAAAATCCTGAGAACCACTGATCTAAGGTATATCCCTTTTCTAAATCCAAAGCTGACCTTTGGTCATCAAAGCCTACAGTTGACCCTACTATATCCAGACTGTCTAAACATACCACTATCCCCGTCTGCAGCAGTGCTTAAAGATTCTGCTGACAGAAAAGTTGATTCTTTGAACAGACAGATGTTCTTTGGTTTAGGAGCAATCATCAGAGCTTCCTTTGCATCAGCCTGGGCATGCAGAGCTGCTGAAGCCTGGCAAGCTCAAATCATTCAAGGCTTGCAGGATAATGCTCCTCATGAGCATATATTCCCTCTCATAGGTTAGCTCGAAGAGTCCACCTCCTATAATGGGGAAGCCGCCATGGAGATAGCTAAACTGGCATCTAGATATTCGGCCTCTTCTGTCACAGCACATTGTGTCTTATGGTTAAAAAATTGGAAGGCAGACTCTGCTTCCAAAAGATCTTTCATTTCCTTACCCTTCAAAATCCCTTCTTTTTGGGTCTGAATTAGCCAAAATTGTCAGCCATACCACTGTAGGTAAGAGTACCTTTCTGCCTCAAAATAAACCTAAGAGAAATTGCAAACCGTCCTCTAGACAGCCTTCTAATCAGTCTTCTGGGATTCCATTTATTTTCACAAAACAAAACCTTCCTGGACATAAAAGAAATCTGTGCCCAAGGACTCCAAACCCTCTACAGCATGACATCTGGAGTGTGGTCTCTCCCACAAACTATCCTCTGGTAGGAAGGCTCCACTATATCATTCATCAATGGGTGATGTCAATTTCAGACGAGTGGGTTCTATAATTCCAAAAGAAGAGAAGACACTGGAAGCCTTTCTTCAGGCTATCTGTCAATTCCTAGACACTGGGGTAATAGTTCCAGTGCCAGAAGACCAGAAATTAAAAGGCTTTTATTCCAGTACTTTTATGGTACCCAAAAAAGATGGAGAATTCCGTCCTAGCCTGGATCTGAAAAACCTAAACCAGTCTCTCAAAGTTCCCAGGTTCAAAATGGTGTTAATCAAGTCAGTGATAGCAGCCATGGAACCAGAGGAATTTCTCACATCTGTAAACATCAAAGATGCCTACCATCACATTTTATTTGGCCCAAACACTGGGAATATCTCACCTTTGCTTAACAAAGCATTTTCAGTTTGTTGCTCTTTCGGTCTAGCCACTGAGTCTTCACCAAGGTGATGGTCCCTCTTATGGCTCACCTCAACCTGACTCCTTACATAGATGACATGTTGATAAAGGCCCCATCTCTGGATCTGGTGCATCAACATCTTCACCTTCATCAGTTTTGAAGAATCAAGGCTGGATCTCTGCTACAACCATCTCAGGAAATTCTGTTTCTAGGCCTGAGATTCAATACCAACCTTCAAAGGATGTTGGTGATTTCAGACCTTCAAGACAGAGTCCAGTCCTTCCTCTTCTTGCCAGAAGTTTCTGTCAGACACTGCATGAAAATTGTGGAAAAAATGGGAGCCAAAACAGTAGAAGTTCCCTTTGTACAGTTTCACCTGAGGCCTCTTCACTTGGACCTCATTCATAATTGGTCCAAAAATTGGCCCAAGTACCTTCATCACAGTCCACAAGGCAATCTCTCCACTGATGGCTTATAAATTCAAATCTGCTGTCAGGCAAACATTTTTACGTCACAGAGTGGGAGATAGTCACAACAGACTCCAGGCTGCTCAGATGGGGAGCTGTGCACAAAGAACTCTCAATTCAAAGCCAGTGGACTCCAATGGAGTCACGCATTCCCATAAACATCTTGCAATTACATGCAATTTACAATACACTGTTACGGTTCAGTACACTCAGACACGTTCGGTTTAGGTAAAAACACAGCTTTATTGAAGCACACAAGGAATAATGTAACCCTCATGGGTCCAGTAAGTAGCATCAACTGACACAAGACAGGTTACAAGTGGTTACCCACACAATACTGACACAGGTCAGGTAAATTGTGATACAGTGTATGAGTAGGATATACAGTGGATCCACTGGCAGAGTGGCTAGCAATGACTGCAGTACAATGTCGCTAATGCCACAGGATAGGCATAGCTTACTAGCACGGTTCCACTACTGTGGACTCCCACCGTGGACTACAAAGGCAAATCAGAGCTTGTGCCAAATGGAGGCCCAGCGGAGAGATTGACACCAGTGCTGTTGCTATGACCCAAAGGGTTAATGTGCTCACATAAATGGCAGACAACCAGAAGCGCCCAACTGACCTACTAAATGGTACGCCCTGGGTATAGGTAGCAAGCACACAAGATAGCAATTGGATACGAGGCAGCGCCCCTGAAGGGGTTAATAATCGCTATGGTCTGGATAACAGCAACCACGGAATGCGCCCAACTGAACCTAAGGCGACCAAGCAATATAACATGGTGTAGTAGGATACAGGCACACTGAGACTCTGAGCCAACTGGAATGATAGGACAGGGTACCGGAGACGTGAGACACAGTTAGAGGGAAGCATGCACTGTAAGCAGCCGGAACTGCCAGGTAAAGTCCAGGAACCAACGCAAACCGGTTCAGTAGCCAGCACAGGAACGTAGCCAAGCTGAGTCGGAGCAGGAACGTCAATCTCACCGGGTCGGTACATGGAGCAGGAACGTCAATCTCACCGGGTCGGTACACGGAACAGGAACGTCAGCCAGGCCAGGTCAGAACAGGAAGCAGGAACGTCAGCCAGTCCGAGTCGGTACACAGAATCAGGAGCAATGACTAATGGCGTGGTCAGGCAGTCCGGGGTTATACACTGGATCAGAATCACAGAACTATCGCTAGGCATCAGGTACACCACGAAAGGGCATAAGCCAAGTGACAGCCTAGGGTATAAAAAGGCTGTCACTAGGAGGAGCAATACAGCGCAGCCAATAGGAGAGCGGCAAATGAGAGATGGACAGAATGTCGCTCAGATCACAGGCGGTGTGATAGTACCCTCCTCTCAAAGACCCCACTCCAAGAAGAGGGCCCAGGCTTACTGGGGTACTTGGTATGAAAAATGCGCTGCAATCTGGGAGCATGCAGGTCCTTGGAGTCCACCCATGAATGCTCCTCTGGGCCGTAGCCTTTCCAATGGACCAAATACTGCAGTTTGCCTCTGAATCTGTGTGAGTCAATGATATTTTGCACCTCATACTCCTCTTGGCCTTGGATCTGAATAGGGCCTGGTGCCACGGGGCTGGTAGTATAGCGATTACAGACCAGAGGCTACAGCAGTGATACATGGATTTTCTCTCTCAGCACATTATCGCCCAATGGCTTGAATGAAGGGATGAGACTCATAGCGCATTTGGAATGAGTATAACCAACACGCACTACATTAATAAATATATATCTAGATAGTAAAGATCAATTAGTGATTTTCTATTTTGATTAGAGAATTAATATGCATTGGCTAGAGTGCTATAGTTTCCAATATAATATAATCTCTTCCATTTAAATAAATAGAATCGTCTCTCAGATAATTTTAGTATTATGATTATCATTGTCAGTGTTAGATATGTAACTTAGGGTAGAAGTATCTGTGGGTCAATTGATTGAGATACAAGTTTTTCTGGAGAATTTTATTTTATTATTATAAATCTCCTTTGATCTATGTCTAGATCTATGAAATACTAAAAGCAGTCCAAGATACTTATTTTTTCCCTTAATTATTACTATCCTGCATAAAGTAGCCTTAATATAATTTATTATGTATAGACATATAAAGGTCCAGTTTTCTCTCTATGCCAGCGAGTAGTTATGCATTACAATGAAAGTACGGGATACACTGAAATATAATGAATTCCAATGGGATGATTATTTTTGGAATGAATATATTATTTGTATTCTTATGATAGTAGAATGTAATACCCAGATGGTATGTTACATCAGGGTGCATTATGGTTTGTTCCGTTTATTCATAAGTGTATGACTCATTAATTTATACTTTTTCACATAGTGATTATTCTTATAAAATATATCATTACTTCTGTTGCACTTTGAAATCCAAGTTTCGTTTAGTGATACTGTTGTAGGTGGTGCCGTTTTACATATTCATTAAGCACTGCAACATTGTGTCACGATATGGGATTGATTGGATAGTTTGTTTTTCAATGACAGATGATTTATCCAATGAATGGAGGCTTTTTTGCAGCGATGGATCACGATTACACTTTAAAAACCGGCAAGAGATGCCGGCTTTTAACCCTATGTGAAAGCCAAATGTGGCGAAAGGTACGTTGGGTTCACGGAGGCAGACTCATGTACTCTGTGGTCTCCCAATGATTTCTGGTTTCAGGGAGTGTAGATGTTAGGTTAGCTTTCCGCTGGTCATTACGATCAAACGCATCAAGGTGCCTTTTACCAAATGATTTTTGCAGGCTATACCTTGGTTGCTTTAACCTTTTTGTGTGATCACCTTTTGAGATTGGCGTTTAGGAGGTAGGGTCTAGTTTAGTATCTCCTTAGCATTGCCATTAATATTGGCTTTATATTAAAATTATTAACATCGGCAGATGTAATGTTTAAAAAAGTGAGTTAGAGTTTAACTCTTTATATGCCATTACGCAATGATAGCTACCTAACGTACTTTATCAATTTAGATCTGTAGTGGGAATTTGCTACATTGAATAACAGTATAGATAGTTCATAGCGTGCATGTATGTCCAGTTGATATATATTTGACGGCCGAATACAACTGAAAGTGCACGCGTGATACTGCTACTTATTTTGCTAATATTGCTGTGAATAATATTTATTATCACGAAATTGTGATACTCCAGTAGATATATAGATCCAGTAATCACAGGGTTCATTTTAAAATTCGCCTTTGTGTTTTTATGTGGATGTAATAAAAGTTATATTTTAATTTTGTTTTTATAGTATCGTGTCCCTATTTGATAGACATATCACTACACATATAAGCCAGGTATCTCATTTTGGAAGATGGGATTGGTGCTGTTTTTACGCTTCTTTTCTGTCTATCTTTATTAAATTGTATTCATCAGCCTAGCACATTCCCTTTGGAAAAATATCACTTCCTACACTATAAATAGGCAGTGCACCATATTTTTCTTTATATAGAGGGTTAAAACCTGTTGTCTGTTGTGAGAAGGAGTAAACTAAAAGCAGGCTAGAATGAAGATAATTTATAAATACTGGCTACTGCAGAATTATTTTCTTCAAACTAAACTGGGACAAAAAAAGGACTTAGAGATAGTATTATTGTTTGTATACAAAATAAAGGGATAGAAATGTTTCACAATAATAGCAGCTCCAATTAATCTTCATAGAATTTTTGCCATGGAGAGTGTTATTTCAATACTGTCAGAGTTGTAGTTCAAGAGTAATTGAATGATAAAGTATCCCCCTCCCGCCCCTTTTACTGATGTAACACTGCTCACCTCAGAGCAGCAAGGTGGTGTCCAGGTGGATGCAGAGAGGGACAATCTTCAGTGAGCATAAGGAAAAACCTGAAAAAACTGTCAAGGGGGGCAGGGTTTTCATTGTTCGCACAGTAAGAAGATTGTCCCTTGCTGTGAGCTGTCTGGTCTCAAGAGGTGAGGTGGCTTACAATAGGTAAAGGGGAAACGTTATCATTCATTTACTCTTGAACTACATTGCTCACTGTAATGAAATAACACTATCCATGGCCCAAATACTATGAAGATTAATTGGAGCCTCTGATTTAAGGAAATATTACTATCCCTTTAAGCTTCGATCCTACGTCATAGTTTTTTAACAATGCAGAGCGTTATTAGATTGCTTTAACTAGTCTAGTTCATATGAAATTATATTATAAAGTTTCCCCCTCCTGCCCCTTTTGACTACATAATGCTGCCTCCCCTCAGATCTGGAATCCGGTCATGCTACCCCCCTCCCACACACACACACACACACCCTTGGTGAGGGAGAGTAGGTTTTTCCTTATGCTGAAAGAACATTATCTGGACCAGCTTGCTGCTGTGAAGAAAGGCAAAAGGGGCAGGAGGGGGACACTTTATTATCTAATTTCGCATGAACTAGACCAGATACAGCATTCTAATAACTCTGCATTGTTAATAAACTATGATGTATGATCAAAGCTTAATTTTTCTGCAAATACTATTATTCCTTTAAGATAAATGGAGATTACCTACATCACTTACATTTTGCAGACCATATCCTACTCTTTGCCAGTAGTCCTGAATAACTGCAAGAAAGCATTGAACGGCTTCAACAGTAAAGCAAAAATTTTGGTCTTGAGATGAATATCAACAAAACACAATTTTCCATGCCAAGAAACCTCACAGTAGATGGACAAGAACTGGAAGAGGTATGTTTACCTTAGACAGAAAATGTCACCTGATAGGAACACAATGATGGAAACTGAGTGACAAGTAAAATTGGAATGGCAGACATTTGGAAAACTTTGTAGTACTGTCTTTAACCCCTTAGCGACCCTTGACGTACCAGGACCGTCAAGGGTAAATGTGACCGAACGACCCTTGACGGTCCTGGTACGTCAAGGGTTAAACTCTTCCATCGCGGCCGCACGGAGCGATGGAAGAGTTCAAGCCGCTTGTTACTAAGTGTCCCGGTATCGGGACACTTAGTAACAAGCGGCTGAAACATTGTTGCAACATGCGATTCGCTTCAAAAGCGAATCACATGTTGCAAAACCTGAATGACAGGGACAGTATTTGTAAATACTGTCCCTGTCAGATCTCTCTGCCTCCCTCCACCTTGCACACTGCTGAGGTGGAGAGAGACAGAGAGACATGGTGTTCCAGTGTGCCTGTTAAAAAAAAAGTAAAAAAAAAAGTTTAAATAAAGAAAATTAACCCTTTGATCACTGTTCTGCAGTGATCAATAAGTGCCCCCCCATCTGATCACTCTTGGAGTGATCAATTTGCTGCAGATCAGTGTTTTCTGATCTGTGGGACACCCCCCAACCCCCTTGAATTTTTTTAGATTTTTTTAAAAAAATGTAAAAAAATTTTTAAATTTTTTTTAATTTTTTTTTTTTTTTTTTTTTTTATAATAAATATAGTTTAGGTATTTTGGTAGGTAGTTGGGTAGGTTTAGTGTAGACGTGTGTTAGGGAAAGTTTTAGGGATAGATTTAGGTTTAGGGGAGAAAAAAAACAAAAAACAAAACCAAACCCCCCCCCCCCCCCCAAAAAAAAATAAATAAATATATAATAAGCGCAGTTTAGATAGGTAGTTCAATTGGGTTAGGTAGCTTCAGGATAGACGTAGGTTAGGGTAAGTTATAGGGTTAGATTTAGGTTTAGGGATAGCGTAAGGAAAAAACCCCCCCCAAAAAACCCCAAAACCCCCCCCCAAAAAAAAAAAAAAAATATATATATATAATAAGTGCAGTTTAGATAGGTAGTTCACTTGGGTTAGGTAGGTTCAGGATATACGTAGGTTAGGGTAAGTTTTAGGGTTAGATTTAGGTTTAGGGATAGCGTAAGAAAAAAAAAAAAACCCCAAACCCCCCCCCCAAAAAAAAAAAATATATATATATAATAAGTGCAGTTTAGATAGGTAGTTCACTTGGGTTAGGTAGGTTCAGGATATACGTAGGTTAGGGTAAGTTTTAGGGTTAGATTTAGGTTTAGGGATAGCGTAAGAAAAAAAAAAAAAGCTTTTTTAGTGGGCAAAATGCAGCGCAGATACAGCGTTGAAGAGGCATATGCCTTTTTGGCGTCTGACTCTGAGGCAACAGACACTGCGTCAGATTTTGACATAGCGCAGTTTTCAGAAAGTGAGAGCAGCTCTAGTGATGACGCTGGGCCTTCTGTCAAGAAAAGACGCACTGCCCCAAGAGCTGCTCTGGCAACTGCCCCAGCACCTGCCAAAAGAACTGCCCAAAGACCTACCAAAATACCTACCCAAAGAAATGCCCCAAGTGCTGCCCCAAGAGCTGCCCTGGCAACTGCCCCAGCACCTGCCAAAAGATCTGCCCAAAGACCTACCAAAGAAATGCCCCAAGTGCTGCCCCAAGAGCTGCCCTGGCAACTGCCCCAGCACCTGCCAAAAGATCTGCCCAAAGAAATGCCCCAACACCTGCCACTCCGGATCCTAATGAATGGGTATCAATTTATGCCCACAAATCTCAGAATTCACAGGCAACCCAGGGATTCAAATTGATGTGGAAGGATTTACCCATGATCATTTTTTTGATTTGTTTTTGGGGGAAGACATTTTAGGTGAAATTGTTTCCCAAACCAATTTGTATGCAGCCCAGTATACTGCCGCCAACCCTAAGTGTGAAAAACGCTGTTTTTTGTTTTTTTTTTACTTACGTCATGGTTTAGGAGGGATTGGTGGTAAAATGGCAGTGTATAAAATTGGAAAACACACCTAAAACGAGAGCCTGGGGTGTCTACTTTCCAAAAATATACACTTTTGGGGGGAAATCTTAAAAAAAGAGCACTGTTACACAGCCCCAAATGAGACATGGCACCAGTAACGCAAGCTGTGAAGATTCAAAGTGTGAACCTGGAAACGCGCATGTTCCAATTTGGCCCCCATAGCTCCCCCAAACCATGAGAAAGCTATGCATATGGGGTATTGCCGTACTCAGAAGAAGGAGCTGAACACTATTCAATTCAGTTTATAAAATCTTCACCTATTCTGTGCTTGAAATTCACATCAAAATTGAAGGCAAAGTGTGAAAAATGCTGAATTTTTTTTACTTACGTCAAATTTTCACAGGATTGGTGGTAAAATGGCAGTGTATAAAATTGGAAAACACACCTAAAACGAGAGCCTGGGGTGTCTACTTTCCAAAAATATACACTTTTGGGGGGAAATCTTAAAAAAAGAGCACTGTTACACAGCCCCAAATGAGACATGGCACCAGTAACGCAAGCTGTGAAGATTCAAAGTGTGAACCTGGAAACGCGCATGTTCTAATTTGGCCCCCGTAGCTCCCCCAAACCATGAGAAAGCTATGCATATGGGGTATTGCCGTACTCAGAAGAAGGAGCTGAACACTATTCAATTCAGTTTATAAAATCTTCACCTATTCTGTGCTTGAAATTCACATCAACATTGAAGGCAAAGTGTGAAAAACGCTGTTTTTTTACTTACGTCAAGTTTATGAGAAAGTGGTGGTAAAATAGCCGTGTACAAAATTTGAAAACACACCTAAAATGAAAGCTGGGGGTGTCTACATTCCAAAAATATACACGTTTGGGGGGAAATTCTAAAGTGCAGCACTGGAACATAGCCCAAAATGAGTAATGGCATCAGTTAACCAAGATGTGAAAATTCAATATTTGTTCAAAATTGGGCCCCGTAGCTCCCCCAAACCTTGAGAAACCTATGCATATGGGGTATTGCTGTACTCAGAAGAAGGAGCTGAACACTAAACAATGCATTTTTAAAAATCTTCACCTATCATGTGCTTGAAATTCACATCAACATTGAAGTGCAAGTGTGAAAAACGCTGTTTTTTTAACTTCCGTCAAGATTTTCGAGCGATTGTTGGTAAAATGGCTGTATAAAAAAATTGAAAACATACATAAAATGAAAGCCTGGGGTGTCTACTTTCCAAAAATTATATACTTTTGGGGGGAAATCTTAGAGTGGAGCACTGTTACACAGCCCCAAATGAGACATAGCACCAGTGATGCAAGCTGTGAAAATTCAAAGTGTGAAACTGGAAACGCGCATGTTCCAATTTGGGCCCCGTAGCTCTCCCAAACCTTGAGAAACCTATGCATATGGGGTATTGCCGTACTCAGAAGAAGGAGCTGAACACTAAACAATGCATTTTTAAAAATCTTCACCTATCATGTGCTTGAAATTCACATCAACATTGAAGTGCAAGTGTGAAAAACGCTGTTTTTTTAACTTCCGTCAAGATTTACGAGCGATTGGTGGTAAAATGGCTGCGTAAAAAAATTGAAAACATACATAAAATGAAAGCCTGGGGTGTCTACTTTCCAAAAATATATACTTTTGGGGGGAAATCTTAGAGTGGAGCACTGTTACACAGCCCCAAATGAGACATGGCACCAGTGATGCAAGCTGTGAAAATTCAAAGTGTGAAACTGGAAACGCGCATGTTCCAATTTGGGCCCCGTAGCTCTCCAAACCTTGAGAAACCTATGCATATGGGGTATTGCCGTACTCAGAAGAAGGAGCTGAACACTAAACAATGCATTTTTAAAAATCTTCACCTATCATGTGCTTGAAATTCACATCAACATTGAAGTGCAAGTGTGAAAAACGCTGTTTTTTTAACTTACGTCAAGATTTACGAGCGATTGGTGGTAAAATGGCTGCGTAAAAAAATTTAAAACATACATAAAATGAAAGCCTGGGGTGTCCACTTTCCAAAAATATATACTTTTGGGGGGAAATCTTAGAGTGGAGCACTGTTACACAGCCCCAAATGAGACATGGCACCAGTGATGCAAGCTGTGAAAATTCAAAGTGTGAAACTGGAAACGCGCATGTTCCAATTTGGGCCCCGTAGCTCTCCCAAACCTTGAATAACCTATGCATATGGGGTATTGCTGTACTCAGAAGAAGGAGCTGAACACTAAACAATGCATTTTTAAAAATCTTCACCTATCATGTGCTTGATATCAACAGTAGTATTGAAATGTAAGTGTGAAAACTGCAAAAAAACAAAATATTACCACAATTTTGAAATTTTTTTCTGGAAAAATAGCTGCATGAAAAACTCCAAAATTCTCCTGATTATTTACCTTATGTTGTGTAGTTTTCAGAAACATATACCTTTTGTGGGACATTTTTGGTTCTGGCACCGTCAGCTAAGCTATGATGCTCACATGCCAATTGTTGAGAAATTACAAGTTGGAAATAATGGCATCCATCTTGTAATATTTACCTTGTAAATGTGAGGAAGTGATTGAAATACTAGGCATATGGGGTATTCTTATATTCAGGAGAAGCAAATGAATATATTTAGGGGTATTTTTTTGTCATAAACTAATTGTATGCAAATCCTGACACGAAAATATAAGCAAAATGTTGTTTTTTTTCAATTTTTTTCCTCTTTTTTTCTATTTTAATCAAATTAAACAATGAGGTATTCATATAATTGTGGTATCAAAAGAAAGCCCTACTTGTGCTTAAAAAAACAGTATATAATTTATGTGGGTGCAAAAAAGGAATTAAAGAGAAAATATGGTTGAACAAAGACATAGTCAAAAAAGTCAAAATTGCTCCGGTCCTTAAGTCAAATCAAACTCAGATTTTCCCGGTCCTTAAGGGGTTAAGACAAATTTACCACTCTGCTTAAGTGAAAAGTTTTTGACCAGTGTGTCCTCTCAGTTCTTACTTATGGCAGTAAAAAATGGATACTGGATTCCAAAGTCATACAAAAATCTAAGATTATGCAGAAAG
Source organism: Rhinophrynus dorsalis (assembly GCA_037306005.1). Classification (NCBI taxonomy): domain Eukaryota; kingdom Metazoa; phylum Chordata; class Amphibia; order Anura; family Rhinophrynidae; genus Rhinophrynus; species Rhinophrynus dorsalis. Next base: position 158,760,488 of record CM074719.1, read on the forward strand.
GTATCGAACATTGAATTCTGAACATAACAAGAAGAGACAGAAAAACGTGTACTTGGATTTGTCCGCAAACAAAGCTCTATGACATCATTTGAATGATTAAAGCACCTGAAATGGAAATGGGTAGGCCACATAGCAAGAAGATCTGATGGTACATGGCGCAAACTAATATTGCAAGAAGACTAAAGCCAAGATGGGTAGAGGAAATTACCAAATTTGTTGTTGCAACAAAAGGCACAGGACTGAAGTTGTTGGAGGCTTGCTGAGGACGCCTTCATCCTTCAGTGGACTGACAATGGCTGAAGGTGATGATGATTGATTATATATAATATACTAGTGTACACGGGCGTATCTCTGTATGTAATGGCAGAGTTCAGGCAATGTCTACTGTGCATGCATTTGGGCATCGTCTACTGAGCATGTATCGGCAGAGCTCGGGTGCCACTGCGCATGACTGCCTGCGTTCAGGCAGTCTCTACTGTGCATGACTGTTTCGGACAAACATATATCTGGTCTCTTATATTATAGGATGCTGATTACTGTGTGTTACTTTTTATGTTTACATAAGATAAAAGGTATGTAAAGTCCCACATTAAATTACTTCTTACACATATACCTCGTAAATAATGTGTTGCAACATTATAACACTTTATTAAAGGGACAGTTTGGGTAATGTAATAAAAATTCTGGAGAAATGGGAGTTTTTACCTCTTGATTGCTAGAGGTCTTGCACTGAACATATCTCTAAAAATCAATAGCTTTATAGTCCCATTTAGATCAGTGGGAATTTTTGGCACCTATAGTGTTTGTGTGTGCCAGATTTCCTCCAATTTGGTTTAGTACATGAACCTCAATTTAACTTAAAAAGGAAATAGTGCATATCCATTTAAAGATCATGTTCCTAGCTGACATTTGCAAAAACATTTATATGGCTCAAGTAATTTTCATGATGCTTGGCTATGATGGCCTAGAATCTAATTTGAACTGCTACTATGAGCTTCTAGATGCTGGATAATGATGGAGGTAGAGAACATTGACAGATCTCTGCATAATCTTTTTGCGGCCAATGCCAGGTAAAGGTGAAGTTCTATAGTCTATTGCCTGGTAGAGATGAACAGTAATAGACAAGATACTGAGCGCTGATTGAAGAACAGGATTCGAACAATAGGAGGAGTTTCTGAAGTCAGGCTGCAATACTGATACTGATCCACTGTTACCTGTTAACAACAAAAAGACAGAGACACCGGTGGGAGAACATTTTTGCCAGCCAGACACAGTGTCAGGGACATTAGACTGACTGTACTGATGGGACAATTTCGCACTCAGAGGGACAAAAAGGTATGGGATGTAAAATTAATGCTTCGATTTGATTCTTTGACTTATGGGCTGAATAGAGACAGAGAAGTTCTGTCACATTATCACCTTATGGATTCACCTCTACAACAGTCCCTCTGGGATCATAAATACCTGGACTCCTCAGAGGAAGAATGCAATTTAAATCACATCCTCTACCATTGACTGATCAAAGAATCAGTGTCTGGCTGAACTTTCTTATCTGATTTCCATTATAAACAATGTAACGTGTACTTGTATTTAAGAGAGATGTTTTCATATTTATCTGTATAACATGCCTGAGGAAGAGACCTAAGAGGTCTTGAAAGCTTGCATTCTAAATCTTTTTAGTTAGCCAAAAAAGGTATCAACTTTACAAAAAAAATCTGCAGTACAGGTACAGAATGCTGGTGCCAGTATAAAGGAAACCAGCAAGAGCAGCACTGATGGAGAGCCACCTGAATAGTACTCTGCTCTGCAGATGCTTAAAGGTACATTAGTCACCAGAACCCAAAAGTACAACAGCAACTGAGAAGCTGGGGCAATCACAAACTATTGGAACAAGTCTAAAAGTGCTGCACACCAGAGGCAATAAGCAGAACGAAACTAGCAGGACACAGCATAAACAGACTCAGACAGCAAAGGACTGGAACAGAACTGGTTCAGCAGAAGCAAACAAAACTTCAGCGAAGACGAGAACAGATTCAGTTCAGTAACTGCAGAACCTGGACTGATTTCAGCAACTGGACTGATTCAGCAAAAGAACTGGTTTGGCAGCAGAACTGGTTCAGCTGCAGTGGATCAATTCTGGAGCAGGCAGCAAAAAATTCTTTGGACTGGAACAGGACTGGTTCAGCAACAGTGGATCAATGCAGAAACAAACTCCAAACAAAAGCGTTGTCAGTAAAGCTGTTCAGAAACTGGCGAACAGGAACAAACTGCTAACTGCATACATGGGACAAGGCCAAACAGGAAGCTTTGAGTAAGAACCACTGCAAGGAAGAGGCATCTTTATAAAGGAGACCAGGTGATAACAAAAGCTGTACCAAACACTAAGTCAGGCCACAGCGCAACAGGTAATCGCTGCTCTTCTCATAAGTCTTACAGCAGCTATCAGTGGCTATTCGGGCAAATCTGATTATCAATCTTGTTAAAAACATATAACCCAAATAAGATAATTACTATGAGTTTAGCCTTGTTCTTTTAAGAGATTCTTAACTTCTATTTGTCTGTTTTCCTCAATTGTACATCAATCATTAAAATCTAGTATACACAAAGAGGGGACAACATGGTCATGCATAGCTGTCTATACATCTCAGGGAAGAACAGGCTTATCACAGATTTTAATGTTTGTGTATCAAAGGGCAACATTCACAAATGCTGGTTTGCAATACATGATATTTAAAAGAGTATGAGCTCTTTTCATTTTTAGGTGATAATGTCCATTTAAAGTTTGAATGTATCTACCATCACAGCTTGACTTCTGTTACTGGGATTGGTTCTTTACATCTCACAGAGTGAAAAGAAAAGTGCAACCACAGAAGAAAGATCTGCCATTCCTCAGATTAGAGTCTTTGTTCAGCGGAGAAGAAAAGAACAATGGAAAGAACTAAACAATCCAACACAATGTAAAAAGAATGATAGGAAAGAAAAGCTGCTCTTCTTCTCTAAAGAAATGAAACACATTGTAATGGCAAAAATACATCTTGCAGGAAAAACAGGCGGATTCCAAAGGAGGAATATACTAAGGCTAGATTAAAGGAATTCTAACACCTTCACTTAATGACCTCCCACTCAACTTACTACGGCCAGGAAAATTGAATTTTATGTTTGAATCTTTGTTTAGGAGGAAACATCTTAATTCAGTCCTACATATAGATGGATATATCAGATGCAGGCAGGACTAATGCACTCAAACTGCTGTTCCCACTGTACAGAGTAGTCTTCTGTGATTTATGCACTCTGCCAGTTCCAGTGTGAAATAACAAAAAATGAACGTTCCAGTGGACAATGTTTGAATACAACAGCTCTGTAACCAACTGTCATACCCACATCCATGTTCATGAGATCTGGGATGGATTGAAGATGTTACCTCTTGAAGGATAAACACAATTCCTAGTGGCAATTAGAATTTTCAGGCCATAATAAGGCAAGTTGGAGGTTAATATTAGGAGATGCTTGTGTTCCTTTTAAGTAGGCTACATGAAGACTTTGTTTCAGGTACGTTAATGTTAGGCAGATTTAATCACTACTGTTGTCAGATGTATCCTTCTCTCATTTTATTTATCCTCTTTTGTAGATGCATGTGATAAGGGAGGGACCTCGGATAGAAGGAAAGTCTATTGACAAGACCGTTACGCTTCAGCTCAATAAAATAGAAATGTATATTAGCTGATTTGGACCACATTGGATACATCCAAATGTGTTAAAGACAAATGCTTTATTAACCCTTTAAGGACCAGAGGGGTGTGCAGCTAATTGTGAAGCAATGCTTTGCATACCCCTCTGGCCCATAAAGGGTTAAAACACAATGCAATGGAGATCACTGAGATTCAAGGGAATTTTTATATTATTTTTTCTCCCCGTTATGCATTTGGTTTGCCCCAGAAGTACTCCAGTTTTACTTAGTACATTAGCCTAATTGGTTGTGTTGAAATATTGGATAACATCAAGATCATAAAGTTGCATTGAAAATGGTTTTTTCTCTTCCACTCCCACGTGTTTGGCACATATGTTAAGTTGATCATGTGGCTTATAACTCCTTCCTCCTGATTAAAAATGTTTGGTGATGCTTTGACAGAGCTTTAATTATACAGCTCCTTTGGTCCTAAATGTCAGTTGATCTCTATGGGAAGACCTAGACATTCAATGTTTAAAACAGTGAAGAAAGTTAGTAGTATTCAAATGCAAATCAAGCCAAGAATACAACAGTCAGAAACAACATTTAATGGAAATGGGTACAGTTAGGCCTGTCCACTAGGCCTAGTCACACAGGCAACAAAACACAGCAATGGTATATTGGTTATGTTCCTTGTGCTGAAATGTAAGCTGTTGGCCTGTGATGCCTTTCACACTAGCAGCTATCATCTCAACAAGCTGCATCCTTACTGCTCTTCCACAAGATCATAATAAAGATGCAGGTGGATGGATCTGCACAGTGGCCTATGTAGTTGCTTGCAGATCTTTTACATGAGCAACATTGGAAGATGTGATGCTTGTGTCCTTTTATAAAGAAGTCAGATATCCTTTTTTGTGTTGGGATTCTGTTGTAGTCTATAGCTGTGTAGTGGCATTTCTGTCATGTCCCGTCCTTTTTTTCTGGTCTTTTCCCTGACTCATTTTCTGGATTTATGTTGGTTTCCTTCTTTTGCCAGATCCTTGCTCCTAGTCCTGGTTTTTACTTTGTCCTGAGCCATTATCAAGCACCAGTTCTCCAGTGCTGGTGTCTGATCTTGGCATTCTAGCTTGTCGAGTTCTTCCCAATCCTGTTCCTGAGTTCCCATTACCCTTCCTCCAGTTTGATTTCTGTGTACCGACCTTGGCTTTGTTTCCTGACTACTCTTCAGCTTAACGTCTTTATACCTCGCTTCCAGTATTGATTTTCCGTTACCGACCCCATCTCTTCTTCTTGACTGCCCTTCTTCTTGTCAGTTTTGTAGCTCCTTTCTCTCCTGTTGCGGATACTACTTGACCAACCATTTGACTATCCTGTTCCTGTCTGTTTAGAGTTTGATCCTCCTGTGTCCACATTTCATACTGGATCAGTCTGAGTTCAACTATTCGACCCTCAGTCAATCCTGCTTCTGTCTCCTGCTGTTAGACTCTGTCGACCATCAGTTGGATTCCATCCCTAGTAGTCGAAGTCTGAATCATTCACCAGTCATTTGAATCAGAGAGTTGGAGTTTGACTTCCAGACAATCAGCTCTTCCTGTTCTGGCACAGTAGTATTCGACTAGTAGCTCAGGTACTTGATTTTCTATTTCTATGCCGTCCAATAAAGCTTACAGGTACCATAGGGAGGTGACAGCTCCTCATAGTAGGTTGGAACAATTTTTCAATGAAATTGCAGGGGCAGAGCCTCCCTATCCTCCTAGCTGGCTAGCCAGCTACTCCCCTCCAGTTATGATTTGTTCCTCGTTCTGGTAGGAAGGTTGTGAACAGTTCTGCATTTTAATTATTTTATTATTTTTATTTAGATACTAGTGTAATAGCCTGGGTCAGGCCAAGGTCAGGGTAATGTTAACCCTATGAGTGCCAGAGGGGTACATTGAGTACCCCTCTGGCACTCAAAGGGTTAAGCGGCCCCTACCTCACTGCTCCATGCGATGCAGTCTTGCGCAGTAGAGACTGGCTGAACGCGCGCAGTCTCTACCGTGCATGACGGCTTCTGACAAAACATCCTAGCAAATTATTATATAGGATGGAGTGTCCAAATTCCCTCATTAGGAGGATTACCATTACTGGCTTCCCTTTGGAGGATTGCCCAGTTTACCGAATCTGCTTGTGGACCCTTTCAGCACTGGGAGAGAACCATGCAAACCATGTCTATCTCTCCAGAGGGAGTCTCTCTGAGGCTTCATCCTTACAATGCTAATCTGAAGAAAGAAGACCTGTGGAAAAGGTGAGCAACCCTTTGAGTGCTATGGTCCACTATCCCACTGTCCCTACAGCACAAGGGTTCATTGGAGTTCTTATAACGCCAGCATTCATGTTGGGTATTATCAGTTTACTAATGGTTGCTGATCTGGGATCTGTTAAGTTTTATTTAACCCCTTCCATGCCAGTATTGGTCAGCTGGGGGTCTTAGATACATGTTTTATTTAATTTGTATATTGTGTATGGTGTTTTTATGTGTGCTTACACTTTCCAAACACTTTTTCGATTTTTGTTTAAAATTTGAATTCTGGCACGCTTTACTGCATAGCCGCGAGGTGCCATTGATCTCTATGGGACAGCCATTTCTGGGACATATCTCCACAACCACTCTGAGTACCGAGTTGGGAGATGGCTCATTCTACTTGTCTCCACTGCCCTAACTATCGGTGGACATTGTCAGTGTCTTGGGGGTCCTGGGGGATTCGGTTCTTTTCTTGGTACTCTGTATAGAGGAATCTATGTTTTCCATAAATGCCTGTTTCACAGGCTGTTTTCTGATTGGTTCCCCGTGCGGATGCCATTTTGACTTCCTCTCTTTACAAGTGTCATACGCAGGGCTTGGTCTCCTCAGCTTTCCTTCTCAGGTTAACCCTTTGCAGATAAGTACATTTTAGGCTTTCTGGGGTGAAATCCTTAATTTGTGTAACAGTATTTGGGTCTTCCATTACTGTATTGACACTTTTCTCCTGTTAGGATGATGGATATACTTGGACATGGGGCTAGCCCTAAGGCTAAGAACTCAGGGGCACCTCAGGCTTGCAAACCAGGCACACGTTTTAGACCATTCCAATGAAGGGATTCGTTGTCAATAACGCGCTTGCGGCTCTGCTGCAGAGCCTCCGTGTCGACCGACACGGATCTCCTGCTGACAGCTAGCATCGAACTTGATAAATGATAAATTTTTTTGCATTTAGCTCAACTTTTTAAGCTCTTCTAAATGCAAAAAAACTTTTTTTGGACATTACTAACCCTTTAAACTGTTCTTAATATTATTACTCTCAATAATGTGGGAAAAGAAATAAAATTAAATATCATCTGTTATTTTCTTCCCTATCTGATTTTGCTTCTAGGAGGCACTGCCCTTTTAAAAAGCCTGTGTAAAGTTGAAGAACTCTTACTCAAAGAAGTAAAAATGTAGTGATGAAATAACTTTGAAAGAATCTAGTGGCGGAATGCCTTAAAGCTGATTTTTGCCAAATGTTGAGCATAATTTTCATGCCTTTGTTATGCAGTTTTTCCACTGAAACATTTTTCCTTCTCAATTAAAAATGTACACACTGTAACCGCAAAGGGGCGGGGTATAGTAGTACTGTTCTGCACTAAAATAAGCACTGGAACTGGACTTGTGTGATCAGCACATGCCTAATGCCACAAATACGCCTCTATACACGGCTTGCACCACAAGAAGGATAGTGGGGCACTGTCTGGGCATTCCTTTCCTCCACTCCTTGCTTAACCCTTTAATGACCAGAGGATTGTGCAACACATTGCGGGGGATTTAAGGACTTTTCATTTCCCACCTAGCTCCAGAATTGCACCTTGTGGGATTCTTGTATGATAATTATTCTCAGAACTTCAGTGTGAGTGATGGAATTCTTTTGACTAATGGCCCGAGTATATCTTAGCCATCTAGATCTAATTCTGTTGTCTACTCCTCATTCCTGCCGAAAACATGTTGGGATCTGTGTCCCTGTACAATTGTAACAGTTCCTCATTTTCAGTTAACATTTTTGTGCTGAAGAATAAAGCCCATCTTGCTTAGCAGACTGACAGCAAAACAAAAATAACTTTCAAGATAAGGAGTCCATGTTGTCAGTAAACAAGTAAAATATCGGCAACTTAAAATTTCACGATCAGGAGTCTTGTCATAGGTCTTCTATACAAGCATTCTTTTTCTTCATTCTCTGTCACTTGCTTGCCATGAAAGTGGTCTCAGTTTATAAACCAGAGTTTTTTTTCTTCTTTTGCACTACCCATTGTTGATTGGTGTCTAAGCTTTTGTAAATTTTTCATAAAACTCAATCACTTAAGTAAAATTTTCTGACTATAAGGTTGGATTACTGTCGCCTTCCTCATTCTTTATATCAGCAATATGTGATCACAGATTCATATTTTGTATCCAGTACGAATGCTGTATTTTGTAAAAGTTACAGAGCGTTAAGGGACATTATGAACTAAGGGCAGAGAAGCCACTCCAGTGAAACAAATCTTTTCCAACCCTATGTTAATTTATGAAGCCTCCTTTTCAAGCTGGAGATATTTATGTGCATAATCTTCATAGAATAACACAGGAATTGTTAAAGGGGTAGTAATAGGTACATAAAAAGAAATTAATTGCCCCCATTGCAATCTCTTATACCTTTATGGTTTGAGAGATAATCGCTTGCAAAGTTCCCCCCTCCCTCCCCGTCTGATGGTCGTACGACAGGATTCCCCTGCAGTCAGCTAGAACACTAACTTCAGGGAAAGGGGAGGGAGGGGGGAACTTTGCAAGCGATTATCTCTCAAACCATAAAGGTTTGAGAGATTGCACTGGGGGCAATTTATTTCTTTTGTTAATGCCTACAATATGGGGATTAGTAAATTTTAAGTATTACTATCACTTTAAATTTATAATACTGTGTGACATCTCATACACTGATGCATATCCCCAAGGTTCTGAAGTACCCTCCCCAAAATAAATAAATAAATAAAGACTTTGAAAGGAGATCTGATTAACATCTTCAAAGTGTGACAATTGCATGCATTATAAAATGCTCAAGGTTAGTGCTACAATGCTCTATTTTGAATGTATTTATTTCTTGTACATTATTAACAGAATTGTATTTGTATTTAATCATCTTCGCAGATTTACTACGCTGAGTGAAGATGTTGTGGATGATAGCACAGGAATGCCCTTGCTGGAGAGGACTGTCCTTTCTTGCAGCCAACAATGTCCCCTCTAGCGCTAATGAGATCCAGGATGCATGGAGACGTAGACAGGTCTGGGTGGTTGGGAATCTATCATTAGAAACAAAGACAGTTTAATCTGATACCAAGATCAGTATTATTGAAATGTTTGTTGTCTCCCAGGTGCTTGGGTTGTCATGTAGTGGATCAGGCTGATAGATTGTTGCAGTGGTCTGGGCATGAGCTGGCTGTCATATCACATTTTGATACACATGACAGTTGGTGGTAGATGAATGTCTTTTAATGCAAATTGAGGAATTTAGGTCACTAGTTTAAGCAAAGGACCTCTAAGGTACTATTTTCTTAATAACTACCAGTGCCATTTGCTACACCAGGAAGGCAGTAGATTTGGAGTTAAATGCATGGCTAAGGACTCTTTTATACACAGGAGCAGTTTGGGTTTCAAGGGCACTGGGCTGTCTTTTCCCTTGGGGGCAATTTGTGTAGTAGAGATGGATTGTACTACAATGGAAGGGAATTGCTGTGCTAGGGGATAGGATGGTTTAACGTAAGAAAGAGGGGCTTGAATCAATATAGGAAGGGGTAGAGAGTATAAAACAGGAACTGGGATTAAAGAAAGAGCATTGTGGTGAAGGGGGGAAGTGTGAGTCCAGATAATAGGGAAGTATCTATGTTACAGTCTTCAAAAAAGCAAATAAATACATTTTCAAAGAGTGTAGACCTTCAGAATGGCAATAGCAAAAATGTATGCTTGTAAATGCTCTGAGTCCAGTTGATAAGATGGGAGAACTGGAACTTGTTGCAATACATGAACAGGATACGCTAGATATTACTGAAACCTGGTTGGGTGATACACATGATTTGGCAGTCAATACAGAGGGAAATACACTTTTTTTTAGGATAAATAGGGTAAACAAAAGAGGAGTATTATGCCTTTTATGAAAAGCAAGCTTTAGTAATGCTTGATTTTATAAAGTTTAATATTAAGCATATTAAAAATATATATGCAATGATGTAAGTCCTGACTCTCAAACATGTATAGTTTAACCCTTTGAGTGCCAGAGGGGTATGGAATACATTGGTTTGCAATATAAGACATATAAGCTTCTAAATTTCCCCCTCCTGCCCCTTTTAGTCACGTCAGCACTCTCAGAGTGAGATCCTTTAGAAGCTTATAGATCTTAAACTATACATGTCTGAGAGACGGGGACAGTGAGGGAAAAAATTATTTGATCCCCTGCTGACTTTGTACGTTTGCACACTGACAAAGAAATTATCAGTCTGTAATTTTAATGGTAGGTTTTTTTGAAAAGTGAGAGAATAACAATAAAAAATCCAGAAAAATACATTTAAAAAAGTTATAAATTGATTTGCATTTTACTGGGTGAAATTAGCATTTGAGCCCCTATCAATCAGCAAGATTTCTGGCTCCCAGGTGTCTTTTATAAAGGTAACAAGCTGAGATTAGGAGCACTGTCTTAGGGGGAGTGCTTCTAATCTCAGTTTGTTACCTGTATAAAAGACACCTGACCACAGAAGTAATCAATCAATCAGATTCCAAATTCTCCACCATGGCCAAGACCAAAGAGCTGTCCAAGGATATCAAGGACAAGATTGTAGACCTACAAGACCATCGCCAGGCAGCTTGGTGAGAAGGTGCCAACAGTTGGTATGATTATTCATAAATGGAAGAAACACAAAATAACTGTCAGTCTCCCTCGGTCTGGGGCTCCATGCAAGATCTCAACTTGTGGAGTTTCAATGATCATTAGAACGGTGAGGAATCAGCCCAGAACTACACAGGAGGATCTTGTCAATGATCTCAAGGCAGCTGGGACCATAATCACCAAGAAAACAATTGGTGACACACTATGCCGTGAAGGACTGAAATCCTGCAGCGCCTGCAAGGTCCCCCTGCTCAAGAAAGCACATGTACACACCCGTCTGAAGTTTGCCAATGAACATCTGAATGATTCAGAAGAGAACTGGGTGAAAGTGTTGTGGTCAGATGAGACCAAAATCGAGTTCTTTGGCATCAACTGAACGCCACCTGTGTTTGGAGGAGGAATGCTACCCCAATACCCCAAGAACACCATCCCTACCATCAAACATGGAGGTGGAAAGATTTTGCTTTGGGGGTGTTATTTCTGCTAAGGGGACAGAACAACTTCATCACATCAAAGGGAAGATGGATGGGGCCATGTGCCGTCAAATCTTGGGTGAGAACCTCCTTCCCTCAGCCAGGGCATTGAAAATGGGTCATGGATGGGTAATCCAGCATGACAATGACCCAAAACACAAGGCCAAGGCAACAAAGGAGTGGCTCAAGAAGAAGCACATTAAGGTCCCGGTCCAGCCTAGCCACTCCCCAGACCTTAATCCCACAGAAAATCTGTGGAGGGAGCTGAAGGTTCGAGTTGTCAGACATCAGCCTCGAAACCTTAATGACTTGGAGAGGATCTGCAAAGAGGAATATGACAAAATCCCTCCTGACATGTGTGCAAACCTGGTGGCCAACTACAAGAAAAGTCTGACCTCTGTGATTGCCAAAAAGGGCTTTTGCCACCAAGTACTAAGTCGTGGTTTGCAAAGGGGTCAAATACTTATTTCACTCAGTAAAATGCAAATCAATTTATAACTTTTTTGAAATGTGTGTTTCTGGATTTTTTGGTTGTTCTGTCTCTCACTGTTCAAATAAACCTACCATTAAAATTATAGACTGATCATTTCTTTGTCAGTGGGCAAACGTACAAAATCAGCAGGGGATCAAATAATTTTTTCCCTCACTGTAATAATAAAGATGTGAGATTGCCTTCTCTCAACCACATTTAAACCTTAATTTATTTTAATTATTTAGAAAATGTTTTCCCAGGAAGAATACATTGAGATTTCACTAGTTTTCAAGTATGTCCTGGAGTGTTTACAGGAAAGAGTTGAGACATATTATATATATATATATATATATATATATATATATATATATATATATATATATATAGATAGATAGATAGATAGATAGATAGATACACACAAATACAAATGTTATATACTGGGAGAAGACCTGATTTTTTTCAGGTAAGTTATTCCAGCCTTTCGGAGCTCTGAAGGAAAAAGGCAGATGGACCAATTATTTCTTGTAGTGTGGTATACTCAGTGAGTTGTTAGCAGTGGAGCGGAGGTTACAGTTAGTATGGAGAGCTGCAGTGATCATACTGCTCAGGTAGTCTGGTAGTTTTCTAGAGAAGTGGTTTCAAACCATGAAAGAGAGGTTAAGGGCACGTCTAGATTTGAGTGTTAGCCAATTGGTTCTTCAGACATATCACAATGATGGGTTGTGTAATTACTTTGAAGGATAAAGTAGCACAGTGAGTTATACAGCGTGTCAGTTTTAGCTAGATGGATTTGTGGCGTGGGAGCATATAGTACGTCCCCATAGTCTATAACTGGCATTAACATCTGTTGTACAGTATGTCTCCTTACCAGGGGATTTAAACAGTATTGTTTCTAAACAGAGCACCTATTTTGAGATAAAGTTTGGATGTTAATTTATCAATATGAAGAACAAAAGTGAGGTTGGGGTCAAGCTGCATACCAAGATATTTGTAAGAGTCCACTGGGGAAAAGATATGATTAGACTGTGTTACAATGGATAGATTGGTAGTGCAGAAATTAGACAGTTTATGCTTTGTACCAAATAACATTGTGACTTTGAGTGTCAGAGAGGTATGCATTGCAACACAATTCATTGGATCCCTTTCTGTCACTCAAAGAGTTAATATAAGCTTTGTTGAATTAACTAGAGGGAAGGTCATGTCTATTCTTTCTCTACTTACTAAAATGCAAGCACATTGTGAGAGAGGGACAGGGAGGGAGTTGTGAAGCACGGAAGTAAGGAATAGGCTTTATAGAGGGGCTAAAGGAGGTCGCTTTAGCGCCAATTAGTGTAAAATAAAAAATGGCTAGCATAATATAGAGATGACCCTGGGAGCTCTTTCAAAATCACCCAAGTTGTTATAAGCTGAAAGGTCCACTTTAAGGACCTGAAAGTGGAAATTTAGAGACAGACTAACTGCAGCACATGGGACAAATATAAATGTCCATTGAGCTGAAACTTTTTAAAGGGATAGTAATACTTAAAATTTACTAATCCCCATATTGAATTGCCCCCAGTGCAATCTCTCAAACCTTTATGGTTTGAGAGATAATCGCTCGCAAACTTCCCCCGTCCCTCCCCTTTCCCTGAAGTCAGCGTTCTAGCTGACTGCAGGGGAATCCTGTCGTACGACCATCAGGCGGCTCTGCAGCACAGACAAGATTGCGTTGGTAAAAAAGAAATCCTCACTTGCAACCCAAGCACACGTAGAAGACCATTTCATTGAAGGATTTCTTTTTTGTTAATGCGACCTCGGCTCTGCTGCAGAGCCGTCTGTTGCATGTAAGACCAGATTCCCGTTCAGTCAGCTAGAACGCTGACTTCAGGGAAAGGGGAGGGAGGGGGGAACTTTGCGAGCGATTATCTCTCAAACCATAAAGGTATGAGAGATTGCACTGGGGGCAATTCATTTGTTTTTTTAATGCCTACAATATGGGGATTAGTAAATTTTAAGTATTAATATCCTGCTATAAAAGGTTTTCCAACCTATAAACACCTGACACAACTCCTCCCATCAACACAAAACTAATACTTTTATCAATCTGCAGAATTATGTGCACATCATTTCTGCTGCCCCATTCATTCACTTTTCATTCACTCATAGAAACAGTTCCTAATGAAATGCCTTCATAAAAGGCTGATAAAAGACGAATTGGAGCAATTCTTGAGCAAACAAACTCTCCCAATGGAAATAAATAAAATCCCCATTGATTTAAATGGGACTGTTAACCCACTGAATCCTACATATGACTCCAGTGTATTGATACAGCTTTCTTTCAGCTGTTTTTGCCCCCATATTGCTCCAGGTCATCTTTCAGAGACCGAGAGAATCCTAAAAGTTGATAAATGTAAAGAGCAGTAATAAGTTAAGTGTAGGTTGTGGTTATTCTTGCTATCAAGAGAGACTGAGCTGTAAGGGCAGGTAAAAGTTTGGATGATTACAGTAAAGGCAGATAAGAGCAGAACTTTCGTTTAGTAAAACAAGGTTTCACAGCAGCTATTGTCATAAAAGGGCTCACTTGACTAACAATTCCATGATAATTATTATAATAATAATTATAATTAATTGATCTTTTAGTTAAAAGATTCAAGTATACCAGAAAGGCACATTAATACAACTAACTTAGAAGTGATATTATTTATGTCAGTTGGCAAGGAACGAGATGCTTGTTTTGAAATGAGGCTTGTTTTCAGCATGCAGCAATATACTTGGCAAAGAGGAGCATAGGTAGCCTGAAAGCAGTAGTGTGACTGACATACTAAGGCAGAAATAATCAACTTTTCGCTTTCCAGCTGTTGGGAACTACAACTCCCATGATAACGCTGGTTGAGGCTTATGGGTAAACCAACTTCATCATAGGCAGAGTCTGATTTACATCTCAGGAACTCTAGGCAAGAATTCCTTAGTGACATCCATGGCCAAACCGCTATTCCCCCTATGACTCCACCCCCAGCCCCCTTCACAGTTGCCTAGCATAGCAAATATACTTACTCTATGACATAAAAACAGATGGTGAGGAGGTGTATATTGTATCCATGCATGTAGAGGTGCATATGATGGTACATGTGTGTGTATACGGTGATTTTTTAAGGTGTTTGGGGTTTGCTTGGTTCTGTTATGCATATGCAGGTGTGCTGTGTTGTGGCTTTTTTTTGGTTCTGATACTTTGTGTGGTGTAGAAAGGCTTAATCTTGCTTTGCTTATCTTATTTCACATAAGTGCTCATGTGCCAAATGTTGAACGGATAGAAGTTGGTTCAGCACATCTAGTGGATTCTAGACATAGTGGTTTGATGGTCTGAAATGTATGGCAGAAAATGTATCCATTTACTGTGCGCTGCGTGTTAGCACAGAGCATTAAATTTCTAAGCGTTTATAGCTTTTTATTGATTTCTGTGTTTTTTGGGGGGGGGTTAGCAGCCATTTTCTGAAATAAGCTCCTGTTTTTTTTTGATGTAGAAAGATCATTGGATAGCTCACATGGCAGTTTAGGCATCTGTTAACACCAGTTTAGTTTAGTGCAGGTCATTATATTGATCCTTAAAGGGATAGTAATACTTCGTTTTAACTTTATTTTATTTTGTAGGCATTAAAAAAACATGAAGAATGATATGTCTTATTTCTCAAACCTTTATGGTTTAAGAGATATTCACAAACAAAGTATCCCCCCCCTGTTCAACCAGAGCAGAAGGGAGGTGCCCAGGTAGACTGCAGAGAGGGACAATCTTCAATTAAGATAAGGGAAAAAGCTGAAAAACTTGTCAAGGGGGGAAGGGCTTTCGTTGTTTTCATACAAAGAAAATTGTCCCCTTCTGTTATCTGTCTGGTCATACAACCTGATCCACATCTGAGAAGAGATTGTTTACACTAGGTAAAAGGGGCGGGGAGGGGAAACTTTGCTTGTGAATATCTCATAAACCATAAAGGTTTGAGAGATAAGACTTATATCATTCTTCATGTTTTTTTAATGCCTACAAAATAAAATAAAGTTAAAACGAAGTATTACTATCCCTTTAATGCTTCCTTTCTCCAGGAAGCAATTTGTATAATGTTGAACTGAAAGTTTTTGCTCCTGAAAGATAATAACACTTTTCAGTATCCAGTTAAATTGCAGATTATAGTAAAGTTTGCTATGGTCTACTAGGCTAATAAACTGGTTCAGGTTGTTTGCCTGAAACAACAAATATGATTAAGTACAACCCAGTATTAAGCTCTTGTCAGTATTTTCAAGAATCCCTATCAATTATGTATCCATTTTACCTGCCTCTGGAAGACTTTTCATTTGTTATTTTGAGGTGATGGTTCTCTGAACATTTTCTCATACATTCAGGGACATACATCTTCAGCACACACTGACACACTTATATACATACAGGGGACACACACTGACACACTTATATACATACAGGGAACACATACTGACACACTTATATACATACAGGGGACACATACTGACACACTTATATACATACAGGGAACACATACTGACACACTTATATACATACAGGGAACACACACTGACACACTTATATACATACAGGGGACACACACTGACACACTTATATACATACAGGGGACACATACTGACACACTTATATACATACAGGGGACACATACTGACACACTTATATACATACAGGGAACACACACTGACACACTTATATACATACAGGGGACACATACTGACACACTTATATACATACAGGGGACACACACTGACACACTTATATACATACAGGGAACACACACTGACACACTTATATACATACAGGGAACACATACTGACACACTTATATACATACAGGGACACACACTGACACACTTATATACATACAGGGAACACATACTGACACACATACACATATAGAGAACACACACACAAACTGACACTTATACAGATATAGGGAACACACAAACACACTGACACTTAAACACATACAGGGCAGGGCATAAAGGGGTAGGACACAAGGGGTGGAGCCAAGGGGCAGAAAAATGGGGTTTTGCCTAGCGTGGCAAAAATCCTTGCACCAGCCCTGTTGGTGGGTACAGTCCCAAGTTAAGGGAGCACAGTTTAGTGGAGCTACCCGGCCGGGGTAGCGGGGTTCCGTCACACAAGTTAATCAGGAAAAAGTTCTAGCCACCCTTGCTTCCCCTTGTATATGATTTGTTATTTCTGTATGTGTCTCTGTCCCCTGTGAAGAGACATGTAACAATCAGTGCCATGGTGCATGTTGGCATTTTCTTCATCAACTGGGGCAGCTTTTTCTAACTTGCATTAAGAGTCTGTCCATCTGAGTCTGAAAATGGTAACCTGGTAACCACAAAAGATGAAGAAAACCACAGCATGCACCAAGTAGCCGCACATCACATGGATCTTTAAATACAGATCCCCCCTGCTCCTTGCAATAGTGTAATGCATCAAGAGATTAAAACAACAAATTATATATGTGGGAAAGGAAAATGCGTCTCAGAAGTGGAACTGCTTTAAAGGGAGGACAGCTGTACAGTGCTCATCCCTTTGGGCATGGCCGGCCCAAGACACTGTTCTGCCTGGGTCCATGGATGAAATGCTGTGCCCCCCTCCACCAAAACCATGCCCACAAAAACACTCCCTCATCCATATGTTATACCATCCAGCCCTCTCAGAAAGACATCATTCACTCCGTGTTCCATTCAAGTCCCAACGCACAAATCCTCACCTGCCAGCCACTCATCCGCCATCTACAGTGCAAAGTTCAAAGGTACAAACCCTCCCCCATCACCCACACATTCACCCTCCATCATCACACACCTTTTATATACTTTGAATCTCACCTTCTACAATCAGCCTCTCACCCTGTTACAGTCCCCTTTAACTTCCAATACACAAACCCTCACTAGACAGCTGCACACTCACCCACTTTCTGCAGCCCCACACAACAAACTGCTCTAGCATGACCCACCTCTCTGTACTTTGAAATTGCCCCTCCCATAAACCCAGAACTGTCACTCATTCCATCATCCTTCAAGTCCCAACACCAATAAAAATAAATAAATTACACCATTAAAAACATCCTCATTTAAATAATAATCCTGTCCTCTAAATAAACTATTTTACATGGGCAATGCTGTGCTAATCCATTATATAATGTAATAAACTATTGTAATTTTATCCCACTTTTCTTCTTGCAGTAAGTTGTTGGCCACAAGAAATCATGACAATTAATTGCTTGTAATAATCTGTGTGTGATAATTTGAAAAGTAAATAAAAGCCTCTGTTGTTTCAAGTGTGAAGCGATTTATATCAAATTACACCTGAGCCCTCCATCCTTATAGGAGAAGTAAATACAAGATGCAGTGCAGAATTACACTGTCTACACACAGTATTACTATACAGAATAGCTCATTCCATACCATCATTATTCATATAGCATCATTAGGCAATGGCAGAACTGTGCCCCTTTACCCCTCCACAACCCTACTGTTATGTCTAGCCTTAGACACCATTAGCAAGCACTACACCTTTAAATTATTCACCTAAGGAAGCAAAAGCCCTGGACGAAATCGTGTAACCCCAAAATGCTCAGATCAGCACTTAGAACAATAACTCTCATCTGGAATGCAACCCAGAAGTATGATGCACTCAGCCACTTATTTCTTGTTTTTTGAACAGTCTCCATAGACACTCGGTGTCGGGCATTCAAGCCTGATACAGAGGGTCCATGCAGGTGCTCCCGGCAGGCGCTGTCCACGCTCAGTCACCTCCTGACAAGGAGAGAGACCCAGGCCTGCAGGTACAGGCTGTTCCCTCCTCCCGTCCGGCACAGCACAGCCGCAAATACTCAGCAAAGAAAGAGCAACTCATGTCAGGACACTTATCGACTCCCAGAAAGTTACTATTAGTGCAGAGGCCCGCAGGAGGTTGATGACAGGAGCAGATAGGAGTCAATATGCTTTGTCCCTGTCTGTGGGGGGTGACGTGGGACATAGACCTGGCGGCTGGCTAGTGCACAAAATAACATACCTTGGGTGGCAAATTGCCACCCCTGCCAAAGTGCCGCCTGGGTCCATGGACCCACCGGGACCCATGTTAGGGCCGGCCCTGCCTTTGGGGGCCCAGGGAGATAGGACGTTTGCAGCACCGGAGTTGAATTAATTTGTGTCTGCGGTCTTTTTCTTTCCTATTTCACCCGTATCTCATTATTTTCTCCACTGCCAAATGTTCCCTTTCTTTTTCTCTTCCCATGTTCAACTTAGTGCCTCTTTCTTCTTTCCAGTCCCCTGTCTCTTAAAGGGATAGTAATACTTCGTTTTAACTTTATTTTATTTTGTAGGCATTAAAAAAACATGAAGAATGATATAAGTCTTATCTCTCAAACCTTTATGGTTTATGAGATATTCACAAGCAAAGTTTCCCCCTCCCGCCCCTTTTACTGATGTAACACTTCTCAGCCAGAGCAGAAGGGAGGTGGCCAGGTAGACTGCAGAGAGGGACAATCTTCAATTAAGATAAGGGAAAAACCTGAAAAGCTTGTCAAGGGGGGGCAGGGATTTCATTGTTTTCATAGGAATAAGAGTGTCCCCTTCTGTTATCTGTCCAGTCTATGGACTGCATTCCACATCTGAGAAGAGATTGTTTACAGTAGGTAAAAGGGGCAGGAGGGGGAAACTTTGCTTGTGAATATCTCATAAACCATAAAGGTTTGAGAGATAAGACTTATATCATTCTTCATGTTTTTTTAATGCCTACAAAATAAAATAAAGTTAAAACAAAGTATTACTATCCCTTTAAGTCTTTCCCCTTGTCTTTCCTCTTATTGCATATTTCTCTCATCTTCCCACCCTAGATTTTCTGCCATGCCTTTACCACCCCCATGTCCTTCATTTTCACACCCTCTTGCCTCTTTCTCCTCCCCTTGCCACTTTCTCTCTACATCTTCTTTCTCTCTTTCCCTCTTGCCTCTAATCTGTAAAATAAAAGTGGAGTAATTTTGGAACAAATCAAATGTACCATAATGGAACAAATAAAAAGCCACATTGATTTAAATTGGACTTTTATCCCATACATATATACGTATATGTCTATATAATTGAAGGGGATAAAATATTTTTTTACTTGTTCCCTATGGTGCAGTTGGTTTTCTCTAGAAATGTTCAGCTTTAAGTTTATGCATAAGTTTCCTAATACTGTGCTGTACTCCATACAGTAGATATGATACATACAGAATGTACCCTATAGGTATATATTTGAATATTGGTATATATGTATTACATTTACAGGGATGCATTAACTGTAAATGTATAATTTCTGCTGTTTTTAAAAATACAGCAGTATATAAAATGGTACTGTATAGGAAATGTATGTCTAATTTTATGTAATTCACAGGCCTTCATTTTCAGTAGTATAAGTGTGTGTGTGTGTGTGTGTGTATATATATATATATATATATATATATATATATATATATATATATATATATGTATATTTACTATATGCATTATTCCTATTCAATTGTAAGCTTCGTGTTGCCACTGTTGTAGCTCTATTTCTGTTGTAAGCTTTGTGGTATTGTTAGTATGCCAATATTTCAATTGCAAGCTCTTTGGCATCACTAGTTTAGCTACACATATCAAGGGTAATCTATTTGGTATAACTAGTTTAACACAACTGCAACTGCAAGCTCTGTGGTAACCACAAGTGTAGCACAAGTTCAAATGTACTTTGTTGTATCACTAGTATAGCTCCATTTTAGTTTGCAAGCTCTATACATTTCCAGTGATTCATTTCAGTTATAAGCTCTGCTGTATCACTAGACTAGCACCATTCAAATTGTAAGCTTTGTGTTATTACTAGGGTAGCACCATTTCAGTTGGATGCTCTGTGGTATCATTAGTATAATTATATACCTGTTGTATATGCTTGTGGTGTCACTAGTGTAACTTCATTTCAACTGTATGCTCTGTTATATCATAGTGTAGCAATACATTAATTGTAAGCACTGTTTTATCACTAGTATAGCTATTATCAGTTGGAATCTGTGTATCACTGGCATAGCACTGTTTCAGTTGTAAGCTCATTGATATGTCCTGTAATTCCAAAACAGTTGTAAGTTCTGTTTTGTCACAAAATGTGGTTAAATATGAAAAATAATTCAACTCACAGTAGTTGCTACAAGAAAAAAAATCACTTTGCATGGCTGCACTGCATAGAATGTACATCTTTTCAAATGAGTTGATATGGCTACCACATGGTAAAATACTCAAAAGTCAGATATGTTATTGGAAAGAGATTGACCTACCCAAATATAAAACTCACCCTCATGGGCCCCTCTGGTCCAGAGACTTGCTGTCTCCAGCTGTTGTTAGACTGTTATTTCCAGCATCCTCAGCTAGGCAATTACCATTTGAAAATAGATCTGTATTTAAAATAAAAAAATAAAAAAACTTACACACATACTGATACACACACACACACACACACACAAAAACACTCTGACACACACACCTTGACACATACACACAGTGATACACACACAAACCTACAAGTGAAAACCTGAAAGTGAAATCTTGCATTAATACTTAAAGGGATAGTAATACTTATTATTACTATCCCCCATATTGTAGATATTTGTAAAATAATGAAATAACCCCCATGTTCATCTCTCAAACCTTTATAGTTTGAGAGATAACTGAAGGCAAAGTTCTCCCTTTCCTCCCCCTTCCCTGAAGTCAGCATTGCACTGACTGCAGGGGAAGTCTGTCGTACGACAGGCTTGCGGCCAAGCAGCTGATCCAAGATCCCGTTAGTGAAGAAGAATTATTTCACTGAAACGGTCTTCTACATGTGCTTGGTTTGCAAGCACACGTAGAAGACCGTTTCAATGAAATAATTATTTTTCACTAACGAGATTGTGGCTCTGCTGCAGAGCCGCCTGATGAAAGTCAGACTGGATATCCCTGCAGTCAGTACAACGGTGACTTCCGGGAAGGTGTGTGTGGGGGGGAATTTGCCTTTGGTTATCTCTCAAACCATAAAGGTTTGAGAGATGAACCTGGGGGTTATTTCATTATTTTACAAATATCTACAATATAGGGGCTAGTAATAATAAAGTATTACTATCTCTTTAAGTGCAGAAGTGAGTAAGTGCTAAAATGTAAACAACAAGAAATTCAAACACTGGGGATTAAACATTAATTGATTAAATTAATAACTGCAAATTAAAATATTTTGCCTGCCTTTTAACTTGCAGTAACTGGGATATTATGAGTGTTAGCATGACTGTTTAATTCAGTGTACAAGCTGCCATATGTTTGTACACCTGTAACAACCAATTTGTAAGGTACATTCCTGTATGGCAGGTGTGAGCAAGTATCCTCTCTGGAATCTCAAGTTGGATATCTGGACAAGTTGCAACATTGAGGGTAACATCCAATCTTGAGAATGGTTTGCAGTTTACTAAGCAGAAGGAAGCTATGCTGATGGTAGAGATTATACAAAGGAGGAGCAAATAGCTAGATGGATTACAGTTAGATGTAGCAAGGAGGAATAGGGAGGCCACTTCTGTTTTGACTCAGACATACAGATTTGCTACAATGAATGATGATGTTGGGTCTGTTGTTATATGAATGACGTTGCTGGAGTGGACTGTTGGGAAAACAGCCCTTCTAGCCGTGATGAGATCCGCAAAGCAGAGAGACTTAGACAGACAGTGTTGGTTGGGGATGCCATAATTAGGAAGAGAGGTGGGGTAATCTATCACCAGGATCTCTTCAATCAGTTTGTTGTTTCCAAGGTGCACCTTTTCAGCAGTTAATAGATCAGGTTATTAGATTGTTGGGAGGGGCTGGGCATGACCCGGCTGTCATAATATGTTAGTACCAGGTTACAGACAAGTTATAAACCAGGAACACACTGTAAACCGTTCTCATGAAGATTCTCTTTGTATGCAGTGATATTTCAGCTCTGCGGACAAGCCAACCTGTTCCAGGGCCAGAATACAAGCTTGTCAGCTAGAGTGCTATTACTCCAAAAGTATACAAGTTATGAAAAATAAGATTTGGATCATTTGTTTTATTTATTTATTTATTTGCTGTCCCTTTAAGTTCTATGTGCACTTTGCGTAAGACTGACACCTTGTTTGTCATCCCTGAGGGTCCTAGGGGAGGTCAGGCTGTTTTCAAGGTCACCATTGCCTCTTTACATTAAATTCCACTTGGTCTGTTAGAGCCCCTTGGGCCTACAAGAATCCGGCCTCTGCTGATCAGTTGTGCAAGCCTGTGACTTGGTCCTCAGTGCACACCTTTGCCAAACACTATTGTGTGGATGTTCTGGTTTCAGTTTTGGCAGGAAGGTCCTTTAGGCAGTTCTGCCTGTCTAAGGACTTCATTTTTTTTCCAGTGCCTTACTGTAGTTCAACTGTTTTTGGCTCTTGTTCTTGTGTGCTGTGCATGTTTTTTTCAGTGTTCTTTGACACTTAATTATATTTGGGCTGTTCCTAGTTCTGGATAGTAATAATGAACTCTGGTATCATGGGGAATAGCACTAGGTCCTTCTTTTACTTCTGCCTCTGGGAGCTTACTGTTTATATATCCCATGGTACCTGTATTCCATATTGGTCGACAGAGAAAATAGGATTTTAGTCTTACCTTGTTAAATTGTTTTCTTAGTCCATTTGGAATACAGGTCTCCCACCCAGAGAAGGGATATTGCTTGATCTTGTCTGTCTGGACATGGGAGTAGTGATGAGCGAGCACCCCAATGCTCGGATGTTCGGGTGCTCTGACCGAGCACCCCCTGAGGCTCGAGTGCTCGGCCGAGCACCCGAGCCCCATTGAAGTCAATGGGAGGACTCGAGCATTACACCAGGCACCCCCTGCTCTGATGAGGGGAGGGTGCCTGGTCCATAGGAAAAGGGCAGAAAAAGATGGAAACACTACAGAAATGGTTCAGGGACAGCATAGGGAGGATGTCTGGATGCACCTTGGACTCCAACATCGCTGCTGGGAACGATCTTTCGCCCGTAGTACGCCATTTTTACAGACTGACCATAAAACACACAAAAAGGAAAATAAAAACGACTTTAGGCGAAAAATTGTTACCAAACAATATTTGCTGTATATTTACTTGTATATCATCTGCAAATTATCCCAAAAATTTCCTTGATTTTCAGAACTGAGGCCATGATTAAGAGGGAAACGTGCGCAGAGGCAAATTATCCCAAAAATTTCCTTGATTTTCAGAACTGAGGCCATGATTAAGAGGGAAACGTGCGCAGAGGCAAATTCTCCCAAAAATTTCCTTGATTTTCAGAACTGAGGCCATGATTAAGATGGAAACGTGCGCTGAGCTGACCATCTAAAACATTATGGGTGAGGGTCTGCTGCAGAGCTGACCATCCTAAACATTATATGCGAAGGCCCGCTAGTGAGCTGACGCTATAAAACATTATATGAGAGGGCCCGCTAGAGAGCTGACCCAATAAAACATTATATGAGAAGGCCCGCTGGTGAGCTGACCTATATAAAAATTGGCAAACAGGGCCCGCTGGTGAGCTGGCCCTATATAAAAATTATATCACAGGGCCCGCTGGTGAGCTGGCCCTATATAAAAATTATATCCCAGGGCACGCTGGTGAGCTGGCCCTATATAAAAATTATAGCACAGGGCATATGGAAGAGGAGGAGGAGGATGAGAAGATTAAGAGTCAACCATATACCCGTTTTTTGGGTGGAAGGGGTGAATGGGAATACAGAGTATTCCCATCATTGTAAATAACATATATAAAGTGAGTTTATGTTCCCCCGGGGCTTTCCTCCAGTGGAGTGGAGAAGTCAGGGGAAATCCAGGCCTTGTTCATTTTTATAAGTGTCAACCTATCAGCATTGTCGGTGGAAAGGCGGATACGCTTATCTGTTATGATGCCACCAGCAGCACTAAATACCCGCTCAGACAGAACGCTGGCGGCAGGGCAGGCCAGCACCTCCAAGGCGTAGAGTGCCAGTTCATACCACGTGTCCAGCTTGGACACCCAGTAGTTGTAAGGCACAGAGGGATCATTGAGGACGCTGACACGGTCTGCTACGTACTCCTTCACCATCTTCCAAAACTTTTCCCTCCTTGTGACACTAGGCTGCGCATCAGGGTGAGGGTGCTGGCGGGGTGTCATGAAGGTGTCCCACGCCTTGGAGAGTGTTGCCCTGCCTTTGTCGGAACTGCTGTGTGCTCCCCTTTTCTCCCCTTCTCTGTTGGCCAAGGTAGCACGTACTCTGCCGCCAGCGTTGTCAGATGGAAAATTTTGGAGCAATTTTTCAACAAGAACCTTCTGGTATTGCACCATTTTGCTTGTCCTCTCCACCGGAGGAATGAGAGATGAGAAATTCTCTTTGTAGCGGGGGTCCAGAAGGGTGAACACCCAGTAATCCGTGTTGTCTAAAATGCGTACAACGCGTGGGTCACGGGAAAGGCAGCCTAACATAAAGTCAGCCATGTGTGCCAGAGTACCAACAGTCAAGATTTCGCTGTCCTCACCAGGAGGCTGACTCTCAATATCCTCATCCTCTTCCTCCTCTTCTGCCCACCCACGCTGAAGAGATGGAACTAAAGTTCCATGGCTACCCTCTGTAGCGGAGGCAACCGTGTCTTCCTCCTCCTCCTCCTCCTCCTCCTCCGCCTCCTCCAATTGTCGCTGAGAAGACGAAGTGAGGGTGCTCTGGCTATCACCTTGTGTAAGCTCTTCCTCCCCCATTTCCACCTCTTCCACATGCAAAGCGTCGGTTTTAATTGTGAGCAGCGAGCGTTTCAGTAGACACAGAAGTGGGATGGTTACACTGATAATAGCGTTATCGCCGCTCACCATCTGTGTCGATTCCTCAAAATTGCGTAAAACCTCGCAGAGGTCTGACATCCATTCCCACTCCTCACTTCTGATTACAGGAAGTTGAACGGAGAGGCGACGACCGTGTAACAGCTGGTACTCCACTACTGCCCTCTGCTGCTCACAAAGCCGGGCCAACATGTGGAAGGTGGAGTTCCAGCGCGTGCTCACGTCACACAGCAGCCGGTGAGCTGGCAATTGTAAGCGCTGCTGCAGCTTCAACAGGCCGGCTGAAGCTGTTGATGACTTACGGAAATGTGCACACACGCGGCGCACCTTGGTCAAGAGATCATGCACATTGGGGTAGGTTTTTAGAAATCGCTGCACCACTAAATTAAATACATGCGCTAGGCATGGTACGTGTGTGAGCTTGCCGAGCTCCAAAGCCGCCACCAAGTTACGCCCATTATCACACACAACCATGCCTGCTTGCAGGTTGAGTGGCGAGAGCCACTGCTCGGTCTGGTGACTAATCCCCT
This sequence comes from Rhinophrynus dorsalis, assembly GCA_037306005.1. Lineage (NCBI taxonomy): Eukaryota > Metazoa > Chordata > Amphibia > Anura > Rhinophrynidae > Rhinophrynus > Rhinophrynus dorsalis. The sequence continues at coordinate 158,786,369 of CM074719.1, forward strand.
GCAACAGCTCTGAGGCCGTGTGCTGTTTGTCCCCAAGGCAGATCAGCTTCAGCACGGCCTGTTAACGCTTCCCCACTGCAGTGCTACACTGCTTCCAGCTACTGGCTGATGGGGGAGTGGCGGTGTGTGTAGAGAATTCGGAGGTGGAAACGGAGGAGGAGGAGCCAATAACGTAGGTGCTGGTGGAAACCCTGATGGAGGTAGGGCCCGCAATCCTCGGCGTGGGTAGCACCCGTGCCATCCCAGGGTCCGAGTCGCTCCCAGCCTCCACGACATTCACCCAGTGTGCCGTCAGGGAAATGTAGCGTCCCTGGCCACAAGCACTTGTCCATGTGTCAGTCGTTAAGTGGACCTTCCCAGTAACTGCGTTGGTCAGGGCACGGGTGATGTTACGGGACACATGGTGGTGTAATGCGGGGATGGCACACCGGGAAAAGTAGTGGCGGCTGGGGACCGCGTACCGAGGGACAGCTGCTGCCATCAGGCTGCGGAAGGACTCAGTGTCCACAAGCCTAAATGGCAGCATTTCGATGGCCAGTAATTTTGAAAGGTGTGAGGTTAGTGCTATGGCCTGTGGGTGGGTGGCTGGGTACTTTCTCTTGCGCTCAAATGCCTGGGGTAACGACATTTGGACGCTGTGCTGGGACAGGGAAGTGGATGTGGTCGCTGATGGTGCTTCAGATGCTACAGGTGCAGGGCGGGAGGTATGCGGGCCTGCGCCTTCGACAGGCGATTGGCCGGCACCGAAAACAGGGGAAGAGGAGGCAGTGGTGTGGCCTGCAGACACAGGTGGGCGATCCAGGCGTTCCTCCCACTTACTACGGTGCTTGGATGCCATGTGTCGGATCATGCTGGTGGTGGTGAGGTTTCTAGTGTTCATGCCTCGGCTCATTCTGGTGTGGCACAGGTTGCAAACTACAATTCTTTTGTCGTCCGCACTTTCCTTAAAAAAACGCCATACCGCGGAACACCTACCCTTTGGCAAGGTAGATTTACGCAAGGGGGTGCTCCGTGGAACATTTGCGGGCCGGTTTGGTGCGGTCCGCCTTCTTTCTGTAGCCACACCACTGCCTCTTCCAGCCTGTTGCGGTGCTGCAGATGGCTCACCCTCAGGACTGCTGTCATCGCTCGGCTCTACACCTTCCCAGGTGGGGTCAGTCACCTCATCGTCCACCAAGTCCTCCTCCACTTCCTCACTCTGATCATCCTCCTCAAGTCTTGATCCCACCACATACTCAGTCATTGACAACTGTATAACATTCTCCTCAACAAGGTCTTGAGACGGAAATAGTGGTTGATTTAATGGCAACTGTGTCTCATCATCATCATCATCCACTACTTCCTTTGACCTTAAATGCCGTTCACATCTGTCATCTTCTTGTGATTGGGTAGCCTCTAGAGGTTGTGAATCAGGGCACAAGATGTCATGTTCCTCTGCAAGCGTGCTTGGAGAGAGGGTCAAATGAAGGATTGGTGATGAGACGAGCTCATCACTATATCCCAGTGTGGGATCACTTCTTTGACCAGACCGTCTATGGTGGGAGGAAGGATGATCAGAGTGAGGATTATGTTGACCAGACTCTTGGCTACTGAGAGTGGACTTGGTGGAAGACAGGGTGGTGCTTAACCGACTGGAAGCAGTATCAGCTGTCATCCAACCGACCACCTGTTCGCACTGGTCGGACCTCGAGAGTGATGTCCTGCGACGCCCTGTGAAATCAGACATGAAGCTAGGTATGGTGGATGTCTTTCTTTCTTGTGCTCTGGCACCAGGCACAGTTTCTCCGCGTCCTGACCCGCGCCCTGAACTTTCAGGATCACGTCCACTTCCCCGTCCCTTTTTACCCGCCTTCTTCATCTTACACAGAATATGTGACTTTAATATTTGAGTTTGAAAACTTAACAGTATTTCTTATTATTCTGCAACTCTGCAGAGTACACAGAAAAGGCTGCTAAACTGCGGTGAAACACACTGAATGGAATATGTGACTTTGATATTTTAGTTTGAAGACTTAACAGTATTTCTTCCTATTCTGCAACTCTGCACAGTACACAGAATAGGCTGTTAAACGGCGTTGAAACACACTGAATGGAATATGTGACTTTAATATTTGAGTTTGAAAACTTAACAGTATTTCTTATAATTCTGCAACTGTACAGAGTACACAGAATAGGCTGTTAAACGGTGTTGAAACACACTGAATGGAATATGTGAATTTAATATTTGAGTTTGAAAACTTAACAGTATTTCTTATTATTCTGCAACTCTGCAGAGTACACAGAAAAGGCTGCTAAACTGCGGTGAAACACACTGAATGGAATATGTGACTTTGATATTTTAGTTTGAAGACTTAACAGTATTTCTTCCTATTCTGCAACTCTGCACAGTACACAGAATGTGCTGCTACACTGCGGCGAAGCACACTGAATGGAATATGTGACTTTGATATTTTAGTTTGAAGACTTAACAGTATTTCTTCCTATTCTGCAACTCTGCACAGTACACAGAATGTGCTGCTAAACTGCGGCGAAGCACACTGAATGGAATATGTGACTTTGATATTTTAGTTTGAAGACTTAACAGTATTTCTTCCTATTCTGCAACTCTGCACAGTACACAGAATGTGCTGCTACACTGCGGCGAAGCACACTGAATGGAATATGTGACTTTGATATTTTAGTTTGAAGACTTAACAGTATTTCTTCCTATTCTGCAACTCTGCACAGTACACAGAATGTGCTGCTAAACTGCGGCGAAGCACACTGAATGGAATATGTGACTTTGAAATTTTAGTTTGAAGACTTAACAGTATTTCTTCCTATTCTGCAACTCTGCACAGTACACAGAATGTGCTGCTAAACTGCGGCGAAGCACACTGAATGGAATATGTGACTTTGATATTTTAGTTTGAAGACTTAACAGTATTTCTTCCTATTCTGCAACTCTGCACAGTACACAGAATGTGCTGCTACACTGCGGCGAAGCACACTGAATGGAATATGTGACTTTGATATTTTAGTTTGAAGACTTAACAGTATTTCTTCCTATTCTGCAACTCTGCACAGTACACAGAATGTGCTGCTAAACTGCGGCGAAGCACACTGAATGGAATATGTGACTTTGAAATTTTAGTTTGAAGACTTAACAGTATTTCTTCCTATTCTGCAACTCTGCACAGTACACAGAATGTGCTGCTAAACTGCGGCGAAGCACACTGAATGGAATATGTGACTTTGATATTTTAGTTTGAAGACTTAACAGTATTTCTTCCTATTCTGCAACTCTGCACAGTACACAGAATGTGCTGCTACACTGCGGCGAAGCACACTGAATGGAATATGTGACTTTGATATTTTAGTTTGAAGACTTAACAGTATTTCTTCCTATTCCGCAACTCTGCACAGTACACAGAATAGGCTGCTAAACTGCGGCGAAGCACACTGAATGGAATATGTGACTTTGATATTTTAGTTTGAAGACTTAACAGAATGTGCTCTAATCTGCAACTTTGCACACTAAACAGAATGTGCTCTAATCTGCAACTTTGCACACTAAACAGAATGTGCTCTAATCTGCAACTTTGCACACTAAACAGAATGTGCTCTAATCTGCAACTGTGCACACTAAACAGAATGTGCTCTAATCTGCAACTTTGCACACTAAACAGAATATATATATTTTTTTTTTTTTTTTTTTTTTTTTTTTTTCCCCCACACCAAATAACCTGCTGCCCCCACACACAGTAGTCCTAAAAAGGACTTTTGGTTCTTTTTTTTTCACAATTTTTGTTTTTTTCCTCCCTACACTGCCTTTCCCTTCCTATCCTCAGCTCTCCCTGGCTCAGACTGAGCCGAACTCGATGGTCAGGTGCTATACAGCACCTGACCACGGGTTCTGGCCAGCCAATCAGTGTAATGCCAGCAGCCAACATGGCTGCTGGCATTACACCGATGTCAGAGCCTCCCTGCACGTTTATTGGCTGCGCAGCAGCCGCAAAACGTGCGGGGAGGAGACCCGAACATGGCGGGCGAGCACATGCGGTACTCGTACGAGTACCGCCATGTGCCGAGCAGAGCGATGCTCGAGCCGATCCGAGCATCGGCCGAGCATGCTCGCTCAACACTACATGGGAGTCCTTTCTTGAGTCTTTTCCTCACAGGAGCTTGCCTCTTCTTCTCCATCGTGAGCTTGTCTCATATAAAAACTGGAAGGGGAAGGAAGGCTCCACCTTCACAACCTTGTCTCCTGAAAATCTGCCTTCCAAGGATGGAAGATCACTTCCTGTGGTACCTGTATTCCATATGGACTAAGAGAAAAGGATTTAACAAGGTAAGACTAAAATCCTATTTTATTTGACACATGAGCTTTTGTGCTGTCAAAGGCAAAAAAAATAAGTTCTTAATAGGTGAAAGGTATCTGATTCAACAACAACACATTGTTAAAGCAGAATTTATCTTATTAGGAGTCTAAGTGACATGGGAAATCCAGATCAGCTGCAGTGTAATTGTTGACCTGATCATTTTCAATACTATATTGGCCATTTTAACAGCTTTAAATCAGTCTGAACGCAAGCTTCTGAATGCACTGGACTGCTGAAATTTGGTGTCTCAAATAAAAAAATAAATAAATAAAAGCTCCCAGATTTAACTTTTTGGGGATTTTACTCACAATGTGCTATTTGGCTTAAATGTAATGTAGGCCTATGTCTTGTTATTTGTAGCAATTAACATTCAAATGCATGTGGTTCTTTGTTAAAGTCTAGGATGCTCCCAACGCACTGCATCTCAATGTGTCTGATCACTGTAAAGTACTTTGTTATATAGTCGATTAAAGTCATACTGGTGTTATTTGCCAGAAATCTGTGACTCTACAAAGAGAGATCACAAACAAGCAGGATGTCATCTATATACCTTATTCAGGATTTCTCATTTCTGAAGAATAGGTTGTGGATGACATAGCAGTAATATATCATGTGAATCAGGCACATAGGTCAGTCTAGTGATTGTTGGGGCGTTAGCTAGTCATATGAAACAAGCATGAGACTAAGTCATCCAAGTGTAAGAGACATGAATTCCTGACATTTCACATCAAAGTCAGTATATGATAGGTTCACAGGGACCAGACTTTATACTTACTCTTTTACCTAAATTCCTTATTGTCTCTCTCTTCTGTCACGTGTATGGCTTCTTTCTGCCTATTCTTTTATATATTCTGGTGAAACCAGTTCACTCTGTTGGTTTAACATTCTTGTATTCAGAATTTGACAGGCATGACATTAGCTTTTAAACAATTCAGTTTTGAACCATGACTTTGAAAGATGCTATATAGGATAGAAAGAGATACAAAAGAACAGTGTGAGAGAGTGTATGCATGGTAATATAATAATGATATGTTGATATAGTAGCAAGGGTTTTTAAGATAATTATGAATACTGCCCTTTATACTTTTTAACCCACATGCTACCAATCAGTTTTTGAGTGACCTCAGGAAGTTATGGCCATTCTCTGAGGAAAAAGTTAATTATTGTTAGTATTTAGTTTATTGTTATTTATATTATTATATTACTATTATTACAATATTATGGTGAGCCTAACCATGGTTAGGATAGCTCCAGGGGGACATAAACTCCTATTCTGGCTGGTCATTCCCTTTATATATAATTATTAAGCATATCCGTTGCAGTTAGTTACCCATAGCTATAACCAATGATAGACACTCAATCTACTAGGGGCAATCTATGGTTGTATTATTTTCAGAGTCTGGATTTAGAGTGAGTTCACTAATGCACTCAGTGCTGCTCAGGGTAAAGCTTCCACAAAGGAAGTAAATATACACTGTAATTCAAGAACTTGGTTCTTGAGAATGATAATAACAATATTTAAGGCTGTTAGGCACACGGTGATTACTTATTCATGAACTGGACAATACGATTCAGCATTAAGTGGACAGAACATACAATTTTAATACTGTCACATCTTATGGTAACCGCACCTGGGTCCACCCACAGGTAGGCTAGACTTCCACCAATACACTCTGTTGTAGAACCCATTTCACATTATCTTAACTTCTTTTCATTTAGGCTCCATCTAGATGCCATGATAGAGTCTAGAGAGTCAGAAAATCTAAAAGCAAGAGCAAATCTAAATTTTCAGTCTGTTCTATTTTTGATTCTAAGATAACAGATTAATCAGTAACATTTTTTGGTGTTCAATCCTATTTATACAGTCTCTTCACCATTTGACAGTAGCTACCCCTCCAGTGTTATAACCAGAAATCACTAACAATCCGACAGTCTCCATTACATACATATAGAGAAAATATTAAGTAAATGGTTGACTGATACCCCTAAGGTACAAATTAAAATCCCATTTGTCACAACGTACACTCATTAATCATCTGAAAATTTTGGACCATATGTCTAAAGAGCATGAAGGAGAAATTTGCCTTGGATGCTTTGAACCCTTATATTCAATGTCACCACTCAGAGAGGAAGAAACTGAACCCATGAAACCCCCAATCAGGTCTATACTACATGTTTTACAAATTTCAGATTCACTACAATCATATATATTTGCATCACTGTGTAAATGTAAAAAAAAAATATCAATTCCTTTTCTGGTTTATGCAGAATTGTACAGGATGAATGGTATTATCCTGACAAAATGATAACAATGCCTAAAAAAAAATATCACTAATTTGTACCAGGGTGGGTTTGATTTAAATCGCTACTTAAATCATGATTTAAATCACTAGTCACGAAGACTTGATTTAAATCATGATTTTTAAATACAAAAACAAGCAGGTGTAAAGAAGAGTTTGTTGCATAAACAAACAGCAATTTTTTAATCAATTAACTCTTTTTCTAATCTGCTGGTTTTTATCACAAACGTATCCATGGTTGTTCCAGATTATTTCTTTCTTTTAGGTGATATATTGTGGATATGTGTAAATGATCTCAGCACTTGACACCCTCTTATCCCATTGTCTGTCTCCTTTTAGCCATTTAGACTGTAAGCTCCTTGGGGCAGGGACCTCTCTCCCATTGTTTCTATGAATGTTGCACTTATTTCATCCCCTCTTATTTATTGTAACATATGTCTGTTGTAAGGTGCTGCGTACACTGTGTGGCACCATATAAATAAAGATATACATACAATGATGTGAACTATGCACTATCCTGGACAGATAACTCAGAAACTGTAGAAAAAGAGGATGGTGATGCAGAAGGTGGATAGTTTCCAGAATCTTCTATGTAGGTGGAGGATTCCCCTAAACAAAAAAGTCAATGCTGTTATTTTATTATTTAAATCATTTATGCTTATTATGTATTTCTCATTGTATTTACTCAGTACATACAGCCTAAGGAATATTTGATTATTTCAACTCATTATTTCTTCTTAGCAACTGCAGCGCCATGCAGTAACAATAACAAATATATATTATTGCTCAAGCATGAAAATATCTCATGGCAGTCTTTATAAAAATATGGTTAAATAAAAAGTTTACCAACCTGAAGGTCCTGCCTCTTCAGACATGTTCCATTCATCACGGCACTTCTTATGATGTTGTTTCATTCGGGCCACCAGGCCTTGCATTTCTTTATTGCACTGCTTACATTTTGCACGCATACCTGCTTTACTCATAGGTAGAGGAACTTCATTAAAATATTCCCAAACTGGGTCTCTTTAATGGCCTGCTGCCATTTTGCTCTTCAAGGGAGGGAATAAAGAACTTCAAGCAATGATTGTGCACAAAGATCCTAAGGCTTGTAAGCTGCTGAAAAGGTTTCCCTTTCATTTTTACTGCTTACCCCTCCCTCCTCACACTTAGTGCCTGGTACAACAATGGGATTAACCCCTTAAGGATCGGCCATGCATGCCCGCGGTGGTCATTTAAGGACCATGGAGCATTTTTTTTTTTTTTTAATTGAATCCGATTCCGGACTCCCTGAACGGCGTGCAGCCCGGAATTCAATGACGGTCCTGGTACGTCATTGGTCCTTAAAGCAAATCCAGCCATGACGTACCAGGACCGTCAAGGGTCCTTAAGGGGTTAAGGTCTTTTCCTGAACTTTGTTTATTTTATACAATTGTTACTGTGAAAAAAAGTGCATGTTATCTCAGCTTGGATAACTTGGATTAATTGAATATATAATTATATATTAAATATAATTGAATGACTATACAGCCTCATGTACATAACTAAGCTCTATTTCATGCTGAATAAGCTTTAAACTATAATGTATCTTAAATAGAAAACTATCTTTAGATAGATTTATCCTCCAAAAGAATTTCATTAAAATAAATTTGATTTAAATAAAAGAAAAATCCGATTATTTTTTTTTTTGTTTTGTTTTGTTTTGTTTTTTTTTTATTTTAAATCATCTATTTTTATCCACCCTGATTTGTACCCTTTCCTTCAAAATACGGTGGAGTTGTGTTCAGCTCCACCAGTAGTGGATTCAACAATTTCTCAAAAACACCACCATTCCAGTACAGACAACAACAGCTCTAAAGGATCCTACTGAAAAAAGACCGGATTCCTTTAAAGTGATAGTAATACTTTTATTGAGGTCCGAGTCTACCTTTTTTTTTTTTATTTTTTTGGAATACTTACAGTTTTGTAGGTAAAGAGCTACTCAATCCAAAAGAATCCCACTCCCTCCCCTTTCCCTGCATCACGCTTCCTTTCAGTCTGTTCCGGATGGAGCGCAGCAAGGGAAAATCTTCATTAAGCAAAAAGGAAACTCCTGCTCTTTTTCGTCAAGGGGTGCACGCTTTTCCTTATTCTTACTGAGTGAAGATTGTCCCTCTTTGCATCCTTCCGGTCCCAGCACCGGATTCCAGGTATAATGGGAGGCTTCCAGAAGGAGCAGGAGGGGGATCCTTTCAGATTGAATAGCTCTTGAACTACAAAACTGTAAGTATTCAAATATAGCTCTAGGTGTTAAAAATTAAAGAACATTCAGACCTAAAATTTAATACAAATATCACTATTCCTTTAATAGACTGCTGTTTTATGGACAGGGCATCATCATTAGCAGGACCTTTGCATCATCATCGGCAAGACAGTGAAATCTTGGCTGTGTTCAACTGCTGAAAGCAATGCAAAAGGACGCCCCTAAGTAAGATGTTTTGTATATCATAAGTGTGCTTTATGCTGCTACAGTGGAGAAGCAGTGCTGGATATTGCAAAAATAGCATCTAAGTGTTAAGCTACCACAGTTGCATCACAATGCAAATTTTGGCTGAAGATTTGACATTCCTGTGCAGCTTTCAAGAAATCTTTGATGGCACTTCTCTTCACATGTTCCCTTCTGTTTGGATAGGAAGTTTATAGGATCGTTGTCAAGCCGCCGGTGGCAAAAGTCTGCTGACTCAGAATAAATTATGAAGATTTAATTTTAGCAGGAGAGGTGCTACTTTCTGTCCTAGTATAGTTTATAGTCCATGTCCTTGTCAATCAGGACCACCAAATATGGAGTCTTTATTATACAGGTAAATTTACACCAGCTTGCACTCAATCCAAGCAAACAGAACAGAAACCAGCCTCACAATAAAGGTGGAGATGTTCTTCTCCCAACAATCCTTCACTGGGGGAAGACTTTGACATTATATCTTTCATTGGAGGAATTGCATCTTGGATGATTTCAGATTGTCCTTCACTATCCTTCCACCAAACTGCTTCATCATGTCCAGAGTACCAATGAACAGGTGGTTCCATGGTACATTCTGTTAGGCTCTGCAATCCATCTTTTTTTATTCTAACAAAAAAAAAGGATGCAGGGTTTTGGCTGTTCTGGATCTCAAAGCTTTGAACAAATATGTCCATGTATCCATGTTCAAAATGGAATCACTTGGATCGATGATTGTTGTTATGGGTACTCTGGAGTATATTGCTTCACTCAATATCAAAAGCTGCTTACTTCCTTATTACCATATGACCACAACATTACCACTTCCTCTGGTCTGGATGCTAAAATCAAAAATACCAGTTTGTAGCTCTTCTCTTCAGTCTGTCCAAAGCACCAAGGATCTTCACAAAGGTAATAATGGACCCCTGGCTGTCTTTTTCTCAGGGAGTGAATGTAACTCCTTATCTGGATGACAGTTGCTAAAAGCTCCCTCATCTATCTAGCTTGAAGAGCTGCTGCTTCACACGTTGAAGATTCTGCAGCTATACAGCTGAATTATAAATCTACACAAATTGCAAATGAAGCCGACAAGAAAACCAGTATTTCTAGCAGTGGCTTACATCAATCATCAAGTAGACATCAAGAAGAAGGCTGCTTGGACAGAGGTAGAAAGAATTCTTCTTTAGGAGGAAGCTCATGTTCCATCTGTGTCAGTCGTTTACATCCTGGGAGTAGAAAACTGGGAAGTGGACTATCAGTAAACAGACCATAGATTTTATTTATTTATTTTATTTTTATTTATTTTTTATATAGATCCAGGGAATAGGAATTGAAACATGTTTCTTCAAATAACGTTTTGTTGGGGAATGCCATAGATAGATCTGATGGCCTCCTATTTCAAAGTCAAAGTGGTAGTGGATGTCTTGACTGTTCCCTGGAAGTACAGTTTAGTGTTTATCTTTAGTAATGATTCTCAAAGTAATCACAAAATTAAAAAGAGAGAGTTCAGACTCTCCTCATAGCTCCGTTCTGGCCAAGAATAACTTGGTTTTATCACCTACAAAACATATTAATAATAGATCCTTGGTGTTTTCCTCTGGTACCAGACCTGGTATCACAGGGTACAGTATGACATCCAGATTTAACAGATCTCGCCTTAACAGCATGGAACTTGGAACCGAAATTTTGAAATTCAAATACTTAAATGACTCAAAAATATCGATGATGCTGCATGCCTGTAAACCGGTTTCTGTTAAAAAAAAAAAAGCCCACTGCATTTGTTACATATACTTTGCATACTGGAATCCATATATCCTTGGTCTTTTCCTCTTCAAACTTTCTACTATACTGGACTTTTTGCAAGCAGGACTTGAAAAAAGGATTGTGCATCAACTCTCTCAAGGTTTAAGTTCTGGCTTTGCCAATTGTTTTCCAGAAGAAAACTGCTAACATCCCAGAGATTAAAATGTTTAAGAAATAAATCACATAGTTCTTTCATATAAACCTGCTCCCCATCTTGTCTTGGAAGTACTTCAGCCTTCTTCAGCTAAACCTGGCTTCACTTTAAAAATGTTGCTTGCAAAAGAGCATGCTAGTACAAGGCGCTCCAGGTTATCACTAGATAAAGGAGGGCAAAAATTTATATCTGTGCTCCAGGTTTATTTATACATAAAGTAAGGCAAAGGTTATAGCAAAATTGGACTTGAAGCAACATTTTCACCAAATGTCTAAGGATGATGGGCATTGTAGTAATTCAGTTGGACTTGAAGGCGATGTTTCATGCCGTAACTTGAGAATCTGGTTCTTTCCTGCAGTGCAAGATTCTCATGCCGCCCTTTTAATCATGGCGACATGGTTAATGTGCCATGTAGTTGCATGCTCTTTTGTTTGCAACATTTTTAAAGGATACCATGAACCTCTGTCTTCTGTTTCATGGAAGCATATGACATGTTAAACTTTTTTCCTCATGGCAGTATCATCAGCGAGAAGTGTTTTGGAACTCCGTGCACTCTAGCATTCCAAGAGAAAGTGGTTTTATGGACTATTCCAGTGTTTCAGCCTAAACCTTACACTGCATTTCACATGAATTATGTTCTTATCCATCTCCATTCCAAATTATAGTTCATTCAACATGTTCTCTGAGTATACCGTGGACTTTGGAGAACGCAGCATCTGTGGATCAAATTTATAAAGCAGCAACTTGGTCATCTGTTCATACATTCTCAAAGTTCTACAAAGTTAATATGTTTGCACCCCAGGATACATGCTTTTGCCACAGAGTTCTACAAGCTATAGTTCTATAGTTTTCTCTTCCTCCCTGTACATTTTTAGGACTGTCTTGGGACATCCCCATGATCCTTGCAATTCTCAATAATGCAAGAAAAAGTGGGTTTTTACTTATACATACATTATTATCTCTTAGTGTTGGATACCCTGCATTCCTCAAATTGACAAAACTAGTATGGATCGGGAACTGATTGGTAGTACATGGGTTAAAGGGCATAGAGGGTAGGGACTGGGAGGAGTTTGAGTGTTCTACCTCCTGGTGTGAGAAGCTCTATAGTCCATGGTCCCTACATCTCTCAATGGAGAGTGATTGCCTCCTGTCTCATTTTCTGCATCATTACATATTTTTCACTATGAATTTTGTCAGATCATTTTGTGGGTTGTAGTAATATATAGTGGGAGTCTGAGAGAAAAAGTGACACCACAGATTGGTGTTTGTTTAATTTGTTCAATGTGCTATGCAACCAAATGTAATCTTCCGGTGTGAGGATATAACTGGCTAAAGTTCCCCCCTCCAGGCTGTTTCAGACAAGTCAGTGCTCTAGCTGACAGCAGCAGATTCCAGTCATTTGACCTGATGGCGGGTCTTCAGCAGAGCAGAAATTGCTCTATTTAGAAATAAATACTTCATTGGAACAGTCTACAAAGTGTACCTGGTTCGCAAGCACAATTTGTAGACAGTTCCAATGAAGTATTTACAGTGGGGCAAAAAAGTATTTAGTCAGCCACCAATTGTGCAAGTTCTCCCACTTAAAAAGATGAGAGAGGCCTGTAATTTTCATCATAGGTACACTTCAACTATGAGAGACAGAATGGGGGGAAAGAATACAGGAAATCACATTGTAGGATTTCTAATGAATTCATTGGTAAATTCCTCAGTAAAATAAGTATTTGATCACCTACAAACATGCAAGATTTCTGGCTCTCACAGACCTGTAACTTCTTCTTTAAGAGTCTCCTCTGTCCTCCACTCGTTACCTGTATTAATGGCACCTGTTTGAACTTGTTATCAGTATAAAAGACACCTGTCCACAACCTCAAACAGTCACACTCCAAACTCCACTATGGCCAAGATCAAAGAGCTGTCGAAGGACACCAGAAACAAAACTGTAGACCTGCACCAGGCTGGGAAGACTGAATCTGAAATAGGCAAGCAGCTTGGTGTGAAGAAATCAACTGTAGGAGCAATTATTTGAAAATGGAAGACATACAAGACCACTGATAATCTCCCTCGATCTGGGGCTCCACGCAAGATCTCACCCCGTGATGTCAAAATGATCACAAGAACAGTGAGCAAAAATCCCAGAACCACACAGGGGGACCTAGTGAATGACCTGCAGATAGCTGGGACCAAAGTAACAAAGGGTACCATCAGTAACGCACTACGCCGCCAAGGACTCAAATCATGCAGTGCCAGACGTGTCCCCCTGCTTAAGCCAGTACATGTCCGGGCCTGTCTGAAGTTTGCTAGAGAGCATTTGGATGATCCAGAAGAGGATTGGGAAAATGTCATATGGTCAGATGAAACCAAAGTAGAACTTTTTGGTAAAAACACAACTCGTCGTGTTTGGAGGAGAAAGAATGCTGAGTTGCATCCAAAGAACACCATACCTACGGTGAAGCATGGGGGTGGAAACATCATGCTTTGGGGCTGTTTTTCTCCAAAAGGACCAGGACGACTGATCCATGTAAAGGAAAGAATGAATGGGGCCATGTATCGTGAGATTTTGAGTGAAAACCTCCTTCCATCAGCAAGGGCATTGAACATGAAACGTGGCTGGGTCTTTCAGCATGACAATGATCCCAAACACACCACCCGGGCAACGAAGGAGTGGCTTTGTAAGAAGCATTTCAAGGTCCTGGAGTGGCCTAGCCAGTCTCCAGATCTCAACCCCATAGAAAACCTTTGGAGGGAGTTGAAAATCCGTGTTGCCCAGCGACAGCCCCAAAACATCACTGCTCTAGAGGAGATCTGCATGGAGGAATGGTCCAAAATACCAGCAACAGTGTGTGAAAACCTTGTGAAGACTTACAGAAAACGTTTGACCTCTGTCATTGCCAAGAAAGGGTATATAACAAAGTACTGATATGAACTTTTGTTATTGACCAAATACTTATTTTCCACCATAATTTGCAAATAAATTCCTTAAAAATCCTACAATGTGATTTCCTGTATTCTTTCCCCCCATTCTGTCTCTCATAGTTGAAGTGTACCTATAATGGAAATTACAGGCTTCTCTCATCTTTTTAAGTGGGAGAACTTGCACAATTGGTGGCTGACTAAATACTTTTTTGCCCCACGGTATTTCTAAATAGCATGATTTCAGCTCTGCTGAAGGGCTGCCGGCTGGTCCCGGGTCCGGAATCTCCTGCTGTCAGCTAGATGGCAGACTTGTCTGAAACAACTTGGAGGGGGTATCTTTAGCCAGTTATATCTCTCAAATCATAAAGGTTTGAGAGATAAGACTTACATTGATGTACTTATTGTTTTAATGCCTACAATACTGCATAAACTTAAAATTAAACATTACTATCCATTTAAACCCCATTGAGAATTTGTGGCAGGATCTCTATTGTGCAGTTCATGTTCAAAAACCCACAAATCTTAAAGCAGTTCAGCATGAAGACGTGGGCAAAAATTCCATCACAATGCTATGAGAGACTGATTAATAAGCACAGGAAGCTTTTTGTTGCAGTCTTTGCTTCTTGAGGTGGAGCAACCAGGTTTTGAATCTAAGGCAGCAATCACTTTATTTAAAAAAATGAATTAAATAATTTATTTTGTTTTCATTGGTCACTGAGATTTCCTTTTATCTAAGGTTTTGGTTGAAAATCTGAGTGCAGTTTTTACCCCCAGTTTTCCATATGAATTTTAACTTGCACCCACACCAAGATTACTACGCGGACAATATAAAGTCCAACATGTACTTATTTATTATGAACTGGTGTAGTCCTCTCCGCTTTATCACCTCTTTATCACAGCTTAGCGCATAACCCCCAAGTCTTAAATATCCTATTCTCTAGGCCAGCATCTGTATAAGCTGTTTCTTGTGTTAGGTGCATGAAATAGTGAGGCTAATGTACTAAGAAACAAGAGCAATTCAGTGACAAACCAACTGCACCACAGGGAACACACAAAACCTCCCATTTATTGAAATGGGGCTTTTAACAGAGGTTGTGAGGATTGACACTCTTTACATAAAAAAAAAAAAACAATAATTATTTGTCAAACTGTTCTAAAATTGTAAGCATATAAAAATCATCACTTAACACAAAACTTTTGTTTTAATTATAACTATAGATGTGCTACCACCCAGTTATAATAGGGTGCTTATTAGAGAATGATAAGCACTTGCATTAGTGGTAGCCTATTGTATATAGGGGTAGGATGAGTAACAAGAAAGTTAAAAAGATTTTTAAAACCTTATAATATATAAACTGGGTGAGTTTTTTCCTTGGCGTTTTGGATAGAACGTACGTGTGAAGGTCCAAAAATATACCTTGAAGTATGTCAGTAAAAGAAGAAATCTTAAAATAGTCTTCTGTGCAGGTTTGAATGATGAAATTGAACTGAAATCTAACAATAGAACTGCTAGTGCTGTAGGGTAAAACATGAAATGCATTTGTACAAGAACAGATCTAAGTACGGGAAGAAAATCCTAATGGTCACTATGAACTGATTCTGTAGGAATAATTACTTCAAAATCTTTAATTGGCACTGGGTAGCATGCTCACGGTGTTGGACAGGATTGTTTGTGTCAGGATTCCAGGACCTTAAACTCCCACTTAACGCTTTGAGTGCCAAAGAGGTATCGCAATGCGTTGAAGCCTTAAAGGGTTAAGGCTTCCTAATAGGATTCTTTATGCCTTATTTGTAAGGGGAGAAAAAACTGAGCAATATCTAGGAGAGAGGGGAATTTGAATTGTGATTCTCATTTATAGACACAGTTGAGACACAGTCTGCTTATAAAAATATGAACATGTTTTATGTGAGTTTGTGTGGGGATGAATCTGTGGTTTTTCTTTTAATACCTGTGGCCTTTCTAGCATTTGTAGATAATGCTGTTTTGTACCAAATGGAAGCATTCTAATGGGCTGCTACTTTTCAGAAGGTCCATATGTTCTTCCAGAAATGCCACAATTGTATGCCAAAATCTAGACTTTATGGCACCGGAACAAATGACATGGATAAAACGAGTGCTTTACTACTTGTCATTGAGAACACCGATTAATAAGCTTGATGTTGTAAAATATTTAAAGTCGGTCCATTTTGTGTGTTGTCGAAATATATATAAGATATATTCATAGTTTTCAGTGACACGCATTAACTTCCCAGTTATCAAAACATTTATCATGGATCAAGAACTTGGATACTCAGGAGGTCTTGATATTTTACAGATAGGGACTGGAGTAAAGGTAACCCCTTTGTGTAGCCTATGCAATGTGCAGAGAAAGATTTTGCAGTCAGATATGTATATTTTGGGGTATTTCTGCCCATTTTTCTCATACTTTTCTACCACTTTGTCCTACTTTGGAGGGAGTTTTCCTCTAAACATTTCAGTTCCCAAGGGCCACTTGGGGATATCCAAGCCTAAGGATTTTTGGGTGTAATGGGAACCCAAGAAGGTGGGTTATCTTGGGCCGTCATGCCTGGTTTCTCCCTCCTGAAAGTGGCTACAAATGGGTAGCTAAGCCGGTGATCTTGGATTGCTGCATGGAAGACTGAAATGCAGGCTCCTTGAATTGGGGTCAAAGGGGACCCTTTAGACCATACAGGAATAAAACAACAGGACTCAGTTCTAGTCCTAAATGACTGCTCCTTTATTTGAGGGAACAGGGACATTTTATAGTAAAACCACGCACAATACACAATGGTGGTGTAAACATGGGACACAATGGGACAATACAGGGAAATGTGACATGCAGTATGATTGATACAATCAACAAAACAGTACAACAGAAACAGGTGTCACAGATAATCATGACAGACTAATCCTTTCACAAGAAAACAATAGTGTATACAAAACATAGGTGAAGGGATTAGGAAAGTGACACCTAATCAAAACCTGGACCAGACAGTTAGACAAATACAATATGGATAGCCTTACAAAAATAAACCTTTTAACCCTTGCAGGCCCATGTAAGATTGTAGGCCAACATTTACCACAGGGGTCCCACATCTGTTACATATATGACAACACATTAAACCATTCACATACCTTTTAACATAGAAAGGTAGGCAGCCTGCTTTTCAACATGGACAGCGAAGAATTTACCATGCTTGGCCAAATTGTTGTGGCTGCCCATGCCAGGAGCTGGGACTTCCCCCAGTGCTTTCCAGTCTTTTGTGGTCTCTTCCGTGGCTCTTACAAGAGCCCCTAATAATGGCATATGGTGCGTTACAATGGGTCCCTTTAACCCTTTTAGCACACTGTTCCTAATGCCAAACTTCGATTCCACAGCAACATTTAGGCAACCAATGTGTCTCTTGCTTGTAGCACCTACTGCTCCCCAGGGGGTCCTCCACTGCAGAACAAGAGACAGTTTGGGCTAAGACTCTGATTTTTTCAGTTACTTCTATCTCTTCATCTATTCAAGGTGTTCTCCATTCTTGCAGCCTCATATCCCCTGTTAGACACATTGATCATGTCTTTAGGGTCCATTCTTTAGGTGTTACCTGTGTTCACTTTCACATGAGGGAGCTGTAATTAAATATTCTCAGGAGCTGGTCAAGACAACACTCTCACCTTTCTCATGCCATGTCCCTATCTCCACGGACAAAGGAGGATGTTTGCTGGTAGCTCCACGTTCTTCTTCTTACTCTGGAAAGTCCATTTCTTATACTAGAATGACTGGTAGTCAGCATGGACACCAGGCTGATAAGCTGGGTAACGATCCTGGTTCCACTAATGGCACAGGGTCACCGGTCAGGAGCGATTGTCTCTGGTCCCATGCACCGACAGGAACACCTGTGAGGGTCCAGTCAGACAACGCAACAGTTGTTGCATACATCCATCACCAATGAGGAACCAGAAGCGAGTCAGCTTTGGCAAAGGTTTGGTATCTCCTTTAGTGGGCCGAAGCTTATGTTCCAGCCATCTTGGTTGTCCACATCCTGGGTATGGAAATTGTGGTTACAGTTTTTTTAAGTTTCCAACATTTGGATCGCATGAATTGGGAACTAAAAGAATGTGTTGAGCCAGATTGTCCACCACTTGGGTCTTCCATCAGTGGATCTCATGGTGTCCTGCAAGAACCACACAGTTCCTCTGTTCGGCATAAAGAGGAAGAAGCCCATAGCTTTTATGGTGGACATGATGTCTAGCCCATGGAATTTTCATCTGGCTTATGTGTTTCCTCTATTTCCCCTGATTCCTAGGGTGTTGTGGAAGATCAAGATGTGCAATTGCGCAAGTCATACTGATCGCCTCTTTTGGCCCCATTGGGCTTGGCTCTTGCATCTGCTCAATTTGTCCATTGCAGAGTCATTTCACCTCCCCCTGAGGCCTGATCTCCTGATGCAGGGACTTTGTTATCGTCAAGTGGAAAGGTTGGCTTTGACTGCATGGTTCTTGAAGCCACTATCTTGAAGATGTTTTTCAGATAATAATAATGATGATTTATAATATAATAATTTGTGATTTTTATAGAGCTTTTCTCCCTGTGAGGCTCAAAGAGCTTTACGAATATATAGACCATGAAAGAGTTCCTGATGGTCGGATGAGCTGACTGAATGCCTGATAAAAGAGATTGGACTTTAGCTTTTTTTTTTTTTTTTTTTTTAAAGTTTGTAATGATGGTGCCTCTCTGATTGAGCACTGTAAAGAGTTCCAGAATGTGAGGGCAGCGTGGCTGAATGCAAGGGAACCTGAGTTCGTCTTTATTCTGGGCACTGACAGGAGGGATCTGTTGGCTGACCGAAGTGAGTGAGATTGAATATAGGGTGTTAGCTCTTTCAGGTACTGTACGCCTGGATTGTTTAAGGCTTTAAAGGTCAGCAGGCCAATTTTAAAATATGTTCACCATTTAATTGGAAGCCAATGCAGGGAGTGGAGAATAGGTGTTACGTGAAGATGCTGTCATCTCTAATATGATTCGGGCTATGAATCCCATATAGTCTGAGGCCTATCATATTATCCTATGATATGGTCTCTATTCTACCAGTGGTGTGCTGATAATGACATTTCCTCACAATCTTTCAGCCTTCCTGTGATTCTGGCTTTCCTTCAAGATGGCGTTAGCAAGGGTCTCAGTCTGAGTTCTATTAGGTTCAGCTGTCTGCCCTCTCTGTTCTTTTTAAGAAGCATATTGCGAATCTGAACTTGGCATTAAGGGTTCTCCAGTGGCTTCCTTTTGAGCCTTTGTATTTACTGACACCTAAGATGGCCTTCCTTTTGGCTATGTATCTGTTCACATAGTTGCTAAGCTACAACCTTTGTCTTAAAAAAAAAAAACCCTTCCCTGATTTTCCACCAGGACAAGGTGGTTCTTTGTACTTCCAGGAGTTTCTTGCCCAAGGTGGAAAATATTCTTCCTTTTGTCCTGATTCTTCTAATAAGCAGGAGCAGGAGTTCTGTTTGTTGGATATGGTACACAGTGTTAAGTACTACCTCCGTCTCACACAGCATTTTTGGAAATCAGACTCTTTGTCATTACTGAGGGCCCCTTAGTGGGTCAGGCTGTATCCAAGATTACCATTGCTTCTTGGATCAAGGTCACTATCTGGCAGGTATGCGCTCAGAAAGAATCCTGTTCTTTTCCTAATCACAGCACACTCCACCAGATTTGTGGGCACCTCTTGGGCCTAAAAGAATCATGTCTCTGCTGAGCAGTTTTGCAAGGCAGCAACATGGTTGCCTGTGAAAACCTTCGCCAAACACTACTGTGTCAGCTGAGGCCAGTTTTGGCAGGAAGGTCCTTCAGGTGTTGTTGACGGTTTATGAAATATTTTCTTCTTTTTATGCTGAGGCTTTAGCTCAATGGGCCACACCCTCTGAGGCTGGTCACCCCCAATTTCTCACCTTGCTAAGAATACTCCTTTATCACTGGTAGATTCTTTGGCCCTCAAGGTTCAGGTGGACAACTGCCTGGTTTCTTTTTTTAAGGCACATTTTTCAGCCTCTGGTGCTGCCTTATTCTCCACGTCCCCCATTGCATGGGTCACTTAATCTATGGCTGTTTGGGGGGATCCGCTTTTGGATGCCGTCCAAGCGGATACACTCCTAGAGGACCTGGTGGGCCTTATATCCAGGATCCTTGAAGCTAATGCTTACTTTACTGAAGCGGCCTTGGCTTTCTCAGAAGCCATACATTGTATTTGATAGCTTAAGATTTGGTCAGCTGAAATCCATGGATCCATGAAATCCTTGATTTAACTTAGTTTTTTAGACAAACTGTTATTTGGCCCAGAACTAAACAAGGTTGTTAGTTATGCCACTGGTGGCAAGAGTACCTCATTACCTTAGGTCACTCCTAAGAATTCCTTCTTTCTGTGGAAGATATGTGGTTTTCTTTATCTCAGCATGTATGGTTATGCTCTCAGGGCTCCACACTACTCTGTGACCCAAATACGTCCCACTCCAAAATACGATCTTGCTTGTGCTGGCAAGAAGCCCATGCAGAAGGCCAGTTCTGACAAACCTAGCTCTGCATGATGTCCGGGGTCCTAGTCCATTGCAAGCAATAGGAAGTCATCTCAGTTTTTTCCATGTAGCATGTGCTATTTCCGTAACAGACCAGTGGTGTTAGTGGTTAATTTTGGAAGGGTACCACATAGAATCCCTTCCTCTCCATTGTTTCCTCACATGCAGAGTTTCTCATTCTCCCTACATTTGGATGTGATGACTCCCCTGCTAGACATGCACATTATAATACCACTTCCTTTTCTGGAAAGATCCATGGGGTTCTACTACAGTCTTTTAATATTCTCCAAGAAGAACTGCAGATGTCTTCATTTTCTGCACTTGAAACACCTCAACCATTTCTTGCTAGCTCAGTGGTTCAAGATGGAGTCCTTGTGCTCCGTCATCACCATGTGCCCAGGGGTAGTTTCTGGCTGCTCTAAACATAAAATATGTCTATCGGCACATATCTAGCCATATAGTTCAAGGCTGTCCAAGTTTAGTCCTCAAGGCCCACCAACAGGCAAGGATATAAGTATTTCCCTGATTAAGCATAGGTGAGTTAATCAATGGCTCTTTCATTTTGACTGACTCGTGTGCTTAATCAGGGAAATCCTTACATCCTATACGGTTGGAAGCCATTGAGGACTGAACTTCGACAGCCCTGATGTAGAAATCTTTGTTTCCCTTTGGTTTGTTTCACAAGATAGTTGATTTCTGTTTGCCACTCTTCCCTTTAGGTTGGCGTCAGGGTATTCACTAAGTTCATGTCAGCCACAGCAGCTCGCATCTGCACTCAGGGGATTTCTTTGACTCTGTCTGGACAATTGAATACTAAAGGTTCCTTCAGAGATGATGTTGCACACACATACTCAGTCCTGTGAGTCTATTCTGAAGCAACACTGTTGGGGTCACAATCTCAAGAAATCTTCTCTGGTTCCATCATATATCCTTAAAGGGTTAGTAATGTCGCTATAAAAAAATGTAATATTGCAGCTATTAGAAAAATAAACTAAATGATCCCAGTCCCATCTCTGAAACCTTTATGGTTTGAGAGATATACAATGCTAAAATCCTCCCTTTTCCTGACATCAGCTGTAAGCTGACGGCAGGAGATCCTGGACAAGCAGGCGGCTCTGCAGCAGAGCCGAAATAGTGCAATGTAAAAAGAAATACTTAATTGGAACAGTCTACAAAGTATGTTGGCAAACCAGGCACACTTTGTAGACCGTCCCAATGAAGTGTATGTTTTTACATTGCTCTATTTCAGCTCTGTTGAAGAGACACTTAGAGTCGGCCGACACGTATCTCGCTGTCAGCTTTACAGCTAACATCATAAAGGTCTGAGAGATGGTACTGGGCTCATTTAGCTTATTTTTCTAATAGCTGCAATATTGAAATTTTTTAATATAGCAATATTACTAACCCTTTAAGTTTCTCAGTGTGAGATTTGACACCCTTCAGGTAAGGTCTTTCTGCTACACTTCAAAATTCAGTTGTTATCCCTCCAGGCATCTTAAGAGGCTGTCTGCCTATCTGCAACATGTAGGAGTACATAACTGAGCTACCTAGTCCTCTGCTGTAGAGACAGTCCTGTTTGCTCAGTTTTACCATCAGGAGCTGCAGCTGGAAGTTCTCAGGAATTGGTCCTCATGACACTGGAACCTTTGCTGTGGCATGTCACTTTCCAACTGGACAAAAACTGACCTTTGTTGTGGCTTCAACTCTGTCATCTGACCTTGGGGCAGCCCCAGGTTATCACACCACTTTGTTCATAATTATAACTGACGCTAGCCTGATGGGTCACCTGACCACGCAGGATCTCTGTCAATATTCTGGAGGTTTGAGTGATTTGCTTTGCTCTGAAACATTGGTCTCTAAAAATTACTACTGTAAAATTTTGAATATAATATGCACATTTTTATACCATTTCATCTAAAAAAAAAAAAAAAAAAATAGCCCCCCAAACACCCTTCCCAGTCTCCTCCACCTTAATATCAGTACATGCCTGCCCCCCTTTCTGTAATCAGAACCCCTTGAAGGGCCCCCATTTGGAGGCAGTGGGTGGCATTCCTGCATTCACCGCTCGATGTTCCATTATTCAAAAAAATCTTAAAGCCCACCTTAATAACCAGCATCTCCCTCTGTGGAGGTAGTCGTGAAATAGGGGCAGCGGCCGACATTCTTGCATTTGCCTCCAGCTTCTTCCACTCCTGGAACGCCTCTGCATATCTGGTTTGCCCTGTCACGACCTACCCACTCCCCTATTTCACGGCTGCCTCCAGAGGGTGGATCCTGGCTGTTAAGGTGGACTTTAAGATTTTTTTAAATAATGCAGCATAGAGGAAGCAGGAGGTGAGTGCAGGAATGCTGCCTCCAGATTACAGAAAGGGGGGCAGGCAAGTACTGATATTGAGGCAGGGGAGACTGTTTTTTGGGGGGGCAGAGGGAGGGACGGGGGTATGTATTATACACAGGAACTCATTATTTTACCAAAAATCTTGGGTATAATTTACACCTGCGTATTATACCCAGGTGCGTATTATGCCGGAGATTTAACAGTATATGACAGCTAGGGGATTGTGCTGTGGCATAAAAATGTTAAGGCTTGTTGCAATTTAACTTGTTCTGAAACCTTTTGAATTACTTTGCCTAATTATTTCAAGGTGGTAATGGTCTATTTCCTGCTGGCAATTTTAATTTACATGTGCTTATTTTTTATTTTGCTGTAATTTTCCAATCTTTGAGATGCCTATTTCTGCAACAAATTTACATCTGCTGTTACCTGTATTAGAGCTGTCATGAAGAGTTGCATTGGGATTGAATTATTGCAGGGACTAAGCAATCATCATAATCCTGTCACCACGAACATGTGGCAAATAAAGGAATTCTGTTCCTCAGCAGCAACCGGGCTGGCAAACGCAATGTAACTAATAAAATGTCACATATCACTCTGGAGATGCAGATATACATAAATCACAGTGCACCTTAATGGTTTATGGACATCTGTGCATGTGCGTTCTGTACATGTGCATGCTGCTCACTCCACGGCATTATTGCTTTGGCTGTTATCCTGGGGTCTGATGCCTGTATGCAAATACCAACTTTCTCTGTGCCTTGAGAGAAATGTGTATCCCCAGTGATCACACACACTGACAGGCATGGACTTCTGTGCTGTAAGGCAGTCTCCTATATGATTTGCCCTAGTAAATCCCAAACCGTGGACTATAAATCTTGTTTGCTCTGAACAGCTCTTCCCTTGAAGGGAGGCTCTTGAGTGAGTCATTATCTCTTATTAACGATCCACTGCCATGGAAACCTGCTTGGGCACTGTGCCATGGAAGCAAGCTGCAAGCATTTCACTAATTACCTAGTCGATAGTCTGAATAAAAATTGTATCTCCACTGGCTTCTTATTAGTTAATCACACCCATTGGTTATCTAAACCTTCACAGTCTGACAGATCTATTCTGCTGAAATGCCTGGAAGTTAATTTACACTTTACTTAACCCCTTCCCGACAATGGACGTACATGTACGTCTCGCAGAAACTGTCACTTAGTGACAGAGGACGTAAATGTACATCCTGGAAGTCCGCCGTTCAGGAACAACAGATTACTTTGTAGAAAAAAAATACATTTCCTAGCCAGGCTTTAAGTGACGGTCGCGTGTGCGTGTGGCCGGTCACTAAGAGGTTAATGTATATAGAGGCTGGTGTGTCCCGAAAAAAAAGAACAGGAGCAATTGTGGGGTAAATCGACTGTATCAACCGCATTGCATGCCACTCTGGCACTCAAAGAGTTAACTACATGTGGTAGATGCACTAAACTGTGAGAAAGAGGTGATAAAGTGAAGATGACTTCTCCAGTTCCAGTTATTCTATGGAGCCATTGCTCTAAGATTTCTCCAAATCTCTGCGTTATCACCTCTTTATCACGCCTTAGTGCATAGGCTATATAGAACATCATAGGAACTGGAGAAGCGATATCACTGGAGAAGTCTTCTCCACTTTATCACTTCTTTATCATGCCTTGAAGGCACACTGGCATATTCATATATTTGCCCCAATATTAATAGTGATACCTATCAAAGTATCTAATATAAGGAACATTATTCCCCAATCATTATTTTCCCTATTTAGAAAACATTTCTTCTTTTTTGTGTCATTATTCAGTTATAGCACAGCAGTGGGGATCAAAATCCTGTTCTAATCTTTAAAGTTATGTCATGTGAACATTGTGCTTTACTGGATAGTTTTGTGGTGGTAAATAAAAAAAAAAATCAGAGTTCATGATCAATCGTTGCCATTGCATATTCCAGAAAAAGTAAAATGATTAGGTAAAATAGCTAAATAATTTCTTGCCAGAAATAAATACCACCTCTCTGGCAACCAGTGAGTTAAGAGGTGCAATTGTAAGTGGAAGGTGCCAGTCCCAGGACTGAATAAGAAGACATCCACTGGCTTCTTATTGTAACAGTTGTCATGGAGAAGGGCACTGAAGGGGTTAATGCAGCATTAAACTGCTGTGCGGTGTGAGAACCATGCGTATTGCTGCTCACCTGCAAAAAACAGTTTTGGATTGCCACCTCGTTTAGAAGGCTTGTTAACCACCGGTGACTTTTTCTCCGGGTCTGGAAATTGCAGCTTAGTTATCCAGTATTGTCCTGTTGATTCTGCATCTGTGATATGACCTGCACTGAGGAATGCACTGAAAGGGGCACTCAAGGGGTTAATGCAGCCTTAATCAATGAACTGTCGGCATGTATGTGGCGACCATTAAGCATACAGTATCAGAATATCGCTCTATTGATTGGGGCGATATTCTGATTTTTGCTTTTTTGATTCAGGCAATCTTTTTATCTTGCCCTTGTGCTGGTCACCCAATACATGGTGACATTTCAATAGTGAACCCTAGCATTAAAGGGATTCAAAGCTTCATTTACATCAAGGGGATGTTTTTGTTTATCCACTATGGTGCAATTAGTTTTCCCCAGAATGACTTCAGTTTTCCTTGAACCCTCTGAGTGCCAGAGAGGTATCCAATGCAATGCACTGGATACATCTCTGGCACTCAAAGGGTTAAACCTACAAACCTTTAAATCTAAATTCTGAATCAGCAGCTTCACTGCTCCATGCTGAAAACTCAATTCCATTTACTGTACTGTGGAGATGTGCAACTTGTTTTGTTTTATGATATAGAAAAATTATGTCATATCTTCTTTTTGTATGTTATTTGCTGGTAATTGCAACTATTTGTCTTTCTGCATACAGGTGACAATAATCACAGTGAAAAGAGTTACAGCCTCATTTTCTTTAATTTGTTGGTAAGCACTTTTTATTAATATTATTATTATTATAGTCATTATTATTTTATTATCAGAAAGCAATATCTATATATATAAAAGAAGACTTTGTGCCTGCCAAAACACACCCAGGGGAGGCATAAAGCAGGAGTTACTCTTCCTATTGGGTGATTCAATCATGCAGGGAGTTGGCCCTCCCCCACTATGCAGCCCGCCCACCACTATCAAAGTCAGAAAAAAACAATATGGCCGCCACTTGCTCCTACACCACAGACAAACACACATGCCTCACTCATACAGCACCAAACTCACACACATGCCCCACTCACATAGCACCACACAAACACACACACATGCCCCACTCACACACACAGACCACCACACACAATGCCCCACTCACACAGCACCAAACACACATGCCCCCACTCACACACACAGCACCACATACACACACAAAGCCAGAAATAAATATGGCTGACACACACACACACTCACTCACCCTGACTCCCAGTGGCTTCAGCAGGACCTGTAGTGCAGCACCAGAAGAACAAAATGGCACTCAAAGGTTTAAGGTAGGCCCTCATTGCTCAATTATTTCTTCACTGTCATCATTTGGCATGCAAGACACAGGACAGACAGCCATCAGATTCACACTTAACTCACTGACTGCCACAGGGTTGTGTATCAAGTTTTAGCCCTCAGGGAGTGTGTTCAAACCCCTCACATTGTAAACTTGCATTTCCCTCCCACATCTCCTCCTTCCACAGCCTATTACTAGCACTTTTCCACATTTATGTTAAGCCCCGCCCCCTACTCGCGAATAAGCCCCGCCCCCTTTTTAACCCAGATTGCCCCATTTGTCTCTCCACATCAGCACCACATCAGTCCCCTCTAGGGACTCCACAAGTCAAAGTTCCCAGGTATGAACACACTTCCCACTGCTGTTTAACTCTGACATGCCTCTGTATATCTTAACCCTTTGACTGCCAGAGGGGTGCACAACTCATGAGTGCATGTGTTTCTGCTCATATATGTTGCATGTGTGTTTGTGTCCATCTCTGTTACATATATGTGTCCATGTGTGCATCTCCAGTGTGTCTGTGTGTGTACATCTGTTACATATGTGTGCATCTCCAGTGAGTCTGTGTGTGTGTGTGTCTTTTGCATGTTTCTGCCGCTCACTGTGTGTATGTGCATACCTCCCAACATTTCACATGGCCAAAGAGGGACACTGTAGTTTTAGGTGATATTGTTGGGGCGTGGCTGGTGGCCAGGGCATTAGTAAGAATTTTTAGGTTATTTCATGACCTATTACTGGCTATTTATGTAACTGAATAAATGATTTAGTGCAAGACCAAAGTATTTTATTTGCACAGACTAATGTATAAACACATATACTGAAGTTTATTGCTTTATTGCTGGAGAGCAAAGTAAAACACACCACACAGTCAGGGCTGGTGCAAGGATTTTTGCCACCCTAGGCAAAACCTAATTTTGCCGCCCATTTCGCTCCGCCCCTTGTGTCCCACCCCTTTATACCCTGCCTACTTATACCCCACCTCTTTTCATGATTGTCCTCTCTCTGCCCCCTGGGCCAGTCTGCCCCTGGTCTGGAGATGCCTGTAAGAGATGCCCCCTACCAGCTCCAACTTGCCCCTTATCAGCTTCACTTTGGCCCACCAGCTCCACTTTGCCACCATCAGCTCCAACTTGCCACCATCAGCTCCACTTTGCCCCCCATCCACTCCAACTTGCCCCCATCAGCTCTACTTTTCCCCCCATCCACTCCAACGTGCCCCCACCAGCTCCACTTTGCCCCCCATCTGCTCTAACGTGCCCCCACCAGCTCCACTTTGGCCCCTCAGCTCCACTTTGCCCCCATCAGCTCCACTTTGACCCCCATCCTCTCCAACTTACCCCCATCAGCTCCACTTTGCCCCCCATCCGCTCCAACTTGCCCCCCATCCGCTCCAACTTGCCCCCACCATCTCCAACTTGCCCCCACCAGCTCCACTATGCCCCCATCCGCTCCAACTTGCCCCCCATCTGCTCCACTTTGCCCCCCATCCGTTCCAACTTGCCCCCCATCTGCTCCACTTTGCCCCCCCTCAGCTCCAACTTGCCCCCCCTCAGCTCCACTTTGACCCTCATCCGCTCCACTTTGCCCCCATCAGCTCCAACTTGCCCCCACCAGCTCCACTATGCCCCCTCAGCTCCAGCTTTCCCCTAACAGTTCCAACTTGCCCCCATCATCTCCACTTTGCCCCACATCCGCTTCAACTTGCCCCCTCAGCTCCAACTTGCCCCCCATCACATACCTGTAGCTCCCGCGCAGTCTTCTCTTCAGTAATGCAGAGCGCGGCGGGAGATCATGACTCCCAACGCGCTCTGCATTACTAAAGATCCGACCAGATGAGGGAGCGCTGTAGCAACACAGACCTGACTGTGTTGTGGTTCCCGGCTTGGTATGTGTGCGGGCGCAGCTCTTCTCCGCTGCATGCCCGCGCCCCCAGTACGTGTGCGCCCTAGGCCGGCGCCTACGTCGCCTATAGGTGGAGCTGACCTGCACACAATCTGACCTCCTAAAAATAGGGACAACAGGGTGGGAAAGAGGAACAGAGGGATTTGACCCTCAAAGAGGGACTGTCCCTCCTAAAGAGGGACACTTGGGATGTATGGTATGTGTCTGCCTGTGTGTTGTATATGTCTGTGTTTATCAGTGTGTCTGCATTTCACACACGTGCGCCCAAACGGTCATAACATGACGGGCAACGCCGTCCCACATTGCTAGTACTGTATATAACGTGTATATGTTTTTTTACAATAGTAATACAAAAGGTTCAGCCCCTTTAAGTAGGCAGGAACAATTCTGAGAAGTGACTGCTAGGTGGAGCCTACCTCCTCTCCTTAGCTTGCAGCTAGCCAATCCCCAACCAGTAAGATTTGTTCCTTGGTCAAGACACAAGGCAAGAGAACAGTTCTGTTATAGTTTTAGCTTTTTTTATTATTTTTCTGTTAGATATGGAATACCACCATTAGGTGGATTACCATCGCTGACAATTCCTATCACCCAAATGTGGATAGCTCAGTTTACCAGGTGTTTTTGTGGACCTAAGCCCTGGGGGTAACATATTGGCTGCAAGTTCTTTCCCCAGGAGTTTCCCACTGAGGTTTCTTCTTGATATATGGTAATCTGAAGACAGAAGATCTGCTGAAAAAGGTGAGCACCCTTTGAGTGCTGAGGTCCACATGTCCCCTGCTTCCCCTCCGCACAGGGGTCTCATTTGGAGTTCCTAATACATACTTATGCACTCATTGTGAGGTGTTTGGAGCAAGTTTCTGTGGTAACTTAACCCTTTTGCTGCTGGTTAGCACCTTTTGGTGGGGTTTTGGGAACTTTACCCTACTGGGACCAGTGTTTATTGGGTCTACTGTTTAATTCTAGTGGGCTTTTGAGTGGTTTTACGTTTTGATATTCACCTCGTTTACTTTATGTTCCGTTTACTGCATAGACGCCATTGCTCCTTTCACTCCTATGGGACTTTACAGTTTGGGAAATATCTCTGCAACCGCTCAACGTAGTGAGGCCAAAGATGGCTCATTTTGTTGGTTTGCCCTTGCTTTGTCATCCGGTCAATGTTATGGGCATGTTGGAGGCCTTAGGGGGCTTCGGGCACTGTTGGGGTACTCCATTAGAGAAACTACGATTCCCATGAGCGCTCGATTCCCATGAGCGCTCACTTTGCGCGCTCGTTTTTGATTGGCTTCCGTCGCGGCAGACATTTTGTGTATTCGCAGATCGAGTATCCTACGCAGGGCTTGGACTCCCCTTCTCTCCTCAGCAGTTTAACCCTTCGCCTACCAGATAAGTCTATTTTAGCATTTCTGTGTTGATTTTATTTATCATACACACTTCTTTGTGGGTGTTTCTGATACTTTGACTTTTTGACTCTGCGAGAATGTCTACTCCGTTAGACCTTGGGGCTAAACCCAAGACTAAGGATACTGGGGTGTCTGTGTCCCTCATTGCTCCTCATGCCACTCAGGGTTACCTAGAGAATTCTCAGGCCATGTTTGTCCAGCATGCGCTGCTGCCCCTTTATCCCCTGCGGAGGCCTCCAGCCATGCACTAGAGCCAGTATGGATGCAAGAGTTTAAGGGTACTACCAAGGCCGGATTTCCCATAAGGCAGAGTAGGCATCTGCCTACAGGCGCCCCCCACAGAGGGGCGCCTGTCATTGGAATCAATTTTTTTTTTTTTTTTTTTAATACTTCCATTCACAGCACTTCGTGCTGTAGCAACATAGAAACATAGAAACATAGAAGATTGACGGCAGAAAAAGACCACCTGGTCCATCTAGTCTGCCCTTTAGTATTCCTTTATTGTTATCTTAGGATAGATACATGTTTATCCCAGGCATGTTTAAACTGTGTTACTGTGGATTTATCAACCACCTCTGCTGGAAGTTTGTTCCAAGTTTCTACTACTCTTTCAGTGAAATAATATTTTCTAATGTTTTTCTTGATTTTTCCTCCAACTAGCCTCAGATTGTGCCCCCTTGTTCTTGTATTCAGATTCTTATTAATCACACTTCCCTCCTGAACCTTGTTCAGTCCTTTAACATATTTAAAGGTTTCAATCATGTCCCCCCTTTCTCTTCTTTCCTCCAGACTATACATATTTACAGTAACCCTACCCGCTGCATGCTGAAGTCCTGCTGTTGCTCCCTCGTCAGCTATTTAGTAATGCAGAGCGCTGGGAGATGACATCATCTCCCAGAGCTCTGCATTCCTAAAGAGAAGACCGCGCGGGAGCAACAGCATCTACAGGTCTGTGCAGAAGGAGGCACAGACCTCTCCTGCCACTGGACCACCAGGGAGGTAGGAAACGGATACTGGGGGCAATGTGAGGGTAAGTTGTAGCTGATGGAGGCAAGTTGTAGCTGATGGGGGCAATGTGAGGGCAATATGAATATGGGGGGTAATGTGGAGGTGTCCAGTGGAGATGGCCAATGGTGGGGAGGGGGGTCGCTTCAGATTTCTGTGCCTACAGGCTCCTGAGATGTAAATCCGGCCCTGGGTACTACCAGGGACCTCCGGTCCACCTTACAACTCCTTCCATCCATTTTACAGGGGGTCTTCCACTCTTGGCAGGCCCCCGCCCCTTTCAGATCTTCCCTGCCTAAACCTTCGGGTGTACCTGATATGTCTGACTCCTCTGAGGAGGAATTATTGGTAGACTCTGATGATGATGTCTGTTCATCTGTTCCTTCATCTCAGCTTTTTGGGGACCCCTTTGAGGCTGACCCCATTCCCTCAGCTGAGGGCCTGATCAGGGCTGTGCTAATCACCCTGAACATTCCCTTGGTACGTTTCAGGAGCTTGTTAGGCCCCATCCTTTTTTACCACCTAACCCCACCCTTGACCGCTTGGTGTCTGAAGAGTGGAAGTTTCCAGACAGGAAACCATCTGTGTCTAGGATGTTTGTGAAGCTTTACTCGTTCTCTGAAACAACCCTTACGCAGTGGGTCCATCCCCCCAAAACGGATGCCCCAGTTTCCAGGCTTTCTAAGTCCACTGCTTTGCCAGTGGCTGACGCCTCTGCTCTCAAAGACTGGACTGACAAGAAGCTTGGCATCTCTCAAGGCTATTCTTGCGATGGCTAGGTCTGCCCTCCACCCTGCCTTTGCTGCAGCGTGGGTGAATAGGGCTGTGGCTGTTTGGACTGAACAGCTCAATTCAGCAGTCCGTTTGGACTCTGTTCATATGGTAGCCAGGGCATCTACCTGGGCTCAAGGATCTCATCAGTGAGGCCACTGGAGGGAAGAGTACTCACCTGCCAGTGGTCCTGAGGAAGAAGGTGCCTGTCAAAAGGAATCGGCTTTTTTTGTCCGTTTCAAGCAGACTCATGCCAAGCGACCCAGACG
Organism: Rhinophrynus dorsalis; assembly: GCA_037306005.1. Classification (NCBI taxonomy): domain Eukaryota; kingdom Metazoa; phylum Chordata; class Amphibia; order Anura; family Rhinophrynidae; genus Rhinophrynus; species Rhinophrynus dorsalis. The sequence goes on from CM074719.1 coordinate 158,818,140, forward strand.
GTCCCTCAGGCTCCGCACTCCTCATCCAAGCCTAAGCAGCAATGGAGATTTGTTTATAATAACTGATTTTTTTTTAAACCAATGAATCATAACTGATTATATCAAAATAATCTTGCCTCAAAGTGGATTTTGATGATGCTGCACGGATAGCTGTGACCACAATCGCCTGGACAGGGGCGGGATAAAATCCCCTGTAGCTGTATACCGGTTGTTAATTCTCCAACCGGTTGACTACTAAATGTGAGTAAGAATTTGGTTATCCATTTGATTTGAGATCGTGCCTTCAAAGCACCCCCATCTGTTTGTAGTCTTTTTTCCTTTTTCTTCCCTCTTTCTTTCGAAGGTGGTGACCTGGGGAGCTGCTGAGTCTGAATTCATCTGCGTGGAGGGCAGTGTAATATCCCCCACACGTATTTAGAGGGGGCCACACAGAAATGTTAGTGTAGAATACATATATGCTATATTATACAAGGTTCCCAGATGGTTTAACCCTGTGAGCGCCTCCTATCTCTTTCTTCTTTTTTTCTGTATAAAGGAGATCCAAGTCCTCTGTGAAGCCTTCTTCTGCATGACTTGCTGAACCCGGGTCCCCACTCGCAGGTAGGCGCCCGCTTACGCCACTACCTCTCGGCTTGGCAGGCCTCTGTGGTGGTTCCCTGGGTTTTACAGGTGGTGGCTACGGGGTACAGGACTCCCTTCTCCTCCCTTCCTCCTCCCAGGACCTTCTCTTTTTCCCTAGGGAGCGGAAAAGTGCTGCCTTTTCGAGGAAGCTATTCAGGCCCTTCTGGACAAGGCGGTCCTGGAACCAGTTCCTTCTCAGGAGAGGGGCTTGGGATTCTACTCCAACCTCTTTGTGGTTTCCAAGAAGGATGGCGACTGTCATCCCATTTTGGATCTGAAAGATCTCAACTCCTTTGTAGTCCTGTCCCAATACTGCCAGGACTCTCTGCGCACAGTGATATCGGCCATGTCCCCTGGGGAATTTCTGGTGTCTCTGGATCTTCAGGATGCCTATCTGCACATCACCATTCATTCAGAGAGTCAGCAATATCTCCGCTTTGCTTGCGACTGAGGGCATTTCCAGTTTTCTGCCCTCCCCTTTGGCCTGACTACAGTTCCTCAAGTCTTCAACAGAGTCCTGGGAGCATTGATCTCCGTGCTACATGAGAATGGCATCAGGGTGACTCCATATATGGATGACCTCCTTCTGAAGGCCTCTTGTCCGGAACTCCTTCATCAGCAAGTGCAGGACTGCATTCATGCTCTCTCCCATCACTGGTGGATCATCAATTTGGACAAGTCAGACCTTTTTCCTTCTCAGAGGATGGTCTTTCTGGGCCTCCTCTTCGGCACTCAGAGAGGGATAGTATTTCTCACAGACAAAGTGGCTATCCTGTCTCAGGATCCAGTTCTGGGCAAGCAGTTGTCATCCTTGGTGGGGAAGTTCATTTCCACCATAGAAGCAGTCCCGTTCACCATGGCTCGCATCAGGGAACTTCAGAGGTTTCTAATCCTGGCATGCAGGGGTCGACCAGATCTCCTGGAAGATCTTTCTCTTCCTCTTCACGTGGAGCAGAGCCTTTTGTGGTGGCTCAACCTGAACAATCTCCTGAAAGGCAGACTCTTCCTGGTGCCCTTCTGGACCACAATGATGACTGATGCCAGCCTCTTCGGATGGGGAGCAGTACTGGGGCACTTGAGTGTTCAGGGCTGGTGGTCTCAGGAGGAATCTCTCCTTCCCATCAATGTCTTGGGTGATATTTCATGCCCTACACCACTGGACACGGCAACTGGAGGATTGCCCGGTCAGGGTACAGTCGGACAACCCACAGTGGTAGCCTACATCAACAAGCAGTACAGCACAAGAAAGTCTAGCAGCTTGACTAGAGGTCAAGGCTATTTTGTCCTGGGCAGAGGAGCATGTTCCTGCCATTTCCGTAGTTCATATTCCTGGCGTAAACAACGCTCTGGCAGACTTCCTCAGTCAGCACACGGTGGACAGCAGAGAGTGGGAGCTACATCCAGAGGTGTTCAACCTCATCATCCAGCAGTGGGGTCTTCCATGTATCGACCTGATGGCAACCAGGCACAACGGAAAGTTCCAACTGTCTGCTCTCACTGGGTAAATCCCCTTACTCTGGCAGTTGATGCCTTGTCGTTCCCGTGGACATTTCCCCTGGAGTACATCTTTCCTCCCATTCCCCTGTTGCACAGGGTGCTACAGAAGCTGAGACTGGAGCGCTGGCCAGTCATTCTGATTGCTCCGTACTGGCCTCGACAGGCTTGGTTTCCAGAGTTTCTGGACCTCTCAGTGGCGGAATCTCTTTGACTTCCCCCCATCCGGATCTTCTTCTACAAGGGTACCTCTGGAAAGAAGACGTTCATCGTCTGGCTTTGATGGCATGAAGATTGAATCCTCAGTTTTGAAGAAGAAAAAAGTTTTTTCTTCTGGTCTGGTGGCTACTATGCTTTGTGCCCATAAGACTGTTTCCTTTAAGGCCTTCCATCGTGTTTGGTCTACCTTTCTATCTTGGTGTGCTGACAAAGACCTATCTCAGGATTTTGACCTTCCTATAGTTCTTTCCTTCCTCCAGGATGGTGTGGATAAGGGTCTCAGTCTGAGTTCTCTTAAGGTTCAGACTTCCGCGCTCTCTGTCTTCTTTCAGAGGCGTCTTGCTATCATTCCTGATGTTAAGGTTTTCTTCCAGGGTGTTGCTCATACCCGTCTGGTGTTTAAGTCCCCTGCTTCTCAGTGGGATCTTAACCTCGTTTTGGGAGTACTCCAGAGTCCTTGGCTACCATTCCTCTATGTATGCTGACGTGGAAGATGGCCTTTCTCCTGGTGATTGTTTCTGTTTGCCAAGTTGCAGAGCTGCATGCCCTGTCTTGTAAACCACCCTTTTTGGTCTTTGGACACTCTGTTTGCCATTCCTGAGGGTCCTAGGGCAGGGAGGCCTGCTTCCAAGGTAACCATAGCTTCTTGGATCAAGTCCACGATTCGTAAAGCTTACGAACCTCAGAAGAAGCCTGTTCCCTTCAGGGTCACGGCTCATTCTGTGTGGTCTATTGGGGCTTCTTGGGCCTACAAGTACTAGGCCTCAGCTGATCAGTTGTGCAAGGCGGCCACCTGGTCATCTGTGCACACTTTTTCTAAACACTATCATGTGGATGTGCTGGCATTGGCCGATGCCAGCTTTGGGAGAAAGATCCTGGAGACAGCCTTGCCTGTCTAGGATCTCCTTAGTCTCTCAGTTCTCTTTCACTTTTGAGCCCTGTTGGCTCTAGTTCAGTGTGCTGTGCTACAGTTCATGGGGTTTGTTTTTACCCCTGTTCAGTGTCCGTTGACACTTTGTGGTTGGTGTTGAGCTATTTATTATCTGTAGGTTATTTGGTGCTCTGGTGACTTTGGGAGCCTGCGCCTGGTCCTTGCCTTTCTTCCCGCCCTGGGGAACTTAACGGTTGGACATCCCAAAGTTACCAGTAACCTGTAATGGACGACAGAGAAAAGAGGGTTTTAGTCTTACCTGTTAAATCCTTTTCTCTTAGTCCATACAGGTTACTGGTCTCCCACCCTGTCAAGGGACCATGCTTGGCTCTCCTGCGGCAGAAAGTGGGGGTCCTTTCGGGTTCATGTACACAGGAGTCTTCCTTTACCTTCTTACTACCTAGTGAATAGTTAATTTGCAAATCTTACTGGTTGGGGATTGGCTAACTGCAAGCGAAGGAGAGGAGGTAGGCTCCACCCAACAGTCACTTCTCAGAATTGTTCCTGCCTATTAAAGGGGCTGATCGCCTACCCAAAGTTACCAGTTACCTGTATGGACTAAGAGAAAAGGATTTAACAGGCAATACTAAAAATCCTATTTTCAATTCACCGCCCTCCCCTTTGGGCTGGTGTCTGTGCCATGGGGTATTACAAAGGTGTTGGCAGCCTTGTCTGCCTACATTGGTTATTAAGGGATTTCTTTTACTCCCCATCTGGATGATCTTTCGTTAAAGGCACCTTCAGTTTCAGACTTGTGTGTCCATTTTGGATCAACATGGTTGGGTACTCAATTTCAGGAAATCCTCCCTGGTTCCATCCCAGGTCCTTCTCCTAACAGGCTGGGAAGTCACCTTGGGTCTGCAGATGGCGCAGTGCCTTTGGACCAAACAGACAGCCTCCTGTCCATTAAGGCGCTGCAATTTGTTTAGTCCTTGCAAGATTTGCTGGTGTGGATTCAGTCCAACAACGTGATGGTGGTAGCCTATATCAACTGCCAAGGTGGGACCAGGGGTGCAACCACATGGTGATACGTTTGTGTGGTTCTTGTTTGAGTGGCAGCTTATGTGCTGTCTTACTCCGCCATTCACATTCCAGGGGTAGACAAGTTTGTGTCAGACTTTCTCAGTCTAAATCCACAAACCATCTTTGGGGTCTTTCAACCATGGACCTAATGGCCTGTTAGTTGAACTACAAGGTTTCCCTGTTTTACTCCTGATCCTGGGAGCCTTTCTCTCTTGCTGTGGCTGCAATATCATTCCTTGGCGGCTTCCCCTGGAGTTTGAATTTTCTCTATTCCGTCTGATTCTCCTCCAGGGTATTGATGAAAATAAGGATGGAGTGGATCATGTAATTCTGATCCCATTTTGGTCTTACCAAGTTTGGTTCTCAATCTATCTGTGGCAGATTAATTTCAGCTTCTCCTTAATCTCTTGACACTGGGTTTTCAGTGTCATCCAGGGGTGGGGAAGCTGGCTTTGATGGCTTTGTTCTTGAAGTTAGTATCCTGAGTAAGAAACAGTTCTCTTATTCTGTTTCCATTATGATCAAGGCTCACAAACCGGTTTCATCCAAGATGTACCATAGAGTACGGACCTTACTATGAAGTCTAAGGATCATGGCCACTTTCTTTTTGTCTTCTAGTTATCTTCACTCTTCTTCAGGATGGCCTTAAGAAAGGTCTTAGTCTTAGCTATGTTAAGGTCCAGGTTTCCTCTCTATCTGTACTTTCAGAGGTATATTTCCTGATGTGCAAACCTTTGTGCATGGGATGGTTTATGTCTACCTAGCCTTTTTGAATTCCAGTCTTCCATGAGATTTGAACTTGGTCATGGGAGTTCTGCAGAGGGCTTCCTTTGAGCCTCTGTTTTCTGTTTCTCTTCAGTGCTTGACTCTTAAGACAGTCTTCCTTTTGGCGATTGTGTGTATTGTGCAGCATTTGGCCCAACTATAGGCTTTGCCCTGTAAACCCTTCTTTCTAGTCCTTCATTCTGATAGGGTGGTTTTGAGAAAACGTGTAGTGTTCCCCATTGTTTGTTTCAGAGCTTCATATTAACCAGGAAATAGTTATTCTGTCTCTTTTTCCAGCTTCATCTAGTAGGCAGGAACTTCATTGTTTGGCTGTAGTTAGTTGCTTGAGTTAATCACACACAGCCCTTCTAAAAATCGACTTACTTTTGTCATTCTTGAGGGTACTCAGTGGACCAAGCTGCATCTAAGGTGATGGTGGGTTCCTGGATTAAGGTGACAATTCACCAGGCCTATGTTCTAAGGAGAAAGCCTGTGCCCTTTAGGGTCACAGCTCATTCTACCAGAGTGGTGGGTGCTTCCTAGGCCTACATGAACCAGGCATCTGTGGATCAGTTGTGCAAGGAGTTGATGTTGTCATTCCTTCTGAAGTTTGTTAAACACTACCATGTCAATGTTCTACCTTTAGGTGAAGCCAGTTTTAGATGGAAGGTCTTACACTCTATTATGCCTCCATAGGTGTCCTTCTTTTATTTGCTACCACTAGCATTTTTACTGTTACTTGGTTTGATGTGTTGTGTCTGCTGATAACTGAAGTTTGTATTTGTTCTAGATCATCTCTTTTGGCACTGGTCTGTGTTTTGAGGGTTTTTTCATCTACTTCCCTGGAATCTAAGTGGATAGCTTTGGTATGTTCCCATGGTTCCTGTGAAAAGGGGATTTTTGTATACTTACAAATAAAACCTTTTCTCTTAGTCCAAGTTGAACACAGGACTTCCATCCCATAGAAAAACAAGCTATTTTAGTTCTGATCGTGATGTACTTTTTGGTTTTCTGGTATAATGATCTTTGCTATTCGTGAAACCTGAGCATGTCTGGTTGGGGGGTAAGGTGGTATAAAGAGGGAGTCTCTACTTCCAGAGAGCATTCTTAGGCAAATGCCCTGTCCTTCTGTCTGAAGGATACTTAACCCCATAGTACCTATGTTCCACATGGACTAAAAGAAAAGGATTTATCGGTACATACAGAAAAATCCCCTTTTTCTCCCTTCGTGCTCCATTATAACATAGCTTGCATGTGCATGCTAATCAGTTACATTGCAATAATTGTTCTCAAACTAGAGCCTAGTATCAACTCAATGGAATCCAGGATTGTGTGCAAGAAGTACCTCAAATGTAGGTATTTTTGGACCGTGGAACAAGCTAGGGTGATAAACTGTGAATGTGTCTCTGTGGCTACCCATGGACAGATGAACGAAAATGGGTGAGTAACCAAAATGGAGGTTCATTTTCTAAACTGTAGCTGCTTGACACTTAAACGTCTGAAAATACATGTATGAAAAGTGTGTCATTGTAAAAATGTGCATATCTTTGGTAACTCTGCATTTTACCATATTACAAGTGCATTTCTGCCATGTTAACTCTTTAAGTACCAGAGAGGTGTGCAAGCCATTGTCAAACAATGTGTTGTACGTTTCTTTGGTTCTTACAGGGTTAATAACAAAATGGTTATCAGATGTGGGTGTGCATATCATTGAAAGGCATATACTCACAATGTGATATTGTGCAAAAAAAAAAACTTCATGTCACTGACTGCAGATTTGAGATTACAATAACACCATCTTCACACTAGCAAAATAGGAGATATATCCTATCCCAAACCACAAGAAAGAAGTCTTATTATGAGCTTCATATTATTATTATTATTCAAGTGGAAGTGCTGTGAAATTGAGTGGGTAATGATTACAGACAAATGTAATATTAATAATATTTATTTATTTATTTATTCATTCATTCACTCATTCATTTATCTGTTGCAGCCTCTGCATGCTCCTGTTGATCTGGCTGTTTAGAAAATACAATTCCCTGGCACAGGTAAGCTGGATATGAAATTTACTTATACATTATAAAAGTGGTTTAATCCAGGAACATTTAATCTACAGCATGAGAGCTGCATAAGCAGGTAGAGACCATGATGCATGCAATCTTAAAAACTCCAGTCTTCTTTATTAACCCTTTAAGGACCAGTGGGGTGTGCATCACATTGCTGTGTTCAAAGTATTTTTAATCAATCCAGTATCTTATGTGCAGGAGACAAGCATGGCAGCTTCTAAGAGGACCGCAGGATACAAACTCTGCCCACTGTATGTGGGAATCTTAACCATGCAGTATGTTGTTGACCCTTTCAGACCTTAAATGCTTAAAGGGATAGTAATGCTTCATTTTTTCTTTATTTTATTTTGTAGGCATTAAAAATACATGAAGAACGATATAAGTCTTATCTCTCAAACCTTTATGGTTTGAGAGATGTTCACAAGCAAAGTTTCCCCTCCCGCCCCTTTTACCTAGTGTAACAGATAACAGCAGGGGACATTCTTCTTCCAATGAAAACAATGAAAGCCCTGCCCCCCCTTGACAAGCTTTTCAGGTTTTTCCCTTCTCTTAATTAAAGATTGTCCCTCTCTGCAGTCTACCTGGGCACCTCCCTTCTGATCTGGCTGAACAGTGTTACATCAGAAAAAGGGGCGGAAGGGGGAATTACTCTTAAACTATAACTCTGACAGAATTGAAATAACACTCTTCAAAGTCCAGATACTATGATGATTAATTAGAGCTGCTTTTATTATGAAACATTACTATCCCTTTAAGTAGGCTCATGTATTCTGCTTGTTTCAGCAGCTCTCATGTCGGTCTCCATGTATATGACTGATTGAAATCTTGAACCAAGGCACAGTGGCAGAATGCACAAGGGCCATTTGCATTTTCTAGTAAGGAATTCATTCTCCTTTAAACATTTGCAGAATGGGGCATAAGGTGTTTGTTTAGTAGGCAAAGCACTGGCTGCCCCAGGTGTCAGTAGAAATGCTCTTCACATGCATGTCACAATAGGTTATCATATCATTTATATTAAGAGGACATGACGATGAATGGGAACTCCTTGTCTGACTCATACCTTTCATGACTAGTCATTAACCCTCTGAGTGCCAGAGGGATGCAATGCGGTGGGCACCCCTCTGGCGCTCAAATAGTTAAAGCATAACTAACATGCACTATTAATAACACCCATTTACCTTTCTATGGCCAGTAAATTCCAATGGCACCCTATGAGTTTTGTACTTGTGTCTTTGTTCAAGAGATACTGTCTTCATCGTTCAGTTCTGTATGTTGTCTCCACAGAGGTGGACATGACAGGTGCTGACAAGTTTTTCAAATAGAGCAGATAGAATGCATGGGTCTACATAACACTTTAAGGGCCAGAGAAGGTGCACAATGCACTGCAAAGCAATGAATTGCAGACCACTCTGATCCTTAAAACGTGAAGATTACCATGTGTGTTGATTAGCATTTGAGGTCCTATGGTCCTGTATCAACTGTCAAGTGTGCCTTCATGTACTTTACATCATGCACTGATAGAAAATGTTATCTCTTGGACAAAGGCACAAGAGCAAACTTGATTGTGGCATGAGGATTTTCAGTTCATTGAATGGTGTGTGTGTGTTTCAGGGGTTATAACTGGGAAGCATTTGTTTCTTTAACCCCTATAGGTCCATTAATATGCCAGGACCTACGCAACTGTCCGTGCGTTAAGGACCGCTGACGGTCCAGGCATTTCATAAATTTATTGATCAATGTGTGCCTGTGGGTGTGCTGTGATCACGCCTGGAGTCTAAAACTGCTCCAAGACCGGAGCAGTCAGTTTCAACCTCTCCCACAGTGAGCTGGTACGTGTGATCGATCACACATACTAGCTCTCCAAACAGAATGGCCTTTACCCTCCAATGCACAGAACTCTTGTTCCTCCTGGTCCTGGTCTACAGGGATAGCCATGGACAAGATGTTGATGAAATGCAGGAACAAAACAAGCCAGCAGTACACGTGTTCTACGGAACGCAAGTGTATAAATGAAGTAGGAAGCAGAGAAACAAGCATCACACCATTTGTTCTGCATTTTAATTATGACTGTCTTTGGGGAGTTCTCATTGTATATACATTTACGTGATCCATCATTTAATTGTTTGATCACTCACATGACCTTAGGTTTTTTGTTCAGCTATATAACCGTGACATGTTTTATTTTGTCAGTTATTGTAGAGGTATTCTTCAGTACAAAAACAAACAAACAAGGGTACTAATTAATATATAGGAATGTGAGAAACTTACACATGTTCTGATATGCAGATGGATTTTAAACCATGGATGCAAGTGATGTTTCCAGTGCATTGCAAAGCAATGTGATGGAGACCTCATTAGCATTCAAGGGCTAAAACTGCTACCAGTTAAATTAATTTGAATATACTGAGGTTGTAGGCAAAGTAATAAGAAAAGAGTGAAGATATCTAATAATATTTTGCAAATAAAATCTGACTAAATCAATATATTGCTTTTCCAGAAATAGATACATTTACACCCAGTCTGTTAAAGGTTTCCCTGGAGAAGTGATGTCACTTGGAGGAGAGAAGAGAGAGAGGGGATATGATAGAAACATTCAAATACATGAAGGGATTCAGCAAAGTACAGGATGGAAGTATATTTCAAAAGAGTAAAAACGTTAGGACAAGAGGCCATAGTCTAAAAGTAGAGGGACACAGGTTTAGATGTAATGTAAGAAAGTTTTACTTCACTGAGAGGGTAGTAGACAAGTGGAATAGCCTACCAGCAGAAGTGGTAGATGTCAATACAGTGACAGAATTTAAGCATGCATGGGATAGGCATAAGGCGGTCCTTAACATAAGAAAAGACCAAGGACCAAAAAAGGTTTGAGGTTGTGTGTTTTTTTTTTTTTTTTTTTTTACACAGTAGGAAATTGGGCAGACTAGATGGGCCGAATTGTTCTTATCTGCCATCAAATTCTATGTTTCTATGTTTCAATGGAGAAGTCATCCCCACTTTATCACCTCTTTATCACACTTTAGTGCATAACCCCCAATGTCTGATTATGACAACTTGTGTGGTAACTAATACCAGATCATTGTAATAAAGTGCTTTAGTGTACATATGTAACTGCAAATGTATTAATATACCAGGTACTGATACTGCATGTTTATTTGTAATCCCCAGATAACTCTGGAATAAAACCAAAATTAATGGAATATGTTCAGTTCAGTCAATGTTTGGTTAGAGGAGCAGTGAATCCTAAATCTAAACTACTGTTACCTAAAAGGAAAGGTCAAGTGTTCCTGACTATTGTTATGTTTTGAGGTTGCTCAGGAGGTAGTAACCCCTAATTATGAAAATATATCTATAGAGCTTCTTCTGCTCCGTAAAACAAGAGTGCCCACAATGCTGTGAGATGTAGCGTTCAAATGTTATTACGAGTTTAATTTCAAGATTTTGATGACAGGTGAATCTGTTGCTACATCCGTCTGGGAAAGCGTATGCCTGTGACATCAGTTGTCCACTCGCAATAATAACAACAGAGACACCTAGCTGCAAAGAATCTTGAATGTAAACACCCCCCAAAAACCTGCAGGACTGAACTATAGAAATGTTTGATCAAAGCATCTTCTAGTAGTGGCAGTAACCTTATTTTACACTGCAGGAAAATATAAATAAATAAACATATTTTTTACTAAGGGTTTACGGCCCTTTTAATACTGAGTCACTCACCCGATCATGTGCTGACTCTGATGATTAAACAGAGTGGTAATGTCTGCTCTGCTAAAAAATTCACCTCTTCATTTTCTTGACTATAGCCCTAAGAGCTTTGCGTGCATAATGGCAAGATTTGCATCTAGCAACATGAAGATCTTGCAAAATAACAAAGCACTAAATTTATATCTAGAGTTCAAAGGTTCATTTCAGGGTGGATGAACCAGACATCATAATCCATGAATTGTGTCTGCCAGACTGGTATCTCCAGATAAATGCTGAGTTAGCTGTATTATATAACATAACTTTTCACTTACAGGCAGACACAAAAGCTAGTGTAATGGGGTAGGGTTTTAGAGATATTATCAGGCAGTGATTGGCAACCAGATTCACCCATAGTGCTACATATATGCTTCTCCAGTCCACCAAAGGGGTGCACATTATAGTTAAATATTCTACATTGGGGTTAGAAGATTTTCTTCCTGGATGCAAGAGTGGTCTCTAACACATTGCTTTGGAATATGTTTGGAACCTCTCTAGTACCAAAGGGTTTAAGGTGGAACAGTTTAAGTTTAACAATATGTGTGCACTGAGGTAGAAGAAAAGGGTGTGTGCAATGAACATAACTAGAGTGTACTGGCTAGGGGCCAAAATCTCCTCCCTCATGTGGTCTGGAGCAAGCTTGAAACGTGCCTAAATACACTGTAATTAGAGTCCCAAAGTAAGTTTGAATCTGCCACCAACACAGACCCAAGATGCAATTCTCCACCTGAGGATCTCAAAAGCTCTTCATGTGAGGGGAAGTAGAGAAGAAAATACAATTGTAGTTCCAGGGAGCTCCTGCATCATCATTCATGACCAACATTCTGACAGTTATCCCTTTTAGTGCCAGAGGTTTGTCTAGTGCATTTTTTGCAATATGTTGGACACTTTTCTGTCACTCGTAGAGTTAATGAAGAAAAAGAAAGGGGATCACCATCACTTATCTTATCTTACTGGCTAGCAGAGGCCCCATGTGAAGATATCAGCAGCCACCAACTAAAAACAAAATTGACTTGACTGTAACAGGATGCAGTATAGTACAGAACTGAAGGGCCTCTTTGGTGCCAGGCCACATTACAAATGAACACTCTGCACCTCCTATAGTTATTCCACAGATGTGTGGTTTTGGGGTAGAAATATGGTGTATGTGTTTGGTTGCATGAAATTATCTCTTCTTCCCACTGTAACAGGGAAAACTGGGTGGCCTTTGAAGGTCATATTGACCCCAGGGCCACGTGTTGCCCACCATTAGATTAGGAGGAAATTTAATTTTGTCAATGTTTCCAAACACATTCAGCACACAGAGAATTTCTGCATTTTCTGTTAAATAGAAGCTTTCAGACCTCCTGGTTCAGGTCACCTCCATTTTTCCAAATTTACAAATAACAAGTTAATCAATCCAGGAACCATAGAAAAGACAGTGAAGCACAGTAAGGCATTCTAGTATTTGTAGTCCTACTTTACTAGGCCTTGCTCCTGGCAGGTGTTACACATAAAAGTTGAAAGATAACTTCTGCAAATTATATAAATCAATATAAAAGATTTCAAATTCAGCTTGGCAGATTTATCATCTACAACAGGAGTGGACAGCCAGGGGGGCCCCTAGATCTTCAGAACTTCAGTTCCCATCATCCCCAGCCCTCTAACCCCTGACTTAGAATTTGCAAAGATTAAAGTAGGGGTTAAAGCTGTGGACTTAAACTCCCTTTATATGTGAATTGCTAGCAAGACTGTGAGAAAGAGTGATAGAGATGGAGAGGGTGAGAACAAATGAGACTGGAGTAGGAGAGAGTGATAGAGCAAGAGAGAGAGAGCCCTAAACATAGTGATAGAGCACGAGAGAGAGAGAGAGAGAGCAAGAAATAGAGGGCAAAAAGGAAAATGCAAGAAAGAGATCAAGAGATTAATGTATGAATTTGCCAGTTCAGCTCAACTTGTGTTAGCCTCTTATGCTAGTGGCTGCGCTTCAGTGCATTCACTACAACATGTTAACCATGTAGAGAATACCAGAGATCTCTGCCAGTGTTAGGACTTTGATGCCAGCAAGTCCCCTATGCTCCATTTTCTTGATGTCTTGTTTAATACATCACTATAAACAAGGTATAAAAGAACGTAACACCCGTAGTCTCATTGTCCTCACCTTGGCACAAATGCCGTTAAAGGGAGAAATTTTGGCATAAGTAACTTAGTGAATTGGCATTGTCAGATGCAAGATCTGAAACAGACTCTACTCAGCGGAATGAGTTTTGGACATTCACCTCAAACTCAGCATAGGGGATATAGAAGTAGATCAACTGCTTGGATGCAAGAACTGTCACCAATGCTATGTGAAGTGTCCAGGTGGTTAAGGGAAACTAGAGGTCAGGCAGTGCTGGAAGATTATCAAATTAACTTCTGCAATGTATGACAGTATTAATAGTAAATTCATTACTGTTTTTTTTTTTCATTTACAGTGCTTTCTTTTCTGCAATGACAAATTATTAATTCATGTTATTAGTCTATTTTTTATATAACGTAGATGTGTATTTTAATGAAGTCACAGCATTATGTCCTGTTATCTTCCTATTTATCCCTTTGAGCGCCAGAGGGGTATGGAATGCATTGCTTTGCTATGTACCCCTCTAGCACTCAAAAGTTAATAACAGCAATATATAGTATCACTAAATAAATCTATTAGTTGTGAATGTACTTCTGAGAGCATAGTACTGTTTAGCAGTCTTTAGGAATGCTGATCCCCTGTTTACAAAGTACCACACATCTGAGTATTTTTATCCAGATATTAGCCTAAATAAAGCTCACAAGCATGGTTTCAGGGACATAATAAGCACATTAACTGTTGATATTCCTTTTTTGCAATGTGTTGAATGCTCCTTTGGTCTTTATAGGGTTAATTTTTCTGTGTAAAACTCACTGCACTTTCACCCTGTCACCAGTCCAGGAAATTATTAAGACATGATTAACTTTTACATGTCTTATGAAATTAACACATTTGGTAACTGGCGTAATGTGATACAATTATGTAATCTGTATGGCTGGTGTGCTGTGTTAGCATTCTACCAGTGATAGATTTTTTGGATTACTAATTGTGTGACTTAGTTCATGTCAACTTTGTATTGAAATAAGTTTTTCGCTTACGTCCACTGTGGAATCCAGGAAACATGGAGTAAAGTATCCTCCCACAGGAGGGCAGAGCACTTGCATAAAAAGTGCTCTATGGATGTGGAGATTCCCTGCCCACTCCACTTTACCCCCATCAGACAAGTTCAGTTTTAAAAGGGACCTCAAAGGAGATAAGCAGGGTAAAGATGTTCTAAACTTACTTTTTGTCTTATTGTCTTATGTGGGGTTGTTCAATCCACCATTAGACAGCCTCCTATTCCCTGTTACTCCTGGATGGAAATGGACCAGGGAGTAGACTTTTATAGAACCTGTGTCTGCTAGAGGATGTTTTTAGAAATGTATTTAGCTGCTTTGCTTTTGCCTTTTCTACATAGAAGGCCGACTGCTAAATAGGATTTCAGTTTTTAGAATGCACAGGCCTTGCGATAATGCATCTCTGTCTGTCTAGCAGCCACATTCTGAGGTGTGTGATTTTGGGCTGTATTTGGCATTCTGCTTCCTTCCCAACACAATTCTTGTCCTTAGCATTCTCTCTTGCAGTCCAGCTTACTCTTTGGTTAAAGATCTGTTCTGCAATTCAGTTCTCCAAGAAGTCTTTGATCTTTCACATTTGTGGGCGTCCCTTCCTCCTCATTGGTTCTTTGTATCCAGGGCCACTTGCAATGTGGTAAATGCCATTTATTTTGGAAGCAATTTCTCCCTGTGGCCATGCAGGTTCTGATGCCTTCGGACAGGGCCGTTGCTAGGTTCCAAAAAGAGCTGGGGCTAGAGCCCATGGCAAAATTCATCAGCGCACCAACCGCTCTCAGTAGTGACGATAACGCTGTAGTGACAAGTGGGTTTTCCTCACACAATGTAACATTTAGTTTTACTAATCCTATATAATAATTTGCTAAATTGTGTGTAACGCCGCGACATGCGCAGTAGACACTGCTGTGCGTGCTGCAGTCATGCGCAATAGAGACTGCCTGCGCCGCGGCTGATACAGAGCTGGGCGCTCCGAAGCAGCATCCAGCTCTATATCAGCTGTGGCGCGGACAGTCTCTACTGCACGTGACTGCCCCGCGACCAGGTGGCAGTGGTACTGTGGCCTGTGTAACGGGCTGTTCAACTAGTTTACTTATAATGCAAATCAAAGAATTAAAGGGATAGTAATAATTAAAATGTAAAAAAAAAATGTTGTAGAGTTTATCCCCCCTGAGTAAAACAAGAGTACTCCCACTGCTGAAAGGTGTTTCATTCAAAAGTTATTCATTTTCAAAGTTGAATTTTTTAGGTGCAGTATCACAGTGGCCTGAAATTGTACAGTGGCGCTGTTGCTACACGATCCTATGGACAGCTCTGGTCCCGGGACCATAAATCTACATAGGATGGTGTAGCAACAGCGCCACTGTACAATTCCAGGCCACTGTGATACTGCACCTAAAAAATTCAACTTTGAAAATTAATAACTTTTGAATGAAACACCTTTCAGCAGTGGGAGTACTCTTGTTTTACTCAGGGGGATAAACCCTACAACATATTTTTTTTTTACATTTTAAGTATTATTATCCCTTTAAGAAGAAAGCCATTTTATGTTCTCCTCTATTCATTTTTTTTCTAACCTATTGCAATCGAGGCAACTCTGTGTTATTAATATATATTTCAAAAATTAAAGGTGTAATTACTGTGTAAATCGGAAGGACATACCTAGGTTAGGTTCCATCAAATAGGAGTCAGGTATTGCTATATAATTAGTGTGTGTGTGTGTGTGTGTGTGTGTGTGTGTGTATGACAGCTATCCACATAAGGTGGTCATTCTGCTACACACAGTAATTGTACAAATATACCTGACTGCTGTATGATGGACTCCTACCTAGGTAAGTCCTTCTGTTCACACAGTAATTCTATAGATATACCTGATTGTTGTATAATGGGCTTCTACCTAGGAAAGTCCTTTTGTTACATACAGTAAATATAGATACACCTGACTGCTGTATATAATATAGATATACCTGACTGCTGTATGATGGACTCCTACCTAAGTAAGTCCTTCTGTTTTCACAGTAATTATATAGGTCTGCCTCATTGTTGTATAATGGGCTGCTACCTAAGTAAGCCCTGTAACACACAGCAATTATATAGATACACCTGACTGCTCTTTGTTGGACTCCTACATAGGCAAGTGATTCTGTTACATACAGTAATTACATAGATATACCTGACTGCTGTATGATGGACTTCTACCTAGGTAAGTCCTGCTGTTACACACTGTAATTATATAGATATACCTGACTATTATTTGATGGACTCCTACCTAGGTAAGTGCCTCCGTTATGCACAATAAATATAGATATATCTAAATGATGTATGATAGACTCTTGTCCTGAATAGGTAAGTGCTTCTGTTACACACAGTAATTATATAGATACTAGTTACAAAGCCCATATACACGGGCAGATCCGGAGTGGGGAGCTCCGGACAGCTCACAGACTGTCTGTGCTCCTGGCTCTGGAGCAGCAGCGGAGGCGTTGGGTGACAATTTGTTAAATGATTTGCTATGCACTGGAACAGAGCTGACTCAGGGTATTTTGTGACACATTACCTCAGCCAATATGGGGCCCCTTCTGCACCACCAAAGCAGATTATTTATAGGGTGCAGAAAGAAAAGAGAGAAAGAAAGGGGCATGGGGAGATATAAGAGCAAATAGACACAGGAAGGGGAGAGATGGGACAAATGGACACAGGATAGAAGGGACATATACATTGTTATTGGGTTGCTGTGAGAAGTTGAACATGTTTTAGGGCACTTCTCTCCTGTACTGTGTAAAATGCTTAATTCTCTCAACAATGGCCCCTCATATGTTTGCATGGAAAGCTCTGCAGAGGCCTCTGACATTTCTGTCCCTGCTGTGCTCAGTGTTGTAGAGTAAACATCTGATCCTTCGCGGTGCTCTGTAATCTAAGATTTACCCTTCAGTGTGTTGTTGGAGAGCCCTGTTCAGGTATACTAACTATATTATGAACACAGTAGTCCTGTATGAACCTGGAGTTTCGATGCTGAATTATAACTGCTGATGTGATATCAGAGAGACACATTACACCATTTCAATCCTAGGGAGGTCTTCAAAGTATTGATAACAATGCATTGGAGATATCTGGTATTCAATGAGGTAAAGCTACTCAGCATTAAAGCTACCAGCATTTTCAGTTCACCTCCAATCCTTTTGAGATGGGTTCTACTCTGCGGGGTTTCAAGGGATAGTAATGTTTCAAAATAAAAGCAGCTCTAATTAATCTTCATAGTATTTGGGTCATGGATAGTGTTATTTCAATACTGTCAGAATTGTAGTTCAAGAGTAATTGAATGATAAAGTATCCCCCTTCCCCCCTTTTACCTAGTGTAAACCACCTACCCTCAGATGTGGAATTTGGTCTTAAGACCCGACAGCTCTTCTTCTTACTGTGAGAACAGTGAAAGCCCTGCCCCCCCGGACAGGTTTTTCAGGTTTTCCCCTTATGCTAACTGAAGATTGTCCCCCTCCCTGCAAGCCATCTGGACACCACCTTTCTGTTCTGAGGTGAGCAGTGTTACATCAGGAAAATGGGTGGGAGGGGGATACTTTATCATTCAATTACTCTTGAACTAATCTCTGACAATATTAAAATAACACTCTCCATGGCCAAATACTATGAAGATTAATTTGAGCTGCTTTTATTTTGAAACATTACTATCCCTTTCACAAAGGTCATGTCATCCTTGGCATTCTTCAGGGTTGGGTCATTCTGCCAGAAGACATGATTCAGTGTGGCTAGAGAGCCTTTTTTGACTCAGATTGCTCAGGGACTTTGGTCTGACAAATATAGTCTTCTTTCCATTAATATGTTGGAGATTCCGTTTGCTCTTCTACAATGATCTCTGCTTATTTGGAGTTTGAGGATACAGTCTGACAATGCAACTGTAGTGGTCACCATGGAGGAACCAGGAGCTTAGCAGTGTGGTCAAAAGTTCACCTGAGTCTCAATTGGGTAGAAGCTCATGTTTTGGCTTTTTCAGCCAGGGGACGACAACATTGTGGTACATTTTCTCAGCCATCAACATCTGGATCCCAGAACTGGGACAGTGTTTGGCTCCATAGTTGCTGAGAAAGTGCTTTCCACTCCTTATGGACCTCTTGACCCAGGATCATTTGTGTCACCAAGTGGCTTGGCAGCTTGGAGCTTGGAGACAGCATTCTGAGAAAGAAACATTTCTCTGATTCACTTATCACTGCTATGATGAAAGCCTGAATGCTTGTTTCATCCAGAGCATATCATAAGGTTTGATCCTTTTTAAAAAGTGGTATGAGGACCAGGTGTCATGCCATACCCCTTTAGTACTCCAACTATTTTGACCTTTCATCAGAATTGACTCCAGAAAGGACTTAGTCTTAGTTCTATCAAGGTCCAGGTTTCTGTTTAATCTGTTCTTTTTCAGAGGCATATTGCATAATTGCTAGATGCATATTGCATAATTGCTTTGTGCAAGAGGTAGCTCATGTCAACCTAGTCTTTTGGGTCCAGCTCCCCTGTCAACTTGAATCTGGTTTTGGGAGTGTTTCAGAAAGCTCCTTTTGAGCTTCTGTCTTCTGTTTCACTTCACTTCTGGACTCTAAAGACCTCTTTCCTGCTTGTAGTTGTGTCTGTTTGACATGTGGTTGAACTACAGGCTTTGTCGTCCCCTTTCTTCTCTTTCATTCATTTAGGGCAGTTTTGGGAAACCTCCATTGGGGTTCTCCCTAAGGTAGTCTCTGAATTTCACGTTAACCAGGAGATCAATCTTTTTCTACTTCCCCAGCTCAATCCAACAGAGTGTAGCAGGAGATTCAATGTTAACATGTAGTTAGGTTCTTGAAGTACTCTGTTCATAGGACAGAATTTTTCAAAAATCGGATTCACTTTTTGTTATTCCTGAGGGCCTTCGAGCAGCCCGAGCTGCATCAAAGGTGACGGTGTGTGCTTGAATCTAGCCGACCATTAGCTAGGCATATATAATTTTAGGAGAAATCTGGAGCCATTCAGGGTTGCTGCTTTTTCCTCCAGAGCACTGGGATTACAAGAATCAGGACTCTGCAGGGCAGCTGTGCAAGTGTGGCAATGTGTTCATCTGTTTACCCATTTGCTAAACATGACCAATTCAATGTTATGGCTTCGACTGTACACGGATTTCAATGGAAGGGCCTACATGATTCTTATTATTGTTACTTAGTTTGGTCTATAGGTGTCCTTTGACACTGAGGTTCGTATATGTTTCTGATTCTTAAGATTGGTTTTGAGAGTTGATTCTCTCCCTCTCTGTAATGTTCGTGGGATATCTTTGGTATATCCCATGGTTCCTGTGTTCCACAGAGGCCGAAAGAGAAATAGGTTTTCCTAATTCATGCTGCGTGTAGAAAATGTCAAGATTACATATGCTAAGCAGCCTAATAGATTATTATTAATTGTGATATGTTATATTTTTACAGAGAGTAATGTTGCCATTGTTATCAAATAAAAGAAAACATATTGCTTAACTCCTTGTAAGAAAGGTATTCAACTCATTGCAATGATGTGGTGGAGAACTCTATAGCATTTCTGTGTTATGATTTATAATTTATCTTAACCCTTTGAGTTCCAGGGGTTAGATTTGCTTTTCATAATGTTAGACACCCCTCTGGCACTTAATGGTTTAATAGAAACCTCTTTACAAGCCTTATGTGGATAACTGCTTATTGTATCTAAATCATCTGAGGCAGATGACTTGAACCATAAGTCTTCGAAGGATATCACACTCTAAATCCCTATGTCCTATCCAAGCCATCTAGCAGGGAACAGTTTTGTGGTCACAGATTAGCGCGCTCCCCCCAAAAAAGAAAATAATAATAATAATCACCATTTAACCCTATGCAATTCTTTCTCTTTTGTCTAGTGTGGTACATAGGAACCATGGGGTAAAGTATGCTCTGACCAGAAGGGCAGGGCACTTGCCTTAAGAGGCTCTCTGAAGGCAGAGACTCTCTCCCTACTCCACTTTATCCCACCAGTCTAGCTTTGTTTTAAAAGTAATTTCAAAAGAGAAGTATCAGGGTAAAAGTTTATTTCTTAGCCTTTTTGTTTTGTTTTCCTGTAGAATGGGGCTGTGTAATCCTACATTCTGCGGGCTCTTATCTGTGTCCTCCAACCAGTCTATCTCCGTTTTAAAAGTCCCTGTAGAGGGTCCTTGTAGAGAATGGCTTGAATTATCAATTATCATTTCTGCTTAGCTTGTCTCATCAGGATATTCATAAATATAGGAGCCTGAAGGCCATACCTGGGAACTTTGTGTTGTGGACGTTCTGTGGTGCTGCTAAGGAAGATAAATGATGTGATTTGCATAAAAAAGGGGTGGGGCTTAACTGACATGGAAAGAGTAGCGGAACAGGGTGGAGAAGGAGGAGAAGTGGGTGGGTAAGCTAAATAACTGGCAGAAAAGGTAGTCAATAGCATGTTAATAGCTACTGCATGCAATAGAATGGGACATGAATGTGCTGTTCCATTGTTTTTAATAGGCACTAATGTTGTGCCCACTGTGCATTTTTATTCGGAGGTAGTTTTTCACAGCACAGGTAATAGAATACCAAACTGTGTCTTAAAACTATCAATATTAGTTTCATTTCACTAACAACCCTGATAGAATCTGTACCTCTGTGTCTTTTCTTCTTTGTCTATGTGTGTGTTTATATATCCAAAAGAAAAGGGAAACAACCGTGGGAGTTGTGAAATTGGCAAAAAAAAGATTTTATTTGAGCCAACATTTTGGTCCAAAATGTTGACCCTTAATAAACCTTTTTTTGCCAAGTTCCATGGGTGCTGCTCTCTTCTTCTGGATGATATTACTTATTTTCTGGATTGTGCACCTGGGTATTTTTAAACTTGAGAGAATGAGTGCTTTCAACTTCTTCCATTTTGTTATTTATCTTTGTGGTCGGGGCATACACCTGGCATGTAAGAAGTACATAATTGGACCCTAATTGTGCCACCCCTGGGAGCCTATGAGCCCCCAGGGAAGAGCCAACATGGTTAGCCTGATTAGAGGACTTGCCTAGGTAAAATAGATGACGAGTAGAAAAATTAGGGGGCAGAATTGAGCACCACCTTCCTAGTTTCTTGATGAAGTGAGACTCCATTCTTTCAGTCTGCAGAAGTGGCTCCTATATGGAAAGAGTGTCCAGAGTATAATTGTGGGTTCAAACCTAATCTGGATAGCATGATGTGTAAGTATGATGAGAACTTAGCAATGGTGAGGGGGCCCTGTGCGAGAGTGAAATGGCTATGAGTATAGATAGTTGCTGGAGAGCTGTGACTAGACACCGATGGTCATGGTAGAGTATAAAGGAATGTGGATGCCTTGACCGGTCTGATCGGCCTTGGAATGTAGGAATGAATAGTGAGTAGTAGTTGATATGAAACTCTAGGTTAGATTTGACTGGGTAGGTGGCAGACCGAGTCCGAGCCATGAATTCCTCCAGTCTTAGAAAGCCAAAGAAAGGCAGTCTGATAGCTGCTAGTAGGATGGTGTTCATATGCTGGTCGAATAGGTAGGAGCACAGTAGATCATATATAGGGTGAGGTATGGTCAGCCTAACCATATAGCTTTCTAAAAATAGGACCAATGATGAGAAGAAAGGTGCGGGAAGACTGAGAAGGACATTTCAACAGCCCTTTGAGGAATAGCTTGACTCATTAGTTAGTGAAAATGGATTGATGATGGGGTGGAGCAGAGCAAGGTGGTGCTGAATACCTGATAGATACGATTTTATGGTTCTAGAATTGTGTTGGAGGTTGGTGTGACAGTAGGCTCCAAATGCTAGTATGGTGCCTATGGAGTTAGGGTTGAGGGAATTGAAGTTAATAATAAAGTTCTGGAAGGGTTTTCAAGCTGTGTCATATGTACACTTGGTGCTATGGGCAACACCTCTGTGGATGAGTGTATTGGTGTAGGTTGACAGTCAGATTAGTTTAGGCTGAGATCCTGGAAGCCTGGAGGGCTTAATGGTAGCGAGTTCGCTGCAGGGTGAATGCTAAAGATTGTCTGGAAATTAAAAAATGATAGAACATCAGCAGCTGTGTTATTAACCCTTTGAGTGCCAGAGAGGTACGCAACACCTTGCATATCAAAGCGCTACGTGTCACTCTGGCACTCAAAGGGTTAATGCCTGGAATGTAGGAGCTGTGGATGAAAAGTTGTTATGTGAGAGAGAGCCACGTGAGTTTCTTGAGAAATAGCATGCTGTAGTGAAGGAGGACCTGCCTGGGATGTGGCGATGTTATCAGTGTGAAATATGACTGCCTGACTGGACCATGAATGGCCTCACAGAGCAGCAGCCGCTACGATAGGATACAGCTTGAAGGGAGGAGATGTGGAGAAGAAATGGGGCATAGCCTTAGCCTAAACCACTCTCTGCTGAAAATGGCTGAAAAGCTATGGCCGGCCACTGCATCGGTATATATGACGGGAAATGTGGATGAAGGAGCTAAGGGGGAACATAGTGTGACTGTTCCAAGCTTTCAGGAATTGAAATCTCATGGCCATGTCTGATTGGGCTGATTGATCTCGATAAATGGGGGGGGGAGGGTCTGAGTGTATCTGGTTTGAAAGTAACAATAGGACGTATGCAGTGAACGCCCTACCCTGAGGTACAATCCTGGTGGTGAAGCTCAGGTGACCTAGGAGGAATTGCAGCTGGGCACTGGTTAAGGAGGGCTGAGCTGAATTGCAATATGTTAGAAATCCAGTATAATTTGTGCAGAGGCAATCTGGACCCTAATTTACTAGATTCTATGATGCTGTGCAGAAATTTCTCCTTGGTGGCTGGCCCCAAGGCTAGGTGCCACTGGGATATCCAACTCCTGAAAAAAGTGGAGTCATTTAGAAAGGCTTGATGGATGGGAGGATGCTGGCTTGATAGTAAGAAATCTCCCAAGTAGTGGAAGACGTGAGGATATGAGCAATAATTAGTTAGTACCCAGCTTAGAATATTGGTGAAGATCTAGGGGCTACTTTTTGCCCAGAAGGTCAGATGAGTGCAGAACTAGCACTGGTCCTTCCAACGGAATCTCTGGAGGTGCCATAGAGATGAACGTATTGGCAGTAATTAAAAAATGTCTGCAATGTCAGATTTGGAAAGCCATCATAGGGGTCCTGCTTGTTTGATTAATGCAATAGTATTGTCTAATTTAGGGTAATGGAGGGAGTATTTTGATGACAGGATGAGGGAGTTGATACTTAGCATATTGGTGGAGTGGGGGCAGACAGGTCCAAGATTAGCCCTTTCTTCCATGAGAACTACAAGGTGGCTAAACCTATAGGGTTTATATGCCACAAAGGAAATAGAAGTGAGGGGAAAGGGCCTAGCAGGAACCCTTTGGCATACTCCTTGGAGATAAGGTTGGTGACTGTATCAGGCTCTCGTAATGCTGCCTGTAGGTTGTGACATGTGAGAGGTGTGGTGGGACATGCTATGATGCCTTTGTGGAAACCCTAGTGTTAGACTGGAGAGAATAAGCTGACCAATGTGTGGGTGAGCATAGTTAGAAATCAGATTCTGCAGCACTTGAACTTTGACAGGTCCTAGTCATTTATTAGGATTTAAGTGCCTTGGGACAGATAGTGCGGGAGTGTGCTTTTCTACAAAGTAAGCAAATGTGTAGGAGATGACATCTGCTGAAAAAGCACCCCTTAGAATTTAAATTATTATAAATTGGGAGTTCCCTAGGTAGTGGATGGGTCTCCCCAGCTTGTCTCTGGAGGGAGAGGGGAAGGGACTGGTTGGGGACCTGGAAGAGCAGGGGGATGGATGGCTAACTTGGGTGGGCTGCTGGACTGGATAGTTATTGTGTTGGGGCACAGTTTGGGGGAGTGTTGAGGAGATGAGTATTAATGGCAGATGGTGGTTTTGAGACCCGTGAAGTGCCTGAAGAATAGCTCATTGTCAAGGGCACTCCAGTAAACAGAGAAGTTGAACTGGGTACTTGCTGCTGCTACTTTTGTTTTTGGTACAGCTAAGTCTTGGGGAGCCAGAGACTGGAATCTGGGGGCAGCAGTTGATTCCACCACCTGCAGTCCGACAGCAGATGGGCTATGGAGTCCAGTTGGCATTGGATGTGGAGGGAGAGGGAAGGGGCCATGGAGGGAGATGGGACAGGTATAGCTGGGATTGGAGTAGTGGGGAACAGTAGGCACTACGATTGGGACTATGAGTCAGAGGTAGATGATCTGCAAGGACTGCTCATGGGTAAGAGGTCCTAGGCTTCTGCTAGGATGGTGAGGTGTGTTGAGGTGTCTGTCATTTGTGGAGAGGAAGGGAATGATGGGATGAAGTAGGGGCCCACTGCTTCCTCTGAGGAGGTAGTGAGTAACGAGTGGTTTCCTCTGTGAGGTTAGGGAGTGGAGAGGGATGCTTTGGTCTTTGTGAAGGATGGAGGGAGTGGTGAGGGGTTCCTCTGCCTCCACTAAGAGGTATGAGTGGTGTTGGGTCCTGTGGCCTCTGTAAAGAGGTAAGTAGTAGCAAGGGGTCCTTGGCCTCTGAGAAGAGGGAATTGGTAAGGGGTCCTTCAGTCTCGTGAAGGATGGCATTTTTTTAAGGCTAAAAAGTAATAATAAAGTGAGATTGGGTGCAAAATAGAAGCATGCTTGGAATGCGTATACCTGCTGTCACTATAGGAGACTGTGTGAGTGGCGGGACTAATGGGTAAGCAAGTGTATGGTGATTTTTTGGGGGGGTTTTTTGGGGGGGGGGGGGTTGGTGGGGAGGGGTGATGGGAAGAGATGTACTAGGGTTTTGGTGCTACAAGAAACCATAATATACCTGCTGCTGATGATGATTATTCATAGGTGGTAGAAGGGTGGACGGACCTGTGAAATATAAGATTAGTGGCCTATACTTAGCATGAAATATAAAATGATGAGGTACTTTTACGGTGTCCTATGGAGAAAGGCAGTAGAATGAAAGTGACTGAGTGGCTGAACAGCGGGTATATGATCCCTGAGATGCGGCAAGGCAAGGCTCAGTGTGTAAAGTGTGGGAAATAGGAGGGAAAGAGGGAATGGCTTTGCCTGTACTGTAACAGTAGCTGTCTTATGGACAGGGTCCGGATACCTCAGCATGTAGAGCTGTCAGCCGAGGTCAGCCAGTTATATAGCGAGACATAAAGGGAGGGGACGGGATGATGGAGGTGCCCCGTGCTCAATAAGATGGATGTGATGAACGGAATCTACTGGAGAGTAAGTTGTGGTGTGGGCCAAAAGATAACAGTGATATGTTGTGATTTGTACATACAGGACCGGATACGTGAACAAGCTGGCTGTCATCCAGTATCCTAGTTAATGCTGATCGGAGTGTAGTTATCAGGTATATACCGTTAGTGGAGTGGGGAGAAAATGCAGTTGGGGTGGGGAATTTCCCAATGATTTAATCCCTTGAATAATAGAAAGAGATCTTCAGTGCATTCAAGGGTTTACACGCTCAGTTTAAATCAATAGCTTAGTATTTTTATAAAATACCAATGACCCCTAGTAACTTTATCCTTGTCCTCAGTTATGTCTATAATCCAGGAGTTATTGACTGGATTTATCTCTTGAACTAAGGATGAATAAAAAAAAAAATCATCACGCCATTAGGATTTTCTGGTCCATAGTAAGGGAAGTGGGGTTTATTATTAGTTCCCCTTTAATTAGCAGGTTTGTTCTTTTTTTAACCCCTTTCCGACAATTGGCTTACCAGGTACATCCCGCAAAAACTGTCACTTAGTGACAAAGGACGTACCTGGTAAGTCCCGGAAGTCCGGGTCTCCGTGCGGCTGCACGCCGTTCTGGGACTCCGGAATCGTTTAGTTAAAAAAAAAAAAATGTTAGCCGGGCGTTAAGGTGACAGCTGGGTACGCACGCGGCTGTCACTAAGGGGTTAATGAGCAGGGAAGGTTTAGGAAGATCTATTAATTTAAACTTTCAGAAGATTTTCATGGTTTAGTAGCAGAAAATAAATTGAATAAATGGTGGTGCACTTTGATTGTTCCAATATATTGTAGTTCAGCTGTCTCAGAAGGAAATGTAATTAAGAGGCATAGTTCAAGCACTTGGTTCCAAACAATTTTTTTTTTTTTTTTTTTTTCACCTTGATCATCTGTTTGCTTAACCATATTATGAGATTTGTGTTTTGCATACTGCTCCACAGCTATGTGCTTTTTGCATAATGAAAACAATACAAGTCTTGTGGTAATGAGCAAGCCAGAGATTCCTTTTCCTCTAGGATGAGTGACTGGTGACTATGATGTATGAATACAGACTGTCAGGGCAGAATAATTCATTATTGTAGAAGAGCTGGTCTCCCAGTGCTGCATTAGAGCAGCAGAGGCCCCAGAACACTGAAAAAGCACCTAACCGCATTGATTGACTTAAACCCAGCTGATATAATAAGAAAAACTGGTGCACACCTGGAGCAAACCAGCTGCACCATGGGGTAAATGAACATTACCTTAATCTAAAATGTTTTTTTAACTATAAAGCTAGTGATGTCTCCCCAGTATATGGCTAGGTATCATGGGAAATGTAGTGCTGAACAGCTGGAGGACCTTAGGCTGCCAATCACTGCTCTAACACCAGTGGCTGCACTGCTGAGCCTGCCCTACAGTGTATGATCGCTGTAGGACATACCAGTGAATTCACTGCTCCAGTGTTAGCCTTTAACCCTTGGAGTGCCAGAGGGTTACCCAACATTTTGCTTTGCAATGTGTTGTGTACCCTGGCACTCAAAGGGTTATTGCCAACAAGTGCCACACCACCAGCCCCATTGCATAACATAGTAAATTGACATTAGGCAGGTGTATTGACTCAGAACTGATTCCTGCGCATGGAATCGATTTTGTACATTCACCCCAGTCCTGGTGTGTTTCTGTTGTGTACACTCTGAAGCTGATGTACTAAGAAGAGCTGGAGCTGCGCTGTAAGGGATAAATATAAATGCTAACTGATTTCAGTGGGTTTTCAACCCCTTAAGGACCAGCGGTCCTGGGACGTTTCCATCCCATAAAGACCGCTTTGAACCTTGCCGACGCGCCGGTACACATGACCTGTTGTGTGTATTGGCGTGCCGCTTTGGAACCTGAAAGAGATCGCTCCAGTCTTGGAGCAGTCAATCTTAGGCCCCATTTTTACTTACAGTGCTCCCGGTGGAACGCTGTAAGTAAAAAGTATGTGATGTACTATGACTGTCATTGGTCCTTAAAGGGATAGTAATACTTTGTTTTATCTTTATTTTATTTTGTAGGCATTAAAAAAACATGAAGAACGATATGTCTTATCTCTCAAACCTTTATGGTTTAAGAGATATTCACAAACAAAGTATCACCCCCCCCCCCCCCCCCGTTCAGCCATATCAGAAGGGAGGTGCCCAGGTAGATTGCACAGAGGGACAATCTTCAATTAAGATAAGGGAAAAAGCTGAAAAACTTGTCAAGGGGGAAGGGCTTTCATTGTTTTCATACAAAGAAGATTGTCCCCTGCTGTTATCTGTCTGGTCATACAACCAGATTCACATCTGAGAAGAGATGACTTACACTAGGTAAAAGGGGCGGGAGGGGGAAACTTTGCTTGAGAATATTTCTTAAACCATAAGGGTATGAGAGATAAGACTTATATCATTCTTCATGTTTTTTTAATGCCTACAAAATAAAATAAAGATAAAATGAAGTATTACTATCCCTTTAAGAGTATAAGGACCATGATGGTCATAGTACGTCATGTAGTCCTTAAGGGGTTAAACCCTTCGATGCTAAAGATGTCTCAATGTGTTTGTACTGCGCTGGAGAGCTCTCGGTCATTAACCCTTTGAGTGCCCGGGGGTATGCCACACATTGCAAAGCAATGAGTGATGTACTCCTCTGGCACTTAAAGGGCTAAACAATTTATCAACCCCATGTAAATGAATGGGAGTTTGCAGAATTTGTGCTTGTCCCTTGTGGTGCAGTTGATTTGCTCCACTCACTGAAGCTGATGTACTAAGAAAGCAGAGCTATTCTGGAGCCACTGCACCACAGGGGTCAAATACAACTCTACATTGATTTAAATGGGGTTTTTAACCCCTTGCATGCTAGTAAGATTTCAAACACATTGAGAAGCAATGCTTTGGAGACCTCGCTAGCATTCTGGGGGTGAAAGTCCTTATTTAATTCTTTGGAAAGTTTGTCAATGTTTGTTTCATATGCTGCCTTTAGTTAGTTACAGAATTGCTCCACTTTTTTTTAGTACTTACCCTGCTATTAACCCATTAAGTTCCAGAGGGGTGTCCAATGCATTGCTTTTACACTCAGATTTTACCTGTGCTTTCTGACTTCCGGCATTCCTGCATTTTCCCAGACTTTATGAATCCCATTAACATAGCAATATTGATAGATTTCTGAGAAATGCCAGTGTATTATCCTCTATAGATAAGGTAGTAGAACAGAAGAGCAGTGGGTACTAATCTCAATAAATTGGATATTATATTTCATTACAAAGAGCACAAACACAATTAAACAAATGGTGCCTATATAGGAAAGGCAAAAAATGCATTAAATATATATTTTCTCTGACGTCCAATATAGCTTACAAATACCATGGGGAGGCTACAGCTCCTCCTAGTAGGTTGGAACAATTCTTCAAAGACGTTGCAGGGGCGGAGCCTCCCTCTCCTCCTTAGCAGGCTGCCTAGCCACTCCCCTCCCCAGTTAAGATTTGTTCCTCATTCTGGTAGGAAGGTTGTGAACAGTTCTGCTTAGTTTTTAGTTCTTTTATTATGTTCTACTTAGATATGGGCTGTTCAGATTCCCCTATTAGGAGGATTACCATTACTGTGAGCTGCTTGTGGACCCTTTCAGCCCTGGGAGAGAACCATGTAACCCATGTCCCTCTCTCCATAAGGAGTCTCTCTGAGGCTTCTTCCTTACAATGCTAATCTGAAGAAAGAAGACCTGCAGAAAAGGTGAGCAGCCTTTTGAGTGCTATGATCCACTGTCCCTTCTGCACAAGGGTTTCCTTGGAGTTCTGTATGAGTCCTGCACTCATGTTGGGTATTATTCCTCTAATATGGCTGCTGATTTGGGGATCTTTTATGCATTGCTTGATATGTAGTACTTAACCCCTTCCCTGCCAGTATTGGTCAGGTGGGGGTCCATTGATCTCTATGGGACAACCGCTTCTGGGACGTATCTCCGGACATATCTCTGCAACTGCTCCGAGTATCGAGTTGGAAGATGGCTCATTTTTATTGTCTCCACTGCCCTTACTATCCTGTGGACATTGTCAGTGTCTTGGGGGCCTGAGGGAATTTGGTACTGATTTTTGGTACTCTGTATAGAAGAAACTACGTTTCCCATAAAGGCCCGTTTCGCGGGCCGTTTTCTGATTGGTTCCCTGTGTGGTCGCCATTTTGTTTTCCTCTCTACACGGGTATTATACGCAGGGCTTGGTCTCTCAGCTCTTCTCTTCAGGTTAACCCTTCGCTCACCAGATAAGTGCATTTCAGGCTTTCTGGGTGAAATCTTTAATTTGGGTAAAAGTATTTGGGTCTTCCTTTACTTTCTTGACACTTTCTCCTGTTAGGACGACGGATCCACTTGGACATGGGGCTAGGCCTAAGGCTAAGGACTCAGGGGCTTCTCAGACCCCCCTCACGTACTGTTTTCATGCTACTCAGGGCTTTCTATGGGGTATTCTGGGCATTTATGCCCCTCATGTTCTTTTGGCCCCTGTGTCTCCACCAGGGCCTTCCAGCCATGACCAAGAGCCACCTTGGGTTAGGGACTTAAAGTTCTCTATGGCACAATTTCCTCTCTCTATTCAGGGGGTTCTTCAGTAGACCCCTATCTCGTTCATGTTTGTGGCACCTAAGGTTCCTGCTATTATTGATTTATCTGATTCTTCACTTGAGGATTCAGATGGAGACTCTGAGGATGGTGTGTGTTCTTCTCACTTTTATGGTGACCCCTTTGAAGCTGAACCTGAGCCCTCTGCTGAGTAGTGTTGACTACTTTAAATATTTTCTCTACTCCTGTTGAGAGACAGGCTTCTGCTCACATCTTTCAAAAGCCTAAGAAGTCATGCACTGTCTTTCCACCTAATACCACTCTGGATCAGATTATCCTGGATGAGTGAAAGGCCCCTGATAAGTGCCTTTCTCTGTCAAAAATGTTCTCTAAACTCTATGCCTTTTCAGAAGCTGTCTTGACTCAATGGGCTACTCCTCCTTAGGTTGATTCCCCCATTTCTAGGCTTTCTAAGTCCACAGTCATGGCTGTGGCAGACGCTTCCTCTTTAAAAGATGTCACTGACAGAAAGCTAGATGCTGTTTTGAAGGCTAACTTCACAGCCATAGGTGCGTCCACAAGGCCCACCTTGGCTTCTGCATGGGTCAATAGTGCTATTGCAGTTTGGACTGAACAGCTGACTACTGCTGTACACAAAGGTGCCCCTAAAGCTGACCTGTTGTCACTTTTGGCCAACATTTCTGAGGCTCATCATTATGTTACTGACACTCTCTCTCTTAGATGCTGTTCGGCTTGAAGCCAAAGCATCTCCTTTTTTTTTTTTTTTTGTGACTGTTAGGCGCATGCTGTGGCTGAAGATCTGGTCTGCTTACTTGATCTCTAAGAAATCACTGATTTATCTTCTTTTTCATGGTTCTTCTCTTTTTGAAGAGTCTCATCAGTGAGTCCACTGGGGGTGCATCAGACCCCACGTTCCACCCCCAAGCCCAAGCAGCAGTGGAGGTCAAACACACCTCCACCAAACCCAAAGCTTCTTCGGCATAACTCGCCAAAAACTGGTCTGCGACCAGTAGGGGGTCGCCTGCATCACTATTTGAGTGTTTGGACAGGCTCTGTTGAGGATCAGTGGGTATTAACAGGTTGTTTCAGAAGGTTACAGGATTCCCTTCAAATCCCTGCCCCCTTGAGGTTCTTCCCTTCTCAAGGACAAGAAAAGCTCAGTCTTTTCAATGGGGCGGTCCAGTCTCTCTTAGACAAGGGAGTTCTGGCACCGGTCCCCCAACAGGAGGTTTAGGCTTTTATTCCAACCTCTTTGTTGTTCCCAAGAAGGATGTTGGCTGCTGCCCAATCCTGGACCTCAAGGCCCTCAACAAGTTTGTGGTCAGGACCCACTACAAGATTGAGTCCTTAAGCTCAGTCATCGCAGCGATGTGTCCAGGGGAATTTCTGGCATGCTTGGATCTTCAGGATGCCTATCTGCGCATCCCTGTCCAGAAAGTCAACAGTACCTCAGGTTTGCCTGCGAACTAGGTCACTTCCAGTTCATTGCTCTCCCCTTCAGACTCACAACAGCTCCTCAGGTGTTCAGTCGAGTTCTGGGTGCATTGATTGCCTTCCTGCACACCAAGGGGATTCAGGTAACACCTTACATGGACGACCTTCTCCTCAAGGCACCCTCCAGGGACCTCCTGGACCTCCAAGACCAGGACTATGCAAAGATCCTCCTCCAACACTGTTGGATTCTGAATATGGACAAGTCTGCCTTCACAGAACCTGGTGTCCCTCGGTCTCCGCTTCGATACACAGCAGAGTATGGTCTACCTGAAGGAGGACTCAGTTCAGAAACTCACCTCCAAGGGGTCTCCCTTCCTTTCGGAGGTAGCTCAGAGCCTTCACTGGTGGTTGAACATCTCCAACCTGGCAAAAAGGAGGCCATTAGTGATTCCATACTGGACCACAGTGATGACTGATGCCAGCCTGCACGGTTGGGGTGCAGTCTTGGTCACCTAAGTGTTCAGGGCTGTTGGTCAGAGGAGTAGACTCTTCTTCCCATTAACTTCTTAGATCTCAAGGCGATTTCCCATGCTCTGGATTATTGGACCTCCCATCTGATAGGGTGCCCAGTTCGAGTCCAGTCTGACAACGCGACATCTGTGGCTCACATCAACAAGCAAGGAGGCACCGGAAGTCCCGCTGCTTGGCTAGAGGTCTCGGGTATTTTACCCTGGACAGAAGATCATGCACCTGCTATCTCTGCAGTGCAAATCCCAGGAGTAGAAATGGTCCTAGCAGACTTCCTTAGTTACCACACGGTGGATCCGGGCAAGTGGGAGCTTCACCCAGAAGTGTTCACTCTCTTGGTACAGATGTGAGGTTTTCGTATGCTAGACCTAATGGCTATCAGGGACAACCGGAAAGTTCAGAAGTTTTGCTCACTCTGGAGGCATCCCCTAGCATTTGCAGTGGATGCTCTGTCAATCCTATGGATATTTCATCTGGTATTCATCTTTCCACCTCTCCTACCCAGGGTGCTGTGGAAGATTTGGATGGATGGGGCTCCCACCATCCTGATTGCTCCATATTGGACCAGACAGCCTTGGTTTCTGGAACTACTAGCTCTGTCTGTCCAGGCACCGTTTCCACTGCCACGCAAGCCAGATCTCCTTCGCCAGAGGTACCTGTGGAAGGAGGATGTGGACCATCTGGCTTAGACGGCATGGCTGTTGAAGCATCCATCTTGACAAAGAAGGGCTATTCTCCAGAAGTAGTCGCCACTATGATTCAGGCCAGAAAAACCTGTTTCCTCTAAGGCAGTGGTTCTCAATCTTTTTTTGCTCGGGGCACCCCTAACACATAATCTTGAACATTCGGGGCACCCCTAACATATTTAATGTACTTTATCATGGGCATAGTGAAGGGTACAATACATAAATATACAGTATTATTAGGTCTTATAATCATAATACCATAACTAAACATATTGTGCATAACAATTTCTATAAATCTTTATTTAAAAATCCATTTTTTTTAGTCTTTATAGAAAACACAGGGCACCCTAAGTTGATGTCCGTGGCACACCAAAGTGCCACGGCACCCTGGTTAAGAATCACTGCTCTAAGGCCTATCATAGGGTTTGGTCTATCTTCCATGCTTGGTGTGTGGCAGGGATCTGTCCTCACAGGATTTTGATCTTCCTGCTAGCCTGTCTTTTTTGCAAGATGGTGTGAACAAGGACCTTAGTTCTTTGAAGGTTCAGACCTCGCTCTCTCTGTCTTTTTCAGAGACGCATTGCAAACTTGCCAGATGTCACAGTCTTATTTCAGGGTGTCGCTCATGCTTTCCCTGCTTATAAGGCTCCTACTCCACAGTAGGGACCTTAATCTTATTTTGGGAGTTTTGCAGTGGCCTCCTTTTGAATCCTTGGCTGCCATTCCTTTACGTCTTTTGAAGTGGAAGATGGCTTTTCTTTTGACAGTAGTCTCTGTCCGCAGAGTTGCAGGTTTTGTCCTGCAAATCATCTTTCCTGGTGTTCCACAAGGATAAGGCTGTTCTTTGTACCTCTCAGGAATTTCTTCCTAAGGTGGTCTCTGAGTTCCACATCAATCAGGAGATTGTTGTGCCTTCCTTCTGTCCTGACCCTAAATCTGACAAGGAGAAGGATCCCCACTTGTTGGATGTGGTGCATTGCCTCACGTTCTACATGCACCTCACTAAGTTTGTCCGTAAGACGGATGCCCTGTTTGCCATCCCAGAGGGTCCTAGGGCAAGTAAGGCAGATGACAACTGCATTCTGTCCACTATCTGCAAGGTGTACGAACTCAGAAAAAATCCTGTTCCTTTTCGCATCACAGTGCATTCCACTAGGTCTGTTAGGGCCTCCTGGACCTATAAGAATCAGACCCCTGCTGATCAGCTGTGCAAGGCGGCTATTTGGTCCTCTGTGCACACTTTTGCCAAACACTGCTGTGTTAATGTTCTGGCTTTGGCTGAAGCCAGCTTTGGCAGGAAAGTCCTGGAGGCAGTTTTGCCTGTCTAGGACTTTATTTTTCTGTGCTTTATAGCTCTTTAACTGTTGAGCCCTGTTGGCTCTTGTTTTGTGTGCTGTGTTAGTTATTCAGTGTCCGCTGACACTTTGTTCGTTTGGGCTGTTCCATATCCTGGATAGTCCATGGGAGCTCTGGTATCATGGGGACCGGCACTTGGTCCTTTCTTTCTTATTTTTTCCCACCCTGGAAGCTTAATGTTGGTACATACCTGTAAGCTGTATTGGATGACAGAGAAAATAGAATTTTAGTCTTACCTCTTAAATCCTTTCTTTTAGTCCATATAACTTACAGGTCTCCCACCCAGTAAAAGTGACCATGCTTGGTTCCTGTGGCTGGACGTGGGAGTCCTATTGGGTTTCTGCTCACAGGAGTTTTCCCACTTCTTCTTCTCGCTGTCTAGCTCTGTAGGTTTCGTGTCACAAATCTAACTGGAGAGGGGAGTGGCTATGTAGCCTGCTATGGAGGAGAGGGAGGCTCCACCCCTACACATCTTTGAAGAATTGTTCAAGCCTACTAGGAGGAGCTGTCACCTCCCCGCGGTACCTGTAAGCTATATGGACTAAGAGAAAAGGACTTAACAGGAAAGACTAAAATTCTATTATCTATCTATCTATCTATCTATCTATCTATCTATCTATCTATCTATCTATATCTGTGGTTCTCAAGGGATTTTTTCTGGTGGCCGCCAAAGCAGCCACCGTAATGTCCTGGTGGCCGTCACTGCTGCAACAGCCATGTCGTGGTGGCCACGCTATGACATTACTTGCACAAATGGTATAAGGAGATTAAGACATACAAAAATTGCATATAAATAAGTGCAACAAAAACAAGTTAACATCAGTGTCAACTCCCAATGCCCCCCCACATTATCCAACTCTCAATGTCCCCCCACATTGTCCAACTCCCAATGTCCCCCCACATTGTCCAACTCACAATTCCACACCCCACAATGTCCCCACACATTCTCCACCTCACATTCTCCCACTACATACCTCTTTTGCTGACTCGGTCCATCCAGTCCACTACCACAGCTCTTCTGCGTGCTTGTCAGCAGAGGCACGCATCCATACTGAGCTCCAGCTGGGGCGGGCTTGCTTTTCATTGGCTGTCTGAGGCACTTCCAGTGGTAAGCCTCAGCCAGTCAGACGTTTGATTTAAAAAAAAAAAAAAAAAAAAAAAATTGGTGTGGCAACAGAGCAGGGCTGGCACTGGCGCACACAGGCAATTTAACAATTTGTATGCGGCCGGTGGCTGCATGCTGCCACCATTTCTGCATTTTTCATGGTGGCCGCAGGAGATCACTCTGGTGGCTGCATGCGGACACGGTTGCCTCATTTGAGAACCTTTATGTGTGTGTGTGTGTCTGTGTGTTCCAAATAGTAAGCATTATCAACAAACAGAGCAATTGCCTGGGTGCTGAAAATAAAGATAATCACTACAGTGAAATCAGAACTCACAGGGATGCAAGATCTTGTAAAAGATCAAAACGTTGATTCTTTATTAAAACCTGTTCTGAGAACAGTTATGCAGTCAAGTAGTGAGTGAATTAACTGTATCGATACAGGTCTGGAGTTATTTTTATATTTTTGCAGGAGCGGCTATACTAAGATTATACAGTGTATCTAACCTTAATATAGGTAATTTCCTATTTATTAGAAAGTGGCAGTTCCGCTTTAATAGCTTTATTATGTTTGTGTGTTATAGGCTAAGGGGATTTTTATGCCAGGAACTAGTGGATGAGTTGGGTGTATGCCATGGTGTTAGAGGCAGCCAAAAACTGGTGTACGGAAAATGTGCAATTCCCTGTAGTAAGCTTGTATATGATAAATAAGGACACATTTTTTGGAAAATAAATAAATGTTTCCTTTTGTATTTAGCCAATTATAGTTTGATAAATAGACCATAGTGAACATAATTTGGGACAATGAATCCCCCCTCCCCCGTGATGCATTTACTTTGCTCTAAATGTGCATCTCTTTAGTTTGCTGCATACAGACAACACATCCGTTTGCAGAAAGCAAAAAATGAGTATTCCTTGGCAAACCAATTACATCAGAGGGGGTAAATAAAAATAACCACTGCTTTAAATTGGGCTTTTAACTCCTCGGGGGAAATTCGCTAAATGGTGATAAAGAAGTGAAAAAGTGGAGATGACTTCCCCAGTGATATAACTTCTCAAATTCTTGTTATTCTATGAAGCCAATGCACTAACATCTCCAAAGCTGAAGAAATCTTAGTGCATAGGCTCCATAGAATATCATAGGAACTGGAGAGGTGATATCACTGGAGACGTCATCTCCACTTCATCACCTCTTTATCACCATTTAGTGAATTTCTCCCCACGAATGTAGAGACTTCTTCAGTGCATTGCATTTTAATAATGCACTGGAGACATCCCTGACTTTCAAAGGGGTTAAAAGCCCATTTCACATCGATGGAGAATTTTGTGAATTTCTATTTCTCTCCTATGCTGCATTTGGTCTGCTTCAGAATATCTCATCTGCATAGAGCCCATAATCACAAGGCAATGCGCCTACATAGAAATAAAAATAAAATTAGCTCCCTTCTGCTAAAGCAAAAAAGTGTTTTTAATGTTGTACATTGAATTTTCAGAGTTTAGTGTGTGCATGTGTATGTGTGTTCCATTATGTTGTATGCAGTGTGAGCTGCGCACTAAGGGAGAGATGTTCAGAAAGTGGTGGTAAGTGCAATTGTCAGTAATCAGAATAAACGGTACGCCATGATCCGTCAGTTCCCAAACATGATAACGTCATTTTTTGCATCCAATTCCGCCATCTCCATCAAAGGGAAAAAGCCGTCTTAGAAGTGGGAGTGGTTTAATGTACCATCATATTGTATGGTATTTTCAGAAAAAAATATTTGTCTCAAAGTCACTTGTTTGTCTGATTAACGTCATTTTTCCCGACAAAATAAAAATGGTCTAAACTTGGATAAATTAAAGTACTGTTAGCAGGAGTGAGAAACAATTTGTTGTTTCAAAGACAAAAAAAATATCTTTCTTTGAAAATTTTCATTTCAAAGACAAAATCAAAGACATTTTTAACATCAAAATTTTTTAAAGGCAATGTTCATCAAGATTTTCTTACCGTCCTTTAAAATTCACATTTGGAAATGCATCTAAAGACAGATTTACTTCCAAAAATATTGTCCTTCTTTTACAACCAACTCATGATCTGACAATTTTTTCATTATGACGAATTTTTAAACATCTCGCTAAGTGAAGCACTTCAGTTGCACCTAAAGGTGTCTGATGGTGGTGTCTAATTGTACACAATGGGTAAAAAAAGAGATGCATCTTTTGAAATGAAACAAAATACAATGTATATGGTGACGCAAAAGGTATATGGAAAATGGAAAAAATCTCTATACCCAGCAGGTCAGATCAAGTGTCTCCACTCAACAAACTCCCTCAAAAAATCTTGTTTATAATTTTATGAATTGAAGTATCACTTTATCAGTTCTGATAATGGATTGTGTATAGAAAGGAGCATGCTCGCATCTAGTTAAACTTGCATGAAAATGTCTCACGAGATGGGTCTGCATGTTTTTTCCTCTCCCTTATTTTTACATTTACTTTCCTTTAAAGGAAGACTAACATCTAAAAATGAGAAAGACAGATATAACGTTAAATATCACATACTTGGCATATGTAAAAATAATTATTCATATATTATCCCTATAATATACTCCTAGACTTTTTTAGCACATGTAAACTGTCCTGTTCAGGGAAAACATATTTATTTTGTTTTTGCTGTTTGCAGTAGGAGTTAATAATTTAATTTGTGTTTAATGTCAGCTGTGGCTGTTTTTAGAAAAGCTTTTATCTTATCTATTTACAGACAATCATAGTCAAGCTCCTCCAGATATGTTGTGGTACTTGGAGCCCTAGAAAAGGCAGGAAGGTTTGCTCCCTTAGAGCATATGTAAGGTTGGATTTTAGGCCTCAGAAAACAAATACAGTAGTTTTACAGATGCTAGTATAAAGCACATGATTTTTAAGCATATATAACCCCAGTTCATTTGTAGGTGTTCTTTTGATAATTTAACCCTAATGGACTGTAGAGTTGTATCTAGAATATGTGGGGTTAATCCTCTGAGTGCTAGATGGCTATCCACACATTGCTTTGCAATACATTGGATACCCCTCTGACACACAAAGGGTTAAAGTAACATTAATGCTCAGATAATATTTCAGATAACACTTGTTCTTTTATTAATTACCCTGTTACCCTGTAACTCATATACATGTAAACATATACATGTAAATGATTCCATATCTTCATGGAATATAAAGGGCAACTAACATGGCAATATAAAAAAAATAATATATGTCACCAGTATTTACCACTTAATTGTTGCTACTCCACCTTCTGTCAGTAGCAAGATAATACATTTACTGCTGCAAATGTATAGGTTGGTTCCACCTCCTTCAAGAGGTAAATTTGCCAGTGGCTGCCTCATTCCTATTGGCTGTGCAGCTTGGTGTGACTCCACAACAACCAATAAGAATTATTAGCTGCCATGTTGGGTGCTAGATCTTGAAAGGAGAAATGCAGGGTACTGCTCTGTAAGACTGCAGTGCTACTACTCCCATAGGAGGAGGTAACGGTTATTAATTAGTTAAAGACTGAGCATTAACCCTTTGAGTGCCAGAGGGGTACGCAACACATTGCAAAGCATTTAAGCTTTCATTTAAGCTGTTTTTCAGCAGGCTGTAGGAAAGTCTTTTCCTTTGCACTCTTCACTTCCTGCTGCCATGTAATTTTCAACCTTTTTATAGTACAGCCTTCTGATTAGGGTGACCACATTTCCATTCTGCCATTCCGGGACATGTAGTCACCCTAGTCCCGCGGCTGAGGCTCCCGCCAGCGCGAACCATCTTTCTGAGGCTGACAAAGAGTAAGAGTGGGAACTCTTACTCTGTGTAAGCCTCAGAAATATGGTCAGCGCCGGCGGGAGCCTCATCCGCGGGTCTCACTTGCAGCGCCAGCATACCTGCTCCATCCCAGCTGTCTTGCACACACCAGTCCAGCCAGCCAATGAAATGTATTTGCCATACATTTCATGGGCTGGCTGGACTGGTGTGTGTTGCTCCATTCCAGGACTCTTTATTGTCCCAGTGGGAGGTGACGCGGGACACAGAACCCCATAAGGGACAGTCCCGGGCATTCAGAGACGTGTGGTCACCCTACTTCTGATTAATTTTCAACCTTATTATAGTATACTAGTTGAAGAGCCCGTTACACGGGCCACAATGCCACTGCCAGCTGGTCGCGGGGCAGTCATGCATAGTAGAGACTGCCCGCACCGTGGCTGATACAGATCTGTATCAGCCTCGTCACAGGCAATCTCTACTGCGCATGACCGCAGCACGTGCAGCAGTCTCTACTGTACATGACTGCGTCGTTACACACATTTTAGTGAATTAGCATATAGGATAATTCTTATTTTCAGCCTTCTTATAGTACAGACGTCTGATTAATTTTCAGCCTTCTTATAGTACAGCTTTCTGATTAAAGGAGCAGTAAACTTTTTTTTATAAAAACACATATTTTACAGAGCATTTCCTACTGAATAAAACAAGGTCACTCCCATCGCTATCAGATGTTTTATTCAAAAAATAACCAGTGAATTTACTGTGTTTACTTCCTGATAGTTCTAACTGACAGGAAGTGACAGGCAGTTTCTATCACATTCTATGGAGAACTGTATGTCTCTGGCTTTTCTGACTTTCCTCTCCATTAGAATCTAACAGGAAATCTAATTAGAATTTGACCACTAGAGGGCACTGCTAATGTAAAAAAACATTGGTTTAAACTGTAATAACGCTGGAAAAATAAATCTATAGGCAGTGGGAGTACCCTTATTTTACTCAATAGGCAAATCCCTACAATATATATTTTTTTCATAAAAAAAGTTTTCTGCTTCTTTAAAGGGATAGTAATACTTAAAATGTAAAAAAAAATATGTTGTAGGGTTTATCCCCCTGAGTAAAACAAGAGTACTCCCACTGCTGAAAGGTGTTTCATTCAAAAGTTATTAATTTTCAAAGTTTAATTTTTTAGGTGCAATATCACAGTGGCCTGAAATTGTACAGTGGGGCTGTTGCTACACGATCCTATGGACAGCTCTGGTCAATTGACCATAAATCTCCATAGGATGGTGTAGCAACAGCGCCACTGTACAATTTCAGGCCACTGTGATATTGCACCTAAAAAATTCAACTTTGAAAATTAATAACTTTTGAATGAAACACCTTTCAGCAGTGGGAGTACTCTTGTTTTACTCAGGGGGATAAACCCTACAACATATTTTTTTTTTACATTTTAAGTATTACTATCCCTTTAATGTTCAGCTTGCTTATAGTACAGTCTTCTAATCAATTTTCACTCTTCTTATGGTAAAACCTTCTGATTAATTTTCAGCCGCCATTAAGTATAGTCTTTTGGTTAATTTTCAGTCCTCTTATAGTACAGCCTTCTGTTCATTTTCAGCTTTCTAACTCTTTTTCAGCCGCCTTATAGTACAGCCTTCTGATTCATTTTTTTTTTTTTGCAAAATTGCTTTCCCTACTATCCTGGAAATCAGCACAAACAACCTATATATAGAGGACTGTGAGTGTTAAAACATGCTCCTTCATATAAAGAACTGTTGGTTTTACAATTAACATAATTTTATTTATTGAAAGCAATATGTTAGTGATGCTCCAATGGGTTAAATATGAAACACACAGACAACCTGATCCTGTAGTGTTCAGCAAATTATAAAATTAGTTTATAATATGGATGGAATAAATAGAAAACACACAGACAGCAGTTTCAGCATTACGTCCTGCACATGTGTACAGTCTGCTGAGCCAGCTCAAACGTGAAAGTTCAAGGGAGCCTGGTGAATATCTCCTGGTTTCAGAAGCACAACTAGATAGCATGTTGTTATATTGGTTCGATAAGAGGCAAACCGGAAGCAGATTACATCATTGTGTCTGGGCATTGTGCTGCATCATAGACAGCTAACTATGGAGGCATGCCTTGATCTTTGCTCCTCTTACTTTAAGCAGCTATTCATAACCAAGTACAAAACTGATATACATTTAACCCTTTTGTAATGCATCTAATGTAAATGAACCAGAATAAAAAAAAAAATCAGTAGATATTTTTAAGGATGATGGGGTATAATATCAGATTGTATAGTTCTCCTGGTGTAGCCAATTTAAAGACCATGGCTGGGAAATTTGTGACCCTCCAGCTGTTGATGGACTACAGTTTCCAGCATCTTCAGCCAACTGTGTAATAAATCCAAGAAGTAAACGTTTTGGTTGAAAAGGGCTGTTCCTATGCACCAGGCGGGTCTACGTCCATTTTGTGAATCAAAATGTCCACTGTCAGTGCAAGGGGTGAGAAATGTGGGAGTGTGTGGATGTGCTCTTCATCAGATCAACTACACCATAGGGGACACAATAACATTTAGCATTCGAGAGGTTAAAAAACAAAAGTAAATCCATGGGGATTCTGAGAATTTTTATTTGCGTCCTGCAGTTGGGTTGGTTCATAATTGTTCCTCTTTTTTAACATATATTGTGCCAGACAGAAACTAATATTCACAAAGCACCACACTGTGCCACTACAAATTGAGGTTAGTGTCTCAAAAACTTTACACTACAAACAAATGGTTAGCACAATGTATAGGCATTTTACAATTATATTTAACCCTTTGAGTGCAATCCATACCCCTCTGGAACTCAAAGGGTTAAGACTAAATAAACTTATCTTATGGCCACATGTCCATTTTAACCCCTTGAGGATCAAACAGGTATGCAGTGCATTGCTTTTCAACACATTTCACACCTCTCTGGTCCTCAGTGGGTTGCTTACCAGTGCAAGCTAGCATTCTGATACATTTGATATTAGTACTATGTTAACCCCTCGGATACAGGGACTGTTTCTAGGCCTACTGAAGATATATTTTAATCATTATAGGGGGATGTATCACCCCTATACAAGTTAGCCCGAACAGTTACATTATATAGTGAATATGGTTAAAGTTTATTCATTTCTTTTTTTAAAGCTCTAGTTATTATTATTATTATTCTTTATTTATATAGCGCCAACTAATTCCGCAGTGCTGTACAATAGGGAATGGACATACAGAGGTATTAAATAGTACAAATCCAATGTGGAGAACAGAAGGATCAGAGTTATCTGCTGTGTAACCACAGTCCGTCACTCTCATACCTCGGAACATTTTGTTTAGACTCCCCGGAGAGGGGAGTCCTGTGCTGCCGATGGGAGAGAAAAATTACACGATTTGCGTCAAAAGGGGGTGGGGCTTAATCATGAGTGTGGGGAGGAGCTGGAAAAATTTAAAAAACAGTGTACAGAATAAGCTGGGTAAGGTGGACAAGAGGCCGGAGGAGTGGCAGGAACATAATGGGAGGAGCAGATGTGGGAAGAGTTTCATCAGAAACTCCCCACATCCGGAGAATCAGCCTCTGCCCCGGAGACCTGGTAACAAGAAGCTAAAACCAGAGTCTCCGGGGCAAATCCAGAGAGTTCCCAGCTATGGTCACTCTGTCTGTGCTTTCCTCCCTCTATCCAGCCTCCTCCGATGAAGGAGGCTTTCTGCCTGTAAGCTGGAGCTGTCTCATTGGCTAGATATCGATCTCTGCCAATGAGACCAATCCAGCTTACAAGCAGAAAGCCTCCATCATCGGAGGAGGCTGGATAGAGGGAGGGGAGCAGAGGCAGAGTGACGGACTGTAGTTATAGAGCAGGTAACCACAGTCTGTGCGGAAGAAGGTGCAGGGCAGCGTTGATTACTTCAGTTTACACCAACTAGAGCTTTAAAAAAAGAAATTGATAAAGTTTTACACATATTCGCTATATAATATAACTATTCAGGCCAACTTGTATAGGGGTGATACATCCCCTTGAACCCCTTAGCGCCCGAGGACGTACATGTACGTCCCGAGCTGATGTCCCAGGTGGACAGAGGGGATGTACATGTACGTCCCGGAAGTCGGTCAAACAAATGATACAGAAATGTTCGGCGGGAGTTAAATACCGGCCTCGTGCGCGTGCGGCCGGTCACTAAGGGATTAAAGGTATATAATACAGGACATGGAGTGCCCATATTTATAAAAGAACTGAAGTTATTCTGGAGTAAACTATCTCTACCATAGGGGACAAATAAAAATTCCTTTAAAATTAAAATGGGCGTTTTTTACCCATTGATTGCTAGAGAGGTCTCTAGTGCATTGTGGAGCAATTCATTGGAGACCTCTCTGGCATTCAAGGGTAAAAAAGCTCTATTTAAGTGCATGGGACTTCAGGAATTTCTGTTTTTCTCATATGGTGCAGTTGGTTTACTCCAGAATAACTTGAATTTTTTGCTGTTATACATATGGGCCCATGAGCCCTCCTTCACACACAGTAATGAAGTTAGCAGGGCGGCAAATTCACAGTAAAAT
This sequence comes from Rhinophrynus dorsalis, assembly GCA_037306005.1. Lineage (NCBI taxonomy): Eukaryota > Metazoa > Chordata > Amphibia > Anura > Rhinophrynidae > Rhinophrynus > Rhinophrynus dorsalis. The sequence goes on from CM074719.1 coordinate 158,861,430, forward strand.
ATGTACACTCTTGACTTGCCATTAATACTATCATGCCAGAGCTGATGCCCACTCACAAAACATGTTCTGTCTCCTGTGCATCAATGTAATAATCCACATCATCACTGCCCATTACACACTGAGAGGACTGGCACCTCATTGGCAACAGAGCTCCTACTCATCATCTTCCTTTCACAGCGGTGGGTTCCATTGAGATGATAAATGGTTTAATCACACAGATTCCATTTGAAGTGCATGGGGAATTTAGTAGATAAAACCAGTGATAAAGTAACTAACACATATGGGAAGCTTATTGTCCCCAGACCCTGAAGTACTACAACAAGGCTGGGGTTGGGAGCGTCGAAATGTTGTGGTTTGTTGTATGATTGATTGGTGGGATTGGGAGGAGGGAAGGCAGGGTTCGCCCTGGAAATGATGGAATCATGTAGGAGTGGGGAGAATAGTAGATTGCTTTGAATGAGGCTTTAACCTCTTAAATGTTTGGAGACGTTAAACGCACAGTTTAAATCAATGGGAATGTTTATTCTTCCCATATGGAGGAGTTGCCAGAGAATTACTCCAGCCTCATTGACATCTATTTTTTTTTTTCTTCTATGACACACTGATGCTTATGTATTATGAAAAAGTGGAGGAATTCTGGAGAAAACCAACTACATCACAGGGGACACCTAAAAATTTGCAGAATTCCTGCTGATTAAAACTTGATTTTAACCCTTTAATTGCTAGAGAGATCACCCATACATTGCAAAGCAAAGCTTTGGAGACCTTGCTATCATGCAGCCCATAAATGACTCGAGTTGTGTAAGAAGAGGACAGAAAGAACCCTTGTGAAGAACGCAGGTTACTGGGCGGGGTGTAGTGGGAGATAAGAGCAGAAATGTAAGACGGTGCTGAAGAAAAAAGTGACTTAAACGAGAGGATTTCAGGAACAGATGAGAGGTAGCAAGAGTAGTTGTTCTTGCAGCTTGACTGAGAGCATACGGAACTGGAGAAAGATGAGAGGCAGGAAGACTAGATATTAGGATGTTGCTCTGATCGAGTCTAAGGCGAATAGGAGGCTGAGTAAGAATTTTTGTGGTTGATATACAGAGGAAGGGCCATATTTTAGCACCATTTTTCAAAAAGTGACAGATTTTGGTGACAGATTTGATATGGGGGGATGTCAAGGTAAATCAGAGTACAATTCCAACACAGAGTGCTTTGATTACTGAGTGGATGGTAGAATTGTCAACAGTGATGGAGAAAGGGGTTGTGGTGGGGTTTAGGGGAGTTTATCACCTCTTTATTAAAATATACCCTCCCAGCCCTTTTTACACAACCAGCCTCAATAAATTTGTAAGGCAATTGCCCAATAAATACTTAACAATTGCCAGTGGTATACAGCTAGATAGTACTACAGTCTAGAAGAAACCTGCAGATACATTACAAGATAAATGGTTTATTTTCTGCCACCCAGTTTGATTCTTTCCCTTAAAACGGAACTATCATCCCAAATAACCCCCCAATAATACTATATAATAATTTGCTAAATTGTGTGTAACGACGCGACATGCGCAGTACACACTTCTGCGCGTGCGGCAGTCTTGCACAGTAGAGACTGCCCGCGCCGTGGCTGATACGGAGCTGGGTGCTCCGAAGGAGTGTCCAGCTCTGTATCAGCCGTGGCGCAGGCAGTCTCTACTGCGCGTGACTGCCCCGCGACCGGGTGGCAGTAGCACTGTGGCCCGTGTAACGGGCTGTTCAACTAGTTAGTCATATAGCGATAAGCTTAGAAATAGTATTATTATCTAGTGTAAGTACCTCAGTATTAAGAAATTCTACTTCTTCTGAGAAGGCCCCTTGCTTTAGAGGCATCTATGCGCAGATGTTTCGAAGCCAAGATGTCTGCGTTGATACCTGGCCGTCAGTCCCTGAAGAAGTAGGATTTCTTAATAACTTATGCTGGATATGCTGGGATGATAGTCCTGGCACGTCATGGAGTTCAGGGCTCCTGGAGCGGCTGCACGCCGCTCAGGAAGCCCTGAACCGGAAGTGAAGAAAAAAAAAAGCCCTGTGTTTCTCAAGTGACAGCCACGCGTGCGCGCACTGGTCCTTAAGGGGTTAACAATCTCACACTTCACTACCTGACTTTTTCATGCAGTAATCTCTCTTGTTATCTGTTATCACATACCCTTCATGCAGTTCTGTTTCTTGCTCATTTAATCTTTCACCTTAATATTTCTCTCCACCTGCTTTCCACTTTTGTCACTGACTTTCCACAAACACATCTTTTTTCTCCTTCACAAACAATAATTCATAAGTACATAAGTCCAGTCCTTGCACTAAAGCACAGTAGCCCAGCAGATAGATATGCCAGTAGATTACCATGTGATTACTGATAGACCACAAAAAGATGAATGTTTGTACTGGATACCTCTCTAGCTTTTAAGGGGTTATAAGTCACATTTACATTAGTGGGGATGTTCAAAGCGTTTTGTCTTCTGTTGTACAGTTCAATTGGTTTGCCTCAGGATTACTTGTTTTTAACGGAGTATATACAACAAAGTTGTTTTGTTCCAATGTTATTCTATATAGACAGGCAATATAAACATACATATGTTTTGCAACATTGTTGAATGTGATGGTGAGAGACCATTTACTTATGCTGGTAAGGTAGTTGCTCATGTTACGATGATTGGAGAAAGTAGATCCCACCTCACTAAACTCTGGACACCCTGAACTAAAGTAAACCTGGATATTCTGGTTTCTATCAGGGAATCTACCATTACATTGTTTTGTTTTGGCTTTTGTTGTTTGTTTTCATTAATCTTTACAATTATTGTGTCATGTATTTTGATGTCATAATAAACAAAAGAGCCAATTTTATATGTTTGAAACATTTGATCTGGGCTATTTTTTTCTCCACGACATTACAATACAGTACTACTTTGTTGGAAGCACTAGTTGTTTCAGTGGAATGGGGTACCTCCCAGAATTGGGAAAATCCTTGTTTTGCTCAATAGGAAGAGCCCACAAAATGTATTATTTTATCATAGTAGGTGTTGCTATCCCTTTAAAATACTGAGTGGCAACAACAAGTGCACTCCTTTTTAGGTTATGGGTTCTGCTGTTGTCCCACCAATTTATCCAATGCTTAAGGATCTCACCACACACAAAGGCTTTCAAACTGCTCTAACATAAATTGTATTGTTTAAATTACATTGTGCTTTTATCATCATGATGAAGGTGTAATGTAATACTGCGAAATATTGATAAAATAAATTTTGGAGCAGCTTGAGAAATTTAGTGAGTGGTGATATTCTTGACCACAAGCCAGTATCCATTACAGGCATGGAATTTCCCCTGCCATGTTCCTTTAGCATCTCTAAAACATGTGCTTGATGCTGGAAGAAATGAAGGAAAGCCTTCAGTGGCCATTATTCATTGGTGAATGTTAGCAGGTAGGCTATTAATAGCAGGGGTGTATCAGGAAGATTACAGTGCCCCTCTGCCAAGGTGTGATGGTTAAGTATGTGCCCCATATTCAGGGTCCTACTCACAAACAGCTGTGGCTACCTCTTTCTGTCTGTCACAGTAACAGTTGGAATGGAAAGTTGTGATAAACTCTGAGACAACTGATCAACTAATTGCATAAGGAGTTGTTGAGGTGCGGAGCTAGCTACATCCATCAGAGACATTATAATTGGGGGAGTGCCCAGAGATATAATTGGTGATTTTAGCAGAAAAAAATACATAGAAAATACTAACAAACACACACACAACTGAAAGCTCTACAGGTTAGTGTCCTTGTTGATTGTGTTATTTGTGTTAGTGTGTTGAATGCAAGCCATCTAGATCAGTCTCTATTGATAGCATATTTTGTGGGTCAGTTTTCTTGATCATTGCAATCTTTGGTCAATCAATTGATTTTAAGCTGTTTGTTTGGCTTTTGATAGATTTAATACTCTGGGCATATTCCTCTGTGGAATTCAAGCTCTGGGCACAATTTTTGAGCATCCATTACAAAGCATTCAAAAATATTTGGTGTCCAAAGAAGAATTCTGGTAGGTTTACCATGTTCGATGGAAAAAATATCACCTTTCCTGTTTCTGGTGCATTATTATTATTATGTATTTCAGATTCTAATTTCTCCATTTTGCCTGGAAAATACTAGTTCAGCGACAAGTTACCACAAACAAGTAGACACCTCTCTGGTACTTTATTAGAAGTCAATAAAATATCGTATATCGAGCCAATGTACATGCAACAGGATGGATAGTATGTTTCTTTACAGCAAAGATGCTGTTATGCGCCTCAGAACACTTACCAGAATGTCTTAGTTTTCTTCTATCAGCCATACTGTACTTTGGGAAACTGAAATGTCATGTGTTCAGATCCTCCCATGAATTCTTTTATGGAACCAGTGGGTTGATCACCTCATTCAGATCATATGCTCCATTTTTATTACAGCTCAAATATTATTTATTCATTCATTCATTCTTATTTCAAAGTTATCTACCCTAGTTTTTCAAACTGTAGAAATATCACAGGTAAAACAAAATATATTTTCCTTTTCTTCATTTTAGTGAAAAAACACAACAATTTTTGTCTAAATCCTGAATCCCATTGTATCTGACTGCAGAGAAGTCATAGAGCTAATCAAATCGCACCAAGCAACAGGCTGTCTGAGATACAGTACTGTGCAAAAGTCTGAGGCAGGTGTGAAAAAATGCTGTAAAGTTAGAATGCTTTCAAAAATAGACATTAATAGTTTATTTTTATCAGTTAACAAAATGCATAGTGAGTGAACAGAAGAAAAATCTAAATCAAATCAAAATTTGGTGTGACCGCCCTTTGCCTTCAAAACATCATCAGTTCTTATATGTACAGTTTCACAATGTCAGGGATTTTGTAGGCATATAGTCAGGTGTATAATTAAACAATTATATCAAACAGGTGCTAATGATCATCGATTTTAATATGTAGGTTGAAACACAATCATTAGCTGAAACAGAAACTACTGTGTAGGAGGAATAAAACTAGGTGAGGAATAGCCAAACTCCACTAACAAGGTGAGGTTGCTAAAGACAGTTTAATGTCAGTAGTCATACACCATGGCAAGACTGAGCACAGCAACAAGACACATATGAAAGACACATCGTGCTTAACTTCCCTTCGCAATCGGAAGATGTGCAACAGCGCCATAAGCTCATAATTGGCAGAAAATAGTGGGATCCTGGTACACCCATCTCCTATCTGGAGAAGTCTGGTCAGAAGTGGTCTTCATGGAAGACTTGTGGCCAAAAAGCCCTACCTTCAATGTGGAAACAAGTCTAAGTGACTCAGTTATGCACAAAAACACAGGAACTGGGGTGGAGAATAAATGGTAGCAGGTGCTCTGTAAGATTAAAAAGATTTAATTTGAAGATTTAATTTGAAATATGTGGCTGTAGTAGAAAGCAGTTTGTTCACCTAAGCTGGATAGCAGTATAAGAATGAGTGTCTGCAGGCAGCAGTGAAGCATGATAGAGTTTCCTTGCAAGTTTGGGGCTGGGGATTTGGTCAGAATTAATGGTCTCTTCAGTGCTCAGATGTACAAGCAGATACTTATCCATCATGGAATACCATCAGAGAGGCATCTGATTGGCCTCAAATTTATTCTGCAGCATGACAACAACCCCAAACATACAGCCAAAGTCATTAAGAAAGATCTTCAGCGTAAAGAAGAACAAAGAGTCCTGGAAGTGATGGTATGACCTCCACAGAGCCTGATCGTTACATTATCTAGTCTGTCTGGGATTACATGAAGAGAGAGAAAAGCAATTGAGGCTGGTTAAATCCACAGAAGAACTGTGGTTAGTTCTCCAAGATGCTTGGAACAACCTAACTGTGTGCAAGTGTACCTAGAGGAATTGATGCTGTTTTGGTCACGCCAAATATCGATTTGATTTCGATTTTTCTTCTATTCACTCACTATCATTTTGTTAATTGATAAATATAAACTATTAACATGTCTATTTTTGAAAGGATTCTTACTTTAACCCTTTGAGTGCCAGAGAGATATGCAACGCATTGCAAAGCACTCAAAGGGTTAAAACTTTTTTCACACCTGCCTATGACTTGTGCACAGTACTAGATGTATATGATCATAGTTCTGCTCTCATAGGTCATGTAGGTAATAGGTTAGATTAATATAAAGTTTGCTGTCTTATTCTATGGAGCCTTGGCACTAACACTTTTCAGGTTGGAGGTATTATAGTGCATTGTGTTCTAGAAAAACCTAGAAATGAAAGAGTTTATAATGTGTGTGTGTTTGGGGGGTTATCTCCTCTTTATTACTCCTTTAGTGCCTAACCCCTCTAGTTCTTAGTATGTTAGCTTCACTCTCTTTCATTCTAAGACAATTATATTTTTCCAGTCTAGCATTTGATGGAAACTAGCACTGGTCCAGTTGGCAGGCCAGGTAATAGTTACAAATGCTACTGATGTCTTGGAAAATGACGAGGTGTTGAGTCATTGTGTGTGTGTGTGTGTCCCAATCTATTGTACAGTTCTTTACAGTAGGCCTCACAAGGGTTGAAAAATAAGAGTTAACATTAGCTTGTGTTAGTAACACACCAAATAACAGTCACAAAAGAACTTAAATGCCATGGCCCAAACTAAACAAACCCTTTTTAACCCCTTTTATGCTCCATATTAGGCCCCTAGTTAAAATTATATTTGGATCTGTGATTGTTTTTTTTTCCTCTACTTACATACTTTCTAATATGTTTGATCTTTAATGTAGACTTGATGCTGGGCACTTCCACATTCTGTGGCACAGTGTAATTTAGGCACAGTGGCTGCCCAGTCCTTTAATTCTCCTCTCACCTCCCTCCCAGCTCTCCCATGGAGCACGTTCATGCTTAATAAGTGTGTTCATCTGGTCTATCATTACAGCAAGCTCCGTTTATTATTATTATAATGAGTTTGCAAAACCCTATGAGATATAATCACCCCACTGGCACTCACAGGGTTAACCCGACTAAGTAACAAAGCAACAACCCCTGAAAAGTAACACTTACCATTAATCCTGATGTCCAGCGGGGTCCACAGCACCCTGGTCATCTATTGTCCATCTTCATTCTCCTCATTCTCTCTTCTTTCTTCCTTCCTCTTTTTTCCTCTGTTCCCTCTGTCTTCTATCTTCACGTGTTGTACCTATAAAACAATAGCGATATTAATATATGTCGTATAAAAAAGAACCCACATATGTATGCAGAGGTTAATCCCTTGGCTCAAAGGGTTAACATATGTATAGCTATGCGGGTTAGTAAAGTAAAACATTCCACAAGTCTTCTACATATATGCCCATTAAACATTTCCCAATAACACTCTAACAGTAACAAAATATATTTGACATTATAATACATCCTTTTTTCTCTTTCTCCGCCTCTGTGTGCAGCCACGGTGTCGGTGGCAGGGAAGAAAGGCAGAATAAGCACAGACCCCCAGTACCTTACAAGCTGATGCCCATTCCACAATGAGGGAATTATACAGAGACTACTTTATATATATATATATATATATATATATATATATATATATATATACACATATACACAGTCTCTGTTCAAATTCCCTCACAGCCATTGGTTGGGATGTGTGCTTATGCACATCCTAGCCATTCAGATTTGAGAGAGGGATTAGAGGCACCTGCTCAAAGCTGATTGGCTGTGATGTTTATAAGCACACATCCCAGCCAATGGCTGTGAGGAAATTTGAACAGAGACTGCCCATATATAAATGCAGTCTCTGTTGAAATGCCCTCATTGTGGAATGGGCATCAGCACCCTAAGGTAATGGGGGTTGGTACTTATTCTGCTTATAATATCAAATGTATTTCGCTACTGTTAGAGAGTTATTGGGAAATGTGTAATGGGATGTTTTACTTTACTGACCCGCATAGCTAAATCCATTTTTGCCCTATAGCAATTTTAGGTCAGGTTATTGAATCAAGCTCAGTGTGTCCTGGAGCTTAACTACAGGGGTTGCAGGGGGTGTATTTGTACCAGGGCCCAGCACCCAAGGGGGCCCCATCTGTCCCAGGGTCCAGTAGGTTCTAATTGTTCTTCTCATATCCAGTGTGAAACACAGGAATCGTGGGGGAAGTTCCCCTCTTCCAAAGGGCAGACCACTTTAGAATGTCAGGGCCTTTGAGGTGGAGACTCCTTTCTTTCCCTTGAGTTTGAATCCCTCTCCCCAGTTTCAAGTGACCTAGCCTCAAGAAAAGGGCAAGCTAGCACTACTCTTTTAGATTTTAGTTTCCTTTTTTATTTTTTACATAGATGTGGGGCTGTATAATTCCCCCATTAGGCTGGCTCCCATTTACTGGTTTCCCTGAAGTTCACGTGTATTTCTGGGCCATTTTGCTGTGGAGGTTTACTTAATTACAAGTTTACACCTCATTACCAAATTCTCTGATGTTCTGTATTGACCTAAAGGGTTAGTAATGCCCGCATTTAAGTTGATGAAATATTGTAGATTTAAAATAAAAAAAAAATATCTGGAGAAAGTCCGATCTCTCAGACCTTTATGGTTTGAAAGATGTTCACCGCTAAAGTTCCCCCTCCCTCATGTCAACTGTAAAGCTGACAGAAGAAGAACTGTGTTGGTGGACTCTAGGAGGCTCTTCAGCAGAGCCAAAATAGCGGTCTTTAAAAAGAACTACTTCATTGGAACGGTCTACAAAGTGTGCTTACAAACCAGGCACACTTTGTAGACCATTCCAATTAAGTAATTATTTTTAAAGACTGCTATTTTGGCTCTGCTGAAGAGCCGCTGGCTGGTCCCATGACCGGGATCTCCCTCTGTCAGTAGAGTGCTGACGCCAGGAGAAGGGGGAGGATTTTGAGCGGTGAATATCTCTCAAACCATAAAGGTCTGAGAAATAGGACATTATCCAGATACTTTATTTTTTTTTTTAATCTACCATATTGCATAAACTTAAATACAGGCATTACTAACCCTTTAATGTTTTTACCTGGCCCCATTATAAAGTGGTGATATTGCCTGTTTAGCACTCAGTCCTTCATATTTCCCACATTTTCTCATATGTTCTTTGCTTGCAAAAGTGGGTGCTTTAATACTATGGGTTTTAACCCTTTCTGTACTGAATGATACTTTATTATTTGTAGGCTTATTCTTTCTTTATTGTTAGCCTTGCTCTATTATAATTTTCTGGTAATTCGTTATATATATTCGTGCAATGTTTAGCTTTATTTCTATTTCTTTTAATGTTATCATTTCTGGTACGCTGCCCCTTTAAGAATGGGAGCCACCTTTTTTTCTTTTGGAATATATAGTGGTTCTTTATAGGTACATATCTCTGCACTCATTTCAACTACAAGGGTCAGAATTCACTCAAAATTATTCAGTGGCCATACTGTGTTGCATGGTCAATATGGAGACAGTATTCAGATAACTTTATTTCACTATTTTTAAACAGCTTGAAAACCACTGTTTACTTAGTGTGTGCAGTGGGAAACTATACTACCCATAATCCTCTTTTTTCCCGGGTTTTCTGCTGATTACAGGGTGATGCTTTGACAGCTATCGTACTAATCCCATTGTATAAGCTATAAAGAGGCTGGGATCTCTTCTCTACTCTCCAGTTTAACACTTTGCTGTCAGAAAAGTACATTTTGGATATCTCTGTATATTTTAGCATTCTTTTCTACTACTTTGGATTACTTTAAAGGGTTTTTCTCAGAACACGTCTGATCCAAGGGACACATTGGGAGAGACAAACCTAAGAATACATGGACCCCTTTAACTGTTCCTCATGCCAAACTGGGCTTCCATGGGAATACTCTGGTATCCTTTGTCCCTCTTACACTGTGGTCCCTATTACTCCTCCGGGGTATTCCACTGCAGAACAAGAGCCAGTTTGGGTTAAGACTCTGATGTCTTCAGTTGCTTCTATCCTTTCATCTATTCAAGGGGTTTCCCATTCTTAGTGCCCCATGTCCCCAGCAGACATGTTGGTCCTGTCTTTAGGGATCAATCTCAAATGGTTGGAGACACCTCTGTGGAGGAGTTTGACATCGATGGAGAGGCTATATAGTCTTCCTTGTCTTTTGGGGATGCTATGAGGAAGACTCTTGCTCCTCGGCTGAGGGGATTATCAAAGCTGTTTTGGAGACTTTGCAGACTGCTGAACCTTCTGATACAGGGTTTTCTTCAACTGTAATTTTCCAATGACATAGGAAGGAATCACCTTTTTTCCTTCTCATCATTCCCTGGACCAGGGAGATTCTTCCTTAATAAACATATTTCCAACCTTTATCCTTTCTCAGCTAAGCCTTGTCACAGTGGGTTACCCCACCTGTTGTTGATTGCCTTGCTAAAAACACTGCACTGCCCTTGGCAGATGCTGCTGCCTTTAAGGATCTGACTGATAAGAGTATAGATTCCTTATTGAAGGTGAATTTTATAGTCACTTTTCCTGCCCTGCAAGTCATATTTGCTGCAGCATGGGTTACTAGAGCCATGGCTGTCCTGTGCTATTAGGGGGTATGTTTTCCTAAGGAGGAACTTCTGGTCATGCTAGCCAAGTAAGTTCATGCCTCAGATTGGAACTAAATGTGCCTTTTTCCCAGGAAGGTGTGTGGCTTTCATTACCCCACCAGTCTGGGATGTCTAGGGTTCAACCCACTCAGGCTTTTTAGGATTGCCCCACCCAAAATCCAAACAGACTTGGCTGAAAAAGAAGTCTTTTCATAAGCCTAAGGCTGACAAGCCCTCCTTTGCATCACTTGCAGAGTTCTGGTTCTTACCCATGGGGAGGCAGACTCTGTCTTTTTTAAAGACCATGGAAGTCTTCTTTGACAGTCTAGTGGGTTTTGTGGTACTTTCAGAAGAGTAATTTTATAAGAGTACCTCATAGATCTCAAATCCCTTCAACCTCACCATTTTTTTTGTCCAGGTGTCCTCCAGATCCTGTTTGTGTGTTTCTTTTTATAGATGCAGTATCCTCCCAATTGTAAAAACAGGTGATCCCCATTCCAGCTCAGGAATATTTCACCAGGTTTTACTCCAATTTTTTGTGTTTCCCTAAAAGGATGGCAGATGCCATACTATTATGGACTTGAAGTATCTCAACAAATATGTGCTAGTACCATGGTTCAAGATGGAATCCTTAAATTCTGTGATTGCTGCCATGTATTTGGGAAAATATCTTGAATCCCTGGACCTTCAAGACACCAATCTGCATATCCCAATTCATCTAGACCATCAGCAAGTTCTACAATTTGACTCCGAAAGCATCCATTATCAGTCCATTGCTTTCCCCTTCAGACTACGAAAGTCAAGGTTACTTTGGCAGCTCACATCCATACTCAAAGGATATCTTATTTAGATGACCTTCTGCTCAAGGCTCCTTTGGAAGCCATGCTCAGCTCATAGATTTAAGACTTTGTCCTTATTCTGGATCGACACAATTGAATTCTCAATCTGAAGAAATCCTCTCTGGTACTGTCTCAGGTTCTGTACTTCCTGGGCATGAAATTCAATACTCTCCTCTAACGGAGGACAGGATCCAAGCTCTGTCTCTTCATGTCACTCAAGCAATATTCTGGCCTTCAGTATCAACAAGGCATCTGGTCTCTGCTCTAGATGCTGTTCCCTATGCTCACTTACAACTGGATATCCTCAGGTGATGGTCAAGGGCAACACTCTCACCTGACTCCACCATGTTCCTGGCTCAACCCATGAAGGAGGACCTTCACTGGTGGCTTCGCAGCTCTCACATAATGCTGAGAAATCTCTTTGTCATTCCAGAATGGGTGGTAGTTGCCACAGATGCCAGCCCAATGGGTTGGGGAGACAGCTTGGGTCATCTAATGGCACAGGGCCACTGGATCTTGGAGGAAAGTCTTCTTCCAATCAACATTCTGGACATATGGGTCATTCAACTGGCATTTCGCCACTAGGCACAAGTGCAATTGAATGCACCGGTGAGGGTCCAGTCAGACAGTCTGATAGCAGTAGCCTACATAAATCACCAAGGAGGAGCCAGAAGCGAGACCACCTGGGCAGAGATCTATGAACTTCTTCAGTTTACAGAATCTCACATCCCAGCCATCTCAGCAGTTCACATTCTAGGAGTGGAAAACATGGTCGCAAACATTTTAAGTCTCTAATATGTGGATACCAGAAAGTGGGAACTCAGTGTGTGTTCAACCAGATTGTACAGCGCAGGGATCCCCAAGCAGTGGATCTCATTGTGTCTCATTGGCATGCGAGTGAGCCAGGTCACGTGCTGGATTCCTCTGTCAGAGGAGGAGGTGGGAACAGGGAACAACTGAGGAGGGGAAAAGGCGAAGATTGACAGGCTATGGTACACAGCTGTACTGCAGCCTGCCCTGAAGTGATATCACGTGGTTACATTTTAAAGCCTCATTTCTCAGTGAAAGAGCGTTTAACCCCCCCCCCCAAAAAAAAATGATTTAACATTTATTGAGAAGACAGAATCGAATAAGGAGGAAACTGAAAGGAGGTGAGAGTTCCCCTTTAATAACCACACCAGTGGATAAACCTAAATGAGGACAGTCTGGCGCAAAGTATGCCAAGGGATAGGTGTCAGTTGTTCAACTTCAACTCACATCATGCCAAACAACACCTTCATGTTGTTTTACTTTGCTAAGTGTATTGTGACTTGATATTGGACAGCAGTGTATGTGTTGAGTGTGCTTACCCATGCTCAATCACCTTACAACCAAGTAATATGTGCAGGAGTTGTATTCACTGCATTGCTTTGTGATGCACTGGAGACATTTCTGCCAATTTACCTGTTGGAATCCAGCATCATTCAGAACCATACATGGGATGAATAAGTGCAATTTTATTTGGGGTAATTTCACAAAGGGGTTTTTTTTTATTTTTTTGGGGGGAGGACTTTTGAAGGGGCTGCAGAGATGGATGCCCTCGCTGATTGTCGAGTGACTGTGGTTGTTCTTGGGGTTGGTATAGGGGTCACATAGGAGGGGTAGGTTGTTGCTGTTGACCCCTCTGTGGGTTGCTGAACCATATCCATCTGCAGTCTCTCCCTCATTTCCAACAACATCTCTCCAAGCATGTCCAGCATCCCAGTCCTAAATTGCTGGATCTCCGTTGTGAGGATGGCTTTCTGGGATTCTGTCGCTTGGAGGGTAGCTGTGTTCCCACTGCAGCCTCCTCAGGTACCTTGTGGATTTCCTGGCCTCTGTGAGCTGCCTCCTCTGAATGCTTAAACACTCCGCATCCAACTCCATGGTTTGGCTACCTGTCGCTGCAGATATGGGCATGGATGGTGGAGTTTCTGGTGGTGCGGATGGCTCTCCAATATCCTCTTCCTCTTAATGTTGGCTAATGGTTTCCCCCAGGTGTTGTGGTTATTCTGCTGGTGGTGGTGAGGTGTGGTGAGGGGCAGGTGTCAAGGGGCCATCATGTGAGGACCTAGATGATGCATGAACCCCAAGCATATCTATGCACTCTGTACTAGCTACAGATAGTTTGCCCTCTGGTTCGGTGCGTGGTGGGGGTGTGAAGTCCGCTAGTGGTTGTGGGAGCTGTGGCGTTCACTTCCATGAGGTGTCTGTTTTGAACTTTTTCAATAAACGCTGGTTTTACCTCTTCACGTTCAGTGTGGCACTTCTTTCTTTTTGCTGCGTTCACCAATTAGGCCTACATGTTCAAAGTCCAGTGACCATGGGTCATACCATGGCCACTGGTATCCGGTTCCTTTCCTCCTGGGTGTGGGGTTATAGGTGGTCTCCTGCTGAGTCTGCATCCACGTGGTTGACTGTGGTCGTGCAGAGGGGCCATATGCCCCATATTGTGGTGTGGAGACCATACTTGACATCCAGTCTATGGCAGTTGGGGGTGGTAGGCTGAACTGCAAGGGTGGTGGTGGTCTTGGTGACTTCCTGCTTATTCCCTCTTCTGGCTGCTCAAGGGTAAGTCACTGGGGGGGGGGGGCATATCATATGGCTTCTCCCACTGTCCTCCTGTTGTGCATGCAGGGATGAATTCTGTGTGGGAAATGAGATGGTGTGATTTTTCAACTAAGCTATGACCAGAGGGATTCAAGATGTTAACATTGACATGGGAAGCTTTGAGTCCCAGGGTGGTATCCAATGCATTGCATTGTGATGCATGGGTTACCAGCCTGGCAATCAATGATTGATGAGCTTGACAGGATGTACATTGATGTAAGCAACCTACAGTAGTCAAGCTTTGGTTATCATTTGCATCCTGAAGAGTGTGGATGGCAAGAAATACCTCCTTGTCATCCCCACTCTTTAGGATACATATGATAACCAAAGCTTAACCAACACATTTCTACTGAGACAAACTGATTGCATGTACAAAACATAGGCCTCAGACGCAAAAACACTAGTGCCTCTAAACTCACAAATTCTCCTCCCAGCCATCCCCACTTCTCAGGATACATAAGATAACCAAAGCTTGTGTGGGTTTTTGGTTTTGTTTTACCTGTATGCGTTGCTGACATTGTTTTTATTTAGTTGTCATTGTTTTTCCAACAGTGCATTAATTTGCTTAGAGGCCCTATGGTTGTTCGTTATGCACTGGTTCTTAAGGGGTTAAGTTCATAATTTAAGTTTTTGCTGTATGATATTTATAAATTCACAGCATAAAAATATCCAGCACAGCATTTCTATAATGTATAATGCCTGTAGTCTAGTGTAGTATGATCTTTATTTACATCTAAAGCTCAATATTTTACACATTTACACAATTCATAGATATTGTCACAGCTGGTCAAGCAATATGGTCTCACCTGTCTGTATTTTAACACTTCTATGTTAGAAAGGTCTCCAAAGCATTGCAAAGTAATGCTTAGAATACATATTTAGTATTCAAGGGGTTAACTGGGGCCAGTCGAGGTTTTGTAAGTGTCTGCAGGCTTCTGTACAGATTGGGCTCAGGTGCACAGACGTTTCCAACTAATTAACGCCTGTAAAAATATGCTGGCTGCAGCAGGCTGAGATGCCTACTTCTGTCTGTGTGGCTGGCTTGCATCTAGCTATATAGCTCCGGCCAGGACCCCCACTCCAGCCAATTTTGTGATGCTTGGATAGATTGTTATTGTCTGTTGTGCCAGTGCTTTGGTCATTGCAATTTTAGTCAATAAAACTAATTTGTTTTGAGCTGAATACATCAGTGTGCAGCACCTCATTACCCACCTTACATGTTTGTATCAAAGTGAGAGAGGTGGCCCTTGGAAATAAAGGTGCCCTTAGACACCATAAAGAAGCTCGCCCAGCAAAAGCTGTGGAAACAGTAGTTTTGAGGCAGCAACCAGGCAATGAGCAGCAACTGTCAGAACAGCAGCAACTGCCAGAGTATCAGCTACAAATTTTCTCCATAAAGTCAAGGTGGACCAGTTCTGGAGCAAACCGACTGCAGCATAGGGGCAAATAAAAATATACAGTCATTTATGTGTCTTTTAACCCCTTGAACCCTTGAAGGCTTTGCAGTGGATTGGGAGCCTCTGTAACATTCAGTGTTTTCAAAGCCCAATTTAAATAGTAGGGATTTTGGGAATTTTTATTTGGAAAATGTCTTTATGGTGCTGTATGTTCCCTCCAGAATTGCTCTACTTTGTCTTTATACATATTGCCATACCTGGGGTCCAGGACTGCCATCAGAAATCTTGGGGCCTGGGAAAAGTATAACTGGAAGGCCCCTATCCCTATAAAATATTTTTGATGTGCCCCCACCCCAGCCCCACTTTCAGTATAGGTCATATGTGACGGTGATAGGGTATACCACATCCTTCTTAAAGGGATAGTAATACCTAAAATGTAAAAAAAAATATGTTGTAGGGTTTATCCCCCTGAGTAAAACAAGAGTACTCCCACTGCTGAAAGATGTTTCATTCAAAAGGTATTAATTTTCAAAGTTGAATTTTTTAGGTGCAATATCACAGTGGCCTGAAATTGTACAGTGGCGCTGTTGCTACACGATCCTATGGACAGCTCTGGTCTCAGGACCATAAATCTCCATAGGATGGTGTAGCAACAGCGCCACTGTAAAATTTCTGGCCACTGTGATATTGCACCTAAAAAATTCAACTTTGAAAATTAATAACTTTTGAATGAAACATCTTTTAGCATTGGGAGTACTCTTGTTTTACTCAGGGGGATAAACCCTACAACATATTTTTTTTTACATTTTAGGTATTACTATCCCTTTAAGGTTTAAAATGCACTGGAAACATCTACAGCATCCAAAGTATTAATTC
Organism: Rhinophrynus dorsalis; assembly: GCA_037306005.1. Classification (NCBI taxonomy): domain Eukaryota; kingdom Metazoa; phylum Chordata; class Amphibia; order Anura; family Rhinophrynidae; genus Rhinophrynus; species Rhinophrynus dorsalis. The sequence goes on from CM074719.1 coordinate 158,877,697, forward strand.
ACTGAGTGCATGCACAGAGTTAATGACCTAAAGCATATCAATAGATAAAATCTACCTGCCACAATTATTACTCTTTGGTTCTAGGACAGACTCACTAATAAACATGTCACTACCATTAGTACGGTTTGGTCCTAGGTAGGTTTGACCCATAAACACGTCACGTCCATCAGCAGACTTTGGTGATAGGATGGACTGGCACATAAATGTCATGCCATTGGTACACTAGTCTTAGGATAGTCTGACCCCTAAATAGGTCACTATCATTAGTACAGTTTGGTCCTAGAAAGGAGTAACCCCTAAAGATGTCACTGCCATTAGTACAGTTAGGTCCTAGGAAGGAGTGGCCCATAAACATGTCACTGCCATTATGGGTCAATCCTTCTTAGGACCAAAGTGTACTGATGGCAGTGATATGTTTAGGGATTGGTCCATGCTCCAACCAGAGTGTACTAATGACAGTGACATGTTTATGGGTGAGTCCTTCCTAGGACCAAACTGTACTAATGGCAGTGACATATATAGGGGTCAGTACTTCCTGGGAATCAAACATGTCACTGCCATTAGTACAGTTTGTCCTAGGAAGGACTGAGCTGTAAACATGTCACTGCTATTGCCATTCTTTGATGGAGCAAATGAGATAGGAAGTGACACAGTAACCTTGCTCATTTCCTATATTTCCTATATATTTACAGGTAGCAAGACAGATAATTGCAAAAATGAAAAATGGGGGATTAAAAGTGCACAGTGAGTAAAGAAGAGAAGAATAAGATACATTCAGGGGTTTGTTCCTACTTATGGATTATTTCACCATCTTCATCAGTTGTTGATCCAATGAAGGATGAAGGCCTCCTCAGCAAGCCTTCAACAACTTTGGTCCTGTGCCTTTTGTTGCCACTGTATAACAACATACTTGGTAATTTCATCTACCCATTTTGTCTTTGGTCTTTTTCTTGGGCATTTAGTATCGAATGGAATGGATGGATTATTTACCATTTTATATACACCTTTACTGACTCTTATCTAACACCTTTCAGGAGCAGGACTACAGGGGGTGCAGAGGGTGAAGTTGTAACAGGGCCAGGTGTCCATGGAGGACCATGGACCCTAGAGATTCTATTTATGCCCCTGGGAGAATATTTTTATGATAGGGGGCCCAAAAATGTTTACACAGGGTCCTCCAGTGACTAGTTATTCTACTAACACCTTGGATGCTATGGAGGTCTTTGGAAACCGCTGTAGCAGCCAATGGATTAAGAACTTTATTGCGCTGGCCTGTTATAGGCTGAGGATATCTTCTTTACTAGGGAACAGTGTATAGGGCTAGAGGCTGGGTCGTGTACAGGGTAGATGTGTGGCGTTGGTGGGGCTAATGGTGCCTAGTTTGCATTGTCTGAGGACACCTGAAATGTAAAGCTGGACCTACCCTTAGAGATCCTCTACTCTGAAAAAATTAATCCCACAGTATGGTATCTAGTTGCCAAGGCTGTGTTCTAATAATACTGAGATATAATGACACATCTCCTCTGCTATCCTTGCCTTTATGTCACTGAAATGGTGAATAATGCATCAATACTGTAATTTGAGAACAAGCTTGCCCAATATAGCAATCTGTGTGAAGCACGGGCACAATAAGATTTGTTTTCCTGGATACCAGCCATATTTTTATTTATTTTTGTTCACATGGCCAAAATGAGGGTTTCCCCCAGGCTTCATTCACAGTTAAGTAGATCTGAGCTGCAGAAAGAGAGACACTCAATTATATCCTTAAGCAGAGAAGCATCTACCTAGAGTGCAAAGGATGGGATATTATTCTATTCTTGTTGGGAAAATAAAAACAATAGCTCCACATAATACAGAAAAACAAGATAAAGCCCTTAGCAATATGTACATTGAAATAAAGTATTTGTAATCGTATGTTTAGTCCACTTAGGGCATTATGTTGGAAGAAAAACTGGATTAATTCCGGAGTAACAACCTGCACCATAGGGGATACAAATATTCCCATTCCCATTGAGGTTCCCAGCAAGTTGCAACACCTGGTAACTCCCTGAATCTGCCCCAGAGACTGGGTTTTCTGACTTAAAGGGGAAGTAACACCTCCTAATAATAATCACCCACTTATGTTACTATGACCAGAAAATCCTAATGGCCCCTCTGAGTTTTGCTCCTGTGTCTTTGTACAAAAGATAACATCATCAGTCTTTTCTGGTATCATGTCCATGGAGGGACACATGACACTTGCTGGCAGGTTTTCCAAAATGAAGCAGGCAGTGTGCTTGAACCTACTTAAGATGAACAGTGGGTGTAGTCTGTGTCCTGCAGCCTTACTGTTTTGTCTGCATCCATGGGCATCACATCCAGGACTGAATGATGATATCAAGGAGCAAGGAAAAAAAAATAGTAGGGCCATTAGGAGTAAGTAAAGTAACTTGGGGGTTATTATTAGGAGGTGTTACTACCTCTATAATTACCAGGTCTCCAGGAACAGAAAGTTATTCCCCAGTTTGGTGAGATCAATGGTAACCCCAGGGCCGGTGCAAGGATTTTTGTATACACAGGCGAAGGTGCATTTTGATCCCCCCCCCCGACCCAGACACAATCCACCTGCCCCCCCGACCTTGCCACAGTCCCCTGCCCCCGCCCACATATTCACCTCCACAATGCTCCCTTCATCTCCACATTGCACCTTCCACAATGCTCCTTTCATCTCCACAATGCCCCTTTATCTCCACAATGCCCCTTCCATAATGCCCCTTCATCTCCACAATGCCCCTTCATCTCCACAATGCCCCTTCCATAATGCCCCTTCATCTCCACATTGCTCCTTCATCTCCACATTTCCCCTTCCATAATGCCCCTTCATCTCCACATTGCCCTTCCATAATGCCCCTTCATCTCCACATTGCCCCTTCACCTCCACATTTCCCCTTCCATAATGCCCCTTCATCTCCACATTGCCCCTTCATCTCCACAATGCCCCTTCCATAATGCCCCTTCATCTCCACATTGCTCCTTCCTTTATGCCCCTTCATCTCCACATTGCCCTTTCCTTTATGTCCCTTCATCTCCACATTGCCCCTTCCTTAATGCCCCTTCATCTCCACATTGCCCCTTCATCTCCACAATGCCCCTTCCATAATGCCCCTTCATCTCCACATTGCTCCTTCCTTTATGCCCCTTCATCTCCACATTGCTCCTTCCTTTATGTCCCTTCATCTCCACATTGCCCCTTCCTTAATGCCTCTTCATCTCCACATTGCCCCTTCACCTCCACATTTCTCCTTCCATAATGCCCCTTCATCTCCACATTGCCCCTTCATCTCCACAATGTCCCTTCCATAATGCCCCTTCATCTCCACATTGCTCCTTCCTTTATGCCCCTTCATCTCCACATTGCCCTTTCCTTTATGCCTCTTCGTCTCCACATTGCCCCTTCCATAATGCCCCTTCATCTCCACAATGCCCCCTACCTTGAGTCCCTGGTGGTCTAGCCATAAGAGAGCTCTGTGCCTCCTTCGGCACAGAGCTGAAGCTCCCAGCGCTGTTCTTAGTAATGCAGAGCGCTGGGAGATGTCATCTCCCAGCGCTCTGTATTACTACAGAGCCTGGGTCCTCTGCATTGTGAGCGTCCCATAGACGCCGCAAGGGAGCGCTTGGTAGTGTAAATCAGCGCTCCCTCGTGGCAGATATATTTTTAAAAAAATTCTCAGCTTCTCCCTTTTCGGCGCCCCTGCGTTGCGGCGCCCTAAGGCAACTGTCTGTGCTGCCTTAATGGTAGCGCCGGCCCTGGGTAACCCTACCCACTTTACTACCTCTTTGGCCCCTCCGCCCCCCCAATCTACCCATTTTCATGACAAACCTTGCATTCCCTCATTCCAGTCCTGTATACTCTCATCCAGTCCTGTCTACTCCTATTAAACCCTACCCACATTGTGGAATTACATCACTTGAACACACCCATCTCACAGCAGGACTGCTGCCAACAAAGCTCCCACATATGTGCATTGCTTCACAATGTATTGAAGACATCTGTAGCAGTCAAGGGGTTAAAAGCCACAAATGAATCCGCTAGCAGTGTGGGACGACGTGTCCTGTCTGTTTTTTTAACAATGCTTAAGCCTTTGAGTGGCAGAGGGTATACAACTTCTCTTGCACTCAAATGGTTATGTGAGGCTGACACACAGGAATGTATATATAATGTATAGTAATCTACACACGGTAGACACACAAGTATGTAATGTATTTTAATATAGTCACTGTAAACATATATATATATAAATCTACACATTGTATACACAGGAGTATATTAATCTAAACACAGCCAAACTCATTAAGAATCATTTTAAAAATAGATATGTTAATAGTTTTAAAGTGAGTGAACAGAAGAAAATTTTTAATCAATTATGATTAAACCATTATACCAAACAGTTGCTAATGATCAACAATTTAATATGTAGGTTGAAACATTATCAATCAATCATTCAATGAAACAGTTGTGTCGGAGGAATAAAACTGGGTGAGGAACAGCCAAACTAACAAGATGAGGTTGCTGAAGACAGTTTAATGTCAAAAGTCATACACCACGGAAAGACTGAGCACAGCAACAAGATACAAGGTAGCAAGGTCTCTCCCAGGCAGAAAATGGAGTTTGGATTTGGTCAGAATTAATGGTCTCCTCAGTGCTGAGAAGTACAGGCAGATACTTATCCATCATGTAATACCATCAGCGAGACATCTGATTGGCCCCAAATTTATTCTGCAGCATGACAATGACCCCAAACATGCAGCCAAAGTCATTAACCACTATCTTTAGTGTAAACAAGAACAAGGAAGTGATGGTATGGCCCCCACAGAGCCCTGATCTCAACATCATCTAGTCTGTCTGGGATTACATGAAAAGAGAGAAGCAACTGAGGCTGCCTAAATCCACAGAACTGTGGTTAGTTCTTCAAAATTTTGGAACAACCTACCTGCCGAGTTCCTTAACAAACTGTGTGCAAGTGTACCTAGAAGAATTGATGCTGTTTTGAAGTCAAAGGGTGGTCACACCAAATATTGATTTGATTTAGATTTTTCTTCTGTTTACCTACTATGCATTTTGTTAATTGATGAATATAAACTATTAACATGTTGATTTTTGAAAGCATTCTTATTTTACAGCATTTTTTCACTACTGCCTAAATATTTTGCACATTGCTGTATATATCATCATCTTCAGTCATTCTCGATCCACTGCAGGATGAATGCCTCCTTGGCAAGCCTCCAACAACTTCGGTCCTGTGCCTTTCGTTGCCACTGTGTACTGACACATTTGCCAATTTTATCTACCCATCTTGTTTGTTCTTCTTCTTGGGCATTTACTATAAAGTGGAATCCATTCCAAAATTATTTTGTTCCATCTATCATCAGGTATGTTGCCTGGCCATTTCCATTTCAGGTGCTGTACTCTTTCATTGACATCATAGACCTTTGCTGAGGAAACATGCACACGTTTCTCTGTCTATTTGTGTTATATTTAGAATATGCTGCTCCATACTTCTCTGTGTAACCTTAAGTTTTTGAATGGCGTTGGCATCCAGTGTCCATGTTTCACAGCCATACTTAAGGATGGGGAGGACACAGTGGTCAAAAATGTTTCACTTGAGGCAGAGTGGTAAATATTTCTTAAAGACAGTGCTACTAAGTTTTCCACATGCTTGCCATCCCAGTTTTATTTGACAATCAGTTTCCATCATGGTGTTTCCATCTATTGATGTTTCCTGTCTAAGGTAAACATTATTGTCCACTTCTTCTGATTCTTGTACATCTACTGTAATTTTCCTTGGTATGGTCAATTTGTGTTTTGTTGATATTCATCATCATAAAAAAATTTGGATTTCCTGTTGTAGCTCTTCAATGTGTTCTTGCAGTTCTTCAGGACTACTGGAAAAGAGTATGATATCATCTGTGAAAAGTAAGTGATGTAGTAGTCTCCATTGATCTTAAGTCCTTTTTGTCCTAATTTAGTTTGCAGTAAATTTCTTCTAAACAAGCAGAAAATAGTTTTGGGGAGATTGTGTCTCCTTGTCTGACCCCTTTTTCTATGTTGACCTGTACTGATGCACTTGCATATATTGATTGGAGGATATTGATATAAGCTCTATCTATTCCTTGATTAATCAGGGCATTGATTATTGCTTGTTTCTTCACTGAGTCAAAGTCCTTTTCGCAGTCAATGAAAGCTATGCATAATGCAAGGTTGTATTCATTATATTGCTCTATAACTTGTTGCACTGTCTGGATGTGGTCCATTTTACTAAAGCCACTCCTGAACCCTGCTTGTTCCTTAGGTTGCGCCTGTTAAGTAATGTGTACATTCTTTTCGATAGTACCTTTGCGAAAACCTTGCAGACCACTGTCAATAGGCTTATTGGTCTATAGTTTTTTAGATATGCCTTATAACCTTTTTTGTGCAGTAGGATGACCTGCATTTTTCCATGTTTCGGGCACTTTGCTGAGTAGTAGGCATTGGAGATAGCTTAGCTAGGGCTTTGAATAAGGGTTGACCTATGGCTTTTAACATTTCAATAATAACTTTATCAGGTCCAGCTACTTTGCCATTTTTTATTGATTGTATTGCAGCTTCTACTTTTCTAAAACTTCTGGTAGTCTCCACAGCCAATTTGGCAGACTGAAATTGTTTCTTGTCCAGCCAACTAATGCCTGGACAGTCCTACGCTTCTCCATCTCCACCCCTAACCCATACATGACTCCATACCAGTCAAGCCTCTTTCTGCCTAAGCTTCCTTCTTCTTCCTGTGGTCCAGATTCTACATTTTCAGGACCAAAGAGTATAAGGGTTTTTGTAAACAGGGGGGCCATATGTTCAAAGGCAAATGTGGAGGATTCTGAGCAAACCAACTGCACTATAAGGGAAAAACCACATTCTTATTAATTTAAAATCCATTGCATCTTGGAGCATTCAAGAGGTTTAAACCTATTTACATATATAAATCAACCAATGGCAATGTGCATTTGTTTCCTATGGTGCACTTGATTTGTCCCAGAATAGCTTCATCTTTGTTTTTGTACATATGGCCCAGATTCTTCAGTATCTGCATTACAGCAGTAAATGTTTTCTGTGAGTTTAAGAGCAGTGATATCTTTAACTTCACTTGCAGTGAATAATAATACACATTTGGGGATGAATGCATTTGTTAGTTTAATCTTTAACCCCTTAAGGACCGGCCGCGCACGCACGGTGCGGTCACTTAAGGACCAGGGACCATTTTTTAAATTTTTTTTTCCAGAATCGGATTCTGGACTCGCCGCGCGGGGAGCCCGGAAATCCATGACGGTCCATGACCGCCATGGGTCCTTAAGGGTATAACAACCCATGATGGTCAAGGTACACTGTTTTGTAAACAACTTTGGTGATTTTTAAAGCACTTTTAGAGTCACCTCTGTGCTGTACTGTCCATTTTCATGTAGAAAACAAGTTTTTGAGTTGTTAAAATTTACAGATTATTCTAATTAAAACATGTCATGAAGGCACTTCCTGCCTCAGACCTTCAATACCTCCCCGGTCCCTGTCACTTAACCCTTTGAGTGCCAGAGGGTATGCAACGCATTGCTTTGTTTAACTGTTTCATTACTGGAAGAAATGGGTACTTTATTGCTGAGCAGTGTCAGTGTGGGGGAGGCAATGCGGAGTTCAAACAAGAAGTGCCTTCATGGTAAGCCTTAGCTAGCATAATTTAGAGATATAAACCTAAAACTAGTTTGCTAAATAAAGCATGCCTAAATAAAAATGTATAATATTACACAGAGGTGATTTTGAGTGTGTTTCCAGAATCACCATAGTTGTTTTAGGTGATAATATCCCTTTAAAACATACTGAGTGACAGCTTTTAGGACAAGGCTGGGTGTCTGCGACTTATGACCAACACTCCCATCATTCTCAGCTGGCCAACAGTCCCCGGAGTTGTAGTCCAACAACTGCTGGAAAGTTAAAATTTGCCCACCTGTGTAAATACAAACTACACTGTGTGCACAATTATTAGGCACGTTGTATTTTTGAGGATTCATTTTACTATTGAACAACTATAGTGCTCTCCGTCAATCCAAAATGTTAAGAACCCTTAAACCTGAATATTTAAGAAAGTAAAAGTGAGATCTTGGCTTTCTTAGGAGAATATCTGTGTGCACAATTATTGGGTGTGCAGAATTATTATGTAACTAAATGAAAAATTATAATTTTCCCATCTTAAGTGTTTATTTTCATCTATTAAAGTAAGAATACTAAACAAACAACTCAAAGTTTACAAATAAACATTTGAGACATTTTCAAAAAAAAAATCTGTCACCAATATAGCCACCCTTCTTTTCAATAACAGTCATAAGCCTTCCATTCATGGAGTCTGTCAGTTTGTTGATCTGTTGACGATCAACTTTTTGTGCAGCACCGACCACAGCCTCCCAGACACTGTTCAGAGAGATGTACTGTTTTCCTTCAGTGTAAATTTGCCGTTTAAGAAGGGCCCACAAGTTCTCAATAGGGTTTAGATCAGGCGAAGAAGGGGGCCATGTCATTATTTTATCATCTTTAAGGCCTTTACTGGCTAGCCACGCAGTGGAGTACTTTGATGCATGTGATGGAGCATTGTCCTGCATAAAAATCACGGTCTTCTTGAAAGATGCAGACTTTTTCTTGTACCATTGCTTGAAGAAAGTGTCTTCTAAAAACTGGCAGTCGGTTTGGGACTTGAGTTTGAGTCCATCTTCAACCCGAAAAGGCCCAACTAGTTCATCATTGATAATACCAGCCCATACCAGTACCCCTCCTCCACCTTGCTGGTGTCTGAGTCGAAGTGGAACTCTGTGCCTGTTACTGACAACACTGGAGGATAATGGGTTCCTGGTAGCTTCATGTTTGATTCTTCTCAAATCTCTGGCAGTTAATTTACATCTTTTTTTTTTTTTTTCTCAACAGTATCTTGTGACCCTGTTGACTATTTGCAACAAAATGTTTGATAGTTCTGTGATCACGCCACAATATCTTAGCAATTTCAAGAGTGCTGCATCCCTCTGAAAGACTTTTTACAATTTTTGACTTTTCAGAATCAGTTATATCTCTTTTTCTGCCCATTTTGCCTGAGGAAATGAAGCTGCCTAATAATTATGCACACCTTGGCATAGGGTATTCATCTCCTTAGGCCACACCCTCTCTCATTACATAAATACACATCACCTGATATGCTTAAATCCAATAAGCATTCAAGTGTATACAGCTTGGAGTTGGAAAATATGCATAAAAATGATGATATGGTAAAAAAACTCACTTGCCTAATAATTGTACACACAGTGTAGATGTAATCAATATTACCCTCACCCATGTGATAAATCTTCCATGAGAATAGAAGGTTTAAATTACTCATCACACCAGACTGAGGTTTAATAGAAGCCAGCTTTATGTATAGCAAGGTGATATTTGCTCATTTGCATTTCATTTAATTGGACTAGTGAGATTTATCACTCCATTGATTATGTAATTATCCTACTTAATGCCATTTGTTTAATCATTTGTAAGCCTGTCGACATATTTATCACCTCACAGAGTAGAGCTGATGGCAGTGCTGAACAGGTAGCATTTTGGCTCTCAAACTTTCTGCTGGGTAAAACCCTTTAGTTTTAGTTAGGGGACCATATATACATACAGCAAGAAGCACACACTCCATGGTTGCACTGATTGTTTCCAGTGCTGCTGAATTACATTTTCACAAGAATTTCTGAATCTTAACAATATGTGGCAGCACTTGGAGGGCCCTTACTTTGTCCACCCCGAGTTAATTACTCCTACACGTCTGCCAGTACCATCAATATAAACCTGCAGTCCTAATTGTACAGATCTTTCAGGCTTCTCCTATGATAGATCCAGAGAGACAGCAGAATATTCTAAATAGGTGCAGCTCTGGATCTGCATCACAAGGGAGAAATGAAAATTCCCCATGATTTAAATGAGGCTTTTAACCCCCTTGAATGCTAGAGTGGTCTCCAGTTTAAATCAGTGGGAATTTATAGTTGTCACCTGTGGTGCACTTAGTTTGCTTCATAACTGTGCATCTTTAGTTTTACTGTATTTCACCTCTAATGTCTGCTGTGTTTGTGACATCATATCTACCTGCACAGCCTGTTAATATGAGGCTTCCACTGGCAGCTGCTGCTTTTTCAGGAGGTGGGACAAGAAGTTGGGGTGGACCTATACAATTCGGACTATACATTTATAATGCTGCTACTCTCAGAGGTGGTAGTAACAGAGTTTAAACACACATAACTAAAAGATGAAAAGGCCCCTTTTGTTGCCTTTGGTGGACTAGTTGACAGACCTCAGACTTGGAAATTGTCAGTTATCTGTTTTTGTTAATTCATCACTAGTCACTACTCAGATGGTCATACCTAGGGGTTCTCCACCATTTGATCCTGACTTACAGGGGTTGTTCATGGAGTTGTCAGGTGCAGAGGCAGATTCTCTGGGTTATGCAGTCCAGGGTGATTATGCACTAAGGTAAGATAAGTTACTCCAGTGATAGAAATATCTCCAATCTCTGTTATTCATACTGGACAGATAGTAATAATGGGCTTGTAGAGTTTGTCTCACTGGAGTGACTTGTCACCTTTTCTCACCTTATGCTGTCTCCTTCCTTCCTTATCCCCAGCACTGACTGGCCGATACTGGAGCTTCTGCATTGGTTCTGTTGTTACAAGGCAGGCAGTGGGAAAATCCCAGTCTGAATGAATCGACCAACGATAAACTCACTTCTGCAAAAGGAAACTCGTATAAAAATGCACTTTTTAAGTAAATTTTGCATAGCATCACATTTAATAGTCTGGTGTTAAAAAAATATTATAGTTTATTTTTACTGACATTATAATTTCTCTATTTATACATGATTGCTTGACCATATTTTAGTTGTATTGTATCGTCTTCTTCCTAATCTGGTGATAATTTATGTCAGAACTTTACTCATATAGCCTCACTGGCCCTCAATGGCATTGGGGATCTATAAGGAAACCCTCTACTTTGCATCTATGTAGTAAGACAAAAAGAGAATGATTAACTAAGATGAAGTGAAACAATTCTGTAGCACATCAACTACACCACAGGGCAAATAAGAATCCCCATTGATGCAAGAGGGGATTGTAACCCCTTAAATGATAGGAATGTCTCAAATACACTGCAGAGCAATGCATTGTTGCCCTCTCTAGCATTCAGTGGACACTAAGGGAATTGTGTCCCCTATTATGCAGCTAGTCTACACTAGAATTGCTCTAGTTCTTCTTCAGCATCAAAACCATTATGATTACCATAATGCCCCAAAAAATGAGTCAATTACTCCTTTTTCAGGCAGTTCACGAGTGACTTCTGGCTCTTGACTATGCAGCATGTTTCAGCTTGATGCAGCTTCCCTATATTCAATGCAGAATGCACAGAAGTTTCAGCAGGCAAGATCAACTTGAGGTGCCATAGAGATCAGTCACTTACTTGCCACTGCTCATCGCAAACTCCACTGATTGTTTGACTCAGGTGGCCATCAGCCAATCATGTATGGCTGATGCCAACATGGAACAACCATCATTCTTACACCTGCATTGATGAAATGGGTTTAGGATTGCAGGGTAGAGCAATGGAACATGGCAGCATTTCTGCATCATTCCAGTCTCCCATTTGAATATAGTCAAAATGCCATATCCATACCATGGCATTCTCAGGGTTACATCAAAATGCCTCAGGGAAAGCTCATTTAGAAATTTCACTTGTATGTAAGTTAATTTATTCTATCTCCCCTTCACTAATACAACATTATTGCAAAGTCACTAAACAAAACAGTGTTTTAAAGCCAATTGTCATTTTGTTGCTACAAACAATGTAGAAAGATATATTCCTTAGCAACTTGTCTGTGCTCCAACTGATAAAGCTGAAGGGAGTCAGGTGATTTAAGACTGTTCTAGACTGACTGGTCTTTATTGCGCAAAGTATTATTTTAGTATAACATAGTAGGTTTGACTTTCTAGATCGGTTGAGACAACCTGCTCCCTTTCAGCTGCTGGACTACAATCCCCATCATCCTTAGCAGATCATTGTTCCATTCTACATGATTTAAATGTACTAAACAAATGATGGAAACCAGGGCATTCATTTTATTAGGGCTGGTAAAACAAAAACAAAAAAGTAACAACCGGCAGTATTCTGAGGTATTATGTTACCTGCCCAGTAGGCTCAGTTACAAGTGCAGGCATCACAAATCCAATTTACAGTCCATTATTTGTCACAGCTTTATGTTCAGTGTATCCAATTTAAAATACCAATAGAATCTGGACAATCAAAGCTAACACCTCATGTTTGCAGTGGTGCTGGGGTATCAGTTGTCAACTGTGAGCTAGTTCCTGTCACACAATCACCCCCACCCTCCCATAACAGCACCAATATCTAAAGTAACCTAGCTCCCACTTCATCACCCTAAAAAATATCAAAGTAATAGAGACCCCTTTTCCCCACCCTCCCAAAAGAAGCAACATCCAAAATAATGTAATGCCACCCCCTCCCAAAATAAAGTAACAGTCCAAGTATTGTAGCCCCCACCCTTCCAAAGAATATTTCTGTTCAGTTTTTACAGAGGAATATGAAGGGAAGGGACCTCTGTTAGAAAAAAGAAATGGCAAGACATGGGAAACATGCATGTTTACAGAGGAAGAAGTTCTACTTCAACTTTCTAAGGTAAAAACAGATAAATCAATGGGACCAGATGAGATACACCCAAAGTTATTAAAAGAACTTAAGAGTGTTCTAGCAAAATCTTTAACAGAATTATTCAGTCACAATCAACAGGAGTAGATCCAGAAGATTGGAAGGTAGTAAATGTAGTACTGCTTCACAAAAAAGGTAGCAAGGAAGAGTCTGGTAACTAAAGACCAGTAAGTCTTACATCAGTAGTGGGAAAATTAATGGAGATTATGTTAAAGAATTGTAGAATAGCTGAATTTTAATGGCTTGCAAGATAACCAAACAGCATGGGTGTACAGCAGGGAGATCTTGTCAAACTAACGTTATAGAGTTTTTTGACACTGTCCCTTCTAGAAGACTCATTAATAAATTGCAGTGTTTGGGTCTGAATGTAAAAATAGTTAAAGGATAAGGCAATGGCTGAGTGACAGGAGACAGAGGGTGGCAGTCAATGGAGAATATTCGGATGAAAGGAGCATTACTAGTGGGGTACCTCAGGGATCTATACTGGGGCCCATTCTTTTTAATATTTGTATTAGTGATATTGCAAAAGGTCTTCAAGGTAAGGTATGCCTTTTTGCAGATGATACAAAGATGTGCAATAGGGTAGAAATTCCAGGGGGGGAATAAGCCAAATGACAAATGATTTAGGTAAATTAGAAGAATGGACACGAGTGTGGCAGCTGCAATTTAATGTTGATAAATGTAAAATAATGCACTTGGGACAAAGGAAAAATATACTATTAAAGGGATAGTAATACTTCAAAATTACTATCCTTTATATTGAAGCCCTTAAAAAACTGAATTAAATGCCACCAGCGGCATCTCTCAAACGTTTATGGTTTGCGAGATAGGCACTTTTAAACTTCGCCCTCCCCTGCCTCTCCCCTGATGTCAGCATTCTTGCTGCAGCAGGGGAATCCGTTCATTGAATCAAGCAGAGGCTCTTCAGCAGAGCCAGATCTCGTTATAGAAGAAACAATCCTTCACTAAAACGGTTTTATACGTGTGCTTGGTAACCATGCACATGTAGAAGACCGTTTTAGTGAAGGATCTTGTCTTCCATAGCGAGATCTCCGCTCTGCTGAAGAGCCTCCGCTGGTCCCGGGACCGGATTTCCCTGCTGCAGCAAGAACGATGATGTCAGGGGAGAGGCAGGGGAGAGCGAAGTTTAAAATCAGCCATCTCGCAAACCATAAAGGTTTGAGAGATGCCGCTGGTGGCATTTAATTCAGTTTTTAAAGGTCTTCAATATAAGGGATAGTAATTTTGAAGTATTACTATCCCTTTAAGGGTACTGTGCTGTCAGAGACAACAGAGAAAAGGGATTTGGGAGTAATTATTTCTAATGGCTTAAAGGTAGGCAGGCAATGTAATAAAGCGGTCGGAAATGCAATCCGGTTACTGGTTTGTAAAGCTAGGGACATTAGTAGCAGAAAAAAGATAAGTGGTCACGCAACTTTACAGATCTCTAGTTAGACGTCACCTAGAGTATTGTATACAGTACTGGAGACCACATCTCCAGAAGGATATAGATACTTTAGAGAAAATTCAGAGAAGGGCTACTAAAATGGTGACTGGTTTATAGGAAAATAAATATCAGGATAGACTAAAAGATCTGAACATGTATAGTGTGGAGGAGAGAGAGAGGGGATCATTCAAATACATGAAGGGATTCAGCAAAGTGCAGGGGTGAAGTACATTTCAAACAAGTAAAAATGTTAGGACAAGAGGCCATAGTCTAAACTAGAGGGACACAGGTTTAGACATAATGTAAGAAAGTTTTACTTCACTGAGAGGGTTGTAGAAAAGTGGAATAGCCTACCAGCAGAAGTGGTAGAAGTTAATACAGTGACAGAATTTAAAGTGTTAGTAATGTCTAAATAAAACTTTTTTGCATTTAGAAGAGCTTAAAAAGCTGATCTGAATGCAAAAAAACGTATCTCTCAAACCGCTATGGTTTAAGAGATACAGGCGTTTAAAGTTTGCTGTTTCCTAATGAAGGGATTCCGTGTAAGTAACGAGATCTCGGCACTTCTCAAGCGTCTCCGTGTCGACCAACACAAATCTCCTGCTGACAGCTTTACAGCTGTCCGTAGGAAACAGCAAACTTTAAACGCTCGTATCTCTTAAACCATAGCGGTTTGAGAGATACTTTTTTTGCATTCAGATCAGCTTTTAAGCTCTTCTAAATGCAAAAAAGTTTTATTTAGACATTACTAACACTTTAAGGATGCATGGGATAGGCATAAGGCTGTCCTGAACATAAGAAAAGACTAAGGACCAAATAAGGTTTGAGGTATTTACAGTAGGAAAATAGGCAGACTGGGGGCTCGATTCTATTACCCGAGCTAAAACCGGCGTTACAAGAAAAACAAGTAGCACGAATTTTGCAAACATGTTTTACGTCGGTATTCTATTGCAGAACCACAGTAAAACAAAACTGGCGTAGACAGCACTTTTCAGAGTAGTAACAATACTGGAGCTGTCTGCTTTTTTCCGACTACCGCCTACAAAAAAACGCGCAAAATGTCAAAGTCCAAGGAAATAGTTGTATATTTGACTACTGAAAGATCAAGTTCAGTGTTAGATGTGTTCTCCACATAATAAAATCTGACAGAGTGCCCCCTCGACATATTAACCCCTCCTTTTTTAAAAGTCGACTTGCAGTGCTTTCTTCCACCACATTAATCCGACAAATATTGTTCATAGTCGACAATTAACCCTTCCCCTACCAAATCCAACTTACAGTGCTTTCTTTCACCATAATAATTCGATGAATATTGTACATCTGACATTTTAACCCCTCTCTCCCCCTTGAAAAGTCTGCTACAGTGCTCCCATGACTTTCCTTCATCACATAGGCTATATGCTCTTTAATTAATAAAGGGGGCTATTGTCGCCCCCATGCTGGGGGGGTGTCATGATACCCCTCTTGAGGTCTAAAGTACTTTTTTAATACAAATTACATATATAATTTAAAAAAAGAAAATCATAAATTAAATATTTAATTACATTTTCACACAAATTATATATATAATAAAAACTAACACCTTTTTTATACATATACAGGTTGCCTATTAACCCTGTGAGTACCAGAGGGGTAGCGAACACATTACAGTACCTCTCTGGTACTCATAGGGTTAATCTTGCAATACAACATATGAGGGCATGTCGAATATAATAGGAGAAGAAAAATGTCGGATAAAAATGGGGGAGGAGGGGTTAAAATGTCGGATGTACAATATTCGTCAAATTATTATGGTGAAAGAAAGCACTATAAGTCGGATTTGGAAGGGGAACGGGTAATTGTGGACTATGAACAATATTTGTCAGATTAATGTGGTGAAAGTAAGCACTGCAAGTCGACTTTTAAAAGGGGGGTTAATATGTCAAAGGGGGGGCACTTTATGTCGGATTTCTATGCTGTATACTGTATTCTGCACTGCTTTTGTTCGAACAACGATTGTTTTGAAACTGTCGTTATGGCTTCTACACCTCAACCTCTGAGGCGCATAATTTCTGACTTAAATGTAACCACAAAACAGGCGGTAATACTGAGCGTGGGTAATAGGATACTAATTGCATGTTGTTTTTAGTTGTTTCCTATGGGCTTTTTTTAGACTGGTGGTAAGGATAATTACCGCTGGTTTTAATCTTCACAAGTCGGGTAATAGGATAGCAAAAACTGACAAAAAAAAAACACCTGTTTTATTTTTAGCGCTGGTAATAGAATCGAGTCCAAAATGGGCCAAATGGTTCTTATCTGCCGTCAAATTCTATGTTTCAATGTTTCAAAGAAGAACCAACAGTCCAAGTAAAATAGACCCCTCCCAAAATAGTACTGCGGCCCCTCTCCCCATGTGTTTCAATGTGAAGCACTTGACGTTAGAGGTCAGAGCAATATCCACAACACCTGGTCTTCTGCTGCAGTCTCTTCCACAGTTCATGTGAAAAGCAAAAAAACCCTAACAATCATCTTCCTCATTCACCATTGCCTCAAAACGAGGGGGAAAAAAATAAAAAAAACTGTTGAGTCGATGCTCCCATTGCCTGGAAGGTAGAGTTACACAGAGCACATAATGTGGGAAACACAAGATACATGTTGGGAGCAGGTCTGCAGTGCAATTTGGGGAGGGTGGGACCTACATTACTTTTACTATTGGTTCTTGTAAGGAAGGGTATAGGGGGAAGCGCCTACGTTATTTTGGATGTTGTTTCATTTTGGGAGGGTGGGGGGGACTACATTATTTTGGATGTTGCTTATTTTTGGGGAGGGTGAGGGAATGCAACTATATTACTTTGAATGTTGGTTATTTATGGGAGTGTGGTGGGGAGAATGTCCCTTGTGCTTTTGATGAGTTGAAATGGAGGCTTTGGCCCTCTTATCAATTCATCTTGACATTTCTGATGTAGAGATGCCTCTGAGAACATTCACGGGTGTGTTTTTGTTGCTGTAGTTTTGTATGACAGGGGATTTTAGCATGCTTTGGGGACTCTGTGTCTGGGTTTGGGAGGTGTAAAAATACTGGCAGAACACGCATCCCATTAAATTGTATCAATACAGCATACAATAGAATTAGAATTTGCTTGGGCGGTTAATTTCTATGGGAGCAAACCACTGTGCATATTTAGCTCTCATTGGTTGATCACAGCACAGGCAATAGAATACCGAACTGTGAATTCCAAACTATCTTTGCCATTTTCAAGGCCCCAGATCATATCATCACCCTGCATTAAATGTATAGTAATGCATAATAACTAATTTGTTTTAAACTATACAACTAGAATTCAGTTGCAGTTTGTAATACATTATATATTTTTATTTATATTTTATTTACTTCCCAACATGCCCCTGCCCATTTCCCTCCTAGCGTTCATCTAGGAGCTGACACTGTTTTGATCCTACAGAAATGTGTCACTGTCAGAGCTAATTTACAGCATCCTAAATACTAACTTGGGTTCAGTTCAATTGCAGATGATAGCTTTATCACTTTTAACTACAAATTCTCCCATAGACTTCAATAGGAATCAGTGAGACACAACTAGTCATAACATTTACAATCTACAGTGGAATCTAACCCTTTGCTGTGACAATTACTGTTAGTGTAGGCTAGTAAGAAGAATAATTAGGAGGAGGAACTACTGTTTAACCCTCTTGGATACTACAGATGTCTCATGTCGGAAATGGTTTAGCATCCAAGGAGGCAAAAAAGTCATCTTTGTTTATTACATTTCTGAAAATCATACAAAAAGACACAGGAATCTAATAACAAAAGTATCATAATAAAAATGAACCATAATAGATTAGCATTAAAAAAAAACAACAACAGACAAAACACAACAATATAACATGTAATATAATGTATGAACTTAAAGGGACAGTAATGTCAGAAAAAAGTATTAACTATATGGTAGATACAATTAAAAGAAAGTACTTGCACTTATTCGTATCTCTCAGACCTTTATGGTTTTAGAGAAATAGGTAAATAAAGTTCTATGGTCCCTCCCCTTTCTGCTTGACGAGCTGTAAAGCTGTCAGAAGCAGATTCTGGTCGCTTGACCAGATTTGGCTCTTCAAGAGTGCCGATATAACGATCTCTAAAGACAAATACTTCATTTAGAACTGTCTACAAAGTGTGCCTGGTTTGCAAGCACACTTTGTAGACTGTTCCAATGAAGTATTTATTTCTAAATAGCGTGATTTCAGCTCTGCTGAAGAGCCTCTGTCTGGTCAAATGACTGGAATCTACAGCTGTCAGCTAGATGGCAGACTTGAGTAAAACAGCCAGGAAAAGTTAACTTTATCGAGTTATATCTCTCAAACCATAAAGATTTGAGAGATAAGACTTACATAGATGTTAACCTTTTTTTAATGTCTACAATATTAAATCATCTTAAAATTAACCATTACTATC
The DNA here is from genome assembly GCA_037306005.1 of Rhinophrynus dorsalis. Lineage (NCBI taxonomy): Eukaryota > Metazoa > Chordata > Amphibia > Anura > Rhinophrynidae > Rhinophrynus > Rhinophrynus dorsalis. Next base: position 158,896,375 of record CM074719.1, read on the forward strand.
CCTTTAAATTGTGTGACAGTGGGTTTCATTGTGTATTTAGTCATCAATGATATGATAGCAGTGTGGACACAGTAAACTGCTAGCTCTGCACGACTATTCATTGACATAATCAGGAAATCACTAAGTTACAAAAGGTTGGCTAGAGCAGTCTGTTGCCACTGCATTTAGCTTGGCGTGGCTGCCAGTCTGGTTTCTAAGGGACAAAAAGGATGAAATGTTTAACCCTTTTAGTTCCAGAGGTTAATTGTAAATGCCCCTGCTTTTTAGATGATTAAAACTAATTGCTACAGGCTTAACCCTTTGAGTTCCGTGGGTTTAGAGCATTTTGTCTTCCAAGGAGGCCAGACACCTTTTGAACATATTGTTATCCATCTGTTTAGATTTGATTTGTGTGAATACCTCTGTAGTTAATAGGTATCCATGAAAAACTGAATTTGTCCCTTACTATAAGTAAATTTAGCACTTTGTTATGATGCCATAAATGTTTCAGAAATTGAAAGAAAATGTTTTCCTAAAATGATACACTAAATCTCTATCAACTTTGACGTTCTAGCTACAGTTACAATAATTTCCAGCATCTCCCAAATACAATGACACCAAATAAGCATGGTTTTATGTATGTGCATGGACTGCATAGACCTAAAATTAACTGGTGTGCAAAAGGGTGTTTTCATCTTTATAAACTTAAAAGAACATTACAAGTTATTATTCACCTCCTATTTAAAGCTGCTTGTGCACAGTGTCAGTGCTGGTAGCCACAGTGGGTTTACATCCATTTTCTCTCATCTAATGTAGGACACAGGAACCATGGGGTAAAGTATCCTCTAGCCAGCTGGGTTGGGCACTTGCCTAAAAGAGCTCTCTGGAGATGGAGATTTCCACTTTACCCTCACCATACATGTTCAGTTTTAAAACTGACCTCAAATGAGGTGCATCAGGGCAACAATTCTCTTAGCTAGTTTGTTTTGTTTTGTTTTCTTAAATGGGGTTGTTCAGTCCATCAATAGGCAGGCTTCTATCCCTGCTCTCCTTAATTGATAAGGACCCAGGTACAGACTTTTAAGGGACCTGGGTCTTTTAAAGGATGGCTTTCTTAGCTTTTTTCCTCTTTCTCTTGCTTATTATACATAGGAGCCTGAAGACTGAAAATATTCCAGTTTCAAAGTGCACAGGTCCTGTGAATATGCCCTCCCATTTGTCTGTCTGGCAGCCACTTACTGAGTCCTTGGTGATATTGCTAGTTTGCACTGTGTTACTTAATGGGCCAGCGGCTCTTTAAAGAAACCGGTGCTCATATTGTCCATCTTGGATGGGGCAGTGGCAACAAAGTTAAGGTCTCTGCTAAACTGGGTGAACTCTAACGGTCAGGGTTTACTCTTTTGTCCTTTCACTGTTATGTGGGACAACACCATCATGGAACCCCCCTTCTGTCACTGTAGCAGTGAATGGAAACGACTGATGGATAGCCACTGTACTGTCCAGCATTTTTGAGAGAAAACTATGTTTCCCATGGTAGAGCCTTTTCAAAAACCATTATCGCTACGAGATCCAGTCTAGCAGCCTGCAACCATCAAGTTTGGTCCGTCAGAAAGCCTTTATACCCCTGGAATACAGAGAATGCTGAGCCACAGGAGTTTTCTCGACTGATCCTGAGAGCCTGACCACCGCAACGGAAGCACCGACAGTGAATCGTGGAACTGAGACAGCTAGTAAGGACTGTGTGTACTTCCTGTTAAGGTGCACTATCTTTGGACATCAAGTACGGGGCCATCTGTTACCTATATGGTTTCGTTAGTACTCTACACCTCAATGAAAAACATATTGTGTCTATATATATCTGTTGCAGTTTCTCAGGACTGTTTAGGTTATGTAGCACACTTATCTTTAACCCTTTGGTTCATATTTGTTTTTATGGTTTTATTTATAATTTATTCTTTTCTTGTTCTTTTATTTTCATATCCATAGCTTATGATACTGCATTTTTATCTTATTTTTCCATATAAATGTATTATGTTATACTGCTTTATTTATTTATGATTAAATATTTGATCAGCTTCTTAATATACAATGCATTTTTTTGTTTGGCCTCTATTGCATTGCATACTACACTTAGAGGGCACTGTTTGCTTGTCTCCCCCCTTCTTCTTTGTTTTACATATTATCACCACTCAGATCTGAGGCATCTGAGGAATCAGCTGCATCATAGGACCCAACAAGTGTATAGTGGGGTGCCTGGCCATATGCTCCACATGACTTTTATTGGACATTTCTTTGCATTTTGTCATAACATTGTAATTACATTTTGACACATATATATATTTATTGGTCATTAGCACTTTATCCTCCTCCATTCACTCAGAGGTCTAACTATAGTACTTTTCTTTGAGCCGGTACATAACTATTGTTTTCTTTCACTGATTGTTCTCATGCTGCACTACATCAGTGGGCTATTCTCCCAACACATTTTTTGATTTTTTGCCTTTCTCAGCTTAAGGATCAGGTTCCTGATGCTGCCTTACTCCCAGCTTTCATTGTTGCTTGGGTTACACAGACTGTTGTTTGGGAGGTGTAACTCTTAGATGCAGTCACATCTAGAGATATTGTTGTTCTTGCTGTTACTAAGATCCTTGAGGCTAATGTGTGTCTTTCTGAAGTGGCCTTAAACTCTGCATAGTGCACTGGGAAAGCCTTAGTGCTTTCTGCTATTGTGCCTGACAATGTGATCGGCTAACTTGTCTTCCAAGCAGTCCCTGTTCTCTCTTCCTTTTTTATGAGCAAGCAGGTGTTTGGCCCAGACTTGGGGAAATTTCCTAGCCATACTCCTGGAGTCAAAGGTGTTATGTTACCTCAGGTTACCATCAAGTAAACTTTTGTTAAAGTCTCCTTTGGCAGAGCCTTTGCACCTTTATATTTAGACTTGTGTCCATTCTGGAATAACATGGTTGCTTACTTATTCCATTTATGGAAACAGCAGCTGGAAATTCTTAGCAATTGGTCTAGATATCAATTACATTTCTGCCATATCATGCGTCTCTCCATTAGAACAAAATCAGATCTACATTGGTGAGATGTCCCATATATCTTTGGGATGTCAGTGATCATTCTGAATTGGGTAGCCCCCTTGTGCTGTCAGATGGCTCAGAGCCTTTGGTACAAGAGAGAGAGAGAGTTGTCTGTCCATCAATGTGTTGGAGTTCTCCATGCTTTGCTGCATGGGTCTCAACTGCTCCAAGGTCAGTCACACACTGCAACACAGGTAGCTTATGTCAACTACCAAGGAGGGATCAAGTGTGCAGCTGCGTGGTCAGAAATTGTTTTGATTCTCACTTGGGCGGATGCTCACTTGCTGCCTCTCTCCACTATTCACATTCCAGTGTTCTGGCAGACTCTCAGCTCTCAAGTTTTGCATCATAGAAATTGACAAATCAACCAGAAGGGGTTCATCTGTAGAGTTTTTATAATCAATTTCAGCGATTACAGTCAAGTTCAGAGATTACAGGTTGCCCTACCCATGGCCTGATTCATTGTTCAATCCAGCTCTTGTTACCACCTGGTCGAGCTGCCTCATCCTTGCAACAGTGTTTACCCAAAGCTTCCTGTTTGTCCTGTGTGTACTGTTTGCTTCTGTTCTCCAGTTACTGACCAGCTTTGTTTCTGACCACACTTTTGTTTGCTCTTTGTTCCTGGACCAGTCCTCTTCCAGTCCACAGTATTGTTTGCTGCCTATTTCTGTACTGATCCGCTGTAGTTTAACTAGTCCTTTTGCTGAACCAGTACTATTGCTGAATCAGTCCTGTTCCTTTCCACATAATTTTTTCTGCTTGTATTTAGTTTCTGAACTCAACCTGTTCTTGTCTACACTGCCTTATATTGCTTGTTGCAGTTTTGCCTGTGGCTGCTGAAACATTTCTGTTCCAGACCTTTGTTGCCTGAGTCTGCTTTTGCTGCTTCCTGCTAGTTCAGTCAGGTTATTTGCTGTGATGTGCTGCACTCTTTGACGTGTTCTAGATGTTTTGTGTTTGCCCCTGCTTTTCAGTTGCAGTTGTACACTTGGGTATTTAGGACCACTGTACCTTTAAGTGTTTGCAAAGCTGAGTTCCACTCAGGGGGCTCTCCAGCTGTGCTGCTTTGTTTACTTTTTAAAAGGTCACATGTGAAAGAGTGTGCAACCTTATAACACATTCACCATGTCGCTTGGGTAAAAATGACAACATTAGAATCTTGCACTGCTTGACAGCACGAGATTCTCCTGTCACCTACTTAAAGATCGCATCCCGGTATTATTGAGCCTAAGAAGTGCGAACAACATGCTTTTGCTTTGGCTATGTCGGCAGATATACATAGCCATTGTACAGATTGCCATAACTGTGAATTAAAAAAAAAAAAATTCCTTAAAGTGGATGCTTTATAAAAATTAAACAACTACATTATGGTTATTTTTTCTAACAGGCTTTTTTTTGAGATCAACCCATTTAATTAAAATTGGTTAGAAACTATAACTTTAAGAAAAGTTTTATTATATAACATTTGCCAGGCAGCACTGTTTTAGAACCTCTCCAATTTCCTTGCAGAGCTGTAAGTCATTCTGGTCCTAAGCACACTCCAGTAATTTTGCTTCAGCTCATACTAGCAGGGTTTTTACTGCAACTGCTCTGCTTGCTGATACATTGGCTGAAAAGTTGCTGGTTTCTGACAAAGAGCTACTTCCTCCACCAAATCTTTCAGTTATGGCATGTTCTATATTATGTGCCCAACTGTGTGCCATTCCACCACCACCCCGGCTGCTGTGGTAGCCCTGCACATAGCTGCCTATGGCCAAATTCTCCTCCAGCAGTCAGTAAGTGACCCAGCCGGGGCTGCACTCAACAATACCGGGATGCGACCTTTAAGTAGACGACATGAGAATCTCGATCTATTAAGCAAGCAGTGTGAGAGTCTCATATCGCCATTTTTACCCAGGCAACATGGTGAATGTGTTATAAGGTCGCATACTCTTTTGCATGTGACCTTTTAAAAGGATACCGTACTGCTCATGCTACCCTGCCACCAGTGTTCTGCACATGTACTGCAGCTTGCCTCCAGTGAGTCCACCTTGTGTCAAGTCTCTGTATTGCAACTTGACTCCAGTTTACTTCTCCTTGTGTCTATTTCTTGTTCTGCAGCCAGTCCTTAGTATCTTCTCTAGTCTTGTTGGTCACCGCCTATCAATAGACTCTAAAACACCATTTGTGACCATTTCTATAGACCCTGCCCAGTTATCCTGAGCTCAACTGGTTTGTTGCAGTTTGGACCTTTACCCAGCTTCATCCGCAGCAACACTGTGCAGTCTGTCAACGTTTTCTAGCTTTGCACTCAAGCACTGTTTCCCGGCAGCTTGTGGCTCATAGCGGCAGTTCTTGTTAGAGTCTAGGTCATCATAGCCAGGCATCATGACATGGGGTCGCCTTGGTTGAAATGCAAGGTTCCCTGTTTTGCTACAGATTTCAGTGTCCTTTTGCTCTTGCCATGGATATGATGGACCTACCATGGCAGTTTCGCATGACATTTGTGTTTCCTTTATTCCTGCTGATTTCTAGGTTATTGAGGAAAGTCAGGATGGAGCAAACTCAGGTAATTCTGATCTCCCTATTCTGTCCTCACTGGTCTGTGGCTGAGCCTTTTTGGCTTCTGCTTGTTCTGGGCCTCTGAACTCTGGGTCCCCTGTGTGACCGAGAATTGGAGAAGATGTCTTTCACAACTTTTGAAAGCTAGTATGTTGAGGAAGGAGGGTTTATCTGATTCTATCATTACCACTATAATGAAGTCCCCCAAGCTGGTTTCATCCAAGATGTGTCATATGCTATAGTCCTTGGTTCTAAGACCATGGGTCACAACCATGTTGCACTTCCTCTTCTGGTTATTTTGGCCTTTCTTCAGGATAGGCTTCAGAAAGGGCTTAGTCTTAGTTCAATTAAAGTCCAGATTTCACTGTCGTCCAATACAGGTCACTGGTACTCTGGGAGGCGATCCGCCCCTTTAATAGGCAGGAACAATTATTCAAATGTGTGCAGGGGGTGGAGCCTCCCCTCCTACTTAAGCTGCCTTCAGGCCAGAGCCACCAGATTGATTTGTTCCTTTGTGCCGTGCACACCAGGTGGAGAACATCTATACATTCAACTTAGTTTTTTATTATTTTTATTCAAATATGGAATACCACCATTAGGAGGGTGACCATGGCTATGAATTGCCCTCTCTAAAGTGGCTAGTGCAGCTTCCAGGGATTTTCTGTGGACCTTATGCCCTGAAGAGGGAACAGCTTGAGTCAAGCAGCTTCCCTGCTGGGGAATTTACCTCTGGTCTATTCCTACTTCATCATGGTCACCTGAAGACAGAAGTCCTGCAGAAAGGTGAGCCACCCCTTGAGTGCTGAAGGTCCACTTGTCCCCACAGTGTCCCTTTGATGGGCTTGTATTTGGGAGTTTGCATTGCACTCCAGCACTCATAGGGTGTTTTTATTTGCATTTCTTATATTTATGCAATTTCTGTGGTATTCTCTGGGTTTTGGAGCATTGGGTATTGTTTTTCTTATGTTTCTCATGTGTTTGATAACTGTTTGGGGCATTTTGTATTTCAGTAGAACTTTATTAAAATTTAGTGTTCCGCACCTTTAAGCGCGCCTTTTCCCGCATAGACGCCATTGCTCCTTTACTCTCTATGAGATTACACAGTGTGGGACATATCTCTGGAACCGCTTGTCACAGCAACTTCAGAGATGGCTCATTTTGTTACTATGCTCCTGCTCTATCATCCGGTGTCTAATTTCGGGGTGTGGGGAGTTCAGGGGGGCTTCGGGCACTGTTTGGGGTACTTCTGAGAGAAAACTACATTTCCCATGAGCGCCGTTTCGCGCTCGTTTTCTGATTGGTTGACCTGACGGCAGCCATTTTGTGGTGTTATTTCTCAGCGAGTATACTACGCAGGGACCGAGCCTTCTCTCCTCTCAGCAGATTAACCCTTCGCTGGCCAGATAAGTCCGTTTTTAGGCATTTCTGGGGTGAAACTTTAATCTTTCACACTTTTACTGGGTGATATTTGTTAAGTGGTGTATATTGACGCTGTGAGCATGTCTACTCCACTGGAGCCAGGGGCTAGACCCAAGACTAAGGAGGCTGGGGTGTCTGTTCCCCCCATTGCGCTTTGCTCCTCTTGTCACTCTGGGCTGCCTAGAGATTGTTCTGGTAGTTTATGCCCTAAATGCACTGATTGTCATGATAGCAACCCTGGGCTTCCCAGCCATGCTATTGAGCCAACTTGGGTGAAAGAGTTTAAAGCTGCCACTAGGGATCTCAGATCTACTCTCCAACTCTTTCCCTCTCAGGTACAGGGGGCTCTCCAGGTTTGGCAGACCCCCTCTACAATCAGGACTTCCCTGCCTAAGCCACAGGGGGCTCCTGATGTGTCTGATTCATCTGAAGAAGAACTATTGCAGGATTCTGATGCTGAGGAAGGCACTGTTATTGAATCTAACAGGTCCATTGGGGACCCTTATGAATGTGACCCTGAGGTTTCTGCTGAGGGTTTGATTAGAGCTGTGTTAACTATGCTCAACCTTCCTCTGACTCAGGAATCTACTCATGATCCAACTGACGTTTTCCAAAAACCATCCAAGGCGGTTGTATGTTTTCCAACTAACCCTACTCTTGCCCGTCTAGTCTCTGAGGCGTGGAAGAATCCTGACAAATCCTCGTCTGTGTCCAAAAAGTTTGCTAAACTTTACCCTTTTCCTGAGACTGAGCTGGCAAAATGGGTTCATCCTCCTAAAGTGGATGCTCCTGTTTCCAGGTTATCCAAATCTACTGCTTTAGCTGTCTCTGATGCCTCTGCCCTGCAGGATTGGACGGACAAAAAGCTAGAACTTTCTCTTAAGTCTATTTTTGCTTCCATTGGCACTGCCATGCGTCCAACCTTTGCAGTGGCGTGGGTTAATAGAGCTATTGCGGCCTGGACTGAACGACTGACTGAAGCAGTCTGCCAGGATGCACCGGTATCTGAGCAGTTCCTTGCTAATATTACTGAAGCACAGAATTATGTTGCTGATGCTGCCTTTGATGCTGTGCGCATGATGGCGAGGGCCTCCACTTCTTCTGTGGTGGCTAGACGTGCCCTTTGGCTGAAAATTTGGTCTGCTGGTACAGCCTCTAAGAAAGCCTTGCTTTCCTTGCCCTTTCAGGGGAACTTGCTATTTGGTTCTGAACTCAAAGAGATGATCAGTGAGGCTACTGGAGGTAAAAGTACTCTTCTGCCTTCAGTCTTCAAGAAAAAGTTGAAAACAACAGGGATGGGGCAAGACAGCGCACAAAACACATCTAAGTGTAGTATTTAATTATAAGCATAATATATCAAATACTTTCAAAACAACATATTTAAAATAATCAGACGGTCTTAAAAATAAAAATAAATAAATGATCCAAATATATATGGTACATGCAAGAGGTAAGATCTACATTTGAATCAAAACATCATAAAATAGTTTTGTCAGATTCGTGCAGTTTCTGAAGCAGTCTTGGTGTAAAGAGACAATAATGTGATGATCAGAGCGATGGTATCAGGACAGAGTGGGAACTGGTGCAACTTTGTATCCACAAAGTTGCAAAATATACACAGTTTCCGTGATAACTATGTATCCTTTGTAATATACACAGTGTCTTAAAGATCAATAAACCGGATCCCCGGTCTGGATGTCCGCTTACTTAGAATGGTAAATACATCGGCAGACAGAATATGTGTATAATTCAAATGCCCGGTAAAAGTGGCCGCTTACTTGGTGTCCATGATGAGTCTCTGCATATCACACTTGGACCAAAAGATTTTTCTCCTTCTCGCTCCCGTTGTACTCTTATTGTCCTCCAAGGCTCCACTCCTTCGTATCCCGCACGATCTAAGTTGTTTCCTTGTCTTACTTCGTCTCAGCGTTCCTCTATGTGCTGGCGGTTCAGCCTCTCTCCTTCAACGCGTTTCGGCGCGATAATTGCGCCTTCGTCTGGAAGTTCTGTATGGGGCCCAATTGTCTATCCCTATTTGTTACTTCTACAGCCAATCAGAGTCTTTTGGAAGGGTCAAAGTTCAATAAAACATATATCTTCCCATTACAAATTCTTTTTATTTAAACCAAATTTAAAAATATATTAAAAATATGAAGAGAACTAAAGTAAAATTATCCTATTTTTTCTTATCTAAATAGAACAAGATAAAGTATAAATATTTATGTGTAATATCTACTGATACTTATATATTGTTTGATTTTTTATGGTATATTTAGATTCATGTGATTAATTATTCCAAATTATATCATATTCCTAAATAGTTTCTTATTAATTTTTGAATTTTTAATGATTTTTAATTTTTTTAAATTATTAAACTTTTAAAATTTCTCATCTATAATAATAATAGATCCCACAGTACTTTCCTTCATTTTCTTCATTTCCTCCCTTCCTTAGATGTTTCAGAGACACAAATTTATAATGATTATCTTAGACACCATAGGTCTATTTCTTCATTGAGTCCAGAAGGGGTTAGTGTCTGTAATTTAAAAATCCAAAACGCCTCTTGTTTTGCTAATTTTTTGAAACGATCCCCTCCTCTTTTTTGTGGAGGGACATGATCAATAATATATAATTTTAATCCTGTTGGATCTTTATTGTGGAATTCTGCATAGTGTCTTGCTACACTGTGTTTCAGGTTTCCTTTAATGATATTTCTTCGATGCTCTAAGAAGCGTTCTTTCGCTGGTCTAATTGTTCTTCCAATATATTGGAGACCGCATGGGCACTCCAACATATAAATGATGTACGAAGAAATGCACTGTAAGAAAGCTTTTATATTGAATTCTTCCTTTGTTTGATTACTGTGAAAGGATGTTTTCTTATGTTGAATATGTTTACAAGTCAAACAGATCTTATGGCCGCATCTATAGTTCCCATTATGTCTTGAACTGTTCAATAAAGTTCCATTTATACCTATATTGGCATTTCTCTTATCAATATCACTAGGTGCCAATTTGTTTTTCAAATCCCTGGATTTCCGATATATGATATCTGGTTTGTTGGGGAGTATTGTACGCAAGGTTTTGTCACCTTGTAAGATAGGCCAATGTCTTTGAATAATATCTTCTATTTTTTGTCTTGATGCATTATACCTTGTGATAAAAGGTATTTCTGGATTCTTCTTTGTATACATCAATCCAACATAATTTGGGCCTAGAAGCTATACAATTCTTCTTGGACAAGGAAAACACAATACCTGAGATACAAAAAAGCTTTATTCTAAAAGCAATTGAATTCATACTAAATCACAATTACTTCTTGTTTCAAAAACAATACTTCCTACAAACGTGTGGGACAGCAATGGGAACGAGGTTTGCCCCTAGCTATGCAAATTTATTTATGGGCATGTGGGAAGAAAAACACCTCTATACTAAATATAGGGGCAACCTCGTCCTATATGCCCGCTACATAGATGATTTGCTCATCATATGGGAAGGAAATGAAGAAGAATTGGTTCATTTTGAAAACCAACTGAATCAAAATAACCTTGGAATACGCTTCACTGTGACTCACAGCAAAGAGAAAGTAGAATTTCTGGATCTCACACTCAGCATTGATGAAGAAAATAATATCTGTACAAAGACACATTTTAAGGATGTAAGTGTAAATAGTTATATACACAAATCCAGTGCTCACCATCCAAGATGGTTGGAAAGTGTGCCTGTAAGCCAATTTTATCGTCTGAGACGGAATTGTTCAGATGATCAGGTCTACTTGCAGCAAGCAAATGATCTTAAAAAGAAGTTTACAATAAAAGGTTATTCAGAAATAAAGATTAATGAAGCCCTTATGAAAGTATGGAGAACTCCGAGAGAAAATCTACTCAAAGGTGGGAAAAAATTAAAGAAGAAAAAGAAGAATCCAGAAATACCTTTTATCACAAGGTATAATGCATCAAGACAAAAAATAGAAGATATTATTCAAAGACATTGGCCTATCTTACAAGGTGACAAAACCTTGCGTACAATACTCCCCAACAAACCAGATATCATATATCGGAAATCCAGGGATTTGAAAAACAAATTGGCACCTAGTGATATTGATAAGAGAAATGCCAATATAGGTATAAATGGAACTTTATTGAACAGTTCAAGACATAATGGGAACTATAGATGCGGCCATAAGATCCGTTTGACTTGTAAACATATTCAACATAAGAAAACATCCTTTCACAGTAATCAAACAAAGGAAGAATTCAATATAAAAGCTTTCTTACAGTGCATTTCTTCGTACATCATTTATATGTTGGAGTGCCCATGCGGTCTCCAATATATTGGAAGAACAATTAGACCAGCGAAAGAACGCTTCTTAGAGCATCGAAGAAATATCATTAAAGGAAACCTGAAACACAGTGTAGCAAGACACTATGCAGAATTCCACAATAAAGATCCAACAGGATTAAAATTATATATTATTGATCATGTCCCTCCACAAATAAGAGGAGGGGATCGTTTCAAAAAATTAGCAAAACAAGAGGCGTTTTGGATTTTTAAATTACAGACACTAACCCCTTCTGGACTCAATGAAGAAATAGACCTATGGTGTCTAAGATAATCATTATAAATTTGTGTCTCTGAAACATCTAAGGAAGGGAGGAAATGAAGAAAATGAAGGAAAGTACTGTGGGATCTATTATTATTATAGATGAGAAATTTTAAAAGTTTAATAATTTAAAAAAATTAAAAATCATTAAAAATTCAAAAATTAATAAGAAACTATTTAGGAATATGATATAATTTGGAATAATTAATCACATGAATCTAAATATACCATAAAAAATCAAACAATATATAAGTATCAGTAGATATTACACATAAATATTTATACTTTATCTTGTTCTATTTAGATAAGAAAAAATAGGATAATTTTACTTTAGTTCTCTTCATATTTTTAATATATTTTTAAATTTGGTTTAAATAAAAAGAATTTGTAATGGGAAGATATATGTTTTATTGAACTTTGACCCTTCCAAAAGACTCTGATTGGCTGTAGAAGTAACAAATAGGGATAGACAATTGGGCCCCATACAGAACTTCCAGACGAAGGCGCAATTATCGCGCCGAAACGCGTTGAAGGAGAGAGGCTGAACCGCCAGCACATAGAGGAACGCTGAGACGAAGTAAGACAAGGAAACAACTTAGATCGTGCGGGATACGAAGGAGTGGAGCCTTGGAGGACAATAAGAGTACAACGGGAGCGAGAAGGAGAAAAATCTTTTGGTCCAAGTGTGATATTCAGAGACTCATCATGGACACCAAGTAAGCGGCCACTTTTACCGGGCATTTGAATTATACACATATTCTGTCTGCCGATGTATTTACCATTCTAAGTAAGCGGACATCCAGACCGGGGATCCGGTTTATTGATCTTTAAGACACTGTGTATATTACAAAGGATACATAGTTATCACGGAAACTGTGTATATTTTGCAACTTTGTGGATACAAAGTTGCACCAGTTCCCACTCTGTCCTGATACCATCGCTCTGATCATCACATTATTGTCTCTTTACACCAAGACTGCTTCAGAAACTGCACGAATCTGACAAAACTATTTTATGATGTTTTGATTCAAATGTAGATCTTACCTCTTGCATGTACCATATATATTTGGATCATTTATTTATTTTTATTTTTAAGACCGTCTGATTATTTTAAATATGTTGTTTTGAAAGTATTTGATATATTATGCTTATAATTAAATACTACACTTAGATGTGTTTTGTGCGCTGTCTTGCCCCATCCCTGTTGTTTTCTATTTTTGGTCTGCATGCGAATCATCTACTGAGACCGTATTAGGACCTTACATCTAAGACATGCTGCAAGCAAAGCTAGAAGCTGTGGGGCCCAGATAAAGAACGATTACCTACTTATATATATAGGGATAGAATAATATTGTGGATCTCCAAGTATATTGTTTATGTGGTGGAACCATTAGATAATTAACATTTGGAGTTGTAAGATACTAACCAGATCTCCAATTACAGTGGTGGAATAGTTATTACACTACATATCTGTATCCCAATAAGATAATCCTAGAGGGACAACGGGTAACACATTACCAATTGATAGTAGCGATTGTGGCTCCCCATTTTCCATAAGCTTCGAAACATCAACTTGACAAAGAGAGAAAATCTTTTAAAGGCGCAGTACTTCCGTTTTTTTCTTTCAAGAAAAAGTTTCCAGCCAAACGCAACCGGTCCTTTCGTTCCTTTCAGACTGAGACACGCTCCACGTCCCAGACGGGGCCGTCCTCCACGCGTCCCTCCTCCAAGCCCAAACAGTCCTGGAAGCCCAAAGTTGCCCCCAAGGCCAAGACCTCCAAGACTGCTTCGGCATGACTCACCGAACCCGGGTCCGCATCCGGCAGTAGGTGGACGTCTCCGCATCTTTCGCCGGATTTGGGAGGAGTCTGTGACGGACCCATGGGTTATTCAGGTAGTGTCAGAGGGATACAGGATCCTTTTCTCTTCCCTTCCTCCTTTTCGGTTCCATTTTACTCGTTCTTCTCAGGAACCTACAAAAAGGCGTCTGTTCGACGACGCTATTCAGGATCTTTTGGACAAAGAGGTCCTGGAATTGGTTCCTCCAGAGGACACAGGTTCAGGATTCTATTCCAACCTGTTCGTAGTGGCCAAAAAGGACGGAGGTGCTCGTCCTATCTTGGATCTAAAGGATCTCAATTCCTTTGTTGTGAGTTCCCACTTCCGCCAGGAATCTCTGCGCTCTGTGATTGCCACAATGTCTCCAGGGGAGTTCCTTGCCTCCCTGGACCTTCAGGATGCATATCTTCACATCCCTATTCATCCAGAGAGCAGACGGTATCTCAGGATTGCCTGCCACAGGGGACACTTTCAGTTTGCAGCTCTTCCCTTTGGACTGACTTCAGCCCCTCTGGTCTTTCAGAGGGTATTGGGATCATTGATAGCTGTGCTTCATCGGAAAGGTGTCAGAGTGACCCCCTACATGGACGATCTCCTCCTGAAAGCCTCCTCAGCTGAGCTTCTCCACCAGCAGTTGCAGCTTTGTATACACACTCTGAACAGTCACGGCTGGATCTTGAATCTGGACAAGTCAGACTAGGTCCCATCTCAAAGGCTCCTTTTCCTGGGTCTCCTGTTCGACACTCGACAGTGCATGGTGTCTCTGCCAGAGGAAGTGGCTCATCAGATAGGCGTCCGAGTAGCCGGGACAGGGTTCCGGTACCGAAGTTGACGTCTCTGGTGGGGAAGTTCATTTCCACAATCGAAGCTGTGCCTTTTGCCATGGCAAAAGAGCTAGTCAGAGATGCTCAACTAGGAACGAGTCTGCCCTCAAAGTGATGAGGCTCTATAGGATAAGTATCCTACCCAGGGTGCAATCTCTTTTAGCTCACTAGTGCCTTTCACAGAGAGGAAATATCCTAAAGCATATCATACTAATCCTACCAAAAGGCAGTCCAGCCACGAAATGCAAGGCAATTCCTCTCTGAACAAGAGAAGCAGCCAACCCCAGACGTACGTTCCAGCCTTGTTGGGCCTCGTCAGTGAGGTGCAGCTGATCTCTCTAGGCACTGTGAGCAAGGGGTCCACGTCTGGATTACCCTGTTACCCTTAGGGTGACTAGTCCCAAGGGCAATTTGCATATGCAAAAGAGCTAGTCAGAGATGCTCAACTAGGAACGAGTCTGCCCTCAAAGTGATGAGGCTCTATAGGATAAGTATCCTACCCAGGGTGCAATCTCTTTTAGCTCACTAGTGCCTTTCACAGAGAGGAAATATCCTAAAGCATATCATACTAATCCTACCAAAAGGCAGTCCAGCCACGAAATGCAAGGCAATTCCTCTCTGAACAAGAGAAGCAGCCAACCCCAGACGTACGTTCCAGCCTTGTTGGGCCTCGTCAGTGAGGTGCAGCTGATCTCTCTAGGCACTGTGAGCAAGGGGTCCACGTCTGGATTACCCTGTTACCCTTAGGGTGACTAGTCCCAAGGGCAATTTGCATATGCAAAAGAGCTAGTCAGAGATGCTCAACTAGGAACGAGCCTGCCCTCAAAGTGATGAGGCTCTATAGGATAAGTATCCTACCCAGGGTGCAATCTCTTTTAGCTCACTAGTGCCTTTCACAGAGAGGAAATATCCTAAAGCATATCATACTAATCCTACCAAAAGGCAGTCCAGCCACGAAATGCAAGGCAATTCCTCTCTGAACAAGAGAAGCAGCCAACCCCAGACGTACGTTTCAGCCTTGTTGGGCCTCGTCAGTGAGGTGCAGCTGATCTCTCTAGGCACTGTGAGCAAGGGGTCCACGTCTGGATTACCCTGTTACCCTTAGGGTGACTAGTCCCAAGGGCAATTTGCATATGCAAAAGAGCTAGTCAGAGATGCTCAACTAGGAACGAGCCTGCCCTCAAAGTGATGAGGCTCTATAGGATAAGTATCCTACCCAGGGTGCAATCTCTTTTAGCTCACTAGTGCCTTTCACAGAGAGGAAATATCCTAAAGCATATCATACTAATCCTACCAAAAGGCAGTCCAGCCACGAAATGCAAGGCAATTCCTCTCTGAACAAGAGAAGCAGCCAACCCCAGACGTACGTTTCAGCCTTGTTGGGCCTCGTCAGTGAGGTGCAGCTGATCTCTCTAGGCACTGTGAGCAAGGGGTCCACGTCTGGATTACCCTGTTACCCTTAGGGTGACTAGTCCCAAGGGCAATTTGCATATGCAAAAGAGCTAGTCAGAGATGCTCAACTAGGAACGAGCCTGCCCTCAAAGTGATGAGGCTCTATAGGATAAGTATCCTACCCAGGGTGCAATCTCTTTTAGCTCACTAGTGCCTTTCACAGAGAGGAAATATCCTAAAGCATATCATACTAATCCTACCAAAAGGCAGTCCAGCCACGAAATGCAAGGCAATTCCTCTCTGAACAAGAGAAGCAGCCAACCCCAGACGTACGTTTCAGCCTTGTTGGGCCTCGTCAGTGAGGTGCAGCTGATCTCTCTAGGCACTGTGAGCAAGGGGTCCACGTCTGGATTACCCTGTTACCCTTAGGGTGACTAGTCCCAAGGGCAATTTGCATATGCAAAAGAGCTAGTCAGAGATGCTCAACTAGGAACGAGCCTGCCCTCAAAGTGATGAGGCTCTATAGGATAAGTATCCTACCCAGGGTGCAATCTCTTTTAGCTCACTAGTGCCTTTCACAGAGAGGAAATATCCTAAAGCATATCATACTAATCCTACCAAAAGGCAGTCCAGCCACGAAATGCAAGGCAATTACTCTCTGAACAAGAGAAGCAGCCAACCCCAGACGTACGTTTCAGCCTTTTGCCATGGCTCACACCAGGGAACTTCAGAGGTTTGTGATCCAGACGTGCAAGAATCATCCAGATCATCAGCATCTGTCAGTCTCTCTCTGCCTCCTCATGTCGAATCGAGTCTGCACTGGTGGTTGGATCTCTCTCATCTCCTGAAAGGGAGATCCTTTCGAGCTCCCTATTGGACCACGCTCACAACGGATGCCAACCTCCGGGGATGGGGGGCAGTGCTGGGTCGTTTCAGTGCCCAGGGGAAATGGGGACTGGAGGAATCTCTTCTTCCAATCAATGTTCTGGAACTGCATGCCATACGGCTTGCCCTGAGGCACTGGGAATCTCAGCTGGAGGGTTGCCCTGTCAGAGTGGAGTCCGACAACGCCACCGCAGTGGCCTACATCAACAGGCAAGGCGGCACAAGAAGTTTCACCGCCTGGTTGGAGGTCAAGGATATTTTATCTTGGGCAGAGGATCACGTGCCTGTCATTTCGGCGGTTCACATTCTAGGCGTAGACAACGTCATGGCAGACTTTCTCAGTCGTCACACAGTCGACAGCGGAGAGTGGGCTCTTCATCCAGAGGTGTTTCACCTAATCACCCAGAGATGGGGGGTACCTGCAGTGGACCTGATGGCGACCAGACACAACAGGAAGGTGCCGGCATTTTGCTCCCGGTGGAGGGACCCTCTTGCTCTAGCAGTGGATGCCTTGTCAATCCCTTGGGATTTTCCTCTGGCTTACATCTTCCCTCCTCTTCCTCTATTGCTCAGAGTCATCCAGAAGTTGAAGCTGGAGCGTTGTCCTGTCATCCTGATCGCTCCGAACTGGCTTCGCCAGTCCTGGTATCCGGAGTTGATGGCCATGTCAGTGGCGGAACCGTTTCCACTTCCTGCCTGTCCGGATCTACTTCTTCAAGGATATCTGTGGAAGGAGGATGTTCAGCATCTCCATTTAATGGCCTGGCGGTTGAATCCTCAATTCTAGAGAAGAAAGGGTTTTCTCCTTCAGTGGTGTCGACGATGCTTAGTGCTCGCAAACCTGTGTCCTCCAAGATCTATCATCGTATCTGGGCCACCTTTGTGGCTTGGTGTACTGATCGGAAGAGGTCTTTAGATTTTCATCTTCCCACTGTCCTGGCTTTTCTGCAGGATGGTGTTGTTCCCTCAAAGTTCAGACTTCTGCTTTGTCCGTATTTTTCCAGGAACGGATTGCTATCCTTCCTGATGTTAAAGTTTTCTTCCAGGGTGTGACTCATGTTCGGTCTGACTTCAAGAGTCCTACTCCCCAGTGGGACCTCAATTTGGTGCTGGGAGTTCTTCAGCGACCCCCATTTGAATCCTTGGCTTCCATTCCCTTACGTCTCTTGACTTGGAAAATGGCCTTTCTTTTGGCTATTGTTTCAGTTCGCCGGGTGGCAGAGTTACAAGCGCTGTCTTGTAAACCTCCTTACCTGGTGTTCCACAAGGATAAGGCTGTGCTTCACACTACCAAGGAATTCGTACCCAAGGTTGTGTCCGAGTTTCACATCAATCAGGAGATTGTGGTTCCCTCTTTCTGCCCTAACCCTGCATCTGACAAGGAACGAGATCTCCATTTGTTGGATGTGGTGCGTTGCCTCAAGTTTTATGTTCATCGCACCGAGTCTATCAGGAAGTCTGACGCTCTATTCGTCATTCCTGAGGGGCCCAGGGCAGGGAGACCGGCTTCCAAAGTTACTATTGCCTCTTGGATTAAGGCTACTATTCGTGAAGCCTATAAGTTGCGGAATAAACATGTTCCCTTCCAGGTGACTGCCCATTCCACCAGATCTATCGGGGCCTCTTGGGCCTACAAGAATCAGGCATCTGCTGATCAACTGTGCAGAGCGGCCACTTGGTCCTCTGTGCACACATTTTCAAAGCACTATCGAGTTGATGTACTGGCCTCGGCTGATGCCAGTTTTGGGAGGAAGGTCCTGGAGGCAGTTTTGCCTGTTTAGGACTTCTACTCTGTGATTCTTAGTGCTTCTTTACTGTTGAGCCCGGTTGGCTCTAGTTCAGTGTGCTGTGTTAGTTCAGGGGTTGTTTTCCCCTGGTTGGTGTCCGTTGACACTTCTATTAATGGGCTATGCGATTAACTGGTTCATAGCAGTTCTAGTGACTTGGGCCTTGCGCCTGGTCCTTGCCTTACTTCCCGCCTCTGGGTCAGCTCAATGTTTGTACATCCCAGAGTACCAGTGACCTGTATTGGACGACAGTGAAAATAGGATTTTAGTCTTACCTGTTAAATCCTTTTCACTTAGTCCATACAGGTCACTGGTCTCCCACCCTGTCAAGAGACCATGCTTGGCTCTCCTGTGGCATTTAGTGGGAGACCTTCGGGGCATGCTCACAGGAGTCTTCCTTCTTGCTTGCCTCTGGTCAGTTTTAGTGTCTCAAATCAATCTAGTGGCTCTGGCCTGAAGGCAGCTTAAGTAGGAGGGGAGGCTCCGCCCCCTGCACACATTTGAATAATTGTTCCTGCCTATTAAAGGGGCGGATCGCCTCCCAGAGTACCAGTGACCTGTATGGACTAAGTGAAAAGGATTTAACAGGTAAGACTAAAATCCTATTTTCTGCTCTCTCTCTCTCTCTCTCTCTCTACTTTTTAAGAGGTGTATTGTCTTATTGCCAGACTTGCAAACCTTTGTTCAGGGGGTGACTCAGACCTACCCAGTCTTTCAGGATCCCACTCCTATGTGTGTTATTTGACCTTGGTCCTGGAAATACCTAAGAAGACTCCCTTTGAGCCTCTGTACTTTGTTTTCTTTTGGTGCTTGATTGTTAAGACAGCTTTACTGTCTCAGTTTGTCATATGGCTGAAATACAGACTTTGTCCTGTAAATTCCTCTTTCTGATGTTTCATTCTGATAGGGTGTTTTGTGAACTCATGTAGAGTTTCTCCTTTCTGAGTTTAACATTATCCAGGAAATTCTCTTTGTGTCATTTTTGAGGCCCTTCATGCAGTCCAAGCTGTATCTATGGTGATGGTGGCTTCTTGTATTAAGGAAACTATTCTACAAGCCTACATCCTTAGGAAAAAGCCAGTGCCCTTTAGGACTGCTGCTCTTTCCACTGGAGCAGTGGGAGCTTCCTAAGCCTACAAGAACAAGGCCTCTGTGTAGCAGCTGCTCAAGGTGGCAATTTGGTCACCTCTTCACATTTTCTAAACACTACCAAGTCTATGTTCTGCCTTTGGACGAAGCCATTTTTTTAATGGAAGGTACTGTGTGTCGTGGCTCCTGTGTAGGTATCTTTCTTGTCCTTGCTTCCATTAACCCTTGTGTTGTTACTTGGTTTGGTGCGTAGGTGTACGTTGACACCTGAGGTTCATGTGTGTTCCAGTTAATCTCTCATATGAATAGTTTCTGTTTTGAGGGTTTTTTCCAAGTTGGTGGATAGCTTTGGTATATCCCTGTGGTTCTTGTGTTCCACAGTGGATTAAAGAGAAAAGGGGATTGCTGTGTACTTCCTGATAAGTCATTTTCTCTTGGTCCATGTGGAACACAAGTCTTCCCTCCCAGAGAAAAACAAGTTGTTTGAATCCTGGGCAGGGGGTTCCTTTAGGGCCTCTGGTTAAGGTAACCCTTTTCCAGTCTCAATTCTGTTTTATCTTTACTGTATGCTAAAACTGAGCTTGTCTGGTTGGTGCAAAATGGAGTAGTGGGGGGTATCACTCTCTAGAGAGCTCTTTTATGCAAGAGCTCCACTCTTCTAGTGGGAAGATACTTTACCCCATGGTTCTTTTGTTTCTCATGGGCTAAAATAAACATTTATCAGTAACTACACAAAAATCCTCTTTTCGAAGAAAGTACACAGTTAATACCAGGTTCAGTGCACATACAAACAGCTTTACATCAAAGGGGAAGAGCAGACTGATCAGAAGGAGATCATATCAGACAGATAAGAAAGTGGGGAGATTGGGGAACACAAGGGGAGAGCCCAGGCTTCTTTGAGAATGGAAAGGTTATTCAGGGGCAACTGGATCATTGGATCCTGCAATGTTTCTTTTCGAAGAGCCACATGATTGTGTAGGGAGAAGTTTCTATAAAGACCCTTGTAATTTTCACAGGGTATGCTTTGTAACTATAAGGAGCAATAGACTTTTTTTTTTATATAAAAAATATACAGTGTATGGGTTTTCCTGATATTTCTTCTTAATAAGCTGCAGTTTCCTTTTATGGCAACTTATTATAGAGAACCATTGGCTCTAGTTCTCCCATAGAATGCATTATAAAAACATTACCTTTGGACACTGGTTGGCACTGTTTATTAAAACTAAAAAAGTTTAAGCTGTAATAACTTTAATGTGGAAATGTATCAGCTTTGAAAGTACCCTTGTTTTACTCAGCAGAAAAAAAAGAATAACCTATATTTGTTCAATATAAGGTTGCTGCCTATCTGGTATTGAAGAGGACAGTACACGTTTGGGCTCCCCATCTGGTTTTGTTACATGTTTCAGAGCTTCTGAAACCCTAACAGATTCACTTTCAAGCTCTTGTGCTTCGGTTGGTTAGAGCACACATCCATCTCCAGTGCGCTAATTCTAATTGGCTGGTTGTGTAGCTGTCTGTTGGGTTAGAGGGATGCCATAACATAAACTCAAGTTTGATAGTTTAGAAAGAGAAATAGCTTTCAAAATCAACTATATATTGCATTAACAATTTTTTTTTTTTTTTTTTTTTTTGAAAAATAGTTTTTCAGTCAGATTTCTCGAGTATGCTAATTGAAATATGCTGTAGAGGTACTTCCTGTCTTAACATTACCTCCTCCCACTTAACAATACTGCTCAGCAATGCATTGCACTAAAAGTATTGTGTCACTAAGTGGGGGAGGTATTGTAGCCTGACTGGCATGCCGTAATTTGCATAACCTATAAAGCTAAATAATTCAGATCTAATTTTCATAATAACAAATGACCATACAACATACAGGTGATTTTGAAAGCTCTTTCAAAATCACCATCATTTTATGCTGACAGTCTAGTATAGATGGGGCCTGTTAACACAGTGAATGCTACAGAAATGCCCACTACGTTACTTGCTTATCCCTTTGAGTGCCAGAGGGATGTCCATGACTTTGCCATGCAGTGCTTTGGACACTTCTCTGGTACTCAAAGGGTTAAAATAAACCTGCAGGGATTCCCCCAAAGTTAATCAGTAACATTGTTGCATTTTGTGCTGTGTTTACCGCAAAGCAGAGCGTGTCTGTTCGGTTCATAGTAATGGTTTATCTGCTCCTGTAATATGACCAGTTTATACATGCTGTCCTATGACTCATTGAGGCTGATGTACTAAGTAGTGGCAAAATAATAAAGAAAATGAAATGCGCTATAGTGAAAAAACAGACATTCTTCATATCCCCTTTTATCTAAATGCAGTGTTTTTAACCTTTTGAATGCAAGAGAGGTCTCCAACATATTGTGAAGCAAAGCAATGGAGACCTCTACCATTAAAGTGGTTAAAATCCCCATTTATATGTCCCTTATAGTGCACTTAATTTGCCCCAGAATTGCACCACTTTCTTAGTACATTAGCATCAAAGTGTTACCTAAAGCCATACCTGGCAACCTTGAAAAGAAACCAGATCCAGAGAGCTTGGAAATATTAACCCTTGAAATTCCCATAATGTTGGTTTTAGTTAATATGTGCACCAGTCTGCCAAGAACCCTTAAATGCTAGAAGGTAAATCTATCACTATCTGAATAAACTAGAGACAAGCAGGACTTTCTCTCTACATTCAAAGGGTTAAAAAGTGACTGGAGAAAAATGTAATTGTAAGGCTGCATTAAAAACTTCCTAATCAAGCCACATTTCCATGTAATAGCTGTGCTTGATAAACAAGTATTTTTATTTTTTTGCTTTTTTCCCTTTAAAAAAAATAAATAAATAAAAAAAACACACACATATTTATTAGAGAGTGCCATCTAGAGCTGATAGTATGTATGTACTGGGTTTCCAGTTATAAAATAAACGCTGATTTGCTTTCTGATCTCGATCTCTTTCTCTCTCTCAAAAGAAAGAAAAGTTTTTTAAAAAGAAATAGATAACCCCTTGGGTACTTGACAAGTCTCCAGAGAATTGCTTTGCAATACATTTGTGATATCTTTAGCATCAAAAAGATTAAGGAAACTTCGAATGTAATAAAATCTAAGGTGTAATGAAAATGTATATGTGCAGTGATACTATTCCTAATATTGGAAAGAGGATTACTACTTTGCCATTGTTGGTTATGACCTGGGACGAGTCAGATTTCTATTAGAGCATGGCCCTGTGTATATATTATTTAATGCTACTTTTTAGGATCGATTCATTTTTATTAATTCACTTGATTAAGGTACTGCGAATACTGGTTCACTTTTAAAAGGTTGCACACAAAAGAGTGTGAGACCACATGGCGTATTAAGCATGTCGCCATGATAAAAATAGCGACATGAGAATCTCGCACTGAATGAAAGCGCAAGATTCTCATGTCGAGAACTGAACAGTCCTATACCTATTATTTGCTTCTCAGACAAGATGCAAGATTCCCTGTGCTGTAACCATCACTCGTTAACCCCTCTGCATCTCTCCATATCATGTCTCTGGTGCTCAAGAGGTTAAAGGCTTGGAGTACAGTCACATGGAGCAACAAACACGGCTCTTAAACAAAACAAGAGACAGGATGTGACCGACCCACAAACATCCCGTTTATCTACAGACTCAAAGCACGGTGGGTAATGGTGGCACACTGCCGAAGCCTTTTGGGCTTCAACCTGAAATGATAAACTCACATATATTCCACATAAAGAATATGGATGAGTGCACACAAAATGCCTGCAACCAAGTGGACAGTTGTTATTGCACCTCTCTTCATTCGTGCCATGAAGTATTTTACTTTATTTATTCTTCCTGTCTGTCCCTATAGGAGCATAACTGATAGAAGATAGTAGCTCCACCCTAACATGGTAGGACAGATGTACATACATAAATATGAGGGGATCACCCTTGTTTTCATCAGCAAGAAAGATTTTCCATATTTTGTGATATTTTTCCTATTTTCCTAGAAGTTTTCTCCCCACAGGCCTGGACCGAATCTCTGCCTGTGTCCATGTCACCTAATCCCAGGAGAATCCCAGCATCATTTCCACCAAGTCACTAGTAAACGGGCCAGGGGAAACCCACCAGTTTAATTACACACAGGGTTGAGACCTGTCTGTGCCTCACACATAGGGGTTAAAGAGTGATGGTTACAACACAGGGAATCTTGCATCTTGTCTGAGAAGCAAATAATAGGCATACAACCTTTCAGTACGCGACAAGAGAATCTCACACATTCATGCAGTGCGAGATTCTCGTGTTGCCATATTTTGGCGAAATGGTTAATGCGCCATGTGGTTGCACGCAAAAGGATACTGCTAATACCGAAATAAGATATTGGGATAATGGGTATGAACATTTTTATTATTATGAATGGAACAATAAACCCTACTGAGTAAAATAAGTGAGTGTCCCAGACCCAGGTTATCCATAGTTTGTTATGGCAACAACACAAACTGCAGCATTCAGCGTGAAGCTCTGCATATTTCAGTCAAAGCATTCCCTACAATGACCTGTTCAGATCCAGTCTCTCCTTCCCCCCACTATCGCCTCCATGCTCCCTCACCTGTGTCCTCCATGTTTGATTTCTTCAAATCACTGCCTATCTCCCCCATTCATGCTGTGGTTCACTTCCCTCTGTCAACCACAGAACTCTGCAGTAAGGACTCAGGGATTGGCCCCAGGTAGGATGGGCCTCAGACCATTGTCACAGACTCATACCCCTTCCATGCTGCGGATCTCCTCCCACCCTCACCTACCATCCACTCTGTGGTTCACCTCCCTCAACACACAGTTTCATGGGTGGCAGACAGGATGGAGACACTGTCCACACAAGCCCAGGTGAGTGTAGGACTAAGACCACAGAGTTTTTCATCAGACAGGAAGGTGGCATCCTTCACTCTCTGGCTCAATGACATGAAATTTTTCAGTTGGCACAAAGGAAAGAGGGGCACCACTGCACTGCTTCAGATGTTAAGGATGTAAATATCGGGCAGGGCACAGGGTACAGGTATTGAGCAGTGTAGTATGCTATGGCTTCCAGTGGAACAAGGCTGAGGTGTCAGGTAGAATAGTGTACTACAACAGTATAACAAAGCAGGGTTGTCAGGCAGTGTAGCTGATACTGTGGCTATCAGTGGAACAATGTTGAGCTGTCAAGCAGTATAATTAGCTACCAGTGGAACAAGAATGTTGTGTCAGGCAATATAGTGTGCTACTATGGCTACCAGTAGAACAATGCTGGTGTGTCAGGCATTGTAGATTAGTTCTGTGGCTAACAGTGGAAGAGTGCTGGTTTGGCAGAGAGTGTAGTTTGGTTCTGTAGCTACCAGTGGAGAGTGCAATATTTCTTTCTCCACCCTCCCTTTTTTCAACAGGCAATGACCTTGCTTCTTTTGCTATTTTATTATTATACTAGTTGAAGAGCCCACGTACACGGGCAACAGTGCTGGCCGGTTGCGGTGCAGTCATGCACAGTAGAGACTGCCCGTAACGCAACTGATACAGAGTTGGGGCTCTCCAAATTCAGACAGCGGATTCAGACCTTCTGTGTGCAGAGAGGACCAGGGTTTGAATTCAGAGTGCCCCGATTCGTATTAGTCGCATCACAGGCAGTTTTTACTGTGCATGACTGCGTCATTACAAACTTTTTAACAAATTATTATATAGGATGTGCTTGTAACTAGCGGATTGGTGTGCACAGTGCATTGCATTGCAAAGCATTGTGTACCTATCTGGTCCTTAAATGTAGTCGCAAAACAACACTTGCAAAAAAACATAAAAATGGAGCAATTCTGGACTAAACATTGCAGCAGAGAAGGAAAAATGAAATTCCATTATCACTTAGTGAAATGGGGCTTTCAACCCTTAAAGGCAATGTGCTGGATACCTCCCTGTCACTCAGGGTTAACAGTTTGAATATTTTGAAATGCATTGAAATCCTCTTTCATTCAGAGAGTTAATATCCCCACTCAAAGGAGAGTTTTTACTTGTTCCCTATGGTGAAGTTTATTTTCCCCAGAATTGCTGTACTAAATTGCATGAGGCCTTTAGTGAGTAAATCATGTTTTTGTGAGGAAGTTACTTCATGTTCCATCTATAAACATGACTAACATTTCTCAATCATGGTCCTCAAGTGCCATTAAGAGTGCTGGTTTTAAATATTCAATTGAGAGACCTCCTGCTCTTCAGGACTACAGTTCCCATAATCACAAACAATCCAATGGTTGTTTGAGAGTGATGGGAGATATAGACCCCAACAGTAGGAAGTCTGACTGTTCCTGCATTAGGGATTTCCCTGCCTGAACACAGATCTTTCGGTCTAATCAGTTAATCCTGTGCTCACAAGAACAAGCCACCCATGTCCTACACTAATTGCCCCTATCAGATGAAGAGATGAAACAAGGTGTTAGCACCCCTAATAATTAAACATTTATGTTGCTGCTGTGCATATGCCTTTGTCAGGGGTGGGCAACCTACAGGACTCCAGCTATTGTTGGGCTACAATTTCCATCATTCTTAGCCAGCTATTAGACAGGTGAGGATGGTGGTCACTGTACTCCATCAAGAGCTGTATGATCACCTCAGGTTACTCCTGGCATATACTCAGGTAGCTGGAAAGGCTTTGGGATGCACAATCACACAAAATGCAACTTCTAGTTACTGTTGATTGTGTTTATTTTGTTTTTTTGGAAACACCCTCTGCGGAAATGCTGAGTCTTCCCAATGGCTCATGCAGGGAAATCCAAAAACTGTGACCTGTTACGGGTACTGTAGGACTGCAGCTGATAAAATCTGCCTTGGTTAGACCTCCATATTTTTGCCTCAGCCAATAATCCCCAAAAATCCAGCATTTTCATTGCATCCATGGAGTAGGCGATTACATAAAAATATGCAGCCATAGCTCATCACTGGGATGTGTCAATCTTTTTAGCAGACTTAGATAGAGAGACTTGTGGTAGCTAGTTATGCGTGTGAAGGAATACTTGTCTAGAAAAAAAAACAGGTTATACTGGTTACCACATCCTTCTACTTTTCAGAGGCCAATAATTTTAAAGAACAATTAGGAGCACCTTCAATACTTGAAAAAAGACTCTCAAACGTGTCAGAGTACATCTTATATAAATTATCTTAAAGTCCAGCTAGCATATGATAGCTGCTTTATTGGGAGCAGACCTGCCAGTGAAGCCGGGGGCCATGTGGTGATCCCAAATGCATCAGCAGAAAACCTAAATGGGGATCAGAGTCATATGAGGAGCAAGCCGGCAGTACCTCTGGATTGCTATACTGCCCCTAGCAATTTGTGGAGCTGTACTCGCAACTCAGAGAAGTGTGTGGCTTTGAGCGCAAACTGTTGGTCAAGCTCAAACTCTCTCCAAATGGCAGAGAGGAGTTGGATGGGCTACACAGTGTTCCCATAATAACAGACTAATTGTGATAGTTGCCTTTTAAGGATCAGAGGGATGTACAATGTATTGTTTTGCAATATGTTGTTCACCTCTGGTAATTTAAATGGATTTTTTTTATTTCTTCCTTATGGTCCAGCTACTTTGCCCAATTATTGCACCACTTTTACATTGTACATCTGCTTCAATGAAATAAGAGGCCATGTGATGGGCTTGTGCCATAGAGCTAAAGGTATAGAGAGGTTTATATACAATATAATCACTAGTGGATGAAGTAACAAACGGAACAACTTGTATATATTTATGAATATGGAGATGTCTAGGAATTTCATCTCAACACAGCAGTTCGTGTCTGGTGGAGGACCGTGGGGCCCATTTCTAACCCGCATCACAAGCCTATCTCCTGGGAAAGCTTACCGAGAGGGCGGCTCTACAGCGACCTGCTGCTTCCTGCTTGGGAATGAACCGGGCAGAGGCTTCACTAGGGTTGGTGTCACCTGGTGCGGTAACTCATGGTGTCACCCTCCTGGATCTCCTTCCGTACCATGCTCCGCATCCACAGAAACAATACTCTGACCCCATTCAGTGCTCTGCATCCACAGACATACAATACCCTGACACCACTCAGTGCTCTGCATCCACAGACACACAATACTCTGACCCCATTCAGTACTCTCCATCCACAGACATATAATACTCTGACCCCATTCAGTACTCTCCATCTACAGAAACACAATACTCTGACCCCATTCAGTACTCTCCATCCACAGACACACAATACTCTGACCCCATTTAGTACTCTCCATCCACAGACACACAATACTCTGTCCCCATTCACTACTCTCCATCCACAGACATATAATACTCTGACCCCATTCAGTACTCTCCATCTACAGACACACAATACTCTGACCCAACTCTGTGCTCTGCATCCACAGACATACAATACCCTGACCCCATTCAGTACTCTCCATCCACAGACACACAATACTCTGACCCCATTCACTACTCTCCATCCACAGACATATAATACTCTGACCCCATTCAGTACTCTCCATCTACAGACACACAATACTCTGACCCCATTCAGTACTCTCCACCCACAGGCACACAATACTCTGACCCCATTCAGTACTCTCCATCCACAGACACACAATACTCTGACCCAACTCTGTGCTCTGCATCCACAGACATACAATACCCTGACCCCATTCAGTACTCTCCATCCACAGACACACAATACTCTGACCCCATTCATTACTCTCCATCCACAGACATATAATACTCTGACCCCATTCAGTACTCTCCATCTACAGACACACAATACTCTGACCCCATTCAGTACTCTCCACCCACAGGCACACAATACCCTGATCCCATTCAGTACTCTCCATCCACAGACACACAATACTCTGACCCCATTCACTACTCTCCATCCACAGACACACAATACTCTGACCCAACTCTGTGCTCTGCATCCACAGACATATAATACCCTTACCCCATTCAGTACTCTCCATCCACAGACACACAATACTCTGACCCCGTTCACTACTCTCCATCTACAGACACACAATACTCTGACCCCATTCAGTACTCTCCACCCACAGGCACACAATACCCTGAACCCATTCAGTACTCTTCATCCACAGACACATAATACTCTGACCCCATTCACTACTCTCCATCCACAGACATATAATACTCTGACCCCATTCAGTACTCTCCACCTACAGACACACAATACTCTGACCCCATTCAGTACTCTCCACCCACAGGCACACAATACTCTGACCCCATTCAGTACTCTCCATCCACAGACACACAATACTCTGACCCAACTCTGTGCTCTGCATCCACAGACATACAATACCCTGACCCCATTCAGTACTCTCCATCCACAGACACACAATACTCTGACCCCATTCACTACTCTCCATCCACAGACATATAACACTCTGACCCCATTCAGTACTCTCCATCTACAGACACACAATACTCTGACCCCATTCAGTACTCTCCACCCACAGGCACACAATACCCTGACCCCATTCAGTACTCTCCATCCACAGACACACAATACTCTGACCCCATTCACTACTCTCCATCCACAGACACACAATACTCTGACCCAACTCTGTGCTCTGCATCCACAGACATATAATACCCTGACCCCATTCAGTACTCTCCATCCACAGACATACAATACTCTGACCCCATTCAGTACTCTCCATCCACAGACACACAGTACTCTGACCCCATTTACTACTCTCCATCCACAGACATATAATACTCTGACCCCATTCAGTACTCTCCATCTACAGACACACAATACTCTCACCCCATTCAGTACTCTCCATCCACAGACACACAATACTCTGACCCAACTCTGTGCTCTGCATCCACAGACATACAATACCCTGACCCCATGCAGTACTCTCCATCCACAGACACACAATACTCTGACCCCATTCAGTACTCTCCATCCACAGACATATAATACTCTGACCCCATTCAGTACTCTCCATCTACAGACACACAATACTCTGACCCCATTAAGTACTCTCCACCCACAGACACACAATACCCTGACCCCATTCAGTACTCTCCATCCACAGACACACAATACTCTGACCCCATTCACTACTCTCCATCCACAGACACACAATACTCTGACCGAACTCTGTGCTCTGCATCCACAGACATACAATACCCTGACCCCATTCAGTACTCTCCATCCACAGACACACAATACTCTGACCCCATTCAGTACTCTCCATCCACAGACACACAATACTCTCATCCCATTCAGTACTCTCCATCCACAGACACACAATACTCTGACCCAACTCTGTGCTCTGCATCCACAGACATACAATACCCTGACCCCATGCAGTACTCTCCATCCACAGACACACAATACTCTGACCCCATTCAGTACTCTCCATCCACAGACATATAATACTCTGACCCCATTCAGTACTCTCCATCCACAGACATATAATACTCTGAACCCATTCAGTACTCTCCATCTACAGACACACAATACTCTGACCCCATTCAATACTCTCCATCCACAGACACACAATACTCTGACCCAACGCTGTGCTCTGCATCCACAGACATACAATACCCTGACCCCATTCACTACTCTCCATCCACAGACATATAATACTCTGACCCCATTCAGTACTGTCCATCTACAAACACACTATACTCTGACCCCATTCAGTACTCTCCATCCACAGACACACAATACTCTGACCCCATTTACTACTCTCCATCCACAGACATATAATACTCTGACCCCATTCAGTACTCTCCATCTACAGACACACAATACTCTCACCCCATTCAGTACTCTCCATCCACAGACACACAATACTCTGACCCCATTCACTACTCTCCATCCACAGACATATAATACTCTGACCCCATTCAGTACTGTCCATCTACAAACACACTATACTCTGACCCCATTCAGTACTCTCCATCCACAGACACACAATACTCTGACCCCATTTACTAATCTCCATCCACAGACATATAATACTCTGACCCCATTCAGTACTCTCCATCTACAGACACACAATACTCTCATCCCATTCAGTACTCTCCATCCACAGACACACAATACTCTGACCCAACTCTGTGCTCTGCATCCACAGACATACAATACTCTGACCCCATGCAGTACTCTCCATCCACAGACACACAATACTCTGACCCCATTCAGTACTCTCCATCCACAGACATATAATACTCTGACCCCATTCAGTACTCTCCATCTACAGACACACAATACTCTGACCCCATTCAGTACTCTCCACCCACAGGCACACAATACCCTGACCCCATTCAGTACTCTCCATCCACAGACACACAATACTCTGACCCCATTCACTACTCTCCATCCACAGACACACAATACTCTGACCGAACTCTGTGCTCTGCATCCACAGACATACAATACCCTGACCCCATTCAGTACTCTCCATCCACAGACACACAATACTCTGACCCCATTCAGTACTCTCCATCCACAGACACACAATACTCTGACCCCATTCAGTACTCTCCATCCACAGACATATAATACTCTGAACCCATTCAGTACTCTCCATCTACAGACACACAATACTCTGACCCCATTCAGTACTCTCCATCCACAGACACACAATACTCTGACCCAACGCTGTGCTCTGCATCCACAGACATACAATACCCTGACCCCATTCAGTACTCTCCATCCACAGACACACAATACTCTGACCCCATTCACTACTCTCCATCCACAGACATATAATACTCTGACCCCATTCAGTACTGTCCATCTACAAACACACTATACTCTGACCCCATTCAGTACTCTCTATCCACAGACACACAATACTCTGACCCCATTCAGTACTCTCGATCCACAGACACACAATACTCTGACCCCATTCAGTACTGTCCATCCACAGACACACAATACTCTGACCCAACTCTGTGCTCTGCATCCACAGACATACAATACCCTGACCCCATTCAGTACTCTCCATCCACAGACACACAATACTGTGACCCCATTCAGTACTCTCCATCTACAGACACACAATTCTCTGACCCCATTCAGTACGCTTCATCCACAGACACACAATACTATGACCCCTTTTACCACTCTCCATCCACAGACACACAATACTCTGATTCAACTCTGTGCTCTGCATCCACAGACACACAATACTCTGACCCCATTCAGTACTCTTCATCTACAGACACACAATACTCTGACCCCATTCAGTACTCTCCACCCACAGGCACACAATACTCTGACCCCATTCAGTACTCTCCATCCACAGACACACAATACTCTGACCCAACTCTGTGCTCTGCATCCACAGACATACAATACTCTGACCCCATTCAGTACTCTCCATCCACAGACACATAATACTCTGACCCCATTCACTACTCTCCATCCACAGACATATAATACTCTGACCCCATTCAGTACTCTCCATCTACAGACACACAATACTCTGACCCCGTTCAGTACTCTCCATCCACAGACACACAATACTCTGACCCAACGCTGTGCTCTGCATCCACAGACATACAATACCCTGACCCCATTCAGTACTCTCCATCCACAGACACACAATACTCTAACCCCATTCACTACTCTCCATCCACAGACATATAATACTCTGACCCCATTCAGTACTCTCCATCTACAGACACACAATACTCTGACCCCATTCAGTACTCTCCACCCACAGGCACACAATACCCTGACCCAATTCAGTACTCTCCATCCACAGACACACAATACTCTGACCCCATTCAGTACTCTCCATCCACAGACACACAATACTCTGACCCCATTCAGTACTCTCCATCCACAGACACACAATACTCTGACCCAACGCTGTGCTCTGCATCCACAGACATACAATACCCTGACCCCATTCAGTACTCTCCATCCACAGGCACACAATACTCTGACCCCATTCACTACTCTCCATCCACAGACATACAATACCCTGACCCCATTCAGTACTATCCATCCACAGACACACAATACTCTGACCCCATTCAGTACTCTCCATCTACAGACACACAATTCTCTGACCCCATTCAGTACGCTTCATCCACAGACACACAATACTATGACCCCTTTTACCACTCTCCATCCACAGACACACAATACTCTGATTCAACTCTGTGCTCTGCATCCACAGACACACAATACTCTGACCCCATTCAGTACTCTTCATCTACAGACGCACAATTCTCTGACTCCATTCAGTACTCTCCATCTACAGACACACAATACTCTGACCCCATTCAGTACTCTCCACCCACAAGCACACAATACCCTGACCCAATTCAGTACTCTCCATCCACAGACACACAATACTCTGACCCCATTCAGTACTCTCCATCCACAGACACACAATACTCTGACCCCATTCAGTACTCTCCATCCACAGACATACAATACCCTGACCCCATTCAGTACTCTCCGTCCACTGACACACAATACCCTGACCCCATTCAGTACTCTCCATCCACAGACACACACTATTTAAGTATTGGAACTCTGTTGTAGTTTTTTCAGGCTGGAGCCATTAATCCTCTGGCACTCAAAGGGTTAATGATTCCAGCCTGAAAAAGACTACAGCAGACCTCCCATGCAAGGGTTAATACTTAATACATCCGACTGCTGTATGAAGTACATCTACCTAAGCGAGGTCTTGGCTTAAAATAAGAGTCGCTACTTCTATAGATATTGCCCTTTTTAAAAGGATAGTAATACTTAATATGTAAATATATATATATATATATATATATATATATATATAGTAGCGTTTATCCCTCTGAGGAAAACAAGGGTACTCTCACTGTTGAAAGGTGTTTTATTTAAAAGTTATTACAGCTCAAAGTTAAATTTTTTAGGTGCAATATAACAGTGGCCTGAAATTGTACAGTGGTGGTCTTGTTACACGATCCTATGGACAGCTCAGGTCCGTTGACCATAAATCTCCATAGGATGGGGTAGCAACAAGGCCACTGTACAATTTCAGGCCACTGTGATATTGCACCTACAAAATTCAACTTTGAGCTGTAATAACTTTTGAATAAAATACCTCTCAGCAGTGGGAGTTCCCTTTTTTACTCATGGGGATAAACCCTATAACATACTTTTTTTTACATTTTAAGTATTACTATCCCTTTAATGTTTAACCCAATAGTTATATACTGCCAAGCAATAGCTGAACATATCTCCAAAACTGCGGCTGACTTGCTAAGAAAACTGGTAATTCCCATCGATTTGAAGGGGGGCTTAACTTCTTGAAGGCTAGAGGTGTATACAGCGCAAAGCGTTGTAGACATCTCTAGCATTCAGGGGTTAAAAAGCCACTTTTAAATCCATTGGAATGCCTTATTCGATCCTTCTGTTGGCGTTAGTTTGTCCACCACTCTTTTAGTACAAGAGCCCCAACGTGCTTCACATTCTACAGTCCTACTTGTACAGAGCGCTGGGGCAGAGCTCTAAATAGGCAAGCATGGGCCAAGCACAATCTCAAGTCTTCCTTCCCCTCGCTCTCTTCATCCCCTTGATTGCCCCATATAAACATCAAAGCCAAAATCAGTTCCATTACCTTAGAACCAGTGATCCAGGTGGTACCAGCCAATGTTCTGGCTTCAATGCCCATCTCGCTCAGCGCTCCTTCAACGTGCTCACACGCACAAGCCTCATGTACGTTAGACGTACAGCTCTGATGATACGTTACACAGTCTGATCTAAAAAGAAGAATGACAGGGCAGTGAACAAGGGGCATGAGGAAGACCGACATATACACAAATAAATAAGACTATGTGTAGTATTATGGTATGGTGTATATGTCTGTCTTCCCCTTGCCCTGTCATTCCATTTTTCTTTTTAGAGCAGGCTTTGTAACGTGTATCATCACATCGCTCCACAGTAGTAGAACTGCAGTAACTCAGAGCCATTAGTAATAAAAACTGCATTAATTCAGGGCCATTAGTGGTAATTAGAGACAATTAGCAAATGCTCCCACCCCACTTTTCATCTGCACTCCCCATCGTCCAGACACCTGCATTATCCCTTTGAGAGGTCTCCAGGTTTTGTCATTCAGATCCCTCCCACCCCGCTGTATATCTTTATCCTCTACCCTTTACCCTCCTCCAGCTCATCAGATGCTGAGCTGCCTCTCTGGAAGCAGGGCCGGCGCCACCTATAGGCGAAGGAGGCGCCGGCCTAGGGCGCACATGTACTGGGGGCGCAGGCAGGCATGCAGCAGAGAAGGTCTGCGTCCAGGGCCGGTGTCATATCCTGTCAGCTTTGGTATCCAATTGAGGTCTGCCCGCTAGGCATGTACAGCTGCGTCATGCTCTGCCCTAGATGCTTCGCTCCCTCGTCGATGTCGGCTCTTTAGTAATGCAGAGCGTGCTGGAAGTCAACATCTCCCAGCGCGCTCTGCATTACTGAAGAGAAGACCGCGCGGGAGCTCCAGCTACAGGTCTGTGATGGGGGCAAGTTGGAGCTGGTGGGGAAAAGTTGAAGTTGGTGGAGGGCAAAATGGAGCTGGTGAAGGGAAACATGGAGCTGGTGGAGGGCAAAATGGAGCTGGTGAAGGGCAAAATGGAGGTGGTGGGGCAAGTTGGAGCTGATAGGGGGCAAAGTGGAGGTAGTGGGGGGCAAGTTGGAGCTGGTGGGGCACGTTAGAGCTGATGGGGCAAGTTGGAGCTGATAGGGGGCAAAGTGGAGCTGGTGGGGGCAAGTTGCAGCTGATAGGGGGCAAAGTGGAGCTAGTGGGGGGCAAGTTGGAGCTGGTGGGGGCAACTTGGAGCTGATAGGGGGCAAAGTGGAGCTGGTGGGGGCAAGTTGGAGCTGATGGGGCAAGAAAAGAGGTGGTGTATAAGTAGGCAGGGTATAAAGGGGTGGGACACAAGGGTCGGAGCCAAGGGGCGGCAAAATTAGGTTTTGCATAGGGTGGAAAAAAATCCTTGCACCAGCCCTGTCTGGAAGGATGGTACAAACTCTGTGTTGTGAACATTTGAGCCAGAGATGAGTTGAGCTGGGCCTCTGTGGCCTCCTTGTCTGCCTGCTCCCAAGAGTATGAGTCACTTGATTCCATTTCCAGGTCTGTCGGGAGGGGGGGTAAACTCAATAACTAGGTAAGAAATGTGGAGGAGAAGGCAGATTGAAGTGCTTTCCACGAGTGGGTGTGAAGAGGCACGTCGCAGGGTGAAGATGCAGATCGTGCAGTACTAGCCAGACTCAGAACTCACTCAAAGCTTCCTTGTGTGCTGCCGCGATGTCACCGACATTAGCCAGCGCATGCGTTACTTGGCAATCAGTAAATAATGCCTCCTCAGCATGGAGTGTGGCCGGTGTTCTCCACTGCTCTGCCTGCAATGACATTTCATCACCACTCCTCTTTGTGACCATGCACAACAGCGTCCCCGTCATACGCTGCTCTTTCATTGACTGCACTTAGTATAGCATATTATTGTATACTGAGATTGGTCAAAACATTCAGGGCTTCACACAACTACACTCGGGGCTCCAGCTGTGCCCCTGGTGTTACCCAATGCGGTCCGCACCGGCCGCACCCTCCTCGTGACTCCACTGGCACCAACAGCACTACAAGTAACTGCCACTCCTCTGGCTCTAATCCATAATACAGCCAGCGTCAGGTGGTTACGTTATGTAACAGGCATACGGGTGGCTGTCAGTGTTGGGGTTGAGAGTAGCAAGTTGGGCACAAGCTTTGGAAGCGGGACACTTATTTAAAGTGGCAGGACTGGCATCAATTTCCACTCGGCCTCACTCAATTTCTGCTCGCCAAATGCGAGGAGGCAAGTGGAAATTTTGAGCCTTGAGCAGAACCATATGGTGCAAATAAAAATACCTCAAATTGCTTGATTTATATGAGATTTTTGTCCTCTTGAATGTTTAGAGCGGTGTCCAATGCATTGCTTTACAATGAGTTGGAGACCACTACGGCATTGAAGAAGTTAAAAGCACTTTTTAAATCAATGAGAATTTTTACTTGTCTACTGTGATGCAGTTGGTTTGTCCCATGATTGCTCTGCTTTAAAGGGATAGTCATATTTTAATAAAGTGGAGATCTGAGTTTTCTTTATTCTTTTGTTAGCACGTAGCACTGTATTTCAATACATACAGCTTTGTAGTTCAAGCGCTATTGAATCCGAAAAGGTCCACCCTTCTGTTCGCCTCCCTTTACATCTGGGATCCTGGTCATGGGACCGGACAGATGTAACGAGGGACAGTCTTCACACAGTAAGTATAAGGAATGCCTTGCCCCCTTGACAAAGGAGGGCAGGATTTACTTTATGCTTACTGAAGATTGTCCCTCACCGCACTCCATCCTGACCAGCCTGAGGTATGAGCGACACAGGGGAAAGGGCTGGGAGTGGGGGGGGGGGGATCCTTTTGAATTCTATAGTGCTTGAACTACAAAGCTGTATGTATTGAAATATAGCTATAACGTGCTAAAAAAATCAATAAGGAAGACTAGGACCTCCACTTTATTAGAAGTATTACTATCCCTATAAATCTGCAGCTATAGCCATTTATTTGCCTGCTTTTAGGGCTATATAAGTGTGTTAGGCTACGTTCACATAGGCAGTGTTTGATGAGGTGAAATTAAATGAATGAAGCAATGTTATATATTATGAAGAACAGGACTAACTCTGTGGCAAGCCAACTACCACAGGGGACAAATAAAAACTCCCATTCATTTAAATGAGGCTTTGAATCCATTGAATGCTATGGATGTCTCCAAACCTTTATGAACCAACTTTGACTTTTGAACTCCAGGATATATGTTTTCACTCTGCAGCTAGGTCAGATTGGGTGGTTCGTGTCACATGGCTATGTGATGTCAGAGAAGACCCAATAGAAATCTTCATAAAAATATATTTATATGAACTAATTCACTGATCGCCTTATTAAAACATGAGTATAATTCAGCACTAATAAAAGAGTAATCAATGACTGTAACCCTTTGAGTGCCAGAGGAATGAGCAACGCATATTGCAAGACAATGCTATACATACACCTCTGGCTCTCAAAAGGTTAAATAATGCAATTATATATTTTAATAATTTTATAGGTGGATAAAACCACCATGAGATACACAGTGTTAGCTTGACTTTGTCCAGGAATCCAGCTCAAGCCTTTATACTATTTATATTTGGCTTTAAATCAGATCATTTCAGCTCACTGCACATCTATAATTAGTATTTAGCATCCTTGAATGTGCTAATTGTGTCAGCCTTACAATGTATTGGTTCATTGCATTCAGCGTGACTCTGTATACTCTGTTAATTGGTATCATCTGGTGTAAAAACTCTGCTGTTACTTCATATAGATAAGCAGGGTTAAAATGTTTTTGTTAGTCCGTGTCTAAAGAAATACATAAACAAACAAAACTGTGTGGACAAATAAAGTTTTACTTCTGTCTTGTAGTGTTAACCCTTTAAGGACCAGAGTTGTGTGCAACTTTGATTTTCCTGCCCTGCAAGGTCTCCCTTTTGAAGGCCCATTTCTGTGGCAATGGAGACCTGACCAGGAGCATAACAGAGCGGGAGGAGACAGTAGGGCAGACTTCATAATTGACCTGGCACGCTGTCAAAGTATTAACACCAGCCTCTAACTCAATATATGTCCAAACTGAGCTGCCCAGACAGACTGGAGAGGGTGGGCTGGTGTCTGACTGTGTGTGTGTGTGTGTGTCTGTTTTACGAATGTTAAACAGAAACTGTCATAATCAATTATAGAGCTCAGTGCATGGAGCTTAGAGATTACTATACAGAGAGATCACCTGCCTAATGTCCATGGGATCCTCTGTCATGCATTGAGCTGATTTCTGACTAGTGCACAATGGTGGAACAAATGGCTCTCTGCATAGTAATCACTTAAGTAATGTGGAAGTGCTTTCCTACTGTTAACCCTTTTAATGCCAGATGGGTGTGAAACACATTGCTTCTCTGTTTGTTGCTCACCTGTCTGGCACTTAAAGCCTTAAAGTGGAACAATCATCAAACTTAAATTTAGCCCCAAATCATTAATACGTTAGCAATATACATATAAATACTTGTATTTTGCAGTAAAATTGTGGCATTAGTAAGAAATAGAATTTTTTCGGCAGGCAGGCACAGGCAGGGATCTTGGTGTAGGCGCTCTCTGGGCCTGCGCTGTCAGTCCCTTCCAGGGCCTTAAGGTACAAAGGCATTCAACTCCCCAATCGTGTAGGTGAAGGGGACGGACAGCACAGACTGAGAGATGGGATCTCTGCAAGATGTCTGCGCTGTTGCCCCACTGCTGCATGCCTAACCAGTTCTATTTTTCTCTAATGCCGAACTTATGTTGCACAATACAAGTATTTAAATTTATATCGCTAACGTATTAATGATTTGAGGCTGAATGCAAGTTTGATGATAGTTCCGCTTTAAACAGAGCAATGGAGCCTCCATCTAACAGACACTATACCAACAGATGAACACTTTCTTCACCTGACAGTGATGAGTACAACATGGTGTTGGATTTCAATTCCCATCTTAATCAGGAGATTTAGTCTGCTGTGGGTGGTGAGAGTTGTAGTCTGTAACAGGAAGCAGGCAATCCTGTGATCCCTGGACGTCTTTGCAGTTTCCCTCTCTGTGATGCGGCTACAAAGGAGTAGCCGTGTCGGTCCG
The DNA here is from genome assembly GCA_037306005.1 of Rhinophrynus dorsalis. NCBI lineage: Eukaryota > Metazoa > Chordata > Amphibia > Anura > Rhinophrynidae > Rhinophrynus > Rhinophrynus dorsalis. Next base: position 158,935,482 of record CM074719.1, read on the forward strand.
AACCATCTGTGATGTAGGGAATGGGAGTCAAATGGGTCTCTTTAAAGGAGCAGTAAACTTTTTTTTTATGAAAAACGCATATTTTACGGAGCATTTCCTGCTGAATAAAACAAGGTCACTCCCACTGCTATCAGATGTTTTATTAAAAATTTATAGCAGTTCAGATAATAAGAAAGTGAATTTACTGTGATAGTTCTAACTGACAGGAAATGACAGGCAGTTTCTAGAACATTCTATGGAGAACTGTATGTCTCTGACTTTTCTGACTTTCCTTTCCATTAGAATCTAACAGGAAATCTAATCAGAATTTGACCACTAGAGAACATTGCTAATGTAAAAAAACATGGGTTTAAACTGTAATAACTCTGGAAATATAAATCTCTCGGCAGTGGGAGTACCCTTATTTTACTCAATAGGAAAATCCCTACAATATATATTTTTTCATAAAAAAAGTTTACTGCTCCTTTAAACCATTCCTGGAATAAAACATGCCAGACAGGCTAACAGGGATTCAACAACATTTATTTGTGGAAACAAAAAATATATATAGAGCAAAAATCCCAAAAAAGTAAACAAAAATAGAGTTTCATCTTGCCACTCTGATCTCCAGTCAGTGGGGATCAGAGAGGAAAGGGATGAACATTCAGCAACCAATCAGGGGGCCACCTACATTTCAAACTGGGAGGCTCTGAGGGAACATAATCTTGTCTCGCCGATCACCAGCCAATGGGGATCGGAGTGACAAGGGATGAACAAGCAGTAATCAGAAGGATGCCTACATTTCAAGTTGGGAGCTGGGAGGCTCTGGTTGCCTTGGCGTAGAAACTTTAATGTGGTCAGGCAGCCAGAGTAGGAGTGGGAATAGTAGGCCACAGAGGGATGGGAAGCATGGGGCAAGCCCTGTCAACAACTATTTTGGATACAATAAGACTGGACTTGAGGGCACAATGGCATACACACTTCCATAATTGAACCAGTATACACACTTCCGTAATAGAACCGGTGTTCCATTACATAGTTCAACAGCAGCTGGAAAGCCACAGTTGCTCATCTTTTGTATAGAAAGTAAGGAGGGGAGAAAAGTGTCTTTTCCACTGTCTCTTTTTATATCCCACTCCTTTCATTTTTTCTTCTTCCTTCTCCTACTTCATTCTTCTCCCGTTTCTCTCTCTTAATTCTCCCCAGTTCCCCTCTTCCCCTTATTAACTTCCCATTCATTACTTTCTATCCCCACTTAATTCCTCTCTCACCATTCAGTTCATATCGCCCCCTTCATTCCACTCCCCCTCACATTTTTCTCCATATTCCTTTGTTCCACCTACATACCTCTCTGTATATTAATTTCTCTCCTACTTCATTCGTCTATTCATCCCCCCTGATTCCTCAGTTCCCCTTATTACTTTCCGCATTCTTTGCTGCCCCCCAATTCCTCTTTTCCCACCTTAAAGTTAATTCCAGTCCCCCATCTCTCTCCCCATATTCCTCTATCTCCCCCAAGTCTTTCTCTCTACATTCCTTTCTTTCCCCCTCTCAGTTCTCTCTCCTATTTTCCCATTCTGCTCTCCCTTCTCCCTTACATTCTTTTACTTCTGTCTCCCATCCTGTAACCCATATGGCACCAACACAAATAAGACTTATGTGATCATATATTCACACAGAGACAGAAGCACAAACAGAGAGGCAAAATCACATAAAGGGGACAGTTGTGTGCACATTTTAATTTGATTCATTTAATTAATTATTTATAGGGGGCAGGGTCTTTCTTGCAGTCGGGCCCTCCATTTACTAGTTATGCCACTGCTTGTATTATTAACTCTTTAAGCACCAGAGTGGTGAGCAGTGCATTGTGTACAAACGTGTTGCATATCCCTCTGTTCCTTAAAAAGGTTAATACAGTATAACTTCAAAGTATTCAAAATAGAAATAGAAAGCCTCATTACAATGTTTTTGGGCTCTTTCTTCCTAAGTGGAGATGGGCTAATCTTCTGCGGTTCATTTTGATGTTCAGTTCCCAGAAAAACTAGTAAATTTTGGAAGTCATCAAATTGGTTCTGGGAAGAAAAAGAGAGAAAAACCCGGAATAAACTCTCATTAAACACCAAGGCTTGATTCAGTCTGAGCCAGTAAAACATTTCGTAGGGCCAAAATGAGTTAAGGCCGGTACACCATCGGAATTCAATTGCCTACCAAAATAAACTGCCACAAGCGTTGGTCACCAGAACATGACTTGTTCATTGCGGCTGTTTGTTCCCACAATGTTCCCACTATGTACACTAAATAGTGTGAATAAACGGAACATCAAAGGTAAGTCACCCTCCCCCACACTTGTAAACACTAACCCCAACAGTACCGCCCTGGCCCTACACTACAGCTAACATTAACAATAAAGTTAAATATTAGCCATGACCCAAATCCCATAGCAGTAATACTTACCTTGAAGTCTGAGGTCCAGCGGAGGTCTTCTGCACCCTGGCCTTCCTCTTTAATTCGTCTTTGTCTTTTTCTCCAAGTTTCTTTCTTCTTCTTCTTTCTTATTCTGTAAAGTTTCTTCTTTCTCTGTAAAACAATAAAAAATTAAATTCAGTGCCCCGCTAATGCTCCCTGCTGCCAAAAAAACAAACAAAAAAAAACATTGCAGTACCTTCTCGGACCTTTGCGTGAGCCAAAGTGAGCGAAATCTGAACAGAATTGGTTTTTAAATGGCCAGTCTCTGTTCAAATTTTTCCCACACTCCTATTGGCTGGGATGTGGGTCCATCTTCTAGTTGGAGGGGTCACAAATGCACGTTTCACTGTCGTCCAATACAGGTCACTGGTACTCTGGGAGACGTAAGTCCCCTTTAATAGGCAGGAACAACTATGCAAATAATTTGCAAGGGGCGGAGCCTCCCCTCTTACTTAAGCCACCTTCTGGCCAGAGCCACTTTAGATTGATTTGTTCCTGGTGTGCTTCCACACCAGGTAGAGAACATCTATGCATCTTAGTATTTTATTATTTTTTATTCAAATATGGAATACCACCATTAGGAGGGTGACCATGGCTGTGAATTGCCCTCTTTAAAGTGGCTGGTGCAGCTTCCAGGGATTTTCTGTGGACCTATACCCTGAAGAGGGGACAGCTTGTGTTAAGCAGCTCCCCTGTTGGGGAATTTACCTCTGGTTCTTTCCCTCCCTATCATGGTCACCTGAAGACAGAAGTCAGCAAGGAAGGTGAGTCACCCATTGAGTGCTGAAGGTCCACTTGTCCCCACAGTGTCCCTTTGATGGGCTTGTATTTGGGAGTTTTAATACACTCCAGCACTCATAGGGTGTTTTTATTGCATTATTACTGTTTATGCAATTTCTGTGTTATTCTCTGAGTTTTGGAGCATTGGGTATTCATTTATTTATGTTTCTCATGTGTTTCATGCTTGTTTGGGCACTTTTTAATGTTTTACTAAACTTTATTAAAAATGGTGTTCCGCGCCTTTAAGCGCGGCTTTTTCCCGCTCAGACGCAAGGGCTCCTTTACTCTCTATGGGAATTCACAGTATGGGACATATCTCTGGAACCGCTTGTCACAGCAACTTCAGAGAGGGCTCATTTTAATTCTAGGCTTCTGATCTATCATCCGGAATGTGTTTTATTCATGTGGGGTGTTCAGGGGGGCTTCGGGCAATGTTTGGGGTACTTGGACAGGAAAACTACATTTCCCATGAGTGCTTGGTTCGCGCTCGTTTCTGATTGGCTGTCACGACGGCCGCCATTTTGTGGTACTTTTCCTAGGCGAGTACACTACGCAGGGACCGAGCCTTCTCTCTCCTCAACAGATTAACCCTTCGCTGGCCAGATAAGTCCGTTTTTAGAACATTTCTGGGGTGAAACTTTAATCTTAACACTTTTTCTGGGTGATAGTGTTATTAGTGGGGTATATTGACGCTGTGAGCATGTCTACTTCACTGGAGCTAGGGGCTAGACCCAAGTCTAAGGAGGATGGGGGGTCCGCTACCCCCATGGCGTTTTGCTCCTCTTGCCACATTGGGCTGGATGGCGATAATGTGGGGGATCTATGCCCTAATTGTACTGGTCAAGATAGCAACCCTGGGCTTCCCAGCCACGCTATTGAGCCATCTTGGGTGAGGGAGTTTAAAGCTGCCACTAGGGATCTCAGATCCACGCTTCAACTCTTTCCCTCTCAGGTACAGGGGGCTCTCCAGGTCTGGCAGACCCCCTCTACTATCAGGACCTCCCTGCCTAAGCCACAGGGAGTTCCTGATATCACTGATTCTTCTGAAGAAGAACTTTTACAGGATTCTGATGCTGAGGAACGTACTGTTATTGAATCTAACAGGTCCATTGGGGACCCCTATGAGTGTGACCCTGAAGTTTCGGCTGAGGGTCTGATCAGAGCGGTTCTGAATACGCTCAACCTTCCTCTGACTCAGGAATCCACTTATGATCCTACTGATGTTTTTCAGAAAAAGCCATCTAAGCCTGTTGTTTGTTTTCCAACTAACCCTACTCTTGCCCGTCTGGTCCTGATAGATCTTCCTCTGTCTCCAAAAAGTTTGCCAAACTTTACCCTTTTCCTGAGGCGGAGCTGGCAAAATGGGTTCATCCTCCCAAAGTGGATGCTCCTGTGTCTAGACTATCCAAATCTACTGCTTTGGCTGTCTCAGATGCCTCTGCCTTGCAGGACTGGACGGATAAGAAACTAGAGCTCTCTCTTAAGTCTATTTTTGCCTCCATTGGCACAGCCATGCGCCCCACTTTTGCTGTGGCATGGGTTAATAGAGCTATTGCGGCCTGGACTGAACGACTGACTGAAGCGGTTCGCCAGGATGCGCCTGTACCTGAACAGTTGCAGCTTCTTGCTAATATCACTGAAGCTCAGAACTATGTTGCTGATGCTGCTTTTGATGCTGTGCGCATGATGGCGAGGGCCTCCACTTCTTCTGTGGTGGCTAGACGTGCTCTTTGGCTGAAAATTTGGTCTGCTGATACAGCCTCTAAGAAGGCTTTGCTTTCCTTGCCCTTTCAGGGGAATTTGCTTTTTGGGTCTGAACTCAAAGAAATGATCAGTGAGGCTACTGGCGGTAAAAGTACTCTTCTACCCTCAGTCTTTAAGAAAAAGTTTCCAGCCAAACGCAATCGGTCCTTTCGTTCCTTTCAGACTGAGACACGCTCCTCGGCCCAAACGGGTCCTCCCACTACGCGCTCCTCCTCCAAGCCCAAACAGTCCTGGAGGCCCAAAGTTGCCTCCAAGGCCAAGACCTCCAAGACTGCTTCGGCATGACTCGCCGAACCCGGGTCCGCATCCGGCTGTAGGCGGTCGTCTCCGCATCTTTCGCCGGACTTGGGAGGAGTCAGTGGCGGACCCATGGGTTCTTCAGGTGGTGTCAGAGGGATACAGGATCCCTTTCTCTTCCCTTCCTCCTTTTCGGTTCCATTTTACTCGTCCTTCTCAGGAACCCACAAAAAGGCGTCTGTTCGACGACGCTATTCAGGATCTCTTGGACAAAGAGGTCCTGGAGGCGGTTCCTCAGGGGGACACAGGTTCAGGATTTTATTCCAACCTGTTTGTGGTAGCCAAAAAGGACGGAGGAGCCCGTCCCATCTTGGATCTCAAAGATCTCAACGCCTATGTGGTGACTTCCCACTTCCGCCAGGAGTCCCTGCGCTCTGTGATTGCAGCAATGTCTCCAGGGGAGTTTCTTGCCTCCCTGGACCTTCAGGATGCTTATCTTCACATCCCTATTCATCCAGAGAGCAGGCGGTATCTCAGGATTGCCTGCCACAGGGGACACTTTCAGTTTGCAGCGCTCCCCTTTGGGCTGACTTCAGCCCCTCAGGTCTTCCAGAGGGTGTTGGGCTCATTGATAGCGGTGCTCCATCAGGATGGGATCAGAGTGACCCCCTACATGGACGATCTCCTTCTGAAGGCCTCCTCAGCGGAGCTTCTCCTTCAGCAATTACAGATGTGCATGCACACCCTGAACCGTCATGGCTGGATCCTGAATCTGGACAAGTCGGACTTGATTCCATCTCAGAGGCTTCTGTTCCTGGGTCTCCTGTTCGACACTCGCCAATGCATGGTGTTTCTTCCAGAGGACGTGGCTCACCAGATAGCTGTCAGAGTGGCTGGAATTCTGGACCTGGACGAGATTCCAGTTCCAAAGTTGTCGTCCTTAGTGGGGAAGTTCATTTCCACAATCGAAGCAGTACCATTTGCCATGGCCCACTCCAGGGATCTTCAGAGATTCGTGATCCAGACGTGCAAGAATCATCCAGATCATCAACATCTGTCTGTTTCTCTTCCTCCTCATGTCGAGTCGAGTCTGCACTGGTGGTTAGATCTCTCTCATCTCCTGAAAGGGAAATCCTTTCTAGTTCCTCCTTGGACCACAGTCACTACGGATGCCAGCCTTCGGGGCTGGGGTGCAGTCTGGGGTCGCTTCAGTGCTCAGGGGAAATGGGGTCTGGAGGAATCCATGCTCTCCATCAATGTTCTGGAACTTCGAGCTGTCCGGCTGGCCCTGAGGCACTGGGAGTCTCAATTGACCGGTCTTCCAGTCAGAGTGGAGTCCGACAACGCCACGGCGGTGGCTTACATCAACAGGCAAGGCGGCACAAGAAGCGGTCCGCCTGGTGGGAGGTCAAGGATATTTTGTCTTGGGCAGAAGATCACGTGCCTGTCATCTCTGCGGTTCATATTCCAGGCGTGGACAACGTCATGGCAGACTTCCTCAGTCGTCATACCGTCGACAGCGGAGAATGGGCTCTGCACCCAGAGGTGTTTCACATGCTCACTCAACGGTGGGGGATGCCTGTGGTGGATCTGATGGCTACCAGACACAACAGGAAGGTTCCGGTGTTTTGCTCCCGGTTGAGGGACTCCCTTGCTCTAGCAGTGGATGCCTTGTCGATCCCTTGGGACTTCTCCCTGGCTTACATCTTCCCTCCTCTTCCTCTATTGGTCATAGTTATCCAGAAGTTGAAGAGGGAACGTTGTCCTGTCATCCTGATTGCTCCAAACTGGCCTCGCCAGTCCTGGTTTCCGGAATTGATGGCCATGTCAGTGAAGGATCCAATCCCACTTCCAGCCCGTCCGGACCTGCTTCTTCAGGGGTATCTGTGGAAAGAGGATGTTCACTCTCTCCATTTGATGGCATGGCGGTTGAATCCTCGATTCTAGCTAAGAAAGGCTTTTCTCCTTCTGTGGTATCGACGATGCTCAGTGCTCGTAAGCCTGTGTCTTCCAAGATCTATCATCGCATATGGTCAACTTTCGTGACATGGTGCTCTGACAAGAAGTTGTCTCTTGACTTCCATCTTCCCACTGTCCTGGCCTTCTTGCAGGACGGTGTGGATAAGGGGCTCAGTCTGAGTTCCCTCAAAGTTCAGACTTCTGCCTTGTCTGTGTTTTTCCAGGAACGGATTGCTGTCCTTCCTGATGTGAAAGTCTTCTTCCAGGGTGTGACTCATGTTCGACCTGCCTTTAAGAGTCCTGCTCCCCAGTGGGATCTCAATTTGGTGCTGGGAGTTCTACAGCGACCACCGTTTGAATCCTTGGCTTCCATTCCATTACGTCTTGTGACTTGGAAGATGGCCTTCCTCTTGGCTGTGGTGTCAGTGTGCCGGGTAGCAGAGTTACAGGCCTTGTCTTGTAAACCTCCTTACCTGGTGTTCCACAAGGATAAGGCTGTGCTTCGCACTACCAAGGAATTCTTACCCAAGGTTGTGTCTGAGTTTCACATCAATCAGGAGATTGTGGTTCCCTCTTTCTGCCCTAATCCTTCATCTGACAAGGAAAGAGATCTCCATCTGTTGGATGTGGTGCGTTGCCTCAAGTTTTATGTTCATCGCACCGAGTCTATCAGGAAGTCTGACGCTCTATTCGTCATTCCTGAGGGGCCTAGGGCAGGAAGACCGGCTTCCAAAGTTACCATTGCCTCTTGGATTAAGGCTACCATCCGTGAAGCCTATAAGTTGAGGAATAAGCATGTTCCCTTCCGGGTAACTGCCCATTCCACCAGATCTATTGGGGCCTCTTGGGCCTACAAGAATCAAGCTTCTGCTGATCAACTGTGCAGAGCGGCCACCTGGTCCTCTGTGCACACATTTTCAAAGCACTATCGAGTTGATGTACTGGCGTCGGCTGATGCCAGTTTTGGAAGGAAGGTCCTGGAGGCAGTCTTGCCTGTGTAGGTCTTCCGCTCTGTGATCCTTAGTGCTTCTTTACTGTTGAGCCCGGTTGGCTCTAGTTCCGTGTGCTGTGCTAGTTCAGGGATTGTTCCCTTGGTTGGTGTCCGTTGACACTTACAGTTTGGGCTATGTTATCAACTGGTCATAACAGTTCTAGTGACTTGGGCCTTGCGCCTGGTCCTTGCCTTACTTCCCGCCTCTGGATCAGCTCAATGTTTGTACATCCCAGAGTACCAGTGACCTGTATTGGACGACAGTGAAAATAGGATTTTAGTCTTACCTGTTAAATCCTTTTCACTTAGTCCATACAGGTCACTGGTCTCCCACCCTGTCAAGGGACCAGTCTTGGCTCTCCTGTGGCATTCAGTGGGAGACCGTTCGGGCATGCTCACAGGAGTCTTTCTTTTTGCTTACCTGAGGTCAGTTTTTAGGGTCTCAAATCAATCTAAAGTGGCTCTGGCCAGAAGGTGGCTTAAGTAAGAGGGGAGGCTCCGCCCCTTGCAAATTATTTGCATAGTTGTTCCTGCCTATTAAAGGGGACTTACGCCTCCCAGAGTACCAGTGACCTGTATGGACTAAGTGAAAAGGATTTAACAGGTAAGACTAAAATCCTATTTTTGACATCTTCCAGCAATTCAATGATTGTTAGATGGAGGGATGACAAAATGCGCACTTGTAATCCCTCCAGCCGGAAGGTGATTGGCTGGGAAGTGGAGTTACTGCAGGGTTCCGTGCCCTGTGTAATCCCACATTCCAGCCAATAGGGGCATGGGAAAAAAAAATTGAAAAGAGACTGACCATATAAAAGTCAGTCTCTGATCAGATTCCTTCACTTCGGCTCAGGCAATGGCCTAAGAAGGTACAGAAATGTGGATTTTTTTTTTGAGGCAGAGAGCATTTATGGGGGTATTGAATATAAGTTTTTATTGTTGTTTTACAGAGACAGTAGAAACTTTACAGAAGAAAGAATCTTAGAGAAGAAGACTTAAACACAAATTAAAGTGGAAGACCAGGGGGCATAAGTGTTTATTGTAATGTTGTGGCGAATGGGCCATGGGATGGTGGTAGCTTTAGGGAGATTAATCCTTTGAGTGCCAGAGGAATATACATCACTCTGCAATGCGTTGCACACCCCACTGGCTCTCAGAGGGTTCATTTTTAATTTATTTTTTTGTTTAGTTTCATTAATGTTTTTGGTATCTTGGATGTATTGCTATGGGGCCATATGCCTAGTTGTGCATGCATGATATTTTTTACACAATATTCAATTACACATTGGTGGTTTTAGGGATTCAACAACTAGGTTTAATAAAAAAGGTTTCACACCATGTAACTGAATCACAAATTCAAATGCGTTTTCAATGGGCACTAATTTTGTGCCTGTTGTGCTTTTATAACGGTCAGTAGTTTGTCACAGCGCAGATAATACAACATCAAACTGTGACTTAAAACTACTGATGTTAGTTTGGGTTTAATAACGGAGTTAGCTAGCAAAGTGGTAGGAGGTGGCTAGCAATGATTTGGATTACAGTGCAGGTGACCACTTTATCATTGGCCTTATCTTCAAATGTCTCCTTAGACTTTATTAAGAAAAAATGGGAATAGCAACCAATACCCAGTGTGGTTTACAACATTGTGTTCCCCTAGTTCGCAAAATATGTTTCATGTTTCATCTGAATAAGAATTCATCTGAATAAGAAATTTCCAAATTGGTTCATTATGTTAATCATTTATATTGTGGGTGTGGGATTAGCTTTACTATATTATTCTGAGCAGGGCATCTTACCTTGTTTACTAAAGGAAAAAGTGGCTGAAGTAGAAAACCAGTTGCACCATAGGTGACAAATTCCCCAGATGTCATTGATTTTAAAGGAGTATTTTAGCCTCCTAATGCATTGAAGATCTCTCTAGCATTTAAATATTAGAAGCTTGATTTAAAGAGATGGTTATGCTCTTAAAAATGTTGTCTTTAAATAGTTACTTAAGTTTAATCTCCCCCTTCCCCTTCTCATGTGAAGAGTCTAACATAGAAGACTGCTTGTTGGACCTAAGGTACAAGATACATATTCCCCTGTGTATGAATGCAAGCTCAGGACTAACTGAAAATGCTTAAACACAGGGAAATGTCTGCTTCATATGACAGAATAGCATTACCACGGCAACCTAAGCTACAGTGGTCAGAAGAAGAAGAAGGGCCTGGCGTCAAATAAAGGGGAGTTAGTTAAGAGGACCTGTCATATTTCCAAACCCTTCCCTCTTTGGTAGCCTCCACCTTGGATGGATTTGCATGATTATTCTTCCACATTAATTTATTCCTCCTATCTGGTAGACACTATTCTAGCAGCCTAAGGAGGTGGAAAGACGTGATTTTCTAGACATGCAAGTAATTACTTTTGCAAGGAAAATGGGAAAGCTAATCCCGTGAAATTATAATACTGTGTATTCCCCCTAAGGAGTAGAATCAAAAGGGACAAAAAAAATCACTGGGCTAAAACGTGACTTTTATTGTAAATAATAAAAAACTGCGAAGTAGTGAAACTGAAGTTTTTGGTGATGCGAAAATAAACTGGCTTGCCATAAAAAATTATAGTATACACGTGTATGTGTGTGTGTGTGTGTGTGTGTGTGTGTGTGTGTGTGTGTGTGTGTATATATATATATTAATGAGTAGAGGAATACATTTACATGTCCTTGTAGTTAAAAAAAATACACTCAGAAAAAATTATGGATAAAAAAAAAATAGGTATTGTTGAGTTTGGGTAGATGAACTATGAGAAGACAACTATTATTGAGTGACCTATTTGACGGGGGAAGAAAATGGGGGAAAAGTTAAAAATAATAATATTTTTTTATAAAGTGAAATAGACAGAGACACAAATAGCATTCAAAACTGTGCTGATTTGGATTACCAGTACTAAAAAGGGCAATTATTGCTGTTGTGAGTCACTGGTTCTCAAATTGTAGCAGGTAGTGCCAAAACACATTGGGTTACACAACATAAATTAATGCAGGAACAATTACTGTAAGTGCTATAGCACTGGGGAATTGTTTAAGATTATAAAGATTGCTTAACTATTTGAGTGCCAGAAATATATTCAAATGTATAATAGAGAGACCTGGTCAGCACATGGATAATAATAACCAAATTATATGGTGCTCTCTAGGACTAAAAAACATATAAAGAACAAAGTAAGGGAAAAGAAAACCCCTTTAAAGAAAAGACCTTTGAATGAGGCACTCAACCATGAGTCAATAAATATACACAAATATTTTATTTGCTATAATGCTATTCATAGATCACAAAAATAAAACTTACTTAAAGACAAGTGAGGCAACACATACATATATTGAAACAACACATAATGTGCAATAACACAGATTAAGTAACTGTACTAGTTCTTAAATCAAGATACACATAAGAACTCCCACTGGAAAATAAACGATATTCAATGCATTGCTCGGCAAAAATAGCTCTAAAAATCAAAAACAGAGATAGCATAATCATGTTCTTTAATGTACACAGTGTGTTTCTGAAAGTGTGTTTCTTCACAGTCTTAATGAAATTAGTAATTCAGTTATGCAGGCCTTGGGCTGTATTCAAATGCAGGTCCTAATTTTATCTCCACTTTTATCTCCAGGTATCACCATAGACTTCAATAGGAACATTTTTCATAAAACGGGAGTTAACATTTACCTCCTGCCTTTGTATTCAACCCTTTATCAGACAGGTCAGAGGATAAAACTTGGCGGAGAGTAGATTGCTACTAAGCCAAAATTCTCTAAAACTATTTAAGTGAGCAAATAGATGCAGATATACGTGAAATTAGTTAAAGGGATAGTAAAGATTGAATTGAAGTTCATGTCCGAATCTTCTTTATATTGTTTCTAACACACAGCGCTATATTTCATCAGTTACGGTTTTGTAAATCGAGCAGAAAGGATCCCCCTCCCGCCCCTTCTGTCTGCCTCCCATCAGATCTGTAATGTGGTCGTGGAACCAGATGGATGCAGCGAGGGACGGTTCACTTTTGAAACATCACATTTAAAAGATTGTGCGGCTACACACCGCATTAAGCTAGTCACTGTGATTAAAAGGGCGACATGAGAATCTCGCCTGCATATAAGCGTGAGATTTTCATGTCACCACATGAAAGGTCACTGCTGCTGAAACATGTCATGGCTTAATAGCATTACAATTCCCATAATCCTTACCCATCTTCCCTGCCCGTGACCAAAAGGGTGATTTTACCAGACTTCATTGTACTTCATCAGGTCCATATCCTGAGTGCTGCTCCGGGCTCCTGTTCTGATGAAGGTGTGTTTACACCAAAACAATCAACTCAACATGACTAAATGAATGTCAAAGATTGCCAAGAGTTGTGTGGTCCTCCTCAGACAAAGAGCCAGATATTTTACCATCTGGTTACCAACAATAAACCATGACATCACCAGAAAGTGCTCAGTTCAATGTATCCAGGGAATGAACAGCACAATGAGTATATGCAGTAATACAAAATACAGAATGTGTGTACAAGCTAAGTACACAAACTGCTAAATATATTACAGGTGCTAAAATCTGGATACTATTTTACTATAGAGGAACTGCCTAATAATCAGAACCAGATTTAAATGTCTGTCTCCCAAAGCAAGGATCTCTATGTATCCTTAGCCCTAAGGATGCATTCCTCTCCATCCTCAAATGACCCCATTCACTGGTAATTTGCACAGGAATGTGAAGTCCATATCCTGAGCGCTGCTTCTAGCTCTCTCTCCCCTTCTCTGCATGCTTCGCTCTACTCTGTCATTCTCTATGCAGAGAAGGAAGAGAGAGCCCGGAGCAGCGCTCAGGATATGGACTTCTCAAGGCACTAAATGCATTCCACTTCTCTCTGCTTGCAGTTGTTTCACATGCTCCTCCTTCTCTCGTTCTTCCTCATTTTCTACTGGCTGTTCTGGAAAGTCATTTGCATCTTATGGGAAAAAAATATATACTGTGGTAGATTTATCAAGGCAAACAGAGAACCCATTACTTCAACTGGATGTTTGTTTTGCCAAGTATGGAGCATTTGATTTGCTCCAGAACTGCTCTGATTTTGTTAAATCTGACCCACTGTGTGATGCTTAATGAACAGGTATACAGATGGCAGCAATGCTAACAAAACCAAACAGCAGTTACATGCTTTGTCCTCCTCTGTCTGTTAAGGTCAATAAGTAGTCAAATAAATGTGTCCAATCACGGGCAGCGAAGATGGGTAAGGAGTATAGGAATTGTAGTGCTATTAAGCCCTGACATGTTCAGCAGCAGCGACCTTTCATGTGGCAACATGAGAATCTTTCTCTTATATGCAGGGCAAGATTCTCATGTTGCCCTTTTAATCACAGCGACTTGCTTAATGCGGCGTGTAGCCACGTGATCTTTTAAATGCAACATTTCAAAAGGATACCGCGAGGGACAATCTTCACATAGTAAGTATGAGGAAAACCCTGACCCACTTGACAAAGAGGACAGGATTTTCCTTTTGCTTACTGATGATTGTCCCTCATCGCACTCCACCCAGATCAGACGGTGATGCAGGAGAAACGGGCGGGAGGGGGATCCTTTCTACTTGAATTGCGATTGAGCTACAAAACTTATGTGTTAAATTATAGAGCTATGTGTTATAAAAAATATGAAGAAGACTTGGACCTGAACTTTAATTCAAGTATTACTATCCCTTTAAAACACTCTTTGGGTCAATGGAAAAAAAAATTTCTGTCAGAATTTTTTTTTTTCTTTTTGTGAAACTATTTAACCAGGAAGAATACAGTGTGATTGTCTCTCTTTTACAAGTATATCTTGGGCTCACTTTATCCAACTCAGAAGGGTTAAAGGCTGAGTTGACCTTACTGAGGCTAGGACCTGCGACGCTGCAGTCTGAACAGATTCTACAGGTGGCGCATTAACTCGGTGTGTGCCAGAGAGGTACACAATGCATTGCTCTGAAATGGGTTGCCTACACCCTGGCACTCAAGCGGTTAAAGCGGAACTACCACCTTGAAAATACTTTATCTTCAGTAACTCCCCATCTGGCGACTATCTGCTTAGTAGTGCTTGTTGCCAGAATTATGACCTTATTCAAAAGAACTATATATTCTTACTGGGCTGACAGCATCACGGAGCGCAGACATCTTGCCATAGTGACGTCTGTGCACCTGCGCTGTCAGTCCTAGCCGGGTCTAGGAGGTGTTGCTAGGAGCCGGACGGCTCCAAAAGGGACTGACAGTGTTTTCAAGGTGGTAGTTCAGCTTTATCCCCTTGAGTGCCAGAGCCCCCTTGATTGTATTCATATTCCTCTCTCTTTTATGCAATATCTCTTTAACCATTGTCAAACTAAGAGCCGCAATCTATGTAAAACATTATTTTTATTCTTAACAAAGGAAATGCATTAAAGTGGGAGTATTGACTTTAGAGTTTTTCTTCTTGCTATTTTCACATTTTTGATGTCTTAATCCAAAGGATATAAGAGACATCTTCAAGTCATTGCAGTCTGTAGAGTATAAAGGTTTAACTCTCTGAATGTCCGAGGGTTATGAAACGTATTGTAAAGCAATGCAGTGCAAACCCTTCTGGCACTCAAAGGGTTAGTATGGTGCAGTCAAATAATTTAAAGTGATAGTCAGCTTTACTTTTTACTTGCTTTATCAAATTGCCTATGTTTTGTGTTTGTTTATTTTTAAACTTGTATTCTTACTCAGCTGATATCACTTTGTCCTCTCTCACTAGGAGTAAGACCAGTGGGGAGATGCACTAAGGTGTAATAATGATATGTTACTATGTCACTAAGGTGTGATAATGAGGTGATAAAGTAGAGATAAGTTCTCCAGTGATATCACTTCTTCTGTATCTGTGCTATTCTATGGAGCCAATGCACTAAGATATCTCCCACTTGAGAAATGTTAGTGCATAGGATCCATAGAATAACATAGTAACTGGAGAAGTGATCAATGGATAAGTCATTAAGTCATCTCCACATTATCACCTTATTATTACTCCTTAGTGCATCTCCCCCACCCCTCGGTACCAGCCTCTTAAAGCAGGGATAGTGGTGTCATGCATGGCACTCAGACCTGTCCTGGGGCCCCACCAATGGGATAGGTTTTTCCAAATGTCCTCATTTGAAGACAGGTGACTCAGTCAGTGGTTCATTCATTCTGAAGGATCTGCCTGAGTTAACAACATTCACTTGTGTTTAAAAGAGGAGATACTGCTCTGCGGAATAAGTTGTCACTATATAAATAAAATATAATAAACTTGAAAATATGTACTATTGGGGGGGCTAATTACAGATTTGCATGCCCCCTAGTTTAATGTACCACTATGCCTTCATCTGGATGACTGGAGGGAGGAAGCTTAAGTAGCGAGGTCTCTCCAATCATTACTATGTTCATCGTACAGATCACTGAGTGAGGCTGATGTGCAATAGGGAACTGGGATAATTCTGGGAAAAACCAAATGTACCATAGGAGAAAAATAAAATGTATAACTGGATCTCTTTGTATATTTTTTTGTCAGTTTAGGTTTGTTCCTCTGTGCTACAAAAGATCATGCTAAAAAGCTCACATATCCATAGGAAGAGGAGGTTCCTCAATGACTTTAGGGCTCCTACACCAATAAAAGCACTTATACAAATCCTGGCTAAGAGAACATGAACATTAAACAGGACATACACTATACCCTCAGAATGAGCAGTAACAATAAACTAGGTGTCCTTAATATGCCAGTCAGTTATATACATATATATTCAGTCCCTCGTTTGGCGTGCCAGTACACGTGATCAGTCACGTGAGGCGGCACATCGAACTTCCCTATCTGGTCCTTAAAGGACCAAACACCCCGGGACTGCTGGTCCTTAAGGGGTTAAAAAGATCACATTTAGGATTACATTTTAGAGATGTAACATAAATAATATGTAGATATATTCACTTTAACTACTAAATATCATAGTTTTATTAATTAATTTCATTTTTAGATGCTAGGGTTTCTTAAATAAGACTGAGATTTAACTTAAATGTTTGTTATTTTTTTTTCCTCATTAATTGCCCTTTAAAGTTATCCACTTCATCTCAACAATTTCAGATTTCCACCTACCTGTTTGTTGGTTCCCTGTCAATCACCTGCTCTGCTACATATGTCTCCAGACTGCAGATATCCAATCTCATTTTCAGTTTCTTAATTAACCCATTTTTATGGACTCTGCTTCAGAATGAAATGAAAAAAAGACAAATGCTGGCAAAATGTTTTGTTCACATTATACTTCCGCTCTGACTTCTGAATGAAGAATGCTTCCCTCATGTATGAATGAATTATGAATAGGAACATTTAACCTCTTGGGTGATAGAGATGTGTCCAAGTATTTGTGAAGCAGTGCTTTGCCAATGTCTCTGTCATGCAAGCAGTTAAAACTTATACTACTATTACTAATGTACAACACTTTTTCTCATTCATAGAAAATGATTCTGAGCCTGACCTTGGCTGCGTTCTTTGACAGTATTGCATATGTGATGGTAAGAGTTCTCTTCCCAATAACTGTATTTTGCACGTCCCAGACAAATGTTCTAACCCTCTGTAACATATTTTTTTAACTGGTCTGTCTAATTTTTAAACCAAAGCCCATGGTTCTTTAAAACCAAGAAAGGATTTTCAGTGAACTTATGCTAAATAGCTATAGACTACAGCACAGCTCACAGGCAAAAAAAAAGTATATAGATCTATCTGATTGCAGCAGGACTCCAGCCTAGACAGACCCATCTGTACACTCTGGTACCAAGACGTCTTTTGCTTCTGTTTCCTGATATTTGGATAGCAATGGTTTGGATTACAGTGCAGGTGATAACTTTATCACTGACCTTATCATCAAATGTCCCCATAGACTTTATTAAGAAAACATGACATTAGCATTTATCAGCTGCAGTGTAATCCAGCCCAATGTGTTTTATAAGAATGTATTCCCATATTTAATCTACAAAACAGGTACTGTTGAGCAGCGTCCGTATTTATCCCACTAAGTACCAGAGATGTGTGCATTGCTACTTGAATTTTATTGGTTAAGACCATGCCTTCACCAATAATGATATTTCCAAATCATCACTTTAGCAGACATGCGTTGATCACAAGTTCATATGATCTGCATTGATTTAAATTGTATCACACAAAATACCTCATGTTTACACGATCGAAGCTGAGTTGTGGAATCTGAAGAAAAAGCATTTTGGGTGGAGAAGTGGTGATTCATGCAATTGAAATCTCATTGGACAACACAACCTAAGCATATTTTATTTACATGAGATTTCATATGTGATTTTATCACATCAAACAGATCACCTAATTAGACAGCAATAACACACATATCTGAGGGAAAACATTGCATACGTCACTTATTGACCGACTACCTGCAACCATTTACTTGACAGCGTATTCACTTTATATTAATTTCATAGTTAAAGTTAAAAGGAACCTGTTACCCTAAGACAGGTTTAAATTGTTTTACAAAGAACTAAAATCCACCTATATATAATACTATTTTCTCTGCAAAGTGAAATGTTTTTGAGAATTAACCTTCATGCTTAGGTGGCACACAGTGGCAACTGATGCTAATTCCCTGCACAGTATACTAATATGTAATGTTTCAGGGCAGATGTATCAGTTATGCTACTAGAAATGTCCAGTGTGCGGGTTCTGTCGAGATTCATTCATAGCACAGTGAAACCAATTAGCATAAAGTGCCATACTGTGCCACCAGTAAATAAAGGTTACTTTTGCAAAAGCTATTATATAACAAACAAATAGCTAGTAAAACAAATACAATTAAAATGAACTAAACTCATAGTAAAGTGGTAGGTCTACTTTAACTGGAGTTGGTGAAAGGAGATAATAGTTTTGCTTGAAGTACCACATTTTAAGAGAGGAAGAAAAGTTGGTCTTTGAATGTTCTCTACATCCATTATTAACCCTTTAAGGACCAGATGAGTGGGTAACACATTGTGAAGCACACCCTTCTGGTACTTAAAGGGATAGTAATACTTCGTTTTAACTTTATTTTATTTTGTAGGCATTAAAAAAACATGAAGAATGATATAAGTTTTATCTCTCAAACCTTTATGGTTTCAGAGATATTCACAAGCAAAGTTTCCCCTCCCCGCCCCTTTTACCTAGTGTAAGCCATCTCTTCTCAGATGTGAGTCTGGTTGTATGACCAGACAGATAACAGAAGGGGACAATTTTCTTTGTATGAAAACAATGAAAGCCCTTCCCCCCTTGACAAGTTTTTCAGCTTTTTCCCTTATCTTAATTGAAGATTGTCCCTCTCTGCAGTCTACCTGGGCACCTTCTGATCTGGTTGAACGGGGGGGGATACTTTGTTTGTGAATATCTCTTAAACCATAAAGGTTTCAGAGATAAGACTTATATCATTCTTCATGTTTTTTTAATGCCTACAAAATAAAATAAAGTTAAAACGAAGTATTACTGTCCCTTTAAAGGGTTAAGAATTAGTATGTGGTATTACCAGCAACCACCTCCTTGCATTGGGACATAGAAAGGGAGGTCCCATGGATAGCCGTTGGGCAAGCAAAGGCCCATTATGCAAATCAGAGGTCTTAGCGCCCACCCACTCCCAACTTGCTGCCCCATAAGCTTACTTGATGATAATGGTGAATATGCCGATAAGTTTCCTGGCAGGGAAGCACATAAACTTTAAAGGAATAGCCCTTGAAACCGATGTGCTTTGGGGACCATAGGGAAAGAAAATTGACCAAACCTATTTAAAAAACAGTTCAAAATAGGCATAATTTACTGTAGTGGAATTGATTTTTAATTTTCTTGTTGAAAAACACGAGCAATTTAGAAAGATGGGTTATCACTCCAAATGTCGTATTTCAGATTAATGGTGCATATGTAGAAAGAGAGGAGAGAGCAGTTCTGGGGCAAACCTACTGCACCATAGAGCACAAATGGAAATGTACAGTAATTTAAAATTATGTTTTAACCCTTTAAATGCCAGTGGGGTGTGCATCACATTGCTCTGCAATGAGTTGCACACCCCTCTGGCACTCATAGAATTAACCCTTTGAATGTTAGGGAGCTCTCCACCACATGAAGACCGCTCTGGAATTCAAGGGGTTAAAACTCCCTTTAAATCAGTAGAGGTATTCCCTATGGTTTTCATGGTTTGCCTCAAAATGTCTCCCCCTTTACTCTTTATATATGCCCCAAACTGCATTGCTCTGTTCTCATAGCCTATGACATGTTTCTTTTCCTTCACAGGGTGAAATTATACCAGATGGTGTGCTTTGCAACTTCCAAGCATGGTGGCTGACATATTTTGGTAAGTTGTGATTTTAAATGAGTTATTTAAGTCACAGAGGATCTGTTTACGCAGTGTATTGTCCTTCTGCTTTCTTAGAATCTCGTGGGTAAATGCACTAAAGTTCGATAAGGGCTCAGGATGGCAATGTTGTGTCAGATCTGTGTTGAAGGCACATCGCCAGTATGCACTAACGTGTCTTTGCAGTCAAATCCCTTTCAGTCTGCCACCAAACTGCCATGTGTTCAACAGGTTTATGACTTTGGACTGAACACACTGACAATGGCTCATTTCTATATAGTAATGCAGGTTAATGAGCCATTGTTTAATTCATGTGTGTGGTTATATATTAACATGGCTGTTTGCCACATGCACTAAACTCCAACACAAGCCTCTGCTTGTCAGATTTCACCGTTCCAACATCTCCTACCTAAGGCTGGCAATGTTGGGATATCTCAGTACCTTCCTATGCAGTAACAGCCCTCTATCAATCATAAGAATGGAGGGTTGTCATACTGCTGGTGATGTGTAAGGGATGTCCTCCATTACACATCTCCAGTAGTAGACAAGCCTGAAGTCTGAGAACATCTTCTCTGCTTTCCCACTTGCTTAGTGGTGGAGCAGAGAGGATCATTTCAGGCTTCAGTACCACAAACAGCAATGCTCCCTTAACCCTCTGAGTGTCATGGGGATGTGCAGTGCACACCCTTGGGGCACTCAAAGGGTTAGAAAGGTACAGTATACCAACCGGTTCATAATCATCCTCTCATCTCTATGTCATTCTAATTTTCTTATCATAATTTGCATACATAATTCTTAGTGCATATAGCAGTGCTCCTTACACATTACCAGATACACATCGCCATCGCATAGAACCTTAGTGCACCCCCCCTCCTAGACTTTGAGGCTAATTTAGGACTAGATAACAATACACCTGATAAGGGTTATCCCCTGGCATTCTTCTTTGACACATCCAAAGGAACTTCGCTCCCGTCTCATTCTTTTCTCACTTCTATGTCTGTGGGACTCTGAAGTGGGCTCATTATCCAGCTTTCCCTCCCCGTTGATGTCAGTGATGTCTGGATGGCCGGATCTTAAGGTTGTTGATGTCTGTAGGGATGGGGAACTTGATTCCTTTTTTGTCTTGCAAGAACAATAGGATTTACATTCAGTGAATACTGGACATATAGCTAGCTTCATAGCTTTCTATCTTCCCACCCTCATAAATCTCAAATGGTTCACACTGTCACTCCTTTTAAATACCTCTGCCAGTCCTCATTGCCTTCCCAACGGCCATTCCTTAGGACAGTGGCAAAGATTCACAAGCTTCTTCTGGCTGAGCGAGGCAACTTGGAACTTCAGCGTCGTTCTTGGGAAAGGGATATGAATAACCGCATTTCCTTGCTCCGTCCGTTGCTCCTTCTTTTCCTCTAGGAATGTTACTGTGGCTGAGACTAACTATAAGATCTTGACTCAATGGTACAGAGACCCCCTGACCATTCATCATTACTACCCTGGTGTCTCTTCTGCTTGCTGGAGATGTGCTTCCAGTGTAGGCTCTTTGGGTCATATTTGGTGGTCTTGTCTGCTTTTGGTTCCTTATTGGGAAGCAGTACATAAGGAAATGTCGTCTTCTTTAGGCCTCACTTTCACCCCTCAAGTCTTCCTGATATAGCTAAATCTAGGCATGAGCAGATCCTCCTTTCCCACCTCCTTACGGTGGCTAGGATGTGTGTTCTTTGTTATGGAAATCTGACACCCCACCCTCATTAGCTCTGTGGAAGCAGAAAGTCAATTACATACTGACCCTTGAGAGACTTACTCTTCCTTTATCTGGAGTAGAACCCACCTTTACTGACATTTGGGCTTTTGGTACCTTTCACACAATATCTCGATGTGAATAGTGTATTATTCTCCCATTTTCTGACTCTCTAGGGGTACAAGTGGATCGTGGACTACGATATCCACATATGACTCCCAGCCATGGGTGTCTGGAGGGGGGGCAAGGGGGGGAACTTGCCCCCTACTACAATTACCCCCTCCATATAAACAAAGGGGCTGGTTGGGCTGGCCTGGGGTCATATTATGGCTTTGCCCCCCCCCTCCCGGAAAAATTTCTACAGGCACCACTGCTCCCAGCTCACACATTCCCCTTCCCTTCTTCTCCCTTTCCCCTTCCTCCCCCTGTTCTTCCTTTCCCCTCTTTCTCTCTATCTGTTTTTCCTACTACACTTTTGTCTACTTGTTCTTACTTTTTTATTCTTCTTTTCTTTCTTTCTTTCTTTCTTTCTTTCTTTCTTTCTTTCTTTCTTTCTTTCATCTTTTCTCTCTTACCTTCTTACCTTGTTACAACTTTATTCTCATTATCCCTGTTGTCTTCTGGGCATACCCCAGTACTTTTTTTCTGTTTCGCTCCTTTTGTCACTTTACATTTTATATTGATGTTATATGTCTTTCTCTCAATAAAGCTTTCAAACTTAAAAAGAAAACAAAAGTACCATAGGGCTCTGCATGTGAGAACTTGTTATCACCAGCAATGCAATCTAAGCCTCAATTACAACAACCTTGAGCAATTATGGATAAAAACAACTGCATCCCAGGGGACAAATAAAAATCTGTAAAATTCCCAGTGACATAACTTGCGCTTGTATCACATTTAGTGCTAGAGGGGTCTCTAATGCTTTGGAGACTTGTATAGCATTCAAAATTTCAAAACCCCCATTTCAATCAATGGAAATGTTTGTCAGACACCAACAGCTCACACCAAAACAAACTATGCAACTCCTATGCAGTTAACATAAGAACAATGTCATGTGTATACAGTGTGCACATTTTAATAACAAACATAACATTGGTTTTGTGTTAACTGAGCATGAGTTGGTATAGTTTGTTTTGGTGTTTTATAGAGTTTAAAGAGATTGACTGGCGATCTCTGGTCTGCACATGCAAAATTGGACAATTAGCAGTGTTTTTATGGTTACTCCTTCCCCCCCATATGGCTGACAGAAGCCATTTTGGGGTTGGACAGTGCAGAGCAGATTACTAAAACATTATTGGCCTTTAAGTACGATGGGTGTATGTAGTGGTGAGTACAATGAGCAATAGACTTCAATAGACATCTTGATTCACAGTGGCCAGGCCATTAGGATTTTCTGCACAGATTAATTAGGGGTTTTATTATTATTAGGAGATGTTTTTGTTTTATGTCTGATTGAGACTGATTTAATTAGAAAACTGGAACAATTCTTGCCAAACCATAGATATTCCCAAAATCCCCATTAATTTGAAAGGGTCTTTTAACTCCTTAAAATCCAGAGACATCAATGATTTGCATTTTTTTCATCTTCAAATTAGTTAAAAACCCACCAGTTAAATCAGTGGGAGTTTTTATTTGTCTCCTATGATTCAGGTGGTTTGTCAGGAATCGTGACAGTTCTACTTTGTACATCAGCCTCTCAAGATTCAGGCGCTCCCCTAGGCACAGAAGGGTGAATGTATACATTTGGCAGTGCAGCTCCAATGGCATGAGCCTCCAGTGGCAGTGGCTACACTTCAGGATATGTACTAGAGAGTATGATATTGCAGTATATATGCGTGGAAAGTCTCCACCAGTGTTAGTACATTAATGCCAGCAAACTCCATTCCCCAGCCCAATCGCAATCGTAGGCACAGGGGCATAATGTAACTTTGACCATTTTCCCTGCTGTTTGTTTAATACAAGAGGTAAACCCATACAGTGCTAGAGAGATATTCAATGCATTGGATACACTCCAAAATGGCAACTGACTGTCCCTGTGCCCTTGGCGCAAGCAGCATTAAGGGGAGAAATGTTGCAGTGAGTAAATAGGGGACAGGCAGGCATAGAGTTAGAAAACAAAATCTTTTTTTCACCACCTTTATATATACAAAATATGTATAATTGTTCTCCCTTCTGGTACTCCAAGATGAGTCATCTATCACACAGGTAGTGCTCTATTGGCAGGCCTTCTCTCCTGAAGATAATGTGCTGATGAGGCCGGGACTGAATTCTGAGCCCTGATGGACCAGAGGGAGAACAAAACTAGAGTCTGAAAAGAAATCTTAGGGCTCAGTTGTTAGTCCCAAGCAACAAACTGAAATGGGTGCTCGTGCAGCCCCATAGGCTATACTGAAGGGCTTTTAACCCCTTAAGGACAGGCCGCGAGCGCACTTAAGGACTACAGAGCTTTTTTTTTCTTCTTTACTACTATCCGATGTGGGGAGCCCTGAAATCCATGACGTGCCAGGACCATCACTGGTCCTTTAGAGAAGGTTTCTCATGACGGTTCTGGCATGTTATGGGTCCTTAAGGGGTTAAGCCTGATTTTATTGCTCTGTGGAGGCTGAGCTCAGCCTGCAGTGATCCACACATTTGAGCGTTGCTTTCCAGCCCGCTTCCAGCTGAAGGGTTCAGTTTTCTGAACTCTTATACAGTTACAGGAGCCATTCACATCTGCCCCCATAGGAAGAGACTTGGTAAACTGTGATAATTGTCCTTTAAAGTGAAGTGTTTGGGTCTGTATCACAGTACAGGCATAATACATTTGGCATCTGTATCCTTGTATCGGTGCTTGGAGTCATTATGTAGGGCAACCTGGATCTTTGTCTGTGTTTAGGCATTCAGCATGTCTATGAGGATTTAGACTCCATGGGGAACAAATAACAATTACTACCTAAATGGGGTTTTTAACCCCTTGAATGTTTGAGAGGTCATCAACATATTGCAAATGCAGTGGAGACCTCTCTAGCATTCAATGAGATAAAAGCCCCATTTAAAACAATGTACATGTCTAAATATCCCTATGGTGAAGTTGACTGGCTCAAGAACAAGATGAGGATAATGGGGTGGGGGGGGGTAGCATGGTCTTCTAGCTCAGTAGTTCCCAATCCCAGTCCTCGGGTGTCACCAACAGGCGATGTGTTTAGGATCTCCCTTTTGAGCACAAGTGAGTTAATCAGTGTCTTTACCATTTTAAATCTCACTCACCTATAGCCATGCAGGAAAATCCTTGATTTGATAGTGGTCTCTGATGACCCACTGGTGTAGCATACACATAATGCATAGTAGAATTTGAAATGGGGAAGTGGTAACTATACTTACATTGTATTTACAAAACATCTGAAAAATAATTATCCAGCAATGAGGTTTTCTGTTCATAAAATATTATTTGCCCTGTAGTGCCTTATTCGTGAAACTTCCCTTAAATTTCAGACACAATCAGCTGTATTTCCCACAAGATATATCTGTGAAGAATTTCTGATTTCTTATCTGTATTTTTGTAATGAAAAAACCTTTTGCCACAGTGTATGTGAGCACACTGATTCACAGTTTTAATGCAAGAGTGGAAAGCAACTCACGTTTAACCCTTTGAATGCCGGAGGGGTACACAACGCATTACTTTTCAATGCATTGCATTCTCCTCCGGCACTCAAAGGGTTAACCGATTAAAGAATGAAAGCTATTTCACATCTTATGGAACACCTCAAATTTTATGTTTCTTGCTCTGTTTGTTAAATGAGGTTTCATCAGTTTATTGTGTAGCGTACCCAGGCAAACTATATATTGTTTTCTTTCGGATACAATAATCTTTCAATTGGTACCATATGTAAATATATATATCCCCTATTTTATTCATAAATATACATAATACACAAAAAAACACAATTTTTACAAGTTTCTGCCCTGTGCTGTTTGTAACCAGTCAGTGTTTTGTTATAAGATATCCCCAAATAAATGTGACTCTTTCTCCCATTTATGGAAACACCCTACGTGCATAGGTTTTCTGTTTTGTGGTAAATGTGGGGATAGCTTTATAGAATGCTTTAAATTTAAGTACAATTATTTTTATTTCCTTCTTATTTTGAAACTATAATTGTATGTGAAGTACAAGTTTCCTGTAACAGCCTGTACCTCTCACTACCTCGCACTAGAGCAATGGATCATGTGTAGGGTTTCCACCTTTTGTTCAAAAAAATACCGGCCATGGCATTCCCTCCATAGACTTAACATTGGAAAGAAGCCAATTTTTTACCGGCCTGCCAGTAAAATACCGGCTGGGTGGCAACCCTAATCATGTGCCTTTAGCAAAAGGTTCGCATTACGTTCAGCCCATTCACAAAATGTTTCTGCTGTATTTAGTAAAAATGATTCCTGTTGGTCTTGGAAAGCCAGGGATCTGGGCAGGTGGGCTTGCTATCTGTACTAGCAAAAACAAAAGATACTTATCAGGTGCCTAGTCAGTGAGCGGATTCCTCGGGGTACTGTGGAATCTCGTGTGCTGCCATCTTAATGTGGGTACCACAGATTGCAGCCCATGTAACTGTATCCAGAAAACAAAGAAAAAGAAAACAAGACAGTGTAACACCAAACTCTAAGCATAGCGATGATCAGTACAATGAATTTAATGCCCCACTTCCCTTATTGATCTACTCACATGTATGGGAGCCTTCTCCTGCCTCCCTGTATAGTCAGTGTGATTTCTTATATGATGAATAGCTTTTAAGCATTTTACTGTATGGTAATAGCCTTACCATTTGATACTGTTAGTATTGTAATTTTTATATAAATATATATAATACAATAAAGATATGCACCTTCCCACTAGCCCTTTATACATTTACTAGTTTTAAAGCCTGTGTACACGGGCCAATACTGGTGGCGCTGCAGTCACGTGCAGTACTGACTGCCCAAACGCGCAGCGGATGATATAGAGCTGGGCGCTCCGAATTCAGACCGTGGTCCTCTCTGCACACCTTCCTGAGACCAATCCATCCCAGGAAGATGCGCAGAGGGGACTCCAGTCTGAATTCGGAGCGCCCCACTCCATATCAGCTGTGGCACGGGCAGTCTGTACTGCGAATGTCTGCAGCGCGCACAGCCGTCTCTACTGCGCATGATGACTTCTGACAAACATCCTTTGCGTATTATAATATAGGACGGTATATAAGGGTCTACTCCCCTCCTATTATTGATTAGGTATATCCTATATAATAATTCGCTAGGATGTTTGTCAGAAGCCGCCATGCCCAGTACAGACTGCCCATATGCACAGAATGCTGGGAGTTCTGTGCTGGGAGCATTCTGTGCTTTCGGGCAGTCTCTACAGTGCATGACTGCGTTGACGGCAGGATGCAGAGCAGGACCGGCCTCTTAACCCTTTGAGTGCCAGAAGGGTACGCAGTGCATTGCAAAGCAATGCGTACCCCTCTGGCACTCAAAGGGTTAACATCACCTGGACTTTGGCCCGTGTACATGGGCTTTTACACTAGTTGATTTATAAAATGTTCCCGTAATACCTCCATATCTTTTGATATAGTCCTATTATTCTATATATATGGTCTACCATCTTTGGGAACTACATTTAATCAGTATTTGCCTAACTACTACCATAGAGGGTGTTTATGGGTGTCATAGCCTGGAGTGACTTTGAGATTCCAGTGCATGCTGAATATACTGGGAGGCAGGAGAAGCCTCCCATACATGTGAGTAGATCAACAAGGGAAGTGGGGCATTAAATTCATTGTACTGATCATTGCTACGCTTAGAGATAAGTGTTACACTGTCTTGTTTTCCTTTCCTTGCTGTCTCTACTGGCAGCACATCCCTCTGGATCGCAGTGAGTTCAAAGTGAAAGTGTGGAGGGATGATCGGACCATCTAGCTTTACTAAGGGGAGACTCTGGCTGAATTTCACAGTTTGTTTCAATCTCCTGGAAGCAGACAGGGCATTTTGTTACTGTTAACAGCTCATCTGGTCTGTTAAATGGACCAGTGCCATTTGTAAATGGTACCCAGGGTGAACTCTCCTAAAAAGAGCACTGTTTATAGACTGCACTATGGTCCTTAAAGGGGTTAAGTTTGCTTCCAAATAAGTAGTTCTACATCTCCCGAAAATTCTCCTCCAGTTGATAATTGTAAGCCCTGTGAATGTGAGAGGGGTGTATAACACATTACAAAGCATTGTGTTATGAACTGCATAGTGTTAAACAAGGGTTGTATTACCAGTACAGATGCAGACATTTCTTATTATTCAGATATACTCAGTATGGCAGTGATGTGCAACAGGTGGCCCCCCAGCCTGTTCTCTGGTTCAGTATGACTTTCACATCTTATTGTAACCCAACAAAGCATCCATCCTATTTCTTTTGCCTTACTGCATACCTCTCTTTACACTACCTTAACCCCTTGGGTGCTAGAGTGGTCTCCAACACATTGCAAAGCAATGCATTGGAGATCTCTCTACCATCCAAGGGGTTGTTGTGAAAGTATTTTACCAGGAAGAATACACTGAGATTGTCTCTTGTTTTCAAGTATGCCCTGAACTCATTTTATCTGCCTCAGAAGGGTGAAAGGCTGAGATGACCTTGCCCAGACTAGAACCTGCAACCTTACGGTTTGAATTGATTCTACAGCTGCAGCTTTAACCAACTGAGCCACGTCACCGGCTTAATCTGCTTTTCTCAACTGCAAATTTTTAAACATAATTTGTGTCCTTTTGGCAGACTTGAAGGCCCACATATACAACCGTTGAAGTGAAACTGGTTGCCATCACAGCATTTGGGCACAGTATACTTTATTATGTCACATAAGACTTCTTCTGCCGAAGAAAACAAGGGGTTCTCACTGCTAGGAGAGGCCTTATTCAAAGGTTATTAGAGACTGGCTTGTTGGAGATGATGGGATTTGGAGTGCTGGAGGGTGCCTACTGCTACAGAGCTAACTTGCATTTTTACTAGGGTTGCCACCCAGCCGGTATTTTACCGGCAGGCCGGTAAAAAATTGGCTTCTTTCAAATGTTAAGTCTATGGAGAGAATGCCTTGGCCAGTATTTTTTTTTTAATAAAAGGTGGAAACCCTAATTTTCACACAAGTCTGGGTTAAAGGTTTGTGAGGCCATTTCATTGCAAGGTACATCTGTTCCTATTACAGGCAATGAAAAGGCTGTGTTTGTGACACTCTGTTTTCTATATACTGCAGTAGCAACAGCACCCCCACAAAATGGAATGGCAACAGAAAATATTAAATCTAAACTTTCACAAATATGCTACTTTTTGCTATAATAAATTCCAAATAAAGGAGTGGGAGCACCTTTGTTTTACTCAAATAGAAAAGCTTTACAAATCATATGTTGTTCTTTTCTTCACAATAAAGGTTTATTATCCCTTTAATATGAGAACAACTTAGTGGAATAAAGCACAACATATAAAGTGCATATCTGGTCTATACACTGCAGCTAAAAGCTGATTTATAGTGTTCAGTGTTTGCCTTTAACTACTACTCCCCAAACACAAAGTAATAAGGTCTATATGTCTTCTTGCTTGCTGTTAATGTCCCTAATCCCTAAATAAGAGGAGCGCAACAATTCTCTTCCCTGCACTTGTTCATCTGGTAGGTCTATTAATGTTTGTTGATCTCTAGTTATACTATTTTTTTACATAACCCCTGTGGCCTCCTGCCAGTTTCTCTCTGCAGAGTCAATAAACAGATGTAGATCTCCAAGGTTAATGTGCATAGAATTAGTTTAACCACATAACTGCTGCCATTTCAGAGATGAAAACAACCAATACTCACTCATGCAGGAAGTTGAGCAGCACACTAAGTTTGACAATTGTTATATATTTACCACTGTCTCAGTCTCTCTTACTTTTGTTCTGTCTTGGTCTTTCTTACTTGCTCTCTCTCATTCTGTCCCTCTTATTATTTCTTTCCTCTGTCATTCTCTTTTGCTGTCACTCAGTGTGACCAGATGGAATAATTTAGAACTATAACATTTGAAATATTGATCACTCTTTTGTACATTGTGTGACATTTGGTAAATCTGGGGAATCAGATTGCAGAGTGGGCTGTTAAGTCCAGCACTCTGGCTTGTTTAAAGAATACTCCATGTGCTAAGGAATGTGAATTGACTTGTGCTGTGCTTCACTGACCAGTCAGGGGAGGTTATTATGGACCAGTTAAAATGTCCCTTTTTCAAGCACTAATTTGTATTCTTATCTTGATAAGAGTGTCTGGAAGTGTATATAAGCAGTGTGTTTTATCAATAAAGGCTGTTCTGTTCTACCCTCCTTAATACAAGTCTTGGCTGTATTTCTGTAGGGGGTTGGGCTGGGGATTCTCACCTTAGCCACTGCAGGAGCGAATTAACTTGCCTCGCCGCTCTACTGGCGTAGGGCCTCTGGAAACCCCACCTAGGATTCTGCAGCTAAATTCACTAGCTCTGCCAGTCTGCCTGGAGGCAGCATCCAGTTGTTCCTGCCTGAGTATCCAGGACCTCCAGGAAGCAGCAGGGCTCCAGCCATCTGGGGAAGAGGGGCAGCAGCAGCAGTGGTTCAGGAACCGATGACCCCCAAAAGGGTCCGGTAAATCCTGGTACCGTCACATTTGGTGGCAGTGAGGTGGGATGCCGTCTTCCTAAAGGCATCCAAACCACCAACGGGACAATCTCTATAGGGAGATTTGGCTGGAGCCAATTGCAAGCATATGGAAGGGTTCTACAAGAAGCTGAAGCGATCCACGTTAAAAGAGATCCTAACTGCCAGAGGTGGAGATGCAAATGGACCCAGAAAGACTGATTTGATTGAGGCTTTGATGCAGATGGACCGCCTATCAGTTGGAACCGCTATCCCTGCAAGCCTGCAGACCAGCATGGGATCCAGGGAGAGCTCTACAGAGCATGAGGATGCCTTCACCCGAGATGTCAAGATCCGGCTTGCTTTTTATGGGCCCAATCCATCTGCTGAGGTAGTGGATAGAGTCATGGCCATGGTGACTCAGGAGAGGACAGCAGAAAGGGAGGAATGCCTAAGGATGGCAGAACTGGTGAGAGGCCCGAGAGACTCTGGATTTCCATGGAGCTGTGGATCCAGAAAGGGCAAACTGCCTCATCAAGCCTTCAGGGTGTTTGAGGAGAGCACTGGAGACATAGACGGGTACCTGCAAGATTTTGAGAGGCAATGTGCCCTCTGTGAGATTGATCAGAGAGACTGGGTAAAAATTCTGGTGGGCAAGCTGACTAGATGTGCAGCCGAGGCATATCGAGCCCTATCTGATTAAGTCAGCCACGAATATGCTGAGGTGAAAAGGTGCCTGCTTGCCCGGTATGCAGTTACCCTGGAAGCCTACAGGCGGAAGTTCCGGGATACCCGACGGCGGCAACAGGACTCTTAAGTGGAATGGGTGTACCGCATGGACCGTGCTTGTGCCAACTGGCTACTGGGCTGCAATGCAAAGACTATGGAGGATTGTCAGCAGCTTTTACTACTGGAGCAATTCTTTCAACATACGCCTCCTGAAGTTAGGGATTGGGTAAGGGAACGTGATCCAGCTACAGTAGGGGAAGCAGCCAAGTTAGCAGACAAATATGTGGAAACCCGATGGAGTGGGCCCTAGCCCTCTCCAGTCCCCCCCACATGATCTAATGCCACCCCTCGAGGGATCCAGGTACCAGGGCCCTGCTCCATTCCCATCACTAGCCACCAGCCCAGTAGAAGGCGCAGTTCTGGCCTGCAGTGCTATAATTGTTTGCAGCTGGGACACGTTCGGAGCAACTGCCATCAGAGACGGCCCAGACCTAGACCCCTGCCCCAGAGGCAAGTATCTCCACTGGTCCCACCCCAGAATGCTCCAAGACAAGCCTACTGTATAGAAAGATATGTGGAGGCTCAAGAGAATGGGCCTTGTCGCTCTCCTGTACAATCCAAAGGAATTACTACGGACACTCGAATGGGCCAGATACCACATCTCAGCTCCATTCCCATCAGTCACAACCAGCCCAGTAGAGGGCACCGCTATGGACTGCAGTGTGATGATTGTTTGCAGCCTGGGCTCGTTCGGAGCAATTACCCTCACAGACAGTCACAGCCTGGGCTCTTGCCCCAGCAGCCGGTATCTATACCGGTCCCACCCCGGAGTGCACCAAGACAAGCCTACTGTGGAGAGGACCCTGGCACTGAACCTATGGAGTATAATTTATCCATGCCCATGGGAGTGGATTACAATAGTGCCCCTTTTGGCAGGGACGAAGTGTGGGGACCGATCCACGAGGTGAGCCTGGTCCAAACCGCCAGCACAGATAACCGAGGACACCATGGTCAGACAGTGCTGGTGAACGGGCAGCCAGCCAAGGGGGTCACAGACACTGGGGCCACAATCACTATGGAACAACCCCACCGGGTCCCTCACAGGCAGAGAACTGGCCGGACAGTGGCAGTACAAGTTGCTGGAGGAGCCATTTACCAGATTCCCTTGGCCCTGATCACACTGGATTGGGGTGGTGGTGAAAGAGACTGTGAGGTGGGAGTGATATCTGGCATCCCAGCTGAGGTACTGTTAGCAAATGATTTGGGGTATCTTACCAGTGCCTTCGCAAGCTCCATGTCTGTACAACCCCAAAGGTGGCTGCATTTCTGAATGTGGTTGTAGGAAAAATGGACAGTTGTTACACAGCTGGAGCTTCTCCCTCCACCTTTACCATTCAGTGCGGACCTAGCAGGTCCAACAAAAAGGCTGATAGACTATCCTGGCAAGAAGATACCTGAAAGACTTTGTGGACAGTGCAGAGGTAGATCCGTTGGGATCACACCTGGTCTGTCCAAGACTTGGGGGGGAGTAGTGTGACCAGATGGAATAATTTAGAACTATAACATTTGAAATATTGATCACTCTTTTGTACATTGTGTGACATTTGGAAAATCTGGGGAATCAGATTGCAGAATGGGCTGTTAAGTCCAGCACTCTGGCTTGTTTAAAGATTACTCCATGTGCTAAGGAATGTGAATTGACTCCTGCTGTGCTTCACTGACCAGTCAGGGGAGGTTATTATGGACCAGTTAAAATGTCCCTTTTTCAAGCACTAATTTGTATTCTTATCTTGATAAGATTGTCTGGAAGTGTATATAAGAAGTGTGTTTTATCAATAAAGGCTGTTCTGTTCTACCCTCCTTAATACAACTCTTGGCTGTATTTCTGTAGGGGGTTGGGCTGGGGATTCTCACCTTAGCCACTGCAGGAGCGAATTCACTCGCCTCGCCGCTCTACTGGCGTAGGGCCTCTGGAAACCCCACCTAGGATTCTGCAGCTAAATTCACTAGCTCTGCCAGTCTGCCTGGAGGCAGCATCCAGTTGTTCCTGCCTGAGTATCCAGGACCTCCAGGAAGCAGCAGGGCTCCAGCCATCCGGGGAAGAGGGGCAGCGGCGGTTCAGGAACCGATGACCCCAGAAGGGTCTGGTAAATCCTGGTACCGTCACACTCAGTTATTTTTTTACTCTTGATCTCTTTCTCTTACCCTGTTCCTGCCTCTCCTTCAGTGTGTCCCAGTGTCTCTTACTCTCTCTTTATGTTGGTCTCACTGTCTTGAGTTCTTGTACTCTGTCTGTCAGTCTCTCCTGATATCTCACTTTTGTTTCCTTTATTTGTCTGTCATGTTCTCTCACTCTTGCTCTATCAGTCTAGCTCTGTCTGTCTCAGTATCTCACTCTTGCTCTATCAGTCTAGCTCTGTCTGTCTCAGTATCTCACTCTTGCTCTATTTGTATCAGTCTTTCAGTCTAGATCCCTGTCACATTTTCTCATTTTTGCTGCCTTTCTGTCCCATTCTCTCTTGTTCTCTCTTGCTCTTTCTCATTCTCACTCCAGCCCTCTCTGTCTGTATCAGTCTCTCAGTCTTGATCTGCCTGTCTCAGGCTCTCACGCTAGCTCTGTCTTTCTCAATCTCTGTCTTGTTGTTTGTCTCTTACACTAGCGCTCTCTGTCTCTCCCCCTAGCTGTCTCTCATTCTTGCTCTTTCTTAGTCTCTTACTCTAGCTCTTAATTTAGCTCTCTCTGTCTGTCTCAGTTTCTCAATCTAGCTCTGTCTGTCTCAGTCTTGCCTTATCTGTCTCACTATCTTACTCTAGCTCTCTCTGTCTCAGTCTCCCTGTCTTGCTCTGTATCTCTGTCTCTTACTCTTGCTCTCCAGGTGTCTCAGCCTCTTGCTCTGTCTGTCTCTCTTGTTCTCTCACTCTTGCTCTGTCTGTTTTAGTCTATCACTCTTGTTATGTCTTTGTCAGTATCTCACTCATGCTATAAACGTCTCAGTCTCTCACTCTTGCTCTGTCTGTCTGTCTCTCACCCTTGCTCTGTCTATCTCAGTCTCTCACCCTTGCTCTGTCTATCTCAGTCTCTCACCCTTGCTCTGTCTATGTCAGTCTCTCACTCTTGCTCTGTCTGTCTCAGTCTCTTACTCTTGCTCTCTGTCTCAGTGTCTCACTCTTGCTCTGTCTATCTCAGTCTCTCACTCTTGCTCTCTGTTTCAGTCTCTCACTCTTGCTCTGTCTATCTCAGTCTCTCACTCTTGCTCTGTCTATCTCAGTCTCTCACTCTTGCTCTCTGTTTCAGTCTCTCACTCTTGCTCTGTCTATCTCAGTCTCTCACTCTTGCTCTGTCTATCTCAGTCTCTCACTCTTGCTCTGTCTATCTCAGTCTCTCACTCTTGCTCTGTCTATCTCAGTGTCTCACCCTTGCTCTGTCTATCTCAGTCTCTCACCCTTGCTCTGTCTATCTCAGTCTCTCACTCTTGCTCTGTCTATCTCAGTCTCTCACTCTTGCTCTGTCTATCTCAGTGTCTCACCCTTGCTCTGTCTATCTCAGTCTCTCACTCTTGCTCTTTCTGTCTCAGTCTCTTACTCTTGCTCTCTGTCTCAGTGTCGCACCCTTGCTCTGTATGTCCAAGTCTTTTCCTCCCTAGTATTGCTGTCTGTCTTTTTCCCTCTCTCTCCTACTCTTGCTCTGTCTGTCTGTCTCAGTGAGAGAATATATACATTATTTAACCAGGCACTGGAGTCCATTTTCCTTTCCTCCGCCTATCTGACTTACTAAGCTGCTTATGTCTTATAGTCTTCTCTTGACATTGCTTTCACCAAGTTGAGGTCAGTGGGGAAGTATATGATCATTATGGGATGGTCTTTCCTCTGCTACTTGTTGTTAGTGATATTATAACAAGGCTCAGAGTAGATTGGTGTAGCCTGCTGCACTTTTACTTGGCATACTGTGGGGCAGGCATAAGGGGTTCACAGGCATTAAAGTCTTAACTATGCTATATTCTGTGTGCTGGTAGACAGTATAGCGGTCATACACTCTGGTGCATACCCCCAAGTGTAACCGCTGGAGTTGTCTCTTGATCTTCTTCTGTCTGTCAGTCAATGTTGTTCTTTCTCTCACCCTTTTTCTATGTCTTCTCACTTTTTCACTCACTCTTGCTCTCTGTTTGTCTCAGTGACTCTTACTATCTCTCTGTCTGTCTCAGTCTCTATTATTATCCCTCTGTCTGTCTGTCTCAGTGACTCTTACTATCCCTCTGTCTGTTTTTTCTTACTCTGCCTTTGTCTGTCTCAATGACTCTTACTATCTCCCTGTCTGTCTCAATGACTCTTACTCTCTTACTTTCCATCTGTCTCAGTTACTCTTACTGTCCCACTGTCTGTCTCAGTCTCTCTTACTATCTGTCAGTCTCTCTTACTATCCCTCAGTCTCTCTTGCTATCCCTCTGCCTGCCTCAATGACTATTACTATCCTTCTGTCTGTCTCAGTGATTCTTACTAACCCCCTCTCTGTCTCAGAGTGACTCTTACTATCCCTCTGTCTGGCTCAGTCTCTCTGTCTCTTTTACTACCCTCCGTCTCTCTTACTCTGTCTGTCTCAGTGACTCTTACTATCCCTCTGTCTGGCTCAGTCTCTCTGTCTCTTTTACTACCCTCCGTCTCTCTTACTCTGTCTTTCTCAGTGACTCTTATTATCCCTCTGTCTTAGTATCTCTTACTCTTTCTCTGTCTGTCTCAATGACTTACTACCCCTCTGTATCAGTGACTCTTACTCTCCCTCTTTCTGTCTGTCTCAGTTTCTCTTCCTATCCCACTTTCTGTCTGTCTCAGTCTCTCTCTTACTATCCCTCTGTCTCAGTAGCTCTTACTATCCCTCTGTCTGGCTCAGTCTCTCTGTCTCTTTTACTATCCTTCGTCTCTCATACTATCCCTCTGTCTCAGTGGCTCTTACTATGGCTCTGTCTCAGTCTCTCTTATTATCCCTCTGCCTGTCTCAATGACTCTTATTATCCCTCTGCCTGTCTCAATGACTCTTATTATGCCTCTGTCTGTCTTGCTGATTCTTACTAACCCTCTGTCTGTCTCAGTGACTTACTATCCCTATGTCTGTCTCAGCCTCTCTTACTATCCCTCTGTCTGTCTCAGTGAATTAATATCCCTTTGTCTGTCTCATTGACTCTCACTATCCCTCTGACTGTCATAGTATCTCTCACTCTGCCTCTGTTTCAGTGACTCTTACTATCCATCTCTCTGACTCAGTAACTCTTACAATGCCTCTATCTGTCTCAGTGATTCTTACTAACCCCCCTGTCTGTCTCAGTGAGTCTTACTATTCCTCTATCTGTCTGTCTCAGTCTCTTACTCAGTCTTGCACTTTCTCAGTCTCTTACTCATGCATTCCGTGTTTATCATTATGCCTGTCTCAGTCTCTCTTTCTCACTTTTAAGCATTACAGTCCCTTTAAACAAATTAAGAGCTAATTATTCTTATAGGTAAAATTTCCCTTTTAAATTGTCTATAAATGATTACTCTTTAGTACCACCATTATAGTAGCAGACATTGTAGAATATAGCTATTGTATAGTTAAAACCTATTAGTTAAACTTCAGTCAGTTGCCACAGCCATCAGTATGCCTACAGGCAACATTTGCCAATTTTGGAATCATTATAGCCTGTTATATATGAACTCTCTTGTGTCATCTGGTTGAAGCTTAATGGGGGAGATTTAAAAAGTGGAGTTAATCGAAAAGCGTTAAAATGGTTGTAAGATTGTCTCTGGTAGTTATAAAAGTATTAAGGACAGTTTAGAAAGCCATAATGCCGTGTAGTATGTTTTTTTTTTATGGAGTAAGTAAGTTTGTAAGAAGTGGTTCAGCATTTTTATAAAGAAATGTTGCTTTTTACATTTTAGAGACAGAATTTTTTCCAAGTATTTAAGGCCATGTCTGACTTGTTCTTATTCTTTACTTTCACCACAATTATAAATGTACCTAGAATACCTTATAAATACCAACACTCAATAGGGAATAAGGACATTTTAAGGATCTGTTTGCAAAACGAACAAGAACACTTTTTATAAATCTCCCCCAATGTCACCAAAGAACAGCTTGTTTTCCATGACATGTATGTTCAAAAGAAAAGTTGGGAGTTCTGGGGAAAACCAATGTTAATATAGGTGGAAACTAAAAATCCCCTTTGATAAAAATATATATTATAATCCCTCGAATGTTAGAGTGCTCTCCAGCACATTGTGAAACAAAGCACTGAGACCTCGTAAGGATTTAGGGGTTAAAAGTCCCATTTAAGTCAACGGGAATTTGGTACAATCAGTTTGCACCAGAACATACACCCCTAAGATTGTAATATCTGTTTCACATGGTATCTGTCACACCTTGTATTTCTCATAAACCTTTAGGTGCTAGAGAGGATTGCAGTGCATTATGACTTTATATTATACAAGAGTTAACCCTTTGAGTGCCAGAGTGGTACGGGACGTATTGCTATGCAATGTGTTCCGTACCCATCTGGCACTCAAAGAGTTAAACAAGCTTTATATTTAAAAGAGAGAGTTTTTCCTTGTTAGTATGCATAGATCGAATCATGTCTGTTGGAATGTACAAGTTATAATGTGTTTGCAGCCAATACATCAATGTACACTTATCTTCCCCAAGCCATGAATCCATTTCAGCTGCTCCATTCAAATTAAGAATGCTAATTTACACAGCCTATTCAGTTTCAGATGTGATTTCTAACCTCTTTTGAAACAGCGAGGCTGCGAGTGGCCACAGATTGCACTCAGCCATGCGTGACTCTGTATTGTGTACTGACCGCTGGGGACAGTTTGAGACTATGAAAGAGGCAGCATAGAAATGGCACTTAGACTTAAACAGGCTTCAGCGACAATATGATGGAAATTTTTAAAGCTGCGTGCAACTGGAAATGAATTGGGGAAGGGGCAATAATGTTAACCAGACTACTCAAGTGTACATTACATTTCCTGAGAACTGACACATGGGCTCATTTTTTTATTTTTTTTCTAGACAGTGTATCTGAAATACAAAGAAGTCAGAATACAGAAATAAACTGGGAAAAGTAGCAGAGGCAACAAAGCAGGGGCATTTAACTCAGTATATAATCCCTTGGAGGGAGGAGATCCCCAGTGCATTGCTTTCCAATTAGTTTGAAAATGCTCTAGAATGTGAGGGGTTAAAGGAACACGTAAACCTCTTATTATTAACCACCCACATATCTTAACCTTTGAACTGAAGAGGAAATTCAAACTCTATGGAATTATGTTAAATGGACACAAAATTTAGCCCCCAATGTGCTTTTTTCATGCAGTAGTTTTTCACAGCACACCTAATTGAATGCTTTACTGTGTTTGAAAAACTACTGTCGACTGTTTTTTTTTAGGGGGTTTTTGGAACAGAACAACTGCATCAAGGCCTTGGTTTTACTTTTATGATTGTCTGTATAACCACTTAATTACTGCACGTATTGTACCCTCTGTATACAAAATGTAAACTGTAAAGTGCACCTGTTGGCACTATATAAACAAAAATCTTATATATACAGTACTGTGCAAAAGTTTTAGACATGTGTCAAAAATACTGTACAGTAAGAATGCTTTCACAATTTGAAGTTAATAGTTTATTAACAAAGTGAGTCAACAGAAGACAAATTTAAATCAATATTTGTGTGACCACCATTTGCCATCAGCATCAATTCTTTTAGGTACACTTGCACAAAGTCAGGGATTTTGTAGGCATGTAGTCAGGTGTATGATTAAACAATTATACCGACAGGTGCTAATGATCATCAATTTGATATGTGGGTTGAAACACAATCATTAACTGAAACAAAAACAGCTGTGTAGGAGGAATAAAACCTGTGTGAGAAACAGCCAACTCTGCTAACAAGGTGAGGTTGCTGAAGACAGTTTAATGTCAAAAGTCATACACCAAGTCAAGATTGAAAATGGCAAAAAAGACACAGCATACTTATACTGCATCAGCAAGGTCTCTCCCAAGCAGAAATTTCAAGGCAGACAGGGGTTTCCAGATGTGCTGTCAAAGCTCTTTTGAAGCAGCACAAAGAAACAGACAACACTGAGGACTGTAGATGCAGTGGTTGGCCAATGAAACTTAGTGCAACAGATGAAAGACACATCATGCTTACTTCCTTTTGCAAGTGGAAGATGTCCAGCAGTGCCATCAGCTCAGAATTGGCAGAAAAGAGTGGGATTCCCATCTACTGTCCAGAGAATTCTGGTCTCAAGTGGTCTTCATGGAAGATGTGCAGCCAAAAAGCCATACCTCCAACTTGAAAACTAGGCTAATTGACTCAACTATGCACGAAAACACAGGAACAAGGGTGCAGAAAAATGGCAGCAGGTGCTCTGGACTGATGAGTCAAAATTTTAAATACTTAGCTGTAGCAGAAGGCAGTTTGTTTGCAGACGAGCTGGAGAGGGGTACAAAAACGAGTGTCTGCAGGCAAAAGTGAATCATGATGAAGGGTCTTTGCAAGTGTTGGGCTGCATTTCTGCAAATGGAGTTGGGGATTTGGTCAGAATTAATAGTCTCCTCAATGCTGAGAAGTATAGGCAGATAATTATCCATCAGAGAGGCATCTGACTGGCCCCAGATTTATTCTGCAGCATTAAAATGACCCCAAACATATAGCCAAAGTCATTAAGAACTATCTTCAGCATAAAGAAGAACAAGGAGTCCTGGAAGTGATGGTATGGCCCCCACAGAGCCCTGATCTCAATATCATCGACTCTTTCTGGGATTACATGAAAAGACAAAGCAACTGAGGCTGCCTAAATCCACAGAAGAACTGTGGTTAGTTCTACAAGATTTTTGGAACACCCTACCTGCTGAGTTTCTTAAAAAACTGTGTGCAAGTGTACCTAGAAGAATTGATGCTGTTTTGAAGGCAAAGGGTGGTCACACCAAATATTGATTTGAGTTAGATTTTTCTTCTGTTCACTCACTATCATTTGGTTAATTGATAAATATAAACTACTAACACATCTATTTTTGAAAGCATTTTTACTTTACATAATTTTTTCACACCTGCCTAAGGCTTTTGCCCACTACTGTACATGCATAACAATATTGGAGGTCAACTGGAGAGAAATATATACAGAAGTTAAGATTGAATTTCTACAAATGAGAATATAATACATTTTTTCATAAATAAAACAAAATTATTTAACCCCTTAAGGACCGGGAAAATCTGATGTCGTTTTCCCTTAAGGACCGGAGCAATTTTGACTTTTTTGACTATGTCTTTGTTCAACCATATTTTCTCTTTAATTCCTTTTGTGCACCCACATAAATTATATACTGTTTTTTTAAGCACAAGTAGGGCTTTCTTTTGATACCACAATTATATGAATACCTCATTGTTTAATTTGATTAAAATAGAAAAAAAGAGGAAAAAAATTGAAAAAA
This sequence comes from Rhinophrynus dorsalis, assembly GCA_037306005.1. Taxonomy (NCBI): domain Eukaryota; kingdom Metazoa; phylum Chordata; class Amphibia; order Anura; family Rhinophrynidae; genus Rhinophrynus; species Rhinophrynus dorsalis. The sequence goes on from CM074719.1 coordinate 158,975,560, forward strand.
AAACAACATTTTGCTTACATTTTTCTGTCAGGATTTGCATACTATTAGTTAATGAAAAAAAATACCCCTAAATATATTCATTTGCTTCTCCTGAATATAAGAATACCCCATATGCCTAGTATTTTAGTCCTTTACTCACATTAACAAGGTAAATATTACAAGATGGCTGCCGTTATTTCCAACTTGTGATTTCTCAACAATTGGCATGTGAGCATCATAGCTTAGCTGACGGTGCCAGAACCAAAAATGTCCCACAAAGGTATATGTTTCTGAAAACTAGACAACATAAGGTAAATAATCAGGAGAATTTTGGAGTTTTTCATGCAGCTATTTTTCCAGAAAAAAATTTCAAAATTGTGGTAATATTTTGTTTTTTTGCAGTTTTCACACTTACATTTCAATACTACTGTTGATATCAAGCACGTGATAGGTGAAGATTTTTAAAAATGCATTGTTTAGTGTTCAGCTCCTTCTTCTGAGTACGGCAATACCCCATATGCATAGGTTTCTCAAGGTTTGGGAGAGCTACAGGGCCCAAATTGGAACATGCGCGTTTCCAGTTTCACACTTTGAATTTTCACAGCTTGCATCACTGGTGCCATGTCTCATTTGGGGCTGTGTAACAGTGCTCCACTCTAAGATTTCCCCCCAAAAGTATATATTTTTGGAAAGTAGACACCCCAGGCTTTCATTTTATGTATGTTTTCAATTTTTTTACGCAGCCATTTTACCACCAATTGCTCGTAAATCTTGACGTAAGTTAAAAAAACAGCGTTTTTCACACTTGCACTTCAATGTTGATGTGAATTTCAAGCACATGATAGGTGAAGATTTTTAAAAATGCATTGTTTAATGTTCAGCTCCTTCTTCTGAGTACGGCAATACCCCATATGCATAGGTTTCTCAAGGTTTGGGAGAGCTACGGGGCCCAAATTGGAACATGCGCGTTTCCAGTTTCACACTTTGAATTTTCACAGCTTGCATCACTGGTGCCATGTCTCATTTGGGGCTGTGTAACAGTGCTCCACTCTAAGATTTCCCCCCAAAAGTATATATTTTTGGAAAGTAGACACCCCAGGCTTTCATTTTATGTATGTTTTCAATTTTTTTACGCAGCCATTTTACCACCAATTGCTCGTAAATCTTGACGTAAGTTAAAAAAACAGCGTTTTTCACACTTGCACTTCAATGTTGATGTGAATTTCAAGCACATGATAGGTGAAGATTTTTAAAAATGCATTGTTTAATGTTCAGCTCCTTCTTCTGAGTACGGCAATACCCCATATGCATAGGTTTCTCAAGGTTTGGGAGAGCTACGGGGCCCAAATTGGAACATGCGCGTTTCCAGTTTCACACTTTGAATTTTCACAGCTTGCATCACTGGTGCCATGTCTCATTTGGGGCTGTGTAACAGTGCTCCACTCTAAGATTTCCCCCCAAAAGTATATATTTTTGGAAAGTAGACACCCCAGGCTTTCATTTTATGTATGTTTTCAATTTTTTTACGCAGCCATTTTACCACCAATTGCTCGTAAATCTTGATGTAAGTTAAAAAAACAGCGTTTTTCACACTTGCACTTCAATGTTGATGTGAATTTCAAGCACATGATAGGTGAAGATTTTTAAAAATGCATTGTTTAATGTTCAGCTCCTTCTTCTGAGTACGGCAATACCCCATATGCATAGGTTTCTCAAGGTTTGGGGGAGCTACGGGGCCCAATTTTGAACAAATATTGAATTTTCACATCTTGGTTAACTGATGCCATTATTCATTTTGGGCTATGTTCCAGTGCTGCACTTTAGAATTTCCCCCCAAAAGTGTATATTTTTGGAATGTAGACACCCCCAGCTTTCATTTTAGGTGTGTTTTCAAATTTTTTACACAGCCATTTTACCACCACTTTCTCGTAAACTTGACGTAAGTAAAAAAACAGCGTTTTTCACAGTTTGCCTTCAATGTTGATGTGAATTTCAAGCACAGAATAGGTGAAGATTTTATAAACTGAATTGAGTAGTGTTCAGCTCCTTCTTCTGAGTACGGCAATACCCCATATGCATAGCTTTCTCATGGTTTGGGGGAGCTACGGGGGCCAAATTGGAACATGCGCGTTTCCAGGTTCACACTTTGAATCTTCACAGCTTGCGTTACTGGTGCCATGTCTCATTTGGGGCTGTGTAACAGTGCTCTTTTTTTAAGATTTCCCCCCAAAAGTGTATATTTTTGGAAAGTAGACACCCCAGGCTCTCGTTTTAGGTGTGTTTTCCAATTTTATACACAGCCATTTTACCACCAATCCCTCGTAAACCATGACGTAAGTAAAAAAAACAAAAAAAAACAGCGTTTTTCACACTTAGGGTTGGCGGCAGTATACTGGGCTGCATACAAATTGGTTTGGGAAACAATTTCACCTAAAATGTCTTCCCCCAAAAACAAATAAAAAAAAATGATCATGGGTAAATCCTTCCACATCAATTTGAATCCCTGGGTTGCCTGTGAATTCTGAGATTTGTGGGCATAAATTGATACCCATTCATTAGGATCCGGAGTGGCAGGTGTTGGGGCATTTCTTTGGGCAGGTCTTTTGGCAGGTCTTTGGGCAGATCTTTTGGCAGGTGCTGGGGCAGTTGCCAGGGCAGCTCTTGGGGCATTTCTTTGGTAGGTCTTTGGGCAGATCTTTTGGCAGGTGCTGGGGCAGTTGCCAGGGCAGCTCTTGGGGCAGCACTTGGGGCATTTCTTTGGGTAGGTATTTTGGTAGGTCTTTGGGCAGTTCTTTTGGCAGGTGCTGGGGCAGTTGCCAGAGCAGCTCTTGGGGCAGTGCGTCTTTTCTTGACAGAAGGCCCAGCGTCATCACTAGAGCTGCTCTCACTTTCTGAAAACTGCGCTATGTCAAAATCTGATGCAGTGTCTGTTGCCTCAGAGTCAGACGCCAAAAAGGCATATGCCTCTTCAACGCTGTACCTGCGCTGCATTTTGCCCACTAAAAAAACTTTTTTTTATTTTTATTTTCTTACGCTATCCCTAAACCTAAATCTAACCCTAAAACTTACCCTAGCCTACGTATATCCTGAACCTACCTAACCCAAATGAACTACCTATCTAAACGGCGCTTATTATATATATATATATTTTTTTTTTTGGGGGGGGGGGGTTTGGTTTTTTTTTTTTTTTCCCCTAAACCTAAATCTATCCCTAAAACTTTCCCTAACACACGTCTACACTAAACCTACCCAACTACCTACCAAAATACCTAAACTATATTTACTATTAAAAAAAAAAAAAAAAAAAAAATTAAAAAAATTAAAAAAAAAATTAAAAAAAATTTAAATTTTTTTTTAAAAATCTAAAAAAATTCAAGGGGGATGGGGGGTGTCCCACAGATCAGAAAACACTGATCTGCAGCAAATTGATCACTCCAAGAGTGATCAGATGGGGGGGCACTTATTGATCACTGCAGAACAGTTATCAAAGGGTTAAATGTCTTTATTTAAACTTTTTTTTTTTACAGTAAGGCAGTAACAGCATGTCTCTCTGTCTCTCTCCACCTCAGCAGTATGCAAGGTGGAGGGAGGCAGAGAGATCTGACAGGGACAGTATTTACAAATACTGTCCCTGTCATTCAGGTTTTGCAACATGTGATTCGCTTTTGAAGCGAATCGCATGTTGCAACAATGTTTCTGCCGCTTGTTACTAAGTGTCCCGATACCAGGACACTTAGTAACAAGCGGCTTGAACTCTTCCATCGCTCCGTGTGGCCGCGATGGAAGAGTTTAACCCATGACGGTGCAGGACCGTCATGGGTCCTTAACGGGTTTGCAACCCATGACGGTCCTGCACCGTCATGGGTCCTTAAGGTGTTAAAACATTATGTTAGAATGGTCTTTATAAAAGATTTTGGGTTCTGTTTATAATAAGGGTTAAATAACCATTATATTGGTTTTTCATATAAATATTGGTCGATTCAACCTTTGCACTGTGAAAATGGATGTATATTTATCAAGGGCTGTCATATATATACAGGGCTTAAAAGCTGAAGTCCTTTGCTACTAGCCAGACCTGAAAAGTTATTTGCCACTGCAAGCCATAGCATACCAACCAGGGCTGAATTTCTACTCACCAGGGCTAAATTTTCACTCGCCATTGGCTAGATACAGGCCATATTGACTTTTCTCTATCATCCCTTACCGGTAACTTTGGGTAGGCAATCAGCCCCTTTAACCCATTCTCGACAATGGATGTACATGTATGTCCCGAGAAAATGTCACTTAGTGACAGAGGAAATCTGGGTCCCCGCACGGTTGCGTGATGGCTGCGTGCGGTCTGTCACTAAGAGTTTAAGTAGGCAGGAACAAATCTGAAAAGTGACTGCTGGGTGGAGCCTACCTCCTCTCCTTAGCTTGCAGTTAGCCAATCCCCAGCCAGCACGATTTGTTCCTTGTTCAAGACACAATACAAGAGAACAGTTCTGCTTAGTTTTAGCTTTTTTATTATTTTTCTGATATGGAATACCACCATTAGGCGGATTACCATCACTGACACTTCCCATCACCCAAAGGTGGATAGCTCAGTTTACCAGGTGCTTTTGTGGACCCAAGCCCTGGGGGGAAAATCTTGGCTGCAAGTTCTTTCCCCAGGAGTTGCCCACTGAGGCTTCTTCTTGAAATATTGTAATCTAAAGAGAGAAGACCTGCTGAAAAAGGTGAGCACCCTTTGAGTGCTGAGGTCCACATGTCCCACGCTTCCCCTCCACACAGGGGTCTCATCTGGAGTTCCTTTTACATACTCATGCACTCATTGGATTTATCTGTATGTCTGTGAGGTGTATGGAACAAGTTTCTGTGGTAACTTAACTCTTTTGCTGCTGGTTGGCACCTTTTGGGGGGTTTTGGGCACCTTCCCTACTGGGAACAGTGTTTATTGGGTCTATTGTTTCATTCTAGCGGGCTTTTGAGTGGTTTTATGTTTTGGTATTCACTTTATGTTCCATTTACAACATAGACGCCATTGCTCCATTCACTTCTATGAGACTTTACAGTTTGGGACATATCTATGCAACTGCTCCACGTAGCGAGGTCAGAGATGGCTCATTTTGTGGATTTGCCCTTGCTCTGTCATCCGGTCAATGTTCTGGGCACGTTGGGGGCTTCCAGCACTGTTGGTGTACTCCTTTAGCAAAACTACGTTTCCCACGAGTGCTGGCTTCATGCGCATGTTTCTGATTGGCTCCAGTTGTGGCAGCCATTTTGTGTTTTCGCAGATCGAGTATCCTCTGCAGGGCTTGGACTCTCCTTCTCTCCTTCACAGTTTAAACCTTCGCCTACCAGAGAAGTCTTATTTAGCATTTCTTGGGTGCATTTATTTATCATACACACTGTTATGTGGGTGTTTTGATACTTTGACCGTTTGACTTTGTGATAATGTTTACTCCATTAGACCTTGGGGCTAAACCTAAGACTAAGGATACTGGGGTCTCTGTGTCCCCCATTGCTCATTGCTCCTCATGTCACTCGGGGTTACCTAGAGGATACTCGGGTCATGTTTTCCCAGCATGTGCTGCTGCCCCTGAATCCCCTGCAGGGGCCTCCAGCCATGCACTAGAGCCAGTATGGATGCAAGAGTTTAAGGCTACTACCAGGGACCTCCGGTCCACCTTAAAACGCCTTCCATCCACTTTAGAGGGGTATTCCACTCGTGGCAGGCACCCGCCCTTATCAGATCTTCCTTGCCAAAACCACCTGGTGTACCTAATGTGTCTGACCCATCTGAGGAGGAATTATTGGTAGACTCTGATGATGATGACTGTTCAGCTGTTCCTTCATCTCAGTTTTTTGGGGACACCCATGGCTGACCCCATTCCCTCAGCTGAGGGCCTGATCAGGGCTGTGCTGACCACCCTGAACATTCCCTTGGTACAGGAGGCTTCTTCTGACCCCTCTGATGTGTTTCAGGAGCCTGTTAAGCCCCATACTTGCTTTCCACCTAACCCCACCCTTGACCGCTTGGTGTCTGAGGAGTGGAAATTTCCAGACAGGAAACCATCTGTGCCTAGGAAGTTCGCTAAGCTTTACCCATTCTCTGAAACGGCCCTCACGCAGTGAGTCCATCCCCCCAAAGTGAATGCCCCAGTTTACAGGCTTTCTAAGTCCACTGCTTTGCTGGTGGCTGACGCCTGTGCTCTCAAAGACTGGGCTAATAAGAAGCTTGAGACCTCTCTCAAGGCTATTTTTGCATCGGCTGATTCTGCCCACCACCCTGCCTTTGCTGCAGCGTGGGTGAATAGGCCTGTGGTTGTTTGGACCGAACAGCTCAATTCAGCTGTCCGTCAGGGGCCCCCTACTGCTAACATGTTGTGACTTCACGCTAACATTGCTGAGGCTCAGCATTATGTCTCTCTGCCCTGTTTGACGCTGTGCGTATGGTAGCCAGGGCATCTACCATGTCTGTGGTAGCCAGACATGCTCTTTGGCTCAAGATCTGGTCTGATGACACTGCCTCCGAGAAGGCTCTCCTGTCTTTGCCTTTTCAGGGCTCCTCCCTATTTGGGCCTGAGCTCAAGGATCTCATCAGCGAGGCCACTGGAGGGAAGAGTACTCATCTGCCAGTGGTCCTGAGGAAGAATGTGCTTGTCAAAAGGAATTGGCTTTTTCGTCCCTTTCAAGCAAACTCGCACCAAGCGACCCAGACTGTCCCTCAGGCTCCACGCTTCTTATCCAAGCCTAAGCAGCCATGGAGATCCAAGTCCTCCACGAAGCCCAAGGCTTCAAAACCTTCTGCATGACTCTCCGAACCCGGGTCCCCACCCGCAGGTAGGTGGCCGCTTATGCCACTACCTCTCAGCTCGGCAGGCCTCTGTAGCGGACCCGTGGGTTTTTCAGGTGGTGGCTACAGGGTACAGGATTCCCTTCACCTCCCTTCCTCCTCCCAGGACCTTCTCTTCTCATTCTCCTTTGGGAGCAGAAAAGCGCCGCCTTTTTGAGGAAGCTTTTCAGGACCTTCTTGACAAGGCGGTCCTGGAGCCAGTTCCTCCTCAGGAGAGGGGCTTGGGATTCTACTCCAACCTCTTTGTGGTTTCCAAGAAGGACGGCAGCTGTCGTCCCATTTTGGATCTGAAAGATCTCAACTCCTTTGTGGTCCAGTCCCAATACCGCCAGGAGTCTCTGTGCACAGTGATAGTGGCCATGTCCCCTGGGGAATTTCTGGCCTCTCTGGATCTTCAGGATGCCTATCTGCACATCACCATTCATCCAGCGAGTCGGCAATATCTCCACTTTGCTTGCGACTTAGGGCATTTCCAGTTTCTTCCCTCCCCTTTGGCCTAACCACGGCTCCTCAAGTCAGAGTCCTGGGAGCTATGATTTCCGTCGGCATTAGGCATTAGGGTGACTCCATACATGGACGACCTTCTGAAGGCCTCTTCTCTGGAACTCCTTCATCAGCAGGTGCAGGACTGCATTCATGCTCTCTCCCATCACGGGTGGATCATCAATTTGGACAAGTCAGACCTTGCTCCTTCCCAGAGGATGGTCTTTTTGGGCCTCCTCTTCGATACTCTGAGAGGGATGGTATTTTGCACAGATGAAGTGGCTCATCAGATAGCACTGAAGGTCCAGGCTATCCTGTCTCAGTATCCTGTTCCAGCCAAGAAGTTGTCATCCTTGGTGGGGAAATTCATCCCCACCATAGAAGCAGTTCTGTTTGCCATGGCTCACACCAGGGAACTTCAGAGGTTTCTAATCCTGACATGCAGGGGTTGACCGGATCTCCTGGAAAGATTCTTATCTCTCCCTCTTCACATGGATCAGAGCCTCTCGTGGTGGCTCAACCTGAACAATCTCCTGAAAGCAGACCCTTCCTGATGCCTTTCTTGACCATAGTGACGATGCATGCCAGCCTCTCTGGATGGGGAGCGGTGCTGGGGCACTTGAGTGTTCAGGGCCAGTGGTCTCAGGAGGAATCTCTCCTTCCCATCAACGTCTTAGAGCTTCCGGAGATATTTCATGCCCTACAACACTGGACACGGCAACTGGAGGATTGCCCGGTCAGGGTACAGTTGGACAACGCCACAGTGGTAGCCTACATCAACAAGCAGGGTGGCACAAGAAGTCTCGCAGCTTGGCTAGAGGTCAAGGCTATTTTGTCCTGGGCAGAGGAGCATGTTCCTGTCATTTCCGCAGTTCATATTCCTGGCGTAAACACTGTTCTGTCAGACTTCCTCAGTCGGCACACGGTGGACAGCGGAGAGTGGGAACTACATCCAGAGGTGCCCAACCTCATCATCCAGCAGTGGGGTCTTCCATGCATCGACCTGATGGCAACCAGGCACAACAGGAAGGTTCCAACTCTCTGCTTTCGCTGGGCGGATCCCCTGGCTCTGGCAGTGGATGCTTGTTGATTCCATGGACATTTCCTCTGGCATACATTTTTCCTCCCGTTCCCCTGTTGAACAGGGTGCTAAAGAAACTGAGACTGGAGCGCTGCCCAGTCATTCTGATTGCTCTGTTCTGGCCTCGACAGGCTCAGTTTACAGAGCTTCTGGACCTCTGAGTGGCGGAACCTCTTCAACTACCCCCCCGTCCGGACCTTCTTCTACAAGGTTACCTCTGGAAAGAAGACATTCATCTGGCTTTGACGGCATGGAGATTGAATCCTCAATTTTGAAGTAGAAAGGTTTTTCTCCTGGTGTGGTGGCTAGTATGCGTAGTGCCCGTAAGCCTGTTTCTTCTAAGGTCTGCCATTGAGTTTGGTCTACTTTTCTGGCTTGGTGTGCTGACAAAGACCTGTCTCAGGATTCTGACCTACCTACAGTTCTTTCCTACCTCCAGGATGGTGTGGATAAGGGTCTCAGTCTGAGTTCTCTCAAGGTTCAGACTTCTGCACTCTGTCTTCTTTCAGAGGCGTCTTGCTATCATTCCTGATGTCAAGATTTTCTTCCAGGATGTTGCTCATACCTGTCCGGTGTGTCCCCTTCTCCTCAGTGGGACATTAACCTGGTCTTGGGAGTACTTCAGCGTCCTCCTTTTGAGTCCTTGGCTACTATTCCGCTACATATGCTGACGTGGAAGATGGACTTTCTCCTGGCAATTATTTCTGTTCTCCGAGTTGCGGAGCTGCATGCCCTGTCTTGTAGACCACCCATTTGGTCTTTCACAAGGACAAGGTGGTGCTTCGCACTTCACAAGGGTTTCTCCCGAAGGTGGTTTCTGAGTTCCACATTAATCAGGAGATTGTGGTTCCTTCCTTCTGTCCTAATCCAAGTCCACGATTCATAAGGCTTACAAACGTCTGAAGAAGCCTGTTCCCTTCAGGGTCACGGCTCATTCTGAGAGGTCTATTGGGGCTTCTTTGGCCTATAAGAACCAGACCTCAGCTGATCAGTTGTGCAAGGTGGCCACTTGGTCATCTGTGCATACTTTTGCTAAACACTATCGTGTGGATGTGCTTGCCTTGGCTGATGCCAGCTTTGGGAGGAAGATCCTGGAGGCAGCCTTGCCTGTCTAGGATCTCTTTAGTCTCTCAGTACTTTTTCTCTGTTGGCTCTAGTTCAATGTGCTGTGTAACAGATCCTGGGGTTTCTTTTACCCCTGTTCAGTGTCCGTTGACACTTGGCAGTTATGGTTGCACTGTTCATGATCTGTAGGTTCATTGGTGCTCTGGTGACTTTGGTGGCCTGTGCCTGGTCCTTGTCTTTCTTCCCACCCCGAGGAACTTAATGTTTGGACATCCCAAAGTTACCAGTAACCTGTATTGGACGACAGAGAAAATAGGATTTTCGTCTTACCTGTTAAATCTTTTTCTCTTAGTCCATACAGGTTAATGGTCTCCCACCCTGTCAAGGGACCATTCTTGGCTCTTCTGTGGCAGAATGTGGGGGTCCTTTCGGGTTCATGCTCATAGGAGTCTTCCTTTACCTTCTTACTACATAGGCAATAGTTTGTCTGCAAATCTTACTGGTTGAGGATTGGCTAGCTGCAAGCTAAGAAGAGGAGGTATGCTCCACCCAGCAGTCACTTCTCAGAATTGTTTCTGCCTACTTAAAGGGGCTGATCGCCTACGCAAAGTTACCAGTAGCCTGTATGGGCTAAGAGAAAAGGATTTAACAGGTAAGAGTAAAATCCTATTTTTAAGCCCTGTAATCAGTGTCATCCAGTTTGATTTATACACTTATATTTTAGCATGTACTTTATTATCTTTAATTATATTTGGGGGTTTATACTAAGGGGTTTTCTTTTTCTATGCACAAGGATTATGATGACATCATTTAATCATGAAATAGTTAATATTTCAACCAGTTCTCAGCTGGATTCACTTATCATGGGTATGAACTTATCAGCTGAATGACTTTAAGCGCATATTTAAATGCATGCCAAATACATAATTGTAACTAATTGCAGCTTCCCTGAGAAAGTTTTGGTATTAATATGAAACACATCAGATGTAACTCTATGTGTAAAAGAGAAAGCATCATGTGACCAAAAGCTTTGTCCGAAGCCTAACACATCCAGGGGCTGCAGTAAGGAGGGTTTATGCAAATCTCCTTTATACTGCCTGTCCCAGGCAACGCCCCCTGCCCACTCCTGTGAAAATCTCTGCAAGGACTTCACCTTCCTCTTCACTACACACTTCCTCACCATAAACCCTCCCTCCTGTCCCACACACCTCATCATCGTACTTCTCTTCCCTCTACACCCTCCCTTCCCTTGCCTGCCCTGGCCACTCCAGCCTGCAAGGATTTCCTTGCCCTCATGTCTTCTCTTCACAAACATGACTGTCTCACACTGGTCCACCACCCAACACAGCAAAGTTTGCTATGGTCTACTTTCTCAGTTTTAACCCTTTTGAGTTCCAGAGGGGTACACTAGGCATTGCAAAGTAGGATGTAAGATTTGAAGGAAAAAAGTATAAAGGAGGTTTTATCTGGCTACTCGTCAGAAAAGAAGGGAAATAATTGAGGAGGAAGGCTCCTTTAATATTGATAAAATGGAAGTGTTTTTAAAGCATGTCCATAAGACCTTAGGATTGATGGATGAACATAAAGAATTACAGATTTTATGGGTAATAAGAAGGAAGTTCTTGTCTTTCCAATCCACCACTCTGTCTCTGATCTGATTAGTGCTGAATTGAAAAAAGTTGACGAGAGTCTCCTTTTCCAAGAGCTTTCAAAGAATGTATCCATTTAAAGAGGATAGAGCGAATTGGATGATCCCTCCAAGGGCTGGTGTCTCAATAGCCCAACTTGCAAAATGAATGATGATTCTTATGGAGGATGGGTCATCATTTAGGGATTCTATGGATAGGAAAATGGAAGGGGCCTTGAAGAAGCATTTCTCGTTCCTTGGACAGAATTTAAAAATTTGGAAAAGGAAAACAAATTTGGACAGCTCTAGAGCTAGACCCAAGACCTCAAGGGAATTGGTTCAGAATATCAAGGATTCCTCAAAAACAAAACAAGGGATTGGAACTTATGACTCTATTCAAGACCTATGGCAAGACAAAGTAATAGAACCAGTTGCACTGGATCAGAAGAGGTGTCTATTCTGTAATATTTATAGTCCCAAAACATGGGGCATGTTACGGGACAATACGGGACTTGAAGTATGTGTATTAATTCATCAAGCATTAAAAATTCAAAATGGAGACTGTTTCATCTGTACTCCAAGAGATTCTTCCAGAAACATTGATTTAAAGGATGCCTATTACCACATTACAGTGAAAGAATCACCTTTCATCTGCCCCAAGATTATTCACAAAAACTCTGACTGTGGCCTTGGAATACCTAAGAATGGAAGGGATTAATATAGTGCCATACCTGGTTGATGATCATAGCCAGTTCCAGGGATCAAGCAATGAAAGATACAGCTAGAACAGTGAAACTCTTGGAAGAACTAGAATGGATGATAAACACAAAGAAAAGCCAATTACGTCTTTCCCATCAATTGATTTTTCTGGGTCTGATGTTAGACACATAGAAAGCAATAGCTACACTGTCTCCCCAGAGGGTGAAAGGAATTTCATTAGATTAGCCTGTCATGCTGTGCAAGACTTCATGTAATTATTGGGGGTTCTAACATACTCAATCCAGGTTATCATTTGGGAAAGGTCGCATATGAGACCAGTTCAGAGACCTTTTTTGAAAAGATGGAACAAGAATGCCCAAAGTACATCCCAAATAATCTCTGTTTCTCAAAGAAAAAAAGAAGGAGTTAGCCTGGTGGATCAAGCCAGAGAATCTATCAAGGGGAAGATCTACTTTGGGAAACTACAGATGCCAGACTCTTTTGGTGGGGAGGGTGCTGGAACAACAGAATGGAACAGGCAAGATATTCAGAGACTGAAAGCAGACTGCACATAAATGTCATGGAACTAAGAGCAATAGGATAGTCCCTGAAGCATCTAAAAGGCAAAAGGATCCAGGTTCACACAGACATATAGTACAGTTATGTACATAAAAAAATCAAGGACAGGAAGCAATGTCCTCAACAGAGAAGCCCAAAAAGTGTTAAAATGGGCAGAAGTAAACGTGAAAGACATTTCAGCATTCCAGGAAGATTGACTATTCAAGCAGACTTTCTCAGTCGAAATAAACTGGATCAAGGGGAATGGTCCCTCAGCTGGGACATTTACCAGATTATAGTTCTAAAATGGAGAAAACCTTCAGTAGAAATGATAGCATCCTACAACAACAGAAATGTTAGAAGTTTTTCTCCAGACATCAACATCCGAAGGCACTAGGGAAGGAATGCCATGAGGTACACATGGAATTTCAGTCTGGTATTTGTTGTGGTTGTTTTCACCTCCCATCCGTTTGATTCCTCAGGTGATAAGGAAAATAAGGAAGGACCTTCTGTTTCAGGGTCCACTGTTATATCTGAATCCAGCATTCTGGAAGCTGATGGCCTGGAGGCTGAGAGGTACTCCTTGAGATCAAAGAGTTTGTCGGAGCCAGTGATACACATGATAATTTCAGGAAGAAAGGCATCAGCTTCCAAGTATATTACAGAATCTGGAAAAATTGTAGGAGATGGCGTTTGCAAAATAAAATCTCCAGAGCATCTATCAACTCAGCTCCTCTCCTTAATTTCCTGCAAGTTGGGATTAGGTCCGGCATCTTTAAGGGTCACGGTGTCAGCTCTGTACTGTACCTCTGTCAGTACTGGCCAAACAGTTTGTAGATGATGTCTTGGTCAAAATATATTTAATAGCAGTAGAAAGAGTAAGACCCAGGATCAAGAATGTCATTCCTCCATGGGATCTGAACTTAGTCTTAGAACAGCTGGCGGGTTCCATAAGATTTGAACCTTTGGAACATATACCTATTAAGATCTTCACCTTAAAAATGGTCTTTTTGATGGCAATAACATTGGCTAGACGAGATTGTGAGTTACAAGCATTTTCCTCAAAATCACTACTTGGTGATCCTTCAGGACAAAGTGGTCTTGATGACCAAACCTGAATTTAGATCCAAGGTAGTAACATCATTTCACCTAAACCAGGAAATAGTTATTCCATTATTTTGCCCAAATCCAATGTTAGAGAAGGAATGTTTATTCCATAAGCTGGATTTGGTAAAATGCATGTTCACATACCTACTATTTGTATGGTTCCAAGACAAAAATAACGGATCTGCAGCTTCCAAATCTTCTATTGGTAGATGGATCACAGAGTATATCTGTCACTACGGGGGGAATAGGTACCTTTGAAGCCTCGGTACTGGTTTGATGCTGGGGTGTGGCACTAGGGAACGATGCTCGGATGTGGAGACGGCATGCCAGGTACTCCCGTGCTGCAGCCGAAGCTGGGTAAAGGTGCTGGTCGCAAAACCAGATTGTTCAAGCTCAGTTGAGGCAGGGAGCAACCAGGATGGGAGTAGCTGGGAACCGTGTAGAGCCAGGACCAGAAGGCAGGATGGGAAGAGGGGGAATAGAAAAACAGTGACCAGGTGAAGAGTAGTCAGTCAACCCAGGGTCAGGAGTCAGATCAGAATGGTCAGCCAAGCCGGGGTCAGGAAGCCAGAAGTCAGATCAGAATGGTTAGCCAAGCCGAGGTCAGGATGCCAGAAGTTAGATCAGAATGATCAGCCAAGCTGGGGTCAGGAAGCCAGAAGTCAGATCAGAATAAGCACAGGAAAAATCTAATGGAATGGGCAGGGAGTACTGGGCGTGAGTGGTTTAAATAGTCCCATGTCCAATGGGAGACAAAGGCCATGCCCCTGATAAATTTTATTGGCTACCTACAGTGGGTACAATTCCTTGCATTATTGTCATATTGCAATAATGTTATAAAGGGGGAAGATGTTTTGCACCCGACTGGCAAGGAGTCCTGATAAAGCAACTAAACTCGTGTTCTGTAAATACTTTGATGTCTTTGCCTGTTACTGAAGGGGAGGCTGACCTTGTGTCTGAATGCCCGTGCCATAACGTAACAACTGAACGGGCGCATGTGCAGCACACACTGAAGCAGGAAGTGTGCAGCAGAAGAGCGAATTTGACAGCGGCCATGACCGGAAAGGCAGTCGAGCACCGTGACATTACCCCCACCCCCACACAATGGGAGACCACCAGATGACCAGGTTTAGATGAAAGGCACGCCGCAAGGCAGGAGCTTGCATGTTGGAGGCGCACTAATCCACCAGGTACTGCAGAGAACCACAGACAAGGCGGGAGTTCAAACATTTCTGAACTACATATTCCTCTTGCCAGTTAACCAGAACCGGAGGAGAGACCACTTTGGGGGGAGAAAAGCGGCTGTGAAGGACAGGTTTGAGGAGGTAAACATGGAAAGAGTCCGGCATCCGCATAGAAGGAGGAAGGTTGAGGGCGTATGTCACTGGAGTTAGTTGAGCAAAAAACAAAGGACCGAATTTAGCCTAGGGTTGATGAAGCCGAAGGTCCTTAGTTGACAACCATACTTCATCACCTACAGCAACAGGGTCACCAGAGATCCGACGATGGTCAGCCGCCCCCTCTTAAACCGCATGGCAGCCGAAACAAGACGAGTGCTTCTACGCAGCCAATGTCTTTCTAGGTCATCCAGATGGGTGTCCACAGGTAGTACCCCAGTGGAAGATGAGAGAGGAAGGGAGTTGGGATGGAAAACGTGGGCCGCAAAGAAAGGAGAGCACTGAATCATCTTGTGATGGCTGCTGTTGAAGGCGAGTTCAGTTGAAGGGAGAAAGTTGGCCCAGTTGTCCCGCGGGGGCCCAACGAACAAACGCAGGTACTGCTTAAGCGACTGATTTGTTTTTTTGTGTCTGCCTGACTGGGAGTGTTAGGCCGATGACAACTGGACTAAGATGCCCAACCGATCACAAAACTCCTTCCAGAATTGAGAGGTAAACTGGCCTCCTCGATCGAAGACCACTTGTAGAAGCAGGCCACGGAGTCAGAACACGTCCTTGAGGAAGATATCAGCTAGCTGAGGAGCTGATGGCAGTTTGGGTAATGGAATGAAGTGCTCTTGCTGGGAAAAGTGATCAACCACAGCAAGGATCACTGTGTTCTTGTTGGACGGTGGTAAATCAACGACAAAATCCATAGCTATGTGTGTCCAAGGAACAGGGGGTAAAGGAAGAGGCTGGAGAAGTCTGGTAGGCTTAGCGTGAGGCCATTTGTGTTTGGAGCATTGATGACAGTCACAGAGAAAATCAGTAACATCCACCTGCATAGTAGGCCACCAGAACTGTCTCTGAACGAGGTCCAAGGTCTGGGAAAAGCCTGGGTGGCCAGATGTAGGTGACTGATGGGCCCATTGCAAGATCTCTGCTCAGTAGAGGGCAGAAACAAACAGTCATCCAGAAGGACAAGCAGCATCCAAATTCTTCTGAGCCTGCTAAATTTTGAGCAGAGTCATGGTGGACAGAGTGGAAACAAACCTAGAGAAGGGTATGATAGGCTCTGGAGACTCATAGGCGGGTGAAGCAGAGAACTGATGGCACAAGGTGTAGGCCTTGATATTCTTTGTTCCAGGTAGATAGGTAATAACAAACTGGAACAGAGTAAAAAACAAAGGCCAGCGGGCTTGACATGGGTGTAGGCGTTTAGTCTTCTCTAGGTACTGCAGGTTCTCGTGAATATATTCTTGAGCCCTACAATAGATGACGCTATTCTTCGAGGGCTAGTTTAATGGCGAGTAGTTCTCTGTTACCTACGTCGTAATTCTTCTCCGATGTAGTCAGCTGACGAGAGAAAAAGGAACATGGGTGAGGAAGTTGGTGGTAGGATCTCATTGAAACCGCACTGCTCATACTCCATCTTTGGAAGCATCCACCTCAAGGATGAATGGTGTAGAAGTATCTGGATACAGATGAACAGGTGCAGAAGTGAAAGCAACCTTGAGGGCGGAGAAGGCTGCTGTGACTTCTGGCTGCCAATGTTTGGGATCAGCTCCCTTCTTAGGGCAGTGATGGGTCCGACTACAGAAAAGTAGTTCCGCACCTCCTATAGTAATTGGTGAAACCTAGAAAGTGCTGTACTCCTCGTAGATCCGTGGGTTGTGGCCACTGGGTAACCACAGACACTTTAGCAGGATCCATCTCCAAACCTTTGTGACACAATGTATCCTAGGATAGGGAGGCCGTTCTTCTCGAGTTCGCACATCTTGCTTTGGCGTATAAGCCTTGGTCCCTCAGACGTTGGAAAACGGCCTTGTCGTGAGTTCTATGGAGAGTCAAGGTAGTGCAGAAGACCAGAATATCATCTAGGTACACGACAACATGAGACGTCAACATGTCCCTGAACACGTAATTGACGAAGGCCTGATAGACAGTTTGGGCATAACAGAGTCCAAAGGGCATTAATAGGTACTCATAGTGCCCGTATCTTGTGTTGAAGGCTTGTGTTGATCTCCTGCTCAGATCCAGTTCCAGTTTAGTCAACCATGCTGCTCCACAGAGTAGATCAAAGAGTGCAGGAATCAGAGGTAGCGGGTACTTGCTTTTCACAGTGATCCAGCTGAGTCCTCTATAGTCCACACATGGTAGTAGCCCCTTGTCCTTCTTGCTCACAAAGAAAAACCTGGCCTTGGCACGTGAGGTGGGAGGGGGGGATAAAGCCCCTGGCAAGGTTGTCTTGTTTGTAGTCAGCCAGGGCTATCATTTCAGGTTGAGAGAGAAGGTAAGTGTACCCCCTGGAGACATGGCCTCGGAAAGGAGATTGATCATTGTAGTCCCTGTGCGGAGACAGATTCTCTGCTTTTCTTTTGGAAAATATATCACTGTACTCATGGTAGGCTTGTGGAAGGTCGCAGGGACAGGACACCTCAGTCGATACATTACCACAGGGAGCCATAGGAGGTTGTGATAGCCAAGTCTGGAAACACGAGACACTCCATCGGAAGAGTTCACCGCTTCCCATTTGATCATGGGGTTGTGGCGACGGAGCCAAGGAAAACCCAAGATAACAAGTCGTGGTCTCGACATGAAGGACTGTTGTAGTGACCTGCAGGGGAACGGTCTCCAGGATGAGCCTCCCATCCCCTAGTGGTTTGCTATCCAAGGAGAAGATCTATAGATTATCATCTATGATGTAAGATTATCATCTTGACATATAATTGCTGTTTACCCACTCTGTAAGTCCTGCTGTGCTTTTTTGAGACATCTTTATGAGCAGGTATGATTTTATATTTTGAATAAAGGTGAATTGATTTTGAGACAACTTATAAGTATTCTGCTGATTGAATCCACACATCATAGTGGTGCAGTCGTTTGTATACGTTGTGGAGAAGATGTATAGAGGCAGTTCTTTAGGGCAACTGGGAATCCTAAGGGACCCGGTCCAAGTGAGATCCAAAAAGAGTCCGGTTGTGCCGGAATCAATGAAACCTGATGGTCATGGGCACATGGACTCGAGAGAAGGCTGGAGAGGCTGGGTCTTTTGGGCGTAACAAACTGCTTCTTTGGTTGGCTAAGCCGTGGTGTTTCCTGGCCTAGTGGGTCACTGTCTGAGCATGAGTCCTTTGAGGCCACAGTAAAGGCACAGACCCTGTGTGCAACATATCTTTTTTTTCTTCCTCGGACGTGTGAGACGTCCTACCTCCATGTCTCGTGTGGGGAGATCCCTTCGAGTGGTACAGGTGATGGAGTTCAATGTTGCCTCCTGCCCTGTTCTCGTTCCTTTTGTCTGGTGCATACGTCTACAGAGGTCGAGACACAACGTGATAAACTCCTCCAGATCCTCAGGAATATCATGGCATGTCAGGGCATCTTTGAGGTGTTCATTGAGACTGCGCCCAGTCGGTTTCGTAGGCCAAGGTCCAGAACTCCACAGCGTACTGGCTCACAGTCCTTTGGCCTTTAAAAAATACAGAAGAGCAGCCCCGGCAGAAGTGCTAATGTCAAACACCACCTTAAATGCAGCAATGAAGGCCTCGGAGTCGCCAAGCAAAGGAGAATGCTCCTTCGCCAGTGGTGAGGGCCATGCCAGTGCTTTGCCCTTGAGGAGGGAAATGATAAAGGAAACCCATGCAGCATGGGTGCAGAAGGACTGAGGCAGAGTCTGGAAATGGAGAACTTGTCGGGTAGGGGAATCTGAGAGGGAATGTAGTCAGGTGGAGGAAGCAAAGAGACTCCTGAGCTAGCTGCAGAGCTTGACATAGGGGCAGATGCCAACTGGGTAACAGAGGCACGCATCCTTTCTAGCATAGTGTCCATCTTCTTCTCCCGGCTCTGGAGTTGGGAAGCGTGCAACGCCAGGACCTGTTCCTAGTGTTCTTGCCTGGCAGCCAGGCATGACCCTTGGGAATGGTATAGCGTGTTCCAGCTGTCACTATGGGGGGAATAAGAACCCTCGTAGACTTGGTGCTGGTTGAATGCTGGGGTGTGGCACTAGGGAACAATGCTCGGTTGCAGAGATGGCATGCCAAGTACTCCCTTGCTGCAGCCGAAGCTGGGTAAAGGTACTGGTCATGAAACCAGATTGTTCCACCTCAGTTAAGCCAGGGTGCAACCAGAATGGGAGTAGATGGGAACCGTGTAGAACCAGGACCAGAAGTCAGGATGAGGAGAGGTAGAATAGAAAACCAGGGTCAAAGTGAAGAGTAGTCAGTCAAGCTGGAGTCGGGGAGTCAGATCAGAATGGTCAGCCAAGCAGGGGTCAGGTAGTCAGGAGTCAGATCAGAATGGTCAGTCAAGTCGGGGTCAGGAAGCCAGAAGTCAGATCAGAATAAGCACAGGTAAAAACTCCAAATAGGCTAGCTCATGGAATGGGCAGGGAGTACTGGGCGTGAGTGGTTTAAATAGTCAGACTGACCAATAGGAAGCAGAGCTGATCAGAACCTGCTGGGTGGAACCATGACCCTGATAAACTTTATTGGCTACTTCAGACAACCTACAACGGGTACAATTCCTGCATTATTGTTATATTGCAATAATGTTATAAATTGGGATGGAGTATTGCACCAGACTGGCAAGGAGTCACGGAACAACTGAGCGGAAGCATGTGCAGCACACACTGAAGCAGAAGAACAAACTAGGAGGTGGCCGCGACCAGAGCAGAGGCTGAGCACTGTGACAGTATCAGACTGGCTTACCTGGAGGCAGGTTCATATCTACCGAAGTTACTGAAAGTGCATTCTGCTAGAGCGTTTTCCATATCCTGGGTATCAAAAGCTTTTGCATCTGCAGCAGAAATTTGCAGGGCAGCAACTTGATCTTCATTATCAACATTCATCAAACACTTCCATCTGGATGTGTATGCTTGAAAGTTCTTTAAGCAATAATAAAATTCTGACTGGTAAGAGGGTCTAAGAGCCCATAAGTTAAGCTTTGGAGTTTGTAGACATAATTCACAAGGTTTTTTGTATGGCTCTGGTCTCTTCTTTCCTACCCTGGAAGGCACTGCTCGGATATATCTCTCACACTTTTGGCTATGGAAGAGGACACAGAGGAAAGGGTGAAATTTACTTACCAATATTTCATTTTCATCTGTGTACCCCAACGTCGATACCTACCCTTAATCTCTTATAAGGAGGACTTCCTTATAAGACTTGACCGATTAGTTCTACATCTAGTAAGAGGGAGGAGATTATACCCCTATGGCCGTGGGGGAACACAGAAGAGAAGGAAATATAGGTAAGTAAATTTCACTCTTTAATTAGTATTGCATATCATGCATATAAGTAGTGGTGATCTTTTTTTTGCTGGACTCAAGGACCCCAAACTCCTCTCACTGGAGGCTTCTTAAAAGGACTTCAGTGTGAGGCGTTTGGGGTCCTTGAGTCCTGAAACAAAGAATGTACAGTCCTAATTAAATATTCATTTCTGAGAACCAATCCATAGTAAGCATTAGGATTTTCTGCACAAATTAAGATAAGTTGGAGTAAAGTATTAGGTGGTTTTAATGTGGACTGCTAGAGAATGCCAACAGCACTGTGAGTGGAAATAACATTTCCCCAAATCCCCACTGATTTAAAACGGGCTTCTGACCCATTGTAAGCTGGAATGTAACCAACCAATGCATCTGAGGCGCCTCTGTCATTCAGTGAGTTAAAGCCCCATTTAAATGAGTGAGTGGAACGGTAATGTCAGAATTTGGTGTATCTTTGATAGCACCAACAGACTATATGGTAAAAAAAAATGTTGGCTTGGGCACATTTTACATTTTTTCTCTGAGAATCATATTGCCTAGAAACAGACCTGCATGATTTATTCAGCTGTGTTGCTTTAATTCCCTCTGCTGGTTCCACACCTACTCTCTCTTCAATGTGTGGGAATAGGTAGTTAATTAAGTTTCAAAGCACAACATGGGGTAAAGCAGTAATCAAGTAGTCTTCCCCAGCATTGCAAAAACTGTGTCACAGACAGATGGGTTTGTTTCCTTCCCCTCCACATTCAGCCTAGCATTAACCATGTGAGTTCCAAAACGGTATGCAGAAAATTTTGGAGCAATATGTTGCTCGCTGCTCTGGAACGCAAAGGGTTAAAATCTCCATTTGGGGGTTACAGAAATGCACAAATTTCCCAGCGGATATATTTAGTGGTTTACCCACAGAACATCTGGTAGTTTAAGGCATGGAACAGCAATTTACTGATTAATCTAGCTTTTTAAAATTCTGCACCACCAATGCAGAGCATCTATCATTCAGCAAGGTTTTATGGAAAAGAAATATACGCCTTTGTATCGTCTAAGTTTGTCTTTTTTTTTTTTTTTTTTTGCTTACAACAGATTCTAGGGTAAGTGAAAAAAATAACAGATTGGCAATATGGAACACTGCACAGTATTTATTCACAATGGAGAGCAGGAGTAGTTTGCAGGGTGATACAATGCTGCTTCGCTTCTCATTATTCATTTTTACAAAGATATAGGTTACTGCCGCTCGCTACCTTGAAATGTGCTAAGGCTAATGACAGATGCGGCATTCCTGGTATGAATGGATATAATTTACATCTTATTGTTCATTCCTGCTAGAGGGACCTGCAGTTCATTACTGTACAGTGCCTCGAGCATGGCTACAACACATTACAGTTCTATTAGGGAGAGACAGACAATCAACCCTTTAAGTGCAAGAAAGGTGTGCAAAGAGAAAGGGTCAAAGAGTCTCCACTGAATATTACACAGCAAAATAAAAATCACTTATAAAGGGAACCAAGCAATGCACTAATTTCCTGGCTGTCTTTGCTGGCTTCTCTCTCCAAGATGCAGCTACAAGGTGGGTAGCCTGGTCGGTTCTGCTGCTAAATCCAGTGAATGGGAGTCAAAGGGGACTCTTTAGACCATTCCTGGAATAAGACACACCAAACAGGATGAACAGGGATCCAACAACTTTATTTGGGAAAACAGGAAGTATATATAAGGCTGGCATTAGTAACATAAATAAAAGTGTAGTTTTAATCTTGCCACGCAGATCCCCAGGCAATAGGGAAAGGAGCGGCAAGGGATGCAAACACGGAGTCTAATCAGGAGGCCATTTACCCTTTGAATCTGGGGAGCAGGAGAGTGAAAGGGAAAACAAAGGAAATTTTAATCTTGCCACTCCAATCTCTATCCAGTGGGGATCGGAGTGACAAGATGGAGACAGGTGGCGACCAATCACAGAGCTGTCTACTTGTTGGAGCAATGCCGCCCTTGTTGGGGCATTGCTCGACATGAGGCAACCAATGAGAGCAGCACCTACCTGTCGAACACATATTGAAATAAATAAAGATACACAATACTGGTAAAGATTTTACTTGTATATTGTGTCGCGGGTTAACTATCCAATTCAATGAAAGAAGAAAGAGTATGTGCACTACTAGTGACTCACCGAATTACTTTCATTCGGGAATATAGTGTGCAGAGTAACATTAACCCGCTCAACACAAATGAGGAGTGATCTGAGAATTAGGTCACCTAGGTTAAAACATAACCTTTAATATTATTCATTAAAAGAAAAATAAAAAAAAAATGTTGTAAATTAAATCCTTGTGGTGTGTAGCTGGTGTAGCTTACACACACACTACAATTTAAAAACACAATACTCTTACGTAGGGGTTCAGCTCTATAGTGCTCACGGGTTAATAATGCTTTTACAATCAAGTCTGAAGCAAAACCCTTTTCTGCTTGTAATTAAAACTAGGTGCTTCTCTATATAGAGCAGTCTTCATAAATCAAGTCCTTCCCTAATAGTGTTATGAAGAGGAAAGTGCAGGACAGATACAGTGCCTAGAGCTCGTGCTTAGAATGCCAAGCACTAATGAATACCTCCCAGGTCAGATGTTACCCTTCCCGGTACTACTGCCCTAGTCCTATTAGAGAAGTGAGAGAGAGAGAGAGTATACAAGGGATCGTACATCGCAATCAAAGTACTGAAATTTCAAATTTCCTCAAAACTAATATGGACTTGAGACTCTGAGCAAAGAACTGCATAATTAACCCTTTGTAGTCCCTACGCGTTTCACCACCTAGAGGTAGCTTTGTCAGGGTAAGCTTATGTGCCGGAGCTGCCGGGAAGCCAGCTATATAAGGCCTCTCTAAATTGGAGGCGGGACCAGGTGACGCTGATCACATATCCTCCTTATCCCTATCCGATTGGTTCACAGTCTGGGAGGTAGTATGGAATACATTTTGCAGGGTAAAAGCTGATACAGTAATTGAAGAATCAATACATAAATGATACTCTATAACAGAGATCAGAACTTTGAAGATAATTAAAATCCTAGACACCTCAATGTTCCTCTAACTGAGGATAATGCATCCTATATACCACCAATGAGTAACATGATCATCTCTATGAGTTAATCCTTGAATAGGATCATCTTATCCTTAAACAGAAGACACTTATAACAAGCGTTAGTATGTAGCTTTATATGTCTTGCCCATTTATTAGATATTCCAAAACTGAGGACCACAGTATTAAAGTTAAGTGAAAAATATCCCGTTGGACTGGCTTATTTTTTTGTTCAATGGGGATCAGAATTGATACATGTTTTTGAAAGGATCATCCATATATAAGTATTTAAATCACTCAGAGCTTCTAAAAAGTGGAAATATTCTGCAAAGTAAGGAGAAAAGCACTCAATCTCTCTTTGAGGTCCTTAAAGTGGTAGTATATTGTAAGCACAAATAAGACAGATCCATGAGATCCATCAAACATGCTACTAAACAAACATCTTTATTACAGGGCTACAGAGTAGTGGAAAAAACTCAATCATTTATAAAGGGGCGAAAGGTAAAACCTTCATTTAACCCTTTCGTTGCCTTTGTTCCCAAAAGGTATATCCATTTTGCCTCATTTTTCAGAAGTAATTTGTCCAAATCACCCTTTCTTTGAGTTAGTTTACATTTTTTAATTCCTTTGAATGACATCAATGAGAGGTCTCCTTTATGATGGATATAAACATGTTCAAGTATTCTGCATCTTGGTTCCAGTTTTGTTTTCCCAGCGTAGTTCTTACCACAGTGACAGGACATCAAGTAAATAACTCCTGTGGATTTGCAATTTATGAAATCTGTAATTCTTTATTTTTCTGGTTCATCATTGCTGCGGAAAGAGTTACTTTTCCTTATGAATTTACATGCTTGGAATCCACCACATGGAAATTAACCTTTTGTTTTGCTTTTAACTCAAATATCACTAGTTGATTTGGAGTAATGGCTCAAAGTTAAGATATCTCTCATATTTCTACCCCTTCTGTAGGTGATTTTGGGGTGCATGCTGAGTACAACTTTCAGACCTTCATCTTGTTGAAGGATTTTCCAATGTCTCTGTAGAATATTTCTCACTGTGTGGTGTTGGTTATTAAATGATGCTATGAATCTGACCTCATTCCTCTCCATAATGCCTCTAGCTTTAGTGGGGTGCAGGAGTTCCTCCCTGTTCAGACTTATTGCTCTCTGATAAGCTTTTTTGAGAGTTCTATTGCTGTATCCCCATTCTTTGAAGCGTTGTGTAAAGGCATAAATAAAGATAACGTGAGACAGCTGTTCCAAATTTTAAATAGTTATTATTCAAAAGCAACAGTAATAATAGCATTAATAATAACAGTAATACAGGATTACCTGCAAGTAAATGTCACAGCACTTACAAGAAATTCTGTAGGGGCCCTCCTTATAACTTAAAAAAACAGTCTCTTTTATACTGTTTTAAAGATGGTCTACCCTGGTGTATTGTCCAATCATTGGTCTTCTCACTTAGGCCTCTTATCTCAAAAAACAGATGAATGTCTTCTCTGCAGAATTTTCATGTCAGTGCAAAGGTTTGTTTTTGTATACTAAGCAGAAATTGTCCAAAAAACAACATGACATGGCAAAACACGTCTGTCATTTATAATGTTCTAAGCATTATTCAAGCATCAGCTTATTATAAAGAGCGCACAGACAATGTATATTATGTTTTAACCCCTTAACGACCCTTAACAGTCATAGTATGTCAAGGGTTGATCTGACGGAATGACCCATGATGTACTGGAGTTCCAGGCTCCCCCCGTGGCTGCACGCAGTTCGGGGAGTCCGGAACCAGAAAAAGAAAAAATGCTCCGTGGTCCTTAAGTTGCGGAGTGGCGCCGATCGCCCAGTCGTTAAGAGGTTAATTTGATTAAGACAGGTACCAGATGAGAGAGTGCTTAATTAGTTGAATGTTACCACATATCTAAATGGGTTGAGATGTGATTAAACTCTGAATATTAACTATCTTGGATCCTATGGAGCAAAAACATTCATATATAATCACCCAGGAACTGCTTAAAGGAGCAGTGCACCTTATGGAAACATATAGGATATTGACCTTTTCCTTAACATTTCTTTGAGCTTTTTGGCTTCTGTTTTGAAATCTGACATTGTAGTACAGATTCTCCTTTCTCCTCAGTCTTAGGTACTGACAATCGGGGATACTATGTTTTAGTTGATGTGGATGATGACTACTAGCCAATAGAAGACTATTAGTAGCTGTACTCTTCCAAAACAGGGTAGTCTCAATTATTTTGTTACTGCCTCTTTTCACAGTTATGTCCAGAAATGGCATGATATTGCTGTCAATCTGGCTAGTGACTTTTAGATTGAGTGTATTGTCATTCAGTGATTTTACAAAATCATGGAACAGTGCTTCTCTACCTCTCCATACCATCAGAATATCATCTATAAACTGAAGCCACACAGCTATATGTTCATTATAGATGTTCTCTTCTGAGAATACCACACGTTCCTCCCACCAACCTAAATATAGGTTGGCGTAGGTGGGGGCGCATGTACTCCCCATTGCTGTCCCCTGAATCTGATGGTAAAATTTCCTGTCAAAGATGAAATAAGCACAAATAAGCACAAATTCCAACAGTTTCATGGTAAATGTATTGTGCAATTTGTATGGTTCTCCTCTAGTGGACAAAAAAGAATCTGCTGCTTTTAAGCCATTTTCATGTCTTATGCTTGTCTACAGCGATTCCACATCAAGACTTGCTAGGAAATGTGTATCCTCTAGAAAAATGCTCTCTATTTTGCTAATAGTGTCTTGTGAATCATGTATATATGAAGGTAAGCTGGTAACGAACCTCCTCAAGACTTTGTCCGCATATATACTGCATTTTTCCATCAAATTACCTATCCCTGATACAGTCGGTCTCCCCGGTAGTTTATTGGGATTTTTATGTATTTTGGGGATGGTATAGAATGTGGCGATGATAGGCATAGGCGTGAATAGATATTCGAATTCCCTTCTAGTAATAATTCCTTGATCCAATCCATTTGTGAGAATCTCCTTTTAACTCTCCTGCAAATTTTTCAGTTGGATCATTACTAAGTGGTTCATAGCAGTTTTTATCTCTAAAGAGATGTTTACATTTGCTCTCATAATAGTCTGCTGTCATTATTACAACATTCCCCCCTTTGTCAGAGGGTTTAATGACTGTGGTCTTCTCTTGAGAGAGTTCTGCTAATGCTTTCTGTCCCCCCTTAGTTAAATTTTTTATTGATTTTGGAATGCTCGATATATTCTGTAGCTGTTCCAATGTCTCAAATTCCTTTGACACCAGTTGTACAAATGTTTCAACATTAGGTGAAATGGGCATTGATGTTGTAAACTTGTAAACTTAGTGTTTTTCTTACAGTCTGTGAAGGGTACCTTAGCTACTTCTCTTGGATCCTCTGATTCTTCCAGAAGATATAGTAAATCACTTAATGCATCCTTATCAACATTTGTATTTTGTGCTCTGTCTTTTTCTAAATTGAAACATTTGTGTAAAAGTAGCTTTCTGGCAAACAAGTGGAGATCTTTAATATGTTAAAATGATCTGAATTGGTTATCAGGGTAAAACGATAACCCTTTACTCAGGAGACTAAGATGATATTTACTAAGGGCTTTTGGTGACAAATTTATTATTTGCAATGTATCTGACGTGTCTGTTTCATCAATGTATATTTCATCCCTTATCTGGTGTTTGACTTGTACTCCCATTTTCCCCTGTCTCTGAGTTGTAGGTGATGTTGTGTGCTTTGCCCCTGATACCCTTGTTGCTTTTCTCCTTACTTTGCAGAATATTTCCACTTTGAGCATAATAGAAGCTCTGAGTGATTTAATTACTTATATATGGATGATCCTTTCAAAGACATGTATCAATTCTGATCCCCATTGAACAAAAAAATAAGCCAGTCCAACGGGATATTTTTCACTTAACTTTTACACTGGGGTCCTCAATTTTGGAACATCTAATAATGGGCAAGACATATAAAGCTACATAGTAACGCTTGTTATAAGTGTCTTCTGTTTAAGGATAAGATGATCCTATTTAAGCATTAACTCATAGAGATGATCATGTTACTCATTGGTGGTATATAGGATGCATTATCCTCAGTTAGAGGAACATTGAGGTGTCTAGGATTTTAATTATCTTCAAAGTTCTGATCTCTGTTATAGAGTATCACTTATGTATCAATTCTTCAATTACTGTATTGGCTTTTACCCTGCAAAATGTATTCTATACTACCTCCCAGACTGTGAACCAATCGGATAGGGAGAAGGAGGATACATGATCAGTGTCACCCAGACCCGCCTCCAATTTAGAGAGGCCTTAAATTGCTGGCTTCCCGGCAGCTCCGGCACATAAGCTTCCCCTGACAAAGCTACCTCTAGTATGGTGAAACGCGTAGGGACTACAAAGGGTTAATTATGCAGTTCTTTGCTCAGAGTGTCAAGTCCATATTAGTGGAGAGAAAATTTTAAATTTCAGTGCTTTGATCGTGATGTGCGATCACTTCTATACTCTATCTCTCTCACTTCTCTAATAGAACTAGGGCGGTAGTAACGGGAAGGGTAACACCTGACCCGGGAGGTATTCATTAGTACTCGGCATTCTAAGCACAAGCTCTATATAGAGAAGCACCTAGTTTTAACTACAATCAGAAAAGGGTTTTGCTTCAGACTTGATTGTAAAAGCATTATTAACCCGTGAGCACTATAGAGCTGCACCCCTACTTAAGAGTATTTTGTTTTTAAATTGTAGTGTGTGTGTGTAAGCTACACCAGCTACACACCACAAGATTTTAATTTACAACAACTTTTCTTTTAATGAATAATATTATAGGTTTTAAAATAGGTGACCTATTACTCAGATCACTCCTCATCTGTGTTGAATGGGTTAATGTTACTATGCACACTATATTCTTGAATGAAAGTAATTTGGTGAGCCACTAGTAGTGCAGATACTCTTTCTTTTTTCAGTTTTCTGTAAAACATCAACATCACATACTGTACAGGGAGCCATCTACTGCTGGAACACACAATTACACATCAACATTACATAGTTATACATCGACATTACATGATTAGACTCCGACATTCTATTTTCCCATTGGAACTGTAGGTGAACAATGAGCAGGTCGCCTTCTTGTTGAGCAGACCACATCACTTATGAACATATTTGCATTCCATAAACAAATTTTAAACTTGTCTTACCATAGAATAACAGACCAAGCACAGTACTAAAGCCAAGCATTATGGACAGTGATAATCAAATTAGTATTTTCACAGGGATCTATGTGCAGAGGATGGAGGAGAATATTCAAAGATTTCCCATTTTTGAGTAAGTAACAGAATGTCTGGTTGTAGTAGAAGCCTTTATAAGAGCCGAGTTCATTCAGTCCTGCTCAGCACATTCCTATGTTAATGTCTGAATGCCAGGACAGGGTACCTATTTCATTCAGTCTTGCTTAGTACTTATCAGTGCTTTTGTCTGTTCTCCTGGCCATTTCCACATGGCCTTTTTCAAGCAGCTACAAAAGAACAGTAATATACTTGTATACTGTGTCACTGAGACTTGCATTCTGTTGATTTCTGTTACAACCTTTGCCAAGCTTAAACCACCACCACTTCTATCTGCCTCCTGTCTGTTACTTAAGCCTGCTAAATGGCCATTGCTTCTCTCTGTCACCTGCCTACCATCTCAGTCTATTAAACAACCACAGTTGTCTATGTGCTGCCTGCCTAAGACCTAATTTTATTAAACAACCACCTCTTCAGTTTGCATCTTCAGCCTATGGTCTATGATCTCAGCCTGTTAAGCTACAGCCACCTCTGTCTTTTACCTGGCTATGACCTAAGCCTTTCTACTGTCCGCCCTTGCCTACAGCTTGTACATCATCTTAAACCTCATGATGTCTTTTTGAGTGTATTTGACCGGATTCAGGTTGAATACATTTCCCAGCTTCTACCCCAAAATCTCACCCTAGTACCTAGTATTCACTGCCTGTATCACTCTTGTTGAACAAACTGGCTCTGGGACATTCATTACACTATCATGAGAGCTGATAGCCATAGACTTCTTCTCTTCTTAGTCTAAATAACTGGGTCCCAGATCAGAATTTTGTCTTTCATAAAGAAAGGCCCAGACTCCTCTTGAAGCTGTATGTTCTTGTACTGATTGTATTTTGTTGTTGACATTACTAAAGTGCAAATTACCCCTTCCCACACAGTAGGTTATGACTAACAATGTTTTGCAATTCCTATTTTGTGCAGCACTTCACAACCCTTCCCTGTCTACTTATTCACTCACTAGGCTGGAGGAATAATGTTTATTATTATCTGTATCTTTACTACACTTTGGACATCTAAGTATACCAATAATTTTTTCTTTTCTAATTGGACAGTATATTTAAAGTCTGATTATCCCTAGTGCGACACATTTTATGCATTTTCATTGTTAGGTCTCCCATAATTTTGAAACCAAAAGAGCCAAACCTCTCTGCAAAAAAAATAAAATAAAATAGCAGTGATTTGCATAAAATATTGGCATCATACCTCTGTGGCCAGGGTTCTTGCAGTGTTTGATTTATTTTTATAATAATTTCTAGACTTGTTGCATATTTATAGTTGATAAAGTTGTAAAAAAAATAAGAGACCATAAAGTTTAACATTTGAAAAGATTGCCTTTGTTAATCCCAATGGCAATGTGCAAGATTCAGTGCTGCCTGTCACAGCAAACAATCTTTGTTTCCAAGGCCTCTAGAAAGGTTGTCAGGTGATGGACCCCCTGTAGAAATGACTAGAGTAGCCATGAAATGCTCTGGGGTTGCTATACTGTCATTTTTTCCGTTAGTATATATGTTTTTAAGTTTTACATATATAGAAACCTTTTTTTTTGTAATTGACGTTTTGCTTGATTTACCATGTGCATGCTGTACTCCAGGTAGTGATTTGCTGATGAGATCCTGAGCGGGTAGGGTCTGCACCTAATATCTCCAGTGGTTTATTTGCTGTGATCATTCAATCTCTGGTTGTCTTGGCTCATAAGTACTAAGTGTAAGTGCTTTGCTTAGTTATAGAGGATTCAGCACTGTTTGTGCCAGTTCTCTTTTTGTCATATTATGAATATTGTTGCTTCCAGTAAGCCAGAGGATGGGTGGAATGGAGGGAACTGCAGCCAATTAAGAGGGATTGAGCAACAGTCATTTGCTGTCTGAGTGAGACCAGTCTTATTATCTATCACTTGCATATTTAGTCACCACAGGATTTGGTGACCACTGTACTTGTGAGTACCTGTCTAATGTTAAGGGTTATCTTTTTTATATTTGACTCTACACAACAGAACAGTTCCTTGTTTCTATTATCCTTGGGATTCAGTAGGTTAACCCTTCAAGGACTGATGGGATGTGCAATGCATTGCAGTGGTTAAATACCCATTGTTAGTAACATTTTTGACATATCCTTTGCTATACAGTATTTCTGCAGGTTATGTTTTAGCTCTTTATTAATAAACTAGTTTTAAAGCCTGTGTACACGGGCCAACGGTGGAGGCGCTGCAGTCATGCGCAGTACTGATTGCCAGAACGCGCTGCGGCAGATACAGATTGGGGTGCTCCAAATTCAGACTGTGGTCCTCTCTGCGCACCTTCCTGGGACCCCTTGGTCCCAGGAAGGTGTGCAGAGAGGACTCCGGTCTGAATTCAGATCGGCGCAGGCAGTCTCTAATGCGCATGACTGCAGCTCGCACAGCCGTCTCTACTGCACATGACAGCTTCTGACAAACATTGTTAGCAAATTATTATATAAGATAATAATAATATGTATTGTGTATTTGTAGTATAGAAGGTTTGTACCTAGAAAAACCACAAAGGTTTAGAATTCCAAAAGCAAAGCAGTGTTGCATATCCAATAAAATATGACACCCTCTCCTCAGTCCAAAATCATGACAGCAATGTCGTCTTCTCCATAGGAACATAATTACAGATTAACGGCCTTTGTAACTGAAATGCATTTGGTAGCTTTCCTGCAATGCTGTATATATATTTGTTTGTAACTTCATTGTAACTTCTGTTTGTTAACCATTTTCTATGCCTGAGAGGTACCCAATGCATTGTGCTGGACTCCCTTTTGGCAGTCAAAGGATTAATTAGGATTAATCAGTAACACATGCTACAGATAGCTGTTCAGTGTAAAGATTCACATTCACGTAGGCATTAAATAAACAATCTATGGGAGTTGTAGTATCCCACAGCTGGTGCTCTCAGAACTGAATACTCCTAGGGTGAGGCAGAGGTGGAAAATGAGCAGAATAGGGTGGGAACTAGATGGTAAAGGGGTGGAGGGGCCACACAGAAGTCTACAATCCTCTAAAGGGTTCTTAAAGGGATAGTAATACTTCGTTTTAACTTTATTTTATTTTGTAGGCATTAAAAAAACATGAAGAACGATATAAGGCTTATCTCTCAAACCTTTATGGTTTATGAGATATTCACAAACAAAGTTTCCCCCTCCCGCCCCTTTTACCTAGTGTAAGCCATCTCTTCTCAGATGTGGAATGCAGTCCATAGACTGGACAGATAACAGAAGGGGACACTCTTATTCCTATGAAAACAATGAAATCCCTGCCCCCTTGACAAGCTTTTCAGGTTTTTCCCTTATCTTAATTGAAGATTGTCCCTCTCTGCAGTCTACCTGGCCACCTCCCTTCTGCTCAAGCTGAACAGTGTGACATCAGTAAAAGGGGAGGGAGGGGGACACTTTGTCATTAAATTACTCTGGAACTACAACTCTGACAGAATTGAAATAACACTCTCCAAATTCCAAATACTATGATGATTAATTAGAGCTGTTTTTATTATGAAACATAATACATGTAGAAAGTAAAAGAGGAGCAACTACTCTATAAATCAACTGCACTATAGGAGAGGGGGAGGAGGAATTAACCTCTCCTCAATTTATCATTGATTCAGATGAGGCTTTTAAACAATTGAATGGCAGAGAGGTGTTCAGGAGTTAAAAGCTGTTAAATCAGTGGTAATTTCAATGAGTCCCCTAGGTGACATTTTTCTAGGAGGGTGCCTTTTTTCTGTCTGTACAGTGGAGAATGGCAGCTTTCCTAAAATGACTACGTAGAATGACACATTACTAAATATATATAGTACATTATACTGTACTGTACTGCAGTTTATACAGCACAAGGGGTTCTTGCTCATAAACGCTTCCCTGCTCCAATTCTGTGGTCCAGATTTTAGCTATATCGTATAATATTCCAGTACATTGCATGGGATTCAGAGTGGAATATGAATTAAAAGAGCAGTACAGACATGTTGTATGCTAACTGCTGGTAGATGCTTCATTAAGAAGTCATTGCAGCTCAGTTTTGCCTTTTCTACTTTTTTTTTTTTTTTTTGGCAATGTTGCTAACAATTTGATAATTCACATTGAACTGTGGTAGTCTTTGAATGTAGACGAGAGTATCCTTGTATTAATCAAAAAAAACTATATAAAGTTTATTCCTTCTTTAATATGTGTGAGGAAGAGGCACATTAAGGCAGAGGGAGATAACCTGTATCCCTCCATCTGTTCTTGGACAAGGTTTCCCATCACTAATCGGCCAATGACCTGCTAAGGTTGATGGGTATAATAGTCCATCAACTGCTTGAGGAATGCAGGTTGCCTTCTGTTGTACTAAGTAGCGATATAAAACCACAGGGAGACTGATGTACCATGAAGAACTTGACTGAGGTTTTCACATGCACTAAGAAGTGATAAAGAGGTGATAACTTATCCATGGGATAAATTCTCCAGCTCCTATGTTATTCTGCAGAGCTTATATACTAAGATCACCCCAACAGGAGGGATTTTAGTTCATTGGCTTGATAGAATAACATGGAATTGCAGAGTTTATCATACTGGAGAAGTGATGTTCTCTTTATCACACCTTAGTGCATCTCCAAACCAACTGTTCCACAGGGTTCAAATAAGAATTCAAAACTTTGCTATTAATTTATATGGGGGTTTTAACCCCTTGGAGTCTTGAGCGGTCGCTAAGACACTGCTAACAAGATCTCTAAAACATAGTGAAACTGAAGGCATTAACATTCCTACTTAAAGGGACAGTAATGGCCCAAAAAATGCACTAATAATCCAATAGGTTGTCCCAACCTCTGAGTTTTTTGGAAACCCAGTAACTCTCATGGAAGGCAGTAACAAGGAACTAAAATGAGGAGTCACCTGGCCTGAAAAGCTTACAGTCGAATTATATATGAAGACTAGGTATGAATTTAACTGTTCGTTTTAACTCCGTGAATGCTAGACACATCTCAAAATCATTGTGAATCAGTTCATTGACAGTGTTTCTAACTTCCAAGGGGTTAGGGAAACCTCGCAAATCTGGCCTGTTTTTGAGGCCGGGTCATAATAAAGGAGCTACGTTGCAGCAGGAGAACTCGTGTAACAGGAGGGGAAGTGGAGGGCATGAAAAATCAACAGGGCACAGAGGGCCAATAGGAGCAGAGGACTCATATATGTGAGTACAGGGCTACGTGAATGATGTTGTTGAAATAGAGTTGGGTTACTTCCTGATTGGTTGTTAACTGTCATATGTGTATGTGATTTTGGCCTGTGAATGACATGATATAGGGTACATCTTTTGCACTCACTGGGTTACATTGCAATGTAATGAACAGGTGAGCATATTGGCTTGGGTGGATATGGTATATCAGTCTCTAATTAACTCCTGATGGACCAGAGGGGAGTATAAAGTATTGATTCACTATGCTTTGCACACCCCTTTGGTACTTAGGTAGTTCATGGATTAAATTAAGTTTAGCAAGATCTGTGGACACTTAACACATGTTTTAGGGGTGTATTCTTGAGATTTCAGGGGTTACTTTGGCAGTTTTTCCTTGTGACGTGCATTGTGTACGCTATGCCTGGGTTTTGTAGGAATAGTATTACCTGCAGGAAATACATCCTGTGAGTTACCACTCATCACACCCAATAGAATGAAACTTGGATTGAGCTGTTCTGTTGATCTGCATGTGCTTATTCTTAGTGAACATTGTCATGATTTATCACGCATTGGCTGTTCACTCCGCAAGTAATTGAATGCTGAACTGTGAATTTAAAACTGCTGTCACCAATTTTGTTTCTTGTCTGAGGTAATAGAATCTAGGGTTAGGACTCGGCTTCCATCTTTGTTTGGCTCCACCCTCAGCAATTAAGGCTGATATTTCACTCAGAGTAAGGCATCATACTCAGCTGCCTGCTCTGTCTAACCTGAAATTCAGCCATGGCAACAAGAGTAGTCAAGAGTGTGGTGATTGTTTATAGAGCTGTTTATTGCAAATTTCTATTTACAAATTGAACTGACACAACACTTATTATGCAGACTTGTCTTTTAGATAAACTGATTTTGGCTGTCCTTAAAAGAACAATATACTTTGTAAGGAAAAATATGTGTTACAAGGGCCTTTCCTAGTGAATATACCGTAACACAAATACTCTACTAGAAGATTTTTCATTCAAAAGTTATTACAGATTAAATCTGTTTTGGTTTTTGTTTGCATTAAACTGCAGTTATGGTCACCATGTTGTTTGTATCAATACTATGGAGAGAATAGTAAGTGACTCAAGCTCTCCCATTATAAAGACAAACATTGCTTTCTGGACCCCAGGTAGCACTGTTACAGACAGTTTTATTTTAAAAATAAAAACAATGTTTGAGCTGTAATAACTATTGAAAGAAAAGTCTCCCAGCAGTGACATTACCTTTGTCTTCCTTAGCTGGAAAAACCCTATAACGTTATTTTTTTCTTCAGAAAAATGTTTACTATACCTTTAAATCAGCAAATGTCTTATAGAACTGTAGATTTTAAATTGGTGTGAATTGTTATGAGTGTAAGTTTGGTAAACTTGTGGCCCACCAGCTGTTTTTCTAGAGCTTTAATTACCCTATTGTGCTTCAACTGCTTTTGGACTACAACATTCATCATCCTTAGCGATCTATTGACCAATAAGAACAGTCCACTCCTAGGCTATGGTGTTAATGTAGTAGAAATAAATTCTTATGGAATGGTAAATGAAAAACAAAATCCATCATGACAATTTCACAAACTACTCACCTGAGATCTACTCGGTGAAGCTGTGACTTTTTTTTTTTTTTTTTCCCCTTCTCTCTGAAATGTTGACTGGTGCTGTCTGATGAGGAGTCCAATTTGCATATTCTCAATTTAATCCAAAGTAGGTGCTAATTGATTACTGTTGAATGTCTGCATGCTCTGATTATCTCCTTAGACTGTTAAAGGGGGAAGTGTGGGGAAAACCTGAGTGGAATTTGGATGCGTCTTTTCATTTTCTTCTTCCAGTTCAAATAGATTAAAAATAAATGATTACTTTGGGGAATGACTAGTAGAACAGAGATCTGATCATGTATAACAACTTGGTTTTATTTCATCAACCCTATTATGCTGCTTTCATATCAATGCCCATTGAATGTCAGTGGGTGATGCAATGCATAATGTTGCACACCCTCTTGGCTCCCCAAGGGTTAATGTATATATGATGAGATCATTTTATTTTTTTTTCATTCATAACTTATATCTCCTTCCCAAGGCTACAACATTTTTTAGCAGTACCTGATGAGATGGAATTGGATGTTACATGAGATGGTGTAGCAATTTTTTTTCATAAACTCACAGTGTCTTTCTTTCAAAACAAACAGCAACAACCTTGAATTGAAAAAGCTACTACCTGTGGTATTTCTCTGATTCTACTGATATATATAATACTAATTTGTAGATATGGAAATGGGCTACTGTAACAGGGGTTCAGTATCCTGCATCCACCCCATTACTTGACATAATGAGAAGAAATTCATGCATTTTTATCATGAGCTATTATTTCTGCTAGCACCTTTGTGAACAAGCCCGTAAATTTCAAAGGCTACGTTTACACAGATGATGTGAAAAGTGCAGAATTTAGTGCCGCTCAAGCTGCCAGTGTTTTCATACCTCAGAAGGCCTGCTTTCCATGGTGAGTGGTTGTGACAGGGTTTGACTGATGGGTGGCCCTTGTTTTGGTGTCAGCCCAACATGATTAACTGATACCCTCGTTGGCTGCCGTTAATTGGAATGTTGAGATACACACATCAATGGCTCCCTGTCATTTGAATGATCGGCACAGTGCATAGGCTTCCATGCAGATCAGCCCTACTGAACTTACCTTTTCTCAGTTCATGAATATAAGAATGTTGCAGCATGTTGGAGGTGATAAAATAGACAGGATGGACAGCCTGTGAGGGAACAAACACTTTTTATGACCAGCAATTACAGCATTTTGTACTAATGTCACCCATGTAAATCTAGCCTTCAAGTATCTTTTTAGTTGTCAAAACTAGGGTGGGGAGAGGTATGGGGGATATTTTATACATGACATAAAAATAAGAGGTTAAGTATAGGCTATTTTTTTTTTCATCTTACAAGTAACATGATTTTTCCCACATGCACCAGTACTCTTACCTTGAGGCTCTTGTCTTCATGCCAGTCTACCTTAGCCTGCAAGTGGATTATAGGCAGTATATGACTTATTTGGATTTGCAGTTGATATATTTCTAATTTGCACTTGTTTCCAAATAGGTCTTCTCTACTCTTAGTGACATCCATGTGTAGACACAGTAAATTGTTGTGGTTTGGATCTGCTAAAAAAGGCTGTATGTTCAAAAGAAAAGTGGAGGAATTATTGGGCAAACCAGTTGTCCCTTAGGTAAAAAAATCCAGCAATTCCAAACAGTCCCATTGATTTACATCCCCTTGAATGCAAGAGTGATCCCCTATGCATTGCAGATCAGTGCTTTGGAGAGCTTTCTTACATTCAAAGGGTTAAAATCCCCATATAAATGAATGGGGCTGTTTAGTTGTTCTCTGTAGTGAAGTTGGATTGCCTAGAGAATCCCTTCATGTTTCCACTGAACATAGCCCATAGCGATTCTGTGCAACTTCCTCTTATTGTTTCTTCTGAGTCCATTTGATAACTTCTCATTCAAAATTGTTCCAATATCTTTGTCGTCATGTAGTATGTGCCATTGTTTAATTATTAGCTCTGTTCTAATGGTAGTTTTCTTCATTATAGTGCCATATAAATCTTACTGGTTCCTCATCCTGATCACTGGTATTTTATGGCTTGGGTATTAGGCATGTACCCTGTGGTGTGTTAAATGAGCCACTTTTCTTTTTAAATTTCTTCAAAGCCAATCCAACATAGAGCTCTGATCCTATTGAACTATTGACCTGGTTCTTTGCCAAAACCAAAGAACCAGTTTGGCCCTTGTACTGAGGTATGCACTTTGTAAGGGGAATTGGTGAGATGAACATCTGCAAGGAAGGAATTTAGAAAACTCTTATGCAGTAGTGGGTAACATGAGGCCATCCAGCTGTTGTTGGATTAGAACTCCAATCATCCTGGCCATTGGACGGCCTCAGATTGCTCATCCCTGTTCTAAGTCCCCTGGAGTGGGATAAAATAAACTCCAATGAAATCCAACCTGCTGGGTGAGTGTCAGAAATAAGATTACTGTTTAAAACTAGATTTAAAGCTCTGGCACTCAAAGGGTTAATTACTATAAAAAAAAGATAGTGCAACCTTGTCATCTGACGTCCACAAAGGCATTTTTATCACATTCTATGGGAGAGCTTCTCTCTATAGAATGTGATTTCAACAGCTCTGCCTAATTGTGGCAGTTTAAGCTATAATAACTTTTGAATGAAGCACATTTAAACAGTGTGTACCCTTCTTTTACTCAATAGATATCTGTTTTTGTAATGAAACTTTACTACTTAATAATAACAAAAAAAATCTTTTTTGACGGAGAAGGTTTCCCTGAATTCCATGGTGTACTTGATAAAATGCATTTAGTATGCAGAATATACATTTGCTGTGCAAGAAAACAAGTAACAAGGGGAAAAATCTAACTTATCTAAAAAATATCTAATAAAGCTACAGCAGTGTCTGTCATCCAGCAGAGCATTTTAACAGACTTGGGTTATACCATCTCGTTACCCCGTGATCAGTCTCCGTCATCAAGGCAATAACTGTTTGTGTAAACATTGGAGGTGCAGTGCCAAGAGCTGATGATGTTGTTGACTTAGAAAAGGTGTTTTGGTGATAACTGCCTTGTATTCCATGTGATAAGCCTGGGAAGAAGTGTTCATGAACATAAAAGGCCTTTACTGAATATAAATGATAATCATTACTCATTGTGCTTTACATGGGCTGAATTCTGGAAACTGTCATGTATTCTTTGTGTTTTCTCTCTTGTACAGAAGGATTAAAACGCATTGTTTCAAACCATATTGATTTTATCATGAGTGGGAAGCTGTCTTGTTGTTGCTAGACTACAACTCCCACCATCCTCTGCTTGTGTGAAATGCTAAGACAAATATAGTGGAAGTGTAGAGATTAAAAATGCACCAAGAGCAAGTTTTGGGCCTTACGCAGAATCAAAATATGAGTGTTTCTGGTGCAAACCAACTGCAGGTCAGCAATATATATATATATATATATATATATATATATATATATATATATATCCTATATAATAATTCGCTAAATTGTGTGTAACGCCCGACATGCGCAGTAGACACTGCTGCACGTGCGGCAGTCACGCGCAGTACAGACTGCCCGCGCCGCGGCTGATACAGAGCTGGGCGCTCCGAAGGAGTGCCCAGCTCTGTATCAGCAGCGGCGCGGGCAGTCTCTACTGTGCGTGACTGTCCCGCGGCCGGCTGCCAGAGGCACTGTGGCCCGTGTAACGGGCTGTTCAACTAATATATATATATGTACATATATATATATATATATATATATATATATATATATATATATATATATACATATATATATATATATATATATACTATACAAAAGTCTTAGGCAGGTGTTAAAAAGATGCTGTAAAGTAAGGATGCTTTCAAAAATAGGCATGTTAATAGTTTATTTTTATCTATTAACAAAATGCATAGTGAGTGAACAGAAGAAAAATCTAAATCAAATAAATATACTGTGTGACCACCCTTTGCCTTCAAAACAGCATCAGTTCTCCTAGGTACACGTATCAGGGATTTTATTGGCATATAGACAGGTGTATGATTAAACAATTATACTAACAGGTGCTAATGATCATCAATTTAATATGTATGTTGAAACACAATCATTAACTGAAAAAGAAACAGCTGTGTAGGAGGAATAAAACTGGATGAGGAACAGCCAAACTCAGCTAACAAGGTGAGGTTGCTGAAGACAGTTTAATGTCAAAAGTCATACTCCATAGCAAGAGTGACCCCACAACACAACACAAGGTAGTTATACTGCATCAGCAAGGTCTCTCCCAGGCAGAAATTTCAAGGCATACAGGGGTTTCCAGATGTGCTGTCCAAGCTCTTTTGAAGAAGCAGAAATAAATGGGCAAAGTTGAGGACTGTAGACTCAGTGGTCGGCCAAGGAAAGTTAGTGCAGCATATGAAAGACACATCATGCTTACTTCCCTTCGCAATCGGAAGATGTCCAGCAGTGCCATCAGATCAGAATTGGCTGAAAACCATGGGACCCTGGTACACCCATCTACAATCCAGATAATTCTGATCAGGAGTGCTCTTCATGGAAGACTTGTGGCCAAAAATCATACCTCCAACATGGAAGCAAGGCCAAACAACTCAACTATGCACAAAAACACAGGAACTGGGGTGCAGAAAAATGGTGAGTCAAAATTTTAAATAGTTGGTTGTAGCAGAAGGCAGATTATTAACCAAAGGGCTGGAGAGCAGTACAAGAATGAGTGTCTGCAGGTAACAGTGAATTATGGTGGAGGTTCCTTGCAAGTTTAAAGCTTTATTTCTGTAAATGGAGTTGGGTATTTGGTCAGATCAGTATGACTGGTCTGCTCAATGCTGAGAACTACAGGCAGATACTTATCCATTATGCAGTACCATCAAGGAGGCATCTGTAACGGGTAGGGACCATTGGTGGAGCTGGAGTTAAAGGGACGCCATAGGGATAACATGGCGAATGGTCGGCCGCCATCTGATTGGAGGAACGGGAGTTAAAGGGACGCCATAGAGTTAACATGGCGAATGGTCGGCCCCTTTCCCATTGGCTGTCGAACATCGAGCCTAAGGAGAATTTCCCATTGACGTAGAATGGGGCCGTCGCCCGCTTCCTGATTGGCCGCCGACCCAGGGACTGAGTTAAAGGGACACCATTGACTTAACATGGGAAAATGTCGGCGGCCCTGGGATTGGCTGCGAAGACTCTGTAGCTCAGTCTCTCATTGGCTGAGACCCAGAAGCGGAGCTCAGGCCCTGGTGCCTCTAGTCTGCTCCCCATTGTTCCATCAGGTTACCCTGGCCCACTGTATGCCCCCAACACCCATTGTGTCACCAAGTTCCCACGGTCTTTTCCTTTGTACCAGTTAATAAAGTTACAATCATGTCATTGTTATGTGAACACAGTCTTTTGTATACCAGACTTGATTAAGTTACCATAATATGTTTAACTGTACATAAAAGTGCCAAATTTGCGTGGAATAAAGTGTGTGTTCTTGGTTAATCAAGAAGCGTGTCCTGTCCATTTCTTGGAGGGTGGTATCAAGGGTCTTCTTGTGACCCCCATCCTAGGCAGAGAAGCTGTGGAGGCGACCGAGGGTTCTGGTGAGTCAAGGCGGCTGCAGAAGGCTACTAGCCCGGTGCAAGGTCTGGAAGATTCCCTTGGTGGTAATGTAAACACGTGGGGGATATTATACTGACGTCCACACAGATTATACTTTGAGCAGCTGCTAAAAATGTTGATACTCACAGTTAGATGTACTCTGGTTCAGTCTATGAACAACTGGTTAATATCTTGATAATTTGATATCCCTGAGGAAATGATCATTCAATTTAGAAATCCATGTTTTCATTATTTTTGATTCATTTTTTTTAGCATTGTTTTTTAATAAACTTTTGTTGGATCCTATATTATTTGCTGATTGTGATTTTACTCTAGTAGCAGTGTTTAATATGGAGTCACCTGTACAGTAGAAGGCATTCCCATTTTGCTACCAAGTGTTTGTTTCTAAAATCATCTGAAGTGCACTTAATTGTGAGTATTAGCGTTTTTACACATGATATTTATGGGCACTTGAGATATATATCAACATTGTCTAATGTTCACTTTACCCTTTAAAAATCAGAAGTGCGTGCATCACGTTGCTTTGCATTGCCTCTGACAGATACTTTATAAAGAGTGAATTGATATTTTTTGCAGGATTTTTCTGCATTTCCTCATTTGTGAGAATTACTTCTTTTTGTGTTTGGGACAATCGTGTGCATTTCTCCTCATGTCTCAGACAAACAT
Organism: Rhinophrynus dorsalis; assembly: GCA_037306005.1. Taxonomy (NCBI): domain Eukaryota; kingdom Metazoa; phylum Chordata; class Amphibia; order Anura; family Rhinophrynidae; genus Rhinophrynus; species Rhinophrynus dorsalis. The sequence continues at coordinate 159,017,081 of CM074719.1, forward strand.
CAATTCACTGTTTATTTTATGGGAAGTGTTTATGTCTGTGCTGGTTTTCACATATAACAAATTACTGAAAAATGTTTTGCCATTGAAGATGTGGTAACTCACATTGAAACACTGATACGAAGTAAAACAACATTATGATTGATAAGTCCTGAGAGTGCCGGCTCTTCTTTCTTTTCTATTATTTGTATGGACTCCCATGGTGACTTGGCACCCGGGCATTTTGTCATTGGAGTGAGAGTGCTTCCCAACTGGACATATATATATATATCCCCTTGAAAGCTAGGGGTATTAAGTGGATTGCTTATCAATGCATTGGAGATCACTAGAATTCGAAGTGCTAAAATCTCCATTAAAATCAACAGATGTTGTGTCCAGCCCCTGTGGGTGCACTTGCTTTGGCTCAGAATTGATCCAGTGTTTTTTGTATATGTTATTCACGTATCCCAGTGGCTCTCAACCAGGGGGCTGTGCTGGACTGGATTTCCTAATAAATAGTATAAGCAACTGTTTAGAGCTCCAAGTTTTAAGTGGCACTTCAACTATGCTGCCCACACCCACATTCTGAATTGTGTGCATGACCAGAGAAATAGCAATGTCTATGCACCATTTCACACCCTCCATACAGATTATTTAACCACTTGGATGCTAGAGAGACCACCAGTGCATTGCTGAGCAATCCATTGGAGATCTCTCTGGCAAACAAGGGGTTAAAGCTTTTTTCATTCTTACTTGTTAGAGGCCAAGGGTATTTTTTGTGCCAGGAAACAGTGGCTGGGTCTGAGAGCGGGGTCATGTGAGGAATGAGGGTGTGACCATGGGCGGAGCATCTTGTCTGGGGGTGCTTGATATATAAATCCAGCCCTAGGACTGTGGCTCTTTGTAGGCCCTGCGGATATCGTCTGGAGCACCAAGATTCGTAAGGACAGCTGACCTTCACAGGGAGCTGGACATCGAGATGTTGGACGAACACCTAGCGAAGCTGAGTAAGAACTTCTGTCAAGGACTGGATCAGAACCCGAACCCTCTGATCAGAAAACTCACTGCCACCACTGCAAACCCCTTCGACCGCTACCCGTGGCCCATCACAGCGAAGACCCTGTGAAACCAGCCCAACTGTGACAAGTCAACACAGACCAAGAAGAATCCAAACCTGCGACTTAAAACCCAACCCGAGAAGATGGAGTAGTGAGGCTCAAGCCTCGGTATCCAAAAATCACCGCTGATGGATAAAATCTATCATCAAGAAGACAACAACGAGAGTGTGGCACTTTGTGGCTGTGGGTGTTCACTTACGGTACTTTTTTGCTTATCTGTTTGAGAGCCCAAATACTATGAAGATTAACTGGAGCTTCTGTTTCTGGGAAACATTACTATCCCTTTAACCCTTTGAGAGCCAGAAGGTTATGCAACACATTGCAGAGCAATGAGTTGTGCACCCCTCTGGCACTCAAAGGGTTAAGAAAGCACCAATGGATGTATCAGGTATCAGCTGTCAGATCTTAAAGGAACAAAAATGTTTAATCCATTGAATATTGGAGACAATGTGATGGAGATGTCTCTGGCATCCAATGGGGTTAAAAACTAGTTTCTCCAATTGTGATGAGAAAATCCGAACATTTACAGCTATGTGTGAAATATTCCTCATCTTCCATCAACTCTCAGGGCTTCAGACCAAAGAGGTGCATTTCTAGACCACACAAATTGCTATGTGGCTGTGGGTGTTCACTTACGGTACTTTTTTGCTTATCTGTTTGAGAGACCTAAAAATAACTATATATCCACGTATTTGTACCCTTTCTTTCTCATTAATATATTAATTATAAAATGCTATGTATGACCTGAAAAATTACAGACTGCGTCTTAGGGGTGCCTTGAACACTGACTTAACCCTTTGAGTGCCAGACAGGCACTCAAAGGGTCAATTTATGAATGCCAGTTTATAAAATTCTTACATAACCTTCCTTGTGTAGTAAGGCGGATTGCTGCTGCCCTAATGCATTGTATTTGATGATGTGGTAATCTTATTGCTAATCTTTAAATTTGCTGACTTCATCAAGGAGAGCTGACAGATGCATTAGTGCATGATACTCACAGACCTATTCCCACCGGGGCCTAATCATTATACAACTCATAAGCTGCCACAAATCATCATCGATTCACAGGGAAAAAAGCAACTTTTTTAGCTTAGTTCCATACCGGAAAATAAGCTGGCAAATCTGTTTATCCTTTCAATTTTTTTAACCTTTTGGGTGCCAGAGCGGGACCCAGGGTTAAAGATTAATATGATGTTTGGATTAAATGTGGACACAGTGCATACTGATTACCTACTTGGCAGGACAGGACATAATGCAATCACATGAAAGCGTACACCACTGTAAGTAGGTATACACAGAAACACACAACTCCACCACTAGTGACCCTTTATGTACACCTTCACTCATATCATGTCTGCACCATTGCACCATCATTTTGGACACATTATGTGAATACAAGCAAATTACTCAATTTATTGTTTTGTGGAACTGTCACCCTATGCCAAGCTTAGTTTGTTTTACAGACCAATAAAATCTCCCCGTTTTACTGTTCTAGCTATTTTTCTATAAAATCCATTGTTTTTGAGAAATGAAACTTTATACTATGGTGGCACAGTGTGGCATTATTGTCAGTTCCCGGCACTGAATGCTAATTAGTTATTTTTGAGTCCTTTTGTTATTAGAAATACTCTAGACTCAGTATGTGGGCTCTGCATAGATCCATTCATAGTGCAGTGTTTGGGAATATTTTCCTAGCAAATAAACTAATTCGCATATATTAGCATATTGTGCCACCAGCAAATAAAGGTTCAGTTCTCAAAAATAATTTATATTACAAACAAATGGCTAGCAGTACATATAGGTGATTTTAATCCTTTAAGTGCCACAGAATGCATTGGATACCTCTCTGGTACAGGGTTAATTACCTTAAAAGCAACTAAAATGTATTGTGGCTAAAGGTCCACTTTAAAGGTATAGTAACATTTCAAAATAAAAGAAGCTCAAATTAATCTTCATAGTATTTGGGCCAGGGAGAGTGTTATTTCAGTACTGTCAGAGTTGTAGTTCAAGAGTAATTGAATGATAAAGTATCCCTGCTCCGCCGCTTTTACTGATGTAACACTGCTCAGCTCAGAACCGGAGGGTGGATTGCAGAGAGGGACAATCTTCAATTAACATAAGGGAAAAACTTGAAAAACCTATCAATGGGGGCAGAGCTTTCATTTTTCTCACAGTAAGAAGATTGTCCCTTGCTGTGAGCTGTCTGGCCTGTGAAGTGAAGTGGCTTACACTAGGTAAAATGGGTGGGAGGGGGAAGTTTATCATTCAATTACTCTTGAACTGCAACTCTGACAGTACTGAAATAACACTCTCCATGGCCCAAATACTATGAAGATTAACTGGAGCTTCTGTTTCTGGGAAACATTACTATCCCTTTAACCCTTTGAGAGCCAGAAGGTTATGCAACACATTGCAGAGCAATGAGTTGTGCACCCCTCTGGCGCTCAAAGGGTTAAGAAAGCACCAATGTATGTATCGGGTATCAGCTGTCAGATCTTAAAGAAACAAAAATGCTTAATCCATTGGATATTGGAGACAATGTGATGGAGATGTCTCTGGCATCCAATGGGGTTAAAAACTAGTTTCTCCAATCGTGATGAGAAAATCCGAACACTTACAGCTACGTGTGAAATGTTCCTCATCTTCCATCAACTCTCAGGGCTTCAGACCAAAGAGGTGCATTTCTAGACCACAAAAATTGCTATGTGGGGTAGAAATGAATATTCACATTGATTTAAATGGAATTGTTAACCCCCTGAATGCTGGTAAGTCTCCAAAGCACTGCGGCAGAATGAATTTGTAACCTGCCTAGCATTCAAGGGGTTAACCTTTAAATGCCAGAGGGGAATGAAATGCGTTGCTTGGCGGGCCCCTCTGGCACTCAAAGGGTTAAAAGCCTCAGTAAAATCAGTGGAGAATTTGTGACGTTTTCATTCCCCTGTATGATACAGTTGGTTTGTTCCAGAATTGCATCTCTAACTGGTGACCTACACTATAGACCATTGGTAGCCAATAGGTAGACTGTGGCCCAGATCCGGACCTCCAGCCCATTTCACCTGGACCCCCAGTGCCAGGATCTGGTTGGAAGATCAGAAGATCTCCACTAACTGGCTCGTTGGTAAAAGAGGCACAGTTCTCCTTCCCTGTTCTTTCAACGCAAAGCACTGGGATATATGTAATATCTGCATCAATGGGCTTAATAAGGCTAAAGAGGGAGCAGTGATATAGAAGTATGCAGTGAAGGAGGCACAGACCCCTATATAATTTCTCCTTCACAGCTCTTTCTAGCTCAGAGCAACTGGCAATAATGCCAGGTCTGATTTCTAAATGAGTAAGGATGTTTTTATAAGTATGGTGTTATTATTCTGATGTTAATGCCTAAAATCCTTAAGAACAGATTATACCTGGTGTTAAGATTCTGGTGAAAAATTCTGCCTCTAAATTGTCACAGTTGGCAACATTTCTTTATAAATTTGCAGTGCCAGAATTTTCACCAGCTGTGCCGTCACTTTCCAAAAACACAACTACACCTTGTTAAGGCTTCCAGAACAGCTGGAAGCTCCTGTTTAAATGCTGTACTTCTGTTGTAGCAGAGATTACAGCCATTTATCGGTCTACTCCACTTCTATAAATCTCCCCCAATGTCCAATAGCAGAAAATTCATTGTGCTGGTGATTTGTACACTGATATTCCCCCGTATGTCATGTGAGACAGTCTATCCTTCCTGATCTAATTTCCATTTATATGCTTAAAAAAAACAAATTACAAATTAAAAACTAAACTACAGCAAATGCATACAAAAAAAGTTCTGACCTTCATATCTATTGTAATATAATTGTATCTTTACATAGCACTTGAAGCAAATAAATTCAAAGTTTGTTTACAAAACAATTGCATATTTTTTAATTGTGCCAGGTAATGCAGACTTTCAGTGTTGTGGATATTTTTCATCCGGTTACAGTAATGGATTCCTTGATAAGAATGACAGGGAGCACTTTAATGTTCATTTTAATTGAATGGCATAGCCAAGTCACATCCATTATCCCTACAGCAAATTGCAAATTCCCCATCAATGTCATCTACATAATGGAGTCCCAATGACCAAAAGACCATACATGTGTCTTTGAGGGGGTATTCACTAATGCTGCTTCTTTGAAGATGTTGGTCTGCCTGTATAAGGTCAGTAACCCTCTGCATGCCGGAAACGTGTCCAACTCATTACAAAGCTTTGCTCTCCTCCTATGGTGCTCAAAGTATTAGTTCACATTCACCAAAAAGTGATATATATTTTAACTATTTCTGGCTCACTCTCCACCCAGTCCTGGGAAGGCAGGGGGCAGAGACTGGTGACTGGCAGAGAAAAAGGGGGTGGTATTTTCACAGGAGTGGGCCCACTGAAAATCTCTGCAGTGAGACTTACTACTGCAGTGGTCCATGCAGGTGCCCAAACTGCATGGTGAGCCCAATCATATGGGCAACATTGCACACTATTTGCTAGTTCTACACTAAATGTTTGAGGCTAAATATCCATATGGGTGTTACTATCTATAATAGTCATATGCAGTTTAATACCTATACATAACATTTATTAACCTTGATCCCGTTCCACTTGTGTCCTACTTACTGGAGGATTGTTGGTGACGTTCTTATAAAGTGTTGGTTAGTCGGTGTTGAGTGGGTCAGAGGTCCAGTTGTCACGCAAACAGTGTGTGCGCTATAGAGGGCTCGTGTTCTCGGTCAGTGGTGGTGAAGCCTCGTATTGCGTTCCTTTAGACTGCTCTGCTCCTGCATGCTGGACTGTAAGTACATATTGGGTCAGAGTAGGTTTAAGGAATGCAAAAGAGTAGGCTCCAGGCTATTACAGCATTGTGTGTGTTGGCCATCTTTTTTCTTTTTCTTTCAGTGTGAAGTTCAGAGAGGGAGAAGTCGGCCCCCTTGTATGTTTTAGACAGGCAGTGTTGAGGAGATATGCAGATCTCCTCCTAACTGCTCCCCTGGGTGTGTATGTTGGGCTCAGGCAGTGTGGTAGCTGCCGCCCTGTGGTGTGTGCATTCTAAATTTCTGTGCATCTAAGGCTCAAGCAGTGTGGAAGATCTCCTTCTAGCTGCCACCCGGGGTGTGTGTGGCACAAGTAAGAGTTGCAGTTACATGACCACTTATAGATAAGGAAAAACCCGCCCTCCTTCTATCCCCCAGGGTATCCTTTTGAAATGTTGCATGCTTAAGAGTGTGCAACCTTTCAACTAATTCACCACATCTCCATGATCAAAATGGAGACATGACAATCTCGCACTGCATGACAGAGCGAGACTGTCATGTCGCCTACTTAATGGTCACATATATAAACGGAATTCAAACTGCCAGCTTTGAGGATTCAAAGCATCTTAATGGTTACATGCATAAAAGGAATTCAAACTGCCCTCTTTGAGGATTCACAGCATTTGATGGACATTAAGCATAATTTTTTTTTTTACATTTTAAGTAAGAGACACTTTTAGCTGAAGCGCCACCATGTACTTTTCCTTTGATCGTGCTTAATGTCCATCAAATGCTGTGAATCCTCAAAGCGGGCAGTTTGAATTCTATTTATGTATTCGACCATTAAGTATGCGACATGACAATCTCGTGCTGTCATGCAGTGCGAGATTGTCATGTCGCCATTTTGATCATTGCGACATGGTGAATTATTTAACAGATTGCACGCTCTTAAGTGTGCAACATTTCAAAAGTGAACTATCCCCCAGCACCACCACAGGAGTCCATTCTGGGAACTCCTGAATTCTACCCAGTTATGCACATACTGAGTCTAATGATTAGTATCTGTGGAAAATTAACACATTCAGTGCCAGAGGGGTACGTATTGCTTTGCAATCAGTTGTGTACCCCTCTGGCACTCAAAGGGTAAAGCAATATATTTTGAGCTACTCTTTTACAGGCATAGAGATGTGATACTTTTGATCTTTTAACACTTGCTCTGCCACACATTTTTTTCCTTTTCTTTTTTTACACTGTGGCAGTTTCTCTTGAGACTTATCATATGGGCCTTACTTTTTTCCGATGAAAAGGAAATTACTACACTGGTCTAATCACCATGGTTCTATGGTGCCTGCAATGATGTGATGTGATGATGTCACAGATGATACCATAACGAAGACTTTTTCTCATGACATTTCAGTTATGTATTTATATTGGGGGAATGGGGTTTGTTAGCTGTTTAGATGAAAATGCTAATGGCACATTGAAACATTCACACTTCAGTAAATTTGTTCAGTCTATATACAAGTCCTAGGAATGCTTCCTTTTTTATCATCACTAAATCAATAACTACTAACAATATTGCTACAGCTTTGCCCGAGAGGTTCATGAAACAATTAACACACACACACACACACACACACACACACACACACGTTCACTGATGGAGAGTTACGTAACGCAAACGTTTGTGGAGCTGAAAGCACTGATAAGTCAACAACCCAATCATTAAAACAGTCATTGGCCTAGATTCACTAAAATTTGAAGAGGGCTGAAAATGTTGATGTCCTGTTGGAGCAGTGTCATAGGCACATCAATATTATTCACTAAAGTGTCTACAACTTCACATTACCAGCACTCTGACAAAAATATGCCCACATTGACATTAATTTGACAGGTTTATTAAATTTCATTAGTCGCATTAACAATGGCCTATTTCCATTTGGAAATTAAGCATAATGAGACACTTTTTTATGCAAGGGAGTGTGTTGCTATGTTAATGTGACACTTCGACACATTCACTAAACTCTAATAGCAGCCTCTGCCGTCAGAGTTCACAGCTGCATCTTCACCTACGTTAGGTTGTCGAAGTTGGGATCTCCCTGTACTTTCCTATGCAGTATCAGCCCTGAAGCAATTACATGCAGGGAGGGCTGTGACCTGTTATCGGTGTGAAACAACTTCAGAATTGTTGTAGTGTTGGTGATGTGTGAATGGAGTACATCCTTTCTACATGAACAGCACTTTGACAATCCTGTATGCTAATGGAACCTTCTCCACCCCTCCCCTTGGATCTGACAATTTTAGTGAATATATTGATGTGTGAGTATATCGAAATGTCAAAGTGTTTCAAACACATTGGCAAGATCATATCACCACAGCATTGACCTTTAGTGAATCTACGCCATTGTATTATTAACTGCATGGGCAAAGCCGAGCCAATTTTGCTAGTTATGTCTTTACCAGGAGTGGGCAACTGGCAGCAATCTAGATTTTGTTGGACAGCTGAGGATGATGGAAATTGTATTCCAGAAACAGCAGTTTCTCCTCCTACAGTCAGTGGACAGACAGCTGTAATTGACTGGATGCATAATACGAAAAACTACAGTGGCTTATTTATAAAAGTGGACTAATTTTTGCAGATAGTCAAGTTGCACCATAGTGATCTAAATATGGCATGTAATGCTTTAAATGCTGAAGAGGTTTCCATTAGAGATCTGCCTTGCATTCAAGATGTTAAAGGTCCCTTTTAAATCTGTTGGAATTTGGGAACATTTTATTTGGCACAGTTGGCATGCTCTGGAATTCCTTCACATTGCATTTATAAATAAGGCACAAGGAATTGGTATCGGATACTTAAAGGAGCTCTATCACCCCTATACAAGTTTATCTTAAAAGGACAGTAATGTCCCATAAAAAATGCTTATAGTTTTGTAGTACTTAAAAAATTAAACTATATGCCACAAATCTTATCTCTTAAACTGCTATGGTTTGAGAGATATTCGCATTCAAAGGTCCTGGCCAGTAAGAGTGCTCCAGCTTACATGCAGAAATCTTCTGTCATCGGAGGAGGCTGAATAGAGGGAGGGAAGCAGAGAAGGAGTTACAGACTGCGGTACAGAGCTAGTAACCCCAGTCTGTCCGGACATAGGGCACAGTGCAGTATTTATTTGCTGAATTTCAGCCAAATATCGATTTTAAAAATATTAATTAATACGTTATTCCACCTATTCGCTATATAACATACATTTTAAGTCAAACTTGTATAGTGGTGATAGATCCCCTTTAATTTTATTTTTTGAAAATCCCTCCCTGGAATCTCTGGTGTTCCTAGTGGGGATAATATATGGATCTCATATGTCCTGGAAGTTCTGGGGTTCCTAGTGGGGATAATATATGGATCTCATATGTCCTGGAAGTTCTGGGGTTCCTAGTGGGGATAATATATGGATCTCATATGTCCTGGAAGTTCTGGGGTTCCTAGTGGGGATAATATATGGATCTCATATGTCCTGGAAGTTCTGGGGTTCCTAGTGCGGATAATATATGGATCTCATATGTCCTGGAAGTTCTGGGGTTCCTAGTGCGGATAATATATGGATCTCATATGTCCTGGAAGTTCTGGGGTTCCTAGTGCGGATAATATATGGATCTCATATGTCCAGCTGTAGAACTTTGTTCTAATGGATACCTCCATGAAGATATCCATCTGTAACTTTTGTAGAGTTTTTAGTATAAAGGTCTTGTTCTGAAATATTTTGATATGAAAAAAAAAATAAATAAATAAAAAAAAATTAATTACACAGGATGAATATGCTTTAACCCTTTGAACACCAGGCGGGTGTATAACTTACTGCAGTGTGATATTTTGTACACAACCTCTGGCACTAATACAGTTTACAGTTTTGGTTATGGGCGCATGAATTCCACCATCAACTAAATTATGAGCAATTCTGGAACAAACCATCTGCACTGCCAGGGGGAAATAAATATTACCATTGATTTAACCGATTAAATGCTAGAGAGCATTCTGGAATTCATAACGTTAACCCCTATTATTGAGTGCCAACATATTATGCAGCTCTGGACAAAATAGGGTGGAACATATAACAGCATATAGAGCCGGATAATAGAAACAAATGGTGGTTAGGGCCCTGCTCAAGACAACTTAACAATTTAATTCGTTGGGGAGTTTAGGAATTTTTATTTGTTCCCTATGATGCAGTGAATATGCTCCAAAATTGCTCATCTTTTGTTTTGTGGACACGCCACTTGGTAATTTAACTGAAGGTTGGCAAGTAAGAATAAATGCATTTTTTTTGCTGACGAGCCCTGTTGCTTTGCACTCTAGACCACAATTAGTGGAATAATAGAAGATGGCTTGTTTTCACTGAGTCCCTCTAAACGTTCCGCTCTGATAGATGTCAGGGAAAACAGATGGAATAAGGTCACATACTGAGAACATTTGTGCTCAGTGATCCATCCTGATAACTCAAACCGGGGAGCTAAAAATACAGTGTAAACAAACCTATCAACAGCCAAACAGGAGGCCTGGACTGATTAGACCCCTGTGAGATCCATCCGGAACTCTAAGTGAGCATGTGTTTGAAAATAGGCTTATTGTTTATGTAATGCTCTAGAGTGCTACACAGCAAAGTGCATAATAGATGTCCTGCTCATGAATACTAGCAATCCAGAGCTGTCTGACAAGCAGTGAGAAACAGTCAAGATCATCCACATGCTGTCTGGTCTCGGCTTCTTAGTCCCAGAATGCAGTTTAGAGAACAGCGTTGCTTAATCCCTGGATGGTAGGGAACTATCTAGCAGAAGGGAGGCTAAAATATTGATGTGCATAAACTTAAACTACTGCCTTTGCTGTTCAGAAATTTGTATTTGCTTTCTGTAGAAACCTCTGATTGGTTAAGGAGTAGGGATGGGCGAAAATTTTCGCCTCAAACTGAAATCGGTGAATAATGGCACTTTCTGCTTGGCGAATAATTTCCCATGAAAAGTGCAGTTTTTCTGCTTTTTCCACCCATTAAAATCAATGGGAAGAAAAATATTTCTCCACCAAAGTAAACTTTCCTACAGCCATATAAAAGGCTGTCAGGCTCTCACAGCAGCTATTCTATGTATATGAGAGGAGAGAGCAGCATGTTTTTGAGCTAGAAGAGATAGGCATAGGAACTGAAGCTTGGATTAGAGTCATTTAGGTAGGAGATTTGTTCTCTGTATTAGAGGAGTCCGGGGGCACTCTAGGGGATAAGAATGGAGGAAGGAGGTTGACCCCCAAATACTCCAATATTCCATGTGACTGACTGGCATGACACAGGCAGCTAAGGACCTATTTGCTTGCCGATCTTGCTGTTATTGTCTGTGTGGTGGGTGGGGAAGTCTGGGGAAAGACGTTGTTGATATAGTTTTTCAGTTATACTTTTTTTGGGGCAGACTGCGATAGAACAACAGGGTGGACAACTTAAAAAATTAATTAATAAAAAAGAATAAAAAACAAAATATCTTAGGTGACACGGACAGACAGCTGACTGGGCTTAGGCAAGACATCATACAGATACATCAGTTGTGTTGTGTACTGTATAGTAAAAAAACCTCAGTGTAGTTATGTAATGTCCAGCAAACGCACAAGGGGAAGGGGGAGGGGTGGAGCAGTGTAGGGACACGAGAGTAAAGTAGTAGTTCAAAAACTGACTTCAGGAATGGTTGCTGCAGCGTGTGCAATAAATGGTGATGATCCCTCTACTCCAAGGGAGGTTGCAGTTTGTCAAGGTCCCAGCAAAACTAGTTCCAGCACTACCAGTGCCAGTAGAAATATAGATACTGGAAATAGCATAATAGAGGAAGGTGTAGTAGCTGAACCACCTGCTGCATCAGAGAGTGAGACAACCAGGCACCAAAACACCTGTATTCAAAGTAGTAGCAAATTTTGTTACAGTAAAAGTAAAAAGAAATTGTTTGAGACTAAATTATAAGGGTAGTTGTAGGCAAGAACTGTCAGGTTATGCTGATGCTGCTGAGGATGACCTAATGATGACTGATGATGATGCAGATCTAGAATATATCCCTCAAGCATCCTTTTATTGTTCAGATACAGATGAAGTTGAGAGTGAAGATGATCACAGGGCTATAAGGTTAACAGAAAGTCAAAGGCTGTATCTTCTGCCACTTTTAAGGAGCACTGTCTATAAAGCGTTTGAGAAAGCCATTGGAAAGTCTGACCCTGGACAAGTACAGATGTCAAAAAGCACACAGTCACTCTATCAGTCATCATCAGCATCATCGCCTCTTCAAAGTCCAAGTCCCACTCAGCCACACACACTTGTTTTGAGTACCCAGCAACACCAACACGGGTTAGCATCTGCAGTGGTAGATATGATAAGTGTCTCTGGTGCTGCTTCTGTAAGTGCTGCACCTTTGACACTTAGTAGTACTGACAGTAGAATTACATCCAAATCATGCTCCAGTAGTAGTAGTAGCAGAAACCACACATGACAGACAAAGCCAGGACAAATATATTAAAAGCAGCACAGATGAGGAGGTGGAGGACGGATGTGAAGAAGGTTTGCCACCATCTACCCCACTTGGGACCATTGCTATGACCGATAAGTAATGTGTGTCAATAATCTGAGAAGGAGGATAGAGTATGACAATGGTAAAAATACATACACAAATCACACCATGCCAGTCCACCACCACCACTAGAATACACATCTGCCACATTGTAGGTTGTTTTGTTTTTTTTTTTAATTACTTGACATCATCATGATGTGCCAGTGTCACTTAAGCAGGAAGCTAGTGTGTGGGCAAAGGACAAATGCATTCTGCATTCTAACACATTTTTCAAGCCACATGTTGCTGTAAGACTCACAACTTTGACTTTCAGCCACTTATTTCTAAACTTCAGCCCTCAGAAATAGTAATATTACAGTGAGAAATGTAGTACCTATAGGAAATATAGGCGAAAAATGTGTTAAAATAGGAGAAAAATGTGTTAACATAGGCGTAAAATTTGTTAAAACAGGTGAAAAGGAGGACATTTTTGCATAGGCAGAAAGGCAAAATTTTTTGCGGGAAAAGTGAAAAATCAGCACGTTTTCTCAAAGTCATGCAGGAAATTTTTTACTCACCCCTATTGAGGAGGACAGGCTCTGTTCTGTGTGGCCATACATAGTAAACATGATTCTGAGAACTTGCTAGCAAGCAGTGCGTTAAAAAACAAGTTGCTTCCTCCATTAATCCTTTGAGTTCCAGATAGGTATCCAGGGCATTACAATATAATGCATTGCATATCTTTCTGGCACTCAAAGAGTTAAAGGTTCTGCAGCTCACACACGTGCACGCTAGACTGCATGCAAAATACTACGGATTTCTTAGGTTGTAGTCTTTGAAGAAAGTTGAAAAAGTGAACATTGTCCAAAATCAGCCTGCTAGTACAGGAAATTGTAAATTAAGAAATCAACAGGGAAGAGAAGTAGGCCACCTGGGATTGAATTGTTCTAGGGATAGAGGTGGCTTACACTAGGTAAAAGGGGTGGGAGGGGGATACTTTGTCATTCAATTAATCTTGAACTGCAACTCTGACAGTACTTGAAATAACACTATATGTCTCAAACACTATGAAGATTAATTGGAGCTGCTTTTATTGTGAAACATTACTGACCATTTTACTATATTATTCAATGGCAACTTGTGTGTCTATTAGATACAAGGAAACGTAGCATTGTCCTCACAAAGGTCTTGTGCCACCGCAGATGGTAAAACCAGTCACTGAGTGATTTGTAAGCCATTTGGCAAACAAAGTACCCCAGTTCATGTTCTGTGCATTCAGAATAGTGATGAACAAATATCATGTGGTTTGGTTCATGGACAATTTTGTTGAAGTACACAGAAAGGTTGTGATTTGGTAAACCAATTCAGAACAGCCAGGATGGGTTAAGAGGAGAGAGTAAAAATTTTTCCTAGAGTCCCTGATAGACTAGGAAGCTACATGAAAATTCATAATTTGTTATTTCTGAGATCATGTGATCTATCTTCCTGCAATTCTATTGGTTTGTGAAATATGACACTCACAGACAAATAGCAAACTTATATAATCATAGAAACATAGAATTTGACGGTAGATAATAACCATTCAGCCCATCTAGTCTGCCCATTTTCCTACAGTAAAAACCTCAAACCGTTTTTTGGTCCTTGGTCTTTTCTTAAGTTAAGGACAGCCTTATGCCTATCCCATGCATTCTTAAATTCTTTCACTGTATTAACTTCTGCCAATTCTGCTGGTTGGCTATTCCACTTATCTACTACCCTCTCACTGAAGTAAAACTTTCTTACATTACATCTAATCCTGTGTACCTCTAGTTTTAGACTATGGCCTCTTGTCCTAACATTTTTACTCCTTTGAAATATACTTCCATCCTGCACTTTGTTGAATCCCTAAATGTATTTGAATGTTTCAATAATATCCCCTCTCTCGCTTCTCTCCTCCAAGCTATACATTTTCAAATCCTTTAGTCTATCCTGACATTTATTTTCTTGTAAACCAGTCACCATTTTAGTAGCCCTTCTTTGAATTTTCTCTAGAGTATCTATATCCTTCTGGAGATGGGGTCTCCAGTATTGTACACAATATTCTAGGTGAGGTCTAACTAGAGATCTGTAGAGTGGCATGACCACTTCCCTTTTTCTGCTACTAGTGCCCCTAGCTGTACAACCCAGTACCCTGATTGCATTCCCCACCGCTTTATTACATTGCCTGCCTACCTTTAAGTCATTAGAAGTAATTACTCGCAAATCCCTTTCCTCTGTTGTCTCTGACAGCACAGTACCCTTAATAGTATTTTTTTCTTTGGATTTTTATGTCCCAAGTGCATTATTTTATACTAGTTGAACAGCCCGTTACACGGGCCACAGTGCCACTGCCACCCAGTCACGGGGCAGTCATGCGCACGGGCAGTCTCTACTGCGCATGACTGCAGCATGCGCAGCAGTGTGTACTGCGCATGTCGCGGCGTTACACACGATTTAGCGAATTATTATATAGGATTTATCAACGTTAAGCTGCATCAGCCACACTCTTGTCCATTCTTCTAATTTACCTAAATCATTTGTCATTTGGCTTAATTCCCCTGGAATGTCTACCCTATTGCAGATCTTGGTATCATCTGCAAAAAAGCATACCTTTCCTTGAAGACCTTTTGCATTATCACTAATAAAAATATTAACAAGAATGGGCCCCACTATAGATCCCTGAGGTACTCCACTAGTAACACTCCTTTCGTTCAAATATTCTTCATTGACTACCACCCTTTGTCTCCTGTCGCTCATCCATTGTCTTATCCATTTAACTATGTTTTACATCCAGACCTAAACATTGAAATTTATTAATCAGTCTTCTATGAGGGACAGTGTCAAATGCTTTACTGAAATCTAGATAAGCTATATCTACTGCTCCCACTTGGTCTATTATTTTATTTACCCAGTCAAAAAATCTATGAGGTTAGTCTGACAAGATCTCCCTGCTGTAAACCCATGCTATTTGGTATTTTGCAAGGTATTTAAATTCAGATATTCAACAATTCTTTCCTTTAACATAGTCTACATTAATTTTCCCACTATTGAGGTAAGACTTATTGGTCTGTAGTTACCAGACTCTTCCCTGCTACCTTTTTTGTGAAGCAGTACTACATTTGCTAACTTCCAATCTTCTGGAACTATTCCTGTCGCTAATGACTGATTGAATAATTCTGTTAAATGTTTTGCCAGAACACACTTAAGTTCTTTTTATAACTTTGGGTGTATCCCATCTGATCCCATTGATTTATCTGTTATTACCTTAGAAAGTTGAAGTAGAACTTCTTCCTCTGTAAACATGCATGTTTCCAATGTCTTGCCATTTCATTTTTCTAACAGAGGTCCCTTCCCTTCATCTTCCTCTGTAATAACTGTACAGAAATATTCATTGAGGCAGTCAGCTAGCCGTTTATTCTCATTTACCTAGTTTCCATTTTTTGTTTTCAGTCTAACTATTCTTTGTTTAATTTTCCTCCTTTCACTTATATATCTGAAAAATGTTTTATCCCCTTTTTTTATTGAGTGAGCAGTTTTTTCCTCTGTCTGTGCTTTGGCACATCTAATAATGCATTTGGCCTCCTTCAGTCTAGTCTTGTACCGATACCTATCTTCTTCCTTCTGCTTCTACTTATATTTCTTAAATGCTTATTTTTATTACTATATTTGCCACTTCTGCTAAGTACCACAGTGGTTTTCGTTTACACTTGCTGACATGTCTAATGCATTGCTCTGTTGCGTTTAGTAAAACAAATTTCAGATAATCCCATTTCTCCTGGACTCCATCTAAAGATCTCCAGCTTGTTAAAAACTGACATGGAATGTTTCCATTTTAGAAAAATCAGCCTTTCTAAAGTCTAGAACCTTTGTTTTTGTGTGATGCAACTCATCCTCGGTCTTTATA
This sequence comes from Rhinophrynus dorsalis, assembly GCA_037306005.1. NCBI lineage: Eukaryota > Metazoa > Chordata > Amphibia > Anura > Rhinophrynidae > Rhinophrynus > Rhinophrynus dorsalis. The sequence continues at coordinate 159,033,416 of CM074719.1, forward strand.
TTAAACCACACAGATTGATGATCACTGGAGCCCAAGCACTCTCCTACAGCTACATCTGATACCAAGTCTCCTTTAGTAAATAATAAATCTAGTGTGTCTTCCTTCGTGGCTGGACTGCCTTTTGGTAGGATCAGTATGATATGCTTTAGGATATTTTCTCTCTGTGAAAGGCACTAGTGAGCTAAAAGAGATTGCACCCTGGGTAGGATACTTATCCTATAGAGCCTCATCACTTTGAGGGCAGGCTCGTTCCTAGTTGAGCATCTCTGACTAGCTCTTTTGCATATGCAAATTGCCCTTGGGACTAGTCACCCTAAGGGTAACAGGGTAATCCAGACGTGGACCCCTTGCTCACAGTGCTTAGAGAGATCAGCTGCACCTCACTGACGAGGCCCAACAAGGCCGAAACGTACGTCTGGGGTTGGCTGCTTCTCTTGTTCAGAGAGGAATTGCCTGGCATTTCGTGGCTGGACTGCCTTTTGGTAGGATCAGTATGATATGCTTTAGGATATTTTCTCTCTGTGAAAGGCACTAGTGAGCTAAAAGAGATTGCACCCTGGGTAGGATACTTATCCTATAGAGCCTCATCACTTTGAGGGCAGGCTCGTTCCTAGTTGAGCATCTCTGACTAGCTCTTTTGCATATGCAAATTGCCCTTGGGACTAGTCACCCTAAGGGTAACAGGGTAATCCAGACGTGGACCCCTTGCTCACAGTGCTTAGAGAGATCAGCTGCACCTCACTGACGAGGCCCAACAAGGCCGAAACGTACGTCTGGGGTTGGCTGCTTCTCTTGTTCAGAGAGGAATTGCCTGGCATTTCGTGGCTGGACTGCCTTTTGGTAGGATCAGTATGATATGCTTTAGGATATTTTCTCTCTGTGAAAGGCACTAGTGAGCTAAAAGAGATTGCACCCTGGGTAGGATACTTATCCTATAGAGCCTCATCACTTTGAGGGCAGGCTCGTTCCTAGTTGAGCATCTCTGACTAGCTCTTTTGCATATGCAAATTGCCCTTGGGACTAGTCACCCTAAGGGTAACAGGGTAATCCAGACGTGGACCCCTTGCTCACAGTGCTTAGAGAGATCAGCTGCACCTCACTGACGAGGCCCAACAAGGCCGAAATGTACGTCTGGGGTTGGCTGCTTCTCTTGTTCAGAGAGGAATTGCCTGGCATTTCGTGGCTGGACTGCCTTTTGGTAGGATCAGTATGATATGCTTTAGGATATTTTCTCTCTGTGAAAGGCACTAGTGAGCTAAAAGAGATTGCACCCTGGGTAGGATACTTATCCTATAGAGCCTCATCACTTTGAGGACAGGCTCGTTCCTAGTTGAGCATCTCTGACTAGCTCTTTTGTATCCCATCTGATCCCATTGATTTATCTGTTATTACCTTAGAAAGTTGAAGTAGAACTTCTTCCTCTGTAAACATGCATGTTTCCAATGTCTTGCCATTTCATTTTTCTAACAGAGGTCCCTTCCCTTCATCTTCCTCTGTAATAACTGTACAGAAATATTCATTGAGGCAGTCAGCTAGCCGTTTATTCTCATTTACCTAGTTTCCATTTTTTGTTTTCAGTCTAACTATTCTTTGTTTAATTTTCCTCCTTTCACTTATATATCTGAAAAATGTTTTATCCCCTTTTTTATTGAGTGGGCAGTTTTTTCCTCTGTCTGTGCTTTGGCACATCTAATAATGCATTTGGCCTCCTTCAGTCTAGTCTTGTACCGATACCTATCTTCTTCCTTCTGCTTCTACTTATATTTCTTAAATGCTTATTTTTATTACTATATTTGCCACTTCTGCTAAGTACCACAGTGGTTTTCGTTTACACTTGCTGACATGTCTAATGCATTGCTCTGTTGCGTTTAGTAAAACACATTTCAGATAATCCCATTTCTCCTGGACTCCATCTAAAGATCTCCAGCTTGTTAAAAACTGACATGGAATGTTTCCATTTTAGAAAAATCAGCCTTTCTAAAGTCTAGAACCTTTGTTTTTGTGTGATGCAACTCATCCTCGGTCTTTATATTAAACCACACAGATTGATGATCACTGGAGCCCAAGCACTCTCCTACAGCTACATCTGATACCAAGTCTCCTTTAGTAAATAATAAATCTAGTGTGTCTTCCTTCCTAGTCGGCTCTTCTACTAATTGACTAAGAGCTAATCCTTGTAAAGAATTTAGGATATATCTACTCCTGGCTGAACCTGCTGCTTGGTTTTTCCAGTCCACATCAGGAAGATTAAAGCCCCCCATAAATATAACCTCACCTTTCACAGTCATCTTAGTTACTTCCTTGACCAGCAGTTGATCCAACTCCTCTGTTTGTCTGGGGGATCTAAAGATCACACCTATTAGAGTAACCAACTTATTTCCATATTCTAAAGTTATCCATACAGTCTCTGTGTTCTCCTCCATACCTTGTATAAGATTAACCTTTAAGCTATTTTTGACATAAATGGAAACCCCTCCTCCTTTTCTGCCTTTCCTGTCTTTTCTAAATAGAGAGTACCCTGGTATTTCTGCATCCCAGTCATTTTTTTTCATTGTACCAAGTCTTGGTAATTCACACTAAGTCCACATCATCACTAGTTATTATTGCAATGAGTTCAGAGGTCTTATTCCCTTAACTGTGGGCATTTGTACACATGGCTCGAAGTCTATTGGTTTTTGACCTATGTGCCACAGACATACCGTGATCAAATTCATCTGTGCAATGCTGTGGGGGGCAATTGGTTTTATCCTGTATCATTTCATTGCCCCCCTCTACTAGTTTAAATATGTGTTAAAGGGATAGTAAACTCGGGGGGAAAGTACAGGCGAAATGATAGGAACAATTAAAAAATACTTACTAGCCTCATTCCCATGTCTCAGACTGTTATGGTTTGAGAGATATAAGACAATAAAGTCCTCCTCTCCCTCCCCTTTCTGCCTGACGAGCTGTAAAGCTGTCAGAGGCAGAATCCGGTCACCTGACTTTAGGCGGCTCTTCAGGAATGCTGGCATCGGGATATCTAACTATAATTACTTAATCGGAATGGTCTACAACGTGTGCCTGGCTTGTAATTATGATAGATATCTCTATGGCAGCGATCCTGAAGAGCCGCCGTCTGGTCCTGGAAGCAGGAACTCATGACGTCCGCTATACAACGGACGCATGAGAAGTGGGAGGAAGCGGAGGGCTTTAGCTCTGTCATCCAATACAGGTTACTGGTAACTTTGGGTAGGCGATCTGCCCCTTTAATTAGGCAGGAACAATTCTAGGATTGATTGCAGGGAGTGGAGCCTACCTCCCCTCCTTGGCTGCAGCTAACCAGCCAGCCCCAGAAAGATTTGTTCCTTGGTGAAGACACAGGAAAGAGAACAGTTCTGCTGTGGTTTTAGAATTTTTTTTATTTTTCTGTTAGAAATGGAATACCACCATTAGGTGGATTACCATAAATGACAACGCCCTTAGATGTGGCTAGCTCAGTATCCAAGTGCTTTTTGTGGACCTTAAGCCCTGGGGGGAAAATCTTGGGTTCAAGTTCTTTCTTCAGGATTTGCCCACCAAGGCTTCTTCTTACTACATGGTAATCTGCAGGTCCCACAATGCTGCAGGTCCCACAGTGCCCCTCTGCACAGGGTTTTTTTTTTCCTTTGGAGTTCTTATTGCACACTCCTGCACTCACTGGGTCTATCTGTATGTCTGTTGGGTATTTGGAGCAGGTTTATGTGGTAATTAACCCTTTTAACTGCTGGTTTTTGCATCTTTTGTTTTTTTTTTTCATACTTTCCCTACTGGTTCTGTGTTTTTTTGGGTCTCCTAACATGTTCTAGTTAGGGTTCATGTATTTTTATTGTACTGTTTCAGCTTTGTAAAATTTGAGTTCCCGCGCTTTACTGCATAGGCACCATTGCTCCATTCACTCCTGTGGGACTGTACAGTTTGGGACATATCTCTGCAACCGCTCCACCTAGATACTTCAGTGATGGCTCATTTTTATTGTCTGCCCTTGCTCTATCATTTGGTTCATGTTTCTAGTGTGATGGGGTGCTCAGGGGGCTTCGGGCACCGTTGGGGTACTTTTTCTGGGAAAACAACATTTCCCATGAGCACTTGCTTCGCACTCTCGTTTCTGATTGGCTCCCGCCACGGCAGCCATTTTGTGCCATTTCCAGAATGAGATTCCTACGCAGGGCTTGGAATCTCCTTCTCTCCTCTGCTAATTAACCCTTCATCTGCCAGATAAGTCTGTTTTAGCGATTTCTGTGGTGAAACTTTAATCCTACACACTGTAATTGGGTGATTTCTTATACTGTAACCTTTTTTGACACTGAGAATGTCTAATCCGTTGGAGCTTGGGGCCAGACCTAAGACTAAGGATGCTAGGGTCTCTGTATCCCCCATTGCGCATTGCTCTGTCATTCAGGGTTACCTAGAGAATTCTCAGGTCATTTATGCCCAGCATGTTCTGATATCCCTGAGAGTCTCCCAGGGACTTCCAGCCATGCATTAGAGGCAGTTTGGGTGCAAGAGTTCAAGGCTGCTACTAGGGACCTTAGGTCTACATTGCAACTCTTTCCTTCCCAGTTACAAGGGGCCTTCCATTCTTGGTAGACCCCCTCTTCCGTCAAGTGTTCCCTGCCAAAACCACAGGGACTACCTGAGGTATCAGATTCCTCTGAGTAGGAACTGCTGATGGATTCAGATGTTGAGGAATGTTCTGCTGTGGGCTCCTCTCAGTTTTTTGGGGACCCCTTTGAGGCCAATCCTGAGCCCTAGGCTGAGGGCCTGATCAGGGCTGTTTTGACTACCCTAAACATTCCCTTAGTTCAAGAGGTTCCTTATGATCCCTCTGATGTATTTCAGGAGCCTAAAAAGCCCCTTACTTGTCTTCCACTTAACCCCACTCTTGACCGCCTTGTGTCTGAAGAGTGGAAATCCCCGGACAGAAAATATTCTGTCTCCAAGAAATTTGCCAAGCTTTACCCCTTTTCTGAGGCGGCTCTTGCTCAGTGGGTTCATCCCCCCAAAGTGGATGCTCCTGTTTCCAGGCTGCCTAAGTCTACTGCCTTGCCAGTTTCTGATGCCTCCACTCTGAAAGACTGGACTGACAAGAAACTTGAGGTTTCCCTCAAGTCAATTTTTGCCACTAATGGTACTGCCATGCTTACCGCGTTTGCTGTGACCACCATTGCGGTCTGGACTGAACAACTCACCCTGGCTGTCCGTCAGGGTACTCCTACTTCGGATATGTTGCGACTTCTCGCCAACATTTCTGAGGCCCAACATTATGTTTCTGCTGCCTTATTTGATGCCATCCGTTTGCTGGCTAGGGTTTCCACCATGTCTGTGGTTGCCAGATGAGCTCTTTGGCTCGAGATCTGGTCTGCTGACACTGCTTCCAAGAAAGCCTTGCTCTCCTTGCCTTTTCAAGGCACTTCATTGTTTGGGCCAGATCTTCAGGAGCTGATTACTGAGGCCACAGGGGGTAAAAGTACACTTTTGCCTTTGGTCCCCAGAAAGAAAGCACCTGTCAAGCGTAATCTGTTTTTTCATTCCTTTCAGACATGTCTGGCGAAACCAGGTGGTTCCCTCAGCTCCACGTGCCTCCTCTAAGCCCAAACAGCACTGGATGCCCAAGGTCTCTTCCAAGCCTTCTTCAGCATGACTCACCGAACCCAGGTCCCCATTCTGCTGTGGGTGGCCGTCTGCGTCACTACCACAGCATCTGGGAGGATTCAGTGGCGGACCCGTGGGTTTTACAGGTGGTTACAGAAGGATACAGGATCCCTTTCGTCTCTCTTCCTCCTTCTCGCTTCTTTCCTTCTCATACGCCTCAGGGCGCAGAGAAATGCTGTCTGTTCAACAGCGCTATCCAGGCCCTTCTGGACAAGGATGTCCTAGAGCCGGTTCCAGTTCAGGACAGAGGTGTGGGTTTTTACTCAAACCTCTGTGGTCTCCAAGAAGGATGGAGGTTGTTGTCCCACTTTGGACTTGAAGGATCTCAATTCCTTTGTGATCCGGACTCATTATCACCAGAAGTCTCTAAGGATGGTGACTGCTGCTATGTCCTCAGGGGAATTCCTTGCCTCTCTGGATCTTCAGGATGCGTACCTTCATATTGCCATTCATCCAGAGAGCAGGAAGTATCTCAGATTTGCCTGAAACAACAATGTCCTGGGAGCCTTAGTGTCTGTCCTCCACCGGGACGGCATGAGAGTTACTCCATACATGGACAACCTGCTTCTGAAAGCCCCTTTTGCGGAACATCAGTAGGTTCAGAACTGCATTCATGCTCTCACTCGTCATGGGTGGATCAACATGGACAAGTCAGACCTTGTCCCATCCCAGCATCTGGTCTTCCTGGGTCTTCTCTGCGACACTCAGAAGAGCATGGTGTTTCTCACAGACGAGGTGGCTCGCCAGATCGCCCACAGGGTTTCCGCTGTTCTGGCTCAAGATCCAGTTCCAGCCAAGAAGCTGTCCTCTCTAGTGGGGAAGTTCATTTCCACCATAGAAGCAGTCCCATTTGCCATGGCTCACACCAGGGAACTCCAGAGGTTTGTGATCCAGGTGTGCAGTGGTCAGCCAGACCTCCTGAAGATGTCAGTATCCCTCCCTTTTCATGTGGAACTGAGTTTTGTCATGGTGGCTCGACCTCTCCAGTCTGCTGAAGGGAAAGTCCTTCCTGGTATCCTCTGGACCACGGTGACAATGGATGCCAGCCTCTATGGCTGGGGAGCGGTCCTGGGTCAACTGAGTGCTCTGGGTCGGTGGTCTCCGGAGGAATGTCTCCTTCCCATCAACGTGTTGGAGCTTCAAGACATATTTCATGCTCTTCGTCATTGGACATCTCAGCTGGAAGACTGTCCAGTCCGGGTACAGTCCAAGAACACCACGGCCATGGCTTACATCAACAAGCAGGGCAGAACAATAAGTCTCACCTCTTGGTTAGAGGTCAAGGCTATTTTGTCCTGGGCAGAAGAACACGTTCCTGCCATATCCACAGTGCACATTCCTGGCGTAGACAACACCATGTCGGACTCCTCAGTCGACACATAGTGGACAGCGGAGAGTGGGAGCTGCACCCAGAGGTGTTCACACTCATTGTTCATAAGTGGGGTCTTCCTTACATTGACCTGATGGTGACAAGACACAACAGGAAGGTTCCAAGATTCTGCTCTCTATGGAGGGACCCTCTAGCTCTGGCGGTGGATACTATGTCCATTCCTTGGTTATTTCCTTTGGCCTACATCTTTCCTTCCCTGCCAATGTTGCACAGGGTGTTACGGAAATTACGACTGGAGCGCTGTCCAGTCATTCTGATTGCTCTGTACTGGCCTCGCCATGCTTGGTTTCAGGAGCTTCTGGATCTGTCAGTGGTGGAGCCATTCCGGCTCCCTTGCCGTCTGGATCTTCTTCTACAAGGTTACCTGTGGAAGGAGGACGTTCATCGGCTAGCCTTGACGGCTTGGAAATTGAATCCTCAATATTGAAGAAGAAAGGTTTTTCTTCTGGTGTGGTGGCTACTTTGCTCCGTGCCCGCAACCCTGTTTCTTCCAAGATCTTCCATCGCTTCTGGCCAACCTTTCTATCTTGGTATGCTGATAAGGACCTGTCTCAGGAATTTGATCTGCCTACAGTCCTGGCAATTTTGCAGGAAGGTGTACATAAGGGCCTCAGTTTGAGTTCCCTTAAGGTTAAGACTTCTGCTCTCTCTGTTTTTTTTCTACTGTGTTGATGTGCTGGCATCAGCTGACACCAGCTTTGGGAGGAAGATCCTGGAGGCAGTCTTGCCTGTCTAGGATCTTCTTCAGTTCTTGGTGCTTCCTTTTCTTTTGAGCCCTGTTGGCTCTAGTTTAGTGTGCTGTGTAACAGTTTTGGGGTGTTGTTACCCTTGTTCACTGTCCTTTGACACTTAATTGTTTGTTGGGCTATCTCTGATCTGTTGGTTCATATCTGCTCTGGTTACATTGGGGGCCTTGCACCTGGTCCTTGCCTTACTTTTCTCCTCTGGGAACTCAGTGGTTGGACATGCCAAGGTTACCAGTAACCTGTATTGGACGACAGAGAAAAGAGGATTTTAAATCCTTTTCTCTTAGTCCATACAGGCTACCGGTCTCCCACCCTGTCAAGGGACCATACTTGGCTCTCCTGTGGCAGATTGTGGGGGTCCTTTGGGGTCATGCTCATAGGAGTCTTCTTTCCCTTCCACTATCTAGTCAATAGTTAGTGTCTCAAATCTTTCTGGAGCTGGTTGGCTAGCTGCATCCAAGGAGGGAAGGTAGGCTTCAATCCCTGCAATCAATTCTAGAATTGTTCCTGCCTACTTAAAGGGGCGGATCGCCTACCCAAAGTTACCAGTAACCTGTATGGACTAAGAGAAAAGGATTTAACAGGTAAGACTAAAATCCTCTTTCTTGTATCTCTCAAACCATAACGGTTTGAGAGATGGGAATGAGGGCAATAAGTATTTTTTAATTGTTCCTATCATTTCGCCTGTACTTTTTTCTCGAGTTTACTATCCCTTTAACAAAACGTCTGAATTGCTTACTGAGAACCTCTGATCCCTTTTGAGAAAGATGCAAACCATCCTTTTTGTGCAATTCCTTGTTACACCAAATAGGGTTGGTGTGAGAAACAAAGCCAAATCCATGTTTTTGGCCCCACTTCCCTAGCCATGAATTAAAATCTCTAATTCGCTGCATCCTACCATCATCTTGCTTATACACTGGCAGAACCTCTGAAACTGATAAAGTGGAAGCAACTTGCTGCAGATCCTTACATAGCTTCTTAAAAAGATCTTTTACCACACTCACCTCATTACAAGCCAAATCATTTGTCCCTAAATGGACTGTGACATCCAATTCTCCATTTTGTCTTGCTTCCTTAACAATTTTTATAATTCTTCTTCTGTCTCTGTGAGCTGTAGCACCAGGAAGACATCTGACTTGTTTGCAACCACCCTGACATTCCTCCAGAGTCACGCCTCTTAATATAGAATCCCCCAATAATAGTTGCTTCCTCTCACAGTAGTTTTCACTTCTTAACTTTGTCAGTTTGTCAGTGGTTGCAGTCTTATTTACCTGTGGATTACAGGTTGGTGAACCAGTAGTCTCTGCTTCTGGAGTTGTTCCAATATTAAGGCAGTGTTCTGGAAGTACAACAAAAGACTTATGAAGAGGCACACACTGTGGGACATGCCTCTTGTCCACAACTCTTACCCTTCCAGAACCAACTGTAATCCAGATGCCATTTCTTGGAGTCTCTGAGGCAGTGGCACTTGTTTCTTTTGTATCTGTGTGGAACTCACAGACATCTTGTAGATTTCAGCCTTCAAATTATCAATCTCCTGCTGTAAAACAGAAAATTGCTGACAAATTGGACAACTTTTGAACCTCCAAAATTTATCCTGGGGGAGAAAAGCAAAACATCTATTGTATTGCAACATGCCTGGCATGTTCACAGCACTAATGTAATCAGGGGACAAACCTTCAGATTTTGCAGTTGTTTTCTGACTTTAATCACCACAGATCACCTCCAGATTAGCTCCAGAATATCTCCTTGTACACTTACAATTGCTTACTTTTAATTGCTGTGCTGCCCAGCTAGTAATCAGTTTACTCATTTCTTTTGTGTAATAGCTGCTACACTGTATTATAAAGAAACTAGTTTTAAAGCCTGTGTACACAGGCCAACACTGGCCGCGCTGCAGTCATGCGCAGTACTGATTGCCTGAACATGCCGCGACTGATACGGAGAGGGGAGCTCCAAATTCAGACCGTAGTCCTCTCTGCGCACCTTCCTGGGACATCTTGGTCCCAGGAAGGTGCGCAGAGAGGACTTTGGTCTGAATTCGGGCAGGAAGGTGTGCAGAGAGGAAACCAGTCTGAATTCAGAACACCCCGCTCCGTATCAGTCGATGCGCGGGCAGTCTGTACTGTGCATGACTGCAGCACGCGCAGCTGTCTCTACTGCGCATGACGGCTTCTGACAAACATCCCTAGCGAATTATAATATAGGATTGTATTTATTCAAATTGTTACATAATAAATTGTTTACCAGGAAAAACACAGATTTTTCTCTCTTTTCAAGTGTGTCCTGGGCAGAGATTGATTGTTTGTGTAGATCAGTGGTTCTCAACTCCTGTCATCAGGACCCACTAACAGGCCAGGATTTGATGATTCCCATGTTAGAGCACAGGTGAGTTAATCAATGTAATCACCACACCTGTGCTCTAGCAGAGAAATCTCTAAGTCCTGGCCTGTTAGTGGGTCCTGAGGACAGGAGTTGAGAACTACTGGTGTAGATGACCATTTATAGTACTCCAAGAAATATACGTAACTGCTAATTATGATGCATACAGAACAATTGCTATATTTTATTATTTTCAGCTGCCACTTAGCGCTGAAGTGTCTCTAACAGCCGAGGAATAAGGTACAAGAAAATAGCCATTTTATATTATCTTAAAGTGAACCTGTCTCTTTAAGATAAGGTTCATTTGTTTTACAGATAAATGAAATGTGATTATATGTTGTACTACAGAAATTAACCTTTGGTGGCACATTGTGGCACGTTATGTTGATTTGCTGCACTATGTTAGTTATATTTGAGGCAAAACGTACCACTTTGCATTCAGTGTACGATTGGAAATGCCCTCAGTTTATGGGCGTTGCCTAGATTCACTCGTAAGAGTTTGTGGTAATATTGGCCCATTACATAAACATGCCGGACTATGCCCCCAACATATAAAGGTTAATTTCTCACAAACATTTTATATTACAATCAAATGGCTAGCACAGCATATAGACAGTTTTCTTATTCACATACAAATTAACTATACTTGTCTTGTGCTGACAGTTCCAATCTAGTATTGTAAAGGACAAGTAAACTGATTTTTAAAGACAACCTGAAAGAAGCTAAGTCTTAGTTTGAAGTATATACATGGAGATCGATTTACTAAAAATAATTGAGCAATTCTGAAATAAACCAAGTATACTACAGGGGACAGAAACAATCCAATTGATTTCAGATGGACTTCCAACTCGTTGATTGCTAGAGAAGTCTCCAACGCATTGCCTCACAATGCATTAAAAATCTCTCTAGCATTCAAGGGGTTAAAAGCCCAATTTAAATCAAATGGAAATGTTCATTTGTCGCCTATGGTGAATTTGATTAGCTCCAGAATCATTCCTGTTCCTACATGAGTCTACGTGGCTGGCGTATAATGTTTTACAAATTGCCTTGATACCAGAGCTAATTCTTGCTCAGCTGATTATACTTTGCGTGCCAGTAGCTAAACACTTGGATTCCATGTAACCCTCAATTAACAAGCATCCTGTTTATCTCACAAGCATATGCCGAAAAAAATAACCTGTTCATCAAGTACGGTGTTTACTTCAAAATAGCCTTACTTTTTGTCTTTTGTTTATAGAGCAGTCCTTTGTATTTATTATACATTAAGGTGCATTTATTAAATGTGGACACTGCCCAAACTGTGCTGCCATACTGTGTCATGCAAAATGAGAGCCATCTCTTGACCTTCAGCTGCTGGGGACTGCATCTGCCATGACTCCTTGGGGTTGATAGGAGCTGTAGTATACAAAAAGCTGGGTGTCTAATAATTCACTACCTCTGTCTTAGTGGATGCAATGCATTGTGTACCCCTCTGGCACTCAGTAGTAACTCATTTTATCTCAGTTTAGAGTATATACCCAGAGGAGTGCTGAGTGCATTTGTATAGGATTGATCCTTCATACATTCATTTGCAAGGGGTAAAAATGAATCTGAATTTCTCCAATGTGTCTATCTGGCTGGGTATCCTTTTAAAAGGTCACATGCAAAAGAGCATGCAACCACATATCGCATTCACTATGTTGCCATGATAAAAATGGCAACCTGAGAATCTCGCTCGCAATATAGTCTCTCGGTAGTCTGTCAGTTTTGTGCCCGCATTTGTCAGTCTATGTAGTCTCTCAGCAGTCTGTTAGTTTTGTGCCCACAGATGTCGGTCTTGCTGTAGAAGAGAACTCAGTGATTCTGGGACCACCACATCCTCCTCCTCATCCAATCCACATTCTTCCTTGCAGTTGTGCTGCAGAGGATGTGACCAAATTAGCCCTTACTGCTACTTGCATGCAGAGAGAGAGCCTGGAGCAGCACACATCAACACTGCTGTCATATAGTCAAGGCTTGGTATTGCTTCCGGGCTCCTGCATAGAGAGTGCAGCTTGGAGGAGGATCTGTTGTTCTGGGAATTATTGAGTTCTCTCCTACATCAAGATGGACATCTGCGGGCACAAAACTGACAGACTGCCGAGAGACTACATTGCGGACACAAAACCGACAGACTGAAGACTGACCGAGAGATTACATTGAGGGCACTAAGCCTTTTTGGGAAACAGGTTAGAAGACTGATAACATTTCATAGCGCGACCTGAGAATCTCGTGCTTTCAGGCAGTGAGAGATTCTCAGGTCACCATTTTTATCATGGCGACATAGTGAATACGAGATGTGCCACCTTTTAAAAGTGAACCATCTGACTGTGGGTTCCTTAGTGTTAATGTTGCGTCTCTTCTCTGTTACAGATTGGTGTGCACTAGCTTGGGTCTGCTGTATTACGCTGAATCTCTACTTCAATGTAGTTCAAGAAATGAAAACGGAACGATTTGAGATGTAAGTGCTGTGCTGGCTTTAACTGTCTGAGTGACACAGTGGTGTGCAACACATTGTTGGGCATTTAATTGGACATCCCTCTATCAGCCAAAAGGTTAACCTTGTTGCTCTGGATCTCAGTGGGTTAATGTTTTGTAGCCGTGCATTCAGTCACTACTACACTGGAATTATGGTTTTCTGAATTCTTCAAAACTGTTTTTTGTACCAAAAACTGTAAAAGCAGATTTATATTTCAGATTGGTTTAACCCATTGAATAGAGAGAGGTCTCAAACTCATTGCTTTGCTCTCTAGTCTCTAGTATTGAAAGGGCTTTTATGAGGAGGACAAAAAAAGATGGTTGCCCCAGCCATCTTTAACCTTTTAAATACAAACATGATGAGCAAAGCATTGCTTGTCTTCTGGTCCTTTAATCCCAATGAGTGCCAGAAGGGTACTCAACTCATTGCTTTGCAATGTGTTGCATACCCCTCTGGCACTCAAATGGTTAAAGTGGAACTACCACCTCTTCAAGAATTTAACCCTTTGAGTGCCACAGGGGTACGCAACTCATTGCTTTGCAATGTGTTGCGTACTACTCTGGCACTCAAAGGGTTAACTTCATTAAATCCCCATCTGACGACTAGCAGCTTAGTAGCGCTAGTCGCCAGAATTATTACTTTATTCCAAAGAAATGTGCATTGTTCTGGGGCTGACAGCAGGACGGATCGAGGACATCTTGCCATGATGACGTCCACGCGCCTGAGCTGTCAGTCCCAGCCGGGACAGCGCAGACGCGCGGACGTCATTATGGCAAGATGTCCGCAATCTTTCCTGATGTCAGCCCCAGAACAATGCACATTTCTTTGGAATAAGGTAATAATTCTGGCGACTAGCGCTACTAAGCTGCTAGTCGCCAGATGGGGATTTATTGAAGTTAAATTCTTAGAGGTGGTAGTTCCCCTTTAAGGTTTTAGAAGAATACTTTCAGGCATCGGGTCTAATTTGACCTAGGTTTCAAAAATCTCTCCCAGAACTGAATTGCTTGGGGAAAAAAAAAAGGATCTGGTAATAGCGAGACTAATTGAATAAATCCAATAGAGAGTTAGACTCGCTTCTGTTACACTGCTAGAACTCTGATCAAGCTTCATGCTGATTAGGAAGACTGTGCTCCTGATCTGTATTGTGCAAGCAATCAAGGGTTTGGCTCATTCAATATTCCTGCTACTACAATATAATCTGATTAACTGAACTGTTGTTACAAAGACTGTTTTTTTATTTTTCCTGAGGAAAGCTCTTTTTTGTTTGTTTGATTGTGCAATGGGCTTAAGCAAAAGAAAAAAAAAAAACAAATCCTGGATAGTAGCTGTGATCCATGTCCGTGCCTATTAATGCTACATCATATAACAGTCATAAAAGGGAGTTGGCCCCCTTACTGCTACTAAGTGGCCTTGACCTCTGATCATATCATTTAAATGTTGGGATACCTGTCTTGGCCAAATAAAACATTTAGCAGTATGGATCTTGCATCTCTCCAAATCTCTCATTAACCCTTTAAGTGACAGAAGTCTGTGCAAACCATTGCTTGGAAATGTAATACATTTGACATTGATTGAATCCCACGGTAATGCCCTTTTGCAAGTTAATTAAAGGGATAGTAATGCTTAAAATGTAAAAAAAATATACGTTGTAGGGTTTATTCCCCTGAGTAAAACAAGGGTACTCCCACTGCTGAGAGATATTTTATTAAAAAATTATAACAGCTCAAACTTGAATTTTTTAGGTGCAATATCACAGTGGCCTGAAAATTTAGTGGTGCTGTTGCTACACCATCCTATGGACTGCTCTGGTCATAAATCTCCATGGAATGGTGTAGCAACAGCGCCACTGTAAAGTTTCTGGCCATTGTGATATTGCACCTAAAAAATTCAAGTTTCAGCTGTTATAATTTTTTAATAAAATATCTCTCAGCATTGGGAGTACCCTTGTTTTACTCAGGGGGATAAACCCTACAACATATATTTTTTTTACATCTTAAGTATTACTATCCCTTTAAAGGAGAACAAATGACAACTTCTTGTAGGAGAACAGGACCTCAGACTCTGCCCATTATACATTGTAATCTTAACCCTTTAGGAATCAGGGGGGCATGGAACATATTGCAAACCACTGAATCTGATCTTAACCACTTTGCTGCTTAGGGAGTGGCCGTTCACATCCCAGTGTGGGGACGGCCATATTGTTTGAAGTCCCACAATGACCACATTATCTGAAGTCCCGCAACTAAGTTACTGCTGGTGTCTGAAGCTTATCTTGGTTAAAGGCTTCAGTCCCTGTTGGTCCTCCTCAGTCCCAGGAATCTTATCACATAAATAATATCAGGACACGCAAGTGTGATGACATCATTTATGCAAGGAGATCCACTAAATCACCAGGGACAGGCAGCAAAGAAGAGGGGCAGGCTCGTAAGAGCCTATATCTCAGCTCCCCTTGCCGTACTCTACAAATAAGTATCCTCTTTTGAAAGGGGATTCCCATCTTCCAAATGAGGGTACACTTGAGTATGACAATGTTGGCTGATCATGTGGCCACCTGATATTGTAAAAGAAACAAAGAAAAAGTCTGAAGCAAGGGGGGACTGGCGCTCTAAAAGAACTCTGATATCTGCCCCCTTGCACCCAGAATTTGTACTGCCCTTGTCTGAAAGAGGGTAATCTCCAATTAGTACATGTTGGGTAATCACACTAGATCACTGTGTGAGTATAAGGAAGGTATCATTTCCCCACTTTCTCTTGCTTTTCAAATCATTCAAAGCATATGGGCTCCCTTTTTTGAAAGTGCCAGTGGGGTTTGTAAAGTAGTATTTTCAAATGCATTGCTTACCTTTATCACACTCCGACTTCATGGTGTGCATACAGGGTGATGTAGTGAACACTCAACATACTATAGCAATTTAAAATGGGGAGGGAGGATCTCACATGTACATGCACACCTGTGCACCTGCACACACACATGTACACATGAATATGAATCCATACACATGCACACAGGCAAACTTACACAAAAATACTAGGGGGTAAGGCTGCTCTTGCTGATGAGGGTATTTTTGAACAATATTTCTGGATGATCAATTGACCACCCAACAAAAGTACATTTATATTCATATTTAAAAATGTTTTGCGCTTTTGGCTCCCCCTGCAGGTGATAAACTGGGTGTTATTTCTTGTGGGAGAGGAGCTGCTATTGAAGGGGTAGTAATTTAAAAACATGCAACCTTTTGGTGAACTTGAAGTCCACATTTTCAGTCATTGGCATTAATCTACACCATGGAATCACATTTTTTCAGTGGTGGGCCACATGATCAGAAATCCATATATGTCATTTGTTGATAACAATGATGATTTATAGCCTGCCAGCTATTCAAAAATATGTATTTTTAGCAGTATTTCAAAAGCATTAAAAAAAATTAATCCGCTTTGTTCATATAAATGATGTACAGTTACAGACATAGTGCTAGCTATTGGTCAGGTCAATGAGGGTACTGATATATATATGTATAAATGTTTTTGTTAAAAATATTAAGTGGGCCGAACCTTGTTGTCAGACAGGCTGCATTTGGCCCACTGACCTCACTCTGGATGCTCATGGTTTACATTAATCTACAGTGTCTGAGCAGGAACAAACTTTCTCCCTGCCTAATCCTGTACCTGATCTGTGCTTGTAATGTCATCCAATGCCTCATTTTGACATATCTACCAGTGCTAGTGACACCTTGTGTGCTACCATGAGGATATTGATAGCCTGCACTTTTGGTGGGTTGCCTCCAGACGTCAGATAAGCTTTGTGCCACTTTAATTACAAAATTAACTGAGTGAAACAGCCCGAGAAGCAAAACCTAATGGGCCTGAAGCACAAAAGCAAAGAGGACCAATCCACCATAGAGCATGAATGCAAAAAAATATACAAAATTCTTATTGATTTCCTGAATACTAGAGAGGTCTCCAATGTATTGCTTCACAGTGTGCTGGACAAGTCTCTATTTGTAAAAAAAAAAAAAAAAAAAAAAAATTTGCCGTATTACATGACGTGCCAAGGCCATCACTGGTCCTTAAAGGGATAGTAATACTTCGTTTTAACTTTATTTTATTTTGTAGGCATTAAAAAAACATGACGAATGATATAAGTCTTATCTCTCAAACCTTTATGGTTTAAGAGATATTCACAAGCGAAGTTTCCCCTCCCCGCCCCTTTTTCCTAGTGTAAGCAATCTCTTCTCAGATGTGAATCTGGTTGTAAGACCAGACAGATAACAGCAGGGGACAATCTTCTTTGTATGAAAAGAATGAAAGGCCTTCCCCCCTTGACAAGTTTTTCAGCTTTTTCCCTTATCTTAATTGAAGATTGTCCCTCTCTGCAGTCTACCTGGGCACCTCCCTTCTGATCTGGTTGAGATACTTTGCTTGTGAATATCTCTTAAACCATAAAGGTTTGAGAGATAAGACTTATATCATTCTTCATGTTTTTTTAATGCCTACAAAATAAAATAAAGATAAAACGAAGTATTACTATCCCTTTAAGGGAGTTTACCCATGACAGTCCTGGCACATAATGAGTCCTTAAGGGACTTTTTAAATGGGACTTTTTCTAGTTGCGGACCGTGTAGCTGTACTGAATGGTATGTTTTAATTATTTTTGATACATTATCTTGGATAAAGATCAAGCTTGCCGTTTTTGGAGATTTTTGTTCCTGCATTTATATGAAACCAAACAGAGATGGTAGGAATTTCTCTCGATGCATATGATTATTACACAGCCATTCTCAATTGTGAGTGCAATTGTAATTTCAACTCTATTCTATATATATTGTGATAGGGCACTATTAGCACCTTATGTATTGCTGTGTCTTTCCTCATCATGGTTGCCAAGGGTCCCGGGGCCAAGATGAAAAGAAGAGCGGAAAGTGGGCATCTCTGCCAGGACCCTGTCTATGTTGGGTAGCATGGATTTAGTTTGCATCATGTGTATTAATGAGGTTTGTAGATTATAGAAAGCCTTCAAGAGTTTGACAAGGAAGCTGAAATGGTCTAAAGCTGCAAAGAAGTTGTTCCAGGATACTGTGTAACATGTTTTGTATATTTTGAACCTGAGTAGCATTGTGGCTTGTTTGTTAAATATTTTTCAGGTCTTAACGCTATTATGTAAGGCTTAGCTATTGTGACCAAATTGACAGATTAAATGGGTCATTTAATTATCTGCCATGACATTCAGTGCTGCTTGTGTCCTATGGAAACTGGGAACCAAAGCTGGGATAACACGATGAAGGACCTGAAAATCTGGTACAGTTAGCATGCGTAGTTCAGTCTCAGTGTATTTTAATTTGTAGAATTATAATTTATTATATTTGGTCTAGTGGCAACAACAACTCTAATATCAATGAGATTAACTGATAAGCGTGTCTCATTGTTAGCAGGTACAAAACACACATATTGTGATTAACCCCTTAAGGACCATTGCCGTGCCAGGACCATTCACGGCGGTACGGCACTTAAGGACCAATGACGGTCCTGGCACAGCATGGAGTTCAGGGCTCCCGGCGCAGCTACACGCCGCTCCAGAAACCCTGAACCGTAAGAGATAATAAAAAAAATGCCCCGTGGTCTGCAATTGCCGGCCACACGGGATCGCGCTGGTCCTTAAGGGGTTAAAGAGGAAGGTGTTTTTTTTGTTGTTGTTTTTTTTTTACATTACTGTACAAATTACAGCTGGGTCCACTTTTAAACATAAGTTCTTCCCCTTATTTTTCTGCCATTAATTAGGGGCATTGTGGAGGCTAGACATACTCTCTTTTTTCCAGACTCTGTCCTCTACAACCAGGAGAAGAAAGCAGGAGGGCCTTCCACCTTATGTGGCCTCTGGTGGATTCACCACCTTTGGCAAGCTTTATCTTGACATCCACATTTATGAGGCTTAATGGTCTGTAATTTTCAAGGTGTTTTGAATCTAGTATCTAGTTTGGGTAGGACTGTGGTTTGGGGAGAAATCTTTTAGGAAGGATGGGCTATGCAGGATTCGAGATACCAACTTGCAGAGTGGGGCTTTCAGAAAATTTTTGATAATAGAGGGCTGGGAAGACATTCTGACCTGGGGATTTCACAGGAGCCATGGACTGAATGACCCTGGTCATTTAGGAAGGCCAGGCCATCTTCAGATCCCATGGGTAGGTCTGTGTTAAGGAACCTCATCATAGAATCCTTTGTTTGTTCCCTTCCTTTGTTGCATAGGTTGTTTCAACAAGAGTGGAAATTTTGAGCATGTCTTTCTATCTGGTCAGGAATTGTGGTGTACATTAATGATCCAGATTGATGGTTTCGGAGAAAGAGGGTGTTCGCTTTTCTGTCAGCTTAGTAAAAATCGAAAGTGCGTCCAAAATAGAGATTGTCTTTTGTTCACTATTTGAAGACTATGCAGCTGCTAGCGCTGGTTTTTAGTTCAGAGTGTAGATGGCTTGTAAGTGGGTTATTTCAGCAATGTTTGGCTCTTCCTGAGAGTAGCTGTACCTTGTGGGCCAGTCAATTATAGGATGTCACTAGTGTTTAAGGGATTAAAAGTCCCACTTAAATTAATGGGAATTTGGGAAATCTGTATTTGTCTCCTGGTGGTACCCAGTACACAATAAATGAAATGTGAGTAGAGACTGTACAGACCTGATGCTTTTGGTATTAATATTTTTCTGTTTTTATATTTGTTATTATGTTGTTTTTTGTCCTTGAATTTTGATCTGCCCCTGTTGAAACGTGACTGTGCTGTCCTGGAGTTTGATCACGGTCAGTGATCCATGTTCTTTTTGGCCGCAGCATGCTGAACTATGTATGTGCTGGATGCCATGGAAACCATGTCAGGTCAGCAGCAATGTACTTAAAGGGATAGTAATACTTCATTTTAACTTTATTTTATTTTGTAGGCATTAAAAAAACATGAAGAATGATATAAGTCTTATCTCTGAAACCTTTATGGTTTAAGAGATATTCACAAACAAAGTATCCCCCCCCCTGTTCAACCAGATCAAAATGGAGATGCCCAGGTAGACTGCAGAGAGGGACAATCTTCAATTAAGATAATGGAAAAAGCTGAAAAACTTCTCAAGGGGGGAAGGGCTTTCATTGTTTTCATACAAAGAAAATTGTCCCCTTCTGTTATCTGTACTGTCATACAACAAGACTCACATCTGAGAAGAGATTGTTTACACTAGGTAAAAGGGGCGGGGAGGGGAACTTTGCTTGTGAATATCTCATAAACCATAAAGGTTTGAGAGATAAGACTTATATCATTCTTCATGTTTTTTTAATGCCTACAAAATAAAATAAAGTTAAAACGAAGTATTACTATCCCTTTAAGTGTTACTGCTGTCTGTGGATGTTTGGTGCCATGGCAATCAGGTGCTTTGATCTGGGCACACATGTTGGTGTGTGATATATAAAATAGTGACAGAATTGTAACACTGTGATGTCTGTGTTATCGCTCTGATGAAAGTGCACAACAGGACAGAAACATTGGAATTATGCATTTTTATCTGTGTACAAACAGGGTTGCCACCTAGCCGGTATTTTCCAGCAGGCTGGTAATAGATTGGCTTCTGTCCAATGTTAAGTCTATGGAGGGAATGCCATGGCCGGTTTTTTTTTAAGAAAGGGTGGCAACCCTATGTACAAATAAAAGCTACATTTTATATCTTTTTGTCATTTTGTATTTTTGGATATTATTACTTCATTTATAGACTTGTTTTAACTCAGTCACCTGATGATTATATGTGTACAGTTATCTATGAAACTTATGGGTGTTGATTTTTGTTTCTCTGGTGATGTCAGCTGTCAAATCCCACCCAGCCCTCTCAGCTTCTTCACATTTCCAGCAGTCGGATTGGCCCTGGATCATGAGCGGAAGCTTTAAAGGGAATAAAGGGCAGAAGGAGAAGGGATCAGTTGAATTTTAGAGGTCATGGAATACATTCAGAATATAATGAAAATTTCAAAATCTAACACTATGTTGTTTACATTTGTGATGCCTAGTAACACTGTCAGTAATAAACTCCGTAATGTTCTATTTATTAATAAATGACTTTCCCCTTATAGGTGGCACTGCCCCTTAAACCCTTTGAATGCTGGAGATACGTTGCAAAGCATTGAATGTATATCTACAATACAAGAGGTTAAGCCAAGTTAAGTTGCTATCTCACAGGTCTTAGAATAAAAGTGAAATCTGAGAGGCAGAAGGGTAACTTGGATTTTGTTTAGCATTAAGTATATATATGTTTCAGCTATGATAACCTTGTGCAGGATATGATTCTTAAGCTGTAAAGAGTAGAGTAGATGTGACACATGGCTTTCAGCAGAGATGGGCATGATAAGATGGTGAATTGGTTTGTGCTGTACGAGGATAAGCACATCATTTGTCCAGCATTTCTTTCATTAGCCTATTAGAAATCCAGCATAGGCAAAATATACAGTTAATTATATATCAGGTTTGGACAGCAACCCTAGAAGCATCAGAGCTGTTATCTGACCCCAATTTAAGGCTGACATACAATGGATTGAAACATGGAAAACCAAATGAATAAGAAAACATAGAATTCAAGGTATATACATGGCTGAATTTACATTTGTAATCTTAGGAAAATGAAACAAGGGAGCCCTCAACCCCATCCACATTCCTCACATGACTCCATCCTAGCCCCATCCACTGTTGTTTGGCATAGTAAATAATATTAGCCTATAGGATACAAGCACAAAAATGGTTTAACCCCTTGGCCGCTGGATATTTTCAATCAAAGGGGTATGTAAATTAGTAAATAAACTGGCCACCGTAAAGAAGAGGTTTTGGTACTGGTTTGGCCTCACCCACAACACACTCACACAGATGAGGCCTCCATCACAATGTGGAGTTCTATACAGATGCTGTTCATCTGGCTCTGTGCATGGCCATAGCTGGGAACGTTCAGGTTTTGCCCCTGTATTACCGGGCCCCCAGGGAAGAGGCTGATTATTCGGATGTGGGGAGTTTCTTCTGAAACTCTACCCACATCTGCTCCTTACCCATCTGTTTCTTCCATTTCTTCTCCTTCCCCGGCGTATTCCTTGTAGGTCTGTGAAGCCCCACCCCCACTCACGATTAAGCTCCACCCCCTTTTTGACGCAAATCGTGTCCTATAGCTCCCACAGCAGCACAAAAGCAGTCCCCCTCTGGGGAGATCAAAATGAAAAGTTCCCAGGTATGAGCATGGCCAAATCTTGAAACATAGCCTTTATGGAAAATGCTTGGCCAATATCAATACTGGCTTCTTTGTTCAGAAATGATGCTAAAATGATAGAATATTGAATATAACGCTTTATATTTCTTTGCACGCCTCCTTTGCTATCAAAACGGTTGGTGAAAAGAAGCTTTTTTCTTTATTTATGGTTAAAAAGCACAGCGAGTATGTCCAATACCCCTCAATTTCTTTGGTTTATGACAAGGAATTATATTTAACCCTGTATAAACCCTTAAAGAGGTAGCAATATGATGTAAACGCATATACGATTATGCATTACACCTTTTTATAATGCTCTGTACAATTCTAATCGTCCATATCGGTGTTGTTTGATTTTAATTTTATTTTAAAGTTCCCTCTTGAGCCCCTTTTCCAGACGTCACTCTTCTTCCCTCAGATATTGTCTGTGTCTGTATAAGGAAAACCCTGCCCTCCTTGAGGAAGGAGAGTAGTGTTTTCCTTATGCTGACTCAGTATTGTCCCATATCGTTATCCGTCCGGACCGGCTTTTAGTTCTGTAAGGAAGAAGAGCAACATAAGGAAGAGGGACGGGAAAGGGAAACTTAAAAGTACATTTACAATCAAACTACACAGATATGGACACTTAGAACAGTACAGAGCATTATAGAGAGGTATAATGAAGAATCGGATATGCCTTTATATCATTACATTACTATCTCTTTAACCCCTTGAAGACCATTGACGTGGTAGGACCGTCACGCTGGTCCGGTACTTAAGGACCAGTGACGGTCCTGGCACGTCCCATACTTTTACTCCTACAGGAGCGCGGTGAGTAATATCGGGGACTGAAGTTGATCGCTCCAAGACCGAAGCGATCTCTTTCAGTCCCCCGTTCGGCGTGCTGCTCCACGTGATCAGTCATGTGGGACGTCACGTCAAAGTTTTCTATGTGGTCCTTAAGGGACAGCACACCCTGGGACCGCTGGTCCTTACGGGGTTAAGCCGTTTATAAATGACACATTTTGCTGGACTAGTTGACAGTGTGCAGTATAAGGGCTATGCCATTTATATACAGAAGAGCAGCACTGTCAGCAAATACAGAGCGCTAAGTCTGTGTACAGGACAGATGAGAAGGCAGATCTCCTGTCAGTGAATGCATTTTGTAGCAATGCATTGTAGACTTCGCTAGCAGTCAAAGGGATAAATCGCCATTTTAAATCATTGGAAATTTGAGGATTTTTTTATTTGTCCTTTATGGTGCAGGTGTTTTGCTCCAGAACTGCACCTCTTTAACTTATTGAATATGACCCTAATGAAGTACATCATGGGGAGGAATACAGTTCCCATTGATTTAAAGGCTTTTAACCATTTCAAATGCTGGAAAGGCTTTGCAGTGTGGTTAAAGCGGAACCTTCACTTGTTTGAAACCCTGCCCCTTATTATTATTGTAATTCTGCTCCTTCCCAGCTGTCCCAGGGAGTGTGTTCACGCTTCCCTTTGTACATGTGATAATCTTGTTTATCTTTACAATGAGCTTGCTGTAAAGACGTGATGCACACTACTACTAAGGGAAACGTGAACGTGCGCCCTGGGACAGCTGGGAGGGAGGAGAATTACAGCACTGGAATTTCTCATTAACCATGGAAAACCCGGCGTTCCAGAAACGATTAAAGTGAAACTACCACTGCATAACAAGTTTATCTTAAATAACTCCCCATCTGGCGACTAGCTGCTTAGTAGCATTAGTCTCTAGAATTATTACCTTATTAAATAGATTTCTCCTTTCTTTCCCCGCTGACAGGCAGTACGGAGTGTGGACATCTTGCCATAGTGACGTCCGCGCACCTGCTCTGTCTGTCCCTTCCGGAGCAGGACGGCTCCTAGCAACAACTCCTAGAGCCGGCTGGGACTGACAGACAGGTGCGGACGTCACTATGGAAAGATGTCCACGCTCCGTCCTGCCTGTCAGCCGGGGAAGAAAGGAGAAATCTGTTTAATAAGGTAATAATTCTGGAGACTAATGCTACTAAGCAGCTAGTCGCCAGATGGGGAGTTATTTAAGACCAGTTTTACAGCCCATGTACACGGGCCACAGTGCCAGGCAGCAACGGGCGCGCAGCAGTCATGCACAGTAGAGACTGCCCATGCCGTGACTGATAACTGAGCGGGTCACCCCGAATTCAGACCGTAGTGGTGTGTAGGGAGGAATATGGTCTGATTTCGGAGCTTCCCGTTCTGTTATCAGCCGCGGTGTGGGCAGTCTGTACTGCGCATGACTGCAGCGTGCACAGCCGTCTTTACTGCACATGACGGCTTCCGACAAACATACATTAGCAAATTATTATATAGGATAAACTTGTTATGCGGTAGTAGTTCCACTTTAACCCCTTTGCGTCCTGTGATGTACCTGGACCATCACGCTGGTCCAGCACTTACGGACCAGTGACGGTCCTGGTACGTCACGTACTTTTACTCACCGTGCTCCTGCAGGAGCGCGGTGAGTAATACCGTGGACTGAAGTTGATCGCTCCAAGACCGGAGCAATCTCTTTCAGTCCTTCTTTCGACGTGCTGCCCCACTTGATCAGTCACTTGAGACGGCACGTCGAACTCGTCTATCTGGTCCTTAAAGGACCAGACACCTCGGGATCGCTGGACCTTAAGGGATTAAACAGCACTAATAATATGGGACAGGGTTTCAAACAAGTGAACATTTTAATACATTGCTAGTATTGAATGGATTAAAAGCCCCATTAAAATCATTAAGAATTTTTATTTCTTCCACATGGTGCAGCTGATTTGCTTCGGATTTGCTCTGGCATGGTTTCATACATATTATTGATGTAACAATAGAATTTATATATTTAAATATGGCATTATAAAGAAAGCATAGTCTTCCCCCCCCGGTTAAAGGGATAGTAAAACTTCATTATTACTATCCCCCATGTTGTAGCCCTTACAATTTTGAATTCAATGATACCAGTGGCATCTCTCACACCTTTATGGTTTGAGTGATATCTGCTTTCAAAGTTCCCTCTCCTTCTCTCTCCGCTGACATCAGCGTTCTATCTGACAGCGGGGGAATCTGGTCCCAGGACCAGCGGCGGCTCTGCAACAGTGCTGAGATCTTGTTATAGAAACAGAAATCCTTCACTAAAATGGACTTCTACGTGTGCTTGCAAACCAAGCACACGCAGAAGACCATTTTAGTGAAGGATCTCCGTTTCTATAACGTGATCTCAGGACTCCTGCAGAGCCGCCGCTTGCTCACTGACCGGATTCCCCCACTGGCAGCTTAGAACGCTGACGTCAGTGGAGAGAGAAGGAGAGGGAACTTTGAAAGCGGATATCACTCAAACCATAAAGGTTTGAGAGATGCCGTTGGTATCATTGAATTCAGAATTTTAAGAGCTACAACATGGGGAATAGTAATAATGAAGTATTACTATCCCTTTAATGGCTAGGTTTTCCTATGTTAACTATTTACAGTGCAGCTATGTTAACAGACACATAGCAAGATATGTGAAAAAGAAAAAAAAGTTAAGCCTTTGAATTATTTTCTAGAGCAGTAATGTGACCAGATTGCCATGCTAGTGCAGGAGGCTAATGAAATAAACACATTAAAGGGTTACACTGATTCCTGCGCAGTCCTGTGAAATGAAAATGTAATTCGCTCCGACACTGAAATTGCAGTCTGGGAACCCTCTGGATCTTCTCTGGAGACTCAGTTTTGTAGAGTTAATTAAGGGTCTCTGGGGACAGAGGCTGATTTTCCAGCAGTATTGAGTTTTCTCCTAAAGTCTGCCCACTTCTCCTCCTTTTCACCCTGTTCCTCCCAGTTCCTGCCTACTTCTCCTCCTTTCAACCCACTTCCCATGTTATGACACCAGGATTATAAGCCCTGCCCACCCAAATAAGACCCGCACCCTTTATGAGTGGTGTGCAAAGCATAGTAACACAATGGAGCTTATGCAATAAGATGTGATAAAAAGGGGATAAATGGGAGATGACTTCTCCAGTGTGATAGACTCTCAAGTTTGTATATTATTCTATTGTGCCTATGCACTAAGAGCTCTCAGGCTCGAGAAATCTTAGTGCATTGGCTACACAGAATAATATAGGTATTGAAAAGTTTATCACATTGGAGAAGCATCACCACTTTATCATACCTTAGTAAATAACTCCCACTGTGTTGAACACCCTTTTGGTAAAACTGCACAATAGGGAACAAACCAAAATTTCCATTTGCTTTCCATGGGCTTTTTAACCCCTTTAATTCTAGAAAGGTCTCCCACACAATCTGAAAACTTGCATTTGATGGGTTAAAAGCCTCATTTAAATCTATGCAGGTCTGGGAAATTGTTTGTTTGTTGGGTGCAGATGGTTTATTCCAAAATTCCTTCTTTGTGTTTGAACATATGGCATAATGTACATAAAAAACTGCTATTTACATGTCGTGCTCTCCCATTGTCACAGTGCCTTACCTCGGCCTGCGGCCTGGTCGCGTATGGTTCCTTGTTACTGGCATCATGAATTAGGCACTTGCCTGGACACCAATTATAGGCCCAGCCTGGGGGATCCAATTGGTCCCGCCTTCTCCTACTCCTTTATAAACCTCTCTGGGTCTGTGTATCATTACCCTTAGGTTGGTGTTTAGTGCAGTTCTAGTTCCTGTTGCGCCTGTATCCTGTGTATGACCTGGCTTGTCTGACTGTGCAACCTGGTGCTGACCTGGGGCTCTGTCCATCTATCCTCCCAGTGTAGCGTACTATTATTGGACATCCTGTCTGGTGCAGACCTGTGGCTCTGGCTGACTAACCTCTCCGTGTACGAACCTATCTTGTCTGACTATCCTAGCTGGTGCTGACTTGTTGCTCTGTCTGTTCACTCCACTGTGTGGCTCCGTTCCCCACAGACATCCATCCTGGTACAAACCTGGAGCTCTGGCAGATTTCAACCTTACTGACTGCAGGCGTGAGTCAGTAGTCTCCATGGTTGCCATCCTTATTGGAGACGAGCTCTTCCTTACTGACTGCAGGTGTGAGTCTGTAGTCTCCGTTTCTCCATCCGTAGTGGAGACAAGCTCTTCCTTATTTACTGCAGGCATGAGTCAGTAGTCTACCTTGTTGCTACATTATGGGAGACTGTAGGTTCTGTGTGAGTTCTGCCTACTTCCCTGAGACTACCAGTTGGCTTCGGCCTAGTCTCCAGCAGACGTGGTTGACCCGTCAGCAGGCTCCTATTTCTGATAGAGTTGCTAGCTTCTCCAGTCATCCTCTGCTTATAGTATATTCACTTATTGCCTATCGTTTATTATCCTAATAAAGGTGATTTTAACTATACCGTCTGACTCCTTGTCTTGCTTGAGAACCGTAACACCCATGTATTGCAATGTTTGTACGTGCCTGGTCAAGATGTGTATTCAAATACAGTTAAATACTTTAACCCTGTGAGTGCCAGAAGGGTGCCCAATGCATTGCTTTGCAACACATTGGGTACCCTTCTGGCACTGAAGGGGTTAAGCCTTTGAGGGCCAGGTAAATATCCAATGCCTTGCAATTCAATGGACACCCCTCTGGAGCTGAAAGGGTAAACCTAATGTGACAAAATCTCTATGGCTAGGAACTACCCAGATTTGCCCCAGAGACTTTGGTTTTAGCTTCTAATTACCGGGTCTCCAGGGCAGAGGCTGATTCTCCAGATGTGGGGAGTTTCTAATGAAACTCTGCCCATATCCACACCTGCCATTGTGTTCCGGTCACTCCCCTCCCACTTCTCCTCCTCGCACAGCTTATTTAGCATAGTTTTTTTGTAAGCTCCGCCCCCACATCAAGATTAAGCCCTGCCCCTTTTTTGATGCAAGTTGCGTAATTTTTCCTCCCCAGGGGCACCATAGGACTCCCCTCAACAAAAAATCCCCAGCTATGCAGAGCACTGTTTTAATGTTGAACACTAATGATAAAAACACACTGCAGGATTACAGTGGTTTACTTTGCAGTCCTGCAGTATAAATGTTATATAACCCTCCCACATTAATATTATGATCTAGTCACGGTACTTTAAATCATTGGGTGCTAGAATCTTCTCCAGTGCATTTTGACTCCAAGCATTAGAGATGTCTCTAGAATGCAAGGGGTTATAATGACAGTCAAGATTTTATTATCCATCTCCTGCAGGTGCATTTTACAATTTTATGTCCCAGACAGAGGTCCTTAACCCTTTGAGTGCCAGAGGGGTGCCCAAAGCATTGCCTTGCAATGTTTTGGGTACCTCTCTGGTACTCAAAGGATTAAATATCTGTGTCCAAAGAGCTTTCTCTCAGTGACTGTGAAAGCAGGGTTAGTGATACAATGTCACACTGTCTCTGCAACAGTAAAGGCTGGATACAGTGTAATAAATACAGGGATAGTGACATTGTATCACTATCCTGCTTTCCCAGTTCTAACAGGAAGCTCTTTTGACGCAGACATCCAGGGAACTTGTTGTCAGGGACATAAAAGCATTTAAAAAAAAAAAAGTGAAAATATAGGCAATTTGACTGTACATGTTATGCTCTTGCTGAATATGTAATGTCCAAAAAGAAGTTGACTGTCACTTTAATAAATTGTGAGCGGGAACATTTTTTTTTTAATTGCATGTAAACAAGTTCACTTCTTAGTAATTCGGGCCTATTATTGCTAAATGAAGGATTCCCACCCTATGATTTTATGTCTTTGATTTTCCCAAGAGAGAAATTACCTTTAAGAATGTCAAAATATGGCAAGTTTCCAGAAGAAAAAAGAAAGGATCACAAAAGGAACGTGTTGGACTGAGTGCTGCTGGATTACGTGTGGTAGACAGGCCCTGCGGGCATTGAAAAGCTATTCATTGATTTATCTCTGCTGAATAAATAATAATTACTTGTAGGTGCTTCTAATTGTCAGTCAAGAGAACACAGCCAGGAACAATGGGAATTCTGTTTTGGCAGCGCCTGAAGCAACTTCAGTTAATAATAGCTGAGGAAAAAGCAGGTTCTATAAACAAGCAGACAGTACCTTGGGAACGTTATTAAACACACTCGTTTAATGTGCCATACTTAACTGACAGGGCTAGAAAAGGATTCTAGCCAGTGGAAATACAATGCAATTAGGGACAAAAAGGAAAAAAAAAATAAATAATAAGGACACATTTTGAAAAATAAACATGGCTGTGCGATCATCTTTTTCCCATCATGCATCAGTAAATTTCCTGTCTTTCTGCTGCATATTGCAGAGTTTGTTAGATGCAATTCATTACTACCCTTAAGGCCTCATTTATATGTGACTTTGTTATAGAAACCTAGGTGAATACCCCATCAAACATATCTATTTTTTGAAACTTTTTTGCACAACAAAGTTGTTGCAACAAATTCACCTATGTGAACTAGGCCTAAGGCCCTGTTCACACAGGTGACAGAAAAAGTCTTTCCAATGCTGTTCACCTGTACTTCAATAGGGAGGCCGGCAAAACATACACTGTTAGGGGATACTTGAGAACTACAGTGGAGAAACTCTGGTCTGTTGTATACCAACGTCCTATACTTGTACCCTAATTCCAGGGGAATAATCAGTGGCTCTCCAGCAACTGTTGGAGACTGGTTGGCCACCTATGCTGTAGTACTTGCTTACCCATTGTCTACATCTAATGTGAATATGAAAAGAGAAAACAGATAGTGGGATATCTTTTATTGAACCAACATATGTTTGAAATTACAAACTGTAGTTCCTCCTTTTTCTACTAATATGCCTTAATTTGGTTAAAATTAATATTTCTCTATTGTTTTGCACCAGGGCAACACTCTTTCCATTGCATTGCAAAATGTGGTGTCAATCAAATCAGCTTGCTGTAACTTATGGGTTATGGTTTCTGAGCAGTTGCAACACTGAAACTCTACCTGGCAACCTATATAGTGGTCTTCCAGAAGTTTATATGAGTTATTGAATTCATTCAAGGCCCATTGCCCTAATCCACTTTCTGACTGATGTATGTGTATGTTAGCTAATCAGAAATGGCTGACATCAACCTGCACCATCTGTCTGCTTTATAATACACACAATAAGCTTGTAGAGAAAGGACAGTGCACAAAACTCAAACATGGAGGTGATGTCACCATGTCCCATTCATTGAATTGAAAGAGCAATAGGACACCCTGTAATTTACCCCTCTTCAAATCTCTCTTGTTCTTCCCTGTTCCTCTAAGCAGAATTTTGGGCTCTTCATTCTCCTTCAGTAAGCTATGTTCATAAATTTTCTCCCTGTAACTGACTAGCTATTTGGATAATTTCCTGCCTTTGATATGGCCAAACCTGGACACTCGGCACTGAGGGGAAAAAAGGGTACTTTCCTGTTATCTGGAACCATTTTCAAAACAACCATTTTAAAAACATTTTTCAACCTTTTTTAAATAAAATCTTTATTATAATATTTTTTGATAACGATGACAGGAAACAACAGATTCTGACAGGAAATAACAACAACTGGAATTAGTTTTGAAAATGGTTCCGGATAACAGGAAAGTACCGAGAAAAGGTATGCCGTTTGCGGTCCATGCAATGAGGTGCATACACCTCTGACACTCAAAGGGTTAAATTGTTTTGTTTTGAAATGGCATTGCCTAGATGGTGAAAGTCACAAGGGTGACATCAATATGTTACCCACTGCAAGAGGGCAACATTACAGTGTCAACCACATCAAAAAGTCAATATCAAAACATCACCTGCATCAAAAGGGCAACTTCTAAATGTTGCCATTTAGATAGTAACTGCCACTGTGCACAGAGCTTGAGAGTTGCTTTGGGAAGTGCAGAAACTGCTGGGGCTATGGGAGGATGATGAAGACATAGAGGAGGGAAGACATAGAGGAGAGGTAAGGGAAGACTGGGGTGCAGTGAGATGGCTAGGGCAGTCAGGAGGGTGAGCGTGGGGAATGTCTCCTTGCAGCCTGCTTAGCGTCGATTGAGTTCTGTCTGAATGAATCACGTGAAAATGGGCATAAATAAGGAAATAAGAACACAAGACTTCAATTAATCATATACATTGTTCTCTCCATCCCAACTAGAGACTCATGGCTTAAGGTATACCTGTATACTGATGTCTATAAAGGTATAACACTGAGATACATTTAATGTCTTAAAGAGGCAAAAGCGTTTTCAACTTGCACTTGTAAATAGTACAGAGAAAGCCAGGCTGTCTGGAAATGCCCAAATTCTAGCCAGACAGTGTCTGTTCCATAGGATACCACTTATGACTCCAGGAGGCCCAATGTACCACTGCTCACCTCAGATGTGGAATCTGGTTGCTTGACCAGACAGATAACAGCAAGGGGCAATCTTCTTAATGTGAGAACAATGAAAATCCTGCCACCCCTTGACAGGTTTTTCATCTTTTTCCCTTATCTTAATTGAAGATTGTCCCTCTCTGTAATCTCTCTGGGCACCTCCCTGCTGCTCTGAGATGAGCAGTGTTACATCACTAGAAGGGGCAGGAGGGGGATACTTTATCATTCAATTACTCTTGAACTACAACTCTGACAGAATTGAAATAACACTCTCCAAGGCCCAAATACTATCATGATTAATTAGAGCTGCTTTTTTATTAAACATTACTATCCCTTTAAGAACACAATTCAAAAATTCAAAAGTTATTACAGTTCAAACCAGTAATGTTTTTTAACCGTTTGAATGCTGGAGGGGTGCACTATGCTTCATTGCCAATCCCTCTGATACTCAAAGGGTTAATCAGATATTCTAAAATTCCAATTCTGGAGTTGTGTCACCAGGTGGCATTATTGCTGTGTATGGACAGCGTTTGTCTATAGGCATCAATAGAAAAACATGTGGTGTGGTCATTGTTAATCCTTAAAAATCTGTCAAAATAAGGGAAATATTTACACATATATATTAGTGAATGTTTCAGCATACTGTTTTATATATGAGCAACTGGTATTTTAAAACTAATGTTCCTTTAACCCCTTCAGTGCCAGAGGCTCGGGCCATTTCCTGAACCCTGCAGGCCAGACACTTTTTCAACATTTTTGCTATCCTTCCGTTTAGGCTTGATTTCCTCTGGGGATTTTTAGTTACATATGGAAAACTATATATTGTTTTTTTCAGAACGAATTGAGCTTTCTTGTGATACCTTACATGAAGAGAATTTTACATCGTGCAAAAAGCTATGATGTCATAATGACAAAAAAAAGTGAAAATTTACTCATTTTGCTAAAATCACATACTATGTATCAAAAATATTTACCTTGATTGAAAAAGTTTCAATTATTTGAAAAAGCCTCGAGTCCCCTGAGTAAAAAAATACCAAATTTGTATAGTTTTACCTACGTCCATGGCTAGCGTAGAGCCCTAATCACCAGCAGCGCAAAATGACATTTTCAACTTTATAAACTAATATGCGCATTCTAGGGTTTTTGTGGTAAAACTACCCTAAAACAGTGGAATAACTATATAAAACTATATATTTCGGAAAAGTAGACAACCTGCCGCATCTAATGAGGGGTAACTTGCCTTCTTACCCCAAGCCTGGTGTGCACAAATGCCTCCAGAAGATGGCGCTAATGAAAAAAAAGGCATTTTCTTACATTTCTGCCCCTTCAAATGTGCTGAAATTTGTGAAAACCATGGCATTTCCAACTGTATTCATTAGCTAGTGCTCTTAGGAGAAAAATGACACCCCATTGGTATGAGTTTAACTACCTCAGGGGGCGTTAGAAGTGCAAAATGACACCTACTACAACCTCAAATTTTTCTAACATTTTCTCAAACATTACTTGTCAGTACACAAATGGTTATAACAACTACAGAAGTGAAGAAAGGGTACACAAACCATACCATTTTGAAAAGAAGACACCCTGCCGCATCTAATGATGGGTGACTTGCCTTGTTACCCCAAGCCTGGAGTGCACAAATGCCTCCAGAAAGTGGCACTAATGAAAAAAAAAGGCATTTTCTTACATTTCTGCCCCTTCAAATGTACTGAAATATGTGTAAACCATGGTATTTCCAACTGTATTCATTAGCTAGTGCTCTTAGGAGAAAAATGACACCCCATTGGTATGAGTTTAACTACCTCAGGGGGCGTTAGAAGTGCAAAATGACACCTACTACAACCTCAAATTTTTCTAACATTTTCTCAAACATTACTTGTCTGTACACAAATGGTTATAACAACTACAGAAGTGAAGAAAGGGTACACAAACCATACCATTTTGAAAAGAAGACACCCTGCCGCATCTAATGATGGGTGACTTGCCTTGTTACCCCAAGCCTGGAGTGCACAAATGCCTCCAGAAGGTGGCACTAATGAAAAAAAAAGGCATTTTCTTACATTTCTGCCCCTTCAAATGTACTGAAATATGTGCAAACCATGGTATTTCCAACTGTACTCATTAGCTAGCGCTCTTAGGAGAAAAATGACACCCCATTGGTATGAGTTTAACTACCTCAGGGGGCGTTAGAAGTGCAAAATGACACCTACTACAACCTCAAATTTTTCTAACATTTTCTCAAACATTACTTGTCTGTACACAAATGGTTATAACAACTACAGAAGTGAAGAAAGGGTACACAAACCATACCATTTTGAAAAGAAGACACCCTGCCGCATCTAATGATGGGTGACTTGCCTTGTTACCCCAAGCCTGGAGTGCACAAATGCCTCCAGAAGGTGGCACTAATGAAAAAAAAGGCATTTTCTTACATTTCTGCCCCTTCAAATGTACTGAAATTTGTGCAAACCATGGCATTTCCAACTGTATTCATTAGCTAGTGCTCTTAGGAGAAAAATGACACCCCACTGGAATGAGTCGACCTACCTTAGGGGTGCCAGAAGCACATCACTACACCTACCTGTTTGCTTCTTCGAAAATGGCGGCTTGTACTAAAATGTCCATAACTGTTAGAGACATGAAGGAAAGGTATAAAAGGTATACCATTTTGGAAAGTAGACATTCTCCCGCATCAATTGAGGGGTCACTTGCCTTTCTACCCCCTGGGCTGAAGTGCACAAATATTTCCAAAAGGTGGCGCTATGGGAATAAATACATGTTTTTTTACATTTCCACCACTTCAAAGATACTAAAATCTTTGAAAACCATAACATTTCCTGCTGTATTCAGTACCTGCTACCAACATGAGAAAAATGGTAGCCTATTTGTGTGGGTTAACATAGAATATGTGGGTGCTAGGAACACGTACGTAAACCTGACACTTTTGTTTTTGAAATTATCTGCTTGCACTAAAATGGTTATAACCATAATAGATATGCAGAAAAGG
The DNA here is from genome assembly GCA_037306005.1 of Rhinophrynus dorsalis. Taxonomy (NCBI): domain Eukaryota; kingdom Metazoa; phylum Chordata; class Amphibia; order Anura; family Rhinophrynidae; genus Rhinophrynus; species Rhinophrynus dorsalis. Next base: position 159,067,625 of record CM074719.1, read on the forward strand.
TAGAGAAACAATGCCATTTTGGAAAGAAAACATCCTTCCGCATCTAATGAGGGGTCACGTGCCTTCTTACCCAAAGGCTGGTATGCACAAATGCTTCCAGGAGGTGGCGCTAGTGAAAAAAAAAGGCATTTTCTTACATTTCTGCCCCTTCAAATGTATGGAACTTTGTAAAAACCATGGAATTTTCAACTGCATTCATTAGCTAGTGCTCTTAGGAGTCAAACGACACCCCATTGATATGAGTTGACCTACCTTAGGGGGTGCTAGAAGTAGAAAACTACACCTACTACAACCTCTGATGTTTCTAACATTTTCTCAAACCTGACTTGCCTGTACGAAAATGACTATAACACCTTCAGAATTGAAGAAAAGGTAGATAAACCATACCATTTTGGAAAGAAAACAACCTGCCGCATCTAATGAGGGGTCACTTGCCTTCTTACCCCAATACTGGTGTGCATAAATGTTTCCAGAAGGAGGCGATATAGGAAAAAAATTGCATTTTTTTACATTTCTGCCCCTTCAAATGTATGGAGCGCTGTGAAAACCATGGAATTTTCAACTGCATTTGTTTGCTAGTGCTCTTAGGAGTCAAATGACACCCCATTGGTATGAGTTGAACTACCTTAGGGGGTGCTAGAAGTAGAAAACTACACCTACTACAACCTCTGATGTTTCTAACATTTTCTCAAACCTGACTTGCCTGTACGAAAATGACTATAACACCTTCAGAATTGAAGAAAAGGTAGATAAACCATACCATTTTGGAAAGAAAACAACCTGCCGCATCTAATGAGGGGTCACTTGCCTTCTTACCCCAATACTGGTGTGCATAAATGTTTCCAGAAGGAGGCGATATAGGAAAAAAATTGCATTTTTTTACATTTCTGCCCCTTCAAATGTATGGAGCGCTGTGAAAACCATGGAATTTTCAACTGCATTTGTTTGCTAGTGCTCTTAGGAGTCAAATGACACCCCATTGGTATGAGTTGAACTACCTTAGGGGGTGCTAGAAGTAGAAAACTACACCTACTACAACCTCTGATGTTTCTAACATTTTCTCAAACCTGACTTGCCTGTACGAAAATGACTATAACACCTTCAGAATTGAAGAAAAGGTAGATAAACCATACCATTTTGGAAAGAAGACAACCTGCCGCATCTAATGAGGGGTCACTTGCCTTTTTACCCCTAAGTTAGTTGGCACAACTATTTCCAGAATTTGGTGCTACAGGAAAAAATAAAATTTTGTTTTACACATCAGTCACTTCAAAGATACTAAAATGGTTCAATGGCGTGGGATTTCCTAGGAGGACTTCTTGCCAGCCTAAGAAAAATGGTACCCCACTGCTGTGGGTTGACATACCAATTTACGCTACAGGAGCGTAGCTACCAGTGAAACAGAAATGGTAAAGCAAACAGTGTATGTGTGATTTTATGGCTAACAGATGAAAGAAGCTAGGGCGTCAGCCGGTGTACGTGCGGACCTGTGACTACAAGTGTAACAAAGTATGTGGGAGGGTGAGGGATTAGGCAGTGTGTGTGGGTATGAGCAGAGGAGCAAGGATGGTGGGGCAGTGTTTGATAGTGTGTATGGGAGATCTGTGACTACCAGTGTTGATAAAAAGTCCTGTGTGTGCCACAGGAAGGGGGGCGGCATTGAACTCCCCTCCTAGTGGCACACACAGGGTTAATTTGTGTTTTAATTTTTTTTTTTTTTTTTATTATATACCTCATTGAGGGGCATAAGGACCCCCTGATCCCTCCCCAATGAGGTCTTAGTAAAAAAATATATATATATGTCCACAAACAGGGGACCCGGAGAGTGCCACAGGGGTCTCCAGCGCATTGCAAAGCAATGCATTGGATCCTTGTGGCACTCAGAGGGTTAATTTTTTTTTAATCATTACTTGGTAATCAGAGCTTGTTGGGGGGCCATCAGGACCAATCATGATGGCCCCCCAACAATCTCTGATAACGAAGTAATGAGAAATGCCCTGTGTGTGCGCCGCAGAAGGGGGGCTGCATTGGCCCCCCTTGAGGCACACACAGGGTTAATTTTTTTTCTTTACTTTTTTTATTATGGACCTCATTGGTGGGTATCAGGACCCCTTTGATTCCCCCCAATGAGGTCTTAAAAAAAAAAAAAAAAAGGAATCAAAATAAATGTCCCTGTGAGTGCCAAAGGGCTCTCCAGCGCATTGCAAAGCAATGCATTGGACCCTTCTGGCACTCAGAGGGTTAATTTTTTTTTTAATCATTACTTGGTAATCAGAGCTTGTTGGGGGGCCATCAGGACCAATCATGAAGGCCCCCCAACAATCTCTGATAACGAAGTAATGATAAATGCCCTGTGTGTGCGCCACAGAAGGGGGGCTGCATTGGCCCCCCTTGTGGCACACACAGGGTTAATTTTTTTTTCTTTACTTTTTTTTTTATTATGGACCTCATTGGTGGGTATCAGGACCCCTCTGATTCCCCCCAACGAGGTCTTAAAAAAAAAAAAAAAAAAAAAAAGGAATCAAAATAAATGTCCCTGTGAGTGCCAAAGGGGTTTCCAGCGCATTGCAAAGCAATGCATTGGACCCTTCTGGCACTCAGAGGGTTAATTTTTTTTTTAATTATTACTTTGTAATCAGAGCTTGTTGGGGGGCCATCAGGACAAATCCTGATGGCCCCCCAACAATCTCTAGTAACAAAGTAATGATAGAAGCCCTGTGTGTGCCACAGGAGGGGGGGGGTGCATTTGACCCCCCCCTGTGGCACACACAGGGTTAAAAAAATTTATTTATTTTTTTTTTAATAATAGACCTCATTGAGGGGCATCAGGATCCCCCCTGATCCCCCCAATGAGGTCTTTAAAAAAAAAAAAAAAAAAAACCCAAAGAAAAGACCCTGTGAGTGCTACAAGGGTCTCCAGCACATTGCAAAGCAATGTGCTGGGGACCACTGCGGCACTCACAGGGTTAGTTTTGTTTTTTTGTTTTTTTTATTTTATTTTTTATATATTCAGACCTCGTGGGGGACATCAGGACCCCTCCTGGTGTCCCCCAAGTAATTGATCTCCCAGCCGATAGGCTGGGAGACCAATTTGGCGACTGCAGGAGAGCAGAAGCTCTCCTGCCTTTCACTCCTACCACCGGTAGGAGTGAATGGGACCGGGGAAACTTCCCCAACGTCATCAGTGACATGTCACTGATGACGTTGTGAGGCTTCCCCCGGTCCCGCCCACTCCTACCCGGAAGTTCGGGTAGGAGAGACGGAAGAGGAGAAGCTGCGCTTCTGCTGCGCTTCTCCTCTTCCTTTATTGATCTCCCAGCGCGATCGGCTGGGAGATCAATAACAGGGGAGACATGAGGAGTGATCCTCATGTCCCCCCACGATTGCCCACCTTTTTTTTTTTTTAAATGCGGTCACTGCATGCCGGTTATACCGGCTCATGCAGTGACCGCATTTTAGTGGGTACATTGTACGAGCTTGGCACAGCGGGTACAGCTGTCCAAACTCGTACAATGTACCCACTTGGCACTCAAAGGGTTAACCCCCTTGGGTGCTAGCAACATCTCCAACGCATTGCAAGGCAGTATATGTTGCGTGCCTCTCTGGCACTCAGATGGTTAATGCATGGACATTCCCTGTGTTCACCACAGGCCTCCTGTTCCAGTTGGCCTCACCCTGGATTCCCAACAATGTTTTTTTCTTTTTAGGAAAGAACCAGTATAATCTTGGGGCCAGATGGTCAGTGAGGAGTGTGGCTCTTCTGGGAGCACAACACATAAATATGGTAGCTTTCTCCACTAACAGGAATGGATTAAACGTAATGTTTCCCAATATTTGGGGCCTTCACTCCCAATCCCAGGGGAGTTAAAACTGCCCTGATGAGAACTGTAGTCCCCAAAAGCTGGAGGTCCAACAATTTAGTACTCCTGCTGTATTGACTCTGTGCAATGCGTGCAGCTTGTATATACTGGAGTTTCTGCTCTAATGTTATGTTGCCCTAATGGTTTCTCTGGTCTAATGAATCCTTTTCGGAGCAGGTTCTCTCTCAGTGTGCGCATCACTAGCTGTATCACACAATGCATCACTGTCTCTTCAGCGCCACTAATACTTATTAAACCTCTAAACACCTCCGGGAAACACCACCTCTGGAGCGACACGACTAAAAGCCGCCTAATGAATAGTGGCAAGAAGTGTCACTTTGTATTGTATCCTCTCAGATGCGGAGGCTTTCACTAATGTCGTTTATATGTCATGCACAATTGAAGAAGCTAATAGAGGAAATCTCAGAGGGCAAAACAAGTTGTAAAAGTGTTAATTGCAACATTATTTATATATAGAAAGAGTGGAATTCCACTCATACGATGGCACGTGGTGTCTTATTTACAAAACTATGGGATTGTTTGATGTCATGATTACTCCATAGAGGCTTCCTCATGCAAAGGGCAATATTCCAAATGTAAAGGGGAGTAATTCTAGGGCATATCAACACTGTAGGAAACAAATAATCATACCTATTGATTTAAATGGGGGTTTTAACAACTTGAATCCTAGAGAGGTCTAGCATTCAAGTGGGTTAAGATCCCTATTTAAATCAGTGGACATTTTGGTGCCTCATTCACAAAAGAAAAGACAAACTATTCTAGGGCAAACCAACTGTACCACAGGGGAGAAATAAAAGGTATCATTGATTTAAGTAGTGTTGTTAACTCCATGAATGATAGAGAGGTCTCCAATTTATTTCTTGTCAATGCATTGGAGAACTCCAATCAAGGGGTTAAAAATCCCATTTAGAACAGCGGAAGTTTGGGGAATCTTTATTTTATTCATTTGGTGCACATGGTTGGATCCAAAATGATTTCAATTTTTTTTTGTAAATAAGGCCCTTGGTGAATTTGTGCTTCAGTTTCTTAGTACATCAGCCTCAGTGTCCGCTTTACTCAACTGATTGCCTTGCACAATGCTCTGGCGTCCAGAGAGCTACAGGCACAGAGAGAGAAGAAGAGCATTTCTGGAGCAAGCCAAGAACACCATAGGTAACAAATGAAAATTCCCATTCAGTGCCAGAGGCAAAGCAATGTGTTCTGTATCCCTCTGGCACTGAAAGGGTTAAATTAAGGTTTTTAACCCTTTGAATGCTAGAGAGGTCTCAAGCTCTATACTTAGCAGTCAGTGGGTTAAAAACTCCATTTACATCCATGGGGATTGGGGGAATTTTTATTTGCCCCTACGTGGGGCAGCTGGTTTGTTCTAGAATTGCAGAAATAATACTTAGAGCTTGGGAGACAGTGTGCGTACATGTAATAAAAGGGAAACAGGAAATGGTATCTATAGTCTTCCTTTTATTAAGCATTTGTCTGCCAGAGGGGTACGCAATGCATTGCATCTGGCACTGGAAGGGTTAATACAACATATTGAGAGATACAAAATGTAAGTGTAACTTTTTCAATTCAAAATGAATCTTTAAGCGCACCCCTAGGATACTGATAACAAAAGACATATAGTCAGAAGTGTCAGTCTGATGATATTAGTGCCCCACACCTTATAACATCCAAATGGAAAATTCTAAAAAGAGTTAATAGGTAGACACATAGACAGGTCACTGCTATTATAAAAATGACCTCACTGATAGCATCATTAATGACCTCTACAGTATACAACTGGGAGTGACATTCAAACTGACAGCCGATCCATAAATCTATTACGTGTAAGCACACTTTCACCCAAGTGATAAGAATTATTTCTGCTATTTTGTATATTTTGGGTGATCTAGGGAGTGCTGGAGCTTGGTATTATTGTATAATTTGTTGTCATTAATTCTTTAGCGCCACCATTTTTCAGGATGTAAGGATTTCCCTGATTAAGCACAGGTGAGTTAGGCAGTGGCTCATTCATTTTGACTGACTGGTCTGTGATTAAGCAGGGAAATACTTAAATCCTGTACTGTTGGTGGCCCTTGAGGACTGAACTTGGACAGCCCTGATTTAGGAGATCTTTGCAATTTTATTTCTGGGGAGAGTGAAAATGTCCTGTTACAGCAGAGAGCTTCATTATCATATGACACATCTCTGAAAACATTCATTGGCAAATGACAAACCACTGACACACTTCATTAGCATATTAAATATCACTGAAAAAGTAATTAGCATATGAAATGTCACTGGTACCTTACAGGTACTGCAGTTAGCATACATTAGCATATGATAACAAGTATGAATATCTCCTTAAAGTGGAACTACCACCCGACACAATCTTTAGCTTAACTAAGTCCCCATCTGGTGACTAGCTGCTTAGTAGCGCTAGTTGCCAGAATAATTACCTTATTTAATAGATTTCTGCTTTCTTCCATGGGTGACAGGCAGAACGGAGGGCGGACATCTTGCCATTGTGACGTCCGTACGCCTGCTCTGTCAGATGCACGGACGTCACAAAGGAAAGATGTCTGCACTCCATCCTGCCTTTCATCCATGGAAGAGAACAGAAACCTATTAAATAAGGTAATTATTCTGGCGACTAGCGCTACTAAGCAGCTAGTCACCAGATGGGGACTTAGTGAAGCTAAAGATTGTGTCGGGTGGTAGTTCCGCTTTAACTGTACATTTGCTGGTCTTTTGCTAACATGACTCATTGACAGATTTTAGTGTATTTCAAATATGCAAACTTGAATCAAGGTGAAAGGTCTGCTTTACAAAAAAAAGAAATCATACGCAAAAGATATAAAGTTCAGCTCAGTCTAGAAAATGTAAAGAGTATTTATTGCCACAGAAAAGTGGTAGTGACATGAGCTTCATAAGGCTGTGTTCACATTGGTAACGTCAATTGAACTGTCATGTAATTCTGTTGTAGTTGTCCTTGTTACTTAACCAGTGCAAGATGAGGTTGTTACAGATGGCCGGCTAATGTTACATCAGCTATATATTATTGGCTGATGCCCATGGGTGTTGGCTAGTTATTGGAAGTTGTGATAAGCATCAAAACCTCCATTATCACTAGTATGAATGAAAAACACAGTGAACCATAGGCTCCTTTCCATTTTGAAAGCATGTAAGTTGCAGCAAGCTGTGTTGGGCTGAATTAACACAGAGGGAGAGGCGCTAAGGTGTGATGAAGAGGCGATGACTTCTTCAATGACATCACTTCTCCAACTCTTATATTATTCTATGGAGCCAATGCACTGAGATCTGCCCCACTTGAGAAATCTTAGTGCATAGGCTCCATAGCATAACAGGAATTGGAGAAGCGATACCACTGGAGAAGTTATCTCTTCTTTATCACACCATAAAGCATGTCCCCCAGAGTGTTAGTCATCCATGAGAGCAACCTAGATTGTTTTCCTTGTTAATTTTTGCATAGAAAATATCAACACTGCTCTCATGACTCTTGCATTTATTATCCCTTAAACACAAACTGCAAAACATAAAGAACATAGTATATAGACTAAGTAGATAAGGGGTAAGATCTGCATAGTTTTGAGTGAGATTTATGATGGCTTTCTCCCATGAGAATAATAAAGAGAATTCATAGGTGATAACCCATTCGTGTTCAGAGTTTCCTCCCCTCCACTTTACCGTTACTGAGTGCAATGGTTCCCATCCCTATACTCCGGGACCACTAATAGGCTGTGTCTTTGGGATTACCCTGAACAGGTGAGCCCATCATGTTGCTTTGCTCATTCAGACAAATACTAAATACGTGGCCTGTTAGTGGTCACCACGCAAGGAGTTGAAGAGTTGAAAGCTTGGGGTGATCTGAGTTTGGATGTTATTATCCCTTGAAAACTTTGCATAAGGAGAACTTTAGACGTTTTCCAGCTGAAAATTTCATATAATAGTCTTAGTTTTAATGTCTAGACCACAATTTTAAAATCAAGACATATAATAGCTAGTATTTACATAGAGCCTTTCTCCCAGTGGGACTCAAGGTGCTTGGAATTAACCAAATCTGAGGCTGAATAATAGAAGTTATTATTACCCAATCAATGGTACTCATTATCAACCTTGGAATTCCCTGCCGGGAATCGAACCTGCGAGCTTCAGGTTTGAACAGGCTCTGCAGACAGGGCATTTACCACTGAGCTATCTCACCAGATGCTCCCAACACTACTGCAGTTTTAGAATGAAGATGCAATTGCTTAACAAGGCTACAGGGAAGTTAACAAAAATCGAAGAATAAAGGTGCTTTAACATATTTACTGTCTGTGAGGATGACTGGCCTTATATATGAAAGAAACATGTTGCAATTCTGAAGCAAACCAAAAGCACTACAGAGGACAAATAAAAAAATTATAATATATATTTGTTTAATATAGTGAACTTGGTTTGCCCTAGAATTGCTCCATTTTCCTTTTATAAATAAAGCCCAATGTGTTTCTGGCCCATCTGATGTAATCAACACAGCTGCTTGTGTGTGGAAATTCATTTAACCTATTTGTTATGAAAAAGGTAACTTTTCCCCTCTGCATGAACTGATGCAAGTGTTATCCAGCTGGCTTTCAGTGTGATTGGATGGCTGTGCATCTACATTTATTTTGTTGGCACTGGAAAGATATCTGTTCTGTTGGACCTACAGTGTTATTGAACAATAGCTCAAAGGATATTGGCCTAAGTTGTACAATGAAATGGCACCTCCAAGCCCTGTAGATAGCAAGTGCCTAAGGACATGACGCAGTTTGATAGATGTAGCCAATCCTAACTAGAAAAACATTAAAATATTGTGCACTGCACAGATAAAACTGTAACACTTGTCTCAGCTATTGCTGTTCCTTGGGCTGGATTTCCATCTCAGGTGTCCCTAGGTAAGGCATCCTAGGTACCATTATTCCCATCCATGGCCACTCCCCCAAACCTTTATGCCTTATTGGCATAAAACAGCAAATAAATACAGTTAACTATTTCAGATACTATTATTTGAAAGCCTATTCAAAATTGCCTGTTTGTTAATGGCAGTCCCATTTTTAGCATGTTAGTCTCATATTATTCGCTTAGAAGAATAAGACGGGAGTTGTGGTCCAGCAACCACTGCTTGGATTTGGGTTGTCTACGTCTATATTACACTGGTATGAGGATTTAATAGGGGGTTCAGCTTCATCACAGTACCAGTTCATTTGTAGGTAATGGCTGAAGGCAGTCAAACCCCAGATCTCATGACTAAAATCCCAAATTAGTTTTCCCGCCTTGAATGTACAATGGTATATTATTGTTCTGAAGACCATGTAAGTAATAGTGTGTCGATACAATGAAGCAATTGCTGTGAGCCCATCATGTTGCTTTGCTCATTCAAATACTAAATACGTGGCCTGTTAGTGGTCACCACGCAAGGAGCTGAAGAGTTGAAAGCTTGGGGTAATCTGAGTTTGGATGTTATTATCCCTTGAAAACTTTGCATAAGGAGGTCTTTAGACTTTTTCCAGCTGAAAATTTCATATAATAGTCTTAGTTTTAATGTCTAGGCCACAATTGTAAAATCACGACATATAATAATAATTAGTATTTTTTTTTTTATTTGTGAAAGTATTTTACCAGGAAGAATACATTGAGATTGTCTCTTGTTTTCAAGTATGTCCTGGACTCATTTTATCTATCTTAGAAAGGTGAAAGGCTGAGCTGACCTTGCCAGGACTAGAACCTGCAGCCTCATGGTCTTAACAGATTCTACAGCTGGTGCCTTAACCAACTGAGCCATCTCTCCGGCTCATAGATCCTTTCTCCCAGTGGGACTCAAGGTGCTTGGAATTAACCAAATCTGAGGCTGAATAACAGAAGTTATTATTACCCAATCAATGGTACTCCTTTATCAACCTCAGAAAGCATGAAGGACTGAGTTGACCCTGCCGGGAATTGAACCTGTGAGCTTTAGGTTTGAACAGGCTCTGCAGACAGGGCATTTACCACTGAGCTATCTCACTAGATGTTTCCCATCAGTATATTATTGTGCTGAAGACCATGTAAGTAATAGTGTGTCGATAAAATGAAGCAATTGCTGTGATTCCTTTTTTTTTTTTTTCTTTTTTTTTAGTTGTTATAACATTTGAATGAAGGATAACCCAGTAGTTAAAATACCCTTGTTTTACTGAGCAGGAAAAGTTAAATAATATATATATTACTATTCTTATATGTGCCATATGTGCTAAGTTGATCTTTTGTATGAGGTTTTAATTAGAAATTATGGCCTCAAGCTATTTACCTCAGATGCAGAAAAAACAAACAAACAACCAATGGCATTTCTTCAAGCGCGGTAAGCAATGCAATTACCTGTGCTAAGAAGAAATACCAGCTTAAAAAAACAACAACAAAAAAAAAACCTTGGGTGCTAAGTTTGTGGGCATTTGTGCCCATTGACACAAAACAAAACTCCAAAATATGCCATTCATTTCCATGTGTTAGCACTAAGATACATTAAGGGACTCTCTTTAATGTGTGAAAATCTGCACCTAGTTTTTTTTGGGCGCAGAGACCCTTAACATAGTAACATACATAGTTGATGAGGCTGAAAAAAGACATGCATCTATCAAGTCCAGCCCATTCCTAAACACTCCTTTTGATCCAGAGGAAGGCAAAAAAAAAAATCCCACTGAAGCCATTTCCAATTAAGCCCAATGGGTAAAAAATTCCTTCCTGACTCCAAACTGCAGTCAGAGAGTTCCCTGGATAAAGAACCTATCTGCATTGACGCTATCTGTCATAATTTTCAATGTTCTGTGCTAGATAGGTATTCATTGCTTTTTTGAAAGCAGTTACAGTATCTGCAAGCACAACATCCTGTGGCAAAGCATTCCTTACCTTTACTGCCCTAACTGTAAAAAATTCCTGCTTTTGTTTAAATAGAAATCACCTTTCCTCTAGTCTTAATGGATGACCTCACGTTCTTAGCTCGGCTCTTTGAGTAAATAATTAATTGGATAGTTTTGTACTGACCTTGAATATATTTGTAAATGGTAATCATATCACCCCTTAGACGTCTCTTCTCTAATGTAAACAAACCCAGTTTGGCTACTCTTTCTTTATAACTCAGATTTTCCAATCAGTTTTACACTTTTTCCGATGCCTAAAACTGTACTCCATGTTCTAGATGAGGCTTAAACAATGATTTATATAGAGGTAGAGTTATATTAAAGGGATAGTAATGTTTCATAATAAAAGCAGCTCTAATTAATCATCATAGTATTTGGGCTTTGGAGAGTGTTATTTCAATTCTGTCAGAGTTGTAGTTCCAGAGTAATTCAATGACAAAGTGTCCCCCTCCCGCCCCTTTTACTGATGTCACACTGTTCAGCCAGAGCAGAAGGGAGGTGCCTAGATAGACTGCAGAGAGGGACAATCTTCAATTAAGATAAGGGAAAAACCTGAAAAACTTGTCAAGGGGGGCAGGGCTTTCATTGTTTTCATAGGAATAAGAGTGTCCCCTTCTGTCATGTGTCTGGTCTATAGACTGCATTCCACATCTGAGAAGAGATGGCTTACACTAGGTAAAAGGGGCGGGAGGGGGAAATTTTGCTTGTGAATATCTCATAAACCATAAAGGTTTGAGAGATAAGACTTATATCATTCTTCATGTTTTTTTAATGCCTACAAAATAAAATAAAGATAAAACGAAGTATTACTATCCCTTTAATGCTTCTCAAAAGTGCCAACGCAGAAAATGAACCTGAAAAAAAACCCTAAATCATCAGTGGATGCACTGATATTGGGTCCTAAGCCAAAGCAATACCAAAATGTGTAAAATGTTGTATAATTAACCCTATGAGTGCCAGTGGAGTATACTTACCCCACTGACACTCACAAGGTTAATCCAACTAAGTTAAAAAAAACTGTCCTTGACAATAAACACTTACCAGTAATTGTGATGTCCAGTGGAGTCTTTAGCACCTTGGTCAGCTACTATCCATATTTTTCTTCTACAGTCTTCCACCTTCTTCTTTTCTCTGTAATCTTACTTCTTCTAATCTTTTTCTTTGTTAAAAACTGTTTTTGAAAATAAAAAAAATGTCAATGAAAGATGTTATTCTAAAAGAAAATGCCCCCCAAGATAAGCCCTACTTAACACTTTAAGTGATGGAGGGGTACCAAAAATAATATGCTGTCATAAATAGACATTCCTTTGTTTAATAAGTAGGCTGTAATCCATTTTGAATAGAGTCTGGTCATATAAAAAGCCAGTCTCTGGTCAAAATTTCCTCATTCAGACTTGGGCAAGGGCCCAGAAGATACAGAGGGGGGCCTGTTGCACTATTCATTCCTGCTTCCACCAGCGGAGGCAGTGGAAACATTTTTAACTTTTTTTTTTTTTTTTTTTTTTTACCGGAATGGCAGCATTATCTTTGACAGATATGCCAAACTGCATTTAACCCTTAGAGTGCAGGAGGGATAACCCTCTGGCACTCAAAGGGTTAAGTCAGGCATATATTGTGGGCATTTTTTTAAGAATAACATCTTTCATTGATGAATTTTGTTTATATTTTCAAATACAAAATTTAATGAAGAAAAAGAAGACGGAAGATTACAGAGAAAAGGAGAAGGAAGATTGAAGAAGACAGACAGTGGATGACAGATAAGTGCTATACAGCTCTGGGTGTTAGGCTAGTGTTGGGGGTAGTATTGTTGCACTATACTGTTAGGGATAGTGTAGGGTTAGTGTTTGGGTGGGTGACTGTGTGTTTGATAGTTTGTCAGGCACCGATCTCGAGCTCTTTTCCTTTGATGTTCCCATTATTCACACCATTTAGCGTGCATTTTGGGAACCTAACACACTCAGCAGACGTTTGGCCACAAGTCCGTTTCTGTGGCCCAGCATTTGTTTCAGCTGGTAGGGCAGTTGAATACGAACGCAAACATTTTGTTTTGTCAGTCAGTATCCAGTTTTGCAGCATGTTTTACCGTACTTCATTGGATCGAGGCATATATGTGTACAACAAATGTACAGCATTTCCTCCTTACCTATGTCACTTGGACAACAAAGTAGCTGGCGTACTGTTCTGATAATCTGTCATTGATCTGTTGGATTTTTATTGGAAAGACAAAGTAACCTGCATTAATAAATGCAAGAAGTACGGTAGATAAAATAGGGAAACTAGAGTTGCTGGCGGTTAATGAGCAATTGGACATAATAGGTATAACAGAAATATGGTGGAATGATGCACAAGACTGGGCTGTAAATATAGAGGGCTACTCCCTGTTTAGGAGAGACAGGATTAATAGAAAAGGGGGAGGTGTGTACTTATATTTGAAACCAGAGCTAAATCCAGTTTTGCGGGGTGATATTAGTGAGGAAACTGACTAAATTGGTAGAAAAGCCTCAACAAGTTACAAATAAAAGAATACAATTATCAGATATTGGGTTAACTCAAGAAGATGTCATGGGAAGACATGAACAAAATTAAGACTGATAAAGCACCGGGTCCTGATGGTATACACCCAAGAGTTCTTAAGGAACTTAGTGCAGTGTTAGCAAAACCCCTATATTTATTCTTTAAAGATTCTCTCACCACAGGCTCAGTGCCACAGGATTGGCAAAGAGCCAACGTAGTGCCTCTATTTAAGAATGGAACTAAAACAGAACCTGGGAATTATAGACCTGTGAGTTTGACCTCTGTAGTGAGAAAATAATCCCAAGGCTACTTATGATCTTAAAGGGATAGTATTACTTAAAAAATACTAATCCCTATGTTAAAGCCCTTGAATAAAAATGAAAAATGCCCCCAGCAGCATCTCTCAAACCCTTATGGTTTGAGAGATAACCTCTTTCAAAGTTCGCCCCTGGCTGACGTCAGCATTCTAGCTGACAGTAGGGAAATCCTCTCCTGAGATCAGCCGGTGGCTCTGCAGCAGAGCCGAGATCGCGTTAATAAAGAAGAAATCCATCACTAAAAAGGTCTTCTACGTGTGCTTGGTTTGCAAGCACATGTAGAAGACCTTTTAAGTGAAGGATTTCTTTTTTGTTAATGCGATCTTGGCTCTGCTGCAGAGCCGCAGACGGTCCCAGGACTGGATTCCTAGGCTGTCAGCTAGAATGGTGACGTCAACCAGGGGCGAACTTTGAAAGCGGTTATCTCTTAAACCATATGGGTTTGAGAGATGCCGCTGGGGCATTTTTCATATTTATTCAAGGGCTTTAACAAAGGGATTAGTATTTTTTAAGTAATGTCCCTTTAATGGAATCATTTTAGGGGAGTCATTGCTAGAGAAAGACCTGGGTATCCTTGTCAAATAGAAACTTGGAAACAGTGACCAGTGTCAAACAGCAGTAGCAAAGGCAAAAAAAAATGCTGTCTTGCATAAAACGAGGTATTGAAGCAAGAGCAACAAAATTAATAAAGGGAATGGAGGACTTGACGTATGAGGAACGACTAAACAAACTTGGTTTATTTACTGTAGAGAAAAGACGACTAAGAGGAGACCTTATCACATTGTACAAGTATATGAGAGGTCAATACAAGGATCTCTGCGGTGAGCTATTTATTCCAAGGCCTGACCAGGGGACACCCCTTGAGATTAAAGGAAAGGAGGTTTAGACTTCAGCAAAGGAAGGGTTTGTTTGTTTTTTTACAGTAAGGTCTGTTAAATTGTGGAATTCCTTGCCCAAGAAGGTGATTATGGCAGATACAATGGATACATTTAAGAAAAGATTAGATACATTTCTTTCAAAAGGGAACATACAGTTATACTGTTTATCAGTAGGCTGATCAGGAAGGTCTGATAAAGACTAACTTATTTGGGAGCAGGAAAGCTATAAAATTCTCAGTCACTGGGGTAGGAGGCCAAGGTTGAACTTTATGGACCTGCGTCTTTATTCAACCTAATTTACTATGTTACTATGTAATAACCTCCTCTGAAGCAATCACCATTCAAAACAGATACAGTGACCAACCCCCCAGCTCTGGGCATTCCATTGCTGCTTTCCGTGTCATTGGGGGGCGATGTACTATGAAGAACAGGAGTAATTCTAGGGCAAGACAGCTACATCTATAAGCAATGCACTGGTGAATTCTAGCATTCACATGGTTAAAATACCATTCAGATCATTGGGGATTTTTATGTGCAGTTGGTTCGCCCAGGAATTGACTTCAGTTTGCCTTAGCCCATCAGCCTTTTTTTTTATTTCTCCATGTGTAATATTTCTGTTGCTGTCTATGATACACTATTATACACATTATTATTTGATTTTTACTTTTTAAATGTTATCCCCTTGGATGATCTCTAGCTGCATTTTAACTTGTTGGATGCTACTGTGTATCGTAAAGAGCTGCACTGGAACATATCCAGCATACAAAGCAGGGCTGAGCAACCTGTGACCCTCCAGCTCCTGTGGAAAACAACTCCTACAACATTAGAGGATCTTAAGTTGTCCAACCATGATACAAGTGTTTAAATGGCATACAAATGTATCACTGAATAATACGTTATACAAGGATGTGGTGTTCAATGAGTGATAGAACAGTCTGGCACAAGGGTCTCTGTCAAAAGACCAACAGATTTTTAAAACCAATTTTATATCACCCAAAGCATCATAGCATGGCCAAACAAGAGACATTAATGCTGTTGTATCACAAACCACACAGGCATGATAACTCATAACTGGCAAGGCCAGAATCATTTACTGATAGAAGCTTCAGTATTTGTTCCCTGATGCAAAACATTAATCTAATTGACCAATCATTCAAAGGCAACAAAGCAGGTGGCACTATGATAAAGCATCCAATCTACAGTAATCAGATCAGCGTAAATGTATTTTTTTCAGGGATTAATGGAAATTTAGTGATTGGGGGCATGGTGGTCAGCGGGTGGCTGAGTAGGCAACAGATATGGTTCAAAAACTCATTAGTATGCTGAAGTTACACAGCGACAATTAGATCCATCATGGAAAAGTGTTTATGTCACATAAAGTATTCAAAAGAGCTTTGGTGACTTGTGAGCTCAAATGACCTTTCGTTCTTGGCTGCCATATGAGAACTGGCAGCGACACCAGACGGCAGTCGATTTAGTTTTGTAGCCTTTTCCTTTGGCTAACTTGTTTCGCCCTGACTGCGGTAGCAGATTTTGATAGGGACCCTGGCAGACTAATCTCATGTAGACACTGTACACTAGAAACAAATGAAGCCAAGGCTTGTTTTTGTTTGGGAGAAACATTTGACCTTTCGGCTTTATGACCTGAATGGGTCATGACATTACACTCCCAGCAACACATTGCATTACTTTAATATCCTATTTTAGTATTTGAACTTTAATTTACTGTGTGAGGAAATGAAAGTTCAATTGCAAAAATTAAAGAAAAGGTCAACAAAAAATAAATCCAGTAATACAAATAAACGTTCAAGTGCACAAATAAAGTAACTGTAAAATAAAGCCTAAAATAATAATAATAGAAAAAAATTAAACCTGAAAGTGTTGCTAAGTGGAACTGCAATATATATAATATTCACAGTTTCAGTTTATGAAAAGGAAGGAGAAAGTGGGTCACAAAATACTTTATATATACTTACCTAGGAGGAGTCCATTGTACAGCAGTCATGTGTATCTATATAATTACTGTGTGTAACAGAACCACTTACCTAGGTAGGAGTTATTCATACAGCAGTCAAGTATATCTATATAATTACTGTATGTAACAGGAGCACTTACTATGTTGGAGTCCTTCATAAATCGGTCAGGTATATCTAAATAATTACTGTATTTAACAGAAGCACTTACCTAGGTAGGAGTCCATCATACAGCAGTCAAGTACATCTATATAATTACTGTGTGAGAAGCACTTACCTAGGTAGGAGTCCATCATGCAGCAGTAAGGTATATCTATATAATTACTGTATGTAACAGGAGCACTTACCTAGGTAGGAGTCCATCGGATAGCAGTCATGAGTACCTATATAATTACTGTGTGTAACAGAAGCACTTACCTAGGTAGGAGTGCATCACACAGCAGTCAGGTGTATTTATACAGTTACTGTGTGGAACAAAAATATACACATACATTCAACTCACAACATACACACAGAGAAACGCCCACGAATCCCCCTCCCCTCATCACTCACCCACTTAAGTCTCACTTGTGTGTCATGCATAAACACCCATGAATCCCCCCTCCCTCATAACTCAACCCTTATGCCTCACTCTTGTGTGTCATACAAAAACACCCATAAATACCCCCTCCCCTCATAATTCGCACCCTTATAAATCACACCTCTGTTTGTGTGTATAAATGTGCGTGTATCACTGTCTTTGTGTCTCACTCTGTGTGTGTGTGTGTATGTGTATCTGTGTATGTCTCACTCTGTGTGTTGCGTGTGTGTATCTATGTGTGTGTATATCACATTCTGTGTATGTGTCTGCATCTTGTGCATTACACGTATGTGTGTCTCTCTCTGTGTGTATGTCACTGCATGTGTGTATCTCTCACTCTATGTCTATGTGTGTTGCAGGCTTGTGCCTGTATTAGTGTGTCTCCCCCTCTGTGTGTGTGTGTGTGTGTGTGTGTGTGTGTGTGTGTCTGTTCCATGTGTATGTGTCTCACTCTGTGTGTATGTCTGTGCATATCTGTTGCATGTGTCTTTGTATATCACTATGAATTTGTTTCTGACACTGTTACAGCCAACGCCGTATGTTTTCTAACATACATTGAACACAATTAATACATTTCATACATAATATGACAGGCAACGCCGTCCCACATTGCTAATATATATCTCATGTTAAAGGAACAGTAATGTTGCACTAATGCTGAATAGAATAAAATTCACAGCTGGTGATGATGGAAGTTGTAATACTGCGCAACTGAAGGGCCTCAGGTTGCCCAATGCTGAGTTAGAGGCTGCTTTCAAACAATAAAGCTTTGCAGTGCCCTGCTTCATATCCTATCCACACAATGATAGACAAATAATAATGCTGAAAATTATACAAAGAAAAAAAAATATCACCCATTTGAATTCTAGAGTTGGGTACATTGTACTGCAATGCTTTGGAAATGACTGGGATTCAAGGGGATAAATGTAAATAAAATAAAGTCTACATTTTCCATGTTGTAACCTGTGCCTGGTTACCCAATATACAGAATGAGACACTGAACTGTAGCAGGGTGCAAGAGGGTATGTGTGAAGAGGCAGAGGGAAATAATCTCCTCTTCCCACTGAACCAGAGGAAGGAGTAGCATCTGAGGGCTGTACCTGCACCTTGGGCCACCTGTTGCCCACCACTGCCTTATACACAAAGAAGGAGAGATGATCTAACTGCACCATGATAAAAAAAATCCCTTTGATTAAATAATACTATTAACCCCATGAATACTAAAGAGTTCTCCATTAAATTGAATGAATGGGAAGTTGGGGTATTTTTATGTTGCTCCAATAGTACAGCGGGTTTGCCCCAGAATCATTCCTCTTTCCTTCTGTGCAAATGCTAAAACTGAATTTGTGAGACGTGTTTGCAGTGAAATCAGGATAACATAATGATTGTGTTTGTGAAGACGTGAACTACTCTGCTTGTTGCAGCTGTATTTAACAAAGCAAAAGCCACTTATTTGCATAGGTATCGTTCCCCTTTCATAAATCTTTTTATTCAGAGCATTGATTATGTGCTACACGTATCCTTACATTTCATTTCCTGGCACAACGCCACTTGGAAATCATAATTCTAACCAATTCCTCTGCTTATTGGCAGCATGACTAGCTATTTGGCATAATGTCTGATAGTGTGCAGAAGGAGCATGACAGATAGACTTTCACAGGTGCCATAACACCAGCAGGCTTACACGTGCCCCGCTGTTAGCTGCCGAGAATGTGGTTGCCTTGAGCTATACATTTTCAGGCACAGAATGCAGCGCAACTGCAGTCAACATGAACACTTCGGAGAAGGATATTAAACCCTGTGTTTCCTAATGATGTTCTGGCACAGTCCATGTTTCCATAGAAATTTTACATTATGAGGTTCATTTGGGTGTAAGAAGAAAACAAAAGGTGCATATAAATGTCCTCTTTCCTTACTGGAATGACATATCATTAAGACCTCCCATTATACAACTTCCCATTTCATTTTGTTTTATGATCTATATACTGTATTGCCTGGTTTTCTGAAAATAAGCATTAACCTTTTAAATGCTAGATATGTCTCCAATGAAATGCAGTGGAGACATTTTTTAACATCCTTGGGGTTAAAATAAGGGTAGATACCTTTCAGAAGTAAAAAATGGTACATGGCTGACTGATCATTATTTAGCCAATATTCTAGATGGAGCAATCAAAACCTTATTGGAAGAATGATTTACTGTATGAGATTTTTTTTTATTGGTGACTGGCCATGAACAATCTCGATCTCATCTAAATGAGTTACACCCACTGACTGTAATTGAGTAAGCTGTTTAATTAATGTTTATGGAAGCATTGTAAACATGCCTCTGTAAGTGCTAGAGCAAGATATTTAGCACTATTGATAAGGCATTCTCTTTATAAGTAATGCAGAATTCAAGGCAAGGGTGAGATATGGTGAGTACAGAATGAGTGACTTAGTTTAGAGCAATTTTGCTCGACGGATGAGTGACTTAGTTTACAGCAATATTTCTCAATGAATGAGTCTTAGTTTACAACAATATTTCTCAATGATTGAGTGACTTAGTTTACAGCAATATTTCTCAATTCTGTTTTCTGTGCATCATTAACAGCTTCAGTGCCAGAGGGTATGCAGTGCATTGCAGAGCAATGCATTGTGTACCCCTCTGGCACTGAAGGGGTTAACAGGATGACTTTTATGGATATCCCATCATGTGCTCAAGGGCCAACTTAGGGGTATGTATAGGACCTGACTTTTTACTGGTATTTCGGAATGGGAGTTGGGAAACAATAGTGCAGGTCTGTCAAAACCAAATTATCCTCGGGCCATTTACGGCCCCTGAACATAATCAATGGAAATGAAAAAGTAAAGAACCAGTAAACTCAAGCTTTTCCATAGAATGCATTACAAAAAACATCTCTTGGATGCTTGTTGGCACTGCTGCTAACAGGTTGAGCTGTAATAACATTTGAAAGAAAAATCTCCCAGCGGTGTGAAACCCCTTGTTTTACTCACTAGGAAATGCATTATGGCATAATTTTTCATTAAAAGGTTAACTACTCCTTTAAATCTGACCAGTGAAACAATAAAACAAGGCTTTATGTATGAAAACTAAAATGCAAAATTTGAACAAATAAAAAGCCCATTTGATTTGAATGTAGCATTTTGTTTTATAAATCTGTTTTCCCTTCTTTTGCCCCGTGTTGTCTTCATGTACAAGCCAAATTTATGAGAGGCTCAGTGAGGACGAACATAAGCAGATATTTCTTGTTCTAAGGCAAGTCAGTTCTCAGAAGCATTACTTTTTAGTTATTTATTGCCATTACAGAGGAGAACCTTTCATGTACATATCAGACTATTCCCACCAAAAGGAACGGTGCAATTCAAAATGACAGACAAGTCGTCCCCATGCATGGGAATGTTAGCTTACCTCAGACATATGTTTCAGCCGATGTTGGGCCTTAGGGAGATACACTAAGGCGGGGCATCCAAGGTTTTTCATCTGTGGGCCACATGATCAGATATTTATATGTCTGAGGGCCAGATTAATTTCTTATAGATAACAATGGTGAATTATAACATTTTAGCTATTTAAAAATATGGTAAATAGGGATATTCTTGAGCCATGAGTAACTGAAGAACAAGCAAATACCATGCTGTTGTTCTTTCTCTGTAAATATTCAGGTCTGTGATTCTCTTTTTTGAAACACTAAAGATGCTAATGCTAAGATGTATACCAGTCATGGTTGGCTCTCAGAGCCTAAGGGGACCAGCTACACCTCACTGACGAGGCCTAAGAAAGCTGAAATGTATATCTAGGATGTGCTAGTATGTTAATGTAAAAGAGGATTCCCTGCATTTTTGGACTCGATGTACAAATTAATATTTCTCCTTTGTAATGGCACTAGAGGGGCAAATAGTGGTTGCTAGGCAAAAAAAAAACCAAACAAACAATTTCTATGCTTTTGTTCATTCTAAGTTAATATTCACTTCTCTGCTCCTCTTTATACATATGCCCTGTTATCGCCCAAGCAATCCATAACTGATATTTAGTAACAATGCAATCAAGTGTATTTAAGTTTATGTAACAAAATTTGAGGTAATGCCCTTGCCTTATTTTGTATCCTATGCAGCAGACATTCATTTTGCGTCCACATTTGTGTTTAATTAAATTATTAAATTGTATTACATTATTTAGTAGTTTATATATCCTCTGATTCATTGCTCACGTCTAGACCTTGAAAAAAAGAACAGTACCTCCCCCCCACGCACACACAGACACAAATGGCCATTGACATCACCTGATATTTTAATTTATTATATCAGGAAAATATGACTTTGCTTATATGAAACAATACCTCATACATTAAGTTAAATAAGGGCAATTCTGGATCAAGCCAACTACACTGTATGGATGCTTGCGATGTGTACAATACATTGTGAGACAATGAATAGTAAACCTCACTAGCATTCATGTGGTTTATGCACTAAGGCTTGATAAATAAGTGATAAAGCAGTGACGACTTCTCTAGTGATATCCATTCTTAAATTCCTAAGTTATTCTATAAACCCTATATAGTAAAATCCACAAAGTTGGAGAAATTTTGGTGCATTGGTCCCATAGAATAACAGTGGGTCTAGAAGTGATATCACTGGAGTTGTCTGCTTTGTCACCTCTTTATCACCCCTTTGTGCATCTCCCCCATGGAGTTAAAAGCCACACTTAAATCAAAGTGAATTAGACTTTTAATTTCAGCTCAAAGGTGCAGTTGGCTTGTCCCATTATTGCACCTGCTTAGCTTGCTCATTGAGGTCCCTAGGGCTTTATGTAGAAAGGCAAAGTGGAGAAATTCTGGAGTAAGCCAACTGCGCTTTTCGGGTGCAGATGGAAATTCCTCAAATTCCCATTGGGACTATGAGCTGAGGGATGATACAAAAATACAGGGATTGTATTGGTGGGTGAGTTCCCATTATTGCTGAGTAAACTGCTGAGGTCTTCCAGTTGTACATCTCCATGATCTTCACAACAAACAAGAAGATAACGTGTGAGTTATGAGTTATGGCAACTCTGTTCCCATAGCTCTAAGTACACAGCCATGAATTTAACCCCTTTAAGATGAGTGACGTGTCCAGACTGTCACACATTTCTGTCCTTTAAGGACAGGTGATGGTCCAGGCACATCAAGACTTTTTTGAACACAGCATGCCTCTGGGAGCAATGTAATTATGCTGGGGAGGCTGTAACTAACTGCTCCATTACCGGAGTAGGCAATTTTAGCCTTTCCCCAGTGGCTTCACACATATGGTCGCTGCTACAGTGATCACATGAGTTGGTAGAGCCGCATGACAAAAGCAAAGTAAATATATTTTGCCTTTGTCACTGTTCTCTGCCTCTCTTCCTCACTGGAATTATGAGGATGAGAGAAGCAGAGAACAGAGCTCCCAGTGCCTCAGATGGGCAAAGATTTCACAATAGGAAGAGTAGGCAACTGCCAAGAGCTCCAACTTTTGAGGGAAACCTAAGCTATGCTAGCCACACCCATATTCTGAATTGTGGGTGTGGCCAGACCAATCTCAATGCCCCTGCAGCAGTTTGATACCCTTTACAGGCTATTATTTAACCCCTTGGATGCCAGAGAGATCCCCAACTTATTGTGGAACAATGCGTTGGTGAGCTCTCTAGCAACAAAGAAGTTAAAGCTATTTTTTTTGCCCTTGCTTCTTATAGGCCAAGGGTATTTTCTATGCCAGGAATTTGTGGATGGAACTGGGGATAGGGCCATGTGAGGAATGGGGGTGGGGCCAGGGGTGAAGCTAGGGGCACCTGGGATTTCAATCCAGCTCTGTGGAAGGTAATTAACTTACGTAGCTCTTCCCCTCTAGACATCCCTTTTTCAAACCACACAGAGTGCTCATTGCTCTGTGGGAGTGCCCTTATTTTAGTGCTTATTTTTATAAACACTACAACATATATTTTTTTTATATATTAAGTATTACTATTCCTTTAAGTACTATAATGGTATAACATTTTCATCTTCTTTCATGTAGTGCACCTTGTTAGTTATGAAGTAGTTTGTGTGTGATCTATATTAAAGGACTAGTGTATAAAACTGTCATACGAAACAGATCACTAATGTGGAGGGCACTCAAACCTTCCCTCAGTTCCCCCCCCCAGCAGTGCGTGTTTTCAGGATCTCCACAATTAAACCCAACTGAATGCTATTAACTTGGGCAGATCCTTCAGCATGACTGAGCCACTGATTGATTCACCTGTGTTCGTGGGAGGCTATTCAGAAAACCTGTGTCATTTGGGGGGATGAGGACAGGTTTGAGTGCCCCTGCCCTAATTTGTATGATAGTCCATTGAATGTCAAATTCCACGTACTCGGCTTGTGTTAGTGCCAGTATCCTGGGTGACCACTAGGTGGTATCAGACAAAGGCATGTGGATGCAATGTAAGCTAAATGTAACAAAACTACCTTACTTGATGGTGCAATGAAATATACTGTACCTACATTTTTTTTCCTATATTGATAGAAAATATGCATTACCTTTACTTAAAACTTTGTCATCTTGCTTAGACTGATTATATTTGCATTTAATACACCAATTATGTAAGCAATAGATTGATCAAACTGTTGCTTAGAAAGAAAAAAGGACTCTTTAGCAAATTACGAATTAACCCTTTGAGTGTCACAGGTGTATCCATCTCACTGCAGTGCAACCTCTATGGCACTCAAAGGGTTAAGTCTTGTTGGAAAACAGCTTTATTTTTCTAAACATGCAAAATAGAGATGTCACTGCTGACTAAAGCATGGCACCTTCCATATCAGCCCTTCACACAGGATATCCTGGTAAACACGGAGGAGCCCCCAGTCGCATCTAATGTACTGTTTTACCTAATCAAGCTAATGGCAAATCCAGAAATACAGCAAAAGACTCTAGCTGTAGGATCAGTATACATAGCAGAGGTGGGTAACCTGCAGCCCTCCAGCTGTTCTTCATCTACTACTCTTATCATCCTCCGGTGTAGTCCAGCAGTTGTAGGAGTGCAGGTTGCTCACCCCTGCTCTATGCAACGGTGTAAATAGACAGAAATCAAAATATATATCAACATACAACTGTTTCTACTAGGTAGATAACTCAGAACTGTGATCACTTCTAGAGAGGAGATCAAGGAACACACACATGCATAACTGACATGGACGCCCGCATGTGAATGCACACACATATTGTGACACTGATACACAAACAGACACTGGATTACACACCCTGAAACTGACATATACACAGATTGGCATGGTGATACTGATAACACATTGACACTGATTTACACACACACACACACACACACACACACACACTGGCACACTTACTCTGCCACTGATTCTTATACACTAACACACATTCTGTCACTGACATATTCTGGCACAAATTCACTCACACTCCTACACCTACACTGACACTAATTCACACAAACTGACATATGCACTCTGACACGAATACACACGCACAAACACTCAACTTAGACTGACACAGTGATACACTAAACACACTGACCCACTCCACAGTTTGTTTTCTTGTTTATGTTTGTACACATAACACTTGTGCATGAATGTATGAAATACAAGCAAAAGAAAAAAGAAGCATGCATTGGCCAGGTGAGAGAAGTGAAATTCAATCTCACAGTGAGCCAATTTAGAATCAATTGCACTCCCTGAGGGCAGCAAAACATAATAATACTACCACTATAATTTATTACCCACCGCACTGTTATTTATGATTCTTGTCCATTACTGTGGTGACTTCTAGGAGATGTTCTAAAGCGGCAGAAATTTTTGCACAGAGCACCTTCCAGTGTTATCCAGAACTGTCACACCTTAATGAACTAATGCTAAGATGCAGAAGCTCTAGAGAACACAGGAATACATAAAAATGGCATAAAAGCAGGAAAGCAATTTGTGATAGATCTCTCTGTAACTAAATATTACCCCCATATGCTTTGGTGGAAGTCGCAATGAGCCAGAGAAAAAAGCTTGGGAGACTGGATCCAGCATGCACATAGTATGTTTGACACTCCTGATCTAGACTGACTTGAGGTAAACAGATGTGGATGATTGGGTATAAAGATAAAGTCACATATTGTATCTGTTACAATTCTACATACTGTAGTGCTTCACTCACTCTATGGGCCGTATATTCAAAGGGGTAACGACAAAAAAATGTTGTATGAACGACAGATATAAGTAATTGTATACATGAATGACATGTAGTCATATAGAGTATACGACAAAAAACTAGTAATGTTCGTTGTGTATGACACAACCCCACAATTGCTAGGGAAAGGGGCGAGGCTAAACTATTCTCCAGTGTTGTATAGCGGAAAAGAAAATTTGTCCTATACAACAACAAAAAAAAGTTTTGCAAAACACATTTGTTCGTTAAGAAAAAAGTGGAGGGAATGTAAAGTTCTGAATGTAAGAATTTTTGTCTTTAGTTAAGACATTTTTTGTCATTACATATGACATTTTTGTCTTTACATATGACAATTTCAGTAAGGACAAACAACATATTTCCGATCACAACCGACATTCTCTGAAAATATTAATGATCCCAACGATACTGTACTTTGAAAAGTCGTTACAAACGACAAAAGCTATTTCACTACTTCTTTGAACATATGGCTCTATCTTTAGATATTCAGCAGTGGTAGAGGGTATTTCAGTTGCACACTAGTCAACAAGTGTATTTCAGGTATATGACAAATACTGTAGGTCAGAGAACTTCTATGCGTATGGCTGCTCCATTGACTGTTGACATTGACGTGTAGAATATGTCAGCCAGTGGTGAAGAATTGAAATGACACATTTTCATGCTGTGTTCTTGTACATGCTCACTGATAACTGAGCAAATACAATAATCACTGGCCTGTTGATAGATCAGTGAATGGCTAATATGTAAGGGCGTGCATTTAAGCCATTCATTAATGGATAGGAAGACACCATAGATGCAATTCTGATAGCAATTATGGGTCAAGCCAGCTGCATTAAAGAGGACAAGTAAACACTAGGTCTCAAACAATGTGTCAGTGATGTCTTGAATTCAAAGAGTTAAAAGCCACATTTAAATCAATGGAAATTTTCATTTATATTTATATTGCAGTTGGTTTTCTCCTAGATTGCTACCCTCCTCCAGAGAGCAGGGCTCTTAAAAAAGACAGGGTATTTGCGACAGAAACCCCCTTCTCATCCTCCAGCTCAACCCACACCTTAATCTCCCAGATTCAAGTGGCCTCTCAAGCATGGGAAAATAGGGCCATTGCAATATGGACAGAGCAGCTTACTGCAGCTGTCCATCAGGGTGCCCCTACAGCTGTCTTTTGTCTAACATTTCTGAGGCTCAGCATTATGTTACCGATGCTCTTTTTGATACTATCAGGCTTGAGGCTAAGGCCTCTGCTCTGTCTGTGGTTGCCAGGCTATTTTTTCAGCTTAAAATGTGGTCTGCTGATTTGGTTTCCAAGAAATCCTTGGTTTCCTTTCCTTTTATGGGCAAGTCCCTTTTTGGCCTGAGTTGAAGACTCTGATCAGTGAGGCCACTGGGTGTTGCCTTTGATCTCCAGGAAGAAACCTCAAGTTTGCAGGCAACGTCTTTTTCGTGCCTACCAGGGCGAGGCGCATGGAGTGACACCGGCGGTTCCTCAGGCCCCGCGCTCCTCTTTCAAGCCCAAACAGCAGTGGAGGTCAAAGCATTCCTCCACCAAGTTCAAACCCATCTAATCTACTTCGGCATGACTCGCCAATCCCTGGACCGCACGCCCCAGTGGCTGGTCATCTGCAGCACTTTCTCAGTGTTTGGACAGACTCTGTTGCAGATCCATGGATTTTACAGGTGGTTTCCGACGGGTGCAGGATTCCCTTCATATCTCTTCCACCCTTCAGGTTCTTCCTTTCTCACTTCCCTCAGGAACCTGAAAAACGTTGTCTTTTCAACAGGGCTGTCCAGACTTTCTTGGACAAGGGTGTTCCGGAACCGGTTTGGGCTTCTATTCCAACTTATATGTGGTCCCCAAGAAGGATGGCGGCTGCCGTCCTATTCTGGACCTCAAGGTTCTCAATTCCTTTGTGGTCAAGACTCATTACCACCAGGAGTCCTTAAAGTCAGTCACTGCGGCGATGTGTCCAGGGGAGTTTCTGGCTTCTTTAGATCTGCAGGATGCCTACCTGCACATCGCTATTCAACCGGAGAGCGGAAAGTACCTCAGGTTCGCTTGCGACAAGGGGCAATTCCAGTTCTTGGCTCTCCCATTTGGTCTGACCACAGCCCCACAGGTGTTTATTGGTGTCTTGGGTGCCCTGATTTCTGTCATGCACGAAAGAGGAATTTGGGTAACTCCATACATGGACGAGTGGCTCTTGAAGGCCCCATCTGGAGAACTTCTCCAGCAGCAGGTGCAGGATTTCATTCACACTCTCACCCATCATGGTTGGGTTCTGAACATGGACAAGTTTGACCCAATTCCATCTCAGAAATTAGTCTTTATGGGTCTTCTATTCAACACCTTGCAAGGCATGGTCTTTCTGACGGAGGATGTTGTTTAACAGATCGCCAACAAGGTTTCCTTGGTTCTGGCTTGCGAGTCAATTCAAGCCAAGAAACTGACCTTTCTGGTGGGGAAGTTGATATCCAGCATAGAGGTGGTACCATTTGTGATGGCTCATGCAAGGGAACTGCAGAGGTCTATGATTCAGGTTTGCAAGGGGAACCCAGATCTCTTGAAACTGTTGGTCTCTCTTCCCTTGCATGTGGAACTGAGTCTTCATTGTTGGCTGAATTTCTCCAACCTGTGGAAGAGGAGACCATTTGTGATCCTGTTTTGGACCACGGTGATGACGGATGCCAGCCTATCCGGTTGGGGAGCGGTCCTGGGTCACCTGAATGTCCACGGTCATTGGTCAGAGGAGGAGTCTCTCCTACCAATTAACGTTCTGGAACTCTGGGTGATATTCCATGCCCTGAGGTACTGGTCGTCTCATCTCAAGGGCTGTCCAGCTCGTGTCCAGTCCAACAACACAAAGGCCATGGCTTACATCAACAAGCAAGGCGGCACCAAAAGTCTTGCAGCTTGGTTGGAGGTCAAGGCTATTTTAACCCGGGCCGAAGAACATGTTCCTGCCATCTCCGTTATACATATTCCAGGCATAGACAATGCCTGAGTGGACACACCGTGGACAACAGAGAATGGGAGCTTCATCAGGAGGTGTTCAATCTCATTGTTCAGAGATGGGACTTCCATGGATCGACCTGATGGCCACCAGACACAACAGGAAGGTTCCTATGGTTTGCTCCCGCTGGTCAGATCCTCTGGCTGTAGCAGTGGATGTTCTGTCGATTCCTTGGCAGTTTCCCCTAGCTTACATTTTCCCTCCTCTTCCCCTGCTTCCCAGGGTGCTGTGGAAGCTTCAAATAGAAAAGACTCCTGTCATCCTAATGGCTCCTTACTGGCCCTGGCAACCTTGGTTTCCGAATCTACTGGACCTGTCTGTGCGCGAACCGTTTCAGCTTCCACACAGACCGGACCTTCTCCTGAAGGGTTACCTGTGGAAGGAGAACGTGGAGCGTCTGGGTTTGATGGCTTGGTGACTGAATTCTCTATTTTGAGGAGGAAAGGTTTTTCTCCTGAGGTGGTAGCCACTATGATTCAGGTTTGGAAGCCTGTTTCATCAAAGGCTTTCCACAGGATTTGGTCTATCTTCCACTCTTGGTGTGTGGACAGGGATCTGTCCTCATAGGAGTTTGATCTGCCGACTGTCCTGTTCTGTCCGACAACGGCCAAGGTCCTTAGCCTGAGTTCCTTGAAGATCCAGACTTCAGCTCTCTATGTCTTTTTTCAGAGGCGCATTGACGTTATTCCGGATATCAAGGTCTTCTTTCAGGGCATTGTTCATGCTTTCCATGCCTTTAAGCATCCCACTTCTCAGTGGGACCTTAATCTGGTTTTGGGAGTCTTGCAGAGGCCTCCTTTTGAGTCCTTGGCCACCATTCCTCATCATCTCTTGACTTGGAAGATGGCTTTTCTCTTGGCAATAGTCTCTGTTTGCAGAGTCACTGAACTGCAGGCCTTGTCCTGCAAACCACCTTTCCTGGTGTTTCACAAGGACAATGCTGTTCGTCCTACCTCCCAGGAATTTCTTCCTAAGGTGGTTTCTGAGTTCCACATGAATCAGGAGATTGCTGTGGCATCCCTTTGTCATGACCCCAAACCTGATAAGGAGAGGTATCTCCATTTGTTGGATGTGGTGTGCTGCCTGAAGTTCTGTGTCCACTGCATTTAGTCTCTCCGTCAGACTTATGCACTTTTTGTCATTCCTGAGGATTCCAGGGTGGGTAAGGCTGCGTCCAAGCTGACTATTGCATCTTGGAGCAAGTCTACCATTCGCAAGGCCTATGAACTCGGGAAGAAACATGTTCCTGTTACAGCTCATTCCACCAGGTCTATTGGGACCTCATAGGCCTATAAGAATCAGGTTTCTGCTGATCAGCTGTGCAAGGCAGCTTTGCCTGTCTAGGACTTTGTTTGCTGTGTCACAGAGATCTTTGCCCATTGAACCCTGTTGGCTCTTGTTCAGTGTGCTATGTTTACAGTTACTGGTGTGCTGTGTTATGGTTCAGTGTCTGTGGACACTTCATCTGTTGGGCTATTCTATGTCCTGATTGTCCATGTAGCTCTGGTATCATGGGGACCGGTGCCTGGTCCTTGTCTTGTTTCCCACCACTGGGAACTCCATGTTGGTACATCCCAAAGTTACCTGTAAGCTGTATTGGATGACAGAGAAAAGAGGATTTTAGTCTTACCTGTTAAATCCTTTTCTCTTAGTCCATATAGCTTACAGGTCTCCCACCCCATCAAGGGATGATGCTTAGTTCTCCTGTGCCTGACTGTGGGTGTCCTTTCAGGTTCATGCTTACAGGAGTCTTTTCTCAGCCACTGGTGCAAGTTATCTGTAGTAAGGGGCACATGGCCCACCTTTTACTTTACTTTTCATCTAACGGATTAAGTAATTGTAAATATTTGTTTGTCATCTATGGTGCAGCTGGTTTTGTTCCACATTTAATCCACTATCGCTTCGTGCATATGGTCCATATTATCAGTGTGTGACGAGGGGTTATTAAAGGAGTACAGCAAGTTGCATATTGAAATGGATGAATTAAAGCAGGGACACATCTCTCTCCTTGATCCATAAATCCCTTTAAAAACAGATAGAGTGTTCTAGTTAACATGTAGGAGTCAGTCTGGTTGATGTGTCACATTGGGTTTGGATAAAGCCTTCCAGCTAGAGCAGCTGAGGTGTAAGCTTAAAATAAACCAAGCAAAGAACAGCCAGATCTCAGTGTACAACAGGAAGCAGCTAAAATAAACCTCATAACAAATTCAAGGAGATTATTCCAGTTGAGGCGTTGGTAACCTCTGGCTCTTCAGGTTTTGAAGACTACAATCCTGTTGTACCAAACCAGTCAATGGCTGGCTGGGGATGATGGGAGTTGTAGTCCTCAAAATAGTTAATAAGTTTCCCATTTCTAGCCTTATTTCACCAATGTTCTTTTTTTCACCAATAAACCTTTTTA
The DNA here is from genome assembly GCA_037306005.1 of Rhinophrynus dorsalis. Lineage (NCBI taxonomy): Eukaryota > Metazoa > Chordata > Amphibia > Anura > Rhinophrynidae > Rhinophrynus > Rhinophrynus dorsalis. Next base: position 159,098,278 of record CM074719.1, read on the forward strand.
TATGGTTTAAATATATTTGATGGCACCGTTTTATACAACTTTTGTTTATTAAAATGTTTTCACTTTTGAAATCCTATATAATAATTCGCAAAATGTTTGTAACAATGCAGTCATGCACAGTAGAGACTTCTGCGCGTGCTGCAGTCCTGCACAGTAGAGACTGCCCATGACACGGGTGCGCAGATAGGACCACGACCGGCTGGCACTGTTACCCTTGTACACTGGCTCTTCAACTAGTATATAATAAAAACATTTTCTTGCAGGTAATTGGGATAGAGGGTCTTTGGAATACCTGATGGTATGAACCAAGTAAAAGCAGCAGGGCTGGATATACATCACAGGCTTCCTTAGGCAAGTCATCCTATGTGCCCTTTGATTCTCTTAGAAAAAAAAAATAATCCTTCAGATCTAGTACTTACAGAAAAGTCCTGCCAATAGTCCAAAAGGGAAATGGAAAGTAAATGGGGTGCCTTAAACTGGTTAACATGGCACAGCAAAGTGCCACAGCACATAGGTTGAAAACCACTGCTCTAGCATTACAATTGGGCTATTGCCTAAACATATCCGTATAATCAATCCAGTAAGGGAAAATGCATTTACAAATCTAACTCTATTTGATCTGTAAAATAAATGTACATGATATCTTTCAATTAAGTTGATTATGACACCAAAAATTGTGTATATCATAGAGAATGTTTCCAGAATTATCATATCTTATTTTGGAGGGCACATGTATTCCCTTTAACAAAGTATTTTATCAAAACATCATGAGGTTGAAACTCAATATCACAGTGGCCTGAAATTGTACAATGGCGCTGTTGCTACACCATCCTATGGAGATTTATGGTCCCGGGACCAGAGCTGTCCATAGGATTGTGTAGCAACAGCGCCACTGTACATTTTCAGGCCACTGTGATATTGCACCTAAAAAATTCAACTTTGAAAATTAATAACTTTTGAATGAAACACCTTTCAGCAGTGGGAGTACTCTTGTTTTACTCAAGGGGGTAAACCCTACAACATATTTTTTTTACATTTTAAGTATTACTATCCCATTAAGACAGGACGGTATTTCCATCATACCTTATTTGGACGATCTGCTGATTATAGCACATTCAAGAAAGCAGGCTGTTCAGTTTACAAACCAAAGTTTGGAACATCTGAGAAGTCAGGGCTTTTTGATAAGCCTGGACAAAAGCCAGCTAACACCATCCTAGTTTCTGGTGTTTATGGGAGTAAGGCTGGACATACAAAAAAGGAAGGCTTATGTTTTGGAAGAAAGAATAGTCAGAGTCAAGTCATTGAAGAAGCAGTGGGTCTTCACAGCCAAATTCTTTACTGAACTTACAGAAGTCTTAGCATTCAGATCATTCTGTGGGCCAGGTTTCACCTCAGGAAGATCCAAAACAACTTCCCATTCTTGTGGAACAATAACATGGCCAACAGTTCTCAGGGAATTCCTCTCTTGAAGTCTGTAAGAAGGGATCTTTCATGGTGGACAAAAAAATTGCCTTTAACAGAGCCATCCTGTGCAGGATCCATCATAGGAGATCATTACAACAGATACCAGCCTGTCTGGATGGGGTGGAATATGTAATCAGATAACAGCTCAAGGAAGATGGTCAAATCTGGAATCAAAATTGCACATAAATATCCTGGAGGTGAGGGTGTTTAGGATGTTTTTAACAAAGTCCAAGTCTCACATCTCAGGATAGGCTGTCTATGTCAGATTAGATGGTGTAGCTGCAGTCATGTATCTTAGAAACCAAGGGGGAACATGAAGTAAATCCTTAAATGCAGAAGCAGAAAAAGTGTTACCTTGTACAGAAATAAATCTGGAGAGGATATCAACCAGACACATATTGGGCCTTCAATCAATCAAGGTGGACTTTTGGAGCAGAACATCAGTAGACCAGGATGCATGGTCTTTAAATTTGTGGGTCTTCCTGAAGATTGTAGGTATTTGGGGAGAGCTGGAGATAGACCTCATGGCATCAAGTCAGAAGAAAAAATGCTCCCATTACTTCTCTTGCTGGAAAGATCATTGTGTATAGGCCAAGACGCTCTGAGGGCAAAGTGGCAGTTAGACCTGATATATATTTTTTCCCAATTCTAGTCATCTTGGAGGCAGTGAGGAAGGTCAGGAAGGACAGGGCAGAAATTAGATAAGATTCCTTGTTTGATCATTTCTATGGGAACTGACCACTCGAAGCCTTCTTTAGCCAGGGCTTGAACTTCCTATCAAAATAAAAGCTCACTCTACGAGACCCCTTTCTGCTTCATGGGCAAATAAAGCTACTACATCCCCTGAAGACACCTGCAAAGCAGTTACATGGGCATCCATTTATAGATTTATTCGACATTATCAGATGGATGTTCAGGCACCTGCACAAGCCAGGTTTGGGAAGAAGGTCCTACAGTTTGTGGTTTCAGATTAACAGTAGAATTCTTCCTTTCCTTTTCCTTCTTTTTTTCCTTCTCCTTTTGGGAGTGGGATGGCATAATTTTGAACACTTTTCTGCTCTGATTTATTTTCTTGGTTATGAATTTTTTTACCCTCTCCCTTCTGGGTCACTGCTTTGGTATGTTCCATGATACTGTTGTGAGAGGGACAAAGAAGAAAGAGGACATTTACTTCACAATATTTTTTTTCTTCTGTGTCCCTCTACTGCACACCTGACCCTTTTTATACACATCTCAGACAAAAGATTACTGAGGGAGTCATCCTGGAAGTGCCTTTTTATTAAATAATTTGTCCTATGATCAGTTCTACCATCTGGATGGTGGAGATAATAACATTCTACTGCTGTGGAGGGACACAGAAGAAAAAAAAATATTGGTAAATCTCCCCTTTTTATCTTACTCTTAGTATATGGAGCTACATAAGCCACCAATAGGTGAGTTCCTATTTACTGGCTTCCTCTCTTATACACTGCCCAGTTCACTGTTCCATTTTCTGGACCATAAACATGTGGAGGTTGTGTTGAATTTCTGGTCCTTACCTCATTAGTGAGCTTATTTGAAGTTCATTACTCCATTGTAATGGGAGCATAAAGACTGAAGCTACAGATGAGTTAACCTCATGAGTGCTGTTGTCCTGTGTTGTGTCCATATTTTACTGCCATCCCCCTCAGTGAGGTATTGTATTACTTTTTTTTATTATGTGGTGTTTACCCAGGCTGCTTGAATGAAAGAGTTATTGACCCCTTTACTCTTTTGTGGTAAAGGATGAGTTTTCACCCCTTGTGAAGACTCACTATTAAGGTTCCTTAACTTTTTACATGCTTAGTATATTTTTTCTGAAATTATGTTTTAGTCCCTTTAAGGTCAGCTGCCTGCACAGTGGCTATTTTGGATTCACACACCCCTCATGCATGGGTCATATTTCACCTCTGGCTGATCACAGGAGGATCAGAGTGGGCTCATATTGATCTAGGCGACCTACTCTATATAGCAATCACCTGTGGGGCCCTTTTCAAGATTTGGTGGGAGGTTTCCTGTTCCCAAGGTTTTCCTAGAATGGAAGGGGTGTTCTTTGAGTAACCCTCTTCCTCATGGTTTGTTAGATGCTGTACCAAGGCTGGTTTCTCCCTCCTGTCTAGCAGTGTTGGTTTTTTTTCTGACCATATCAGAATCCAAGGGACACATGGACAAGTCCAAGGTTAATGATCCTAGGATCCCCTGAGTGTCTTTAACACTATGTCACTCTTGCACAGTAGCCACTACAACACCTCTGGGGACCTCTTTAGATGAACAGAAAGCAGTGTGGTCTCCAGACTCCTCTATCCGCTCCTCTATTAAAAGGGTCATAAATTCTTGGTCTGGGGACACCCTACACTCCCCAGCAGGTGCATTCACAGATTGTTGGGGATCCTCTGCTGGGGAAGGGGCAAATGACTTGAAACTATCTCTGTTTAGGGGATGTCTATGATGATGAATCTAGTCCCTCAGCTGAGGGTCTTATTTAGGCCATCCTGGAGATGCTTCAGGTCTCAGAGTCCTCTGACTCCAGCTCTGCTTTCACTGGCATTTTCCAGAGATGCAAAAAAGAATTAACTATGTTTCCTCATCAAACATTCTTTAGACCAGGCTCAACTTGGTCATCAGCCTTGCGGGTTACCATTGGTGGATCTCATGGCCTTTTAATTGAACTGCAGGATTCCGCTGTTCTATGCCAGGTTGCAAGACCTTCTGGCTTTTGCAGTGAATACGATGACCATCCCATGAATTTTCCTCTAGCGAATATATATTTCCTCTGGCCACCCCTAATTCTCAGGGTGCTGAGAAAGGTCAGGATGGAGAGGGTTCACAGTCAGGCAGAGATTTTTGGAATGTCTCAGTTTGTCCATAGCAGAGACTTTTTGCCTCTCCTTGTGGCTGGACCTTCTGCCCCAAGACCCAGTATGCCAACCTCAGTTGGAGAAGCTTGATTTGACGGCTTGGCTCTGAGGCCACCATCTTGAAGAAAATTAATTTTTATGGTGCTGTACTTTCTACTATGGTACAGGCTAGAAATACAGTTTCATCTAAGGCCTAGCATAGGCTTTGGCCCCTCTTCTACCAGTAGTGTCTAGATTTCAGTTTGTGACAGAAATGGCTTTGTCTTAATTCAATTAAGGTTCAGATATCAGCACTTTCTGTTTTTTTTTTCCAGCGGCGCATTATCTAGCTCCCTGATCTTAAGCCTTTTGTTCGGGGGGGGGGGATTGCTCATGCCTACCCTGTTTTTTGAGATTCCACTCCTTTAATTCAATATTAGGAGTACTCTAGAAGCTTCCTTTTCAGCTGCTTCTTTGCATCTTTTGATGCTCAAGATAGTATTTCTACTAGACATTATGTCTATTCAGCAGGTGGACGAACTTCAGGCTTGTCCTGCAAGCCTCTTTCAGGATCGGGTGATTTCACATCAACCAAGAAATTGTCCTTTTCTCTTTCTGTCTGGTTCCATCGGTTGCTTGAAGTACTATGTTCAAAGTACTCAACCTTTTTTTAAAATCTTATTCACTCTTTGTCAGCCCTGAGGTCTCGCGCGTGGATCAGGCTGTGTCTAAGGTTACTGTTGCTTAAAGTTGATCATCAATCAACCATATGTCCTTGGGAAGTAGCTGAGCAGTTGTGTAATGAGGCAATGTGGTGTCTCTGCATACTTTTACTAAACACTATGATGTGAATGTCCTGGCCTTGATTGAAGCCAGTTTTGGCAGATAGATCTTTCAAGCTGTGTTGCTTTTATGAGGGTCCTTCTTCCTTCCTTTTTTTCTGAAGATCTGAAACCTGTTGGTTTCCTCTTTGTTTACTTTTGTTTGGTGTGTAAGTTGGCTGCTTGTTGACACCTGATGTTCATGTTGTATCAGTTGGCCCTGTGGATGCTGGTCTCCAATGTAGGTGTTTTTTTTTCCCTCCCAGAAATCTTGGGAAATATCCCTATGGTTCCTGTGTTCCACATTGCATTACAAAGAAGAGAGGATTTTAGTGAATTTACAGTTAAATCTTTTTCTCTTTTCTCACTCCCGGAGAAAACGCAGTGGTTTGAGTCCCCAGACAGAGGACTACTCCTGGGTTTTCTGTTCAGGGGGTCTGTCCTGTTCCTTCCCTTCTTTTTTACTTTAATTTGGCTTTGCTATACGATAAACCTGAATGTAGCAGGTGGAGTCAAAGTGGAGGGAAGGAAAAGGAGGGAACCTTACCCCATGGTTTCTGTGTCCACATGGACTAAGAGAAGTGATTAAATAAGTTCAACAAAATCCTATTATCTAGTGCAGGATTTTTAGCTAGTTTTGTACAGTGGAATTTTTGTAAAGAATACTGGTTGGTTTTCTGTTTGCTTTCTTGGAGGCTGGCAATTTAGTGACACCTTCTCCCATCCCTTGAAGTAGTGCAGATCACAATCATCCACCACAGAAGAATAGTGCACAAACTGAACAGAATAGGAAGCCTTCTTCCAGGGAGCCTCAACAGCAGATGCTTGATTGGCAGTCACTCCTATTGAACACACATTACTAACCCAGACAACAATCACTATCCAGGTCAGGTTATTGTTTTGCATTTACTGAATTTCCTTTATTGTTTCTATTAGTTACTGTATTTGACTTGTATGGAGTCTTGGCATATTTAAATGGATAGAAATGTTTCAAAATAAAAGCAGCTCCAATTAATCTTCATAGTATTTGGGCCATGGTCAGTGTTATTTCAGTACTGTCAGAGTTTTAGTTCAAGAGTATTTGAATGATAATGTATCCCCCTCCTGCTCCTTTTACTGCTCACCTCAGAATAGAAAGGTGGTATCCAGATGGTTTGCAGAGAGGGACACACTTCAATTATCATAACTGAAAAACCTGTCATGGGGGCAGGGTTTTCATTGTTCTCACAGTAAGAAGATTGTCCCTTGCTGTGAGCTGTCTGGTCTTAAGACTAGATTCCACATCTGAGGGGAGGTGGCTTACACTAGGTAAAAGGGATGGGAGGGGGATACTTTATCATTCAATTACTCTTGAACTACAACTCTGACAGTATTGAAATTACACTCTCCATGACACAAATACTATGAAGATTAATTGGAGCTGCTTTTATTTTGAAACATTACTGTCCCTTTAAAACAGCTGTTATCCTGGTTTCAGGAGTCTAATAATTGGCTTTTAATACCTTCAGTCAGAGATGGACACCATGAGGCCATCCAGCTGTTGTGGACTACAATGCCAGTCATCTCTGGCCATCCGTTGGCAGACAGCAGTTGATAGGAGTTGTAGTGTATAAAAGCTGGAGGACCCCATGTTGTTCAAATCTGCCTTGAATTCTAGATTCCAATGCATTGGTGTGAAATGTGTTATAGAATCTCTTTAGAATCCAAGGAGTTAAATATGTTTTGGTTTAGGATGTAATGAGTGCTGTTGAACAGTGTGTAATAGGCACATGCCTGGGATGTAACTGGTTGTATATCATGTGGTAAAGGTTGCAGAATTCATAATTTTCTCGAGGTGGGGGAAGCTATTAAACTGACAGCAGACAGCTCTGTGATGCATTGTAGTGACAGCATCCTCAGACAGCAAATCAAATTTTGTGATGCTGCGGAGCTCAATGAACAACATCTCCTGCATCTTTATTCTCTGAACTCTGTACCAAATTATGTTTTGTTTTTAACAGATTTTCTTTATACCTCCTGTTTTTATTTTTACTACTTGACATTTGGCCATCAGTACAAAGAGGCTTTTAAAGGAGCACTAGCACTTTGTAATAATAACCACCCACTAGCGATATATGAACAGAAACTCCTAATGGCCACTATGAATGTTTTTGTTGTTCCTTGATTCAGTAGATAACCTCTTCAGTTTGTCCTGGATGCCATATCCATGGAGGCAGACATGAAAATTGCTGGAAGGATTCTTAGACCTTGGACTCCATCCACTAGGAGTTTTTCCTCCAAAACGTGAAGCAGGCTCAGTACAGGAGTCATAGAAGATTACCATGTGCACTGGAGACTGAATTTGAGGTCTAGCAGTCTTACTATAAGTTTTTATCTAGAATTGTTTATGTCCTCCCATTGAACACAGAACAGAATGATGATCCTGAATCTGTTCTACTACTACTACTAGAACTACTAGAGCAATCTTGAGACAAGCTAACTGCACCATGGGTATTAAATGTAATTCCCTAAAATATCATTGACTTAAATGGTTCTTTAATTTCACAATACATTGGCTAATTCTCTAGCATTCAAGGGTTTAAAATCCCCATTTAGATGAATGAGAATGTTATTTGTTCTCTGTGATGCACTTTTGCCTCAATATTACTCCTGGGAGATTATGCACTAAGGTGTGATAAAGAGGGGATTACTTCCCCAGTGTGATAAACTCTCCAAGTCCAATGTTATTTTATGGAGCCAATGCACTAAGATTTCTTGCACTTGAGAAATCTTAGTATATAAGCTGTATAGAATAACATAGGAAATGAAGAAGTGGTGTCACTGGAGAACTTAGTGCATAAGCTCACAGAGGGGTTATGCACTAAAGCATGATAAAGTGGAGATGACCTCTAAAGTGACATCACTTCTCCATTTCCTATTATGCTATACAGCCTATTCACTAAGATTTCCAAAATAGGAGAAATTTTAGTGTGTTGGCCCCATAGAAAAATGTGGGACTTGGAGAGTTTATCACATCGGGGAAGTCATCTCCACTTTATCACCTCTTTATCCCTCCTTAGCGCATAGCCCCCTAGTTCTTCCTAGTATAGCAGTCTCCTCACCTCTTAAAGGGACAGTAATGTCCCATAAAAATGTTTAGAGTTTTGTAGAGATTAAAAAATAAACTAAATGCCACAAATCCTGTCTCTCAAACTACTATGGTTTGAGAGATATCCTCTTCTCCTGATGTTAGCTATAAAGCTGACAGAAGGAGGCTCTTCAGCAGAGTAACAGTAGTGCGATTTAAAAATAATTACTTCTTTGGAACGGTCTAAAAAGGGTGCTTGCAAACCAGGCACACTTTGTAGACCATTCCAAAGTAGTATTTCTTTTTAAATCACGCTATTGCAGCTCTGCTGAAGAGCCGCTTGTCGGTCCCCAGACCAGGAACACCTGCTGTCAGCTTACAGCTGACGTCCGGAGAAGAGGAGGAAGAGGGAAACTTTAACGGAGGATACCTCTCAAATCATAGTGGTTTGAGAGATAGGATTTGTGGCATTTAGCTTATTTTTTTAATCTCTACAAAACTCTAAAAAAAATGTATGGGACTTTATTGTCCCTTTAAAAATACTGCAAGGGCAAAATTCATATTAGCCACTCGGATGTTTTGCTATAGTAAGGTAAGTGAGAGGTTATTATAATAGGGAAAGTAATCCTTTATTTTAAGTGTAGAACTTATGCAAATATAGCATATTTACAGATAAGTTGCCTATACTGCTTTTCAGCTTCACCTGTTTTTACACTTACACTCAGTGCTGCAGAGAGGCTGCAGCATTGTGCCTCTGTCCTGCGCTGATGAAACTCACAGAAACTGAGATTCAATTAGCTTATTGTCAGAGTGAAAAAATAGGGGAAGATAAAAAAAAAAAAAAATAGGCAATATCACTGTACATGTTATGTGCTTGCAAAATATGTAAATTCAATTTAAAGGGACACTGTTCCTTTAAGAGTTATTAGTATGAGTTTAAATCTGCCTTACGTAGTACGGTCATTGCACAGTGTTAACCCTTTGTATGCTAGAGATGTCTCCATTGAATTGTTGTCACCCACCGTTTACCTCTACCTGTGCGTCCGTTTTTCTCAACCATGTGGCCTTTCCCCCCACCATTTATTTGGAGTGGTGCGCCACACTTCTGATTCTGGGCCGATGGGTCACGTGCAGTGTGACTTCAGGCACCAGGGCCTATCAGAGGCAGTCTCCTCGTCTCGTCGGCACACTTTCACAGTGTTCTGCGCTGTCTAATCTGTCCTTAGCATTCCTTACCAGAAAGCAAAATATCAATATTTGCAGATGATACTAAATTATGCAAAGTCATTAATTCAGAACAGGATATTTTCTCTCTACAGAGGGACTTACATACAATGTCAGATTGGGCAAACATGTGGTATATGAAGTTTAATGTGGGGAAGTGTAAAGTCATGCATTTGGGAGGAAACAATCCCAAGGCTACTTATAAACTTAATGGAATAATTTTAGGTGACTCGTTGCTAGGAAAAGACCTGTGTATCCTTGTCAACTACAAACTTGGAAACAGTGACCAGTGTCAAACAGCAGTAGCAAAGGCAAACAAAGTCCTGTCTTGCATAAAAAGAGGTATTGAAGCAAGAGTGGATAACATTATTTTGCCATTATACAAATCATTGGTAAGACCTCACCTTGAGTATGCAGTGCAATTTTGGGCACCGGTTCTGAAAAAGGATATACTAGAACTAGAGAGGGTACAGCGGAGAGCAACAAAATTAATTAAGGGAATGGAGGACTTGACATATGAGGAACGACTAAACAAACTTGGTTTATTTACTCTAGAGAAAAGACGTCTAAGAGGAGACCTTATCACATTGTACAAGTATATGAGAGGTCAATACAAGGATCTCTGCGGTGAACTATTTATTCCAAGGCCTGGTCAGGTGACCAGGGGACACCCCTTGAGATTAGAGGAAAGGAGGTTTAAACTTCAGCAGAGGAAGGGTTTTTTTTACGGTAAGGTCTGTCAAATTGTGGAATTCATTGCCCAGGGAGGTAGTTATTAGTGTTGAGCGAGCGTGCTCGGCCGATGCTCGGATCGGCTCGAGCATCGCTCTGCTCGGCACATGGCGGTACTCGTCGAGTACCGCCATGTGCTCGCCCGCCATGTTCGGGTGGCGGGGATCTGTGCCGGAAGAGGCACAGATCTGAAGACGCTCCGCTGGACCACCAGGGACTGGAGGTACGGGGGCATTGCGGAGATGAAGGGGGCATTGCGGAGATGAAGGGGGACATTGTGGAAGAGGGGCATAGACTCTATGCCCCTCTTCCACAATGTCCCCCTTCATCTCCACTATGCCCCTCTTCCACAATGTCCCCCTTCATCTCCTCTATGCCCCTCTTCCACAATGTCCCCCTTCATCTCCGCTATGCCCCTCTTCCACAATGTCCCCCTTCATCTCCTCTATGGCATAGAGGAGATGAAGGGGGACATTGTGGAAGAGGGGCATAGCGGAGATGAAGGGGGACATTGTGGAAGAGGGGCATAGCGGAGATGAAGGGGGCATAGCGGAGATGAAGGGGGCATAGCGGAGATGAAGGGGGACATTGCGGAGATGAAGGGGGCATTCGGAGATGAAGGGGGCATAGCGGAGATGAAGGGGGGCATTGACCAGGCACCCTCCCCTCATCAGAGCAGGGGGTGCCTGGTGTAATGCTCGTGTCGCCCCATGCATTTCAATGGGGCTCGGGTGCTCGGCCGAGCACTCGAGCCTCAGGGGGTGCTCGGTCAGAGCACCCGAGCACCCGAGCATCGGGGTGCTCGCTCAACACTAGTAGTTATGGCAGATACAATGGATACATTTAAGAGAAGATTAGATACATTTCTTTCAAAAGGGAACATACAGAGTTATACTGTTTAACAGTAGGCTGATCAGGAAGGTCTGATAAAGACTAATTTAATTGGTAGCAGGAAAGCTATAAAATTCTCAGTTACTGAGGTATGAGGCGAAGGTTGAACTTGATGGACTTGTGTCTTTTTTCAACCTAATTTACTATGTTACTATGTATCTAGTTTTGACCTCCTGTGTTTGACCCTTGACTATTTTACTGATCACTCTGTTTGCCGGCTGATATCTGCTTCCAGTTTATCAGTGTATGCCCTTTGGCTATCCCACTGACCACTCCATTTACCTGCTGATATCTGCTTCCAGGTTACCTGGCCTCAGAGTCCTGATTCTCTAGTATCCTTGAGAGTGTGTGCTATATCCGTAGCTTGCGGTCTCTATCTGCATTCCCTAGTCTCTGTACCCCATCCTTCACTCTCCACTGCAGGAGAGTAGGTGCTGTCTGTAGAGGGCTCTTGGGCCTACTTCCAACATCCCTCGGGCCCACCTTGCGGCTGGCGACTTTAGTTCGACTTTCACCACAGCAAAGTTCTCCTACAGGCAGCCTATGATACCCTAATCCTGTTCTGCAGTAACGTTTCCCAGCACTGCCTCTCTGCACAGGTTCCACCCTGCGATTGAGTTATTGTGGGCCTTCACGTGACAATTGCATTGCAAAAGTCACAATACAGCCTCTCTACAGATTATCATAGGGAAGAATAAATGTAACTATTTTTCTTTCACTCGTGCATTTGTACTGCTGTGGTTGTGTCGTTTTAACACAATTATGATAAGTACATCTAATTACGTCTTGGTGTGCTGTATGTCAGCACCAGGATTTCACCACTTACAATAATTACAATTATAATACATGACTTGTATTCATAAGTGACTTACACAGGTGACATTTTGAGGGGGATGTACAAAGTCATTTTGAAGCATGAATAAGAGCAAAAAGCTGTATGTGTGTGATGAATATTTTTGAGTCTGTTTAATCTTTTGAGTGCCAGAGAGGTGTCCAGTACATTGACATGAAATGCATTGGATACCATTTTGTCAATCAAAGGATTAACCAGTTGAGTGCCAGACAGGTAAGCAACGCATTGCTTTGCAATGAGTTTGCGTACCCCTCTGCCATTCAAAGGGTTAAAGCTTTTTGTACAAAGTGTAGCAAAATGGCCTCTTTTCGCTACCTGTGTCAAGAGTTGGGAGTTGATGGAGTGTGTGAGCGTGTCATTGCTTTGCCACCAAGAGCCGGTTATGTACAAACTGGGCTCAGAGGATATAGGCACGACAGTCTTCCTTTTCCATATGCCTGCTATTGGGGTGACATTAAGGATTTAATCTGTTAAATAAGTTTGTGAGTTTTTTTGCATATACAAATTGCTAAGAAAAAAAAATCAATTTAAAACTAAATAAAATAGAGCCATGCCATCTTGGTACTCAGCCCCTTCAATTCTGTTTTTCAATGCTTCCAAACATAATAAGGAAGTGTTATAAGCAGTAGACTCATGGATGTTTGTACTATTATATAATGCACAGCTTACACATAAATCCACAATAAATCCACAATTATATCCTTCCTTTCAGAAGATAACTTCATTATAAAAGCTTTCATAGACTTTCATGGAGTGTGTATTACTGAGAATTTAGCTCTCCATAAGCAGGAGATAGGATCATTTTCATTTTTTAAGACAAACAGATATTGCTACTGCCAGTAGATAAAGAGAAAATGAGCTTCCATAAAACACAACAAATTTGGCAATAACATTGTCTGGAGAACTACAACAAGGTCACTTTTTTACCGATCAGAAAATAGCAAGGCTGATTCATTAAATAATAAATAAAGTGGAACAAACCAACTGCACTACAGGGTACAACACTTCCCCAGATTCTCTTCGATTAAAATGTGTTTTGAACACCTTGCTAGAGTTCTCCAGTGCATTGCAAAGCATTCAACAGGTTTAACACTTTGCGTGCAAGAGGGACATCTAGTACACTACTTCACAAAAAGCACGTTCAAAAATAATCTTAATAAATGTTGCTAGTACGGTTAAATGCAGCGTTAACTGGGTAAGTAGTGGGTACTATATGAAATGGTAAATATGCTAATTACCATAAAGTGTGGTAGATGTCTGCTGCAGGAGCACTGGGATCACTTTGACCACATCCACAATTTGGGGAAAGGGCCCTGGTCACCATGGCTGATGCATCGAAGATAAATGTGTGCTGTTTGTAGGAAAATAGGGCATATGTGTTGATGGAGAGATAAACGTTCACTAAGCACCAAAGAAAAGATATAGGGTCGCAGGAGACGTCTTAGTGGGCTGCATGTTTTTGACCCCCATTGCTATATCTGTTCATTTCTAATTTGACTAAAATTTTCTTGTAATGCATGGACATGCAATGTGTGGCCCATGGGCCAAATGCAGCCCGCTGTTCCCCAGAGTGCAACCCACCTGAGATTTTTATAAAATCTATTTTTTTAACCTAATTAGCTAGCACACATGAAGTAGTATTCCAGTAAGGAATAACTACCTGTTTCTCCACTCTTGTACAGTTAGAGAATAACGTATGTTAAATATCAGTATTCTCATTTACTTGATTTCACTCCTTTCTGATTTTCCTCAGCACCCTGGGAAATGGGGGAACTGGAGTAAAGTCATTTGTCAGAGGAAAATACCCTGGAAGGACCATAGAAACAAAAGAAAGGGGTGCCTAATAGGGTAGTATATCCATACTGAGCAAACCCTTAATATAGGGTACTCGCATGCATTATATGTCTGTCAGGCACTTACATGCACTGCACACAAAACAAGCGAGTAGAGGAAATTCTTAAGCCCACATCCACTTGGACACTGTATCGTCCGGCTGCTCTTAAATGTCCAAGGTGTCACTCCAAAGTTCCATGATAGACCCAAAAAATAAAAGAGAGAAAAGTGCAAGTAGGGATTCTACTAAAAGAGCACTCCATAGACAAACAAAATAAAAGGTATATAGAGAATCGTGGGTACTCACAGGGATAATTAAACAGGTGTCTTCTTCCCATTGGTTTCATAATATGCTTGCAAGGATATTATCAGCTTTTCCCTGGTAAAGCAGCTCCAGGATATTCCACGTGCTCCAGACAAAAGGACTTCACCAGTGAGTGAATATCAAAAGTGTTTGTATTTATTTAAAAAGTATATGTATGTTTAAAAAAAGAGATTTATATGTCTCACACATAAAAACATTAACTGCAATTCACTTTAGAGTTTTCCCTTCTTCATCAGAGAAATCACCAATTATGGTGGTATCCCCCCACAATAACATGGCTTAAGTGAGTGGGTCAGGGTGTCCCATGGACCAATAATCTAAAACACCCTTGACTGAAGAGGGGTAGAACAAACTGAGTAAATTAAGGCTTTGACCCATTAGGCTCCTGTTCAACAGGTAAGGGCCTTGCTGAATGTGCAAATTTAGAGGGATCTAGAATACCAGAAAATTCCCTAGGAAGCCCTACCTGGCATGAGGTACAATGGGTTAAATGAGTTGGATTTTCCCTAGACTACCCTGGGGTCTGACATAATCGGGGAACCCCAAAGAGATTGCTAAAAGTAGAAAAATGCTGAGAAAGTATAACAGTACTCAGACAGACTTAAAGGGATAGTAATGTTTCACAAAAATAGCAGCTCCAATTAATTGTCATATAATTTGGGCAATCAAGAGTGTTATTTCAATAGTGTCAGAGTTGTAGTTCAAGAGTATTTGAATGATAAAATATCCCCCTCCCGTCCCTTTTACCTAGTGTAAGCAACCTCCCTTCAGATGTGGAATCTGGTCTCTTGACCGCACAGCTCACTGCAAGGGACAATCTTCTTACTGTGAGCATAAGGGAAACCCTGCCCCCTTTTACAGGTTTTTCCCTTATGCTAATTGAAGATTGTCCCACTCTGTGCAATCCACCTGGACACCACCTTGCTGCTTTGATGTGAGCAGTGTTACATCAGTAAAATGGGCTGGAGGGGGATACTTTATCATTCAATTACTCTTGAACTACAACTCTCACAGTATTGAAATAACACTATCCATTACCCAAAAACTATAAAGATTAATTGGAGCTGCTTTTATTTTGAAACATTAATATCCCTTTAAAGGGATAGTAATACTTCGTTTTAACTTTATTTTATTTTGTAGACATTAAAAAAACATGAAGAATGATATGTCTTCTCTCTCAAACCTTTATGGTTTATGAGAAATTCACAAGCAAAGTTTCTCCCTCCCGCCCCTTTTACCTACTGTAAACAATCTCTTCTCAGATGTGGAATACAGTCCATAGACTGGACAGATAACAGAAGGGGACACTCTTATTCCTATGAAAACAATGAAATCCCTGCCCCCCTTGACAAGCTTTTCAGGTTTTTCCCTTATCTTAATTGAAGATTGTCCCTCTCTGCAGTCTACCTGGGCACCTCCCTTCTGCTCAAGCTGAACAGTGTGACATCAGTAAAAGAGGAGGGAGGGGGACACTTTGTCATTGAATTACTCTGGAACTACAACTCTGACAGAATTGAAATAACACTCTCCAAAGTCCAAATACTATGATGATTAATTAGAGCTGTTTTTATTATGAAACATTACTATCCCTTTAAAGAATACTTGTCTGACCGGAAAGGATTAATGTGACAATCGGGGGGGGGGATTAAGTAACCTCAGTGTAGCCAGCACGGTCCAAAAAGGAATATAATTTGGCAGTTACCACCTGCACTAAAGCCTGGGAAGAACAGGCTGCTGGGAAAAATACTTGCCCATAAACAAAGTGGCACAGTGGTTTTCCAGTGACCGCCATGCTACTTTCCCCAAACACGGGAGAGGGGTCCCCAGAGTAAAGAATAGCTGCTGAGCAGTCATAAAAACCCACCAATCAAATATCTGCCTCTAAAATCTCTGCTAAGGTAGAAGTAGTCCCACAATAACACTCATATGCTTAGATCAAAATGGCTGCCACTCTTTTCCTTTCTTAAAGGCACAGCAGCCCCTGAAAATGTCAATCCTACATTAAACATAATAAAGTAATATAGAAACATCCCATCAATAAAAGCAGATCGCTACCAGGTAGAAACTATGCAGGGCAGGTGGCAGGAGTCCGTCATAGCTACGAGAACAAGCTAAACCAGTAGTGCAAGGGTTATCAATCCTATAATTGTCACAGTAAGCATATGGATCCAATAGAAGGGATTGTAATGCTGCTCGTGCCAAGCCAACTATAGAGTGCACCAAAGGCAACTTCCTGACTGAGAAATAGGGACATACTTACATGACTTGTGCACTCAGAATGGTAGAATCCTCTCTTCAGTCTTCAGACTCCCATTAGAAATGCACTTAGGCTTCATAGAAGCTAGGTGGAAGACTGCCTATGAGTATAATCCATCCTCCACAGAACTGGTCCTGAGAGTTCTGAAAAAGGAATCCAGTAATAGGAGTCTGTTTAATGGGAGATTACGGTATGCAGCTTCAAATCCTAACGGAAGAGACCTTTGCCCTTCTTACATCCATGTGAGAGCACTTTTTCAAACTGTGCATGCCTGGGAGGAGTGAGGTGGTGCTGGAAGGGAGTCTCTGCCTCATTGAGTGCTTTTTAAATGTGCCCTACTCACCAGCAGAGGGGGCTTCACTCATGGTTCCTGTGTTCCACGAAGGATAAAGAGAAAAGGAGATTAATCTATCGGATACTAGAGAGGTCTCCATCACATTCATTCACATTGGGGAAGATTTATAAAAAGTGTTCTTGTACGTTTTAGTGAATGGATCCTTAAAATGTCCTTATTCTTTATAATGAGTGCTGGTATTTATAAAGTATTCTAGTTACATTTATAAATGTGGAGACCGTAAAGAATAAGAACAGGTCAGACATGGCCTTAAATATTTGTCAAAAACTGTGGCTCTGAATTATATTTCTTTATAAATACGCCGCTCAACTTTTTACAAACTTACACCATTTTAAAAAATGTTCTACACGGCGTTTTGTTCTCCTAAGCTGTCTTTAACCCCTTTATAACTATAAGTGACTATTTTAACACTTTAACTCCAGTTTTATAAATCTCTTCCAGTGTGTTTAAGACCTCTGTAGCAGCCAAGAGGTTTATGTGGAACAGCGTAAATGTAAAGGGAGTTATGATGTGTGGGAAAAAAATGGAGGATGTGTGGGTTTTTTTTTTGGTGGGGTTGAAAGTAAGTCAAATCTGATTGAGGGAAATGATCTGTTACCAATGTACAGGAAAACAGAATGGCAGCTACGGTAGAAGCCACCAAGGGCTGCATGTTGCCCCAGGGCCTACTGTTGCCCACCACTACAATTACTCCAGTGACATAATGAAGAAATGTACACACACCGCACAAAATCTGGGACTATACAATGTCTAAAGGGCATACATATAAAGAAAAGGAGTAATTCTGAGTGTAAAAAACTGTAATTAACAAAAACGTTTATTCATATGGGGAATTTAACCCCTTGGATGCTATAGAGATCTTTAAAATCCAAGGGGTTAACATTATAACAATTGAGCTGATGTTTTGACACTCTTGTCTTTAAGCAGGTTATTTTCTAAAGGCCCTAAGTTTAATAGAGAAGTGGATCAATTTGGGGGCAAACCAAGCACACCAGAGCGGACACACACACACACATATATATATATATATATATATATATATATATACACATACACGCACTAACATTTAAGGGGTTAAAGGCCCAATTTAAATCTGAGGACATTTGTGGAATTTGTACACCCCCATGGTGCAGTTGGTTTGCTCTGGAATACTCTAGTTTTCTTGTTGTACAATGTGCTCTTAGAATCTAATGATGAAACGGTTGTAAGGACATTTCAACTTACCTTCTAGGGAAACAGTCTGATGTGTTCCTGGAATACAAACACTGGGTCTTATTCATAGAGCTGTCATACTATTGATCGTAGTAAAGATTCAAATCAATAGCTGCACTGCGGCTTAATGAACAAGGCACAACGGGCCGGGTTCATCAGAGCTTGATTCCATGAATCTTCCAACTGTGATCTCTGGCAATTACTGCACAATCTCTGTGTGATGTATGGGATCACGCTTGGATGGATCCTAGTAAATGTCTCAATAAATTGGTGTCAATTGTCTAGCTACTATTTATTTATTTATTTAGTTATTAAATTGCATGCAGTAAAGATTTTACTAAAGATACAAAGAAGGTTTATCCAGAACTCTTTTTTTCATTTGGAAATGTATACAATCAGGTATAAGGTACAACTGATTTACATATCTGCAGTTGGTTCCTACTTTGTAAGTAGTTTGAATGTTGTGCAGTGCATTGCGTACCCCTCTGGCACTCAAAATGGTTAAATGGTTAAATACACTACATGGCCAAAAGTATGTGCACACCTGCTTGTCGTACATCTCATTGCAAAATCATGTGCATTAATATGAACCTGGACTCCCCTTTGATTCTATAACTGCCTCCATTTGTCACTCTTCCTTACTTATGGTTCTGCCTCCAACGGTTTCTCATTTGACACCTCTGCCTGTATCTACCTGATTGGCACAAAATGGATGTTCGATCTTCATGCCTGATCCACAGATTTGCTGTTTCTTCAGTATCATCTCTCCTGACATCAACTTCCATGTATTGACTCTGCGTGTTCTGGACCTTGCTTTCTGCCTGCTGATTTTTGTTGTCTCCGACTTCTGGCTTTCGACTTTGTGACAGATACTCCACCAAAACTGTGCTTCCTTAGCACATGACAACACTCAGGAACTTCACCAGACAGGAACCAGGGTCATAGCTTCATTCACCCAGTCACTTAGTCAAGACTCAGTGTAGGATGAACGCACTCTGGATACAGCAAGCTTACCCCACCAGACAACACCAGTGTGGGTAAGACAAGATCTGAAGTTTATTGTAAAACATACAGGGTTTAAATACACACACTGCAAGTTTTCCATCTATTAGGACACAGGTACTGCAATCCACATATGGGAAGACAATGGGGGTTGTTGGTCAAGGGGCACTTCATACAAAGAGGGTGGTTTCAGTATGAACATGGAGTACAGTGAATACAAGGGGAGTGTAAACATACTGTGTGATGCGACAATGGCTAGGTGACAAAAGGATACAATGGGCCAGACCTGAGTGATATAACTATACAATGGAAAAAAGGGATAGTGTTGGGTACAGCAAACATGATTAAATCACTACATAATCAGATCAGAGCATAACTTTCTCAACAATTATATCACCCAGTTCCTGTGACAGCCCTCACAGCTGGGCAGTCTGTAGGGCAGGGTCTGGGCCCCAGGCCCCTCGAATATCCTGGGGCACGAAGGCCTCCATGGCAAGGGGCAAACAGGGCAGAGATTAGTCTCAGGGGGAGTCCATATCCTGTTCCAGGGCCAGGTCCATAGTCTGTGGGCAGGAGGCTGGCCCTCATGCCCCTCCAGGGGCCCGGTGGTTCCTGTGACAGATCTGGCTTGCCTCCTGATTTGATCCAGTCATCTCCTCTGGTTACTCCGCTGCTCGTCTGGTATCAACCACGGCCTGTCCCAGACCTTCCAACTTCCAGTTTGGAGCTACCCAACTATCCTGCCTCAGGTCTTGCCGGCGTGTTGAGGACTGTGTATCTGTAGCAACCGACTATCCCACCACAGGCCTTGTCAGCGTTTCGAGGACTCTGTGTAGTATCTGACTATTCCGCCTCAGGCATTGCCAGTGTGTCAAGGAATCTCTGTATCATTAGCATCCAACTACCTTGGTTGACAGCCAGTTCTATCCTGTGACTCCTTAATCGATCAGCCATTCACTGCATTCTCTTCTGGTGGATGAGCTAGTCTACAACTCCTCAGCTTTGCTTTAGCAAACCTCTGCTACTTTCTGCTTGTGGACTTTGCATTGTTGCTCAGTACTCTAGCCCTCTTACTGAGTCAGACTTTACCTGCTACTTCCTCTGTCTGTCCCCTGTTCTGAACCAGCTATCAGTGACCTCCTCCATAGTTGTATCCATCCTCCTGCATAGTTTGGGTAACCTAAGCGGTTACTGGTGAGGTTCATCCTGGTCAGCCTGCAGGTTCCTTGCAGCCAGCACCTTTACCCCTCCTTTGAATGCAGCAAGAACCCTCCGGTTCCACTCCCCAGCACCACAAACAACACCACGTACAATAACTTTGTTTTTGCCAGTCTCTCCATCTTTGCTAGCAGAGACTTGACACACTTCTGGGAAGGATTTCCACTAGATGTTGCAAGATTGCTGAAGGGATTTGCTTCCATTTAGCCACAAGAGTGAGGTCAGACATGGATGTTGGGAGATTAGGCCTAGCTCTTATTCTCCATTCCAGTTTATACCAAAGGTGTTAGATGTCGTTGAAGTCAGGGTTCTGTGCAGGCCGGTCAAGTTGTTACACACCATTCTCAAAAAACCATTTATGTATGGATCTTTCTTTGTGCACAGGTGCATTTTCATGCTGAAACAGGAAAGGGGCTTCCCTAAACTGTTGCCACAATTTTGGCACTATTCAGTCAGCTATTTAGTGTTCTCCTGACATCCACCAAACCCATAGTCATTTGACAGACTGCCAGATGATGAACTGTGATTCATCACTCTAGAGAACGTGTTCTCACTGTTCCAGAGACCAATGGTGGTAAACTATACACCAGCCGATGCTTGGCATTGCACATGTTGACCTTAGGCTTGTGTCCTGCTATGTGGCCATGGAAACCCAATACATGAGACTCCAGATGAACAGTTCTTGCACTGATGTTGCTTTCTTATAACACAGCGGAAGGCACATCTCCTTAAAACAAAGGGAGTCTACTGCGCTTACCAATTGTATGTACTTCTATATATAACACAACTTAATTACACAGATATAATATCTAGACAAAAATACAAAAACTTTGTTATCAATATGCTGATGATGACTGACAGGATGACTGTGTACATTTTGTCATCTTTGCTTGTAAAGGGTCAGAGTTTCCAATGGTTTTCTCAAACAGTTTATAGACAGGCACAGTGCTCCTTCTCAGCGATGGAAGATTAAGCCTTTTCTACAAACTTTCTGGCCATGTCATAATCTCTCTCACTCTCAACTTCATCTGTATTTGAACAAGAGGCGGATGCTGGAGGGATATATTCTAGATCTGAATCATTCATCATCATTCATCAATAGGTCATCCTCTGCATATCCTGATGCTTTTTGCCCACTACATTTATATTCCTCTAAGCTTTTACTGGTGTAAAACAATGTATTTTTAATTTTACTGTCACAAAGTTCTCTACTACTTTGAGGACATGTCTTTTGATGTTTCTTTTGTTTCACTGTCAGATGCAACAGTTGGTTCGGCTTCTACAGCTTCCTCTGTTACGCCATTGCCATCATCAACACTAGAATGCAACGCTTTGTAGTCTTTGTTCCTCTTATATGTTTTTTTATTTGTTTGTTTTTTACTGGTGCTGGCGGAACTTTTGGTGGGGACCTGACAAACTGCATGCTGTCTGGGAGAGAGGGATCATCATCATTTATTACACACGCTGCAGCAACCATGGCTGCAAATAGTTTTTGAACAATCACATTACTCCCAAGTCCCTGAACTGCTCCACCTTTCCCCCTCCCCTGCCCTTTGTGTGTTTGCTGGACATTACTCAAGTACTATGTGTGTGTTTTTACTCTAGTCCACAACACAACTGATGAAGTGTGATGTCTTACCTTAGCCCTCATCAAAATTATCATCTGCCATCTGCTGTCAACTTTGCCTCAGTCACACAGCTCATAGTCAGCTGTCCGTTACCTAATATATTTATTTTTATTTTTTTAAGCTGTCCACCTTATCTTATCACAGTCTGTCAAAAAATATTTAAAAAATAAATAAAATATATAACTAAATCAATAACTTCTTTCCCAAGACTTCCCCGGCACAGAGACAATAACAGCAAGATCAGTAAGCAAATTGGACCACAGCTGCCTGTGCCTGCCAGTCAGTGACACTGAATTTTGAGGTATTTGGGGTTGACCTCCTTCCTCCCTTCTTCTCCCCCAAAGTGCCCCCAGACTCTCCTAATACAGAGAACAGATGTTTTTTACTTTTAGTATTATCATGATATTAGCCTCTTGCTAAGAGGTTTGTCAGCAACAACACAGAAGCCAGACAATAAATTAAAATCACTGGTGATAAAATATCTGGTAAAAAAAAAACAGCAAAACAGCCCAGACTATCTAGAAAATAAATGCTTTATGTAGAGGAGAACCTTGCTATCTTCATAAAGGATGACTGCTTTATACCCTTAATCTTCCGAAATTGACGGCCAGGTTAGTGCAGTCTGTCAGTCCCTTCCGGTGTCGTTCGGGCCAGGAACTGACAGTGCAGGCGCGCAGACAAGATGTCTGCTCTGATGCCTGGCTTCCGGTCTCAGAAAATTAATGATTACTTTATAAGCGGTTACTTTTCATAGATAAATCTATTATTGCAGGGCGACTTTACCTAATGCAGTAGTCCTGCTTTAAAAAAAATGTGCATAGTCAAATATAACCTCAAAACAAACAATATATTAAAAAAATAAGGTGTTTACCAACTACAAATTTAACTCTAAAAATTACTTCCAAAAGAAAAGGGACAAATTAGCAGCACCATAGGGGGAAAATATCCATTCCCAAAATGTTCTTTGATTTAAAAGGGAAATTTAGCCTTTTCCGTACCAGATGCCAGATACATTTTCAGAGTTTTTGCTATCCATCTGTTTAGGTATGATTCCAGTTTGGTAATGTTCTAGATGTAAATGGAAAGCTATACATTGTTTGTCTCAGAATAAATTCTGATTCAACCCTTTGAGTGCCAGAGAGGTAAGTGATGCAGAGCAATGCATTGCATACTCCTCTGGCACTCAAAGGGATATTATGATGTCTTATGTGAAGTAAATTTTGCATTGTGTGGCAAGCTACTGTACAGCATCTCAAGCAACCTTAATGTAGCAACAACAATGTATGAAATGTGAATGCTACATATCTCCTGAGTGCATCAATACCCAATATGTATAAGGCACAAATGTATATCGTTCCCCGGTTCCCCAATCTGGTAACAGCACTTTATATAATTTCTAGTAACAATTTCATGCAGATAACCAAAAGGCACTAAACGTAGTATGAAAACATAATTTTTCTGATTGGCTCCCATCGCGGCAGCCATTTTGTGAGCTTTTCTCAGCGAGTATCCTACGCAGGGCTTGGACTCTCCTTCTCTCCTCCGCAGATTAACCCTTCGCCTGCCAGATAAGTCTATATTTAGCGTTGCTGGGGTGAAATTTTAATCTCTCACACTAAAATTGGGTGATTTATTGTACAGTTGGTTATTTTGACACTGTGAGTATGTCTATACCGCTGGAGCTAGGGACTAGACCTAAGACTAAGGAGGCTGGGGTATCAGTATCCCCCATTGCGCATTGCTCTTCCTGTCACTCAGGGCTGCCTAGAGAATTCTCTGGTCATTTATGCCCAGTATGCTCTGAAGGTCCTGACAGCAACCCAGGGCCTTCCAACCACGCTATTGAGCCAGTTTGGGTACAAGAGTTTAATGCTGCGACTAGGGACCTTAGGTCCACTCTACAACTCTTTCCATCCCAGGTACAGGGGGCTCTTCAATTATGGCAGACCCCTTCTACAATCAGAACCTCCCTGCCCAAACTGCAGGGGGCACCTGATGTGTCTGATTCTTTTGAGTAAGAATTGTTGCAATATTCAGATGTTGAGGATGGTACAGTTATAGAGTCTTCTAGGTCTGTTGGGGACCCTTTTGAATGTGATCCTGAACCCTCTGCTGGGGCCTGATCATAGCTGTATTGACCACACTCAACATTCCCTTGGTTCAGGAGGTTCCTTCTGATCCCTCTGATGTTTTTCAGGTGCCTGCAAAACCCCTTACTTATTTTCCTCCTAACCCAACCCTTCACCGTTTGGTTTCTGATGCATGGAAAAATCCTGACAAGTCCTCTTCAGTGTCTACAAAGTTTGCTAAACTTTATCCCCTTTCTGAAACAGAAATGGCTGAATGGGTTAATCCCCCTAAGATGGACGCACCCATATCTAGACTGTCTAAATATACTGCTTTATTGGCACGGCTATGCGTCCAGCCTTTGCTGGACTTCGGAGAAATTGCGTCTCCTTGCTAATATTTCTGAAGCTCAACACTATGTTTCTGCTGCTGCCTTTGATGCCGTCCGCATGATGGCAAGGGCCTCCACTACTTCTGTGGTGCTTTGGCTTAAGATTTGGTCTGCTAACACTGCTTCCAAGAAAGTTTTACTTTCTTTACCTTTTCAGGGTACTTCCTTGTTTGGATCTGAACTTAAGAAACTAATTAACGAGGCCACAGGGGGTAAGAGTACTCTTCTGCCCTTGGTCTTTTAGAAAAAGTTGGCAGCTAAGCGTAACCAGTCCTTTTGTTCCTTTCAAACTGAGACACGTACGACGAACCAGGCGGTTCCATCAGCTCCGCATCCCTCCTCCAAGCCCAAGCAGCAATGGAAGCCCAAGGCCGCATCCAAGCCCAAGACTTCCAAGACTGCTTTGGCATGACTCACCGAACCCGGGTCCGCATCCAGCTGTGGGTGGTCGTCTCCCTCTACCGCGGGGTTTGGGAGGATTCGGTGGCGGACCCATGGGTTTTACAGTTGGTGTCAGAGGGATACAAGATCCCTTTCTTTTCCCTCCCACCTTTTCGCTTTCTTTTCCCTCCCACCTTCCTCGTTCTCCTCAGGACGTCGAGAGAAGCCGTCTGTTTGAAGACGCTATTCAGGCTCTTCTGGACAAGGATGTCCTGGAGCCAGTACGTCTTTCAGACAGAGGTTCAGGATTCTATTCAAACCTTTTTGTAGTGAACAGAAGGACGGCGGAGGCCGCCCTATTTTGGATCTGAAAGATCTCAATTCCTTTGTAGTGAAGACTCACTATCGTCAGGAGTCTCTGTGCACAGTGATTGCTGCCATGTCTCCGGGGGAGTTCCTTGCTTCTCTGGACCTTCAGGATGCGTACTTACACATCCCAATCCATCTGGAGTGCAGGCAGTATCTGAGGTTTTCCTGCGCCAGAGGTCATTTTCAGTTTTCAGCTCTTCCATTTGGTCTGACAACAGCCCCCCAGGTTTTCCAACGGGTTCTGGGGGCCTTGATATCCGTCCTCCTTGGGGACGGCATCAGCGTGACTCCATACATAGACGACTTGCTTTTGAAAGCTGCGTCTGCGGACCTTCTTCATCAGCAGGTCCAGATCTGCATTGAAGTCATTACACATCACGGCTGGATTGTGAACTTGGACAAGTCAGACCTGGTCCCGTCCCAGCGACTGGTCTTCCTGGGTCTTCTGTTCGATACTCAGAAGTGCATGGTGTTTCTACCGGAGGAGGTAGCCCATCAAATTGCTCAAAGAGTCTCAATGATCCTATGCCACGATTGGATCTCGGTTCCGAAGTTGTCTTCTCTGGTGGGGAAGTTCATCTCCATGACAGAGGCGGTTCTATTTGCCATGGCACACACCAGGGAACTTCAAAGATTTGTGATACAGACATGCAGGGACCGGCCAGATCATCAGAAGCTATCGATCTCTCTTCCTCCTCATGTCGAGTTGAGCTTGGAGTGGTGGTTGGACCTTTCCAATCTCCTGAAAGGGAGATCCTTCCGGATTCCCTGCTGGACCAAGGTCACGACAGATGCCAGCCTCTTGGGCTGGGGTGCTGTTCTGGGTCGCTTCAGTGCTCAGGGGAAGTGGTCCATGGAGGAGTCTCTTCTTCCCATCAATGTTCTGGAACTTCGAGCAATATTTCATGTTCTACGCCATTGGGAGTCCCAACTGGAGGACTGTCCAGTCCGAGTGGAATCCGACAACGCCACCACCGTGGCTTACATCAACAGACAGGGCAGGACAAGAAGTCTCGCTGCTTGGTTAGAGGTCAAGGCCATTCTGTCCTGGGCGGAGGTTCATGTTCCTGTCATTTCCGCAGTGCACATTCCAGGTGTAGACAACGTCATGGCAGACTTCCTCAGTTGTCACACAGTCGACAGCGTAGAGTGGGAACTACATCCGGAGGTGTTTCAACTCCTAACTCAGAAATGGGGGGTACCCCTAGTGGATCTGATGGCAACCAGGCACAACAGGAAGGTTCCGATGTTCTGCTCCCAGTGGAGAGACTCTCTAGCTCTGGCTACCGACGCAATGTCCATTCCCTGGACATTCTCCCTGGCATACATTTTTCCTCCTCTTCCGATGTTGATAAGGGTGATACAGAAATTGAAAGTGGAACATTGTCCAGTAATCCTGATTGCTCCGAATTGGCCTTGTCAGTCCTGGTATCTGGAGCTTCTGGCCCTATCAGTGGCGGAGAGCTTTCCGCTACCCTCTCGTCCAGATCTCCTTCTGCAGGGTTACCTGTGAAAGGAAGATGTTCATCGGCTCAATTTGACGGCCTGGAGGTTGAATCCTTGATTTTAAAGAAGAAAGGGTTATCTTCTGCTGTGGTGTCTACTATGCTTAGTGCCTGTAAGCCTGTTTCTTCCAAGATCCATCACCGTGTCTGATTGAAATTTGTGTCTTGTGTGCTGACAGGGATCTGTCTCATGAATTTCATCTTCCCACTGTCCTGGCCACTGTGGATAAGGGGCTCAGTCTGAGTTCTTTTAAGGTTCAGACTTTGGCAATCTCTGTCTTTTTCCAGGAGCGCATTGCTGTCCTTCCTGATGTCAAGGTTTTCTTCCAAGGCGTTGCTCATGTGCGTCCTGCCTTTCGGAGTCCGGCTCCTCAGTGGGACCTTAATTTGGTTTTGGGAGTTCTCCAATGTCCTCCCTTTGAGTCTTTGGCTACTATTCTTTTACGTCTCTTGACGTGGAAGGTGGCTTTCCTTCTGGCGATTGTGTCAGTTCGCGGAGTGGCGGGGTTATATGCTCTATCCTGTAAACCACCTTATCTGGTGTTTCATAAGGATAAAGCTGTGCTTCGCACCTCTAAGGAATTCTTACCTAAAGTAGTCTCCGAGTTTCACATCAATCAGGAGATTGTGGTGCCCTCTTTCTGCCCTAACCCCTCTTCTGACAAGGAAAGGGATCTCCACTTGTTGGATGTGGTGCGTTATCTCAAGTTTTATGTTCATCGCACTGAATCTCTCAGGAAATCATACTCTCTGTTCGTCATTCCTGGGGGCCCTAGGGCAAGTAGACCTGCATCCAAAGTGACTATTGCATCATGGATCAAGTCCACTATTCGTAGGGCTTATGAATTGAGGAATAAACATGTTCCCTTTCGGGTCACGGCTCATTCCTCCAGGTCCATTGGGGCCTCTTGGGCCTATAAGATCAATCATCTGCTGATCAGCTGTGCAGGGCGGCCACTTGGTCCTCTGTGCACACCTTTTCGAAGCACTACCATGTGGATGTGCCGACTTCGGCTGATGCCAGCTTCGGGAGGAAGGTCCTGGAGGCAGTTTTGCCTGTCTAGGATCTTCTTCTTCTCAGGTTCTTAGTGCTTCCTTACTGATGAGCCCTGTTGGCTCTAGTTCAGTGTGCTGTGTTACAGTTCCTGGGGTGTTTTTACCCCTGTTTGGTGTCCGTTGACACTTCAGTTTTGTTGGGATCTCTGACCGGTTGGTTCATAGAGGTCCTGGTGACTTTGGGAGCCTTGCGCCTGGTCCTTGCCTTCTTCCCGCCTCTGGGAAACTCAATGGTTGGACACCCCAGAGTTACCAGTAACCTGTATTGGATGACAGAGAAAAGAGGATTTTAGTCTTACCTGTGAAAATCCTTTTCTCTTAGCCCATACAGGTTACTGGTCTCCCACCCTGTCAAGAGACCATTATGGACCCTCATGGGTCTTTATGGCAAGTTTACCCATGGAGGTCCTGGTAAATCATGGTCCTTAAGGTGTTAAACAAACAAAAATTTGCCCTTGAAGAAATTATTTTTGTGGAAACGCGTTGGATTTAAAAACACCTAGTTGAAAACACCTAAACCATTACTCATAAAATTATAATAAATCTAGTATTAATCTGATTGGTCTGACCTGCTTTCAGACAGGAGACATTTGCAGTGAGTGTGTAGGGACCCAAAAGGACTAAAACTTGCACCAGCCCTTTTATATAGATATATCCCACCGGCCACTACAAAATGCATTCAACCTGTAAAATACAGCATAATTATGTAATCCTAAACTGGGCAAACCAGTCACCCTCAGGCCATGTATCATGCATTTAAGAACCACCTTCAGTCACTAAAATCTGTCAACACCATGGAATGTCCTAATGTATTCAGTACAGTGTCAGACTGAGAATGGTGCCCCATTGGAATGAACTAATTTTACCATAGTGGGTACCAGAAACATGGCTACCAATGGAACAAGGCTAGGGAAGCAGGCAGTGTATGTGTGATTCTATGAATACCAGTGGAATAAGACTGGGGTGAGAGACCGTATATGTGGGTATCTGTGGCTTCCAGTTGATTGTGGAACCAGGTGAAAAGGACAGACAATGTATTTAGGAATCAGTGGCTACAGTGGACAGTGGAACCAGCCTTGGGGGTCAGACAATATATTGAGAATCTTTGACTACCTGTGGGCAGTGTTATCACATTTTCATTTCTCCCCTACAGTGCAATTATTACACTATATAATTACTTCATTTTCTTAGTTCATCAGCCTCCAGATGTCCTGAGGCAGACTTAATTATCACTGAAGTGCAAATCATAGGGGGAATGTATCTTTATCTTAGAGGTAATGCAATGCAATATTAACCATACTCTAGTAGATCAGGGGTTAAATGGTATCTAGTAGCTCACCCAGACTTACAATGATTCTTGTAGGGTCAAGTGAACAGCTACTCCAATTCCTGCTTGATTAGCAAATGGCCCCTGTTGGAGCTGAGTAGGAAAAACTTTGAACTTATCAAACATAATAGTACTGGTGAGATTGCATAGGGCAGGGATTTTGGCTTTGCACTATCACACTATTACTATATGGTTTGAGAAGTCAGGAAGTTCATCATTCTCAGACCTCATAGAAACCAATCACTGATTCATGGGATTGGTGGAGTGACTAGGTGAATATTAACCCCCTCCTCCAGATATTGGAGTACTTTAGGTATAGATTCATGGACAAGCTTTTAAGGTAGAATAGTTGTAGTGTTTACTATTCCTAAAAGACTCTTTCTCAATTCTCAAAAGAATCCTAGAATCTCTCAAGCATTGAAATGGTGCCAGTTGGTTGAAGCTGAATCCAGATAATTCAGGAGCATGTCAGGGGAACTTGCTGCCTGATTAAATTATGATTGTGCTGGGGTCAGCCAATTGATATTAAACTTGGATGGATTCCATTACTAAATCCTGGCTATGTGCTGATCGTTTGTACTGTCTAACATTTAGGAGAACACTTAACCCCATAAGAACCAGATGGGCGTGCAACATATTACTTTGAAATACAAAGCACAAGTAAAGCTTTGAAATTCAATGCACACCATTTGGTTCATAAAGGGTTATAATTAGGTCTTCCTTAATTTTAAAACTAAAACAATGAAACATGCCACTTCCCAAAAAAGGTAGTGGTCATTTGAGTATTTGAGTGACACATCAGCATACCTCCCAAGTGTCCTATCTATAGGAGGGACAGTCCCTCTTTGAGACCCATATCCCTCAACCCCTCTTTCCTACCCTGGTGTCTCTGTGTCATGTGTATATTGTGGATCACTTTTTTCCACAGCAATAACACTCACATTAATGTTTGTTTAAACTTCAGTACATGTTTATAAATCAGTCTGCTCTAAATCATATAATTAATTACATAAAAAGCTGTATGATGTGAAGTAATGCCCTGCCCACCAGTTTCACCTCCAGCAACAGCAGCTAATACAAATGTGTCCCTCTTTGGCCATGTGAAATATTAGTAGGTATGCATAGGCAATAGAGAGCCTTGTTTGCCCACCACTGTTCTAACTAATATAATAGGCTGAATGCGCTCCCAGGGCAGAGATATGGAACATTCGAAATCCCTGGTCGGCTTTAGTTGGGGCATTGGGACAGGCTCCTAAAACCAGGGAGGGAGATGCACTAATATTTGACATGCCACCAATGTTGTTTTGACAAGTAAGACACAGTTCTTGATATGCACTAAGAATTATGCATTCAATGGAAGTGTAGAGACATTGGTTATTAGTAAACGATTTTTGGTGTAAAGTGTGTTGTAATGGTATGTGTGCAGTCATAGTAATAACCATATCAGTCGGGTGTTAAACTTCATCCTTTCAGCCTTATGTGAGGTTTTACATTAGACATTATGGAGAACAATGAAATATACCTCTTTATGGAGAACTGTGACGTACTCTGCTATGGAGAGTTTTGAAGTACAGTATGCTAAATTCTCATGGGAGGGGTTATACTTGAATAAGTGTATTCCTAGGTTTGTATAGAAAGCTGTGGCAACCAGCCTCAGAAAGACAATGTTTTTTTGTGAGTTTGAAACTATTGCTAGCTAGTGCATCTTACTGTAAAGCACAAAGTCACATTAACATGAAAATGCCCTCAGTAATTTGAAAGTAACCCATTAAATTTAATTCAGATACTCAAATAAGTCACTGGTGAATAATCAAACATAGTAGTTACTGTGGTATAATGACAATAAGGGAGTACATACCAGAAAATAGACTTAGGTCAAATTTGCCTTTGTATTCACCACACAAGTCCCTTATCAAACTTTAGTGCATCTCTCATGGGACTTTCACAGAAAACACGCCAAATATTTAAACATTGCAGACTGCATTAGTTTTAAGGTCTTAGCAGAATTATTATGTAATAAAGTTTATATTCAAAACTCTCACTACATACATCACAATACAAATTTTAGTCATGAAACCCATCCAAGAATAAATATTTAAAAAACAAACAAACATTTCTTCAAAATGTCAGGCTTGGTCCACACATGATAACAGGTATCTCAAGCCTTTATTCATGGCCAAAGTTCTTGTAAATGGTACTCTTTCTACCACTTTCCGAATCACAAATGGTACCTTCCAAGAATGTCCCTTATCCCCCATAATTTTCAACCTTTTGCATGAACCTCTTCTTCACACTATCAGGCTTCATCTTACTATACAGGGGCTACTCTCAGGCACAGAAATATATAAAGTGGCTGCCTATGCAGATTATGTTTTCTTCTTCCTCTCCTACCCCTCCTCTTCTTTGCCCAAGCTCCTAGACACTTAACAGGAATACTGCCTCTGCTCTCAAGCCTTGATTAACTACTCAAGTCAAAATCCTTAACATCAACACAGATTCTGAGTCATCAGTATTGCTCCATGGAAAATATAACTTCCGATGGTCTTCCCCCTCAATGTTATACCCAGGAATACATATCTCACTGGATCTCACCTCCCTTCCTGACCTAAACCTTTATCCTCTTGCTACCCAAATTAAGAAAGATTTATCGGCTTGGAACTCATATTCATCTCCTGGTTTGGAAGGATTATGTAATTAAAATGATGATTTTACCTAAGGTACTTTAAATCCTGAATGCTTTTCCGATCCATATACCTAGGCGTTTCTGGATTTTATTAATTCCATTACGGCGTCCTTTGCCTGGGCACGTGAAAAAGCTAGATTACTATTCTCCACCCTCACATATAGTATTGACAGTGGAGGTGTAGGCCTCCCTGACTTCCACCGTATTTTATTTTCTCTCCCCTTCACCTAAAAGATGGACAGGATCAGTCTCTCATATTCTGCGACATCTGGATTTCATACAACTCCTCTTGACCTCATCTGTAAGCTCCATCCCACAATGCTTGAAACACGTGATACTAGGACACATGCTAACAATATGGCTGGACTCCAACTGTAAATGCAATCTAGCTCCTTCCCCATCCCCTCTCCAATCCTTTCTCGGTACCCCAGATTTTCTACTTGGTCTTCACTTATCTCATTTTAGCACATCGAAACTGAAGGGCTTACATTCTATCAGATTGCTAACTCAAGGATCTGATTTTTTTACTGCTTGAACAATTGACACACAATCTTGCAGAACCAAATACTCCCCAGTGGTCCATGCTACAAGTTAGTCACTGGTTTCAAATGGTTAGTAAGGCAGGAGTTGTAGACCCTTTCGAATACATCTTTTCTAACCCTTCCCTGGGGTTTCACCCCTTCTCCTTCTGTTTTTCAGTCCTACACTCTGAAGAGCCTGACTTTAACCCTTTGAGTGCCAGAGGGTTACGGAATGCATTGCAAAGCAATGCATTCCGTACCCCTCTGGCACTCAAAGGGCTAAACCTTAAATTTTATCTTGATGGGAAACCAACCTCAGACTAACTATAGACATACCCAAATGGACATCCATTCTCAAACATAACTTTCAATACAAAAGAGACTCCAGCATAACAAGTCGGTATCGGATAGACTTTACCCTTCATCCTCTTCCCTTTGCTGGCAATGCCTTCAAAAGACTGGTGCAATGTATATGTCCTTTAATCCATCCCTTCTGGGAAGAGATTATTTTTCAGATCAACACTGCATTGCAACTCTCCCTTCTTCTAGATACCCTGCTCTGTCTTTTCCCATAAAGCCCATATATCTATAGTAAACCCATCCCAATTCTTATCAATGCAGCTAAAGCTCTGATCCCACTACTTTGTAAAAAAACAAACAAAAAAAACAGCCTTGTTTTTGGAGGATCGTTTGGATTACTAGCGGGGTTTGTTGATTCCTCATTGTGTAGTCACTAAAAGCCCTAGATGTATTCAAGGCATCACCTATAAGGCAACTGATCCAGAATTGCTGGGAACGGTGATTTAAGGACATAAAGAAGTGGATCCAGAATAACCACCCTGGGGTTTGTACCAGGCAAACAAAGTACACTTGAGGAGGTACATTTAGCCTCAGAAGAATGTGGGTACATTTCATTAAAGAGCACGCTGGGTGAAGGTGAAGGCCATATATTTCTCCAAATGCTACACTTAGAGTCCTCTCTGCACCACTGTTCCTTTCTTCTTATCATTCCAGAATCTAAAAGAGGACATCCAGTCCCTTTCCCTTTGCACAACACTTTGTTCCTTAAAGGGATAAATCTTGTGAACAGCATAATTTCTTACTCTTTGTGTGCTGATTTTTAAAATTATTTATTTACTTTACTTTACATTCCACAGATTAGTGGAATTTTCCATCAATTCCAAGACAGGCCAATTGAACCACCATGGTAAAATAAAAATTACCAAAATTCCCCCTGATTTAAATGGAGCTTTTACCACCCCACCCTCCCAGATGCTGGGATTCTCTTTCATTTCTCCCTTATGGTATAGTTGGTTTACTCCAGATCTATGTATCGTTAGCATACTGAAACAACCCTTATTACTCTTTTAACTCATTCACTGCCAGTGGTTGTCTGACATGCTGCTCCACAATGTATTAACTCCCCACTAGCAATCAAGAGTTCATTACAATTAAGACTAAATAATGAATGGTCTACAGCAGTGGCTCTCTACCAGGGTGCCATGGCACTAAGGTGTGCTGTGGGTATTCACTTAGGCCTCCCCTTTCCACTTATAAAGACGTTGACAAAAATGTGATTGTTGAGTTTCACCTGTATATTCATGGAAGCACGCTCTGAATGTTTTATGCACATATATGTTATATGTGCGTGTGTATTTCTACTCTAAATTTTTTCCTTAAAACAAAATTACAAATTACTGGGGGGGAACAATGTGTTAGGGGGTGCCTCAAGCAAAACAAGATTAGGAACCACTATTCTACAGACCTCAGTTTTTTTTAAAAGTCAATAAATGTGCTATTCAGTCAGCTCATCTCTCAAGGTATCTCTCACCACTGCCCAATGCATTTGCACCCACACAACTCAATTGTCAGCAATGCTTTCTGAATGCTCCTTTATGATTCGTTGTGACATTTTTGCCCTATGTCTGTAATTAACACCTTACAGCCATTTTCGGAATCACCTGTATGTTATGATTATTTTTAATTAATTATTTTTTGTTAGTTTATATAAATTACACAGAACAACCTGCCGCACCAATCAGATACTAACATTCCACACTGCACCTTCTTCCTCCTGACTCCTGCCAACCTGCTGTTGACATTCCATACTTGTCTTCCTTCCTCCTGACTCATTCCAACCAGATACTAACATTCCACACTGCTTTCCCTTCCTCCTGACTAACATTCCCCACTGCTCTCCCTTCCACCTGACTCGTGCTAACCAGATACTGACATTCCACACTGCTCTCCCTTCCTCTTGACTCATGCCAACCAAATACTAACATTCCCCACTGATCTCCCTTCCCCCGATTCATGCTAACCAGATACTAACATTCCACACTGCTGTCCCTTCCTCTTGACTCATGCCAACCAAATACTAACATTCCCCACTGATCTCCCTTCCCCTGATTCATGCTAACCAGATATTGACATTCCACACTGCTCTCTCTTCCCCTTGACTCATGCCAGCCAAATACTAACATTCCCCACTGCTCTCCCTTCCCCCTGACTCATGCTAACCAGATACTGACATTCCACACTGCTCTCCCTTCCCCCTGACTCATGCCAGCCAAATACTAACATTCCCCACTGCTCTCCCTTCCCCCTGACTCATGCTAACCAGATACTGACATTCCACACTGCTCTCCCTTCCCCCTGACTCATGACAACCAGATACTGACATTCCCCACTGCTCTCCCTTCCACCTGACTCATGCTAACCAGATACTGACATTCCACACTGCTCTCCCTTCCTCTTGACTCATGCCAACCAAATACTAACATTCCCCACTGATCTCCCTTCCCCCGATTCATGCTAACCAGATACTGACATTCCACACTGCTCTCCCTTCCTCTTGACTCATGCCAACCAAATACTAACATTCCCCACTGATCTCCCTTCCCCCGATTCATGCTAACCAGATATTGACATTCCACACTGCTCTCCCTTCCTACTGACTCATGCCAACCAAATACTGACATTCCACACACCTCTCTCTTCCCCTTGACTCATGCCAACCAAATACTAACATTCCCCACTGCTCTCCCTTCCCCCTGACTCATGCTAACCAGATACTGACATTCCACACTTCTCTCCCTTCCCCCTGACTCATGACAACCAGATACTGACATTCAACACTGTTCTCCCTTCCACCTGATTATCCCTACTGTTCAGCACTGTCTAGTCCACATGAACTGACAAAAAAATAAAGCCAACTATCTCATAAACTATTGTTTTTAACGACAAGTGAATAGACCAGGTCATTACCACATTTCGTCTTTAAAGAAGGGGTGACTGTCCTGGCCTGTCATAAACTTTATGATCACAGCGTGCCTCAGGAAGGCTGTGTTCATGGTAGGGAGGCTGTAACTGACTGTGTTCCAGGACCAAAGCAGTCAGTCTGAACTTTTCCCAGGTGTGATCTCTACTATAGGGATCACATGTGCTGGTTCAGCCTATAACAAAGACAATGTTTAGTATACAGTCTGTCTCTGCCTCTCTTCTTCCCAGTGATAATGAGGAAGAGAGAAACAGAGAATACACATCCCCACAGGGGAAATGGTCACAATGACTGGTACTTTTAATTACATTTAAGATGATGAGGCAAAACTAGAGGTAGAGCAGTTTACTTGATGACCTACTGCCACCTCTTTGTGTCACTGAATAAACGATTTAGAGCAAGCCCAAAGTATTTTATTTACACAGCCTAATTTATAAACATTTGTATACAGAAGTTTCAACACAAGTGTGACTTTTATTACTGTGGAGCTATGTAAAATATATATGCATCATATAGTCTGAACGCCTAAAAGAGGGACATCAGGGAAGGAATGTGGGATATATGGATTTTAGCCTCAGGTGGACAGTACCCCCTAAAAGGGGCATTTGGGAGGTATGATGACCATTCATACCTTTTATCCAGTCCCTATTAAAAATTAACCAATTGAGCATAAATTATGACAGGAAAATCTATAAAAAATTAAATGGTATTTTAGCCATATTAATGTGGTATCAGAATAAAGCCCTACTTGTGCTTTAAAAAAAAAAGACATAGGGGTAGATTTAAAGGCAGGCGTTAATATAGCTGGTAGGGCCAAAGTGAATACCAGCTGAAAAACGAACATGTCTAACGCAGTATTCAGAGGCCCTACCAGCTAAAATCACAAAGGACATTAAACCATAGAAACTCTCTTGTTGCTAAACGTCCATTTTGTGAGTTAACTTCTCAAAACACCGCTAAGATCAGCGATATTGGGAACTTAACAGTAAAAACCAATTAACTATTGGTGCCTAACATACTGCCAAGCACCGATCTTTAACTGATCGTTAACTGCATCCACAGGAAATGCACTCACTTGTTTGAGAGGTTAGGACTGCCTCTTAGTTCAAAAGCATCTCTGGTACATAACCCCAGGACGGTTATTCCCCTCTGTCAGTGGGTCTCCCTCTCTCTTTAATATGGCTTCTCCACAGGATATACTCCGGTTTTCCACAGTGTGTTCTTTTGTAAGAGCACGGGTACTTTTAAATTTTCCAAAGTTTATTCCAATATTCAAAAATGTATATAACAAGAAATAAATTATAAAAATAATATTATATTAAAAAGCAATTGCTAATTTAAAAGTACCTGTGCTCTTATGCATATTTAAAAATAAGATACCCATAAAAAAAGATCACTATTGTCAAGAGGGAAGATGCCATAAAATAAAGTCTGAAAGGAAAGAGCACACTGTGGAGGAACGGAGTGTATCCTGTGGAGAAGCCATATTAAAGAGAGAGGGAGACCCATTGACAGAGGGGAGTAACCGTCCTGGGGTTATGTACCAGGGATGATTTTGAACTAAGAGGCAGTCCTAACCTCTAAAACAAGTGAGTGCATTTCTTGTGGAGCACGTGGTGAAGGTGAAGGTTATCAAGTTCAAAAGATACTGCATTTACAGGAATTTCTTCTGCGCTGTTTTTTTTCTTGTTTTTTTGTTGCGGATTAAATGGTGTGGAGGATCCCCGACTCCATTTAACAGCAGAGAAGAATACACTGGAAAATACAGGACTTGTGTCTTTATCAGTAAGAATAAGATTTTAATGTGTAAATAAATCTGTTTTTTTGAATAGATTTTTTTATTGTGTGTGGCGCTTCCTTACATCCTGTTGGGGGCACTGAAATCTATAGTGCTACACAGTAGGATAGATACATATAATTCTTGCTTCATGTGCTTCCTGGCCTGCTACCTCTCTCTCTCTCTCTCTCTCTCTCTCTACTCTGTGCGAATCTCTCAGACACTGCTCTGAGCAGGAATGGGGCAGGTGCGGTCTCACTTCCTGTTCCTTTCTGTGATGTTGTCCTCCATCCTCAAAGAGCCTCCTCACCTTATCCTCTGATCTTATTCCCTTGATCCCCGTCCAACCCCACTCCCCCCATGCTGCTCTTGCCGATCCCCCCCACATGTCACTGTGGTGCGTGACTGACGAAGTGATGATGGCTTCTCTGCATGCATATGCAGTCCTGAGCGCATGTACATACTAGTATATCATACACTGGAAAAGAGCCCAGGCCCCTGCCAGGCTAGTAACTGGTAGTGGTTGGGCAGGAGCATGTTTTTTAGAGGCACACGTCTCTGCTTTGATTATATTTGATTATACTGTGGCAATGCAGAGGGATTTTCAACCTTCAAGGGGGACACAGAAGTGGCACAAGTTCCATAGGTACTCTGTCACTGCTCTACACCCTTCTCCTGGGGTCTGAGGAAAGGAAGTCCCACAGAATACTCACATACTCCTTTGTTGCTCACCCTTTGAAGCATATGGTGTATAATGACCATTATGGAGCAGAACTTGCATTGTACGTAGGCTCAGAGTGGTTGCAGGGCCTTTTTGTAACAATGGCCCATTGCTCCATAATTCTACTCCATGTTCATAGACTTATGGTTGAGTACACAAGTTCTTACATCATTTTTGTTTTATGTTAAAGTACTTAACCTGGCAAAGCAGCTTTCGGTTTTCAGAAGCTTATTTAAAATATATTCATTTAATTAGAAATGGGATCTTCCACAGTTTGATTTCTTACTTGTCTTATCACTTCTCAAGTTAATTCCTCTTATACCTTTATCCATTTAAATATTTGCATGACATTTCATTTTCTCAGTAGTGTGAGACTCATGTTTGCTTTACTAGATTTATAGGGTTTAATTTTTCCTTTTTTTTCCTCAGAAGAACCATTTGTCATATACTAAAAAATATCACACACCATATTACAAATGGAAGTTTCGTGTTCAACTCTTTAATGCTCAGGGGGTGTGCAATTGTGAATTGCACTACACATCCCTCTGGTCCATAAAGGGTTAACATTGTATATAAAATCACAATGATGGAAACAGTATATCAGATTCACTTATTGCAGAGTAGTAGTTCTAAGGCAGCAGTGACCAGCCTGCACCCTCCATCTGTTGTTAGATTGCAGTCCCTAATATTAGCCTTATAGTAGGTCTGAAAGATAATGTGTTTTTTTTTTTTTTTTTTTTTTTTTTAATGTGTAATATAAATACTCTCCAGGACATTCTTGAAGAACAGAGAAATCTCAGCTTATTTTTCCTGGTAAAATACTTTCTAAATAAATAAACTTGAATATCAATGGAGAGCTTCATATTTGGTACTCTTCCTTCTGCAGTGCTTAGTAAATGACCCCCATAAACTGAACCAGAGATTGATCGGCCTTTGCTCAAGTAAGCATATCCATGAGGCTGCCACTGTTCCGGAAGATCAATTCTAAAATCCTGTGGTGTAAGGGAAATATAACCAGGGAATTCTGGGCTCTTGCTTTTGATGAAAAGGCAGCCATCATGTTTTTCTTAAATCTACTCCTGTGGGAATAGGCTTGGTAAAAAGCACATTCACGGGGACAGAAAATGGGCCCTTTCTGTTGCCTGCAGAATACAGGGATACGTAAAAGTTTGAGGGTCACAGACACAAGGTTTGCTGAGTTCTTCACACTACCCCATAGAGTGCAAAGGTTATGTTTCAAACCTGTCCATAGCAGTCAATTGGACTGCCAGGTTAGGCCCCAAATTACTTTGTGTTGTGAGACTTGAAGTCTTCACAATGCATTGTGCACCTCTTGGATCCTCAAGGAGTTAATGAAATTAGGTATACCATAGGCGGCATTCCATGCCTGAATTTGCGATGTATCAGTCATATCACTGCTAAAGTGAAGTGTCCATATATTTCTTATGGAAATCAACCAAGGTATCATAAGAAAAAGACGTGGAAGAGAGAGAGAAATGAGGAGGACGAAATGGGGAATACTAACAAAAGCAAAATGATGCAAATTAGCAAGCTGGCTCACTGATTTACATAATTTCCCACACTTAGATAATGATGCTTGTTTGTCACTCTATCATGCATTAGACATCTAAGACTGCACTGCTTTCTCCTTAGTGCTGGGTCTCATGACACAGAGATCACTGTATTATAGAGAGATTCAAATGTCAGCATGTGAAGTCACTTCTCCTTTTGATGTGTGTTTGATACTGGTAGAATCTTCACTGAACAGGCTGGACTGTTACAGGAGAAATAGTCAACTATTGGACCTCCAGTTGTTGGGACTACAACTCCCATCATCCCCAACAAGCTCTTGGCTGGTTGTAGTCCTCACCAGTGGGAGGAACAGCAGTTGACTACCCCGGATGTACAATGTAGCACTGAAAATAATTAACCCCTAGATACTAGAGAAGTCTCTTGCACTATCCCTCCTTGATTCCCTGCTTCTTCCTCTCTTCCCTCAGTAGCGTTTGCCCCTCTTTGTCCCTCCATATCAATTTCTTTCTCGTGTTTTTTCCCTACCATCCCACCTTCTTGTCCTTCTCTATCACACTTCTCTCTATCTCATTACCCTACCCTTCCTGTCCATCCTTATCACCTATTGCCCCCTTTTTTCCAATGGCAGAAATAGTGAATGAGGGCCCTGGTACAAAATAATATTGGACCCCAATTCATTAAAAATTACTGAAAAATCCTAAACATTTTTTTTTATTTTCAACATTCCATGGGCCCCTAGAAGCAGCTGGGCCCCAGTACTTTGCACCTGCTGTACCAAAAGTATTTCAGCCTATGCCTCTCTCCCTATCACCTATCATCTTCTATTCCTGTCTCTCTCTATCAACCCCCTTTTCCTGTCCCTCCCTATAATTCTTCCTCGTCTCTTTCCTCCATATAATCCCCTCTCGCTCATTATCACTCTGTTTCCCTTCCTATCACACCCTCTCCCTCATTGCTGTCTCTCTTTCTCTCCCTATCATCTCCCTGTCCTTCCCTATCACCCCTCTTCCTCCTATCAATCTTCTATCTCTGTCCTTTCTAATCATTTCCTTTTCAGTGCACCAATTAATCTCCTCTCGCTGTCTCTCTTTAACACTGGACCTCTCAATCATTCCTTCTGCGTGTTCTTATCTATCAGTCCCCCTCTCCCTTCCTTCCCTATCATCTCTGCTCTCTCTCTATACCTTCATATTCTAATCTCGGTGTCCCTTTTATTCCCCTCTCCCTGTCTTTCCCCATCACCACCTCCACTTCATTATAACCCCCTCTCTCTATCAATAATTAACTCTCCCTTCTCAGTGCATCTATCATTATACTTTTTCTGTCCTTTTCTATCATTCTTATTTCCTCGTCCCTCCCTAACATTGCAGTCTTATTGTCCTTCAGTGTTCCTCTAAATTATTCCCATTTCTGTATTCTCTCCCAATATCAGTAGCACTTCCTATCATTCTCTTTTCTTTCTGCCTCCCTCTCACAGACACTAAGAAATATTATTTTCTCAATGCTTCTTTATCATTCCTCTCTCTGTTTCCCTGTCCTTGTGCCTGTCTGTTACTTCTCCCTTTTTATATCTCTGAGTCGTAACTTTATCTTGAAGTTCCTCCAATTTTATTAATTCCTGTTACTCTCTCCCAACTTCTTCATCTACCTGTTATTTTCTCAAACCATTTCACTCACTCTTGTTCTCTCTCATTTCTTCTCTCAACAATCCTTTACCTACCACCAGTCTATCATAGATCAGTGTTCTTTTTCCAGGTGGTCTGTAGTATCAGTCTCTCTACCAAGCTAGTTCCAGAGTTTGTGTGAGACCTTTTCTTTTTCTAGAGATCATGTCATCATATCATGTTAATGTGGAACGATCACCTATCTACATTCTGATTTGTTGGTTTATACAAAATAGTTAGTACTGGCTGGCAGGAAGTGACAGGTGAGAGGGAGAGTGGAAAATAAATATCTGGCAGGTGTGCCAGCCAGTACTATCTAATTTGCAGAATCTGACAAATAAGCTAAACATATTATAAACTATAGGTTTAATTAAAAAATGTCTGACATATATGTAATTATGAAAGTTCTTTCACAGTCACCTAAATTAATATTAGGTTTTAGTTCCAGTCACTTCAAAACAACTTTAATGATTTTGCAAGATCTTGAAGTTTTAGCCATATCTTTTTAAATAACTAGTTTTTGATTTATTTACATTTATATACTAAGGCATGCCAGACATATTCTGGTCTATATGTATGTTACTTCCCCATTAATTTTTTAAATAAGATATATACACAAATAGTGAGTTTGTGAAGTGCATGCCCTTTAAGAATTCACAGCAATACCTGGTAACAAGTTTCTACACAGTAATAGATACAAAAAAATCTAACTGGAATAGCACTCTCGGATTTTACACAAAATATAAAACTTTTATTCAGCCAGGTCAATGTTTCGGCCCTTACTTAGGCCTTTATCAAGATAAAGGCCTAAGTTAGAGTGCTGTTCCAGTTTATATATAATGTTTTGGTATTAATTGTCAGTGAGTGGGGGAGGAAGGGTACTGCTGGGGCACATCCCCATTCAGTGGTAAATATTTGGGTTTCTGCTTAACTTAACTGGGTTGGCAATTGTTTTGCCAGTGAGTTTGTTAGTGTTAATAAATATTCCCTGTGAGACTGCCGACTCAGCTTCTGAATTTGTGCCAGCAGCCACACAGAGTTATTGAGCTTTTTTAGAGTTATCAAGCTTTTGAGCCACTTACCGTATTTTTCTTTGAGCTGTGATGGACCCGTTTTCTCTCCCTCTGTTGCTGGAATAATTCAAGGCCCTGGCTAAACCAGATGGGGGTTGCATGTTCTGGACACAGTACACCGCCTCTCCCTCATCAGGCCTGCGTTGGATGGTCAGCCTGTGAGATGTGGCCACTCCCACTTCCACAGTATTGACATTGATCATGTTGCTGCTGGCTCCCTGGCATCCGCTCCCCTTCCTACATTGTCACTGCCGGCTGGACCCACAGCCTGAGACCAGCAGTGCCTGAGCACATTAACCACGAGGCAACTGTAGATGGCAGCCATGATCAGCTCCATTGTTCTCGCAGTCCCCTTGCAAGACCTAGGTCCCCGGATCCGGCTTCTTGTGAGGGGGGAGGTCTCAGTTGGAGCTGCCCCAGGATAGAGAGGGGCTGTCCGAACAGGATGCCCTATCATGGAGGGACCTTTCCTACTCAGCAGCTGAGTCTACGTCAGAGTGCAGCAGACCATCTATGTCCAGACAACCTCAGCTTGTGGTTTCCCATTACTGCAAGTCTTCCAGACCTTCCGGTACCCCCACAGCATGATATCAGTGCAAATTATATGTCCTGCTGCATCCAGATACGGATTGTCATTGAAGTCTGAGGAGGATCTTTCTGGAAGCAGCTTGCTACATTCTGTAGCCTTCCCAAGTGAGCACCTTGGGTTTATGGCTTGGGGCTATGAGGGATAGCACTAGCAATGTTGCTGGTGGGCTGATGAATTGCTGCGAGTTATGCATACTGATCTGGATAAGATATAAGATCAGGGTCAGTACACTGCTTTGGAGCCTGCGCAGAGCGACAGGTTTTCCGTTTGCAGGAGGCAAAGGTCAGATTTGTGGTGCGGCCTGCGCATCACTGCTGATGTAAGATAAGGGTCAGTACACTGCTTTGGAGCCTGCACAGAGCGAC
Source organism: Rhinophrynus dorsalis (assembly GCA_037306005.1). Classification (NCBI taxonomy): domain Eukaryota; kingdom Metazoa; phylum Chordata; class Amphibia; order Anura; family Rhinophrynidae; genus Rhinophrynus; species Rhinophrynus dorsalis. Next base: position 159,141,317 of record CM074719.1, read on the forward strand.
AGGTTTTCTGTTGCAGGAGGCAAAGCTCAGATTTGTGGTGTGGCCTGCACATCACTGCTGATGTATGGGATAAGATATGGAAGAGTAGCTTTGTGGATGTGTTGTCTTTGGTGCAACCTGACAAAGAGACAGTGGATAGGCTGTCACGTCATCCTGATGTTAGCATCTATGAAAAGCAGAAAGTTCTGCAGACTTCTAAAAATTAGCTACAGGGTTTTTCCATTTTCACCATCATCATTTGTGAGAGGTTTCCAGAGTGGGTTCCTTCTTTGTTTTGCTATTCAGACATGATTTGCTGTGCTTGTAAGGTTTATTGGTTTCTCTACAATGAGAATTTTGGTCAGCGAATTACAGTGCGTCCTCAGCTTACATCTGACTGTCAGGATGTCAGTCTATGACTTCTTTTGATGACACAGTGATAACCTTCCCCCTTTCAGGCGGGCGCCAGGTCCGCCCCCATTAGGGTGGACCAGCCACTTCCAGGATGGGCTTGTCCTGGCTCTTCAATAAGGGCCATTGTTAGTGGTACTCCTGTTGTTGTTTGAAGCATGAGTGTTATCACTGTGGCGGTGCCCACCCAATGGTTTGCTGTTTCAAGCTGAGTGTCAAGGATAAGAACAATAACGTCCTTGAAACTTGGAAGGATGGAGCCCTGGTTAAGCTAGATCCCAATTATTGGGATGCCTGCATTATTCAAGATGGTTTTTGGATCCCCTTTGTTCCTGTTAACAGTGTTTTCATGTCTGGGAATTTGCTTTTGGTTTTGGATAATTATCAGCTTGTTTGGGATACGTTGATGGGGGAAGTTTGTTTGGGCAGGATGGCTGTTCCTTTCAATCTTTTATTTTAGGGTATCCCCTTTGGGCCTTGTTCTGAAGAGGGAGCCCGGTAAGTTCTGGCTAATCCAGCACATATTGTTTCCGAAGGGTGCTTCTATCAATGATGGTGTCAGCAAGGAGGAGAGTAGGGTTCAGTATGCATCTTTGATAAGGCTTTCCCATTGGTTCGATTGGCTGGTCATGGATAAATCCAATATCCAGTCAGCCTTCTGTCTGCCTCCCATTCACCGAGCTTGCTACAACTTGTTGGATTGTTATTTGAACAATCTGTTTTTCTTTGACATGTGCCTTCCTATAGGTAGCTCAGTTTTGTGTTATTATTTAGAGGTGTTTAGGTGTTTTTGGGGTTGGGTTGTTTCTTCAGGAGGATGGCTGTTCTTCCCTTCTTCATTATCTTGATGATTTTTTTATTCGTTGGTCCTGCTGACAGTTCACAGTGCTCAGATCTTTTTTCATATTTTTGGAGCATTTGATCATTTTGGAGTTGTGATTGCATAAGACAAGAACAAGTGCCCGCAGTCTGTTATTTCTTTCCTTGGCATTGAGATTGACTCTGAGGTGAAGGTGTTTCAGTTGTCAAAAGAAAAGCTTTAGACTTCGTGGTTGGTGATCGCTATGATAAAATCTACCAAGAAGGTTTAGTTCTGGCAAATGCAGGTTTTGCTTGGTCACCTAGTCTTTGCTTGAAAAGTCATGCCAATGGTTGGAGTTTGGACCTCGTACCATTTCATTCTGGTCACTGCTTCCTTGAAGGCCAATTTCGAAGTGTGGCAGTCTTTTCTCTTGTAGTACAATGTCAGACTAGGCAATTTTGCAGTAATTTATTTATCAAAATTAAGGCAGAAGAGGCGCAGACTGTTGGCTAACAGGATGCGCACCTATCTGAAAAAAAAATAAACGAGGAGCTGGAAGGCCTGTGATGCTTCCTGTGAGTCAGAGGAGGAAGTGGGGTGCCACTGGGTTCAGTCCTGGGCACAATGCTTTTTAATTTGTTTATTAATGTTCTAGAAGTGGGAATTGAAAGTAGCATATCAGTCTTTGCTGATGACACTAAGCTGTGTAAGGAAATACATACAGCAGATGACATTTAATGTAGATAAATGTAAGGTTATACATTTGGGTTGTAGACACAAACATGCTACAAATACTCCAAATCTGAAACAACTTGGGGAATCCTCATTAGAGAAAGATTTAGGAGTACTGATAGATGATAGATTTCACAGCAGTGTGCAGAGTCACTCAGCTGCTTCAAGAGTATATAGGGTTCTAGCCTGCGTAAAAAGAGGTGTAGATATAAGGAAGGAAAGGCAATTTTGTGTAAAACAAAAACAGGGATTTTTTTACAGTAAGGGCAGTAAAGCTATGGAATTATTTACCTCGGTATGTTATACTTGCAGATAATGTAACTGGTTTAAAAAAAAAACAAAAAAACAATGAATGCTTATCTAGCACATAACAGTATTGAAAACTATGACAAATGGCCTCAATGTAGATAGACTATTGATCCAGGGAACTACCTGACTGCCACTGGGAGTCAGGAATGAATTTTTTTTACCCACTTGGGGCTAAGTTGGAAATGGCTTCAGGTTTTTTTTTTTCCTTCCTCTGGATCAACAGGGGTGTTTTGGCATGGGTTTGACTTGATGGACGCATGTCTTTTGTCAGCCTCGACAACTATGTTACTAAGTGACCCCCACCATCATAGAGGAGTCTGAAAGCCCTGCTTCTCCAGACCTAACGATGCTCTGTTGCATTATAATGTCTCTTGGGATCTGGGGGAAAATAGTATCATCTTCAGCAAAGGCACAGGAAGAAGTGGGTAGCAGAGGACCCTAAGTCACACTTGCCATCCCTAAGCAATCCAACTACTACTACTATTTGGCAGCAGCTAGAGAGTGTTGGGGGTGATGGTGAAGGCGATGGTAGTGAAGTAGCTGGTGGTGGGTCTAGCGTGACTGCTGTAGATCCTCCTGCTGAGTGTCAGGCGCTTACCCTCTGTCCTGGTCCGCTCCGGGTCCTTGGCTTAGTGCGCCCACGGTGCGCACAGTGTCCTGGCGGCGTTCCCCTCCGGTCCTGTCCTGGTGGTGCACCACGCCTGGGTAAGCCTAGTGGCTCCAGCGTGTGTGTCGGCAGCTCGGGCCGGGGAGGGGATGTGGCTGGGAGCGCGCAACTGTACGGGCGCGCTATACACACACACATTACGTGTGGAGGGGCGGGACCTGTTTGTGGGGACCAATCGGAGTACAGGTATGCAAGCCACAGCTCCACTACTTAAACCCTGGGCGTCCCTTCACTCAGGGCTTGCTTGTATTAGCCCCATACCCTTGTAGCTTATACTGTCTGTACTTTCTCTGGATATTGACCTAGGCTAGTGACCCGTACCATTCAGATATCTCCATTCCTGACCATTGGCTACCGAGACCCCGACCATTCTGCTTTCTCCACTTCCAACCATTGGCTACCGTGACTGCGACTATTCCGTCTTCTCCACTCCTGACCCTTGGCTTTCGTGACTGCGACCATGCCGATTCTCTTGTCCCCTTCGTCCAGTAGCATTCAATACCGAGAGTTCCTGCATCTGGGCACCAACTGTAGTCCAGGCCCTTATATAACAAGCAAGCCAGTGTATGGAGCCCGCAGGGACGGCGCAAGCCATGGCGACTTTGACTAACCAGATTTAGTTACTAACCCAGACCATAAAGGAGCTACAGGCTGGATAAGCTAGCCTCCAGCACCAGCTCCAGGAGGTCAGCACCGCTCTCCTGACCCAGGCTGAAGAACACGGTCCTTCGACCCCAGCCGCACCTAACCCCCAGAAGGGGGCTGGGGTGACCCCCGAACCACAGGACCCCCTGCTTGAGAGGTATGCTGGTGACAGAACTCAGTACAGGGCGTTCATCACAGTGAGTCACGTACTGTTTTCTCTGAAACCTTGCACGTATTCGACGGATTTTGTGAAGGTCCATACGGTCATTTCGCTCCTGTCTGGTGAACCCCAATTGTGGGCCTGTCATCTCCTCCAGACCAATAGTCCTGTGTTGGATTCCTGGGTGGCCTTCAGTCACGCTATGGAGCTACTTTATGCTGACCCCTATAAGTCTACGACTGCACAAGCTGCCTTACGGGCTCTGAAGCAAGGCAGACGTCCCGTCGAGGAGTATGTTACTGAGTTCCAATGGTATGCCGTAGAAACAGCCTGGAACGAACCTTCCTTGTTAGACCAGTTCCGGATTGGCTTGTCCGATCCCATCAAGGATGAACTGGCACGTGTAGGTATGTCTTCGTCTTTGGAGGCCCTGATTCACTAACCACTGCGGCCACAGCGGGAATGGGGTCCAGCAGTATTTGTGATGCAGGACTAGAACAAGTTCCACTTGGCAGCAATACTCCTGGTTCTAGTTGTAGTGCTGATTCTGAGGCAGCAGCAGCATCATCCGCTGCCCCAGCTAGTGAAGGGGATTGTGGACAAGAATAAGAGGACATTTTTCTCTACCTTTCCCCTACCCCCTGAGGTCATGTGTGTGGGACTATATTTTCACTTGGGGCAGGGACAGTGCAGTCATCAGCGACAGCACTGAGCATGATCTGTGATAACTCATTGAAACGGGGAAAGGAGGGGAATGCCCCTTGGCACAACCACCTTGATAACACACATGAAATGCAGACACCATGACATTTATGTGAACCATGTTAACGCCATTCCCTGTAAAAGAAATCAGTAGCCACTGTTGCTTTACCCCTGTCACACCCCAAGGGTGGAAATCGAAGCGGAGAAAAATAGAAAAACCCAGCCTGAGCCTGAAAGTTCAATGGTGAGCGAAACAGCTGGCTCGCCATCAGCTTATGATGCTAGGGTCCAGGTGTGTCTTCTAGTGATCCACCTCTGTCATTGTTACCTCCCCATCAGATGCAAAGATGTGAGTCCCAAAAATCATAACCGATTCCTCAGGGCTTATAACTCTAACAAGCCTGAGTCCCAAAAATCATTACTGATTCCTCAGGGATTCTGACTCTAATAAGGCTGATCGCTGATTTCTCAGGGCTTGTGCCTTTAACAAGCCAAAGTCCAACAAATCAATGTTTCCTCGGGGCTTGCTCTAAGTAAGTGTAAGTCCAACAAAACAATGTTCCCTCAGGGCTTGGGCATCTAACAACTAGTCTATGTCCTACAAACTATTCTCTACAAAGTACTCTATCCTGTCAAGTATCAGTCTGCCCCAGTCACAGCTTACATCAGGGTCCCTTTCTCTGTGATGTTACATAACCACTTTTTTATTACCTGTTCAAATTATTCTTTCCCCAGACTCCACCAACACAGGAACCCTCAGACTCCTTTTATAGTATGCCTGTGGGAAATAAAATGTCATATGTGTTGTGTGTGTAAACTCAGTCTTCCCATTGATTTCAATGCAATTATTTAGGCGAAAAAATGGAAGAATGGCACTTTTCACAGGAAATTTTCTGCTAGGCGGGAAGTGCCATTTTTTGCCTATTTTGGCTTTAGGCAAACCCCTAGTCATAACCTCTCTACTCTCGCTTTTCTTTTTCAGCTATTGGGTTGGTTAGATTGAACTAAGGGTTTTCTGTTAGGTGTATTCTTAGGAGTTGGTCCCATTCTGGGGTCCCTGTGGTTGACCCCTGTAACGGATCCTACCCGTTACTGGGAGCTCTTGTCAGGACATGGAACATATTCACCCCTGGGCTCAGGGGTTATGGACAAGGAATAGACATTTTTCCTGGCTGGACAGCCTTATGGAACTATGCGTACGACCATTCGAACCATATTCATATGCTAAAGAGACTAGAGACTGGGTACCCAAACCATCCTACAAACTAGGGACATTTTGCCCTATTGGGACCCTATTCTGAGACTGATTGTATGACTCTTCAAACCAGAGTCATACACTAAAATAGACACTGGGTGAATGGGCAGCTTGATACATAGAGCTGTCCTGGGTTACATTCAGGTACAAGTGCATTAAGTTTGGTTTTATGTATTGTCAAATATTGTATGTGTTTAATTGTACTTGTCCCTAGGATGTGTATTGTAGCCACTCCAGCCATTTGACTATGTGTACTGTAGCAAGACCTCCTGTTGGGTGTTAATCAAGTCATTGTATTGAGAACTGTCCTGAGACCCCCTGCTGCGTGTTAATCCATTCACACCCTTAAAGTCTTTGTTCAATCAAACCCTTTTGTATCTGTTAAAACCATCTGCTGTTGGCCTTTTGTCTCATGTAACATGATTGGTGAAACCACATACAAAAGACTTAATCCAATCAAGTTCAATGTAAAGATTTCTGTATAAATATCTGTAGTTTGTGTCAATAAAGTGACTTATGTTTTGGAGTGAACAAGGAGTCCTGGAGTCTTGTATTGCTTATGGTCTAAAGTATCAACTCTGATACCTATCTGCGCCAAGTATCCTGAATCGTCCTTTCATCGGGTGTATCGAATGAGGGATGGCGGAACGAGGACCCGGCGCAGCAGTAGTGCCTGAATGGAGCTTCCTGCACTTCTTGGAACTCATTGAATCAGTTGGACCCGCATGGGGTCTCAGTGACTTCCGCAAGCACCTCGGAGCTGTAGAGCCCGACTGGGAGTTCATTGACTTTTTGGTGAAGGAAAAGTGGAGCATTATTGGGATAAGACCAAGTGATGACCCGGTGTACCAGAGGATGGTGAATCTCATGCCGCTCCTGGGATACAAGCCATCGGTTGCCAAGATTGACCGACTGATGGATATTGTGCGTGGCTGCTACATACGTGAACTTTGTGCAGGAAGAGAGGAAGAAGATTGGGGGGGCCCACTCATCTGACGAGGACCTCAGTGAAGCTGAGGACTTGGATGGAGCTGCCCCTGTTCACTCCACACTGGTGAGTGGGAATGCGCTCCTCACCAGTGCACCTTGTGTTGCCCCTGCATCAGGAAGTGGGACAACGGTCCTGCCTGATACCCCTTTGCCCCAAAACTGTGTTTTCCCTGAGCTGAGGAGTGGGAATGCATTCCTCCTCAGTGAAGAAGATGCCTTTGCATCAGGGGATGGGACAGACGTCTCCCCTGATAGGCATGTTGCCCCTTACCCTGCCTTCCCAGCTGCGGTGGATGAGACGCAGGTCCCGACCAGCAGCAATTGTATGCCCCAACTGATGGGTGTGAGAGAGCCCATCAGTCCCCAGGACCCCCCTGCTGTGGTGAGTGTAGAAGAGCTCACCAGCGGCCCCAATATGTTGCCCCCTGGTTTGTTGGAGAATGCCCTGGGAGCGGAGCAGTGTGTGCTCCCCAGGGTCACAGATGATGCCACCTTGAGGGATGGGACTGCGGTCTCCCTCAAGGCAGAGAAGGGCCTTGTGTGTGATGGCCTACAGGAGGAGGAACACAGCGGACTGGAAGAGAGCAGTGCCGCTGACCCTCCTGTGGATTTCAACTGTGAACTGATGGGTGGGAATGCGTTCCCCATCAGCACCTTTGTAACCCCTGGCTTGGTGCGTGGGAGCGAGCGCACCAGGTCCTGTGAAACTCTGGCTGGGATGAGTGGGACAACAGTCCTCATCCCCAGCCCAACGATTGTGCCCCCTGAATTCTGTGACCTCGGCCTGGTGGGTGGGAATTTGTTCCCCACCAGGCCAACTGTTGACCCAGCCAAAGGGAGTGGGACCACTGTCTTCCCTAAAGAAGTTGGGTCTTGCCCTGGTTTTGAGCTGTGCCCAGAGTCTGGTTGCGCTGGGTTGGTGAGTGGGAGTGTGCTCCTCACCGGCCCTTTGGATACCCCTGTCCTGACCAAACAAGTTCTCAGCGCTCTGGATGTTGCCTCAGCCCAGGAGAATGAGAATGACATCCTTTCCTGTCCCTCTGGGGCACTGGCCCCACAAAAAGGGGGAGATGTGCCCCTCTCCCTACTACTTGATTTCCAGGCTATGGAAAGCCTAGAGACCCTGTGGACACAAAGGGGTCCACCGTATGGACTGGCTCTGGACCCTGACCCACTGGCCCCAGACCCAGGAGGGTCTGACCCCAGCACTGCCTGGAGCATGGCCCAGGAGAAGCCTCCCAACTTGGTGCTAGCCAGGATCAGGAGGCACCAGTTTCCCTGGCCCAGAACTAAGGCCCAACATTGTATTCCTGGCCCAGGACAAGGGGCGCAGCTATTCTTTCCTGGCCCGGACAAGGGGCTCAAGTCTTTTCCATGGCACAGGACAAAGGGCTCCACATTGGTTTCTGGCCTAGGACCAAGGCCTCAAGACTGGTGTACTTTTTAAGACAAGCATGGCTCTCCCGGAGTCCCAAGCCAGCATTTACTACCACAACCGCTGGCTTGGTACAAAAAAGGGGGAGAAATGTAACAAATCCTATCCGTTACTGTGAGCTCTTGTCAGGACATGGAACATATTCACCCCTGGGCTCAGGGGTTATGGACAAGGAATAGACATTTTTTCTGGCTGGACAGCCTTATGGAACTATGCGTACGACCATTCGAACCATATTCATATGCTAAAGAGACTAGAGACTGGGTACCCAAACCATCCTACAAACTAGGGACATTTTGCCCTATTGGGACCCTATTCTGAGACTGATTGTATGACTCTTCAAACCAGAGTCATACACTAAAATAGACACTGGGTGAATGGGCAGCTTGATACATAGAGCTGTCCTGGGTTACATTCAGGTACAAGTGTATTAAGTTTGGTTTTAGGTATTGTCAGATATTGTATGTGTTTAATTGTACTTGTCCCTAGGATGTGTATTGTAACCACTCCATCCATTTGACTATGTGTACTGTAGCAAGACCTCCTGCTGGGTGTTAATCAAGTCATTGTATTGAGAACTGTCCTGAGACCCCCTGCTGCGTGTTAATCCATTCACGCCCCTCAAGTTTTTGTTCAATCAAACCATCTGCTGTTGGCCTTTTGTTTCATGTAACATGATTGGATTAAGGCTTTTGTATCTGGTTTCACCAATCAAGTTCATTGTAAAGATTTGTGTATAAATATCGTAGTTTGTGTCAATAAAGTGAGTTATGTTTTGGAGTGAACAAGGAGTCCTGGAGTCTTGTATTGCTTATGGTCTAAAGTATCCACTCTGATACCCATCTGCGCCAAGTATCCTGAATCGTCGACCCCCTGCTGCCAGTTTCCTGTGACCTAACTTCATGGACTGTCAGGTGGCGACCTTCCAGCGATCCTGCGACTGCTTCCAGTGACCGTCCATACTTCAACTGGTGCATCCGACGGCGCTTATCTTGCGTCGAGAAGGAGAGACCCGGGAACGACGGCGGAAGGTGACGGGGTCCCTTCTCAGCTTCCGTTACAACCCCCATAGGACGGTGTCCCTTTCAATTTCTGGATGGGCTTATTTATGAGTTCCCCTGTTTTGTCATGAGCGATTTAAGGTGTTACATTTTCATTGCATTTTTGTGGATTCTTTTTTCACGCATTTTGTCTCATCAAAGTCTTTTCTCTCTCATTCAGATGGTATTTGTATTGGGGATCTATCCTTGGGTTCTGGCTTTGTTAGTTTTTTCACCAGTCCAAGACAGACCAGGTAGGTCAAGGTTGTTGTTGTGTTTCGCTCTTTGCTACGAAAAATGTGTTTTTCCCAATGTTTTTCATGTGCCAGTATTTAGTGAAATGTGGTTTTGGTCCTGGACCTCTTTTTTTGTCATGCCTCTGCCAGTATCCAGTTTTCAGTTTCAGATGGTTCTGATAAAGACCTTGTCTGGTTGGGGCTTGATCCCAAATGTTTTTAGTCTTATTAATTTAAATATGAGCCGCGACACTGGAGTTTTCCGACTCAGAGCTTAAGAGCTTGGGCAGATGGGAGTATGAAGCATTCTGTTCTTATGTACTTATGGCCATCCTCATTTGTTGTTTTAAGATGTTTTTGGGGTTTCCACCTGCCATGGTCTGGATTGTTGGTCACCCCCTTCCTGGCGAGCTAAAGATCGATCCCACAGGACTTTGGTTTCTCTTCAGATGTTGTCAGGATTTGCTGAAGGCAAAGTTAGGTAAATGTTAGGGATGAGTGTCTATGCATTCACATCGTCGCCTTTGGCCTACCTTATTAAGTCTTTATGTCGGCAGCAGTGGCTTGGGTGAGATTCAGGACTGCTCTGGGTGAGTGTTAGAGACTTTCACTCCATTGAGCATTCCAGGAGCAAGTTGAACATTGTGATCCAACACATGGGGCGAGAAGGTATGTATTTGGCCTGGTTTCTCTGTCTGGACAGTGTTATCTCAATCACACTGGGCTGTATGTATTTAATGGGGGTCTGCTGGAGGTCTGTCTGTGGTGGGTTGCTTCTCCCATTAGATGGGAGTTGCGGTAGAAGCTTGGCCCTCACCAGTTGGCTGATAGCGGTTTCTTGACTTATGAGCTTTTGGGAGTTAGTCTCTCACCTGTTGGCTAACGGCTCAGGTGAGGGCAGAGATTCTTTGAATGTGTGTTTGTTATCGTGTCCTCTGGCTTAGCACATGGAGCTGTGGTTAATGCTGTGGCCCTTTCTTTCCAAAGCTGTTTTGTCTGTGTCTTTCTTGGATGGAAGGGGTTTGAGTTTGTTTCTGGTTTGGATATGTGCCAGATCAGCAGTCAATACATAAGACAGGAAGTGATTGCCTGGCGTGCCTTAATTAGAATTATCTATAAATCAAACTAAAAAGACTAGTTTTCTAAATAAAAAAATGGCTAAAATAACATATAGGTGATTTTGAAAACTCTTTCAAAGTCATCAAAATTGTTTCTTAGTTGATGGGTTCTCTTTAATTCCTTGAGGATCAGAGGGATGTGCAATGCATTGCAAAGCAATGTGTTGTGCCCTAGGTCTTCAAAGTGATAAAACAATTGTCTCTTTCTTTTTATCATTTATGAAGCACTATCAAATTCCTCAACAGGGTGACAAAAACCGTAGCGAAGCAATGCTTTGAGAACTTCCTTAGCAGCCAAAGGGTTATTGTTACTGCTCATAATGCCAGAGGGCTGTCCAGAGCATTGCTTCACAATGCATTAAACACATCTTTGGAACTCAGAGAGTTAAAGAAGCTGTTGTTGTCCTATCATCTAATAATACACATTTAGAGCAGCTGTTGGCTTGAAAACAACCTCTTCCATTTTACAGGCACACATATATACCTCCCAAGTGTTCATTTTTAGGAGACATAAGGGCTCTGTACCTCCCATGTGTTCCCTCTTCCCACTCTGATCTATTCCGGAGATCAGACTATGTGGTCTGTATATAAGTGTATCACATTGCTCCATGGTAATAAAACTCACATTAATGTTTGTATAAACAGTATACATATTTATAAATTAGTCTGTGTAAATTAAACACTTTGGTCTTGCTCAAAATTTTTTATTCCGTTACACAAAGAGGTGTCAATAGGTCATGAAATAACCAAAACATTCCCGGTAATGTGTCTGCCACCAGCCACACCCCTGCAATACCACCAAAAACAAAAGTACCCTTTTTGGCCATTTGAAATGTTGGAAGATATGCGTATAGGAGTTTATATGAGATTACTAAATCTAAAATCTAACACCAGAAAATATGTGCTTTTTTTCTGCCTTTTTTATTCTCCTGCAGCATTTTAATATCTTGAGCTGATAAGCCAGATATGCTCAATCACCACAAATCCCTGTTATTAGAGAAGCAGAAAAAAATGCTTTGTTCAGTGTTGGCTAGGCACCCATAACATTAAGGATGATGAAATGGAATATGATTGGCTTCTTATCCTCCAGTGGCCCAGAGAAGCAACTGTTGTGAAAATGTGACTTTCTTCCAAGCTGACAAGTATTGACAAAGGACAGTCTGGCTGTACCAGACACAGATCCTCTGCTAACACTAACCTCCAGATCCGCCATGTTTTAAAGAAGCATAGCCTTAGGTATTTTATATTAACCCCTTTAATTAATCGTATAGTGATTTTTCATTTATAATAATCAATTTAGGTAAGGGGACCAGGACTCCTAATGAATGATGCTTATGAAACTGTAATTCTGCAGGATGCACAAGAACTAGTCAGGGTTGGTTTGGCATCTCATGGACCCATAGGCAAGGTACCCACAGTGCCGTTAGCCCAATCTCATCCACTTTTTCACTATAATATCATTAGCCTATGACTAAGACTTTTAAACCCTTGACTGTTAGAGGGGTCTCCATGGTATTGATTCTCAGTGAAGGTAAAGTTAAATAAAGTGATCTCAGTAAGCCAGGACTGAGTGTCTGGTACAGGGACATATGGAATGCTCTGGCCACACACAATTCAGAATATGGACATGGAAATCACAGCTAAGGCTCCCCTCAAAACTTAGCTGTCTAGGCAGCTGCCTGTATTATCTAATTGGAAGTCCAGCCCTGGAACCAATGCATCTCTGTAGAGTGTGTTTTTCAATCATAAGCATCCTGTATTAACCCTTTGAGTGCCAGAGCAATGTGTTCCATACCTCTCTGGCACTCAAAGGGTTAAGCCTTTGATTGCTAGAGTACCCCTCTGGCACTCAAAGGATTAAAGGTATGGTCTGCTCGCACTAGACCTTATGTATAAAATCAATGCGACACTCCAGCTGCACGGTAGGGTGCAAATAAAAATTCCCAAATTCACATTTATTCAAAAAGGGCTTTTAACCCTTTGAGTGCCTTAGGGGTATATAACGCATTGCTTTGCAATGTGTTGCATACCCCTCTGGCACTTAGAGGATTAGCCCCTTGAATGCTATGGTGATTAAAACCCCACAATTAAATCAATGATACCTTTTTTGACCTTTACGTTCAGGTGGTTTGCCACAGAATTGCTATAATTTTTCCTTTATGCATAAGACTCATCATATTTAGGGTTCCCACTTTTTAGGCTTCACCTAGTTTGGAGGCCCAGTTATCTTGCACTCTGAAGATTCCCTTGGAGCATACTCACTGTTTCAAAGGGGTCACAAATTGCCATTCACCAGAGCTGATGATCCTCAGAAGCAGTGGTTTGTCATTGTCTCTGTTCGACAACTGCTTCTGATGTTCTCTAACTCAGTAGCACCAACATTATCTAATATCATGACCAACCCAGTAGTTGGAATGAACCTTCCAACCTGCTGTAGTTTGAATATACTTTTCCACTTTTGTTTCTCACGCTACAGAGAGATACATGTTTCCAGAGTTATTACATTTTAATTTCTTGTTTTTTTGTTTTTGTTTTTTTTTTACATTAGCAGTGCCTGTCATGGTCAGCTTTCAATTATACTGTTACTTTATATGGAAGACGGGGGTCACTACAAACAGTTCACTGTAGAATGTGAAAGAAACTGCTGAATCACTTCCTGACAGCTTGAACTTTCAGGAGGTAATACCACTGTTTCTCACTTCCTGGAAAAATATGACCAGTTGAATAAAACGACTGACAGCAGTGGGATCACCCCTGATTTACTCAGCAGGCAAACTTCTCTTACAAATAGGATTTTATTTATATATATATATATATATATAACCCTCGATCCAACTCATGCCAAAGCAATTCATTGGACACCTCTCAGGCACTCAAAGGGTTAAGCGTCTTCAAAGCCAACAGCTAGTCTGCCCAGCTGATGACTTTTTTAGCCATCTATCCTGTTACCCAGTGATCCATCTCTATAGAAATGTAACCATACAAATGTCAGATTGCCTATTGCTTGGTGCAATTTAAATAGCTCTAATTCTGTTTCTTCCTGGTGTTGTACATTAAATGTTGAGCAGTGAATAGTCTTACTTCTTTCATTTAAATTGTGGATTACAGAGACGTGCACCGACATTTTGGGGGGCAGGAGCTCAAATGAAAAAAAAGGGCACTTCTCATAATTATTTATTCAAAATATATATTTAAAAAAAGGGCAAGAGGGCACTTTGGACAAAAAGGGAAGGTGCTCAAGCCCCTCTTGGTGTCTATGTGTGCACGTGCCTGGTGGATTACATCCAGGGCAATATAATTTCAACACTGTAAGTTTCACACTTTTTGTATTTATTTATATAAAGCATCTTGATAAAGGCCCAAGTCAGGGCTGAAACGTTGATGAAATAAACCTGCACATTTTCACCTATGAGAAGACCTGCTATTGTAATTCTTTCCATGGGGTTTGCTATCTTACCAGTTTTTTAATTAGCACCCAGGCTAGAGACTTGACATCAAAATGAGTGCTCAGACTGAGGAATTTTATATACATATATATGTGTGCGTGTGTGAGAGAGAGTGTGTGTGTGTGTGTGTGTGTGTGTGTGTGTGTGTGTGTGTGTGTGTGTGTGTGTGTCTGAGTGTGTTTGTGTGTGTGTGTGTGTGTGTGTTTGTGTGTGTGTGTGTGTGTGTGTGTGTCAAACAGACTTTGTTCAATCTTTTTCTACAGAATAAAAAAAAATAAAATAAAAAAAGATTGCCTTGGTACAAGTGAGCCTTTGAGTTTATAGGTTCTCTTTAGATATGTTAGGGAACTACAAGGGAGAGTTATTTTCCACCAATATAATGACTGGTCACAGAGAATAACATTAAAAGAAGAAATCTGTCTGATGGTAAACCAGCACTGAGTGAGCAACGCTGCTGCCCTTTGGCTGATCCTACTTTGTGGATAAAAGCCAGGATCCTGGTCTGTTTGAAAGGGCTCCCCTTTCAGAACAAGCTGCCTTTTCCTAACCTTGAGATGTTTGAAGTCAGCCTCTCATACACAGTAGGGCAGGAAGAGATCATGAAGGGACCATTATTTGTGCACATGGCTAGAGGGCTTTCAGTTTCCTATTACGCCTGATTATAACAGAGTAGCTGTTGTACACCGGTGAATTAGAGAGCTGGCTTTTACAGCTTCTTCAGCTAATGCACCTGCGGTTATCAGGCTAGCAGCTTCGTTGGCTGGTACAACACTTTTCAGACATGAAACATATTTCAAGATAGCATCTTGTAACCAAAAGCCTACATTAACCCCCAGGGTGCTAGAGAGAGGTCTCGAACACATTGAAAAGCAATGCACTGAAGGCCTCTCTAACATGTATAGGGGCTTAAAGAGCATGATTTGTTCTTACAGGGTCACAACCAATGCTCAAGCTTAAATCTCACAGTTAAAATGATTTAAAATTAGACTTTTTTCCCTTGACATTGCTTGATTTTTAATAAAAAAAAAATATTATTGTGTTTATAAAAAGTGACAGTTCAGTGCGCTTTGTAAGTGAATAGAACAACACTATTCACTGCAGAAGAATATTACACCTAATTTACTATACAATTTCATTTGCTATATTGGTCCAGATTTTCCATCAGGCAAAGTTACAAACACCTGGGGTTCCGCAACTGTGCAGGCCAAGCCCAGAGTGCAGTGTTGTAGGTAGGAAAAGCAGCATTTCAGACCTACCGCAGCAGACACCCTCTTTTAGTTTACATGTTTGGTTTATTACTGTTTTGTTTGCTTTTTTTTGTTTTTTTAATTTCTCTAAGACCCATATTATAAATCTAATGTGATAAGTTCATTTACCAGTATGTATACACCACTGTACTGGACAGTTAATTTGACCTCTTAGATCAGAGATGAGCAAAATATCTACCAAGGACCAATCTGATATGATTCTTGTGTGTGTGTGGCTGACTGTACACCTAAAACATTGCTCCTGTAGAGAGAAATATCACTTCTGACTTTCTATGCAGACGAAGAGTAGTACATTTTATAGCAAGGCGCAACTTTGATACAATGCATCACTCTGCCAGTGTAGAGTCAGGATTTATATTTTCTCTGTGAAGCAGTACAGCTGTTAAAGTGAATCCTTTTATTTTGACTTTATTTATGTTGCTTGGGAAGAAGATAGAGGTACAATATTCCTGCTGCCACAAAGGCTAGAAGGAAGTAACTTACAGAGCAGCCCTTTGCACATCTCTCCCTTGATAGAGATCTGTGTAGGAATAAGAGTACTGGTGGGATCATGAAAGATCACACCTGTATCGAGTTGAAAAAGGGAAGTGTTTGAGATGTCAAGGATGACACCTAGGGAACCCAAATAAAGACACATTTGCACTATAAAGACTCTGAGCACACTGTGTGTAATGGATGACTGGGGGGAGAGTCACTGCACCAAACAATTTGGGATGCACAACAAATTCGGCTAATATTATTAAAAAAAAGGATTGAAAATCGTCATAGCTGTCAATATATTATGACAGAATAGGCTTTCCAATATATCCCTTTTTTCTGCCAGAGATGTCTTGACAGCTCAAGGCCAATGTTGTGAAAAAGGCCTACTCTGGTGCAAAAGGCTGCAGCCTGAACAGCTGACCACCTTGTTGTCCCTCAGTGCCCCCAGTCAGGTCCCCCATGTTGCCATGCAGTGTGAAATGTATTGCTGTGCAGTGCTTTGCAAATGGAGAGGTTAAATTCAAAACAAAACAAAGCAAAACTCTAGTACCATGACACCCACCTCTAGCATAACTAGGCCCACCATTTACTCTTCCATTGCTGGAGTCGCTGGAAACCTATTGCAGTCAATGCCTTTCAGCTGTGTTGACAATGGAGGGATTAAACCTGTAGAAGAAGGTAATTTTTTGTTTGTTTTAAATTTAATGGCAATATCAATTTGACAATTGGCAGTCTCAATGAATTATTTAATGCCAGGACCCCTTCCTGTGCTCTCCAACTGAAGTGAACGTTAACTATAAAGACTGGAGGCCTCCAAGCTCTGACACCCCTTTTACTAGCCTCCGTAAAAGAAGAAAAAGATTGATCTATAATGTCTGGAGCGTCTGACTTAATCAAAGGCTTGCAGCAGAAAAGGGTCTGGGATCCCATCTTCTAGCCTCCCTTATAGGAGCAAATTGTAAAATATTGTAATATAGAATCCAAAGCCCTTCATTTAAACTTAAAAAAATTAAAATAAAGAAAGGGATCCCAAGGAACATCTAATTCATGTAGTATGTGTGCGCTCGTGTATTTTGAAAAATGCATATCATGTGGATGTCCACGACTCAAATCCCTGTAAATTAATAAAAGTAAAGTATTAAAAAAGCCCTACAATTCCTGCCAATACTTACACCACTGATTAACCCCCCCAAAAAATATATATATATTTCCTGGGCCAATCACCAGGACAGTGAACTAACCTATATTTTGCATATTTATGTAGAAAACTACCATGTTTTGTTTAGTTTCTCATAATATGTAGAACAGAATTAGATGTAATCACAAAACAACTAAATCACATTATAATGTAGCTAAACAGCCGCACAGTAGTTGGCTAATTACTTGCACCCTATATTTCATGCAGCTACATAGTAACACAGCATACCTTTAATTAGGTAATGATTTCTCTACCTAAACAACAAAATATTATAACGTGCAAGTCTTGTAATCTTGGAGCCTTGTATGGAAAGAAATAAAGGTTCGCTCTGGAGCATAACAACTATATCATGTGGAAAAATGAAAATTGTCCAATTTCTTTTTGTTTTAAATGTAGTTTAGATAACTCTAGCGTTTAAGGATTTCACCATTTGAGTGCCAGAAGGGTATTGCAATGCATTTCTTTGCAATACGTTGCATTTCTTTGCATTGTGTTACATACCATACACCTCTGCCACCCACATGGTTAAAAGCCTAATTTAAAACAGTGCCCCCAATAGTGCAGTTCAAGAATTGTTTATATTTAGATTTTTAAATATGGCCCTTAGTACATATATATGTGTGCAATAAAGCCTGCTCCATCTAAATAGGCACAACTTGGTGCTGCTTGCATTTACATCCTGGGTTATATAGCTAGGTGCAAGCGTGGCACATAAAATTGTACCACTCTTTAAATGAGTGAAAGCAAAGAGGTGATACATTTAAGATTGGATCACTTGTGTACATTTGTATGTATATATTCTAAGCCTTTAATCTTTTAAAGACAGGGTAACCATTTTGGGACACTTTCCACGGTACAAAGTCTGAAATTGCGAGGGCCCCACAATTTGAAATAAGGGGGTATAAGTATATGACACCCTGTGATTCATTCGACAACTTTGTGCCCTGGTCAGAAACAAAAAAAATAAATTTTCACAATGACCCTTTAATTATTTGTACATTCTTAAAACCAACATTTAAACCACAGAGATTGAATTCATACAAACATGATAAAAGATCCTACTGGCCGTATAGTGTCAATGCTTTGCTCAACTTGTAGACACAATGAATTTAAGAAAAAGTAAAAACCTTTGTTAACTGCATACTAACAACATTAATTTTCTCCTATATACAATATAATATGCAGTATTCAGCTGCTCTGCTTTTTGTATATTCTGTTATAATTGTCCTTTCATGCTCAGTTCTATAAGCAATTTTCTGTCTGACTTTTTTTCAATTCGCCAATTACCCAGTAGGGTTTTGTATGTAGTTTATGTTGAACTCCAGAATGCTGCATTATGGTTTTGAAGCTTAGTGTTATAAAATCACTTGGCTTGTGGAGCATAGTCAATAATGGTCACTGTTTTTAATTGCATGTAATGTATTGGATGTACCTGGCCTCCTAACAAGTAAACGTGACATTGTATGCTGTATATTTTAGCTCCTCTTTTTCAATGTATGCATCTTTATTTGTTTTTGCATTTGAGAAAGAGGGTTTATGATGTCTTAAGACATATTACAAAACATATTCAGTGTAATTCTAAGGTAAACGTTTCCCTTTTAAATCAGGCCCTATTTCAGTGGTGTTCGTAAACCACTGACCGTTGTGTAAAAGGATTTTCAGTGAACAGAAATAGAAGGACATTTGAAGCTGCTGATCAGATCGCAGGCTATGTGGGATAGTGTTTATCAAGTCTGTATCAACCCTTGTCCTGAAATACCCCGGCAGGCTAGATATTAAATCCTTGATGCCAGGTAGGTCTGCTCTGCAATATGTTGGAGAACGCTGGCACCCAGTGGGAATAAATATATCTGTATGAGCACAGTTGAATTATTCTAAATGGCTCATAGACATTATCCCACCTTTGTTTAGATAGCAAAAAATGCTGTCATTTTATGGGTAATGAGTGGGAACTATCAGCTACATATTGTGTAACATCAAGTAAAATACTGTAATGTTGTAAAAATATATCCTTGTTTTCTTTAAATGATGCCCTCTTTCTCTGCGTACTTACAGAACCTTATTTCAGATAATCATGTGATTTGCCTCTGAGTCTTCCAGTTAACAGAAGCAGTCAGCAAGTATTTTGATAGAGCTCTCGCCAACAGAGCCCCATTGTCCATATTTGTCAGACAATCTCATGTGGGATTCTTACCCCCTCTGAGTGCCAATTGAGTGTTCAACGCATTAAGGGGTGTTCAGCGCATTTCAAAGCAATGCGTTGAACACCCTCTTGGCAATCAAAGGGTTAAAGGAAAAGTGACCCTTGCTTTTTAACTTACATGCAAGTTCTGCAAATACATAATATGTACAGTCAAATTGTCTATACTTTTTATTATTATTTTAACACCTTCACCTATTTTTTTTACAGATTTATGTCATTGACCATGAGTTACAAGCTGGACCTGTTTGCAGAGAGTATTCTGTCAGGGAACATACAAGCAGGTGTAAATACAATGTAAACCATATAGCACATAGATCACTCAGAACTGCAGAGAGAGACTGTAATTACATCCTGCGTTGGTGGTCTACTGACATAAAACTCTTTGGAAGTTGAGATCCAGGTATTATTAGTGACATAACACTTTAAACAAATAGGTGCAGATGGAAAAAAATTAAAAGAATAAGCAATTTAATTGCATATATTATGCACTTGCACAATAAGGTGTAAGGCTGTCCTTAACATAAGAAACCTCAAACTAACCTCATAGATTTTTTGACTGGGTAACTAAAATAATAGACCAAGGGGGAACAGTAGATATAGCTTATCTAGAGTTCAGTAAAGCATTTAACACTGTCCTTTATAGAAGACTCATTAATAAATTGCAGTGTTCGGGTCTGGATGTAAAATGGATAAGGCAATGGCTGAGTAACAGGAGACAGAGGGTGGTAGTCTCCAGAAGGATACAGATACTCTAGAGAAAATTCACAGAAGGGCTAGAAAAATGGTGACTGGTTTACAGGAAAAGAAATATCAGGATAGATAAAGAATAAAGGATCTGAACATGAATAGCTTGGAGAAGAGAAGAGAGAGAGAGAGGGAATATAATAGAAACATTCAAATACATGAAGGGATTCAACAAAGTGCAGGAAGAAAGTACATTTCAAAGGAGTAAAAATGTTAGAACAAGAGGCCATAGTCTAAAACTAGAGGGACACAGGTTTAGACGTAATGTAAGAACATTTTATTTCACTGAGAGGGTAGTAGATAAGTGGAATAGTCTACCATCAGAAGTGGTAGAAGTTAATACAGTGAGGGGATTTAAGCATGCATGGGATAGGCAAAAGTCTGTCCTGAACATAAGACAAGACCAAGGACCAAATATGGTCTGAGGTTTTTGCAGTAGGAAAATGGGCATAGTAGATGTGTCAAATGGTTCTTATCTGCTGCCAAATTCTATGTTTCTGTGTTTCTATATGTAAAGTAAAAAAAAATGCTATTGCTTTGAGCATTCTATTGTTTGACAGCGTAGAGATTTATTGCATGGAATAGGAGATACAAGAATATTAAACAAATGCAGACAAAACAGGAATACCGCAGCTAAGACCTAGAGAGGCTGATCTTCTTAGGACAAACCAGTTGCACCATTGGGGATAAATAAAAATACCTCACTAGCCTTCAAGGGTTAAAAGCCCCATTTAAATCAGTGGGAATTCTGGAAATTTGTACTTGCCCCCTGTAGTGCAGTTGATTTACTCCAATATTTCTCCAGTTCTTGGTACTTTGGACTACTTATAGATTATGCTGGGATAATGAGTCATTTTTCTGCTAGGTAGACCTGTTTTAGCAATAGCAGCAGCAAGCTGATCGACAACTACAGAACATCAGACTCAGAACAACTGGGAATATGACCACACAAACCAGACAAGCAGGTGCAAGAGCTAAAAACAAACTGCGTGGTCAATACATCTGCTATCCTGACGTGGCTGCCTGAACTACATGCAGCTCACATAATTGTTGACATCTCTGGAAGGATTAATTCTTCCCAGAGACTGCTCTCCCGGAATATAACGAGGCTTTTCATAAGGCGGCAGAGCCCTGCCAGCCGAATGACGGAAGGTGAAACAGGAACTTGTCAATGCTTGTACCAGTAACCACAGGCTCGCAGCCTCTGGGAAAGAGGTTATAGATAGCCACAGTGAAAAATAGTTCTGTTGGCATTGGCTCAGAAGGTATTATCTTCAACACAACTAATGCCAGCAGGGCACAGCATTTTGCAGGCCTGCATCACAGACAAGGGATTAAATACCACTTCTTGTTTTATTTCAAGTGGAAAATAGATTTAAAACATGCTGTCTTTTTGCCATACAAATGGTTTTCGTAGGCTGTTGTATTGTAATTTAATCTTTTAAATGTTCTTATGTCATTCAGAGGTTAGCACAAGCGCTCTGATCAGTGTGATATCGCTTATGTGGAATTCTGGTTAGCAGACAATACATTAGATCAGTGGTGGATGTAGTCATTGGAGGACACTGGTGCAAAAACATTTTTGGCCCCCTAATATAAAGTTATTCTCCCTGGGGGTGTAACTGGAATCTGCTGTGCCCTGTGGCCACAGGGCACCATGGATGCCAAGCCCAGTCACAACTGCACCATCAGCACCCCCTGTAGTTAAGTCTACATTACATTACTATGCCTACCGGTAAGGCAAAAATAAACACCGAATGAGAAATCCACTTGTGTACTGCAGCTATCCTATAGCTGAACCGGTACATGGACCAACCAGCGTTGGTGGCCAAAATCCATGTTGTGCCAAATGCTTGTTGCAGATTTTTGTTCCAGCAACTCCACACAAAATAGCATGAGTTGTGGGAACATTAAAGGAAAATAGGCAATTCTCGTTGTTTGACATAGTGTCAAAAAAACGAGTGTGAGCTCAACACAAAATCACCCTCCCCCCACCTCCCAAGCAATAAACCTTCACTGCCCCTAACATGACAGTTAAACAATACTAGCCCTAATATTGTCCTAACACTGTATGTCGTCTTCTTTAATCTCTCTTGAGTATTTTTGTTTCTTTCATCTTCCTTCTCTTCTGATCTTCTAAAATCTGTCCTTGAAAGTGAAATGAGAGTCCAGTGAAAGAAGCACCCAAAAAAGTATTCCACAAAGATATGCTTGTCTTAACCCTTGGAGTGCCAGAGGGTTAAATTCATGCTGACATATCACGTAGAAATAAGATGCAGCCATAACAAATTTGAAATAGATGCTGACATTACTTAAAAAGAAAAAGAAAAAAAAACAAACAACTTATGCAGGCATTCATTCTTGCAAAAGTATCCTGGCATCCCACGGGTTAAGGAGAGGCTGCCACTGGTGGTGGCGACAGGACGGCAGAGTAAAACACCCCCCACCCCCATTCATACTTCTCAGGCCATTGCCCAAGCTATTGTCATTTTCCTAATGGAACCAGTTGTATGACTGTACCAAAGTATTTCCATAGGATCTTGCATCTGTATCTACCACCCCCCTCATCTTATCTAGAGGACAGACTCTTCCATTCCAGGCAACTCTCTGGATTTCTCTTTGAATCTCCATGATTTACTTCTAAGGTCCATTGTATAAAAAAGTAGAACAATTCTGGGGTAAACCAATTGCACCATTTGAAGCATTTTCTATTCATTTAAACCCTAGAATGCTAGAGAGGTCTCCAATGCAGTTGGTGCAGTTGGTTTGCCTCAGAATTTCTCCCCTTTTATCCTTATACATATGGCCATACCGTATATACCCGAAGACTTGGGTCATTTTTTGAGTTAAGTATCTGGTCTCCAGGGACAGAGGCTAATTCTCTGGCTTTGGTTAGTTTCCCAGGTAACTCTGCTTACTTCTCATCCATTCTGCCTAGTTCCTACCCTAGTCTACGGACTTTCCACCCATTCTAAAGTCAAACTACAAAGTTTATCTTTCCAATTCTGTCCACCCAATTAAGTCCCACCCACTTGATTAAGCATCATTTAGATGGGCCAACTCCCAGCCCCAGCCCTTGAACCCTCCAAAGAAGAAAAGTCCCAGGTGTGCATATGGCCCTAAACATCTTCATTTGAGATTTACACTAAGACCACCATCTTCCCACCCTCTTTGCTTTCTAAGCCCTCCTATGCCCCTTGTTTTGCCCACCTGTTCCCTCTCCCATCTTTCTTACATCTTGCACACACACCTCCTCTTACATTACTGACACCAATAGGTCATATTTATGTTATGTGAGATGAATACACCATCCTGCCATGTTAGCTTACGTATACACTTGAAAAAAATTGGAATTTTACTTCAGTTAAACAAAGGGGTGTACAATGCATTGCCTTACCTGGGAACTCTGTGGATTTGGCCCAGATAGTCTTATTATTATACTAAATTACTGGGTCTCCAGGGACAGAGGCTGATCCTTAGGGGTCAGTGATTTCCCTTGTAACTCCACCCACTTCACTCCCAGTTCCGGTTACTTTCTGCACCTTCATTCCCCATGCTGAACACTTTAAAGGAAAACCCCCTCCTTCCAAAACTGCCTGCCTCAGTTAAGCTCCACCCACCCATTATTTAAACACACCCTCCCCCAGACTTTAGAGAACCTCCGAAGGCTTTGGACAAGAAGATTCCCATGTTGTGCATTGTAAAGCAATGTGTTGCACACCCTTTCGGGTCTTAAAGGGGTAAGAACCAACTGGTCTCTTCTAGGCCCACCTAAAATGCCCTTTCAAGTAACAATATTTTAAAATTATCTTTAAACCCTAGAGAAAGAGCCATATGCATATCTGGGACCTTTGTCTTCTGGAATCCTGTGGTGCCACTGGGGAATATAAATCACGTGATTTCAGTCAAAAGTGGGTGGGAATTACTTACGAGTGAGGCATGGGTTGACATGTGTCACAAAAGTGGGAAAAACTGGGTGGGGAAGGAGGCGTAGAAGGTGGGAAATGGGAGGAACAGGGCAGCAAGTAGCACAAGTTGCCAGAGTTTCTTAAGAAACTTCTCCCCCTCCCTTACCCGGAGAAAACATGTATGTCCCCAGAGACCTGGTAATCGGCTGCAAAAACTGGAGTTTCCGGGGCAGATCCGCATTGTTCCCAGGTATGGCCAGTCTCATAAATAGATATATACATAAAATAAAACTGGTGAAATTCTGGATCAAATAAGACTTTTAACAAACTGAATGCTGGAACGGTCTGTATGGCATTATGATTTATGAAGAAATGTTTTTGAGACCTCTCACGTTCCAAGGGTTAACACTTTGTGTACCAGAGAGGTATGCATTTTAATTTGTACACTGTGGTGGAGTTTTGTTTTACAATAGCTCTTTCTTGTACATATGGTGCTGGAAGAACGCCATTAATGGACATAGCCTTTTGGGTGCTTCAGAAATCTCCAGTGCACTTCAAAGCAATGCATTTGTGGCATTGATAGCATTCAAGGGGTTAAAACTCCAGTTTAAATCAATTAAGTGTTTCCGTTTTCCCTATGTTGCAGCTTGTTTGCTTAAGAACTGCACACTTTTTCCTTATGTGAGGAACTTGTGGCCCATCAGCTTTTAAGAACTACAATTCCCACCATCCCCAATGAGCCAATATCTGGCTGGGGATGATGGGAATTTTAGTCCTCAACAGCTGGAGATATTTATATTGCCCTTCCCTGCTTTTAGTGCATTTCATTAGGGTGCTTTACATACCTCCCAACATTTCAAATTGCCAAAGAGGGACACTTGTGTTTTAGGGGGCGTGGCTGGTGGGCGGGGCATTACCAGGAATTTTTAAGCTATTTCATGACCTATTGTCACCTCCTTGTGTAACCTAATAAACGAAATAGAACAAGACCAAAGCATTTTATTTACACAGACTAATTTATAAACACATATACTGACATTTAAACAATTATGTGAGTTTTATTGCTGTAGAACAATATTATACACTGATATACACACACCACACAGTCTGATCTCCTAAAAAGAGGGACATCAGGATGGGAAAGAGGGACAGGGGGATTTAGGTCTAAAAGAGGGACTGTCCCTCCTAAAGAGGGACACTTGGGAGGTATGCCTGTTGATTTGTCAAACTGCAGATTCCTGAGGTCATATGAAGAGAGAAAAAGAGGAGCAATTCTGGGGGCAAACCAGCTGCCTCATGTGGGGAAAATTACCTCTATAAATAGGGCTTTTAACCCCTTGAATGTTAGAGGTCAGCATTCAGTAGATTAATCCCTTGAGTGCCAGAGATGTATACCTTTCTAGCACTCAAATGGTTAAGAAACCCATTTAAAAGTGAGAATTGTGGGTATTTTAATTTTTAACTGACAATGTGAGCAGAGCCATGATATTCAACTCTTTCTGTGCTGGGGGTGTGCAGTGCCTTGCACAGTACACTGTTGGGCACCTCATTGCAACTCAGTAGGTTAATTATATTTTAGGCCGGGTAGGAGGCTACAAACACACGGACCATGACTTGAGTCGAGTTGAAACTGTGACTGTGCGCAGCGGCTGCATGCAGCATGACCACTATTCAGACACAGGACACCACTGTCTGATTGACTCAGTCACTGCTCTGTCCGGGCCTCCCAGCCACCACCAGCCTGGCTTACTACTTCCTCCGGACTTGGACGCCGCCAGGCAGGATCAGTGTGTGGCGGAGAGGACAGACAGCGCCATGGGCTGCCTTTAAGCAGAACCCACCCCACACACACACACAATTTGACATGAGTGATGAGCGGCAAGCGGAACTTAAGCCACCTCTGCGATCAGACAGGACAACTCACTGCACACTCACAGAAAATATATCTGTACCTGAGGTGGTTGGACTCTGGAAGGACCGACCCGACCGTACTACACAGGAGGACCAGGACTCTCAGGCTGTAACCCGTTAGCGAGTGGGGACTAGTGTCTGCAGTTGTTGCTATCTCAACCACCAGCCTCACTCGCTGCTGCAGCTCAGGCAGGTGGACTATGGCGCTGCTGCATGCGTGCGCACATTTAACAAGTATGTGGCACGCATGCGCAGCAGAGTAAACGTCGATGCTAGTTGCTACCACTTGACGCAGCACGTTGCGTGGCGCTGCTCACACACATCAGAGCGAGCGTGCCATGCGTCCAAGCTCCTGCTGGAGAGCCGGTCTGTGTGGGCATTCATTTTAAAAGGCCTGGTAAAACGGGACAGAGAGTAATGTGGGCGGGACAGCGGGTTTGGGCCATAAATTCGGGACTGTCCCGCGTAAATCGGGACAGTTGGCTGGTATGCTTTATATTTATACCTGGGAACTCTCCAGATTTCTCCAGGGCAGAGGCTGATTCTCTGGATCTGGGGAGTGTCTGCTGAAACTCTGCCCACTTCTGCTCCTTCCCAGCTTGTTCCTCCCATTTCCCTCCCACTTCTCCTCCTTCCCTTCCTTTTTCCTCCCAGTTTTGTTATGTTCCTCCCGCAGTCATGAATAAGACTCACCCCTTTTTGAAGCAATTCAAAGAAAACAAAACAGAAAGGGGTGCCTCATAGAGTAGTATGTTGATACTGTTCACGTAATCATGTACCCACTTCCAACCCCTATCATGGTGGTACTCACATTTTATGATGGTCTATCTATCACATATGTGCGAGTTAGACTGAACAAGCGGATGGAAGAAATGTAAACAGCCCCACTTCCACTTGGGTATTCCTCTTTAACCGTGTATAGCTCAGCTGCTGATTTGGGTCTAAACGGTGCTCCTCACAGTGACCCACCGGATGGACCAAAAATACAAAAAGAAACAAGGATCGAATCACCGGTGTAACTGATTCTGTGAGTACTAAGTTGTTTGTGATTACTATAGTTCAAGCGCTTATATCTTTTTGGCGATTGTACTGGCAATTGTTTCTTTTTGTTACTTCAATTAAATTCCTCAGCAGCACCAGAGGAATCTCAGTGGATTCCATAACAGAAAGTTCCCATGTATGTTTATATTGCTTTCATTAATTTTTTTTGTTGTTGTACTTGGTATGTGCACGTTTCCCCCAAAACAAAAAATATGTTCTATAGTACCTGCACCTTTTTTTCTTCAGGAAAAGAGCCCTGATTGCTTTATCCCATACTCGAATGATAGTGGCGTGCCAGATTTTTGTCAGAGCACATCTGCAGAACAATGTATTGCCTTTTTTTTGTTTTTTTACTATTGATCTAAACAATCTGTCATAAATAATTTTGAAGAGGTCACAATTTGTTACCAAAGGAGAAAAACTTATTAAATCTGCAGACAAACTGCAGTTGGCAATCTGGAGATTATCTTTAGGGAAAAGACACTTCTAATCAAAGGAAATAAAGAAAAACATCATACTGGCAGTTTGAGAAATCCAATTAGGAAAACCAAAAGTTATTGTTGGAAGTTTTTTATTTCCTGACTTTGGGGAAAGAAGAATTGTATAGATAATGTGATAGCTGGGCTCCTCAGATGGATACTTATGTCTAAAAACATTTCAACATGTTTGCAATGTTAAGTGAAATATCTCCTTTATTTTTTTGTTTTGTTAAAATAAATGTTTAAAGCTGAACTATCACTTCAAATAATGTGCCTTCCAATTAATAATTCATATAAGGATAAACATAGAAATACTAGTATAATCCAGGGATATCCCTGAAGAAGTATCCACGGATACAAAACGCGTCAGACCTTGCTGACCCCATTGTGCTTCTATATAGTTTTTAGTTTTTTTACAACTTTTATACAGTCTCATGAATATTTGGAATTTTATACTCCTATAGCCGGGAGGTGCTGTGGATTGTGTTATACAGACCAGCCTGATTGTGCTCACCTGGCAGTATCAGCTGCTGTCCACTGTCTCTGAGACAGACTTCTGCTGGGATTCAGACATTTGGACTCACAGCCAGGGAGCACTGACATATGTGCTTGAAAAACTTACACCTCTGCCCGCTGCTGAATAAGTAAGATCTTTATACTTGGGAAGTGGATCCCTAATGATACAGCCGTGAAGACGGGAGAGATTCAGTATATCAAGTGCGAATATCACCTGCCCGCTGGATATTAGTTTATTTACGGTACCGTTTTTTTTTTATACATGAGACATTTTTTTATCATCTTTTATTGTTATTAGTGAATTCACTCATTTAAGCAAAGTTTTTCTAGGATTATTTATTTTATTACAGTGAATGTTATTTAGATATTTTGTATCCTAGGCTTTATGCATTAAATTGTCTTTGATTATTTCACTAGCACTCTCCTCTCATTATCTTATATATATATATATATATATATAAAACAATAGTCCAGTGGCAGCACTCACATTATCTAGTATAGCTTGCCTTGGTGCATCGCAGAGTATTGTGGCATATAGAAGAATGGCAAGCACTCACAGGGCTTAAAATCCAATAAACTTTATTAAAAATTGAACATTTTCGTCCGGCAGGGATCATTTTTGTTCTTGATAAAGGTCCCTACTGGACAGAAACATTGAATCTCCTTTATTATCATAGGATTAAATGTGTTCTTTTCTGAAAATCTGGGAGCTTTGGAAACTCAAGAAGAGTCCCCCTGATTCAGGAGGCCCCTTACTTTTATGGTCCTGTGATACTTGAAACAGGTTCACATCTATTGTAACACAAATATCACTGCAATATACACTGCAGTCCGTAAGTATTTGGCTGGCGACACAAGTTTTGTTATTTTGGCTCTTTGCTTCAGCACATTGAATTTGGAATTAAACAATAACTAAGAGGATGAGGTGTAGACTGTCAGCTTTAATTTGTGGGTATTTGCATATATAAACCGTGAACCATGTAGGGATTACGCCCCTTTGTAAACATAGGAAATCAATTTTAGGGGAACAAAAGTAAATGGCTGCTCAGCTGTTTCTTGTCATTTTCTTGGCCATATTGTTGTCCCTGTTACACCACATTAGATGACATTTTTACATTTCCTCAGATACTGACCTTCACACCTCCTGGTTTAATCTGATTACTAGACTTGTGTTTTTTTTTATTCACTACTGAATTCAGTCAGGCCATTTGTTTTTATTAGGATTTCCAATTTGCATCTTACATCCTAAATTAAAAATACTCCCACAGCACTTGTGTGAGGGTGTGAAGCATTTGTTTAGATACCTCATCTTCACCATTTTGACACTTGATTTCTGACATATTTTTTTTTATATACATTTGCTTTGCATCCTTACTTTTCAACCCTTTGAGTGCCAGAGGGATATCCTACACATTACTAAGCAATGTGTTGGAAACCCCTCTGGTGCTCAAAGGGTTAACCTCATAGATGCTATACACATTTATACTATGCTCTGGAGCTGTACCTCACTCCTAAGGGGTTAAAAGGACAGTAAGGCTAATGTACAAAGCAGGCGTGGAGTAGTTGTCTGCTTTTTCGCAGGAAAATCCACTGTAAATAATACAATTAAAATCATAGTGACTGCTATCACTATGAGCAAGTGGACTACTAATAAAAGGAGGATCTGGAAGGACCATTATGCTTCCAGTGAGTCTGTGGAGGAGAAAGTGACCAATACTAACATGAAAGGGACTGGAGGCATTGATTCCTCAGACCGAATCATGGCCGGTCCACCTACATGACCCCAAGGGATCTTGGGGAATTTTGTGTCAAGGGTAGAGGAAGAAGAGGGTAGTGAGCAGGTCAGGTCAGCTGATAGTACCTGCTTCCAGAGCTTTGCCTGCTGCCAGTGCTGCACCTACTGGGGGTTGTCTTGTGATCCTCAGGAGAGGGGGAAGGAAGAGATGATGCCAAGTGTGACAGCAGGTGACTCTAAGTCACACTTGCCATCCCCAAACAATCCTGCCACTACAACTAGTACTAAGAAGATCCAGCAGCAACAGACTCAGAGTGTTAGGAGTGAGGGAGGGGGTGATCATACTACTAGTGAGGAGGAAGACTCAGGGACTGAAACTGAGGTGGTAGGGAAAGTAATACGTATATACGTTATATTAGTGAAGAGGTGGAGTATGGTTCCTTAGTCTATGAGTAAGCGCTAAGATGGCGCGAAACATGTTAGACATCTAGCGCTTCCATTTTTTTGTCTTGTTGCCTCCTCACCCTGCTCCTTATTCTATGGATTAGTGTGTGGATTAGTGTGTGTTTTTTATCGTGGATATCAATAAAGGACGTTTTAGACTACATGCTATCATCTTACATCTCGTGTGCAGCTGAGTCTTTGATGTTTATGCAGTTCTATGTGTCCGGTGGTGGAGGATCGGACGAGTTTGCACCGAGCTTTTATGGTTCCCTTTCATTCACAAGTCTACATTGAAATGTTAAAGGTACCGCTCCCGATATATGTTTAAGTTGTTACAAGGTGTGTAGCGTATTGTCTTTTCTTTTCTGTAATAGAGCAGCGGCAACAAGGAGGGACTGTTGGTGATAATGATGATGATGATGTGGAGAAGCTGCGGTGGAAGAGACATCAATGGCCTTTTAGCCCAAACTGAGAAGGAATGGGAGACAGAAATGGGCATCACCACCACCAACAGCTGTGAGCTTTTAGACTTTGCTGAGTTTGCTACTGCTGTAATTCTTGTTGCTGCTGAGTTGGAAGTGCAGCAGGATACTGAGGAGCAGGCCAGTGTGCCAAAGACCACCATGGACACATTAGGAATGGGGTCCAGTGATGTGGGACTAGGACAGGGTCCACTTGATAGCAGCAATATTCCTGGTCCTAGTTGCAGTGCTGATTCTGAGGCAGTAGCAGCAACAGTAGCAACATCATCCTCTGCCTCAGCCAGTGAAGGGGAATATGGAGGAGAAGAAGAAGAAAGACGCCATTCTTTTCTACGTTTCCTCTGCCCCCTGAAGTCCTGGGTGTGGGGCTATTATTCTCTTGATGCAGGCACAGTGCAGTCATCAGCGACAGCACTGTGCACAATTTGTAATAATTCAGTGAAAAGGGGAAATGAGGGAATGTGTCTTGGCACAATCTCCCTGATAACACACATGAAACACACTATGGCATATATGTGAAACATGTTAAAGCCAAACCCCCACCAAAGAAATTGGGGACCTCTGTTGCTGTGCCCCCTGACTCTCCCCAAAGGCAACAAGAGGTGAGGTGGAAATCAAAGAGGAGGAAGAACAGAGAAACCCAACCAGAGGCTAAAAGTTCAATGGCGAGTGAAACACCTCGTATCACGGTGCCCGTGATCCCTTTCTGTCAGTCTCACTTGTGGCGCTCTCCTATTGGCTGAGAAGGTTTGGCCCACCCCCAGTGACCTTTTTATACCCAGCCATTGACACCTGTCACTTGCCCTTTTCGCCAACCTTCTCTCACGGATGCGGGAGTCAATAAGCATGACATAGTCAATGTACTCATCCAGATCACTAGGTACATGTCTGGCGGCTATTTCATCCTTAATGGATTCGGACAGACCCTGAGCAAAGGCTGCCACTAAAGCCTCATTTTTCCATCCCTCCTCTGCTGCCAAGGTCCGAAATTCGATGGCATAATCGCCCAAGGTACGGTCGCCCTGCTGTATCTCCATTAACCTTTTGGCAGCAGAGGCAGCTCTGCCAGGAACCTCAAAAAATCTGCGGAACTTCCTTACGAACTCATTAAAGTTCAGAGTACATGGTTTGGCATTTTCCCACAGGGGGTTAGCCCATGCCAGTGCTTTGCTCGTCAATAGTGATATCATAAATCCGGCCTTGCTTCTATCATTCGGAAATGCTTGGGGCGTGAGTTCCAAGAATATCTCCAACTGATTAATAAAGCCCCTGCATTGGTTCGGCTCACCATCATATCTTAACGGTAATGGCACCACCGCCGTTAAGCCTCTCGAACGTGTAGTGGGCACTACAGACAAATTATCCGGTGTCGAAACTGGGGAGACCACCGGATTCTGGTTAGGTTTGTCAAGGTGTACCGTACGCTCCAGTAACGTTTGGAAAGCCAGTGCCAACTGGTCTAGGCTCTGCTCATGAACATCCATTCTCCAGTGGATGTTCTGTGTGTTACCTTCACCCTTGCTGTCTGAGGTCATGGCCCTTTCGTGGTGTTCCTGAGCCAGTGTTGCTGTTGCTGTCTTCTGTGGATCCTGATTCCTGTGTACCGATTTGGCCTGTCCTGACTACGCTCCTGAGTTCCTGTTCCGTGTACCGACCCGGCTTGGCTGACGTTCCTGCTTGTGATTCATCTGGCTTGTCTGAGAACCATCTCCGTGTACCGACCTGGCTAGGCTGACGTTCCTGCTTGAGATTGACCTGGCTTGTCTGAGAACCACCTCCGTGTACCGACCTGGCCCGGCTGACTTCCTTCTACGTGATCTGAACAGGCTTGTTCCTGAGACCTGCGTGTACTGCTTCCTGCACCACTGTCGCCTTCACAACTTTCTGACTTCCGCTGAGGCAGAGTACCGGACTGTATGTATTTCGCCACAGTACTCCTTCTGTGTTGGGCATTCTGTGCTGAGTCTCCGTTACCGACTGCTGAACTGTGCCTCCGTTAAGAGCCTTGATACTTGCAGAGCATTTCTCATTCCTGCTAAGCTGATTCCTACGAGCTGCTTAACCTGTTCAGTGCTGGCATACCTCTTGTGAACTGTTCTACTTCTAGCTGAGCCTATTCCTGATTACCACTACTACTGCCGAGCTGGCCGCTTGTACCCTCATTTTAGACGGCAGCTCCATCCTCCAACTAGCAGAGTAGTCGGTATTGATTACCGCTTCCGGTGTGGCGCTATTGGCTTCAGTAATTGTCTCCGGTTTATGCCCATGGGGGCTATTGGTTCACCTCTTGTGCAGCACAGAGTGGCCTCAGGTGTACGCCCGTGGGGGCTATTGGCCATCTCCAGCGTTTCAGCAGTCTCAGTATAATGCCCGTGGGAGCTTTTGGCTTAAGCTCTTGCAGTTTTCTCCGGTATACTCCCATGGGGGCTAAAGGCTTGAAGCACTGTATTGCTGGTTTCCTCTATTACGCCCGTGGGGGCTATTGGCCAGTTCTTGCAATCTAGCAGTCTCCTTTAGGAACGCCCGTGGGGGCTACCGACTCTGCACTAACTTCCACTGTGGTCTTCATCGCTACGCCCGGAGGGGCTATGCACCGCTATCATCTAAGGAAGTACTGACTGTGCCTTCAGCCTCCTGTGTATTACCATCTGCAGATATATCACCACCTTGGGCATGCCAAACTCCATTATTGAGACTGACTTTGTTGTATTAACCCTTGAGTAGCCTGGCTACTGTTTCCTATTAGTAAAGTTACCATTACTTTCCTGTTCACCTACTGCCTTGTTATTGCTATTGCTCGCTTGTCGCCTGTAGAGGGCGTTCCTTGTTATTTCTTTTTATTTAATAAACTGTGTTTTACTTTACCGGCTGGTCTGAGTGTCTTGAAAACCATTACACCTGGCTTGCCATCACCTTCTTGCTCTGGGGTCCGGGCACAGGAAGATCATGGAACTACATGTTCTGGGGATCCACCTCTTTCATCTTTACCTACCCCCACAGCCTGATAGCCATTCAGTAGATGTCAGGATGTGGGAGTTAGTGTCCACCTATTGCACACTGTGTGGTGGAAGATAATAGCAGGGCATCAATCGGAATCTGAGGAAATTCCATCCCGCAGAATATGCTAAGCTGATGGCAGAGAGGGTTCTTCATTATTATTAAATTGTCTGCAAGTTGTCATATGTCCTTAGCAGGGAGTGGACACGGGGCATTTTGACAGCAGCAGTACTTTGTTTTTGGTGGGATGATTTCACATTGGGGACTCTAAGCATCATGATGTTTGGTTACAGTTATGTCAAGGTATTTGATGTGAGTGCAGATGTGCCCATTGTTCCCAGTTCTTCCCTTATTTACCATAAGCACTGTGCACATTGCAGTTGATGCTGAAAGGCACAGTTCCTGCTCTCAAGGAAAAAATATTTTCTAACAACATACCAATGATTTTGGAGGAGGGGCAAGTGGAGAAGCATTATTGGCAGACTTATTATTTTCTCCATATATACCTGAAGTGGTAGGGGCTAGCTGTGGTGCTGCAACTGCCTCAGGCACATTACTGGAGCTAGTAGTGGCAGGTGGAACCAGGGTCATCCATCATTCATGTTACTTCTGTTGTTGATCTCATTCCCATTGCCTAATCATCCTGCTGTTTAAACAACTCAGCAGCAGCAAGAACAGCAGTTGCAAATTCCACAATGATACCAGGGCATTTGACAATTGCCAGTGGTCACTTACCACCACAACATGACCTGGGCATTTTTTTCTCAGGTATTGTTCTTTAAACTAAACAATTTTGGGGGGCTTATTTATAACAAGTCTAATTCCTACAAACCACTGATTCCTCAGGGCTTGTGACTCTAACAAGCCAAAGTCCTACAAATCAATGTTCCCTCAGGCCTTCGGCCTAACACAAGTCCTACAAACCAATGTTTCCTCTGGGCTTGGACCTCTAACAAAAAGTCCTACAAATCATCCTGCATCAATTTTTTTTTCTTTTTTATTAACTGTCCCACCAATACCAGTCAACAGCGCCCCCCCCAAAAAAAAAATCTGTTCAACTGTTTGGTTCTCCAGACTCCAACCACCAATACAGGCACCCTCCTCAGACCCCTTTTTTTTACCCTTTTTTAGGTTTTTTTACTGTATATATTTTTTTATTAACTGTCCCAATCCCAGTCAACACCCCCCCACAAAAAAAATCCTTGTTCAACTGATTGTTTGCTCTCAATCCACCAACACAGGCACCCTCATATCCCTTTTATACTATGCCTTTGATAAATACAATAGCATTTACTAAGAGTTGTGTATAAATTCAGTGTTCCCATTGATTTTAATGTGAAAAAGAGGAAAAACTGCACTTTTCAAGGAAAATTTTCCACCAAGCAGGAAGTACCTATTTTGTTTTGAAGTGAACATTTTTACACATCCCTATCTG
Source organism: Rhinophrynus dorsalis (assembly GCA_037306005.1). Lineage (NCBI taxonomy): Eukaryota > Metazoa > Chordata > Amphibia > Anura > Rhinophrynidae > Rhinophrynus > Rhinophrynus dorsalis. Next base: position 159,176,085 of record CM074719.1, read on the forward strand.
TGGGAGAATTTCTAGAAGAAACCAGTGTGGTCACCTGTAGTGGAATCCATTCCTAAATTAGTAGCCTAAAAAGATTCTGATAATTTGAGTTTGTTATTTACATTGTAAGCTCAAATTTGAGGAAGAAATAGAAAATGGGGGCTTTGTCATATGTCCCTTGTTGCCACTAAGGGGATAATGTATGATTGGAACAAACAGTGCACAATTTAACTTAGACACAAAAGAAAGAGGAGCAATTCCAGAGCAAACAATCTGCACATCAGGGGACAGGTCAAAATTACCAAAATTGTGCTTAATTTAAATGGGGCTTATACCTCTTTAAAACTAAAGAATTCTGCATCACTTTGCCCTGGATCTTAAATGCCAGAGGAGTAGGTATTGCAATTCAAAGCAATGCGTTGGGCACCCTTCTGCCAGTAAAAGGGTTAAAACACATTTTAAATAGATGGGAATATTAATATGATACAATAGGTTTGCTTGTGTGAGTGCATGTAAAATAGCACTTTGCATAATGTGTTAAAGTTGCACTTTACTACAGTGATTTTTTCGGTAATGTGGAAATGTGATGTCATTGGTGGGCTGAGCCAAACATACTACTTTCGTGTACATGATTTATCACAGTTTTTTTTCCACAATAGCGACATTCATTTTTGTTTGCGTGATTTTCCTCCGTGAATTTCCTGTGGCCTAATCTCCACCTTTCCTAATCTAATCTGGTGTTTTTTGTAACCATATGGTTTATTGTAGACATATTGTTGTTATTATTATCCTTTATTTATCTAGATCAGATTTATTCCACAGAGCAGGGAAAGTAGGAAACCTCCATTGCAGCTCCCTAGTGTTAGCTTCCATCGCCGGCAGCTGCACCCTGGGTACTCAGTAGATTATGATAATGTTAGTTCATACCAGCACACACACTCTAACCGCCCTCTAGCATGTGTGGGGAAATGTAAGGGTATGCCACTATCCACTGTGCCTTGTCAGTACATAGTGTATAATAAGTTATAGAGGAATAAAATGCATCTACTTTCTTACCCTTGGTGCAGATGGCATTAAGGGGAGAACTTTAGGAATACATAGCTTGGTGAGTTGGGGTTAGGCAGGAATAGAGCTAAGAAATTGGTTCCAGTGTCTGGTTTAGAGCAGAATCGTGTTAGATGGAATCCAATCTGACATTTCTGCGGTGAAACAGATTTCATCACGCATCATGGATGAGTGCAGAGTTTCTCTCTGGACCTTATTCATCAAGCTAAAGAAATGCAATCTGGAGCAAACTACCTGCACCATTGGTGGAAGTAATTAAAATTCCCACTGCTTTAAAAGGGACTTTTAACCTCTTGAATGCTAGAAGGGTCTCATACTCATTGCAACACCACATTTAGATTAATGTGAATTTTGCATAATTTTTATTTAGATTTTTCCAGAATTGCACCTCTTTAGCTTGATGAAATAGGGTTTATAGATAGACTTTATGAATAAAGCAAACTGGAGCAATCCAGGGGCAAACAAACTGAACTCTCCAGCATCCAGGGGGTTAAAGGCCCAGTTTAAATAAATGTTGGCAGTGTTTATTTCTCCCAAAATGATGCAGTTGGTTTGCTCCAGAATTGCTCCAGTTTTTACACATAAGGCCCTCTGTGTGTGTATGAGTACTTTCCTTTTCCTTTCTGAGATAACATACAGTGATTAATGTTCCAAAAGTAATACAATTCATTAGTATCTATCTACGACCTCTGCACTTCATATGTACTAGAGTACAGTTGGGCAACCTGAGTCCATCTAGCTGTTTAGGACTACCTTTCCCATCATCTCAGACCAGTTCTACTCCTCATGAGCTGGCGGTCCTCAGGTTGCCAATCCCTGAACTAGAGCTCTGTAGCGCATACCAGCAGACACAGTCTGCTGTCATTAAGACTTAAAGACATATTAATGTTTCAAAATAAAATCAGCTCCAATTAATCTTCATAGTATATGGGCCATGGACAGTGTTATTTGAGTACTGTCTGAGTTGTAGTTCAAGAGTAATTGAATGATAAAGTATTCCCCCTCCTGCCCCTTTTACTGCTATAACACTGCTCACCTCAGAGCAGCAAGACTATCCGGATGGATCAAAGAAAGGGACAATCTTCAGTGAGCGTAAGGAAAAACCTGTCAAGGGGGGCAGGGTTTTCATTATGCTCACAGTAAGAAGATTGTCTCTTGCTGCAAGCTGTCTGGTCCCAGGACTAGATTCCACATCTGAGGGGAGGTGGCTTACACTAGGTAAAAGGGGCAGGAGGGGGACACTTTATCATTCAATTATTATTGAACTACAACTCTGACAGTATTTAAGATTAATTGGCGCTACTTTTATTTTGAAACATTATTATCCCTTTAATTGCCAGCAGGTCCTTTAGGCCTGGCCTATAGCCATACCTGGGAAACTTCACACATGGCTGAGGTTGGGAGTGTTTAAATGATGTGATCTGCATCATAGGATGGACAGGGGTTTAACTGAGTTTGGCAGGGTTGAAAAGGTAAGAGGGGAAACTTGTTTTGAAGTGGGTTGAGAAGTGGGCGGAATGAGGCAGCAATGGGTGGAATAGGCAGGGAAAGTGGGCACGGTTCCCACTGAATATAAGAAACCAAAAACTCAGCCTCTGTCCCTACAGGCCTTCACCTTCACGGATAACTAGGCTCCAGGAAGAAAGTATAGGAATTGGTCAACTGTTCCTGAATTCATGTTTTTTCATATTTTAACCCTTTAAGGGGAAAATGGGTGTTCAACACATAACTAAACAATGTGTTGTGTACCCTTTGGTCCTTACAGGATTGAAAAATCTAAAGTGTACTGTATTGTCGTATGCAATTCTGGCTTCAAACCGAAAGTAAACACATCTCTAAAAACCACTGCAGCATTCCAGGGGTTAAAAAAGTAAATGTAAATTTGTCCTTTATGGTGTAGTTGGTTTGCTCCAGAATAGCTCCTATTTTTTTGCCTTCTGAAGTAGGCCCTAAATCACAGCTTAATGCATATAACTGGAATCTATAATGACAGTTTGTGCCAGTTAGAACAGAATTTAACGGACAGATAAATCACTACAATTAATGTGTTATCAGGTTATTACTACTGTTTTGCATAATTACTTTTAAGATTGTCAATATCCATATTTCTAATATTATGGAAGTATAGGACACAGTAGGGGGAGATTACTGATTTGATTCTGCTTTAAAATAAGTAGTGGAACTGTATTTTATGTGCTGCGTCTACCTGTGGTGTATGTACTAAACTATCTATTCCCAAAATGTTCCCATTAAAGGAGAAGAAACTAAAAATAACCCTACCGTTAATATGGATAGAAAATTCTATTGGTCTTGGTGAATTGTGCCTTTGTTTAAGACATAATATGTTCAGTTAGTTCTGGATATCATGTCTATGGAGGTGGACATAACAGTTGTTGGCATTTTTTAAACTGAAGCAAGCAGAGTGTATAAGCCTGCTTAACTCTTTGAGTGCCAGAGGGGTACGCAATGCATTGCAAAGCAATGCATTGCGTACCCCTCTGGTACTCAAGGGGTTAAACCCAGAGGGGTATCCATTGCATTGCTTGCAGAAGGGAAACGGGCACTGTTCTCTTAGTTACACATACTTTTTAACTTTTTGATTCTTATTCTTGTGGGCTCCCATTAACTGGCCTCCTTGTGCAATGATAGCCCAGTTCACAGACTAATTTCAAGACATTGAACCTGTGGAAGCTGACTTTCTAAGTCTGTACATCACAGTTGAGCCCTCTGAAGTTCTTCACTGTACTGTAAATGGGAATCTGAAGGCTACATATCTTTAGAAACATGTGGGAGACTACAGTGAAGGATCAGTGGGCTTTGAGGGTAATTTCAGAAGGGTACTACATAGACTTCAAATTGCTTCCTCCTCAGAGTTTCATATTGTTATCACAATCTGCCTCAGGGTCATCTGTTTCTTTATTCAGCATCTTCTCTGCTAGAAAATAAGCTGTTGTCCCCTGTTCCATCACAGGAGCTCTTCCCTGGATTTTACTCAAATCTTTTCATCGTTCCCAAAAAAAGATGGTGACTTCCATCCCATCCTAGACTTAAAGTGCCTCAACCGCTTTGTGTTAGTTCTGCAATTCAAAATGGAGTCTCTGCTCTCTGTCATCACAACTGTGTGTCCAGGGAAGTCCATAGCCTCCCTAGACCTCCAGGATGCCTACCTTTACATTCTAGTTCACCCAGATCATCAGTGAGTTCTGCGTTTGCTTTTCTGGAAAGTCACTTTCAGTTCACCAACCTCCCTTTTTGTCTGGTGTCCAACCTGAGGATCTTTTCATGATCATGTCCACTTTGGCAGCTCGCATCAGCTCTCAAGGAATCTCCATGATCTATCTGCTTTCCCAGATCCAGTGGTGTGTGTCAATTTCAAGAAATCATCCTGGGTTCTCTGTTTAGGTAATTTCTTTATTTCCTCTCACTTCTGCATTATCTGAACTGTGCTCAGAGACTTGTCTTTTTTTAAGTGTCCTGTCCTCCAGGAGGAGGCAACTTTACCTGTGATTCCTGTATTCCACTTGGATTAAGAAAAAATGATTTAATGCTAAGTTTACTAAAATCCCCTGTTCAATATGAAGATAAGCCATTGGCATAGAAGAAACATAATTTTAAATATGGCGAAGGGCAGCATTCTAAGCGTACGTGAGGAGTAATCACAGGGAAAAGATGATGAAGACCGATTAGTGCATACGAGATGGATTTGGGACAAATTCACTAGAATATTGGAAAACAGGACCCTTATTGACTCTTCAGACAGCCCCCCTGTTTGTGGTTCTCCCTGGCTGTTAGCTGAGGAGAGAGTTCAGAGCCACTGCCCGATGGTGTTGTTGGTTTTTGCCAGAATTGCTCCAGTTCTACTTGGTGCACCAGCCTCACTATCTTTTTATCAATGTCTAAACATCCTGTGCAAGAAATAATTACCCAGAACTCACTACTGTTTTATCTGTTGTACAGCGTTTAATCCTATAAGTTCCAAAGCAGTGCAGAGTGCATAGCGAATCAATGTGCTGCAGTTGCACGCTCCTTTTGTCCCTTAAGGGTGAAATACATCAGTTTGCTTTTCACAATAAAAGGAACCAGTTTTTATGATTATCCTCTTGAATGCTAGAGAGGTCTTCAATGTATTACAAGACCTTCTATTGTCTAGATTGTAAGCTCACAAGAGCAGGGTCCTCAAACCTTTTGTCTCATATTTTTGTGCCTATGTTATATATCTCATGTAATGTTTAATTGTATGTCAGCTTGTTTGTAATCCCATTGTATTATACAGAGCTGCGTAAACTGCTTGTGCTTTATAAATAAATAATAATAATTGCAAAGCAATGCCTTAGAGACTTTTCCAGTAATTCAAGGGGTTAATTTAGCAGACAAAAAAAAATTGAAGGCTGAACTATGTTATGAGATTTTATTCCTTTTTATATATTTCAGAGTTTTTCCACAGTAAAAGAGAGCTAAAATGCTTAGAGAAAGATCTATCTGAACATATAGCAGGTTACAGTAAAATTTATGTTGCGCTCCTTTTAGACAGGGAATAATATATGAACTTCGTGCTGCAATAAAATTGTTGCTCGTGCTAGCTCAGGATATACAGTGGCCAACTTACATAGTGCCAGCAGATGTCATTGCTGCCTTGAGGAAATACAGTCACAAGACAGAGGAAGCGAAGTAATAATGAGATTATCAATAAGGAGGCTGAGATAGAACTGGAAAATATAAATCCTGCTACTTTATTTCTCTCCAAATTTACATAATAGAAATGGATGGTTTTTAATGTCAGGACAGCTATGGATTGTAAGTTCTAACATTCCTTGAAGGAAGAAAAAGAAAAAATCCTTGACACGGAGCATTAACACAGGCAGAATGAGGTCGGGAAAAAATATCTTTGTCATAAAATCAGTATTGATGGAATAGAGAAAAGGTGGTAACTCAGGGCTCATTTACGCAACTGCTAGGCCCAGGCATAGTATAGTAGGTCCCATTAACCCCTTGGATTCTAGAGGTCCCCAATGCATTGTTACACATAGCCTCCCTACAAAGCGAGTTGACTAGCAACAGAAAACTGGATGTGACTAAGCTTCACAAGAGAATACTGCACCTTGCTCATCTGGATAGCTCAGTGGTAAAGTCCCTGACTATGGAGCCTATTGACCCTGCTGGGATTCGAACCTGCAACCACAAGGTTGCAGGTTAGAATCCCAGCAGGGTCAACTCAACCTTTCATTCTTCCGAGGTCAATAAATGAGTACCATTAATTGGGTAATAATAACATCTATTATTTCAGCTGCCAATTTGGTTAATTCCGAGAGCGTGCGCTGACAGCGCTTTGAGTCCCACTGGGAGAATGGCTCTATATAAATACTAGTTATTATTATTATTATTATTATTATAGTGTAGTGCCACCAGCACAATATGCCATCAAATGGAAGGTTCAAATTTGAGGAAGAAGAAGAACAACCTGATGCACATGAAATTGTCAATAGGACTATTTGAAAAATCTTTTAATGGAACCACTAGTGTGATTACATCCTGCCTGGCATTTTGAGAGGGATGGACTTAGCTGCATGACAATGTTAGTACCTAACTATAAGTTACATTAGTTACCTATTCAACAGATTCAGATACACCTGCCCTTAGACGTGGCTTAGCATTTGTATACTGCTTTTGTTTTTTATTCTAGATCTGCTGTGTTAATTGCCCATACACAAAGCAGAAAACAACAGTTACTATTGTTAAGAGCAATCTGGGCTGCGTGTTCTCCACTACAGATGGTTACAAAAATAAGGACAATCATTGGTGGTAGAATTCACCTGTACTAGTAACTTTAAAAAAATAATAATAATAATTACACCCATTTTCCCCTCTTCTAAAAGTAAGTATGATAGCTCATAGCAGCTTCACACAATATTCAGCTTGCATTCACTTCCTAGAATATTATTTGCTCATATTTAGATTTACTCAGTGTCCTGAAATTCAATGGAAGCGCTGTTGCTAGATCAGTCAATAGACAGCTATGACCAGTTGACCATAAACCTCCATAGACTGATGCAGAAACAGCATCACTCTAAAATGTCAGACCATTGAGGTACTGCACCCAGAAATGCAAGTTCAAGCTGCAATAACTTTCTCTTACGTTCAATATTATCGAACCAATTATGTTGAAGGTATCCAAAGGGTTAAAACAAGAGAACCAATCAGGTTGGATATCTTCACATAAATAGATAAATGACAATATTAAATTATTTTGAGAACTTTACACTATATTAGGTATTGACATGCTACTTTGCAGTAAAGAATTGACTAAAATAATCAATCCCGCATATTTGTACAAAAAAATATATAATTTATTAAATACGATATACTATATATAAAGTGTAAACAACAATGATATAAATGAGTGATCAGCAATTACAATAGATATAGTAACTCAAACCACAATTATCACCATTAGGATTACCAACAATTAAAGGGTTAACTACACATAGGTATATTCAGAGGTATTAGATAACAATAATTGAACTCGTCAGCACAGAAAATGATAATTGAGCCTTACAATTAATAAAATACAGTTGGCAGCAGCATATATGAATACCTCTGCCCCAGAAAGTGAATAAACTATGCTAATTGAGGTTTAAGGTATATTGTCAGGTGAGTAAACTTTAATATTAAGCCAGGTCCTCTGACAATTTCCTTATACCATATATAATAACCAAATTTAGAGAAGCTAACTGGAATAAAATCTCAGATTTAGATCACTAAAATGTAATTGTCTACCGATTTCAAATATTGCATACCTTCTGAATAAAACATATAAATTGCACTTAATATAGTCAATAATAGATAATATCAAGAATATGCTTAGAATCAATCTAATAATATTTGTCTAGAGAGTATACCAAACTTCATGCAACATATATCATACACATGACCTAAGTTGGATTTTGAATTTTTTAAACACTAATGAGTCTCCCATGTGGTGGCAGTTAGACAGCAGGCCCCCCAGTCCCTACACAGCTCTGAGATGGTATCACTCCGCAAATTATTCAAATACACTCCTAAGTTGGATTTTGAATTTTTTAAACACTGGAACACTGATGAGTCTTCCTTGCAGCAATCTTATGTAAAACCTATAGGGTACTCCAAGGGTTAATCCGCTTAGAAATATAGTATGCCACACCCAAGATGGCAACTTCTTTTGTCTAGTGTGAAGCTTCAATAAACTTCTCACTGTACAAAACTTTAGATCCAAAACCAACACAAAGAAAGCCAAGAAAAACATCTGTTAATAGACAGATAGCAGTTAAATGGTTAATAAATGGACTCAAAGAATTCCCCAGATCAAATATTCGCTATATAACCTTCCCAGAAACACACTATATTATTCTAGAAATATAAAGAATTATATTAACTAACATATAACAAGGATCTATATATCTCACTGCTATAACCTATTTTACTCTTATCTGGTAAAATATCACAATTTACCTACAATAAATGAATTCTGCTTAATTTCAGAATTTCTATAGCTAATATAGCTTATTATAATTGATCCCAAATGGGTGGCCAGTCCAATTAAGACAAATTATAAGAAAATTAGATTTCTTCAAATATAGAAGAAACATGTATATGATTCTGAAATTTTGCAAAATTTAAATAAGAAAATATATAGTTACCAGTCCAATAAGGTACTTCTTTGTAACTCTCATCAGTCAGCCAGAACCAGGAACCACAGGAAAGGAAAAACCAGCCAAGACTCCAGAGGAAAACCTTTTCTCTCTAAACGTGTAAATTTTTAATGTGAATTTACTCTTCTCAGAATCTGCTCTGAATGGTTAAAGAGCCATCTCTTTATTCAGTGACATCATGCATATTATTATCATAATTTTTGAAATTCTTCAAAACACTGGTAATGATGCTATGTACGCAAAAGAGGTTGCTGTTACTCCATACTAAAATTCACCTTGATAATAATTCCTATCAATAGACAATAAGGTGTTCTGGTTACTGTCATTAGATAAAAAAATGTCAAAGGTTATTCCATTGGATATCAATCTGTCACCCTAACAGACTTTCCCACATGGAAGAATATCTTTGTCTTAGACTTTTTGTGTCCAACTGGATATCAATAATCATAAAAGTCACCTAGATATTTTTCATTCCCATCTAGGTAAATAGAGGCATCTTTTGTCCAGAAGAATGAGCTATTTTAAACACAGATTTTTAGAGAATTTGGTTTAAAAGAAAAATTAACCATTTCCTCCCTATCATGGCAATGTCTCTGACACTATGGAACACAGGATTTTATTGTTCTTACCTGTTAAATCCTTTTCTTTATAATTCATATGGAACACAGGTCTCCCACCCAGTGAAAGGAACCTCTTTCAGTCTTAAACGTTGGGGATGCAGAGTCCTCTTAGGGTCTTTCTTCTGACGGTAAATTTCTTCCTTCTTCTCTTGTTCGCCTAGTTAGTGTGGCTTTGGTCACATTCATACTGGCTAGTAGGTGGTGTGAGGTTTGAGCTGGAGGAGTGGATAGGAGTTTTCACTTACAAAACTCTGACTTTTGAGATGTGTCCTGCCCTTCAAAGAGGGCCTCAACCTCATGGTACCTGTTTTCCATATGGATTATAGAGAAAAGGATTTAACAGGTAAGTACTAGGGGTGGGCGAAAAGTGGGAAAAATTTCCTGCATGACTTTTTGCAAAAAAACAGAAGATTTTTCTCTTTTTATCACCTAAGTTTTCTCCTTTTCTCCAGTGCTAAATTTTCCTCCATGTTGCCTATTCCAGCAAATTTATGTCTATTCCTACACATTTTTCTCCTATTCTAACATATTTTTCTCTTATTCAACATATTTTTCACCTGTGTTTCTTATGGTGCAACATTTCCCAGCACAATATTACTTCTTCTGAGGGTTGTAGTGGAGAAATAAGTAGCTGAAAGTCAAAGGTGTGAGTCCTACAGCAATATATACCTTGAAAATGTTCTTAGCATGCAGAGTGCATTGTCCTTTGCCCACAGCACTTACTTCATGCTTACCTGACGCTGGCATAAAGTCATGATGATGTCATGTGATAAAATAATAATAAAGTACAACCTACATTGTGGCAGATGTGTATGGTAGTGGTGGTGAGGGGACTGGCGTGGTGTGATTGATGGGACCTTGACAAACTGCATCCACCCTGGGAGGAGAGGGATCATCATTTATTGCACACGCTGCAGCAACCATTGCTGCAGTCAGTTTTTGAACTACCATTTTTTCACTGTCGTCCAATACAGGTCACTGGTACAATGGGAGGCGATCCGCCCCTTTAATAGGCAGGAACATTCATTCAAATGTATGCAGGGGGTGGAGCCTCCCCTCCTACTTAAGCTGCCTTCAGGCCAGAGCCAAGCCAGATTGATTTGTTCCTGTGTGCTGTGCACACCAGGTGGAGAACATCTCTCATTCAACTTTAGTTTTTTATTGTTTTCCTTCAAATATGGAATACCACCATTAGGCGGGTGACCATGGCTATGAATTGCCCTCTCCAAAGTGGCTAGTGCAGCTTCCAGGGATTTTCTGGTGGACCTTATGCCCTGAAGAGGGAACATCTTGTGTCAAGTAGCTTTCCTGCTGGGGAATTTTCCTCTGGTTAATTCCCTTTTAACATGGTTACCTGAAGACAGAAGTACTGCAGAAAGGTGAGCCACCCTTTGAGTGCTGAAGGTTCACTTGTCCCACAGTGTCCCTTCTTTGGGCATGTATTTGGGGGTTCTCATTATGCACTCCAGCACTCATAGGGTGTTTTTATTTCTATTGCTTGTATTTATGCAATGTCTGTGGTATTCCCTGGGTTTTGGAGCTTTGGGTTGTTATTCTCTCATGTTTTACATGTACTAGAAGTGTGTTTGGTGAACTTTTTCTTTCAAGTATACTTTATTAATATTTAATGTTCTGCGCCTTTAAGCGCGCTTTTACCCGCATAGACGCCATTGCTCCTTTACTGTGTATGGGTTTACACAGTGTGGGACGTATCTCTGGAACCGCTTGTCACAGCAACTTCAGAGAGGGCTCATTTTGTTGGTCTTCCCCTGCTCTATCATCCGGTAGCTAGATTCGGTGTGTTGGGAGTCTGGGGGGGCTTCGGGCACTGTTTTGGGGTACTTCTGAGGAAAACTACGATTCCCATGAGCGCCTATTTCGCGCTCGTTTTCTGATTGGCTACCGTCGTGGCAGCCATTTTGTGGTGTTTTTCTCAGCGAGTATACTACGCAGGGACCGAGCCTTCTCTCCTCTCAGCAGATTAACCCTTGGCTGGCCAGATAAGTCCGATTTTAGGCATTTCTGGGGTGAAACTTTAATCTTTCAAACTTTTACTGGGTGATTTTTCTTAGTGGAGTATATCTGACGCTGTGAGCATGTCTACTCCACTGGAGTCAGGGGCTAGACCTAAGACTAAAGAGGCTGGGGTGACCATTTCCCCCGTTGCGTTTTGCTCCTCTTGTCACTCTGGGCTGCCTAGAGAATTTTCAGGTCATTTATGCCCAAAATTTGCAGAACGTCAGGATAGCAACCCTGGGCTTCCCAGCCACACTATTGAGCCAACTTGGGTAAAAGAGTTTAAAGCTGCTATTAGGGATCTCAGATCCACTCTTCAACTCTTTCCCTCTCAGGTTCAGGGGGCTCTGCAAGTCTGGCAGACCCCCTCCACAATCAGGACCTCCCTGCCTAAGCCACAGGGAGCTCCTGATGTCACTGATTCTTCTGAAGAAGAACTCTTACAGGATTCTGATGCTGAGGAACTTACTGTTATTGAATCTAACAGGTCCATTGGGGACCCCTATGAGTGTGACCCTGAAGTTTCTGCTGAGGGTTTGATCAGAGCTGTGTTAACTACACTCAACCTTCCTCTGACTCAGGAATCTACTCATGATCCAACTGATGTTTTCCAAAAACCATCTAAGGCTGTGGTTTGTTTTCCTAATAACCCTACTCTTGCCCGTTTAGTCTGTGATGCGTGGAGGAATCCTGAAAAATGGGTAAGAGTAATGTGATGAGGGAGGGAGGGGGGATGAGAATGGTGCTACAACTGCGCTGGACAGCAACATGTACTAGAAATGGAGGCCTGGTAAGAATTGGTCAAGTATATGTAATGGTTTCTTGATAAAATGTTTTCCTCAAAAGAGTCCTCGTCACCTGATTTGATGTCTACGAACCGTTCTAGGCTTAGAATTTTGTTTGCTCTGGTCAGCCAGTGTGCAATCGTGGGGGCTAGAGTATGTTTCCAAAGGGCCAGAATACATAGTTTAGCTGCATTTAGCATCTGTTGGAAGAGAAATACTTCCTGTTTCAAATGAGGTGAATGTAGTGGAGTTGGTAGTAGGTTCAAACATATAGTTAGGGGGTCTGGAGAAAGCTGAACCCCTATCACTCAAGATATACATTTGAAAACTGTATTCCAAAAAGGGGATCTCACAGGGCAATCATATCATATGTGAAAATGTTCCAGATGATTTATGACATCTCCAGAAAGATTCTGAGACTGTGGGGTAAAAAGAATGTATTACAGAGGGAGTTCTATACCATCTATGTAGCAGTTTGAAATTGGACTCACAGATAAGTGCATTTCTGGAAATATGTATAATGTGTTAATAGCCTGAGACCATTGGCCAGGCTGTAGACTGAGGACTGTAGACTGGTGAGTAATTGATACATGGAGGACAGTCTATGGAGTGAATGTGAATCAGACATGTAGACCTCTTCAAAAGTGGTCAAGTCTCGTAACAAATTCTTACGGTGTATACTGTTGTGCATGTAGTTTTGTATTTGTCTATATGACCAATGTTCTGCTGCTGGTAGACGATATTTGTCCTGTAATGATGCAAATGGAAGAAGAGTGTTCCAGTGTAAGAGATTAGCTGTGCAGATATGTTGTTTATGCGGCCAGAGATTGAGGAAATCACAGCTTAAACCAGGAGAGAAAGCATGATTCATAAGAGTAGGCGTAATCCATGGCAGTGTGTGTAAAATTTGAGGTGCTGATATGTCTGTCAATAACTGTACCCCGAGTTTGGATGTTTCCACTGGCATATGTAAGATGCACAGCCTGATAATATACATGTATAAGAGGAACACCTAAACCTCCTACTTTCCTTTTCCTTGCCAAGGAGAGTATTTTCAATCTAAGAGATTTCTGTTGCCATATGGAGTTGTTAATGCTTCTCTGTAAATGTTTAATGTAGGCAGGTGTACATTATTTTAGGTATGATTACCATCTTTACAATGTCAATCCTACCCATCCAAGAGAATGGCTTATGTCTCCATTTATTAATTGTATTAGTGATAGAAGATAACAGGGGGGTATAGTTATATTTGAAACGTTGAGTCGGGGAAGATGGCAGCAGGCTTCCCAGGTATTTTAGGTGATGTTTGGCTATTTTAAATGGCATCGTATTTGATAGTAATGACATCTGGGGAGAAGCTACATTAATATTGAGAAGTTCTGATTTTTCCAGATTGGGTTTGAAGTTGGGTAGTAGACTAAAATTATCAAGTTCTTGTAAAATAGCTGGCAAGGAGGTTTGCGGGTTGTCGGCAAAGAGAGTCAATCAGTGTACCTTCGATTCTGTAGAAATTCCCGAAATCAGTGGGATGCGTCTAATACAGCAAGCCAGAACTTCCATAGTGAATATGAACAGAAGTGAAAGTGGACAGCCTAGTCTGGTTCCATTTTTTAGAAGAAATCTGTCAGAGAGCATGCCATTACACCGCCATTAACGTGGTGGATAGAAAGTTCCAGGATACTCTGTCGAAATCCTTTTCGGCATGAAGGGAGAGTAGACGTGTAGGTAGGTTAAAAGTTTGTGCGAGTTCAACAAGTTGGATGAGTTTCATGGTATTGTCCCTGGCTTCTCTTCCTTGGACAAATCCAGTCTGGCATGGGCAGAAACTTACTTACTCTGGTCGCAAGTATTTTGGCAAAAATGTTTTTGTCAATGTTTAATAGCGATATTGGGCAATAGCTGGATGGTTGAGTTGGATCTTTACCTGGTTTTAATAAAATGGTTATGTGGGCTTCTGTGAGTATGACATGGGATGCTACAGAGTCAGGAAACTCATTGAAAACTTATGTAAGGAGGGGAATCAGCAGGTGTAGGAATTTTTTTTTATAAAAGAGAAGAGGAAAACAATCAGGTCCCAGGGATTTATGAGGGGGCATATTTTTATTGGCCTTGGAGATGTCCTCAGGGGTAATGTCATTGTTCCAGGTCCTGGAGTTGTTCTGTAGGGAGAGTAGGCATTCTCGATTTGGTTATGTAATCCAACACATTCTCTTCTGTTGGTGCATGTTGTGCAGACGGAATATTGTAAAGAGAGGAGTAGAATTGTTGAAAAATTTGAGTTATGGAAGGGAAATCTTTGAAAATAGTACCATCTGGGGAGATAACACTATGTATGTAACATGGAAGGGTGGATTCCCTGAGTTGGGTAGCTAAAAGTTTACCCAATTTATTATCCCACTCATAATGATCCCTATTGATCTTATAAAAAAAAATGTCATGTGTTTTACTTAGGATATCTGTGATTTGAGTTCTAGTGGAGTGTAAGAGATCTAGGGACTTAGGGGTTCCAGAAAGCATGTGTTGTTGTTCTTGAACTAAGAGATTACTTAAGAGCCCATTTAATTTGATATTAGATTGTTTACGAAGTTGTGACTCAGTTTTATGTATAACCCTCTAACGTAGCACTTTAGTGCCTCCCATACACTCGTTGCCGAGGAGACAGAGGACAAATTTATATCTAATAATTCCGTGATAGCCTTCTCCATGTCAGCATGAATCTTCTTATTTTCCAATAGGTAAGGACTAAGTCTCCAAATCGAGTGTCTAGGTACAATCAGTGGGAGAATCAGCGTGAGTGTGATTATATAAGTGATTATATAAGTGATCCATGCGCGATTGTGATTTGATAGGTGCAGAGTAGAATGTGTAAATGTGTTTCTGTGTGTTGAGTGTCCTCCATGCATCAATCAATCCTGCTGAGTCTAAATTTTTAGCAATATTGCTAAGGTACGATTGAGGGTACGACCGGTTTCCCTGTAAAGCAGTCCAAAGCTGGTTTAAGAGAAATGTTAAGATCACCCCCAAATATCAATATGCCCTGTCTAAAAGATTTCATTGTGTCTAGGAATGCAGTTATAAAATGGTCCTGACCGGTATTAGGTGCATAAACATTTGCCAAAGTAATTTTCAGGTCCCCTATTTCACCTTTGACCAGAGCAAACCTATCATCATCCAACAAACTGACAAGTAGTTTGAAAGGTAATGATCTGTGAAGCAGTATTCCAGCACCCCTTTTTTTTTTTTACATCAGCGGAACTGAAGAATTGGTGAGGAAATATAGATTTAGCTAACTGAGGTCTAAAGGTAATTGGGAAATGTGTTTCCAGTAAGAAATATATTCCCCCCCCCCCATTTCTGACAGTCATTCAAAAGCATGCTTCTCTTTTGAGGTGAGTTGAGGCCCTTCACATTTAGGGATATTGTAGTAACCTCAAGACCTGCCATGAGAAGTATTGAGACAGAGAAAATCTTGTGTCACTGCGTGTATGGCTGTTAAGATAAATAGAGTCGCTTGTCCAGAGCAATAGGCACAGGTATTAAGTAGCATAGGAATAGGGAGGGGGATAAGGCAGTAAGATGAGCAAATGAAAAGATGCCCAAGACGAAGAGAAAGAAAAGAATAAAGAAGAAAAGAAAAGGAACAGAAGGTCAAACATGAGGCAGAGAATCGCCAACTGCCTCATTCCTGCACCAAATATTAGACATATTAAACTATTCAATATCAATGTAAATATGAACATATTTCTGAACATGGTGAAACAGCGGGAGAGGAATAATCACATTAGGGATAACATCACACTGCGTATACTCCGGCCCGTTGGTGGAATGATCAGTGACCGCGATCTCCCCCCCCAGGACACCGAGGACTCTATGCAGGTATAGATGTTTCCAAAGATAAAATATTGTGAAAGTCCAATGTCCTGTGTACCAGGGGGAGGAGCGCGGACCCCCACCACCCAATTGTAACTAGAGCACACGATGCCCAAACATGTGAGGGTTGAAAATAGCAATTTCAAACAACCTGATTAGCATTAAGACCATGATGTGCCATCCCGCGGCACCCACACCCAGTGACATGTAGCATGTAAAACCTCATGAGGAGAGGCCCTTGACCCCCCCAACCATGCGAGGAGAAGCCCCGGATCCCCCACACACGCAGAAGATCACCAATAAACAATGAATAATTAAGATCATTTAAACAAATCAACCAATGTGAAATAAAACATTAGGGACACGGTAAGGTGTCAATATAGTAAACCCCTAAGGTATGCATGAATATAATATAACTTAAAAACTGAAAAATCAGTTAGTGTAAAAAGGAACATTAACTCTTATATCAGGGTTTATTCAGAGGCAAAATTAAGTCTCAAGGAGAATAACAAGAGACCATTTTGTGGCCTGTAAGGGTCAACCTGGTCTGAAAGAGTCCTCCAAGTCATTATCTCTTTGGTGTTTGCGAGGAAGTTGTTTCGCCCATTCACGTGTCCCTGGAGGCCCGTCCGCCAGGAGATCTGCCACATTGTCCAGTGGATCTTGAATTTCCATCTTTGGGATATGTAATTCAATGCACAGATTTGCGACATCTTTTGGAGATTTGATAGCATGAGTTGTCCCATTGTATGATACCAGAAGAGCAAACAGAAATCCCCATCGGTATGCAATGTTTTTCTCCTTTAGTTTTTCCAAAAGAGGTTTATGTGCTCTTTGAAGTTGTAAAGTAAGAGAGGACAAATGAGAGTAAAGTTGAAGTTTGGTGCCTTCATAAATAATCGGTTTGGTTATCTGTGCTTTGCGCATTAGAGCGTCTTTTTGTGAAAACAACAGCAGGTTACAAATAACATCCCTCGGTCTCTCTTCATTTTTGGGACGTAATTGGGATATGCGGTGAATTTGTTCTATACTTATATCCTCCAGCAGCACAAGCAGTATCGAGGAAAAGATCTTTTGGGCAATACCCTTGAGGTTGGAGGATTGATAGGCCTCTGGCCTCTAATGCGCACATTGTTTCGGCTTCCTCGATTCTCAAGGTCATCAAGCTGGAGGCGTAATTTTCTGTCCTCTGCAGCATACGATAATTGTTGCAGTTCTATAGAGTGTTGGGAGGAGAACAGTTTCTCAGAGTAATCTTTCAGGTCGTAGACTCTGGCACCAATTTGATTCAGATCTTGCCTGATGTCCCTCATATATGAGCGAAGAGAGTCTCTCAGCTTGCAGACTATTTCTTCCAGATCCAGTCTGGAGGGGAGCAATTTAATATCATCCCTTGTGATGAAACGTTGCAAATCTTCTCTAGTAGGGAAGTGGTCTAGGTCTGCCTTAGTGAGGCTGAGTATAGCACTTCATGCCTTCCTGTCTCTGTTTGCGGCGGCCATCTTCCTTTTAGTGGGAGAGTTAGTGGGAGAAGTCGAGTCAGATGTTTTGCCAGCCGAATCCGATAAATATTCAGTCAGTGTCCGATATTCAGTAATCTTTGTGGATTTCGTCGTCTTTCCAGTCATAACTTACTTATCTCAACAAGGAGAAGAATTTCAATCATATAGCTGGGCATTTAGCTCATAAAAGCGAATATATGGGCCAGGAGCTCAGTCAGTGTGCTGCCATTCTGTTGCGCTGCCAGCCACGCCCCCTAAAATCCAAATTTGAATAAAACATCTCACGGCAGTAAAGTGCCCTTATTTTACTCTGCAGAATAAACCCTGCAATATATATTTTGCAGTGTTAAAGTGATAGTAATGTTTCACAAAAAGGCAACTCTGAATAATCTTCATAATATTTGGGCCATGGAGAGTGTTATTTCAATACTGTCAGTTGTAGTTCAAGAGTAAGGGCGGGACCCTTTCACCTAGTGTAAGCCACCTGTCCTCAGATGTGGAATCTCTTGAGTGGACAGGACACAGCAAGGGACAATCTTCTTACTATGAGCATAAGGAAAACCACGTCCCCCGCACTTGACAGGTTTTTCCTTATGCTGACTGAAGATTGTCCCTCTCTGAGATTCATCCAGACAGTTTTGCTGCTGTGAGGTGAGCAGTGTTACATCAGCAAAAGGGGCGGGAGGGGGATACTTTATCATTCCGTTACTCTTCAACTACAACTCTGACAGTATTGAAATAATGCTCTCCACAGGCCAAATACTATGAAGATTAATCGGAGCTGCTTTTTTTGTGAAACATTACTATCCCTTCAACAAGAGATGTTGTTTGGGGAGAATATTAAAGAGTTACAAGATGATCTTTAACCCCATGTGTGCGAGACATATGTCACTACATTGCCTACCCCTCTGGCACTGAAAGGGTTAATAGGTGTGTGTGTGTGTGTGTGTGTGTGTGTGTGTGTGTGTATATATATATATATATATATATATATATATATATATATATATATACGCATCACAAACTTCAACTTAAAAATAGGGAGAGTTAATACTCTGATTTTAATTCCCTACACAATCTGACAAAGTTCATGATTTATAACAATGATAATGTATTAAGGACTGTAGTAAATAAACATCCCTATATTGAAGTCTTCTTCACTAGCATTCAAGGGGTTAAAAACCAAATTTGGTAATTGTTCTTACAGTGCAGTTGGTTTATTTCGGAGTTATTCCAGTTTGTTTTTATATGTCAACTACATTGCCCTTTCAAAGGGGCAGTAAACCCTTATTATGAAAATATTCATATTGTAGGATTGGATCTGCTGAGTAAAACAGTGGTACTTTCACTACTGGGAGATTATTAAGTATTAGAGGGCAAACTTTCATTTTTTTGAGAGTTCAAGTCTAAGATTTTTGCAGTGTGTTGGCAGTGTTGTTGCAGTTTCCTACCCATGAAGAGCGGAGTGTCACAGTCACAGACACAAACTTTCCATATTAGGACTCAAGCTGTTAGAACAACGCAAGCTTGCTCTGTTATAACATCTGAAAGAGGCATCTGTCAGCATTGGGAGTTCCCTTATTTTACTCAACAGGAAAAAGGATTACAACATATATATTTTCATCATTAGAATGTACTGATCATTTAAGGATCAGAGAGGTTGCTTTGCAATGTGTTGTACGCTTCTCTAGTCCTTAACCCCTTGAGTGCCAGATGGGTATGCTCTGGAGAGTGTTGAGTAAGTGTTGTGTACCCCTCTGGCACTCTAAGCGTTAAAGGGTTGCTATTGTCTTGGTTTTTCTTCTGCAGAGTAACGATCCCCTCGGACTCCTACCCCCACCTTCTGCATTATCTAATATTTCACATGGCAACAACAAAGACGACAATGGATTCATTATAAATGTCACTTCCCTTCAGCCTCTTTGATAGGTCCAATATCACAGCTGACATAAATATCAAGGCTTGCTTGAAGCATGACACTAAAGAATGAATCAATAAAATCTGGATTAGTTTATTTTACATTCACTTTTCCTCTGCTGCTTTTATCTCAAACTGAAGAAAAACTTTTTTTGAGCAAACTTTAATATAAATAGCCTTGTACCAATGTCGGTGCTTTAGACCAGTGGTAGTTAACCAAGGACGAGAGTCATAAAGAGGTGGCAAAGTGGAGATGACGTCTACAGTGATATCACTTCTCCAATTCCTTGGTTATTTTATGGCTCCTATGCACTAAGATTTCTTCAACTTTGGAGATCTTAGTACATAGGCTCCATAGAATAACATAGGAACTGGAGAAGTCATCTCCACTCTGTAACCACTTAGTGAATCTCACCCAAGGTGTCAGAGACTACAGCTCCAATCACCCATTGCTGCTTGGTGAAGATGGGAGGTGTAGTCTCCAAGAGCTAAAGTGCCAAACAATGCCTATCCCTGCTTTAGCTCTCCATCGGTCTTTGAGCTATAATTCCTGTCACTGGCTGTTGACTGGGTGAGAGTAACAGTTGTAGTCCAGGGAAAGTTAACCTCTTGAGGACCAGAGTAGTGTACAAAGCATTTCTTGTCAATGTGTTGCACACCCCTTTTGTCCTCAAGGAGTTAAAGAGCTCCCAATCACTGACTTACAGTGTGATTCATATCAAACAACAGTATCAAAATCAAATACTGATTTGCATAAAAAGGAGTATTGAAGAGAGAGTGGATAATGTAATTTTGCCACTGTACAAATCATTGGTAAGACCTAGAATATGCAGTGCAGTTTTGGGCACCAGTTCTAAAAAAGGATATTCTAGAGGATACAGTGAAGAGCTACAAAATGTATTAAAAGGGGATCTATCAATAAATTGTATCAATTTCTGTTTTTAAATTGCTATTTGGCTGAAATCTAAGGAATAAATACTGCCATGCACCCTACTTCCAGACAGACTGCAGTTATCAGTCAGTCACTGTTCCTCTGCTCCCTTCCCTCTATTGAGCCTCCTCCGATGATGGAGGCTTTCTGCCTGTAAGCTGGAGCGATCTCTAACCAATGAGAGCTGGTAGTCACAGTCTGTCAGGAAGCAGGTTGCAGGGCGGTATTTATTACTTAGATTTTGGCCAAATAGCGTTTTAAAAACAGAAATTGATACAAGATTACACCTAATCTCTATGTAACCTACATATTAAGACAATCTTGTATAGGGGTGATAGATCCCCTTTAAGGGAATGGAGGAAACTCTACCCAAACTTAGTTTATTTAATCTAGAGTTTGCACACAAAATGTGAGAGGCTTCTGTGGATGGAAAACAGCACAATGGCCTGTTTTATGGCTAGTCACGTCTCAGACGCATCACGTTTTAGCTTTCTAGTGCCATCACAGAGGAGACATTTACACATACATATTAGACTAATCCGACCAGCAAGGAGTCCACGTCTGGATTACCCTTATTATTATTATCCAGCTGCACCCTCCTGACGAGGCCCAACAAGGCCAAAGCGTACATGGGAGCTTAGCTGGTGTTCCCATGTGGGGGGACTTGCCCATCATTTTGGAACTAGACTGCCTTTTTGGACGGGATTGTCTAATATGTACGTGTAAATTTCTCCTCTGTAATGGCACTAGAGAGGTAAAACGTGATGCTTCTGAGTGGTGACTAGCATAGAACAGACCATTGTGCTGTTGTTCATCCTCAGAAGCCTCTTACATTTTGCATGCTTATTTTGTATACTCTTAGGGAGTCTCCCTAAAAGTGAAGGGTAATCCAGACGTGGACCCATTGCTCTCAGTGCCTAGAGAATCCAGCTGTAGCCTCCTGACGAGGCCCAGCAAGGCCAAAGCATACATCGGAGGTTAGCTGGTGTTCCCGTGTGGGGGGACTTGCCCATCATTTTGGATCTAGACTGCCTTTTTGGGTGGGATTGTCTAATATGTACGTGGAAATTTCTCCTCTGTAATGGCACTAGAGAGCTAAAACATGATGCTTCTGAGCAGTGACTAGCCGTAGAACAGGCCATTGTGCTGCTGTTCTTCTTCAGAAGCCTCTCACATTTTGCATGCTTATTTAATCTAGAGAAAAGATGTCTAAGAGGGGATCTTGGTACATTGTATATGTGAGGTCAGTACAAGGATCTCTTTAGTGTGCTATTTGTTCCAAAGCCAATTCAAATAACTAGGACCACCCCTGATGATCAGTAGAGGTTTCATCTTCAAGAGATGAAGGAGTTGTTTACAGTAAGGTCTGTTAAATTGTTTAATTCTTTGTTCAAGGATGTGGCAATTACAGATTCAATGGATACATTTTAAAAGAATATTAGACAAATTTCTAGCAAGAATGAACTTAGAGGAATATAATGTGTAAAACTGTTTTTAGTAGGTAAAACTGGAAGTTCTGGTAAATAGACTAATACTCATTTTGGAGGAAGGAAGCTTTATATAATTCTAATTTTCTGGGTTATAATGAGGCATAGGGTGAACTTCATGGACTTGTTTTTCAACCTAATTTACTATGTAACTATGTATATGTACCTATAGATATCTGTGTGTATAAATGACTTTATTATAGTGCAGTTCATGAGGCTCAGCAACCTTACACTAGGAGAAATGGCACTGCAGCTCCCATTTTAGTTTTAGGACAAAGGTTTAAGATCCAGTATAACTGAGGCACCCCCTTTTCAGACTAATGTGATAGTCCATGCAGTGATGCAGGATAGTACCTAAGCCCTCTGTGGCAGCAGGCAGGCCTCTACCTAAAATTGTAGAAATCCCATTAAATCTATCCAAAACACATGCTGAGACCAAATCAGAGTCATTCTGCATTACCCCTGGCCCGCTGCAGTACAACACTGGCCTATGGTCCTTGCTGAAACTTATGGTCAGACCTCTGACAAGCTTCTCAACATGTTAGAGACCTCTCTAACAATGAAGAACGTGAAATGGGTGAACTCTGCAGTGAGATTCTGTGGTATAATGCCTTAGGTGGATCGTTGGCGGCCTTGCCCATTACATTTCCATGGACCTTATACAGTAGCCTAGGTTACCTAGTGGTAAATCCAACTCTGCTCTAAGTACAGAAATGTTCACTTTCAGTCCATAAGGTCCACAGTCTTATAAAATGTACCCCCTCTTGTTTTATTCTTTTTCTAGAGCATACCATTTTGCTGCCTGGGGTGTTCCATTTGCACTTTCCTGCATTCCCCTTTTTGGAGACTACTATGGCCCTGCCGGAGCATGGTGGTAAGTGTTTTGAATGTTTAGCAACTGAGCCAATGTATTCTACAGTCAAGGCAGGTTATATAAATATAACCTCATTGCAATGCATTGCACACTCCTATGGTCCTTAACGTTTTGAGTGCCAGAGGGGTATGCAACTGATTAGCAATGCATTGTATACCCCTCTGGCACTCAAAGAGTTAAGTGATTACAAGTTGTCCTCTACTCTGTATACTACTTTTCAAACAGGCTTTACAATACATCTGTTACTACAGGCCCCACTGCTCATCATGAGGATCTTGCTATCTCTTAATGAGTTTGGTTGATTGATAGGTGGCTATTAAAGAGTAATTTAGCTTGCGTTTAGTGTTGCAAAATCATCTGGGTAACTGAATTCCATTTCTAAGTTAAAAACAATGGACAGGCTGGATGGGCCAATTGGTTCTTATCTGCCATCAAAATCTTTGTTTCTATAAGAAATTCTGTGTGATTAGCAACTTGAGAGCCATGGATAGGGCAGTACTCACTAAAAGCTACTTTTGCCTAAACTTCTATCAGACTCGTTATAAAAATGTGAGAACAAACATTTTTTTCTGAAGAAAGGAAAAAGAGAAAGTATTCTCTGTATTGCACACCTAAAAACTCTTTTATTGGCATAAATACACCTATATATAGAACAGGAAAGGAAGACTAAGGGCAAAATCTATGTCTTATTTCTTTATTGGATAAAACTTAGCTTTTATTAGTTAAACTTAAAATGTGTTTGCTAACAATAAACCTTTATACAGGATCACATACTAATTAATATGCCCTTTGATATAGGAGCAATTCTGGGGAAAACCAGTTGCATCACAGGGGAGAACAAAAGTTCCCTTTGTCTTAAATGGGGATTTTAATCCTCTTAATGCTAGACAAGACTCCAACACATTGCAAAGCAGGGCACTGGAGACCTCTCTAGCATTCAAGGGGTTAAAAGTTCCATTTAAATTAATGGGAATTGAATTTAGTTAATAAAAAAAACAGCTACTGGCTGGAGTGGACAACTGTACTTTTAATGTAGAATGGATAACTACAACGGAGGGAGTTAAAGAAACAATAGCAGGAAGTAGTCATTTGTAAGTGGGATAGGCTTAGCCGGGAACTCTCCGGATTTGCCCCACAGACTGTGTTCTTTGCTTCTGATTATCGGGTCTCCAGGGCAGAGTCCGATTCTCAGAATGTGGGCAGTTTTTATCAAACTCTGCCCACTTCTGCATCTTCCCAGTCTGTTGCTCCCACTCCCCGCCCACTTCTCCTCCTTCCCCAGCCTTCTTCTACTCTGGGCAGTATTTTAAGCCCTGCCCCTACTCATGATTAAGCCACTTCCCTTTTCAAATCGAATTGCATCATTTTTTTACTCCCAGCAGCACCACAGGACTCTCCTCCAGGGAGTCCACAAGAAGAAGTTCCCAGGTATGGGGATAGGGGAAACACTGATGCCTTTCATGCCTATACTTGGCTCTTCCTCAGCTTTTATTTAAAAGTTGGTTTGTGCTAGTTCTTCTTAGTATATCACACTTATTGTAGATAAAGTCTTTAGGAGGCAGGTCTGAGATCATGGTGTCTTGGAATCATCCTCATTTACAGCTATCTGTCCCCTCTCTCAGAAATCAGTAATGGATAGTTTCCTTAACACCGCAGCTCATACTACAGCAGTGTGTGTCTCCCACTAGCCACCTTACCATACTAGTTGAGTGGGCTCCCCATGATCACTTGCCTCTCGCCACTGCCCTTGGAGAAGTTGGGTAAATCCACACTGATATTTTAAAAGTTCTAAGGACCCCACCTCCTGCGACAACCCCCCTACAAAGAAAAAATGACTGAAACTCTTCCAACTACCAAAACCATAGGTTAACTAAAACCATCAGTCTCCCAAACAACTGGACAATAATGCAATCAAAGAGGAAGGAAGGGAAGCTCTTTCCATGCTGGCCAAGTCATAAGAGAAAGCCAGAAGGGGGAAGCTTCCTTAACACTACAAGGGGAACCCACCCCAGCTCTCGCATACTTACCCATAACTCCCTACTAAAACACCACCTACCTACCTGCCTAGCTTAGCTACGCCTAGCTCTGAAGGTTTTTAAAATGTGTAACTTTAGAACTCATAGCCTCCTTAAATAACTTATTTCCCAAAGTCAACATGCCCAAATGGTCATTCTTTTGAAATCAGATATTCTACTCTCTTTTTGCCCACATTTATGTCTTTAAGGGAAGGAGTGTGACCTGTGAAGGGACATGATAATGTGAGGGTGTGGTATAATGTGTATGGGGTGGATGCATGCACTTGGATTGGCCTTGGGCAGCTGATCCGGAGAGTTCACAGGTATGCTAATTTACCACTGCTGTCTAGCATTTAATGGGTTAAAAGTCTCATTTAAATCAAGAGGAACTTGTAATTGGCTCCTCTGGTGCAGTTGGTTTGCTCCAGAATGACTCCAGTTTTCTATTGACCATAAGGTCCCTAGACCATTTCAGCTATTTGGTAGTAGTCAGCTTTTCTTTGCTTGTAATGCATCTGCTAGGCAGCAGAGTGAGAAAAAGCTCAGAGGCAGCAAAAGCGTAACACAATTGTTTTTTCTCTGATCTCATTTTACAGCAGCCTCCTCCCTCCCAGTGCCCATGTATTCAGCAAACATGCCCCTCTCACCAAAATCTGCTGTGTTTTTCATTTGCCTTGGTCAAATGTGATGAGCAGCCTTATTAGGAGCTCACCCCACCACTGCATGCACACTGAGATTTCTTTGAATGTCACTCAAACATCTTCAAAGGCAATTTTATTAGTTTTCTGGTACCAAAACATTTTGACATATTGTACAAAAGAGACTCTGGCGCCCATGGGTATATGTACATTAATACTGTGTTTTTGAAGATTGTGATGTCTTTCATGGATGTTAATTCCTGTGGCTGGGAGTAGCATTTTCTATGCATGGTCTGGCTTCCGTTTTTCATTTCACCTAGAAGGGTGGCAGATAAATGCAATGAGTTGAAATATGTTGTTACTAGTTTTAAAGCCCTTGTACATGGGCCAACACTGGCAGCGCTGCAGTCATGCACAGTACTGATTGCCCGCACCGCTCCGTATCAGCCTCGGTATGGGCAGTCTGTACTGCGCATGACTGCAGTGCGCAGCCATCTCTACTGCGCATGACAGCTTCTGACAAACATAATAGCGAATTATAATATAGGATGGTTCAGAATACCCATAAGATCTGCTTAGAAATACTTAGAGGCATTATCACCAAAAAATTAAGAGGGTTCATAATGATTAAAATATTATGTATTCCTAGTCAATGTTTTTTTTTTTCCCTTTGGTGAGAAGGTTCTAAAATCTTTCCAAATTCTAAGTTAAAAAGTGGCTAAAAGTAGCTACAGTTATTAGGCCTGTTAAAAATAAATAAATAAATAAAATAAAAAGGGAGAATTGTTGGCGACAATCAACACTGCACCTTTGGGGAGAACACACACACAGCCACACGCATACTCATATACACAGATACATGCCCTGGGCCACACACACACACACACACACACACTTCCTAGTGTGACAGACTCATAAACACCCTGCTACACATCTACACAGCTTGCAGAAACACCCTGATATATACACACATACCTTGAGAGACATACACACCCTGACATAAGCACCCTGATACACGCTTTGAGACACATACATGCACACATACATGTCCTGACACACATATGACATATATACAAACACATTGTAAAGAAATATGTTGGATACCCCTCTGGCATTATATACATTTATAAATTAGTCTGTATAAACAATATGGATTAAATAATGGATTAAATTACATTAAAAGATGTCAGTAGGTTATGTGGTAAAATTCTTGGTAATGCCCCAGTAGCCTATAAGTGTCCATCTCTGGCCGTTTGGTACGTTGGGAGATGTATGCACTTCATTGGTGGACCTCTTTAGTATTCAGTGGGTTAAAAGCCTAATTTAATTAAATGTAAATTTGGGGAATGTTTCTTTGTCCCCTTTAGTACAATTGGTTTAGCTGACTGAATTGTACCTTGTGAATGTTCTTTTGTGTAAAGTTGTACTATGGGGAATATTCATTTTCTGTCCTTGACTTCCAAGCAGTACAATAGAAGCACAAGGCGGTTCAGTGGTACACAATAGACCATTCCCCATGTAGATGAATTTGGGTCTTTGTTTTCTTTCTCCGCTCCAGATAACTGTCTACCTCAGTCTCTATGTTTGATATATTAATCACATACGCATTTGGTAGAACGCTTCACTGTATAGCTCAACTCATGTCAGGGGACAAATGAAAATGTTCATTGATTTAAATGTTTAGTGATGCATTGTAGACATCTCCAGTACACAAGGGTTTAAATGCCCCATTTAAATCTACAGGAATTTGGAAAAAAATAATTTGCCCCCCATGATGCAGTTGGTATGCTTATACTTGCTACCCACCATAGAGAGAAAAGTTTTAAATACCCTGTGCCCAGCATCTTCCCCATCAAACTAAGTGTACCATAAAGAATACTGTAAATACAAATTCCCCAAATTCCCTTTCATTTAAATGGGACTTTAAACCCTTTGAATTGTAAAGATGTCTTCAACGCACTGGACATCTATCATTCCACGGGTTAAAAGTTAATTTAAAACTTTGGGCATTTTTATTTGATACCTGTGGTGCACTTGGTTTGCCCCAGAATTGCAACACTTGTGGTTAGTACATCTGCTTCCATCCTCCCCAAAACAAGCTGGGCCTTATTCACCAAGCTAAAGGCAACTAATTCTGGAGCAAACCAGCTGCACCATGGGAGGGAGGGAAAATGCTGCAAAGTCCCTTTGATTTAAGTGGGGATTTTAAGTCCCTGAATCCTGGAGTTGAGAGTTTTTCACTGGTTTTATCTACCAGTTTTTCCTTAGATTTCAGTTATCAGTTGCAAGGTTCTAGGCCAGTAATAGAGTGAGAACAGCGTGATTGGCAATGCTGAAAATATGCTTTTATAGGTAAGGCTATTGTATTTCATTAGGGGTATGTAACAAATATGTGCACAGCCCATACTGTTGTTAGAATTATCATCAAATATTTATAAAGCACCAGCATTTTCTGCTGGGCCATCAACAGGCTTGGATTTAAGGATTTTCCTGATTAAGCATAAGTTAATCAATGGCTTGTTAATATTGATTGGTCCACCTGTGGGCAAACAAGGAAATCTTTAAATCTTTGATTGCTGGTGGCCCTAGAGTATCGAACTTGGACACCCCTGTACTAGGGAATAGATAAACTGAGACAGCAAAATTAGATCATATAATGCAAAAAGATCAGAGGGTAAGCTGACATACCTCACCTCTAACCAGGGACACATAGGAAGTATGCGTATATCAGGGCTGCATGGAAATTAAAATTTTTCATGTGGTTTTAGATGAGCATTGGTCAGAGTGCACTGCTAATGAGATCTTACATTTTAGAGGAAGGCTGGGTAGGACACACAAAGTGTAAATGTTACATGTGTATCTATATCAGAGTCTCTCAATAACTCTCCACAAATACCAACAATGGTGTAGGTTTTCTCGATTTCCCTGCCTACTACCAGGTGTATAATTAATGGATCTTTCTGGCTGATGTTTTCACATGGGCTCAGGCAGGGAAATCCACAAAATCTGCACTGTTCGGGGTATTTGAGGACTATGGTTAAGAAGCATTTAGACCTGTCCTCAGGCTTCATCAATCATGCAGGGTTTCATGATCTCCTCACACAAACACAATTGAATCAATTAGTTTCTCAATCATTCTGGAGGATCTGCACAAGTTACATATTCATTTGTGTTTGAGGGCATCCTGAAAACATGCACTGCTGGGTGGGGGCTTGTACACAAATTTGCTCTAACCTATATAGTAGCACTCACAATGATCTTTGTTCTGACCCTATGTGCTCAAACAAACGCAATTGTATACAAAGGTGCACAGCGCTACCCAGCACGATACCAGTCAGGGGCATCCCATCATTTACGCCACCCCTGGTGTAAACTTTGCTCTTTGGGGCTTATTCATCAATATAAAGAGATGCAACTTTGGAGTGAACCAACTATAACATATGGGGCTGGAGAGAGAAAATGATCATTGATTTGAATAAAGTGTTTAACCCCTTGATCACTAGAGAGGTATCCAGTCCAATGCTTTGGAGAGCCCTCTAGTTCTCAGGGGTTACAAGTCTCATTTGAATCAATGTGAATATATGGAATTTTTGTTTCAACTTGAAGGTACAGATGGTTTTCCCAGAATTGTACCTTATTTGGTTGATGAATACAGTCCACTGTTCCTCATCATGCAGTTTGTAACTATCCTGTGCCTGGATATAAGGAACAGCATATCCAGAAATGCCCATTGAGTACATATTGTTCATCCTTGGCATATGAGAAGTAAAGCCTCCATTTTGCTGCACAGAGAGCTTTGTATATAAACACTAAGGAGGCATAGGCCGCTTAGCACCTAGAAACTGGCCTATGAGCCGAAACAGACATCGCATTGCTTTCTGCATGCTCCACGTTGTGTGTTTAATGTTATGCAGTGAGCACAATACTGAGAGGTACTTGCAGTGCAGAAATAGATATGGGTTAAGTTGGCTGAACCAATTAAGTATTGTCTATTACACAGAATTTCCTTTGTGGCCTTTGTAAAGATGCATTGAGTCAACCTTTCACATTCCCTTTCCCCTATAGTGAATGACTGTTCTTTTCTCTTCCAGCTGGATTACAGATGAGCATGTTGCCTGGAGATTTGTCATGTGAGTACATTTTGGTTCTAGGATCTGATGGTTTCCATTCCATATATATTATTTTAGTTTTAGGGGTG
The DNA here is from genome assembly GCA_037306005.1 of Rhinophrynus dorsalis. NCBI lineage: Eukaryota > Metazoa > Chordata > Amphibia > Anura > Rhinophrynidae > Rhinophrynus > Rhinophrynus dorsalis. The sequence continues at coordinate 159,205,667 of CM074719.1, forward strand.
TTAATCCATTGCATGCTAGAGAGACCACCAACTAATTGTAAATTTTAATGATTTGAATGCAAAATAGATCTCTAACACATTGCAATGTTTCTAGCATCCAATGAGTATTTGTACTCTTAGTTTGATATCCCCTTATCTATTAGGCACCCCTACTTTTTGAACGGGAAAATAAATGCTGTAACATTCATCAACTAGTGTGTGTGTGTAAACGTTTATAGGATGGGGGGCAACAGAGTAATTTTAATGTCTAGGAATAACTAGCATTTTTAGAGGCTATCTCATTTCAGGGTGCCTCAGCCGTGGTGCTTATCTTTTTGACAGATTCAAAAGGGAACCAACAGAATTTTTGGTTGCACACGTGCCAGATGCTAAATAAATTGCATTTTAAAGGACTGCCCTGTATTACATCCTGCATTGGTGTGTCTGTGCCTCATGCAAGCACACAGTTGCAATGTTACATATACAATGGAATTATCTCTCCACAATGCATGTGATGCAACACAGTGCTGGGCACAGGTGCACACCAGTAATAATGTAAGGGGTGTCAGGTTGCTTATATGCAGGATTAAGGAGTAATGGTGGCGTTTTTGATGTTGAAGTCTGAGGACATCCTCTCCTCTCCCCCATTTGCCCTCCCAAATGCATCACCAGCATTGCCACCTTATAGATAATCCTTATTGTATATGGCATAATGTGGCATCTTCATGGTAAAGTGATCACCACACATTGCCAGATACACTTCACCATTGCATCAACCCGTAGTGCATCTCCACTGTAGAATTAATTCTAATAATGAAGTGATACAAACCCCACATAGTTTAGAGCATGGAACCTGGGTATCTATCCAATACAACAGTCTACATCAGAGGTCTTTAGTATCTGTTTGATATTCCCTAGGGAATGTGATCAAGTCCCTTAGCCTTGAAGTTTTGAGACCTCTTTTTGGGCAGCTTTATCTTTGTGAGCCACCTCTATGCTTTTTTATGCTCAATATTGGTGTAACACTACACCTAAAGTAGCCCAACATATTTGTTTAGCACCTAAGGCTTTTAAAGCGGAACTATCATGCATATAAAAGTGCCCCCAAATTAATTCTTACCGTAGCGTTAAGCATATCAGTCTTTTTATTATCCTTACAAAGACCAGAATTATTTAAAGATCCAATTTCTTCGGATACTCACCAGCAGACGACAGCACAGACATCTTGCCGAAGAGGCATCTGTGCCCCACGCTGTCCATTCCTGTCTCCTCAACGATTTGCAAGGGGGGCATTGCATTGTACCTTGAGCTTGGGGTCATACCTAAGACTAAGGATGCTGGGGTCTCTGTACCCCTATTGTGCATTGCTCTTCCTGTCATTCAGGGTTACCTAGAAAATTCTCAGGTCATTTATGCCCAGCATATTCTGATGTCCCTGAGAGTCTTCCAGGGACCTCCCGCCATGCATTAGAGCCAGTTTGGGTGCAAGAGTTCAAGGCTGCTACTAGGGACCTTAGGTCCACATTGCAACTCTTTCCATCCCAGTTACAGGGGGTCTGCCAAGAATGGAAGTCAAGTCTTCCCTGCCAAAACCTCAGGGTGTACCTGACATGTCACATTCCTCTGAGGAGGAACTGCTGGTGGATTCAGATGTTGAGGAATTTTCTGCGGTGGGCTCCTCTCAGTTTTTTTGGGATCCTTTTGAGGCTGATCCTGAGCCCTCGCCTGAGGGCCTGATCAGGGCTGTTTTAAATACCCTAAACATTCCCTTAGTGCAGGAGGTTTCTTCTGACACTTCGGATATATTTCAGGAGCCTAAAAAGCCCCTTACTTGCTTTTCACCTAACCCCACTCTTGACTGCCTTGTGTCTGAAGAGTGGAAGTCTCCGGACAGAAAACTGTCTGTCTCCAAGAAATTTGCCAAGCTTTATCCCTTCTCTGAGGCTGTGCTTGCTCAGTGGATTCATCCCCCCAAAGTGGATGCTCCTATCTCCAAGCTACCTAAACCTGCTGCCTTGCCAGTGTCTGATGTGTCTGCTGTAAAGGACTGGACTGACAAGAAACTTGAGGTCTCCCTCAAGTCCATCTTTGCTACTGCTGGTACGGCCATGCATCCAGCATTCACTGCAGCATGGGTGAACCGGGCCATTGCGGTCTGGACTGAACAGCTCGCCCTTGTTGTTCGTCAGGATGCTCCTACTTCGGATATGTTGCACCTCCATGCCAACATTTCTGAAGCTCAGCACTATGTTTCTGCTGTGTTATTTGATGCCATCCGTTTGGTGGCTAGGGTTTCCACCATGTCTGTGGTTGCCAGAAGGGATCTTTGGCTCAAGATCTGGTCTGCTGACACTGCTTCCAAGACAGGATTGCTCTCCTTACATTTTCAAGGCACTTCTTTGTTTGGGCCAGATCTTAAGGATCTGATCATTGAGGCCACAGGGGGTAAGAGTACCCTTCTACCCTTGGTCCCTAGAAAGAAAACGCTGCTTAAGCATAACCGGTATTTTCATTCCTTTCAGAATGAGACACGTCTGGCAAACCAGATGGTTCCTTCAGCTCCGCGTACCTCCTCCAAGCCCAAACAGCAATGGAAGCCCAAGGTCTCCTCCAAGCCCAAAGCTTTCAAGCCTTCTTCAGCATGACTCACCGAACCCTGGTCCGCACTGTGCTGTGGGTGGTCGTCTGCACCACTATCACAGCATTTGGGAGGATTCAGTGGCGGCTTCTTTCCTTCTTATCTGCCTCAGGGAGCAGAGAAACGCCGCCTGTTCAATGGCACTATTCAGGCTCTTCTGGACAAGGATGTTCTAGAGCCGGTTCCAGTTCAGGTCAGAGGTATGGGTTTTTACTCAAACCTCTTTGTGGTCTCCAAGAAGGACGACGGTTGTTGTCCCATTTTCGACTTGAAGGATCTCAATTCCTTTGTGATTCGGACTCATTATCACCAGGAGTCTTTACGTACGGTGATTGCTGCTATGTCTTGGGGGAATTCCTTGCATCTCTGGATCTTAAGGACGCATATTTACACATCACCATTCATCCAGAGAGCTGGCAGTATCTCTGATTTGCTGCGACCGGGGGCATTTTCAGTTTTCAGCTCTTGCATTTGCTCTTACGACAGCTCCTCAAGTTTTCATCTGTGTGCTGGGAGCCTTAGTGTCCGTCCTCCACAGGGACAGCATCAGAGTTACTCTGTACATGGACGACCTGCTTCTGAAGGCCCCCTCTGCGGAACTTCTTCATCAGCAGGTTCAGCAATGCATTCATACTCTCACCCATCACGGATGGATCATCAACTGGGACAAATCAGAGCTTGTTCCATCCCAGCGTCTGGTCTTCCTGGGCTCCTCTTCAACACCCAGAAGAGCACGGTGTTTCTCACGGATGAGGTGGCTCACCAGATCACCCACAGGGTTTCTGCGGTCCTGGCTCAGGATCCAGTTCCAGCCAAGAAGCTGTCCTCGCTAGTGGGGAAATTCATTTCCACCATAGAAGCAGTACCGTTTGCCATGGAGCACACCAGGGAACTCCAGCGGTTTGTCATCCAGGTGTGCAGGGGTCAGCTGGACCTTCTGAAGATGTCTGTGTCCCTACCTCTTCATATGGAACTGAGTTTGTCGTGGTGGCTAGACCTCTCCAATCTGCTGAAGGGCAAGTCCTTCCTGGTATCCTTCTGGACCACAGTGACAACGGATGCCAGCTCCCTGGCTGGGGAGCGGTCCTGGGTCGCCTGAGCGCTCAGGGTCGATTGTCTCTGGAGGAATCTCTCCTTCCCATCAACATATTGGAGCTTCGGGCGATATTCCATGCCCTTCGTCATTGGACATCTCGGCTGGAAGACCATCCAGTCCGACAACACCACAGCCGTGGCTTACATCAACAAACAGGGAAGAACAAGAAGTCTCGCCTCTTGGTTAGAGGTCAAGGCTATTTTGTCCTGGTCAAAGGAACACGTTCCTGCCATATCCGAAGGGCACATTCCCGGCATAGACAACATCATGGCGGACTTCCTCGGTCGGCACACAGTGGACAGCTGAGAGTGGGAACTGCACCCAGAGGTGTTCACCGTCATTGTTCAGAAGTGGGGTCTTCCTTACATCGACCTGATGGCGACAAGACACAACAGGAAGGTTCCGAGGTTCTGCTCTCGATGGAGGGACCCTCTAGCTCTGGCTGTGGATGCCATGTCCATTCCTTGGTTATTTCATCTGGCCTATCTCTTTCCTCCCCTTCCCAATGTTGCACAGGGTTTTACGGAAATTACGACTGGAGTGCTGTCCAGTCATTCTGATTGCTCCGTACTGGCCTCGCCAAGCTTGGTTTCCAGAGCTTCTGGATCTGTCAGTGGCGGAGCCATTCTGGCTCCCTTGCCATCCTGATCTTCTTCTACAGGGTTACCTGTGGAAGGAGGATGTTCATCGGCTAGGTTTGACGGCTTGGAAATTGAATCCTCAATATTGAAGAAGAAAGGGTTTTCTTCTGGTGTGGTGGCTACTATGCTCAGTTCCCGCAAGCCTGTTTCTTCCAAGATCTACCATCGTGTCTTTTCGACCTTCCTATCTTGGTGTGCCGATAAGGACCTGTCTCAGGAGTTTGATCTGCCTACGGTCCTGGTCTTTTTGCAGGATGGTGTGGATAAAGGCCTCAGTTTGAGTTCCCCTAAGGTTCAGATGTCTGCTCTCTGTTTTCTTTCAGAGGCGCATTGCCATCCTTCCTGATGTCAAGGGTTTCTTCCAGGGCGTTGCTCATTCTAGTCCTTCCTGCAAGAATCCTGCTCCTCCGTGGGATCTTAATTTGGTTTTGGGCGTTCTTCAGCACTCTCCATTTGAGTCTTTGGCTACTATTCCTCTATGCCTGTTGACGTGGAAAATGGCCTTTCTCCTGACGAGTTCCTCCCCAAGGTGGTTTCAGAGTTCCACATTAATCAGGAGATTGTGGTGCCCTCTTTCTGCCCTGATCCCGCCTCTGGCAAGGAGAGGGATCTCCACTTGTTAGACGTGGTGCATTGTCTCAAGTTTTATGTACATCGCACTGAGTTTATCAGGCATTCTGACGCGTTGTTCGTCATTCCTGAGGGTCCTAGGGCAGGAAGACCTGCATCCAAAGTGACTATTGCTTCTTGGATCAAGTCCACTATCCGTAAGGCTTATGAGCTGAGGAAGAAGCCTCTCCCTTTCAGGGTCACGGCTCATTCTACACAATCTATTGCGGCCTCTTGGGCTTAAAAGAATCAGGCATCTGCTGATCAATTGTGCAGGGCTGCCACCTGGTCATATGTGCACACTTTTTTGAAACACTACCTTGTTGATGTGTTGGCACTGGCTTATGCCAGCTTTGGGAGAAAAATTCTGGAGGCAGTTTTGCTTGTCTAGGATTTTCTTTGGTTCTTGGTGCTTCCTTCACTTTTGAGCCCTGTTGGCTCTAGTTTAGTGTGCTGTGTAACAGTTGGGGTGTTGTTACCCCTGTTCAGTGTCCATTGACACTTCTTTGTTTTTTGGGCTATCTCTGATCTGATGGTTCATATCTGCTCTGGTGACTTTGGGGGCCTTGTGCCTGATCCTTGCCTTACTTCCCACCTCTGGGAAACTCAATGGTTGGACATCCCAAAGTTACCAGTAACCTGTATTGGAAGGCAGAGAAAAAAGGATTTTAGTCTTACCTGTTAAATCCTTTTCTCTTAGTCCATACAGGTTATTGGTCTCCCACCCTGTTAAGGAACTATGCTTGTCTCTCCTGTTGCAGACCGTGGGGGTCCTTCAGGGTCATGCTCACAGGAGTCTTCTTTCCCTTCCACGATCTAGTCAATAGTTAGAGTCTCAAATCTTTCTGGAGCTGGTTGGCTAGCTGCAGCCAAGGAGGGAAGGTAGGCTCCACCCCCTGCATACAATCCTAGAATTGCTCCTGCCTACAATTAAAGGGGTGGATCGCCTACCCAAAGTTACCAGTAACCTTCATGGACTAAGAGATAAGGATTTAACAGGTAAAACTAAAATCCTCTTTTTCAGACCTATACAGGAGTGAGCTCCATGGGGGAAATGTGTGGCCAGAAGATGTTGTTTTGGAAGGATAATGTAGGAACAAGGCTGGGGAAGCAGACAGTATGTGTGTAGCTTTGTAGTAGTTTACTTTTAAAAGGTTGCACGCGAAACAGTAAGCAACCTCATGACCCATTAAACATGTCGCTATAATAAAAAAGCGACATGAGAATCTCGCACTGCATGACAGCACAAGAGTCTCATGTCGAGTAGTGAAAGGTTGCATCTTGCTGAGCGAGATCTCCTCCAGACATCATAGTTTACTAAAGCAACACATTGTATATCGTCCGGTACTTTGAGGGTTAACTTTCAAGTGAAGATGATTATTGGCGCCATAAAATCTTGCTCCATGTGACAAAACTGTGTCCTGATAGAAAATATTTTCTTCAGTCAGCCTTCTTATTTTGTCACCTGACATGGAAGCTTTTTGCTTCAGTGTATCCATCCTGACTCCCAGAAAGAGAGAGTCCTGGGAGCACTGAAGCTTAATTTTCTGATGTCCGTTTTGGCAACGATTCAGAGATTGTCCCTTAAGGGATCACAGAAGCTTTACTAACCATTGTGCTTTGATGATTATGCTTAAACATATGATGCTTTAACCTAATCATCAAGGCACAATGGTTACTAAAGCTTCTGTGATCCCTTAAGCGGGCGATCTCCAAATCATTGCCAACGCAGGACATCAGTTGCTAAAATTTATGGAGCGGTGCATTTATAACCTGTGAAAGCAAGGCTGGTTGATCAACAGACAGAAGATTAAGCTTCAGCGCTCCCAGAACTCGCTCTTTCTGGGAGTCTGGCTGGATACACTCAAGCAAAAAGCTTCCATTTCAGGTGACAGAATAAGAAGACTGACTGAAGAAAATATTTTCTATCAGGACACAGTTTCATCACATGGAGCAAGACTTTATGGCGCCAATACGCATCTTCACTTTAAAGTTAACCCTCGAAGTACCAGAGGGATGTACAACGTGTTGCTTTAGTAAACTATGATGGCTGGAGATCTCTCAGCAAGGTGCGACCTTTCACTACACAACATGAGAATCTTGTGCTGTCATGCAGTGCGAGTTTCTCATGTCACTATTTTTATTATAGTGACATGGTTAATGGGCTTGAGGTTGCACTCTGTTTTTCATGCGACCTTTAAAAGGATAACCTTTGTAGCTTCCAGTGGAAGCAGGCTTAGATGGGTGGGTCTGTATCTACCAGGAACAAGATGGGGCAACAGATAAAATATGTGAGGGTCTAAGGCTCCGAGATGGACATTTTCAACGTTTTCATACCAAGTTAAAAAATGGTGATATTGCAGTCTTTTGCTTTGCGTTGTGCAAATTAACATTTCAGTAAAATGTATCCCTCCACTGGTTCCCAGAAAATCTTTCAGTTTACTTTTATTTATTTTAGTGCTGAGTTGCTCACCTTAGCTTTAACATTGGTTGACTTCTGTTTTTTTATATGACTACTTGTTGAAAAGTCCGTTTACACAGACCACAGTGTCACCTCTGCAGTCATGCGCAGTAGAGACTGCCCGCGCCGCACCTCATACAGCCGGGGTGCTCCGAATTCAGACTGGAGTCCCCTCTGCGCACCCCCCCCCCGGGACCACTTGGGCCTGGGAAGGTGAGCAGAGAGGACTCCGGTCTGAATTCGGAGCTCCCTGCTCCGTATCAGCTGCGGTGTGGGCAGTCTCAACTGCGCATGATTGCAGCGCGCGCAGCCATCTCTACTGCGCATGACGGCTTCTGACAAACATCCTTAGTGAATTATTATATAGGATACAGTAGTGGGCAACCAGTGGCCCTGTATCTGGGGGGCATTGTAAAGTTCTGGCTTTGTGGGCTAAAGCCCTTGGGTCTTGCTGCCCATTTGCGACAGGTAATGGTGCTAATCTCCCTGTCAGTAATGGTGAAATTGTGCTGCCTGATACATAAATAATGCTGTTGTTGGGTTACACTTCTTATTATGTTCAGCTGGGTAACACATTATTGTGGGGAGGAGGGGTTGCGGGTCCAACAACAGCTGATGCCCAGGCAAATTCAGTGGGTTTTGAATAAAGAATTGTCAGCAATGTGTTTGACACCACCCTAGCATTAAAGAGGTTAAAAATCCCCTTTAAATCAATGGAAAATGTTCATTTGACCCCTACAATGCAGTTGGTTTGCTCTAGAATTGCACCTCTGTAGCTTACTGAATTGCTCCTTAATCCTTTGAGTGCTAGAGAGATATCAAATGCATTGCAACACGATGCATTGGATACCGCTGTGGCACTCAAAGGGTTAAAGACATGAATACAAAAAAATACTCAATACTTTTATTTTGTTGATTTTTCTATTACTTTAGAGTGCTCTCACAGTGTGTTTGAGAGCAGTCTAGCATTCACGGTGTTAACAGTGACAGAAATGAAAGGGTTGAAAATTACACAACATAACAAAAGAAAAGTGGGGTAGAGCAATTCTGGGGCAAACCACCTGCACAATAGGGGAAAGAAAGTCCACAGATCCTCATTCATGGGGCTTTTAACGCCTCGAAATCTAGAGAGGTCTCAGTTTCCAATGTATTGCTTCACAATGCTTTGTAGACCTCTTTAGCATTCACAGGATTAAAAAAAAACTTCTGAATCAATGGAATGGTTACTTGTCCTTGTGGGCCATATGCTTGATGTAAAAGGGAGAAATCCACCAATAAAAAATCCTAAAATTGATTTAACTCTTTGAGTGCCAGAGAGGTATGAAACGCATTGCAAAGCAATGCATTGCATAACCCTCTGGCATTCAAAGAGTTAAGAGGGGTTTTCACAGCGATGTGGTTCTTATGTTACAATGCAGTTAATTTGTCTCGGAATTGCTCTAGTTTTACATGTTGCATATGGCCCTTTGTCTGCTCCGCTGGGATTCAGTGATATTTACTTAAGAAGAATCCTTGTTTAGAAGAATTGCAGTTTAACTCTGAACCCCACATGACCTGCCATTTGTAAATTTCTTAAGAAAAGGTGAACATAAAGCAGCGCTAGGCAGAACTGAACTTCAAAATGAAATCCCCAAGTAGCAACGGAATAGCAGCATTCTCTTGTCAGAGCTGACCGTGTTTGAGTTTACTGGGGCCCCCAAATCCGTGCTTTACATAAATTAGATTCAAACAATTCAGTCCCATCAGTGCAGCTTTTAAGATGCCTTGAAATCCTAAGGGATTTTGCAAAAATCTGATGTTTCTAAATCTAAGCGCTTCCATAACGCATGACGGCATAGCATTACAGAAATTAAATTGTCTGCTAGGCAAGACGCATATCACTTTAGGATTCATCTGCCTCTTTTGAAACAATCAAGTGCACTTAAAAGAATATCAGATTGGAAAGAGTTGCCTTTTTAGACAATTCCAAATATTCTATAACTTGTCTGAACTGTCATCGATCTCTTCCTTCTGTTCATATAAATAGCAGAAACATTTTTGTCCATTGTAGGTTCTTATCACTTTTGTTTTAAATAAATGCAATGTAAATTGCATTCTGTATATTTCAATCTAAGGTTGCTATATATCCGAATGTTATTGGTTGTCAATCGAATATAAAGCTAGACTGTAAACCAACAAACACTTTATCCAATCAGAAGTGAATCCTGTATAGTAAAACTTCTACTTAGCCTGTGAGTGACTTATTTTCTAAAGAGCATTGCAGTAAATATTCCATTAGAATTAATAAAACAGCTAGCCGGGGTAGAGAAATACATAGTATAAAATGGCAATAGCTGTTGTTTTTAGAACTACACTATTGTTATAACCTTTTGAGTACCAGAGGGATGTGGAATGTATTGCTTACCCTTTTAGCCCTCAAAGGGTTAATAAATACAAATTAGAAAGATCAGTATTAACTATAGATATAATTATTGTTGCACTCCCCTCTGGTCCTTATTAAAGGAGCAGTAAAAACTTTTTTTTTAAATATCAGTTGCTTTATTCAAAAGTTATAACAGCCCAAATAATAAGGAAGTAAATTTACAGTGCATTTACTTCCTGGTAGTTCTATCACGTTCTATGGAGAACAGGTCGCCAGTGACTTTCCTGTCAAATAGAATGCAATAGAATAACGAATTGGAATCTCACCACTAGAGGGAACCGTTAATGTAAAAAAGTTTAAATTGTAATATTTCTTAGCAGTGGGAATACCATTTGTTGTACTCACCAGGAAAAGCCCTTCATATACAATAATGTGCAAAAGTCTTACACAGGTGCAAAAATGATGTAAAGTAAGAATGCTTTCAAAAATAGACATGTTAATAGTCAATTAAGAAAATGCATAGTGAGTGAACAGAAGAAAAGTCTAAATCAAATCAGTATTTGGTGTCACCACCCTTTGCCTTCAAATCAGCATCAATTTTTGTAGGTAAACTTGAACGCAGTTTGTTAATGAATTCGGCAGGTGGGTTGTTCCAAACAACATGGAGAACTAACCACAGTTCTCCTGTGGATTTAGGCAGCCTCAGTTGCTTCTCTCTCTTCATTTAATCCCAGACAGACTCAATGATGTTGAGGTCAGGGCTCTGTGGGGGCCATATTATCACTTCCAGGACTCCTTGTTCTTCATTAAGCTGAAGATAGTTCTTAATGACCTTGGCTGTATGTTTGCGGTGATATGCCGTAACACAACATATGTGGTGTATGGGATTAGATGTCCGTGCGACAGTTGGTATGTTGTACGTACCAAAAGAAAGTTACACGAGCAGTTCCTGTTACATCGGAGGACCATATCAAAGATATCCTGTTAGTAATCACTATAGGAGTACACATGATGGCAACATGGAGGGTACAATATTGATGCCAATTGAACATATCCCATCCTATGTAGTAGGGGGGGGATAGATTTAGGACATTGTGTAATAGGGAATCCTATTGGATTTATACTTTGGACACACTAAGGCCTAGGGGTTTAAATGACAAATTGGACACATTCACGTTTTTGTAAGTATAGGGCAGTATTTTAGGGGTAAGAGGATATGAATATCACTTTTTGGTTATTTAATATTTAGGTATATAGAATGGAGTTTTTACGGTCATGTTTACTTATTTCCTCGGCTTTTTGTTAGGTATGATGCCCTGGGGCAATTATAGCCCTATAATTTACGAAGCACTGGTGAGGGTGGTGTGTTCTGAGATATAGATGGGAGGATTTGGGTTTGTGTACTGCTCCCCTTTAATATAACTATTAGGGCCCCGTGTATGAGATCAATCCGGTTTTGTTTATGCCAGAGACTCATATTGGAGCGAGTGGATATTGATGGAAGGGGGAACCCAGGGACCTTTCATATATGAATCAGTTATATATAAAATATTATGTACATATAATGAATGTTTATATATATTTTTTTTTCCTGATCGAGAGAAGGTTCTAGTTTTATAGAGGAGTAAAGGGTTTAATGTGGAGTTAGGGTTAATTTGTTGCAGGAAGTCACATAATGCGAGATGACAGCTGCAGGAAATTTGGAATGGGTTCTGATTGGTGCAAAGGATTTTTAAATCTACGTTTCAAATTGCAGTCCTTATGTCAGTATATCCCAGAAGAAGTGCTGAGGGCAGCATAAAACGCGTTGGAGGAGGACATAGGGAATGCAGTGCTATACAGATTTAACACACACTATGGAATGACTGTTTAAAAGTATGCACTCTACCTGCTAAATAAGTATGGGAAGGAGCCGATATTCATACATGGAGAAACAGAACACCGCCCGCAGTCCCTACCCCTTGTGCTAAAGCTGAACGGCATAACAGCAGCAGAGAACTGGTTAATATACAGATGAGTACTACTGGAGATATTTCAGAGGAATTTACATCTATCCAGCTAAGTACACTTATTATACTGCTGTCAACATCTTTACCATTTGAACAAACGAGAACTAAAGGGGTAGGACGAGGAATATATACGGGGGTACCATGATAAATAGGCTCTCGTACACAAGGAGACGGGAGACTTTACATAAGTTGATTATTTAACAGGTGCATGTACGAAGAAGGACTGTTTGATCTAGATCTATCTACATCAGTCAATCTGCAGAGTGTGTATGGGACATTTTATATTTCCTGTTTACATATTGCAACAATGTTTTTTTTATGTATTTGTAGCTGTACACTTTGTATCATTTTAAAGTGGTTTAGATAAAGATATACTTAAAATATTTGTTTTGGTCATGTCTCATTGCCATATATTGTAGAATGTTTAGATATCTTTGTATATGTTTAGCAGTCTCCCATATTTATAGTCTCTATTTGAGGTAGGATAAATACACTTGTTCTGGGGATAGTAGCAAGCTAGTTAATGGTAGCCATTGACATGCTGACTTAGCCATAACTATCATCATTTTATTATTTACAATTTTTGTTGATTCATCTGCTGAACGCCAGTATATCCATTAGATTGGTTTTCCTTTCGTTACTTATGTATAAATGCAAAGTGGTGCAATTGTGCAGCAAACGAGCTGCACATAGGAGGTAATGAAAAATTCCCCAAATTCCGATTGATTTAAATGGGGATTTTAACATAGCACAGGGTAAGCACAAGGGGCACCCATTAGCGCAATATCCAATCATATATGTGTGACATAATATTACTAATAGGAAAAGAGTACTCCCATTTTTTCTACTCTGCTATCAACCATTGTTTTGCAGCACTTATATGCTGTCTCCAAGCAGACTGTTCGGAACGTGCTTGTTTCGTAGGCTGCTGCTCTAACGCCTAAAGTCCACCATGAAACTGGTTATTAGAAATGTGATAAGAAAAGCAGAGGAAGGCACCAATAGTAATAGTGTTATTAATTCTTCGCAGAACAAAGTGGCACAATATATAACAATGATCTACTCACATTTAAATTTTTCCATTAGGGAGCATATATACCGACTTGTGAATTAACCCCTCTGGCACTCAAAGTTAAATGAGCAGGACAATTATGAAAATCCTGTCACAGCTCAGGCTGAGCTGCAAGGTCCACTAGTCACCACTGCTATGTATACTCCAAGTGGTATAAAGGGGAAAAATAGCCAAACAATGAAAATATTAAAAACTATTTATAAAAATTAAAATGTATGATGTGTTTCACAGCTGTTTCCTCTGGAACCAAAGAATTGGAGGTAAAAGGTGTGAAGCTTTTACAAGTGTTGAACATCAGTGCAGACTGGTGGACCTTCCATCTCAGTATGAGTAGTGATAGGCACTGAAAATTGTCCCACCCACTTCATTTTCTGGTGTCTACATATGCACAACCAGTCACATCCTGGGAAGGTTGTGAGATGATGGGAACCCAGTGGACATAAGTCCATCCCTCCAAGGACCAGGCCGTAGGGCCTGAGTACATGGTTTTCATGGCGCTGGCTGCAGTATGCATTCTTTATTGTCCTTCTATGTAGAGAGTATTGTGTCTATGCTTCCTCATATTTTATAAGTTTTGCAATTGTCTGATAGGCAGCCAATCACAGCACTATTTTCTCACAAAGTAGCCATCAGAGACAATTAATAGTCCTGTCCAGCTTTAGTTGGAACACTGGGGCTGGCCAGAACTGTCCAGGGAAAAGTGAGATTTATTCAAGCTTAACATTTTAGAACTAGTGTAAAAGCCCGTACACGGGTCAAGGTCTGGGTGATGTCTCACTGCTCTGGGCCTGCTCTGCGTACTGCAGCTACCTCTCTGCTTCGGTCCTGCTCTGTATACTGACGCAGCCTCACTGCTCCGTTCCTGCTCTGCATACTGATGCCGCCTTATTGCTCCACGTGATGCAGTCATGTGCAGTAGAGACTGTCCGAACAAGGGCAGTCTCTACTGCGCATGACGGCTTCTGACAAACATCGCTAGCGTTTTATTATATAGGATGTGTGTTAATTGAAATTGGTCAGGAGGGCGCAACTTGTGGCTTTTTCTGCTGGTCATGGACTAAGCCTACTTAAGACAATCTGAAGGAGCAGAATGACCGGAGAACTGGGTTAGAGGAGAAGGGATTGAGAGCAAATGTTCAATTGAGATAACAAGTTCCCTCATTGAGATAATGAAGCTTTCCAAACTGTTTTTTTTGCAACTAAAGCCAAAAATCATTTTGATTTTCTTCCCTTAACGTGCCACTGCACTCACTTCAACCTTGTCCTAGCAGACACTCTTTAACAGCTGAAATAATGTAGCTCCCCCTGTGTTTGCCTATACTCTGTCGACTAACATATAACATTAACATGACTTAGGGAAGTATTTTTATAAGAAAATGAAGTAATTATGCAGTTAGTTAAGTGCACCATAGAGGACAAATACAAATTCCCATTGATTTAAATGGTTTTTAACCCCTTGCAAGCTAGAGAGGCCTAGCATGCAATAGAGGACCCCCTCTAGCAATCTCAGTGTTAAAAGCCCCATTTAAATCAATAGAGGCTTTTATTTCTCCATTACGTTACAGTTGGTTTGCTTCAATATGACTCAACTTTTCTTTTGAAAATGTGGTCTGATTATACTGTCCACAGTATCTAACTGCTCACATATGATATCCAGGGGAATACACTCAGTTAATACCAATGATTTTGTAGTAGTAGCAGCTGCTGTGAACAGCATATAAAAAACATGCTGTCCTTGCTACTAGGTAAATAGATGCTTCAGAAGCAACCCTACTGTTTGTTAGGAGTGTTCATGTTGCTCAGAAAAGGAACTGGCCAAATTAGTCAAATCAAGGGTGTCTAAACTTTTTTCCTCACTGGTCAAACTAAGAAACAAACGTTTGATTGAGAGTCAGATACTGCTAAATCATGTAATAACAGTGAAGAAAAGCATGCACAATGTACTGACTGCTCTGCGCAATCCATAGCTAGTCTAATTAAAAGGATAATTAACACCTCCGAATGATAACTCTCCGCTTACCTTACTATGCCAAGAAAATCCTAATGGCCTGTAAGAATTTTTCCCTTGCTCCTTGATTAAAGAGATAAAGTAATCTTTTATGCTAGAAAGACCTTAGGTCATCAAATGCTGCTCACTGAAAATGGCAGTCTTAACCCTTTAAGGACCAGAGAGGTGTGCAACGCATTGCTTTTAGCGTTTAGTAAATGCATGCATTTTTCCTGATTCTCTTACAAAAAAAATCTCTTAACCACTAAAGGACCACATGACATGCAACAACTTTCACTCAATTTATACCTTTAACCCCTTAATGACCCTTGACGGTCCTTGCACGTCATTGGTAGATTTGCGTTAAGGACCCCTGATGTGCTAGGACTGTCATGGAATTCAGGGCTCCCCGTCTGGCTGCACGCCATTCAGGGTGCCCTGAACTGGAAGCAACAGCCATCCCTAAGGGGTTAAGGACCTGTGACTGTCATAGCATGTCACGTACCTTTTACTTACAGAGCTCCTGTGGGAACGCTGCAAGTAAAAACAGGTCTGAAATGGACCTCTCCAATCTTGGAAAGGTCTCTCTCAGACCCCAACTTGGCGCGACGGTACACTTAAAAGGTCACGTCAGCAAGGATCAAAGCAGTCCTTAACCCTTTGAGTGCCAGAGGGGTCTGGAACTTCCCTGAACCTCTGGTCCTTAAAGGGTTAAACAAGGGCTCAAATCTAAAGGATTTTCTGGCCAAAGTAAGATAAGCGGGTGGTTATTATTAGGAGCTGTTCTCCTTTAAATCTTGTCACATAAACTTATATATTCTATATTAAATATCTACGTAATTGCTAAAGATCACTAATTCCTTTGAGTGCCAGTGGGGTACGCAAAGCATGGCACACAAGGGGTTAAGAATTGGTCCCAGGAAGGTGCGCAGAGAGGACTACTGTCTGAATTCGGAGCTTCCCGCTCTGTATCAGCCACGGCACGTTTGGGCAGTCAGTACTGGGCATGACTGCAGCGCTGCCAGTGTTGGCCCGTGTACACGGGCTTTAAAACTAGCACAGCTATAAAGCCCTATCTAAATCAAATCAAAATCAAAAATCCCTGAGGAGATGTTATAATAAACGCGTAGGAGAGCGGGGGACCCTTTAAATATGCTCTTTGTAGTACATACATACGCAGACACACACACATACAAATGCAGTACACTCTTGATTTTTTTGCATAAACAGACATAAAACGAGACTGAAAAGAAAGTTATCAGACACTGCAAGATCCTTCTGCTGTAGTTTTATTAAACTTCTGTGCTGTGGCTTCAAGAAAGGCTTTCTTCTTTTTTCAAAGTTGTCTATAAAATTCTGCTGTGCAGCTCTCTAATAAACTTAAACAGCAAACCTGTTCAAAGTATTTATGGAAAAAAATGTAATATTAAACAAATCCACACATTCTTTGAGATGCCACTACAATCATTTTAACGTTAAACTAATTTAAGGTGCATACAAATGCCTTTGAATTATTTGTAGGGGGTTGCATCTTTGTAATATTTATTTTAAAACAGGTCATGACCATTTTGCTGAGGCAAACAAATATTTTTAAAACTTTTATTAATACTACTACTACTACTAATAACAATAATAATGTACTGTAGTAATCACCCAGCGCTGTGTGCGTGTATATATATATATATATATATATATATATATATATATATATATATATATATATATATATATATATAAGAAATGGTATTTAAACCATGAAATAAAGACAGGATATATATACTAGCAATGTGGGAAGGCGCTGCCCATCAGGATATATAGGGAATTAATGCACACACACGGATGCAAGACAAACACACACAGAGACACACATGCAAATGCACACGCATGCACTGAGATGCATAAAGAGCGACGCAGTCATACACACATACATGCAGTGCACAACATGCAGACACATAGAGTGTGGTACAGACATGTAACACACACACAGTGAGGAACACACAGGCACATACAGAGACACACACACAGAAGTGAGTCATAAGGGGGTGACTTATGTGTCATTGTAATGAGTTTGTGTTTGTACTTATGCCTCCACTGTGGCATTCATTCATATAGTTGAAATGCATGTGGTAATTTAACATACTATAGTGGAAGGTGGATTGTGCTGGCTCCTGGGGTGTGAGTGAGTGTGTGAGAGAGTGGCATTCATTCATGTAGTTGAAATGCATGTGGTAATTGCACATACTATGGTAGAAGGTGGATCGTTCTGGCTCCTGGGGTGTGAGTGAGTGTGAGTGCGAGAGTGAGTGATTGCGTGTGAGTGCATGTGAGTGACTGCGTAAGTGTGTTAGTGAGTGTGTGTGATTGAGTGAGTGTGTGTGAGTGATTGTGTGTGAGTGTGAGAGAATGTGAGTGTGAGAGTGTGTGAGTGAGAGGGTGTATGAGAGTGAGTGAGAGGGTGTTTGAGAGTGAGTGAGAGTGTGTGTGATTGAGTGTGAGTGAGTGTGTGAGTGTGAATGTATGTGACTGAGAGTATGTGAGTGAGAGTGTGTGTGTGATTGAGTGTGTGAGTGAGAGTGTGTGAGAGTGTGAGTGTGTGAATTATTGTGAGTGTGTATGATTGAGTGTGTGTGAGAGTGTGAGTGTGTGATTGAGTGTGTGTGAGTGTTTTTTGTCTGATGTGTTTGTGCCTGTGGTGTTGGAGCAAGTGGCAGCTATTTCGTTTTTTCAGTTACTTGGATAGTGGTGGGTGGGCTGGATAGTGGGGGCAGGCCAACTCCCTGCATGATTTAAATCACTCCCCCATTGAATCACTCAATGGGAGCAGAAACTCCTCCTTACTTAACCCTTTTGCAATGCGGCGTGTACCCCCTCTGGCACTCAAAGGGTTAAGTTGAGGTAACATAACAATATAACACATGGTGGCTCTTCAGTTGAGGCAGCGTAGCAATATGCTGAAGGAACAAATAGAAAGTGGTGTTTGAGGCTTGCCCTCTGTAACATACAGCAAAGCATCTCTCTCCCTTTAAGGAGAAAGGGGGGGGGGAATCAGGAAGCAGGAAGTGGAGGAGTGACAGTTGAAAACAGTTAGTGAGGTGACTGAAGAGATGAAAAGAGTTAAATAAAAGAGTTGCTATTAAGTTTATCCCTGAGTTTGTATTTTATGGAAACATTACACCCTTGTACTGAAACAGAGTTTATGGAGGGTTACAATTATCTGTGGGAGGTGAAACAGTGTGTTTGTGGGGTCATGATCCTGAGTGAGAGTGTGTGTGGACCTGGAGAAGTTATTGATATTCCCTACTTTAGAAGCGAGTGGCAGCTATATTTTTTTTTGTCAGTTGGATAGTGGTGGGCGGGCCAACTCCCTGTATGATAAACATGCCCCCATTGAATCACCAAATGGGAGCAGTAAATTCCCTATTGAATCACCCAATAGGAGTTGTGTCTCCTAATGAGACATAAATTATGTAATGAGGCATTCTGTTCAATGTGTGTTTGTTTTCTGTATTCTGTATTCTGTGTTTTTTGAATTCATGTTATTGCTAGACTAAGATTCTTTATTATTTTATGAATGTTATTGTCCTTTCAATATTAATACTTAAAGCTGATCAGGCTGTGGTGATATGGTAGGGCGCTGACCTACAGTGGCACACACAGGTTTTTTTGTATGGGAGATATTAGAATGATGCCGTTTATAGCTTTAACAACATATTGTGCGAAGCATTTGTGCTTGATGCGCATTGAGGTGTCAAGGTTTAATAATATATTTTTTCTTGCATAGAAAGTTTATCTTTGTTGACTTTCTAATAAAACTTGATATGGTTATAATAATAACCAATCATACAGCAAGTGCACTTGCAATTAATGTGTACTTTCTTTTCTGGTAATATGTCCAGAATATATAGTATACATGTTTGTTTCTGTGTATATTAATTTCGTACTTATCGCCATCAGATATATATTGATAATAGATAGGTCATATACGTATCGGATGTTTACTTTCGTGTATAGAGTGGTGCATACGATAAATGACTTTACTTTAGGTGGAGTACGGTATATTTCAACTTCGCGCCATTCTCTGTACCTCATGACCTGTAGCAACCAATAGCATGATATGTCCTTTTCAAACCTATTTTTATGTGTGCTGTCGGAATGTGCGGCGTCCTGCCATCTGATCCTTAGCTGATCAGCAATTGGATAGATTGGCCTTTATTAGTGACATCTAAAACAGCAAGACTCATTACCCCTGATGAAGCCATGAGAATGGCGATACGCGTTGGGTTGTGAATTTGAGGACTGGCCGTACACAATGACCTGACTACTTTAAACTACTATTTAGATAAGTATATTGTTTTATATGCTTTCACTTGAATATTGCACAAGATATTAGCTATTATTGATTTGCACATGATTAGAATGCACTTTAATGAATTTTCACTAGTTGTATAGGGAGTCTGTTAATATTATTGTGTACCACCAGTCTTTTTATTTTAAATGTTTTAATGTAATCTCTATGTGATATTTGTTGCAGATAATAAAAATATATATTATTGGTTGTTTGTCTGAGTGCCTCTTTTTTAAGGGTTCTCTTTGGTGCTAAGGATACATCTTTTGTTTCGTTTGGTACCTCTTTTTTGGTTTATGTTTTCTGAGGAGACAAATTATGTTCTGTGTGTGAGGTACCATACATTATGCAATGAGGCTTATTCTTTTATATATCTAAATAGAGAGAGAGAGAGAGAGAGAGAGAGAGAATCTAAGAGATTCAGCCATGCCCCTGGTTGTCATGAGGGAGGACTGCAGTGAGTTGCCACATGCATTGATTTTGACAGGAATGGCCAGGGAGCTGCCCAGTCACCTTACTGCACCCTCCCCTTTGCTTCATCTCCTCCTCCTTCCCTTCATCATGCCCCCCTCTCTTCATTGCCTACCTTGTTTCATCACCTCACCTTCATCTTTTGAGATCTCCTTGTCTCATTGCTTCCCCTTCACTGCATTGCCTAAGAATATGTTAGCCCATTGATTGTCAGAGGGGGGATACATTGCTTAGCAATGCATTGGACACATCTCTGGCACTCAAAGCGTTAAGCAATCCACAAGTGTATAGTACCGTGTTGCCTGTGCAAAGACTGTGAAAGAAGGAAAGGGGGGAGCAATGTGGCAAGGGGATGGGGATGCATCACCTGCTCCCTCCCCTTCACCTCTGCTGCATGGGCAAAGCTGTGCTACATAGCTAGTCTTAAGAGACACTGTTGACATAACTTGGGAAATTTTCAGTAACAACATTTAGGAGTGTTAATCCTTTGGATGTTAGTGATATCTGCAATGCTAAATAGTTATTCTGTCCAGAGAGTTAATAAAGATGTGGATAGAGCTGTGTCACATATGTTGATTGCTGAGTAAAATAAGTTTATTCCCACTGCTGGGTGATATTTGGTTCAGAAGTTGTTATAGAGAAAAATCTAATTTATTTGGTACACTATATTCATGCTATGTTTATTTTAAGGTGTTGCAGATCCTATTGCAGTTTATGGAGAGTGATTGATAGAGATGGGATCAGCAACAGGAGCACTGAGGCTCATTCCCCAGAAACCTGTTCACCTCCTCTCGCTGATCCACTGTGGCTCACACAGCATATCTTCTCAGAGGAGGAGTCTTGCGATCAGGGCATTATATATATGATAGTGGTCTTAATACCCCCACACATGTAAATGACGTGTGTTGACCAGCTAGAGAGCATGGATAGCCCACTGGAAAGTAGATATATTTTCAGCTCATTGCTTTAGATTTCTAACATCTTAAAGCTGTGATCTGGAGCATGGTCTAGGTAGGTCAATAGCTAAGAGAGTTAGCAGGATAATGAGACTATAAAAAATACAGTCATCTATATGTGATTTATTGGATACATTCAACTTGTTTATTAATTTATTTCATCATTTAGAACTCTCCTTTGTGCAAAATCAGATTCATGTGATGTAACAAGGTTAATGTAATCATATGAATAGAAAATGTACAGTCGGCTCTCCAAATTTATGTTGGGTCTTTAGAAATAAATGATAATAATGAAGCATGTTTCAAAACTTAGAAACAATTCCCTCACAGACTGGAAAGGCCAAGAACATTTTGCATTAAGCGGTAAGATTTTTTGATTAATATCCTGTTGCACACCCACCATTGTACAACCATTTTAATTTCTGAAAACTATAATATTTGGTTTCTTTTTAAAATATTCTTAAACATTGTACAAAATTAGTAGAGTCTAACCTGAAATCTTACCTCTTAGTGAACTAGTAGAATCTAACTTGATAATATAGTCTAATCTAAAATATGTTTTTTATATACACTGCAGAAACATTTGTATAGAGTAAGTTTCCAATGTCTCTGCCTCCTTCCTTCCTCCTTACAAGGACCTCCCTTGTGTCCTCAACACAACATACCACAATAGAGCAATATGACAATACAACAAAAGCATAAAAGAGTGACACAGATGTAGGTGGCAAATAAAAATATCAAAGCTTTTCTTATGTGATTTTACGGACCCCTGAGGAGTACCCTCTCAAAACAACTAATGCAGCTTTGGGACACATAGCCAACCTGGCATTTAATTTTGATGTGTTTGTTGAAGCCCACCGATTTAATGGATCTGAGCTCCCTGCATGCATGATCAATATATCTGGGCTTCCCCATCTCACCTGTGCTTCTCTGAACGTCTCATCCATCTGTTCACCATAACTGTGCTGCATGCCTAGCATCCAAGTAAACAAATATGTGTCCCAAGATTAAACCTACTTCCTGCGTGAAACATAGAAAACAAAACAGAGAACACCTTTCCTTCAGTATCAATATATTTTTGTATGTGTTGGACTACCACTTCCCTAACTGTTATAGCCTACATTGGAAGTTTTAGGGACTTGAAACAAAATTATAGATTTATGGCAGTCCTAAGGTTTAACAAAGTAAGGTTTTTAAAATCTTGGGGAAATGCGCAGAATAAATGTGCCCTTTGGGTATCTGCCATGAAATTCTGTGTATTTATGAACTGAGAACCACAGTTGGGACAAGATATTGGGACTGTTCCTGGAAATCTAGAGTAGTAGGTATGCTGTTGAAACTCTGCTTAACATAACAGAATACATAAATATTACGGTTTGAATGATCAATAATTTATAATATTTGGTCTCACAGACCATTAGATTCCATATCACAGTGATAACAGTCCTGATACAGTGGAATTAACTGATAACCTCCTTCCCATTGTTAACAAACTCAGAAATAAAGTGTACACCCTGGCCTAGATTCACTAAAGGTCAATGCTATGGTGATATGATTTCAAAACACTTTGACATTTCAATGTACACACACATCTTCATTCACTAAAATTTACGGATGCAAGGGGAGGGGTCGAGAAGGTCCCCATTAGCATACAGGATTGTCGAAGTGCTGTCGATGTGGAAGGGCTTTCCTCCCTTAACACATCACCAACACTACGATAATTCTGAAGTTTAAGAGCATTCTCTCTGCTGCTCCACTTGGTCACTAGGGGAAATGAGAGAACATTTTGAGCACCATGGACACAACATTGTCTTTGTGTAAAAAAACCTAGAGAATTCTCAGGTCATTTATGCTGTATGTTCTGATGTCCCTGAGAGTCTCCTACGGACCTCCAGCCATGCATTAGAACCAGTTTGGGTGCAAGAGTTCAAGACTGCTACCAGGGACCTTAGGTCTATATTGCAACTCTTTCCATCCCAGTTACAGGGGGTCTTCCATTCTTGGCAGACGCCCTCCTCCATCAAGTCTTCCATGCCCAAAACTCTGGGAGTACCTGACGTGTCAGATTCCTCTGAAGAGGAACTGCTGATGGATTCAGATGTTGAGGAATGTTCTGCTCTGGGCTCCTCTCAGTTTTTTGGGGATCCTTTTGAGGCTGATCCTGAGCCCTCCTCTGAGGGCCTGATCAGCGCTGTCTTAAATACTCTTAACATTCCCTTAGTTCAGGAGTTTCCTTCTGGAGCCTAAAAAGACCCGTATGTGCTTTCCACCTAACCCCACTCTTGACTGCCTTGTGTCTGAGTAGTGGAAATCCCCGGACATGAAACCTTCTGTGTTCAAGAAATTTGCCAAGCTTTATCCCTTCTCTGAGGCAGCGCTTGCTCAGTGGGTTCACCCTCTGAAAATGGATGCTCCTATCTCCAGGCTATCTAAGTTTACTGCCTTGCCAGGTTCTGATGCGTCTGCTCTGAAGGACTGGACTGACAAGAAACTTGAGGTCTCCCTCAAGTCCATTTTTGCCACTGCTGGTACTGCTATGCATCCAGCTTTCGCTGCAGCATGGGTGAACCGGGCCATTGCGGTCTGGACTGAACAGCTTACCCCGGCTGTCCATCAGGGTGCTTCTACTTCTTGCCAACATTTCTGAGGCACAGAACTATGTTTCTCCTGCCTTATTTGATGCCATCCGTTTGGTGGCCAGGGTTTCTACCATGTCTGTGGTTGCCAGATGAGCTCTTTGGCTCAAGATTTGGTCTGCTGACACTGCTTCCAAGAAAACATTGCTCTCTATACCTTTGCAAGGTACTTCTTTGTTTGGGCTTGATCTTAAAGATCTGATCAGTGAGGCTACAGGGGGTAAGAGTACCCTTCTACCCTTGGTTCCCAGGAAGAAAACGCCGCTTAAACGTAACCAGTATTTTTGTTCCTTTTAGACTGAGACATGTCCGGCGAACCAGACAGTTCCCTCAGCTCCGCGTACCTCATCCAAGCCCAAACAGCAATGAAAGCCCAAGGTATCCTCCAAGCCCAAGGCTTCCAAGCCTTCTTCGTCATGACTCACTGAACCCGGGTCTCCACTCTGCTGTGGGTGGTCGTCTGCATCACTACCATAGCATCTGGGAGGATTCAGTGGTGGACCCGTGTGTTTTACAAGTGGTGACGGAAGGGTACAGGACCCCTTTTGTCTCCCTTCCTCACTTTCGCTTCTTTCCTTCTCATACTCCTCAGGGCGCCGAGAAACGCTGGCTGTTGAACAGCGCTATTCAGGCTCTTCTGATCAAGGATGTTCTAGAGCTGGTTCCAGTTCAGGACAGAGGTAGGGGTTTTACTCAAACTTCTTTGTTGTCCCATTTTGGATTTGAAGGATCTCAGTTCCTTTGTGATCCAGACTCATTATCACCAGGAATTTCAACGGATGGTGATTGCTGCTATGTCTCCGGGGGAATTCTTTGCATCTCTGGATCTTCAGGATGCGTATTTACACATCACCATTCATACACAGAGCTGGCAGTATCTCCGATTTGTCTGCGACCGAGAGCATTTTCAGTTTTCAGCTCTTCCCTTTGGTCTGACTACTTCTCTTCAAGTTTTCAACCGTGATCTGGGAGCCTTAGTGTCCGTCCTCCATCGGGACGGCATCAGAGTTACTCCATACATGGACGACCTGCTTCTGAAAGCCCCCTCTGCTGAACTTCTTCATCAGCAGTTTCAGCAATGCATTCACACTCTCACCCATCATGGGTGGATCATCAACATGGACAAGTTAGAACTTGTCCCATCCCAGCGTCTGGTCTTCCTGGGTCTTCTCTTCAACACTCAGAAGAGCATGGTGTTTCTCACGGACAAGGTAGCTCACCAGATTGCCCACAGGGTTTCTGCGGTTCTGGATCAAGATCCAGTTCCAGCCAGGAAGCTGTCCTCTCTAGTGAGAAAGTTCATCTCCACCATAGAAGCGGTCACGTTTGCCATGGCGCACACCAGGGAACGCCAGAGGTTTGTGATCCAGGTGTGCAAGGATCAGCCGGACCTTCTGAAGATGTCAGTGTCCCTCCCTCTTCATGTGGGACTGAGTTTGTCATGGTGGCTCGAGCTCTCCAATCTGCTGAAAAGCAAGTCCTTCCTGGTATCCTTCTGGACCACGATGACGATGGATGCCAGCCTCTCCGGCTGGGGAGCGGTCCTGGGTCGTCTGAGTGCTCAGGGTCGGTGGTCTCCGGAGGAATCTCTCCTTCCAATCAACGTGTTGGAGCTTCCGGCAATATTTCATGCCCTTCTTCATTGGACATCTCAGCTGGAAGACTGTCCAGTCCGGGTACAGTCCAACAACGCCATGGCCGTGGCTTACATCAACAGGCAGGGCAGAACAAGAAGTCTCTCCGCTTGGTTAGAGGTCAAGGCTATTTTGTCCTGGGCAAAAGAACACATTCCTGCCATATCCGCAGTGCACATTCCTGGCGTAGACAACGTCAAGGTGGACTTCCTCAGTCGACACACAGTGGACAACGGAGAGTGGGAACTGCACCCAGAGGTGTTCACCCTCATTGTTCAGAAGTGGGGTGTTCCTTATATCGACCTGATGGTGACAAGACACAACAGGAAGGTTCCGAGGTTCGGTGGAGAGACCCTCTAGCTCTGGGGATGGATGCCATGCCCATTCCTTGGTTATTTCCTCTGGCCTACCTCTTTCCTCCCCTCCCAATATTGCACAGGATGTTACGGAAATTGTGACTGGAGCGCTGTCCAGTCATTCTGATTGCTCTGTACTGGCCTTGCCAAGTTTGAATTCCGGAGTTCCTGGATCTGTCAGTGGCGGAGCCATTCTGGCTCCCTTACCACCCGGATCTTCTTCTATAGGGTTTCCTGTGGAAGGAGGATATTCATCGGCTAGCTTTGAGGGCTTGGAAATTGAATCCTCAATATTGAAGAAGACAGGCTTTTCTTCTGGTGTGGTGGCTACTATTCTCAGTGCCCGCAAACCTGTTTCTTCCAAGATCTACCATCATGTCTGGTCGACCTTTCTGTCTTGGTGTGCTGATAAGGACCTGTTTCAGGAATTTGATCTGCCTATGGTCCTGGCCTTTTTGCAGGATGGTGTGGATAAGGGCCTCAAATGAGTTCCCTTAAGGTTCAGACGTCTGCTCTCTGTTTTCTTTGAGGTGCACTGCCATCCTTCCTGATGTCAAGGTTTTCTTTCAGGGCATTGCTCATGCTCATCCTACTTTCAAGAATACCGCTTCTCCATGGGATCTTAACTTGGTTTTGGGCATTCTTCAGCACCCTCCGTTTGAATCCTTGGCTTCTATTCCTCTACGCCTGCTGACGTGAAAATGGCTTTTCACCTGGTGGTCGTGTCTGTTTGCCGTGTCACAGAGTTATATGCTCCATCCTGTAAACCATCCTATTTGGTGTTTCACAAGGACAAGGTGATGCTTTGCAGTTCTCAGGAGTTTCTCCTGAAGGTGGTTTTGGAGTTCCACATCAATCAGGAGATTGTGGTGCCTTCTTTCTGCTCTGAGCCCACCTCTGACAAGGAGAGGGATCTCCACTTGTTAGACGTGGTGCGTTGTCTCAAGTTTTATGTGCATCGCACTGAGTCTATCAGGCAATCTGACACGCTCTTCGTCATTCCTGAGGGTCCTAGGGCAGGAAGACCTGCATCCAAAGTGACTATTGCTTCTTGGATCAAGTCCACTATTCGTAAGGCTTACAAGCTGAGGAAGAAGCCTGTCCCCTTTTGGGTCACAGTTCATTCTACAAGATCTATTGGGGCTTCTTGGGCTTGCAAGAATCAGGCCTCCGCTGATCAGTTGTGCGGGGCTGCCACCTGGTCGTCTGTGCATACTTTTTCGAAGCACTACTGTGTTGATGTGTTGGCATCGGCTGATGCCAGCTTTTGGAGGAAAATCCTGGAGGTAGTTTTGCCTGTCTAGGATTTTCTTCGGTTCTTGGTGCTTCCTTCACTTGAGCCCCGTTGGCTCTAGTTCAGTGTGCTGTGTAACAGTTGGGATGTTGTTACCCCTGTTCAGTGTCCATTGGCACTTCAGTGTTGTTGGGCTATCTCTGATCTGATTGTTCATATCTGCGCTGGTGACTCTGGGGGCCTTGAGCCTGGTCCTTGCCTTGCTTCCCGCCTCTGGGAATCTCAATGTTGGTACATCCCAAAGTTACCTGTAACCTATATTTGACGACAGAGAAAAGAGGATTTTAGTCTTACCTGTTAAATCCTTTTCTCTTAGTCCATATAGGTTACAGATCTCCCACTCTGTCAGGGGACCATGCTTGGTTCTCCTGTGACCGAATGTGGGAGTCCTTTCGGGTTCATGCTCACAGGAGTCCTCTTTTCCCTTCTTGCTACCTAGTCAATAGTAGCGTTTCTAATCTTACTGGATGGGGGTTGGCTGGGAGCCAGCTAAGGAGAGAGGAAGGCGCCACCCTGCACTTCTTTTTCAAGAATTGTTCCTGCCTATTTGAAGGGGTGGTCGCCTTCCCAAAGTTACCTGTAACCTATATGAACTAAGAGAAAAGGATTTAACAGGTAAGACTAAAATCTTCTTTTCTCTCCCCTGACTGGGTCTCTCTGAGACTCTGTCTTTTCAAAGGTAATCTGAAGACAGAAGTCAAGTTTGGTGAGAAACCCCTTGAGTGCCATGGTCCACTTGTCCCAGTGTTCCCCTCCATACAGAGGTCTTCTTGGAGTCTAGAACTCCTGCACTCAAGTTTGGTATCTTATTTGGTTTAATACCAGGGTTATTGGTGCTTCGATGGCTGCATTTATGTATTTAACCCTTCCCTTCTAGTTTCTCTGGGTTCTTGGGCTTACTAGGACTTTTCCCTTTAGGGTTGTCTGTTTTTATTTATCCATACATGTTCCCTTGGGTATTTGGGTAAATGTATTCACTTTTGGTAAAATTGCTAAATTTACTTTTTTTGGGACAAACTGCTTGGGACATATCTCTTCAACCTTTTGAAATACAGAGTTAAGAGAGGGTTCATTCTTCTTGTCTCCTCTTGACCTACAGTCTTGTTCACATCCCCAATGTCTTGGGGGCAGCTGCCTGTGAGTGAGCACCTGTGCCATTTTTCAAATTCCTGGGCAGCGTCAGTTGCAGACCAGTGGGTTTTGCAGGTGGTTTTGGAAGGGTACAAGATTCCCTTCAGATCCATTCCTCCCTACAGATTCTTCCAGTCCAGACCTACTCTGGGTCTAGAAAAGCTGTGTCTTTTCAATGAGGTGGTTCAGGCTCTCTTGGACAAGGAAGTCCTGGTTCCATTTCCTCAAGAGAGAGGTTCAGGTTTCTTTTCAAACCTGTTTGTGGTAGCCAGGAGAGACGGCGGCAGTCATCCTATATTGGACCTCAAGGATGTCAATTCTTTCTCTGCCACTATTAGGTGGACCCAGGAGAGTGGAAGCTCCACCCAGACATTTTTGCCCTGTTGGTGCAGAGGTGAGGTCTTCCTCAGATAGACCTGATGGCCACCATGGACAAAAGGAAGGTCCAGCTGTTTTGTTCCAGTTGGAGGGATCCTCTGGCCTGCGGCAGACACTCTGTTGATTCCGTGGCACTTTCATCTAGCTTACATTTTCCCTCCAATCCCTCTCATCCTCAGGGTGCTGAGGAAGATTCGATTGCCCCTTACTGGACCAGGAGGCCTTGGTTCCCAGAACTAGTGGCCTTCTCCATTCAGGATCCACTTCCACTTGCACTGAGACAGGATATCCTCCTTGAGGGGTACCTATAGAAGGAGGACGTGGAGCTCATGGCTTTGATGGCATGGCTGAAGAATCCTCCATCCTAATGAGGAAAGGATTTTCTCCTGAGGTAATCTCCACTATGATCTAGGCTGGAAATCTGTCTCTTCCAAGGCTTACCACAGGGTTTGGTCCATTTTTCAGTCCTGGTGTGTGGACAGGGACCTGTCCTCAAAGGAGTTTGATCTTCCGGTGGTACTGTCCTTTTTACAGAACGGTGTGAGCAAAGGGTTCAGTCTCAGCTCCTTGGAGGTTCAGACTTCGGCTCTCTCTGTCTTTTCCACAGGTGTATTGCCATCTTGCCTGATGTCAAGGTCTTCTTTCAGGGCGTCGCTCATGCCTTCCCTGCCTCCACAGTGGGGCATTAATTTGGTTTTGGGAGTCTTGCAGCGGCCTCCCTTTGAGTCCTTGGCTACCATTCTTCTGCTCCTGCTGATGTGGAAGATGGCTTTTCTCCTGGTTGTGGTCTCAGTCTGCAGAGTAGTCAAATTGTTGGCCTTGTCCTGCAAACCGCCTTTTCTGGTGTTTCACAAGGATAAAGCTGTTCTTAGCACCTACCAGGAATGCCTTCCTAAGGAGGTCTCTGAGTTCCACATCAATCAGGAGATTGTTGTACCTTCATTTTGTCCTGTCCCCCAACTCTGACAAGGAGAGGGATCTCCACTTGTTCGATGTGGTATGTTGCCTCAAGTTCTGTGTGCACCGTACTGAGTCTGTAGTAAGAGTAATGCATTATTTGTCATCCTTGAGGGTCCTGGGGAAGGTGTGAATGCATCCAAGGTCACTACTGCATCTTGGATTAAGCCTACCATTCGCAAGGCTTACGAGTGAATGAAATCTGTTCCTTTCAGCATTACAGCACACTCCACCAGGGCTGTTGGGGCCTCCTGGGCCTACAAAAATCAGGCCTCTGCTGAACAACTGTGCAAGGTGGTCACTTGGTCCTCTGTACACACCTTTGTCAAACACTATTGTGTTGATGTTGTGGCTTCGGCTAAAGCCGGTTTTGGCAGGAAAGTCCTGGAGGCAGTTCTGCCTGTTTAGTACCTTTACATTCCTGTGCCTTAACATTCTTTAACTGTTTGAGCCCAGCTGGCTTTTGTTCTTCTGTGTACTGTGATATTGTTATCCAGTGTCCGTTGACACTTAGTTATGTTTGGGCTGTTCCTTGTCCTGGATAATCCTTGGGAACTCAGGTATCATGGGGACCTGCACTTGGTCCTTTCCTTTTCTTCCCACCCTGGAAGCTTAATGTTGCTATATCCCCATGGTACCTGTATATCATATTGGACGACAGAGTAAAGAGGATTTTAATCTTACCTGTTAAATCCTTTTCTCTTAGTTCATATGCCGTACAGGTCTCCCACCCAGTGAAAGGTACCAAGCTTTGTGCTTGATTCTATTACCCGCGCTAAAACCGGCATTACAAGAAAAACAAGCAACGTGAATTTTGCAAACATGTGTTACACAGGTATTCTATTGCAGAACCACTATATAGCAAAACCGTCGTAGACAGCACATTTCAGTTTACTAGCAAAACTGGCTCTGTCTGCTTTTAATCAACTACCTCCTAAAAAAAATTGCAAAATGTCAACATTCAAGGAAACAGGTGTATGTTTGATGACAGAAAGATCAAGTTTAGTGTTAGATGTGTTCCCCACATTATCAAAATCCGACAGAGTGCACCCCTTCGACATATTAACCCCCCCTTTGAAAATCGAATTATGCTTTCTTTATCCATTTTAATTCGACAAATATTGTTCACATTCGACATTTTAACCCCCACTTACAGTGCTTCCATGACTTTCTTTCTCCATTTAAATTCAACATTGTTCTTCTCCAATTTTCTCCATGATGTGCCAGGACCGTCATGGAATTCAGGGTTCCTATCACGGTGCCCGTGCTATGCTGGCGACATTCTGTCAGTTTTGCTCCTGCTGACGCTTATTGGCTGAAGTGGCTTTGTCCCGCCCAGTTTTGTCCTTAAATACTGGGCCTTGTCACTTCTCTGGTGCCCTTTCGTGGTGTTTCCGTTACCAGCGTTTTTTCCAGTTTTCGTGTGATCTCTGTGTACCGACCCGGACTGCCTGACTACTCTGCTGTATCCGTTCCTTCTCTGTGTACCGACCCGGACTGCCTGACTACTCTGCTATCTAGTTCCTGCTTTGTGTACTGACCCGACCTGGCTGACGTTCCTGCTCTGTGTACTGACTCGGATTGGCTGACGTTCCTGCTTCGTGTACTGACCCGGCCTGGCTGACGTTCCTGCTCTGTGTACTGACTCGGATTGGCTGACGTTCCTGCTCTGTGTACCGGCCCAGTTGGGCTCCATTGTCGTGTATCAGTCTTGCCTGCGGCCCCATCAGGTCCTCGGTTTGGGGTTGTTATCCGGGCTCCCTCTGTCTCCAGACAGAGTCACTGTTGCCTCACTGTAATTCCTTCAGTCTAGTGACGGTAATCTGCCTGTGTCGCGCGTGTGTATCTTCCATCTGTGCACCACGGTACTCTTGACCCTTCTCCCTGCCGTAACGCTGAGGTTGGTCTTACTTTGGGCGCCTCAGGCTGTTCTCTCGATCAGGCAGTCGATATTGGTCTGATCGTTCGTTAACCCCTTCGGGAAGGTGCCATATTCCACCGACTATCTATCCATGCAGTCTCCGTTGGGTGCCCTTCCGGGCATAGAGTCACAGTCCTCCGCTACTGCTACGGCAGTCCTCAAGCTTGTCCTGGGCCTCCATTTACAACTGTGGCATTACTCGCTATTTGTGCACTCTCTGCAGAGTGAGAGTCTAAAGGACCTTGCGCTATTAGTGCCTGTCAGTCTTCCTGGCCTAATAGTAACCCATTCAGTGCTGTCTCATTTGAGTATCACACAGACTTTATCTGACCTGTGTCAGTATATTGTTATTGCTGAATTGTACATATACTGGACCTGTGTGGGTATACATTACTGTAACCTGTCCTGTGTCAGTACTATATTGTATATATATTACTAGACCCGTGAGGGTTATTGTTTTTTCTGAGTTTGTTCAATAAAACTGTGTTTTATCTAACCTACTGTGTCTGAGTGTCAAATAAAACCGTTACAGCTTTCAGGGAGCTCTGAACCAGATACGGGAAAAAAAAAAAAAAAGAAATGGTCCGTGGTCCTTAAGTGCCAGCCAGGTACACGATCGGCCGGTCGTTAAGGGGTTAAGCAACTATATTCTCTGATTTCCATAAAGGGATAGTAATGTTTCACAAAAACAGCAGCTACAATTAATCTTCATAGTATTTGGGCAATAGAGAGTATTATCTCAATACTGTCAGAGTTGTAATTCAAGAGTAATTGAATGATAAAGTATCCCCTCCCACCTCTCTAATCTAGTGTAAGCCACCTCCCCGGACAGATCACAGCAAGGGACAATCTTCTTACTGTGAGCATAAGGAAAACCCTGCCCCCCTTGTCAGGTTTTTCATTATGGTCACTGAATATTGTCCCTCTCTGCGATCCATCTGGTCAGTCATGCTGCTCTGAGCTGAGCAGTGTTACATCAGTAAAAAGGGAGGGAGGGGGATACTTTATCATTCAATTACTCTTGAATTACAACTTGGACAGTATTGAAATAACACTCTCCATGGACCAAATGCTATGAAGAATAATTGGAGCTGTTTTTATTGTGAAATATTACTATCCCTTTAAAGCCACGGATCTAACTAAAGGGGAAATATATAATTTAGAAATACATTGATCTGCAATGAGTTGTGCACCCCTCTGGCATGCAAAGGGTTAATCAGTTTAATACAAGAAAATCCAAACTTAGGCCTGAGGGCTTTTTTGGACCGCAAACATGTCCAGTGTAAGCATTCATGCAAATTCTGTTAAAGGTTTGAGAGAGAGGATTTTCTCCAGATATTATATTTTTTTTAAATCTACCATATTGCATCAACTTAATTACGGGCATTACTAACCCTTTAAATAATAAAAATGGGACCTGCTGTAACAAAATAACTCTTTCCTAATCTTCAGCAATCATAGTAATGAGATGTATGTACATTTATGTGGCAAAATGTAATGCACCTTATTAGCCAAGCTATGTTTTTTCTGGCATAGACAACATAACGTCTCATTTTCTGCAGGTGTGTCTTTAATACTAGAACATTAATTAGTATTAAATCACCCTCAATTCATTGTTGTTTTCTCAGCCTGGTCCTTGATGAAAAAGATTTGAACACCCCTGGTTTAATAGTACTTACCTATGGAGGCATCCTTCATGCAGCATTCAGTTATAGCTATGTACTGGTATAACTGAGGCAACTGCAGCATAGTGGAGATATAAAAAATGCAACTGATTTAAAACTGAACTTTCACCTCTACGACACCGTGTCTCCTATGATTAATGTAGCAAATGGTCTGCAGATTGCAGTTTTTTTTTCTAAGTACATACTTTATGAGATACTCGCTCTCAAAATTAGACTTGATGTAGGCACTTCCGCATTCTGTAGCACAGGGTAACGTTGGCACAGCTCTGCAGGACTTCCCGGGCCTCACCTTCTCCTCCCATCTCCCTCCCTGCTCTCTCTGGGACCATGTCCACGCGCTTTCCTTCATAGTGATATGCAGCAAGGATATTGTATCAGCAGGCTCTGTATGTCATTAGTGCCGCTTTGAATGGGGCTTTTAACCCCTTGAGTTCTGGAGATGTCTTAAAAGAGTGTTTCCATTGATTTCCCAAAACAGTGAGGCTGAACTGTAGTATTTCTGGGGCAAATTAACTGCACCATGGGGATCAAAATTCCCCAAATTACCATTGCGTTAAATAGAGGTCTAACCTCTTGAATGGAAAGTGGTGTGAAGGTGTTCAAGGTTCATTTTAAATTAATGGAAGGTGGTATTTGTTTGCTGTGGTGCAATTGGTTTGCCCCAGGATGGCCTCAGTAAGATGTGATGCAATTCTGGAGCAAACCAGCTGCATCTTAGGGAGTCAAATAAATATTCACATTGATGTAACCAGTATTTTAACTCCTTGAATGCTACAGAGGTCTCCAATGTCTTGCTTTGCAGTGCATTGGAGACCTCTCTACTATTCATGGGGATAAAAGCCCCATTTATATTGAGAGGCATATTGAGAATTTGTATTTACCCCTGTAGTGTGCTTGGTTTGTCCCAGGATTGTTCCAGTTCTTAGTAGTACATCAGCCTTAGTGCATGTCTTGCTCCCCCACCTCTTTATTACAGCGATACAGTGAAACACAAGCTGGGGACTGGTGAGGAGTGGACTCGAGGACCAGCACCTTCCAGACATACAGAAGTCTGACAAAATCGGCTGCTCTTTACACGTTAAAGTTTAGTGAAGCACTCAGGAGATTTTCTTTGCTTCATCAAGTCTTGAAAAGCTGTCAGATCTATTTCACAAGTTTCTAACATGAGGGAGGTGGAGAGGGAAGAACTGCGCAATTAGTGAAATAAGAGAGAGCTATCTATACCTGCTATATGTCAGAATGCATCAATAGCATGTTCTCCCTCTGCTACTACTTCATCCATCCACTCCTTAATCCTTTGAGTGCCAGAAGGGTATGCAACGCATTGCTTTGCAGTTCTTTGCATACCCTTCTGGCTCTCAAAAGGTTAACCTCTTAAGGAACGGAGAAGTGTGCAATGCATTGTTTTGCACACCCATCTGCTGCATAACCCTATGAGTGCCAGAGCCTCTGGCACTCAAAGGGTTAAGGGGTTAAAGTGTGGAGTTTAAACCTTGAGAGCCAGAGGGGTGTCCAATGTATTGAAAAATACACCCCTTTGGCATAAAAGGAATATTCTGCATTTCACACTACTCTGGAACTCAAAGGGTTAATCTGGATCCACCATATTGTGAATAATATGTGAAATAGAACAGCAGATGTAGACATTTTTAATTTAATATCAATTAAGATCTCCTGTCCCACACAGTCTGTTCCTTTTCTTTCCCCTTTTAAAATAACAAATAATAGTGGGAATGTTCAAATCTGTCATCTCAGCGCAGCTCATTTATTGTGTTTATACACTGGTATAGAAATCATTCACCAGCACTCCAGGGTATGTACTAGAGCAGGGGGACTCAGACCTGTCTTCTAACCCTCTAATGGTGGAGGTTTTCAATGTCTCTTCACATAAACACAGGTCATTCAGTCAGTAGATTGTTCATTATGAAGGATGTGTTTAATTGAGGGGGTCTTGAAAACATGCCCAGGGGATGCTTGTGGACAGGTTTGAGTGCTCCTGTACTAAAGCATATGATTGTTTTACTGCATTCTGGTGCACATATGCCATTGTTAACCCTTTCAGTGTCAGAGCAGTACACAACGCATTGCAAAGCAAAGGGTTAAGACTTAAAGGGATAGTAATGTTTCACAAAAACAGCAGCTCCAATTAATCTTCATAGTATTTGGGCCATGGAAAGTGTTATTTCAATACTGTCAGATTTGTATTTCAAACGTAATTGCATGATAAAGTATCCCCCTCCCGCCCCTTTTACCTAGTCTAAGCCGCCTCCCCTCAGATGTGGAATCTAGTCTCTTGACCGGACAGATCACAGCAAGGGACAAACTTCTTACTGTGAACATAAGGAAAACCCTGCCCCACTTGACAGGTTTTTCAGGTTTTCCCTTATGCTCATTGAAGATTGTCCCTCTCTGCAATCCATCTGGACAGTCTTGCTGCTCTGAGGTGAGCAGTGTTACATCAGTAAAAGGGGTGGGAGGGGGATACTTTATCATTCAATTACTCTTGAACTACAACTCTGACAGTACTGAAATAACACTCTCCACGGACCAAATACTATGAAGATTATTCGCAGCTGCTTTTAGTGTGAAACATTACTATCCCTTTAAATATAAGTAAGCTCTGGATCCCACAGCTATAACATGTACTGGAAAATGCACTCATTTTATGGTAATTTCGTCTGTGCCTTGTTAAATGGACGACTCTCTCTGCACATATAGTATCCCACTGACTTCTCCTTTAGCCCAAGCAGAATAAGAAGATTAATTTTCCACGCAGACTGCTTAGAACAGAAATTCTCAGTTTCAGTCCTCCAAACAAAATACCACATCAGGTTATAAGGATATCCCTAATTAAAGCATTAGTAATGTCCAACTAAAACTATTTTGCATTGTGTCGAGCTTAAAAAGTAGAATTGAATGCAAAAACACATATCTCTCAAAGCGCTATGGTTTGAGAGATACATGCATTCAAGGTTTGATGTTTCTTGCTGTCAGCTGTAAAGCTGGCAGGAGATCCATGTCGGTCGACACGGAGGCTCTGCAGCAGAGCCGCAATCGCGTTATTTAAAATGAATGACTTCATTGGAATGGTCTAAAAAGTGTGCCTGCAAACCACAGTTTTTTGCATTCAGTTCTACTTTTTAAGCTCTACACAATGCAAAATAGTGTTAGTTGGACATTACTAACACTTTAAGTACAGTTGGAACAAACAGAATGACTGAGCCAATTATTACTCATCTGAGAACAAACAGGTACATACCCCAATTTATTGTTCTTGGCTTTCTTTTAGAAAAGCCAGTCCAGATATGTCCTCTTAACTAGGGGTGAGCGAAAGTTCCTGTCGTGTTCCGGAGAAAAAATCCATGAAAATCTAATGAAAACCTAGTGGTTGTCTGCTTTTTTTGCAGGAAAATCCACTTTAAATACAGCAATGAAACCCTTTGCCTTTTTCGCCCTTTGACAAAAATGCTTCACTATTTTTCAATGGCTAGAAATTTTTTCCCCTTTATTAACATGTTTTTCAACTTTTCGCTATAAAATCATGCTGTTTTCCAGGAAGTTAAACACAATACAAGCAGCTACAATGCGAGAGAGAGGTGCTAGGCTGCTGTGGTGTGTGCTAATAGCAAAATTGAGGCTGGAGAGGCTCATAGTCATTGCTCTCACTATGAGCAAGTTTAAAGAGCAACTATCACTGAAAATATAGCGCCCTCCAAATCATTGTGCATATAGCGGTACGCATATCAATACTAGTACTCCCCTGAATAAGTTTGGTGTTATTGATAAATCAACTCGTTCCCAGACGCATAGGCAGGCATGTTGCTGTACGGCATCTGTGCCTGCACCATCAACTCATTTCTGTACCTTACGGTACAATGTAACTCCTAGAGGAGACTGGGACAGACAGACCAGACGCACAGATGTCTTTTTGGCAAGATGTCTGTGCTGATGCCTGCCTGTGCTTTTGGGAACATGTTGGATTTATCAATAATGTCAAACTTATTCAGGCTAATACTAGTATGGATATGCGTATCGCTATATGCATAATGATTTGGGGGGCACTTTATTTTCAGTGATCGTTCCTCTTTAAGAATAATAAAAGGAGGAGCAGGATGGACCTTTATGTATCCAGTGAGTCTGAGGAGGAAGTGATCACTCCCAGCATTGAAGGGTCTGCATGCCCTTATTCCCCAGACCCAATGCTGGCCAGTCCCCCTAAATCACCCCTAGTGACCTTGGGGAAATGTATTTCATGGGAGGAAGAAGAGGGTAGTAGCATGAGCAGGACAGGTCAGCTGCCTGTGCCTGTTGCCAGTACTGAACCTGCTGTCAGTGTCTTGTAATTCTCAAGGCGGGGGAGATGATGCCAAGTGTTACAGCAGGGGACCCTAAGACACACTTGCCATCCCCAAGCAGTCCCGCCACTAGTACTACTACTAAGAAGGTCCAGCAGCTTGTACTGTGTTAGGAGTGTAGGAGGGAATGATCATCATATTACTAATGAGGAGGAAGACTCTTAGTCAAGGACTGAAATTGATGTGGTTTGTGTTAGTAGTAGCAACAGTGATGATGAAGCAGCTGGTGGGACTAGCGTTAAGAGAGTGGTAGGGGAAGTAATGCAGAGAGTTCAGACTAGCAGTCAAGGGCACCCACACCATTCCCCTGACCCTAGGAGTCCCCTTCCCCCAACGGCATTGTTCAGGTGGAACATGATCCTGGATAAGACAGAATTATTGCCTAGCGGCAATAATACCATCACCACCACCAGGAGCACAGATCAGCTGTCTTTGCATGCTGCTAGTACTGCCAGTGTACCTTCTTCAGGTCAACAAGAAATGGAGAGTGTGTAATGGAAGCAAGAAGGGACCGTGTCGTCTTCCGCTGTCGTTCCCGTGTTTCTCCCTTTCAACGCCGGCCTGGCGCCATCGGATGCACCGGTGGAGCAGATAGACGGTCCGGTTGTCATCGCGAAGAGGCGTCGAACCCCAGGGTAGTCGACTCTGTGTCGAAGGATGCGGGTCAAGGAGGGGTTGACAGGGCTCTTGAGCAGTCAAGTGTCGCAGGCTGCACTCCGGGCAGCTGAGAGTGAGGCCTCGACTCCCGGTCAAACGGCGAACAGAGAAAATGTTGCAGGAACCAGGTAGCTGTGGTCAAGCAGATTCAAGCACGCTGTAAGCTTGAATCGGATAATCTCAGGAACTCGAAGAAGGGGAAGATGGAGTCCACGTCGCTGCCTGACAGCATACGAAGTTCTGTTGCAAAAAGCTGGCAGCAGGCGGTCGACGATACAGGATACTTAGTTCAGATGACTGTCAAAGTGGCCGCTTCCTACTATAGAACATAAGACACCAGGACTCTGTTGTTCACTCAGAAGACTAACTCTTTATTGGTACAAAACCACACATATTTATACACGAATCTTACATTGAAATACATGAGCCAACCAGATACAATAGGGTCATAATTCAATCACAACATGTAAGACAAAGGACCAGCAGCAGATGGTCTAGCAAATACAATGACTCAGACATGATTACATTTCAAACACAAAAGGGTTGCAGAACTCAGACAATGGACACAAATACTTGAGGGGCGTGAATGAATTAACACATGGCAGGGGGTCTCAGTACAGTTCACAATATACTGGCTTGAGTGGCTACAATACACATTGGAAGTAACTTTGGCTAAACTCAAATAGTTAACCCCTACTGCCCATTTCCTTGGAAGCAAGCCAGCTGTCCATGGTTGTCAGTCTCTTTGGGCCCAGAAATGTCCACAGTCTCCTGGGTTCTTGGGATAACAGTTTTAGGCCCAGACAAGGGCTCCAGTGACGGAATATGCTCCATTACAAAGTGTGACATTAGGGTCCTTCTGTCACATTTCTCATCACATCCTTCAACCAGTGAGATGTCTGGAATAGACAGCAGCAACACAGAGGGACTGGCAGTGGTGGTGATGATGATGGTGGAAAAGCTGGGGTGGAAGAGACATTAATAACCTTTTTAGCCCAAACTGAGAAGGAATGGGAGACAAGGATTTGTAGTTTGCAACTGCTCTAATTCCTGCTGCTTCTGAGTTGCAAGGGCAGCAGGATGCTGAAAACAGGCTAGTGTGCCTCAGACCACCGTTGACACAGTGGGAATGGGGCCAACAATTGAAGTGAAACTAGGACAGGTTCCACTTGCCAACAGCAGCAATACTTCTGGTCAGTTGCACTGCTGATTCTGAGGCAGTTACAGCAACATCATCCTCTGCCCCAGCCAGTAAAGGGGCATGTGGAGAAGAAGAATATTGTTCTCCACCTTTCCCCTCCCCCCTGAAATCATGGGTGTGGGACTATTTTTCTCTTCGGGCAGGCACAGTGCAGTCATCAACAATGGCAGTTTGCACAATTTGTGTCAATTCAGTGAAAAAGGGAAGGAGGGTAAACACCTTGGCACAACTGTCCTGATAGCACACATGGAACACAGACACCATGACATGTGAAACAATGGCAGGACCCTCTGACTCTCCCCAAATGCAACAAGAGGCGAGGTTAAGATCAAAGAGGAAGAAGAATAGAGAAACCCAGCCAAAGGCTGAAGTTTGGTGACTAACTCGCCATCACCTGCTTGCTGTAGGGTAACTACAAATTCTGCAAGTCCACCTCATTCATTGTTACCTCCCACACCAAGTGATAGCCATTCTGTAGATGTTAGGATGTGGCAGTTCATGTCCACCCATTGCACACTGTGTGGCACATTGACCACACATGGCAGTGTGGTGGAGGAGAATCACAAGCAGGGCATAAAGCGGCATCTGAGGAGATTCCATCCTGCAGAATATGCTAAGCTAGTGGCAGGGAGGGTTCATCATTACTATTAAACTATCAGCAAGTTGTCATGTGTCCTTAGCAGGTTTTGGACAAGGGGCATAGTGACAGCAACAGTACTTGGTTTCTGGTGGGGGAATTTCACATTGGGGACCCTAAGTTTCCTCGTGTTTGGTTAGAGTTGTTCCAGGTGTTTGATGTGAGTGCAGATGTATCCATTGTTCCCAGTCCTTCTCTTATTTACCACACACACTGTGCACAGTACAGTTGTTGATGTGAGAGGCACAATTCCTGCTTTGTAGGTAAAATGTCTATTCTAGTAACAACGCACCCATGATTTTGGAGGGGGCAGGTGGAGGAGCATCAATGGCCAACTTCTTCTATTCTCCACATATACCTGAAGTGGTAGGGGGTTGTTATTGTGCTGCTACTGCCTCAGGCGCATCACTTGAGCTAGTCATGGCATTTGGAACCTTTATTATCCATCACCTATACTGCTGTTGTTGATCCCACTCCCTTTGAGTTGTCTAATCATCCTTCTGCTTAAACAACTCAGCAGCAGCAAGAACAGCAGTCGCATCTACATCAGGGCATTTGACAATGGCTAATGGCCAGTGGCCAATGCGACACGACCTGCTGGAACTAGGCCAGTAGGGTTTTTTTTGTCCTCAGGACTTGTTCTTTAGGCCTACAAAAAATAAACAATTTTTGGGGGCTTGTTTCCTAAGCCTAAGTCCTACAAATAAGTGTTTCCTTAAGGTTTGTGCCAAACAACCCTAATCTTACAAATCAATGTTTCCTTAGCGCTTGTGAAAACAAACATACGTTCTACAAATCAATTTTTCCTCAGGGCTTGGGCCTAACACAACTCTTATTAACTACAAGTCAATGTTTCCACAGGCTTGTGCCTCTAATAAGTCTGTGTCAAAACCGTCCAGCTCCTCCTGTTTGTAGGGGGACGTAGCACTAATTGCTAAACGTCCACAACTTGTTGCGGCCTACTTAAACCCTTGTCCTTCCCAATATCCTTGCCCTTGGATGGTCATTACTCAGTGTCTAGTACTTGTGATCCTGATTAGTTTGGTTCCTGTTGTGACCTGGTCTGTTTATCGTTGTTCCTGATATCTGGCTTCCTGACGCCAGCTCTGCTCTACGACTACCCGATACTCTCAAAGTTATTCGTCTTACTGTGTACCGACTCCAGCTCTCTTCAACGACCTTCTGCTTCTCTACTGTGATCCGACCTACTGTGTACCGACCTCAGCTCTGGCCTATGCCCTTCCTCTTGTCTCCAGTATTCGACCTTCAGTGCACCGACTTCTGGCTTGCCTTATGACTAGCCACATCTCTCTACTGCTCCAACTCCCAAGGTATCAACTAACTGTATACCTCTGGTTGTTTGATTGTTTGACTGTGTACCGACTCCTGGCTTGTTGTACAACTACCCGCAACTCTTCTTTGTACGACCAACAGACTTTTGACCTTAGGCCTGTGGTTCGACTTCCGGACTCTGCATTAGGGTTCCTACCCAGTTTTGGTGCTAGTGTGTCCCTGCCTTCTGACATCCTCTACACACTAGCTAACCCTGACCCAGGCTGAGAGACTGTTATACTAAGTCCTACAAATCATAGTTCCTCAGAGATTAGGCCTCTAACAACAAATCTACAAATCATCCTCTGTCATGTCAAGTATCAGTCTACCCCAGTCGCAGCTTACATCAGGAGGTCCCTGTCTATTTCATGTTACGTACAAATTTCTCATTTTGTTTATTTTTTTATTAAATGTCACCACAATACCAGTCAACAAC
This sequence comes from Rhinophrynus dorsalis, assembly GCA_037306005.1. Taxonomy (NCBI): domain Eukaryota; kingdom Metazoa; phylum Chordata; class Amphibia; order Anura; family Rhinophrynidae; genus Rhinophrynus; species Rhinophrynus dorsalis. The sequence goes on from CM074719.1 coordinate 159,246,903, forward strand.
CCCCCCCAAACAAATTCCCTGTTCAACTGATTCTTTCTTCAGATGCCACAACCAAAACAGGCACCCTCCTCAGACCACTTTTATACCATGTCATGTGTTTTTTTTGTATTTAGTTTTTATTAACTGTCCCCCCAATCCCAGTAAACAAGCCCCCAAAAAAACATTCCCCGTTCAACTGATTCTTTCCCCACACTCCACCAACACAGGCACCCTCATACTCCTTTTATACTATGTCTTTGGGAAATAAAATAACATTTGCAAATGTCCTGCAGATTTCTCCAGTGTGTCAGGGATGTTATCCCTTGCTCTTAAAGATTGTCCGTGATATCAGCAAAAGATAGGGTTAATTGGGTAGTGGTAATAAAATATGTTTATTGAATTTTAAAATGAGAGTCAATATACAATAGTACAATATCATCTCCGCTAAAACACACTGTGAACAGTCTCCTGCCTGAAAGCAAGAGACGGCCTGAGTCCGATGTGAAACGAAATTGCCAAACCACGATATGGCCCTAACGTGGAGAGAACACTAAAAGGCAGACCATAGTATATTGAAACCGGTGATAGATAGAGCAACCACCCAACGCGTTTCGTGCGTTGAGCACTTCCTCAGGGGTAAAATAGCGCTCTATAATGTATATAAGTATAAATTACATATAGTGATCCCTACAGCACTACCAGCATCCCCCTCCTCTTTTATAAGTTATATTTTCAATAGAAAGCATACTGGCCCTTTAATTAATTTGTGCCTATTTAGTAATGGAGCTGGATAGTAGGAGAATGTGAATTTGTATGCGGTACAATATTGTATTGAGCTAGAAAGGAGGAGAACAGGAATACATTCTTTACTTCTCCAGCACCACAAGAGTGGCGGGATGGATTTGCTGAGTGGTTGCTATAGTTTCTGTGTATGATGGCATTGTCAGACGCAGTCTGAGATTTTATAAGCTTCTGAGCAGACAAGGAAGGGTGATAATACAGGATTCATAAGGTGCAATTCAGTAGGCTAATGAGGTGCAATTCTTGAGGAAGCCAACTGCACTATACGGGACAAATAGAAATTATCCTAATTCCCTTTGATTTTAATCAGGCTTTTAATTCCTTGAATGCCAGAGAGGTCTCCAACACATTGCTTTGGAGACTTCTCTACCAATCATGGGGTTAAAAGCCCCATTTAAATCAGTGGAGATTTTCATTTCTCCCCTATGGGGAAATTGGTTTGCTCCTGAATTACACCTGCTTAGCTTTATTGAATAGCAACATTATGGTCTTATATTCAATAGTAAATGTGTAATTCTGGCAGCATAGGTGATAAATAACATTTCCCAGAATACCCCTGATTTAAATGAGGCTTTTAATCCTTTGAGCGCCTTGCAATGCGTACCCCTCTGGCACTCAAAGCTAGGGTGACCAGACGTCCGCGGTTTCTGGGGACAGTTCCCGGATTCAGTTCACTGTCCACGGAGAGAATCTGTCCCCGGAAACGTCCCCAGATCTCAGTGCCTGGCACTGACATTCTGCTTCTCTTCAATGAGACTCAGTGAAGTGAAGCTAGTTCAATACTGCGCATGAGTACCATCCACAATGATGTCAACACGGGCCACAGGGGTGTGTGATGATGGACCAAGGGGGTAGGGCACATATAAATTGCTTCAGCACGTGCAGAGAGTGCCAGGCTGCAGGGCTCACCTCGCCCTGTCACTTCACCACGGCCACCATGCCATGACGTCAAGGGTCTGAACTAAGGTAGGACAGTACTGAAGTGGGCAGTGTGTGGAGGAGGATAGGGTGGGCAGTGTGGAGGTGAAAAATGGGCAGTGGGGAGGAGGGCAATGTTGGAGGAAGACAGAGTGGGCAGTGTGGAGGTGGACAATGTGAAGTTTCAAAGAGTTGGCAATGTGGAAGTCGCCAGTGTGGGCAGTGTGGAAGTGAGCAATGTGTGGAGGAGGACAAGGGTGTTCAGTGTGGAGGTGGACAATGTGAAGTTGGTCTGGGTGTGCAATGTGGGGGTGGACAGTGTTGAAGTGGACAATGTGGAAGTGGGCAGCGTATGGAGAAGGACACGGTGGGCAGTGTGGAGATGGATAATGTGAAGTTGCACAGGGTGGGCAATGTGGGAATGGACAGTGTTGAGGTGAACAATGTGGGCAGTGTAGAGATGGACAATGTGAAGTTGGACAGTGTGGGCAATGTGGGGGTGGACATTGTAAAGTTGGACAATGTAGACAAGTCAATGTGGGCAGTGTGGAAGTGGACAGTGTGGAGGAAGATAGGGTGGGCAGTGTGGAGGTGGACAATGTGAAGTTGGACAGTGCAAGCAATGTAGGGGAGGACAGTGCTGAGGTGGACAATGTAAGTAGCGTGAAAGTGAGCAGTGTGGAGGAGGACAGGGTGGGCAGTATGGAGACGGACAATGTGAAGTTGGAAAATGTGGACAATGTGAAGGTGGACAGTGTGAAGTTAGACAGTGTGGACAATGTGGGTAGTTTGAAAGTGGGCAGTGTGGCAAATATGGACTGTACATTGTGGGGTGGGCAGTGTGGGGGAAGACAGGGTGGGCAGTGTGGAAATGGACAATGTGAAGTTGGAAAGTGTGGACAATGTGGGTAGTTTGAAAGTGGGCAGTGTGGCAAATGTGGACTTGTACATTGTGGGGTGGGCAGTGCGGAAGTGGGCAGTGTGGGGGAGGACAGGGTGGGCAGTGTGGAGATGGACAATGTGAAGTTGGAAAAGTGTGGGCAATGTGGAGGTGTACAATGTGAAGTTGGACAGTGTGGACAATGTGGGTAGTTTGAAAGTAGGCAGTGTGGCAAATGTGGACTTGAACATTGTTGGCAATGTGGAGGAGGTGGACAGTGTGGGCAATGTGGATGTGGGCAGTGTGGAGGTGGACAGGGTGGGCAGTGTGTGTAGGAGTTTGGGGTGGCCAGTGTGTGGAGGAGGATGGGGGAGGACAGCTTGTGGAGGTGGACAGTGTGTGCAATATGGAGGAGGACAAGGTGGACAGTGTGTGTGGAGAAAGAGGGTGGACAGTGTAGACAGAGTGAAAAGGGTGTGGGCAGTGTGTGGTGAGGGTTGGAAGGGTTGTGGGTAGTGTGTGGACAGGGTGTGGAGAAAAAATGCCCCTGGTTTTCATCTTAAAAATCTTGTCACCTTACTTAAAGGGTTAACCCAATGACTGCTAGAGAGGTCTTCAAAGCATTGTGCAGTAAATCAGTGGGAATTTTTAGTTCTCCCCACTAGTGCAGCTGGTTTGACCCAGAATTCCTCTGCTTTTGTTTTGAACATCCATCCCTTAGATCTGCTGAACTGGTAGTAGTCACAGTATTGGGAGAAAAGGGAGAAGGTGATGGTCATTTAACCCATCGGATGTTAGAGTTGTTTCTAGCATTCCTGAGCTTAAGATCCCTAGAGCAGTGTGGGGTAACAGTGGCCACCCTAGTGTTGGACTTCACATCTCATACTCAGCCAGCTATTTGGTGATGTAACACTGCAGCTGATGTGTTAAGGAAAAATGCTGATGTTCTTGTGCAAACAAACTGCAGCATAGGGAACAAATGCAATTTGTCATTGATTTAAATTAGGTTTTTAACCCCTTGATATCAGAGAGGTCTCCAACTCAAACAGTTCCTCCTTCACCTGCCTCAGTCCTTGAATCTTCTCTATAATTCTCAAACTTCCCATCCCTTTTCACTATGAGTTGTCAGCTTTGTAAATAACAAGTCTGTTCTCTTTGTGTCTTCCTAATCAGAGAGATATCTAGTTATGTTTGGATTTACTTGTGGTATTATTCATTCATTCTATGTATTCAGCCTGTCCTGTTTTTCCCTTATGCTGTATGAAAAATCAGGGTTAATTTTCAGCCAGGTAGAGGACCGAATACCACAGGATTATATGCTGAGTAGAGCAATACACCATTACATGCAACCAGGAGGACAATACAGCATCATTTGAGATCTGCAGGGCAATATACCATTATATGCCACCAGAAGTTCAGTACACTATTACATGCCACGAGCAGGACAATATACCGTTACATGCCACCAGAGCTTCACAACACCATTCCATGCCACAAGTAAAGCAATACACCATTACATGCCACCAGCAAGGCAATACACCATTATATGCCTCCAGCAAGGCAATACAACATTACATGCCACCAGGTGGACAATACAGCATCACATGAGATCAGCATGGCATTATACCATACCTCCTAACATTTCAAATGGCCAAAGAGGGACACCTTTGTTTTAGGTGGTATGCGTGGGGCGTGGCTGGTGGATGGGGCATTACCGAGAATTTTTAGGCCATTTCATTACCTATTGACACCTCTTTGTGTAACCTAATAAATAACTTGTAACAAGACCAAAGTATTTTATTTACACAGAATAATGTATAAACACATATACTGACGTGTAAACAAACATTAATGTGAGTTTTATTGCTGTAGAGCAACATTATACACGTAATATATATAGCACACAGTCTGACCTCCTAAAAAGAGGGACATCAGGGTGGGAAAGAGGGACAGAGGGATTTGGGTCTCAAGTTGGGACTGTCCCTCCTAAAGAATGACACTTGGGAGGTATGATATACCATTATATGCCAACAGCAGTTCAGTACACTATTTCATGCCACAAGTAAAGCAATACATTATTACATGTTGCTAGCAGAAGAATACACCATTACATGCCACCAGCAAGACAATACACCATTATATGCCTCCAGCAGGGAAATACACCATTACATGCGTCCTGCTGGGAAATACACCATTACTTGCCGCCAGCAGTAAAATATACTATTACAGAAGGAGGTTACCTGTTATCAAAACAAAATTAGAGACGTGTTATTTAGAGAGCCGTGTTTTCTTATTTTAACCCCTTAATGACCCTTGTCAGTCATAGCACGTAATGGGTTGTTTTGAATTAACGACCATTGACGTACTATGACCGTCATGGAATTCAGGGCTTCCCCTATGGCTGCACGCCGTTCTAGGAGTCCAGAATCCGATTCGGAAAAAAAAAATGCTCAGTGGTCCTTTAGTGACTGCAAAGTGCCTGCACGGCCGGTCGTTAAGGAAATGTTTAAGTAGAGGATTTTTAAAGAAGCAATAAAGAATTATAACACTTGTGTTTTCATATAATAATGTCCTTCATTGTCCCTGTTAAAAGTTTAGCTGTTCGTTGTGTTCAAAGCATTATTGTCCTTTGCACCCCATTTGGCACTCAAAGGGTTAACTTTGACTTACATTCTTTTGATTTGTATGTCTGTGGTGCAGATAATGTGGCACATATTTATACTTTTTTGTTTGAAACCCACAATAAATGTTCTCTGTTTGTCCCTGCCTCATCGTATCAACCATCAAAAACGTCAATCCTGTATTAATTGCAGCTAATAGTAATAAAAGGAATAATTGTGCCATGTAAATACGTTGGCATGCTTCCTGGCTTTTACTGGTGCTGTCTGTCTAATTTACTGTGCATATATTTTCGCATACGGAATCTCAGGCAGGAAGCAGAGTGTAGCAGTCACGTAGCGAGGAACGTAACATTACAGCTGCTCATGTGAAATTATCAAGATCTATTGATGCATCCCCAAAGCAATGAAGAAGTGCTGCTGCTAGCACTTTAGTTTGTTGGATTTCCTCTCTCTAGCCTGCTATATAAATGAGGCAAGGTAACAAAAGTGTTTTTACTAGATCATTTTAACCCTTTAAGTGCCAGCTAGGTATCCAATACATTGTTTTGCAATACATTGGATACCTTGCTGGCATTCAAAGGGTTTTAAAGTCAGGATGATACTTAATGGGCACAACTGGCACTCTTTTTTGTTGATTACATTATTTTATTAGATCAGATACTGTGTGTGTGTGTGTGTAGATCAGATACTGTGTATGTGTGTGTGTGTGTAGATCAGATACTGTGAGTGTGTGTGTGTGTAGATCAGATACTGTGTGTGTGTGTGTAGATCAGATACTGTGTATGTGTGTGTGTGTAGATCAGATACTGTGAGTGTGTGTGTGTAGATCAGATACTGTGTATATATGTGTGTGTGTGTAGATCAGATACTGTGAGTGTGTGTGTGTGTAGATCAGATACTGTGTGTGTGTGTGTGTGTGTAGATCAGATACTGTGTATGTGTGTGTGTGTAGATCAGATACTGTGTATGTGTGTGTGTGTGTAGATCAGATACTGTGAGTGTGTGTGTGTGTGTAGATCAGATACTGTGTATATATGTGTGTGTGTGTAGATCAGATACTGTGAGTGGGTGTGTGTAGATCAGATACTGTGTATGTGTGTGTGTAGATCAGATACTGTGTATGTGTGTGTGTGTAGATCAGATACTGTGTGTGTGTAGATCAGATACTGTGTGTGTGTGTGTGTGTGTGTGGATCAGATACTGTGTGTGTGTAGATCAGATACTGTGTGTGTGTAGATCAGATACTGTGTGTGTGTGTGTGTGTGTGTGTGTGTGTGTGTGTAGATCAGATACTGTGTGTGTGTGTGTGTGTGTGTGTGTGTGTAGATCAGATACTGTGTGTGTGTGTGTGTGTGTGTGTGTGTGTGTGTAGATCAGATACTGTGTGTGTGTGTGTGTGTGTGTGTAGATCAGATACTGTGTATGTGTGTATAGATCAGATACTGTGTGTGTGTGTGTGTGTGTAGATCAGATACTGTGTGTGTGTGTGTGTATAGATCAGATACTGTGTGTGTGTGTGTGTGTGTGTGTGTAGATCAGATAGTGTGTGTGTGTGTGTGTGTGTGTGTGTGTGGATCAGATACTGTGTGTGTGTGTGTGTGGATCAGATACTGTGTGTGTGTGTTTGTATTAAGGACATTGCTAGGTACGGGCTGAGGTGCTAAAGCCCCAGATTTCATGCCTGGAGCTCCAGGTCTTGTTGCCAGCTTACTACATGTAATGATGCTGTATATTTTCTACCAGTAAAGTTGATGACTGTGATGAAAATCCGTGTGTGTGCAACTTCATTCCAAGTGTATACAATTATTTTGCTGCACCCAGTACTTGACAACTGGCAATCGTGAGTGCTTATCCCTGCAAACGCTCTCTCTCGCTCTCGCTCTCTCTCTTTCTCTCTCTCTCTCTCTCTCTCTCTCTATATATATATATATATATATATATATATATATATATATATATATATATATATATGTGTGTGTAGCAGGGCTGCCAACTCCTGCCAGTATTTTTTACTGGCAGTATTGAATAAATTACTGACAACCACATTTTTTACTGACACATCTTCCTGAAACACCATATTTCCAAAGCTGCAGTTCCTCTGTTATAATACTATTTCCAAAGTGAATAAAAATGTATATCAGACTTAGCAGAAGCTATTTAAATACAGAAATCCTCATTTATAGTAAATAGCACAATAAAATTGTGAATATTACAAGATACCTTAATGTCTTTTGTGTTTTATCAGTATTTTTCTGACATTTCAATTTTTTTTACAGTCAGTGAATTTCCTGATGGCAATCCTGATCAGAGTTGGGCAATGATTTTTGCTTAACCATTTGAGTGTCAGGGGTGCATAACTTATTGCTTTGCAATGTGTTGTTTACCCCTCCGCACTCAAAGGGTTAAGGGACACATCTCTGTTCATAATGTTTTTGGGGGGGCATAATTGTACTGCCTTTCCAAACCATAATGAGGCTGATGTACTAATAAGAAACAGAAAAATAATGGGTCAAACCAATTGCACCATGGGGACAAATATGTATTCCCACTGCTTTAAATGGGACTTTTAGAGACAATTTCAAAGCTTTGCTAGCATTTAAGGGGTTGAAAGCCACATTCAAATCATTGGGAATTGGAAGAGTTTTTGTTCTCTCTGGAATCATTGGTTTGCTCCATAATAGCACTAACAGCTCACTTCTGTATCATTGATCTAGAAAAGTGATACATTGTATTAGTGCAGTGCTTTGTGATAAAATATTACACTTTTTTGCTGACCAGTGGGCCTTTATGTTGCCCATCTCTGATAAATGTCCAGTTTGTGTGTCTGCATGCCAGTGTCATTGTGTCCTGTGGTGTCAGTCATACTCCAAGTTCCAGAAGTAGAGAGAGTCACTGCAAGGTATGACTTTTTTATTTTTGATGGAGAAACTTTTGACAGTGTGAAAAGTTAGTGGCAAAGACACATTTCATGGTATAGAAAGTAGCTTTGTTATGGAGTGGCTGACATGTTGCAGCACAGAGTATCACCAACTGATTTTGTAATAGCATCATTATTGCCATGATAATGTGTCATGAAAAATAAGATTGTGTGTGGCTGTTTTCTAAATCACATAGTTAACTAAATAAGGCTAGATATGGTTTAGCCAAAATAACAATTTTAGAACTGTTTAGTTATTTTTAACCCCTTAAGGACCAGTGATGTGCCAGGATCATCACACAATTCAGTCCTTTGAGGATCAATGATAGTCCTGGAATGATATGGGTTAATGATCATAGCATGCCTCAGGGTGCACTATGATCATTGTGGGGAGGCTGTAACTGACTGTCCCAGGACTGGAGCAGTTAGGTCCAACTGTTTCCCAGTGGCTCAACATGTGATTGCTACTACAATTATACATGTGGCAGTGGAGCCACTTGACAAAAGCAATGTATGTAAACATTGCTTTGTCACTGATCCCTACCTATCTCCTCTTATGATAGTAAGGAAGAGAGAAGCAGAGAACAGACCTCCCAACAGGTCAAACGGCCAAAGAGGGGACACTTTTATTTTATGTGGTGGTTCTAGGGGCAGGACTGGTTGTTAGAACTTGTTTCAGGGCCAAATTTACATATTGAGCACATTAGGCACAGAACCCTCTGGTGCCCACCCCTAACCACACACTCTAATTTAACCACACCCTCTTTTGGCACCAAACCCAACTTTAGTTTTATTCTTTACAGTAATGTGGTGATTTTACAGAAGTGGAGGAAAATGGGATGGGGTATATACAGCACACATACTGAAACCATAGGTAGCTATGTAGCCTGTTAATAATCAACTTGTATTAGCACATTTGAATACTTAACCTTTGTTATTTGTTCTCCTTGTTTGTGATGTCTAGGGAGAATTGTATTTAAAAATACTGCAACGACTGCAAACCCACTAAAGTCATTGCATTTAAAGGGATAGTATTACTTACAATGTAAAACAATATATGTTGTAGGGTTTATTCCCTATATATTCCATATATATAAATATATTCCATATATTTTTTTACATCTTAAGTATTACTATCCCTTTAAAACTCATTAGTAGTAAAGGGTTCTGATACCACCAAAAAAGCTTTTTTGTGTATAATTTTCTAAAGCTCTTGTTATATTGAGAAAGAGCCTTGAGTAGATAATTAAATGTATTAGAGACCCAGACATAAATATTTTTTATATAACATGTAAGTAATGTACTTTGTTAAATCAACGAACATGCATGTACCTAGCTCGAAGCGGGAACAAACATTCAGCATATCCAGGTACAAGCAGAGTTGGGGGTAACCACAGATTTGATTCCCTTCTTTCTAGATCAAAAAAAAGAGCAGGTAGTTTTTCAGATGTAGTGAGAGAACAAAGAAAAGCAGAGTGGAACCAAATTTAACCCCAATCATTTTGCTGCTGCTGTTGGCGGCTTCCTCAGGGGATACAGTGTTGCCGCTCTTCTTTTCTGATCTCCTAAAAAGAGGGACATCAGGGTGGGAAAGAGGGATTTGGGTCTAAAAGAGGGACACTTGGGAGGCATGATGTGACCAGCAATTCTCCGGATGTGCCACATACACCTCTGGGCGGTCAGGAGGAGGAGATAGCACGTCTCCACCATTTACATGCGTCCAACCTACAGAGGGGTGTGATTTTGCCCCATGCACACTCCTTTGAAAATCTCTGCAGGGAGTCACAATGGTGTACAATAAGCCGTCTGCAAGGACTTCACAGTGGTGTCATGTTCACAGGAGTGACTATGGGGGTGAAGGCACACACATCCTGGTAGTATACATACAACCTGGAGAACATACAATGCCAGCAACTTACAACAATCCCAACTACCGCAATTCCTCACATTTCTTTACCCAGTAACTCATGCAGCTCACAAACGCCACTTCTCCTCAGTATTCTGCCCTCCCTGAACATCACCTGACCCACCAACTTACTCGACTCCCACACACCTTCCATCTTCAGTATTGTGCTATCGTCAGTATTTCCTCACACACACCAACATATATGGCTCCGTATACGGCTCCACTTCATCCTCCTACCATGTACTCCATTACATTCTTTCCAAACACCTATTGTAGGCGCTGCACTAAAACATACAGCTGACATCTCTGTATGCCTCCACCTAGTGTGTTTAACCCTTTCAGTACAACCGAGGTAGGCAACGCATTGCAATGCGTTTCCTACCTTTCTCACTCTGAAATGCACACTTTAGAACTTTAGTGATGTACCCCATTCATATGCCTAATAAAGTTTTATTGTTTTAAAAACAATACAGATGTTCATAAAACTGCTGTTCCATTGCAACTGGGTGATCTGCTTACTGGTGTAATTTGCATTGCAAGCCTTAAGCGCTATTGCTGGAATACAAGTTGTTTCATCCTTCGACAGCCATTACCACTAGGCCCTACTATTAACCCAATGAGTGCCAGAGGCATACGCAATGCATTGCTGAGCAATGCCTTGCCTTTCCCTCTGGCACTGAAAGTGTTAGGGAAGGACCCAATGGTAATGGCTGTCGAAGGATGATACAACTTCCTGTCATCCGGACCTCTGATAACGCCACCATCCACTCCTCTTGACCTCACTACTGCCCTAAAATGTTTCAGTTGCTCCACACATAGGGAGAGCATGCCACTGTTTAACCGCTTGAGTGCTAGAGATATACACACAATGCGTTGCATACCCCTATGGCACTCAAAGGGGTAACAGCAGTCTCACCGCTATGGCCTACACACAGTCACAATCACTGTTGCTATTTCGTCCGTCTTCCATCACATAGAAGGGGATAACGAATGGAATGTCATTGGTGGTGGAGGAAGAGGTAAGGCTGTGAATTTAGGGACCTCTGCACGGTCACTACTTATGAACACGGTGCCGGTCGGGACCTCATCGTTGTCACACTGCACAAACCTATGATCAATGAAAGAGATCCTGCATGGGAGCCACAACAGCGAGGAAGCAGGAGAACCAGGGGGCAGCTACCTCTCTCCTTATTAGCCCTTTGAGGTGGTATCTCCCCACTCCCTTTCAACTCCTTCACTAAGCTGTGGCACAGTGGGATCTGAAGTCGGGACTGCAACACCATTATTCACACGTGTACTGGAAACATAGAGTATCACACACACAACAGTCAGTATACAGTAAATACATTATGTTAAATCTGTTTGTACCTACTAAATTAATGAATAGCATATATGCATATATATATATATATATTTTTTTTTTATTATTTTTTTATGCATCGTCTGTTACTAGACTTGTTGTGTGACAAAATCCATGCATTTTGCATACTTTTTGATCACATTGCCCCCAATGGCATGTTTACACATGCAAGTATAATGGTGCATTGTATTAAACCAAGGGTGGCCAAATCTATGCCTTTGTCTTCACCTGTATCACATCATACTGAAACAAAGTATGAGCACCCAAATTAATAGTATAGTTTCTCCTGTTGTGTCCTTTTCTATCTTCTTTCTTCTCTTCTATCTTCTTTCTTCTATCTTCTTCCTGTGAAAGAAAAAAATAAGTTTGAGTTGAAAGCATAGATACTTTAACCCCTTGAGTGCCAGAGGGGTACGCAAAGCATTGCAAAGCAATGCGTTTCATATCTCTCTGGAGCCCAAAGGGTTAAAGTACATAGTAGTGTGCCACGTTTTCAAATAAAGATCCCCCATATGTAATGATAAACATGTCATGAAATGTTTGCTGTACATCATAATGAAAGGGTATATCTATTTTCTATAAGAAAAATAAAAAGCCAACTTAGCTTTTCAACATTGCTGCCTCCGCCGCTGTGTGAGGTGCTGAGGTGGCGGCGGAGACAGCATAAGGTGGCACACCCCTCCCCTCTTCTTCTTCACAGGCCGATGCCCGCTCTGGTCTGAGAGAATTAGAATTGAGGCTGCTCTTATATATGGGCAGCCTTACCTCTAATTCTCTCACAGCTGTTAAGTTCCCAAAACTGGCGTTATTTAGCAGCGTTTTTGGAACTTATCTCACAACGGACGTTTGGACATGACACCAGTTTTGTGTCCTAACGTCCATCATGCTAAATGTTGGTAGGACATTTGAATACCGACCAAGACATTTTATTTTGTTGGTTGGTATCCATTTTGCTCTACCGACATTTTTCTACTCCAACATTTGGATCAAGCCCTAAATCCCTGATATTGGTCCTTATTTCTTGGTGCATTATGACACCATAGGGCCTACCTCGTGCCGCCCTAACACTATTCCACAGGTACTGCTCTATTTAAAGGTTGGATTTTTGGTTTGTCATTGTCTTGAAAAAGGCTGTATGATGGAGCCAAAACGTTGATTTTAAAACAACCTAATAAAATGTATCTCTTTTTTTTTCTGTGTGTCTCTAATACACTAAACTACCTATTCAAGGTTTTGTCTCATTATAAAAAGAGCTTTAAAAAATTATACACATTGAGGTTTGTTGGTATCAGAACCCTTTACTATTAATGACTTTTAAATATAATAACTGCAGTATTTTAAGTAAAATTTTCCTTTGACATCACAAATAATGAGACCAAACAACAAATGTTACATTTTCTAATTAAGTAATTAAAACTGAGTTTTAACAGATTTTGGGAATTAAATTGATTGTAACGCTACAAGTGAAAACTATAATACAGCACTGAACAGGTTTATGGCTTTCTATGTTTTGGTAGGCATAAATTAAACAGCTTGTCACAAGCTGGACAATGGGATTAGATTACTGTAATAGAGCCCTGGAACTGGCGGCTGTGCTGCAGTTGTTAACTGTTTGAGTGCCAAAGCAATGTGTTATGTACCCTTCTGGCGCTCAAAGGGTTAAAGGCAGTTTGCTTTACACTACATCTACTGCACTAATCATTTGAGTACATGTGATGTGACGTCACTGACATCACACTGGCAAGTTCAGAAACTGGTTGGCTTTTGAAGAGACTGGGCTTGTCTGAGATGTGATGCATGGGACAAGGTGGATCATTTTAATAACTTGTGATTGTGAGGCAGCACTGTGGCAAATTGGATGGGTGGGCTGGTGGGACAGGGTTCATTCATTGAAGGCAGCGCTTACAGTAGATGCAGCTTTTACATCTATTATAAGCTCTGCATTCAGCGAATGAACCCTGTCACCGGGTTCCTTCTTAGAATGCGCAGCCAGGGCCGGATTTACATCTCAGGAGCCTGTAGGCACAGAAATCTGAAGCGGCCCCGCCCCCCAAATGGCCATCCCTACAATGCTCCAAATCTCCACATTACCCCCCATATCCATATTGCCCTCAGATTGCCCCCAATCAGCTCCATATTGCCCCCATCAGCTCCAACTTATCCACCATCAACTCCATATTGCCCTCACATTGCTCCCATCAGCTCCAACTTGCCCCATCAGCTCCAACTTGCCCTCACATTGCCATCAGCTGCACATTGCCCCCATCATCTTCACATTGCCCCCATCAGCTCCATATTGCCCTCACTTTGCTCCTTCAGGTCCAACTTGTCCCATCAGTTCCAACTTGCCCTCACATTGCCCCCATCAGCTCCAACTTGCCCTCACATTGCCATCAGCTGCACATTGCCCCCATCAGCTCCAACTTATCCCCATCACCTCCATATTGCCCTCACATTGCTCCCATCAGATCCAACTTGCCCCATCAGCTCCAACTTGCCCTCACATTGCCCCCATCAGCTCCAACTTGTCCTCACATTGCCATCAGCTGCACATTGCCCCCACCATCTCCATATTGCCCCCATCAGCTCCAACGTATACCCCATCAGCTCCATATTGCCCTCGCATTGCTCTCATCAGCTCCAACTTGCCCCATCAGCTCCAACTTGCCCTCAAATTGCCATCAGCTGCACATTGCCCCCATCATCTTCACATTGCCCCCATCAGTTCCATATTGCCCCCATCAGCTCCAACTTATCCCCCATCAATTCCATATTGCCCTCACATTGTTCCCATCAGCTCCAACTTGCCCCACCAGCTCCAACTTGCCTTAACATTGCCCCCCATAATCTCCCCATTGCCCCCATCAGCTCCAACTTGCCCTCACATTGCCATCAGCTGCACATTGGCCCCATCATCTTCACTTTGCCCCCCTATCCGTTTCCTACCTCCCTGGTGGTCCAGCGGCAGGAGATGTCTGTGCTTCTGCACAGACTTGTAGCTGCAGTTGCACCCCGCGCGGTCTTCTATTTAGGAATACATCATCTCCCAGCGCTCTGCATTAGAGCCGATGAGGGGGAGCAACAGCAGCTACAGGTTTGAGTTACCATCCGAAGGGTGGGCCGGGGCGGCGGGGTACTGTGCGCAGCGCTGTGAATATTAAAAACAGAATAAAAAAACAAACAAAAAAAACACTGTGAATCAATATTAAAAAAAAAAATGTATTTCAAGGACAGGCGCCCCTCTGTGGGGTGCTCCTGTAGGCAGGTGCCTACTCTGCCTTATGGCAAATCCGTCCCTGTGCGCAGCGCTCCACTCTGATCATTGAATCAGTCACCCGGTCTGACTCTGGTGACTGATTCAATGATGGGAGCGTAGCGCTCCACTTACCAAGAATGAACCCGGTGAAAGGGTTCATTCATTCTACGTAAGCAATTGATGCTGCAAGCGGCTTATACAGCCGCCAGAAGCATCAAGAAGGCAGAAAATGCCTTTGGGGTTGCCCCTTGGATCATCTATCCTTTTGGATAGAATCCATGATAGGGGGGCTATCAGGTAAGGCCCTGGTGCCCCTCTGGAGGTCTGAAAGTTTTAGTGCAATTGTCGCCCCATGCTAGGGGGAGTGTCATGAGGGGACATGATACCCCTCTTGAGGTCTGATGTCTGTTTTAATACTTATAAAAATATATTTGAGTAAAAATATTTTTTTCACACACACCCACATACATATACGGGCAAGGTATGCAGCCAATACCTTTCCTATTAACCCTTTGAGTACCAGAGGGGCAGGAAACACATTGCTAAGCAATGCCTTCCTACCTCTCTGGTACTCAAAGGGTTAAGTGTCGAATGAAGGACAGGTTCTATCAATTAAATGGCAGTTCCTGTCAAATGCTGAGGTGAAGTCGAATGGAGTTAGTATGTTGAATATATGCAGTATATGTCGGCATACTAAGGGGGAGGATGTCGAAGGGGAGGGACATTATGCAGTGCTTGGTGTACTAGTTCTGTTTGTTGTAACCCTTTGAATGCCACAGGGGTGAGCAATGCACATCCCTATGGCATTCAGTGCTGTCCATGGTGCTGAAAGCCTTCTCTGTATTCCCCTACTGGCTGTGTAGGGAAGCAGAGAGAATGCTGTTCAGAATTGTCGTAGTGTTGGTGAAGTGTGAGGGGAGGAGATCCCTTCCACACAGACAACACATTGAAAATCCTTTATGCTAAAAGGGACTTTCTTCAACCCTCCCCTTCTATATGACAGTTTTGGTGAATATGTCGATGTGTGTGTGTAGATCGAATTGTCTGAGTCATTCAAACACATCGACAATAGCATACTGACACCACATCGACTTTTAGTGCACCTAGGCCCAGGAGTCAATGGCCTTATGTAGAAAATAAAACCATAGGGGATACATAAAATCACCACTCTTCCCATTGGTTTAAATGGGGCTTTTAACATATTGAATTCTAGCATTCAGGAGTTAAAATCCCCATTTGCTCAAGGGACATTTTTATTCTCCTATGATGCAGTTAGTTTGCTCCAGAACTGCATGTTTTCTTTTGAGCATAAAGCCCATTGTTCACAAGAAAATTCCTAAAACCAGCCCTGACAGCTTTGATTTATCAAGAATACAAGATAAATTTAACCCTGTAAGGGTCAGAGAGGTATGCAATACAGTTGCACACTCCTCTACTCCTTACGTGTTAATCCTGTGCACCTGTTGGTAGTCCTGTCTCTTGTCTTTAGTACAACCGATGCTCTTACTCTGTTCTGACAAATAACCTTCTCTTACAGACCAAGCTATCACTTCAAGAGATGTATTTATCATATCAAGGCTGCACAATTGCAGGTTTCACAAGGTCTTGGATATCAACAGAAGTGAAAGGTGTCCTCACTCCTTTTTATTGATTCTGAGGAAGCCATGCCCAGGGTGACAGAAACAAAGATTCCCAGATTAGTCTTTTGTCTGGCTGTTTGGTGGGGGCAGACTTGCCTCTGCCGATCCCACTCCAGTAAATCTATTTGAATGCAAGGTCACCTAGGGTGTGGATTGCTGTTATTATAGGAGGGCCTAATATTTCCCAACTGATGCATAAAACACCAGTGACAACATGTCAGCGTCTAGCAGACCGATATTGAACGTTCAGATTGACTTCTGCATTTCAAGTCTGCTGGATCTAAATTTAGTTTCTTTGCACTTACCGCCTTTCTCATTTTCTACAGTAGTGCACGGTAATATTTGATTAAATTGCTAACACTGACTTATGACCAGGAGGCAGTGGAAGGAGGGGGTATCATTTTGTAACACTGGCGATACTACTCATGGGGGCTCACTGGCATTGTCAGAAACTGTGTTAACTATAGATGAAATATGCCAGACGGGCCCTCCCTCTCTAATACCGACTTATATCTAGCAGATGTTATGTATTGGGATAGTGTCCTTTTTAAGAGTCACTTTAATTCCTCCTTTAAACGGATCTGAGAAAATTAACTTTGTCACTCCTGCAGCTCTACCTAATTGACTCAACTGATTGCCTATTTGTTAGCTGATCTTTAAATGTGATGAAAAATAGTAACAGGTCTTATCTAGCATACAAGGGGTCATAAGCACCATTTAAATCAGTTGGAATCTGAAACATTTTATTGATCCAGTGTGGCGCAGTTGGTTTTCTCTGGAATTGCTCCAGTTTTCTCTGTGAATTTTGGAGCAAACCAACTACACAACAGGAAGTAATGTAATAATTCCGCAAATTCCAGCTGAATTAAATTGGATTTTTAACCCACTGGATGCTAGAGGGGTAACCCATTACAATGTGCTGGAGACCTCTAGTGAGCAAGGAGTTAAAAACACCATTTAAATAAATAGGTATTTGAATTTGTTTCCCTATGGTGCAGATGGTTAGTTGCAGTATTAAGCTGATTTTCTTAATACATCAGCCTCACTGCATGCTAGTCAGTTTCCCTGCCTTAATAGATGCAGGGTCTTGTAGTACCCAATGGCTCTCCTCTCCATTGATGGAGTTTCAAGAGATAATATTTTAACTAATCTCTGGCACTATTAAGGGATAAAACTGACCCTTGTCTTGCCAGAAAATACTTTAAGTCTTATCTGTTGCAGTTTGTCTTAACCTGTGCAACAGGAAGATTTTCAAAGGTTGATATAACACAGATGAGTGCAGTGCACCTCTGTAATTAGTTATGATGGAGCACTGGCTATAACAGTCTATAAAGGTGCAGAAGCTTCTTAGAATTAAAGGGACAGTAAACTTTTTTTTATATTTAAAAATATGCTAGGGCTTTTTCTACTGAATAAAAACGGAATTCTCCCACTGCTGAGAAATATTTCATTCAAACTTATTACAACACAGAATGTTAGCAGCAGTACCTGCTGATCAGTCTTCTTTGAACTACCTCCAATGTATTAATGTCCTTCTGAATATATGACCTTCAGAACAGTACCTCAGATGAAGTCTTACCAGAGATCTTTGGAGTGGCATTAGTTCCTCTCTGTTGATGATGCTAATGCCTCTTCCTATTCAACCAAGAACCTGGTTAGCTTTTCCCACTGCTTTACTGCAATGCTTGTCTACCTTCCAGTCATCTGAAATATTGCACTCCATAGGAGAGATTCAGTCATTGTAAGCAATAGGAACAGAACTACCTAATGACCAAAAAAGAATATTGCAGTTTAATGGAACAAATAAGTTTAAGCTTAACAACATATAAATTAAACAAATCCCATCTGTGGGTTTACCCTTTTTAACTTGGCAAGAAAGGTCCCATAACCTATATGTTTTCATATTAAATATGTTCTGCTCTTTTAAGTAACTAATAATATGCATGAGGCTATACAGAAAAATTATATTGCCCGTGGAAAAAAAAAATCAACAGTTTTACCTCAACATTTTTTTGTTGACTACAATAGGAATATTTTAGATAAAAAGCCAATAATAAGTTTGTTACAAGTTACAGAATTCTGCTTTAGGAACATTTCACATGGGCAACATAGTCGTAAAACCAGCAACAGCAATGTATGCGTTATGAATTATTTTATCCAGTGGGGCTTTTCACATGGGCAATATGGACTGCGATTGTTCAGAGAGACACTGCTTACTTCAACTTACCACCAACAGTGCGATAACACTGCTACAAATTTTTAGTATGGGTTTAATTGGAATTACATTGAAATTGTACAGCTCTTGCAGGTAGGTGTATTTTACCTCCAAATATGTCACTTCTTGATGGTGGGAAATCCTCCTTACCACACTGTAACACTAAAAAAGGCATCGACATTTTCATTTGCTACAAAAAAAAGTCATGCTACAGTTGACTGTATGAAAAAACCCTTAACCCCTTAAGGACCCATGACTGTCCTGGACCGTCAGTGAATTCCGGGCTCCCCTCGTGCTGCATGCCATTTGGGGAGTCTGGAATTCGGATGCGGCAAAAAAAAAAAAAAAGTCCATGGTCCTTAAAGGAGCAGTAAACTTTTTTTATGAAAAAATATATATTGTAGAGCTTTTCCTATTGAGTAAAATAAGGGTACTCCCACTGCCGAGAGATTTATATTTCCACAGTTATTACAGTTTAAACCCATGTTTTTTTTACATTAGCAGTGCCCTCTAGTGGTCAAATTCTAATTAGATTTCCTGTTAGATTCTAATGGAGAGGAAAGTCAGAAAAGTCAGAGACATACAGTTCTCCATAAAATGTGATAGAAACTGCCTGTCACTTCCTGTCAGTTAGAACTTCCAGGAAGTAAAACACCGTAAATTAATTTAATGATTATTTAAACTGCTATACATTTTTAATAAAACATCTGACAGCGATGGGAGTACCCTTGTTTTATTCAGCAGGAAATGCTCTATAAAATATGTGTTTTCATGAAAAAAGTTTACTGCTCTTTTAAGTGACCGCAACGTGCGTGCACGGCCGGGCCTTAAGGGGTTAAACATACCATTGCCCTTCAGTGCAAATACAGAATGATGTTGATCCAGTGCTATTCAGTTGAGGATCATTAACTACAAAGAGGGGGATATGATAAAGAGGTGATAAAATGGAGATAACTTCTCCAGTGTTATTACTCTCCAAGTCCTATGTTATTCTATGAAGCCAATGCACTAAGATTTCTCCATAGGCTCTATAGAATAGCATAGGACTTAGAGAAGTGATAACACTGGAAATGTTCTCTCCACTTTATCACCTCTATCGCACCTTATTGCATAACCCCCCATAGAGGCCTAGATTACACTAAAGTTGATTTGTATTATCAGTGGTTTCATATAACAGATTGACATTGAAGTCTATCGAGAAAATGTAGATAAAACCCTTGATAAATTTATCAGCTACAATGTAATCCAGGCCATTCATACACATCAGTAAGAACCAATACAAAAGCTGGTGATGAGAGCTCTTAATTATGTCTGTGAGTTAATAGTACTGACCCCTGTTTTGGTTCTGGAGAAGACAAGCTGGTTCTAGGGAGATTATACATCCCATGCGCTAGAATACATGTAATATAAATTGTCCTGGGGCTATATTTTTGACACTATGCCAGAGTAGCCTTAAAAGGATAGTAATGTTTCAAAATAAAAGCAGCTCCAATTAATCTTCATAGTATCTGTGCCATGGAGAGTGTTATTTCAATACTGTCAGAGTTGTAGTTCAAGAGTAATTGAATGATAAAGTATCCCCTCCCACCCCTTTTACTGATGTAACACTGCTCACCTCGGAACAGAAAGGTGGTGTCCAGATGGCTTGCAGAGAGGGACAATCTTCAATTAGCATAAGGAAAAAAGCTGAAAAACCTGTCAAGTGGGACAGAGTTTTAATTGCTCTCACAGTAAGAAGATTGTCCCTTGCTGTGAGCTGTCTGGTCTGTGGACCAGATTCCACATCTGACGGGAGGCAGCTTACACTGGGTAAAAGGGGTGGGAATAGCATTCAATTACTCTTGAACTACAACTCTGACATTATTGAAATAACACTCTCCATGGCACAGATACTATGAAGACTAATTGGAGCTGTTTTTATTTTGAAACATTACTACCCCTTTAAAGTTTTCAGAGCATTTCACTCCATTGTTTCTATATGGCAAACAACACCGCACTGCTTTTTTTTTATTCTCCAAAAAAGTATAGTAATTGTGTGGAAAATCAAGTGCACCAACTGGGATGAATAGAAATACTCATTGATTTAAACTGGGATTTTAACCTCTTGAATGCAAGGTCTCCAACACAGTGGGGGAGATGCACTAAAGAGTAAGAAAGTGGTGATAAAACAGAGATAACTTATCCAACTATATCACTTCTCTAGTTCCTTGTTATTCTATACAGCCTATGTAATAAGATGTCTCAAGTGGGAGAAATCTTAGTGCATTGGCTCCATAGAATAACAAGGCTTGGAGAAGTGATATAACTGGAGAAGTCATCTCCTCTTTATCACAACATTCCAAATGACAAGTAGAGTACTACATGAGACCAGCAGGGCAAAGCATTATTAAGTGAGGCTAGCAGAGTATTACCCAAGAACAGCTGCATACCTACTAACTGTGCCTGATTTCCAAGTGCAACAAACAGGACACATAAAATTGTCCATTTATTTAAACTGGGATTTTAACCTAGAGTATTGTGTACAGTACTGGAGACCCCATCTCCAGAAGGATATAGATACTCTAGAGAGAATTCAGAGAAGGGCTACTAAAATGGTGAATAGTTTGCAGTAAAATAAATATAAGGGTAGACTAAAGGATCTGAGGAGAGGAGAGAGAGGGTAGCAGCACAGGAAACAGGATGGGAACCTGAACAAGACAGGATCTGTACAAGACATTAGCGCTTTTAGGGACTTAATGTGAAATTAAAACTTGGTCCAGGACTGCATACCTCCCAACATTTCAGATTGCCAAAGAGGGACACTTGTGTTTTAGGGGGTGTAGCTGGGGGCATGGCTAGTAGGCGGGCCATTACCCAGTATTTTTAGGTTATTTTGTGACCTATTGACACCTCCTTGTGTAACTGAATAAATGATTTAGAACAGGACGAAAATGTTTTAATCACACAGACTAATTTATATACACAAATACTGAAGTTTATACAAATATATATATGAGTTTTATTGCTGTGGAGCAATTTAATACACTAACACACACACTACACAGTCTGATCTCCTAAAAAGAGGGACACCAGGGTGGGAATGAGGGACAGAGGGATTTGGTTCAAAAAGAGGGACTGTCCCTCATAAAGAGGGACACTTGGGAGGTGTGGGACTGGAGACCTACCAATGTTGTGAGGCTGCATGATAAAGGTTAAAGAGGCATGCCCAGGACATACCTCCCAACATTTCAAATGGCCAAAGAGGGGCACTGGTGTTTTAGAGGGTGTTTCTGGAGGTGTGTCTGGGGGGCGAGGCATTAGTAAGAATTTTTAGGTAATTTCATGACCTATTGACACCTCTTTGTGTGAATGAAAATAATAAATTAGAGCAAAATTAAAGTATTTTATTTACACAACTAATTTATAAACTCATATATTAATTAGTTTAAACAAACGTTCATGTTAGGTTTATTGCTGTGGAGCAATGTGATACACATATACACACCACACAGTCTGATTCCCTAAAAAGAGGGACACCAGGGTGGGAAAGAGGGACAGAGGGATTTGGGCCTGAAAGAGGAACTGTCCCGCCTAAAGAACAGGGTTGCCACCCAGTCGGTATTTTACAGGCAGGCCGGTAAAAAATTGGCTTCTGTCCAACGTTAAGTCTATGGATGGAATGCCGTGGCCGGTATTTTTTTGAAGAAAAGGTGGCAACCCTACTAAAGAAGGACACTTGAAAGGTATGCCAGGAGAGCAGCTGGTTGTTACATGTACCTCTGGGGGGGGCATGAGGATCTGAGGATGCACAAGGATTTGTTTTTAACTCCAAAGGTATCTGTTGTTATACAACATAACAGTATCTTTATTATTAAAAAGCCAATCTCCACTGGAAGTTTGGGGGAGGTTGGTTCAGAGGATGATTGTGCACAGTCTGCCATGTTTGTACTCATCATATGCATACAGTTGTTGGGTATTTTAAATATAATGGTATGTAGAAATGTAGTCGGAGAAATGATGTATATTTATTTCCTTAAAAATAAATAAAATGCAGATGAATAATCATATTAAAGCAGAACTTTCATCACATTAATATTGAGCTCCAAAATATAAGTACAATAGCGATATGTATAGACTTACTTGTAGGTTCAAGTATAATTGCAGAATTAGTGAGAAATAGAACTTTTTAGGCAGACAGGCACCGGCAGGGATCTTGCTGTAGGCGCTCTCTGCAACTGGGCTGTCAGTCCCTTCCGGTGCCTTAAAGGGATAGTAATACTTCGTTTTAACTTTATTTTATTTTGTAGGCATTAAAAAAAACATGAAGAATGATATAAGTCTTATCTCTCAAACCTTTATGGTTTATGAGATATTCACAAGCATAGTTTCCCCCTCCCCGCCCCTTTTACCTACTGTAAGCCATCTCTTCTCAGATGTGGAATGCAGTCCACAGACCAGACAGATAACAGAAGGGGACACTCTTATTCCTATGAAAACAATGAAAGCCCTTCCCCCCTGGACAAGCTTTTCAGGTTTTTCCCTTATCTTAATTGAAGATTGTCCCTCTCTGCAATCTACCTGGGCACCTCCCTTCTGCTCAGGCTGAACAGTGTGACATCAGTAAAAGGGGAGGGAGGGGGACACTTTATCATTGAATTGCTCTGGAACTACAACTCTGACAGAATTGAAATAACACTCTCCAAAGTCCAAATACTATGATGATTAATTAGAGCTGCTTTTACTATGAAACATTACTATCCCTTTAAGGCACAAAGGCATACAACTCGCCAGTTGTGGAGGTGAAGAGGATGGACAGCACAGACTCAGAGATGCTGGCTCAATATTAATGTGATGAAAGTTCTGCTTTAACCCTTTGAGTGCTTTGCAATGCGTTGCGTACCCCTCTGGCACTCAAAGGGTTAATATGTGTGGAAAGGGTTGCATTTGTTTAACCCCTTAAGGACCGGCGGTCACGGGACATTTCCGTCCCATAATGACCGCATAGGGGCACTTTGACGCGCCGGTACACGTGACCTGTCACGTGTATCGGCGCGTCACTATGGGGCTTGAAAGAGATCGCTCCGATCTTGGAGCTGTCTCTTTCATGCCCTATTTTTACTTACAGCGCTCCCGGTAGAGCGCTGTAAGTAAAAAGTACGTGACGTACCATGACCGTCATCGGTCCTTGAGTAGTTCAAGGACCGTGACGGTCCTGGTACGTCAAGGGTCCCTAAGGGGTTAACTGGGGCAGATCAGCATCACCACCACAGAGAAAAGTGCTTTAGATATCTCTATAGCATTCGGGATGAAAAGTCCAATTTAAATCAATGAGAATTTTGAGCATTTTGATTGACCCTATATGCTACAGTTGGTTTACACAGAATTACTCTTTTTTGTGCGTATTTTTCAAATGTGATCACAGTGAGTGGAGGCGGGGTTTATTAAATGTTTCCCACTTTTGTTCATGTGG
The DNA here is from genome assembly GCA_037306005.1 of Rhinophrynus dorsalis. NCBI lineage: Eukaryota > Metazoa > Chordata > Amphibia > Anura > Rhinophrynidae > Rhinophrynus > Rhinophrynus dorsalis. The sequence continues at coordinate 159,270,845 of CM074719.1, forward strand.
CACTTGGGAGGAGTTGGTGGGGGCAGCATAGAAAACCAAAAAAAAACACTTTAAGTGCAAGAGGGGTGCCCAACACATTGCAAACCAATACACTGGGCAGCCCTCTGGCACTCAAAGGGTTAATATCTGCAGTGGATACCAGTATTTTTAAACCAAGCATGTATAACCCACACAGTTAGTGTGAAGGTGAGTAATCTGTCACATTGATGGACCCATACACATTTTATGAATTTTAATCATTTCCATATGAACATTGCCCTGTGCACTAAGTTACCCAAATTTGTAGCACCAGGACACACTGACCCTTTGAACAGTGAATCCATCAAGGTCAGTGGTTATCAGGCACTGAATATGCCTAACTTATGCAAATCTTGCTATTTTCTCTCAGGTGTCTTTTGATAATTATCCAGTGCAAAGCCAGCAGGCCGCGTTTGTAGCAGAGAGAACTGCTCGCCGTTGGTAATAAATGGTATGAGCCCTGGCTCAGCTGTTGCTTAATGATTGCATCTTGTATTATGCATACCCTGGTGAGCGAAACATAGTTACGGTTCACTGACACATACAAAGAGATTTGTTTGTTTTGTAGAATTAAAACTCACAACCTTGTAATCCACATGCTGTTACTAAACTGAAAGTTTTGGGGTTCTAGCACAATAATTTTTTCATGTTTTCATACATTTTTTAAGCTACAATATTTGATTTACAGATAGAAAGTTGTATTGAACAAACATTTTCATAAAAAAACAGATTAAGTAAAGTGTATAGGATGAATGCCCACACTAAGGCATGAAACTGTCAGGTGACTTTCGTGGTATCCACCATTCTTTTTAATCACTTATACTGTCTTTTGGGTTTCGGTAAATGTTCATATTTAAGTTGCATTGGACTTTGTTCATCTTTTTACCTTTCTTCTTGTCCTACGTGGTCAGCGCATTTCTATATTCATATGTTTGCAGAAATACAATAAAGCACTGCATTTTATCTGCAGTGCTCCCACACTGGTGTGCTTCTGTTTATCAAACAAAGAGCCACATATTAATCTTACTAAACTTTGCTTATAACTATAGGGCAAATGGTAGAGGATAATGTCAGCTAACCCTGTAATCTGGAAAAAAAAACATTGCTAAACATTCACCTGGCTTACATTATCTCAGAGGACGGCTACTCCCCTTACTTTCTCTGTGACCACCTACAATCCATTGGGTACAACTTGACCAATCTGAGCAAAATACTTACTACATTCATACAGTCTTTCTTTGGTTTCAACAGGATGGGCTGTCTAATACCACTCCTTGAGATAGGCTACCTTTTCAAATAATAAAAGACTAAATATGTATATTAGTAATTTTTATCACAAAATAGTTTAACTGCATTAGAAACATTATCATCATAATTATTATTATTATTATTAGTAGTAGTACTATTCAACAAGGTCACAAACCTTGCAAAAAAAAAAAAGGTCTCAGCTGCAGCGCGGGATACTGGGACACTGAAATATGTACTAGCTTCAAAAGAAAAGTGGAGGAGTACTGGGGCAAACCATTTGCACTATAGGGGAGAACAAAAAATTCCCAATTGATTTCAATAGGTGATTTAACCCCTTGAATGCTAGAGAGGCAAAAATGGGAACCTCTGGATCTGCCCCAGAGACTCTGGTTTTTGCAGTTAATTACCGGGGCTCCAGGAACAGAGGCTAATTCTCCTGTGGTGGTGGTGGTGGTGAGTTCCTTATGAATCTCTGACTATTTCCCTCCTTCCCACCCACTTCACGTTGATCCGGTTCTTTTATAAAAGCAGACTTCAGAGAGCTGCCTGGATTCCTTGTGCCTACAAAACTCTTGTTCTGCGTACAAAGTTGTTGTGATCAGCCCCAAATCATGCATCATTTAGCTCTTACCAAGAAGAGTAGGGCTGTGATCATGCAACCTCAGGAGTGCTCATATTAGCCCACAGTGCAGCCACTTACACTACACAGTGATCTATGGGCCCTTATGAAGGAAGAAAGAGGAGCAATTCTCAAGTACACAGACTCCATCATGGGAGTGGGAAGTAGGGTTGCCACCTTTTGTTCAAAAAAATACTGGTCAAGGCATTCCCTCCATAGACCTAACATTGGAAAGAAGCCAATATTTTACCGGCCTGCCGGTAAAATACCGGCTGGGTGGCAACCCTAGTGGGAAGAGGGTTAAAATATACATTCATTTTATTGGGCTTTCTTAACTCCAATGCATTGAAAACCTCTGTAGGGTTAAAGGGGTTAAAATATATACTTAAATGAGAGGGAATTTAAGATTTTTTTTTTTGTCTGTCTCTATTGCGCGGTTGGTATGCTGAAGTATTGCACCTTCTTCTTTGTTTATAAGGCCTAGTTTGCTCCTAGTTCTATCATAGGACATATGAGGCAAAAATCAACACACCCCTAAATGGCACTTGAAGTAGACTGAGTCAGTGTTTGTATGTTTGAATTAAAGGGATAGTAATACTTCGTTTTAACTTTATTTTATTTTGTAGGCATTAAAAAAACATGAAGAATGATATAAGTCTTATCTCTCAATCCTTTATGGTTTATGAGATATTCACAAGCAAAGTTCCCCTCCCCGCCCCTTTTTCCTAGTGTAAGCCATCTCTTCTCAGATGTGAGTCTGGTTGTATGACAGTACAGATAACAGAAGGGGACAATTTTCTTTGTATGAAAACAATGAAAGCCCTTCCTCCCTTGACAAGTTTTTCAGCTTTTTCCATTGTAACGGACCCTAGGCCGTTACTATGGAGGTTCACTTGGTTCACAAAAAAGACCTGACTTTCACCAAAGCGGCCAAAATGCAGAGGCTCCACTGAGTCTGAGTTCCCATTGTTTCCATGTTTACCCCTGTCCCTTATCCATGAAGTTCAGCCCTTTGTGACATTGTGTGCCCATTGTTGCTAAATTTAATCATGTTAATTTAATTATAGAATGTCTTGTGCCCTTTTGTTAACTGTTTGACTTGATGCAATTAACTCTGCTTAAAAGAGCTGAATTCAGCCAAAATAAAGTGTGTTCAGTTTTGGAACCTGACTGGCGTGCTGTGTCGTTCGTTTGGGGTGGTATCAAGGGTCTTCTTTTGACCCCCATCCTGGGATAGCTGGAGTGGAGCACCGGAGACATCACCCTTCCCTGGCGGCCCCTGCAAGAGAGAGACCCGGCATAGCAGGCTAAGTCAATCTGAGGACTTAGGATCCTGTTACACTGGTGGCAAGCGACGGGATCTTACTTTTTCACGGAGAACTGCAACTGGGACCAGCATCCAGGGGGAGATACAGCCACAGGCTTGACCCCGGTCCCAGCAACATAACGGAGGCCAGCCCAGCAGGGGGACCATCTTGCTCGCCATTCTGAGGGATACGGAACACTGTTGGAAGTCAAGGGGGTGCGATGGCCGATGTTTACAGGCAGCGCTCGGTGGCTGAGCTCCAAATTATGGCAGAGGAACGCGGACGAGACGCCAGGGGACTGAAAAAAGGTGAATTAATAAATCTCCTCCAAGCTATGGATGAGGAGATCATGGATCGGGCCAGGGTTACAGATTTGCCCCAGGATGATTCCTACAGTAACCCTTCCAATGCGGTAGGATCTCCGCCACCGATTCAACCCGTGCCAGCTACCTCAAATATTGTGAATCAGCGGGTGGCCGACAGATTGGCGCTGGCCGGCCCAGACCCATCGCCTGACTTTAGGATAAGGACAATTCTTGCTGTGGAAAAGGAGTACCTGGAGGAGTTATCCCAAAATTGTTCAGGGCCCCCCAGTCACAGCAATGACTCCAGAATGGACTCATCGGATCACCACCGTCGCCTCCCCCATCAACTATTTAAAACTTTTGACGATGCAGGAGGGGACATTGATGGGTTTTTAAGGGACTTTGAGCGACAATGCCAAGTGATCCAGGTTAATCGCCAGGACTGGGTCCCAATCCTAGCAGGCAAGCTCACGGGGAGGGCTGCGGATGCATACCGTGCCATACCAGATGCTTGGATTACCGATTACCCCGAGGTAAAGCGAAGACTGCTCCAAAGGTATGCAGTGACCCCTGATGCATACCGGAGGCAATTCAGGGAAGGAAGCCGCCAACCTAAAGAAACCCACACGGAGTGGGTATACAAAATGGAGCGGGCATGCCGTAGCTGGTTGCAAGGGGCAGGGGCCAGGACCTGGGAAGACTGTTGTCAGCAAATTCTGTTGGAACAATTTTTCTATCAAGTTACCCCGGAGGTGCGGGATTGGGTCCATGATCAAGCACCCCGCACGGTTACCACGGCCGCAGAATTGGCCGACAAATTTGAAGAATCTAGACGGCGAAGCCCTCGAGGAAACACCCTTCTGGGGACCCCGGGATCAAGTAGTACCCGCTCGGCCGGAACCCCAGCTCCTGCCACTCGGACGGCTATCTCGGTTCCCACACGGGACACAAGTTACTTCCAGCCTCGGTCCAACTCCAATCCTCGGTGCTATCAATGCCAGCAGTATGGTCACCTGCGTCCCAACTGCCCCCAGAACCGGACTGTGCAAAGACCCCCGGGTGGTTCTTCCAGGTGGAACTCTCAGCCCTCCCAAATGAGAGGGGCTCCCAGACCAATTCACTGTGTCAGTGAAGCAGTGGACACCGAGTCAGTTTGGCCTTCTCCCCAGGAAGTTGTGCGGGGCCCCACAGATCGGTCACCATGGGGCTATTACCATGAAGTTGCCCTCGCTCGGGAGGGGCCCTCCGACAATAGAAGCCATCATATGCAGCCCATTAAAGTGGATGGCTATCCCACGGAAGGACTAAGGGATTCCGGGGCCACACTCACCTTGGTGCAACCCGGATGCTTATTACCCCGCCACCGCACGGACCAGGTTGTGGAAGTCCGCGTAGCGGGTGGGAAAATATATCGCTTACCTATGGCCCGAGTACACCTGGACTGGGGTAGTGGACAAGGATACAAAAATGTTGGGGTGATGCCTGGATTGCCGGCGGATGTACTATTGGGCAACGACTTGGGCCGGTTGGAGAGCCAATTTACCGACCCACGACCGGAGGATTGCCAGGCCGTCACCCGCTCACAAACCAGACAAGCAGTGGTAAGCCCCCCGACTACTCCACCTAGCCCCAGACCCGATGACCGGCCCTTCCAGTGGGTTCCCCCAGACGAGTTCCGGACGGCCCTACAGACAGATCCCACACTACAGGGGTACAGGGAACAGGCCGACACGGGGAGGACTGGCCCTAATGGGGAAGTTTTTAGCTGGGACAATGGACTGTTATATAGGCAGAGTAGGTCCATGGGACAGGGACAGACAGAGGTTCTCAAAAAACAATTACTTGTCCCTGCGGCTCACCGAGCCGCCTTGCTGTCACTGGCTCATGAGGTGCCGCTGGCCGGTCACCTTGGAGCCAAGCGTACAGAACAGCGGCTCACCAGAGCTTTTTACTGGCCCCAACTGTCTAAAAATGTTAGCACGTTCTGCCGGACCTGTGACCTTTGTCAGCGGGTCGGCAAGCGTGGAGACTGCCCCCGGGCACCTTTACAGTCTCTTCCCATCATCGGGGTTCCTTTCCAACGTGTGGCTGTGGATATTGTAGGACCCTTGGCCAGGTGCAGCCGCTCTGGGAAAAAATTCATACTAACAGTAGTGGACTTCGCCACTCGGTACCCTGAGGCAGTTGCCCTGGCCAACATCACCGCAGAATCTGTAGCAGACGCACTGATTAAAATCTTCACCCGGGTTGGGTTCCCCCAGGAGATATTATCAGATCAGGGCACTCAGTTCACGTCTGAATTACTGCAGCAGGTATGGAAGTTGTGCGGAGTTAAAGCACTCCACACCACAGCATACCATCCCCAGACTAATGGGCTTTGCGAACGGTTCAATGGAACCCTGAAGCAAATGCTCAGAGCCTTTACGGACTCCCACCGAGATTGGGAGCAGTATCTGCCTCATCTCCTCTTTGCCTACCGAGAGGTGCCACAGGAGTCTACGGGCTTTTCTCCCTTTGAACTACTCTTTGGGAGACGAGTTCGAGGACCCCTGAATATCCTCCGGGAATACTGGGAAGGGAAGTGTGAGGCAGAGGAAACTCCCGCAGTAACATATGTGTTGGAGCTCCGGGAGCGCTTGGAGACTCTGATGGGCATGGCCCGACAGAACCTCCAAACCGCCCAGACCCGCCAGCAACAGTACTACAATAGTCAAACCCAGGACAGGGAATTTATCGTAGGGCAGAAGGTACTGGCCCTGCGGCCGGTCCGCCAAAATAAACTTCAGACAGCCTGGGAAGGTCCCTACCAGATAGTAGATCGTCAAGGGGAAACCACCTACCTAATAGCCAAGGGACCCCAGTTGAAGGACAGGCGGGTCTGTCACATTAATGCTCTGAAAGCATATGAGGAGCGGCCTGAGGAGATTCTGGCCATATGCACCTTGGCCAGTCAGGAAACTGAAGATAGGGAATTGCCGGACTTATTAGCGGACACCCACAGTACGGTTCCACTCAGCCCGGTGCCCCTAGGGGCCCATCTTACCCCGGAGCAGCGGGTACAACTGCACAGTATTGTCACCCGGTGGCCCAATCTCTTCTCGGCTTTACCGGGTCGCACGACCCTAACAGAGCATAAGGTGGAAACCTTAACACAGACACCGCTCCGGCAACCCGCTTACCGGGTACCCGAGGCTGTCAGAGCCTCTATTCAGAAGGAACTTAGGGAAATGCAGGACCTAGGAGTCATTGAGGAGTCAGACAGTCCTTGGGCTTCTCCGGTAGTCCTGGTCCCCAAAAAGGATGGCACCACACGTTTCTGTGTGGACTACCGGCGACTCAATGACAAGACAGTAACCGACGCTTATCCCATGCCCCGGGTAGACGACCTCCTGGATAAACTTGCTGGCGCTCGCTTCGTCACCACCCTAGACTTAAGCAAAGGGTACTGGCAAATTCCCATGGCTCCGGAGGCAGTGGCCAAATCTGCCTTCATCACCCCATTTGGCCTGTACCAATTCACGGTCATGCCATTCGGGATGAGGAATGCGCCCGCCACCTTCCAAAGGCTGGTGGATCACTTGCTGACGGGGGCACAGGAATTTGCTTGCGCTTATCTAGATGATATAGCGATCTTTAGTGAGTCCTGGGAGGAGCACTTGTTGCATGTGGAGGCAATCTTGGGGCGCATACAGCAGGCAGGGTTGACCATACGGCCTGACAAATGTCAGTTTGGGATGGGGGAGGTTCAATATCTTGGCCACAGGGTAGGTAGCGGGTGTCAGAGACCTGAACCGGCCAAAATCGAGGCCATTGTAAACTGGCCTCAGCCCCAGACCAAAAAACAGGTCCTCGCGTTCCTGGGAACCTCGGGCTACTACCGTCGGTTTGTCCCCAGGTACAGTGACCTGGCGAAACCCCTGACTGATCTCACCAAAAAAGCCCTGCCCCGGGTAGTAAATTGGACCCCAGACTGCACCCAAGCATTCGAAGCCCTCAAGACTGCGCTAGGCAAAGGTCCTGTCCTCACTGCTCCCAACTTTAACCAACCCTTTCTGGTCCATACAGATGCCTCAAACGTTGGGTTGGGAGCAGTGCTAAGTCAAATGGACGCCACAGGGGCTGAGCATCCTATCGCATTTCAAAGTCGCAAGCTCCTGGACCGAGAAGTGGGATACTCCGCCATTGAAAAAGAATGTTTGGCACTAGTTTGGGCTATAAAGCGGTTTCAGCCCTACCTATATGGCCGAGAATTCACAGTACTCACGGACCATAACCCCCTTGTATGGCTGAATAGAACATCTGGGGATAATGGGCGCTTGCTGCGATGGAGTTTAGCTTTACAGCCCTACACTTTCACGGTTCAATACCGGTCTGGCAAACAGAACAGCAACGCTGACGGATTATCACGCCAGGAGGACATCTAAACAGCTAGGAGTACTACAGGGTTTTTCCAGATTGGAAATCCCAAGCCCTTCTCTGAAAACGGAGTGAAGGACTTGGATGCCCGAAAGGGGGGGTGATGTAACGGACCCTAGGCCGTTACTATGGAGGTTCACTTGGTTCACAAAAAAGACCTGACTTTCACCAAAGCGGCCAAAATGCAGAGGCTCCACTGAGTCTGAGTTCCCATTGTTTCCATGTTTACCCCTGTCCCTTATCCATGAAGTTCAGCCCTTTGTGACATTGTGTGCCCATTGTTGCTAAATTTAATCATGTTAATTTAATTATAGAATGTCTTGTGCCCTTTTGTTAACTGTTTGACTTGATGCAATTAACTCTGCTTAAAAGAGCTGAATTCAGCCAAAATAAAGTGTGTTCAGTTTTGGAACCTGACTGGCGTGCTGTGTCGTTCGTTTGGGGTGGTATCAAGGGTCTTCTTTTGACCCCCATCCTGGGATAGCTGGAGTGGAGCACCGGAGACATCACCCTTCCCTGGCGGCCCCTGCAAGAGAGAGACCCGGCATAGCAGGCTAAGTCAATCTGAGGACTTAGGATCCTGTTACATCCATTATCTTAATTGAAGATTGTCCCTCTCTGCAGTCTACCTGGGCATCTCCCTTCTGATCTGGTTGAACAGGGAAGGGATACTTTGTTTGTGAATATCTCTTAAACCATAAAGGTTTCAGAGATAAGACTTATATCATTCTTCATGTTTTTTTAATGCCTACAAAATAAAATAAAGTTAAAACGAAGTATTACTATCCCTTCAATGCTGGCTGTAATATTTTTGGATGCAATCCAAAGGCCTTTTTGTTGTCCAGACAGGAGCTGTGTGTTGGCGAAACATAGAAACAGAATTTGTTGACAAACAAGAACCAATCGGCCCATCTACTATGCCCATTTTCCTACTGTGAAGACATCAAACCTTATTTGGTCCTTGGTCTTGTCTTATGTTCAGGACAACCTTATGCCTATCCCATGCATGCTTAAATTCCCTCACTGTATTAACTTCTACCACTTCTGCTGTTAGACTAGTCCTCTTATCTACTACCCTCTCAGTGAAGTAAAACTTTCTTATATTACATCTAAACCTGTGTCCCTCTAGTTTTAGACTATGGCCTCTTGTCCTAACATATTTACTCCTGCACTTTGTTGAATCCCTTCATGTATTTGAATGTTTCTATCATATCCCCTCTCTCTCTCTTCTCTCATCTAAGCTATACATGTTCAGGTCCTTTAATCTATTCTGATATATTTTTTTCCTATAAACCAGTCACTATTGGTTTACAGGAAAAGAAATATCAGGATAGATTAAAGGATCTGATTTAACCATTTGAGTGCCAGAGGGATAGGACATTCAAAGGGTTAATCCTATGATCATGCACTGAAAACACTTGGTAAGACCTGACATCTCATAAATCCCACTTACAGACTGTTCTTTCATCCTTCCTGTATGCTTGTCAACATTAAAATTTGCCAGGAACTCTTCTCTCCTTGGGATTCCCATTACAGGCTGTGAATGGTACGTAGTCCCATGTAACACATTGCCAGTGGAAAACCTTATACAACAGAGTTTAAACTGCACTTCTACAGCAGATCAAACTTTTCCTCTCAAGATGGGTGTAAGATGGGTGCAACATTGAAACATTGGTGGACATATACAGTACCATAATATTTGTAAAGTATTTATAGCAGACATAAGATATCATACAGCATACTTTAGCTCCCCACTGCCTACACATCCCCCTTTACGTCTCCAGTGTCCACTCCCCCTTACTTCTACAGTACTCACTCCCTTACTTCCACAATGCCCCCACCACACAAACACACTCACACATATACTATCTGACACCCAGCCTTATTTCACTGTCCACTGGTAATCACACATACACTATCTGACACCCAGCCTTATTTCACTGTCCACTAGACTTGTGCACGGCAAACAGTTTGGGTAAAATTCGATTTCGGACAAATTTGTTTTTTATTTTTTTATTCAGACAATCGGAATTTCGGACCAGGCCTGTTCGACTCTGAAGAAATTTGGCAACAATCTGAATTATTCGGCCGAATTTAACATGCTTTAACCCCTTAAGGACCCCTGACGGTCCTGCACCGTCATGGGTTGTTATACCCTTAACGACCCATGACGGTCCAGGACCGTCATGGCTTAAATGATAGCAGCGTGCCTCCGTGCACGCTGCAATCATTAATTCCAGGCTGAGATTGAGCGCTCCAAGACCGGGGCATTCAGTCTCAGCCCTTCTTTCTTCTACCGGTTCATGCGATCGCTGTATCAGCTATCACATGTACTGGCATTCTGAGACAGAGGTAAGCACACAACGCATGCTTACCTCTGTGTGTCTCCTCTTTTTCTGTCTCCCTTGCTATCAAAGTAAGGGAGACAGAAATTGATGGGAGACACCTAGTGGTAACCCCCCCCCCCCCAGCAGCTGGGGGTATTAACCCCTTCACTGCTGGTGCAGGAGGCTGGCTAAATGCAGGTCAATTTTTGACCTGCAATTATACACTTTTTTTTTACAAAAAAAAAAAAAATAATATATATATATATATATATATATATATAAAAAAAACATATATAACTAAACAATATTGCAAGTGTGATTGTTGTGGAGCCATGTAATACACTTATATACACCACCAAATGCCAGATATAAAAAAGTGTCAAAATAGGGTGGGAAAAAGGGACATGGGGATTTTCACCCAGAGGGGACAGTGGCCACTTTAAACTGCGCATTTTGTAGGTATGACTGACCGGTCATACTTTTCATGCAGTCTCCATAAAAATGTAACCCTTTGTGGCCAATTGATCCCAAGAGAAAAATCAAAAATGGTGTTTTTTTTACTTTTTTTTTAATTTTCTTTTTTTAATTTTCATAAAGTAAATGGTGGGTTATCTATATAAGTGGGGTATCAAAAGAAAGCCCTATTTGTGCGTAGAAAAACAGTATATAATTTATGGGGGTGGAATAAAAGCCTAAGAGGGAAAACACTTGTGACGGAACTGTGGCGACCATGGGAGATATTGGTGTGTTAGGGATATGGGATCTCATGTCTTCAGACTATTTCTACCCAAAAGACAACCATAGACTGAGCTGAGCCATAGTTGCTTTCAATACATTGCTGGAATGCAGAGATAGTGCGGGTTGGGCTTGGCTTCCACTATACTACAGTTCTGTGCTAAGGAATGTTAATTGATTCCTGCTGTGCTTCCTTGACCAATCAGAGGAGGTTATTGATGAGCCAGTTAAGAATGTATGATTTCAAGTCTTAATCTGCATTCTTATCCTGATAAGGATGCTGGTGACTGATTGGTCAAGCATAGAAACACTGTCCCAAGTATTCGTTTGCATGCTGATCTAGATAAGAGTCTCTGTAGTGTATATAAGCTGTGTGTTTGAGTCAATAAAAGAGAGTTCTTCCCTTCATCAAGTCTCGGCTGATGTTTGAGAACAGGAGGGTCAGTTTACTATTGGAGTGTTATTCATACGGAGAAGGGAACTATAAAAGAGGTATCCAGCTTATGATACAAGGCGTCACGTTACAACTGGTGGCAGAGGTGGGATTCGGCTTATCCCAAGGAACTGAAACTGAGACCAGCATCCAGGGGGAGATATAGCCCCTGGCTTGACCCCGGTCTCCGCAACGCAGAGAGCAGTGGATGGAGCAACAGCAAAACTGAGACCAGCATCCAGGGGGAGATATAGCCGCTGGCTTGACCCCGGTCTCAGCAGCGCAGTGAGCAGTGGATGGCGCAACAGCAAAACTGAAACCAGAATCCAGGGGGAGATATAGCCACTGGCTTGACCCCAGTCTCAGCAATGCAGCGAGCAGTGGATAGAGCGTTGGTTCACCTGAACCGGAGGAAGCAGTATTGCAGCAGGCTTAGCGAAGCCCTGGAGGATCTGCTGGAGTCCAGAGTGCAAGGGGGCCCCAACCTGTGGATGACCAAAGCAACTTGGATATCCTGGAACTTGGAGTACTAGTATCCACTGCATTAGGAGGTACCTGGGATCCTGCCTGTGGAACATGGCAAATCTAGGACCAATGGGCGCTGTTAAGCCCAACTGGAGACGGATTGAGAAGCTGGTGGCATTGCGATGGCCGCTTCTGGGAGACAATCCTCTGCCGGATTGGGAGGACAGCATGGACTGCTTTGTGAAGGTGGAAAGTAAGCTACAGGATCAGTATATCGCCCTGTACTAGAAAGCGGAGCAGAAGTATTACAGCATGATCCGCCCCTGTTGTTCTGCTGCGGGCAATGGATACAACGGCCCAGGAGTAGGATGGGAGGCCATCTGTGTCGACCCCAACTTTGGCAGCAAGGAGGAGAGCAGGTTTTGGGAAATCAGGGATGCCCTGGAGGAGATGATGGGGTTCCAGAATATCCCTGAGCTAGCTGAGGAGCTGGAGGACCTGGTGGAGCAAGAGTGGCATCTGGAGCGAGCCTACCAAGGCCTTATACGGAAAGTTGCGAGGCATACGGGGGAGGGAAGACGTGGCCTGGCTGACCAACCCACCCTGGGATGGAGGCTCCGACCTTGGAATCGAACAATCCTTTGAGTCCTGCGACCCGGTGGGGTGGACAATGAGGAATCTACTGCCCCACCTAGGACCCAATCCGTCGGAAGAGACGATTGCCCAACTTAAACTGTCGGTCGAGCAACAGTACTTTCAAGACATCCAGAGCCCCTGGGTTGCCCCATGCTGGGGGAGTGAGACAGTGATACGCACCAGCCCCTTTGTTACCCCGGACCTGAGGAGTGGGAATTCGCTGCTCCTCAGCCCCAAGAATGCCCCTGTACCAGGGGGTGGGACAACCGTCCCCCCTGGTGGACATTTGGCCTCTTCCCCTGTTTTTCCTACTGTTGTGAGTGAGCGAGAGCTCCCCAGCAGCCCCAAGAAGATGGCCCCTTTGTTAATGGACACTGCCCCGGAGAAGGAGCAATGTGTGCTCTCCAGGGGTGCGGATGTTATGGCCCTGAGGAATGGGACTGCGGTCTTCTTCAAGGCAGAGAATGGCCTTGGAGTTTGTGGCCTGAAAGAAGAGGACTCTAGCAGACTGAAGGAGAACCGTGCTGCTGGCCCTCTTGTTGACCCTATGGAGTGTGAACTGGTGGGTGGGAATGCGTACCCCACCAACCCCCCTGTGAATCCTGGCCTGGTGAGTAGGAGCGAGCTCCCCAGGGCCTGGGAAACCCCTGTTGCTGTGGATGAGACACAGGTCCCCACCAGCAGCCCCTGTCCTTCCCCTTTGTTAATGGACACTGCCCTGGAGAAGAAGCAATGTGTGCTCTCCAGGGGTGCGGATGTTATGGCCCTGAGGAATGGGACTGCGGTCTTCCTCAAGGCAGAGAATGGCCTTGGAGTTTGTGGCCTGAAAGAAGAGGACCCTAGCAGACTGAAGGAGAACAGTGCTGCTGGCCCTCTTGCTGACCCTATGGACTGTGAACTGGTGGGTGGGAATGAGTTCCCCACCAGCCCCCCTGTGAACCCTGGCCTGGTGAGTAGGAGCGAGCTCCCCAGGGCCTGGGAAACCCCTGTCGCTGTGGATGAGACACAGGTCCCCACCAGCAGCCCCTGTCCTTCCCCTTTGTTATTGGATACTACCCTGGAGAAAGAGAAATGTGTGCTCTCCAGGGGCGCGGATGTTATGGCCCTGAGGAATGGGATTGCGGTCTTCCTCAAGGCAGAGAATGGCCTAGGAGTTTGTTGCCTGGAAGAAGAGGACCCCAGCAGACTGCCACAATGCAGTGCTGCTGCCCCTTGTGCTGTCCCTGTAGACTGTGAACCGGTGGGTGGGAGCGAGCCCACCAGCCCCTATGTGACCCCTGACCTGGTGGTTGGGAGCGAGCCCACCAGGCCCTGTAAAACCTTGGCTGTGATGAGTGGGACAACAGTCCTCATCAGCAGTCCCAAGCCTGTTGCCCCTTGTCCTGATACCCCATCCTTGGTGAGTGGGACCACGGTCCTCACCAGGGATACCCTTGTTGCCCCTGGATCTTTTGACTCCAGCCTGGTGGGTGGGAAGTCATTCCCCACCAGGCCAACTGTTGATCCAGCCCGAGGGAGGGGGACCACCGTGCTCCCTAAGGAAGTTGGGAGTTGCCCCAGTTTTGCCAGCAGCCCACAGTCTGTTTGTCCTGGATTGGTGAGTGAGAGTGCGCTCCTCACCGGTCCTCTGGATGCCCCAACCCTGAGCAAAAGAGTCCCCAGTGTTTCCAGTAGCCCTTTGGATGTTGCCTCAGCCCAGGAGAGTGAGAGCAGCATCCTCTCCTGTTCCCGTGGGGTACTTGCCCAACCAAAAGGGGGAGATGTCCCCAGCGTCCACCAAGGTGACCCCCAGGCCACTGGGAACCCAGAGACACTGTTGCCAAAAGGAGGTCCACCTTATAGACTGGCTATGGACCCTGAGCCACTGGACCCAGACCCAGGAGGGTCTGACCCCAGCTCTGCCTGGAGCCTGGCCCAGGAGAGGCCTCCCAACTTGGTGATAGCCAGGACCAAGAGGTACACGTTTCCCTGGCCCAGGACCAAGGACCCCAGTTTTACTACGGGCCCCGGACAAGGGGCTCGTTTTTTCTTTCCAGACCCCAGGACTGTAGGGGCTGGCTGGGGACAAGACTTTTGGGACAAGTACTGTTGTGGACATGGCACTACCAGATTATGTGTCCACTCCGGACAGCAGCGAGCTGACCCGTGTGGATCATGCTGTGGCTGTCGGAGGTGGACAAGGGGGAGATATGTGACGGAACTGTGGCAACCATGGGAGATATTGGTGTGTTAGGGATATGGGATCTCATGTCTTCAGACTATTTCTACCCAAAAGACAACCATAGACTGAGCTGAGCCATAGTTGCTTTCAATACATTGCTGGATTGCAGAGATAGTGGGGGTTGGGCTTGGCTTCCACTATACTACAGTTCTGTGCTAAGGAATGTTAATTGATTCCTGCTGTGCTTCCTTGACCAATCAGAGGAGGTTATTGATGAGCCAGTTAAGAATGTATGATTTCAAGTCTTAATCTGCATTCTTATCCTGATAAGGATGCTGGTGACTGATTGGTCAAGCATAGAAACACTGTCCCAAGTATTCGTTTGCATGCTGATCTAGATAAGAGTCTCTGTAGTGTATATAAGCTGTGTGTTTGAGTCAATAAAAGAGAGTTCTTCCCTTCATCAAGTCTCGGCTGATGTTTGGGAACAGGAGGGTCAGTTTACTATTGGAGTGTTATTCATACGGAGAAGGGAACTATAAAAGAGGTATCCAGCTTATGATACAAGGCGTCACGTTACAACACTGTTGAACAAAGACATAGTCAAAAAGGTCAGAATTGCTCCGGTCCTTAAGGGAAAACAACCTCAGATTTTCCCGGTCCTTAAGGGGTTAAAAAATGACTCTTCCTTGCACTGGCAATAAGGTACTAGGCCTGCATACCTGCCTACACAACTGTGAGACTGGCTGTGTCACTCTGAAAACTATTAAAACAAATTCCTAATATTTTTTATAATTTGCACAGGAAGAAAGATGACTCTCCCTTGCAGTGGCAATAAGGTACTAATGCTGGCTGCCTGCCTATGCTACTTGCCTGCCTACACAACAACTGAATACTCTCTGTCTCCTGCTCTCTCTGAGCTCTAACAATGGACTAACAGGAAATGCAGGCTGTCTGGGTATCTGATGTGTCATTAGTCCAACCCCCATCATGAAACGAAGAAGCTAAATGGACTAGAGAGGGAGGGAAAGTATTGTGCGTGGTAAGTCGTCGCTGAATTTCCAAAATTTTCTACAACATTCTGAACCAGGGCTGTTCGGATTCGGATTTTGAAAAACTAACAACATTTACCTTTTGGACGAATGACGCCAAATGACCCTTATTTGTCCAAATGCTGAATCGGCCAAACCGATTCGCACAAGTCTACTGTCCACTGTTAATCACACAAACACTATCTGACACCCAGCCTTATTTCACTGTCCACTGGTAATCACGCAAACACCATCTGACACACCCAGCCTTATTTCACTGTCCACTGGTGATCACAAAATCACATACAGGAAACTCAGCACTACACATACACTGTCTGACATCCGTGCCTTGTTCTATTTTCCTCTGGTAGGCACAGAACCACACATACATTATCTACAATCCCAGCCCCAATTCCTAATGCCATTGAATGCCCTGACAAATTTTTTACTTCTTACCAATTCATTGAAAAGTCTCTAGCAGCCAAGAGGATAAAATGGCAAGAAAAAGGGTTCAGTACTCATATGCATGTCAGTTCCCAGCATTCCTAGGTGAAATGGAAGTATTACAAGATGAGTGGTTCTATAGAAAACATCTTTTTATGCAGTTCGTGTCCTCGTAAATGTATTTTTTGTTGAATATGTATTAAATAAATCTTAAAACGGTTTGATCAGTGGCTCTTGAGGATTAAGGATTAAAGTCCTGACATATAATAAAAGTCAACTATGTATTAGACCTCTTTCCAGTGTATCCATTGTAGCAACTGAAAGGAGCTGTAATATGCTTTCAGTTGGTCAGTGTGATTCTGGCTGCAGTTGATTGGCTGTTATTCCACTTCTCGCCTCCCCCTGGTATCTGGATCTCATGATGTGAATCTCAGCATCATCAGGCCTTATGGAAAGAGATGAACACTTCTTGAACAAGACAACTGCTCCATACTAGCGAAATAAGTCTCTTAATGCACTCAAATACTAGAGAGGTCTCGAGGCAGTGCGTTCGAGATCTCTCTAGGCTTCAAACTTTTAAAAGCCCCATATAAATCAATGGGAATTTGAGTCATTTTATTTGGATAATTGCTTAAACTGCCTCCCATAGTTAATTGTGCAAGAACACTGTGCTACAACTGCACTACTCTATCATCACATGCACGAAAGTTTCATTATATTGTAGCTGAATGTTGCTGACTATTGTAATTGTATGTTAAATCAGGCAAAGCTTACCACTGATTTAGATAACGAGTAATGTAAGATGTCAGGTCAACCCTAAATACGTTGCTTCACAATGTGATGGGTACCTTTGTCATGCACTCTTAAAGAGTGACAATCAAGAAAAACACTAGTTCTTACTGAAAATAATCTATTTTAACAATTGCAAATATCGATATATATAAAAGAGAAAGCCTCATTGCATAATTTATGGTTCCTCACACACAGAACATAATTTGTCTCCTTAGAAAACACACACACACATTGCACAGAATGCCTCATTACATAATTTATGTCTCATCAGGAGACACAATTCCCATTGGGTAATTCAATGGGGACGTTACTGCTCCCATTGGATGATTCAATGGGGGCATGTTTATCATACAGGGAGTTGGCCCGCCCCCTCCAGACCTCCCACCACTATCCAACTGACAAAAAAAAATATATAGCTGCCACTCTCTCCTGAAGTAGGGGATATCAATAACTTCTCCCTGTCCACACACACTCTCACTGAGGATCATGACCCCACAAACACACCTCCCACAGATAATTGTAACCCTCCATACACTCTGTTCCAGTACGAGGGTGTAATGTTTCCATAAAATACAAACATTCAGGGATAAACTTAATAGCAACTCTTTTATTTAACTCTTTTCATCTCTTCAGTCAACCTCACTAACTGTCTGTTTTTAACTGTCACTCCTCCACTTCCTGATTCCCACCCTTTCTCCTTAAAGGGAGAGAGATGCTTTGCTGTATGTTACAGACGGCAAGCCTCAAACACCACTTTCTATTTGTTCCCTCAGCATATTGCTACGTTGGCTCAACTGAAGAGCCACCGTGTGTTATTTTGCTATGTTACCTCAGCTTAAGTAAGGAGGAGTTACTGCTCCCATTGTGTGATTCAATGGGGGAGTGAGTTAAATCATGCACGGAGTTGACCTGCCCCCACTACCCAGCCTGCCCACCACTATCCAAGTGACTGAAAAAACAAAATGGCTGCCACTCGCTCCTACACATCAGACACACACACTCTCATTCACACTCACACACACTCTCATTCACACTCACACACACTCTCTCACACACACACACACACACTCTCTCACACACACACACACACACTCTCACACACACACACTCTCACACACACACACACACACACACACTCTCTCTCTCACACATACACTCTTTCACACACTCACTCTCTCACACACACACACACACTCAAGTCACACACACTCACACATACACTCACTCAATCACTCACACACAATCACTCACACGCAATCACTCACTCTCGCACTCACACGCACTCACTCACACCCCAGGAGCCAGCACGATCCACCTTCCACCGTAGTATGTGCAATTACCACATGCATTTCAAATACATGAATGAATGCCACAGTGGAGGCATAAGTACAAACACAAACTCATTACAATGACACATAAGTCACCCCCTTATGACTCACTTCTGTGTGTGTGTGTCTCTGTGTGTGCCTGTGTGTTCCTCACTGTGTGTGTTGTAAGTCTGTATCACGCTCTATGTGTTTGCATGTTGTGCACTGCATGTATGTGTGTACGACTGTGTCGCTCTTTATGCATCTCAGTGCATGTGTGTGCATTTGCGCGTGTGTGTGCCTTGCATCCGTGTGTGCATTAATTCCCTATATAGCCTGACGGCCAGCGCTGTCCCACATTGCTAGTTATAAACTACTTGAAATGCCCGTGTACACGGGCTACAGTGCCACCCAGCAACCTCGGCTGGTGGCTGGATCCTGTTGGCCGCATTGCAGTCATGCTCAGTACTGACTGTTCTAATGCGCTGTGGCTGATAACGGAGTGTGGCGCTGCGAATTCACACCGTAGTCCTCTCTGCGCACCTTCTGCGCAAAGAGGATTTCCGACCTGAATTTGGAGCATCCCGCTCCGTAGGGTCCCAGAAAAGTGGGCAGAGAGGACTATGGTCTGAATTCGGAGCGCCCCGCTCCATTATCAGCTGGGGCGTGGGCAGTCTCTACTGCACATGACTGCAGCGCGCACAGCCGACTCTACTGCACATGACGGCTTCTGACAAACATACTTAGCGAATTATTATATAGGATAATAATATCAAGAGTATAAATTAACCCTTTGAGTGCCAGAGGGGTACGGAAAGACTGTGAAAGGTTAAGCCACTCATTCATCTCTTCAATGCTACATATGTCTCCAGTCCATTGCTTTGTAATGTAGTAGAGATCTTGCAAGCATTCAGGAGGTTAAAATTCATTTTTTTCCATCCAGTAAGTCAAGTGCACAGTGTAATATTTACAAGATCATACGTCTGACATTTGCAGGCAAAGCTATTAAAGTCTATTAGGGAAATTGTCATGTGTAAGAGGACAATTATGATTAAAAGAACATTACACACTCATAATTAAGGGCGGTTTGGAGGTGTGTCTTCTGCAAATTAACAGCTACATTCCTATCTGATTAATGCACAATCCAACACTGATTCCTGAGGATTCACTGGTCTGTGGAGACCTTTATATTATTTAGAGAACAGTATGTTCATATCCATGACATACAATACAGTTTTAACCCCTCACAACTGAAAGACGTCTCCAATACATTATTAAACAATGAGTTAAAGCACCTAATGAGTTAAATACTCAAACAAATATTGTAGAATGAAGTGGGCAGAACAGTATATATGATGTATTAAGGTGTCTACTGTACATAATCGATTAACGTGAATGAATAATAATTTTGTTTATTAGAATTAAAGGAAAATTATTTATTTTAACCCTTTGAGTTCTAGAGGGGTACACTTCTGACACTCAGGGTTAACTTTTTATTATTTGTGGAATAAATGATTTTATGGGGGCCCTATCACCTAAAATCAGCTTTGATATTGAAAGAGCTTTTGTAAATACCTGTTTCTTGTATTATATATTTTGTTTTTGGAAAACTAATTTTTGAGCTATTTATGTACAATTATACGTTTTGCAAATTAAAGCAAGATAAAGGAGCAATAAAATTTGTTTTCTAAAAATATATGTTATAGAGCTTTTCCTGTTGAGTAAAACAAGGTCACTCGAATCACTGTCAGGTGTTTCATTCAAAAGTTATAACAGTTAAAATAAACAGGAAGTGAATTTACTGTGTGTTTACTTCCTGATAGTTATAACTGACAGTATGACTCAGCAGTTTCTATCACATTCTGTGGAGAACTATTTTTTAGTGATTTTCCTCTCAATTAGAATGGAACAGAATAATGAATTGGAATCTGACCACTAGCGGGCTTTGTTAATATAAAAAAAACGGGATTAAAAGGGAGTAAACATTAAAAAAACAGTATGTATAAATATATAAATTTAGATATATTATAGAGCTTCTCACTTCTGAGAGATGCATATTTCCAGTTATTACAGTTTAAAGCAGTGCTGTTTTTTGTTTTTTAGTTTTACATTAACCATGCCCACTAGTGGTCAAATTCCAATTAGTTATTCTGTTACATTCTGTTGGAGAGGAAAGTCAGTGACAAACCGTTCTCCATAGAATGTAATAGACACTGCTGAGTCATGCAAAAGTAACAAAACTTTACGTCTTCTTTAAAGGGATAGTAATACTTAAAATGTAAAAAATATATGTTGTAGGGTTTATCCCCCTGAGTAAAACAAGGGAACTCCCACTGGTGAGAGATATTATATTAAAAAAAATTATAACCGCTCAAACTTGAATTTTTTAGGTGGCGGAAGTACCCTTGTTTTACTCAGGGGGATAAACACTACAAAATACATTATTTTACATTTCAAGTATTAGTATCCCTTTAAGTTGTGCAAGCAATGCCTGTTCTATCCCTACTCACTGACACTGCTTAACCCCTTAAGGACCCATGATGTGCCGGGACCATATCATGGGTAGACTTGCCATAAGGACCCATGATGGTCCTGGCACGTTATGGAATTCAGGTCTCCCGTGTGGCTGCACGCCATCTGGGGAGCCCTGAATTGGCTGCAATGAAAAAAAAAAAATGCAGTCGCCACTTGAGGACCACAAGGCAATTTTTTTTTTTTTTTAACGAACCGGTTCAGGGCTCCCTCTGCACGGGAAGCCCTGAATTCCATGACGTACCAGGACCATCACGGCTGTCCGGCACTTAAGGACCATTGATGGTCCTGGTACATCATGGAATTCAGGGCTCCCCGTGCGGACGTCAATGGACGATAATTAGTTAAGTGTTGGCCACGATCGTTTGTGGCCGGTCCTTAAGGGGTTAACAATACATTGTTCAACTTCCCTAGCACTGAAAGGTTTAAGTGGAAAGAGAATGGGGAGATAATGTAGGACACAAACAGTAACTCCCTGTATGGCATTCCTTAATTATCATAATATACAAATCTAATCACCTCATATCTAGTTTTCCCAATAAGAAATCGCTAATACAACATATAGGTGATTTTGAAAGCTCTTTCAAAATCCCCAATGTCGTTTTGTGGTGATGGGAACCTTATCTTAGAGGGATAGTAATGTTTCATAATAAAAGCAGCTCTAATTAATCTTCATAGTATTTGGACTTTGGAGAGTGTTATTTCAATTCTGTCAGAGTTGTAGTTCAAGTGTAATTCAATGACAAAGTATCCCCCTCCCGCCCCTTTTACTGATGTAACACTGCTCAGACAGAGCAGAAGGGAGGTGCCCAGGTAGATTGCAGAGAGGGACAATCTTCAATTAAGATAAGGGAAAAACCTGAAAAGCTTGTCAAGGGGGGCAGGGCATTCATTGTTCTCATAGGAAGAAGATTGTCCCCTTCTGTTATCTGTCTGGTCTATAGACTGCATTCCACATCTGAGAATAGATGGCTTACACTAGGTAAAAGGGGTGGGAGGGGAAACTTTGCTTGTGAATATCTCTCAAACAATAAAGGTTTGAGAGATAAGACTTATATCGTTCTTCCAACCGATACACTCTGAAAATATTAATGATCCCAACGACACTGTACTTTAAAAAGTCATCACAAACAACAAAAGCTATTTCGCTACTTCTTTGAACATTTGGCCCAAACAGATAGTGATATTTTGAAAGACACATTGGGGGTGAATGTAACAATATACCAGTGTAACTTGACTGCATTTATCTTCTAGTTCAAAACAATGGACAGCCTCAATCAGCAGTTGCCTTTAACCCTGTGAGTGCCAGGGGGTATCCAACGCATAGCTTTTCAATGCGTGAATACCCCTCTGGCACACAAGTGGTTAATGTCCACAAACTCTGTACCTCAGCCCCATAGCACTAGCAGAGAAATGGCATTAAACTCTGTCATCTCTTCTGCTCCTTGTTTAGTACAAGGTGTAGAGGGAAGAAACGCCATGAAATGCCCTTAGACTGCCCCATTGCCCTCTCCCTCTCCCTAAATTCCCTTTTAATTAGATGGAAATGTTAACCCCTTGAAAGATGGAGACCTCATTAACATTTAACAGGTTTAAAGCTCCAATTAAATCAGTCGGAAATGTGGTTGCTGCTATGCTGAAGTTGGTTTGCCCCGCAATTGCACTCCTTGTGTGTTTTATATATATGACAAATCCAATTAATCTTGCCCATTCCAAGATACTGATGTGTCCACATTATGTATTGAAAAGAATCATTACTTGATCTGTGTGCTGCCACTCATGCTTTAAACAGTTGCCTACTCTGTCTAATAGGAAATCTGGCCCTGCCTCTCTACACCAAGACCTATTTTTATCTATTTTCTAAAGGCCATTACTTCCTCGCTCTCACGCCCTCTCTAATTTAAAATATTTTCCAGCCTTGTAATCATGCTGTCTCCTAGTACAGAAGATCCTTTTCTCAGACTCATTTCACCATACTGCATAGCCAGCACCTCACTCTCTAATGTGCATGTGTGCACTACACAGTCAAGAGGAGTTCACCAACAGCATACCTTCCAAGTGTTCCTCTTTAGGAGGGACAGTGCCTCTTGACTCAAATCCCTCTGTCCCTCTTTCCCATCCTGGTGTCCCTCTTTTTAGGAGATCGTCAGACTGTGTGTTGTATATTAGTGTATCACTTTGCTCCACAGCAATAAAACTCACATTAATGTTTGTTTAAACTTCAATATATGAGTTTATAAATTAGTCTGTGTAAATAAAATACTTTAAAGGAATAGTAAAGTCTAGAAAAAAGTGTAACTGAAATGATAGGTGCAATAAAAAATATGTAATGCCCTTATTCCTATCTCTCAGACCTTTATGGTTTGAGAGATATAAGAAATTAAAGTCCTCCGCTCCCTCCCCCTTCTCATGCATTACCTGTATAGTTGACGGCATGAGATCCTGTTTCCGGGATCAGACGGCGGTTCTTCAGGAGCGCTGACATCAAGATATCTAACTATAAATACTTCATCAGAATGGTCTACAACGTTTGCTTGCAAACCAGGCACAGGTTGTAGACCATTCAGATGAAGTATTTATAGTTACATATCTAAATGTCAGCCCCCCTGAAGAGCTGCGTCTGGTCATGAAATGTCCCACCCACCAGATCCGCCTCCAGAAACACCCCCTACAACACAGGTGTCCCTCTTTGGCCATTTGAAATGTTGGGAGGTATGCAACAGCAGTGGAGAAAGTGCACTCAAGTGAGCCTTATTCATCACGGTACAGTGCTGCAATCCTGGGAGACACATAATATATATATATATATATATATATATATATATATAACATTGTCTCTAAGTAGTAAAGTCAATCAGTTTACTTTTTTTGAAAATTGGAGTACAATTGTGTCTGAGCATGTGTGTGTGTATATATATATATATATATATATATATATATATATATATATATATATATTGCTAATTGTACCAAAAATGAAGGTAGTTTTAGTGGTTAAGTCTTACTGCCAGATACACAGTATACATACCTTCCAACATTTCAAATGGCCAAAGAGAGAGACCTTTCTTTTAGGTGGTATTGCTAGGGATGGGGCATTACTGAGGATTTTTGTGTTACTGCATAACCTATTGACACCTCTTTGTGTAACTGAATAAATGATTTATAACAAGACCAAAGTATTTTATTTTCACAGACTAATGTATAAACAAATATACTGAAGTTTACACAAATATTAATGTGAGGGTTATTGCAGTGTAGCACTGTGATGCATTTATATATACACACACAGTCTGATCTCATAAAAAAAAGAGGGACACCAGGGTGAGAAGGAGGGACAGAGGGATTTGAGTCTCAAAGAGGGACTGTCCTTCTGAAAAAGGGACACTTAGGAGGTATGAGTATATAACCTGTTCTTAACTGAAGTATATAGTAATAGTGTATAGCTATGTAAATGAAAATAAATTCTCATTTGCAGATTTTCTCAAAGACCTATTTAGAAACTTTACCTTACGTCTTTATAAATATGACCCTTTGTTGCAAACGTTAATGATAATTCTTAAACCTTTCAGTGCCAGAGGAGTACGCAACACATTGCAAAGCAATGTGTTATGTGCACTCTTGGCACTCAAATGGTTAAGCATAACACTAAGAATGTTTTTTATATATATATATATATATATATATATATATATATATATATATATATATCCCCCATTGCTCCAAACAAGAATCTGAGACTGATGTGCTAATATAAACTGGAACAAAGCAACCACATCATAGACATAAATGCTCATTGATTTCAATGGGGATTTTAAAAGTGGCTTGCAATGTGCTGGAGCCATCTAACATACAAGAGGTTAAAAGGCTCATTTAAATCAATGGAAATGCAGTTGCCTTGCTC
Organism: Rhinophrynus dorsalis; assembly: GCA_037306005.1. Taxonomy (NCBI): domain Eukaryota; kingdom Metazoa; phylum Chordata; class Amphibia; order Anura; family Rhinophrynidae; genus Rhinophrynus; species Rhinophrynus dorsalis. The sequence continues at coordinate 159,295,522 of CM074719.1, forward strand.
CAGAATTGTTCCAGTTCTGCTTAATGCATTGGCCTTGCTGAACTTGGTGTAATAAGGAAAAGCTGTGTGTTGGAGACTTCTCTAGCATTCAAGGGGTTAAAGCCCCATTTAGATCAAACTTGTATTTGTTCACTGTGGTGTGGTTTGATTGCTCCACAATTGTACCTCTTTTTACTTCGTACATGAGCCTTGTTGTGTATACTGTGTATTTTTCATGATATTTCTCACTGCTTTGTGAACTGGCACTAGAACTCACCTAGGTTCCCCAAGGCAAGTCACTCTAGGTGCCCTTAGCTCCTCCCATGGCCGCTTCTCACATGACCCCCCTCCCATCCACTGTTTCCTAACACAGATAATACCCTTGGCCTATAATAAGCAAGACTAAAAAAGCTTTAACCCTTTGGTTGCTAGTGAGATTTCCAACAGTTCACTGCCTTGGAGATCTCTATAGCATCCAAGGAGTTAAATAATAGCCTGTAAAGGGGCCTAAAACTGTTGCAGGGACACTGAGGTTACTCGGGCCACACCCACAATTCAGAATGTGGGTGCGGCCAACACAGCTGAAGCACCCTTCAAAATTTGAAGCTCTAGGTAGTTGCCTACTCTCCCTATTGGGAAACCTGTCCCTGTATTTACTATGCTGTCATTGTAAAACATTCTCCTCTTTATGCTACATCTACCAAGGGTAATGCAGTGTGGGAGCATATGGCCATTTCTATGAGTTGTATACCAGTGGTTCTCAAGTGCTGCCACCACCTGACAAATGTGCTCATGGTGGCCACATGCAGCCATCAACCTAGTAATGAACAGCCACCCCAAACCTTTTTTGTATGTGTTAATTGGAACCGGGCCTGAAAAAAGTAGTGTTAAAGCAGCTAGGGTGTGCTTAACATCAGCTGTGTCTGGAGTGGGTAACAAGAGTGGTGGGACTTATCTTCCACCAGCCAATACATAAATCGTATGATCTTCAGCCCGCCCCAGCTGATTTCATGCAGCTCTTGTCTGACATCTCATATAGTGACAATGCTCTACAGTAAAACCAGAGCACTCCACGATGGATCGCGCCATGATGGACTGGCAGCTTACCTGAGCTGAACTACAAGTGGCCTTTTACAATTATATGTTTAATGAAACTGGGGAGAGTCAGTGTGTGTTTCTGTGGCTACAAGTTACAGTGGGGCAAGGCCAATGAGGGTATAACTACCACTGCAGTGAGGACACTATGTGAATGGTTCTGTGGCCGTTGTGAAACAAAGATGGAGGTATAAATGTGTGGTTCTATGGCTACTGTGGGACAAGGCTGGAGGATTCACTATGTGTGGTTATATGGCTACTAGTGCAATAGGACAAGGTTGGGGAGTCAGTATGTGTGGTTCTTTAGATACCAGTTCAGTGGCTCAATAATGAGGAGTCAATATGTGTGGTTCTATTGCTACCAATAAAGTGGTACATGGCTGGAGGGTCAGTATGTGTGGTTCTATGGCTACAAGTGGCAGTGGGTCAAGACTTCTGGGGGTACAACTACCTTTGCAGTGGGGTCCATATGTAAGTGATTCTATGGCTATTGTGGGACAAGGATGGGGGGTCTGCATGTGGGGTTCTATGGCTATTGTGGGACAAGGCTGGGGGGTTCAGTGTTTGTGCATGGCTCTATGGCTACTGTGAGACAAGGGTGGGGGTCAGTATGTGGTTCTGTGGCTTCCAATGTACTGGCACAAGGCTGGGGACATCAGTATGTGTGGTCTTATTCATCAAGCTAAAGAGTAGAAAAAAATGAGTGTGAATTATTCATTCTGGGCAAAATGGGGGTTCTGGCAGGCGGGGGTTGTACTGACTCATACGGGTTGTAGCTGGAAAAAGAGTATTCTGTTTTGGCTGGAAATCCATTTGGGCTGGGGTGTTATGTCCTGGCAAGTGGAATTATAGTTGTACAAGGATGTTATGGTTGGGAAAGTGGGAGTTTGTCTAGTGAAAGAGGTAGGGTTATGAAGGAGTACTGTGGATGAAATATATATATAACTGGGAACTAGTACATTTTAAGAACCTTGCAATCCTATGTGGATTCTAAAATGTTTAAATTGTAATTGTAATATGATATAGATTAATGTACTGTTGTTGCACATATTTGTATGCATTTTTAGTGTATTAATCACACTGTACCATTTGAACATGACATCTGCTGTGGTGTCTACCAGAACATGGCTGTAAATTGGTGGACAATAGAAAAAAATCCTTTGAGAACCACTGTTCTGTATATTCCTCCACACCTTGTTCCCCTCCTTGTACTAAGAAGTCGCAGCGTAAACTGTAGTAAATTTAGTCCACTTTCCTGTACATGCTCTAAGGGAGGTGGTCTGCATTTCATTTTGTTATGTCTTCACAGTGGCAAAGTGTGCACACTATAGAGTTCATACACGCTTATGCATACCCAAATTGTATTCCAACATATAATCAACATCCCTCCCCCAATGAGGCTGATGTAGTAAGAAGAAGTTGTGCAAACTAACTGTAACCGAGGGAACAAATACAAATCCCCCCAATTCCCTTTGATATAACTGAGGCTTTTATCCCGCTGAATTCTAGAGGTCTCCAGTGTATTCCATTTTAATCAATGGGGATTTTCACTCACTCACTGTCATTTTTGCATTACATTTGTCACAGTTTTGTGAACTGGAACAAAACAAGTTTTTCAGATCAAGGTCACTTTGAAGGATACAATGAACAATTATGGTTGTGTTCTTATTAAATAACAGGCAAAATTACATACAAATTTCTGAATCCTAATTATTAGTGATGAGCGAGCACCCCAATGCTCGGATGTTCGGGTGCTCTGACCGAGCACCCCCTGAGGCTCGAGTGCTCGGCCGAGCATCCGAGCCCCATTGAAGTCAATGGGAGGACTCGAGCATTACACCAGGCACCCCCTGCTCTGATGAGGGGAGGGTGCCTGGTCCATAGGAAAAGGGCAGAAAAAGATGGAAACACTACAGAAATGGTTCAGGAACAGCATAGGGAGGATGTCTGGATGCACCTTGGACTCCAACATCGCTGCTGGGAACGATCTTTCGCCCGTAGTACGCCATTTTTACAGACTGACCATAAAACACACAAAAAGGAAAATAAAAACGACTTTAGGCGAAAAATTGTTACCAAACAATATTTGCTGTATATTTACTTGTATATCATCTGCAAATTCTCCCAAAAATTTCCTTGATTTTCAGAATTGAGGCCATGATTAAGAGGGAAACGTGCGCAGAGGCAAATTATCCCAAAAATTTCCTTGATTTTCAGAACTGAGGCCATGATTAAGAGGGAAACGTGCGCAGAGGCAAATTCTCCCAAAAATTTCCTTGATTTTCAGAACTGAGGCCATGATTAAGAGGGAAACGTGCGCAGAGGCAAATTCTCCCAAAAATTTCCTTGATTTTCAAAACTGAGGCCATGATTAAGATGGAAACGTGCGCTGAGCTGACCATCTAAAACATTATGGGTGAGGGTCTGCTGCAGAGCTGACCATCCTAAACATTATATGCGAAGGCCCGCTAGTGAGCTGACGCTATAAAACATTATATGAGAGGGCCCGCTAGAGAGCTGACCCAATAAAACATTATATGAGAAGGCCCGCTGGTGAGCTGACCTATATAAAAATTGTCAAACAGGGCCCGCTGGTGAGCTGGCCCTATATAAAAATTATATCACAGGGCCCGCTGGTGAGCTGGCCCTATATAAAAATTATATCCCAGGGCACGCTGGTGAGCTGGCCCTATATAAAAATTATATCCCAGGGCATATGGAAGAGGAGGAGGAGGATGAGAAGATTAAGAGTCAACCATATACCCGTTTTTTGGGTGGAAGGGGTGAATGGGAATACAGAGTATTCCCATCATTGTAAATAACATATATAAAGTGAGTTTATGTTCCCCCGGGGCTTTCCTCCAGTGGAGTGGAGAAGTCAGGGGAAATCCAGGCCTTGTTCATTTTTATAAGTGTCAACCTATCAGCATTGTCGGTGGAAAGGCGGATACGCTTATCTGTTATGATGCCACCAGCAGCACTAAATACCCGCTCAGACAGAACGCTGGCGGCAGGGCAGGCCAGCACCTCCAAGGCGTAGAGTGCCAGTTCATACCACGTGTCCAGCTTGGACACCCAGTAGTTGTAAGGCACAGAGGGATCATTGAGGACGCTGACACGGTCTGCTACGTACTCCTTCACCATCTTCCAAAACTTTTCCCTCCTTGTGACACTAGGCTGCGCATCAGGGTGAGGGTGCTGGCGGGGTGTCATGAAGGTGTCCCACGCCTTGGAGAGTGTTGCCCTGCCTTTCTCGGAACTGCTGTGTGCTCCCCTTTTCTCCCCTTCTCGGTTGGCCAAGGTAGCACGTACTCTGCCGCCAGCGTTGTCAGATGGAAAATTTTGGAGCAATTTTTCGACAAGAACCTTCTGGTATTGCAACATTTTGCTTGTCCTCTCCACCGGAGGAATGAGAGATGAGAAATTCTCTTTGTAGCGGGGGTCCAGAAGGGTGAACACCCAGTAATCCGTGTTGTCTAAAATGCGTACAACGCGTGGGTCACGGGAAAGGCAGCCTAACATAAAGTCAGCCATGTGTGCCAGAGTACCAACAGTCAAGATTTCGCTGTCCTCACCAGGAGGATGACTCTCAATCTCCTCATCCTCTTCCTCCTCTTCTGCCCACCCACGCTGAAGAGATGGAACTAAAGTTCCATGGCTACCCTCTGTAGCGGAGGCAACCGTGTCTTCCTCCTCCTCCTCCTCCTCCTCCTCCGCCTCCTCCAATTGTCGCTGAGAAGACGAAGTGAGGGTGCTCTGGCTATCACCTTGTGTAAGCTCTTCCTCCCCCATTTCCACCTCTTCCACATGCAAAGCGTCGGTTTTAATTGTGAGCAGCGAGCGTTTCAGTAGACACAGAAGTGGGATGGTTACACTGATAATAGCGTTATCGCCGCTCACCATCTGTGTCGATTCCTCAAAATTGCGTAAAACCTCAAAGAGGTCTGACATCCATTCCCACTCCTCACTTCTGATTACAGGAAGTTGAACGGAGAGGCGACGACCGTGTAACAGCTGGTACTCCACTACTGCCCTCTGCTGCTCACAAAGCCGGGCCAACATGTGGAAGGTGGAGTTCCAGCGCGTGCTCACGTCACACAGCAGCCGGTGAGCTGGCAATTGTAAGCGCTGCTGCAGCTTCAACAGGCCGGCTGAAGCTGTTGATGACTTACGGAAATGTGCACACACGCGGCGCACCTTGGTCAAGAGATCATGCACATTGGGGTAGGTTTTTAGAAATCGCTGCACCACTAAATTAAATACATGCGCTAGGCATGGTACGTGTGTGAGCTTGCCGAGCTCCAAAGCCGCCACCAAGTTACGCCCATTATCACACACAACCATGCCTGCTTGCAGGTTGAGTGGCGAGAGCCACTGCTCGGTCTGGTGACTAATCCCCTGCAACAGCTCTGAGGCCGTGTGCTGTTTGTCCCCAAGGCAGATCAGCTTCAGCACGGCCTGTTGACGCTTCCCCACTGCAGTGCTACACTGCTTCCAGCTACTGGCTGATGGGGGAGTGGCGGTGTGTGTAGAGAATTCGGAGGTGGAAACGGAGGAGGAGGAGCCAATAACGTAGGTGCTGGTGGAAACCCTGATGGAGGTAGGGCCCGCAATCCTCGGCGTGGGTAGCACCCGTGCCATCCCAGGGTCCGAGTCGCTCCCAGCCTCCACGACATTCACCCAGTGTGCCGTCAGGGAAATGTAGCGTCCCTGGCCACAAGCACTTGTCCATGTGTCAGTCGTTAAGTGGACCTTCCCAGTAACTGCGTTGGTCAGGGCACGGGTGATGTTACGGGACACATGGTGGTGTAATGCGGGGATGGCACACCGGGAAAAGTAGTGGCGGCTGGGGACCGCGTACCGAGGGACAGCTGCTGCCATCAGGCTGCGGAAGGACTCAGTGTCCACAAGCCTAAATGGCAGCATTTCGATGGCCAGTAATTTTGAAAGGTGTGAGGTTAGTGCTATGGCCTGTGGGTGGGTGGCTGGGTACTTTCTCTTGCGCTCAAATGCCTGGGGTAACGACATTTGGACGCTGTGCTGGGACAGGGAAGTGGATGTGGTCGCTGATGGTGCTTCAGATGCTACAGGTGCAGGGCGGGAGGTATGCGGGCCTGCGCCTTCGACAGGCGATTGGCCGGCACCGAAAACAGGGGAAGAGGAGGCAGTGGTGTGGCCTGCAGACACAGATGGGCGATCCAGGCGTTCCTCCCACTTACTACGGTGCTTGGATGCCATGTGTCGGATCATGCTGGTGGTGGTGAGGTTTCTAGTGTTCATGCCTCGGCTCATTCTGGTGTGGCACGGGTTGCAAACTACAATTCTTTTGTCGTCCGCACTTTCCTTAAAAAAACGCCATACCGCGGAACACCTACCCCTTGGCAAGGTAGATTTACGCAAGGGGGTGCTCCGTGGAACATTTGCGGGCCGGTTTGGTGCGGTCCGCCTTCTTTCTGTAGCCACACCACTGCCTCTTCCAGCCTGTTGCGGTGCTGCAGATGGCTCACCCTCAGGACTGCTGTCATCGCTCGGCTCTACACCTTCCCAGGTGGGGTCAGTCACCTCATCGTCCACCAAGTCCTCCTCCACTTCCTCACTCTGATCATCCTCCTCAAGTCTTGATCCCACCACATACTCAGTCATTGACAACTGTATAACATTCTCCTCAACAAGGTCTTGAGACGGAAATAGTGGTTGATTTAATGGCAACTGTGTCTCATCATCATCATCATCATCCACTACTTCCTTTGACCTTAAATGCCGTTCACATCTGTCATCTTCTTGAGATTGGGTAGCCTCTAGAGGTTGTGAATCAGGGCACAAGATGTCATGTTCCTCTGCAAGCGTGCTTGGAGAGAGGGTCAAATGAAGGATTGGTGATGAGACGAGCTCCTCACTATATCCCAGTGTGGGATCACTTCTTTGACCAGACCGTGTATGGTGGGAGGAAGGATGATCAGAGTGAGGATTATGTTGACCAGACTCTTGGCTACTGAGAGTGGACTTGGTGGAAGACAGGGTGGTGCTTAACCGACTGGAAGCAGTATCAGCTGTCATCCAACCGACCACCTGTTCGCAGTGGTCGGACCTCGAGAGTGATGTCCTGCGACGCCCTGTAAAATTACACATGAAGCTAGGTATGGTGGATGTCTTTCTTTCTTGTGCTCTGGCACCAGGCACAGTTTCTCCGCGTCCTGACCCGCGCCCTGAACTTTCAGGATCACGTCCACTTCCCCGTCCCTTTTTACCCGCCTTCTTCATCTTACACAGAATATGTGACTTTAATATTTGAGTTTGAAAACTTAACAGTATTTCTTATTATTCTGCAACTCTGCAGAGTACACAGAATAGGCTGTTAAACGGCGGTGAAACACACTGAATGGAATATGTGACTTTAATATTTGAGTTTGAAAACTTAACAGTATTTCTTATTATTCTGCAACTGTACAGAGTACACAGAATAGGCTGTTAAACGGCGGTGAAACACACTGAATGGAATATGTGACTTTAATATTTGAGTTTGAAAACTTAACAGTATTTCTTATTATTCTGCAACTGTACAGAGTACACAGAATAGGCTGTTAAACGGCGGTGAAACACACTGAATGGAATATGTGACTTTAATATTTGAGTTTGAAAACTTAACAGTATTTCTTATTATTCTGCAACTGTACAGAGTACACAGAATAGGCTGTTAAACGGCGGTGAAACACACTGAATGGAATATGTGACTTTAATATTTGAGTTTGAAAACTTAACAGTATTTCTTATTATTCTGCAACTGTACAGAGTACACAGAATAGGCTGTTAAACGGCGGTGAAACACACTGAATGGAATATGTGACTTTAATATTTGAGTTTGAAAACTTAACAGTATTTCTTATTATTCTGCAACTGTACAGAGTACACAGAATAGGCTGTTAAACGGCGGTGAAACACACTGAATGGAATATGTGACTTTAATATTTGAGTTTGAAAACTTAACAGTATTTCTTATTATTCTGCAACTGTACAGAGTACACAGAATAGGCTGTTAAACGGCGGTGAAACACACTGAATGGAATATGTGACTTTAATATTTGAGTTTGAAAACTTAACAGTATTTCTTATTATTCTGCAACTGTACAGAGTACACAGAATAGGCTGCTAAACGGCGGTGAAACACACTGAATGGAATATGTGACTTTAATATTTGAGTTTGAAAACTTAACAGTATTTCTTATTATTCTGCAACTGTACAGAGTACACAGAATAGGCTGTTAAACGGCGGTGAAACACACTGAATGGAATATGTGACTTTAATATTTGAGTTTGAAAACTTAACAGTATTTCTTATTATTCTGCAACTGTACAGAGTACACAGAATAGGCTGTTAAACGGCGGTGAAACACACTGAATGGAATATGTGACTTTAATATTTGAGTTTGAAAACTTAACAGTATTTCTTATTATTCTGCAACTCTGCAGAGTACACAGAATAGGCTGTTAAACGGCGGTGAAACACACTGAATGGAATATGTGACTTTAATATTTGAGTTTGAAAACTTAACAGTATTTCTTATTATTCTGCAACTGTACAGAGTACACAGAATAGGCTGTTAAACGGCGGTGAAACACACTGAATGGAATATGTGACTTTAATATTTGAGTTTGAAAACTTAACAGTATTTCTTATTATTCTGCAACTGTACAGAGTACACAGAATAGGCTGCTAAACGGCGGTGAAACACACTGAATGGAATATGTGACTTTAATATTTGAGTTTGAAAACTTAACAGTATTTCTTATTATTCTGCAACTGTACAGAGTACACAGAATAGGCTGTTAAACGGCGGTGAAACACACTGAATGGAATATGTGACTTTAATATTTGAGTTTGAAAACTTAACAGTATTTCTTATTATTCTGCAACTGTACAGAGTACACAGAATAGGCTGTTAAACGGCGGTGAAACACACTGAATGGAATATGTGACTTTAATATTTGAGTTTGAAAACTTAACAGTATTTCTTATTATTCTGCAACTGTACAGAGTACACAGAATAGGCTGTTAAACGGCGGTGAAACACACTGAATGGAATATGTGACTTTAATATTTGAGTTTGAAAACTTAACAGTATTTCTTATTATTCTGCAACTGTACAGAGTACACAGAATAGGCTGTTAAACGGCGGTGAAACACACTGAATGGAATATGTGACTTTAATATTTGAGTTTGAAAACTTAACAGTATTTCTTATTATTCTGCAACTGTACAGAGTACACAGAATAGGCTGTTAAACGGCGGTGAAACACACTGAATGGAATATGTGACTTTAATATTTGAGTTTGAAAACTTAACAGTATTTCTTATTATTCTGCAACTGTACAGAGTACACAGAATAGGCTGTTAAACGGCGGTGAAACACACTGAATGGAATATGTGACTTTAATATTTGAGTTTGAAAACTTAACAGTATTTCTTATTATTCTGCAACTGTACAGAGTACACAGAATAGGCTGTTAAACGGCGGTGAAACACACTGAATGGAATATGTGACTTTAATATTTGAGTTTGAAAACTTAACAGTATTTCTTATTATTCTGCAACTGTACAGAGTACACAGAATAGGCTGCTAAACGGCGGTGAAACACACTGAATGGAATATGTGACTTTAATATTTGAGTTTGAAAACTTAACAGTATTTCTTATTATTCTGCAACTGTACAGAGTACACAGAATAGGCTGCTAAACGGCGGTGAAACACACTGAATGGAATATGTGACTTTAATATTTGAGTTTGAAAACTTAACAGTATTTCTTATTATTCTGCAACTGTACAGAGTACACAGAATAGGCTGTTAAACGGCGGTGAAACACACTGAATGGAATATGTGACTTTAATATTTGAGTTTGAAAACTTAACAGTATTTCTTATTATTCTGCAACTCTGCAGAGTACACAGAATAGGCTGTTAAACGGCGGTGAAACACACTGAATGGAATATGTGACTTTAATATTTGAGTTTGAAAACTTAACAGTATTTCTTATTATTCTGCAACTGTACAGAGTACACAGAATAGGCTGTTAAACGGCGGTGAAACACACTGAATGGAATATGTGACTTTAATATTTGAGTTTGAAAACTTAACAGTATTTCTTATTATTCTGCAACTGTACAGAGTACACAGAATAGGCTGCTAAACGGCGGTGAAACACACTGAATGGAATATGTGACTTTAATATTTGAGTTTGAAAACTTAACAGTATTTCTTATTATTCTGCAACTGTACAGAGTACACAGAATAGGCTGTTAAACGGCGGTGAAACACACTGAATGGAATATGTGACTTTAATATTTGAGTTTGAAAACTTAACAGTATTTCTTATTATTCTGCAACTGTACAGAGTACACAGAATAGGCTGTTAAACGGCGGTGAAACACACTGAATGGAATATGTGACTTTAATATTTGAGTTTGAAAACTTAACAGTATTTCTTATTATTCTGCAACTGTACAGAGTACACAGAATAGGCTGTTAAACGGCGGTGAAACACACTGAATGGAATATGTGACTTTAATATTTGAGTTTGAAAACTTAACAGTATTTCTTATTATTCTGCAACTCTGCAGAGTACACAGAAAAGGCTGCTAAACTGCGGTGAAACACACTGAATGGAATATGTGACTTTGATATTTTAGTTTGAAGACTTAACAGTATTTCTTCCTATTCTGCAACTCTGCACAGTACACAGAATGTGCTGCTAAACTGCGGCGAAGCACACTGAATGGAATATGTGACTTTGATATTTTAGTTTGAAGACTTAACAGTATTTCTTCCTATTCTGCAACTCTGCACAGTACACAGAATAGGCTGCTAAACTGCGGCGAAGCACACTGAATGGAATATGTGACTTTGATATTTTAGTTTGAAGACTTAACAGTATTTCTTCCTATTCTGCAACTCTGCACAGTACACAGAATAGGCTGCTAAACTGCGGCGAAGCACACTGAATGGAATATGTGACTTTGATATTTTAGTTTGAAGACTTAACAGTATTTCTTCCTATTCTGCAACTCTGCACAGTACTCAGAATGTGCTGCTAAACTGCGGCGACGCACACTGAATGGAATACGTGACTTTGATATTTTAGTTTGAAGACTTAACAGAATGTGCTCTAATCTGCAACTTTGCACACTAAACAGAATGTGCTCTAATCTGCAACTTTGCACACTAAACAGAATGTGCTCTAATCTGCAACTTTGCACACTAAACAGAATGTGCTCTAATCTGCAACTGTGCACACTAAACAGAATGTGCTCTAATCTGCAACTTTTCACACTAAACAGAATATTTTTTTTTTTTTTTTTTTTGTTTTTTTCCCCCCACACAAAATAACCTGCTGCCCCCACACACAGTAGTCCTAAAAAGGACTTTTGGTTCTTTTTTGTCACAATTTTTTTTTTTCCTCCCTACACTGCCTTTCCCTTCCTATCCTCAGCTCTCCCTGGCTCAGACTGAGCCGAACTCGATGGTCAGGTGCTATACAGCACCTGACCACGGGTTCTGGCCAGCCAATCAGTGTAATGCCAGCAGCCAACATGGCTGCTGGCATTACACCGATGTCAGAGCCTCCCTGCACGTTTATTGGCTGCGCAGCAGCCGCAAAACGTGCGGGGAGGAGACCCGAACATGGCGGGCGAGCACATGCGGTACTCGTACGAGTACCGCCATGTGCCGAGCAGAGCGATGCTCGAGCCGATCCGAGCATCGGCCGAGCATGCTCGCTCAACACTACTAATTATCTGTTAACTAGCCAAATAAAAGCAGACTTTTCTATTGCTTTATCAGCTTGTGTGGTATGTACATCTGTTATTTGTTGAAAGATATTGGGCAAATCAAACAACAAATGTACACATAGCTAGAGACACGTATACACAAAGACACAGACATACATCGTGCACACACACAAGAATACACATATACACAGACACACATGTACAGACACATATACACACAGTGATATAGCAATGGCAATGTCTCTACTCCAAGGAATTTAGTAAAGATGAGGAAAAGGCAATGGAAGTGATATTTTTTCTTTGCTTTTCAGTTAGTAATTGGAACAGTTTCTGAGTGGGTGATATCTTACAAGTGACAGATGACTGCACAACTCCTAGAGTGGTAGAGAGGTCTATAATGTATTGCTTTGCAATGTGTTAAAGAATTCTCTACCATTCTAGGAGTTTAAGAATTAATAAAGTTTAACCCGTTAAAGACCACATGGTCCAGGGGTGGGTGACCATAGAGGACCACAGCACCTTTTTTTTCCTTTGCAATTAATTCTGGGATGGTAGAGTGGCATACGGCTGCGTTGCCATCCTAGAATTCCATGACGTGCCAGGACCATCACAGGTCCTTACCACACTAACACCGATGATGATTCTGGCACATCACTGGTCGTTAAGGGATTAATTATAACCCCCTCCATACACACACATAATTGTGCCTTTCCTACTGAGTAAAGGCCGCTGTTCCTACTGTTGTTTATTGAGAGTATTTGATTGCTGACCTAAAGCTCTCCATAGACAGCAAGGACCTTTTACGCAATTTGTATTTTGTTTAAAAATGATTTGTATTATCACTTTGAGTGCCAGAGGGGTAAGCAATGTATCGTGCTCACCCCTCTGGCACACAAAGGGTTAAATTTTGTATGAAGTACTTCCCCTTGTGGGGGTACCAATGTGGTACTCAGAAGGACACATCCTATAATATAAATATATATTTTCTTCATGACGAATTTAATGTTCCTTCACAATGCACTAAAGCCATCTCTAGCACCCAGTGGGTTAAGTTGGAAGAGGATATGCTTTTTTGGGGTGAATGCAGGGTAAGCGTACCCGCGAACTCTCCAGATCTGCCCCAGAGACTCCGTAGTGCATTATTGGGTCTCCAAGGATAGAGACTGATTCTACTGTGGTGGGCAGTTCCCTATGAAACTCTGCCCACTTCTGCTCCTTCCCGTAGTGTTTTATTGGGTCTTTGAGGACAGAGGCCGATTCTACTGTGGTGGGCAGTTCCCTATGAAACTTTGCCCACTTCTGCTCCTTCCCGTAGTGTATTACTGGGTTTTTGAGGACAGAGGCCGATTCTACTGTGGTGGGCAGTTCCTAATGAAACTCTGCCCACTTTTGTTCCTTCCCGTAGTGTATTATTGGGTCTCCGAGGACAGAGGCTGATTCTACTGTGGTGGGCAGTTCCTTATGAAACTCTGCCCACTTCTGCTCCTTCCCATAGTGCATTATTAGGTCTCCGGGGACAGAGACAGATTCTACTGTGGTGGGCAGTTCCTTATGAAACTCTGCCCACTTCTACTCATTCCTGTAGTGCATTATTGGGTCTCCGGGGACAGAGGCTGATTCTACTGTGGTGAGCAGTTCCTTATGAAACTCGGCCCGTCTCTGCTCTTTCTCAGCCTGTTCCTCCCACTTCTGCTCCTTCCCTGCCTGCTCCTCCCACTTTCCTCCCACTTCTGCTTCTTCCCTGCCTATTCCTCCCACTTCCCTCCCACTTCTGCTCCTTCCCTGCCTGATCCTCCCACTTCCTACCCGCTTTTTGGCACTTCCATTAAGTACTGGACAACTCGTGATTAAGTCCCACCCCTTTTTGACACAAATTGCGCCATATATATGTATCCCCAACCGGCACCACAAGACTCCAGAAGACAAAGTTCCTAGGTATGAGGGTATTTGTGATATAGCAGAGAGATGTATCTTTTCACTGCAACAGAAAACACACTGGGGCAGCAGTACCCACCTCTGTTCTACAAGTACAAAGGCATAAACAGTGGCATTATATTGCTTATACTGGTTCAATACTTTTACGATAATACCAACAGTAGTAAATAATACCCATTTATTTATTTAATTTCAGATGGTACATTCCTTTGTTCACCTTGATCTTCCTGATGATGCTGTGTTACTTGAGGATAATCTATGTGGCAAAACAGAGGGTAAATTGTTGATTTTTCTAATTTTCTTGTTAGGATTTTCTGAAATCTGATAAAAGTCATATAAATGCAATAAAGGATAGATTAAGCTGTCATATCCCTTGTTTCAGCTTTATAAATTGAAGAATGTCTGGATTTATATTTCAGGCACAGCCAGGCATGAAAACCTTGGTGCCCATGGTTCCACCCATGGCCAAACCTCACTACCCAGCCTTTTTCAGTTTAACCTGGCAGAAAAAATATCTTGAACATATAACAGGAAAAAGAGTGTAAATTAATTGCAAAGTAAATTGGTTAAAGAGATAGTAATATTTAAAATGTAAATATATACTAGTTGAAGAGTCTGTGTACATGGGCCAAAATGCCAGCCTGTCGCGGTGCAGTCATGCACAGTAGAGACAGCCCACGTCATGGCTGATACGGAGTGGGGCACTCCGAATTCAGACTGGGGTCCTCTCTGTGCACCTAAAGGTGTTCAGAGAGGACTCCGGTCTGACTGCATTGCGCCCCGTCCTGTATCAGCCGCGTCACGGGCAGTCTCTACTGCGCATGACTGCGTTGTGACAAACTTTTTAGCGAATTTTATTATAGGATATATATAGTGTAAGGTTTAACCCCTGAGTAAAACAAGGGTAGTCCCACTGCTGAAAAGTGTTTTTATTCAAAAGTTATTACAGCTCAAACTTGATTTGTCTAGGTGCAGTATCACAATGGCCTGAAACTGTACAGTGGTGGTGTTGCTACATCATCCTATGGAGATTTATGGTCCACTGACCAGAGCTGTCCATAAGATGATATAGCAACAGCGCCACTGCAGAAAAACTAATTTGGCAAAAAATGTTAATATATACTTTCCTTCCTGCAGTTACCCTTCCAAGGTACTTATTATCTTTAGCAAATACTATAAAATGAAAAAGATGGAGAGCAAAGATAGAGACATTTTTGATCAGGGATGGGCAATGTGAGCTCTCCAGACTACAAGTCTATTCATTCAGAATGATGGGAGTTGTAGTCTGGCAGCAACTAGAGGGTCTCACATTATTCCCTATTGTTGTAGACTGATTGTGGTGTGCTAACAAGAGCTGGAGTAATTCTGGGGTAAGAAAACTGTGCTATAGGGGACAAGTACAAATTCACAGTGGTTTAAATCGGACTCTTAACTACTTAAATGCAGTTTCAAATGCAGAATGCAAGGGGTTTAAATACCAATCGAAATCAGATTGATTTGGGAGAATTTTATATGCCCTCCATTGTGCAGTTGGTTTGTTCCAGAATTGCTCTTGTCCTAAAACATCCACCTCACTGATAAAGAAAAACAAAATCACAGTGATATCTAAATGGTATAGAAGGTTCTCAGCCCTATCCTGCCTCCATCTTCCCAGCCCATACTGCAGTTCCTCTTTCCTAATGTTCCTCAAGTTTCCCCTACTCCATTGGTGCTCAGCCAAGAAGCCATGATACTTTGTTGAGCGCCAGACATCTACTTAGAGTGCTCCTCTTTTTTTCCTATGAAGGCTTTTACAAAAAATGTTAATGTTAAATTCCAAATGTATATTTTTGTAAATAGTTATGCACAGTATGTTTGGTTTTCAGATTCTGACCCCTAACAATGGCAATGGATTTAACTGTTTGTACCCTTCAGTATGCTCCTAAATGGTCTATACCATGCGAGGGGTACCCTGAAAATTCCAGACTTCATATTAGGGGGTGACTTGAGCAACAAAAGGTTGAAAACCATTGCCCTAATCCATTTTCAATCTAGCCATGCCCCTTCTACCCCTTAAATACCATTCCTATTTTCACAACTGACCTATACTGGTTTTCAAAGTAAACAAAACTTATATATATATATATATATATATATATATATATATATACACACACACACACAGGGCTCAAAATTTCCACTCTCCACTAGCCCAATGGCGAGTGAAAATTTAGCCCTGGCGAGTAGAAATTCAGCCCTGGTGGGTATGTTTTGGCTTGCAGTGGCAAGTAACTTTCATATATATATACATACTAGTTTTAAAGCCAGTGTACACGAGCCAACACTGGCGGCACTGCAGTCACGCGCAGTACTGACTGCCTGAATGCATCGCGGCTGATATGGAGTGGGGAGCTCCGAATTCAGACCGTGGTCCTCTCTGCACACCTTCCTGGATCCAAGCGTTCCCAGGAAGGTGCGTAGAGAAGACTCCGGTCTGAATTCGAAGCACCCCGCTCCATAGCAGCTGTGACGCGAGCAGTCTCTAGTGCGCATGACTGCGGCACGCGCAGCTGTCTCTACTGCACATGACGGCTTCTGACAAACATTCTAGCAAATTATAATATAGGGATTTTTTTTTGTTTTTGTTTTTTTTTTGTTAATTTTTCCTGAAAACTCCTATTGACTTTTACTATGTCACCCACTGAGATAGGCAGGGGAAATAGAAATCAATCGCTCACAGCCTTCAGGCTCATTGCCAAGTGACCCCCTGTACATCAGCTGAACAGAACAAGAGCGCTGCGTGTGCTGCTTGCTACATAGTCATCATTCTGTAGTATTGCTCTGCAGACCCTGGGGAGATTTATTAGATCTGGGTTTTCAAAATGCAGCAAGCGCATTGAATACAGCGATTGCATTAGCCGAAGCTTCCCAGCAATCAACCAGGCTTTTATTTCAGGAACGTCTGGTACTGCAGAACTGATTTCTCCTTTGCGTGATAAGCAATGTAAATCTTTTAGACTGGCTGCATTGTCGGGATTTT
This sequence comes from Rhinophrynus dorsalis, assembly GCA_037306005.1. Lineage (NCBI taxonomy): Eukaryota > Metazoa > Chordata > Amphibia > Anura > Rhinophrynidae > Rhinophrynus > Rhinophrynus dorsalis. The sequence goes on from CM074719.1 coordinate 159,312,331, forward strand.
TACTTCCTCTGTTCCGTTCACTGTGTCCTCCAAAATGGGAACGTTTGAAGAGATCCTTGTAGGTTTTAAATGACTTTGAGGCCAGTAACTATTCATGTTAACCCTTTGAAAGTCTCTATTGCATTGTAAAGCAATATATCAGCCATGGGTATAACGAACAAGAGCACATTTCCACACCCTTAGGCAAATTAGTAAGTAGTCAGTAGGGAATTTAGTAATACAATTCCATTCTAAAGTAGGAGCTGGAACTGATTTCTTAATGAAAGACCTGCTAATCATCAATTTACTAAGATACTTATACCGAAGATTGTCTTGTGTTTGCCTCATATGCCAAGGGAAGGGCAGTGTGGCTGCCTTTTGGGCATTTTAGGGTGTTCCTTTACTTTGCTCTCGTTTAACGGTATGTACCAACAAGGCACAGAGGAAAATGGCTCAACTTTACTCTGTTTTCTTGCACTTGATATTGTGGTGGTGTTCAGGGCTTGCAATACAAAGGGGTGTGCAACATATTGCTTTGCAATGAACTACACACCCCACTGGCATTCAAAGGGTTAAAGTCTTATTGATAGCAGTGTGTGTTTGTGCGTGTGTGCCCCCCCCCAGTATGAACTAAAGCAATCATGTGAACTTGTACATACCCCATGAGTAGGAAGCCAACGTCCCACGGAAGAAAATGTGCTTCATGTTGGATTCTTACATTATCCCCAGTGAGGCTGATACAATAATACAAAGTGGAGTCATTTTAAAGCAAACCAGCTGCATCAAATACAAATAAAAATGTCCATTGATTTAACTCACTCCACACTAGAGGCCCCAACGCACTGTAAAGGAAGGCAGTAAAGTTGCTGTAAGCATGGTCTTCACAGTGATCTTCAGCAGACCTTTCACACCTGTAGTGTTGGAGGTTGCCAGTCCATGTGAAAAAGATCTTTCAAATACTTTTTACAAATGTTGACTAGGAGTTCATGATATTTAAAAGAGTATGAACACTACTGATTTTTATGTGATAGCATCTGAAACAGAAATGTAAGATGTTCTTTACAGCAGTATCTAATGAGCCATATCTAATGTATTAATAATCATACATCATAGTAACTAACCAGTGTAAAACACGTGTGCAGAAAATGACCATATATATATATATATATATATATATATATATATATAAAGTATTTGTCCTCTGTCTGATTTTCTGGATCGTTGCATATTTTTGGCACTGAATGTTATCAGATCTGCAACCAAAACCTAATGTTAGATAAAATAGAACCTGAGTTAAGAAACATCACAGGATTTTGATACTTTAATTTATGTATTAAAGAAAGTTATTGTCACCCTCGCTCCTGTTCCGGTTGCAGTGCGGGGCTTACCTCTGTTCCGGTTCTCTTCCGGCTTCTGACGATGCCGCGTCACATGCAGTGCCTATTTTTTGAAGCTCCGGACAGACACTGGTGCACTCTGATAGTGTTCCAGTTGTCTCTCTCTGCCAGCCGTGTTGAAACTCTGCAAAGCTACCTCTGTGTATGACCTAGCCTGCCTTGACTACTCTCTCTGCCAGCCGTGTTGAAACTCTGCAAGCCACCTCCGTGTATGACCTAGCCTGCCTTGACTACTCTCTCTGCCAGCCGTGTTGAAACTCTGCAAGCCACCTCCGTGTATGACCTAGCCTGCCTTGACAACTCTCTCTCTGCCAGCCGCCTTGGAAACCTGCAAGCCACATCTGTGTATGACCTAGCCAGCCTAGACTACTACCTTTGGATTACTCCTTGACCTCACATCTACCTGGTCCAGCCGTTCCAGTTTTAGGACTCCTGCTGCCGTTCTCTCTGGACAGGTCAGTCTCTCTAACTCCCTTACTCCTTGTCTCTCACTCCTAGGAGCGTTTCAGCCTACAGGCCCCCGCTCTCAATCTCCGCTCCCCACTCCTCGCTCTCTAGCATTCACTCTCCCCCGCAGGAGAGTAGGTGCTGTCAGTAGGGTACCATCCAGGGCTCACTTCCAGCTCCTCTGGGGTTTGTCATCCAGCCTTGCGGCTGGCACCTTTACCCGGCCTAGGCCGCAGCACAGTACTCGTACTGACAGCCAACACACGCCGAGCATCACACCCTACTCTGCTCTCCCTAGCACTCCCTCTCCTGCGGGTTCCGTCCCGCCTGGTGTTTCTGCTCTGACAGTTATGCAACACACAGTACCCCTGTTTAATAAGGTAATTGCCCATTTAGTCTCAAAATGTGGCTATGGCTCCTTTAGCAGAAAAAGAAATGCTTCTTGTATTTACTAATAAGTCTCTCACAACACTGTGGTGGAATTTTGGCCAACACCTCCATGCAGAACTGCTTTAACTCTGTGACATTTGTGGGTTTTCGAACATGAACTGCTCATTGCAGGTGCTGCCACATTATCTCAGTGGGGTTTAGGTCTCACCTTTGATTAGGCCATTTCAAAACATTACATTTCTTGTTCTTCAACCATTCTTTTTATATAAACTTTATTTTTATAAAACAGGTTTATACAGACTGGGCAACAATGCAATATGAGACAATGGTACGAAAATTGTGACAAAGATAAAAATTACAGGAGTGTAGGCTTGGAACAGTCACTATATGGAGTGATGGTCTGTTATTATTTAACACCTAAAACAGTCCTACATGGTTACAGGAACAATTTCACAAAAATCATGCACACTTCCATCCATACTAGACAGGAGAAGGGGGGGGGGGGAATTAAAAAAATAAAAAAGGAAAAGGGGGAGAAGGGGGAATAATGGGGGGAATGAGAAGCAAATTAACTGAAAATGGAATAGGGAGGCATAGTAAAGGAGGACAAGAGAGGACAAGGTAGGTATCACGGTGCCCGTGATTGCTGCAGTTCCTTGTCTGTCACCAGTAGGGGGCTGCTATTGGCTGTCTGCAGATAGCCCGCCTTTCATTGCCTATTTAAACCTGGATTGGGCACCCTTTGGGTGCCCTTTCGTGTTGTTTCTGACCTTCCTGCTATCACTATGCTAGTGATAGCTGGGCCTCTGTTCCAGTCTTCCTGAGTTCCTGATCTCATGTGTTCCTGAGTACCTGTTCGCTACTGTTCCAGTGTTTCCTGCCTGCTGAGTTGTTCCAGTCCTGGTTCCGGCCTAGTCTCTGGTGTTGCAGTTCCTGCGGTTCTTCAACTCTGCTGTTTCCTGACCTGACTGATCGTTGCTGGTTCCTGTCATCTCATTGCCTGTCTCCTGTATCCTGGCGACCCCTTGCTCGGTCGCGTCGGCGACATTGTTAGTTACTCCAGTTTGCGGTCACTGGTTTGTACAAAGCCTATCGGCTGTACAATCCTGTGTTGGTTCCAGCGTGCGGACGCTGGTTTGCTCCTAAGCCTTGCGGCTATACACACTCGCTTGTTACACCAGTGTGCGGTCACTGGTTTGCTCCAGAGCCTATCGGCTATACAGTCTTGTGTTGGTTCCAGCGTGCGGACACTGGTTTGCTCCAAAGCCTTGCGGCTATACTACTTGTTTGTTACACCAGTGTGCGGTCACTGGTTTGCTCCAAAGCCTATCGGCTATACTATCCTGAGTTGGTCCCAGCGTGCGGACGCTGGTTTGCTCCAAAGCCTTGCGGCTATACAAACACACTTGTTACACCAGTGTGCGGTCACTGGTTTGCTCCAAAGCCTTGCGGCTATACAAACTTGCTTGTTACACCGGTGTGCGGTCACTGGTTTGCTCCAAAGCCTATCGGCTATACAGTCCTGTGTTGGTTCCAGCGTGCGGACGCTGGTTTGCTCTAAAGCCTCGCGGCTATACAAACTTGCTTGTTACACCGGTGTGCGGTCACTGGTTTGCTCCAAAGCCTATCGACTATACAGTTCTGTGTTGGTCACAGCGTGCGGACGCTGGTTTGCTCCGAAGCCTGGCGGCTATACAAACTCGTTTGTTACACCAGTGTGCGGTCACTGGTTTGCTCCAAAGCCTATCGGCTATACAATCCTGTGTTGGTCCCAGCGTGCGGACGCTGGTTTGCTCCAAAGTCTTGCGACTTTACTAATCCCTGTTGGTCTCAGTGTATGTACACTGGGTTGCTTACGATCCTGTCAATTTGCCATTACCATCTGACTGCTGCTATTATCTCTGGGCTGCCCTGCCCGGTATTGGTAAGGCCGGTAGAACCTTATTGTCATATTCCATCTGAGGTTGCCTTACCCGGTATTGGCAGGGCCGGTAGAGCCTACATTGTGAATCTGTTGAGGCTGCCTTGCCCGGTAAATTGGTAAGGCTGGTAGAACCGTTATGCTATTCCATCTGCAGGTTGCCTTACCCGGTATTGGCAAGGCCGGTAGAGCCTAACATTCTGCTCCTTCAGACTGTCCTGTCCGGTATATTGACAGGACCGGTAGAGTCTGCATTCTGTCTTGTTATATTCTGTATGTATCTGTTTATATGTGTTTGCCATCCTACGTTATCAATTTATTATTTCAATAAAATTGATTTTTACCTAAAACTTGTGTCTGAGAGTCATAACAAACCGTGACAGTAGGGGAGGAGAAGGCAAGGGATCCAGTCCCAGGGACAGGACACCAAGAGCCGAAGATAAGTGTCTTCAACCATCTTATGTAAACTTGCTTGTGTGCTTCGCTGCATAACTCAGCTGAGTTCCAGCTTTAGCTCATGTATGGATTGCCTGACATTCTCTGGTAGAATTGACTGATGCTATCACGGTGCCCGTGCTATTCGGCGACATTCTGTCAGTCTACACTCCTGCTTTTCACCTATTGGCTGAACTGTGATTGTCCCGCCCAGTATTGTCCTTAAATACTGGGTTCTGGCACATCTCTGGTGCCCTTTCGTGGTGTTCCAGTACCAGTGCTTGTTCCTGATTATTGTGTGCTCTCAATGTATCGACCCGGCCTGCCTGACTACTCTGCATCTCATTTCCTGCCTGTGCACCGACCCGGCAGGGGAGGGCTGGCAACTTTTGGCCTGGGGGGCAAGTACAATTAAGTGGCCTATTTCTATTACCGCTCCAGCCCAATGTCCAAGCCCACCCCCTTTTGTTAATGTTATAGCTGGCATTAATGTTATGGATTAAGTCAAGTGATATCTCAGAGCTTATAACTGAAATGGTGGTGCACTACTGATATCACAGCGATGATAATTGAATTGGAGGTACGCTAGTGATACCACAGAGCTTACAATTGAAATGGAGCTACACTAGTGATACCACAGAGCTTACAATTGAAATGGAGCTACAATACTAGTGTAGCTCCTTAAATTTTATTTACTCCATTTACAGCAGGAAATGGGAAATTGAGTGAGGCATTGGCACACTGGCCCATATTCATGACCAGCCTGGGGGGCAATTGACCCCTTGTCCCCCAGGCCAGCCCTCCCCTGCGACCCGGACTGCCTGACCATTCTGCTTCTCATCTCCTGTGTACCGACCCGGCTTGGCTGACGTTCCTGCTCCGTGTACCGACCCAGCTTGGCTGATGTTCCTGCTCCGTGTACCGACTTGGATTAGCTGACGTTTCTGCTCCATGGACCGACTTGGATTGTTCTATGTTCCTGTTCTGTGTGATTCCGCCCAGTTGGGCTGCTGCCTCCTCTGCACGCCCTGACCGGTCTCTGGTTAAGGGTAGTGCTTCACTCTCGCTGCCTGTGGACAGCTGTGCAGTTGGTCTTGGTTGCCTCCGTGTCGCCCCGGCGACATTCCTATTGGTGTGCCTTACGAACCGTTCCAGGTTGGGTGCCTCTCAGGGCGAGTTGCTCAGATTCCGTTACAGCTACGGCAGTGTTCAGGCTGCTCAAATCTCCGTTAATGCTACGGCAGTATCCAGTTGCCTAGTCTCCGTTACTGCCACAGCAGTGTCCAGTTGCCTAGTCTCCGTTACTGCTATGGCAGTGCTCAAGTGGCTCAGTCTCCGCTACTGCTACGGCAGTGCCCCTATTGCTCAGTTTCCGTTACTGCCACGGCTGCTCCTCAGTTGCTCTGTCTCCGTTAATGCTACGGCAGTATCCAGTTGCCTAGTCTCCGTTAATGCTACGGCAGTATCCAGTTGCCTAGTTTTCCCTACTGCTACGGCAGCGCTCACGTGGCTCAGTCTCCGTTACTGCTACGGCAGTGCTCAAGTTGCCTGGTCTCCGTTACTGCTACGGCAGTGTCTAAGTCACTCAGTCTCCGTTACTGCTACAGCAGTGTTCACGTTGCCTAGTCTCCGTTACTGCTATGGCAGTGCTCAAGTTGCTCAGCCTCCGTTACTGCTAATTGTCGGGTATACATATTCTTGGGCGTTACTCGTACTAAAGCTCTCACCTCTATTTGAGCTCCTTAAAAGGCCTTACCACACACGGGCCTGTCAACATACTCTGTCTGCTATTAACCCATGCAGTACCGATATACTGGAACTCACTCAAGATCTGCCTGACCTGTGTCAGTATAATGTTCTATGGACGCTTTACTTATACTGGACCTGTGTGGGTGTACCTCTGTATAACCTGTCTAGTGGCTGTACTATATTAAGTATATATTAAGTATATATTACAGGACCTGTGAGGGTTTTTGTGATCTTAATTGTTTAATAAAACTGCGTTTTATCCAAACCTACTGTGTCTGTGTGTCGAACAAACCGTTACAGATGCAAAGCAGAATTTATTGTTGTGTAGTTGTGTAGGTCCTGATGCAGCAAAGTTTCCACAAACTAAGACACTGCCATCACCATGCTTGGCCAGTGTTATGAGGTTCTTTATGTGGAATGCAGTGTTTATTTTTCACCAGGCATAACAGGGCCCATGTCACCCAAAAAGTTCTGCTTTTGACTCATCTGTCCATAGAACACTATTCCAAAATGCTTTTTTTTGGCAAATTCTAGATGAACATTCACATTACTCTTCGTGAACTGAGCAGTGTTTTCCTCTATGCTTTTCTGCCATGAACCCCATGTTTGCACACTGTCTTTCTGATGATGGAGCTATGTACACTAACCAAATCTGAGGCGAGAGAGGCTGTCAGACCCCTGGATGTTCTAGGGTCCTTTGTGACTTCCAAGATGATTTTAGGCTTTTCTCTTAGAGAGTTTGTGGTAGGACTGCCAGTCCTGAAAAGATTTATTTGTGTTCCAAACCTTCTTCATTTGATCAGTATGAACCTGACTGTGGTTCTGAGGAGCTTCAGAGCCTTAGAAATGACTTTGTGAACTTTTTCAGACTGATATGCATCAACAATTTTTTCCATAGGTGTTCAGGAGTTTCTTTTGCTCATGGAATTATGTGGCTTTGGACCTTTGTGTTGACAAGTTCAGTCTGATTGCAATAGTCATTGTTAACAAGATTTATATTGGGCAGGGCTGGCCCAAATCAAGCCTGGGGCTCGATTCTATTAGGGCCGTTAGGGAAATTAATGTAATGGCAGTAATTTAAGTCACAGTTTGATATTCTATTACCTGTGCTGTGAAAAACTACTGCCAGTTATAAATGCACAACGGGTGCAACATTAGCTCCCACTGAAATCAATGGAACTGCATATCCATTTCCCAGTCTATTGCATGCTGTGGCAATTAACACACATAAAAGGACTGCCTTTTCTGCCGATAATTCAGCACCTACCAAACATAGATGTTGAATCACTAAAGCGTGGTAAAAAACACCAATGTACATTAGAAAACTAGTAAAACCACACGCACACACATGTGAAACTAGGCATCACTAGACTAGTAACCCATGGATGAATAGATATGGGGCCCAAAGCCCCATATCAATGCATCCAAGTCACAAAACAAAACAAAAAACACCCTCATACCACATCCCCCCAAGCAACAACCATAAAAAAAACAAACAAAAAAACCCCTTTGCGTGCCAGAGGGGTATGCAGAGTAATGCAATGCAGAGCCCTCTGGTGCACGAAAAGGGTTAATCCCCCTAATCCCAAAACTAACCTGTGGCCCATAAAGCCCCCTCCCACACTTGTAACCAGTAACACACTTACCTTGATTTCGGAGGTCTAGCAGTGTCTTCTTCACCCTGGTCTTCCAGCATCTTCTCCCTAAATAAAATAAACATTAAAAAAAAAAAAACGTCTCTATTGTAACTACCTCTAGTAAAATTAAAATACTCCCCCCCTTTGGTCTTGCTCTGTTTGATATGTCCAGTCACTGCTCAAATTAATTCCTGCACTACCATTGGTTAGGATGTGGGGTTTTGCAGGGCTCGGAATGTGCACTGGAGAAACCTCACTTCTCAGCCAATCAGCAACTAATTGGAGGGGTCACAGATACTCATATAGTCATCCACAGCTGTTAAGTGATTGGCTAGTATCAAGCCCCTGATTGGTTGCCTAAGGTATAAACACCTCTGACCCTAATAATCCCTTTCATTGGCTTGATTTAACTAGGGGGACAATAACCTTTTAATTCCTGAAGACTGCATGTTTGATTATCTAGCACCAAAGTTTGCTGTTATTTTTTTCCTCTGACTCCCTGCATATATTACTCCAACCCACAAAGTGATGTGAAAGAATTCAATTGAAAAATGTGCAACATTGCAGAAAATCAGAGGGGCAAACTGTACTGTATATATAACACGTTAAAATCCATTCTTAAAAACCAAAGATGCTTCCAGTCCATTACTTCACAATCCGTTTGTGATTCTTTTATTATTCAATGGGCTAACCCTTTCAGTGCTAGTGGGTACACAACGCATTGCTCTGCAATGCATTTCAAACCCCTCTGACACTAAAAGGGTTAACACTAAATAATGGTAGTATAATAATGATTCATGTTTAGTATTATAAGTGAGGATTGCAGTATGCAGGATCCAAATCTAGTCCGCTTCCTACAAAACACCCCTCCACCTAATTGCTATAGTGTAACATTTATTTTACAACCTTATTCATCCTCCTTCATTTCTCCTTGCACAGTGAGTGATACTAAGTGGGAGGTGCTCAGATCCTTGAGAGATGAATTCATTTAATGGTGATAATGGCAGCTGCTAATCTCCAAGTTTAGAAACTGTTTGTAGGGTCTTAGGATTGTTGCCTGAAATCAGTTTTATTCTTCACTCACTTCTCTGCATTTACATCTGTCTAGCATGGGGTAGATGGGGCTAAGGGTGCCTTGTATGCCTTGCCTAGGGGCTCGTAAAACGTAAATCCAGTCCTCATTATGGTAAGTGTGTAATGTGCAAAACCTAATTTATGTATGAGAATAATAATCCCTGGTACCACTAAGGTTCAACCTTTTGAGTGCCAGAGGGGTGCGCAACGCATTGCGGAGCAATGCGTTGCGTACCCCTCTGGCACTCAAAGGGTTAATACATGTATGTATATCTTTATTTATATAGCGCCACACAGTGTACACAGCGCTTTACTTACTTTTATTTTATTTACTTTTAAGGAGTACATGAGTTTGTTTTCTATGCAGATCCTCATTAGCTCATCAACCCTTTGAGAACCAGAGGGGTGTCAAATTAACTGAGAAGGAATACACTGAAAAACCCTTTGACACTCAGCAGGTTAACAGTGGTTCTCAGCCAGTGTACCATGGCACTTTAGTGTGCCTTGGACTCCACCTTTAGGGTGCCCCATATTTACTAAAAAGACTGATAAAAATATTAAAGTTGAGTTTCTAATGTATGTTTATGTAAATCAACATAAGTACTGTGTGTCGTTTGTTGTCATTCTTACCTTGAGACCTAAGAATACCCTTCATTATATTTTTGTAAAAGTACCTATAAAATTCCAGGGGTACCCTGAAAATTACAGATTGCATGTTAGGGTGCCATCTGCTGAAAAAAAGAAACAGGTGAGATGCACTAAGGGGTGAAAAACAGGTGATAAAGTGGAGATGACTTCCAGGGATACCACATCTCCAGTTCCTGTGTTATTCTATTCTATGAGCCTATGGACTAAGAACTCAAAAGTGGGAGAAGTCTTAGTCCATTGCCTCCATAGAATAATGGGAACTGGAGAGGTGATATCACTGGAGAAGTCATCTATACTTTAGCACTTCTTTATCACTCCTTAGTGCATAACCCCCAACATGTCAGTGGAAAAATAGAAAGACATTTTGGCATGCAGCTCTGGATAGATCCAGCCAGCACAAAAAAAAAACAACAAAATGACTTATGCTCAAAATGTGGTGCTTGTGTCAGCTTGGTACATATCCCTCCTGTGGTTATATACACAAAGGCTGATGTACTAAGAGAAGTGGTGCAACTCCACTATAGACAACAAGTAAATATTCTCATTGATTTAAATTGGGCTTTTAACCCCTTGGATGTTAGATAGATCTCAGATATACTGGAAGGCAATACCCACTGGGAGCTCTCTAGCATTAAAGGGATAATAACACTTAATATGTAAGAACATATATATAGTAGGGCTTATCCTCCTGAGAGGTGTTTTATTCTATTGTTATTACAGCTCAAACTTGAATTTTTTAGATACAGTATCTCATTGGCCTGAAATGTTATAGTGGCGCAGTTGTTACACCATCCTATTTAGATCTATGGTCATCTGACCTGAGCTGTCAATAGGATGATGTAGCAACAGCACCACTGTACAATTTCAGGCCATTGAGGTATTACACCTAAAAAAATTCAGGTTTGAGCTTCAGTAACATTTGAATAAAACACCTCTTAGCAGTGGAAGTAACCTTGATTTATTCAGGAGACTAAACCCTACAATATATTTTTTTTACATATTAAGTGTTACTCTCCCTTTAAGGTTAAAACCCCCATTTAATTCCACATGAAGTGTTATGTTTATTTCCTATGGTGCAGCTGGTTTTTACCAGAATTGCACCACTTTTCTTCATGCATCAGCCTTGCTGTCTCTCAGTTGTCAGTGGAAATTGTCAAAGAAATGCAATTAAAACTAAGGCTAATCACTAAGAAAACTGGAAGGCTTCAGGTAAAAACAAGCGATACAGTGACATAAACTAGCGTTTTGTACAATAATAAGTAATTAATGTCTTAACCCTTTGAGTGCCGGAGAGGTATGCAGCTTATTGCAACACAATGTGTTGGACACCTCCTTGGCACTCAGTGGGTTAAAAGTCAAAGCCATTTATTCAGGTGCTCTGCAGTTGCTCAGTAAGCTTTCTTATGAATGATTTCCATCACAGGGACAGAAATGCATTTCTTTAAACCATGTCCTTAGAGAGACTTTTTCAGCATTTGAGCAGACAAAACAGACTGTGGTGGGGGAAGGATATATTAAATCCTCCGAGGGAGTATTAGAGCACATTATTTCCCTAGGAAAGATGTGACCGTGCCGAGAGCTGCATGCAGAATGCTGAGTTTTACTGATAAAGGAGATGGAACTTACGGTCTGTGCATTAGAGGAAAGTACTATATCCCTGCTGTTAACACTGGCAAGCCATATACACCGGGGAGAAGAATGTGCCTAGGGGAATTACAGTCTGGGGATTTTTAGTATAAAAATGCTTTAGAACAATGGCAGGCAACTGGGTAAACCCCAAGGGTTGCTGCATTTGTGTCCCTCAGGTCCATCTAAAAGCTGTACATTGTGTTTAAAAACTCTAAATAGGGGTTGAAAAAGTACATTAACCCCTTGGATGGTAGAGAGGACTCCAATACATTAAAGTGTTAACCCTCTGAGTGCCAGAGGAGTACACAACACATTGCAATGTGTTGCATACTCCCCTGGCACTCAGAGGGTTAAAGTGGAAAAGTGTAAAGTAAGATGGTATTCTCTGATTCAAAAGAGAGTGTGCTTTTTCAGGTTGGATCGTGTGTGTGTGTGTGTGTGTGTGTGTGTGGAACACAGCTGGAGTGTCAGACAATAAATGTATGGTTCTGTGATTACCAGTGGGACAGTGGGACAGAGTTGGGGTGTCAGACTATGTATATGGGGTTTTGTGACTACCAGTGGAACAAGACTAGATTTTCAGACAGTGTATGTACGAGTCTGTGATTACTAATGGACAGTGTAACAACTCTACTAGTGTAACAAGGCTGGGGAGTCAAATAGTATATGTGTGGCTTTTTCACTACAAGTCTAATGGGGGGCAGACAGTTTGTGTGATTCCATGACTACAGTGGACCTTTTATACCTGGTCTCACAGCGGATTGATGTAGGACCCCCTTGACAGTGTTTGAAGGGGGTCCCAGCAATTTATTACACCACTGCATTGTTCTTATTTTTCCTTCCATCCCCCATTGCCCCAACAGCTTCACCCAGGCAAAGACCTGGTTACCTTTATTGCATCCCTCCTTTGATTCAGATGTGTAGTATGTGAGCCACGTTTCAGTCTGACATGCCTGTGGTGGAATGGAAGGATATTTGGAGAAGCTCCAAGGACCGCGTGAGGCCCCAGGTCTTCCTGGTGCCAATCGCTACTTTAGAATTTTGCACACTATTACATTATTGAGTGTGTATTTGAGAGGTGATACATTTATCAGCAGCCATTGACTCAAGAGTTGGTTATTAGTTAGAGAAGTTATGTCATTGTCATCTCTGAGATCCCCTTTATGTTGCAAGTTTCAATAATATTCTCATCCGCACAAGCAAATTTATCATTAGCATGGGGGGTTATCATTTAACATTAGAACCAGGGAAGCAATCAAAATGACTGAGCCGCTAATTAATCCAAATATGAGGCTATATATATGTAAAGAATCACTACACCTTAATTATGAAAAATTATATATTGTATGGCCTGCTGTGTAAAACAACTGCTGGGAGATGAACTTCAGTCTTGTATGTTTATCAAAATGTTAGTCACAGCTCCAAGTAGTGTCTAGAGCCGAGTGGTGGTTCCCAAACTTGCTCACATGATGCACCTTTTTTAGAAAGCCGTGTTGCCCCACCGCTCTTTGAAGAAATAAACGTAGCTATTTGCATGCATTTTTCTATTATGACTTATTTGCATTTTTTTTTATTTGTGAAATATTTTGGAAGTAAAATTAATTGTACATTGTTTTCTTTACAGCAGATGTTTCTACAAGCCAGTAGTATATCTAGGGTCCCCACCAGTCATCTAGTAGTCGTAGTTTTAGTCAGTCAGGAATCCATAGTTAGTTCATTCTACATATTAAAATGGATCTCACACATTTACAAATCTTCACCACACTGGAGGCATCAATCTGCACTAGATTTGCATAATTATTCCTCCCCATTAATTTATTCTACCCCATTGGTGGTTGCTGATGTGTTATGGTAAGCTCAGAAGGAGAGGGGTCTTAAAGTATCCCTAGCTTTTATCCCTTTGAAAGGATTAAGGATATCTCTGCCTAAGCACAGTTGTGTAATTACTGGATCTTTCATTCTGATTAGTTCACCTGTGCTCAGGCAAGGAGATGCTTATCCCCTTAAGGACCAGGGGTTTTGTACATCGTAGAACCAGAGCCATTTTATTTTCTGAGCCGGCACATGTGAGCAATCACATGTACTTGTTCACTGAGGAAAAGGCTGAAACTGACTGCCACAGTCTTGTTGCAGTCAGTTTCAGCCTCCCAGCAAGATCACAGTGCGCACTCAGGGGAGCTGTGTTCATTTAACTCATGAAGTGCCATGATTGTCACTGGAACATCATGACTTTTCAACAGTCCTGGCACATCCACGATCATTAAGTGATTAAAAAGTGCACAGGTCAATCTAGTTCACGTGGGTGTTTTGGCATATTTTCTGCTCTGCTTTACATGCACTCGCTCCGTATTGATTTTTATCACACAAGTGATTTCCCTTCATATCTCGCAGCTCAAACACAGCTTGTAGAAACTTTCCTACACTCAGCATAAGACACAAGTATGTTCTTGCAGAATTTATCTACACGTCAACCAATGGGGTTGTCATTATGAAAGTTCACACATATAGTAGTGGATCACTGGTTTGCTATCCTCAACGATCAATTCAATGGGTGACACATTTGTCTGACATCCATATGGGCTGGCCATCAGCTCCACCTCCCTAATCCCCTTCCCCCTCCCCATAGTGGCATGTCCAAGAGAATGCAGGGATAAAGGGGGGGGGGGTAAGCTTTACACAGGTGGTTTTATCGGAGCTGTGACTCAATGCAGTCAATCCTCCTGTGTGAGTCTAGCCTACCCTAAACAGTACATGAAGACCACTGTTGAGAAGCTGATGTAGATAGTACATCTATGGCAAATAAGCTGCCTTTACACAGAAATAACAGAGGAAGATAACACTGTGCACTTATATCTGACCAGTCCACTTTTACAGATGTGTCTTCTCTCATTTGTTATGGGTAAGTGAAGGCTGTTAAGTTTCATTGGGAGTGCCCAACTGAACGGACAACACATTGTGAACCCCCCTCTGGCCCTTAGAAGGTTGATTTTAGAATCTATTTGGACAATTATTGTTCATTATCGAATGGTGTATGGCAATGCCCATTCAATTAGACACGCTGTGCACTTTGGGGATGCACTGGACTGCTTCAGCGAGGAATCTTACTGCAGATATTTTCACAGCAGTGGGCAGGATCCTATGAAAATCTCTGCCCCTGATTCTCTATGTGTGGCCAATCTCCGCCCTCTCCTTGTGTATAATTACACAACCCAATATAGTGAGTGATGCCTATGGCTGCTACAGGACCACTTGAAAAGCCAACCTGTCATTCACTAATAACCTTGTGCGTGTGAGGAAGGTGTCTAGTGCTTGGACACTACTCTGTTAATCAGATGGTTAAGGCAACACAACCTCTGTATGTAGAAGACAGAAAGAGAGCTCTGCTCCCCAAGAGGTTTTGTGGCAATTTAGTGCTTTCAGTCCCATCAACTTCTCACGCTAAGTATGCTGGTTACATTTACATATACATACTAGCGAATGGTTCAGTGGCATTGCCCATACAATTAGCAGCTCTGTGCGCTGGTGCACTAGTGAGTCTCACTGTAGCTGTTTTCACAGGAGTGGGCAGTGGGTTTTGTCCTTCTGCCCACTCCTGTGAAAATCACGACCCCACTTCACTGCCTGCCACAGATCTCTTCTGCCTTGGGGTGGGACAGACAACCTGGGATGTCCAAAGTGGAGGAAGTGACATCACTCATTATCGGCAACAATGACAACAATAATGGAATAAATTCTCTATACCTTTGTTTATGAAGACATGAGTGCTATCTCTTCCTTTTACTTGGGACATGCCAGGCTGAGTATATCTATACATATTATTCCTGTGGGATGTGCACCATTTAGTTTAATTTTGATGGGTTTTCAGCTTAGTGTGTGTAACTGTTTATTGCCATGTTTTGTTTTATATATATATGTTTCTGGTTCTCTGTCCACCCTACCCTGAGGCAGCAGTGGGTGTGTGGAAATCATCCTCTGCCAGTGAATCTTCATGGGGCAGTGATTTTAACAGGAGTTGCCACTCTTGTAATAATTTTTGCAGCACCGATTCACATAGGTGGCCTCCCTGATGGAGACCTCTGCAGCGAGGTTCACCGTTATTGACTTGCAGTGGTATCGACTATCAACGCCCCTTGCCATATGACGAAAGGGGAGGGACCACCCTCTCCCATTTGCCACGTTGCCTTTGCCGCCCTCTCCTATTCCTGCATCACAGCCATGCAGAGAAGGGGAATCACATGGACAGCACCAAGCAGCATTGCTAGTCTGTGTGTGTATAATATATGTGTGTGTGTGTGTGTGTGTGTATATATATATAATAATTCGCTAGGATGTTTGTCAGAAGCCATCATGCGCAGCAGAGACTGCCCAAACGCACAGAATGCTGGGAGCATTCTGTGCTTTCAGGCAAACTCTACAGTGCATGACTGCGTCGGTGGCAGGACGCAGAGCAGGACCGGCCTCTTAACCCTATGAGTGCCAGAGGTGTACACAATGCACTGTAAAGGGTTAACATCACCCGGGCTTTTACACTAATATATATATCACATCATAACATATATATCATATCTAAGTCAGCATTGTTGCCTTAAATACAAAGGGCTCTTGGGTGGGGTGTCAATCTGGCCAACATTAGTGAGTTTCTTTCTTATATGTTAAACAAATACCGACACATATAATGACATGCAGTCTTTAGTCTCCAGTGTCATAAAATATCAGTGATTGTATTTTTGTCACTAGATACTGTATTTTAGTGTCAGTACCCAGAGGATTCTTACACACATACTAATTTATGGAAAAGAAAAAAAGAACTGTTTTGTAACAGTATACTTATTAAAGACTGACACATATACATGGTAATTGAGGTAATAAACTGGAGCAGTTATGAAACAAATCAGCTGCACCTCTGGGAACACAAGATGTCCATTCATTTATTTAGTTTGTAACCCCATGAATAAGAGAGATCTTCAAAGCACTGATACCTCTCTGGCATTCGGGGGGGGTTACAAATCCATTTAAATAAATGGGAACTTATATTTACTAATTATGGTGTCGTTGGTTTGCTCCAGAACTGCACCACTTTCTTACTATGTCAATCTTACTGATGTCCTAATAACCGAATCCGATGTAAATCTGGAGCACCATGCTAATAATAAAAATCCTCATCAATTGACATAATACGTTGTGTACCCCACTGACACTCAAAGGGTTAAGTTAAAGTGGCAAACTGCAAGATTTAAGTGAATGTGTGTGCTTTTACACATATTGCTTGTAATAATCAGAATAGATATAAACTATTAATAAAGCCAGGGTGGTATATACGCTGTGCCAGATGTTGTTTCTGGGCGTGCTTATTTTTCGTACAATTTCCTTGACAGAACCTAGATGAAAAAACAAAACTAAAAAAGAATAATATAGCTAATGTGAGCGCCACATATTCAGATATTAAGAGATGTAGTGGATGTGTCTATGTGTAATTTTCTTATTTCCCTGTATGTGATCATGCCAGCATTTTCTACTGTGAGATCGAGCTTTTCCCGGGGAGTACTCGCTGTCCATACCACTGCTGGCAGACTGTGCGCTCTAATCTGTATGTAGAAGCATCCCTAATAGCTGTCATTGGATTTCCTAAGAGGTGCCTGTCATCGGGAGGAGAGGGTAGCTGAGCTGCTGGTGGTGGGGGAGATAAATTAAGTGTTTGCGCTTCATCGCTGCCTATAGGTCGTTGATGGCTGCTGAGTAATGATTTTTTCCCCTTTCTAATTGGTGGAAAGCAGCATCCCCTTAATGGATGAGGGCCTCGCTCTCTCTCCCTGCCTCCCCCTCCCTTTTGTCTGTCTCCTTAATCAATAAGCTAGCTGTGCCCGGCGCTCTGCAGTTTGTGAAAGCTCCTTTGTAATAATGGATTGCCGTGGATTACATAAACCACTACCTCCCGCTGAGTCAGCCCTCTGTCAGGGGCCATTCTTTCCAGCAGCGTTATGGCTTTCTGGAACGGCTGTTAGAGAGCTGCCTGTGGTGACTGCTGCCTGACTGCTGTTCTGCTGCCCCCATCCTGTGGTTAACATTATCCTACAAGCCCTGGCTTTCTCCGCCAGCCTTCTTACACAGAAATGTGTATTTAGCTCGCTAAATCTATCTGTGCCACAAGGATGTGGAATGGCTACACAGTTATATATTGCAAATACAGCATTCACTGCCTTATGCATAGATAGAAACAAAATGGAAGGAAGTTATATACAGTCATACTGAATCAAATGTACAGATCCAAAAAGTGGATCAATTTCCATGCAAATTAAATATCGTAATAACATATAGTGATACTAATATGTACATTGTACGTCTAAAAATAGGGGACATGTAAATTTCCAATGATTTAAATGGAACTTCAATAGCCTGTGAAAGATATGCCTCCAATGCTTTGGAGACCTCTCTAGCATTCAAGGGGTTAAACACATCCTTTTAAATTAATAGAAATTTGTATCTGTTCCAGGTGATGTGACTGATTTGAAACATATTTATGTGTATATAGCTCACTGGGGCATATTTATAAAGACACATACTAAAATGGGTAGCAATCACAGCCACTGCCCCCATATTAAATTGACCACAAATAACTTTTCATTCAGGGACACTTAGGAAAATGTCATTCTTCAGGACTGCCCAGGAATCCCTACAACCCTGCAGTATGCTCCCAATTTAAAGGCATATGTGGTCACCTTTCCCCATAAAACTGATACATGCACGTTAGTACAGTAATCTATCAAATGTCAGATGCAATGCATGGGAGCAGTGTGCATGGAAGTGATCATAGACTTAATAATGAGAGTTTCTGTACATGGTATGAGACATTTCTGTTCTGCAAATTAATTCTCATTACAACGTATGTCCGTGATGAAATCTTTGCCTGATTTTCTCTTCGTTACCTGCAGCATAAACCAGCAGAGCTCCCTTTCCTTCTGTACTGAAAAAGGTAGAACATGCTAATGCTGGTTTATAAGGTGCAAGGGACCATATTTATCAAAGCAAACTGGAGTAAACCAACTGCATCATAGGTGGCAAATAAAAATTCCTGTTAAATTAATTTGGTCTTTTAAACCCTTGAATGCTAGAGAGGCCTCCAATGTATTGCAAAGCATTGAATACCTCTCTAGTATTCAAGGGGTTTAAAAGCTTTCAATTTGTCCCCTACTGTGTAGTTGGTATACTCCAGAATAACTCCAGTTTGCTTTTATACATATGGGTCAAGGGCATTATTCTTTAACCTAAAGAGGTGCAATTGCTGGAGGAAACCAAGTACATAAAAAGGGGACATTAAAATCCCTATTGATTTAATGAGATCGTTAACCCCTTGTAGGCCAGATCGGTCTCAAATGCATTTTTTTGCAACGTGTTGAAGATCCCACTAGCATTCCAAGGGGGAGATTCACTAAGCAGTGAATAGAATAACATAGGAACTGGAGAAGTGATAAACTGGAGAAGTCATCACTACATTATCACTGCTTAGTGAATCTCCCACAAGACATTAAAAGCCTCATTTAAATGAACTGCAATTTGCAGAATTTTAATTTTAACAATATGGAGCAGTTGGATTGCTTTGGAATTGCAACACTTTAACTTGATGAATAAAGTCCAAGAGCACGAAAAAGCTCAATACCAACTAAAAACTTATAATTGGAGGGTATGCAGACAAACGTTAAAGAATTCTGGGGTAAAGGGAAAGACAAATAAAGTGAGGCCTCCTGCACATTGGGAAATGATAGGGGTTATTTGCTAAGGCGTGATAAAGAGGTGATAAGGTGGAGATGTATCACTTCTAAATTCCTGTTATTCTATGGAGCCTATGCAGTAAGGTTTCTTAAGTTTTGGAGATCTTAGTGCATAGGATCCATAGAATAACACAGGAACTGGAGAAGTCATCTTTGATTTATCACCTGTTTATCACACCACTGTTCATGTCAATGGAAATTTTTACTTATTACTTATGGTGAAGTTATGTTGCTCCAGCATTGATCCTCTCATTTGTATACACATGCATCACTCCACAGAATGAATATAGTTATGTTCCTGATGATTAAACCAGAGGTACTCTTCCTACTGAGACATTTTTCATTCAAAAGGTATTACAACTTAATTGTTTAATAACATCCAGCTATCAACTTATGAACTGTTTAGTTTAACAGAGAACTAAATCTACTAATATGTGGTATTAGCTGTCTTTCTAGAAAATAAATAATTTTTGAGAAATTCACCTTTATATTTTGGGGGCATAGTGTTTCACTTTATGCTAATATATTTTCTAAACATGTTACTTGTGCTAGTAGAGATTATTCCAGTTCATGGGCTCCATGTAGATTTATTCATTGCAAAGTATGTGATAATGTTGGTCCAAAACAGACACTAACACACTGTGCCACCAATAAATAAAGTTAATTTCTGACAAACTATTAACAGTACAAGAAAATAGCTAACACAACATATAGGCAGTTTTTAATTCCATTTAAAAATAACTAAAGTTATTTTAGGTTGACAGGTCGACTTTAACCCTTTGAGTATCAGAAGGGTACCTAATACATTGCAAAGCAATGCGCTGGGCACTCCTCGGGTGCTCAAAGGGTTACATTGCAATTTTCTATTGTGATCACCTGGAGGTGCTGTATCTTTCACTTGTTGGGAGCCATAGCCGCTGACTCAAGATTCCTCATTGAGGGCATTATTGAAAAAAGTTTTTTTGCGTACCTTTATTTCCTTTTTTCTTAGTCCGTGGGGTAAAGTTCCCCTCCTCTAGGGGGCAGGGCACTTCAAAAAAGTCAGGTCCTCTGAGGTGAAGACTCCCCTCTTCCCTCCAGCTTTACCCCTCTGCTACTCAGTTTCAATGTACTGCAAAGTGAAGAAGAGGGAGAAAAGAAGGAAATTTCCTGAACAAAGACCCATAGAGAACCCCTTGTAACGGAGCTTAGTCCGTTACTAGTGCCCTTGTCTGGGCATGGGACTGTTCAGCCCTGGACACACAAGTCTATGCACATTTCACAATGTGGGCGATCCTTATGAGACCAGTTGTACGACCCCTCAAGCCCTGATCATGAACTCCAAGACTGGGGATAGCCCTTATGTCAGTGGTTCTCAACCTTTCTAGTGCCGTAACCCTTTGATAAAATTTCCCAAGTTGTGGTCGACCTCTAACAGTAAAATTATTTTCGTTGCTCCTTCATTGCTGTAATTTTGCTACTTTTATGAATCGAAATATAAATATCTGATGGTTTTAGGCGACCCCTGGCAAATCGTCATTCCACCCCCTAAGGGGTCCCGACCCACAGGTTGAGAACCACTGCCTTATGTGAACAGGCGGGAGAGTCAGACAGAACTTTGTGCACAGAACTGCCCTGTGCTAGGAGAGTCGAATGCTTGCATCCATACACAAGAGACTGGCTAAAAACCTGTGTTCATAGACTGTGTGTAATGTCTAATAGTCTAGGTTTAATGTATGTAGTGTATTCAAGGGTTTGCACATTCACAGACTACAAGCCGGAGGCTCCCGGCTTGGTGTTCGACATCAAGTCGAACACGAGGAGTCGAGGGCAGTGTGTTGACATCGAATTAGTCGAATCCCTGAGCAGGAGGTTTAAAGGTCTCCCATAGACCTAATATGGGGAAAGTAGGCAGCTTGGGGATTGGTCGACCAGCAGACTCACTGTACTCCTTGATTGGCCAGGGTTGAAGCCGAATATTCAAACTAGTCGAGTACGTGCTTCAACAACTGGCCGTTGTCTCTCAAATGTGTATTCCCACCACTCAAGTCTTTGTGTCTTTTGTACTGGAAATGTAGTCATGTGTGAGTCATTGTATTTGCTAGACCATCTGCTGCTGGTCCTTTGTCTTACATGTTACGATTGAATTATGTCCCTATTGTATCTTGTTGGCTCATGTATTCCAATGTAGCTGAGTTGTATAAATATGTGTGGTTTGTTCCAGTAAAGCTGAGAGAGTTCTTATTCTGAGGGAACAAGGAGTCCTTGTGTCTTATGGTCCTATGGTATAAAGCGGCCACTCTGACGCCCATCTGAGCCGAGTATCCTTCATCGTCGACTGCCTGCTGCCAGCTTCCTGCAACACAACTTCGTATGCTGTCAGGCAGCGACATGGACTTCGTCTTTTCCTTCTCCTTCCTGTGTTCCAGTAACCCTGTGACTGAGAACTACAGTCAGGTCAAAGCAATTCAACCTTCCTCGGTTCCTGCTACACTTTGTCAGCTATCCATTCGACCGGGAGTAGAGGCCTCACTCTCTACTGCTCAGAGTTCCAGCCTACGACTATTTGACTGCTCTGGAGCCTTGTCGACCCCTCCTTGACTCGCATCCTTGTTCTTGGAGTCGACTACATCAGAGTTTGATGCCTCTATGAGTCGACAACCAGACCGTCCATCTGCTCGTCCGGTGCATCCAATGGCGCCAGTCCGGCGTCGAGAGGGAGAAACCCAGGAAACGACAGTGGAAGGTGACGCGGTCCATTCATGCTTCTGTGACACCCCTCTTCCTGGGAACTTAAACCACAGGTTTGTTTTTCCTCCGGGTCGGAGTCCTGTGCTCCATATGGAATAAGAGAAAAGGGTTTAATGATATGGTCGCTAACACCTTTTTAATTTTGTCCAAAGTGGAACACAGGTGCCCTGGTGATATACTAAAACATCAACCAAGATTCTTGGGAAAGAAAAAGAGTAAAAAAAAAAAAAAAACTTATCTGTAGACCAGTAATCTATAGGACTTACTAACACAATATGAACCTTAGGTGTTAACAGACACTGAACTAGTATGGCAGATAATTGAACAAGAAACAGTAGGGTTCAGATGTCTGTGAGAAAGAGGATGAGAAAAATCCGTAAACAAGCACCTCCAAGGAGGACATTCCATCCAAAACTGGTCTCAGCCAAGGCCAGGATATTCACCCGGTAGTGTATGGTGAAAGTATGCAAAGACCACCATGTCTCTGCATTGCACATCTGCTCAGCAGTGGCCTGATTCTTATAGGCCCAAGTGGTGCCCATTGATCTGGTGGAATGCGCTGTGAAAAGTTACAGGTTTCTTCGTGAGGACATATGCCTTCCAGATGGTCACTTTGATCCAAGTAGTAATAGTAACATTGGACACAGCCTGGTCTGCATGCAGGATCTCAGAGATGACAAAAAGAGAATACAGTTTCTGAAATAGCTGTATGCAATGAACTTTTTTACTTCAAGCAATGAACCACGTCCAGCTGATGAAGGTCCTGTTCCTGCTTGCTGAAAGAAGCCTGACAGAAGGAAGAACAATTTCCTGATTGATTTAAAAATCAGAGACAATTTTGGGCAAAAAACCCTGGGTGAAAATACAGAAAGTGGGGTTTACAAGAGAAACCCTGAAGTCTGGTACTCAATGAATAAATATAATGGCCAGGAAGAAGGCAAAGGCAAAGAAAGGGGACAATAGAGTCAAAACACGCTCTGGAATAGCCCATTTCACCAGAACATTGATTGAAATAAGACTTTATTCTCTTATCCAGAGACCCTGAGCTATCAGGGGACCATGGTCACCCCCCAGCCCAGCAGGCTGGCATCCATGGTGTTCACCACTTACTCTAGGCAGACATCCCAGTGTCATAAAGATCCTTGGAACGGAAGACAACTCAAAGAGAAGTGCAGTAAACTGGAACTTACTGCCCTAAAAAGAGAACCATAGGAAACGCTGATGATCCGGATGAATTGCAAAGTGCAGGTAGCATTTTGAAGGTCTAAGGAGGCAAGGAACTAACCTGGACAGAAAGAAACAGTGAGCAGGAAGAGATTTAAAGTCTATGCTGAAATACCCCCCTGATACATAACTGAATTCACATATGTCCCAAAAGAGATGGAGGTGACCCCTAATGGGAAGAGACTGACCAGGACCCTGTGAGTCATGCAGATGTGGGCTTCTGACTTTTAGTCTTCTGAGTAGACTTCTTGTTTTGCCAAGCCTGTTTGGGTCAGGGCAGGCTTGAAAAAAGCCTGATGGGTTGAACTCTAGATGCCTCATGCTAGCAGGGGAATTGGAAACTCATCTTCTTCTGAGAAAAATGCATACACAGGAGGAATCTTGAGACAACATGGTGCATTTGTCTCCAGTTGCGTTACTAATGATCTTGTCTAGGCTCAGTCCAAAAAGCTGCTTCCCCACCAAGGGAAGGGACTCCAAGGACTCTTTGGAAGATTGGTCAGCTGACCAAATCTTGAGCCACAAAATGTGACGTGCAGCTACCAAGAAGACTGAGGCTTTTCCAGAAACTCTAGCGGTATCAAATACCACTTCTTTAAGGTATAAAACTGTCTCCAGGATTTTGGCAAACATTACCAGTAGTTCCTCTTTTGTAATAGCTCCTTGAATAGCATCAGGTGGATGTTCACCCCAGATAGCCATATCTCTTGTGGCTGCAAATTTACCTTCAGTGAGGAATCTAATAATGTATCTGCCTGATTCTTAAAGCTGCCTCCCCCACCCCGAATCAATGACTTACAGGATAAATATCACAATGTTTGCAGGGTCACCTACTAAATAATTTCACTGTAGATGAAACTATAGTCCACATCTTCAGCAGAGACTAGGCAGAGCGCAGCCATCTTTCTTCGGTTACAACTCTCTCCCTGTCATCTGCCTTCCCCTTTTCCTCCAGCAGTGTGTCTAAACAGCTGCCTGCAGGGAGCAACAATATGAAGGAACAAGCTGGAGAATTAATACACAGTAAAAAGCAACATCTTGCATTGATATGTACAGGATGTTGCTTTTTACTGTATATTCATTGCCCGACTTGCTCCTTCATGCCGCTGCTGCCTGCAGGCAGCTGTTTAGAAGCACTACTGGAGGAAAAGGGGAAACTGATGGTCGGCATATAATGCCACAGGCTTGCCTGCTGGTGCTGCAGGCAAGCTGAATAGTGAGTTTTTGCAAGTGTCTTCGTAAAAAATGGACCAAATTAAAAAAAAAAATACATTACTTTCTATGGGTGTTTTGGCTCCCACTTTCATGTGGGAGCAAGTTGTTCGAAGGTGATAGTTCCCCTTTAAGAGCAGTGTCATCTGTCAGAGGCAAGGTGGTATTCTTTGCAAGCCAAGATATTGGGGGATTAGACCCTGGTAGTACTCCCAGCACTCCCGCAGGAACGATGTGAGCACAAAATATGTGACATGCCAGGACTGTCACCGGTCCTTTAGGCTAAGACACCGGTGATGGTCCTGACATGTCACCGGTTCTTTAGGGGTCAAGCATGCAGGAATACCAAAAAAAATGCTTATCTGACTGCAGAGCATGTGTGATGAGAGCAGAAATGGCTGCCAAGTGTCCAATCCAGAAAGCCCAGAAAACAGGGGATTCTGGGGGTTGTAGCATTTTAATGCATCTGCTCAGCAAATGGCGACTCTCCAGATGTTCAAAAACACACTCAGAACAAAATCCCCAATTCAATTTGAGCACTTTTTGACCCCCGGGAAGCAAACCAGGGCAGAGATATGTTAGTGATATGTACATGAGCAGATATGCATAAAACAAAAATGACCGCTGCAAGGGCATCCATATTTTAAAGTCGCCTCATCAATATTATTAAAGTACGTGAAAAAGAAAGAACTAAAGATGCAAACTGTATAATACACAATGTATCACTAAAAAAAATAAACGGAATGAAGATATCTGCACTGAAAAGAAGAGAAAGTCTAATAATAGAACTGTGGAAACTGTACAGGTACAGAAAAGTTTAAGCAATCTGTAAAGTGAATGCAGCCACCTTTACAGCACACAATCCATAACCAAAGTCATAGAAAAAAAAAAGGACCATAGCATTCAATAGGTTAATTTACCAAATTTCACTTTTACTTTCCCGTTGCATTAAAGGAAGAACGTCAGTAATGTTCCACAATGAGGCACAAACTTATATGTCAAGAGAACCTCCATAGGAAGAGGTTCAGAAATAGACCTCTGAACTTGGCAATCCATAACCAAGTAAGCCAGTAAATGGGAGCCCACTTATTGGGGGATTATACAGCCCCATATAAACACCTTTTCCTGAGTCCAGGTCATTTGAATCGGTGGGGGGTAGTTTCTGCCTCAGAGGCCCTGCCTTTTTTGAAGTACCCTACCCTCCGGTGGAGGGGAACTTTAACCCATAGTTCCTGTGTTTCACATTTGACAAAAGGGATGAAATGCTTTTTAACACCAGATTTTCCTATTGTTTAAAAAAAAGCTAAGTATGAGCTGTAATAGATTTGAATAAAAAAATCTCCCACCAGTGTGAGTGCACTTGATTTAGTCAAATTCTTTCATTAAAAAACTTCTGCTCCTTTAAGTAACTCCCAACGAGTAAAAGGTTTGGTTATGATATCTAATATGTATAGAGAAATTAATTGAATCGGTTCAAGCTTGAAGTATAAAACCACTAAGGCTGCAGTTTACTTTAAATACTGCACTTATCATTCTGAAAGTAGGAGCCCAGACTGGACTGTGGGTTTATAGTATCAGCCAGTCCCAGTAGACCATAATATATAAAAGAAGTGACTAGGAAGCAATGTAAGTCAATCTTACCTACGCAGTAGGCAGCCAATTGTGCTGAAGCTGTAATCTACTGTCTTGGTGTAGTGTTCTAGTGCTGCTGTGGTCAGTAGCAAATCATATTATTTCACATTCTTCTGTGAGTCTCTGGAGCATCAGACTCACAATCAGAGGTTTGTCATTTTATGTAGTATATTACATAATGACTGTGTCATCACAGAGTTCTCCAAAACACTGAATTAAATTGCTGTCAAATGCATTGTAGTATTTTATTGTGAGTGTATGTATATATATATATATATATATATATATATATAAAATATCATATATGATACTTTTATCACATGATGAAATAAACCAGAACCTGTTTTTCATCATTAAGAAGTTTTCTTAATCATTCTCAATCATTAAGAAGTCAGTCTATTCTACGTATTATGCGATCACCTTATAGTTTAGCACCCAGGTCTGAGTCCTTATTATGCAAGTGAGTGCACAGATTTGGGGAATTGTTATATATACTTTGCAATTTCCTCGGGGACCTTTTTCAAGCCATGTATACTGTATCAAAATAAATGTATGTATAAGGAGAAGTACTCGCCTTGTGAATCCACATGACTGGAGAAATGGTACCATCACAGAGGCACCAGAAGTATATCACAGAAAAAAAAGCAACCTAGAAGAATCACTTGCCCCTCAGTAAATAACCAGTTAAGAGTGACACTCAGTGGTTAGGGGAGAAATGACAACACTGGGTGTCACACATGATTGCTTTCTGAGAGTGGTTATTGAATTCTATGTGGCTTTATTCTATGGTTTACTTCCGACACCTGTGCAACAGCAACTTCTCCCTGGCTGTGTGGATTCAAGTAGGGAAATCTCTTTATATGTTAATCTATTTTGATACAGTGTACATAGGTTGACAAAGGTGTAGTACTGAGGACTGAAACATAGCTGAGATGTATGTTGTTAGGTATGATACAGCTTTAATTTAATATTTATCTGCAGCACCCAACATTGATTTTTAATATTGTTTAGTGTGAGTGCTAATACCATATATATATATATATATATATATATATATATATATATACAAGTAGAAAACGCACTCACAGATGTCGTATATCAAAAGGTTACTTCATTAAAAACTATTAGTAAAACATTACATCTTGATAAAAAGACTATGCAGACAGCATTAAGGATCGGCAACGTTTCGGTCCTCTGCACTGGACCTTCCTCAATATTGCCACGGTTTTTCCCGTGAGGATAATAAAACAATGACTGGCTTGTTGAATTTTCAGTGCTTAGTCCTTTCAGCTCTAAAAAGGTGTACAACGCATTGCATGTCACTGCGTTACACATGTGTTTTGCCTGTATTGCATTTTGCGTATAGCATTTTGCATATAGGGTACAGTGTTTTGCATATAGCGTTGTGGGTATAGAGTTTAGAGTTTTACATATAGTGTATTGTGTATAATGTTTTGTGTGTGGCATATAGCATTTGGAGTATTGCGTATGGCGTATTTTGTTTTTCATTTTACATATTGAGTTTGGTGCATTTCTTATAGTGTATGACATATAGCTTTTGGCGTTTTGCATATAGCGCTGTGCCTTTGGCATGTGCTGTTTGAAGTATGGCGTATTGCATTTTGAATATAGTGTATTCAGCATTGCGTTTGGTGTATAGCATTGTCCATATAGCGCTTGGCGTACTGTTTGGCTTGTGCCTTTGGTGTATATAAAGTTTGTCGTTTTTTATATGGTGTTTATAGTATAACGTTTTGCGTATAATGTTTTGAGTATAGCATTTGGCGTATATTGTCTTGTACAGATGGTGTATTGCAGATGGCCTTTTACTTTTGGTGTATATAACGTTTGACAAATTGCATTTTCCATTTGGCATTTTACATATTGTGATTTCTGTTTGGTGTATTGTAAGTGTAGAGGTAGCGCTAGCTCTGATGAATACATATTCCTCTGGTTGCCGTCTACTGCTGAGGTGTGCCTTACTGTTTTATTATTTGTGCTTGATAAAGTGATTGTTACCTATAAGTACCTGTCCTGTATTCATTTGTATGAACCATTAAACGTATTTGAATTTTGCGTATTGCATACAGAGTTGTGCATTTGCCTTTTTGCATATAGTATTTTGCATATAGCACTTGGCTATTGGCTATTGTGTTTTGCTTATTTCTTTTGTCTTATAGCATTTGGTGTATAGCTTATTGCATATTTCGTTTTGCGTATTGTGTGTAACATTATGTGTATTTAATTTAACATATTGCATTTAGCCACTCCTGTCAAAACCACACCCTGTTCTATCTCCTGGACAGGCAGTATAGAGGAGATTTGAATAACTCCTCCTTACCTCCTCCCCTTTTTGTGTGTGTGGCAGACACGCAGCTTTCTTCTTTTATATATATAGATAATATATATACACCCACACACATTACTGTAACTTTAATGAACTCTGCAGCTTTACTTTTTTTTTTTTTTTTGCTTTATTCCCACCCACCTGTTCTCTAATGAAACTTTTTCTACTCTTCAACTTTCCTTTGTGGACCTCTATTAAATCTGTGGCGATGTCTGCAAGACACTCTTCTCATAGCATTGGGGACTTATCTATCATTTGCAATCATCTCTGGTGCTCTCGTTTGCTGCTCTTTATGACTGACTGCTGTGTAATTGCATGTGATTCCAGGCACATTCTTGAGAGAACGATATACTCCCTCGTGGTTTTTATGCAATTCTCTTCATTGTGGGATGCTAAGAATAACAGGTGACTTATCAGGATCATAATAGAATGGACCCCATACAGCTTTACATTTACACTTGTGAGATAAACATTCCTGAGAATCACAGCACGATATACAGTGATTCCTCACTACAGTGCTATTGTCATATCACACAGTGATTGAAAACTATAGCTACATCACAACAGCCTACCTGCAGCTTGGGTGAGACCTAAACTGATTTATTTTCCTTCCTATCCATTTTCTTTCCCCATTTTTGGTTTCTTCTGCATAGCCACCTTTCAATTTAGGAGCTCCTAATCTTTTTGGATGGTTTAACCACATTTTGGACCATACCTAGCATTACTGGTAACATATTCAAAGCTGAAGTTTGATTCATATAATGCAATTATTTATTAAAAGATCCTAGACTTTTTTAGTTTGATACTTTAATCCCTTAGAAACCAGAAGAATATGCAACACATTGCAAAGAAATCTGTTTTACACCCCTATGGTCATCAGTAGGTTAATAATTTCAATACTGTGTTGTTTATACTACTTACAGTGGTCGTGTCACCTTAAGATAAATTTAGTTATATTTACAGAGGATTGCAAACTGCCAACTGCTTTATACAGTCAATGTTCCAGTATGTTCTTTCTGTGCAAATTGTAGTGAGTGACACACTCTAAGACAAGTACTTTTTTAGGGGTTCACAATAAATTATTTAATTACGTTTTTTACTGACAAATATTTGAACTGTAACATTTGTACTGGTCACAGTTTTTGAAAGGCTTTTTCTTTTACTTTAACAGTTTACAGACAATTCGGCATTTTCACATCTGTGGCTTATCATGATTGCTATATTAATGTGTATAGGGGGTCCTGCAAACATGAATGGGTACCTCCACTAGACATAATTAAGACTTGTTATTAGGTACCAGTTAAATAATTATAGCTGCTATCTTTGAGTGCCATGTACACACTACCCACCATTGAAATTGAGGTATACAAACTGCAACAATCTATCCGAGATACATAAATTATTACAATTATGTGGCGATAGGTCATGTGGATAATGTGTTATATGTGTATAAATGTTGTTAGCTGGGCAGACTAGCTGTTTGTTGTGAATACCTTTAATACTGTAAAAACATAATCAAGTATATTATAAACTGGCAAGCACAGGCAGGACAGGATGGTCGATCCCTAGCAGGTTAGATTGCCTATGCTAGCCACTGCCACATAGGTTGGCTGTGGTGTTGAAACTATGCAACAAAAGTTTGCCAGGAAGTTACTCACAATGTCAAACCACAGTTAGTGAGGCTTATCAGCTCTGGACAATGACCCCCTTTCGTCAGCAAGCCTTCTCCAAAGTGACCTCCAAAGAACCACTGATATGGTTATGCCAATCCAATCTATTTGACGTTTTCTGAACAACATTACTCTCCAGGCAAGAAGACCAAGCAAAGGCCACCCTGCCTGATACCACTGGAGGCAGGTATGGAGAGCTATGTTCACTGACGAGTCCCAGTTCTGTCTAGGATATTACAATGACTGTTCAATGGTCTATAGGTGTGTTAATCACTAACATTGAAAGCGTGCATTGGCCCAGTGCCATAACTGGGCAGCTCGTAGTATAAGGATGTGGTGTAGCAACATTTCTGAAACTACTGTAGTAAAACAATGCCTGCCCACATATATCAACCTTTACCATTGATAGCTTCTGTGATTTCAACATATTGCCTTGAACCTGTATATATATTCCCATGGGACTATATTGGTTAGGACCACTACCAGTATCCTTCTGCATTTGCCCTTCTGGAATTATATGCCCATGTTAATGCTGCATGGATTGACATCCTACAAGAAAAAATTCAGTATCTTATTGTCAGTATGCTGCAGTTAGTCGTATTCTCTTAATCACTGCTGAATAAAATGTTCGGTTGTACACACCTGTCTCATTGTTTTACATGTGAAGCCATTATCAACTTCCTGGTATTGGAATTCACTGTGAAGTAGTGTGTACACCCATTAATTTTTAGGTGTTGATATACCTTTGTTTATTTAACTGACTAAATGTTATAGGTCTTCTATACTTTTAATGTTGCACTGTTGTCTGATGCATTTTTTTATGGTGATCGTAAGCTTAGATACACTGTGCCAAGTGATGTTACGTTTTAACATCACTTTCCTTCTCACCAGTGCTTTGAGGAATGTGTAAAGTAAATATGGCCATGATTATGGGTTTTTTTTTTAAATAATTCCTATATTTGAAAGCAATAAATCAAAAAATGCACACTGGAAATAATGGAGTATTGTTTTTTTCTGTAAAATGTACTTCAATGTATATTTCTCTGTTTGATATTCTAGATTGGTGGACAATTTTCAACCCTTCTCCCACATCTCCTGTCCTCTTCAGGCAGCCATTGGCCAGCAGAGGACGGTGAGAATTAAAGTCCAACAATAGTTGGAGGGTAGTAGGTTTCCCCACATCTGACCTAAACAGATAATTTTCTGCATGTCCACTACCTTCCAGTGTTTGCAAGGCTAACAGTGGCTAATGTACTTTTTCAAATCACACTCCCTTATCCTGTACACTTTATAGACAGCCTATTCCTGCTTTCCACATTTACGGCCTGGGGCTTCCGGAAACAGATGCAATCAACATCCACATCTGGGAAATGTAACCTCTTCGTACAGCTACTGACACAAAGCAGACATTAAGTAAAACACCTGCACAGTAATCTTAAGTCATTTGTTCATTTTCCTGCTGGTCCCATTTGGGAAATGATTGGGTGTACGGCTCATTAAGAGTTGTATTAAGTTCTCTTGATAATGTCAGCCAGTAATTCATGACTTTAGAACCCATCCCTCAATAGAGTTTACAGTGTAGTTGTAGTGGTGAAATACACATATGGTTTAGATTTTTACAATGATGGTAATTAAGTGTTCTATATACATACACATATGTACATGTTGATATACTTGCTAAACATGCCATTTAATTCCCTTAAACATAGACTAAATCACCTTTCATTATCTGTATAAATATTTTCTTTGCTGCCCTGCATACTGTCCTAAAAGAGAATATTCACATTAGGGCTGTAACCAGAAATTGGCTTGGGTGGGTTGTGGATGGCCCAGCGAGTCTGGTGGCAGACTCATTTGCTAAATAGAAGGAAAAGATGTCCCACATAGTAAACAAGAACATTGATAAATTGCATTTGATATACAATAAGATAAAAGCACTGGGGTTGCAGAAGTTATACTGCCTCACACATTTCATGCTAACTGTAATATTTAATCATATAGCATATAACTAGTGAATGCATGTAATGCATTAGCATGGAATTCTTTGTTTGTTCTAATCTTTTGCATACTAAACTGATACACATCAAATAAGTAAATGGATGCAGCCCACAGCCAATAGAGAAGGTGAGTTAATTAGGACTTGTAATGAGAGTTAGGAAGCAGTGGTTCTCAAATGCGGCCACCGTGGCCGCATACAGCCACCGACCACATTCAAATGGTTAAATTCTGCACGTGCAAGCCAGCCCTGTAGTGTTACAGTTGAGATTCCCACATTTTGCTCAGTCTCACTGCAGCCAATCAGAGAGGAATGGTTTGAAAGGATACTCCTCTTTTATTGGCTGTGCATGTGATGCAGGAATGGAACGGTGACCACGTAGCAGGGCTTGGCAGCAACAGAGTGAGCACTAAGCGCTCAAACCAGAGGAGACTGAGGCCTCAATCCAAGCAGAAGGAATCAGAGGAGACGGGCTGAGGGAAAAACCACTTGTTCAAGGCTACTACCCAAGAATGGGTCCAGTAAGCGCAACCTAAATACGAGTGCTAATCACTGTTGACAACTGCCATTGAGTTTAAGGATTAGCGAGGCAGATTATCCAAGATTAGTCCAATATCACCAGTGGTCTCATTGGATTATTAATATAGCCATATCCTCCGTATCTCCTGCTTTTCCTTTCACACCCCTCACTTGTATCACTCCCATTGACCACCTTCCTCAAAGCACTTACTCCCAGTATTCCTCTCACAAGACTAAAGTTAGAGTACATTAATGTGTGGCACACCAGCTATTTAATATACCGCACATTTGCTGCGGATATAAACACGTTATATCAATTCTCTCCTTTCCTACTATTCAGGACACTTGTCCATCTACTTATCGAGCACGCCTTTTTTTCTGTCACAATCACCCATCGTACACATCCCCCTTCTGTGGTTTGATCAATAGACATGAAGCATACTGGATATTCCAGTGACAAATGCGGTTACCCTCAGGATTAAATTCTGAATGGGACATGTCACATCTTTGGATCAACCCCAGTTTTGGTCCATGGTTCCATACTATTTTGGCATTTGCTACTATGAAGGAATGACATTTGGTAATTGATCTCACGGTAGCCTGGACAGGTGGATGTGTTTTGGGGTATATACGTTTTTATTCCAGGAGACAATACATTCACTTGCCATTGTATGTCACTCTGACGTTGTGTTGGAATGCGGTGGATGTGCACGTGTTGGAACTCCTAATGTAGGGTTAACTGGATGTTCTAATCTAAAGTGATTACCCACCCACTTTTAACTTTGGATGGGAACTTTTTAAGCCCCCAATGGGTTTAATGCCGGGGGGTTCTTTTTGGTGTGTTCAGCAACCTTATCATATGGTTGTGGACTACAAATTGTTTTGAGTCCTGTTTTGGGTGTTTTTTTTACACCTCTTCTGACGTGTGCACCTACAGTTATTCCTTATATGATGCCTTCTTCTTATTCTTATTTTTATCTTTATTATTTCTATTATTCATTATTTTGTATTATTATATACTTTTATTTTATTCTATTTTTTCTGAGTGTCTCTTCATTTGCTTCCTTGCATCTAATGTGTCTTGCTACAACAGTTTGCCCCATACAGTTACACTTTAACAGGTGTTTTTGTGATGATGTAGACAGGATGAGGAGGCTTTTTACCTGTTAGTTCTCCCCTGTGTGAATTTTAACCAATCAGCCCTTTATGGAAGTCTATGTAACATGGTGGTTTTCTTGGTGTGTTCAGTATATGAGTAAGCGTGATTTAGAGTGAAATGCGTAAGATTTGATCCCATTCTGCTTTTTGATTTGGATTTTACTTGATCTTTAATAAAGGATATTTTTTATACAAGTTGGAAGTGTGTGTTTATAGGTGTCAGAGTGCAGCTGTAACTGTTTGTCCCTTCTGTGAATACCCTAATATTTCTCTGTTATACATCCAATACACTCATTCAACTGAGCAAGGACCTACAAACCACAAATTCATATAACAGTATTAGATTTGGGACAATTAAATAGACATACAAACTTTTTCCAAACAAAAACTAAGCAAATTGAACTGCAAACTATATCCACACTAATCTCCCTTCCCTCCGTGTTTTTAGTTTCACCAGGCTTAGTTTGAGGTGAGCGCTTATCAGCTGTGTTTTTGACAAATCATATCACCCTGCCTCAGCCTGTCTCAAGAAGAACTAACAAGTGGGTGCAGTATATGGCCCAAATTTAAACCCACCAGATTTCTAATAAATGATACACGGTCCACTGCTCCAGTCTCCAGATAAAACACAAGAAAATGATTATAGGCACACACATTTTGGCCCAGGACTCCCTTTCTTTCCCAGGACAACCTTGATTTTACACACCTCTTTGATTTGGTTTGTGTCTCTCTCTCATCCTCCTATTTCCCAAACATTTTTGGGAGATAGTAGAATGAGAGAGACAAACCTAATCAAAGGTGTGTAAAGTTTGAGTCCAGGGCTAACATCAATGCTGTCTTGGGCAAGAAAGGGGGTCTTGGTTCAAAATGTGTGGGCCTGTAAATTTGTATTGCCATTTACTTGTTTTGACTGGAGTTGGATGGTAATCATGGCATATTGTCAGTATACAGTACTCCAGAAATCTCCCGCTGCAAGAACTTACCCACCACCAGATTTAGAAATATTATATGTACACCTCCTGACAAAATAAGTAAATGGCAATACAAAATTACAGGCCCACACATTTTGACCCTGGACCCCTTTTCTTGCCAGGAAAACCTTGATGTTAGCCCGGGAATCAAACTTTACAAACCACTTTGATTTGGTTTGACTATCTCATTCTCCTATCTCCCAAACATTTTCCTATTTGACAAATAGGGAAATGTTTGAGAGATATGAGAATGAGAGAGACAAACCAAATAAAAAAAGAGTTGGTTTGTAAAGTTTTAGTCCAGGGCTAACATCAAGGTTGTTCTGGCCAAGAAAGGGGGTCCTGGGCCAAAGGGTGTGGGACAAATTGTAATTTGGAAAAAATAAAAGAAGAACGTAAAGAGAATGCAGTCCATTTTATGGGTAAACAGCTAAAGTACACTGCTGTCAGACCTCATGAACTAAATGAATACGGGGGCCAGTTCAGTTATGTGAAGTGGTAGGTATAGGTTAAATAGGTAATAAAACTAACAATAAAGGTCATGCCCATATGGTTGTTTTTATGATTTTTAATAGTTTTATATAAAAGTTAGTTAGTTTTATTACCTATTTTTGTATGTCTTAATCCCTTATACCATTTGTGCATTTAATGTTATAGTGTGGCCACCATGACATGGCTGTGGCCGCAGTGACGGCCACCAGAAAAAATCCCTTGAGAACCACTACCCTAGAGCAAGGCATAGCCAACCTTTGGATCTCAAGGTGTTTGGAACTACAATTTATATCTATAACGGTTTTCAAACACTCAGACAGCAGGTTTGAATAAAACACAGTTTTATTAAAACAAAAAATAAGGACAAGAATCGCCCTCTCAAGGCCATACAGTAAATAGAGTAAGATAGGTTACATAGGCCTTCACAGGACCAGTATACAGAAATACAAATCATACATATACTGTCACAGGACAGGCACAGAATAGAGACTGGCAATCAATAGTTAATACAAAGGACTCGTCAGTCTCTGTTGTGGTGTTTGGCACGCCCAAGGTGAATAAGAGGCAGCAATATGTGCTAGATTACACAACACCTTAAGTCCATAGGAAAGTATTAGCGGATAGCCCCCACGGGCGTATAACGGAGACAACTTGTAATGCTGGAGCGTGAGCCAATAGCCCCCACGGGCATATAACGGAGACAACTGGTACTGCAAGAGCGTGAGCCAATAGCCCCCACGGGCGTATACCGGAAACCAACCGTACAGTGATAGCTTGAGCCAACAGCCCCCACGGGCGTATAACGGAGACAACTTGCACTGCAAGAGCGTGAGCCAGTAGCCCTATGGGCTTAACAACGGACACTGGATACTGCAAGAGCTTGAGCCGATAGCCCCCACGGGCGTATAACGGAAACCACCGGTGCTGCAAATGTTAGAGCAAACAACTCCACTGCGCCGTAACGGAGATTAACTCTGAAGGAGCTAGAGCCAATAGCGCCTCCCACGGGCGCGTAAACGGAGATCGACTACTCTGCTTAGAAGACAATATGAGCCGCTGTCTAACCAAGGCCACAACGTGGCCGGCTCAGCAGGAGCAGCGGATTACTGCAATGGCTCTGCAAGAGTTAACAACAGCACCAGCGATAGAATTAGGAGCTCTGCAAGTACAATCGGAGGCTCAGCGTGTGAAGGGATCACTCTGCAATTGCCAAGGAGACTCAGCTTTAGTAGTACAGCTCTGCAAGAGTAACGGGAGACTCAGCTCAGGAGACACGGCTCAGCAGGAGTTAATGAACGCAGTCTCGATCAGCACTGATACGAATACAGCAGGAATCAGAATATCACCAGGGCGACAACAGCATCTGGCAGCAGGAACGGCAGTAGAGACTGTAGCAAGATGGTGCAGGT
Source organism: Rhinophrynus dorsalis (assembly GCA_037306005.1). Taxonomy (NCBI): domain Eukaryota; kingdom Metazoa; phylum Chordata; class Amphibia; order Anura; family Rhinophrynidae; genus Rhinophrynus; species Rhinophrynus dorsalis. The sequence goes on from CM074719.1 coordinate 159,348,763, forward strand.
CGCAGAGCAGGAAGTCAGCCAGGCCGGGTCAGATCACGGAGGAGATTCTCAGACAAGCCAGATCAGCAACGAGCAGGAACGTCAGCCAGGCCGGGTCAGATCACAGAGAAAATTCTCAGACAAGTCAAATCAGCAACAAGCAGTAACGTCAGCCAGGCCGGGTCAAATCACGGAGCAGGAACACAGGAGCATAGTCAGAACAGGCCAAATTGGTACACAGGAAATCAGGAACACAGCAACAACAACACTGGCTCTGGAACACCACGAAAGGGCACCTGGCAGGTGCCACTGGTCAGGTATAAAAAGGGTCACCAGGGGAGGGCCAAACAGGCTCAACCAATAGGGGAGCAGCACAAGCGAGAGTGACAGAGAGAAAGCACGGGAACCGTGATAGTACCCCCCTCTCAAAGACCCCCTCTCCCTGCCGGCGGTCTCAGTTTCTGGGGATATTTAGAGTGGAAGTTGAGCAACAGTCTGGGTGCATGGAGGTCCTTCTGATCCACCCAGGAATGTTCCTCAGGTCCATAGCCCTTCCAATGGACCAAATATTGCAACTTCCCCCTAAATCTCCTTGAATCAATGATACTCTGGACTTCGTACTCCTCTTTATACCAGAAACCAACCGTACAGTGATAGCTTGAGCCAACAGCCCCCACGGGCATATAACGGAGACAACTTGCACTGCAAGAGCGTGAGCCAGTAGCCCTATGGGCGTAACAACGGACACTGGGTACTGCAAGAGCTTGAGCCGATAGCCCCCACTGGCGTATAACGGAAACCACCGGTGCTGCAAGTGTTAGAGCAAACAACCCCACTGGGCCGTAACGGAGATTAACTCTGAAGGAGCTAGAGCCAATAGTGCCTCCCACGGGCGCGTAAACGGAGACCGACTACTCTGCTTAGAAGACAATATGAGCCACCGTCTAACCAAGGCCACAACACGGCCGGCTCAGCAGGAGCAGCGGATTACTGCAATGACCAAATTTGTACACAGGAAATCAGGAATGCAGGAACACAGCAACAACAACACTGGCTCTGTAACACCAGGAAAGGGCACCTGACAGGTGCCACTGGTCAGGTATAAAAAGGGTCACCAGGGGCGGGCCAAACAGGCTCAACCAATAGGGGAGCAGCACAAGCGAGAGTGACAGAGAGAGAGCACGGGAACCGTGATAATATCATACTCATCCAGCCATTTGCTAGTTGGTGGTGATTGGAGTTCTAGTCGCCAACAACTGGAGGTCCAAAAGTTGACTACTCCTTCCCTATGTTGTTTTTGACTTTAAAGGAACAGTAATGCCCCAGAATTTTTTTCCTTGTTTTGTAGCGTTTTAAAAAAGAAATTACGTAGCACAAATGCTATCTCACAAACCTTTATGGTTTGAGAGATATTTGTATCTAAAGTTCTGCCTCTCCTGATGTCAGCTGTAAAGCTGACAGAAGAAGATCCGTGTCGGCCGACACGAGGCGGCTCCTCAGCAGAGCCGCAATGGCAATACTGGAAAAGAATTACTTAATTGGAACAGTCTACAAAGTGATCTTGCAAACCAGGCACACTTTGTAGACCTTTCCAATTATGTAATTATTTTCCAATATCGCAATTTCAGCTCTGCTGCAGAGCCGCCGGCTGGTCCTAGGACCAGGATCTCCTGCTGTCAGCACAGCTCTGACGTCAGGAGAAGGGGAGGGAGGGGGAACTTTAGAAGCGAATATCTCTCAAACCGTGCTACATAATTTAGTTTTTTTTAATCTACAAAGATAGAAAAAAAATATGGGACATTAGTGTCCCTTTAACGTGGAACTTTCACTTTCATTGAGGTTTGCATATTTGAAAACTTCATTAAAAACTGTCTATTTGTCATGTTAGCCAAAAGACCAGCAAATGTACATTTAAGGAGATATTCACACTTCTTACATTTGCTAATTGTGGTACCAGTGACTTTTTCATACCCTAATTAAGCATATCAGTGAGGTTTCATATGCTAATGAAGCCTTTTCAATGATGTGTCATATGCTAATGAAGGTTTCAATGGCGCTTCTTATGCTAATTTGCATATTCTATCTAACCTGCTGAATACCTGCTGCAAAGAAACCAGGATTACCAGGACTGAATTCACAAACTGCACAATTAACCACTTAACTGCTGATGAAAAAAAAAAAAAAACCTGATCCTTATTTCTTCTCCCACTACCATTAACCATTACAACATCTACCGCTACTGATCAACAACGGATTGCTTCATTTAACCTTGAACTGACTCCTACCCTCACCAAATACTTTACAGTCCTGCAACAGACTCTGCTCACCCTCCCTGGCACCTACACCCTCTGCACCTGGACTGGACTGACCCCAGCCAAGTCATCCAGTACTCTCCTGGATTACAGACTGGTGCTCAAATTCTAATACCCCTCCTGAATTACAGACTGCTGCTCATATTCTACTGCCCCTCCTGAATTACAGACTGCTGCTTAAATTATACTGCCCCTCCTGGATTACAGACTGCTGCTCAAATTCTACTGCCCCTCCTGGATTACAGACTGCTGCTTAAATTATACTGCCCCTCCTGGATTACAGACTGCTGCTTAAATTATACTGCCCCTCCTGGATTACAGACTGCTGCTCAAATTCTACTGCCTCATGCATTAACCCCATTATGGCCAAATTAACTTCTTGCCTTCTCATCACCTTTCTCACCTGCATAAGACTCTCCTTCTCCTGTATACACATTAAGAATCACTCCATCCACATTGCACCCTCACTTCTTCCCTCACCACTTCTCTGCTCTCACGAACTTTTCTCATTCCTCCGCTCCCTATCACCAGCTTCTCCTTCTTCCCCTGCAAAAAAGCCCCACTGCTTCAAATCCCACTCCCACCTTATGTTCCTGTCCCTTCTGCTCCTGCTTGCTGCAGGTGACATCTCACCTAACCCAGGCCCCCCTTCCATTCTCTCCTGTACCCCAAAACCCACCCACACATGCAAAATTCACAATCTAATAGCGGTACCACGTCACCTAACCTCCTCTCCCCCCTTTTGTTTTGATCTCTGGAACTCCAGCTCTGTGTGTAACAAACTAACATCTGTTCACGATCTGTTCATTTCTCACTCCCTAAACCTCCTGGCAATCACCAAAACTTGGCTCACATCCTCAGACATTGCCTGAACTGCCGCACTCTCACATGGAGGCCTCCAATTCACGCATACACCCAGGCCTGGCAACAGGCAAGGGGGTGGAGTAGGCATCTTGCTATCCCCTAACCACATATTTCAGGTACTCCCCACTGCTCCCTCTTTCTACTGCCCTACATTCGAAGTTCACACACTTCGCCTCTTCTCTCCCTTCCGCTTGCGTGTTGCAGTCATATACAGGCCACCTGGCCCTACTACTCAATTCCTTGATCACTTCAGCTCCTGACTCCCTCACTTCATGTCCTTTGATGTCCCTACTCTCATCATGGGTGACTTCAACATCCCCATAGATAATCATAACACCCCCACTGCAATCAAACTCCTCTCCTTAACAACCTCCTTTGGCTTATCACAGTGGACCAGCTCCGCCACGCACAGTGATGGTCACTTCCTTGACTTGGTCTTCACTAAACTCTGCTCAGTCTCCAACTTCTCTTATATCCGCTTTCCCCTCTCAAACCACCACCTCCTCACTGGTAAACTCATCATACCATCCAAGCCCATCCCCCCCACCGTGACCAAGAGCATGTGGAGAAATCTACATACTCTTGATCCGCAACAATTCTCCACATCGCTGCAACCTCTTCTTAACCCCATCCTCACTCTTTCTTGCCCAGAACAAACTACTGCTCTGTACAACAGCACTCTCACAACAGCCCTTGACACAGCAGCACCTGCAACTCCATGCCACCCACACACAACCCTGGCACACAAGACAAACGCAATACCTCCAGAGGTGCTCACGCACTGCCGAAAGGTACTGGAGGAAATCGCGCTCCACAGCCGACTTTGTACACTACAAATTCATACTACGTTCATATACAGTTGAAACCAGAAGTTTACATACACGATATAAAAAGACACATATGCATTTTTTTCTCTCTCTCTCATTATTCTGGCATTTGGCAAATATAAATAATTTTGTTAATTCTAATTGACCTAAAACGGGTAAGGTTTATTCTGATGTAATGCAGATAGTGAGAAAAACATGCATATGTGTCTTTTTATATAGTGTATGTAAACTTCTGGTTTCAACTGTAGCTCTGCCCTCTCCCTGGCCAAACAATCATACTTTTCCTCTCTGATTTCTAATCTCTCCTCTAATCCGAAACGCCTTTTTACAACCTTCAAATCTCTTCTACACCCACCAACACAAACACCTTCCACTATCTTCTCTGCCAAAGATCTTGCCACCCACTTCAAGGACAAGATCGACTCTATCAGAGATGACATTTCATCACTCCCACCCCAACCCAGCCACCCCAGCCCTGTCACCTCTCCCACATACACACTAAGCTCCTTCTCACCCTTCACCGAGGATGAAGTTTCCCGTCTCCTCACTCACTCAAATCCAACCACATGCCCTCTCGACCCAACCCCATCTCGCCTCACTCAAGAACTCTCCCCTCTACTAACTCCAATCCTTACTAACGTATTCAACCTCTCCCTCTCAACCGGCACCTTCCCATCCTCTTTCAAACAGGCACGCATCACATCGATCCTAAAGAAACCCTCCCTGGACCCAAACTCACTGTCAAATTAATTACCAATTTCTCTGCTCCTGTTTGCCTCCAAGCTCCTTGAGCGTCTCTCATATAATCAGCTCATTAGATTCCTATGCTCCCACTCTCTGCTCGATCCCTTGCAATCTGGATTCCGCCCTCATCACTCCACCGAGACCGCCCTCACTAAGGTGGTCAATGACTTGCTCTCCGCCAAGTCAAAAGGCCACTACTCCATACTCATTCTCTTGAACCTGTCAACCGCCTTTGACACAGCAGATCACCCTCTCCTCCTCCATGCCCTCCACTCCCTAGGTATCTGTGATACTGCACTCTCCTAGTTTTCATCTTATCTCTGCAACCGCTCCTTCAGCGTTTCCTACTCTGGCTCCACTTCTCCACCCATCCCACTGTCTGTTGGAGTGCCTCAAGAATCAGTCCTGGGACCCTTGCTCTTCTCAATCTACACCTTGTCCCTCGGAAAACTAATCAACTCCCTTGGGTTTCATCATCATCTCTATGCTGATGACACTCAAATATATATTTCCTCCCCTGACCTCTCCCCTTCCCTCTTGTCCTGAGTGTCTGACTGTCTGTCTGCTGTGTCTTCCTGGATGTCCTCCAGTCAACTTAAACTTAACCTTGGCAAAACCAAACTAATCATCTTCCCTCCCACCACAACCAGCCTTACCCCAGATATTACCATCACCATCAACAACACTACCATCACACCGACCCCTACAGCTCACTGTCTGGGGGTCACATTTAACTCTGCCCTATCCTTCATTCCTCACATGCAGTCACTCTCCAAATCATGCCGCCTCCACCTCCGCAACATCTCTAAAATCTGACCCATCCTCACACATGACACTACCAAAATTCTAGTCCAAACACTCATCTTGTCCCGTCTTGACTACTGTAACTCTTTATTAATTGGCCTTCCTCTCACCTGACTAACCCCACTACAGTCCATAATGAACTCTGCTGCAAGACTAATCTACCTCACTCATCGCTTTTCTGACACCAAACCCCTCTGTCAATCCCTACACTGGCTCCCATTAGCATACAGAATTAAATTCAAAATTCTGGTGCTTACTTATAGAGCCCTCACTAACACCGCACCACACTACATTTCATCTCTCATCTCCAAATACACTCCCTCTCGCCATCTTCGCTCTGCACATGACCTTCTCCTCTCCACAGCTCTTATCACATCCTTCCACGCCCACCTACAGGACTTCTCCCGTGCTACACCTCAGCTCTGGAATTCCCTCCCCCGTCCAGTCAGACTCTCCCCCAGCCTTCAGATCTTCAGACGCTCCCTGAAAACTCACCTCTTCAGGGAAGCCTATCAACTGCCTCCATAAACAATATCACTAAGAATCACCCCTTGCCTTGACCACTGTACTCAACAGCACTTCTCACTCCCACCCACTGACTGGCAGGTCAGGTGGCAGGAGGCACTTACACCCAATAGCACTTACTCCTTCTGTGTCATACCTAACTTCCTCTAAACTGTAAGCTCTCACAAGCAGGGTCCTCTGATCCTTCTGTTCTCCACATTTGATTGTACTCTTTAATACCTTTGTATGTCTACTCCCTACTGTAAAGCGCTGCGGAATTTGTTGGCACTATATAAATAAAGATTAATAATAATAATGAAGCTCTGTGCTGTACCAGGAAATGTTCAGTTTCACTTTGCCCAGAGATAAAAGTATGAATGTCTCCTAAACTATACATCTGCAAGACTTTTGGTTAACATTACATGTAGGCAGTTTTAATGCAGTTTTCAAATATGCAAACTTGTATTAACGTGAAAGTTCCACTTTAAGTAAAAATACTTCCCCGTATTAAGAACAAAGTGTACAGGAAGCTGAAGCATATCATTGGGATGGTTGATCCAGACATGGATGGTGTGTGTTAGGTGATTGCAAGGGTTTTGTAGGGGGGCTGTGGCATGAAGTAAACTGTCATTCTGTGAAGATGAAGTAAGCAGAAGCATCCTTCCCTCCCTGTTATGGTGTACTTGTGGTTGGATTTTGTCATTGCGATGCTGGTAGTCCTTGCCTGGTTTTCTGAGATTGATAATTTATGTGGTAAATTTATGTAGATTTATCCTCGAGCCGAAGCCCTTTGGAAGTTTTGACCTGGATTTAGGTTATGGGGGAGACGTTATCCTGAGGTATATGGCCAGTGGGGTAATTCCTTTAGAGTCAGCTATAAGTGCTGAAGAATGTTGGGATTATAGCATGAGCCCTGGCAGTTTGGCCATGCCTGGTTCAAGGAATTTGGAGTGGCAAGGACTGTCAGTTAATGATTAATTATATTATTATGGTTAAAATAATAATGTGTATGGAAGTATTTAATAAAGCTGTGGCCTGTTATCCTTAAGCTATGCATCTGTTTTATTGGTTGGATCATACCTTCTCCTTATGACCTGTTCAAGGCTGACTGTGTGGGGCACTGAATGAATATACTTTATGTTGTTGTTCAGTGTTGTGCTGGTTTTCATTTTATCATATTGGTAAATATAGTTTAATCCATGGTAATATTAGAACCTACTATAAAAACAATCCCGGCTATTCCATTAATTCCCTTAATTCTGTTGTTTTTGAAGGCATGGATTGAGGACCCAGGAGCACACCGGCTAGAAATTTCGTTGGCTCCAAAAAACTAAAAATCCAGAGCAAAACTGATAATGACAGATGGAGTAGGTAGCTGTCTAGGGTCGGTTTCCTTGGGGAAGGTGTCGTGAGTTGTGATAGCTACTCCCATTCTGCATTCTGATCAAAGTCGTATTCCAATCCACTTTCAGCAGATGTACTCTGTTGGTTGTCAGTTTCCTGTTCATTTAGAATCCTATACATTACTGTAATGCCCAATTTATATAGTAATTTGGCTACTTTATTTACTCTTTCATAAATATGTTTGTACTGGGCAGTATATTTTAGAGATTTAATTTAATTTAAAGGATAGTTATTTGGAAACAGTGACCTAAATTTACATCGACTTTAGCTTCACTTTTTTAGACTGGAATGTATAAAAACTAAAATTTCACTTTTGAAAATGTACGGTGCCAGCAATTTTGGCTGTCTGGCTGTCTGATTATAATAGGACTTGCAGTCCAGGAACAGCTGATGGGATGAAGTTTGAAGCTGTATAACAAAAGCTGGGGGGGGGTCACCATTTGTCCACCCTGGATTAATTTCTAATGAAATTAAAGCAATAAATATAAAATATTTTCACTTCTAGTTACAAGCACAGTTGTGGTAGGTTTGAAGTTTAAAAAGGAGGGGAGGGGGTATTGTTAGTTACTCCATAGAAATAATATGATTTATGATGAACCAAACCACAAATTACCTAAGCCACCAACTGTAACCACAAAACAAGTCAAGCCATCTAAAAGCATGTAGGGTAAATTGCCAACAGCTGTTGTTATTTCATCTTTATTTTCATGGAAAAATCATTCATTTAGCTGATGTTGCTCTAGCTATACTAATCCAGTATTAAAAAAACTGTGGTTGATATTCTATCATGCACATTGGTAATCCATAATGAGCCAGAGAAATCAAGAATTCAATAGGAACGCACATAGTGGACAATTACTCTCTTTACTCTTAGGAATATAACTTGACATTTGGAAGTCTATAAGATCATTCATTTGACCTTGTTCACAGCACAGCAACAGCAATCCCAGGACCGATGTGTTAATTAAATGTATTCGTTAACCCCTTGCAATAACAAATCAACAGTGGGGGTCCATTTGCCAGTGAACTTAGTACACATTTGCACCTTATCAACTATGAGCTTTTTTGCTACCAAACAATGAGCGTTGCTAGCTGCTGTTGTTTGTATATCTGTCAGAACTGGGTAACAGCCCTTCTCAAGCTGGTATTTATCTACAACTCCCATCCCAGCTGGTGCTGCTGCTAGAAGTTGAGTTATAATATCTTTTGAATGAAGTATCACTGAGCAGTAGGAATACTTCTGTTTCACTCAGCAGAACAAGCCCAATAACATACATTTTAAATAACGCTTTTAATGCCAAAGGGCTGTCCAACACATTGCTTCGCAATGCATTGGGCACCCGGCACCCCACTTTCAATCAAGGGGTTAAGGACCACATGGGTGTGAAAAGTGAAGTAAGGCATTGTACACTTCTTTGGTCCTTAAAATGTTAAAGGGATAGTAATGTTTCATAATAAAAGCAGCTCCAATTAACCTTCATAGTATTTGGGCCATGGAGAGTGTTATTTCAATACTGTCAGAGTTGTGGTTCAAGAGTAATTGAATGATAAAGTCCCCCACCCCACCCCTTTTACCTAGTGTAAGCCACCTCCCCTCAGATGTGGAATCTGATCCTGAGACCAGACAGCTCACAGCACGGGACAATCTTCTTACTGTGAGAACAATGAAAACCCTGCCCCCCCATTGACAGGTTTTCCCTTATGCTAATTGAAGATTTTTTCTCTCTGCAGGCCATCTGGATACCACCTTTCTGTTCTGAGGTGAGCAGTGTTACATCAGTAAAAGGGGCAGGAGGGGGATACTTTATCATTCAATTACTCTTGAACTGCAACTCTGACAGTATTGAAATAACACTCTTCATGGCCCAAATACTATGAAGATTAATTGGAGCTGCTTTTATTATGAAACATTACTATCCCTTTAAGGACAAAGATTAAAGGGCAGCTCTCATTGCCACAGCAGCACATGCATAAGCCTTTCTTACACTTATTTCATAGCATGTTTCCCTAATGTGTTGGTCTATGCAAACAGAGAATTATGCTTGATCACTCTTAATTCACAGTTATTTATGAATGATGTGTGAGGAGGAGAATTTCAGTTATGCTGTTTTCTCCATTCTTTCTTAACACTTTGAGTGCCAGAGGGCTGGCCATCTAATTGCTTTCAATCTCAGCCTAAGAAGAAGATTGTATATGAAGGTAGAACACGATTTAGCAGTTTTTGTATTTTAATTCCTATGAGAGTTAACATATGAAAACTTTGGCTTTTTGTCTTCATAGATATTCTGGTCCTATGTCTGCTCCAATTGGGAAGCAGCATCAGGGTTTTCACAAGGGCAGCAGGTTTGACAGCTTGTTTATCTCAGTAAAGATTCCAGTCTGTGACTGCAGCTGTCTGATTGGCTTTTCTCTCCTCCATACATCTGTTACTTTGGAACAAAGGTGTTTAGGTCTGTAATTGAGTTATGACTAGTAATACATTAACTCTATGTGTTTCTATACTAAACTTACTTTATAACCTAGGATTCTGATCATCCCATGAAGACTATAGGTCAGGCCTGCCCATCAGGTAGATTACAATTTACCAGTACATCACTAAATTGTTACTGATAGACATCAAGAAGATTCATGCTGAGCAGTGTTTGTAAAATCTTTCATCATTGAAAGCATTAATACGGTCACAGTCTTATCACCACAGGGGACAACTTAAAGTTTCTGTTGATTTAGATTGGGCCTCTAATTTTTGAATGCTCATATTTCTTCTCAGTGCCTTAGATACCTCTCTGCTGTTTAAAGGGTTAAAAGCCACATTTCAATCAATAGGAGATTTGGAAGTTGTATTTCCCTGAGGTACAGCTGGTTTGCCCCAGAATTACATGTTATTTCAGATTTTTATGCAAAACTGTGAATATTCCTTTTCTCCATTTTTTCTGTATTGATATGTAATGCAAGCATGTATATTTTGTGCAATATGTTTGATTGTGATGGCGTGGTAGTGTAGACACATGCTTGGGAGGTAGTAGCTCATGTGAGGATGACTATGAAAAAAGCAGATACCATGTGACTAAAGTCTAGGCACCCCTGCTATAGGTGATCCTTGCAGAAATGACTGGGGTTATGCACTATGGTGATCAAGTATAGATGACTTCTCCAGTGATATCTCTTCTCCAGTTCCTATGGACTATCAGATTTGGAGATGTTAGTGCATACGCACTTTAGAATAACATATGAACTGGAGATGCGATATCACTAGAGAAGTTATCTCTGCATTATCACCTCTTTATCATGCTTTAGGGCATAACCCCAATAGTGTTCTTGCCTTTAAGTCAGTGTTGCAGAACTACTCCTTTATCCCTCTTCATTTTGTCATGTTAAGATTGTGGGTCAGTGGAATACAGAAGTTAAAAGAAATTGATTTTTTTTCATTCTTACCATTAAATCCTTTTATCTTAGACAATTATCTCCTTAAGGACCGGCCGTGCGCTCTCTCGGCCGGCACTTAAGGACCACTGAGCATTTTTATTTTTTTGCATCCGATCTGGTCCTGGCATGTCACTGGTCCTTAGGGGTTAGGCCACAGGGGCAATGGGGGTAAAGTATCCTTCAGCAGGAGGCTGTTAGGGACCAGACAGGACACAAAAAGGTAAAATTCAAAACACCTTTATTAAAGTAACAAAAAATAAACAAAACCAAATCGTGAGCCAGGAGCATAAACCAAATGACAAGCCAGGGTCAGGAACCAGGACAGGTGCTCAGCCAAGCCGGAGTGAGGAACACAGAAGTCCACAAAGTCATGAACAAGCCAGTGGGTCTGGAGCCAGAAGGGTCGTCAGAGGAAGCCAGGTCATACACGGATAAACAGGAGTTCAGCAGAATCACAGCAGTCAGCAACAACAAACACAAGAACAATGGGGAAGTGAGCCAAGGGTTGCCTGATAACAGTCAGGTGAGTAATCAGCGAGGTCAGCTGATTCAGCCTGGTCCAGAAACAGCAGCAGTGGATAGCTCAGACATCAGAATCAATAGGCAGAGTTGAGCTGCTCAGCAAAACCTTGACAGAGGCAGGGACACTTAACAGTTAACTTCTAAACCAGAAGAAACTCCCTCATTTTCTCTGGTCCACTTAACTCCTCATCCTACATTAGAATTCAGTTTATGTATAGCAAAGAATATGAGGAGAAAGTTATCAAAACACAGGTGCCAAGAAACTGCAGGAAACCTCAAAACAAGTATTTTTCTCTGGAAAAGTGAATGAATATGTTTATTTATATAATGCCACAAATGTACGCTGGTCTTTGCGATTTAAGGGTTTAGACAACACAGGGTTACAAGTGCTTTGCAAAGTCAAACATTGAAAGTGAAGTCCCTGCCCGTAAGCCAAAAGTCTAAAGTAGTTATGGGAGACATACAGAGTACGTAAGGGTCAAATGCTGAATGCAGTGCTCGAGTTCTGGTCAGGATAGGGGACACAAATAAAGTAAATAATGTATTAAGAGCCTACTTTGTACAAAGTCAGTGCCTTCTAGCATGTTTAAGTTTTTAAAGACGATAAGAGAGGTCCCGCTGCACAGGGTGGGAGGTAGAGCATTCCATAGATAAGGTGCAATGAGAGAAAAAGGTTAGATACATGAGACAGCTGTAGACACAAAAGAAGCTGATCGTAAGGGGCGATATGCGGTATAATGGGAAATCAGAGTGAAAATGTTGGAAGGGGTAGAGGAGAGCAAGGGTCTTGAATGCGAGAAGCAAAATTTTTTAAGATATATTTAGAGTTTGATATGCACCCATTGGAGAGATTTGAGGAGGAGCGAGGCAAGGACAAATCTAGGTGACAATAGGGTAATTCATGCTGCAGCATTTTGTATGGAAAAATATGCCCTGTGAAACAGAAGGATGAAGAGAAAAGTATTTTATGGTAAATCTAAAATATTCCATTTTCTATTGCTTCCAGTGGAGGACACAGGGGCTATGGAGATATTACAAAGCTTTGTCCCAAAACATTGACAGGGAGAGAAAATGCCTCATGGAGCTTCTGCTTGCAGAAACTTGTGCCCAAAGCTGGCATCTGCTGAGGCAAGGACATTGACCTTGTAGACCTTGTTAATGTGTGGACCGAAAACCATGAAGCTGTTTTGCAGATCTGGTCCTTTGAAGCCTGCTGCTGGAGAGCACATTAAGTACTCATGGCTTTTGCAATGCGAGCTGTAATCTGGAAGGGTACTGGTTTGTATGTAAGTACAGACTTCACTTATAGTCCATTTGTAACTTGGATATAATGTTTGAGGTATTGAACATCATCCAGAAAATGACAGGTTTTAGTAATATACATGGAAGGTAGAATTCATTCTTGGTTGATATGAAAGGCAGAAGACACTTTGGTTAAATTCAGGAATAATTTGTAGGGACCACCTAACTGAGATAAAAATCAAATAAGGTGACCTACATGACAGAGCACTTAGTTCTGACAGTCTTCTAGGCTCACAAATTGCAGTGTGCTCTGGATTAAGTGAACAGTTTGGACATCACAGCATTGGAAAAGTGTTTTTGTGTTTACATCCTAACCTGCAGTAAGAAGGTTAAAGGGTTAAAGTGTAAAAGGTTGTGTTTTTCTGGGAGCGTGAGTAGTTAATTAAGGGTGGGGTTTGTGAACAATCACCTGTGTAGGCCTGTATAAATCTACGTACAGGACTCACAGAGTTTGCTCACAAATTGCAGTGTGCTCTGGATTAAGTGAACAGTTTGGACATCACAGCATTGGAAAATGACTCACAGAGCTTTCTCACAAATAGAGCATCTTATTCTCTGGAATAAATGCACAGTTTGTGAAACACAGCAGTTAGTGCAACACAGGAGTTAGAGAAACACAGGTAAATTAATTGTTTACATTTTGTAAGAACTCACATTTGCACCATACATGATGAGCAAGTTTGGAGATCTCACTAAGTGCACATCTTGCCATATGTATGCATTCTTGGAACAGCAGTTCCAGGGTCCATACCGCTGTGGCAAGTGTGAGCAAGTGGACCTTCTAGAAGCTCAGATTGGAGCTCTAGAGAGTCATATTGCAACACTGAGAGATATTGACAACCTTGAGAGGAGTCTCTTGCTAACTGAGCAGAGTCTAGCTGGGTCACCTATCAAAGAGGGAGGAGATCAGCTAGAAGGGAACTAGGCATATAGCTGGGTGACAGTTAGAAGTGGTTGCAGTGGGGGAGGGAAGAGGAAGAGGGCAGCCAGTCCTGAGTTTTTCCATCCCAACAAATTTGCTCATTTAAGTGAAGATGTTGGGGAGGCAGACCCAGAAGTGGAATTGCTGGAGACGACTGTTCTCCCTAACAGCCGGGAGAACAGCTCCACTATCACAGAGGGGATCCAGAGGAAAGTGAAGCCTAGGCAGGTTGTGGTGGTAGGGGACTCCATTATTAGGAGAATAGATAGGGTAATCTGTGGCTCTGATCGCAGCAACCGAATGGTTTGCTGTCTCCCGGGTGCCCGGGTTCGGCATGTTGCGGACAGGATGGACAGATTATTGGGAGGGGCTGGAGAGGATCCAGCTGTCTTGGTGCATATTGGTACCAATGACAAAGTAAGAGGAAGGTGGAGAGTCCTAAAAGGTAATTTTAGGGATTTAGGCAGTAAGATTAGGAACTGGACCTCCAAGGTAGTATTCTCAGAGATACTACCTGTGCCATGCGCTACTCCAGAGAGACAGCGGGAGATTAGGGAGCTCAATGCATGGCTGAGGTCTTGGTGTAAGAAGGAGGGCTTTGGGTTTTTAGAGCACTGGGCTGATTTTGCTTTGGGGTACAATCTCTATAGCAGGGATGGATTGCACCTGAATGCAAGAGGGTCTCAAGTGCTTGGGGAGAGGATGACTAAACGGTTGGAGGAGATTTTAAACTAGGAAGGGGGGGCAATAAATACTGGGATAGATAGTATAGAAAGGGAATGTGATGTAGTTAATAACCAGGTGGGAGGATCTGGGTGCTGGGTTAGTACAAATGATAGGGAGAAGCCTATAAACCACATCAAAATTAAATCACAAATGGAACACAGCAGTGGCATAAATTGTATGCTTGCAAATGCCAGAAGTTTAACTGGTAAAATAGGGGAACTGGAGCTGGTAGCTGAAATTGAAAACTATGACTTGATAGGCATAACAGAAACATGGTGGGATGACACAAATGATTGGTCAATCAATTTGGAGGGCTACATGTTATTTAGACAATATAGGTCAAACAAAAGAGGTGATGGGGTCTGTCTGTATGTCAAACCAGCATTATTGCCTCAATTGCGGGAAAATATATGTAATGACAGTAGTGAACATGTGGAATCCCTGTGGGTTGAAATAGTCACTGGGGATAAAACTGCCCAGAAAATATTAGTGGGTATTTGTTATAAACCACCAAACATTGGTGACCTTGAAGAATCAAAGCTATTAATGCAAATAGAAAAGGCTTCTCAAATAGGGAGAACTATAATTATGGGGGATTTTAATTATCCAGAAATAGACTGGAAAAAATGGAACAGCTAATTCTGCTAAAAGCAGCAAGTTTCTGAACTTGCTGAATGACAATTTTTTGTCTCAACTAGTGCAGACCTCAACCAGAGGGAATGCATGTCTGGATTTGGTAATAACTGACAATGAAGAACTTATCTCTAACATCCAAGTTAGGGAGAACTTGGGGAATAGTGACCATAACATGGTTTCATTTGAGATTAATTCAAAAAAGCAGTTTGGTATGGGTTCCACCAAAACACTGAATTTTAAAAAGGCCAACTTTAGCAGGTTTAATTCATCCCTTGGTCTCGTTGACTGGGATAAAATATTTTCAGGAAAAAACACAGAAGGTAAGTGGAATGCCTTCAAAATAACATTGCAAAAATACACATATAAATGTATCCCTGTTGGAAACAAATACAAAAGAAGCAAATTAAAACAAATGTGGCTAACCAGTAAAGTAATTCATGAAATAAATAACAAGAAAGCGGCATTTAAACATTACAAAGCTGAGGGATCAGCAGAGGCATTTGCAGAATACAAAAATGTCAACAAATCCTGTAAAAAGGCTATTAAATTAACTAGACTGGAGAATGAAAAAAATATTGCTAAGGAGAGCAAGAGCAACCCAAAAAAATTCTTTAAATACATTAATGGCAAAAAATTAAAGTCTGATAATGTTGGGTCCTTGTTATCTGAAACAGGTGAGATGGTCAAGGGGAACAGAGAGAAGGCAGATATTTTAAATAATTTCTTTTCTTCTGTTTTTACCAAGGAAGACCCAATGGGCAAGAATCTACAAACTACTTTTACAGAACAGTCACAGCAAGCATGGGACTGGCTAACACAAGAAAAAGTGTTAAAACAATTGAATGGTGTTAAGGTAGACAAAGCTCCGGGGCCAGATGGTATACACCCATGGGTACTTAAAGAGCTAAGCCAGACCCTGGCCAGACCGTTATATTTAATTTTTATGGATTCTTTTATTTCAGGTATGGTGCCCATAGATTGGCGTAAAACAGATGTGTTGCCCATATTTAAAAAGGGATCAAAGTCACAGCCAGGAAATTACAGACCTGTAAGCTTGACATCTGTGGTAGGGAAGCTGTTTGAAAGGTTGCTAAGGGAATATATTCAAGAATTCTGCTGGAACAGGAATATCATTAGCAATAGCCAACATGGCTTTGTGAAAGACAGGTCTTGTCAAACTAACTTGATCTCATTTTATGAAAAAGTGAGTAATAATATAGATGCGGGAGCGGCGGTTGATGTGATCTATTTAGACTTTGCCAAGGCATTTGATACAGTTCCACACAAGAGGTTAGTGTACAAATTGAATGAAATAAGCCTAGGGGAAAATGTTTGTGTGTTTGGCTGAAAGATAGAATGCAAAGAGTGGTAGTAAATGGCAAGTTCTCCAATTGGATAAAAGTGATAAGTGGAGTACCTCAGGGATCTGTCCTGGGTCCTCTTCTTTTTAAATTGTTTATTAATGACCTCCCAGAGGGCATAGGGAGCCATGTATCAGTGTTTGCCGATGACACAAAATTAAGTAAGGTAATAAAGTCTGAACTGGATGTGTCTTCATTACAAGAGGATTTGGAAAAATTGAGTAACTGGTTAAGCAAATGAAATTCAATATAGACAAGTGTAAAGTTATGCATTTTGGGTATAATAATAAAAATGCAACATATAGTTTAAATGGTGTTTCTCTGGGGAAATCTACTAATGAAAAGGATTTGGGATTAATGGTAGACAATAGACTTAGCAGTAGCATACAGTGCCAGCTGGCAGCTGCAAAGGCCAATAAGATATTGGCATGTATTAAAAGGGGTATTGACTCAAGGGAGGAAAATATAATTATACCTCTTTACAGGTCCATGGTAAGACCCCACCTAGAATATGCTGTTCAATTCTGGGCGCCCTTTCTGAAAAGCGACACTATGGAACTAGAAAGAGTGCAGAGGAGGGCTACAAAACTAGTAAGGGGAATGGAAAGTTTTAGTTATGAAGATAGGCTAGGAAACTTAAACTTGTACACACTAGAGAAATGGTGTCTTAGAGGGGATATGATAACACTATATAAATATGTTCAGGGCCCATACAAAGGGCTCTCCAAAGACCTGTTCATTAACAGAACAGTACACAGGACAAGGGGCCACCCGCTTAGACTTGAGGAAAGGAGATTTAATCTACAACAGCGGAAGGGTTTCTTTACAGTAAGGACAATAAAGGTATGGAATTCACTGCCTGAGGAGGTGGTGCTATCAAATACATTAGATGCCTTTAAAAGGGGCCTGGATACTTATTTAAAAGAGCATAACATAGAGGGCTATGTACGTTAGTATTGGGGTTAATATTTAGTTAGGGCTTGTTGATCCAGGGAGAAATCTGATTGCCATTTGGAATCAAGAAGGAATTTTCCCCCCATTCAAGGCAGAATTTTAAATTGCTATATTGAGGGGGGGTTTTGCCTTCTTTTGGATCAACGATGGTAAAAAGGAATAGGAAAAGGGTTGAACTAGATGGACACAAGTCTCTTTTCAACCTAAATTACTGTTACTATGTTACTATGTAGTTGAATAAGTTGCTGATAGAATCTCAACATTGTATGTAATATGTCTGAGGGATGCCAAAGGTAATGGGTCAAAAGGGTTATTCTTGTAAAACCTGTAGAACCAAATTTAAATCCCAAGGAGGAAATGGACCTTTGTAAGGAAGAACCATGTGGATTGTACCTTGAAGGATGTCCTTACTTCTGGTATGTCTTCTATTTTACTTTGCGCATACTCTGATAAAGCTGAAAACTGAACCTTCAGTTAACCGATCTTAAGTCCTTTATCTAATCCTGCTTGAAGAACAGCTAGGAGAAGAGGCAAGCTGAAAGATTCAGGAAGTAATTCCCATCAGTCATAAAAACTGATAACTGTTCTCCAGACTCTATGGTAGATCTTGAAGAAATCTGCTTTTTATGCTTTCATCATCACTGTTTCAATGACCTTGTCAGAAAAAATAATGGCCCATATTTATAAAACTGGAGTTATTCTGGAGTAAACCAGCTGCACCATAAGGGATGAAAAAATAGTCTGTTAAATTAAATTGGGCTGTTAACTAGTTGAATGCTAGATAGGTCTCTGATGCATTGCAAAAACAATTTATTGGAGACCTCTCCAGAATTCAATGGGTTGGAAAGCTCAATTCAAGATAACTCCAGCATGCTTTTATAAATATGGGCCATTTTTCTTTAATATTGTGGCTTCAGTTTCCATGATGATAAAGCCACACTGGGTAGATATGGGTGTAGGACTGAACAATTAGATAGTAGGTCTAGACAGGGCCATAGTTACATCTCGGGCTTTCCTAGATAAGGTACTCTTTGTGCCCTTAGCTCATACCCACACTCCTTGCATGACCCCATCCCCTGGTACAGAAATACACTTGTCCTATATGAAGAACAAAAAAGTTTAACCTATTGGTTGCTAGAGAGATCTCCAATCCATTGCTCTGCAATCACTGGATATTTTTCTTGCATCCAAGGTATTAACCCCTTAACGACAAATGACTTACCAGGTACGTCACACAGAAACTGTCACTTAGTGACAGAGGACGTACCCGGAAGTCCGGGTCTCTGTGTGGCTGCACACCGCTCGGGGACTCCGGACTCATTTGAAAAAAAAAAAAAAAGTACCACTGGCGTTAAGGTGGCAGCCGCGTACGCACGCGGCTGTCACTAAGGGGTTAAATAATTGCCTGTAAAGGGGGTATACATCTGGTCCAGGGACATCGGGATTGCTCTGGCAATTCAGAATGTGTGTGTGGCCAGCTCAGCCAAGTTACCTTCAAAATTTGGAGCTCTTGGCAGTTGCCTACTCTGCCTATTGAGAAGTCTGGGTCTGGGATCATCTGTAACTTCTTCCATTGCTCTGCTGGTGCTATGAAGACGCTGTGCACTTTTTCTCTCTTGATCTTTGTGAGAACCTTTGGGGATTGTTGTTATTGGAGAAAAGATATATGCCAGACTGAACTACCAATAGATAACCATCACTTCTGTTGCTGCAGCTTTGCTTTTATGCAAAAAATAGGAAGCTTTGTATTGTGTCTGGATGCCATCAGCTTTATTTTTAGTTAAGCCAATTTGATTATGAGTACCTTGAAAATGTCTTGAGTTTCCACGTGCCTGGATCAGTAGTTGTTCTGATAAGAGAGTCTGCTTACCAGTCTTCTACTTATGGGATTAAAATGGCTGATAGGGATGGAACATGTCACTTTACCCACTCCAACTAAGCTGCCTTGCTTTTGGTTCCACCTTAGTGATTGCCGTATACCACTTATGTGGTATTTATTAGTGATGAGCGAGCATGCTCGGCCGAAGCTCGGTTCGGCTCGAGCATCGCTCTGCTCGGCACATGGCGGTACTCGTACGAGTACCGCATGTGCTCGCCCGCCATGTTCGGGTCTCCTCCCCGCACGTTTCGCGGCTGCTGCGCAGCCAATAAACGTGCAGGGAGGCTCTGACATCAGTGTAATGCCAGCAGCCATGTTGGCTGCTGGCATTACACTGATTGGCTGGCCAGAACCCGTGATCGGGTGCTGTATAGCACCTGACCAGCGAGTTCGGCTCAGTCTTAGCCAGGCAGAGATGAGGATAGGAAGGGAAAGTCAGTGTAGGGAGAAGAAAAGTGTTGTTGAACAAAAAAAAGACCCAAAAGTCCTTTTTAGGACTACTGTGTGTGGGGGCAGCAGTTTATTTTGTTTGGGGGGGCAGAGATTTAAAAAAAAAAAGTCACATATTCCGTTCACTGTGCCTAGCCGCAGATTAGCAGCACATTCTGTTTAGTGTGCAAAGTTGCAGATTAGCAGCACATTCTGTTTAGTGTGCAAAGTTGCAGATTAGCAGCACATTCTTTTTAGTGTGCAAAGTTGCAGATTAGCAGCACATTCTGTTTAGTGTGCAAAGTTGCAGATTAGCAGCACATTCTGTTCAGTGTGCAAAGTTGCAGATTAGCAGCACATTCTTTTTAGTGTGCAAAGTTGCAGATTAGCAGCACATTCTGTTTAGTGTGCAAATTTTCAGATTAGCAGAACATTCTGTTTAGTGTGCAAAGTGTAAAATATCAAAGTCACATATTCCATTCACTGTGCCGAGCCACAGATAAGCAGCACATTCTGTTTAGTGTGCAAAGTTTCAGATTAGCAGAACATTCTGTTTAGTGTGCAAAGTGTAAAATATAAAAGTCACATATTCCATTCACTGTGCCGAGCCGCAGATAAGCAGCACATTCTGTTTAGTGTGCAAAGTTGCAGATTAGGAGAACATTCTGTTTAGTGTGCAAAGTGTAAAATATCAAAGTCACATATTCCATTCACTGTGCCTAGCCGCAGATAAGCAGCACATTCTGTTTAGTGTGCAAAGTTGCAGATTAGGAGAACATTCTGTTTACTGTGCAAAGTGTAAAATATCAAAGTCACATATTCCATTCACTGTGCCGAGCCGCAGATAAGTAGCACATTCTGTTTAGTGTGCAAAGTTGCAGATTTGCAGCACATATTCCGTGTAATATGAAGAAGGCGGGTAAAAAGGGACGGGGAAGTGGACGTGATCCTGATAGTTCAGGGCGCGGGTCAGGACGCGTAGAAACTGTGCACAAGAAAGAAAGACATCCACCATACCTAGCTTCATGTCTCAGTTTACAGGGCGTCGCAGGACATCACTCTCGAGGTCAGACCACTGCGAACAGGTGGTCGGTTGGATTTCAGCTGATACTGCTTCCAGTCGGTTAAGCACCACCCTGTCTTCCACCAAGTCCACTCTCAGTAGCCAAGAGTCTGGTCAACATAATCCTCACCCTGATCATCCTTCCTCCCACCATAGAGGGTCTGGTCAAAGAAGTGATCCCACACTGGGATATAGTGAGGAGCTCGTCTCATCACCAATCCTTAATTTGAACCTCTCTCCAAGCACGCTTGCAGAGGAACATGACATCTTGTGCCCTGATTCACAACCTCTAGAGGGTACCCAATCACAAGAAGATGACAGAGGTGAACGGCATTTAAGGTCAAAGGAAGTGGATGATGATGATGATGAGACACAGTTGCCATTAAATCAACCACTATTACTGTCTCAAGACCTTGATGAGGAGGATGATATACAGTTGTCAATGACTGAGTATGTGGTGGGATCAAGACATGAGGAGGATGATCAGAGTGAGGAAGTGGAGGAGGACTTGGTGGACGATGAGGTGACTGACCCCACCTGGGAAGGTGGAGAGCCGAGCGATGACAGCAGTCCTGAGGGTGAGCCATCTGCAGCACCGCAACAGGCTGGAAGAGGCAGTGGTGTGGCTACAGAAAGAAGGAGGACCGCACCAAACCGGCCCGCAAATGTTCCACGGAGCACCTCCTTGCGTAAATCTCCCTTGCCAAGGGGTAGGTGTTCCGCGGTATGGCGTTTTTTTAAGGAAAGTGCGGACGACAAAAGAATTGTAGTTTGCAACCTGTGCCACACCAGAATGAGCCGAGGCATGAACACTAGAAACCTCACCACCACCAGCATGATCCGACACATGGCATCCAAGCACCGTAATAAGTGGGAGGAACGCCCGGATCGCCAATCTGTGTCTGCAGGCCACACCACTGCCTCCTCTTCCCCTGTTTTCGGTGCCGGCCAATCGCCTGTCGAAGGCGCAGGCCCGCATACCTCCCGCCCTGCACCTGTACCATCTGAAGCACCATCAGCGACCACATCCACTTCCCTGTCCCAGCGCAGCGTCCAAATGTCGTTACCCCAGGCATTTGAGCGCAAGCGAAAATACCCAGCCATCCACCCACAGGCCATAGCACTAACCTCACACCTTTCCAAATTACTGGCCATCGAAATGCTGCCATTTAGGCTTGTGGAGACTGAGTCCTTCCGCAGCCTGATGGCAGCAGCTGTCCCTCGGTACGCAGTCCCCAGCCGCCACTACTTTTCCCGGTGTGCCGTCCCCGCCTTACACCACCATGTGTCCCGTAACATCACCCGTGCCCTGACCAACGCAGTTACTGGGAAGGTCCACTTAACGACTGACACATGGACAAGTGCTTGTGGCCAGGGACGCTACATTTCACTGACGGCACACTGGGTGAATGTCGTGGAGGCTGGGAGCGACTCGGACCCTGGGATGGCACAGGTGCTACCCACGCCGAGGATTGCGGGCCCTACCTCCATCAGGGTTTCCGCCAGCACCTACATTATTGGCTCCTCCTCCTCCGTTTCCACCTCCGAATTCTCTGCGCGCAGCGCCACTCACCCATCAGCCGGTAGCTGGAAGCAGTGTAGCACTGCAGTGGGGAAGCGTCAACAGGCCGTGCTGAAGCTGATCTGCCTTGGGGACAAACAGCACACGGCCTCAGAGCTGTTGCAGGGGATTAGTCACCAGACCGAGCAGTGGCTCTCGCCACTCAACCTGCAACCAGGCATGGTTGTGTATGATAATGGGCGTAACTTGGTGGCGGCTTTGGAGCTCGGCAAGCTCACACACGTACCATGCCTAGCGCATGTATTTAATTTAGTGGTTCAGCGATTTCTAAAAACCTACCCCAATTTGCATGATCTCTTGACCAAGGTGCGCCGCGTGTGTGCACATTTCCGTAAGTCATCTACAGCTTCAGCCGGCCTGTTGAAGCTGCAGCAGCGCTTACAATTGCCAGCTCACCGGCTGCTGTGTGACGTGAGCACGCGCTGGAACTCCACCTTCCACATGTTGGTCCGACTTTGTGAGCAGCAGAGGGCAGTAGTGGAGTACCAGCTGTTACACGGTCGTCGCCTCTCCGTTCAACTTCCTGTAATCAGAAGTGAGGAGTGGGAATGGATGTCAGACCTCTGTGAGGTTTTACGCAATTTTGAGGAATCGACACAGATGGTGAGCGGCGATAACGCTATTATCAGTGTAACCATCCCACTTCTGTGTCTACTGAAACGCTCGCTGCTAACAATTAAAACCGACGCTTTGCATGTGGAAGAGGTGGAAATGCGGGAGGAAGAGCTTACACAAGGTGATAGCCAGAGCACCCTCACTTCGTCTTCTCAGCGACAATTGGAGGAGGCGGAGGAGGAGGAGGAAGACACGGTTGCCTCCGCTACAGAGGGTAGCCATGGAACTTTAGTTCCATCTCTTCAGCGTGGGTGGGCAGAAGAGGAGGAAGAGGATGAGGAGATTGAGAGTCATCCTCCTGGTGAGGACAGCGAAATCTTGCCTGTTGGTACTCTGGCACACATGGCTGACTTTATGTTAGGCTGCCTTTCCCGTGACCCACGCGTTACACGCATTTTAGACAACACGGATTACTGGGTGTTCACCCTTCTGGACCCCCGCTACAAAGAGAATTTCTCATCTCTCATTCCTCCAGTGGAGAGGACAAGCAAAATGGTGCAATACCAGAAGGTTCTTGTTGAAAAATTGCTCCAAAATTTTCCATCTGACAACGCTGGCGGCAGAGTACGTGCTACTTTGGCCAACCGAGAAGGGGAGAAAAGGGGAGCACACAGCAGTTCCGACAAAGGCAGGGCAACACTCTCCAAGGCGTGGGACACCTTCATGACACCCCGCCAGCACCCTCACCCTGATGCGCAGCCTAGTGTCACAAGGAGGGAAAAGTTTTGGAAGATGGTGAAGGAGTACGTAGCAGACCGTGTCAGCGTCCTCAATGATCCCTCTGTGCCTTACAACTACTGGGTGTCCAAGCTGGACACGTGGTATGAACTGGCACTCTACGCCTTGGAGGTGCTGGCCTGCCCTGCCGCCAGCGTTCTGTCTGAGCGGGTATTTAGTGCTGCTGGTGGCATCATAACAGATAAGCGTATCCGCCTTTCCACCGAAAATGCTGATAGGTTGACACTTATAAAAATGAACAAGGCCTGGATTTCCCCTGACTTCTCCACTCCACTGGAGGAAAGCCCCGGGGGAACATAAAGTCACTTTATATATGTTATTTACAATGATGGGAATACTCTGTATTCCCATTCACCCCTTCCACCCAAAAAATGGGTATATGGTTGACTCTCTCCCATATACCCGGTGATATAATTTTTATATAGGGCCAGCTCACCAGCGGGCGCTGTTTGACAAGTTTTGTATAGGTCAGCTCACCAGCGGGCCTTCTCATATAATGTTTTATTGGGTCAGCTCTCTAGTGGGCCCTCTCATATAATGTTTTATAGCGTCAGCTCACTAGCGGGCCTTCGCATATAATGTTTAGGATGGTCAGCTCCGCAGCAGACCCTCACCCATAATGTTTTAGATGGTCGGCTCAGCGCACGTTTCCCTCTTAATCATGGCCCCAGTTCAGAAAAATCGAGGAAATTTTTGGGAGAATTTGCCTCTGCGCACGTTTCCCTCTTAATCATGGCCCCAGTTCAGAAAAATCGAGGAAATTTTGGGGAGAATTTGCCTCTGCGCACGTTTCCCTCTTAATCATGGCCCCAGTTCTGAAAAATCGAGGACATTTTTTGCAGAATTTGCCTCTGCGCACGTTTCCCTCTTAATCATGGCCCCAGTTCCGAAAAATCGATGAAATTTTTTGCAGAATTTGCAGATGATATACAAGTAAATATACAGCAAATACTGTTTGGTAACAATTTTTCGCCTGAAGTCGTTTTTATCTTTCTTTTTGTGTGTTTTACGGTCAGTCTGTAAAAATGGCGTACTACGGGCGAAAGATTGTTCCCAGCAGCGACGTTGGAGTCCAAGATGCATCCAGACATCCTCCCTATGCTGTCCCTGAACCATTTCTGTGGTGTTTCCATCATTTTCTGCCCTTTTCCTATGGACCAGGCACCCTCCCCTCATCAGAGCAGGGGGTGCCTGGTGTAATGCTCGAGTCCTCCCTTTGACTTCAATGGGGCTCGGGTGCTCGGCCGAGCACTCGAGCCTCCGGGGGCGCTCGGTCAGAGCACCCGAACACCCGAGTATTGGGGTGCTCGATCATCACTAGTATTTATGGTCTAAATGAATGTGATGTTCCTTAAAGTGGGTTATCCAAGCTGTAAGAACTTTGAATACTGCTCTGAGTTTTTCCCTTATAAGTGATTCTGATCGTCCATCCATCACTCTAGTGACAGTTGAGTCTCTGGGTATAGATGGATACAGTGATTTTAGGATTTAATGTTCTATTCCATTCTCCTAAAAGCTGCAGTTGTATTTGTCTCATATAAACCTGAACAAGGTGGACTTCCAATGTGTATATATATCATGGTTCCCACAATCCACATTCAGTACCAAACTGTAGGCTTTTTCCTTTTGAAGGGGAGAGAGAATTCTTGATTTGACCACTAAGAGCTTGCCTGGAGGCATAAATACCTGAGGGCCTATTTTCAAAAGAAAAGTGGAGTAATTCTTGGGCAAATCAACTGCACCATAGGGGATGAATGAAACAAATTACCATTGATTAAAATTAGATTTTTAACCTCTTGTAAGGTAGAAAGATCTCCAATGAATTGTGAAGCAATTAAATGCCCCATTTCAATCAGTGGGAATTTGTATTTGTCCCTATGGCATTGTTGGTTTGCCCCAGTTTTATTCTGAGTTTTCTTTTTACCATAAGACCCTTTGTTATTTATAGCAGTGACACGTTATAATTATTTTTTTTAGTTTACTAAACCAGATCAGTGATATGTTACGCATAATCTTTCCTACCAAGCGATCGCTGATTAAAGCAATTCTGTGTCATATGTGACTGTGCATGCATTCATGCCGTTTTAATATGTAATCACCAATATTAATTAGATGTCTTTAGCTATAGCAGATAAATGTTGCTAGGGTTAGATGGCATGAAAATTCAGTATACCTCTCACAAGTAGTCAATCAGAGAGTAGTTATCTAAAACGTACTAAATTATTCACCACGTCTGGAGATGAGCGAGGTAGATCCTGTGTTAAACTGTCAGAAGGACAACCATTTTGATGATACATCTAATTAAATATTAATATGTTCTATCCCTCTATATGTTTTCTTGGCTTTCAAATAAATAACAGAAAATACTCTTGTCTATAAATTAGTCCCATTGATGAAACATTTCTATCGCATTGCAAAGTTATACATTAGAAATATTCTCTAGCACTTATTGGGTTAATATTAATTACATGTAGTCACATTTTTGTAACCTTGTCCTTTTGGAAAGAGTATGATGAGACAAATTATTGTTAAATGAGTAAACTTTTTTTTATAAACAACTAGCAATATTGACACGGCTTTACCTATGCATTTAATAAAATAAAGTAAAAAAAAAAACAAAAAAAAACAAAAGTCCCATGCAGTTGTATTTATGACTAAATAAGAACGTTTTATAAAGGAAGTGTTATGACGACAGACACTACAGAAGACATCCTAAACAGGAGTAGCCATTATGTGTGTTATCCACTGCCTTGCAGCCCAAAGCATTGGATAGTTGTCTGGCCCTAATAGGGTTAAAAAATTAAAAGTGGATTTACGTGTTGGACCATTTTCCCCTGACACCCAGACAAATCCAGAAAGGAGGCAATGTTTTTAATGATTGTATTGTTGAATTTTCAGTGCTTAGTCCTTTCAGCTCCAAAAAGGTGTGCAACACATTGCAATGCACTGTTACACAATTCTTCATCAGAGAGCATGTGAGAGTGTGTGAGTGTGTGTGAGCATGTGTGTGCATTTCAAGTATAGCATATTGCATTTTGTGCGCAGAAATTTGGACATTGCTTTTTGCATATAGAGTATAGGGTTTTCAGTATAGCATTTTGAGCATAGAGTTTTGTGTATACCATTTTGCATATTGTATATAGTGAATATAAATTTTCATATAGCGTGTTGCATACTACATACAGTGTATTACACAAAGAGTTTTGCGTATAGTGTGTTGCATAGAGTGTATGGTGTTTTGTATATTGCATATAGTGTTATGTGCATAACATTTTGCGCATACTGTTTTGTGTATAGTATATTGCATATAGAATTTGCATATAGCGTTTTGCATATTACATACAGAGTTTTGTTTATAGAGTATAGTGGTTTGCAGACAGCAGATTGCATATAATGTTTTGTGTATAACGTTATGTGTATGGAGTTTTGCATACTACATCAAGCATATTGCTTATTGCACATAGCGTATTGCATTTTGCATATTGCCTATAGGATTTTGCATACAGTGTATTGCATGCATATTATGTGTTTGCATTGTCTGTGTATTGTGTTTAGTGTGTGTATTGTGTATATTGTTTGTGTGTCTGTGTACAGTGTGTGTTTGTGTACTGTGTGTATGCACTGTGTCTGTGTGTTGCATGTATTGTGTGTGTGTTTGTATTGTACATATTGTGTTTGTGTGTATATCGTGTATGTGTTTTGCATGTGTGTGTATGCGTTTGTTCATTGTAGCACCTTCATTTCCTTGCAGGGATTCTGACAGAAGTGGCCATCCCCCCCATGGCCACTCCTGTCAAAATCACATCCCATAATTTGACCAATGGGACAGGCAGTATAAATAAGATTTGAATAATTCCTCTTGAGCCACAGAATTTGTGTCACATGACCTTTGCTTCGTTAATTAGTATACACTAGCAGTATTCGCGCAGCATTGTCCGAGTTTAAAAAAACGAGGCATACACAGAGCTATGCATGCTCTATGTGTCTTATATTTATGGGGTGTATTTGTGAGGTTGTGTATGGGGGGCTATGTCCTAAATAAAATGTGTAAGTCAAGAGAATGTCCTACGCCGTAATGATGATTGTGAAGTTTTTTGCATTGTAATAGCTAATAAGGAATGTGGCATATTTCATTCGATACACCAGCAATGCTTCACGCAAGGATGCTTTTTCCAATGGGCAAAGTGTACATTTACTCAGGTCCCCCCATGAACAGAGGGACCACAATTGGAGGGCATTCTTCAATGTTTCCACTAACGTGCATATTCATTTTGAATCCCTTGTGTACTGGCTGAAGGGAAGAGAAATAGTGAGCTTTCTCTTACCTTCCACCACACTGTGGTGCACTCTGGAAGCTTCCTCACGCTCCCCATGTGCTGCATTGTAGGATCTGGGGAAGCCTAAATGCGCTCTGTGCAAGGTGTGTCCCTTTCCCCCTAGGTCAGATGGTGCACAGCTCTTTGAATGTCAGGACTGGGGATTTCTTCCAATCACTCACAGTCAGCAGCCAGTCAGCACTCTTCAGTAATTGTCACAGCAGACCACTCACTATGGGTGAATGGAAAATGTCCAGTACTGCTGCATAGACCATGAGGGATTAAAATAAGTGCCTCACATAGTCCCATCTTATGCCTTTGTGTTGTGTCTTCACTGTCAGTCCCTGCTCTGTGCCATTTTTACTCTCTGTATACGCAGCTTTTGCCCTGCCTTGTATATTATAGTGTGAGCAACGGTTTACATTGTGGAGTAGTGACATGTAAAAGTGCAGAAAAGGTTAACGTGTGAATGAATGAAACTTCCTGAAGAGATTTAGATAGGAATATATGTTGGGTCTGTCAAAATTATTCCTCAACATAAGTTGTAGTATGTCATTATCCTTACATTGTGAAGTAAAGACATCTAATATAATAGTACAGAAGGAGTAAATTTGTGACTAACTGAGATTTCCTGCAGAAATTTTGACAGTAGTGAGCATGGGGACTTTGCACCATTGTCCAGTCATGTCAAAATTGTGCCCAGTGAATTTAGTAGTACTTGCAACTGCTTGCAGAAATATTTACTCTTGGATATGTCCCCCTGGCCACTCCTGCCAGGCAAAATGGAGGAGATTTGCCTAACTCCTTCTTACTGCTGCTCCTGGGTGTTTGTGACCATAGACAAAGATTTTTGGCCAAATTGCGCTTCCCCCATATCTCTCTCTCTCTCTCTCTCTCTCTCTCTCTCTCTCTCTATATATATATATATATATATATATATATATATATATATATATATACTAGCAAAAAGGACAAAAAGGATACAGTGTTACCTGTAACATCCTCACACAGACAACACATATACTCACATAGACACACACACACACACATACAAAAGCATGAGAAGGGGGAGGGGGTCATGAGACACATAGATACCGAAATGAATAGAAATAGAATATTCCTGATTTTGCCATTGGGGTGTATGCAATTTGATTATAAAGGCAAAGAGAAATCCTGGATATAAAAGGAAGGGAAGAGGAAACGTGGCTGTCCATCTGCTGTACTGCAAGGGCCATCATGTGAGCAGCTGAGGATATTGGGAAGCATAGTCCAACAGAAGGGGAGCTACCGGTTGGCCATCTCTGTAACAATGGTCTTGACTCTTCACCATGCTCCTGTCAGAGCAGTCAGTGTCTGTCCTCCATGGTCTTTCTTGTGGAAACCTCCATGTTTGTGAGCGTACAGAGTCATGTGTGACAAGGGAATCCGGTGAATGAGGAATTAAGAGAGTGTACAGCAACTGATGAGGAGAAAGACAGGAGACAGTTGCTGTCACAACAGTTTGCAGGTTAGGGATGGTGGGAGGGATGCACACAAAGACTGAAAGGGGTGGTGGGAGAGGAAAAGAGGCCAAAGCATGGAAACGGTGAAGAGGGCAAAAAGGGAGATGTGCTGAATGTGATGGGGGTGGTAAAAGAGGAGGAAATGTGGACAAAAGAGAAGACAGAGAACAGAGAGTAGAGGGGAAAATACACTGATCATGGGAGGCAGAACAAAGAGGAGAGATGGCTATCGTGACAGGAGTGACAGGAAAAGGCAGGGTTAATCTGGGTGAGTTCACACAGGAGAGAAGACGATAATGGGAGGGAAGGCAGACAGAAGAGAATGTTATAATGGGACAAAGGAGGGACAATAAAGAAGGTACTGAATTGAAGGGAAGGAGGGATTATAGACAGAGGTCTATGAATAGTTGCATTGGATAGGAGAGGAGGGGAAGAGTGGAAGTGGAGAGGGAGGAGAGCAGGTGAAGGGGAGGGTGTAGAAAGAGGAGGTGTGTGATGTGATGAAGGTTGAGGTCATTATAGAGATTCTCTCAGGAGTGAGCTTTGAACCCCTGCCCACTCCTATAAAAATCACTCCCCATGCTGTACCAATGGAACAGGAAGTATAGGGGAGTTTTGAATAACTCCTCCTTACTGCCTCCCTTGCGTGTATTTGGCTTCCCCTCTCTCTCTCTCTCTCTCTCTCTCTATATATATATATATATATATATATATATATATATATATATATAGAGAGAGAGAGATATATAGATTACTGTGCAAAAGTCATAGGCAGTTGTGAAAAAATGCTGTAACGTAAGATTGCTTTCAAAAATAGACATGTTAAAAGTTTTTTTTTTTACTCAATTAACAAAATAATAGTAAGTGATAAGAAGGA
Source organism: Rhinophrynus dorsalis (assembly GCA_037306005.1). Classification (NCBI taxonomy): domain Eukaryota; kingdom Metazoa; phylum Chordata; class Amphibia; order Anura; family Rhinophrynidae; genus Rhinophrynus; species Rhinophrynus dorsalis. The sequence continues at coordinate 159,379,048 of CM074719.1, forward strand.
AAATCTAAGACAAATCAATATTTGGTGTCACCACCCTTCAAAACAGCATCAATTATTCTAGGTACACTTGCACACATTTTGTTAAGAAGCTTGGCAGGTAGGGTGTTCCAAACATCTTGGAGAACCAACCACAGTTCTTCTGTGGATTTAGGCAGCCTCAGTTGCTCCTCTCTTCATGTAATCCCAGACAGACTCAATAATGTTGCGATCAGGGCTTTGGGGGGGGGGGAATTACCATCACTTACAGGACTCCTTGTTCTTCTTTAATCTGAGCATAGTTCTTTGGATGTATGTTTGGAGTTGTTGTGATACTGCAGGATAAATTTGGGGCCAATCAGATGCCTCTCTGATGGTATTGCATGAGGGATATGTATCTGCCTGTACTTCTCAGCATTGAGGAGACCATTTATTCTGACCAATTCTGACTCATTCTTATAACGCTTTTCAGCCCTTCGGCAAACAAACTGCCTTTTGCTACAGCCATATTTTTCTAATTTTGATTCATCAGTGCAGGGCACCTGCTGCCATTTTTCTGTACCCCAGTTCCAGCGTTTTCATGCACAGAGCTTGGACAATACACCTGGAAACCCCTGTATGCCTTGAAATTTCTGATCTTGTGTCTTGTTTTTGTTCTCAGTCTTGCCATGGTGTATGACTTTTGACATTAAGCTGTCTTAAGCAACCTGACCTTGTTAGCTGAGTTTGGCTGTTCCTCATCCAGTTTTATTCCTCCTACACAGCTGTTTCAGTTAATGATTGTGTTTCAACCCACATATTAAATTGATGAACATTATCACGCCTGTTTGCTATAATTGTTTAATCATACACCTACCTATATGCCTACAAAATCCCTGACTTTGTGAAAATGTGCCTAGAATAATTGATGCTGTTTTGAAGGCAAAGGGTGGTCACAGCAAATATCGATTTGATTTAGATTTTTCACCTGTTCACTCACTATGCATTTTGTTAATTGATAAAAATAAACTATTATCATGTCTTTGTTTGAAAGCATTCTTACTTTACAGCATTTTTTCACAACTACCTAAGACTTTTGCACAGTACTGTATAGATAGGTCGATATACTAGCATTTCAGGCATGGCTTCATCCGTGCAGTGAAGCCTTTTTTTTGCCCCACCCCCCAGCTACTGGTCTAGTAGATCACTAAAGGTGACCCAGGGGAGCAACAGGGCTCTCCTGCTTCCATCCTACCCTCCCACATTGAAGTGAAAGGGTTTCCGAACCTTCCCACTCCTACCCCTGCCTCCTCCTGAGCCAGTCAACGTTTCCAACCATGCCCCCGACGGCAAACCAGAAACACTTAGAATTATATATATATACAATTCTGAGACTAGCAGTATCGGCACAGCTTTATCCGTGAAGTTAATAAAACAAATAAAAAAAAAAGTTCCATGCAGTTGTATGTTTGACTAAAGTATACTAGAAAGGAGACCGCTTCTAATGAAAATAGATAAATATAAAATATTTATTTAAAACAAAGAGGTGAAACTGAAGATAAAAATGTATTAACAATAAGGAATAAATGTTAGGATACCAACTCACATAAGAATGTTGGAATATTAACTAGCATAAAATAATATAATATCATATTAAAGGGATAGTAATGTTTCTCAAAAAAAAAGCAGCTCCAATTAATCTTCTTAGTATTTGGGCCATGGAGAGTGTTATTTCAATAACTTCAGAGTTTTAGTTCAAGAGTAATTGAATGATAAATTATCCCCCTCCTGCTCCTTTTACCGAGTGTAAGCCACATCCCCTCAGATGTGGAATCTGGTCCCTTGACCAGACAGATCTCAGCAAGGGACAATCTTCTTTCTGTGAGCATAAGGAAAACATTGCCACTTTGACAACTTTTCAGGTTTTTCAGTTTGCCCACTGAAGATTGTCTCTCTCTGCAGTCTATTAGGACAGTCTTGCTGCTCTGAGGTGAGCAGTGTTACAACAGTAAAAGGGGCAGCAGGGGGATACTTTATCATTCAATTACTTTTGAACTACAACTCTGACAGTATTGAAATAACACTCTCCGTGGCCCAAATGCTATGAAGATATAAAGGTACCAATGATTCTGCTTGCCTGTGATTCAGTCCGGTGGTCCGTGGTCTATGCTGTGGGTAGGACCTGGCCACCTCCATGCTTGCCTCTATTCTGCAGGTGCATGTCTGTGACGTCGCTCTCACTATTTTGTAGCATTAGGCACGGTTGGCCGATGGAGTCCCGCACTCTGACGGCAGCCTTATAGTCTGCCCACGAACTGAGCTTAGTTGCCCTTTTTTTAGCTTTTTCTTCCGTGTATTCTCTGGCTCGATCCCTGGCTTTGTCTGACTATCCGCTCCGGTTTTGACCAGTGCCTCTGTCTGACTACCCGATCTGTGTATGACCCTGGCTTGTCTGACTACCCGCTCTGACCTGACTTTGGCTGTGGCTGACTACCCGATTTGGCTCCTGACTGTGGCTTGTCTAACTTATGCTCTGTGCCTAGTCCCGCTCCTGTCTGACTACCACTTGCCTCAGTCGGCCTCAGAGGGCTCGCTCCATCGACCCATTGCAACAGTTACCTCACTGGTAGTGTTGCATGTTGCCTTTTGCTCTGTTGCCTCTGCACTGTGCTTTTCCAGCAGTTACCTTACCGATATTGTTGGGTGTTACCCTCCGCTCTGTGGCCTCCGCTCTGTGCCAACGCTATACTACCGGGCACTGTTATTCTCACTAGGCTTATCGTTACTCTCTGCCTATGCGACATTCACCTCCCTGGTATTGCTGTAAGTCGCCCAAGGCTACAAGTCTGAGACTGTCCCTCTTTAGGGATCCACCAGTTACGCACTGTCGGACTGGATTCCTGGCACTCCAGGTTTCCGCTCGCTCTGCTAGTTAGAACCACGTCTGGTTCTATATTCAAGTTCTCCTAGTGGACTGGGTACAGCTCAGTGTCAGTCCCTGGGTAGTGGACTAGGCACTGTCCTCATGCCTGTTCCTGTCTTTGTTGTGGAAGTTCTTGCTCTTGCTTATTATTTTAATAAACTGGTTAAATGTATCTGTACCTGTATTGTGTGCTTTATTTACCTAAGAGTCCTGTGACAGAAGAATAATTGAAGCTGCTTTAATTGTGAAACCTTACTGTCCCTTTAATATCAGTGCTGGCCCAGCATTGAATACAAAGTCCCAAAAATACTGGAATACAGATGGACCACAGTATCCCAATATACATAAATAGTAATCGATAAACGGTTTCTCTATAGTATAAAATTGCAATAAAGTAGTCTTTATTGGGACGAAGGGAGTGTTACTAGTGGGGTACCTCAGGGGTCTGTACTGGGGCCCATTCTTTTTAATATTTTTATTACATACATTGCAAAAGGCCTTCAAAGAAAGGTATGCCTTTTTGCAGATGATACAAAGATCTGCAAAAGGGTATACGTTCCTGGGGGAATAACTCAAATGACATAATATGTAGGTAAATTAGAAGAATGGACAAGAGTGCAGCAGCTGCAGTTTAATGTTGATAAATGTAAAAAATGCACTTGGGATGTAATAATCCAAAGGAAAAATATACTATGTGCTGTCAGAGACAACAGAGGAAAGGGATTTGAGAGTAATTATTTCTAATAACTTAAAGGTAGGCAGGCAATGTAACAAAGCGGTGGGAAATGCAAGCAGGGTGCTTGGTTGCATAGCTTTGCGGCATTAGTAGCAGAAAAAGTAGATAAGTTGAATAGTCTCCCAGCAGAAGTGGTAGAAGTTAGTACAGTGACAGAATTTAAGCATGCATGGGATAGGCATAAGGCTGTTCTTAACATAAGACAAGACCAAGGACCAAACGAGGTTTTTACAGTAGAATAATGGGCAGAGTAGATGGGCAGAATGGTTCTTATCTGCTGTCAAATCCTATGTTTCTAGTCGAAATCTTGAAAACTACATCAACTTCAATGAAAATTACAGTCATATAAGTCCTCTTTAAAAATATGTACTCCGTTAGTGGGTAGGTATCTCATCCCCCCGTCTCACCTGTAGTGTGTCTGCGTCTGTCCTTTACATGTTACAGGTCTATTAGTTGCCGACAGAAAAGACCTCTCTGGGCTTACTTGATAATTAACCCCCCGTCCTCCTCCAATGGATATCTGTCTATACTGATGACAATAAAACACATGGATAGCGGGCAGGTTGGTGTTCCTCCCATCTATCTCTCTTCAATAGTAATGTATAGGTCTGTGGGTCCGTTCCATATTCTTCTCAAGTAAACGGTTATATAGTTGGTTTTAATGTGATCAAGTGTTCTCCCCAGATAAATCGATAATAAATCAGGATCAAAGTACATAAAAGAAGGCCAGTAATAAAACTGATAATAAAATCTACATGTTTCGTACTACAACTTGCACTTCCTCAGGCAATCTAATAAAGTGCCATAAAAGGGTCTTATACTGACTATTTACTACCCATTTAAGACTGAGTGATAAACACTCTCTGTGATAAACAGTTTAATTGCTGTTCTACAATCCAATTTCACTTAAGGTAACAAAACATTTCCATTGATATCAGTGAGGCTTCTGGCATTCAAGGAGTTAAAAGCCCCCTTTAATAAGTGGGAACTTGGGGAATTTGAATCTCCCCTATGGTGTAGTTAGTTTGCTTTATGAAATCAGACATTTAGTGTTATAGAGTGCCAGTGAACTTCAAGTTGTGAAGATGCTAGTGAAACTGACATAGTGACATTACCTGCTGTAGTGCTGTAGTTCAGTAATTTCTAGAGCTCACTTTGGCTGATTGTGAGTCAGCAAAAACAACTCATGGAACATTGGCATCCAACATGCAGCCAGTGGGCCAAATGCGTCTTGACTGAGATTTTTAACAAAAACTTTTCCTTACCCTCTGTTCAACATTAACCTTGTGTAACTGACACCCTAACGTTCTCCAGTGAAGTTCAGTCTGTTAAAATCCAGGCCTCATACAGGCCAAGCTGTGTCTAAATTTATAGTGGCTTCCTGAATTAAGGCAACCATTCACCAGGGCTATGTTCTCATGAAGAAGCTTGTGCCTTTTATGGTCACGGCTCATTCCACCAGAGTGGTGGGCACCTCCTGGGCCTACCAAAAACAGACCTATGTGGAGAAGTTGTGAAAAGCGACAACATGGTAGTCTGGTCACATGTTTTTATCGAGTCAATATTCTGCCTTCATCTGAAGCCAGTTTTGAAAAGAAGGTCCTACAGTCCATTGTGCCCATGTAGGTATCCTTGTTATGTTTATTTCGAAGAAACCATCTGTTTCTTATTACTTGGTTTGGTGTGTAGTCCTAAAGTGTTGATCAGATAGCTTTGTTATATCCACGTGGTTCCTATGTTCCACAAAGGGCAAAAGAGAAAAGATGATTTTGTGTACTTATCAATAAATAATGTTCCTGTGTGTATAACACAGGACGTCCATCCTGGAGAAAAATTAATTGTTTGAGTTTCGGGCAGGGGGGTCCTTTGTGTTCTCTGGTTCAGGTGACCCCCTTTTCCTCAATTCTGTGTTTGTGTTTGTGCTCCCTTAACAAATAACTGTTATTCATGCAGAATGTCAAGCGACCTAAGGTTATGTATGACCTGATCCAAAAAGTGACAGTCAACGTTCTTTTTGTCTTGACTTATTCTGCGTGTGCCTTCAGACTGGCTATACTTTGTCTTTTATATCCCTGACAGGGAATACCTTATATTTCTGTTTGCAGGGAGCTTTCTGTCAGGGACTTTGAAAGCAGGGATAGTTGCTACACCGTCCCTGCAGCACTGACTATACTGTAGTGGGGACTGCAGGGTAAGTGCAACTTTTTTTACAGTCACTAATAGAAAGCTCAATGGAAACAGGTTACTCTCAGAGATATAAAATTGTAAACAGGAAAAAGAAGATAAAGATTAAATTATATATACTGTATATATATAATATATAGGCAATTTGGCTTTTCATATTAAACATAATGTGTAAAGTCAAAAAGGAGGATAACTGTCACTTTAACCAGCATTGTAGTATGTATATATATTTTTTTATTTATATAGAGCCAACCTGTGTACGTGGCACTTTACAGGGTACATTTAGCATAGAAGGGGTATATTAAATGCAGTGATTAAGTGCTTATATAGACAATCATAATGGGAACGCCAGGTGAGTATACATTAGGATAAAAAGTCCCTGCCCAGTAGAGCTTACAATCTAAGTATAGGATGAATGGCATTCAGATACAAGCAGGCAGAGGAGGAAGTGCAGTTTTTGATATATGAGATAATATTTCCCTATTACGGTAGTGCTACATTTAAGAGGTGCTCTTTTAACTTGGATTTGAAGTTGTTGAGGGTTGAGGCCTGGCGAATACTGGGTGGTATTAAAGGGGCAGAGAGTCGTACGCAATGCGTGGTGCATAGTGGACGTGCAGGTATATAGCGGGATATCAGCGATGAGATATAAGGTGGGAACAAGTGATAGAGAGCCTTGAAGGTAATAAGAAGGATTTTGAATGTAATACACTGCTTTATAGTAGGTGAGTGCAAACATGTCAACATTCTTTATCCCTGTATCAGTGACTAAAGGTTATAAGATATTTGGCTTTTAACTCCTTGGATACATCTTCAGCACATTTCTTCACAGAGGGGTGAATGTAAGAATTTTCCAGAACAGAGCTACTGGCATTACCCTCTAACTCCATTGGCTATCCTTAAAGGGATAGTAATGTTTCATAAAAACAGCAGCTCCAATTAATCTTCATAGTAATTGAGCCATACAGAGTGTTAGTTCAATGCTGTCAGAGATGTAGTTCAAGAGTAATTGAATTATAAAGTTTCTCCCCTCCCACCCCTTTTACCTAGTTTAAGCTACCTCCCCTCAGATGTGGAATCTGGTCTTAAGACCAGACAGCTCACAGCAAGGGACAATCTTCTTAATGTGAGAACAATGAAAACCCTGCCCCCATTGACAGGTTTTTCACTTATGTTAATTGAAGATTGTCCCTCTCTTCAGTCCACTTGGATACCTCCCTCCTGCTCTGAGGTGAGCAGTGTTATATCATTAAAAGGGGAGTGAGGTGGATACTTTATCATCCAATTACTTTTGAACTACAACTCTGACAGTACTGAAATAACACTCTCCATGGTTCAAATACTATGAAGATTAATCGGAGCTGCTTTTATTATGAAACGTTACTATCCCTTTTGAAAATATGGCCCTAGTACCTGGTCCAGGAGTTGGGAAAGCAGAAACATAGGACACTAAAAAAAAGTGACTGTCAATGTATGTTTAGGGCAGTTGGCGGGAAAGTATAATGAGGCAAATGTATGAATTTGCAATGCATCCACTGCATCCAATGCATTAGTGTCTAACACCAGTGGCTGCAGTAGAGGGTATGCACTACAGTGTATGGCCTTTGTAATGTATATCAGCTTACACACTGCAAATATAGGACTTAAACACCACCAGGCACATAGCATATGCAGGGAAATGGCATATACAATGTATTTCCTCTATGCTTTGCTTTGTACATTGATTAAGGCAAAGTATAGAACAAAGAACCACCATGAAATGCCCACAGGCTGCTCTTTGTCCACACCTTGGAGTAAGCAGCCTTAAGGCAGGGGCGGCTTTAGGTTTTTTGGGGATCTTAAGCAAAAAATACACATGGGCCCCCCTTTACTCCCAGGTCAGTATTTTTAACCCCTTAAGGACCCATGACGGTCCTGTTCCGTCATGGGTTGTTATACCCTTAAGGACCCATGGTGGAACTGGACTATCATGGAATTCCGGCTCCCCTCGCAGCTGCACTCCATTTGGGGAGTCCGGAACCCAGCCGCGGAAAAAAAAAATGCTCCGTGGTCCTTAACCCCTTAAGGACCCATGACGATCCTGTTTTGTCATGGGTTGTTATACCCTTAAGGACCCATGACGGAACTGGACTGTCATGGAATTCCGGGCTCCCCTCGCGGCTGCACGCCATTCGGGGAGTCCGGAACCCAGCCCCGAAAAAAAAAAAAATGCTCCGTGGTCCTTAACGGACCGCAAGGTGCATGCGCGGCCCGTCGTTAAGGGGTTAACGGACCGCAAGGTGTGTGCATGGCCGGTCGTTAAGGGGTTAATAAGACATTGCCATCTTATTTTGTTTACATGCAGTAGTGCTACTGTATAAGCTGTGCAGGCCCCTCTGATCAAGTCCTTAAGCAGCCATTTATTCTGTTGATATTGTAGCGCCATCACTGCATTAAGGGGGAGGAAATCTGGCATACATAGCTTAATAAATTAACATTAGGTGGTCATAGGGACTCCAGATTGATTCCTGTGTTATATGTAGAGCAGAATCGATTGTATACATTCACCCCTAAGTGTTGAAAATGTCTCCAGCACCCAAGGGGTTAAAACAGGGATTGGCAACCTACACAATTTTTTTACTGAAAAACTGTACCTAATTTCTTTTCTAGGTAATGACATGGGCTGGAACATATGATCCAGAAAGGCAAAGGAGTAAGGTAATTACTCCATATTTTTTCCTTCGATAATTATTTGATGATGTATGTGCATTTAAATGCATTCAACATAAGAGCTCCTAGCAGCTATGTATTGAGTTTCACAATGCTGCTTTCCCTGAGCTTTCCTGGAGTTGACAGCTTGCATTGTGTGCCATCAGAGTACTTTTAGACTGGCTATCAAAACAGGCATTTGAGGGATAACTATAGAGCCTTTCTTCTTAAAGGGAAACTTTCAATTGAAAAGAAGTAGATTTAAAACACTTTATATATCCTAAGATAGCCTGTATCACTTGTATTGTATGCCACACACAGGGCAAAATGCACAAAGAAAAGAGGAGACATTCTGCAACTGCAACATAAAAGAGAAAAAAATAATCTTGATTTAAATGGAACTTTTAACCCCTTAAATACTCGAGAGGTCTCCAACTCATTGCTTCGTAATGTATTGGAGACCACACTAGTATTCAAAGAGGTTTATTAAAACCAATCTGATTAAAATCTGTAGAAATTCTGGTGTTTTTTAATCTAACCCTATACTGTGGTAGTTTACTCCAGAATTTCTCATTTTCCCCTCAGTCTCGTTGATTCAAGTTTGTTTATTCAAATGATTAACCCTTTGAATACCAGAGGGGTATGCAAAGGGTTAAAAGCCATCACATCATGTTTACTTCATAATGACTCCACTCTTTTTGTGCTTATGACCCTAAGTTTATTTCCATAAACAGGACACCAGCTGGACACACTGCACTAGAAGGAAGACTCCATGTTTCTCCACCCTTTAGCATCAATGATGCAGTTACGAACATAAATTTAGCACCATCCTGATATTGTGATTTTTTATTATTTCTTTTATAATCAAAATCTTATTTTGGTGCTATAATGTGCCCACAGTGGATGACAGTTTAAAAAATAGCACCGGGGGAAGGACAGTGCTTAGTGCATGTCTATAAATGTAAAGGAATGGGGTCACATGTGGAGCAAAAGTGGAAGAAATCTGGGGAAAATTAAGTAAAGATTTCAGTTGATTTCTGTGTTTGAGACCTTTCCAGTATTGACTGTTTGAGTGTCAGTGGGGTATCCAATGCATTGCTTCAACAATTGGTTGGATATCCCTATAGGGATCAAAAGGTTAAAGGGCTATAAATCAGTTGGAGTTTGTATTTGTCCCCTGTGGTGTGGTTAGTTTGCTTCGGAATTGCTCCACATTTGACTATGCACATTTCCCAAAATTTTCTTAGATGAGGAGCAGACTTGGTTCTTTTCACAGAGACTGAATCTTAGCAGCACCTGTATGCATTACACCCTTCCCTAGCAAAAGTATGTTTGTGAGGGTGTAGTCTTGGCTGTCATGTGGTCCAGCTAATGGACTGCATTTTAATATGTGCCGTGTATGTCACGTATCGTCTTTAGGGCTGGAACAAGGGAGATCCAGTTCTACCCATCAATAGGTTCAGCCATTGTATTATCTCTGGACAATTCTGGTCAGCACTAAGCAGTCAAATATTGTGTTGCAGTGTATGTATGTGCCTGTGTACCAGTGTTTGCTCACCACTTACCATATGCTTGGCATATACATTAGATAATACAGTGACAGGCATCCAGATTCACCATAAAGGTAAGATATGTAGACTATGGATAGAAATTCTAAATAGAAAAAAGTAGATTCACCCCTTGTATGCTAGAGAAGTCTCCAAAGCATTGCTTCACCATGAAAAAAAAGAATATAATCTCATCTTCCCACTGCAGTTCTTTTTAAGGTGAGCAACCCAGCTGTGAATGGACTGAAGGGGGCTGCACTGGAGTAACATATACAGCACTCAGCCCTGCTCAGATTTGTTTCACTGTTTTAGTGCTGGATTGCTCACCTTTGCTTATCTTATAGGGAACACTGCAGCCTGAGGGCCACAAGAGATGCATCTGGGGACCACAAGTTGCTATTTGCATTAAATGGCATCTTACATGTAAAACAATGCATTGGAGACCTGTCTGGCATTCAAGGAGTTAAAGTACACCATTATCCAGAGTGTAACTTTACAGACAATGGTTACAAAATTATCTCTGTGCGCAGACATCCTTAACCCTTTGAGTGCCAGAGGAGTGTACAACACTTTGCAAAGGAATGCATTGCACGCCTCTCTTGTATTCAAAGTGTTAAAGCATAGCTGACTATGACCCATGCAATGTATGTGTTTGTTGTTTCAGATTGTGATGGCAGATGAGATTAAAAATCTGAAGTGGTACCCATGTGTTTATCTCGCAGTGTCCCTGTTTCCTCTACTAAACAGGTCAGTACAGAGACTTCTACTATGAGTGTGGAAACAGGCAAATAAATAAACCTTCATATAAAATTACTGAGCGTGCCTGAATCCGGCCCAACGTGGTACAGAATTCTGGTGTGAACCAACTGTACCATGGGGATGAATAAAAATGGCCATTGGTTTAAAATTGGCCATTGACCCTTTTAGTGGTGACAGAGGAGTATGCAAGTTATTACTTTGCAATGTTTTGCACACCCCTCAGGTAATCAAAGGGTTAACCCCATGAATGCTAAAGACATCTCCAGTGCAGTGCTTCACAAGTGTTTAAATGTCTCATGAAAATATACGTTGTTTTAAATGAAAGGTTTAACCATTTAATTGCTTTGCAGTTCATTGGCGGCCTCTTTAGCATTCAAGTAGTTAAACGCCTGCAAAAGTATGTGAGAGGCTCAGAGGACAGCTAGTCTCCAGTCAAGAGCATCACGTTAGCGGTCTAGTACAATTGTAGAGGAGATGTTTCCATGTACATATTAGAATAACGTCACCCAAAATGGCGATTCCAAAGTGAATGGTAAGTCCCCTCTGAACGGAAAGTACTAGCTAACCCCTGAAATACCAGCTGATCATGGGGACTTTTTGTCCCCTGTGGTGCAGTTGGTTTTGCCCATGAATTGCTCCACTTTTGTCTTTGTACATATGCATGAGTGGCATTTAAAATAATTACTTATAGCAAAGCAATGTCTCAGCACCCAGCATGATGTCCTACTGATAAAACTTTTTAAGTTCTCTATGATATCACTTTATTGTGAACGTCTATGGATATTTAGTGGAGTGGGAGGGTATTTATTCCTATGTACTTATTTTTCATTAGACACCCTGGACAGACTGATCAGGTTTTTAAACATTATAGAATTCCCCACAAGCCCTAAGAAGGGGAATCATGTCAGGGCTGTGGGGGGGTCAAAGAAAGCTTGTAAGGGGTATCTGCCCCTTTAATGTTTAAGAAGGGGTGGGGCATGGGAAGCAATATAAGGGGGACACTTGGAGCATCACTTCCTTTTCAGAAGTGAACACCAAAAGTATCGGATCGGCTTACTTGTGCTGTCTTCCATGGAGTCATCTGCTTTTCTGTTGGCTGAAGTCCGGCGGTGGTGATTGGATGCGGTAGCAGCTTTCTTGGAGGATGGATTCTACTGGCGTGTCTTCGGCAGGGGTGGCCGCCTGGCTTACGGGGAGCATCCGGACGCAGCCACCTGAACGACTGAGCCTTGGGACGGACAGTGGAACATTCCTCAGCCTAGCCCAGCCGGCTTTTGGAAGCAGCGGGTCCCCTTTTCTGGCTCCAGTTTCCTGATGCAGGTGTCTGTTGCAGCTCTGCAGCCCTCCAGATGGACTGGGGTTCTGGGCGCGCTTCGGCGCGTGGGCGGTGCCGTTCCCTGTCAGCTGAGTCTGCTGGTTGGCAGGTGCCCGATTGTTTTCCTTTCCTCCTTTCTGTCTCCCTGTGTCCTGTTGCCTCTTTTCTGTTCTCCTGTTTTGCCTGCCTCAGCTTCTGGTGGCTCTGTTTGGCTGCTTTTGTCTTCCTTGTTTGTTTGCTGGTTTCCCTGTTCTCTCTCTTGTTCTGCTGCCCCTCCCCCCTCACTTTCCTTTTGCCCCTGTTCCTGGCTGCTCTGTCTGCTCTCTTCTTTCCCCCCCCCCCGTTTTTTCCTTCTTGGTAGGTCCTGTGGGCTTTCTTCTCTTAATGTTTGGGTCTGTTTGTCCTGCTGTGGGTGCTGGGTGTGCTGAGGGTGATACTCTGGGACCCTGTCCTGGTGATGTGTGGTTGCAGGGCTCTACCTGCTGTGTTGAGTATATAAAAAAAAAAAAAAAGGTCAAAATGACTGACGAACTATGTTTCTGTGTGTGTGTGTATATATCTGGAAACTATATATATATGTGTGTGTATATGTAGATGACAAAATGTATATTTGTGTGTGTTTATATTCTAGGTAAAACTATGTGTGTGTTGATATATGAGAACATGCATATATGTGTGTGTGTATATATATGAGAACTTATATTTGTGTGTGTGTATATATATGAGAACTTATATTTGTGTGTGTATGTATATGAGAACATGTATGTATATGAGTGTGTGTATATATCTGTGAACATATGTATGTGTGTGTGTGTGTATGTATATGTGCACATATGTATATGTGTGTGTGTATTTATATGTGTACATGTATATGTGTGTGTGTGTGTATGTATATGTGAACATGTATATGTGTGTGTATGTATATGTGTGTGTGTATGTCTATGTGAACGTATATATATTTGTGTGCGTATATATGAGACAATATGTGGGTGTGTATATTTATATGACTAAATATGTATGTGTGTGTACATATGGTACGAAATATTTGGTGTGTGTATATATATATATGTCTATGTGTGTATATATATGTATGTATATGTATGTATGACCAATATGTGTATGTGTGTGTGTGTATATATATATATTTGGAACAGTATATATGTGTTTGTGTATATCTCATGAAATTAGAATGCATAATAACGGCAAACGGGCATTGATGGTGCCGGTGGCCTGCACGGGCCTGGCTATAAAAAAAAAAAAAAAATTCAATTAAGGCATGAATACTTATTTTAAAAATAAAATAATATTTAGACAGGGTGTGGGGGCCTTGGGTGCCCCTGGTGGGTTTTTTGTTTTTCTTTTCCTTTGTCCTAGGTGCTGTTTCCTGTTCGGTGGACTGTACTGGCGAGTGGGGTTTTTTGGAGCCCCTGGTTTTGGTTCCCCTTTTTCTTTTCCAGGGTTTACCTGTGTGTCGGATTTCTTCTGCTGGAGCTGATTCTGGTGTGGCATGGATGGGTGCCTCTGCTGCGCTGGCTGCTACGCAGTCTGTACCTCCCATTGTGTGGTGGCAGGTATGGGATTGCCTGGGGCAGTGATTCTCTACCTGGGGTGCCGTGGCACCTTGTGTTGGTTTCCCTTTTCTTTTCAGGGTTCACCTGGGTAGCGGAGTGCTTCAGCTGGTGAGGAGCCTGGTGTGGCACTGATGGGTGCCTCTGCGGAGATGGAAGTTACGCAGTCCGTGCCTCCCGTTGCGATAACAGGTACGGGATTGCCTGGGGCCGTGATTCTAGGCCAGGGTGCATGGCACTGTGGTGTGCCGTGGGGATCAGCTTGGGGTGCCCCATGTTCTCTATGTTGATGTTGACACACTATGTGTATATTTAATTGTGTTTATGTTGTGCGCAACATGTTTAGTTTGTTTTTCTTGTTGTGCAATGTAATAATACTGTATAATTATGTATTATTCCCTTCAGTATGCGTTTGTTATATTACATTAACAGTTTGGCTGCAGTCCCTGGTGTTGGGGGTCTGGGTTAGTCTAGGTTTGGCATGTTGGGAGCTCTCGGGGACCAGGGAGCGCAGGGGTGATCCCCCCTCTTGCTCCTGGTGGTGGTGGGGGGTGTTTCTGGGGCTGGTCTTGTTTCTACTGGGGCGCCCGTTGCAGGTGCTGGTGTGGTTATTCCTTCGGCTGCTTCCCAGTTATTGGGGTTAGGGGCTGCGGCTGGGTGTTCACTCTTTTGGGGGGGTTCCCATGGCGGCCGTTGGACTGCCTATTTTTGCTGGGCCAGTCCTTTGGGGCTACATTTGAGGGTTGAGGTTCGGGAGAAGTTTTGAAGGTTGTCATGGTTTGGCTGATTTCGTCACACGCTATGCTGTTGATTACTGCTGCCTTTCCTTCCCTGGTGGGCTGAGTCGGCTGGGGTTGACCAGACTGCCTTGATCTCTCGGTTGACATGGTTGCGCACCTGCTTGTTTCTCAGCCAATCCCTTCCAGGCTGTTTCACACAGCTGGCTCCCTTCCTCCTTGCCCTTATGTTTGCTTCGGTGCGAGGGCATTTTCCTGCGTCTAATTATATGTGCATGACCTGCCTTCCTCTGACGTCCCTTCTGACTCCTGGCTTATTCTTGCTGTTGCTGATCTCTGAATTCCTGATCCTGGCTTGTCTGCGTACCTGCATAGGTTCCTGACCCCGGCTTGTCTTTTGGTCTATGCTCCTGGATTGCGGTTTTGCTTTGGTTGTTTCACTAAGGGGTTTTTTTTGCACTTTACATTTGTCTGGTTCCTGGCCTTCCAGAGGAGCAAATTTGTAGATATTTATTCTCGGCTTTCCTTGGAAGAGGCTCCTCCGGACCGGGATATTCAGACTGCTGCTGGGACGCAGGCGGTGAAGATGTGGTGGTATTGGAGGATACTCAAAGTTTTCAGGGATTGCTTTTGGGCGTTTTTTCAATTCTTGCTAGCGTGTTAGGTGGGCGTTTTCTGCAGCGTGCTCCTCCTTGTTCTGTTACTAGGCCATGATTTGGCACGCCTGCTGGATTTCTGGGGCTCGAATAGGGTGTTGGATTTGTGTACAGTGGCGGCGTGTTCTTTGCGGTTCGGGTCCTTGTTTGGGCTGGATTGGGTTGGCCTCTTTGGCCTGTGACTTGGGGTCTTCCGGTTTGATGAGGGACCTGGTTTTTCCTGGAAGTGTTTCCTATTGTCATCGCTTTTACTTTGTGGGTTGTCAGGATGCAGAATGGTAAGGTTGTTTTTTGTACTCTGACGCTATGGGGGTGGTGCTGGCGGTTCATAACTTGTTTTCCTCTTCTGTCCCTGTTCTGTCTGCTTTGTTGTTCGGGGCTATCTGTCTGAGTCCTGATATATCTTTATGGGAGCGGTGTGTGCCTGGGTTCTGTATGTGGCTGCTGATGCACTTTCTCGATTCCTGGTCGTGGAGTTTGGTAGGCATGTCTGGGGGCGACGGCTGTGGGGTACGCCTTGCCCTGACCACTGGTGGGATCTTGGTGGTCTACAGTTGTATCCGGGGGAGGTATTCATTGGCTCCAGCCTCTTTGGCAAGGTGTGCGGTTGCTTGGGATGAGTGGATCAGTTGGAGGCTGTGGTGGGGGATGCTGTGAGGATTGATGGGGTGTTGTGGTTGGTACTGGAATTGGTTTGATCGGGGTGTATTCCCGGCGGCTATTGGGGGGCCGGGTGTCTGGGTTGGCTTTTGGGTTGTTGCGGGGGGACAGATTGTTCATAGGAATTTGGGGTGTGCAAGTCTTTGCGGTCTTGACTGGTGGTGGTGCAGTCTGATACTCGGCGCCTGGTTTCGTTCTCACTCTTGCAACAGTTATCTTCCAGGTGTTTGCTCGGCTCATTATGGTCAGTATTTGGGGTGGCTTTTTGTTTTGCTTTTTTGTGGCTCTGCGTCTGGGGGAGTTGTTTAGTTCTTTTCAATTCAGTCCCGGTGTGTGTTTCTGGATTTTGTGCGTTTGCTTCTGGTTCTCTCTCGTTTCATATCCGCCGCTTCGAGAGGGATGTCTATGGTTCTGGGGTTTGGGTGACTGTTTTCGGTGGCGGGTTTGGATATCATTGGGGCTGCTATGAAGGCGGATATGACTGGTTTGGGTACTGAGTCTGTTTGCTGTATCGGTCGGTGGGAGTCCGCACGGCTTTCTCTTATGTTAGGCCGGACAGGATGGTTGGGTGTTGAGTTGTAGTTTCTGTTGCTATACTGTGTTTTTTGTTTTCTGTTCAGGTCACGGCCTTGTTGCTGCTGGATTGTTGGCCACTTTCGTTATTTGGGTGTGATGGAGAGCGGCGGATTGTGGTGGTGGGTGCTGCTGTCTTTCGACCCTTTGTTTTTTCGTTGGTGTCCTGGTTTGTCTATCTGGGTCCGCAGTGGTCTCGCTTTCTTCCTGAGGTTGGTTGGTACGTTTAGTGTTCCCCCTTGGGTTCTTGTGGTGCACTTGTGGGGGTAATGACCTTGGCTCTGGCCCAGCTTGGCTTTTGGTGCGGCCATTCATGGGAAATTTTTCTGTTCTCCTTTGCCATTTCCCTAGGCTGGTGTTCCGTGGCCAGTGATTATTCCATGCCAACGCTGGGTTGGTGACAGGGATCGCAGGGCATTGGAAGTACCGAATTTGTCTGACTCGACGCATGTTGAGTGTGTCATTCACAATTGGGGGTTGTCTGTGCAACATTCTGTTTTTGTGGATTCGTCTTTTCCTTGTTTAGGTCAGATGGGGTGGCTCACTGTGAGGTTGGGCTACATTTTCTTTTTTCTTTTCGTTTCACTTTGGACATTTGGGGGGGGGGGGTTTGGAGCAGGCCATAGCTTTCTATGGGGGGAAGGGCCTGGCTGCGTAGGATGTACGCATCAGGCCCTGTGGCGCTTTTGGCCCTTGCCAATAGGAAAAATGGTACATCATGTTTGGAATGCATGGTTAACAGGTGGATGTCAGGCCAGCGGCCTTGGGCATTAAGCACCCGGACCACGGTCGCGGGTTGTGGTCACCGCCCCTCATTGAGCTGCACAGACCAGCTAATGGGGTGTGGTGGAATGGAGGAAAAGATGGGTTGAGCCTTTTGGGGCTCAGTAGGGTGGGCATAAGTTTATGCCTAGCATTTGGCAAGGGCTTAAAGTTGTGGTGGTTATTAAATTTTAAGTTAATAAAGCTGTGGCCTGGTTTTTACATCCAAACAAGTTGTGTGTGTCTTTATTTGATCTATACCACATGCCCTAGACAAGAATTCCCCACAAGCCCTAAGAAGGGGAATCATGTCAGGGCTGTGGGGGGGTCAAAGAAAGCTTGTAAGGGGTATCTGCCCCTTTAATGTTTAAGAAGGGGTGGGGCATGGGAAGCAATATAAGGGGGACACTTGAAGCATCACTTCCTTTTCAGAAGTGAACACCAAAAGTATCGGCCCTCCCTCCCTCCCTGTATTTGGGTTTTATTGTTAGTTTGGGGTTTGTTTTCTGGTGGGTTTTGGGTCATGAAAGTACCTGGGTTTACTTTGTTTGTCACAGCTTTTGGCGCTTTTGGCCCTTGCCAATAGGAAAAATGGTACATCATGTTTGGAATGCATGGTTAACAGGTGGATGTCAGGCCAGCGGCCTTGGGCATTAAGCACCCGGACCACGGTCGCGGGTTGTGGTCACCGCCCCTCATTGAGCTGCACAGACCAGCTAATGGGGTGTGGTGGAATGGAGGAAAAGATGGGTTGAGCCTTTTGGGGCTCAGTAGGGTGGGCATAAGTTTATGCCTAGCATTTGGCAAGGGCTTAAAGTTGTGGTGGTTATTAAATTTTAAGTTAATAAAGCTGTGGCCTGGTTTTTACATCCAAACAAGTTGTGTGTGTCTTTATTTGATCTATACCACATGCCCTAGACATGTGGTGTTTCTATATTAGATTGTTCTTCTAGCGGATCAGTACTTCCATTCCTGAGTACTTATTGCTTGAGACACATAGATATGCTGGTTACCTTTTGTTGTTTATAACATCCTCAGTGAGAGTCTATTAATTACCGTGTTCATATTATCAGTGATCCAGTTTGTTAGTGTGGGGAGAAAGACAGGATTTTGGGACTGTATCCAAGCTTTACAAGCTGTATCGATATTTACTGGTCTTTGACAAATAGTGATAATTGTTCCCTATTAATGTCTGAGAGCTGATACATTTTTTGTGTATTAAGTTAGTGGTTATTTATATTGCATCAATTATATTAGACATTTTAGTGGTACCGTACCATAAGAACGGTGTTGTTTTTAATATTGTGAAATATGTGTGATTCTGTTTGTTTCTGACATTTTTATGTGCCACACTTTATACTATTTAACAAGCAGAGAGTTTTTCTTCTTTTTACATCTGTGGTGAATTAGATAATATATTATAGGTTATCAGCCTGAGCGCCAAGATAAGTATCTATATGAATTTATTATTGATGTGATGATCTGGTGACAAATCTAGATCTGGGCTACTAGGTTGATAATCTATATATAAAGATATATTATGTAGTTTATTTTTAATACCGTTTTTTGTATTACCTCCATTTTGGCACCACCATCAGTAATATATTAAAAAACATGTATTGGTGGTGGTGTCATGTTGAGTAAACAAAGGCACTGCCACTGCTGGTAAGTGTTTTTCCAGATTTATTACTGTTTAAACAGTACATTAAAAGTGCCCTCTAGTGACCAGCTTTCAGACAGTTATTCTGTTGCATTCTATGAGAAATGTGAGACACCTACAGTTCTCTGTACAATGTTATATTAAGATCTTTATCATTTACCTGTTAAAGGAGCAGTAAACTTTTTTTATGAAAACACATATTTTATAGAGCATTTCCTGCTGAATAAAACAAGGGTACTCCCATCGCTGTCAGATGTTTTATTCAAAATGTATAGCAGTTTAAATAATCAGGAAGTGAATTTACTGTGTTTACTTCCTGATAGTTCTAACAAACAGGAAGTGACAGGCAGTTTCTATCACATTCTATGGAGAGAACTGTATATCTGACTTTTCAGACTTTTCTCTCCAATAGAATCTAACAGGAATTAGAATTTGACCACTAGAGGGCACTGCTAATGTAAAAAAAACACGAGTTTAAACTGTAATAACTCTGGAAATATAAATCTCTTGGCAGTGGGAGTACCCTACAATATATATTTTTTCATAAAAAAGTCTAGTGCTCCCTTAACTTGAACTTTCAGAAAGTTATTCACTTCCAAATAAATTGAAACTGTTAAAACATTTGAATAAAACAAATGCCAGCACTAAGAGTACTTTTCTTTTACTCAGGAAAATCCCCATAACATATAGCTTTTCAATAAAATGTACTGCTCCTTTTTAAACTTTTACTTAGCACTGAAGACTGATAACTACATTTTATTCCAAATATTTTAATAAGACAAATTAAAGTCTCTGTAAATTTACAGACATGCCTTCAACATTAGACAGTAACTCAATACATATATATACTTCCATCAATAAAAATGACATTTCAAATAATGTTTAAACAGTTTTACAAATTGTAAAATATTTGCACTTAATTAAAATAAACGACCTCCTTAATTAAGCTGGCTATATCAAAGACCAATCAGCACTGGAACGCTAAAAGTTACAGATGTATTGTCTACTCAGAAGGCTTTGAGGTATGACATCTATTGCAAGGGAAAAGGCCTCAGTAGAGGAGTACCTTATCTTCAGAATGTGTGCCTGTCCTGATAAGAGAATGAGAGAATAATCTCCAAACACACTTGTTTGCCTATCATTGAGGATGCAGTGGTGGTGTTGCTGGGCTACCATGCAACGCCTGAATAACTCAATGGAACTCTGAGCTTTTTCCCATCTGAAGCCATTATTGTCAAGACTGTTTTGACAATTCCCAAGCAAAAGTATGTTTATCTTTGAATGAGATGGACAGAGGTTCGAGAGGGCATATAGGCTGATATATCCAGAGTGGCCACATGTTTATTGTGTTTGTGGAAGAGAGATTCAACATTAAGACTGATGTGCCAAAGCAGACTAGGGCAATCCTGGAGCAAATCAAGTGCAGTCTAGTAGAAAAATGAAAATACCTGAAATTACAATTGTTTTAAATGGGGCTTTTAATACCTTGAATGCAAGGGAGTTATCTAATGTATTGCAAAGACCTCTATAGCATCCCAGGAGTTAAAAATGCCAATTAAAGGGATAGTAATACTTAAAATGTAAAAAATAATATGTTGTGGAGTTTATCCCCCTGTGTAAAACAAGGGTACTCCCGCTGCTGAAAGGTGTTTTATTCAATATCACAGTGGTGCTGTTGCTACACAATCCTATGGAGATTAATGGTCCCAGGACCAGAGCTGTCCATAGGATAGTGTATCAACAGCACCACTGTACAATTTCAGGCCACTGTGATATTGCACCTAAAAAATTCAACTTTGAGCTGTAATAACTTTTGAATAAAACACCTTTCAGCAGCGACAGTTCCCTTGTCTTACTCAGGGGGATAAACCCTACAACATTGTTTTTACATTTTAAGTATTACTGTGCATTTAAATCAATAGAAAATTTCACCCACCACATATGCTGCTGTTGCTTTGCTTTAGAATGGTAATAGTTCTATTTTATTTTCAGTATAGAAAATGAATATGCATACCAGAGATCTTCAAAAATCATAAGACGTTTGAAATATTAACCCTTACATTTCCAATAATTTAGCTTTGAGGTGATATGTTTACTTGTTATAACATAGTTCTTCAATAATCTGTCCCCAAGGAAATGTTAACATTGCATAATATAAAGTGGCATTGTCACTTGTCAGTGGAAGTTGAAGGAAATGGACATTTATAAGATAAAAAGAAAAAGAGAGACATGAAGCATGCATGTTTATAGAGGTAAAAGTTCTACTTTAACTCTCTAAGTTAAAAACATATAAATCAATTAATGGGACCAGATTGGAGGCACCCAAATTTATTGAAGGAACAAATGAGTGTTTTTGCAAAACATTTAACAGAATTGTTCTATCAGTCATTATTGTCAGGAGCAGTTCCAGAATATTGGAAGGTAGCAATTCACCCAACAGGTAGCAGGGAAGAGTCTGGCAACTACAGACCCGTAAGTCTGTAGTGGGAATATTAATGTAACCCATGTTAAAGGAAAGAATTGTTAAATATCTGAATTTAAATGGATTGCAAGATACTAAACCGCATGGGTTTGCTGCAGGGAGATCTTGGCAGACTAAGTTTATAGAATTCTTATCACTGGGTAAGTGAAATAATAGACATGGAGTGTAGTAGCTGTAGCTTATCTAGATTTCAGTATGTCGCTCATAGAAGACTCATTAATAAATTGCAGTTTTGAGGTCTGGATATAAAAATAGTTGAATTTGATAAGGCAATGTCTGAGTGACAGGAGACAGAGGGTTGTATTTAATGGAGCATATTGAGAGGAAAGCCATGTTATTAGTGAGGTACCTCAGGAATCTGTACTGGAGCTCGTTATTTTTAATATTTTTATTAGTGATATTGCAAGATATTCAAGATAAGATATGCCTTTTTGCAGATTATACCAAGATTTGAACAGGGTAGAGATTCATGGGGGAGTAAGCCAAGTGGCAAATTATTTAGGTGAATTAGAAGAATGGAAGAGTATGGCAGCTTCAGTTTAATGTTGATAAATGTATGAACTTGGTACATAAAGATCCAAAGGTAGAATATAATATTAAGTATGCTGTGCTGTCAGTGACAACAGAGGAAAGGGACCTGGGAATATTTCTGATGACTTAACCCTTTGAGTGCCATAGAGGTATCTAGTGCATTGCAGCACAATACATTGGATGCTATTCTGGTACTCGGAGGGTTAAAGCTAGGCAGGCAAAACAGTGGGGAATACAAACAGGGTGTTGGTTGTATAGCTAGAGACATTAGTATAAGTAAAAGGGAGATGGTCATGCCACTCTACAGATACCCGGTTAGGCCTCACCTAGAGTACTGTGTACATTACTGGTAACCCTGTCTCCAGAATGATATAGATATTCTAGCAAGAACTCAGAGAAGGGCTACTAAAATAGTGAATGGTTTACAGGATAAAAATCAGGATACATTAAAGGATCTCAACTTATGTAGGAGAGAAGAGAGAGAGGGAATATGACAGAAACTTTTCAAATACATAAAGGGATTCAACAAAGTGCAAGAGAGAAGTGCAATTCATTGGAGTAGAAATGTTAAGACAAGAGGTCATAGTGTAAAACTACACTGAGGGACTGAGACTTAGATGTGATGTAAGAAAGTTTTAATTCACTGAGAGGGTGGAATAGCTTACCCTTAGAAGTTGTGGAAGTTAATACAGTGATGGAATTAGCATGCGGGGGGAAAGCATAAGGCTATCATGAACATAAGACCAGTCCAAGGACCAGATAAGGTTTGAAGATTTTACAGTAAGAAAATTGGGCATACTAGATTGGCAGAATGGTTTTTATCTGCCATCTGATTCTGTGCTCAGTGGGAGCATCGATCTTGAAAGATGATCAGTTTAAGCAGCTTATTACTGATTGGCAGGAAGTGGAAAGTGGGAAGGCTAGCTGAGTGAAATGTTAGTATCTGGTTGGCATGCCAGTCAGTACTGTCTAATTTGCAAAAAAACTGACAAACCAATAACGCTAAATCTCATATATATCATATATCATAAGATATGGTTTTAAATAAAAAAATGCTAACATAACTATCGATGATTTGCCATCTCTTTCAAAATCACCTAAATTGTTATAAGGTGTTAATTTTACTCTAAATACACATAAGAAAATCAGGATTTTCCTCAATGCCTCAACAATAGTAAAGGCATCAACCTGAAAGATTCAGCAACAGCATCCAGTCAGTTCAGAGCATGTAGTAAATGACACTGAGAGTTCCTAGTAGTATTCACAAACTGTAGGTCTGAAATCTGTTAAAAGGTGGTCACTCCTATCCGTATAATATATTGCTTCATTTAGATAGGGGCACTGATTACCAATGAAATTGAAATACTGGGAAGCAGGAGATGTAGAGCTTTCAATATTGCACCAAGCAATGGGCTGTCTGAGCTATGTAAATGGTTACAGCTCTGTAGTGATGGATCATGTTGGTAGCACATTAGATGGATATAAAAGGAGTCTGTTGGGCAGACAGGGTTTTAACTGTGAAGGCATTTAACACTACTCTTTCAGCTATGGCATCCTTTATGACATGCTAGGGCAAGAATATAATCAATATGAGAAGAGCAAAATCGTTAAACTGCAGCAGGTTGTATTGCCCATGTTAGCCATTTCCATGCAGGTTGGCTGTGATGTCAGAATTGTGTAGCAGTGTTGGTCACATTGGTATATTTCGGCTAAAGAACACCAAAGAACTTAGTGGCCAGGGACTGGCTTACTACGTTGCATCACATGTGTTTAGGTCTGTCAACTAAAGAAATTGGCACTACACAACCTCTTTTAACAATGAATATACTTCAAGGTGACTTTCAGAGTGCCACTTGTACAGCTGTGTTGACCCACACATTATACATTACTTACACAACAATCAGTCTCCAGAAGAGACAACCATGCCAGTCTACCATGTTCAGGATCCTTATCCTTCTGCCTTGACCTTCTGTTTCTTTACTCGCTCAAGAACATATGATGCCTGTCCTGACTTCTGGCTAACTTGACAACATTTCTAGATTTCTCCTTTATACTGTGATGTTTGGGGGACTCTGCTGAAGTCTGAATGGCCAGGCAAAAACCTAGGGTCTCCACCCCTGAGGGAGAGTAGTTGCATCATTGTAGACACCCATCCATCAGATTGTTCCAACTTATTCTGTAGCACAGATCCCCTCCTTGAACCTAAGGCCTTGTCAGGGGTGATTTTCTTAAAAGGAACATACCAGGATACTTTGTCCTTGGTGGAAAAAGTGACAATGAAGTCTGTTGAGTCACGGATTAAAGGTACCAGGTCACTGACCTAGCATGACCTGGCTAAAAATCAGTTGTGAGCTTTGTTATTTAACGGTCTTCTCAAAGGATTCACCCATGAGACTGGTACGTAGCCCAGCAGGAATGGAAATTTTTGCTTTTCACTGATAAGTCATGGTTCTGTCTAGGACATCGTGATGGCCAGATAATTGTCTGAAAGAGTGCTAATCAGCAGCCTGAGGAAGCATGTATCATCCAGTGCCACCTGTTGTCTGTTCCCAGTAAAATGGTGTGGGATGACATCATGAATGGCAGATGCATATACCAAGCACACATTCTAGTCACTCTTATGGCCCGTAATATGTAGACCTGGTTGTATAACCTGTCTTCAGTCCATTTCTCCAGAATGTTCCTTGCGCTTTACTGCAGCAGGACAATGCTCACCTGCACATCGTACATTACCATGAAAAACCTATGTGGCATGGACATATTAGGGGTTATGCACTAAGGTGTGATAAAGAGGTGATAATGCAGACATAACTTCTACAGTGATATCACTACTCCAGTTCCTATGTTATTCTATGGAGCCTATGCACCAAGATCTCCAAAGTTGGAAAAATCTTAGTGCATTGACTCGATAGAATAACATAGGAATTGGAGAAGTGATATCACTGGAGAAGTCATCTCCACTTTATCACCTTCTTATCACACCTTATTGCATCTTCCCCATTGTTGTGTGGCCCTGCGCATTCTAAGGAATTTTCCTCCATCGAGCACATATGGACCACAAGGGTCGCAACCACAGCCGGAACCATTCTGTAGCACTCTGTGAGTCTAGTGTACCATCGTCAATTCTGCATTAACTAACATTGCACCATAAAGAATTGACCATCATATTGATTGTATGTCTTCTGTCATTATTTAGCCTGTATCGAGTACTGAGGACGGTGTCCATATTTGTTATCTTGTCAAGATTTTTGTCTCAAAGGTTAATCACTTATATCCCCTATACATATATGTGATTTCTTGCAAATCCCATAATGACTTCCTGGTGTTGCAGTTTAGATGTTAAAGGGATAATAATGTCTTAAAAGAGGAAGAAATAATATTGTTGATAATGCAAAAAGAAATAGATCGGTGCAAGTCCTATAGGTTTGAGAGATAAAATGTTTTAAAGTTCCCTTCTCCTTGCTGTCATCTGTAAAGTTGACAGAAGGAGATTCGAGTTGGCCAACTCCAAGCAACTATTTGGTAGAGCCGTAATACAGAAATCTAAAAAGAAATACTTAATTGGAACTGTCTACAAAATGTGCTTGCAAACCAGGCACACTTTGTAGACCGTTCCAATTAAGTAGTTCTTTTTAGATTTCGGTATCACGGCTCTACTGAAGAGTCGCATCTCGATCCCTGGACCAGGATCTCCTGCTGTCAGCTAGAGGCTGAGATCAGGGAAAGGGGAGGGAGAGGAGAACTTTAAAATGTTCTATCTCTCAAACTATGAAGGTCTGAGAGATAGGACTAGCACCAATATATTTCTTTTTTGCATTAACTACAATATTATTTCTTCTTTTAAGACATTACTAACCCTTTAAGCATTGCAAATGAACATTTAGTATTTTTTGGCGGTGGGAGAATAGTCTGATTTGCACTATTTCATGTCATTATTTTCACCTTAAAGGGATAGTAATACTTAATATGTAAAAAAATACATATTGTAATGTTTATCACCCTGAGTAAAATAAGGGTACCCCTACTGCTGAAAGGTGTTTTATTCAAAAGTTATTACAGCTCAGACTTGCATTTATTAGGTGCTGTATTACAACGGCCCAAAATTGTACAGTGGTGCTGTTGCTACACTATCCTATGGAGATTTATGGTCAACTGACCAGACATGTCTATAGGATTTCATAGCAACAGCGCCACTGTACAATTTCAGGCCACAGAGATACATATGTAAAAAAATTCAAGTTTGAGCTGTAATAACGTTGGAATAAAGCACCTTTCAGCAGTGGGAGTTCCCTTGTTTTACTCTGGGGGATAAACACTACAATATCTTGTTTTTTTACATTTTAAGTATTAATATCCCTTTAAGACTACACCAAGAATGGGCATGCTGAATGAGGTACTGATTACCATTCTCATATTTTACCCACACAATTATATATATTCATCCTATAACATAAAGTGATAGAATACGTTGCTCCCTGTGAGCGTAACCGCACATGTGCAGTATAGACTGTTGTTCCAGCAGTCTCTACTGTGCATGTGTGGTTTCACACACAGGGAGCTTCGCTGTGAGCTGTCTGGAGCTCCCCGTTAAGGATTCGCGAGTTTTGCGAGTCTCTGCTGTGCATGAACGCGCTGATCCGGAGTGGGGAGCTCTGGACGGCTCACCGCCTGTCTCTGCTCCGGGGCAGCAGCTGGGGCCGCTGGGTGCACTTTAGCCCGTGTATACCGACTTTCATACTAGTTTGTAAATACTTTGCTAAAACATATACATGTGCAAACGACAGATAAATATCTCACAAAAGTAATTTTATGGCACAAAAAATGTGCCTATCACAGTACATCATTTCTTTTATGGCAAAAATTAGGTTGCTTATTACACACTATTTGTTTTTGTAGCAGCAAGTAGTTTTCTGAGTCACAAAATTAATTTTGCAGCACAACATGTTATTAGTTAAGCAGAAATGGTTTTGTACCACATAATCATTTCTGACGCACAATATAATTTTTTGGCACAATCATCTATTCAATTGTTTCTTAACATTTTGAGTGCCAGAGGGGTGTGCAATGTTGCATACCCCTCTGGCACTCAAAGAGTTTATAAAACTTTTTATTGGAATAGTGTTATGAGGAGAGCAGCTGTCCATTTTGTTCCAGGCTGTTTGGCTCCCTGAACAGAAAAAGGGTATATTCTCCATCGTCAGTTCCCCTGACCATCCCAAAATGCGGTTGTATTTCCTTTTCTGATATTTGGCATTCAGTTGTTGAAGGATATTGCACTATTGAGTGCCTTTTCTTTTTTCTTGTGTGCAAGTTTGTGGGAAGTGCTGCTGCCCTTCAATCAAAAGCAGATTAAGTATTATGTTGTACATAAGCAAGGTTGCTTGCCAAGTGTTTTTGAGCTGAGGATTATATATATAAAATAATCGCATATCCACATTATTTGTGAGTGTCCACCCAAGAGCTGTTTTAGGTGGTGGTGGTGGAATATGTTCCTGATATTCTACACTAGTGGAGCTGCCGTATTTCTCCTCTTTTTCAGTTGCACTCTAGTTCACACAACAACTTGCCTCAGTGTACACACTGGATGCAGGTGAACATTTGATACTTCCTTTGCCAATTTGCTTGTCTGTCTTCAGCAGAAAATGTAACTACCATAAAGATATCTTCATTCAAAAACTTTGATTCCTCATGAGTGATGAACAACAGGCTACCTTGGACACACATACATATACTACCGTTCAAAAATTTGGGGTCACTTAGAAATGTCCTTGTTTTCCATCAAATGAGTTGCAAAATGAGTAGGATATACAGTCAAGACATTGACAAGGTTAGAAATTATGCTTTTTAATTTAAATAGTAATTGTGTCCTTTAAACTTTGTTTTCAGCGAAGAATCCTTCATTTGCAGCAATTACAGCCTTGCAGACCTTTGGCATTCTAGTTGTCAATTTGTTGAGGTAATGTGAAGAGAGTTCACCCCATGCTTCCTGAAGCACCTCCCACAATTTGAATTGGCTTGATGGGCACTTCTTATGTACCATACGGTCAAGCTGCTCCCATAACAGAAACAAAGACATTTGTAAGTGACCCCAAACTTATGAACGGTAGTGTATATACTTGCACAAAAACACATACTATTTTAACTCTAAAAAAAGCACACAGCTTTTTTCTGTTGTCTCAGAGAGCAGAGTATAATTTACACTTTTTCACATAAACCTGTAGCATGTTAGAGGGGTTAAAGTGGACCTGTCATTCTAATATTTTTTTTGTGAACGTATTTTACCAGTAAGAATACATTGAGATTCTCTTGTTTTCAAGTATATTCTGGACTCATTTTATCTACCTCAGAGAGGTGAAACGCTGAACTGACCTTGCCGGGACTAGAACCTGCAACCTCACAGTCTGAGCAGATTCCGCCTAATAATAACCTTCCCCTCTTACCTTACTGTGGCAAAAAAAAAAAACCAACTACCCTAATGAAGTTTGACCTTGCACTTTTGTTCAAGACATAATATATTCAGACAGTCAGGGATGTCATGTCCACGTATGCAGACATGACAGTAACAAACCTGAACCTAGGACACTGCTCACTGCTGGTAATCTTTTTCCTTTAAGGACCAGAAGGATGTGCAGTGCATTGCTCTGCAACATGTTGCATACCTATCTGTCCCCCAAAGAGTTAAGACTGCATTCTGCCTGCTTCAATAAAAAAAAAGAAAACCTGACATGTCTGCTTCCATGGACAAGAAGGACAAACAAAATTCATAAGGTCCATTATTGTTTTGTAGAAGGTGTTCTTATTAGGGGGTGTTTCATTTTTCATTTAATTCTATAGAAAGTTAAAATCTGTCTATATTATGTGCCAGCCAGTCGTTTGTAAAGTAAATAACTTTTGAGAAATTAAACCATTGAGGGCCAGAGAGGTAACCAAAGCATTTTGATGCATACCTATCAGGCACTCAAAGGGTTAACCTTTAGATTTTGGTGGCACAGTCATGCGCTGCATGCTAATTAGTTTTTGTGCCAGATCAATATTACCGTACAGGGCACTAGGAGTGAATGTATTCAGAGACCACACACTGTGATAGTTTCTAATAGCACAGCGAGCTATATTCGGGCCTTGAACAGAGCTAATTAGCATAATGTGCAAGGAATTAGCATAAAGTGCCACACTACACCACCAAAAGATAAAGGTAATATTCTCAAAAACGATATATTTTATTGAGAAATGTCCAGTACAATAAATATTCTGATTTTAATTCCCTGTAAAGCAATTTAATTTGAATGCCAAGTCCATAGATGATAATCCCATATTAAGCATTACTATCCCTTTAACCCTTTGAGTTCCAGAGTGTTGTGTACCCCTCTGGCACTCAAAGGGTTAACCCTGCATTGCAATGTTCTGGAAACCTCTCTGGCACTCAGATTTAAAAGACCTTTCTAGCATCCAAGGGGTTAACTAACTTTTTTCGACTTCTATTTAGAATTTCTGCCCATAATAGATGGCTCTTGAGGGCCACATTTGCAACATTTGTTGCCTGTTACTGTGCCTTG
This sequence comes from Rhinophrynus dorsalis, assembly GCA_037306005.1. Classification (NCBI taxonomy): domain Eukaryota; kingdom Metazoa; phylum Chordata; class Amphibia; order Anura; family Rhinophrynidae; genus Rhinophrynus; species Rhinophrynus dorsalis. Next base: position 159,408,337 of record CM074719.1, read on the forward strand.
GTAATAAACAATTTATGTGGCAGGTTCTGGCTCTCACACCCTATGTTAGCCAACGGAGGTCAGTTTACACATAATCAGTATTCATGTTTATTTTCAGGAGTAGAACATTCTAGTGTGTAGCATCCAGGGAAGTTCTCACAATCAGTGATGAATACTAGAATGATTTATGAACAATTTCATATGAGGAGTGTCACTGAGCAGTGTAGGAAATGTTCTCATCTCTTCCCTTGATAAATAGACCCCATAGTGTAGAACACCACAGGGTGACAATTGCTCTATGAAAATAGGTACAACCCTGCTAGATTTTTAAGCTGTCGAAGGCATAACACTCATTGCTTTTTTGTCATACGTTTCATGGCCCAAATGCTGTTTTCTCATTGCTCGGCTCTGCATGATACAGGAATGCTCTATAAATAAAAGATAATAAAAATAATAGCATATTTTATATGGAAATATACCTGTTTGTGAAGTGGTTGGCTTTGTTGCAACTTCAAAAAAAGAGAATAGTAATGATATTGATGTTTTAGTTTACTTTAGAGATGACATATACGTGGTATCTAAATGTATAAAAGCAAAGTGTTTCTGGATCTCTGTCAGCCATGCCCCGGGGTACCATAAATGCAGACTTATGCAAAACTCCCCATTTTGTCCCCAACGGGATGGCAGAAAGATCTTTCACACTCTTACCATTGATTGGCTGATGATGTCGTAGGGGGCAAAGCCCTCTGCATCCTCGTAGGCACATTCATGGCTACCGTGCACGTACTATAACACACCAACATGTCAAGCACAAACCTTCAAACAACACAAAAAACCCTCCTCTCACACCATTCAGTTGCACGATCTGTACTGAAGGGCAACTGGAGTTGATGGGGATTGGCACGTGAGCCGACATAGTAGCTGTGCTTAACACTGATTTGCCAATGAGGATGCAGCGAGACTTTCCTAAACTATACATCTCCTGCTGGACCTTTGCTAAACATGACACTTAGGCAAGCTGTGTGAAGCTTTATATATGTAAAACAATTCAATTTGACAGGTCCACTTTAACCTTTTGAGTGCCAGATGGGTACTCAACACATTGCAAAGAAGAGCAAAGTTCCTAACCCTCCTGCACTCAAAGGGTTAAAAAACAGAGGGATGTGCAATGAATTGCTTAGGGCAGTGATTCTTAAACAAACGCAGTGGCGCTTTGGTATGCCATGGACATCTACTTAGGGTACCCCTTGTTTTCTATAAAAACGTGACGATTGTTCAAATGTACATTTATGCAAATATGTATGCACAATATGTTTGTTTTTTGCTATTAGGATTAAGAGACCTAAGAATAACTGTATAATACTTGTTTATATCCTTCATAACACCCTTGACAAATGATATAAAACCTTAGGAGTGCCCTAAAAAATCTAGTTTGTGTGTCAAGGGTGCCCCTGAACACAAAATGATTGAGAACCACTTGCTTAGGGTCATGCATTCTTCCTGCCAGCAATTGCCATGTCTGCCTCCATGGACCTGACATCCAGGACAGATTTAGGGCTCAATCCAACTGTTTGAGCTAAAGAAGCCAGTAGGGCAAAATGGATACCGACCGACAAAAAGAAAATGTCTTGGTCGGTATCCAAATGTCCTACTGGCTAAAAGCACAACAGAAGTTACGCAACAAAAATGGTAACAGTAAAAAAAACTAACGGTGCCTGACATATTGCCAAGCACCGAATGTTAAATAATCTGTTTTACACTTACCTGTCATCCACTGTCCTCCTCCTTCTGTCTTCTCTTCTTTCTACTATCTTCTGCCTTCACTTCCTTCTTTCTTCTCGCTGTAAAATAAAACAATGATGTAGTGCGTTGCCTCAAGTTCTTTGTGCACCGTACTGAGTCCATTCTTAAGATTGATGCTCTGTTTGTCATCCCTGAGGGTTCCAGGGCTGGTCTGGCTGTGACCAAAGTGACTATTGCATCTTGGATTAAGTCTACCAACCACAAGACTTGTGAGCTCAGAGGGAAATCTGTTCCCTTCCAAATTACTTGTCTGTTGGGGCCTCCTTGGCCTACAAGAATCAGGCCTCTGCTGAACAGCTGTGCAAGGCGGCCACTTGGTCTTCTGTGCACACCTTTGCCAGACACTACCATGTGGATGTTCTGTCTTCGGCTGAAGCCAGCTTTGGCAGGAAAGTCCTGGAGGCAGTTTTGCCTGTCTATGACTTTAATTTCCTGTGCCTTATAGCTCTTTAACTGTTGAGCCCTGTGGACTCTTGTTCTTGTGTGCTGTGTACTGTTATTCAGTGCCCGTTGACACTTTGTTAGTTTGGGCTGTTCCGTGTCCTGGATAGTCTATGGGAACTCTGGTATCATGGGGGGACCAGCGCTTGGTCCTTTCCTTCTCTTCCCACCCACGGGAGCTCAATGTTGGTACATCCCCATGGTACTTATAAGCTATATTGGACAACAGAGAAAATAGGATTTTAGTAGTGATGAGCGAGCACCCCAATGCTCGGGTGTTCGGGTGCTCTGACCGAGCACCCCCTGAGGCTCGAGTGCTCGGCCGAGCACCCGAGCCCCATTGAAGTCAATGGGAGGACTCGAGCATTACACCAGGCACCCCCTGCTCTGATGAGGGGAGGGTGCCTGGTCCATAGGAAAAGGGCAGAAAAGGATGGAAACACCACAGAAATGGTTCAGGGACAGCATAGGGAGGATGTCTGGATGCATCTTGGACTCCAACATCGCTGCTGGGAACGATCTTTCGCCCGTAGTACGCCATTTTTACAGACTGATCGTAAAACACACAAAAAGGAAAATAAAAACGACTTTAGGCGAAAAATTGTTACCAAACAATATTTGCTGTATATTTACTTGTATATCATCTGCAAATTATCCCAAAAATTTCCTTGATTTTCTGAAGTGAGGCCATGATTAAGAGGGAAACGTGCGCAGAGGCAAATTATCCCAAAAATTTCCTTGATTTTCAGAACTGAGGCCATGATTAAGAGGGAAACGTGCGCAGAGGCAAATTCTCCCAAAAATTTCCTTGATTTTCAGAATTGAGGCCATGATTAAGAGGGAAACGTGCGCAGAGGCAAATTCTCCCAAAAATTTCCTTGATTTTCAGAACTGAGGCCATGATTAAGAGGGAAACGTGCGCAGAGGCAAATTCTCCCAAAAATTTCCTTGATTTTCAGAACTGAGGCCATGATTAAGAGGGAAACGTGCGCAGAGGCAAATTCTCCCAAAAATTTCCTTGATTTTATTGAACTGAGGCCATGATTAAGAGGGAAACGTGCGCTGAGCTGACCATCTAAAACATTATGGGTGAGGGTCTGCTGCAGAGCTGACCATCCTAAACATTATATGCGAAGGCCCGCTAGTGAGCTGACGCTATAAAACATTATATGAGAGGGCCCGCTAGAGAGCTGACCCAATAAAACATTATATGAGAAGGCCCGCTGGTGAGCTGACCTATATAAAAATTGTCAAACAGGGCCCGCTGGTGAGCTGGCCCTATATAAAAATTATATCACAGGGCCCGCTGGTGAGCTGGCCCTATATAAAAATTATATCACAGGGCCCGCTGGTGAGCTGGCCCTATATAAAAATTATATCCCAGGGCATATGGAAGAGGAGGAGGAGGATGAGAAGATTAAGAGTCAACCATATACCCGTTTTTTGGGTGGAAGGGGTGAATGGGAATACAGAGTATTCCCATCATTGTAAATAACATATATAAAGTGAGTTTATGTTCCCCCGGGGCTTTCCTCCAGTGGAGTGGAGAAGTCAGGGGAAATCCAGGCCTTGTTCATTTTTATAAGTGTCAACCTATCAGCATTGTCGGTGGAAAGGCGGATACGCTTATCTGTTATGATGCCACCAGCAGCACTAAATACCCGCTCAGACAGAACGCTGGCGGCAGGGCAGGCCAGCACCTCCAAGGCGTAGAGTGCCAGTTCATACCACGTGTCCAGCTTGGACACCCAGTAGTTGTAAGGCACAGAGGGATCATTGAGGACGCTGACACGGTCTGCTACGTACTCCTTCACCATCTTCCAAAACTTTTCCCTCCTTGTGACACTAGGCTGCGCATCAGGGTGAGGGTGCTGGCGGGGTGTCATGAAGGTGTCCCACGCCTTGGAGAGTGTTGCCCTGCCTTTGTCGGAACTGCTGTGTGCTCCCCTTTTCTCCCCTTCTCGGTTGGCCAAGGTAGCACGTACTCTGCCGCCAGCGTTGTCAGATGGAAAATTTTGGAGCAATTTTTCAACAAGAACCTTCTGGTATTGCACCATTTTGCTTGTCCTCTCCACCGGAGGAATGAGAGATGAGAAATTCTCTTTGTAGCGGGGGTCCAGAAGGGTGAACACCCAGTAATCCGTGTTGTTTAAAATGCGTATAACGCGTGGGTCACGGGAAAGGCAGCCTAACATAAAGTCAGCCATGTGTGCCAGAGTACCAACAGTCAAGATTTCGCTGTCCTCACCAGGAGGATGACTCTCAATATCCTCATCCTCTTCCTCCTCTTCTGCCCACCCACGCTGAAGAGATGGAACTAAAGTTCCATGGCTACCCTCTGTAGCGGAGGCAACCGTGTCTTCCTCCTCCTCCTCCTCCTCCTCCAATTGTCGCTGAGAAGACGAAGTGAGGGTGCTCTGGCTATCACCTTGTGTAAGCTCTTCCTCCCCCATTTCCACCTCTTCCACATGCAAAGTGTCGGTTTTAATTGTGAGCAGCGAGCGTTTCAGTAGACACAGAAGTGGGATGGTTACACTGATAATAGCGTTATCGCCGCTCACCATCTGTGTCGATTCCTCAAAATTGCGTAAAACCTCGCAGAGGTCTGACATCCATTCCCACTCCTCACTTCTGATTACAGGAAGTTGAACGGAGAGGCGACGACCGTGTAACAGCTGGTACTCCACTACTGCCCTCTGCTGCTCACAAAGCCGGGCCAACATGTGGAAGGTGGAGTTCCAGCGCGTGCTCACGTCACACAGCAGCCGGTGAGCTGGCAATTGTAAGCGCTGCTGCAGCTTCAACAGGCCGGCTGAATCTGTAGATGACTTACGGAAATGTGCACACACGCGGCGCACCTTGGTCAAGAGATCATGCACATTGGGGTAGGTTTTTAGAAATCGCTGCACCACTAAATTAAATACATGCGCTAGGCATGGTACGTGTGTGAGCTTGCCGAGCTCCAAAGCCGCCACCAAGTTACGCCCATTATCACACACAACCATGCCTGGTTGCAGGTTGAGTGGCGAGAGCCACTGCTCGGTCTGGTGACTAATCCCCTGCAACAGCTCTGAGGCCGTGTGCTGTTTGTCCCCAAGGCAGATCAGCTTCAGCACGGCCTGTTGACGCTTCCCCACTGCAGTGCTACACTGCTTCCAGCTACTGGCTGATGGGGGAGTGGCGCTGCGTGTAGAGAATTCGGAGGTGGAAACGGAGGAGGAGGAGCCAATAACGTAGGTGCTGGCGGAAACCCTGATGGAGGTAGGGCCCGCAATCCTCGGCGTGGGTAGCACCCGTGCCATCCCAGGGTCCGAGTCGCTCCCAGCCTCCACGACATTCACCCAGTGTGCCGTCAGGGAAATGTAGCGTCCCTGGCCACAAGCACTTGTCCATGTGTCAGTCGTTAAGTGGACCTTCCCAGTAACTGCGTTGGTCAGGGCACGGGTGATGTTACGGGACACATGGTGGTGTAATGCGGGGATGGCACACCGGGAAAAGTAGTGGCGGCTGGGGACCGCGTACCGAGGGACAGCTGCTGCCATCAGGCTGCGGAAGGACTCAGTGTCCACAAGCCTAAATGGCAGCATTTCGATGGCCAGTAATTTTGAAAGGTGTGAGGTTAGTGCTATGGCCTGTGGGTGGGTGGCTGGGTACTTTCTCTTGCGCTCAAATGCCTGGGGTAACGACATTTGGACGCTGCGCTGGGACAGGGAAGTGGATGTGGTCGCTGATGGTGCTTCAGATGCTACAGGTGCAGGGCGGGAGGTATGCGGGCCTGCGCCTTCGACAGGCGCTTGGCCGGCACCGAAAACAGGGGAAGAGGAGGCAGTGGTGTGGCCTGCAGACACAGATGGGCGATCCAGGCGTTCCTCCCACTTACTACGGTGCTTGGATGCCATGTGTCGGATCATGCTGGTGGTGGTGAGGTTTCTAGTGTTCATGCCTCGGCTCATTCTGGTGTGGCACAGGTTGCAAACTACAATTCTTTTGTCGTCCGCACTTTCCTTAAAAAAACGCCATACCGCGGAACACCTACCCTTTGGCAAGGTAGATTTACGCAAGGGGGTGCTCCGTGGAACATTTGCGGGCCGGTTTGGTGCGGTCCGCCTTCTTTCTGTAGCCACACCACTGCCTCTTCCAGCCTGTTGCGGTGCTGCAGATGGCTCACCCTCAGGACTGCTGTCATCGCTCGGCTCTACACCTTCCCAGGTGGGGTCAGTCACCTCATCGTCCACCAAGTCCTCCTCCACTTCCTCACTCTGATCATCCTCCTCAAGTCTTGATCCCACCACATACTCAGTCATTGACAACTGTATAACATTCTCCTCAACAAGGTCTTGAGACGGAAATAGTGGTTGATTTAATGGCAACTGTGTCTCATCATCCACTACTTCCTTTGACCTTAAATGCCGTTCACATCTGTCATCTTCTTGTGATTGGGTAGCCTCTAGAGGTTGTGAATCAGGGCACAAGATGTCATGTTCCTCTGCAAGCGTGCTTGGAGAGAGGGTCAAATGAAGGATTGGTGATGAGACGAGCTCCTCACTATATCCCAGTGTGGGATCACTTCTTTGACCAGACCGTGTATGGTGGGAGGAAGGATGATCAGAGTGAGGATTATGTTGACCAGACTCTTGGCTACTGAGAGTGGACTTGGTGGAAGACAGGGTGGTGCTTAACCGACTGGAAGCAGTATCAGCTGTCATCCAACCGACCACCTGTTCGCAGTGGTCGGACCTCGAGAGTGATGTCCTGCGACGCCCTGTAAAATTAGACATGAAGCTAGGTATGGTGGATGTCTTTCTTTCTTGTGCTCTGGCACCAGGCACAGTTTCTCCGCGTCCTGACCCGCGCCCTGAACTATCAGGATCACGTCCACTTCCCCGTCCCTTTTTACCCGCCTTCTTCATCTTACACGGAATATGTGACTTTAATATTTGAGTTTGAAAACTTAACAGTATTTCTTCCTATTCTGCAACTGTGCAGAGTACACAGAATAGGCTGCTAAACGGCGGTGACACACACTGAATGGAATATGTGACTTTAATATTTTAGTTTGAAAACTTAACAGTATTTCTTCCTAGTCTGCAACTGTGCAGAGTACACAGAATAGGCTGCTAAACGGCGGTGACACACACTGAATGGAATATGTGACTTTAATATTTTAGTTTGAAAACTTAACAGTATTTCTTCCTAGTCTGCAACTGTGCAGAGTACACAGAATAGGCTGCTAAACGGCGGTGACACACACTGAATGGAATATGTGACTTTAATATTTGAGTTTGAAAACTTAACAGTATTTCTTCCTATTCTGCAACTGTGCAGAGTACACAGAATAGGCTGCTAAACTGCGGTGACGAACACAGAATGGAATATGTGACTTTAATATTTGAGTTTGAAAACTTAACAGTATTTCTTCCTATTCTGCAACTGTGCAGAGTACACAGAATAGGCTGCTAAACTGCGGTGACACACACTGAATGGAATATGTGACTTTAATATTTTAGTTTGAAAACTTAACAGTATTTCTTCCTAGTCTGCAACTGTGCAGAGTACACAGAATAGGCTGCTAAACGGCGGTGACACACACTGAATGGAATATGTGACTTTAATATTTGAGTTTGAAAACTTAACAGTATTTCTTCCTAGTCTGCAACTGTGCAGAGTACACAGAATAGGCTGCTAAACTGCGGTGACACACACTGAATGGAATATGTGACTTTAATATTTGAGTTTGAAAACTTAACAGTATTTCTTCCTAGTCTGCAACTGTGCAGAGTACACAGAATAGGCTGCTAAACTGCGGTGACACACACTGAATGGAATATGTGACTTTAATATTTGAGTTTGAAAACTTAACAGTATTTCTTCCTAGTCTGCAACTGTGCAGAGTACACAGAATAGGCTGCTAAACGGCGGTGACACACACTGAATGGAATATGTGACTTTAATATTTGAGTTTGAAAACTTAACAGTATTTCTTCCTAGTCTGCAACTGTGCAGAGTACACAGAATAGGCTGCTAAACGGCGGTGACACACACTGAATGGAATATGTGACTTTAATATTTTAGTTTGAAAACTTAACAGTATTTCTTCCTAGTCTGCAACTGTGCAGAGTACACAGAATAGGCTGCTAAACGGCGGTGACACACACTGAATGGAATATGTGACTTTAATATTTTAGTTTGAAAACTTAACAGTATTTCTTCCTAGTCTGCAACTGTGCAGAGTACACAGAATAGGCTGCTAAACGGGGGTGACACACACTGAATGGAATATGTGACTTTAATATTTGAGTTTGAAAACTTAACAGTATTTCTTCCTAGTCTGCAACTGTGCAGAGTACACAGAATAGGCTGCTAAACTGCGGTGACACACACTGAATGGAATATGTGACTTTAATATTTTAGTTTGAAGACTTAACAGTATTTCTTCCTATTCTGCAACTCTGCACAGTACACAGAATGTGCTGCTACACTGCGGCGAAGCACACTGAATGGAATATGTGACTTTGATATTTTAGTTTGAAGACTTAACAGTATTTCTTCCTATTCTGCAACTCTGCACAGTACACAGAATGTGCTGCTAAACTGCGGCGAAGCACACTGAATGGAATATGTGACTTTGATATTTTAGTTTGAAGACTTAACAGTATTTCTTCCTATTCTGCAACTCTGCACAGTACACAGAATGTGCTGCTAAACTGCGGCGACGCACACTGAATGGAATATGTGACTTTGATATTTTAGTTTGAAGACTTAACAGAATGTGCTCTAATCTGCAACTTTGCACACTAAACAGAATGTGCTCTAATCTGCAACTTTGCACACTAAACAGAATGTGCTCTAATCTGCAACTTTGCACACTAAACAGAATGTGCTCTAATCTGCAACTGTGCACACTAAACAGAATGTGCTCTAATCTGCAACTTTGCACACTAAACAGAATATATTTTTTTTTTTTTTTTTTTCCCCCCCACACAAAATAACCTGCTGCCCCCACACACAGTAGTCCTAAAAAGGACTTTTGGTTCTTTTTTTTCACAATTTTGCTTGTTTTCCTCCCTACACTGCCTTTCCCTTCCTATCCTCAGCTCTCCCTGGCTAAGACTGAGCCGAACTCGATGGTCAGGTGCTATACAGCACCCGACCACGGGTTCTGGCCAGCCAATCAGTGTAATGCCAGCAGCCAACATGGCTGCTGGCATTACACCGATGTCAGAGCCTCCCTGCACGTTTATTGGCTGCGCAGCAGCCGCAAAACGTGCGGGGAGGAGACCCGAACATGGCGGGCGAGCACATGCGGTACTCGTACGAGTACCGCCATGTGCCGAGCAGAGCGATGCTCGAGCCGATCCGAGCATCGGCCGAGCATGCTCGCTCAACACTAGATTTTAGTCTTACCTGTTAAATCCTTTTCTCTTAGTCCATATAGCTTACAGATCTCCCACCCAGTGAAAGGGACCATGCTTGGTTTCCTGTGGCTGGACGTGGGAGTCCTGTCAGGTCCATGCTCACAGGAGTTTTCCTGTTTTTCTTCTTCTCACTATCTAGCTCAGTAGGTGCACTTCTTGAAGAATTGTTCCAGCCTACTGAGAGGAGCTATCGCCTCCCCATGGTACCTGTAAGCTATATGGACTAATAGAAAAGGATTTAACAGGTAAGACTAAAATCCTCTTTTAAATCAGTGGGAAGTTTTAGTTAAACACTGGCTGTAGAGGTGAAGATAACATGCTGGGTATGGGTGTATTTATTATCTGAAATATGCCTTTTCCTGACACTGAATTATTTACAAGTGTTTTGAAAAGCAATGCAGATCAGCAATGCTCGATGTTTGAAGCAGTGTCAAATGTCAAACAATCCTTATTCAGATTGTTTCCCACTCTCCCATTGACTGGGAGGTGAGGTTATGCAGGGAACAGAACATACCCTGGAGTAACCTCACATTTCAGCTAACAGCCATCTAAAGATTGTAACTTCACCACTCCATCTATACAGTCATTGGCTAGATGGAGGGGGTGGCATTACGTCCATGCGTATCCCCTTCATCTGGATGTGCCCTGTGTAACACCATCTCTCAGCCAGTGGGAGTATGGGAAAGGATTTGAATAGGCGTTGTCCATATAAAGACCAATCCCTGTTAATTATTTCTCACACTGGCTTGATCAATGGCCTGAGCAGGCCTAATTCTGTTTTTTTTTACTTTTTACTGCCGATGACAGTAGGTTGATAGGGAGTTTTTGTACTTTCTTACTCATGTGTGTAGGTATACACAGGGAGAGAAATGGGGCCTAGTATTAGTGTTGGGTCTAGTGGGGTGGGGGGAGATTTATGTAATATTAGTGTGTATGGTGTTTTGGGAGGGGGGCAGTTAAGGGATGTAATTCCTTTTTTTTTTTTTTTTTTTTTTTTTTTTTTTTTTGAGGGGAGGGTGTCCCTTGTGCTTTATATGAATTGTTATTGGGGCTTTGGCCCCCCCATATTAAGTCATCTTTGAGTTTCTGAAGGACGCGTAGATGTGCATACGTTTCTGCTGTTAGTCTTTTGTACTATGGTGTTTCCTAACATGCATTCAGAATGCCTGGTTTTGTAGAAGCAGAATTAACAGCCAAAAATGTATTGCCTTAATGCATGGTAGTACTCATCATATTCAATAGAATAGCAGACAGTATGGGCTGTTCCATTGATTTCTGTGGGTGCTAATCTAACAACTGTTGTGCATTTTTAACTCTCAGTGGTTGGTCACAGCACAGATAATAGAATACTGAACTGTGGCTTACCAACACTGCACACTGCATATCTACTTTCTAGATACAGTAAGGGAAAAAATTATTTGATCTCCTGCTGATTTTTACGTTTGCCCACTGAAAGAACTGATCAGTCTATCATTTTAATGGTAGGTTTATTTGAACAGTGAGAGACAAAATAACAACAAAAAAAATCCTGAAAAATGCATTTCAAAAAAGTTATAAATTGATTTGCATTTTACTGAGTGAAATAAGTATTTGACCCCCTATCAATCAGCAATATTTCTGGCTCCCATGTGTCTTTTATACAGGTAACAAGCTGAGATTAGGATTACTCTCTTAAAGGGAGTGCTTCTAATCTCAGCTTGTTACCTGTATAAAAGACACCTGTCCACAGAAGCAATCAATCAATCAGATTCCAAACTCTCCACCATGGCCAAGACCAAAGAGCTGTCCAAGGATGTAAGGGACAAGACTGTAGACCTGCACAAGGCTGGAATGGGCTACAAGACCATTGCCCAGCAGCTTGGTGAGAAGGTGACAACAGTTGGTGTGATTATTCGCAAATGGAAGAAACACAAAATAACTGTCAGTCTCCCTCTGTCTGGGGCTCCATGCAAGATCTCACCTCGTGGAATTTCAATGATCATGACAACAGGAGTAATCAGCCCAGAACTACACAGGAGGATCTTGTCAATGATCTCAAGGCAGCTAGGACCATAGTCACCAAGAAAACAATTGGTAACACACTACGCCATGAAGGACTGAAATCCTGCAGCACCCTCATGATCCCCCTGCTCAAGAAAGCACATGTGCAGGTCCGTCTGAGGTTTGCCAGTGAACATCTGAATGACTCAGACGAGAACTAGATGAAAGTGTTGTGGTCAGATGAGACTGAATTCGAGCTCTTTGGCATCAACTCAACTCACCGTGTTTGGAGGAGGAGAAATGCTGCCTTTGACCCCAAGAACACCATCCCCACCGTCAAACATGGAGGTGGAAACATTATGCTTTGGAATTGTTTTTCTGCTAAGAGGACAGGACAACTTCACCGTATCTCCTTCCCTCAGCCAGGGCATTGAAAATGGGTCGTGGATGAGTATTCCAGCATGACAATGATCCAAAACACACAGCCAAGGCAACAAAGGAGTAGCTCAAGAAGAAGCACATTAAGGTCTTGGAATGGCCTAGCCAGTCTCCAGACCTTAATCCCATAGAAAATCTGTGGAGGGAGCTGAAGGTTCGAGTTGCCAGACGTCAGCTTCAAAACCTTAATTATGTGCAAATGATGTGCAAAGAGGAGTGGGACAAAATCTCTCCTGAGATGTGTGCAAACCTGGTGGCCGACTACAACAAACGTCTGACATCTGTGATTGCCAGCAAGGGTTTTGCCACCAAGTATTAAGTCATGTTTTGCAAAGGGGTCAAATACTTATTTCACTCAGTAAAATGCAAATAATTTTATAATTCTTTTGAAATGCGTTTTTCAGGATTTTTTTGTTATTCTGTTTCTCACTGTTCAAATAAACCTACCATTAAAATTATAGGCTGATCATTTCTTTGTCAGTGGGCAAACGTACAAAATTAGCAGGGGTTCAAATATTTTTTTCCATCACCGGATATGAACAAACTTGCTCATCCACTCATCTCTTCACTCCACCAATGCCTAGGATTTCTATAAGGCCCAATTACCCAAGGACATTCCTGTTTTTTGCTAGCCTGTCTCACCTAAAGCTATCCAGGACTATTAACTCCTTCAAGGGCAGATAAGTGTGAAGCATAATGCTTTGCAATGCTTTCTGCACCTCTCTGGTTTTCAAGTGTTAATTATCATGGATTTCTGCTTTGTATGTAGGCAATGTTGTTATTGGCTGTCTCTCAGCCAATCTTAGTACTTAGACACAAGAGATGAAATACCCACAGTAACCACCACCCTGTAACAGGAAGTCTGGACCACAGGATGACTGTAGAATGCTTGCAATTGCGAAGAAAACTCCATTTCCAACTGTCGAACTGATCAAGAGCACCCTCCACGATGTATGCATTAAAATGCCAAAGACTACACCCACATAATTAGAGAGGGTATACTACAATATGTGAACCACTGGTAAGCCTCAAGATCAGAAAGGCCAGGTTACATACAGTTTGCACTGTAACAAAATCTTATGGAGAGATGAGACGAAGATTAACGTGTACCAGAGCAATGAAAAGAGGAAAGTATGGAGAAAGAAAGGAACAGCACATGATCTAAAGCATACCACCTTATCTGTGGAACATGGTGGAAGAAGTGTTATAACTTGGGCTTGTATGGCTGCTATTGGAATTGGCTCACTTGTCTTTATTGATGATGTGATCATTGACATAGGATGAACTCTAAAGTGTACAAAACATCTTATCTGCTTAGATCCAAACAAATCCCCCAAAACTTATTGGGAGGTGCTTCACCTTGCAGCAGAACAATGACCCCAAACATGATTCTAAAGCAACCAAGCAATTTCTCAGGCACATAAAGTGGAATTACTGGCCAAGTCAGTTACTGACCTGAATCCAAATGAGAATGAAATTGACATGCTGAAGATGAAAAAAATGCCCCAAAACAAGCAGGAACGGAAGATGGCTGTAGTGAAGGCCTGGCAGATCATCCCCAGGGAAAGACACATAGCATGTGGTGATGTCTATGGGTCGCAGACTTCATGCAAAGGATTTGCAATAAAGTGAGAATATGATGACTTTGTATAAGATTGTTATTTGTCTAAGTACTTGTGGTCCATAAAATGGAGGGACTGCTTATGAAAATTGCTGTAATTCCTACCGTATTTATGTATATACCCTTAAATTAAAGAGGACATTCTGCACTTTATTCTTTCACTAATTGTTTCATGTCAAATCCGATGTCCTGCAGTACACATTCAGAACAACAAAATTTGTGCCATTGTCCAGATACTTATGGACTGCACTATATTTCAGTGTACAATGCAACTTTATGTTAAGTTCCACAAGTTAACACCATAGGGAAACATTATAATTCCTATCGATGTAAATGGAGCTTTTAAATACTTGAATGCTAGAAAGGTCTAAAACACATTGGAAAGCAATGCATTGGAGACTTCTCTAGCATTCAATGGGAAAAAAGCCCAGTTTAAATCAATGGGGGGGTTTAGGAATGATTTATATGTCTTCTGTGTGTTGGTTTGCTCTAAAGTTGTGCATTTTTAGCTTATTGAATCAGTCCTTATGTATATGAAATGATCAAAGGACAAGTAGTTCTTTAATATAAAAAAAATATGTTGGGTTTTCCTGTTGTGTAAAATAAGTGCAAGTCCACTGATGGGAGATACACTATTCCAAAGCTATTACAGTTTAAAGCGGAACTACCACCAGAAGTAAAGTCGCCGTGCAATAATTAGGCAAGTGGCGACTAACATAATAATAGTTATATTACCTCTCACAACAACAAGATTCTATAGAAATCCTTGTTATTCCGAGACCGGAAGCCAGGTATCAGTGCAGACATCTTGTCTGTGCATCTGCGCTTTCAGTCCCGGTCTCCCTTCAGAAGCATTGCACTGTCCCAAAAGGCAATGGAAGGGACTGACAGTGCAGGCCGCAGACTGCACTAACCTGGCCGTCAGTCTCAGAAGATTAAGGATTCCTATAGAATCATGTTGTTGTAAGAGGTAATTTAAAGGGGAACTTTCACCCCTTAATAACTAAATCTCCCCTTACTGCTGACCTGGCGACTAGCTGCTTAGTAGCGCTAGTCGCCAGAAATCTTACCCCGTTCTCAAGATTTCGCCGTTTGAAAGGATCAGGAAGCACGGACGTCTCTTCACAGTGACGTCCGTGCGCCTGCGCTGTCAGTCCCTTGTCAGTCCCTTGTGCACCGTACGGTGCACAAGGGACTGACAAGGGACTGACAGCGCAGGCGCACGGACGTCACTGTGAAGAGACGTCCGTGCTTCCTGATCCTTTCAAACGGCGAAATCTTGAGAACGGGGTAAGATTTCTGGCGACTAGCGCTACTAAGCAGCTAGTCGCCAGGTCAGCAGTAAGGGGAGATTTAGTTATTAAGGGGTGAAAGTTCCCCTTTAACTATTATTAACCTAGTTGCTACCTGCCTAATTATTGCAGGGAGACTTTACTTCTGGTGGTAGTTCCGCTTTAACAGTTTAAACTGTAGTTATTTTTTTTGTTTGTCTGTCTGTTTTTTTAATTTCTAGTGCTATTTTGTGTCCAAAAACTAGCTGTTTTTTAGTTCGCCTCGTGTCTTGTTATTTTTTTTGCAATCAAAGAGAGAGGGAAATCACTGACCAGTTCTTCATAGAATGTGATAACCACAGCTTTATCACATCATGACACTTTCAGTGGTTATAACTTTTGAATGAAACTGTCAGTGTCAGCAGTGGTGATACCCTTGTTTTACTCAGTAGGTAAATGATGTGTGTTCAGTTTGAAAAACGCTGTGCTTTATCTATAAAATGCTATTATGTTGGTCTAGTAAAAGTAGAGGCCGATTACTCATTGGGCAGGCAACTACCTAGAGCCTTATGTTCAAAAGAAAAGGGTCATTCTGGGTTAAACCAACTGCACCATAAGGGACAAATAAACATTACAATTGATTTAAAAGGGAATTTAACCTCTCAAAGTAATGCTTTGGAGGCCTGTCTACTATTCTAGGGCTTTGAAACACCATTTAATTTTTGTTTTTTCCCTATGATGCAGCTGGTTTGCTGTAGAATTGCTCAAAGTCTTTTGTGCATATAGCTCATTGTCTGTATCCTTCTTAAAGACTCCAAGGAACCAACTATACATGTTCAAAGCAAAGGAGCGAGAACACTGTTAGAACTGAATAGCTAAAATATCTCTGAATTAAATCACAGCTCTTCATAAAGAAAAAGATTAATATAGCAAATGTTGGTGGTCTCGTTTGACTGGATGATTTTATGCTTGTGTTGAACTCAAGTGCCCTGTCGACCTTAGATTGACCTTGGGTTTACCCAGAGAAGGGATTAGACTACAGCCTTAAACCTCAGCTGAGGTCATTGTTGCCTATTCTGTGTTAAGGGCTGCTGTAAATTTGAAGCTAATGAACTTTCTTACCCTTAAAATGAAGTAACTTTGGAGCGATTGAAGAATTCTCTTACTAAGAGCTGTGACTCTTATAAGAGAATCTCAAGAGAAGCAAGCAATTCTGGAGCAAACCAATTGCACCATAGGGTTGAAATTAAAATTCTGTGAATTTCCATTTATTTAAATTCAGACTTTAAACCCATGAATGCTAGAAAGGTCTCCAGAACATTGCTAATCAATGTGTTAGAGACTTTTTAAAAAGACCCATTTAACACAATGGAAATTAGCATTTTCCCTTGTGGTGTAGTTTATTCCCTCCAGAACTGCATCTCTTGAGCTTGATGAATCTCTTCTCTGCATATTTTTTTATAGGATCTTATTTTAAAAAGGGTAGCAGCGTGAAAAACAATTGAAACTGTTGGATGTTAGAATGCTAAAGCTTGATTGCTAAAGATGACTTCAACACATTGTGAAGTGATACATTGGAGTCATCTTTAGCATTCAAGTGGTTAACACCTTAAGGACCAGGAAGTGCCAGGACTGTCACTGGTGGATTTGCACTAAGGGCCAGTTATGGTCCTGGTACGTCATGGAATTCTGGGATAGCTGATCGACTGCACGCTGCTCAGCCATCCCAGAATTAATGCCCCTTAATGGCTGTCCCCTGCGAATCGGGCAGTTGTTAAAGGGATAAAGAACTTAAATAATGTACAATTACCCCCTACATATAAACAAAGGGGCTGGATGGGCTGGCTTGGGGGTCATATTATGGCTTTGTTCCCCACTGGAAAATGTTCTACGGACACCCCTGAATGTACAAAAACACAGTATTCAGTTGTCCATATTCAGATACACAAATCTGAATGTACCGATCTGCCAGAGCAGTGCATGAACTGTGATATCTCTCTCTCTATATATATATATAGATAGATTAGATAGATATGAGCGAGAGAGAGAGAAATAGCTGTGGGTGAAAGCACTCACTTTGTACAGTGTGGAGCCCAGGTGCACAATCCCAAGGAATGAAATAATGGAAATGACAAGTCAGCACCCGTGGGACAAGAAATTTCCAACATATATATATATATATATATATATATATATATATATAATTTTTTTTTTAATTATTATTATTTATCTTTGTTTTTTTTTTTTTTTTTTTTGCTAATCAGACTCCTGCACGTTTGTACACTCATTAGTGCATAACAGTACACAAGTCCACCAGGATTTCATTTCTTTGTGGATAAGCTCGTAACACTACCCCTATAACTATAGGTGTTTTTAAGCTCTGAATCCGATTCTTACATTCCTCTTATTATCATCCTCATAAGAAGAAGTAGTCACTACAAATTTGAGAAGTACTGCTTTGGAGAATTGTCTGGTGTTAAAGATGTTAAAATGCACTTTAAAAGCAATGGAAATTTGAGGAATTTGCTCTTGTTTAGTATAGTGCAGTTGGATTACCCCAGCGGTTCCCAACCCGTGCCCTTAGGGCCCACTAACAGATGAGTTAATCAAATTGACTGAACCTCTGGTCAACACAGCTGTGGTCTAGCAGGGAAATTCACAGGTCCTGGCCTGTTAGTGGGCCCTGAGGGCACGAGTTAGGAACCGCTGGTTTATCCCATTTGCTGCACTTCTGACTGTACATATGGCCCAGTGTGTATAACATTGTATCCGTGACTGAATGTTCTATTGAGTTTACATTTGCTTAATTTGTATCCAGTTTAATTCAATAAAGTTTGTTTGGCATATTTTGCAAAATTGTGGCAGGGTACTCTTGTATAATGAGGTATATCAGCATTTGTAGAATTGCCATGAAACAGAGTTTCCTCATTTAAACTTGTGTGTTATAGGGATACTATCAACTAATACTCAACTGGTGATTTTGAAAGGGTTTTCAAAATCTGCTATATGTTGGATTAGTCATTTTGTATTTAGAAAATATATTTTTTGATTTATTTAGATTTCTAGATTGTGCAAATTAAGGCATGCCATGCAGGCACTATCAGTCTTAGTCCTACAGTATGTCACCCTACATATTGACCCTGCTCATCAATGCAGTGCCCACCTCCCCTGTCACTGAAAGGGACAAGTGTCAATGAGAGTGAGCACTAATGTAGAACTAAGACAGGAAGGGTAGTGTTTAGCACAATCTCAACATAATAGCTCAAAAAATGCCAATTATAACTTTTGACAGTGCTCTCAATATAACCAAAGTGGTTTCTCAGGTGTAAGAGATATGTAAATCAAGCTTCATACCTGGGAGGAAGCTTAATGATTAGTGTTGAGCGAGCATGCTCGGCCGATGCTCGGATCGGCACGAGCATCGCTCTGCTCGGCACATGGCGGTACTCGTACGAGTACCGCATGTGCTCGCCCGCCATGTTCGTGTCTCCTCCCCGCACGTTTTGCGCCTGCTGCGCAGCCAATAAACGTGCAGGGAGGCTCTGACATCGGTGTAATGCCAGCAGCCATGTTGGCTGCTGGCATTACACTGATTGGCTGGCCAGAACCCGTGGTCAGGTGCTGTATAGCACCTGACCATCGAGTTCGGCTCAGTCTGAGCCAGGGAGAGCTGAGGATAGGAAGGGAAAGGCAGTGTAGGGAGGAAAAAAACAAAAATTGTGAAAAAAAAAGAACCAAAAGTCCTTTTTAGGACTACTGTGTGTGGGGGCAGCAGGTTATTTGGTGTGGGGGGAAAAAAACAAAAAAAAAAAAAAAAAATATATATATTCTGTGTAGTGTGCAAAGTTGCAGATTAGAGCACATTCTGTTTAGTGTGCACAGTTGCAGATTAGAGCACATTCTGTTTAGTGTGCAAAGTTGCAGATTAGAGCACATTCTGTTTAGTGTGCAAAGTTGCAGATTAGAGCACATTCTGTTTAGTGTGCAAAGTTGCAGATTAGAGCACATTCTGTTAAGTCTTCAAACTAAAATATCAAAGTCACGTATTCCATTCAGTGTGCGTCGCCGCAGTTTAGCAGCACATTCTGAGTACTGTGCAGAGTTGCAGAATAGGAAGAAATACTGTTAAGTCTTCAAACTAAAATATCAAAGTCACATATTCCATTCAGTGTGCTTCGCCGCAGTTTAGCAGCACATTCTGTGTACTGTGCAGAGTTGCAGAATAGGAAGAAATACTGTTAAGTCTTCAAACTAAAATATCAAAGTCACATATTCCATTCAGTGTGCTTCGCCGCAGTGTAGCAGCACATTCTGTGTACTGTGCAGAGTTGCAGAATAGGAAGAAATACTGTTAAGTCTTCAAACTAAAATATCAAAGTCACATATTCCATTCAGTGTGCTTCGCCGCAGTGTAGCAGCACATTCTGTGTACTGTGCAGAGTTGCAGAATAGGAAGAAATACTGTTAAGTTTTTAAAACTAAAATTTAAAAGTCACATATTCCATTCAGTGTGCTTCGCCGCAGTGTAGCAGCACATTCTGTGTACTGTGCAGAGTTGCAGAATAGGAAGAAATACTGTTAAGTCTTCAAACTAAAATATCAAAGTCACATATTCCATTCAGTGTGCTTCGCCGCAGTTTAGCAGCACATTCTGTGTACTGTGCAGAGTTGCAGAATAGGAAGAAATACTGTTAAGTCTTCAAACTAAAATTTAAAAGTCACATATTCCATTCAGTGTGCTTCGCCGCAGTGTAGCAGCACATTCTGTGTACTGTGCAGAGTTGCAGAATAGGAAGAAATACTGTTAAGTCTTCAAACTAAAATATCAAAGTCACATATTCCATTCAGTGTGCTTCGCCGCAGTGTAGCAGCACATTCTGTGTACTGTGCACAGTTGCAGAATAGGAAGAAATACTGTTAAGTTTTTAAAACTAAAATTTAAAAGTCACATATTCCATTCAGTGTGCTTCGCCGCAGTGTAGCAGCACATTCTGTGTACTGTGCAGAGTTGCAGAATAGGAAGAAATACTGTTAAGTCTTCAAACTAAAATTTAAAAGTCACATATTCCATTCAGTGTGCTTCGCCGCAGTGTAGCAGCACATTCTGTGTACTGTGCACAGTTGCAGAATAGGAAGAAATACTGTTAAGTCTTCAAACTAAAATATCAAAGTCACATATTCCATTCAGTGTGCTTCGCCGCAGTTTAGCAGCACATTCTGTGTACTGTGCAGAGTTGCAGAATAGGAAGAAATACTGTTAAGTCTTCAAACTAAAATTTAAAAGTCACATATTCCATTCAGTGTGCTTCGCCGCAGTGTAGCAGCACATTCTGTGTACTGTGCACAGTTGCAGAATAGGAAGAAATACTGTTAAGTCTTCAAACTAAAATATCAAAGTCACATATTCCATTCAGTGTGTTTCAACGCCGTTTAACAGCCTATTCTGTGTACTCTGTACAGTTCCAGAATTATAAGAAATACTGTTAAGTTTTCAAACTCAAATATTAAAGTCACTTATTCCATTCAGTGTGTTTCAACGCCGTTTAACAGCCTATTCTGTGTACTCTGCACAGTTGCAGAATAGGAAGAAATACTGTTAAGTTTTCAAACTCAAATATTAAAGTCACATATTCCATTCAGTGTCTTTCACCGCCGTTTAACAGCCTATTCTGTGTACTCTGTACAGTTCCAGAATTATAAGAAATACTGTTAAGTTTTCAAACTCAAATATTAAAGTCACATATTCCATTCAGTGTCTTTCACCGCCGTTTAACAGCCTATTCTGTGTACTCTGCAGAGTTGCAGAATAGTAAGAAATACTGTTAAGTTTTCAAACTCAAATATTAAAGTCACATATTCCATTCAGTGTGTTTCAACGCCGTTTAACAGCCTATTCTGTGTACTCTGCACAGTTGCAGAATAGGAAGAAATACTGTTAAGTTTTCAAACTCAAATATTAAAGTCACATATTCCATTCAGTGTCTTTCACCGCCGTTTAACAGCCTATTCTGTGTACTCTGCAGAGTTGCAGAATAGTAAGAAATACTGTTAAGTTTTCAAACTCAAATATTAAAGTCACTTATTCCATTCAGTGTGTGTCACCGCAGTTTAGCAGCCTATTCTGTGTACTCTGCACAGTTGCAGAATAGGAAGAAATACTGTTAAGTTTTCAAACTCAAATATTAAAGTCACATATTCCATTCAGTGTCTTTCACCGCCGTTTAACAGCCTATTCTGTGTACTCTGCAGAGTTGCAGAATAGTAAGAAATACTGTTAAGTTTTCAAACTCAAATATTAAAGTCACTTATTCCATTCAGTGTGTGTCACCGCAGTTTAGCAGCCTATTCTGTGTACTCTGCACAGTTGCAGAATAGGAAGAAATACTGTTAAGTTTTCAAACTCAAATATTAAAGTCACTTATTCCATTCAGTGTGTGTCACCGCAGTTTAGCAGCCTATTCTGTGTACTCTGCACAGTTGCAGAATAGGAAGAAATACTGTTAAGTTTTCAAACTCAAATATTAAAGTCACTTATTCCATTCAGTGTGTGTCACCGCAGTTTAGCAGCCTATTCTGTGTACTCTGTACAGTTCCAGAATTATAAGAAATACTGTTAAGTTTTCAAACTCAAATATTAAAGTCACATATTCCATTCAGTGTGTTTCAACGCCGTTTAACAGCCTATTCTGTGTACTCTGCACAGTTGCAGAATAGGAAGAAATACTGTTAAGTTTTCAAACTCATATATATTAAAGTCATATATATCGTGTAAGATGAAGAAGGCGGGTAAAAAGGGACGGGGAAGTGGACGTGATCCTGAAAGTTCAGGGCGCGGGTCAGGACGCGGAGAAACTGTGCCTGGTGCCAGAGCACAAGAAAGAAAGACATCCACCATACCTAGCTTCATGTCTGATTTCACAGGGCGTCGCAGGACATCACTCTCGAGGTCCGACCAGTGCGAACAGGTGGTCGGTTGGATGACAGCTGATACTGCTTCCAGTCGGTTAAGCACCACCCTGTCTTCCACCAAGTCCACTCTCAGTAGCCAAGAGTCTGGTCAACATAATCCTCACTCTGATCATCCTTCCTCCCACCATACACGGTCTGGTCAAAGAAGTGATCCCACACTGGGATATAGTGATGAGCTCGTCTCATCACCAATCCTTCATTTGACCCTCTCTCCAAGCACGCTTGCAGAGGAACATGACATCTTGTGCCCTGATTCACAACCTCTAGAGGCTACCCAATCACAAGAAGATGACAGATGTGAACGGCATTTAAGGTCAAAGGAAGTAGTGGATGATGATGATGATGATGAGACACAGTTGCCATTAAATCAACCACTATTTCCGTCTCAAGACCTTGTTGAGGAGAATGTTATACAGTTGTCAATGACTGAGTATGTGGTGGGATCAAGACTTGAGGAGGATGATCAGAGTGAGGAAGTGGAGGAGGACTTGGTGGACGATGAGGTGACTGACCCCACCTGGGAAGGTGTAGAGCCGAGCGATGACAGCAGTCCTGAGGGTGAGCCATCTGCAGCACCGCAACAGGCTGGAAGAGGCAGTGGTGTGGCAACAGAAAGAAGGCGGACCGCACCAAACCGGCCCGCAAATGTTCCACGGAGCACCCCCTTGCGTAAATCTACCTTGCCAAGGGGTAGGTGTTCCGCGGTATGGCGTTTTTTTAAGGAAAGTGCGGACGACAAAAGATTTGTAGTTTGCAACCTGTGCCACACCAGAATGAGCCGAGGCATGAACACTAGAAACCTCACCACCACCAGCATGATCCGACACATGGCATCCAAGCACCGTAGTAAGTGGGAGGAACGCCTGGATCGCCCATCTGTGTCTGCAGGCCACACCACTGCCTCCTCTTCCCCTGTTTTCGGTGCCGGCCAATCGCCTGTCGAAGGCGCAGGCCCGCATACCTCCCGCCCTGCACCTGTAGCATCTGAAGCACCATCAGCGACCACATCCACTTCCCTGTCCCAGCACAGCGTCCAAATGTCGTTACCCCAGGCATTTGAGCGCAAGAGAAAGTACCCAGCCACCCACCCACAGGCCATAGCACTAACCTCACACCTTTCCAAATTACTGGCCATCGAAATGCTGCCATTTAGGCTTGTGGACACTGAGTCCTTCCGCAGCCTGATGGCAGCAGCTGTCCCTCGGTACGCGGTCCCCAGCCGCCACTACTTTTCCCGGTGTGCCATCCCCGCATTACACCACCATGTGTCCCGTAACATCACCCGTGCCCTGACCAACGCAGTTACTGGGAAGGTCCACTTAACGACTGACACATGGACAAGTGCTTGTGGCCAGGGACGCTACATTTCCCTGACGGCACACTGGGTGAATGTCGTGGAGGCTGGGAGCGACTCGGACCCTGGGATGGCACGGGTGCTACCCACGCCGAGGATTGCGGGCCCTACCTCCATCAGGGTTTCCACCAGCACCTATGTTATTGGCTCCTCCTCCTCCGTTTCCACCTCCGAATTCTCTACACACACCGCCACTCCCCCATCAGCCAGTAGCTGGAAGCAGTGTAGCACTGCAGTGGGGAAGCGTCAACAGGCCGTGCTGAAGCTGATCTGCCTTGGGGACAAACAGCACACGGCCTCAGAGCTGTTGCAGGGGATTAGTCACCAGACCGAGCAGTGGCTCTCGCCACTCAACCTGCAACCAGGCATGGTTGTGTGTGATAATGGGCGTAACTTGGTGGCGGCTTTGGAGCTCGGCAAGCTCACACACGTACCATGCCTAGCGCATGTATTTAATTTAGTGGTGCAGCGATTTCTAAAAACCTACCCCAATGTGCATGATCTCTTGACCAAGGTGCGCCGCGTGTGTGCACATTTCCGTAAGTCATCTACAGCTTCGGCCGGCCTGTTGAAGCTGCAGCAGCGCTTACAATTGCCAGCTCACCGGCTGCTGTGTGACGTGAGCACGCGCTGGAACTCCACCTTCCACATGTTGGCCCGGCTTTGTGAGCAGCAGAGGGCAGTAGTGGAGTACCAGCTGTTACACGGTCGTCGCCTCTCCATTCAACTTCCTGTAATCAGAAGTGAGGAGTGGGAATGGATGTCAGACCTCTGCGAGGTTTTACGCAATTTTGAGGAATCGACACAGATGGTGAGCGGCGATAACGCTATTATCAGTGTAACCATCCCACTTCTGTGTCTACTGAAACGCTCGCTGCTCACAATTAAAACCGACGCTTTGCATGTGGAAGAGGTGGAAATGGGGGAGGAAGAGCTTACACAAGGTGATAGCCAGAGCACGCTCACTTCGTCTTCTCAGCGACAATTGGAGGAGGCGGAGGAGGAGGAGGAGGAGGAGGAGGAGGAGGAAGACACGGTTGCCTCCGCTACAGAGGGTAGCCATGGAACTTTAGTTCCATCTCTTCAGCGTGGGTGGGCAGAAGAGGAGGAAGAGGATGAGGATATTGAGAGTCAGCCTCCTGGTGAGGACAGCGAAATCTTGACTGTTGGTACTCTGGCACACATGGCTGACTTTATGTTAGGCTGCCTTTCCCGTGACCCACGCGTTGTACGCATTTTAGACAACACGGATTACTGGGTGTTCACCCTTCTGGACCCCCGCTACAAAGAGAATTTCTCATCTCTCATTCCTCCGGTGGAGAGGACAAGCAAAATGGTGCAATACCAGAAGGTTCTTGTTGAAAAATTGCTCCAAAATTTTCCATCTGACAACGCTGGCGGCAGAGTACGTGCTACCTTGGCCAACCGAGAAGGGGAGAAAAGGGGAGCACACAGCAGTTCCGACAAAGGCAGGGCAACACTCTCCAAGGCGTGGGACACCTTCATGACACCCCGCCAGCACCCTCACCCTGATGCGCAGCCTAGTGTCACAAGGAGGGAAAAGTTTTGGAAGATGGTGAAGGAGTACGTAGCAGACCGTGTCAGCGTCCTCAATGATCCCTCTGTGCCTTACAACTACTGGGTGTCCAAGCTGGACACGTGGTATGAACTGTCACTCTACGCCTTGGAGGTGCTGGCCTGCCCTGCCGCCAGCGTTCTGTCTGAGCGGGTATTTAGTGCTGCTGGTGGCATCATAACAGATAAGCGTATCCGCCTTTCCACCGACAATGCTGATAGGTTGACACTTATAAAAATGAACAAGGCCTGGATTTCCCCTGACTTCTCCACTCCACTGGAGGAAAGCCCCGGGGGAACATAAACTCACTTTATATATGTTATTTACAATGATGGGAATACTCTGTATTCCCATTCACCCCTTCCACCCAAAAAACGGGTATATGGTTGACTCTTAATCTTCTCATCCTCCTCCTCCTCTTCCATATGCCCTGTGCTATAATTTTTATATAGGGCCAGCTCACCAGCGGGCCCTGTGATATAATTTTTATATAGGGCCAGCTCACCAGCGGGCCCTGTTTGCCAATTTTTATATAGGTCAGCTCACCAGCGGGCCTTCTCATATAATGTTTTATAGCGTCAGCTCACTAGCGGGCCTTCGCATATAATGTTTAGGATGGTCAGCTCTGCAGCAGACCCTCACCCATAATGTTTTAGATGGTCAGCTCAGCGCACGTTTCCATCTTAATCATGGCCTCAGTTCTGAAAATCAAGGAAATTTTTGGGAGAATTTGCCTCTGCGCACGTTTCCCTCTTAATCATGGCCTCAGTTCTGAAAATCAAGGAAATTTTTGGGAGAATTTGCAGATGATATACAAGTAAATATACAGCAAATACTGTTTGGTAACAATTTTTCGCCTAAAGTCGTTTTTATTTTCCTTTTTGTGTGTTTTATGGTCAGTCTGTAAAAATGGCGTACTACGGGCGAAAGATCGTTCCCAGCAGCGATGTTGGAGTCCAAGGTGCATCCAGACATCCTCCCTATGCTGTCCCTGAACCATTTCTGTAGTGTTTCCATCTTTTTCTGCCCTTTTCCTATGGACCAGGCACCCTCCCCTCATCAGAGCAGGGGGTGCCTGGTGTAATGCTCGAGTCCTCCCATTGACTTCAATGGGGCTCGGATGCTCGGCCGAGCACTCGAGCCTCAGGGGGTGCTCGGTCAGAGCACCCGAACATCCGAGCATTGGGGTGCTCGCTCATCACTATTAATGATGTGTAAGAAACATTAGAGTGTTGTCCTGATACACCTCTCCAGTACTGCTGATATGTCAAGCACAATACTTACAATTCTTATGCAGGTTTCCCCCATTTAGGCCCAAATACACAAATCAAAAGAGGAGTTATTCTAGGACAAATCAACTGTCACTAATCCTCATTGAATTACATGGGTATTTTAATGCCATAAATGCTAGAGCGGACTCTAACTCATTGCTTTGAAAATGTGCAGGAGACTTTCAAGGGATTAACCCTTTGAATGCCAAAGAGTTATCTATTGAAGAGCAATGCATTGGATACCTTTCTGGCACTCAAAGGGTTAGAAAACCCATTCCAATTAATTGGAATTACTATCGGTCACTTTTTGTGCAGTTTGTGTTTGCCTCTTATTGTTTTATGCATGTTGCCTTATAAAGTCAGTTTTTAGGACCAACTGACTGTGTGGATAATGTCTCTATTTTTCTTATGTTCTAGGCTCCATAATGCCTTCTGGCCAAGACGGCCTGTTTTCATCCTCACGCTGTTACATGTTATTAGTGCACCGCTCCATGGACTAGCAAATGCCTTTGTCTTTGGATTGGATAAAGGAACATGGAGTCAGCTAAGGATAACTTCAATACGGGTGAGAATGTAACACATTTGTTTTTAGGTTTTTGACCTTGTGGATGCTAGTGAAGTCAACAGTGCATTGCAGAATAATGCAATAGAGACTTCACTGATTTCTAAGGCGGTAAGGGACTTATTTTATCAGCTACAATGCAAGACTCGGTTCAAAAATCTTTATTCATTGTAATGTGTATAGTAGTAGGGAAAGCCCGGGCTCCTAAATCTTTCCTTCTGGCTATACATGAACCCTGTTACTGTGTTAATTCATTTAGTAGTGATAATCCAAATTTCACCCATTTTGGCATTTTTCAGTTAATCTTGAGCCATTTAGTAATTCAATTTCAGTCAAATAAGGCCGTTTCTAGGCAATATGATGTTTCTAGTGAAAAACTGTGGGATTAAGCCCCCCCCCCCACACACACACACACACATCTTTGTGGCTTTTACAAACACCATACATCATCTGCTGCTTTACCACAAGTCTGATGAGGTATAGCACTTGATAAATATCCCCTTGTCACTCACTGCTGGGAAGAATTACTGTCACCTCTGTAGTTGTAGTAATCCCTCCCTCCAATTCACTGAGGTGTGCTTTGCATCTCTGTTATAAATCAGATTCCTGCCAGACTTCTGGTTGCAGACAGATCTATTCTTAGGTAAAAGGTGGTACCTTGTTAGCCGTAGAAAAAGCAGGAGACTGGCAGAGTAAAAATGATACCTTTATTGGCTACAGAGTAGCTATAGAATGCAAGCTTTCAAAACAATTTAGATCTCTTCGTCAAGCATGTTAGAATGAAAATCTATTCTTGAGGCAGTACTGCAATTCCAGCTATTTCATACTGGAGAGCTGGATAACACCTCATTATTAAGGCACTGATGATCTTTGAGACATGAGTGAATTATTACTAAAATAGATCATAGATTTAGAAACTAGGCATGTTGGTTAGCTGCCTAGCTGCCGCAGAACCTCATGGAAAGTAAAGCTGTTAACCGCTGTTCAGCTTCTTGAACTTGTGTTCCTTGATGGGTTTCCCAAGAGACCTTGAAGACTACTCTCATGCTTGCCATCGTTTTAAAAACATTTCAAGGGACATGCCCCATGGGTAGTCGTATGACAGAGCATCACTAGTTTGCCAAATTACTCTATAATGTGACTTCAACAGAAATCTTGTAAAACAGACTAAAAGCAGCACTTTATCAGTGGATACAACATTACTCACACTAAAGGACTATCTGCAATCATATCTATAAGTAACACTGACATGCTGAGATGCTTGATGCTTTTTAACATCTAATAACAAGCTCATCGTGTACATAGAATGTGGGGGTGAAACTACATTATAAGACAATCAACAAAAGTTGGAACAACATGGATCAGAGACAGGGAACCAAAACCAGGGACTGTCCCTAGAAATCTGGGACAACAGGCATGGACACTACAAATATTTATTAATGGAATTCTCTAATTTAAAGGAGTAGTAATCCTTTGATAAATCATATGCTGTATGGCTAACCGTTGAGTAATACTCTTATTGATGAGAAACACTTTGTTCCAGCATTATTTATTTGATAGTTTTTTTACATTAACATTGCAGTATGGTGTCTTAACAGTTTCCCTACAGTTTACATGGTGTACAGACAGTTACTCTACTGCATTCTATGACTTGTTCAAGTCATTTCCATAAAATGTTATAATAACAGTTCCAATAATGTGTTAAGTTTGAACTGTTATAATATGTAAAATAACATGTAATATATAATCTGCCTGTGGTCATTTTCTTGGTTTTTATTTTTTTTTTTTGTATGAAAAGCCATAACATATATCATTTTTCATAATAAAACTATACCTCTCCTTTAATATTTTGTATACTTTTGGCCACATTGGGAGGTACAAACCACTAAGGCAGCCACCAAACATTATAATTATTATTCCTACTCCCCCTCTCACTCTCAATACCTTTCGATTTATTTTTCCCTTTAATATCCTATATTACAGGAAAAATAAATCAAAAGGTATTGAGAGTGAGAGGGGGAGTAGGAATAATAATTATAATAATTATAATGTTAGGATTTTGGATTTCCCTGCTATGAGCTCCAGTGCTGTCCTCTGTGGAGCTGGATTCCTGGCTGCACTCTCCCATTGCTCTATGTTAACACCCTCGGTAGTGGGAGCATGGAGTCAGGAAACCGGCTCCACGCAGGAATGCACCAGAGCCCAGTAGGGGGACTCCAAATCCTATACTACTGAAAAATGAATCTAAATATAGTCTAAATAACGGGAGCACTGTGTGGAGAGCAACTGAGCACCTACACAACAAAACAAGAACATTGGAGCATGGGCCTTTTACACTGCCATTGACCCTAGTTTGTAGCTTAGATTGCCTAGTGGCTAATAGAAAAAGGAAAGAAAAAGGTGAAGCTCTATGGTGACAGACAGTAGAGCTGAGAAGAGACGTGAAATGGGAGACAACTGAATGGACAGAGAATGAAAAAAAGATGGTTAGAGTATGGGTGGGTGGGAAAAATGACTGGGACTCAACTGAAGGGCAACAAATGAGAGACAGAGAAGGAAAGGGCCTGGCTTGATTGACACACCTAAGTTATACCCTGTTCTAACTACATTCTTGAAGGGCTGAGAGTTTTTTGTTTTTTAATATCCCTGATTTTACACAGTTGCAGCCAGCTAACTAAGGTAAATATTGTAACACCTGTACAAAACTGGTGATATCTGAAAAGCTGTACTGTCTCAGCCCATTAGGAATGCAGTTTGCGACCACTGGGATAGCTAGAGGAGAGCCAGAAATTATTGAAGCCAAAAATGTAACTGTCGGTCCATTTAAGAATTAAGCACACGCTTCCATGTTTACCTTTAATGCATGCTGCCACCTCCTCCCCTCCCTTCAATCTGATTGTATTGCAGTACTTGTAAGTAATGCTTGATTGGCTGACTGTAGTGTCACTGAGCATGCACACTGACATAATGCATGTCAATCAAATAAGCCTCCATTCAGAGGCCAGGAACAGACAACATATTAGGAGGCCTGTATCAATTGAGACAGATGAAGAGAGATGCCATGCTCTATCTCTTTATACTAAATGATGCATTTGTGTGTGACTATATGCAGGTGAGGGATATGCTTTGTTCCATCCTCTCTGTATTGGGTAGTGCATTTCTGTAACACTATTGGCAGGTAAGAGAGCTGCTGTATCTCCATCCTGTATTATAATTTGCTAAGATTGTTTGTCAGAAGCTGTCATGCACAGTAGAGACGACTGCGTGTGCTGCAGTCATGTGCAGTACTGACTACCCGTGCCACAGCTGAAATAGAGTGTGGCGCTTCAAATTCAGACCGTAGTCCTCTCTGCACACCTGGTCTGAATTCGGAGCACCCCGCTCCATATATCAGCCATGGTGTGGGCAGTCAGTACTGCACATGACTGCTGCACCTCCAGTGTTGGCCCGTGTACATGGTCTTTAAAACTGGTCTCTCTATAATGTGCAATGCAGTCATGTGGAACTATAGGCAGGTGAGATACAGATACCCTTTCCCCCTTCTCTGTATTGATAATTCAGGCAATTTCCTCCATAGGCAGTGGAAGGGAATGCCCTGTCCCAGTATTGTGTAATGTATTGTGTAATGTAGTCATGAACAACTTTAAAGAGGAGAGAGGGGGATGCCCTGTCCTTTTTTCTCCTTCCATTATTTTGCACCATGATTGTTGAGCCTAATGTAGGTGAATGCAGAGAGGTGAACATGGCACACCCCAACACTTCCCTACCCCTGAGAATGCAAAGCCTGCGCTATTAGAAGTCAGGAATCATGCATTAGCAAAGTGTACAAACTTGTAGTCTGACAGCTGCGAAGTCACACACACAAACACACAACCCTCTGAGTGCCAGAGTCCCTGGAGAGGGCTAATGAAGTTCGCCTGGGGGGGATATAAATGACACAATTGACGTCACAAAGGTGCAGGGTTTGAAGGACTTTGTCATAAAGTGGCAGGAAGAGGAGAGAACAGGGTGGGAAGGAGGTGAAGTGGGCGGGATATGGGAGGAATGGGTGGGAACTAGTAGAAATGGGCAGAGTTTCATAGGAAACTCCCCACCACCAGAGAATCAGCCTCTGTCTCCAGAGACCTTGTAATTTACTTCAAAAACCGCAGTCTCCAGGGCAGATCCGGTGAGTTCCTAAGTACAATTGCAATGCAATGTGTTGGATACCTCTCTGGCACTCAGAGGGTTAAATATTCTAAGACAACATGATTATAATTATATTTAAATAAATATACTTGAAAAATCAGCTTTATAGTGGAACTATCTTTTTTTTAGAAAAATAGATGATTTTGAATAAGCTTTCCGTTAGCCATTTTTGTTTCAAACAATAGAAGAGATTAGCTTTATGTATGTTATTCTTCTCATTTTGTTTGTGCAGAGACTTTGTGGGATGCTATGTGTCTATGACAGCCATAAGTACAGTACAGGTAGCTATACAATATGGTCAGCATAATGAGGTCACTGTACTAACTGGAGTAATTGTGGGACAACCCAATGAATGGGAGTCGAATGATTCTCATTGATTAAAATGGGACTCCTCAACCCCTTCAATGCTAGAGATGTTTCCAAAACATTGCTTTGCAGTGTATTAAAAACTCTAGCAAACTAGGGGTGACAAGTCTGATTAAAAGCAAAAGAAAATTATAATAAATCCTTATAAATGCAGTTGGTGTTCCCATGAAAAAGTCCATTTTTTAGTACATCACCCTCAATGTCTCTTTGATAAATATGGTTTTGGGAAACACTAATGCACTGATCCCCTTTCTCTCTTTAGTTGTTCTAAGCTTTAGAATAGGGGCAATGCTGGCATCTGCTCTTTAGCACATTTTTCTCAAATTCAGGCAAAGTAAATTTGAGGTTTATAAGTAGACCTGATCTTTCTATTTGGAAGCCTTTGTTTGAACCAAATAGTTTGGTGTGTGGTCTAGAAAAATAAGGGAAATCCCTTGGTTTCACCAAAATTGCAGTAGGTTTTGAGGGGAAAATAAGAAAAGGGAGTCCACGGGACAAAGAGGAACACATCAAAAGATTAAGGCACGATGTGATCGAGACAGCAGTTTGAAAGAAACACTTAGGCTATGTTCACATGGTTGACTGGTTTGTATCTGTGAAATAATATGGAAAAAATATACAATTTGACAGCTTATTTCATGCATTTTCATGCAATTCTACTGCAATTTACATGCTATTTGTAGCAAGTTTTTCCTCTTCCTCCCAGCATCCCTTGCTGTCTGTACAGTTGGCTGATCAAAAATATACTGAAATGTAACTAACCTGTAGTAGAATTGTGGTTAAAGCGAACTTTCACTTTATAGAAAGTCGCCCTGCAATAGTTAAGCATATGGCGACTAGCTGCATAATACGTCTATTACCTCTCAAAAGTGGCAGATTCTAAAGAAATCCTTAATATTCGGAGACCGGAAGACAGGCATCAGTGCAGACATCTTGTCTGCGTGCCTGTGCTGTCAGTCCTGGTCTCCTCTAAGGAGCATTGCACTGTGCCACAAGGTAACAGGAAGGGACTGACTGCGCAAGCACACAGACTGCACTAACCTGGCTGCCAGTCTTCAAAGCTTAAGGATTTCTTTAGAATCTGCCACTTCTGAGAGGTAATAGATGTATTATGCAGCTAGTCGCCATATGCTTAATTATTGCAGGGCGGCTTTCTATAAAATAAAAGTTCCGCTTTAAAGGGATATTAATACTTCGTTTTATCTTTATTTTATTTTGTAGGCATTAAAAAAACATGGCAACGATATAAGTCTTATCTCTCAAACCTTTATGGTTTGAGATATTCACAAGCAAAGTTTCCCCCTCCCGCCCCTTTTACCTAGTGTAAGCAATCTCTTCTCAGATGTGGAATGCAATCCATAGACCAGACAGATAACAGCAGGGGACAATATTCTTCCTATCAGAACAATGAAAGCCCTGCCCCCCTTCACAAGCTTTTCAGCTTTTTCCCTTATCTTAATTGAAGATTGTCCCTCTCTGCAATCTTCCTGGGCACCTCCCTTCTGCTCTAGCTGAGCAGTGTTACATCAGTAAAAGGGGCAGGAGGGGGACACTTTGTCATTGAATTACTCTGGAACTACAACTCTGACAGAATTGAAAAAACACTCTCCAGAGTCCAAATACTATGATGATTAATTAGAGCTGTTTTTATTATGAAACATTACTATCCCTTTAAAACACTCTGTCAGACTAAAGTTGAAGTAAGCTATGTTGACATGCAAAATACATTAAATACATCACCTGCTTGAACATCTTCGTAAGATACAATGGCCCATATGTATAAATAACAGGAGTTATTATGGAGTAAACCAACTTCTCCGTAGGGGAAATATAAAAATTCCTGAATAGAGCTTTTTAACCGCTTGAATCCTAGAGAGATCTCCAATGCATTTCAAAACAAAGTTCCAATTTCAGAGACTGGACATTTGCATATATACTGCAAGACAGGTTGTTAGGATATCATCAGAAAATGGAGCTTTAGCAAAATAAATAAATAAATACATTTTTTCACGTGTATACTCTTTCAGATGTTCCAAAATTCCTGAAAATCATTGAATACCATATTAGGTTAGGTAGCCATAAGTCTCCTGAGTAATATGGTACCTCATGGATATGAGCTGACATACTGTAGGAGGTGCTTGAACCACAAAACCACACCAAAATCTGTCAGATCACCCAACATGCCTGCTGTAAAATCTCTGAGTGCTAGAAGGGTAAGCAGTGCATTGCTCACCCCTACCTCTCAAAGGATTCAAGAGTACAGATGAATGAGAGGACTTTCCTCTTTAATAATATGGCACCCTACAATTTTTTAGACCTCCACCTCATGCTCACGCTATATACTTTGTTTATGTTTGAATCTACCCTTGTTTGAAGAAAAAAAAAATCCCTATATTAAAAAAGTAGTCCCAAATTTGTAGGTGCAAGGTGGACCAAGGTCAGAGCTCTTAAAGGGCTCCTGTCTCCCTCTCCCCCAACTTTCCTGTCTTCTGCATCCTTAAGCCCTTAACGACCCATGACGTACATGTACATCACAAGGTGGATGTCCCTAAAGGACCAAGGATGTACATGTACATCATGGAATTCCGAGCTCCCCGCCTGGCTGCACGCCGTTCGTGGAGATCAGACGCAGACGAGCAAAAAACAAAAAATGCTCCATGGCGCTTAAAGGGATAGTAATACTTTAAATACACTTTAATTAATCTTGTAGCCCTTAATAATACAAATACAATAAACCCTGCGGCATCTCTCAGACCTGTATGGTTCGAGAATTAGCCGCTTTCAAAGTTCCCCCTCCCCTGATGTCAACATTCTAGCTGACTGCAGGGGAATCCTGTCCCTGAACAAGCGGTGGCTCTGCAGCAGATGTGAGATCACTGTATAGAAAGAGAAATCCTTCACTAAAACGAAACGGTCTTCTACGTGTTCTTGCAAACCAAGCACGGCCGGTCCTTAAGGGGTTTAATTGTATTATAATGTTGGGTGATCATATAAAATTGATACTCTGTTTGAAAGAGTGAATTCCCCTCTTTCAAACAAGGGTACACTAGCTGAGATCTAGACTTTTAAAAAACCTCCCCCTGCGCATATATTAAAAAAACAGTACATGGTGGTGGTGCAAGGAGTAACATAACTGACAACATATGCAAGCATGATGAAATTATTTATGGTGTGAGTTCTCCATCGGAGAGAAACATATATACATACACACAGACATACATACCAAAAATGTATGTCCGGTTACGTATTGTTTTTAGATATAAAGAAGCAGTTAGTTTTCAGGATTTTAGACTGGGAGAAGATCTGAACTTTTTGGGCAGGTTATTCCAGACTTTCCGAGTTCTGAAGGAGACGGCAGATCGACCAGCTTGTTTCTTGTAGTGTGGTACACTCAGTGAGTTGTTAGCAGTGGAGTGGAGTTTATAGGAAGTATGGAGCTGGAGTGAGCACACTGCTCAGGTAGTCTGGTAGTTTTCTAGAGAAGTGGTTATAAACCAGGCAAGAGGTGAAGGGCACGTCTAGATTTGAGTGTTAGCCAGTTTAGTTCTTCATACATATCCCAATGATGGGTTGTGTAATTACACTGGAGGGTAAAGCGGCATAATGGTTTATACAGTGTGTCAAGTTTAGCAAGATGGATTTGTGGAACAGGAACATATGCTACGTCCCCATAATCTATGACTGGTATTAACAACTGTTGTACAATACGTTTTCTTACTAGGGGATTTAGCCCTTTGACTGCCAGAGAGGTATCTAGTGCATTGCAGTGCAGTGTATTGGACACCTTTCTGGCACTCAAAGGGTTAAACAGGATTGGCTTTTAAACTGTGCATCTATTTTGGGAAATGTTTGGATGATAATTTATCAATATGAAAATAAAAGGGAGGTTGGGATCAAGCCACATACCAAGATATTTGTAAGAGTCCACAGGGGCCAAGTTACGATTGGACTCTGTTACAATGGATAGGTGAGGGTATTGTAGAGATTACACAGTTTGTGCTTTGTACCAAATACCATTGTGACCTTTTGTCTGTGTTTAAAGGGATAGTAATGTCTCCATTTAAGTAAAGGGTATATTGTAGTCATTAAAAAAATAAAATAATTGAGGCCATTCTGATCTCTCAATCCTTAAAGATTTGAGAGATCCTTAAAGATTTGAGAGATATACGATTATAAAGTTCCCCCCTCCCTCCCCTTTCTCATTCGTCACGCCATATTCAGGAGCAAAGACTGTGATATTCCCCACCTGTGAAGAAGAGCCATACATTTGTTTCTATCACCCTTCACTTTTAACCATTTGAGTGCCAGAGGGGTATGTAACACATTGCAAAGTAATGTGTTGCACACCCCTCTGGCACTCAGAAGGTTATGTAACATTAACTAATGCCACACCAGATTTAGCAGCTCGTACCTCCTATACACAGACCTTCTCTCTTTGAATGTGTTGATCAAGATTGCATGAAGATTTAAAACAGCAGTATGAAAGCACTTGTTATGGAGTTTAGTTGTTGGACAACAAGGCGGGTGCGTTGAATTGAGCTTTCCCTGTTTGCTCAATGAATCCAAACTTAAATTATTCCAAAAAGACCCGCACATCCGATACCTTGTCCAAATGTATAAAACACAACTTTATTTGCAATCAGCCAATAAAAAAAACATATAAATAAACAGTGTACCTCCAATAGTGGAAGTTTCACAAATTTTTCAACCATATGGAGAGACTCATACCTGGGAGCCACACGTCAGTAGCAGCAACTATGTAGCCTCACATCGATAAACGCGTTTTGCGATTCAAGCGCTTACTCATGATCAAAGACGCTGGCCTCAACCAGAGCTCCTGTCTTTAAATCCCCAATAACCAATCATTATGATCAAAGGTCTAAGGACACAATTGGAAACGATGTATACAAAATAGCAAGTGAACTAAGCCTACTTCCACTAGCGTGTGTGTGTGAATGTAACCCTTTCATGTATAATTACCAAATTGTATAATTCTATGTGAAAGAAAGAGTGTACACCTGTTCACCATCCTTCCCATTCATGTAATGTAAAGATAAATAATGTGACCATGCAAAACAATTAATGAAAAATCTTTTTAAACTCTATACATGTCCCTAATCTTAACCATAAATAGTGTGAATATCTCCTTTTGCCAAACAACATTTTAAATAATAGATCTAATATCGGTGATAATATGTGATAACAATGATGACTCCTAAAGCACAGAGACTCGTGTTTGTCTAAAAGAACATTTTCTAATGCCCATTTAGTGTAGTAGAAAACTAATAATAATAAAGCTTACTGTTCCGTTGTTTTCTTACAATTAAAATTCCATGGAGTCGTGTGTATGAATTTCATGAAAAGCGCAAATCTAACAGACCACCTAAAGACAGCTGAATATTTGTACACGTCCTATCAAAAGGAACAGATGTTTTTTTTTTCCTCAAGGCATTCTCATTGGTAAATGCAGTAGAGCAATTCTGGGGCAAACCAGCTGTAACATAGTGGACAGATTTAAAAGGGACTTTTAATACCTAGAACATAGTGAGATCTCCAGTGCATTTTGAAATATGCATTTTTTCCCTATGATGAATTTGATAAGCCCCATTATTACTCTACTTTTCTTTTTAATATAGGTCCCAAAGTGTGTCACTACCCAGTTGGTTAGCCACTATGCAAACCATATACCAGCACTATCGAGACCTATGAGACCAACATTACAAAAGACAAGCAGAGGTTTACATGAGACCAGCAGTGCAATGCATCATTAAATCTAGCTAGCAGAGTGTTAGATAAGACCAACCGGGCAATACCACATTACAAATGAGCAATACAACATTACAGATGAGACTAGCAGAGTATTACACAAGACTAGCTGCATAACTTCTAACTGTACCTCATTTCCAGGAACAGTCCTTGGTTCTGGCTCTTTGTCCTGGATCCTGTTGTCCCTGTTTTTGTCTGTGTTTGTGATTAAAATTTTTAATATCCAAGGAAGTGCCAGTACGGTCACAGATTTCTGTCCTTTATGGACCAGTGACAGTCCTGGCACATCATGGGTTAAATGACCACAGTGCATATCAGGTCGCTCTATGATCAGCCTCTCCCCAGTGAGCCGGTACACGCGATCGCTGCTACAGCAATCACATGTGTCAGTTGAGCCAATGACAAAGGCAGAGCATTGCCTTTGTCAGTATTCTCTGCCTCTCTCTTCCTTATTGTGATAGAGAGTAGAGTAGGAAATAATTAAAATGGCAAAAGAAAGGGTCAGTTTTACTTAAACAAGTGGTGCTTGGAGAAGGAGGAAGGGTATGTCACGTGATGACCTATTGACAAACCTTTGTGTACCTTAGTAAATTATTTACAGCAATACCAAAGCATTTTATGTACACAGACTGATTACAATTAAACATATGTGCTTTTAAGCAAATATTCATGTGAGTTTTATTACTGTGGAGCAATGTAATAGACCTATACATACACCATAAAGTCTGATCTCCAAAAAGTAGGACAACAGGGAGGAAAAGAGGGACATGGGATTTTTCCCTCACAGTGACAGTACCCCCCATGAAACAGGACGTTTTGGGAGGTATGAAAGAAAGTTCATATCTTTTATCCAGTCCCTATAAAAAATTAACCAAATGAACACAAATTATCACAAGAAAACCTATAAAAAGGGTTTTTTTTGTTTTTTTATATATATTTTAATTATTATAAACAAAATAAATGGTGGGTTATACATATTAATGTGGTATCAAAAGAAAGCCCTGCTTCTGCTTAATAAATTGTATCGTATTTCTTACAAGATTCTCCTCCTCTCCTGTAAGCCTCTCTCTGTTCTTCAGCATCCTCTTACATTTCTGCTCTTATTTCGTGCTACACCCCTTCCCATCCCCTAAGGTCTTCCCAAGGGTTCTTTCTGTCCTCTCCCTACACAACTTGATCCATCTCTCAGCTACACTGGCTGCCCCTCGACTTTGGAATGCCCTCCCTATCACCATTCACCAGTCATCCACACTCATCACTTTCAAGCATCTCCTCAAATCCCACCTGCTCAAGGAGGCATCTCAATAGCAATATCCTCCTCTTGCACACCGATAGTCACATCAGAATCCTTCTGCACTTCCTTCACTGTACCTTGTACTTACAATCCTCCTACTGTCTCTGTATGTTATCATGAACTCTAATTAGATTGTGAGCTCCTTGGGGCGGGGTCCCTTTCCCAGTGTATAATTCCCTTGCTGCACTTTCTCCCACAAATAAGGCAATGATCACACTTTAGCTTAATGCTCTTAACCTTGTTGTGTATTTTTGTATTGTATTATTTCAGCTTCTGTTAAGAGCTGTGTACAGGTATGGCTCTATACAAATAAAGGTACATACATACATACATACAAATGGTATATAAGTTGTGTGGGTACACTAAATGAATTAGAGCAGCTATTCAAACATATGGATGTATTTATTTGTTCATCAAGTCAATGACAATACTGCTATTTAACCCCTTAACGAACAGCTGCAGGCACGCGGAGGTCACTAAAGGACCATGGAACATTTTTTTTTTTTTTGCCCATCCGACTCTGGGTTCCCTGAACGGTGTTCAGCCACGCGAGGAGCCCTGAAATCCATGACGGTCCTGGTACATCATGGGTCATTCAGTCACTTTTACCCATGACGTACCAGGACTGTCAAGGGTCGTCAAGGGGTTAACAGACATCTATTCTTGAACTGTACAGTACTGGCAAGCATGGGATTAGGTCTTACTGGCCTACCAGTTCATGTGTGCTAGTTAATTAGGCATAAAAATAGAAAAAATCTCAGGCAGGCCACACCATGGAGTCTGGAGGGCCACTTTTGGCCCATGGACTGCATTTTGGATGCCCCTGAATAAGAGGGAAAATATGGTTGAAAAAAGGCATACTAAAAAGGCCAAAATTGCTCTGGTCCCCTAGTGTAAAAAAATAAACCCTAGTCCTTAAGAGTTAATAGGTTATAAGCATCCTCATATTTTAATATAGCTTATTTATATGATCTAAGCTTTTGAATGCCAGTGAGATATCTAACGATCTGCATTGCAATGTGTTGGATGCTTCTCTGGAACTAGGAGGGTTAATGAATTGGTATTGGAGAGTGACAGAGAAAAGTAATTGCGGCAAAGGTAAGGAGGACAGGGAGGGGTGGAACCTGTCTATGGCTTGGGGGGGCAAGTGGAATGGGAACAGTGATGACTGTGGGAACAGCACAACAAGTCATTCCATGTCCATATGTAGGAACACAACCAACACCTTGCGTCTCCAGCATGATCCGAAAAGCCACCCAACCGTTTATGAGAGAACGAGGACGAAGGGTCCTGAGGTGCTCTATTGTCCCAGATCCAGGAGAGCTATGGTTCCCAAATCACCCCATAACTGGCCTGGGTCTCAGTGGCACTAGCTGGTAGGTCCTCCAAAATTACTATATATCCAAAGTCAGAGCTCTTTGGTCATGCCAAAGCAGGGGAATAATAAGTCTGGCCACACTGGCGCGGAAGTAAAAGAGACAAATTTTGGGTTTGGTTAAAGAACAGTTATCTAGGAGTGACCTTAAAAGAAAAGTTATCAATTGTAGTGGAATGTAGTTGAGAGATTCAATTTAGTTGAACTACATATCTGATGCCAGAAACATTGAAGTTTCGGACAGGTTCACAAGACATGGAAGAAAGAGACCTGTTCCCCTAGACATTACCAGCAATTTGGAGGTACTGATGGGTAAATTCTGGCTAATCTGCCCATTATTATTCTAATAGTGTGTCTGTTTCTGCCCTGTAACAGTGTGTTGCCCTACATGTTTCATGTAATACTAGATAAAAAGTGTATGTGTAGGGGAGTGCCATCAACCTCCCTAAAAATCAGCACTGGCTACTTCCCCTAGAGTCCACCATCTACCCAGCAGATTAACTGGTACATAGGAACAAAGCAGGAGCGCTCCCATTTTTTTTCCCTTTCAGTGGCCATTTGTCTGTCCAATTTTCTCACAGTAGCCTTCATATCTCTCTCTCGCTATGAGGCTAATATACTAAGAAGAATAGGTGATGCTTGGAGCAAATAAGCTGTACTGCAGAGAGTATAGAAGTGAATATTCACTGAGAATGTGCAAAAGCATGGCGTTTGTGTACTGGGTTACCTGTCTTCCACAGCTGTGGCCACCCTCTTAAGGTTGTGGCATCTCAGGTCTGACTTGTGTGAAGAAATTCTCACTGTTTGACGTCTCCATGGGTATAAAGGGTGTGTGCAATTATTAGCAATTCTTTTGGTTCTTATGTGTTATGCCAGTTTCCTCCCGCATGGCACATTACACCATAGCTAGCGAACTCTCTGCATCTTTTCAGGTGCTTTTAATTTTCAAGGCATTCTGAGCACTTCTACTATGCTTAGTTATTTAGCCGGTCTGAATCTTAATGTTCGTGTTTTGTTGCTGTTTGGTTTTCATCTGGTCCTTCTCCTTGACTTCTCCTGCCCTTGTTTGCTGCCTGCCCTAACCTCGGTTTATGACTTGGTTTCTGCATAATCTCTATCTGCCTTGACCTGGCTTGTATGACTTTGTGCTGCTTCTGTCCCTCAGCTATCTAACATGGACTTATGAAGTATACTGACCATGAATGAGCCAAACTAACAGTGGTGAGCAATTGCTTTTTAAGTGCCTGATTATCTTTGCCATAAAACTTCAGGTCTTCATTACAAAGATTAGACTTAACAGAACAACTAAGCCATTACATAGCCCACAGGGATGTCTCAAGCCACTGTTTTCCTGGTTCATCAGACAGAGATCCTGGCTTGATTCAGCAGATATAAGGGGAATTTTCTCATCTCGAGAGGAAAGTTCAAGAACTTAAGTTGTCTGCAACTATATCAGCAACCCTGGATAAACCAACTGTCCTGGTAGAAGCTAATTTACCAGAGTCCAAAGTTACTTTAACAGAAATGTTCTCAGAAGACAAATTCCAGTTCAGAAGGTCTGTTACTTCCTTTAAACTACTTTTCTCTCTGAAACCCAGAACTTCTACTATGGATTGTATGAAAGTTAGGACTTTGGCCCTCCATTTGCTTAAAACCATTCCTACTATCCTTCTCTCTTGAAATTAGTCAGAAAAGCTTTGAAAGTTAACCTCGGTCATCCTCCAATTCTTTGTTGGCCAAATCACATGGTTTACTACTGTACATGTATCACGGTCCCCGTGATCCCCTGTCAATCTCTGTGATGGTACCTGTGCATTGGAGCAGGCTGATTGGCCCGCCCAGGATGTTCCTTTATATACTGGGCCTATGACATCTGTCAGATGCCCTTTCGTGGTGTTCCTGAGCCTGCGCCTTCTTGCTGTGTTCCTGCATTCCTGTGTACCGACTCGACTCGTCTGACCATTCTTTTTTCCTGCTCCGTGATTTGATCCGGTTTTGGCTAACGTCCCTGCTACGTGTTTGACCCGGCTTTGGCTGACATTCCTGCTCCGTGATTGACCCGGCATTTGCTGACGTTCCTGCTCCGTGATTCGACACGGCTTTGGCTGACGTTCGTGCTCCGTGATTCAACCCAGTTCTGGCTGACGAGCCTGTTCAGTGATTGACCCGGCATTGGCTGACGTTCCTGATTCATGATTGACCCGGTTCCGACTGAAGCCTCCTGCTCTACATTTGCATCCTGTGTTCCTGTGTATCTCGATCGCCTACTGGCGACATTCTGAACTGTGCTTAGTAGTGCTCTGTCTAATCACTTCTCTGCTGAGCTGTGCTGTGGCCTCCGTTACCAAGCTGTTGTAGCCTTGCTGAGCTGTAGTCTCCGTGTCTGAACCTGCCCTATACCTTGCTGTGTGAGTTGCCTCCGTTATTGAGCCTACCTCCGTACACTTGCCAAGCCGGTGCGATCCATCCGAGCCTATTAACACTTACTGAGCAGTGCCTTAATGACCTAGACAATCCGTTTACACAAGCAGAGCAGTTTCCGTTCCGGTACGTGGGCTGTACCGTGGTTGCACCTCCCGGTGCTAGTGGCCTCCTGTTTGCTCTTGCAGTGTGTTGTTCCGTGACGGCACCGGAAGGATGTCTCGGCTCTGGTCTCCTATTGCTCAGTGTGTTTCACTATCTACCGCACTGCCTGTGCATGGGCTCATTATTGCTTGTGCAGTGTTGATTCAGACTGGCACCCAAGGGGTGGCCTGGTTCTCCTCTCCGTTGGCACGCAGGGTTACTTCCAGTTGCGAGTGCTAAGGGCATTTCAGGTTCTGTTCCTTTGCTCCAGCAGTGGCTGTCATCCATCACGCTCCTCTAAGGAGGTATCGCTCAGCTCTGGTTATATCTGTGCTGTCTACTTGGGCGTCCTACTATACAGCTATCTGAGAGTGATTCTGTTCAGGCCTACTACACCTGTCTGTAACACCATCAAGAGACTTATATGTTCTTCTGGGCGTTGGCTAATTACCATCACAGAGACTGATCAGTGGTTTTCATATTAACCCTTGTTCATTCAGATATTCAGACCATTATAGTCTGGTTATACGTATTTGATCCTGTCTATTGTCATTACTGTTTATGCCTGTCCTGGCCTCCAGGACACCTTGTTTTTATTTCAATAAAACTGTGTTTTTACTTAAACCCCGTCTGAGTGTCAGAAAACCGTAACAACATGATGTCCCTCTAGCCAGTCATCTGGGAAATTATAATACTAGATCTAGCACAAATGAACCTTTGGTGGCTTAAGCTGGCTCAGTCAGTAAAGGAGTATTTAGGATCCTGTGATAACGCTGCTTAAAACATGGGTTCTCACACCTGCCTTCTGGGTCTCCTCTTGTCTTTAACAATACACAGCAGTCCATGGTCTTCTTTTTCCATGGATTTAATATTAGATCTACCTAAGTCCAATTGCCACAATACAATTTTAGTGGTCATTGATTGATTTGCTAAAATGGCACACTTTATTCCAGTTCAGGACTATCCTCTGCTTCTGATACATCTAACCTCTTCATTCAAATAAATATTGGCTTACATGTGATTCCTGCTAAAATCATTTCAGTCTGAGTAGTTCAGTTCACATCATACTTCTGGAAGGTTAGTTATAAGTTCAGTTATCCTTTTCATTGGCTTATCATTTGCAAAGCAACGGACAAACGGAGCTCTACACTACCGACCTTCTACACCTTGTAGCATAAAATCCAAGTTATAAAACAATGTATCGTTCATGCAGACTTTAACCCTTTGAGTGCTAGAGGGGTATGCAATGCATTGCATACCTCTTTGGCACTAAAAGGGTTAAAGGGATGGTAACACTTAATATGCAAATAAATATATATTGGAGGGTTTATCTTCCTGTGAAAAATAAGGGTAGTCGCAGTGCTAATGTTATTCTACGTGCTATATCTCAATGGCCTGATATGTTACAGTGGCGTTCTTGCTACATCATCCTATGGACAATTCTGGTCAGTTCGCCATGAACATCCATAATATAGTGTATCAATCACGCCATTCAAGATCGGTGGCAAAGTGTGGAGGAAGCATGGTTGCCAGAAGTCAATAAATGTACTGACATTTAGTAATATATTGTTAAAATTGGAAATGTCAGTAAAAAAAATGACAAAACAAAGCAAATATATGAATATATTTTGTATAATTTCATGGTGTCTTTTAAAATAATTTAACAGAATTCAGTAATTAAATTGCCTTTGGACACTTTAAATTCCACTTTTATTCACTTTGGAAATTGTTGTGTTATAGCAGGATCAGCAAGTGAAGGAATATGTGAAAAGTGTCAGTAAAAATATTTTTATTGTCAGAACTTCTGTTCCCTCAAAGCATGAAGTAGGGCTGGGGTGGAAGTGTTAATATTATGAGATTTCTACCATAATGGTGAAAACCGTAAGCAGTATGGTCAGGACAATGGAGAAGAGTAGGTGGAGTTTGGAGTGGAAATAGGGGAACTGAGTAGGTAAGTGGGCAGAGCTATTTAGGAAATATATGATCCACAGGCATGGTCTCCTGGGACTGAGACCCTGTATAGAATAGTAAAAACCAGACTCCCCAGTGGGTTCTCATGTGTGGGAAACATTGGAGTGTCATGAATATGGATGGGCAAAAAAGTAAAAATTTTCTCCCCATGTGAATAGCTGCAGAACAGGAAACATGTTTCTCCTTCCACAGAAGACCCCTCAAGAAAGAAAATGTATAGGACTGCGGCTAATATGTTCAGATCATTGAGTTCAGTGGGTTTACCTCATACATGTAAACAGATGTTATCATGCACATATATTTAATTACTGTAACCCTCATACACATATGCACGTACACTGCAACACTCCACTGGGAAAAGAAACAAGCCAGTGTCCTACTACTTCTTCCTGTGGGAAACATTTGTATCCA
This sequence comes from Rhinophrynus dorsalis, assembly GCA_037306005.1. Taxonomy (NCBI): domain Eukaryota; kingdom Metazoa; phylum Chordata; class Amphibia; order Anura; family Rhinophrynidae; genus Rhinophrynus; species Rhinophrynus dorsalis. Next base: position 159,452,953 of record CM074719.1, read on the forward strand.
TCCTTAGTAAGAAGGGGGCAAGAGAGGCACACTCAGGTGTGCTTAATCACAACCTTTCCCAGGAGCAAAGCAATAATTCTACTAGATTTTGCTTCCTTTCTTGTACAGTGCTTGTTAAAATTGCAAAGTAAGCATTTGATAGCATGTATCATTTCTCTTGTATAGACACAACAAAATACCCATGGAGTTTACGAAAGACATTTTTATTACCTAGCCTTCAGCTAGCTTATTGTAATGCTGTGGAGCCTCTTCCTTAGTTAGATAGAAACCATTGTGTATCCAGCAAGATCATGTTTTTTATATATATATATATATATATATATATATATATATATATATATATATAATCAACATATGAATAAAGATTTTAATGTAGTGTGTAAAATATGTAAAGAATTCAAAATTAATTGTATGTTGGCAAATGCAAGAAGTGTGGTGGAGAATTGCTGGAGGTTAATGAGCATTGGACATAAATGGTATAACTGAAACATGGTGGGATGATACACATGATTGGGCTGTAAATATAGAAGGTTATTGTCTGTTTAGGAGAGATAAGATTAATAGAAAAGGGGGAGGTGTGTCCTTATATTTGAAACCAGAGCTAAATCCAGTTTTAAGGGGTGATGTTTGTGAGGAAACAGGCCATAATGTGGAGTCCTTGTGGGTAGAAATTGAGGCTAACTGTGGTGTACTAGGTAAAAAAGGTGTTGGTGGGTATATGCTAAAAACCACCAAATATTGATGAAAATGTTGAGTCCCAGCTGCTATTGCAAATTAGGAAAGGTACACATTTTGGGCATAGTATAATTATGGAAGATTTTAACTATCCAGATGTCAACTGGAAACATGAGACCTGTCAAAGTGTTAAGGGGAGCATGCTTAGGGAAAGCTACATGCCATAAATAGCGGAAGTGCCGACAAGAAATAACAATGTATTGGACCTAGTGATAATGAACAGTATAGACATGGTATTCTATATTAAGGTAGGTGAACATTTGGGAACCCATGATCACAACAATGTTACTTTTGAGATCAGTTTGGCAAAGCAAAACTGTATAATTTCAAACAAAACTCAATTTTAAAAAGGCAAACTTCAAAATGTTAAGAGCATCATTGCAACACAGTCTGGGATATGTCATGTAAAGGCAAACACACTGAGGGGAAAAATGGTCTGAATTTGAAGTTAGGTTGCAAAAATATATTCAACAGTATAGACCAGTGGGGAACAAATGCAAAATAAGTAGATCACAGCCAGTGTGGTTAACTGCAAATGTAAAGAAGGAAATGGAAGGAAAAAAGGGCATTTAAACTATTTAAGTCTGAAAAAACAGAACATTCTTTCTTGAAATACAGGAGTGCAAAATAGATTGCAAAAAAGTAATTAGGTTGGCAAAAATAGATAATGAAAGGAATTGCAAGGGAGAGCAAGACTAATCCAAAAAAAGGTTTCCAAATACATAAATTGCAAAAAACTTAAGAGGGAGTACATTGGACCTTTCAAAAATGTGACGGGTGAGTCGATTAGAGAGGATAAGGAAAAGGATGATGTTCTAAACACTTTTTTGCATCCGTATATAAACAAGGGAATAAAGAATGGTAGAACAGCCTCAACAAGTAACAAATAAAACCATACTATTATCAGATATTGGGTTAACACGAGAAGAAGTCATGAGAAGACTTAACAAATTTAAGCACCGGGTCCTGATGGTATACATCCAAGAGTTCTTCAGGAACTCGGTGCAGTTTTAGCAAGACAACTCTTTTTTTACTCTTTAAAGATTCCTCACCACAAGTTCAGTGCTACAGGATTGGTGTAAAGCCAACATAGTACCTCTATTTAAGATGGGAACTAAAACAGGAATTGGGAATTATATACCTGTGAGTTTGACCTCTGTAGTGGGAAAACTGCTAGAAGGGATAATAGGGGATTATGTTCAGGATTACACAGAAAAATATTATTATTAGTAGGAATCAACATGGTTTTATGAGGAATAGTTCATGCCAAACTAATTTTTTTTTCAGCTTCTATGAAGAAGTAAGTAGCAACCTAGATAATGGTAAGGCGGTTGATGTAGTATATTTAGATTTTGAAAATGCATGCACAGTGCCACACAGCAGGCTGGGGTGTAAAATTAGGAAAATGGGGCTAGGGGATAACTTTTGCAATTGGATAGAAAACTGGTTGAAAGGTAGGGAACAGTGTGTGGTTGTAAATGGACAATTCTCCAATACAGTTAAATTTCGGAGTGTAGTACCTCAGGGTTCTGTACTTGGTCCACTCGTATACTGCATTACATTAAAAAAACAGATTGAAGATTAACTGGGATAGCACTTTAAGAAAACAACTACTTTAACAGAGGTGAGAGTTCCCCTTTAAGAGATTAGATACATTTCTTTCAAAAAGGAACATACAAGGTTATACTCTGTATTAGTAGGCAAAACAGGAAAATATGATAAAGACTATTCTATCTAGCAGCAGGAAATCTATATAATCCTCATGTCTCTCAGTTATGAGGCAAAAGTTGAACTTGATGAACTTGTGTCTTTTTTCAACCTAATTTACTATGTTTATATATTCAACATATGCATAAAGATTTTAGATCAGGAATGGGCAAACGGGTGCCCTACAACTGTTGTGAACTATAGCTGGCATCGTCCCAAGACAGCCATTTTCTGCTGTAGATTGCACCCAACCACAATATATGCATATATATGTTGTAGAATACAGCTCACTCTAACAGGGTTTTCTCAAAAGGTGAATTTATTGGAAAAAAAAAAAAAAACTTTTTCGTGACAAACATTCTACTTTATCAAGACAAATGTGCTGTGTCTACGTGCTTACTTTTATACAACTGAATAAACCTGGGGGTGTACTCCATGGCCAGTCATATAACTCTAGGACTTTGTATCTAATTGGATCCCAAGATGTCATGAGATGAGTGATATATAAAATTTAGGGAACTATATGTACATGAAGTATTAATCATTACAAGACCACAGCAAAGATCCAGCATGTTAGCTTACATTGACCTGTATTTCAAATGGGATGTGTATCCATCTCATTTATCTCAGAGTGGAGAGACAGTAATAACTTTCCATATTCCATTTCTAAGATTTTCTTAATTGCCCCCATTAAGTAGGCAACACATAAGACTTCAAACTTTGGAAACATATTCAGTTAGAGATTGTAAACTAATACTCGCATGTCTTCACTTGATTAGCTGAAGCTCATCCTTTGAACGGAACTGAGTGTGACATAGGAGGGCTCAAACTGCATTTGTAAATCCATTCATCCACTGGTGCAATATAGTATCCATGGCTACTGGTGCCAAGTTCTTATTATTACTAAAGACATGCATGCTTTTCAAAGCTGTGGTTCATTGATTGGATAATCGTGATAGATTAACTGGTTAAATGTCAGCCCACATGTTAAATTTCCCAGTGTGTACTTGTATCCATCAGTGGACATGGGATGTAAAGCCGGCCTTTTGATATCACATTAGGTGTGTCACTATGAAGTCTGTTCCTAAGAAGAAAAATATATTTTCTCGCATGGCATACATATCAATTGAACCATACAGTATGCCCAACACTAGAACTACCCAGTCCATTATAATGAAACAAGGGCATGCAATGATGTATTAAATCCATTCACAAAAATCAGTTAAGCAGTAGGTATGCATTTAAGCCCCCTAGGTCACTATTCTCAGTCTATGTATCCACCTAGTAGACCATTGTCTGTCCTCTCCTATTGGTATAAGGGCAGTGTGATCAATTAACACATGTTGAAGTTGAGATATTCTATGTCCCATTTCTGCAAAATCTATTGCCACTGTCTGAAAACCTTCAAATTGTGGAAGTTTGTTGGTAGCAGTTACCTTTCTTATACTTGCAGTGACTTTATGGATTGTGGAACGGTGTTCAGCCTTTTCATTGAATGTCATTTGTGTTTCCCCAGTGTCTGCTGATTTGCATAAGAAAAAACATAAATTACATATTTTCTAGGCAGTTAATGTGATGTTGTATAGGATATCTGGTCATTTTTGTATTTTATAAACTCTGTTCCATTTAGAAAATGTTTTCATGTAGCATAGTTTGGGCCCTGAAAACATCCTTTCCCTGAAGGTTGTCCTTTTAAATAGCTGTGTCTCAGATCAGTCTTCACAATTAAATAGTTTCCATTTAGTCTTCTTTTATAGCAAAATTAAGGGCGTAAGGTAGGATCTATTGCTACAATATCTCAATTCTTTTGGATATTCTTTGTAATGGTAGGTTTTCCTGTATTGTAATCATGTATGCATTGTAGTCTCTCTGGTCCCTCCTTAAAGGGATAGTAATGTTTCATAATAAAAGCAACTTTAATTAATCATCATAGTATTTGGACTTTGGAGAGTGTTATTTCAATTCTGTCAGAGTTGTAGTTCAAGAGTAATTCAATGACAAAGTATCCCCCTCCCGTCCCTTTTACTGATGTAACACTGTTCAGCCAGATCAGAAGGGAAGTGCCCAGGTAGATTGCAGAGAGGGACAATCTTCAATTAAGATAAGGGGAAAAACCTGAAAAACTTGTCAAGGGGGGCAGGGCTTTCATTGTTCTCTTAGGAAGATGATTGTCCCCTTCTGTTATCTGTCTGGTCTATGGACTGGATTCCACATCTTAGAAGAGATGGCTTACACTAGGTAAAAGGGGTGGGAGGTGAAACTTTGCTTGTGAATATCTCTCAAACCATAAAGGTTTGAGAGATAAGACTTATATCGTTCTTCATGTTTTTTTAATGCCTACAAAATAAAATAAAGATAAAACGAGGTATTACTATCCCTTTAACCTTGCTTTCTGTGAGTAAAGCTTCTTTCCATAAGATAGAAGCTTTCACTGCATGGTTATCTATGAGTCTGGAGGAATGCCAGGATTCTTTTCCCATCCTTCTACTGGGGTCACTGACTAAACGCATAACCCTTACCATCTGTGAAAACTGCAAATTCAGTAAATCAAAGTCATCAATGTGCCATTGGTTAAAGTAACCATTCTGTCCTTTTTGGAGTGTATTTTACTTAACACCTTGGATGCTCAAAATGTCTCCAACTCATTACCAAGCAATGTACAGAAGACCTCTCTAGCATGTATCAAATGCATCCTATTTATTACATTCTTTTAATAAACACAAGGAAAAAATATTATCCATATGACTGAAACCAGATGAGGAAGCTTGCATTAGTATTTAATTCTAAGCTTGCAACCTGTAGAACTGAGCCATAGAATTTAAAGAAGCAGTAAACTTTTATTTATGAAAACACATATTTTATAGATCTTTTCCTGCAGAATAAAACAAGGTCACCCCCATCGCTGTCAGATGTTTTATTCAAAATATATAGCAGTCCAAATAATCAGGAAGTGAATTTACTGTATAGTTCTAACCGACAGGAAGTGACAGGCAGTTTCCTTCACATTCTATGAAGAACTGTATGTCTTTGACTTTCCTGACTTTCTTCTCCATTAGAATCTAACTGAAAACTAATTACAATTTGACCACTAGAGGGCACTGCTAATGTAAAAAAACATGGGTTTAAACTGTAATAACTCTGGAAATATAAATCTCTCAGCAGTGGGAGTACCCTTATCTTACTCAATAGGAAAATCCCTACAATATATATTTTTTCATAAAAAAAGTTTACTGCTCCTTTAAAGCGTAGACATAGACTGGGACAAAGTGCTTTCAAAAGATAGGCACATGGAACCACAGAACCTGTAAGATATAGATCACTAATGCTGCTGGCCTGCTTTTGAAATACACACTTTCATCCAATCATAACAATTGCTAATGGCAGGAATAATTCCTGCCATTCTGGGGTTAGTGTAGAAAACAATAAGTTCGACACACCTTCTGTGGACATTTCTGGGGACACATTTTCTACAAAAGCAAAGGTCATTGGGCCCTATGTCCAAATAAAATAACAAAAAAGAACTGTAGTAATCCTGGGGAAAACCAAATGTACAATATGGGACAATTAAAAATCCCCAAAATCTATTGACTTTGCAATGCTTTAAGACCTCCTTAGCACTGAAAGGGTTAAAAGCCCCATTTAAATCAATGGGAATTTTTATTTCTTCCTTATACAAGCTATTTACCCAAGAAATACTCCAACATAGGGCATTTAATCAAGGAACTGTCCCTGGAAATGGAGATATATGTCACCCCGTTTAATATTATTGCAGTTGCAGTGTGCTGCCAGCTAGGAATTCTCTCCAGTATGTGTAAATGGATGTACTTCTATGGGTTAATCTCTTGGCTTTGATAGAAGCTGAGCCGAAAGAAGGGGAAAAAACTATGGTCTAGCTGTGTGGTCTCCTTCAAAATGTTCCAGGCACATGTTGAGAATAAAAACTGCAAGTCAAGATGAAAAACCCTTGCATGTTCACAGGATGGAATTTTGTTTAACGCTTATCTTCTTGCCGGGATGAAAATGTTTGAGCAGTCTTTCACACTGACTCCCTCAGTGCTGGAAGGAATTGTGCAGCAGATACAGAGTAACCCTTTAAAGGGATAGTAATACTTCGTTTTTTCTTTATTTTATTTTGTAGGCATTAAAAAACATGAAGAACAATATAAGTCTTATCTCTCAAACCTTTACGGTTTGAGAGATATTCACAAGCAAAGTTCCCCCCTCCCTCCCCTTTTACTTAGTGTAAACCATCTCTTCTCAGATGTGGAATCTGGTTGTAAGACCAGACAGATAACAGAAGGGGACAATCTTCTTCCTATGAGAACAATGAAAGCCCTGCTCCCTTGACAAGTTTTTCAGGTTTTTCCCTTATCTTAATTGAAGATTGTCCCTCTCTGCAATCTACCTGGGCACCTCCCTTCTGATCTGGCTGAGCAGTGTTACATTAGTAAAATGGGCGGGAGGGGGATACTTTATCATTGAATTACTCTTGAACTACAACTCTGACAGAATTGAAATAACACTCTCCAAAGTCCAAATACTGTGATGATTAATTAGAGCTGCTTTTATTATGAAACATTACTATCCCTTTAAGGATCAGAAGGGTGGTCAGGGTTAAACTTATGAGCACATCTGGGCAGCAGTAAAACGTGCTCATGTTCCTGTATTTATACCAGTGTCAATAGCTTTGCGTAATTGTAATGCTTGCACTGCCTGGAATTTGTCAGTGTAGAGAGTAGGGATATAAAACATTAAAAATACTTTCCTTAAAGGACTAACTGTATTCTAGGAATAAACGGCTCTAAATGTAACTTTCATAGGTGTCTTTCATACAGCATGCATGTCTATATATTTTTGCATTAAATCTGCAGTTCCCTGGATGTAATGATCTATATTGAAGTCTGCCTCTACATCACACTACTTTCCAGCACACAATATGCTTCAGTAGACCCGAATGATAGGCAAGGGATGCTGGTCTTTATCGTATTGCAATCTGAAACATAGAGCAGCAGATTAAAATATAGATCATGTGCAACTATAAAGAGTAAATATAAATGACTGCTGTTAGAAGAACAGCCACCTAAGTAAGACCTTCTGATAGACAAATTAAGATCTACTTTCTGTTTTAACCATTTGAGTTAAATACTGCACCAGATGACTAATCCTTGATGTTACAACATGTTGTCACAAAATGTAATACTGTACAGTTAATTCATTATATTTTCATAATTCGCTAAATGTTTTAATCAAATTACATTTCATTTTTTGTAATTTTACCTAAAATTCCCACTGACAATCAAAAACCAGCCCAATACAAGAAAGTATTCCTTCCTTGAACCTCATAGGTAAAGGGACGGCATGACTGCGGTGGAGGCTTTGGTTGCCATCCCCTTCAAGTATCAATATTTTGTTTTTAATTGAGTTTGAATGGTCCCTTCAGCCTGATGGGTTGGAGCGATTTGTGTTTATAAATAATCATCTGGGGCTGCCAAGCTCCATTTCACAGCAGTTGGACAGCTTCAGGGGCAGGAGAAGAGGACGTCTTAGTTTTAATTCCCGCCCACCCTCCTCATGTTTTATTAGTTTAGTCACAGCAACTTTTACTCTTTGGTCAGGGGTGGGTTCTCACCAGGTATTGTTTAATTGTTAAGTGGCTCTCAAGGGGTCTTGGACTCCCACTTGCAGGCTAATGGCTCGAGTGGGGGTGGAGACTCATGGGAGTTAGGAATTATTAATCTTTATTTATATAGCGCCAACAAATTCCGCAGAGCTTGTTTCATGCCCCCCGACATGGGCCTGGGGCAGGCATAATGTATGATGACAATAAATGATGTGGCCTTTTCCTTCCCAAGCAGTTGCTGGTATATTTTGAGGGGGGGGGGGAGAGGTTGTGTTCTAGTGGTTTATCGGGCTGGGGCCTACTCTAAGCAGTCAAGCTGAAGGAGCAGCATGAAATGAGAGGTCCTGGGAGGACACTACTCTGTTATTATAGCAACAGAAATAGCTTGCTGAACTCTTTTAAATATCTTTATATGAATAAAATGTTAAGACAAACATTAAAACACAGATAATTTTTATTGCTTCTGCACTTTTTTGAGTTTTCTTGTAGGAGACACTGCCCCTTCAAGTAATTACAAACTTGTGCAGCCATTTAAGCATGAAGAGGCGTACACTGTATCTGAAAAACTGTTCTTGGATACAACGGAATGTGCTCACTCAATCTCGTACTCTCACAAACTCCATCCCAAGTGCATTTTCTCTGTCACTGACATTCTGTCATGTTGTTTGTCTTGTATGCTCTGTCTTATTTCTCATCTCAATCTCTTTTGCGCATTCTTCATCTTGTTCACTCTTTCCACCTTGCGTGTTTCTTCATTGTGTTTTCTCTCTCATTGTCTTTCTTCCTCCTTCTCTTTCTTAATTCTGCAGCAAACCAGTTGCACAAATAAAACATTTCCAGTCATTTAATTGGGGTAAGAAAAGGACACTCGCACTTCTGAGAGATATTTCATTAAAAAGTCATTATAGCTCAAACAGCAGGGTACCAACTGGTGTCCATAGGGTATTTTTTTTACAATGCACTCTATGGACACTGCCCTTAGCTCTCTATAGTAAATAATAGTAACACCACCTGGTAATTATAAAGGTTTCAGCTGTAGTACATTTCCAGTGCAAAATCGCCCTGTAGTGGGAGTGCTCTGATTTTACTCAGCAAGAAAATAATTACAATATATATATTTTCATTAAATAAAAAACACTTAGCTTCTAAGCCTTTTCACCCTTAGAGTGCTAAGGATATTTTACACTTCTTATGTAGTTTGCAGTCAAATTATTGTTTACGGCGAACAATCCACACTTAATACACTTTTTTTTCAGCAGACCCTGCATTTTCAAAAGACAACATTGACTTGTGGAAATCCCCTAACATGACCTAACATTTTTACCCAGAATACAAAAATAAAGTGAAGGACAAATAACTGTCCTAGAATATATTGTTTCTATGTTCCATTAGAAAATATATATGGTTCTAAGTTTATTTTTAAAGGGATAGTAATACTTAAAATGTAAAAAATGTATGTTGTAGGGTTTATCCCCCTGAGTAAAACAAGGGTACTCCCACTTCTGAGAGATATTTAATTAAAAAATTATAACAGCTCGAACTTGAATTTTTTAGGTTCAATATCACAGTGGCCTGAAAATTTACAGAAGATTTATCGTCTACGGACCAGAGCAGTCCATAGGATGGTGTAGCAACAGCGCCATTGTAAATTTTCAGGCCACTGTGATATTGCTCCTAAAAAATTCAAGTTTGAGCCGTTATAATTTGTTAATAAAATATCTCTCAGCAGTGGGAGTACCCTTGTTTTACTCAGGGGGATAAACCCTACAACATATATTTGTCCCTGAGCCTATCTGGGAGATACTTGTCCATATATTGTCCCCAGCTCCTCATTGGAGAAACAAGGCTCTCTAGGCATTGACACACTGTGTCATTATTCAGTCATTTATGCGTCATATTTGTTTTTTCCTACAAGTATTTGGCTGTTATAGCGTCCTTATTGTGCCCTTGTTCCTTATTGCGACCCTTGTTCCTTATTGTGCCCTTCTGCCCTTCTTCCTTATTGCTCCCTTGTAGTGTCATTATTGCACTGTTATAGCATCCTTTTTGCGGCCTTGTTCCTTATTGCGGCCTTCTGCATTTGTTCCTTATTGCGCCCTTGTAGCGTCATGGTTGCGTCCTTATTGCACCCATAGTGACTCTTTAATGTGTGACATGGTGAATTCTCCATTTGGAATGTCGTGACACGTAGAATTTGCGACTCTTTAAGGCGTGGAATTGTGAATGCGCCATTTTGAATTACACGGCCAAACAAATTCAACACTTTAAGACGTGACATTTTAAGCGCGCCATTTCAAAAAAACGATGCGGAGGAAAATCTGTCTATTTTTTTTGTTTTTTTTAATGACTTACTGGCACTTAAATATTTGTAACAACTAGAGACAAGGAGAAAAAGTAGACCAGGCATACCAATTTTCGAAAGAAGACAAACCCACCAGTATCAAATGAGGGGTAATTTGCCTTTCTACCCCAGCTCAGTTTGCCCATGTTTCCAGAAAATGGCACTATAAGAAAAAATATGCACCTTTTCCATTTCTATCCATTTAAAAGGTACTGTTATCTTGGAAGGCTATGGAATTTCTACTGTTTTCACTAACAGCTCGTCTCACAAAAGAAATAACACCCCACTGGTAAGAGCTGACATGCCATAGGAGGTGCCAGAAGCACAAAAGTGACCAATACCAAAATCTGTCATTTTTCATGCGTTCTTCAAATGTGTTTTGCCTGAAATATAATTGCTGTAACAACTAGCAATATGAAGAACAGGTAGACAAACATACCATTTTGAAAAGAAGAAAACCCACTGTATCAAATGAGGGGTCACTTGCTTTTCTACCCTTAGGCTAATGAGCACAAATGTTTATTTTTTTTAACAATAGCACCATTCAAAGTTAATAAAATATTTGAAACCATGTGATTTCCTACTGTAGCCAGTACCTACTGCAAGCCAGAGAAAAGCTGTAGTAAATTAGTATGGTTTGACATAATGTAGGGGATGCCAGGATCACTAACCTATCCCTATCCTTTTTATTTTCTGTTAACTGTATGTACTAAAATGGTAATACATGAAGAAAAGATAGATATGGCATACTCTTTTGAAACATATATAACCTGATGCAACAAATGAGGAGTCACTTGCCTTTCTTACTCCTAGGTTTGTGAGCAAACCTTTGTCCATAATGAAGGTTTCACTATAGGCAAAAATGTATATTTTTTTAACATTTACACCACTTAAAAAAATACTAAAATCTTTGAGAGCTGTGTAATTTCCTGTACCTACTGCAAGCCCTAGAAAAATGGTACCACACTTGTATGGTTTGATGGTTTGACATACAGAAGGGGTGCCAGGAGCACTATACACCTATACTTTTATTATCTATTATACTACCTGCCTGCAATAAAATGATAATGAAGATTACAAATACACAAGGCATGCTACAGGGGCCTCCATGTATTTTCAGAAGAAGGCCACAGGATTTTTTGTGTAAGGGCTACATTAATTGCTTTATTGATAACAATGACGATTTATATTCTGTCAACTATTCAAAAATATGCATTTTTAGAAGTAATACAAAAACAGTACAAATGCAAAAATGTATTTCTATAAAGGTGCTAGTCAATGATCACGTCAATGAGAACAATACATTGCTCATCCCCTTGAATCAAAGGGTTAAAGGGTAACTTTGAATGAAAGAGATGACCCTCTCTTTCATAAAAGGGCACCATGCAATTTTTAAGAGCAACATTATGTGGGATTGGGGATCTTAAAGATCTTCTCCCTTTCCTCCCTATGATAAAGTCTATGTATTTTGTTCATGTGGGGTGATCTGAGATCAGCCCACATGAACATGTTAAAGGAGATTCCCCTCTTTCAAACAAGGTAACCCCCAAATTTTGAAGTAAAAGTGGGGGTCAAGATAGGAGCCCTTAAATATAGTGTATTATAATGTCAGGTGATTTCGACATCACCCGACATTATTATATACCTGAGTACTGTCCTGAAAGAGGGGAATCTCCTCTTCCTAAACAGGGTAGTCTGGCCTGAATTATGACAGGGTGCTGAGTTAGAGCCTCTCCCTGCTCCTAGTAAAAAAAAAAAAAAGAAAGAATTCACCTGGTAGTCTGATTGTTTCCAGTTGCGTCACTGATGCCATCATACGTGGCATGAGGCGTGGAGAGAGGACTACAGTCTGAATTCAGAGCGGCCCGCTCCGTTATCAGTAGTGCCGCGGGTAGTCTCTACTATGCATGACTGCACCGCGGCTGTTACTGGTTGGCACTGTGGCCTGTGTACACGGGCTCTTCAACTAGTGTATATATAAAACCATTGATAAAGTTAACAAATACAGTGAAATCCAATCCTAAATCAACCTCACTGTGTACTAGTTTTAGTTTTTGACAAGACTTGGTTTTCCCTGGTTGCTGGTGTCTTTAATGCATTTATATCGGGGATGTTGTGAGGTACTTCTTTAGGAGTGTAAAGACTCATGCTTAAATTGCCAGGTCTTGTTACCATTTTGGGACATTTAATTGGCTGTCTTCCTTAAAGTAATGCTTCAGTTGGACTGTGCAGTGCATTAATATGTGTAGGGTTAACCTTTGGTCTTTTGGGAACCTAGCAACTCTCCTGATTGACATGCTGGCCTGTTCAGCACTAAAAAAGCTAGGAAGTGTCACCAAGGAGTGTATTTGTTTCCAGCTCCATATAAAAGAAAGCTGGTGCAAATAAGAGTGCTTGAAATAATTACAGAGCAACTGAAGGAGCAGACACCCTGAGTTAATTTTAAGTCAGCAGATAAAGACAGGCTTGCAAAAGGCAGGACTTGTTGTTTTGCCGGCAAGGTGAGCTTTGTCAGAAGATGAATGCTATCATATGACAGACGGTGGAGCCCGTGACTTGCAGTGTAAAGAAATAACATGTGACAACACACACACACTACAGCAGATATTTGTGCGTTTCAGACTGGCAAGTGGTAATTCAAGCAGCAGGCTATCAGCATGTGGCAGAATCTTGTAACTTGAAGTGCTAAGTGCAAAGCATCACCGCATCCTCAGTGGCTGGGGCCTGTGTGTCTTGGAGCGTATCCAAATCATTTTCATTCACATTCTTAAAGCAGTATTATAGCATGCAAAGAAATGGGTCTTCATAAAGTAATAATAAGGAATAACGTCAACTCATCGCAGGTCTTGTATAGTATCAACATCATAAAGACAGAGTAATATGGTTTAGGACAGAATGTATTAGTTTCTTAACCCTTTCAGTTCCAGAACGGTATGCGACACATTGTGAAGCGTTGCGTACCACTGGCACTGAAAGGGTTAAAAGGTGAAACAGGAGACCACTTCCCACAGATTTAAATTGAGCATTTAACCTCCTTGACTTCTAGAGTTGTGGGTGATTTAAAAAGAAAAAAAAAAACATAATCCCTTGAATGCTACTGAGATCTCCAGAGTATTGCAACACAGTTGGCTTTCTCATTTTATTTGTAAATCAGCCTCATTCCAGTTTAATCAAGTGCTTAAAGGAATAGTAATGTTTCATAGAAAAAAAAGCAGCTCAGTTGTAGTTCCAAGAGCACTTGAATAATAAAGTATCTCCCTCCCACCCCTTTTGTCTAGGGTAAGCCACCTCCCCTCAGCTCGCAGCAAAGGACAGTTTTCTCACTGTGAGCATAAGGAAAACTCTGCCCCCCCTTGATAGGTTATTCCTAAAGATCACTGAAGATTGTCCTTCTCTGCGATCCATCTGGACGGTTTTGAAGTGAGCAGTGTTACATCAGTAAAAGGGGTGGGAGGGGGACAACTTATCATTCAATTACTCTTGAAGTACAACTCTGAAAGTATTGAAATAACACTATCCGTGGGCCAAATACTATGAAGATTATTTGGAGAGACTTTTATTGTGAAACATTACTATCCCTTTAAAGGAACAGCAAGCTCTTTTACTACTGTCCCTAAAACACTTGGCCATATGTCCCGAACACCACTAAACTACTCCAGTAGCTCACTGACAGTGGCGTAACAATAGGGGTCCCAGGGGTAGAACTGTGACTGGACCCGTCACTCCAGGGGCTCAACCACCCCCTGTGAACCCCCCCCCTGGCACCGCAACAGACCTCTATTAGCAGCTGAGCACCTTCCCTGTCTCCGGCACTCTAGTAATGCAGAGCGTTGGGACATAACATCATCTCCCAGTGCTCTGCATTACTGGTGAGAGGACCGCATGGGAGCTCCATCTGCTAATAGAAGTCTGTGCAGAAGGAGGTACAGACCTCTTCTGCCACGCCGCTGGACCACCAGGGAGGTAGGAGATGGACACTGGGGTTCAATGGGGGCAATGTGGAGAAGTGGATACTGGGGACAAAGAGGCAAGGTGGGCATTGGAGGCAATGTGGAGGTGGATATTGGGGGCAATGTGGGGATGGGCATTGGGGTCAATGTGGAAAGGTGGACTTTGGGGGTAATGTGGAGGTGGACATTGGGGGCAATGTGGAAAGGTGGACATTGGGGGCAGGGACCTCTCTCCTATTGTTTCTATGAATGTGACACTTATTTTATTCCCTTTTATTTATTGTAACATACATAAGGCTCTGCATACACTGTGCCACTAAAAATGAAAGAGATGCATATATACATAATGTGATTGTGACGACCTGAAATCTCTGCTTTTCACAATCACACTAGTTATATGGAGTTTGAAAAGTTAGAAAGTCTGACCTTCTGAGACTTCATAGGAACCAGTTGCTGATCAAGCAGCCATATATCCTATGGCAAGAATATGAGCGGAATCAGGTGAGTGACTAGAGGCAAGTATTAACCCCATGAGCTACCAGGGTATGTTAGTGGTACACTGACACACAGGGCTAGATATTTTAGAAAGATTAATACTAGGGGTTTACTGTTCCTTTAAAGCTTTAATTCTACTTGTAGCTCCAGTAAGCAAAAGACCAGGATGGAGGGTATGCTTTAAAGCAGGTGCTATACATCCAGCTGTTGGGGACTACAACTTCCACCATTAGTTCGGGTGGTAGGAGTTGTAGTCCCCAATAGTTGGAGGGATATCAATTGACTACTCCTGAGCTAAAGTGTGATAAAGGTGAGATACATTCTCCAGAGAAATAAACTCTCCAGTTCCTATATTATTTTATGGGGCCTCTCGCCATGCTCCCTCCACCTTGATCAATCTTAGAGCACACGATCCACAGAATAACAAAGGAACAGGAGAGTTTATCACACTGCAGAGTGTATCTCTTCTTTATCAGCCTTTAGTGCACCTCACTTCTGGAGTAGTGCTCTAGTGTAACATGAAATAAAGCAAAATACATTTTCAGATGCATATGTTGTTCAGTCTATATACTAAGGTCTCTCCAACTTGAAAGAGACTCCATGGATTAACAAAGAGATTGTAATTACCTTAGAGCATCCCCTTCAAGAAGTCCAAATACCATGACAACTGCAGGGGTTGATGTTTTATTGTTTACAAAGGAGAAAGGCTGACTTAGTACTGCAACAATTCTGGGGTAAACCAACTGCATCACAGGGGAGAAATGCTCCAAATTCCCATTGGTTTAACTGGTACTTTTAACAGTTGATTGTGAAAAAGGTCTTCTATGCATGGTGCCATTGGTTTTTCCCAGAATTGTTTGACTTTCGACTTTGTGCATGTGGCCCACTGTCTGGCCCCCCAATGCAATGGATACCTTTCTAGCACTCAAAGGAGTAACTGTGAAGTTTCTGCCTATGTGCAAAGACCAAGAGTTCCACATTGATGCTGATGTAGTAAGAAGAACTCGATTCATTGGTGAAATAACAATTTCCACCTGGAGCACTCTTTCCAATGCTGGATTCCTCCATCAGAGGAGGTGATAATGGGTAACAGCTGGGGAGGGGAAGAGACAAAGATTGATAGGCTGTGGTACACAACCGTACTGCGGCCTGTCCTGAACTGATGTCACAGGCTTAATTTAAAAAGCTTATATCTCTGTCTATACTTCATGAAAATAAGAATTAAAAAATGAATTGAAGATTTCTTGAGGTGGAACATTCAGATAAGAAGGAATTTAATGGCGGTGAGAATTCTCCTTTAAAATCTTGCTTGAATGATAGGGAGATCCCCCACAAATTGTAAAGAAATGAACTGACCTCTCTAGAATTCAAGGTGTTAAAACCCCATTTAAATGAATGCATATTTTGGGGAATTTGTGCAGTTGGTTTGCACCAGAATTACTCCAGTTCTTGTTAATACATTAGACTCAAAACCATCAGTGTCTTTCTTCCTCCTCTGCTGTCCAGTAGGAATTAGCTTCACTATCTTCTACCATCTAATGTCACCATTATGACTGGAAATGAAGATAGAAAGATAAGCGATGCTAGTTTCCAGATGCAGGTATTCTATTTTTAAACCCTAATCCCCATTCCAAACTGTGTTGTCCTATTTGTGCATGTTGTCCTATCCTCTCCCGTCCATCCCACCACAAGGGGAGCTGGGGAATTCCCTAGTGCCTTACTCCTTACTGGGATTCCCTTGCAATTGTTATTCTTGGAATTTTTGTCATATTTGTAAGATTCAGTTTTTCAAATTTTCTGTCTTAATCTGGGTTTTCAGGATACGCCTATTGCGTGATTTAAAGCTGGGTTGCAATGTAAACCTATTGTAAAAAAATATATACATACATAAATGATGTTTAACCCTTTGAGTGCCAGAGGGGCATGCAATGCATTGCGTGACCCTCTGGCGCTCAAAGGGTTAAAATGTAAGATTGTTTCTTTCATCCCATGAAGCCAAGACAAGATTTATATCACAGGTGCCCTTAGCTCAAGTGTGACTAAACCTCCAGTCATCATATGGCTCAGCCAAAAGCTCCACCTACTGTTGCCTGGGATAGAAAATACCCCTTTAATATACAAGCATGGAAATTTTTTTAACCCATTTGTTTCAAGAGAGGTCTAATACATTGCTCAACCCCTTAAGGACCCATGACGGTCCTGGTACTTCATGGGTCCAACATGCGATAAGGACCCATGACGTGCCAGGACAGTCATGGATTTCAGGGCTCCCTGTGCGGATGCATGCGATTCGGGGAGCCCTGATTCAGATAGCTAAAAAAAAGAAATGGTCGGTGGTCCTTACGTAAGTGCTGGCCGCGAATCCTTAAGGGGATAACACTGCGCTGGAGAGAGCTCTACTAGCTAGTCAATATAATATATAATATGGCCAGGAGTTTGTTTATGGTGCAGCGGCACAGGTCACAGCCATAATTAAAATGTGGGTAATCCCAGAGCAGCTGAGACAGCCCACAAAAATTAGCACCCCAGTCACCTGTCTACTTTGCCTAATAGGATATCGGCATACCTGGGAACTTCTTGGTTGGGGCTGCCCGGAGGAGAGTCCTGTGGTGCCGATGAGGGTAGATTAATGATGTGATTTGCATCATAAAAGGGGCAGGGCTTAATCGCGAGTGGGGGGGCAGGACTTTTAAAAATAGCTTGAGGTATGCAACATATTGTAAAGCAATGAGTTGCCCACCCTTTTGGTCCTTAAAAGGTTAATGAAGAAAACTGGTCGGCATTATTGGTCGACAGCAGTCGCATGTGATGATGTCAACAGCTGCCAGCTGTTGGCAAAGGATTGCAGGTTAGTGCAGAGCCCATGGGCCCCCTTGGATACCAGGCTCTGTCAAAACTGCATACTTGATAACACCTGTATGTTAAACATGATGCATGTGTGCTGACCAATCTGTTTGTCTCCATAGAATAACTATGTGAACAATAGAATGGCAGTCTCTCACTATTTAATTGAATGTCCATTACCTTATTATGGCGAGGTGGCTTTACATAATACTCTATAGCAGTGGATCACAAACTGTTTGATGCCACAGAACCCTTTTATTCTCAATGAAATTCCAATCAAACCTTAACAATCAAAACCCTTTATCCCATTTGATGCTAGAGAGGTCTAAAACGAATTGCTTTGCAATCCATTGGAGATCTCTGTAGCATTCACGGAGGTTAACATATCAGATGTATTTGATTGCAAGCCAATATTGGTAGCAAGCCTTTTTTATTAGGACAAACTGTATCGGGTAACAGTTACCAGGGAATTTTATCTGATACATATTTGTTTCTTAGAGGGCTCTAGGTAATAGTGCACATTACAAGAGAAATCTAACAGAAATCAAAATGGTGCTGTGCTAACCCTTTGAGTGCCAGAGGGAATGAGCTGCATACCCCTCTGGCACTCAAAGGGATAGTAATACTTAAAATGTAAAAAAAAAATATGTTGTAGGGTTTATCCCCCTGAGTAAAACAAGGGTACTCTCACTGCTGAGAGAGAGATTTTATTAAAAAATTATAACAGCTCAAACTTGAATTTTTTAGGTGCAATATCACAGTGGCCTGAAAATTTACAGTGGCGCTGTTGTTACACCATCCTATGAACTACTCTGGTCCGTAGACCCTAAATCTTCATAGGATGGTGTAACAACAGCGCTGCTGTAAATGTTCAAGCCACTGTGATATTGAACCTTTGAGCTTGTACAGTGGCGCTGTTACTACATCATCCTATGGACAGCTCTGATCAGGTGACCATAAACTTCTATAGGATGGTGTAGTGACAGCACCACCGTATAATTTCAGGCCATTGAGATACACACCTAAAGTAATCAAGTTTGGACTGCTATAACCTTTTAATAAAACACTACTGAGCAGTGGGAGTATCAGGAGGATAAACCTTACAATACAGATTTTACTATATATTTAGTGTTACTATCCCTTTAAAAGTCCTATTTAAATCATTGTGGATTTTTACTTGTCCCATACGGTGTAGTTGGTTACTGCAGAATTGCTCCATGTTTCTTGTGTTATTACGGCCCTTTACCTGCTATAATTTGATAAAGCAGCAAAACTTTGATACATTTACACTAATGATTCTGCAAATTCCATTTAATATATTCTGTCTAATGTAAACAAAACATGATTAGAAAATAATGAAAAACCTTTAACCCTTCTCAGTGCTTTAGGTACCCCTCTTTCATTCAAAGGGCTAAAATAATTAACTGGTTATATAGACAGAAAAAAGTACTAATTAATTTGTACTACAAGTGCACATAAAATCAATAGGCATTTTATTGATGTGAGTTGTGTCCAATTATGTAAGCTTTTATTGTTGATTTACTAACCCCTGCCCTGCAGTTATTTTTTTCCATTGCTATGTAGGTGAAGAGAGGTCATGTGATGGAGAAGGAGATTAGTATAGTAAAAGTGATACCTTTATTGGCTAACTGAGTAGCTTTAGAGTGCAAGCTTTCAAGGCCACTTAGGCCTCTTTGTCAGGCATGTTATACAATGACAGCTGAATATCTCATTGTCATATTCAGTTCTCATTCTAAACCATGCACGATGAAGAGCTCTAAGTGGTCTTGAAGGCTTTCAATCTAAACTACTCAGCTAATAAAGGTATCAATTGTACTGTACTAGTCTCCTGTTTTTTTTCAGACTAGAGCTAAAGTTGTTCTACATTCATTAACAATCCCCAACTTTAACCCTTTGAATGCTAGAGGGATGAGAAACTCATTATGGAACAAATTGTCCTTTCTGTGGTACTGAAATTGTTAATCTTTAGAGTGCCATAGGGGTAAGCAGGGCATTTCTTTGCTGTTTTACTCATCCCACTGGTGGTCTAAGCATTATGCAAGCTTACACTGCCAGCACCTGCCTACACCTGCTCTTATACACAGATGCCTTTACTGCATAGCTGCATGCCAGTTCTACCAGAGCAGGACTTTGGACTAGTTACAAAAAGTAAAAGAGGATCAATTCTGGAGTAAACCATCTCTATCACAGGAGTCAAATAAAAATCCCCCAAATTCCCTTTGGTTTACATGACGCGTGTAAATGAATGGGAATTGTCATTTTCCCCTATGAGGCATCTTGTTAGCTCCTAAATAGATGCCAATTTTTCCTTCTGTGTAAGTACATGGATGGCATGACACTTGGATGGGATGAGCAAATACCCATACTCTCCCACATTTCCCATCTCTTGGTGCAGCTTTGCAAAGTAGCATTTTTTTTCCCTACATAAAATACTTTGTACATATAGGCATTAAGGAGGCACAGAACACTGAAGCAGTTACTTCAAGGAAAATGTCTATTCGTACATAATGGTCTTTGTCTTGTGTATATATAAATTAATATATATATATAAATTTGTTTCTGCTTCCCTATCCACCTGTCCCCAGGGAGGCAGAGTTTGCCCACACACCAGCGAATCGCTATGGGGCAGGGATTCTGACAGGAGTGACCCCTGGCCACTCCTGTCAAAATCTCTTTAGTGAGCTTCACCTCCATCAAGTTGCCCATTTCCCTGACATACACCACAAAAGAAAATGGAGTGCTGAATCCCATGGACATTGCCATGCAGCATTCTCTAGTTTATTGTATACTAGTTTAAAAGCCCGTGTACACCGGCCACAGTGCCTCCCATCACCCTCGGCTGGTGCTCGTAGCCTCTCTGCTCACTGCCCGCGCTGCAGTCATGTGCAGTACAGACTGCGCAAACACGCTGCAGCTGATACGGGATGGGTGCTCCTAAATTGGGACTGTAGTCCTCTTTGAGCACCTTCCTGGGACCAAGCTGTCCCAGGAAGCTGCAAAGAGAGGACTCCGATCTAAATTCGGAGTGACCCGCTCCGTATGAGCCTCTGGGAGTTCAGGCAGTCTGTACTGAGCATGACTGCAGCGCTGGCAGTCTCTACTGTGCATGACGGCTTCTGACAAACATCCTAGCGAATTATTATATATAGGATAATATAATCTCTAAAACATTGGTTCTCAATCTTATTGCTGTCATGCAATCCTTAGCTTTGCATAAAATCCCTTTGGAACCCTAACGATTAATCCGGTTAGTCATTGGGTGCTAGAACAGTCACCAAGTAATTTCTTCACACTGCAATGGAAACCACTCTAACATTCAATGCATTAACTAATATCAGTATCTGGTACATTTGAATGCACGTTGGTACTAGTTACAAAGAACAAAGTTTGAAAACTACTGCTCAAAACACAAAAATAACACATTTTGATAATGTTTCCTTTTAGGGGTATTGTAACACCTATCATGTATTTATTTTTTGAGACATTTCCATTTAATTAAAATAATGTGATAAACTGTCCAATTCCTATGTTATTCTTTGGAGCCCATGTAGTTAGGTCTTTCCAGCTTGAGAGATGTCTGTTCATAGACTCCATAGAATAAGGTAGGAACTGGAGAATTTACCACACCATCTATATACCTCAATACTAACAATGTTACCGTAAAATGGAATAGCCACCTAAAAGCTTAAAGCGGAACTACCACCTCAGCTAAAGTCGTCCTGCAATACTTAGGCAGGTGGCGACTAGCTTACTAATCATTATTTTACCTCTCAAAAGTGCCCACGAATAAAGTTATCCTTAAGCTTCCGTGACCGGAAGCCAGGCATCACCACAGACATCTTGATTGTGCGCCTGCCCTGTCAGTCCTCTTCACCCTTCACAGGCATTGCACTGGCCCGGACGGCTCCGGAAGAGACTGACAGCACAGGCACATGGGCTGCAGTAGCCTGGCCGTCAGTCTCAGAACCTTAAGGATAAATTTATTCGTGGGCACTTTTGAGAGGTAAAATAATGATTATTAAGTTAGTCGCCACCTGCCTAAGTATTGCAGGGCGACTTTAGTGGAGGTGGTAGTTCCGCTTTAACTTTGGCCAACTAATGCACACTCAGTTGGTTCATAGTGGCCATTAGGAATTTCTTCCCAAAATGAATATAAATTGGAGATTATTATGAGTTGTTAGAGTTCCTTCAAGCAGTGCATGGTATTGTATACCAGGAAATCACAGGAATTCCTTACACATTAGTTACTCGCCTATTCTTTAGTGTCAGGATTATACTGTATCTGGCCACCACTCATGCATTAATGACTAAAACACATCTGCAAATGCTATCCACCGGCTTCAGGCCACAGGAGAAGTGATATCACTGGAGAAGTTATCTCCTCATTATCATGCCTTAGTGCATAACACCCTTTGAATTCTTGATCATGCAACCACTTATCTGAGACACTAGGAGAGCCAATCACTGGCTTTGTGTAGAACACGATTGCAGCTTGCTACACATTCATTAGGCACATAAGTTTACGGGGGTTAAAAATACTAATTAAAATCAATGGGAATTTTCATTTGCAATTGGTTTGGACCAGGATTACACCTCTTTATTGTCTTGAGTACGACACTTAGCCCTTTGAGTGCCAGAGAAGTATCCAATGCATTGCAATACCTCTCTGGCACTCAAAGGGTTAGAATCCATGTTTGCATGCAGAAGATAATATTTAAATGCAAATAACCCCATTGTTTGGTGCTAAAATTCCTTTAACCCTTTGATTGCTAGAGGGGTATGCAACGCATTGCGAAGCAGTGCATTGCTTACCCCTCGAACACTCAAAGGGTTAACCCCTTGAATGGTATAGATTAATAGCAGCAGTGCCTGATGATATATGACAAATGGGAACATAAAGCCCTTGACGGATATATCTGTGTATCTAAGACTGTTTAGAATGGGATACTATGGATTCCATCTGTTTTGCAGGTTGCTTTCCAGTCTTGATTCTGTGACAGCACAAAGATTAAGGAATACCATCCAGCGAACGTGCGCTATATGGCTCAGTTAGAAGAGGAAGATTCTGAGTCTGGGGATGACACCACAGTGCTATTTTCTATGCCATCCATGACATTGAGGGACAAAGCACCCTGAGCAATCTTTCTGAGCGAAACCTAAAGGTTAAGAGAAAGCAGAAAATCCCCTTTGGAGAAGGAGGTAGAAGGGAGAAGACAACCTTGGAATGGCTGATTAAGGAGCTGTCATCCTGTATTATTAATATTGCTTGTTAATATTTAATGCCACAGAACTGGAGCTCCGTACTGCAGAGCAGAAAATGAGACATGCTGGGGTCATATATACAGGAAGTCTTGCTGGCATGACAAATCATACCCGAAAATCCCCACAGGCACGTACATGATGCCCAGTTATCTAAATAGGCCATAAGCCAGTGTGAGTGGGTAGGGGTTCAACCTACGGGATGTAAGTTGAAACCCCAACCACACACACATACTGGCTTATGGCCAGAGCTGTTGGACTACAATGCCTATCATTCTCAGTCTTCTGTTGGTCATCTGAAGATGATGGGTGTTGTAGTTTAGTAATAGCTGGAGGGATGCGGGTTGCCCCTGCAATAAGTATTTAAAAGAAGCAGCGCCTTTTAAAGGAACAGTAAAATCAATCAGCAATAAGCTGCATCTAGTAGCCATTCTTTAACCCTTTGAGTGCTAGAAGGTTACGCAGTGCATTGCAGAACAATGTGTTGCATACCCCTCCCTGTTTAAACCCTTTATTACAAGTGAGCAATGTGTGAACAGGGAGGAAGCTTGTCCCTGCTTAGACCCAGTTTTATCTAGTCACTTGCAGCCAAGTGTAGTATGAAAATGCACTTCTCTAGCTCTTAAAAAGCACCTCTCAACTATCCAGATCCTTCCCCCTGTGGGATCCTCCATCTTGAATGGATTTGTGTGATTATTCATCCCCATTTATTTATTCCACTTCTAGTGGAAACAGAAAGAGTCTGGCAGCCTAAGAAGGTGGAGGGAGGTGATATCTAGACTTGATTCATTGGTTATACAAATATGCAGTTTTTATCAGAGAACAAAGCTCTGCTGAGATTAGATCCTTTACTACATATCTCAAATCTGTAAAAATATTTGAAAAATAAAAATCCCAGTGTATAGGCAGTTTGAATTGATTCATTAAAGCGGAACTACTACTGCACAACATGTGTAGCTTAATTAAGTCCCCGTCTGGCGACTAGCTGCTTAGTAGCACTAGTCGGCAGAATTATTACCTTATTTAATAGATTTAAGCTTTCTTCCATGGGTGACAGGCAGGACAGAGAGCGGACATTTTGCCATAGTGACGTCTGCGTGCCTGTGCTGTCAGTCCCAGCCGGGTCTAGGAGGCGTTGCTAGGAGCCGGATGGCTCCAAAAGGGAATGACAGCGCAGGCGCACGGACGTCACTATGGCAAGATGTCCGCTCTCCGTGCTACTGTCAGCTATGGAAGAAAGCATAAATCTATTAAAGAAGGTAATAATTCTGGCAACTAGCGCTACTAAGCAGCTAGTCGCCAGATGGGGACTTAATTAAGCTAAAGATGTTGTGCGGTGGTAGTTCTAAAACCTGTGTAGGTTAATGAAATCATTGCTTCCATGCTGACAAAGCCAGGTTAAAATTCCACAGGGCCCTAGGCAAGGTACCAATTTGTCCCCCCACCACACCTCATATTTTCACCCTAATAAATGCCCCCTTGTTGCCCAACTCCCATAACACTCATTCATACTTGTCACATAAACAAAGTAATAACAGCAGGGCCTACCAAGCTACCCCCTTTAACTCACCAGAATGTCCCATGAACTTATATACCCTGGGGTTCACCCTCCAGTCCCACTTCAGTAGCAGCCCAGTCAAACCACTTATAAAAAGTATAATGAAAAAAGAGGTATATGGATATAACCAACAGCTCTTTGAATGACACTTAACTAGTTAAATCCTTCTTTTAAAGGTTTAGTAATGTCTTTATATGAAAAATGTAATATTGCAGCAATTACAAAAATAAACTCAATGATCCCACTCCAATCTCTCAAACCTTTATGGTTTCAGAAATATACAATGCTAAAGTTCCCCCCTCCCCTGATGTCAACTGTAAAGCTGACAGCAGGAGACTCGTGTCAGCCAATTCGAGGCAGCTGTTTGAAGTGGAACTTATTAACCCTTTTGGTGTCAATTAGGTGTGCAAAGCATTGCTTTGAAAAGCATTTCTCATGGCACTCAATGGGTAAAGCTGCTGCTGCTGAGCAGGTTCTCTGGTAGCTGTGAAGCATGGGCCCCCTCAAGTCGTCAGGCGCCTAGGTTGCCTTTCCCATGATCCGACTCTGCATGCTAAGATGTATATACATTTTCTTTTTTCTCTTCCAAGTTGGTTCTTTTTACACTGACACACAGATAGCGTCAATTAAAGGGACAGTACACCATTTTTTTGCCAAAATATATGTTGCAGGGCTCTTCCTATAGAGTAAAAGATGGATACCCCCACTGCTTGGAGATGGTTCTTTGAATAGTTATTACAGAGATAACTTGCCATCTTCTTGTAGCTGAGTGCAAGATGTCTTGCAGCCAGGTGGCACTGTCATTAATACTGCCTGTGAAAGGCTTATTGTTGCAGACACACACTTCCCAAAGGTGGATGAAGCAACATCGCCACCTGGCAGCAAAACGTCTTGGACCTTGTTTCTCCATAATAACTTTTCAAAGGAACATTTCTAAGTATTGGGAGTATCTTTGTTTTACTCAGTAGGAAGAACCCTATAACAAATATGTTTTCATAATTAGGGTATACTGGTTGTTAAAGAATATATTTGTATATTTATCCTTTCTGGATTTTTTTGTGTGTTTATGTTAGTTTTTTAACCCATTCGATGCTGGAGACATCTAGCATCCAAGGGGTGAAATCGTATAACCAGTATTACATCTGCTTATTAAAATTATTTAATTAAAGATAAACTAACACCTAGATGTCAAAAATGCATCCTGTACCTTTATACCTTTAAATACAAAAGAAACGCAGGAGCTCGAAAATCAGTCCTGTATCATGCGTGGAACATTTTTGTGTATTGAAACTTTTAACCTCTTAGTGACCGGTGACGTGCCAGGACCTTCATTGGTCAATTTCCCTAAAGGACCAATGATGGTCCTAGCACGTCACATATTTAACATGGGGTTAAATATTATCTACTCCAAGCTAGCATCTTAATAAAATCTTAAATGGTTTCTACAGTTATAAAACCCAATCCAAAGCTTGCTCTCCTTCTGCACGTGTAGACTTTACTGTATATCATTGTTTTGTTTATTTTCTTTGTTCAGATTGTAAAGTGTAACACGATCTAAAGATGTCATTCATTTAGATATGTACCCACCCCTCTTTTATTCAGAAATGATTTTCTTATTTCAGTTTTCAGACAATACTAAATTATGGCTTCTGTGACTCCTATCAATACTGCTATGTTAGGGGGGCCCTAGTGTTCTGCACAAAGCATGTATAGACACCGTCACAAATTATTTTTAACCATTTGAGTGCCAGAGGGGTACTCAGCGCATTGCTCTGCAATGTGTTGCATACCCTTCTGGTACTCAAAGGGTTAAGACATAAAAGGTCACTGCCTCCTAGGTGAAGAAAAAGATGACTATTCTTACTAAATGCCGCATTGAGGAGTTTGTCCCTGACACTCCTACTTTCCTTCACAAAGCTTAAAAAGTACAATTAGTTTTGATTATTTTCACCATTATCTGGATTTCTCAGAGGCCTCTGTATTCAGCTGGTTATTTCTTCTTTCTGACCTTTTCTTCTTTATACCTTGTAACGCTGATCAAAAGCCAACCCAGATGAAGGAGACTTGAAGGAAGAGCATGACCCAAGAGGGCTGGGTGGAACTTGAGCAGCTGCCATCACCAGAGTAAAAGAAATTGAGAAAAAGATTATTACTGTTGCCATAGCAACTCAAGAAACTTCTTAAACTGGTTTTAACCCTTTGAGTGCCAGAGGGGTATCCAAGGTATTTCAAGAGATATGAGCACAAAAATAGTGACACAGACCTGGTTTATTTCCTCCCTGTAACATGCTATCATACTTATCTCCGTTTTGCTCAATGCGACACTGTCCCTTTAAGGCATCAGGTAACAGTCTTTAAAGATGGTAGTCTGAATACAGGTACTTAAATGTATATATAAACTGATTTAATTAGTTTGTGTTAGTGTTTCTGTACCCAGTGGTTATCAAGCCATTCTTGAACAAAAACTTATCAAGCTAGGGCACATGGGTATTCAATACAGGAGGGATAATGCAAGTCTTGTTTATTTTGAATGACTTATGCTTTCTGACAAGGATTTCCAATGTACCTTAAAAATGAACCCATCTCACTAAGAATAGTTTGGTTAATTTTAAAGAGAAATATAATCTGCTAAATATGTTGTTAGAGCCATGTGTTTCTAATATAAATTGTTTTTGGAAAATTAATCTTTATTTATCGATAACGCAGTCCGGCACTTTATGCTAATTCGTTTTTTGCTGGACCAGTATTATCACACAGTGTGCTAATAATGAATCCTGGCAGAACTCACTCACTTGGGACATTTCCTATACCACAGAGAGTGGTAAATTTGGCCACAAACAGAGCTTATTATAATACTGTACGAGGAATTAGCATAACATACCACACATTGCGCCACCAAAACATATATATAAGTTAATTTCTCAAGAACAAGTTAATTTACAGAAAAATTCAAAGAACAGGAGGGGCTTCTTGATCAGAAAGGGTCACGTATTATGTTTGAGGGTCACATTTTTTTTTTATTACTCTTAACAATGGTGAATGTAGCCTGTAATGAACAAGTCAATGGCCATATTGATATTCACAGTAATAGCAGTCAGTTAGACCTTTACAATGCGTAAAGTATTCCGTTGGCACTGAAATGGTTAATTCGATTTTATGAAACTCTCAGGTGGGCCACACTCTGGGGTCAAGAGGGCTCCATTTTGCCCAAGGGTTGCATTTTGGATGCCCACATAGGCATTAATTCTCTGAAATGCAGACTACCCTTGTTTTTAGGGGACACATCCACTTTAAGTACTTGCTTCGCAATGTGTTGGATACCTCTCTAGCATTCAAGGAGTTAAATAGCTTGACACATTGGCCCTTATGGACAAAAGAAAAATAAGCAACCTGGGGGTGAAAAAACAACTGCAGCATTTAACTGGGGCGTTTAATCTCTTGAAAGCTAGAGAGTTTTTCAGTGCATAGTAAAGTGTTTTAAATGAATTGGAAATGTGTGACTTTTATATCTCCCCTATGGTGAAGTTGGTTTGCTTTAGAATTACCTGTAAGGCTGTTGACTAGTCTGTTGGCCTTATTCATTAGGCATAGGATACCATGCAGATGTTCCCTTCTGTAGCTTTACCATGCTGGAATTTGGTGCGCTCATTAGTGATGAGCGAGCATGCTCGGCCGAAGCTCGGTTCGGCTCGAGCATCGCTCTGCTCGGCACATGGCGGTACTCGTACGAGTACCGCATGTGCTCGCCCGCCATGTTCGGGTCTCCTCCCCGCACGTTTCGCGGCTGCAGCGCAGCCAATAAACGTGCGGGGAGGCTCTGACATCAGTGTAATGCCAGCAGCCATGTTGGCTGCTGGCATTACACTGATTGGCTGGCCAGAACCCGTGATCGGGTGCTGTATAGCACCTGACCAGCGAGTTCGGCTCAGTCTTAGCCAGGGAGAGATGAGGATAGGAAGGGAAAGTCAGTGTAGGGAGAAGAAAAGTGTGTTTCAACAACAAAAAGACCCAAAAGTCCTTTTTAGGACTATTGTGTGTGGGGGCAGCAGTTATATTTTGTTTTGGGGGGCAGAGTTTAAAAAAAAAAGTCACATATTCCGTTCACTGTGCCTAGCCGCAGATTAGCAGCACATTCTGTTTAGTGTGCAAAGTTGCAGATTAGCAGCACATTCTGTTTAGTGTGCAAAGTTGCAGATTAGCAGCACAATCTTTTTAGTGTGCAAAGTTGCAGATTAGCAGCACATTCTGTTTAGTGTGCAAAGTTGCAGATTAGCAGCACATTCTTTTTAGTGTGCAAAGTTGCAGATTAG
The DNA here is from genome assembly GCA_037306005.1 of Rhinophrynus dorsalis. NCBI lineage: Eukaryota > Metazoa > Chordata > Amphibia > Anura > Rhinophrynidae > Rhinophrynus > Rhinophrynus dorsalis. Next base: position 159,481,793 of record CM074719.1, read on the forward strand.
CAGCACATTCTGTTTCGTGTGCAAAGTTGCAGATTAGCAGCACATTCTGTTTAGTGTGCAAAGTTGCAGATTAGCAGCACATTCTGTTTAGTGTGCAAAGTGTAAAAAATAAAAGTCACTTATTCCGTTCACTGTGCCTAGCCGCAGATAAGCAGCACATTCTGTTTCGTGTGCAAAGTTGCAGATTAGCAGCACATTCTGTTTAGTGTGCAAAGTTGCAGATTAGCAGAACATTCTGTTTAGTGTGCAAAGTGTAAAAAATAAAAGTAACTTATTCCGTTCACTGTGCCTAGCCGCAGATAAGCAGCACATTCTGTTTAGTGTGCAAAGTTGCAGATTAGCAGCACATTCTGTTTAGTGTGCAAAGTGTAAAAAATAAAAGTCACATATTCCATTCACTGTGCCTAGCCGCAGATAAGCAGCACATTCTGTTTAGTGTGCAAAGTTGCAGATTAGCAGAACATTCTGTTTAGTGTGCAAAGTGTAAAAAATAAAAGTCACATATTCCATTCACTGTGCCTAGCCGCAGATAAGCAGCACATTCTGTTTAGTGTGCAAAGTTGCAGATTAGCAGAACATTCTGTTTAGTGTGCAAAGTGTAAAAAATAAAAGTCACTTATTCAGTTCACTGTGCCTAGCCGCAGATAAGCAGCACATTCTGTTTAGTGTGCAAAGTTGCAGATTAGCAGCACATTCTGTTTAGTGTGCAAAGTTTAAAAAATAAAAGTCACATATTCCATTCACTGTGCCTAGCCGCAGATAAGCAGCGCATTCTGTTTAGTGTGCAAAGTTGCAGATTAGCAGAACATTCTGTTTAGTGTGCAAAGTGTAAAAAATAAAAGTCACATATTCCATTCACTGTGCCTAGCCGCAGATAAGCAGCACATTCTGTTTAGTGTGCAAAGTTGCAGATAAGCAGCACATTCTGTTTAGTGTGCAAAGTTGCAGATAAGCAGCACATTCTGTTTAGTGTGCAAAGTTTAAAAAATAAAAGTCACATATTCCATTCACTGTGCCTAGCCGCAGATAAGCAGCACATTCTGTTTAGTGTGCAAAGTTGCAGATTAGCAGCACATATTCCGTGTAATATGAAGAAGGCGGGTAAAAAGGGACGGGGAAGTGGACGTGATCCTGATAGTTCAGGGCGCGGGTCAGGACGCGTAGAAACTGTGCCTGGTGCCAGAGCACAAGAAAGAAAGACATCACCATACCTAGCTTCATGTCTCAGTTTACAGGGCGTCGCAGGACATCACTCTCGAGGTCAGACCACTGTGAACAGGTGGTCGGTTGGATTTCAGGTGATACTGCTTCCAGTCGGTTAAGCACCACCCTGTCTTCCACCAAGTCCACTCTCAGTAGCCAAGAGTCTGGTCAACATAATCCTCACCCTGATCATCCTTCCTCCCACCATAGAGGGTCTGGTCAAAGAAGTGATCTCACACTGGGATATAGTGAGGAGCTCGTCTCATCACCAATCCTTAATTTGAACCTCTCTCCAAGCACGCTTGCAGAGGAACATGAAATCTTGTGCCCTGATTCACAACCTCTAGAGGGTACCCAATCACAAGAAGATGACAGAGGTGAACGGCATTTAAGGTCAAAGGAAGTGGATGATGATGATGATGAGACACAGTTGCCATCAAATCAACCACTATTACTGTCTCAAGACCTTGATGAGGAGGATGATATACACTTGTCAATGACTGAGTATGTGGTGGGATCAAGACATGAGGAGGATGATCAGAGTGAGGAAGTGGAGGAGGACTTGGTGGACGATGAGGTGACTGACCCCACCTGGGAAGGTGGAGAGCCGAGCGATGACAGCAGTCCTGAGGGTGAGCCATCTGCAGCACCGCAACAGGCTGGAAGAGGCAGTGGTGTGGCTACAGAAAGAAGGCGGACCGCACCAAACCGGCCCGCAAATGTTCCACGGAGCACCCCCTTGCGTAAATCTCCCTTGCCAAGGGCTAGGTGTTCCGCGGTATGGCATTTTTTTAAGGAAAGTGCGGACGACAAAAAAATTGTAGTTTGCAACCTGTGCCACACCAGAATGAGCCGAGGCATGAACACTAGAAACCTCACCACCACCAGCATGATCCGACACATGGCATCCAAGCACCGTAATAAGTGGGAGGAAAGCCTGGATCGCCAATCTGTGTCTGCAGGCCACACCACTGCCTCCTCTTCCCCTGTTTTCGGTGCCGGCCAATCGCCTGTCGAAGGCGCAGGCCCGCATACCTCCCGCCCTGCACCTGTACCATCTGAAGCACCATCAGCGACCACATCCACTTCCCTGTCCCAGCGCAGCGTCCAAATGTCGTTACCCCAGGCATTTGAGCGCAAGCGAAAATACCCAGCCACCCACCCACAGGCCATAGCACTAACCTCACACCTTTCCAAATTACTGGCCATCGAAATGCTGCCATTTAGGCTTGTGGAGACTGAGTCCTTCCGCAGCCTGATGGCAGCAGCTGTCCCTCGGTACACAATCCCCAGCCGCCACTACTTTTCCCGGTGTGCCGTCCCCGCCTTACACCACCATGTGTCCCGTAACATCACCCGTGCCCTGACCAACGCAGTTACTGGGAAGGTCCACTTAACGACTGACACATGGACAAGTGCTTGTGGCCAGGGACGCTACATTTCCCTGACGGCACACTGGGTGAATGTCGTGGAGGTTGGGAGCGACTCGGACCCTGGGATGGCACAGGTGCTACCCACGCCGAGGATTGCGGGCCCTACCTCCATCAGGGTTTCCGCCAGCACCTACGTTATTGGCTCCTCCTCCTCCGTTTCCACCTCCGAATTCTCTGCGCGCAGCGCCACTCACCCATCAGCCGGTAGCTGGAAGCAGTGTAGCACTGCAGTGGGGAAGCGTCAACAGGCCGTGCTGAAGCTGATCTGCCTTGGGGACAAACAGCACACGGCCTCAGAGCTGTTGCAGGGGATTAGTCACCAGACCGAGCAGTGGCTCTCGCCACTCAACCTGCAACCAGGCATGGTTGTGTGTGATAATGGGCGTAACTTGGTGGCGGCTTTGGAGCTCAGCAAGCTCACACACGTACCATGCCTAGCGCATGTATTTAATTTAGTGGTTCAGCGATTTCTAAAAACCTACCCCAATTTGCATGATCTCTTGACCAAGGTGCGCCGCGTGTGTGCACATTTCCGTAAGTCATCAACAGCTTCAGCCGGCCTGTTGAAGCTGCAGCAGTGCTTACAATTGCCAGCTCACCGGCTGCTGTGTGACGTGAGCACGCGCTGGAACTCCACCTTCCACATGTTGGCCCGGCTTTGTGAGCAGCAGAGGGCAGTAGTGGAGTACCAGCTGTTACACGGTCGTCGCCTCTCCGTTCAACTTCCTGTAATCAGAAGTGAGGAGTGGGAATGGATGTCAGACCTCTGTGAGGTTTTACGCAATTTTGAGGAATCGACACAGATGGTGAGCGGCGATAACGCTATTATCAGTGTAACCATCCCACTTCTGTGTCTACTGAAACGCTCGCTGCTCACAATTAAAACCGACGCTTTGCATGTGGAAGAGGTGGAAATGCGGGAGGAAGAGCTTACACAAGGTGATAGCCAGAGCACCCTCACTTCGTCTTCTCAGCGACAATTGGAGGAGGAGGAGGAGGAGGAAGACACGGTTGCCTCCGCTACAGAGGGTAGCCATGGAACTTTAGTTCCATCTCTTCAGCGTGGGTGGGCAGAAGAGGAGGAAGAGGATGAGGAGATTGAGAGTCATCCTCCTGGTGAGGACAGCGAAATCTTGACTGTTGGTACTCTGGCACACATGGCTGACTTTATGTTAGGCTGCCTTTCCCGTGACCCACGCGTTATACGCATTTTAGACAACACGGATTACTGGGTGTTCACCCTTCTGGACCCCCGCTACAAAGAGAATTTCTCATCTCTCATTCCTCCGGTGGAGAGGACAAGCAAAATGGTGCAATACCAGAAGGTTCTTGTCGAAAAATTGCTCCAAAATTTTCCATCTGACAACGCTGGCGGCAGAGTACGTGCTACCTTGGCCAACCGAGAAGGGGAGAAAAGGGGAGCACACAGCAGTTCCGACAAAGGCAGGGCAACACTCTCCAAGGCGTGGGACACCTTCATGACACCCCGCCAGCACCCTCACCCTGATGCGCAGCCTAGTGTCACAAGGAGGGAAAAGTTTTGGAAGATGGTGAAGGAGTACGTAGCAGACCGTGTCAGCGTCCTCAATGATCCCTCTGTGCCTTACAACTACTGGGTGTCCAAGCTGGACACGTGGTATGAACTGGCACTCTACGCCTTGGAGGTGCTGGCCTGCCCTGCCGCCAGCGTTCTGCCTGAGCGGGTATTTAGTGCTGCTGGTGGCATCATAACAGATAAGCGTATCCGCCTTTCCACCGAAAATGCTGATAGGTTGACACTTATAAAAATGAACAAGGCCTGGATTTCCCCTGACTTCTCCACTCCACTGGAGGAAAGCCCCGGGTGAACATAAAGTCACTTTAGATATGTTATTTACAATGATGGGAATACTCTGTATTCCCATTCACCCCTTCCACCCAAAAAATGGGTATATGGTTGACTCTCTTCCATATACCCTGGGATATAATTTTTATATAGGGCCAGCTCACCAGTGGGCCCTGTGATATAATTTTTATATAGGGCCAGCTCACCAGCGGGCGCTGTTTGACAATTTTTGTATAGGTCAGCTCACCAGCGGGCCTTCTCATATAATGTTTTATTGGGTCAGCTCTCTAGCGGGCCCTCTCATATAATGTTTTATAGCGTCAGCTCACTAGCGGGCCTTCGCATATAATGTTTAGGATGGTCAGCTCCGCAGCAGACCCTCACCCATAATGTTTTAGATGGTCGGCTCAGCGCACGTTTCCCTCTTAATCATGGCCCCAGTTCAGAAAAATCGAGGAAATTTTTGGGAGAATTTGCCTCTGCGCACGTTTCCCTCTTAATCATGGCCCCAGTTCAGAAAAATCGAGGACATTTTTTGCAGAATTTGCCTCTGCGCAGGTTTCCCTCTTAATCATGGCCCCAGTTCAGAAAAATCGAGGACATTTTTGGGAGAATTTGCCTCTGCGCACGTTTCCCTCTTAATCATGGCCCCAGTTCAGAAAAATCGAGGAAATTTTTTGCAGAATTTGCCTCTGCGCACGTTTCCCTCTTAATCATGGCCCCAGTTCAGAAAAATCGAGGAAATTTTTTGCAGAATTTGTCTCTGCGCACGTTTCCCTCTTAATCATGGCCCCAGTTCAGAAAAATCGAGGACATTTTTTGCAGAATTTGCCTCTGCGCACGTTTCCCTCTTAATCATGGCCCCAGTTCCGAAAAATCGATGAAATTTTTTGCAGAATGTGCAGATGATATACAAGTAAATATACAGCAAATACTGTTTGGTAACAATTTTTCGCCTAAAGTCGTTTTTATCTTCCTTTTTGTGTGTTTTACGGTCAGTCTGTAAAAATGGCGTACTACGGGCGAAACATCGTTCCCAGCAGCGACGTTGGAGTCCAAGATGCATCCAGACATCCTCCCTATGCTGTCCCTGAACCATTTCTGTGGTGTTTCCATCATTTTCTGCCCTTTTCCTATGGACCAGGCACCCTCCCCTCATCAGAGCAGGGGGTGCCTGGTGTAATGCTCGAGTCCTCCCATTGACTTCAATGGGGCTCGGGTGCTCGGCCGAGCACTCGAGCCTCCGGGGGCGCTCGGTCAGAGCACCCGAACACCCGAGCATTGGGGTGCTCGATCATCACTAGCGCTCATACAAGCTGATCATCAGCCATGTGGAAGCCTACATAGGAATGGGGCCTAAAGGTTTGCAGGCCTGTGTCTTTACCTGTACTGTTGTAGAGCTGTGGTTCTTATCCAGGGTGCCATGGGCAACATGGCACATGGTAATACGTTTGTGTATTTTTTCTCATTCTGTCATGGCTGTGTAACCTGTTTCATATTTGCTGTTTTTAACACTTTGAGTGCCATAGAGGTAGCCAACACATTGCATTGGAATGATCTGCATATCTCTTCGGCACTCAAAAGGTTACCCCTCAGAAATGTCTCCAATGCATTATTTTGCAATGAGATGAAAGCATCTGTAGTATTCAAGGGATTTTGGACCATATTCAGTGAGCTAAAGATGAGCAGTTCTGCAGCAATCCAAAAATTCTCCAATTCCCTATTGTTTTACATGTGACTTTTAACCCTTTGAGTGCCAGAGGGGTACACAACACATTGCAAAGCAATGAGTTGCGTACCCCTCTGTAACTCAAAGAGTTAACCTCTTTAAAGCTGGAGAGGACACCAATGCATTGCAACCTCTCTAGCATTAAAGGCTCCATTTAAATCATAGGGAATTTTCCTTTTTTCCCCTATGGTACAGCTGCTTTGCTCCAGAATTTCACTTATAATGCTTATTGATTATGTCCCTTAGTGTATTTACACATTAATACTAATTATTTATGAAGCAGAATTCTACAAAAATAAATATGATAAAATTAGTGATTATGTATATCAATTTCATTATGGAAAAAAGATATTGTTGTGCAGATGGGTACTGTACTCTGTGAGAGGATTCATGCTGAGTAGTGTTTGCCAACTCCTTCCAACATTGAAGGAGTTAATATGGTCACAGTCTTCTCAATTCAAAATTGCACCATAGGCAACAGCTGAAAATTCCCTTTCATTTAAAGAGACATTATTGTAAAAAGAATAAATAGGGCTTATATAAGTTTTAACCTCTTGTGGATCAGATGAACATGCAATGTATTGCTTCACAGTGCAGTTTACACCTCTGGTCCTGAAGGGGTTAAATATGTACTTATGACCATTTGTAGAAATTATTTTCTAGGTGCATAAACCCCAATATATATGTTATAAAAAATGTTTTTCCAATTTATGTGGTGGCAGCTGTACACAACCACTTGACCCATCTCAGTTTAAACAAGTGATAAGGACAATGCATGACATGACTGAGGTAAACACATAAATAAGAGATAAGGGGAGGAGATGCACTAAGGAGTGATAAAGAGGAGGTACTCCAGTGATATCACTTCTCCAGTCCGTATTTTATTCTATATGGAACCTATGTACTAAGCTTTCTCAAGTGGGAGAGTTTTTAATGCATGGGCTCCATAGAATTACATAGGAACTGGAGAAGTGTTATCACTAGAGAAGTCATCTCCACATTCTCACTGCATTATCACTCCTTAGTGCATCTCCTCCAAGGGCTTCATTTAACTGAACTGGGTGGGTTCTAATCTCAAAACAATTATTGCTGTTTGTGGTTTTATCAGATTTTCTCTGTTGTCCAATAAAGGTTACTGGTAACTTTGGGTAGGCGATAAGCCCCTTTAACCCCTTAAGGACCCTTGACGTACCAGGACCGTCAAGGGTAAATGTGCTCCAACGACCCTTGACGGTCCCGGTACGTCAAGGGTTAAACTCTTCCATTGCGGCCGCACGGAGCGATGGAAGAGTTCAAGCCGCTTGTTACTAAGTGTCCCGGTATCGGGACACTTAGTAACAAGCGGTAGAAACATGTTGCAAAACCTGAATGACAGGGACAGTATTTGTAAATACTGTCCCTGTCAGATCTCTATGCCTCCCTCCACCTTGCACACTGCTGAGGTGGAGAGAGACATAGAGACATAGTGTTACAGTGTTCCTGTAAAAAAAAAAAGTAAAAAAAAAGTTTAAATAAAGAAAATTAACCCTTTGATCACTGTTCTGCAGTGATCAATAAGTTCCCCCATCTGATCACTCTTGGAGTGATCAATTTGCTGCAGATCAGTGTTTTCTGATCTGTGGGACACCCCCCATCCCCCTTGAATTTTTTTAGATTTTTTTTATTTATTTATTTTTTTTTTAAATAGTAAATATAGTTTAGGTAGGTAGTTGGGTAGGTTTAGTGTAGACGTGTGTTAGGGAAAGTTTTAGGAATAGATTTAGGTTTAGGGAAAAAAAAAACCCCAACCCCCCCCCCCCCAAAAAAAAATAAATATATATATATATAATAAGCGCAGTTTAGATAGGTAGTTTAATTGGGTTAGGTAGGTTCAGGATATACGTAGGTTAGGGTAAGTTTTAGGGTTAGATTTAGGTTTAGGGATAGCGTAAGAAAAAAAAATAAGTTTTTTTAGTGGGCAAAATGCAGCGCAGGTACAGCGTTGAAGAGGCATATGCCTTTTTGGCGTCTGACTCTGAGGCAACAGACACTGCGTCAGATTTTGACATAGCGCAGTTTTCAGAAAGTGAGAGCAGCTCTAGTGATGACGCTGGGCCTTCTGTCAAGAAAAGACACACTGCCCCAACAGCTGCTCTGGCAACTGCCCCAGCACCTGCCAAAAGAACTGCCCAAAGACCTACCAAAATACCTGCCCAAAGAAATGCCCCAAGTGCTGCCCCAAGAGCTGCCCTGGCAACTGCCCCAGCACCTGCCAAAAGATCTGCCCAAAGACCTACCAAAGAAATGCCCCAAGTGCTGCCCCAAGAGCTGCCCTGGCAACTGCCCCAGCACCTGCCAAAAGATCTGCCCAAAGACCTGCCAAAAGACCTGCCCAAAGAAATGCCCCAACACCTCCCACTCCGGATCCTAATGAATGGGTATCAATTTATGGCCACAAATCTCAGAATTCACAGGCAACCCAGGGATTCAAATTGATGTGGAAGGATTTACCCATGATCATTTTTTTGATTTGTTTTTGGGGGAAGACATTTTAGGTGAAATTGTTTCCCAAACCAATTTGTATGCAGCCCAGTATACTGCCGCCAACCCTAAGTGTGAAAAACGCTGTTTTTTTTTTTTTTTACTTACGTCATGGTTTACGAGGGATTGGTGGTAAAATGGCTGTGTATAAAATTGGAAAACACACCTAAAACGAGAGCCTGGGGTGTCTACTTTCCAAAAATATACACTTTTGGGGGGAAATCTTAAAAAAGAGCACTGTTACACAGCCCCAAATGAGACATGGCACCAGTAACGCAAGTTGTGAAGATTCAAAGTGTGAACCTGGAAACGCGCATGTTCCAATTTGGCCCCTGTAGCTCCCCCAAACCATGAGAAAGCTATGCATATGGGGTATTGCCGTACTCAGAAGAAGGAGCTGAACACTAATCAATTCAGTTTATAAAATATTCACCTATTCTGTGCTTGAAATTCACATCAACATTGAAGGCAAAGTGTGAAAAATGCTGAATTTTTTTTACTTACGTCAAATTTTCACAGGATTGGTGGTAAAATGGCTGTGTAGAAAATTGGAAAACACACCTAAAACGAGAGCCTGGGGTGTCTACTTTCCAAAAATATACACTTTTGGGGGGAAATCTTAAAAAAGAGCACTGTTACACAGCCCCAAATGAGACATGGCACCAGTAACGCAAGCTGTGAAGATTCAAAGTGTGAACCTGGAAACGCGCATGTTCCAATTTGGCCCCCGTAGCTCCCCCAAACCATGAGAAAGCTATGCATATGGGGTATTGCCGTACTCAGAAGAAGGAGCTGAACACTAATCAATTCATTTATAAAATCTTCACCTATTCTGTGCTTGAAATTCACATCAACATTGAAGGCAAAGTGTGAAAAATGCTGAATTTTTTTTACTTACGTCAAATTTTCACAGGATTGGTGGTAAAATGGCTGTGTAGAAAATTGGAAAACACACCTAAAGCGAGAGCCTGGGGTGTCTACTTTCCAAAAATATACACTTTTGGGGGGAAATCTTAAAAAAGAGCACTGTTACACAGCCCCAAATGAGACATGGCACCAGTAACGCAAGCTGTGAAGATTCAAAGTGTGAACCTGGAAACGCGCATGTTCCAATTTGGCCCCCGTAGCTCCCCCAAACCATGAGAAAGCTATGCATATGGGGTATTGCCGTACTCAGAAGGAGGAGCTGAACACTAATCAATTCAGTTTATAAAATCTTCACCTATTCTGTGCTTGAAATTCACATCAACACTGAAGGCAAAGTGTGAAAAACACTGTTTTTTTACTTACGTCAAGTTTACGAGAAAGTGGTGGTAAAATGGCTGTGTAAAAAATTTGAAAACACACCTAAAATGAAAGCTGGGGGTGTCTACATTCCAAAAATATACACTTTTGGGGGGAAATTCTAAAGTGCAGCACTGGAACATAGCCCAAAATGAGTAATGGCACCAGTTAACCAAGATGTGAAAATTCAATATTTGTTCAAAATTGGGCCCCGTAGCTCCCCCAAACCTTGAGAAACCTAGCATATGGGGTATTGCCATACTCAGAAGAAGGAGCTGAACACTAAACAATGCATTTTTAAAAATCTTCACCTATCCTGTGCTTGAAATTCACATCAACATTGAAGTGCAAGTGTGAAAAACGCTGTTTTTTTAACTTACGTCAAGATTTACGAGCGATTGATGGTAAAATGGCTGCGTAAAAAAATTGAAAACATACATAAAATGAAAGCCTGGGGTGTCTACTTTCCAAAAATATATACTTTTGGGGGGAAATCTTAGAGTGGAGCACTGTTACACAGCCCCAAATGAGACATGGCACCAGTGATGCAAGCTGTGAAAATTCAAAGTGTGAAACTGGAAACGCGCATGTTCCAATTTGGGCCCCATAGCTCTCCCAAACCTTGAGAAACCTATGCATATGGGGTGTTGCCGTACTCAGAAGAAGGAGCTGAACACTAAACAATGCATTTTTAAAAATCTTCACCTATCCTGTTCTTGAAATTCACATCAACATTGAAGTGCAAGTGTGAAAAACGCTGTTTTTTTAACTTACGTCAAGATTTACGAGCGATTGGTGGTAAAATGGCTGCGTAAAAAAATTGAAAACATGCATAAAATGAAAGCCTGGGGTGTCTACTTTCCAAAAATATATACTTTTGGGGGGAAATCTTAGAGTGGAGCACTGTTACACAGCCCCAAATGAGACATGGCACCAGTGATGCAAGCTGTGAAAATTCAAAGTGTGAAACTGGAAACGCGCATGTTCCAATTTGGGCCCCGTAGCTCTCCCAAACCTTGAGAAACCTATGCATATGGGGTATTGCCGTACTCAGAAGAAGGAGCTGAACACTAAACAATGCATTTTTAAAAATCTTCACCTATCATGTGCTTGATATCAACAGTAGTATTGAAATGTAAGTGTGAAAACTGCAAAAAAACAAAATATTACCACAATTTTGAAATTTTTTTCTGGAAAAATAGCTGCATGAAAAACTCCAAAATTATCCTGATGATTTACTTTATGTTGTGTAGTTTTCAGAAACATATACCTTTGTGGGACATTTTTGGTTCTGGCACCGTCAGCTAAGCTATGATGCTCACATGCCAATTGTTGAGAAATTACAAGTTGGAAATAATGGCATCCATCTTGTAATATTTACCTTGTAAATGTGAGGAAGTGATTGAAATACTAGGCATATGGGGTATTCTTATATTCAGGAGAAGCAAATGAATATATTTAGGGGTATTTTTTGTCATAAACTAATTGTATGCAAATCCTGACACGAAAATATAAGCAAAATGTTGTTTTTTTTTCAATTTTTTCCTCTTTTTTTCTATTTTAATAAAATTAAACAATGAGGTATTCATATAATTGTGGTATCAAAAGAAAGCCCTACTTGTGCTTAAAAAAACAGTATATAATTTATGTGGGTGCACAAAAGGAATTAAAGAGAAAATATGGTTGAACAAAGACATAGTCAAAAAAGTCAAAATTGCTCTGGTCCTTAAGTCAAATCTAACTCAGATTTTCCCGGTCCTTAAGGGGTTAATAGACAGGAACAATTCTGAGGAGTGACTGCTGGGTCGAGCCTACCTCCTCTCCTTAGCTTGCAGCTAGCCAATCCCCAACCAGTAAGATTTGTTCCTTGTTCAAGACACAAGCAATAGAACAGTTCTGCTATAGTTTTAGTTTTTTATTATTTTTCTGTTAGATATGGGGTACCACCATTAGGCGGATTACCATCGCTGACAATTCCCATCACCCAAATGTGGATAGCTCAGTTTACCAGGCGCTTTTGTGGACCTAAGCCCTGGGGGGGGGGATCTTGGCTGCAAGTTCTTTCCCCAGGAGTTGCCCACGGAGGCTGCTTCTTGATATATGGAAATCTGAAGACAGAAGACCTGCTAAAAAAGGTGAGCACCCTTTGAGTGCTGAAGTCTACATGTCCCATGCTTCCCCTCCGCACAGGGGTCTCTATTGGAGTTCCTATAACATACTCATTCACTTACTGGGTTTATTCTGTATGTCTGTGAGGTGTTTGGAGCAAGTTTCTGTGGTACCTTAACCCTTTTGCTGCTGGTTAGCACCTTTTGGGGGGGGGTTGGGGACTGACGCCATTTCTCCATTCACTTCTATGGGACTTTACAGTTTGGGATGTGTCTCTGCAACCGCTCCACGTAGCATGGTCAGAGATGGCTCATGTTGTTGGTTTTCCCTTGCTCTGTCATCCGGTCAACGTTCTGGATATGTTGGGGGCTTTGGGCACTGTTGGGGTACTCTCTTTGCGAAACTACATTTCCCATGAGCGGCCATTTCTCGCACTTGTTTCTGATTGGCTCCCGTCGCGGCAGCCATTTTGTGTATTCGCAGATCGAGTATCCTACACAGGGCTTGGACTCTCCTCCGCAGCTTAACCCTTTGCCTACCAGATAAGTCTTAATTTAGTGTTTCTGGGGTGCATTAATTATCATACCATGCTTTTTGTGGGTGTTTTGATACTTTGACCGTTCTGACTCTGTGAGAATGTCTACTCCGTTAGCCCTTGGGGCTAAACCTAAGACTAAGGATACTGGGATGTCTGTGTCCCCCATTGCTCATTGCTCCTCATATCAATCAGGGTTACCTAGAGAATACTCAGGTCATATTTGCCCAGCATGCGCTGCTGCCCCTGAATCCCTTGCTGGGGCCTCCAGCCATGCACTAGAGCCAATATGGATGCAAGAGTTTAAGGCTACTACAAGGGACCTCCGGTCCACCTTACAACTCCTTCCATCCACCTTACAGGGGGTCTTCAATTTGTTGCAGACCTCCGCCCCTATCAGATCTTCCCTGCCTAAACCGCCGGGTGTAGCTGATGTGTCTGATTCCTCTGAGGAGGAATTGTTGGTGGACTCTGATGATGATGACTGTTCAGCTGTTCCTTCATCACAGTGTTTTGGTGACACCTTGGAGGCAGACCCCATTCCCTCAGTTGAGAGCCTGAGCAGGGCTGTGTTGTCCACCCTGAACATTCCCTTGGTGCAGGAGGAGTCTTCTGACCCCTTTGATGTTTTCCAGGAGCCTGTTAGGCCCCATGCCTGCTTTCCACTTAATCCCACCCTTGACCGTTTGGTGTCAGTAGTGGAAATTTTCAGACAAGAAACCATCTGTGTCTAAAAAGTTTGCTAAACTTTATCCATTTTCTGAAATGGCCCTTACTCAGTGGATGCCCCAGTTTCCAGGCTTTCTAAGTCAACTGCCTTGCCAGTGGCTGACGCCTATGCTCTTAAAGACTGGACTGACAAGAAGCTTGAGACTTCTCTCAAGGCTATTTTTGCGACAGTGGGCTCTGCTCTTCGCCCTACCTTTGCTGATGCATGGGTAAATAGGGTTGTGGCTGTTTGGACTGAACAGATCATTTCTGCTGTCCGTCAGGGATCCCCTACTTCTGACATGTTGCGTCTTCTCGCTAACATTGCTGAGGCTCCGCATTATGTCTCTGCCACCCTGTTTGACGCTGTGTTCTGTGCTCTGACGCCCTGTCTGTGGTAGCAAGAAGGGCTCTTTGGCTTAAGATCTGGTTGACTGACATAGTATCACGGTGCCCGTGATTTGCTGCAGTTACTTGTCTGTCACCAGTAGGGGGCTTCTATTGGCTGTCTGCAGATAGCCCGCCTCTTATTGACTATTTAAACCTGGATTGGGCACCCTTTGAGTGCCCTTTCGTGTTGTTTCTGACCTTCTTGCTATCACTATGCTAGTGATAGCTGGGCCTCTGTTCCAGTGTTCCTGAGTTCCTGATCTCATGTGTTCCTGAGTTCCTGATCTCTACTGTTCCAGTGTTTCCTGCATGCTGAAGTACTTCCAGTCCTGGTTCCGGCCTAGTCTCTGGTGTTGCAGTTCCTGCTGAACTTCTCTGCTGTTTTCTGACCTGACTGATCGTTGCTGGTTCCTGTCATCTCATCACCTGTCTTCAGTATCCTGGCGACCTTCTGCCTGGTCGCGTTGGTGACATTGCTACAATTCCGTGTTGGTCCCAGCGTGCGGACGCTGGTTTGCTCCTAAGCCTTGCGGCTATACAGACTCGCTTGTTACACCAGTGTGCGGTCACTGGTTTGCTCCAAAGCCTATCAGCTATACAAATCTGTGTTGGTCCCAGCGTGCGGACGCTGGTTTGCTCCTAAGCCTTGCGGCTATACAAACTCGCTTGTTACACCAGTGTGCGGTCACTGGTTTGCTCCAAAGCCTATCAGCTATACAATTCTGTGTTGGTCCCAGCGTGCGGACGCTGGTTTGCTCCTAAGCCTTGCGGCTATACAAACTCACTTGTTACACCAGTGTGCGGTCACTGGTTTGCTCCAAAGCCTTTCAGCTATACAAATCTGTGTTGGTCCCAGCGTGCGGACGCTGGTTTGCTCCTAAGCCTTGCGGCTATACAAACACGCTTGTTACACCAGTGTGCGGTCACTGGTTTGCTCCAAAGCCTATCAGCTATACAAATCTGTGTTGGTCCCAGCGTGCGGACGCTGGTTTGCTCTTAAGCCTTGCGGCTATACAAACTCACTTGTTACACCAGTGTGCGGTCACTGGTTTGCTCCAAAGCCTATCGGCTATACAATTTTGTGTTGGTCCCAGCGTGCGGACGCTGGTTTGCTCCTAAGCCTTGCGGCTATACTACTCGCTTGTTACTTCAGTGTGCGGTCACTGGTTTGCTCGCTAAGCCTAACGGCTATACTATTCAGTGTTGTTTCCAGCGTGCGGACGCTGGTTTGCTCCAAAGCCTTGCTGCTTAACGATTCTGCTAATTTGCCAGTTCCATCTGACTGCTGCTATTATCTCTGGGCTGCCCTGCCCGGTATTGGTAAGGCCGGTAGAACCTTTTGCCACATTCCATCTGAGGTTGCCTTACCCGGTATTGGCAGGGCCGGTAGAGCCTACATTGTGTATCTATTGAGGCTGCCTTGCCCGGTAATTTGGTAAGGCCGGTAAAACCGTTATGCTATTCCATCTGCAGGTTGCCTTACCCGGTATTGGCAAGGCCGGTAGAGCCTAAAGACTGTCCTGTCCGGTATATTGACAGGACCGGTAGAGTCTGCCTTCTGTCTGTGCTATATTCTGTATATATATATATGTATGTTATTGCCATCCTAAGTTATCATTTATTATTTCAATAAAATTGATTTTTTTTTACCTAAAACTTGTGTCTGAGAGTCATAATAAACCGTGACAGTACGAAAGGGCCATGACCTCAGACAGCAAGGGTGAAGGTAACGCACAGAATATCAATTGGAGGATGGATGTGCTCGAGCAACGTTTGGATCAGTTGGCAGTTGCAATTCAAACGATCCTTGAACGCACGGTACCTGCTGACCAATCTAGCTCTAGCCCGGTGGTCTCGCCAAGTCAGACACCGGAAAGTGATACCAGACCCCTAGGGGGTACTGTTAAAGGGTTAACGGCTTCTGCACCCTTGCCGCTAAGATATGATGGTGACCCTAGTCTCTGCAGAGGGTTCATCAATCAACTCGAAATCTTTATGGAATTGACGGCACACGCATTTCCCAATGATCGTAGTAAAGTGGGGTTCACGATATCACTGCTCACTGGCAGAGCATTGGCTTGGGCTAACCCCTTGTGGGAGAATGCTAAACCTTGTACTAAGAACTTTAGTGAATTTGTGCGTTCCTTTCGAAGAGTGTTTGAGCCTCCTGGTAGAACCACCTCTGCTGCCAAACGCCTTATGGAGATACAACAGGGCAGGCGTACAGTGGGCGACTATGCCATCGAATTCCGCACATTGGCAGCAGAGGTAGGTTGGAATAACGAGGCATTATTGGCAGCCTTCTCTCAAGGCCTGAATGACCACATTAAAGACGAAATCGCTGCTAAAGATCTACCTATTGATCTAGATGATTACATTGAGTATGTTATGATAATTGACTCCAGAATACGTGAGAGATCAATTGCCAGAGATCGTAAGTTACGGTCAAAAAATAATGAGCCTAGTAGCATGTTTTGCCCACCCATCCCTCCCTTGGCATTGAAGTCTAGTGAACCAGTACGGGAAACAAGTGAACCTATGGAAATAGGCTTCACTAGACTATCCAAGGCAGAGAGACTATATCGCAAAAAACAAGGGTTATGTTTATACTGCGGTAAAAAAGGGCACTTGCTAAATTCCTGTCCGGTACGTCCGGGAAACGCACACACCTAGGGTATCTTGGGGGACAGGCCCTAGGTGGTGTACAATCGTCCCCAGTGTCGGGCATAATGAAACCCACCATACAGGTGGTATTGTCTTGGGCACAACGCTCTGTGGAGGTTTTGGCCTTGGTTGACTCCGGTGCAGCAGGGTATTTTATGGATAATACCTTTGCTGAATTGCACGGAGTTCCACGCGTTGAAAGAGAAAACCCCTTGACTATTGAAGCGATTGATGGTAGACCCTTAGAACCGCCTCAGGTTATATTTGAAACTATGCCATTGTCTATGACTATTGGGGCACTTCACAGAGAAGAGCAGCAGTTTCAACTGATTAATTCCCCGCACCATGCGGTGATATTGGGATTTCCGTGGTTACAGTTACATAACCCACAATTCGATTGGAAAAAGTGTGAAATTGCTGCTTGGTCCCAGTTTTGTATGGACAAGTGCGTCATCCAGCCTATTAAGGTCATGTGCACCTCCTCTGCTATGCCGGATGTGTACCAACAGTTTGGCGATGTTTTTAGCAAAGGAGAGGCTAGTATGCTACCCCAGCATAGACCTTATGATTGTTGCATTGAATTGCAGCCTGGTGCAGTACCTCCGAAAGGACGCACTTATCCATTATCTTGTGATGAAAATAAGGCTATGGAGGATTACATTGCTGATGCCCTTGCTAGAGGGATCATACGTAAATCTACCTCTCCAGCTGGGGCTGGGTTCTTTTTTGTAAAAAAGAAAAATGGCGAATTAAGACCATGCATTGACTACCGGGGCTTGAATAAACTAATGGCAAAAAACGCATACCCAATACCACTCATCACCGAGCTTTTTGACAGGCTTAAGGGCGCTTCGATATTTACCAAGTTGGACCTACGGGCCGCTTACAATCTGGTTCGCATTCGAGCAGGTGATGAGTGGAAAACTGCCTTTAATACTCGAGCTGGGCACTACGAGTATCTAGTAATGCCTTTTGGGCTGTGTAATGCACCCGCAGTTTTCCAGGAACTGATAAATGATGTTCTGAGAGATATGTTACAGACATGTGTTGTGGTGTACCTCGACGATATACTGATTTACTCCCAAAACATGGCACAGCACATCAAAGATGTATCCGCAGTCTTGCTACGACTCCGTGAGAACAAATTATTTTGTAAAATGGAAAAATGTGAGTTTCATAGAACCAGTGTGCCATTCTTGGGGTTCATAATTGGCAATGATGGCATTGCCATGGACAAAGAAAAGTTGTCAGCTGTCCTACAATGGCCAAAACCCAAGGGTCTTAAAGCCATACAGCGTTTCCTGGGTTTCGCTAATTATTATAGGAGGTTTATTAAGAACTTTTCTTCCATTGTCAAACCTCTGTCCGATCTTACGCACAAGGGTGCTAATCCTTCTTGTTGGCCGGTATCTGCTGAGAAAGCCTTTGAGAATTTGAAGCTGGCATTTGCTGCGGCTCCTGTGTTATCCCACCCCAATCCTTTACTTCCATTTACGTTAGAGGTTGATGCCTCAGATATTGGGGTCGGGGCAGTACTTTCGCAGCGACACGAGAAAGGTGGAACTCTCAGACCTTGTGGGTTTTTCTCTAAAAAGTTGACTGTCACTCAAAGCCACTATGAAATAGGTGACAGAGAATTATTGGCCATTATCCTTGCTCTTAAGGAATGGCGTCATTTGCTTGAAGGTACTAAGAATCCTGTCTTAATCCTAACAGATCATAAGAATCTGACCTATCTCTCGGAGGCCAAGAGATTGTCCTCTCGTCAGGCCAGGTGGGCACTGTTCCTGTCTCGATTTAATTTCATTGTATCATATTTACCAGGGTCAAAAAATATCAGGGCTGATGCACTGTCAAGACAATTTGAGGCCGACAGTGACAGAGTGGAAGCACCAGCTCCTATCATCCAACCTGATAGAATACTGGCTACTATACGCACAAGTATCACTTCTCCTCTAGGGGAGGAGATCCTGGCCTCTCAGGGGTCCGCTCCCCATGAAACCCCAGTGGGCAAATGTTTTGTCGCTGAATCATTTCGTACTAGGCTGCTCGAAACCTACCATTCCTCTAAGGCTGCGGGACATATTGGTAGAGACCAATTGTTATGGTCCCTTTCTCAGTTATTTTGGTGGCCTTCCATGAGAAACGATTGTGCCGAATTTACGAATGCCTGTGCCACCTGCGCCCGCGCTAAGACCCCGAGACATCTCCCTGTGGGCTTGCTTCAACCGGTGCCTAATGGCGAACGCCCCTGGTCTCATGTTTCCATTGATTTTATGGGAGAGTTGCCTATGTCGAAGGGGTACTCCTTTATATTCATGGTGGTGGACAGGTTTTCTAAAATGGCTCATTTCGTGCCCCTCCGTGGTCTTCCTTCAGCGAAGGAATTGGCAATGGTGTTCGCCAGAGAAGTATTCCGGTTGCATGGAGTGCCTAGGGTACTGGTGTCTGACAGGGGGAGCCAGTTTGTGTCTAGATTTTGGAGGGCATTTTGCCAACAGATGGGCATACAGCTGTCCTTCTCCTCTGCCTACCATCCCCAGACCAATGGAGCCGCTGAACGAGCTAATCAGGGCTTGGAACAATTTCTCCGTTGTTTCGTTACTGACCATCATGATAATTGGTCCGACTTGTTGCCTTGGGCAGAGTTCGCCAGGAACTGTGCGGTCAATTCTTCATCTGGGAGCTCTCCGTTTCTGATTAATTATGGGTTCCAGCCCTGTTTGCTTCCAGACTCATTTCAGACGCAACAGATTCCAGCTCTGGATGAGCATATCGAGCAACTCTGTTCCACATGGGCACAAGTTCAGAGGGCACTTGGTCAGTCATTTCAGCGTCATCAGCGCCATGCTAATCGCAGAAGGCTTCCAGCGGTTTCCTTTCAGGTTGGGGATAGAGTATGGCTTTCCTCCAGAAATCTCAAGCTGCAGGTTCCGTCTAATAAGTTGGCTCCTCGGTTTATTGGTCCATACAGAGTTATTCGCAAAATTAA
Organism: Rhinophrynus dorsalis; assembly: GCA_037306005.1. Taxonomy (NCBI): domain Eukaryota; kingdom Metazoa; phylum Chordata; class Amphibia; order Anura; family Rhinophrynidae; genus Rhinophrynus; species Rhinophrynus dorsalis. The sequence continues at coordinate 159,501,185 of CM074719.1, forward strand.
CCCTGTCTCCTATGCACTAGACCTACCTGCATCCATGCGTATCCATAATGTGTTCCATGTGTCCCTTCTTAAGCCTCTGGTTTGCAATCGCTATACTACCACACCTGTGGTGCCAGGACCTGTTGAGGTCGAGGGCCAGGAGGAGTACGAGGTTCAGAGCATTATTGATTCCCGTAGGCTTAGAGGAAGGGTACAGTACCTGGTACATTGGAAAGGGTATGGTCCTGAGGATCGATCATGGGTAGATAGTACGGACCTTCATGCACCTAGGTTATCTAGGGCCTTTCATGCCAATTACCCGCAGAAACCTAAACCCTATTCTAGGAGAGGGGGTCTTTGAAAGGGGGGTACTATCACGGTGCCCGTGATTTGCTGCAGTTACTTGTCTGTCACCAGTAGGGGGCTTCTATTGGCTGTCTGCAGATAGCCCGCCTCTTATTGACTATTTAAACCTGGATTGGGCACCCTTTGAGTGCCCTTTCGTGTTGTTTCTGACCTTCTTGCTATCACTATGCTAGTGATAGCTGGGCCTCTGTTCCAGTGTTCCTGAGTTCCTGATCTCATGTGTTCCTGAGTTCCTGATCTCTACTGTTCCAGTGTTTCCTGCATGCTGAAGTACTTCCAGTCCTGGTTCCGGCCTAGTCTCTGGTGTTGCAGTTCCTGCTGAACTTCTCTGCTGTTTTCTGACCTGACTGATCGTTGCTGGTTCCTGTCATCTCATCACCTGTCTTCAGTATCCTGGCGACCTTCTGCCTGGTCGCGTTGGTGACATTGCTACAATTCCGTGTTGGTCCCAGCGTGCGGACGCTGGTTTGCTCCTAAGCCTTGCGGCTATACAGACTCGCTTGTTACACCAGTGTGCGGTCACTGGTTTGCTCCAAAGCCTATCAGCTATACAAATCTGTGTTGGTCCCAGCGTGCGGACGCTGGTTTGCTCCTAAGCCTTGCGGCTATACAAACTCGCTTGTTACACCAGTGTGCGGTCACTGGTTTGCTCCAAAGCCTATCAGCTATACAATTCTGTGTTGGTCCCAGCGTGCGGACGCTGGTTTGCTCCTAAGCCTTGCGGCTATACAAACTCACTTGTTACACCAGTGTGCGGTCACTGGTTTGCTCCAAAGCCTTTCAGCTATACAAATCTGTGTTGGTCCCAGCGTGCGGACGCTGGTTTGCTCCTAAGCCTTGCGGCTATACAAACACGCTTGTTACACCAGTGTGCGGTCACTGGTTTGCTCCAAAGCCTATCAGCTATACAAATCTGTGTTGGTCCCAGCGTGCGGACGCTGGTTTGCTCTTAAGCCTTGCGGCTATACAAACTCACTTGTTACACCAGTGTGCGGTCACTGGTTTGCTCCAAAGCCTATCGGCTATACAATTTTGTGTTGGTCCCAGCGTGCGGACGCTGGTTTGCTCCTAAGCCTTGCGGCTATACTACTCGCTTGTTACTTCAGTGTGCGGTCACTGGTTTGCTCGCTAAGCCTAACGGCTATACTATTCAGTGTTGTTTCCAGCGTGCGGACGCTGGTTTGCTCCAAAGCCTTGCTGCTTAACGATTCTGCTAATTTGCCAGTTCCATCTGACTGCTGCTATTATCTCTGGGCTGCCCTGCCCGGTATTGGTAAGGCCGGTAGAACCTTTTGCCACATTCCATCTGAGGTTGCCTTACCCGGTATTGGCAGGGCCGGTAGAGCCTACATTGTGTATCTATTGAGGCTGCCTTGCCCGGTAATTTGGTAAGGCCGGTAAAACCGTTATGCTATTCCATCTGCAGGTTGCCTTACCCGGTATTGGCAAGGCCGGTAGAGCCTAAAGACTGTCCTGTCCGGTATATTGACAGGACCGGTAGAGTCTGCCTTCTGTCTGTGCTATATTCTGTATATATATATATGTATGTTATTGCCATCCTAAGTTATCATTTATTATTTCAATAAAATTGATTTTTTTTTACCTAAAACTTGTGTCTGAGAGTCATAATAAACCGTGACACATAGCCTCTAAGAAGGCTCACGCTAAATGACCCAGACGGTCCCTCAGGCTCCGCGCTCCTCATCCAAGCCTAAGCAGCAATGGCAATCCAAGTCCTCCACGAAGCCCAAGGCTTCCAAACCTCCTTCTGCATGACTCACCGAACCCGGGTCTCCACCCGCATGTAGGTGGCTGCTTATGCCACTACCTTTCAGCTTGGCAGGTCTCTGTGGCGGACCCATGGTTTTACAAGTGGTGGCCTCAGGATACAGGATTCCCTTCGCCTCTCTTCCTCCTCCAAGGACCTTTGTTTCTCGTTCTACCTTGGGAGCAGAAAAGAGACGACTTTTCTAAGAAGCTATACATGCCCTCCTGGAGCCAGTTCCCCCTTAGGAGAAGGGCTTGGGATTCTATTCCAACCTCTTTGTGGTTTCTAAGAAGGATGGAGGCTGTCACCCCATTTTGAATCTGAAGGATCTCAACTCCCTTGTGGTCCCAATACCACCAGGAGTCTCTGCGCACAGTGATATCAGCCATGTCCCCTGGGGAATTTCTGGCCTTTCTGGATCTTCAGGATGCCTATCTGCACATCACCATTCATCCAGAGAGTCGGCAGTATCTCCGCTTTGCCTGCGACCGAGGGCACTTCCAGTTCTCTGCCCTCCCCTTTGGCCTGACCAGAACGGCATCAGGGTGACTCCATATATGGACGACCTCGTCTCCAGAACACCTTCACTAACAGGTGCAGGACTGCATTCATGCTCTCTCCCATCACGGGTGGATCATCAACTTGGACAAGTCAGACCTAGTTCCTTCTCAGAAGATGGTCTTTCTGGGTCTCCTCTTCGACACTCAGAGGGAGATGGTGTTTTTGACAGACGAAGTGTCTCATCAGAGAGCACTAAAGGTCCAAGTTGTCCTGTCTCAGGATCCTGTTCTAGCCAAGAAGTTGTCATCCTTGGTGGAGGAGTTCATTTCCACCATAGAAGCAGTTCCGTTTGCCATGGCTTACACCAGGGAACTTCAGAGGTTTCTGATCCTGGCCTGCAAGGGCCATCCAGCTCTCCTGGAAAGATACCTATCTCTCCCTCTTCAAGGCGCTCCTGCGGCAGAAAGTGAAGGTCCTTTCGGGTTCATGCTCACAGGAGTCTTCCTTTACCTTCTTACTGCCTAGTCAATAGTTAGTCTGCAAGTCTTACTGGTTGGGGATTGGCTAGCTGCAGGCTAAGGAGAGGAGGTAGGCTCCACCCAGCAGTCCCTTCTCAGAATTGTTCCTTCCTATTAAAGGGGCTGATCGCCTACCCAAAGTTACCAGTAACCTGTATGGACTAAGAGAAAAGGATTTAACAGGTAAGACCAAAAGCCTATTTAATATGGTCTGATATAAAGTGCCCAAAAGTGGCCATCTTTATCTTTTGTTTTAAAAGATTTTAAAAATTTCTCACCAAAGAAAAATAATATCAGACAACTCTATCTAGGGGTACATAATATTTTAACCCTTTGAGTGCCAAGTCTGAGCTGCAATAACTCTCTCTCTCTCTCTCTCTCTCTCTCTCTCTCTCTCTATATATATATATATATATATATATATATATATATATATATATATATATATTGTATCCATCAGATAACATTTTGCATAACTGTCCATACCTGGTCTAGATTCATTCACAGCACAGCGTGTGAGATAATATTGGACAAGCACATAAAATAATTAGCATAAAGTACAACCATCAAATGGGAACAGACAATAAAAATCCTGGGGCTGCTCTGTGCAGCTCAAAATGACTCTCAACATCCACTCAGAAAGACAGAAAACTGATCCCATTGGCTGGAATACAACCTGGAAACTTAAGACTATCATCCACAAATGTGCTGGCAGTGGCGTAACAATAAGGGTTGTAGAGTTAGTCCTCTGTGACCCCCCCTCCCGGCGCCCACATCAAGTAACAAAGCTGAGGTCTGTGCCTTCTTCTTAGCATCTAAGCTCCCTCTTCTGCACTTTAGTAATATAAAGCGCTGGGAGATGACATCATCTCCCAGCTCTCTGCGTTACTGAAGAGAGGACCACGCAGGAGCTCCATCCATATAGAGGTCTGTGCAGAAGGAGGCAGAAACCTCTCCTGCTATACCACTGGGCCACCAGGTAGGTAGGAGATGGACACTGGGGGGTCAATAGGGGCAATGTGGAGGTGGCGATTGGGAGCAATGTGGAGACTGAGGGCAATGTGGAGACTGAGGGCATTGTGTGGATTGGGGACAATGTGGAGATTGGGGCAATGTGGAGATGGGGGGCAATGTGGTTGAGGGGGCATGGCAATTTCTGCACCAGGGCCCGGTGGCTTCTAGTTACACCTCTGCATGCTGGTTGCGTGAGCCATCCACAAAGAGGATCTGTGCTAAGCTTTCAAGCATGAAACAGAGTGTCTATGGGGACCTGTATCACACAATACAGCAAACTGTCCTGCATGATGCAACATTAACTCAGCACAGACCCCCCACACACATGCACACACACCCAAGCCCATCAGGGCTCACAATGCAGCCCCAAGTTTATTAGCAGGTCTGCTCCAAAGAGAGCAGATCTGCCAGTGGAGTAATTGTTGCCTGTTAGTTGTCTTTTAATCCTTTTTAAAATCATCTAAAGGTATCGTAGGGTGACATATCCACATTACTGTGAGTGGATGTTGATAAACTGCAGTGAACTGATAATATCCCAGCCAAATGTAAAATGATGTGAGAGGATCTAGAAGTCATTAGATACATTACAATTAAATAGAAGGTGGATCAGTAAAATATATGTTTTATTTATTTAATAGAGAATTTGCATCTATTTTTCCTCAATGCACTTTTCATATTTTGCTGTATATTGTAAGTGCTCTTGGGGTGTAATACATGGCACTGCTGGCAGGGCAATGTGTTAGACACCCCTCTGTCACTCAGATGGTTTTGTGACAAGGTCTACAAGTGTCTTGTTTCAGTCCACAAAGCACCAGGGAAACCAACACACAATTTATGTGCAAATGAGTGATCCTGTAATAGCTGAGGCATTAACGTTCTTGTCGACTGCAGTAATATACACAGGCACGGTAAATTGTACTTACTTCAAAGTCGCTCTGCCAGTTAACATTAAAACAAATTCTTCCCTGGAGTGATGTTACTTTGTTTTGGTTTTGAAGGCTGTGTTCACGCGGGTGATTTTAGCGCAGTATTTTTAACTCTGAGCTAAAAGCAGCCTTATGAAACCGAATGTAGAATGCAACAGAGCAGAGTATGCTGTAATTTGGAGGGAGCTCATGTTTTGAGCACATCCAGCATACTGATCTGCACTAATTAGTGCGGTCACACATCGATTCTGGAGGATATAATGCTATTTGCATCCTCCAGTGATCCACATGGCCAACGGCCAATAATATATGGCTGACTCTACCCATGTGATAGAATTGTTATGGGAATGCAGGTCACTTGAAATCAGGAGTGATTTTCTAAAATGAAAGGTACCAAGTCACCTTACACTTAGTAGACAAAATACCAAAAAATTATACCTGATAAAAAGGTACTGGGTCAGTGACATAAGGTACAAGATCTCTAACAAAAAAGTACAGGATCACCAACAAAAAAATACAGGATCACTGATTTGGCTGAAAATCATATCTAGAGACAAGCAGGCATGAACAGCTTGGCCTGTGTTATAACAGAGTACATCCAGGCAGCCATAGCCTCAAGCTTGTATATTACATAGTAAATAGTAAATTAGGTTGAAAAAAGACAAAAGTCCATCAAGTTCACCCTTTTCCACAGTATAACAAAGAAAAAGAGAATCATGTAAGCCTTCCCGACTAGTAAATGGGTATTACACTGTTAACCAGAATGTCCTGTTTTGCTTACTAATGCACATTATAACCCAGCATATTCCCTTCTGCTAGAAATGCATCTAAACTTTTCTTAAATGTATCCACCATATCTGCCATTACCACATGCTTGGACAAATAATTCCACACTTTAACAGACTAGACCCTTTCCTCTACTGAAGTTGAAACCTCCTTTCCTCTTATTCTCTTTCCCTTAGTTATATGATCTGGCCTTGGAATTAATATCTCAACAGAGAGATCTTAACTCTGAGAGTGCCAATATTTTGTAATAAATGTAACAGTATATATTTGGAGTATATCAGACTGCTGTAGTCAAATATACTCTAGTCTGATGTAATCATATATACTCCATACATAAGCAAAGGTTAAGCTTTTTCATGATTTGGGAATTTTTTTACATTTGGAGAGGAAATAAGATGTGATAAACTCATCGCTGGAAGAAAACCACATATATATGTGTTTGATCTATGGCAGGGGTAGAACAATCAGTGGCTAAGTCATTTTAATTAATTCATCTCTGCTCAGTCAGACAGATCCTGCAATATATGCACAGTTGGTATCTCTTGAGGACCAGGGTTGACTAAACCTGATTTCTACCTACAATTATGCAAACCATAGCTATGCTAGAAAGCCAGGTTACAATTTTCTATAGAAAACCGCATACTCAAAATTAAAGGGGAATCATACCTTTGGAGTAATCGAATGTTTACTTGATAGATTGATTTACCAATGTAAGTGTCCTTCTACCAGCATCTATGGTTTTTTTGCAGTTTATTTGCAGTTTCTTGTATATATTGATCTTTGTTCAAGCCTGCCTCTAGGTTTCACCTCCTCAAAAGAAAAATAGGATTCTATTGACATAAATGGATCATAAGGGTCACAAGTTGTGTTTATCAGGCTGTAAACCGAAAGAACTACCGGTGCTCTACAACAGAGATCATATGCTCAAAATAAACAATATAGTTGTACCTGGTTGCTGCATGAAGGTCACTTAGCTAGGTATTTCATTCAGCTAAACAAAATAAGATCCACTTATAACTAGTGTATAGTCCTCCTTTAAACATTTGTCTTAGTTCTAAAGATCAGATAAGGATTTTTATGTTTTCCAGTGCATTTTTATGAGGTACCAGAATAGCCATGGCTGGGGGTTACAAATGGCCGCCGGACCTGAGTGTGAAAGTCTTGTTCTATGGTACTATAGCCACTCAGAAGTTGCCAGTCACCCAGGTGTTTCCAATCTGATAGGTCAAATTAGAAAGTTTTATTATTCTGGCTCCATGCGGATAATACAAGTGGATGGGTGGACTGTGGACCCATCCCAAGTTTTGAGGTTCCTGCCCACTCACAGCAGGTATGCACTTCTAAAGGCAGTTCAGTTGCTGTGAGGGCATTAGACAAAGCTTTTAATATGAAGAGTTTTTAAGCCATGTGGTAAGATGTAACAGCCAAAATGGTGGGCCTTGAGGTGGCAGGTAAAAAAACATATTTTGGGCAAACTATACAACAGAACCTCAACTTCAGATAAGTAAGTTAGTATATGTGGGTAATAATGTATGCTGTACACAGGGTTCACATTTAAATAATTTATGTGAAGTAGAGTAGGATTGTCTTCTTTTTTTTTTTCTTTGGTTTGAGGATAGTGGTGGATCCCCTCATTCCTTACTGCAACGTGAGTTCACTTTTTTATTTATACATTGGGGGTTTTCAAGCACTAAGTGATGTACAGTGCCACAAAAAAGAAAAAGTTTAATAAGCTTAGTTTATTAGTTATTTTACTATTTTCTCTTAGTTATGGGTTATCAAAATTCCCCCATTAGGCTGGTTACCATTACTGACTTCCCCGGGAGGATTGCTCAATTAACAGGTGCTGTCTGTGGGCCCTCGCAGCCCTGGGAGGGAACCATGCAGCCCATGTCTCTCTTTCCAGAAGGAGTCTCTCTGAGGCTTCTTCCATTATAATGGTAATCTGAAGAAAAGAAGATCTTCAAAAAGGTGAGCAACCCTTTGAGTGCCATGGTCCACATGTCCCACTGATCCCCTCCTCACAAAGGGGCCCTTCTGGAGTTACTCATAACTCCTGCACTCATGTTGGATATTTCATTATTCTGTTCCTGGGGTCTCTGGAGCATTTTGAGCTGTATGGTAATATTTAACCCCTTCCTTCCTTCCTTGCCATGTTATTCTGAGCTGGGGATTTTTTAATCTATTTTTTAATGTGTTTATTTAGCTTTATTAAGTGTTTTGTCACATTTCAAACACTTTTTATTTTTCACCCTTTATTTTACCACAACTCTGCAATGCTCCATTGATCTCTATGGGACAGGCTGCTTGGGGAGATATTTCTGCAACCTCTCCATTTACAGAGTTGAGAGATGGCTCATTCTTCTTGTCTGCCCTTGCCCTACACTCTGGTTATCATCCTCTTGGGGGTCCCTGGGGGGTTCAGGTGCTGCTTTTGGTACTTTTTAAAATGGAAACTACATTTCCATAGATACGCGTTTTTGTGGGCTGTTTGCTGATTGGCTCTGAAGTCACCATTTTCTCTCTCTTTACATAGGTATCATGCCCAGGGCTTGGACTCCTTTACTTACCTCCTCAGGTTAACCCTTCACCTGCCAGATAAGTACTTTTTCGGCTTTATGGGGGTGATTTTATTAATCTGGGTGACAGTATTTGGGGTCCCTATTACTGTAAGATACTTTCTCCTCTTAGGAAGGCAGATTAAAAGGAACATGGGGTTAGAACTGGGGCTAATGATTCTTGGACCCCCATTGATTATTGTTCCTCAGAGAATTCAGGACATTTATGCCCCTCATGTGCTGTGGCCCCTGCCTCTCTGCCAGGGCCCTCCAGCCATGAACAAGAGCCACTGTGGGTCAAGGACTTAAAGTCCTCTGTGGCACAGCTTCCTCTTTCACTTCAGGGGGTCCTCCAATCTTGGAACCCCCCCAACTCACTTAGGTTTGTGGCCCCTAAGGCCCCTGGCATTCCTGATTTGTCTGATTACTCTGAGGAGGATTCATTTGAACAGTTAGAGTATGGGGAATATGCAGAAGGGGGTTCTTCCCTTACTTATGATGACCCCTTTGAGGCTGACCCTGAACCCTGTGCTGAGGGTCTCATTAAGGCAGTTTTATCTACCCTTAACATTTCTGTTAATCTTGTAGCATCACAGTCTACTTCTGACTACTTTTCTAAGGCGCAAAAAGTCCTCTACTGTATTTCTGCCTAATCCCACTCTGGATCAAATAATCATGGATGAGTGGCAAACTCCTGACAAGCGTCTCACTCTCTCTAGGAGATTCTCCAAGTTGTACCCCTTTGCTGATGCAGCTTTGGCTCAGTGGGCTACACCTGCTCAGGTGGATTCCCCTCTCTCTAGGCTCTCAAAATCTACTGCGTTGCCTGTGCGGATGCTTCGGTACTCAACGATCTGACAGGTAGGAAGCTGGAGGCTATGGCTTTACTGCCATAGGTGCGCCCTTGAGACCTACGTTGGCTTCTGCATGGGTTAATAGAGCCATTGATGTTTGGACTGAACAGCTGAGGAGCTCCTAAGGAGGACCTTTTGCCCATTTTGGCTAACATTACTGAATCTCAGCACTATATTACTGATACCCTGTTTGCTGCCATTAGACTTGAGGCTAAGACATCTCTGTGGCTGCCAGATGTTAGCTGTGGCTTAAAATTTGGTCTGCCAACCTGATTTTTAAAAAATCACTGGTTTCTCTTTGGCATTACTCACCAAACCCTGGTCCGCATTCATCTGTGGGTGGTTGCCTGTATTATTTTTTGAGTACTTGGACGGGCTCTGTTGCGGATCAGTGAGTATTGCCGGTGGTTTTAGGAGGTGACAGGATTCCCTTCACATCCCTACCTCCATTCAGATTCTTCTCTTCTCGCTCCCCTAGGAACAGGAAAAGCTCCAGCTTTCCAATGGGGCAGTTCAGGCTCTCTTTGTTCCGGGTTCCTCAGCCAGAGAGAGGTTTCGTTTTTTATTCCAACCTCTTCGTGGTTCACAAGAGGGATGGAGGCTGCCATCCTATCTTGGATCTCAAGTAATGATAAAGCCATCTTCCACGTCAGAAGACATAGAGGAATGGTAGCCAAGAACTCAAAGGGAGGCCGCTGCAAGACTCCCAAGCAGGGAAAGCATGAGCGACACACTGAAAGAAGACCTTGACACCTGGCAACATGGCAATGCGACTCTGGTAAAAAAAAAAAAAAAAAAAACGAGAGAGCTGACGTCTGGACCTTCAAGGAACTAAGGCTATGACCATTATTCACACCATCCTGCAAAAAGGATAAGATCGATGGAAGGTCAAATTCCTGTGAGGACATATCCTTTATCATTTTAGGGCATTCCCAAGAACAAGTTAGAGACTAGTTCAATTCATATTTCCATTTTGTCCTTCCTGTTTATCCTATGCAGAGGTCTGACTCTCCTTGCTCTCCTCCTCAGATTAACCATTCACCTGCCAGCTTCTTGGGCTTCCTAAGGTCAGTTATTATTCTGGGACACAGTATGTGAGCTTTCTATACTGTTTAGACACTTCTCCTGTTAGGATGTTGGATCCAAAGGGACAAGGGGCTAGACCTAAGGCTGAGGACTCAGGGGCATCTCTGACCCCCTTATTTATTGTTCCTCATGCCAAATGGGGCTTCCTAGAGAATACTCAGGACACCTATGCCCCTCATGCACTGTGGCCCCCACTACACCACCGGGGCCCTCCAGCCTTGAGCAAGAGCCAATCTGGGTGAAAGTCTTGAAATCCTCTATGACACAATTTCCTCTATCCCTCCAGGGTGTCCTCCATTGCTGGAAGCCCCCTACCACCTTCAGGTTTGTGGCCTCTAAGGCCCCATGCATACCTGCTCTGACTGAATCCTCTGAGGAAGATTCTTTTGAGGGTGATACAGCGGAAGGGGTGTGTGAAGAAGGGGATTCTACCTACACTATGGGTGATCCTTTTGAGACTGACCCCACTCCCTCTGCTGAGGATCTTATCAAGGCTATTTTAAGGACCCTTCAGGTCACTAATACCCTTGAGGAGGGCCAGTCTTCTTCTAAAGTCTTTCAAAGGCATAGGATTTGGTCTGCTGACCTCTCATCTAAAAAGTCACTGATTTCTCTTCTCTTTCCAGGGCAAATCTCTTTTTCGACCTGAACTGAAACAGATCATCAGTGAGGCAACTGAAAGCAAGAGCACCCTGTTACTTCAGGTCTCCAAACACCCTAATATGTAAACAGCATCTTTTTTCGTCCTGGTCAAACAGAGATTCCAAGGCCGAATATGAGCATGTCTCAAGCTGGTAACCCGCGCCCCACCACCAAGCCCAGACAGCAGTAGCACTCTAAGCACGCTTCTGCTAAACTCAAGTCATGTAGAATTCTGGTCCGCAGCTGCCTGTGGGTGGGCATCTGCACCATTTTTCATATGCATGGGCAGAGTCCATTGCGGACCGGTGGGTTCTGCAAGTGGTTTCAGAAGGATACAAGATTACCTTCAAGTCCCTTCCTCCCTACAGATTCTTCTAGTCTATTACTCCTCTGGGACAGTAAAAGTTGCAACTCTTCTGAGGTTCAGGCTGTCTTGGACAAGGGAGTTCTTGTTCCATTTCCTCCCCAAGAGAGAGGTTCAGGTTTCTATTCTAACCTGTTCATAGTGACCAAGAGGGACAGCGGCTGCTGTCCTGTCTTGGACCACAAGAACTTCAGTCCTTTTGTGAAGACTGCATGCTTCAAGGAGTCCTTGCGCTCTGTCATCGCAGGTATGTGACCAGGAGAATTCCTTGTATCTCTGGATCTGCAGAATGCTACTTGCATGTTCTGATTCATCCAGAAAGTCAGAAGTACCACCACTTCGCTTGTAAATCTGGGCACTTCCAGTTCACCACTCTGCCCTTTGGGCTTACCTCTGCTCCTTGGTTGTTTGCCAAAGTTCTTTTTTTTTTTTATTTCAAAGTTTATTAACAACTTCAAAGGTTATACAACCATAATAACAAGCACAATACAGCAAAGATACACTCACATACAAAGGACCAGGGAACTACAACATATATAAAGGCATGTTACACGGCTTCCCCTACTCTCCTCGAGGAAAAAGATGGGCTACATGCAACCACTGAGTAAAAAGTAGGCTATAAATCAGACACCTAATAGAAGAGCTAAAACAAGTAAATAAAGAAGAAAGAGAGAGAAAAAATATAAAGGGGGAAAGGAGGGAATGGGGTGGTAGGCACACAGGGAGTCACACCCCCATCAAGACTAGTCCGATCAAAACAGTATAACGGGATCAATGAAGTAAAAGATCCCGGGTAAGGCCCGGAGCTGAAACATTGTCAACCCAAGGAGACCAAATATGAAGGTAGAAAACGGACGAGCTGTGCACATACGCCGTCAAATTTTCCATCTTCAAGAGCTGCCAGACATGACCCTCCAGTTGCACAGTCCCTGGTGGATCAGATTTCCAATGATATGCAACATGGCAGCAAACCATTGCACAAATCCTGTAAATAAGTTTAAGAGATGAAACTGGCACAGGTACAGCCCGGTAAGGCCTATTCAAAAGACCCGTCCACAGATCCAGAGACATATGGACACCCAGCGCAACACTCAGTTGTTGAAAAGCATACTTCCACAGCGAGGTCACAGAGGGGCAATCCCACTACATGTATCGATATGTGCCCAACTCACTGCACCTTGAAAATTAAGGGGCGATGCGGAGGGAAAAATGTGGGACAGCCACACAGGACAGAGATACCAACGAGACAACACTTTAAAGCTGTTTTCCTTTATTAGCGTACATGGGGTCAAACTTGCCGTATTCGCTATGATCTCGCTCCAGTCTTCAAAATCCAGTACCTCACCAAGGTCCGCTTCCCATTCGGACCGGTAGGCTGGGGCATTAGGAAAATACGTAGAGAGCAAGTGTGACTATATCTTGGAAATGACACCCCTACTCTGGATCGAGGAGGAACATAGAACCTCAAAAAGGGTATGCCGAGGAAAGGGAGGATGTCCAAGATAGGACTGAACAAAATGAAGAAGCTGACAGTAGTGAAAATATTCCCCCTGAGGGGCAGCATATCTATCTCAAAATGACGCCCAGTCCATCAAAGTAGAAGGTAACAGCAAGTCCTGAACCTTAGTGATCCCTTTGCTTATCCACCAACGATTTTCCAGAGTTCTTGGGGGCATGATTTGTTATAACTACGACAGAAATGAAGAAAAGGTAGACGAGGCATACCAATTTGGAAGTAGACAACCAGTTGCACAAAATGAGGGATCATTTTCTTTTTTTACCCCAGGTTACTGTGCACAACTATTTCCAGAAATTGGTGCTATAGGAATAAACACATACCTTTTTGCACATCAATCACTTCAAAGATACTAAAATGGATCAACACCATGGGATTTACTAGCATATCCAATAACTACTGCCAGCCTAAGAAAAATGGTACCCCACTGATATAGGTTTTTTACATATCATAGTGGGTGTCAGCAGTATGGCTACCAGTGGAACAAGGATAGAGCAGCAAACAGTGTATGTGAGATTATATGGCTATCAGATGAAAAAGTTTGGTGGGGGTGGGGTCAGAGAGTGTCTGTTGGAATCTGTTCTTAGCAGTGAGCAGTGTAATCAGGCTGGGGGGAATCAAACAGTATATGTGGGGATCTGTGACTTCCAGTAGAAAGTGGAACAAGACTGGGGGTCAAACCATTTGTGTGGGGATCTGCAACTTCCAGTGGTCAATGGAAGCAGGATGGGGAGGTCAGATGGTGTATATGGGGATCTGTGACTACCAATGGGCAGTGGAACCAGGCCTTGGGGTCAAGCAGAGTATGTGGGTATCTTTTGACTACCAGTGGGCAGTGGAAACAATCTGGGGGGTCAGTCAGTATATGTGCAAATCTGAAGCTACCAGTGCTCAGTGGAATCTGTCTGGGGTACAAACAGTGTACAAACAGTGTATGCGGGGGAGTCTGAGACTAACAGGGGCAATGGAACCAGGCTGGAGGGGGCAGGGTCAGACAGCATTTGGAGATGTAACTACCAGTGGGATGAGAAACCATGATGGGGGGAGGATATGTGTACGTTGGACCCAGGCTGAGGAAGCAAACCGTGTGCATGCCACAGGTGTGACTAACACATTGCAAAGCACTGAAAGTATTTTTTAATCATCTCTTAACAGACCCCCAAGTATCGTTCATTCAGCTAATAGCAATGGAAGATCTGTAGAGGTATCACAGACCAATGTGGCGACATACTGAAAGCAGCGTGCAGCTGCACACTATTAATCATGCAATGTTTTAACCCTTTGACTGCCAGAGGGGTACGGAATGCATTGCTTTGCAATGAGTTCCGTACCCCTCTGGCACTCAAAGGGTTAAATGTGAATCCACAGCCTATCTGTGAGCGCCTCACAGAGGAGCCAGACCCACATTTTGCCCTCCCCTGCTCTAAGGCTAAGGAATGAATTGGTTCTCATGTGTTTACATTTGAGTTTTATACATGTATACTGATGCCATAAAAATGTCAGTAGTACAACAATTTTATACCTATCTCTTACACTATAATTTGCAAAATCCTTAAGGGGACGGAGATAAATAAAATAAGATAATCTTAAAGTCTTGCACAATAAAATAACGTTATGCACTGACGTCCTCAAAATTCTTGCTAGAGCCGTGCTCACTGAAGATGTCTGACTTGGTACCAGGAAGTAATTTCCATCAATAAAGAGATTCACATTTCTCTGCAATCATTTCTAACTTTAACCCTTTGAGTGCCAGATTGGTATAGAATGCATTGCAAAGCAATGCATTCCGTACCACTCTGGCACTCAAAGGATTAAAATAGCTACAAGATACATCTTCATCCCTTTAAGTATCTCTAGCATAACGCTTTGGATAGGCACCAGATATTCATATCTAATAGTGATGAGCGAGCACCTCAATGCTCGGATGTTCGGGTGCTCTGACCGAGCACCCCCTGAGGCTCGAGTGCTCGGCCGAGCATCCGAGCCCCATTGAAGTCAATGGGAGGACTCGAGCATTACACCAGGCACCCCCTGCTCTGATGAGGGGAGGGTGCCTGGTCCATAGGAAAAGGGCAGAAAAAGATGGAAACACTACAGAAATGGTTCAGGGACAGCATAGGGAGGATGTCTGGATGCACCTTGGACTCCAACATCGCTGCTGGGAACGATCTTTCGCCCGTAGTACGCCATTTTTACAGACTGACCATAAAACACACAAAAAGGAAAATAAAAACGACTTTAGGCGAA
Source organism: Rhinophrynus dorsalis (assembly GCA_037306005.1). Lineage (NCBI taxonomy): Eukaryota > Metazoa > Chordata > Amphibia > Anura > Rhinophrynidae > Rhinophrynus > Rhinophrynus dorsalis. The sequence goes on from CM074719.1 coordinate 159,516,310, forward strand.
AAATTGTTACCAAACAATATTTGCTGTATATTTACTTGTATATCATCTGCAAATTCTCCCAAAAATTTCCTTGATTTTCAGAACTGAGGCCATGATTAAGAGGGAAACGTGCGCAGAGGCAAATTCTCCCAAAAATTTCCTTGATTTTCAGAACTGAGGCCATGATTAAGATGGAAACGTGCGCTGAGCTGACCATCTAAAACATTATGGGTGAGGGTCTGCTGCAGAGCTGACCATCCTAAACATTATATGCGAAGGCCCGCTAGTGAGCTGACGCTATAAAACATTATATGAGAAGGCCCGCTGGTGAGCTGACCTATATAAAAATTGGCAAACAGGGCCCGCTGGTGAGCTGGCCCTATATAAAAATTATATCACAGGGCCCGCTGGTGAGCTGGCCCTATATAAAAATTATATCCCAGGGCACGCTGGTGAGCTGGCCCTATATAAAAATTATATCCCAGGGCACGCTGGTGAGCTGGCCCTATATAAAAATTATATCCCAGGGCATATGGAAGAGGAGGAGGAGGATGAGAAGATTAAGAGTCAACCATATACCCGTTTTTGGGGTGGAAGGGGTGAATGGGAATACAGAGTATTCCCATCATTGTAAATAACATATATAAAGTGAGTTTATGTTCCCCCAGGGCTTTCCTCCAGTGGAGTGGAGAAGTCAGGGGAAATCCAGGCCTTGTTCATTTTTATAAGTGTCAACCTATCAGCATTGTCGGTGGAAAGGCGGATACGCTTATCTGTTATGATGCCACCAGCAGCACTAAATACCCGCTCAGACAGAACGCTGGCGGCAGGGCAGGCCAGCACCTCCAAGGCGTAGAGTGCCAGTTCATACCACGTGTCCAGCTTGGACACCCAGTAGTTGTAAGGCACAGAGGGATCATTGAGGACGCTGACACGGTCTGCTACGTACTCCTTCACCATCTTCCAAAACTTTTCCCTCCTTGTGACACTAGGCTGCGTATCAGGGTGAGGGTGCTGGCGGGGTGTCATGAAGGTGTCCCACGCCTTGGAGAGTGTTGCCCTGCCTTTCTCGGAACTGCTGTGTGCTCCCCTTTTCTCCCCTTCTCGGTTGGCCAAGGTAGCACGTACTCTGCCGCCAGCGTTGTCAGATGGAAAATTTTGGAGCAATTTTTCAACAAGAACCTTCTGGTATTGCACCATTTTGCTTGTCCTCTCCACCGGAGGAATGAGAGATGAGAAATTCTCTTTGTAGCGGGGGTCCAGAAGGGTGAACACCCAGTAATCCGTGTTGTCTAAAATGCGTACAACGCGTGGGTCACGGGAAAGGCAGCCTAACATAAAGTCAGCCATGTGTGCCAGAGTACCAACAGGCAAGATTTCGCTGTCCTCACCAGGAGGCTGACTCTCAATATCCTCATCCTCTTCCTCCTCTTCTGCCCACCCACGCTGAAGAGATGGAACTAAAGTTCCATGGCTACCCTCTGTAGCGGAGGCAACCGTGTCTTCCTCCTCCTCCTCCTCCTCCTCCTCCGCCTCCTCCAATTGTCGCTGAGAAGACGAAGTGAGGGTGCTCTGGCTATCACCTTGTGTAAGCTCTTCCTCCCCCATTTCCACCTCTTCCACATGCAAAGCGTCGGTTTTAATTGTGAGCAGCGAGCGTTTCAGTAGACACAGAAGTGGGATGGTTACACTGATAATAGCGTTATCGCCGCTCACCATCTGTGTCGATTCCTCAAAATTGCGTAAAACCTCGCAGAGGTCTGACATCCATTCCCACTCCTCACTTCTGATTACAGGAAGTTGAACGGAGAGGCGACGACCGTGTAACAGCTGGTACTCCACTACTGCCCTCTGCTGCTCACAAAGCCGGGCCAACATGTGGAAGGTGGAGTTCCAGCGCGTGCTCACGTCACACAGCAGCCGGTGAGCTGGCAATTGTAAGCGCTGCTGCAGCTTCAACAGGCCGGCTGAAGCTGTTGATGACTTACGGAAATGTGCACACACGCGGCGCACCTTGGTCAAGAGATCATGCACATTGGGGTAGGTTTTTAGAAATCGCTGCACCACTAAATTAAATACATGCGCTAGGCATGGTACGTGTGTGAGCTTGCCGAGCTCCAAAGCCGCCACCAAGTTACGCCCATTATCACACACAACCATGCCTGGTTGCAGGTTGAGTGGCGAGAGCCACTGCTCGGTCTGGTGACTAATCCCCTGCAACAGCTCTGAGGCCGTGTGCTGTTTGTCCCCAAGGCAGATCAGCTTCAGCACGGCCTGTTGACGCTTCCCCACTGCAGTGCTACACTGCTTCCAGCTACTGGCTGATGGGGGAGTGGCGGTGTGTGTAGAGAATTCGGAGGTGGAAACGGAGGAGGAGGAGCCAATAACATAGGTGCTGGTGGAAACCCTGATGGAGGTAGGGCCCGCAATCCTCGGCGTGGGTAGCACCCGTGCCATCCCAGGGTCCGAGTCGCTCCCAGCCTCCACGACATTCACCCAGTGTGCCGTCAGGGAAATGTAGCGTCCCTGGCCACAAGCACTTGTCCATGTGTCAGTCGTTAAGTGGACCTTCCCAGTAACTGCGTTGGTCAGGGCACGGGTGATGTTACGGGACACATGGTGGTGTAATGCGGGGATGGCACACCGGGAAAAGTAGTGGCGGCTGGGGACCGCGTACCGAGGGACAGCTGCTGCCATCAGGCTGCGGAAGGACTCAGTGTCCACAAGCCTAAATGGCAGCATTTCGATGGCCAGTAATTTGGAAAGGTGTGAGGTTAGTGCTATGGCCTGTGGGTGGGTGGCTGGGTATTTTCTCTTGCGCTCAAATGCCTGGGGTAACGACATTTGGACGCTGTGCTGGGACAGGGAAGTGGATGTGGTCGCTGATGGTGCTTCAGATGCTACAGGTGCAGGGCGGGAGGTATGCGGGCCTGCGCCTTCGACAGGCGATTGGCCGGCACCGAAAACAGGGGAAGAGGAGGCAGTGGTGTGGCCTGCAGACACAGATGGGCGATCCAGGCGTTCCTCCCACTTACTACGGTGCTTGGATGCCATGTGTCGGATCATGCTGGTGGTGGTGAGGTTTCTAGTGTTCATGCCTCGGCTCATTCTGGTGTGGCACAGGTTGCAAACTACAAATCTTTTGTCGTCCGCACTTTCCTTAAAAAAACGCCATACCGCGGAACACCTACCCCTTGGCAAGGTAGATTTACGCAAGGGGGTGCTCCGTGGAACATTTGCGGGCCGGTTTGGTGCGGTCCGCCTTCTTTCTGTAGCCACACCACTGCCTCTTCCAGCCTGTTGCGGTGCTGCAGATGGCTCACCCTCAGGACTGCTGTCATCGCTCGGCTCTACACCTTCCCAGGTGGGGTCAGTCACCTCATCGTCCACCAAGTCCTCCTCCACTTCCTCACTCTGATCATCCTCCTCAAGTCTTGATCCCACCACATACTCAGTCATTGACAACTGTATAACATTCTCCTCAACAAGGTCTTGAGACGGAAATAGTGGTTGATTTAATGGCAACTGTGTCTCATCATCATCATCATCATCATCCACTACTTCCTTTGACCTTAAATGCCGTTCACATCTGTCATCTTCTTGTGATTGGGTAGCCTCTAGAGGTTGTGAATCAGGGCACAAGATGTCATGTTCCTCTGCAAGCGTGCTTGGAGAGAGGGTCAAATGAAGGATTGGTGATGAGACGAGCTCATCACTATATCCCAGTGTGGGATCACTTCTTTGACCAGACCGTGTATGGTGGGAGGAAGGATGATCAGAGTGAGGATTATGTTGACCAGAGTCTTGGCTACTGAGAGTGGACTTGGTGGAAGACAGGGTGGTGCTTAACCGACTGGAAGCAGTATCAGCTGTCATCCAACCGACCACCTGTTCGCACTGGTCGGACCTCGAGAGTGATGTCCTGCGACGCCCTGTGAAATCAGACATGAAGCTAGGTATGGTGGATGTCTTTCTTTCTTGTGCTCTGGCACCAGGCACAGTTTCTCCGCGTCCTGACCCGCGCCCTGAACTTTCAGGATCACGTCCACTTCCCCGTCCCTTTTTACCCGCCTTCTTCATCTTACACGATATATATGACTTTAATATATATGAGTTTGAAAACTTAACAGTATTTCTTCCTATTCTGCAACTGTGCAGAGTACACAGAATAGGCTGCTAAACTGTGGTGACACACACTGAATGGAATAAGTGACTTTAATATTTGAGTTTGAAAACTTAACAGTATTTCTTCCTAGTCTGCAACTGTGCAGAGTACACAGAATAGGCTGCTAAACTGTGGTGACACACACTGAATGGAATAAGTGACTTTAATATTTGAGTTTGAAAACTTAACAGTATTTCTTCCTAGTCTGCAACTGTGCAGAGTACACAGAATAGGCTGCTAAACGGCGGTGAAACACACTGAATGAAATATGTGACTTTAATATTTGAGTTTGAAAACTTAACAGTATTTCTTACTATTCTGCAACTCTGCAGAGTACACAGAATAGGCTGTTAAACGGCGGTGAAAGACACTGAATGGAATATGTGACTTTAATATTTGAGTTTGAAAACTTAACAGTATTTCTTATAATTCTGGAACTGTACAGAGTACACAGAATAGGCTGTTAAACGGCGTTGAAACACACTGAATGGAATATGTGACTTTAATATTTGAGTTTGAAAACTTAACAGTATTTCTTATAATTCTGGAACTGTACAGAGTACACAGAATAGGCTGCTAAACGGCGGTGAAACACACTGAATGAAATATGTGACTTTAATATTTGAGTTTGAAAACTTAACAGTATTTCTTACTATTCTGCAACTCTGCAGAGTACACAGAATAGGCTGTTAAACGGCGGTGAAAGACACTGAATGGAATATGTGACTTTAATATTTGAGTTTGAAAACTTAACAGTATTTCTTACTATTCTGCAACTCTGCAGAGTACACAGAATAGGCTGCTAAACTGCGGTGACACACACTGAATGGAATATGTGACTTTAATATTTGGGTTTGAAAACTTAACAGTATTTCTTCCTATTCTGCAACTGTGCAGAGTACACAGAATAGGCTGCTAAACTGCGGTGACACACACTGAATGGAATAAGTGACTTTAATATTTGAGTTTGAAAACTTAACAGTATTTCTTCCTAGTCTGCAACTGTGCAGAGTACACAGAATAGGCTGCTAAACTGTGGTGACACACACTGAATGGAATAAGTGACTTTAATATTTGAGTTTGAAAACTTAACAGTATTTCTTCCTAGTCTGGAACTGTGCAGAGTACACAGAATAGGCTGCTAAACGGCGGTGAAACACACTGAATGAAATATGTGACTTTAATATTTGAGTTTGAAAACTTAACAGTATTTCTTACTATTCTGGAACTGTACAGAGTACACAGAATAGGCTGTTAAACGGCGGTGAAAGACACTGAATGGAATATGTGACTTTAATATTTGAGTTTGAAAACTTAACAGTATTTCTTACTATTCTGCAACTCTGCAGAGTACACAGAATAGGCTGTTAAACGGCGGTGAAAGACACTGAATGGAATATGTGACTTTAATATTTGAGTTTGAAAACTTAACAGTATTTCTTATAATTCTGGAACTGTACAGAGTACACAGAATAGGCTGTTAAACGGCGTCGAAACACACTGAATGGAATAAGTGACTTTAATATTTGAGTTTGAAAACTTAACAGTATTTCTTATAATTCTGGAACTGTACAGAGTACACAGAATAGGCTGTTAAACGGCGTTGAAACACACTGAATGGAATATGTGACTTTGATATTTTAGTTTGAAGACTTAACAGTATTTCTTCCTATTCTGCAACTGTGCACAGTACACAGAATGTGCTGCTACACTGCGGCGAAGCACACTGAATGGAATATGTGACTTTGATATTTTAGTTTGAAGACTTAACAGTATTTCTTCCTATTCTGCAACTCTGCACAGTACACAGAATGTGCTGCTACACTGCGGCGAAGCACACTGAATGGAATATGTGACTTTGATATTTGAGTTTGAAGACTTAACAGTATTTCTTCCTATTCTGCAACTGTGCACAGTACACAGAATGTGCTGCTACACTGCGGCGAAGCACACTGAATGGAATATGTGACTTTGATATTTTAGTTTGAAGACTTAACAGTATTTCTTCCTATTCTGCAACTCTGCACAGTACACAGAATGTGCTGCTAAACTGCGGCGAAGCACACTGAATGGAATATGTGACTTTGATATTTTAGTTTGAAGACTTAACAGTATTTCTTCCTATTCTGCAACTCTGCACAGTACACAGAATGTGCTGCTACACTGCGGCGAAGCACACTGAATGGAATATGTGACTTTGATATTTTAGTTTGAAGACTTAACAGTATTTCTTCCTATTCTGCAACTCTGCACAGTACACAGAATGTGCTGCTAAACTGCGGCGAAGCACACTGAATGGAATATGTGACTTTGATATTTTAGTTTGAAGACTTAACAGTATTTCTTCCTATTCTGCAACTCTGCACAGTACACAGAATGTGCTGCTAAACTGCGGCGAAGCACACTGAATGGAATATGTGACTTTGATATTTTAGTTTGAAGACTTAACAGTATTTCTTCCTATTCTGCAACTCTGCACAGTACACAGAATGTGCTGCTAAACTGCGGCGAAGCACACTGAATGGAATATGTGACTTTGATATTTTAGTTTGAAGACTTAACAGTATTTCTTCCTATTCTGCAACTCTGCACAGTACTCAGAATGTGCTGCTAAACTGCGGCGACGCACACTGAATGGAATACGTGACTTTGATATTTTAGTTTGAAGACTTAACAGAATGTGCTCTAATCTGCAACTTTGCACACTAAACAGAATGTGCTCTAATCTGCAACTTTGCACACTAAACAGAATGTGCTCTAATCTGCAACTTTGCACACTAAACAGAATGTGCTCTAATCTGCAACTGTGCACACTAAACAGAATGTGCTCTAATCTGCAACTTTGCACACTACACAGAATATATATATATTTTTTTTTTTTTTTTTGTTTTTTTCCCCCCACACCAAATAACCTGCTGCCCCCACACACAGTAGTCCTAAAAAGGACTTTTGGTTCTTTTTTTTTAACAATTTTTGTTTTTTTCCTCCCTACACTGCCTTTCCCTTCCTATCCTCAGCTCTCCCTGGCTCAGACTGAGCCGAACTCGATGGTCAGGTGCTATACAGCACCTGACCACGGGTTCTGGCCAGCCAATCAGTGTAATGCCAGCAGCCAACATGGCTGCTGGCATTACACCGATGTCAGAGCCTCCCTGCACGTTTATTGGCTGCGCAGCAGGCGCAAAACGTGCGGGGAGGAGACACGAACATGGCGGGCGAGCACATGCGGTACTCGTACGAGTACCGCCATGTGCCGAGCAGAGCGATGCTCGAGCCGATCCGAGCATCGGCCGAGCATGCTCGCTCAACACTAATATCTAACCATTAAAAGCATGTCAGAGCAATTTTCAAGGTGCAGAGATCAAAGATAAGCAATTTAAAATAAAAATTCACACGCAGTCATTTTTAAAGAAATCTTACAAAAAAATAAGTTTTACATCAATATTTCCAAAATAATGTTAGATGGAGCATTTTGAATATATATGTTAAAAAATATTTCGTGAGCCACCATTAACCCTTTGGTTGAGGGGTCTCCAGTGTATTCGTTGGAGACCTTTCTTGAGTTAAATATTATTTCCAAATTTGTCTAATAGTACGTCCATAATTCATATGAACTAACTATTAGACAATCCCAAAGTATTCTTCATATTAAAAATATATTAATTAAAGGAACACTAGCACCAAAAATTAAACAGGGTGATATCACTTCAAATATCACAAACATATAGCTACTTTATGTAAAAAATAATTATTCATATGCTGCAACACTAAAACATAATAATAATACAGTTGCTTTGTGCTGTTTATAGAGAACTTATTTAACCCTTTGAGTGCCAGAAAGGTAATCAATGCATTGTGTTGCAATTAATTTGATACCACTCTGATTAATTTGATACCACTCTGGCACTCAAAGGGTTAATGTGGTTTGTACTGTTTGTATTGCGAGATGAGAGCTAAATCCAGTTAACTGATGGTAATTAGTGCCCAGTGCTTCTGTATAGAGAAAGGCTGTTATCTTATCACAGACCATTTGCACATAATCTTGGACTATCAACAGATGCCCTGGAAAAGGCAGGAATATATGCTCCCTCAAAGCATATGTAAGACTAGATTAAAGCCTCAGAAAACAGAGCTATTTTATTTTGCAGTTACCAGCATGAGGAACAGAGTATTTAGTGCATATATCCCCAGTTCGTTTTTAGATGTTTGTGTTCCTTTAAATTGACGCTTTTTGTCCCATTTGAATTCTGCCTTTGTGCCTTTATTCAAGAGATAATATCTTCATTCAATCCTGAATGCCATGTTCATGGAGGTGGACATGACAGTTTCTGATGGGTTTTTCTTATGGATTTTTCAAACTGAAGCAAGAAGAGTGCATGTGCCTACACAAGCAATTTGTTGCACACCCTTGTGGTGCTTAAAAGGTTAAGATTACCATGTGCAGTGAGCAGAGTTTGAGTTCCTGTGGTCCAGACGGAAATAAATGCTGAATCAGTGTTTTCCAGTTCAGCAGATGTTTCCAGCTGGTCAGTTTTGCAATTGCATTCTGACTGAGGGTGAGAATTGGATTGGTGACTTTTTTTTCCAAACTCAGAAACACCCCCTTGGACTCCTCTATGGAGCTTTGATAAGCATAACCCCTTTCCTTGGACTGTATCTGGAGGGGAAACCAGGGCGCTGGGAGGGGTGGCGGTGCCTTGCCTAATTCACCATGCACTCCTCCACATCTCTACCACCTGTGGTAAACCTCTCTGTTGCTGTATCACAGCAACAAAGGAGTTAATGAACAGTGAGGAAACAAAAAACCTCCATATACAAACATGATTACACCTTCCTCCAGTGCCATGGAACCTACAATTAAGTGCAATGGTGATGGAGGTGGTTAATAAATGGGAACAAAAATATAGTATGTGGTCCAATCATCTGTATTAAATTTCTGTATAAGAGTGTGTTAAGAAAATAATATGGGGTCCAAAGTCCCAATATTAATTGAAAAATGAATTGTGTGGGTCCCCAAGATCACTTCCACTCCACCCCCCATGGTGTACGTGCAAAATATATACTCGCCTTGATGGACCTCCCAATCAGTCATTTAATAACTCCCCCTACACACACACACACAGCCGGTGCAAGGATTTTTGTATACACAGGCGAAGGTGCATTTTTATGCCCCCCTGGACACAATCCCCCCCCTGACCTTGCCACAATCCCCTGCCCCCGCCCACATATTCACCTCCACACTCTCCCCACCTCCACATTGCCCCTTCCACAATGTTCCATTCATTTCCACAATGCCCCTTCCACAATGCTCCTTCATCTCCACAATGCCCCTTCCACAATGCCCCCTCATCTCCACAATGCCCCTTCCACAATGCCCCCTCATCTCCACAATGCCCCTTCCACATTGCTCCCTCATCTCCACATTGCCCCTTCATCCCCCTTCCACAATGCCCCTTCCACAATGTTCCCTTCATCTCCACAATGCCCCTTCATCTCCACATTGCCCCCTTATCTCCACAGTGCCCCCTTCATCCCCACATTGACCCTTCCATAATGCCCCTTCATCTCCACAATGCCCCCTTATCTCCACAATGCCCCCTTCATCTCCACATTGACCCTTCCATAATGCCCCTTCATCTCCACATTGCCCCTTCCACAATGCTCCCTTCATCTCCACAATGCCCCCTTCATCCCCTGCCTTGAGTCCAGGGGAGGGCTGGCCACTTGTGGCCCAGGGGGCCAAATTCAGTCAAGTGGCCCTTTTCTATAAATCGGGCAAGCCCATTGTCCCAGCCCACCCCATTTTGTTAATTTTAAAATTGGCATTAATGTTGTGACATAAGGCAAGTGATACCACAGAGCTCACAGTTGAAATGGGTCTACACTAGTGCGCTACTACAAAGCATTCAATTTAAGTTAAAGGGATAGTAACACTTCGTTTTAACTTTATTTTATTTTGTAGGCATTAAAAAACATGAAGAATGATATAAGTCTTATCTCTCAAACCTTTATGGTTTATGAGATATTCACAAGCAAAGTTCCCCTCCCCGCCCCTTTTACCTAGTGTAAGCCATCTCTTCTCAGATGTGAGTCTGGTTGTATGACAGTACAGATAACAGAAGGGGACAATTTTCTTTGTATGAAAACAATGAAAGCCCTTCCCCCCCTTGACAAGTTTTTCAGCTTTTTCCATTCTCTTAATTGAAGATTGTCCCTCTCTGCAGTCTACCTGGGCATCTCCCTTCTGATCTGGTTGAACAGGGGGGGGGATACTTTGTTTGTGAATATCTCTTAAACCATAAAGGTTTCAGAGATAAGACATATCATTCTTCATGTTTTTTTAATGCCTACAAAATAAAATAAAGTTAAAATGAAGTATTACTATCCCTTTAAGCTACACTAGTTATATTATAGAGTTTACAAGGGAAATGGGTTATGTACTAGTGTAGCTCCATTTGGATTGTAGCTCTTGTGGTATCTTTTGTGTTTTTTCATTTCTATTGTAAGCTCTGTGGTATCACTAGAATAGCTCCATTTACAGCAGCAGTCAGTAGATTTAGTAAGGCGCAGTGGCCCACCAGCCCAGAAATATGACCGGCCCAGGGGGCAATTGCCCCCCAGGCCAGCCCTCCCCTGCGTGAGTCCCTGGTAGTCTAGCGGCGTGCCATAACTTAGAGCTCTATGCCTCCTTCGGCACAGAGCTGAAGCTCTCACACGCTGCTCTCAGTAATGCAGAGCGCTGGGAGATGATGTCATCTCCCAGCCCTCTGTATTACTACAGAGCCTGAGTCTCTCTGCGGCATGTCGCATAGACGCGGTGAGGGAGCGCTTGGTAGTGTAAATCAGCGCTCCCTCGTGGCAGATATATATATTAAAAAAAAAATCCCAGCTTCCCCCTTTTCGGCACCCCTCCGTTGCGGAGCCCTAAGGCAGCTCCTGTCCTGCCTTAATGGTAGCGCCGGCCCTGCACACACAAGTAAAAAGTACCCCCCCAATGCTAATGGCCACCACCACTGAATGAATTGAGTCTATTTGGATAATGTAAGGGACAAATGATGGTGGAGATTGTCCGTTGGTACACACTGCAATGCTCATACTCTGTAGTGCATAACCTGAAGTGCAGCCACTGGTGTTAGAGGCTAATGCTGGTGGAGCTGCACTAACAAATTTCTATATTCACCCCATTTATCTCTTGAACAAAGGCAGAAGGGCAAGAATCATAGGAAGTGTTTTTAGGAATTTTAAACTGGCAGAAGATTTGGCTTTTAGAGCTCTTTAGGAGAAGGCAGAGTGACTCGCTTCCAAAATCGTAAGTGAATTACTGGAAGTGAACTGGAGGCTAAAGAAAGTGTGGAAAGCTAGATGTCACGGTTTGTTACGACTCTCAGACACAAAGTTAGGTAAAAACACAATTTTATTGAAAATAATTTAACAAACGATCCCTTAGGATTCCAACATGACATACAACATACAATAATAGAGAAATACGAAAGCAGGCTCTACCGGTCTTGCCAATGTACCGGGCAACACAGCCAGTAATCTAAAACAATAGGCTCTACTGGCCTTGCCAATACCGGGTAAGGCAACCTGCAGATGGAATAGGTACCAGGTTCTACCGGCCTTACCAATACCAGGCAAGGCAGCCCAACGGAACCTGAGTAGGCGCTACCGATCTTGCCAATACATCGGGCAAGACTGCCAGATATTAAGTAATAGGCTCTACCGGCCTTACCAATACCGGGTAAGGCAACCTGCAGATGGAATATGTACCAGGTTCTACCGGCCTTACCAATACCGGGCAGGGCAGCCCGAGGAGCATTCTGGAGGCTCTACCGGCCTTGCCAATACCGGGTAAGGCAACCTGCAGATGGAACGTGTACCAGGTTCTACCGGCCTTACCAATACCGGGCAAGGCAGCCCAAAGGGACTCACTCTAGGAACGCTCAACAGAGAATACGTTTTAATACTCTTGGAGCAAACCAGCGTCCGCACGCTGGAACCCACCGTAGTGTGTATAGCCGCAAGGCTTTGGAGCAAACCAGCGTCCACACGCTGGAGCCAACACAAGGCTTTGGAGCAAACCAGCGCCCGCACGCTGGAACCAACAGTAATGTATACAGCCGCAAGGCTTTAGAGCAAACCAGCGTCCGCACGCTGGAACCAACAGCAATGTATATAGCCACAAGGCTTTGGAGCAAACCAACGTCCGCACGCTGGAACCAACAATAATGAATATAGCCGGGAGGCTTTGAAGCAAACCAGCGTCCGCACGCTGGAACCAACAGTATTGAGTATAGCCGGGAGGCTTTGGAGCAAACCAGCGTCCGCACGCTGGAACCAACAGTAATGAGTATAGTCAGGAGGCTTTGGAGCAAACCAGCGTCCGCACGCTGGAACCAACAGTAATGAGTATAGCCGGGAGGCTTTGCAGCAAACCAGCCCCCGCACGCTGGAACCAACAGTACTGTGTACAGCCGCAAGGCTTCTGAGCAAACCAGCGTCTGCACGCTGGAACCAACGGAAATGTATAAGCCACCAGGCACTGAAGCAAACCAGCGTTCGCACGCTGGAACAAACAGTTGTTCGGAAGTTACAAGGCTGAAATAAACCCGCGTCCGCACACTAGGGCTAAGAATGTTGCCCAAGCGACCAGGCAACAGGTTATATCTGGCTGGACAAGAGACAACAGGAACTTGCAGGAAACCCAATGATCAGGAGGTCTTCGGTGTGGGCGAACAGCAGGAACATCAACCTCTCAGGACTAGGCAGTAACCACTCTGGAACAACTCTGCAGACAGGAAACTTCAGGAACAAGATGCATTCTGGAACTCAGGACCACAGCTACAGGCATTAACAAATACAGGAACATGGTCAAGGCTAAAGTGGTCAGAGACACCACGAAGGGGCAACCATAGGGTGTCCAGACCAGGTTTAAATAGACAGAATGAGGCGGGTTAAAAGCAGACAACCAATAGGAGCCCCCTAATGGTGACTGACAAGGAAATGCAACAATCACGGGCACCGTGATACTAGAGTGAGCACGCTGCTCAGGTAGTCTGGAATCGTCAGTGAGTTGTAAGCAGTGGAGCAGACATTATAGGAAGTATGGGGCTCGATTCTATTACCAGCGCTAAAACCGGTGTTACAAAAAAAACAAGCAATGTGAATTTTGCAAACCTGTGTTACGTAGGTATTCTATTGTAGAATCACAGTAAAACAAAACTGGCTTAAGAAGACTCCTTTTTAGAATAGTTTCACTTATTGTTATGTAAATTGGGTCACACTTATTCTGTAACCTTCCTCACAAAAGAAAAGGAGGGGTTAGTATCACTTCTTACTGTAACATTAACACATCAAATGGCTTTAGCCATCAAATAGTAGGAGTAAGAGGTCTCATACTTAGCACATTCTTGTACAGAAATCACTGTGACACATGAAGAGTCTATATTTTGCAGTAAAATTGGAGAGTAAACAATGTTGAATGGGAGCAATATTATTTGAATTAAAATGGAGAAATAAGGTCATAGGAACACTATAAGTCAAATTTTAAATGGGAAGGGATAAAATGTTGAATGTAAACAATATTTGTCATATTTAAATGGTGAAAGTCATGGGAGCATTGTAGTTAAATTTTAAAGGAGGAGGAGTTAAAATGTGGAATGTGAACAATATTTGTCAAATTTAAATGGTGAAAGTCATGGGAGCACTGTAGTTGAATTTTCAATATTTGTCGATTTAATGTGGTGAAAGAAAGCACTGTAAGTCGAATTTTGAAGGTGAAGGGTTAAAATGTGGAATGTGAATAATATTAGTTGAATTAAAATGGTGAAAGAAAACACTGCAAGTCGACTTTTAAAAGGAGGGGTTAATATGTCGAAGGGGGGCACTTTATGGCTTCTACGCCTCAACCTCTGAGGCGCAGAATTTCTGACTTAAATGTAACCACAAAACGGGCGTTAATACTGAGCGTGAGTAATAGGATACTAATAGCACTTTGTTTGTAGTTGTTTCCTATGGGCGTTTTTTGACTGGAGGTAAGTATAATTACCGCTGGTTTTGTTTTCAGAAGTCAGGCAATAGGATACGAAAGCTGGCTTAAAAAAAAACGCCTGTTTTATTTTTAGCGCTGGTAATAGAATCGAGCCCTTAGGGCTAGATTCTATTGCAGGTGCTAAATGTTAACACCTGTTTTATCAAACATTTTCCTATTGAAGTCTATGGAAAAAACTGGAGACAAAAGTAGAGATAAAATTAGCACCTGTAATAGAATCTAGCCCTTTGAGAGCTGGAGTTAGCATAGTGCTCAGGTAGTGTGGAGAGATGGAGGTGTGATTATAAAATAGACAAGGAAGATGAAGGGTATGTCCGTAGTCGGTTTATTTATTTTAACATATCACAATGATATATAGTGGATGTACACTGGAGAACAAAGTGGCATAGTGAATTATATTACTTTTTTTCTTTAGTTACTTTTTTTTTTTTAAATAACTGGTTTGGCCCTGATGACAGTGGGCTTGTGCACAATAACGAAGAGGAGCAATTTTAGGGTACACCATCTGCACCACAGGACAGCAATAAAAATCCCCCCAACTCCCATTGGAGACCTCTCTAGCATTCAAGGGATTAAAAGCCCAGATTAAACCATTTGAATGCCAGAAAGGTATCCAACCCATTGCTTGCAATGTTTTGACCACTTTTCTGGCACTCAAGGGGTTAATCAACGGAAATTATTATTTGTCTCCTATGATGCAGTTTGTTTGCTCTGGAATTTCTCCTCTTCTGAATGAATAACCTAAATGAGTACATGACATGTATGATAAATCAATAACAGAGCACGTAACAGGCTACTGGCAAAGATCCCACCGTGTATTGTACACTCTTCTAACTTTATAGGCATAAAAGCCATGCTAGGTTTTAATGGAGCATGCAACAACAGAGAGAAAAATAACTGTGAGGTTGTACTGGGATTTAGGGAGAATATGTCTGAACAACCTCTGAATGTTCAGCTCTCTTCTAAAGGCTCACGTATCGGACTGAATTTCAAACCACTGACAGGATCCTATCCTTTTCAAAGCAATTCTCCTTTGAACACAAGATGGCAGCCTTAAATAAACTGCGTGCAGCTTTGGAGCTTTACACACCATTAATTTTCTAATTTACACGTTCTATTTTCCAGGGGCAAACTATAGCTCATTACTCACAAAGTTATAAGGACTGGAATGCTTCAGGGCCTTCCTGTTGTGGTATTGTCTTTTTACCTGCCTTTGGAATACACTTCTATAATATTATCTTGCATGACAATGATTTGTTTTTTTTTGTGGTAATTGTGTGGGATTTGGTTATCGCCAGAGAGGAGGGCCCATATGTATACAACTGTAGCAGTTCTGGAGCAAACCAGCTGCACCATAAGGGTCAAATGAAATCTAATTAACCCTTTGAGTGCTAGAAAGGTATGCAATGAATTGTATTATCCCTTACCATTTCTGCTGGGAGTCCCGTTCTGTAAATTAATCGGCCCGCTAATTGATGTCTAGTTCTAAAATTCATCCTTTTCAGAAAAAAAATGATTCTTTCCACAACTTGACTAAAATAATAGTAGACCTCCTTTTTGACTTTATGTATTATGAAATGGGATAATATATTGCCTATACATTTTATTAGTATTCATTTACACATATTTGATTTTTTTTACTCTTTTCTGTTATTGACAGGAAGAACTGTTTCCAGACAGCTTGCTATCAGAGACTGTAAAAACAGAGAGAGTGCAAAAATGCCTTTACAGGACTCAGTGCTGCAGGGATTGTGATATACAGTGTTACACTGTTACCTCTTACACAGTCCTGACAAAAATCACCCCGAAAACATAATCAGGGAGCTCACTGTCAGGGCCATAAAACAATAGGTGAAGATGAGAAACTAGATGAGAACTAGTAGAATATGTTAAGTGAAAAAGTTGGCATTTACTATAGTTACACTTTTCTTTCCTGTTCCCCATTTCCCCCCCTCTCTTCCAAACTAAGGCCTTTTAAAGGGATAGTAATGTTTCAAAATAAAAACAGCTCCAGTTAATCTTCATAGTATTTGGGCCATGGAGAGTGTTATTTCAATACTGTCAGAGTTGTAGTTCAAGAGTAATTGAATGATAAAGTGTCTCCCTCCCGCCCCTTTTACCTAGTGTAAGCCGCCTCACCTAAGATGTGGAATCTGGTCTTGAGGCCAGACAGCTCACAGCACACATAAGGAAAAAAGCCCCCCTTGACAGGTTTTTAAGGTTTTTCCCTTATGCTAATTGAAGATTGTCCCTCTCTGCAAGCCATCTGGAAACCACCTTGCTGCTCTTAGGTGAGCAGTGTTACATCAATAAAAGGGGCGGGAGTAGAATACTTTATCATTCAATTACTCTTGAACTACAACTCTGACATTATTGAAATAACATTCTCTATGACCCAAATACTATGAAGATTAATTATAGTGCATTTATTTTGAAATATTACTAGCCCTTTAAGGCTATAGCATTATTTTAATGTTTTTTTTTAAGGTGCCACCAATTAAACAACAAATAAGAGAAGAATGGTAAGTTGGCTAAGATTGTGATGTACAAGAATGTACAGCCATATAACAAGCCATATAAGTGCAGCAGAGTAACAGGTCATTTCATAATGACAGAAATAATACAAATGGTTAACGTGTATATTTCTATTTCTGTAGCATAACTCTCATTGTAATGGGAACTATCATGTTTTTCCACGTCCTGTGGGACCATACATAGGAAAACCCCTGGGCCTATGCTATAAAGCAGGTCTTCACTTACTCCACTGCTGCTTCTCTCAGTAGGCAGCAGGAGTCTGGCTTGTGAAACCTGACACTTGTGGCGCGATGCAAGAAACATGTGCAATCTCTGTTTCCCGTGTGAAAACCACTAGGGAATAGGTTTGCGCATGATTTTGTTGAATTGCGCATGAAAAAATCAAGATTATCGAACAGCTGTGTGTATTTATTTTTTGTGGGTGTGGTCAGGATGAACAAATCTGTGTGAGTGGAATAGCGAATGCACCTAATGCAGGAAATGCTATTGCGAATTAATTTATATGTCTGTATAGTGTTGTCATAAACAGGAATTTTTTATGCGCAATTCAAGAAGCGTTCGGTATTCAGCTTCCTGGATTAGAACATGAACAAAATCAATCTGCACACAAAAATGCCTTTATCAGATGCGAACATTTCTTGCATCGCGCCATTGGGGTCTATGAGAGCTAAGCACATCCTCTGGAGACTGAACCACACACTTCGGTCTGATTTTTGGATCAGTCAGAGAGCAGCTTGGGTCAGTTATCTGACCACTCATTTGCACTCTGGCGTATCCTCATTAGCAACCAACACAGCCTTGTCATCATCTGCTGACCTGAACCCAAGAACAGACCTTCCAGACATAAACTATTGTCACTCTTTAACCCTTTGAGTTCCAGAGGGGTACGCATTGCATTGCAAAACACCTTGGATGCTAGTGATGTCTCCAAGGTGGGAAATCCATCAATGCAGGTTCAGGTAATCCATTAAGTCTCCTAGATTTATAAATGAGCTAAAGGATGGCATTTACTACTGGGAATACCTCTTTAATCAAGTAAATCTTTTTTTTTTTTAAACTCTGATAGCTATCAGTTGAATTCCTTGTATAGAATAGGGGAAGAGGGAGGGACAGTGCAAAAATGCCTCCAAGTGTAGTATTAGAAATGTATTCAAAACCAAAAAATAAAGTACACAAAAAAATACACAATGATAGCAAAATTGTACCAATAGTGAGCATAGTATGGGAAATTATGTGCTGGGAGACGCTAAAGAATATTGGTACACTTAAATGAATAATTAAGGAGGATACCCACTGCTAGGGAAGGAGTGGTGGGTAAAGTGTCTCTGTGAAGAGTTCACTCTGCTAAAGTGGAAGACCTAATAGTAACAGCCATTCTACGACATTAGGTAGGATAACAATTTACTTGGTGTGGAACAGATGTGGGGAATCTGGATAGTCGGTGAGTTCAGAGTGAAGTAAGTCTACATGCTTACAAGCAGAAAAGTTCTTGCATGCAGTTAAATAGTCCTGTTGGGGTTTGACATTCACCCCTCTGGTATAAAATGCGCTTACTTGGGAAGGCTTGCAACAGAACCTGTAATGAAACAACTCTCGATACTGCTGCCACTTAGGGCAAGATGTTCAAAAAGTCATCATAATGAAAAAATTGTTAGATCATTAGTTGGTGGTAAAAGAAGGACAATATTTTCAGAAGTAAATCCATCACATTTGAAAATGCGTCTAAAGATTTTAAAAGGACGGTAAGAAGAACTTGATGAACATTGCCTTTAAAAATTCTGATGTTAAAAATTGTCTTTGATTTTGTCTTTGAAACAAACATTTTCAAAGAATCAAAGACATTTTTTGTCTTTGAAACAACAAATTGCTAACAGTACTTTAATTTGTCTTATCCAAGTTTAGACCATTTCTGAAAATACCTTACAATATGATGGTAAATTCAACCACACCCACTTTTAAGGCTTTTTCCCTTTGATGGAGATGGCGGAATTGGATGCAAAAAATGACGGAAACATGTCTGAGAATTGGAGCACCATGGTGTAAGAACTTTTTTTATTCTGATTACGGACAACTTCAGTTTCCACCACTTTCTGAGCATCTCACCCTTCGTCGTAGTTCGACTGTCCCCCTGTCATTTTCCTAATCTGTGCTGCCTGATTAGTCGGATGTTAGTCGAAGTTTGCCACACCATCAGATGCTTCTTTCCCATGGGCAGGATGCTGATCTGTTTGCAGAGCGTTTTGGCGCTCAGACCAGTGCCTTCACCTATCTTTTCTCCAGTACCTATTTCATATATGAGCGCAGGCCTATACCATATCCAAATTCCTTGTATAGTCTGGTTTACTTTAAAATATTTGTGCTTGTATCAGCCCATTGGGAAACATGTGAAATAATTTTGTCCTGCCTTTTGGCACGTAGAGCTGTAAAATTTACCACTCAGCTGATGTTGCTATTGAGTAAATCTGGGCTGGTAAAATCCCATGAAGAGGATTGGGTTTTTCTTCCTAGCTCTGCAGCAATGAAAAGATGCAGGTTACTTAGTTTATATGCAGTGAATGGGTGTTATGCTCTTAGCTGGATTCATGCCATAACCAGAGCAGACAATTGCTTGGATCTGATTTCACTGGTAATTACATACTGGGAGTTGTATAAAAAGGATCTAAGGCAGGGGTAGGCAACCTGAGGCTCTCCAGCTGTTGTGGACTACAACTCGCATCATTCCTGGATGATATGAGTTGTAGTCCACAAAAGCTGGAAGTCTTCATGACAACGGTCTACTGCCTCAAACAAGCACACTTTGTAGACTGTTGTCATTAAGATTTGCTTTGTATATAATGCTATTTCGGCTCTCCATATGAGTCGTCCGCTCTGCAGACCAGAATCCAAGTTTGTCAGCTAGAGCCCTGACATAGCTGAAAGGGGCAGGAGGAGTAAACTTTACATTGATAATACACTGAAGTGTAGCAAAAAAACCTATAGGCTTTATTTTATTTGTTTAATAACTACAATATTAAACCTTTCATAAAACAAATATTACTATCTCTTTAAGGGTATGAAAAGTGATCTTAACCCTTTGAGTGCAAGAGGGGTACACTCTGGCACTCAAAGGGTTAAAACTGACACAAAGTTAGACCACTTTTATGCACTAAATGTGACAAAATGCTTACTGCAGCCATGCTCACAAAATACGTCATAACTTGTATTTGCTGTACTTGGCAAAAGAAGCGATTTTTATGCTCATACACCTTTATTCATACATGTAATCAAATTTTACTTGAAAATAGCACAGATATATGTTTGCACAACTGTTATACATTTCTCCATAAGTTTTGGAGGCAAATATAATCTCCCCGTGCCTTATGTGAGTAGGTCGCCATTGTAATCCGTGATACTAATGAAAAATACACACTGAAGGGTTGCACTGGTTGCTGTGCATGCCAATGGAATGAAAATGGATTAAGCTTTGTGCCTTAAAATGGCATCCTGGTCACAAAACCCATGCCTGACCAACTGCTCAAAAGTTCTTTTAATTCTTTGACCTCTCTAACCAAACTCCTCCCATTTTGCCAATACCTGATACCTCATGATCACAAGACCACCCCATGTGATAAAGGAGCAAAGGGTTGAGGGTGACTGACGAGTGGGGAGGACTCAGGAGTAATGAATGCCCATTGTTCACAGACTAGGTCTCCAAAAAACCGGGGACTCATGCTCACCTAATGAATTATTATTTTGCCTGACAACCCATTTGCAGCATCATCATTATTCAGGAGGTGTCAAAGAACGGTCCTGAAGAGCTGCAAATAGTCCAGGATTTAATGATTTCCCTGCTTGATGAAGCAGTCACTGATTAACTCACCTGTGCTTAATTAGGAATATCTTTAAATTCTGACTTACTTGCTGTCCTTGAGGACTGGACTTTGACACCACTGCATTAGAAAGCAGAATATTACCAAATTAAACACTCCTAGTTTGCAACAAAATTGGACCTGGAGCTTAAGCCAGCTAACCATGATATCTTTAATATATTTACCCTTAAAAAACCCAGAGAGATAAACCCCTATATGTTCCAACCCGGAGGAGCCCTAATCAGTCCTCAAGGAGGGGAGAGGGAAAGAAGTAAAATGAGGCTTTGCCACTTTCAAGTCATTCATTCCACTCTGGCACATGACATCTAATCAGGTAGTATGAAGGATAATCACGCATCAGTTGCACACAACACATCAGCCATAACAAGCCAGTGTAGAAGAAAGGCATAGGCTGATGGGCACATCCTTCAGCATAGACAAAAGCACTCTCTGGACTGCATGGGACTCTCTGCTATGGTTGGCTGGCAGAGCTATTGCTGAAAGTCTGCCCCACAATCCCCACAACTGGAAGTAGCACAAGACTTGGACTCTTGCCAGTCTTATCTCTGCTCATTCTGGTCAGTTTCGCAATCCCCCATCACCTTATGGTAAGTGCAGAATGCTGAGCATAGAACCTTTTTTGATTCTTAATAAAAAGTATTGATTATCCTTCACTGGAGAGAGTAGAGGCAGACTGTATGAGTGTGTTTTATCACTCTGTGTGTGTGTGTATATTTTTGTGATAGAATGTGAGTGTATGTGTGCCATACCAGACAATTGTCGTAGATTTCCTGAGATAGTCCCTGTATTTAGGTCCTAGTCTTGGATTCTGTGTCCTTGTGTTTTGTTCCCGGGTTTAAACTGAATTTTAACCACATATTCTATGTCCTCTGTGTACTCATTATCCTTAATTCTTTGAGTGCCAGAGGGTGAACAATACATGAGAGGCACTGACAATTTCTGATGTTGGCTCTGGTCCTAATTAACCCCTTGATAACCAGAGGGCTATGCCATGAGCTGCACATCCATCTGGTACTCCAGGGATTAATTCTCCCTCCCACCACTGCAGCTAGCTGGCGGTCCAGTTTACTTTGGACTGGAACTCAAACCTGGGGTCACTGACAACTTCCTTAATCTGCATGTCTGCTATTTTTATGCTTTGTAATTTTCAGCATTACTCACCTAACTATTCTGTGCTGGCAATTCATTATTAGCCCCTTGTGACTCAATACTACTTTGTAACTATCTAATTTCATTTATTAGCCTTCATAGAGTCGTTTTTTGGCAACCTGAGGCTCTCCAGATGTTGGGGACTATAATTCTTATTATAACTGACTAGCCACAACAGCAGGAGCGAAGGCCCTCAGGTTGCCCAACTCTGCTAAATTGGCAAGTGAATGAAATAAAAGGTGATAAACATACCTGGGAGCCTTCCTGACCCTAGCCTCCGGAGGTCCACTAAGGTCTGTGGGTTGGAGTGTTCAAAACATGCAATGCTCACCATAAAGTAAGCAGCGCTTGATTTGGGTGGGTGGGATTGTGAGGTGGGATTTACCCCTAAAATGGGCAGAGAGTGGGAAGAACAGGGCAGACTGACTGGAACAAGGAAACACACTGAGCCCTGAGAACCATCCTCTGGATTCCCAGAAATTAAGTATAAAAAACAAAGTCTCTGGGTCAGATCAGGAGAGTTCCCAGTGATATATATACAGCATATAGTTACATGGGACTACTAAGTGCCTTTTAAAAGTTGGTGTATTCCATACAGTTTTATATTAATGTTTCTGTGCATTTAAGGAAAAGGATATGGACTGTGGAAGAGGGCCTGATAAGTTAAATGAAGGTGTGATAAAGTATGGGTGTGTTTATACGCACTTGGGTCTAGAGCAGCAGAACACCTAAATACATCACTGCCCTAACATGCCTTATGTTCACAAGAAAAGCAATCCTGGGACACACCAACAGCACCATGGGAGAGAAATAAAAGTGTTCCCAAATCCCCATTCATTTAAATGGGGATCTTAACCATGTGAATGCTAGAGAGCTCTCCATTGCATTGCAAATCAATATGTTGGAGAGGTCTATAGCATTCAGGAGGATAAAAATCAATGGGAATTTGTATATCTCCTCTATAGTGCAGGAGGTTTTCCCCAGAATTTATCTTACGTCTAATGGCTTTACATTCAACAGAAATCACTGCCAAACACAAACACAAGACAAGCAGAGCTTCTCCCTTCTGATTGAACTGGCATCAATTTAGAGACTAAACAAACGCTAGCAGTTGTATGCAAAAGTTTGGGCACCCTTGGCCAAATAACGTGTTAATTTCTATTCAGTTAGACAAAAACAACTCTGCAGCTAACAAACAAACTTGACATATTACTGTAAATTGTAATGCACGTTTACTATTAAATTGTTGGATTTAACAGATTAAAAAAATGAAGCAGAAAATGTGGAAGTTTGGGCACTCTATGAGTCAGTACTTAGTAAGACCCCCTTTAGCAGAAATCATAGCATCTAATTGTTTCTTTTAGCCAGCTAATAACCTTTCAGTTCTTGCTTTAGGATTTTTTTCCCCACTTTTCCTTTTAGAATACTTCCAGTTCAGAAATATTCTTAGGTCATCTTGCATTCACTGCATATTTGAGATATGCCCACAGATTTACAATAATATTCAAGTCTGTGGACTATGAAGGACATTCCCAAACCTTCAGATTTTGTTTCTTGAAGTAGTTTATGGTTGTTTCTGAGGTATGATTTGGATCATTGCCTTGTTGTAATACCCAACCTCTTTTCAGCTTCAGTTTCTCCTTTGTTTTTGGGATATTAGCTTCAAGATTTGTGGATACTTAGAATCCATTCTTCTCTCTAACCGTACAATATTTACTGTGTCACTGGCTGCAACAGAACCCCAAAGCATAACAGATCCAAACCCATTCTTAATAGTTGGCAAGGTGTTCTTCTCTGAATGCTTTTCTTTTTTTCTCCAAATCATCTTTGATGATTATAGCCAAAGAGTACAATTTTAACTTCATCTGACCACAACACTTGCATACTTAAGTCTTTTGTAACGAGACCACAGGTAAGGTTTCCTTCTAATGACTTTTCCATGCAGATTGAGTTTGTTAAAACCAGTGGACTGGTACACCACTACGCCAGTGCCAGCTAAAATTTACTGCAGGTCCTTTTCATTGATATGATGATTTTGCTTTTCATTCTTGACCAGTCTACAAACCGTTCTATTGGAAAATTGTTCTTGATCTTCCAGCTCTTGTCTTGACTTGAATAGTTCCTCTTAACTTCCATTTTAATGCAATTTTGGACAGTGGAAACTGCAAGCAGGAAGCATTTAGATATCTTTTTATAGCCTTCCCTGATTTGTAAGAGTTCACTATCTTTATTTACTGAAGTCAGCTGCTTAGAGGAGCCCATGGCTGTTGAGTGTAAGCACAACACCCTGAAAGGTTTGAAGTGTCAGGGAATTTATTACCTCTAGAAATGTGACCACCTAACTTAAATTAAGTCCTAATGAGTCCTGGGTCCTTGCAACGAATAACACTAGTAGATCAGCTGGAAGGTTCCCAAACTTTTACACACGTCACATTTTCTGTTTTATTTTTCAGTTTGTTAAATTCTGCAAATAGATTGTAAATTTGCATTCAAATTTGAAGGAATATGTCAAGTTTAAGTTTGTTCATTGCAGAGGTTTTGTTAACTTCTTTTCGCTTAAGAATCATTAAAACTCGTAATTTGGCCAGGGCTGCCCAAACCTTTGCATACAGATGTAATATAGATCATGTAGTAGATAACACTGGACTCTTTCACCCTGTGAATGTGGCCTTTCACCCTGAGATCCAAGTTAAAACCTTAAGTCTTAGAGCCGGATCACCAGACTCCCCAGGAATGGGTATATGTGGTGCCTCTGGGTTCATCTCATGGTAGGTTGTGCTTGTTCTTTTGGGCAGATCCATGTCATGACAACAGACAAGGACACAATGACCTTGGCGCTCCCCATTTAAATCTATATGTCCCCAGAAATGTTATGTGGCTCAGCCTAATGAAGAAAGAAACCATATGGCCAGCAATGAGATTTTCTTTTATATCTGAGGGCTTTAGAATGTGCAGAATTAAACTTTTTTGAGTCCTACATCTATATTCTTAAAGGGGAGGTTTGTGTGAGTGTTTAACTCTTTCTGTGCAGGGGGTATTGGAAGGATTTCCTTTAGCAAAAGTTCCACTTCCAAAATGTTATCTTTGATGGGGGAGGTGTATATCAGTGTTTAATCCTTTGAGTCCATAGCATTTGCCTCTATCATTCTAAGGTTGAATCCATTTTCCTGGATCAGTTCAGTGCAATGTAACATGTTGAAGGTCCCTGTCAGTTAAAGAGTTAAAATGGTTCCAAATAGTTCCTGCCCTTCTATCTTGTATTACTTTTCACCTGGGAGCATTTAAATGTCATATGACAAGAGTGTGCGTATCTTCCCTTCCCCTCACCCCAGGAGACGTTACACTGTTTGCATGTATTTCCCTGGCTGCAGGTTGGAAATGAGAGCAGCCAGAGCAGCGGGGGGAGCGGATTCCGCTCCATCCTCATGAAGCTTAGCAGTCACTGCTCCACATGGGAGGATTTCAAACGAGCCGTGAAGGAAGGAAACAGCCGGGCTAGAAAGATTCCACTTCTCAATCTCAACATACGTCCATTTTCACCCTGGATTCAAAGCAATTGTTGCTCACAGACCCACAGGAAAAATCAAATTGTATGTGCACCGAAAGTATCTGTCTGTCTATCTGTCTATTTAGCTAATCTCTCTGTCTGTCATTCATTATCCTATTGACCTAATCTATCTATCTATCTATCTATCTATCTATCTATCTATCTATCTATCTATCTATCTATCTATCTATCTATCTATCTATCTATCTATCTATCTATCCATCTATCTAATCTCTGTATGTCATTCATTATTCTATCTATAAATATCTATCAGTCTCTCTGTCTATCGCTATATCCAGTTATCTTATTTATTGATCACTTGTCTCTTTTAGCTATCAGTTTGGTCTCTCCAGTCTACCTCACTCTACCTAATCTGTGTCATGTTATTTACTTATCTTTATGGCAATAACTCCCAAATCTATCTGTCCTTCTCATTTCTCGTTATCAGCCGTAGCTCATTTTTACAATTGCTTCTTTCCTATCTTATCTTGGATATCAGTTTACTACCTCAAACTCAATTTATCCAAAACTGAATTGATAATTTTCTCTCCTTCTTACTCATCCCCCACCAGTACACCGGCCCTTAAAGTTAGAACACCACCATTGCATCTACCTCACAGATTTGCTGTTTATGGGGTTATATTTGATTCTAATTTTTCATTTATCCCCCCAACAACCAATCCCTCTCAAAAACCTGGCACCTTCACCTAAAATACATTGCTTTTAGTCTCCCCTTTCTCACTGAAGGTACTATCCATTCACTGGTCATTTCTCTTTTTGATTATTGTAACTTCTTCCTGATCAGACTCCCACTAACCTGCTTCTCGCCAATTCAATCTATCCAAAATACGTCCGCCAGTTATATCTACCTAACCTGTCAATGCTTAAGTTCTGCACATCTGTCCCTATACTGGCTACCCATTTTGTTCACAATCATATTAAAAATCCTAACACTGACCTTCAAAGCTCTCTTCAGCTCAGTTACCCATATATTTTTTGGTAATATCTAAATATTCCCCTAGCCACTCCCTGCACTCTTCACATGACATTTTGCTCGCATTAACCCTCATAATGTCATCTAACGCACATCTACAAGACTTCTACTGATCTGCCCCACAGCTATGGAAGTCACTGCCATGCCATGTAAGACTTCCAATTTTATTAGATACATGCACTCCTTGAAAACATATCCCTTCACACAAGCTTTTTCCCAGTTGCCATAGTTCCTTCACCCTCTCCTTTGTACATCTATTTCAGCAGGATTAACTTTACTGTCCACTTTCACCTTGTTTCTTTTATGTTGCCTCAAGCTCTAGAGTGAAGCTGTAATGAGCAGGGCCCCTACTATCATATGTTTAGACCACATTATGTATGTCATCTTATGTTCCCATCCCTATTTTGAATAGTATGGTGCTCAATTAATAAAGGATAATATATAATCGATATATATATCTTTAGGATCCTGCTCCTAACCTATGGGTATGCACCAATGATTCAATGGAGAGTTCTGACAGTATTAAGACTACAATGAGAGCAAGACCCAGACACCTTCCTTATAGCATCCACAGGAAAATGAAAGAATTGAATCAGATTTTGTCTGTGCCTTGTTAGAACATGTAGAACATGGTATTAAACAAGACGTACAATAATCACACACGCAAAAACACCCATACACATCCACGCTGTCATCCCTTGAGACAAGCAGCACAAGAAGGACAACTGCCTGTATGAATTGTTTAGTGTATATATACAGGGCTTATAATTTTAAGTCCTTTGCTACTAGCCAGACCTGAAAAGTTACTCGGCACTGCAAGCCATAGCATACCCAACAGCACTGAATTTCTACTCGCCAGGGCTAAATTTTCACTCGCCATGGGCTAGTGGCGAGTGGAAATTTTGAGCCCTGATATATAGATGTTCAGAATGTGCAGTGCACAAAAAAGAACCCTTATAAAAATTTTAGCATAAAATTGTATTAATACATTCCCATCATTATCTGTCTGTCTGCCTGTCTTTTTCTGTCTACCTTTCTGCTTGTCTATCTCTTGCCACCTATACCAATTTATCTTTCTCGTCTATCTCACTATATCTATCTTGCGTTCTATATTGATATATTTCTCTTATTTTCTATCTATCTATCTATCTATCTATCTATCTATCTATCTATCTATCTGTCTGTTTCTCTACCTATCTGTTATGTGTCTAAGCGTAATGAGCTCTGCAGTAAGCACTTTAGGATTTAAGGATTCACATTTGAAATCCCATGTTGCAGGGTCCTCCGTGCTTAGATTCTGCGCACACATTGCATTGTACACTCTCACATTAACAGCGCTGCAGATTTTGTTTGTGCTATATAAATAAAAAATATTCAGGGGAACAGGAGAAGGCAGGGTGAATACAAAGATTAATGCTGCAGACTAAAATGCAAATAACAAGAGAGGGAGTGAGCCCTGAACAGTAATCTCGGCAGTACGAGGGAGGGGGACTAACAGATGTCATATCAGAACAAGTGTTATATACCCCTCATTCCCTGGAGATGGTAATTAAACGGTGTCAGTCGGGCTCCCAAGTGCCCAATAGGTCACATGTCACTATTAATGATCTCTCTCTGGGTAAGGCAGTGGAGGCCTGAGTTGCTCGTAGCAGTACAGTGGAAATAGATTGTCAATAATGCCTTGGTGCAAGTGATTTTCTTTTCATAAAAAGGGTCTTACTAAGGAACTAAAGAGGAGAAATCCTGGTGCAAACCAAGTGCACAACCTTTAGTGGGGAAATATAATTTCCCATAATTCCTATTGATTTCAACTGGGGTTTTAACCCCTTTCATGCTAGAGAGGTAGCATTCAAGTTGCTCATTGTGTCATTTACAATAAGATTAGTGTGATTTACTGATACGTTTGAGAGCCAGAGAGGTGTGCAATAGGGTTAGAGTATGCAGGGGCGAAGGTAAGTAAATGCCCCATTAAATATTAGGGGAGATTGACTAAGGTGTGATAAAATGGAGATGATTTCTCCAGTGATATCACTTCTCCAGTTCCTATGTTATTCTATGGAGCCTATGTACTAACATTTGTGAAGCTCTGGAGATCTTAGTGTATTGGCTCCATAGAATAACATAGGAATTGTAGAAGTGATATCACTGGAGAAGTTATCTCTACCTTATCACCTCTTTATCACATCTTAGTGAATAACCCCCATTGTATCTTGAACCCTCTGAGTAAAAGAAGTGTATCCATTGCATTGCAAAGCAATGTGTTTGACATGCCTTGACATGCAATTGGTTAATCTGCAAAGTAAACTTTGGAATTTTCCGTTAAGAGACCCACTTTATTGTGGGGAAATCTGCACCCATTTTTTTGGGGAGGGGGCACAGAATCCCTTAACTGACCTCTAAAGTGGAATTGAAAGTAAAATACTGAATGTAAAAAAAAAAGCCCCAGAAACAAACCTAAGTGACCTGTGGATGTATTTATATGGGGACCTAAGCCCCATATCAATACATTCAAAGAATGAAAACAATGTGTCAAATTTTACTAAAATTAACCCTATGAGTGCCAGTGGTATATGCTTACCCCTCTGTCACTCAAAAGGTTAATCTAACTAAGGTAAAAAGAAAACAGCCCATGAAAAGAAACACCATTAATCCTGATGTCCATTGAGGTCCTCAGCACCCTGGTCAGCTGCTGTCCATCTTCTTCTTCTTCTATCTTCCTTCATTTGTTTTCTCAAATCTTCTTTCTTCTTTGTCTTCCTATAAAATATAAATAAATATCAATGTAATATTTTACATGAAAAGAAATGCCTCCCAAGATATGTCAAAGTTAACCCAAAGGGTTAAATGCAGTGTGGCATATTAATCAAAAATAATATCCAGCCTGTTCTTTGCAAATAAATAAGTCATATCCCAGCGAGGGAATTTTGAACAGAGACTGGCTTTTTATAAGGCCAGTCTCTGTTCAAACAGGATGCCAGACTGCCATTGGCTGGGATGGGTGCTTACACACCTTGCAGCCAATCAACTTCTAGCAGGTTTTGTCATCCCCCCAGAAGCTAATTGGCTTGGCTGGGAGGTACGTAAGAGCACATCCCAGCCAATGACAGTTTTGCATCCTTTTTGATGAGGACTCAGGCAATGGCCCAGTATGTATGCAAGGGGGGTTTGTGTTAGCAGACATTGTTGCTGCCACCAGCAGAGCCAGCGGAGGTGGCAGCAGTGGAATTTTATTGAACCATAGAAATGCCTTTTGATAAGAAAAAAAACCAAATAAAAAGATATGACTTATTCATGTGCAAGGACAGAATGGATATTATTTTTGATGAATATGCCACACTGCATTTAACCCTTTGAGTGCCGAAGGCATAACCCTCTCAAAGGGTTAACTATGGCATATCTTGGGGGCATTTATTTTTATGTAAATATTACATTGACATTTCTTTTTATTTTATTGGAAAGAAGACACAGAAGAAAGAAGATATGAGAAAACAGAAGACGGAAGATAGAAGAAGATGGACAGTGGATGACAGGAAAGTGTTGCACAGATCTGAGTGTTAGGCTAGTATTAGGGGTAGTCTTTTATTGGTGTAGTGTAGGATTAGTGTTTGGGAGGGAGACTGTGTGTTTGAGATGGTGCTTGACAGTGTGATAGACATTGATCATTAGCTTTTTTCCTTTGATGTTCCCATTATACACAGTGAGTTTTGGGAACTTATCACACAAAATGGACGTTTGGCCAAAAGTCCTTTTCTGTGGCCTAACGTTTTCTGTTTTTGGCTTCATCTGGTAGGGCAATTGAATAGCTCCACTAACTCTTTTTGCTAATGGTCCGTTAGCCAATATTGCCCTGCTGACCGTTTTACAGGCCTCAGTTGAATCGAGGGCGTATTGTTATTGTTTCTTTGCTCTGGGAATTCAAAAGATGACCTAGGATGAGGTGCACTAGGACATGTATTTCCTCACTTCCCCAGTCCTCAGAGCACATCAACAGGTCATGTTTTCAGGATATCACTACTTAAGCACAAGTAGATCAATCACAATGACTGATATACTGTGATATAGCAGGGATATCTTTAACCCTTTGAGTGCTAGAGAGGTAGCAAAGCATTTCTTTGCAATGTTTTGGCTACCTCTCTGGCATTCAAAGGGTTAAAACATGACCTGTTTTTGTGCCATAAGGACTAAGGTAAGTCTCAAAACAGTGAGAAAAACTATCCAATTCCTATGTTATTCTAGGGCAGTAATTATCAAACTTTATCTCATTGACTAATAACAGGCCAGTACCTGAGCATTTTCCTGTTTCAGCACAGGTGAGTTAAAGGTACAGAAGAAATTGTACTTCAGTATGTTAAGGGGAGAATAATTCAGATTTCTGATTTTCATTTTAATGTGTTCTTACATCTCCTATAAATATATATATATATATATATATATATATATATATATATATATATATATATATACTAGCAATGTGGGACTGCGCTGCCCTTCAGTCTATATAGGGAATTAATGCACACACGGATGAAAGACACACACACACTTAGACACACACACAAATGCACACGCATGCACTGAGATGCATAAAGAGCGACACAGTCATCCACACATACATGCAATGCACAACATGCAGACACACAGAGTGTGATTCAGACATGTAACACACACAGTGAGGCACACACAGAGACACACACACACACACAGAAGTGAGTCATAAGGGGGTGACTTATGTGTCATTGTAATGAGTTTGTGTTTGTGCTTATGCCTCCATTGTGGCATTCATTCATATAGTTGAAATACGTGTGGTAATTGCACATACTATGGTGGAAGGTGGATCATGCTGGCTTCCGGGGTGTGAGTGAGTGTGTATGGGTGGCATTCATTCATATAGTTGAAATGCATGTGGTGATTGCACATACTATGGTGGAAGGTGGATCGTGCTGGCTCCCGGGGTGTGAGTGTGTGTGAGTGGCGTTCATTCATGTAGTTGAAATACATGTGGTAATTCCACATACTATGGTTGAAGGTGGATCGTGCTGGCTCCTGGTGTGTGAGTGAGTGTGAGTGAGACTATGGTGGATGGTGGATCGTGCTGGCTCCTGGGGTGTGAGAGTGAGTGTGAGTGCAAGAGTGAGTGATTGCGTGTGTGAGTGAGAGTGTGTGAGAGTGAGAGTGTGTGTGAGAGTGTGTGAGTGTGATTGAACTACCCAATGGGAGTAGTAACTCCTCCCTACTTAAGCTGAGGTAACATAACAATATAACACAATGTGGCTCTTCATTTGAGGCAACGTAGCAATATGCTGAGGGAACAAAGAGAAAGTGGTGTTTGAGGCTTGCCCTCTGAAACATACAGCAAAGCATCTCTCTCCCTTTAAGGAGAAAGAGCGGGAATCAGGAAGCAGGAAGTGGAGGAGTGACAGTTGAAACAGACAGTTAGTGAGGTTGACTGAAGAGATTAAAAGAGTTAAATAAAAGAGTTGCTATTAAGTTTATCCCTGAGTTTGTATTTCATGGAAACATTACACCCTTGTACTGAAACAGAGTGCATGGAGGGTTACAGTTATCTGTGGGAGGTGAAACAGTGTGTTTGTGGGGTCATGATCCCGAGTGAGCGTGTGTGTGGACCAGGACAAGTTACTGATATCCCCTACTTCAGGAGCGAGTGGCAGCTATATATTTTTTGTCAGTTGGATAGAGATGGGCAGGCTGGAGGGGGCGGGCCAACTCCCTGTATAATAAACATGCCCCCATTGAATCACCCAATGGGAGCAGTAATGTCCCCATTGAATCACTCAGTGGGAGTTGTGTCTCCTAATGAGACATAAATTATGTAATGAGGCATTTTGTGCAATGTGTGTGTTTTCTGAGGAGACATACATTATGTTCTGTGTGTGAGGAACCATAAATTATGCAATGATGCTTATTCTTTTATATATATATATATATATATATATATATATATATATATATATATATAGATGTTAGCAGCAGCAGCCATTTTCGATCTGCTGCAAGATGAAGGTCTCCTGTGCCTTTTGTTGTCACTGTGTACCAACAATTTGGTAATTTCATCTCCCCATCTTGTCTTTGGTCTTCCTTTACTTTAGTATTGAGTGGAATCCATTACTAAATTTGTTTGGTCCATCTGATCTTCTTGATATGTGGCCTGCCCACTTCCATTTCAGGTGCTTTACTGTTTCAATGATGTCATAGACCTTTGTTTGTTGTAGAAACTATGTACCCGTTTTTTGGTCTCTTTTTGTTAGGTTCAGAATTTACTGCTCTATGCTTCTCTGTATATCTTTAAGTTTTTGTATGGATTTGGCATTCAGTGTCAATGTTTCAAAGACATACATAAGGACTAGGAGGACACATTACCAAAGTGGTAAATTTGTGTTAAAAACAGTACTACTAAGTTTTCCAAATGCTTGCCATCCCAGTTTTATTCGTTGTTCAAGTTCCATCATTGTGTTTCCATCTGTTGACATTTCCTGTCCAAGGTAAACATATTTGTCCACCTCTTCTAGTTCTTGATAATCTACAGTGATTTTCCGTGGTATGGTATATTTGTTAAACATGATTTGTGTTTTTTTGGTATTCAACTTCAGACCAAAATGTTTGCTTTCCTGTTGTAGCTCTGCATGGAAAAAAAGAGAAGGAGGTGCCAATAGTGTCTTATCACACTGATAAAATATAATAATGTTTACACCATATGAATCTCACTCACATTGTAAAATAACTGTGTATATACATAAGCACATGCACATCAAGATAAGCTTTCATAGAACTTCCTACCGTATCTGCTCGGTAGCCACGGTGTAACCGCTTGTCTCCTCGTAAGTGTAGAAAGAAGGACCATTCCAAGCCTAAAGTGTAGATTTTCAATAATATGCATTTATTATAAAACTATAAAATGAAATAAAATAAAAAGCCTACACTTCTATGCGTTTCGCAGTGCTCAATGCTGCTTTTTCAAGAAATGTAGGTTCGCAAAAGAACTACAGTGGTACACAGAGTGGATTTAAATTCTTGTTCATAATCTGACTGGGCAGTACAGAAATGGGAACAGAGTCACTTTGTTTCCATTTCTGAATTGCCCAATCAGATTATGAACGAGAATTTAAATCTGATCCATGTACCATTCTAATTCTTTTGCAAACCTACTTTTCTTGAGAAAGCAGCTTTGAGCACTGTGAAACGCATTGAAGTGTAGGTTTTTTCTTTTACATCATTTTGAAATGACATACTGTGATACAGACATACATATTCGTACACTCACACTTTCCAGAATTTCCTGGAAATTTGCCATCCCTGGCCTGTAGGAAAACAGCACAGGCAATATAACATATCTTACTTCCTATGGAAACATTTAAATATATATCTGGGAATGGTAGAACATACTCTTTCAAATTATAGCAATATTTTAGTGGTGATTATTTTAACATAAGACACATGATACACCATTGTAAACAATACAATTCGCAGATGGCACTTAATCTTCAACCCCCTGGGTTCTAAACACTTGTATCCAAATTATAAAATATATATTAACCCCTTGATGACCAGGGGTGTGTGAAACTATTGCTTTGTACAACCCTGTGGTCCTCATGTGGTTAATATTTTATTCAGAAAACAAATGTATTGTGTAAAACAAGGGCACTCCAACTCTTTGTTATTGTCGTTAGCTTTTTATAATCAAAATTCAGCTTCTGAAACCACACCACTAGGGTACACAGGCCTATGTATATAAAAGCAAACTGATTCATTCTGGAGTAAACCAACTGCACAATTGGGGGAAAACAAAAAATCTTGATACAGTAAATTGGAGTTTTAACCCCTTGAATGCTAGAGAGGTCTCCAATGCATTGGATACCTCTTTGGCATTCAAAGGGGTTAAAAAGCTATATTCAAGTGCATGGGGATTTAGGAATTTATTTTTCTCCTATGGTGCAAAATAACCCCAGTTTGCATTTATAAATATGGACCACAGTTCCTAATACTTTCAGAAGAGACAGCAAAGACAACAAATGAAAATGACTTATTGTGATGTGGTTTGAGCTGTAGTAATTGTTCAGTGAAACATCTCCATCAGTTGGCATACACTTGTTATATTCAGCATAAAATGCATTTATGATTTAACACCATTATTTTTAGGGATGTCTCCAAGGCACTGGAAACCTTCCATTGCTCAAGGAGTTAAAAGAGTAGTACTACCAGTAGGAGGCTCAATGAAAAGCGTTCTGTGGGAGGTGAGAAATGAGTTGGGTTTTTAACTTGGGGATAAGTGGGGACATTGTGAAAAAGGATTTATGTTGCATTCCAATGACAGAGCTGCAAGTTACAGAACAAAAGACACAGGTGTAGTGAGGAGGACACATGCTTGTTAAGAGCTGCATGTGCATGAATGAGATCTTCAGGAAAAAGCAGAAAATACACAGAATCCCTCGAAGGACATATAGAGGTTTGAAGAAAATGAGAGATTTAATGGTAAACCAGCTGAAGAATTTGATTCTGAACTTAACAGAAAAAAGGTTTCTAGCTCCAGTAGTTATCTCAGATTGAAGAGGGGGAGGCTAGAAGTTGGAAGGCTATTAAAGGAGAAGTAACACTTCATAGCAATAACCCTCTACTTACCTTACTATTGCCAGGAAATCTTAATTGCTCCAATGAATAGTGACAATTTGCCTTTGTTCAAGCAATAACATATGAAATCAGTCCTGCATGTCATGTCAATGGAAGCAGACATAAATAATGCTGGCAGGAGCGCTTACCATACCTCTGATCCTTAAAGGGTTAAGATTATCATGCGCAGTAGTTGTTTGTATCCTGTGGTGCCGTGGGCAGCCCGCAGGACACAAACTTTACACACTTCATATGGTAAGCTTAACCCTTATGGAACAGAGGGGTGTGCTTTGTATTGCATTGCACACCTCACTGGTCTTTACAGGGTTAAGAAGGCTCTTGGATTCTGACTGCTTCAGTGTGGAAAACTGCCAGTAACTGTTATATCTGCCTCAATGAGCACTGACCATCCAGGACTGACTGGAGATGTTATCTTCAGAACCAAAGCACAAGGGTGGAATTCATAGGGGCCATTAACATTTCGTGGTCACAGTAAGGTAACTGTGTGCATGAAGGGAGTATTATTAGGAGGTGATCCACAGAGGAGACTATGAAGGCAAGGACAAGAGATTGTGCACTAGGTATATAAGGTCAGTGGTTCTACAACCCAACACCCCCACCCAAAAAAAAAAAAGAAAATCCAATAAGATGGGAGTTGGAATATGAGAGCAGGAAAACAGTGGAGAGAAAAGCACCAAGGTTTTAATCTATACACAGTGCAGATCAGTAAGGAAACCATTGACTCCCCATCTGTTGGAAACTACAATTCCCATAATCTCCAGCCCAAAAATGACTTGTTGGTGAGCTGTATTGCCCAACAACAGAAGAGATCCCTACCTCTGGGGAAGATGGAGAGGTCTAGTAACAGAGTGGGTAGAAGCACTTGCTGAGCACAGAGGAATAGTGGGCCCATTTTGCAGGACCAAACTGTGCAAGAATTATGAGACAGACTGCATCAGAGGAGAACATTCCCTTGGGGCCTAGTGGAAGATGGGAGAGAGATAAAGTATTTGTGTTTCTTTGGCAACCAATGGAACAAAGCTTGATTGTCAGAGTAAAGTGTGGTTCTGTGGCTACCAGTGGAACTGAGTGGGGGTCAGAGTGTGTATATGGGGGATCTGTGTCGAACAGAGCTGTGGAGCCAGGTTAGGCAGTCACTCAGTGTATGCAGTGATCTGTGGCTACCAGTGGACAAGGTATCAAGGCAGGGGTGCAACTGTCCATGGAGATCTGAGGCTACCAGTGAGCAAGGGAACAAGGCTGGAGGGGACAACTGTCTATGGGGATTTGTGGCTACTAGTGGGAAAGGGAAGAAGGCTGGGGGGTCTTAATGTACATGGGGATCTATGGCTCCCAGTGGGCAAGAGAACAAGGCTGGCGATCAGGCAGTGTCCATGGGGATTTGTAAATAACAAGAGAAGAGGAAAAAGGGAAAAGCGCCTCCTTGTGTGATATCTCACAACCTCCAGACCACCACCAACAATAGGACCCGACAGATGGATACTCAAAAACAATCTGGATATTGCCGTTCCTGTGGTTGGAGAGATCAGAGGATTCCTGTTCCACTGGAAACACTCAAGTGGAGACGGGTTAATCTCTCCATCAGCCTGAAAGTCAGATTGATCTGACTAACTCATTTGTGAGTACCATTTCATCATATTGTATATTGAGAATATTACAGTTTCACACCATGAGGCACTCTTATGTTTTTTCTTTTGTGTTTTTGTTTTTTATGACTCTATATGGGGATTTGTGGCTACCAGTCTGCAAAGGAAAAAGGCTGGGGGTCAGAGAGTGTACATGGGGATCTGTGGCTACCTGTGGGCAAGAGAACAAGGCTGGAGGTCAGGCAGTGTCCATTGGGATTTGTGGCTACCATCTACTCCCCAACCTTGTTTCCTTGCCCACTGGTAGCTACAAATACCCATGGACACTGCCTGACCCACATCCTTGTTCCCTTTCCCACTGGTACAGGACTGTTCAATTATTTGTGTGCTTAGGGGCAAATAAAGAAATATTTTGTACAAACAAATTTACTATCCAAAAAAGTTTTCTCATCCATCTTCAAGAAAAATAAAACAAAAAGCAGATTCTATCTTTTATTTGTACTTCTTCCGAGTCTCCAACAGAAGCCTTGTTGATAACATTTGGTGCATTCTTTCCAACACACCTTTCAGTGTTTACATTCCAATTTTCTTCCACTTGTCTTTGAGTAATCCTGAAACCTACAAAATTACAGGTTTAAGCGATCCCTTAGAGGTTTAATTGGGTTACAATTAGGACTCTGGGGTGGCAAGGTAATGTTTTTGATTATATTTTGATCTTTTTACTTTACTTAGTTCTTGCATGAAGGATACAAATACTGTGGATCTTTATATTGTTGTAATGTGAAACTCTTGATGATAGCATGGGTGCCTGAGGGAAAAGTGGTGTTGATGGATTCTTTGGTACCACTTCTGATACATAATTCCTGACATTTTGACCTGGTCATCCAATAAATTACCTACAAAGGCCCTTCATGACAACCTGCCATCATGCTAGATTATAGGGTGAATGCACTGCCCTTCCATGCACCCTCAGGGAAAGAGATGGATGTAGGAGCTTTGCCTTGAGCCAAACAACTAAAACTTGGATTCAGGCATAAAAATGACTGGCTCCCACTGCTCAACAGACCAGTTTCAATTGTTCTTGGCCCAAGCTAGTTTCTTCTTCTTGTTCACCCCACCTCAGCAGTAGCTTTCTGATCACCACATGCCCATTCATCTCAGTTTCCCCAAGAAAAGGCCTGATGGTAGCAATGGATATAAGCTTAACTTTAATTTTTAGATTCCATAGTTTCAGCATATAACTGTATATTATTTTGTAACTGTATACTATTTTTAATAATAATAATAATAATAATAATAATTATTATTATTATTATTATAAAGATAATAAACTTATCTTTGTGTTCTATCATGGCTGACCAGCCTGTGGGTGATCTCTTAGATTTTCAGTTTCATTGTGACATTTCAATCTGCGTATACCCTGATGTTTGCCTTTACCTGCTTTACTTTTTCTTGCATTGTGAATAACACAACAATGCCAGAGAGAATCACAGCATTTCCTCCAACATGTGTATGGCATACTGAATCCAAAAGTGGATGGAAAAAGTTATGGAGATTATTTTTGTTATAGCAAGGTCATAATGATTAATATTATTGATTCACTTTGATCAGGCATTATGCCCTGTGATTGAAATAAAACAGATATTTATTCAAAATCAGGCAAAATCTAAACCTGAAAATTATAGACCTGTGAGTCTGACTTCTGAAGTGGGTAAGCTATTAGAAGGAATACTAACTAATAGTATTCAGGATTATGTGTCGACCAACAACACTATTAGAAAGAATCAACATGGTTTTATGAATAATAATATTTTATTATATTCTATGTAAGGGTAAGTGGTAATTTGAACAATATTGCTATTGATGGAGTATATTTTGATTTTTCAAAAGACTGATATGGTGCAGCATCATGACAGGTTAGTACATAAATTAGAAGGCTTAGGCTTGGGAAGTTATAGCTGTGCATATACACAGAACTGGTTAAATGATAGAATACAGAAAGTTATTGCAAGTGGAACCTTTTCAAGTTTGTTTAAAGATGTAAGTAAAGTGCTTCTTGTTTAGACCTGGGCCCAATGCATTTTAATTTGTTTAATAATCTTGAAATGGGTATTGAAACTAGTGTCTCAATCTTTGCTGATAACTCTAAACTGTGTAGGGAACTACATACAGAGCATGATGTTTTTTTCTCTTCAGAAAGATTTTGATAAATACTGAATGGACATAGAAGTGGCAGATGAGGTTTAATAAATAAAAAAGGTAAGGTTATGCATTTGGGTGCAGACGTAAGCAGTGTGCAGTGTCAATCAGCTACTGCAAAAGCCTATATGGTAATATCATGAATAAAAAGGGGGGTGTCAGCGCAAGGGATCAGAATGTAATCCTACCTCTATATAAATACTTTTTAAGGCCTCACATGAAATATGGAGTAAGATTTAGGTCCCAGTTCAAAAAAAAAAAAAAGGACATTGATGAACAGAAGAAAGGTATGGAGACCTGCAACAAAACTGAAGTGGATTGAACATATTAGATTATTAAGAGAGTTAGCCAAACTGGACTTGTTTACATTAGAGAGGAGTCATCGAAGAGGGGATTTGATTAGTATTTATAAATATATTTGAGGCCAAAACAATTATTTCTCTGGTGATCTATTGACTCAAATAACTGAGTAAAAAACAAGTGATTATCTATCAATTTTAGGAAAAGCACATTTGACTACAGAAAAGCAAGGACTTTTACATTAAAGACAGTAAGGTTGTAAAATTCTTTGCCTCAGGAGGCTGTATTTCTAGATCTTGTAGAAGATTTCAAAAACCTTTTGGATACTCTTCTAGCTCACAATAATATTGAGAATTATGACTGCTGGTTTCAAAGCACATAGAATATTGATCCAGGGAAATATATGATTGTGTTTTTGAGTCAGTAATTACATTTTTTTACCCACTTGGGACTTAATTGGAAATTGCATCAATAAGGTTTATTTTACCTTCCTCTGGATCAACAAGGGTGATATGGCAAAGATTAAACTTGAACTGTTTTCGGTCTCATCAATTATGTTAGTGTGTTACTGTAGGGCCATATACACTAACAAAAAGAGGAGTAATTCTAGAGGAAACAATCACACCATAGGGAACAAACAGATCCAACCTCCAAAAAAAAGCAAAAAAAAATAATTTCCCCTAATGTAAAGGGGATGTATCCCCTTATAAAAAGGTGTTGCAATCTGCTTTGTTAATAAAAGTTATTATAGGGAAGCTTTGTTTTATTAAAATAATCTAATTGTAAAGATATTCCCTCTTCAAGTGCAGAAGAGCTTTTCCGAAGAAATCAGCGTGTCCCATTATGCTGACCAGCAAAGCTCTTCTGCATGTCATATGTTTCCTCCCACCTCCCTCCCAGCTGCCCCAGGGAGTGCGTTCACGATTCCCTTCCGTGTGCTGTGAACGGCTCCTAGCATTACAGCAAACTCCGGTAAGCATTATAATGAG
Source organism: Rhinophrynus dorsalis (assembly GCA_037306005.1). Lineage (NCBI taxonomy): Eukaryota > Metazoa > Chordata > Amphibia > Anura > Rhinophrynidae > Rhinophrynus > Rhinophrynus dorsalis. The sequence goes on from CM074719.1 coordinate 159,556,313, forward strand.
GTTGCAACCTCAGTATAATGCTAATCACAGCTTGTTGTAACGCTAAGAGCCGTTCACAGCATACCGAAGGAAATCATAAACACGCTCCCTGGGGCAGCTGGGAGGGAGGTGGGAGGAGAAATATGAGGTGCTGTAGAGCTGTGCTGTGCACATAATGTGGAAGTGCACGACACAGAAAAGGGACTATTTTTACAATTAGATTTTTTTTATAAAACACCACTTTCCTTCAATAACGTTTATTATCAAAGCAGTTTGTAACACCTTTTTATAAGGTGATACATCCACTTTAAATCAATGGGAATTTTTTCAGCTGTTATGAATCAGTTGATTTGTCCTATAATTATTCCACTTTCCCTTTATACATAAGGCCCATAGTTTGTTGAATATCAATAAATATCAATATGACAATTTGGCTGGTGCAGAGAGCAGGTATCATGTGACATGAAAGACTCAGGAATATGGTCGCAGTGCTGTATACTTTAGTCATAGCTACATTCTTCCATTAAAAAATGACCATTTCAGTATGAATATGTTAGGTCTGAAGGGAAGAAATATAAACCTTGAGCTGCACAGATAAGAGTAGATGTAATGTATAGTAACCTGATAACAGCATTTAAAAGGTCACTGGGGGGACAATACAATCAGAGCTGTATTTACATCTCAGGTTCCTGTAGACAAAGCACCCCAGGTGCTCTTAGCCCCAACCATCACCCCACCCAAGCCCAACCCATTATAGTCTTGCATATAGAAAGTCTTTAAAAAGCTCTTAACTGGTAAAAACACATACTGTAGTAATGTCCAGTTTATATACCACGATGGCAGATAAACCGACCACCTGAAAGGGATAGTGAAGTTTCATAATAAAAGTAGCCCCAATTACTCTTCATAGTATTTGGGTCATGAAGAGTGTTATTTCAGTACTGTCAGAGTTGTAGTTCAAGAGTAATTGAATGATAAAGTATCCTCCCCTCCTGTCCCTTTTACTGATGTAACACTTCTCAGCTCAGAACAGCAGGTTGGTGTCCAGATGGCTTGCAGAGTGGGACAATCTTCAATTAACATAAGGGAAAAACCTGTCAATGGGGACAGGACTTTCATTGTTCTCACGGTAAGAAGATTGTCCCTTGCTGTGATCTGTCTGGTCTCAAGACCAGATTCTACATCTGAGGGGAGGTGGTTTACACTAGGTAAAAGGTGTGGGAGGGGGAAACTTTATCATTCAATTACTCTTGAACTACAACTCTGACAGTATTGAAATAACACTCTCTATATCTCAAATACTATGAAGATTAACTGGAGCTGCTGTTTTTGTGAAACATTATTATCCCTTCAATCTAGAAGCAGTGGTTGTGGCCAACCTGGCTGAACAGCTACTTGCAAATATGAAAGCTACAGAAATATTATTCAGGAGCAATCCAATTGCACTATAGAGGAGAAATGAAAATTCAAAGTAGTGGAGATGCTCATCTATGCAGGTCTGTTATCCTACTCAGAGTGTAATCTCTTTCAGCTCACAACTGCCATACACAGAGAAGAAATATCCTGAAGAACATTAAACTAGTCCTGCCAAGGTGACAGTCCAGCCATGAAATGCGAGGCGATTCCTATGAATACGTGAAGCAGCCAACCCCAGACTTAACGTTTCAGCCTTCTAGGACCTCATCAGTGAGGTGCAGCTGAGAAATTAAAGTTCCTGTTCCCACTGATTTAAATTAGGATTTTCACCTGTTGGATGCTAGACAGATCTCTAACACGTTACCTCACAATGCACTGGTGACCTTTCTAGAATTTAAGGCTTTAAAATTCAACTTAATTAAAAGGGGAGATTTTAGAATGTTTATTTGTCCCTATCATGCAGTTGCACCTATTTAGTTTTGTGAATTACACATTATATCTAAAGGAGAATCAGTCTGGCACAGCATCCTAGACAATAATTTGCTAGCATGTTTGTCAGAAGCCGTCATGCGCAGTAGAGACTGAGGTCTTTCAGGCAGTCTCTACTGCGGATGAAGCAGCCGCTTAAACCTTTGAGTCTCAGAGGGGTACGCAACGCAAGCAATGCCTCTGGCACTCAAAGGGTTACCATTACCCGGACCTTGGTCCATGTACACAAGCTTTTACACTAGTAAAGGAATAAAACATTAGGATTTTCGTTGAAGTGAGGAATTAATGAATATGAGGAATACCAGCATCCAATGAATAACCACATGTGAAATGAGAGAGAGAGGTTGTCACAGGTCAAATGCAAAGACCAAGGATAGATATTCTGCCTTTCGATCTGCGCTCAAATGGTTAAATAATAAAAGATGCATAGAGGAATTTAAGTTTTAAGAACTGGAACAATTCTGAAGTAAACTAACTGCAAAGTGAACAAATACAATTTCCTGCTGTTTTAAATGGGGCCTTTAACCCCCTGAATGCTCGAGAAGTGACTAATACCTTGCACCATATAACAAAAGCCTTGGCCCAATGAATTGCACAGTGAACTTGTATACATGCGATATGCCAGTTTTGTGCAGTGAACATGGCCTCGATTCAAATGTTGGAGTAAAAAATGGATACTGACTGACAAAATAAAATGTCTTGGTCGGTATTCAAATGTCCTACCGACATTAAGCACAACGGACGTTAGGACACAAAACTGGTGTTGTGTCCAAACGTCCGTTTTGTGCGTTAAGTTCCCAAAACGCATCTAAATAACAACAATTTTGGGAACTTAAAGGGATAGTAATACTTCGTTTTAACTTTATTTTATTTTGTAGGCATTAAAAATCATGAAGAATGATATAAGTCTTATCTCTCAAACCTTTATGGTTTATGAGATATTCACAAGCAAAGTTTCCCCTCCCGCCCCTTTTACCTAGTGTAAACAATCTCTTCTCAGATGTGGATCAGGTTGTAAGACCAGACAGATAACAGAAAGGGACAATTTTCTTTGTATGAAAACAATGAAAGCCCTTCCCCCCTTGACAAGTTTTTCAGCTTTTTCCATTATCTTAATTGAAGATTGTCCCTCTCTGCAGTCTACCTGGGCATCTCCCTTCTGATCTGGTTGAACAGGGGGGGATACTTTATTTGTGAATATCTCTTAAACCATAAAGGTTTCAGAGATAAGACTTATATCATTCTTCATGTTTTTTTAATGCCTACAAAATAAAATAAAGTTAAAATGAAGTATTACTATCCCTTTAACAGTAAAAAAGTTAACCATCGGTGCCTGACAGACTGCCAAGCACCGATCGTTAAAAAGTCTGTGTTAAACTTACCTCTTCTCTTGTATCTTCTCTCTTCTTTCTTCTTGTTGTAAAAGAAAAATAAAAGTTTAAGTTAAAAGCATACATATTTTAACCCCTTGAGTGCCAGAGCGGTATGCAACACATTGCAAAGCAATGCGTTGTGTACCTCTCTGGGTTCCAAAGGGTTAAAAAATATGTAGTAGTATGCCAGTTGTTAAAATCCAAATGCCCCCATAATAATCATAATAATAATAATAATGATAAATGTTTTTAATCCCTTATCGACCCTTGACTGTCATAGTACGTCATGGGTCGATCTGAGTTAACGACCCATGATGTATTATGACTGTCATGGAATTCCGGGCTCCCCCCGCGACTGAACGCCATTCGCGGAGTCCGGAACCGGAATTTAAAAAAAATGCTCCGTGGTCCTTAACCCCATCCCGACAATTCACTTACCATGTACGTCCTGCAAAAACTGTCACTTAGTGACAGAAGACGTACCTGGTAAGTCCTGGAAGTCCAGGTCTCCGTGGGGCTGCATGCCGTTTGGGGACTCTGGAATCGTTTCGTAAAAAAAAAAAAAAAAATATCAGCCAGGCGTTAAGGTGACAGCCACGTATGCACGCTACTGTCACTAAGGGGTTAAGTGACCGCGACGTGACGCTGGTCATTAAGGGGTTAATATATTAAAAGACAATGGTATTGCCATAAGTAAAATAAAATAATACTTAGCATATATGTTGTTGTCTCCGCCACTGTGTGAGGCCGCTGAGATGGCGGCAGAGACAGAATACTGTGCCACCCCCACTTCTTGTCCACAGGCTGATGCCTGCTCCAGTCTAAGGAAATTAGAATTTTAAGGCAAGACACGGAGGCTCTTATTATGCTTTTAACTCCAATCTTTACTACTCAGCAGCAAGGGTTAACGTTACAAATAGAACAAAATTTGAACAATGTAAACCCCACCCTTTACAGGTGACCAATCATATCCCCACAGAGAACATATAATCCATCACAGCTGGCTCTACTTCCTCTTTTCTTGCTGCTCGGCTGCAGATGAGTATTAATTTTATAACAAAGTTTATGACATTTCCTATTTTGTGGTATTAAGTTAATCCTTTTGTATTCATTATCATAAATATAGACTTCAAAATTACTTTACACGTTCACTGACACGTTCCCCCTTCAACTTGTACATGTTTCCCCCTGCAACCTGTACCTATTAAACCTCTTCGCCCACCTTGCGCTACCTTTTTCCCTTTCCTCTGAAGATATTTTCATTTTTTATCTACATATCTAATCTCCCGTTTTTACTTGTCTCCCCGCTTCTGTTCTTCATATATTCCGTCTATTTTACCTTCCAGTTTGTGCCCGCTACCTCTCTTGAGCTTGCTCTGACTTTCCCCGAAGTGCTGTTCCTCCGTTCACACCAGCAACGCTCCTTTCATTCCGGCGGCCATCTTTGTTTTGGGCAGATGCCCTTTCGGCTCGTTATACGCATGCGCGAATTACCTCAGGCGCCAGCACCAGTTGCTGGCCGCCTGTAGAACAGCTGAGACGAGTTTTGAAGCGCTCCTTTCCTTTTCCACTAGTTCGTGGGTGAAATTACATTTTAAGCACATTTTCATATCCCTGACTGACTTTCTATGTTTTTCTGACAAAAATCCCTACATTCTAATTAATTTTGTATTTTATTGAAATATTAACCTGTCCTTAGTGACTAATTTTGTGCATAGTTATATTTCTTATACTTTCAAATAATTTTTTTCTGGGTCTCACTATGTCTCACAAGAGATTAGTATCTCCCTGTACACCATTAAAATCCAACAAAATACCACCTAATTTCTTAGTAACTGAGGACAACTTATCTATCCAGTCAGACTCACAAGAAGTTAGGACTTCTAGAGATAATGAGACAAATATTCAGACATTGGTAGACCAATCCATTAATAAGTCTCTGTCTTCAGCTTTATCTCACTGTATGAGTCAAATGACAGAAACATTAACTAAATCTATTACTAATGTTCTGCAAGATAAGAAAGCTAAAAGGTCTTGCTCTACGTTTGATCCTCCACTAAACACGAATCTCTCAGACTCCTCCTCTGAGAATATTAATATTGAGAAAGTGGGAGGTAAACGCAAACGTAAAACTAAACATTGCTCCTCTAACAGAGAACCTAATAAGTCTCACTATGAAATGGCTGATACAGCTATTGATAATTTACGTGGTTCACACCCGCGTACCAGAACCTCTACTCGGGAGGATGGCTTACCGAGTTTAAAGAAAAAGGCCAGGTCTAAACCTGACTCCTTTTGTTTAGACACCTCTGAGTCTGACATTGATTATGAGGAGCAAGCTACCACTACTTCTTCTGACGATTCTAGCTACAAACCCGAGGATTCTGAACATAATATAGATTCAGAACTCTCACTGGAGGATGATGCAGTACTAGATGACAAAGGAATTCCATTATTTGACCCCAAGTCAATTAAACACCCCAGATCTTCGGAATGGGTTCCTAAAGAGTATGTGGCCAGATACATTAATTTATGGATTAGAAAGGCACTAGATAATAAATCTCGCAATAAATTGCGTTCTGAGTGCCCTAGACCTTCGATTAGCAAGACCTGTGATACCCCTGTCATGGACCCACAGATGGCACGTTTTATTGCAAAATCTGGTAAAGACCCTAGAAAAGGCGTAGAGAGATCTTTAAAACAGTGTCAGGACAAATTACTTGATATAGTGGGTCCATTAGCAAAATTGTTTAATTTGATTGAGGAAGCATCCTCTAACCACAACCAAATTGACTTAACGGCCCTAAGAGGTTGGGTTCAAAGAGCGTTCTGTTTGTTAGGGAACGCAAATACTGCCCTCTCCACAGAACGGCGTAGGGCAATCTTACTACGACTTGACCCGAAATTAGCAGAAATGGCTGACACAGAAGCAGGCCCAGAAGCTAACGGCCTCCTGTTCGGGGAGTCATTTATTAAAAAGCTTGGTAAATATGTGAACACGTTCACAGCTCTAGACAAAGCTCAGACCTCAATGAGAAAGGTTTTCAACCCTAGAGTTTTTGTCAGGGCCGGGAAAGGTAGAGGTCGCTTTCCCGGCCGTAACTCAGGTTCCTTTAGAGAACATAGGAACCCCCAAGACCCATCCTTCTCTGGGAAAGGATTCTACTCCCAAGAAACTAGACAACCTCCCACTTTCTATCCACCGCGTGGTAGAGCCTGGAGAGCCAAAGCTACAAGGAACTTCCCTAGATCCAGACCTTTTTCCGGTAAGTATTCCCCTTCCTTGTCCCCGGAAAAAAGTGGGTGGCAGACTCACCCATTTTTTCCAAAATTGGTCTCTAATCACATCAGATCATTGGGTTTTACAAACTGTTCTAGGTTACCACATAGAGTTCTATTCCGAACCTTACCAGGTAAAGGTTCCCCATTCTATCCACTTCTCAAACAAAGATTTCCATCTAGTGGATTTAGAAATTTTAGATCTCCAAGACAAAGGAGCTATCATACAGGCTCCTTCTCACTCACCAGGCTTCATAAGCAATATTTTTCTAGTTCACAAGAAAGATTCAGGCGTTCGTCCAGTAATCAATTTAAAACAACTAAATGCCTTCGTTCTATACAGGCATTTCAAAATGGAAGGCATCCACTGCCTCAGAGATCTACTGCTACCATCAGACTGGATGGTAAAACTAGATTTAAAAGACGCTTATCTTACGATCCCCATAGCTCATCACCAACAACACCTCCTTCAACTCATATGGAGAGACATAATATGGCAATTCACGTGCCTCCCCTTCGGTCTTTCGTCGGCACCATGGTGCTTTACCAAGATCATGAAACCGGTAATCTCTTTCCTAAGAAGCAGGGGAATTCGTATGATCATATACCTGGACGACATTCTTCTCATGTCCCAGGATCGAAACACTCTCATGGAACACCTTCACTTCACAATTCATACTCTTTCCAGTCTAGGCTTCATCATAAATTGGAAAAAATCAGAGATTCATCCCACACGCTCCATAGAATTTCTGGGATTCATTGTAGATTCCCAACTCGCTACCCTTCGTCTTCCTCGCAAAAAACTAAAGAATATTCGCAGAGAGATCAAATCAACTCTAAAGGCAGATGTCATATCTCTAAGGATGATCGCGAGATTAGTGGGTCTTCTTTCAGCTTCTATTCAAGCTATTTTCCCAGCCCCCCTTCATTATCGAGCACTCCAAAGACTAAAAATTCTTCATCTTCGGAAGGGACTCAATTATTCGGATCTGATCCCTCTCTCAACAGATGCAAGAGAGGAACTTCTTTGGTGGCTTCAACACATGGAGGCATGGAATGGGAGGGCAATTTTCGGGATGTCCCCGGATCTTATAATAGAATCAGATGCCAGCAATTCAGGTTGGGGAGCGCGATGCGGCGACCTTTCCACAGGAGGGAAATGGTCCTCCGGCGAGAGGGACCTTCATATCAATTCTTTGGAATTGCTGGCAGGATCTTTTGCCATCAAAAGCTTTACAAAAGACTCATCAAACTGTTGTGTTCTTTTAAAAATGGACAATATATCAGCGGTCAGATATATCAACCACTTAGGAGGTACAAAGTCAAAACCTTTGGCAATTCTGGCGAAAGAACTATGGCACTTCTGTCTGGACAGAAATATTTCTATCCAGGCAGAATATCTACCAGGATTATCCAACTTTACAGCGGATTGGAATTCCAGATATCTTACGGACTCCAGCGACTGGACTCTACATCGAGTCACTTTCGACAAACTCAATCGGATCTGGGGTCCCCTAGTTCTGGACCTTTTCGCCTCCAGACTGAATACTCGCCTTCCACTCTTCTTCAGCTGGAGACCGGACCCAGAGGCGATAGCAATAGATGCTTTCCTCCAGACATGGCCCGAGACAGGGGGTTACGCTTTCCCCCCCTTCTCCATGATCCCCAGAATATTACTACACACCAGGAAACAAGGAATTACTCTGGTTCTAATCACACCATTTTGGCCATCTCAACCATGGTTCCCTCCACTGCTAGAAATGTCGGTCGATATTCCGCGGTATCTGATTCCTTATCCCCAATTACTTCTGGACCCATCGGGGAAACCTCACAACCTCTTAATCCTCAACCAGTTACATCTTCTAGCCTGGCGGATTTCAGGAATCTCCGACTTATCGACGGCCTTTCGCAATCAGCTCAAGCCCTCATCTCCGAATCTTGGGCTCCAGGTACAAGATCATGTTATAACACATGCTGGAAAGTCTGGACACGTTGGTGCCTGGAAAGGGACTTGGATCCCTTTTCTTCCGATTTATCCTCCATTCTAAACTTTCTAGCATCCTGTTATCAACAAGGAAAAGCCTACAGGACTATAAACTGCTATAGATCCTCCATCTCGGCTTCTCATAACCCTATCGAAGGTATCCCAGTAGGTCAACATCACCTTATCTGTAAGCTTATGAAAGGCATAAAATTTTCTAGACCTCCCGCTCCAAAATACACTAATTTATGGGATGTTAATTTAGTTCTTTCCTTCCTAGATTCTTGGCCTTCTAATGAAAATCTCTCTCTTAAGCAATTGTCTGCCAAACTTACCATGCTTTTATGTCTCATTTCTTTTCGAAGAGTATCGGATGTCCATGCTTTAGATATCTCTAATAGATCTTATGAACCTGAGGGAGTGCGTTTTAGGATTTCTAGAAGAACTAAATCCCTTTCTAAGGAAATCTTTTATCCTAGCTTTCCATTAAACCCCCAACTTTGTGTGGTTCATTGTTTGAAATCATATGAAACGTTTACTTCTAATATTAGACCAATTACCACTCATCAATTATTAATTTCTTATGTCAAACCTTACCTTCCTGTATCCACTGCTACTTTAGCTAGATGGATTCGCTGGATTATGCAGTCTGCAGGTATTGATATTAATAGTTTTGGGGCCCACTCCTCGCGAGGAGCGATGGCATCCAAATCCTTATTAACTGGGGGTAGAATCGAAGATATCCTAAAAGCAGCAGACTGGTCCAGAGAATCCACTTTTAAAAACTTTTATTTTAAACCTATTGTTCATGTATCTTCTAATGTGATTAAACAGCTTTAAACGTGCATAATAAGAGCCTCCGTGTCTTGCCTTAAAATTCATAGATTTTCCTATTCTAAATGACGGAAAATCCGGATTTTATTAAAGACACGGAGGCGAGTATTATCCCACCCAATGACTAACCCTCCCCTTTTGTCTATCTTATCTTTCCCTAGGATAATCGTTCATATGGTTGAGTTCTTCTCCTGCTTGACGATATCTCCAGTTTAAAGTTTAAGAAGATTCCATTATCTACAGTTTTATTGCATCAAAGAAAAGAGGAAGTAGAGCCAGCTGTGATGGATTATATGTTCTCTGTGGGGATATGATTGGTCACCTGTAAAGGGTGGGGTTTACATTGTTCAAATTTTGTTCTATTTGTAACGTTAACCCTTGCTGCTGAGTAGTAAAGATTGGAGTTAAAAGCATAATACTCGCCTCCGTGTCTTTAATAAAATCCGGATTTTCCGTCATTTAGAATAGGAAAATCTATGAATTGTGGCTGCCCTTATGTATGGGCAGCCTTACTTCTAATTCTCTCACAGCCATTGGCTGGGATATGCTTACACATCTCCCAGCCAATCAGTTCAAAGCACAACCGCTCAAAGCTGGGAGGTGTGTAAGCATATCCCAGCCAATGGCTGTAAGAGAATTAGAAGTACGGCTGCCCATATTTAAAGTGATAGTAATGTTTCACAAAAACAGCAGCTCCAATTAATCTTCATAGTATTTGAGCCATAGAGAGTGTTATTTCGTTACTGTGAGCTTTGTGGTTCAAGACTAGTTGAATGATAAAGTTTCCTCCTCCCGCCCCTTTTACCTAGTGTAAGCCCCCACTCCTCAGATGTGGAATCCAGTCCATAGACCAGACAGCTCACTTCAAGGGTTAATATTCTTAATGTGAGAACAATGAAAGGCCTGCCCACCTTGACAGGTTTTTCAGCTTTTCCCTTATCTTAATTGAAGATTGTCCCTTTCTGCAATCTACCTGGACACCTCCCTGCTGCTCTGAGGTGAGTAGTGTTATATCAGTAAAAGAGGCGGGAGGGGGACACTTTATCATTCAATTACTCTTGAACTACAACTCTGACAGAATTGAAATAACACTCTCCAAGGCCCAAATAATATGATGATTAATTAGAGCTGCTGTTATTATGAAACATTACTATCCCTTTAAGGGCTGCCTCAATTCTAATTCCCTTAGTCCAGAGCGGGCATCAGCCCGTGGACAAGAAGGGGGGTGGGGGTGGAGCAGTATTCTGTCTCCGCTGATGCCTCAGTGACCTCACACAGCGGTGGAAGCAGAGACGTATATGCTAAGTATTATTTTATTTTACTTATGCAATACCATTGGCTTTTAATATATTAAAAATATGTATTATTATTATTATTAAGGGGGCATTTGGATTTTAACAACTGGCACACTACTACATACCTTAACCCTTTGGGCCCCAGAAAGGTACGCAACGCATTGCTTTGCAATGCTTTGCGTACCCCTCTGGCACTCAAGGGGTTAAAGTATGTATGTTTTTAACTTAAACTTTTGTTTTTGTTTTACAGCCAGAAGAAAGAAGGACAGAAGATAGGAAAGATGATGACCAGGAATCTGAGGACTCCACTGGACATCAGGATTAATGATAAGTGTTACTTGTGATGTTTTTTAACTTAGCCGGGTTAACCCTACGTATGCCGGCGGGGGTAATTATACCCCACTGGCACTCATAGGGTTAATTCTACTAACATCTGACACATTTTTTATACTTTGGGTGTATTGATATGGGGCTTAGAGCTCAATATCAATATCTCCACTGAGGACTTAGAATTTTTTTAACTTCAAGTGTCTGTGTCGGCTGTTTAAACAGGTGATAAGAGACTCAAGTTAAAAAAAAGTAGGTGTTAACATTCCTGCGATAACTTGAGTCCCTTATCGCCTGTTCTTGGCTAACTCGGACATATGAATTGCTGTTTACGGTGTTTGCATCATTTTAGATGGATGAAATCACTTCTTAACTTTAACACACGACAGCTCTTTTTTTGCCGGTATTTTTTCACAGCACAGACATTTGAATAGCTTAATGTGCTGGAAAAAATGCCGTCGGCAGAAAAAACAGCCGTCTCCAACATTTGGATGGAGCCCTAAAAGTCAGTTAGTAAACTACAGTCAGGAAAGGGAGTACGGCTGAGAAAAGTAACATAAGTGCCACAGAAACTAGAAACATTACAGACAACTGATTAATTGAGGGCTGGTTCAAATGCAGGAGATAAATGTTACCTCTCGTTTTATCAAAACATTTCCTATTGAAGTCTATGGGGAAACCTGGAGATAAAAGCAGAGATAAGATCAGTACCTGCATTTGAATCCAGCCCTGAATTTGCAACTGGGGATTGCACGTCTGGATTTGTTTCTGCACCTCCTTGACCTTAAAGGGATAGTAATGTTTCATAATAAAGGCAGCTCTAATTAAGCATCATAGTATTTGGAGAGTGTTATTTCAATTCTGTCAGAGTTGTAGTTCAAGAGTAATTCAATGACAAAGTATCCCCCTCCCGCTCCTTTTACTGATGTAACACTGCTCAGCTAGAGCAGAAGGGAGGTGCCCAGGTAGATTGCACAGAGGGACAATCCTCAGTTTAAGAAAAACCTGAAAAACTTGTCAAGGGAGGCAGGGCTTTCATTGTTCTCATAGGAAGAAGATTGTCCACTGTTGTTATCTGTCTGGTCTATGGACTGCATTCCACATCTGAGAAGAGATGGCTTACACTAGGTAAAAGGGGCGGGAGGGGAAACTTTGCTTGTGAATATCTCTCAAACCATAAAGGTTTGAGAGCTAAGACTTATATCGTTCTTCATGTTTTTTAATACCTACAAAATAAAATAAAGATAAAACGAAGTATTACTATCCCTTTAAGTGGACTTATCAACTCCAACCTAGCTACTAACTGACCAGGTGCAGTTGTTGCTTGGAGACTGGGAAGTAGACAAGACATGACAGTATGGTTGGACTGAAGATGCATTAATCTATGTGGAGGCAGTAAAATACAAGTTTTATATAGAGGGAGGGGAGTTATGATTTATGCAAACAGTATTCTCACCTAAATTAAAGGGGAACTTTCACCTTCTTATCTTATGACTATGTGTCACTGTAATAATTCTTTTGAAAGCATCATCCTATATTATAATTCGCTAAGTTTGTCAGAAGCTGTCATGCGCAGTAGAGACGGCTGCACGAGCTGCAGTCATGCTCAGTAGAGACTGCCCGTGCTATGACTGATACGGAGCGGGGTGCTCCGAATTCAGACCAGAGTCCTCTCTGCGCACTGAAAGGTCTGCAGAGAGGACTCCGGTCTGAATTTGGGGCACCCTGCTCCGTATCAGCCATGGCACGGGCAGTCTGTACTGAGCATGACATGACTGCACCACAGCAGATGCTGGGTGGCACTGTGGCCCGTGTACACAGGCTCTTCAACTAGTCTTGATATATAAATTGTTTTAAAAAAAACCTTCCAAGACTGCAGACATTACACCTTAAATAAATGAGGTGACGTCCTCTGTTCACTCTGCTCGGCACTAGTCGAGCCAAACAGAGCACTGTACAATCCCTACTTACTCCCCCAAGGCTGCACAACCAATTTCCATGCCTGGTGCTCCGTTTGTCAAGCGCTGACAGATTTCAGTGGACACTCATGTCCAGTTCTCTGTGTACGTTTCGCCCGCTTCTCATCCTTTTAATGGCATGCCAGCAAGCGGAGCAGGATGTAGAATGTGTGCGCACATATTTATTTGTTGCTTTTAGGGAGCATGCAGTGGATGTCTGACAGAAGAACACACTAACATCAGAAGGGGGCGGATTAAATGATGTAACTGACACAGGAACGGAGTCAGAGCACTGCCTCTAACGCAGCACGTCGCCAAGATGGCAGCGCTCTACTGCTTGAGAAAATGGACATATAAAGGTATTATTTATGAAGAAAATGGTCAACATTAACACTATACTTCTAAGGAAAACATTTACGTGGGGCAGACAAATCTATAAAACAGCGCTTATATAAGCATGACAGTTGTGCTTTAATAGTAATGCTTTATTTAACTTGATTTAGGAGTATTTTTTTTTAAATGTTTTACCTATTGACCGGTTTCTTCTCTATTTCCTTGCACTTACATTGAATAGGCATTGTTAATGCTTTCCTTCAAGTTTCAGTGATGTGTACTTGTTGTAACAGAAGTGATATGATTGAAAAATAAGGCATGTGTCCATCAAACACAACCTCTATAATATCACCTTTCTTGTTCCAAAACCCTAATGAAAACATTTTTAATTATGCCATGAGGTAAGAAGAATGTCATTCCAGACTCCAAAAGGTAGTCAGATATCTCTACAAATCATCATCCTATCTGCATTGAAACCAAATGTCAAGATTGTCTGCATTGCTCCGATCTAGAAAGGTAGCCAATACTTTTTTGGGAAGCATCTATAGTATCTGACAACACAGACTCAATACAGTGACCTAGCTGTGCGTGCAGAGGGCCATTAGAACTCTGCCTCTTCTAGTGTCTCATTCTCTTTTTTGTATGCAGTACCTTAATGGTTCTCAACCCTATCCCCAGGCATCACTAAGAGGCCAGGATTTAACCCCTTAGCTGCTAAGGATTAGGGGTGGGCAAAAAGTGTGAAAAATGTTGTGCATGGCTTTTCGCGAAAAACGGACGATTTTTCGCTTTTTTCGCGAAAGTTTTTTCTTTTTCTCCAATGCTAAATTTTCCTCCTTTTCGCCTATTCCAGCAAGTTTTTCGCCTATTCTAACACATTATTGTCCTATTCTAATGCATTTTTCTCTTAGTCTAACACATTTTTTGCCTATTCAACACATTTTTCTCCTACTCTAACACATATTTCTCCTATTCTAACACATTCTAATACATTGTTTTCATATTCTAACACATTGTGCTCCTATTCTAACACATGCTAATACATTTTTTTCCTATTCTAACAAAATTTTGTCCCATTCTGACACATTTTTCCTATGTTTAATATGGTGCAACATTTCCCAGCACAATATTACTTCTTCTGAGAGCTGTAGTGGCGAAATAAGTATCTGGAAGTCAAAACTGTGAGTCCTACAGCAACATATACCTTGAAAAATGTGTTAGCATGCAGACTGCCTTTGTCCTTTGCCCACAACATTTATTTCAACTTACAATATGGCAAATGTGTATGGTAGTGGTGGTGGGGGACTAGCGTGGTGTGACTGGTGGAACCTTGACAAACTGCATCCACCCCGGGAGGAGAAGGATCATCATAATTTATTGCACATGCTGCAGCAATAATTGCAGTCAGTTTTTGTACTACCACTTTACTCCCACACACCTGCACTTTTTCCACCTCTCTCCCACATGCTTATGCATTTGCTAGACGTTACTCAACTGCTATGTGTGTTTTTATTCAAAATTGATGGCGTGTGATGTTTTGCCTTGGCCCTCAACAAAATTCTCAATATCATCTGCTGTCTATCAAGTCTGCCTCAGTTACAGAGCTCCCAGTCAGCAGTCTAATATGTTTATTTGTTTAATTATTTATGTTTTTTCTTATTTATTTATTTATTTTTAAGTTGTCCACCATATCTTATCACAGTTAGTCCCAAAAAACAAATTCGACAACTTCTTTCCCCAGACTTCCCAGCACAGAGATAATAAAAGTAAAATCAGCAAGCAATCTGGACCCCAGCTGCCTGTGTCTTGCCAGTCAGTCACACCAAATTTTGGGGTATTTTGGGTCAACCTCCTTCCTCCCTTCTTATCCGCATTGTTCCCCCTAGACTCCACTACTACAGAAAACAAATTTCCTATCTAAATGATTCCCTAAAGCTAAGCTACAGTTCTCCTTTATTTGCCTATCTTCTCTAGCTCACAAACATGCTGCTCTCTCCTCTCACAAGCACAGAATGGCTGCTGTGAGAGCCTGACAGTCTTTTATATGGCTGTAGAAAACTTTCGTGAGGTGGAGAAAATGTTTTCTACCTATTGATTTCGATACAATGAGCTAGGCGAAAAAAGCGGAAAAAATTTCACTTTTTGCGGGAAATTTTTCACCAGGCAGAAAGTGCCATTTTTGGTCAATTTCAGTTTGAGGCAAAAATTTCCGCCTATCCCTACTAAGGATGTTTTTGGCAACATCCTTAGCAAACTCTTCAAAAATGCAGAGGATCTGACCTGTGGCATCGTCATAAGTTGGACCCATCTGGGAGAGTTTGGTGCCACTTTTTTTTGGTTATTAGTCTTTCTGGTGGAAATCTCTTCAATTCTATAGGTGAAATTCAGCAGCCTAATAATTTGCATGCACAATGTTGTCAGCAAAAAGTCCTGAAGTCCAAGGCTTTTAGAAATGCAGGTTACGTCATAAATTGCATAGCTTATATCTCAGCCCCCTGCCTCCTAGAAACTTGGGGTACCCTTGTTAAAAAGGTGACAAATGGTGACTTAAAGGGATAGTAATACTTGCAAATTACTAATCCCCATATTGTAGCTTTGTTAAAAAGAAACTTATTACCCCCAGTGTCATCTGTCAAACCCTTATGTTTGAGAGATGATAGCGCTCAAAGTTCCCCCCTCCCTCCCCCTTCCCTGACTGAACGCTGAACCAGATATCCAGTATTACTTGCATCAGGCGGCTCTGCAGCATTGCCGAGATCGTGTTAATAAAAAAGAAATCTTTCACTAAAATGGTCTTCTACGTGTGCTTGCAAACCAAGTTTCTTTTTAACAAACCTACAATATGGGGATTAGTAATTTGCAAGTATTACTATCCCTTTAAAGGAGTTAATGCTAAGTGATCATGCAATCACCTGGCATTGTAGAAAAAGGATTTGTAAATAGTGTTGAGCGAGCACCCCGATGCTCGGGTGCTCGGGTGCTCTGACCGAGCACCCCCTGAGGCTCGAGTGCTCGGCCGAGCACCCGAGCCCCATTGACTTCAATGGGGCGACACCAGGCACCCCCTGCTCTGATGAGGGGAGGGTGCCTGGTCAATGCCCCCTTCATCTCCGCTATGCCCCCTTCATCTCCGAATGCCCCCTTCATCTCCGCAATGTCCCCCTTCATCTCCGCTATGCCCGTCTTCCACAATGTCCCCCTTCATCTCCGCTATGCCCCTCTTCCACAATGTGCCCCTTCATCTCCGCTATGCCCCTCTTCCACAATGTCCCCCTTCATCTCCTCTATGGCATAGAGGAGATGAAGGGGGACATTGTGGAAGAGGGGCATAGCGGAGATGAAGGGGCACATTGTGGAAGAGGGGCATAGCGGAGATGAAGGGGGACATTGTGGAAGACGGGCATAGCGGAGATGAAGGGGGACATTGTGGAAGAGGGGCATAGAGTCTATGCCCCTCTTCCACAATGTCCCCCTTCATCTCCGCAATGCCCCCTTCATCTCCGCAATGCCCCCGTACCTCCAGTCCCTGGTGGTCCAGCGGAGCGTCTTCGGATCTGTGCCTCTTCCGGCACAGATCCCCGCCACCCGAACATGGCGGGCGAGCACATGGCGGTACTCGACGAGTACCGCCATGTGCCGAGCAGAGCGATGCTCGAGCCGATCCGAGCATCGGCCGAGCACGCTCGCTCATCACTATTTGTAAACAGGAGCTATAATGTTGTCTGAGTTCCCCCTAGCTCCTATCAACTTGGGGTTACCCTTGTTTTAAAGGGAAGAGTCTCCCCTATCTAACAAGGTATGGCATAAATTTAATTATTGCTAGAGGTTCACATAATAACTTAGAATAATCATATACTTAAACATATAGTTCATTTTATACAGATTTATGTTTTTGTTTTTTTTTGAGGTGGGTAGGCATGAAAGGTTAATATCGGGTGATTGCGTAATCACTTGATATACATGTATCCATCTAATGAATGTTAGGAGCTTGGGGGCCAAAACCCCTCAACTCCTCTCATGACAGATGTACCCTTTTTACATCTCCTCTTTCCAACAAATGTAGGCATGTAGGGGTTAATGCCAGGAGATCACATGATCAGCTCCTTTAAATGTGTGTGTCTAATATATATGTAAGGAGCTGGGGAAGGGGTCATTGCCAAATCCTATCATGACAGATGTACACTTGTTAGAAAGGGGAGATTCTCCCCTTTACAACAAGGTTAGGTAGTATGTGGTTACTACTAGGAGATCACATGATCACCACATATATAAATGTGAACATATAAAGTATGGTAGGAGCTGGGGGGGCTTTCTTTTAGATCAATCCATCCCTAACTCCTTTCATGACAGGCATAACCTTGTTGGAAGCGAAGAGTCTTCCCTTTCAAAGTTTACCATGAACAAGTTATTACCAGGTGTCCTCTAGACTGTAAGCTCTCATGAGCAAGGCCCTCTGATCCTTCTGTTCGACACATTTGATTGTACTATCTAATACCTCTGTATGTCTATTCCCAATTGTACAATGCTGCGGAATTAGTTGGCACTATATAAATAAATAATAATAATCACCTAGTATAAACATATTTATGTTTACTTTAGTGCAGGTACAGATTAGGACTCCTGGCACTGCCTACAGTATGTCAAGCCCCACCACTGTAGTACATTTTTCTCAGGCTTGCAAGAAGTGCTGAATACATTAGGAAATGCCATTGTTTTCAAACATCTTAGTACATTTGAAGTTGTGGAAGTATAAAAAAATGCATATTTTTTCCTGTACCTTTTTGTGCATCTGTCCCTTCATATGGTATGTCATCTTTTACCAATGGGATGATATTTCTCTCAGGAGAGCAGCTGCTAATGAACACAGTAGGGAATTACATCATTTTCAGAGATTTTAGTATTTGAAGGGATAGAAATATGAAAAAAATACATATTCTGGAAACATTTGAGGGCACTGAACTAAATGTAGAATGGCAAATGACCCCCTCATTTAATATAAGGGATTGTCTTCTTTCCAAAATGGTATACCTTGTCTAACATTTCTTTTTGTCTGTAGTAGTTAAAACACTTAACTGCAGATATGATATATAAAAAAGTGAGACATTGTGATCCATGAAGTTTTGTGGTCCTGGCACCCACTCATACCAGCGGGGTAACATTTTACATAATGATACCATTCTACTCAGAAGGCTTATACCTATCTAACCTAACATGGTATTCCATGTTTTTTGGTGGCTACAGTATATGTCAATGTGAAAAATGTACCTTTTTAATTGCAAATTATTAAAGAAAAACCTACTTATAAAATCATGAATTTGGGCGTTTTAGAAATGTGAGTTACAGGGATAGTAATTGTTAGATATTAAGAGGGTAGATTTTTCAACATAGAGAAAGAAAGCTCACAGCGCCAATTCACCATGACATATCCATATAATAAATACAATTTTAATGTAGTTTTAAAGCCCGTGTACACGGGCCAACACTGGCGGTGCTGCAGTCATGCTCAGTAGAGACTGCCTGCGCCGCAGCTGATACAGAATGGGGTGATTCGAAGTGGGGCACTCCAAATTCAGAATGTGGTCCTCTCTGTTCACCTTCCTGGGACCGCTTGGCCCCAGGAAGGTGAGCAGAGAGGACGACGGTCTGAATTCGGAGTGCCCCGCTCCGTATCAGCTGTGGCAAGGGCAGTCTCTACTGCGCATGACTGCAGCATGTGCAGCCGTCTCTATGGCTTCTGACAAACATGCTTAGCGAATTATAATATAGGAGATATATATATATATATATATATATATATATATATATATATATATATATATATAGCAGCTAGGAATGAGAGGGTTCTCCAGTCCCCCAAACATTAGGCCAAAACCCAAAGTGTGAACGCACACAGAAAGACAAATCAGCACTCCTCTATATAAAGAAAAATCGTGTGCCCTATATTGGGCATATATAATATTTCTTAGTAAATAAGTGCGATTTTGGTTGTATAAGCTTGCCACCCCATCAAGGTATCTCACTTTGAGGCAAGTCCTACTCTAATCCTATATAAAAATTCATTAAATTGTTTGTCAGAAGCCGTCATGCGCAGTAGAGATGGCTGCGCGCTGCAGTCATGCACACTACAGACTGCCCATGCTGTGGCTGATAAAGGAGCGGGTCCTAATTCAGACCATACTCCTTGACTATGGTCTGAATTTGGAGTACCCCGCTCCGTATCAGCCGCGGCACGGGCAGTTTCTACTGTGCATGACTGCACTGCGGCCGTTGCTGGTTGGTACCGGGGCCCGTGTACATGGGCTTTTCTACAAGTACACCTATAAAGCCCTATCTTAATAAAATTAAAATCAGAAGATCCCTGAGAAGATGTTATAATAAACGTGTTTCTAACAGTCCATGTTGTAGTGTTTCTTTTATTTTATATCTAAGTGTCCCCCTCCTGCCCCTTTTCAATACTTCATGATGCCTCCCCTCAAAGCAGCATGGATGGATCATGATGAGGGACAATCTTCTGTCAGCATAAGGAAAAACCTGACCTCCTTCATCAAGGGGGCAGGCTTTTCCTTATACTGATAGACAAAAGATGGTTTCTCATTGTGATCTGACCGGAATTCCAGACCTGAGGGGAGGCATCGTGAAGTATGGAAAAGCTGCGGGAGGAAGACACTTTAATATAAAATAAAGTGGAGACGACACTGTTATGGGCTGTTAGAAAGGTACACTTCATTACAAAAAGGTATGCTAAAGAATCAAACTTGACTTAATATCTAACCTTTACTATCCCTTTAATACTAAACTTAGCATTTCCCAGTGGAGCATAAAAATACACTCAAGGACAGTTGTTCGTCATTCACTTTACTGGCATCACAATTTTTTGTGCATTCTTGGTAACATATTTGGACATGTCAGGAGAACTCTTTAAATCAACTGTATAATTTGAAAATGCATGGTATGCTAAAAAAATGGTGTATGACATGTGAGTTGTACACCAGAATGAACCAATTTTTACTTCACTGTAAAATGCCTCACGGGGAGGGGGGTTGAAAAGGATTACAGCAAAATGTATTCTCTTATTGGGCACAGGTGAGTTAAATAAAGGGTTAGTCGTTTTGATTCAATCATCTGCCTTCAAGCAAGGAAGTCCTCCAGTCTTGTTCTTTTAGTGGTCCCTGAGGACAGGCCTGGGTACCACTGCATTTGCTGTTCAGTTGTACATTAAGGAGAGATTGATTAGAGAGAAGACAGACATCTCTCAAATGATCCTTTGCAGACACCATCAAGATACAGATTATTTTTAACATGCGTTATGCACCCATCTAGTCCTTAAGGGGTTAAAGCAGAGCACAATGCACGAAGACCATCACTGAATAGGCTTTAATATAAGTAGATCAGATCTCCATTTTTGTGCTTATGAAAATATCAGACTGCAGGACTTAAAATAAATCAGCACTACCCTTCAAGGTGTGTTCTTCATAAACGTCCTGCATGAAATGAAGATCTAGTCAAATTATTTTAAGGATGCTTTTATATGGACTTTTAAAACTACTGAGATATTGATTGACACGTCTGCAAAATAAGGGATATCCATAAACAAATGAAGACCAGTGGAGTGGGTAATGCACTGCTTCACAGTGATCTCCACACCCCTATGGTTCTCAAGAGGAGAAAACTGCTCTGAGGTTGCCAGGGCTGGATTTACACCCCAATCTCCCCTAGGCAAGGTACTCTAAGCCCCCTTAGCCCCACCCATGGCCACACCCCCATTCCTCACATGACCCCGCTCCCAAACTCATCCACTGTTTTGTGGCACAGAAAATACCTTTGTCCTTTAACAAGCAAGAACAAAAAAAGCTATAACTCCTTGGTCGCTAGAGAGATCGCCAACATTTTACAGAGCAATACGTTGCAGATTTCTCTAGCATCTAAGGGGTTAAATAATAACCTGCAAATGGGTATATTGGCTACTGCATGTACCATGAGATTGCTCTGGCCACACCCACAATTTATAATGTGGGTGGGGCCAGCACAGGTGAGGGTCCCCTCAAAATTTGGAGCAGTAGGCAGGTTCCTAGTCTGCCTTTTGGGAAATCTGACCCTGGAGGTTTCCGTACCAAGAAAGCATGCAATACTGGGGCAAATTAATTGCAGCAAAGGGAATAAATAAAAATGCTATTGATATAAATGATGCATTTAACATACCGGTGAATAAACCAGATTTGCCCAAGGGACTCTACAGGTAAGTTCACTGGTAACCCCACTCATTCCCCCACCCATTTTGCCTACTCTTTTAATTGCAAACCCCACCTTTTCTCCACCTAAACATGTCCACTCCTATTAAGCCCTACCCACAATATGATGCAAATCTCACCATTTGGACACTCTTACCTCCCAGCTCCTGTTGATACTCCTGGTCAGTGGCGTAACAATAGGGGTCGCAGGTGCAACTGGGCCCATCACTCTCAGGGGCCCGGCCGCCCCCTGCAACCCCTCGCCTGCAGCAACTTACGAAACAGGGCAGCACAGCTGATCTTCCGCCGGTTGGCACTCTAGTAATGCAGAGCGCTGGGAGATAACATAATCTCCCAGTGCTCTGCATTACTAAGAACCACGCGGGAGCTTGAGTTCCAGTCAGAGGTCTGTGCCGAATGTCACACATCGCTAGACCACCAGGGACTCGAGGTAGGAGGACGGGGGGGTCAGTAGGGCATTGTGGAAGGGGCAATGTGTAGATGGGGGCATTGTGATAGGGGCATTGTGGAGAATGAGGGACATTGTGATGGGGGTATTGTTGAAGGGGTAATGTGGAGATTGAGGGGCAGTGTGAAAGGGGCATTGTGGAGAATGAGGGGCATTGTGAAGAAAGAGGGGCATTGTGATGGGGGCATTGTGGAAGGGGCACTGTGATGGGGGCATTGTTGAAGGGGCATTGTGGAAGGGGCAATGTGGAGAATGAGGGGCATTGTGGAGATGAAGGGGCAATGTGGAGACGGGGGCATTGTTGAAGGGGCATTGTGGAAAAAGGAATGTGGAGGTGGCCAGTGTGGTTGAGGGGGGCCAATGTGGTCTGGGGGGCCCATGGCAATTCTTGCACCAGGGCCCGGTGGCTTCTAGTTACGCCTCTGCTTCCGGTGATGTGATGTGATCTTCATAGTTCTTCTTTTATGGCTTTTAACCTTTTGAATCACTGAAAGAAGAAGGGAGAAAAATCTTTGCTAGAGTTAAATAAAATAAATAGTTTACTACTAAAAAGGCCAAAGTGCTTATTGTTTTAACCCCTCAGTGATCGGCCGCGAGCGCACGCGGCCGGCACTTAACAACGGGGGTTTTTTTTTTCTACATTGTAGCGAATGACTTCCGTGACTTACCAGGTACGTCCTTTGTCACTAAGTGACATTTTTTCGTGACGTACCTGGTAAGTCACTTGTCGGGAAGGGGTTAATATGATTGGTCAGATTAGTCATGATTAAGCACAATCTTAACCCTTTGAGTGCCAGAGGGGTACACAACGCATTGCAAAGCAATGTATTGCAACCAAACTGCACAAATAGGGGATAGATAAAAATCCCCATTGATTTCAATGGACCTTTTAAGCCCTTTAATGCTATACAGATGTCCTACACGTTCCTTTAAAACCTTTCTGGCATTCAAGAGGTTAAAAGTGCAGTTTAAATCTATAGACATTTTGGCAACTTTTATTTCTCACCTGTGGTGCAATTGGTTTGCTCCAGAATTGCCCCAGTTTATATCAGCCTCACTGTGTTGTCAGACAGCATCTTGCTATCACAATCCATCTCCAGCCAGCTGGCACTCATCCACTCCTGGAAATCAGCTAGACATTTAGGCCTGATAATAGGTATCCAGTACAAATGACAAATAGATATGTGTGTCTGTATAGCGATGATAATCCAAGCTGTCCTGTCTGATAATGTCACCCAGTAGGAGCATGCACTTAGCAAATAAGAGAGGAAATAAGGCTGAGCCCCTTGACACTCCATATGGCAATGACACAAGTGCATTGGAAAATACATTCACTGTGAACTGGCAGGGAGGAGAGCTATGAACCAATCCAAAGGGTCAGATATTCAAAAGAAAATCTGAGGTAAAGTGGAGGTAACCTAACAGCATCATAGAGGAAAACGTCTATCAGTTATCTATAATCTATCTATCTATCTATGTATCTATCTATCTATCTATCTATCTATCTATCTATCTATCTATCCAGGTACTCCTCCTCTGATAATTCTCTGGTGCTGCAACAAGGCAATAATGATGAAACACTGGACGCTGCTCAAGGAAATGCATGATGAAAATATTAAAGATCTAATAATGCAGGTCAACCTTTGGACCCTATCTCATGCCTTTATCAAAAATGTTGACCTGGCTTATTAAATCCTATAATATAAAAGGCCAGAATGTTTGTCCGATGCAGTCATGAGCAGCAGAAACTGCCCAAATGCACAGAATGCTGGGAGGTGTAGGAATGCTGGGAGCATTATGCGCGTTCAGGCAGTCTCTACTGCACATGACTACATCTTGTGTGCCTCCAAGGAGGCGGTGGCAGTACGCAGAGCAGGACCGGCATCTTTACCTCACTGGACCTTGACCCGTGTAACCAGACTTTTACACTAGTTATTAAATATTTCCATCATGCATATTCTTTAACATGTTCCAGTGTTTCAGCATTTATGTATGTAATGCAACACATGCACACAGCAATGTATTGCACATCCCTTTGCCACTCAGATTGTAATTTTCAAGTAGATGCCATGTGTTTGATAAAGACTTTGGAGTGAATTCAGTTCAGAAAGGTATACTCTTGTTACTATTAAGAATAAGAAGTGGTTTAAGAAGAGTTTTCATAAAGGGGTTATAAAGAGTTAAAGCATATGAACGCATACCTGCAACTATTTACGTAAATCTCTTCTAAAAAATAACACTCTGAATACCATCCCCTCCTTTTGTTTTGAATATTCTGATTCCTTAACCCTTTGTGTGCCAGAGGGGTACCCTGTGCATTGCTTAAATTATCAGAGAATAATCCCTTTCTACACTGAATGTTTGTGCAGCCAGTTTACATGTGACAATAGTGACAGATGTATGTAAGTACCACTCTAATACATCTTCCTCACTGGACCTTATGTTCAAAACAAAAGTCTGGGGAAAATCAAATGCACCATAGTGTAGGAATAAAAAATTCCCCAAATGTAATTGATTTAAATGGGTTTTTTTAACCCCCTTGAATGCTTGAGAGGTCACCAGCTCAGACGTCTAGCATGCAAGGAGTTAAAAGTCCTATTTAAATCAATAAGAATGTTTACATTTCCCCTGTGATACAAATGGTTTGTCCCAGAGTTCCTTCACATTGAATATAAGGTGCTATATGGTGTGGAATGGGGGCAAATTCTCCCGAGAAATTGTGCACAACTTCTGTATTCCCTGCCTCTGTGCTTCCCACATTAACTTGGATTTCTTAATGCAGTGATTATCAACTCCTGCCCTCGGGACCAGAGATAGGCTTTAATCCTTTGAGTGCCAGAAAGGCATCCAGCACATTGTGCAATGCATTGGACACCTTTCTGGTATTCAAAGGGTTAAGGATATGCCTGATTGTAATTTCTGATTATTTAATTACTAGTGTAAAAGCCCGTGTGCATGGGCCAAGGTCCAGGTGATGTTAAGAGGCCGGTCCTGCTCTGCATCCTGCCACCGACGCAGTCATGCATTGTACAGACTGCCCGAAAGCACAGAATGATCCCAGCATAGAACTCCCAGCATTCTGTGCATTCGGGCAGTCTCTACTGCACATGACAGCTTCTGACAAACATCCTAGAGAATTATTATATAGGATGCACTTGGGATCTAGTAAGAATATTCTGAGAACGTGACTTTTAGGATCTGCCCTGAGGACTCACTGTCTTAGGACAAGATTCAACTAGGGGCAATAAGAGAAGCATTTCAAATATGCTGCTCTAATACTCGATAATTTACAGACAGCTTTGACTATTTATCAATGATCAGTCCTATTTCCCAGCCTTGCGTATGGAAGACAGGGAAATATGATTATAAAATGGCAAACTGTGGCCATTCTGGTGATACATACAGTATGCATATGGGGTACATGTATGTTTGTTCACCCACACTGATTAGAATGAAATTCTCCAGCCTGAAGATTACAAGTGGAATTTGCAGATCTATCTGGCCATCACTGACAAAATGATCAATGGCCGGGAGCAATCCGGTCATTGAAGAATAGGTGAATGGCTAATGTACATGTTAATTCTCTAATTTCCTTGCGTATTAAGCCATTTGCCTCTTGATGAATTACCTCATTAGAGTGTATAGATTGACTCAGATATAAATTCCCAACTATTAAGAACCCATTTCTACATATAAGCAGATTTGAGGACTACTTAATTATCTCCCCATTTGATCTGGGAACCCTGTTTTGCAAATTTGGTGTAACTGTGATTTCTATAAAATAAAATTCCGGTTCTGTGCTAGAGTTGGGATATCACCGAAAAAACCTAGAGCCAGCTCTGAACCCAAAGCATCTTTTAGATTTCTATTAACATACATGTATGCTTCTGCCTAGATTAAAATATAGTTGATAAACGGTATCAACTGTTTTATTTAACAGCTCCCTATTGAAGCCTATGGAAATTTGAAGCTAAAAACCTTTGTAAGTTTATCAACGGTAAAGGAATCCAAGCCAATTTTTGTTGTGTATGTTGAGAAAATAATAGCTAGCTTTAATCTTTTGAGTGGCAGAGGGGTAGGCAATGTATTGCAAAGCAATGCATTGCCTACCCCTCTGCCACTCAAAGGGTTAACTCTTTGAGTGACAAAGGTGGACGCCTAACACATTGCAAAGCATTGGCATTTAAAGGGTTAAGAAGATAATCTTGTTTCTAGTTTAGGACTAAGAGCATGTATCACATATAAATCTTTCTAGATCATCAGAATAGTTTTGCTACAATGTAAAATAAGATTAGCTTGCTTTTTTTAGCTATTGAACAAGTACTTTATTAAATTATTTGACCACCGGATAACACAATTTCTTCTTTTAATTTCTAGAATTCGGAATCTTGCCTCCATGGAAACACAGCAATTTGTGGAATGTTATAAGAGTCATTTGAACAGTGTCCCTTGTTACTAGGCTGTATTGAACTCGTGGGTTATAATAAAATATAATTAAGGAGTAATTAGAGCATAGCTTTATATATTAAAATGGAGATTGTCTGCGGTAATAACACCCAGTGTGGTAGTCAAGATTTATGCTAACTTTGGAAATTGTTCAGTGCCATGTATGTAACTCCATCTTGCGTAATATGTAAGTTACAAAATTTAACCAATTTGATGCTTCAGATGTTTCTAGTGCATTGCTGCATAATGCTTTGTAGACATCTCTAGCATACAAACAGCTTAAAGGGATAGTAATGTTTTACAAAAACAACAGCTCCAATTTATCTTGATAGTATTTGAGCCATAGAGAGTGTTATTTCAATACTGTAAGAGTTGTAGTTCAAGATTAATTGAATGATAAAGTTTCCCCCTCCTGCCCCTTTTACCTAGTGTAAGCCACCTCCCCTCAGATGTGGAATCTGGTCCACAGACCAGACAGCTCACAGCAAGGGACAATCTGCTTATGTGAGAATTGAAGATTGTCCCTCTCTGCAATCCACTTGGACACCACCCTGCTGCTCTGAGGTGAACAGTGTTACATCAGTAAAAGGGGAGGGAGGGGGATACTTTATCATTCAATTACTATTGAACTACAACTCTGACAGTACTGAAATAACACTCTGCATGGCCCAAATACTATGAAGATTAATTGGAGCTGCTTTTATTATGAAACATTACTATCCCTTTAAAGGGTTAATATTATGAAGCAGTATGATGTAACATCCCCAGATCTATACATGTAAAAATCTCCATACCCATGATTTTAAAGAGAACTAACACTTCAAAAATATGTAGAGATAGACAAACTTTGCTCCTCCCACAGTTTTCTTTGCATCAAAATCAGTTATAATAATGTAACCCCATCCCTATGTGGGGAGTTTACCCCATGTATTCCCCCCTACTAAAACATACACAGGGGTGTCAGTTTACTGCATGTTGTCAGTCTGTACTTGGGAGAAGAAAAGCAGATGCATTTTTTTTCTAGCTAGTGTAGGCAGACAAAGATAGGGAGCTGCAGTTGCTTGGTAGGAGTATTGGAGGCAACTAGTTGTTATCTAGGTGTGAGTGTGGAGGAAGAAGGAAGAGTTAAAAATAAATACATATATAATAAAATATAAATAAATAAATAAATAAATAAATAAATAAATACACTTTGACTAATAAGCAATAATCAAAAAGGCAAATGCGCATTTCTACCTTGACTGGCTGAGCCTGTGAATCTACTGAGACCAAGTGAGATATATAATGCAGACAGATATCATACATTCAAGATAAACAGAGAAGTACAGCATATGTTGTACAAACACACTTCTATATCTGCAACAACAAGAGGAGCACGCATATATTGACGTGTGGTGATGCTTCACCAGCTTCTGTTTAATTTGTCTTTTACTGCAAGTGCTGATGCTGATGCTGAAGCTAATAGGTCTATCCTGTACTGTACTGTACTATAAAAAAGAGTACTGTCCCATTTAAAGAGAGAGAGAAAGCTGCTGAAATTTGGACACTGGCTACTACTGTAGATACAGACAGGCAAAAAAAGGGGAGCTCAAGTTGCTTATGGTTGTAGAGCAGAGGTTCTCAACCCGTGCCCTCAGTGGCCACTAACAGGCCAGGACTTTGGAATTTCCCTGCTAGAACACAAGTGTGTTGATCAGAGGCTCATTCATATTCATTAACTCACCTGTGCTCTTAAAAGGAAATTCTCAAATCCTGGCCTGTTAGTAGCCACTGAGGGCATGGGTTGAGAACCACTGTTTAGAGTGTTGATGTGATTTGCAGACAATGATACTGATAATGACAGACAGGAACCGTCTAAAGAATTAATAAAAAGGTTTTAAATGATAGGTGACAAAGAATGATAGTGACTGGTAGTAGAGACATATACATTATTTTCAGATAGATAAAACATTGCTATCAGCTTTACTTTACAGTAAAAATAAGCACTACTATCACTGTGTATTCCAAACATGCAAGAGGAAAGGAGAAGAAGGAGTGTATGGATGCGTTGGTGGCAATAAAGTTGTACTAAAAAACTGACTATGGCCATAGTTGCTGCAGTTGTGAAATAAACTATGATGATCCTCCACCTCTTAAGGAGGCTGATAAAGTAAAATAAAAAATTCCATCACCAGTACTAGCAATAAATATTTTTAAAAACAATAAAGAATATGACTAGTCCCTTTTTAGTGTTGTTGCTGTGGCAGATAAGGATTAACAGTGAGATCAACTGCCCATCAGACAGTAACACCCCACTGCAAACTTGTAGATGACAATGCATAAATCGCCCTAAGGGGAAAAATACAAGGGAGACTTTTTCAGACTTAAAAAAACAAAACAAATATGAATTTAGTGGTTGGACGGGCTGATGCTGCTTACAATAACTTAATTATTGAAAGTGAGATATGTCCCTCCACTCTTCTTACCTTCTACTGATACAGATAAAGAGTGAGAGAGATGATGGTACGGCCAAAAATTAGCTGAAAGGAAAAGGCTCAGTCTTCCACCACTGAAAGGGAGCAATATGTCTGTATAGAAACTCATTGAGAAATTAACTGGAAAGTCTCATGCAGGACACATAAACATGCCTAAAAATACTCATTCATATCAGCCATCATCTCCATCACCACTTCCATACCCATTCAATACCCAGTCACACTCACTGTTACTGAATAAGCAGCAATACAGGACATCATCCACAAGCTAATACTAACATAAGATTTAGCAATAGTAGCAGTAGTCCTTCAAGAACTTTTCAGTCTATAGAATCTACACTATGGAGATATTTTACTTACAATCCAAAAGTTAAATATGTTGTTTTCAGGACATTTTTTTCATAACAGATTTGCAAAATTATGTTTTTAGACTGTTGATGGCTCCTAAATTGACAGATACCTGATAAATGTATCAATCCATTTAAAAATGATAAGAATTTGCTAATAGGCATTTAAAATATGTGCTGTTCCAGCTTTAACTATGGAAGCACAACAATGACCACGTGACGCACCCATAATAACCCTGACAGCATATACACTGAAATAATGATGATAATTGTCTATATTTGATAATGACATTCTACAGTGTATAATCACACCAGGCAACTATACACTGCTAATGACATGGTGATCTACACAATTAGCTGTATTCCCATTACAGACATAATTATACCCACCATTCTGCATCATGAATATGGGTGACTATACACTGATAAGCTCTACCATTGTGATTAATGTCTGTATACTCAAATAAACATATACAAACTGTACTATTTAATGGTTTGAACCCTTTTAGAGCCAGAAAGGTGCACAAAGTACTTATCTGCAATAAATTGCATATTTCTCTGGGATTCAAGGACTGAATACCAATATTCAAAGAATTACCCAGATGGCTCCGCTCTGAGCATAGTTCTCTGTGAAAGTATCTCTGGTTTTAGCCTACATGGTCAATTTATCGTATTCTGTAGTATATATCAGTGTGACATTCTAAATGCTGCAAAGCCATTTAAATTGATTAGCTTTATGAATCAATGACCCACCACTGTAAACAAAAAGTCAGACCAACTTGCTTCTCAAAAGGATTTCCAGCAGCTGATGTCTTTTATACTTCCAGGTCAACTCAGCAGGTGCACCATATTCTTCAAGGGCTGCTTTGATCGACTAGGGTTGTTTCATGGAGACATCAATAATTACAATATTTGCGTTGAAGGCTGTCTTCAAGTGATGATACCAATACCAACCAATCTTGCATCTTTACCAATTTTTTATGCCTAGGATTTGGCTTCGCATAAAGCTATGCCTAGCACATTCCTTTGAAATGTCTTACACAAGCCGATAATGATACAGGAACAGGCTGCAATTCTTTTTTTGGACCGTGGGACAAAAGCAATTCTGGAGCATCACCTAGGAAGTAGTGATGAGCGAGCACCCCAATGCTCGGGTGTTCGGGTGCTCTGACCGAGCACCCCCGGAGGCTCGAGTGCTCGGCCGAGCACCCGAGCCCCATTGAAGTCAATGGGAGGACTCGAGCATTACACCAGGCACCCCCTGCTCTGATGAGGGGAGGGTGCCTGGTCCATAGGAAAAGGGCAGAAAAGGATGGAAACACCACAGAAATGGTTCAGGGACAGCATAGGGAGGATGTCTGGATGCATCTTGGACTCCAACATCACTGCTGGGAACGATCTTTCGCCCGTAGTACGCCATTTTTACAGACTGACCGTAAAACACACAAAAAGGAAAATAAAAACGACTTTAGGCGAAAAATTGTTACCAAACAGTATTTGCTGTATATTTACTTGTATATCATCTGCAAATTCTCCCAAAAATTTCCTCGATTTTTCTGAACTGAGGCCATGATTAAGAGGGAAACGTGCGCAGAGGCAAATTCTCCCAAAAATTTCCTAGATTTTTCTGAACTGAGGCCATGATTAAGAGGGAAACGTGCGCAAAGGCAAATTCTCCCAAAAATTTCCTCGATTTTTCTGAACTGGGGCCATGATTAAGAGGGAAACGTGCGCTGAGCCGACCATCTAAAACATTATGGGTGAGGGTCTGCTGCGGAGCTGACCATCCTAAACATTATATGCGAAGGCCCGCTAGTGAGCTGACGCTATGAAACATTATATGAGAGGGCCCGCTAGAGAGCTGACCCAATAAAACATTATATGAGAAGGCCCGCTGGTGAGCTGACCTATATAAAAATTGTCAAACAGGGCATATGGAAGAGGAGGAGGATGAGAAGATTAAGAGTCAACCATATACCCGTTTTTTGGGTGGAAGGGGTGAATGGGAATACAGAGTATTCCCATCATTGTAAATAACATATATAAAGTGAGTTTATGTTCCCCCGGGGCTTTCCTCCAGTGGAGTGGAGAAGTCAGGGGAAATCCAGGCCTTGTTCATTTTTATAAGTGTCAACCTATCAGCATTGTCGGTGGAAAGGCGGATACGCTTATCTGTTATGATGCCACCAGCAGCACTAAATACCCGCTCAGACAGAACGCTGGCGGCAGGGCAGGCCAGCACCTCCAAGGCGTAGAGTGCCAGTTCATACCACGTGTCCAGCTTGGACACCCAGTAGTTGTAAGGCACAGAGGGATCATTGAGGACGCTGACACGGTCTGCTACGTACTCCTTCACCATCTTCCAAAACTTTTCCCTCCTTGTGACACTAGGCTGCGCATCAGGGTGAGGGTGCTGGCGGGGTGTCATGAAGGTGTCCCACGCCTTGGAGAGTGTTGCCCTGCCTTTGTCGGAACTGCTGTGTGCTCCCCTTTTCTCCCCTTCTCGGTTGGCCAAGGTAGCACGTACTCTGCCGCCAGCGTTGTCAGATGGAAAATTTTGGAGCAATTTTTCGACAAGAACCTTCTGGTATTGCACCATTTTGCTTGTCCTCTCCACCGGAGGAATGAGAGATGAGAAATTCTCTTTGTAGCGGGGGTCCAGAAGGGTGAACACCCAGTAATCCGTGTTGTCTAAAATGCGTATAACGCGTGGGTCACGGGAAAGGCAGCCTAACATAAAGTCAGCCATGTGTGCCAGAGTACCAACAGGCAAGATTTCGCTGTCCTCACCAGGAGGATGACTCTCAATCTCCTCATCCTCTTCTGCCCACCCACGCTGAAGAGATGGAACTAAAGTTCCATGGCTACCCTCTGTAGCGGAGGCAACCGTGTCTTCCTCCTCCTCCTCCTCCGCCTCCTCCAATTGTCGCTGAGAAGACGAAGTGAGGGTGCTCTGGCTATCACCTTGTGTAAGCTCTTCCTCCCGCATTTCCACCTCTTCCACATGCAAAGCGTCAGTTTTAATTGTGAGCAGCGAGCGTTTCAGTAGACACAGAAGTGGGATGGTTACACTGATAATAGCGTTATCGCCGCTCACCATCTGTGTCGATTCCTCAAAATTGCGTAAAACCTCACAGAGGTCTGACATCCATTCCCACTCCTCACTTCTGATTAGAGGAAGTTGAACGGAGAGGCGACGACCGTGTAACAGCTGGTACTCCACTACTGCCCTCTGCTGCTCACAAAGCCGGGCCAACATGTGGAAGGTGGAGTTCCAGCGCGTGCTCACGTCACACAGCAGCCGGTGAGCTGGCAATTGTAAGCGCTGCTGCAGCTTCAACAGGCCGGCTGAAGCTGTAGATGACTTACGGAAATGTGCACACACGCGGCGCACCTTGGTCAAGAGATCATGCACATTGGGGTAGGTTTTTAGAAATCGCTGAACCACTAAATTAAATACATGCGCTAGGCATGGTACGTGTGTGAGCTTGCCGAGCTCCAAAGCCGCCACCAAGTTACGCCCATTATCACACACAACCATGCCTGGTTGCAGGTTGAGTGGCGAGAGCCACTGATCGGTCTGGTGACTAATCCCCTGCAACAGCTCTGAGGCCGTGTGCTGTTTGTCCCCAAGGCAGATCAGCTTCAGCACGGCCTGTTGACGCTTCCCCACTGCAGTGCTACACTGCTTCCAGCTACCGGCTGATGGGGGAGTGGCGCTGCGCGCAGAGAATTCGGAGGTGGAAACGGAGGAGGAGGAGGAGGAGCCAATAATGTAGGTTCTGGCGGAAACCCTGATGGAGGTAGGGCCCGCAATCCTCGGCGTGGGTAGCACCTGTGCCATCCCAGGGTCCGAGTCGCTCCCAGCCTCCACGACATTCACCCAGTGTGCCGTCAGGGAAATGTAGCGTCCCTGGCCACAAGCACTTGTCCATGTGTCAGTCGTTAAGTGGACCTTCCCAGTAACTGCGTTGGTCAGGGCACGGGTGATGTTACGGGACACATGGTGGTGTAATGCGGGGATGGCACACCGGGAAAAGTAGTGGCGGCTGGGGACCGCGTACCGAGGGACAGCTGCTGCCATCAGGCTGCAGAAGGACTCAGTCTCCACAAGCCTAAATGGCAGCATTTCGATGGCCAGTAATTTGGAAAGGTGTGAGGTTAGTGCTATGGCCTGTGGGTGGGTGGCTGGGTATTTTCGCTTGCGCTCAAATGCCTGGGGTAACGACATTTGGATGCTGTGCTGGGACAGGGAAGTGGATGTGGTCGCTGATGGTGCTTCAGATGGTACAGGTGCAGGGCGGGAGGTATGCGGGCCTGCGCCTTCGACAGGCGATTGGCCGGCACCGAAAACAGGGGAAGAGGAGGCAGTGGTGTGGCCTGCAGACACAGATGGGCGATCCAGGCGTTCCTCCCACTTTTTACGGTGCTTGGATGCCATGTGTCGGATCATGCTGGTGGTGGTGAGGTTTCTAGTGTTCATGCCTCGGCTCATTCTGGTGTGGCACAGGTTGCAAACTACAATTCTTTTGTCGTCCGCACTTTCCTTAAAAAAAACGCCATACCGCGGAACACCTACCCCTTGGCAAGGGAGATTTACGCAAGGGGGTGCTCCGTGGAACATTTGCGGGCCGGTTTGGTGCGGTCCGCCTTCTTTCTGTAGCCACACCACTGCCTCTTCCAGCCTGTTGTGGTGCTGCAGATGGCTCACCCTCAGGACTGCTGTCATCGCTCGGCTCTATACCTTCCCAGGTGGGGTCAGTCACCTCATCGTCCACCAAGTCCTCCTCCACTTCCTCACTCTGATCATCCTCCTCATGTCTTGATCCCACCACATACTCAGTCATTGACAACTGTATAACATCCTCCTCAACAAGGTCTTGAGACAGTAATAGTGGTTGATTTAATGGCAACTGTGTCTCATCATCATCATCATCATCATCCACTACTTCCTTTGACCTTAAATGCCGTTCACATCTGTCATCTTCTTGTGATTGGGTACCCTCTAGAGGTTGTGAATCAGGGCATAAGATGTCATGTTCCTCTGCAAGCGTGCTTGGAGAGAGGGTCAAATGAAGGATTGGTGATGAGACGAGCTCCTCACTATATCCCAGTGTGGGATCACTTCTTTGACCAGACCGTCTATGGTGGGAGGAAGGATGATCAGAGTGAGGATTATGTTGACCAGACTCTTGGCTACTGAGAGTGGACTTGGTGGAAGACAGGGTGGTGCTTAACCGACTGGAAGCAGTATCAGCTGACATCCAACCGACCACCTGTTCGCAGTGGTCGGACCTCGAGAGTGATGTCCTGCGACGCCCTGTAAAATGAGACATGAAGCTAGGTATGGTGGATGTCTTTCTTTCTTGTGCTCTGGCACCAGGCACAGTTTCTCCGCGTCCTGACCCGTGCCCTGAACTATCAGGATCACGTCCACTTCCCCGTCCCTTTTTACCCGCCTTCTTCATCTTACACGGAATATGTGACTTTGATATTTTAGTTTGAAGACTTAACAGTATTTCTTCCTATTCTGCAACTGTGCAGAGTACACAGAATGTGCTGCTAAACTGCGGTGACGCACACTGAATGGAATATGTGACTTTGATATTTTAGTTTGAAGACTTAACAGTATTTCTTCCTATTCTGCAACTGTGCAGAGTACACAGAATGTGCTGCTAAACTGCGGTGACGCACACTGAATGGAATATGTGACTTTGATATTTTAGTTTGAAGACTTAACAGTATTTCTTCCTATTCTGCAACTGTGCACAGTACACAGAATATGCTGCTAAACTGCGGCGAAGCACACTGAATGGAATATGTGACTTTAATATTTTAGTTTGAAGACTTAACAGTATTTCTTCCTATTCTGCAACTGTGCAGAGTACACAGAATATGCTGCTAAACTGCGGCGAAGCACACTGAATGGAATATGTGACTTTGATATTTTAGTTTGAAGACTTAACAGTATTTCTTCCTATTCTGCAACTGTGCAGAGTACACAGAATATGCTGCTAAACTGCGGCGAAGCACACTGAATGGGATATGTGACTTTGATATTTTAGTTTGAAGACTTAACAGTATTTCTTCCTATTCTGCAACTGTGCAGAGTACACAGAATATGCTGCTAAACTGCGGCGAAGCACACTGAATGGAATATGTGACTTTGATATTTTAGTTTGAAGACTTAACAGTATTTCTTCCTATTCTGCAACTGTGCAGAGTGCACAGAATGTGCTGCTAAACTGCGGTGACGCACACTGAATGGAATATGTGACTTTGATATTTTAGTTTGAAGACTTAACAGTATTTCTTCCTATTCTGCAACTGTGCACAGTACACAGAATATGCTGCTAAACTGCGGCGAAGCACACTGAATGGAATATGTGACTTTGATATTTTAGTTTGAAGACTTAACAGTATTTCTTCCTATTCTGCAACTGTGCAGAGTACACAGAATGTGCTGCTAAACTGCGGTGACGCACACTGAATGGAATATGTGACTTTGATATTTTAGTTTGAAGACTTAACAGAATGTGCTCTAATCTGCAACTTTGCACACTAAACAGAATGTTCTCTAATCTGCAACTTTGCACACTAAACAGAATGTGCTCCAATCTGCAACTTTGCACACTAAACAGAATGTGCTCTAATCTGCAACTTTGCACACTAAACAGAATGTGCTCTAATCTGCAACTTTGCACACTAAACAGAATATATGAAATTTTTTTTTGGTTTGTTTTTTTCCCCCCACACAAAATAAACTGCTGCCCCCACACACAGTAGTCCTAAAAAGGACTTTTGGTTCTTTTTTTTCACAAATTTGCTTGTCTTCTCCCTACACTGACTTTCCCTTCCTATCCTCATCTCTCCCTGGCTAAGACTGAGCCGAACTCGCTGGTCAGGTGCTATACAGCACCAGACCACGGGTTCTGGCCAGCCAATCAGTGTAATGCCAGCAGCCAACATGGCTGCTGGCATTACACTGATGTCAGAGCCTCCCTGCACGTTTATTGGCTGCGCAGCAGCCGCAAAACGTGCGGGGAGGAGACCCGAACATGGCGGGCGAGCACATGCGGTACTCGTACGAGTACCGCCATGTGCCGAGCAGAGCGATGCTCGAGCCGATTCGAGCATCGGCCGAGCATGCTCGCTCAACACTACTAGGAAGTCATCATACTCTTCCTCTGCATCTAGAGATGTGGCTGTAAAAACATTCAGTTTCCTCTGAAAATCATTTGTAAGGTTCTGAAACTTGACACATAAAACAAGGACCTAATGAAAACTTAAATCCCATTCTGAATTGAGTCTATCAGGTATACTAGTGACTAGCTGGTATATCCAAAACATCCCCCTCTGTGCCAGGGTGGGAAAGATAGCCTGTCCCCTGTAGGCTTTGGTTACCTATTCTATGACCTGGAATCTGAAAAGATTCAGGCAGGGCTGGTGCAAGGATTTTTGCCACCCTAGGCAAAACCTCATTTTGCCGCCCCTTGGCTCCACCCCTTGTGTCCCGGCCCTTTTTGCCCCACCCCTGTATGTAAAGTGTCAGTGTGTTTGTGTTTTCCCTATATGTGTATAAGTGTGTGTGTTTCTCTGTATGTGTATCAGTGTGTCATTGCATGCGTTCGTTATATGTGCATAAGTGTGTCAATGTGTATGACTCTCTGCAGGGGTATCAGTGTGTGCACATACCTCCCAAGTGTCCCTCTTTAGGAGGGACAGTCCCTCTTTGAAACCCAAATGCCTCTGTCCCTCTTTCCCACCCTGGTGTCCCTGTGTTT
The DNA here is from genome assembly GCA_037306005.1 of Rhinophrynus dorsalis. Classification (NCBI taxonomy): domain Eukaryota; kingdom Metazoa; phylum Chordata; class Amphibia; order Anura; family Rhinophrynidae; genus Rhinophrynus; species Rhinophrynus dorsalis. The sequence goes on from CM074719.1 coordinate 159,593,325, forward strand.
AGGAGATCAAACTGTGTGGTGTGTATACAAGTTTATCACCCTTGTGTCCCTGTGTTTAGGAGATCAGACTGTGTGGTGTGTATAAAAGTGTATCACACTGATGTCCCTGTGTTTAGGAGATCAGACTGTGTAGTGTGTATATAATTGTATCACCCTGGTGTCCCTGTGTGTAGGAGATCAGACTGTGTGGTGTGTATATAAGTGTATCACCCTGGTGTCCCTGTGTTTAGGAGATCAGACTGTGTGGTGTGTATATAAGTGTATCACCCTGGTATCCCTGTGTGTAGGAGATCAGACTGTGTGGTGTGTATATAAGTGTATCACCCTGGTGTCCCTGTGTTTAGATCAGACTGTGTGGTGTGTATATAAGTGTATCACCCTGGTGTCCCTGTGTTTAGGAGATCAGACTGTGTGGTGTGTATATAAGTGTATCACCCTGGTGTCGATGTGTTTAGGAGATCAGACTGTGTGGTGTGTATGTAAGTGTATCACCCTGGTGTCCCTGCATTTAGGAGATCAGGCTATGTGGTGTGTATATAAGTGTATCACCCTGGTGTCCCTGCGTTTAGGAGATCAGACTGTGTGGTGTGTATATAAGTATATCACCCTGGTGTCCCTGCGTTTAGGAGATCAGACTGTGTGGTGTGTATACAAGTGTATCACCCTGGTGTCCCTGTGTGTAGGAGATCAGACTGTGTGGTGTGTATATGTGTATTACCCTGGTGTCCCTGCGTTTAGGAGATCAGACTGTGTAGTGTATATATAAGTGTATCACCCTGGTGTCCCTGTATTTGGGATAACAGACTGTGTGGTGTGTATAAAAGTGTATCATTCTGGTGTCCCTGTGTTTAGGAGATCAGACAGTGTGGTGTGTATGTAAGTGTATCACCCTGGTGTCCCTGTGTTTAGATCAGACTGTGTGGTGTGTATTTAAAGGGATAGTAACACTTCGTTTTAACTTTATTTTATTTTGTAGGCATTAAAAAAACATGAAGAATGATATAAGTCTTATCTCTCAAACCTTTATGGTTTATGAGATATTCACAAGCAAAGTTCCCCTCCCCGCCCCTTTTACCTAGTGTAAGCCATCTCTTCTCAGATGTGAGTCTGGTTGTATGACAGTACAGATAACAGAAGGGGACAATTTTCTTTGTATGAAAACAATGAAAGCCCTTCCCCCCTTGACAAGTTTTTCAGCTTTTTCCATTATCTTAATTGAAGATTGTCCCTCTCTGCAGTCTACCTGGGCATCTCCCTTCTTATCTGGTTGAACGGGGGGGGATACTTTGTTTGTGAATATCTCTTAAACCATAAAGGTTTCAGAGATAAGACTTATATCATTCTTCATGTTTTTTTAATGCCTACAAAATAAAATAAAGTTAAAATGAAGTATTACTATCCCTTTAAGTGTATCACATTGCTCCAAAGCAATAAAACTCACATTAATGTTTGTGTAAACTTCAATATATGTGTTTATAAATCAGTCTGCGTAAATAAAATACTTTGGTCTTGCTTTAAATCATGTACACAAAGAAGTGTCAGTAGGTCATGAAATAACCTAAAATTTCTCGGTTCAGCGTACCTACCAGCTATGTCTCTAGGAACACCACCTAAAACAAAAGTGTCCCTCTTTGGTATTTGAAATGTGTGTGCTTCGCTATATGTATATCAGTGTGACAGTGTGTTCTCTATCTGTGTATCAGTGTGTCAATTTGTATGAATGTATGTTTATGTATCAGTGTGTGTGTGTGTGCTTATCTATATGTGTATTAGTGTGACAGAGTGTGTGTTCTCTATATGTGTGTAAGTGTGTCAATTTGTATGCTTGTATGTATGTGTATTAATGTGTATGCTTATCTCTATGTGCAGGGCTTATAATTTTAAGTCCTTTGCTACTAGCCAAACCTGAAAAGTTACTCGCCACTGCAATCCAAAACATACCCACCAGGACTGAATTTCTACTCGCCAGGGCTAAATTTTCACTCGCCATTGGCTAGTGGCGAGTGTCTATGTGTATCAGTGCAGAACATCCGATTTCTGACTGAAACTTTGAGTAATACATCACTTTAATTTTGCATTCTCAAAAGTGATTATTATTTTATTTCAATATGCATATGCACGCACTTCTAAAATAGAAAAAAAATCCTTCCATTAAAAGGCAGGAGGTACCCAACATACCCTCTGGCACTCAAAGGGTTTAAATTATTGGTACAGTATTAAGTGCAGATACTGCAGGGCTATCTGTATTCTCTCTTTATTTAAAAAAAAAATAGCACTCATAATTGCCAAAGAGGTATCCAACAGATTGCAACACGATGTATTGGCTACCTCTCTGGCACTTAAAGGGTTAAATGGTGTTTTTAACCCTTATAGAGCTAGAAAGGTTTTCAACAGATTGTGAGTCCTCTGTAGCATCCAAGGGGTTAAAACTGCATTGTAATCATTGGGGATTTGTATTTTCCCACTGTGGTGCAGTTGGTTTAACCATTTGAGTGCCAAAGGGGTAGGCAACGCAATGCTAAGTAGTGCTCTGGCACATAAGGGGTTAATCCAGCTGTTTCCAGTACATCAGCCTTTGTCTCTGTCCATAGGGACATTTTGCTATGCATGTATCTGTACACCAGGGAACCCTAGCAGACCATGAGATCACACCTACGGTGAGCCTCTCATCTGAGACCAGAGATCCCCGGACATCCTTCTCCTCCCTGGGGCTCAGTCTGAACTGGCTCCTCTCCCTCCCAGAAGTCCCCTAACAATCATTAACCACACATCAGTCCCACACCACTCACCGTGTGTGAACCGCGCATGTCCTGACTCCAGACTAGTGCCCATGCCTGTAATACCTTAACTCATACACATTGCGCGTCTCCTCTATTACGGTAATTTGCTCACTGAGCATCTGGTGATTGTGCTGTGAGCGAGGAAGTACGCGGTGGCCGAGGTGCGTGCGGCTCTGCTCTGCGCCCTCAGTAGATGTGTGCCCTAGGCTGATGCCTACCTCGCCTATAGGTGGTGCTGGCCCTGGATCCAGGTCAGAATTATGTGTCAAAAAATGTTTGGCCAATGTAAAATTCTGCCAACATGTTGTTTTACATGCTGTACAAGTGATTAAAGGGAGACTGGATTTTCGAGGATACCGAATGGTAGCTTGACTTCTACCAGCATTGTTATTGTGTGATATTACAGCTAATTTGGTTCTGGCCTCCATTGCATCCATTGTGAAATGGTTCATTTTAGGACTGAAATGCAGAATCTTACTGTGGAAAACCTCCAAAGGTTTTTCAACTGTAGCTATGCTTCTTGGCAAATTTATATTTTTTGAGGTCCAGGACATGCTCCATTGTTTTGGGCAGATACGCCAACCGTCTATTACAATATCCATTAGATGGTCATTGATTGTAGGATCATACATTTTTTCTGATGCTCCACTGCTTCAGAGCTTTAGTGTACACAAGATTGTATCTGTTTGTTCCTAAAGGGAGACTGGATTTTCGAGGACACCGAATGGTAGCTTGTCTTCTACCAACATTTTTATTGTGTGATATTACAGCTAATTTGGCTCTGGCCTCCATTGCATCCACTGTGAAATTGTTGCTTTTAGGACGGAATCGCAGAATCTTACTGTGGAAAACCTCCAAAGAACCAGTATGACAAAATTTGTTTAGGTGGACTATATCTTTCAAAATTTGCTTATCTGTAACAACACTTTTTAAACTCTCAAATGGTGGATGGCCATGATGTAGCCAGAAGCCTAAGCGCTCATCTTCATGTTCACCATGAGAACATCCATGGTATAGTATTCCATCCTCCCAACAATATACGTTACAGACGTGTTTTAAAACAGACAACCATTTTTCTAGTAGCACTTCCACTTTGCCTTTGCAAGTTTTGTCACACCACCAAAGATAGTTGACTACAGGTTGTACCCAATATGCCAGATCTTTACAATGTTTTTTTTCACTTGCAGCTACTAGTTTATTTTTTAAACTTTTTGAAAAATGCCATATGTCAAATTGATGAGAGATATCACTATATTGCTACCTCATCAACTTTTTTATGCTTGCATGGCGATCCGTGGCCACCATTTGCACATCAAATTTGTCATTTAGTAGTCGTTCAGTACACAAGTGAAAGGCTTCTTTTTCTAATCCAACAGAGGATTTGTTTTTTTCAATTTGTTGAATTTCGAAATCTAATATTTTCTTTGTCTCCATCTCCATCATGGAGTATATGCAAAACTTGGCACTGTGTCCTGGACTATCAAACTGTCCATCACCAGAGACACAAAGTGCTTTATCTTTCATTTCTTCTCTAACACTATTATATTTATCACACCAGTGGAGATCTATGGATGGAAAAAGGTAATTTCTTTGATATCTATAATAATAACTTTTAGCGATTTGTTGTATTCCCAGAATCTGAAAAAAGTCATAAATCTGAAATTTGACCCACTACATAATATTGCAGCACTAACCAAATAATTACCCATGGGCACTCTGTTCCTCCGAGGTTGACTTTACCACAAATTAAATGAATGTCCGCTTATACAATAAGCATTAATAGTAAGGTATGGTCGTATAGTTTTTTTCTCTATGCTCTTCATAGGAGATGTGCAATCAGATACATATTGATAACGGACCTTGTATATTAAATTCTCAAGACAAGATTCAAAAACAATGTACTTCTTTTCCTGTCCATTATCAGTTGGGGAGGGTTCTATAGTTTCCTCTGCTTCTTGAACTTCAGACACACTGGGTCAGTATTCATCATCCACATCATTTTTTCACTTTGAGGAGTAGTAGTAGTATCCATTATTGAATAATCTCCAATAGTTGGTTCTAAAGGCATAAATGGAGAGATATGATTTTGAAATTGTGATTGAAATCCATTTGCACTATCTTGCCAGAATGAAACTTGAGGGTTTTTTTGTGGCGTGGACATTAATAAAGGTCTATGGGGTCTCCAGTTACAACATTTGTGTCTGACACTTGCTGAAGACAATTGTAATATGACAACTGGATCAGTTTGCACAGACCCATCCAATTGACATTCTTTTCTTTGTTTGTGAAGACATTGATCTCGTTCCAAGAGTAGGATTTGACTTTACGCTAACATTCTTTACAGACACATATGTTTGTGTGCTAATATTTAATCCAAAAGGTAATGCAGATGTCCCTGTTATTACACCTGAGGTGGATGGCAGCTCCTCTGTTGTCATGGATGTTCTGAACCGTTTGCCTGGTGGGCCACTTTCCATGTATTCAGTGACTGCGGATGCAAAATGTTGAAAAATGGTAGTTATAGTGTCTTTGTGCGAAACAAGTCTCGTACCTTGAATTTCATAGCTTTCTGAAGTAAAATGCCTAGAACACATTCAATACAATCTATTTTTTTCCCTTCCTGTACCTTTTGAACAAATTCTACAATGTTTCCAAAACCTTGTTTACTTTGAATCAACCATGTTTTGATGAGATTCAAATCATTGGGAAATACATGTAAAACCGCATGTGCTTCTTTCTCTTTTCTTCCTGTCCAACATGAACATCCATTGACAATGCACTTTGGCATTTTTGGTTCAATATTAGAAATCTAGATTAAAAAAAATTAAAAAAAATTAACATAACTATACTGATTTTATTTCACCATAAATCAAGAATATTTACAATAATTACAGTACATGTATTGTTAATGTTATATATAAATATATATAATAGACCGCGATGCACCCTTTTCAATAGGCGACCTGACAATCTTGCTCTGTCATGCAGCTCCACATTGTCATGTCGCCATTGTAATCCTGGCTACATGGTGAAGGATCAAAAGGATACTGCATATTACAGAGGTCTCTGCTGCATTGCTTGTGCACTGTTCATAAAGAATTTCCAGAACATTTGTAAAGAATAGAAAAACACCAGTGAAAAAGTAACTGAAACCCACAAAACAGAAATCAAAAGTATCAGAGTTTATTCATATCGCCAAAGCATAAAATAAACGGGGTTGAGAAACTGTTTAAGTATATGATGTAATATTTTAACCAGTTGAATGCAATACATTATTCACCCCTCTGGAAAGTAAAAGGGGTACTTTTCTGGCAGTAAAAGTATTAATTGTCTGTAATTAATGTAAAGTATGCTTACTGAAAAAGCTCCTTTTTTATTATTAGGTCTTTTTTATTTCAAATATTATTTGTTAAAATTTGAGATTTAAAACGTACTATCAATAAATAGATTTGGCCCGCTCCGCTCACAAGCGCTATTCTCTCCCAAGCCGATGCAAAGCACTCTGAACCCTGAGTGGTGACATGTGACCGAAAGAAGATCCGGCAAAGGGGGGAGTGCACTGCATAGGCTTCATGGTGACAATACTGCATGGCTTTGAGCTCTGATGCAGAGGAATTGTGACCCTCTAAACAACTTCTACAGTCCTGGGACTGGATTTTATTTTGGTGAAAAAGGGTGGGGATGTAGTAAAAAGGGGCGGGAGGGGACAAGTAAAACTAAAGATTTCTCAAAAACTATAGAGGTTACAGAACAGAGACAGGGATCTTTTGAATCTGATTTTTATGCTTGACGGTTAGAAGTAAAGTGAATTTGTAGCAATACTATCCCTTTAAGTGGTGAAACAGTTGATTAATGTTTTTATAGTGTAGGTTCTGATGTGGCACTTCTCATAAAATTGTTTATGGCAAAGAATATGTGCAGCTGCGACATCTACCTCCACACCTAAAAAAACAACTGTATTCAACCATGTATGGCCACTATATATATATTCTTAAAAAACCTGGTGATAGCCTTCTTCCTAAAGTATGGGCTTTTCTACTAGCAAATTGACATCCATCCTGTAAAATGTCTTTAAATTCTTCATCCCCATATAAAATGGGAAGTCTTACTGTGACTGGGAGCGATTATGATCTCCCGATGTCTGTTTGTTGGAATTGGCATATGCTATTTTCCAGCTGCCATTTTTGTATACACCTAAGGGTGTCCATGGTGGTCCAGCACCTTATAATATTGATGTACGCAGGGGAGCTCCCTGTCTTTTCTACCTTTTCTTGTTTCTACAAAATGGGAAGAAGTTCTCGTATTATACCACATTTCTTCTAATATCTGTGTCTATAATCCATGACAAAGGTAATGGTACTTGAATTGCTCACTGGTCTTTTTCATTTAGTTTTCACACGAAAAAGACCCCCAAGTCCATCCTATCTTGATTGTCCACAAAAGATTTAGCTTTATTTATTTGATTTTAAGAATAACCCTGTTCAAGTAATCTCTCGGACAAGGCATCTGCTTATTCTAAATACTTTTGTGTGTGACAAATACATTTTAAGCGAATAATCTGCCCTTTTGGAATATTATCAGTAAGGTGCCATGGATGACAGCTGTTTGCTAAAATAGACTACCCAAATGAGGCTTTCTGAATATATTTGTATTCTACCCGTTTTTATATCACCTGTTAATGTAAGATTCAAATAATCTATATGTTCTTGTTGTACTGTGTATGCAGGCCCGGACTGGCCATCGGACATACTGGGCATTTGATCGGTGGGCCGGTCTGAGGCTAGTCTGGGTGTTTAACCCCTTAGGGACCCTTGACGTACCAGGACCATCACGGTCCTTGAACTACTCAAGGACCGATGACGGTCATGGTACGTCACGTACTTTTTACTTACAGCGCTCTACCGGGAGCGCTATAAGTAAAAATAGGGCCTGAAATAGACCGCTCCAAGATCGGAGCAATCTCTTTCAAGCCCCATAGTGACTCGCCGATACACGTGACAGGTCATGTGTACCGGCGCGTCGAAGTGCCCCTATGCGGTCGTTATGGGACGGAAATGTCCCATAACCTCCGATCCTTAAGGGGTTAAAAAAAAAATTAATCATTAAATGAGTTTGGGCCGTCTTTCACTTTCTGAAAGACGGCCACCTCGTTACAAGTTTCCTGGTGGGCGGGCAATCAACGTGTGGCTGTGCAGCGCACTGCACGTGATTATAAGCTCTGCCGTTGGCCGACAGCCCAACCCTTGGGCTGCTCAAAAATAAAAATGGGCTGCTCAACCTTAAATGCTCAGGCCTATTTTTTGTCCCAGTCCGGGCCTGTGTGTATGTAAACTACAAACCACAAAAACTGGAATGAAGGTAATCAACAAAACCACTAAATAGAGATATATCACCTGATCAGATAAGTATCTAAGGATATAAATGCCCTATATGGATTTTCATCCCCAAAGACATAGAGCCACTCCCACCATCCCATAAAGAGCTTAGCGAATGATGAGGAAAACGTTGCGCCTGTCGTCCTGTTTGCATTAATTATATTTAATGTTGGTTTTTGTATCCAACACATATTTCGCAAAGTGGAATTTAGTAACAATAAACTTTATTACGAAAAAATGTATGTTACAAAACAAAAAACTCCCTCTGCTGGGTGATTTCACCTTCAAAATTATAACAACTTCTTAACTCTTTGAGTGCTAGAGGGGTACGCAAAGTTGCGCACCCTTCTAGCACTCAAAAAGTTAATGAAGCATATCCCATCTGGGAATGTACCCTTACAATGCAAAAAAGCATTACAACATATAATTTTCATAATGAATAAAATAACTTCATTGCTGCTTTAATTTAAGATATTATATGACTTTTATAGATACTTGGTTAACAGTTCAATTTTATTGCTAAGGGCCTGGCTTCTACCTTGGTGAAATCTAAATGATACTTCAGCTGTAGTGGGTATGCAACATAGTAAATTAGGCTGAAAAAAAGATAAAGTCCATCAAGTTCAACCTTTGCCTCATAACCTAGAAAACATTTAATTATGTAAGCTTCCTTGCCACCAAATTGAGTATTATTCTATTTACCAGAATTTCCTGTTTGCCTACTAATACACAGTTTAACCATGTATGTTCCCTCGTGAAAGAAATGCATCTAATCTTCTCTTAAATGCATCCATTGTATCTGCCATTACCATATCCTTGAAAAAAGAATTCCACAATTAAAGGGATAGTAATGTTTCATAATAAAAGCAGCTCTAATTAATCATCATAGTATTTGGACTTTGGAGAGTGTTATTTCAATTCTGTCAGAGTTGTAGTTCTAGAGTAATTCAATGACAAAGTATCCCCCTCCAGCCCCTTTTACTGATGTAACACTGCTCATCCAGAGCAGAAGGGAGGTGCCCAGGTAGATTGCAGAGAGGGACAATCTTCAGTTAAGATAAGGGAAAAACCTGAAAAGCTTGTCAAGGGGGGAAGGGCTTTCATTGTTTTCATCAGAATAAGAGTGTCCCCTTCTGTTATCTGTCTGGTCTATGGACTGCATTCCACATCTGAGAAGAGATGGCTTACACTAGGTAAAAGGGGCGGGAGGGGGAAGCTTTGCCTGTGAATATCTCTCAAACCATAAATGTTTGAGAGATAAGACTTATATCGTTCTTCATTTTTTTTAATGCCTACAAAATAAAATAAAGATAAAATGAAGTATTATTATCCCTTTAAATAGACATTACTGTAAAAACCCTTCCTATGCCGTAGTTGAAACCTCATTTTCTCTAACCTTAAAGGGTGGCCCCTAGTCAGGCCTTGGAATGAAAAGCTCGCCAGAGAGAGAGATCCTTGTATTTACCTTGCATATACTTATACAGTGTAACAAGATATCCTCCTAGTCGCATTTTCTCTAGAGTAAATAAATCAAGTTTGTGTAGACGTTCCTCATATGATAAGTCCTCCATTTCCTTAATAATTTCATTGCTCTTTGCTGTTCTCCCTCCACGTATAGAATATCCTTTTTCACAAGTAGCTGCTATTACTAGTTAGGAAGTTCGTAAGACCAGAGATGTGCATGTTGTGAGGCAAGCAAAAGATAGAGGCAAGGCCATAATTATTATTTGTGGAGAGAACATTCCTTCTGTTTCAGAATTATGGGATGGCCTGCAACATCCATATGCCAGTGCACATAGAGCCAATTCATATAGCATTCTCTGTTAGTTGAAATAGGTTCCAGTGGGTCAATAGGATGGATTAATTTGAAGGAAAATTGGATTTAGGCTAATATTAAAGGGACAGTAATACTTTATATAAAAAAAATATTTGTTGTAGGGTTTATGTTCCCAAATAAAACAAATGTACTCCCACTGCTGAGAGATATTTTATTAAAAAATGATGACAGCTAAAACTTGAATTTTTTAGGTGCAATATCACAGTGGCCTGAAAATCTACAATGGCGCTGTTGCTGCACCATCCTATGGAGATTTATGGTCTACAGACCAGAGCAGTCCATAGGATGGTGTAGCAACAGCGCCACTGTAAATTTTCAGGCCACTGTGATATTGCACCTAAAAAATTCAAGTTTGAGCTGTTATAATTTTTTAATAAAATATCTCTCAGCAGTGGGAGTGCCCTTGTTTTACTCAGGGGGATAAACCCTACAACATATATATTTTACATTATAAATATTACTATCCCTTTAACGTGACAAGTGCAACGTGGTAGGTCAGGATACTTTGGAGAACTGAAAAAACTGAACTGAAGGAGATTCAGTTATCTTTACTTGTAAATCTAGGGCTGATCCTGAAGCATTTTGGACCCATATAATGCCTACTTCAGCTAGGAGATATCTCCCCCATAAATTAGATCCCTTTTCCACTGGTTACAGTCACATAAAAAGGGCTATTGAAGCAAGAGTGGATTACATAATTTTGCCACTGAGGTGAGGTCTTACCAAAGATTTGTAGAGTGGCAAAATTATGTTATCCACTCTTACTTCAAAGATATTGTTTGACACTTATAAAAGCTTAGAGGAATATAAGAGTAGTGGGCAAGAAGCAGCATGCGATGCTGAGGATGACCGATGATGATGATGCAGATCTAGAATATATCCCTCCAGCATCCTCCTCTTCTTCAGATACAGATGTCGTTGAGAGTGAGAGAGATGATGACATGGGCTGATGCTCAAGCATTTGGGACCTATATAATGCCTGCTTCAGCTAAGAAATATTTCCCCCATAAATTAGATCCGTTTTATACTGGTTATGGTCACATAAAAAGGGCTATTGAAGCAAGAGTGGATAACATTATTTTGCCACTCTACAAATCGCACTGCACTGCATTTTCTAGGTGAGATGCATGTCTTTTAGTCAGCCTCATCTGCTATGTTACTATGTTAAATTATGACTCTCATAGAGAGGCAGGTAGATGAAGTGTCAAGTGCATCATAGCTGTGTGAGAAGCTGATCCTAAGCAGAGGATCAAAATTAGCTGATGCTGCCAGGCCCACCCAACTTGACTTTTATTCTGGAAAGTGAAACTCCTGGCTCAAATTGTGTTATGCTGAGTCTATCTATAATCTATATTTTATTTGCACATGGGGCAACTTAGTTGCCAAATGTACCCCTCTTGCCCAGTGTATGCGTGGCTCTGTGACTACCAGTGGAAGATTTGATCCATATCATGTGTGCAGTTTTATTTTCTTTTAAGATTGGACACATTATTATTATTATTATTATTATTATTATTATTAATAAGGAACTGTATTCAAATTATGTCATGGTATAGTGGTCTATGGTGCTACCAGATTCAGATTAGATACGAGAAGGAGAGACAATATTTATTGTTTTGGTGCACTTCACCCCACTTATTTATGTGAAAATCTAACTTTTATTGAATCACTTAAAAACACATAAGTGCACTGAAGAGAGCTGATTAAAAGTTGCAAGGCTCTCACAATAATATTAACATTTGGGAATAATCACAAAGCTCTGTAATAACAGATTCCAGGCACTCTGCTAAATTTATGCAGGCAATGGATAATCATAATGTGACTCTTTATTTAACAGAAAGGGACAAACACTTTGCCCAAAACCGCTCTCAGTAGAAAGCTAGTGCTGATTAGAACAGCTTCTGCCTTTTGGTGGTAAGAAAAAAAATAAAATAAAAACAGCTTGAATTGCATCGCAAAGTTTAGATTCATCAAGTACCAAGATGGGGAGTAATTATATTATGACTTACTATGGCCTAGAAATCATAATATAATCACACCTATGACCTGGCACCCCTCAACCTGTGGCATAAAATATATTTGTCTGCTTCCCATTCCCCCAAAGCATTTTCAGACATCAAAGGTGTACATCTGATTTACCCTTCTTATGCCTCAGCGTGCCCCTTTAGTGTCCAAATATACACACTCAAAAATGTACGCTTGTCCTCTTTGCCCATTGGTAGTCATAGAATTGTAAGCTCTATGGAATCACTAACAACTATATTTCATTTGTAAGCTCTGTGACATCACTAGTGTAACTCAATTTCATTTGCAAGCTCTGTGCATAATTAGTGTGGCTCCATATTAGTTGTAAGCTCTGTGGTATCACTATTGTAGAGCAATTTCAATTGGAAGCTGTGATATCACTTGAGTAGCACCATTTCAGTTGTAAGCTCCATGATATCATTAGTGTAGCTTCATTTAATATATAAGCTCTGTGGTAATTCTAATGTTGCACAATTTCATTTGTTAGCTCTGTGGTATCACTTGACTTATTTTTCAACATTCAGTTATTAAGTTAACAAAAACAGGGTTGACATGGACAGTTAGCTAGATTGACAGTACAAATGGGCCACTTCATTGTATTTGCCCTCCAGGCTATAGCTTGCTAGCCCTTCTGTGGATAGCACAATGACAATTCCCAGTGCTTTAAATGGGGCTAATAAACCCTTTGAATACTAGAGAGCTCTCCAAAGCATTTCTTCCCATGGCCTCCAGCAATCAAGGGGTTAAATAACTATTTAACTCAGTGATGATTTGGGGAGTTTTTAATCAGTCCTTCTTGCTGCATTTGGTTTGCTGTTGAATTTCTCCTCTTTCTTATTGAATATGCCCCTCTGTGCTACAGTGAAGACTGCTCACACAGGTGATATTTATCCATGCTTGCTATTTCTTCTTCTCCCCCTGTCTATAATAGGCTTAGCAGCAAGTACTCTTTATATGTTAATCCTGGTTTACAATTTCCTTGGAAGTCAGGAAATAGACTTCTGATCACTGTTCTTATTTCCAGAAATCTCCTCTACATATCACCTACATCTTCCAGGAGAGGCACATACTATTTATATCTCTATTAACTTATAATCACTTTAACACTCATTTATTATACCTACACCTTTGATTTATGACATCTGTTTCTATGGCAAGAGGATCTGCCACATACTAAAGTTTCTGGGAAATGTAATATATTAGATTTAACTTAAAAAAATACAAAACCTAAGGCTTGTACTGCTTCCACTGGGTCAAAACATCTATTATACGCTTTAACACTTTGATTGCAGGAAGGACCAGACTTACATCTCAGGCACATATAGGCAAGCCATCCTATGTAATCTTACCCCATCTATGGCAACTCACCCCTCTCTGCATACTATGACATAAGCCGAGCACTCCATGCTTAAAAGTTCATTTTATTAAGATACAAAAGAAATAAAATGAACTGTCGGTTACAGTCCTCTCCTCCTCACATGGAGCCATCGACCCACATGCACTGTTATCTAACAGAGAATATTCCTTAAGCTTATAGTGTTCAAGCACAAAAAGTTCCTAAAGAGATAGTAATGTTTCATAATAAAAGCAGCTCTAATTAATCATCATAGTATTTGGACTTTGGAGAGTGTTATTTCAATTCTGTCAGAGTTGTAGTTCAAGAGTAATTCAATGACAAAGTGTCCCCCTCCCACCCCTTTTACTGGTGTAACACTGTTCAGCCAGAGCAGAAGGGAGGTGCCCAGGCAGACTGCAGAGAGGGACAGTCTTCAATTAAGATAAGGGAAAAACGTGAAAAACTTGTCAATGGAGGCAGGGCTTTCATTGTTCTCATAGGAAGAAGATTGTCACCTTCTGTTATCTGTCTGGTCTGTGGACTGCATTCCACATCTGAGAAGTGATGGCTTACACTAGGTAAAAGGGGCAGGAAGGGAAACTTTGCTTGTGAATATCTCTCAAACCATAAAGGTTTGAGAGATAAGACTTATATCGTTCTTCATTTTTATTTAATGCCTACAAAATAAAATAAAGATAAAATGAAGTATTACTATCCCTTTAACCCCTTGAAATCAAGGAAGGTCTCCAATGCATTGTTTTGCACCCAAGGGGATAAATGACTAAACTGGTAAGTAAACCATTCAAAATGGAGTTGCTGTCTCTTGACATTGTAGTATTTTGTTCTGGGTGCACCCATATCTCTGAAAGTGGGAGCAGCCAGCGCAGTCTCCCACCTCTAAATCTATTACTGGGATAGAGAGGAGAGCAGCCCTGAGGTATTCAGCTGGCCAATGGGAGGTGTAATCCAACAATAGCTGACAGGACGCATACTGCCCAGACCCTGTGCTAGAAGGTGTCTAAGAGCATAAACAAAAAGCAAATCTGTATCAGAAAGCTATAAGCCTTATTCAGGAACAAAAGAGGAACAATTTTGGAGCAAACCAACTGCACACTGGAGTACATTTGAATATTCCCAAATTTAACCCCTTGAACACCAGTGCTGCCTCCAATGCATGTCTCTAACATTCAAGGGGTTAAAAGCTCCATTGAAGCATCTGGGAATTTTTTGGACTTTCAGGAAGATGTAATGCAAGATGGCTGCAGCAGATGTAAATATGCCTTCATTGAGTTTTAAAGCCCAGTGAACCAGATTAATGAGGCTCTATTAGCTTGCTGTAATCAATGGGACTACATAAATCTGTTCCTTTTGACATCACTCTCTAGATTATTACTTAGAAGATAACTTCAGTATGACACCAGGCCCTTTCATCATTGCCCCACATGATGGTGTGTGTATATCTTATAGCAGATCTGATCTCCAGAGTTTTTATCTCAGTTTTTGATTTTGTCTTGCAGATATTTCAGCTGCCTTGTAAAATGTGCTTGAGATTAATCAGATCCAACTTTCTAAGCAGTAGCACTGACATGTATCTGTAGACTGTTTATCCTATGGGCTCTCTATTATATAAGTCTTCATTACCTGAACCTGCTATCAATGGCAATAAAAGTGTCAACAAGAAAATGGGACATAATACACTCATTTTGTTTTCTCTCCACCAAAGCCCTAAATGTGGGCTAAATAACTATTTGCCAGATCCTTTTTTGAATCCTTCCCAGAACTATCAGAATGGCCTTGAGCTTGGAGCTACTCTGTTGCAGTCATGGTGGTTCTCAAAGGTAAATGAGCAGAGGCCATTTCCATCCTGTAGGCATATGGTCTAAAATGGCCTAAATGACCATATGCTGGCAAAATGCCCCAGGTCCATCTAGACCCCGGGGAATCTATTTGTTGATGGCTTCATATGTGACCCTTACCTGAGCTACTCAGATAAGAGGGTTACTTATTCTACTATGAAAGATCCACCATGGCTCTGCATGGTTTTTGATACTTTGATTGCAAGATTGAACCAAGCCCTTTTCCCACTGTGAATCATGTTTAAAATTATGTTTTTTTAATGGACAGAACACCCAGTTAATGATAAGATTTTGCCTCCACTCTGGACTGATCCTATGATTACGATTTCACTCATACCACTTACAACTCTAAATGCTTCATATAGCAACTGACTGGTTACCAGCTTCAAGTTACCCCACATGTCCCCCTGGAGGTCCAGAAACTTACTGTCTGAAACCACCCAATGCTGGCAATCACTAGTATACAATGGCTAATCCTATTTCCCCTTTCCCATTATCTCCCCTAGACAGTCCTATCAGACTGGGTCACCCTCCTTGTGAGTAAACTGTCAGGGAGGGCAGTAGAGGCATACCAGGCTGTGCCTGCAGAGCACTGTACGGGCTATGAGCGAGTCATGGAACGACTCCTCAGCCGGTATGCCATCACCCTGAAGGCTCATCGCCTAAAGTTTCGCAGCCTACAGAGGAAAGAAGGACATCCTTTTACGGATTGGCGCTGTGAGTTTTCTGTTTCTTTTGCTTTTGCACTTTTTCTCCTTTCTCATTCTAGCTGCTTTGTCACTATTACTTTAATTTCAAAATAAAAAATGTTACATCTAAATATGTATTTGCACATTTGCTACCACTTGCATTGGGGTTTTTAAAGGCAAGGTTTTGGCCTGGTGTTCTGGGCTGTCTGACCTATGCTAAATGCAGTCTAGGCTTTGTGCAAACCCCATGTGACCTGTGGGGGTGGGTGGAGAAGCAATATAAAGGGGAGTGAGAGCTCCAGTCCTCTAGCTAGATGCCCACACCCTGCAGGCCGCTGAAGGTGAGTCCTAACATGAATGTATTTGAAACTGTTTTTAAATGTGCTAAATGTTTTTAAATACTCCCTATGCGTTATTACAAGAATTCTTAGGGGCATTTTAACCTAGATAGGAATAATTGTATGAAAGGTTAGGTACTCGCCTGATATTGGGGAGCCTTGACGTTGGCAGGCGGGCTTAGACATAATTTGGCCAATCTATGCAACGAAGACCCCAAAATTTGTTAAAGTGGTATGATATATGCTTTACACAGGGTTCTCATTTGGGTAATTTATATGGAAGAGCGCAGAGTTGTTTTGTTTTGGGCTTTCACGGATTGGGTCCATCAAATGTCGAGGGCCGCAGAGAGCTAGATGGCCAGTTGTCAGGCTTTCACCTTGGCAGATGCCTTGCAGCTCATCCTCCTAGAACAGTTTTACAACCATTCTAAGGTAGCGGTCCGAGAGTGGGTTCGGGACCGATGATCCCACATGGTGGATCAAGCCACTGTACTGGCAGACCAGTATCTGGACTCCAGAAGGTCAGGACAACCTGAGCCCCGACCAACCGCCCGAGCCTTCCCGGCACCTACCAGAGATATGGGGCTGGCGCTGCTGTACCATCCCCCTCCTTTGCCCTCCAGACCTCCATCCAGTGCAATTTCCCAGAGGTCGAGGATCCGGTGCTACCAAGTGAGGCACGTTAGGAGTGATTGCCCCAAGAATATCCCCCAGAACACCTGGGCCCGACAGCCCCTTGGACCTTCCCAGGTGCCGGAACCTGCCTGAAAGCAGAGACCTCCACTACAGCCAGCGGATGGAGTGAAAAGGATTTTGGGGTGCTACAGGAGGTGTACCCTGTTCAAGCCACCATGGCTGACAACTCCTTCACCATCATCAGGTGGTATTGGTCAAGGGCCGCCCAGCACATGGCCTCTTGGACAGCGGGGCCACCATCACCCTGGTACAAACCCAACTAGTTGCTCCAGCAGAACGAAGGGGGCGATCCGAAGCGATACGAGTGGCCAGAGACACTGTGTGTGGATCCCTACGGCTCACGTCTATCTGGACTGGGGGGTGGGGGCCCGAGATGTTGGGGTGGTGCAAATCCTACTGGCGGAAGTTTTACTGGGAAATGATCTGGATTGCTTGACTTCCTCCTTCCTTGTGGATTCACCCCTGGAGGCTTGTCCTGTGACCACCCAGCAGCAAGAGCAGAAAGCAGCTCTGTTGCCCCTGCCCTGAGGAGTGTTACCAATATCCTTCCTTGTGGCTCTTTCATCCCTGCCCTGGAGAGTGGGACCACTGTCCTCTCCAGCAACTCTGTCACCCCTGCCCTGGGGAGTGGGACCAACGTCATCCCTAGAGGCTCTGTCACCCCTGTCCAGGAGAGTGGGACCACTGTCCTCTCCAGCGGCTCTGTCGCCCCTGCCCTGGGGATTGGGATAAATGTCCTTCCCAGAGGCTCTGTTATCCCTGCCCTGGGGAGTGGGACCCAGGTCTTCCCCAGAGGCTCTGATACCCCATGCTTGGTGAGAGGGAGTGTGATCCTCACCAGCCCCTCTGTTGCCCCTGCCGTGGTGAGTGGGAACAAGGTCCTCACCAGTGGCTCTGTCTCCCCTGCCCCAGGGAGTGGGACCAATGTCCTCTCCAGAGGCCCTGTCGCTCCAGCCACCCTGCCTACTCTCCCGCGGCTGAGAGGACTCCAGGGAGAAGGCCCATTTGGCACTTCTCCCCAGCAGCAGTTATATTTTAAGGGAGAGGCAGAGGTCAGCTGGGTGAGTGCTGCTCTTGCATGGGCAACTGCTGTGGGTTACCTGTTTGGGGCTGACATTGGGAAGCTGGATGTACTGACTAACTTCGGAGTCCATCAGTCTGAGGTCTCCCCCGGTGTTAGTCTCCTTACTAAGGGGGAGAAATGTCACGGAAACCACCAGGCCCTTGGCTCCTGGAGGGGCCTGGGGGCCAGCCCCCTTCTCACAGACTATGGATCTGGCCCTGGAATGGGGTATAGTATCCCCGTAAGACTGAGTCCCTACCCCTGCCAAGGAGGGTAATTGTCCCCTTTCCCCTGGTTCCTCTTTTTTGCCAGTGAACTCTTTTCCCACCCTTATCAGGCCCGGGGACCCCAGAACCCCAAAAATGCAAGAGTGAATCATGCAAAACATACTCCTACTGGGAACAGCTCCTTTTGTGCCCATGTTTACCCTTCCCATTGTATGCACCTCAACCCTCTGTATCCCAAATGTATATATCTATTGTCCCATTGTATAGTTAATTCATTCATGGTCCCATTGTATCCTGTCACCACCTACTCATTGTTCCATTACACAGTATATTTACACTCCCATTGTATTAATTGTACTCAATGTTTCTACACTCCTGTGTCTTCCCCAAATCATTGACCCTTTGCATAGATGTGTATTCCCATTGTACTATTATCCTCCAGTTATGAATAAAACATTTCCATGTGTTGAAATAAACTTTAGTGCTTGTATTACCTCCACTGGTGTTGCCTGGTGCATGTTGTAAAGCTTGCTGTATCCAGAGTGTGTTCACCCTACACTGAGTCTTGCCTAAGTGACTGGGTGAATGGAGCTATGATCCTGTTTCCTGGCTGGTGGAATTCCTAAGTGTCGCCCTGGGCTAAGGAACCACAGTTTTGGAGGAGCTACTCTGAGTACGGGCATCCGTCACACCCACCATTACTTCTTACCATTTCCTGGCTAAACTGTGGAAATTCTCATTTGTCCCCTTGATGCAGCTGGTTCACTCCCGGATCTCTAATTTCCTGAATATTGTCCCATGGGTGCTCTTTGAGTAAAGGAGAAAAGCTCTTTTACATTAAGATTTTCTAAATCAAAGGATAAAGTGTGTTAAAATTACCTCACATTTTAAATATTTTGCATTCCTTAATCTATCCTATTCCACCGCACCTGAACTTACTTTTTTATTTATTATTTCTTTTCAATGTATTTTGCCCTTAAAATGCTAGAGACAGAGGTATCCATTGAATTACTTTACCCCTTAACGACCAGTGACATGCCAGGATCATCACCGTTATATGTGCCTTAAAGGGATAGTAATGGATCATTTTAACTAAATTTAATATTGCAGACATTAAAACAATAAAGTCATTGATGCCAGTCCGATCTGACAGCAGGAGATTCTGGTCCTGGGACCGGCAGGCGGAATAGCGCAGTCTAAAAACAAATACTTCATTGGAAGGGTCTACAAAGTGTGCTTGCAAACCAGGCACACTTTGTAGTGTAGTGTGAAGTATATGTTTTTAGATTGCGCTATTTCGGCTCTGCTGAAGAGCTGCCGGCTGGTCAAATGACTGGAATCTGCTGCTGTCAGAGGGCAGACTTCTGTGAAACAGCCTGGAGAGGGGGACTTTGTAATCATATATCTTTCAAACTATAAATGTTTGAGAGATCAGACTGGCATCAATTACTTTATTTTGTTAATATCTACAATTCAGTTTTATTAAAATGATTAATTACTATCCCTTTAAGGACTAGTGACAGTCCTGGCACTTCATGGGTTAATTGATCGCAGGATCTCTGGGTGGGCGGGTGTGCTGTGCTCATGCTGGGTGGCTGAAACTGACAGTCAGTTTAACCCCTTAAGGACCGGCCACGCACGCAAGCGGCCTGCACTTAAGGACCACAGACCATTATTTTTTTTTTTTTTGCGATCCGATTCAGGGCTCCCGAACAGCATGCAGCCATGTGGGGAGCCCTGAATTCCATGACGTACATGTATGTCCTTGGTCCTTTACGTACATACACCCCGTGACGTACATGTACATCATGGATCATTAAGGGGTTAAGGCATTCCCTGTTTTGGCAGTACATGTGATCACTGCTACAGCAATCACATGTACTGGCTGAGTCAATGACAAATGCAATGTATTCTGTATATTGCCATAGTCACTGTTCTGTGCTTTCCTCGCTATGGTAGTAAGAAAGAGAGAAACATAAAATAAAATACAACTGTCCAATTAGGGGGACAATTTTAATAAAACTGCTTTTGCTGGGGGCAGGATTGTGTAGGTCACTTTATGACCTACTGGTACCTCTTTATTTAAAGGGACAGTAAAGTCCCCCCAAAAAATAACCAGTTTTGTAGACTTAAAAAAAAAATAAATACTCTAAATCCGATCTCTCAAACTGCTATGGTTTGAGAGATATAGGGATTCAAAATTCACCCTCTCTCCCTTTCTCCTGACGTCAGAGTCTAGCTGACAGCAGGAGATCCCGGTCAGGGGACCGACAGGCAGCTCTGCAGCAGAGCCAAGATTACGTTTCCTATAAAGGATTCATTCACTGGAAATGTCTACAAAGTGTGCTTGCAAACCAGGCACACTTTGTAGATCTTTCCAATGAATGAATTCTTTATAGATAACAGTACATGTGATCACTGCTACAGCGATCACATGTACTGATTGAGTCAATGACAAATGCAATGTATTCTGTATATTGCAATAGTCACTGTTCTGTGCTTTCCTCGCTATGGTAGTAAGAAAGAGAGAAACATAAAATAAAATACAACTGGCCAATTAGGGGGACAATTTTAATAAAACTGCTTTTGCTGGGGGCAGGATTGTGTAGGTCACTTTATGACCTACTGGTACCTCTTTATTTAAAGGGACAGTAAAGTCCCCCCCAAAAATAACCAGTTTTGTAGACTTAAAAAAAAATGCTCTAAATCCGATCTCTCAAACTGCTATGGTTTGAGAGATATAGGGATTCGAAATTCGCCCCTCTCTCCCTTTCTCCTGACGTCAGAGTCTAGCTGACAGCAGGAGATCCCGGTCAGGGGACCGACAGGCAGCTCTGCAGCAGAGCCAAGATTGCGTTTCCTATAAAGGATTCATTCACTGGAAATGTCTACAAAGTGTGCTTGCAAACCAGGCACACTTTGTAGATCTTTCCAATGAATGAATTCTTTATAGATAACACAATCTCGGCTCTGCTGCAGAGCCTCCTCAAGCCGTACAACTGGATTCTCCTGCTGTCAGCTTTAAGCTGATATCAGGAGAAGAGGAGGGAGGGGGGACCTTTGAATACCTACATCTCTCAAACCATAGCGGTTTGAGAGATAGGGTTTGGAGCATTTTTTTTTTTTTTTTTAAAGTCTACAAAACTGGATTTTTTGGGGGGGACATTACTGTCCCTTTAAGCATACAAATTATTTAATGCAATCCCAATGTATTATATCTACACAATCTAATTTACAAACATACTAAACAAGCATTAAATGTGAATTTTATTGCTGTGGATCAATGTAATACACCTCTATACACACCACAAAGTCTAATCTGCAAAAAAGTCAGACACCAGGGTGGGAAAGAGGGACTTGGCGATTTTAACCCCAGAGAGAGACAGTACACCTGTAAAACCAGACATTGGGCAGGTATGAATGACCATTCAAACCTTTCATCCAGTCTCCATTAAAAAATATTAACCAGTTCAACACAAATTATCACAGGATAACTGAATTTTTTTTATTATTAACAAATAAAATAGTGGGTTATTCATATAAATGTGGCATCAAAACAAAGCCCTACTTGTGCTTAAAAAAAGGTATATAATTTGTGTGGGTGTACTAAAACAAATTGTTTCTTTATTATTAACAAATAAAATAGTGGGTTATTCATATAAATGTGGCATGAAAAGAAAGCCCTACTTGTGCTTAAAAAAAGTATATAATTTGTGTGGGTGTACTAAAAGAATTAGAGGAAAAATGTGGCTGAGCAAAGGCATATTCTAAAAGGTCAAAATTGCTCCGGTCCTTAAATGCAAACCACCCCTGATCCACCTGGTCCTTAAGGGGTTAAAATACATTGAAGAAATCTCTACCATATATGGTATTAAAGCGGAACTTTCAGGTAGTAATAAGTCGCCCTTCAATAATTAAACATATTGCGACTAGAATCTTAAAGGGATAGTAATGTTTCATAATAAAAGCAGCTCTAATTAATCATCATAGTATTTGGACTTTGGAAAGTGTTATTTCAATTATGTCAGAGTTGTAGTTCAAGAGTAATTCAATGATAAAGTGTCCCCCTCCCGCCCCTTTTACTGATGTAACACTGCTCAGCCAAAGCAGAAGGGAGGTGCCCAGGTAGACTGCAGAGAGGGACAATCTTCAATTAAGATAAGGGAAAAACCTGAAAAACTTGTCAAGGGGGGCAGGGCTTTCATTGTTCTCATAGGCAGAAGATTGTCCCCTGCTGTTATCTGTCTGGTCTATGGACTGCATTCCACATCTTAGAAGAGATGGCTTACACTAGGTAAAAAGGGCAGGAGGGGAAACTTTGCTTGTGAATATCTCTCAAACAATAAAGGTTTGAGAAATAAGACTTATATCGTTCTTCATGTTTGTTTAATGCCTACAAAATAAAATAAAGATAAAATGAAGTATTACTATACCTTTAATACATGTATTACCTCTCTAAAATGCCACATTCTAAAGAAATCTTTAATCTTCTGAGACCGGAAGCCAGGCACCAGCACAGACATCTTGTCTGCGCACCTGTACTGTCAGACCCGGTCTCCTCTAACAAGCATTGCACTGTGCCACAAGGTAACCGGAAGGGACTGGTGAAGGCGCACAGATGGCACTAACCTGGCCCACAGTCTCCGAAGATTAAGGATTTTGTTAGAATGTGGCACTTTAGAGAGGTAATACATGTATTGTGATGCTAGTCGCCATATGTTTAATTATTGAAGGGCGACTTATTACTACCTGAAAGTTCAGCTTTAAAGAAAAATAATAAAGACTGCCATATAATGTTATAATAAATATTATTAGACAAGCATGAGAATGTGTCCAATGGCTTTGTGAAAATGACCTTAAAAATGAATTGACAATAAATAGGTTGACTATTATAAGTCCTGATAGGAGACAATGATAGTAGCATAATATGCCGTATTTCCCAGCACTGCTGAATAAATAGTTTAATATTGTAACAAAAGAAAAGGGAGAAACATGAGGGGATGACCCTTGTGCAGTTTTGCAAAACTCTCATTACCACCACCTTATACAAGTCTTGTTCTGAGTCTCACATTGAACATGGCTGAGGTATTTTAAATATATAATCCTCAGCATATTACACTTGTTACCTCACTTCAAGCAAAAGATGGATCACTCCGCTGAATCAAAGGGCAGCGCTTTTCATACACTCCCTCTCCAAAAGTGGTAATACATACCTAACATAGGAGGAGCCCAATAGTGTTTTATTGTTCCAACAATCAGTATGTAATAAAATAAATCATGCACTAACATTCTTAGTTGGACAGAAACGGATAATTGTGACAAGTTCACATATGGAGAAAATCACCTACCTCCATTCAGGAAGCTGCCAATTCAGGAACCCACAGCCCATCTCTATTTGTAATATGACCAAAAAAAATTATTAAAAATATGCAATCATAAAGAGATAAAATAATATAATTGAGAGTGGCTGTGTGTTCCTGATTTGGCAGTTCCCTGAATGGCGACAGGTGAATTTCTCCATATATGAGCTTGCCAGAATTTTCTGTTTCTGACCAACTAAGAATGTCAGTGCATTATTTATATTATTTTACTACATTCTGATTGTGGGACTGATGAAGGACTATTGGGCTCCTCTTCTTATCAATTTAGTATTGTGATATACCATCCCATCATCTTGCCCTCAGCACTGGCAAATGCACTTAGTTATCAAATTTCATATGGACAGATTTATGAATGTAAAAGACAAAGGGAATGTGAATGTTTTTCGAATAATCAGTAAAAAAAGATGGCTGAAGTGCTCCCTCACTGTGCCTTTCTCCTATATAGTAAGTCAGAGATACCACGTAAGAACATAGATGAAAATTGTCCCATTAAAGGAATAGCAAAGTCTTCTTTTTTGTAGTATATATTAATACATTTAAGACACTGGTTTTCTTTGTCTTTAAATGGGTAATTGTACCAGATATTTCAGTTCTTCCTTAAAGTACGAGCTCTAGTGATGGGTGAAAAGCCTGGTTTTGTTTTTTGTTGTTTTATATGTGTTTTTTGTGGAAAAAATGTGCTACTTTTTGTCTCTTAAATTTTCATGCATAAAAAAATACATCAAATTTCTGCCTTATCATTACTGCCAATAATTAATCACTAGAACGTTGCTGGTTTCTATGGCAATGAGAATTCCCGATATAATACTGGGGTCAGACTCAGTATGTGTGGGTCTGTGGCTTCCAGTGCAGTGGGAGAATACTGGAGGGCCAGTATGTGTGTTTTCTGACTACCAGTGGTGAGAGATTGGGGGGTCAGTATATGTGGTTCTATGGCTACAAGTGCAGTGGGACAAGATGGAAAGGTCACTTTTCCTAGGAATTCCTATTCATGGTAAATGTGCAATTTTTCACGTGCTTTACTTTTGTGGAGAAATGTTTTGCCCATCTCTAATGAGCTCATTCAGCTCGTAGACATCAAATAACTTTCATTCTTTAAAAAAAAAAAAAAAAAAAAAGCTTTTCTGTTTAGAATGAGTACTAGGGATACCTGTTTTCTTTTTGACCACATATGTATATACAATAGATCATAATAGGTGTGTGTGTGTGTGTGTGTGTGTGTGTGTGTGTGTGTGTGTGTGTGTGTGTGTGTGTGTGTGTGTGTGTGTGTGTGTGTGTGTGTGTGTGTGTGTGTGTGTGTGTGTGTGTGTGTGTGTGTGTGTGTGTGTGTGTGTGCGCTCCACTTGCACCAGCTGTGATTATGATCCTTTTGCGGTTAGATTTAAGTCTTACACTTTTAAAGGTGCAGGCAGAGGGAATATATTAATAAAACTGGAAAGTTGATGGAAGAGAAGAACTGAAATTGCTGCTACAAGGTTAGTAAATAGAATTATGGAAAAAAGAACACCTTTAGGTAAAATAAAAGAATATCTGTTCAAATATGAAAATTAATTAAAGGGATAGTAATGTTTCATAATAAAAGCAGCTCTAATTAATCATCATAGTATTTGGACTTTGGAGAGTGTTATTTCAATTCTGTCAGAGTTGTAGTTCAAGAGTAATTCAATGACAAAGTATCCCCCTCCCGCCCCTTTTATTTATGTAACACTGTTCAGCCAGAGCAGAAGGGAGGTGCCCAGGTAGATTGCAGAGAGGGACAATCTTCAATTAAGATAAGGGAAAAACCTGAAAAACTGGTCAAGGTGGGCAGGGCTTTCATTGTTCTGATAGGAAGAATATTGTCCCCTGCTGTTATCTGTCTGGTCTATGGACTGCATTCCACATCTGAGAAGAGATTGCTTACACTAGGTAAAAGGGGCGGGAGGGGAAACCTTGCTTGTGAATATCTCTCAAACCATAAATGTTTGAGAGATAAGACTTATATCGTTCTTCATGTTTTTTTAATGCCTACAAAAAATAAACAAAGTATTACTATCTCGTTAAGACCTCTTAAAATAAAAGATTATTATTTCTTGAAAGAAACACTAATGCAAAATTCCACTTAAAGGGGATGTGTCAGCTATATACAGCATAGCCTAAACAGTTAGGCTACATGTCGAATAGTACTAAAACGTTATTCATTTTTTTAAAGTTTTAATTGCTGTAAATTTAACTTACAAAGTCTGTCCCCCATCTACTTCCGCATGCACTGCGATTCACTGCAGTTACCTGCTCTGTAACCGGAGACTGATTCTCTGCCTCTTCTCTCCTACCTCCAGGCTTCTGTCTGGAAAGTTGGAGCTATCTGATTGGCTATATATGGATCTCTGCCAATGAGAGTGCTCCATCTTACAGACAGGATCCTTTGTCATCAGAGGAGGGAGGAGAGCAGAGTCAGAGCGTCGGGCTGCAGTCTATGCGGAAGTAGCTGCAACCCAGACTTCCTAAGTTAAATTTACAGGAATTAAAACTTAAAAAAATAAATAAATAACGTTTTAGTACTATTCGATATATAGCCTAACTAATGTATTTAGGCTATGTTATATATAGCTGATACATCCACTTTAAATAAAAGAGGATGCTATTGTATTCAGAACTACAGTCACAAAGTATTCCATAACTTGAAGGAACTTTAAGGAGCAGTAAACATTTTTTATGGGAAACAATATGTTATAGACCTTTTCCTACTGAGTAAGTCAAAGGTAATCACACTGTACGGAGATATGCATTCAAGATTTTTTGTTGTTCAAACTGTTAGAAAAAGCACTATAGGAGTCCAAAAAGAGTTTCTTACAGTCGACTTGATGGGAAGGCGTGAGTCATAGACTATGGCTCTCCACAGTAAGTGACAGCAACAGCACCACCTGGGGACCACAACAGAAAATTGCAGTTTAAAGTTTAAAAAAAAGAGAAACGTTCGAACTACAATAATCTTTGAATGAAATATCTCCCAGATGTAAGAGTGCCCTTGTTTTTCTCGGCAGGAAAAGCTTATATTTTTCATAAAACTAAATTTACTGCTTCTTTAAGATTTATGAAAGTGCAAGCACTGTTTTTCGCATTACTCCCCAGTGTGTCTCACACAATAAAATATAGAAGTGAGCAGGAAGTGAGGCATCCAAAGGAAAACTGATTGCCCTCGCCTGCTGAAAAGCAACACATGCAAAATGCTAAATCTTGGTTTCTGTCAAGGTAAGGACATATTCAAGCCAAAGTATGTGAGAAGCTCTGAGGTCAGACAAAAGCAAATATATTGTTTGATCTGCGGCTAGTCAACACTCAGAAACATTCCATTTTAGCTTTCTAGCACCATTACAGAGGTGAAATTTGCATGTACATATTAAACTAATAAAAAAGGGCAGTGCAGATAAAAAAATTATAAACAAGTCCCCCCCCCCCCCGCATAGAAATACCTGCCAACCCCAGACATACCTTTTGCCCTAATGGGTCTCATCAGTGAGGTACACTGGTTTCCCTAGGCACTGACAGCAAGGAGTCCACCTCTGGACTACCCTTCACCCTTAGGGACACACTATAAACGTTTTCAAAATCAAGAAAAAGCACTGCTCCATAGCATCACATTTTATTTTTTTGTGACATTACAGAAGAGAAAGTTCCTCTAATCCTTTATTTGCCAACACACTTCTTTGCAACATCCCTCTGGTACTCAAAGGGCTATATATCTCATTTGCAGCATGAGACACAAATTATGCAGAAGGATGAACTGAACATCAGCACAATACTGCACACAAAAAATCTCCATTTTATTGATCTGACGTGGTACCTCCCAGACTGCGTTGATGAAAAACACTATGATGTCACTAAGCAGTGCAAGGAAATATATACAGATCTGGATGATTTTTCTCTGCAGAAAGATTTAGATAAGCTGAGTAAATGGTAAAAAAAGTGGCAGATGAAATTTAATGTAGATAAATGAAGAGAAGAAGAAAAAGGGTGCAGGCCCTCTAAGAGCTAACACTGTATTAAATTAAAATAATGGACCACTTGTATCCCATGCACTCACCAGATACCAGATATAAACAAGTTTGTACCCTCAATTGGTGGCAAGTATAATAATCAGAGCCGGCAATCTTGTCTCTCTTTTTATTACTATTACGAGACCCAAAGCATTTCATGCTGGAACAGCACTTCATCAGGAGATTTAATGCAACACAAAATCATAAAATATTTCAGCAACTTTTCTGGCACTTGAAAGCATTAAATTTGTACTGGACACACATAATGAAATATTGATAACATTATAGAAAGTGAAAGTTCCACTTTAAAGGACAGTAAAGTCTATTGATAATAAAAGCTAATATTGTAGCTATTAAAATAATAAACTAAACAATATAAGTCCTATATCTCAGACCTTTATGGGTTGAGAGATATAGGAAGATAAAGTTCCCCCTCCCACTTCTGTGACGTGACCTGTAAAGCCAGTTGC
The DNA here is from genome assembly GCA_037306005.1 of Rhinophrynus dorsalis. Classification (NCBI taxonomy): domain Eukaryota; kingdom Metazoa; phylum Chordata; class Amphibia; order Anura; family Rhinophrynidae; genus Rhinophrynus; species Rhinophrynus dorsalis. The sequence goes on from CM074719.1 coordinate 159,621,414, forward strand.
AGGATATCCTGGTCCCAGGACCAGACGGAGGCTCTTCAGCAGAGCCAAAATGGCGTGATAAGGAAACAAATACAGGCACACTTTGTAGACCGCTCCAATGAAGTGTTTGTTTCACGATCCTGCTATTTCAGCTCTGCTGAAGAGCCTTGTCTGGTCGCACGACCAGAATCTCAGGCTGACAGCTTTACAGCTCATATCACAGAAGGGGGAGGGAGAGAGGACCTTTATCTTCCTATATCTCTCAAACCATAAAGGTTTGAGAGATAGGACTTGCATGGTTTAGTTTATTATTTTAATAGCTACAATATTAGCTTTTATTATCAACTAGTGTAAAAGCCCGTGTACACGAGCCAAGGTCCGGGTGATGTTAACCCTTTGAGTGCCAGAGGGGTACGCAACACATTGATTTGCAATGCATTGCGTACCCCACTGGCACTCAAAGGGTTAAGAGGCCGGTCCTGCTCTGCATCCTGCCGCCGACGCAGTCATGAACTGTAAAGACTGCCCGAAAGCACAGAATGCTCCCAGCACAGAACTCCCAGCATTCTGTGCGTTCAGGCAGTCTCTATTGCGCATGACGGCTTCTGACAAACATCGTAGCAAATTGATGATATGGTACTCACAGATGTGATGTTCAGAAATTAATCTGACAAAACCAGCAGGTAGAGATAGTCACCTGTTCCCACTCAGGTAGTGTTAAAGGTTCTGCTATATCCAACTGACATTTTTTGGAGTGGCCCTCTTCTGCCAACTGACAGCCTATAGTCATGTGTATATCAAACCTGACTGTGGATTATGTGTTGATCTATTTAATGTTTCAATGAATGTGTATTCAATTGGTCTTATTTGATCTTCATGTCAGCTTGTCGATGCAAATTCGGTGGGCACCCAAAGGCTTACTACACATCCGTTGGTTCATGGTGAGTTGAATCTACCTATTTAAATGTAGATTTTAATTTGAACTACACATGCTGTGTTGCTTTTATATGATTTCTTGGCATTCTGTGCTTATGTTTAGACCCTCGGCAGTATCCATCGGATGAGGCGTGTGCTAAGCCTGTTAACCAATCCTCTATATAATAAAACATTAGGATGTTTGTCTGAAGCCGTCATGCGCAGTATAGACTGCCTGCACTGCTTTCATGCACAGTACAGACTGCCCAAAGGCGCTAGCCAAAGAAACAATATGAGCGGGCCGTTCTGAATTCGGACCGGACTCCTCTCTCTGCGCACCTTCCTGGGACCACTTGGTGCAAGGGAAGCGCTGTACAACCGGCTCCAGCCTGAGGATGAGGAGCCACCAGGGGAGGGCGCCTAAGACTCCGGTTCTGCCAGACTACTCCTGCCCAGGGCCCACCACTTGTCTCTGCTCCCAGCTCCGGGGCACCAGCCGAGGCTTCTGGGTGGCACTGTAGCCTGTGTACACGGGCTTTTAACTAGTCAGACAATATTACATCACAAATTTAAACTGCTTCTTTGTTATGGCTCCTGTTTGATCTTTCTTTTTGAAAAAGAAGTGGGTTAGTACTGTGAAACGCATTAGACTTGTATCTATTTTAATACCACATATATGGTTTAACCATCAAGCCTTATTTTGTGGACTCTGCATCACTTTTAATAAAGTCGTTATTATGTTTAAATCCAGTTCTATTTCTTTTTAGCCATTTTTATTTCCGTTTCATCTCATTTTATCCACCATTCCCTTTTATGATGTTTTGCTTACAACTATTGCCAATTTGGAGACAATTAGTCGTTAATGAGCGTGCCGAGAAGCTGACTTGGATATAGCAGAACACACTAAGCTACCAGAATGGGAACGGGGGATTATCTGCACCTACTCGTTTTATCAGATTCACTTCCGACCATCATATTTGTGAGGATCATATCATCAAATGTATATGTTTTTCACGGATTTACACTTAAGGGGCATCCTGTTTGGCTATTTCAGGAGAGCAAGTCCTCACAGATAGACATATTTATAAAACTATTTCTTTACATCTATGAATTTTAAAGCATGGTTTTAAAGAATGGTTTTATACATCTCCTTTTTTCCTAAAAGCCCCTGGCATATAGTTACACATTCATATTTGTGTCAGTATGAGGCTCTGCTCCCCTATAACAAAACAGCAGTTCTAGAAGTTAATGGCACTCAGCTAAGTTAATATCTAATAAATTAAATGTTAATGAGTGCCGCCAGTTTGTAGTTCTCTTAGAACTTGTACCTCAAGTGCCCAGGAAAACAGTGAGAAAAGTAAAGGTACGTAACAATCCTTCTCCTGATACAAAATCTAAAGCGCTCTTAATTGTATCCCTGGGAGAACAGACTTTGTACTTTGGGTTAATTGCTGCTCCAACTGAGCTTGAAATCTCTATTATTATTTGTTAAAGATTGCCTTGGCTTATAAAGCTGTTAAGTTAACCCATTGACATTAGCAGTCAGATTGTTATAGCTGTGACTTTTAAATCAGTGGCAATTGGTCTCCTGTGAGCAGAAAGCATTGCCTCCTGACAGCAATGAGTCAATTTATCATATTTATTGACAGCAAATCAGAGCATGCTCTGGCACATTGCCCCAGGTAGGTACAGGAAGAGATTGGTCGGTAAATCATTCACTGTATCCATATATCAGCAAACTTTACATTTATCTTGTTCATTTAGTAAAATAAAAATTCTAGTTTATTGGATGAGGTTAAAGTAATGTCTCATAACATTTTGTTATAGAGTTGTAGAGGGTAAAAAACTAATATAATTGCCACAAACCCTATCTCTCAAACCACTACGGTTTGAGAGATATTCACAATCAATGTTCCCCTCCCCTCCCCTTCTCCTGTCTTCAGCGTCTAGATGACAGCAGGAGATTCCAGTCTGGGGATCAGCCGGCGGCTCTGCAGCAAAGCCGAAATCCCATTATTAGAAAAGAATTACTTCGTTTGAAAGGTCTACAAAGTGTGTCTGGTTTGCTAGCACACTTTGTAGACTGTTCCCATGAAGTAGTTCTTTTCTAATAACGGGATTTCGGCTCTGCTGAAGAGCATCATCATGTCAGCAAACAAGGATCTCCTTCTGTCAGCTTTACAGCTGACATCAAGAGAAGGGGGGGATGGAGGAACTTTGATTGCCAATATCTCTCAAACCATAGCTGTTTTAGAGATGGTGTTTGTGGCAATGATATTCTTTTTTTACCCTCTACAAATCTATAAAAAATGTTTGGGACATTACTAAGGACTAAGGATTTTAAGGACCATAAGTTAATATAGTGTGACTCTGGGATAAACTAAGTTTGGTTTAAATGGAACTTCTATCTCCCTGCATGCGATTGAGGGCTCCAACACTTTTGCAAAATATTGCATTGCAGACCTCTCTGGTATTGAAAGCCCCATTTAAATCAGTGAGAATTAGGGGAGTTTTATTTCTCCCCTAGGGTGTGACTTCCATCTGATCATTGCAAGGTGATGATATGATCACTTCCCTAACCCCTGTTAAGGTCAGGACAGTGCTCCAAAGAAGAAAGAAGGCAGTTTAGGATGTGGGGAACCATACCTGCTTATATAAAATATAAACCTCAATCTATTTTCACAGTTTTAGCAGAGAGAACCTATAAGTTCTCCCTATACACTGGTCCAATCTGACTGCTAATAGCCACTTTCATCAGTTCCAATTTGGACTAGTAGGAGATTGAAAATAGAGGGCCCAGCAGATGCAATCAATCAGACTGTGACTGGGCCCTCAAGGAATCATGAGCCCTAGGCACTAGTCTAAGTTACTTGTCCCATGTTCTGGCTCTGTTTAAAAATCATTAGGAGGGAAATGTATCACGGTGCGATAAAGAGGTAATAAAGTGGAGATGACTTGTCCAGTGTTAGAAACTCTCTAATTCCTATGTTATTCTATGGACTTTTGGAGTCAGAATTTCTCTTCATGAAGTGAAAGATGGGAAAGATGTTTCTCCTTTCACTGAAGTTCCCTTGAGAATGAAAATCGGGTGAAAATTATGGGTGGAAGGTTAAACCGTTTGATTTCAGTGGGCTTATGCTTCCTTTGCCCGTGTTCCAGCAAGATACAATGCATGCACATCGCAATTCATGTGCGCATGCATCATCATGGACCCCTACATCACTCATACGCACTCACATGCACACACATATATTCAAACATGCATGCACCTACACATTTACTCACCACTTTGCAACGAAAACGTGTAAGTTAGTGGAGTAACGAGAATTGAGAAGTTCTTGTGTTGACATTTTTGGACCCCCTTAAATAACTAGAACCTATTGGTATCAGAATGTGTATTTCTGCTATTTTCGTGTGCACACTGATAAAAACCTGGAGACGAGATGGGCGATGCCCTCTAATCACTGAGGACTACAATTCCCATTATTGTAAGAAAAAAGCCCTATTGAGTGATATCCAGTCTGGGTGTTAGTCATAAAATAGATTATATATACAGTTCATCCACACTGATAGATAGATAGATAGATAGATAGATAGATAGATAGATAGATAGATAGATAGATAGATAGATAGATAGATATTGTCAAGAGGGAGGTTTTAATTAACCATAAAATGTGACATTTTCATAGTTTCTCCCAACATGTGCTTTGTTTATGTGTGTGTTTGATCTACACATAATGCATAACTGAAAGCCTCTTAAAGCCAGAATACAGTTTAGCGTGCAGATGCATTCTTACAGGCAAGTGCTGCCTGGTCCTTTGTGATTATCCATCAAATAGTTACAATATGTACTGGAGGATTCCTTTGTACATTTGACAGAAAATAGCTGTAGTATCAGCTGCTATTTTTTTAGTGAACACCTCCTGACACCTTCCCCTGACGTCAGCATTCTAGCTGATAGCAGGGGAATCCGGTCCCAGGACCGGCGCAAGCTATTCATCAGAGCCAAGATCTCGTTATGGAAGAAGAAATCATTCACTGAAATGGTCTTCTACGTGTGCTTGGTTTGCAAGCAAACGTAGAAGACCATTTCAGTAAAGGATTTCTTCTTCCATAACGCGATCTTGGCTCTGATGAATAGCTTCGGCTGGCCATGTTAGCCAAAAGACCAGCAAATGTATAGTTAAGGAGATATTCATACTTGTTACTGTATGCTAATGTATGCTAATTGTGGTACCCATGAGGTACATGTGATGTTTCATATGCTAATTAAGCTTTTCATCAACATTTCATAGTCAAATTAAGCCTTTTCAGTGAGGTCGCATATACTAATGTAGGTTTCAGTAACATCTCATATGCTAATGTAGGTTTCAGTGATGGTGCATATGCTAATGTAAGTTTTAGTGATGGTGCATATGCTAATGTAAGTTTCAATGATGGTGCATATGCTAATGTAGGTTTCAGTGATGGTGCATATGCTAATGTAAGTTTTAGTGATGGTGCATATGCTAATGTAGGTTTCAGTGATGGTGCATATGCTAATGTAAGTTTCAATTATGGTGCATATGCTAATGTAGCTTTCAGTGATGGTGCATATGCTAATGTAAGTTTCAGTGATGGTGCATATACAAATGCAGGTTTCAGTGATGGTTCATATGCTAATGGAGCTCTGGGCAGATCCAGGACATTTTCACATTTATTTTTCCCAGAAATAAAAGTATGAATAACTCTTAAACTAGACATCTGCTGGATTTTGGTTAAAGGGTTAGTAATGTCTAACATTTACTAACCCTAATATTGAAGGTATTAAAAAGATAATATTAATGTGCCAAGTCGTATCTCTCAAACCTTTACGGTTTGAGAGATATAAGCGCTGAAAGTCTCCCCCTCCCTCCCTTTTTCAAGACGTCACCATGTAGCTGATGTCAGGAGATCCCGGTCCCACACCAGCCGGCGGCTCTTCAGAGGAGCTGAATGAGCGCTATCGAAGAACAAATACTTCAGTGGAATGGTCTGCAAAGTGTTCTTGCTAACCAAGCACACTTTGTAGCCCTTTCTAGTAAAGTATCTGTTTTTGTATAGCCCTCATTCTGCTTTTCTGAAGAGCCGCTGAGTCGGCCGACACAGATCCACTGCTGACAGCTTTACAGGTCGTCAGCAAGAGGGGGGAACTTTCAGTGCTTATATCTCTCAAACCGTAAAAGTTTGAGAGATACGACTTGGCATATTAATATTATCTTTTTAATACCTTCAATGTTAGGTTTATTTAATGTTAGACATTACTAACCCTTTAACATGACACAGAGGCAGTTCTGAATAAAGTTTTCAAATATGTAAAGAAAATTCAAGGTGATAGTTCCACTTTTAAACCCATATTAACTTAATGGGAATTTGGGGGAATTTTTTATTTGTCGCCTATGGTGTAATTGGTTTGTTCCATCATTTCTTCTCTAGCTTTCTGCCACAGACTTGAGTCTGCACCCACTGAAGAAGACTTATGGTCACATGTTCAAAAGAAAACTGGAAACATTCTGTGGCAAACCGAATGCACCATAGGGGAAAATACATAGTCCAAATATTCCCACTGATATAAATGGGTATTTTAACCACGTGAATGCAAAATAGGTTTCCACCGCATTGCTTTGCAATGAATTGGAGATATATCTAGTGTTCCAGGGATTCAAAAAAATATATTAGACCTATAGTGCAATTGTTTTCTTCCAGAGTCATAAGGCCCTTACTGACATGATAGCTGTATGCCCTTTCAACCAAAATAACTAAATGACTATAGGACCTTTTGCAGAAAGATAAATAGGTGTAATTCTGTAGTGAATCAACAGCACCAAATTCCTATTGTTTTATACTGGATTCTTAACCCTTTGAATGCCAGAGAGTCATACATGGAAACTTTCAGGATCTGCCCCAGAGACTCTAGTTTTTAGATTGACTTAGCGGTTCACTGGGGACAGAGGCTGACTCTCTGGCTTGGTGAGTATAACCCCACCCACTTTCCAGCTTGTTCATCTATAACCCCACCCACTTTCCAGCTTGTTCATCTATAACCCCACCCACTTTCCAGCTTGTTCATCTATAACCCCACCCACTTTCCAGCTTGTTCATCTATAACCCCATCCACTTTCCAGCTTGTTCATCTATAACCCCATCCACTTTCCAGCTTGTTCAGCTATGACCCTAACTACTTTCCAGTCTGTTCAGCTATAACCTCACCCATTTTCCAGCTCATTCAGCCCACTCCTGTCCCACTCCACTCACTCCCCCCCCATTTCATGGTAAACTCCTCATGTCTACCAACCTCCTACTCCTGCCCAATTTAACCGTACCTAAAATATGATGCAAAAACATTTTTCACACTCTCGTCCTCAGCTGTACAATGTTTCGGCAGGGACTTGGGACATGAAGGTTCCCAGATATGAAGAGAGGACCCCAATGCATTGTTTTGTAATACATTGGACTAGCAGTCAAGGGGTTAAAAGCCTATTTTAAGTCAATGGAAATTTGGGGAATGTTTGTATGTCCCTTTATGGTGCCATTGGTATTTTCTGGAACTGCACATCTTTTTTCTTTCTGCATAAGCTGTTTTCTATCATAAAGAGTTCCTGGAACTCCATTTTGCTAAACATAGCTATACATTTGGGTGAACAGATCCTTTCTTCTTTTCCTAGGGGTCTTCATGTGGCAGAGAATCCCCTAGAGAGACCTACCTGGTGTTTTTATTCCATAAAAGTCTCTGTTATCGCTCATGTTTACAGTTTTAAACATCCTCAAAGTAATAATGCTGAAGTCTCGGAAGACACCTGCAATACAACATTAATTTACAAAGCAGCAGGACCAGTGGTGATAATAACTGTTTATAATAGCTTTTCACGGAGTGATAGAGGTAAATCTCATAAAGGAAAGTGTCTTAAAGAAATAAGCAATCCCTAATAATACATCTTAGTTTTACTGTATGATTGTCTTGAATTGATTTATATAATTTCAGGGGTAGTCAACATTTGTCTCTCCAGCTGTTGTGCACTGCAACTCCCATCATCCCCTACCAGCAGGTGGCTGGTTGGATGATGGGAGTTGTAGTCAGCAACAGCTCAAGAGGCAAAGGTTTGAGCACTCCTGGCTCTGTTCTGTTCTCAGTTATATTAAGAATGCTTCTTTGCTTTCAGCTTATATATCCTAGTTGGGTACATTTAACCCTCAAAGTGACAAGCACTTACCAGGCAAGAGGTTGGCCACATATAAACACACAGCCCATCCCTTGTCTGATATGTATGTGCACTCTCCCCCCTGTATCTTGATCTTAATTTTTTATGTGTGTATTATTCAGACATCCTTTGGTGGGTAACAGAACCCCCCTGATTCCCTATTTGGTACTGACTGCTAACAGGATTGTGTAAATGACTAATGATGGTGAATGGAAGGTGCTCGCTGCATTCCCTAATTTCTGTATTGATTGGGATGACCAGGAAAGCACATCTGCAACAGCCTTAACATCAATGGGTTCACTGAACCCCCTATTCAAGCTGGAACTTTGGGGATACAGGCTTGAGTGTAGGAGAAGGAAGGATGGCAGCAAGTGCCATCCTGTCACAATTATTCATCAGTTACACAACAGGAGGGCTTCTTAGGTCTGAATTTTAAAAATAAAAAATAATATGAGTGTGCCACGGGGCTGTCCAGATCGATGCTTTGCAACATATCCCAGTGTCTGCTTCCCAAGCTTTATTCCACTGACCACTGTTAGTCAAAGAACCACACATATACTGTTTTATACCCAGCCTCGTTCCACTGAACACTGATAATCAGAGAATTACAAATACACTGTCTACCTCCCCAGGGTTGTTCCACTGACCCCTAGTGGCCATAAAACCACACATACACTCTATTCACCAGCCTTATTCCATTGGTAGCCACACATACAATGTCTGCTTTCACAGTCTTGTCCCACTGGTAGCCTCAGAACCACACATACACTCTTTATGAAAGATAAACTACTATCCTTTATGTGAGTGAATATCTACTTTCCAAACTGTATTGCCTTGCATATCTTTCCTTCATATCTTTAATGATTATGACCATTTAGTGCTGCCAGCTACATTGATAGAAAAGAAAATAAGTAGAAGTAGTTTTGTGCTTCTGGCACCCCCTAGGTTCCATAGCATTAAAAGATTTTGGATCGAAGTATAAAAAGTATGTGTTTTTTCCCTTTTATATGATTTTGTTGAAATAGTTGTGCACACTAGCCTTGGGTAGGGATGGGCAAAATTTTTGCCTCAAACTGAAATCGGCAAAAAATGGCACATTCCGCTTGGCAAAAAATTTCCCACAAAAAGTACCTTTTTTTCGCTTTTTTCTGCCTTTTCCATCCATTGAAATCAATGGGAAGGAATATTTCTACACAACACACACTGTTTTTTACAGCCATATAAAAGGCTGTCAGGCTCTCACAGCAGCCATTCTGTGTTTGTGAGAGAAGAGAGCAGCATGTTTTTTAGCTAGAGGAGATAGGCAAATAAAGGGGAATTGAACATTTGTTCTCTGTATTAGGGGAGTCTGGGGGCACTCTAGGGGATAAGAAGAGAGGAAGGAGGTTGTCCCCCAAAATTCCATGTGACTGACAGGCAAGACACAGGCAACCTATTTGCTTGCTGATCTTGCTGATGTGCTGGATGGGGAAGTCTGAGGAAAGACATTGTTGATTTTTTTTTCAGTTATAATTTTTTTTGGACAGACAACAGGGTGGACAACTTAAAAAAATAAAATAAATAAAATAAAAAATAAATATAAAAAAAAAAGAATAAAAACTGAAATATCTTAGGTGACAGTGACAGACAGCTGACTGCTTAGGCATGGCATCATACAGCTGCATCAGTTGTGTTGCGTACCGTACAGTAAAAAAACACAGTGTAGTTGCAGAATGTCCAGCAAACGCACAAGGGGAAGGGGTTGGGGTGGAGCAGTGTAGGGACATAAGAGTAAAATAGTAGTCCAAAAACCTACTGCAGCAATGGTTGTTGCAGCGTGTGCAATCAATGATGATGATCCCTTTACTCCAAGGGAGGAGGCAGTTTGTCAAGGTCCCAGCAAAACTAGTTCCAGCACCACCAGTGCCAGTAGAAATATAGAACCATATAAGAACACTGAAGATTACAACAAGTCACATTCAAGTGTGATAGAGGAAGGTGTAGCAGCTGAACCACCTACTGCATCAGACAGTGAGACATCAAAACACCTGTCCTCAAAGTAGTAGTGAATTTTGTTATATTAAAAGTAAAAAGAAATTGTTTGAGACCTCCAAAAGCTTAGAGGAATATAAGGGTAGTAGTGGGCAAGAAATGTCAAGTGATGCTGTTGCTGCTGAGGATGACCTAATTATGACTGATGATGAAGCAGAGCTAGAATACATCCCTCAAGCATCCCTCTCTTGTTCAGATACAGATGAATTTGAGAGTGAGGATGATGACAGGGCTATACATTTAGCAGAAAGTCAAAGGCTGTATCTTCCGCCACTTTAAAGGAGCACTGTGCCTGTCTATAAACTGTTTGAGAAAACCATTGGAAAGTCTGACCCTGGACAAGTACAGATGTCAAAAAGCACACAGTCACTCTATCAGTCATCCTCAGCATCATTGCCTCTTCAAAGTCCAAGTCCCACTCAGCCACACACACCTGTTTTGAGTACCCAGCAACAGCAACACAGGTTGTGTTAGATATGACAAGTACCTCTGGTGCTGCTGCTAGTAGTAGCTGCATTAGAATAACATCAACATCCAGAGTTGTAGTAGTAGCAGAAACCACACATGAAAGACAAAGCCAGGACAAATATATTAACATCAGCACAGATGAGGAGGTGGAGGATGGATGTGAAGAATGTTTGCCATCATCTACCCCACTTGGAACCACTGCTATGACCAATAAGTAATATGTGTCAATAAGGAGGATAGAGTATGACAATGGTAAAACTACAAACACAAATCACACATTGCCAGTCCCCCACCACCACTACAATACATATGTGCCACATTGTAGGTTGTACTTTATTTTTTTTTATTTCTTGATATCATCCTGAATATGTGCCAGTGTCACTTAAGCAAGAAAGTGCTGTGGGCAAAGGATAAATGCATTCTGCATGCTAACACATTCTTGAAGGCATATGTTGCTGCAGGACTCACAACTTTGACTTTCAGCCACTTATTTCTAAACTTCAGCCCTCAGAAGAAGTAATACTACAGTAGGAAATGTAGTACCTATAGGAAATATAGGGGAAAATGTGTTAAAATAGGAGGAAAATGTGTTAACAGGTGGAAAATAGGCGAAAAGGTGGACATTTTTGTATAGACGGAAAGGCGACATTTTTTGCGGGAAAAATACTCTAATAATTCAAGTTTGGTTTGCTTACTCGGACGTTCGCTGTAAAACTCCCGTGTTGATACTGCCCGCAGTTTCCCACCAGTAGTGTTCATGTTCAACAAGATAGGTGTCCCCAGGTTTATAGAACTGGTTGTAGCAGAAGTGGTGACGGAACTGGCAGTGGCAATAGTCATTGTGCAGGTGGTTCTGGGGGGATCATCACCAAACAGCTAGTGAGAGACAGGTGACGGCCGCTTCGTGGTCTTAGAGGAGGAACTGGACCTCTCCACCCTGCTAGTAGAGGTAGAACGACCAGCAGTTCCCTTCTTCTTTCTAGTTTTTGTTTTGGACTGCTGCTGCTGAGTCTGACTAGTACTAATCAAAGTACTCTTCTTTCCCTGCCTGCTGCTGCTAGCTCTGCTTGAAAGCAACTGCACTGTGGTGGTGTTGGTGGTTGCTGGGTCATGGCAGCTGGTACCAGGACGAGGAACAACAGGTTGTTCACTAGGACTCAAATCCATTACAGAAAGGTGGGTAGAGAAAGATTATAGTTGTACAACTTTAAAACCTGCCCACACAACAACTGTGACACTGGCAGTGTGACTCTGAAAATTATTCAAACAAATAACTTGTATTATGAATATTTTTAATAAAACAAACACAGGTGACTCTCCCTTGAGGTGGCGAAAAGGCATGCTTCCTGCCTATACAGCTGTGACACTGGCAGTGTGACGCTGAAGATTATTCAAACAAATAATTTGTATTTTTTATATTTTTATTAAAACCAGCACATGTGGGTCTCCCTTGCGGGAGGCAAAAAGGCACGCTGCCTGCCTATACAACTGTGACACTGGCAGTGTGAAGCTGAAGATTATTCAAACAAATAACTTGTATTAGGAATCATTTTAATAAAACAAACACAGGCGACTCTCTCTTGTGGTGGCTAAGACACACCCTGTCTGACTATACAACTGTGACACTGGCAGTGTGACTCTGAAAATTATTCAGACAAATCACTTGTATTTTGTATGTTTTTAATAAAACCAACACAGGTGACTCTCCTTTGCGGTGGCAAAAAGGCACCCTGTCTGGCTATACAGCTGTGACACTGGCAGTGTGACGCTGAAGATTATTCAAACAAATGACTTGTACTTTTTATATTTTTATTTAAGAAACACAGATGACCCCCTTGCGGTGGCAAAAAGGCACCCTACCTGCCTATAGGACTGTCAGACTGGTTGATGTGACACTGAAAATTATTCAAATACCTAATATTTTTTTATATTTTGCACAGTAACAAATATTACTCACTCTTGGCTGCCTACATATGTCTAGCCTAATGCTACCTGCCTGCCTACACAACAACTGGACACTCTCTAATCTCTTCTTCTCTCTCTGAGCTCCAACAACGCAATGAGGAAATGCAGGCTGTCTGTCTGTGTGACTTTGTCATTAGTCCAACCCCCATCATGAAACGAAGAAGGCTATTGGAATACAGACAAAAGAGGGAAGTAATGCATGAAACGGAGAATGGAATTGGACTAGAGACATGGTGGGAAAATTATGGAGGAAAGTAATTGAGCACGCACAGGAAGTACAAAAAAGTCCTGGTCGAAAGTAGTCAAAACTTTTGGAAATTTGTCGATTGCTGAAACTTCCGAAAGTTACGACGAATTTTGGTCCTGGGCTGTTCGGAGTCGGATCATTTTTTCCGAATGACCCTTGAGTTTCGTATTGGTCGAATGTCTCCGAATGACCCCATTTTTGACGAAATCCGAATGTCTCCGAATGAATTCGCACAAGTCTACTACCTAGGCAGAGATGGATTACACACTAGCTTACTATATATATAATATATATTTCTATCTTACTGTGTGACACTATAAAGAAATGCCCCCAGTAGGATATTTTTAGAAAGCACCACACACAGTGATAAAGGAATATTGTTACGAATAATAAACCTCACAGTTTTTCACACATAAAGACACAAGTTCTTATATTTTTCAAGGGACTCTTCCCTGCTGTCCAAAGAGGTGTGGCACCCCCAAAACACAAATACTGCAACAAAAGACAAAAAAACAAAACAATGCAGAATAAGTTCCTCTGAGTGTAGTATTTCAAATACTGGATCACCTTCACCCCGTGCGCCAAAAGAATTGTACTCACTTTATAGAGAGGCTTATACTGCCTCTCAGTAGAAAGCATCCCTGACACAAACCCCAGCATGATTACAACTCTCTGCTTACTGGTTTCTTTCATGGGTTGATACAGGTTCTCTGAGATGTATCTTGAACTTTCCACTGGGGTCCTAGAAACCTGCCAGTCTAGCAGTAGAGTGGGCCACAATAGCTACCTCTTTTCTTGAGGGACCTCTTGATGCAAATATATATATAGACATGGGTGATATTAGGATTTAAACTAAGGTTTATTCCAGTATAAGGGTGACAGAAATAAAAATTATATTAAAAAGCAATTGCTGTTATACAACAAATAGGACAAATAAAACTACATAAAATAATGCTGTAAGCTTTTCGTGAACCACTATCACTTCTTCAGAAGCACCTAGGATAATGCTTAAGACTCATGTCAGTGTGACTCACCCATGGCCAGGCCAGTCACAGGCTCTGAATGGGGACACAGCATATTAAAACTTGCTGGGTGACTCATCTGTCACCAGTGGTAATTTTTGGTCAGGTCACACCAGATTGATGAGCTGGCACCTCCAGACACGCTGTGCCAACTGTAGCAAGATTTGCATTAAAACAGTATGTGGTGGGAGCCTGCCCTGAATCCTCTCTTTACCAAGGAATAAAAAGCAATACAATAATTAGAGGACAACACAGACATAGTCATTAAAGGGATAGTATTACTATCCCTTTAAACTGATAGACAAAGGTGGCATGGTAGTGATTATGAACACAGCTGACTATATAGAAGAGGCACACAGATAACCCACTGCAGAAAGATAGTACATTAAACTACAAGAAGATCCCACAACTGACTACACATAAAAGCTTAAAAAAAATCATAAAATGTTCGCTTCTAATACCAAAAACCACTTGGAGGCCCTCATTCCGGAAGATCCAAGGGTGGGATGCTTCTATATGCTTCCTAAAATACATAAGGAAGGAAATCCTAGTAGGCCGATTATATCTGCAACCACACACTGACAAAAAATATATCTGTGTTATTTCTCTATATGTTCATTCACTATTGTACAGTGCTGTGGAATAAACTGACGATAATAAAATAAAGGATAATAATAATAATAATAATAATAATAATAATAAGAGCATCAGGCTAAAGGCTGGTCATGGAAATATTAGTGGGGGTTAAGTGCAACCAAGTTAAAGGGACACTAATGTCCCATAAAAAAATTATTATAGTTCTGTAGGTGAAAAAAAACTATATGCCACAAATCCTATCTCTCAAACCACTATGGTTTGTGAGATATTCACATTGAAAGTTCCTTCCTCCCCTTCTACTGACGTCAGCGCTGTGCTGACAGCAGGAGATCCTGTTCTGGGGACCAGCCATGGCTTTACAGCAGAGCAGAAATTGCGTTATTTAAAAAGAATTACTTCATTGGAAAGGTCTACAAAGTGTGCCTGTTTTGCAGCACGCTTTGTAGACCACTCCAATGAAGTAGTTCTTCTTAAATAACGTGATTTTGGCTCTGCTGAAGAGCATTCTCGAGTCGGCCAACTCGAATCTCCTGCTGTCAGCTTTACAGCTGACATTAGGAGAAGGGGAGGGAGGTGGGAACTTTGAATATGAATATCTCTCAAACCATAGCAGTTTGCGAGATAGGATTTGTGGCATATAGTTTATTTATTTTTCATCTACAAAACTGGAAGAAATTTTATGGGACATAACTGTCCCTTTAATCATACATTGGGAAGAATACCCTTCCCTGGCTCAAAGAGCTTACAATCTAACTATGTATAGAAGTGGAGTGTTGCAAATTTGTGACAAAACCACTTCACCATAGGGACAAATATACATTCCAATTGATTTAAATTGATGTTTCAGCGTTATGAGCAGGCCAACCTGCACAGCCTGGGGGTAGGGGGTGCAGTAGCAGGCAAGGGCAAGTACCTGCTCTTGCTCCTTCTTCAGATGCCCATGACTGTCTAACCTGGTTCCCATGTGCAATGGTGCCTCGGTTGGTGGGATCCCCAGACAAATAAATGCTCACTTGGCCCATTGATTAGCTATGCTCTGATATTATAGGTAAATACAGAACCAGGAGAGCAGCTGTTACATGTAATATTTTAATAGTGGAAGTTGACTTTGTATGTTAAAACCCTTTGATTATCACAGGGGTGAGCAACATATTTCAGAAGAATGCTTGCATTTGCCACCTACTTCCTCTATTGCTTTGTGATGACTTACTGCAAACTGAAGTTACAACTGCTATATCGCTTTGTGAAGACCTTTCAGGACCTCACACGGTACTACCGTACATTAAATGGGCAGGGGACTGTGCATAAAAACTATGTAGTTCCCTGTGAGGGTCTGAGTAGGTCCTCACAGGAATATACAGGAAGCAGGTGGCAAATGCAAGCATGCCACCTGCTGGATGCACCTCCTGACTTCCTCCGGGGGGGGGGGGGTCATCATCAAGATTAGGTGGGGAAAGCAAGAAAAAGGGGGAAGGTGGGTGCAAGTAAGTTACCATATTGTGGTGGCTGGGAGAGATATTGAGGGGAGCAAGCATTAGAATTGTTTTTTTTCTTTCATGTATAACATGTATCCACTCCCTTCACATAAGGTGAAAAGGGCAAAAAAGTGCAGATTACAACTGAGATTTTACTACATAGATAGATAGATAGATATATATATAGATAGATATTCATAGATTATGATAGATAGATAGATAGATAGATAGATAGATAGATAGATACTCAATACTAGCTCTTTTTACAAAGCATATTGCCTGCGTATAATCACTGTATTGAAAAATTAAAATTTAGATTTTAGTAACATACTATAGCTATAGTAAGCTAAGCTTGCCACCATTCATCTCTTGTGAGCTGAATCTCTCCAGTTTAACTCTTTATAATGAAGAGACTCTCTAAAGATGATGAACATTGGACCTGGGTGAGAGGGGTGCTTGAACAAACAGAAGATGGTTAATCCTCCAAAATATACAATTTGCTCAGTATTAACTCATCATAATGTGGTGTATTCCCTGCATATAATCACAATATTAAATTGGGGGTTTAGTCACATAATATACCACGGTATGCATCCCCAGGTGTAATGATCAAAGTTTTTAGTATGGAGGGTTACTTTAATATTGAGTAAATATGGATGTGGTCAAAATAGGCTGCGCCACAATTGGGTGTCCTTGCAAAAAATCTGGACTGGAACTGTATATATTGAAGTTTGACCAGCTTCTGTTGGTTAAAGCACTTCATGTACAATGTTTATAGTGTTTAAGACACTATAACATGCTAGTTAGAGAGTATTACTCTGTCACCTGTACAATCCATTGGCGCACTGGAAAGAAACCAACAGAAATGTAACCGGACAGGGGGGCATGCCAGTGTAGTATAATCCCAAGCTACAGGTGACTGTATTCATTATCGGCATTGGGAAGCAGTATACTCTGCTGGCTACTACATTTACTGTGCCAAGTCTGCTGATGCACCAAGTATAATAGTAAAGGTGCAATTGGATAGGAGAGGTTTTAAGCACAGCACCCTTTAAAGAAATAGGTGACTGCATTTGCAATAGAAGTTCACCCTGCCAGTGCTCTCAAACGCAAGTAGCACTCTATATATATATTCCATGGTTTTTATAAACAAGTGATATCACTTTGTTTTTGTTTTTTTGCAATATAGGATCCTATATTGGTTTGTATTTGATTATGTGATCATTGCATAGTGTATGTTCATTTTATATAATTTTATATTATAATTTATATTCTTTATAGAATAGGACTGCTCTCCTTATCTATTTGTTGTGGTTTTATCTATGTGGGCCATTTATAGAGGTATACCCATTTATATCACTACTGGCCATAGAATAGTATTGGCTCTGTTTTTATTCTTTTATCTTGCTCAGTATTTTTAGTGCCATTTTTTCTTTTCCTATTTTTCCTTGTATATAAACATATCTCTTTATGTCTGAATGTAGTAAACATACACTGAGAAAGAAAAGGGGAAGCAAAAAAGAAAATATGTAAACATTAACAAATATACACATTATTTTGACCCAATAGTGCCCAAATAACTCACTGTGCATATCAAAATCTATAATAATGAAAATAATGACACTCATTCCAGGCTAAGCGCCCACACAGAGCAGAGGCATCATAAAGCTCAGTTCATAAACATTGTTGCTTATGTCCCAAAGCTCAAAGTACAGTAGACGTTGCCATTTACAACTGTCCATAAGTTGTCCTTATAGAACGATGGCATCCAAGCAATGCCATTAATGCCATTATGTCTGAGTGAGCCTGTGTGGTCCAGTTCACCTTTGGCTCTACATATGATATCTCCAGATAGACATCTATAATTAGGTTAGTCTGATACATAAATGGAGTTTGCAGGCTTATGAAACACATAGTGTGGAAAATAGAAAATAGGGATATATAGGCATTGGATGGTCTATACAGTAGTGTATGTGAAACCCAATTTTGATAAGTGTCAGGTTAGTGACTTCAAAACCCCCAGCCATGCAGAAGGGGAGACAGCACTTCAAAAAGCGCCCCCTCTATGGAACACATCATCATTTTCACTTGCAACAAATCATCATTCTCATTTGCATAGGGACATTTGCTGTTTCTTGCACATTACATTAAGATGTATACATAATGTTCTGGTTACCTTAAAAGACCCATGGGTGCTTGCTGTCTTAATGGTGTAAATGTCATCATTATTGCCAATTTATATACTTATTGCAAATATACCTAAGCAGTGTATCTTTGGCTTTGGATTGTGCATTTAAGCCTTTGTCAGAATTTTGACCAAAATGTTGATACATGAAAGACACATTGATTTTTGCTATCAAGTTCACGTGAGTGAAGTCTTTTTCCTGGACTATATTACACCTTCAACTCTGGATAGCACCTAGGCCTATGATTTTCAGTAAAAGTGAGTATAGTCCTACTTTTTGTCTATGTGTGTGTGTGTGTGCTTGTATAATATAATTGTATAATTTATCGAATGTCACCATTTAGCTCATAAACTGGAGCCTTTGATAAGACCACAATGAAGCTGGTATTATTTACATAATTTAATGCTTGTGTATGTTCCCGTAGCAGGTAAAAGAAGGCAGGCACTTTATGATAATGGAGATTGTGCCTAGGTGCTTGTACCATTGTTACAATGCAGCAGAATCATAGGTCTTCTCAATAACATCGTAACATAAATAGTAACATAGGTGATGAGGCTGAAAAAAGACATGTATCTATCACGTTCAGCCCATACCATCACCCCTGTTGATCTAAAGGAAGAAAAAAAATGAATGCTATTTATAATTAAGGCCCAAGTGGGTAAAATGATTCCTTCCTGGCTACAGATAGCAGTTGGATATTACCACGGATCAACATCCTATATCTGTGAAACCAACTGTCATAATTCTCAATATTGTTCTGAGTTAGGAAGGTATCCAATGCTTTTTGAAAGCAACTACAGTATCTGTAAATACAGCATCTCTTGATAAAAAATTCCATAACTTTACCGCCCTTACTGTAAAAAATCCCTACAATTGTTTTAATCTAAAGTACCTTTCTTCTAGTCTGAGTGGGTGACCTCTTATTTTTTGCTCAGCTCAGCTCAGCTCTCAGTAAAGAGTTCCTTAGCCCTTTGAATGCCAGAAGGGTATATAATGATTAAAAAGCAATGAGTAGCCTACCCCTCTGGCACTCAAATGGTTAAAAATTTCTTTGTATTGACTTTGAATACATTTGTAAATGGTAATCATATAACACCGCTAGCCATCTCTTCTTTAATATACACAAACCCAGTTTATCTAGTCTTTCTTCATAAATTAAATCCTCCAATCCCTTCATCAGTTTTATTAAGTCTCTGCGCTATTTGCACTTCAGTAATGTCTTTGTTAAGAATAATGCCCAAAACTGTACCAATATTCTAAATGAGGCCTTACCAAGGACTTATATAGAGATAGAGTTATATTCTCATTCCTTTCTCAGGATAGTACCTTATTGGCTCTTGCAGCGACTGAGTGACAATATACACTGCTGAGAAGTCTATTGTCTATCAGTATTCCTAAATCTTTCTCTAACAAGAATTCCCTAAGTATTTACCCATTTAGTGTATATGCAGTGTGTTTGTTTCTGTAGCCCAAATGCATGACCTTACATTTATTTATATTAAACCTCATCTCCCACTTTTCTGTCCAGTCACTCAGTGTATCCTATCATTCTGCAGAAAAAAAAACATCCTACACGGTATATACTCCCTTATACAGCTTAGTGTTATTAGCAAAGATTGGGTTACTACTTTCAATACCCATGTCTAGATCATTCATAAACAAATAAAAAACCAAGGGCCCATAACTGAACCCTGTGGCATCTCCACTTACAACTTTACACTAGCTTGAAAAGGTTCCATTTACAACAACTCTTTGCCATCTATCATTTAACCAGTTCTCTAGCCATCCACAGATATCTCCTTCCAAACAAAGTCTTTTCATTTATGCAGTAACCTGTTGTGAGGCACAGTATCAAAGACTTTTGCAAAATCCATCAACAGAAACACCCTTGTGCAAATTACTAAGCCTTTCGTAAAATGTTTCAAAGGGTGCAAAATAGTTTATTTCAGATCAAATCTTTATCCTATTTTGGGTCCAAGGGTCTTGATAAAGATCCCAAGATGTGATTGAAACTGATCTCAAATAAATTATTTGAGTAGACTCTGAAATGCCAGGTTTAATATCTTTTTGTCTCTTGTAATTGTTTATAATGGGATTCATCTGGGATTCCTACATTAAAGAGTTAGTGCAATGTTGCTGTTTAGAATATAACCCTGAACCAAGTTAAATGCTGCATTCCATTTCTTCATGCTCATCAGAATGTTCCCTTTCAGAATCTGATTACATAAAATTACAATAGAAAAATATGAAATGGAAAATGGCTTCAAAAATCATTAGAAGCTGTCCTTTTGTCAAATGAGAAAAGAAAATTTTGGTTCCAAGGTCACTGGCAGTGATTAGATGTTATAATGAATATTTTCCAACTCATGGGCCCAAATTTATCAAGGAGAAGAAAAAATCTTCCATCCGGAAAATTCCTCTGTTAGTCTCTGACTAATGATTAAAGGACCTTATGTTTAAAACAAGTAATTCTGGGGTTACACCAACAGGAACCTAGGGTTAACCCCTTCAATGCTATAAAGGTCTCCAACACATTGTGAAGCAATGAGTTGGAGACCTTTCTAGTATTAATTTAACCCTTTGAGTGTCAGAGGGGTGCGCAACGCAGTACAGAGCAATGCGTTGCTCACCCTTCTGGCAGTCAAAGGGTTAAACGGTTAAAAGCCCCATATAACTCTATAAACATTTTTACTTATCCCCTGTAGGGCATTTAATTTATCCCAGACTTACTCCAGTTTTATTTTGATATTAGTAGCCAAAGAACCATATTCAGTAAGCTTAACCCCTTAAGGACTGTGTAACATGCCAGGATCGTCACAGTGTTTTCCCTTAAGAACCGGTCATGGTCTTGGAACATTGCATATCTCCTGTGGGAGCAATGTAAGTAAAAACAGGGTCTGAAATTGACCTCTCCAAGACTGGAGCGGTCTCTCTCAGACCCTCGCTAGGTGCACTTGTACACATAACGGGTCACATATATGGCGCGTCAGTATGGATCAAAGTGGTCCTTAAGGGAAGGTGACTTCCCCGGACCGCTGGTCCTTAATGGGTTAAGGGCGTAATTCTAGAGGAAAGTAACAACACCACATCAGACAAATAAGCATTTCCCAAATTCCCATTGATTTAAATGGGGTTTTTAACTCCTTAAATGATAGAGGGGTCTACAACTTATTGCAAAGCATGAGTTACAGACCTATTTAGCTTTTAAGGAGTTAAAAGCCATATTTAAATCACTGGGGATGTGTATTTCTCGCCCATGGTGTAGTTGAATTTCTCCAGAATTGTTCCTCTTAAGATTATTGAATACAGCCCAACTTATCTTAGTATGCTTCCAGTTTCATATACAGGTTCCAAGGAATAACCATGCAAATTGGGCCATTTAAATGACTGGAAACATTTCTCACATCTTGATACATCTAGGTTCATTACGGGGGAGATGAAGCATACTTTGCATTTTGATGGAGTGGCTTACATCTTTCCAAAGAATTTTAATAAATTGAAAGACAAATATATTCTCATTTCAGGGTATATTTTACTGATATATCTGGTCATTTAATAGAGATGCAAGCATTGGAGCTGGGTTAGTCCAAATATGGACTTTATTTGAGCCACACAAGGTTATCAGGTAGAATCAAAATAACGTAGGGCTATATTCAAGACCAAAGGGGTTCAATTCTGAGGCAAACCAACTGCACCAATAGGAAGAAAGACAGATTTTTCTTTTTTTCCAATTTGTTTTACTGTACTGGTAACACACACCAGAGAGGGGCCCCGCCTCACATGTATGAAAGAAACTGCAAAAAAAAGTCTTGCCTCTGGCTGAGGGAAAAGAAATTGACTGGCAAATAATTCTGAAATTCTCCCTTTCCTTCTGGTCCCCAGGAAGCACACACACACCAGAACATTTCCGTGATGGGAGTTAAGACACAGCAAACTGAAGAACACATCTGCCAAAATAGCCTGTCCTGATGAGAAAAAGTTGATCCTCTAGTGTCTTGAGAAACTATGGATACTTGTATTGTTGAAAGCTCTACATAGCTGTTCAGCTGAAGCCTCTGCTTTTTCCTCCAATGAGGTAGCCATGGTCCTATCTAAGTGACCTTTAATCAGAGTCAGAGGTCAAAAATAGTTGGCCTTAGCCATCTGGTGATAGTAAGTTTTGATGCACTGGATCCCCTCTAGGTCCCAAAGTAGTTGATAAACTGATTTTGACTTCATAAACTGACTTGTTCTTTCTAGATATCATTTATGACATTGAGGTTGTAGAGTAACTTCTTCTTTGGAAGGAGCTGAGAACAGAACGGAAGGAAGATCTCCTGTTCTCTTTGGAAGGAAGAAAGCCTCAGGGAGAATGAAACATTTCTGAAGACCAAATGCTGGATTAAAATGCCGGTGCTAATTTTATCTCTGCTTTTATCTCCAGTTATCCCCATAGACATCAATAGGAAAATCTGTGATAAAACCAGAGGTAACATTTATCTCCTGCATTTGAATTCAGCCTCAAGCATTGTTTGTTAATGGAAATAACTTTTCCACTTTGATCTATCGCTCCCTATTCCTTACTCAAGCGAACAGGGATAATTAGCTTGTTAGTGATCAATCTCACTTTGCTAAACAATGTGCATGCTAGGAATATTTCAAGATGGAGTTCATCAAAGCTGCAGTGAACACTCTTCAAATAGCAACTGTAGACCTTCAGGAGGAGTACTATATATCCCAATAAGAAAACCCTGCAAAACTACCTAGGATAGCCATCAGAAACAACAAAAAGTTCAACATTTCCAGTTTGCATCCCTCCGCTTCAGACAATATCAAGAATATTTATAAACATGATGTTAGTAACAAAGTAACATAGTTGATGAGGCTAAATAACACGTGTCCATCAAGTTCAACCTTTGCTGTATCACACTTGCATTTGTTGATCCAGAGGAATGCAAAATATTTCAACATTTTGGCTCACTTCATTATACACCATAATTGTCATATCTGACAGTGAAATATAATGAAAATGCAGGTAGAATGAGGAGGGGACATGTAGAAAAAAGAAAATGCACAGTTCTAAAACACACACACACACATATATATAATATATATATATATATATATATATATATATATATATATATATATATATATATATATATATATATATATTATGCCACTTTCTATTGCCATGGTTATTTTCTCAGAGAGTCTTTACACATGTATCTCATATCATGGGGACATTATCCCACTGTACTGAGTCTTTGAGATCAAATGAAAATATACATCAGCTTTTTGGGGAAGGATCATATTTATCAAATGTTGCCAAATTTCTTCATAATGACCTCATTAATCAGCTCAAGAACAGGAAAAACTTTATGTTGTATCTTGCTTCCACAAGACATGTTATCTTGATTGGACCAAACTAAAGGCGTATTGTCTAGGTCCATGGACTGTCTAACAGCTTTTACAAAGTGGTCAATATTTTTAGCAACAAAACAAATATGTCTTTCCTGAATTCTTCTTCAGAGGGATTCTCAGAATCAGAGGTGGAAACCAAATGTGGACTATGGCTTCCATTACCTGATGAGGTGGAAGGGCTCAGTCTAGGATTGATAGTTGGTGTGATACTAAACCTGAGACATACTCTTAAACCAGGTTATCATGGAGGACATCTCATCAGAAGTATTATCTCTAATGCAAGAGGCATGTATTCTTTTGGTGTAACCCTCTGTGTGTTTCATATAACACAAATATTCACAGTTTAGATGAAGATCTGAAGGTCCTGACATTTAACACACCCCCAAAAAAAATATTAAGCCAAAATGTAGCCATTTTATATTGCCATCTGTACATATTGCCGCCATGGTATCCAAATAGAATTGAACTTGGTTAATAATCCTCTACTCTTATAAAAACCTTCCTCCATTTATATAGATAATGCATCTGAATCTTCACTTCCTCTATATCTAGGCTGACCATATGTACTGTTTTAAATGGAACAGTACCCTTTTCATCATATTTCAATACCATCCCGTCTTTTTAATATAAATGTCAATTTTGTCCCGTTTTAATATAACTTATATATTGTTATAAATTTTTGTAAAAAAACTGAACGCGTCTTGTATACTTCTCATAAGATAAAGTAAATCGGAACTTCTTTTCGTCACACTAGTGGTTTTACTGTACACATTGATTACCATAGAGTCTTATGACTCGAGTGACTCATAACTTTCTAAGACTCTCAAGTCTTAGACATTGATATGACGATGAGTCATAAGACTCTATGGTAATCAATGCATACAGTAAACACAGTAAAACAAATAGTGTGAGTAAAGAAGAGAGGAAACTCCGATTTACTTCAGGGGCAGGCTTTTTTTGGCCAGATAGAGAGAAAACTGCTAGGAAAAGACGGAGCAAATGCGTTCTAACTGCTTGCAGCTTACTACGATAGGACTTGTAGTGATGGAGTCCCACTGTCCGTCTGTCCCACACTCCATCCCATTTTTGTCTCAAGGAAATATGGTCAGCCTACCTATATCAAAGTTACCTTTCCTTTTCCAATTCCTTGCTAAGCAGATTTTACAAGCCAATAAAATATGCACAATTAAGTATTTCTGGTTCCGAGAGCTCCTTGGAAGATCTAAGTGGAACAGGAATAATTCTGGAAGTAATTTCTGAAATAACTGCAAATCAATCCACAGATTTTTGCTATCTCCTCGCATTGTCACCACATGTGGTATATTATTCCTTCTTCCTTCATACACCTCAAGCAAAAACTGGAGGAATTGTTATCAAATTTATGTACCTGGGTTGGAACTCTATACAGTCTGTGAAAACTGTTATAATACAGTTCATACATACCAACACAATGTGTAATTTTCCTAATCTCACTATAAGCTTGATACCAGCTTTCTTAGGGGAAAGTTCTACCAAATTCTAATACCCATTTTTTCACTTTAGCTTCTATTGGATCCATTATCAAGTTTTCCCAGAATATCCTTGTCCTAGATATCAATCTGGGTTTATGATAATTTCCCAGGAATTTCTCCAGTATAGGGGATTCTGATATTTCTTTTGAAGCAAACATATGCTTAATACGTAAAAAGTTAAATTCTTCCGTTACAGGTAAATCGAATTTTCCTTTTACTTGAGAGAAGGTCATTATATTACCAACCTCCATTAAATCTGATATGCGGTTTATATTTGCCTGCTTCCATCTCCTTAAATCCAAATCCCTTACATATACTTTAAGGGTGTCTATCGGTGTTACAGGTAAGAATTGAACACCGATATTAATTTTCCTCTTCAATTTACTTAAAGTTTTTATGACATTTTTTATAATCATATTACCCTCTCCCATATGCATAATAATTTCACAATTCACCCATATCAAATTATATGGAGGGCGGTCATCACATGCCTCTCTCTCAAGTTGATACCAAGGCATTACCAAATCTCCCTTTCTGCTCCAAGCCAAAGCATGTGTAATCATAGTAATCTCATGAAGATCATTCACATTGGGAAAAAGCTATTCTTGGTCTCTTGACCTCCCCCCCGCAATAATTTGCATTAATCACCTTCTGAAATTGAGATAATTTTGAATATGGGACTCTTAATGGAATTGCTCTCAAACAGTATAATAGTTTAGTCAAAAGATAAGCATTTACTGCATTTATTCTCGCCAGCCAAGAAATATCAAGGCCTTTCCAATCACTAAGTTTTTTTTGCTTACTTTAGATAATAAGGATAAGTAATTAACTCTAAGTTATATTTTTTTATGCCCAAATAATCAAGTGAGTCATTGTACCAGACTAACTTTATTCTAGAGCTCATTTCCTTAATTTGCTCAGGAGTCTGATATGCTGATATAAATTGTGTCTTATTTAAATTCAATTTATAGTTAGAATAATAGTTAGAAAATTCTTTTCCAGCACTGAGCCGGGTGTGTCAGAGTTAATAAAATATCATCAGCAAACAATATTATCTTATGTTCTTGTGATTTTGTTATAATTCCTGATATTTCCTCTGTTAATCTTATAGATTGTGCCAATGGTTCTATTGTCAATGCGTAACGTAGTGGTACCAGTGGGCAACCTTGCCTCGTACCATTCTGAATTTTAAACCATTCAGAATCCAATTAAGGACCTACAACTTTAGCTGTCGGATTTGAATATAGTGCTAACATGTTTCTTTGAAAAAGACCCGCATGTCATGGTTTCTGGGTTTTTTCCATCCTCTCCGGGATTTTCTGCTCTCCTTCTTGAATTTCTTTGTCTCCGCCTTTTTGTTACGCCCTTTGTTTTTGGGCCTATATCTAGCACCGACCCTCTTGTGTCGGTGCGCGATCAAAGCGTTTGAGTTTTGTGAGTTCCTGATTCGGTTCCAGTGTTTCCTGTTTATGATCCGGCTTTACTCAACATCGATTCTGACTCCTGATTTGACTTTGTCTCCTGTCCTGCTCTGATCCGACCCCGGCCTGTTTCCGACTATTCTCTTTCCTCCTGTTCTGGTACCGTACTGCTTGGCTGGTTTTGACCTTGGCTTGTTCGATTATCCCTCCTGTCTTCTACTTAGGTTTTGACATTGCCTGCTTGTTGCTGACCCAGATTTGTTGACCATCCATCCTAAGTGCCACAGTGTCGAGTCTGTCGTGGTTCTTTACTGTCAGGTTCGACTTACCCGTCTCCTCGTCTGCCAGAGAGGTATCCAATGCATTGTATAAGTGCGTGTATAAGTGCTCCTCAAAGTTTCAGATCCTAAATATAAACTATACAGCTTTAATATCTATTGAACAAATGCCCAAGGGCAAAAATCCATAGAGGTCATTAGGGTGTTCTGAACATAATAATTTTACTGGGAGTTGTTATTAGTAAGTGTTAGTTCCCCTTTCAAGGGGTCTAGTTATCATGGAGCAGCAGAAGTAATAATATAGACTGTAAGTGCTGCGGGATAAAGGTTCAGTTCCCTTATGTAATTAGTATGTACACATTTACCTTTGTCTGTACCTACTCCCTTGTCTGTATGTACTACTGTAAGCTTGTAATGCTAGCATATTAAAGGGATAGTAATACTTAAAATAAAAAAAAAAATATGTTGTAGGGTTTATCCCCCTGAGTAAAACAAGGGTACTCCCACTTCTGAAAGGTGTTTCATTCAAAAGTTATTAATTTTCAAAGTTGAATTTTTTAGGTGCAATATCACAGTGGCCTGAAATTGTACAGTGGCGCTGTTGTTACACGATCCTATGGACAGCTCTGGTCAGTTGACCATAAATCTCCATAGGATGGTGTAGCAACAGCGCCACTTTACAATTTCAGGCCACTATGATATTGCACCTAAAAAATTCAAATTTGAAAATTAATAACTTTTGAATGAAACGCCTTTCAGCAGTGGGAGTACTCTTGTTTTACTCAGGGGGATAAACTCCACAACATATTTTTTTTTACATTTTAAGTATTACTATCCCTTTAAGGTTAGGTATTTGCCAAAAATGAGGTTCCTTGGCATTGGTGGAAAGCTTAGCATTCTATGGCCATATGATGTCACCAAATCCTCATCTCTAATATAATAGTGATATGCAGGCACAATGCCACAAAGTAAAGGGTTAATGGTGATGAAAATTTGGATGTGCACCAATATTTTGTGTATTTGCTTTTAGGCAAATAGGTGTATGATTAAACTATTACACCAAACAGGTGATAATGATCATCCATTTAATATATAGGTTGAAAAACAATCATTAACTGAAACAGAAACAGCTGTGTAGCTGGAATAAAACTTGGTAAGGAACAGCCAAACTCGGCTAAAAAGGTGAGGTTGCTGAAGACAGTTTAATATTGAAAGTCATACATTATGGCAAGACTGAGCACAGCAGCAAGACACAAGGTAGTTATACTACATCAGCAAGATCTCTCCCAGGCAGATAAGGGTTTCCAGATGTGCTATCCAAACTCTTTTGAAGAAGTACAAAGAAACACGCAGACTTAGTGGGCGGCCAAGGAAACTTAGTGCAGCAGATGAAAGACATATCATTCTTACTTCCCTTCACAATTGGAAGATGTCCAGCCGTGTCATTAGCTCAGAATTTGCAGAAAACAATGGGATCTTGGTACACCCATCTACTGCTTGGAGAAGTCTAGTCAGAAGTTGTGTTCATTGAAGATGGTGAAAAAGTCATAGCTCCGACGTGGAAATAAGGCCAAGCGACTCAGCTATGCATAGGACACACAGGAACTGGGGTGCAGAAAAATGGCAGCAGGTACTCTGGAAAGATGAGTCAAAATTTGAAATATTTGGCTGTAGCAGAAATCAGTTTGTTCTCTGAAGGGCTGGAAAGAGGTACAAGAATGAGTGTCTGCAGGCAACAGTAAAGCATGGTGTAGGTTCCTTGCAAGTTTGGGGCTGCATTTCTGCAAATGGAATTGGGGATTTGGTCAGAATGAATGGTCTCCTCAATGCTGAGAAGTACAGGCAGATACTTATCCCATGCAATACCATCAGAGAGACATCAGATTTGCCCCAAATTTATTATGCAGCATGGCAACGGACCCAAAACATTCAGCCACAGTCATTAAGAACTATCTTCAGTGTAAAGAAGAAAAAGAAGAGTCCTGGAAGTAATGGTATAGCCCCCACAGAGCCCTGATCTCAACATCATTGAGGAGAGAGAAGCAACTTAGGCTGCCTAAATCCACAGAAGAACTGTAGTTAGTTCTCCAAGATGTTTGGAACAACCAACCTGCCGAGTTCCTTCACAAACTGTTTGCAAATGAACCTAGAAGAATTGAGCCTGTTTTGGAGGCAAAGGGTGGTCACACAAAATATTGATTTGATTTTTCTTCTGTTCACTCACTATGCATTATGTTAATTGATAAAAAATGCACTATTAACATGTCTATTTTTGACAGCATTCTTACTTTACAGCATTTTTTCACACCTGCCTAAGACTTTTAAACAGTACTGTATATCTATAGATATAAAAATCTAAGTGATTCTGGCTCACTGTCACAGGACTATCGAAACTGTGGTTGGCTGAGGAGGAGTCCTCAACCAATGTGCTTAGAAGGAGGCAGGGGTGACATTATAGGAGGCAGGGGTCAATGCCCCCTGCCTCCTTAACCAACTCCAGCAGAAATGGTACTTGCCTCACGAGAGGGCTTAACGCGGCTTACATGTTCACCAGCTTGTGTTCATTAAGCACATCAAGATGACCAAAGCAGACATCTCAGAGAAAGGGACAGGGTTGTCCCTCCCCTTTGCCATGGTGGATAGGGTGGCCCCCTCCCATTCACCACAGGATGGACCCTTCCCTTCGCCAAGGCAAAGGACAGGGTGGCCTCTCCTCTTTACTACCTATTCTCTCCTTGGTAGCCCTCTATTTCACAGCCTCCCCTCTCTCTGGCAGCCCTCTACTTTGCAGTCTCCTCTCTCCCTGACAGCCCTCCACTTCGCAGCCCCCTCTCTCCTTTACAGCCCTCCAGGTTGTAGCCTCCACTCTCCATGACAGCCCTCCACTTTACAGCCTCTTCCCTCCCTGACAGCTCTCCACTTTGTAGCCCCATCTCTCTCTCTGACAGCCCTCCACTCTGCTCTCTCCTCTCTCCCTGGCACCCTTTTGCTGCCTTCCTTCCCTATCCCATAACATTTACCTGGCTATCTGTGCAATACTAACCAGCCAGTGACAGGATTTATGGAGTCGTCTGTCATATTCAATCACCCCATGCTAATGTGGCTTCAGAGTAGGAGTCTGCCTCGCATGCTGCCCTCACTCGCATATGTTCACTTGCAGATAAAAGCATACATGGTTTGCTGCCTTATTCAAACAACATTGTATAACCCGCAATCCCACAGGCTACACCTTGCAATGTTTGTGTATATATACAGTCATTTTTATATGAAAATAGGGACACATACATGTCTGTATCACTTTCACACATATCCCCCATTATGCTTTGAATGCCTCATTCTAAAAATAAAAGTGATACATAAGTAGGGCCACATGTTCAAAAGACAAGTGGAGGAGTCCAGGGACAAACCATTTGCACCATAGAGGATAGCTACAAATTCCATAAATTGCCATTGATATTTGATATAAATAATCAAGGGGTTAAAAATCACCATTTAAAGGAATTGGAATTTGTAGGTCTCTGCTATAGTACAAATAGTTTGCCCCAGAACTCTTCTTTTGAACATACGGCTCTAAAACTGACTTTAAGGGACTAAGTAAAAATATAGTATTTCTGGGACAAACCAACTACACCATAAAGAAGAAGAAAAAGTCCACTTGACTTGAATAGTGCTTTTAGACCCTTGAATGCTAAGAACATGTCTAATTCAATGCTTCTCAGTGAATTAGGAGTTAAAAGTTTCATTGAAATCATTGCAAATTTATATTTTTCCCCTATGGAGAAATATTCTACTTTCCTTCTAACATAAGGCCATAAGTTTAGATTAGAATTCCATTGTTTGTACATTGAACCTTAGAGTCTTTTTGCACTACTTCCCAGCCATCACATACATACACATGCGGTGCTCTCATTTTATTTTGTAGGCATTAAAAAAACATGAAGAACACTGAACAGTGTGACATCAGTAAAAGGGGCGGGAGGAGGATACTTTGTCATTAAATTACTCCTGAACTACAACTCTGACAGAATTGATATAACACTCTCCAAAGTCCAAATACTATGATGATTAATTAGAGCTGCTTTTATTATAAAACATTACTATCCCTTTAATACATTTGTTTATTATGTATTTATTTTGTTGATAACCGCACCATGTGGAGTTGTTTGATCTTTTCCATGTTTATGTGGTATTTTAAAATATTCCAATTTTCTGAAGATGCAGGTGGGAAATCTAAATAGCATTCTGTTTGAGCCAACCCCTTTTTAATACGTCCATTGATTGTGATAGAAATGATGTGGTCCTGGGCAGTCCTACTGACATGCACAGAAGAAGAACTCCAACATAGTCAACAAGACATTGGATATCTCCATGGCAACAAACTAAATTTATTTGCTGTTCCAGTGCATAGGAGGTTCAACAAACTTCACAAGGGCACTCTGACAGGTGACCTTTCATTTTTACACTTATTTTGCATGTATAAACATATTTCCCTTTGCTCAGTCTCTATATTTTCATCAGTCTAAAAAAGATATATAATCTGCATAAAACTGATGTACAAGACAAGGCAGAATAAAGTACCTTTTTAAGAAGTCCTTACAGGATCAGACATGTCCTAAATTTAAAATGAAACAATCACAACAAAAATGTTTTCTTCTTTTTTTAAAGAATAAGTATAAGGATGCACTACTCTAGATATGTCAAACATGTGGCCTCCTTCTAAAGTACAACCTAATGGACTGTTCTGTTCTATTACTCCTGTGAGTTAACCCAAACTACCATCTGTAGTTTTAAGTCACAGTTTGGAATTCTATTACCTGCTCTGTGACAAACTAACGACTAGCACAAAATGCACAATGGGCGATATATTAGCACTCATTGAAAATAGTGAAAAGCAGATGAATTTGCGATTCAATTACATGCGGTGGCTAGTAACATGTTAACCCTTTGCGTGCCAGAGGGGTACACCGCGCATTGCTTTGCACTGGCACTCAAAGAGTTAAGGGACTCTATTGTAGCATTCAAGCAGCTCCTAGCAACCTTAGATGTTGAGTCCCTATCGTGTATTAAAAACCACCAACAGGCAACTGAACAGTGGTTAAAAAATACACACATGCGCAACTAATGATGGATTGATATGGGGCTCCTGCTCAGATTCCCCTCAGTTTGGTTTGGGTAATGGCCCAAAGGTACAAAGGTTTTTTTTTTATTTTGCTGGTGGCAGTGACAGCTTTTAGGGGCATTGGACGTCATGTATTATTCTTGTTTTATAGAGAGAAAAGTAACTTTAAAGAAGAAAGAAGAAAAGAGGAAAATAAGAAAGAAGGAAAGAAGCTTAGAGAAGACTTAAATATTACTTAAAAAGGAAGACCAGGGTACAGAAGACCATGCTGGATCTCAGAATTCCAGGTAAACATTACATCTTAAGGGTATCGGTCAGGGTATAGTGTTAGGGTTAGCATTTTTTAACTTTATTGTTAACTAGTGTAAAAGCCCATGTACACGGGCCAAGCGTTTGGGCAGTGTCTACTTCGCATAACTGCATCAGAGTCTCTACTACACATGACTGCATCGGGCAGTCTCTACTGCACATGACTGCATCAGACAAACATACATCTGGCCTTTTATATATATAGATGTTAGGTGTACTGTTAGGTTTAGTATTTCGGAGGGTAGGGGGAGGTGACTGTGTCAAACATCGAACGTTAGCTAGTTTCCTTTGATTTTCCCACCAGAGCCGGATCATAGGCAAGGCGCACAAGGAGCCTGCCTAGGGCCCGGCCATGTTGAGGGACCCGCTGATCCAGCCCTACATGCAGCAAAACAGCTTCCTGGTGGAATCAGACAGATCTTTCTACCAGCAAGGTCCATACAACTCCCTCATGTCAGCGGTCTGTGATAATGCAGAGCACCGGGATATTATGTCATCTCTTAGCGCTCTGCATTACAGACAAGACAGAGGACCGCAAAGGAGCGGTGCAGAAGAAGGCACATACCCATACCTTTAAAATTTCTAAATGAGCTGATCCAGAGACAGCCGACTGGTTTCAGAGCAAGCTACCCAGAGGTACTGTACAAAGAGCCAGCACATATATTGTACCAGAAATTTGCTTTGTTTTTATTTTAAGTTCTTAGGGACAAGTGACCAGCTCTGTATACTTATAATTGGAGCTTTATTCATTGCAGAGTATATATAATATAAAAAAATCACATACATACATACTGTACAAAGAGCCAGCACATTTGTTCATCCAGAAATTGGCTTAGTTTTTATTTCATGTTCATATGGACAAGTGACCAGCTCTGTGTACTTAGAATTAGAGCTTTATTCTTCATAATATACATTTTCACATACATACTTGCAGAGTCTATATAATACACATTCATATATATATACATACATACATACGGAATGTATGTGAATATGTATATTATATAGACTCTGCAATGTATAAAGCTCTAATTCTAAGTTTAAAGAGCTGGTACTTGTTCATATGAACGTAAAATAAAAACGAAGCTAATTTCTGGAGGAACAAATGTGCTGGTTCTTTGTACAGTAATCTCTAAGCAGTGTGGAGGGGCCTCAAAAATTAAGAGATTTGAGCCTTTGAGTGTCAGAGTGGCAATATGTTTGGCACCCATCTGGCATTCAAAGGGTTAAACAGAGCACTGGGAGCACCAGAACATCCATCCAACAGGCCCTATATTGGAAAGCCATACTTCAGTCCCTCTCTCTTTCCTCATTCTTCTTCCCTTACATTCCACTCTTCTCCCTTTGTCTCACACACTCTCTCTCGTGACACTCTCCCTTCCCTTCTATCTCCCTCCCCTTCTTTCTCCCTCCTCTTCTCTCTCTTTCCCCTTCTCTCTCTCTCTCTCTCTCTCTCTCTCTTTGACTCTCTCTCTTGTACACTCTGTCTCACTTCCCTGTGATGTCACAGACCTAACAATTGAAATAGAGGTACACGAGTGATACCACAGATCTTACAATTCTATGACTACCCATCAACAATCATAGAATTGCAGTCTCTGTGGAATCATGTGTGTAGCTTTATTTCAATTGTTAGCTCTGTAGTATCACTCGTGTAGCTCCATTTCAATTGTAAGCTCGATGGTATCACTAATGTAGCTGTATTTCAATTGTTAGCTCTGTGGTGTCACTAGAGTAGCCCCATTTCAGTTCTAAGCTCTGTGGTGTCAGTAGTTTAACACCATTTCAATTTAAAGGGGATCTATCACTCCAGTACAAATGTTTGTTAAACGACAGATTACCTATCCATTAGGTGGAATTCTTTAATATATATATATATATATATATATATATATATTTATTTATTTATTTTTTTTTTAATTGTTGCTGAAACTGTTGCCGAAAATTAATGTTTAACGAATGTGCTTCCATACAGACTGCGGGTACAGCTCTATACCCACAGTCTGTAACTCTACCTCTGCTCCACTCCCTCTAGCCAGTCTTCCCCAATGACGGAGGCTTCTGTCTGTAAGCTGGAGAGGTCTCACTGGCTAGATATCGATCTCTGCCATTGAGACCACTCCGGCTTACAGACAGAAGCCTCCGTCATCAGAGAAGACTGGCTAGAAGGAGGGGAGCAGAGGTAGAGTTGCAGACTGCGGTACAGTGCTGTACCCGCAGTCTGTACAGAAACACAGTCTTTAAACGTTAATTTTCGGAAACAGACAATTAAAAAACAAAATTAAAGAATTTCACCTAATGGATAGGTAATCTATCATTTAACAAACATTTGTACTAGGGTGATAGATCCCCTTTAAAGCTCTGTGGTGTCACTAATGTAGCCCACATCAATTTTAAGCTCTATGGTGTCACAAATGTAGTTCCATTTCATTTTCAAGCTCTGTTGTGTGCTTTTTTTTTTTTATATCTGTAACCCCTTGGGTCCCAGACAGGTACCTAATGCATTGCTTTGCAAATACTTGGTGATCACTGTGGCATCCAAGGTGTTGAAGCATCTGTTTTGTGTTTTATTAAGTTGGTACTAGTAGCTGTACCTACAAGAAAAATGTGCAAATCAAGAAACGTTTGCAGCAAAGGGGAAAAGGACAATGGGGGGGCCCAATTTGAGATCCTGCCTAGGGCCCTATGGAGTCTTAATCCGGCTCTGTTTCCCACTATTCACACTTTAGCTTGAGTTGTGGGAACAAGAAGGTGTGGCAAGCGTTAGGCAACAACATGGGTTTTTGCGACCAATTCTTGTTGCAGTGGATGCTGTCCAAGCAATAGAACAGTGTGTGTACCTCCCAGAAGTCCTTGTGCCTCTAATGATGGATTTAGAGGCACTAATGGTATCAAGCCCACAGTGTCTCTCCATTTAATACAGAACAGACCTTTTAAAAAGGATTCAGACTGTTTTTGTGTTGTAGCAGATTATAGAATCACAGCATGTTAAGATAAGAAAGGATCCACTGAAGGAAATTATACATAACAATCAATCTCCTTTGATGTATAATGATGGGCATCCTGGGACACTCTGTTGTTCTGTCTGCTGTAATAAAAAAAAGGTGGGAGCTTCATCAGCACCAAAAATGGATCTGTGACCAGAGTACAACAACTATACAGGTCTGCATATAAAAGTGAGAGGCTGATGTACTAAGAGAATCAATGCAATTTTGGAGCAAACCAACTGCACCTTGGGGATCAAATAAAACATCCCATTGATTTAAATGTGGCTTTTAGCCCCTTGTGTGCTAGAGAGGCGTCCAACCTTTTCCTAGGTTGTAGTTTAACAAATTAACCTCATTTCTACTTAAAGGAACACTAACACCAAAATATAATATATTTACAGCTAGCATATGTGAAAATGTTTCACGTTATATGCATAAATATAGTCCTAAATGTGCTTTTTAACATGTAAAATTGACCTGTTCAACACGCATATATTTAATCTTGGTTGTGCGGTTTATCTACATTGATTGTGATTAGTGCCCACTGCCATTATATTGTTAACTTTTTAACCCATTCACCAGTAAGCCTGGATAATCAGTGGAAGTCCTGGAAAGGCTGAGATGTCTAATCCATAGAGATATGTAAGACTAGATTTAGTCCTCAGAAAACAGAGAATTCTTACAGGTCTTAGCATAAATTTCAGAGTATTTAAGCTTATATAACCCCTGTTTATTTTGGGCTGTTAGTGTTCTTATAAAAGCCTCTGTCTGCCTACCTGCTGTAATCAAAGAGGAAGCAGCATCAGAGTGTATGAAGCTATCATGTAGGTGCAGCGCATTATGGGGCTTGAAATCCATTTTGCCACTGGTGCAAAAAGATTTTAACTTGTTCTTTGGATTATTGTTTGAGCTTAGGATGGTGCAAGACCTTGTGGGTTATGCACTAAGGTGTGATAAAGTGGAGATGACTTCTCCAATGATATCACTTCTCCAGTTCCTATGTTATTCTATAGAGCCTATGCATTAAGATCTCTAAAGCTGGAGAAATCTTAGTGCTTAGACTCCATAGAACAACATAGGAATTGGAAAAGTGATATAACTGAAGATGTCATCTCCACTTTATCACCTCTTTATCAAGCCTTAGTGTATCTCCCCCCTTGAGTGCCTCCCAATCTAAATATCCTTTGAATAGTTGCAATAGCAATTAATATAAGTTGCAAGTAACTTTTTTGTGGTCCTGTATAGAGGGATGGGCAAGGAACACGTTTATGGAGAGTTATGGATGGTTATTCACTTTCAGGGAAATTGATTCACTGAATTTTATCTGTTGCAAAATGTGATGTCTCAAACAATATAACCCGTTGAGTGCCAGAGGGGTAAGAAATGCAATGCATTGCGTTCCCCCCCTGGAACTCAAAGGGTAAAATAGTTTTATAAATGTTGTTTTTTCTAAATGTAGTGCTCCAGAACAGACTGAAACATGGCTTAGGAGACATGCTTTATGGAGAACATTAACCAGTGCATTCAAGACTGGATTTACATCCCAGGTGCCCCTAACCAAGGTAGCCTAGGTGCCCTTAGCTCCACCCATGGCCACATTCCCACTCCTCAAATTATCCCACCACCTGTCCCATCCATTTCTTTCTGGCACAGAAAATATCCTTGGCTTTAGCCTCTTGGTTGCTAGACAGATCCCCAATGCATTTTCCTCTGTAACATCTAAGGGGTTAAAGAATATCCTGTAAAGGGTATAAAACTGAGTTAGAGAAATAGAGATTGTTTTGGCCACACCTACAGTTTAGAATGTGGGTCTTCACAGCTGAGGGGCCCCTCAAAATGTGGAGCTCTAGATAGTTGCATACTCTGCCTATTGAGAAATCTGGCCCTGAATATATTCCTGGTATATGTTAGACATGGCCATTTCTATCTTCCACGCATGACAGATACCATCCCCTAGAAGAGGAAATATAAATTCAGAGCAATATAATAATACAGTGAAGGGCAGTTCAAACCCTCTGTTATGCTTGATATAATTTCAAACTAGAGCTTCTTTTGTAAATCCCATACTTTTGTGTAATGTTCTCACTGCACGGTAAGCAAGAAATGTTAGCCCAACTGGTAGCCACAGGGTTACACACTGACATCTTCTGTTGTCTTATCCTGCCCCTCCCGATGGCCATCATGTGGTTCATTGGGGATTCATCAGGGCACTGAGACTCCTTTCTTCTCACTGCTCTGGTGAAACCACAGTGACCCAAATGAAGATCAACTGAAGGGGTAAATCAAACAACTGAATAAATTGATATTAAACCATGGGCTGCCAGACACTTTAGAGTTTATTGTTTGCCATTCAGAAAGAACAATATGAATTATGCACTGCCTATGTATTTTATTTATTTTTATGCTATTGGTGCTAATCTGTGATTTAACAGTGTTGTTTTTTGAAATACATTTAGACAGCAATCACTTGTAGCCACCTTCTCCAATTCACTTCCAAAAGGTCCTCCTGTAGTGGTTAATCTCTTATATTATAACTGTAAGCACTTATTTGTACGTAATTTTGTTTCCTTTTCATATATTTAGCTCATGGATGGAATATCATGAAAGCTTGAGAGGCTTATCCTCCCCAAACCTATTGCCTGCCTTAATTTCGTATTAGGGCTGTCATTTATCCTGTGCAGTTTTATCCTATTGAACTTAACTACATGAATGTTAGAGAGGACTCCTATGGTGATCTGTGAAAGGGTTAAGCCAGGGGCAAGATGGCCCAAGGACATTTGCCCCCCCCCCCTTCCTGGAGTTGTACTAATTACATAGGTCAGGTCCTAATATTAACTCATCCATCTGCAGTTGGCTGGTGCTGGGCTCCAAACAAAAATATGAATAAGGATCTCGGCAGCTTCCACTCATCTCCATTGCCTCCTTCTTCTACCGTCCAATGGTGAGAGTAGGGGATTGGTCCACTTCCTTCTCCTGACCCTAGCATCCTACAGCAACCTGAATATGGCCTCTGCACACTCCAGCACAATGAATGGATTGTTAAATAATAACAATTAAGGGCCCTAGATAAGTTGCAGCTTGGGCCATAGATCAGTTGCACTAACTGGGAACAAATAACAATCCCCAAAATTCTTATTGATTTAAATGGGATTGCTTTGCAATGCATTGGAGTCCAATCTAGTATTCAAGTTATTAAAAGAATATTAACATCTAAAAATGAAATTTGGTTATAAAAGTGTAAACATTGTGTTATTTCCAGCTACCATATGTATAATTAGTATTTAATGTTCAGTCCCTAAATTCTAAGTCTACACTATCCAAAATAAATTCTCTTTGGTTAGTTATATTTGTGCTCTTTGTTATGAGAGATGTGAGCTAATGCTCATAAGTTATTGTATGCATTTGCTTGTCTAGTTAGAAAGGTTGTTAGCTCAGCTAAACCCCTTTACAGATAATACAGCTGAAACTCCTGTCAAGATTACTGTGATAATGTGAGTCTGGGAGCCCTGAAAAAGACAGGAATGATAGCCGCCAGAGAGCAAATGTAAAATTAGATTTTAAGCCTCAGAAAACAAATCGAGAATTTTTACAGATCTGTACGGACTAGCATGGAGTTCAGTGTATGTCAGTGTGTGTATAAATCTAGATCATTTTTATATGTATGTGTTCCTTTAAGTGTCTCATTTCTCCCCTGTGGTGCAGCTTCTTTACCTTAGAACTGTTCTTCTGTTGCTTCCTGAATACAGGTGGGCAGGATGTATCTCTAAGGAACCCTGAGGCAAGACACCTTAGGTACCCTTAGAATAACCAAAGGTCATTCAGTCGTTCCTTACATGACCCAGCCCTATCTACTGTTTTCTTGCACACAAAGAAAAAAACGTATCCTATAACATGGGGGCAGTCAAAACTGTCCTCAGCCCTGATCTCCCAACAGTGGGTTTTTTCTAGATCTCATATGAACAACGGTGAATCAGTCAGTGCCAGGTGAGATGCTGAAAACATGCACTGTTGGAGGGGAACCTGAAGCCAGGTATGAGTGCTCCTGGTATAACATTTTAACATAAAATACTGTTAACCTAATGTGACCAAATCACCAAAACGAAAACTGCAGTATTACACTCCTTTCTCTTCAGTCCAGCATAATAGATATTTAATTAGTGTCCCCCATTAAAATGTTGATCTGGTCACATTTTCTTAACCCCTTTAATTCTAGAGACCTCTCTGGCTTCAAAGGTGTTAAATAAGTTAAATAAGTTTGCCATTAAGGGGTATATGAATTTTGTCTCATGCAGTGTTATTGAGATTGCACAGGTCATACCCTGAACTCAATATGGTTGTTGTGGCCAGCACAACTCAGGCATATGTCATAATTAAGCTTTTTGGGGTTTCACAAATTCAGTCTAATGGGAAATCCAGTCCTGTGCAATTCTTCTGCATGAATATACAATCCAGTCTATGATTTCCTACATGTTATCAAGCACTACACAAATAACCATAGAACGGGAAGTAGTCTAGAAGCAATATAATTATTGTGTTTGCAGCTGACAGATGAGGGAATGAATACCTAACTTTAGATTACAGGACTGAGGTTACTTGGCTAGTGGCCACTGACAGACAGCAGTTTAGGGTTTGGGCTGGGCACTAATTGAGAATGGCTGTATCACAGCAATCTCAGAATACAGTCATCTAAGAGCAGAGGTAACCAAGCTTTGGCTGTTCAGCTGTTGTGGACTACATTTCCCATCATCCCCACCCAGATGTTGGTTGGGTGGGGATGATGAGAGTTGTATTCTCCAGCATCTGGAGAGCCAAAGGTTGCCTACCCTTTAATTACAGTGATATATACGGTAGCCATCTAGAAGTGCAAACATATGCTATTCATTATTGTTCTGGTTAGAAAAAACATATCTGGCCCATTTCAGGAGCACTTTGATAAGCTCTGTAAACACACAGTGAGGTCTACCATGGTTTAAAATAGCTTGTTTTCATTTCTTATTGTCCATGGGAGTGATTGGCCTGTAATCAGTGACAAGCAATTTGCCGGATACTGTTTCCTGCTATACTTTACAGTAAGCAAACATCTCACTTAGTCCCCCATACAGACCTCGTTTATCTTGAAAGCATATGCATCCATTTCTTATTAAGGGTGACACGTTCAAAAGAATCCTGTAGTCATT
The DNA here is from genome assembly GCA_037306005.1 of Rhinophrynus dorsalis. Taxonomy (NCBI): domain Eukaryota; kingdom Metazoa; phylum Chordata; class Amphibia; order Anura; family Rhinophrynidae; genus Rhinophrynus; species Rhinophrynus dorsalis. Next base: position 159,661,721 of record CM074719.1, read on the forward strand.
TTGGGGCAAAGAACTATGCCATAGAGAACCCAAATACATTCCCATTGAATTAAGTGGGTGTTAACCCAATGTCAGAGAGTTCTCCAGTGCTTTGTTTCTCAATGCTTTGGAGACCTCTCTAGCATTCAAGGGGTTAAAAGCAGCATGTAAATCAATGTGAGTTATATGTCCCCTATGGAGCAGAGCAGTTGGTTTGAACATGAGGCCCTTAGAGTGAACATTTCCTTTATATTGGGATTTAAACATATGGGACCCGGAGTATAGGCCGGTTGCTGATTGGCCGCTACAATTTAAAGGGACTCCATAGACTAACATGAGGAAAAGTAGGCGTTCACGGGATTGGTCGCTCCTTCGGTCGCTCCCTTCTCCTATTGGTCCAAATATTCAAGGCGGCCAGATTGAATTACCACGGCTCCGTGAAGTCTGCCGTTCCATTGTACCGGTGTGTTCCTTTACCCCAGGGGGTTCATTGTACTGACTCCCATTCCATTGTATTCCCCAAGTTAATGTTGTTAAGTATTGTTGTGCATTGTTCTAAATTCTCATAAAAGAGCTGAATTCAGCCATAATAAAGTGTGTTACTGGTGAATTTTGACCTGCGTCCTGTCTCACGTTATTCGGGTGGTATCAAGGGTCTTCTATTGACCCCCATCTTAGGAGTACGGGAGCTGTTACACCGGAGGAGACCAGATTCTGTGGCGGACTTAAGGAGAGAGAGACCCGGCATAACAGACTAAGTCAGCCCCAGGACTTAGAGGTCTGTTACACTGGTGGCAAGCGACGGGATCTTACTTTTCCACGGAAAGAACACTGAGACCAGCATCCAGGGGGAGATATAGCCATCTGGCTTGACCCCGGTCTTAGCAACTCTGAAACCAGCATCCAGGGGGAGATACAGCCGCTGGCTTGACCCCGGTTTCAGCTACGGTTCGGGGATTAGCTCTCTCTCCTCACGGAAAGATCGGAAACGCCAATTGAGGTCCACTTGGTGCGATGGCCGACGTCTACAGACAAAGATCAGTATCCGAACTACAGGTTATGGCAGAGGAAAGGGGACGTGACACTAGGGGACTGAAGAAGGCAGAACTAGTAAATCTCCTCCAAGCCATGGATGAGGAGATCGTGGAGCGAGCTAGGGTAACGGATTTGCCCCCAGAGGACTCGTACAGCACCCCATCAAACCCCCCAGTGTCCCCGGCAGTTACACCACCAGCTACTGCCCCTTCGGATGTGGTGAATCAGCGAGTAGCCGCCCGACTGGCTCTGGCTGGGCCCGACCCATCACCAGATTTCAGAATTCGGACAATCCTTGCGGTAGAGAAGGAGTATTTGGAGTAGCTGTCCCAAAACCGCCCAGGCCCCCTGAGCCATAGCAGCGACTCCAGACCAGATTCCGTGGCACACCATCTCCGGCTCCCGCATCAGCTGTTCAAAACTTTTGACGATGCAGGGGGGGACATTGACGGGTTCTTAAAAGACTTTGAACGGCAATGCCAAGTGGTCCAGGTAGAGCGCCAGGATTGGGTCCCCATCTTAGCCGGCAAACTCACAGGGAGGGCTGCGGATGCATACCGTGCCATTCCGGATGCCTGGATCACGGACTACCCGGAGGTGAAACGGAGACTGCTGCAGCGGTATGCAATAACACCAGATGCATACTGGAGGCAGTTCAGGGAAGGGAGCAGACAGCCTAAAGAAACCCACACGGAATGGGCATACCGAATGGAGAGGGCCTGCCGGAACTGGCTACAGGGAGCAGGGACCAGGACCTGGGAAGACTGCTGTCAGCAAATACTACTGGAACAGTTCTTCCATCAAGTTACCACAGAGGTGCGAGATTGGGTGCATGATCAGGGACCCTGCACGGTCACTGTGGCCGCGGAATTAGCTGACAAGTTTGAGGAGTCAAGACGACGAACCCCTAGAACAAACTCTTTGTTTGGGACCCCAGGGACAAGCCACTCCCGTTCAGGGGGGACCCCAGTTCCTGCTTCCCGGACTGTAATCCCGGCACCCACCAGGGAATCAAGCCACGTACAACCCAGATCCAGTGCAGGACCCAGGTGTTACCAGTGCCAACAGTATGGGCATCTGCGGCCCAACTGCCCCCAGAACAGGGCTGCTCAAGGGTCATCGAATGGTCCCTCTAGATGGAATACACAGCCACCTCAAGCGCGAGGGCCGCCACGAGCTGTCCACTGTGTCGGTGAAGCAATGGAGGGAGAATACGTTTGGCCTGCCCCCCAGGAAATTGTACGGGGCCCTACAGAGCACTCCCCGTGGGGCTACTATCATGAAGTGGCTCTTGCGCATGGGGGATCATCGGACAATCGGGATCATCACAGACAGACGATCCGACTGAATGGACAACCCGCTACCAGCTTGCGAGACTCTGGGGCCACCCTCACGTTAGTGCAACCACGGTGCCTACAACCCTGCCACCGCACGGATCAAGCAGTAGAGGTTCGTGTAGCTGGGGGAAAAATATACCAATTACCTATGGCCCGAGTTCACTTGGACTGGGGTACCGGTCAAGGATACAAAACTGTTGGGGTCATGCCAGGATTACCGGCGGATGTGCTGCTCGGCAATGATTTGGGACGTCTGGAGAGCCAGTTTGCCCATACACCACTGGAGGACTGCCAGGTCGCCACCCGAGCCCAGGCCCGACAGGCAGCGGTAAGCCCCCCGACGAATACCCGTAACCCCTGCCCGGAAGGCCGACCTTTTCAATGGATCCCCCCAGACGAATTTAGGGCAGCCCTTCATACAGATCCCACGCTACGGGGATACAGGGAACGGGCAGACACCGGGGTGACTGGTCTCAATGGGGAAATCTTTAGCTGGGATAAAGGCTTACTGTATAGGCAGACTAAGTCTGTAGGGCAGGGCCAGACAGAGGTTCTTAAAAACAGCTACTTGTTCCCTCTGGTCATAGATCCGCCTTGCTGTCTTTGGCTCATGAGGTACCACTAGCCGGTCACCTCGGGGCCAGACGCACGGAACAGCGGCTTACCCGAGCTTGTTACTGGCCTCAGATGTCCAAAAGAGTGAGCACGTTCTGCCGGACCTGTGACATTTGTCAGCGGGTCGGCAAGCGTGGAGACCGACACCGGGCACCTTTACAGTCCCTCCCCATCATCGGGGTTCCTTTCCAACGCGTGGCTGTGGATATTGTGGGACCCTTGGCCAGGTGCAGCCGCTCCGGGAAAAAAATCATATTAACAGTAGTGGACTTTGCCACTCGGTACCCTGAGGCAGTTGCCCTGGCCAACATCACCGCAGAATCCGTAGCAGATGCACTGATTAAAATTTTCACCCGGGTTGGGTTTCCCCAAGAGATATTATCAGATCAGGGAACCCAATTCACGTCTGAATTACTGCAGCAGGTATGGAAGCTGTGCGGAGTGAAAGCGCTCCACACCACAGCATACCATCCCCAGACGAATGGGCTTTGCGAACGGTTCAATGGAACCCTGAAGCAAATGCTCAGAGCCTTTACAGATTCCCACCGAGATTGGGAGCAGTATCTGCCTCATCTCCTCTTCGCCTACCGCGAGGTGCCACAGGAGTCCACGGGCTTTTCTCCCTTTGAATTACTCTTTGGGAGACGAGTTCGAGGACCCCTGAATATCCTCCGGGAGTACTGGGAAGGGAAGTGTGAGGCAGAGGAAACTCCCGCAGTAACCTATGTGTTGGAGCTCCGGGAGCGCTTGGAGACTCTGATGGGCATGGCCCGACAGAACCTTCAAACCGCTCAGACCCGCCAGCAACAGTACTACAATAGGCAAACCCAGGCCAGGGAGTTTATAGTAGGACAGAAGGTACTAGCCCTGAGACCGGTCTGCCAAAATAAACTGCAGACAGCGTGGGAAGGTCCCTACCAGATAGTAGATCGCCAAGGGGAAACCACCTATCTAATAGCCAAGGGGCCCCAGTTGAAGGACAGGCGGGTCTGCCACATTAATGCTCTGAAAGCATACGAGGAGCGTCCCGAAGAGATTTTGGCCATATGTACCTTAGCCAGTCAGGATGCTGAGGATAGGGAATTGCCGGATTTATTAGCAGACACCCACAGTAAGGTTTCCCCCACTCCAGTGCCCCTAGGGGCGCATCTCACCCCAGAGCAGCAGACACAGCTGGACCATATTGTCACCAAGTGGCCCACTCTCTTTTCAGCGTTACCAGGGCGCACGACCCTAGCAGAGCATAAGGTGGAAACCTTAACCCAGACACCGCTCCGGCAGCCCGCATACCGGAGTCAGATAGTCCTTGGGCTTCCCCGGTAGTCCTGGTCCCCAAAAAGGATGGCACCACACGTTTCTGTGTGGACTACCGGCGACTCAATGAAAAAACAGTAACAGATGCTTATCCCATGCCCCGGGTCGATGACCTCCTGGACAAACTAGCTGGAGCTCGTTTCGTCACCACCCTAGATTTAAGCAAAGGGTACTGGCAAATTCCCGTGGCTCCGGACGCAGTGGCCAAATCTGCCTTCATCACCCCGTTTGGCCTGTATCAATTCACGGTCATGCCATTCGGGATGAAGAACGCGCCCGCCACGTTCCAGAGGTTGGTGGATCACTTGCTGATGGGGGCACAGGAATTTGCTTGCGCTTATTTAGACGATATAGCCATCTTCAGCGAGTCCTGGGAAGAGCACCTGTTACATATAGAAGCCATCTTAGGGAGCATACAGAAGGCAGGGTTGACAATCCGGCGCGACAAATGCCAGTTTGGGATGGGGGAGGTACAATACCTCGGCCACAGGGTGGGTAGCGGGTGTCAGCGACCAGAGCCAGCCAAAATAGCCGCCATTGTAAACTGGCCCCAGCCCCATACCAAGAAGCAGGTACTTGCCTTCCTGGGAACCTCGGGCTACTACCGACGGTTCGTCCCTAGATACAGTGACCTGGCGAAGCCCCTAACTGACCTCACTAAGAAGGCCTTACCCCGGGTGGTAAACTGGACCCCAGACTGCACTCAAGCTTTTGAAGCATTAAAAACTGCGCTAGGTAAAGGTCCCGTACTCACGGCTCCCAATTTTAACAAACCCTTTTTGGTCCACACAGATGCCTCCAATGTTGGGCTAGGAGCAGTTCTGAGTCAGGTGGACGACACAGGAGCCGAGCATCCCATCGCATTCCAGAGCCGCAAGCTGTTGGACAGGGAAATGGGATACTCAGCTATAGAGAAGGAATGTTTGGCGCTGGTATGGGCTATTAAAAGGTTTCAGCCGTACTTATATGGCCGGGAATTCATGGTACTCACAGACCATAACCCCCTCGTATGGCTGAACCGAACCGCCGGAGATAATGGGCGATTACTGTGCTGGAGTCTGGCCTTACAGCCATATACCTTTAATGTACAATATAGATCTGGCAAACAGAACAGCAACGCCGACGGATTATCGCGGCAGGAGGATGTTTAGCCTAAGGAAGCCTGTTTTACTCTGTTGTCCAAGTCCCCCTCTAAGCCACGTACAGAAGGACTTGGAGGCTCGGAGGGGGGGGGTGTAACGGTCCGCAGGCCGTTACTTGGAAGTTTAAAATGTGTTAGTGACATGCTCCGGCCCTTTGGGGAAGAACTGAACAGCCGGGGTAAACAACATCATCCAAGGGAGCTTCATTCACGGCGTCCGTACATCCTAAAGGAGCCGGTTCAGACTCAGAACGTCGGCCGGCCTATGATTGGCTGAGGAGAGTTAAAGGGCTGCCATAAGCATAACATGGCAGAATGTAGGCCCCTCTCCCATTGGTCGAAGGGGGCGGGACCCGGAGTATGGGCCGGTTGCTGATTGGCCGCTACAATTTAAAGGGACTCCATAGACTAACATGAGGAAAAGTAGGCGTTCACGGGATTGGTCGCTCCTTTGGTCGCTCCCTTCTCCTATTGGTCCAAATATTCAAGGCGGCCAGATTGAATTACCACGGCTCCGTGAAGTCTGCCGTTCCATTGTACCGGTGTGTTCCTTTACCCCAGGGGGTTCATTGTACTGACTCCCATTCCATTGTATTCCCCAAGTTAATGTTGTTAAGTATTGTTGTGCATTGTTCTAAATTCTCATAAAAGAGCTGAATTCAGCCATAATAAAGTGTGTTACTGGTGAATTTTGACCTGCGTCCTGTCTCACGTTATTCGGGTGGTATCAAGGGTCTTCTATTGACCCCCATCTTAGGAGTACGGGAGCTGTTACACCGGAGGAGACCAGATTCTGTGGCGGACTTAAGGAGAGAGAGAGACCCGGCATAACAGACTAAGTCAGCCCCAGGACTTAGAGGTCTGTTACAATATATATATATATATATCAGAGGTGTAACTAGAAGTCACCGGGCCCTGGTGCAAAAATTGCCATGGGCCCCCCCCAACCACATTGCCCCCATTGGGGTATCTTGACACTGTCCCCAATGTTCACCTCTCCACGTTGCCCCCAACATTCCACATTGTCCCCAATGTCTTCCTCCCTACATTGCTCCCAACATTCCACATTGTCCCCAATGTCCTCCTCTCCACATTGCCCCTAACTCTTCACATTGTCCCCAATGTCCTCCTCTCCACATTGCCCCCAGTTCTTCACATTGCCCACAACTCTCCACATTGCCTGCAGTGTCCATTTCCTACCTCCCTGGTGGTCATCTCCCAGCGTTCTGCATTATTAGAGTGCCGACGAGGGAGAGCTCAGCTGCTAGTGGTCCATGGTGCCGGGCTGATAAGTCTCAGGGGGCTGCCGGGCCCCTGGAGTGATGGGCCTAGTTGTAGGTGCAACCCCTATTGTTACACCACTGATACATATATATGTGTATATGTAGGTCAAATGAATGAGTTTTCCAGTATGTAGCAATACTTTTTTTATTAGACTAACATTGAGTTTCCTCAGCAAAGGTATGTGGGTTGTAATCTGCCATGCTGGTTTCCAGATATTTGGCCGCACTGGGGACTAGAACCTACAACCCTGGGGTTTGAGGAGATTCCACAGCTGTTGCTTTAACCAACTGAGCTATCTCACCAGGGGCTTGATTCAATTACAGCTGTAAAAAAAAAAAACCTGTCGGTAGTTTAAAGTCACAGTCATGTATTCTGTTACCTGGGCTGTGACTCATTACCAAATGGTAAAAATGCACTAGGTGTTAAAATTTGCACCCATTGGAATCAATGACAAAGTGGCTGAATATGCAATTCAATTAAATGCGGTGGCTGGTAACACACATTAAGGGACTTACTTTTATTGACAAATCATTACTGCCGAGAAAATTTGAAGTTGAGTCCCCTAACGTGAGTGCCTAACCACCGACATGTAAGTGAAGTGTAAGAAAAAAAAAATGCAAAAGTAGGGATCCCTACAAAAGTGACCTGTGGATGTATTGATATGGGGCCCTAAGTCCCATATCAACACATCCAAAATATGTGTATAAAGCAACAAGAAATTAACCCTTTGAGTGCCAGTGAGGTGAACAAAGCACAACTTCACTGGCACTCAAATGGTTAATCCCCCCAAAGCTAACACTATCCAAATAACATTACACACTTACCTATAAATCTGATGTCCAGCAGGGTCTTCTGCACCATGGTCTTCCTCTTTAATTCTTCTTCTGTAAGTTTCTATCTTCTTCTTTCTTCTTCTTCATTTACCTCTTCTTCTTTCTTCTTTGTCTTCATCTGTGCTCTTCTTTGGTCTTCCCCTTGATACTCAGTGTTGACCCTGCAAAATAAATGTAGTTATTGAAACTAATATTGGCATAAAAGTTACGCTGCTGTCGGCAGCATAAGAACAAAAAGACCAAAAATCCCTCTTCCTTATACATTTTGAGCCATTGCCCAAACCACACAGAGGGAAATTTGAATAGGGACTGGCTTTTATATGGCCAGTCCCTGTTCAAAATGGTTCCAACACTCCCAGTAACTGGGATGTAAGGTTACCCAAGGCACGTAACGTGCGCTGAAGTGACCACACCTCCCAGCCAATCAGTTTCTAGCTCATTTAGTCATCCCTCCAGCTAGAAGATGATTGGCTGGGAGGTGTAATTCCATGCCCTCTGTAAACCCACATCCCAGCCAGTGGGAGTGTGGGAACCATTTTAAACAGGGAGTAGCCATACAAAAGTCAGTCCTTATTCAAATTTTCCTCAGTGTGGTTCGGGCAACGGCCCAAATGGTACAAGGTGGGGGGATTTTTGGTCTCTTTTTCTGCCACCGCTGGCAGTGTAAATTTTATGCCAATATTAATTTTAATAACTATATTTATTTTTCTGGAACAACACTGAGTATCAAGAGGAAGACCTAAGAAGAGCACAGATGAAGTAAAGAAGAAAGAAGAAGATGACAGATAAAGAAAATAGAAGTATACAGAAGAATAATTAAAGAGGAAGAACAGGGTGTAGTACGGGATAGTGTTAGGGCTAGTATTTGTACACTTTATTGTTAATGTTACAGGTAATGTAGGGCCAAGGGGAGGGTTAGTGTTTGGGAGGGTAACTGTTTTTTATCTCCCGCTCGATGTTTGACATTGTGTGTTGAAATGGACCTGTCACCTTAAGACAAATTTAGTTTGTTTTACGGAAAACTAAAATCTACATATATATATATATATTGTTCTAGAAATGTTTAGAAATTAACATTTATATGTTAGTGGCCACATTGGTCATTTTTGATATTTCCTTGTACAGTATGTTAATTAGTTATGCCCAAGGCCAAACCTTTCACATACCATGCTATTAGTGTCTAGTATGTGAGCTCTGTCTAGATTCATCCATAACACAGTGTGCTGTGATTTTGGCCCTTTACAGAAACATGTTAGTATAATTTGCCACACTGTGATAAAAATGTAAAAGTTAATTTCCCAAAATATATATTTAGTACACACAAATGGCTAGCAAAACATTCAGACAGTATTAAATATCTTTATAGTTAACTACATTTTTCTTACGGTAACAGGACCATTTTAATTAATACTACTCCTTCAGCTGGTAGTAGCAGCATTAAAAACTTACAGCCCCTCAGTGTATAGATGCCCATAGGACCTCCACTGAGTTGGTGCTGTTAGGTCTGGAGAGGCAGCTGATGATTCCTTTTGGCTTCATTGACCTAATGCCTGTCTGCACAACCAATAGGACTGAGGCTGCCACTGGTAGTGTCTGCCCTTTGCAGTGTTTACAGCCTTAATAGTAACACTTTAACAAGTAGTCCTGTTAAAGAGTTACAATTAGAGCTGTAAACTATGATGCAGTCATAAAAAATAAATGTGCCAGGGTTCACCATACTTCTTCATTTACCCACTAATACTTCTTCATTTACCCACCCTTGTAGATTCCTCAATAAGGCCAACAAGAAAAGACATTGCTTGTAAAATAAATATTGCTGCCAATATCCAAAGATTCTTTAAACTGAGAGGTGCCCAATATGCAACCCACAGAATACGTTCTAGTTTTCTCCACTAGTAGAATCCAAGACCCATAATTCACTGTAGCTATGTGTCAGCTTAAGTATAGGCTAAGTGACCATAATATATTAAAGGGATAGTAACACTTTATTTTATCTTTATTTTATTTTGTAGGCATTTAAAAAACATGAAGAACGATATGTCTTATATCTCAAACCTTTATGGTTTGAGAGATATTCACAAGCAAAGTTTCCCCTCCTGCTCCTTTTACCTAGTGTAAGCCATCTCTTCTCAGACGTGGAATCCAGTCCATAGACCAGACAGATAACAGAAGGGGACAATCTTCTTCCTAAGAGAACAATGAAAACCCTGCCCCCCTTGACATGTTTTTTTAGGTTTTTCCCTTATCTTAATTGAAGATTGTCCCTCTCTGCAGTCTACCTGGGCACCTCCCTTCTGATCTGGCTGAACAGTGTTACATCAGTAAAAAGGGCGGGAGGGGGATACTTTGTCATTGAATTACTCTTGAACTACAATTCTGACAGTATTGATATAACACTCTCCAAAGTCCAACTACTATGATGATTAATTAGAGCTACTTTTATTATAAACATTACTATCCCTTTAATTTGCTTGCCTTGCATTATTATAGACTAGAGCAGAACCCTGACTGAAAAAAGTACAAGGGCTGTTACCTGACCCCCTCTGGCCCCACTACTCCACTGGCTGTAAATTCTGAATGCTGCTGCAGCCAGAGGTAAGAGTGGTGGTGATTATCTAGTAAAATACTGAGCTATTTTTATAATCTCATTTGCCCTTTAATGAGGAAAATCCTGGTTATCCCATTATGTTCATATTGCTTTGATTGCACACAATTACATTCGAACCATTTTGATTGTGAATAAGAATTTATTTGAAGGGATGCTAACACCTAAAAATAGACTAGGGGTTATATACATATAAATACCTTGTACTTCGTGATAACCTTTGGAAAAGTCTCTGTTTGTTTTCTGAGACCTAAGGGGAGATGCACTAAAGTGTGATAAAAAGGGGATTAACATGAGATAAGTGATATAACTTCTCCAACTCCTATGTTCTATGGAACCTTAGTACTAAGAGAGGGATAGACAACCCTGGCCCTCCAGAGCTTCCAATAGGGCATGTTTTCAGGATATCCCAGCTGGAGCACAGGTATACTAATTAGTGGCTCAGTCTTTATAGAGTCCACCTGTGCTCATATAGGGAAAGCCTGGAAACCTCCACCTTTGGTAGCTCTTGAGGGATAGAGTTGGATGCCCCTGTACTAAGACATCTCAGGTGGGAGACATCGTAGTGCATAGACTCCATAGAATAACATAGGTATGAGACGTCACTAGGAAAGTCATCTCCACTTTATCACCATGTGAATGGGCTGAGATACAAACAACAAAAGAGCAGTGGACACTAATCACAATTGTAACGGATCCTACCCGTTACTGAGCCCTTGTCTGGACCACAAACTATTTACTTAAAAACTATGGACCTTGTTGCCCTGCTTGGATGTAGCTGTGGGCTCTGGCATACGAACTGGCCAGCTATTGCCAGGAACAAAGACTTATAGTTATGAACATTGGTTTGTGTATTAAGTTTGGTTTTATGTATTTTCAAATATTGTATGTGTTTAATTGTACTTGTCCAATTTGAAGGTTTGTGCAATCACCAACTACCAGGTATGCAAATATCTTCCTTAGCTTAACATGGGAAATGGTAGGCAGACCAGTGATTGATCAAAGTTGGGGCAGGGCATTCAAAATAGTCAATCAAAGGCTCCAACCTTGGGCCACTGTCCCTAAGATGTGGATTATAGCAACTCCAGCCATTCACTATGTTGACCCCCTGCCATGTGGTAATTAGTTCACACCCCTCATGTCTTTGTTCAATCAAACCCTGTTGTATCTGAAATGTAATCCTAAGTCATTGTATCTGCTGGCCTTTTGTCTGATGTGTTATGATTTAATCATGTTCCCTATTGTATCAGGTTTCCCCATGTGATCCAATGTACTGTACTGTATATAAATATCTGTGGTTCGTGACAATAAAGTGAGTTCTGTTTGGAGTGAACAAGGAGTCCTGGAGTCTTGTTTTGCATATGGTCTAAAGTATCCACTCTGATACCCATCTGCACCAAGTATCCTGAATCGTTGACCGCCTGCTGCCAGTTTCCTGCGACCTAACTTTGTGGACTGTCAGGCGGCGATGTGGACTCTTCCCTGCTTCCAGCGATCCTGAGGCTGTTTCCAGTGACTGTCCATACTTCAACTGGTGCATCCGACGGCGCTTATCTGCGTCGAGAAGGAGAGACCCAGGAACGACGGCGGAAGGTGACACGGTCCCTTCCCAGCTTCCGTTACAACAATCAATGAACACACTTCAGATCTTATCTCTCAATACAAACAGAACAAACAACATTAAGTAAATATCTATAACATGTCACTTTACACTTGTGTTAAAAAGTAAGTTAGATTTATATTCTATGGAACTAACATATCAATAATTAATATTTACATATGCTAGCTGCAAATATATAATATTTAATGTTATATCAGCCTATTTAATTATTTTGTGCTAGTGTCCCTTTAATTGAATACAATTAGGTTCTGATTCTTTTACCACCATATTTTTTGTTACTCTGTGTGAGGTGTCCTCTGTCTTTTCTTTATCAGTTATCCACTCTCCAAGGTGTGCTGAGGCTTTTGTTGAAAAGCTGCATTCAATTCCAAAGTGTTTTTGAAATCTATGCCCTCTATGTCTCCCAGACATTTTTCCAGTATAGGAAATGGGCAGCTGCTCAGTTGTCACTGGTGGAAGGGTCCAGCCATAGAGAAACTCCTGCTGTCATGTAGTTTGTAACCCTCTGGATCTATTTTTCCCTGATCATCGGAGAGCCAGAACTCAGTCTATTACTGTATGAAGAGAAGTAGGAAAACTCAGCATTGTCTGATGATTATTTGCTCCTCTAATCTTTGTGTATAAGAACCTAAATGCACATCTCCACACATGGGAACCTTTTGGACATGTCCTGGATATTACAATTTACTACTAAGTACCATGTCTTTGTTCACTACTGTTTGGACAGTTCGGCCTACTTTTCATTCTGTTCCACCTGCCTGCCCCTCAATCTATTCCCTATTCAACCTTCTTCTGCTCATTCTGCATCCACCTTGACCACACGCAGCTTCCTATATGATTAAAGAAACACTAATATCTATAAAGGATCTGAGGAGATATACATATACATAAACTTAAATACCATGTACTCCATCCCAGAATCGGTAAAAATGTACAGTTTTTTTTCTGATGCCTAAACTCTAGTCTTACATATGCTATATGGGACAGCCATTCCTGTATTTTCAGGGTTCCCTGACCCCCCATTACAATAGCTATCTTGATATGTGTCTGAGAAATGATAATGCTATATTGTCTGTAAACAGACTGAGACAAGGTAATAGCCTGTCCTAATTGAAGAGCAATGGGAACTAATCTCATTAGCTTTTGTCTGTCATTATTAACAGTGCAACATAACTAACCAAATAGCATCTATAAGGTAGTGTATACACAAGTATAAAATATAGCAAGGTTGGGATTAGATTTTAGGGATCTAACACAAAATAAAAAATGTTTACATATTGTAGCTCAAAATACATGACACTTAAAATTCTACACCCCAGTTTAATTTTAGATGTTACGGTTCCTTTAACCCTTTGAATGCCAGAGGGGTATGAAATGTACCCCTTTGGCACTCAAAGGGTTAAAAAAAAGTATTTCAAACAGCCCATGTGAAGCAGTAAGAGAAACACAGGTGCACTGAACCACAGTAATCCCAGGTATGATTGTCTGCAGGGATGGAGTTGGAAAATAAGTAAGAAGTAGTATAGTTTGCAAAGAAGGGCAATTTGCCTTTTAGTAAATGCCAATTATTGGCAGACTTTTTTTGTGGGGGGGGTCATAAAACAGAGCAATACTGTGGCCATATGTATAAATACAAAAGTGGAGCAATCTGTGGCAACCAAACTGCACCACAAAGTAGACAAATGCAAATTCCCAGGGGATTCATTATTTTTTTATTTAACTCCTTAAGGACCAGAGAGATGTTCAACACATTGCTTCCCAACCACTACAATGTTTGAATGCTTTGGAGACCTCTCTGTTATTGAAATGGTTAAAACCCCCATTTTAATCAATGGCCATGTCTGTTTGTTCCCCAGGAGTCCTGCAATAAAGAATCATGAATGTCTCCATAGACATTAGATTCATTACTAAATAATTGGGGTTTCAGTCCATGCTGAATTAATTTATAGTGGCCATTAAGATTTTCTGTCTGGATTAAGGTAAGTGAGGTTTTATTACTAGGAAGTGTTAGTGTTCCTTTAAACAACTGAATATTGTCCCTTTTGAACTCAGCTTACTGTGCTGCTCCTTTAATACCTTCCTTTTTCAAATACACTGCAGACTGTTCCAGCATTGAGAGGATTAGTGGAAAGTACCTTAGCCAAGCTGTTTTCCACATAATTCCCTGTGGGGTCCTATTCTCCGTGCTGGTATGTTACAGCCCAATGAAATGTTTATAGTTCTGTTTTCCTGTCTGGTGCTGCCATCTGAATCCCATTGCTGGCCTCCCTGTGACTCCTGAACTCTTTCTCATTACAAAGAAGGCTGGCAAAGGCCTCGTCAAGCAGGTTTCCTGGCAGTGAGATAGCTAATAGCCCAGTGGGCAACTCTGTCCCAGAGGAAGTGCAAGCACACACACCTCATTGCTTAACCCCCTGTGACATATGCACAAAGAAAGGGGATTAATTCTGGGGAAACACAACTGCACCAGAGAGATCAAATAAAAAAATTTACATGAAGCTATTAACCACATAAATGCTTTGAAGATCTCTCTAGCATTCAAAGAACAGTGTCACCACTAAGGGGGGACTGTTGCCCTAGGCCCGATGAGAAGGGAGGCCTGGGCCCTGTGTGTAGGGCTGGCGCATGCTGCCTGCACACTAGGGGATCTCCCAAGAAAAAGTTGTTGTTGGGTGTGAGGGCATCAAGATGCAATGCAGGCTTCAGATCTCTGCCAAATCTACCAGGGTCACTATAGGGTCCTCCTCCTCCGATGGCCCCAGTAGAGTTTTTGACTAGAGGAAGTGGAAGAAATTAAGCTGTGACGTAAAAACTGATGGGCCCTTCCAGGTAATGACATTCTGTGAAAGGAAGAACTTTGTGTGTGTGAGTGATTGTGACAGTGCATGTGTGTGCACATGCATAAATATAGGAAAAGTAGTAGAGGTGCACAGTACCATAGACTATCAGTTAAACACTCAAGTAACTGTTAGACCATAGAATGATGTGAAAAATAGAAGGTACGTTCTTATTATCAGCCTTTATTTATAAAGTGCAGACAAATTCACAGTTCTACAAGTGACAGGCTAACATATTCTACAATTCTGTATGTGCAGTGCTAACATAATACACAGTTCTCCATGTACACGGCTAACATATTCCACAGTGCTAGATGTGCAATGAACATCCCTTATTAACCTCATAAAGGCCTATAATAGGGCTCTGAAACAGACATTTGTGAGTTGAAGGTAATTATCTCAGATGCGTATTTTCTTCATAGGGAGTTACATTGTGATTCACTACGCAAGGCCGTAACACTATAACATTTTCTGTTACATATATTTGATCACAAAGTAACAATCAATGGAACTGTAGCTAATTGTACTGGCTTCTTAGAGTGAATGCTGTGGTGTTTTTCTATGTGTAAAAGGCCAAATTATGGAAACTACATAATAGCAATACTCAAATAAAGCCAAATAACAATTCCCCAATAATCTCTTTGATTAAAATGAATATTTTAACCCATTGAATGCTAGAGAGGTCTCAGATACATTCTGGAGCAATGTTTTAAAGACTTCCCTAAAATTCTGAAAGTTAAAATTATCATTTAAATAATTGGGAATGATTATACATCTCCCATGATGCAATTGGTTTGTCCCAGAATTGCTCCACATTAGCATACTGGGTACAGCCCTGAGGGACTTAAGCACTAAACATAACTGAAGTATTTCATGTACATACCTGGGAACTTTCAGTTGAGGGCTACCCGGAGGGTAGTCCTCTGTTCAGCAGGGGGTAACAAAAATGACGCTAATCGCGTCAAAAAGGGGCGGGGCTTAACTCGAGTGTTGGGGGGGATTTAACCCTTTGAGTGCCAGAGTGGTACGGAATGCATTGCAAAGCAATGCATTCCATAACACTCTGGTACTCAGAGGGTTAAATGTGTCACACAGAAGGCTGGGGACGGAGGCACAACGGGAGAAAAAGCAGATGTGGCAGAGTTTCAATAGTAACTCTCCACATCCGGAGGAATCTGCCTCTGCCCCGGAGACCCGGTAAAGCTCTGTCAGAACCGGAGTCTCCGGGGCAAATCCGGAGAGTTCCCAGGAATGTTCATGTAGCAAACCAACTGTACCACAATAGGCAAATAAAAAGTCTAACAATGACCTTGATTTAAAGTGCCAGCTCCACCTTAATTTTACTTTATTTATTCTTTTTAACACTTCTTTATCTGACAAGAAACTTTCTTAATTTCTGCTTCCAGGGAGCTTTCATTTGGGACCGTGAAAGCACAGATATTTATACAATGCTGCAGTCTTCCTGCAACTCTGAGTGATCTCTGTGTTGTAGAGGCAAGGTTTTCTGCATGGTTTTACTGTCTTATTTACATTATTTTACCTCTTCACATTGTTGCACTCTCTTTGCCTACATAGCTTCAGTTAACTGTGTGTGTGTGTGTGTGTGTGTGTGTGTGTGTGTGTGTGTGTGTGTGTGTGTGTGTGTGTGTGTGTGTAATTTGCTCATGAGGGCAAAGGGAGGCCAAGCACAATGTGCACCCCCATAGCCAAACCAATGCAGCACCTATATCAGTAACTGCACCAAGTAACTCCACCTCTTCTGTGTTTCCTATGTACACCCTCCGACACCTCAAAACACAGTATTAATGCCTAACAGACAACGCACTGAACTAAATAACTGTGCCACTTCCCTGTGAGTGACATCTCTCCCTTCATGAACTGTATGTATCTTTTTACTTGATGAGCACCCAGGTCTATAAGCTATTTCACAGTGAGTACATCTCAATATATATATATGCATACCTGGGAACTTAACAGGCAGGGCCGCCCGGAGGACAGCCCTGCCAGCGCCGACCGGGGAGTTAAATGACGCAATTCGCGTCATAAAGGGGCGGGGCTTAGTCGTGAGGGGGGGGCGGGACATTTTTTTTTTTTTTTTTTTTTTTAAAGGGGTAAAATATATATGGAATGCGGGTAAGAGGGCGGGGAGTGGGAGGAACCTGTGCGGGATTGAGAACAAGTGGGAAGAGTTTTGCCCACCCGGAGATTGAGAGACTGCCCCGGAGACCCGGTAATTACCTGTGAAATCCGGAGTCTCCGGGGCAAAACCGGAGAGTTCCCAGGTATGTATATATGTATTTATATATATATATATATATATATATATATATATATATATATATATTAATAAAGCCAATGCATTTCTAGGCTGACATAGGCACCCATAGAGTGGCAGGGAATCCCCTGTTGCTTCAGAGCACTTTTGTACTTTGGTACTTGCCAGTTGTTTATATACATTAGCTGAATACACATACCTGTTGGAATAATCTAGATTAGAGTTTTAGTGCCCCCATTGTGGTTTTGGATATGAGTTACTGGCATTGTTTTCTTCTTCAGGAGGAGATTTCAGCCATTGAGAGGAGGGGCTGATTGTGTGCCCCACGGAGTCTGCATGCAGTCTTTGAATATCCTCCACACATCTGCTTATGATAGGGCCTGGTATGCAGGGGGGCCATCAGCCCCAGGGCCCAAGAGATCCTAGTTACACCCCTGTGGAAATATTTTTGTGTTAGTGGCCCCAACTAGGGCCCTCCAGTGACTATTTATACCACTGCCTCTGTTACTTTAACAAATTGCAACCCCATACCCTTTGTAGGACTGGCCACTCTCACAGACACAAATATAAGAGTCTCTTTTAAAGGGATAGTAATACTTCGTTTTATCTTTATTTTATTTTGTAGGCATTAAAAAAAACATGAAGTACGATATAAGTCTTATCTCTCAAACCTTTCTGGTTTGGGAGATATTCACAAGCAAAGTTTCCCCCTCCTGCCCCTTTTACCTAGTGTAAGTCATCTCTTCTCAGATGTGGAATCCAGTCCATAGAACAGACAGATAACAGCAGGGGACAATCTTCTTACAGTGAGAACAATGAAAGACCTGCCCCCCTTGACAAGCTTTTCAGGTTTTTCCCTTATCTACCTGGGCACCTCCCTTCTGCTCTGGCTGAGCAGTGTTACATCAGTAAAAGGGGCGGGAGGGGGATACTTTGTCATTGAATTACTCTTGACCTACAACTCTGACAGAATTGAAATAACACTCTCCAAAGTCCAAATACTATGATGATTAATTAGAGCTGCTTTTATTATATAACATTACTATCCCTTTAAATGCAAACTTTGGTTGTGTGCCCATATTCCCTTCTCCAGCATGGCTGTGAAGTGCCGTATCACTGAACATGCATGGAGAGCTGTGGCAAGATGATGGATTCAGCTCTGATGAACCATATCACGATTAGTCTCGGGCTTTTGCTCACTGCACTATTTATATAATTTCTCATCTTAGATGAATAATACAAGAGTGTGCATTATATTAGGGATTTCTTTGTGTCTAATGTGGATATGAAACTTTGATATTTGTTAACCCTTTGGATGCAAAATGGCTCACCAACATATTGTGAAGCAATCTCTAGCAAACAAGGGGTTAATTCATTCTTTAGTTTACCATCAGATTATTATTATTTAATAATCCCTAATAAGCAGTTATCCAAAAAATAGACATAAAATGTCGTAAGTGTGATAGTGTTTCTTCAATAAAAGGAATAATGTAGATTAAAGAAAGACAAAAATAATGTTATGAGGGTCCTATTTGGTGACACAGTGGTGAATTGGTCTGATTCAGTCTCATTTTATGCACTAAGCTCTCCATTTTACTACTGTGATTACACTTCAGATACGCCTACATTACCATGCATTTGCTACGTTTACCTTTGAGTGTCTTCTTTGCCAGTGGCTTATTTGCATATTGAAATTTGAGTTAATGAGGCATTTTCTTGTTCCTGAGGAGTGTTTTTATGTTAATGTAACACTCTATATTTTCTGAAGTTCCATAACTGATGGTGGTTTCAGAGCTCACTGAACAAATTCACCTACTTGGCACCGGTGAAATGTCAGTTTTGCCATAGCTTTCTATGCAAGGCTCAAATTACACTTATTCAAGTGCACCACCTCACATAACACTTTAGAGTATTAGTGGAATCTAGATAGTTCCCTGTTCTGCACAGAACTGTATTTCAATGTTCTCTCTATTTACATGTTTTTAAAGTTTGCTTCAGAGTTCTCAATATAGAAGGATGTTTCAAAAGTCTCATAGCTATTTCATGTGAAATCTTACATAAGGCTGAAATGATGAAGTTTAAGACTGTCATGGAGAATTTTGAAATGCACAATTACTGAGTAGTTCAACATTAGTATGGTAATTAAACTGTCTGCATACTTATTCAGTTATGCATAGGTGAGCGATACCATAGCAGGTTACGCTAATGAACAGTGTCTCTACCTCTTCCCTGGCATGACTAATACTTAGTGAATATGGTGAATTATGTTTTATTCACTAAGGTGAAGTGCACCAATCATACTGCTAAAACAAAGTGCACTTCTTAGTACATATCCACTTTGTTCTTCTTCATGCATCCATCTCAATATCATATAAAATGAAAAGGGTTCATAGTCAATTAAATGTAATGTATTATTAGCAAGATCTGTGTCTGGTATGGTACAGTACAAACAGATCAAGACAGAAACAAGACGAACCTAATATGAAATTAAGTGTAGTATATTTAATGATGAGAAATAAAATACAAGTAAAGTCCTCAATAGTGGCACTCACACAATACCCATCTTGAGCAAATAGCGCATCAGGGGTCGTCGTTACCCCTATAAGCCAATGAGCTGTGCCCTGGTACCTCTGTATCCACCAGTGTGCAAAGGATCACATTGGATCTTGAAACTGGATTGGATGGAGATTGTACAGATGAATATTTCAAATGTTCGGCAGACGATGGTGATGAAATCCACAATATAGGAATGATTCCCAGTTCAGAATAAAACAGACCAAAAGTCTGCTTCATGGGCAGACTAGATGGGCTGAATGGTTCTTATCTTCTGTGAAGTTCTATGTTTCTAAGATGTGCAAAATAGTTGGGAAACAAATAATATAGAAAATAAAAAATATTGATAAATGAGTCAGTAAATAGCAATGGCAAAATATTAATTGTACAGGGGATACTGAGGAAGAAGTCAGAGAAAGGCCAAAAAATTGAAGTCCGTATTAAGACCTTGTGGTTGTAAAGTTTTCAACTCGAGAATTTATTAAATAAATAATTAATTTTTACAATAAATATCATCTCCCATTTTTAAGTGTACCTGTTATGGCATGCTCTGCATGTACCACCCATTAGAAGCTTTCATAAACAAATAGGGGACTGTTTGTCCAGCATCTCGTCCTATACATCTGCAGCAAGTTATCATTTTCATGTGTTTTTCTCCTTAAAGGGATAGTAATACATAAAATCTAAAAAAATATATGTTGTAGGGTTTATCTCCCTGAGTAAAACAAGGGTACTGCCACTGGTGAGAGGTATTTTATTAAAAAAATTAAAAACACAGCTCAAAGTTTAATTTTTTAGGTGCAATATCACACTGGCCTGAAAATTTACAGTGGCGCTGTTGTTTCACCATCCTATGGACTGCTCTGGTCTGTAGACCATAAATCTCCATAGGATGGTGTAGCAACATCGCCACTGTAAATTTTCAGGCTCTGCAGTGGGAGTATCCTTGTTTTACTCAGGGGATAAACCCTACAACATATATTTTTTTACATTTTAAGTATTACTATCCCTTTAACAGGTCATTTCTCCTTCTAATTAGGATAGTGTGGTGGGCTATAAAGGTCCTGCAAAGTAGATGCAGAGGTGATTGTTTCCCATCCCTGAGAGGATCCTGTGACACGTGTGCCAAATAAACACAGCCCAAGAAGCACGTAACTGTGACTACAAATTCAACCAGCAAACCTGGAGTAATGGGGCTTACAACTCGGTATCCAACGTTACCACTGCCAGATTAAGTGTGTCAGCCAGAATTTAAACTACATGCAGAGAAGATTAAGCTCCAGCAGTAGAAGCAGCAGGCTGGTTTGGAGAGGTATATCCTTCTCTTTCTGTAGCCAGCAAAGGAGGCAGGTTCTGAGGGTTTCTATGTATGTGTGTGTCTGTGTGGGGGGGCATTTATGGATGGAAGCCACCATTTTTTCCCATTGGACCCTAAAAAGAGAAGGCATATTCTGCAAGGCCAGTGCATTAATGAATATCCCTGAATGTTCCTGTCTGCTGTTCAATAAACACTGTATGTAGTTTTCTTTAAAAATCCAGGATGTCCAGCTTGTTTATTTGTCTTACACATGCACTATCTCGTGGACATTTCTAGGACAGTGTGACAAGTGTAATCATACTGGGTGCTGTGACAAGAGAGGCCCCGGTGCCCCAAAAAACAAAATGCTCCTGAGTGTCACAGTAGAAATGGGAATATGAAAGAATAATGAAAATTCAAGCTGTCACCCTGCCCAGCCTCTCCAATTTGAATGCCAGAGGGGCATGCAGCACATTGCTTTGCAATGCATTACATAGCCCTTCGCCACTTAAAAGGAGAGTTGAGCCAAACCCCAAATTTATATGGGGAGAATTGGGGGATACCATTTCAATACATCTGCAAAGTAGTTAGAGCACATATCACAGTATAATAAACATCTAATCAGCATTATGGCACTATTATTATAAACAAAAATATAAGTATATTATTTTAATGCCATGTGTTGAATAAATGTTTAATATTTTATGGTGTGTGTGTGTGTCCTTACTGCCCTACTGCTCTTGTCACTTGCAGACAGAGCTCCGGACTGTGGAGAACTGACAAAAAAAAGGACTTAAAATGATAAGCCCTAGATATATATATATATATATATATATATATATATATATATATACACACATATATATATATATATATATATATATACACACAACTTGAATCGAATGAAGTTAACATTTATAGGCCTTGTAGAAGTGAAAAAATGTTCTTGTTTATTCCATCAATGTTTCGGCCATGCTGTGGGCCTTTATCAAGATGGCAGAAACGTTGATGGAATAAACAAGAAAAATGTTTCGGTTCTACAAGACCTGTGAGTGTTATCTTCATTCGATTCAAGCTGAATACACATTTTTTTAGATTGGCACCCAGGCAGATTTAACTTTGTAAAGACAGTGCACACCTATGGACAATTCTTATCTATCTGTCTATCTATCTATCTATCTATCTATCTATCTATCTATCTATCTATCTATCTATCTATCGAGAGAGAAACAGAGAGGCTCACCTATGGGCCATTGGAATGTCTGCATAGCAAGGCCCACAACAGGCCAGTTTGATGTGATAAGGAAGGGAAGGGGGTGAAGGTAAGCACAAATATAGAAAACCACTGGCATGTCAATTCATGTGTAGAGGGAGATGGAGATGGGGGAATAACCAAACAAGATAAACCCCATGTGTATTGGGGCGATGTGACGAGAGCACAGCTAGACAGGCCTATCGATAGGCCAAAATTGGTGGGTGGCATGGGCGTCAGGAGGGGGGCCACCCTAGAATTACCCCCTCCATAAACAAAGGGACTGGATGGGCTGGCCTGGGGGTCATATTATGGCTGTGCCCCACCCCCCCAGAAAAATTTCTATGGACGCCACTGGTGGGAGGGGAGGGGAAAGCGCAAATAGACAGGCCTGCCTACAGGACAATTCTTGTGTGGAGGTTAACGAGGAGGGGAGGGATGAGACTGACAGGCCCACTGTCTTCATGGGTGGAATGGGCCAATTTATATGTGGAAGGAGGAGGTGGACTCATTTAGACAGGCCCACCAATAGGCAAGTTCATGTATTAGGGAGGAGGAAGCCTAGCCTGCAAGATTTCAGCCGCATCATCAAGGTAAGCAGTGTTAAACCCCTTTACTGCCAGAGGCCAGAGATACACTCAGTTTATAAACATATACTGAAGTTTTACCCATTGAATGCCAGAGAGGTAATCAACACATTGGGAAACAATTTGTTGGATACCCCTCTGGCACTGAAATAGTTAAACAAACATTAATGGGAGTTTTATTGCTGTGGAGCAATGTGATACATTTATCTACACAAACAGTCTGTCTCCAAAAAAGAGGGACCCCAGTGTAGGAAAGAGTGAATTGGGTCTCAAAGAAGGACAGTTGGGAGATGTGTGTGTGTATTTGTCTTTGTGGACTTTTCTTTGTGTGGTGTCCATCAACGCAAAAGCAGCCCCACACCCTAAACACATAATTGAATGGGGTGGAGTGGGCATATTTTACAGTTTTGCACTTGGAGTTGTAATACCAAGAAACAGCCATGTACCAGCTATACAAAGGCCCATGATACTGAGAAGATTTTGGAGTAGGGGATGGCAAGATGCTATGTACCATATCTTCCCTGCCTGAGATAGGCTGAAACGGTTAATAAGAGTATACAAGTGATATAGGCGACACGCATCTAAAGGAAGAACAAAGTTATCACAAATATTAGTTCTCTCATTTTTAAGAAATCATTTTTATGAATCCTGGGTAGCAAAATTAAAAGGAAAACTGCTCCTTTTAGTTGATACTGTGCGTTTAAAGGGATAATAATGTTTCATAATAAAAGTAGCTCTAATTAATCATCATAGTATTTGGACTTTGGAGAGTGTTATTTCACTCCTGTCAGAGTTATAGTTCAAGAGTAATTCAATGTCAAAGTATCCCCCTCCCACCCCTTTTACTGATGTAACACTGTTCAGCCAGATCAGAAGGGAGGTGCCCAGGTAGACTGCAGAGAGGGACAATCTTCAATTAAGATAAGGTAAAAACCTGAAAAACTTGTCAAGGGGGCAGGGATTTCATTGTTCTAATAGGAATAAGATTGTCCCCTGCTGTTATCTGACTGGTCTATGGACTGCATTCCACATCTGAGAAGAGATGGCTTACACTAGGTAAAAGGGGTGGGAGGGGAAACTTTGCTTGTGAATATCTCTCAAACCATAAAGGTTTGATAGATAAGACTTATATCGTTCTTCATGTTTTTTTAATGCCTACAAAATAAAATAAAGGTAAAACGAAATATTACTGTCCCTTTAAAGGAAAGAGAACCTTTCATTTTTACTATACATATTCTGCAAGTGCATAATATGTAAACTCAGTTACTGTATACATCTCTTATGTTTTTTTTTCATCTTCACTTATTTTTGATCATTGAAAGTAGGGATATTTAGATAATGTTGCAAGTCTCTCTGTAGCACTGATTGATCTGTATACTGCAGAGGTGGCTTTTCTACATTGTTTCTCTGGCTTTTTACATTGTATATTTTTCAATTTGTTGCACTCTGCTTTCACTGTCCAATGTAGAATGCTTTCTGAAAAATAAACTCAGATGTCAGGGACATAAAAGTGTAAAAATATATAGGTGTATATGGAAAAGGGGAATTACTGTCACTTCAATAAAATATTAGCAAAATTAATTACACACAGCCAGGGGAGGGCTGGCCTGGGGGGGGCAGGGGGGTAATTGCCCCCTGGGCCAATCATATGTCTGGGCTGGTGGGCCACTCCCTCTTTTTGCTGCAAATGTAGCTACAGTAGTGATACCACAGAGCTTACAATTGAAATGGAGCTACAATTCAAGTGGAGCTACACTAACAGCATAACCCATTTCTCTCGTAAGTTCTATGGTATCACTAGTGCAGTTTTACTTACTTTGTGAGCACTGTAGTTGCACCAGTGTAACCCCATTTCAATTGTAAGCTCTGTGGTATTGCTTGCCTTACTTCAAAACACTAACCCTTTGAGTGACAGAGGGGTATGCCACGCATTGAGCATGACACTCAAAGGGTTAATGGCAATTTTAAAATTAACAAAAGAGGGTGGGCTGGGACAGATGGCTGGAATGATAGTAAAATCGGGCCACTTGATTGTAGCTGCCCTCCAGGCCACAAATTGCCAGCCCTCCCCTGCACACAGCCATTATTAACACATAGATAGGTAGATGATAGATAGATAGATGATAGATAGATAGATAGATGATAGATAGATAGATAGATAGATAGATAGATAGATAGATAGACAGATAGACAGATATGATTTTGATGGATGAACAGATACATAGATATGAAAACGTGAGTGAGGCCAATAACTTATATTTTGCTTTGAATGGTTTTAGATATAGTTTTTCTGGAAAAAATGCTTAAATGTATTTTTTTATATTGAAATATTTTAAGACAGGAAATTGCAATTTCTTACTTATATAACTAGATGGTGACA
This sequence comes from Rhinophrynus dorsalis, assembly GCA_037306005.1. NCBI lineage: Eukaryota > Metazoa > Chordata > Amphibia > Anura > Rhinophrynidae > Rhinophrynus > Rhinophrynus dorsalis. Next base: position 159,686,666 of record CM074719.1, read on the forward strand.
AATACTGATATAGCAGCTAACTTGTTTAACAGTCCAGTTTATTATTTTGATGAATTATTTGTCTACAGGATGGAGATGGCAAAATTCACTGTGGATAGAGAAGAAGCTAGTCTTCTGCTACGGGCACATTCCATTACGTTTACAGTTTAAATACCATCTGAATACCAATCTCCTTAGAGATCATCGTTGGTGAGGGAACTAAGAACTTTAAGATTTCCCCAAATGCCTTTTTAATATATGCTCTGTCTACAGTGAGAAGCAGATTACAGTAGAAAAATGCCATATTCCCCTGCAATAGAAAAATGAAATCCTAATCCCAATTACCTATTGTAGATCAAGCTATTGATCTGCTGTCAGATAAAGTGACTATCCTGCCCATACTGTAAGCAGCAGGGCAGCAGCTAAGAGGCCTTGGGACTAATAGGTACAATAGAACATTTGATTAACTCTGAAGCACCATAGGGGACAAATAACATTTCCTTTATTTAAATGGGGCTTTTGACCACTTGTATGCCAAAAAGGACAGCAGTGCACTGCTTCTCAATGCATTGGAGACCTCTCTAGCATTCAAGGGGTTAAAAGTCCCATTTAACCTCTATGGAGAGTGAATGTATATCCCCTCCGTCACAAGGTGCAATTGGTTTGCTCCAGAATTAGTCTAGTTTATTTTGTATATAAGACACTTGTAATCTGGAGTATAATTCTTTATGAACATTTTGGGCCTTATGTATAAAATTAAAATGGGGCAACTATGGGGATGAAATAAAACTCCCCAAACCCCTGTTGCTTTATTCGGGGTATTTCAATCCTTGAATGGCAGCTAAGTCCCCAAAGCATTGGAAAGAAATGCATTAGAGACCTCTCTCTCACTAAAGTGGATAAAAGCCCATTTAATCAATGGCATGCTTTATTTGTCCCCTGTGGTGCAGTTGGTTTACTCCAGTTTTCTTATATGCATAATGACTAAGGACACTTAGCTTCTACTCTGCTGCTTACAGTATGGGCATGTTAGTTACTTTACCAATGTCTGTAGATAAACCACTAGCTGATTCTTTGCTGCTTCCAGACACACCTCTGGGTGGCAGTATGGAGATGTTATGTAAATTCCTCCCTTCTGCTGTCTGCAAGATCTAACCTACTTCCCCAGTCTGTCTCAGAACAGATATGACTGGTGGCAGCGATTTGGTCTAGGAGCCAAAGCTGCCCTGCCCAAATCATTGAAGCACTAGCAATCCCTTACAATTTCACCCCTACTCCAGCTCTGCCCATTTCTTCCCCCTCTTACCCTTTTCCCCTCTCATAATGCCCTTTCCCCTGTTTTAACATGTAATTAATGTTGCAATGCTCCCCCCCCCCAGTCCATACTTAAGTTCACACACCTCCCCCCTATTCTGACATTAACTGCCCCCCTTCCCTTTCTGGCACTCATGTAGCTAATTGTGCCACCCTACCCCATTCTGGCACTGAACATAGATAATGGTGCTCTCCCCTCCCTTCTCCCCCTATCATGGCATTCACATAGTTAATAAAATCTCTCTCTCTCTCTTTCCCACCATGCCTTTGGAAGCCTTTCCAGTCCTGAGTAAATCTCTCAATGGTGACACTACCCTAATGCCAGCCTTAGAGTCTCTGTGAATCTGTTCTGCACGATCTATGTTAGTTCTGAGAGAGAGAGTGTGTGTGTACTTGGGAACTCTCTGGATTTGTCCTTATATCCGTTACATTATTACATAGAAAAGTCAAAATGATAATCACTGATGCCATTTACTAATAAAAAGGTAAGGCAAAGCAGTGTCTTTAAATAACTGCTTTATTAAAAGTAATATATTGCAGAGAATATATTTGAATATGATAGCTAGATGTGTGCTGATTTGTGAGTAACAGGGAGCTCGAGTATAAATGTGTATGGTGTATTCTTATGAAAGTATTACTATAGAAACTTACTTGTTAGTAGTCAGAGGCTGCATTTTGCAGATACCTTGTTTCTTTTAACAGTTATTTTGGATTCCAGAAATGCACTTGGTTCTTAAAGGGATAGTAATACTTCGTTTTAACTTTATTTTATTTTGTAGGCATTAAAAAAACACGAAGAATGATATAAGTCTTATCTCTCAAACCTTTATGGTTTAAGAGATATTCACAAACAAAGTATCCCCCCCCCGTTCAACCAGATCAGAAGGAAGGTGCCCAGGTAGACTGCAGAGAGGGACAATCTTCAATTAAGATAAGGGAAAAAGCTGAAAAACTTGTCAAGGGGGGAAGGGCTTTCATTGTTTTCATACAAAGAAAATTGTCCCCTTCTGTTATCTGTCTGGTCATACAACCAGACTCACATCTGAGAAGAGATGTCTTACACTAGGTAAAAGGGGAGGGAGGGGAAACTTTGCTTGTGAATATCTCATAAACCATAAAGGTTTGAGAGATAAGACTTATATCATTCTTCATGTTTTTTTAATGCCTACAAAATTAAATAAAGTTATTTTGTATGCAGCAAGTGAGCCTGATACTTTGTAGGGTTGGACTCCAGTTGCAGAGGCTGCGCATACAGCATCCCAGTGACATTACTAGACATAGCTGTTACAGAGTATTCTAACAGGAGGCAAAATGGCCAAAGGCAAAATCAGAGCCTATAGTATTGGTCTACACTTGTTTCTAGTCCTACCACTTTTGTAATTTTTCTTAAGATGAACATGTACACTTTCCCCTTTTCATCCCCTAAACCTCCACAACTTATAACCATCACACCGCAACCTTAATCTGCACCTGGTAGATATAACAATCTTAAGAACGGACACAAACACAGTTGTAGTAACTATTAAGAAGGAACTGACACAAGTATATGGTTAGAAGTCACAGTGGAGAATTGTATGTGTAGACTGGCTGATGGGCTACAGCAAGCAAGTGCATATTCCTTATAATGTACATCACGGTGATCGTTAGGGGTTAATATTTCAAAATCTCAGGGTCAGCTAATTTTGAAAGTTCACAGATATGTGTGTGATATAGATATTGTATGTTCTGTACTAATCTCTGTTAGTTCCAGTGGAAAGACTGTGTGTGTTTTGTACCTGTGTGTGTATGAGACTGTGTGAGTGTGAGAAAATGAAACGTGTGTGTGTCTGTGTGTGTGTCTGTGTGTGAAAGAGAGAGAGAGAGAGACTATGTGTGAGTCTTATGGGCATTACTGTATACTTTTTGCTAGTACACTAATGCATTGCATACCCCTCCAGTCCTTAAAAGATTACAAGGAATGCACATGGCACATTCACTAAGGCTCGTGTACTAGGACAAACTGGGTCACTGGGGAGCAAACCATTTCCAAAAACATTCACAAAACTCCCATTGGCATTAATGCAACTTTTAACTCCTTGAATTCTAGAGAATTCTCCAATACATCCTTGTACCTAAAAAATGAATATGAGATGACTGGGCCCCATATTATTAGTTTTTCATACTTTCCATCAGGATCCTATCAGGATGAAGAGCTGGGGGATACTGTAACCCTTGTATTTATTTACAAAGGTCATTTACCCTGTTGTTGAAGCCTCATTAAACCCTCCATTGCAAGTATGACTAATTGTATGCAGAGGAGAGGATAATTACATTGTTGGATTTTTTTTTTTTTTTTTTTTTTTACTTTAATCACCAGAGGTTAAGTGCTCTGTTGCCAGAACAGCAAGATTTCAGGTATCTGGCAATGTAAGGGTTAACGATCCATGTAGATGTGGTGATTGGGGGTTATGGGGGGGATTGTGTGTCTGTTTTCTTTTTTTACTTGGTTGCTAACCCCTCTTTACAGATGCAGCAAGATTGTTACAATCTGGCAATGGAAGGGTTAACAGCGGGTGGCTTGAATGTGGAGGGGGCGCTCTGGTACATAGGTGATCAGGAAGGTAATGGGTAGACCCCCCCCCCATTTCTCCTTTCTGATCCAGCCCAAGGCAAGTGGCCAACATTTAATTTCTTTCCTTGGGATTCTTAGACACGCTTCGCTATGTGGTTGTTTTCGGGTGTTTCCATCACCCCAAAAGGATTCCAAGGAGGCTTTTGAAGGGGAGCAAGATGAATACTGGCAATCATATTCTGACCTCTTGACCCTTTACAGAACAGAACAGCTGGAAATATCTACCGAACTTACAGATGGACATTAGGTAAATATTTTTGGCTGTAGTGAAATTTCAGCAGCTGTTAGAGGAAATCAGTCGATAACACTTATCATCTGCAATATAATCTAGACATTGTTGGTTCTCTGATGCACTTGAATGGACCCAGAATGATTCCAGGTTTGTAGACAACTGTATAACCCTACTGTTATTCATCAGTAGGAGCCTGGAGTCTGGGTTCTCTTCTATGAAGCTGCAATAAGCTCTCATTAGTTATAGGCATACCTGGGAACTTTCAGTTGAGGGCTACCCGGAGGGTAGTCCTCTGTTCTGCAGGGGGTAACAAAAATGACGCTAATCGCGTCAAAAAGGGGCGGGGCTTAGCTCGAGTGTTAACCCTTTGAGTGCCAGAGTGGTACGGAATGCATTGCAAAGCAATGCATTCCGTACCACTCTGGCACTCAGAGGGTTAAATTTATCACACAGAAGGCTGGGGACGGAGGCACAACGGGAGAAAAAGCAGATGTGGCAGAGTTTCAATAGAAACTCTCCACATCCGGAGGAATCAGCCTCTGCCCCGGAGACCCGGTAAAGTTCTGTCAGAACCGGAGTCTCCGGGGCAAATCCGGAGAGTTCCCAGGTATGGTTATAGGTCATGTAAACACTCCTATTGATTTAAAGGGGGCTTTTAACCCCACAAATGCTAGAGAGGTCTAGATACATTACCTTTCTGGAAAATGTTTTTGTTGCCTTTGGTAAAGTTGTGTTGCCCAGACTTGCTTCATTTTTAACCCTTTGCGTGCCCGAGGGGCATACAGCACATTGCTTTGCAATACATTTCATACCCCTCTGGCACTCAAAGGGTTAAAATTGTACATATGGCTATTTGTATACTGTTAATATAGTATCGGACGCAAACACATTTTAACCTTTTGAGTGCCAGAGGGGGTATTGAACGCATTGCAAAGAAGTGTTTTTGATACCTCCTCAGTTACTCAAATAGTTAATAGTAATTTTAATGTGCAAAAATATGATGAATTCATTTATTGCACATACTTACGTCCATAACCAGTCCTTCATTCTCCCGCGGAAACCACAAGGTACTACAGGAGAGCTTCTCCAAAGTAGGACACGCTTCTCAAATGACCTGGTTTTAATTAGGATAGTAAATCAAGTCGTCTTAAAAACCAGAGGAAAAAATGTCATAACTATTTAATGAGGTTGGGGTAAAAAGGTAAATTAATCTTATGGAAATGCTTCCCAATAACCAATGTTCCAGTCTTTAAATTAGTTGAAACACTTGAGAAAAATATAAACTCTAAAAAAATTATATTTTAGTAATCCTAAAGCAGAAATTGTTAAGGTTTACCCAACAAGGGTCTTTGTCTCCTGTGTCTACAGAGCAGGGCATATAAATCAAGTGTAATTTATAATCTTTACAACATACCTGATAACATTGTCCAGTTTCTCTGTTGTCCTTTGAATAATGTAATGTATCACAGATTCTATTTTCAGAGAAGAGTTCTAACGCATGGCAAGCTTGTGTGAACCTGCCGGTACAGAGGCTTGTATGCACATTCAGCTTTCCTGATTGACACTATAGCAGAGTTTCTCAGCCAGGGTCCTCAAGTTCCACTAACAAAACAGGTTTTAACCCTTTGAGTTCCAGAGAGGTATCCAAAGCAATGCGTTGGGTATCTCTATGGTAATCAAAGGGTTAAGCATTTCCCTATCTGTTCCCAGGTGATCTAATTGAACGGCTGCATTGCTATGGGTACTTGAGGACCGCGGTTGAAAAATTATGTTCTACAGGACATGGTATTGAAATAACCTTGGACCATACTTGGGAACTTCTTGGTCTGGGCTGTGGTGCTGATAAGATGATAAAAATGACATGAGTCATGTCATAAAAGGGGCAGGGCTTAATCAAGAGTGGGGGCGGGACTTAAAAAATAGCTAGACTAGCCTGGGGAAGGAGGAGAAGAGGCTGAGAAGTGGGAGGAGCTCAATGGGAGGAGCTGATATGGGCAGAGTTTCATCAGAAACTCCCTACATCTGGAGAATCAGACTCTGCCCCGGAGACCTGGTAATTCAGAGTCAAAACTTGCCTTGGACTTCACTCATAAAAGAAAAGAGGAGCAATTCTAGAGCAGTCAATCTGCACTATAAGGGAGAATTAGACATTCCTCAAATGAGGCTTTTAACCCTTTGAATACTAGAGAGGTCTTCATTGCATTGGGCCTACATATAAAGACAAAGTAATTCTGGGGCAAACCAACCACACTACTTGGGAGAATTAAAACATCACTAATTATATAAGTTTGGTGTTTAAGCCCTTGAATGCTATAGAGGTCTCCAACACTTTGCTTTACTAGCATTCAAGGGGTTAAAAGCCCCATTTCAATCAATGGGAGGTTTCATTTGTCTGTGATGCAGTCGGTTTGCTACAGAATTGTCTGTGCTTTGATTTGAGTTGGACAAGTAAACACTTGGATGTTGATGTACTAAGGCACAATGGTGCAGTGTGGGAACACTAATTTAACCCTATGTGTTCAAAAGGTGTGCACAATTCATTCGCATTCCAAGGGTTAAATGGAAATTTGAAATCTTTGAAAGCTAGACAGATCATCAACAAATTGCTTTGCAATGCACTGTAGACCTCTCTGCCTTTCAAGAGGTTAAAATCCCCATTTAAAACAATGGTGATTTGGGAAATGTTTTGTGTTCAAAAAATTTTCAAAATTGCATAATTGTACATCAGCCTCAAGGTTTTTTCAGAACCAAACCTTGTCAATGGCACAGTATACTAATTTAGAAGCATTCCCACAGCATGATGCTGCCACCACCATACTTCACTTTAAGGATGGTGTGTGTTGAGGCATGGTGGGTATGTGCCACACATAACACTCTGAGTTTTGACCAAATTGATATAGCTTGGCCTCATCTGACCATAAAACCTTTTCCCACATTGCAGCTGGGACACTTGTTTTCAGATGGTACTCTTTGAGCTTCTTTCTTGCCACCCTCCAGTGTAGGTCAGTGTTATGCAGAGCTCTTGATACGGGAATGCAGGGAATCAGCAGGGATTGGTGCACCATTATGACTCTCCCTACCACTGACCTCTGTAGCTCCTTCAAAGTTATTGTTGGCCTCCCTGTGGCTTCTCTCACATCCTATATAATATTTCTCTAGGGTGTTTGTCAAAAGCCATCATGCGCAGTAGAGACTGCCCGAATGCACAGAATGCTGGGAGTTGTGTGTTAGGAGCATTCTGTGCTTTTGGGCAGTCTCTACAGTGTATGACTGCATTGGTGGCAGGACGCAGAGAAGGACTGGCCTCTTAACCCTTTGAGTGCCAGAGGGGTACGCAACACAATGCTTTGAAATGCTTTGCATACCCCTCTGGTACTCAAAGGGTTAACATCACCTGGACCTTGGCCCGTGTACACAGGCTTTTACACTAGTGACTTAATATTGCATGAGTGCTTAGTTTTGAGGGACAGCCTTTTCTTGGCAGTGCCTGGGTGGTGCGATGCAGCTTTCAATTCCTGATCCAACTCTGTTCAGTGATATATCTAAACACTTGTATATTATTTTGTGCCATTTTCCTAATCTGTGCGTTAGTATTACTTTATTAATTTTATATTAATTTGGTCTTAACCCCTTAAGGACTGGCCGCGCATGCACGTGGCAGTCACTTAAGGACCACTGAGCATTTTTTTTTTGAGATTCGATTCCTGACTCCCCAAACGGCGTGTAGCCGCGCAGGGAGCCTGGAATTCCATGATGGTCCAGAACCATCATGGGTCCTTAAGGGTATAACAACCCATGACGGTCTAGGACCGTCATGGGTCCTTAAGAGGTTAATTTCCTTCAGGTCCAAAGCCTGACCAGTGGGCATTATTAGCCTGAAATGTGACAGCAACTTTAATGGTTCACAGTGGAGGCCAGTGGTGTGGTGATTGTGTCCTGATTAGGGCAAGTTCTTTCATCTGTGTAAACTGGTATACTCCATGGTACAGGGATTGAATATTTATGCAAGTAACATTTCAGTTGGACATTTTTCTTAAAGGGATAGTAATACTTAAAATGTAAAAAAAATATCTTGTAGGGTTTATCCCCTGAGTAAAACAAGGGTATTTCCAAAATAAAGACCAAAGTGAATAAGGCATGGAGAGCAGTAAGGAATGAAGGGATTCTCCATGTCCCCAAACTAGATAAAATCCTAAACCAAAAACAAAGTAAAATCCTGTGCTGCTTCATACAAAATCTGGGTAATTTTTATGGAGCAGAGCAGAATTGCTTTTTGTTTTTGATAAAACCCAAAGGCACTTTACAATAACTGATTTGAGTTAAAATAAAATATCGTACAGAATGAAATTACAATGTACCATTTGTAAATCAGTAATATGAGAGAATTGGTCAGGGGTCTAAATACTTTTGCAAGGCTCTGTATGTCATTCAACTACTGGGGATTCACTCCCTGTATCCACTCTGGAGTAATCATCTAAAAATGTGGATTAGAACTGTTCCATTCTCTGCACTGTGACATATATAGAAACTCTGTGCAGGTGGCAGATCCCTTAACCCCTTGAGTGTCAGGGAGTATGCAATGCATTGTACCTTTCTGGCACTCTAAACATTAAACTAGACTTATCAGTTTTCTTTTGTGCTCAAACTGCTCCAATGACAAGTGGTAGAAAGAAAACATAACAAACAAACAATGAAGGGAAGAATGCTAAAACCACGCAGTCTATTTCATAATACTTCCTGACCGGTTTCGGCACCTGTGCTCAGTTATGTCTTATCTGCCTATCGAATTTATGCAATAAAAAGTGTGATTAAAGCTATAGCTGAGAAACCACAGACTATAATAAGAAAGAAGATATCTGTCATGACTGTCAGGGAGAATAATGATACTGAATGATGAAATTCACTGACTCCACCTATCCCTAAAAATATAAAATGTATGAACATTCTGGAGTGAAAAGTCATCCATTCTTATACAGCATGTAACTGCTCACTACAGAGGGAGTCAAGTTTCCATGCCTTATAAAAGTATCCTATGTGACAATAATCTTCTATTAGACAGGCATTAATATTAAAGATGTGCATTTAGAAATTACTTAGCTTGATTATTTGGCAAAATGCATAGGAAATTACTTTGCATTATCAGCTTTAGCAACTTAATCTGAATCTTAAAAGAATCATTTGAGGTCTCCAGGATCTCACTCATGAAGCAATTGCAACTTGAATTCACAGAAATTTTTGAACATCTTAGAGGCAATTACACTGAAGAAATGTATAAAATGCACAGTGAGTGTTAGGTTACTGCATGTGCAAGGACAGTACTGCTGGGTTCCTACGTGTGACCACTGTCACACCCAGTCTCATTAACAAACAGGAAAGCTAATAGTTATATTACCTAATCTGTTTAGAGCTGTTAACATTGTGTGAAGTGTTAGTCAACTGTATTTATATTTATTAGTGCTGTTAATTTTAATATATATGCTTTCCCATGGGTTGATGCATATACTCTTGGCAGGGTCACCCAAGGTGGACAGATCAAAGCTAAGACACCAGAATAAATCGATCCAGAATCTGCCAACTCACACTGGACCAGCGTGGCAGATTCCGTTCTGTTCCCAAGGCATGGATTTACAAAAAGAACAATGGCCCTCATTCCCCGGAGGCTTGAGAGCTACTTTCTTCAGCAGCTACAAGGCCAGCTCAATGGCAGATGGTGCTAAGGATCACCCGGTTCTTCTGGACTGTACTGTATATATATGTTAGTGGTTAAAACAATGGTAATTTTTCATTCTATTCAAACTTTTCTTTTAATCACCGGTGCCAACTAGTGCCAAAAGTCAGTTTTATTTTGTAAATTGCATTCAGTCTGAGAGCTTCAGTCCTTGGCTCCAGCTCTTTAATGTATGGAATAGGAATGGCACAATCTTGTAACCAGATTTTGAAAATTGCAGTTAAAAAAAAAAGTCTGAGCTTAAATAAGTTTTTAATTAAAACACCTCCCATCAGTGAACCTACCCTTGTTACACACAGAAGTAAAAGCCCTACAACATATTTTTTGTTATTAACCCTTTCAGTGCCAGAGGGGAGTGCAACACATTGCAAAGAAATGTGTTGAGTACCCCTCTGACACTCAAATGATTAAAAAAAAGTTTACCACTCATTTAACTCTTTGAGTGCCAGAGAGGTATGAAACGTTGCGTGGCCCTCTGGCACTCAAAGAGTTAATAAAATTGTGCATAACATGAGGGCAATAAGACAGAAAGAAATCCATATGCTGGGGCCCTATTTTGTTGCTAAGTGTAGTTCTTTTGAGAAGCAAAACAGACATATACCAATAAATGAGCCAGATGCCAAGTGAGCTGTTTACGTGTGATGCCTTAATAGACAGTGCCTGAGAATTAAGCCCTGTGCCATCATGCTAAATTGATTCTGAAGTTCAACAGGGCATCTTACAGATGTAGCTCTCCGTATGTTCCTCATGATGATAATACTAATGATCTCTATTTCAGAGACAATAAAGTGACCTTTATTTAGTTCAGATGTTGTATTATCTAAGGGTGATAGACAGCCATTTAGATGTTATTTCATCTACAATTTATTACAATTTTGCAGTATTTTACATTTTTATACATGTGCTGAAAATTTTTACATTTGTTTACTTTGTTGTACAATTGGTGAGTTTCTGAATGCATGTAAATAATATGTGAATAGTTATTATCATCAATTATTTATAAAGTGCAAATACATTAATCAAGATTTTGGTTGGAATTTAGAAATCAGACTACAGGTGATTGCTCCGCAATCTCTTTGCTCAATGGTTGGTTTGCCTGTTTATTGGTGCATGTGTGCGGGGTAGGTGTTGCAGATCATATTGATATAATCTTTTTTGTTGAGACCACAAACACATCGACCAGATCACAGGTCTGGCCAACCAATAAAAGAACTTGATTCAGTCATATGGTCAAATCTGTAGCACCCATGCAAACAACAATAAATGTACATTCTGGTCCATTTCGCCAAGATTTGAGTGTTCAATAACCAAATTGCCCTTTGTATGTGTAACACACTGATATTGAATCATAAGAGAACTCTACAATGTACAGGAAGAGAAGGGTAATTTGTACAAGTGCTGGTTGATGCTGTGTGTTCAGTGTGTCACAGAGTATGACCTAGTAGTAAATAGAAAGTAGCAGGTGCTATATGGGACAGCCATCCATTTGGTAACATAACAATATCTGGAGTTAGAATTTTCCTAACAAAAAAAACAGAGGAAATCAACTTGATATATAGAGTGAGATATTAATGCCATTTTACAGATAAGTGATTACACATTATATAGCATAGGTACTGAAGCCTGTCACATGTCTACGCTACAGGTTACAGTCAGCTTAATCAGTGGTTGTTACAACGACTGAATGTAAATTGAGGTAGACCTGCAAAGAAAAAGTAGGAATACTAGATACTGATCTGAAAACCTAGAAGGTAGCAGGATTCTGAACTGGAGCACTGAAGCTGGACTGGGACCTTACAGCATAAACTTGATGTCATCTGATAACAGAGTTGGGTAGGTCAGACTAAGCCAGATACAGCTTGAGAATACAACTGACTGATCATTGTCTAATAAAAGATTGCTTAGGGAAGCTGCTGGGGAGCCCATAATAGCAGAAGATTGTGGATCACTAACAAGGCTTTTTAACTGGCTCAGCCTAACCAAAGACCACAAGAAGCTGGAGAGTGCTGTTGACCACAAGGTAGTTAAATAAGGATGTACCCGATTTCAGGCTCAAAACAGATAATATTGGTAGTAATGGTGTTGAGTCAGGGGAGTTGCATTCCCAAGCACTGTCACATATATTGATCAGTCAGTGCCATTGGCTAGGTAATCAATAGCTGGGAGGGAGAGGGGCATCAGGAGGGTTTTGATGCCCCCCACTAACGAAGTTTGTACATGGCCAGATAGCTATAGGGAACACATTCTCAAGGTTCATCGAGCACAAGGGACCATGGTAAGATGCTGATAAGCAAGGGATAATCCAGCACAATGAAGGTGACTGGCTTGCTCTCACCCAGATGGCACAGAAGGAAGATGAAGATGTTATAGGATATGCTCTGAATTGTGCTGGAGACAAGGTATAGAACTCTGGTATTATTTTAAACATGGTTACATCTGTCCCAAAGATTGTCCTTTTATTTGGCTTTCCCTAGTGCTGTAGTTCCCTCAGTGACTGTGTCTTCACTGTTGTGGACCCCAGTGCATCATCAGTCCCTGTTCTGGACTCTATAATCGCACCTGGCGTGGCCCCTGTCCCATCCTCTGCATTGGTCCCTAGCCCATCCTCCATTCTGTCCCTGTCCTATCCATTTGCCCAGATCTGTTTTAAGGGGTGGAATTTTAAAAATAAATGCCTATTTTTTCATTTGCGCTATTTTCTGGAAGCATTTTGCACACCAAGATAGCAGTAGAAAGGCAAGTAACCCATCATTTCATGTGGTAGGCTAGCTTTTTTCGAAGTGGTTTACTTTGCCCACTTTGTCTATCTTTCCTTCATTTCTCTAGTTACAATCATTTTAATACAGAAAGGTAAAATTTGAAAAATGTAAGTAAAATGAGTAATTGTAGTTAGCATAGTCTTGTTCTTCTGGCATCCCCTGCATACCAATGGGGTGCTATTTTTCATAGAAGAGCAGTAGCTAATGAATAGAGTAGGTAATTCAGTACCTTTTGGAGGATTGGAAATGTAGGGAAATAAATATAATATTTTTTTCCTTTAGCAGAATCTTCTGGAAACATTTAATGCACATCAAACTAGGGGTAGAAAGGCACGTGAACCTCATTTGGAGTGGGATATCTAATTTCAGAAAATGTATGCTTTTGTGTATTATGGGGTACTTCATTCTGCCATCAAACTATGTTTAGGGCATTTGTGTCATCTCCATGAAAAATATGTTATATGCATTTTGGGGCTCTAGGGAAGGATGTTTGTGCACATACACATATTGGGCATCATTGTACTCAGAAGATATGTTGCATTCATATTTCTTACTTTTTAGCTTGCTTGAGATCTTGTACAGTAAATTGTCACACACACACACACACACACACATATATATATATATTTTTTTTTTATTTTTTTTTTCATTTAAAATTTGCAAGTTCCCTTTTGGGAATCATACCTCTATTGGTGAATAGCAAAAATGTTGAACTTTCAGAATGCCTGGCTCCCATCATATAATATTTCCCTGTGTATTATAATTAGGTGTTAAATTTACCCATGATTTTAGGTAAAACATAAAGTAGATCTGTATAATATCCACCCATTTTCCCTCCCTCTACCCACAAAAATGAAATACACTCCTCAATCCCTTTCCCCCTTTCCTCCCTCTGCCACCTCAGTTCAATACCCCCCCTTCCCTCCCTCTACCCACAACAAAAAATTAAAATGTGTCCCTGTTCTCTCTCCCCCTTCCTTCTGTTTCCCAACCTGAATGCAGTTATCTGCATGCTTTCCTGAGCTGTGTCGGTGAATGAGGAGAGGTAACGTAAGTCTAAGACAGGAAGTGCCTGCATGATGCATTAATTATCATTATCTATACATCTTTATTTAGGTTATAGGTCCCATTTTATCATTGGAAATGTTCTCCTATAACGCAGAGTTGTTTCATTTTGCCTTTATACAGCAGGCCCAAAGTTAAGAAGGTTGTAATTGCAAGGGATAGAATGTGGAAAACTGTTTGGGGTGTTATAAGGACATGCATCTCAGCTAGCCCCAGTCATGTTCAAGTCAAAGACAAAAAAAATGCAGTGGCAGTATAAAATACACCACTAAATTCAGAGATTTCATACCGCATAGCTTTCTGCTGCAATCTGAGGGATCGTTCTGCGACAGAGCTTGGCAGGTGTTTGTAGATATTGTGGCAGCTTCCTGGCAGTAATGCACTGGAATGTTTGCTAAACTTTAACAGTAAATAGTGCAGAGAGCAATACCAAGTAAAATATTCAGTCTATCGCTGCTGAGAAATTGTCCTTTTTCCTTTATTATTTTCATTTAAGCATTTCGCAGAGAAATACTCTATATTTCTATTTTTAACCCTTTGAGTGCCAGAGGGATACACCACGCATTGCAAAGTAGTGCATTGTGTATCACTCTGGAACTCAAAGAGTTATTTGCTAATCACATAATCTTTTTTCTGTTCTGAAAGAATCCCTTATTAGTTATTAGAAGAAAAAGCACATCTTTAACCCCTAGGATGCTAGAGTTGTCTTCAGTGCAATGCTTCCCAATGTTTTGGAGACCTCTCTGGCATCCAAGCAGTTAATCTTTTGATTGCCAGAGTGGTACCCAATGCAATGCAGTGGATACCTTTCCGGTACTCAAAGGGTTCACATTCTAGGACTCTTCTTTTAAAGTATTTAATGATTTTTCTTGCTATAAAATGATATATTATAGTAATACTAAGATATTTATTTTGATATAGTGCTACCAAGATTTCCACAGTGCTGTACACAGACTGTGACATGCACAGTGAGTTCCTGCCCCATTGAGCTTCCAATCTAAGTTTTGGTGCATGAGGCATAGGGAGATAAAGGGGCTTGGCTAAAGACACAAGGGGGGTTATGTAATAAAGGGTGGTAAAGAGGTGATAAAGCGGAGATAACTTCTCCAGTGATTTCACTTCTCCAGTTCCTATGTTATTCTGTGGTGCCAATGCACTAAGATTTCTCCAACTTTGAACATATTAGTACATAAACTCTATAGAATAACATAGGAACTGGAGAAGTGATATCACTGGAGAAGTCACCTCCGCTTTATCACCTTTTTTTATTACTCACTGACATGTGATTGAAGCATGTTTTCTCTACTTCACGGTCACTGTCCTGCCTTAAAATTCACTCAGTTAACCTCTTAAGGACCAGAGGGTGTACAACCCACTGTGAAACAATGCTTTGCAGACCACTCAAGTCCTTAAGGCGTTATTAAAGGGTTAGTAATGTCTTATATTAATAGAAAGTAATATTGTAGATATTCCAAAAATAAATCAAGAGATACCGGTCCGATCTCTCAAACCTTTATGGTTTGAGAGTTATACGATGATAATGTTCTCCCCTCCCTCACCTTTCACTGACGTCAGCTGTAAAGCTGAAGAAGGATATCTGAGTCATGCAACTCGAGGTGGCTCTTCAGCAGAGCCAAAATAGTGGAGTGAAAAAAGAAATACTTAATTGGAATGGTGTACAAAGTATGCCTGTTTTGCAAACACTTTGTAGACCATTCCAATTAAGTTTTTATTTTTAGATTGCGGTATTTCAGCCTGCCGGTCCCGGGACCAGGATCTTCTTCTGTCATCTAGAGGCTGACGTCTCTGAAAGGGAAGGGGGGGAGTTTATCACCGTATATCTCTCAAACTATAACAGTTTGAGAGATCGGACTGGCATCAATTGATTTATTTTTTGAACATCTACAATATTGCTCTTTATTAATACAAGACATTACTAACCCTTTAAACCGAAACACACTGTTTCAAAGTAATATTGTGATTTTATATGAATATTCAGCTGGCAATATTTTTTCATAGTAATGTTTCACAAGAACAGCAGCTCCAATTAATCTTCATAGTATTTGAGCCATAGAGAGTGTTATTTCAATACTTTCAGATTTGTAGCTCAAGAGTAATTCCCCTCCAGCCCCTTTTACTTAGTGTAACACTGCTCACCTCAGATGTGGAATCTGGTTGTAAGACCAGACATATAACAGCAAGGGACAATCTTCGTACTCTGAGAACACTGAAAAACCTGCCCCCCTTGACAGGTTTTTCAGCTTTTTTAATTGAAGGTTGTCCCTCTCTGCAGTCTACCTGGGCACCTCGAAGCTTCTCTGAGCTGAGCAGTGTTACATCAGTAAAAGGGGCTGGAGGGGGATACTCTTGAACTACAACTCTGACAGAATTGAAATAACACTCTCCAAGGCCCAAATACTATGATGATTAAATAAAGCTGCTTTTAGTATGAAACATTGCTATCCCTTTAAGTTACCACCTTACAGATAGGAAAGTTCCTGTTTAATGATTGTGCATATAGTAGATTTCTATCAGTCAAATGCAACTCTATGTAATAGAATCATTTCTATAATCAAAGAGTAGACATTTTAACCTGATTATTATGTTTGTAAATGAGATAAAAAATACAACACTTCAAAGACAAAAGCTTTTGTTAAATCCATCATTAACACACACTAAAACAAACAAACACAGAATTTAATGTCAATAATATAATACATTAGATATAATTTTCAAAGGATGGGTGGCAGTGGTACTTAACTTGTTTCAACTGTTTCAGTGATGAGCTTCCTCTACCTTCAGCCTGTAATGAGCTGAGACTCAATTATATCTGCAAAGGCACAAAAAATTCAGTTTGAGGGGATCTGTGAAAATGGTGCAGAGTGTATTTTGGTACAAAGTTATATTTATAGTGGCAAAGTGATCTCTTTTGAACCAAAGTCACCTAAGGTTGACAGTGTGGGAGTGTGGGGTAGAGGTGTTTGAGAGTGCCAGTCATCCTCTCTCAACTACAAATGTGGGGCAAAGGTACTAGGTTCAAAACCTTTATGCCACCTGCAAGGGTGGCATTAGCATTTTGGGTCCAGGGGGTGAATTCCTGAAAAGAAAGTTACCATGTCACATTTTGTAATGAGGATTTGGCCTGCTGATGGCATGTCATGGTGTAATGCACTTCTGGTTTAATATAATACCAAATAAAAAATGTACAGGGTTATTGACCTGGCATGGCTTGGCAGAACATCACCTCCATTTGGGGCTTATGCAGAAAGTAACACTGTGCAATCCAGGAGCAAACAAACTGCACCATAAGTTACAAATGGCAATTCCCAAAATGCATCTTTTAACCATGAGCTTTTAACCCCATGAAAACTAGAGAGGGTTAAATGTCCCATTAAATCCATGTGATTGTTTTTTACATGTGGTGCAGATGGTTCACTCCAAAATTGCTCATCTTTTGTTTTCTGCATTAGGCCCTAAGTTTGTACCAGGCCTGTTATGCACCTGAATACACTCATGAAACCCTAAGCACAGGTGCATAATGGACAGCCCCACAGTATATGTCAACTACTCTGTGTGCCTCCAAGTAAACATGGAATAGAGAGTGTGACACAAACAGACAGAGGATGATGTACTCTAGCATTCAGGGGGTTAAAAGTCCAATTTAAAGGGATAGTAATGTTTCACAATAAAAGCAGCTCCACTTAATCTACATATTATTTGGACCATTAAGAGTGTTATTTCAAAACTGTCAGAGTTATAGTTCAAGAGTAACTGAATGATAAAGTATCCTCTCCTGCCCCTTTTACTGATGTAATACTGCTCACCTCAGAGCAGCAGAGCTGGATGGATTGCAAAGAGGCACAATCTTCAGTGAGCAACTCGAAAAACCTGTCAAGGGGGCCAGGGTTCTCCTTATGTTCACAGTAAGAAGATTGTCCCTTGATGTGATCTGTCTGGTCAAGGGATTAGATCCCACAACTGAGGGGAGGTGGCTTACATTAGGTTAGAGGGGCAGGAGGGATATAATTTATCATTCAATTACTCTTGAACTACAACTCTGACAGTACTGAAATAACACTCCGCATGGCCCAAATACTATGAAGATGCTGGTTGGTTTGCCACATAATTATTCCAGGGGTTTATGCACTAAGGTGTGATAAACAGGAAATACTGTCTCCAGTGATGATACTTCTCAAGATCCTATGTTATTCTATGGATCCTGTACACTAAGATCTCTCCCACTTGAGAAATCTTTTTGCTTAGGCTTCATAAAATAACACAGGAACTGGAGAAGCAAAATCTTTGGAGAAGTTATCTTTACTTTATCATCTCTCATCACCTCTATATCTCACCTTAGGGCATCTTCCACCAATTTGTTTGCCTTGATGAAGCTTACAAAGTTGGGCAAAACGAGTTGGCTGAAATAGGATGGGCCACTTCTTTAACAGGTCAGTATGAAGTCTGTATTATTGATATACCTATATGAGATAAGTTATGAGAATGTGTACATGACGTGTGGAGAACCATGTATCTTACTTCCATAGATAAACAGAGGTTGGATACAGATGTCACGCAAGTGGCATCTGAGTCTTGAGAACAACTCTGGCAAGTGATCCAGGACAGGCCCCTGTGAGGTAAAGACTGGTGAAATACATTACTTTATATTATCTCTATACCAGAGATTTATGTTACTGTACACCAGATGGCCAGACTCAGTTGCTAGCATATTTTTATCATACTACAGCACATTAGTATCTTTTTGGTCATTTTTCTTTGGACAAATCTCTTTATTGGTATATTGCGGACTGTCACCTTTTTAATTGATATGGATTTAAATTTTACATCTTCATCTCATTCATTTTGAGCATGTCATGACTTTTAAGAGTTTCTCTCTATATATGTTTTTTAATGATGGGTATATGTGGCCCATTGTTGCACGTTGTGATATTGGGCACTTATTTATTGTGGTGTCTTTATTTTGTATGTGTATATTTACATGTGTGTGTCTCTATTTTAAATATTTCTTACAAAACATATGATCTATTTTTCTAATATTATTGATTGTTATTTTGAGACTTTTTACATTGGGTTGAGTATCATATTTAAGATCCTTGTTCTTTTTTTTTTTTTTTTTGGTTTTGTAAATTATGTTAATAGGATTTATGACACTCCATGAGTAATTTTGATGGGATATGGCCCATTATGTGTAAATGATTTAGGCTCCTATTTATTGCAGTTGTAGACTGCTTTTATAGAGGGCGCTCATTTCCTAATTTCCTCATTTCCTAATTACTTTAACCCATTGCATTGTGTACCCCTCTGGCACTCAAATGTTTAAATATATAATACTAGCAATATTGACATAGCTTTGCCTAAGCAGTTACTAAAACAAATTTAAAAAGTCCCATGCAGTTGTAAGTATGACTAAATAAACATAGAATGTTTTATAAAGGAAGTGTTATGAAGACAGACACTACAGAACACATCCTAAACAGGAGTAGTCATTAAGTGTGAAATCCAGATGAATTCAGACAGGAGGCAATGTTTTTAATGACTGTGTTAAGCCCTTTCAGCTCCAACAAAGTGTGCAACGTATTGCAAAGTACTGCGAAAAACACAACTCTCCATCAGTGATCATGAAAGTGAGATAGCATGTGAGTGAGTGCGTAAGAATGTGAGATCGTGTGTGTGAGAATGTGTTGCTTGTGGTGTGTTTCGCATGTAACATTTTGCATATAGAATTTTGCATATAGCATTTTGCGTATAGTATTTTGCAAATAGTGTTTTGCATATAACAGTTCATTGGACACCTTTCTAGCATTTAAGGGGTTAAAAGCCCCATTTAGCGTAAAGGAAGTCTGCTGTTGCTATTTCTCCCCTTCGGTGCAGATGATTTGATCCACAATTGTTCATCTTTTGCTTTCTACATAAGGCCCATTTTTATAACAGACAATTAAAGTTATCCTGGCGCAAACCAGCTGCACCAGAGCATACCTCCCAAGTGTCCCTCTTTCAGACTCAAATCTTTTTACCACCCTGGTGTCCCTCTTTTTAGGATATCAGACAGTGCTGTGTGTATATAAGTGTATCACATTGCTCCACAGCAATAAAACTCACATTAATGATTGTTTAAACGTCAGTATTTGAATTTATACATTAGTCTGTGTAAATAAACTACTTTGACTTTGCTCCATGTTATTAATTCTGTTACACAATGAGGTGTCAATAGGTCATGAAATTACCTAAAAATTCTCGGTAATACCCCACCCATCAAACGCCCCCCAAAAAAATTCCCCCTAAAACACAAGTGTCCCTTTTTGGCCATTTGAAATGTTGGGAGGTATGCTAGAGGGGACATACAAATCGTGTTTAATAGAATTTGCCTTTCAACACCTCGAATGCTATAGAAACCTCTTTATCATTCAAGGGGTTAAAAAGCTCTATGCACAAAGGAACTAACTGTTATTAACTCCTTGAGTACTAGACAGGTCTACAATGCATCTTCGCTGAGTATTGCTTAAGAAAATGAACTGCACTGTAAGGGATAAATGCAAAATTATTTGATTTAAATGTTTTTTAACCCCTTAAATGCTAAAGAGATCTCCAACGCATTGCATTCTGTAAATTATTTCTCCCCAGTGATGCAGTAAGTACAACCCAAGAATTGCTCCTCCTTTGTTTTGTGCACAGGGCCTAATGGAAAAAACACAATGAATTTTCTGATGCAGGAATCATAAGGTTAACCCTTTGGGTGCTAGAGGGGAGTTCAGATCACTGTGAAGCAAAGTTACATATTCCCCTGGCACTCAAAGGTTCATTCAGGGTTAATCAATTCTTAGATTAGTTGTTGGAGACTACAACATCAATCATCCCCAATTGGATGTTGACTAACCCTGGGTTAAAAAATGAAATACAAATGACCAAGGAGATAAATAACTTAAATATATTATCAGTCAGTAAAATATTTAGAGTTATTACATTTGGAATAAATGTTTATATCAATGTCTTTAGAATTCAAGGGGTTAAAATGTGAAAATCACGAAGCTCCGATCTCTGAATTAGCCATGACAATCTGTCACTTTCCTCTGGTGATTGGTGGAATCTTTTCAATTACCTTTTTCATGCTGTTCACAAGCTTGGGGACTGTGAGCCATTAAATATAATGCAAAAAGAATTAATCAGGAGATTATGGTATGATCACGAGGTGATTACCAAGTAGCTCCCTAGCACAATTAATAGAGCTTTTATGGTCAGAAAAGTGCTTGTTGCAGGCCAGTGTGGTTTCCCCTACATAAATTTTACTGCATGGGAATGTTAAGCTATAGGCAAAGAAATCTGTATTGCTGAGATAGAAAATCACACAAGCAGCGACATTTTAATGCATGGGCATGCAAGGTCTTAATGGGGGGACTCTTGTTTCATGGGACCTCACTTTTAGCACTCAACAGTCCCAGAAAGGAACCAGTTAACCCTGTGGTCAACTGGTCAGTGACAATTGAGGCCGTTCACATATAAGAGGCTGCTTCGTTAACAAATAAGAAGGAAAGAAAAGTGAGATTGCAACTAAACCTAAGAGGATCCTAAATGTTAACCTACATTTGGGTCTTCCAATCATAATTCTACTGGAACCTCAGGGGTTATTAAAATTGGATATTCAAATCAGTCCTCTATATAAAATGATGCATGTAGTGTGCCAAATAAACACATTTGCCAGTGCAGTGACTCTGAAGTAAGTGTCTAATACCAGTGGCTGCTCTAGGAGATATGCAGTACAACATATAATCTATGTAGTACACACCAGCAGATGCACTCCACCAGCATAGGAATTTATTGCCAGCAAGACTTGCACCACCAGCCCAGTAGCATGCACAGGGTAATGGTGTCTACTTATGCCATTTCCTCTATACCATGCTTAGGACATTGGTATAAGCAAGGAAAACTGGAAAGGACCACCCAAAAAAGCTCATAAACTGCCACCATGTCCTTCCCTTTACATAAACTGCATTATAGGATTTGGGTTGCACATAGCTTAGTTAATTGACATTAGGCAGTCATAGGAACAGAATCTGTGGCTTACATTGACCCCACTGAGCCGTACACTGTTAGAGGTGGACACACAATCAGAAGTGGATCATTACACATACACATACAGTCAAAAGTGGAGGCTTGCACACATAGAGTCAGAATTGGAGCCTTACACAAACACACACTCAAGAATGGAGCCTTACACATACAGTCAGAAGTGGAGCCTAAAACACACACAGGGCTGGATTCTATTACAGGAGATAAACGTTAAAACAAGTTTTATCAAAAATGTTCCCATTGAAGTTTATGGGGAAACCTGAAGATAAAAGCAGAGATAAAATCAGCACCTGCAATAGAATCCAGCGCACAGTCAGAAGTGGAACCTTTCACACACACACACACACACACACACACACACACACACACACACACACACACACATACATACACACACACACACACACACACACAAACGGTCAAAATGAACAAAATATATTGTATTTATATTGTATTTCTACCCCGATTAGAAACAAGGGTACATCCTAGCTAAGAAAAAATTTCCACTGAAAAGTTTTTCCGCTCATATCTTTTTTTTTTTTTTTTTTTTAAGTGAAATTTTATACTGTGGTCACCAGATAGACCTGTTCCCATCACTTACTATGGAGCGCCATGGTCCGACTCAAGCATCCTCACAGAGTGAATTGACAATATAGCAATGTGGACACATTGATGCTGCTACTAATTTCATTAAAAAATGTAAATTAAATATAGATAAAGTCCTTTAAATTTAAAACAAATTAAACTAGTCAGTTAAATATAGATCTCCTTTTAATACGCCTAATTGTGCAATGTTAACCCTTTGAGTGCCAGAATGGTATGCAACGCATTGCAAACCCCTCTGACACTCAGAGAATTAAAGGATTCTCCAGTGAGAGGACACATCTTCACTAGTGGCCCAACCAATAACGAAGAGCTTTGAAATCTGCACTTTTATGACCACTTGAAGAATCCACAATGTTAGGAATATTAGGAATTAAAGTAGGAAGATCCTTGAAATCTACACTTGAGTCAAGGAGAAGCCGTGTATTAGGAGAAATAACTTTGCTAAAGCCTCAAACAGCTAATCAGTCATTAATTAACCAGGGTTTTATATGTCATCTGGCAGGATCACTGCATATTCCCAGGACCCTTAGCAATCTAATTAGCAAACATCTTGATTGTATTTTTGTACCAATTTAGCAAGAGACATAGGGGAATTTCATTGGTAAAACACCCAAACTGGTTGTAATAAAAAAGTGGTTTATAAACTGAATCTTTAACAGGGATGGATTTTCCATTAGGCAGAGTAGGTAACTGACAAAAGTGCAAAAATGTAAAAGGCTCCTCAGTTTTATAGGCCAATCTCACAGCGACGATTTGTGGCACAGCCCCAGTGATCCTGTAGTAGACAAGCTATAATACCTTACTATCTGCATGGATCCACAGTCATCTCTGTAGAGTCGTTTTGTCTGTGCATGGATCGTGGAATCACAAGAAAAACATCTGGTGCCATCGTGTTTGTGAGTATGACATCTGCTCATGAACATGTGTGCCCAAACAAGTTTATTGGCAAAATAACAGTTCATACACAGCAAACACTGTGTCTTTTCCTGCACAATTGTCTCTAAATAAACAAAAACATGTCATTTGTGTTCTCTCTTACTGCCTGCCTTAACCTAACTGTTTGTGACGTTGTAATAATTGTCATATACCTCCATGATCATTGTTACTATATTAAGGATAGAACATGTACTATCAACCATAAGAGATGGAACAGATACCAGAATTTATCAAAACAAAAGTATTTTTATCGTTAACATAGTAACATAGTTGTTGAGGCTGAAAAAAAGACGTGTCCATCAAGTTCAGCCCATGCAATATCACCTCTGTTAACCAAGAGGCAGATAAAAAAAATCCCACTGAAGCCATTTCCAGTTATGCCACAAGTGGATAAAAAAAAATTCCTGACTCCAAATGGCAGCAAGATATTTCCCTGGATCAATATCCTATCTGCTTTGAAACCAAATGTCTCAATATTGTTCTGAGCTAGAAAGGCATCCATTATATTTTTTAAAAGCAGAATCTACAAGCACAGCATTCGGAGACAAAGAATTTCATAACTTTACTGCCCTTACCATAAATAAATCCATGCCTTTGCTACAGTTGAAAGTGCCTTCCCGCTAATCTTAATGAGTGACCTCTTGTTGTTTGAACAGCTCTCTGAGTAAGTAGTTCCTCAGAGAGTTAGTTATATTGACCTTGAATATATTTGTAAGTGGTAATCATATTGCACCTTCAACGTCTAATTAAAAAACAAACAAACAAAAAAAAACAGTTTGGCTAGACTCTTTTTATAACTCAGATCCTTCAATCCCTTTATCAGTTTTGTTTTGCATCGTCACTTTTTCTCATTCTATAATGTATTTTTTTAGAACTGGTGCCCAAAAATGTACTTTAGTTTCTAGATGAGGCATTACTAAGGATTTATATATAGGTAGAATTATATTCCGTGCATCTATACCCCTTTTTATACAGGACTGTCCCTATTGCCTCTTGTAGCAGCTAAGTGATACTGCACATTGCTGTGAAGTCTATTGTCTATTAGTACTCCTAAATCTTTCTCCAACAAGGATTCCCATTTAGTGTGCATGTAGCACTTTTTTTCTGCAGACCTAATGCATAACCTTATATTTATCTTAATCTGCTACTTTTCCAGCCATTCACACAGTTTATCCAAACCTTTCTGCAGTAATAAAGCATCCTTCTCTGTATGCATTCTCTTACACAACTTGGTGTCATCACCAAAGACCGAGACACTACTTTCAATACACACTTCTAGATCATTAGATAATTAATAAGGTTAAAAAAAGCATTGGGCCTAGGACTGAACCATGTGACACCCACTTACAACTTTAGACCAACTTCAAAAATGTTCTATTTACAAAAACTCGCTGCGATATATCATTTAACAAGTTTTCTATGCATCCACAGATTTCACCTCCTAAAACAAGGGGTTTTGCAATAAGGAATGATAAAGAGGTGATAATGCAGAGATGACTTCTCCAGTGTTATCACTTCTCCAAATCTTAGTGCATTGGCTCCATAGAATAACACAGGAACTGGAGAAGTGATATCACTGGAGAAGTCATCACCTCTTTATCACATCTTAGTGAATCTCCCCCCAAGCCTTTTAACTTGTGCGTTAACCTGTTGTGAGGTACGGCATCAAAGACTTTTCTAAAATTCAAGTATTCTACATCTAGAACAATAACTTTGTCCAAATTACTATTTACCCTTTCTTAAAATGCATGTAAGTTAGTTTGACATGATCTGTTCATTATAAAACCATGCTGGCTCCAACTCTAATAATGTTCTTGGTCTTCACATAATTTTGTAACACTTTAAATATATTACCTATTATGGAAGTAAAGCCTACAGGTCTTTAATTTGTTGGTTTAGATCTTGCCCTCTTTTGAAAAATGGTACTACATCTGCCTTCCTTCAATCACATGGCACTGATGATAATGAATCAATAAATATTATGTATAAGGGTCTTCCTATCACTAAACTAAGTGCCTAAAGTAGCCTTGGGTGTATGCTATCAGTTCCAGATGCTATATTCATCATACCTCTTTCCACTCCCTTTGGCTGGACATTGTCCTCAGAAACTCATTTACATGACTGAGACATTTCTGTGACTCATAGCCTGCCATTGTTACTTTCTTTGCATATACAGAAGAAAATTTGCAATAATTTTCTCATTTTCTATTTTAGCTAGCCTAATTGCTTGTTTGCTGATTCTGTTACATTCTTTTTCTAAATGACGCATCTGACTCTTCTGACTCAAACATTTTAAAAACCTGATTCTTATTCCTCATTTCCCTGCAAACTCCTTCATTAAGCCACACTGGTCTGAATTTGCTCCTTTTGTATTTATTCCCCATTTGTATATATTAACATGTATATTCATCTAAGACCATTTTAAACAAAGTCCATCTTAAGTATGCATTTTTACATTCCATTTAATTCACTTTAATTATGCTTTTAGAATAATAAAATCAGCCCTTGTAAAGTTGAATGTTTTGGTTAGTAGAATTCTCATAACAGATTTCAAAGGATACCATAATGTAGTCACTGCTGCCTAAATGTTCCCTTACCTGTATGTTGTTTGTGACTACTACATCCAGCAAGACCTTTTTCAAGTTAGTTACTTTACTAGTTTAAATCATTTCCCCATTTTGCTCTGGAAGTCATATTTCTCTACTCAGTTTTAGGGTACTTGAAACCTCTCATTATGATTGCATTTTCTGACTGAGAAGCCTTCCCATTTACAGTAACAACTGAGCTTTTTCAAACTCCCCAATATTAAGTGGATTGCAATAAATTCCCATTAACATCTTTGTATTATGAATGTCCCCAGTGTGAATTTTATCCCACAGGGCCTCTACAGTCTCACCGGATTCTTCATTAATATCTTTCCTTATACTAGGTTTTAAGGAGAATTTAACATACAGGCTTATCACCACCTCTTTTTTTAACTTCATCACTCCTAAAATGTGAATAACCCTCTATATTGACTGTCCAGTGATGTACTTCATATA
This sequence comes from Rhinophrynus dorsalis, assembly GCA_037306005.1. NCBI lineage: Eukaryota > Metazoa > Chordata > Amphibia > Anura > Rhinophrynidae > Rhinophrynus > Rhinophrynus dorsalis. Next base: position 159,713,019 of record CM074719.1, read on the forward strand.
ACCAGGTACCATCACACAAATTATATCATACTGCATATTCATTGCAGTCAGTTCCAGTTCCCCCAACCCTCCAATTTAACCAGTCAGAATAGGAGTATTTATGTGCATACATTTTATGTTACTGCTATTCTGAAGAATTGTAATATTTTTTTAGGCTGTAACATGGGCACCTCCCTATTAGATGGGCTATCCCATCCCCTTCTCCATGCCATGACCTTCTCTAATCCCGTTTCCTCTTCTACACTGCCTACTCCATCCTGTTTTGTCTCTTCCCCTCTTTTCTAGTTTAACGTCTAGTTTTAAGATGTACACTATGTTGCCAAAAGTACTTAATGAGGAATTGTACCTTTGGTGCATTTAATAAAGTGCTTGGGAATATTTACTGAACACTCTGTTCTACAGTTTGTCTGCTATGGGAACTCCGTAGTCTCCCATGGCTAAAAGGGTTAGTTCATATGACTCCATTCTGGGTGGGGTGGCATTACTTTCCAACAAAATTCAGTTAGATTTTTGTATCATAAAAATTCATACTAGAATCACTAGTTCCCTCTTGGTTATTCCATTCCACAGGTCCCCATTATTAATCCCTTGTCAGATATACGTTATGCTTTCCCCACAGAGGTCACTGTAGCAAATATATTTTCCACTTTGAAGTACTTCTGGTCAATTCACCAGATCAGGAACTTTATTTTAATCCTCTTGTCAACTGGATTTATAGTTGGGTATTCATTTTGATTGCTAAGCCCATCCTCACATCTTAATGCAAAAGTGGGACAAAAGAGCTCCTTGTTCATATACAATGTTCAGGGTAAGGGCCACGAAGTTTGGTTCAAGGCCTATTCACCCCAATTAATTTTGTATGCAGTTATAAGTTCTTTTGGTCCTTTTATGGTATTTATTGATAGGAAGGATATTTATTCTGTACAATAGTCTAGCCATGATTATATTATTAGCATCCATCTGCCAGATTAGTTTCCATGATATGGTTAGCAAGCAATCCAATAATCACTTTTAGAAAATTTCTTTGTTTGTTGTTTCGATCATATACTATTACCTGTACATACAGTATTAATATATTTTTTAATTCATTTGAAGCTTAATTCTATTCCATTTCTTTGGTGGTTTTAGTTATAACTATGTCAAATATAAGATGTGAGATACATTGTATGTAAAATGGGAAAGCAATGTAAAATAATATTAGAGTGACTAAAAACCGTCCAATTGACTACAGAACTTTGAAACAGAGGTCCCGCCAGAAATGGCACCCTCTTTTCAAACCTCATTTATATCCTGATGAAGGGACAAGCAGTAGCCCTGAAACCTGTTATCTTCCAATCAATCAGAGAAAAGGACTCCCATATACCGTACTGTACATCAGCAATACATCCAGTGAGATGGTGGATGCAGTTCCACATCCGAATAAGATAGAAGAGGCAGAAAGGAGGGGGAACAGACAAGGAGATACAGGATGAGCGACAAGCTTAAAAAACATTTTTGGGGAAAGCAATATAGAGACAGAAACTATTGCAGATTTATGTATGAGATGTAGAAGTACAAAGAAAGTTTCTTATAAGTATATTTCTTGTGGAGGGATTTGTCCAACCTATGCTACCTTTTCACTTATTGAACATTTGTCTTTATGCTGGTTCTATGGTATCACTCATCTTATCCCATTAGTCACACTATCTATTAATTCCATAGACGTGGTCTTAGCCCTGCATATATCTCTCTTACGTAGATCTCCTTGAGACACTATTCATGGTCCTCCTTCTGTTTCAATACTTTTTTGCTTTTTTTTATTCTAGTATTTCATTTTTTGTTTGTCTAACACCAGTCCTTTTTTAATTTTTTTTTAATTCATTTATTGCTGTTTTTGTTCAATTTTTTAAATGTATGTGTCGGTTTTACTTGTTTTTTTTTGTCATTGTACCCCACTACACTTAGATCTTCTGGTTCACCATTTCCTTTTTTCTTCTTCATATTCTGTTACCCGAGTGGATCCAGGGACAAACTCAGCAACACAGAGATCAGAACACTATCACATCTTATTACACTCCAATATTACACTTATATACTAAGGGAATCCCAGCATCATCCGCTACACTCATTTTTCTTCATTCAATTTAATTTTATTGTCATCCCATCAGGCTATTAGCCATATCAATTACTGTTATGAGGAATTTCATGTAAGACTGTATTTTCAAATATCAACTTTGAAGTATGAAAACGAAATATCAGGAACGTATAACTGTTTCTATAACTGGATTTTATTTTAGGTTTATATTACCATTATCATTTTATTTATTTGCTTGAGGGTTTTAGGAGCATCCCCTATACCCAGTTTGTAGAGTGTAGCCTACTTAGCTTTTCCTTTATTCGTATTTATTTTCCTTTTGTTACACAATTATAGCTACTTCTTCAGTGTCACAGATACCAAATAGCAGAACTTAAGAGGAATACTCTGTAACCTTATCCAACATCAACTCCAACGCTAGAGTGGGGTGCTAGACTTCATTACTGGAGAGAGCAGATGCCCCAAGCCCAGCCTTTCTGTGATTTAAGCCAAACTAAAGGTACTGACCACAAGGTCAGATATGCCATCACTGGTTGAGACAGTGAGAGGCTAGGATGACTGGACCTGGGATAGAGGCAATGACATAGAGTTTTACAGAGCAGCAGTGTCAAATGAGTTAAACTACACTAACTAGAAATACTAACAAGATAAAAAGTACAGGGGATATCCTGAATCAGAGACCGGATTTAAATGATACAGAGAAACTAACATAAGAGAGAAACACACTGATACATGATAACCCTGATTGGCAGCACACACATCATGATAATTAACACACCGAGCAGTAAGGATCAAAAGTACTGTGCTAATTGGCAACACCGAGGAGTGAAAAACACAGGATGAAACAACAGCATGGCTATGCCAGAATCACAAAAATTGTCAAGAACACTGAATCTCTGTAAGATAAAATGAAAAGATAAAAAGTAATTACATATCTGTGGATAGTCTGGATCAAGAAAATGAACAAATGTCCTCCCAGATCTTGACTTGATAAAGGGTGAAAGATAATCATCAATACAGAGTGGAGGCTACAAACACCCGGAACAAAGCTTGAAACTAGAGAACAGAGGATACACCAAGAAGCAGTGGACTTGGATATAAACAGCATAACTTCGAATCAAACAATGAGTAGGATTCAAGGACAGGCTGAAGTATCCAGCATACTCTTGGATAGGGAAAAACAACGCTTTGAATGTGCTCAAAGCAAGACAGAAGGAACCATATAAATGTACAGGGCAACATATAAAATCATATAAAATGCACCTTCAGTGAATGTGCACACTTCTTGTATCCCGCCATTAGAGCCTAAACGTCCCATAGTGCATATTAAAGTTTTTGCATACTGGGGAACTCTCCAGATCTGACCAGAGACTCTGGCTTTTATCCTTAAAGTAGGAGTAAACATTATGAAAAAACATATATATTATAGGGCTTTTCCTGTTGAGTACATTAAGGGTACTCCAGCTTCAGAGAGATGCATATTTCCAGAGTTATTACAATTTAAAATTATGTTTTGTTTTTCTTTACATTAATAATGCCCTCTAGTGTTCATATTGCAATTAGTTATTCTGTTACATTCTATTTGAGAGGAAAGTCGCTAACAAACAGTTCTCGATGGAAATAAACACACAGTAAATTCAGTTCCTGATCATTTTAACTGTTTTCAAATTTGAACAAACCAATTGATAGCAGTGGGAGTTACCTTGTTTTAATCACCAGGAAAAGCTCTCTAACATATAGGTTTTCATTAAAAGTGTTTTGTGCTCTTTTAATTAACAGGTCTCCATGTAAACTGGCTGATTCTCAGGGCTCATTCAGTTCTGTGTAACTCTGCCCACTCCACTGCAAGTTCTGGTCACTCTCCAACCTGTTATTCCTACTCTACTCCCATATAAAAGGCAAGCCACACATTCCCTCCTCCCAATTCCACGACCTCAGTCAAGCCCCACCTACTTCATGATGCAAATTGTGTAATTTGTAGCCCCCCTACAGACCTCAGTGGACCTTAGGATTATAAAACACTAAGTGGTGTAACTGAAATTGTCTGTAATTAGAATAAAAAAGTTCTTACACCATGGTCCGTCAATTCTCAGATATGTTACCGTCTTCTTTTGCATCCGATTCCCCTATCTCCGTCAAAAGGAAAAAGCCGTCTTAAACGTGGGTGCGGTTTAATCTACCGTCATATTGTAAGGTATTTTCAGAAAAAAATATTCTTTTATCCGTCAATTTTTTGTCTGATTAATGTCATTTTTCCCGACAAAATAAAAATGATCTAAACTTGGAGAAGACAAATTAAAATACTGTTAGTGAGAGTGAGAAGTGGTACTATAGAGTTAACTGGTAAAAAAGTATTTGAAAACTTGTCGTTTTAAAGACAAAAAACAGTATTTTTTTTCATTTCAATGACAAAAATCAAAGGACGAGATGTTCAGAAAGTGGGGGTAACTAAAATTGTCTGTTATCAAAATAAAAAAGTTCTTACACCATGATTCGTCAATTCTAAGACTTGTTTCCGTCATTTTTTGCATCCAATTCCTCCATCTCCATCAAAGGGAAGAAGCTGTCTTAAAAGTGGGTGTGGTTTAATCTTCTGGCATAATGTAAGGTATTTTCAGAAAAAAATATTCGTTTGAACGGCATTTTTTTGTCTGATTAACATCATTTTTTCCTGACATAATAAAAAAGGTCTAAACTTGGAGAAGAAAAATGAAAGTACTGAGAAGCAATTTTTCATTTCAAAGACAAAAAATGTCTTTGTTTCTTTTAAAATTTTTATTTCAAAGACGAAAAAAGTCTTTGTTTCTTTGAAATGTTTCGTTTTAAAGATGAAAAACGTATTTGTTTCTTTGAAAATTTTCATTTCAAACACAAAAAAATGTTTTTGTTTCCTTGAAAAGTTTTGTTTCAAAGACAAAAAAAAGTCTTTGTTTCTTTGAAAAACTTCTTTTCAAAGACAAAAAATTTCTTTGTTTCTTTGAAAAGTTTAGTTTTAAAGACGAAAAAATTTCTTTGTTTCTTTGAAAATTTTCGTTTCAAAGACAAAATCAAAGACAATTTTTAAGATCAGAATTTTTATCAGCAATGTTCAATGAGATATTCTTACCGTCATTTTTAATTCTTTAGATGAATTTTCAAACGTGACGGATTTACTTCTGAAGATATGGTCCTTCTTTTACCACCAACTCATGATCCAACAAGTTTTTCATTATGATGACTTTTTGAACATCTCGCCCTAAGACTTCTTACCTTCATTTTTAATTTTTTATTATACATTTTCAAACGTGACGTATTTACATCTGAAAATATTGTCCTTCTTTTACCACCAACTCTGACAATATTTTTATTATGATGACTTTTTTTGAACATCTCGCTTTTAGGTTCATATTAAAAAAAACAACTATTTTAATAAATAAGGAGATATATTTTATCTCCAAAGATTGCAGTGCAATTGCACATTAACCTATTGTATGCTATAGAGACTTTCAATGCATTGCTTCTCAATGTGATGGAGAACACCCCGACATCAGTGAGGTTAACTGAACCTCTTTCCAGTCGTATCTAAAGAAGTATCAGGCTGCAATGACAATCATATGAACTCATTGCTTTGGTGGGCAACGAGAGTTCCTGGCTGCAACCATTGACTGGCAGGGTAAGATGGGAGTTGAAGTTCCGAAGAGCTGGAGGGCCAACAAATGATTTATTAGCCTAGATTTATCAAGAGTAAGCACTCTTATTCATGTAATATATAATAATGACTAGCTAACAAGCAGTTGAGGGGCCTTGGCAAACTTTATCCAAAACTGGATATATTTAGACCATTAATTCGTAACCAGGGAGCCGTGGCACTTTGGTGTGTCACGGACATCCACATAGATTTCAATACTGAGATTCAAATGTATATTTATGGATGTTATTATTCACATTATATTTGTTTATCTTGTTCATATTGTAAAATGTAAAAAATAACTATTACATATAAAGTGAAAGGGTTGCACTGAAAATTCCAACCTCTCTTGAGCAAACAAAATGACTGAGAACCACTGATCTAGACCAAAAATATAACTGTTCTTTGTAACATGAATGCCATCCTCAGCACTGCAGAGTTCCACACCTCCTGCTGAATAGCAAAACTGAAATTTTGTAGCTAAAGATGGATCATGAATGTAAGCTAAATAAAACCCACTTAATCACATGCTCAGATCTAAGGATTTCCTCTTTTGATTATAAGCTCTGCAGAGCTGGGGTTTCCTCCTTCCACATTTATTGCTGTGATGTTATTATTGTCTGAGCTTTTTTGTGCAAATTAACCTATTGGTGCTAGAGATGTATTCAGCGCATTGAGAAACAATGCACTGGAAATCTCTCTAGTGCCCAGGCAAATGATGGAACAATATATAAGATTCCCAGATATACAGCACTGTGTAAAAGTCTTAGGCAGGTGTGAAAAAATGCTGTAAAGTAAGAATGCTTTCAAAAATAGACAGTCAATATTTGGTATGACCACCCTCAGCCTTCAAAACAGCATCAATTCTTCTAGTACACTTGCACAAAGTCAGGGATTTTGTAGGCATACAGGCAGGTGTATGATTAAACAATTATACTAAATAGGTGCCAATGATCATCAATTTAATATGTTGACTGACACACAATCATTAAATAAACAGAAACAGCTGTGTAGGAGGAATAAAACTGAGCGAGGAACAGCCAAACTCAGCTAACAAGGTGAGGTTGCTGAAGACAGTTTAATGTCAAAAGTCATATACCATGGCAAGACTGAGCACAGTAACAAGACACAAGGTAGTAATACCACATCAGCAAGGTTTCTCCCAGGCAGAAATTTCAAGGCAGACAGGGGTTTCCATATGTGCTGACTATGCTCTTTTGAAAAAGCACAAAGAAACAGGCAATGTTAATAACCATAGACCAGTGGTCAGCCAAGGAAACGTAGTGTAGCAGATGAAAGACACATCATGCTTACTTCCCTTCACAATCAGCTCAGAATTGACAGAAAACAGTGGGATTCTGGTACACCCATCTACTGTATGGAGAAGTCTGGTCAGAAGACTTCATGAAAGACTTGAGCCCAAAAAGCCATACCTCCAATTTTGAAACAAGTTAAAACAAATCAACTATGTACGAAAAACACAGTAATTGAGGTGCAGAAAAATGGCAGCAGATGCTCTGGACTGATGAGTCAAAATTTCAAATATTTGGCTGTAGCAAAAGACAGTTTTTTCATCGAAGGACTAGATAGCAGTACAAGAATGAGTGTCTGCAGGCAACAGTGAAGCATGGTGGAGGTCCCTTGCAAGTTTGGGGCTACATTTCTGAAAACCGAGTATGGACAGAATTAATGGTATCCTCAATGCTGAGAAGTACAGGCAGATGCTTATTCATCATGCAATACCATCAGGGAGGCATTTGATTTGACCCAATTTTACTCTGCAGCATGACAATGACCCCAAACATACAGCCAAAATCATTAAGGACTATCTTCAACGTAAAGAAGAACAAGGAGTCCTGGAAGTGAAGGTATGTCCCCCACAGCACCCTGATCTCACCATCATTTAGTCTGTCTAGGAATAAATGAGAAAAATAACTGAGGCTGCCTAAATCCACATAAGATCTGTGGTAATTCTCCAAGATGTTTGGAAAAACCTACTAGCCAAGTTCCTTAAAGGGATAGTAATACTTAAATATTACTAATCACCATATTGCAGCTATGGTAAAAAGATTTGATTTGTCTCCAGGTTCATCTCTCAGACTGCAGGGATATCCGGTCTTATTTGCATCAGGCAGCTCTGCAGCTGAGCCGAGATTGCGTTAGTAAAAAATAATTATTTCACTGAAATGGTCTTCTACGTGTGCTTGCAAACCAAGCACATGTAGAAGACAGTTTCAGTGAAATAATTTTTTTTTACTAACGCAATCTCTGCTCAGCTGCAGAGCCGCAAGTCTGTCATACGACAGGCTTCCCCTGCAGTCAGTACAATGCTGATTTCAGGGAAGGTGGAGGGAGGGGGAACTTTGCATTCGGTTATGTCTCAAACCATAAATGTTTGAGAGATGAACCTGGGGACAAATCAAATCTTTTTACCATAGCTACATTATGGGGATTAGTAATATTTAAGTTTTACTATCCCTTTAACAAAGGCAAAGGGTGGCCACACCAAATATTGGTTTGATTTAGATTTTTCTTCTGTTCATTCACTATCATATTGTTAATTGATAAATATAAACTATTAACATATCTACTTAACAGCATTTTTTTAAACATCCCTGAGACTTTTGAACAGTAATATATATATATATATATATATATATATATATATATATATATATATGTAAGTTTCCTATCTTGATCAAACCTAAGATATATGATATTGCATATAAAGATTTTTCAGCTGCACTCATCTCCTGATCAGGAAGCTTTATCCTACTAAATAAAACACAACAGGAAATGAGGAGCACACATGAAAATGACTTTCAATAACCTAAAAAAATACCACATGCAATATCTAATATCTTAAAGGGAAACCATTCCTCTTGGTAGACGCCCTTAATCCAAGTATTGATACCAGACTATATAAAGTAGGTAGTTAGATACCAAGTGATTGTGTGTTACTGTGTGGCCCAGAGAGTGGGCTAAAAGTTGGACCTAAGTGACTTTGAGAGTGGTAGGCTACTCAGTGCAAGAAGATCATATTGTCTAGAGCAAGCACATATTGGCACTATCAGGCTCTCCAGCCATTCAGGACCACAACTCTCAGCATCCTTAGCCAAAGCTTCACTTTGCCCCCCACTGATCTAGAATGCCATATACTCAAAACCAGCAAAAGTTTAGTTAGTGTCCTGTGGAATGGAACAGCTTGTTGATGTAAGTGGATGCTGAATGGGGTCAAGAACAGTGTATAAAATGGACCACAGTCAGTCCAATGACAATGAAATGCAATACTGGTGTGAAAATGGGCATTTCAGAATGTATGATGGGTATACAGCTGTAGATCACCTCATCAGGTCCCAAAGATATAAACTAAAAGCAAGAGGCTATGGCTACAATGAGCACAATACTGGGATTTTGAGGAGTGAAAAAAAGTTACCTGGTATGATGAATCCTGATACCAAGTGATCCAAACTGACAGAGGGACCAGGGTATCATAACAGCAACATTAATTAATAAACCCATCATGTCAGGTGTCAGTACTGTAGGCTTATGGTGTGGGTCATGTTTCCTGAGCCCACCTTAGAGCTCCCAATACCAATATGCATGCCAAAGCCTAACTGAACATTGTGGACAATAAAAGTCATCCTTGTTCAAAAGCTTATCCATCCAGTAATGCTTATTACCATTAGGAAAATACACTATGTCACAAGGTTTGGTATTGTTGAGGAATGATTCCAGGGGCATGTAAGTGACTTTACCATACAACAATGTGCCTGTGCAGTCATCAAATCTCAGTCCAAATGAGTATCTGTTGGATGAGGTGGCTGTAGAAGTGTGGAATCCACTACTGTCCAGTCAGCTGCAGGGTGCCATCAATTCTGCATGGACCATTCCTGTGAAATGCTTTTGGAGTCTGTGATCTCATGACTGGAGGCTGTTCTAAAGCATGTTCTATGCATTGTTTAGTTGCTGTATCACATAAACTGTCCACTCAGTGTATCTGTGACTGCTGCATTTTCATATAAAGGCATGTTTTAGCATGACTTTGCTTTAAAATTCTAAAGCAAGATGGAAGATGAGCCCTCCCTACGTGTCACCCAATTGTACTTTCTGTGGTGAATGATAGTTTAAAGTGACATGCTTTTGGGGTTCCTCTCCCATCAGTGTGGCTTAGCCTTCCATTTCCATTTGCCCAAACCAAAATGATGCTGTAATGTCTGGAGACACATAAAGCAAGCAAAGAATAAACACACAAAAAGATTCTATCAGGATAATATAAAGCACTGTGTGCACTCATGTCCCAAAATGTACAGACATCTGACTTCATGTAGAAATGCAGGTCTTACAAATATGTTGTAGGGTGTATCCCTCTGAGTAAAACAAGGGAACTTCCATTGCCAAAAGGTGTTTTATTTAAAAGTTATTACAGTTCAAACTTGATTTTTTTAGGTGCAGTATCACAGTGGCCTGAAACTGTACAGTGGAGCTGTTGCTACACCATCCTATAGAGATTTATGGTCAACTGACCAGAGCTTTCCATTGGATGGTGTAGCAACAGGGCCACTGTATAATTTCAGGCCACTGTGAAACTGCACCTAAAAAAATCAAATCTGAGCTGTAATAACTTTTGAATAAAACACCTTTCAGCAGTCGGCATACCCTTGTTTAACTCAGGGAGATAACCTCTACAACATTTTTTTTTACATTTTAAGTATTATTATCCCTTTAACTTACTACTATAAAATAAGGGTTTTAGGTAATATTTTTCTATAGGAATAGCCTACAATTTGATGTATTTAAACATTAAATTGGTCAAACAACAAATAATGTTTAAAAGCATCATCAAGGAATGTATAAATCTCCCGGAGCAGTCTATTTGCTATGCTTATTTGCAAACTTAGAAATTCTACACCTGTGTTTGTGCTTATGTTCAAACGCCTTTAGAGTATACTGACACACACTCTTCCAGAGCAAGCACCTAATGAGAGCAAGTCCTAATGTCTGCACTGTAGCTGTGCAAAACATGGAAGAATTTAGCTCTAGTTTCCTCTGTTTTGCTTATGCATGATGTAAAACAAAACACAGAGGAATGGACTGCTCTTCAAACACTCCCATCTGTCCTTGGAGCAAAGAACACAATTCAATAATTTGTGGCCTAAAACTATACATAGTAGTGGTTAAGAAGTCACAGCACTAGGGCTGTATTTACATCTGAGCCAACCCCCAGGCAAAAGCACTGAGTGTCCTTAGCTCTACCCATGGCCACACCCCCTCTCATAACACTCCACCTCTAGCCCAATCCCCTGTTGCCTGGTACAAAAAATACTTGGACCATATAACGTACAAGCATTTAGAAAGCTCTTTAACCCCTTGGTTGCTAGAGAGGTATTAAATGCATTACATCACAATACATTGAGATCCTCTCTAGCACAAAGGGATAAAATAATGACCAGGGGTCTTTAAAGGCATAGTAATATTTTACAATTAATCTTCATAGTATTTGGGTCATGGAGAGTGTTATTTCAGTACTGTCAGAGTTATAGTTCAAGAGTAATTGAATGATAAAGTATCCCCCTCCTGCCCCTTTTACTTATGTAACACTGCTCACCTCAGAGTAGCAAGTCCTTGCATCGCAGGGAGGGACAATCTTCAGTGAGCATAAGGAAAAAGTTGAAAAACCTGTCAAGGGGGGCACGGTTTTCCTTATGCTCACAGTAAGAAGATTATTCATTTCTGTGATCTGTCTGGTCAGATGTGTCAGATTCCACATCTGAGGGGAGGTGGCTTATACTAGGTAAGAGGGGCAGGAGGGATATACTTTATCATTCAATTACTCTTGAACTACAACTATGACAGTATTGAAATAACACTCTCCATGACCCAAATACTATGAAGATTAAACAGAGCTGTTTTTTCGTGAAACATTACTATCGCTATAAACCGCCCAATAAAATGGCCTCCATAAACCAGGAACATTGGGATTGTGAGTGTGGCCAGCACAGCAGAGTTGCCCCCAAGAATTTAGCTCTCTAGGCAGCTGCCTAATTTGCCTAATGGGGAATCCAGCCCTGCTCAGAACACAAAAACAGGTCCAATGACCCTGTATAAATAAAATCACATTAGTTCATTATTCAATCTGTGTGTTTTTATTGTCAGTGACAACCTCAAATTATTGCATACATTGCCATATCAATCAATTATTTAATTTTTGGATGCTAGCAAAATCTGAAACTTATTGTGAAGCAATGCACTGAGACATTTTAGTATCCAAACAGTTAATCTACTGTTATACTACAATCAGAATCTGTATTTTCACAATAAAATGTTATGATCTGTATCCCTCTGGTGCGCAAAGCGTTAAAAGTAAACTCTAAAGACAAGCTCAGACAGATTTATATACTAAGAAAATCCACAAAAGAAATATACAATGGAGTTTTAACCCTATGAGTGACACACCGCAAAGCATTGCTCTACACACCCCTCTGGAAATCAGTGAGTTAAAATCTGAACTCATGGCTGAAACAATTAAAATGACTGCTATTACAGTGAACGTTTAAGCCTCTGGGAATACTGGTATCAAGCTGGATTATCCAATACACTTCTTGTTGTGCTAATAAGGTAAATCTATCCCTTCCTCTGACAGATAAATGTACCTGATCAATACCCTGTATAACAAGATTACTGCAGTCTGAGCAATGGACCTGGGCCTTGCTACAATCCATTTACAATCTTTTCTACCTAAGTTTGATTCATGTTTCCCGATTCTTTCATGAAAGAGCTAGTTGTGTGGTCCACTTACTGAATGTTACATAGGCTGTATGTACAAAAGAAAAGTGGAGGAATTTTGGGTCAAAGCAGTTGCACTATAGGGTAGAACTAAAAATTCCCATTCATTTAACTGGGGGTTTTAATCCTTTGAATGCTAGACAGATCTCCAAAGCATTGTGTGCATTGTGTAGTGCGCAACACATTGGAGATCTTTCGAGCATTCAAGAAATTAAAATAAATAGATGTGTATTTGTCCCTTGTGGTGCAGTTAGTTTGCTCCAGAATTGCTCCCTTTCCCCTTAGTTTAACTGCCTCCTTCTGTCATAACTAAGGTGACCCGGGGGGATAAATAGGTAATAAAAGGAGATGAGTTCTCCAGTGAGATCAGTTCTCCATTTCCTATGTTATTCTATGGAGCCAATGCACTAAGATTTCTCAAGTAGGTGAGATCTTAATGTATATGCTCAATAGAATACTATAGGTATTGGTGAAGGAGTGATCTTAGTGTATATGCTCAATAGAATACTATAGGGATTGGAGAAGGAGAGATCTTAGTGTATAGGCTCAATAGAATACTATAGGGATTGGAGTAGTGATATCAATGGAGAAATTATCAACTCTTTATCATACCTTAGTGCATCTCCACCTGATTGCCATTTTAATGTCAGACGCTAATCAAAATTTCATTCTGCAGGACTTTGTAGGAACTATGCAAACCTGGGATAACATCCACTAAAGTTCAATGCAGGGGTAATATGTGGTGATGTGTGCCTGGCAATGTGTGGGGAGCACATTGCCTTAGTGATGGAGACACACAGTACCATATGCACTAAAAATTAGTGGTGCAAGGGGATGGGGGAAGAACCTCCCTACTAGCATACAGGGTTGTCGAACTGTTGGTGAGTTGGAAGGAATAGCTTCCCTTACACATCGCCAGCAGTAGACAAACCTGAAATGTGAGGACATTGTGTCTGCTTAACCACTGGCTTAGTGGGAGAGCAGAGAGGATCATTTCAGGCATCAGCACCACAAACAACATCACTTAATTAACCCTTTGAGCACCATAGGGCTTTGCATTATACACCCCTGTGACACTCAAAGGGTTAGAAATGGGAGTATATACTTCTTATTCAGTACAAAACATGATTTACATTTGCAGCATTATGCAGCCTCAAGATACAGTACAACAATCAGTTTAATATTTTATTTGTTATGTGTTGCTATGTAACAGAGTAACGCATCCTTACCATTCACCACTCTGCTACCCCTCCTTCACCTGGTCGCCACTCTGCCACCGATCTTCTGCCTGTTTACCACTTTGCCACCCATCTTCCCCCTGTTCACCACTTTGCCACCCATCCTCCACCTGTCAGCCATTCTGCAACCCTTCCTCTGCCCATCTGGCTACCTTTCCTACCCTTCTCTCCCTTTGTCATCCATCCAAGCACTTTCTTCCAGACTGCACGCAGTGAATTTGATCCACTCCATGCTGTGTGGAAGGAAGTGTTACTTGGTCTACTGACAAAGGGAGAGAAGGGAAGAGGAGTGGGAAGGACAGGGAAAAATACTCTAAGTGCAGTATTAGAATTGTTTAATAAACAAGAACAAGAAAATCTATATGATGAAGAAAGCAATAAAAGATGAGGGAAAAGACATACATCAATATCACTATTGCAACTCCACCGCATCAATGTGATACCATAATAGTATGTATCGTACAATAATGATAATTGGACTATAACACTATAGCAGATCTCTTGCATTGGCTCCATAGAATAACATAGGACTTGGAGAGTTTAGGACACGATCCACTTTATCACCTCTTTGTCACACTTTAAAGGGATAGTAATACTTAAAATGTAACAAAAATATATGTTGTAGGGTTTATCCCTCTGAGTATAACAAGGGTACTCCCACTGAAAGGTGTTTTATTCAAAAGTTATTACAACTGAAGCTTGAATTTTTTAGGTGCAATTTCTAAGTGGCCTGAAATTGTACAGTGGTGCTGTTGCTACACCATCCTATGGAGATTTATGGTCCACAGGATGGTGTAGCAAATGCACCACTGTACAATTTCAGGCCACCGTGATTCTACAGCTAAATAACTCAAGTTTAAGCTGCAATACGTTTTGAATAAAACACCTTTCAGCAGTGGGAGTTCCCTTGTTTTACTTAGGGGGATAAACTGTACTATATATATATATATATATATATATATATATATATATTTTTTTTTTTTTTTTTTTTTACATTGTAAGTGTTACTATCCCTTTAATGGATAATCTACCAGGTTTACATCTAAGTTGCTCCTTCTTAAAAGCAACCAAGGCACCCTTTGCTCCACACTTGACCACACCCCCCACTCCTCATAAGACTTCATCCTCTTGCCCCACCCACTGTTGTCTGGAACATAAAATAACTTTATCCTATAACCAATAAGCACAAGCACAAGTGATGCAATGCACTGGAGACTTCTCTAGCATCCAAGAGGTTAAATAATGTTCTTAACTGGTAAATAAAATGGTCCCTAAACCAGGAAAACTAGAAATATCCTGGTCACCCCCACAATAACATATGGGTGTGGCCAGCACAGCTGAGGACCCCTCAGAACATGGAATTCAATGGAAATCTTGCCACGTCTTAACCAGCACTGATTTTCTGAATTATAGTATTTCCTATCAGAGAGATACATGCTGTAAGACAGTGAGGCTGATGTATCTAAGGTAAAATGGGCCAATGCTGGGGCAAGTCAACTGTATCGTAGGAAGCAAATAAAAAGCCCCAAATTTAGATACATTAATATTTTAACCTCTTGAATGCTAAAGAGTGTTCTCTAGCATTCAAGAGGCTAAAAGACCAAGTTAATATGATGGAGTTGTTTATTTGTCCTCTGTGGTTCAGTTGCCGTTGCCACAGAATTATTCCAGTTTGTTTTATTTATCAACATATGTACTAAGACAGACATGTCCAACATTTGGCCCTGGGGCTGCATGCAGTCCTCTAGCTAAAAAACTGCCAGCTTTTAGGGCAGGTTGGCTTCAGGGTCCATTATCATAATATTTGAAGCACAACAGCTCAGCAAATTATTTATTTACATTTCTGTCCTCTCTCCAGCTTTTCCCAGAAGGGCAATAGTCCTCTTCTACGAACCAAAACTGACAGCCCATCCTTCCCTTCCAATCAAACAGTATACGTCCCTCCTCCCGGCCATAATCAACAGCCTTCCCATCCCTCCCAATCAAAGTCAGCATTCATTTCAATCACAGACAAAGCTGTACCCAAAACCAAAATCAGCAACCATTCCCACAACAAAAACTAAGAGGCCTGTCTTTCGTCCTCTAATCCCTAACAATCATAGCACTAGCACTCTGTCTAATGCAAAATCAACAGCCCTACTTTCATGCCCAGCAGCAGATCTAATTAATGAGGGTTCTGGTGTAAAGTAATTTTTGACTCCATATTAACTAGAAACTGCTGAAAAATCATAAGCATTCTCTATTTTCAGCATTCAATGGGCTTCCAAAATTGGCTGGGCCCCAGTGCTTTGCAAGTTCTGCACCAGTGGTACGGTAATTCAGCTCATGCTACAGTTTACTGAAGCAACAACCTGTCAACATTCAGAGGCTTCTGGATACTGTAAAGGCAGTGCCCTCCTAGTGCTGAAAGGAACAACAAGTGTGGTTATCTTGCATCTCTCTCAGCTTCCTCTATTCTAACCTTCCATACCCTTTCACTGTCACTCTTCCAATCCTATATCTCTGCTCTTCCAATTGTCTATCAATCTTCACATCCCCTGAGTTACCCTGGCCGACTCCCTTATCTCCAACTCTTTATGTCTCCAACCTTCTTTCCTCACTTCCATTCCACTGGGCAAAGACCAAGTCAAACTATAAGTTTTAAAGTAATATCATTCATAAACCTATATACACATAATACGTATCAGTATCTGCCTGTCAGAGCTGATTTTCACCCAGTTCAAGCAAGGTCAGTGATCCTGTACCTTTTGTTGGTTACATGGTAACTCTGATACATTTTTTGGTACTTTGTCCACCAATAATAAGGTGACCTGGTACCTTTCTTTTCAGAAAATAAACCCTGCTGTGTGCCAGTGTTTCAAAATGAATGTTGGTAGGCAAACCCCCCTTTAAAGGGAAAGGTTGAGTATGGAGCCCTGAACTAGAATGGAGTTTGGCATGACTGAACTATAGGCTCTCCTGTTGAAGTATCACACTGAAGGTTTACCCTCGTTATCACTTGTTTAGTACGCATTAGTGCATCTCATCTCTGACGTTGTGTGTTCCCATGACGTACTGGCATATTATGATTTGTTTAATGCAATTAAATTGTCAGTGGTGATAAAAGTGAGATTGTGTTGCTTGTCACAAGCATACAAAGAGCATACAAAGGAATACAGAATGTGATTTAAACAAATGGAGGGCCCTGCTCCCTCCAACTTCAATCTAGGGGGTGAGGAAATATAAGAAACACAAGGTGAAAGGGGACATTACAGTTAAGCAAAGTGAACAGATGGACCCAGACAAGAGTGGAGGAACTAATGAATTTGAGAAAAGGCTTGTGTCATGAGCTGTGTTTCCAAAGAGTGCTTGAAACTAACAAAGTTGGTTGAAAGTCTGATATGGTGTGGCAGTGAGTTCCATGTCTTGGGTGAAGTCTTTTAGATGTGAGTGAGAGGAGGTTATGAGAGCCAAATTTCAACTGAAAAGTATATGTATATTTGCATATGGGAGAAGAAATACGTGTGAGAGTTTAGTACAACATTTAATTTTAGCCCCATGAATGCTCGAGACATAACTATCACAAAAGGGTAGATGCAATATAAGCTGAGGATCTTTTTTTCCCTGTTCCTGCATAATGCCTATTTACCAAATTATTAAAATTAAAAAATTATATTCTATATGCTTTTTGTTCCGGGAAGAGTATTAGGGGTAGTGTTGTGATTTTTGGGGTATTCTATTTGTGAAAAAATGCTCATTTTCTTATACATACAATATGGTGGAAATCAGGTTTGCTTACATTAAAGGCTTTATACTGGTGGAGTTTTGTGTTAGTATGTATGTTTTAAAGTGATATCTCACATTTTATCACACCTTTATGTCACCTTATTGCAGCCATTCCCCATCTCCTCTTCCCCTGGGGAAATAACAGAGTGAAATTCTGTCTATATGAAATTACACATTAAATTTGTTTTTTCATCACATATAATCAGATACAAGTTGTGTTTCTGTATTTCTTTTCCTAAGGTTCATAACTACAGAGGGTGGCATTCTGCTAGAATACCAGGCCCTTCACCAGCTTCAGTGAGCATTGAAAGAGTTAAAAAAGTTATTTACACGTATCTGGGCTGTATGATGCATTTGATATTCTAAAGCAGCTCTAATGAAACAGTACTGTTTAACTCTTTCAGTTCTAATTTGCTCACCTGTGCATACACTAGTGGGGTCCATGATCTGTACTATCCTGCTATCCTTATAGTCAGAACAGTTTCCTATCTTGTCTGACAGATAGGTCTAGTGGATAAAGTAGTCACCGGAGGGAGCCAATGCAAACCTCTTTTTTGCCCCTAATAAAAATGTTCTCCCAAAGACATAAATAGAACTTATTGGGGCCTGCCAATGGGCAACCTTGAATGCTGGGACCTGGTAAACTGCCATCTCCATAATTATGCTCCCAGCCACTCGCACCATTTCACATGGCAGCTGCTAGCTAGGAAGATAAGAATAGTGCTGGGGAGCACCTTTTTTCTATAATAAACCCTTGGGCATCAGAAAGGTATCCAATACATTGCAAACTTGTTCCAGATCATGTGTGAGTATGGGGACAGTTCCAATTTTGCCCCAGAGCCCAGAAAGTAGGTTCTTTCATCATTTAGGTTTCACCTTTGCACACATGCCATTACAGTCAGATTCCTTGTTTACAAATTAGGCAAAATAGCTTTTGATAACGAGACATCAACATGCTAAATAAGAGTGTATGGTATAGAGAGTGTTAAGTAGCAGACCCACCACAACAGTTGCTCAGTACCAATTGTACATAAAACCCATGTATTGATTGTTTGACATTGAACCACTGGGCAGGTTGCAGGCAGCAATACATTCTAAAAAAATATGTTTATAGTTTGTTTCAAAGATTGGGTCCATTGGATGCCCACCTCTCTTCCAACCTCATATAGGGTGAACAAATCATGGAAGATGCATCCAACATGGACCCAAGCCCAGAAACGAACTCACTGCACAACGTATGTGTAAAAAATAAGGGTGCAGGAACAGCAGTACAATCCTCTATAATGCAAATCATTGACACAGAATAAAAAAAAACGCAACTGATTCAGAAAAAAAGGGAAATGTCCATAAACAGCCCAAAGGATTTGAAAGTCCCTTCAAACCTAAATAACAGTACTTATAGCCACTTATACCCACTGTAATTGATGATGTAAAAGTTACTGATTATGTTAATGTAGATGAATGATAATAAAAACTATTATGAAGTACCTATCTCTATAGTCAATAAGGAATGAAATGATGGGTATCATGCTAGTATAAAGATGAAATGTCTTCACAATCTCTAACCAGTTATATTTCGCTTAGTGCATTATGATAGACTAGTGTAAAAGCCCATGTACACGGGCCAAGGTCCTGGTAATGTTAATCCTTGAGTGCCAGAGGGGTATGCAACGCATTGCTTTGTGTACCCCATTAGCATTCAAAGGGTTTAGAGGTCGCTACCTCACTGCTCCACGTAATGCAGTCTTGCTTCACCTCATTCACACGATTCAATCATGTGCAGTAGAGACTGCCCGCGCTCTCTACTGCTCATGACTGCATCATGACAAACATGCTAGCGAATATTATACAGGATGAATTCCACTGCAGCATCCAACGATGGGTCCTCACCCCTCACACAGTACAATTTCTGAAAAAAAAGGAACACACAGAAACAAACTCTAAGAGCACTAGTTATTGCTGAATAAAAGCACAAGGAGTATTCTGGGAGCATCTGATTGTGGGGATGTGAGCTGGGGATATACATGCTTATTGTATGTGGGGGGGTATTATACTCGTGCTTTTATTCAACAATAAATTATGCTTTTAGATTTTGTTCCTGTGTGTTCCTTTTTTCAGAAACAATACATTCAAGCCTGTCATTAATAATTAGATGGACCGAGTGTTTTTATGTATAAATAAAACGACAAGTGCAGGTCCCATCCAGAGGCGTAACTAGACCCTCTGGGCCCTGGTGCAAGAAGTGCCACGCCCCCCCCCCCACATTGGCCCCCCCTTGACCACACTGACCCCCTCTACAATTCCCCTCAATCTTCACAATGCCCCCAATGCAGAGTGCTGGGAGATGATGTAATCTCCCAGCGCTCTGCATTACTAGAGCGCCGGAGAGAGATTGCAAACGCCAGGCGGAGAGGTCGCAGGGGACGGCCGGGCCCCATGAGAGACAGGCCCAGTCGCAGGTGCGACCCTAATAGTTATGCCACTGGTCCCATCTATATAACAGTACAGGAAGCAATCACTTCAGAGTTTGTATTACTCTTAATGAATATGTAACATTATCAATCCTATATTTTATAACAGGTTATAGTAATCCCTGTTATAGTGAGATGCCCATTAATCAAACACAGATATCTCAGCTCAGAGTATCTCAGACTATACCTAATAGTGCTAGCAAAGTTGCCAACAATTAACCTATTGTTGTGCAAAGGAACTATATGAGTTATTAATCTCAGTACACACTTTTGGGATTTAATATTCCTGTTGACTCTTACAATAAGGAGCAGCAGGAAAACAAATGTAACTAAGAGGTATAATCAAGTTAGCACACACTGTGAATGATGTGTATCAACAGCGAAAGACTAATCCTGAGCTGCATTTTTGCATTAGTAATCAACCTGTATATAGAGACACCATTGGTAATAAATTAATCAATTTTAGTTGATTGATGACCCATGATGCAATGTTTACTGTCACTTCATTACAGAGGTGTTATAAGTAATGTGTTCCTAATAACTATTTGCACCCTCAGTTGTAATTAACGCACCAGTCAGCTTGGTTTTGTTCATCTTATATTATTTATTTACTTTTTCATACTTAGTAAAGTCATTAGTTTTCCGCAAGATAGACAAATTGCTTTACAAGTTCTTAAAACAGTTGTTTTTTAAAATACAGTCAATAAAAGTTAAGTATTGAGCCTACTATGCACACTTCATAGTGCCAATACACACATTTCTATACTGGACCACTTATCCTTGTTCTTTCCTTAACCCCTTAACGACCCTTGACGGTCATAGTACGTCAAGGGTCGATTTGACTGAATGACCCATGACGTACTATGACTGTCATGGAGTTCCGGGCTCCCCCCGCAGCTGCACGCCGTTCTGGGAGTCCGGAACCAGACTGAACGCGGTCGTTCTGTCGCGTCACCGCAACGATCAGCCGGTCGTTAAGGGGTTAAGGGCTGCTGATGTTATGTTATGTTATACATAGCTCAGGACATTGAGCATGTGTCCCCGTTCAGTAAAATGAAAATCCTGCCCTCATTGATGAAGCAGGGCAGATTTTTCCTAATACTGAGATTGTCCTTCATTGTGATCCGCTGTTGGATCCGGGACTAATATGCTTACGGCAGGGAAAGGGGCGGGAGGGATAATGTTTAACATAATATTACACTGTAATTAGCATGGTTTGCAGCCTATGAACATCACAGAGCAGTAGTATTACATATGCTCAACAATGATCATACTGTGTGTGTAATATGAAACATTACTATCCCTTTAATAATTTGAAACACACATACATGTACACACACTTACATACAATCATATACAGAAGCACATATGCAGACATTCTGACACAAAATGATACATTCGTACACACATTTAATTTGAGTATTATTATATTCATATTGTTTATTGATATGCTGGCTGCACCATAGAGGACATATGGAAACATCTGTTAGTTTAAAATGTAACTTTTAACACCTTGAATGATAGAAAAGTCTTCATCGCATCACAAAAAAATGTGTTTGAGATCTTTTTAGCACAAATAAAGGATTAAAAGCCACATTTAAGTCAATCTGAATTTGGAGAATTGTCTTTTTTCCCATATGGCAGGAGCATTCAAAGCTGTCCTCAGCCCCCAAAAGTGCAGGTTCAAACAACTTAACCCTTTGATTGCCAGAAGGGTACGCAACTCAATACTTTGCACTCAAAGGGTTAACATTTACTGCCACCTTACTCCTGTAGATAAGTGGGTGCAATAATGTCAACAGAGGTGTTACAAGCAACACATTCCTGATAACTAGTTGCACCCTCACTAATAATAAATAAAAAAATCTTTCTGGTTTCATTATTTTAGTTTATTTACTTATTTACTTATTTATTTTAATAGTCAATAAAATCTAAGTATTAAGCCCACTATACATACCACATAGTGCCATTACACAGATTTTTGTCCTGATCTTGGATGGATGGCTATGTGTTGTGATGTGCATATGTGTGTATGTGTATGTGTGTATCTGGATCTGTTTGCTTTTTATCTGTATCTGTGTCTCAATGGGTGTATCTGTGTGTTATCTTTTTATACTTTAGCATGCCAGTGTGCATGTATGTGTGTGATAACATGCCAGTGTGTGTGTGTGCGTGTGTGTGTGTTAGCCCACATGCCATCCCTTCTCTTGAACAGGTTTTTTTCACCTTTGACTGCCAGGAAGGTATCCTCTTTGGCAGTGACAGGGTTAAATAGTATTTGAAGCAGACCTCGGTTGGCGCATCAGGACCCCTCCTGATGTCCCCCAGCTACTAATCTCCCAGCCGATTCAGCTGGGAGATCAATAGAGTTGACTCAGGGGAGCAGGAGAGTTCCCCTGCTTTCATCGTAGCCATACTACTGGGTAGGAGTGGGCAGGATTAGGAACCCTTTCCACGTCAATGAGAGAGGCTTTCCCTCATTGATGAGAGAGGGCTTCTTGATCCCACCCACTCCTACCCGGGTACTGTTGGTAAAATGGAAGCAGGGGAGCTCTGTTGCTCCCCTGCGTCACCTCTTTTTATCACTCAGTCAAATTTGTTGGGAGATCAGTTGCTGGGGGCATCAGGAGTGGACCTGATGCCCCAAAACAAGGTATGACTTTTTTTTTTGCAAGCAGTTAGTTGAGGGTGCAGGGGGGTACTTTTTTATATGTGACAGCACATCAAAGTCCCAGATAATCGTAAGTAATATGATCTTTCAAATTTAAAGTAATTATAACCTAGGCATAAACCCAGTAGGTGGTCTTTTAGGATCAGGAAATCTGAATAATGCCTGTCTTATCACCTCTATTCCTCCGGTGACAGGAATCACAGTATATAACGACTTAACATCCAAAGTTGCTAAAAAAAATCTACTCAGGGATACTCCCTAATCATTGTAATTTGAGTATAAAGTCTGATGAATCTCTAATATATGACTGTGATTTCTGCACCAGAGGCTCTATATGATAATCCAGGTATTAGACCAATGGTTGTAACAATGATCCAGTTGCAGAGAGTATGGGTCTGCCAGGAAGATTATTAGCATCCCTATGAATTTTGTTCATAGTATACAGGATAGGCAAACTGGAAATTCCTGCTTAAGGAAACTCAGTGTGTCCTCATCTATCCATCCTGCTTCCCATGCTTGTTGTAAAGTCTGATCTGTAATTCATTTATAAACATAGAAAGGATCTCTTGATAAGCATGTATATGTATTAATATCATCTAGTGGAAAAGGATTTCATTTCTACAATACTGATAGGCCATTATGACAATGGTGCCCCCCTTATCCGTGGGATGGATGACAATATTGTGGTTATATTCCAAAGCCCTAATGGCCTCTCATTCTTTTATAGTTAATTAGGGCATGATTTGGTGGCTCTGTGTTGTGTGGTAAAGAGATCAGCTTCCACTAGGTTAGAGACTGTTGCTATGGACTTAGGTATATTGGGAGGATTAAATGTGCTCCTAGGTTTAAATAACACAGGATTTCCGCTGGATGTCAATTCTGTCAGTTTCATATTTCATTGTAATCTAAATAAATCAATAGCTATATCAAGATCGTTAGGTAGGGTTGCCACCCAGCCGGTATTTTACCAGCAGGCCGGTAAAAAATTGGCTTCTGTCCAATGTTAAGTCTATGGAGAGAATGCCATGGCCGGTATTTTTTTTTGAAGAAAAGGTGGCAACCCTATCGTTAGGTCTAGTGGTCAGAACAAAGTAAAGTCCCCTAGACAGAACTTTGTATTCCTCACTTATACGAATATGTGAAGATAAGTTATACACTACTTCTTTCCTCTGATGGGGGTTTCTGACTGTTTCCTGAGTTTTCTGTGTCTCCTCCCACTCTCCATTTGTGGGACCTGCCCTGCCTTTGGCTATTTGATTCCATGTTGCAACTCCTATAAGTGGAACCTCTGTGTTAGTAGAAGTCCCTGGTTCAGGTTTTTCTGATTTATCTGTATTGTCGGTTTCAGATTCAGATTCGTTAACAGAGGAATTATCTAAAGTAGAAAGACTGAAACATTTGATATTGCTATGCTGATGCCTTTACAAGAATCTCTCCTATTACCATTTGCACCAGTCAGCCACCTATATATCCTTTTATCTTTATAATATATAATATTGACTTTCTTAAGCTTGCTCCTCTACTGTGGAAATCAGATTTAAAAGTTAGCAATTGTTGACCCAGCTTTTCTTGCCATTAGTTTTTTTATGTCTGTTAAAATGGAAAAATTGGTCTTTTCATAGGCAGCAAGTTCAGTTCTAATAAGTTCTAACTCTCTGGTTATCTCCTCAATAGCCAATCATATAATATCACATGAGCATTTGTTTAAAACAGAGCACCATTTCATGCAAAAATCAGGGTTATTGTACCTGGTATCCTTTAGAAATGTTGCGTTGATCAAAAGGGTGAGATTAGAATATCGCTCTAATTAAAAGAGATGGGGCTCAATCCAAATGTTGGCGATATAAAAGCCGGTAGGGCAAAATGGATACCAACAGACTAAAGAAAATTTCAGTATTCAAATGTCCTGCTGGCTAAAAGCACAACAGATGTTAGGCCACAGAAAAAGTCTTGTGGCCAAACATCGGTTTTGTAGTTAAGTTCCCAAAACGCGGCTAAATAATGGCAGTATTGGGAACTTAACATTAAAAAAATGAATGATCCATGCCTGACATACTGCCAAGCACCGATCATTACCTCTTTTTAAAGAACAGCTGCTCGAATTTGATTGGCTGGGATGTGCGTAAGAACATCCCAGCTAATGGCTGTGAGGCAACTGGAAGTGAGACTGCCCATATATAAAGGCAGTCTCAGTACCAGTTCCCTCAGTGTGCAACAGGGATCGGCCCGTGCAGGAAAGGAGAGGAAACTCTGAGGCTCATCAGTGTCACCGCCGCACCGCCTCTGTGGCCGCACGCAGATGGAGGCATGAAGAAAAAAGCTATGTATTTATTTATGATGTATATTCTTGCCATTTTTTAACTACTTGGGCATTAAATGGAGACATATTCATGGCGGCATATTCACAGCACAATAATATGCTGTAACCCTTTTGAGAGCCAGAGCATTACGCAATGCAAAGGGTTAAACAATGTCATAGTTTATGCTTTGTACTAATACTTAGTTTTTATTTTACAGTAAGAAGAAAGGAGAAGGCAGACGAAAGATGAGAATAAAGAATGACAGAAAAATAAGTGTATTCTGTACATCAATCACCCTGATTACAATAATGCAGACCACACAAAGACATACATATGCAATAGATCAATTTTGTTGCAGCCCTCCTATCTAGTGAAACCAGTGATGTACATAATAAACAATCAATCATGTGATTGGAATGTTAACACAATATTGTTGGAGACTGAATCCATACTTAACAGGAAAACTGAATGAAAGATAAGAGAAATCCATCCATGAGGTGGGGCACCATACATCAACGCCCGCTGCATGGGTAGATAATAATGTGTGTATATAATATATATAGTGCCTGTATGTGTGAATACAGATATGTAAGTATGTACAAGAAAAAGGATACAGCATTTTCAGTGATGTTATAGTATTACTATCTGCATTTTATCATGCACACTCATACACATGCTTACACATACACACACACACCTGTACTCAGGTACAATCTCACCCAATCAATGGCATATGGACACAGACATTCTCACATACCCACACTCACAAACTTTAACACAAACACTCACTCTCAAACACATGTACACACACAACACTCATATGGAAAGGGGGAAGACATGGAAAAGGTAGGGACATGTTTGGGTGGGCACATGGAGGAGTTGAAGAGACATTGAGAAGGGGGAGACATGGAGGGGAAAATAAAATAAGACACTGGCAGGAGAGAGCCTTCTGTCCCCCAATTCCACATTGAGAATAATGAATGGTGCCATTAACCTTTTAAGTGTCAAAGCGGTGTTCAATGAAGAGCCTCTGTGGCACTTGAAAGGTTAAGCATGTGCCTGCTAAAAGAGTATGGAAATGTTCCTGCATTACAACTAAAGTTTCCGGTGCACTTTATAGCTTGCCACATGGTGCGGACCTTCTCTTCAAGCACGGAGAGTCACTCAGTGAATGTCCAACCCAAACTAACTCACATAGCAATGGCATTCACTGAGAGAAGCACCATGGGGAGAGAAGAAGAAGAGGGGACAGGGGACTTATGTAATTCAGGAGCTGTTTTCTACTTCAAAAGCATTGCTTTGCCCCCTGCCCACATCATCATCACCATCCCAGCCATGTCTGTACACAGGCAACCTGGGGAGGGAGGTTGGATCCTGCTAATGGTTGTAGAGAGGAATTTACATAACTGCTCCCTACTGCTGCCCAGAAGTGTGTGCAGCAACAGGCGATTACTTGGGCTTGCTTTCTCTCTCTCTCTTTCTCTTTCTTTCTTTCTTTCTTTCTTTCTTTCTTTCTTTCTTTCTTTCTTTCTTTTTCTTTCTTTCTTTTTTTCCCTCTAGGAGGCAGTGCCCCTTTAAGTAATACAAGACTGATCTTCAATACCCTATTGCAACAGTTTATTGAGTCCAGGCCAATATGTCTAAACTCCACTTACTTTAACCTAAGCCAGACTACACTGTACTTTCCATTACAGTTAAAAGCACTATTTATTCTTCCAAATTAATTGCCTGGGCCTAGCTTGGCTCACTCGCTGTTTTTCTATCCCTTATGTCAATGCAGTCCCCTCCAGTAATGCACAACGCAAAAGTCGTTCAATTCTGTAGTGAACCAACTGCACCATAGAAGGCAAATAAACATTCCATTGGGATTTTTTAACTCCTTGAATGCTATAGAGGTCTCAGCACATTGCTTCACTAATGCATTGGAGACCTGGCTAGCATTTCAGTGGGTAAAACCCTCATTTAAATCAATGCACATTTTGGAATTTTTTTTTAAGTCTGTGGTACAATTTTGCCCCAGAATTGTGAGACTTTTACCTTTTTACATAAGAATATTATTCTTCACTTTC
Source organism: Rhinophrynus dorsalis (assembly GCA_037306005.1). Taxonomy (NCBI): domain Eukaryota; kingdom Metazoa; phylum Chordata; class Amphibia; order Anura; family Rhinophrynidae; genus Rhinophrynus; species Rhinophrynus dorsalis. The sequence continues at coordinate 159,740,060 of CM074719.1, forward strand.
CCACACATATTTCTCCACTGAAGGGAAACTAAATTGTGCTTGTGATTTGCCTCAGGTTCTTGTAGCATTTAGTACAATTTGTCCTTGGGGCTCAAGAACAGGTTAGCTTTTTGGGATATCCCTTCTTAATCCTTTGAATGCCAGACGTGTGGGCAATGCATTAAATATAGGAATTCAGTTCTGAGCAAAATCAAGCCCTGGATTCATTTTCCCACCCATGAGTGTGGCTAAGAACACCTAGGATGCATTGCCTAGGGGTGGCTGACATGTAGTCTGACCCTGACAAGACCATTGTGTGGTAAATCGATACTACATGAATGTTCAGCACCTTCTCAATATAAATCTAACTATCCTTGTGGTCAATGTATATCCATGGGATAGAACAATGGTTCTCAAACTTCTTAATGACAAGAACCCTTTCAGTTTGTTTACATAAATACTCCAACATAAATTGAATTATATTGAATTAATATGTACAATCTGAAAAACACAATCATATATTATTACAACACAGAAAGGCATTCATGAAGACAAACACTTCCAAACACTCTTGTAAACAAATTCATACTACCAGACACACGCTCACAGACACTCTTATAAATAAATACATACTACCAGATACACACTAATAGACACACATGATCTTGCACATGTCCATTTTCACACACAGAGCCACACACAACAATGCGCTCTTGATCATACTTCTTTCACACTGCTTTATTTTTCAGCATTTTTTCATGTCAGTGAAACACATATTTATAAGTTTAATGAGATGCAAAAATATAAACTTTTTTCTTGTGTGGGTGAGGGAAAGGTGGATATCTGGCGTCAGTATTATTATGACACACACACCCACACTTTTACAGACAAAACCAATTTCACACAGACACACAGAGACATATTAGATCCCAGATTCCCCTAGGGAAGGCATTCTAGGTGCCCTTAGCTCTACCCGTGGCCACACCCCTACTCCTCACATGACTCCGCCCCCAGCTCCATCCACTTTTTCCTGCCACAGAAAATACCTTTGTCTTATGGCAGGGACAAAGAAAACCTTAACCCCTTGGTTGCTAGAAAGATTTCCAATGCAATGTGCTGGAGATCTATCTAGCATTCAAGGGGTTAAATAAAGCCTTTAAGAGGTATACAACTGTACACTGAGTGTTTTTGCCCCCCTGCTTGCCGGGCCAGCCTACCCCGCCTCTTTCTTCTGGCAATGAGGGATCATTTCAGATCACATGTGCCAGTCTCCCCAGTTGTGCATTACGTTCTTTAAATGTAATCAGGCACCCCGTCTCAGGTTGAAACATGCTCTATGAATCATGTGATTATAACAGCCGTCAGGGAGCTTATTTACACCTGCAGCTCCAATGTGCAATTACATTTAAAGGTACAGCTGGAAAGAGTGGCACATATATCTTCATTGATCCCTGACAGCCATAAGACAAGGAAAAAGCTACAAGGGAAGAGGCTTGCTGGGCACTCACAAAAATGACTGGCGACACACAGGTGCAAAGAAGTTAGCAAATGCTATACAGAATATGGGTTGTCAGTATGTTTAGTAGTTACAAGAAAGAGCAAATGTAGCTGTGCGCTGTTGCTTGTGCACTCTCTGTGACCCCTGGTATAGGAGCCTTAGACTCAGGGAGGTACTTGCTCTGGTTTACAATATTATCCTTGCATTGGTGCTCTGGTTTGTGTTCTGATGCTGTGTTGAACACACAAGTGTAGCGGATTTAAACCAGAATCAAAGATGCAAGGCTGATATATTTAAACAAGAGAAATTACATCCAAAAGACTAAAACTCAATATCTGTTTTGATTACTATTTAATTTACAGCATGGATAAGGAGAGAGACTTTAAAGAACTCCAAAATGCACAAGGGAAGGGGAGGACCTACGAGCAGGATATAATTAGGGAGATGACTATATTTGATCCACAGGCCATATTTTGTCCACACCTGCATTAAATGCTTTGGCTCCTCCTACTTATTCACTTCCTCTTCATTACACTAGGAGTATGTAAACCCAAATAGGCAAGAGGCAGTGGTCACTTTTTCAATCTTTGTATTTAATGAGCTGAACAAGTTGCACTACCCCCAGCCCTGAGCTGGAGGATCTGTCTGCAGTATAGAATTGTTGGACTGGCCCATTGTTACAGCTTGTATAATGCTGAGCTTGCATAATGATGCTGGTGGCTGCATTGGTATCAGATTCTCCTTGCGGCAAGTACCCTGCCTGTGTGTGAAGTAACCATGGGCATGGGAGTCTGGAGAGGGGGGCAAGAGGGAGCACTTGCACTCCCCCTACACTTGCTCCATCCATACAAACATAGGGGCTAGGCGGGCAGGTCTGGGGGTCATGTTATGGCTTTTCACTCCCCCTCCAGCAAAATTTCTCTAGAACAGGTTGCGAAATGCATAGGGACTAGAAGACAAACACTCTTTCTAGAGAGCCGGCTGTTATGTACTACAATTCCCACGACCCCCAGCCAGTCACCGTACAAGGAAGTTGTAGTCTTTAACACCTAAAGAACGTCACGTTGTCTACCCTTGCTATAAAGAGACAAACAAAGAACCTAAGAATGGGAGCACAATAATAAAATGATAGAATTGAGTCTAATCTGTTTTTAAGCTCTAATTCCTTTTATAATTACTTTACAAGCTTGCAACTGATAGGAAACAAATGAAAGTAGTGCAATGGGAGTGGAATAATTAAAAATTCACATTGATTTAAAGGAATAGTAACAGCGCAACAAAACTTTAGATATGCTTATTACTTACACTTTTTTGAACATGTTGTGCTATGTATATTTACTCACATTTCTGTAGTTTAAACACTATTGAAGTGTAAAGGTTCCCCCTCCCGCCACTTCTGGCCGCGTCACTGATCCTCTCACGCAGGTCTGGATAGAGAGTTGTGAGGGACAATCTTCAGTAAGGAAAATCCTGCCCTCGTTTGTCAAGGGGACAGGGTTTTCCTGATACTGACTGACGTTTGTCCCTCGCTGCATCCATCTGGTCCTATGACCAGATCACAAATCTAAGGTTGGCACCAGAAGGAGTGGGAGGAGGATCCTTTACACTTCAATAGCATTTGAACTACAGAAATGTGTGTAAATATATATAGTGCAACATGTTCAAAAAAGTGTAAGTAATAATCGGAGCTAAAGTTTTATTGTGCTATTGCTATTCCTTTAAATGGGACCCTTAGTGCATCACTAAAGCTGAACAGGAACAACCCTTAGTGCATCACTAAAGCTGAACAGGAACAACCCTTAGTGCGTTACTAAAGCTGAACAGGAACAACCCTTAGTGCATCACTAAAGCTGAACAGGAACAACCCTTAGTGCATCACTAAAGCTGAACAGGAACAACCCTTAGTGCATCACTAAAGCTGAACAGGAACAACTCTGGAGCAAACCAATTGCACCATAGAGGGCAGGTAAAAATTCCTAAAATTCCCCTTACCTCAACCCTTTATGGACCAGAGTTGTATTAGACCTTAAGAACTACATCAGATTTCACATTTCTTGCTATGGGGGTGTTAAATGAGGTTTATCCGGTTTATTGTTTTGTGCACATACACAAACTGATAGAGTCAACTTTCTTTGGGTACCAAGCATAAACAAATATTCCTTATTTTTATTGCTAAATATATACATAAATATGCCAAAAAAAACAGCATTCTGACCCTTATTCATTGCACTCAGTTAATTCAATTGTCATAACAACTCCTAAATAAATCTGCTATATGGGTGGGAATGGATCTGCACTCTAGGTCAGCTGGCTGGTGGATGACTGTGGACCAAACACTGCCATTGTCCCATGGTCCCCACCTATACACACACATATCACAGCTTATGCTTTTTACCTAGACATTAGTTACACGATTAAACTTATACACCCATTTTATCCAGAATGGTTATGGTACACTAGACTCCACTGAGTATTCCTGACTACTATCCACTACATTGCAATATACCTACATCAACGTGTCTCCCCAGCTGTGTCCAGCCTGAGCCTCTATAGCTCCGTCCTGCTCTGTCAGGTTACATCCCTTGTGTCCATTGTAGTCATTGGGGTACATTGTCCACATATTTGCTGGCTCCATGATGCTCCACCGTCTATGGTATCTGAACAACAGTCTTTCTGGTTTTAACATCTATGACATTGTGGCTGCACATCTTGTCAACTAAGTACTGGACTATCTGGTGTTACTCTTCCCCTTAACATCATTACATCAAGTACTATGTTTTTCCAGCATATTCTCATTATACTATTTTTAGGTTATCAGTTTGGTTTTATTGCTTCTGAGACAATTCTGTTTCTATTCTTGAGCATTTTTGCTAGGTTGAATTTGTTGCTTCCTTATACATTTATTTCTTATACATTGTATCGTTGTCACTTGGGTGTTTCACATCTGTACATGTAGCTCCACCCACACTGCTGACATTGCTTCAACATGAGAATGCTGATCAGGGGAATTTATGACACCTATATGGTTTTCTGAAAATTTTTTGCAGTTAACCCTTTGAATGTCAGAGTTTTTTATTTTTAATATTTCAATTTACACTTATGCCCCTGGCATTGAGCTGACTGGATCTGTGTTTCAAGGGAGCTTTCTGTGTGGGACTGTGAAAGCAAAGCTATTTATACAATTTTGGATATACAAGTATAAACAACTGGTGAAAATGAAAAAAAAGTACCTGCTCCATTATGATTCTCCTACTCTGAATGGGTTAAACTGAAAAGTAAAGTGTTCAGTGCTGATCCATCAGCTCTTCTCAATTCCAGGAGACTCTGGCTGGCAGAGGCAGCTTGAGTCTCCTAGATGTTGACTAAGAGCTCTGTCCTTTTGAATGACAGCGAGCTTTGCAATGCTTTGGATACCTGTCTGGCAATCAAAAGGTTAAACACATTAGGACTCCTTGGGGGAGATTCACTAAGCGGTCATAAAGAGGTAATAAAGTGGAGCTGACTTCTCCAGTTTATCACTTCTCCAGTTCTATGTTATTCTATGTAGCCTATACACTAAGATTTCTTAAAGGGATAGTAATACTTCTTTTTATCTTTATTTTATTTTGTAGGCATTAAAAAAACATGAAGAATGATATAAGTCTTATGTCTCAAACCTTTATGGTTTAAGAGATATTCACAAGCAAAGTATCCCCCCCTGTTCAGACAGATAAGAAGGGAGGTGCCGAGGTAGGCTGCAGAGAGGGACAATCTTCAATTAAGATAAGGGAAAAAGCTGAAAAACTTGCCAAGGGGGAAGGGCTTTCATTCTTTTCATACAAAGAAGATTGTCCCCTTCTGTTATCTGTCTGGTCTTACAACCAGACTTACATCTGAGAAGAGATGGCTTACACTAGGAAAAAGGGGTGGGGAGGGGAAACTTTGCTTGTGAATATCTCTTAAACCATAAAGGTTTGAGACATAAGACATATCATTCTTCATGTTTTTTTAATGCCTACAAAATAAAATAAAGTTAAAACGAAGTATTACTATCCCTTTAAGCTTTGGAGATCGCATAAGCTATATAAAATAACATAGGAACTAGAGAAGTCATCACCCCTTTATCACCCCTTTCTCATCGCTTTATCTCCTTCCATATGTACTAAGGCACAAAAAAGGAGCCATTTATATGTCGTCTGAAGGATGTCAAGGAGATAATGGGGCTTATGTCAAGAGGTTCAATTTCACATTTACATTAATGGGAATTTTGTTTGCCCTCTGTTGTGCCACTGCTTTACCCCAGAATTGCATTAGTTCTTCTTAGTGCGTCAGCCTCAGTGTAATTTGATGTCTAGTGCATACTGCTCATATCATTGCTCTTTCTACCATGCCACTTCATTTAAAGTAACAGTAATGTCCCATAACAAAATTTTCTTGCTTTGTAGAGTTAAAAAAATAAATTATGTGGCACAAATCCTATCTCCCAAACCTTTATGGTTTGAGAGAGATCAACATCTAAAGTTTCCCCTCTCCTGATATCAGCTGTAAAGATGACAATAGGAGATCCATGTCGGTCGAGGATGCTCTTCAGCAGAGCTGAAATCGTATTATTTAAAAAGAACTACTTCATTGGAACAGTCTACAAAGTGTGCTTGCAAACCAGGCACACTTTGTAGACCGTTCCAATGAAGTAATTATTTTTAAATCATGTGATTTCGGCACTGCTGAAATCACGGCTGGTCCCAGGACTGGAATCTCCTGCTGTCAGTAGAGCGTTGATGTCAGGAGAAGGGAAGGGAGGGGGGGACTTTACATACTAATATCTCTCAAACCATAAAGGTTTGAGAGATAGGATTTGTGCCACATAACTTAATTTTTTAAACTGTACAAAACAAGAAAACAATTCTGTGGGACAATAGTGTCCCTTTAATGTCTAGTGACATCAATTGCAATTATTTTAATTGTAAGATTTAGTTTTAAATGACTATGTTTATGTATTCTAATTTTACATTATTACATGAAATCCTGTAAATAATTGCTGAAGAAAAGGTGTACTCTAGAATTTTTATGCAAATACAACTTATAGTGAAATACATTTCATATTTACAGCCAAACATATGTTTACTTATAGAAACACACACACGCACACCAGAAGCAGTAATCTCCTATTATAATTGTAGTGTGTGGATTTCCCAATAGGCAGAGTAGTCAACTTCCTAGAGCTCCAAACTCTGAGGGGCACCTAAGCTTGGCTGGCCACACCCACATTCATAGTTGTGGATGTGACCACAGCAATGTCAATGTCCCTGCACCAGTTTTATTCCCCTTTACAGGCTATCATTTAACTCCTTGGATGGTAGAGAGATTTCCAGTAAATGAATCTCCTTTCACCAGTAAAGCTATCTTTGTAGTCAGGTGCAGAAGCAGACTGGGACTTACATCGAAGGTCCCCTAGCAACACACTCTTGGGGGGAGATTCACTATGCGGTTATAAAGAGGAGAAGACTTCTCCCGTTTATCACTTCTCCAGTTCCTATGTTATTTTATAGACTACTAGTTGAACAGCCCGTTACACAGGCCACAGTGCCACTGCCACCCGGTCGCGGGGCAGTCACGCGCAGTAGAGACTGCCCGCACCACGACTGATGCAGAGCTGGACGCTCCTTCAGAGCGCCCAGCTCTGTATCAGCCACGGCGCGGGCAGTCTCTATTGCGCATGACTGCAGCACATGCAGCAGTGTCTACTGCGCATGTCGCGGCGTTACACACAATTTAGCGAATTATTATATAGGATACACTAGGATCTCCAAAGCTGAAGAAATCTTAGTGCCTAGGCTCCATAGAATAACAGGAATTGGAGAAATTATATAATTGGGGAAGTCATATCCACTTTATCACCTCTTTATCACCACTTAGTGAATCTCCCCCTAGGTGTCCTTAGCTCCACCCAATGACCACACCCCCATTCCTCACATGGTCTGCCCTCAGTCCTATCCACTATTTATTGGCAAAGAAAATACCATTTGCCAATAACAATCAAGAACGTAAAAATCTTTAAACCCTTTGCTGCTGGAGAGGTCTCCTTTGAAGACCTATCATTCAAGTGGTTAAAATTCCCATTTAAACCAATGGGAATTTTTAGAATTTTTCATTCTCACCTATAGTGAAAATGGTTTGTACCAGAATGCCACCACTTTTCTTTCGACTATACAGCCTGAAGAGTGGGAGGACAGAACACAGCTGTGAATAATTCAAGATAAACATTAAGAGCTGGAAAAAAAAGAAGGTAACTGTTATGGAAGGCAGAAAAACACAACACAATAATGCCAGAGGTAAAACCAAATTAATGCTTTCTCCAAATCCTTTTTCTCTGAATTCAGGGGGAATAATGAGCTATTTTAGGAAAGAACTGTGAGTGTATAAATGGGTATACAGTACACACAGCGAGGCATATGTATTAGCCCTTTGAGTGCCAAGGACGTATATATATATATAGCGAATGGTGCACAGCGTTGACAGCTCGATTGGGCAGACGTGATGGATCGCTGCAGTGATTTTAACAACAGCAGGCGGGGAGCTTCATCCCCATTCACTACTGTGCGAATCGCCAACTAAATTTGCTGCTCTCCACCACCCTGCCACCCTGGGGCAGGGAGGACATCGAACCAGAAACCACTTAGATTTATATAGATAAATAGATAGATAGATAGATAGATAGATAGATAGATAGTGATAGATTTTTTTTAATAAAGAACAAATTATTTTGCTAAAATCACACACTTTATGTAAAAAATATCTACACTAGTTGTGAAAATTTTCCATTATTTGAAAAAGCCCTGAATCCCTCGAGTGCAAAAATATCAACTATGCATTGTCTGGAGCGCGAAAGGGTATTTTCAATTGTATCAACATAACACACATGTTATTGATCCCTTGGTATAATTACCCTACAACAGTGGAATAACCATTTAAAACTATATATTTCCATAAAGTAGATATCCCACTATATCAAATGGGTGATGACTTGCCTTTCTGCTCCTATCCTGCTGTGCACAAATGTTTCTAGAAGATGGCACAAAAGGAGAAAAATTACCATGTTTTATATGTTCACCACTTCAGATATATTGAAATCAATGAAAATTATGGAATTTTGTACTTTATTTGTTAGCTACTGTTCTTTCATGAATAATGTCGCCACATTGGAATTAGTTGGCATACTTTAGGGGGTGCCAGAAGCTACACTACCTACAACTTCTCTTTTTTCTTACATTTGTTTTTAACATGACCTGCTGTAACAACTACAGAAATGAAGAAAGGGTAAAAAAAATACAATTTTGCAAATATGATAGCCATTGCATTAAATGAGGGTTTACTTGACTTTATACTCCAGCCTGGTGTGCACAAATGTTTCCAGAAAATGGAGCTAAAGGAAAAAAAATCACATTTTTGTACATTTCCACATCTTCAAATGTACTGAAAGGTTTGAAAACTATGCAACTCCCTACTATTGCTCTTATAAGAACATTTGCACCCTATTGGTAGGATTTGCCATACTGTAGGAGGTGCCAGAAGAACAAAACTTCACCTACTTGTTTTCTTTTTAAGAAATGGTTGTATGCAGCAAATGGTCATAACTATTAAAGATATGAAGAAAAGGTATCCAAGGTATACCATTCCGGAAAGTAGACATTCACCTACATCAAATGAGGTTTCTATAGGGACAAATATATTTTTGTTTGTTTTTACATTTCCAACACATCAAATGTAATAAAACCTTTGAAAACCACAAAGTGTCCAGTATATGCTACCAGCTTGAAGAAACGGATACCCCATTTGTGTGGGTCAACATACTGAATGGGTATGAAAGGAACATTAACCTATACCTGCCACTTTTCTTTTTTTTAATTATCTGCCTACATTAAAATGGTTATAAGCATTAGAGATAAGCAGAAAAGGTGAGGTATAAAATTTTGCAAAGTAGACATTCACCACATCAATTGAGTGGTCACTTGCCTTTTACCCCTAGCCTGGTGTTTACAAATGTTTCCAGAAAGAAGCTACATAGGGAAAAATAGATCTACTTGCATTTCTACCCCTTCAGAGAAACAGATAGCTTTGAAAAACATAGAGTTTCTGACTGTAATCATTATCTACTGCTCTTCCAAGAAAATGCACACCCTATTGGTATGAGTTGACTTACTTTATGGGTTGCCAGAATCCCAAACAATGCCAACTACAATCAATCATCTTTCATACATTTTTCAGATGTGACTTGCCTGCACTCAAATGGTTATAACGAAGAGAGAAATGAAGAAAAGGAGGACAAAGCGTGTCATATTGGAAAGTAGATAACCAGCTGTATCATATGAGCAGACACTTGTCCTTCTACCCCAGGGTTAGTGTGCACAGCTATTTCTAGAATATTACACTATAGTAACATGGTACACTATACATGATTTTGCAAGGTCTCTCCCTTTCCGTTAATTTTATTTAATTGGTCAGGAGTAGGGGAGGGGAGTCGTAGTTCAACAACATCTGAAAGTTGCGGGGTGTCCAGGCTGAATACAGAATTCTTATGAGATTCAATACTGCATACTGCACCAGAACTGTATAAAACTGCATATTTGTTTCCTATAAACATTCTGCAGTAAACAGTAGGTCTGGTAAGATTGAGATTATATAGCACACGCTGACCAGAAAGGCCCCTTTAACTGGAGACACTTATGAAAAATACAAATTGCAGGGCTTTTTTAATCTCAGTACTATCCTGCAAAATGCAAATTTCATATCTATTCCCAGTTAAAGGGGAGATGTAGTCAGTTTAGTACAGAAACATGAGTCCATATTTATAAAACCAACCCGGTGTTATTTTGGTGTAGACTAACCGAGCCATAGGGGGAAATAAAAATGAATAAATTCCTGTGCACTCAAATAGATCTTTTTAACCTCTTGAATGCCAGAGATGTCTTTCACAATGCATTAATTGCTAGAAATGTCTCCAACAATGGGGTAACTAATGAGTGGGGGCCCAGGTTCAAGAAAAAAATATCAAGTCCATTAGTATTATTATATAATCTCTGTGGTGCATCAGAAAAGAGTGAGACACAGAAGTCTACAATGATCCTAATGTATTAAGAACCGGGGCAATTCTGGGTCAAACCATCAGTACCATATGGGGCAAATAACAATCCTCATGGATTAGATGGGGATTTTAACCCCTTAAATGCTGAATAAGTCCTACCACCTCTAGTATTTAAGGGATTAAGATTCCAATTTAAAGCAAAGGGAATGTTGGGAAATTTTTTTTCTTGCTCTATGGTACAGAAGGTTTGCGTCAGAATTGCACGTTTCTTTGAGCATACATAGTGTGACTTTACTGAAAAGCTGAAATGTACCCTGGAAAAATGGTTAGTCTCCCACTGTAATGATAAACAGATGAACAGTAAAATGGTGAAAATATGTCTAGTCACTAGTCGGAAAGAAATGCCTCAAGCCCCTGACCTGACAGATGCATTTGGACCTTTGTGTGCCTTACTAATTTGCAATGTGGTACACACCATTCCTATACGCAAAGGCATAAGTGTTGCATTTGAAAACCCATAGTGGCATACAGTAGCTGTCTCCTGCTGTCTTTACTAACAACTCTCTCCAATCCAATAGATCTCCTCCCTCTTACATCTTTTTTCCAGCTCAGTTTCTCTATCTTTCAACCAGACACGCTCACACACACACACATTCACACATATACACAAACAAACACATATAAACTCACTCGCCTGCACTCACACACATACACACACTCTCACATACTCACACTCACCCACACACACACAAGCACATTCACAATGAACAGAACCACTGTAAACTTCTTCCCTCCTTTGAGGTGACTGGGACACCTCTTCTGCAGAAAGGATTTAACCACTCCCCAGGGAAAGTTTTCTCGTACACCTCCAGATCTTCACCCCAGAATACAGGCCTCAAGCGCTTGGAGCAGCATTTAAATGAATTGACACCACACAAGTATCAAAGCAAAAAACACCACTAATTTTATTGTAACAGACACTGAGCTTTTATACCAAAAACTGGGTGGAAAATTACAAGCTTCACCTAGTGCATTCTTTAATGGTCATACAAATATGGTCATAAGGAAATAAGGTAGAGAGGGGGTAGGGTGACCACATTTCCCTTCTGCCATTCCGGGACGTGGTCACCCTAGTGCCCCATCATACCTTAAGTCCCTGGTCCCTGAAGCTCCCGCGCGCTGTGCTCAGTAATGCAGAGCGCTGGGAGATGATGTCATCTCCCAGCGCTCTGTATTACTAGAGCGCTTGCCTCCAGGTAAGCTGCATTGCCGCCCTGGATGTCAGCCTGCAAGCGGTGTGTCATATCATGGACGCCGCGAGCGGCGTCCATGATGTGACACACCACTTGCAGGCTGACATCCAGGGCGGCTTGGCTTCATTCCGGGACACTTCATTGTCCCGGTTGAAGGGGACCCGGGACGCGGGACATAGCCCTAAAATAAGGGACAGTCCCGGACGTTCCGGGACCCGTGGTCACCCTAAGAGGGGGTATGGACCACATCTAGTTAACAGTTAACACACATCTCCTTTTCCTATTGGAAATGTAGTCAAGGACATTCTACAACTATATGCAACAGTAAAAATTATACTTATCTCTTTTCTACATCAAGGCCTCTGGGAAGGGCACTAAGTAACATTCTGCATCTAGAACAAGCTTCTAGTTAAAAGTATAATTTAACCCCTATCACTCTTGTTAGTGTAGTAAAGCAATTGCCTACTTATAAATGTCAATTTAACCCTTTCACAAAATCATACACAACACAACACACATACTCAAACACACACACTCAACCACACACACAGACACACACTCAAACACATCACTTTTTCCCACAGCCTCTCTTTCACCTCCCCTTAGAATGTTTTAGTCTCTCACTCTCTCTCTGTCCCCCAGCCAGTCATCGTCCCCCCTCCCCCTTTTTCTACCCAGACTCCAACCACCTGAGATAAAGCTAAAGGCATGAGATCAAGAACACAGCAAAAGTCACAGAAGCAAAAGGAAAGGAAGACTTAGTTAGGGGCAATGGAGGAGATTTATAAAGACTGTTCTTGTTAGTTTTTGTGATCGGATCCTTAAAATGTCCTTATTCCTCATTATGAATGTTGATATTTATAAACTATTCTAGTTACGTTTATAAATGTGGAGACCATAAAGAATAAGAACAGGTCAGACATGGCTTTAATATTTGGTGAAAAATCTATCGCTAAATTGTTGCAAATAGCAACATTTCTTTATATATTCTCTGAGCCATTTTTTTACAAACGTCAATTTGATAAAAAAAAAAAGTATGACACAGTTTTATGTCCTCCTCAGTTGTCCTTAATACTTTTATAACTACCAGATACAATATTACAGCCATTTTAATGCTTCTTTTCCATTAACGCCATGTTTACAAATCTCCCCCTATGTCAGCCCATGACCAGACCGACTCCATTATTTCTGGACTCTCATCACATGTGCAGTCAGGGGAACCAATTAAACAGAGCAGAGATTCACAACCAGGGTGCCATGTTTCTGTGGTGTGCCATGGGCATTCACTTAGGGTGCCCCTTGTCTTCTATAGTCTTTCATAAAAACTGTATATCTATGGAAATTTTATGTACAATATATTTGTTTTTGTTTTTCTTATTGAGAGATCTAAGAATAACTGCATATTATTTGTTTGTCCCACCATAACACCCTTGAAAATGGACTATCCAATGCTCAGAGTGCCTGAAAAAAATCTAGATTATGTGTTCGGGTGCCCTGAGCGAAAGAATGATTGAGAGAGTTGCTGGAGCCTTGTGCAGAATTAAATTCACTATCACAAGGGTGTGATTAGTCATTGGAAAGCCATGGTGGCAAGAAATGTTTTGTCCCCAACAGAATATATTTTCACAGAGGCATAATTAGACCCTATTGGACCCTGGGGCAGGTTGCCCCCCCACCTTGCTTGCTGGACCCCAACACAACTTCAACCACTGCACTCCCTGTAGGTACATCCCTGACTATTCCATGGAGTGAATACTGTTCTATTACCTTCCAGTGACATGCCACAGGATAGTGAACTTAACTCCCCACCAGGCTCTAGCATCTCCCAGTTTACATGTGTCCCCTGACTGCACATGCTCCAGGTACTCAGAGACAACTGATTGACCCTGGGCATAGAGAGAGACCTAGGAAAAGATTTATAAACTGGAGTTAAGAGAATAATGTTTGGAATCTGTGCTAAAACATAGGTTCGGTATTTATAAAATTACCAGTTGTAATTTTGATCTCTAGTCGAGTTTTTGTATAACTGACATTAGAGTGTGTGAAAAGAAAGAAGCAGCATTCTGTGACAATTTAGAGAAAGAGGGAAGTAAAAATGTAGTCTCAGAATAGCAATTTATTCAATTTTTTAAAAACTGCCATTGTTCATTTATAAATATCATCTGAATACATACATGTAAAAGCCAGAGTAACTGTGGTTTGGTTTTATAAATACGAGCCATAGTGGGGGATGTATAAAAAGCATTCTTAATGTATACTTAAGAACTGTCGCTACAATTCACAATGCCTGGTCATATGTATAAAGAAGTAAAGTCACTTTTATAAATATGTCTATCTGAGAATATTCTGAGGAAATTCACACCTGTGAATATATTTACTCACACATATCAGAATTATATGCTTCCAATAAGAACAGGTCACACCTGGCGTTAAGAGTTAATTACTAAAACTGCCTTTATTTTTGGCGTAATTAGCAAATTTCTTTATAAATACATTTGGACACAATTCTTATTTGGCCAAGACACTTTCTACTCCACTTTTCAAAAAAGTCGACTAACTGGAGCTTGCACTTATCAAAATGTCACTAGATGTTTATACATATACTTATGTCACTTTGAGACAATTTTAGAGACACTTTCTTTATAACTCCAGTTTTATACATCTCCCCGATAGTTCCTAACTAAGTGCTGTATTCTGGGGCAAAACTACTGAATTATAGGGGAGAACTAAACTTTCCAAAAATTCCAGTTGATTTAAATAGGAATTATTTTTTATTTAACTGTTTTATTAGACAGCCATTGTTCACAACATCAAGAGTACAGAGAAATGTAGTCTGACATGGGCCAAAAGTGTTTATGCAATAAAGTTACAATGTTTCAATATCCTACTACTTAATGAAAGAAGCATCTGACTATTAGCGAACCTCTGCTCGCCACCTAGGACACTCCCTTGGTTTTGGAAACCAAATACATATCTCTGGAATTATCTCTGCAATGTAGTTTTCTTAAGAGGTAAAGATGTAAAATAGAGAGTGCCTCCCAGAAGATGAGCAGCAGCTGTCCTAGCTCTTTTATTCTAATAAACAACCAAATATCCCTAAAAATTACAAAATAATAGCAAAACTCGTAAATCCGTGTTGCAATGCACTGTATAACAACTTGGCACTGAAAGGGTTAAAACTTATATATAGATGTTTCTGAGTTTACTTAGGTAAGGTTTTTATAAAGGGATGCCAAATCAGCATAAAAAAGCTTTATAAAATGATTTACTCTCCTTGATCACAGTGCTTATTGAGTTGTAGTCCAGTCATAAGGATGTCTAAGAGAGTTATGGTGTTATGGTTTAGCGTAATCAGGAGCTGCTAGAATTCAATGGACTAAAATCCCCATTTAAATCAATAGAAATTTTTAGTCCTCCCCATAGTGCATTTGCTTTGCTCCTGAATTTCTCCACTTTGCTTTTGAACGTATGGCCCCAAGTATTCCTTTCCTACTGCTTCAATGAATGGCATGATGGTAGCTGTGGCTAGAGAGAAATTCAGATGGCCCTCCTGAAGCTCTGAGCCCCGGAGCCTTGCACCAACAGAAATTCCTCCCCTGTTCTCCAACACATTGCTTTGCAAAGTGTTGGAGACCACGCTAGCATTTGCCCCACTTTGATAGTCAACAATGTGAATCTTGAGGAATGCAGACACCGCATCATAGCAACCTCATCACAGCACCATTATTTCCCTTACAAAGTGACTTTCACCTGGGATGTTGAATTGTTTTGTAACACATAGAGCTATATTTTAACACTTACAGTTTTGTAGTTCAATCACAATTTAAGCAGAAAGGATCCCCCTCCCGCCCCTTTCCCTGCGTCACGCTGCCTCTCAGTCTGATCCGAATGGAGCATGGCAAGGGACAATCTTCAGTAAGCTAAAGGAAAATCCTGCCCTCCTTTGTCAAGGGGGTCAGGGTTTTCCTTATACTTACTGAGGGAAAACTGTCTCTTGCTGCATCCATCCGGTCCCACGACCACATTACAGATCTGATGGGAGGCGGCCAGAAGGGGCAGGAGGCAGATCTTACTGCTTGAATTGCGATTGAACTACAAAACTGTGTTAAAATATAGCAGTATGCGTTAGAAATAATATAAAGAAGACTCGTACCTGAACTTTAATTCAAGTATTACTATCCCTTTAACCCCCCGGATAATAGAGGGATCACTAAAGAATTGAGAACTGAAAAGCAAAGAGTTGTAGAAACCACTAGCCTTTAAGAGGTTAGGAACAAAAATGCCTATATTTCTAAAAGAAAACTGGAGTCATTCTGGAGTAAACCAACTGCACTACAGTGGACAAATGCAAATCCTTTTGAATTACATTGGTCTATTAACCCTTTGAATGCTAGAGAGGTCTCCAATCTCTAGCATTCAAGGGTTAAACAGATCTTTCCATGTGCATGGGAATTTGGGAATGTTTATGTGTCACCTATGGTGCAGTTGATTTACTCCAGAATAACCATACTTGGGAACTCTCCGGATTTGCCCCGGAGACTCCGGTTTTGGCACTGCTTTACCGGGTCTCAGGGGCAAAGGCTGAGTCCTCCGGATGTGGGGAGTGTCTATTGAAACTCTACCTACTTCCACTTTTTCCCCCAGTGTAGCTCCTTCCCCTCAGCCTTCTTTTAAGCCCTCCCTGGCACTCGCATTAAGACCCGCCCCTTTTTGATGCGATACGCATCATTCTTCACACCACCCATGGCAGCAGAGGACTCCCCTCTGGAGAGACAACAATAAAAAGTTCCCAGGTTTGAGAATAACTCTAGTTTTCTGTTATAAATATGGTTCTTTGCATGTCACTGGGGATGATGGACACATAAACTGAGCCTAGTGATATCTGTCTGTGTTCAGGGCTGTAGGAATAGAAACACAATTAAATGTATTGGTCTGTGCACTAATGCTAACGGCATCAAAGGCCATTTATTTGTTTTCACACTGAGTTAATTTACAACATTGTTTGAAAGTAATTAGTCACAGTTTCTTTCTATTAATCAACAAACAATCTTCCGGCTTAGGCTTTGATTGGAGTTATCAATGACATTTTTCAAGGCAATTTGGTTTTAGTTACTGCTCACAGATTTAGTAGGAAGACTGTTACAGTGTTCATATTAAGAGGAGATATTTCTTCCACATAGCAGTGAGGCTGATTTACTATGAAATGGTGCAATTCTGCAGCTAACCAAATGCGCCATAGAAAACAACAACAGATTCCCCAAATTATCATTGCATTAAATTGGGTCTTTAACCCCATTGAATGCTAGAGGTCTCTAAAGCATTGTTTTGAATTTGAGAGGTCAGAGACCCCATTTCAATCAAAATTAAGGTACATTTTTCTATAGGCAGAGTAGGCAACAGCATAGAGGTCCAAATTTTATAGGGTGATTCTGATTTGTGGGTGTGGCCAGAGCAATCTCTGTGTTCTTGCACCAATAAATATACACATTTGCAAATTATTATTTAATCCCTTGGTTGCTAGAGACATCTCCAATGCATTTTGAAACAATGCATTGGAGATCCCTCTAGAAACCAAAGGGATAATGCTTGTTTGTCCATGTTTGTTTAGGTCAAGTGTTTTTATCTATGCCAGCAAATAGTGGATGAGACTATGGGCGGGATCATGTGAGGAGTGGGGTGTGGCTATGGGTGGAGCTAAGGACACCTACAGTGTCTTGCCTAGGGGTTCCTAGGATGTAAATCTAGCCCTGTTTTTCTCCCATGGTGCAGCTGGTTTGCCCCAGAATTGCACCTCCTTTGCTTAGTATATCAGCCTCACTGTATCTCAAAGCTAGTCCTCAGGACACACCAACAAGCCAGCCTTTCAGTGTATCCCTGCTTGATTACAGCATGTAATCAGTGCCTCTCCCACTGTAATTAATCTGGCAAAAATACACAGGGAAGATGATGCACTTAGGAAAAAATTTTTGTAATTATGGTGCATGCCAACCGTACCACAGGAACAAATAAAAATTAATCTTGAATGAAATGTGTTTTTAACCAATTGAATGCTATCAAGGTCTCCAACCCATTGCTCTGCAATGCCTTAGAAAACTGTCATTAGGGGTTAAAATAAGTTGACTAGACCTCTCCTTTACCAGGAGGCACACAGGAAATATGCATATTCTAGGGCTGCACTGAGATCAAATCAGCCCTGCAGCATCCATTTTTCACGTGTGCCCAGTTAAAGATTAGGTCTTGTCAACCTAGGTTAAAATCCCTATTTAAATCAATAGGGATTTATTGATTTTTTTTCCTCTATGGTGCTGTTAGTTTGCTCCAGAATTGCACCACGTTTCTTAGCACATCATACCCATTGTGTATATGGTACTTGGGGAGGAATGCAAAAACGTGAAACATTCACTATTTTTTTGAAAGCCATAACTTTTTGTCCTATTTGCAATTGCTCACGTTTTGATAAAAGAAACATACTAACGCCTTGATGCTGAATAGCACATGCTCCTAAACTAATGGAAATGTTTGTGTATTCCTCTAAATTAATGGCAACGTTAGTGAATGCACCTTCATTAGTGACAAAGTTTGCCAGAAGTCTGAAAATGTGTATTAATTGAATTAGGTGCAATCACTCATCCTCTCTTAAAACGGCAGAGTTTAGCCAAGTCCACTTTTTGAAACACATTCACAAAAAAATGCAAACATTTGTTAATTCTGAAAAAGCATTCACAATTCAGTAACATTTTGGTGCTAATCATTTTGCTATCAAAAAGTACATTATAAACAGAGATTGTGAACATTTCTTGCATTCTGCTCTTAGTCACACAAAAATGGATATTTCGTATTCCTCCCAGATGAGCAAAAACCACACAGAAACATAGAATTTTACTAAAGATAAGAACCCATTAGCCCATTCAGTCTGCCCTTTTTCCTAGGCAGAGTCTTACATATTTCTCAGAGTAGACTTATGTCTATCCCAGGAACATAAGAATTACTTTATTGTATTAACCCTTATCACTTCAACTGGCAGGATGTCACTATCATAATAAGGCCCCAAAAGCATGTGTCCTGCTGATACTGAAGGGGTTAACTGTAAAGGTTCTTTTGATACCCTGTCCATGTATTGTGCTATATCTGCCTGTTACAGGTGGGTATGGCCAAACAGTCAAACTTTTTACTAGGGGCATGGCCTAAGTGAATTCCTGCCATGCCTTGTCCACATTGACAATGGTGACCCTCATGAAAGATTTGGGGTTTGCAAGTCAGCACCGAACAGCACATTCAGAAACAGATTAAATAATGAATTTAATCAGATCTGTCTTTGTAATCTCTATAGACTCTTTACCTATAAAAGGGAGAAGCTATTGTACTAATTCATTTTTATTACTTTTTGGGGGGTTTGTCTTAGTATGAACATAGTCACTGGATAACCTAACGCTCTTAACCCCTTAAGGACCAGTGAAATGTCAGGAACGCCATGTATTTTGTGTTCACATCGCTCCAGCTGGATCACTGTGCGCTGCAAGCCTGGTGCGGTCACTATCAGACCCCCATTAGGTGCTGAATGTTGGCAACATGGTAGGTTCTAATACCCTCAAATATAATCTGGTGTTGACAGCCAGTAATATACAGAGAGTAATTTGTGGGTATAGATGGGAGCAAGACAGGCAAAGTGCGTATCCGGTTTGTGGAAATCCTCCAATGTACCATTTGTTCAAACAGGGACAATCAGACATTCTTCTGAAATTTCCACCCCCCAACTTTACGTTATTCCCTCTGGTTCTTATATTTTGCTTTTTCTGAATTATGCTTCTCTCCAGAACCTTATAAAATCATTTAATATATTTAGAGTTTTCTATTATATCCCCACATTCCCTGCTTTCTTCCAAGCTATTCATATTAAACTCTTACAGTCTTTCTGGTAAGTTTTGATGTGAATACCTTACACAATTTTAGTGGCTTTTCTTTGAATTGCTTTATGTCCTTTTGGAGATGTGGTCTCCTACATTGTATACAGTAATTGAGGTTAGGTCTTACTAGTAATCTATCAAGTGAAATGAATACCTTGTCCTGCTGCTAATACCTCTTCCTATACAACCCAGTACCTGTTGGCTTGCCCCACTGTTTTACTGCACTGCTTTCCTACCTTTCTAATCATCTGATATAATAAATCCTACCAGGTAAATACATGTTATGTGCCTGTTCACCTGTGCTAGCTGATGAAAAAGACCAATCAATAATTAAAACATTAATATAAAGAATAGTCAGAGCGCATGAGATATAAATAAAACACAGCATACAATGAAAATCTATAATAAAATAAGTTTAAAAATTCAGTATTACCCAAAGCAATTTATTGAAAAGGTGAAGTCTTTATTGTGCAGTGAAGCTGCTGCTTCAGTGCTGGTGATGTGTGGATACTTGTTCCAGTGTTGCAGATAAAGGGGAAATAGGGAAAATAAGAGCACAGACCTCTAAGTGCAGCATGTTTATGGCTTTAATGTTTAAAATAAATAAAATAAAATATGGTAAGTATTGAACTCACATGCTGATGACACCCATAACGCACCTCAAAATATCAATGCCAGTCTGTAAAAAATTGTTTGTATGCCCATCTGCAATTAATGCCTCTGATAAGGGGATATTCCCAGGACACATGGGATATCTTTGACATTATATCCCAAACATATGTTTTTAAATGTTAAAGGGATAGTAATGCTTCAAGTAAAGTTCAGCTCCTAGTCTTCATGATGAAGGAGGGCAGGATTTTCCTTTTGCTTACTGAAAATTGTCCCTCGCCATTCTCCATCCTGACCACACTTACAGGCAGCATGACGCAGGAGAAAAAGGCGGGAGGGGGGTCCTTTCTGCTTGAATTGCTATTGAACTACAAAACTCTAAGTGTTAAAATATAGCATTATGTGATAGAAAAAGTATAAAGAAGACTCGGAGCTGAACTTTACTTCAAGCGTTACTATCCCTTTAATAATGCGCTTGCTACACTTAGAGGTCTGTGCTCTCTGTCCCATTTACCTTTATCTGCATTGTGCTTCGGGAGTGGAGCTGAGATTTGCTGACACAGCACCATATATGTTCTGGTTTTGGTTATCAGTGCCAAAAATCCGCTATACAAATCATTGGAAAGAACGTCAAATAATATGCAACTTGATTAATATTTAACTGTATTCTTATTTCTATTTCTTCATCTAATTTTTTCTGAACATACATATGGTGAATGTATTTATTGACAGAGGTAGATATGTGTAGAATGATATCCCACCGGGGAACTTAACTGTATTATTCTCTTTAATAGGTCAGAGGCGACCTCTCCAGCATTCAAGGGGTTAAAATGGGAATTTTATTTTTCTGTGACACATTTGCCCTCAGAATCTAGTTGGGGCAACCTCGGCATGGATCCTTTCAGCCATTTAGGGATTCAGAACTGCCACCAGCCAGTGATACCTGAACTGCAAGACAATCACTTTTAGCTCCAATCAGCTGCAGGGATCAGCTTCTTGAATTATGACCCCTAACTAGTTACCTAAACCTTATCTTCAAGGACTCCTAACAGGCTAGGGGCCATATGTATGTGTAAGTGGAGCAATTCTGGAGAAAACCAACTGCACCATAGGAGACAAATGCTAATTCTCACAATATTCCCCTTTATTTACCTATCTTCTCTAGCTCAAAAACCCATACCTCCCAACATTTCAAATGGCCAAAGAGGGACACTTTTGTTTTAGGGTGTGTTTTTGGGGTTGTGATTGGTAGAAGGGGCATATCTGAGAATTTTAGGTTATTGCATGACCTATTCATACCTCTTTGTGCAACTGAATACATTATTTAGAGCAAGACAATAGTATTTTATTTACACAGACTAATTTATAAACCCATATACTGAAGTTAATGCTAACATTAATGTGAGTTTTATTTCTGTGAAGCAATGTGGTACATTTATATACACACCACATAGCCTGATCTCCTAAAAAGAGGGACAACAGACTGGGGAAGCGGGATCTGGGTCTCAAAGATGGCCTGTCCCTCCAAAAGAGGGACACTTGGGAGGTATGAAACCCTGCTGCTTTCTCCTCTCACAAACACAGAATGGCATGCCATGAGAGCCTCGCACCCTTTTTTACGGCTGTAGAAAAGTAGAGGAAACTTTCATGTGGTGGGGAAAAATTTTCTTCCCATTGATTTCAATGCAATGAGCTAGGTGACAAAAGCAAGAAAATGGCAATTTTGTGGGAAATTTTTAGCCAAGAGAAAAGTGCCATTTTTTGCCAATTGTGGTTTAAGGCGAAAGTTTTCGCCCATCCCTAATCAAGAGCTACAAATCACTGCTCTGGAGTAGATAACATTAAGACAGATGTAATTTCTTTAACTGCTTCGTGTTAGAGATATCTCAAATGATTTGCAAAGCAATGAGATGGAGACAGCTCTAGCATCTGAAGAGTTAAACAAGTCACTTGTGCCTTTAATATCTGTGGGATCTAGAAATAGCTTTGTTCCCAGGGATTGTAAATTTGACATTTCTCATTTATGCATATTACGACAACTGAGGTTGCTATGGTCACATTACCTTATACTCTACCAGTGAATTTAGACCAAGATACTTATGCACAAAAAGGCAACAGTACAAATATATTAACGCAGAATATAAGATAATATTATGGGACTTATAGAGTTGCACTCTGAGCCACTGATGGACAGCTGGATCATGGACCAGTAAATGGGAACAAGCAGAAAATTGAAGGAAGCATTCATGGCTACTAGTAAACCCAGTGAAAATATATTATTATTCTTTATTTATATAGAGCCAACTTATTCTGCAGCACTGTACAATAGGGAATAGACATACAGAGATATTAAATAGTACAAATCAAATGTAGAGAAGAGACAGATCAGAGGGCCCTGCTCGTGAGAGCTTACAGTCTAGAGCAAGGTAGGATGGACACAGAAGGAGTAAGTGCTATTGGGTGTAAGTGCCTCCTGCCACATGAGATGCCAGTCAGCGGATGGGAGAAAGAAGTGCTGTTGAGTGCAGTGGTCCAGGGGAGGGGTGGTTATTGGTGATAATGTTTATGGAGGTAGTTGATAGGCTTCCCTGAAGAAGTGAGTTTTCAGGGAGCGTCTGAAGATCTGAAGGCTGGGGGGAGTCTGGTTGGGCGGGGAGGTAATTCCAGAGCTCAGGTGCAGCCTGGGAGAAGTCCTGTAGGTGGGAGTGGGAGGATGTAAAAAGAGCTGTAGAGAGGAGAAGGTTGTTTGCAGATCAAAGAGTGCGAGTGGGAGTGAATTTGGAAATGAGAGATGAAATATAGGGGGGTGCGGTGTTAGTAAGGGCTCTATAAGTTAGTGCCAGATTGTTGAATTTAATTCTATATGCTAATGGGAGCCAGTGTAAGGATTGGCAGGAGGGAGTGGTGTTAGAAAAGCAATGAGTGAGGTAGATTAGTCACGCAGCGGAGTTCATTATGGACTGTAGTGGGGTTAGTCGGGTGAGAGGAAGGCCAATTAGTAGTGATTTACAGTAGTCAAGTCGGGACATGATTAGTGTTAGGATTAGAATTTAAGTAGTGTCTTGGGTGAGGAAGGGTTGGATTGTACAGATGTTGAGGAGGTGGAGGCAGGATGAGTTGGAGATTGACTGGATGTGGGGAGGAAGGATAAGGCGGAGTCAAATGTGACCCCCAAGCAGCATGCTGTAGGGGTTGGTGTGATGGTACTGTTGTTAACAATGAGGGTAATATCTGGATAAGGGCTGGATGGAGAAGGAAGGAATATAATTAGTTTGGTTTTGCCAAGGTTAAGTTTTAGTTGACGGGAGGACATCCAGGAAGACACAGCAGACAGACAATCAGATACCTGGGACAGAAGGGAAGGGGAGATGTAAGAGGAGGAAAGGTAGATTTGATTGTCATCAGCATACGGATGATGGTGAAACCCAAAGAAGTTTATTAGTTTTCCAGTGGATGCAGTGTAAATTGAGAAGAGCAAGGGACCCAGAAATGAGCGCTGAGGCACTATGACAGACATCGGGGTATCCTTTTAAAATGTCGCGTGCAACATTTCAACTAAATCACCATGTCGCCATGACCAAAATGGCGACATGACAATCTCGCACTGCAAGACAGCGCGAGATTGTCATGTCGCCTACCTAATGGCCGCACACACGGAAGAGCTCCAGCTAAAAGTGTCTCTTATTTAAAAAAGTTGAAGCAGCTGGAACGCCTCCATGTGCTGCACATAATTAAGCACGATACCTACTCCTTTATATCAAATCTGGGTATTGGGAAGGGGGGGTGTTGAGTGGAGTAGAAAAAACAAAACAAACTGACTTGCAATGCTGTGTGTTGCTGGAGAAACATAGAAAACAAAGTGTTAAATAAGTATTTAACAACCTGAATGTTTGAGACATCCTGCCTAGAAATCAATGTGAATTTGTATTTGTCCACTGTTTTGCAACTGAGATTTCTTCACTTTGTATTAGTACATTAACATCAATGGGAAAGGTATTCAAAGCATTGCAACACAACGGTGGAAATACACTAAGACATGATAATGTGGAGATGACTTCTTCAGTGATTTCACTTCTCCAGTTCCTGTAATATTCTATGGAGCCAATGTACTAAGATTTCTCAAGATATCTTATAGCATTGACTCTATAGAATAACATAGAAATTGGAGGTGTGATATCTCTGGAGAAGTCATCTCCACATTATCACCTCCTTATCGCACCTTAAAGGGATAGTAACACTTCGTTTTAACTTTATTTTATTTTGTAGGCATTAAAAAAACATGAAGAATGATATAAGTCTTATCTCTCAAACCTTTATGGTTTATGAGATATTCACAAGCAAAGTTCCCCTCCCCGCCCCTTTTTCCTAGTGTAAGCCATCTCTTCTCAGATGTGGATCAGGTTGTATGACAGTACAGATAACAGAAGGGGACAATTTTCTTTGTATGAAAACAATGAAAGCCCTTCCCCCCTTGAAAAGTTTTTCAGCTTTTTCCATTATCTTAATTGAAGATTGTCCCTCTCTGCAGTCTACCTGGGCATCTCCCTTCTTATCTGGTTGAACAGGGGGGGGATACTTTGTTTGTGAATATCTCTTAAACCATAAAGGTTTCAGAGATAAGACTTATATCATTCTTCATGTTTTTTTAATGCCTACAAAATAAAATAAAGTTAAAATGAAGTATTACTATCCCTTTAAAGCGGAACTTTCACCTTATGTAAAATCACCCTGCAATAATTAAGCAGATGGTGACTAGCTTTAGAATACGTCTATTACCTCTCAGAAGTAGCCGATTGTAAAGTAATCCTTAATCTTCGGAGACCGGATGGCCAGGTTAGTGCAGTCTGCACTCCTGCACCATCAGTCCCTTCTGGTTACCTTGTGGCAAACTGCAATGCTTCTTAGAAGAGACCTGGACTAACAGCACAGGCGCTTCTGGTCTCCGAAGATTAAGGATTACTTTACAATCCGCTACTTCTGAGAGGTAATAGACGTATTCTTAAGCTAGTCGCCATCTGCTTAATTATTGCAGGGTGACTTTATATAAGGTGAAATTTCCGCTTTAAGGAGCAATAAGGAGGTGATAATGTGGAGATGACTTCTCCAGAGATATCACACCTCCAATGTCTATGTTATTCTATAGAGTCAATGCTGTAAGATCTCTTGAAAAATCTTAGTGCATTGACTCCATAGAATATTACAGGAACTGGAGAAGTGAAATCACTGGAGATGTCATCTCCACATTATCATGCCTTAGTGTATTTCCACCGTTGTGTTGCAATGCTTTGAATACCTCTCCTTAAAGGTATGTTTCAGCGTTGCCTTCTGGGATGTCCAACCATGTTCACATTTCAAAATCAAACATCTTATTGATGTTAATGTACTAATACAAAGTGAAGAAATCTCAGTTGCAAAACAGTGGACAAATACAAAGTCACATTGATTTCTAGGCAGGCTTTCTCAAACATTCGGGTTGTTAAATACTTATTTAACTCTTTGTTTTCTATGTTTCTCCAGCAACACACAGCATTGCAAGTCAGTTTGTTTTGTTTTTTTCTACTCCACTCAACACCCCCCTTCCCAATACCCAGATTTGATATAAAGGGGAAGGTATCATGCTTAATTATGTGCAGCACACGGAGGCGCTCCAGCTGCTACAACTTTTTAAATGAGACACTTTTAGCTGGAGCTCTTCCGTGTGTGGCCATTAGGTAGGCGACATGACAATCTCGTGCTCTCATGCAGTGCGAGATTGTTATGTCGCCATTTTGATCATGGCGACGTGGTGATTTAGTTGAAATGTCGCACTCTCTTAAGAGTGCGACATTTTAAAAGAATACCCCAAAATCTGTCGTAGTGCCTAAGGGCTCATTCCTGGGTCCCTTGCTCTTCTCAATTTACACTGCATCCACTGGAAAACTAATAAACTCCTTTGGGTTTCACCATCATCTGTTTGCTGATGACACTCAAATCTACCTTTCCTCCCCTTACATCCCATAACACCCAATGTGTTGCATACCTCTCTGGCACTCAGAGGGTTAAGGACCAGAGGGCTGTGCAACACAACCCTCTGATCCTTAAAGGGTTAAGTAGACAATAATATAGGAAGTGGAAAAGTGATATCACTGGAGAAGTTATCGCCTGTTTGTCACCTTAGTGCATCTTTCCCCTGGATTTCTGCCATTTGTCTGGAGTAATGTTAACATGTGACCAGTGGAATTATACATTAAGGTGTGATGAAGAGATGATAAGAGGTGATAAAGTAGAGATGGCTTCTGCAGTGATATCACTTCTCCAGTTTCTATGTTATTCTATGGAGCCTAGGCACTAAGATTTTTAAAACGGGAGAGTTCATAGTGCATAGAATAACATAGGACTTGGAGAAGAGATATCACTGGAGAAGTCATCTCCTCATTATCACCTCTTTATCTTAGTAGATAACCCCCCTGGAGATGGAGTGACTGAAGCAACTATTCTTTTTCATATTTCATTTGAATTTTTAGCCAATTAGAAAACTGTAATTGTGATCATAATTTAGGGGGAAAAACAGAGTTTCTATCCCCATGGAACCCACCATGTGGATACTAATGTATAAATGCTGCAAATTACTGAAATCATGTCAAAGTAAAATAATGTGGAACTGTATGACTATGTGTAAATTTCTGACTAATATCTCAGATACAACCTCCACAGAGATGCATGACTCAAGATCAACCCCTATTAGTGTGCATATTTAAAAGGGGTCGCTCACCTATATTAAAGTAGCCTTAAAGGGATAGTAATACTTAAATATTAGTAATACTGAAATACTACTAATCCCCATATTGTAGTAATGTTCAAAAGAATTTAATTGTCCCCAGTGTCATCTCTCAAACCTTTATGGTTTGAGAGATAACTGCCCGCAATGTTGCCCCCTAGCTCCTCTTTCCCTGAAGTCAGCGTTGTAGGTGACAGCAGGGGAAGCCTGTCGTACGACAGTCAGGTGGCTCTGCAGCAGAGTCGAGAACGCGTTAGTAAAAAATATTTATTTAACTGAAACAGTCTTCTACGTGTGCTTGGTTTGCAAGCACACGTAGATGACCGTTTCAGTGAAATAATTATTTTTTACTAATGCGATCTCGGCTCTGCTGCAGAGCCGTCTGATGCACGTAAGACCAGATATCCCTTCAGTCAGCTACAATGCTGACTTCAGGGAAAGGGGAGGGAGGGGGAAATTTTGCAGGCGGTTATCTCTCAAACCATAAAGGTTTGAGAGATGGCACTGGGGACAATTAAATTATTTTTAACATTACTACAATATAGGGATTAGTAATATTTAAGTATTACTATCCCTTTAATCTGAATCTTCCTTTGGTTTGAATCTTTGATCTTGTATTTTTTTCTAATATAATGCTGTATACTTTGAGATATTAACTTTTGAAGTGAAGCCGTGATGTCAGTTATGTATAGGCTGAGGTACAGCTCTGTACCACAGCCTGTCAAGCTTTGTCTGTTCCCCTCCCCATGATGAATTACAGATTAGAGAGATTAACAAAATTAGTTAATTTACAAACACTGTGGGTAGAATGTTTATATATATTTAATTATTTGATAAATGTTTTAGTTTATGGGGTGATTTTCACTTACACACAGTTGTTTAAGGGGATCTCTCATTATATTAAAGGGATAGTAATACTTAAAATGTAAAAAAAATATATAAATTGTAGTGTTTATCCCCCTGAATGAAAAAGGTACTCTCACTGTAGAAAGGTGTTTTATTCAAAAGTTATTAGAGCTCATAGTTGAATTTTTTAGGTGCAATATCACAGTGGCCTGAAATTGTACAGTGGTGTTGTTGCTACACCATCCTATGGAGATTTATGGTCTATGGACCAGAGCTGTCCACAGGATGCTGTAAGAACAGTGCCACCTTTCAGCAGTGGGAATACTCTTGTTTTACTCAGGGGGATAAACCCTACAACATATTGTTTTTTTACATTTTAAGTATTACTATCCCTTTAATATAGGTGAGAGATCCCTTATAACAACTGTGCATAAGTGAAAATCACTCCATAAACTAAAACATGTATTAAAGAATTAAATAAATTAAATATATATAAACATTCTACCCACAGTGTTTGTAAATTAACTAATTTTGGTCATCTCTCTAATCTGTAATTCATCTCAGGTAAATCTTGCCATAGGTGTGAACTGGGGCTACTGACATTGTTTTCTGCTCGTTTCTGCCTTGTGGAACAGTGAAATATAGATATAGATTTATCAAGTCAGAACTGTGTTCTTGTCATTCTCCAGAGTTTCATTAGCAAGCAGAGAGAGGTTTCAGATGTACTGATGTCAAGACTGGTTAGAATAACATAGAAATTAGGGAGCTTAATCTGATTAGAGTGTTTTATGGCAACCTTCAGAGCACTTCTCAAGCACTCAGATGGTTAATTTAGTCTGCAGTCCAAGGGGGGGGTGCACTAAGCTGTGATAAAGAGGTGGTAAAAAGGGCATAACTGTTCCAGTGAAAACTATCCAGTCACTATGTTACTATAGAATCTGCGCATTAAGATCCCTCCCACTTGAAAAATTGTTGTACATAGGCTCCATATAATAACAGAGATCGGAGAAGTGATTTAACTGGCAAAGTTATTTAATCTTCATCACCTCTTTATCAAAACCCTCTGGTGACTACTTTATGACAAACTCATATATATTGCACCCACCTTATATCAGATATGTACATGTGCATACCTCTCAACATTTCATATGTCCAGAGGGGACACTTTTGTTTTAGCTTGTGTTGCTGGGGGCGTGACTGGTGGGAAGAGCATTACCAAGATTTTTTAGGATGCTTCATGACCTAATGACAGCTCCTTATTTAACTGAATATATGATTTAGAGTAATACAAAGTATTTTATTTACACAGATTCATTTGTTTACTGAAGTTCAAACAAACATTAACATGGGTTTTTTTAGCTGTGGAGCAATGTGATACACTTATATACATACCGCACAGTCTGATCTCCTAAAAAGAGGGACAACAGAGAGGGAAAGAGGGATTTGGGTCTCAAGGAGGGACTGTCCTCCTAAAAAGGGACACCCGAGAGGCCTGTATGTGACAATAGTGAAAAAATGAAAGGTAGCCACAAAACTTAAACTTACTTGGGGCCGCTTACACATTTTGGATAAGGTCTACATTGCTGAAGGTATTTTTTAAACCCTTTGCGTGCCAGAGTGGTACCTAATGCATTGCAACACATTGGATACCTTTCTGGCACTTAAAGGGTTAAGAGTTAAGAGTAAGACGCGATTGCACCTTTAAAGGGATAGTAATGTTTCATAATAGAAGCAGCTCTAATTAATCATCATAGTATTTGGACTTTGGAGAGTTTTATTTCAATTCTGTCAGAGCTGTAGTTCAAGAGTAATTCAATGATAAAGTATCCCCTCCCGCCCCTTTTACTGATGTAACACTGCTCAGCCAGAGCAGAAGGGATGTGCCCAGGGAGACTGCAGAGAGGGACAATCTTCAATTAAGATAAGGGAAAAACCTGAAAAACTTGTCAAGGGGGGCAGGGGTTTCATTGTTCTCATAGGAAGAAGATTGCCCTCTGCTGTTATCTGTCTGGTCTATGGACTGCTCCACATCTGAGAAGAGATGGCTTACACTAGGTAAAAGGGGTGGGAGGGGAAACTTTGCTTGTGAATATCTCTCAAACCATAAAGGTTTGAGAGATAAGACTTATATCGTTCTTCATGTTTTTTAATGCCTACAAAATAAAATAAAGATAAAACAAAGTATTACTATCCCTTTAAGAAGGTGTTTCTTAATCTCTGGGATTCTAGAGCGCTTTCAAGACACTTTGCAATATCTCTTGTATCAAAGGGATTAAAGGGCAAGTAAAAAGCCACAACATGCAGTTTAATATTAATTCTTGTTGTATTTCTGTATCACACCTTAGTACATAACCCCCTCCCCAGAGATGGATTGAGTGAAACTATTCTACAAGTTCACAATTTGTATGAAAGAGGCAGTTCAGCAAGATACAAACCAGTTTTAGTGAAGCAACTATACTTATTCATATTTCATTTGAATTTGTAGCCAATCAGAAAACTGTAATTGTGATCATGCAATCATCATTTAGGAAAAAAACAAAGCAGAGTTTCTATCACCATATGGATACTAATGTTAGATGAACAATGCTTTGCCTATAAGTGCTGCAAGCCTGCAGTTTAATTTTAATTCTTGTTGTATTTCTATACTTAATATTTAAAATCTGTATTTAACTTCTTGGTGACAAGGGCTTTTTTTACACTAAAATACAAGAGCAATTTTGGCCATTTTAGTATCTCTTTGTTCAACTATATTTTCCCTCTAATGCCTTTTGTTCGCCCACACAAATCATATTTGTTCTTTTAAGGATAAGTAGGGGTTTCTTTTGATGCCATAATTATCAGCATAACCCATCATTTTGTTTAATAATAATACCAAAAGTTGGGGGGGGGGGACAAACATTTGTACAGGTTTTCATGTGGTGATTTGCACTCAGTGCATCTTTTAACAGGGACTGCATACAAAATATGTACACTTGTTTATAATTTTCAAGCGTGCCCTTTTTTTGAGGGGTACTGTCCCTCTGAGACAAAAATCCCTTAACCCTTTGAGTGCCTCTGCAATGCGTTACGTAACCCCTTGGGTAAATCTCTCCCACCCTAATATCCAGCTTTTTACAGACATTGCCTTAGTCACATGACTCCACTTGCACATGTGATCTCTGTTGCAGCGATCAAGTGTTTAACGCCAAGGGAAAGGCTGAAACTGATTGATCTGGTCCTGGAGCAGTCAGTTACAGCCACTATGATCACAGTGCTCCCTGAGGCGATCTGCGATCATAAACTCATGACGTGCAATGACCATTATCCTTCTTCAAAGGATGGAATTCTGTGATGGTCTTGGCAAGTCACAGATTGTAAAGGGGTTAAACATGTCATTTTATCTCAGATATTCCAGTTGTATTCTATGGGGGAAACTCTTGTTATTTTCTACTAAATGCTTAGCAACAGTGCAGTGTCCAGACATTTTACTATTGCATTCTGTGGAAGAGATGAGCCTTATGCCACAGTTCTCCACAGAAAGTGGTAGCAACAGCTCTGTCACATTGTGACAGTTTGAACATTAATAACATTTGAATGATGCATCACACAGTAGCAGGAATATAATTTTTTAGCAGCAGAAAAAGCGTTATTACAGTTTCTCTATATTTAAACTTTATTGATCCTTTAAGAACCTAAGGGGAAGCCCTGAAAACATCCAGAATACACTAATTCGTTAAAATGACCTGTTCATCCCCATCTGCCATGCTCTCTCTCAACAGCAGACTGAGATAAGTTTTCCAGTTTCCAAGATCCCCACCATCCTTGCTCTTTAATGGCCCTATCTGATCAGCGACATGTAATGTTTTATCACTCAATAACGAACTATGTTTGCTGTTGTTTCTATGTTGTGCAACTGTCTGTGTATATATATATTAGGGGTTATCAAATTACAGCCCTCCAGCTGTTGTTAGACTACAACTCACATCATCCTTGGCTGGTGAAGGGGTGATGGCTATTGTAGTTCAACAACAGCTGGAGGTGAGCAGCAAGGTGCCCTCTGATAGTCTATACTACTGCACTGTAGTGCATTCTGGCTGTGTTACACACAACAAAATTGTATGGGGAGATGTATAATTTGCCTTTATATCTAAGGCAGACTTACTTTATTTACTAGATGATCTTTCAATACATTTTATACATGCCTACTAAGTGCAATAAAAGTAAAAACTGTGTGTAACGTTTTATACATATCTTTTTCGTAGACTGACAGTAAGGAGATTATGCCAAGGAGAAGACTGGGCCAAAAATTATTCTTAAAACTTACAAAACGGAACAATTTCTATAAATTAATTGTGACAAATTTCTTACTTTAGCAATGTCCACACTTTATGTTGTAACATTTTATCGAGCACTTGGCTCAGGGAAGGATTATTGACATGCACCTTTATACATACACGTAGACGATATTTAAAGGGATAATGTTTCAAAACAAAAGTAGCTACAATTAATCTTCATAGTATTTGGGCCATGGAGAGTATTATTTCAATTCTGTCAGAGTTGTAGTTCAAGAGTAATTGAATGATAACGTATCCCCCTCCCACCCCTTTTACCTAGTGTAACACTGCTCACCTCAGAACAGGAAGGTTGTGTCCAGATGGCTTGCAGAGAGGGACAATCTTCAGTCAGCATAAAGGAAAAACCTGTCAAGGGGGCAGGGTTTTTATTGTTCTCACAGTGAGAAGATTGTCCCTTGCTGAGAGCTGTCTGGTCTTAAGACCAGATTTTGCATCTGAGGGGGGTGGCTTACACTAGGTAAAAGGGGTGGGAGGGGGATACTTTATCATTCAATTACTCTTGAACTACAACTCGAACAATATTGAACTAACACTCTCCATGACTCAAATACTATGAAGATTAATTGGAGCTGCTTTTATTTTTAAACATTACTATCCCTTTAATTTGAAAATAGTAAAATGTGTCTGCGCCTCCTTAATCCTTTCAGTGCCAGAGGGGTATGCAATGCATTGCATTTCCCTCTATGTACTGTTATTGTATACTTATTTCATGTTTTGGAAATCGTTGCCGTCTCTGCCACTCATCTGCTGCAGCACGGAGAAATCACTGGAATGTTGAGGTCGAAAGAGTTACATTAACATCAAGAAAAAAATGTCAGTGTTTTGGATTTCAAAGGCTGTCCCGTTGTTTCAGTCTAACTCAACCGGACTCTTGGGAAATGTACATTAAATCAGGTAAATAGAAGTGTTTGGAAATCTGAGGGAGTTGCTGTCTGAAGTAAAGTTTCCCAGAAGCTTTGTGGTTGGTTTTCTTGTCTACAATGTCAAAAAAAAAAGGATGAAATAAAAAATATTGCAGCTCAGGTTACACAGAATGATAAGTGGATATCCAATAAAGCCAACAAAGACGTGTTCATCTCAGAGCTAAGAAGACTCAGGCAGAATATTATAAATCTTGAAGATGCCAGGGATGGATTTTTGAGATTTAGTACATTGTACAAGACTCCGTGCACTGAATATAAGTAATAGAAACAGTCTGAGCTCCTTGGATGTTAGAGCAATGTGATGGAGACCTTTCAAGGGTCTAAGTAACAGTAGTCAGGAGTACTTTTTATTTAGAAAGTGTTTTAATATGAAGAATACAAGGGGGAGATTCACTAAGGTGTGATAAAGAGGTGATAAAGCAGAGGTGACTTCTCCAGTGACATCACTTCTCAAAATTCTGTGTTATTCTATGGAGCCTATGCACTAAGATTTCTCCAACTTTAGAGATATTAGTTCTTAGGTTCTACAGATTAATTAAGGAATTGGAAAAGTGATATCACTGGAGAAGTCATCTCCGCTTTATCACTTATTTATCACTTATTAGTACAAAACCCCCTTTCAGATTTCTCTCCTTTTCTTTCTTCCTTTCTTTAAAGCTGTGGTGAGCAACATGAGGCCTTCCAGCTGTTCAGGGCTACAATTTCTATCATCTTCCAGCAGTCATTGGTGCACATGGAAAAACTTGCTTCCTAACTTTTGCAAAGTAAGTGTGACCTAATGCACTGACACCGAGAGCATTTTAAATCTCAAACGGCAATTCACCACTGTGGAGGGCAGAGAGCAGTTTGTTAACTGCCAGAAGCTGCAGAACAATACAGGGAGGGGGTGGTCATCACTGGGAAAGTGTTTCTTGATTGGCTGATTGGTGTTTAACGACTGTGTCTCATTAGCCACTCTACCTCAGGTGCGAAATGTTCATTGGCTGGAGATAACGGGGTGTAATTCAATTCGAGTTTTACATGTACAAGCCGGAGTTACCGTTGTTCTGCTGACTATAAATCCTGTGTTTCCCCAGTAAAGTGGGTTCCTTTTTATATCCTTACTAATATGTTGTGTCGTTCTCTGGGGTAGGTAATTTCTTCCCCTGGGGGGAAGCAGTACTTTCTCGGGAACCAGAGTGGTTACCCCTTTATAGCAGACAGACTCTAGGAGGAAGCCAGCAACAGCAGCCAGGGACACTCCTGTTGACCTGGTCTCATAACTCTGTTGGCAGCGGTGGGATCTGTTCTTCCTCCTGGACAGGCTAAACCACCAGCTGGGACGTCGACAGAGTCAAGATGGCTGATGACTACCGACAACTGACAGTTCTGGCATTGAACTATATGCTAAGCCAGAGTGGTAGAGACAGCAGCGGTATGCAGATGAATTAGTTAATCAAAGGCCTCAGGGCAAGTGATGTGGCACAGGGACATACCAATGAAGGCCAATGCAGCTCTTTGTCACCCAATCCATGTCCAGTGTTATCTCCCAGGTTGGAGAACGAGGCAACGGCCGAGGAAGATCCAGTAACCAGAAAAATGCATAGTTGCTGGCAGCCTTGGGAAGCAACCCCTCGCTAGAGATCATTATGCGGATGATAAGAGCTGCTGAGCATGATCGATTAGAGGAGCTTACCCAGCGATTTCTCCCAACAGCATCCACCAAAGGGCTGGCATGCTTTGGGAACAACTCCTCAGTAGTGCCTATCCTGGTGACCCATCAGTCATTCAAACCTTTAACGACTTGACTGGGGACATTAATGGTTTCCTGCAGGACTTTGAACAAGTATCACATACACCACCTTGAGGTACGTGAGTGGGTCGCCATCCTAGCCTGGGAAGCTCACTGGCCAAGCAGTGGAAGCATACCCAGCTATTTTCGATGAACGGAACTAGTATTACCCTGAGATAAAGAGGAGGCTGCTGTCAAGGTATGCCATCACACCCAACACCTACCGCCCACAGTTTTGGGAGACATGGAAATGGCCCCAAGACACCAGCCTGGAGTAACCATACAAAATTGATTGAGCCTGTGGGGATATGCAAGACAACCACCTTCGAACAATGCTGACAGCAGACCTGATATTGAGTGCACCAATGCCAAACTTCCAGGCTGATGTAACAGGACCCGGTCTTGTTATTAATCTATACTTTATTATTGTGTGTGTTTTATATGGAGGGGGTTAATAGTACCATTCATAAAGTGGTCCCATTCCCTACAAACCCTTCCTGTATGTCCCCAAGCCTCCCTGATACCTAAGCCCAGTTACCAAATTCAAAATGTATATACCATTGGTCGCTGTTGTTATTATTATTATTATTATTCTTTATTTATATAGCGCCAACTAATTCCGCAGCGCTGTACAATTGGGGAATAGACATACAGAGGTATTAAATAGTACAATCAGATGTGTAGAACAGGAGGATCAGAGGGCCCTGCTCGTGAGAGCTTACAGTCTAGAGGAAGGTAGGTTTGATACAGAAGGAGTAAGTGCTATTGTGTTTAAGTGCCTCCTGCCACATGAACTGCCAGTCAGTGGGTGGGAGTGAGAAGTGCCATTGAGTGCAGTAGTCTGTGCAAGGGGTGAATCTTGGTGATGATGTTTATGGAAGCAGTTGATAGGCCTCCCTGAAGAGGTGAGTCTTCAGGGAGCGTCTGAAGATTTGAAGGCTGGGGGAGAGTCTAATGGGGCGGGGGAGGGAATTCCACAGCTCAGGTGCAGCACGGGAGAAGTCCTGTAGGCGGGAGTGGGAGGATGTGATAAGAGCTGTGGAGAGCAGAAGGTCATGTGCAGAGCGAAGATGGCGGGCGGGAGTATATTTGGAAATGAGAGATGAAATATAGGGGGGTGCAGTGTTAGTGAGGGCTCTATAAGTTAGCACCAGAGTTTTGAATTTTACTCTGTATGCTAACGGGAGCCAGTGTAGGGACTGACAGAGGGGTTTGGTGTTAGAGAAGCGATGAGTGAGGTAGATTAGTCTTGCAGCAGAGTTCATTATGGACTGTAGCGGGGTTAGTCGGGTGAGAGGCAGGCCAATTAGTAAAGAGTTACAGTAGTCAAGACCCTGTCCAATTAAGAGATTTTGCTGGTTGTTCCAAGTCGCTACACTCCTGACTGGTCACTTCACCAGTCATACCCTCCCTCTGCCTGTGTATTGATTGATGCCCTGATGTGACTGTATTGGTCCTTTCCCTCATGTTCAGGTTTTGCCACCCTTGGTTATCCTGATAGGTTACTGTCCTTCTACTGTAAGTTTGAACTGATTGGCCTGTGTTGACTGTATCACATTGGCCACTATACCCCAGGGGCAAGATGTCCATTGTCTGGAGTTTTCCATGATGTCTATGATTAAACACTGTTTGTGGAAAATTCACAAGACCATCTAGTGAGTGTGGTGTCCAAGTAATTCTATGTGAATAAAATCTGTTTTTACTTTTGGAAACTCCATGTTATGTGTGGTCTTTTCTCTTTTCGTCTTGCTTAAAGAGGTTGGAATCTCACATTGTGGAAGGACCTTAAGGCCAGGGCCGGACTGGCCTACCGGGATACCGGGAAAATTTCCGGTAGGCTGCCTGCACTGGACTTCCCCTGGGGCTGCTTGCTCTGCTTTAAAAAAAAAAAAAAAATTAGCCATAAGCAAGATGAAGGACCGCGCCACGGCTGCGAAAGTCACATCCGCTGGCCGCAGTGACCCCCTTGCCACTCACCCGCCGCAGCAACTCTTCTCTGAAACAGCTGAAGCTCCTGGCGCCCTACTACTACAGAGCTCTGGGAGATGACATCATCTCCCAGCGCTCTGCATTACTATGGACCGCGTGGGAGCTTCAGCTCTACAGGTCTGTGCCGAAGGAGGCACAGATCTGTCATGCCACTCCGCTAGATCACCAGGGACTCGAGGTAGGAGATGGGAGCATTGTGGAAATGGCACTATGGAAATGAAGAGGCATTGTGGAAATGAAGGGGCATTATGGAAGGGGGAATGTGGAATTTGAGGGGCATTGTGGAAGGGGCAGTGTGGAGATTGAGGGGCATTCTGGAGATGGGGGCGTTGTGGAAGGGGCAATGTGGAGATTGAGGGGCATTCTGGAGATGGGGGCATTGTGGAAGGTGCAATGTGGAGATTGAGGGGCATTCTGGACATGGGGGCATTGTGGAAGGGGCAATGTGGAGATATGGGGGCATTGTGGAAGGTGCAATGCAGAGATTGAGGGGCATTGTGGAGATGGGGGCATTGTGGAAGGTGCAATGTGGAGATTGAGGGGCATTCTGGAGATGGGGGCATTGTGGAAGGGGCAATGTGGAGATATGGGGGCATTGTGGAAGGTGCAGTGTGGAGATTGAGGGTCATTGTGGAAGGGGCAGTGTGGAGATTGAGGGGCATTCTGGAGATGGGGGCATTGTACAAGGGGCATTCAGGAGATGGGGGCATTGTGGAAGGGGCAATGTGGATATTGAGGGGCATTCTGGAGATGGGGGCATTGTGGAAGGGGCAATGTGGAGATTGAGGGGCATTCTGGACATGGGAGCATTGTGGAAGGGGCAATGTGGAGATATGGGGGCATTGTGGAAGGTGCAATGTGGACATTGAGGGGCATTGTGGAGATGGGGGCATTGTGGAAGGGGGCATTGTGGAGATGGGGGCATTGTGGAAGGGACAATGTGGAGATTTAGGGGCATTGTGGAGGGGGCCAGTGTGGTTGGGGGGGGCCCATAGCAATTCTTGCACCAGGGCCCGGTGGCTTCTAGTTACGCCTCTGCATCAGACACATGCAGTAAGGAGCGTGAGCACTGTGTGATGTCTGAGCACCGGGTCAGCCGCACCTAGATGGCGAGGTTAGCAGGCTACAGCCAGAGAGAGAGAGAGAGTCTGAGCGGGAGCAGGAGCAGACTGCGCAGCAGGACAGAGGAGGACTGAGGTGGCTTCCTGGCCCCTGGCTGGACAATATACCATTGTGGAACTTGTGGCAGGAAGGAAAGAATAGATTCTGTTCTGTGCAGTGCTTGGTGTACACATACATTCACATAACAAAAAGAGTGACACAGGGCAGGGTTGGGATGGGAAACACTTGGGAGGCGAGACCAAAGTGAGTGACACAGCAGGGGCTTGGCCCTGGGGGGTCTAAAGTGACACAGAGCTGGGGGGGGCTAAGTGTTATGAGTGACACAGAGGGTTTGGGGGGTACAAAGTGACATGGACATGGGGGGCTAAGAGTGAGTGGCACAGGGGTTTAGGGGCTAAGAGGGACATGGAGTTGGGGGGCTAAGAGGGACATGGAGCTGGGGGTAAGAGTGACAAAGGGGGTTTTGGGGGTACAAAGTGACACAGGGTTGGGGGGCTAAGAGGGACATGGAGCTGGGGGGTAAGAGTGACACAGGGGGTTGGGGGACTAAGAGGGACATGGAGCTGGGGGGTAAGAGTGACACACGGGGTTGGGGGGCTAAGAGGGACTGGTATAAAGACACAATGTTATGGGGCTGGTATAATGACGCAGTGCTATGGGGCTGGTATAATGACGCAATGCTATGGGGCTGGTAAGCAATTTTTTCCAGGGCTGGTTTTTATTCCCAGTCCGGCCCTGTTTAAGGCCGTGAGTGCTTTCAAATACTTTCCTCGCAATTGAAAGATATGATATTGGTCCTTTAAAACAGCAGTGCCTTTGATTTGTTTGGTTGCTCCAGGGTTTTCCATGTACATGCCAGAGTTACAATTGTTCTGTTGCTTTTACCTACTTTCCTCAGACTTCATAATATATTGCCTTCCTTGTCATGGGGAAGGGGGAGATTAGAGTATCACATCACCTCTACTTCTCCTTTTGTCAGTTTATGATAATAAACAAACAAACAAATATATAAATAAATAAATAAAACCCTGACTAGGCAAATGCAACAGCCCAAGGTCCCTTTCACATAAAGATGACACAACTTTATTACATTTCCTCAAGAACACAGCAAAGTTACAGTAAAGAAAGTCTGCATAGTGGTCTATGAGGCCACCTGCAGACCTTTTGTATGGCTGCTGATGAGGTTGTAATGCTCATTGTGACTTCCAGTGGATACCTGAGACACTTGGGCATCAGCCAGTAATACTGTCTTGTGCTTGTTTGGTCTGGCCATCAAGCACACTGTTCCTGAGTATGGATCAATGGTTGAACATAAGAGAGAGGTGAGAGAGAGAATATAGGTGGCAGAACTGTGTGAAAGAGGCCCTACTTAAAAAAGAAGGAACTTAAGCCAAGATGACCCTAGGTTTCATTTCAGGTTTACAAGGGTCTAGCGACTAATTGAACTGTTATAAATAGAATTTTTATTTAGTTGACCTTGTATAGTTAACAATATAATTTTTAAAATAATTTTTATTTTGTTTTATTTTTGGAATAAACTCTAGTGCTTTGTACTATACAACTCGTACATTCTTCCTTCTGAAAATATATATACTCATTATTCCTGGAGTAAAGGAATTTCCCTTTGAAATCATAAACGGTAGAGTCGAGTGAGGGTGGTTTTAAAATACCTCACAAGCCGTAAAAGTCCTGGGATTGTCTTTCCAACTTCCCAGGCATACCATCAAACATAAGTACCAAACTTTGTTTGATACTTTAAGTACATCGAGTTGCTGAAAAGGATATCGCTCAAACATTCAGCTCTTACCTTATCCTGCAGAAGATCTGAGTGAGGGAGGCTTCCTAAATACCCCACAGGCTAGGCTATAAAGCTTGACTAGTTCTTGCATTAAACCAATCAAGTGAAATAAACATCAAGTGAGTTGCTGGGAATAATATCTCTAGAGATACCTTTACTGGATTTATTTATTCTCTTGGGAAACCTAAATGCACCTTTAAGAATATCTTTGGGACTTTTCAATTAAATGTAATATTTATCACTTGTTATTTGCACGGATGACGCTATGTGCTCTTTACTTTTTCTTTTTTATGCACGTATATTATGAGAGTCTTGGAAATTCTGCACAGACTGTCTACGGTTTGTGAGTATCATTGATATAAAATTAATCATATACAGTTGATACAAAGTTTGCATATTAAAGTGTTAGTAATGGCTAAAAAAAACTTTTTTTTGCATTTAGAAGAGCTTAAAAAGCTGATCTGAATGCAAAAAACCGTATCTCTCACACCGCTATGGTTTAAGAGATACAGGCATTTAAAGATTGCTGTTTCCTACTGACAGCTGTAAAGCTGTCAGCGGGAGATTCGTGTCAGTCGACACGGTGGCGCTTGAGAAGTGCCGAGATCTCATTACTTACACGTCGACCGACACGAATAGGCAGGCAATGTAATAAAGCAGCTGGAAATGCAAGCAGGATGCTGGGTTGTATAGCTAGGGGCATTAGTAACAGAAAAGGGGAAGTGGTCATGCCACTCTATCGATCCTTGTTTAAACCTCACATAGAGTATTGCGTACAGTACTGGAGACCTCATCTCCAGAAGGATATATTTTATATAGAGAGAGAATTCAGACAAGAGCTACTA
This sequence comes from Rhinophrynus dorsalis, assembly GCA_037306005.1. Lineage (NCBI taxonomy): Eukaryota > Metazoa > Chordata > Amphibia > Anura > Rhinophrynidae > Rhinophrynus > Rhinophrynus dorsalis. The sequence goes on from CM074719.1 coordinate 159,780,749, forward strand.
AAACGGTGAATGGTTTACAATACAATAAACATCAGGATAGACAAAAGAGTCTGAACATGTATAGCTTGGAGGAGAGAAGAAAGAGGGGATATGATAGAAACATTCAAATACATGAAGGGATTGAACAAAGTGGAGGAAGGAAGTACATTTCAAAGGAGTAAAAATGTTAGGATAAGAGGCCATAGTCTAAAACTAGAGGGACACAGGTTTAGATATAATGTAAAAAGTTTTACTTCACTGTGTGGGTGGTAGATAAGTGGAATAGCTTACCAGCAGAAGTGGTAGAAGTTAATACAGTGAGGTAATTTAAACATACATGGGATAGGCATAAGGCTATCCTGAACATAATACATGACCAAGGACCAAATTATTTTTGAGGTTTTAACAATAGAAAAAATGGGAAGACTACATGGGGTGAATGGTTCATAGCTGCCATCAAATGTTATGTTTCTATGTTAACCCCATGAATGCTATAGATACGTCTTTAAAATTCAAGAGGTTAAAAATCCCCATTTCAATAAATGAGAATCTGGGGTATTTTGTATTTGTCTCCTATGGTGCATTTGTTTTTCTCCAGAATAGCTCTAGTCCTTCTTAGCACACCACTGAGCACACTAGAGCAGGATAGTATGAACTGGCCTTGTTTTAAGAGAACTGACACTTCTTTAACTCTGAGATGGGCAATTATTGTTGGACTACAGCTCTCATCATCCTCAGCTGAATTTTGCCCAATGAAGAATGATGAGATTTGTGTCCCAACAACAACCCACAGGCTTCCACTTTAATATCTTATATTTTTTATAATGTGAAGATCACATATGGCCATTTTCTGTTGTTGTTGGCAAATATATTCTCAGATCAGGCAATGGGTATTTATCTGCCATTATTAGATAGGCACTGAATACAGGTACAGTTTACTCCAGATATTTCTTCTATATTCTCCCTCTGAGTAGTTGTGAAAGCTGCAGCACTGGCATCCATGTTGATTGCTCAAGTGATACAGGTATATGTCTGTACAGCTGACTATAACTAGCAAGGGGCTGCAAATTATGCCCTGACTCATTGTTTGTTTCAGTCCTGTTTTGTTTGATATTCAGATGAAAGTACAATTTAGTCTGATCATTTGCACCAAGGGCTGGATTTTCTATTATTCAGAGAAAATAGCTGACTGGGACCCTCAACTGTGAGGAGTGCCTCAGCTGTGCTGTGCACTCCCACCAGTCTAAGTTGTACACATGTCCTATATATCTCAATGCTCCTATGACAGGCAAAAAATATCCCCAGTGGTGATTTTCTAGAATAAAACTTGCCAAATTGCCTCCATTTGTGATGGGGTTACTCCACAGTTTGCTGGCTGCCATTGTAGAGAGCACAGTCATTAAATAGCCCCATGGATATTTTCTACTCTTAGACAATTGCGACCAATCTTGTATTTCCCTTACTTTAAAATGCCACTTTGCTGTGCTAGTTATAAGAAATTACAAAACAAAGATCTTACTATGGACAAGAAGTGAATGACATGACATAGCATGAAACAGAAAGTGAGTTACATTATACCACACAGCTCATAACGCACAGGAAATAATACATGTAGCACCACAAACAGCAGGTCTTGTATCCACACAGCACCACATAGCCTAATATCTAGAATAAGTGAGTCACAGTGGGTCCCACCCCATTGACTATTAACCCTGTGATGTCTATGGTTGATACTTTATCCCTTTAAATTCTGTCAATTATGAAGTATACATTGTGCAGGGTTGCTAAGACCCAGTACAACCCTGGAGCATGCCAATTTAACTGGAAAAATTAAAGGGATTAGATGGCAAGCCTATATGCCGCAATGCTTGTGATGTATAATAAATCACCAAAATGAAACCTCTGATTGAAATATGATAATGACCCTTATAAAACTAAAGAACTTTCCATCTACAGAAAACTGACCCCAAAAAAACAGAACTTATTATCTTCAAGTACTGTCCATCACAATAGAGCTTACAGGTTACAAGAAATGCCCCACATGTTACCACAGAGCCTACAATCATTATGATGTGATCTAAACTCATATGGTACAACAAAGCTTAGAATTATCATTGAAAACCCACAAAACTTTTAATATGCATGAAGAAAATCTACAGATCTTCCAAATATAGGAAAAATTACATAACTTTTTGTCAAAAGAATAAGGAAAACTTATTCACAGGACTGGAAATCATCAAATTAACCTTAGACAATCTTCAATCTTTTAAAATGTATTTCTGATAAGTTTTTACATTGTCTTTTTCCAATTGTCTAGAAAATTGTTTGCTCCCAGCATGCATTTCTTTTCATGTAAACAGCAGTGGCACTGAAAATGTAACTACCTGAGAACTATGTGATTTCACTATAATCCAATTAAAAAACCCATACTACTAATTTATAGGTATTTTAATACAATTTTGCACCAAAGCTGTAGCAAGCTGTCCTGCATTGAGAAAAATGCTACTGTGAGCAACCTCATACGAAATGATACCAAACTTATGATTATTTTTCATATGTAATAATGCACTAAAATCGAAGGTATGAACAAGTCCTTAATAGTATAGCTTGTAATGAGTATACAGTTTGCAATTAACAAGGGGATTGAATCAAGTAGCTAGCAATTTACCAGTAGGGGTTAGAAATAAGTAGAAAAAGCTGAAATATGAAGCTACTTCACACTTCTATCTTACCTGTTCTGTTTCTCCCACTCACCCACTCCACACCATTACTAGCAGAACAGACAGCAAATTGAATTTGCGCATTAGAGTTTCAAGCTCATGGAGTGGTGTGGTAAGTATAGACTATATTATTGTCCTTTTCTCCTTTCCTCCAGGTTCGATTGTTCCAATTAATTCTCTGTTGCTGCATATGCATCACTGTACACAGGGATACAGGAAAGAGGTAGCTGAAGACTCTTGTGGTGGGGAATTGAAGGCTCTGAAGGAGGTCTGTGGTGGTGGGGAGCTTAGGGCTCTGAGTAGGGGATGAGGACTGATGGACCATGATGTTGGGGGGTTGAGGACAGTGCTGGGGGGGGGGGACTGAGGGCTTTCACGAGGGAAGGATTCTAAAGGCTGATGTTGTAGGGAGAGCTGATTGCTCAGATTGTGGAAGTGATCTTGGTGCCATGGTGATAAGGGGCTGAGGGGGGATAGGGGAAGGGCTGCGGGAACTGAGGGGCTGATGACAGTAACAAGGGGCAGATGAGGGATTTGATAAGGGATTGGGCTAAAGGCTGATGTTGTGGAGAGTTGGTATGCTTTTAAAATGTTGCGTTTGAAAGATTGTGTGGCTACATGCCGCATTACCCATGTCGCCGACATGATAATCTCTCCCTGCATAAAAGCATGAGATTCTCATGTGGCCTCCTTAAACGTCACTTCAAGCCAACCCGAATTAACTCTATGTGTGCCTCTGACTTCCTACAACTCCAGAAAAAGCTCCAACGCATTAGTGCCACATTAACCCTTTCTGTACCTTCTGCCTCTACAGAAAAAGCTCCCACTCACTTCAAGCCACCCGCATTAGTGCCGTCATGATATAATTGAGAGTTTACCACCAAATCCACGGAACTGACAGAGGGATCTTTAGTTAAACAAGAGGAGTTCCATGGTATCACAAATCTTGTGGAACACCCTGCAAAGCTGAGTCCTCAAGCTGACAAAGATGATCCTGTGACACTCGGAATTCACTTAACGAAAAAAGAACAGAAGAAATTGTGGTGTCAGACCAGGAGGGAGGCAAAGGAAGAACTGCAGGAGAAGGTGCGTCTTGGACTCATGCCACCTCCAGAACGCAAAATGCGAATATCAAACCTCATGAGAGTTCTATGGACGGAATCCATTCAGGATCCCACAAAAGTAGAAACCCATGTCGGTGCGCAGATGGCAAAAAAAAGCACATGAAGAAGCTAAAGCAGCCAGAAAGCTGACAGCAGAACAGAGGAAAGAGAAGAAAGTAAAAAAGTTAAAGGAAGAAATATCACTAGGAATTCACGGGTCTGTATATAGTATTAAAATCTGAGCAACCCATCCAAAAAATTCAAGATTGAAGACAATGCAGGTCAGCTATATCTTACAGGAGTGGTGGTTTTACATAAAGATGTCAATGTCGTGGTGGTAGAAGAAGGGCCTAAAGCACAGAAGAAATTTAAAAGACTAATGCTTAATCAGATACAGTGGGATGAACAGACTACGAACACAAAGGGACATGATGACAATGAATCGGATGAGGAATGCATGAAAAAAACAAGTGCTCTTTAGTGTGGGAGGGTACAACCAAGGAGAAAAGCTTTGGAGACATGAAGTTCAAACAGTGCCCCACCAAGAACATGGCACGGGAACATTTTAAGAAGCACGGCGCTGAGCATTACTGGGACTTGGCACTAAGTCAGTGTGTTTTGGAATCTGCAGACTGAGCATATTTCTGGGTCTTACAGGTCTTGCATCTCTACAGACTGTGAAAAGCGCTTAGATTATGGACTTGGGTAGTAACAGCACGATTCTGGATTTGGTGTGATTAACTGAGCAGAGGTATGCAGGCTGGGTTGAAGCGACCTTTGAAGACATGACATGAGAATCTTACTCTTTGTTGCAGGGCGAGATTCTCATGTCACCCTTTTGATCATGGTGACATGCTTAATGTGTCTTATAACCGCACACTGTTTTTATGAAACATTTTAAAAGTGAACCTGGAGAGTTGCTGTGGTGATAGGGGACTAAGGGGATTAGGGATGAGGATGATGGTGGCAATGGGGGTCTGAGGCCTTTAATTAGGATAGGGAACTGAGTGATATGGTGAAGGGGAGCTGTGGCATCTGATTAAGGGAGGGGGCAGAAGACTGTGGTGGTGGGAGGAAATATTTTCTTTAGGGTGGATTGAAATGATAATTTAAAATGCACTTATTTATTTATCATTTAAATCAGATTTATTTTTTTAATGCTTTTGGGGGAAGACAAAAGATAATTTTAATCAAGATAAATTATTGCTAAAAGATTTTAATCATGGCAGAGATTATAAATTCTAATTCTGTAGTATGAGACAATACAAGGAAGTACAAATCTACCAACACAACTTATTTTTTGCACTTATACATAATAATAAAAATCCTGTTCTTGTACTTAGTTCTGCACTTTCTACCCATTATGGGTTGAGGTAGGCAATTCTAATTTGTGTAGTCTTTCAGGGGACATTTCTAGGAACATGTTTGCTCCTGGGACAGAGATCTTACATAGTAACCCAGTTGCCTTCGCGAGAGGTTCTGCAGGGCATTCCCAAAAGTCTTTTGGTCTCCATGCCCTTCCCCCCTTGTCCTGCGCATACCTTGAGCTAGCCACCTTTTTTCTGGCACATCAGCACGCCTGACCACAAAGTCAGTACCTGCTGCTGTACCGCAACCCAACTGGCTAGGTGGCTAGGCCTGCTCCCTTCCTGCATTGCCGAGCCTGACCACAAAGTCAGTTCCCAGCTAGGCCCACAAAACCGCAACCTTCTGAGGTGTTTTATCCACCCCTGGCTCAGGGAATACCTCATTGCCGCCCCCTTTCATTCTGGTCTTTCCTCTTCTTCTGCTTCTGACTTCCCTGACATTTACACAGGTCGCCCACCAGATCTTGACCTACTTGGGTTGGGTGGATGGGAGACACAAGCAAACAGTTTAGTTGTAATGTGAGGCCAGTTTAGCTGTCCTCAACTTTATACACCTTCACCTGCCAGGTGTGAAAATCCCCCCCCACACACCTTTCCTGCCAACCATGGAGGGCCCAGCATGCACCAACCATTGTCTCACATTTTCCCCTTGCATGCTTCATAGCATTTTGGCCATGGAGAGTGCTATTTCAGTACTGTCAGAGTTGTAGTTCAAGAGTAATTGAATGATAAAGTATCCCCCTTCCTCCCGCCACTTTTACTGATGTAACACTGCTCAGCTCAGAGCATCAGGGTGGTGTCCAAGTGGATTGCAGAGAGGAACAATCTTCAATTAACTTAAGGGAAAAACCTGTCAGTGGGGGCAGGGCTTTCATTGTTCTCACAGTAAGAAGATTCTCCCTTTCTGTGAGCTATGTGGTCTATGGGCCAGATTCCACATCTGAGGGGATGTGGCTTACACTAGGTAAAAGAGGGGGAAGGGGAAACTTTATCATTCAATTACTCTTGAATTACAGCTCTGACAGTATTGAAATAATACTCTCTATGGTTCAAATACTATGAGGATTAATTGGAGCTGTTGTTTATGTAAAACATTACTATCCCTTTAAGTAATCAAGGTGATACAACAACCCCATGTGGCTTGTGGGGTTGGGTAGAGAAGGTTCACTTTTAAAAGGTTGCACACAAAAGAGTGTGTGACCACACATTCACCATGTTGCCTGGATAAAAATGGGGACATGAGAATCTTGCACTGCATGACAGTGAGAGGTTTTCATGTCGCCTACTAAATGTCACATAGAATAATTATAGAGCTGATCACTGGATCACCCTACATCTGTGCTGCGAAATAACTCAATGCTGGCACTGCAGGAGTTAAGACATGGGAACATTTCACTGCCTTAACATTTTATCAGCCCCAAGGCTCACATGCTCACACCTGCTGATCTTCTTGGTTCTCAAGCACTTACTAAAGTAAGCTGCTCCTGCCTCTTACTCCCCTTCTCTTCATTCCCATGTCTTAACTCCTGCAGTTCCAGCAATGAGTTGTTACACAGCACAGATATAGGGAGACCCAGTGACTGGCTCTATAATTATTCTATGCAACGTTTAATAGGCAAAATGAGAATCTCGCACTGTCATGCAGTGCAAGATTCTCATGTCACCATTTTTAACCAGGCGACATAGTTAATGAGTCAAGTGGATACCTGTAGAGAAGATATATAAAGGAGGCTAATGTTTTTTTCAGTCTTCTTGGGCTTCCACTAACTCATTGCAGGTTCACATTGGTTTCAAAGTAAGCGAGTCCTTTTATCAAGAAATTTTGTATTTAGATTGTGTGTTTTAAATGAGTACCACGTGTATAAAAAAATCATCAGGAACATTTTATATATAAATTAAAAATACAAAAAAAACACTTATAAAAATATACAAGTTAGGGACTTGTTTGAAATGTTGGGGGCCCTTGACATGGTTACCTAGCTTAACCATATGTAGGCCAAACTATGCAAACAAAAACCTCAAATGTATTAACAGGGTTCACACTGATTATTTACATTGATAATTTACATAGAGGAGAACAGGTCCAATGCCATTGTGTGTTAGCCCCATACACACTGCCTAACAACCCCAGCCTTATTTCTCTTGACCACTGGCAACCACAGAACCCCATGTACACTGTCTGGCCCTCTCCAGCCTTTTCCCCTTGCACTCTGCTAGCCACAAATCCCCATGGCTACTGCCATGGTGCACAACATGTTAGAAATCCAACATACAGTGCCCTCCTTTGACATATTAAACCCCCCTTTGTAATTCGAAATATATAGTGCTCCCATCCGACATACTAACTTTCTCCATTTGTATTTCGACATAAGTGCTTTCATCCAACATTCTTCTTTTTCCAAATGTGTTTATTATTTTTATACTGTCTTTTTAATAAAATGTATATTTTAATTATCAATATAATAAGTGTGCACCAAACACAAAACAGACAGCTTCCCTCTTTTATGAAATCCCAAAATAAAAAATGGGGCTCCACCCATATTTCTTGATTTGTGACCATAAAACACTTCAGGAACAGGATTTCATAAAGGGTTCTGCCACAACAAAAAGTTAGAATTCCAACACACTATGTTTAAAAAAAAACAAAAAAACGGAAAATTGGTAACATAGTTTATGAGTCCAAAAATAGACATCCATCCATCAAGTTCAGCTCATGCTGCATCACCCCTGTCGATCCAGGGGAAAACTAAAAAAAGAAAAACTACTGAAGCCATTTGCAATTAAAGGGATAGTAATACTTCGTTTTAACTTTGTTTTATTTTGCAGGCATTAAAAAAACACGAAGAATGATATAAGTCTTATCTCTCAAACCTTTATGGTTTATGAGATATTCACAAGCAAAGTTTCCCCCTCCCGCCCCTTTTTCCTAGTGTAAGCCATCTCTTCTCAGATGTGGAATGCAGTCCATAGACTGGACAGATAACAGAAGGGGACACTCTTATTCCTATGAAAACAATGAAAGCCCTGCCCCCCTTGACAAGCTTTTCAGGTTTTTCCCTTATCTTAATTGAAGATTGTCCCTCTCTGCAGTCTACCTGGGCACCTCCCTTCTGCTCAAGCTGAACAGTGTGACATCAGTAAAAGAGGAGGGAGGGGGACACTTTGTCATTGAATTACTCTGGAACTACAACTCTGACAGAATTGAAATAACACTCTCCAAAGTCCAAATACTATGACGATTAATTAGAGCTGTTTTTATTATGAAACATAACTATTCCTTTAAGTCCCAAGTGGGTAAAAAAATGCATTCCTGACTCCAAAATTTTCCCTGTATCAACAATGTATCTGCTTTGAAACATTCATAATTATCAATAATGTTCTAAGCTAGAAAGATATTTACTTTTTTTGAAAGTAACTACAGTATCTGCAAACACAACCTCCAGAGGCAGTTAATTTCAGTGTTATTGCCCTTAATGTAAAAAAAACTCTGTTTTTTTTTTTTTTAGCCAAAAACACCTTTTTTTCTAGTCTTAATGGATGTCCACTTGTTTTTGCTTAGCTCTATAAGCAAATATTTCCGCAGAGGGTCCTTTGTATTGACTCAGATATATTTGTCAGTGGTAATATCACCCCTTAAATGCCTCTTCTCTAATGTAAATAAACCTTGTTTGGTTATGTTCTCTTTAGATCTCAGATCCTCCAATACCCTTATCAGTTTTGTTGCATGTATCTGTACTTTTTCAGTTCAATACTGTCTTTTTTAAGAACTAGCTCCCAAAATTGTACTACATATTCTAGATAAGGCCTTACCAGTGATTTCTATAGAACTAAACATATTCCCATCCTGTGCATCTATACCTCTTTCTATACATGACAGTATCATACTGGAGTGGCTGAGTGACTCTGCACACTGTTGTGAAGTCTGTCTATCAGTACTCCTGAATCTTTTGATAATGAGGATTCCCCAAGTAGTTTCCCATATAGTGTATATGTAGATTGTTTCTGCAGCTCAAATGCATAATCTTAAATTAATCTATAATGAACTTGTAAAATGCATACACTTATTTACCAAAAACACTTTTTCAACACCAGACATGTTCTTCAGTTTCCTCATGGATCACAAAGCCAGACAAGCGCACAGGCTGACATCAGTCCCTGTTCCTATCTTTAGCCCTTATACTGGCCTGCTCTCTTTTCCCAGCATATGATTTAATATGGTTGGCAGCTCCCTGCAAGTTCTCCCACTGCATATTCACTCTGCCAAGTTCTCACAGCAGTTAACCCCTTGGATTCTGTTTAGATCTCCCATGCATTGCTTCACAGGGACTGACATCAGCCTGCCTGCTTGTCCAATTATATAAAAAAAAGGGCCAAATTCAATAAACTAAACATGAGACGTTGTGGAAAAAAACAAATGCACCATAGGGGACAAAAAAAAACAAATTCCCATTGATTTTAGTGGGGCTTTTAACCCTTTGAGTACAGAGGGGTGTGCAGCTCATTGCTCTGTAAAGCAATACTGTGGAAACCTCTCTACCATTCAGTGTTTTATAAAAAAAAAGGGATTTTTTTATTTGTCCCCTGTGCTACATTTGGTTTACTACCATTTTCAGTAAGCTAACGAACAGTAGATCTGGAGCAAACCAACTGCACCAAGGGGGGCAAATACATATTCCCCATATTCCAACTGATATAATCCATTGGATAATAGAGGGGTCTAAATTGTTAAGCAATGCACTTATTATTATTATTATTATTTATTTATTTATTTATTTATTTATATAGCGCCAACTAATTCCCCAGCACTGTACAATTGGGAATAGACATACAGAGGTATTAGACAGTCCAATCAGATGTGGAGAACAGAAGGATCAGAGGGCCCTGCACTTAATATCTCTTTAGCAATCAAGGGGTTTAAAAGACCCATTTCATTTAATGGGAATTTCATCTGTAACCTATGGTTTACTTGGTTTGCTCCAGAACTATACCTCTTAGCTTGCTGAATATGGCCCTAAGTAAAGAATACGTCTGTGTACACAAGTGCAAGTGATAGAGCTGAGATCTTTCATCATCCATGTCTTGCCTCCATGATGTCTCCGTCTCATGATGTCCAGTGAACATTATTTACTCATTGTTCCTCAGAAAAGATAGACTTGGATGTGCTCTACAGCAGCAGTGGCCAGTCTCTCTTGTGTGCCTGTGTAGCTCCTTTGTGCCTTTTTGTTACATTTTGTGCATTTGACTTTAAGGGACCAGTGATATTATATATATATATATATATATATATATATATATATATATATATATATAGTAGCAGGGAAGCACTCTCACTTTATAAGTTCGTGTCGTCTGGGTGCTTGAAACAGAACTGCAGAGTATAAGCAAGAAGAAGATGTTAAACACTCACAGGACTTCCATGGAGTAAAAGAGAATACATTTTATTGGTCAAAGTTTCGGCCAGACAACGCAGGCCTTCCTCAGGACAAAACTTGTGTATCAAACAGTGCCCTTTAAACCCTCCCGTGACTAGGACTAGGAGACTAGAATGACTTTTGTGATGAATTATGCACCCTCAGCTAGATCTTTACAAAATATTGTACACAAATCCTGGGATATTATTTCATCTGATTCTACTCTACCTTTCTTTGGCTCTCCTCCTCCAATGATGTCCTTTAGAAGGGGATGTACATTAAAGGATATTTTAATGCAACCAGATAGGTTACTGACTCAAAAATCCACCACTAATGGACAGTGGCTACGATCACGGAGTACAAAATTAGGCTGTTTCAAATGTTCCAACTGTATCACTTGTAACTCAATGCTCACAGGGACATCCTTTAAACACCCACATGCTAATCAGGTATTCACAATCAAACACAGGCTCACATGTACTTCGGATTACGTCATTTACATTCTGATCTGCCTCTGCGGTCTATACTACACTGGGAAAACAATTAACACATTCCGCGAACGTATGGCCAATCATCGGTCTACCATTCGGGCTGCTTTCAGCACCAAAAAAAACGACAAACCAGTTGCCAGACATTTTATGGAAATTAACCACCCATTACCTTCTCTACGGTCTATGCTTATCTATCATGTCCCCCCAATATAGGAGGGGTGGTGACCGGGCACAGAAATCACTTAAGTTGGAGGCGAGATGGATTTATACCCTCAACATGGTATCTCCTAATGGACTGAATGAAGTCCTTAGTTTCGTACCATTTTATTAAAAAATGTCTGCCCCATAACATACCTTTAGTAACTGCCCTGGTTCACCCAGAGATGGCTCTCCGAATATTTGCATGGTGGTTCATACTGGTGGGTTCTACACATAATGGGCAAGCTGGCCAGTGGATGCTCTACACCTCCCCATTGCCATCTGATCATTCATAGACCAATATTCATTTATTGTATGGTGTCTCTACGGTGGTTCATTCTTACTTAATACTCTATAGCCCAGTTGTTATGAGACTAAATTGCCTGGCCCAGGATATATTAGTATTGACTAATCCTGCTGAGCCATAGGGGCTAGGAATGTTTATTTGTCGGTCTATCTTATGTGTGAGTTCCTGACTTGGTTGTATTGAATACTGCTTGGTTACAAGGGTATTCAACCTCTAGGACCTTTAATATAAAGCACCGATGTCTTATTGACTTTCTATTATGATTACTATGTTTCTCCTGGATATCATGTCATCCCATTGACTTTGATCTTTGATGCAATCAACACATGTAATGGCTTTCATGGACCCAGTGAACATTCTAAGCCCCCAGATCAGCGGATATTTATCACTACAAGGGCCCCAGTATTTTCTGACTTGTATGTTTGATACGGCAGACTGTTGTTAACGTACCGTTTACTCCTCTAAGCTGGACTACCTCAAATTAATCACTCATACAGGTTAGCTCCCGGTACATAGTAATTGCTACACTGTATTGCTTGTGCATATAGCAATGTGCTGAACTTTTCTTTTCTAGGTCTAGACAGGGAAAACGCGTAGTAGCTTAGTGTTGAATATACATATGTGTTTAACACCAATATTGGATCCCAATATGATATTTAAAAGATTGTCTGACATAGTTCAAATGCGCTGCTGCAATGCAGATAGAGCATCCAGTACTAGTTGTCCAACACTCTCACTTGGGAATTCCAGACCATGCGAAATGCTTCTCGATATGTTGGTGCCCCGTGATGAGTTGCCATGGACAACTTGACTAAGGATGCAGTGGTATCACATTGCACTCAGATTACTAGGTTTGGTGTACATATGTAATTGCATGTTTTTTAATCAAGCCATGATTCATTCACAGTTACACCAGGGTTTGTTTGAATTTTCATACATATATACTAGCCAATAGTGGTACGAGATTGCATATGATGTCACCAGCATTCTTGAACGCCGGATTTGGAGCCTTGTCATGGAAGGGTTTAAAGGGCACTGAGTTTTGTCCTGAGGAAGGCCTGCGTTGTATGTCCGAAACTTTGACCAATAAAATGTATTCTCTTTTTCTCCATGGAAGTCCTGTGAGTGCTTAAAGGGATAGTAATACTTCATTTTAACTTTATTTTATTTTGTAGGCATTAAAAAAACACGAAGAATGATATAAGTCTTATCTCTGAAACCTTTATGGTTTAAGAGATATTCACAAACAAAGTATCCCCCTCCTGTTCAATCAGATCAGAAGGGAGATGCCCAGGTAGACTGCAGAGAGGGACAATCTTCAATTAAGATAATGGAAAAAGCTGAAAAACTTGTCAAGGGGGGAAGGGCTTTCATTGTTTTCATACAAAGAAAAGTGTCCCCTTCTGTTATCTGTACTGTCATACAACCAGACTCACATCTGAGAAGAGATGGCTTACACTAGGTAAAAGGGGCGGGGAGGGGAACTTTGCTTGTGAATATCTCATAAACCATAAAGGTTTGAGAGATAAGACTTATATCATTCTTCATGTTTTTTTAATGCCTACAAAATAAAATAAAGTTCAAACGAAGTGTTACTATCCCTTTAACATCTTCTTCTTGCTTATATATATATATATATATATATATATATATATATATATATATATATACACATACATATGTTCCAAGAGATTTTTACAAATTACAAAGCTACAAAGCTGGCAAGTACCTAGCACAAACTACTTTAGTTCAGGATTGATCAATGCAGTTGTTGGACTACAAATCTCTTCAACATTAAATATGGATTGGATGGTTGAAGATGAATATAGTTATAGTCCAACAACAGTTGACTAGAAGAAGATTTCTCACTCTTGCTTTAACTTGTTCAAACCCTAGCTGCATGGATTCAATTTACAGGGTATCAGATACTCTGAAAGTTGCTGTTTCTATTGATGCATTGTTCTGGGCATAGTATTTATTGGCAGATATATTTCATTTCTGACTACTGCAACTGTATTCTTCATCCTTGTGTATGTAAGAATGATGGAAAGTCAGGGCAAAAAAGTGTATCAAGGAAAAAGCAGATAATTTCTAGGTCTGAAATGTTATTATGGGCACTATAATGCTGCCAGCACTAACACAGACATTTAATGAACATTTCAGACCCCTGCTGAGTTTGAGGTTGGAGGCCCAGAAATACAGGAATATATTTAGCATCTATTTAAGTTTGGTAGTTACCTTCCTTAGGCCCATTAATATTTGTGGGAAAAGCAGCCACAATGGTGTGTTGTGCATCCAAGACAGTCTCTCTCTATCTTACCATGTGATCACAGGATTAGAATTGTTTCTTCCTGAGATTCTGGGTTCTTTGGGAACTCAAGGTTATGCCCACTGAAAATAAGGTTCCTAATGAATGCCGGATTCTCCCATGCTATAAAATGTACCTGGGCACTGAGCACAAGTAATGACCTTACTACATCCAGTCACATATTTATATTGTCCCGTACCTTGCTTGCAGTGCCACTTGTACTGCTGACTCAACAGCATACCTCCCAAGTGCCCCTCTTTAGGAGGAACAGTCCCTCTGTCCTTCTTCCCTACCTGGTGTCCCTCTTTTTAGATCAGACTCTGTGATGTGTATATAAGTGTATTGCATTGCTCCAAAGCAATAAAACGTCAGTATATTTGTTTATAAATTAGTCTGCAGAAATAAAATAGTTATAATATTCATTTACACAAGGTGGTGTCAATACATTGTGAAGTAACCTGCCGCATCTACCAGCCACCCCACAGCAACACCACTTAAGACAAAAGTGTCCCACTACGGCCATTTGAAATGTTGGGGGTATGCAACAGGAAGTGCCTGCACTTTTAAAAGTCCAGCTGCACAGCTATGGGATATGAAAGTTCAACAAGAGAGAAGACAACTATGCCTCGCACCAGCTCTTTATACAGCTCATTTTTCAGCAGTTGTGTTTTAAGGGCTCTTGTTCCATTACACAGTACTTGTAATTTTCAACTGCTCTAAGGGCCATGTTCAAGAAATTATTGAGAAGGAATTTTGGAATATGCCAACTATACAGTACTGAACAAATAAAAATGTCTCAAATACCCATTTTGTTAAATGGTGGTTGTAATCCTGTGAATGTTAGCAATGCATTCCAGACCTCACTGGCATTCAAGAGGTTAAATTGCCCCAATAAAATAATTGTGTATTTTTATGTGTCCCCTTATAGTGCAGTGGTTTGCTCCGGAATTGCTCTCTCGTTATCCTTGTGAATATGGCACAAAATAGGAAAGAAAAGGTGCCTAGCTGTAATGGCGTGTACAAGCCTCACATACAGTATGTGTGGTCACAATGAAAGGGAACGAGAACCATGTTACATAAAAGCTGAGAGCAGACGACCATATGAATTGCTACCGTACTGATTTTGTCTAATGCTGTAACATACTCCATTGCGTGCCAGGAAGGTGCACTATGCATTGATCCCTCTGCAGGGGAGGGCAGACAACTTTTGGCCTGGGGAGGCAAGTACAGTGAATTGGCCTATTTCTACTATCACTCCAGCTCAATGTCCTAGATCACCCCCTATTGTTAACCTCTTGGGTGCCAGGGGGGGTATGTAACGCATTGCAAAACAATGTGTTGCGTACCCCTCTGGCACTCAAAGGGTTAATGATAAAACTGGCATTAATGTTATGAAGTAAGGCAAGTGATACTACAGAGCTTATATCTGAAATGTTGGTAATATCACCGAGAAGATTACAAATGAAATGTAGCTATACTAGTGATACATTAGAGCTTACAACTGAAATGGAGCTACACTACTAGTGTAGCTTCATATATACTGTTTACACCATTTACAGTAGCAAGCAGGAAAACTGAGTGAGGTAATGGCCCATTAGCCCAGATTTATAACTGGCCCAGGAGGCAATTGTTCCCCAGGCCAGCCCTCCCCTGCACCTGTGTCAGTCAAAGGAGTGACCTTTTGAGTACCACTCTGCATAACTCTCTGGCACTGAAAGGGTTAAAAAGTGCTAAGAAACAATAAGCCCCTTACTTTTTACTCTATATGTGACCATCCTTTTTTTTTAATTCAAATTGTATTAGAGATTTCAAAGGTTAAACAACCATAATAACAAGTACAGTATACCACAGATACACACACATACAAAAGATCAGGGTAGTACAACATTGGTAAAAAGCTCCTGGCACGGCTTCTCCTACCCTCCACGAGCAAAGAGATGGGCCACAGGCAACCACCGAGCAAAAATTAGGCTAGAAATCACAACCCTAGCAGAAGACTAAAACAAGTAAATAATGAAAAGAAAGAGAAAAAAAGAGGGGGAGGAGAAAGGAGGGAATGGGGGGGTAGGTGTACAGGGAGTCGCACCCCCAGCAAGACTAACATGGGAAAAACAATAAAACAGAATCAGTGAAGTAAAAGATCCCGGGTGAGTCCAGGAGCAGGTACATTGTCAACCCAAGGAGACCAAATGCGAAGATAGGAAACTGAGGAGTTGCGCACATACGCCGTCATCTTTTCCATCTTCAAGAGCCGCCAACACAACCCTCCAGTTGCTCAGTCCCCGGTGGAACAGATTTCCAATGATATGCAACATGGCAGCGGGCCGCTGCACAAATCCTATAAATAAGTTTGAGAGATGAAATCGGTAAGGGTACAGCCCAGTAAGGCCTGTTCAAAAGACCCGTCCACTTGTCAGGAGACATGTGAACACCTAGCGCAACAACTCAGTTGCTAAAAAGCATATATCCAAAGCGGGATCACAGAGGGGCAGTCCCACCACATATGACTGTATGTGCCCAATGCACCACACCCCCAAAAACAAAGGGTAGATGCAGAGGGAAAAAATGTGGGACAGCCATAATGGACAAAGATACCAATGAGACAAAACTTTAAAACTGTTTTCCTTTTATTAGTATACATGCCATGTTTGCTATGATGTCACCCCACTCTTCAGAGTCTAGAACCTCACCAAGGTCCGCTTCCCATTTGGACCGATAGGATGGGGTGTGAGTATATTTTGGAAATGACGTCCTGAGACCGGAACGAAGAGGAACACAGAACCTCAAAAAGGGTGCGTCTAGGAAAGGGAGGGCATCCAAAATAGGACTGAACAAAATGACGAAACTGACAGAAGCAAAAATATTCCCCCTAGGAGTAGCATAGTGTTCCTGGAATGACAATATGTGACCATTCTTAAGAAAACCAAAATGGAAGCTGATGCACTCATGATGAGCGGAGCGATTCTCAAGTAGACCATTAAAGGGAATGACTAACAAATCTCAAAATTCCCATTGATTTAAAACCACGTTTGACATCTTGTATGCTGGTGCTTTGCAATGCATTGGAGATCTCTCTAGAATTCAGGGCGTTAAAAGCCCAATTTAAATAATTGGGAATTTTTATCTTGTTCCATAAGGTTCAGATGGCTTGCCCCAGAATTTGTACCACATTTTTTTGGTATATCAGATTTATCGAGATTAACCCTTTGAGTGCCAGAGGTATTGCATTGCATATCCCCTCTGGCATTCAAAGGATTAATGTAGCCTTCTAAAATCTCTATTGGCTTGTTTCCATTTAGATCAGTGTCCTCTTGTTCAGATCAATTGAAGAAATAAAAAACAAAACTTAAATCCATCTCTCGCAGGTTCAGCCAAATGTGCATCCTGCGTGCTACAGAGACAGAGAGAAACGCGGCGGATCTTTCTACTGCTTGAACAAAGTCCAAGTGACATGCTTGTTTTGTTAGGATGTAAGGAACCAGAACTACAAACACACACATGAATCAGTCAGCTTGGAAAGTATCCCCCCCTTTCCTACACAAATGAACTGCTGCTTCTGCAGTTTGGGGGGCACCTGTATGAATGTTTCAGGAGCAGACCTCTTCTTTCCAGAGATGACATAACATCCTGTTTCCTAGCAACAAAACCCGAAACGATGGAGGAAAACTAACCTCAGTCTCGTTAGCACTCCAATTATGTCTGGGAGTGCCCCCAGTTTACTGATAGTGTGTTTTTGAGAGCAGGTGCTAACGTCTAAAACTTACTGATGTGCAAAGAATAATTGGGGCAATTCTGGAGCAAACCAACAGCACCATGAGGGGGAATACAAATTCCTCAAATTCCCATTGGTTTAAAGGGGACATCTAACCCCATACCTGCTAGGGTTCACTATCAAAATGTCACCCTCAGTTTGGCGACCAAGACAAGGGTGCATTAAATATGTTACCTGCTTGAAAATGGCGACATACGAATCTCACCCACATGACAATGTTGCAAACCCATACAAAACGCCTTCAAACTTCAATCCTTCAAACTAAGCAGACATGCTGAAGAAAGTCTAGCAAGCTGAGTGAAGAGGAGCGTTAAGTTTACCTGCAGCAGAAGCTGTTTGCAGGGGCTGTCATGCAGCACTCAAAGGGTTAATGGAATCATGCAAATGAGGTATCACAGTCACGCTTGCTCCACTGCAAACAGCTTCCACTGCATGTAAACCAAAAGCTCCTTTTCACTCAGTCTGCTCAGCTTATTCTGCAAGCTTCACTGTGATGCCCCTCGGGATGATTCCATTAACGCTTTGAGTGCTGCATCACAGCCCCTGCAGACAGCTTCTGCTGCAGGTAAACCAAACACTCCTCTTCGCTCAGCTTGCTAGACTTTCTTCTTTATTAGGCATGTCTGATTAGTTTGAAGGATTGAAGTTTGAAGGCGATTTGTGTGGGTTTGCAACATTGTCACGTGGGCGAAATTCTTATGTCGCCGTTTTCAAGCAGGTAACATATTTAAAGCGCCCTTGTCATGGACGCCAAATTGAGGGCAACATTTTGATAGGATAGCCCTACTAGAGAGTATTCTAATGCATTTCTTTGCAATGTGCTGGAGACCTCTGTAAAAGAGCCATTTAACTCAATGGGATTTTATATATTTTTCATTTGTCCCCTATGGTGCACTTGGTTTGCACCATATTTACACCTCTTTTACTTTGTACATCAGCCTCCTTTTGCAACATGCTTCAGACCTCTATATCATGCAAAGAGTTAACCCTTTGAGTGCTAGAGGAGTATGCAATGCTTTACAAAGTAATATATTAGCCTTCTGGCACTCAAAGAGTCAAAAGTCCAATTTCAGTCAATAGGTATTGCTTATTGTCCCCATGGTGCTGTTGGTGCTGCAGAGTTGCTTCAGTTCTTATACATCAGCCTCCCTATAGTTTATATTAGTTTACATTGTGAGATGCATATATATAGTTTTTTGTATTGCTTTGAGACTCTACTGCACTGATATACATTTAGAAAAGGTGTGGGTAACCTGAGGCTCTCCAGCTGATACTGAACTAAAACAAAATCTAGGATCCCCCCAGAGAAACATGTGTCCTAATAATAAGATTCACATTTTGATAGGGACAAAGCTTGAAACAGCACTAACACCTTACATTAACTATAAAAGAGCTGTCAAAATCAACTTTAACTATTTTATCCATTCTTTGTTTAAAGGGTTAGTAATGCCCAAAATAAGGTTTATTCTATATGGTAGATTTTACAAAAAAATATTATTTCGAGAAAGTCCTATCTCTCACACCTTTATGGTTTGAGAGATATCCTCCGCTAAAGTTCCCCCTCCCTCTCCTTCTCCTGACGTCAGTGCTTTGCTGACAGCAGGAGATCCTGGTCTGGGGACCAGCCGGTGGTTCTGCAGCAGAGCCGTATTTGCGTTGTTGGAAAATAATTACTTCATTGGAAAGGTCTACAAATGTGCCTGGTTTGCAAGCACACTTTGTAAACCATTCCAATGAAGTAATTATTTTCCAATATCGCTATTGCGGCTCTGCTGAAAAGCCTCCTCATGTCGGCCGACACGGCTCTCCTTCTGTCAGCTTTACAACTGACATCAGGAGAAGGGGAACTTTAGCAGATGATATCTCTCAAACCATGAAGGTTTGAGAGATAGGACTTTCTCCTAATAGTTTATTTTTGTAAAATCTAACATATAGAATAAACTTTATTTTGGGCATTGCTAACCTTTTAAATCCATAGGTGTCAGTTTATTCAGTATTGACTGGCACGGTATGGTGTGTCAGATATAAACATTGGACTCTCCCTCTCAACTGCCACTTCCAACAAGGAAGTACTAGCTAATTTGGATAAACTGACAAATAAATAAAGATAAATATCTTCTATTATTTTAACCAAAGTATGACTAACATAAATACAGGTGATTATGAAAGCTGTTGCATAATCACCCAAGTAATTATAAAGTTTTACTTACAATTTGAGTTGGAAAGGTGGGACTGGAAAGGGAAGCAGACAGGTATTGTCCTGAAGGTAGGTGGAACTGTGTGGGGAGTAGATGTAATGGCCATGGAGTGGGTAGGGCTACTCAGGAACTCTCTGAAAGCCAAAGCAAGAGGCTCACTCTCAGGAAACCTGGTAATGAACATCTGAGCACAGTTCCTCATAAGTCCACTTTCACACAGATGACACTGATGTTGCATTGGAGATGTTGCATGTTGTGAAAATACCTATGCTGGGCCTTTCACATGGCCAACTACTATCTCGTGTGAACACAATAATCCTGCATCATTATTGTGTTCACACAGGAAATCAGGAAAAATTCACCAAGTAAGGTTTTCTCGGCAGCCTGTGGAACTACTGGCAGACCTTTCACACAGGTGTTGACGAAGGCTGTAGTGCTCCATGGAATGGCCAAATCACCTCAATGCCACCCAGCAATATTGTCTGGCGCTTATGAGGGCCAGCCACCAGACACTCCCCTCCTGCATATAGATAAGATGTGGAACACAACAGAAGATGACTGAGAGAACAGGGGCAAAACTACTTTAACAGGAGGGATTCTACAGCTTTGTCACGCATGTGAAAGAGCCATATGATAAAGTTCCCATCACCTGCACTGGCAGACAGACATCTTGAGATAATATGAGTTGTAGTACAACAGAAGGAAGATTCATTGGCTGTCTGATGCACATTTGTTTTATACACTTGAGTACACTGAAACTATATGACAACTTAAAGTGAACCTGAGACACGGCTTTTAGTCTCATTAAATATAAGTATTTAAACTGCCTATACCTTGTGCTTTCGCTTTGACAGGCAGGTTAATAGTTTTAGATATTTTTGATTTAGTAATTGGAGAATTTAATCTCAGCAGACCTTTGTTTTCTAACTTGGTCAGATGAAGCTGTACAGTTACTCACATTTCCAGAAAATCACCTCAGTCCACCTTCTTAGGCCGCTCAAAACAGTTTCTACCAAAGGGGTGGAGTAAGTTGATAAGGACGAATAATCATGCAAATAATTTCAAGATGGAGGCTCCCACGGGGGGGTAGGAAGTTGAGAAGTCCTCATAAAAAGGATACAATCATGAACAAATAAAGCTTTTATTTGTACATAAGAAAATCTTAGTAAAATACTGTAGTGTTGTTCTTTTTTTTTTTTTTTTTAATAGTTTTAGCTTTTAACCCTTTGAGTGCCAGAGAGATATCTAGTGGCACTCAAAGGGTTAAACTGGATCTGTTACCTACATAGTTTTTACATGAGAATTCATCAAGGTGCAGTAAAATCAACATATGGAAAATACTGGTCTTTGCTGAGGTTATAGATAAACACCTTTTGGTATTCATCAGTGATCCGTCATATTTCCCTAATTTATACAATAGAAAACAGTACACTTTTCCCACCCTATATAAAATAATGTGTGTGTGTATGTATATATATATATATATATATATATATATATATATATATATATATATATCTCAATTCCACTTCAATAAAGTCCCAAATAAGAATATTTTTGGTCCTGTGTTGCTTGTTTGTGGTAACTTAGGCAAATTAACCTGACACAAAAGGGGACAGCAAATGAGGAATCCCCTCCAAGTGTAGTATTATGGTTGCCTTAGTCTACAACCAACACCCATCTTCTCAATAGGAAAATTACCAGTGAGGCTTAGCCTTCCTCTAGGCTCACTAGCATGCTTTGGTACTACACCACAGGCTATTGGAGCTCCTCTGGTCGTTCAGCTCACCTCCTCACACCTTCCTGGTACACCTTAACCTCCTTCCACTGGATCTGTTAATCCAATATACTAATCACAGTGATTTCTGCTGCCACTGACTATCCTGCAGTTCCTGTGGAGTGGCCAGCAGATGGCGAGCTCCTATGCACAAGGATGGATATTCAGTACTCCATTTTAGTTTGGAGTTGGTTTTAGAGCGGGGTAAAGTGGGTGAAGGAGCCTCTTCTAAGCAGGGAATGCTGCCTTGGCTGATCCAGTGCTGGAGAATCCTGGAAGTAGCATTCCAGCAGACAGCTGTAACCACACCAAGGCACATAACTGATCCTGGCAGGGAATGCTGTGAAGAGTGCAGGAATTTCAACAGCAGTTAAAGGAGCAGGCGCTCCCCTTCCTGAACTTACCAGATTGCAGACTTGGAGTGGAAAGCTTGAAACCTCTCTCCTTGTTTCACCACAGGGCACCTGAATCTGGTTACACAATTAAAGAGACCTTGCTCTATAAATTCTCTGATCATTGGGAGATTACAGCATAACACAAACCATAATGTGGATTACAATTACTCTGGTCCCCAACTATGTGCACCAACTAATGGTACCCAACTGCCACTAGGGTGAAGCCTAGGGTGGGCCGTACTATTTGTTGTGGGTGGGTGAATACCATATTGACCATTGCATTTTTGAACTGTTTAACTGTATTATATTCATGTATCTGTTATATTCCTGCATATCTGTTATATTCCTGCATAGGGTTTTCTTTCTGTGCAATACAAAGTTCTATTTAAGACAGTTCTGTGTCAGTTTTATTGCTCATTTAAATATGTTCCCAGCTGGGCCCCACATCCATACCCTGGATGCCCAGCTGGGTGGAGGCACTGCCGCAGTCATGTACTCCAACTCCCAGGTAGCGGAGGCTCAGGATCGGCCTGCAAAGCACAAGGAGGTTTCTGGGGTAAAGGACCACAGAGGTGTCTGTGGGCCTACGCAAAACCCTGTTACACTAGTAATTACTGAGGCATATCTAGTAGTGTCTAGCTTCAATTTCCCAAATCTCCCACAGTGTGTGTGTGCGTAGGAGGGCAGAAGGGAGGATTATTCCATAAATATAACAAATTCTCAGCCAGCAGAGGAGAGCTGGCAACATGTAACCAGGGGAGCAACTACAATCAAGTGGCCCATTTCTACTACTGTTCCAGCCCACTGTCCCAGCTCATCCCTTCTGTTCATTTAAAATTGACATTAAAGGGATAGTAATACTTTAATATTATTAATCCCCATAGTGTAGCTCTTTAAAAAATAATTCAATTGCCCTCGGGTTCATTTCTCAAACCTTTATGGTTTGAGAGAAAACTGTAAGCAAAGTTCCCCCCTCCCTCCCCCTTCCCTGAAGTCAGCGTTGTACTGACTGCAGGGGAAGTCTGTCGTACAACAGGCTTGCAGCTCTGCAACTGAGCCGAGATCGTGTTAGTGAAAAATAATTATTTCACTGAAATGGTCTTCTACGTGCAAGCACACGTAGAAGACCGTTTCAGTGAAATAATATTTTTTTACTAACTCAAACTCAGCTCTGCTGCAGAGCGACCTGATGAAAAATAAAACTGGATATCCCTGCAGTCAGTACAACGCTGACTTCAGGAAAGGGAGGGGGGAACTTTGCTTACGGTTTTCTCTTAAACCATAAAGGTTTGAGAGATGAACCTGGGGGCAACTGAATTATTTTTTTAAAGAGCTAAACTATGGGGATAAGTAATATTAAAGTATTACTATCCCTTTAATGCTGTGAAGTAAGACAAGTGATACCACATAGCTTACAACTGAAATGTGGCTATATTACTGATACTATAGAGCAGGGCTTATAATTTTAAGTCCTTTGCTACTAGCCAGACCTGAAAAGTTACTCGCCACTGCAAGCCAAAACATACCCACCAGGGCTGAATTTCTACTCGCAAGGGCTCGCCAATGGCGAGTGGAAATTTTGAGCCCTGCTATAGAGCTTACAGTTTAAATAAAGTTACACTAGTGATACAATAGAGCTTACAAAGGAAATGAGTCAATTTGGATTGTAGCTCTGTGGTATCATTTGTGTTGCTCTATTTCAATTATAAGCTTTGTGGTATCACTAATGTATCTACATTTACACCAGCAAGAGGGAGATTGAGTGACGCCATGGCCTACTGGACCAGACAAATGACAAGCCCAGGAGGCAATTGGCCTCTGCTCCCCAGGCCAGACCTCCCCTGTCAACCAGCTAGCAGTAACTTTCCTCCAGCTGTTCTACTACAACTACCATCATTCTCAGACAGTCAAAGCACAGCTGAGGATGATGGGAAGGAGGGGGGAAAACAGAGAAAGAGAGAGAGAATAATTAAAACACAATACTACTTTTAAATATTTTCCCTTTACTTAAGAAATACAATATCACAGCTGGGCATCCCTTCTACTGTTGCACTACATGCCTCGTCATGCTCAGACAGCCATTCCTATCGTTCTTAGCTAGACCAGTCACCAGCTAACAATGATCCAAGTTGTAGCCTAATAACAACAGCTGCAGGTTGCCCACTCCTGCACAACATGTACAATTATTCACAGGAGATTCAGAAAAAGACCAGCTGAATGATAATCAATTATATGATTTGATAATGTTGAATGTCCTCTCGCTCTATCCTCACTTTCCATAATCACTGCAAGCCCTGTTGGAGCCTCAGAATGAATAAGATTGAAGCAATCTCTCAACACATTTGTTTACGTCAATTTCCGCTAGTTTTTAATTATAACTACAGATCTAGTGAGGCCTTGTCTGTGCCTGTGTGCGAAACCTGCGTCAAACATTTCAAACTCTTATTAGGTTTGACATCTAAGGTTAGATGGAATGTAGGATAACAGCTTAGATATAGCTTCTCTAATTAGCTGAAGAATCCAGATTTAATCCGTGGATTTTAGAGATGTGTGCAATGCATTGCGAAGCACTGTGTTGAAGAAATCTTTAGCATCCTATGGGTTAAAAGAACATAAGTGCTAAAATGCAAACTGCCTATTTTGCAAAAATAACAAAATGTATGTAAAAGTTGTAATAATACCTTGATAGAACTTAACCCTTTTTGAGTGCCACAGGGATGTGCAACGCATTTCTCTGCAATGTGGTGGACACCCCTCCGGCATTCAAAGTATCATATGGCAGTAATCATGTCTGCCTAAACCTGCTCAATTTAGTATAAAAATCAGGTCTGCACTGTGTCCCCTAAACCAGCTCCTATCAGCTTTTCGGAGAGCTTCATAAAACTGACCCATTCGGATGAAATGCATCTTGGAAGGTTGTGGTGCTGACAACACTACACCTTTTACCTATATAAACTTCCGAGTTTGCATGCACAGCCTTCATATACCCTCTGTGTTGGGGACTGCCTCATGCCCCACAAGATACTGACCTATGGGAGCAGTGGGGTCTCTCTTCTGTGGTTAAATGCTGTTTAACCTCTTGAATACTACATAGATTTCCAAGCCTTAGAACCCTCTCTAGCTCGCAAAGGGTTGAAATCCAAATGTAACCCTTTTAGTGCAATGTGCTAGATACCCCTCTGGCACTCAACAGGTTAAATCAATAGTCCCCCTCTAGTGCAATTGGTTGCCCCAGAATTTTCCAGATTCTGTTTATACATAAGGCCCAATCTACATCACTTATTGAATAGGGCCTTCAGTATACTGACGTTTTAAAACAAACATCCCTTCTTTCTTTTTTTCAATGTTGGATTAATTATATGTCAGTATAAATCCAATGTCTATGGCTAGAAGAAGAACAGTTATTACCACACTGAAGGGCAATCTCATTCATCAAACGTAACTAATCTTGCAATGGCTGATCTCCTTGAGGACTGGAAAGGTGTGCATTGCATTGCAAAACAAACACTGCAATCCTATCTGGCCCTCAAAGGGTCAATATATATAAATACATACATACCTGTGCCTGAAAATATATATCATTTATGAATAATGATCAAACCCATGCTGTCTATGGCATTCACCATATTATTACACCATAAAGACCACTATGCTTATGAAGGCTTTAACACCTTCCATGTTCAGCATCTGAAGGGTTAAAGTAATAGTGATGTTCCTTGTCTTAGTATTACATATTATTTATTTTTCTTTTCTGCTGTATTTAAAGTAATACAGTGTTTTATTATGACAATATGCATATTTTATGACTTTCTGCTCCATAAATAGGGTATTCCCACTTCTGGAAAAAGCTTTGATCAAAAGTCAGTTCAGATAAACTTGCTTTAGAAAATAATGAAGAGAGATTTGCTGGCATAGGAGACTGTTATAGATTGACTCAGCTGATCCAGCAAATAAATCAGTTCAGTACTGGAAGGTCAAAAAATGTTTGCAAAGCTACTTTATCCCCTGAGGAAGCTTCATGCAGGAGTAACGAAATGTGTAGGGCAATTCAGGGTTTAATTCAAATACCCAATACTCTTCAGCCATATCTCAACATATGTTATGTACAACAATATGTATTTACCTCCTAAGTGTCCCTCTTTAGGAGGGACAGTCCCTCTTTTAGACCCAAATCCCCCTGTCCCTCTTTCCCACCCTGGTCTCCCTCTTTTCAGGAGATCAGACTGTGTGGTGTGTATATAAGTGTATCACATTGCTCTGCAGCAATAAAACTCACAATGTGTGTATAAACTTCGGAGTATGTGTTTATAAATTGCTCTGTGTAAATAAAATACTATGATGTTGTATAAGTCATTTGCTAGGTTACACAAGGAGGTGTCAATAGGTTGTGAAACAGCCCTATAATTCTCGGTAATGCCCCGCCTACCAGCCACACCCCCTAAAACGCAAGTGTCCCTCTTTGGCAATCTGGAATGTATGCTTTATCTCTTCAAGGTCATAACGGATTTCTGTGACACTGCTTTCTTTCTATTTTTCTGATGTGACTCAGGGACAGTACCAGGAATGAGACTTCAGCCTAAGAGGTATATAGTGCTCATACACTATTAGCTCTAGGGATTGCTGTGTCCTTTCTCATTCTCACCCAAACTGGTCAGTATAAACCTTTGCTACAGTCTAATATTCTGTTGGGTCTACTGGGATCTAAACATTTATGGCTGTTTAAGGATTTGGATCCCTCAAAACTAAGGTTGATTTATAAATAGCAGTGAGAACAGGGCTATACTCACGCAAACATTTTATTTCTAAATTTATGACTGGTGGCTTATTGCCTTTTAAAAATAAGTAGTAAAGGTTAGGTTTTAGTCACTGTCTAATTCACAAATATTTTACAGAGATCATACTCCCCTCCAGCGCTGAACTGATTTATTGTCTGGATAGGCTGAGGCAACATCAAACTATAACAGTCTCATCCTATACCAGCAAATCTCTCTTTTCATTATTTGTATATAGTAATGTAAATCTGCAGCACAAATATTGAATAAAACAAGATATTTTATGATTGCTTTAAAGTAGATCTTTCAGATAATAGCAAGTCGCCATGCATTCATTAAATGCATGGCAATTACCTTGAAAATAGATACAGTGGGACAAAAAAGTATTTAGTCAGCCACCAATTGTGCAAGTTCTCCCACTTAAAAAGATGAGAGAGGCCTGTAATTTTCATCATAGGTACACTTCAACTATGAGAGACAGAATGGGGGGAAAGAATACAGGAAATCACAATGAATTCATTGGTAAATTCCTCGGTAAAATAAGTATTTGGTCACCTACAAACATGCAAGATTTCTGGCTCTCGCAGACCTGTAACTTCTTCTTTAAGAGTCTCCTCTGTCCTCCACTCGTTACCTGTATTAATGGCACCTGTTGAACTTGTTATTAGTATAAAAGAAACCTGTCCACAACCTCAAACAGTCACACTCCAAACTCCACTATGGCCAAGACCAAAGGGCTGTCGAAGGACACCAGAAACAAAATTGTAGACCTGCACCAGGCTGGGAAGACTGAATCTGCAATAGGCAAGCAGCTTGGTGTGAAGAAATCAACTGTGGGAGCAATTATTCGAAAATGGAAGACATACAAGACCACTGATAATCTCCCTCGATCTGGGGCTCCACGCAAGATCTCACCCCGTGGTGTCAAAATGATCACAAGAACAGTGAGCAAAAATCCCTGAACCACACGGGGTGACCTAGTGAATGACCTGCAGAGAGCTGGGACCAAAGAAACAAAGGCTACCATCAGTAACACACTACGCCGCCAGGGACTCAATTTATGCAGTGCCAGACGTGTCCCCCTGCTTAAGCCAGTACATGTCCGGGTCCGTCTGAAGTTTGCTAGAGAGCATTTGGATGATCCAGAAGAGGATTGGGGCGAATGTCATATTGTCAGATGAAACCAAAGTAGAACTTTTTGGTAAAAACTCAACTCGTCGTGTTTGGAGGAGAAAGAATGCTGAGTTGCATCCAAAGAACACCATACCTACGGTGAAGCATGGGGGTGGAAACATCATGCTTTAGGGCTGTTTTTCTGCAAAGGGACCAGGACGACTGATCCGTGTAAAGGAAAGAATGAATGGGGCCATGTATCGTGAGATTTTGAGTGAAAACCTCCTTCCATCAGCAAGGGCATTGAAGATGAAACGTGGCTGGGTCTTTCAGCATGACAATGATCCCAAACACACCACCCGGGCAACGAAGGAGTGGCTTCGTAAGAAGCATTTCAAGGTCCTGGAGTGTCCTAGCCAGTCTCCAGATCTCAACACCATAGAAAACCTTTGTAGGGAGTTGAAAGTCCGTGTTGCCCAGCGACAGCCCCAAAACATCACTGCTCTAGAGGAGATCTGCATGGAGGAATGGTCCAAAATACCAGCAACAGTGTGTGAAAACCTTGTGAAGACTTACAGAAAACGTTTGACCTCTGTCATTGCCAACAAAGGGTATATAACAAACTATTGATAAGAACTTTTGTTATTGACCAAATACTTATTTTCCACCATAATTTGCAAATAAATTCTTTAAAAATCAGACAATGTGATTTTATGAATTTTTTTGTCTCATTCTGTCTCTCATAGTTGAAGTGTACCTATGATGAAAATTACAGGCCTCTCTCATCTTTTTAAGTGGGAGAACTTGCACAATTGGTGGCTGACTAAATACTTTTTTGCCCCATTGTATCTTACCTTAAAAAAATAGATGTGTCTAAAGGAATCCGTCCCGTTTGGAAACCGGAACCCAGACTAGAGTGTCTTGTCTGTGTGCCTGCGCCGTCAGTCCCGGTCTCCATTGAGTAGACTGCTTTGCACCATATGGTCACCGGAAGGGAGTGACTGCGCAGGTGCACAGACTGCACTAACCTGCCCATCAGTCCCGAAACGGGATGGATTACTTTAGACACATCTATTTTTTTACGGTAAGACATCTATTTTCAAGCTAGTCGCCATGCATTTAATGAACGCATGGCGACTTGCTGTTATCTGAAAGTTCCGCTTTAAAAGTTGTAATAAAACTGCTACTCCATGGTCTGGTCATCAGATGGCGCTGTTGTTACTGTTTTATTTGGTTTGGCCAGAGACAAAAAGCTCTCCATTTACAGGGATTTAAAAATGCATGTTGTGATCTGGTCACTAGGTAGCACGATTGCTAGCTGCTTGATTTAGAAAATAAAGGTTTGAGTTGCAATGACTTTTGAATAAAACACTTCCTAGCAATGGGTATACCTATGTGTAACAGACATATGCATACTTATATGCACACACATACAAACTCTCCCAAACACACGCACACGTACACTGTCTCTCTACAAGCAACACAAACATGTAAACACATACCACACAAATAAATATAGACACATGCAAACACACATTTTCTTTCATATTCAAACTCACTATTCTTTTTCTGTGTACTTACCTTGTGTAAGCCATTTCAGATATACTCTGTACAAAGAGCCACAGCTTCAAATGTATCAACACCGTAAAGAACTTCTCTTTTTGTCTGAATGTGATCAATTTTAGAGTGTTGGAGCAATGAATGTACTAAAATGCTAATAACATGAATTTTACCGTGAAAAATAATACAAGCTTTGCTATTGATGTTAACACTATTAAATATATTAAAATAGTGTCTATTTATTCAGATAATTGTGGACAATACTTTTGATTTGCTATTGTTTTCAAAAGCGAGGAATTTTGATTCATTATACTCTTACAAACAAGAACATAAATGGCTTTGTTGTAGTTGCTATAGATACTAAAATTAAAAAAATATTATCTCCTAAAAAGGAATAGGTTTCATACGGTTTTAAAGGAGCTGTATAGGGTCAATAAAAGACCCTTTTAACCCCTTAACCCTTTGAGTGCCAGAGTGGTACGCAACGCATTGCAAAGCAATGCGTTGAGTACCACTCTGGCACTCAAAGGGTTAAGGACTCTTGACGGTCCTGGTACGTCATGGCTGGATTTGCTTTAAGGGCCGAAGAAGTACCAGGACCGTCGTGGAATTCCGGGCAGGATAAGTGATTCTCTGAACTTTAAAGAAAAGGATTTTATCACAATTAAATGATCTCTGTTCTAAGCATCATTATAAAGTGGAAGTAACACCTTCTAAGAATAATGCCAACTTACCTTAATATGGATAGAAATTCCTAATGGCCCTGTACCAAGAAGGAGAGAACATTTTATAGAAAAAAAGGATAAAAAAAATTCCCTCCAAAAAATCCCATCTGACAACAGATATGTGGAAAAGTGGTCAGAGCATAGACTATATGACTGTCACTGCTCGCTAGGATTCCCTCTCACCACTAGTGGGCAACACTAGGTTAAAGCATCAGATGACAGCCAGTAATTGTGCCTTTGGTTCTGGCATTGTGTTTAGAAGGCATCACCAGGATAGCCCAAACCACTGGCATGCCATCTTGTGCATGCAGGGTTTTGAGAGACAGTCTCACAAAGCAGTAGATGTTTTAAGTAAATTAGAGCAGGTAATAGAGGAACAGCTTGTATCCCACTCCTTAAAAGCTGGTGCATGTGTTCAAAATAGAGAAGGAAAATTCAGCAGCTCAGGCCATACACGAATATATAGTGATACATGCTCTCCATAATCGCACAGCAAGTCACATCCTTTAACTCCTCTTGTATCCACAAATGTACGTAACCAGAAAATGTGTGTGCAACTTGGGGTTTCTCTATGAACCCCTATAAGTAAAATAGCTATGGAAAGAAAAGGTGCACTAACATGCTAATATACATGGAACAATGTGGAAAGATAAAAGCAACAGTTCTTTATTAAAGGGGAACTACCACCCCGCAAACACTTTATATTAATTAAGTCTTCATCTGGCGACTAGCTGCTTAGTAGCGCTAGTCGCCAGAAATATTACCTGGTTTAAAAGATTTTTGACTTATTCGGAGGCTGACAGTAGCAGGAAGCACGGACATCTTGCCATAGTGACATCCATGCACCTGCGCTGTCAGTCCCTTTTGGAGCCGGCCGGATGATGACTTAATATAAAGTTTTTGCGGGGTGGTAGTTCCCCTTTAAGTTAAATGTAAAATACACGGAAGCACCTTAGTCCATAATTGAACAATATGAGAGACTTGCAAGTGGGTACCGATTTCCCATCAGATGCCGCTGGCCCTTGATCAGCTCTTTTCCCTTATACAACCATGATCTTGAGCATTTTTGTAAGTCACAAATATGGCAATATGTAATCTATAGGACACACTTAAAATGGGATACCTTGGCAAGGTAAGCAAACTTAAACTTTCAATAAACTATCTGACTAGACCCTCATTTTTTAAAACTTTTAAATAAACAAATTGATATAATATATGCTGTACAGTAGTTGACAGGGAGACTACTGTTCTATGAAGAATTTGGGCAATTCTGGAGTAAGTCAACTACACTTTAGGAGGCAAATAAAAATGTCCCAATTTCTCATTGACTTAAGTGGAGCTGTTAACCCCTTGAATGCTAGAGAGGTCTCAACTCAATGTGTAACAATGGCCTGGAGAGTGGTATAGAATTCAGGGAGTTAACAGCCTCATTTTAATCAATGGTAATGCTTAGGTGTTCCCTGTTGTGCAGCTGGTTTGCTCCAAAATGACTCCCAGGGATACAAGCACTAAGGTAGGTAAAAGGTGGTACTGTGTTAGCCACATAAAAAAGCAGGAGACCGGTAGGGTAAAAGTGATACCTTTACCGGCTAACTAAGAAGTCACTTATCTAACGGTTTACTTGTAAAAGGTTGCACGCAAAAGAGTGTGCGACCATATTAAACAATTGCCATCTCGCCATAATAAAAATTTCGACATGAGAATCTCGCACTGCATGATAGCGAGAGATTCTCATGTCAAGTACTGAAAGGTCGCCTGCTGCCCGGCTGTATCCCATCATGCTGCCCCTGAGTTGTAATAATGTTAATAGCGTGCGTCTCTGGCTCACACTCGTTCTTTCTTTCTTTAAGCAACAGCCCCAAGGCTTACACCTGCTTATCCTCTTGGATCCGCTGTATCCCATCATGCTGCCCATCTTGTTAATAATGTTTCTTTTTCTTGCGCTTCGTCTCTGGGGGAATGAAAGTGAATGTGAACATGAAATATACGGATACCTTTAATAAATACAACAATCGAACAAAAAGCTGTCTATGCTTTAGCAGGTGTGGAGTGGAGATGACCTTCTTGGTTCTCCAGCACTCACTGAAATAAGGTGCTCTGGCCTCTCACTCCCCTTCTCTGCATGCTCCGCTCCTCCCAGTCATTCTGCATGCAGAGAATTTATTATATGTATTTATTACAGGTATCCACGTATTTCATGTTCACATTCACTTTAATTCCCCCAGAGATGGAGCACAAGAAAATGAAACACTATTAACATGATGGACAGCATGATGGGATACAGCGGATCCAAGAAGCCTTGGGGCCGCCATTGCTTAAAAAATAAAGCACGAGTGTAAGCCAGAGACGCATCGCTATTAACATTATTGCAGCTCCGGGGCAGCATGATGGGCAGTATGATTCTCATATCGACATCTTTATTATGGCGACATGGTAATTATGTCAAAAGGTCGCACGCTCTTTCACATGCGACCTTTTAAAAGGATACCTTAGCTAACAAAGGTATCACTTTTACTGTACCAGTCTTGTGCATTAAGGTATGATAAAGAGAAGTTATATTCTCCATTGTAATGGAGTCTCTAACCCCTGTATTACTCCATGAAGTCTATGTACTGAGATTTCTCTATTGAAGGCATCGCAGTGCATAAGGAATTAGAAAATGCATCACACTGGAGCAGTTATCTCCCCTTTATCATTTCTTAGAGCATAACCACCCTGTTCTTCTTGGTACATTAGCCTCATTGTTTCATGAGGGGGGCAATAGTAGGGAATTTCTCCCTCTCCTGTCTGCAGAATCCTATATTTTTCCCCAGATATATCACAGCAAAGAAACAGTTTTGGATAGTGATTTGGGCAGTGTGCGCGGCCTCCTGCCCAAATCATTGCAGGACCATCCCTGATCATCATGCTTGCCTTCCCCTTCCCTGCTCCCCTTCACGAACATGCAACTATTTTCCACCTCCAGCACTCCGCTCCTCCCCACCCCAATTCACAGCATCACTCTCCCATCCCTGCTCCTCTCCACCCCATTCATTGATTCCCAGCTTCTATTTCCACACCCTTTTACACAGTTTCAATGCATTCCACTAACCAGATTCCCTGTGTGTTCTCCTGCAACCCTATTTACTATGTCACATTTCCCAGCTTCTCCCCACCTTCCACTTTGCACTGCAACTAGCTGGTATCACGGTGCCCATGATCCTTATCTGTCACTCTTGGTTGTGGGTGCTCCCATTGGCTGAGCTTGTTTGGCCCGCCCATTGTGACCTTTTTATACCTGGCCTTTGGCACCTGTCAGGTGCCCTTTCGTGGTGTTCCTGAGCCAGTGTTGCTGTTACTGTGTTCCAGTGTTCCTGCTTCCTGTGTATTGATTTGGCCTGTTTGACGACGCTTCTTGTTTCCTGCTCCGTGATCTGACCCGGCCTGGCTGACATTCCTGCTTGTGACTTGATCCGGCTTGTCTGAGAATCCTGCTCTGTATTCTGACCCGGGCTGGCTGACTTCCTGCTCCGTGACCTGAACCGGCTCGCTGCTGACCCTGCCTCTGTTCCTGCTGTTGCTGCTTGGTGTCGCCTAGGCGACATTCTGACTTCCGCTGTGCTTGTGGCAGGGCTGATCGTGTCATAGCCTCCGTTAACTCTTGCAGAGCCGTGCCTCTGTTCTCTGAGCCTCCGTTAACACTTGCAGAGCGGTTATCTCTGTTCCCTGAGCCTCCGTTTACACTTATAGAGCTGTGTCTCCATTCCCTGAGCCTCCGTTAACACTTGCAGAACCGTTGTCTCCGTTCACTGAGCCTCCAGTAACACTTGCAGAGCTGATGTCTGTATTTACCGAGCCTCCATTAACACTTGCAGAGCCGTTGCCCTGATCTTCCGGTACACTTGCTGAGCCGGTTACCTTGCAGAGCCTTTGTATAAGGAGGTGGCTCATTCTGTCTATCTTGCAGTGTAGTCGGTCGTTACCGCGCCTGCGGGAGGCGCTATTGGCTCTAGCTCTTACAGTGTTTAGTCTTCGTTACAACGCCCGTGGGGGCTATTGGCTCAAGCTCTTGCAGTGATAGTCTCCGTTGCTACGCCCGTGGGGGCTACTGGCTCTAGTTGCTTCGCTCTTGCAGTGATATTACTCTCCGTTAAATGCCCGTGGGGGCTATTGGCTCTAGCTCTGGCAGTATAGTGTGTCTCCGTTACTACGCCCGTGGGGGCTATTGGCTCTAGCTCTTGCAGTGTGGTTATCTCCGTTGCAACGCCCGTGGGGGCTTGTGGCTCTAGCTCATCTCTCCGGAGTATTTGGCCTTAGTTCCTGTTCTGCCTAAGCGGCAATCTCTGTTCTATAGACTGACGGTGTTGTTTCATCTAGCACCACTTGCTGTTTAATTACCACCTTTGGCGTGCCAAACACCACAACAGAGACTGACTGATTTACATGTACTTTAACTATTGAGTACCCTTATGTTTCTATGCCTGTCCTGTGACAGTATATGTATATTTATTGCATTTGTATACTGGGCCTGAGAAGGCATCTGGAAGCCACTGTTCTTTCTATTATTCTGTATTGACTATAACGGGCGGTCTTTCTTGTTTTATTAATTAAACTGCGTTTTATTCTAACCTGCTGGTCTGAGTGTCCTACAAAACCGTTACAGCTGGCTTCCTTCACCTTCTCATGTATGATTCTATGTCCTACCCACTGCACAGGCCACACAGCGAGCAGGGCTAGCAGTCAAACAGAGGTGATGGAGAGTTGGTGGGACTCCATACACTGGAGTGCAGGGGAGTGAGGAAAGTCATACAGGGTAAGTGTGATTCAGAGGCTACCAGCTGGAATGTGGTACAGTGTATGTATGTCCCTTATACTACCAGTAGTACAAGGTTGGGGAGTCAGGCAGTGTAAGTGCGTTTATTTTGCTACCGTACAGTGGTAAAAGCCTGGGTTGTCAGGCAGTATACAGTATGTATGATACAGTGGATAACAGTGGTCATTATATAAGACTGGGGTGCCAGACAGTGTATGTGTGATTCCGTGGATACCAGTGGTCAGTGGTACAAGGCTAGGGTGCCAAGCAGTGTATGTGTGATATTTTGGCTACAAGTGGTACAAGGCTGGAGTGCCAGGCATTGTATGTATGACTCAGTGGCTACCATTGGTCAGTTGAATAAGGCTGAGTAACCAGAGAATGTATGCATGATTTTGTGGTTACCACTGGACAGTGTACAAGGTTTGGGTGAAACACAGTGTATTTGTGATTCTGTGGCTGCCAAAGGGACAGTGGTACAAGGCTGGGATGCCAGACAGTGTATGTGTGATTTTTTGGGGCTACAAGTGGTAGAAGGCTGGGGTGTCAGGTAGTGGATGTGTGATGCAGTGGATCCCAGCAGACAGTGGAGCAATGCTGGGGTACCAGACAGTATATGTGTGATTCTAAGGCAATCAGTGGACAGTACAAGACTTGAGTGAAAGACAGTGTATGTGTGTGATTCTGTTGCAACCACTGGAACAGTGGTACAAGACTGGGGTGCCAGGCAGTATATGTGTGTGATTATGTGGCTATCAGTGGGACAGAGGTAAAAGGCAGGAGTTCTAAACAGTATATGTGGCTACCAGTGGATAGTGGTACAACACTGGAGTTCCAGTTTATGGTGGGTCAAGGATGGAGTGTCAGGCTGCATATATGTGGTTCTATGGCTACCTGTGGGATGGCTGGGGTATCAGACATGCATGTGTAATTCATTGGCTAATAATGCAACATGTTAAAGGCTAGGGTATCAGTTCCTGTTGTTTTTTGGCATTTTGGCCAAAAAAATAATAAGATTTAGGTTGGAGGACTGACTTGTGTGATCAAGAAAATTCTACTTTTCCTGCAAAACTCCTTGGTTGCTAGTCCAGCTGGAGCAGAAGCAATGTAGATATACAATTCATACTGTTGGTGCCATCAGTAGTAACAACTCCGATAAAGACAAATGAGTCAGTTCCAATGACAGCAGTATCACTACCTCCATCATGTTTCAAAGAGGAGGAGGTATGCTTTGGATCATGTGCATTTCCTTTCTTTCTCCACACAATTTTCATCTAATTTCTCCATAGGACTTTGGGGTGAGATTTATAAATAGCATTCTTAGTGTATGTTTAAGAACCCTTTTATTCCTTGCTGCATACTTCAGTTACCCTAAAATTCTTTAATGGACATTTTAATATAAATAATAAAATTATAAGGTATTTTACACACACGTGTATATATATATATATATATATATATATATATATATATATATATATATTATTATTCTTTATTTATATAGCGCCAACTAATTCTGCAGCGCTGTACAATTGGGAATAGACATACAGAGGTATTAAATAGTACAATCAGATGTGGAGAACAGGAGGATCAGAGGGCCCTGCTCGTGAGAGCTTACAGTCTAGAGGAAGGTAGGTTTGATACAGAAGGAGTAAGTGCTATTGCGTTTAAGTGCCAACTGCCAGTCAGTGGGTGGGAGTGAGAAGTGCCGTTGAGTGCAGTAGTCCGTGCAAGGGGTGAATCTTGGTGATGATGTTTATGGAGGCAGTTGATAGGCCTCCCTGAAGAGGTGAGTCTTCAGGGAGCGTCTGAAGATTTGAAGGCTGGGGGAGAGTCTGATGGGGCGGGGGAGGGAATTCCACAGCTCAGATGCAGCACGGGAGAAGTCCTATAGGCGGGAGTGGTAGGATGTGATAAGAGCTGTATGCTAACGGGAGCCAGTGTAGGGACTGACAGAGAGGTGTGGTGTTAGAGAAGCGATGAGTGAGGTAGATTAGTCTTGCAGCAGAGTTCATTATGGACTGTAGCGGGGTTAGTCGCGTGAGAGGCAGGCTAATTAGTAAGGAGTTACAGTAGTCAAGACGGGACATGATGAGTGTTTGGATTAGAATTTTGGTAGTGTCTTCTGTGAGAAAGGGTCAGATTTTAGAGATGTTGCGGAGGTGGAGGCGGCATGAGTTGGAGATTGACTGGATGTGAGGAATGAAGGATAGGGCAGAGTCAAATGTGACCCCCAGGCAGCGTGCTGTAGGGGTTGGTGTGATGGAGGTGTTGTTAATGGTGAGGGTAATATTTGGGATAAGGCTGGTTGTAGATGGAGGGAAGAGAATTAGTTCAGTTTTGCCAAGGTTAAGTTTGAGTTGATGGGAGGACATCCAGGAAGACACAGCAGACAGACAGTCAGACACTCGGGACAGGAGGGAAGGGGAGAGTTCTGGGGAGGAAAGATATATTTGGGTGTCATCAGCATAGAGATGATGGTGAAACCCAAAGGAGTTTATTAGTTTTCCAAGGGAAGCAGTGTAGATTGAGAAGAGCAAGGGTCCCAGTACTGATCCTTGAGGCACACCAACAGACAGTGGGAGGGGTGGGGAAGTGGAGCCGGAGTAGGAAACACTGAAGGAGCGGTTGCAGAGATAAGATGAAAACCAGGAGAGTGCAGTGTCGCAGAGACCTAGGGAGTGGAGGGCTTGGAGGAGGAGTGGGTGATCAACTGTGTCAAAGGCGGCTGACAGGTCCAAAAGAATGAGTAGGGAGTAGTGGCCTTTTGACTTGGCTGAGAGCAAGTCATTGGCCACTTTAGTGAGGGCAGTCTCAGTGGAGTGATGAGGGCGGAATCCGGATTGCAAGGGATCTAGCAGGGAATGGGAACAGAGGAATTTAGTGAGCCGGTTATATGCAAGGCGCTCGAGAAGCTTGGAGGCGAACGGGAGTAGGGAAATTGGCCGGTAATTTGACAGTGAGTTTGGGTCCAGGGAGGGTTTTTTTAGGATGGGAGTGATTAGTGCATGTTTGAAAGAGGATGGGAAGGTGCCAGTTGACAAAGAGAGGTTGAATAAGTGAGTAAGGATTGGAGTTAGTAGAGGGGAGAGTTCATGGGTGAGCTGAGATGGGATTGGGTCGAGAGGACATGTGGTTAGGTTTGAGCGAGTGAGGAGAAGGGAGACTTCATCCTCAGAGACAGGTGGGAAGGAGCTTAGTGTGTATGTGGGAGAGGCGACAGGGCTGGGCTGGCTGGGTGGGGGTGGTAGTGATGAAATGTCATGTCTGATAGATTCAATCTTGTTCTTGAAGTGGTTGGCGAGATCTTGGGCAGAGAAGTTAGTGGAAGGTGTTTGTGTTGGTGGGTTTAGAAGAGATGTGAAGGTTGAGAAAAGGCGTTTGGGGTTGGAGGAAAGATTAGAAATTAGAGAGGAGAAGAATGACTGTTTAGCCAGGGAGAGGGCAGAGCTATACGAACGGAGAATGAATTTGTAGTGTGTGAAGTCAGCCGTGGAGCGCGATTTCCTCCAGTGCCTTTCAGCAGTGCGTGAGCACCTTTGGAGGTATCGCGTTAGTCTAGTGTGTCAGGGTTGTAGTGGGGTTGTGCGTGGGTGGCGTGGAGTTGCAGGTGCAGCGATGTCAAGGGCTGAAGTGAGAGTGCTGTTGTAGAGAGCAGTAGTTTTGTCTGGGCAAGTAAGTGTGAGGATGGGGTTGAGAAGAGGCTGCAGGGAGGTGGAAAATTTATGCTTGTCAAGAGTATGCAGATTTCTCCGCATGCGCTTGATTGTGGCGGGGGTGATGGGTTTGCGTGGTATGATGAGGTTACCGGTGAGGAGGTGGTGGTCAGAGAGGGGAAAGGGGACATTGGAGAAGTTGGAGACCGAGCAGAGGTTAGTGAAGATCAAGTCGAGGGAGTGACCATCACTGTGTGTGGGAGAGCTGGTCCACTGCGATAAGCCTAAGGAGGTTGTTAAGGAGAGGAGTTTGAGGGCAGGGGGGTTGTTGTGATTATCTATAGGGATGTGGAAGTCACCCATGATGAGAGTAGGGACATCAGAGGACATGAAGTGAGGGAGCCAGGAGGTGAAGTGATCAAGGAATTGTGCAGTGGGACCAGGTGGCCTGTATATGACAGCGACACGCAGGGGGAAGGGAGAGAAGAGGCGAAGTGTGTGAGCTTCAAATGTAGGGAAGGAGAGAGCGGGAACAGTGGGGAGTACCTGAAATATATGGTTAGGGGGCAGCAGGATGCCTACTCCCCCTCCATGTCTGTTGCCAGGCCTCGGTGTGTGTGTGAATTGAAGGCCTCCATATGAGAGTGCGGCAGTGGAGGCAGTGTCTGATGATGTGAGCCAAGTTTCAGTGATGGCAAGGAGGTTTAGGGAGTGAGAAATGAACAGATCGTGAACAGCTGTTAGTTTGTTACACACAGAGCGGGCGTTCCAGAGACCAAAACAAAAGGGGGGGGAGGAGGTTAGGTGATGGGGTACGGTTATTAGGTTGTGAGTGTTGCGCGTGTGAGTGGGTTCAGTGGTCCAAGAGAGAATGGAAGGGGGGCCTGGGTTAGGTGAGATGTCACCTGCAGCAAGTAGGAGGAGAAGGGACAGGGACATAAGGTGAGAGTGAGATTTGGGGCTTTTTTGCAGGGGTAGAAGGAGATGGTGGTGATAGGGAGTGGAGGAATGAAAAAAGTTCATGGGAGCAGAGAAGTGGTGAGTGAAGAATTGAGGGTGCAATGTGAATGGCGTGACACTTAATGTGGACAGAGGAGGAGGAGAGTCTTATGCAGGTGAGAATGGCGATCACAAAGCAAGGAGCTAATTTGCCCATAGTGGGGTTAATGAATGGGGCAGTTGAGATGTGCAACAGTCAGTAATCCAGGAGAGTACAGATGACTTGGCAATCAAGGGTCAATCCACGGAGCGGAGAGTATAGGTGCCAGGGATGGTGAGGAGAGTCAGTAGCAGAGCTGCAAAGTACTTGGTGAAGGTAGGAATCAGTGCAGGGTTAAATGAAGTAGTCCACTGATGATCAGGAGAGGTAGATGTTGTAATGGTTAATGGTGTTTGGAGAAGAAATCAAAGTCAGATTTGGTTGTCCCCAGTGGTTTAGTGGTTAAATAAGCAGTTTGTAAAATCAGACCTGGAAATCCTGGTTTCTTGCATCAGGTGGTCAGTAGTTTCAGTAGAGGAAGCAAATGTCAGTGCTTGGTGGAAATGACTGTTTCTTCACTCTGAATTCAGCTTGTTTACTTGCCTCTTGTCTTTAGGTGGTTGCAGCAGCTGTCTCTCTCCTGTCCAACTCTCTTGCCTAACTCTCAGTACTTAGAGAAAGATGTACTTTGAGAAAGGTGCCAACTACTACCCCTGGCAAATGCCACCCCAGGCAAATGCCACCCCTAACTGGGCCTGAATATATAGTAACTGGAGTCCCTAAGAACTATTTCTATTCACTTAGGTGAGTTAGCGCTGAAAGCTGTTCTTTTTGTCTGTTTCTATCTATCTCCATTTGCTTTCCTTAGCAGCTTCTTACTGTCCATTCCTTTTATTTTCTCTATTTCAGGCCTTAAGAGGTTAATTTGGGTTTTCAAACATTCTGTGAGTTTCCAACTGATTATACCACATGTTACCTGTAGGGGTGGTTACCTATAAGGGCTGACTGAGCTCCAGTTCTTGTGTGGTGATCTCTCCCCAATACAGGTACACAAGTCCTCCTTCACACTTTTTTAACAATGTTTGTTCATTGTTTTTAATTGCATACATGGGAACCTTTACACATCTAACAAAATACAAAGGAAAAGGGGTCCCCCTCCAATACATTACTATAACATCTCTTCAGGGAGCATTTTTAAATTTTATTTTATTTTTCTAGATAGGGAATTCAAGTGTTGAGTGTAGGTACTTGCCACAAATGAGGAATCTGGGCATGGTTGGAGAGCTTACCCCCTCTTTTTTGGCCAAAAAGGTTGGCACTAATGCCTCATATTTATTCACAGTGTTATTATATATGCCCAATACAGGGCGCACTAGTCACTAGTATACTGGAGGAGTGCAGGTTTATGGTCTGTTGCTAAAGTTCATAACATTGGGTCATATTTATGTTTGTCTAAGAATATTCTGAGAAAATTAGCAACTGAGAACATTTTTCCCATACATAGCTTATATATTTCCATTAAGAACAGGTTATACATGGCATTAAGATTTAATCCCTAAAACTGCTTTTATCTTTGGCATAGTTAGCAAATTTCCTTATAAATACATCGGAACAATATTCTTATTTGGACAAGTCCATCTCTACTTCACTTTTCAAAAAAGGTGATTGACTGGAGTTAGCACTTACCGAAAATGTCGCTAAATGTTTATACATACCGTTATGTCACGTTGGGACAATTTTACAGACACTTTGGGGGAATGCAAGAAAGTGGAGCATTCGCTATTTTATAAAAGACATACATTTATTATTTGCTATTTGTAATTGCTCATGTTTTGATGCAATAAAGCTATTAACTCTTTCATACTGAATAGCACAAGAGCCTAAATTAATGGCAAAGTTAGCAAATGCTCCTAAATTAATAGTAAAGTTAGCGATTGCTCCTAAATAAACAGCAATATTAGCGAGACGTATGAAAATGTGCTTATTGCTTTGTTGAATTAAGTGTAATTGCTAATCCTGTCACAGAATGGTGGACATTTG
Organism: Rhinophrynus dorsalis; assembly: GCA_037306005.1. Classification (NCBI taxonomy): domain Eukaryota; kingdom Metazoa; phylum Chordata; class Amphibia; order Anura; family Rhinophrynidae; genus Rhinophrynus; species Rhinophrynus dorsalis. The sequence goes on from CM074719.1 coordinate 159,822,412, forward strand.
GCCACGCTCACTTTTTGAAACGCATTCACTAAAAAATGAGCAAAGATTTGCTAACTGAGAAAACACATGCGCATCTCAGTAACATTGTGGTGCTAATCATTTTGCCATCAAAAGCACTTTGTAAGTAGCAATTGTGCACATTTCTTGCATTCTGCCCTTTCTTTCTAACTCCAGCTTTATACATCTCACTCTTTGTTCGAGACCTCTACCACACAGTTGTTTTGACTAAGGGCCGTATGTTCAAAGAAGTAGCAAAATAGCTTTTGTCATTTTTAAAGCAGAACTTTCAGCTCTTACTAAGTCGCCATGCATTCATTAAAAGCATGGCGACTAGCTTGGAAATAGATTTCTTACCTTTAAAAAATAGTGTAAAGAAATCCTTTCCATTTGGAGGCCGAAACTCAGGCTACAGTGAAGACATCTTGTTTGCGTGCCTGCTCTGTCAGTCCCGGTCTCCATTGAGTAGCACTGCAGTGCCCCATATGGTTACCGGAAGGGACTGTCAGCTCAGGCACGCAGACTGCACTAATCTGCCGGTCAGTCCACAAACGGGAAGGATTTCTTTACACTCTGCTATTTTTTAAAGGTAAGACATCTATTTCCAAGCTAGGCGCCATACGTTTAATGAATGCATGTCGACTTAGTAAGATCTGAAAGTTCTGCTTTAGCGACATTTTCATAGGCGTGCGCACAGGGTGTGCCAGGTGTGCCTAGGCACACCCTAATTGGCCTCGTGCGCACTGGCTTTTCAGAAGTTAAATGGCCGTTTCCACATATTAATGTGGCTGCGGCACCGGCTTTATACCTTAGCCGCTTGCCACGGCTATCTGCTGCTGACTGCTGTGCTCGAGGAGACCAAGGGGGGGCGGGACAAGCATTCGGGCTCAAATGCTGCAAAAGCCTGCATGAGCCTTCCCTCCTTCGTTGCGGTGCTGAAAGGAAGTGATGTCACTTCCTTTCAGTGCTCGTTACGTTGGGGGAAGGTGTCAGGGAGCGAACAGCGGGTGAGGAGGCTGCAGGCACTAGCACTGACTCAGTTGTGACTAGACAGACACCTGCAACTTAGTTACTGTGCGCAGACTGAGTGAGTGTGTTAATGTTTAATGTGTGTTTAATGTGTGCGCGCATGTGTGTGTGTTTGTGATTTTGGGTGCACACCCTAATGCAATTGGCTGTGCACGCCTATGGACATTTTATTGTACTGTGTCGTAGTCTTCATATTTATTTTCAAAGTCTTGTCGTACACTCTATAGAAAATATGTCGTTCATGCATACAATTACTTATTGTTGTCATTCATATGACATTTTTTTGACGTTATCCCTTTGAATATATGGCCCTAAGTCTCAAATTATTCTGATTTCCAGTCTCATGATGGCCTGCTTTACTGGCATTCACACTTCTTTTCTCCTCATGCTGAGAAAGAGCACAGACTCTAAATGCAAATGCCACACCTAGAACCTCCTCTAGACCTTTTGTTAGCTCTCTCCTTCATGAACTAATGATGCAACGACACACACCTGGCCAAGAAACCACTGAGTCACCAATTGCCCAATTACTTTTAGTTATCTAGCTCAAGGTGCACAATTCTGGAGCAAACCAACTGCACCACAGATGGGGTGCTGACAATGCTCATGGAATTAAATGGCCATTTTAGCAAACTGAATGCTAGATAGGTCTCCAGAACATTGTTTCACAATGCATTGGAGACATTTTTAACATTCAAGCGTTAAAAGCTCAATTTAAAGCAATGGAAATTTGTGAAACATTCAGTTACACCCTACGGTGCAGCTGATTTATCCCATAATGCATCCCATTAGCTTGATGAATAAGGCTCTTTGTTTATAAAGTAGAAGTTATCAGCTTACATGGAGAAATGCTCCATCATCAGAGGGAGGTTGGAATGCGGCCATACTTGGGGAGGAACAGAAGAAGATTGACAGACTGTGGTGCAGAGCTGTAACCACAGTCTTGTTAGTTTTTAATAATGTAAATTTTGCAAGAACATACAGCTTATATTTTTTTTTAAAAAGCAACGCTTATCGCTATATGAGGATGGCAATGAGGTAAAGTTGTATAGGGGTGATAGTTCCCCTTTAGTAAAATGTGACAATTTGTCTTTAGTTGGAAAAGCTCTCAAGTGGGTAAACACCAACTTTGACCCGATGAGAATTCTGAGTAATGCACCACTGATCGTACCAGTGGGGGCAAAATCTAAATTTAATCATAGTTCCCACTGCCTGTCTAGTTTTGATGAGTAGATTGCAGATATTAGGCTTCTACTTCTGTCTTTGCTGGTTATTAAGAATGCCTCCATTATCTTAAAGCAGAGAAACACATTTGCATTTCTTCAGCTACTAAATACAGCAGGTTGTATCCTTTGTTCTATAGTCATAAGCCCAGCACCGCGTTTCTGTTGCAGTTAACTACTTTAGCAAGGAGGACGATCCTAAGATCAGGGAGCGTTGCTGTTGTTATCTATTCTGCAAAGCCCCCTTTACGCAGGTCACTGTTCCATTTTATACTCCTTTGCAACTCTAAGGGCGAGATGTTCAAAAAGTCGTCATAATGGAAAAATTGTCAGATCATGAGTTGGTGGTAAAAGAAGGACAATATTTTCAGAAGTAAATCCGTCACGTGTGAAAATGCGTCTAAACAATTAAAATTGACAGTAAGAAAATCTTGATGAACATTGCCTTTAAAAATTCTGATGTTAAAAATTTATTTGATTTTGTCTTTGAAATGAAAATTTTCAAACAAAAAGACATTTTATTCTCTTTGAAACGACAAATTGCTTCTCACTCCTGCTAATAGTACTTTAATTTGTCTTCTCCAAGTTTAGACCATTTTTATTTTGTCGGGAAAAAAATGACATTGATCAGACAAAAAGTGATGTTGAAACAAATATTTTTTTCTGAAAATACCTTATAATATGACTGTAGATTAAACCACAACCACTTTTAAGATGGCGTTTTCCCTTTGACGGAGATGTTTGAGAATTGATGGATCATGGCGTAAGAATTTTTTTTCTGATTACAGACAATTTCAGTTACCACCACTTTCTGAACATCTCGCCCTACGTGCTAAATGGACCCCAAAGGCCACCTATTTTCCAGCTCGTCCTAAAAGGTTCACTATAGAAATCTCGACATTCTGATGTCGCAGGCTTAACCTTTTGAGTGCTAGAGGGGTACGGAACGCATTGCAAAGCAATGCGTTCCGTACCCCTCTGGAACTCAAAGGGTTAAGTAACAAGACATCAGAATGTTGACTGCATTAGTGTTGAATTGGTTTGATGTTACCCTTCTTCTTCACTACCACATGTACAATGCACTCTCGCATAAGTGTTGAGAGCCATTTTGTTGGTCACATTGCTCTCACCCGTCACTATAGTATTCCCCCGGCACTCACAGGGTTAACAAACCTGTCCGGGGAAGTAATGCCACATGTTTAACAGCACATACGAAAAAAAGACCGTTGATGCAACAACTGCAAGAAAAAAAATCCTTCCCCTATCCACATTGCTTAAAACCTTCCCTTTTTGCCACCTCTTACCTCTGTTACTCTGTTCTGCCTCTCACATTCTCCTTCCTCTGTAACAGTTTCCCTGTCCTCCCCTCACTACATCTCATAACAGCCTCCCACCTCAGCCCAGCTTGGTTTATGGGGACTGACAGGGGACAGAGAAAGGAGGCAGTGGCGTCGCCGGGGGGGGCCAGAGGGGGCCAGTGCCCCCTCTACATTCTACTGTGCCCCCCCAATTTTGTTCACCTCCCAGTGTTTTTTTTTTAATATATCTGCTGGATTGCCACCCTGACTGTCAGTCTGCGGACGGTGTGTCACATCATGGACGCCGCGAGGGAGCGCTTGGTAGCTTAAATCAGCGCTCCCTCGCGGCGTCCATGATGTGACACACCGTCCACAGACTGACAGGGCGGCAATCCAGCAGATCTCCCGGCGGCAGGCTCTCTAGTAATACAGAGCGCTGGGAGATTACATCATCTCCCAGCGCTCTGCATTAGGGAGTACCGCGCGCGGGAGCTTCTTCTATGTCTGTGGCGGAGGAGGCACAGATTACTTGCCACACCGCTAGACCACCAGGGACTCAAGGTAGGGCATCGTGGAGATGAAGGGGCTTTAAGGGGCATTATGGAGATGAAGGGAACATTACGGAGATGAAGGGGGTATTGTGGAGGAGGCAATGTGGAGATGAAGAGGCATTGTGGAAGGGCGCATTGTGGAAGGGGCATTGTAGAGATGAAGGGGGCATTGTGGAAGGGAGCAGTGTGGAGATGAAGGGGGCATTGTGGAAGGGAGCAATGGAGAAATGAAGGGGGCATTGTGGAAGGGAGCAATGTGGAGATGAAGGGGGCATTGTGGAAGGGAGCAATGTGGAGATGAAGGGGGCATTGTGGAAGGGAGCAATGTGGAGATGAAGGGGGCATTGTGGAAGAGGCATTGGAGATGAAGGGGGCATTGTGGAAGGGGCAATGTGGAGATGAAGGGGGCACTGTGGAAGGGAGCAATGTGCAGATGAAGGGGGCATTGTGGAAGGGAGCAATGTGGAGATGAAGGGGGTATTGTGGAAGGGAGCATTGTGGAGATGAAGGGGGCATTGTGGAAGGGGCATTGTGGAGATGAAGGGGACATTGTGGAAGGGAGCATTGTGGAGATGAAGGGGGCATTGTGGAGATGAAGGGGGTATTGTGGAAGGGAGCAATGTGGAGATGAAGGGGGCATTGTGGAGATGAAGGGAGCATTGTGGAAGGGGCAATGTGGAGCTGAAGGGGGCATTGTGGAAGGGGCATTGTGGAGATGAAGGGGGTATTGTGAAGATGGAGGGGGCATTGTGGAGATATGGGGGGCAATGTGTGTATCCTGTTAAGCTTATTTTTTATTGGTTAAAAGGGAAAAAACTGTGGTTAGGCTTGGGCATCATAAAAATATCATCTCTGCACTAACATTATGTTAGTTCAGAAATGAGATTATGATTGCTCAGCCCTAACCAATATGTTGTTTCCCCTTTTTACTTTTTTAATGGGTGTTTTTTGGGGTGAGGGCAGCATTTTATCCATGGACCCAGGCAGCATAATTCTTTGGGCTGGCCCTGGCTAGAGAGCTGGGGTCTCTGACAGATCTGGCAGAATGGGGCAGTGAAAACAGTAAGTCTTTTGATTTTAACCTTAGAGGCATTTAGGATGATGTGTAAAGTGATGTCTATGGACCAGACCCCACCTACAGTCAGGAGAAAGGGGAAAACATGTTGTTCTCTTGGTGTGATGGATGGTAATACTACATACTTTCAGATAGGGAAAATTCTCTCCGATTGGCTGGCTGAATATTATGGGATGTGTAGGCCGGCGTACAATACAAAAAGGGGGCGCAAGAAGGGAGATAGAAGCAAAAGGAGGGATTAAGAGACAAAAGGGGGAGATGGAGTCAAGAGTGGGAGAATGAGGCAAGAGGAAGAAAGATGGAAGAGTGGGGATCAAGAGTGGAGAAAGACTTTCTCCCCCTTGCCTGTTTCTCTTTATTCCATATTTAACTCTTTCTCCCTCTTACCCCTTTATCTTTCTCCCCATTTTGCCTCTTTCTCTCCCCTTTCCTTTTTCTCTTTATCTCCCTCTTTATCCCTTTTGCCTCTTTCTCCCCCTTCTTTCCTCTCTTCCTCCCCTTCTCATTTCAACAAAATGGGTTGGGCTGGGACAGTGGGCAAGAGTAATTGTAGAAATGGGCCACTTGAAGAAATGTGGGACTGGTATCCAGGGCTGGTTGTTATTCCAAGTCTGGCCCTGCTCCAATGTGTATGACTGAATTTTAGGCCTCAGAAAGGAAACTGAGTTTAGCATGGAGCTATTTAACCTACTGAGTTCCACAGGAGTGTCCAGCAGTGTGTTGGGCAAGTACTCTGGCATTCAAAAGGGTTCAGGTTTGAGTGGCAGAGGATTGAGCAACACAATGCTTCTCAGTGCATTGCATACCTCTCTGACACTCAAGGGGTTAAGTGTATATGACTTCAGAGGTAGTTGAGGGCTATTGTGGAGGGAAAGTGGCTGATGGCTCCACTGAAATGAGGGTGATGATTATGGTTATTGCATACTCAGTGGGGAGGTTTGATAAGGGATGGGGCTGACTGCCATAACAGGGTCTATAACCGGAAGAGAGACAGTGTGGTGACTGATGGTTATATGATGGCTGAGGGCTGTGCTGTCGGATTTTTGGTGTTAAGGCCCCATATGGGATGTGGTCTGAGGACATGGATGGGGTGAGGATTGCAAAGGACCTAAAGCAGGTTAAAGTGGTGCAATTCTGGGGCAAACCACTGCACCATAGGGGTAAATTAAAACCCCCCAACTCTCCACTGATTTAAATGGAGCTTTTTAACCTCTTGAATGCTAGAGCTGTTTCTAATGAATTACATTCAAGGGGTTAAAATCTCCATTTGATCCAAGGGACTGTTTATTGGCCTCTTTTGTGTAGTTGGTTTGCTCCAGAATTGCACCACTTCAGCTTGCTGAATTAGTCTTTAGTGTCACCTTATATTCAGGCCTTTTCTTTTTTCCTTCATGAAAATCTCATGTTTGTGTGGGTGGGTGATTGCCTTATATTCAAGCAAATGCAGGACACACCTCTGGCACTTAAAGAGTTCAGTTGCTTTAGTTTTTGTGACAAGTATGGACAATACCACATCAAAATATACCCCTCAACACCAAATATAACACATGCCATAACAAAACTCCCTAATCATCAATTGTTCCCCCTGCAACATAAAAAGCCCCCATCAACATAACACATCTTCCTGCAAATAAAAAGCACCCATCACATCAAATCACCCAAGTAGTAGCAATAGAAATCCTTACAACTTTAAACACCTCATCAAATAAAATGCCCAGTGGGATGGGGATCATTTTGTACCAGCTATTTTCTTGCACATATTTAAACCAGTAAGCAGCACTGGTCAAAAGGTGCTATCTCTGTTTCACCCTTCCCCTTTCCTTTCTTCTCCCCTTTGCCCTTTCTCTCGCCACCTTTGCTCTCTCTCTGTTCACCCAGCTGAAATATAGCTCTGTATTGCTCTGGTGGTGGCATAAAAATCTGTATTGCTCTGGTGGTGGCATCTAACTGTAGTGCTCTGGGGGTGGTGTATTGCTCTGGTGGTGGCATATAACTCTGTATTGCTTTGGTGGTGGCATCTAACTGTAGTGCTCTGGTTGTGGTGTTTTGCTATGGTGGTGACATAGCTCTGTACCAGTCTACCAATGTTTTCCATTGCTATGGTGTGCGTACACACATAACCAGTGGCCTGAATATCATTATTTTAGGTGTAAAGGCTTTGTTACTGCTCATTAAATTGGCCCCCCATTTTTTCTTCTGGCCCCATGTGTGCCCCCCCCTAAGTAGAAATCCTAGAGTCGCCACTGAAAAGAGGACGGGGAAACTGTAACAGAGTCTGACAGCTGCGTTAATTTTTTTCACCCCTTCTCTGCATGCGGCTGGGAGAACCAGCTCTGGAATGGAGCAGCCAAGGGGACGGCCCTGAGATGGGAGGTTGTTATGTGATTAAGTGAGGGGAGGATGGGGAAACTGTTACAGAGGAAGGAGACTGTGAGAGGCAGAACAGAGGTTGGAAGTGGCAAAAAGGGAAGGTTTTAAGCAATGTGGAGAGGGGGAGAATTTATTTTCTTTCTTGTGGTTGTTGCATTTTTTTTCTCTTATGTACTGTAACAAGTGTGGCACTACTTCCCTGGAAATGTTTGTTAACTGATGCAGGACAGCAATGTACATGTGGTAGCAAAAGAGAAGGGTGACAGCAATTTGATTCGACACTAATGCAGTCGACATTCTGATGTCTTGACACTTAAGTCTGCGACATCAGAATGTCGACCTGTTCACCTTTTTTTATGGTCGCCCATTAGTGGGCCACAAGTCTCTGAATTGCCGCACACACTGATCTTGTATTTAGCGGGTGCTCCAGGCTCAATAATATCTCCAAAGTTGATTATCACCAAAAGCCGAACACTCTGTTATCTGTTTAAAACTTGACTTTTATTTAAAACATAATTAAAAGTTGATTGTAGCCCAACGTTGCAGTCCTCTATGGGTCTTTCCTCAGGGACATACACTTTACAGATCACCTCCAGGATTGTGCTTAAATAGTTTTTTGCACTTGGCGCCGGATTCAGCACGCCGCGCTGCCACAGCAACCCAGAACGCCAACGCTGGTGCCCGTGCAACTCTCTCACAATGTAAAAAAAAGAAGAAGAAACATAGAGATCATGTTATCACAGACTGCAACTATTAATGGAACTCCTCAATGATAGTCACCCATCTCTCTAGATTTAATATATCAAGCTAAATTGTTCGTTTAATCCCCTTGGGGACTGGGTTTGCAGAGTATAGATCCAGAACATTTCCCTTTTAGCAAGTCTGGATTCTCTGTCTCCCCCCCACCACCCCGTGCTGCCTGTTTCACTATCTCAAAAGGAAAACACCTTAGATCTTGTATTCTATGTTTCTGATCTATATAATGTCTTGCGACAGGGGATCTCTGTAATTGTTGGTCATTCAGAGTTCCATTTAACCCTCTAATGATCAGAGACCGATGTTCTCGCATGCGCTCTGTAAATGATCTACGTCTTGCCCACGGGTATCCTTTTGAATGGTCGCACGCAGAAGAGAGTGGGACATTCAACTCTTTCAGCAGGTCGCATAGCTAAACAGCGCTGCGTGACAGTCTCGCAGTGCATGACTGCTCTGAATTGTTTGTGTCCTTCCCCTGGTTCTGAACCCGTTTGTTAAGCCTCCGTGTGCTACAGATAATACTACATCCATCAGAAGGCACAGGCTAGCAGGCGGCAGGAAGAGGACGGATTATTATCTGCAGCACATGGAGGTGCTCCAGCTGCCTCTGTGTGTTTAACAAATGAATTCAGAACCAGGGGAAGGACACAAACAATACAGAGATGTGAAGACGGTAAAAAAATACACTTATCTGCAGCATGCGGCCATTGGCTATGTGACTTGACAATCTCGCACTGTCATGCACTGCGAGATTGTCTCGCTGTTTAGCCATGCGACCTACTGAAAAAGTTGAATGGTCACACGCTCTTCTGCGTGAACCTTGCCCACGTACCCTTTATCACAAGGACATAGCAATAAATAAATTACATAAGCTGTGGAACACATTATGTTGTCCCTAACGTATATAGTATATCATGTATGTGGAGTCTGAAGAGATCTACCCGTGATCATGTGAGAACATGTCACGCATCCGCTACATTTATACACTCCTTTTATGACCCCAGTGGTTTTATTTCTATACTTGTCAATCGGATCTGAATTGGCAAGTTCATCTCTGATATTTCTTCCTCTTTTATTTTTATTCTTTTACTGCTACATCCGTGAATGTGGTGGATATAATCATCCTATCTTTCTTGGAATCTTCATTATGACGTGTAATAATTGCCTGTCCATCCTTTCCACTTTCTTAATACCCTCCGATATGTCTCTCTTTGTAACCTCTCTGTGTGAACTTTGCTCCCATTTGCTGTAATTTGACTCTAGATTCCTCTGAGTCCAATACAATGCGCTTTCACCCTTCATAAATTGAGATGTTGGGGCCATGGAAGACCCCATAGCTGTGCCTGTTAATTATATGTAAAAGTCATCTTCAAATTGGAAATAATTGCGCATCAGTATTAAATCCACCAAACCAACAATATAATCAGTTTCTTCAACAGAGTGATTATTTTCTTGTAATATATCCCAGATTGCTGCCTTGCCCCCTTTGTGGAGTATGCATGTATATAAACTTGCAACATCTAACGTTACAAGTATAACTCTCCCACATCATCCCTCGCAAGAGCTCCCAATTAGTTCAGTATCTTTTACAAAAGTGGGTAACGCTTGTATATACTTTTGTAGAATGTTACCCTCCAAAAGTATACTTGTACTCTCTTATTGCTAAATTATCAAGTACACTTTTATTGATAAGTTGAAAGGCCCGTTTACACGGGCCACAGTTCCACCTCTGTAGGCATGAGCAGTAAAGAGTGGGCACGCTGAGGCTGATACGGAGCGAAGAGCTCCGAATTCAGACCAGAGTCCTCTCTGTGCGACTCCGGTCTGAATTCGGAGAGCCCTGTTCCATAACAGCCACTGTGCGGACAGTCTGTACTGCGCATGACTAAAGCACGTGCAGCCGTTTCTACTGCGCATGGAGGCTTCTGACAAACCTTAGCGAATTATTATATAGGATATTACTAAGAGATAACCTAAGACCCTCCAGTTGATGTTTGACTGCAGGTCCCATCATCCTCAGCCAGCCAACAGCTGGCTGAGGATGATGGGAACTGCAGTCCAACAACAGCTGGAGGGTCTCAGTACTGACACATATAGCCACGTGAACAATGATAAATAGATCTCTATATGAAAACATGTACAATGTCCCCCCTCAAAATAGCTGATTGATAATGTAAGATATAACCATGTTAATTAATATTATAGTCTGATAACAGGATGTTAATTTTCCTGTAACTGCAATCAGCAGTCTTGTGTTTTAAGACTGCGCAATAAATGATCTCTGGTAGCATATTTCCTCAATTATAGTCTAGGCTGCAGCTTTACGTTTTAATATCATTTTTTGTACGATGTTAAGCTACAAGGTTGCTGATTACTGTTACAGGGTAATTAACATCCCATTCTCACTATATAATACTAATTAACAGTGGTTGTCTCTCTCACTCCACTTAAACACAGTCTTTTAGGGGATTTTTTTTTTTACTCCCTCTGGACACATTGCTTCCATAGTCCAGTTTTTGTTCCTGCGGGTAAGCATCTGATATATGACCCAGGGGGGGATTCACTAAGTTGTGATAAAGTCGAGATGACTTCTACAATTCCTATGAATGAATGAATGAATATGTTTATTTATATAGCTCCACAAGTGTACACAGTGCTTTACAATTTAAGGGTTTAAACAATACAGGGTTACAGGTGCTTTGTAGAGTGAAACATTGGGTGGGAGGTCCCTGCCCAAAAGCTTACAATCTAAAGTGGTAATGGGAGACATACAGAGTACATAAGGATCAAGTGCTGAATACAGTGCTAGTTCTGATGATGACTGAAGACATCCGTAAAGTAAATCATTTACAAGAACGCTCATTGTACAAGATCGGTGCCTTCTTGCATGTTGGGATTTTATCCATAAGGAGCATTTTTAAGTGAGATTTGAAGGTTAGCAGAGAGGTGTACTGGCGCAGGTTGGATGGCAGAGCATTCCATAGATACGAAGCAATGAGAGAAAGGTTTGATACGTGACAGGGCTGTAGACACAAAAGGAGCCGAGAGAAGACAATCATTGCCAGATAAGTAGCGGGATGGGGTATAACGGGAGATCAGAGTGGAAATGTAAGAAGGAGTAGAGGAGAGAAGTGTCTTGAAAGAGAGAAGTAAGATTTTGTAAGATATCTGGAGTTTAATAGGCAGCCATTGGAGAGTTTTGAGGAGGAGCGGGGCAAGGACAAACCTAGGTGACAGAAGAGTAATTCGTGCTGCAGCATTCTGCATAGATTGAAGTAGGTGGAGATGGGAGGCAGGAATGCCAGAAAGAAGAATGTTGCAATAGTCCATGCGGGAGAGGATGATTGCGTGTATAAGAATTTTAGCTGTTGAGGAGCAGAAGAAGGGATGGATTTTAGCAATGTTATGCAAAAGAAAGCAACAGGATTTAACAAATGCATTAATATGAGGGGAGAATGAGAGAGACTTGTCAATTATCACCCCTAGACACCGAGCTTCTGATACTGGATTTATGGTAGTGCCATTTACAGTCACCAGGAAGGGCGCTACAAGGCCACGCCTAGGTGGGATGAGGAGTAGCTCAGTTTTAGACATATTAAGTTTGAGGTGCCTATGAGCCATCCAGTCTGAGACAGCTGAGAGGCAATCTGTGACTTTAGCCTGGATATCAGAAGGCAGTCGAGGTGCAGATAAGTAAATCTGGGTGTCATCTGCATAGAGGTGATATCTGAGACCAAATTAGTTAATAAGATCACCAAGTGTTATTGTGTAAAGAGAAAACAGAAGCGGTCCTAGAAGAGAACCTTGAGGAACCCCAACAGAGAGTTGGACAGGAGAGGATGAGGAAGTGGCAGAGGAGACACTGAAGGATCTGTTAGATAGATAAGAGGAGAGCCAGTCCAGTGCTGTGTTACGGATTCCTAAGGAGTGAAGAATGCCGTGGAGGAGAGCATGATCAACAGTGTCAAAAGCTGCTGAGAGATCAAGCAGGATAAGTAATGAATAGTGACCTTGAGATTTGGCAATGTGAAGATCATTAACCACTCTTGTAAGAGCAGTTTTGGTGGAGTAAGCAGTGCGAAATCCAGATTGTAAAGGGTCCAGCAGGTCGTATGTGTTAAGCAAGTCAAGCAGGCGTGAGTAGGCTAGGCATTCCAAGAGTTTAGAGGCAAAAGGCAGAAGAGAAATGGGTTGATAGCTAGAGGGTGTGTTACTGTCAGAAGATTTGTTCTTGAGGATGGGTGTTACTAAGGCATGTTTGACATCATCAGGAAAGGTAGCAGTGGCAAAGGAGGAGTTAAAGATTTGTAACAGGATAGGGATTAGTGTGGGGGAGAGGGGCTGTATGAGGTGAGTGGGGATTGGATCAAGTAAGCACGTAGTAGACGGAGCGGAGGATAGCAGGTTAGTCAGTTCCTCCTCCGTGACTAGTGAAAAAGAGTCCAGGGTGCCAGGAGGGGAATGAGGGAGGCTAGGAGGAGATGTACAAGGTGGTATATTATCCCGGATGGAGTTCACCTTGGCTTTGAAATAGTCAGCAAAGTCTTGTGGCTGTATGGAGTTTGTGAGGGAAGCAGATGGAGGGCGGAGGAGGGAGTCAAAGAGAAAAGGCGTTGTGGGTTGGATTTATGAGTGTTGATAAGCTGTGAAAAATAAAGTTTTTTTGCGAGGGATAGAGAAGAGTTAAAGCAGGAAAGGAGGAACCTGTAGTGGAGAAAGTCTGCCAGAGAACCAGACTTTCTCCACAGTCGTTCAGCTGAACGGGTACAGGAGCGGAGGAAGCTGGTGTCTTTAATAAGCCACGGCCACGGGTTAGTTCTGCGAGTGGATCGAAGAGAGGCGCATGCAGGTTCAAAGAGGAGGATAGGACTGAGTTGTATGTTTTGACAAGGCTGTTAGTATTAGGATTTATGGGAATAGATGAAAGTCCAGTAGCCAGGGAGGACTGGAGAGCCATGAGATTACGGGATTTGAGGTTACGCGTGAAGTGGGGAGAGGAAGCAGGGATTGCGGAAGCTGTATAAGTAGTGCTGAAAGCACTAAGCTTTCTTCATCTTCAGAGATCTTAGTGTATAGGCTCTATAGAATAACAAGAATTGGAGAAGTGATAACTTGGAGAAGTCATCTCCACTTTATCACCTCTATCACCGCTTAGTGAATCTCCCCGCAGGAGTCTCTGATGAGTATATTGTGTGATACCTATAACTTGATGGTGAAAAGTGAGAAGCTACCACCACTCAAGTCAGGTATCGCCCTCTCTGGTGTTGGCAGGTCTGGTGCTTGGAAACTGCTCCCCGATTGGATAAACCAATCTAGGCACAGCTTTAATCTGTTGTCCCATAATTTTATACAACAAAACGTACAGCTCTCATTTACCTGATTTCTCACATAAAAAATATATATATTAAAAATTCATATCCAAAAACATTAGTGGAAGAAAATAAATTAAACAAAACGAAATAAAATAACTTCCAAAAAAGCAAATAGTTCCACTGCAAACAGATCTTGAAGCCAAATGAAGAATCTTCTCTTTGACTTCTTTTAAATTAAATACTGGACTCAGACTTATCGTTGGAACCATTCTTTAAACCAGATGTTCTGGTGTCCACAGTATTCGCTGGGAGGGAGGGTGGTGGTAGACAGTTATTGAGTAAATACTGGATCTTGCTTTCTGGATGCAGATCCTTATTACACCAGTGGAAGTGTATTAATCACACCCAAAAACTGTAGAAATAGGAAACAAAAAGAGACAGGGAGAAGACCCATCTAAGAGTAGAGATAATTTATCACCCCCCGCTGTTAGCAGTACTCACCAAATAACAAATAAATAATCTGTTTTGTATATAGATCTTTGTCACAATCTTTGAATTCCAGTGTGTCCCATGGGAAGGACTCCAACTCAAACATCAGTCAAAATTTTTTAATTATAATATATATTCACAAGATCTTAAATGCATTTCGTCTTATAAAACTTGATACTTCTTCAGGGAAGTTTGTACAATCACACTGATAAACCAGAACATACATAAAATCAAAGCTTAAATACCTTTCATCGGATGGAGGGAGCAAATGAAAGGTATTTAAGCTTGGAGTCCTTTCCCCTGGGACATAATGGAACTCTAAGATTGTGACAACGGTCTGTACACAAGGCAGGTTATTTGTCACTTGGGGAGTACCACTAACAGCAGGGGGGTGATAAATTACCTCTATAACTCTTAGATGGGTCTGCACCCTATCTCATTTTGTTTCCTGTAACCATAACAGACTATGCTAGAGCTGATAGTAATGCAGATATATTGCCTCACATACTTCCAGTACAGCTCTTGAATAACCATTTGCTTCCAGATTAAGCAACATGGTTTATCAAGTTGGCTTCTTTAGAGTTATTGGCCATATGTGGTGTCAACATAGGTATGGGCATATGGAGTCCAAGTGCAACTCCATATTAACCTAACTATTGTGATTAAGGTTGCCATCTTTCTATTCATTAACTCCTTGAATGCAAGACAAGTCTCCAACATAAAGCAATGCATTGGAGACCTCTCTAGTATTCAAGGGATTTAAAGTTTTGTGCTTCAGTTTGCATTGCAGATCATGGAGCTTTGCAAGATTGGGTGACATCAGCTCCTCATTTGAGATTGTTCTCCTCAATATAGATGCCCAGTGGCAGCAGAGTAATCTCAGTAAACATAGATATTGGGGCACAGCGAAACATTTAAAAGATCTTGTATGGACCTTATACTAACCCTACAGGCCTAAGAAAGGCACAATAAATCAGAATGTGTGTTTCTCTCTGGAGAGTCTCAGGTTTTCTCATCTGACTGGGGACTAGGAACATTGCAGTCCAGAACAGCTGGGGGTATGGTGACCACACATCCATTTAACTCAGGGACACATGAAAATCACAGTCTGCATAATTACATGGAGATCAGTAGAATCCTGCAATGAATTACTTTATAAGCATCCAAAAATGCACTTTCTGGTGTAGTGTGTGTTCAGAAAACACCAAGTCTCAAGTGTTGGCTCAAATCCGTTATTCTGCCCATATCTTGCCTGCATGGCATTTCTGGGGTTGTCATGTTTTTATGGATTTTTCTATTTTATGGATTGTGTAAATATATATATCCAGGTACTCTATTTAGTTCCTGTTTTAGGAGCAAATGTGTATGATATTTCCTCTAGCTCTCAGAGTTACATAGTTGAATAAAAATGTATGCAAGCTATACCAGTAGTATGAAAAGACCATGCAGTATAGCTTTAAATCCCATATACAACACCAAGCCTTTTGGTAATACTGGGGTTATGAAACAGATGAGACCATATTCAGAAAGATAAAAGAGGAGCAATTCTGGAGCAAATCAACTGTATCTTAGGGGACAATTATAACTTCCAATGATTTAAATGAGGCAAGGCAGGTTATTATTATCGCAATGCTTGGTGTATCCCTCTGGCACTCAAAATGTTACTACTATAGGTCTGTGATGCAATGTATTGAAGATCACTCTAGCATTTAGGGTGGGGAGAGAAAAGCCCCATTGAAAAGAATGGGCATAATGGGAGCTTTTAATCTGTCCCATATGGTGCAATTGGTTTGCTCCATAATTGCTCCATTTATTTCCAAAATACAACACGATATTCTGTAATACCAGCTGCGTTTCACATGCACAGTATAATTTTTAATACTTAACCACTTAGGACCGTGGACGTGCCAGGACCTTCACAGCTTTCGGTCCAATAAAGACCAGTGATGGTCCTAGCAAGTTATGAGTTTCATGATCACAGCGTGCCTGAGGGCGCACTGTGATCATGCCAGGAGACTGAAACGGACTTCAACACTGAAGCAGTCAATTTCAGTCTCACCCTCGGTCAGCCAATAAATGTGATCACTCACATGTGCCAGCTCTGCAAATAAAATAGCCCTGGTCCTCCAGTGCACAAAACCCCTTGTACTTTAGGGGTTAACCATCACTTGGATTACAATGCAGTTGATAATGTTATCACTGTTTTATCCCTTTGACTGCCAAAGAGATTTCTCTCTGGCACTCAAACGGTTAATTTACATAGACTCCAGCAGGCAGGAATCTGAGCTTTAAAACCACTGACAAAAATTTTTCTCCTGCAATGTAATCTAGGACCATGTTAATAAAACCCTTCACTATTTTGCTTTTTGTTATCTTTGGGATTGCGACCGGTGTGCACTGTATTGAGAAGCAATGCGTTGTACAACCCTCTAACCCTCAAAAGGTTAACAGTCATACACATTACACCGCTGTTTCACTACTTAATGACATGCCTAGATATGCATTTTTAAGGTTTTCACAATGTGACTGATCATACATTCATTGGGAAAGGCTGGTTTAATAGCTGGCATCAAAAAGCACACCTCATTCTTGTTACCGCCAGTAGCTCATTTGTAAAGTGCTGCTTGGCCCTTCAGTGCCAGTTAGCTAGATCTGCAGTACTCTTCAGACTAGTAATTTTTTTTTTTTTTTTTTTTTTTTTTTTTTTACCAAAAATGCCTCCTAAGTACCAGTAACTCACTTAGTGATGGAAGGAATCAGGGAATCTTTATCAGCTAGGATTGCCGTCCTGATAAATATTTTTTTTTTAAAAAGGCCAAGAGCCTGTAATGTTGGCTTTAAATAACATTTTTATTTAACCATGTTTTACATTATATTTTTGATTTGACTGAATGAGCTTAGCATGCTTGATCACTTTTTTTTTTAAAATCAGGTGTACTTATCAGCCAAAATAAGTTATTTAACTTGATACATTTAAAGGGACACTAATGTCCAATAATAACTACTACTTGAACAGCCCATTACACGGGCCACAGTGTCACAGCCACCCGGTCGCAGGGCAGTCACGCGCAGTAGAGACTGCCCGCGCCACGGCTGTATCAGCCACGGCGCGGGCAGTCTCTACTGCGCATGACTGCAGCACGCGCAGCAGTGTCTACTGCGCATGTTGCGGCGTTACACGCGCTTTAGCGAAATTATATAGGATGTTGTAGATTAAAAACATATATATATTTGGTGCAAAACCCTTTATGGTTTGAGAGGTGTTCGCATCTAAAGTCCTCCCTCTCCTGATGTCAGCTGTAAACCAGACACACTTTATAGACCTTTCCAATGAAGTAATTCTTTTTCAAGATCGCCATTTCAGCTCTGCTAAAGAGCTGCCGGCAGGTCCTGGGACCAGGATCTCCTGCTGTCAGAAGAGGAGGGAGGGGGGAACTTTAGATGTGAATATCTCTCAAACCATAGATGTTTGAGAGATGGGATTTGTGCCACATAATTTATTTTTAAATCTACAAAACAACAAAATTATTGGACATTAGTGTCCCTTTAAATGTGCTTCAAGTGCTTGACCTTTTAAATGTGCAAAGGTATTGACAAATTATTTTCTCTTAATTCATTGGGGGGGGGGGGGGAGTCATGGAAAAAACAAACAAGTAGTTTTCCTTGGTGTTTGTGGATGAATGGGAAAAGGGTCCCATAATCTTACACTGAGGGGGCTTCAACTGTTGAAACTAATGCCCAGTGGATTTCCCAGTGACTTCATATCTTCTAGATGTAGATGTTCTATAACTCCAGTCAAACTCAGTCAGCTATTGGACAGCTGAGGGTGATGGGAATTGTAGTCCAATAACATTTGCAGGCTGCAATTTGATTACATATAGTAATAAGTTATGTTGTTCTGTATGCATGAAAAACCCAGATCATATATTTTATATTAATATATTATACTTCCCATATAAGCATATAATCATATTTATCAAATGAGTCCAAAATGCCACGATTTCCCAGCATACAGTGCTTTCACAGCAGCCATGGATTTTGGGTAGCGAAATGTAAATATAGTGCTCAGTGTATCGTTTTTTTACTTTTTTCATCTATTACACTTTGGGCCATATGTTCAAAGGGATAACAGCAAAAAAAATGTTGCATGAAAGACAAAGTTAAGTAATTGTATGCATGAACGACATTTTCTATAGAGTATACGACATAAAACTAGTAACGTCTGTTGTGTACAACACAACTCCAGAACTGCCGGGCAAAGGGGCATGGCTAAACTATTCTCCAGTGTCGTATAGAGGAAAAGAAAATTTGTCATATATATTATATATATATATATATATATATATATATATATATATATATATATATATATATATATATATATATATATATATATATATACAAAAAAAATGTCTTGAAAAATACAAAATTTGTACGTTAAAGGATTATTAATGTTTCACAAAAACTGCAGCTACAATTAATCTTCATAGTATTTGATCCATTGAGAGTGTTATTTCAATACTGTCAGAGTTGTAGTTCAAGATTAATTGAATGATAAAGTATCCCCCTCCCGCCCCTTTTACATAGTGTAAGCCACCTCCCCTCAGATGTGGAATCTGCTCTTGAGACCAGACAGCTCACAGCAAGGGACAATCTTCTTACTGTGAGCATAAGGAAAACCCTGCCCCCCTTGACAGGTTATTCAGGTTTTTCCCTTATGCTCACTGAAGATTGTCCCTCTCTGCATCCACCGGGACACCACCTTGCTGCTCTGAGGTGAGGAGTGGGATACTTTATCATTCAAATACTCTTGAACTACAACTCTGACAGTACTGAAATAACGCACTGTCCTTTGCCCAAATATTATGAAGTTTAATTGGAGCTGCTTTTATTGTGAAACATTACTATCCCTTTAAGAAAAAAGTGGAGGGAATGTGAAGTTCTGAATGTGAGACTTGTGACTTTAGTTAAGACATTTTTGTCATTAAGCAAGACATTTTTGTCGTTACATACAACATTTTTGTCGTTACATACAACAATTTCGGTAAGGACAAATGACATATTTCTGATCACAACCGACACTCTCTGAAAATATTAATGAGCCCAACGACACTGTACTTTGAAAAGTCGCTACAAAGACAAAAGCTATTTTGCTACTTCTTTGAACATATGGCCCTTTGAGTGCAGGAGGGATGCACAATTCTAGTCAGACCAATATTTTTAAAATCAGGCGATAGCCATTTCCATGTTCTATGGACTTTTAAAGGGATAGTAATACTTAAAATATAAAAAAAAAATATATGCTGTAGGGATTGTCCCCCTGAGTAAAACAAGAGTACTCCCACTGCTGAAAGGTGTTTCATTTTCAAAGTTGACTTTTTTAGGTGCAATATCACAGTGACCTAAAATTGTACAGTGGCGCTGTTGCTACACCATCCTATGGAGATTTATGGTCCCGGGACTAGAGCTGTCCATAGGATCGTGTAGCAACAGTGCCACTCTACAATTTCAGGCCACTGTGATATTGCTCCTAAAAAATTCAAGTTTGAGCTGTTATAACTTGTTAATAAAATATCTCTCAGCAGTGGGAGTACCCTTGTTTTACTCAGGGGGATAAACCCTACAACATATTTTTTTTTACATTTTAAAGTATTACTATCCCTTTAAATAGCTGCAATCTGCGAAAATGCAAAGTAACTTTATTTTAGTGAAAACGAGAACGTTTAGCCCCTTGAATGCAAGAGAAACAGCACAGTAGCCAACATCCATGTGGTTAAAGAAGCACACGAATTCCATTTGCCCAACGGTTTTATTGCCTTTTTAAGAAAAAAGTTTTTTTTGTAAAATATAAATACAAAGGCAGGTGGTTTACTTACAAAGTTTAAACACATATCTCAAAACATTGCACACACACATCTCAGGAAATTATTTTTTTAGTTTATACACAGTTTAACTTTTTTAAGGACTGGAGGGGATCCGTGCAAGGCATGGCTCTGCCCTGTATTACACTCCTCTATGGACCTTAAAGAGTTAAGTCAATCTCAGCACTTTATGTTACAGACTTTATATTTTACAAGGAAAAAAAATAGTTCAAGGTCTTTTTTGTTTTTTTTCTCTTTTGTTTTTTTTTTTTTAAATTAGAGCATAAAATTTTTGAACATATGTATATATTTATATATGTATAGAGATGCATGTGTGTGTGTATAGGTACGTGTGATCTACATATAAAATCACACATACATATGCACACACACATACACACACACTCGTGAAAACTAACATTTCTGAACTTTTAAATTAGAATACAAAAATGCAAACACATTTCTAATGATATATATAGATATATATTTTTTTCTTTTATATTACAAAAAAAAATCTGGATTACATCCAATATTTCCTACCCAAAAAATGGGTAATTTTGTAAACATAAAAAACATCATGAAGTGCTTGTAGTTGATCCGCTACTGAATTCAATACAAATTATAAAGTATCTCTTGTGCATTCAGTGCTTTGCAAAAGTCAGTGGGCCATAAGTGGTGCGGTCCTGCAGAAACCAACTGCACTGCACTGAAACAAAATTCCCATTTATTTAACCCTCTGAATGCCAGAGAGGCAACCAGTGCAATGTGCTGGTTACTTCTCTGGCACTCAAAATGTTAAAATGGACTTTTAATACCTTGAATGCAAAAGGGGCTTGAAAAAGCAATTGTAGTAATGTGTTAAGACCTCCGATGTTCGAGGAGTTAAAAGCCCTATTTAACCCTTTGAGTGCTAAGCAATGTGTTGCGTACCCCTCTGGCACCCAAAGGGTTAAAATCAATAAGAATTTATCTTTGCGCCCTACAGCGCAGTTGGTTCGATATGGAATTACTCCACTTTGCTTCTCCCCAAAAGGCCCAAATTATTAAAAAAAAAATAAAAAAAAAATAATAATAATAAAATAAAGTGTTATAAGGAAGAACAAATATGCTATTCCTCAAAACAACTGTGCACCAAATGTTTAGGTATAGTCAGGTCTGTATAAATCTATTTAGGGTTTCCCAGAAAATGTCCCATTTTATCATATAATTTAATTTAGCTTTTACACTGGAACATATATTATAGTGTTTTCTCTTTATTACATATATTCACAAATAAAGGGCCAGTATTACATTACACCTTAGGCCATATACACCAAAGGAAAGACAAGTATTTTTTGGAGTAAACCAATGGTACCAGAGCGGAATAAAATATAAATCAAAATTTCCCCTTCGATTTAAATAGAGCTTTTTTTTTAACCCCTTGAATGCTAGAGATATCTCCAGTGGAGTTAAAGGACCCATTTAAACCTTTGAGTGCCAGAGAGGTGTCCAACATATACTCTGGCACTGAAAAGGTTCAATCAATGAGGAAGAATATTTATCATCTATGGTGTAGTAGATTTGCTCAGATTTACACCATTTTCCTTTGGTGCATGAGGGTCCGTGTGTGTGTGTGTGGGAGGGGGTAGAGAGAACTGGTTATTTAACAGCCCGCATACAAAGTGTCTTCGCCAGGATCTAGCCATTCGATCGAAGACCCCAGCAACGTTTGAAGTTCATTGGTAAATTCGACTAGTTCCAGCTTTTCCTTGCTGTCTGCACTGAAACATTCCAGGTCTTCCTGGGAAGAAAATAGCTGACTTAACGACACTTGTTTGTAGAATTCCGCTTCTGTAATGCTGACGATTTCAAGGTGAGGATGCTCAGAAGTAAAGACTTCCAACGGCATATTCAGCCTCTTTGTCACGTCGGAAAGCAGCAACCAATTCCTTGGACTGTAGGAGGAAGGGAGAGCAATCATGATTTAATAAGGATGTTGTGAGACTGCAGAAGGCTGCATTCAGTCTAAAGTGGCTCTTGCACAGACGATGGATTTACTGAAAGCAGAACATTGGAGATTGTTCCATTAAACCTTCACTGATGCAGCTTCTCAGTTAATGAATGTTCTTTAATTCTTAACCCTTTGAATACCAGAGAGTTATCTAATGCAGTGCAACGTGTTAGATACCTCTCTGGCACTCAAACTGTTAAAGGAACAGAAAACATTTTTATTAAAAAAATAGAAGAGTTTTCATTCATAAGTTATTACAGCAGAAAATTATATTTTTTATCAATGGCACCAGCTAGTCTCTAAAAGTTACATTTTTTTATGCATTTATTTATTTTATAATGCAATGTATGGAAGAGCTTGATTCACTGCTCTCTATAATAAGTAATAGGAACAGCACCACCTGGTGACCACAATAGAAAATTGCCATCACAAAAAAAATTGGGCTGCATTAACTTCTGAAAGAACAGTTTCCCAGCAGTGGGTGTACCTTAGCAGTAAGTAAAAACATTTTTCATGAAAAAACAAAAAACTAAAAATGTAAGTTTAACACTCCTTTAAAGACATTGTAACACCTTTGCCAAGAGGTAGCCAATGCAGGCAGTTTTGGCTGAGGGCAGTTGAACATTTCCAGCTGGCTATCTGTATTATCTACTTAGATATAGTGTGGTACAGTAGTTCTGATACCGTTCATCAGTGCATGGGGAATCCTATGTCAGTCTCTCTCAGGTTGCCATAGTGATGGCTGGGCTATGGAGTATTCAAGGCCTTCGCTATCAGCTGCATTCAGCCTCCTGTTAGGCTGATTTTCTAAACAAAGACTGGGTTCTGTTTAGAATATGAAGTGCTTTGAATGTACAAATGAAGGTTGTTAAAAGATACAGGCATTTCTTGGAGTGGGAAACGTGCGTCTCTCCCTCTGCTCAGTGATCAGTTGACTGAGGATAGTTGGTTTAGCTAGGGTGGACAACCTGCAGTCCTCCAACTGTTGTCAGACTGCAACTCCCGTCATCCTCAGTCAGCTGTGGATGGTATGAGTTGTAGTTCAACAACAGCTGGAAGGATTCAAATTTCCCAGAGCAAAAAAGAAAGATCTCTAAATAGGGTCTGAGAAGTGGTACAAGATATCCATTGAGCTGCACTTAATATCGCATTAGCATTAATAGTATTTAAAAAAAATAAATAAAAAAAATGGTCTAAAAAGTGTGATTGCAAACCAAACTGAAGAGCTGCCTGTCGGTCTGCAGACCAGGATCTCCTGCTGTCAGCTTACAGATGACATCAGGAGAAGGGGAGGGAAGAACTTTAGAACGCTTTATCTCTCAAACCATAAAGGTTTGAGCAATAGGAATAGTGCTATGGATTTCTTATTTTATGCACTACAATATTACTTTTGATATCATTAAGACATTACTAACCCTTTAATTTAGCCACAGAAACTAATTTTCCCAATAGTTAGAGTAGGCAATTGCCCAGAGCACCAAACTGTGAGGCCACACCCATATCTGAAATGTGGGTGTGGCCAGAGCAATCACAATGTCTTTACACCAGATTTACAGCCCTTTACTGGCTATTATTTAACCCCTTGGATGCGAAAATGTGTTGGAGATCTCTCTAGCAACCAAGGGGTTAAAGCTTTATAGTTCTTGATTGTAATAGGCCAAAGGTATTTTCTGGGCCAGTAACCAGTGGATGGGACTGGGAGCAGGGTCATGTGAGGATTGGGGGTGTGGTCATGGGCAAAGCTAAGAGCACACAGAGTGTCTCATAGGGGTGACTGGGATGTAAACCCAGCCCTGATTAGCCTGGAAAATTTTATGAAGTAGTGTAATTATTGTATAAAAACAAAACACTCAAGGGAAAAGGCAAGACTAACTCAATAATGCTACTGAGGCCTTGATCTTGGAATCCCAGGAAAACAGGGGGGGATGGAAAACAATGAATAGAAACCAAAAAAGGTCACCAAACAGCTTAACCTTTAAACAGTCTATAATTAACAAATACAACGGTTCTCCATGGCTCAACATGCAGGCTAAATAGATGTGGGGACTCCGATGGACAATGCATTTCGGCTGATCTATTGTACATCTCATTAACACACACTGAGAGGTGGCCGGTTCTATTGAGCGAAAGCTTCATTTGCACCAGCTATATTAATCAACTCCCGAATTGATCATAGATTTATCTGCTGCTAGTTCCAGTTACATCTTAACCCTTTGCATACCAGAGGGGTATCTGATGTAATGTGTTAGATACCCCTCTGGCACACAAAGGGTTAACTCATTATAATTCTGCTTTTTCCAGTATAAATACACTTATCTTCATCAGAGCCGAAAACACAAATAGCCAAAGAGAATCAATTCATTGCCGACTGGGTCCATGGAGGGCAAGCAAGACTCAAATCTCCCAAGCTCCTCCTACTGCAGGGTTCTTACAAAGCCTGTAGTGGGAGGAGTTTGGGGTCATCAAGTCTTGCAAAAATAATCATACTACTTGCATGGACATACTATCCTGTATTAATTACATAGCCACACAGAATTGATTCATAATAACCAATAAGATTATCTACCCAAATTAACTCTTTAAAGACCAGTGGGGTTTAAAGCCAGATTAAGATAAGGGGGGTTTATTATTACTAGGTGTTAGTGTTCAATTAACCCCTTTGATGCTAGACGATGAAACAAGACATCTTTAGAATCCATGGGTTTACAGGAGCAATTACGCTAAAACTCAGTTTGCTCTAATTTGAAGCTGCATGTTATTAACAGAGGAGAAAAAGTTTTCATACTAGAAGGATGGCCACCTGTGGCTCTCCAGCCATAGCTGGACCAAAACTCTCATCATTGGAGGACAGTACTCACAGTCCAACAAGAGCTGGAGAGCCATGCGCTGCCCACCCCTGCAGTAATTACACTGTACTTGTAATTAAATAGTTCATATATGCGTCAATCAATATGAATATACTTATGAATTCTTAATATCCATTTTTTGGGGGCAGATGTAAATAAACAAACATTTTTAAACGTTAACCCCTTGAGGACCAGATGGGTGAGCAATACTCAGTGCATCCCTCTGGTGCTCAATTTGAAGTTAAATTTGAACAAAAAAGTAATAAAAATCCAGCTTACCCTTGAGAGAGGGACACCTGAATGTTGTAGCAGGGCAGGAGAGGACTGTCTGAAAATTCAAACTCAAAGGCATCCAGGTAACCATCTTCTTCATCGTCTGGTCCAGGGGGATTGGCCAGTATGTCAAATCCGCATTCTTCCTTGGAATCTAAGGTAAAAGAAATTCCGTTTTAGTCATACAAGTACCCTTGTTGTTCTGTGATCATCTCTTCACAGGAAAAAAGGAAATATTTGAGCTCAACCCAAATAAGTGACAATATGTCTCAATTCATTTAACATGGAAGTGGTTTCCTGTATATATGTATACCAGCATGCCTCTTGTCTGTCAGACCACAATGACTGGAGGACAGCTCCACATGGCAGCCCCTGATGTAGGGAAAAATGTTTCCTGGAAATGGTGTGCTCTGCCTAAACCCCACAATACTGCCAGGATGTCTTTATTCCAGCAGTTCCTGCCTTTCTTACTGTGTACAGCCAGATCTTCAGAGCCAAGAAGCAGTCATTAGTGCAGCACGCGTCTAGAGGAGCTCAGTCACGCAGTATGCATCTAGAGGTTCTCATTCATGTAGTGCACGTCTAGAGGTGCTCATTCATGTAGTGCACGTCTAGAGGTGCTCATTCATGTAGTGCATGTCTAGAGGTGCTCATTCATGTAGTGCATGTCTAGAGGTGCTCATTCATGTAGTGCATGTCTAGAGGTGCTCATTCATGTAGTGCATGTCTAGAGGTGCTCATTAGTGCAGTGTGCATCTAGAGGTGCTCATTCATGTAGTGCATGTCTAGAGGTGCTCATTCATGTAGTGCACATCTAGAGGTGCTCATTCATGTAGTGCATGTCTAGAGGTGCTCATTCATGTAGTGCACGTCTACAGGTGCTCATTAGTGCAGTGTGCATCTAGAGGTGCTCATTCATGTAGTGCACGTCTAGAGGTGCTCATTAGTGCAGTGTGCATCTAGAGGTGCTCATTAGTGCAGTGTGCATCTAGAGGTGCTCATTCATGTAGTGCGCATCTAGAGGTGCTCATTAGTGCAGTGCGCATCTAGAGGTGCTCATTAGTGCAGTGTGCATCTAGAGGTGCTCATTCATGTAGTGCACGTCTAGAGGTGCTCATTCATGTAGTGCACGTCTAGAGGTGCTCATTAGTGCAGTGTGCATCTAGAGGTGCTCATTCATGTAGTGCACGTCTAGAGGTGCTCATTAGTGCACATCTAGAGGTGCTCATTAGTGCAGTGTGCATCTAGAGGTGCTCATTCATGTAGTGCACGTCTAGAGGTGCTCATTAGTGCACATCTAGAGGTGCTCATTAGTGCAGTGTGCATCTAGAGGTGCTCATTCATGTAGTGCACATCTAGAGGTGCTCATTAGTGCAGTGTGCATCTAGAGGTGCTCATTCATGTAGTGCACATCTAGAGGTGACTGTAGCACATTTCACTCTACTACAGGTCATCAGTCTTTCATGAAGACTAATGACATTTATCTACCCTCTAAGGTAAATACTGAATGCAGTGCTACTATGTCTTTCACAGATAGCACTGCCTTACAATTGCACCATCTGTTCTCATGCATACACTTTCATAACCTAGTATCTTAGGGGTTAGTGAGAACTAGGATAGGAGTGGAAGAACATAACCTCCTATGAGTCTCAGTATAGGATTCTAGAGGGGAAGGCTCATGGCCATCTCTGAATTAAACATACTACTATATTAAGAGTCTCAGCATCTGGGCCCTGTTATAAATTTCCTTACTCACTTTTTTTTTTCCCGGGTGACAAATTTAAGGTCAGATTTTGTCTATCCTGAGCAGTGATGAGAAACATGTGGTTGTCCAGCTGTAGCTGGATTACAACTTCCATCATCTTCAGACAATGAAAAAATAAAAGTAATCCTCAAACATAACAACTGCACCATTATATACGGAAAATAAATTATTATTTATATAATATATATATATTTATTTATTTTTGCAATTATTATGCCCTCTTTTTGCCAGTGGTCTTTTAACCCTTTGATTCAGCGGTTCTCAACCATTTTTGTTCAGGGCACCCCTAATACGCAATTCAGATTCTTTTGGGCACCCCTAACATTTTATGTCAATTGTGAAAGCCATTACAAAGGGTACAGATAAGTAATTTATAGTTATTCCTAGGTCTCACAATCAGAATAATAAAAACAACACATATTGTGCATAAACATTTCCAAAAATATGCATTTAAAACTCAAAATTCACATTTTTTTAAATCAAAAGTTATAAAAAAACAAGGGACACCCTAACTGGAGGTATGTGGCACACCAAAGTGCCATGGCATCCTGGATGAGAATCACTGCTTTAAATGCTAGAGGGGAGTGAAATGCATACACTCCTGTCACTAAAAGGGTTAAAGCAGGGATGTTCAATTGTTGGACTTCCAGATGCTGGGGACTAAAATACCCATCATCCCCATGAAGGGAGTTGTAGTCCCCATTAGCTTTAGTTCCCAGAACTGTCCAGCCCTGGGTTAGAAGTATCTAAACGTATCCATCAGATTTCACATATCTGGTGACAAATGAAGATAGATTAACAACTAAAATGACAATTACAAAAATACTACATTGGGTAGTAGGACCAGAGGTGTGCAACACATTACTTCACAATGCTTTGCACACCCCTCTAGTCCTTAAGGGGTTAATCTCTCCTTTTTTATGCTAACAAAAGAGGTCAAAAAAATAAACTCACCGCATACAGAGCTGCCATAGAAATCCCAGGACAATCCCGGGTCATCGGGGCTTCGCCCTTGCAGGTCAGTTAAATATTCTAGAGGAACAAAGAACAAACAAAACAAAAAAACAACCTGATCAGAAGAATAACAGCCAGATGGATGTGACATTTTTCTTCATTATAATTACAGCACAGCTTCTGGCATCTCCCCTTCCCCCTTGCCTTCTTAAAGTCCCATTTCCCCATCTAAAGCCGCGGAGAAGAAATGCAGTAATTGGAGATCTAACATTTGTATCTGCATGGAAAATCATGCTTACAGACAAACTTTTCCCATTGATCTCTAGAAAGGGATTTTATGATACCAGTCATCTCACTTGTCATTGGCTGTCACAAAAGAATGCACCAAACAAAAGGCATATCATGCCCATGCAGGGCATTTACTTGTCAATCTAATGAGACTTATCAACTAAAAACAATGTGGTAGATTTTGAAAGCGCGTTGAATTGCCCATTTCCCTGTCACTCAAAGTCTTGTCAAGGAGTAGGGGATGTAATGCACGGTTAAAAGGGAAGTGTCTGCACAGCATATCTTAATTATCAGAATCTACACCTCTAAATAAATACAAATATATTTTTGAATAGAAAAGTGACCAACACAACATATAGGTGATTTTGATAGTGCTATCAAAAAGACCTATTATTTTCGTGATAGTGTACCTTTAAGACGTGATTTGCAGTTTTCACAGTTACCAAATACTCTTATGGGTTAAGCCATCCACCTCAATATGTGCTCATTAACCCCTTAGGGCTAGTGACTTTTCTAAAAGGCGTGTAAAAAGGGTGTGTTTCGTGCACCAGTGATATAGTTTATCATTTTTAATTACAATAGCATACAGTTTAGCTCCCAATAAGCAATTTAACATTCAATCTCCAAAAAGAAGCAGATCTTCCCTGTGTAGGGTGGAAATGAGTTTCATGACTCAGCTAGATTTTTAGGTTATAAATTAGCACCATTACTAATTATTGTAGCAGAAATCCTGCTTAGTTATGTTAGCAAGGGGAGGCCAAAATCTGTGGCTCTCCAGATGTTGTAATGCTACAACTCCTATCGTCCTCAGTCAGTTGGATGATGGGAGTTTTAGTAAGAAAACAGCTGAAGAGCCACAGTTTGCAACCTCCCTGTGCTAAATTTGTTTTGGTTGCAGGCCTCACATAAGGAGCCTACTAATCAGCATCTCTAACACTGTATAGACCAAACAACTGAGCATTTGACAGAAAGGGCACAACAGACATTACAAGGCAGATAAGGAGCTATTAAACCAGGGAGGTTAAACCAGGTTTCTATCCAGTCGCTAGAATTCCTCATTATGCGACAGCTAAGATCACATACGTTCGCTGCCTAATTTAGCTGTCTTTAGCTAGGAAGAAGAAGAAAAAAAATTGCAGTCACATCTGCACAGTGAGGCTGCCAGCAGCTGTCTCCTGCTGTCTTCTAATCGGAAAATGCCCTTGATAAGCTTGAATGTGCGTGTACTTGTAAGTTGGTGTGGGGGGGAAGAGGAAGGGGAGTTAATATTGATCTAGTATCTGCTAATGAAAAAATGCAGACGTTGCTCCCACGGCCTTCTTTCAGTGACTATACATGGCAGATAAAATCATGGATTGCAGGGTTTCAAGATATGTTCTAGCAGTTACAGATGCACAAACACCATCATGGCAGGAAATGTGCAGTGGCTGAAAATAAATTTTAAACAAAATGGAATAACAATTTTTTATATGAAAGAGTGGTGTTATAATCACTGCAATATAGGAGAGTTTCAGGTATGACCAAAAATATAAAGTCTAAGGAGCCAGTCAAAGGGTTTACTTAATTTAGTATAGCTGTGTTAGTTCAATGGTGTAGATGTCAAATGAGTACCACAGTATGTAATAATACTTTTTTACTGGACTAATGTTGAATTTTAAGGACAGCTTTCGAAAGCAACAGTCTCCATTTATCGAGACAAAAGCACACTAAATATGAAAATGAAACACCCTATTTAAATGCTTGGCTTAAGAAAACAGATAAGCTACGAATCATGTATCTTACGATGAAACTGGTGGAAAGGCTATTTGCCTATTAAACAGTGGGACTAAATGAGCACTAACCTAGTACTTATTTCATTATCAATATGCAGACTTCCACATAGGGTTGCCACCTTTTCTTCAGAAAAATACCGGCCATGGCATTCCCTCCATAGATTTAACATTGGACAGAAGCCAATTTTTTACCGGCCTGCCAGTAAAATACCGGCTGGGTGGCAACCCTACTTCCACAACATAATCTCTATGATGAGTTAGTGAGAGAGATTGTAAAGCAGATGTATATCAGTTTACTGCTATAACTTGTCACAAAAGAGAGATGTAATTACAAGAATTGGGGCAATTCTGGAATAAACCAAGTGTAATATAGGGGTCAAAAAAATTCCAACATGACTTAAAATGGAAAAGTGAGATCTCCAATGTAATGCAAAGTAATGCTCCAGTGACCCTTCTACTATTCAAAGGGTTATAAGCCCCATTTAAATCAATGTATATTTTTATTTATCCCTTATGGTGCAGTTGGTTTACTCCAGTTATTCTTAGCAAATTACCCCATTTCCAGTCTTTTTCACTGAACCCTTTGAGTGCCAGAGATTTATCCAAATCTCTCTAGCACTCAAAGGGCTAACCAAAAGAAATTCAGACACGGAGTTCAACCCAGAGTTTCAGAACCTGTGACTCTCCAGCTTTTGTTGGACAACTCCCATACCTTCTGCTGGGGATGGATATTTATATATATATATACATATACACACACACACACACACACACACACACACACACCCCTCGACTGGCTCCTAAATCCCATAGTTGTCTACTAAAAATTCTGTTTGGCTCCAAATGTCCACTCCTTGCTGAGGCATAATTGGAAAAAGGTGTTGTTAATAAAAGGCTAGCTGTGCGTGATGGCAGCCAATGGAGGATGAGATTATAATGGGTTACAATGCTTTACTTATTGACTGCTGGCTTCATAACAACACTGCAGCTCACAGAAATCAGACTTCTACCACTGCTGCACTGATCAAACCAGGCTCTAATATCTTCACTCCCAACCGATTAGTGTTTCACACCTTGCTTATCAGAGGAATCCAAACATCAAACTGAGCACCCCCCCCCCCTTTATTTTGCACCACAAACACCTCCAAATTCTAAAGTTATAACATTTTCTTGGCATAACCTCTCACTATAAAAACCTCTCCAAGCGTAAGAGAGAACAACTATTGTCATCTGCCAAGGTAGATTTTCAGACAAACCTCACTTCACACATTATAATCACACATTGATCATTACCCAGGCTCGATCACAGCCTAGCAGCAGTCAAGCAAAACAATGTGCGTGTGTTTTGAGTGTGGTTTATACTTCATTTAAACCTTAACCGTTTGAGTGCCAAAGGGGTACTTTGCATTGCAATGTGTTGCGTACTCCTCTGGCACTCAAAGGGTTAAAGTGTAACTACCACTCATTTTAAACTTTGTGGTAAATAATTACCCATCTGGTGATTAGTTGCTCAGTAGTGCTAGTCACCAGAATAATTACCTGGTTAATGAGAATTATACCCTGCTCTGGGACTGACAGGCAGTAAAGAGCACAGACATCTTGCCATAGTGACGTCTGCACACCTGCTCTGTCAGTCTCAGCCAGCTTTAGGAAGCGTTGCTGGGAGCTTTTCAGCTCCAAAAGGGAGTGACAGCGAACGTGTGCAGACATCACTATGGAAAGATGTCTGCACTCTTTACTGCCTGTCAGCCCCAGAGCAGGGTATAATTCTCATTAACTAGGTAATTATTCTGTCGACTAGCGCTACTGAGCAGATAGTCACCAGATGGGTAATTATTTGCCACAAAGTTTAAAATGGGTGATAGTTCCTCTTTAACTGGCCAGAGGGGTGTGCAACACTTTACATATGAAAGCTTTGCCCACCTCTCCACCAAAACCTCAACTGACATGCAAAATAAATAATAACAAAGAAAACAAAAGTAAAAAAAGTTACCGGTTAAGAAGGTTTCCATCGCTTCGCTGTGTGTCATTTTTGCAATTGTTCTACCGGAGTATGTTGCCAGTGTAGGGTCAGCTCCATAAGATAGCAATAACCGCACAATTTCTAAGTGGTCATTTTCCACTGCGTCATGGATTGGCCTGAGTAAAAGAAGAGGGAAAAAAAAGTGAATTATGCAGTTTAGTGAACAGAAACTCCTATTCTGAAATATTACTAATGAATGTGCAGGTGTGAAGAAATCCTAGTCATGTTTTTAGGGATGCTCGAATATTAAAACAAATTCCTACCAGTTTACTACAGGAATAGGCCACCTTTGATTCTCCAACTGTTTATGACTTAGGGCGAGATGTTCAGAAAGTGGGGGTAACTGAAATTGTCTGTTATCAGAATAAAAAAGTTCTTATGCCATGATCCGTCAGTTCTCAGACATGTTTCTGTCATTTTTTGCATCCGATTCCGCCATCTCCGTCAAAGGGAAAAAGCCTTGAAAGTGGGTGTGGTTTAATCTTCCGTCATAATGTAAGGTATTTAAAAAAAAAAAAATTCGTTTGAACGTCACTTTTTTGTCTGATTAACGTTGTTTGTTCCCGACATAATAAAAATGGTCTAAACTTAGAGAAGGAAAAAAAAAGTCTTTGTTTCTTTGAAAATTTTCATTTCAAAGACAAAATCAAAGACAATTTTAAAGATCAGAATTTCTAACGGCAATGTACAATGAGATCTTCTTACCGTCATTTTTAATTCTTTAGATGAATGTTCAAACTTAACGGATTTACTTCTGAAAATATTTTCCTTCTTTTGCCACCAACTCATGATCCGACAATTTTTTCATTATGATGACTTTCTGAACATCTCTCCCTAAATCTCCCATAATCCCCAACCAGCCAACAGCTGGGTGAGGAGATTTGTAGTCTCCAACAGCCGGAGAACTAAAAGTTTGCCAACCCCATATCTCGTACCTGCAAAAAGAAGCCTACTAACCTGGTACCATCCTGAGCGCTGCAGTTCACATCAGCCCCATGTTCCAGGAGGTGTCTGACAATGCATAACCAGCCTCTAGCGCAGGCTTCATGCAGTGCACAGTAGCCAGCGTTATCCCGGTGGTTCACATCACATGACTTGCTTTCCAAGCAATATAGGACAACTTCCTGAATAGGAAACAGAGAAAGCAGTGTTCAAATGTCTATGTACAAACTTAGGGAAACTACACAAATGCAGAAGGAATATTGAAACACTGTCCCTTTTACTGGAATAACTCTTTTTCCCATAATCATAAACTGCATGAGCTGCAGTTATTTTAATGCTCATAAGTACTTTGCACCTAAGCATCATTTGATAAAATGCCTTGATGAATAAGCATTTGCAAAAAGATCAATATTGTACTGTGAGTACAAGTGCTGTAGAACAGATCGTTTGTGAACAACGGTGATGCGTTTAACCCCTTAGCAGACAACAGTGTCTCCAATTCATTGTGAATCAATCCAATGGGGATGTTGCAGGCAAAGCATTTTTATACTTAATGATGTATTGATGTCAGAGAAAGGGACAGGAAGAGTATATTCAACAGTTTCTTTCTACATCAGGAGTAAGCAACCTTTTCTCACCATCTGCTGTGAAAGAGGACTCCCATCATCCTATATTATAATTTGCTAGGATGTTGTCAGAAGCATCATGCACAGTAGAGACTGCTGCACGCGATGCAGTCATGCGCAGTAGAGGCTGCCCGAACGCGCCACGGCTGATACGGAGCAGGGCGCTCCGAATTCAGACCAGAGTCCTCTCTGTGCACCTTCTATGCACTGCTTGATCCCAGAAAGGTGCGCAGAGAGGACTACGGTCTGAATTCGGAGCGCCCTGCTCAGTATCAGCTGCGGCGTGTTTGGGCAGTCAGAACTGCGCATGACTGCAGTGCCGCCAGTGAGAAGAGAGGCTCCGGCCACCAGCCGAGGTTGAAGGCTGGCACTGTGGCCCATGTACACGGGCTTTAAAACTAGTTCCCAATAAGCCAAAGGCCTATCCCAGCATTGCTACCCGGTAACAAGAAGATAATTTTACAGCATGTGTGCACGTCTCCCCATTTCCTTTTTAGGTGTTGGTGATTCTTTAACCAGAGGGGTATGCAATGCATTTGGAAGCAACATGGTGCACAGTCCTGTGGTCCTTAAAAGGTGAAATCACTGGTGTTGTAAGAGCCAGAAGTGACTCTTACTTTTCCAAGTGACTTATTTATGAAGTGCTACGCAGCACTACAGGATCAGTTAATGGGACCAGAGGTCCTGTTCTGGTTAGCAACCTATCCGAAATCGGATGTTTTTCACCAATAGATTTAAACACAGAGGAAAGAATCACAACTTAACCCTTTAAGTGCCAGAGGGGTACACAATATATTGCAAAGCAATGCTTTGTGCATCCCTCTGGCGCTCAGAGTGTTAATGATTAATGGAGACACAGGTGTTATTAAGCCCCTGCTTCAGGAGAAAATATGGGGATATTTTTTTCAGCAATTGCGGATGGCTTGATAAAACATTTAATAAGGATTCTGTGCTCAGCTTTTATTATCTTCAAATTGGTGGTTTTAGGTATTAATTCCACCCCCCACACACACACACAAAAAAAAAGTCATATTCTTTCCTGCATTGATAGTCATTGGAGATCGCTCTACCCACGATTTTAAAACCAATGGGAATCTGTATTTGTTACTTATGGTGCAGCTGATTTGCCACTGAATTGTTACCTCCATTTTTGTCTTTC
The DNA here is from genome assembly GCA_037306005.1 of Rhinophrynus dorsalis. NCBI lineage: Eukaryota > Metazoa > Chordata > Amphibia > Anura > Rhinophrynidae > Rhinophrynus > Rhinophrynus dorsalis. Next base: position 159,857,011 of record CM074719.1, read on the forward strand.
TCCATATGGCCCTGTGTGACCAGATTTGCAAAAATACACATGATGTCCACCTGCGCTAGGCTTCATACTATTTCCAGGGACAGCTGGGTCATTTTAGCCGCTTTAGTGCCAGCTGCCCTTTTTATAAACCACTAACCCTTTGCGTACCAGAGGGTTGTGCAATGCATTACACACTCCTCTGGCACTCAGAGTTAAAAATGTATAAAAATTAATATAGCTCCCATTTATCGTTCTCCTCTTGCAGAGCTATTTTTAATCTAGTAAAGCCCTAAAATGAATTCATTTCTCTGCATAAATGTTAACCCTTTGAGTGCCAGATGATTATCAGACACGCCCCCTGGCACTGAAAAGGGTTAACCCTGGCATTCAATGAAGGGGTTAATCATTTTGCTCCTAGAAAACATACACTGTCTGCTCAATGCACTTATCTCTTGCAGTAAAAGGGTTTAAAAACTGCAGATCACCACCCGACACACACACACACTTTCTGCTGAAAAAAACCACTGCTTTAGATATAAGGCAGCGAGAGATAAAGGCCTTTTCACATGTGTGCTTGGAGACAGACTTGAATCGCTTGTGGCAAGCAGTTTGCAGAAGAGCACAGAAGCAGCTGCAGCCAAGCTGGGTGATTTGCATGCATGCCAAAACGATATCCAGGCTGCACATAAAGGGTATTGCCATTTCTGAGAAACTCTCAGATCCAGGAAAGCGGCTCGGCCGATCTATAAAGGTTAAGGAGAATGCTCAGAGACATTCTGCATGTTGATTCACTGCCTGGTGCTGTTGCTTGTTATTAGTCATCAGGCAGGAGGGAGTGCTTGAGGAACGACTCCAGAGCGTTTATTCTTTCGGATTCAACATCAAGCCAGGGAGAGCACGTTAATCTGTGGTCTAGGCACCCCTGAACCTGAGAGTTGGTAGCTAGGATACAGCATGAAGCCTTTTTCAATCTATTCAGAATGCACGTATCAATCCCAAGTCAGAAGAAGCAACAAGCTAATAAAACTTTTGTCCCAGTAAGGGAAACAGATACTTGTGTTTCACATGTCAGGATCAGAAGCAGATATAAGCATGTCAGCAACATGGAGATCAATTTTCTCATGCACAGGAAGCTGAGCAAGTGTAAGCTTCAAGAGTCCTACATCTCATATGTAACCGCATAAGCAACTATGGTCCATGAGCATAAATAGAAAGTGGAGCAATTTAGGGGAATAGCTAAAGCAACAATGTCTACTGATTTTAAAAGGGAATTATACCATAGAAAGAAGTGGCTCTTAATTTGTTTAACCCTAAAGTCTGTCCAATCCAGAGGGGGCAACCTTTAAGGACCATGGTGTTTTTTTGTGTTGCAATGAATTCTGGGATGGCAGAGCGGTGTGCAGCCAATCTGCCATCCCAGAATTCCATGATGTGCCAGAACCATCACTGGTCCTTAGCAAAAATCCAATGGTGACAGTTCTGGCACGTCACCGGTCCTTACCCCTTAATGACAGAGTGCCGTGCTATGACTGACACTTGGTTTTTTAATTAAGGACCGGTGACAGTCATAGCACGTCATGTAAATTTTCCTTCTGTGAGCGCTGTAAGTAAAAACAGGGAGTGAAATTGACCACTCCAAGACATGGAGCGGACTCTCTCACTCACCAGTGCGGTGTGCTGGTACGTATCACAGGGCATGTGTAACGGCGCATCAGAACCTTCAAAGTGGTCCCTAAGGGAAGGTTATGTCCCAGAACCATGGACATTAAGGGGTTAAAGGTGTTAATCTAAATTATGGTTGGATTGCACTGAAGATACATTGGGTTATATAGACAGAGTATATAGGAGCATTTGTAGTTAAACCATTGAAAAACTGATCACCTCCAAGTAAATACCACCCACAGATTATCAGGTTATTCATATATTACAATTATATCTGCATTTTTCCGTATATCGTGATCTCTGTAGGTCCCATCTTCTCACAACAAACAATGGGCTTCAACAGATCTGAATGACTCATATAGGTAATTAGTCTTTATCAGACTGTAAAAAGAATCAGCAGTGGACTACAAGAAAGGATAAAAACACCCAAAACTGTATAGAGGTATAATGGACTGCTGTTTGGCCTACGTTTGTCCTTCAGCTAAACCTTTGCGTTGCAATGCATTAGATACCTCGCTGGTGCTCTATGGGTTAAACAAATTAAGCCACGTATTCCTAAGATACATTTCCCCTTTGAATGGGATGTTAAAGTCCATGAATGCTAAAGAGGTCTCCAAAAGAGACAAAACATTAGATAATTACCAGTCACTTAAAAGGGGATTTTTTTACCCCCATAAATACTGGAGAGGTTTCCAATGCATTACAAACAGTGCATTAACAGTCACTAGAGGATTCAAAGGTGAAAAGCCCCATTGAGATCAATATGAATTTTTACTACACCATGTATGGTGCAGTTGCTTTGTCCCGGAATGACCACTTCTCCTATATGCATGTGACCCTTAGACAAGATGGGATTTCCTCTGCTCATTCACAGAAACTTTAATTTACCAATTTACATTTTCATTGTGGTGATACAAGAGGAATGGAGGAAACCCAGAGTGAAATGGAACCATGACATAGCGGTAGCCATCTACTGTACCACTCTAGGTGAATAAAGAAATAGTCTGATAAGTGGAAATGATACACATCAATATTTCTCCAGAAGAGAAATCCGCCCAAGGCTTTCACAGTAAGGTTTCAGGATGAGAAAGGAGAAATTGAATTGTATTATTATGTTAATGACCCGATTAACCCTTTTGCTGCACAGTACGTAGGCACCCCTCTCTGGCACTCAAAGGGTTAAAAATGGTTGTCACTGGGGAAAAACCCATATGTTCATTACTAAGAACTTGGGTGTTTGCACAGAATGTGTGAAATGAAAGTGTTATGGGCTCATGTAATGTACAGATTTAATGCAAAACACCTAAATAATTAGTCATGTGCCATTTAACTGGTTGCATGGACTGGAGACCTCTCTAGCTCACATGGGGTTGAACAGTCAATAACACTTCCTAATAATAAACCTCCATCTTAAAATGAACAGTTTTAAACAGGGCTATTAATCCCATGTATGCCAGGGAGATCTCAAACACGCTGTGCAGACACTTCCAGTCTTAGCCCTTCTTACCTTCACCACTCAGCAATGCTTTGCTCGCTTTCCCTGGCACTGAAAGGGCAACGTGTCAGTGAGTGGGGGAGTTAATGTAGGGCTAAGACAGGAAGTCACTGCATGCCATGTCTTTAGTAGCATAATCTATATAACTCAAATGCTAATTTTCTAAATAAAATATATAGCTAATGCAACATAAAGGTGATTCTGAAAGCTTTAAGGCAATATTGTCTCTTTACAAAAAAGAATGATCTATGATGATAAAAAGGCTTCTAAATCAATAAATAATACTCCTGAGGAGAGGAGGTCTGCATATGCACAGTAAGCTTTTATGTACCAGAGAAGGGGTAACACAGCATACCCCACTGTCTTAAAGGGTTAAATATCTGGCTTTCCAACAAAATGACAAACTAATCTCTGCTCCAACACAAGGAGTCAATAAGTACCTCATATCCAAGCCGTGCTGCTCTCTGTAGAAGTGTCTCCCCAGCATTTTTGTTGACAATTAATCTGCGTGCCTCGGGGGGCATGGGACGACTTGGTGTGGTCTCCTGAATAGTATTAGGCATACTCGGTGTGAGCATTGGAGTCTGCAACACAGGTGTCACCTGCTCCAGAGTTTTGATTGGAGAGTCATCAGCTGTAAGCTCGATGTGCTTTCTGAGCCCCTTCGTGCTGACCTGTCAGTCATCAGGATGATATAAGAGTGAGATGTAAATGCAAAGCCTATGATTACTAGGTAATGATCTTCAATCTATCAAGACTCAAGTAGATCAATGAAAAAGAAAAGCCATATACAAAGTTCAATGGTAATCCGAGCCATGCGTTGGTCCAATAAAACATACCAAATCCACTGTTTTATTTCCCAGACACTTTTGGCAAACAAAGCCAGTGGCTCTCAACTCGTCACATCAAAGAACCTTAACCTTTAAGTTTAAACCTGTGGTTCCCAACACATGCCCACGGGGCCCACTAACAAGCCAGGATTTAAATATTTCCTTGCTAGAACACAGGTGAGTTAGAGGCTAAGTGAGTGTGATTAACTTGAATGTGATCTTCAGAAGGTAAACGGCCCGTTCGTGAGCCCTGAGGGCATGGGATGGATACCACTGGTGTAAACCTTTGAGTGGTAGTGGGGTGTTAAACATTGCAAATCAATGCACTGGGTACTCCAGTAGCACTCAAAGGGTTAAAGGAGCCATTATGCTATATTGTATTAAAACATTTAAAGAAGCGCCTTGAGTGAATCTCTAAATAAGTGGTGTAAATTTATGTATTACTTGAAATTTTATACTAAACGTTACTCATGTGACGATTTTTATTGAAATAAATTATGTGAGCAGCTACTCTTCTAAATAGAAGCAATCTACAAGTTGGTGTTATATGTAAATGCCTGCTGTGTTTTTATATAAATATTTAATAAAAAGAGTGCACATACCATAAGAGAATTTAATGTACACAAAACACTGCGTGTTGCTTTCTAAGCTGCGCACTCCTTACTATCTGGCACTGACATAGAAGAAAATGAAGAGTGCATAGAAAATAGATTGATGTTTGATGGAAACCAGCAAATTGCATAATTTGTAATTGTTCTTAAACGAACATAATAATTTAAAAAATAATCAGTAAATAGACATGTACAAGACCAATAATATATAATTGTACCATGAACAGAATAAGATACCAAAGAAGCAAAAGATCACAGGGAAAATGAATGCACAGGCTCACAAATACAGCTTGGCACGCACAATCCATAACAACAAAATGAATGGCTTCAACATATCTATGGAGATGCAGGAAATATTAGAAATCTATAAGCAGTTGCCCTTTTGGTTGCTCTGCAATGTAGTTAGCACAGAACCAGCTATTAATCCTCTCAGTTGTGAAATGATGCCTGTCGTATAGAAGAATATGCTGCAGGCCTCTCCAGCATAATTCTACAACAGGACTAGTCAACTGTTGGCACTCCAGCTATTTGAAACTACTACAACTCCCATCATTCACAATAGATGGTTGGGTTTGATGGGAGTTGTAGTCTAACAATTGACTGGAGCCCTGTTCTACAGGCATCACAAGTATTAATTTCATTCATTATGTTGGCCACTCTTATCTGTCTGTATTTGCAAGGCAATGGGCTGTCTTCGCAGACATAAGGAAGTTTTCCATCCATTTAAAGATCCCTACATCATTCAGGCTGTTATAAGCCCCAAGTACATGAATATGAATTTCTAGAATTTGTTTTTGTTCCCTGTGGTGCAGCTGGTTTGCTCCTTAATACCTTATCCTCAAATAGAATGATATACTAGGAACAACTGGATCAAATCTGGGGCAAACCAACTGAGCCATGGTGGAAACACCCCCCCCCCCCCCGACTTAAGTGGGCCTTTTAATAGCTTTAATGCTAGAGAGGTCTTCTACATATTGAGAAGAGATCTTTCTAGCATTCACTGAGTTAAAAGCCTTATTTAAAATAAACCAGTGATGAATTTTAACCCTTTGATCACCAACACATTGCATACCCCTCTGGCACTCAAAGGGGTTATTTTTCTCCCTGGGGTGCAGCTGGTTGCCCTGGAATTGCACCCCTTTTAGTTTGTGTATATGGCCCTTAGTAAACAAAGAAAAGACTTGTGTTATGTATGTTTGACAGCATCTGCAGTGGATTGTAGCTTTATTTAATAGCACATGAGAGCTTGTTTTATCTGCTGTCATTCTATTGCATGCCTGTCTTGCATCTCCATAAAGAAAAGCCACTAATGAGCGGATTAGGCAAAAGGGATCGCAGAACGGCCCTTGATAGGCGGATGCTGCACTTTGTTCTTCCTCAGTGGTACAGAGATGCATGCCAAACTTCAGTTTAGCCCTGTGATAACAAGGCTGATTTACTAAGAGGAAGCAAAGCAATTTTGGGACACCCCCCAAATGCACTAGAGGGGACAAACAGAAATTCACATTGATTTAAATGAGGTATTTAACCACATGAATGCTAGACAGGTCTCCAACACATTGCATAGGAGACTTCTCTAGCATTCAAGGGGTTAAAGCTCCATTTGCATCAATGGGATATGGGTATTTTTTTTTTCTATCCCATATGGCGGAGATGGTTTCTTTCAATTCTTGTTAGTAAATTGTCATCAGGGAGTATGATGTAAAGAAAATTGGAGCAACTATGGGGCCAACCGACTGCTTTAGGGGAAAAAAATACAAAATCTCAAGTTAAAAGATGGAGATTGGAGTAATTTTTGTCACCAAAGGTGCTGTTGGTTAGCTACAATGTCCATAGGCTTTAATCTAGAACACATTCTGGGCTTGCAGGCCTTGTGGTGAGGAATCTCTTTTACTCAATTTCATGTTTATCGTCTTTGTGTTTGAGAGGTCTCCAAGGCATTGCAAAGCAATGCACTGGAGACCTCTTGAGCACCAAGGAGTTAAGACTTTCTACCAGCTGTGCTTAAAAAAAAAAAGAAACAAACAATACCTTTTCATCTGTGCTTCCCACATCTATGCTGTCACCTCCAGTCAGTGACAATCCTTTCCGCCTCCTCTCCTGTGGAGTCATGTGCTTTGTCTTGCACTGCCGTTTTCCAGAGGGCTTCTCACATTCCGTGTAATCCTCCGGCAATGATGCGACTTGGAGACCCCCCTCTTCATCTGGGCTCTGCACATATGCCTTGCGGCCGTCTCTGATCTTCAGCTGCTTGGCTGCTAGCCGTGGGGCGGCAGGGGTGGAGTTTGCTTGAACCTGTCGTTTGCCGCTTGGGCAGCCGGATGGAAATCCTTTGGTGTGCGGGGATGCAGGGCTGACTGAATGGGAGATGAGAGGAAAAAGCAAGGGGATGGAGGGAAAAAAGGGGAAGGAAAAGTTAAATGCTGCACAGCTGGAAAACAGACATGAATATGGATTTCTACTGAATAATCCTTCACAAATCTGCTATCCCCATCACATTAATTATTAAACAGCAATTATCTCACTTCCAAAGCATAAATAAATATATATCCGATCCCTACAGGCATAGCAGTACCTTCTTCAGGATTGCTGCTTTTTATGCACTCTGGGCCACTTGTGAATTTGCTTTCAGCTTTCTTCCTGATTGGCTGCTCTTCCTCCCAGGTTCTGACTTTATTTTCAGTCTCTGAAACATCTCGGGTCTCATGTGGCTCTTTCCTGCTTTGTTGGCCCAGCTCCCTTAGATGCTGCAGGTGTCGTTGCTTTTTGGGGTGGAGTCCTGTTAGCTCAATGCACACCTTTAGGTTGGTGACTTCGTTACAATAGGGCTCTTCGGGAGCTTTTGTAGAACTGTCTGTCAGATCTCTCTCAGGCCAGTCATCTAGTGGAAAAATAAGTACATTTAGTACAAAGCAGTATGTTGGGTTTGACATGAGGGCAATAAATGGAGGCATGCAAAAAACAAGTTATCCAATCACTGAAAACGTTAATACATACAAACCCCCCTGAAAAAAAACACATTGACAGCACAAGAAGTTTGCCTTATGGTGTGTGTGATTTATGTTTCATAGTGGACCACCTGAGGTTGCTTCCAGCTGTTGAAGACAAATTCCCATCATCACCAGTGAGCATTTGGTTTTCTACAGATGATGGAATTTGTAGTCCACCATAACTGGAAGTCCTTAGGTTATTGGTTTTCCACACCTTCAAGTGACAGATACCCTCTAGTGCATTACAATGCAATTTGTTGCCAGTCTTTATGCCACAACAATTCATCCACATTTTAATCCTGAAGTCTTCTACTTCAGCAAACAGATATTCAGTGGAGCTGGATTTATATTCAGGGACACCTACCCCCCCCCCCCCCAACACACACACACATTTCCATTCCTCACATGACCCCACCCCTAGCTCCACCTACTGCTACCTCTCACATAAAAAAAGCCAATATACCACAGCATATATAAAAGAGATCTTAACCCTTTGGATGCAACAGATGACACCCATATATTGCAAAGAAATGTATAAAAGACTTATCTAGCATCCATGGAGTTAAGCTGGCCTGTAAAACAGACACATATACTGGTGTCTGGTACATTGGGATGGCACTAACCACACCCACAACTCAGCATGGTTAGTGTGGCCAGTCAAGCTGATGCTGCCCTCACAATATGGCACCCTAGGGGACTGCTTACTCCGCCTAATGGTAATTTCCAGATTGTGTTTAGGAACATTTTAGAAATTAGTTTCAATGCGATTGTTGTATCTTTGTCTCAATTTAGACATTTCAAATGGCTTGGGGAGCGATGTGTCAGCCTAAAGATTAACTCCATGGCAGCTATGTCAGAGGGGAAGAACCAATCAGAAGGCAGTCTGCTATAACAGTATGTCAGAGAGCTAAACTAGCTGTCAGCTTGTTGGGGCAATCATACAATAAATCTTAAAAAAAAAAAAAAAAAAAAAAAAAAAAGGGCACATGGGATGTTCTATGGTCCATATTTATAAAAGCAAACTGGAGTTATCCTGGAGTAAACCAACTGCACCACAGGGGACAAATAAAAAGTTATGTTGAGTTAAACTGGGCTTTTAACCCCTTGAAGGCTAAAGAAGTCTCCAATATATTGCAATGTGACAACTCTAGTAACCAAGAGGTTCATTTTAAAAATATGGTGTGGCTGTCTTGTCCCAGAATTGATCCACAACATGCATATAGCCTAATAGGCTGTAAAGACCCTGGCTTACCAATCTTTATTCTTTTTGCCTTGGCCTCTTCTTGTGATTCCCCCTTGCAGGCTGTGCTGTGCAGGAGTACTTCTGATTCGGGCTCCTCAGGCTGTTTTCTCTTCAGTCCCACACACTGACCTTGACTGAAGTTGTCTGGTGGGAGCTCAGACTTTGAATTAGGAACATCATAGAGAAAAGGCCTCTCCAAGTGACAGTCTTCAGCTGGAGGTTCTTTCTCAGGGTACTTTGGTACATCAGTCAGATCAGTGCTAGTATTCCGCAAATTACCTGGCAAAGTCACAGCATACAATTTATGCAATGTCAATGTTCATAAATAAAAATGATAAATACATATTTTCCTGGTGTGTATTACAAGGGTACTCCCACTGCTGTGAAATATTTAATTCAAAAATTACCACAGCTCAAACTTATATTTATTCTATATCAAACTGCATGTTTCTATTGTGGTCATTAGGTGATGCAGTTGCCATCACTTACTATGGAGACCCATAATCTATGACAGACTCCCCCATCCTATGTAATAATTTGCTAACGTAGGTTTGTCAGAAGCTGTCATGCGCAATACAGACTGCCCGCGCCGCGGCTGATAATGAAGCGGGGCGCTCCGAATTTAGACAGGTGCGCAGAGAGGACTACCGTCTGAATTCGGAGTGCCCCACTCTATCATCCGTGGTACATGCAGTCTGTACGGTGAATGACTGCACCACGGCCATTACTGCCTGGCACTGTGGCCCGTGTATACGTGCTGTTCAACTAATAGAGTATAAGATACATGTACATTTTTGTTGTGATACCTGTCTGGCAAACAGAGAGTTAAAGCGGAACTTTCAGCATAGTAAAGTTGCCCTGCAATAATAAGGCAGGTGGCGACTAGCTTAATAATAGTTCTATTACCTCTTAGAATTACACCATTATAAAGAAATCTTTAATCTTCCGAGACGGACGGCCAGGTTAGTGCAGTCTCAATGGAGACTGGGACTGACAACACAGGCACTCAGACAAAATGTCTGCGCTGATGCCTGGCTTCCGTCTTAGAAGAGTAAGGATTTCTTTAGAAAGGAGTAATTGTAAGTGGTAAGAGAACTATTATTAAGCTACTCGCCACCTGCCTAATTATTGCAGGGCGACTTTACCTATGCTGAAAGTTCCGCTTTAAGCAGTCATTACTATGCCAATCCACAGGGCAGGGGTAATCAATTTCTGGATCTCCAATTCACCTACTCTCCAACTAGCTACTTGGGTATGATGGGAGTTGTAGTCCATAACAGCTGACAATGCAAAATCTGATTAGCCCTGCTGTAGACTATCATCTCTGAGGAAAACCAGTACAGCAGGCTCCTAATCATTGACACGCATAGAGAGGCTGATGTTCTAAGGAGAAATGGAGCAAATCAACTGCTCCATAGGGGACAAATAAAATTCCCCACATCTGTTTTTATTTAAAAGGGACAGTAATACTTAAAATGTAAAAAAAAAAATAAATAAATAAAATAAATAAATAGGTTGTAGGGTTTATACCCTTGAGTAAAACAAGGCTACTCCCACTGCTGAAAGGTGTTTTGGTCAAAAGTTATTACAGCTCAAAGTTGAATTTTTTAGGTGCAATATCACAGTGGCCTGAAATTGTACTGGGGCGCTGTTGCTACACCATCCTATGGAGATTTATGGTCCCGGAACCAGAGCCGTCCATTGGATGGTGTAGCAACAGCGCCAATGTACAATTTCAGGCCACTGTGATATTGCACCTAAAAAAACTTCAACTTTGAGCTGTAATATCTTTTGAATAAAACACCTTTCAGCAGTGGGAGTACCTCTGTTTTACTCTGGGAGATAAACCCTACAACATTTTTTTTTTTACATTTTAAGTATTACAATCCCTTTAAATATGGCATTTAACCTCTTTAGACTTCTCTAGTATTCAAGGGGTTGACATTGCCATTTAAAGAGACAGGAATTTGTATTTGTTTGGTGCAGTTGTTTTGCCCCAGAACTGCTCCTCTTGTGTTTTGTGAGTATGACACCAAGATATGGCAACATGGGGCAAACCAGACCAGGGATCAAATACAAAGGATTTAAAAGGGGATTTCAACCCCTCAAACGCAAGAAAGGCACCCAAAACATTCAGTGGGATCTTTGGTTGCCCCAAATCTTCTTGGTATATTATCTTCAGAGAATCAAAGCCTTGAAATGAGATTATTCAGTGGCATGCAGTCATGCTTTTCAACCACAACAGACACTTTATTCTATCAGTAAAAAACACCCCTGAAAAATCCCCTGACCAAAAAGCAGTACTTTTGTACTTTCCAAATGAGTTACTGGAACTAAAAACTACTCTTATTTTTACAACAGGAACAAAGTATTTTCTTTAAAAAATGAATCCAATACCAGAGAAGGCATTATATATTATGTTAACTCATTTAACCCCTTGAAGCTAACAAGGCCTCCAACGCATTGGAGACCACTCTAGCACAAGGGGTTAATGTAGATAGGATGCAACTATTTGAGACTACAAAACTGTACAGAATGTTTCCAGATTTGTCTGTCCCTTATCCAGTTTCCAGCTTTCAGTGTCCACGTGACTCCCACAGAGGTGATGCTTTCACTCCAGCAGTCATTGGACTAATGCAGCGCATGCATCCCCATAATCTCCCTCGCCTATAAGGAGGAGCTGTTACATAGGAGCATTTCCATGGCAACATTTATAAGTCTCCCAGGCAACCAAAGAGATCGCAAGAGCTCAATTCCCAAAAAGGATAAACAAATGGAAGGCCACTTTATGTGGAGGCTGGACTAAAAAGAAACAATGAAACTTATCCCTGCATTTTATCTAAAAAAAAATTCCCATTAAGGCCTATGAGGAAATTTGGCTTTAACCAGTGATAAACTATCACCTACAACTGAAGCTTGAGTTGTTACCTACAGGCTTTTTGGGGCCTGATTAAGGGATATAAAAACCGCCCCTTTTCTTCATCCTGTTTTCTACAATGTAACAAATTAGTACTAAACAAATTAATTCAATGGCAAAGAAGCTAGTCATAAAGATTCAATAACTCTTAAAACACATCCTTAGGTACAAAACATATGCCAACTACCAAATCCCAAAGCATAAAATCACAATAACTACACCCCGGAATTCTGGGTAATGATATGCAAATTTGAAGTCAGTGATCTGTGTGGTTTTTTTTGTTTATCTATTTACCAAATAAAGAACACAGGCTTTATGTTGTTATGTATAGAGTACATCTTTTATGGCTCACAGGGGAGAGGCTGAAATGGACTGCTCAGCCTCCACACCCTGAGGCACACTGTGATGGTCCTGACATGTCCCTGATTATTAAGGGGTGAAGGAGCTTAGTAATGCTCAACATATTTCAAGCAATGTGTTGCACACCTCTGGTCATTAAAGGGTCACCATATATAGTTGGCAAGAGTTTGTGCCCCATGGTCCTGCTACTTACTGTCATTTCCACCTCATGGACATGTCATGAGGGAATGACTGACTGTTGTCTATTGAGTCAAAAAAAACATTTAGAAGGGCCATTAAGGTTTTTAGGTCATAGTAAAGTAACTGTGGAACTCTTGTTCGGTGTTACTTCCCCTTTAATAGGTATGGGTGTCACTCTTTAAATAAAACAAATATATTCTAATGGAGTTGGATGCTAGAGCTCGCAGAAGCATTGCAGGATTAAATAATATTTCACCCGTTGGATATTAGAGAGTTCTCCAATGTGTCCAAGTGATTGTGCAACATATTCCACTTATTCAGCCCTGTCTAACTGGAGATATATCCAAGAAAACAGCTTGTAGCACTTACAGCAGACTCAGTAACAGCAGGATAGAGCTACTAGTGTGGATTAGTCAAGGGCTAAAAGTAGTCAAAGAAAACCACAGAGCAGTGTGACATCCAGCTGCTGCTAGGTTACCCATACAGTAATTATAGACATATCCCACTTTCTGTTATAGATTCATAGAAAATATTGAGTCAAACAAACGTAAGATTCAATTCCATAAAAAGGACGATTCTTCTTCCAATAATATCAAGATATATCAAGTTATTTTTAGGGCATTTCCATAGATGTTAGTTTATTGAACCTCTGAATTCTACTATTCTCACCTTCTGATTGGCTGGTGATTGAATCTCCCAAGCTGGTGACTAGTGGCTTATTTTCCATAACGGTTTTCAGTTCTTCCCATTCTGACTGATTGTTTTTGCACATCTCAAATTCTTTGGTTGGTGTGTTGTCCTCTCGTTCTTTCATCTCCAGCTCAGAGAAGCGCATCATTGCCCGCTAAAAAGAAATGGGAAATCAACACAAAATGCCTTTTGCTATATGCTTTTTTTTGTTTATTAGTGCATGCTTTGTATATTTCAAGGACTATATCATTGAAGGAAGAGTAATAAAAACTAAAAATTGCTTTTTTTTTCCCTAGGAATATTGGAGAGCAATCATGGATTTGTAATGTGACTGGCTGAGATGGAAGCATTGACAACATGGAAGGTTCCAGCGTGAACATTTTATATGAGCACAGCAACTACCATTTTGCCTTAGCGCAAACCACTGTGAAAGACAGGCTGTGATGATATTGACTGCTCATGATAGGCAAACGTCAATGAGGAATGACATCAGATGCCAAAGATGACCCTCGTATCTGTTTAACTGAGTGCCAGAGATGTATAGACCTCATTCCATTAAAATGAATTGGGTACATCTCTGGCACTCAAAGGGTTAATCCCCTGACATAACTCCCTTTGTTGTCTAGTTTTGAAGATATCTTTAGCATCTGGGTGTTAAATGATCAGTAGGACAAGCAATGCACTGGTAGCCCAGTTGTAAGCCTAATTGTTAACTACTTATGAATGTATACTAAAATAACTGAAAACTAGTTAACCCCTTGGATGCCAGAGATGACTTCAACACATTGAAAAGCACAATTAGCACAGAATAAACTGAAAACCAAAGAATTTACATGATATTTACAACTAACATTGTACAATTTCATTCAGGGCTAAACATTTTTAGAATGGCATTATTTTAAATATTCATGATTTAATACATGCAATATGGACATAAATATATTTATACACACACACATATGCATTTTAAACAGAAAAACACAACATGACAATGGCCCTGTACTTGTAAATTAAATATAACTGAAAAGTGCATACAAATCTAGTAAGAAAAATGTTCAGAACTGACCTCACAGTAAGCAGCAGGTGGACTTAAATTACTGTCCTCTTGTAAGCCTTCCATCTAAGTAATTAAAATGGGCACTTAATTGATCATCTGGATAATCATCCATTTCAGTCAAATACATTTTTAAAAAAAAATAACAATGTAACACTATTTGTCTCAAGTAATTTCCAACTATATAAATAAAAAAGTATAATCTCTACATCTTAACACAATCCATTAATGCTCTATACCAACTTGAATTTGTCAAATTGTTTAAGAAAATGAAAGCAGTGCTAAGAGGATATTAACAAAAAAGACCAACAATGACCTCCTATGTCCACAAGACCATAAAATGATTTGTTTCCTTCTTTCTAAAGCATTTTTACCCGTGGAGTGCCAGAGGGGGGACACAGTGAATTGCAAAGCATACCCCACTGGCATTCAAAGGGTTATTGCTTACATTTCATGGCTGACAGTGGAGTAGTTTCAATTAGGATACATTTCACAAATATATGCCGTGTGACACAATGGGGGTTATGATTTTAGGGTTGATAAAGAGGTGATGACTTCTCCAGAGGTAGCACTTCTCCAGTTTCTGTGTTATTCTACAGAGTCTATAAATTACGTTCTCCAAAGCTGGAGACATTTTAATGCATAGGCTCTATAGAATAAAGGACTTCCAGAAGTGATATCACAAGATAAGTCATCACCTCTTTATCATGCCTTAGTGCGTCTCCCTCTATGAATATACTAAGGGAAGATGAATTAACAGTAGGCATGAGGTTTGAGGCTGGGGCACTCTGTCCCAGGATCACACTGCCCTCAAACAAACTGTTAAAACGAGTTAACCCTTTGGAGTACTGGAGATGTATACAATGCATTGCATACCTCTCTGGCACGGAAATGGTTAAAAGCCAAGCATAGTTGCTCAGTCGGTGGTACTGAGAGCACTGCAGCCTTCCTCATGCCTCTCAGGCCCTCCCAGTCACTGATTGCTCCCAGTAACGGCCACAGAAGCAGCCAGACTAACTAATTAAAATCTAAATAGTGTACATTTTATTTAAGACATATGAACAAGCAATATATATTTTTACAACACATTACATGGGCTTTAATACTATGTATTGCTTTGGGGAGGGGGTCTAGGGGAGCTGTAAGTGTCCCTTTAAAAGTGGAACAGTCACCCTAAAACAAGTGGTTTGTTTTACAGAGAAGCGAAACCTGCCTTTGTGTATCTTTATTTAGATTTCTATAAAATAAACATTTCTTAGAAACTAATCTTTGTGTGTTGGTGATACAGTGCATCACTTTATGCTAATTTGCTGTACAATATGCTAAATGTATCTCTTGCTGTTAGAAATTACCACAGTGTGTGGGCTCTGCCTAGATTCATTCACAGCACAGTGTGTGACAATACTGGCCCAGTACATAAACTAATTTAGAGCCGGATCATCCATTACGGTAGCCTAGGATACTGCCTAGGGCCCGTGGCAATATGAGGGACCCTGGCTGCAAGAGATGATCACAGACAAAGGCCCCACTGTTGCTGACACCATCATCTTGTGTTAGAAGCCCTATTTGTTGAAAGAGGCCAATGTCATCCAATTGCTTCCACTTCCATTAGAGACACAATGTCAGTACCTGCCATCAGCACTGTGTGTCCCAAGCGCTGGATCAAGAGATGTGGGGCCCGAAATCGGTACTTTGCCTACAGTCCTATGGAGTCTTAATCAGTCTCTGAACTAATTAGCATAAACTGACATTCTGTGACACCAACAAATATAGATTTATTTCTCAAAACTATATCTTCCAAACAAATGTCTAGCATTACATATAATTACAAATTAGCTAAAAATTGTGGGAGATTCACTAAGAGGTGATAAAGTGGAGATGATTTTTCCATTTTATAACTTCTCCAATTCCTGTGTTATTCTATGGATCCTATACACTAGCATTTCTTCAAATTTGGAAATCTTAGTGCATTGGCTCTATAGAATAACATAGGAAGTGGAGAAGTGATATCACTGGAGAAGTCATCTCTACTTTATTACTGCTTAGTGAATCTCCCCCTTATCTTGATATGATATGTCTACTTTAAATTTGGTCAGTTGATAATAATGACCACCGAGTCAGTTCTGAGTGGGTTGGATGCGTAAAATGTATCTTTACCTACTGCTAGATATCATGCTAATGTGGGTGGACATGATTATTTGTTGCTGGACTTCATATTACGCCCACTGAAGTCTTTGAAGGGAAGGGAAGGAAGACAGATTTCTTTGGGAAACACTTTGGGTCATGAAATCAGGCCACATAGAATAATGTCCACCTTCACAGACATGATGTGTAGAATCAAAGTCTCAAATTCTAAAGCATCCATGCCAAATTGCGTTAGGATTATCTGCTCAGATTAACCCATTAAGGAGCAAAGGGTGCAATGCACACCGCTCTGGTTAAGGGCAAGTGGGGTTTATTATTGAAGCATGTCCTGGGTGCTCATTTTATCTACTGCAGAAAGATAAAAGGCTGAGTTGACCTTGCAGGGACTAGAACCTCCAACCCTGAGGTCTGATCAGATTCTATAGCTGCTGCATTACCAACTGAGCCATCTCAAATTGCACTTTATAGTCCGTTCACTTACAGGGTCACTTCAAGGACACAACTGCTATGCAAATATGAGACAATATATGCAAGAATTACATTATGACATCCAGAAAACACTGTTGCATGTTCCATTTTGATCTGAGTATTATCATAGGTATAGCGGTTGATGTAATAAGTTAAGATGTGAAGCAAATCATCTGACCCATAAGGGACAAATAAAACACTCTTATTGATTTAAAAGGGAGATTTTAACTCCATTAAAAGCTGAAATGCAAGGTGCTTGAAACCTTACTAGCATTTAAATCAAGCGGTATTTTGGGATCTCTGGGGCAGCTGTTTTTTGCTGAATTGCTCCAATTCATTTTAGTTCATCAGCTTCTGCCTATGTATAAGAAAGGATTAGAATTCTGAAAATATAGTATTCTCAGACTCTAGCATGGAGATTCTATTCATTAATTTCTCCATAGACTTCAATGGGAATCTGTTACATCAAACCAGTTAACATGGGATACACAACTTAGAATATTAGTCATCTGTCATGTACTTGTGTAGTTTAAGATTTCTATGCACATTTAATACTTTGTGCAGTTATTTCACTGCAAAGGGGTCATAGAACTCAAGGCCTTATTGAGCAATTACAGGGACACCCTCACAAAGCCAGCACATATCGTGTGCTTTAATACTATGCCCATTTAACAGACCGCAGTTGTTATTACTTTATATAACCATGTCAGTGATTGGAGTGCCCCATAGCCTTTTCCTGCTTCCAAAGCATTCCCAGTCCCCTGAATGTTCTAACATCTGCACAAGCAGCCCAACCAACAAATACAAAGCCAGATAGCTTCAGTGTGACGTATGTTATAGGTACAAGCAATATATAAGTTCCATGCACATTACATGTGCATTAATACTATCTATTGCATGTTGATGGAAGTGGGGGTGGGAGGTCCTTTTAATTCAGTAATTCTGGATGAAACTAACTGCACAATAAAAATCCCTATTGATTTAAAAAGGGCTTTAAATCCCTTGTAATGCAGAACGGTCTCAAACACATTATTTTGCAATAAGCTGGAGAACTCTCTATCACTTAAGGGGTTAAAAGCCCAATAAAATCAATGGGAATTTCGGGAACTTTTTATTTGTCTCCTATGGCACAGTCTGTTTGCACAAGGATTGCACGTATTTTCAATTTGCATTAGGCCTTCAGTGCCGCAAAATACAAAGTTTCTCAACCTTTGCCTTCAACTACCCCTAACAGTGCTGGATTTGAGGATTTCCTTGCCTGTGCACAGGTGTGTAATTATTGGACTTTTTAATCTGATTGGTGCACCTGTGCTCAGGAAGGGAAATCTCAAAAGTTTGCACTGTTAAGGGAATCTGAGGAAAGCAGCTGAGAAACTATTACATAAACTAAATAAACTCTTTACATCTCAAGAAAATGTGAGATATTAAACCAAAGAATATAAAACTCACCTGAAGAGCCCTTTGCTCCCGGCTGAGTTGACTTGAGTCCGCGTACAGCTCAGTTGTCACACATTTAAACTTATCACCCACATAGCCAGCAGAGTTTGCAATCCTTTTGGTTAATTTTGAAGACTTGGTTTTCACAAGTTTACCATTAATGGTTTCAAATTCGTCAATGCCATCTCTGCCAAGAGGTTCTGACATTTCAATATCTGAATGCCCATTTGCCAAGAGAAAAGGTTGCGTTTCCTGTGCTCGGCTAAAAATCCCAGGTGAGACGTCACTATTCGGAGTGGGTGCCAAAAAGCGAGCACAGGCCTCTGCTGCACTGCAATCAGTGTTGTGATTGTCTTGCCTGTAGTGAAATACAGGGGAGCTCTGAGATGGTTTGGAAACTTGGAAAGATTCATGAAAGTCATTGCTTCTTGGAAGCTCTTCTTTTGATACGATAACATCCCTGTGCTGAGATGCCTGCTCTGGTTTTTGCACAGTCAAATCAGTCATTATGTGTTTTTCAGGCGCAAAGCCATTGATTGCCAAATTAGTGTTGCACTTTGTGTCTCTTTCAACATTAGGGCATGGCTTGTCTGATTTTGAAACATGTTTGATGGTCACTGCAGAGCTCTGGTGGGACTTCAAGGCCTTGTCTGTAGGGACTTCAAAATTCAGCTTTGAGCTTGAATCAGATATGTCCAACAATCTGCTCCTACCAAGAGAATCTTCATAACGTGGTCTTTCATGTGACCTAGATCTTCTCTCTGTTTTATCCTCTTTGCTCATTTCTAAACTTGAAGACGGCAACAAAATTGGATGAACCATACCCATGGTGTCTTGATAGGTCATATAATCCCTGTTAGAAGGTATGCTGTAGGGAATACCTGGTTTGGGTGCCATTGGTCCAGGAAACAGACTACTGTTGGACAGCAAAACAGGATGGGGGTATACTGGACCTTTACCATGTAGGTGTAAATGTGACAAAGCAAGGCTCTCTGAAACCTGGTAAGGGATAAAACTGCTTGGGTAGGCCAAGGGAGGAGAGCAAAAGGGCTCACTCTGATGTAGGAACATGGGTGCAGGGGGCAGACCACTTTCACTCACTTTTATGGCAGACTCTGGGACTGAAGACTTTACTGCCTTACTGTTCTTAGAAGAACTACTGGAAGGTGGAGCTGGTTGCTGAAGAACAGATTTATTAATATCTTCAGGATTCCTTGTTGTTTCAGCGTTGGCATTTGGGGCAGGTGAAGCGGACGCTGGGCGACCAACAATGGGAACACATCCGGAATTGTTACTGACTGTTCCTTCACAGCCTCCCATTCGTGGGCAGGATGAGCTCCTTTGTTGTGGCATTACCTTCTCTAAAGCTTTATTTTTAAGTGGCATAACTACACCACTAATGTCTTCTTTCGTGCTGATGCCAGGAACCACCCATGAAGAGGATGCAGTGCTGATGATTTCAGGCCTAAAGATAGTACTGCTATTTCCAGAAGGTGAAATGGCTTCTTTCTGAATGTCCCTGCTAGATATACTAAGAGTATTCCCAAGCCTACCAGGGAGCAGAATTGATGGCACATTCTCAAAACATTCTAATTTAGACATTTCTGTGTCACCAAGCTTGGATGACAAATCTAATGGCTTTTCCCCTCCATCTTTATGAGGCATTTGCTTTTCTACCAAGACAGGGGACTTGTTTTCCTTTCTGTCCCTATTAATCTTTTTTTGGGGTGCTTGTGCCTGAGCATTTTCTAGCTCATGATTTTTATGAACTTTTGTGTTAGGAAGCCTCAGAGATGAGAAGTCACTGCTCACATTTGTATGCATTTTTGCGTGAGCAATAGATGTTGGTGGTGTTGGAATTTTGGCAAATGGTACTTGAAAATCTGGGTAGCTGTCTCCAACTTGCTGGACAGGATGGTGGAGTCGAGGGGATGGTCTATGAGACTGAGTGAACAAAAGAGTTGCTTCTGGTGAGATATTGTTGGCCACAGATTTAGCACAAGGAACCCTTGGTTGTTTGTTATTTTGGAGGTGGGAATAGGCATGAGAATCAACAGCAGATCCAGGATTTACTCCCATTTTCCAAGGCAAATTCTTTTCTAGACAATGAACAGAAGTAGGAATCACTGGAGCAGCTGATGGTGCAGAAATCCTCATGGGAGGTGCTAGACTGGATGGAATGTGAGGCGCTACATAGTGGGTAGGAGGGAGGTATACAAAACGTTCACCGTTTGGACAGACGGGCGAGTACGCCAAATGCTGTGGTAAACTGTAAGCGGACTGCTGAGGTAGAAATGCCTTATACATGTTTAAAGAATACTTATTTGGTGAATCAATAAAGGGATACATGGCCGGTGATGTACTGTCCATGTACGGATGCATCCATGGAATCCTCAGATAATTAGCACCATTAACACTTAGTGGATTTTGCTTGTCACTTGCTGTTCTGTCCAACACTAGTGCTTCACTTGTAGGGACAGTTGTCTTTTGTAGGCCTGGTGGGGTTTTGAACAATGAGTTAAAGCCATTGGGTGCTTTCCCAGACATCTGAGAGTTCTCCATTGTTTCAGCAGCAGGAGGCTTGAACTGCAGATCAGGATTCCTGTCAGGCACAAATCCAAGACCTGGAATGGCACTTGATGGTTCCCGGACCTTCTCTGTGCCAAGACCACATAAACTGGAATACACCATGCCACTGGGAACTCTCAGGCCTTCCTGCATAAGTCCAGATCGCTCCATGTTGAGAGCTGTCAGGCTATCAATACGATGCACAGCAGCTGCATCCACCTGTGCAAAAAAAAAAAAAAAAGGAAAGAAAGATTATCTCAGGTTTTACTGTCTTCAAAATGTATATTAAGTAGCACTCTCACTTTGTAACAAATAGGTTTGAACCTTAAAGGGAACTTCACCTACAAATAACCTCTTACTTTGCTGCACTGAAGGACCTCCAAACAGCTGTTATTTATATCTATATATGTTATTTTATTTGCATTTGAACTCTCTTGTAGTCCACTGCTGATGGATTCAGTTTACAATCTAACAAAGAATAGTGACCCTTACAAGCCATTCAGGTCTATTGACAGATAAACCAGAAAGTAAAATAGAATCCTATTTAGGTAAAACACTGTTAACGACCAGCTGTGGCAGCACACGTCCAGCAGTTAAGGACCATGGGTCATTTTTTTTTTTTTTTTTGTGAATTGGATTCTGGGGTCCCCAAGTGACGTGCAGCTGTGTGGGGACCCTGGAATTCCATGACGTGCGCATCAAGAGTCCTTAAGGGATTAAACACAATAAAGAGCCACTTATACCAAAGTTCAATTCCATTTTAACCCCTTGAATACTAGAGGACTCAAATGAATTGCTTTGCATGTTTTAGTAAGCACAAGACAGCACCTCCATTCAAAAGAAAAGTGGAGCAATTCCAGGGCAAACCAAACACACTATATGGGAGAAATTTAAATTCTCATTGATTTAAAAATTCTCATGGATTGAAATGGGCAATTTAACCCCTTGAATGATAGAGAGGTCTTCTGTGCATTACATCTCATAGTGTTGGCAACTTCCCAAGCAGTCAAAGGATTAAAATCTTCTTTTAAATCAATGGGAATGTTAGATTGGTTCTTTTCCTCTATGGTGCAGTTGGTTCGTCCCAGAATGCATGAAATACTTTTCTGAACATACAAGCCCATTGGTCTTCTTGCCCTGCTACTGCAATCCCCAAACCTAAATACTAAGTAAACCATATAAACAGGTAATATTAACAAGAGGGGAAGCTCATAAAATATAAACCTTTTATTGTCAAGCACATGAAATACAGGGTTAACATTCAATATTAAATCCAGGGACAAAAATCAGAGGCATCAGGGCCCAGAGACAGGAAGCCAACATCAGCATTGCTCCACAATGAGGGATGTCCTCAGGGACTCAAAAGGTTAAGTTTACCACATTATAATACATCTCCAGCATTTACAAAAGTTAAAGAAACATTCACCAGGGTGACCATGAAATCAAGACAATCCTGCACAATGTAGTTTCCAGAAGTAAGCACTTTAGAAGGCAGATCTGTCTGCACTACATTCTGTAATGTTTAGACAACATTTAGCTCTCCATCTGTTGGAGACTACAGCTCCCATCATTCCCAACCAGCCAACGACTGTGTGGGGTTGAAGTCCCCAGCAGCTGGAGAGCCAAATGTTGCTTACACCTGTTCTAACACAAGCAGCCACTTTGGCATGCAAAAGAAACAGGACGTATGTTAGAAGAAGAACTTACCAAACTGTGACCAAGATGATCTTCCCTCATTTCAAGTCTGGCTTTCTGAAGGTCCCCATCATTTATCAGAATTTTCCTATTAAGAGATTACATATTCTGTGAGGAAGGACATTTTAGCAGACCACTGTAGAAAGAAACTGTACTGTACAGACTCAATTCCCATTAATAATACAACACTGTAATTAAATAAATTAGCATATTTTAAAGCGACTTAAAGGGGTTAAATGCATAGTGTGACAATTGTCTAACCGATGTTTACAGCAATATCAACCCTATTCCCTAGAACCAGTGTAGTGAATCAAGTGTCCTTAAAGGGACAGTAATATTTAAATTGTAAAAAAATATATGTTGAAGGGTATATCCCACTGAGTTAAACAAGAGGTACTCCTGCTGCTTAGAGATATTTTATTAAAAAACTATAAAAAGCTCAAACTTGAATTTTTAAGGTGCAATATCACAGTGGCCTGAAAATTTACAGTGGCGCTGTTGATACACCATCCTGTGGAGATTTATGATCCAAGCCACTGGGCAGAACAGTGTTTCTCTAATTCAGTCTTCAGTGCGCACCAACAGGTCAGTTTTCCAGATGTCCCTGCTTAATTAATGTCAGATGGTCATCAGTGTGGTTAGGTATGAATATCCCACAAATCTGACCTGTGGGTGTGCTCCAAAGACTGGCACTAAGTGTGACTAAGTGTTTTTTTTTTCCTTAAAGGAACCCTAACACCTAAAATTAAATTGGTTATCAAACGATATTGTAATTAGCATATGTAAAATATATATTACATACCTAATACATAATCCAAAACATGTTAACTCTTTGTATGCCAGAGGGGTAGCCAACACATTGTAATGCATTGGATGAGTCTCTGGCACTCAAGGGGTTAACACACGTAAACTGTCCTATTCAGAAAACATTTATTTTAGTTTTGTCTGAGTTGTTTGAAATGTAATTTAAGAGCAAGTCAGTTAACAGAGATTTGTGTCCATTGCTCTTGTATGCAAAAAGGTATTCTGTTGTTATCTCAGCCCATTTTCAGACACTTCCAGCCAATAGCCTAAACACAGCTGTGGTACATGCAGGCCTGGAAAAGGTAGGAATGGGTGCTTCCGCACAGCAGATTTAAAACTAGATTTAGAGCCTTGTGAGTCCTTTTGCAGATGCTCTCATGAAATACACAGAATTTAAGTATATAAACTTGTTTATTTTAGGTGTTAGTGTTCCTTTAAGTGTAATTTCCCAGGAAAAAAGTACTAATGTACGAAAAAAATATTTTTAGCAATAATGAGAGATTGCCAAAGAGGCTTTAGTAGCATAACTTTTGAGCGCCAGGCCAGTCTGCACTAGTGGCATTTAAAGTACAGATACACCTAGAGAATGCTAGGGCCTATAGTCATTCATTTTGGTTTCCTTACAGTCCCAGTTTTACATAAAGAAGCAATTTAACCTTTTGACTACCAGAGGGGTATCCTATGCATTGCTTTGCAATGGACTGGTTACCCCTCTGACACTCAAAGGGTTAATTAAGTGGTTATATGGTCATGGAGGTGCTAATGTATCAATAATAAAATGATTCACGTTACATCTCTAAAATATGATCCCAAACTTGCTTTATAACAAGACGTGTGTAACTTGCCCTTTTCTGAGAGTATTTTATTTGTATGCCGTTTGTATGGTGAGATAATAAATAAAGCTGGTTGATTGTAATTACTGTTCACTTGTACTCAGGAAGCGGTTATCATATCTCAGACCATTCATAGATAAACCTGGACAAATCAATGAGGACCCTGCAAATGGCAGGAATGTCTGCTCAATCAAAGCATATGTAAAACTAGATTTTAGGCCTTCAAAAACAAAAATACATTTTCAGAGGTTAGCACGAAGTACAGTATATTTAAGTGTACCCATACCCAGTTAATTTTATTAAAAAAAAAAAAAAAAAAAAAAGGGGGTTACGGTTACTTTAAGAGGATCCTAAATGTTTACATATATTTTGGGGTCTCCAAACACCATTTGTGCCACGGACCTCTGCTTCTCTTACAATTCCACTGATAGGAAATGAATTGTGTTGTGCTCTCTTGAGGCACATAAAGGGTTAAAATGCACTTTTTTTTTTTTTTTTTTATGTGAAGTGTACATAACCCATTATTTTCCCCCAGCAAGGAATGAAATATTCTCTTTTGGAATGTGCAAATGGCAACATTCCACATTTAGGGATCCTAGATGCTGATTAATAAAGAAGGTTCACCAGCTGCTATAATTTGTATTAATTAGGGCTATTACCTGTCTTCGTTGATACCACACATGCGGACTCTCTCATTGCTCATCCAGCTGTGCACGTTCCCATAGAGGGGGGTGGCAGACAGCATTTCGTCTCCTTACAATGCAGCCTCTGCCTCTTCTTTAAATCAGCCCCCTGTGTAGATAAGAGAAACAATGTGAGACGTTGGAAACATATATCAGGCGGGTCTAGGGGTAGTTTAAACAGACAGGAATGGGGCACAGCCACCTCTCCCCTCAGTTTCCCTTCATCCCTCCCTTTGGTAATTAATAATCAATGAAGAGGTATTCTGAGGAGGTAGGATGAGATAAACTTGTGCTAAATGATCAGGGAGATTCCCAGAAATTATTAAATTATAAAATTAAAATAAAATGTGTGGTCATTTATAAGTCAGTACAAAGTCAACTTTGCTGTTGATCCTATTAACCCCTTTTGACTGGCACCATTAGCAGTCAAGGGACATAGAATGTCATTGACAGAGGGAAGTACATTATTTTACATTTCTTCTGATAGCAAAAAGTTTACCTTTCATGCCATGGGATGCAATGTACATACCATGGTTTAACCCTTTGAGTTCCAGAGAGGTACTCAAAGCATGATGTTGGATAGCTCTCTGGCACTCAAAGAGTTAAAGTATACAGTTATGCAGACAACAGACATGACACATCTACCAATTTAGGGCTTTTAATTAATTGAATGCTACAGGAAGTCTCCAATGTATACATTGAAGACATCTCCAGCATTCAAGAGGTTAAAGGTCCCATTTAAAACAGTGGGAAAGGGAGGTGGAATCTGTACCCTAAAATGCAGCTGGGTTGCACCAGAACTGTGCTATTTCATATACATAAGGTAAAAGCAATGGTGGATTCTGTTTGCTCTAGAACATATGTAATTACATTTATATATTTTTAAAAAAAATATATATTTTACCAGGTAGAGTACACTGAGATCTCTCGTATCGTACCGTACCCCTCTGGCACTCAAAGAGTTAAGTATGACCTGGAGAGCATTCACAGTAAACTGATATATATTTACACAAATATAGAACATTACAAACATTATATGTCTGTATGATGGAGATGTATAAAATCCATTCTAAAGGTATGTTTAAGCATCTGGCACTCAAAGGGATAAGAAATGTCGCTAAAGGTCACAACAATGGGTCTTATTTTCAAGAAGGCAAGTTTATAAATATGTCTGAGAATATTCTGAGAAATTGCAAACGAGAATTTTTCAC
Organism: Rhinophrynus dorsalis; assembly: GCA_037306005.1. Lineage (NCBI taxonomy): Eukaryota > Metazoa > Chordata > Amphibia > Anura > Rhinophrynidae > Rhinophrynus > Rhinophrynus dorsalis. The sequence goes on from CM074719.1 coordinate 159,882,866, forward strand.
ATCCATAACCATCACTATTTACTTCCATTACAAACAGGTTAGACCTGGTCAGAGATGCTCAAAGGGTTAAAATGTAATCACTGGAATTGCCTTTATTTTTTTGGTGCAATTAGCACATTTCTTTAAACAAGTTGTGGCACGTTTTTATTTGGACAAGATCATCTCTACTCTGTGACCAACTGGGGTTCGTACTTAGTGAAAATGTTATATTACTTTAGCCCATATCTATAAAATCCACTTTTATGCGCTAAGACGCTGCACATAGGGGCAGCCGATTACTATGTGAATGTACACACGCATTTGTTTGCAGCACTTTTATACATCATCACCCCTTGTGTATTAAACCCTTTGAGTATCAGAGCGTAATCCAATGAACTAAGCGATCTCAAAGACAGACAGCAGCCCCGATCCTACGGATTCTTGTAAAGCAGCAATATAAATACGATCAATTGCATCCATGCCTCAGCAGGCGTATCAGCGCTGAAATGAACCCTTCACGCAGACAAGGAAGGAACTCCTCAGGCCGCTGCCCCGGAGACATGGAGCTTTGCCAGGACTGGGGGAGGGGTGCAAAGGTCCTTCTCTTCCTATAGCGGCTGGACTTCATCGCCGCGTGTCTATGGTGCTGCAGCTCCGCTCCCCGACGCACTCTAGTAGTGCACGATCGCTAGCAGCACTGCCTCACGTGGGGCAATTAACTGTTTGGATTACACTAGTGTCCAATGCGTGGCATACATCTCTGAGGTTAATTATTGAGAGACACAAGTACGTGTACACAGCGTACACAGGTGTATTTGTGGAGCTGTACAAAGTGGGGCATGTGTATAAAGAAGGTGGATACAATTTGAGGTAAAACTAATTCACAGTCGTCATAACGGACCTCTTGGATGCTGGAGACGTCTCCGAATGCACTAAAGCCTTATCTAGCACACAATGGGTTAAATTCAAATTTGTAAATATATTACATTTTTTGTGTCACTTTTGTGCTTTTTCGCGTGCTCCCTAGTCTTCAATTGAATCTAAATAAGTGCTATTCTGGAGCTAAGCAACTGCACCACATGCTTAAAATGAGTATCATATGCAGGTTTACGCCCTTGAATGTTTACGATGTTTCCAACGTATTGACGTATTTAGTCAGAGACCTCTAACGCTCGTGGGGTTAAAAGACTCGTTTAAAAATCATCGAGGATATTTCTCCGAATATCGTGCAGTTGGTTTGCTCCATAATTGCTCCTCTGTAATGCGTTGGCTACCCCTCTGTCACTCACGGCCTTAGGGTGCGCTACCCATTGGACACGCCGCTGTTGTTTAACCCTTTGATTGCCAGAGAGACTGGATATCTATCTGGCACTCAATTGGTTAACCCTTTGCGTGCCATTGCAATGCGTTACCTACGTCTCTGGCACTTAAAGAGGTTACACAAAACGAACAACTATGAGCCACAATGCAGGTTCAGATCGCAGTAAGAAACACAAAGTAACGCCGCATGTCTTCGATCTGGACTATCATTTATGGATCATTTTTAGTATAGCGACTTCATATCACTATACAGAAGGTGTTAATCCAGGGGTAGCTAAACAAGTGTCTCTCCGCCTGCTGACAGCAGCTCTAGTCTGACAGCTGGAGAGCCACTGATTGCCCATCCCCGGGTTAAGTGCTACTAGAGAGACTTATATAGATAGTCCTTCCCTCCCTGCGGTGGCAACATACGAAGTGTACAGTACCCGATCGCTGCACCCTGGTGCCCTAATGGAGGCACACGGAGCACAGCCAGGAGGTAGGTAGATGGACGGATTCGTATTAAGCTAAAATATACGGTCTGTATTATACGAGGCCTATAAATCAGCACCTGGCAGGGGACACCGCACACGGGGCACAGTCAAACTGACAGATTGCGGGTGAGCTTATCGCTCCGGGTGGCACGCTAGTCTCTATTTTCAGCCCGATCGGCACAGCTAATGACGGCTGGGTAAAGGTCTTGCACATGCAATATCTCCTTGCCAGGCACGTACTGGAGCGAGTACTTAATGTGGGGGAAGGGAGGGCTCCCCAGCCTCGACTGCTTAATCGCTAAATCTCTTGTTCCTTCCAAATCAGGCCAGATCATAACCATTTGAGCGGCATGGGGGCTCTCTGCCATTCGAAGGGTTAATGCATGAAACTCATTCTTATATTGTGCTCAGCTCTTTATTTATTGCTCCCCTCGGAACGGCCGTAAAGCACAGTAAAGCCTGCTTGCAGGGATTAGCACATAGCAAGTAAAGTATACAAGTGTACACACTCCTGTGCTGTATGTGATATCCATTATATCTATACAAACACACAGTCACAATCTGATTTACATCAATCACCCTAGCCGGAAACGCGTGCAATTATTCCCTGCGCGACTCGGCAACGTGCGACTCTCCAGCTGTTCTCGGACTGCAACTCCCAGCTTAAACAACAGAAGATGAATCCCAACAGCAGCTTGATATCCACACATTGCCCAACCGCAATTTACAGAAGCCAAGCGCAAAACGGTTTGGTTTAAAAGCTCTCGGCTCGATCGGTGACGAAACCATTATGTGGCTTTTAACAGTTTCAGTGTCATTGGGGTGGGGTGGTATTAATGTGTATGTATATAAATAGCTGTGACCTTTCAAGATAAACTGACCCTGAAATATTTTAAATATTAAAGCTTTCCCACAATGTAGATTTTGCGCAACATGAACCCGCTATCTCTAACGCAGAGGTGCTGCAATTTAGAGATCTCCCTGCCTAAACACAAACAAGACAAGCAGGACATCTCTCCCTGTGTTACTGGTACACATGGCACAAATTTACAGACTAAAACAAGTAATTGGGCAAATCATATAAACACACAACTCTCTCACCCTGAGAATTTTTGCCCTTCACCCTGAGATTTGGGTCAAAATCTGAGAGTTCCTACACGCGCTAAGCAATGTGCTCGAGACCTCATGGGTATTCAAGAGGTTTAAAATAAAAATCTATAGATATTTGTGTGTTGTAACCTGTGGTGCAATTTTTTCTTTTCTTAAATCCGCTTCCATAAGTTAAAGGAAAATTCATACAAATAGGGAAAAAAATGGGACCTGACTTGGTAGATAGGCACAGCAGTATGCAAGGTGGGAGATATTAACTATTTGAGTGCCAGAGGGGTATGCAACGCATTGTGTACCCCCTGGTACTCAAATGGTTAAGGAGCAGAAAGCATGGTTATATGTACATAGAAAGCATGGGTATATTATATACGCACACACAGGCACACATAGAAAGTGTGGGTATGTACATACATAGGAAAATATGGACACCTCTGCTTAGTGACAGACTACTGTAATCAGACAAGGCACCTCTGCTTCACAGGGCATATAGTCCCATATTTATAAAAGCAAACGGGAGTTAACCAGCTGCACTATAGGGGAAAAATAAGAAATCCTAAATTCCCATGCACTTGAATAGTGCTTTTTATCCCCTTGAATGCTAGATAGGTCTCCAGTGCATTTATTTACAATGCATTGGAGACCTGCCTACCACTCAAGGGGTTAAAAGTAAAAGCCCAATTTAAATTAACTTTTTTTCAACTGTTTGCCCTAATTCATTAATCATCCTCTCCTTAGTCGCGCCCGTTTGCCTCACATCATTTTCTTTTATAATATAAATAATATATTACAGACCGTGTAGCCAACCAGTCCTAAATAAGACAACCCCCCATGCCTTCCCATGCGCAGGCATCCAGAGCTTAGTGCAGTACAGTGCTTGGCTTGCTGGTGGAGAGGAGTCCTCAGCAGTTGGCAGGTGAGAGGTGACCAGTTCAGGAAAGCCCAGCTGCTGCGTAGACTGGACTCTTACTTTTCTACCCTTAGCGCCCTGCAGATACCTCATGGACAAGGAGGCAGTCTAAGAACCTATTATCTTGGGGATAAATAGATATCCCCATATTCATGAAGTAAATGTAACTGCCAGCTCTGCTCTCAATAGAGTTTTGTAGCTGCCAAAGGCCTTTCTTGTTCAAAGCCTTAAAGCAGAAGTAAAACCTATTAGTGTCTACCCCTACCCACTTTCCTTACTATGACAACCGAATCATAGTTGCCCCTGTAAGTTTTGACCTAGCCCCTCTGTTTTTTGAGCCATCCTCTTCAATCTGTGCTGGATGTCATGTCCATGGAGGTAGTTGTGATAACTCTCAGGGCCATAGGACACAAATTCTGCTCACTGTACGTGGAAAGCTAAACCCTTTAATGTGACATCAGCACCTATGGCACTCAAAGGGGGTTATGCACTAAGGGGTGATAAAGCGCAGATGACTTCTCCAGTTCTTATATTATTCTATAGAACCCATGCTCTAACATCTCAAAAGTTTGAGAAAGCTTAGTGCATTGGCTCCATAGAATAACATAGGAACTGGAGAAGTCATCTCCACTTTATCACCCCCTTAGTGTATAGCCTCCTTTGAGTGCCAAAGAGGCATGGAACACACCACAGAGCACTCAGTAAAATGTCACTACTAGCCAAAAAGCAAATGCCAGATACCACCCTGCTTATCATGCCCCATACCTCATCCAGCCACTTTCTCAGAGAAACAAAAAGGTAGAACAATTAGTAGCATTTCATTTGTGCAAAACATCACTCCTGCAACCGCACATTCCTGTGTGCAGAATTTCAATGCAATAATTATATCACATTAAAGTTAATTTCTGTTCTGGTGGTTTTATCTGGGAGTTGGAAGAATCGCTGTATTTAGAGAAATCCCAGATTGCACAGATTACCTGAAGAGTACAGTCATTTTATGTTATAATTATTAGATTTCCTTTTTTAAAGGAACATACAGATCACAAATGCAGATTGCTTTTATAAGAAAGATCTTGTGATGTTACATGTGATGTTTATTAGCAGGCAGGGGGAAGTAATGGAACTGTGCACTCATCCCTTCCTGTGGAGTCTTAGAAACTACAAGAAGGATAAGCAATTTATGGAGGTCCAAATGTAGGGGACTACAACTCCCATCTTCCACAACCAGGATGGCTGGGGATGAATGGAGTTGCAGCACTCAACACATGGAGATCCAAAGATTGATTATTCTCTGCTTTTCAAAACGTCGATTGGTGTTTGTACTTGGCTAAAGAGCCACAAAGTGTTTATAAAGATACGCTTATTTCACTTTGTGGCAAAATTTACACACACACACTTTATGACACTAGTTTTATGCCCCCAGCATAATCTACTGGTGTAAAGGCTTCAGGATGTCTTCATGAAACTAGGCCTTAAGGATGTAATCAGAAAACTAGGCCTGAAGGTGCATCACTGAGACATAAAAAAACTACAACAATTTTCATTTAAATAGGGTAACCAATTGAATGCTAGAGATGTATGCATTGCATTGGATTTTTCTCTAGCAATCCAAGGAGAAAACTCCTTTTTAAAATCACTGTAAATTTTCATTAGTCTCCTATAATGCAGACTAGCACCTGTACAGAATATAGCCCTTCTTACTTTTGTAGTATCCAGTGATTTTAGGGGTAATTGGCTGCTGAAAAGTGGGCACGTTCTTATTTACAGAGTTGCTAGCAGTAGATTTACTGAAAAGTTTCATTGATAGGATGGCAAAAAAAGAATGGATAGTAAATATTTAGAACTGCTGTGTGGTGCGGTGTAACAAGATTCCAGTGTTTAGATAGCTATAGGAATGTAGCTATTGGAAACACTGGAGAAACTGTACAGATTAGCACCTTCCACAGATGCAGTTTTCCATACTGTAAATGTGTAAAGTATTACACCTAATAAAACGAAGTATCGGCAATAGCCAAAGAAAGCCGCTGAGTGAAATGCAAAATTCAAAAGAGCAACTTGTTAATGCTAGGTGCCTGCATGAACATGCACACATTGATTAGGGACTTGACCCCGGTGCTCAAAGGGTTAAGGTCCTAATATAAAGGCACACTGGTAACATTTGCAGTCAAGCAGGCCTGCTGAAGGATTAACCACGTGAATGACAAATGGGATGTCCAAAACACAACAGTCAGAAAGGTGAACATGTGTGTTTTTTTATTACTTTGTTTAGTACATAGACATGTACCAGATATTAGTTTGCAAGTGTCTGACAGCAGGATTTTATAATCCCACCTTGTCTGTCACTGTAATAATAAAAATAATCATCCATCGGCGTATCTAATTATTATTGGATTAAACATAAAATAAAAAAGTCACTATATTTTAGAACCATGTTCTCAGAGATCTTCCATTACTGTTGAGAATATGAAATGACTGGTGTTTAAGTAGTAATAATTGTACAAGTATAGCTCACTAAAAATATTATTTATTTATGAAGTATCTGCATTATTAATACTGGATTGGGGGGTGGGGATGATACCCACTTGTGACTGATCATACATATACACCTCAATATAGGGGTGGATAGACCCTACTCCGCTGTGTGTGTAATGTAGATCACGGATCCTAAACGTTAATCCTCGGGGGCAAATCAACAAGTCAGATTTTATTAATATAACCATATTGTTCACAGTTGAGCAGTTGGTGGCTCAGTCACTGGGAATGATCTACATGTATTTAACTAAGGATATCCTGAAAATCCAGCTTGTTGGTGTGCCCTGAGGATTGGAGTTGAGATTCACCAATGTAGATCATTGCTGTCAATCTCTGGACTTCAGACTGTTGGGGAATACAACTCCCATCATCCCCAATTAGGCAAAAGACCAAAGACTGACACCAATTTATATTATAACATCTATTTATAAAATCATTGATAGATTTTAAAGAGACATATGTCTCTGTTTTTTATTAAGTGTGAAAATATCCACTGGCTACCTATTAATCTGTTCACAACTGCACCACATGGTGAGACATTAACTGGGGCTGCCATTTTTAAAGTGTGGTACGTGTGTAGCACCCTTTAGATACCTGGCACATGGAAGCCCTGTGGACTGTAATATGCTCAAGGAAACAAAAGGTGACAGCTATGGAGCAAGAGTCAGTGGCTGTGAGTGAAAGATTTCAATGTCTCTGACTGGGGAGGAGGGGTGTTTCAGCCTTAATATCAAGAACAGGAGCAACTCTTGTCACCCTATAAATTAAGAATGCATCAAATCCATAATTCTATTCAATATTCAGGCTGAACATGGATTTGTCTTCAAAGGGCTTATAATTGGAGCAGTATCATGGCCAACAAACCGTACCACACCAGAATAAACATTTCCCATTGATTTAAATGGTGTGTTCAACACATCGCGAACCCTCTCTGGCACTTAAAGGGTTAAATCACAGGGAATGTTTTGTATCTTGCGGTGCAGTTCGTTTGCCAGAGATGTGCTCCATTTAACATTTACACAGAAGGCCCCTTATATGTTTTTCTCTACACTGCAGAATTTTGCCCCAAATCGCTCCTCTTTTTACGTGTATGTCATAACTAGCAACAGAAATCAAAAGCCACAAAGCAAATGGACAACTCCGTTTCGCTGATTGGCGCCGGCTAGAGCCGGCAGCTCAAGGGTTACACGTGTAGTGTGTCGCAGGAGGAAAGTGTCAGGGAACAAGCTGCGTTTTATTAACAGGATTATCGCGGCTGCATGATTTATTCCAGGGCTGGATTTTTTAATTGCTCTAGGGGGAGGACTCGTTTTCTTGTGACTGCGGCTCCACTTGCGTCCTGCTGTTAAATGCTGGGTTAATAAGTAAGAGGAGGAGGAGGATTTCAAGCTCACAATCTCATCTGATTTTTTTCCAAGCCTCACATTACATAGAAATAACCGACACCGTGATTTAAGACAGATTTGTGAAACGTGGCGCTCATGTGAAAGCAGGGCTTTTGTTCTACTCGCTTCTATAGCAGCTGTTCCTGTGTACCTCCCCTGGGGCTACCAAATAATTCTGATCAATGAGATAGATTAAGATAGTCCTGTTTTTTTCTTTTAAACTTCCTTCCAGTAGGGAAAAATAAATTACCATTGTGCGATGGTTTCTAGAAAACAGGGAAAGACAAAATGAAAGCAGAACTAGTGTAGTGTAATCTGTCCAGCTGACCTTTACTTGAATGTTTCACATGATATATTTTCATTCATTTGGACATATATATATATAATGATAATAATAGAGAAATGCTTGTTTACACACACAACACCAAAATGCTGACAGCACAGCACCTCTAACATCACCCATCATTGCACCCCCCATACAGCCAAACACATGGAGGGGACACTTTAAACCTCCTGGCCCCTCACACAGTCCAGTACGTAATTGGATTGTTGCAACAATTCAGTTACCCCTATGAACACTGCACAGCAGCCCCGATAGGCCACCATTCAGGCCTTCACTGCTGCAGCTTGTTGGCAACCATCTGTAGTAACTGGGGAGTTGTAGCAAGCAGTTTGACTAGAGAATCACCATCATGTTGGTGCCATATTAAAAGCGTCATAACATGCACTGCACCCCAAATGTGCATGATGATGGTGTCACTGTGGCACTGCATGAATAATCCCTATTTGTTACATATACCAATCCACATTGATATATAGTAAGTGGGGCTTTAACACTGAGGGGCAGAAGGATACACAATGCATTACTTACCCGTCTGGCACTCAAAGGGTTAACACCTTGGCTCAGTGATTTGCAACATTATTCCTCAGGACAGCCATGCATGATCAAAGATGGGCTATCAGTGGCTCAGTCACTGTAATGGATCTATCCATAAAACCTGACCTGTTGGATGCTCAGAGAGCTTGTGCCAAGAATCGCTGCCTTAAATGCTGCTATCTAATGTATTTCTTAATTTAAAGAGGGCTTGTAATCCTTTTGATGCATTGGATACCCCTTTAACAGCCAAAGGGTTAACATGTAGAGTCAAGCCCTGAAGAGGCCTTCTGGGTCAGAGATCGATAAAGTAATAAGCAGACACTGGAATTGGACTACGCTCCCCAGATTCAGTCAGTGGTAGAAAAATCCCATGAGCCTGGAAGCCAGGGAGCCTACATTTTCACAGCTGACTCCTAACCCGTTCTGTGTGTACACTGATATCCTTACAGGTTTTTGTATGCAGCATTCCCAGTGGTACCAGTATTAAAAGAATAGTGGATTATAAATACATTAGGTATAATAACCCTATGAGTACCAGGGAGATTTCCTATTGCATATCACTGAAAAAACAAAAGGTACTGAGGAGATGAGCAAATTATAATTCCCAATAATTTAAATGGGACTTTTAACACAATGAATGCTGGAGAGGTCTGCAGTGCATTGAATGCAAGGGGTTAAAGGCCCCATTGTAGTCAGTTGGAATTTTGAGACTTTATTCGCCCCTGTGGAACAGCTGGTTTGCCCCAGAATGATTCTGCTTTGTCTTCATACATAAGGCCCAGTGTCTTCTAGTCACACACTAGTGATCTCTGGAAATATAATGTGATCACAGTTACTGACTGTGCGGAGTGACTATGTGAATATTAACGTGCTTCTCCTATTACATTGACCTTCAGGAGTATTTCAAAGAAAGATAAGATGTAACACCGAAAATATCCTTCAAATCAGTCCATTCCTAAAGCTGAGCACATTTCTCCTTGCAACCTGGTTTGCAAATTTACATTTAAGATTTAGTCCTGTGTCATCAGGTGATGCTAGATTCGATACTTGTCTTATAGAAAATCATCAGTTAGGCCCTGTTGACTTTAGTGTAGCATTATCAATGCACCCAGTGACACAAACTACCCCCGTGGTACTGTTCACACAAAATATTTTGCCTCGTGTACAAAGAGAAAGATTTCTCCAGCTTGGGTGTGCTCATGCATTGAATATACCCAGGCAGCCTAAGGCTGGGTTCACATGGCAACTTGAGAACATTGCATGGCAGTGCAGATCAAGTTGTCTGTGCCAACTCACCTCCTCTGTACCAGTGTTCCCTGACCATAAAATCACAGTGGAGGTGCATTCTGGATGTGTAGGCCATGTGGGCATCAGCAAAAAATGATTGGCTGGTACCCACAATATAATCTCCTACGTGAATATTCTTCACGGTGTCCAATAGGCTGGCATGCAGATCTGCTTCTCTGCATTCTGCCAGGAGCACAGCTCAGATGCAGCGTGCTGTGTTGGTGCTCAGGCACAAGGCAATAGTTGCCCATGTGAATATCCCCTTGAGCAGCAAATTTCTCTAAACTTAGAAGCCAGACAGAAGTTCTAGGAGCCAGTGTATTGGGGACATACATATAAAAACTTCCCAGGCTTTTCCACCCCTGATTGTATATAATATATATTGCATTAAAGCCTTTACTAACCAACACCACCACCAGGCTTCCCATTGCTTTGCAATACATTAGAGACCTCTATAGCATTCATGGGGTTAAAATCCTTATTTACATCAATGTTTCATTTATAATGTGACCAGATTGTCATTTTAATGCTGGATGCTTGTTCATTTTGCAAAGCTGCACAGGAAGCACTCCAATCCTGCAGTTTGTGCATTTTATTAGTGTCCCACTTTACATTGGTCATCTGGGCACATTACCCATGGTGCAGTTGTTTCTCTCCAGAATTACTTCAGTTCTCTTCTGTACATAGGGTACCAGATGTTGCAGTGCTGTGGGACCAACGCTTCATTTGATACTTTTGATCGTAAAGTATGGCTTCAATATAATAAAGTGTCTGCTGTTTAGTCAGCCCTGCTCTCCAATCCGTATAAGGAGGCCAGTAGGGGCACACACGCACACAGACGTGCAGTGCTCCTGCTTTCCCCCTGCTGTGCGGAGACATGATCGGAGAATTAAACAGGCTTCTATTATTATTTTACAGCCTCCGATGGAGATAAAAAAAGAAATGCAGACAGCCTTCCACTGTGACTTTCTTCACAGCTCCAGGCTTGCTTAAAAGGCAACCGCTGAGGATTGCTGCATTTACCTTTTCAGCGCCAGAAACCCTTTAGGCCAAATTCAGTCAGATAAAGAGGTGCAATTCAGGGCAAGCCAACTACAATATGGGGCACAAGAAAAATTCTCAAAATTCCCATTGAGTTAAATACGTTGTAATGCGTTAGTTAGCTCTCTGGCACTCAAAGGGTTAAACTCTTAAATCCTAGAGGGGTCTCCAATGTATTGGCTCCCAATGTGTTGGCGACCTCTCTAGCAATGAAGAGGTTAAAAGTCCCTTTTAAATCAATTGAACTGTTCTTTGTATCTAGTTGGCTTGAAGATTAAGGTATTTAGAAAATAAGGAGCAATTCTGGAGCAAGCCAACTACTAAAAAACTTCCAGTTCATTTATATGAGGCCTTTAATATCCTGAATGCAAATCAATGTGTTGGAAACATCTTCAGCATTCAAGGGGTTAAATCCCCATTTGAATCCATAAGTGTTTAGTGGAGGGGCAAATGTATTTCTCTCCCTTGGTACAGTTGGATTGTTCTGTGAAATAGGCCCATAGAGTCAAAGACACAAGGAAAACGTGGAACAATTCTGGGAGCAAATTTCCAGCTCCACAGAGCATAAGTAAAGACTGTACTCCCATCTGTAACTCACAGGTTTATTTAAAGGGGCCTCATACAAAATAGGTGGTTTTGAAGGGTTAAGTTGGCAAGGCCCATATTTATAAAAACAAACTGACAAACACTGCTGTTGAGCTGGGATTTTAACTCTATGAATGCCAGAGGTCTCCGATGAATTGTGAAGCAAAGAACTGGAGACCTCTTGCATTCAAGGGGTTAAAAAGGTATATTCTAGTATATGGGAACTCAATAATGTATATTTGTCCCCTATGGTGCAGTTGGTTTACTCCAGAATAACTACAGTTCACTTTTATACATATGGGTCCAGGGGCCTTATGCAGAATTTTAAAGCAAACATCACGCAGGGGAGGGGGGGATTCCCATTGAGATATTGGAGGGTTTTAAAAGGGCAGTATACAAATCAATATAGGATCTGGCAGGGGTTAACTTATGTTGTATCAATCCTATACTTCCAATTTAACCCTTACCCCTTGAATGTTAGACAAAGAGCACTATTCCAAACTATTTTCAAGCTGGAGAAATCTTAATGCAAATGCTTCATAGGATAGGTCACATTTCATTAAAAAAAAAAAAAAAAAAAGTGACTTTCTGTAACTCGAGTTGACCAGTCTATAAATAATTTTTCTCATCAGTACTTCATCTCATTAAACTATTGCTAGATATCCATCAACCATTCTCTCAAACAAAATGTTTGATTAATTTCATGCAGTGGTAGGACTCAAAGTTCGAAATGAGACACTGATGACTATGGGTGTGGCCATGGCTGTATCTAAGGGCACCTATAGTGCCTAGGCTGCGTGTACCTGGGATGTAAATCCGGTCCTGCCAGTGGGATACCTCCCCCTTTGCAATGTATGGGCTAAGTGCCCTCTGTTCTGCTGAAGCAATTCTGAGACAAACCAATTGCTCCATAGGGAAGAAATAAAAAATCCCCTTTAGGCTTTTAACCCATTGAATCATAATGAGGTCTCCAATAAAAGTTGGAGAAAGCAATGTGCTGGAGGCCAGAGAGTACAAGCCCCATTTAAATCACTTACAATGTTCAGTCGTCCCATATATTGCAATAGGTTTGCTCCAGACTTGCTTTACTTTTCTTTGTGCATAGAGCCCTTATTCATTACAAAGGCACGTTGGTAGCATTCAGTGATTTAAACTCCTATTTAAATCAAGTAAATGGGAGTTTATTGCCCCCTATGGTGCAGATGGTTTGCTCCAAAATGATTCTACAAGTCTGATCTTTGTCTCTCTTACCAGCTGTGTGGACTACAACCATCATCATGATGGGAGTTGTTGTTCAACAACAGCTGGAAAGCTCCATCTTGCCCTCCTCTAAACAAATCCCCTTTAGTTTAGTGACTCGTGTAGAATGCCAGCCTCCAGCTCAGCCGGAGAGAGCCTGCTCGTCATTAGTCCCACACATATTAAATATAGCCTTTTATTTCCTGGAGCCGGGGCTGTGAGCGCAAGCCTTTTATTATTCGTATTAATCACGCATAACGCTTCCAGCTGTCCCTGCAGGGCTTGTATCGCTCACGAGACAACCCTCTGCTTTATCTCTAACTTCTCCCTAAGCAGGTTGTCTGTTTTCACCGAGGGGTATCTAAACTGCTTGCTGATGTTTCAATCTGGATGTCTGCCTTGTGAAGAGGATACCGAAGGATACCAAAAACCCTGGGCATCCTCTATGGAGGATCCAGCATGTTGGTCCACTGAAAGCTATATTACCTACTTCAACCCATCTTTAGTAACCATTTCTAACATCAAATCCAGATGGGTGTTTACCTGGGCTGAACAACTGTGGCAGAAGGTGCAGTGCACCAGGCCCAGCCAACTTTAGCAGTCTACTGAATGCTGAAAATAAAAAGTGTTTAGGATTTTTCAGTACTTTACATTTCATTTGGGACAAAAAGAAAATGTTTGCATTAGGCCACTCATTCTCCTCAGGAATGCAACATCCTTATCTGTGAGACACTAATATTTGCCTAGGAAGCAGTTGATTAACCCACTGTATGCTTGATAGGTGTTCACTGTATTGCTGAGATGGCTACCTCTCTAGCACCTAGTGGGTTAAGATGATCTGATTGTTTCTAATAATAATAATAAAAACAATTAATGTGCATGGATTTTCCTCGATTCAATGTACAATATGCAGCCATTTAAAGGGACTTTGTACTTGACAAATAAGCAGATCTTAATGTAACAGATAATCTACCTTGGTAAGTGCCTTACAGCAGTCGGTATATCTGTGCATATTTGTTGCATTATATCTGCACACTCCTGTATACAATGATCTTTATTGAAGTTTATCTCTAGATCACACCTCCTCACAAAACATATTGAACTTTATAAACTGAAACAACTAGCAGTAATGATACAGAAATCAAATGCAAATAAAAAAACCCTTAGTAAATAGAAACAAGTGACTGCTGTTTGAAGGACATCCACGTAGGTAGGGCCTAATGATAAACAAATTGAAAGCTAGTAATTATTACAGTACAGTTCCCCCTTAACTGGGATGAAAATCTGTGGATGCTATTGGATTAACTCTGCTAAGTAAATTTGGCCAGTGGTGGATAATTTACACAGAAAAACACAGCCATCCAAACTAAGTCCGTCAAGCTCAATTTACTGTTGTTTCTGAAATATATTTTCTGTTGTACCAGCTTATAAATCACCTCAGTGCAGAGCAAATATAAATTCTGCCAGTCTTCTCTAATGCAACCCTAAGAGCTGTACAGTTATAGGAACACCAACAGCTAGAAATGAAATAAGGATGCACTCAGTTAACACACCAGGAACTCCAAGTTAGCATGCGTGAGGCTCTCTGGTACCCTAGGCCTAAAACCTATACTTTCACAGGGAGGAGTATGCAACATTTGCACCCCTCTGGTCCTTACAGGGTTAATATGTTCTGAGTAGGCATCTTCTAGGCAACACAGAATTGACTGTCCAGGATTGTCTGTAATCTGTCAGAAAAGGTAAGGAGACGGATAACTTGACAAACACTTGGGTGGATTAAGTTGATTTACAGATAAAAACTAGGCCAACCTCTCTGCATAGGGGAAATTAAAATGTACGTTAGTTTAACCATTGAGTGCCATGGAGGAATCCAACACATTCATCTCTGGAACTCAAATGGTTAAATTGGGCTTTTGCCCTATATCATGCCAGAGTGTTTTCCATCCATTGGAAACTGTATTGCCCCCTATGGTGCAGATGGTTTGCCTCAGAGTTGTTCCAGTTCTTATTACATAGGCCTCAATAGCTGCATCCATAGTATTTCCTTGATATGGGGTGAAATGCATCTTAATATTTCCCACACATAAATTAAACAAATGAACCCCTTATTGGGTTAATTAAGAACATTCTTTCCCGTCAACCCTTTGAGTGCCAAAGGGATGTTTAACACATGCCCTCTGGCACTGGGAGAGTTAAGAGAAGGTGATAACATTAGCTGATTTGATCAGGTTGTTTCACATCTATGTGAGAGTCAAATCTATTACAAAACAGACATTGGGGCTGCAGGCTGAGCCAGCAAGTAATAGCCAAGAGCCTCCCCTCTCAGCATTTGTATGTTAAATCTCTCACCCCTCCTGCCTTCTTAACTAACTAGATCAGTGTTTGTTTTCTGCTAGGTGGCTTCCTGAAACTCAGTGGGAGGGAGGATGCTCAGATTTCCCTATTCACACCAAGTGGTGCATGACTATAAAGGAGTTTTGTGGGTGTACAAAAATGGAATTTATTTGGCCTAACTGTAAGAACAGAAAACGATAACTATTGAAGTAGTAGGTGACTTATAGGGGAGATTTTTTATAAAAAGTGTATTTTGCAAACTGAGCCTTAACCCCTTAAACCTTTGAGTGCCAGAGAGGTATGTAGTGCATTGCAGCACAAGTCATTGGATGCCTTTCTTGCACTCAGAGGGTTAAGGCCCGCACAGTCCGGGGTGGGGCACTTTTTGTTCACTAAAATGTTTAGTGTTCGCAGCCTGTCCTGAAGCCACACTGGGTACACAGACTTGCATGACGTTCCAGGTCCTTATTACCCAGACAGCCATGACAGTCCTGACACATCGGGTGTTAAGGGAGTAAAATGTCTTTATTATGTGTTTTATAATGTATCATAGGTACATTTATAAAAATGTTTACCTTAAAAATAAGAAACAGGTCAGACATGGCCTTAAATATTTGGTCAAAATTATGTCGCCAAATTATCGCAGATAGACACATTTCTTTATAAATTCGCTGTGCCACTTTTTACAAATTTCCATACTCCATTAACCCTTTGAATGCCAGAGGGGTATGCAAAGCAATACGTTGCGTACCCCTCTGGCATCCAAAGGGTTAAAAATAAATAAATATACTTACTACACAGCATTATTTCCTCCGAAACTCTTTAATACTTTTAGAACTACCAGAGACAACCTTACAGCCATTGTAAAGGGTTAGTAATGTCTCGATCTAATTAAGCTTCCATCATTAATCAGACTTTTCCAACAATGCAGCCGGTTATTACAATGTTGTAATCAGTCTAGTTCATGTGTAATTAAATTATAAAGTGTCTCCCCCCTCCTTTTTACATAGGTAATGCTGCCTCCCCTCAAAGCAGCAAGCTGGTCCGGATGGATCGCGACCAGGGACAATCTTCTGTCAGCATAAAGAAAAACCTGCCCTCTTTCGACAAGTAGGGTAGGGTTTTCCTATATCGTATTTAGATTACTTGCTTTTTAATCCTTTGGGCCCTATGCTCAAAAGAAAAGTGGAGTAATTTTGTGGCAGTCAAACTGACACCAAGTTAAATTGAGATTTTAACCCCTGTAATGTAAGAGAGGTCTCCAACACAGTGCGAAGACCTCTAGAATTAAAAAAAAAAATTACAAGCCCTATGTTAATCAGGTTTGGGGAATGTGTACTACCACCTATAGTGTGATTGTTTTCCCCCCAAATGCAATGGATACCTATCTGGCATTTAAAGGGTTAGGTCTTGCTTGTGGAAGATTTTTCGTGACAGTTTTTTTCTTCATCTTAAAAACATGTTAATTCTCACATGCAAAGTTTAACCCTTCGAGTGCCAGAGGGGTACAGAATGCATTGCAGAGAAATGCAGCCTGTACCTCTCAGGCACCCAAAGGGTTATTTTTTTGAGTTCCAGGGAATTCAGGCACTTAAAGGGCCCTATGTTCAAATCAAAAGTCGACTTATTTAACAGACCAGATGCACCATACATACTTGTCAAATGTAAAACAATCCCCCCAGGCATAAGCTCAGCATAAAGAGTGTTGATGGTACAACATTGCGTAGTACTGTGGTTCACTAACAGAAAATCTTGTACTAATGTCTTCTGTAGAACAGACATTACCGATGAGCAAATAGAATTATAAAATACATATCATCAAGTAGAGATGCTAGTCGCAAATTAAACTAAATGCACAAAATATGGAGCCGAAATTAAATTCTATGACCAGGAATTATCCTTGGAGATCAGGGAGAGTTGACCTATGTACACCAAAGGCACATATCAGAACACACACAAAATAACTTTGTGCAAACCAACCTATAGATTAAACAGCGGTTGCCATTTGTTTTCCCAATAGTAAAAAGGCAATCTGCCAACACACTGAGGCTAATGTATATATACTATGTGTTTATATGCAGCTCTTTCTTAGTACACCTTACTGTGTGCGATATATAGAAATTAGGCTTGCACGCATAACATATGTATACACAATCTGGTCAGTGGAAAATCACTTTTACATTAACAAGCCACAATTTCTGTCTCACACACACACATACAAATCTGCTGTACAACAGTTCAATTACCACATACACACCATAAACAACTGAAAACTCATGCAAAGCCTTTTAAACGATTGACTTTCTTTCCCTGCAGCTAATTGTTTTAAACAATACCCTGATTACTAAAGGCTTTAGGAGGGGGACTGCTACATTACAAAAAGAAATCTAATGGGCAACCAGCCTGTTGTGGTCAGGATTGTCCCTTTTAACCATAAGGCCCCCTTAAAGGGATAGTAATACTTCATTTTAACTTTATTTTATTTTGTAGGCATTAAAAAAACATGAAGAATGATATAAGTCTTATCTCTGAAACATTTATGGTTTAAGAGATATTCACAAACAAAGTATCCCCCCCCTGTTCAACCAGATAAGAAGGGAGATGCCCAGGTAGACTGCAGAGAGGGACAATCTTCAATTAAGATAATGGAAAAAGCTGAAAAACTTTTCAAGGGGGGAAGGGCTTTCATTGTTTTCATACAAAGAAAATTGTCCCCTTCTGTTATCTGTACTGTCATACAACCTGATCCACATCTGAGAAGAGATGGCTTACACTAGGAAAAAGGGGCGGGGAGGGGAACTTTGCTTGTGAATATCTCATAAACCATAAAGGTTTGAGAGATAAGACTTATATCATTCTTCATGTTTTTTTAATGCCTACAAAATAAAATAAAGTTAAAACGAAGTGTTACTATCCCTTTAAATGAGGGGTGGAATACACAATACACTCAGTAGCCAGAGAAAATGTTTTAAGAGCCAGTGAAGTGCATGTATATAAATGTGTCCAGAATGACCGGGATTTTGGGTAGCTAACCCCTTCAGTGCCAGACGAAAATTGCAAACAGATCTGGTACGCAAATGGCCAATACTTTAACCCTTTGAATGCCAGAAAGGTACGCAACGCATTGCTCTGCACTCCTCTGGCAATCAAAGGGTTGATGACGAGAGGGATAAGCAACGCTCTAACAACGATCGTCCCCATCTCACTATTTTTCACTGCACTTATACAATAGTCCGGCAGGCCTCATTGCTTATGTGTGAACATAAATATATTATTTTAAACATTAGCATTAAATTATTTCACTGGGATCAGCGCACCATTTAATATCCATGTGATGAGTGGCTGTGTGACAGATTGCACTGTCCTACCCTCCTTACTCGTTCCCCGAGAGATCCCGGACAGCTCAGTCTGCCGTCCGTCACACCAGCAGCTCCAGCACAGAGACACTGAAATGAAGCGCTGTTCCCAGAGAAAGCAATTAATGTTAATAGGTTTAGATGTGGGTGTGTGTGTGACAATTTTTAAAGGAGCCGACTGGAAGACTTAAGAGCCGTTGAACGCATACACGTCGTGTGAGCAAAGACTGTCCGTTCACACACGCAGAACTCAAGGCGTTAAAACATTATACAGAACGATTTGGGACCATATAGCCATATTCTCCAAAGAGGCAGAAGTCTGGAGTGAACAAATTGCAAGGACAAATAAGCATTCGTTTTGATTTAAAGGGGCTTTTAACCCCTTGAATTCTGGAGAAGCACCTCATTCTAGCTTTATGTTGTTATATTACCAGTTTACATCAATTTAAGCCGCTTTATTTCTCCCCTAGGTTGGTTTGCCCTATAATATATCCTATTTATCTTCCCACACAAGACCCTGAGACCAGGCAAATCTGCAGAAAATAGGGTAAATTCCAGCAGCCACAGAAAATGTTATTGTTGATCCCACGATCCATAAGAAAATATATACAGCGCTTAATGAATACCGATATAATGCCAGTCACAGCAAGACATCTGAAAAAGGCCGCAATAAAAGGATAACAATCAGACTTTTGGCCAATATGTATCAAAGCAACCCGCAGTTATTCTGCAGTAAGCCAACTGCACCACGGGGGCCAATACAATTTCACATGCACCTGAACACATTTTTTTAACAGTTTCAATGCCAGAGGGGTCTCCAACGCACTGGAAACCTTTCTAGCATTGTAGCGGTTAAGAGACCACATTTAATTTAACAGGAATGTTTTATTTGTCCCCTATGGTGCAGTTGGTTTACTGCAGAATAACTCCAGTATGAGTTTTCTAAATCTGTGCCTGTGTTCCTTTAAAACAAAACAAGCAGGGCTAAAATGGACTATAGAAATGCAGTGCTGGAGGTCAACTTCACCGGGCAATGATTCAGAATGGCTTTTTATAACACAGCTAAAAAGTCACTTAACCATTACTGCCAGAGGGGTATGCCGGGTTAACGCCTTGGGCCAGAGGAGTTGTGTGGAATGAGTTAAGGCGTTATACACAAAGCAGAGATGAGCAATTTGGAGCAAACTTCACAGTCGTGTGTGTAAAAATAATAATAAAGTTTTGTACTAAACAGTGTTTTTAAACCGTTGTGTGTCAGAGGGGTGGGATGCATACCCCCCCCCCCCCCCCGGAACTCAGAGTTAACTGCCTGAACGATAGAGAGGTCTAAAACGCATGGTGAGGAAGGGTTATATACTATATCACAATACATAGCTAATATAAAGCTTTAACCCACTGAATGCCGGAGGAAATCCAAAGCGTTTTAACATATATCATAGTCATACTCTGATCTCATCTCCTTTGGCACCCAGGCGAAAGCTCTGGTATCGGGAGTGCTGCTCTTCTCAATAATACACATACATTATATTATATACTAGTGTAAACGGACCAAGGTCCGGGTAATGTTAACCCTTAGAGTGCCAGAGGGGTACGCAACGCTACCTCACTGCTCCGCGATGCAGTATTGCCAGTCTCCACTGCGCATGACGGCTTCTGACAAACATCACTAGAGCTTTATTATATAAAAAAGAGGCTGAGAGCGCTTGTTCCTACAGTTAAAAATCCCTTTAGATTGTAGCTGCTCAGAGTGGTGCAGTTTGTTTGGCTCCTTTAAATATGGAGCACTGTTCCGTTGGCTGCTCTGCGGCCGGGAAGCGATTAACCCCTTGCGTCCCAGAAGCACATCCCTCTGTATTTCACTGGGCAGGCAGCACAGACACTCCCCGATCACCTGGCGGTGCCCTGGCTATGAAGGAAGGAAGGGCGATCAGCAGTGAGGCGGCTGTACAAACAAGCGGCTGCCAGGAGTCCTTATTTGATCGCAAAAGAGCGAGACTTAACTCCTTCTTTCCCCTCACACCTCCTCATTCCCCAGCACCTACACAAACGGGTATGGGGGGGGTTTATCCACCGCAAATTATAAACATATTCGTTCACTGCCCCATACATGTTAACCCTCTGCTCTCTGCGAACAAACACGTACACACATCGCTTTGCAGCCAAACTGGAGGACTTTGCACCCTCTGACCGGTTTTAATAGTCCTTACCCAGCACAATAACTCACAGGGGGGAGGGAAAGGGGCCCATTCAGGCGTCACGCTGGTGTCTGTTAACCCAATCTACCGCCACAGGGGCCAGCAGTGCAGTCACTGCTCTTGCCTCTGGTGAGTTAATGGTTACACAGATCCATTAGGAATACTATTAATTAGACTGCCAGAGAGGTGCCAATTTGAGCACCCCTGTGGCATTAACCTGATATACTTTAGTAGATCGCATGTCCAAATATGCCCTTTATGCAAGTGTGGGTACCTTTCTTGAACCGAAATGGATAACCGAAACATCTGATGCAGTCCCAATAGCTGGTAAGTCCTACCCCAGTCCTGCACTACAGCTCCCATTAGGATGGAAGGCGCAGTGCAACAACTTGAGAGCCACATGTAGCCTACTGCTGAATCAGCTTGCTGGGATATGTAGCTCAACAATAGCTGGGAGAGCCACATGTTGCCCACCCCATGCTTGAGCCCTTTTGATAATCGTTTTCTGGCATCTACAATGCCCATTGTACTCATCTCGCTCACTACTGTTTGTAGCACTGATCGGTATTATAACAGCAAACAGTATCTCCTGTATATCGGTTCCACTACCACCACAGACACCCTCTGGACTACAAGGGGTGCGATGATGGGCGCTCTGCACCCACAGACATAATGCAACTCATCACTTCTCCGCTGGGAGAGGCGTCCTTAGCATTAGTGCTGGGTAATCAGAGTCCCTCCAGCTGTTGTGAGCTACAAATCCCGTCACCCCAGCCAACCAACGTCTGCTGATCATAGGAGTTCACAACAGCCGGTGGCGTTGAAATTGCCCAGCCCTGTATCACCCTGAGTGAATAAAAAGACCCCCAGTTTTCATTATTTAAATGGGGCTTTAACCCCTTGAATGCTAGCATACAACGCCTTGACACATAAGGCTCTATTCAGGTGCGAGTCTAAAGCAAACAGGTGGCAAATAACAAAATCCCTATGCCCCGCTGCTTTAAATTGGGAGTTTTAACCCCCTGAATACCAGAGAGACCTCTTTTGTATTAAAGAGCTTAAAAGCCCCACTTCAATCAATTGGCTTTTTAGTTTCTCCGCTAAGATCACTGGGAACCTAATACCCTCCAGCTCCCATAATGGGAATTCTAGTTCGGCCACAGATGAGGGCTCAGGTTAGTGCCACAAATATCTCACCCACTTTTGCCGGTGTGACTTCCTGTCACACTACTTCATTATGCAGACATTGTATTTGGTTTCATGTCACAGTGCCCTCAGGGTGTCATGAATTAAAGGGGTATATAATTCTGGGCTAAAATAGCGTTATAAACCTCTGCAGCATACCAAAGCATACCAGTCAAATGTAAATCAACAGGAATACTTGTTTGATACACCACAGTTCTCGGGATACCCACATATTTATCGCACACAGTTATTTCTTAGACATCCCCCCCTTTTTACTTTAACACACAGTTATACTTTTCGCCTTCATACCATATAGACGTATCAAGGCAAACAAATGCACTGTATTTATCAAAGGGAAGAGCCATGTTGTAGTCCAGTAACGTGCTTTTGATACATTTTATTTGGTTCTCTGTACGGTCTTCCCACTGATACTTGTGACCCTAAAGGCCTCAGCCATGAATAGATACAACAAGCACAACACCCGCACAATAGGGAGCAAATACAGACTCACAAAACGCCCATTGTTTTATTTGGGACTTTGAATCCTGGGGCTCTATTTATCAAGCTAAATGGGTGCGATTCTGGAACAAACCATGTACACCATGGGGGGTGAAAAGCTTCCTTGATTTGAATGGGACATTTAACCCCTCTAGCATTCAAGAGGTTAAAACTCCCACTTAAAACCATCGATTAGAATTTGAAGAATGTCCATTTCCCACTTATGGTGCACTTGGTTTGTCCCAGAATTGCACCTCTTTAACATGATAAATAAGGCATACGTATAAAGTGCAACGTGCAGCTATTCGGGGCCAAACCAACTAAAACATAAGGACAATAAAATTCTCCTACATTCAATGAACGCAAATGGGTCTTTTTTTAACCAATTGAATGCTAACACCTCTTTAGCATTCAAGGTTTAAGCCATTAAGGACCAGACAGGTGTGCCGTCTGGTCCTTAATGTGTTAAAAGCCCCATTTAAAAATTAGTAGGCCGCTTTGTCCTTTATGGTACTGTTGGTTTGTCCCATAATTGATCCACTTTAATATTCCATAACCCTTTGAGTGTCACAGAGGTATCCAGCGATGCGTTGAATACCTGTCTGACACCCAAAGGGTTAATCCGGCCCTAACCCCACAGTGCTGGCAGACAGGTCTGTCCACCGCAGGTCTCCCATATTACATTTGTCCTAAACACAATAATGACCATTATATAAAGAGAATGGGGCAATTATATAGCAAACCCAATCACTGCAACCATCCCAAAAAGTCACAGCGATGTAAAATGTGTCTTTTTACAGACTAGAGAGCTACAGATATCTCCGCGTTGGAGACCTCTAGCCCTCAAAGGGTTAAAATCCATGTTTAAATACACGGTATTATTTGCCCCTGCGTCTTTATACATAAGGCTATAATATGACTCTTTAACCGAGAAAGGGCATGCAAGGCATTTCTCCGCAATGTCATGCACATCCCTCCGGTACTCCAAAGGTTACGTAGTGGTAGTGGGGTCGTGTGTGTGTGTCTATAAAATTATATTATATACATATATTACACTCATCCAGATCAGTATCGCGATCCATTCATATAGCGATCTGGGGACAGAATCTGCGATATCACGGGACTTTCCCCTTACACCCCACTTACTGCCACCTTCCCCACCACAAACCAATGACACGGGGAGGGGGAGCGGAGTATATAGACTGGGGGTGACTAGTTACATGCACAGGGCACACACTGGGTGGTATATAGTCAGATTTAAATGCCTGGGTGAAGAGTGCAGTCATCCATATGGAAGGGAAAGGGTTAATTCAATACATAACCTTTTAGAAAGCGCTTTAGAGGCAGTATAAAAGGCACTGATAAAGAGAGCGATGTGGCAAATGGATTTTCCCAGACGCGAAGTGATAGATAAGAGTGGGAAGGAGATAATTGGGTGCGCGGTGGAGAGACGTGACACCCTAATGGGAACAGCTAGGATCCACCACCACCACTGCTTTGAGGACTAAAGGGGGTTACACAGCAATCCCGTCGTTTAGGGGTAACTTAAAAGGTTATACCATGCACAGAGCACCGACTGAATAAGGGTTAATTTATTTTAAAGAAGATTAAGACTTTTAGAAGGTAAAGTGGAACAAAACAGCCGAACCACAGCCATCGCATTTAAGTACAAAGTACATATCAGTCCGTCTTAATTTTGTGGTAAATATGACGCAATATTTTGCACCGGATTAAAGGCTTTTGCATTTATAATTTATCAAGAAACCCTTCAGATAACGCATGTCTCCTTTTGTGCACTGATTGTAACCCCTTAGAACCTGGGTCTTGTACAATACATTAAAAAGGTGCTATTCTAGCGTAACTCATCTGCACATATGGAACAAAATCTCCAAACTGTTAGTTATTCAAATAGGGGCTTTAACCTATTTAAATGCTGTAGAGCGTTGATTTCGCTACCAATCAAGTGGTTAAAACCTCATTTAAATCAATAGGAATGGTCATATCTCCCCTGTGGCGCTAATGGTTTTCTCCATATTTGCACTTTTTTTTTTTTAGCTTATTATATAACCAGGTCGCAGTGGGTTAACGAATCGGGGACTGAGAACTAGGTAACATGTAACTAACCATCCACATACTCCGATTTCTCCATTACAACAAGCGATGTCTCCATCTGAATCTAGATACACGACAGTACTGCGCCGCGGATTTGTTGGCGCTTTATAGATAAAGATATAGCTACCTGGCGATCAACCTAAGCTAGACGCTTTTTACAGAGACTAATCCGACTTAATGTAAATTCTGGAGCAAACTAAGAATCGTATAGGACAAACTAGTATCACAGTTGATTTAGATTGGGTTTTAACCCCTTGAATTTGGTATGTGCTTTGGATACATATATAGCACTCCGAAGGTTGAATGACCCCACGTAATGAGCATGTCAGTTTGTCCCTAACGTGCAATTGGTTTGCACCAGAATCGCTTCAGTGCTTAATAAAGCAACCCCTATATATCTCCGTGCCTTGCTGTACCAAATGACTAATCAGCACCACATCGGTTAAAGATTTAATTTCACAACAGAATTAACAATAATAGAATAAAAAACACATATTTCGACTCCTCTGGGCGAGGTCATTTAAACTGTAAACTCGGTACATTACTCCAATTTACTGGCAGAAATAACTAGATCAACCGTTTAACCATTCGATTGTCAGCGTAGTGTGAAACGTACTGCACACTACGCTAGTCAAAGGATTAACCAGAGGGGTTAGCCCTCCTGTCCTTAACCCTTCGAGTACCAAAGTGGTATGTGCACCGCAATGCGCTGGATACCTCTGGCACTCAAAGGGTTATCAGCCAAAGACAGACAATTAACCTTTTGGAAACCAGCCACTTTACCAAACAAGTACTCTTGGCTTTTAGAGCCCAACCTCATTCCGCTTGCCGCTTACCTACAGCGCTTCGTGTTACGATGTCAGATCCGAAACGCTGTGAATGGGTCAGATCCGGGCGTTTAGATACGTGCACCCCCCAGAACAGGGTGATGGGTTACTCACCTACAGACCCGGTGATCGTCCTCTGCCTGCCGCGGCTTGTATAGCGTGTTTCTCCTCGGTTTATACAGTAGGGAATCCTCTCCGGTAGCAACCCTCCTCGCAAATCCCTATCACGGAGCGACAGCTCGATTTTAGCATTATTCCAGATACGATTAAAACATCCACGTCCAAGCAATACCCGTGTATACCGCGGTAGAACGCAAAAAACCGATCGTTAAGAAGACAAATCCTTGTTACGTGCGTGTGGAGCGGCTCCTTGGGCTTTGTGTGACAAGCCGCGATCGCAGGAAAGTTTATTATTGTTATTTGCAGGCTGGTGTGCAGCAGGCAGAGGAGCTGCCGGGGATGATCGGGCCCTCCCCTCCCCTGCTGGGAGGAGGAGGCGGTGCTGAGAGGGGGGTGGGTTAGCGAGGTCAATCTCTGAAGCCCCCAGGAAAGAAGAAAGAGGAGCTGTGGGAGGTGGCAGCAGGAGCCGCTCCAGCCTCCTCCCCCCGTGTTCTGGGGAAGGTGAGAGCGGAGGGGGAAGCCCGGCAGATCGCTGTATAATGTTGAATACGACGGGCCATATAAACCAAACCCAAAGTGAGGCAAGCCTACTGCGCTATGCAGGACAAATAACAATCCGCGTTCGCTGAAAAGAGATTTTAACCCATTGAATGTTAGGTCTTGTTAGCATTTAAGGAGTTAAAAGCGCCAGTCAGTGGGGATTTTGTCTATCCACTCTGTGGGTCCCTTCAGTCCCTCCTTATCTGAACCTACCGATCACTCATTGTTGTGTGTGCCTTATGCCCATCGCTTATCTCCTCTTGATCAGCATTGTCACTGGATACCAAATTAATGTTACTAACCCAGTTATCAGGGATTAGCCGTCCGTGTGTGTGTGTGTGTGTATATAGTGTGTATATATTATATATATATATATATATATATATATATATATATATATGAGAGAGAATACATTCGATCGGATCCACTCCAGCTGCTGCAGAACATCTTAGAAAGGAAAACTCTATTACTGGTACACCCTTTATTGCCACTGAGACAAGTGCTCCTCTAGCGTGGCTGAAATAGTTTACCGTTTGTGTGCCAGGGGTGGTGGGCAACACTGTCCCTTGGACTCAATCTAGACATGCCTGGTCATTTTAATCATGCGCTAGATCATCCTTGTAAGACTGTCTCTTTAGCTAAAACCGTCTCTCTTTCGTCTATAGCTTGACTTCACTCTTTCACCCGAACTCTCTGTTAACCAGGGTCTCTTCTGCTTTTATATAGACAATTGTCTTTCTCCTGCTGGATCCACCTCTTTTCTGCCTTGAGCTAGCTGTCTCTTCTTGGACCCGTCTCTCCTCTGCCTGTATTCAAACCGGTATATCGTTCTCTGTAGATTATCTCTGTCTCTTTAAATAGATCTCTCCCTTTAGTTACAACTGTTGTGTCTTCAGATTGACTCGTGTATCATTTGCCTTTCGATAGACCTGTTTTTATGTAGCGATGTATGGCTGACTTGCCTATAGCTAGATGTCTCTCCTTTGACTTTATCTGGACCTGTCTTTTCTATCCTTTTTCAGCTAGCTCGCTCATTTGCCTTCATGTAGAGCAGTCTCTCTGCCTTCCGTGCCATATGAATATCAGTGGGCCTCTCATACACTATTTGTGTGTGTGCAGTTATGCGGTTCTCACCCTTTATCTGCCTCTATCTCTCTGCTTCGCTTCATCTACTCACTCTCTGTCTCCTGCTCGTCTCACTCCTATCTCTTTATCTGTGCGGGTTCTCAACGGATCTGTGTTTCTGTGTGAAACAGGCATTTTAGATGCGTATGTGTGTCAGGGTGGGTGGTAGTTATACCGAGACATGACTATATCACACTTCAGACTAAACGCATATAATAAATATCTGAAAAAAACTTTACTTCTGCAAATTCCTCATCTGCGCAGAAACCGCTTGGGAAACAGGACAGCTTCTAAAGCCATTGGATGCTACAGATGTCTTCAGCGCCTTGTTTCACAAAGCCATGAAGAGCTCTCCAACATCCAATGGGTTAACGAAAGTTCTCCGTCACGTGTCTGAACAATTGCAGCAGTTTTCCTAGAGGTTATACAGCATTGTCTGTTACAGTGTTTTTGGTGACTGGGTGGTCTATTATCGGTAAACCCCTTGCGTGCCACGAAGGTGTGCTAAATACACATAATTGCACACTCGGAGTTAACATTTCGTACCCAGAGAGAGGAGAGGCAGATAACACCAGTATCAGATTGCCCTGCTCTTTATCGGTTTATATTATGTGATCGATTTGGGGATTGTATGTGTGGGCTGTCCCAGTTGGATGCCATGTCTCTCCCTTTATTTATATATATATATGTGTGTGTGTGATGCTTATTTTCCACTAGCAGACTGGAAGCGATCCCAGACACGTGTGCAGTAGATCACTGGGCCCAGAAGCATTTTTAGAAATCTATAGTTGGATCCAGTGTGATCCCAGGACATGAGAGCAAGTGGCTACTGATAGAGGGTGTGAAACAACCCAGTTGGTTCTCAGATCGTTTACATTGTGTTTTTTTGTAGTGGAAAGTAAGCTCTTCATTCAGGACCTGTCACACATCGTATACACCATTACTACACTGTTACAGGGAGATTTATCACAGCTTAAATTAATGAAAGCTATACTGTATTTACGTATGATCTGCTTAACCTTTTAGGTGGCATAGTGGGGTGCAACATCTCTCTGGCGCTCTGTTGCAGTGACTGCAATACATTTTAGTGACTCAGCCACTTGAATACTAAATAAGCTTAAATATGTGATGGAATGAGCTAACCCATTTTTAGTGTCACTGACATTGATGGGGTCGATATACAATGTCAGTTATACACAGAACACCTCCACCTTCTAGCCCTTTGAGTGTCAGAGCAATGCGTTGTGTACCCCTCTGGCACTCAAAGGGTTAAGGACTGTGAATGAAAGTCTTCTTTGCTTCGTGGTCCGATAGGAGTTTGAATTATATCCGCTATGAAACACATGGGTCACAAAGAGAAGCGCAGTGATAACCCCAGCTGTTACAGATCCTCTCCGAAAGCGCAGCTATCAATCACCCTGGACACTGATGGTTCAGAGACAAACATCTATTCCTAGTAGCGCTTCGCACTGCAGCAGATTATTATATTTCCATAATCCCACTGTGAAATCAGTAGTGGGTTCCCATCCCGCACAGGATGAGACTCGTGTGGTATTAGTCCATAGCTGTTGCTATTTGTGACTTTCAGTGATTATCCTCTGTTTGCTGGCTGCCACTTTGTATCGTCTTTTTCTGCTCTCTGTGATTCCAACTGCCGATACGTCTCTCTATGTCTGCTCCTTCCTCTGAACGTCTCTTTGTCTGTCTCTGACTGTCACTCTCTCCGCGGCCTCACCTCGCTTTCTTTTACCGATTCTCTTTCTACTCGGTCTCTGCCAGAGGCTGCTGTCTGGCGTATGTCTATCAACATGAGAGCAGAAAAGGCGAAGTGCATTTGTTGTTGGACTTCAATTCAAGGGCCGCCTGAGGACGATGGGAAGTGCAGTCCAGCAACAGATTGCATACCCATTTGTCTTTACATGTGAGTCAGAGTACATTATGTGTGCACATCAACGCGTGCTTTACTCCTATTTCTCTCCTGGGGATTATTTTCAGGCAGGTGGATAACTCTGTATTACATTACACCCAGCAGAGTATTAATACATTACATGCTTTATATTACATGGCAATACACTTACAGAATGGTCTATGATGACAACGTACTTTTATTTATCTGATATTACACGCCATCAGCAGGGTAATACATCATCACCAGTATCACTACATACGCCAGCAAAACCATACACCATTCCCCAATGATGGCTCATGTGTATAAAAGCACACTGGAGTTATTTTGGAGTAAACCAACTGCACCAAAAGGGATATACGAATACCCGTTTAAATAAATCGGGCTTTTAACCCCATGAATGCTAGAGAGGTCTCCAATGTATTGCGAAGGCATTAATGAGGTTAAAAAGCTCCAGTGAAGTGCATGGGAATTTAGGAATTTTTATTTGTCCCCTGAAGTGCAGCTGGTTTACTCCATAATAACTATTTATGTTGTGGTACCAGGAGGTAAAGGCTGAGGGGCTAAAGTACCAGAGTCTCACATTTACAGCCCTAGGACTTGTTGCATGTAACGCTGGTAATCATCACACTACTAGTAATGGTGCAATTGGGATCCAATGAGAACTAAAAATGCATTCGACTGGCAGAGTACCTGGCACCTTTCCTTCTGGGTCCCCCCTCCCCCTTGCTCTGTGTGTGTTGGGTGCCTGCCTATCTGTGTGCTCCTCTCGCAGTGGTGAATGGAGTCTCGCTGCCTGGCTCTCTCGCTCTCTATTCGGCGCCTTTCCCCTCTCTCCCCTCCTCCCCCCACTCAGGCTGGCAGCTCGCCAGTTTCCACTGTCTGTGGCCTCAGAGTCCTCACAAGAGCTGCAGGCGGCTAAGCTTCCAACACCTCTCCCCGCTCTGTACATGAGCACTTCACTCACGTTAACCCCCTCACTCTGACATCGCTGCCTGGGGCTCCCATGCAAACAGCCTGGCCTGATTATTACCCCCTCCCCAGCATACAGCGCTCTCAGACACGAGAAGGCAATCTTAAAGAAATAATGCTGGAAAATCATTTGCCCTTACGAAAAAACCCGCTGTAACGTTTAAAAATAGCTATGAAAAAGTTT
Organism: Rhinophrynus dorsalis; assembly: GCA_037306005.1. Taxonomy (NCBI): domain Eukaryota; kingdom Metazoa; phylum Chordata; class Amphibia; order Anura; family Rhinophrynidae; genus Rhinophrynus; species Rhinophrynus dorsalis. The sequence continues at coordinate 159,912,955 of CM074719.1, forward strand.
CCAGAACATGATATTGCGTTGCTGGTGTTTAAGTGGGGGAGAGCAATTGTCCGTTGCTCCTCTCTTCCTGCCGTGACCTTCCATGGTAGAAAACCACTTCCTGACCAGGGAGGAAAGGGTTTCCCCTGGGTACACTGAGCAATGACAGAGCGGAGCAATGTCTGTGCAAATCAACGAGACAAACCCACACACTTCCACTGGTTTATATAGGGCTTTTAACCCCTCGAATTCATTCAAGGGGTTAAAAACGCAAGTTAACGATATGTATTTGTTACATGTGGCGTGATTTTTTGCCTCAGAAATGTCCCACTTTACTTTTATACATAATGTATATATTAACTCTTTGAGTGCCAGCAACCCTTCAAAGGGATACTAACTAGAGAGGTGTGCATCACAGCACACTTCTATGTTCCTTGTGGGATTAACCCTGTGAGTGCCAGAGGGGTACCCGTCTGGTACTCAAAGGGTTAAAGCTATGGTCATATGGAAACTGTTAGGGCACAACAAGGCATATTTATCAAGTAAAATGTGGCATTATTACGGGGCAAGACTACTGCAGAATAATTATCAAAGAAAATATCACATGGAGAGCAGTGTTGTTTTATTTGATAAATATGATGCACTTTTCCCACCACAATCTAGCGGGCCATAGGCTTTTTACCATTAGTGATGCACAGTCAGGTGCAAAGTGTTACAATGTTTGAAAAACCTAATTTGAATAGGTTTGTGGATATTTTAACCCTTTAAAGGACCACATGACAGTTTTGAAAATGCCTCATTTTTTCCAAATGAGTCACATTTTTCAAATGTTTACATAGTATTTTATCCAGTTGTTTCTGAACACAATAGTTAATATAACCTAAAGGCAGTTAGGGATTTCCGCTGCCTTGCACATATGATATTCAATCCGCAAACGCTAAAACCGCAGTGGGACACAAAATACCTACTATCAGTAACAAACGTGTTTAACCCTTCCAGCGCTCAGATGGTTGCATTTGTTAAACCCAAGTGCTCCAGAGCGGTGAGTAATGCACCACCCCGTGGAAATCAATGGGTTAACCTGGCCCCAGCAGATGTGAAATCCACGTCTGTCTAGTTTTATATACGAGAGCCTTTGATGTGGAAGAAGCTGGTTCAAGTCCCAAAAAAACAGTTAGTTCCCTGAAGCTCCAAGCACGGCTTCCTTCCACACATGGAATGGACTGTAAGCTGTGTGGAGCAGGCACAGCCACAGGGCAGCAGGGGATGCACATTTAGAGTAGGGGTAGTCAATTGTTAGACCTCCAGATGTTGCGGACTACAATTCCCATCACCCCTCATGATGGTAGTTGTAGTCTAGAACAGTCAGAGATCCGACTAGTGACTTTACCCTACGCAAACCGTTAGATAACCCTCTGGCACCCAAAGGGTTAAGGGAACAACGGGTTGTGTATCTTGCATTGCTGCATCTTCTAATTATAGCTACACATCCTCTGCGTGCGAGTGAATCGACATTTATGTGTGGGGAAGACATTATTGCCTTCTCATACTTGTCCTAGAGGCCGAGTTCCAGGCTCTAATCCTACTTCTTCTATGCAGACAGGGCACAGAGGTCAGCAGCTGGATCCATTAGATCCATATGTGCAAAGTAACAAGGAGAAATTCTGCAGCAAACAAACTACATCATACGGAACAAATAAAGACTGCAATTTATTTAAATGGGACTGTTAACCATTAAATGCCAGACAGGTCATCAATTTGACATTATTATTTGCAATGTGTTAGTTTCATACCATTTAAGGTGTTATAGGCCCATTTAAATGAGTTGGCATTTAATCTGTCCCATATGATGCAGTTGGTTTTCTCCTATTTGGGTTTGTGCATACAGGAGTTGGTTGAAGCATAGGGCCCGATCTTCAGAAGAAAATGGGAGCAATGTGGGCTCAGTCCAACGGCACCATAGAGAAAATAAAAATGACCACTGATTTCAATTAGTTTTTCTTATCCCAATGAATTTTATTGGTCCCTAATGCGTTGGAGAACTCCAGCATTCAAGATGTTAAAAAGACACATTATAAATGGAATTTAGGGGAATTTGTATTTATTCCGTGTTGTGCAGTTGGTTAGCCGCCACATTGCTCAATTTTTCTTATACTGGGCCCATAGGTCTTACTCATAGCACACAGAATGCTCAGCAGAACATGATCAATGCCCAGTAGCAGATCGTTAAGAGCTTCGCTGTGTGGCTCGTGGGCCAAACGTGGCCCGCCTGGCCCCAGCGACGGTCAGCCTGGGGTGTTTTTTTTACAATCTACAATATTAACTAGCGCACATGAGCTATTAGGCCTGCTAGTACCCTACAGTGTAAGAATATATGTTTGTTAGATATTCTTGATATTGACCATCCATAAATAAATCCATATTCATAAACAGCTGACAGGCTATATTCTACCATCTCTATTACTATAAATATAATGCGGCCCTTATGCATTGGATGGACTGATCTGCTTTACTAACACATCGGTCACAGCCAGCAGGCAGCAATGCCCCAGCTGTAAGCAAGCAGAGCCGGTTAGATTAGCCAAATCATGCACGCAATGTCACGAAGCAGAGGGTTTGTCTTATTTATGAGAGACACCCGAGATGGTTAACCCCTTTAACTGTTTGAGTGCCAGAGGGGTACCGCACCCTTCTGGCACTCAAAGGGTTAGGTATCAATTAGTAAGTTGTCTATCTTCCAAGGGGCTAACCCCTTCAGTGTCAGTGTGGTACAAATCTTCTGGCACTCAGAGAGTTACATAATGATTTCACGTTGATTCCTTTCCATAGGTTGTCCATGTGACAAATATAAATAATTGAAGACACACACTAAAGGCCGTATCTGCAACAGAAAAGTGGAGGGATTATGAGGCAAACCAACTGGACTTTATGGGACAGCTAAAAAAGCCAATGAATTTAAATGGAGATTTTAACCTCTTGGATGCTAGGTGTTCAACGCATTTGAAAGCAATTTGGTTTACTTTTAGTAAGACACAGAATTCCTCCACTTTTCGTTTTGTACATAGGGTCCTAAACTGTAAAGCATGTCCCTCTGGCACTCAAAGGGTTAAGAAAACCGTAATACACTCCTAGACTAACTGATTTAACCTTTTTGTGTGTTAGAGCATCCTGTATCATTTATATTGTGTACACATTATAGACACACTTTGTATATGCTCTGCTGTTACCTGAGTGGCAAGACTTGCTGCATGCAGTAGGAGGGTGTCATGGCAGTGACTTGTGGCAGGCTTGTTCCTTGGGTGACCCTGTCCAGCTCGCAGGGATATTGACATGTAGAACAGCAGAGCTAGTTGGCGGGGGCTGTTTTTAGAAACGTCTGTGCAGGCGGCGGCTGCTGCTGACCTGCTTTATTCCTCTGTCTGTAGAAGAGGAGGTTTCAAGGTTCCCTCCACCCGTCCTGCCAGGGAACGCGTACACAGCGCAGCTTTACATCGAGCCAGGTACCTCTCTGAGGGTTCCGGGGCCTAGCCTCCGGGTCACGGATTGACCCCCACATAGACAGTCAGTAAGAGCACCAATGTCTTCTCACCAAGGACGTTTATAATGGTTTCTCTAATACAAAACTCATGTTGGAAAAAACCTACTTCAACTATGTTTAGTTTAATCCAGAAAAACGTTTGTTTATACCAGTAACCCCTTAATTGGTGTGTAACGCACCCCGAGGTTAACCTTTTGAGTGCTAGGTTAAGTACGGGTTTCCAGCAAAAATTAACAGTTTAAAGACTAGAAGACTACCTATTGCGATACCTATTGTTGTTAACATTTAAATAACCCATGATACAATGACCAGTCAGCACCGTGCAAACCTGCCCCCTCTAGTCTATTATTTTAACACGTTGCAGACCTTTCGAGCACTTCCGTGACTTGCTGGCTTACCCTTAAGACTACATCTGCCATTGTATTTATTAATAAACCTCAAACCTTAATTGCTATTGTTTTTCCCCTGAAATCTATATTTGTAGGAATTACTAATATTTTCTGCTTTTGGCCTAATTACTTTTCCTTCATGGTACGACTGACGAATTTATTGCAGCAATTAACCTTTTAAGTGCCAGAAGGGAAATTGCCCCAGGCTTCATTATTTAAGCTCATGCTAATTACCAGTTATATGTAGCTCTGGCCTACGACATGCAGAAAAATAATCTGTTAACCCCCAAAGGATTCAGACAGTGAAGTAAAACTGAATCTGAGTTACCAAATAACCCGTTCAGCGCAAAAGGAGTGTGCAATGCATTGCTCACACTTTTGCTGAACAAATATATGGCAACCCTTTAAGGACCAGGACAAAACGTTGCACACCTGATCTATATCCCTTTGCATGCTGAGGTATCCAGTGCATTGTGAAGCAATGCGTTGGATATCCCTCTGACAATAAAAGGGTTTAAACGGTTAATGCAAAAATAGTATATGTAGGGTCATGTACACGAAAAGAAAACCATCTGGGACAAACTAGATGGAACCAAACAATACCCATGTTCCCAATGACTCAAACAGTGTATTAACTATCTGAAAGTTAGTGAGGCCACCAACGCATTGCTACCTCTCTAGCAGTCGCAGGCAAACCTGGGAACTTTCGAAATGAGCTAGCTGAGACATTTTTGAAATATTAACTCATAGTGCTGAATATAATGTTAGTCATGGATAATATATATACTCCTGTTTGCGGCTAATAACCTAGACCATGGTATAATTTAGACATCTCAGTTTCTGAACACACAAAAGACAAAATAGTTTTCAATTCGTGCAAGGTATGTAGTAGGTACCACTAGAGTCTAATAACTGATAATTGGGCCCTTCGTCCCGAGACCCTGAGATTAGGGTCAAAACTCTGATTCTCAGGGTCAAACCCTCAGAGTTATCAGATATGGTCATCATAGGGATAAGGTGGACGATTGTAAAGGGAGCCAAAGTACAAACGAGGTGTTCTTTTCAGGTCGAAATAAATCAAAGACGATTTGCATGTGTCCACTTTCAGTTTGGAACCGCAAACATACTGGGCCCTTGGATGCCAGGCCCTGTCACACCTACACTGTGCATTCTCTTTAGTTACGCCTTTTTGTGAGAATGACCCTTAGTTTTTACAGGAAGCACAACTTTGTCAGCCATTTTGTTTTCTGTGGAAAAACTGCGTTGGCCTAACCAGGAGATACACCACACTTGTTTATATGAAAGCTTTTCCATCCCCAAAGCAGCCTCTCTGAAAGCACAGAGATGACAATTAGGAAGCGTGACCTTTTAGCCACCACAACTGTGACATTTTATTTAACCTTAATTCATTCGTAGCCGAGGTTTCCCCTTTCCCCTCAGAGACATTAACCAGAAAAGAGTTCACAAATCGCACCATTCTGGGTACTTCGTTGGGTGGCAGGGGAGAATCTTGGTAATTATAATGGAAGAGTTAAAATCTCAGATAAATGGCATATTTATTATTGTTCATAAATAGCTGAAGCATCACATGCATTCTTCACAGTACTCCGCGAAATAGAACGCTCACTGGGGAAGATGTATTAAGGCAGATTTTTAAAAAATAAATTTAACCAGGGTTAAATGTAATTGTATCTGACAAGTCTAGGTACAACTTTACACACTACCCTTATTAAATATGACATATGCATTATTAAGATGTCATGGTATGAAAAGGAGTAATTCTGCACTATATGGGGCACAACATTCATAATATTATTATTTATTAATCAACTATAAAGCGCCAGCATATTCCGCAGGGCTGTATAATTAAGGAGCCTAGTACAAACCGGTGATACACTTAACAAACGGATTCAAAAGATGGAGAGACCCTGCTTCATACAGCATACAACGGGGTAAAAGCCCCATTTAAATGTATGGGATTTTGGTGACATGACCCATAATTACGCTGCTTTCAACACAGGGCCTATAGTCCATATTTTCTTTGTGCTGTTCCTCCAACCCTTTGCATGCCAGGAGTATGCAGACCAAGGCGTTAAATAGTAATCGTGTTAACCCTTTGAGTGCCAGAGGGGTATCCAAAGCATTGAAAAACAATGCATCCTATACCCCTCTAGCACTCATAAGTTTGAATGTGCCATCACGTTTATTAACCATTTGAGTGCAAGGCTTCAACGTTCTTCTTTGCAAAACAATTCATGACCTCTTTCGGGATTTTTTTTACATCCAATAAGGCCTAGTTGTTTTAATATGGATTTGTTAAATGTTTGTACTGATAAGAGGTAAATCCCAGTGTAAAGGAATTAGTGGAATAAAATGGCCTTGGGACAGAGTAGATTGAGGCAATTATATAAGAATATGATATGATGTAGGCAGATAGCCTCTGGCCACGCAAATCTACCAACACTAGAGAGAACGAGAAGCTGAACGGGGAACTAGCCCTGCGCACCCGGGAGATCTGTAGCAGTGCAAACTATTCCCAGTAATGCGAATGGATGTTTGACCCAAAGGCACTCAAGCACTCCCCCTTTTTTTACAGGTTTCCCTGCTCTATTTACAAGAACACAGGTCAATCAGTCAGTAGGACAATAATTCTGAATAATCAACCCGAGTTAATGACATTCACTTGTGTTTTACGGCGGGTCTTGAGGACAGGTTTGAGCGCCCCTGATTTAACCCTTTAAACAGCTGCAGTAGCCTCAGCGCAGGTCTCCTTAGCATTCAGGGAGTATAGACTAGACTTAAACTGAGGACGAACCGCAGCTTCGCAATGCTTTGCACACCTGACTCCCTTTGTAGCTCAAAGGGTTAACCTGAATATGATACCAGCCATGGGTATAATTGACTAACCCATTACGTTCCAGGCCAGAGCCTTTCACATTCTCAAGATTAATGAGCCATCTGTATTGATGCTGGTAATTTTGCCTGCAGTGGAGACTAAGTGATCTTTCATTAAGGGCAGCAGATCCCGCAGCGAGGGAGTTAAGCCAGAGCAGCTGCAGAACAGACACGCCCCTCGACCCTTCTCAGGTCAGTCAGTTGTGGGACACTGAGCTCTGCCTGCGTCTGTACTATGGCATGGGGCCAAGCACAGAAGCACATCCCGGGCCCATACGACTCAGGTGCAGCAAGTAAACCCAGGCCAACCGCGTACATATAGCGAGATTTGCTGGCCCCGACATCTGTAATCTAGATGCAGATCGGATTAGCTGGGCTCAGGCTCACAGGTGGTGGGACCAGATAAGTGTGCGAGCAATCACATGCGATTCGTTTATTGCACTAAGACCGGGTGTATTTAGAACATTGCAATGACGATGAATCAGTGGGCTATAAGTCTTTAAGGGTCGTGTAACGTAATGCGTTGTACACCCCTTAAATATCCAGGGCAGGTTTTGTGGGCAGCCTGCTGCCCTCATCATGGGGATAGTGGGCGTTTTAGTCCAAAAACTATATATGTGTATACAGTGGAGAACATTACGTGAGAAACAGCTGCACCACGTCTAACAAATGCTAATAAAGGGAATTTTAACCCCTCTGGTGTTACAGGTCTTCCACACAATGGGTTAATTTTTAAATGTTCTGCAATTTGCCTCAGACCAATATTACGATCTGCACTAAACAGGCGTGAGATTACACCATGATATACAGAACGTGATCTAAACACATGGAAGAGAGCCCTGCTCGCAAGAGCTTACAATCTAATACCTTCAATGCTTGAGATCTTCAATTCATTGGTCTCTAGCATTCAAGGGGTTACCTCCCTTCATGTAAATATACTTTTTATGTGTCTGCAGTCCTTTGGCAGTAACAGGGTTAAACTGCCTAGATCAGTGAATAACGTACTATCATTTCAGACCTAGATCTTTTAAGCATGTTCTGTCAGATCTGTACTTCGCAGGTATGCTATATAGTAAGACATACGTCATCGTTTCCATATTACACAGTCAAGTTTTGAAATAAGACTCAATTTCCCCTGTGTATTATGTTCTGCTAGCTGATTTGCATATTAACACATGGAATGCGAACAGGTCTTCAACGCAATGTTTCCAAGGGGTTAATGAGATAACCCACCTGTCTGCCCTTTGAATGGCAGAAGAGTGTACGGCGCAGAGCAAAGCTGGTCACCCCACTGGCACTAGAAATGTAACACTTTATGTATGTTTCCCCGGTGCAAATAAATGAAATACAACTTCCTGGTTTTAACTCTTTGAGTGCCAAATTGGTACGCAATGCATTGCTTTGCGTAACCACTGGCACTCAAAGGGTTAAAAACATAAAACTGAATTTCTCTACGTTTATATGTCAGGATGGTGATCCGTCTGTGTTTGGACTGTCCTCTCATATAGGGAAGTATACACGAAATAACTGAGGAGCAATTCTGGGGGAGAAATACAAACTTCCAATTCATTTTAATAGGGCTTGTCACCCCATGGATGCTAGAAGGTTCTTTAACAAATTGTTTGGGACGTTGGTACATTTTTATTTTTCGTGTATGTTGCAGTTGGTTTGGCACAGAATTGCTCCTCACGTCTTCTAAGCATAAGACCCTTAACCCCTTAAGTGCCATAAGACTGTCCATCACCCCTCCGGCGCTCAAAAAAAGATTAATGTCACATTCAGTAAACTAAAGTAGTGCAGTTCTGCAGCAAACCAATTAACTGCACCATGTGGACAAATGAAAATTCTTAGTGATTTAATTTAGGATTTTAACCCTTTAAATGCTATAGAGGTCTTCAAGGCCTGTTGGATATTCGTACTTGTCCTCTATTGTTCAGCTGATTTTCTCCAGAGTTGCAAAGGTGCAGTTGTGGTGCAAAAAAGTTGCTATTGAACAAGTAAAAATCCCCATTGGTTTAAATGGGAGTTTTAATCCAATTGAATGTTAATGAGGTCTCAGTGGGGTTTTAGGTTCTCCTACGGTGCCCATATCGTTTGCCCTCTAACTGCTCTCTGCACCTTTTGCGCTAAACACCAGCCCAAAAGACTATGGTTTGGTAATGGCTGGCCGGGGATACTGGGAATTGCATTCCCCGGCAGCTGGAGGGCCTCAGGTTGGCCATCCCCGGCCGCCCAATAAATATATAGCTAGATGCCTTGTTGACTCTCCCAGCTCTGTGTGAAGGTTGTTCGTGGTTTGCATTTTATGCTAATACACGCTCCAATTGTGGATCTTTAGAAAGCAATGACAATAGAGACCACTGAAGGTAATGTTTGCAGTATAACATTACATTTATAACCTGAATGGAAATACAGAGATGGGTGGCCCTGATCTGTATAGTTTATAATCCACGCTGAAGAAAAACGTATCCTACTTTGCTTTGTCAACATTTCTCTGCCTCATGGACATGTGCTTCGTGTCTGCTGATAGGACGTGGCTGCAGATGGCAACAAGCCTACTGACATTTCCTTTATGAATAAATCCAAGGTGCATGTTAACGCTTGGAGTGCCGCAGAGGTGAATCCGCTCCGTGTAGATAACCTGAGCTCTTATATCTGGCTCACCGTATATATTAACCTTTTAAGGACCAGAGGGGTGCGTTGCGCGCCCCTCTGGTCCTTAAAAGGGTTAAATGAAACTCAGTTTGACCAGCTGAGTGATGCAAAAAGCTGGCACTGGAAGGGTTACTGCCAGGGATATTACGTACACGACAATATTTTGGGGGTCCTCAAGCAGAGTAAAAATTCAACAAACCCTAACTGTGCCCCATACAATGGCAGCCCCTCATTTTGGTAGAAAACGGAGCTGCATGGATCTGATACTAAACATATGTGATTAACATTCAGGTGATTTGGATACCTATATGGCACTCAAAGGGTTAATGACATAACATGACAATCAGTTATGGGGCAAACCAACTGCACCATAACGACAATAAAAACAGACATTTATTCCTATGGATATTTAACCGCTTGAGTACTAGAAGAGGAAGCTGCGCAGTGGATACCATACCCGTCTAGCATTCCCCATTTCAAAATCAACGGTAATATTTCTTTGTACCTTTTGGGTTTCCCCGATTCTTTCACATTTGCCTGTATACATAAGGCCTCTATTACATTTTAACACTTTGAAGGCCAGAGAGAGATCCAACGCTCTGGTGCTCAAAGGGTTAACGATCTCTACTAGAGAGGGGTGTAAATTTGGTCTTAACCCTTTGAGTTCCAGAGAGGTACGCAAAGTATTGCAAAGCAATGCGCTGCGCACCCCTCCGGCACTCAAAAGGTTAACATATGATCACGTGGCAAAGTAACCATTTGAACGCAATCTACTGCAAACAGTTTAACAACTTCAAGTGATCTGAGATTGTATCTCCAAACCTAACCCATAGACTACAAAGGGAATTGGAGGGAACATCCCGTGACAGCTTTCCCCTGGTAATAGAATCCATCCTATAATCTGCTGCTGGAGAGGTTAGTGGTGACTTGGAAACAATAACAGCCAATTTCAACGTCACACAAAGGACTTGTTGACGCTGCATTGATCAAAGCTACATTGTATTGTGTCAGTCCCCTTCTTACTAGACATGTCACATCAACCGCTAAAAAAGCAAGGCTGGTTTACATAAACCCATTTACTTTGTTGCTGTTCTCTTAAAATATCACATTATAACATAGAGTGTGAAAACACATCAAAACGAGCGAGAGATTCCCAGGCCCAGATATTTAAATACATTTTATAGCAGTGCTTTTTAACCATTCAAAGGCACATGCACTTTTCTTAAAGGGTTAAAACAATTCCAGCTGTCCTTGCGTTCTGTTGCACCAGGTCATCGAGATAACTCGTTGGCTCCATTAGGGATGATAATTTGTTGAGGATCCTGGGAACTATAGTCTAATAACCTCTGGATGTAGGCGGGTTGTTCAGGCCTGGATCTTTAAGTATAAATAAAAAAATTAAGTTATCTGCACCGTAGTTATATTTTTGGAAGCCCTCCCTGGAAATTCTGGGTGGCCCCTGTGAGGTTTCTCTTGCAGTTCCAGTCTGTTCTCTTGTAAAGTGAGGAGAGGAGAATTTCCTTCTATCACATAACATACCTCTTATTTCTACCCCGAAAAAAACACACCCTCTGTAATTTTGCCTTTTGTTACTGATTCACCTTAGCCCCTTGGATGCAAGATACGTCTCCAACATTGGGGACATCTCTGGCGTCCAAGGGGTTAATTTACTTTTTTGAAACTCACATTTTAAATCTAAACCATAATGTGTGACACACTGGTGGACCTGAGGCCTACGTGCGGCTATTGGAGAGTCTGGTTGCCTATCACTGGCTTAGCAGCTTTAGGGTTAAATGCAAGCTAAAGAGTAATAACAACCCTTCCATTACGGTCAGAAAATCATTACTGCCCGTTTTTTCTTTTCATACTGAAACAGGCAGAATGAGCCTAGTTAGCTCTTTGAGTGCCATAATGTTGGATACCTCTGGCACTCAAAGGGTTAAGGACTAGATGGCTATGCAATGCATCCAAGGCTGATTGAAGATGGCATCTCTTAAGGCAAAATAATTGAAATAATAAGGGCCACTAGGCTTTACTGGCCATAGTAAGATGTGTCAGTTCTCCTTTAAGTGACCGCTGTCTGTGGGGCTTCCGAGCCATTGGCCGGCCTTGGCTCTGTGGCAAATCGCGCTGGTTTTCAGGACAGATGAAGAGTCGCGGGGAATATGCAGCCTGAGAGCAGATTAGATGCAGCGTAACAGGCTATGATTGAGCGGAAATAGTCTGCCATCTGTCCGGGAAGAGGCGTTCGCCTCGCCTCTTGTTGTTAGCGCGCTTCCCAGCCGGGGACTGCTCGCTGTTAAATCCTAGATCCTTTCCGAGACGTATACAGGAAAGGACTTGCGATCTCATCAGGAGATCACATTTAGGACTGTATGCAGAAATGACTAAAAGGCAATTCTGTAGCTGCAGCGTGGGTACAGATACAAATGCCCATTTAAATTGTGCGTTTAACGCCTTGACTGCTAGGAAGGTATCCAACAAATGCGTTGGATAAACGTCATTCAAGGGCCTAATTAAATATATTTGGAATTGGAGAATTTAAAAATTTGTCCGCTGTGGTGCAACTGATTTGCTTAAGAATTCTTTTTTTTTTTGCATTGTGCACTATAGACAGTAAGATATCAGTTCGTTGTAGACTGACCGCCATCTCTTAACACACTGAGTGCCAGAAGGGTATTGCGGTATCACTTCACAATGTGTTGACACATCAAGGGTTAAGCAATTTGTACACACACCACTTGTTGAATGCCAGGGGGTTGCGCGGGGCATTGCGTGCATTATGGGCGAAATAGATCGGATTCTTTTAGATAGGAGCATGAGCGCTCTCAGCCATTTTGTATGCAGCCCCGCTCCCACAACAAAAACGCGCAAACCACTGGTGTCTATTATCATTATTATTATAAGGCACCAGCACCACATTAGGTCATGTGGTACTGCTCTTCTGGTGGCATGTAATGAAATATACCAGTTAAAAAGGTACTGGGATGCCGGGGGTGTTCTGCCATGGATGAAAATCATCCCTGCTCTCAAGCCCCTTGTTTTTTTCAGTGGTGCCTGAGATGCAATGCATGTCACACAAAAGGTTGATTAAATTGTGAGATAAATAGGCAGGGATGGAACGGATATTTGTAGACGGATCATGAACTCGCGCGTTTAACCCTTTGCATGCATATCTAGCACTCCGGTTGTTGAATAGACTGAGCAGAACACAGGCAATACTGGAAACGGAACGCGGTATATGTGCAAGTTAGACAAAACACAGGACGTGCTAAGCATTGTATTGTGTTACAGACCATTCAAAGAGCTGTTTGGTACGGGACCATAGACATCCAGAAGATGGATCAAGAGCTCACCATCAATATTTCTATTCTATAGAGATCCGATCTAGTCTTGCCCTGGCACTCAACTGGTTACAGTATGAGAACAATAGGCAAGAATAGATCGGGTCGCTATAGAATATAAATATTGATGGTGAGCTCTTGATCCATCTTCTAGGTGTCTATGGTTCCGTACCAAACAGCTCTTTGAACGGCCTGTGAAGCTCAAAGAGTTAAATATACATCGACAGAGTATCCAGTTATGCTATGCGTTGGTAAGCATTACTTCATAATTCGACTTGTATTATAGGTGCAATTCTGGAACAAACCAACTGCACCATATGGTAGACATCTAAACTCCCATTGATCTAAGTTGGGGGACTTCAACCCCTTGAATGCCAGAGAGCTCTCCAACGCATTTGGTTGATGTTGTTTTAATGTGTAACGGTTATTTTACCCTGCAGTTGATATATGCCTCTAGGGGAAATGTATAGAGATAAAGGGTGATCAGTGATGGGACAAAGCAACAGTAATCCATTTGTAATAGAAAATAAAAGCCAATTCAAAGCGATCGGACTATTTGGGGACACGTGTTTGGTCCTCAAACATCTCCAATTTAGTTATTATCATGGTTGTATCCTCCAAAGTCGCTAATTACAATCTTGTTCAACACAAGCTAACATTCGATTTATTTTCAACTAAGCATGATGAGACTAGTAGTCCAACCACTGGAGAGCTACTAGTTTCCAGCCACTGCTTCTATAAAGTAGTGTAATCAAACACAGGATGAGCCCCTCCCTAATGACTGCCACTGCATTTAACTCGGATTGTCAAAAGTGTGTCACGCCCCTTTCTGGCGCTCCAGTAGGTTAACCATTTTAGTGCCATAAGGTGTTTGTTACCCGAATGAGTAGGCCGCCCTGTATTTAAAATACGGAATTTAATAAACTCAGCCTGCAGAATTATTAAGCAAACCAGCTGCACCAGAGTGGATAAATATTCCACCTAAAGGGTGCTTTTAACCCCCTGAATGCTAGATCTCCAACGCATTCAAGCTGAAGAGAACGAGTTAACGCTTCATTTATATAATTGTGCCATTTGTATTTCGCCCCTATGGTGCAGTTAGTTTGCTCTAAAACTGCACATATAAGGTGCTATTCTGGAAGCTGAAAGGGTGGACATTTGAACCAAATCATCTACAATCTAGGGGACAAATAAACTAGGGTGACCAGACCCCACCTTTAACCGGGGACACACTGGTCAGCCTAATAAACTCACACTAATTTAAAGAGGTATTTTAACCCCATGAATGCTACAAGTCCCGAACACATTCAAGGGGTTAAAAATCCCCTTTGAGGTAATTTGCTTTATAAGTGTTTATTTTTTCCCATGGCACAGTTGAATTACACCTTTTTAGCTCTCAGAATTCCCCCATAGTGTGCTTCTATACAGAGTAGCGGGATGCGGGGAGCCATGCCAGGCTGAATGCGATCTCATTCTAGAAGCGATCGCAGCCCTGTAAGTGTATAATATACCCAGTGTCAGCGCTGCCTCCGCTTTCCGCGATCATGTGTCTGTGATTGGGAGGGCTGTCCAGTTTATATTCCCGACCCTACATATCCTTTCCACTCCCAGTTTAACCCCTTCCCTATATTATGGCAGGCATTTCAATGACTTATCCACCCGCTCACCATTGCTCTAGTCCTCTGGCACTCAAATGGTTATTCCCAACAATGAAAGCTAGATCTCTAACTCAAACAGCTATAACAGGCAAGGGGGTTAAAAAGGCTCGATATTAAACTATATGACGAATATCAGGTAACATTTACGGGGAGGGTGAGGGGTCAAAATGCACGTGGCAGGAGATCAATGATTAAAATGCAGCCACGCAAACTGTATTTAGTAATCATCCATTTTTAAAGAGACCTTATTTCCTACATCGCCTCTAGGATAGGAGAGAAGCCTGTAATGTCACTCGCTGGTCACATTGGGAGTAGCTATATGCAACAATAACATTAACCCTTAAGAACCAGAGGCACCCAACGTCTAGCAAAGCGATCTGCTGCACATCCAGGTGGTCTTTAACCCTTTGAGTGCCAGAGGTGTACGGAATGCATTCGGTACCCCTCTGGCACTCAAAGGGTTAACAGGATGCGTGCCAGAAGAGTGTGCAGTCACAGTGGATAACCCCATGGGAATCAAAGGGTTAACGTGAACAGCTGGGTGATTGACCATTTGAGCGCCAGACGTGGTGGGAAACCGCTCCAAACAATCTAATGCACAAAGGGTTAAGAAGTCCCTCTCTCAGACACCTTCACATGGCAAACTAACGATGCTTAAAAGTGTAGGACATTGGGCTGTCCAGTTGGTGTGTGATAGTTATTAGTTATGCAACATAAAGTCACTAACTATAGAACTTTCCCTTCTACTCCACATCCAGGCTTCTAGATGGAACCCCTCATCCCTCTTTTATGAACGGATTAATATGTGTAAATTTCCCCCAGTCCCTAGCCGTCTGCGCCATTTTAAAGAGAGAGTGTGAGAGCGGGGGTGGGGATCTCAGCTGCTGGAGACAGCTAGGAGAAGAATTATATGCAGTGGGGGCAGGTCTGGCAGTAATGTGCATTTCAGGTAATTATGCAAACAATTCAGGCCTGGAGCAAAGTCTGTAAAGTGTTGCATTAACTAGGGTTTACTCTTTCTGTCCGGGATCACAATGACAGCCACTGCTGGGGAATGCTGGCGCTTTGTGGAGAAACAAAGGGATGTAATACACCAGTAATGATGGCTGAGGATGGTTTTATATATATATATATATATATATATATATATATATATATATATCTATATATCTTAGTCACAAAAGAAAGGAGGAGCAATTCTGGAGCCACGGGGGAGAAATGCACATTCCCCAAACTCTTATTGCTTTGAATGGGGGTTTAAAACCTTGCATGGTAGAGAGCTGTGAGATCTCTAACATACCTGGATACACAGTTCCCTATTTAAAGCAACATGAATTTTAATTTACCATGTGGTGAAGCTGGTTTGCCTTAGAATTGCTCTTTTGTTTTGTGAATAAGGCCACAATGTTATGTCTAATTACTGAAGTCTGGATAATGTCAACATTGTCTTCCCAAGAATCATGTCAGTTGTGAAGGTTTATGGATAGTCATATTTGGGAAGGTAGTGTATTTTTAATGTTTCGATTCGATTTTTTTGGTTATTAACCCAAACCTACAGGCAGTGATAATTTGTGCAAGGTCAAAATATTTTTCAAAAGCAGATGCAGGATAAATGTTAATACACAGAGGCATATTCTCCACTGTAGAAGGCATAAGAATCCCCACTGATTTAAATGGGAATTTCAACCCCTAGAAGGCTAGATAGCAATCCAATCTATTGTTATTTGTTTTTCGTTCCCTGTGCTGCATCCCTTTAAAAATCACTTGATAAATGCTTGCTGCAGGGCTTCACTGATTACTACAGAGCTGCCCGGTTCCATGAAGCATGAATATTTCACGTGTTTCGTTTTAAATGGATGTTTTTTCAGATCATTATACACATACTTGGGAACTTTGAAGATGAGCTGACCCCGAGATCTTTGAAATATTAACCCTTAAAGCTTCCCATAATGTAGATTTTATGCGATATGTGCCTGCTTGCTTTAACACAGAAGTACTCCGGTCGTGTGCGAGGGACCTTTAACATGCTACAGTTTGGATAACTCACTGCCTGAACACAAACAAGACAAGCAGGACATCTCCCACTGTCTTTCTGGTACTAATGGCACCAGTTTAGATACTAAGGGAACATTTAATTGGGGAAATTCATATAGTAGGTGACACAGGCCTCTCACCCTGAGAATTTGGCCCTTCACCCTGAGACCCTGAGATTTGGGTCAAACCCTGAGAGTTCCCAGGTATGATTATACAGATCTCATGAACTCAACAGGTTGTTTACTGAATTGCTTTGTACTGGATATCTTTCTGGCGCTCAAACAACTCCTCATGGCCCACAGTAACCTTGCTTCTTAGACTGATCACTTAGTTGATGGGTTTTCCACAATTTCACTACTTGGTGCTGTGCCGCACTTTAGCAAGCTCTGTGAGTCCTCTACCTAGATAGTGGCTGTGCCACACTTTATAAATGAGGCGCTGCTTTCCCAAAAGCCAAGAAATCACATTTGGTTTACTGGTCCCACATTGTGTATTGCACAAAAAAAAGCAACAAAAACCCTTTTAGAGACAGTAGGGATTTTTTGAGCACATTGGAAACGGCTTTTTTTTGTTTGCCTCTCTCTGGATCACAAAACAAGGGTGTGGCAAAGGATGAACTTGATGGACCCATGTCACTATATTATGTTATTTGAACTTGATTACTAAATCAATCTTATTCCGTTGATACTAGCTTGTGATTTATCATGTTGCCATGCATTGAATACCTCTCTGGCACTCAAAGATTTATAACCTATAATCCCTTCCTTTGCTTATTAACCACCTTAAGAACTGGAGTGGTGTGAAATGCATGTCGAAAGTGTGTTGTGCACCCCTCTTATCCTCAAGGTGTTAGCAGTGTAACATTTGTGATAAAAAAACAGGTGTGTTTTTTTGTTTTTTTTGGGGGGGGGGGGGCGAGTTGTCTGCTTTTCTTTTTCAGAGAGGAATTGCCTGGCACTTTGTGGCTGGACTGCCTTTTGGTATGATGTGATTTAGGATATTTCATCTCTGTGAAAAGCACTAGTGAACTAAAAGATTGCACTCTTGGTAGGACATTTTTCCTATAGAGCTTTCTCACTTTGAGGGCAGGCTCTTCCCTAGCTGAGTATCTCTGACTAGCTCTTTGCATATGCAAATTACTATTGGGGTTGTTCTCCCAAAGGATAATAGGGGAATCCAAATGTGGACCCCTTGCTCACAGGGCCTAACGACATCAGCTGCACCTCACCGACGAGGCCCAACAAGGCCGAAATGTACGTCTGGTGTTGACTGCTTCTCTTGTTCAGAGAGTAATTGCCTGGCACTTCATGGCTGGACTGCCTTTTGGTAGGATCAGTATGATGTGCTTTAGGATATTTCTTCTCTGTGAAAAGCATTAGTGAGCTAAAATTGCACCCTTGGTAGGACACTTTTCCTACAGAGCCTCCTCACTTTGAGGGCAGACTCGTCCCTAGTGGAGCATCTCTGACTAGGTCTATGAATACCTGGATACTCCCCAGGTCTGCCACGCAGACTTAGGGTTTCACATGGAGTTACCAGATCTTCAGGCGCAGTGTGAGCTTCACTCACGTTCCTAACCCATTTGGCCTACTCCTGCCCATTTCTTCACCCATTTCAAGGTAATCCCATCTCTCAACCTTACAACCCCACCTACCATGATTGAGTTCATTACCGTTATGATGCAAATCACATTATTTGGACACTCCCATCCATCCCAAGTCTTATGAGCTTCTCTGGGGGTCCTATACAAAAAGATTGCCAGGCATGCCTATGGGCCACACCTAAAGAAGCTGAACAACAAGTTCTACAAAGGAATAGATCAGAATTAAAAGCCTCTGATGAAGAAACTTGCTGCAATTTCAGTTGACCTCTCCCTGTGGCCCTTCACAGTGCTGACCCTATGAAACACACTCCAATGTGGCAAAGCAGCACAGTTCAAGAAGCATACATAACTGCAACTACAAATCCAACCAGCGAATCTGTAGAAATGCCTTGGTATCTGCAGTTATGGCTGCCAGATTAAATCTGTCATCCAGTAACAAACCTCTGTCTGTTGGCCACCATGCTGATCCTTCACACGACTGATGCATATTGCAGTCTCCAATAGGTCATGCGTGAGCGTCAACAAATAATATGGCCAACACCTACAAAGGCCAAACATCTGCATCACCTCCCCCTTGTGCAAGGTATGTAAATCCAGCAGGTTGTCTTGGACTATGATGGAAAGCAGTAAAGTTACCTGTGTGATCATAGCCTTAGATGGACTAAGTTGTTAACCCTTTGATTGCTAGATATACAGCTCATTGAGGAGAATGCATGCACATCCCACTGGCACTGAAAAGGTTAAAGGTGAGAACAATGAAAGAACCCAGATGATTGGTACTGAAGGGTGTAAGGTACTATTCTGGGACATTTATAAAGAAATGGACCATATCACTAAAATCTAAAGTAGAGCAATTAGGTGACAAAAATCCATAATGATTTAAATAGGGTTTTAGCCCTTTGAATGTTAAAGAAGTTTCCATCGCATTATGAACCAATGCACTGGAGATCTCTCTAGCATTGAAGAGGTTAAAATCCAGCTTTAAATCCATGGGAATTTTTGTTTGTCCCCTTTGGTGCAGTTTGTTTGCTCCACAGTTACCCTTCTGTAGATTGCAGAACACCTGTCTAGAATCCAAGGGGTAAATCCTAAATATTATGCAGTTGATATGCTTGAGAATTGCCCCACTTCTGTATTTATACACATGCGAATGTGTTCGTAAAGAAAGGAGGGGGCTAACCATGTTTGACAAATACACAGCAGCGCTGAGAGAGGCAAGCAGCATTTGTGTATACTAATAAGTCTGTTGTGCGCTTGGAATAAAGGGTGTGAACGTGAGAGTGGGTATTGTACTTCTTCAGCGAGAAGGAGAAGCTGCGCTTTCCCGGCACTTGTCTGCTTGCTGAGCATCAGCCTTGAATTCAAACCCATTTTTTTTCCACCCAGCTCCCTCCCCCCATACAGCCCTTCCTTCTCATTTCAGCCGACAGGAAACTTCAAGTTGAAAGGAAAACCCACACACACACACAGAATTACAGAGAAACTGAAAACAGAGCTTTAGAGACAAGAAATGGCATACACTGAGGGAGAGTTATTAAAAAAAAAAAAATCTAAGGCAAAAGCAATAATTAGGGGATGTATAAAAGTCGTACAGGCATATCTGTTCTATTTTCACATGAAAATAGACTGCACATGTGTATAAAGGTGTTTGTGCATATAAATCTATTATCTGCACCATGTATGGAATATACACTTTATGGTCAGTTGTGGGCATGGTTAAGTAAGAATGGTGGTCTATTAATCAATCTAAGCTGTGCAGCTGTACAATAGGAGTAACGAAGATTATCAGTGTATTAACATATCATTTTTTGGGTATCCTTTTTAAAATGCGACCATTTAAGTCTTTCACCATGTCGCCTGGTTTACAATAGTGACGTGACAATCTCACAGTGCATGAAAGCACGAGATTGTCATGTCGCATAGTCATGAGGTAGGAGTCTTCCTGCTTGTCATGCACAACTCACTTGGTCAGTGAAAAATGGCCATTGCACCTTTCTTTGTTCTTGTTGCCCAAAGTGTGTGAAATCCCAGACAGCGCTGAGTAGAAGACGTAGCATTTAATTTAACCCCTTGAGTTCTAGAGATGGCGCTAATGCTTTGAGTAGGCATGTGTTGAAGACATTTAGCATCTCAGGGGTTAATGTGGTGACTGGCAGATTGTCTAACAATAACAAATGTTTTTGTCCAGTAATAAAGTTCCTCTTTTTATTTTTATCTGAGGGGCGACCTTAAACCTCACACACCCACAGGACATTAGGATTTTCATACGTCTGATGTCCCTAATGACAGATGCGCAGCTCCAGCTGACTCCCAGTCTTCCCGGGGGGACCTAAGAGATACCAACCAATTGCACCATAGGAGAGGGGGATGCTGTTAACTCTCATTGGTTTAAATGATGATCTTAACCCCTGGAATGCCTCCTTCCGTTAAGGATTTCATTTCCTGTAATGCACAGAGTTGTTGTGCATGACGAGCCATTAGACTCCTACCTCATGAAGGGGAAGCGAATCACCGGCTGTAATGTTAGCGACCATCGACTATGCGACATGACAATCTCATGCTTTCATGCACTGCGAGATTGTCATGTCGCTATTGTAAACCAGATGACATGGTGAAAGACTTAAATGGTCGCACTCTCTTTTGCATGCAACCATTTTTTTTTTTTTGCAAAAGTGATAAGATGAACTTTTTGCCCTTAATTTATCCTCCCCTGTCTCCTTGGCTTAATCTCTATACGGTCAGTCTATGTAAAACAGGGGTTGAAAATGTAATAAATATGAGTCAGCCAAAACATTGTAAGGGACAGAGAAGACACACACACACACACACACACACACACACACACACACACACACACACACACACACACACACACACACACACACACACACACACACACACACACACACACACACACACACACACACACACACACACACACACACACACACACACACACACATATGTAATGTGTGTACCCTCCTCTTCTCTGGCTCTAAACATTTTTTGTCTGACTCCTATATTTATTACATTGTTAACCCCTGTCTTACATAGAGTGACAGTATAGATATTAAGCCAAGGAGCTAGTGAGGATAAATTAAGGGCAAAAGTTAACCTTAAAGCTGATGCAATTTTTTTTATATATAACCATTAATAAACTGACAGTCTTCATTACCCCTATTCTACAATTGCACCACTTACACGGAGTAACAGGCCACCATTCTTACTTTAAAGGGATAGTATTACTTAAAAATTACTATCCCTCATATTGTAGCCCTTAATAAACTGAGTTAAATGACACCAGCGGCATCTCTCAAACCTTTATGGTTTAAGAGATAGCTGCTTTCAAAGTTTCCTCTCCCCTGCTGTCAGAGTTCTGCTGCCAGCAGGGGAATCCGGTCTCGGGACAGGCGGAGGCTCTTAAACAGAGCTGATATCTCATTATGGAAGGAAAAATTATTCATTAAAATAGTCTTCTACGTGTGCTTGTTTACCAAGCACACATAGAAGACTGTTTCAATGAATCATTTTTCCTTCCATAACGAGATATCGGCTCTGCTGAAGAGCCTCCTCTTGATTCAGAGACCGGATTCCCCTGCTGGCAGCTTAACGCTGACAGCAGGGGAGAGGAAACTTTGAAAGCGGCTATCTCTTAACCCATAAAGGTTTGAGAGATGCCGCTGGTGTCATTTAACTCAGTTTATTAAGGGCTACAATATGAGGGATAGTAATTTTGAAGTAATACTATCCCTTTAACTAAGCCGCACACCAGCGAATTGTCACAAGACAGTAATTTTGACATGAGTGGTCATGCCTGCCCAAATCACTGTAGTGAGATCACAGCCATCGAGTTGCAGCATCTGCTTTAAAACAAAAAAAGCAGTCAACATTTGCTAGTATATAAATAAAATATACCCAAAGTTTAACCCCTTAATAACAGATGCCATGCTAGGACCGTCATCTGTGAATTTGACTTAAGGACCGATGACAGTCCTGGCATGTCATGGGTTTTTTGCTCACATTGCTCCTGCGGGAGTCTGAAACTGACTGCTCTGACACCAGAGTGGTCAGTGTATGACCCTTGTTTGGCGAGCCAGCATATGCAATTGCTGAGATTAAAACAGTCCTTAAGGGGAATCAACTTCCCAGATGCACTGTTGTTAAGGGGTTAAGGAGCAAGAGGAATGGAGATTCTTTCACCCCCGATAAGTGTGTTAAAGTCACACAATAGCACAAATGCACACTAGAACCCATGGTACTTTTTTTTTTTTTTTTTTTTTTTTTAAACACTTTGTAAATAAACACATCTCTTATACATAGACTGACAGTGCCATAATTATACCAAAGAGATGGTTGCATACAAAGAGAGGTCAAAACAGGATTCCACAGTTTCTATATACTGTGACAACATTCTTTCTTCAGCCACACCCACAAGCTGTGTGTCAAATGTATTTGTCACACTTGGTGCAGAAGTGGACACACCTTTATACATTAGGTGAAGTACATTTTTAATGCACCAGCAGTGATAGATACATCTTTTCATCACTTCATATTCCATTGTCCTTATGTGCTAAATAAAATGGTCTGGAGCAAACCAAGTGCGCCATAGTCAACAAATATATCCCAAACTCCCATGGATTTAAATGAGGCTTTTAACCCCTTGAATACTAGAGAGGACTCCAATGTATTTTGAAGCATGCAAGGGATAAAAACCTTATTTAAATAATCAAATATTTATTTGCATCTGTGGTGCCGTGCTGTTGGTTTGCCCCAGAATGTCCTATTTTCTTTATTAGGGGAAGTTTTCCTGAGCTTCCATATCATTACTCACTTAGACTGTTCAGCTAAGGATGAAATAGCCCAGCAGTTCCCCTCACAGACTAAGGGGGGAGGGACAGGGTCTATTTATGGCTGTGTGTACGTGTTAAGGGTTCGCTTCCGACTCAGAACGGTTGCTGTTGTGCAGTGGCCTTGTATGTTTTTTTTTAAATTTGTATATCCAAGTCTGTGCACACAGAGCTTTGCAATGGAAACATAAGACAAAAGATGAATGCAGTTAGATTGTCAGACTAATGCTCTGTTCACATGAGATACTTTTTTGTAGCTGTGTTTGATGCAGTGGAATTGCATGTTAAAAAGAGAAGTATTTTTTCAGTATGTAATTTTGTAGCAAGGTTTTATATGTTTCCCCAATAACTCAAGGCACATACAAGACTCCCCAGTTGATATGCAAGAAGGTGAAGACAATCTTTTAGGTGTGTGACAGCACCTCAACATCTCATGAACACTGAAGCATGGAAAAAAAATCACACACAGACTTACTTAAAGAGCATCAGCTGCTTTATTTATAGCAATTGCTAGGACCCAGTGTTTCGGGGGGCTATCAATCTCTCTTCATCAGGTGTTACCTGACGAAGACATGTTATTTTCCCTAAGCATCCCTTGCTTTCAATATGAACAGCAGAACATAAAATCACAAGAAAAATGCAACTATGATATTTATCAGATTCCACTGAAACCCTGTTACTAATGTATATGTTAATGTTCTATAGGGCCAAAGCTGAAGCACCCTGTGTCGGTGTGTGATATGTGCCAATAACAGCGTGTGGTGCAGTCTTACACATGTATAATGTGGAGCAATCCTCTGAAGAAGAAAAAAAAAGGCAACAAATTGCAAGATGATATTTAAAAGAAATTAACCCTTGCATGCTAGCTCTCAATGCAGAACATTTGTGAGGTTGTTCTTCTCAAAATCTCATCCTGAAAATTGAATGTTAGTCCAATAAAAAGGGTATTATCATATATTGCAATACTCATTAATTTTGCATTACTGGACTAACATGGCTACTCCATGCCAAGTATGATATTTATTGGTGTTGTTTTGCTCCAGAATTGCTTCTCTTCTGCTTTTATACATATGACCAAATGATTCCAATCACAAACATTCTTTCCTGCTCTATCACAGCATTAATGTCACCCATGTGAGCAAGCCCTAAAGGCCAAGGCAGTGTTCAGTACAAGTTCCTCTACAGAAGCAACAGACAATTCTGACACACAAGGGTGGTTGTGGAAAGAAGAGAAACAGATACTTTGCGGTCACAGACTTGTTAGCCCCTTGAGTACAAGATACATGTCCAGCACATTGTGTATTAATGCACTGGACACCTCTGGCACAGAGTTAACCATCTGCGCGCCAGAGAGGTATCCAACATTTTACGTTGCAATGTGATGGATACTCCTGGCACTCAAAGCGTTAATGAGATAGGAATGCTAACTTAGGCAAGAAACTTAACAGCATATTGATGCATGATTTGTAGAGAAGGCAAATACAAAATGATCCAATGGGCAGCATTTTGTTTCAGGCAGTAAGTTCACACAGACAACATTACTACAGTATTTTTAATGCTGCACCCAAAATGAAAGGGCTTGCTCCCAATGTTGTAGTTCAAATGGGCAGTTTTCACCTTACAGAACATACTGTAACTTGGGTACATTCTGCAATGGGCAAATTAAGTTGCAGTATGCCTGGTCTGTACTGTGACCTAAATCACAGGAGGCTGAATGCTCATCTCAGTCCTATATAATAATTCGCTAGGATGTTAGTCAGAAGCCATCGTGCGCAGTAGAGACTGCCCGAACGCACAGAATGCTGGGAGTTCTGTGCTGGGCGCATTCTGTGCTTTCATGCAGTCTCTACTGTACATGACTGCGTCAGTGGCAGGATGCAGAGCAGGACAGGCCTCTTAACCCTTTGAGTGCCAGAAGGGTACACAACGCACTGCAAAGCAATGTGTTGTGTACCCTTCTGGCACTCAAAGGGTTATCACCCGGACCTTGGCCGTTGTAGACGGGTTTTACACTAGTCTCTAATAAACTGACCAACCCATGTGTCAGCCAATCATACATGGCTACATAGACCAGCCTTCTGACACAACCTCCATTCTAAAGGATTGCCAAGGGAATACAGGATATTTAAGGTACCTTAGTTCACAGTGTCAGGTGTTCAGCCTAGGCACACTTAGCTCCACCCATGCCAAGCCCCCAGTCGTGACCTCCAAAATGCGTGGCATGTCTCTCTAGCATCCACAGGGTTAGCCTGTAAAGGGGTGACCTTCAGATTGCTTTAGCCACACCTACAATTCAGAATGTGGGTATAGCTAGCACAGTTCAGGCAAATCCCCTCAAAACTTGGAGCTCTAGGCATGTACCTACTGTGCCTACTCAAAAAGCGGCCCTGTTTATCCACTTGGCTTAGCTGGACTAAAACAAGCACAGAACAGTCACCCGTTTACATAAGTTTTTTTTTTCTCTGGTTCTTTTTTCATTCATTCCTAACAGACTTATGGAAATTTTCCAGATCAGATTCACCGATAACCTTTTCAAAAGGTAATAAAATCAAATCCTGTGAGTGTAGAAAACACCTGTCACCATATGAGCAAATGCTAGTATCTTAATGTATAAAGGCAAATGGGAGCAGTTCTGGGGAAAACCAGTCGCACCACAGGGGACAAACGATTTCTAATTTATTTAAATAGGGTTTTTAAACCCTGGAATGGTGGCAAGGTATCGTATTGTGTTGGAGACCCCTCTTTCATTCAAAGGGTTAAGATTGTAAGCTTCCAGTGTTCACTTTGCAAAGCACTTGTTACCCTGTATTGTCTAAACCTTTAAATTGTAAAGCACTCCGTAAATTTGTGGCGCTATATAAATAAACATATTCTTTCATTCAAAAGCACCTTTTACGTCAATAAGCATTTGGGGAATGTTTACTGGTGCAGCCGGTTTTCTCCACTTTGATTTTATACGTATGGCCCTAGTGTTTGGAGGCGCACCACCTAATTTGCATGTCCGTGATAAATCAGTCTAAGCTCGAAAGTCCACTAACCACAATTTTTAATAAATTAGATGCTGGGGTTTCCAGGTCACAGATGGCCATTGTAAAGCTGGCAGCTTTGGGATAAATTTGGCCAGATGTGGCATATGTATTACTGTGAAAGTGCAGTTCTGTAGCAAAAACAAATTTGTCTAACACCTCCACTTAGATCAATGGAAACAGTTTATTATTGGATGAATATACAGGGCCAGCTCTCCCAATACAGTAGGTCTGCCTGGAGCAGCACATCAGCTGTGGAGGCCACACTCATCCTATATAATAATTCGCTAGGATATTTGTCAGAAGCCGTCACGCGCAGTAGAGACTGCCCGAATGCTCAAAATGCTGGGAGTTCTGTGCTGGGAGCATTCTGTGCGTTTGGGCACTCTCTACAGTGCATTGCGTGAGTGACAGCAGACACAGAGCAGGACCGGCCTTTTAACCCTTTGAGTGCCGGAGGGGTACGCAATGCATCGCGTACCCCTCCGGCACTCAAAGGGTTAACACGTACACGGGCTTTTACACTAGTAATTTATACTATGGATGTAGCCAGAGCAATCCCAGTGAACATCCAGCAGGGCCCTACATCAGTTAACCCTTTTGCTAGAGAGGCTACCAATGTATTGAGTGCTAAAGAGGTATCAGTGCATTGCTTCTCATGGGCATAATAGAGAAGAAATATCTCCTAAAATAACCACCCCTCTTTACTATGCCTAGAAAATCCTAATAGGCCCTACAAATTTGACCCTTGGGCCTTTATTCAAGAGGGAATATTGTCAGTCAGTTCTGGATGTCACCAGCAATGATGAAAATATGCCACTGGGACCACAGGACATGAACTCTATCCAGTGCACATGGCACTCTTAACTCTTTAAGAACCAATGATGCGATGCAAGAAACATGCGCAATCGCTATTTCCTGTGTGAAAATTTGTTGAATTGCTCATGAATAAAAATCAAGATTAGCGAACAGCTGTGCATATTTATTTTTTGTGGGCGTGGTCAGGATTAACGAATCTGTGTGAGTGGAATAGCAAATGCGTCTAATGCAGGAAATGCTATTGCGAATGAATTTATACGTCTGTGCAGTGTTGTCGTAAAAAGGATTTTTTATGCGCAATTCAGGAATCGTTTGGTATTCAGCTTCCTGGATTAGAACATGAGCAAAATCTATCTGCACACAGAAATGCCTTTATCAGATGCGCACATTTCTTGCATCACGCCACAAATGTTTGTGCTTTGCTTTGGTTAATGCACTCTGCCTTCTTAATAAAAAAAAAGTGTAAAGTTTATCCCTTTGAGTGCCAGAGGGGTACGCAACACATTACACAGCAATACATTGCATACCCCTCTAGCACTGAAAATGTTAAATTTCCTGCTTACTTCTCATTTTGTGCTATAAGGACTACATACCCACCACAATACATTTGTGTAAATTTGGGGGTCTCAGCTAGTACATTTTACCATTGCAGGCTATTGAAAATCTGTTTAACCTCTTGAGGACCAGACGAGTGTACAACACATTTTATTAACCCATCATGAAGTTAATGCACACCTGACATGTATAAAGACAATACAAAGTTCTCTTGTTTTTTTGTGTAAAGGCTTACAACTTGGTAAGCAAGAGTCTTGTATGGCTGTTTTAGACTGTAGTTCCACAAAATCAGTTGAGAAGATGTTTGTTATAAGCAGTGTTCCCATCAAAACAGGTGTACACTGCAACATCAGAGCAGTCTTTCCATAGTAGTGTGAACGTCCTATAAAATATGGGTTGTATGTTCACAAGGGTAACTATTTTCTTATTTGTTGGAGCACCAAATGAATTTTGTTGCATCATTACTGCTGTCCAGCCAGAATGCAGTGAAGATGTAGCAGATATGATCCGTGTGTCAGCCCATGGGACCACCATGCAGATCATTCACATGGGCAATTGAATGGCTGTTGTTCTCATCACAACATACCTTCAAAGTGTTCCTCTTTAGGAGGAACAGTCCCCAAATCCCTCGGTCCCACCCGGGTGTGTATATAAGTGTATTACATTGTTTCACATCAATAAAACTCATATTAATGTTTATTTAAACTTCAGTATATGTGTTCATACATTAGTCTGTGTAAATAAAATACTTTGGTCTCACGCTAAATCAATTATTCATTTACATAAAGAGATGTCAGTAGGTGATGAAATAACCTAAATTTCTCAGTAATGCTCCATCCACCAGCCTAAACCAAAAGTGTCCATCTTTGGCCATTTGAAATGTTGGTATACATGCTTGCATGATCTACTCAGCAGAGGTTTTACAAGGCGCTGTGCATGCCTCTGGTCTTTAGGTCAGCGGGGATGTTTGATTCAATTTAAATGAGGGTTTTAATCGTTGTGTGCCATACCCCTCTGGCATTTAAGTGGTTAACCCCTTGAATTCTAGTGAGGTCTCCAGCGCATTAGCACAATCCAAGGCAATGAGAACTCGGTACTGTTTATATTCTCCCAAATGTGCAGCTGGGTTTCTCTTTTCTTCTGTGGATAAAGTCCATGTGCTAGTCACTTCTCTAGCTCCCAGATGATTAATCTTGGTGCCATCTGGGCGGAAACCGTCACATAAACAGGGTGGGGTAAGAGGCAGGTAGATGTAATGTGCCCCCCAATATCTTCGTTATCATGTGCAGTCAGTGAAGCCCTCAGCTCTGATCTTATCTCCGAGACGTTTCCTCGGGCGTTTCCGTTGCTGCTCGGCACTTTGTCAGGCTTGCTTCGTTCTCTGCATAGGGTAAAGGTTATGGCCAACAGAGGCATCGCCTTTCACTGTGATAGGAACCAGAGCAGCGCTCCCCCACAAACATTCATCCCATCTACAGCACTGCTGGGCCCTACACTGTGCCAGCTGTAACATCGTGTAACCCGCACGATGCCAGGTTCATCATGTAACGCTGCAGTGAGCCAGCTTCATAACGTAACCCGCTCCATTCCAGCATTATCGTCACATAATCTGCACAATGCCAGCTTCGTCATAACTTGCACTTGGCCATGTTCATCACGTAGCCTACACTCTGCCAGTTTTATAGTCATGTTATATTCACTCTGCCAGCTTCGCCATCCTGCAGCCTTCATTTTGCCAGCTTCATCGTACAATCTTCACCCTGCCAGCTTTATCGTTATACAGTCAGCATTGTGCCAGCTTTAACCACCATGTAACTAAATTGCCATATCTTAGGACAGTTGCATATGCCAGATACAGCCTGGTTTAATGTAGAGCTGCTCCAGCGCTGTTAGCCGTGCCAATTAACCCTTTAAGGAGCAGATAGTAGTGCAACCCATTGCGGGTTGCGCACAATATGATCCTTAACCCCTTGAGTGCTGGAGGGGTACGCAACGCATCAATGCGTTCGTACGTTTCTGGCACTCAAAGGGTTCAAAAAAAGCAGAGGCGCAGTTCGCAAACAAGTGGCTTTATTAACTTTCCTAATTATTTAATTGGGGGCTTTTATTCCCTTCAGTGCTAGAAAGGTCATCTATTTATATAATCCAAGGGGTTAAATGCTAAATTAAAGCAATGATCTTTCCGGGAATTTTAATTTGCCCCTCTATTATATAGATTGTTTGCCGTCGAACTGCGCCACCATTTACTGAATAAGGCCATTTGTGTACTAACCCTTTGAGTATCAGTGGATTACTGTAATTCTCAAGCAGTGCTGCAGGGCCAGGATCTTTAACTCACTAAAGACGAAATAGGTGTGCAAGGCATTGCTCCGCGATGAATAGCAGACTGCTCTGGTCCTTAAAGGGTAAAATTGACAGCCGCTCCGGCTTCGTTCCCTGGGATATATGCAAGCAGCTAGAGGAGGGCTGTTACATGCCCAGACAAGCATCGTGTCTAGTTATAATAGATCGTGCCTGGAGGAGCCTTGTGTATAGAGTAAGGCTGAACAGACTGCTCCGATCTAAAATAAAACTATCAGGCGGCCTCCCTGATCCGGACTGCAATGCTAGGCTGATCCTGAATAAGTGCAAAGAGTGTTCTCAGCCAGGATGAGTATAGCAGTGTTCTATGTAATTGGTGACTGGTAGGATGCCCAGATGTATATGAGAACCATTTAACCATTAGGGTGCCATAGAGACGCGGAAACGCATTGCAAAGCAATGTGCTGCGTAGCCCTCTGGCACTCAAAGGATTAACACGTCATACAGGGTTAAAATGCATTCTGGCCATGGAAGGGGATGGCCATGGAAGGGGATAACCCGAAGGGCCAAACACAATATCACAGCCTCTCAAGAAAGAAGCACTTCAGCAGCAATTGCCTAGTCCTAGGTAAAATGGCTCTGATAACAGCAGCCTGGTGAATAATGTATAGAGAGGGCCGCGATAAAGAGGGTTAAGGTATCCCTGTTCGGGTTTATGTGCCCATTCATGTCCTATCATTTACCCCCACCCCCCAAAAAAAACAAACAAACAAAAAATGCTATGCTTTATAATCGTATTAATAAAACATTAAGCCTACATCCCCTGTAGCCATATTAGGGACTGTAAATGCCTGGCATTTTAACGTCTTGAACTCTAGAAATGTCTCTGATTAGTTATGCACTGGAGAACTCTGGAGAGCCAGAAATACGCCGCACCTAAGGGGTTAAGAAAAGTTTTCAACACAATCCAAATACCAGCGGCCTGTGACCTTTGGAATCCAACTTGAACCCTGATACGTTTGCAGTTATTGCTAGCTTTAACTCTTATTATTAGAAGAACATCTGATGCTAAATAGGCGAGCACAGGTGTGTGAGCCATCACTGAAAGAGTGAAGAGTAATTTAAAACTGAACATGGCAGCTTTGTGCATTTTAATCCAATGCAGTCCCCTCAAAACAGTCCTCAAACTCTTTCAACACTGGGTTGCTCACTTGTGCTTACATTTGAAGGCGCACTGATATGTCATATAATAAATATATATATGTTCACAAATCATCAGTTCTCCCTGTTATATATGAGATGTCATTTTAGAGTATGTACATGTATGTGTATATATGTCACTTGTGGGATCAATATTGTTGGAGGAAGGGGTACACATATTAACCTTTTGAGTTCTGGAGCAAAATAACTGCAGTATGTATCAGAGGAATAGCATCCAGTTTATTGGAGATTTTGAGCACGTTTCACACAAATAGGCCTACAGTACTCTTTAGTATAATGTGTTTCAGAGAAATTTAGTAAATATTAAAATATATATTATATTATATTAAAAACAATGGCACCATGCAGATAAAAGAAAACAGAGAACAATAAGGGGTTCTACTGGAAAATACTGGTGCAGGCATTAACCTATTAAGGAACAGAGAGGTTTGCAACGCATTGCGACCAATGTGACTGTCACGCAGGCCTTAAGGGATTAACTCCAGATTTCCTAAGATTTCGCTGTAATGCTTCTAATAACTATTTAAAAAATGTTTTAACTTATCTAAAACTAAAAATACATACATGTGTATTTAATGTCGTTTAGGGCCTTACTTACAAATTAAAAAAATGAATGATTCTTGGACAAAAAATCTTCACCATAGTGGATAAATAAACGTTTCCAGAATACCATCCATTTAAATAGGGCTTTAAACCTCTGGAATGCTAGAAAGCTATGTGTTGAAGACCTCTCTAGTATTCCAGGGGTATAAAACACATTTAATTCAGCGAGTATTTTTTTTTCATTCACTTCCCTATGCTGCAACTGGTTTACCCAATAACTGATTCTTTTGAATATAAGACCACTGTATATACACATGAATGTTCCAAGGTGTTGTTCACCCCTCTGGTTCTCCAGAGGTAAAATACAAGAAATATTTCCTAGTAAAATGATATTTTAACACTGTTTTTGAACGCGGAACCTTATTCATTAGCAACAGTCTGTACTAGTGTATTATCATTTGTGTATATCAAATGAGTTTCAGCCCAATCACTGGTGTGCCTACAGCCACTGTCATTTCTTATTGATATGTGGGCACGAAAGAAACTCCCATTCCCGCCATTTTAGTGTGTTTAGTGTGTAAGAATCCTAGGTACTTTCGGCCGAATGAAGTACAAGACAAATACATAAAATAGATACAGATGTTATACGGACTATCAGTAACTACACATATACAAGAGATGCAAGAGCACACTTCACTGAAATTCACATTATGCAAGTATTGCGCTACTAGGGCCACATTAACCATTTGAGTGCCAGTGGGATATGCAAAGGGTCAACAACAATCCGTGCCATAACCCTCTGGCCCTCTAAGGGTCAAATATTACGTGGAACTGGCTAATATCCAATTCTCTATGCCTGGGAGGGGTTGGTTCTTTATTATCCCTTGTTTTGCTCCCTCTTTAACCCTTTGAGTGCCAGAGGGGTACGCAACGCATTGCTTTGCAATGCGTTGCGTACCCCTCTGGCACTCAAATGGTTAAAGAATCATGTGCTTGACTAGATAGATAGATAGATAGATACAGACTATCCAGCTGACTGATGGCAGACAACATGCAACTATGTGATGCATTCAGGAAAGAAACAGACTGTAACAATTTAGCAGCGGTCAGTTTAAGAACTGTGTTTATTTATCTACAAAAGAAGAATGTATTAGCGAAGTAGATGCCAGATGTGTGCCCTTTTGGCATTTAGCGGGTTAACGTTATTGCAGAGAGAGTACAAAAATAGTTTCAATTATTATTTATTTTTTTGCATTCAAACTAAAATGTGTCAGTTTTAACCTTTCTTGCCTAGTTATGACAGATGTGTACTTGGTTATCAAACACATCTCAGGGCCACATCTCAGTACTGGATTAGTGCTCTCTCACCTAACAGTAATGGGCAACCTGAGGCCCTCCAGCTGTTCAGGGCTACATTTCCCATAATTCACAGCCAGCAGCTGGTTATGATGAGAATTGCAGTCATGAACAGCTGACGGGACCTATAATTGCCCACCTTTGCATTAGAAAAGCGGATTACTGCCAAGGGGAATGCAGGTTAACCATTCGAGAATCAGATGAGCACACTACCAGGGCACATAATAATTTAACCCTTCGTGTGCCAAGTGATTAGACAATTTGGCACTCAATTGATGAAGTCTTCCAACGCCAGATTGACTACATTTATTACAAATCACAACAGATGATTAGTCCACTGGCACTCAAAATGTCTTTAACCTGGCATTATTTAATCTTCCTAGTGCCAGCGGATAAAGTCCCAGACACTCACAATTCCTTAAGCCTCCGAGTTCCCGGTGGCAGGCTAACCATTTCGGTACCAGCAAACTGACCATCTGGGACTTGAAAGAGAGTCCCGTTTTGACTTTACATATTCTACAAATGCCTGGTATGTAAAGTCAGATTGCTGTATTTTTTCATTTTGCCTTTTTTGTGTCGCTCTCTGGATCTCTGTTTCCAGAGAGCTTTCATTCTGGAACTGTGAAATCAGATATGTTTATACAATGTTGCAGTCTTTCAAGAGGCTGAGGTTGGCTTCTTAATGTGAAATTTCAAGTTTTGGCATGATAGGCAACAGTTTTCATGCCCAAAATGCCCCTGGGCTAGGCTAAACCAGCTTGGATTTATGAAAAGAAAGGAATGCAATGAGATTGTTCATTTGGCAAAGTGATTTAACCCTTCGAGCAGCAATGCCCAACGCATTTGCTTGGATACTCCGTTTCTGGCACTAAGAGTGAAAATTCCAGTGAGAACCACGCTGATGGCACTCGGTTATGTAACCTGACTGGAGTGGAAATATGCACACCTCAACCTCTTAACCCTTTGAGAGCCAGAGGGTTACGCAACACAATGCTTTGAAATGCTTTGCGTACCCCTCTGGCACTCGAAAGGGTTAAATCTTTCGACGACAGAGAGGCATCAGAATACGTCTGTGGAACTCAAAGGGTTAAAATCCATACACACGAAACACAAAAAAAGCAATTCTCGAGTTCGTTGACTGTATCAGAGGAAAGAAATAACCATTCCTAATTGTTCCATTGTTTCACGTGGAGATTTTTTTTAAACCCAGACAATTTTAGAGAGGTATCCAAGGGTTAAAAAGACCCAATTTAAATCAACGGGCAATTGTATTTATCACCTGTGGTGCGACGGTTGCCCTAGACTTGGTTCACCTCTTCGTATCTATCTCCACAAAAGTCATTTCGTAGATGCAGCAATGCCAAGAGCTGGTGGGTGTGTAGATGTAGAAAAAATAGAGAGCTGACAAATTGGTTAACCTATTAAGTGCAATTAGTATTAGTGGGGGTAGATGTAGCAAGTAAATACACTAAAATAAACAAAAAAGAGTGATGACAAAATGAATGAACCTTTTAACAGCCAAAGAGATATCCAACACATTGCGTTACCTCTCTGGCACTTATAGGGTTAAGGGCAAGAATGGTACACAACGAATTGTAATGCACTGCCCATCCCTCTGGTCCTCAACCCTTTCAGTGCTAGCGTCCCTCTGGCAATGAAAGGGTTAAAGGGTTCAAAGGACAGCCTGGGCAAGCGTTAGGAGAACGAGTTAGAAGGATAAATGTCTGGAAACACAAAATGGTTTTAATATGTTTGAAGGAGATGCGCAGTGATAATGGTACCAAGTGGGTTAAACAAGGCAGCCATTCATCGCTAAGCTTTTGATCTTGCATGATCGTGCCTGACAGAGGCTGTGTTTCCCTCGTTTAGCAAGAAACAGCCTCAAGAGCGTCTGATTGATTAGGTGGCCCTCCCCTCCCTCCCCCCAAAGCCCTTCTTATCCTCCCCCTCCTCCTCTGATCACCAGGACAGAGATCCCCCCGGGGGGAAAGCAGGAGAGGAAAGCACATCTCATTATACAGCAAATGGCCGGCCAGAAGCACACAGCACGATATTAAACTTGCTCCGCTGTCTTCCAGCTACTGTACAGGATTAACCCTTCTGGAGGCAGGCATTATTAGAACCATGTCGCTGCTTTTGGAAAGAAACAAAAGGCCTGCCGTGTTATTAACCCCCTAAGGACCTTAGGGGTGTGTAACGCATTGCTTTAGCCTTTAGTTTGATATTAACGCATTGCATGCCAAAGACTGCATTGGTTAACAATGCCTTGGAGATATTTGATACCCAAATGGTTAACTCCACATGGAAACGTCAGCTATCCCATCTCAAGTGATCTGTCATAAGAGATAAAGTGTTTGTTTTTGTACCTCTGGAAGCCAACTGATATGTGTCCTTAACCCTTTGGATGCCATATACTGTTGTCAGTAATTGATAAGTGAACCCAAGCCACTAACATGGGAGGGGGTAAAAATGTGCTAGGGCGGATTATCTCATTCTGCAATGTGATAGTCCTCTGGTGATTTCATGTGATTATGTACTCATCTGCTGGTGACATGTATTGGTATATTACCTTGCGGATGAAATCTCATGGTGTAGTGATCTGGTGGTGACACGCAATGGTGTAGTGTAGTAGTGACCATCTGATGGCATTTAATTGTGTATTGGTCTGTCTGTGATATATAAGGGTATATTGCCCTGCTGGAGGCATTCACCTTTCAGTGCTGGAGAAGTATGCACTCGAAGGGTTAATTGTGTATTGTTCTGCTGGTGGTATGTAATGGTGCATTGCCTCTCCAGCAGCATATAATGGTGTATTGCATTGCAGACTCAAATAATGGTGTATCATACTAACGGTGGCATGTAATGATGTATGGCCATGCCAGTCTGACAAAACCAGACAAAAAATGTCACGATATCCGACTCTATCTTGTGTGAATTAACCATATGTACAAAACCTGCTGTTGTTGGACTATATTTTCCTCAGTCATCCTCAGCTGACAAATGGGCAACTGAGGCTGACAAATGGGCAGCTGAGGCTGACGGGAGCTGCAGTCTAACAACCCACCTGGATAGCCGAAAGCTCCCCACACACACAGAATGCAGCACAACGTCTAAAGCTTTGTAGCTCTCATTTGATAAGAGCAACAGAGTCTAAAGAGGGGGTAACTGGGAACCTCAGACAGGTCTGCACTTTCTTACTGTCTTACAGATTTTCCTACTGACAGCTGAACAAGGCAATGTGGTTGATTTCACAAGTCCGGGAGATCCTGATCAACCCGCTTGATCTTATAATAAACGTGACATTGGAAACTTCTCATACTGGCGAGTCAATGGGGAAACACACAACCCTAACACACAGCTATCTCTTCTCTCAGTCTATACCTTGGTGGATTTAACCCTTTGGATGCAGAGGTAATGCATGGGACATCTTTAGAATTCAGTAGGTTAAAACCTCATACACTATTGCCAGTTCTATTCAGGACAGTTGTAGATATTGTAGTAAGTTTGTAATTTTACTCTACTCGATGCAACCCCTCTGGCACTTAATGCGCTATCAAAATAGCGATCTAGATGATGTATTGTCCATGTTTACAGTTGGTTATTCTCGAGTTTCTTCACTCCACATTCACTGAGTTAATGTCATATCTACATCCGTTTATTGTCGAGTTTGCTCATTGGTCTCCTATGGAGGCTCATACATAACAGACCCACACCTTAATGTAGGAGACTCCATACCTCCCAAGCATGGGCGTCCGGAGGGGGGGACTTGTCCCCCCCCTACAATTACCCCCTCCATATAAATAAAGGGGCTAGATGGACTGGCCTGGGGGTCATATTATGGCTTTGCCCCCCCCTGGAAAAATGTCTATGGACACCACTGCTCCCAAGTGTCCCTCCTTAGAAAGGACAGTCCCTCTTTGAGACCCAAATTTCCCTGTCCCTCTTTTCAACCATGGGGTCCCTCTTTTTTAGGAGATGTGTGTGTGTGAATCCATCACAATGCTCTGCTGCAATAAAACTCACATTAATGTTTGTGTACCTATTTATGAGTCCGTAAATAAAATACGTCGTGTAACCGAATACATGATTTAGTGCAAGACCAAAGAAGTGTCATTAAAACGTGAAATAACCTAAGTATTCTTGGTAATGTCATGGCACCACAAACACCACCTACAACTTAAGTGTCCCTCTTTGGCCATTTGAAATTTTGGGAGGTATAAGACTTGCCATCTTTGCTGGGACTCGATCCCGAAATGACCACCCTCACTAGCAACTTGTTTGCTTGTAACTCTATTCCGGGGGAGATTTAGTAAGATGAGATAAAGGACATATGCACAGAAGCAAAGTGGTGAAAACCAATTATACAGCAGGGACAAATTAAAGTTCACACAGATTTAAATGGGACTTTTAGTCCCTTATATGCAAGGGAGGACCTCTACAGAACTACAAAGCATTAAGGGTCTAAAATCCAGTTCATCATTTAACCAGTTTAAATGTGAGTGTCAGATGACTGATAATTTTAGTTGTTCCCTGTTGTGATTCTGATTCACCCTAGAATTGTTCCTCTTTGTTTCAGCACATGGATCAGAGTCCCCAATCCTTATGCTATTCTAGGGGTCAGAACATCTCTTGACTTCAAGGGATTACAATTTCAATATACATCATTAGGGATTTTCATTTCTCCCTTAGGGTACAGAATGCCCCTCTTTAGTTTAAGGACTACAGTCATAAACTATCTAGAACAGCATATTAACTGGAGAGGTATCCAACCTCTTAGAGTGATGGATTCCCAGGAGATTTAGCCTTTCTGTGAACTTGCTGTCTCTGCTGGAACTCTATTCCATGAACCCACCACCCTTTCTGTACATAGTGTTTTGCTTATGGGCACCCTAAGTGCTTGCGTGTTTATAAAGGCCCATCAGTCTTTCCTGACACACTGGGGATACAAATAGCCCACAGATCAATCACTAACATCTACCGGCCAGTAATGTGCCAAGCAAAGGAAAGTTCGGCTGTGTAAATAAGGGGGGGGGGGGAGGAATGTTGATTTCAATTTTTTAACACGGAGTTCAAAGCGCTGAATGCACTCTCATAGGGTTTAATTAAAGGGCAACTGTCAAGTGGATAGTGACCTATGACAGTGGACCAATGGAGAAGTAGAATGGAAGTCTGAAAATAGACTGGCAGAGCTCTCTCTTTGGTCCCATGAGAAGTGACTGAACTGTGAGACTGAATCTGGGGGTGTAGTCCCCATAGACCAGTGGCATCCATGGACCGCATGATCAGAAAGCCATAAGCGTGAGGGCCGCATTATTTACATTTTTTAACATTAACAATAGTGAATTATAGCTTGTCAGCTAGTCTAAAATATGGATTTATTTATTGATCAAGTCAATGACAATATGTATATTCAGCATACATCTGTTCTTGAACCATTTAGTAATGGCAGGCAGATGATTAGGTCTCACAAGCCTACTAGTTCATGTGTGCTTGTTAGTTAAAGGGATAGTAATGTTTCATAATAAAAGCACCTCTAATTAATCATCATAGTATTTGGACTTTGGAGAGTGTTATTTCAATTCTGTCAGAGTTGTAGTTTAGGAGTAATTCAATGACAAAGTGTCCCCCTCCCGCCCATTTAACTATGTAACACTGCTCAGCCAGATCAGAGGGGAGGTGCCCAGGTAGATTGCACAGAGGGACAATCTTCAATGAAGATAAGGGAAAAACCTGAAAAAAAGTTGTCAAGGGGGGCAGGGCTTTCATTGTTTTCATAGGAAGAAGATTGTCCCCTGCTGTTATCTGTCTGGTCTATGGCCTGCATTCCACATCTGAGAAGAGATGGCTTACACTAGGTAAAAAGGCCGTGAGGGGGAAACTTTGCTTGTGAATATCTCCCAAACCATAAAGGTTTGAGAGATAAGACTTATATCGTTCTTCATGTTTTTTAAATACCTACAAAATAAAATAAAGATAAAACGAAGTATTACTATCCCTTTAAAAAAAGATTTAAAAAGTCTCAGGTGGGCCAGATTGGAAGCCCATGTCATAGATGTTCTCTGTCTTGCTTGCATAACCACAAAAATTGTTGTGGATAGAAACATACTTCCAGGTTGCATTCCATCTTGTTGTCAGGGAGGGGGGACCCCAGGTGGCTGACAGGAGCCATATTTAGAATGCTTGAGGCAGCACACCCATAGGAGAGACTTTGTAAAAGGTCCTTTAAGACACAGGCTTTATTTTTAGTTTTTTTGCTCACAGAAATGCCATGTTTCATCCTTGCACCTTGACATACACATTCTCCTGCTCAGTGCAGATGTCCCTGGGGTCAACTATTGAATGGGACAGAAGAAACCTATAGTGACAGACTCTCCTTGATAATCTAAAGTCATTTGATTGCCTGTGCACTACTTACTTAGATGACTATTTTCATAATCATTTTTGGAGGCTGATATACTGTAAGCACTGAAACAGACAGACTACACCATAGGGGACAAATAATACACTCATACATATAAATATGGCCTTTAACCCCTTAAGGACCAACGGTCTAGGGAAGTTACCTTCCCTTAAGGACTGCTTTGATCTTTGCCGAAGTGCCGGTACACATGACCTGTTATGCGTACCGGCGCACCGCTTTGAGGCCTAAGAGAGATCGCTCCTGTCTTGAAGCGATCAATTTTAGGCCCCGTTTTTACTTACAGCGCTCCCGGTGGAGCTCTGTAAGTAAAAAGTACATGATGTGCTATGACCGTCACTGGTCCTTATGGGTATAAGGACCGTGACGGTCATAGCACGTCACGTAGTCCTTAAGAGGTTAGTCCTTCAAGTACCAGAAAGGTATCCAGTGCATTGAAACACATTAGCTACCTCTCTGACACTCAGAGGGTTAAAACACTTAAAAATGCATTCCGTACCACTCTGGCCGTCAAAAGGTTAAGTGTTAGAGAGGGCTGTATTGCAATGTATTGGACACCCCTCTAGCTTCCTTATGGTGCAGTTGGCTTGCTCCATAAATGCACCATTTATGGTGAGTACATCAGCCTCAGCTGATCTATATGAAAAGTGAATTGTCCTGCTCAAAAATACGAAGGTAATGTGTGCCAGTATGAGCAGCCATGACAGTTGGCACAGTACAAAGGTGATTATTAAAGCCAGGATTACGCTGCCAACCTTTGAGAAACCCTCAGGCTTTTGCAGCTGTCAGACTTCTGTAAAAAGTTGCAATGGGCTTGCAAGAGGTCACCTCTTCAGGGGGCAGGCACATGGATGATATTAACCACATTTGATTGGCTGACACTGCACGCTTGCCTCCATTTGGACACTGGCCTTTGCAACCCAATAGAAAGTCCATATTTTAAACTACCTGCTGGTTTTTGTCCAATAGACTACATTTTAAGAAATCTGGGCCTTGAGTATAATGGCAAAGTGGAGCAATTATTGGTCAAAATAACTACACCATAGGGAGCAAATACAAATTGCTGTTGATTTAAATGAGGTTTTAACTTCTTGAATGTTACCCCTTTAAGTACAAGAGGGGTACATAACACATTGGTCTGCAATGTGCTGCATCCCCCTATGACACACAAATGGTTAAAATATGTTTCAATGCACCACACAGCTGTCCCAACAAAACAGGGTGTGGGCAATCTCCGACCTTCTAACTGTTGTTGGACTACTATACCCATCACTGCATTACTGGTCTAAAATTATAATTAACTAACTAAATAAATAAATAAAAACTGCTGCCCTGAACAGAGATTTCTTGTACATTATTTGTGGCTGTAAAAATAAAGAAATACATTTGATGCACTGCATGTTCTGTCAGGCATGTATAAAAATAAATTCTATTTTATTTTGTTTAGCTTCTATCACAATAAAATGTTCCTGTTAGAAACAGCAACAAACTCTACATGGAAACTGAGTGCAGAGCAGGGTGATTACTAGGCTCCAGATTACCAGAGATACGATCAGCAAGTACTTGTCTCTTATTTTCTATTCTAATACATATTCTCCAGGGGGGGGGGGGAACTGCACAGTGAAATAGGAGCTGTTAGGCCAATTCTAGTTGTTCTGCGGTCCCCAGTGATCTAAAGCCAGGTGGTCCTCTTAGTATTAGTATCAATGCTACTTGGTGCTGGCTCTCCCAAAGGATGGCTATTGGGAACAGAAATCTAAAACCAGGATTGTCTGAGCCCAGGCAGTATAACTGGAGCCATCTGGTGATACTATTAATCATACTTTGCTTTGAACTGCCCGCCATCGGCAAAGGAAAACAATGCAGTTCATGATCTTTGGGTATGAAGAGGGTTAATGCTTTCAAGTACTGTTACAGAATAGGACAACTACACAAGTAATAATGCTTAATAGGAGTGGCCTATGTCACTTCTTCAGAATGCCTTATTGCATACTGGCAAGAATAAAGTATTCTCCATCAGGTTTAAGATTATGGATTCAATCAACCTTTTGTATAAATGCAAATTGGAGCAATTCTGGAGCAAACTAATTGCTCCATAGGGGATAATTCCTCAAAACCCCTTTGACCTAAAAGGTGATTCTAATCCCTTCTATGGTAGTGAGGGCACCAGTGCATTGCTTTTCAATGCAGTGGAGACCTAACATTCATGGAGTTAAAGGGGTAGTAATGTTTAGGTAGTACAGTAAGACTGAGTATTCTATATACATTTGTATACCGATGTGTAACTTTATAACCATTCTTCAACTTTTTTCTTTTATTCTATAACAGCTCCCCCTCCCGCCCCTTATACATACTTAAAGCAGACTCGGCACGCGGGTCCAGACAGATCACAACAGGCACAATATTCTTTCAGCATAAGGAAAAACCTACCAGTCCTCATCAAGGGGGAAGGGTTTTCCTTATACTGAAAGAAAGGAGATTGTCCCTCGTTGCGATCTGTCCAGTCTGATAAACGGATTCCAGATCTGAGGGGAGGCTGCTAGTTTATATTGTTAACCAATGCTTTTTCGAGATATGTTTAGCATTTAAGAGATTAAAAAAAGCCCCATTTAAATCAATGCAAATTTTAATTTGTCCCTATGGTACGACTGGTTTGCGCCAGAATTGCTACCATTTCTTAGTCAATCAGCCTCAGCCTCACTGAATGCTCTGTATGCCGCAGATGTAGGCTTTTCCACATTGTATCACCTTTTTTTTTTTTTTTTTTTTTTTTTTACATATTGTCACTGTCAAGGCTGGATTTCCCAATAGGCAGAGTAGAGCAAATGCCTAGAGCTCCAAATTTTGAGTGACGCCTTAGCTGTGCTGGCCACACCCACATTCTAAATTGTGGGTGTGTCCAGAGGAATCTCAATGTCCATGCGCCAGTTTTATACCCCTTTACAAGCTGTTATTTAACCGCTTGGATTCTAGAGAGATCTACAAAGCATTGCTTCCCGATGTGTTGGATATCTGTAGCAACCAAGGGAATAAGTGGATTTTAGTCTTACCTGTTAAATCCTTTTCTCTTAGTCCATACAGGTTACTGGTAACTCTGGGTAGGCGATCCACCCCTTTAATTGTAGACAGGAACAATTCTAGAATTGTATGCAGGGGGTGGAGCCTACCTTCCCTCCTTGGCTGCAGCTAGCCAACCAGCTCCAGAAAGATTTGAGACACTAACTATTGACTAGATAGTTGAAGGGAAAGAACACTCCTGTGAGCATGACCCCGAAGGACTCCCACTGTCTGACACGGGGAGCCAAGCATGGTTCCTTGGCAGGGTGGGAGACCAGTAACCTGTATTGACTAAGAGAAAAGGTAAGACTAAAATCCTTTTTTCTCTGACGTTCAATACAGGTTATTGGTAACTCTGGGATGTCCAACCATTGAGTTTCCCAGAGTCGGGAAGTAAGGCAAGGAGCAGGCGCAAGGCTCCCAAAGTCAGAGTAGATATGAACCATCAGATCAAAGATAGCCCAACAACTAATGAAGTGTCAACTGACACTGAACAGGAATAACAACACCCCAACTGTTACACAGCACACTGAACTAGAGCCAATGGGGCTCAAAAGTGAAGGAAGCACCAAGAACCAAAGAAAATCCTAGACAGGCAAGACTGCCTCCAGGATTTCCCTCCCAAAGCTGGCGTCAGCCAGTGCCAGCACATCAACACGGTAGTGCTTCGAAAAGGTGCTTGCACAACTGATCAGCAGAGGCCTGATTCTTGTAAGCCCAAGAGGCCCTAATAGATCTTGTAGAATGAGCCGTGACCTGAAAGGGAACATGCTTCCTCCTCAGCTCGTAAGCCTTACGAATGGTGGACTTGATCCAGGACGCAATAGTCACTTTGGGTGCAAGTCTTCCTGCCCTGGGACCCTCAGGAATGATGAACAGCACGTCAGATTGCCTGATGGACTCAGTGCGATGTACATAAAAACTTGAGACAATGAACCACATCTAACAAGTGGAGATCCCTCTCCTTGTCAGAGCTGGGCTCAGGACAGAAAGAAGGCACCACAATCTCCTAATTGATGTGGAACTCCGAAACCAACTTCGGGAGAAACTCCTGTGAAGTGCGAAGCATCGCCTTGTCCTTGTGAAACACCAAATAGGGTGGCTTACAACAGGACAGAGCATATAACTCGGCTACTCTGTGAACAGACACAATCGCCAAGAGAAAATCCATTTTCCACGTCAACAGGCATAGAGGAATAGTAGCCAAGGATTCAAATGGAGGGCGCTGAAGAATGCCCAATACCAAGTTAAGATCCCATGGAGGAGCGGGATTCTTGAAGGCAGGACGAGCATGAGCAACTCCCTTGACATCAGGAAGGATGGCAATGCACCTCTGAAAGAAAACAGAGAGAGCAGAAGTTTGAACATTAAGGGAACTCAAACTGAGGCCCTTATCCACACCGTCCTGCAAAAAGGCCAGGACCGTAGGCAGATCAAATTCCTGAGACAGGTCCTTGTCAGCACACCAAGACAGAAAGGCTGACCAGACATTATGGTAGATCTTGGAAGAAACAGGTTTGCGGGCACTGAGCATAGTAGCCACCACCCCAGAAGAAAAACCCTTTCTTCTTCAATATTGAGGATTCAATTTCCAAGCCGTCAAAGATAGCCGATGAACATCCTCCTTCCACTGATAACCCTGTAGAAAGGGAGCCGGAATGGCTCCGCCACTGACAAATCCAGG
This sequence comes from Rhinophrynus dorsalis, assembly GCA_037306005.1. Classification (NCBI taxonomy): domain Eukaryota; kingdom Metazoa; phylum Chordata; class Amphibia; order Anura; family Rhinophrynidae; genus Rhinophrynus; species Rhinophrynus dorsalis. The sequence continues at coordinate 159,956,877 of CM074719.1, forward strand.
AGCTCCGGAAACCAAGCTTGGCGAGGCCAGTACAGAGCAATCAGAATGACTGGACAGCGTTCCAGTCGCAATTTCCGTAACACCCTGTGCAACCTTGGGAGGGGAGGAAAGATGTAGGCCAGAGCAAATAACCAAGGAATGGACATCGCATCCACCGCTAGGGTTAGAGGGTACCTCCACCGAGAGCAGAACCTCGGAACCTTCCTGTTGTGTTTTGTCGCCATCAGGTTGATGTAAGGAAGACCCCACTTCTGAACAATGAGGGTGAACACCTCTGGGTGCAGTCCCACTCTCCACTGTCCACCGTGTGTCGACTGAGGAAGTCCGCTATGACATTGTCTACTCCAGGAATGTGCACTGCGGATATGGAAGGAACGTGTTCTTCTGCCCAGGACAAAATAGCCTTGACCTCTAACCAAGCGGCAAGACTTCTTGTTCCACCCTGCTTGTTGATGTAAGCCACGGCTGTGACGTCGGATTGTACCTGGACTGGACAGCCTTCCAACTGAGATGTCCAATGACGAAGGGAATGAAATATCGTCGAAGCTCCAACATGTTGATGGGAAGGAGAGATTCCTCTGGAGACCACCGACCCTGAGCAGACTATCAGACACTGGCAAGGCAGTAGACTTAGATAACCTCAGAGAAGGGATAAGGCTTGGCAAATTTCTTGGAGACAGACTGTTTTCTGTCCGGAGACTTCAACTCTTCAGACACAAGGCGGTCGAGAGTGGGGTTAGGTGGAAAGCAAGTAAGGGGCTTTTTAGGCTCCTGAAATACATCAGAAGGGTCAGAAGGAACATCCTGCACTAAGGGCATGTTTAGGGTATTTAAAACAGCCCTGATCAGACCCTCAGCCGAGGGCTCAGGATCAGACTCAAAAGGATCCCCAAAAAACTGAGAGGAGCCCAGCTGAGAATATTCCTCAACATCTGAATCCACCAGCAGTTCCTCCTCAGAGGAATCTGACACGTCAGGTACACCCTGAGGTTTTGGCAGGGAAGACTTGACAGAGGAGGGGGTCTGCCAAGAATGTAAATCCCCCTGTAACTGGGATGGAAAGAGTTGCAATGTGGACCTAAGGTCCCTAGTAGCAGCCTTGAACTCTTGCACCCAAACTGTCTCTAATGCATGGCTGGAGGTCCCTGGATGACTCTCAGGGATATCAGAACATGCTGGGCATAAATGACCTGAGAATTCTCTAGGTAACCCTGAATGACAGGAACAGCAATGTGCAATAGGGGATACAGAGACCCCAGCATCCTTAGTCTTAGGTCTGGGCCCAAGTTCCAACAGTATAGACACTCCCACAATGTCACTAACCTTACAGTATAATAAATCACCCAATTACAGTGTGTAGGATTGAAGTTTCACCCCAGAAATTGCTAATTTAGACTTATCTGGCAGGTGAAGGGTTAATCAGCAGAGGAGAGAAGGAGAGTCCAAGCCCTGCGTAGGATACTTGTTCTGGAAATAGCACAAAATGGCTGCCGCGACAGGAGCCAATCAGAAAAGAGCATGCGAAGCAAGTGCTCATGGGAAATGTAGTTTTCCCAGAAAAAGTACCCCAACAGTGCCTGAAGCCCCCTGAGCCTCCCAACACACTGGAAGCATGAACCAGATGATAGAGCAAGGGCAGTCAAGAAGATTGAGCGATCTCTGAAGTCGCTAGGTTGCAGAGATATGTCCCAAACTGTACAGTCCCATAGGAGTGAATGGAGCAATGGCGCCTATGTGGTAAAACGCACAAACTAAATTTTTACAAAATTGAAGGTGTAATATTAAAAGACTTGAAACATCACTAGAACATGTTAGATACCCAAAAATACACTGCACCAGTCTGAAAAGTGCCAGAAAACCCCCCAGATGAATGCCAAACCAGCAGCTAAAGGGTTAAGTACCACATAAACCTGCTCCAAAACACCCAGCAGACATACATATAGACCCAATGAGTGCAAGAGTGTGCAATAGGAACTCCAAGGAAAAACCCCTGTGCAGAGGGGCACTGCAGGACATGTGGACCTGCAGCACTCAAAGGGTTGCTCACCTTTCCTGCAGATCTTCTGTCTTCAGATTACCATATTTTAAGACGAAGCCTCGGTGGGCAACTCCTGAGGAAAGAACTTGTAGTCAAGATTTTCCCCCCAGGGCTTAAGGTCCACAAAAAGCACCTGGACACCGAGCTAGCCACATCTAAGGGCATTGTCAGTTGTGGTGGTTCCATTCTAACAGAACATTTAAAAACTTCTAAAGCTATAGCAGAACTGTTCTCTTGCCTGTGTTATCTTCACCAAGGAACAAATCTTTCTGGAGCTGGTTGGCTAGCTGCAGCCAAGGGGGGAAGGTAGGCTCCACCTCCTGCATACAATTCTAGAATTGTTCCTGCCTACAATTAAAGGGGTGGATCGCCTACCCAGAGTTACCAGTGACCTGGATGACAGAGAAAGCTTTTTTTTTTTTTTTTTTTATGGTTATAGACCAAAGGTATATTCTGTGCCAGGAAAGAGTGGATGGGTCTGGAAGTGGCATCATGGGTGGAGCTAAGGGCACCTAGTGTGCCTTGCCTGGGATCACGGTCACTGAAAAAAAAATTATGAAAAGTATAAGTAATCTGACTTTCACCCTAGAAGCCCTTCTTTCAGGCCCCTAGGAACAGCTGTCAGGAGGTGTTTTGGGGGTGCATAGCACAGCCTCAGGCATTTTACCATGCCTGCTTTTTAACTTATGTTAGTATATTACAGACTAATGGTGTTTTCTGTGTCAGGCAGCAGTGGATGGGGCTGGGCATGTAGGGTGACCACATTTTCATTCTTACAATCTGAGACACTGAAGAGATGAGAACAGCAGAGTACTTGTCCTCTGTTCCTTTTCGTGGGAGAGGTCAATATACATCACTGGACATCCATGCACAGTCCGCTCTTCCTCAGCGCACCAAAGAGTTGTAGACACTAGAGGGTGAATTGTCCATTGACTGCTGTGACACAGAGCAATGCCCATGATGGGCTACAAGAAATGTCCATTGTGCCCAAAAGCCTTAGACTAGCATGCATCAGAATTGCTCTGCACTTCTTACTTGAAATCAGGATCAAAGTCTGTTCTCTCCCTTGTGTTTAGATCTCTGCTGGAAGCCATTTTGTATTGCCCCACAGTGGCAAAGTGAAATTATCCTTCTAGTGTTTATAACTCTGTGTTCTGGAGTCTTCATTCTGGGATATTTTATTCTCTCAAAAGGGGGCAGCCCGGACATGGGACACATTTAAAATCCGGGGCAAGTGGTCAACTTATGGGCACAGGGGTCATGTGAGAAGTGGATGTGTGGATATAGGCAGTGTCAGAGGCACCTACAGTGTCTTGCCTAGGAGTATCAGACATGTACATTTGGATCTGAGCATTGTTGTATGTCTATCCTAAGCATGTTTGAATATCCCAGATATGTATAGTCTCCCTGCTTATGTTAGGTCAGGCATATATCCACTAATCTTATCTTATTTTTCCAGTATTTCACCTCAACCTTGCACACTCTAGCATATTAGCATGAGCTTTTACAGGAACATTTCTGTTCCTTTGAAATACACTTAAATTCTCAACACTTAAGCTACAGTGAATGGTTCAACTGAAACTTAATTACTCTAGTCACGTGCTTCCTTTGTTTAATGAAAAACCTAGAGCTTTTCAAGGTCCTTCCAACCTGTATTTAAAGGTGCAGTACTATTTTATGAAAAAAGGGAATTTCCAGCCAAGTAAAATAATTTTACTACTACCACAGATTTTTATCTTTTTTTGTTAAAATGTTATTACAACTGAAACCGATTTTTTTCCTTACATAAAACTGCAATATTTTCTTGTGGTTGAAGAATTCTTGGACAAAGTGACAGCACCATAGGGAACAAACAGATAATGCCAAAATACCCCACTGATTTAAATGGGGTATGTAACTCCGGGGGGGGGGGGGGGGGGGTATGCACCAAGGCGTGATAAAGAGGTGATAAAGTGGAGATGACTTCTCCAGTGATATCACTTCTCCAGTTCCTATGGTATTCTATGGATACAATGCACTAAAATTTCTCCAACTTTGGATGTCTTGGTGCATATCCTCCATAGAATAATATAAGACTTGGAGAAGTGATATCACTGGAGAAGTTCTCTCTGCTTTATCTCCAATTTATCATGCCTTAGTGCATAACCCCCCTTGAATGCTGGAGAGGTTTCTATTGCATTGCAAAGCAACTGGAGGCCTCTCTAACATTCAATGAGTTAAAAGTCCCACTTAAATCAATGTGAATGTTTGTTTAACCCTTAATTAACAGTTGGTTTCCCTCAGACTTGCTTTCATTTTCTTGTATGGTCCAAGTACTCTCACTCCAGAGCCAGTGCTGTTGGCACTAAACCAAGGGTGTCCTGACCTAGAGAAAACATCAAAAAGAGGGTCATAAACTACTAAATATTGTAATGGTACAAAAGAACAAGAAACACCTAGGGTTGCCACCCGGCCGGTATTTTACTGGAACAGCCGGTAATTAGCGTACTGGAGCCGGTATACCTACTATACCGGCAATTGAAAAGCCAGTATTTGTGTGAATCCTGGTGGGCATGGCCATCTGCTGGGGTGCTTCACCTTTGCTGTTTGGTGTGACACGCCGGGCCAGGTGTGGAGTTGAGCAGATCCTTCCGCGAAAATGGTCAAATGTTAATAAAAATAACAAATGAGTTACAAGTTGCCATGGTAGCATGTATTGCCCGCTATGAATGAAGAAAGAAAGGTGTGGCAGGAACCTTAGCGCAGGGAAGTGGAACCTGGGGGACACAAAACAGAAGACGCTATCTAGCAGAACCAGAAAGTGGGGCTGCAAAGCACTGGAAGTGGCGGAGATTCCACGTGTGACCGGGGTTTGCAGGGCTGTTATTAACCCGGGATGGCTGAGTTTGTCCAGCGGTGGGTTGAGGACCGGATTCCGGAGCTCGAGCAGCTAGAGAGTAGGGGCTGCAGCCTGCTGCTGACCAGGAAGGAAGTCCGGTGAGAGGGGGTTAGGGAAAGTGGCATTGTAAGGGTAAAGCTTCACCCTTCCTGCCACAAGCACCTTATCTGTGTCTGAGGATAGTGGACAAAGTAGGAGAGACCAAGGAGAGGAAGGAGGGGAGCGAGTCAGATACTAAGACTAGAGGACAGATAGAGGGAGAGGCACTGGTGTAGAAAGGGACACGGGATCTTTCCTGTATGGAACTGGTCTCATCCCAACTGTCATGTATTCTAGAATGGAAGGACCAGAGAGGGTACTGAGTGCTCACCATTTATTATACTGCTGGCTAATCCTGAGACTAGTGACCAGTTGACAGCCTTGCACAGAGAGGGTACTTAGCACTCGCCCTTTATTATACCGCTGGCTAAGCTTTGAGACTAGTGACCAGTGCACATCCTTGCACAGACAGGGCCGGATTTACATCTCAGGAGCATGTAGGCACAGAAATCTGAAGCGCCCCCCCCCCCATTGGCCATCTCCACTGGACACCTCCACAATGCTCCTAATCTCCAAACTGCCCCCATCATCTCCATATTGCCCTCATATTGCCCCCCCATCAGCTCCAACTTGCCCCCCATCAGCTACATATTGCCCTCTCATTGCCCCTATCATCTTCACATTGCCCCATCAGCTCCATATTGCCCCCATCAGTTACATCTTGCCCCCCATCAGCTCCATATTGCCAGCCATCAGCTCCATATTGCCCCCCATCAGCTCCATATTGCCCCCCCATCAGCTCCATATTGTCCACACATTGCCCACATCAGCTCCACTTTGCCCTCACACTGCCCCCCATCAGCTCCATATTACCCTCACGTTGCGCATACCCCCTTTTCCTACCTCCTCCCTGGTGGTCCAGCGGCGTGGCAGGACAGGTCTGCTCCTCCTTCAGCACAGACCTGTAACTGCTGGAGCTCCCACGCGGTCTTCTGTTCAGTAATGCAGAGCGCTGGAAGATAATGTAATCTCCCAGCACTCTGCATTACTAAAGAGCTCACGGGAGCTCAGCAGCTACAGGTCTGTGCCAAAGAAGGCGCAAACCTGAGTAGGGGGTTAGGATAATTAAAAAAAAAAATTAAATAAATAAATAAAAATAAATAATAAAAAAAAAAAAACGGGTCCCAATGACAGGCACCCCTCTGTGGGGTGCGCCTGTAGGCAGATGCCTACTCTGGCTTACGAGAAATCCGGCCCTGTGCACATAGCAGGTACTGAGCAGTCACCCTTGACCAAAAGTCATCCTTAGATTTACAGACTCATGCAACATTGAGTGGTTCTGCCCTTTTGTGGCTCCACCCTCAACGACCCAAAACTGTGGCTGGCATTTTTTTGAGGAAAAGGTGACAACCCTAGTAACACCCCCCAGTTGGCTTATTGTAGCCAGACACCTAATGGTCCCCATGGATCTTTTCCCTTAGTCTTGGTTCAAGTGATGGCATCTTCAGTCAGTGCTGGATGTCAAGTTCATGGAAGCAGACCTGACAGATGCTAGCAGGACCACAGGGCACAAACTCCGCCCACCATACATAGTAATAGTTATCCTTTAAACCTGTGAGTGCAAGAGGGTATGCAATGCATTGTGAAGCAATTAGTTGCATACCCCTCAGGAACTCAAAGGGTTAACACTAGAGAATGTGCATTGTTTTGCAATGAGCTATACTTCCTTCCAGTCCAAAAAGGGTTAAGCTGGCTCATACACTCTGCTTGTTTCAGACTGAAAGGAATGAGGCATATGAGGCCATTAGGATTTTCAGGCCATAGTACGGCGAATGTGTGTGTGTGTTTGTGTGTGGGGGGGTATTATGAAGAGGTGTTAGTTCTTCTTTAAAGACAAATGTACAAAATGTAGGTTTATATACACTGTTCTATGCAGACCATTGCAAGACTTAGAAGAGTTCTTACATTCCTTCATACTGCATCTCACATCCCTCATACTCTCCATATTACATCCCTCCATATCACATCCCTCCATATCACATCCCTCATATTCTGCATGCTACTTCCCTCATTTGTAATCTCCATGCTACATGCCTCATACTCTCCATGCTACATGCCTCATACTCTCCATGCTACATGCCTCATACTTCATATCACATACTTCATACTCCATATCACATCCCTCATACTCCATATCACATCCCTGCCAGCTTGCTGAAGATCAGGTAAACAGAACTGTGTCTTGTGAAAGGTTACATTGTTAACATTTAATCAAATTTGCATTCAGTGCCAGATTAGCTATATTAGAAGGATGTAAATAGCTGTCTAACAATAGTCTGGATCTCACTGCTTGAGACTGGCTTCTGTTTTCCTTTGTTATTATATCCTAAACAATTATGTTTTTGCTGTCCATACACCACTAATCCTTTGAGAGCCAAAGCTCTGCAATGCTCTGGACACTCCTTCAGCCCTCAAAGCATTAAAAAAAATCATATACAGTTCAGCTGTGAGATTATACATTCAGAAGTCGTAACATGGGTGTTAGTCAGCCAAGATCAGCTTGACGTCAATGGAGGAGATTTCTGCTGAAAATGTTCTAAATATCTGCTCCAGAGGAAAAAGACTATTGCCACAGGTGTTCTCAGTCAGTCCGTCATACCTTAAATTGTGCGCCGAGGCACATAAAACTGTACGTTACAACATTCTAAGCATGCGTTTGTCTTGAGAGATGCAACTATAAAACATTTCCTGTGTTCAGACAGTAAGGTTGATGCACTAAGTGAAATGTAGTAATTCTGACTCAAACCAACTGTGCCTTATGGGACAACCCTAAATATGCATTGATTTGAATGGGGCTTTTAACCCTTTGATTGCTAAGGAGGTATCAAACTCTAATCAGCAAATGAATTAATACAATTTTAGCAACTCCGAGAAGACAGATCTGAATGTGTGCCATAGTCGATATCTAACTAGGCTTTTGTACAACTAAAACATATAGTGTTGTATCTGTATATAGTGAGTATGATGTATTAAGAAGAACTGGAGGGAGCGTTTATGTACTAAAGTGTGATAAAGAGGTGATAGCTTCTCATAGTCCTATGTTATTCTATAGAGCAGTGGTTCTCAAACATTTTTCTCTCAAAGCATCCCTAACAGGAAATCCAGAATTTTCAGGGCCCCCGTAGCAATTTATAGGCAATTTCTCAAGCTCTTAAGGAAGGGGTAAAACAAATGTATGGTTCTTCTTAAGTCTCAAAATGAGAATGACAACAAAAAGAGCACATTGTACATAATAATTGGCATAAAATACATTAGAATCTCAACTTTAACATTTTGTTAAAGTCTTCACTGAAAATGTGGACCACTATGAGCTGGTGTTCATGGTACACTGGTTGAGAACCACTGCTACAGAGCCTAGGCACTAAGATCTCTCCCACTTCAGAATTCTTAGTGCATAGGCTTTATAGAATAACATAGGAACTGGAGAAGTCATCTCCACTTCATCGCCTCTTTATAACACCTTAGTGCATCTCCCCCTGCAGTGATTCTGGGACAAACCAACTGCACCACAAGGGATAAATATTACAATTTCCCATATCCCATTGGTTTAATTGGGACTCCTGACCTCATGAATGCTAAAGAGGTCTCTGACACATTGCACTGGAGACACGTCAATATATACCATTGGGGAATAAGCACAAGAGAAGTAAAGCAAAACCAATGTGGATTAATAATGTGGTTAGCAGGGAAATGAGAAATAAAAAGCAGGCTTTTAAGGTGTTTAAGTCAAATGGGTCAGATGCATCATTTAAAAAATATAAAGAAATGTAATAAAATCTGCAAACAAGCAACTAAGCTAGCTAAAATAGAAAATGAGCGAAACATTGCAAACGAGAGCAAGAAAAACCCTAAACAATTCTACAAGTATATTAACAACAAAAAAGTTAAGGTTGATATTGGTCCTCTTAGGACTGAAACAGGTGAATTGATTAGTGAGGATAAAGCTATGGCTGACACCCTAAATACGTTCTTTGCTTCAGTATATACAAAGGAAGCAGAAATGACAAGCTGTGGGCAAACAGACAAAACCATGGAATTTCCTCCAACATCTACATGGCTTACTGAGGACAAGGTCCAAAAGAGACTGGAAAGGGTTATAGTGAATAAAGCGCCTGGACCGGACGGTATACACCCAAGGGTACTTAAGGAACTTAGTTCAGTAATAGCAAAACCATTATACTTAATATTTATTGATTCGCTTTCATCAGGCATAGTGCCCTGTGATTGGAGGAAAGCTGATGTAGTTCCATTGTTTAAAAAGGGAGCAAGATCCAAACCAGGAAATTATAGACCTGTGAGCTTGACTTCCATAGTGGGTAAGATACTAGAAGGGTTATTAACTGATAGTATTCACAACTATGTGAAGACAAACAATATCATTAGTAGGAATCAGCATGGTTTCATGAAGAACAGATCATGTCAGACTAATTTACTTGCATTTTATGAAAGAGTGAGTAGTAATTTGGACAGGGGAATTGCTGTTGATGTAGTATACTTGGATTTTGCAAAAGCCTTTGACACAGTGCCTCACAACAGGTTACTGCATAAATTAAAAGGCTTCGGTTTGGGTGGTGGTATCTGTACATGGATTGAGAACTGGTTAAATGATAGATGGCAGAGAGTTGTTGTAAATGGAACTTTTTCAAATTGGTCTAGGGTTATAAGTGGGGTGCCGCAGGGTTCAGTCCTGGGCCCAATGCTTTTTAATTTGTTTATTAATGATCTAGAAGTGGGAATTGAAAGTAGCATCTCAATCTTTGCTGATGACACTAAGCTATGTAAGGAAATACATACAGAGCTCAATGTTTTTTCCCTACAGAAGGATTTAGATAAACTAAGTGAATGGGCAGAAAAGTGGCAGATGTCATTTAATGTAGATAAATGTAAGGTTATGCATTTGGGTTGTAGAAACAAACTTGCTACATATACTCTAAATGGGAAACAACTTGGGAAATCCTCATTAGAGAAAGATTTAGGTGTACTGATAGACAATAGTCTTCACAGCAGTGTGCAGTCACTCAGCTGCTGCAAGAGCAAATAGAGTACTAGCCTGCATAAAAAGAGGTGTAGAAGCAAGGGATGCTAATATTATCCTACCTCTGTATAAATCCTTGGTTAGGCCTCATCTAGAATATGGAGTACAATTTTGGGCGCCTGTTCTAAAAAAAGACATTACTGAACTGGAAAAGGTGCAGAGACGTGCAACAAAACTGATAAAGGGATTGGAGGATCTGAGTTACAAAGAGAGACTAGCCAAACTGGGTTTGTTTACATTAGAAAAGAGACGTCTAAGGGGTGATATGATTACCATTTACAAATACATTCAAGGTCAATACAAAGAACTATCCAATGAATTATTTATGCAAAGAGCTGAGCTAAGAACAAGAGGTCATCCATTAAGACTTGAGGAAAGGCGCTTTCGACTAAAACACAGGCAGGGATTCTTTACAGTAAGGGCGGTAAGGCTATGGAATTCTTTGCCTCGGGATGTTGTGCTTGCAGATAATGTAACTGCATTCAAAAAAGCAATGGATGCCTATCTAGCACAGAACAATATTGACAGTTATGACAGATGGCTTAAAAGCAAATAGGATATTGAGCCGGGGAACTATTTGACACGCTCATACACACACACCTACACTGGAAATTGCTCCAGAGGGCTTTTTTGTTGCGTTCCTCTGGATCAACAGGGGTGTTATTGGCATGGGCTGGACTTGATGGACGCATGTCTTTTTTCAGCCTTATCTACTATGTTACTATGTTACCTAACAATCAAGGGATTAATAGCCCCATTTTTAATCAATCAGAAATTGTAATTGCCCCTGTAATGCATTTAGTTCAGTCCAGAATTGCACCTCTAAATTTCTGCATTAGGCCAACACGGTCCTAATTGATGGCTAAACTCACTTGCAGAATAAATTCAATTAATCCATTACACTGTTGGCACACAGGTCCATAGCAGAAACATGGATATCCCCACTGTCTGTTTGATATGGAAAGTAATGGATAAGGCATGTAACGGTTAGAATTTGAATGGGAACCCCACAGCCCTCTGACAACACTGGGATCCTTTGGTTACCTTTAATGGTTTCATTGAGGACACAGCCAGTAACAAGGGTTACACTGCATGATGATTGGTGGGTTGAGTTCACTACTTTAGCTGACATTTACAGGCCTTTACACGGCCAGTGCTACCATCAATTGTCTTGTCAAAAGTACGCAAATACCAACAGTGCCCGCTTCCCCTACCTCCCTTTTTGCTTTCTGTGTTCCTTCCTACAGTCATAACCCTTAGCCCCTTCATTGTCAGAGAGGTATTGCAAAACATTACTTTGAAATGCATTGGCTACCTCTTTGATACTCAAAAGGTTAATAAACTTCAGTATACATAAATAGCCTTATTTTAAAATTAATGAGAATTTGTATTTGTCCCCAACGGTGAAGCTGGTTTGCCCCAGAATTGCTCCAGTTCTACTTAGTACATTAGCCCTGCTAGAACTGTACAGGTACAACCAGTGCAAGCAGTAATGGGATTACAATCATGCTTATGGCACTGAATGATGAAAATGACTTGCCTTTGGGGACTGCTGGTGTCTGGCACTGCTAGTGTTTGTAAGAAACCTTAGGGCATTTACAAGCATGTAAACCGACACAGAGACTAGAAAGGGAACAGAACACATGGTAGGAAGAGCAATTAATTAGCAACCACACATCAAAGATCTCTGTTAACCTCTTGGATACTAGAGAGTAATTCAACTCATTGCAAAGATGTCATCACTGAAGGAACTTACTGTGGGGAAAACATACAGGGCTGTATTTAATACGCTAAAAAGGAACAAGTCTAGAGTAAACCAGCTGCTCTGTAGGGTCAGAATGAAAATGTGCATTGGTTTTAAATGGGGCTTTAAACCTCATGAATTCTAAATAGGTCTCCAGCATCATTGAATTGAGACCTCTTTAGCATTCAAGATGTGCAAAGCCCTATTTAAAATAATTGGGAATGTTTACCCTTTCAATGCCAGATGGGTGTGCAACACATTGCTCTTCAATGAATTCCATACCCCTCTGGGACTCAAAGGGTTAATTGCCTTCTTTAGTCCAATTGGTCTGCTCTAATATTGCCAGAGCTGGATTTTCCAATAGGCAGAATAGGCAACAGCCTACAGCTCCAAATTTTTTGGGGGGCTGCCTCAGCTTTTGCTGGCCTCACCCCAATCTAAATGTCCCTGAACCAGTTTTATACCCTTGAGTGCTAGAGAGATATCCAGCGCATTGCTGAGCAATGCGTTAGAGATCTCACTAGCAACTAAGGAGTTAAAGCTTTTTTTGTTCTTGCTGGTTATAGGCCACATTTTCTGTGCCAGGAAACAATGGATGGGACTAGGGGAGAGGTCACATGAGGAGTGAAGGTGTGCTCATGGAAGGAGCCAAGGAAGCCTAGATTGCTTTGCCTAGGAGAGCCTGGGAATATAAATCTGGCCCTGAATATTGCTTCTCTTCAGCCAGTTGAACAAAGTCCATCTTGCTTAGTCGTCCCTTGCTGGGACTTCTGATAAATATAGATAGTAATGTTTCATAATAAAAGCAGTTCTAATTAATCATCATAGTATTTGGACTTTGGAGAGTGTTATTTAAATTCTGTCAGAGTTGTAGTTAAAAGTAATTCAATGACAAATTATCCACCTCCCGCCCCTTTTACTGATGTAACACTGTTCAGCCAGATCAGAAGGGAGGCGTCCATGTAGATTGCAGAGAGGGACAATCTTCAATTAAACTTAAACTTGTCAAGGGGGGGCAGGATTTTCATTGTTTTCATATAAAGAAGATTGTCCCCTTCTGTTATCTGTCTGGTCTTACAACTAGAATCCACATATGAGAAGAGATGGCTTACAGTAGGTAAAAGGGGTGGGAATGGAAACTTTGCTTGTGAATATCTCCCAAACCATAAAGGTTTGAGAGATAAGACTTATATCGTTCTTCATGTTTTTTTAATGCCTACAAAATAAAATAAAGATAAAACGAAGTATTACTATCCCTTTAAGGAACTGTAAATAAGAAATATGTACCTTTATAAGAAATAATGTGGACAGCAATAGGATACTCAAAATTAAATGAAGTATAAAAAAATAGCAAATACCTGGTTTATAATTAGTTATTTAGAAAATGCTAATTAATACACAAAAAGTAACCCTTTATTTGGACTTTACATATTACGCAAGCTCATGACTCTGGGATTGAGTTACCTGGATCAGTTTCCAGAGAGCTTTCTGTTGAGGACTGTGAAATAGTGATAAATGTAAAAAAATATAGCCTGCAGTGCAACTGGTGCTGCAGGGATAGTGTTACATTGGGGGGAGATTCACTAAGTGGTGATAAAGAGGTGATAAACTGGAGAAGTCATCTCCACTTTATCACTTATCCAATTCCTGTGTTATTCTATGAAGCCTATGCATTAAGATTTCTTCAGCTTTGGAGATTTTAGTGCATAGGCTCTATAGAATAACATAGGAAATGGAGAAGTCATCTTCATTTTATCAGCGCTTAGTGAATCTCCCCCACTGTATCACGGTTCAGCTTTGACTGTCAATGGACAAGAAAATTCTGGAAATAGAAATTCACGGAGGTTACAAGTAGAGACATAAAAAAGGCAATTAGACTACAGCTACAATAAAGGGTTACTGTCATTTTAACCCACTGAACAGTGTGGTAGCTAGCCATTTGAGGACCCCAGTTCAAACATTTTCTGGCACCCAACTCAAAACTATTTTCACAGAAGCATAACTAGCACCTACTGGGCACTGGAGTGGATTGGGCCCCCTTGAAGGCTGGTCTCCTGGCACAACCGCACCCTCTATATGCCATCTCTAAATGCTGAAGATGGGCACAGGAACATACTTGTGTGTGCTCTGCCTAGCGAACACCTACGTACAAAGCTATTTACATCAAAACTTGTTCACTAGCTCCTAAGTAAATTCAGTAGGAGAGTCTATGCATTGGAGTAACTACATGGGGTGCAAAGGGTGCGGTTGTGCCAGGGCGCCATCTGCTCCAGGGTTCAATAGGCTCCATTTATACCTCTGAAAATATTTTTGTGATAGGGAGTAGTGATGATCGAGCACCCCGATGCTCGGGTGTTCGGGTGCTCTGGCCGAGCGCCCCCGGAGGCTCGAGTGCTCGGCCGAGCACCCGAGCCCCATTGAAGTCAATGGGAGGACTCGAGCATTACACCAGGCACCCCCTGCTCTGATGAGGGGAGGGTGCCTGGTTCATAGGAAAAGGTCAGAAAATGATGGAAACACCACAGAAATGGTTCAGGGACAGCATAGGGAGGATGTCTGGATGCATCTTGGACTCCAACGTCGCTGCTGGGAACGATGTTTCGCCCGTAGTACGCCATTTTTACAGACTGACCGTAAAACACACAAAAAGGAAGATAAAAACGATTTTAGGCGAAAAATTGTTACCAAACAGTATTTGCTGTATATTTACTTGTATATCATCTGCAAATTCTGCAAAAAATTTCATCGATTTTTCGGAACTGGGGCCATGATTAAGAGGGAAACGTGCGCAGCGTAAAGCAGGTGTTCAACGTGGTTATGGCCCGGGTAAGGTACAGCATTCAGGAACGGAGGCCGCAGCTACCACAGGTTTTACAACATGTCCGTTTGCCCTTGTTAAGTCCAAAATTTATAGTCGGAACAGTGGGGTCTGATCCATTGAGTAAAAGTGACGAAGTGACTTAGTGGATGAAGCCAAGAACTACCTTCTGCTCTGTCGAACACCCCAGCCCTATTTAATTCAATGGGAGGACCTGAGGCACTCCGATACAACCTGTATATCACAAAATGGAGGGCCTCATTCACATTGTGGTACAATAGTTCAGGTAGTGGTCCAACACTCATAAAGCCTATGCACTAAGTGAAAGGGCTGCCAAACATTAGACTGAAATGTCACTCCAATACACCCTTTATTACACATAAAGGAGGGCATCATACACACCCTTGAAAAATTAGGATTAATGGCCTGCTGGTGACCGTCTAAAACATTAGGGGCGAGGGCATGCCGCTAAGCTGACCATCTAAAACATTAGGAATGAGGGTCTGCTGCTGAGCCGACCATCTAAAACATTATGGGTGAGGGTCTGCTGCGGAGCTGACCATCCTAAACATTATATGCGAAGGCCCGCTAGTGAGCTGACGCTATAAAACATTATATGAGAGGGCCCGCTAGAGAGCTGACCCAATAAAACATTATATGAGAAGGCCCGCTGGTGAGCTGACCTATACAAAAATTGTCAAACAGGGCCCGCTGGTGAGCTGGCCCTATATAAAAATTATATCACAGGGCCCGCTGGTGAGCTGGCCCTATATAAAAATTATATCACAGGGCATATGGAAGAGGAGGAGGAGGATGAGAAGATTAAGAGTCAACCATATACCCGTTTTTTGGGTGGAAGGGGTGAATGGGAATACAGAGTATTCCCATCATTGTAAATAACATATCTAAAGTGACTTTATGTTCACCTGGGGCTTTCATAGTAATTTAGGTTGAAAAAAGACTTGCGTCCATCTAGTTCAACCCTTTTCCTATTCCTGTTTACCATCGTTGATCCAAAAGAAGGCAGTGGAGTGGAGAAGTCAGGGGAAATCCAGGCCTTGTTCATTCTTATAAGTGTCAACCTATCAGCATTTTCGGTGGAAAGGCGGATACGCTTATCTGTTATGATGCCACCAGCAGCACTAAATACCCGCTCAGACAGAACGCTGGCGGCAGGGCAGGCCAGCACCTCCAAGGCGTAGAGTGCCAGTTCATACCACGTGTCCAGCTTGGACACCCAGTAGTTGTAAGGCACAGAGGGATCAGTGAGGACGCTGACACGGTCTGCTACGTACTCCTTCACCATCTTCCAAAACTTTTCCCTCCTTGTGACACTAGGCCGCGCATCAGGGTGAGGGTGCTGTCGGGGTGTCATGAAGGTGTCCCACGCCTTGGAGAGTGTTGCCCTGCCTTTGTCGGAACTGCTGTGTGCTCCCCTTTTCTCCCCTTCTCGGTTGGCCAAGGTAGCACGTACTCTGCCGCCAGCGTTGTCAGATGGAAAATTTTGGAGCAATTTTTCGACAAGAACCTTCTGGTATTGCACCATTTTGCTTGTCCTCTCCACCGGAGGAATGAGAGATGAGAAATTCTCTTTGTAGCGGGGGTCCAGAAGGGTGAACACCCAGTAATCCGTGTTGTCTAAAATGCGTATAACGCGTGGGTCACGGGAAAGGCAGCCTAACATAAAGTCAGCCATGTGTGCCAGAGTACCAACAGGTAAGATTTCGCTGTCCTCACCAGGAGGATGACTCTCAATCTCCTCATCCTCTTCCTCCTCTTCTACCCACCCACGCTGAAGAGATGGAACTAAAGTTCCATGGCTACCCTCTGTAGCGGAGGCAACCGTGTCTTCCTCCTCCTCCTCCTCCGCCTCCTCCAATTGTCGCTGAGAAGACGAAGTGAGGGTGCTCTGGCTATCACCTTGTGTAAGCTCTTCCTCCCCCATTTCCACCTCTTCCACATGCAAAGCGTCGGTTTTAATTGTGAGCAGCGAGCGTTTCAGTAGACACAGAAGTGGGATGGTTACACTGATAATAGCGTTATCGCCGCTCACCATCTGTGTCGATTCCTCAAAATTGCGTAAAACCTCACAGAGGTCAGACATCCATTCCCACTCCTCACTTCTGATTAGAGGAAGTTGAACGGAGAGGCGACGACCGTGTAACAGCTGGTACTCCACTACTGCCCTCTGCTGCTCACAAAGCCGGGCCAACATGTGGAAGGTGGAGTTCCAGCGCGTGCTCACGTCACACAGCAGCCGGTGAGCTGGCAATTGTAAGCGCTGCTGCAGCGTCAACAGGCCGGCTGAAGCTGTAGATGACTTACGGAAATGTGCACACACGCGGCGCACCTTCGTCAAGAGATCATGCAAAATGGGGTAGGTTTTTAGAAATCGCTGAACCACTAAATTAAATACATGCGCTAGGCATGGTACGTGTGTGAGCTTGCCGAGCTCCAAAGCCGCCACCAAGTTACACCCATTATCACACACAACCATGCCTGGTTGCAGGTTGAGTGGCGAGAGCCACTGCTCGGTCTGGTGACTAATCCCCTGCAACAGCTCTGAGGCCGTGTGCTGTTTGTCCCCAAGGCAGATCAGCTTCAGCACGGCCTGTTGACGCTTCCCCACTGCAGTGCTACACTGCTTCCAGCTACCGGCTGATGGGTGAGTGGCGCTGCGCGCAGAGAATTCGGAGGTGGAAACGGAGGAGGAGGAGGAGGAGGAGCCAATAACGTAGGTGCTGGCGGAAACCCTGATGGAGGTAGGGCCCGCAATCCTCGGCGTGGGTAGCACCTGTGCCATCCCAGGGTCCGAGTCGCTCCCAGCCTCCACGACATTCACCCAGTGTGCCGTCAGGGAAATGTAGCGTCCCTGGCCACAAGCACTTGTCCATGTGTCAGTCGTTAAGTGGACCTTCCCAGTAACTGCGTTGGTCAGGGCACGGGTGATGTTAAGGGACACGTGGTGGTGTAAGGCGGGGACGGCACACCGGGAAAAGTAGTGGCGGCTGGGGACTGCGTACCGAGGGACAGCTGCTGCCATCAGGCTGCGGAAGGACTCAGTGTCCACAAGCCTAAATGGCAGCATTTCGATGGCCAGTAATTTGGAAAGGTGTGAGGTTAGTGCTATGGCCTGTGGGTGGGTGGCTGGGTATTTTCGCTTGCGCTCAAATGCCTGGGGTAACGACATTTGGACGCTGCGCTGGGACATGGAAGTGGATGTGGTCGCTGATGGTGCTTCAGATGGTACAGGTGCAGGGCGGGAGGTATGCGGGCCTGCGCCTTCGACAGGCGATTGGCCGGCACCGAAAACAGGGGAAGAGGAGGCAGTGGTGTGGCCTGCAGACACAGATTGGCGATCCGGGCGTTCCTCCCACTTATTACGGTGCTTGGATGCCATGTGTCGGATCATGCTGGTGGTGGTGAGGTTGCTAGTGTTCATGCCTCGGCTCATTCTGGTGTGGCACAGGTTGCAAACTACAATTCTTTTGTCGTCCGCACTTTCCTTAAAAAAACGCCATACCGCGGAACACCTAGCCCTTGGCAAGGGAGATTTACGCAAGGGGGTGCTCCGTGGAACATTTGCGGGCCGGTTTGGTGCGGTCCGCCTTCTTTCTTTAGCCACACCACTGCCTCTTCCAGCCTGTTGCGGTGCTGCAGATGGCTCACCCTCAGGACTGCTGTCATCGCTCGGCTTTCCACCTTCCCAGGTGGGGTCAGTCACCTCATCGTCCACCAAGTCCTCCTCCACTTCCTCACTCTGATCATCCTCCTCATTTCTTGATCCCACCACATCCTCAGTCATTGACAACTGTGTATCATCCTCCTCATCAAGGTCTTGAGACAGTAATTGTGGTTGATTTGATGGCAACTGTGTCTCATCATCATCATCCACACTTCCTTTGACCTTAAATGCCGTTCCCCTCTGTCATCTTCTTGTGATTGGGTACCCTCTAGAGGTTGTGAATCAGGGCACAAGATCTCATGTTCCTCTGCAAGCGTGCTTGGAGAGAGGTTCAAATCAAGGATTGGTGATGAGAAGAGCTCCTCACTATATCCCAGTGTGGGATCACTTCTTTGGCCAGACCCTCTATGGTGGGAGGAAGGATGATCAGGGTGAGGATTATGTTGACCAGACTCTTGGCTAGTGAGAGTGGACTTGGTGGAAGACAGGGTGGTGCTTAACCGACTGGAAGCAGTATCAGCTGAAATCCAACCGACCACCTGTTCGCAGTGGTCTGACCTCGAGAGTGATGTCCTGCGACGCCCTGTAAACTGAGACATGAAGCTAGGTATGGTGGATGTCTTTCTTTCTTGTGCTCTGACACCAGGCACAGTTTCTACGCGTCCTGACCCGCGCCCTGAACTATCAGGATCACGTCCACTTCCCCGTCCCTTTTTACCCGCCTTCTTCATATTAAACGGAATATATGCCGGTAATCTGCGGCTAGGCACACGAAACAGAATGTGACGCTAATCTGCGGCTAGGCACACTAAACAATATGTGACGCTAATCTGCGGCTAGGCACACTAAACAATATGTGACGTTAATCTGCGGCTAGGCACACTAAACAATATGTGACGCTAATCTGCGGCTAGGCACACGAAACAGAATGTGACGCTAATCTGCGGCTAGGCACACGAAACAGAATGTGACGCTAATCTGCGGCTAGGCACAGTGAACGGAATATGTGACATTAATTTGTGAATTTGCACACTAAACAGAATGTGACAATAATCTATGGCTAGGCACACGTTTAAAATGGCCCTTTTTGTCGCTGCGTTGTAAAATCATTGGCCCTGTGCACCTAACAGAATATGTCAGCTTGTCACTGCACTGTGAAATATTTGTCCCTGTGCACCTAGTACAATGTCACCTTAGAACATGTCCCCCCCCACAAAAAAATGAAATTCTGCCACCCCCAAAAAAAATTAAATGCTGCCCCAACACACAACAGTCCTAAAAAGGACTTTTGGGTCTTGAAAGAGTTTCAACAATTTTATTCTCCCTACACTGACTTCCTGTGCATCTAGTATTATATGTCACCTTACAAATATCCCCCCCACAAAAAAAAGGAAATTGTGCCCCCCCAAACAAAATATAAATGCTGCCCCCACACACAACAGTCCTAAAAAGGACTTTTGGGTCTTGAAAGAGTTTCAACAATTTTATTCTCCCTACACTGACTTTCCCTGCCTAAGCGCATCTCTCCCTCGCTAAGAATGAGCCGAACTCGCGCGTCGGGTGCTATACAGCACCCGATCACGGGTTCTGGCCAGCCAATCAGTGTAATGCCAGCAGCCAACATGGCTGCTGGCATTACACTGATGTCAGAGCTTCCCCGCACGTTTATTGGCTGCGCAGCAGCTGCGAAACGTGCGGGGAGGAGACCCGAACATGGCGGGCAAGCACATGCGGTACTCGTACGAGTACCGCCATGTGCCGAGCAGAGCGATGCTCGAGCCGAACCGAGCTTCGGCCGAGCATGCTCGCTCATCACTAATAGGGAGTCCAAAAAATATTTGCACCAGGACCCTCCAATGACTAGTTACACCAGTGAGTCTATGGGAAATCTTTTTCCTCTACACCTTGTTTATTGCTCTGTATTGACCGCTTAATAACCAGAAGGGTGCACACCCTATGGTCCTTCAGGGGTTAACCACACAGGAAATTGCTGTGAACTTTTTCCATTTTCCTGTGCATGCTATAGGGGCGGTGATGGCTTATATTAAAGTCAATGGTAGGAGAGTTACGTGCAGAGGCATGTACTATACCATTAGCACACAGGCATAGATGCAGGATTTTTAACCCTCTGAGTGCCAGAGGGGTATACAACGTATTGCTCTGCAATACGTTGCGTACCCCTCTGAGACTCAAAGGGTTAAGATCAGGGCCGAATTTGCCATTAGGCAAAGTAGGCACCTGCCTAGAGGCGCACGCCAACGAGGGGCGCCTGCCATTTGTATTTTTTTTTTTTAAATATTCTTTAAAAAAAACAAAAACAAACTAGCCACCTCGCTGGCTGCGCCAGCGGCACCCACTCACATTGCCCGCCCCCCCAGTCTTGTACCAGATGGAGCTCCCTCGTTGCCTCTTTAGGAATGCAGAGCGCTGGGTGATGACATCATCTCCCAGCGCTCTGCATTCCTGAACAGGAGACCGCGCGAGAGCTCCATCAGGTGCAAGACTGTGCCAAAGGAGGCACATACAGATCTCCTACCAGGGAGGTAAGAAACGGGCAACGGGGGGAGGCAATGTGAGGGCAATGTGGAGCTAATGGGGGGCAAGTTGGAGCCGATGGAGGGCAATGTGGAGATTGTGGGGGCCAAGTTGGAGCTGATGGGGGGCAATGTGAGGGCAATGTGGAGCTGATGGGGGCAATATATGAGATGATGGTAGCAAGCTGGAGCTAATGGGGGGCAATGTGGCAATGATGGGGGCAATGTGAGGGCAATATGGAGATGATGGGGGGGCAACGTGGAGATTAGGAGCATTGTGGAGGTATCCAGTGCAGATGGCCTGCGGGGGGGGGGGGGGGGGTTCAAATTTCTGTGCCTACAGGCTCCTGAGATGTAAATCCAGCCCTGGTTAAGATAACAAGTAAGGAAAGAAAATGAGGTGTTCAGGCAGATTCCTACATGCCCTTCCACTGTGTGCATTATGCAATATCAACCAATAGGATCTTGTGGACCTATTTAGTCCGCCTGCCCCAGTCCAAAGATCACCGATTTGTAGGGCCAAAAAAAGCTTTATCAGGGTGACAGAGCCCTTAACCCTTTGAATGCTAAACTGGTCTAAGACCATTCTTGTGTCCAAAGGGTTAAGAGCAATAGGTGTATTTTATTGTGTCTGGTGACCTGCTTAAACCATGGCCTTGGTGAAGCGGGTATATTAGCATAGCAAAGTACATTTCTAACACGTGAGTATGATAAACAGACTACGTATGAGCCACAAGTCTGTGCCAAGGTTAAAATACCCTGAGTGGCTCAGTTGAACAGATGCAAAGGAGCTGGCAGACGTGTAAATGAGGTCTGCCTCAGAGCAGGAGAACAAGTGACTAATTCGTTGGTAAAAGAATCACTTTCCTCATTATTTGCATTTTCTTCCCCCCTCTGAACTCCCTGGATCCCACCTCACACCAGCACACACACGCACAACAGAATGACACTTTCTAGCTACATCTCCTTTCCCTGCAAAAGTCAGATCATTGGCACATTTCTGTCTTTTATCCTTATTGAGACACATTGCTCTCACCTTTTCTTAAGAGACACTGAGGACACATTGTGAAATCACAGACACAAATCTCTCATTTGCCCTATAAATCACAGCAGTCTCGCCTTGTGTACCAGGAACAAGCTGATCTATTCCCATCCACTGGAATAGGGTTTATCTATTGTATGAACAGCAAAATGAGAGCGGAAAATCTGACTATTAAAACAACCTTGGAAGTTAACTCCATTTAGTTTTACAAATTGACATTGTTCTCTATAAACAGGCTTCAATATCAGGGACCATTTGCAAACTCACAAAAGAGAGATAATTCTTATACCTAATTAGGAAATGACACATGGGGTTGGGGCATTTGAGGAGTATTTAATAAATGCAATTTTGGCAATTAAAGGATACATTTTAACATATAAATTAATTGTGAAAAATATTAGTTTAGGAGGGAAAAGTAAACCATACCTGAGAATTGTGTATGTTTTTCGAACACAGTTGATGTCATTGGCTGCTTAGTCAGGTAAGCCAATTATTGATTGGCTGGATTGGGCATCTCGTGCCAGATAAGGGATTTGAAAGGAATCTAAAAATGTATAAATAGGCCAGGGTCATTTTTTAAAAAGTAAAGAACAAGGTCACCTCACTCTGTATTGTTTAAATGCTATTCTGATAGCCTGTAATATTTTTATTATTCTGCTGCTCTCATTTAATTTAATTTTACATAAAAAGGTAAATAGGGTTTCTATGAACTGTTTTAATCTGTACCAAGCCAAGCTATTCAGTGAGGAGAGGATGTAGTTCACCCTCTTTTTGATAATCAGGAAAACAGACATATTAACATCATGCTAATAAGGATAGTACTTCCATCATGGACTAAAATTGTGGTTATAATAAAAAAGAGCTGGGTTTTTTATTCACATGTAATTAAGAAGATGTTTATGCTGCCGTTTCACCACATAGTGCCTCAAAATCGGCAGCAAATGTAATTTTTCTTTATATTAAATACTGATCAGTGAGATGCAATAATTCATTTGAAGCTAGAAAGCGCTTTTCCAGGAAACAGAATCATAGATTATTGTTTTGGGTTGCCATTTTCGGGACTGTGTTAACCACACCTCCATTCTCCTGCTGATAAAGGAAATACTTGTTTTTACAGATCAGCTAGGATTATGGGCCTTATGCACAAAACAAAAGGGGAGATGAATGATGTGCAAAGCAAAAAATATGGAATAAATAAAAAGTTATACATTATTTAAATCTCTTGAATGTTAGAAAAGTTGCTATAACAATTTTGCAATGAGTTGAAGACTAAAAAAACAAACACTAGCACAAACATGCTTTCTTTCAGAAAAATTGTGGAGCACTTTACACACACACACATACACACACACACACACACACACACACACACACACAAACACACACACACACACTATAGCCTAAACAGGAAGTGAATAGTGTGGAAAAATGGTTTCCTGCAGTCTACTGAACAACAACACATGCAATATCAAATATGTTATGTTCTTGCAAGTGATGCAACATTTTACATCTATACTTGTGAATGTACAGTATGCTGTTTAATACAAGAGCAATTTGTCTTTTCTTTTTTTTTTTTGTTCCTTTAAGGCTTACTGTTTGCAGTTTAATCAACCGTTCCACTTTAACTCCTCTAGTGCTGGCAGCCAGTCAAAGAAGGGGTGGGGAGAAGTTCACAAAAGCCATGCGCTGATGTTAACGGACTTGTCACTGACTTGATAGATAGCCAGTAGGGTGCAATATCCCTCCAGACCTCCCTCATTCTGCCCATTAGAGCTTCCCTCCCCTAACAGCTAATAGGATCAATAGTGGGCCGTAGGCCTGTTCAGTAAAGTATTACAGCCACTGTTGGTAGTTAATGACCATTAATGATAAATAATGAGTAACCTACTTCAGTCAATGGAGATCTGGGCTTCTTTCATTAGCATTCCATCAAAATCATTAACCCTTTGTGTTCCAGAGGGGTATGCAACACTTTGCTGAACAATATATTGCACATCCCTCTGACAAGTAAAGGGTTAGGAATCTTGACGCCAGCCGCCTGTGAACCGAAAATCACACAGGAGATGTGAAATGAGCCGACATTGAAAAGGAAAGTTAGAACCCAGAAGCTTCCCGCAGGAGCGCACAGATTAGCTATTCTGAGAGCTCAGGAGGAGGGGTAAAGAGACTGAAAGGGGGGAAGAGGACTTCATTAACTCTTCCTCTGCTGACTTGCAAGATGCTGAGCTTATGATTCTAATAACATACTAGAGGGGGATTCTTTTTTCTATATGAGTTAGTAGATCTTATTTTCTTTGAACATAAAGAAACCAATGTGTTGTACACCCCAGTTCCTTGAAGAGTTAGCCTATGTGTTAATAGGTTTAAATGACCACTGACACCTAATAGCGGTCCCCTTTATCATAATCTGGGCAAAAAATTCTAATTGTCACTATGAATGAATTCTGTATGAATTGATTCTGCCATAATATTCATTAATTAGTACTGGATATCATGTCCACTAAGGCAGACATGATTCTTTGCTGAAGAATCATAAACCCCACCCACTGAAAAATTCCTAAGAACCTTCAGCTAGAGGCATGTGAGGGTTCTGGATTTCAGAAAAAAAGAGAAACAAGTCTGCCTTTGTAGCCTTGACCATACCTGGGAACCTTCTCATCCATGGCCCCCAGAGAAACAAACAGGGCTGGAAGTGTCCAAATTATGTTATTCTTAACATAATATGGGAGGGGCTTAACATGGGTGACAAAGTAGGGTGGTTAAGAGGAGGGATTTGTACTTAAATGTGTGGGAAAGTGGGAGTTACAGTGTGAGAGTGGTAGAAAGGTAGGCGGGGTTATCATTAAACTAAAAAAAAAACCTGGAAAATCAGCCTCCATCTCTTTAACCCTTTGCGTACCCCTCTGGCACTCAAAGGGTTATAGCCGATAATTAATTCTGAAAACCGTAGTATTCGGGGCAGATCCAGAGACAGGGACGGATTTTCCATAAGGCAGAGTAGGCATCTGCCTACAGGATCACCCCACAGTGGGGCGCCTATCCAGGGCCGGCGTCGGCCTAGAGCTCACATTCTCTGGGGGTGCATCGGACCCCCCCCCCATTCATCACTTACTGCCCAAGTAAAAAAAGTATGTTTCGGTCAGGGCTGGATTTACATCTCCGGAGCCTGTAGGCACAGATACCTGAAGCGCCCCCCCGCCATCTCCACAATGCTCCAAATCTCCATATTGCCCTCACATTGCCCCCCATCACACTCACATTGCCCCCATCATCTCAACATTGCCCTCACATTGACCCCCATCACCATCAGCTCCACATTGACCCCCATCAGCTCCATATTGACCCCATCAGCTCCATATTGACCCCATCAGCATCAGTCCACATTGACCCCCATCAGCTCCACACTGACCCCATCACCGTCAGCTCCATATTGACCCCATCAGCATCAGTCCACATTGACCCCCATCAGCTCCACATTGACCCCATCACCATCAGTCCACATTGACCCCCTTCAGCTACACATTGACCCCATCAGCTCCACATTGCTTGCCCCCCATCATCCCCATATTGACCTCACATTGCTCCCATTATCCCCAGATTAACCCTTTGAGTGTCAGAGTGGTACGCAACGCATTGCTTTGCAATGCGTTGCGTACCACTCTGGCACTTACAGGGTTAAGCCTCATTCATTCGTTTCTTAACTCCCTGGTGGTCCAGCGGCTGGAGAGATCTGTGCTTGTGCACAGAAATGGAGCTGCTGGAGCTCCCGCGCGACCTTCCCTTTAGTAATGCAGAGCGCTGGGAGATTTTATCTCCCAGCGCTCTGCATTGCTAAAGAGCCGCGAGAGCTCACAGCCTACAAGGCGGCGGCTGGCGGCTCGGTGCGGCATGGCAAGCCGCGCCAAGTAAAAAAATAAATAAATAAATAATTGTAGTGGCAGGCGCCCCTCTGTAGGGTGCGCCTGTAGGCAGATGCCTACTCTGCCTTACGGGAAATCCGGCCCTGGTTTCGGTGCCCTCCCTTGGCTGGCTATTTTTTTAGTGTAGCACAGCTATACCCGTTTCTCTCTCCCTCTCCGCTCCTTCAGTCCTGGACCAGGACTAAAGGATCGGAGGGGGAGAGAGAAACAGGCATCGCTGTGCTACATTAAAAAATAGTCAGCCAAATGAGAGCACCAAAACATACTCACTGGGAGAGAGAGACATGCACCGGGAAGAGTAAATGGAAGGGGGGGTCAAGAGGGGATAAAGTGTCAGACGGGGGAGAGAGAGAGAGAGTCAAAGGGGGGATCAACAGTCAAGAGGGGGATCAAGAGTCAAAGTGGGGGAGAGTCACATATAGAGAACATACACTCTGTCACACATACTTACACACTGATATCCTTACAGAGACTCACACACACTGACACACTTATATACATACAGGGAACACATACTGACACACACAAACACATATAGAGAACACACACACAAACTGACACTTATACACACATAGGGAACACACAAACACACTGACACTTATACACACATAGGGAACACACAAACACACTGACACTTAAACACATACAGGGCGGGGTATAAAGGGGTAGGACACAAGGGGTGGAGCCAAGGGGCGGCAAAATTAGGTTTTGCCTGGGGTGGCAAAAATCCTTGCACCAGCCCTGCGCCTATGATTGGAATCAATTTTTTTTCATTATTATTTTCATTCACAGCGCACTCTACCCGCCGCCTGCGCATGGTAAGGTCCTGATGTTGCTCCCTCATCGGCTCTTTATCAATGCAGAGTGCTGGGAGATGACATCGCCTCCCAGCACTCTGCATTCCTAAAGAGAAGACTGCGCGGGAGCAACAGCAGCCACAGGTCTGTGCAGAAGGAGGCACAGACCCTTCCTGCCACTGGACAACCAGGGAGGTAGGAAACAGATACTTGGGGTAATGTGAGGGCAAGTTGGAGCTGATGGGGGTAATGTAAGGGCAAGCTGGAGCTGATGGAGGCAAGTTGGAGCTGATGGGGGCAATGTAAGGGCAAGCTGGAGCTGATGGAGGCAAGTTGGAGCTGATGGGGGCAAGTTGGAGAAGATGGGGGCAAGTTGGAGCTGATGGGGGCAAGTTGGAGAAGATGGGGGCAAGTTGGACCAAGCTGGAGCTGATGGGGGCAAGTTGGACCAAGTTGGAGCTTATGAATGCAAGTTGGACCAAGTTGGAACTGATGGGGGCAATGTGGAGATGATGGGGGGCAATGTGAGGGCAATATGGATATGGGGGGGGTAATGTGGAAGTTTGGAGCATTGTGGAGGTGTCCAGTGGAGATGGCCAATGGAGGAGGGGGGGCACTTCAGATTTCTGTGCCTACAGGCTCCTGAGATGTAAATCCGGCCCTGTCCAGAGAGTTCCCTGATATGGAGATAACATCCTAAACTAATTAAAGATTCATTTAACAGAACAAATCCACACAGTATGCATAATGGCCAATAAACTTTTCTGCCCAGATTAAGACAATTTATAGGCAAAACCCCATAAATGTTTTTAGAACAATGTAAGTATGTTCAGATAGTGAAATGCTTTATATAGCTATAGTCTGCAAAAGAGTTTCAGTGGGCTTTGTCTAAGGATCCGTGTGTTGTGCAACACATTGCAAATAAATATATTTAGTACTTTGTTCAGAGTTAACAATCTTGAACAATAGAGCTACTGGGCTACAATTCCCATTATCCTCGGCTAGCCAGTGTCTGAGGGTATACATTATTTACATGTATAGCACATGTTATATTTAGGTATGTTCCCCTTTAAGAAATCCATCCATGTTTCTGTGTGAGATTGATGTACTAAATAGAACTGGAGTAACCATCAGGGATGAATACAAATTCCACACGTGGCTGGTTAGAGAAGATGGGAGATGCAGTCCCAGCTGGAGAGACAGAGGTTGCCTACCCCTGGACTAGATACAGAAGGCATATTTGGATTTACATGACAAGTGCCCATAGGCAAGGCAATGTAAGTGTCCTTAGCTCCACCCATAGCCACCACCCCACTCCTCACATGACCCTGTCCTCAGTCCCACCCACTGTTTCCTGTCATAGAAAATGAACTTAGCCTATAACAAGAAAGGACAAAAAAGTGTCTTAACCCTTGGTTGCTAGAAAGATCTCCGGTGGAGATCTCTCTAGCATCCAAGGGGTTAAATGACATTGCGATTTCAGAATTAAATGACATTGCGATTTCACATTTCAGAATGTGGGTGTGGCCAGAACAGTAGAGGTGCCCCTTAAAATTTGGAGCCCTAGGCAGTTGTCTACTTTGCCATTTGGAAATCTGGCCCTGACAGATGCAAGAATTGCAAAAACAAACAAACAAACATTGTGAATAACGAGGCTGATGTGCGAATAAGAACTGGAGTAATTTTGGGGAAAACCAACTGTGATACTTTCTGGATGCAGTAACTAATAAGAGTTTATGTATATAGGCACCAGCATTTCGGAGAAGACGATCATTAGGAGAGCAGTGGCATGGGATGGGATTCTATTAAAACAAATGTATCAGGCCTTATATTAGGTCTAATCCATCCTAAAGCCAGTTTCACTGAGTAACTATCTTGTTGAGAAGAGAGAGATCTCTAGCTGAATTAGCGTGAAGGTCTGAGCTTTTGCTTTCCTAGTAGAACCATTTAAGGGTCCAGCGTATTGCTGTTATTATAACGGCCGCAGTACTAAAGACATCGAAGCTTAATTTCCTTACAACGTGTTGAAACCTTCGCTGGTGCTCAAAGGGTTAAATCTGTTGCAGTTCAATAGCATTACCCTGGAGCCAGTTGTGCTTGGAGACGGCCAATAACCCCCATTATATGTAGAGGGGTGATGGAGAATGAGAGACAGTGATGGAAAGAGACCGAGGCTGGAAGGAAGACCTGGAGTCATTTTTGAGCAAAGCAGATGCACCACAGGCAACTAATGAAAATTACCCAAATCATCATATGAAAAAGCAATTTTAACCCTCTGAATGTTACAGAGATCTCCAGTACATTGGTTTGCCCCAGTTAATCAGCCTCAACGAGTTGCGGGGAACAAGAGGACTGGACGGGGAGAAACAGGAAAACTGCAGGTTTGTATATTTTTCTATTTATATTGTGGCAATAACATCCACTCACCCATACAGCTGTGACACTGTGGGTAAAAGGGGAAGTGAAATAAACCAACAGACACTAGGAACAGAGATGCTCTAAGGTCAAGACAAGGTCAAGTCAAGATGGACCAAATCACCAGTTGACCAGAAACTGCACTCTTTTGCCTCTAACATATCAGCGAGACAAAGCACCCGAATAGTCAGGACGGTTACATGCTGCCAGGAGTGGGCAACTGTGGTCGGACTTTCTGCTGTTATTAGACTACAACTCCATTCATTCTCAGCCAGCCTCCAGCTGTGTTCGGACTACAATCCCCAATGATGTGAATTGCTGCTCAACAATGGCTAGAGCAGAGCCACAGGTTTTGTGTATGCTCAGATACACAAAACACGCTTATGTTTTTGGAAACACCTTTCTGGAAATTCTGGATTTACAACACATGTCTCTGGCACTGAATGAGTTATGTGAAGTGTAAAATGGACGACAGATTCAGTCAGAAAAAGGCAGGCCAGCTGATGGTAAATGGTAGCTTTGTGACCCTAGTGCTTCTTTGGGTGTGGGACAGTTATTTACTGCAGTTGTAACATTTAAGAGGTGTACTTTTAATCTGCCTTTAATTCCATGATCCAACGTAATGTATTACACACCCTTCAGGTATGCCACGGGTTGAGAGATTTAGAGAGAGAAGGTGATGAGCAAGAAAGGGAGGGGATGAGGGAGACTGAAAAAGAGCAGAGTGGAAAGGGAGATGGAAAGAGGAAGGAGGAAAGAGGAAAACCAGAGAAGTAAAGAGGGAGTGATGCAAAGAGGGGGGGAAAGAGGGAGAGTCAAAATGGGGGAGAGCAACATGAAAGAAGAGAGAAAGATGTTGTTAGAATAGGAAGAGAAATTGAGTGATGGAAGGGGAGGATAGAGATGGAAGGGGAAGACAGGGATGGAAGGGGAAGACAGGGATGGAAGGGGAAAAGAGAGATGGAAGGGGAAGATAGAGATGGAAGGAGCAGATAGAGATGGAAGGAGCAAGAAGGAAAGTGAAAGAGAGGAAGATATTGGTAAAGAGATAAGGTAAGAGGGAAAGTAAGAGGGAAGGTTAGAGACATTGTGTGGAATAGAATACGTTATGTTCTATAGACTGTACTGCATATTTACTTGGCTTTCCTGAAACCACTTACTTGTCCAGCTGCTATTATCTGCAATTATATGTATTGTGTTCTGCCTGTATTGGGACTGCCCAAGGGTTTGAACTCTGATTCACACACAGGGATTGTCCTAATCTGTAATCTAAAGGGACAATCTTGTTTGTATACACTTACCTATGTGCCATGGGAGCAAGCTTAGCCATTTGAGTACCAGAGAGGTGTCCGAGGGAACACTCTTTGAGCCACAAAAGGGGTGCATAGCCTTTGGGCACTCAGGACTAATTGCAAATGCAGAGGTCAAATGCTTAGTTGTATAAAAGGAGGCAAGGCCCTCTGTATCCTGAAGCCTTATCTGATAGCACTGTGCTGAGAAGATACTACTAAAGATAACTGTTTAAGAGGAAAGTACACTGGCCCGTATTTATAAAAGCAAACTGGAGTTATTTTGGAGTAACCCTACTTCAACATAGAGGACAAATAAGAAGTCTAGTCAAATTAAAGTAGGTTTTTAATTTTTTGAATACTAGAGAAGTCTCTATGCAATGCATAGAGATGAATTTTAACCCCTTTGCGACCACTGACATGCCAGGACCGTCACAGTGATCTGGGACTTAAGGTCCTGGCACATGTCATGGAGTTCAGGGCTCCCAACACGCTACACGACGCTCCAGAAGCCCTGAACCGGAAGTTAAAAAAAAAAAGCCCCGTGGTCACCAAGTGCCGGCCAAGTGTGCACGTGCCAGTCCTTAAAGGGTTAAACATATCTGGCATGCAAGGGGTTAAGAAGCTCTGTTCAAGTGCATGGGAATTTTTGAGGCAGTTGGTTTGCCCCAAAATAATGCTCACTGGGTGTTTAAACCTTTAACCCTTTGAGTGCCAGAGGGGTACGCAACGCATTGCACTCAAAGGGTTAAGGACTAGTGAGGTGTGGAATGTCCTGTGAAGCATTTAAAGGAGTTAAAAACTCTATTTAATTCAGCGGGAATTGCTATCTGTGCAGTCGTTCGAATAGTCAATAATCTTGAACAATTCTGGGGCAAACCTATTGTGCCACAAAAGTCTAATACACAGGGCCACATTTCCCAATAGGCAGACTAGCCAGATGCGCTGGCCACACACACATTCTGAATTGTGGGTCTGGCCAGAGCAATCTCAATGTCCCTGCATCAGTTTTATATTCATTTACAGGCCATTATTTAAAGGGATAGTAATGGATTAAAAT
This sequence comes from Rhinophrynus dorsalis, assembly GCA_037306005.1. Lineage (NCBI taxonomy): Eukaryota > Metazoa > Chordata > Amphibia > Anura > Rhinophrynidae > Rhinophrynus > Rhinophrynus dorsalis. Next base: position 159,988,231 of record CM074719.1, read on the forward strand.
AAACAAAGATCCGATTCATCAGTATAGTTTTGTCATCATCTAGAGTGATATGCCAATCCTATCAGAGTTGTAGTTCAACAGTTATTAAGTTAGAAAGCATCCCCCTCCCACTCCTTTTACCTGTGTTACACCGCCTCCCCTCAGATGTGGGATCCTGTTGCTTGACCGGATAGCGAGTAGTGAGGGACAATCTTCATATAGTGAGCCTTAGGAAAACCCTGCCCCCCTTGACAAAGGAAAGCAGGATTTTCCTTATGCTCAATGAAGATTGTGCCTCGATGTGCTCTGTCCGGACCAGCATGAGAGACAGCGTGATGTAAGTATAGGGAGGGCAGGGGGTTCCTTTCTAACGTATTAATTGGTGAACTACAACTCCGATAGGATTGGAACACCACTCTAGATGATAATAAAACAATCCTGATGAATCAGGCCTCCGCTTATTTTAATCCATTACTATCACTTTAACCCCTTGGATGCTAGGGAGATCTCCAACAAATTGCAGATCAATGTGTTGTAGATCTCTCTAGCAACAAGGGGGTTAAAGTTTCTTGCTGGTTATAGACCAAGTGTATTTTCTACTGCAGGAAATAATGTATGGGACTGTGGGTGTGGCAATGGGTGGAGCTAAGGACACCTAGAGTGCTTTGCCTAGGGTCACCTAGATGTAAATCTAGCCCTGATATTCTGTATCTCCACAATTCTCACTGATTTCAGTTGGGCTATTAGTCACTTGAAAACAAGAGTGGTCTCCAAAACACAGCTTGTCTACCACTGAAGGGGTTAAAATCCCTATTTAAAACACTGGGAATGTTCATTTCTCCCAGATGGTGCAGTTTGTTTGCTCCAGGATTGCTACTCTTTAGATTATTGAATATGGCACATAGCGCTTAATCTGTAAAGACTAATTCTGGGGCAAACCAACTGCACTGTAAAGGACCAATAAACCCCTCAAATTTCCCACTGATTTAAAGGGATAGTAATGTATATTTAAAAGTCATTTGCAGAGTCTTCTTTATATGAAAATGAACAGGTCCTGACCAGACTGCCAATTCAGAGTGACGTAGATAGAAGGGACGGGCGGGGGATCTTTATCGCTTCACAAAAGTAAGGACTTACATATAGCGAAATCTGTTAACTTTAATATAAAGAAGACTCGGCGACGGACTTTTAAATATACATTACTAACCCTTTAAATGTGAAGCAATGAGCTGTAAACCTTTAGGGTTTAGGGTGTTAAAAGTTCCATTGAAAATGAATAAACATTATTGTTATACCTACAGTGAAGTTGGTTTGATCCTGGATCGTTCCACTTTGTCTTTATACAGGTGTCTGTGTGCACATTAAAGGGACACTAACCCCATAAAATTTTAGGAGGTTCCATGATGCTTCACTTCCTGCAAAGATGTAAAAGGGACATGTTTATATTTTGGCGTTAGTGTCCCTTTAAGCAAGCAGTGCTCGTGACCTCCTGTTCCTCATTTACACTGGTGCGCCTGTCTCCTGATCTTACCGCTGAAGGCCTGAAAGGGGATGGTTTCTCCCCACATTTCCTTACACTTTGCGCACACAGGCACGCGAATATATTATGTGCAGACAGCTCAGCTGTTATACACCTCTCCCTGGGGGAGGCAGCAGGATATAAATAGAAGAACTGGATAGCCCGGTCTCCTTAATCTGAAAGAGAACTCCTGTCAGCCTGACATGGCACATGACACACAAAGCGGGGACTGTGCCACACTGGGGCATAGCATCAAGACAAAAGTGGGGCAAGCCAACTGCACTATACAGAACAGATAAAAATACATATTCATTTATTGAGACTTAACCCTTTGAATTAGGGGTGGGCAATCTGAGGCACTCTGTTGTTGGCTGGCTGGGAATGATGGGAATCGTAGTCCACAACAAGTGGTGGGCTCAGATTGCCTAACCCTGCTATGAATTCTAGAGAAGCTGGAATCTAAGGCAGGGGAGGTCAATTGTGAGACTTCCAGCTTTTGGGGTCTACAACTCACATCATCCCCTTTCAGCTGGTTGGGCATGATGAGAGTTTAATTTCCCCAACAAATGGTGATCAGACAGTCAATTAGCCCTGATCTAAAGGGAACATTAATAGGAACACAGCATAGTAAACATGAAATGAGTGATCTCTGCAGGGACGTGCACAGACATTTTGGGGGGCAGGGGCTCAAATGAAAAAAGGGCACTTCTCATAATTATTTATTCAAAATATATATTTAAAGAAAGAAAAGAACTTACATCTCAGTAGCCTGTAGTCACAGAAATCTGAAGCACCCCTCCCCATTTGCCATCTCTACTGGACACCTCCACAATGCTCCTAATCTCTGCATTGCCCCCCATCATCTCCATATTGCCCTTACATTGCCCCCATCAGCTCCATATTGCTCCCATCAGCTCCAACTTACCCTCACATTGCCCCCTTCATCTCCATATTGCCCCCCATCAGCTCCATATTGCCATCAGCTCCAACTTACCCTCACATACATTGCCCCATCAGATCCACATTGCCCCCCAGTGTCTGTTTCCTACCTCTTCCCTGGTGGTCCAGCGGCAGGAGGGGTTTTTTTTGTTTTTTTGTTTTTTTAAGGGCACAAGGGCACTTTGGACAAAAAGGGCAGGTGCTCAAGCCCCCCTTGGTGTCTATGTGTGCACATGCCTGGATCTCTGAATATTAAGGTGAGGACTTGTCTACAATGGGACACCTTGTCGTGGTAGCAATCTTAGCATACTAAGGCCATATCATATGACTAAAACCTCATCTGTAATATAGTGGTGATATGCAGGCAATATGCCACAGAGTAAAGGGTTAATAATGATGAAAATACAGATGTGTCCCCAATAATTTGTGTATTTGCTTTTAGCTATTTTGGTCAAAACTGGTTGCACTCCAGCAATTTAAATGTGTTTTGTTTTTTTCCTTTGGGTGTGCTCACCAAAACTGGACTTCTTTCTGAATAGGACGGTTTACACGTTACAAAATAAGTTTAGGATTATATTTATGGGATCCAGAAAAAAAGATGGTACCACTGTTAGCCAGTGGAGTAGACAGGATTCAGTGTAGCAGTGTACCATAGGTTAACCCATACCTGAAGAAGGGACCTTAGTGTCGTGAAAGTTTGCACTATTTATGTCCTCAGTTACCCATTAAGAGGTATCACCTTCATACCATTCTTGTGAGTTTTTTGCTACACTGAATGCTATTTATGGAATGTAACACAAATAATACAAAATCCAACCTGTTATGCATCTTTGTATACTGAACCAGTCTGGGCTGTCTGTATGTGAATCTGTCATTGTACAAAACATACAGGGCAGTTCAAGTCCAATCTAGTGCCAGGGAGATGCATGTACTGCACTAGATGGCAAAGAGGCAGTTCAACCCTTTTGCATGCCAGGAGGTGTACAAGTCATTGCAATCTTTTGGCACTTGTAAGGTTAACCTGTTTACTGCCAAGACTTTGGAAACACAGCAATAACCTGCAACTCACTAATGGTATATTTTTCCTTGTGTCGTACTTGCAATTTTACTTGCCCTCGTGTCCTTGCCGGGGTATGTATCAAGTAGTGTCAGTGTTATTTTAGGTGCAATTAGCAAATAAGCCACCTAATGCCAGATGTATTATTCATTTGCAGCAATTAGGCTAGGGTTACATGGGAATCTTCAGTCACCCCTGTATTAACCCCCAGGCTATTGCAACTGGAAGGAACGAGTCTGCAGAGCAATGGCTGACATCACTGCTCCAACTTAAAGGAATTGTTCACATCGGGAACATCACAGCAATGATAATGAGATATTTAACTCCTTAAGAGACTCTCTTATTTTTCTAATCAGTGCTTGTCAAATCATTAATGGGATAGTAATACTTGTTTTATCTTTATTGTATTTTGTAGACATTAAAAAAACCGGAAGAACGATATAAGTCTTATCTCTCAAGCCTTTATGGTTTGAGAGAGATTCACAAGCAAAGTTTCCCCTCACTGACCAAAACGGTCAAGTCTGCCATCTAGCTGTCAGATTTGGAATCCGGTCCGCAGATCAACCGCTGGCTCTTCAGCAGAGCCGAGATTGCAAGATATAAAAAGAACTATTTCATTGGAAGGGTTTAAAAAGCGTGCTTGCAAACCAGGCACATTTTGTAGACTATTTGAATGAAGTAGCTTTTCTTATATCTCGCAATCTCGGCTCTGCTGTAGAGCCATGGCCGGTCCGCGGACCGGATTCTAAATCTGACAGCTAGATGGCAGACTTGACAGTTTTGATCAGTGAGGGGAAACTATGCTTGTGAATATCTCTCAAACCATAAAGGTTTGAGAGATAAGACTTATATTGTTCTTCACTTTTTTTTAATGTCTACAAAATAAAATAAAGATAAAACAGGTTTACTATCCCTTTAACAATTTGACAAGCACCAAAATATCAGGGCCATATTTCCCAAATGGCAGAGCTAACAACAACACAGGACACCTAATTGTGAAGTGCATGTCATCCTCACAGGCCACACCACCCGGACTGAACCCTGGGGATGCCTGGACCATCCATATGCCATGTACCAGACTATGTACCGCAAAGTATATTTAACCCCTTGAATGCTAAAGAGGGTTCCAACACATCTGCAAAGCAATGTGCTGGAGATCACTTTAGCACGTAAAGGTTTAAGAATTTTTTTGAATGGTATAAAGCAGGGATGTCAAAGTGAAATGTAGTCAAGGGCAGAATTATGGAAATCTCATCTTAAGAAGGGCTGCATTAATTGTTCATAGATTTGTACATACCAATGTGTATTAAAGTACTAGTTATACAGTGTTTGTGATTCAGTGACTACCAATGGGCAGTGGAACAAGGCTGGAGTGTCAGTAAGTGTATGTGGATTTCTGTGATTACCAGTGGGCATTAGTAGAGGGTTGGTGTGGCACATGATGTATCCATGGATCTATAACATTGGGATAATGGAAGAAATCAGGGATGGCAGACTCTGTATGGTTTTGTGGCTACAAGTGGAATAAAGCTGAGATATCAAACAGTTTATATCATACATGGTCCTGTGACTAGCAGTGGACAATGGGGTGTCAGAGTGTATATGAGTGAGGGATCTGATCTTTACCCCCTCACTTACCCGACAGATCCCTTGGGTCCTTCTTGCTCCTCTAAACACTCCACATTTTAGACAGGAAGACAAGTGTGAGTGAGACTCACTGGCTGGTGAATGTTGGCAGCAATACACAGAGAAGGAAAATCGATCATTTGTGGATAATTACGAAGAAGGGATTCTGCATTAACCACTTTCATGCCAGAAACACTTCTAAAGGATTGCTTTGCAATGCATTGCAGATTACTCTGGAATGCAAGGGGATTAGCTGAAAGCAAGTGAACAGCCCCAGCTGCAAGGGGCTATAAATGATCCAGGAGTGGGCGGGCTGCACATGGGCTGCATGTTTGACATGCCTGTTTTTTTTCTGTGTCAAACAAGGATGGATTGGGCTGGGGGTATGTCATGTGAGAAATGGGGTTTGGGCACAGGGGGGTGGGGGACTAAGGATGCCTTGGGGAACTTGCCTAGTGGTGCACGATAGGTAAATTTGTACCTGAAGGAAATCCTAGGTTTTACCCCCTTTGAGTGCAAGAGTGGTGTCCAGTGCATTGCACTGCAAATCACTGGAAAACTCTATGACACTCAAATAGTTAAAGGTATAGTAATGTTTCACAATAAAAGCACCTTCAATTAATCTTCATAGTATTTGGGCCATGGAAAGTGTTATTTCAATACTGTCAGAGTTGTATTTCAAGAGTAATTGAATAAAGTATCCCAGTCCGGCCCGTATTACTTTGTAATTGTATATTTTTTTTTAATACATTTTAAATAAGCATAACCTCCACCTGAAGAGTTTATCTGAAGATCACCAATTCCTCTAAGTATACGGGAGATACCTGAATGGAGACAGGTGCAGTTCTCCATATGCCTGTTTGTAGACTTTGGTATCAGAGTCCTGACCATCACCAAATGGGAGTGCAAATCTATTGTTCATATAAATTTGTTTATTTTAAAGAACGTATTACCCTATTGGTGCCCCTTTTTTGTTTTTTTGGTTTGCCTATTGATTCATTGCTGCTGTGGGAGAGCGTGTCTTATTAAAAAGGGAGCAGCCTATAATATCTTCGTGGACCAGACTGAACATATGAGGGGAGGTGGATTACACTAGGTAAAAGGGGCGGAAGGGGGATACTTTATCATTCAATTACTGTTGAACTACAACTCTGTCAGTATTGAAATAACACTATGGCTCAAATACTATGAAGATTAATTGGAGCTGCTGTATTTGTGAAACATTACTACCCCTTTAATAATCCTCTTGAATGATAGGGAGCGTAACAATACATACTTTCACAACGCATGAGAAAATCTCAAGGATCCAATGGGTTAACTTTAGATGCTTGGCAACAGTGAAGAAAAAAGTACTTTTCTGAGGTTACAAGGATAAGATAAATACAAAAGGTGGGAGCACTATTCCTCCGCCAGTAACATCTGTTGGTGATAGAGTAATGGGCTGCGTGCTTTTTTTGTGTATCCACACTGTTGTATGCACAAGTGAGCAGATCTCAGTGACACAGCCAGCAACCAATTTGTGTCATTACTTCCTGGAAAGCTTGATGCCTCTGCTTACAAGACAAGACAATAAGTCATGAAGCACATTTTCTCACTTGAGATTACCAAGTCAGTCATGTTGGGCAATTTGAGGCCCTTCAGCTGTTGAGGACTTCAGTTCCCATCACCCCCAGATAGCCATTGCCTTGTCTGGGATGATGGGAACCATATTGTCGTCAACAGCTGGACAGTCTCAGGTTGGCCATCCCTGCACTAGGTGCTAACACAGACCAGAGGGTCTAAGACTGTGCTCATGCCTTTAAGATGTTTCATGTTCCCCCATGATCCCCCCCCCAAAAAAAAAGCCTTTTACATCATAGTTTATCTGAAATCAGGACATACTGGCAAATGGATGAAGCTGCCATCTATGTGACATGCCGGACCTGACCCTAAGGCCCCACCCCCACATGCAGAATAATCCGTGATAATGTTGATACTGATGCCACATTCAGGCATTTTGTTTTGTGTTAATTGATGTGCTTCAAAAATCTGTCAATGCTACAGTAGTCTAATATACAAGTAAATGTAATCTAGAATGTATTATTTTATGGTGTTAATTCCCCATTCATATAAATGTTTAATCAATCACTAACCATTTCATTGCAAGAGTTAAAGGAATTTACCTAACTCCCATTGGTTTTTACTAATAATGAGCTGCTTTCCATTGCCTGCTAGTATTGTCTTCTGAGGCACCTGTTCTCTGTGGTTGTACTTCATGATGTTTCTGATTAATGGGGTGCAGAAGATAAATGCTACTTTGATTCCAGGTTCTGCTCTCAGAGTTGCACCACAATCCGGGCAGCCTGTGTCTATGGTAAGCTGTCCTTGTGCATTTCTTATAATCAGAGCTTTGTGTGAGCACAGGAGAGAGGCGAGGGCTGCCCGCAATCCAACAGCTGTCACATTATTTGCACTAGCTGTAAACAGCCTTTACATTCTCTCCTTACCGCAGAGTTAAATCCAAACTAACAATCCACAGCCAGAGATCAACCCAGCAACAGCCCCAGCCTTGTGTGTCTGCTTGAGATTCAGCTGGCGGTGGCTGTCCTTACAAGGGACCCCTTTTTGCCCACCTGCCACTTAGGATGGGCTGTGCCAGCTTCGCTCTAATCAAGTGAAGTGCCCATAGTGTACGACTGCCAAATCTCACTGCCATCTCTCTAAATGACAAGAACTTCTCCGTTGACTGTTTCCCTGCTTATAAACAGGGAAAAAGTAAATACTCCACTAAAACAGATTTAAATCAGACGACCTTACAGGCTTTATACATATGGGAAATGCAGTCAATGGCAAAAGTGGAGCATTTCTAGGACAAACTAAGTGCACTTTAAGGGACAAATAAGAAAAAACAGTTGAATTAAATGGGTCTTCTTTAATTCCGCTGTGTTGGAAAGCTCTCTAACATTCAAGAGAATAAATGTCCATTTAAATCAATGGAGATATTGGGCATTTGTACTTGTTCTCTACGGTGAAGCTGAATAGCAACATAATGTTTGTACTTCTGTCTGTGGACATATGGGCACATATTCTTTGCATAAACAAAATGTTGGTGACCTATCATTCACTGGGTTAAAAGCCCCATTAACCGTTTGAGTGCCAGAGAGGTCCCCAGCTATTTGCATGCAATGCACTGGAGACTTCTCTGGCACTCAAAGGTTTAAAGTATTGGTAATTTTAATTTGCCCCATGGTGCAGTTAGATGTGTATATATATATATATCGTATATAAGGCTAGCCCTGTTTTGGATGCCTCGGGAAAAGTTTTTGGATTGTGACAGCCACACCCTGGGGCGGGCTTGCTGCTAGTGGCCCGCCCAAAGGATATGTGGGGCGGGGTTTGACTTGACTGAAGAGGAGACAGGGGGTGAAGCCTCCTCAACCAAATACACAGTGCGTGTTGACTTAGTGTACATACATGAAGTTAATCACACCCTCCCTTCCATTCAGCTGCGTCTCCATTCAGTTTCTCGATATCACTTTCACTTACTGTTTTGCCTGCTTCCCCATATGTTTATAAAAAATCATCAGACCTCATGGCGGAGCACCAGGACCCCCCCTGATGCCCCCCAGCTACTGATATTCCAGCCAATTTGGCTGGGAGATTAACAGAGGTGATGCGGGGGGAAAGAACTCCCCTGCTTCCATTCTACCCAGAGCCAGGTAGGAGTGGGCGGGATTGTCAAACTATTTCACGTCAATGAGGGAAAGCCTCTGTAATTGACGTGAGATGAATCCCTGGTCCTGCCAGCTCCTTTCCTTTTTCTTCCAGTAGAATGGAAGCAGGGGAGTTCTTGTTTCCCTGTATCACCTTTGTCTGTCTCTCAGCTGGAACAGCTGGTAAATTAGTAGCTGGGGGCATCAGGAGGGGTCCTGATACCCCACTAGGAGGTCTGACTTTTAATAAAAATGTACCTTTTAAGTACCAGAAAGGTATCAAATGAATTGCAATGCAAAGAGCTGGATACCTCTCTGGCACTGAAAGGGCTAATAAAAACAAAAAACAACAAGGTTCGCTACACGGGCAAAGCCGTGCCACATGCCTGCTAGTTTTTAATAAAGCACAAACGTATTTCTCTGCCCAGTACCGGGGAACAGATTTCACCATTAACCTTTTAACTATCGGATGCTCTAACAAAGCACTGTTGCTCCCCAAAAAAGATTTATCATGAAGTATAAAACAAATAAATAAAATATGCTCTTATATATGTGAGAGTATGCAGTAAAAATCATAGAGAGAATGAGTGTCATCTCTTTCTTCCAATAGGTAAAAGGAGAACTACCACCACTGAATAATAATTCCCCACTTAGATTACTGTGGCCAGAAAATCCTAATGGCTCCTATGAATTTTTGGTTTAAGGGATAACCTCTTCAGTCAATTCTGGATGTAATGTCCATGGAGGCAGACATGACAGTTGCTAGTAGAACCACAAGACCTCAAACTCTCCTCATTGCTTATAGTAATCATAACCTCAATGTACTGAGCACCTCTCTGGTTCTTAAGGGGCTAATGAGCAGAGTGGGTTTGCAACATTGTTTTCAATGTATCTACACCCCTCTGGTCCTTAAAGGGTTAAGTAGGCTCACGCACCTTGCCTGCATCTGTCATGTCTGCCACCAGGGAGGGCTGAAGAAGTTATCTCTTGAACAATGGCACAAGGGAAAAATCACAGTAGCCATTAGGGGTTTCTAACCATTGTAAGGTAAGTGAGGATTACTATTACGAAGTGTTACTTCTCCATTAAGGTACATGACATTGCACATCCGATTTCACAGCTAACTGAGGACAATTTTCCTTGGCAGTCCTCACTTCCTGGCAAGGAGGCTGGAAGATATTGTGTAAGAACAGTATGACGAGGACTGAAAAAAAAAAATGGCTTCCCTCAAGCACCTAGAAACCAGCACATGTAGACACATGCTGGGGTTAAGGCCTTTACTCGCAATTAATGGCAGAATGTAATTCTTCTACTCCTAACCGTAGGCAATCATTATAAACTTGTAGACCTTATAGCATAGGTCCACCCCCTCCTGCCCTGTGTTCATTTTCCCACCTCAAATAAACGCTGAAGCTGCCATTTGCTATGAATACGAGTGAGACATCATAGTAGCTACCTCCAGATCTGTACATTTGGTAGCAATGCGTATTTACAAACGGAGCTTTAACCACTTGGGCGACAGACATGCTGGAGAGGTCTCCATTAATGGGTTTGAGTGATTTCTAGCATGCAAGGATTTTCATAGATCTAATTTATTTTACATTTCTTTCATATTAGGTGACCCTTGAATTCCTAATTCCAACATTACCACCTAAAATGAAAAATGATTCAAACTCATTTAAACAGCATGTGCTCTTAAGCAGCATTTGAAGAAAAACAAAACATCCTAGCTTGGTAAGAAACTTCTAAACTCTTTCATAAATAAACATGTTAGAAGGCAATAGGCTACAGCTTTACTACATTTGATGTTATGCATACAAAATGTGAGAGGCTTCTGAGGATGAACAGCAGCACACTGGCCTGTCCTACAGCTAGTAACTGCTCAGAAGCATCACGTTTTAGCTCTCTAGTGCCATTATAGAGGAGACATTTCCATGTACATATTAGACTAATCCCACCCAAAAGGGCAGTCTAGTTCCAAAATGACAGGCAAGTGCCCCCTGAATGGGAACTCCAGCTAACCCCAACGTACGTTTCGGCCTTGTTGGGCCTTGTCAGGAGGGTGCAGCTGGATTCCCTAGGCACTGACAGCAAGGAGTCCATGTCTGGATTACCCTTCACTCTTAAGGAGACCCCTAAGAGTACTGAAAATGTTGTTCGTCCTCAGAAGCCTCTCACATTATGTATATTTACATTTGACGTTAAGCTTAAGATTTTAACCCTTCACCTTTCAATTCAGACACTTATCTTCTGATTCTTAATATCAATTATGATATACATTACCCACATCACTTATTAAGAGCTTGCATAAAAGTGAACCTCCCCTTTACTACAGAGTGCTTATGATAATGTCATCCTGCATGTCGACCCTAGGATCAGTGCAACCCTGCAGTGTGTGATATTCTGAGTCGTGCATTGAAGTGTAGGTCTGGTCACATTAGTTATGCATAGCTGCCTGGGAACAGCATGCTTATCACGTTACTCATGGCTAATGTACCTAATAAATACATTTTTTTAATAAATGCTGGCTATAAAATACATGTTTAACACTTTAACCATATGAGTGCCACAGAAGTATCCTAATTCTGTTGCAATGCGTTGCAAACCTCTCTAGCACTCAAAGGGTTAGGACGTACAATGCACTGTGAGCAATGTGTCTGAGGGCCAGTTAAAAGCTTATATTCCCTGTTCATTTTTAGTTGATACTGGGCCTTAGGTATAAATGAAAAATTAAGCAATTCTAGTTAAAATAATCTTCACAATGTGGTGGCAAATATAAAGTCCATTTGTTTTAAAGGGATAGTAATGTTTCACACAAAAAACAGCTCTGATTAATCTTCATAGTATTTGGGCCATGGAGAGTGTTATTTCAATACTGTCAGAGTGGTAGTTAAGGAGTAATTGAATGATAAAGTGTCCCCCTCCAGCCCCTTTTACGGATGTAACACAGCTCACCTCAGAGCAGTAACACTGTCCGGATGAATCGCAGAGGGACAATCTTCAGTGAGCCAAAGGAAAAACCTGATGTAAGAAGATTGGGGGTGATGTATAAAAAGCCTTCTTAGTGTATTCTTAAGAATTGTTGCTAAAATTCATAACTCCTGGTCATATTTATAAAGAAATAAAGTCACGTTTATAAATATGTCTGTCTGAGAATATGCGCGTCTGCAAATATATATTCGCATACATAGCGTTATTATATACTTCCAATAAGAACAGGTTTTACCTAGCGTTATGATTTAATCCCTAAAACTGGCTTTATTTTTGGCACAATTAGCGAATTTCTTTATAAATACACTGGAACACAATTCTTATTTGTCCAAGACCATTTCTACTCCACTTTTCAAAAAAGTAAACTAACCGGAGTTAGCACTTATCAAAATGTCGTTAGATGTTTATACTTAAATTTATGTTGTTTGAAACACTTATACAGACACTTTCTTTGTAACTCCAGTTTTAAACATCTCCCCCATTGTCCCTTCCTGTGAGCTGTATGGTCCCAGGACCAGATTCCACCTCGGAGGTGAGGTTATATACATAGTAGTTTAGGTTGAAAAAAGACTTGCCTCCATCAAGTTCAACCCTTTTCCTATTCTTGTTTACCTCTGTTGAAGGTGGCTTACACTAGGTAAAAGGGGAGGGGAGGAGATACTTTGTCATTTAATCCTCTTGTACTACAACTCGAACAGTATTGAATTAACACTCTCCATGACCCAAATACTATGAACATTAATTGGAGTTGCTGTTTTTGTGAAACTTTACTATCTCTTTAAATGGTGCTTTTAACCCCTGGAATGCTAGATGGGGTCTCCAACACATAGCAGTCACCAAGTTAAAAAGTCCCAGTTTACCTAATGGGTTAACCAAATGGTGAACTATCCTACAACTGCTTTACTTAGGGTCATATGTTCAAAAGAAAACTGGAGGAGTTCTGGGTCAAACCATTTGCACTATAGGGGAGAACTAAAAGTTCCAAAAATCCCCATTGATTTAAATGAGGATTTTAACCCCTTGAATGCTAGAAATGTCACCAACACATTGTTTTGCAATGTGTTGAGACTTCTCTAACATTCAAGGGGTTAAAATCCCCATTTATATCAATGTGAATTTTTAGTTCTCCCCTATAGTTCAAATGGTTTGCCCCAGAACTCCTCCACTTTTCTTTTGAACTTACAGTCTTTATGCATAAGGCTAACTGTCCTGAAAAAAAACATGTTGATCCATAAAATATATTAATGAGGAACGCTACACGCCAGGACCATGCTGGGGTGCTAGGAAGAAATAATGGCCTGTTTCTCACCCTATCGCTCTCTGTGTGTAATCCAGCCCCCTTCAGTACAGTCCCTCGCTGCTGTAAGAGTTGCCAGGGAAGACTTATCCCTCTTGTCAGATCCGTTAGACCCTTGAACTTAATAGCCCCACTTGTCCTGCAGCTTGAAATGGCAGCTTTTTATGAATCTGTGTCAGGTTGAACATTTCCATAATCATCAGTATTAGGGCAAATTACACGCCTAATCAGTCCATAAATGGATTTTAATTAGAGAGCCATTCCAGGCTCCGTTTTTGTAGATTTAAAGAAAATACCTTTCACCCCGTCTCTTCAGAGTAACAACATGAGGACTTGAGGGGGGGGGGGGGGGGGGGAGTAAGAGTCACAAATGTGAGTGATATTAACCCTTTGAGTGCCAGGGGGTATGCAACTCATTGCCTTGCAATGCTTTGCATACCCCTCTGGCACACAAAGGGTTAACTACTTGCCTGCTGGATAGCTTATTGGAAATGATAGTTCAGCTGTTCAAATTGTGTCCTATTGAGTTAATCAAGCTTATTTAACCCTTCAAGCAAGGGAGGGGTATGCAGCTTACGTTAGAGGGAACGGAGAGGCTGCTGTATTAACCTTTTAAGTGTAAGTGTGGTACACAATGCATTGCATACCCCTCTGGCACTCAAAAGGTTATAAGAACTGGAGCAATTTTGGGCCAAACCAAGTGCACAACAGAGGTCAACTTTAAATCATACATTTCCAATTATTTAAATTGGGCTTTTAACCTACTGAATGCCAGAGAGGTCTCCAATGCATTGTTAAACAATAATTTGCAGACCGCTCTAAGAAAAACCCCATTAAGTCAATGGGGATTTGTATTTGTCCCAGAGGTGCAATTGGTTTACGTCAGAATTGCCTCAGTTCTCTATTACACCAGCCTCCTGACTTGGATTTGTGTCATCCCAGAATATATCTATGTGCTCACACAAGCAACATTGAGGCTCCAATAACCCGCTGAACCACATGATGTCAGCCAATCACATGGGCCAGCTATCTGTCACACATCCAATGGAATTGCAGGACATCAGAGGTAAGTAAGCCTGAGTGGCTTGGTCTGCACTAAACATAGGCTTTAACCCCTTGAATGCTAGAGAGGTCTCCACTGCATTGCTTCACAATGTTTTGGAGACCCCTGTATCATTCAAGGGTTAAAGGACCTGTCTTAATAAATGGGATGTTTTATTTCCCTCCTGTGGTACAGCTGGTTTGTCCCAGAACTACACTACTTCATTTTATCCTTCTGAATGCCAGACGGGCATGCAAAAAACATTGTGAAGCTCAAAGGGTTATACATGAGGCCCATTGTGCAGCCAAGCTGACTGAGAGAACATAGCCTAAGGGATATTTCTCTATGACAAGAGAGTCTTATAAATAGAAAATCATAGTAACTACATAGTTAAAGTGAAGGTACGGCCACAGTAACTCAGAACGCCCATGAAAAATACACATTACAGGGTTATGCTGGCTCATGAGCTGACATTCAGAAAAGAGTTTTCATAAACACCCTGCACTAAAAGGGAAGGTCTGGTCATCTTATGCCTAATGTTTCACAGAAATGTCAGCTGAATGTTCCTTAAATGTTACTTTAACTATAGCAATAAATGGTAGTTATGCTTCTAACAGAAGCAGTTTCTTAGGTTGGTGTCCATTAACACAACAGTCCAGTATATGTTTCTGTATTTTTTGCATTAAATCTTCATTTTCCTGTGTTCACCGAGTTCAAAAGTCTACATTTAGTTCACAATAAGCTTCAACAGCATACATTTTATAGACAATGGAACAAAGCTCCACCCATGGAAACATTTTTCAAATGGTGAAATTCAACTGTCTATAGACTACAACAGATTTCTAGTGCAGAGAGTATGTAAAAAATGTATAATATTATATTATATATATATATATATATATATCTCAAATCTTTACACTTATTTTGAAAGCCCCAGTGTGCGCTTCATCTGTTGGGATATTTTATCAATTACTTTGATATCCATGCACTTTGCTAGAAGCAGCACCTAGGAAAATAGACCTTTATTGCATGGCACTAGTTTTGGAGTGCCCACATCTTGCGTGTGTGTGTGGTGTGTGTGTCTGTGTGTGTCTGTCTCTGTGTGTGTGTCTGTGTGTGTGTGTGTGTGTGTGTGTGTGTGTGTGTGTGTCTGTGTGTGTCTGTCTCTGTGTGTGTGTGTGTGTGTGTCTGTGTGTGTGTGTGTGTGTGTGTGTGTGTGTGTGTGTGTCTGTGTGTGTCTGTGTCTGTGTCCCGAAGTTTTGGGAGGCTTGCTGAGGAGGCCTTCATCCTGCACTGTATCGACAATGGCTGAAGATGACGATATATACCTGAGTGAACTTGGTTCGCTGTCAGGGGGCCAATAGATAAAACAAAAATCAGACCTTGTGGTGGAGCATTAGGACCTCTCCTTATGCCCCCAGTTACTGATCTCCCAAGCCTATTTGGCTGGGAGATCAAAAGTGGGGACACAGGAGAGCAAGAAATCTCCCCTACTCCCATTACACACCTGGGTAGGAGTGGGCGGGATTAGGAAATCCTCTCATGTCAATGAGGGAGGCTTTCCCTCATTGACGTGAAATGGTTTTCATGTCTTGCCAACTCCTACCCAGCTCTAGGTAGAATAAAAGCAAGGGAGCTTCTTGCTCCCCTGTATCACCTCATTTGATCTCCCATACAAACAGTCTGGGAGATCAGTAGCTGGGGGCATAAGGAGGGGTCCCGATGCCCCACCTCAAGGTTGGATTTTAAAAAAAATACAATAATACAATACAACAATAAAGGGTTCACTGCACGGGCGAAGCATGCCGCACACTGACTGATGTATTATAGACACCTGCCTACTTACATGCTTCTATTAAACAGATTAGGAATCACTTTTTCATATGCATATAGTTTCCCCTTCAACCTTCTGGATGATAAAGAGACCTCTTTATCAGTGACAATGATGTACTAAGAAGAACTTGGAGGGAGATGCACTGCAGTGTGATAAAGAGGAGATAACTAATCCAATGTACTCAACTCTCCACTTCCTCTGTTATTTTATGGAGTATATCCACTAACATGTCTCAGGCTGATGATATCTTAGTGCAGTGTTTCTCCATGTTAGTCCTCAGGAGGACACCAGCAATGCAGGAGTAAGATCTGCATGTGTGATAATTGGTGGCTCAGTCATTGTGATTGCTCCCCCTGTGCTTAAGCAGAGATATCCTTAACCTTTTGTGTGCCAGAGGGGTGTGCAATGCATTGCTCTTAAATGTGTTGTTCCCCCGTTTGGCACTCAAAGGGTTAAAACCTGACCTGCTGGTGTGTCTGGAGGACCGAAGCATGGGCTCCATAGAACAACACTGGAATTGGAGAGTTTCTCTCTCTGGGGAAATGTTCTCTTTATTACACCTTAACCCTTAGAGTGCCAGAAAGGTATCCCATGCATTGCCTCTCTGACCCTCAAAGGGTTAATGCATCTCCCCTGTGAAGTTGTTTTTGGGGCAAACCAACTGCACCATAAGGAAGACATAAACATTGTAATTAAATTGGACTTTTAACCCTTTGTTTGCCAGAGAGGTCCCTATGCATTGCAGAGCAATGTTTTGCAGAGCTTTCTAACATTTGAGGAGTTAAAAGCCCCATTTAGTTTCAAGTCAATTTTTATTTCCCCCCTATGGTGCAATCAGTTTGCCCCATAATAACTCAGTGGAGGTGGATGCATGAAGGTGTGATAAACTCTACAAATCCTATGTTATTCTATGGAGCCTATACACTAAGATACCACCAACCAGAGAGTTGTTAGAGGCTCCATAGAATAACATAGAAATTCATACAGTTATCTCCTCTTTATCAACCCTTAGTTCATCTTTCCCCACTTTGTAATACATAAGCCTAACTAAATAGGAGATACCTCTAATAATGAAGGCGTTAAGTACGGTACATGTAACACAGTGCTTTTTCTGCAATTCTTCCTGGATATGTCTGTCCCCCCGCAGTATTATAACCCCCTCCCACTTATGAGTGAATAGGGGGTTAGAAGTCATCCATCAACTCTCAGGAGAAGATCGGGGTGACACTGTCTGAATGTCACCATCACGGTGTCACAGGGTAAGGTGGCAGGAGACGTGATACATAGGAAGTGATTGAGATGCAGCCAGCTCTCCCATTATAGCAGTGACAGGCCTGGATATGCTCTTATCAGCAATTCTCTGCATTTTCTATCCCATTCAGCCAGAGCTCTGGGGCTACTAGACTTTGCAAAGTGCTCAGTCCCTGCCCTTCGTCTTCATTTTAATTACAATGGGACCTGAAGCGCTGAAGCAAGTGGAAGGATTTACATAGGCATATTTTAACACGTTAGATGCCAGAGGGACCTGCCATGCATTCCATTAGCAGCGGAAATGAGAAACCAGTCACACACACTGACAATCACAGTGACATACACTCGCATACAGACAATAAGGCTCAGAGCAGTTTTAAAGGAACACATACTTAAATACACAAATAGCTTGTACTTCATGTTAGCATCTGTATAAATGCTCCCTTTATAGTCATATATATGCTCTGAAGGAACAGCCATTCCTGCCTTTTCTAGGCTCCCATTGATTGTCCAAAATTATCTGTGAATGGGCTGAGATAGAAACAATACAAGAGCAGTGGTCAAAACACACACTGCACAAATTACATTAAATACATTCTCTCTAAATAGGAAAATTTTCACATTTGTTAAAATGCAATTTTAGGATTATATTTTTAACATGAGTAATTAATTTTACATAGCTAGCTGTAAGCATGTGAGATTTAAAGTTATATCACCTTATTTCATATTTTGGTATTTGTTTTCTTTTAAGAACCTCTGAGGCCCCCGGCAGAAGTATGAATGGAGGCCCACAATTACAGGATTTAATAGGTTCTTTTCTGTAAAACTGAGAATGGTGGGCACCTATTGTGAGGCCCCCTGAGGGTTAGGGTTAGTAATGCCCGCTTCTAATTCACTGCTATTTTGTAGATTTAAATAAATAAATAAAAGTATCTTGAGCAAGTCCCATCGCTCAAACCTTTATGGTTTGAGAGATATTCGCAGCTAAAGCCCCCCCCCCCCCCCCTTGTACTGACGTCAGCGCTCTATTGATAGAAAGAGATACCAGTCCTGGGACCAGCAAATGGCTCTTCAGCAGAGCCAAAATAGCAATATTTAAAAAGAAATACTTCACTGGAACAGTCTACAAAGTGTGCCTGGTTTGCAAGCACATTTTGTAGACCGTTCCAACAGAGTAGTTCTTTTTAAACATCGCTATTTCGGCTCTAGTTGGCCAACACGGATCTCCTAGGGAAAGGGTAAGGAGGGGGAACTCTAGCTGTGAATATCTCTCAAACCATAAAGGTCTGAGAGATGGGACACAAGATACTTTATATTTTTTTAAATCCACAAGAATTAGAAGCAGACATTACTATCCCTTTAAAATGCCCCACGCAGAGGCTGACATACTAAATGCAACTGGAGACATTTTGGAGCAAACCAGCTGCACCATAGGGGATGAATAACAATTTTCAAAATGCCCTTTGACTTAAATGGGGCTTTTACCCTTGAATGCTAAAGAGGTCTCCATCATATAAAAAGTGGCAATTTGTGTTTCAATGCAATTCTGCTGCGCTTCACCTCAGAGCTCTAGGGCTTACCAGTTAGATACAAAATAAGGATTGAAAGGACTAATGGGAATAAGTCATGAGCAATACAACAGCGAAGAGTAAAGTGGCCCCCAAAAATGGCACCACTGCACTGTTCACCAACAAAAAAAACCCAAACTACTCCCAAACAGAGGATATATATTCAAACAAAACAGAAGACCATATACAATAAAAAACAAGATATACCAATGTAGAAAATGTCCGAATAAACCAATAGTTTGTGGTAGATAGTTCACATGATGAATCCTCTCTGCACGTTTTCAGTGGGTAGGGCTCCCACAGGAAAAAAGCTGAAAAATACAAAAACAGACAAACGGCGCAGAAAATTCTTCTAAGTGCAATATTTAAGGATCACAGTCCATCATCAACACCATATAAGTATCTGGAAATGTACTGACATTCTTCAGAGGCTTACACCAGCCTCCAGGAAGTATCGCCTGCACTGGCTCACACCCCAGTATGGTGCTCTTGAAGCGGCTCGGATCTTCCTTCCGTTCCAAACAAATGTGGGAGCATAAACAAACACTAGGTATATCCAAACCCAGCACTAAAGTTGACACAACCTAATTTATCTGTTGATACATGATTAGAGCCATAAACCAAACCAGGGAGTTCAGAGTGACACCAGGTTAATTTAATTTAGATAACTAGTCTACAAAAATTTATTAAAAAACATAAAGCACAATTTTTTTTTTAAATAAATAAATAAATCACACTTTAAGAGTATGCCCTACAATGGGCTATCAAATAAAATCAACAATAATATGTTGCTGGCTTAACCCCTTAAGGACCGGGGAATCCGCGCCAGGACCCGACTGAACGACCACGGAGCAATTTTTTTTTATTGCTCCATTGCGTTCCGGACTCCCCGAACGGCGTGCAGCCACGGGGGGAGCCTGGAATTCGATGACGGTCATAGTACGTCATTGGTCGTTAAGTCAAATCGACCCTTGACGTACTATGACCGTCAAGAGTTGTTAAGGGGTTAACGCGCCTGTAGATCACGGGGTGTCTAAACATTTTTCAACATATCACTTGGGTGGTATTAATAATTTTTGTGTATTACGGTTAGAGTGGATCTGCCCACAGAGAGACAGGTTTCACAAACTATGTAGGCAAGAAGCCTACTGGAGTCACACTTTAAAGACTTTAGGGGGAGAGGCTTAAATCAAGAAATTGATCTTCATTTTTTATAAGCAGGCCAGTGCAGGCGATACTTCCTGGAGGCTGGTGTAAGCCT
This sequence comes from Rhinophrynus dorsalis, assembly GCA_037306005.1. Lineage (NCBI taxonomy): Eukaryota > Metazoa > Chordata > Amphibia > Anura > Rhinophrynidae > Rhinophrynus > Rhinophrynus dorsalis. Next base: position 160,008,287 of record CM074719.1, read on the forward strand.
CTGAAGAATGTCAGTACATTTCCAGATACTTATATGGTGTTTGTGATGGACTGTGATCCTTAAATATTGCACTTAGAAGAATCTTCTGCTCCGTTTGTCCATTTTTGTATTTTTCTGCAATTTGAGTTTTCCTACTATGGCACTGTTGTTGAGCTCTATAATTGCTCCAGTTCTACTTAGTACATCCATGGGCATTATAATATACTAGTTGAAGTGCCCGTTACACAGGCCACAGTGCCACTGCCACCTGGTTGTGGGGCAGTCACGCGCAGTAGAGACTGCCCGCGCCATGGCTGATACAGAGCTGGACGTTCCGAAGGAGCATCCAGCTCTGTATCAGCTGCGGCGCGGGCAGTCTCTACTGCACATGACTGCAGCACGCACAGCAGTGTCTACTGCGCATGTCGCAGCATTACACACGATTTAGCGACTTATTATATAGAATTAGCCCGGGGGACATACATTTTGGTTTACCACCAGTCCCAGTTTTACAGAAATATACCTATTTATCCCTATGGTTCATGAGAAGTGAGACTTCTGGTGAACAACATATACACTTATTTTTCCCCTTCCTTATTTGTGGGAGAAACAGCCAAGATTACAACTAAACTTAAGAGGATCCTTAATGTTTACCTATATTTTGGGGCCTCTGTTCATAATTCTACTGGAGCATCAGGGGTTCTTAAAACTGCCCCAGTACATCAATGTTCCTGATACACATATACACACACTCATGTTTGTATGATTTTATTTCATTTCAAAACACTTCTAGAACCTAATGTTCAAAAGAAAAGGGGCGTAATTCAGGGACAAAACAATTGCACCATATGTGACAAATCAAATTTCATAAAACGTGCCAGGGGCACTTATCAGATGACAGCTGGGTGTCTGCAGTGCCGCATTTCCTACTCTAGGTGCATTATGGATTAGTAAATTTCTGAGTAATTGCCTTCCTCTGCCATTGAGAAACTATGATATCATAACGTGCCATAGACATATAAAATAAAGAGACGCTTTATATAGGTAAGTAAAAATAAAAATGTCAAGAATCAGTGGCCTTATCACTACGTTTAAGAACACATTGTGACATTTAGGCTGGAAATGATAAAGCTGAGAGAACATAGTATCAGATATGCAGCTCTTCACTGTGATCATTGACAGGTGCCATCAGGTGTTTATCAAACATATATCCCTGCCTTGCTGATACAAAGCAGGGAAATAGGATTAAAATAATGGCTACAGACATGTGGCCACTCTGGTGATACATGCACAAATACATACTGTGCGAGTGTGTCTCTCTCCACTCACATTCATTTCTATGGGATCTGCTATCCTGAAGCTAGTGTATGAAACTGGCAAATTTATCTACCACAGGGATAGACAACAACTGGCCATCCAGCTGTTGGAGATTACAACTCCCATTATCCCCAGGGAAATTTAGTCTTTAACAGCAGGAGAGCCAAAAGGTTGCATACCTCTGTGCTAGCACTTACTTAATGATGAACTAATGCACAGGGAAATCTTCTGATATCCTTGTGTAGTCAGCCATTCATCACTAAATAAATTCACCCACTTAAAGACCAATGTGTAAGATGAACATACCAACTTATGGCAAATCCGGCCCTGCTTTTCATAAGGCAAAGTAGGCACCTGCCTACAGGCGCACGCCACCGAGGGGCGCCTGCCAATGGGATTTTTTTTTTTGTTTAATTCTGTAAGAAAAAATAAAATAAAAAAAAAACTAGCCACCTCGCTGGCTGCACCGGTGGCACCCACTCACATTGCCCCGCCCCCCGTTGTCTGTTTCCTACCTCCCTGGCAGGACAGGTCTGTGCCTCCTTTGGCACAGTCCTGTAAGTGCTGAGCTCCCTCGTCGGCTCTGTAAAAATGCAGAGTGCTGGGAGATGACATCATCTCCCAGCGATCTGCATTCCTGAGTAGGAGACCGCGCGGGAGCTTCAGCAACTACAGGACTGTGCCAAAGGAGGCACAGACGACAGATCTCCTGCCAGGGAGGTAGGAAACGGACAATGGGAGGGAGGCAATGTGAGGGCAACATGGAGATGGTGGGGGCAAGTTGGAGCCGAAGGGGGGCATTGTGAGGGCAATGTGGAGCTGATGGGGTGCAATATGAGGGCAATATGGAGTTGAATGGGGCAATGTTGAGATGATGCGGCAATGTGGAGCTGATGGGGGCAATGTGAGGGCAATATGGAGTTGAATGGGGCAATGTTGAGATGATGGGGAAATATGAGGGCAATGTGGAGCTGATGGGGTGCAATGTGAAGGTGATGGGGGGGTCAATGTGAGGGCAATATGGTGATCTGGAGTATTGTGGAGATGGCCGGGGGGGAGGGGGAGCTTCAGATATCTGTGCCTACAGGCTCCTGAGATGTAAATCTGGTCCTGATGAAAAGTGGACATATAAAAAAAAAAAAAAAGTTAGGATTCAGCCACTTAGATAACTCCGATAAAACCATTTTATATTTCCCTGAACAATGTGCAAACTGGAATCATAAAGACATATATAGCATCATCCGCATGCTAATGGTTTTAAAAAGTATCAATCCTTTAACACTTTGATTGCCAAAGGGGTACACAAAGCAATGTGTTGCGTACCCGTCTAGCACTCAAAGGGTTAAGGGCGTCACAACGTGTTGCACATTCCTCTGTTTCTTAACATAATAGTGTGTACTGCACATACACCATTCCTTGTAATTATTATTCTTTATTTATATGGAGCCAAGTAATTCCGAAGTGCTGTACAATAGGGAATGGACATACACAGATATTAAATAATACAAATCAAATATGGAGAACAGAAGGATCATAGGGCCCTGGTCCTGAACGCTTACAGTCCTTAATGCCATTTATGGTAGGAAACAGATATATACAGCTGAACACATAAAATATGGAGTACAAATATTTTGTAACCCGTTATTTTCTCAATTGCGCCTTCACATAAAATAATTTAAAAAAAATTAAAAAAAAGAAATTAGATAAGAGGAAGCAATAGTACTTGTTGCTTACAGGGGCAAAGTGGAATAATTCTGGAGCAAACCAGTATGGGAGTGACAGAAATGCTCTTATTTCCCATTGTTTCGAAGAGGCTTTTAATGCTTTCAGTGCTAATAAAAGGGTTGTATGTACTGAGGAGCAATCAATTAGTTTGGAAATCGAACATTCAGTGGGTTAAAAAAACATTTTAGATCAATGGGGATTTGTCCTTTTTATTGCAGTTGTTTTGCCCCAGATTGTTTCAGTTTGCATCTGTACATAATATCTAGTGTTTTTATGAGCTAGCCCCAGAACAAAAGGATTATTTTATTCTCAGTATATTCAGAAGTGAGAGCAAAGGACCTGATTATCTGCGTGCCACTAATTGGTCTTTCCCAGCAGCGCTGTGCGATTCACAGTTATTGCGTTCCCCTCTGGCACTCAAAGGGTTAAAGCGAGCAATGTAAAGTCTAATATAGATGATTCCGGAGCAAACGGCAGTATGATATTTATAACATTACCCCTTAGAAGACATAGAGGCCTTCAGTACAATGTGTTGGCTAGCTTACTGGCACATATAGGGTTAATAAGGCCGACTTGTGCAAACCAAATTAAATATAGGTGAGACTTAAAAGTCCCCACTCATCAACGTTGGGCACCTCTGGCACTCAAAGGGTTTATCCCTTTCTTGCGGTAAAAAAAAATCCCATTTGTATGTATCCCCTGTGGTTCGTTTGGTTTTCTCCATAATTATACCTTTTTACTGAAAATACGGACTTTAGCTGTCAACTGTTAAACTGTACCTTGAATTCACCAACTGGCTGGCAGCTAGAGGGTTACACTGTGGCTTGTTGTGAACGGGGAGCTATAATTCAGCCTGCCTGGGGAAAGCTAACAAAACACTGTCAGCAGAGACAGCAACACATTCTTGTGAGGGCTCAGCGATCCGTGCCTCGTATTGCACAAAGGCTTTTAGGGAGAGACAGAGAGGGAGGGAAGGCTGCTGCGAGGTAGGGCTGGAGACAGCTCTAGTGTTTCCAAGGCAGGCGTCCCCTGGGAGCTCCCAACCAAGTGTAACTTCAATCAGACGCTGACTTCTCCTGCGGGTGCACAGCAGGAAACCTGATCTCACAGGCTTAGTGCCTAGCCTGCCTCAATCCTCCCAGTGCTAATATATATACTGTACACAGCGCTCACCGCCAGACTGCCCGGAGCAGCACGAAACGGACGTCATTCGGATTCCACACACACATTCATGCCATCGATTACAGATTCTATACATCGAGGTGGCTCATGGACCTTATGGGCCCTGTACAGAAAACTGAACATGTAAAACTCTACCACAAACCATCTGCACCGTAATCAAGAAATAAAAATATCATTGATTTAACTGGGGCTTTAACCCTTTGAATGTTAAAGCGATTCCCTCTGATTTGCTAATGTGGTTATAAAGGTAAAGCTAGCAACAATTGCACATTGGTAATAGGTATGGAGCAAATCAGCTGCACTATAGTTATCGATTTACCCCAGCAGAGGCCACATAGCCAATAGCTCCCTAGCTTCAAACAGGTTAAAACACAATTTACATCCAATAGGATTTTTATGTGTTCCATACGGTGCAAGTCTATTTGTCCTAGAATTGCCCCACTTCTGTCTTTATACATATGGCTCATTTACTCCGATACGATTTTTGTTCGTGGACACGTGATGCAGTTATGTGGGCCTCATGATCTCCAGCTGGGTAAACAAGCCCCAAATATGTCCTTCGGGAGTAGCCATTACCTATTACCTCTAATGCGATCATGTTTATGTAATCTAATAAAACGGGTGTACATAGCAAGCGGACACACCTCCCTCTAATACTAGTTGACTGGAAACAGCTTGTGCTGCTAATACCTAAATGGTTAAACACCCCATTGAATTAAATTGGTATTTTAACCCCTTGAATGCTTGAGTTCTCCATTACCCCACAATGTGTTGGAGATCGCTAGCATATAAGGGGTTAAAAAGCACCGCTGAACTCTATGGGGAGTTTGTATTTATCCACAGGACACATGCGCAGTGCAGGCTTTCGGTATCTCCCCACGAGAGCACTGCTGGATCTGTCACAATGACCTGCCTGTCCTCCTTGGGGGGGGGGGGGGTTGATCCAGAAAATTGTAATTGTTGATGTGCACTGAGGACTGGAGTTGGTAACCGCTGCCCTAAGAGATTAAAGGAACACCTGAACTTGATCTGGGGTTATACGCATTTAAATACATTGTTAAACACATTGTCTATTTTCTGAGACTTAAAATCTACTGTTAAGATTGCGGAACGAGCACACATTCCTGCTTTTCCCCAGGTCTCCAGTTACAATAGAATGCTATTTAAAAATAATATACTCTAATTGCATGGATTGCGGTTACTGTTCCTTAACCCTGTGAGTGCCAGAGAGTTACGTACTCCTCTGGCACTCAAGGGGTTAAAAGGATGAATGCGCAGCCTTTAGGTTTGTCAGGTTAATATAGTTCTTGCTGCAGAATGAATAGTACCAACCCTTCCTCCCCTTACATAGAACGATGTTTCTCCATGCCAACCTGCACCGCTAGTTGAACAGAACAGGACAGCGGAGTCTCGATTATGCCAGCGGGCAACTCTAGTGTTTTATTAAAAAACACACACACACACAACAACAACTCCTGCCCAGCGAGTCGCTGGCTCTCCAGAGGTAGAGGTGTAGAAAACAAGAAGCACTGAACTTATTAACCCTTTGAGTGCCAGAGGGATAGCAATGCATTCCGTACCACTCTGACACACAAAGGGTTAAAACTGGTTATGCAAACAAAAGTAAGAGCCGTCCAGTTTGTGAAGTAGTATTGATCAGGAGAATATTATATACACTGTGGGTAGTCCGCAATGAAACAAGCCCGGGTACATCCAGGCCTATAATGTCTCATAGAGCTGCATCGAGGACCTGGATAGTTTTCTAACTTGTGGACACTGGTGGGTACATATCAACCCACTAATGCATGCCATATGAATGCCAAAGGGGCGTAAATGCACTGCTAATCAATGCTTTGTGATATAATCTAGCTTTCAATGAGTTAAACGCAGGTATGACAGACTCGTAGACAGATTTATATCATAAGGATACAGTGAAAATATGGAACATCATTACCGAGACTGGCACCGACAATCCGATACTTGCAGGAACCAAGGGGTTAACTGTTTGAGTGCCAGATGGATGTTACACACCGTTGCATTTAAAGGTTTCATTTTTTTACAGTTTAGGACACACATCTGTGTGCAATATGTCATCATAATACAGACAAGTACACGCTTTACCCTGCTTGGATATCACTGAACTTTCCTCACTGGGACATATGTATGAAATCAAAAGTGGAGCAATTTTAGAGCAGAATAACTGTAAAACATCTGTTAAATTAACCCCTTTGTTACTAAAGTGGTCTCCGCGCGGTGTAGTACAGACCTCTGGCACCGGGGGTAGGAGATTCATATTTGATAGGACAGTAGCTTATATATACAATCGATTTGCCACATCGTTGCTCCATACATTTATCTCGAAACCTGGAGGGATTGTGAAGTATTTTAGGACTCCAGCGTGACCTTGAGGGGATAGATAATGCCAATAAGGGATAGATAATGCCAATAAAAGGCATCAAAACTTGCCATGCATCTTCAGGGCCGATACTGCTCAGAAGCGATGTTTGTGACAATGAGTCCCGGAGACCTCCAGTGTCTAATGTGGAAACACAGGAGCAATTCTGCAGCAAACTAACTGCACACCATAGGGACGCATAACTATATTCTAAGTGCCCATTGATTTGAATGGGGCCTTTTAACCATTTGAGTGCCAGAGGAGTACGCAACGCATTGCGTTCCCCTCTGGCGCTCAAAGGGATATCACCTCGAAAGGCAAACAGGGTCTCCAATGCATTGAAATGCGCTGGAGACATGTCGTGCATCCAACAGGTTCAGACCAGTTTAATCAGTGGAGACTTTACCCCCCAGCCCGATACAGGTGGTATACCCCAGAATCGCACTACTCACATATATGGGCCTCAGCCTCATATGTATAAAAGTAAAAAGTGGGAGGGAGGAAAGGCGGCAAGCTTTCTCTACATTCCCTTTGATTTAAATTGAGCTTTATAACCCTTTGAATGCTAGAGAAGTCTCCAGCGTATTGCGTGACATCTCTAGCATGCACGGGGTTAAAAGTCCTATTTAAATCAATGCTAATGTTTATTTATGGCTCCCTGTGGTGCAATCGCTTTGACCCAGACTAGGAAAATGGGCCTGTGTCTCTTATTGCACAAGAGAAGCCTCTGATGTGACCTTTTCCTTAAATTCAATCTCCAGGCTAGACCAATAGGAGGCTCCAGATAACAAAGGGATCCGGCTCCCTCTGCTAGGCGTTGCGTATCACTCATCCCATTGCCTTGTTATTCTCTTGGGTTTCTGTGCAATCTATTGCTTTCTAAATGATATATGGTTAAAGGGCAAATGTGCCCTAGGAATAAGCAGTTCGTTATTTCTTTAACAAAGGGACAATAGTCAGGTATATCTTTATTTATTTATTATTTAGAAAATGTTTTACCAGGAAGAATACATTGAGATTTCTCTTTTTTTCATGTATGTCCTGGATGAAATTGAGGTCGCCAATGCATTGCTGTTTCCAGCGACCTGAGACCTCACAGACATCCAGTGGTTTATACGGAAAATATGCAATTGGGTTGGTTCCACGGGATTTATTCTTAATGATCTCAGCATGGATCTGACTGACGGCTAGAGGGGCGTGCACCTCGCATGTGCTCAGAGGGTTAAATCTGTTGCATTGGCATTACGCTGAAGCCAGTTGTGCTTGGAGACGACTGATAACCCCATTATATGTATAGGGGTGATGGAGAATGAATGAGAGACAGTGATGGAAAGAGACAGACCGGGAGGAAGACCTGGAGTCATTTTTGGGCAAAGCAGTTGCACCTCAGTCACCTAATGAGTTACTTAACCCCCTTCCCTTTGATTCAAATAGCAATTTGTAAACCGTTGATTGGAAAAGATGTCTCCAACGCATTGCGAAGCACATTATGCAATTAGTTTGACTCTGAATTACTCCAGGAGGGTTATGCACTGACGTGTGATAAAGTGGAGAAAACATCCCCGGTGATATCACTTCTCCAGGTCCTATGGAGCCAATGCACTAAGATCTCTCCCACTTGCGGAATTGTAGTGAATAGGCTCCATGGAATAACATAGGAACTGGAGAAGTGATATCACTGGAGAAGTCATCTCCACTTTATCACCTCTTTGTGCATCCCCCAGTTCCTTTTAGTATATCATACTATAAGGAGTTGGGAAGATTATGTTACAATTGTGAATAATAATAATATTCATGCCAGTAATCCAGATCCAACTGTTTTACAACATGGATAGGAAATTTGTGGCCCCCCAGCTATTGAATTCCACAACTCCCATCATTGTTTGGCGAGGGATGATGGGAATTGTAGTCCACAGCAGCGGGAGGGCCTCTTCCTGTTTTACACTTAAAGCAATCCATCCCGATGTGTTTGGCTTCCGTCCTTAATTTTAGCAGCGCCCCCCCAAAAAAAAAAAAATCCTTTTGCAATGCAAATCAATGTGGCAATTACCATCTAAAAGCTCGGCCGGCCCTAGGTCAATGTAAATTGATCATTGTCCGCCTTCCACAGAATAACACCGGGAGTCTGTGCAGTGTAATGAGATTATCCTGGAAACTGTCTTCCAGATCACAAATGATATTTCATGCTGTCAGGATCCTCTCCTAGCGGACTCCTCTGCATGTCTAATCACACGGCTCCAAAGCTCATTAGTTTATGGGGAAGTGGGGGGATCTCTTCCCTGCCTGGGGGACGCAAACACATTCCGCTGTTTATACCCCTCTAACATTTCTGTAATTCCAGACAAGGACATATTTAACCATGTGAGCGCCAGAGGGGTGTCCGTGGGTTGGGCGCCCCTCTGGCACTCAAGGGGTTAACCACTTCACTGAATGAGCAGCAAGCAGTGGATTGGCAATGTTTTGGAGCAATTGGAACCAAAGTATTCAATTATCTGACAGCTCTTTAACCCTTTTGATACTCCGACGTTATAATGAGACAACTAGAGACAACTTCAGTAGACACCTGCGCTGTAGGGGACACGATTGAAAGAGGGCTGTTAATTCCTTGTATGCTTAAGTGCAATTCTGGAGAAAACCTCTAGCACCATAGGGTTAAAATGCCAATTCCAGTTGATGTAAAATGGGCTTTTAACCCTGCGAGGGCCGGAGAGGTATCCCATGCATTGCACTACCTTTGGTTCCTCTCTTGCACGTAAAGGATTAACCCTTCGAATGCTAGAGAGGTCGAGTCCAATCTCAGACACGATTAGACGGTTTACGTAACTCTTAGTGCCAGTGTGCCCACTCAAGGGGTCTCCTAGTGTCACCTTTATCATTGACAGCTAATGAGTTAAATTACAACAATTACCCGTAGAACTGATTGGACACCCTTTAGCGCTGAACATGTTACAATGCATGGAACACACCCAGGCATTCAGAGGGTTAACGTGCCAGAGGGGTGTACAAAAGCATCGCTTCTGGACATCTTCTGGCATTCATCTTCTGGATTGAAAGCTTAAACCCTTTGAGTGCTAGAGACTGCTTTGCGATAGTAATCCTTTATTTTGACTTCACATAAACTTGCAAGTGCCTACTATGTACAGTCAGATTGCCTGTGATTTGTATTGGTTTTTATTTCATTCTTTCCTGACAGAAACCTCCTTGGATCTGTGTTTCCTGAGCGTTTTATGGTTACTGGTGGCATTTGGATACTGTGCATCTTTTCTAAGTTGTGTCAGTTTCACAGCCCCTGACAGAAAGCTGCCTGGAAACAGATCTAGCGGATCAATGCCAGGGACATGAAAGTGTAAACAAAGACGTGGAGATGAAAAATACAGCAATTTGGCATAGCATGCACCTTCAGATGGGTTTGAGTGCCAAAGGGGGGTTTCCAAGACAACTGTGATACACAAATGGTTAAGTCTTTGCGTGCCAGTGATGTGCACAACACTCCGTGGAACTCAGATGTTTAATATATATAAGGGGAAGTTTTAGTTTAGGAGGATCCCCTCCCACATAGCACAGCGCAGCATCATGAATGTAGGAATAGATCGGGAGTAGCAGGGAGCGCTGCTGGAGGAGCAGGCAAATAGGTCCATATGTATAAAACTGGAGGCATTCTGGAGTACACCAGCTGTCCCATAGGTGACAGATTAAACCTTTGAGTACCAGAGGGGTACACGCAGGTACCCCTCTCACACTTAAAGGGTTATAAAAATAATCCTAAATCCCTATGTTCTTGAATGGAGATGTTTAACCCCTTGAATGAAAAGCACTGCGTTGGAGACTTCTCTCTAGCATTCAAGGGGTTTAAAGCCCAGTTTAATGTAAAAGTAATTTTCATTTGTCCCCTAAGGTGCAGTTGGCTTACCCCAGAATAACTCCAGTTTGTTTTATAGTGAACAGCAGGGATATGTAGCGACTCTTATGGCCAAAACAGTCAAAGGGGAACTCGAGTTATCCTCGTACAAACACATACACAAAAGGAAATATTATATTATGTATGCATTCCCTAATTCCTTATTGTTACACTGCTTGCTTAACCCCTTGAGTGCGTTGTCGACCCCTAGCATTCAAGGGCTTTAAAAAGCTCCATTAAGCTCAACAGAAATCTTGGGAATTTTTATTTGGAGACTGAGCACAGATATACACACACACACACACACACACACACACACACACACACACACCCATATAAACACACATATACACACACACACACACACACCCATATAAACACACATATACACACATACACACACCCATATAAACACACATACACACACACACACACACACCCATATAAACACACATATACACACACACATATATAAACACATACACACACACACACACACACACACCCATATAAACACACATATACACACATACATATATAAACACATACACACACACACACACACACACACCCATATAAACACACATATACACACATACACACCCATATAAACATACATATACGCAGATGTAAATGAATACAGACACGTATATATATATATTACACACAAGTCAGTAAACAGAACTCTTAGGGCGTTATGCGCATGATAAGGGGATTTACATTGGAACAAAGACCCATTCAGTCAATGGGGATTTATTAATGGTGCAGTTGTTTTGCTCCAGTATTGCACGTCCTATCTACTGTGCATAAGACCTTGTGTGAGTATGGATATGATGTGTTCACAGACTGCTCCTTTTTCTTTATTTAGCAGCAGTTCCCGGCTGCAGCCATAATTAAGAAGTCCACAAGCCTTCCCCCGGTCTGATCTAGAAAATGGCATTGAAATGAGCAGACACGAGGCTCCTAAAACGGCTCCACAAATCACTCTGTGCCGGCTCCGCGTAATTGCTCAGGAATCAGTCAGTGCAGCTCTGATTGCCAGCGAGAGGCTCTTTCGCAGTGCAGAGAATAGGGGGGGGGGGGGGGGGCACAGGAAGCACTTTAACCCCTTGACTGCCAGGGGAGTACGCAACGCATTAGAAAGCAATGCGTTGCGTACCCCTCTGGCACTCAGACAGTCAGAGGGGAGTGCATCCTTAGCACTCAAGTGGGTAGATTTAATAAAAACTGGAACAAGTTTAGATTATACTGGCCAAATAATTTCCATTTATCTAAAGGGCATTTGACTTATTGAATGCTAGATAAACGAGTTGAAGCTCCGTAGCATTAATTGGGGTGGCCTGTAGTGCAATTGCCTTGCCTCATAATTGTTCCACTTCTCATTAACCCTTCAAGGACCAGAAGGCGGTGAAGCAATGTGTTGCACACCCCTCCGATCCTTAACTGAGTGCTAGACGGGAACGCAACACGTTGCGTACCCCTCTGGCACGCAAAGGGTTAATAGGTTGCTACATCCGTTTAAGTGGATTTTGAACACCGCTTACAGGGCCTGTTTACAGAATGGACGCGTTTTAAATTCCCTATTGCAACTAGGAATTCTTACTCTCTGAATGCTAGGGGTCATTGCGTAGCAGCGCGTTTGGCACCGGTCTTGCACTCATGTAGCAGTGGCATCAAAACCAACCCATGTGTGTTCCCACACGAACCTTTAACTCACTGGGTGATGGGAGACAGCCTGTCCACAATCAAACGGATTACACATTTAACCCTTTGACATGCATTATATACCCATCCCGCACGCAAAGGTTAAACAAGCAATATATTGTGTATTTTCTTTCGCACCTATGCGGCTACTCACACACACCCTACACAGCTTCACACATAGTCCATATCCCTCAGTCCATTTTTCCTACCCTTGTTATCATATTACAATGTGTAGTGTATCCAATTGTATCATAGTGCTCCACAGCTGTAACACATTGTTTGCTTAACCCTTTGAGTGCCAGAGTGGACACCCCTCTAGCACTCAGATGGTTAAACTTCAGTACATGTGTTTATACATTTGTATATGTAAATAAAATACTTTGGTTTTGCTGATAATCATTTAGTTAATTACATAAACATCTGTCAATAAGTCCTGAAGTGACGTAAACATGCTCAGTAATGCCCTGCCTACCAGACGTACCACCTGGGGCAAGAGTGTATTTGGCCCTTGAACTGTCCAATGAAAAAGAGAACATGACTGTCCATTCTATTAAATAAAACAGGACGACCCCAAGCACAAGTTTCCTCGCCAGGTGGGCAACCTGCTTTATAGACTACAGTTCCCATAATCTTAAATCTGCCTTTGTTTGGCGGGGGCACCTGTTGCCATCTATGATCTAGACATATTACACTCTTTGCTCAGTGGCAGTGGAAGGGGTTAAGGCAATCCAGCTGGATCAGGCTGTAAGGGAAAGCAGCAGAGTTCCTTGCCCTCACATATTAAACATGACCCCAAGTGCCTCTGGCTTGTGGTGAGCTGGAGCGGAGGAAGCCCTCCTGTCAGTAAACAAGCCTGCGCCTTCCCAGAAATGGTTCCCAAATGTTCTAGCGACTAGCGATCCCCTGGCTCTGCGGGGAGCTGGGGAATGGAATCCAGCTGCCAGTCTCTCCATTATGTGCTGGGGGAGGCATGCGCAAGCCATTCACTGGGGTGAGTGGTTATTGTCCTTTGAATTCCAGAGAGGCACACAAAGGGTTAACCTTTTAGCAGCTCACACAGGGGGTCCTCACAGCATATTGCAAATTACAACAATGCCATTAAAAGGTGTTATTCCCAGCAGATCTGAAATGTTAGACGGTGAAGAGGTTTGGACATGGTTGTCAAGTAATACAAGGAGAAGGTGTTTGTGTGAGCATGATGTTTGTGTGTGTATTATAAGTCGAGTATAGGGTACAGATCAGCATCACGTGTGTATTACTGTGCAATATAACTAGAGTATAGGGTACATTTGGGGTAGATCAATTGTGTGTGTGTGTTCGTGTAGTAGTGCGATTAGTGGGATATAGATTGCTAGTTGGTGTGGTAATGGTTTGAGTATTGGGCTATAGCACAAGATAACCGGAGTGCAATAAAGTGAGTATTGGAATATATAACAGAATCACATGTATATGTTTGTGTGTGCAATGGTGTGAGTATTTGGGTAGATCGGTGGGCAATACAGGATTTAAAGTCACTATGTATAAAAGACACCGCTGACACTAGCTGACTGACATGGGACACATATGTACTGGGTGATGGATCAGATAATCAAACTGTACAGCTTGAGATACATTAGGCTCCCATTACATATGGTAATATATTTCAAATTCACTGCTCATTAACCCTTTGCAAGCCAGAGAAGTGTCCAACACAACCGATTGAATTTTACAAAGGTCTCCAGCGCATTTGAAGCTTAGGGCATTAAAGATTTGGGAATTCTTATTTGCTCCCTATTGTGTAATTGATTCACATTGATATATCTATACGATCTTTCCTTATCAAGAACACTACTCCATTAACCTGTATTAATAAATCAACGTTTTCACGTTTCTCTGCGTCTACCTCAGGCGACAGAGACCAGGGGCTGGATTCAAATGCAGGAGATAAATGTTGGGGATACCTGGAGATAAAAGCAGAGATAAAATTAGCACCTGCGTTTGAATCCAGTCCCATATGGGGTACACAACTTTTGGAACTCCAGCCCCCATAATCCCCAGATGGACGTTGCACATGTTGTTTTCAATAACCTATAGAAGTGCATTTCTGAAACAAACCAACTACACCACAGAGGACAAATGAAAATTGTTCTGCAATTCGATGGAGACCTCTCTACCTTGCAAGGGTTAAAAGCCCCTTTTAAATTAATAGGGATTTTGGGAGAGTTCATGTCCCTATGATGACGTTTGATTGCCTTAGAATAGCATCTCTTTATGTTACAGATTAAGCCCAAACGTCGCCTACCCCTGAAAGAGATAGTAACCCTTCCCGAGCCAGAGGGGAATGAAACAACTGGAGGAGAGGCTGTTCCTTCCGGCAGTGAAGGGTGAGTAGTGCGTGTTTAGCAGAGCGGTATCCAGCCTAGCGTGATCTCTTCTATAGAGCCGGAGCCCCGGAGCCAAATGCGTACACAAAGAGGGATAAAAGCCAGCACAAGCCGCCCTTCTTGGATCCCTTCTCAGCCACAAATAGCTTTAACCCTTTGGGACCTAGAGAGATCTCATCGGCGCTAGTTTGGAGGGATAATGTGTGCAACACACTGGACCTTATGTACAAATGAATGGAGCGCTATGTGAGAGAGGTCCAGTGGTTACTTACAGTGGGGCTTTAACTCCTTGAATGCTAAAGAGAACTAGCGAAGCAATGCGTTGGAGACCTTTCTAGCATTTAATTTGTCAACCCTTTGAGTGCCAGAGAGGCAAGTAACGTATTGGCACTCAAAGGTTAAAAGCTCACCACAATTGTAAGATGTATTTGTCCCATGTGCTGTAATTAATTTGCCACATTTATTCTCTTTACTTCAGTGCCTAGTTTTACACCCTGCATGCACTCAAACAGTTAAATGACAGGACTCCCCTTTGTATATTTCCATTTGGATCAGAGGCCCCAAAGCCTGTAGTTCATTACACCACACGAGGAAACCGAACTGAAAAGACGGACCACAGTTTATTCAAAGAAACGTGAGTTTCAACCTCTTTTGTAATGTTTTTAAAGGAGACGTAAGTATTTTTTTTAACATGCCATGGGTTAAGGGGTGGGGAGCGCAGTATGCATTCATAGTAATCCCTTAAGGATCATAGGGGTGTGCCCAACTGGTCCTTAAAGGGTTAACCACTTGAACCACTGTCACATTCCAAGGATTAAAGTGTGTTGTTGTTCTTTATTGACACCCCAATAAAATGGCCCATTATCTTGAGCTCGATTTGGAGGATTACATAATTTAAAGAAAAACAAAAAGCTAACAATAAACGAAAACCAATGTTCCAGAAAGAGAGACAGTAAGTGAGTCACTCTGGTCTTCCTATGAAAAACGAAGATTGTAACAGTTTGTGTGTGTGTGTGTGTTCGCTCCACTCGGTTTGAGCATATAGTCATTAATTGCACAACATGCTCCATAGTATTTACCAAGATTAAAAACAATCGATAAACAGACACTGTCGCTTTTATCTGGCATCACTGGGGTTAAATCCATTAACTTGGCATCAGTTATCTCATTTCCTTTAACACGAGATTTCATCACCAACGCCTGATGTCTAAGCACCAGACTCAGGAAAAGTACCAACATGAGCTGATGTTATCAAAACAAACAGAGCAGGAATGTGGACTGGGTGTTACTGGTGACTGAATGTGTGTATAATACAAGGATGAGCAACATGCGGCCCTCCAGCTGTTGTGGACTACAACTACCATCATCCCCACTACCCACAGGCTGTTGGCCAGTAGTGGGAGTTAAAGATCACAACAGCTGGAAAGCCTCAGGGTGCTGTAGTCTCCAACAGCTTGAGGGCCACAGGTTGACCGCCCTAATGCAGGGGGTGCCATGGGTCATTCTCCCCTGTCTCCAGCAGTGTATAATGTTCTGCTATCAGTGTGTGTACAGCTAAAAGCCCCTAGATAAGAGACCCACTTCACATCCACGGAAACTCTCTCAGATCCACCCCCTCTCCAAGATACAGTGCTGGGGTGGGGGATGGGAGCTCTTGGTAAAGCCTGAAAACAGCTCTTGTTCATTATTGCAATTGCTTTCGCTTAAACCCAGATCCAGCCTTCAGTTTCTCTATTCACTCCTCTCTACACTGCAGGACTATCAGCTCAGTTATTTGTACTGTGGATCACGTGGGAGAGGGGCCATACGGTCATCTAATTGGTTCCACATTTAACCCCTTGGATGTCACAGTCTAATGCCAGGGATGGCAACTTCTGCAAATACTATTTAAAAATGCGATTTTCTTTCTCACTTAACAGTTTTTTTTGTCCTCACATTTTTAGTTTCATCAACTTTTTTTAAATAAGTCTACATTTTAGCATTTGAATAACCCTTTAATTGCCAGAGGAGTGCTCAAATGGTTAACTCTTTGAGCACCAGAGGCATCATACCTCTCTGGCGCACAAAGGGTTAATTATTATTAATAGATCCACTCCAAAAACACACACTGTGTTTTTAACCCGAAACCAGGCATGTGCAGTACATTGGTGCGTAACCAGCTCCTCCCGCACACAGAGGTCTAAAACCAACGGATCGCTTATCTTGCTACACTAGTCAGCATTATAGCTGCCTAAACACACACATAATGGTCCACAATACACACAAACGGCTAAATGGCCAACACTTACCCCTCTGGGTGCTAGAGAGGTAGCCAAGGCAATGCTCTGAATACCTCTCTGGCACTCAAAGGGTTCGGTTTCACATCATTCACATGTCATTGTGGATCACACCGAGTGCACCATGGAGGGATAAATGAAAATTCCCTGAATTTCCATTGGTGTGAATGGGGTTTTAACCCCTGGAATGCTGGGTTTGTCTCACTACAAAAAGCAGTGCATTGGAGGCCTCTTTAGCATTAAGCGAGGACAAAGCCCCTCTTGAAAAAGTGGAGCTTTAGCTTCTCCTCCTGTAGGGCAGCTATCTGCTCCAAAATTGCTCGTTGCTTTCTCCCTAAAGCACTTACTATTACCATAGACCATTTACAGTTTAACCTCGTGTGTGCCAGTCAGTGGGGCGGTCACTGGGTTAAAATCAGACACAGAGCATTTATAAAGTTTCTCCAAATATAAACTAAAATAAAATGTCCCTTGACGATCCATTAGATTCCAAATTTAAAGTAATTGCCCCTTCTGTTCGGCTTGGGGGGGGGGTCACAATTTACCTGTGCACTCTTCATTTCCTGCTCAGCAGGCGATAGGGACTAATGGAAAACAAAGCAGGAAGCGAAAGTGCAATGCCAAATTACCTCCCCCACATAAGCACATGTAACATTAACCCTTTGAGTGCGTTGCGTACCTTTAACTCAAAGGGTTAAAGGGGGAGTAACCTATTAAGACAACATACTTCTTTGAAAGAGCTTTTTAAATGCATATATTTCATACCAGTCATGTTTACTTTAAATAATAGTTGACCATTCATTTGGCTTTATGTGCCACTTTACTGGAGCTGGACACTACTGACTGGCACATGGTTGTGCCAGGTGATAACACTCCGCACTGCTCTCCCTAGAGCTCCTACTTCCAAAAACGACATAAATCGGTTTCTTAAGAAATATCGCTAGAGTAAACAAAAACAACGTTAGTTGTTTTTATTTTTAACCTTTTGACTGCCAGCGGGATGTCCAGGAATACCAGTGCATGTGGAATGCTAGAACTTGGCACACGATTTTGCCAGGTGATACGCTCAAAGTTGCACAAACAGAGATATAAAGCTATTTATCTAGTAAAGGAACTTTAGATTAAAAGTGTAACTGTGCAGAATGTGTTATTTCCCATACTGTGAGTTAACCCAGGGGTTAAAGGGATAGTGATACTTTATATATAAAAATATATATTGTAGAGTTTATCTCCCTGAGTAAAACAAGAGTGATCCCACTGCTGAAAGGTGCTTTGTTCAAAAGTTATTATAGTGTACAATTTCAGGCCACTGTGATATTGCACCTAAAAAAAATCAACTTTGAGCTATAATAACGTTTGAACAAAACACCTTTCAGCAGTGGCAGTACCATTGTTTCACTCAGGGGGATAAACTCTACAATATATATATTTTTATATATTAAATATTACTATCCCTTTAACATCACCTGTATCGGTGGAGCAGTAACACCATTCTTAGGACCATTAGTTCATAATGAAAAATTGGAGAATTTCTGGAGCAAACCAATTACACTATAGGTGAGAACTAAACACTCCATAAATTCCCACTGGTTAAAATTTGGATTTTAACCCTTTGAATACTAGATAGGTATCCAATGCACTTAAAATCCACATTTAAAAAGGGAATTTTTAGTTTTGCTCTATAGTGCAGTTGGTTTACCCCAAAACTCCTCCACTTCTCTTTTGAACATACCACCTTAGTTATCTTAAGAACCAGGAGTGTGCAACGCATTGCATATCCCTCCGGTCCCCAATGGGTTACAAATGTGTCTAACACTGAGTGCCAGACCATGTCCTAGACATTGCTTCCACATCCCTCTAGCACTCAAAAGGGTTGAATACCTCCCTAGCACTCAGAGGGTTAAAACCCAATGACTCCTATTAACTCCATGGCACCCAAGGGGTTAAGAATTTAGGAGCAATGCTTAAAATAAGAATGGTGGACTTTTTCCAGATTCATGCACAAAGCGTTCCAGCTCAGGCACCTGTTTTGCCTTGTGGATGGTACTGCCCAGTCAGCCCTGTGTGTGCCCAGGAAAGAGGGTTATGGGGCCATTATCCCAGTCCCTGCTGGCACTTCAGCCTTCCACCCACCCATACCTCCCAACATGTCAGATGGCTAAACTGGGGCACTTATTTCAGATGGTGTTTCTGGGGGCATGGCTGGAGGGCAGGACATTACCAAGAGGTTTTAGGTTATTTCATAACCTGCTGGCACCTCTTTGTTAACTGAATAAATTATTTAGAACAAGACCAGAGTGTTTTATTTACACAGACTGATTTATAAACACATATACTGAAGTTTACACAAACATTAATGTGAGTTTTATTGCTGTGGAGCAATGTGATACACTTATATACACACAGCACTGTCTGATATCCTAAAAAGAGGGACACCAGGGTGGGAAAGAAGGATTTGGGTCTCAAAGAGGTATCGTCCCTCCTAAAGAGGGACACTTGGAAGGTTTGCCCACCTGGGCTTTGGACCTGCATTGCACTTTTTGGACTTAAAGGGATAGTAATACTTAAAATGTAAAAAAATATATGTTGTAGGTTTTACCCTCCTGAGTAAAACAAGGGAACTCCCACTGCTGAGAGGTGTTTTATTAAGATATTACAGCTCAGATTTGAACTTTTTAGATGCAGTAGCTCAGTGGTAGGTAGGAGTTCCCTTGTTTTACTCAGTGGGATAAACCTTACACTATATATTACATATTAAGTATTACTATACATTTAACCCCATGAATGCTAGAGAGGCGTCTAGTGCATTCTAAAACATGGCTTTGGGGAATTCATATTTCTTGTGTGGTGCAGTTGGGTTGTCTCAGAATTAAACTACTTTAATTTTAAACAGAGGGTCACTTAACCCCTTGAAGCCATGTGTTGGATCCCTCTCTGGCATTTAAAGAGTTAATCTGATAGACACATGAGTGCAAGAAGTTCTCACGAGTTGGAGAACCTGGGGGATTTGTCATCATCTTCCAGGAATTGCATTAGTGAGATCGAAACAGGAAAGCCTGTCAGTAAACTCCAACAGTGCACGTCCAACATAAAGCATCGCTTCTAAACTAAAGGATCCACCATCTTGCATTTCTGGCCTCACCAGCCTATTATTTTAGCCCTTTGGATGCCAGATATTTGTAAAGTAAT
The DNA here is from genome assembly GCA_037306005.1 of Rhinophrynus dorsalis. NCBI lineage: Eukaryota > Metazoa > Chordata > Amphibia > Anura > Rhinophrynidae > Rhinophrynus > Rhinophrynus dorsalis. Next base: position 160,028,315 of record CM074719.1, read on the forward strand.
GCATATAAACATATATTTTGACGACAGAAGAGAACCAGCTGGCCCATCCAGTCTGCCCCATTCCCCTGCCCAAAGCGTTGAAAACATTATCCAGTATCCAAGCAGATATTTCACAACACAATAATCTAGCGAGAGCCTGCTGAACTGGTCACGCAGAGCTGCTATGCTAATCCACTAGATGCCAACACATCCAAGGGGTTAAGAAGGGGCCTTGACCTTTACAAGAGTTTATCGTAAGTGGGTGTGGTTGCATATAAAAAGTGTACATAGCTAGAGTATTCGTGGGGAAAACATTTTATAACCCATCACTCATTTATCCATGACAAGAAAATACAAAATGGCCCCTCTGACTTTCTTATTTTCTCCTCTGTGCGTAAGATAACATTGTCAGCGAGCACTGGATCTCAGGTCCTGAAGGCAGACATGACAGCGCCTGAACTCCGCCCACTGGTAATGTTACTCACACAATGCAGTGCCTATTTGAGATCCTTAACCATTTGAGTGCGTTGCATTCCCCTATCGCACTCAAAGGGTTAAGTAGGCTCACACACTGTCTTCTTCAGTAAGAGAAGTCTTCCAGCAGTATAGACTAAAGAGGTTCTTGCTTCAACAAAGGGACAAGACCATTTCATAGGGGCCATTAAGATTTTCTGCCCATAGTAAGGTAAGCGAGGAGATTGTTGTTACTTCCCCTTTAACCCTTTGAGTGCCAGAGTGGTACGGAATGCATTGCAAAGCAATGCATTCCGTACCACTGTGGCACTCAAATGGTTAATTAGGGTGCTAATGCATTACACAAAGAACCTCTAGCATTGAACGAGTTAATCTGCACTCTGTTCTCTTTAACCCTTCGAGTATCGGCAGGGGCATACAACGCGTTTTTGCATGCCCCTCTGACACTCAAAGGGTTAATAATCAAGACCAAGGCCCTTATAATTAGAGAGGCAGAAACGTGGACAACTGAGCATTCTGTTACTTACTGTGTTAACCCCTTTGCGGTTTAGAGCTCTCTACTCCAGCGCATTCCAATGAAAGGAGCCAAAGAACTGAATGTTTCTCTGAGGGTTAACCCAACATTTTAGAAGATGAACCGTATCAGTTAACGTGAATCAAAAACACATTCCCGCAATCCCTGAGCGAAATAACCATGTTATTTAACAAATAAAAATATCTATCCATATACGTCGCGATTTTAAACCTATGCGCGCCAGACAGATCTCAGACGCACTGCAGAGACCGCTACCATCTAATAGGTCCATTTATACGTATTAACCCTTTCAGTGCTAGAGGGGTACTAAAGGGCTTAGGCAGCTTTTGACTCAGAAATGCTCCTTTAAGGGTCAAAGCCATTGCGAAGCAATACGATGCACACTCTGGTCTTTAATGGGTTACACATACGCCCTGTTATTTTGTGCTTCATTATGAAGAACACCCTTGGTCAAGGTTTGCCCTTTGGGTGCCACAAAGCGCTCCAACACAGTAGTGTATGACAAATGTAAAACACCATTGTATAAACGCTCTTCCCAATCTATGGGGTTTGCGCTTTGTTTTGTCTCAGAGTCGGTCCATTGCCTTTAACCCAGTGGATGACCTTCCCTTAAAGAGTTAACGTGCCTCCTAATCTTCCAGCCCTGCTCGGTGCGCAGGTTAGAAGCCTAATCCCCAGCTGCTGGGAGAGATGGCTGATTGCAGGGACACGGTGAGGAGACAGCCCTGCAATCCTGCAATTAGGCAGTAGAATAGCTAATGGGCTGTGCAAGCCATTGATCTAGAGAATACTTCCTAATTAACTCTCAGTCACCTATTTGTGACAGCAGCGACACGACATGCAGCCCACAGGGGTGGGCAACCCGTGGCTCTCCAGCTGGGACTGGGCGCAAATGCCACAGGGACTAACCCTTAAAAAAGAAATTCCAACTGGAGAAAAAGCACCCTAGTCACAAAAATAAAATTAAAATACATTGAAGCAAAACAACTAGGCGCTGTAGGGGACATAATGCATTTCTTCCCACCGCTATTGCTGTGATTAGGACTAGAAATGTGTCCATTGCTCTACGTTGGAGGCCTCTCTGGTATTACAGAGATTTCTTATTCGTTTCATTGTTGCAGCTTTGTTCACTTGACCTCTTGCATTTCATTAACCCTTTAGAGTGGGGCCATTCGCTCTTCCCACTGAGGAAATTTGCGGTATGACTTTGTTTGAAATGACATTACTTAGTGGGTACTGGTGATAAATACACTGCTTCCCTAACAGGCTGTATATAAACTGTCATCTGGCTCTCGGTTTGCCTTTATTAATATCCCACGATAAAACACCTTAACCATGTAAGTGCCAGAGAGATATCCAAAGCATATATAACGTTGACATGCGTAAATATGATGGTGTGTGCTATAGTGTGAGTACTGAGGTACAGACCTGTAGCATTCTGTGTGTATATTAGTCGAGTATTGGGGTATAGATCAGTATTAACTGTATGTGTTATAGTAGGAGTATTGGATTATGGATCAGTATTACCTCTGTGTGTGTGATATTAAGTATCGGGGTACAAATCAGTGTGTGTGATAGTAAGTATTGTGGTATAGATCAATATTACTGGTGTGTGTGATAGTACTGGGGTATAGATCAGTAGTATCTGCGTGTAGTATTATTAGGGTATAACTCAGTATTGCCAGTGTGTGTGTACTGGGGTATAGACAATTATTAGGTCAGAGTGTGTGCAATAGACCAGTAGCACACCTGTGTATGTATAAGAGTGGCATTAGTGGGATATAGATCACCAGTATTACGAGTGTATGTAAAAAAAAACACACACGTGTGTATACATAAACACACACACCCTCCACTGGTTCCAGTTCAGATCGGAGCCGTAACGTTGACAGTTCTATTGGAGATCTTCTCTCATCATCCCTCGGACATATCTGATATATATAGGGAATCTCTATTACGTTGGTGTGTAGTCAATATACCATCTGGGCTCCGCTACCCATGTTATATTTTTTAGAAACAGCATAAATATGTATACATTAGTATAAAAAAACAGATGCGTGTTTGGCTAGCTCCTTGGCGGCACAGCACTGGTTAAAATTAACAGGATGTGTCAGCTACCACTAGAAAAGGTGCCAAACCTAGCTGGCACAATGCCCACGCCAAGACTGATCGCGGATACAGCTTTGGTGGATCGAGGGGACCTCATACAGTAGGCAAGACAAAGACCACCCACAGCTGCCCACCGTGCAAGAGGAGAGATTGACCATATCATTTCCAAAGAGGTATCCAAATTTGGCTACCTCTCTGGCACGCAAAGGGTCAAGGGTTACATTCAAAAAATACAATAGTGCAATTCTGGGGCATATTAACTGCACATACACAAAACTCTCCCCCACTTGGGGCTTTAATTATTTGAATGCTAAAGACGTTTTCGGTACGTCTGGGATTTCTACCATTCAGTGGGTTAAAAGCGGCAGTTTTCACAGTGCAGCTTGTGATTTCAAGAATTGCTCCGCTTTAACTTACTGAAAAACTCCCTAACAAGAGGAGCCGTTCATCTGGTGGTGAGAGGGGGTTAACCTAGCGAGTGTGCCAATCGATTGGTGGCAGGGCTGTAATTTCAGCACATCAGCCAGAGTGCGATCCGCAAGAATAGCAAAGTCAACGGCTCTTTAACCACTTCGCCTTGTACATACACACCCAACTGCTTATCTGCCACTGGAATCTGAGCGATCGGCAACTAACACATCTCAGGCTGCAGAAAGGGTTAATTCAAGTGCTCAGACAACAAGAGAGAAGATAAGCCTTTGCCCTTGAGACAAACGTGTGTGCTACCATCAACTACGTATCCAATACTTGGCCAGGCGAAACATTCTGGTGCAAATCAAAATCCCCACATTTAACCCTTTGAGTGCCAATGAGGTAAGTAATGCAAAGCAATGAGTTGGGCACCCCTCTGGCAATCAAAAGATTAAATTATGCTTTTAACTCCTCGGATTCTAGAAAGGTGTCAAGTCGCAGTGCGCTGATCTCTACTATTCAAGGGGTTACAATTCTAATGGAATCCGTGAGGATTGTAGGAATATGTATCTCTCCCCTGCGATGCAGTTGGTTTGCCCGAAATGACTCCACTTTTCATTTGAACATGGCACCTTCGATACACTGGGATACAAGATAAAATTGGACATTTGTGGGGCAGCACACGGAACAAACCAAAATAGCTTATCGATTAAAATTAGAGGGTTAAGCGCTTGGATGATACGTCTCCAACCGATTATATGACACTTTTGCGCACACATATACACACACAACAGCTTTGATATACTAGATACCAGATAGATCTAATATCGTATTTCATACATCAATAATGTATTTATAGAATATGGCACTAGAACTAATCTTCGCACAGCTCTCTAAAGCACCACCAAATGCTAATTATCGCTGATTAACATCCTGATTGCAGCGAAAGCGTTAATGAGAAAAGAAATGCAGAAGACACATTGTAAACAATCACATCACACACAGTCGCGGGCTGCTATTTAATAAATTAACCTTTTGAGTGTTGGGGGAGGGGTGCAAGGTAATTAACCCTTTAACCCGATGCTTTACCCAACCCTGCGGTCTTTAATCGTTTGAGTGCCACCTGATAGAACAGGTTAAAGGGCTTTGAGCTGCTCTGTCAATATTAACCCTTTGAGTGCTAAAGAAGCGAGGACTGCGTTGCGTACTCCATTAGCACTCAAAGGGTTAGACGTACCCAGTGCTACAGTTGCGCACCATTCCCTCATCTCAAAGAAGTAAGCAGAGCTTGGGAGGAACTAGACACAACAAGGGTTAAAATCCCTTTCCCTCCACGCCCCTCCCATTTGGCTGACTGGTGCTTTGCACATGAAGCCAGTAACGATCTCTGCAGACAGGAACACAGTGTAATAACACATCCTCTGTCTGTGGGACACGTCTTGCACAGCTGGCTGCTAACACTTACACCCACAACCGAGGCATGGTGGGCACCAAGCCTGCCATCCAACACATCGACAACCTACGTGATCCTTCTACTATCCCATCTCGGGTCTAGTAACAATGCATGCACAGCCATCAGACCTGTAAAATGGTCTTTCGAAGATTTACAGATTGCATGTTAACCCCTGAAGCTGTATTTATAAAAGGTAAACTGTAGCAGTTCGTGGGCATAGCACCTGCACCGTAAGGAACACAAATCCCTGATTAAATGTGAGAATAAAGCCCTTTGAATGCTAGATGGGAATCCGCAGGGGGTTACAGGAGGGAACACCCCCCGGTACAGACACAGGGGCTGGGCGGGCACGCCTGGGGGCATATTATGGACAATGTACCCCATCCCTTGATATTTGTATGCGGACGCCTACAAAGTGGAACACTTCTGGGGCAAACGAGTTGCACTATAGGAGGCAAATAAACATAATCGTTGTTAAAATGGATATTTAACCCTCTTACATGCTAGACAGAACTTTATGGTATTCCGGGATTTAAAATCCCTATTTAAAGACATTTATCCCCTATAGTGCAGTTTGCCAAATAATTAATACACTGACTGTCTTTATACATAATGTTAACCACTTGAGTGGCACAGTACACAATACGTTGGATACCCCTCTGGCACTCAAAGGGTTAATTCTCATCTCCCCCATTACTTATTCACAGCTCATTCCTTTCCCCACCTACGATTTAATTACAAACTCCACGAAGCTGATTACACAGGAGCAGCGCATCGCTCTGCATTGCTTCAACAGAAAGCTCTGCAATTGGTCTCGGGCTCTGCTGTCAGAGGAGACAGACACACTCACTTACACACGAGATCTGGTTTAGCCAAAGTGGACAATAAGCATACGCCTATGTTAGTGAGGAACACTACACAAATTGTATTCAAATTATTAACCGTTAACTACTGAGCCATGTCACAGACAGGGGTTAATAGGAGCTCACAACGTTTCGACTTCCGTTGCCCTAAATACACTTTCTCTCCACTTATCATAGCAGAGTGGCGGCTGAAAGAGAGTAGTTTTATTAACCCATCAGAGTGTGTCGGCACTCAAAATGTAAAGGGTAAAAATAGTAATATTTTATTTCACTGACTATCAGGACTGTCTAAAGACTATTTACACCCGGATTATTAGCAAAGCGGCAAACTGGGTAACCATTTGAGTGCCAAGTTGGGTATTCACTACTCTCTGACGCTGAACCGATTAAAAGCTCCTTGTTATGTATAATTTCCTTAAGTCACTACTAACAAGTTATCGCCAGTCACTGATAATCGCATGCACATAATGGGCGAGATTCACTAAGGTGTGATACAGAGGTGATAACATGGAGATAACTTTCCCAGTGATATCACTTCTTCAATTCCTATGATATTCTATGGATCATATGCACTAAGATTTCTTCAGCTTTGGAGATCTTAGTGCATTGGCTCCATAGAATAACATAGGAACTGGAGAAGTGATATCACTGGAGAAGTCATCTCCATTTTATCACACCTAAGTGAATCTCCCCCCAGATATTCACATTATTATTTAGGAGTAAGGCAATCGTCGATCACTTCACTTTGTATGGCAGTGTGAATTAGATACAGAAGAAAATAAAAGGAAAACACGCTCCCAAACACTGATTCAACACGTAACTCATGAATACACTCGCATGTTACACATCTATACAGCTGGGAGTAGGACAAACGGTGAGTAACAACATTCCAGAAACTGGATTAACAATCAGTATACAGCTCAATAAACGGATAAATATTCTAGTAATGTGAGATCATCTAACCTTGTCGGTGAGGTGATGTCCTCTCTAGGGATCAGCTATGCTGTAAATAACCAAGCCTGACAGATGAATGAGTCGATGACACCAAGTTTGTTCCTTGTAGGGGTAATCCTCAGTCCGTAGCTCTGCGCTGTTCGGGAGATGTCAGGATCTCATGTGAACCAAGATTTCCTTGCCTGGGTGCCCTGTGCTGCAGGTGGTCTGTCCTCCCCCCACAGGTTAATATGACAGCACCATGCTGTTGCCCTCTGTTTATGTTCTGTATATACAGACTCTTTAGGGTCCGCTCCCGCTGCGCTGTAGGAGAGGCGACAGCAGCCGTAGTAGTAGTGTCACCGACCGCCCCCGGTCCCTCACAGACGTCTTCCTGTGATTGTCTAATGCGCTGCTCCGTCAGGGAAACAAGGAAAGCCTCACAGCCCTTGTGTCTATCGGGCTCACTCCTCACGTCCCCTACTCTGTGTCCCACCTCCCTTCTCCTGTATTAGACCAGCACAGCCATCCCTGGGTGTCACACAGGAGATGAGCCTCTCAGGCGGTACTACTGACACTGGTAAGGATAGCGAAGCACTCCCCTACCCTCATGGCTTCCGCTGGAAGTTCTGACCTGACAGCCAAGTACAAGACACGTCCCAGTGGCCTTACACAGTATGGCTGTGCTTATCTCTCAGCAGCTGGGTGGTTCCTGCCGGTCCTTGTCTTCTCCCCCACTCCCTGGCTGTGCTCCTGCTTTCTCTCCTCCCCTTCTAACCCGAGTCTTTTCCGCTTGCTCCACGGCGGAGAAGTGAGTGGAAAGTATCTCCCCGGCAGACAGGCAGCCCAGACTCCCCTCTCTACCCACAAGGCCATAGTAGAAAGCTGCAGTTACCGCAAAGCTCCTCTAGCAGCTGTCACCTCGCACACGGGTCGCACCCAGGGCAATAAGCAGGAAACAAGGGGCAGTTGAAGCAAACCAACTGCATCAGGGGTCAAACCAAAATGTTAATTGATGACAGTTGGTATTTTAACCAACTGAATGCCAGGGATGTCTCGATCTCTAGTATTCAAGGGGTTAACCCTCCTCATTTAAATTAGTGGACACTTCGGAAACCTTATTTGTTCCTCAGACTCCCCATGGTGCGGTTGGCTGGCTCCAGAATTGCTCTTCCTTACTTCCTGAAAACTGCTCTCGGGCCTTAGCCACAAAGGTAAAGTGGTGGATGCAGTTCTGGGGCAATCCACCTTGGCCGTGTGGGAGAAATAAAAAAATCTCCACATTTGCAGTGATTTAACCCTCGGGGTAACAGAGAGGTATCAATGCAATGTGTAGGATACCTCCCTTTAACTAAAGGTTTAAATGGGACTTCACCCTCTTGAATGTTAGAGAGGTGAAATGCAGTGGTGTCCGTAGACATTTTTCCAGTGGGGGGCAAAGCCATAATATGACCCACAGGCCAGCTCATCTAGCCCCTTTATTTATATGGAGGGGGGTAATTGTAGGGGGGGAGTGCCCCCCCCCCCCCGGACGCCCATGGTGAAATGTATGTAACACACTGGAGACACGTCAGTCACTAAAGTGATTGGAAGCAACTTTTAACTCAGTGGGAAGTTTTATTTATCCCCTGTGAAACAGCTGGTTTGCACCATAAGTGCTCTTCTTTCGTGGAAAAGGCTCTGAATGTGCCACTCTACTTTGTCCCCTGTAGGCCATAAGTGAAAATCAGTGGATAAGTTCTGGTGCAAACCAACTGCACTATAGGGACAAAACGAACATTCGCACATATTTCCATGAATTTACATGGAGTGTTTAATCCTGTGAATATTAGAGATCTTCAAAGTATTGCAAAACCCTGTTTTAAATGAGCCCATTGAGTACCAGAGAGGTATGCAGCATATTTGGCTCCTTTTTTATGTGGGACACTACCAGTGCAGTGATGCTGTGTTGGATCTGTCACCAGTGGGGAGGGGTAACATGCAGGGCAATGGTGTCTTTCACAAGGGTGACTATCATAAAGTTCCAGGAAGCAAGGTCTGCCCGGTGACCTGTGAGGCCATAGTGAGACATTTCACAAGATCTGAGCTGCAGGTTGTGAGCAACCTCCAATGAATAAATCACCCAGTTGGGTGCCAGTCAGTAATATTGACTGGCACTCATGTGGGCTGGCCAGAAGAAACACCCCTCCTGCTTTGCAGTAAGCAAGGTTCTGTTCCCTATGTGAAAGAAGACCATGACTGTGTACATATCGCCCCTGTGATTTGCCCCGGGGGGGGGGGGGGTTATTGCTTAGATCAGGAGTAGGCCAAGGTTGTTCTCCGGCCATTGTTAGACTACAAGTTCTATCATCCTCAGTCAGCTATTAAGAGTTGAAGTACAACATAGAGAGCCACAGGGGCAAATTTATTAGATTTGCATACCATTCACTATATCGCCTGGGTTGATTAAACACATACCTCCCAAATGTCCCTCTTTAGGAGGAACAGTCCCTCTTTGAGACTCAAATCAATCTGTTTCTCTTTTTCGGAGATCAGACTATGAGTATGTGTATAAATTTATCACAGTTCTCCACCGCTATGAAACTAACTTTAATGTTTGATTAAAATTCAATATATGTTTTTGTACATTAGTCTGTGTAAATAAAATACTTTGTTCTAAATCATTTATTCAGTTACACAAAGAGGTGTCAGTCATGAAATAACCTAAACATTCTTGGCAATGCCCCACTCATCAGCCACACCCCAGTAACACTACCTAAAAATAAAGTGTCCCTGTATGGCCATTTGAAATGTTGGGAGGTATGAATAACTTCATCAACCTATTTAGATTACAGGGGTGATAACTACACAGGGTTCAGTTATAACAGGATCCTGCAGCCAAGGGTTTCCACTATTTTGTGATCCTGTACAATCAGACCAATTTCCTATATTGGTTGACTGAGTAGGCATCATCATGTAAGATAAGAATAACGTTGATGATCTGTTTCCGTTTCCCCCATTAACTGTCTGAGAAATAGAGAGAAATATAATATACTGCAAATCTCTGTGTTGAACGTTAATCAGATTTAGTCCAGACTGTGTATGGGGGGGCAGGTGTTTGGGGTTGGGGGCAGCCTCAGATTTCACTCATTGACTCTGTAAGCTCTAGATACGCTAAAATGACCCAGCATCACCTTTAAAGGGATAGCATTGTATCATTTACAAAAAAAATGCAATCTCGTAGCCATTAAAAAAATAAATCAAATGATGTCAGTGCCATCTCTCAGACATTTATGGGTTTGAGAGATATTCGCAGTTAAAGTTCCCCTACTTCCCCTTTCCCTGACGTTAGCACTCTACCTGACTGCAGGAGAATCTGGTCTGGGGACTGTTCGGCTCTGCTGAAGAGCCTCCGCCAGTCCCAGCACCAGATTCTCCTGCAGTCAGCTAGAGCGCTGACATCAGGGAAAGGGGAGGGAGGGGAGAACTTTATCTACGAATATCTCTCAAACCATAAAGGTCTGAGAGATGGTACTGGCATTGCTTGAGTTATATTTTTAATGGCTACAAGATTCCATTTTTTTTTAAAAATGATACAATACTATCCCATTAATTGGAGACAAATAGGACATAAGCGTATTTCAAAGCATCACTGGAATCAAAGCAGACCAGCAGTTTGTATTTTTCAGGTGTGTCCCTGATTAAAGGTGAGATCTGATCTGTCTAAGTTATTCCTCTGTTAGTATAACATCAGATCCCATGTTACCAGATTAAGGGCTCGATCCAAATGCTGGAGTTAAAAATACTGGTAAGGCAAAATGGATATCGACCGACAAAATAAAATGTCTTGGTCATTATTCAAATGTCCTACCGACATTAAAGGGATAGTAATACTTAAAATGTAAAAAAAAATATGTTGTAGGGTTTATCCCCCTGAGTAAAACAAGAGTACTCCCACTGCTGAAAAGTGTTTCATTCAAAAGTTATTAATTTTCAAAGTTGAATTTTTTAGGTGCAATATCACAGTGGCCTGAAATTGTACAGTGGCGCTGTTGCTACACGATCCTATGGACAGCTCTGGTCCCAGGACCATAAATCTCCATAGGATGGTGTAGCAACAGTGCCACTGTACAATTTCAGGCCACTGTGATATTGCACCTAAAAAATTCAACTTTGAAAATTAATAACTTTTGAATGAAACACCTTTCAGCAGTGGGAGTACTCTTGTTTTACTCTGGGGGATAAACCCTACAACATATATATTTTTTTCATTTTAAGTATTACTATCCCTTTAAGCTCACCAGACATTAGACCACAAAAATGGTCTTGTGGCCGAACGTTTGTTTTGTGTGTTAATTTCCCAAAACCCCTGTAAATACTGGCAAGTTTGGGAACTTCAAAGGAAAAAAACCTGTCATCCACTGTCTATCTCCTTCTGTGTTCATTCTTTCTTTTCTTCTATCTTCTGTCTTCTTTCTGTAAAAAAACAAAACAAAAAAAAAACAAAAAAAAAAAAACAGACAAGTCCAAAGCATAAATATCTGGCAAACTAATACATAGTGTAACCCCTTGAGAGCCAGAGGGGTACGCAACGCATTGCAATGCGTTGCGTACCTCTCTGTGGCTCAAAAGGGTTAAAGTATGCAATAGTGTGATGGGTTTGTAATATAAATATGCCCCCATGCATAGTAAATTTGTCCAAGTTAAGCCAACTAAATCGTATGCGTTGCATACCTCTCTGGCTCTCAAGGGGTTAAACTATGTATTAGTGTGCTGATATTTGTGCTTTGGACTTATACTTGTCTGTTTTTTTTATAGAAAGAAGACAGAAATAAAGAGAAGATAGAAGAGAAGAAATAAGGACAGAAGTGGACCTGGATGCTGAGGACTCGTCTGGACATCAGGATTAATGGTAAGTGTTACTTGTGATTTTTTTTTTTTTTTACTTAGTCTGGTTAACCCTATGATTGCCGGCGGGGTAATTATACCCCATTGGCACTCATAGGGCTAATTCTACTAAAGTCTGACACATTTTTCATACTTTGGATGTATTGATATGGGATTAGAGCTCCATATCAATACATCCACTGACTTAGGTTTTTTTTTTTACACTTTATGTTCCTTCAAGTTTCTTCGTCGGCTGTTTAAACATCCGATAAGGGGCTCAAGTTGAAAAAAAATAGTCTTAACTTTCCTGCTATAACCTGAGTCCCTTATCGGATTTTCATGGCTAACGCAGACATTTGAATTGATATTTACAGCATTTTCATCATTTTATGGATGAAAACAACTCTTAACTTTATCACATGATGGCTCTTTTTTTTTGCCGGTATTTTTTCACTGCACAGGCATTTGCATAGCTTACTGTGCTTGAAAAAATGTCGTTGGCAGAAAAAACAGCCGTCTCCATTTGGATCAAGCCCTAAATCCTTTTTGAAATATGTTAGTCTGTTTTTTTCCCACCATGTTATAATCTAGCCACCTATGTTCTAATCAGGGCCGGATTTTCCATTAGGCAGATTAGGCAACTGCCTCGAGCTCCACATTTTGAGGGGTGCCATAGCTGCAGGGACGGACTGGCCTACTGAGATACTGGGAATATTCCCGGTAGGCCACCTGCACTGGGCTTCCCTGAGACTGGTGCCTTAAATTACAACATTGTTGTGACATGCCAATTCCGTGGCTGCAAGGTGACAGGACAGTGGTCGCGAGAAGATAGATCATTTGAAGAAGGACCGCTGGGCCTGGGCCACGTCAACTATAGTGGACTGTGTCAGACTGTCAGTGCAGTGGAGGAAGGCCGAGGCTAGATCTAGGCCCAGTGACATGAGTGCGTGACGTCAGACACAGTATACGCAGTGGTGTGAAGAAGATCACTGCGTGACTGCGTCTGTGCACCTGGCCACCTGCACCTATGTTAAGCATTGTCTGCAGAGACAGACAGTGACACCACCCTGACCCAGAGAGAGCTTGCTGAGTGGGAGCAGAGGCAGGAGGCAGAAGAGAGAGATAGTCAGACTGTTTGCAGACACGACAGGCAAGAGGGGGAAAGGAATTGGGGAAACTGTAACAGCATGTGGCCTACCAGGCAAAAAGGGGAAAGAATGATGAGATCATCAAGAGGGTGAGAACTAGGCAAAGGGCAAGGGGAATCAAGAGAGACACAAAGGGGCATCAAGAGTGGGTGAAAGAGGCAGAGGGGGGTTAAGAGGGAGAAAAAGACAGAAAGGGAATTGCCTTGGAGAGAAACTGTAACAGGCAAAAAGGGGAGATCATTCAAGAGGGGGAGAAAGGCAGCCGCAAAGGGGCATCAAGAGATGCAAGAGGGGGCATCACCAACAGAGGAAGAAAGAGGCAGAGGGGGGTCAAGAGGGAGAAAAAGAGGCAAAAGGGAGAAAAACGAGGCAAAAGGAGGAAAGATCCGGAGGCAACATGAGGGGGGATCAGGAGGGGGAGAAAGAGGCAAAGGGTGGAATCAAGATTCAAGAAGGGGAGAGAGAGGCAAAAGTAAGGGGGGATCAAGAGTCAATGAAGTTCCAGGGAGGAGAAGAAAGAGGCAAAGGGGGGATCAAGAGAGGGGAAAATGGGGGAGGGCAGAAAAAGGCAAAAGGAGGGGGATCAAGAGGGGGAGAAAGAGGCAAATGGGGTTAATCAGGAAAGGGAGATAGAGGCAAAAGGGGTGAATCAAGACTCAAGAGGTGGTATATATATATACAGTGGATATAAAAAGTCTACACACCCCTGTTAAAATGCCAGGTTCTTGTGATGTTAAAGAATGAGACAAAGATAAATCATGTCAGAACTTTTTCCACCTTTAATGTGACCTATAATGTGAACAATTCAATTGCAAAACAAACTGAAATCGTTGAGCATAAAAATAAAAAACTCACAATAACCTGGTTGCATAGGTGTGCACACCCTTAAACTAATACTTTGTTGAAGCACCTTTTGATTTTATTACAGCAATCAGTCTTTTTGGGTAGGAGTTTATTAGCATGGCACATATTTGCCCACTCTTCTTTGCAAAAGTGCTCCAAATCTGTCAGATTGTGAGGACATCTCCTGTGCACAACCCTCTTTAGATCACCCCACAGATGTTCAATTGGATTCAGGTCTGGCTCTGGCTGGGCCATTCCAAAACGTTAATCTTCTTCTGGTGAAGCCATGCTTTTGAGGATTTGGATGCGAGCTTTGGGTCATTGTCGTGTTGAAAGGTGAGCTTCCTCTTCATCTTTCTAACAGACGCCTGAAGATTTTGTGCCAAAACTGCCTGGTATTTGGAACTGTTCATAATTCCCTCCACCCTGACTAAGGTCCTGGTTCCAGCTGAGGAAAAACAGCCCCAAAGCATGATGCTGCCACCACCATGCTTCACTGTGAGTATGGTGTTCTTTGGGTGATGTGCAGTGTTGTTTTTGCGCCAAAAATACCTTTTGGAATTATGGCCCAAAAGTTCAACCTTGGTTTCATCAGACAATAACACATTTTCCCACGTTCTTTTGGGGGACTTGACGTTTGTTATTGCAAACTTCAGCCGGGCTTGGATGTTTTTCTTTGTAAGAAAAGGCTTCCGTCTTGCCACCCTACCCCATAGCCCATTCATATGAAGAATACAGGAGATTATTGTCACATGTAGCACACAGCCAGTACTTGCCAAAAATTTCTGCAGTTCCTTTAATGTTGCAGTAGGCCTCTTGGAAGCCTCCCTGACTAGTTTTCTTCTCGTCTTCTCATCAATTTTGGAGGGACATCCAGTTCTTGGTAATGCCTCTGTTGTGCCATATTTTCTCCACTTGATGATGACTGTCTTCACTGTGATCAACTTTTCTGCAGTATCTTGTCAGCCTTCCTCATCCTGAGGAAGGCTGACAAGAAGATACATCCAAAACGCTGATCAAATAAAATCAGTTTAATTTCACATTCTACAATGAAGTCCTGAGAGTGCTTATGTCCTTCTGAAACTTGAATGCTTTTTGCAAATTTCATCAGCACCCAGGCAATTGTCAGACAGTAAGCGAGAGTGCTTCCTACAGGGCTCAATATTTCCACTCGCCACTAGCCAATGATGAGTGAAAATTTAGCTCTGGCGAGTAGAAATTCAGCCCTGGTGGGTATGCTGTGGCTTGCAGCGGCGAGTAAGGTTTCAGGTCTGGCTAGTAGCAAGGGACTTCAAATTTTAAGCCATATATATATATATATATATATATATATATATATATATATATATATATAACTTTTTAGGTGGCGGCATATAACTCTGTATTGTTTTATGGTGACATCTAACTGTATTGCTCTGGTGGTGGCATATAACACTTTTTATTGCTCTGGTTGTGACATATAAACCTTTATTGCTCTGGTGGTAGCATATAACTGTATTGGTAGCATCCAAATGTGTTTTAAAATGCATGGTTTCCCCTTTTATGAACAAGAAAAAAAATGCCATTATGCTATGGGTCTGGTATAATGACGCAATGCTATGGGGCTGGTAAGCAATTTTTTCCAGGGCTGTTTTTTATTCCCAGTCTGGCCCTGCTTAGCTGTACAGGCTGCACCCACATTATGTGCTGTGGTTGTGGCCAGAGCAAACTCCAGGATTCCTACACCAGTCTATATATCAATTTACAGGCTATTATTTAACCTCTTGGATGCTAGAGAGATTTCCGTTGGCGATTTCTCTAGCAAACAATGTGTTAAAAGCTTTTATAGTGCTTTTGTTAAAGGCTAAGGGTATTTTCTGTGCCAGGAAACAGTGGATGGGACTGTGGGTGGGGTCATGTGAGAATTGGGGGTGTGGCCATGTGATGAGCTAAGGGCAACTGTAGTGCATTGTCTAGGGGCACCTGGATGTACATCCAGCTATGGTTCTATTTGCTGTTTGAATACATTCTAGTTTTTAAAGAGGCATTGGTAGGGTAACCAGATATCCCTCATATCCCTTTAAATGTAGGGCATAAGACAATTCTGCTGTGCAGGACAGCACACAAACCATTGCATCTCTGCAGTGTGCTTTGTTGTAAGCTTTCTGCATGTAAAGGCATTTCTGGGGGGACATTCAATAAGCAGTAATAAAGAGATGATAAAGTGGAGATGACTAATCCAGTTTATCACTTCTCCAGTTCCTATGTTATTCTATAGAGCCTATAACATAGGACTTGGAGAAGTGATAAACTGGAGTAGTCATCTCCACTTTATCACCTCTTTGGGGACTGTGCACTAAGGTTTGATAAAGAAGTGTTAAAGTAGTGATGACTTCTTCAATGATATACTTCTTCAGTTTCTATGTTATTCTATGGAGCCAATGCACTAAGATTCCTCCAACTTTGGAGATCTTAGTGCATAGGCTCCATAGAATGACACAGCAATTGGAGAAGTGATAGCACTAGAGAAGTGATCTCCGTGTTATCACCTCTTTATCATGCCTTAGTTAATCTCCCCCTAGGGAGATGTTCAAAAGAAAAGTGGAGGAGTTCTAGGGAAAACCGTTTTCAGTGAAGGGGAGATCTAAAAATTCACATTGATTTAAATGAGAATTTTAACGCCTTGAATTCTAGAGAGGTCTCCAACGCATTGCTAAGCAATTCATCGGAGGTCTGTCTAGCATTCATCATGATGGAATCCTTGCTTAACCCTTTGAGTGCTAGATATATATCCAGTGCAATGAGTTGGATACCTATCTGGCACTGAAAGGGTTAAACAAATGGGCATTTCATTCGTTCATCTTGATGCAGTTGTTTTGCCCCTAGATTTTTCCAGTTTGATGTTGGGCCTCTTGTATAAAAACAAACTGAAGCATTTCCTGATTAACCCTTTGCATCGGATGTTCTGGCAGTCTCTACTGCACATGACTGCATCGGATGTTCTGGCAGTCTCTACTGAGCATGACTGCATCGGATGTTCTGGCAGTCTATACTGCGCATGACTGCATCAGATGTTCTGGCAGTCTCTACAGAGCATGACTGCATCAAATGTTCTGGCAGTCTCTACTGAGCATCACTGCATCGGATGTTCTGGCAGTCTCTACTGAGCATCACTGCATCGGATGTTCTGGCAGTCTCTGCTACACATGACTGCGTCGGATGTTCTGGCAGTCTCTACCGCATATGACTGCATCGGATGTTCTGGCAGTCTCTACTGCACATGACTGCATCTGATGTTCTGGCAGTCTCTGCTACATATGACTGCATCGGATGTTCTGGCAGTCTCTACTGCACATGACTGCATCGGATGTTCTGGCAGTCTCTACTGAGCATGACTGCATCGGATGTTCTGGCAGTCTCTACTGCACATGACTGCATCGGATGTTCTGGCAGTCTCTACTGAGCATGACTGCATCGGATGTTCTGTCAGTCTCTACTGCGCATGACTGCATCAGATGTTCTGGCAGTCTCTACTGAGCATGACTGCATCGGATGTTCTGGCAGTCTCTACTGAGCATGACTGCATCGGATGTTCTGGCAGTCTCTACTACGCATGATTGCATCAGATGTTCTGGCAGTCTATACTGCGCATGACTGCATCAGATGTTCTGGCAGTCTCTACTGAGCATCACTGCATCGGATGTTCTGGCAGTCTCTACTGAGCATCACTGCATCGGATGTTCTGGCAGTCTCTACTGCATATGACTGCATCGGATGTTCTGGCAGTCTCTACTGCACATGACTGCATCTGATGTTCTGGCAGTCTCTGCTACATATGACTGCATTGGATGTTCTGGCAGTCTCTACTGCACATGACTGCATCGGATGTTCTGGCAGTCTCTACTGAGCATGACTGCATCGGATGTTCTGGCAGTCTCTACTGAGCATGACTGCATCGGATGTTCTGGCAGTCTATACTGCACATGACTGCATCGGATGTTCTGGCAGTCTCTACTGAGCATGACTGCATCGGATATTCTGTCAGTCTCTACTGCGCATGACTGCTTCAGATGTTCTGGCAGTCTCTACTGCGCATTACTGCATCGGATGTTCTGGCAGTCTCTACTGCGCATTACTGCATCGGATGTTTGGGCAGTCTCTACTGCGCATGACTGCATCTGACTTTTGGGCAGTCTCTAGTGAGCATGACTGCATCAGTCAAACATACATCTGTCCTTTTATATTATAGGATGTGGCCAGATCACCATTTTATTCTGGGATGCATTTTACATTTTTATTCTGTAGCACTGCACAGGAATCAGTGCAATCCTGCAGTGTGTGTATTGCATTAGCGACCTGTATTAATATGAGAAATTTGTCATGTTACTTATTAGAAATTTGTATACAGAAACAGGTTTCACAAGGTTATGCATAACTGTCTATATTTAAATAAGAAAATTATTTGTATTGCATGTTTGGGGCTTATGTACCTAACACAATTTATTTACAAATGCTGTCTAGGAAGATAGGATATGTAAAGGGACATGAATCCTATTTATTTTTATGTGATACTGTCCCTTTAAGTCTGTTTCATTTTGTGACTTGAAGTACTGCATTGTTTGGTTTATTTTAATTTTCCTGGGTGCTAGAGTATACCTCGCAACATTTCAAATGGCAAAACTGGGACAATTTTGTTTTAGGGGGTGTTTCTGGGGGGAGTGGCTGGTAGGAGGGGCATTATCGAGAATTTTTAGGTTATTTCATGACCTACTGACACTTCTTTGTTAACTGAATAAATTATTTAGAGCAAAACCACAGTATTTTATTTACACAGACTAATTTATAAACACATATACTGTAGTTTACACAAACATTAACGTGGATTTTATATCAGTAGAGCAACGCGGTACACTTATATAAACACCAGCAAGTCTAATCTCCTAAAAAGAGGGACACCAGGGTAGGAAAGAGGGACAGAGAGATTTGGGTCTCAAAGAGGAACTGTCCCTCCTAAAAAGGGACACTTGTGAGGTTTGCTAGAGAGATCTGAAATAGGTTGTAAAGCTTGAATCATTTTCCAGCACCTAAGGCAGTTGTGAGCAATAAGAGGCCCAAGGATGGCATCTGGCCCCCAAAGGCTCCTCCTGCAGACCACAGTCTGTTCTCTGACAATGGAAAGAGGAAATAATTTCCGTGTATTACAAAATCACATCCTATTTTCACCCCAAAAAAGCAGATGTCCCCCCCCTTTGCCTTAGAGAATATGTGTCTTTTGTCCCGTTTCACACAGGTGACACCAATCGGCAGGGTAGCAAAGAAGAAAGCCGAGTTCACCACATGGGTGACACCAGTCAGGAGGGTACCGAAGAAGAACGCTGAGTTCACAACATGGGTGAACCTGTTCAGTAGGGTAACGCAGAAGAAGGTCAAGTTCACAACATGGGTGGTAAAACTGTAGCAGAGAGTTAGAGTTAGAGTTCTATCACCTGTGTGAAAGAGCCCTTTCACTGTTTTCCCTTAACCTCACTTGAGACCTCTCTAGATCCCAAAAGGTTAACTCCTTAAAGGGATAGTAATACCTAAAATGTAAAAAAATATATGTTGTAGGGTTTATCCCCCTGAGTAAAACAAAAGTACTCCCACTGCTGAAAGATGTTTCATTCAAAAGTTATTAATTTTCAAAGTTGAATTTTTTAGGTGCAATATCACAGTGGCCTGAAATTTTACAGTGGCGCTGTTGCTACACCATCCTATGGAGATTTATGGTCCTGAGACCAGAGCTGTCCATAGGATGGTGTAGCAACAGCGCCACTGTACAATTTCAGGCCACTGTGATATTGCACCTAAAAAATTCAACTTTGAAAATGAATAACTTTTGAATGAAACATCTTTCAGCAGTGGGAGTACTCTTGTTTTACTCAGGGGGATAAACCCTACAACATATTTTTTTTACATTTTAGGTATTACTATCCCTTTAAGGATCAGGAAAATTTGGAGTGATTTGCACTTATGGACTGTAGAAATGTTGAGCTTTTTTACTATGTCTTTGTTCAACAGTGTTTTCTCTCTAAGTCTTTTATTCCAGTCACACAAATTATATACCGTTTTTCCAGCACAAGTAGGAGTTTCTTTTGATACCACACTTATATGGATAACCAACCATTTATTTTTTTACATATAAAGACAACTATAAAAATAAAAAAACACAATTTTTATTGGTTCTTTTGTGATCATTTGTGTCCAATTAGTTAATTTTTTATGGAGACTGCAGGAGAGGTATGACCTGTCATTCATACTTACAAAATGTGCAGTTTTAGGGGTGGTACTGTCCCTATGGGGTGAAAATCCCCATGTCCCTCTTTCCCTCCCCAGTGTGACACTTTTTGGTAGATAAGACTATTCGGTGTGTATAAGTGTATTATATTATTGTTATCAGTAGCATGGAACGTGTACAGTGTTTCACTGCTCAAGTGCAGGCACTTTGGAGGAGTTTAATTGTTTAGCTTAACCCTTTATCGACAAGAGGGATGCACAATGCACTGTCTTAGATCCCTTTAACTGTACTGTTTTAATGGCTTTGGTTTAATTAATCCCTTGAGTGTTCTGTATTATTTTCCCTGCCAATTTAAATGTGCTCTTTTATGATTATTTACAGATCAGTGACAGACACCACACTGGCAATCAAATGTTTTACCCTTTGAGTGCCAGAGCCGCTCTGGTGTTCAAAGGGTTAAGGGTTAAGAGCCTTGTCAGGCTGCAAGACTGTTCTGCACCTCACGGTCTTGTACAGAAATGTCTTTTATTAATGCATTATTGCTTTACAGATTAGTGATGAAACATAAAATAAACATATATATATATATATATATATATATATATATATATATATATATATATGCACCCCTGGAGCAAACCAGCTGAACCATGGGGGATAAATGGCAAGTTCCAATCTTTAAATATGTATTTGCTTTGAGTGCCAGAGGGGTATGTAACGCATTGCAAAGCAATGCACTGTGTACCCCTCTGGCACTCAAAGGGTTATGTGGTAGAAAGGTCTCCAACACATATTTTCTTAATGATTTTGTCTAGCATTCCACTGGTTAAATTAACCTTTTAAAGCAATGGGACTTTGGGGACTTTTTCTTTGTACTTGCAGTTTCACCTCTTAAGTTTATTAAATGTAGGTCCCAAAATGTTTATTTTCTTTCCTAAATGTTGCAAAAAACAAAAACATTTTGCTCAGCACTACTTTTCGATTATTAACCCTTTGAGTGCATTGCAAAGCAAGACATTTCATATCCCGCTGGCACTCAAAGGGTTAATTGTGTTTCACTTTTTATACATCTCAAAATCCTAATTGATTAGTAAACTTGTATTATGACAAAACATATACAGTATTATAGGCCTTTGCCTGCCATGTAAAACCAGTTTACTCCTGCTGCTAGATTTTTTAATTAAAAATGTATTACGCTTCAAACTTTTTTCCAATCAACAGCGCCAACTATTATCCAAATGGCTGTTATATTTTATAATGCAGTCTATGGTGAGCTTGAGTCATGGACTACAACTTCCAATTGTAATGGGTAGGAACAACACCATCTAGTGACCAGATGAGAAAGCTGCAGTCTAAAAAAAAAAAAAAAATAATATATTTGAATTTAAATCTTCCTTCAGTGGTAGTGGTCTTCTAATACCCCTATAACTTTTAACACATTTTAAGGCATTTCATAAATCTTTTCTCTATACAATAAGATACAGTATGTTTTTACATTTTGTCCTCCCATGAGACTATCATCAGGATAGCTTGCTCTCAGCTCTCGATGTGCTGATGATCTCAGCCTAGTGTTATGGACCCTGAATTGCAGGAACAAAGCGGACACGCACCTAGAGTTTCCTCAATAATGTTTTTATAGCTTTGGGAAGGAGTGTTTAACAGGCTTGAAAGTGGTAAACAGGAGGTGGGGGAGGGGACAGTGTGTGTCAGACAAACACAACACAATGTCAAGTGGAAGTTCAGGAATGTGCTCTTTAGTTCCTTTGGGCCTTATGAATAAAGGCGTAATTCTGGGGAAAACCAAATGCATCATAGGGGAAAGATAAAACTCCCTCTTGATTTAAATGAGACTTTTAACCCCATGAATACTAGAGAGGCCTTGCAATGGGTTGGAGACCTCCCTAGCTTTAAAGGGGTTAAAAAGTCAATTAAATAAATGGGAATTTGAGGAGTGATTATTTTCCCCAGTGCTGCAGCTCTTATTTTTTCCAGAATTGCTTTTTTGTCACTCAAATGGTTAAATCTAAGGCCTGTAATACCTAGAGGTGAAACCGTTTAGCTATGTTTTTTATCAGTTAAATAATACTGGTAAAAAAAGAGATCTATTTTGGCAGTTTTTCTATGAATGTCTTAACCCTTTGAGTGCCAGAGGTGTACCTAACACATTGCTCTGCAATGCGTTGCGTACCCCTCTGGCACTCAAAGGGTTAAGCAATTTGTATGTGATTTGTAACATTGTATCTACATTTTCCTCCCAGCAGAGCATTACACCATTACTAGGCTGACCAGACCTCACCTTTAACCGGGGACGCATAGGAAAAGTGCATACTGCATGATTGCTTTGATTTCAGTGAAGTACTGAAATATGCCTATTTCCTATGTGTCGCCGGTTAAAGATGAGATCTGGTCACCCTAACTATTACACATACTTAATGAGGTGACCTGGTACCTTTCCTTTTAGAGAATCTCTCGTGACCTGTATGTTAGTAGACAGTAGCCTACGTTTTTTAGTACTGCATGGTAGTAGACATAGTACCACAACGTTTATTAGCACCTGCATGTTTGGCCGCCTCATGCATATCTGTGTGTGTTTTTCTGATGCTCTTCTTTTGTACTGTTGTGGTTGTCAACATGTGCTGGTGACTCTGCACCTGGGTTTTGTAGGTAAAGAATTAATGGCGGAAAATGTGTGTTAAAATTTACCGCATGCAATGGAGTAGCAAAGGTATGGGCTGGTCCATTGTTTTCTACTGTTGCTAATTTAGTGACCGTTTTGCATTTGTTTTAACCCTTTGGAAGTTGGTTGCAGCATCCTACATTATAATTCGCTAGCATGTTTGTCATGATGCAGTCATGCGTAGTAGAGACTACTCGTGTTCTACTGCGCATTATTGCATTGCGTGAGTGAGGCGATGAAAGATTGCATCACATTGAGCAGTGAGGTAGCGGCCACTTAACCCTTTGAGTGCCAGAGGGGTACGCAACGCATTGCAAAGGGTTAACATTACATTGGCCCATGTACACTGGTTTTTATACTAGTATGTAATATAATACTAAACTGTGGCTTAAAACTACTGTAGCGATTTCTTTTTTTTTAGCTGGCCCTGATACAATGGAGCCCATTGTGGTTTTCACACCCCTTAGTTCAGAATTTCTCAACTGTGGACCTCAAGTATGCATAACAGTGCAGGTTTTTGGGATCTCCCTACCTGTGTAGAGATGAAGTAATCAGAAAGGGAGATCCACTAATTACACACCCGTGCTTAGTCAAGGTGATATCTAAAACCTGCACTGCTAGGGGTGTTTGAAGACAGTGGTTATGAAACTCTGGTCTAGATCAGTGGTTCTCAGACTAGACTAGTCTAGATCAGTGGTTCTAAGACTAGACTAGTCTAGATCAATGGTTCTCAGACTAGACTAGTCTAGATCAGTGATTTTTAAGGCTAAACTAGTCTAGATCAGTGGCTCTCAGAGTAGTCTAATCTAGATCAGTGGTTCTCAGACTAGACTAGACTAGGTCAGTGGTTCTCAGACTAGACTAGTGTAGATCAGTGGTTCTCAAACTAGACTAGTCTAGATCAGTGGTTCTCAGTCTAGACTAGTGTAGATCAGTGGTTCCCAGACTAGTCTAGTCTAGATCAGTGGTTCTCAGACTAGACTAGAGTAGATCAGTGGTTCTAAGACAAGACTAGTGTAGATCAGTGGTTCCCAGAGCAGACTAGTCTAGAATAGTGTTTCTCAGAGTAGACTAGTCTAGATCAGTGGTTCTAAGACTAGACTAGTCTAAATCAGTTGTTCTCAGACTAGACTAGTCTAGATCAGTTGTTCTCAGACTGGACTAGCTTAGATCTCAGTTCTCAGACTAGACAAGTCTAGGTCAGTGGTTCTCAAACTACACTAGTCTAGATCAGTGGTTCCCAGGCTAGTCTAGTCTAGATCAGTTGTTCTCAGACTAGACTAGTCTAGATCAGTGGTTCCCAGGCTAGTCTAGTCTAGATCAGTGGTTCTCAGACTAGACTAGTGTAGATCAGTGGTTCCCAGGCTAGTCTAGTCTAGATCAGTGGTTCTCAGACTAGACTAGTGTAGATCAGTGGTTCCCAGACTAGTCTAGTCTAGATCAGTGGTTCTTAGACTAGAGTAGTGTAGATCAGTGGTTCTAAGACTAGACTAGTGTAGATCAGTGGTTCCCAGAGCAGACTAGTCTAGAATAGTGTTTCTCAGAGTAGACTAGTCTAGATCAGTGGTTCTCAGACTGGACTAGCCTAGATCTAATTTCTCAGACTAGACAAGTCTAGATCAATGGTTCTGAAATGACACTAGTCTAGATTAATGGATCTCGTACTACACTAGTGTAGATCAGTGGTTCCCAAAACAGACTAGTCTAGATCAGTGGTTCTCATACTAGACGAGTCTAGATCAGTGGTTCTCAGTCTAGACTAGTGTAGATCAGTGGTTCCCAGACTAGTCTAGTCTAGTTCAGTGGTTCTCAGACTAGACTAGAGTAGATCAGTGGTTCTAAGACAAGACTAGTGTAGATCAGTGGTTCACAGACTAGTCTAGTCTAGATCAATGGCTCTTAGACTAGAGTAGTGTAGATCAGTGGTTCTAAGACTAGACTAGTGTAGATCAGTGGCTCCCAGAGCAGACTAGTCTAGAATAGTGTTTCTCAGAGTAGACTAGTCTAGATCAGTGGTTCTCAGACTAGACTAGTCTAGATCAGTGGTTCTCAGACTAGACTAGTCTAGATCAGTGATTCTAAGACTAGACTAGTCTAGATCAGTTGTTCTCAGACTAGACTAGTCTAGATCAGTGGTTCTCAGACTAGACTAGTCTAGATCAGTGATTCTAAGACTAGACTAGTCTAGATCAGTTGTTCTCAGACTAGACTAGTCTAGATCAGTGATTCTAAGGCTATACTAGTCTAGATCAATGGCTCTCAGAGTAGTCTAATCTAGATCAGTGGTTCTCAGACTAGACTAGTCTAGGTCAGTGGTTCTCAAACTATACTATTGTGGATCAGTGGTTCTCAAACTAGACTAGTCTAGATCAGTGGTTCTCAGTCTAGACTAGTGTAGATCAGTGGTTCCCAGACTAGTCTAGTCTAGATAAGTGGTTCTCAGACTAGACTAGTGTAGATCAGTGGTTCTCAAACTAGACTAGTCTAGATCAGTGGTTCTCAGTCTAGACTAGTGTAGATCAGTGGTACCCAGACTAGTCTAGTCTAGATCAGTGTTCTCAGACTAGACTAGTTTAGATCAGTGGTTCTAAGACTAGACTAGTGTAGATCAGTGGTTCCCAGAGCAGACTAGTCTAGAATAGTGTTTCTCAGAGTAGACTAGTCTAGCTCAATGGGTCTCAGACTAGACTAGTCTAGATCAGTGTTTCTCAGACTAGACTAGTCTAGATCAGTGATTCTAAGACTAGACTAGTCTAGATCAGTGATTCTAAGACTAGACTAGTCTAGATCAGTTATTCTAAGACTAGACTAGTATAGATCAGCTGCTCTAAGACTAGACTAGTCTAGATCAGTGGTTCTCAGACTGGACTAGCCTAGATCTCAGTTCTCAGACTAGACTAGTCTAGATCAGTGGTTCTCATACCACACTAGTCTAGATTATTGGTTCTCATACTACACTAGTGTAGATCACTGGTTCCCAAAACAAATTTGTCTAGATCAGTGGTTCTCAGCCTATACTAGTCTAGATCAGTGGTTCTCAGACTACACTACTGTAGATCAGTGGTTCTCAGACTGGACTAGTCTAGATCTCAGTTCTTAGACTAGTCTAGATCAGTGGTTCACAGACTACATAAGTGTAGATCAGTGGTTCCCAACGCAGATTAGTCTAGATCAGTGGTTCTCAGACTACACTAGTGTAGATCAGTGGTTCCCAGGGCAGACTAGTTTAGATCATGGGTTCTCAGAGTTTTTCTGTTGTGGAATCCTTTTGTTTCCATTCAAATCTCCTTGGAACCTGAACTTCCACACTTGTTAACCCCTTGGATACTAAAAAGGTTTTTGATGCATTGCAAGACTTTTCTATGATCCAAACAGTTAACATAGTATTCTAAATTAAATGTATCTGAAAGCTAGTTAGTCCCAAAAACCTGACAATATATTTCAGGATAATGTTTATCTCAATGACATAAATACAAGGAGGTGCAAAGGGTGCACCTGAGATGGGGCCTAGTACACAAGGAGCCCATCAGCTCTGCTCTCTACTGTTACCCCTTACATTCACCCTAGTTTACTATCTTAGCTGATGGCTGCTGACATTATCATAACAATAGTATTTGTGAGCCCCTTTTCTTCTTTAATCCTTTGGATACCCCTCTGGCACTGAATGGCTTCAAAATAAATACCTGGGTAATGAATCATGATGCAGCAGATCCCTGGCACTGTATGCAAATTGTTTCTCCTCCTTCTCTGTCAGAAATACCTACAGTGATCCCCATGTGATGACCTGCAGATTGGATCTGTGTCAGTGTGTGATTCAAACTTACTACAGACAATTTTCCCTCAGGTTCCAGAAGGTTTTATTTATATCCTTGATTTATCTGGTAACTGCATGTAACAATACATATTGTTTGGGGGGGGGGGGGGGGTAGATCGGAATGCTTTTTATATGGTTACACACTAAGAAATATTTACATTTTCTACACATTCACTAGTAATCATAGAGCCACAAGCACATCAATGGCCACCCTAGTCTTGTTCCATTGTCTGCCATTTTAAACGTTATTCTTTGGAACCCTTTTTCAGGGGACTCTGGGGTTCCACAGAACACTGTTTGAGAAGCACTTGCCTAGATTGTAAGCACTTGCTAGCAGGACCCTCACTACCATTTGTTTTAATCTCTGCCTGTATGTCTGTGTACGTCCTTGTCTCCTCCACTTTCTACATCTCTGAGAAATATGTTTACACTCTGTAAATAAAGGATAATGATGATGATAATCATAACTGCAGTGTTAGTCGAGAGTGACCTGCATGGATCACTAGGGACTATCTACATAATTTGCTAGGACTGTTTATTAGACCCTTCAAGTTATTAGATAGTGTTGTACATTGTTTATTACAACCTGCATATTGGTCGGCAGTGTTTTACATTAGAACGTGCATGTTTGCAGACAGCACGCTATATTATTTATTAAAACTTGCATGTTTGCAGACAGCACACTATGGGAAGAATTCAAGAAAGTGGAGCATTTGCTACTTTTTTTTGAGATTTGCTGTTGAAATGGCGCTGTCAATTTGGTGAGCATCATAATGGTGTGATCAGAATGTCATGTGAATCAGAATATTGCCTGCATGAAAAGAGCGACATATTCTCGTTGCAAGCTTAAGTGTCACCGCTGCACCATGCTCTTCCATACCTCTACTCCACTCTGTCTTTCCCCTCACCGTTTGGCTGTTTGAATCAGAGCTAATACCCTGTAGCCACCCAGCAGCCTTGTGCGGCTTCTCTGCTTGTACTGAAGCCCTTAGCAGTTCTGCATAGTGCCGGCAGCGCTTTATAAAGGAGCAAATGAGGGAGACAAACTTCAGTACAAACGGAGACTCTGCCCAAGGCTGCTGTGTGGACAGAGAGGCATACAGGTATGGGAGAGCATGGCGTAGCAGCAACATTTAAGCTTGTGACATGAGAACGTCGCATGATTCGCGCAACATTATGATCACACCATTATGATGCTCACCAAATTAACGGCGCCATTTCAATAGGATACTGTTTTTTTGAAAGCCATAAATTTGCATGCTATTTGTGATTGCTCACATTTTTGATGCAAGAAACTTACTAAGGTCTTGATGCTGAACAGCACATGCTCCTAACTAAAAGCAAAGTTAGCAAATGCATCTAAATTAATGTCAAAGTTAGCCAGATGTATGAAAATGTGTTCTAATTTTTTTGCTGAATTAGGCACAATTGCTAATCCTCTCAAAAAATGCAGACATTTTAGCCACATCCACATTTTGAAACTTATTTATGGTAAAAAAAGAACAATAGCTAATTTTTGAAAAACCAATCGCAATTCAGTAACATTTTGGTGCTAATAATTTTGCTATCAAAATTACACTGTAAATAGACTGTACACATTCCTTTCACCCTACAATCTTTATTAGAAGCTGCATGTTATTAGGCAGACAGTGCACTATACTGTTTATTAGAACCTGCATGGTAGCAGGCAGTGCACTATACCGTTTATTAGAACCTGCTTGTTAGTAGGCCGTGTACTTTATTGTATTTTAGTAGATAGTGCCCTACATAGTTTATTAAAATCTGCATGTTAGTAGGTAGTGCACTATACCGTTTATTAGAACCTGCTTGTTAGAAGGCCGTGTAGTTTAATGTATTTTAGTAGATAGTGCCCTACATGGTTTATTCAAATCTGCATGTTAGTAGGTAGTGCACTATACCGTTTATTAGAACCTGCTTGTTAGAAGGCCGTGTACTTTAATGTATTTTAGTAGATAGTGCCCTACATGGTTTATTAAAATCTGCATGTTAGTAGGTAGTGCACTATACCCTTTATTAGAACCTGCATGTTAGCAGACAATGCACTATACTGTTTAATAGAACCTGCATTTTAGTAGCCCATGCCTTACACTGTTTATTAGAACCTGCATGCTTATTTGAACCTGCCCAACATTGTTTATTATGACCTACATGTTAGTAGATAGTGCACTGTATTGTTTATTAGATGAACCTACAAGTTAGTGGACAGTACCCTACACCAGTGGTTCCCAACCTTCTCCTCAGGGACCCCTAACAGGCCATATCAGAGGCTGCGTCATTTAATTGTCACTTATGCACAAGCAGGGAAATCCTAAAGACAAGGCCTGTTAGGGGTCCTTGAGGAGATGCTTGGGAACCACTGGTCTACATTGTTCCACAGATCCCCCATGTTAATATGCAGCATATCACATTGAAGCTGATGTACTAAGAAAAACGAATGTAATTCTGGAACCAACCAGCTGCTCCACAGGGGACATATTTTATTTCCCGAACTCCTGATTAATTTAAATGGGACTTACAAGCGCATTGGAAACCTTTCTATTATTCAAGAGATTAAAATTCCATTTGAATTGAGACTGGAGACTCCGGTTTTGACTCTGCATTACCGGGTCTCCAGGGCAGAGTCTGATTCTCCGGGGTGTGGGCAGTTTCTTAAGAAACTCTGCCCATTGGTGCTCCTTCCCTGTCAGTTCCACCCACTCCCCGCCCAGTTCTCCTCTTCCCCAGCCTATTGACTAAATTTTTAACACGTTTCTAAGGCCCCACCCCAGCAGTGATTAAGCCCGCCCCCTTTGACACAAATTGCATCATTTGTCTCCCTCAATGGCACCGGGGAGACCAGAAGAAAAAGTTCCCAGGTATGCTTAGGTGTCCCCTGTTGTGCAGTTGGTTTCTTCTAAAGCATTGCAAAGCACTTCCCTCTGGCAGTCAAAGGGTTGCATATTTGTACCCAATATTCACTGGGGGCTCCTGTTTTAGTGGGCCTCTCCTTGGGTCTCCAGCAGTCTCACTTTTACATGAAGAAACTAATTTAAGGAAAGAAAAGGAACATTTCATCTGAACTTATCAGAGTATAAAATGGTAACCTACGTATAGGGCTCTGCATTCAAAATTCTGCTGGGTGCCACAGAGCCAGGGCTGCCATCAAGGGGTTAAAGGCAGTACCCGTGTATGAGGCCTGGTCAAGAAGAAGGGCCTGCCTCCACGAGACCACCTCAGCCTTGTGTCAAAAGGGGTGACCAGACTGATCCCCGGGTATTCTGGAGGATCTCCTGGTGGGCCCCCTTCTAAGTATATACTGTAGGTAGCATAGCAGAGAACTGGAGCACACATCCATCGCTCTGTCCTCTGTTTCATATCATATCACACAACAGAGTGGAGCAGATCCTCGGGTTCCATCTGTACATATATACTTCCAGGTTATACTACAAATGCACGTGTGTGTGTGGAGTGCTGGCGTTATGTTTGTACTGGGCACCAACACTTCTGATGTCAGCCCTGCTCAGGGCTTCTTAAAACTGCCCTAAAGAATAACTGGAACTTGCTTATTAATAGGCAGCACACCACAGTGTTTATTAGAACTTTAATTTTTGTAGACAGTGTTTACACTGGTGTAGATGAAAGGATGCCCTACTTGGCCCAGTGATGCACAGGTAAATTGTAGGCAATGATCACAAGAGAGACTTGGCTGAGCTCCATTTTAGGACATTCCAAGCTGCTCATGTTTACATACGTCTGATGTCCTGCTTTCCTCCAGCAATTCTCTCATGTAGGGGGGCATGGAGGAGGAGCATCACATAGGCATCTTACATATATTAGTAATCAGTGCCCATGTAGATCACCCAGTTATAGAAGGTTGTGAGCACCGTGGTAACCTCCAATGTCTCACGTGTAAACGATCTTTGTGGAGGCCCGTAGACTGTCAATCAGTGCCAAATATACTAACTAAATCCCTGTTGTGCCCAGCACATGAGCACACCCAGGTTGCATCATGTATGTTAGAGTGTGATATGTAAGGCAAAAATTTGAATGTAAACAGTACCATTGGGGTAGCTGGTTTCACAGTGATGTACTTAGAGAAGTTTGTGCACACAAGGTCTTAACCCTTTGAGTGCCAGAGGGGTACGCAACGCATTGCTTTGCAATGCGTTGCGTACCCCTCTGGCACTGAGAGGGTTAAATGGGTTTACTATTGAAATGTTGCCCTGTATTTGACGACAATCAAAATACAGACACTGGGCACCTGCTTTCTTCCGTCACCCTACCATGTAGATGCAAAGCCACTTTATTCTGTAGCCTTGTCCACTCTCCCCATCAGCCACAGGAACAGCCCTGCATTATACAGGGACTTGGCGCCTGCTGTCTTCCGGCTTTCCTTCGTTTTACTTTCTAATTCTGATGTTGCAAGAAAGAGTAGTGAACCTGCTGGAAGACAGCAGGTGCCAAGTCCCTGTATAATGCAGGGCTGTTCCTATGGCTGATGGGCAGATCGGACAAAGCTACAGAATAAATTGGCCGTGTGTCTACATGGCAGGGCAATGGAAGACAGCAGGTGCCAAGTCCCTGTATAATGCAGGGCTGTTCCTATGGCTGATGCGCAGATCGGACAAAGCTACAGAATAAATTGGCCGTGTGTCTACATGGCAGGGCGATGGAAGACAGCAGGTGCCAAGTCCCTGTATAATGCAGGGCTGTTCCTATGGCTGATGCGCAGATCGGACAAAGCTACAGAATAAATTGGCCGTGTGTCTAATGGCAGGGCAATGGAAGACAGCAGGTGCCAAGTGTCTGTATTATGCAGGACTGTTCCTGTGTCTGTGCGTCTAATAAGGCAGGGCGACCGCTTAAGCGGGCAACATCAGAATGTCGCCCTTTTGATGCAGGCAACATTCTGATTTTGCCCTTGTTATTTTGCCCTTGCCAAATACAAAGCAACGTTTCAATAGGATACCCCTCAAATGGCAATTATCACCTTTACTAAGTCTGCTTCTACTGAAACAGGCTTAGTAAAAAGCCTGGAATCGTGCAGCCTGGCTGGAATTTATCTTGGAAATATGTGACTCTCTATGTAACACTGTGTGTCGGGCTTTCAATCCCAATGCAGAAAATATGTGGCAGGGATGACCCTATATCTGCTGTCATACTGGCAGGAGAATTATGGAAATTGTAGTCTGGCAACAGCTGGAGTGCCTCATGTTGCCCACCACTGATCTTTGGGGACTGCATCATGTAGATCAGTGACAATAAACTGCAAAACTTCAGTCTTGTAGTTCAGTCAGTTTTCACATGACCAACAAGGGAGCCCTGGGTGTCTATTTTCAAACCCCAGTTGGGGTCACAGTGAAGCTCTAGCTTCCCAAGGGAGCAGATCTGCCAGAAAGGAACTATCCATGTGATAGTTTCCCATTAATCACAAAGTGAGTGCCAGTATAGCGCATCCTGGTGTAGGTTACAATCCAGCAGTGCCTGGCTTCTGTCCTCTAATTTCACCCTTGCCTTTCATCTGTGATGCACTCGGGAAAATATCTAA
Source organism: Rhinophrynus dorsalis (assembly GCA_037306005.1). Classification (NCBI taxonomy): domain Eukaryota; kingdom Metazoa; phylum Chordata; class Amphibia; order Anura; family Rhinophrynidae; genus Rhinophrynus; species Rhinophrynus dorsalis. Next base: position 160,060,221 of record CM074719.1, read on the forward strand.
AACAAGTTTGATGTCCTGCAGGAAAGCAGGTTCAGAAAACTAGTATTTATTTGATAAACCCTATGTATTTTTACTTTATACAATACGTTGGCTGGTGCAAATGTTACAATACTTCTGCAAGGAGATCTATCTACCGGATGCATTTTAAATGCAAATAGGAATCCAGAGCTCAGATTCAGATCTTATTCAGAGCTCTGGTTCTCAGTGTATTTCCCCAAAACGTCTCCACTTTCAAAGCAGAAGTGAAACGTGTGTACAATTTGAAACCTGAAACTGGAGACAAAGAAAATGCTCGATGATGAGGTTCATTTTCCTTGCGTGGGAGCTGGCAGAAAAAATGACTGTGCTAACTTCAAAGGAGATCAATTATATCTTAAAACAATAGCTAGAAGTGCCATAGGTGTTACTGCATATTGTCTAGCAGATTGGGGCCAATATGGCACTTTCCTGCTATCTGCACATATCAGTGATAAAGAGGCTCATTAACCTGCTGCATACCAAAGGGGTATTCAACACTTTGAAATACATTGTACAGCTTTCTGCTATTCAAAGTGTTAAAGTTGCAGTGCCTACCAGAAGAAAAATAAATTTTTCTTAATAATTACAGCATTGGGGAGCGTACCCAATTTATTTTATTTATCATTGTATTTTACTTAAAAATTAGTTAGGACAATCCTTATTTGCCGTTGATTTTCATGGGCTTAACATAGCAGATTTTTGAGATTATTTACTAATGTGCTATCTGCTCCTTTAAAAAAGCAGCATATTATTGTAAAGAAAAAATATGTCAGAGGGCCTTTTTTGTGGAGTAAATCAAGGACACTCCTGCTGTTGAGAGATTTTTAATTCAAGCTTTATGACAGCTCAATTATTAACTTTTACTAAAACAATTAGCAAGAGCGCCACCTGTTGTACAAATGGCATTTTTTATATTACACTCTATAATTTAGAGTGTTTGAGTCATTGACTACAGATTTCAATAGTGACAGGAACAGCCCTTTCTGGGAACCACAACAGAACACTGTAGTTCCATGCAAAAAGAAGTTTGTGATATAATAACTTTCAAATGAAAAATCTTCCAGCAGTTGGATTATTCTTGTTTTACTCAGAAGAAAACTCCCAATAAAATGTTTTTTTCAGAAACAACTGTGTAATGATCCTTTAAGGGTTTGTTCACATGGGCAGCATTAGCATAGCAATCATATCACTGAGTTAATTGGTCAAATAGCACTAATGGCCATGAATAGACTGTTCACACAGTAGAGATGGGTTATTGCATGAGAAATTAACATTCCACAAAGTCCCATTGATTTAAATGGGACATGTAACCCCTTGAACTCTAGAGAGGTCTCAATGCATTGCTTTGTAATGCATTGGAGCCCTCTCTAGCATTCAGAGGGGGTTATTCCCCTAGGTATGATAAAGAGATGATGACTTCTCCAGTGATTTCACATCTCCAAATCCTATGTTATTCTATGGAGCCAATGCATTTAGATTTCTCCAACTTTGGACATATTAGAGTCATAGGTACCATAGAATAGCACACTAATTGGAAAAGTGATATCAATGAAGTCATCTCCACATTATCACCTTTTTATCACATCATAGTGCATAACCCCAAAGGAGTTACATACTTCATTAAAATCAATGGGAATTTTCATTTGTTCCCTATGGGTCAATTGCTTTGCTGCAGAATTGCGCATCCTGAATATGGCCTATAGGGGGCGATAGTAAACAAAATGAAAAATTATTATAATTATAATAACAAGGACATATATAAATGCATAGCAACATTTTTGCTGAATACACATTTTTTGAAACATATACCTCCCAAGTGTCCCTGTTTAGAAAGGAGAGACCCAGATCTCTATGTCCCTCTTTCCTGCCCTCACTTTAGGAGATCAGACTGTGTGGTGTATGTAGAACTATATCACGTCGCTCCTCAGCTATAAACCTTATATTAATGTTTGTTTAAACTGCAGTATATGTGTTTATGAATTTGTATATGTAATTAGAATACTTTGATCTTGCTTCAAATAATTTATTCATTCAAATAAAGAGGTATCAGTAGGTCATGAAAAAAGTCTTGGCAATACCATGTTCACCAACCACTCTCCCAACACCAACACCAAAAACAAAAGTGTTCCTCTTTGGCCATTGGAAATGTTTGAAAGTATGAAATTATGAAGTAGAAATGGGCATAGCACAGATTAGATCTATGTTACAACATAGGTATAAATAAATGTGTACTCAATTTGAAAAATAAAGGCAGTTTTAGGGGTTAAATCAGAAAGTGGATCTGCCTAGTAATGAAAATTTTACCTTCTATTTTTATTTTTTTCTTAGATGCAAGATTCTCTTTATTTTCAAGTCCTTCACTCCGTAGGAAATTCCATCTTGCCTAAGCAAGTGGAGAGAGGTGATTTTTCTGGACATGTAACTAATTATGCAGCTTTATCCTGCTAAGTCAGAGAACAAAGCTCTGCTGATATTAGATTCCTCAAGTACCAAATAAAAAATCTCTAAAACTTTAAACTGTTTGAAAAACAATAAGCACAATGTATAGACAGTTTAACCCCTTCCCGACAATGGACGTACATGTACCTCCCACAGAAACTGTCACTTAGTGACAGAGGACGTACATGTACGTCCCGGAAGTCTGGTCCCCGCGCGGCTGCACGGTGTTCAGGAACAACGGATTACTTTGTAAAAAAAAAAATAATTCCTAGCCGGGAGTTAAGTGACGGCTGCGTGTGCGCGCTGCAGATCACTAAGGGGTTAAATAGATACATTTAATAAGACAAAACTGTGACCGTAACAGGTTTGCTTTAATATCAGCTATAACCTTTTCTGGAAGTATGTACTTATATAATATAGCCATGTATCTGAGAAAAAGATTCTCATCAGCACATTTTCTCAGGAGACATGTCTATACACTTGAGTTTACTGCTTTATAAATAAGACCACCATTATGAATTTTAGTAATGGTTTGTAAACAATGATTAACATACGTGGGAACTCTCCCTCACTGCCCTGGAGACTCTGTTTTTTTTTAGAGTTAATTATCGGGTGGTGGTGAGTTTTCTGTGAAACTCTGCCCACTTCTCCTCTTTTTTACCCTGTTTCTCCACTTCCCGTTCACTTCTCCTTCTTTTCACCATATTTCACCCACTACCCACCCACTTCCTTCCCACTTTGCAAGGGCAATGCTGATTATCCCCACCCACCCCGTGAAGCCCCATCCCCTTTGTAACATGAATCGCATAATTTCCATTCCCCTGGCCGAAGCCTCTCTGGTGGCTCAAGAGGATGAAGTTCCAAGGTATGTTGATTAAGAAAGGTTGAAAAGAGTAAAGTGCCTGAAATGGAAATGGGCAGGCCACATAACAAGAAGACTTGACGGTAGATGGACAAATATTGGAATGGATTCCACTCAATATTAAACACCCAAGAAGAAGACCATAGTCTAGATAGGTAGATGACATTACCAAATTTGTTGGTACATAGTGGCAACAAAAAGCACAGGGCAGAAGTTATTGGAGGCTTGCTGAGGAGGTCTTCATCCTGAAGTGGATCAACAATGGCTGAAGATGATTTTATATATATATATATATATATATATATATATTTATATAAGAAACGCATTCACTGGACTTCTAGATTCAATAATGTTTAGTAGTATTTTTTTTTCTCTTGTGGGCTATTGGCACCCTTTCCATATGTTTGTTGTCTTCATTTTATTTTATATAATATCCCCGCCTCGTTCCGTACCTATCCCAAACCATTCCGACACAAAGCCATTTCCCACTACTCTGGCGGACGGCTTTACATACAAACTCATAATTAAATAAAAAAATATCCCCTTTATCCCATATGTTTCTAAGGCTCCCAATAGAAATCCTAGCTGACTCAGTCAAAAGCCTTTTCCGCATCGAAAGCTATCAGGCTTACCGGAATAGGGTTGATTTTAATTTCTTGAATTAAATTAATAATTTTCTGCACATTATCTCCTCCAGATCTGTTTTTTATAAACCCAGATTGATCCACATGAATCAGTCTAGGATTAAACTGTTTAGCCTATTCGCCAGCATAGGGGAGAAGATCTTTATATCGGTGTTCTATAGTGATATCGGTCGATAATTTGTAACGAAACAAGGATCCTTATCCATTTTCAATATCGGCACTATTGTAGCTCGTAACATCTCAGGAGGAATTTTTTTTCTCTCATATATCATTAAACAGCCTAAATAACAATGGTATGATTACTGAATCAAGTGATTTATAAACAATGCCGACAACCCGTTCGGCCCTGGGGCCTTCCCTATTTTTAATTTCTTTATTGCCTGAGATATCTCCTTTACAGAGAAAGGGGAATTCAATTTTCCTATTTCTTCTTCTTTTAGTTTAGGCAATCTGCTTTTCTTCAGGTAATCCTTCATATCAATGACTGATCTATGAACCCCAGCCAGATTATATAATGATCTATAATAGGTTCCAAATGCTTTCCCAATCTCTTTTGGAGACAAATGTACAGAATCGCCTACAATAATCTTAATCCGCTCACTTTTTCTTTTAAATTTAAGTTTGTTCGAAAAAAATTTCCCTGTTCTATTGTCCCCATAATACCATTTCTGACTTAAATACATAATAGCATTGTTTACTTTAATTTCCAATTTGTCCCTTATTTTCTGCTGAATTTCATTAATTTGCTTTATGCCTTTTTCTGATATTTTTTTATTATCTTGTTCTAATTTTGCCAATAAAATGTACAAATCGGTTAAGTTTCTCCCTTGACTTTTCCTCATATTTACACCCATTTTAATCAAAATGCCCCTCATATCGCATTTATAGGTGCACCATAATGTGCTATTAGAAACCTCCCCATTATCGTTTATGCTGACAAATTCCTCCATTTGGCTAATAAGATATTTGATATTCGCTTCTGAGCTGAAAATTATTTCATTCATTCTCCAAAGAGACTTATTATCCACAGTTTGAGATCCATCTTTCAGTTCCACAAAAATCGTACCATGATCGTACCATGATATTGGGTCCATTCTAGCTTCCCTAAAGCTCTCCAAAGATTTCAAATTTGTAAAAAATAGATCAGTTCTAGAGTAGGTCTTATGGACTTTCGAATAATTGGAGTAATCTCTATCTTTAGGATGGTATACTCTCCATATATCCATCAATTCAAAATCCAACAATAAATCTCTAAATGATCTACTGACACTCTCCATTTTGCGAACATATTCCCTATTGTTACCTCTATATGTTCTATCTAATTTATCATCTGGTGTCACATTCATATCCCCAGCAATAACAAGAGTTCCTTTCTTGAGCTTCTCCACCTTGAGGAAAATTTTCTTAAAGAAACTCCGTGAATACTCATTTGGAGCATAAATATTTACAAGAGTATAGATCTCATCATTTAATTTACAGATCACAATTATATACCTTCCGTCTATATCCTTTTCTTCTAGAATTAATTCAAATTTTATTTGGGCTGAGAACACTATCGCCACTCACCTTTTTTTTATATTGCAAGCTTGACCTAAGTATTCTAGGAAATTGTGAAAAATTCCATTGTGACATCCCATTATCTGTCCCATGGGTTTCCTATATAAAACCGACATCGATCTTGTTCTTTACTAATGTGTGGTACAGAAAACCTCTCTTATGAGGGATTTTCAAACCCTGAGCATTGATAGATATAACTTTAAGACCCATCTAATACATATTCCGGACTGCCAACCCCCCCTTATCAATAGCGTGGCCTCCCCCCTTCCCCGCGGCGTTCCCCAGAAACATTAACTACAATCATATCACAAAAATAGTTTGCATTCATCATTCGCCTTATGTACTTATCCATAAGGCCTATGCCTAGCCAAAAAACAATTCGCCAGCTAGAGCTCAGTTGCTAATGGAGTGGAGTGTTAGGGAAAAGATCTATCGTACAGTTCAAAAAAGCAATTGGGAAGAATTCTAGAGAACGTTATAGGAGAGAGGGAGAATAGATGGAGAGAAGAAGAAAAAATAAAAGGTGAATATATACCTCATTTTGTAAAAGTTACTTGTGATTGTTTCTAATAACATGATTATAACCCACCTTTCAGTGCTTAAATCTTTACAAATGTTCTACTTCCTAGGTTATTCATAAGGCAAAACTATCTTCTATATCTTCCAACAGTGAAAAATATACTATTTGTATGTATATATATATATATATATATATATATATATATATATATATATAATAATTAGTGTTTTTCTCCAGTGACTTAGTTCCCTAATCTTAACATATAAAGCATCTCAATACTCTCATGATAACACTGGGGTATGCGATGATAGTAGGGAATCGGGGGCAAACTGATTGGGTTAGAGTGAAGAGGATCAATTTGGTCCAGCTCATCTGGTGCGGTGGGGGGTCGGGGTAGGAGAGTGAGGGAGGAGATATGGAATGGGCCTTTAATAGATAAGATCGGATGGGCAGTCTGGGGACTGTCCCTGCAGAGACCCAAGCTGCTTTGGGCCCTGGGGTATGCAGGTGGGGCTGCGCTGGTTTGGGGTGCTGTGGATGGATACCAGAGGTTCTGTGTTTTTTGTCCTCGCGCCTCCCGGTGTGTCGGGGGGCGGCCCTGCTTGCGGCCGGGCTCCGATCTGCCCAGGTGGTGGCGGGTGGTTTCGGGGGCTGTCCACTCGAGTTGATGGAAGAGGTCCAGTGATGTAGTTTGTTCGGTAAAGAAGGATAGTATGGGGTGCATTATTGAGGTAGTTGAGTATTTTAAATTTAAGAGTTGCTATGTGATAAATAAGGAATATTCCTTGACTGGAAGAAAAGGTTCAGTGAATGGAAGGGTGGGGGGAAAGGTTTGAGTTGGTATTTTAATATAGTAAGCGAGGAGGGGAGGACTAGTGAGGGGGAGGAGAGGAGGGGAAAATGATAAGTTTATATTGTTGTGAATGTTTTAAGGTACAATATAAAAAAACATTAAAGGGAGAAACTGATTTGAGAGTTGAAACAGTTGAAGTGAAATAGAAGTTAGAATAATTGAATTAAGTAGAGGCACTGATTGGAGAGGACACAATTAATTTAAAAACCCAACAGTAATAACTCTGGGAAGACATGGACCATTGTTTTAACCCCTTAACGACCAGCGGTCCCGGGGTGTGTGGTCCTTTAAGGACCAAATATGGAATTTCGGCGTGATCAGTCACGTGGGGCGGCCCACCAATGGAGGGACTAAAAGAGATCACTCCGGTCTTGGAGAGATCAAATTCAGTCCCCGGTATTACTCACCGCGCTCCTGCAGGAGCGCGGTGAGTAATAGTACGTGACGTACCAGGACCGTCACTGGTCCTTAAGTGCTGGACCAGCGTGACGGTCCGGGTACGTCACCGGACACGAAGGGGTTAATTAGCAGGAAAATCCCTATATGTTTGTTCATAAAATAGTTTACTTGTCCTTTAATTCTTAATGACAGGGTAGCGTGAGTGCCACTAGGAGCTAAAGCAATCATGTGAGCTAGTACATACCCCAATGTGCTGTGGCGGTGGTTTTGTACATTTGTACATCCCTTTATTGCGTTTAGATAGATAAATTTAACAAAATCCATATTTCAGTTATCATAAAAAGAATCAGTTTAAAAAGCTCTCCAGATAAAAGGATGATGCTTTTAGAGGTGAGAAATGCAGTCAGCTACTCATAAACAACTAATGTCCCAATAGGACTTCCTACTATTTGTTCTCTCTCCATTTTGTGTGGCCTCACACCTGGTATTTCTTTATAGCAACTTGTTAAGAGAAATTCTCTAGGAAAGTAATAAATGTCCCAAGACGGCTCACAAAATAAGACACAGCTGGGAACAAAACAGATCTGTTTGGCTGCAATATACTCTTAAGGGTTTGTTTGCATTATGGACAACATAAATGCATAATTAATGCCATATGGAGAAAGATCCACCATTCACCAAGGTCAAACAGTTTTAACCCTTTGAATGCCAGAGGGGTGTCCAATGCATTGCTTCCCAATGTGTTAGGCAAACCTCTGGCACGCAAAAGTTTAAAACTACAGAATAAAATTAAGTAAACAAGTGACATCTTGAGTGCTATTCCTGACAGAGGACCATAGCTTCACAGGTTACTTTCACACTTAGCTTGTGTGATGAGATGTCAAATCTGATACTGAAACCTTGCTGTGATTCAGACATTGTATGGAAATGGCAGAGAAAGGGGGTGTTAATTGACCAATGTTTTAGCACGGCTGATCACACCTTCAGCAAAAATGTCAAAACCATGCAATCCAATGTCTTTTCTTGGAAATGATGGATGGAGACTCATGTATTGTGAAGATGTGGAGCAATTATGGTGCAAATTTTACAACTTATACAGAATTCACATGTGCTGTATATGCGCTTTGTAGCAAGCTTTTTTTTCTCCCAGCATCCTTTGCTCTCACTATAAATCATTTATTGAAAATGCAACTGCTTGCGTTATTAGTACATTCCATTGCAATCCCATTAAAATCAGAACTAAAAATGTGACACCAGTAAAACACCCTGACTTGTCAGGACTAAGACGAACTGGAGAATTCTGGGATAAAAAAACAATAGGAGATTAATGAACATTCCATTTGATTTAAAGGGGTCTTTTAACCCTCTGAATGCTAGAGAGTTCTCCAAAGAAATGAAGCAATGCATTGGAAACCAGAGTCTAGCATTTAATCCTTTGAGTGCCAGAGGGGTGTGAATGCATTGCTTTGCAATGCGTTGCATACTGCTCTGGCACTCAAAGGGTGAAGGCCTTAAAATCCCATTGAAATCAATGGGAATTTGCATTTGTCCCCTATAGTGCCTTTGGCTGCCCCCACAGCCACTCCGGTTCTCCTTAGTCCATCAGCCTCACTAAGGATAGATTACGTCTCAGTAGACAATTAGTAAAAATAAATTAAAGGTACAGTAAAGGATGAGGGAAATTTGATTTATAACTCTAGGAAGGTACATGACAGATGTGGGAGTTGAGTTCCTATAGCTTAAAGGGATAGTAATGATCACAAAAAAAGCAGCTCCTATTGATTTTCATAGTATTTGGGCCGTGGAGACCATTGTAGTTCAAGAGTAATTGAATGATAAAGTATCCCCTTCCCCCCCTTTTACTGATGTAACACCTCAGAGGAGCAAAACTGTCCAGATAGACCTCAGAGAGGGACAATCTTCAGTGAGCATAAGGAAAGACCTGAAAAACCTGTCGGGGAAGGGGAGGGGGTAAGGGTTTTCCTTATACTCACAGTTGACCCTTGCTGTGAGGTGTCCGGTGAAGAGACCAGATTCTACATCTGAGTGCAGGTAGTTTACACTAGGTAAAAGGGGCAGAAGGGGGATACTTTATCATACAATTACTCTTGAACTACAACTCTGACAGTATTGAACTAACACTCTCCATGGCCCAAATACTATGAAGATTAATTGGAGCTGTTGTTTTTGTGACATTACTATCAATTTAAAACTCTGCCATACTATCTCTGTTCCTGCAGATCTATATGACCTGCAGGGCTGAGTGATATCAGAGCACCACTTAATGCTTCTGGGTGATTTCTATCCTATCTAGTAAACCCCATTGTTGGCAAACTGGCAGACACAGGGCTTCAATGGAGAGAATAGGAATGTTGTTCCTCTCACAGAAGCACAAGTATCACACAGCCCTGCATATCACTGATATTTGTAGGGGGGACAGAGAAAGTATGGAAGAGTGTTAAACTTTTGTAACTTGATTTCAATGTTTGCCAGGTATTGACCTACACTTATTCCACGGATACTTTACTGAATATTAACCCTTTGAGTGCCAGAGATGTATCTGAAGAATTGTGTTGCAATGCTGTACATTCCTCTCTGGCACTCACAGGGTTAAAGACAAAACAAAAGTGTGTAAAATAGACAACAAATGTAATATGTAGAATGGGAGTCAGAGACGCTCAACTAGGAACGAGCCTGCAGTACAAATTTGCAGGCTCTATAGGAATGGTGTCCTATCCAGGGTGCAATCTTTTTTAGCCCACTAGCGCCTTTCACAGAGAGGAAATATCCTAAAGCATATCGTATTGGTCCTGCCATTACAGCAGTCCGACCAGGAAATACCAGGCAATTCCTCTCTGAACAAGAGAAGCAGCCAACCTCATATACATATGCTAATTACCCTTGGGATTAGTCACCCCAAGGCTAATAAGGGGAATCCAGCATTGGACCCCTTGCTTACAGTGCTTAGAGAGATCAGCTACACCTCACTGACGAGGCCCATCAAGGCTGAAATGTAAGCAGTATGGCAAATTGTTAATTCAATGAAGGAAACTTTATGGGACATTAGAAATGTTTATGTTTTTAAGAGAGAAATGATCCCAGTAGAGGAAGCACTTGGGTTGTTTTTTGCAAAACTGTTTTCTTATGTTCTGATAGACAGAAAACATATCGGAGTGGAAGTTGCAAACCATTTTTGGAAGATAATAGAATGGAGAAATTATATTTAAACAGGCACTATTGTATGAAAAACAGACAGTAACGTTTTGTTTTGTAATGTGTATGTTTTGTTTTTTGTAAATAAAGATTTTTATGCCAAAAAAAAGTACGTCTGGGGTTGGATGCTTCTCTTGTTCAGAAAGGAATTGCCTGACATTTCATGGTTGGACTGCTGTAAGGGCAGGACCAGCATGATATGCTTTAGGATATTTCCTCTCTGTGAAAGGCACTAGTGAGCTAAAAGAGATTGCACCCTGGGTAGGACACCATTCCTATAGAACCTGCAAATTTGTATTGCAGGTTCAATCCTAGTTGAGCAATGCATCTCTGACTTTTAATATAAATAAACAAATGTAATGTCTAAACCACCTACACTATCATAACTTCAAGAGTCAGTTCAGAATAACTTATTAACAAAAAAGCCAAAATGACACAACCAATAGGGCTGTAGTCACTAATCTATAGAAGGGCTGTCCAAGTTCAATCATCAAGGGCCACCAACAGGCCAGGATGTAAGGATTTCCCTGATTATACACAGGAGAGTTAATCAGTGGCTCATTCATTTTGACTGACTCACTTGTGCTTAATCAGGGAAATCCTTACATCCTGGCCTGTTGGTGGCCCTTGATGATTGAACTTGGACAACCCTGATCTATAGAGGTGCAATTCTGGAGCAAACCAACTGTATCATAGAGGGAAAATGAAAATTTCTTAAGTCCAATTGACTTAAATCATTGCAAATTGTCATTTGTCCTCTTTGCATACCTGGAAACTTTCTTCTTTGGAGCCTCCAGAGAGGGCTCATGTGCTTAAAACTAGAGTGTCTAAATTATGTGAATCATAGCATAAAGTGGGTGTGGCTTAGTTAGGTGGGTGGGATTGAGAGGAGAAAGGGTGGAAAGATAAGAAGTGGAAGGAATAGCACTGAAAACTCACAAAAGCCAGAGAGTTCCCTGGTATGCCCTTCTCGTAGGTTTGGTTTGCTCCAGATTTGAAACTGTTATCTTGTTAAATACAGCTATAGATCTTTCTAGCAGTACCTTTATTTGTTACCATGGAGGGACTTATGAGACATAGAGCATGGCTGGAAACATGTGGCTGATTAGAGTTTTATGCACACCTGTGAACTTTGTCTTCTAGAGTCCTAGTGACAAGGCTTAACAAACGTTTCCATAAAGTGGTCAGGAAGTGGGTGGGAAGGGAGGAACAGGGTGGGAATGAGGAGAAGTGGTCGGGAAGTGGGAGGAACAGGATGGGAATGCAGAGAAGTGGGTGTGAACTTGGAGGAACAGGGTGGGAAGGAGGAGAAGTGGTCGGGAAGTGGGAGGAACAAGGTGGGAATGCAGAGAAGTGGATGTGAACTTGGCGGAACAGGGTGGGAAGGAGGAGAAGTGGTCTGGAAGTGGGAGGAACAGGGTGGGAATGCAGAGAAGTGGATGTGAACTTGGCGGAACAGGGTGGGAAGGAGGAGAAGTGGTCAGGAAGTGGGAGGAACAGGGTGGGAATGCAGAGAAGTGGGTGTGAACTTGGAGGAACAGGGTGGGAAGGAGGAGAAGTGGTCGGGAAGTGGGAGGAACAGGGTGGGAATGCAGAGAAGTGGGTGTGAACTTGGTGGAACAGGGTGGGAAGGAGGAGAAGTGGTCAGGAAGTGGGAGGAACAGGGTGTGAATGCAGAGAAGTAGACAGAGTTTCATAAGGAAACCCCCCCACCACAGGAGAATCATCCTCTGTCCCAGGAGCCCCTGTAATTAAATGCAAAAACCAGAGTCACTGGTGCAGATCCATAGAGTTCCCAGGTATGTTTCTAGGTGAACAACGGCTATAGAGCCACAAGTTACCCATCTCTGAGAAATTTATTTTCTAATTGACACTATGAAGCTGTGTTAATGTTTGTTTCCTTAACTGGAAACAATCATTGCATTTTTATAACCCTATTTACATGTAAACTCAGCCTTTAATAGCATAGTGTAGCTTTATGTTTCATAATTGTGCACTCTTTTATACAGTTCTCCTTTGATTGATGTGTTTAGCATGGCTTACTTGGTTTAATATTTTGGTGTCTCCCAGTTTGCTAACTAGAACAGTGAGGCTGATGTACTGGGAAGACTGTTGGTTCTGGGGATAACCAACTGCATAGGGGAATCATTTAAATTGCCATTCATTTAAAGGGGAGAGTTATGCCTTTGAATGCTGAAAAGGTCTCCAACAGTGGATCACAATGCATTGGAGACCTCTCTAGCATTCAAGGGGTTAAAATACCCATTTAAACCAATTTTGTGCATTTTTAAGTTATTCCCTTTGGGGCATTTGATTTACTAAAGACTTACATCTCTTTTTCTTCTTACAACATCCTTGGTAAATTTGATCTTACTACAGTGATGTAAGCAATAGATTGGCTGTGTGTTCCATGTAAACATCCATTGATGGCTAGGGACTATGGGCTAAGAACTGGGGAAAGTCCTGCCCTAAGGCATCATCAGACTGCTGTTTTAGACTAGGAATAGTTGGATTAACTGTTTGAGTGCCAGAGTTAAACAAAGCATTGCAAAGAAATGCAATGGCTACCTCTCTGGCATTCAAAAGCTTGAACTTACATGTTTATCTCAAGTAAGCTCCTTTAGGTCAAGAGAAAACAGAATAACTTAACCCTTTTAACCCTTTGAGTGCCAGAGAGCTATCCAACATGTTGAAACGGAATGGTTGGACACTTCTCTGGCATTTAAAGGGTAAAGAACCAGAGGGGTGTGCAATGCCATTTCTCTGAAATAAAGCAAGACTACTCTCACTGCTGGGACATTTTTATTTGTTAATAAGTTATTAAAGGTCAAAACTGTTTTGGGGGTTAAAATCACTTTTTAACTCAATGTGAGCCTCCCACTCCTGTGGTTCAGTTGGTTTGCTCCAGAACTGTACCTGGTTTAGCTTTTTGCATATGTCCCTGAGGGCCATATGCATTAAAGAAATGATGAGCAATTCTAACGCAAACCATCTGTACCATTGGGGGCTAATACAAATTGCCAACATTAGCATTGATTTAAATGGGTCTTGTAATCCCTGGAAGGCCAGTGGTCTTCAGCTCACTGATACCTCTGTATCCTTCAGGGGGTTGTAGTCCATTTAAACCAATAGGGATATTTATGTGTCACCAGTAGGCCAGTCAGACTCCCCCAGAATTGCTTCTTCTTTGTGCATAAGTCTCTTAGAGAAGACAAGAAAATCCAGAGTAAACCAACTGCACCCTTAAAATAAGTTTGCCCTTGATAATCTAAGTGGAAGTCATTCACAGGAATACAAATATTAGATATAAAAATATTTTGGTGTTTGAACAGATTGCACTCCTGTCTACAATATAATAGTTATGAATTCAAATAATTCTAAAATCTTTTATCTTATATACCATGTATCATGTGTCCATGTGCATGATATAAATAATTATGTCTATCATTCAATAACAACAGATGTATATAAATAAATACTCTTCAGCATTCCAATAACAAATATAAAAGATTATATACTGGTATACTCGTTAGTCACATCAAATCCACTTTAAAGACAAGATGTCACACATGGATCCCAAATGTTACTTCAGTATATACAGTGTAACGGACCCCTAGGCCATTACATGGAGGCCTTCTCAGCCCTAGCTACCAAGACCAGAAAAAGACTGAATTTTCACTGTGAAAGGGACTGCTGCAGGTCTAGGGGAAAGTCTGCCTCTCTGTTTACAAGTAGGCTGGCCGCTGATTGGCCAGCACCATAAATGATAAGTTTAAAGGTCCCCCATAGACTTTGTGTGGGAGAAAGTAGGCAGCCTTCTGTTTGGCCGCCTATAGTATTGAACAGAGTAGGCAGCTTCCTGATTGGTCACCTACTCTCTCATGTTGAAAAGTAATTATGTTAGACCCGGGTAATTCCATCTCCTAAGGTGAACAATTGCCCGGGTCCTGATTGATTGTTTGTCACTTGCCCCTCCAATTCCTATTGGTTAGGAACTGGAGCAGCAAGATTGAATTAGGGAATGTGCCTTTTCTGTGTACAGTCCCCTGGTTGCCATTGTCCCTATGTTTCTGTACCTATTGTCCACTTTGTGTATTGCAGCCCCTCCACCAACAGTCCATTGTACCCATTGTTTACAGTCCCATTATGTATTGTGTTACTATTGTTGAATATTTCCCAAAAACTGTATAAAAAGAGCTGAATTTTACAATAGAGTTTAGAAGTCGTTTTGGACTTGAACTGTGTCCTGTGTCTTCATTCCTGGATGGCTTAAAGGGTCCGCTTTGACCCCATTCAGGAGACCAGCATTCTAGTTGACAGCTTTCCAGTGATCCAGCATTTCCAGTGTTCCAGCTTTCTGCATTCCAGCCAGCTACTGTGACCCAGCCTTTTGTGGTACAGCTACCAGCCTGCTTCATCCAGCTACCCATCTTGTAGCTGACAACAGGAGACCAGCATTTTTCATTGGATTATCCAGCTACAAAGTTCCAGTCAGCTATCCTGCTTCACCGGCCAGGCTACCAATTTATAGCCACATCCAGGAGGGAGAAGCCCAGCATGACGGCAATGTGTATATATATTCTATATCTCAATCAATGAATCCATGAATCTCAAACTCATATCCTCTCCATAAATGAATAGAAAGGTATATAAAAGAAGTAAGGGGCGGCAGTAAGGAGGAGTTACTGCTCCCACTTGGTGATTCAATGGGGTGGGATCTTCACAGGTGTTGCAGGGGGTGAAGGCCCCTGCTCTCCTGTGAAAATCACTGCTGGGAGTTGGCCCGCCCCCCATTATCCAGGCCACCCACCACTATCAAACTCAGGAAAAAAAAATGGTTGCCACCGTACACCATCCTAATACACACATGCCCCACTCACAGATGACACACACACACATGCCCCACTCACACATGACACACACCTCATTACACTATATTCCTCCTCCTCAGTCCGTAGGCCAAGCTGCAACCTCTCTGCCTCAACACTTCAGCTTTTCGTTACCTTTCTATGCTTTGTATCCAGCTCACTACTGATGTCTTGCTCTCCTGCCAGCTAGTGCACAGAGGCCTCCCAGCACATCTTTCACTATAAGCACCGTTGGGGGGTGTGCCCGTATTACACACCACTGTGGTCTATAAGAGGTTAAGGCGGACAGAAGTCTTTCTGCGTTAAATGTCTTATATGCAGTCATAATTCCAGGGATGGGGAAGGGGTGGGTAGTCGGGAGTGCTTCTGTGAAACAGGCTGCTGGGAGGAGGATCATGGCTGCAGCACTATCTCACACTTGGACTGGTCACCTAACTATCTACCACCGACTATAACCCCTTCATTGCCACAGAGGTTTTCAATGCATTGTTTTTCAATGCATTGTTTTCCAATGCGTTGCACACCCCTCTGCCACTGAAAAGGTTAATCCTGCAAAGAAAGGAGCATAAGCTGCCAAATACCGAACTCCGCTAAGAGGGATCCTGACTATCATACTACACAGCTCAAAGCAAAGCACAGTGAAAGGCAGCTCATGAAATAATTCCTCCAATACTTATTTCTGTCTTTCTGCAGTGAAAGGAGGCTCATGAAATCATTCCTCAAATACCTATTGATGAAAACTTGAAAGAATCTATATGAGACCATAGCGCTTTCATGAATTGTTTCTTCTTTTCATCTATAACTATTCCGGACATGATTCCATGAGCTGCCTTTCACTGGCCTTTGCTCTGCGCTGTGTACTATGATAGTCAGAATCCTTCTTAGCGGAGTTCACTATTTGCCAGGTTATGCTTCGTTCTTTGCATTATTATCACTTTCTGTACCAGAGGGGTGCACAATGCATTGATTTGTAATGCCTTGCGTACCCCTCTCACACTGAAAGGGTTAACTCATGGCCACCGACTATCAATACAGTTGTACTAAACCAACAACTACACAGCTACATGTTGCCTGCATCTTCTGTAATCTCCATCATGTCTCTCTCGCTCTCTCCCCCCTTCTCCATCATGTCTCTCTCGCTCTCTCTCCCCCTTCTCCATCATGTCTTTCTCTCGCTCTCTCTCCTCCTTCTCCATCATGTCTCTCTCGCTCTCTCTCCTCCTTCTCCATCATGTCTTTCTCTCGCTCTCTCTCCTCCTTCTCCATCATGTCTCTCTCTCGCTGTCTCTCCCCCTTCTCCATCATGTCTCTCTCTCTCTCTCCCCCTTCTCCATCATGTCTCTCTCCTCCTTCTCCATCATGTCTCTCTCTCTCCCCCTTCTCCATCATGTCTCTCCCCCTTCTCCATCATGTCTCTCTCACTCTCTCTCCCCCTTCTCCATCATGTCTCTTTTACTCTCTCACCTCCTTCTCCATCATGTCTCTCTCTCTCTCTCCCCTTCTCCATCATGTCTCTCTCCTCCTTCTCCATCATGTCTCTCTCGTGCTCTCTCCTCCTTCTCCATCATGTCTCTCCCGCTCTCTCTCCTCCTTCTTCATCATGTCTCTCTCGCTCTCTCTCTCTCCCCTTCTCCATCATGTCTCTCTCCTCCTTCTCCATCATGTCTCTCCCACACTCCTCCTTCTCCATCATGTCTCTCTCGCTCTCTCTCCATCATGTCTCTCTCGCGCTCTCTCCTCCTTCTCCATCATGTCTCTCTCACTCTCTCTCCTCCTTCTCCATCATGTCTCACTCGCGCTCTCTCCTCCTTCTCCATCATGTCTCTCTCGCGCTTTCTCCTCCTTCTCCATCATGTCTCTCTCGCTCTCTCTCTCCTCCTTCTCCATCATGTCTCTCTTGCGCTGTCTCCTCCTTCTCCATCATGTTTCTCTCGCACTCTCTCCTCCTTCTCCATCATGTCTCTCTTGCTCTCTCTCTCCCTTTCTCCATCATGTCTCGCTCTCCCCTTTCTCCATCATGTGTCTCCCTTCTACGGCTCTGTCCCTCTCCCTATCCCCCTTATTCAGCATGTGTGTCTCTCTCCCCCTTCTTCAAAATGTGTGTACACTTAACCCTTTCAGTGCCAGCAGTGTCCGCAACGCATCGGTTTGCAATGGTTGCGTACCCCTGTGGCACTGAAAGGGTTAACCCCCTGCTGCAAACATACCCAAACCATGAAGCAGTCAAACGACTTAATCCCCACGGGCAATGCTGTGCCCCTTTTGCTAGTATATATATATATATATATATATATATATATATATATATATCGGATAGGATATGGATTGAGGATACTAATGGCCCTAAACTAAACTTTTCTACTCTAACCTAACAAAATCCCACATAAATGTGTGTATGTATTAAAACATTTTGATTATAATTCGACAATGAGCATATATGTAAAACGATCGATCATAACAATCTGTAGTAGTAATCCAGTCATATATTCAGTAGTCATTCACAACATGCCAATGATCCAAAGAAATGAATTCATTATCCAGTCAGTATATGCCTTTTTCATAATATGGGTACAAGTGGTAATGGTAATGGTTGGACAATAGATTAACCACTTCGGATTACTGACATATTTCTGAACATTTTTTGCATTTCCACTTGGCTAATGAATTCATTTCTTTGGGATCCATGTGTGGCATCTTGTCTTTATACTGGATTTGATGTGACTAACAAGTATTCCAGCATATAATATTTTATATTTGTTAATGGAATGCGAAGAGTGTGTTATATCATGCACATGAATGAATGATGCATGGTATATACGTTTATTACAGGATAAAAGATTTTAGAATTATTTGAATTTGTACCTATTTTTTTTTATCTGAACTTATATTGTATATTGTTCAAACACTACAATATTATTATATTTAATATTCGTATTCCTCTGCATGACATCCTAATTAGCTTCTGAAGCACTGACTTATTTATATTTGGTTATTTTTTAGACTTGATAAAGTAAAGGTCTTATTCTGGCAGCTGAAATAGCTATATTTCTTACTGTATTCTGATATTACTGCTACCATTTTTAAATAGTTAGAAATACAACTGATCATTGATTAAATGCGTTGGAAACCTCTCTAGCATTGAAGGGGTTAAAAGTCAAATTCAGGGCAAATTAACTTTGAAGATTTGTTATGTCCCCACTTTGGTTCAGATGGTTTGCTCTAGAATTGTTCCCCTTTTCTATAAAGGTGATGTTTTCATCCAACTACAGTGGTGTGGTTCTTTAAAGGAGTAAACCAACTGCAAGATAGGGGACAAATAAAGCACTGCCAGATATCCTTTGATTTACATAGATACAAGAGATAGAAGGAGGGAGCTTCAATGTAACAAGTGTGTCTGAATCAGACAGAAAATGGATACTCGCAAATATAGTGGGCCTGTGAGGAATGCTGCATTCACTGGCTATTGCGCATCAGGACAGAGGTTTGAGCTCTTAGTAAATATCCAAGAGACAATCTGTTGCAGAAAAGGGAGAAAATTGACTATAAAAATGTATAAAACATATGAAACACATGTATCATTTTAACCCCTTAAGGACCCTTGACTAGGGTTGCCACCCAGTCGGTATTTTACTGGCAGGCCAGTAAAAAATTGGCTTCTGTCCAATGTTAAGTCTATGGAGAGAATGCCATGGCTGGTATTTTTTTTAACTCCTTAGTGACCGGCCGCGCATGCACGTGACCGGCACTTAACTCCCGCCGAACATTTTTTCCCATTTGTTTCAATTACTTCCGGGACGTACATGTACGTCCTCGCACAGTATGGGGTTAAGAAAAGGTGTCAACCCTACCCTTGACGGCTTGGCACATCATGGGTCGGCGAGCCATAAGGACCCATGACGTGCCAGGGCCATCATGGAATTCAGGGCTCCCCGCGTGGCTGCACACCATTCGGGGAGCCCTGAATCGGATTCTGAAAGAAAAAAAAATGGTCTGTGTTCCTTAAGTGCCAGCCAGGTGCGCAATCAGCTGGTCCTTAAAGGGATATTAAAGTCTGTTGTTATGAAAAGCTAATATTGTATCTATTGCAATAATAAACTAACTGATATAAGTTCCATCTCTCAAACCTGTATGGTTTGAGAGATATACAAAGATAATGTTCCCCCCTCCCTGTCCTTTCTCTGACGTGATCTGTAAAGCTGTCAGCAGGAGATTCTGGTCCCAGGATCAGAAGGAGACTCTTCAGAAGAGCCGAAATAGCACAATCGTGAAACATATACTTAATTGGAATGGTCTACAAAGTGTGGCTGGTTTGCATGGAGGGGGGAACTTTATCTTCACGATTGTGCTATTTCGGCTCTGCTGAAGAGCCTCCTTCTGATCCTGGGACCAGAATCTCCTGCTGACAGCTATACAGATCACGTCAGAGAAAGGACAGGGAGGAGGGAATATTATCTTTGCATATCTCTCAAACCATAAAGGTTTGAGAGATGAAACTTATATTGGTTAGTTTATTATTGTAATAGCTTCAATATTAGCTTTTCATAACAACAGACTTTACTATCAGTTTAAGGGGTTAATATAAAAAAGTCTGAAAACTAACATGTTTCAACATCTTTTCTTCATGGTTACAGACTCAGTTCCTTCTGGACAACATGTTTTTTGTGCTTCCTTCTGATTTAAATGGGTCTTTTAACCATCGCAATGCTAGAGAGGTCTGTAATGCATTGTGAAGTAATATGTTGGACACCTCTCTAACGTTCAAAGGGTTAAAAGCCTCATGAAATCAATGAGTAGCTTTAGTTCATTCAACTACTATGGTGTCTTTGGTTTACTACAGAGTTACACTTCTTTAACATGATAAATAAAGCCCAAAGGATGACCAAATCTGGGGCAAACCAACTGCACAGTAGGGGACAACTAAACCTTCCCAGGGATTTATCTGAGGCTTTTAACCCCTTGATTGCTAGAGTGGTCGTCAACACATTGCAAAACAATGCACTGGAGACCTCTATAGGATTCAAAGCATTAAAATCCCCATTTAAATAAGTGTGAGTTTTCAGGGTATTTTTTTGTCCACTTTGTTGCTGTTAGTTTGCTCCAGAATTGCTCTTAATTTATTTTGTGAGTAAGGCATTAGTCTCCAAATTGGTACCATTTTACAAGAAAAGTCCTGCTTGTTGTATGTTTAGTCAATCAGTGATATATATATATATATATATATATATGTATGCTAGTGTAATAGCCCGTTTACCCGGGCCAAAGTGCGTGATAAAAGATTTATGTTTGTCCGATGCAGTCTTGCGCAGTAGAGACTGCCGTTCAAGAAGTCTATACTGAGCATGACTGCTTCTGTGCGATCTATGCATTTGGGAAGTCTATGCTGCGCATGACTGCTTCTGTGCGTTCTATGCATTCAGGCAGCATCTACTGCGCACGACTGCTTCTGTGCATTCTGTGTGTTCGGGCAGTCTGTACTGCGCATGACTGCATCGGACAAACATACATGTGACCTTTTTTATTATTATATGATGATATATATATATATATATATATATATATATATATATATATATAGTAACATGTTAACCCTTTGATTGCTCTGGCATTCAAAGGGTTAAAAACAACGTACTGCAGCATCTCTGTGTTAGAGTAAGCAGTGAATTATTGTCTAGAATCTTCTTTATGATGAACCATAAAGGGTAATATGCCAACGATTTCAGGATCAGCTGCTTCTGAAAGGTCACCAGGTATGCATATAATGGTCTGTTACCCTGATGGTTACACATTTATGGGTTGTCCTGGTGATCTCATGTAACACTCTGCTATTCCCTTGCAATAGTGAATTGTCCTATTGGTCACATCTAATACTGAAAGAGGAGCACTGGTTGGGGGACACCCCTCAGACTTCACTTGCAGTGATTGTCTCTCTTGCTCAGTCAGTAACAAGCATACCCCTTTCAATCAATGATGCTGATGAAAACTTCATTCCGCAGGACAGCACAAGAATCAGTGCAACCCTACAGTGTGTGTGCGTGTGTATTATAAGCATCTTTGATTTAAAGTGATAAATAGTCACCCTTTAAATGTTAAAGGAACACTGACTGTGTAAAACTGTGTACCCTGTACCCAATTTTTTTTATTCTATGGTGACCTTGCTAGCTTTAATGGGGTTGAATGTCCTATTTAAATCAATGGTACCTTTTATTTGTCTTTTGTATTGGAGATGTTTTACCTCAGAATTGCACCAAATAAGTCAACCAAAATAACATACAAAAACCAAACTTTTCAGCATTTATTATGCGCTTCATTGTTTAACCCTTTGAGTGCCAGAGGGGTAAGGAATGCATTGCAGAAGCAATGCATTCTGTACCCTCTGGCACTCAAATGGTAACACCATAGATGATAGAGAGGTATCCAACGGCACAATGCACTGGAGACATAGCTAGCATCAAAGGGGTTAATCTATTTTCTTGCGCTAAAAGCAGTGCACTTTGAACCGATTCAGAAGACCTGTACTTTTTTTAGCCTAGACACTTTAACTGGAAAAAATATTCCTGCAGCTGCTTAGAGGCCAAATGATTTGCATAGTCTGGTTATACCCCAAACCACCTCTAATATCCTGCACATTCACAGCTGTGTGTTATTGACTATAAAGCAACATTTTAGTGGCATAATTGTGACTTCAAAGTGGGAGACTCAATTTAATGAGAAACCGGAGCTGAGATGTGAGCGGAATATGAAAGTGTTAGACATGCACCTGAACACAAATGTCTGAATACATCTCCTTTTCCCTGCAATTTCTCACATCTCCGACTTCCTTTAAATAAAATTAAGCCTTGCACCGAATGCAAACATGAAAAACTCTTTTAACCAACTGAATGCTGGAGAGGACTCCAACACATTGAGAAGCAATGAATTGGCAACCGCTTTAACCCCTTATGAACTGTCCACACCACCGCATGGCTGGCATTTATGAACTGAGCATTTTTTTTTCCAGGAATCGATGCGGGGCTGCACGCCATTCGGGGGAGCCCTGAATTCCATGACAAATTCCATGACGTGCGAGGACCGTCATGGATCCTTATGGCAAGTTCACCCCCATGACAGTTCTGGTATGTCATGGGTCTTTAAGGGGTTAAAAGAAAACTATTTGATAAAATGTTTCATCTTTACCTGTATAACTCTAGAATTGAATAAAATGGTGTAGTAAACTGTTCATCTTTTTATTACCCTTTCAGTGCCAGAAGGGTGTCCAACACAACTATACAACTGTCAATGTGAACAGTCTGCACAATGGCCCCCTAGACCTCCATGCAGATCGGCTCTGCTGCATCTTCGCTGCTTTCTGCAGGGAATGGAGTACAGATGCAGCATATGGGCCCTGACACAGTGGTGATAGTCACCTGTTTGAACAGCTCTATAAGAAGCAAGCAATTTACTAACACTGTGTTAATCCTTTGAGTGCCAGCGGGTGCGCAACACATTGCAAAGCAATGCGGTGTACCCCTCTGGCACTCAAAGAGTTAAAGCCTCCCATGCAAATCCATTCTTGTCCTGACTTTTCCAAAAGCTGAAGTTGCCAGTAGTAGCCTCTTTCATACTAGCTGTGCATGTGGGAGTGACATCAGAGCAGCCAACAGAAACCATCAGCAGCCTCTTGAGAGAACACAGCACGGACTCTGGAGAGGCACGGAACAAGGTGGACCTATCCACTGAGGGCTGCAAGCAGGGCTGGATTTGTCAATAGACAGACAAGGCACTTGCCTAGGGCGCCCGATTTTCAGGGGCGCCTGGCAATGGCCCTTTCCCGCCCACTTTTTTAATGTGATGGTAATCATGGCATAATAATAATGCTGTGCTCGCTCGCATATGCATCATGCAATAAATTTTCAGAAGTAGGAACTGTTCCTTCCGGTTGGCTTGTAGTATGTGTGTGCCGCCCCATATGACCCACTGCTGCGCCTGTGTGCCACTGCCTACACTTTTCATTGCTCACCGCTCGGTCGGATGGGACCTCCTGCAACGTCATCACTTTAGGACGCACGTATTCAAATGCAGCCACTCACTTCAGCATAGCTTGTGTGGCTGCATAAAAAACACAGGAAACAGCCTATTCCATTAGATGAGCGTAGCTGGCGGGACCGTGTTTCAGCAGAGGCGCAATACAGAGATAGCAGGCCACAAGTTATTGACGGGCGGAGCGGAGGCGTGTATTGTAATGTGGTGACATTAATTTTATTAATGTCAAACTCATTTATTCCAAATGTGATTTTTTTAATTGATTTTTTATCTTGAGCAATATTGTTGGCTTAAACAATCATATACCAAAAAAACACATCTCCAATAAAGGGGAAAAAAGAATTACCCTTAAATTGCACTCCTGAAAAGACTCCAGATGGCCTAATAGTAGTTATGATCAAAGCAGAGAAAATGGCTTGTTATTACTAAAAAAATAATCTTTATTGGGTACTAATTAAAAAAATTTAACTTTTAGTGCAAAACGTTTGAAAGTACACAACACCTATATGAATCCTCTAAGGTTTGTAAATACAGGAATTAGCTCTCATTATTTGGTCTCTCACATTTTGATACATTTTATGTCTTAACCACTTGATTGTTGGTTTTGCATTAAAAATTACAATATTTTAATTAGTACCCAATAAGGATTTTTTTTAGTAATAACAAGCCATTTTCTCCATGCTTTTGTCATAAATACTATTAGACCATCTGGGGTGTTTTCAGGAGTGCAATTTAAGGGTAATTCTTTTTCCCCCTTTCTTGTGGATGTGTTTTTTTTTGTATACAATTTCAGTTACACATGCACTCTTTTTGCCTGGTTAAGATTTGAGCCTTAATTCCCCATATTTGCCCAGACAGTGTAATCTAGATATTTCCTTTTAAACAATATTGTGAACAGTAAATTGAGGACCACATACAGACATACTACTACTGTATGGAAATCCTTGTTCTAGGGCTTTATGAACCCAGAGTATAAAACAAACATCAGGAAATGTAGTTGGTATTTAGTTTCAGAGACTATAATGTGCCTAATTACTAATTTTAATAGCCTTAAATAAAGATGTAAAGAAAATAAACTTTCACTTTTATTTTATTTGATAGAAAATGTATGTTTAAATAGGATAACACTGATGTTCATGGGTGTGATTGTACAGTCAGACGGAACATATGCCAGTAATGCTACTTTACAGTGAATTTTGATTGTACAGACAACACACACCATACACTGCCGGAAGACTGTATAGTGGACACAAGTACACCACATGACAATACAGGTGGTTGTATACAGGGATTAAATATGAATGGTATCCTCATGGGCTATAATGATGACAATACCATTCACATTTAATTCCTCTATACAACCACCTGTATTGTCATGTGGTGTACTTGTGTCCGCTATACAAACTTCTGGCAGTGTATGGTGTGTGTTGTCTGTATAATCAAAATACATTGTAATGTGGCATTACTGGCATATGGTCCCTCTGTACAATCACACTGTTGTGTAATGCGTTATATGTGCCTTTTGCTCTGTCCAATCACTGACAGTATAATGAGGTGTTGGTGTATGTGTCCTCTGTGTATAATCACCTGCCCTGCAGTATAATTTGTTGTATGTGTCATCTGTACACTCTCTTGCAGTGAAATGTAGTGTTTGTGTACTGTATCTCCTCTGTCAGTCACGTGCAGTGAATATAATGGACAGATCCTCTTTTCATGCAAAAAACAAAAAAATCTTTTGGGTGAGATTTCCTAAAATGTAGTGGTGTGGAAATAGGATTCTGATTTATTTATGCAAAAATGTTAATAAAGATAATTTATGCTGTCTGTATATATGCTGTGTGTGTGTGTGTATATATTATATATATTATATACACACATACACACATCTACATACCATATAACATTTTCCTGTACTTCTGGGAAAATTGCCACAGTACTGTGAATAATAAAAAAAATAAAATAAAAAATAAATCTAAAAATGGGTGTGGCCACAAGAGGGTGTGGTTAATGGATGGGTGTGGCTAAGTGAGAGGGTAGGTTGGAGGGTGTGGCAAAGGCGGGGCTAGGGGCACCAGAGGGTGTTGTGCCTAGGGGTGCCTGAGATGTAAATCCGGCCCTGGCTGCAAGTTTATAATACTGCTGTAGCCAGAGGAAAGAGTAGCAGTGATTAACTAGTAAAAGTCTGAGTTTTAAAGAAACAGTAACATTGCTTAATGCCAAACATACATTTTACTTAATATGGACAGAAATTATAATGACAATTATGATTCAATCCTGCATGGACTGGTTCTCCAAAATGAATTCTTAATTAGTACTGGATGTCATATTTACAGAGATGTACATGCCTTTTTGTAACTGGACTCAAGGACTTCAAACTCCTCCCATTAAAGTAATTATTTGTTCATAAAGAGCCTGCAGTGGGAGGAGTGCAAATCCCATAGACATGCCATTCTAGGGTGACCAGACCTCACCTTTAACAGGGGACACATATGAAAAATTCATACTATTTGACACACACACACACACACACACACACACACACACACACACACACACACACACACACACACACACACCCCCCCCCTACACTGGAAATTGCTCCAGAGGGCTTTTTTGTTGCCTTCCTCTGGATCAACAGGAGTGTTATTGGCATGGGCTGGACTTGATGGACGCATGTCTTTTTTCGGCCTTATCTTATCTACTATACTGCATGGCTACTTTGATTTCAGTGCAGTCCTGAAATATGTCTATTTCCTATGTGTCCCTGGTTAAAGGTGAGGTCTGGTCAGCCTATGCTATTCAGTACTAACCAAAGATTCATTCTGGGGAATCAATACCCGCAGAATTGATTGCTAGTGATTTTCTGTCAAAATGAAGGTACATGTGTTATTAGGAGCTGTTAACACTTTTTCAACATATATTTTTCCTACAGTAATTGCCCATTAAAGGAGCAGTGAACATTTATGAAAACAAATGTCATAGGGCTTTTTTGCTGGGTAACACAAGCGACATGGCTACAGGGAAACATTTCATTCACAAGTTATATTGCAACTCTAACAATTTTTTTTTTTTAAATTAACCTCTTAACGACTGCCCAGTCGGGCAGTGGGTGACTGTTAAGGACCACACACATTTTTTTCTCATTGTGATGAATTCTGGGATAGGAGAGTGGCACGCAGCCTGGCTACCATCCCAGAATTCTATGACATGCCAGGACCTTCAAAGACTGTACCAGCATAATGATCCTTGCACTTCACAATACACTAAGGGGTTAATCAACTAATATCCAAAAGGCACTATGAGAAAGCTTGAGTTACTGACTATAGCTCTTCATAGTAAGTGAATAGAACAGCAAAACCTGGTCACCAGCATCGGAAATTGCAGTTTAACCCTTTGAGTGCAAGAGCAGCATGCAACACAATGACATTGGTTACTTTAACAAAACCACTTGTTGACATGTAAACACACTCATATGGACTTGCAGACACCCATGGTGGCCACACAGTGACATCACAAACACAAATTCACCCACAGGGTGTGAAGCAGGAAGAGAAGAAGGTAGGAGACGAGAGGGAGAAAGAGAAAAGGTAGGGCGAGGTGTGAAATATAATTAACTAGTTGAAAAGCCCGTTTACACGGGCCACAGTGCCACCGCTGTGGTCATGCGCAGTAGAGAATGCCCGTGCTGTGGATGATACGTAGCAGGGCACTCCGAATTCAGACCGGAGTCCTCTCTGTGCACTCTCCTGGGAAGGATTGGTCCCAGGAATGTGCACAAAGAGGACTTCGGTCTGAATTCGGAGTGCCCAGCTCCGTATCAGCTGTGGCACAGGCAGTCTCTATTGCGCATGACTGCAGCATGTGCAGCCGTCTCTACTGAGCATGACAGCTTCTGACAAACATCCTTAGCGAATTACTATATAGGATGGTGTCAACTGGGAAAAAGAGGGTGGGATGGGAGAAATGAGAGTCAGTGATAGTTAGCGGCACTTCTAATTTATGTTTAACCCTAACCTGTCCGGAATGCAAATATTGTATTTTGCACTTAACCCTTATGTATTCTGTATGTTCCACTTAGTCACTCTAGATTGTAAGCTCTAGAGCAAGAATCCAACTCCTACTGTTTCATTCTGTTTAGCACAGATAAGTAAATGACAGACCAGCAACACTGCAGCTCCTAACTATAAACAGGTGATAATATCATAGAAAAGTAAGATCAGATGATAACTATTTATCAGGGGATAATGTGAGAAAACAGGCCTGACTTCACAACTGCTTAAGATTTAATATTACAACCTGAAAATCAGTTATTAGATAACACGTAATATTATCACTTCATCTGTGTTAATAAGAGATGGCATCTTGTTAACTACTTATTCACTGATATCACAACAGAGATAATATTGATTAAAAATGTTTTTTCTCAATGTATTAAAGAGTGTGACTGATTTTAATAACACTCTTTAATACTTACTAGTTTCAGAGTTATTTCATTTTTATAAACCCCTCTTCCCTTCTCTGACATTAGCTTTTCTATCTAGTTGGGGTAATGGATGAGACGATTGAGTGATTGCCATGACAAGCCGCCCGGTGGATCACTCACATATAGACATTCTGTGTGAGTAGTTTTATTATCTCCTGTGAACATACTGAGCTTTAGTGAGTGTGTGCGAGTGATCTGCCTGGCTGGTTGCCACAGCAAGCAGTCAGCTGACCATCTTGGCTGTTCTCAGTAGAACAGTGTAACTTCAAGAAAAGAGTAGTAAGGGGGTGTTTTAAAAACTCAGTAACTCTGAAACTAGTGAGTAATAAAGTGTGTGACTGACATCAGTTAAAGTGATAGTAATGTTTCACAAAAACAGCAGCCCCTATTAACCTTCATAGTATTTGAGCCATAGAGAGTATTATTTCATTACTTTGAGCATTGTAGTTCAAGAGTAATTGAATGATAAAGTTTCCCCTTCCCGCCCCTTTTTGCCTAGTATAAGCCCCCAATCCCCAGATGTGGAATCCAGTCCATAGACCAGACAGCTCACATCAAGGGTCAATATTCTTACTGTGAGAACAATGAAATCCCTGCCCCCCTTGACAGGTTTTTCAGCTTTTTCCCTTATCTTAATTGAAGATTGTCCCTCTCTGCAGTCTAACTGGACACTCCATGCTGCTCTAAGATAAGCAGTGTTACATCACTAGAAGGGGAGGGAGGAGGATACTTTATCATTCAATTGCTCTTGAACTACAACTCTGACAGAATTGAAATAACACTCTCCGAGGCCCAAACACTATGAAGATTAATTAGAGCTGCTTTTATTATGAAACATTACTATACCTTTAACTTTTTAATACTTTACACTGCAAAACTACAAAATCAAGTACTTCTATCCTTTAGCCACTTGTAGCAGGTGTGAGCACCTACAGCCCTCTAGCTGTTGGACTCCAGCTCTCATCATCCTCTGCAAGCTGTAGATCAACTGACAATGATGAGAGTTCCAGTCCAACAGCAGCTGTGGTAGGGGTGAATAGAAAGGTAGCACTTCATACTATTCATAGCAGAGAAAGAGTGCCAAAAAATGTACAGAGTCACTGATAAAAGATATTGGGGATAAAAGGTCACCGAAAAAAAGGTAAAGAGTCACTGTTTCCATGTTTTTTTTGTATTCTTGCATTTTCAGTTTCATGAGTTGTGCACACCTCTGGCACTCAAGGGTTAACAAACTATCCTCACGTCACCTTTTAGTAAGTGCTACGGTCTGCCTGCTTGCAGTCATTGAAGCATAGGCAAGTGTTTAAAGCTGTGACATTGGTACAGTGTATTATAGATCTTGGATTCTGTTCTGCCATTTGTGGGAAAGATTTGAACTTCCTCTGTGAGCTGTGTGTTTTCACAAGATCATGTGGGACTCTCTATTTGAGTAGTTTATGGTTAATGACAGCAAAAATTGCTTTAATTGGTAAGTCTTCTTTTTGCATCTCTCTTGGTGAGACTTCGGGGTCAGTATATGAGTATGTAGTGGAGTTAGGATTGGCACTATATTTTAGGACTGTATCCCTGCCATTGTTCAAGCAGCAGATGGTAAATTATTTTCCCTGGAGTGTCTTACTTCTTGGTAAGAAGTCTGTACCCTTCTGTGCAAGACAAAAATGTGGAGCTGCCTTCTTTGCCAACCCTGGGGGTTATTCACTAAGGCGTGATAAAGAGGAGATAAAGCGGAGATAACTTCTCCAGTGACATCACTTCTCCAATTCCTATGTTATTCTATAGAGCCAATTCACTAACATTTCTTAAGTTTTGTCGATCTTAGTGCATTGGCTCCATAGAATAACACAAGACTTAAATAAGAGATATCGGTGGAGAAGTTATCGCCGCTTTATCACGCCTTAGTGAATAACCCCTCCTGTGTATCAAGCTGTTCACCTATGTTTGAAATTCCCATGACATATCAAAAATTTCATAGGATAACCTAGGATGTGAGTCTCTCAAACACTGAGTACTCCTTTTAGTAAATCCTGCAAATTTAAAAGAGCTTCAGACCCTTTAGAAATATCTCCTTACGTTGTATATAGTGTAGGGACTAACAGTGAATTTGTAAACAGGTATATATAACTGGTATTTATTCTGAACAATGGACACCCCTCTAGCACTCAAAGAGTTAAGTCTTAAAGATTCAGTACAATTTTATTACTTAAAAAAATCAGTTATTGTAAGCGTTTTCATGCCAAATGAAATAGGAGTACTCCTACTGATAGCAGTTGCTTGATTCAACAGTTATTGCAGTTCAAACTGTTACTGTCCCATCCTATGGAGAACTGTGGTCTGAAACTCACCTGTCCCATATACTGTAATACAAAAAATGTCTGTACACCAGGGGGGATATGCTAAAGTTCAATGATATGGCAATGTGTATCTGGTGATGTGTGGTGAGCACATAGACTTGGTGATGAAGACATACTGCCATGTGCACTAAAATTAGTGATGCAAGCGGAAGGGGAAATTTCCCCCATTATCATACAGGATGGTTGGACTGCTGGTGATAGGGTAGGGATGCACCCCTTTACACATCTCCAGCTATTGGACAACCTGGAAGTCTGAGTGCATTAATTCTGCTTCCCCACTGGCTCTCTGGTGGAGCAGAGAGGATGTATGCTTTGCGTACCCCTCTGGCACTCAAAAGGTTAAATGGTTTAATGTCCAATACAACTTTATTCTTGTTTTGTAGAGTTTAAAAAAAATAAATTATGTATCCCATCTCTCAAACCTTTACGAGTTGAGAGATATTCGAGAGAAATCCCCCACTCTCCTTCTCCTGATGTCAGCGCTCTACTGACAGCAGGAGATCCCGGTCCCGGGACCAGCCAGCGGCTCTTCAGCAGAGCCGAACTAGCAATCTTTAAAAATAATTACTTAATTTGAATGGTCTACAAAGTGTGTGTTTACTTTGTAGACCGTTCCAGTGAAGTAGTTCTTTTTAAAGATTGCTATTGCAGCTCTGCTGAAGAGCCTCCTCAAGTCGGCCAACACAGATCTCCTTCTGTCAGCTTTACAGCTGACCTCAGGAGAGAGGAAACTTTAGCGGCAAATATCTCTCAAACTGGAAAGGTTTGAGAGATGGAATTTGTACCACATAATTTATTTTTTTTTAATCTACAAAACAAGACAGCATTTTTATTTGATGTTACTGTTACTTTAAAGCTAACGGGAACCACTAGAACAAAAATGTGATAACTACGGGCTTTATGTATAAAAGAAAAAGTGGGGCACACCAACTGCTCCACAAGGGACAAAGAAACATTCCCAAAATTCCCATTGATTTAAATGAGTCTTTTAACCCCTTGAATGCTAGAGTGGTTTCCAACACATTGCCATACCTGGGAACACTTTGCATCAATTTTCAGAATGAGTTACTGGGTCTCCAGGGAGAGAGGCTTGTTTTCCAGCTTTGTATGTAATCTGCCACTTTAACCCTTTGAGTGCCAGAGGGATCCTCAGCTCATTGGAAAGCAACGTGTTGCATACCCCTCTGGCACTGAAAGGGTTAATCATCTGTTTTGCTCACTCCTACCCTAATCCTCCTACTTCCCTACCCGTTTAATTATAATCCCACCTTCCAGCCCTCCAACTGTGTCACACTGATTTAGCCACACCCACATTATGAAGCGAGTAACATCATTTGGACACTTCCATCACCAGTCTTGTGTGTTTCTCTAGGTAAAACAAAAGAGAAAAGAAAAGATATAGGATTTAAATGAGGCACTAAGCAGTAATTAATTACACAAAAAAATATTATGCAGTAAAAAATATCAAATTTATTCATGATACAATGTCAAATTAACTACCATATATAAATATAAATGAATGGTGGCGTATAGAACCCCCGCTACACCCAACAACACTCCCCCACCATCAGGAGAGGGCTGGCAACTTGTGGCCCAGGGGGCAAATTCAGTCAAGTGGCCCTTTTTTATATAGCTCAAGCCCACTGTCCAAGCCCACCCCATTTTGTTCATTTTAAAATTGGCATTATTGTTGTGAAGTAAGGCAACTGATACCACATAGCTCACAGCTGAAACGAGGCTACACTAGTGCACTCCTACAAAGCTTACAATTTAAGTAATGCTACACTAGTTATACTATAGAGCTTACAAGGGAATGGGTTATGCTACTAGTGTAGCTCCATTTGGATTGTTCTTCTGTGGTGTCGTTTGTGTAGCTCCATTTCGATTGTAAGCTCTATGTTATCACTAGTGTAGCTCCATTTACAGCAGCAATTGGGAGATTTAGTGAGGAGCAGTGGCCCACCAGCCCAGACATATGACTGGCCCAGGGGGCAATTGCCCCCCTGCCCCCCAGGCCAGCCCTCCCCTGCCCACCATCCACATCCCAATAAACCCCATACATACACAATAAAAACAAGTCACAGTAATACAGATAAAAGAGAAAAAGACACAAACGCTAGCTCCAACCCCCTACATATTCCTGCATACAATTCAATTGCCCCTATAATGTGTCAAACACAAAAAGAGTCCTCTGTGCACTGAGAGTCCTAATGACTCATAATCAAAAAAGAAGAGGCAGATCAAAGCTGTGTCCAAATACCATCATAGTACGCAGGTATGGAATGGAGGTGAATGTACATTCAACATATAATGGACAAATTATGTTAGTATGATGTATTGTTAATATTTCCACATCACATTTAGTTAATGGAGATGGATTGATGGATATAGCACAATAATGCATGACTTATCATATTTCCATTCTGCATCCGAGTCTGGATCATCCTTAGAGTGTGGAAAGGCTGGGGATAATTAGTATACAGGGATACTCTCACCCGTCTTCGCCCAAACTGTGGGTACACAATATCTTCCCGCCTCCAAACGACTCTATAACCGCCACTCACAGATTGTGATAGTCCTCATGATATGCATTTCTCCATTAAAATCTCCAACCTCCAGACCATCAAATATAATGAGGCAATGCAATCTGGGGATCCTCCATTTTCGGTTCTTTAAATTCAACGCGTTTCGCCCATCTCGCAATGAGCTTCGTCAAGACAAATCATGTAAAAGTTAACAAACTATCTCTGTCGCTTTTCAAACCCCGTCACCGGAAGTCATATTCATCCCCATAGTAACCAAATAATCAATACGTATACAACTGCGGTTATCACAGTTACCCTCAAAGACATGACATTCTTAAAATGAATCTAGGAATGTACCCTAAACAAAACACCTATCCCATTTTAACATATCCATTGATCTTACCCCAAGAGTTACCTCAGATTCATTAGATTAGATTACCTATCATTATTTATATTTATTCAGTGTTTCTCCAGGTACCATGGTTCCCAGGTATGCGCATTGTGTTGGAGACCTCTCTAGCATTCAATGGATTAAAAGCTCCATTTAAATCAATGTCTGGAATTGCATCTGTTTTTTAGTTCATCAGCCTCACTGTTCTAATTGGAAGCTGTAGGACATTCTACTCTGACCCTTTTGGTATGGAGTCATGCACAGAGGTCTCTGCCATGGTTTTGCAGTCTGACATTGATAAACGACCGAGTGCTACTGAACTCTGCATTGGCTATCAGCCCTTATTAATTTTAATGAAATGCAAACTGATAAATTATTAAACAGAACATCAGTAAGACCACACTTCCAATAACATCTCCTTGTGGATGTAAGTTTAGACATTAAGGGCCGTATTCAATTAGCTATTCTGGAGCAAACCAACTGCACTGTAGGGTACAAATAAAAATAACCCAATTGTTCATTGAATTAACCCTTCTGATGCTACAGAAGTCTTCAGCACATTCAAGGACTTAAAGTTTAATTTACATCACTGAGAATTGTAATTTCTTCCCTGTGGTGCAGTTGGTTTACTCCAGAATCGCATGCCTTAACCCCTTAATGACCCATGACATATATGTACATCATGAGGTTGCGGTCCCTAAAGGGACATGTACGCCATGGAATTCCGGGCTCCCCGCGCGGCTGCACGCTGTTCGGGGAGTCCAGAATCAGATAAACAAAAAAAAAGTCCCGTGGTCCTTAAGTGACTGCCGCGTGCGTGTGCAGCCGGTCCTTAAGGGGTTAAGTGTACTTTTAACCCTTTGAGTGCTGTGTTGCGTACCCCTCTGGCACTCAAAAGGTTAAAGAGATAGTAATGTCTACAATAAAGTTTACCTCCGAGTCTTTTCTATTGTTTTTATAACACTTTGCGCTATGTTTAACCCCTTAAGGACCATTGACGCACCAGGACCAGCGACGGTCCTGGCATGTCAGGGCGTTCAGGGCTCCCGGTGTGGTTGCACACCGCTCCGGAAGCCCTGAACCGGAAGTTTAAAAAAAAACAAAAACAAAAAAATCCCCCGTGGTCCTCAAGTGCCGGCCGCTCGTGCACGCGCCGATCCTTAAGGGGTTAATAACTTACTGCTCTGTAGTTCAGAAGATATTCAGTGTATAAGATCCCTCTCCAACCCCTTTCTGTCCGTGTCACTCTGCTTCTAAGTCTGGTCCGGATAGAGAGTGGCAACGGACAATCTTCAATAAGCAAAAGGAAAATCCTGCCCTCCTTCATCAAGGGGGGGCAGGGTTTTCCTTATACTTACTGACTGAAGTTCGTCCCTTGCTACATCCACCTGGTTCCACAACTGGATTACAGCTCTAAGGGGAGGCGGCCAGAAGAGGTGGAACTGGGATCCTTTTACATTGAGTATCTTTTGAACTACAGAACACTAAGTTATTAAACATAGAGCAAAGTGTTATAAACACAATCGAGAAGTCTAGAGAAATTCTGGAGCAAACCAACAGAACCACAGGAGACAAATACATTTTTCCAAAATACTCATTGATTTAACCCCTTAATGCCACATAACCGTCACACAGTTCGTTCCTTTGAGGGCCAGTGACGGTCCTGGCATGTCTGGGTTAATGATCACAGCGTGATGGCAATCTGTGATCATTGTGGGGAGGCTTTAACTGACTGCTTCAGGACTAGAGCAGTCAGTCTCAGCAGTTCCCTAGTGGATCTCTGCATGTTGCTGCTGCCAGTGGAGCCACATGACTAAGGCAATGTAAGTAAACATTGTTCTCTGCCTCTCTCCACCTCACTGTGATCATGAAGCAGAGAGATATAGAGAACACAGCTCCAACAGTTCAAAAAGGGGGGGGGGGCAGGTTTGTTTTAGTTAGTGGTGCTGAGGGCAGGACTGGTGGGTACAGCATTCTTATGTTACTTCATGACCTATTGACATTTCTTTGTGTAGAAGAATAAATGATTTAAAGCAAGATCAAAGTATTTTCTTTACACCGGATAATTTATAAACATATATACTGAAGTTTAAACAAACAATGCAAAGCAATGCATTCTGAGGGAAAAAGACATACTAAAAAGGCTCAAATTACTCTTGCCCTGTAGTGTAAAAAAAGCCCTTGTCATCAATGAGTTAAATAGTTATTACTATCACTTTAACTGCTTCAGTGCTAGACAGGTCTTCACAATGAGTTGGATATCTCTCTAGCATTAAAGGGATAGTAATACTTCATTTTAACTTTATTTTATTTTGTAGGCATTAAAAAAACATGAAGAATGATATAAGTCTTATCTCTGAAACCTTTATGGTTTAAGAGATATTCACAAACAAAGTATCCCCCCCCTGTTCAACCAGATAAGAAGGGATATGCCCAGGTAGACTGCAGAGAGGGACAATCTTCAATTAAGATAATGGAAAAAGCTGAAAAACTTTTCAAGGGGGGAAGGGCTTTCATTGTTTTCATACAAAGAAAATTGTCCCCTTCTGTTATCTGTACTGTCATACAACCAGACTCACATCTGAGAAGAGATGGCTTACACTAGGAAAAAGGGGCGGGGAGGGGAACTTTGCTTGTGAATATCTCATAAACCATAAAGGTTTGAGAGATAAGACTTATATCATTCTTCATGTTTTTTTAATGCCTACAAAATAAAATAAAGTTAAAACGAAGTGTTACTATCCCTTTAAAGGGTAAAAAAAAAAACATTTAAATTAATGGGTATTTTATTACCTCCAGAATTGCTCCAGGTTGCTTTGATAAATACGGCCCTAAAAGTGCAATGAAATAAACTAAAGATGGACAATTCTGGTGCAGACCACTTACATCATAGGGGAGAAATTAAAATTCCCATTCATTTAAATGGGGATTCTTACCCTTCGAATGCTATATAGATCTCCAATGCATTGTAAAGGCCCATTTAAAGGGATAGTAATATTTCATTATAAAACCAGTTCTAATTAATCATCATAGTATTTGAGCGTTGGAGAGTCTTATTTCAATTCTGTCAGAGCTGTAGTTCAAGAGTAATTGAATGATAAAGTATCCCCCTCCTGCCCCTTTTACTGATGTAACACTGCTCAACTTAGAGCAGCAGGTAGATTTCAGAGAGGGACAAGCTTCAATTAAGATAAGGGAAAAAAGCTGAACAATCTGTCAAGGGGGGCAGGGTTTTCATTGTTCTCACAGTAGAATATTGAACCTTGAATGTGAACTGTCTGGTCTATGGACTGGATTCCACATCTGAGGAGTGGGGGCTTACACTAGGTAAAAAGGGCGGGAGGGGGAAACTTTATCATTCAATTACTCTTGAACTACAATGCTCACAGTAATGAAATAACACTCTCTATGGCATAAATACTATGAAGATTAATTGGAGCTGCTGTTTTTGTGAAACATTACTATCACTTTAAAGGCTCCTTATAGTGCAGTTGGTTTATTAACCCTTTTCGTGCCAGATGGGTACATAAAGCATTGCTTTGGAATGCATTGCATACCCCTCTGGCACTGAAAGGATTAAAGAATCGATCCTCTTTAGCTTATTGAAATGCCCCTTAACTCTTTTAGTGTAATGCATGCAACATATTATGGAGCAATTCGTTGCAGTCCCCTCTGGCACTCAAAGAGTTAATAGCTTGTTGATCTGTAGGAATGAAAAGGTTGACTGCTTAAAACTAAAACACCAAACCCTCTTAATTATTTCATTAAAGGAATACTAACACCTAAACTGAAATGGGATTATATAGTATTGCCTGCAAACAGACAGAGATTACACTGGTTACTAACTGGCTGGCAGGCTGGATGGGCTAAACAAGGATGTCTGGGTGGGGGTGAACAAATAAAAGAGTTATTCTGGAGTAAACCAGCTGCACCATAGGGGCCAAATAAAAATTCCTGGTAATTAAACTGTACTTTTAAACCCTTTCATGTAAGAGAGAAAGACCTCTCTGACATTCAAGGGGTGAAAAGGTTCTATTCAAGTACAAGGGAATTTAGGCATTTTTATTTTTCCTTTGTGGTGCAGTTGGTTTACTCCAGAATAACTCAAGTTTGCTGTTATAAATATGGGCTAAAATTCCTTGAAAAAACAGACACAGGATCTATCTTTTTGTATTAAGTCTGCATAACGGTAAATTAAATGGATAGTAATGTCCGCTAATAAGTTTCTGCTATATTGTAGATTTAAAAAAAAATAAAGTATATGGAGAAAGTCCTGTCTCTCAAACCTTTATGGTTTGAGAGATATTCACAACTAAAGTTCCCCCTCTCCCTCATGTCAGCTGTAAAGCTGACAGCAGGAGATCCATGTTGGCCGACTCAAGGAGACTCTTCAGCAGAGCCGCAATAGTGAATGGAATGGAATGGTCTACAAAATGTGCTTGCAAACCAGGCACACTTTGTAGACCATTCCACTGAAGTCATTCTTTTTAAATATTGCTATTTCGGCTCTGCTGAAGAGCCGCCTGCTGGTCCCAGAACCGGGATCTCCTGCTGACAGTAGAGTGCTCACCTCAGTGCAAGGGGAGGGAGGGGGGAATTTTAGATGCAAATTTCTCTCAAACCATAAAGGTTTATGGTACTTGCTCAATATACTTTAATTATTTTTTTTTATTCTAAAATATAGCAGCAACTTCTAAGTGGGCATTACTAACCTTTTAACCCCTTAACGACCCTTGGGCATAGTACATCATGGGTAAATCTGACTGAACGACCCATGACGTACTATAACCATCATGGAATTCTGGAAGTCCGGAAACGGAAGAAGCAAAAAAAAAATGCTCCATGGTCCTTAACTGACCGCGCCGTGCTGATTGGCCAGTCGTTAAGGGGTTAAGCTAGTTACGTTTACATTTCTTCCCTTTACCCTGCTTGCACCAAAAGGATGGAATTGTGGCACTCTACGAGCATTTCTGGGTGTTTCTTTCCTTTACGCTTTGTTTAACTTCATGTACTAACTCTTTGAATGCCACAGGGATACACAGCCCATTGTGAAGCAATACGTTGAGCACCCCACTGGCAGTCAAAGGTTTAAACAAAGAGCAGCAAAATGGAGTATGTAATTGTTCACCATTTTCCTTAGCATTATATGTGACAGGCATACTGGGCTGGTATCTAGTCTTAATGACAGAAACCTGTGTACACCTGTAGTGTGTAACCTGCATTGCGGCCACTGGGGAAAGATGCTAACCCTAATTTAGCTGCAGTGGCAGATCTGTACAGGACATGATTCGTATCTGAGGCACCTAGCCAAGGCACTCCAGGTGCCCTTAGCTCTTCCCTTGGCCACACCCCCATTCTCACACATGGTCCCACTCCCAGAACCACCCTCTGTTTCATGAGACAAAATATACACATGACCTATAAGAAACAATTACAAAAAAACATGAGTCCCTTGTATGCAAGATAGATCTCCAATGCATTGTGAAAAAAGCATTGGAGATCTCTCTAGCATGCAAGGGGTTAAAGGGATAGTAATACTTAAAATGTAAAAAAAAATATGTTGTAGGGTTTGTCCCCCTGAGTAAAACAAGAGTACTCCCACTGCTGAAAGGTGTTTCATTCAAAAGTTATTAATTTTCAAAGTTGAATTTTTTAGGTGCAATATCACAGTGGCCTGAAATTGTACAGTGGCGTTGTTGCTACACCATCCTATGGAGATTTATGGTCAATTGACCAGAGCTGCCCATAGGATCGTGTAGCAACAGCGCCACTGTACAATTTCAGGCCACTGTGATATTGCACCTAAAAAATTCAACTTTGAAAATTAATAACTTTTGAATGAAACACCTTTCAGCAGTGGGAGTACTCTTGTTTTACTCAGGGGGATAAACCCTACAACATATTTTTTTTTACATTTTAAGTATTACTATCCCTTTAAATAAAAGCTTTTAAGGGGTATAGAACTGGTGAGGTGCCCCTCAAAGATTTTGGAACTATAGGCAGTTTCCTGTTCTGCCTACTGGGAAATCAGACCCTGGATCCGCACATTCAGCCTTCTGTGACTTAAAGGGATAGTAATGTTTCAAGATAACAGCAGTTCCAATTAATCTTCATAGTATTTGTGCCATAGAAAGTGTTATTTCAATATTGCCAGAGTTGTAGTTGAATTATATAGTATCCCCTCCTATCCCTTTTACCTAATGTAAGCCACCTCCCCTCAGATGTGGAATCTGGTCCTGGGACCAGACAGCTGACAGCAAGGGACAATCTTCTTACTGTGAGTATATGGAAAACCCTGCCACTTGACAAGTTTTACAGATTTTTCCTTATGCTCACTAAACATTGTCCCTCTCTGCGATCCATCTGGACAGTCTTGCTGCTCTGAGGTGAGCAGTGTTACATCAGCAAAAAGGGGTGGGAGGGGGATTCTTTATCATTCAATTACTCTTAAACTACAATTCTGACAGTAATGAAATAACACTCTCCATGACCCAAATACTATGAATATTCATTTGAGCTGTTTTTATTTTGAAACATTTCTATCCCTTTAAGCCACAGACTTCACTTGCTGAGAGCACAATCCACCATAGTCAGCAAAGGTCTAGTTTGAAGACCATTCACTTGCCGTCTATGAGTACTCTGCACCCAGCTCCAGCAGACTGACAGCGAAACTTCAGTCTTGTAGTTCAGTCTCTTTTATGGAATGAACCTGACATTTGCAGGTTGGAGGTCACAAATCTGATCCAAAGCACTCTCCAGCTAATTTGTAACATATCTCCAGCATATCTCCTACAATATCGCCTGCAGGTCTGCCAAGGGGACATGATCAATGTTGCTTCATATTTGCAAGTTTCTACCACGTTAACAGCATGGCATATCTTATTCCAAATTGCTCTTTTGTGGACCATTACAGTTTTATTTGCTAGATAACCAAACACAAAGTCATAACACAGCACAATTTTATTAATTAGTGGACAGTTTTGCTATAATGTGGATTTGATATTCTAAGATGACTTGCTGGAATTAGATCCATTACATTCATCGGTCATTCAGAGACTTGTTTGAACCCATCTGGAGGATAATCTTGCCTATCTGGATGCAGGAAGTGAAGCAGAGAGAAAAAGTATGTTTTCCAGCTTAATATTACATGTACGTCAATACATTCACTATACGCAGGGGTTTATCAAATACAATGGTTTTATTGGGGATCTTGAATATGAAGCACTTACAACTGCAATTCCTACAATTACACATCTTAAAAAATATGAGAAGGAATACAAATGTTTGAGTAATGCAGCCGGCATACGTGAACACCAGCATATATTTACATATATTTACAGCATTTGATGACTTCAAGCCTAAATTTATTTTAGGTCTGACTGTCCCCGTCTACAC
Source organism: Rhinophrynus dorsalis (assembly GCA_037306005.1). Taxonomy (NCBI): domain Eukaryota; kingdom Metazoa; phylum Chordata; class Amphibia; order Anura; family Rhinophrynidae; genus Rhinophrynus; species Rhinophrynus dorsalis. The sequence continues at coordinate 160,100,758 of CM074719.1, forward strand.
ATTAATAGATGGATAAATCAGAGGTTCAGACATTCTGACAGATGCCCCCCATAATCAAGTGAGGACATCCTTAAAGGGATAGTAATGTTTCACAATAAAAGCTGCTACAATTAATCTTCATAGTATTTGGGCCATGGAGAGTGTTATTTCAATACTGTCAGAGTTGTTGTTTAAGAGTAATTGAATGATAAAGTATCCCCCTTCTGCTCCTTTTGCTGATGTAACACTTCTCACCTCAGAACAACAAGACTGTCTGGATGGATGGCAGAGAGGGACAATCTTCAGTAAGCATAAGGAAAAACCTGAAAAACCTGTCAAGGGAGGCAGGGTTTTCATTATGCTCACAGTAAGAAGATTGTCCCTTGCTGTGAGCTGTCTGGTCTTAAGACCAGGGGAGGTGGCTTACACTAGGTAAAAGGGGAGGGTGGGGGATACTTTATCATTCAGTTGTACTACAACTCTGAGATTATTGAAATAATACTCTACATGACCCAAATACTTTGAAGATTAATTGGAGCTGCTGTTTTTGTGAAACATTACTATCCCTTTAAATAAGAACTAATGGCGCAATGCAAGAAACGTTCGCATCAGATTAAGGCATTTTTGTGCGCAGATAGATTTTGCACATATTCTAATCCAGGAAGCTAAATACCGAACGCTTGAATTGCACATGAAAAATTCCATTTTACGACAACAGTACACAGACGTATAAATTCATTCGTAATAGCAGTTTTTGCCTTAGGCGCATTTGCTATTCCACTCACACAGATTCATCTTAGCCACACCCACAAAAAAATAAATATATGCAGCTGTTCGCTAATCTTGAATTTTCATGCACAATTCAACAAAATCATGCGCAAACCTATTCCCTAGTGGTTTTCTCATAGGAAATAGCGATTGCACATCTCCTGCATCGCGCCATAAGCCTACTAATAATTCCCCACTTACCTAACTACAGCCTTAAAACCCAATTTGCCCTATCATTTTTTCCCTTGTGTCTTTGTTCAGGAGCACAAATCTTCAGTCAGTCCTGGATGCTATGTCCATGGAGGCAGACATGACAGTTGCTAGCAAGACCACATGACCTCAAACTCCACTCACAGGGATGTGCTGATCATCCTCAGTCCTTAAAGGGATAGTAATGTTTCAAAATAAAAGAAGCTCTAATTATCTTCATAGTATTTGGGCCATGGAGAGTGTTATTTCAATACTGAGAGAGTTGTAGTCCAAGAGTAATTGAATGATAAAGTATCCCCCTCCCACCCCTTTTACTGATGTAACACTGCTCACCTAAGAACAGAAAGGTGGTGTCCAGATGGCTTGCAGAGAGGGACAATTTTCAATTAACATAAGGGAAAACCCTGAAAAACCTGTCAAGGGGGGCAAGGTTTTCATTGTTCTCACAGTAAGAAGATTGTCCCTTGCTGTGAGCTGTCTGGTCTTAAGACCAGATTCCACATCTGAGAGGAGTTGGCTTACACTAGGTAAAAGGGGCGGTAGGGGGAAACTTTATCATTCAATTACTCGTGAACTATAACTCTAACAGTATTGAAATAACACTCTCCATGACCAAAATACTATGAAGATGAATTGGAGCTGCTTTTATTTTGAAACATTACTATCTTTTTAAAGGATTATGCAGCGTCATGAACTCTGCCCTCTCCAGTTCGATAAATTGGCAAGCAACTGTCATGTCTGCTTCCATGTACGTGACATCCAGGTCTGCTTGAAGATGTTATCTTTTGAACAAGGGAAAAATTAATAGCGGACATTTGATTTTCTGGTTATGGTAAAGTAAGTAGGGAGATAATTATTAGGAGTTTGTTCTCCTTTAATGAACTGTTCACCGCATTGCAAAGCAATGCATTGAACACCTCTCTGGCACTCAATGGGTTAAAAGCTACACTGTTCTGGACTGCTTCTGAAAACCACAAACACAAGGGTGGAGATGCACTAAGGTGTGCTAATGAGGTGATATATGATGACTTCTCCAGTGATTTCACTTCTCCAGTTCTTATGCTATTCTCTGGAGTCAATGCACTAAGATTTCTCCAGCTCTGGAGATCTTAGTGCATAGGCTCTATATAATAATACAGTAACTGGAGAAGTTATAATCCTGGAGAAGTCATCTCTGCTTTATCACCTCTTTATCACGCCTTAGTGCATAACCCCCAATGTGTAACAAGTATAGAATTTATAGATTTCTTTATGGATCTTGCCCAGCAATAGAAGAGAGATCTCGAAAGCTTAGGAAACATCTCTAAGGCTACACAATTGCTGCCAATTTGGCTAGCATGACTTATAGATTATCCCCAGTATCAACCTGCATTAAAAGGATAGTAATACTTCGTTTTATTTTTATTTTATTTTGTAGGCATTAAAAAAAACATGAAGAACGTTGTAAGTCTTATCTCTCAAGCCTTTATGGTTTGAGAGATATTCACAAGCAAAGTTTCTCCTCCCATCCCTTTTACCTAGTGTAAGCCATCTCTTCTCAGATGTGGAATCCAGTCCATAGACCAGACAGATAACAGAAGGGGACAATCTTAATCCTATGAGAACAATGAAAGCCCTGCCCCCCTTGACAAGTTTTTCACGTTTTTCCCTTATCTTAATTGAAGATTGTCCCTCCCTGCAGTCTACCTGGGCACCTCCCTTCTGCTCTGGCTGAGCAGTGTTACATCAGTAAAAGGGGCGGGAGGGGGATACTTTGTCATTGAATTACTCTTGAACTACAACTCTGACAGAATTGAAATAACACTCTCCAAAGTCCAAATACTATGATGATTAACACTTTCGAGTGCCAGAGGGGTACGGAATGCATTGCAAAGCAATGCGTTCTGTACCCCTCTTGCACTCAAAGGGTTAATTAGAGCTGCTTTTATTATGAAACATTAATATCCCTTTAAGTTAAAGGAATGGTAACACCAAAAAATGAAATAGGTTGATATAACGTTAAATATCATGTACTTATGGCTACCCTATATAAAAATCAGTGATGTAACAAGTCATTGTGAGGCCCTGGTGGGTGTAAACATTTTATTGGGCCCCAACACATAAATATTTTCAAAGAGACATAACTATCACCTATTAAACTCTGAAACAGATAGGGCCCATTGGATGCTGGGCCCTGACACAACTGCACCCTGCACTCCCTGTAGTTACAGACTTGGTAAAATTAATTATTCATATTTTAAATCCTTAAGTTATAATCCTAAACTTGCTTTTTAACACATGTAAACCATTCTGCTCAGAATGCATTTATTTATCCCTTTGAGTGCCAGAGGGGTACGCAACACATTATAAAAGCAATGCATGTGCACCACTGAGGCACTCAAAAGGTTAATGTTGATTGTGCTGTTTGTATTGACAGACAAAACTACAAGTCAATTGACTGATTCATTTCCACTTCTCTTGTATGCAGAAAAGCTGTTATCTTATCTCTGCCCATTAACAGATAATCCTGGACAATCATTAGGAGCCCTGGAGAAGGAAGGAATGCCTTCTCTCTCAGATAGTATGTAAAAGTATGTTTTAGGTAATAGAAAACAAATATTTTTACAGATGCTATCATGAAGTATGGAGTATTTAAAGGAGAAGTAAACTTTTTTTAAGGAAATCCTATATGTTCTAGGGCTTTTCCTGCTGAGTAAAACAAGGGTTCTCCCATGACTGTCATTTGCTTATTCAAACAGTTCAAATTACCAGGAAGTGAATTTACTGTGTGTTTACTTGTGATAGCTCTAATTGACAGCATGACTCAGCAGTTTCTATCACATTATCTGGAGAACTGTTTGTCAGTGACTTTCCTCTCCTAGAAAATGCAACAGAATAAATAATTGGAATTTGACCTCTAGAGGGCACAGTTAATGTATAAAACAAATTTAAAAAAAATTAAAAGAAGGGTTTAAACTGTAATAACTATGGAAATATGCATCTCTCAGAAATGGGAATACCCTTATTTTACTCAAAAGAAAAAGCCCTATAATATATATTTACATAACAAAAATGTACCGCTCCTTTAAGTGCATATAACCCCAGTTCATATTTAAGTGTTATATTCCTTTAACAATTGTCAACAGGTTTACCTGTCTTTATCCCTTTGGATGCTAGTGAGGTCTCCAACGTTTCCAAGGGGTTAATTGAATGGTTGTTGCAGTAAAAAGATGTGATTATTTGTGACGTAAAGTCACGGCCGACAGAAACAATTTTTTGGATTGTGGATCTTTGAAGGAGTAGAAATAAAATAGGAAAAAAGATATTGTTATTCCAGTTGAGGACAAAAAGATGCTCCCACTGCTTGGTGTTTTTTGTTTTTTTATAAAAGTTATTATTGTTCAACTGCAATTTTCTGTTGTTATCACCAAGTGATGTTGTTCCTATTACTTACTATGACACAAGGAGGATTATGCACTAAGGGTTATAAATTATTATTATTATTCTTTATTTATATAGCGCCAACTAATTCCGCAGCGCTGTACAATAGAGGCGACACCGAGGAGATGACTTCTCCAGTGATATCACTTCTCCAGTTCCTATGTTATTCTATGGAGCCAATGCACTAAGATCTCCAAAGATGAAGAAATCTTATGCATACGATCCATAGAATATCATAGGAATTGGAGAAGAGATATGACTGGAAATGTCTTCTCTGATTTCTCACCTCTTAGTGAATGTCCCCCAAGCTCTCCCATAGAATGCTTTATATAAATTAATGTCTTTTTGGACACCAGTTGGTGCAGTTTCTAAGTTTGGGTTATAAAAACTTTTTATGAAAAGTCCCTCAGAGTGGAAATACTTTTGTTTTAATCAGCAGGAAAAGCCATATAATATATATTTTCATAAAAAATGTCACTGCAAGAGCATATCTACTGAAGACAGAGAAGGTTTGCAGACTATACATAAAATCTTAATTTCAGTCCACAGAAATATAGCTATTTTTGCCTACTCTACACATCGTTCCAACAGATCTGCTTTGCATCAATTGACACATCTCTACTCTAAATGGACTAGTAAGGCAGTTCCATGTATATGCAATTCTGGTTGAACCAACCACACTTTCAGCACCTCTCAGATTGCATTATAGTTGAAGAATGGTTGGATGCAGGGCTGGATTTTAACTCAGATTCCGCTAATCAATGCACATTAGGAGCCCTTAGTGCTGTCTATGGAAGAGCTGGATAAAGTGAAGCCCCCCAGCTGTTTCTGGACTACAATTTCCATAACCCTCAGCTACTGGCTGTGTAGTCCACCAACAGCTGGAGGGCCTTACTTTGCTCACCCATGGCCTATGATCAGACTTTCTCTCCTAATAGGACCCCCCAGTCTCAATGATCTAGCATAGAATATACATGTAAGGCAGTATGCACACATATATATGTATGTATGTATATTTATATAGCGCAGTACACGTACACACTGTTTTACAGGAACAGTAATAGTACAATAAAAAATAAAGGACAGGAATAAAAGCATGAGATTAAAGAGTGATAATTGCATTATTAAAGGGGCATAAGTGCAACCAAATGAGTCATGGATTGGGAAGGGGAGGGTAGTCTTGTCCGAATGAGTTTACAATGTAATTAGTAATCCGCTAACAAAAGAGAGACAGTAGGACACACAAAGAAAAAGAGAAACAACTCAGGGACAAACCCACAAGGGCCAGATAAACCCCCCCAACATTCCCATTGATTTAAATAGGTCTTTTAACCCCTTGAATGCCAGATAGGTCTAAAACACATTGCGGATGGTGAAGTGACTTTGTTACAGAATAACTCCTGTTTTGTACTTTGCTTACATCCCTTAGAATATTAACACATATTTGCTTTATAATTAACCCTTTGAATGCCAGAGGGGTACGCAACGCATTGTTTTGCAATGCGTTGCGTACCCTTCTGGCACTCAAAGGGTTAAATCTATGGGATACCTCGAGCCATAGACTAAAGCTCCCTACAGCATCACCTAGTGACCACAATAGGAAATTGCAGATTAATGTAAAGTTATTTTTCATAAAAAAGGGCACTCCCATATTTCCAGAGTTAAAGCAGATCAAATATTGTTTTTTATATTAATAATTCACTCCACTGGCCATATAAATGTATCATAACACCTTTACCACTTCCTGTCAGTTTCATACCTCCCAAGTGTCCCTCTTTAGGAGGGACAGTCCCTCTTTTAGACCCAATTCCTTCTGTCCCTCTTTCCCATCCCGATGTCCCTCTTTTTAGGAGATCAGCTTGTGTGGTGTGTATATAAGTGTATCATATTGCTCTACAGCAATAAAACTCACATTATTGTTTCTATACAGTATACGTGTTTATAAATTAGTCTGTGCAAATAAAATACTTTGGTTCAGTTATAAGTCAATTATTGTGTCACACAAGGAGGTCTCAATAGGTCATGAAATTTGTGGTAATGCCCCTCCCACCAGCCACACCCCCTAAGACACAAGTGTCACTCTTTGGCAATTTGAAATGTTGGGAGGTTTGCAGTTTGAACTTTGAGGATGTAATGAAGCTGTTATTCACTACCTGTCCGTTTAATGTTTATAACTTTTGAATAAAATAACTCAGTGGTGGGAAGGCCCTTTTGTTACTAAGCAAGAAAAGCCCTATAACACATAGGTTTTCATAAAACATTTTTACTGCATTGCAATGCATTGTATACCTCACTGGCATTCAAAGTGTATGCACTACAACTAATGATCACTGAGGTGCATACCTTGCCAGAGTTGCACTTTGCATAACCTGCCACTGTCTTAAAGATATGTTCTTTAACCCTTTGTGTGCCAGACTGGGCCGGCGCCACCTATCGGCGAGGTAGGCGCTGGCCTAGGGAGCAGATCTACTGGGGGTGCAGTCCGCACACAGATGCACAGGCTGCTGTAACAAGAGAGTGAGAGAGGCACACTCACCAACAACCCACTGGCACAGCTCCAACCACACAAACACACGGCCAGGGGCGGACTGATAGGTCGGACTGAGGGCCCGCTGTCAGGGGGTGCCTGGACATTTAATATTTATATTTTGTGGCAAGCTGACTTGTGCGCTATTACTGGCTTGGTTAGCAAGCCAGTTGTATGTATTGAGGAGGAGTGTGTGGGCCTGTAACATCAGCACTCTCACTTGATGCAGCATGGCAGTGATGTGGTGCATACTGGAGAGCTGTGCAGGAGCCGCAGTGAGGTGGATGTGCAGGAAGGAACTGAGGTAGTAGTGTAGTGTAGCGGAGGCGGGCCCCATGTTTAAAATGGGCTCCATGTTAAGCTGAAAAGATACATCAATGCTGTGTATCCTAATGAACATGCTGTTACAGCAAGACACAGGCTATGCTGCATGGGCTCAGTATATTAGTGGCAGGTGCATGGACGGAAGGATTGATTAACCCTTTGTATTACTATCCCTTTAAGGTAAGAATCATTAAAAGAGGTGGGGTATGAGTGAGTGGGTTTATAAAGGGGCGGGGCACAAGGGGCAAAGCCAAGGGGGCAGCAAAATGAGGTTTTGACTAAGGTGGCAAAAATCCTTGCACCAGCCCTGGTAGCAGAGCATACCTCCCAACATTTCAAATTGCCAAAGAGGGACACTTGTGTTTTAGGGGGTGTGGCTGGTGGGTGGGGCATTACCAGTACTTTTTTTGGCTATTTCACGACCTATTGACACCTCCTTGTATAACCTGATAAATGTCTTATAACAAGACTAAAGTGCTTTATTTACACAGACTAATTTATAAACACATAGACCGATGTTTAAACAAACAATAATGTGAGTGTTATTGCTGTGGAGCAATGTGATACACGTATATAAACACCACACAGTCTGATCTCATAGAAAGAGGGACATCAGGGTGGGAAAGATGGACAGAGGGATTTGAGTCTAAAAGAGGGACTATCCCTCCTAAAGAGGGACACTTGGGAGGTATGGCAGAGGGGTACTCAATGCATTGCTTTGTAGTGTGTTACGTACCACTCTGATACTCAAAGGGTCAATGCCAGCAAGTCCTGCATCCCAGCCCCAGATCATGTGCAGAGAAATAGAATACACTTACACTATTTATTATGTGCCTTGCTTAGCACATTGACCTATGCAAGGATTAGAGGAAAGGACCAGTCAGAAATACCAACAGACTGGCCCCTTGTCATCCTCTTGGACAGGTGGCATTAGGGAGAGGAAATCTGACATGTGTAGATTAGGAAATTAAAGATAGGCAGGTGATGGGACTCAAAATTGATTCCTTCTCTTGATTTAGCATGGAATCAGTTCTGTACGTTCACCTCAGTGTATAAATGCAATTTCCCAGCAAAAGCCAACACATGGAAATGTAGTATTTAGAAAGTGTTTTACCAGGAAGAACACATTGTGATTTATCTTGATTTCAGGTATGTCCTGGAGATCATTTAAAATACAAAGTTACATATTTATACATAAAAAGAAGCAAGAAAATAAAAATGACACATACTTTATATGCAGTTACATGTTGTTTTAAATACAAAGAAACATATTTTTATGGATTTTAAATTGTCAGATTTTATTTTTTGGGGGGTAGGATATTATGGGTTTATAGAGCTCTCTAGCAAAAGACAGATCAACCTGCTTCATTCTTATAAAGTGCAATCAGAATGGGAATTCCTGGCAGTGAACAGAAGCATACAGTAAATATAAGGAACAGGACTGAGCATACTGCTCAGATGTGTGGATGTGTGGAATAGTCAGAGAATTTCTGGCAGTGAACTGGAGGTTAAAGGAAGTATGGTGAGCTGGACTGAGTACACTGCTCAGGTTATGTGAAATAGTCAGATGCTGACAGTAGAGCAGAGGCTATAGGAAGAATGGAGAGCTGGAGTAAACATATTGCTCATGTAGTGTCGAATCGCCAGCGAGTTGCTGACAGTGAACTGGAGGTTACAGGAAGTTGAAAGAAGAAAAATGAAGAGGAGCACAGAGGAAGAAAGGAGATGCAAGATGAAGACAGAGATGACAGATGAAGATAACAGATGAAGAAAGAAGAGGATGACAGATGAAGAAGACGAAAGAAGAAGAAGCGGGCACACTTTGTAGACTGTTCTAATGAAGAATTTCTTTGTAGATAACTCTACTTCTGCTCTGCTGAAGAGCTGTCCGGTCTCGGGACCAGGATCTAAATCTGTCAGCTAGAGCGCTGACATCTATAAAAGTGACAGGAGGGGGGGATTTAGAAGCTTAAATCTCTTAAACTAGCAGAGTTTGAGAGATGGCCCTTACATCTTTTCATTTATGTTTTTAATATGCACAAGTAATACTGTTCTTTAAAACTGAGAAAAAGTTTGGATGTTAAATTATCAATATGAAGCCCAAATAAGAGACTGGGGACTAGTTCATATAAGGTAATTACAGGAGATAACTGTGGTCAAGTTACAGTTTTGTCTGAAATGAGTATTGTGGGGTTGTCATTTGCTCTTTATTTCAAATACTATTATGACTGTTTTCTCAGTTTGTTTTTTGTGATCCATCCTTTAGCCTCAGAGAAAATTTCCTCTAATACATCCTCAGGATGTGATATCTTGTATTTTTGTGTAAATTATGATGTAGTGTGCATACATGTTCACTGCAAACTGTTGGCAGGTGACTTATAATTAGTGTAAATAGAAGGGGCTAAGAATGGAACCTTGGGGAAAACCACATGTAACTAACTGTCGGCAATAGACTCAAACTAAGTTCTATATGATAAGTAGGAGCAAAATTAGTATAGTGAGTGGTTACCTATGCCTGAATATTAGAGGCCTTTTGCAAAATCTAGGAAATAGCTCCATTGTGTTCACCATGTTCCTTGAGATTCTGGAAATAACCAGATACTCTTAAGAGGGGACAGACTAAAGAGTAATTAAATGATAAAGTATCCCCCTCCTTCCCCTTTTACTGATGTAACAATGCTCACCTCAGAACAGAAAGGTGGTGTCCAGATGGCTTGTAGAGAGGGACAATATTTTATTAGCATAAGGGAAAAATCTGAAAAACCTGTCAAGGGGGGGCAGGGCTTTCATTGTTCTCACAGTAAGAAGATTGTCACTTGCTTTGCGCTGTCTGGTCTTAAGATCAGATTCCACATCTGAGGGGAGGTGGCTTTCACTAGGTAAAAGGGGCGGGAGGGGGATACTTTATCATTCAATTACTCTTGAACTACAACTCTGACAGTATTGAAATAACACCCTCCATGGCCCAAATACTATGAAGATTAATTGAAGCTGCTTTTATTTTGAAACATTACTACCCCTTTAACTTATTTTTAACCCTAGAGGGATATACAAAGCTATGCTGTTCATACCCCTCTCACATACAGAGGGATAAGACCTTAACCATTTGAGTGCCAGAGAGGTATCCAACACATTACTTTGCTTTGTTTGTTTTTAAAGGCGTGATTAATAGTAGTTACAAGTAATGCTAGAGACTGCATTGTAACTCTCTATTTTCCATTAAACCTTTCAGGACAAGAGGGTGTGCAATGAGTTGCACAGCCCCGCTCCTTAAAGGGTTAAGAAAACCTCATCATCTTTATAGAAATGAAAATGAGATAACACTTTGAATAAAACACAACTCTAGTTTTTCCTGATGACTGGAATTGAAGATAACACCTTATTGTAGCATGCTCAGAGGTACAGCCTGTTGTTCTTATACTTCTCCAAGAATCTGCTGCGCTATGTCTGCCACGTGCTTTCTTTCCATCAATCAAGTGAATGATCCCCAGGTTGGGAAACTGCATGTGTACAGGAATATAATAGGATTTGAGAGTCAGATAGCCTGCCTTCCCTCGCTCAGCTCTTTGGCGGTGACCTGGAGGTCAGGCCGCTGTGTACTTGCACTTTTTGCAGTTTGGAGAAGCCTGCCTGCAACAGTGTGGAGCTCACAGGCACAATGCACTGCACAGCCCACATAAAGAAAGGCATGTGCCTCATACTACACACTGGACATAATGAAAGGCAGTTGCTTCCCACTGCTCAGCACATTTTTCCCCTTGTTTGCCAATTTTCTGAATTGAGAGAATTAAAGAGCTAAATCAGGTGGGTGCTAATACAGCAAGGATCTGTTTTCTTTCTTTGCTACTTACAGTGGACATTATGAAAGGCAGTTGCCTCCCACTGCCCTGTGCAAATACTGTGTGACAGGCACCTCTCACTGTACAGCACACATAATACAGAGGATGCTCCTCATACTGCTCATACTGAGGGACAGGTGCCTTTCACTGCACAGGACAAATAGTGAACTATAGGCATCTCTCACTGGACAGTGTGCATACTAAGGGACAGAGTACTTATGTGCACAGTGCATAGACTTCTCTTACTGAACAATGCATATAGTAACAGACAGGCAGCTTTCGCTGCACAGCACACATCGTGAGGGACCTCCCACTGCACAGGGCACGTACTGAAGGACAGGTATCTCTCACTGTACAGCACACATAGTGAGGGACAGGCATCTCTCACTGTACATCACACATACTGAGGGACAGGCATCTCTCACTGTACAGCACACATACTGAGGGACAAACATCTCTCACTGCACAATGCACATACTGAAGGACAAGAATATCTCACTGCACAATGCACATAATGAAGGACAAGAATATCTCACTGCACAATGCACATACTGAGCAACAAGCATCTCTCATTGCACAGTGCACATACTGAGGAACAAGCATATCTCACCATACAGCAAACATACTGAGGGACAAACATCTCTCACTGCACAATGCACATACTGAAGGACAAGAATATCTCACTGCACAATGCACATACTGAGCAACAAGCATCTCTCATTGCACAGTGCACATACTGAGGAACAAGCATATCTCACCATACAGCAAACATACTGAGGGACAAGCATCTCTCACTGCACTGTGCACATACTGAGGGACAAGAATATCTCAATACACAGTGCACATACTGAGCAACAAGCATCTCACTGCACAGTGCACATACTGAGCGACAAGCAGCTTTCACTGCACAGCGCACGTCGTGAGGGACCTCCCACTGCATAGGGCACTTACTGAAGGATAGGCATCTCTCACTGTACAGCACACATACAGAGGGACAGGCATGTCTCACTGTATAGCACACATACTGAGGGACAGGCATGTCTCACTGTACATCACACATACTGAAGGACAGGCATGTCTCACTGTACATCACACATACTGAGGGAAAGGCATGTCTCACTGTACATCACACATGTCGAGGGACAGGCATGTCTCACTGTACATCACACATACTGAGGGACAGGCATGTCTCACTGTACATCACACATACTGAGGGACAGTCATGTCTCACTGTACAGCATACTTACTGAGGGACAAACATCTCTCACTGTACAGTGCACATACTGAGGGGCAAGCATATCTCACCGTACAGCGAACATACTGAGGGACAGCTCTAGCCTCTCTCCACTGTCAATGCTAATCACTAATGACGGCAACCATCAACATGCAACACTGGCACATCAGTACTATATTACGTGTTTCAGTGTTTGTGTTTGCTTGTACCAGCTAGACTTAGAGGGTGTTGTTTTTTTTTTTGTTTTTTTTTTTTGCACGTCATGATTTTTTTCTTTTATGTAATGCTTTGTTGGAGCAGAGAAAATTTTTGTTATCTTGTTTCAGTGAAAATTCAGTGGGGCAGCCATAATATTATGGTACTGTGCATGGAGCAGCTCTCCTCTAAAATATATATATATATATATATATATATTTCTTAATTATTTTTTTTTTAAATACAAGATCCAGTAATAACTTTTTTTACAGTTCATGAATCTATTACATAGGGCAGAGGTGACTGTCAGTCAGCGCGCTGACAGAGCAGAGAGAGGGGAAAAAAAGCGGTACAGGAAGCAAATCGGGTTATTCAGCAGTCTGCGTGCTGACAGAGTGGAGAGAGAGACCAGAGCAGCGCTCATCAACAGGGAACTATTCAGGAGGGAAAAGGGGAGATACAGGGAGTGATTATTGCAACTTTTCATAGCGCGACCTGAGAATCTTGCACTTTCATGTAGTGCGAGATTCTCAGGTCGCCATTTTTATAATTGTGACATGGTTAATACTTTGCTTGCGACCTTTTAAAAGTGAACCCCCTAAGCGAACAGCACACATACTGTGGAGCTGACACCTCTTACTGCACAGTGCACATACTGAGGGATAGGCACCTCTCACTATACAACATACATACATAGTGAGGAACAGGCATCCTTCATGCGCAGTCCAAATGCTGAGGGACAGGTGCCTATTAGTGCACAGTGCACATACTGAGGAGCAGGCACCTCTCACAGGCCCCTCTCACTGCAAAAAGCACATACTGAGGAGCAGGCACCTCTCACTGTACAGAGCACATACTGAGGAGCACGCATCTCTCACTGCACAGAGCACATACTGTGGAGCAGGCACCTCTCACTGCACAGTGCACATACTGAGGAGCAGGCACCTCTCACTGCACAGTGCACATACTGAGGAACAGGCACTTCTCACTGCACAGTGCACATACTGAGGAGCAGGCACCTCTAACTATACAGCCAACATACTGAGGGACAAACATCTCTCACTGCACAGTGCATATACTGAGGGACAAGCATCTCTCACTGCACAGGCACATGCTGAGAGACTTGTGCCTCTCACCGAAAAGTGAACATATTGAGGAGCCGGCACCTCTCACTGCACAGTGTACATACTGAGATACAGGTACCTCTCACTGCACAGTGCACATACTGGGGAGCAGCACCTCTCACTGCAAAGAGCGCATACTGAGGAGCAGGCACCTCTCACTGCACAGTTCACATACTGAGGAGCAGGCATCTCTCACTGCACAGTTCACATACTGAGGGATATGCAACTCTCACTCCGGAGGAGCAGGTGCTTCTCCCTGAACAGTGCACCTACTGAGATACAGGCACCTCTCACTGCACAGTGCACATACTGAGATACAGGTACCTCTCACTGCACAGTGCACATTCCGAGGAACAGGCACCTCTCACTACACAACATACATATGAGGAGCAGGAATACCTCATGTGCAGCTTTCACTGCACATCAAAAATACTGAATACATAAACACATGTTTTTTTTTACATTAGCAGTGCCCTCTAGTGGTCAAATTCCAATTATGTATTTGGTTACATTCTATTTGAAAGGAAAGTCACTGACAAATAGTTCTCCATAGAATGTGATAGAAACTGCTGAGTCATGCTGTCAGTTATAACTATCAGGAAGCAAACGCATAGTAAATTCACTTCCTGTTTATTTGAACTGTTATAACTTGTGAATAAAACAAGTGACAGCAATGGAAGTGTCCTTGCTTTACTCAACAGGAAAAATGTTTGTTTTTCTAAAAGAAAGTTTACTGCTCATGCAAATATTCCACTAATTGCACACGTGCCGTAAGAACAGCAGAGAGTTGAATATGGCGTTAACATATCCCCCTAATCCAGCCTTCATTTCCTCCTTTTTTTGATGATGGGATGATGGGAGTTGTAGTCCCACAGGTCCCCTGCAGCTCTGAGCCCCAGTGCCTTGAACGTCCTCCTCTGCAGCTGATTTCACCCCATTACTATTAGCTAACCCTTTGGATGTTAAATAGGGGTCTGATACATTGCAAAGCAATGCTTTGGAGACCTCCTTAGCTAGCAAAAGATTAACAATTTTTTGTACTAGTATATTATAGGAAAAGGGTACGAAGGGTGTTTTGCTAATTGGGTGAGTGGTCATGGATGGAGCTAAGAGAACCTAGGGTGCCCTTACTTATGGAGAGCCTGAGCTGTAAATCCAGTCTTGTCTGTGTCTCATATTTTTAGAGTAGAACTTTGGATTGGGTGAGGATGTTGGTAGTTGAAATCCAACAACAGCTAAAAAAGTTACAGGTTTTCCAACCTCATAGACTGTATGCCAGACTGGCTGGCAGTGGATTTTCAGAGATTTAGTGCAACAACAACTTGAGAGACACAGGTTGCCCAACCCTGGTGTAAATAATGAGTAATATTGGCTTCACTTCTAGATGAATAATTCAGTGTGGATAGCACAGAATGCACATCATACACAGCTAGTGTGTTACCATCCTAAAATCCTTCCGTTCCTATGTCTATTGCTATGAGTAATGAGTGTTTCTCTGTAAATGTTCTGGATTTTTGGTTGGGACAAGTAAATAATATGTAGGAACTAGTATTAATCGATGGAACGTGCTGGGTATTTTTTTTCCTTCTTTGGAATATTTACGAAGTAAGTTGGAGACATCTCTAGCATCCATGGGGTTAAATAGGGGAAAGTACAGAATTACATTCTTCTCTGGGTCAGCTGCACAGATCATGGCTGCCAATTTGAACCACATTTTGTGGTTTTGCTACTAAAAAGCAAAAAGATTACAATTGCATACGTGCTGGGAAAACTGAGGCCCTCCAGCTGTTGACTAGTCAGGGATGATGGGAATTTTATTCTTCAAAAGCAAGAGGTCCTCAGGTTTGCCCATTAATGGCATTGATCAATAAGAACATGGTAAAAGCCAGTTATCATACCCAGGAATCTTCTTGTCTCAATTTCCTGGAGAAATATGGAAGTGTAAAAATAAAAAATAATACACAAATGTATACAGTCAGGCGATTCCACTTTTACCACTGCTACTTTAAGATACTTAAAGATATTACAGTCTCTATTTCACACAGATTCGGCGTGATCAACTTGCTTGCAGTAATCTCACTTGTTAAGTCGCTCCACACCGTGTATTTAAACAAAGGAAAATAGTATCCGATTAGGAATCAACGTTTATTCAGTATGACCAACAATCCAATATCCACTTACAGTTAGACTGTTATTATTCGTCTCCAGTCAGTCGGGAAATCCCATCCACCATTTCCTCTCCTCAAATCGATATCAGAATTAGATCCACAAGTCCTTCAACCCACGATCTCTGTCTTTAATGTTCTCCGTCCTTTTGCGGCAGACTGAGTTCCTCTCTCGGACAGTTATGAACCATACAAAAAGACAGACATTCAGTTTCAGGTTGTCACTACTTTATAACAATGAATAATTACCCACTCACACTGTCAGTTTTATCCCTCCAGCGATGAACCACCGAATCAAATCCACCAGACTCCTGACGTTTCCAGAATTTCACTGTTTGTATTAATTTACATTGGTCTAATTAAATGTTAACATTTATTAAATATCAAATAAAAACCATATCCATATCGCATATTAATATGCTTAATAAAGTATTCCCCAAATTAAAAATAACAGTGTAACCAATTCCCAATCCAGGCACTGGAACCGTTAAATCTGCAGTTGTAGTGACCTGCACCATTTCAAGTAGAAATACTAACAATACATCCACACACTCTGGGTGGGAATATAGTATTTACGGTAACCAGTCTGGTATATAGGTAGGCACACGCTTTATATGCCCAACGGGTTTCATACAATAGTACTTAGTCAGGATTGCCCCAGACGCATGTGGCTCTTAGCTACAGACTTCATGGGTTGTTTGTGTGTTCCCCATAGACTCTCTGTGTCAGACTTTCAAGCTAGATACAGTGGGTTTATGGGGACATGCCTAGTGTGGAACAGAGACTGAACTGTGGAATTTTAGTCTTGTAATTCACTCTCTTCCCATGGGACTAACAGGGTACATCAGATGCAAGTTCTTCTCTCTGATCAGACGCAGCTGGCGGATCATGATAGGAGTTGTAATCTTAAAGCAGCTGGAGGGTCTGATGTTTCCTAGCCTTGATATAATAGGCAAGACTTGTCGCTCCTCACCCTGAAATTTTGTCCCTTCACACTGACAACTGGGTCAAAACCCTGAGTGTCAGGGTGAAACCCT
Organism: Rhinophrynus dorsalis; assembly: GCA_037306005.1. Taxonomy (NCBI): domain Eukaryota; kingdom Metazoa; phylum Chordata; class Amphibia; order Anura; family Rhinophrynidae; genus Rhinophrynus; species Rhinophrynus dorsalis. The sequence goes on from CM074719.1 coordinate 160,117,580, forward strand.
GAGAGTTCCCAGATATCCTTTGTACTCACACTAGCACTGTCCTCACATAATCTGCATACAGTCATTCTATCTTCACCTTTCTTTCCTCCCCTCTTGCTCCCAGACTCTTTCTCTCCTCCCCTCTTGATTGCACCTCTCTCTCCCCGTCTTGATTTCAGCCTCTCTATTCTCCCCTCTTGCTGCCACACAGTCTGTTCCTCTCTTTTCTTTCTTTCTCCCAGCATCCCTATGAGAAACTATGACCTCTCGTCCCACAGCTGTGAGTCATATAGATACAATGACCCAGTGAGATCCTCGGAGAAAAAAAGCAGAAAACGGAGGAGGGTTCTCCTTCAAGTGCAGGCCTTCTTCAGCATGTGGGGTTTCCCTTGGCAAACGGAGAACCCAGTGAAAAACCCCACCTGCCCAGGTTTATAACCAGCACATGGGATCAGTTGACTCCCTCCCCCCAGGCCAGCTCGCCCCCGCTGTTTCTGCAGTTTGATTCCTTAAAACTGAAAAAGAAACAAAATACCTGTTTTATATGATTGTTTTATATCTCAAACAACATTATCATACAAGTTTCAAACTTACAGAATTTCTTAGATCATCCCTAATTGTATGTCATTACTTTGGCAATCTTCAAGTCTTCAGCAGCTTCTGAACTACAACTTCCATCATCTTCTGCTGGCCATTGGCCAGCTGAGGATGATAGAATTGTAGTCTAACAAGAGCAGGAGGGTAGCTCCTCTGGGCTACACCTAGTCTGCTTCACGGGCTTTTGGGTGATGTATTTCACCAAACAAATTCTACTTATTGTTATTAAATATTTATTTTCATTTTTTAGAAACCCCTCTCTGGAAATCCTGAGTTTGCTCCTGTGTATATATGTTTTCTCTAGAATACTCATAATGAGCTAGCAGAGACTTCCCAGACTAACCCTGGTGACTGTTGCTGGGAGACTTATCTGAATTCTAATCTGTAACAGCTCATTTCACAACCCCAAAAGGATTTTAATATTTTTTGAAATGGCACCAAGTACTTCTTGCCAGCGCACGCAGCACATAGCCTGGCTCAAAGAGGATGGAGAGAGAGAACACAACTATTTTTTTAGAAAGGTAATACTGATGTCAATGTCCTCATATTAGAATCTCGTTTGACATCTTAGATATTAGAGAGGTTGCCCCTAACATAGGAGGAATTAATGCAGTTATTCAGGGAAATGCTTTGGGCTCTTTCACACAGGCAATGTAACTATAAAATCCCCCTGGTACAGTTTTGTCATACATATTCTTTCACTCACCTTCTCCTGCTTTCTTCCACCAATTTGGACCCAGAAAAGGTGTTTCTGATGACCAGCCCATGTTAACACCAGCCAATATTACTGACTGCAGTCCACATGTGTTGACCATTCATCAAAGTTGCTATAAGCATAGTAACCATCAGCACTCGTGATGGATCTGCAGGCAGCCCCATAGGCCTCCATGCAGACCCTCCTTCCTGCATTGTTACTGTATTCCTAAGTGAACACAGTAAAGCTGAAACATGTTAGACTTTGACGCATTTATAGATGGTTATAGCACAGCACAGTACTTTTCATGACAGCAACTTACCATGTAACGCAGCTGTGGGGCCTTACTCATCCAAAGACATAGCAGGAAGAGAGTAGTGGGTCGCACACAAAAGATCATGAGACCACATGACACAATAAATATGTTGCCATGATAAAAATGGCAACATGAGAATCTCGTACTGCATGACAGTGGGAGATTCTCATGTCACATACTGAACGTTGTATACCATGAAGCAGTCATCCCCTGATTCAGTCGTGCTACCAAATACTGTAATTGCCGATGCAAAGAGACACTTTCTTTCTAACTTAATCTTATGTGCATTCAAAAATATCAGTGGATGGATGATGTGATATGTATTGACACAAGTCCCTAAATCTCTGTGCTCTGTTACGCTGAGTGCTAGATTACTAAACCTGATCAAACTAATTGCCAATTCTAACTGCAATGAAATTCCTACATCATTATCATAAAAAGGCTAGATCTCTAGCTAGCCCTTCTCTTATATTTGATTCTATGTTCATAAAAGAACAAAAATAATTACAATAACAGTGAAATGCGTTTCGTGTTTGTGAATTTTTGTCAATCATAATAATTCCATTGCAGTTTGAATTGGCAAACTGGATTTTGCCCCAGCGCTTAGAAAGCTAATTAGTTTGATTAGGTTCAGTAATCTAGCACTCATGATATTGGCTGGAGTATGCCCCGATATTCAGACAGACTCTATATGTATTCTCTCAGAGCAATAGACCACGGAGATTTAGGGACTTGAGTCCATACATATCATAGCGTCCATCCGCTAACATTTTTGAATGCACATAAGACTAAGTCCTTTGTTGTGTTACATGAACCGGTTTTATTATTTTGAGTAATTCAGCACTTTGGGCAACTGTTATACGACATTCAGTAGGTGACATGAGAATCTCGTGCTGTCATGCAGTGTGAGATTCTCATGTCTCCATTTTTATCCTGGCGACATACTTATTGTACAGGAGTGCAGAGGAAAATGATGTTCCCCAGTGGCTGAAAGTCACCTTATGTGAAAAACTGACAAAATACCCAAATTCCATTTGCTATAAATGGGGCTCTTAATCTTTTCAAGGTCTCATTGTCCAAGGGGTTAATCATTTGAGTGCCAGAGGGGTGCACAACGCATTGCAAAGCAATGCATTGCGTACCACTCTGGCACTCAAAGGGTTAAAGTAATGCATCTAGATCAGCACATTAAGGAAAAACACACCCTACAGAGTTGAACTGGTTTCTGTGTAATCCTGCAGAATAAAATTGTAAAGTGTCCCACTTAAAGTGGTGCTCTGGACGCATTACATTAACTCTTGGTGACAAGGTTTTTTTATACTAGAGGAGAAGAGGAATATTGGAATTTTTAGTAGGCCCTTATTCAACCATATGTCCCTCTAATTGGCTTAGACCACCCACACAAATGATATAGTAGGTCTTCCTTTTGATGCTATATTTATAAATATAACCTGTCATTTAGTTCAATAATAATATACAAAGTGAAAACAATGAAAAAAACACTTATTTAGGGTTTCCTTTGATAATTTGTGCTCAATTAGTCAATATTTTAACAAGGACTGGATAAAAAGTATGACTTTTTGCTCATACCTCCCAACATTTCAAATGGCCAAAGAGGGACACTTGTGCTTTAGTTGGTGTTTCTGAGGCTGGTGGGCGGGGCATTATAAAGAATTTTTAGTTTTTTTCTTCATCTACTGGCACCTCTTTGTGTATCCAATAAATGATTTAGAACAAGATCAAAGTATTTATTTATGCAGATTAGTTTATAAACACATATACTGAAGATTAACTACACATTTATTTGCATTTTATTGCTGTGGAGCAAAGTAATATACACTACTTTTTCTTCTCTCCTAAAAAGAGGGACAAAAGGGTAGAAAAGAGGGACAGAGGGATTTGGGTCTCAAAGAGGGACACTTGGGAAGTATGTCATACCTCCCAAGTGTCCCTTTTTAGGGGTACTGCATCATATTGCTCCACAGCAATAACACTCACATTCTTGTTTTTTTAAACCTCAGTATATGTGTTTATAAATTAGCTTGTGTAAATAAAATAGTTTGGTCTTGCTCTAAATAATTTATTCAACTACAGAAAGAGGTGTCAGTAGGTCATGAACATAGTAACATAGTTGACGAGGCTGAAAAAAGACATGCGTCCATCAAGTGCAGTCCATGCCAAACACACCCCTGTTGATCCAGAGGAAGCCAAACCCCCAAAGCCATATTCAATTTAGATTCCATTGGGTAAAAAAATTCCTTCTTGACTCCAAATGGCAGTCAGATAGTTCCCTGGATCAACAACATATCTGCATTGAAGTCATCTGTCATCATTTTCAATATTGTTCAGTGCTAGATAGGCATCCATTGCATCTTTGAAGTGCATCCCGAGGCAAAGAATTCCATAGCTTTACCAGTCTTACTGTAAAAAAATCCCTGCCTTTGTTTTAGTCGAAAGAGCCTTTCCTCTAGTCTTAATGGAAGTAGACTAAACTTACGTTTAAAGATCTACCCAAGAGTTCTGCCCCCAGCATCACCATCTGAAACAAAAGTGGCCCCCCTCTTTGGCCATCTGAAATGTTTTGAGGTATGCTTTTTGCCTCTCTCTGCCTCATGATCACAGTGAGGAGGAGAGTCCAGTCCTGGAGCAGCCAGTTACAGCCTCCAGTGTGCCCTGAGGTGCGCTGTGATCATTAACTCTTAACGTGCCAGGACAGTCATCTCTCGTCAAATGATGGATTTCTTTGATGGTCCTGACACATCACTTGGTGTTATGGGATTAAAAGCCCCCTTTAAACCAATTTGAATCCTTTTTGTTCCCAATGTTATAGTTGCTTTGCACCAGAATTGATCCTCATTTCTTTATGGATATGGCCTCATTTAATTTACAGGAACAATAAAGTCTATGAGCTAATCAGATCATCCATGTGTCAATGACTTCCGCCTGTCTGGGAACTCAGGGGTTAGTACTTACCAAGTCACTCACCTGTTCTCTTTCCTGTTCCTGCCGGGTCCAGTGACGGACTCCTCTACCTCCATCTTGATCGGCAACTGGGCAATACGGTGTCTGAGAATGACAAACTTCCTGACTTTTCAAACAGCTTCTTAGTACTGCAATTGTACATTGAAGATTTCGATAGGATTCGAGGGTTAATAATGAACATATTTTACAATTGGGTGAATTTGGATCATTTTATATTATATAATATAAAGATCATAATATATCTATTATAAATGAATAGATATGTAAACATAATGATGTAATACAATATTACTAATATCAGGGCTTATAATTTGAAGTCCTTTGCTACTAGCCAGACCTGAAAAGTTACTCGCCACTGCAAGCCAAAACATACCCACCAGGGCTGAATTTCTACTAGCCAGGGCTAAATTTTCACTCACCATTGGCTAGTGGCGAGTGGAAATTTTGAGTCCTGCTCATATGGTAGTTCATTTATATAATATGCTTAATGTGTTCATGCATTACAAATAATGGATAGTGATTAAATATATTATTTACTCTAGCTTAGATAAACATCTAGATACCTGTCTATTCAAGTAGTTTTTCTACTTTATCATTGGACTACATTTTAATACGGATTATGGGTTGCTTTCAGTAGTAAATATTGACTTTTCTCTACCAGGAAGCTAGTAATACACTTCTCGCCCCCTGGCAGCTAAGTGTAAAAGATGGAGACGAGGGAACAGAGGGAACATGTGTGGACATGTCCAGTAGATCACTGAAGGGTGTTCATATCCCCATAAAGCTGTCAAGCTGGGTCATACCTCATTTTCCTACAAGTTATGGGTCAGAGCACTCTCTTTAGAAGAAGGAAGGGCCATAGAAATTGCCTAACAGGCTACAATCAAGGAAGCATGGGAATGGGGCCTTAGTGCAAAATTATTTTTGTACCTTCAGTTCGATGCAACTCACTGAAAAATTATTTACTCTTTGATTGCTAGACATATCTTCACACAATCTTTTGAGAAACTCTAGCATTTAAAGAAGTAACACTCCCCACTATTATAGGGTGACCATATGTCCCTGTTTGCCCGGGACAGTCCCGGATTTAATGTGTGTGTGTCCCTTGTCCCGGGAAGCCCTCTTCTGGGACAATACAAAGTCCTGGAATGAAGACTCCAGAGCACAGAGTTCTATACACTAGGAGGAGAACTGCTCACTACCCATTGTGACAAGAAGTGATGCCTGTCTCAAAAGATCTCAAAACGCTAGAGAGATAACTGAACCTTGATCTGGGCATCAATAGGGAGCTGCAGGGTAATTTTGTTGTAGTGTGATATTATTTAAAGGCTTTGGGCTTGATGTATATTTTCTTGTAGCCCACAACAGGCATTACTTTCTGACACAGCAATCAATGGGCAGTTTTCCCTCGTGTTTAGAACACTGTGGTGTGCTGTTCTCTCAGCAGTGTCCCTGAATGGCAGAATTGAAATGTGGTCACCCTACAATATTAACAACTCTTTTACCTTACTATGGCCAATGGCTAATGGCCCCTATGAATTTTGCACTTTTGCCTTTGTCCAAGAGATAAAATCTTCCATCAATGCTGGATGATATGTTCATGAGGTGAACCTAACAGTTGCTGTTAATTTTTGCAAGGTAAAACATTAAGAATGCTTGAGCCTAGGACAGAAAAATAAACCGGCTCTTCTCCATACACGTTACCCAAATGTGAAATCTGTATAAAGCATATGTTACACTACTGTGTTAATAAATTTAAAAAAAGTTGCATAATTTGGCCAAAACTATGTTTAAGCTTGCTTACCTTGCCTTTCAAATGAGTCCTATCTAATACATCAGGGCTCAAAATTTCCACTCGCCACTAGCCAATGGCGAGTGAAAATTTAACTCTGGCGAGTAGAAATTCAGCCCTGGTGGGTATGTTTTGGCTTGCAGTGGCGAGTAACTTTTCAGGTCTGACTAGTAGCAAAGGACTTAAAATTATAAGCCCTGTAATACATATTACCCTCCTTATCTAAGTTTAATATGATCCATGAGGAATTATTGGGAGGAAACATGTTTTATTTTAAAGCACCTAGTTAACACCCAACACACACAAATAAAGTATCTACTATCTTCATGACCTGTTTTCAAACAGTGAGTGGGTGGAGACCCAAGTGGACCGGAGCTCCATCAGTCCCCTTTTGTAGGTCTTTCTCACCCACCACTACAAGCCACATGGGGCCTGTATATTACCTTGATTACAAATAGACATAGACCAAGCAAGCCAGACAAAAGGCCACATGTGATGCTTTTAAGAACCTCTTTTAAAGTAAGAACAATTGTGCAAATCTAAGTTTTAAGTGCATTTCTTTCTATATAATTTATAGCAGTGAAATGAAATGAAAGATTAAAAACCAAACATGCACTGTATTACGGAAAACAAATAACCAGCACAAACTGCGAAGTGGTATATAGTGAAACTGAAACAAGCAACTGAGATGTAAATGCAGATAACTTATTTGATATTGCTACAAATATTCTATATCGAGAGAACTTTTGTCTCTCTTCCCTGACTGTATGTTGTTGGTCCAGAACGCGTGCTGAGTGGATACGAATATTGCATCCAGCGGGGACAAAAGTGGAAAGAGCTTTACATAAACCTAAGTGCAGACTGACACATTGTACAATGTTATATGTTCATTATTCTGAAGAATTTTGTCACTCTTTTCATAATTACACATTGGTGATCTGGATCTTTGGATGCATTGGGTGTGAATAACGATCAAAAACTATGTGGATACGATCATAAGAGTAGAAATACCGAATAACCCCCACTTGGACACTACCAAAAGCCATATTGATTAACAATTAGAAGATTTTATATCTATTCTATCTACTATTGTATGTAATATTTGTGGTTAAGAAATATATATACACATACATTTGGTATGGTTTTATAGCTGATGAGTTAAGACGTTCTGTTGTTCAACTAAAACAACCAAAGGGTTTTTTTTTACAGTAAGGGCAGTAAAGTTATGGAATTCTTTACCTCAGGCTGCTGTACTTGCAGATACTGTAACTGCTTTAAAAAAACGTAATGAATACCTATCTAGCACAGAACAATATTGAGAATTATGACAGTTGGCTTCAAAGGAGATGGATTTTTATCCAGGGAAATATCTGACTGCCATTTGGAAGCCATTTCCAATTAAGCCCCAAGTGTATAAAAAATATTCCTTCCTGACTGCAAATGGCAGGAATAAAAAGAAAGTATATCCAAGGTTGCTCTAATTGTCAGCTACTTGGAGTCAACAGGAAGGGAGCTCTCAACAGATCTGACAAGCAGGAGACCACCAGTCATCAAAGATTCGATAAAAACATCCTATGATTAGGGGAGATTTTCACGAAACACGTAAGGCAAGTTGTCTGTATGAACTGATCCTTACACCATCTCCTAAGCTATCTGTACGGAGTATTTTTACTATATATCAAAAAAAATCTATGTTTTTATTGAATATTTGATGACTGGTTGTCTCCTGCTTAGCGGATCTGTTGAGAGTTCCCTTCCTGTTGTCTCCAAGTTTGTTGAAGCCAGTGCCAAAGTTGTTGGGGGCTGCTCTGGATCTGCAAAGCCCTTCAGGCTCGTTGAGTGACAATTAGAACAACCCTGGATATCCTCTCTTTTTTATGCCTGCCATTTGGAGTCAGGAAGGAATTTTTTACACACTTGGGGATTAATTGGAAATGGCTTCAATTTTTTATTTTTTTTTGCCTTCCTCTGGATCGACAGCAGTCCGTGCCAGTCCTCTTGCCTAACTAAAAATAGCCACAGAGGCAAGTGGACTGGCACCGATTATAACGGACTAGTCGCACTTATGCACAAAAGTGTGCCAGGTCTTTTGCAGTCCTCCTCAGTCATCGGAGGACGAGAAGAAGAGCCACTACATGGGGACAGGAAATTAACAAGATTGACAGGCTGTGGGCCGGAGCTGTACCTGCATCCTGATAGCAACTGATGTCACTAAGTGAAGTTTAAAAGCTTATATGTGTACCATTGAATTGGGTAAATAATATCTATACTCCCAGGACATACTTGAAAATGAGAGACAAAATACTTTGATATTATTATTATATCATCATTTTCAGCTGTTGTTGATCCATTGCAGGATGAAGGCCAGACAATATTGTCTATGTCTGTCTTCACAAAGGAGAGCAGGGTTTTCCTTAAACTCACACAATAATGTCCCTCATTGTGATCCGTCAGGACCGGCTTTTCTGATCTGAAGGAGGAAAAGTAATATTGGAAAAAGGGGTGGGAGGGGAAACGTTAAAATATAATTACAAAAAAACACACCTATATGGACAGTGCGGAAGGGACAGAGCATTATTAAAAGTATAAAGAATAACTGGAGATTCATTTGTAGTGTGACATGACTACTTCTTTAAAGGGATAGTAATGTTTCACAAAAAAGCAGCTCCAACTAATCTTCATAGCATTGGGCCAGGGAGAGTGTTATTTTAATACTGACAGTGTTGTAGTTCAAGAGTAATTGAATGATAAAGTATCCCCCTCCCGCCCATTTTACCAAGGGTAAGCTGCCTCCCCTCAGATGTGTAATCTGCTAGCTTTACAGAACAGGTCACAGCAAGGGACAATCTTCTTACTGTGAGCATAAGGAAAATCGTGCCCCCTTGACAGGTTTTTCCTTATGCTCAGTGAAGATTGTCCCTCTCTGAGATCCATCTGGACAGTCTTGCTGCTCTGAGGTGAGCAGTGTTATATCAGTAAAAGGGGCGGGAGGGGGATACTTTATCATTCAGTTACTCTTGAACTACAACTCTGACAGTATAGAAATAACACTCTCCATGACCCAAATACTATGAAGATTAAATGGAGCTAATTTTATTGTGAAACATTACTATACCTATAATGTGTGGATTGTGTGAGACATCTTTAAGCTCTACCTTTAGTGCGTGTAGGGCAACTTTATATTGGGGCATCCACTAACCCACTGTTTCACTCTTAGAGGCATTTCTCCTACTTTCCGTCTGACATTCCATTCCAGTACATTTAGCTTCAGGTTGCGAGACTGAATATATAAGCAAAGAATGGAGACAGCGTGTGGCTCAGAGAACTCTGGAGAAGTTGAGAGAGAACAGCCTGGGGCTTTATTTACGCCAAGTCTGATAATTTGGGGTGGAAGGCAATCTCCATCATTCAGTAAGCACCAGTCTGTTTATGCAGGGGCCAGGGTTGATCTGTACCCTACACTGTTATTCTTATGGCCGTAAGATCAAACTAAAGTGTAGGAACTTAAGGGCAAATCAATTGTACCATGAGGTTAAAAAAAAAAAAAGCCAGAATTTCCCATTACTTTAAATGGTGATTTTTAAAGCCTTCATTGACAGAGAGGTTGCCAAGGCATTATTTCACAATGCATTGGCAGCCTCTCCAGCATTCAGGGAACTCAAAATCTCCATTTAGTTCAATGGGAATTTTTAGTTGTCTCTTATAGCAGGGCTCAAAATTTCCACTTGCCACTAGCCAATGGCGAGTGAAAAATTAGCCCTGGTGAGTAGAAATGTAGCCCTGGTGGGTATGTTTTGGATTGCAGTGGCGAGTAACTTTTCAGGTCTGGCTAGTAGCAAAGGACTTAAAATTATAAGCCCTGTCTTATAGTGCAGTTGGTTTACCTCAGAATTTCTCCACTTTTATTTTGAGCATACTAACGTTTAAGGGGATTCTTTGTGCTTCCTCCTTTTGTTTTCGTCACAGCAATCAAATCTATTTAGCCTGTGTTGTCTTTAAAGGGGAGTTATACCAATAGGATATAATAGCTGTTAACATATTTAATAAAAGGACTTCATAGAGCAGTTAGGTGTTTACTACATATTAAAAAGTAAAAAACATTTATTTAAGTGGACTTAAAGTTTCCATTCAGGAATACTGGGAAATTCACTGTTAGGTTTTCACAAGAACAAAAGCAGGGAAGTTCGGGATTAAGAGTTCTTGAACATTAACCCTTTGAGTGCCAGGGGGTATGCAATGTGATGAGTTGCATATCTCTCTGTCACTCAAAGGGTTAAGAAGGAAAGGATGTGTATTCATAAACCAGAGGGAACGGGCTAATCTTTAATTATCAAATTAAAAATAATTATTTCTAGAACATTAAATCTGCCTCTATACTTTGCTGATATAATATAGGAAATCACATGACGACTTTAACCTCTTAATAACGAGGGCTTATTTTTGTTAACACCAGAGGACAAGACCAGTTTTTACTTTTTTAGTATGCTTTTGTTCAATCATGTTTTCCCTGTAATTCACTGAGTTGACACACACAAATTATCTACAAATTTTAAGCATAAGTAGAGCTTTCTTTTCATACCATTTGTATGGAAAACCCACCATTTAATTTAATAATAGCTTAAAGGGGAACTCTCACCTCTATTAATGTTGTCTTCATCTGAATGTTCCCTTGGAGTGAATTTGTAATGCTTTATTTTTTTATTATCTTTTATTAATATAGTGCTGTATTGCCTGAGATATTGTCAAGTAAAGTTAAAGTGGATCTATCACCTCTACAAAAGTTATGCTTGTTATGTAGAGGATATATACATAAGGGTGAAAACATTATTGATTTAAAAAACAAAAACAAAAAAAAACTCTATTTGTGTTAAAACACTAGTTTATAGAGTGCCCTGCCCCCTACTTCCTCCTAAACTTCCATTGCCACAGACTGCCGCTCTGCCCCTTCTCCCTTCCCATTACCCAGCCTCCTCCGATGACGGAGGCTGTCTGTCTGTGAGCTGGAGCGATCTCATTGGCTAGATATCGATCTCCGCCAATGAGATTGCTCCAATTTACTGACAGAAGCCTCCGTCTTTAGAGGAGGCTGGATAGTGGGAAGGGAGAAGGGGAAGTGCGGCAATTGAAGTTTATGAGGAAGTAGGGTGCAGGACACTCTATAAACTAGCATTTTAACACAATTAGCATTTAAAAAAAAAAAAGCAATAACGTTTTCACCCTAATGTATATATCCTCTACATAATAAGCATAACTTTTGTAGAGGCGATAGATCCACTTTAAGCTGGTGATGTCAGATCTGTACAGGCTGTGGTACAGCTCTTCGTCTGTTCTCCTCCCCAAGTATTGTCTCCTTCCGACCTCCTCCAATGACAGAGGATTCCGGCATGTGACCTGGCGCACTCTATTGCAAATGTGCATCCAGGTCACTGCATAGGCACAGATGCTCTCAGTCCTTTATAAAAAGTGACAGTCCGCTTGCTGAACTAAAAATAGCAACAGAGGCAAGTTATTCCTTACGTGCACAATAAAAAATAAAATTGCCAGGTATGTCAATAAATGTTTTATTTTATTACCAGTGTAAAAGCCTGTGTACACGGGCCAAGGTCCAGGTAATGTTAAGAGGTCGCTACCTCACTGTTCCATGCGATGCAGTCTTGCGTTGCCTCACCCACGCGATGTAATCATGCGCAGTAGAGACTGCCCGAATGCAGGCAATCTCTATTGCGCATGACTGCATCGTGACAAACATGCTAGTGAATTATTATATAGGAAAGACATCAGTGACAAGGCAATGTATACTTTACATTACCTTTGTCATGTTTCTCCACTGGTACATGTGATCGCTGTAGCAGAGATCACTTGTGACGCCATTGGGGTAAGGTTGAAAATGATTGCTCCTACCCTGGAGCAGTCAGTCATTGCCTCCCAGCAATGATCGCAGTGTACCCCGAGGAGCTCTGTGATCATTAACACCTGACGTGCCAGTAAACTATCCGTCCTTAAAGGACGGATTTCTGTGACGGTCCTGTCACGCCACTCATACTCAAGGAGTTAATAAAATTACAAATGAGATGTTATTTGCAAAGCAAAGGGGTTAGAGTTAATGTTCAAGAAACCTTAACCCTTTGAGTGCCAGGGAGGCATCCAACACATTGCAAAGCAATGCTTTGGATACTTTTCTGGCACTCAAAAGGTTAAAGTGTACTCATCACCTTACGTTCAAATAATGTTAAAGATAATTAAAAACTACCTATGTTTTCATTGATCCATTCCTTTGTCTTATATATATATATATTGTTATCCAGAAAAAAAGATGGTACCGTGTTAGCCAGTGGAGCAGATAGGATTCAGTGTAGCAAAAAAACTTCACAAGAGTGGTATAAAGGTGATACCGTTTAATGGCTGAGGACACAGAAATTTCAAGCTTTCAGGACACTAAGGCCCCTTCTTCAGGCCTGATTTAACCATGTTTTTTTTGTTAGAAATTAACTCTTGCTGGTGGCAAAGTGAGGCACTTTATGCTAATTGGTTTATGTACTGGACCAATATTATCACACACTGGGCTATAAAGGAATCTAGACAGAGCCCTCACATGCTTTGGGTACACCGAATAGCACAGTGAGAGAGACGTTTTTGGTCTTGAAAATAAGTAATTAGTACATTACAGATATTTAGCATGAAGTGCCACACTGTACCAATGAAACATAATGGTTAATCTCCTGTCTCCACCTTCTTCTGGCAATTTGTTTGATTTGCTAAAATCTTATGTGAAATTGCACCCATAATTTTCTATCTATAATGCTTTTTTTCAGATATTGCATAGTGGTAACCTGCAATATTTGGTGCAACCCCATTGAAGTCAATTCAGATCTCATGTACTTGCAATAATGCACTGACAGACCAATAGTTGCACTTAGATATACAAGATATTTATTACCTTGTGACACTCTGCATTTTTCAGCAGTGTGAACAGCCACTTACAACACAATGCTACTAATTTAATGAGTTTTCTTCATGTGTTTCATTTGTTCTAAATTTTGTCGCCAGTGTGAACTAGGCCTTAGGCTGCTAGAAACAGAGGGGTGGAATAAATTAATGGGGAGCAATAATCATGCAAATCTTTTTCAACATGCTTCAGCTGAGGGGAGGACTTGGAATGGTGATAGTTCCTCTTTAACCCTATCAAATGCATAATGAAAATGAACCCAGATCTTAAAAACACAACAAAATAAAATCCCAAATCACTACCTAAAAATTCTTAAAAACAAGAGACCATCAAAATAACCAGTCCAACCTTTTCCTTATTCACCATATATATTTGCCACATTTTCTGGTGCCACTCACTTATCATTGGCTGCAAACCCAATTTTTTCAGACCTGCTAAATTGTTCTTTATTTAAATTTAATTCACTTTGTATGTCCTTATAGTTAGAAGAAGCACAGTCTCCATTTTTGACATGTCTAGAGCATGCGGTATAGATCAAATAAAGACACAACAAAAACTTGCTTGGATGTAAACCAGGCCACAGCTTTATTAATTTACAATATAATAACCACCACAGCTTGAAGCCCTTGCTAAATTGCTAGGCATAGACTTATGCCAACCCAAGTGAGCTGAAAAGGCTTAACCCATCTTTTCCTCCATCCCACCACACCCCATTAGCTGGTCTGTGCAGCTCAATGAGGGGCGTTGACACAACCCACAACCGGGGTCCGGATGCGTTATGCCCAAGGCTGCTGGCCTGACATCCACCTGTTAACAATGCGTTCCAAACAATTGATGTACCATTTTTCTTATTGGCAAGAGCCAAAAGCGCCACAAGGCCTTATGCGTACGACCTACACAGCCAGGCCCTTCCCCCCACATAAAGCCATGGCCTTCTCCAAACCCCTTGAAATCTCCAAATTAAAAAAGTCTAGCCCAATCTTGTTGGTACTCACCCCATCAGCCTGAAACAAGGAAAGAGATAAATCCTCAAAAATGGAATGTCTCAAGGACAACCCCCCACGCTGAATGACAAACTTGGACACGTGCCGATTCAGGTGAATCTGACACTTGTCCAATGCCCTGTGATCCTTGGCTCCAACCCAGCGCCGGCGAGGAATAATCTCCGACCACACCAACACCAGACCCGAGAAACGGCCAAGAAGGGCAGAAAAATGGCCCATCATTTGCTTCCCCAAAAGCCAAGCAGGGACAAAGCTAAGGTCATTACCCCCCAAGTGTACCAAAAGAACCCCCGGAGGGCCCCCAAACCTACCAAGTAATCCCAAAAATTCAGGAAGGAGTTGAGACCAGTGCATACCCCGATAGCCAAACCGGGATACCACCGCCAGAAACGGGTCAATAGACAGCTGCACACCACTATCACGAACCGTCGCTTTTCACCGTTCTCAAAAAACGAAAGAGTGGCCAACAATCCAGCAGCTACAAGGCCCCAAACCTAAAAGAAAGAAACAAAAGAAAAATAGTACAGCAGCAAATTACCACTCAACACCCCACCACCTGATCCGGATGAACATAAGATAAAAAACGCTCAGACTCCCAACGACTAATACGGAAAATAGACCAAGCACCTAAACCGATCCAAGCCACCTCCGTAGCAGCCCCTATGCGAAAGGAGTGCCCCGCAAAATCCTCAGCGCCAACACCCAAACAAGAAAGACCCATCTGAAAAACCCTCAAAAATTGAAAACGAATCAGCGGACAACCATCTTGATGAACCAACAGGAGACCTTCGAGGGAAGGCCTAATGGCCAAAAACTGCTGAATCCAGAAAACCGGACAGACATCCAAACCCGCCACAGCGAACAGTCACCCAAACCCCAGAACCATAGACACCCGTCTTAGACCGGCAAATACTAAAAGAGAGAGAACCAGACTACAAACGCATATCATCCAGCAACAAACCACCCGGGCTGACGCATGGCCCCAAAAAAAGCTAAACAAAAAGCTGCCCCAAGCAACACTGTCTCATAGGGACTCGAGCAAACACCTGGAAGGATGGAAAAAAGCTGCTGCAAAAGTGGAAAAGGAACCGGATGCCGAGAATCAGCCTGCACCGACCCCAGGCGAAGACCCCAAAGAGCCATGCACACCACAAAGTCTTTCGAATAATCCCTCCAGCCCCGCAACTTAAACCCAAAAGCCAACCCAGACACCCGGCCCCTATAGCCGCCTAGAATATGCCCTGACCAAACCATCCCACAGTAACCACAAAACGCCATAAACCCCAACCAAGGGACACATTACCACCTCCAAAGTGACCCATTCGTCCCAGGCAGATGAATTCCACGCCAAAGTAGCCGGCGCCAGAGAATTCCTCACCCAGAACACAACTGCACTCCTCCAAGATCCCACAGCCTTCGTCCCCGGGCATGCCCTTCGAAATTCCTTGACCTGGAACCGAGAAAGCGCGTCAGCAGCCACATTAAGAACACCAGGCACATGTCGCACCCGAAAAGGTATATTAAGACGTAGGCACCAAACAGCGAAGCAGATACAGAACAGGGACAGAAGAGGAAGACAAGTTATTAACCGCCATCACCACCCCCATATTGTCAGAATGGAAAACTACTCTAAGTCCCTCATCCTGCCTCCCCACAAAGTTAACACAACAACTATATTAAACATCTCCAGGAAAACAAGGTTCGTCGTCAAACCAGTAGACGCCCAAGCCGCAGGCCAATCATGCGCAAACAAGGCCCAAAGCCTAAAGAACCCGCCGCGTCCATATACAAATCAAATTCGCCATTAGACTGAACCGGAGCTTGCCAATAAGCATTGAAGTCAGCCAGAAAACACTGCCAAACACGCAAATCTTCCCGCAAAGGAACAGTAACCCGAATGTAGTGATGAGGCTGAACCACGCCAGATGTAGCCAGGGACAACCGCCGTCTAAAAACCCGCCCCATGGTCATGATCCGAGAAGCAAAGTTAAGTTTGCCCAGAAGGGACTGAAGATCCTGAAGCGACACCTTCCGAGAACACCGGCATGCAGCGACCTCTTCCTTCAAATCCGTCAACTTGTCCAATGGCAACCGAGATTCCATGGTAACGGAATCCAACTCTATGCCCAAAAAACTCAGGCACGTAGTGGGACCTTCCGTCTTGTCTGGAGCCAAGGGCACTCCTAAATCCTGAGCCACTCTCTGAAGCGTCACAAGTAAGTGGCGGCAAACGTCCAGTCCCCCCAGGACCGACACACACAAAGAGTCGTCCAGGTAATGTAAAATGGACAAAAAAACAGCCTCCTTCTGGACAACCCACTCCAGGAAGGAGCTGAACGTCTGAAAGAATGAAAAGGACATGGAGCAGCCCATGGGAAGGCACAGGTCTATGTAATACTGTCCGTCATCCTTGAACCCCAGTAGATGGTGACTCTCCGGGTGAACGGGAAGGAGACAGAAAGCAGACTCAATGTCGGCCTTAGCAAACCACACCCCACGCCCCGCAGCCACCACCAGATGAACCGCCTTATCAAGAGACATAAGAAACGTTGCACAAGTCTGGATTAATAGCATTATTATCCGATCTCCCCAAAGGATACGATAAATGATGTATCAATCGGAACTTGCCAAGGTCCTTCTTGGGAACCACACCCACCGGCGACACTCGAGGATGAGGCATGGGAGGCTGATCAAATGGCCCAGCCATCCTACCTAATGCTACGTTGTTGGCACGTAAAACCTCCGGATGCAAGGCCGCCGAGCGCAAGTTCCCAGCCTCAGGCACCCCAAAACCGTCCCTCCCCAGAATTCGAAAACCCTCCGAAAACCCCTCTTCCAAAAGGCATGCTGCAGACCTATCTTTGTGCACTTTTAGCCAAGGATGCATCCTTACGATGGACACTGGCATCCTCCCCCTTTCCCCCCACGGCACCCCCACACTCAAAACACTTGGACTTTTTAAAACACTTGGAGTAGGGATGAGAATCCCCACACCCTGAGTACTTGTGGCGGGATTTATACGACCCACCCCACTTGCAGTGCCCCTCATTGAACTGAAAGCAAAATCCCAATTTCCTCGTGGAGGAGGCGGCCAGCACCGGCCTGAAAAGACTGCAATCCCCCTGGGGTACCTGCCGGACGCGTCATAATGGAGAGCCATAAAGCAATATCAATCTGATCCCAAGAGATGAAAGGCCGAACCACCATTCACTGGCGGAACTTCTCATCGTACCTCCACCATGACAGCCCCCCATAAATCCGGCAGGCGTTCCAGATCGTGTCCTGGTAACAGAAAAATGAGGAGCACTACTGCTGAAACCGCTCACCTATCATGCTAGCGAGGATAGAAAACTCCCTCACCCAATTCCTGAAAACGTTGGGTATCTTCCAGTACCACCTCTTATCCTTCTCCTCCCTTTTCTCGATATCTCTTTCGTCCCGGTTTGGAGGGGCCTCATCTGAGGGGAGCAGGGAATAAATCTCCATAATTTCTCTCCTCCAAATCTTCTCCCGAACCTCTGCCTTCAAATGGAGCTCCAAGGGACCGGTCCAGAAAAAATAGGCGGCCCCAAAGGCCACTGTAGGAACCCCCCCAAAATAACTAACCCCGGACTGCAGCCCCCCAACCCCCAATAACTGGGCATCAGCCAACTGCGGAATCCCACCTGCCACCGCAGTGGTCCCACTCGCGACAGCAGGTATCCCCGCAGGAACAATACCAGCCCCAGAAACCCCAACCCCAACCCCAGGAACAGGCAGGCTCAATTTTCCCACACTCCCAGCCCCCACAGAGCTCCCAAAAGGGCCAAAAACAGGCTGCCCCAGCCCCCCAACACTAGGGACCAGACCACCCCCAACCGAACCAGATGTAGTAGCTGCCCCAGCACCCAAGGAGTCACCAGACCCCAGGGGGGACACAGTAAGACCTGGCACAGAGCTAGAGCTCCCCACCACCCCACCTAGGGAAGAGGACCTAGCCACCACCCCCACCCCAGAATGAGGAACCCCAGAGCCCTGCAAAGCCTTATCCTGCCACACACCCAAGAGATGTTGAAGCGAACTCCATACATCAACTGCTCCTCCCGCCTCCAGACCCCCCCTGGCATGGAGACCCCAAGCAATCCTGTACCTGTTGCTGCAACAGCGGGAGGTACGGACTGCGTCATTTCCATTCCATCAGAGGCACCGTCCGTACAGCACCAGACTCTGCACCCTCCGAGGCACTTCTCCACACGGGAACCCTGAAAAGGAAAGGAAGCAATCACCAAGGGCGCTAAAAAATCTGCACCACCAACAGGAAACAGCACCTAGAACAAAGGAATAAAATCACCGCCAGTGGCACCCCAAGGCCCCCCAAAACCAGCATGATGAATGAACATGGAATTGCATGCAACAATAAAATTGACTTAAGTTACTCTCTTTTTATATTTTTTTAAATTTTTTTTTTTTTGGTATTGTTCAACAGTGAAGGACACGGACAGCAGCCAGGCACAATGGAAACTAGACAGATAAGCTGTACTGAACATTTAAAGTATATTTCCTTTTTGTTCTTGATTGCATACTTTATTGATTTATAAAAAGTTCTTCTTCTCGTCCATGTACCATATGTGTTCCTCACCACCCAGAGGAAAAACTGGCCAACACACCCATGAACAAAACCCACCCCCCAGCAGAGCAAGCAAGCTCAACAACAATAAGAGTGAAGAAGAAAGAAACCAGCAGGGGCAGGCAAAGGAAGAGCATAAAGAGAGAAGACAGAGAAACAGGTAGAAAGAAGAAGGAGGAAAAAGACAGGATGCTCAGGAACCAGAACACCAAGAAAGACATAATGGAAGAAGGGAAAATGGGGGGGGGGGGAGGAGTGCATAAAGGGGAAAGGATACTGAAATAATACACCAACAAGCAAAATAAACCAAGGAAGAGTGGAGAAAGAGGGAGCAGGAAGGGCAGATTGACAGGACAGAGAAACAGGCAGGGAGGAAGAACAGGGACCCAGAAAAGCCACAATACTACCGCACCCTACAGATTTGCATTTGCCAGCCAGCAGATTCAGCTGTCGGAGACCGGCTCCTCCTCCACCCGAAACGCGCACAGAGTCACATCCTGCACGCCGTGAGGGCCGCACTGCAGCCTCAGCCTCCCGCAACAGGGAGCTGAACTGGTAGAGGGACAGCCTACTCTATCAAAAGCCATCTGGGCAAGTCAGAAGAACCCAGACGCAGACTTGGACTCCTCCTCTGCCTCTGTCCATCACTGGGACTCAGTCTTGCAGGTGGCCGCGCCCGGGTACTCCTCACAGGTCATGCAGACACCCCTACCGAATACACATCAGAAGACTCCAGCCTCTGGGAAAGCTGCTCCTGCAGCCAAGTGCCACCACCATCACCCAGCAGATGTTGCACATCAGCCAGCAGAGAATCAGAAGCCATGATCCACAGCCCAAGTAAGATGCCAAGTCTGCCACAATTCTCAGGTTTCACTTCTAAAAAGGAAGTGACGCTGTAAACTTCCCCCTTATATACCTTCTTAATCCCCACCCCTACCTACCATAGAAGGGGGGAGCCATAACTTGTACCTATTTGACCCGCCTACAGCCCTGACATGACTCCCCTTCTTAGGGCTTGTGGGGAATTCCATAAATTTTGTGCTTCACAAAGTATTAAATGTACAATTAAAGAAAAAAAAAAAAAGTATTTTACAATTTAGATTACAGCTGCCAGTTCTCTTTGGCACAATGAAGCAGAACTATTCTTGAAACTGTAGCACGTCAGTTACAAAATGGTAATGTTAAGCGGGTGTTTACTAGGCTATTGGTTCAAGTGTGCTAGCTAATTAAGTAAAAAAAAAGTTTTTGTTAAAAAAAAAAGTCAGGAGAGTCACACCTAGGGCTCAGGAGGGCCACATTTTGCCAATGGACCACATGTTGAATGCCCAAATCTTACATTAACTCAAATTGTTGATATTTCTATTAACTTATAAGGCCATATGTTGAATATAAATGTAGAGGAGTCCTGGGACAAACCATTTGCATATAGGGGAGAACTAAAAATTCCCATTGATTTAAATGGGGATTCTAACCCCTTAAATGCTATAAAGGTCTCCAACACATTGCTTCAAAATGTATTGGAGGCCTCTCTAACATTCAAGGGGTTAAAATCCCCATTTAAATCAATAGAAATGTTTGGAATGTTTAGTTCTCTCCTACAGTGCAAATGGTTAGCCCCAGATCTTCTGTACATTTCTTTTAAACATACGGCCCTTTGAGTGTCAGAGGGGTGTGCAATGCATTGTTATGTGTGTATATCCCTCCGGCACTCAAAAGGTTTAAAAAAGTGTCATCCAGTTGAGTTTGGGGGTCTTAACCCATTAATGACCAGAGTCATGTGTAATGTATTTCTTCACAATGTATTGTGAGCCCCTCTGGTCCTCAAAGGTTAATCAAGGATAAAGCATCTAGGTGTCTGAATAACCGCTTTCATTTATTAAGTGCTTCAGGGGCCCATTGATCATTGGATTATATTTCTGTTATTCCCAAAACACTGACTGGCTGAGGCTAGGGCAGAAATATCTATATCTTCCTAAGCCGATAATCCTTCAACATGCTGACAGTTCCACATGTGGAAGTCTAGAGAAGATCTCACAGTGACAGCTGCTATCTAGGAAAGATTCTTTCATAGCACGTGCACATGGAGATGCAAATGCTGCACTATATCTTTTTGGCTGGAATTTCCTGACTTTTCCCCATAGGAGCAATTACAAGTTATTTGAGCATCGTGTAGGAGTGAAGAGATCTTATGAGCAGATTTATTTTCTCCATAAATTCCAGAACCCTGCCTTGCTACAAAATCTTATTGCCTACAGTGATTTTTGGGATGATTTTCTGAAAAGAAAGGCACCATAGCAATCTAAGTTTGTAAAGGCATATTGCCCTGCTGGTGGCATGTAATGTTACACTACCTTGCTGATGGTGTAATGGAATATTGCCCTGTTGATGGCATGTAATGATGTACCACCTTGCTTATGATATAATGGTGTATTGCTCTTTCGGTGGCATGCAATGATGCACTACCTTGCTGATGATATAATGGTGTATTGCCCTGTCGGTGGCATGTAATGATGCACTACCTTGCTGATGATATAATGGTGTATTGTCCTGTCGGTGGCATGTAATGTTGCAATGTCTTGCTGATGCCATGTAATGGCTTATTGTGCTGCTGCTCTTACATGATATCATATAAAAAGGCAGCAGGTCAGGGGCATAACAAATCACTTGAGGGCCCTGGTGCAAAAGTTTTTGTGCCCCCAACATATTTTCCAAGGGGCATGTAGGTCTGGCCTTGTCATAACTACACCCCTGTACATTGACCTGGCAAGACTTGGCTAAAAATTACCCCTGGCTCTCACTTCAAAACTGAACCATAATTAGTATTCATTCTGAGGCCACAAAGTTGTGACCTGAGTTCTAGAAAGGACCACTTATGTTTAACTCTCTGTTTGTTAAAAGGTCTCTAATGCATTGGAAATACTTGGGCAGCTAAAGAATAAGAGGAAACAGAGCAAACATAAGAGAAGTTTGGGAGAAAATGTCACTTTGTACTTTTTGGGATGACAAATGGAGGGTTGTGCAATTTCTGCTGCATCGATTAAATCACTGAAGGTCATTTGCATCTGCTCAGATTGCTGTTGCCCTCCATTGGGATTCTGGGTGGTGACATGCAACTGAAACACATACAGTAGTATGGTTTCACTAAAACAACAGCTCCAATTAGTCTTCATAGTATTTGGACCATGGAGAGTGTTATTTCAATACTGTCAGAGTTGTTGTTCAAGAGTAATTGAATGATAAAGTATCCCCCTTCCGCCCCTTTTGCCTAGTGTAAGCTACCTCCCCTCAGATGTGGGATCTGGTCCTGGGACCAGGAAGCTCACAGCAAGGGACAATCTTCTTACTCTGAGCATAAGGAGAACCCTGCCCGCCTTGACAGGTTCTTCAGGTTTTCCTTATGCTGCAGATTATTGCTCTCTGTGATACACCCAGACAGTCTTGCTGCACTGAGGTGAGCAGTGTTACATCATTAAAAAGGGAGGGAGGGTGATACTTTATCATTCAATTACTCTTGAACTATGATTACATGGTTACTATCCGCAGCCAACGAACCAGTCCGCATGCAACAAACCAGTTGCATGTATTGGCTACCTGGCTGCGGATAGTAACCAGGATCCTAGATGGATCAATAATATACTGTATGGTCAATATCATTGAGTTAGGCAAAACTGCAGCCAGATAGCCAGTTACGAACAGGAAAGTGAGGAACTCAAAACTAAATTATTGCAAAAGGGATATAAAGAGACAGATATAAATTTGGCATATGCCAAAGCCAAGGCATTAGAAAGAAATGTATTACTTCAGGATAAAAACAATCAACAAAAAGAATTAGTCCAAAAAGACAGGCTTAGAAGGATGGGTACATCTTTTGTAACACAGCATAGCTCACGTGCGACTAAGATTAAAAAATTGTTTAGGAAACACTGGAGCATTTTGATACATGATCCCATGTTAAAAGGGGAAATAGAAGATAAACCATCTGTGATTTTCAGAAAAGCTCCCAATATCCGTTCAGATATAGCATGTAGTAGACCAAAAGTACAGAAAGAAAAAGGAAGAAGTCCTCAACAAACTATGACAGTAATTGGAAACCAAATTAGGGAAGATTAAGCATGAAAATTAAAGAAAATTTATGGGAACTATCAATGTGGTTCTGTCAGATGTCGCACGTGTCCCTTAATATTAATAGGTAGGACATATATTAAAAACAATAGTAACAATAAAGGATATTTGGTGAAAAATTGTATTGTTTGAAAATGCAAATTTGTTGTGTACCTCATCCAATGCGGATGCGGTACACAATATGTTGGACGGACAAAGAGACATCTTTGCGACAGGATAGGAGAACACAGAAGAAATGTGGCCAATAATGATAAAAAAAACCCCATGCAGTATCACGTCATTTTAATCGGTGTCCCTTAGGATGAATGAGTAATTTTAAAGTAATAGGATTAGAAGTAATCCCAAATAGTTGTAAAGGTAGATTTAGAACGCTATGTAGGAAAGAGGCAAAATGGATCTACAAGTTAGGTACATTAGCACCAGGGGGATTAAATTATAATATTGAGTTGCGTAAAATAGTGTGAAGTAAAAACAGAGTTTACAAGTAATAAGGAAGGAATAAGAATAGAATGAAAGTTATGACAGAGTAGGATCGTACTTACATGCACACATATGGGGAGATGCGATAATCATTTGGTATGAGGAATAAGAGTATTATTAGTTTACAGCATAATACTGAATGTGCTGTCTCTCCCCTAGTGACTGCATGTTTTAAGTAAAATTAGCTCTAAAACCTTATAACATGGATTAATAATCCTATGTGTATACATAGTAAATGGAGACCTGTATCCTATAGAAATTGTATTATGTAATTTTGCTTGTAAGAAAATACTTTTGCGATGAAGATCTGTAGGATAATCAACCCATCAAACAAGATTCCCATAACGTGAAGCAATCTTTGCTATGACATTCGGTGGCTTTATAATGACTATGGCTCTGGGACAATAGGCTTGCGTTCCGGGGACCACATATGGGAACGATGCTTGGTCTGCCCGGAAGCCAGAAACTAAAGGACGAAAACCAAGTATGTGGCATGCTGCATCACGTGAACAATAACGTGATGCGACTGTTACCATCACACTTGGCGTCTTTATGGTTACTATAGCTCTGGGCTAATAGGATTGCGTTACGGGGATGATGCATGGGAGCGAGGCTTGGTTGGAAACACATCGCAATTAGAAAGGTATAAAGAAAAGTATAGATATCTAAGTAAATTAGATCCCTGATGAAGTTATCTATGTGAAGAAACGCATTGGGCTAGTAATTATAATATATTGTTGGGGACTGATTATCTCCTTTTGTTTTTAAATCTGTATTTTATCAAGTGATTTATTTTAAATTTGTTACTACCAATAAATGGAGGCTTTTTGAGAAAAAAGTCCCAGGTAGCGCAGTATGTATCTTTTAATGGCATTCTCCAAAGCTTAGTGAGTCTGGAGGAGAGATGAGGAGGCTGGTTGGAGATTGGAGGAAAATAATTTGATGAATTTGTATACTCAGAGGCTGGTGTAGGCTCCTCTTCTACTAAGTACCCATTCTAAGGGGCAAGTCACGTAATTGGGACACCAAGGGACTACATTGCCCAAAAGATCGCTCTTAGAGGCGCGGTTGCGCTGTCTCTTTCTGTTTTATCCATTATATACAGCAATACCGCTATTTGAAGGGTCATAGGACCAAGTGACTGGGATTCAGCTGCACACTAATTGGAGAGTGGAAAGAGAGGAAATAAAAGAGGACTAGAAGATCCATAAGGACTCTTTTCTTGGACTGATCTAAGTATTTTTTATATACATATATATTGCATAATTTAAAGTCATTTAGTGCACCTTAGGTTGTGAATGTACCGTGTGCTGGTCGCACTCATGACATTTATGTGATACTATTATCACTCCAGCCCACTGTCCACTCCCAGCTCGGTCCTTTTTGTTAATTTTAAATTGGCATTAATTTTTTGAAGTAAGGAAAGTGATACCACAGATCTTACAGTTGAAATGGGGCTACATTAGTAATACTACAGAGCCTACAATTTAAGTAAAGATAAACTAGTGATACCATAGCGCTTACAAGGGAAATGGGTTATGCTACTAATATAGCTCAGTTTCAGTTGTAAGATCAGTGATGTTGTTTGTGTAGCTCCACTTCAATTATAGGCTCTGTGGAGATTGAGTGAGGAAGTGGCCCACCACCCCAATTATGTGACTACCCCAGGGGACATTTGCACCCCTGTTGATCAGTGATTGGGTAAGATTCTGTTGAAAAGGGGGGCGGAGCGATCTGCCTAAGCTGATGGACACTTACTAAGTAGCTCTGAGGTTGAGACACTGTTTTTTATTGGCATAGCTACTTTTATGCTATTTCTGTGTGGCAGCTTCCCCTCTTATGTCGTGGATGATTTTTTTGGAAGAATGAGACATATTGATATAGAAGAAGTGCCGTAATTTCTTGCATTAGTGACCGCATGCCATAAGGACTGGATAGCGTGCTTGAATAACATGGTGACCGGGGCTGCCTTGCAGAAGAAGGACATTGTGCAGTTACTGACTGGGACGGATCTCCAGACCTTGGTGGCAGAAATCAGAGCCATCATTAAAGAGGAGTTAGCGAACGTACGTGTGATTCTGAGCAGCTAGGTAAGAGCCTTCGTAGCCTGGAGGAAATTGTGACCTGACTCATTGTCCTAAGCATCTAGAATCTACTATATGCTAGCGGAAGGAGGCCCCAGATCCTACTAGGGCTTACACTGCGGCCTGGATACCCAAAGTGAGGCATTTACCCTGGGCAATTGTGCTCTATCTGAAGATATGCCTAGGGATGGCTATGGTGGCTGCCCCGGACCTTCTCTTGTTTTCATGCCTGGGGACTTTGGAACCTGTTTTGTGGAAGATATTTGGTGCATTACTACTACTGAGTGGGCATGCTCTCCCGTTTTCTAAATTGGAGGCAGTGTTGTTTGGATGGGATGCTTCTCCCTGGGACCCTGGGATCAGTGCTGTGCCGCAAACGGAATGGATTGGGAGCCTGCCCTCATCTTCCCTTGTAGCGTCTCCGTGGTTAAAGGAGGTTGTCTGGATTCTTGCTCAGATGGCAGTGACTTTCTTGATTGATATGCTACTATATAGCATGTTCCTCTTACCTCTGTATGGATCATTTTCGGACGTCCCTGACCTATGTGCTTAGACTGTGCCTAGTGGACTGTACCCAGTAGACGGTGCACCTCTGAATGGCGATTGAAGTTATCTTGGGGACTTTGAACGTGTTGGGGGGCTGCAGGGGAGTCCTCTAGGGCCTCGGGGGGCTTCCCGTGGTCCGGCCGATGCTGCATATGTTATTTGGAGCTGTTTATGCTTTTGTGAGGTTGATTACTGAGTACTGGGGGTTGCTAGAGACAGTGCTGTCATGCCTTTTCTCATTGTTTATTATGGGACAAACTGA
Source organism: Rhinophrynus dorsalis (assembly GCA_037306005.1). Lineage (NCBI taxonomy): Eukaryota > Metazoa > Chordata > Amphibia > Anura > Rhinophrynidae > Rhinophrynus > Rhinophrynus dorsalis. The sequence continues at coordinate 160,143,990 of CM074719.1, forward strand.
TTATTTTAGGGTACGAGGTTCTACATGTTCACTTATTCATTGTCATATAAGCGAAATTGCATTGTGTATGTCTATATCCACCTCTTTAGTTTTGCAAGGAGTGGGTCGTTTACAATGTTCTTTGCGGGGTAGTTTATATTACTGGGTTTTCACCACTTGTTGTGATATGGTTCTGATATGGAGTCTTATGGAGTCTTATATCTATCAGTATACAAGTTATTATTCCACTGCCTTAGCTGACATGGAGTTTCTGTATGTGCCAGTCTAGTGTCTTAACTTTATGGTAACCTGTGTCCACGCTTCCATTATCATTTCTATTATCTTCTTAACCTCCCCCTTGACCTCTTGGAGGTCTCTGCGTGATATTCAGGTAGAGTGTCAGGTACATTGCCTTGTCACTCTGTCCATGCTTCTTTCCTGTTTAGTTTTTCTTTGCTATCATGGCTGTACTGCTTTTTCTTTTAGATTCTCCCTATAGCTTCCAGGCTCATTGTTGCTTAGTATAGGGACTGACGATTCTCATTTGTTTATTAACATTCTGTATGATTACCAGTCTCTTTATTTCTTTTTTTTTTTGTAGATATCGCTTTATCTTCATAAGCATTATTTAAAACTTAATGTCAGTTCTATCAGCATTGTGAATCAAGATGTTAGAGACCTTTCTAGCATCAAGGTTAAATGAAAAATGTCTAATACAACATATAGGTAACTTTGAAAGCTCTTTCATAATAACCTAAGATGTTGTATGGTGATAGTTCTGCTTTCACGTGCTAGGTCTGTAAGAACAAGAGGGATGCAAAATGCACTTCTTCGTAAAGAGTTGAGCACCCTTCTGGTACTTAAAATATATGTATTCCAAGAAACAAAAGGGGGATTGTCTCTGAATAGTATTCTTGTTGTACATTTAACCATTTGAGTGCCAGAGGGGTACGCACTGCATTGCAAAGCAATGCATTGCTTTCCCCTCTGGTACTCAAAGAGTTAAGAATTGTCTCTAAAGTTCACAGCATCGGGTCACATTTATAGAGTTGTAAAGTCTATTTTATAAATTTGTCTATCTGAGAATTTTTCAGAATATTTTGATAACAAAATCTCAATGTATTCTTCCTGGTAAAACATTTTCTAAATAAAACATTTACATAAAATTTACAACTGAGAATATTTTTTCGCATACATAGCTGTGACTATATACTTCCATCAAGAACAGGTTACGCCTGACGTTAAGATTTAAGACCATTTCTACTCCACTTTTCAAAAAATTCAAATGAGGGCAGTTAGAACCCAGAGAAAATGTTGCTGTTTATACATGTCGTGTTGCGACAAATTTACAGACATTTTCTTTATAAATACTGTTTTATAATACCCACCCCCAAACACCCTATCTATGTTTAGCTGAGTAACAACAAATCCCACGCTTTCCCAGAGCAAACTCACGTATAAACAGTGTCACATATAAAAAGAATATGACTGTCAGTCAGATAGGTTTTTAATGCATTATCTGTTTTATCTCTCCTCCTGAATGCCCATTGTTGTCATGAAATTTCAGCTTTGCTACAGGAAGACTGTGAGGAGATAATTGGCCAGATGTCATGTGCTCTCCTGGAAATGAAGAGGTTACACAAAATGTGGCAGAGGATAAGCACCCTCACCACAAGGCAGTTCCACTGAACACACTCAGATACAATCATCTGCTGGGTCTGGCAGCGGCCTGCTCTCGCTGATCTACTGCACAGGATAAATGAGGGCGGTGAACTTTCTATGTCACAGAGTTTCCATGAAGAAGCGTCAGCAGCCTCATTCTCTTGTCTATCTCATTTCTCTGTTGCTGCCTTCTCAGAAACTAGCCACAAATTCATTTCTCAGAGTATGAGAGCTTGCTTGTTTGTGTGGGAGGGAGGTGAACAAAGACATGCATGTTCTACTTGTGCTGAAGCCAACAGAAAAAGGAAAAAAAATAATGAAAGAAAACAGTATATACAATTTTCTACCAGAAAGGGAAATCGATAAAAGCACTAAGTACCCTGGGCTGTTACATAAGCTAAAGAGTTTAATTCTGGAGACATGTTTTTTTTTTTCGTTTTTTTTTTTTTTTTTTAAATCCCCCAAATCCTATTGATTTAAATATGTCTTTAACATCTTAAGTTAGTGTCAGGCAACATGTGACTCTCCAGCTGCGACATGCCTGGGAACTTTCATTTATGCAGTCCCTGGAGGGCCGCAGGGGAGGATAATTTCTGCAAGTAGGGGGTGAGTTTTACCTGTGAGTGTGTGTGTGGGGGGCTTTCTTTGGCATCACACAAGTGGGTGGGAAGTGGGAGGAACTGGGTGGGGAAGGAGGAAAAGTGGGAGGAACTGGGTGGGAAGGCGCATAAGTAGGCAGAGTTTTAAAGAAACCCCCCCACATCAGGAGAATCATCCTCTGCCCTAGAGACCTGGCTGGTAATGCAGTCTCAAAACTGGAGTCTCCGGGACAAATCCAGAGACTTCCCTGGTATACCTATCATTCCCCACCAGCCGATGGGAGTTTTTATCTGGTAGCAGATGTAGGGTTTGACGTTGCCCACCCCTGCCTTATGGATTAGAGGGGTATGCTGTCTTTTGCACGCCTCTGTCCCTTAACACTTTCAGTGCCACAAGGGTATGCAACGCATTGCAAAGCAATGCGTTGCATACCTCTCTGGTACTAAAAGGGTTAAGGGGGTCTGAAGTGAACTGGAGACCTAGCTAGCATTCACGGGGTTTAAAGACCCATTTAACCGTCTGAATACCAGAGGGGTATGCAACACACTCAAAGGGTTAAATTACAGGGAATTGTAATTTCTCCCCTATGGTGCAGTTGGTTTGTTCCAGCATTGCACCTCTTTAGCTTTATAAAAATAACCCTTAGTGCCTTATGCAATTGCAGGGTAAATACACTGAGCCTAAGGGAAAACAGTTCCATTTATTAAAACTGACCTTTTATACCTGCCAACTGACCCTGACTTACTGGGTCAGTCCTGGGCTTCCTGTTCTTGGATCCTGCACTGCATGTTCTTGTCTCTGGCTTTAAACCTTTGAGTGCCAGAGAGGTATCCAATGCATTGCAAGCTCATATGGTTTAAACTGAATTTCAACCCCATGTTCTACGTGCTTGTCATTTAAAGTGTAATAGATTATATGAGCTTCCACTCCTGTGAATAATACTTGTTTATTTGGTTCATGTAATATCTAGGTGTGAGTAATTTTTTTTCTGCTGTACATGTGCAGTTAAATCGGTTGTACAAGGTTTGCTGTTCATATTACACTACATCAGGCATGTCAAACATCTAATGAACTACAGCCCCAAACAGGATTTCTTGGGTTAATTACAGTGTGGCCCTGCTGGTCCAAATCCCATTTTAGATTAGCTTGGTTTGCTTTCACCTTTTAGAGAAGGCATAGGCAAGCTTTGACTCTCCAGTTGTTAGATGGTTGAGGATGATGGGAGCTGCAGTTCCCAACATCTGGAGAGCCTATGGTTGCATACCCCTGTTCTAGCAGTAAGCTAGAAACTGGGCTCGTTATCAATACAGAAACAGTAGAGCAACAAACTATATATTTTCATCCCTCCCTGCAGATCTCCCCAACAATATATACATACCTGTGAGCTTAAGCTTCTAGATCCCCCAGAAAGGGCTTATCTGGTGTTTCTTGGGGATATTAATAATGTAATTTGTGTTGCAAAGGGGCGTGGCTTAATCAAAGCTGTGGGCAGTACTTAACAATCTGTGTCATTAAGTAGGAGGAATGGGGGCAAAAGGAGGCAGAGTTTCATAAGAAACTCCCCACCACTGGAGAATCAGCCTCTATCCCCAGAGACCTGGTAATTCTCTACAAAAACTGAAGTCTCTGGGTCGGATCAGGAGAGTTCCCAGGTATGAATGAAAGAGTTTTACATCCTTGTGCCACATGTACTGCTGGACCCTAGGGAAATTCTTTGATATGACTGTCCAGGGGAAAAAGCATCCCAAAGTTTTTTAATGTTGGCAAGTATGGGCTTTTAACCCTTTGAATGTTAGAGAGGTCTGCAATCTATTGCTAAGCTGGAGACCTCTCTAGCACCCACTGAAATAAGAGGGAAAATAGGAGAGAATGGAAAAATAGATAAAGCATCCCTGCTATGAGTGAGCAACACTTTTCTGCCTCCTGGGATGGATGGGGTTAATAGGTAAGAAAGCAATGTGGAAACCATATTAAAAAGGGATAGATTTCCTTTATGCAAAGTAGACAGCTTCCTTCAGAACCAAGTTATGGGACAAGTGACCCAGACAGGAATTTGTTTGACTGACACCTGAAGGTAAGCAAATCAGCTATTTTTAACCCCTTAACAACACTTGATGGTCCTTGCACGTCATGGGTAGATTTGCGTTAAGGACCCATGATGTGCCAGGGCCTTCATGGAATTCACTGAATCACGAAAAAAAAAAAAAATGATCCGTGGTCCTTAAGTGATGGCCACATGTGCAATTGGTGGTCCTTAAGGGGTTAAAATCTTTTCTGGACATAAAGTGATTGCCTTTCCTGCAATCTGATTGGTTAGAATGGCAAAAAAACACAAAATGAAACATGTTTTGCAAGACATGTTTATTGACTTGTGATATGTCATGTTTTATATGAATTCTGAATATACAGATCATTTTTGATCATCCCTAGTAATGTGTGAGGGTGTGGTCAAGGTATTGAGGTTTGAATTGCCCCTTTTTGTGTAAAAACTAAAGCTAGTGAATAACATTTACTCACATTTCAGTTCTCCTGTATCTTAAAAGGATTATGCACCTAGCCTGAGCCTTTCCTTCATCTTTTGCTGTGCATCACAGTCTGGAGGACCTAATATTAACTAGTTATGCTGATGTCTTCCTGCTTGGTGAATGTCTCTTAGAAAAAATATTTTGCATCAGTGTGGGATTCCAGCACTTCATGTAGCCCAAGCCTGTCACCTTGATTTTTTTTTTACATATCTGAAAACTTTATTGAAAACTGCTATGTGCTATGCTAACAGCAGATGCATAGTTTTGGAAACACAGTTTTAATTCTGGTGACAGTGAAAGTCTCCTTGCATAGCACAGAGCTTCATTAGCAGAGGAAACATCATTGAAAGGCTTCAGTAACATATGAAATGTCAGAAAATATTTAATTAGCATATGAAATATCACTGAATAACTTAATTAGCATATGGAATGTCATTGGTATCTAAATTAGCATATTTAGCATACTGTATCAAGTATGAGTATCTCTGTAACTGTATATTTTCTGGTATTTTGACTAACATGACAATATGCAGTTTTTAATGAAGTTTTCAAATATGCAAACTTGAATCAAGGTGACAGGTCCACTCGGGACATTGCACCATTACAAGGAACACAACAGATGAATGAACAATTACATGTAGTTTCTGCATGTAGTGCTTCAAATGTTGTCAGTTACTAAACTTTTAGTGGTTGGACCTTCAGCCAGATTGGGTGGGCCACTTGTGGATACATCTGTGAGTTTAATCACGTTATAGTAAAGTAGTGTAAAAGCCTGTGAACATGGGCCAAGGTTCAGGTAATGTTAACCCTTTGAGTGCCAGGTGGGTACGCTGGCACTCAGAGGGTTAAGAGGCCGCTACCTCTGCTCCACGAGATGCAGTCTTGTGTCGCCTCACTCATGCAATGCAATCATGTGCAGTAGAGACTGCACGAACACAGACAGTCTCTACTGTGCATGACAGCATCGTGACAAACATTCTAGCAAATTATTATATAGTATTGTAATCTGGATACTATAAGCTTTGCAAATATACCCTGATTCAATACCCCAGTTCATGTTGACCCTCCTATTCAGTTTTCTACATTCCAATGCAAAAGAATCCTTGAAAACCATTTTGGAGGTTAGAAAAGCAAAATCATGACTGTTTAGTAAATAGCGGCCCTTATTAGAATTTATGAAAACATAGATAGTGTATCAAAGAAAAAAAAGGTCAGTTAACCTGCTGAGGACCATTGCATTGCACATTCCTCTAGTCATAACCAGAGCACTGCGAATTGTGCTTCACAAATTGTACAAGTTAAAGACCAATTATTACTTTTTACTAAGGTCCGTATATCCAAATAAAAAGTCAAGGAGTTCAGGAACAAACCATTTGCACTATAGGGTGGGGGTGGGGTGGGGGACAAAAAATTCAAGAAAATTCCATTGAGTTAAATGGAGATTTTAACCCCTTGAATGTTAGACGTCTTCATCGCATTGTGTAGCAATGCGTTGGAGACCTTTCTAGAGCCCCTATAGAGCAAATGGTTTGCCCCAGAACTACTCTACTTTTCTTGAACATATGACCCTAAGTCTTCTCCTGTGAGAGATGATCTGCAGATAAACAACTATCTGAGTGATATTTGCCCTTTAAAAACTCTTTAAATGCCAAGCAATATTGGAAACCAGTTTGGCATATAAAGAATTAATCTTTGGATCCAGCTGTCTTGGTTGGTGTGGTAAAAAGCTTTTACAGTAATTTTCTGTTGGACCACAAACCCTGCCTGATTCCCTCCTCACACACAGAAAGCAAAACAAATGAGCAGCCATTCTCTTAACACCTTATGGACGTTTGACGTGCCAGGACTGTCACGCTAGTCTGGACTTAAATGAATGGTTATGGTTCTGGCATGTCATGGAATTCTGTGATGGCAGTGTGGTTGCACACCGCTGTACCATTCCAGAATTCATTGCAATGAAAAAAGTGGTGTTGTCCTTAATGGCCACTCACCCCAGTAATGGGTGGTCGTTAAGGGGCTAAAGAGATAACTAGGAATGCTTTATACTGAAAAATTATATATTGCAGGGTTTATCTTGCCAATTAAAACAAGGATAATTTTAATTCTGATAGACATTTTCTTCAAAAGTTATTGCACCTTACAACTGCATTTTTTGGGTGAAGATCTATCATGACCTGTAAGGTTACAGTGGAGCTGTTGCTATAACATCCTATGGTGGTTTATGTTCAATTGACCACAGCTGTCTATATACTGCTGTAGAAACAACGCCACCATAACATTTCAGGCAATGGATGTATTGCACCCATAAATTGCAAGTTTGAGCTGCAATAACTTTTGGATATAACATTTCTCACCAGAGGAATTACCCTTGTTTTACACAGCAGGTAAAACCCGGTAATATATTAATTTTTCTATATAAAGCGTTACCATCCCTTTAACCCTTTGAATGTCAGAGAGCTAACCAACACATTGTGTTGCAATGTGATGGATACCTCTCTGGCACTCAAAGGGTTAAAGGTTAGACATATCAGATCATGAAAGAGTTAATTATCTCTCCGTGATACGCTTTCAAAAACAGTTTATTTTATTTTCTCCACAAATGCCTTTTTTATTCACTGTTTGGCAAAAAGCTCAGTGCTGGGGCATCCATTTTGTATGTGCAAATATATCATTTGACATAGTTGTGTTCAAAGACATAGTACTGTGTAATATGGAAAAAAAATATATTGAAGTGTTTATTTTGATCCCTGAAACAAGGGTAAAAGTTTATTACATCTCAATCCTGCATTTTTTGGGCACTGTACTGCCATGTCCTGAAACTTTACAGTGGAGCTGTTGTGTTAGATTCCTCTCTGACACTCAAATGGTTAACAACATTGAAAACATAAAACTTCAACACATAGAAGTACTGCACCCAAAAAGGCAGCAATAACGTTTGAATACAAAATCTCACAGTACTGGGAGCACCTGTGTTTTACACAGCAGGACACCCTACAATATATATTTGCTCTATATTAAATGTTACTGTCCCTTTAATTTAGCACTTCACTCCCTTCCTGTATGTATTGGCCACAGAGCTGCTGCTTTCAAAACTTCACATAGTGATGATGAGGTTAGATCCAGGGGTAGAAAATAGAATATGTAATCTTAGCAGGTAAATAATGTACTTGTGATTTGAGGGTATATTTTCTCTTTAACCCAGACTAGGCTTTAGAACACTGAGTGAGTTGGAAGTCATGGATAATATAACAATACTAGACTCATGGGAGGATTGTATAAATAGCATAGCTGTATGCAGACAGAGGCGTGTTTGGACTCAGAAAATGCGAACTTTGAGTTTTTCTGCTCTGAGGAAATACATTTGTGCCTGTGCGTATATAAGTTTGAGTCGAAGCTCTGCACACATCGGGGACCCAGCTTTGGATAATGATGGTGGGGAGCCTTGTTATAACGATTTTCACAGGAGTTGGCAGAGGGGCTTTGGGCTCCTGCCCTCTCCTGTGAAAATCAAAGCCCTGTGAATCTTGCTGCAGCCATTTTGCCAGGACTTCACTCCCTTGCCACTCCTGGCAAAATCGCTGCCTCATGGCAATTCCCTGGGGGCAGGTGATCTCCGCCCCTGCCACCCCGGGTCAGTGAACCAGAAAGTTTGCTTCAAAAAAATGTTTCATACTTGGGGGCTCATTAGAAAAACACATATGCAGCAAGGCATGGATTGCACTCGTCAGGATATTTTTTAGAAAAGTTTACTAATTAATGATCGAAGTTTCTTCTCTCCCTTGAACCTTTATCAATACCTTATTATAAAGTCTCAAGGGGAGTGCTAGAAAACGTAGTGCGGATATTAAACAAAACAGCTACGTACTTGCCAACCTTTAAAAACAATTCTAGGGGCACTTTTCCCCTGGTTAGTCAAATCACTGCGTATCATTAGTGGTCCATAGTTTTGAGTCATGCCAACATCAAATGAGAACCTCATACAACAGACTTTGACCTGCACTTGAATAACAGTGCAGATGTTACACACCTATATACATAGAATCACATAATATTAACTGATGGCAAGTACATAATCTAAAATCCTTTTACTGATAAGCACATTGAGTATGGAGCTGAAATTAATGTTTAAATCAGGGACAAAAGCAGGATCTAGGGACAAAGCAACTAAACTAGGGACTGTTCCTTAAAATCAAGGGACAGTTGGCAGGTACGCATCTGCACCATGGGAACAAATACATATTTACATTAATTTACATAAATGTATTATCATCTTGAATGACAGAAAAAAAAAGCCCAATTTACTTCATTGGAGATATGCTTCATTGATTTGCCCCAGAATTGGACCTCTTTAGCTTGAAGGACAAGGTATTTAGGGGGATGTATAAAAAACACTATTAGTGTTCAATGCGTTGAACACCCCTCTGGCAATCAAAGGGTTAAACTTGGAACAATGGGTTACATTTATAAAGTAGTAAAGTCAAGTTTAGAAATACATTGCTATCTGAGAAAACTTGCTAGTGAGATTTTTTTGTATATATTTGTATCACTTAATATTATGTATACCTCCATTAATAACAGGTAATATTTAGCGTTCAGGTTTAACTGCCTTTATTTTCTGGAGCAAGATTTGTTCCTGTTAATTCTGACTGCATTTTTTAAAAAAGTGAAGTGGTTGGCGTTAAGTGAAAATATCGCTAAATGTTTATATATAAAACATTATTTCTTTGAGACGATTTTAAAAATGCTTTCTTTATTATGCCAGTTTATGAATCCCCTTCTAAGAGGTCAATTATCAACTGTGTAGACAGCTCCCACAAGTTGCCCCAGGGCAGCTGCCAACTATTAACTATTGTTTAAACATGCTTGCGTAGCACAGAAGTGGCTGCACCTTATAGCACAGTGCCAAGAATGTACCTGGTATTGACATGGAGACAGATGAAGCCTAGAAAGAGTTACTGAAAAAATAAACTAAATTTGTTGATCCTACCACACAGTTACAAATATGTAATAATTTTATTCTGATTTGCAGAACTACAGTTCATTCATTGCTACTATCTCATTAGCCTGTATATTATGTTTCCTTGTTTCCTGATTATACATATTTTTTATTCTCCTGTATGATTCCTTGAAAGACTGAAAAGAAGACAATTGTTATAAGTCCTAAGCAGGGCACTGCCATTTATCTTGATCAGGTTATATTTGCCATTGTATGAGCCCACTCCTACTTTGTACAGCTCTGTGGAATACATTAGCGCTCAATAAGTAAAAGATAATAGTAATAAAAATAATAATTATAAGGAAAACACATGCTACCTGAGTACACTTTTGGGAATCAATGCTATAGATCAGTGTTTCTTGGCCCGTGACCTCTGGGAACACTAACAGGCCATGTAGCTGGTGAGATAGCTCAGTGGTAAAGTCCCTGACTATGGAGCCTGTTCAACCTGCAAGGTTGCAGATTTGAATCCCAGCAGGGATAACTCAGCCCTTCATCATTCCGAGGTCAGTAAATGAGTACCATTATTTGGGTAATAATAATAACACCTATTATTTCAGCTGCCGATTCGGTTAATTCCGAGAGAGTGCCCTGAAAGAGCTTTGAGTCCCACTGGGAGAAAGGCGCTATATAAATACTAGTTACTATTATGTCTTTAGGATTTATCTATCTGAGGACAGGTAAGTTAACCAGAGTCTATGCCCTTCTGATTGACTCACCTGCACTCAAGCTGGGAAATTCTCATGTCCTCTTAGTGGGTCCCAAGAGAACTACAGCCTAAGCTGGAGATTTATTAAAAGTGATCTTGTTCATTTTTGTTAACGGATCCTTAAAATGCCCTTAGTCCTTATTATGAGTGTTGGAATTATAAAGTATGCTAGTTACATTTATTAATGTGGTGACCATAAACAATAAGAACAGGTCACACATGGCCTTAAATATTTGGTGAAAATGCTGTTGCTAAATTGTCACAAATAGCAACATTTCTTTATAAGTTCACTGAGCCACTTTTTACAAACTTCGTCAACTTATTTTATAAAAAAGTATTACACAGTGTTATGTCCTCTAAACTGTCCTAAATAGTTTTATATCTACCAGCAACTTTCTTACAGCCATTTTAATGCTTCTTTTAGATTAATGCAGCTTTTATAAATCTCCCCCTTAGTTCCTTAACTCAGTGTCCAAACTTCATACAGGTCTTGGATCTCTGTATCTCCTCATCTGAACATAGATTGGTTAGAGAATAAGTAGTCAAGTGTTGAAACTCCATGTATTGGGGACTACAACTCTCATTGATTGGTTGGCAATGATGGTCCATCAACTGACAAGCTGCAAGTTAGAAGCTCAATGTTTTTGACACATCTGCCTATGTTTACTGTAGTTAACAATTATCAAATAATGAGATTCTGAAAATCTATGTTGTTGAAGAGCTTTGAGGATTGAGTCTCATAGTCAACAGTCTAGAACAGCTCCATGACCTCCAAGGAATCTATCTTGGTTACCAAAATGTATTAACTGCCACAGAAAGAACCATACTTAAAATTTTCTCCATTAACTAGGGAGATGTAAAATGCTCACAATCAGTGAAGATGACCTTCTTCTCCAGAGCTGAACCTCAAAGAAGACCCTAAAAGCTCTAGAGCCAAATAAAGTATAGAGGGGCCTCAGTTAGGAGTGACATCAACATGTCCATGTGTCCTCATACAACAAATATGGCAGCTCAGGATTGGAGGATAAGTGTGTTTGTATCAGGGTGACAACGTTTTTTCCCCAAGGACTGCAAACAGGCCAAGATTTAGCACACAAAATGAATGAGTCACTGATTAGCTGTCCTTTGCTTAATCATGGAAATCCTTTAATCTTTGCATGTTTACAGCTGTTAAAGACCAAGCTTCATCACCCCAGGTCTGTGCATTAGAGTTGTCCCTTAGTATTCTCAGGGTTAAATATATAAATAGTCTTGTGGAGAATACAATGAAGCTGAATTTAATAAGAAGAACTTGGGCAAACCTATTACAGCATGGGGTCAAATAAAAGTTTCCTTTCATTTAAATGGGGATTTTAATCCATTTATCGTTAAAAAGATCACCTTCATCAATTTGGTTTGCTCTGGAATGGTACTGTTCTTCTTATTAACCCCTTAGGACCAGGGGTGTGTGCATCCCCTATGATGTATTTGGTTTGATCCAGAATTTCTCTGTTCTTCTTATATAACCCCTTAAGTACCTGAGTGATGTAAACATATTACATCACAACGCGTTCCACACCCCTCGGGTCCTTAAGGGGTTAAATCAGCCTAACAGTCTTGTCATTTGCATTAGCTTTTTCTATACAGAACTAATTCTAATAAAATAAGCACAGAATCATTGCAAATAACCATCTATTTACTGAGTGCAGGGAGCTTGCTAACAAATTGATGCAGATTGTTAGCCAAGGATGATTACACAGCTCAGCCCTGGCAACGTTTCCTCTTGTTATTAAAAGGTAAAAAATGACAAACATAGAGGCTTAATACTGATACATCCACTTACAATATGATCATTACTCCTCCTACACATGTTCTTAAAATGCAAGCAGGCAATAAAAGGTGCACTTTGTCAATTTAACCCCTAACTGACATAATACGCAAATAACCTCCACCCATATAGGGTGAAAGCCTGTAAAAATATTCCATGCATACACACACACACACACACACATATATATGTGTAAGCAGGCAGCGAGTCACTGTAAGCGATTTTCACAGGAGTAGGCAAGTGGGCTTCTTCTCCCCTGCCCACAACTGTGAAAATCGTTGCAGCAAGATTCACCTCTGCAGCGGTTCAGGGGGTCCCAGAACTGCATGGCATGCCCAATTGTATGGGCAGCGCCATGCACCATCACTAGTATATATGTATGTATGTATATATATATATATATATATATATATATATATATATATAAACAAAAAAAGTTGTCTGTGCATCAAACCCTGAGCTTTCCAAACAAGTAACCTATGACGTGCTACAAATAAAACACAGTGGGGTTTAGTGTCATATTTTTGGCCAAGGATATGTAAAGCTTGCTTGCCCATTCAAGGCACCCCAGCTGAAGGCAAGTCCCTAGCTACCTGTATTTTGCATAATGCAGTTAAAAACAGATATCCCACCTTACCTCTACTGTGAACAAAACCCTTGTGAGGGAAATGAGGGAGGCATTTATACCTTCCCTAATTCAGCTATCACCCTGTTTGGGGAGCTACTAACCAAGAGAGGAGGAGACAAAGTCTCCCATATATATAGGTAGAGGCTGTACCTATGGTACCAAATGAAAATTAACATATATGGGCCTATGCAGAAAGATGAAGAATTCCAGGGCAAACTAACTGCATGATAGGGATAAAAATTCACAGTGATTCAAATCAAAGTTTTTTAACCCCTTGAATACTAGAGTGGCTTCCAAAGCATTGTTTTACAATATTTTGCAGATCTTTCCAGCATTTAAGGCATTAGACGCACCAATTAATTCAGTGGCAATTTGGGTAATTTTTACTTTTTCCCAATAGATTTAATTGCTATGTTTCAGAATTTCTCTCCTTTCCTTTCTGCATAACACTCTTGTTTGCATGGTTGTGCTAAACAATAAACCAGTGAAACCTCATTTCATAAATTCAAAGCAAGAAATTTCATGCTGACTAGTGTTGAGCGAGCACCCCGATGCTCGGGTGCTCGGGTGCTCTGACCGAGCACCCCCTGAGGCTCGAGTGCTCGGCCGAGCACCCGAGCCCCATTGAAATGAATGGGGCGACACCAGGCACCCCCTGCTCTGATGAGGGGAGGGTGCCTGGTCAATGCCCCCTTCATCTCCGCTATGCCCCCTTCATCTCCGAATGCCCCCTTCATCTCCGCAATGTCCCCCTTCATCTCCGAATTGCCCGTCTTCCACAATGTGCCCCTTCATCTCCGCTATGCCCCTCTTCCACAATGTGCCCCTTCATCTCCGCTATGCCCCTCTTCCACAATGTCCCCCTTCATCTCCTCTATGCCATAGAGGAGATGAAGGGGGACATTGTGGAAGAGGGGCATAGCGGAGATGAAGGGGCACATTGTGGAAGAGGGGCATAGCGGAGATGAAGGGGCACATTGTGGAAGACGGGCATAGCGGAGATGAAGGGGGACATTGTGGAAGAGGGGCATAGAGTCTATGCCCCTCTTCCACAATGTCCCCCTTCATCTCCGCAATGCCCCCTTCATCTCCGCAATGCCCCCGTACCTCCAGTCCCTGGTGGTCCAGCGGAGCTTCTTCGGATCTGTGCCTCTTCCGGCACAGATCCCCGCCACCCGAACATGGCGGGAGAGCACATGGCGGTACTCGACGAGTACCGCCATGTGCCGAGCAGAGCGATGCTCGAGCCGATCCGAGCATCGGCCGAGCACGCTCGCTCATCACTAATGCTGACCTTAAAGGGGTAGTAATGTCTCTTATAAAAGTAGTTCACCGTGCCTCTCAGATTGCGTTATGCATAAGAGCTTACTTGTGTGTAGATGTAAAAATTATTAAGCAATAAAGACCAGACGGCTGCAGCGAGGGACAAACTTCAGTAAGAAAGTATAAGGAAAATCCGGCCCCACTTGACAAAGGAGGCCAAGATTTCCCTTTGCTTACTGATGTCTGCCCCTCTCTGCAGCCGTCCAGACCAGACTGCAGCTTCTACATGACATGGACAGAAGGGGTGGACGGGGATCTTTATCGCTTATTAACTTTTGAACTACACACAAGTAAGGTCTCACATAGTGCAATCTGTTACTTTTAATATACAGAAGACTTGGCAAACTATTTTTATAAGAGACATTAGTGTTCCTTTAAGGTGCAAAAATGCCCCAGTCCTTAAGGGTTTAAGTTATGCAGCTTTAAAGGCCTCAACCTGACAATACACCATGATGAGGATGAAGGAGCTTTAGAAAACCAATAAGGAAGCACAATTATGACTGGGAACCTGATAGCCCAGAAATGGGGCTTAGATGATACGCTAAGACCTTCTCATGTTTGGAAGCTAATTTTAGAGTCAGGTTTCAAATCCTTAAATGGAATGAGATAAGATTTTGTTAGGTGTATAGATGCATTCAGGGGCTCAGGAACCTACTGGGCCTTGGGATGAAATCTGAGCAGGGCTGCCATCAAAGTTTTTAGGCCTAGTACAAACCTAAAGCCAGGGCCTCCACATCTGCTCTGCCTCATGCCCCTGGTCTACCCAGACCCACCACCTGCTCTACCTCCCATGCAGGGTAGACCCCGGCCCTGCAACCCTACAGAGTTCCCATCCCAACCAACTCCATTAGAGTCCATACTCCCCCCTGCTGCCCAGCTGAGACCTTAGCATCAACCCCAATCCACACACCACATATACTTTTCTTACTATTTCGAGCCCCTGCTGTACCATGATTCGTGTCCTTCAAGCTGACAGTCAGCCCTTAATGCTTGGGATGGAGAAGTGCTGAGACTGAAGGAGAGAAAGAGGAGTTGTGCAGGTCAGAAGTTAGGTAGGTACTAAAGAGGTAGTAGATATAAGCTGTGGAGGAAGAAGGAAGACATTAATCCAGGAGCGAGAATAAACAGAGGATATTTCAAGGAAAATAAAAATACAGATTTGGAGAGAGAAATTTTTCTTTTTAGGAGGACAGGCTGTAGAGGGAGAAGAGAGAATGGAGCTGAGACTGAAGGAGTGACAGGGTCAGATTTCCCAACAGGCAGAGTAGGCAACTAGCTAGAAAGCCACGGGTTCAGGGAAGCCTTATCTGGGCCTATATTTTGATTTGGTATGTGGCCTGAATAATTCTAATGCCCCTGAAGTACACACTTCATCCTATTTTAAAGTGGTTATAGGGTAGGATTTTTATTTACTCAAGTACTCTCAGAATTAGGGTCCCTGTGGACTGAGGGGGTGCCCAAGCCTGAGTACTTTGAGGGCTAGGGGACTCTAACTATATCTGCTGGTCACCTATGCTCACTCCAGATGCCTTGGTAACATTTTATACAGGGTTAGATGTGCAGCTTCAAAATGCTGCAGCCGTGCTGACCTTTACCGTGCATCACCTTAGTCTAACTGTGAGTAATGTGTGTATGTTAGAAGTGTTGTAGAGCTGGTTCCTGCATTCCCTAGTATAGTGGTTTTCAACCAGGGTTGGACGACTTGATGGGGGGGGGGGCAACTCCGTTTGTGAGCACTATCTCCCACTGCCTACTCCTTCTGCTATGTCCTTATGCCGTTTTGACAAGTATGGTTTATATAACTTTTTGATTGTATTATATTGCACTTATTTGTGTATGGCCGTCTCTTTGGCCGTCTTTTTACACTATGCACTTTATCTGATGATATTACACATACTACTGTATTACTCCTGTTACTAATTGCATATATTAGTGTGTGGGGGGTATTATTATTGTGTTTTACCAGCTTTATGTTACATGGTAATGTATTTACTGGATAATCTATTATTTATGCTGGTTCTCAGTATTGATCATCTGGCCATACTAGACTCCCTCAGCAGGTTTTTAATTGTCATATTGCTTATATTTTTTGTCCAAAGAAAGCTATGTTGTTTTTCTATTGCACGGCTATCCCAAGTTCAATCATCAAGGGCCACCAACAGGCCAGGATGTAAGGATTTCCCTAAGCACAGGTGAGTTAATCAGTGGCTCATTCATTTTGACTGACTCACCTGTGCTTAAAAAGAAAATAAAACATCCTGCGCTTATCTATTCTAATACCTAAAAGACATAGCCGCCCTGTAACCAGCATATATCAAAAAATGTTTAATGGTTCATATGATCAAAAAAAGATCTTAAATCTGGGGGTTTCATAGATAAAATGGCCAAATTATGGTTAAGCTCGCTGACCACGCCAAGGTACCACAATTTCAGTGAGTCCCTAACAAAAACTGCATCTTTTCTAATTTTGAAAGTGTCCAAAAATTGGACCCAGAACCGCGAAAAGTTACTCAATTGGCTTATTCATCTCTAAAAATATTAAAATACTGCGAAACGTTACTCAATTGATAATATAAGTAGGATAAAACCTCATAGTCTAACCTAATTAAAAACACCCCAACCCCCCTCTAAAAACTCACAATGGAAGGAGACATGCTGACCTACATACTTAAAATGGCTGCAATGGGTGGGAAGAGCACACAAACACAGGACCTGGTTATCCAGTCCATCTATAAATGTGTACTCCCCCCACCCAGGCAAGCCACATGACACATCACCTGTGCTTAATCAGGGAAGTCCCTACAACAGGGTGGCCCTTGAGGACTGAACTTAGACAGCCCTGATCTATTGTATTTCCTTGGGTTGAATGCCTCTTTTATGAGTCTTTCTTTTGGGAGTTTCTTTGCCCCATTATTTCTATTTCACTGTTTGAGTCACAGAGTGCACCACACTATTTAGTAGTTATTACCCTTGATATTATACTTACTGCTGCTATCCACAGTGTCTGTGTATACTCAACCAGGGTGCTGTGGCACTTTAGTCTGCCAAGGGCTCCAACCTAGGGTGCACCTCATTTCCTTGAAGACTTTGACAATATTGAATTTTACATGTATATTTAAGGAAATTGTTTTGTACAATATGTTTATATTTATCTTTCCGATTGGAAGACCTAAGAACAACAGTATATTTATATATGTGTCCACTTGATTACTTCCTTGACAATACGTAAAAAATGCTAGAGGTGCCCTGAAAATTCCAGACTGTATAGTAAAGGGGCCTCAAGTGAAAAGAGATTGAGAACCATTGCCATAGTAGTAGGCACAGATGAAGCCCTCACTAATATGGAAGAGAAGTGGGTCTGGCTGCGGGTATGACTTCCATCAGAGAAGCTGCTGGTCACTTAGGCATGTGAAAATTTTGCAGTATTGCGCAATGCCACTGCAGTTCTACACCCAGTTTTTATGTAAATATGCATTTTCCCCTCCTTGAGGTAAAATGAATGAGTGTTGTGTGGGTTGGGCTGATCTGACTCTATATGTAGTCTTTCTAGACAATATTTAATGTGGGTGTGAGTGGGAGGAAGAGAGATTGAAGCTGATGTACTAAGAAAAATGGTACAAATCAACCAAACCATAGGGGACAAAATGTACATACTTTAATTTGATTTAAATGGGACTTTTAACCCTTTGGATGCTAGAAAGCCCCCCAATGCATTGCCTCATAGAGTTATAGCTTCAAGGAGTTATAGCTTCATTTCAATCAATGAGAATTTCTATGTATTACCTATGATCATACCTGGGAACTTTGACGTCTGTGCCTAAATTCACTAAAGGTCGATGCTGTGGCAATATGATTTTGTTGATTGTTCAAAACACTTCAACATTTCAATATACACACACACACGTATTCACTAAAATTGGGATTTCATTGTTCTCACAGTAAGAATTTTGACCCTTGATGTGAGCGGTCTGGTCTATGGACTGGATTCCACATCTGGGGAGTGGGGGCTTACATTAGGTAAAAGGGACGGGAAGGGGAAACTTTATCATTCAATAATTACTCTTGAACTACAACGCTCACAGTAATGAAATAACACACTCTATGGCTCAAATACTATGAAGATTAATTGGGGCTGCTGTTTTTGTGAACCATTACTATCACTTTAAATAGCACTGCACAACAGAACAATCAAAGAAACAGAAAAGATCAGGGCCTCTGGGCACAGGGACAAAATCAGCTCTGGAAGTCCAGGGGAGCAGCCAGGCTCAAGGAACTCTGGAGGGTGCAGCTGGGCTCAAGAAACTCTGGAACACGAGGGGTGCATAAGCCTGCACTGGAACACAAGGAGTAGCCAGGCTCTGGAACACGAGGGGTGCATCAGCCTGCACTGGAATACATGGAGTAGCCAGGCTCTGGAACATGGGGGGTGCATCTGCCTGCACTGGAACACAAGGAGTGCATCAGCCTGCACTGGAACAAAAAGGAGTGCATCAGTCTGCACTGGAACACAAGGAGTGCATCAGCCTGCACTGGAAACACAAGGAGTAGCCAGGCTCTAGAACACAAGGGGTGCATCAGCCTGTACTAGAACACAAGGAGTGCATCAGCCTGCACTAGAAACAGGAACAAAGCAGGGCAGCTGCCAAATCAGGAACAAGGGACCCAGGGTCAAAATGGAAAGGGAACTTACAGGAACTGATCAGAATAAACAGTTCAGTGAAGAAAGTATAATCTGGCCCAGAGCAAGGGGAGAGACTGAACTAAATAGGGAGGAGGTGGATTGCTAGGTAGGGAAAGCTGGGAACAAAATCAGGCCTCTGTAATTAGATATCTGCAGCCTTCAACAGCACCAAGGGAAGGTAGTGGCACTGGCAGGTACTGCACCACACTGAAGAGAGGACAGGGTCATGGCAGGTGCAGAGTGCAATGACAATGTTCTAATCGGTCTACTTCATGTATAATTTTATTATAAAGTGTCCCCCTTCCACCCATTTTACTTACATCAAGGAGAGTCTCCTCAGATCTAAAATCCAGTCACCGGACCAAACAGATCGCAAAGAGGGGAAATCTTCCTTCTATCAATATAAGGAACACCCTGCCCCCTTGACGAAGGAAGGCAGGTTTTTATAACACTGACAGAAAATTGTCTGTTGTCGAAATCCATCTGGACCAGCTTTCTCATCTGAAGACATAAGATTGAAGTAAGTAAAAGGGGCGGGTAGGTGACACACCCTACACCATTAACAAAGTATAAGGAATCAAATAAGCTTAATTTAGCATGAGACATTACTATCCTTTTAAATTAGTCTATGTAAAGAAAAAAAATATTCAGTAACACAAAGATGAAGCAGTAGGTCATTGTCACAGTAATCTGGCAAATAAGGACAGACACAAAGATAAAATATAACCACCTTTATTTATAATAACAACAATAATGGTAGAGCCCACACAGAACCCTCCGGAGCTGCACACTGTGCTGTGCACTTCTCTACTCAAGATCTCGAGACTAAGGAAGCTGCTCAAGTGGGACAACAGAAAAATGGTAGAATATGTGTAAGTCAACATTTGTTCTGCAAATGGAGGCAACAGAGAGTGAGAGCAGACCAGAGCCAGGAGGCACCGAGACTACAGGTCAGACAAGCAGGTAGTGTAGGGAGCGAGTAGGCAGCCAGAGTCACAGGTCAGACAAGCCGGGGACTACAAAGAGCAAGAGTAACCAGGCCACTGGTCAGCAACAGTACAGTAGACTATGCTGAATGAGTAGGAGCCAGGGCCACTGGTCAGACAAACCGAGGACTACAAGCAGCGAAAGTAACCAGGCCCTCAGGAAAGGCAACCGGAGGCTACACTGAGCAGGTAGTAGCCAGGGCCACTGATCAGGCAAGCAGGGGTCATACACAGTGCAAGTAGTCAGCCAGAGCCACAGGACAGAACCGCTGTGGGAAGTCAGACAAGCCGGGGTCATACACAGAGTGAGATTCTCAGACAAACACGGGTCACAATGGAGAGCAAAGAGGAACAAGCAGGAACACCACATAAGGGCAATGACTCCTAGCCCCAAGGAGGATTATAAAGGAGCAGAAGGAGGTGGGACCCAATTAGGCCACCCAGAATAGGTCCATAAACAGGAGTCCGAGCCAGTGCCTGTAACAGACATAGTAATATATAACAACAAAAAAGAAAAACAGAAATAAAGTAAACTTTATGAAGGCACATAATGACAATACATATTTACTGAGTGTATTCATAATAGAGAAAATCGGGAGAAAGTATATTAATGCTTAACTTTTATTAAAAATACAATATAAAAATCAAGATTGGTCTCATTTAGTGTGTATCACAAATGGTATATCAATAATCTTTATGCACTGTGTTATATATATACAAATAGATCTAAGGAGAACGAGTCTATTTGATTTATAGGACTAATGTCACAAATATGGTTCAATATATATCAGCTCCTCCAGACATACACACCTATCTCCCTGAAGGTACACGTGACAGTACTGTATGCTATCACTTCAGTATCCGTGGCAATAATAGCAAGCTAAACTGACATGCAAGCAACGGACATTGTTTAAGAATATCACAGTCTCCGATACTGAAAAAAATACAGACCTTTACAGAAGGTTTTGAATAAATTAAGTGAATAGGTAGAAAATTGATAGATGAGGTTTAATATAAATTAATATAAGGTTATGCATTTGGGCTGCAGAAACAAACATGTTGCATATATACTAAATGGAAAACTACTTGGGAAATCCTTGGTATAAGAAAGATTTAGGAGTACTGAGAGACAACAGACCTCACTGCCACGTGCAGTCTCATTCAGCCCCTGAAAGAGCCAATATGGTATATTATATATAAATAGGAGCATAGATGCACAGGATGGGAATAAAATTCGACCTTTACATAACTCCTTGTTAAGGCCTCATCTGGAATCTGAAGTACAGTTTAGGCACCAGTTCTTAAAACAAGACATTACTGAACTGGCAAAAGTGCAGGGACGTGCAACAAAACGAACTGAAAAATCTGAGTTATAAAGACAGACTAGCCAAACTGGATTTGTTTATAGCAGAGAAGAGATGTTAATGGGGTGATATATTTAATATTTACAAATATATTTGTAAATAGAACTCTCTGGGGAACTATTTACTTAATGAATTGAGCAAGAGGTCATCCATTAAGACTAGAGGAAAGGCAGGAAGTTTTAGAGGAAGGGCAGTAAAGCTGTAGAATTCATTGCCTCAGGATGCTGTGTTTACAGATACTATAGTTGCTTTCAAAAATGAATGGATGCCTTTCTAGCTTAGAACCATATTGAGAATTATGACAGTTAGTTTTAAAGCAAATAGGAATTCATGATCTACTTGGGGCTAAAATAGAAATGGCTTAATTTTTTTTCCTCTTAATAACAGTGAAATGGCATGGGCTGAACTTGATGGACAAATATTGTTTTTAGCCTCATAAACTATGTTTCCATGTAATTGCTGCCATTTTGTGTGCCAGGTGCCAGAGAGGTATCCATTCCAACACATTGAAGAATGCATGTCACTTAATCACATAAATATATTTATAAAAACAACATAATAACTTTTTGTTTCTGCAGCAGTGGGAAGAATCTGCGCTCTCAATTTCTCCTATTCAGGTGATTCCGGCTGTTCATATCCCAACCAGCCCGCACCGTTCATTTTCTCCCTTCAGATTTCCTCAGGAGGCTGGCTTTTGATCATCAGTGGAAAGTTCAAAGGACAAACCACAAAGAAAATGAAGAAGATATCAGAAACTAGCTCTACGTTTTGTATGTTTGTAAGATCGCTTATTGGTGTCAGAGATACATTAAACAAGGCTGTATTTATTAACCCTTTGAGTGCCAGGGGTAGTCAAAAACCTTTAAATTAAGCTTTTTTTACTCTGAATACTAGAGAGCTCCCAACACATTCCTTTGCTTTGCAATGCTCTGGAGAGCTCACCAGAATTCAAGTGGTTAAAACAAGCCTCTTTTAAATCGACTGGTGGGAGATGCACTAAGGTGTGATAAAGAGGCGATAAACAGGTGATATAGTGCAGATGACTTCTCCAATGTGCTAAACTCTCCAAGTTTTATTTTATTCTACAGAGCCAATGAACTATGCTTTCTATTGCTTTGGAGATTTTAGTGCATTAGCTCTATAGAATAACATAGGAATTGGAGAAGTGATATCACTGGAGAAGGGATCTCCACATTATCACCTCTTTTTCACACCTTTTGTATAACCCCCTGGAATTTTAATTTGTCCCCTCTGGTTCAGTTTGTTTGTTCCTCTATTGTTTGGTGCAAATGGTTGTAGTCTTGCAAATAACAGTTTTTTGTGCTAGTATATGTGTTAGTGTATTATACAAAAATCATCCACTAGTAACTGTGTATGTAGTCACAGCCAATTGTAGGTATTTAAAGACATGCTAAATCACTCAGTGCTTTCAGTAATTGGTTTATTAACCAAATTATTAATGAGATATTTCTTGAAAACACCACAGTGTCTTTACATTCAATACGGCAATGATGGGGTTCCTGTGTCAATAACATATTTGTGTGTGTCTGTATTAAGCTAAGAGGAGTGAGCGTGTAGGCGCGATTAGTACAGTATTTACAGGCTTGATGAAACATATTACAGATGGTGTTTGTGCATTGTCTCCTCTGTGTGCCTGCAGTATCAAGAAATAGCTCAACTGGTTAAGAGAGTGGGATATTATTCAACTTTACTTTACCAGGGTGTCCACTGATAAGCCCTTTTGGTCTCACTGCAATATCACTTGTCAGGATAGTTGTTAGGTTCCCAAAACACTCTGCTGCATAATTGCACCATTAGGATGATCATCAGAGCATAGATCTTGCTAAGGTATGTTGCGGCCACTACTAAATCAGAAGCAAGGTTTAAGTCAGCGACATGAGAATATTGTGCTTTTGATGCAGGGTGAGATTCTCATGTCGCCCTTTTCATCACGGCATGCATTTTTCTGTGTGACATTTTAAAAGTAAACCACTATTACAAGCCCTGGGCTGGCAACAAGAATTGTGGGCTTTAAACATGAGTCTAGGGGCTTGAGCTATTTCAAGTCAGTTGTCTATAGAGACGAGCCTCACCATTCTCAATATCTGTAATATATTAGTATTTGCACAAAACCCATTTCGTTAAACAGGTGTTTAGTTTCTTGTTTCACTTGCCATTTTAACAAATCAGATTGCAGGAAAACTGACCACATGATGTCCAAATAAAAGATCATAAGGGAAATGGACTAAAGTTGGATGCTGTGGAGATGTGTGTCTGGCAATGTGTGGGGCGCACCTTGTCTTGGCAATGTAGACACGCATCGCTATATGCACTAAAAATTAGGTATGTAGTGGGCGGAAGGCGAAGCTTATCAATAGCATGCAGGGTTTTCGAACTGTGGCGATGTGCAAGGGACGGCCACCCTTACACAATACCAGCAATTTGACAACCCTGAAGTATATGAGCATTCTCTCTTCTCCCTCACTTGTCCACTGGGGAAAGAGAAGATCCTCTCAGACTTCAGCACTACAAACAGCATCCCTCCTATAACCCTTTCAGTGTCCTACAGATGTGCAATGCATACCCCAGAGTTAAAAGCTGCACTGTTAACAACATTTTTTTTGTTGTTAACCCTTCAAGAACCAGAGGGATCCTTACAGGGTTAATATTTCTGTCACTTAAAATGTAACTTGTAATTAAGAAAATATAAATTGTGACAGCAGTATGCAAACCCTGGTTAATGAGTATGTGGAAACAGTATCTTATCCACTAGGCTATAGACATGGGCAGATTGTCCTATCGGGAGATCGGGCATTCCCCGGTGGGCCATTAGATCATGGGTCGGTTGGAGAGATCAAAGGATCTCACCTGACTGTCCCACAATAGTTTAAAGTAGAGGTCTGTGCTGCCACTGGCACAGGCACTCTCTGTGACAGCCCTCGCGTTCCTTGCTAAAGCAGAGCACCAGGATATAACATAATATCCTGGAGCCTGCATTCCCATGCCGCAGAGGGACCACAAGGGGGAGATGATAGGGACGTTGGTGCTGGAGGCTGCACGGATCTCTTACTCCCCACACTGGACCAGCAGGGAATGCAAGAGAGGAGGAAGAGACATGTAGCTACAAGATGTGTTGAGAGGCAGAGGAAAAGAGGAGAATACTAGATGGAGAGTGAGGTGGGTAGAAGAAAGGCAGGGAACTGAGGAGGTCTGACTGAGCAATATTAGGGAAGAGGGGGAAGCAATGGGAGAGGGTAGAGGGGGGCAGGGAAGAGGGGATGAAATAGACTGGGGTAGAGAGGAAACAGCAAAGGGGCCTGTAGGTAGAAAGTGAAAGGGGGTAATAGGCTGGGAATGAGAGTGTAGAAGATGGCTGGGGAAGAGAGAGTGGAGGAAAGGGGGTGGGAGTTGCTAGGGTTGTAGTTACCCGATGAGTGCCAAAATTGTGTGTGTATATATATATATATATATATATATATATATATATATATATATAAATAATACACACAAACACCGGCTAGTGGGCTAGTTTAAAAAAAAAAAAAAAAATGCCCGGGCTGGTATTCCCCTACAATCCGCCCCTGGCGATAGACACTGCTTTCAAAGCTTGGAACATTCTATAAACATCAAATGAAGGGTAAAAAAGAACACATCTAGTCATTATATACAGTTTTTTGACAGGAAGAATTAAGTGCTTAACATCTTGGTTGCTGGATAGATCTTCATAACCTTGTTTTGCAGTGCATTGGTGTCTCTCTCTAGCAAATGCACATTTGTAATTCTTTTAAAAATCAAGAAAATAATCAGCAAAATGTGTAAATATGGAGCAGTACTAATTCTAAACAATCTTCAGTATAACATGCACAGACATGCATTCATAACAAAATATGTTTGGACCCTATTCAGCCCCTTTGATGTTAGTGACATCTCTAACACATTGTAGAGGTTCAAATATTTGTAGTTTTTGTCATGTGATGTATTATATTACAAGCATAGGCACAACGAGATCCCTGTTAAATGAACACTAATAATGAACCCCCACTTACCTTAATCTGGGCAAAAAATCCCAATGACCAATATGAATCTATTTTGAGTGTTTTTTCCCCCAAAATCTATCTTTTATTAGCAGTGGACATGATCCATGGAGGCAGACATGATTAATTTGCAGGAGTCAGGGGTTTCAAACTCTTCCTACTGCAGACCTAAAGAGATTTCAGTGAGAGAGGTTCAGGGATCTTCAGTCATGTCTGCCTCCACGGATATGATTTCCTGTACTAATTAATCCATGTAAATTTGATTCATACTTAGTGGTCCTTAGGATTTTCTGCTCAGATTAAGGTAAGCGTAGGTTTATTATTAGGAGGAGGTGTTAGTGTTCCTCTAACACGCATGAAAAAAAAACAACTATATGGGGAGTTTGTCACCTAAATGTGATTACCCAGATTACTTTGCTACAGTAAAACATTGTAAATTGTGAGTTTGTGTTAGAATATTTATTATTATATATTTTTTAATAAGCATGTCTATAAGTGTTCCGTACCAATGGATACCTCTCTGGCACTCAAAGATTTAAATACTTGATGTAAACCCAGCATTCATCATTTGGACCAATGATCCTGTAGGCTTCAGAGACATACATTCAGCAGTCCAGTCTACACGCTGTGTGATTTATAAGAGTAGCACATTATAAACTACGTACAGTTCACTCCAGGGAATAATCAGTGTTCATTAAATAGAAATAAAAAGGGCAATGTAGGAAGAACCCAAAATGAATGTCTAGACACATATTAAACATTTCACACACTGTATTTGCTCCTTGTGGTTGTGGAGGTTTTTTAGCCAAGGATTCTTTTACAACTACAGAAATACCAAAGACGCTCTGACCCTAGGATTGGGTAACAAACTGAGGGCTGAAATGGATAAAGACAGAGTAGAAATGTATGGGTATGCTATGCGTAAAACTTCATATAAGCAAGCTCTGTACACCCCCCAATAGCATATGTGTAAATGTCCTAAAGTTACCCCACTCTCCTCAGTGCCTTGTTAGTATATATCGTTAAACAGGGCACAGAGCATAGGAACGCCCTGTTTTACCAGTATATACTGGCTCACTGCCCTTGCATTAAAGGAGTAGTAAACAATTTTTATGAAAACATATGTGTTATAGAGCTTTTCCTGCTGAGTACAAGAAGGGCACTTCCACCTCTGTCAGCTGTTATATTCAAAATTTATAACTGCTCAAATAATCAAGAAGTGAACTTACAGCTTGTTAACTTTGTGAAAGTTGTAACTGACAAAATGACTCCGCTGTTTATCACATTCTATGGAGAACTGTTTGTCAGTGACTTTCCAATCAAGTAGAATGTAACAGAATAATTATCTGGAATCTAACCACTAGAGGACATTGTTAATGTATAAAACACAAGTTTAAACTGTAATAAATCTTGAAATATTCATCTCTCCACATTGGGAGAGTCTTTATTTTATTCAACAGAAAAAGACCTACAATATATATATATATACTAGCAAAAGGGACACAGCATTGTCCATGGGGATTAAGTCCTTTGAGTGGTTCAGGGTTTGGCTACATTTTCAGCAGTGAAAGGGTTAAGTGTTTGACAGGCAAAAAGGTATTAATGCATTGAAATGTATTGGATACCTCTTTGACACTGAAGGAACCTAACACATTGGCCATTTTGTTTGCTTTCTTTAAATCCTTTAAATGCCAAAAAGGTATCCAACACATTCTACTGCATGGATACCTCTTTGCCTCTCAAACAGTTAACCTTTTCACTGCTGCTAATGAACCCAAACCATTGTCAATCAAGGCACTGAATACCCATAAAACACTCAAATGACAATCCTCACAACAACAATGTGGGCCTTTTGCTAGTAATATATATTAATATACACACAGGAGTGCTAGCAATATTGACACAGCGTTGCCCATGCGGTTAATAAAAGAATGAGTGTGTTGAAGAGAGTATTGTTGAACTTTCAGTGCTTAGCCCTTTGAGGTCCAAAAAAGTGTGCAAAGCAGTTTGTTACACAAGTCTCCATCACTGAACTTGTGTGTGTGCTCATGTGGGTGTTTGCGTGTATGAGTGTGTGTGTGCTCATGTGGGTGTTTGCGTGTATGAGTGTGTGTGTGCGTGAGCATGTTTGAACAACAGAGTGTGAGAGCGCACCCCTTGCAATACATGTAGGTAGACAATCAATAAGAAAAAATAGAAACCACAGCCCCCCCCCCCCCCCATAATAACGATATCAGCATATTAGTAGCAGAAATGGCCCGTCTTGGGCGTGTTGTATAACACAAAACCCTTCACAAATATATACGTACACATGTTTATACACATAGGCACATAGTATACAGTCACATAATGTGTGTGGTTTGATAGGCCACATGCTCCTTCTTCTACACCAGTCTGCATAGGTGTGAGATGGCAATAGTTGTGTTCTAACACCAGACGAACAGGTATCACAGTCCACATGTGCCTGGTCCTACAGTAGTAGGGTGAGGTGTAAGAGGCTACATGGACTTGCTCTGATATCAGTTGCCATAGGATTCAGAGGACACATTTCTCTGCTCCCACAGCAGGTGGGCCAGTTGTGAAAAGCCACATGTCCCTGATCCTACACTTGTTGGGCATAGTGTCACAAAGCAGATGCCTCTGTAAGCACACTTTTTTGCTTGTAGTTTGACAGCGGACACAAACTTTTCTCCATTGGTTCTGGTATCACCTGCTCCCACACTTGTTGACCGTAATGTGGCAGTCCACATGGCTCTGTTCCCACACCACATACTCCCACAGCTGTTAAGAGAACCCTTCACTCACCATGCACCAGTCATTGGTCTGTTTGTAATGAAACTCTCGCAACATGTGCTCCTTCCCACCCGAGCCACTTCTCCTCCTTCCCCAGCATATTCATTGGAGTTTTTCCAGGTCTATTAAGTTCCGCCCCTAGTAGCGATTAAGCTCCACCCCCTTTTTTGAAGCTAATTTCATCATGTTTCACCCAGTGGCACCAAAGGAGTCCTCATACAGGGAGTGCAAAGGAAAAGTTTCCCAGGTATGGCATGCCTTAAGCTTTTGACTGGCAGTGGAGTAGGCAACACATTGTAATGTGGCAGCCAAAGGGTTAAGCTGGAGGGCTGTTGCATCACATAAAGTGTGAGTAATAGTATTTGGTGGAAAAGCAACACTTTAGCTGTTTCATTCATGTAGTTTTCCGGCTCCAGGGCTCAGAAAATAAAAATAAAATGGAGCTGAATTTGGCCTGTTTGGGCATGTTTGTAGATGAAGAAACAGCGATTTCTACTCTGCTGTGTCCGCACACTAAATATATTAATCCCTAGAATGCCAGATACATTGGAAACATCTCTGGCACTTAAGAGGTTAATATATTTAGCGTGCTGACGGAGCAGGGTAGAAAATGCAACTTTGCTGGAGAAGACACGCTTTCAAAAGTTTGTGGTGGTCATTGAAGCCCAACAGGAATTCAGGCATACACTGCCACTATTTGTAATTATACTGAGACTTCAACAAGGTTTAAGTTCCTGTCCTGCTCCACCTGCACACTAAATATACGAACATTTGAGTGCCAGAGATGTGAAACCCATAGCATATAGTGATCGGGTTGAATATCCTGGCACTGGCAGCACATACTTTATATTTATTCAGACTAAGAGCTCCATGAAGCGCATCGCATAGAATCCCAAAGGACAACTGGCTGCACTGGCAATGTTAGCACGGTGTGCAGGACACGATTTGCACTGAACAGTGTGGTGGTGGATCAGGGCTGTGAGGGTGTTTTTGCGGAGGGTACGGATGATGAAGCAGGAGTCCGGGGTCCTGGGGAATCTGCACGAAGGGAGGGCAGGAGATTCGGGTAAAAAAGTGAGAGCGAGACAGAGATTTGGGTAAAAAAGAGTGTGCGTATGTGTTGCTCTGTGAATGGGGCATGTGTATATTAGGGTGGTGTAGCAGTGAGTGGCAGCCATTTATTTTTCTTCAGACTTGGATAGTGGGGGCGGGCCAACACCCTGCATGATTTTCACAGGAGTAGCAGTGGCCACTGCAACTCCTGTGAAAATCACACCCCCATTGAATCACCCAATACGAGCAGTAACTCCTCCTTACTGCCGCCCCTGGGTGTGTTTTGCCAGGCACAAAGTCTTCTTTTAAATATATAGACTAGCAGTATGGGGTGGTTATGTCCTGCAGTGTGTGTTCTACTTTGCGTGATGGGACTCAAGGGGTGACTAAAAGGGGGATTTTTCAGTTGTTTAATTTTGTAGTAAATGTGGCACCCAGGAGAGGAGAGCAGCAGCAGGGGTGTGGGCACTTAAAACACACCTTCGTATAGTGATATGTTAATCATTTCAGTGCCACAGGTGTATCCAACACATTGCGTTGGATACACCTGTGGCAATGAAATGGTTAAAGGGCAGACAGAAGACAGCAGCAATAAGCTTACTTCACACCCTGTTGATCCAGTGCAAATAAATAGACTCCTCTGTATCCCTCTCCTTAGTCCTGCTGCACTCTCTTTGCTCCTGTGTCCCCAGTGTCCCACTTGTCTTCAAAGGCTCGGTCCCTCCCATCTGTTGATGTGTTGGCTCTGGAGTGACACAGCACCTTCCCCTTGAGCTGAAGATGGGAACAAGGAGGGCAGAGCAGGATTAAGGAGAAGGATACAGAGGCACTGGAGTACGATTGAAAAGGAGAGACTGAGTCTATTTATTTGCACTGAACTGACAGTGCTTGAAGTAAGCGCATATGTACAGAAACATGTAGTGGCCCATTGCTTGGGAGCCGCTCATGTGGCACTGTTCCTCCTGCTGTTTGCATATACTATGCTCACTGTGAGGCATTATGAAGTGTAGGTCCCAGGTGTCATTTTCTTGCTGGCAAATGCTGTACGAGGACTCATACAGCAACTTAGTAGTGAACGTAGTATTGTGAGCATTAACTCTGCTAAGTTGTTGTATGAGTGTCTGGATGCCATTTGGCAGCATGCAAATCATGGTGGGATGCACCGTTCATAATGGCTCACAGTGAGTATGTGGTGTTCTTCCTTGTGAGAAGCAGCACTTCTATTAAAGGGACCTGGTGGCCCATTGGAATGCCTGCAAGAGTGGGGATACCAGAGTGGCAACCTGTCCCTTCTTCCTGCACTTACATTGTTGGGAGGGAAAAACAGCTTTTTTTCATTTACCTTGTGCTGAGGAGAGCATGTGAAGATTCTTGGGTGAAAGCTGTGTGTGTGTGTGTGTGTGTGTGTGTGTGTGTGTGTCGGCCATGTTTTTTGTTTTTCAGGCAGATGTTGAGGGAGGGCAAAGTCCTTGCAGAGATTTTGACAGGAGTAGGCAGGGATTATTTTCGATGTAAGTAGATTAGTAGTTTGGTGGTAGTCAGACACAGGGCTAGAAAATTGATTCCAATCACTAAGTGTTCATATGTCATAAATTGTGTGTGTGATTGTGAGAGAGAAAGAGAGACAGTGTGGATGCAAAAGGGTTAAATTCACCCTTCTTACAATAAATGTATTTATGTACTTGTATTGTTTGAAAAGGATAACGAAGTATACTGCAGGGTTGGACTGGTCCACTGGAATACTGGGATATTCGCCATGAGCCCTGGTTATTGATGGGTCCAACACATTGTAAGCTTGCCATTTCTTTTTTTTGTTGTCGATTTTGTTTAAAAATTTTGAATTTATTAAAGATTATAACTGCTTTAAGGGAGAGGTTACAGAGGGAAAAGAGGGAATGGGAGGAGGGTAGGGGAATCCAAAATTAAATATTACAGAGGTACAAAGTCAGAAAAAGGTTGAGGGCCAGAAGATGGTGGTATTAAGAATCTTAATACATCATACTGTGGATCAGCAAACATCAATCAGGGCTCTCAAATACAGAGAACCTAGTCTGGGAGTAAGCAGAGAAGAACATTTTTCCATGTTGAACGTCTTCCAGATCCCCTGTACAGGGCAGCCTGTTCAGGGAAGTAGGGCTTTTTCCAGTGGGATGTTAGCACATTTCTGGCTGCAAGTAGAATACACAAAATCAGTTTACATGTGTGCTTGGGTATACATTTGGGCTTGGGAGTATCTCTGGGTTAAGCCCCAGAAGCAGCAACCAAGGATTCATATCCATATACATTTGACTATTTAATGGATAAGGGAAGCCACCATATTCCAGTATGTCTGGGCTACCATACAAGTCCACCAGATATGGAACAAGTTACCCCATCCCTCGCACCACCTGAAGCACAAGGGGACTGATCGAGATATATTTTGCTTAACTTGGTGGGCATCAGGTACCATCAATGTAAGAGTTTGTTGCTCTCTGTTTATGCAAAGTACAAATGGAGCTTTGTGCCGCATTAGCCCAGATCTTGGACCAAGACTCCAGTTGGAGTTCCACCCCAATACCTTTTTCCCAGTATAACATGTGCCTCAATTTGACCTGATAGATATGAGACAGCAGACCAGGAGTGTGCATTTCTTGAAGGCAAAGACACACAAAACAGATCAGACCGTCAAGGGGTCTTTTATGTATTGTCTATTGTCTCTATACACTAAGGGTGTATAGAGGGGGCAAGAAACAAAATTATCTAGTGTCACAGCCTGGAGGAAATGCTGGATTTTCCAGAATCTGAGTGATTTTAGAGACTGAAGAGGTTAGAGATTTTTTGAGACTGATTGTGTCCCATGGCCTGCATGATGAGAGTGAGAGATGGTAGGGGCTGAGGAGATAGCAAAGGGCCTAGTAGACCTAGGGATCCAGAGCAAGTTGCTTTTGGGGAGAGGTCTTGTACAGTTTTGTTCTATATTCACCCATGAGAGTAATTTCTCAGGGCTGTGCCATTGTATTGTTTGTGCTAACTGTGCTGCAAAATAATAAATGTAAATATGAGGGAGGCCTAGACCTCTGTGACATTTAGGTTCAGAAAGGATGTGGACGAGACCTTGGGGATGCCTCCTGCCCAGACAAGCTTAGTAAAATGGGATTGCAAACTACAGAACACTGGAGCAGGCAGGACTCAGTAGATAGACATACAGCTTTTCTTAGATTAGAGTTAGACTAGAGTTAGACCTGGCGATACACGTCGGGTTGTATGGGTTGGAGGAGACGCTTGGGAGGCTTTATTCTCTATCTGTGATCTGCTCTAATTTTTGACTGTACATTGAAAAGTATCGTGCTTTGCTCACTTATATTATGTAAAGATTTTCTGCATTTCTGTGTGTATTACTATTAATAGTCATGAGATCTGGAGAGTGAATTAATTGTTGTAAGCCTCCAGTTGTTCTCCTCCTATATGTTTTTAAAACTACAAAACTGAAGAAGCCTGGAGCAGGCAGGACTCAGTAGATAAAAATATACAACGTTTCTTAGATTAGAGTTAGACTACAAAACCGAGGAAGCCTGGAGCAGGCAGGACTCATAGACATACAACTTTTCTTAGATTAGGGTTAGACTACAAAATTGAGGAAACCTGGAGCAGGAAGGACGCAGTAGATAGATAGACATATAGATTGACTTTTCTTAGAACGGAGTTAGGCTACAAAACTGAGGATGACAGCAACACTGGAGATGTAGCCAGCAGAAAACCACAGAACACTGAATCAGGCAGGACTAAGTCAGTAAATGGATACAGTAACTGAGCAAGACTGGTATGAGGCAGACTCAGGATGACAGCAACACTGGAGATATAGCCAGCAGAAAACCGCAGAACACAGGTGCAGGAAGGACTCAGTAAATAGATACCGCAGAGCTAGACTGAACAACCTGTATAGTGGGACAACAATGTAGACTTTAAATTCCCCCCTGAGTCCCACCAAGTCAGGGGGTGTCCTCTGCCCAACCAACCACTGTTCTAGAGCTGGGTAAGCTGGACTGCTCAATGTTTTATGGTAATATGGATGATTCTAAATTAAGACTTTTTTTGTTTTTTTAATCTGCATCGAACCTGAGAGCAGGGTAACCCAGCTTTGGCAGGTTGACTTTTAAAAAAGTAATTTGCTCCATGAGCTGGGGGGCCAATTGAGAGTGCTGGGGACTAAGTATATTTCCAGCTACTGAAAAAACCTGCTCACTCTGGACAGTGGTTGGGAAGCAAAGTTGGAGGGCAACTACTGGGCTATCGGGGACAAATTGGGCCACGCAGACCTCTTGTTATCCCAGAAAGTCAAGGGATCTGTACTTGGGGGCAAAGAAGGTTCCTCAAGGTAAGCCTTAACCTCAAACTCAGCACTTTTTCTACTGACTGGGAGCTGTTTGTTTGTCTGAAGCATAATTTGTCCATTGCCTCATCATAAAAAGCAGCAGCTGCTCCAGTGGAACAAGATGACATGCTACTGATGCTGCTACTGATAGGTCCTGGAAGACCACCACACTTCTCCAGCTCATCTGCAGAATCTTCTCCTGCCTCATGTGACTGCATCCTGTTTTTCCTTTGACTCTCACTCACCCTCGCTATCAATTGTTCCCTCCAGGCAGTGAGTGAATTGGAAGTAAGTGCCATCTTGCCTTTGATTCATGGATCGCACATTGTGGCAAGCATTAACTCGGGACAATTGTACATGCGCTTTTCCATGCGCTGAGTCAGTTCCTTCTTCAGCCTTGTTAGAAGGGCAGCAACATCAGGAAGTATATTACATCAGCACCAGGCAAGCGTTCCATATGGGCAAGGAAATCGTCCAATTTTAAGGAGAGGTGCGTGAAGAGGGGAATAACTTCTGCCAGGCTAGCGTTCTCTTTGCTCAAAATTTCCATCAAAGAACAGAAAGGCATAAGGACTGTCACTACCTGTTCCATCAGGGCCCAGTCAGCCCTGCCCAGTGTTCTGTTAGTGCCAATGAAATGGTGACATGACATTGCGTGAATTGCCTTTTTCTGCTCCAGGATACGCTCTAGCATATCTAAGGTGGAGTTCCACCTGGTTCCAACATCTTGTTTTAGGTGTTCTGGGATGTGTGCCTTTTTCTGTTCCTTCCTGAGGAGTTGGCTATCTTTGACACTCTGATGGCAGTGGCCAGCAATTTGTCGGCACAAATCCAGAAGTGCTGACAACCTTCCAGTGTTACTGCCATCCTCGAGAGCAGCCTTCACTACTAGATGCAGGACATGGGCTGAGCAGCGCACACCCACAAATCTGCCATCACAGAGAGCCTTGATCATGTTAGCTGCACCATCAGTAACCACAAACCCCATTTGCGCCTGTGTGCCTGCCTGCTCCCCTAGCCACTGTGCCACCATGTTCTGCAGTGCTTTGCAAATGTTATCTGAGGTGTGCTGCTGATCCATTACCTCAGCATGGAGGAGGAAAGAGTGGTGCCCTCCCTGCTTGGCTGCTGCACCCGAACTTATTGTTGCTATTGGTGTGTCTTGCAACACATTGGGCTGCCACCAATGCGCCATCAACAACAGGAAGCCATGCTGGCCACTCGGAGCACAAGTCAGTGGTAAAGTGCACTGACTGGCCAACAGCCTTTCCTAGCAGGTCCTTCAAAACACCAACGCATGACCAGTACAGTGAGGGCACTATACTTCTACTGAATGTGGTGCAGGATGGGATTTTATATCTGGGTGCAACAGCCTCCATAAGTTGCTGGAAGAGCCCCCCATTCACCAAATTAAAAGTAGCACCCCCAATGGCTATGAGCTGTGCAGAGGCGTGTGATTTTCCTGGCCTGCTGTCTGCACATCCCCTTGGAATGAAACCCACCAAAATCTTCCAGTGTGGCCTGTATTGATTTTGGGATGGGCTGTGACTGTCTGCTGCTCTTACTAGGACCAGATGTGGCATGATCCCCTGCTGCCTACTGGTGGTAGGTGTGACACTGGTATATGCAGTACTAGTACTTCCACCTTCTGCACTTATCAACACCGACTTGTGGCAGTTGTTCAGGTGTTGGTTCATCCCAGAGGTGGTCAGATGACCCAACGCCCGCCCACGGCTGACTTCCCTGCCACACAATTTACATTTTGCTAGCCGGCCATCACCAAGTGCCACAAAATGGTCCCATGCTTTGGAGAGACGGATGACTCTGGAAGGTGGTGGAGAAGAAGAAACTGAGATGACACTTTCTTCATCTTCACCTTCTGGAGCAACTTCACTTTGCTTTTTCTCTCTATGTACTGTTACAGGGATACCAGTAGACCTAAAGATGGCAGCAGGATGTTGAGACTGGGATTGGAGGAGGATTGTGGAGTAACAGTGGTACTGGTGGCGGAGACACTAGCAGCTGCTTCCTGGCTGGGAAACTCAAATGGAACTGGAGAGGCAGGTGTTGAGTTGTCAGTAGAAGACACAAGTGTAACTGGAGAAAAAGAAGAAGTACTATGGGAAGCAGGTGATAAATTAAGCTCAGGGGAATAATCAAGGTCACTGGAAAAATCAAGCTCAGGGGACAAATCAAGCTTAGGAGACTTTGATCCCTCAGATTCTTCTTCTAACGCTTGTAGATTTTGAAAGGAAGAAACATCAGCAGCAGCAGATTTTGTGGAAACCTGCTCAATTCCATCTTCTGCCTGGTGACTACCGGGAAATGGTAAACTATCTCCCTCAACAACATTTTCCGGAGTAGATATACTCTCAGTGGCAGTGACAGTGGTGGCAGGAGAAATGTTATCCAAATACTGCAATACTTTCCATTTGGGCTGCTTACACGGACTTTCGCTATAAAAATCCCACGTTGAAACTGCCTGCAGTGACTGACCAGTACTGTTATCAATGCAAGGTGTCCCCAGGTTTATACAACTGGCTGTAGTGCCAGTGGCACTAGTCATTGTGCAGGTGGTTCTGGGTGGATCATCAACAAACAGCTGACGAGACACAGGTGACAGCTGCTTCACGGTCTTAGAGGAGGACCTGGACCTCTCCTACCCTACTAGTAGAGGTAGAACGACCTTCAATTCCCTTCTTATTTTTATTTTTTTTAATTCTGCTGCTGAGTCTGACTAGTACTAGTACTCTTCTTTGCACTCCTGCTGCTGCTGTGGTGGTGTTGGTGTTTGCTGGGTCACTGCAGCCGGTACCAGGACGAGAAACGTCAGGG
The DNA here is from genome assembly GCA_037306005.1 of Rhinophrynus dorsalis. Classification (NCBI taxonomy): domain Eukaryota; kingdom Metazoa; phylum Chordata; class Amphibia; order Anura; family Rhinophrynidae; genus Rhinophrynus; species Rhinophrynus dorsalis. The sequence continues at coordinate 160,180,316 of CM074719.1, forward strand.
CGTTCACTAGGACTCAAATCCATTACAGATAGCCAGGTAGTGTACTATAATAATTTGACAATTTTACAACCTGGCCACACGACAATTGTCAGACTGGCTGTGTTACTCTGCAAATTATTCAAACAAAATCCTAAGTTGAATTTTAAAATACAACACTGGAGCACTGATGATTCTACCTTGCGATGGTAGTAAGGTAGTAGGCCTCCCAGTCCCTAAACAACTGTGAGATTCTGTCACTCTGCAAATTATTCAGACAAAATCCTAAGTTGAATTTTAAAATGTAACACTGGAGCACTGATGATTCTCCCTTGCGGTGGCAGCAAGGTAGTTGGCCTCCCAGTCACTAAACAACTGTGAGATTGTGTCACTCTGCAAATTATTCAAACACACTCCTAAGCTGAATTTTAAAATTTAACACTGGAGCACTGATAATTCTCCCTTGCTATGGCAGTAAGGTAGTTGGTGTCCCAGTCCCTACACAACTGTGAGATTCTGTCACTTTGCAATTTATTCAAACAAAATCTTAAATTGAATTTTAAAATTTAACACTGGAGCACTGATGATTCTCCCTTGTGGTGGCAGTAAGATAGATGGCCTCCCAGTCTCTACACAACTGTGAGATGGTCACTGCAAATTAATCAAACAATATCCTAAGTTGAATTTTTAGAATTAACACTGGAACACTGATGATTCTCCCTTGCGGTTGCAGTAAGGTAGTAGGCCTCCCTGTCCATACACAACTGTGAGATTCTGTCACTCTGCAAATTACTCAAACAAAATCCAAAGTTACATTTTAAAATTTAACACTGGAGCACTGATGATTCTCCCTTGCGATGGCAGCAAGGTAGTTGGCCTCCCAGTCACTAAACAACTGTGAGATTGTGTCACTCTGCAAATTATTCAAACACACTCCTAAGCTGAATTTTAAAATTTAACACTGGAACACTGAGGATTCTCCCTTGTGGTGGCAGTAGCTAGTAGGCCTCCCAGTCCCTACACAACTGTGATATTGTGTCACTCTGCAAATTATTCAAACAAACTCCTAAGTTGAATTTTAAAATTTAACACTGGAGCACTGATGATTCTCCCTTGCGTTGGCAGTAAGATAGGCGGCCTCCCAGTCCCTAAACAACTGTGAGAAGGTTACTGCAAATTACTCAAACAAAATCCTAAGTTTGTCACTCTGCAAATTATTAAAACAAAATCCTAAACTGAATTTTAAAATTTAACACTGGAGCACTGATGATTCTCCCTTGCGGTGGCAGTAAGGTAGTTGTCCTTCCAGTCCCTAAACAACTGTGAAATTGTGTCACTCTGCAAATTATTCAAACAAAATCTTAAGCTGAATTTTAAAATTCAACACTGGAACACTGATGATTCTCCCTTGCGGTGGCAGTAAGGTAGTTGGTCTCCCAGTCCCTACACAACTGTGATATTGTGTCACTCTGCAAATGATTCAAACAAAATCCTAAGTTGAATTTTAAAATTTAACACTGGAGCACTGATGATTCTCCCTTGCATTGGCAGTAAGATAGGCGGCCTCCCAGTCCCTACACAACTGTGAGATGGTCACTGCAAATTACTCAAACAAAATTCTTAGTTGAATATTTAGATTTAACACTGGAACACTCATGATTCTCCCTTTTGTTTGCAGTAAGTTAGTAGGCCTAGCAGTCTCTACACAACTGTGAGATTGTCATTCTGCAAATTATTCAAACAAAATCCTAAAATGAATTTTAAAATTTAACACTGGAGCATTGATGATTTTCCCTTGCGGTGGTAGTAAGATAGTTGGCCTCCCAGTCCCTAAACAGCTGTGAGATTCTGTCACTCTGCAAATTATTCAAACAAAATCTTAAGTTTAATTTTAAAATGTAACACTGGAGCCCTGATGATTCTCCCTTGCGGTGACAGTAGGATAGTAGGCCTACTAAGTTGAATTTTTAGATTTACTGTAACACTGGAACACTGTGGATTCTCCCTTGCTGTGGCAGTAGGATAGTAGGCCTCCCAGTCCCTAAACAACTGTGTGTTTGTCAGTCTGCAAATTATTCAAACAAACTCCTAATTTGAATTTTCATATTTTACACAGGAACAAAGGTGACTCTCCCTTGCATTGGCAATAACTGGCACTAATGCTGACTGCCTGTCTATGCCTATCTGCCTGCCTACACATCAACTAGATAGTCACTCTCTATCTCTCTATCTGCTTCTTCTCTCTCTCTCCCAGCTCCAACAATGCAATAAGCACTAACAGGAAATGCAGGAGCTATCTGGGTGTCTGTGATGTCATTAGTCCATCCCCCATCATGAAACAAAGAAGCTAGTTGCTTGGACTAGAGACATCATGGAATGAAGAAGCTAATTGGACTAGAGAGGGAGGGAAAGCAGCGCGCGCGTGGTGGAGATCGTCATCCGAATATCTGAATATTGTAACGAAATTCTGTCCAGTTATGTTTTTGATTCAGCTTCTAAAAACAAATAGCTCTAAGATTTTCGCCATATCCGAATGGATCCGAATCACCCTTATTCGTCCGAAATCCGAATGTGGACGAACCGAATTGCACAAGCATAATAGTGTCCTATATATTAATTATAGCATGTATTTATTTTATGCGTGCAATTGTATGGATATGTTTATTTACAAACCCACACATATTATCATGCTCACACACAATTAAAGGTCAATAATACAGCCAGGCATGTGATGAAGCTCCCTCACTGAACTAAGAACAGAGATATAAGTCACCATGATAGAATTTACAGCTTCAGCCCTAGACATTTGTACAGACAGAAGCTCTTTCTGTTGAATGTGCCCATCGGCTGGAGAAGACTTATCATTGCAGAGTATGATTTTGAGGTGGGATGTTTTCAGGACCACATGTTGCATAAAGGAGAACTTGTTGATGGATAGCAGTGAGCACAGCTCTGCGTTGCCTACAGAAATCATTAGTCCAATAGTATTGTATAAAATTTCATCCCCCACCACCAAACAGCTGCCTTCTCTCCTGCGCTCTGTATACTAGCACTGTATTAAAAGTGAAAAGGGGAAGACCTGACAATGCTGCTACATTAAATTTGCCCCTCTGCCAGATACTTATTTTTCTTGTACCACAGTTCAGCACTGATATGAAGATAATCCTGCATGCAGTTCCTGGAGGGGGCAGTATGAAGTTAGTGGAGTTGTAGGAGACAAATGAATTGAGAGAGGATCAGAGCAAATACTATGGCTCCTTTAGGTTATACAGGCACTGACACTCTCCTTCCTGCGAGCCCCTGTTCATCGCACAAGCTGAACCACCAGCAGTTCTGCCTCTGGGTTGTCTATCATTTGAGGTGTAAAACAGCAAAAAATTAATTTGGTTATGGAGACAAATATGTTACAAACTAAAATGATGAAAGACTATCCAAGAGTACACCTTTTGAGTGCCAGAGGGATGAAAATGCACACAAAGGGTTAAGCAGGATGTGAAAGTGAGGTGTACCTTTATTTTATATACATTATTTAGACATTAAATAGGAATAAGAACACACTATTACAAATCCATCCTATATAATAATTTGCTAGGATGTTTGTCAGAAGCCGTCATGCACAGTAGAGACTGCCTGAAAGCACAGAATGTTGGGAGTTCTGTGCTGGGAGCATTATGTGCGGAATGCTGGGAGTTCTGTGCTGGGAGCATTCTGTGCGGAATGCTAAGAGTTCTGGGCTGGGAGCATTCTGTGCTTTCAGGCAGTCTCTGCAGCTCATGACAATGTGTGGCGTATCACTCTGGCACTCAAAGGTTTAACATCACCCGGACCTTGGCCCGTGTACACGGGCTTTTACACTAGTTTCATTATAAAATACAATAGCAAGGTGCATATGTGCACAGTGTGTGCCTGTGGGTATGAAATGGATCAGCACCAAGGGAACCCTATCTGTCCCAGGATCCATCCAATAGGTTCTAGTTTTGTATTTGTGAAAATGTTTTTGTGTTAGGGGGTGCTCCAATGACTAGTTATGTATACATCTTTTAACCCTTTGAGTGCCAAAGGGTTAAGTACAGGGTCTTCTTATTGTTCATATGTATTTTTCACACACTCCAAATGGGCCCTTACAGTTTTTTTGCCCTGACTGAAGCTGATACAGTGTATTTGTGCTTCATTGGCATCTGAATGAGGCAAATACAGCACTAAATAGTGACAGACTGGGCAGAGCTCACCTACCTGAGAGAATTAGAGTGGGGAGGGGGCCACTAATGGAAGCTTTGCCCATGGCCCCCAATGCCTGAAAACAGCCCTGTACTGGTTATTAGTTCTGTAAACATATTTGCATCAGTACAAAAAGTAATTGGTGTCCTAGTTCTTTTTGCAAACAAATGCAAACAGAAAGCCCTGCCTGATTTACTCATCTGTCCAGGGCTACATTTCAACTGTTCCTCTAACAAAACCTTTAAGTGAGGCTGAAATACAAAGAAGAATTGGTGAAATTCTGGAGCAAACCAGCTGCACCACAGGAGACAAATATTGCTACTGATTTAACCTTTTGAATGCCAATAAGGTATCCGGCACTTTGCAACACAGTAGGGGAGATGCACTAAAAGTTGATGCTGTGGTGATATAATTTTGTTGATGAGTGTAAAGCACTTCACATTTTACATGTAGACACACATCACCACACATACTTACATTTAGGGATGTGAGGGGAGGAGAAGTTCCTCATTAGCATACAGAACTGTCAGACTGCTGGCAGTGTGGAAGGGATGTCCTCCCTTACATATCACCAGGAGTAGACAACTCTGAAGTCAGAGAGCATTCCTTCTGTGGAGTGGAGAGGATCCTTTCAGCATCACAAACAGAATCACTCCGTTAACCCTTTGAGTATAATAGGGATGTGCATTGCAAATCCCTGTAGCACTCAAAGAGTTAGAACAGTACACAATTGTCCTTTCAGCTCTGTATCATTTTTCATAGTCATATTTGTTGTGCACTCCTAAAGGAACAATCTTGCTTACTGGTAGCCATAGATCCCCATGTACACTGCCTGGCCCCCAGATTTGTTCTGTTGCCCACTGGTAGCCACAGATGTCCATTTACACTGTCTGACCCTCAGCCTTGTTTCCATAGAACCCTATATACACTGCTTAAAGCCCCAGACTTGTTCCCTTGCCCACTGGTAGCCATAGAACCCAAGTACGCTGCTTGAAGCCCCAGACTTGTTCCTTTGCCCACTGGTAGCCATAGAACCCTATATACGCTGCTTGAAGCCCCAGACTTGTTCCCTTGCCCTTTTGTAGCCATAGAACCCTATACACACTGCTTGAAGCCCCAATCTTGTTCCCTTGCCAACTGGTAGCCATAGAACCCTATATACACTGCTTGAAGCCCCAGACTTGTTCCCTTGCCCACTGGTAGCCACAGATCCCCATGAACACTGTCTGACCCTCTCCAGCCTTTCCCCCTTGCTCAATGCTAGCCACAAATCCCCATGGATGCAGCCTGGACAAGGGAAGAAGGCTGGGGGGTGTTAATCAGTGTATGTGGGACTAACACAAAATGGAGATGTTCCTCATTCAGACCCGCAATGCTCATGTTTGACATTCTCCCCCCCTCAATGCTTAGGTTCCACATGCTTGCCACCCCCACACACACACACACACACACACACACAATGCTTAGGTTTGACATGCTGCCCTCCCTCCCACAATGCTTAGGTTCAGCATGCTGCCCCCCTACACAGTGCTTAGTTTCCCCATTCCTCCATTCTAGCACACAATTTTACAATATACACAATCACTCCCATTAGCATGGGAGCGATAGTGTGTCTTTATAAACAATGTCCGTAGTGCTGGATCTCTTAATCTTGCACTATGCGTCTTTTTTTTTTATTAAAAAGAAAATCAGACCTCGTGGGGCATTGGGACCCCTTCTGATGTCCCCCTGTGCAATGCATTGGAGACCTCTCTGGCATTAAAGGGATTAAATGGGAGCAGTGTGCATGTGAAGGGAAGTATGACATGGGGCAAAAGATGATGTGGGCTTCCTAGACTGAAAATAAGACACCAGCAAACAGGCTAATAGCTGCGGGAGAAGCATCTGAGAGCCGCATGTTGGCTCCAGGGCCTTCTGCTGCCCACTACTTGTCTACCCATAACTAATTTAACAGTTTGGATGATACAGATGTCTTCAATGCACTGCATCAAAATACTTAAAAATACTTCCATATTAACCCTTTGAGAGTGAGATGGATGTGCAACGCATTTGACTTGCATATCACGATACACAAAAGTTTAAACAAAAGTATTTGTTTAAATTTAAAACCACAATTAAAGGGATAGTAAAGTTTAATCCAAAAAGCACCTCCAATTAATTCTCACAGTATTTGAGCCATGGAGAGTGTTATTTCAATACTATGTGACTTGTATTTCAGCAGTAATTGAATGATAAAGTTTCCCCCTCTCACCACTTTTACTGACGTAACGCTGCTCTCCAAGCCAGTCCGGATGGAGTGCAGTGAGGGACTATATTCAGTGAGCATGAGGAAAAATCATCAAGGGGGCAGGGTTTTCCTTATGCTCACAGCAAGAAGATTGTCCCTCGCTGCGAGCTGTCCAGTCCAATGAGAGGATTGCAGAACTGAGGGGAGGCAGCATACAAAAGGTAAAGGGGGAGGGGGACACTTTAATTCAATATCATTCAATTACTCTTGAACTACAAGTCCATAGTATTGAAATAACACTCTCCATGGCTCAAATACTATGAAGATTAATCTGAGGTGCTTTTTGGATGAAACATTACTATCCCTTTAACGGAATGCAGTTTAGATAGAGGAAAGAAAAAAGGGTGCGCACGCACACACACACCAACACACACACACTCTCTCTCTCTCTCTCTCTCTCTACTATTTCTGCTACCCTAAGTCATGGTTTCTTATGCTTGTGCCTAAAACCATAGCTAGCAGCAATCACGCCCTTAGAGTTCTCCAGTGCATTGTTTTGCAATGTGTAGGAGGCCTCACAAACATCCAAGGGGTTTAAAATGCCTTTGATCACCTTCTCAAACCTGCTGTGACTTACATAGAGAGCTGCAAACCCTTTTGTTTAATACCTGATGCTTATGAAAGATACATACTGCAGGGCTGCATAGGAACCATTGCAGCCTTAGAGCAGAGACTGAAACCCTTTGGCAGACCAACTATTGTTTTACATTTTGAATGAAATACATTTGTTTTTAATAAACTGTTTACTATTCCTTTAACCACTTAGATGCCAGAGCCATCTCCAAGCCACCACTGGGAGATTTTTCATTCAAAAGTGATTATTATAATTAAATCTAATTTTTATTATTATTGTACAATATTCTGTTGTGGTCACCAGGTGGTGCTGTTCCTATTGCTTATCATGGAGCACCATAGTCTGTGATTCAAGCCCTTTCATAGAGTGTGTTAAAGGGATAATAATGTTTCAAAATAAAAGCAGCTCCAATTAATCTTCACAGTATTTGGGCCATGGAGAGTGTTATTTCAATACTGTCAGAGCTGTAGTTCATGAGTAATTGAATGATGAAGTATCCCCCCTCACCCCTTTTACCTAGTGTAAGCCACCTCCCTTCAGATGTGGAATCTGGTCTTAAGACCAGACAGATCACAGCAAGGGACAATCTTCTTACTGTGAGAACAATTAAAACCCTGTCCCCCTTGACAAATTTTTCCAGTTTTTCCCTTATGCTAAATGAAGTTTGTCCCTCTCTGCAAGCCACCTGGACACCGCCTTTCTATTCTGAGGTGAGCAGTGTTAAATCGGTAAATGGGGCGGGAGGGGGATACTTTATCATTGAATTACTCTTGAACTACAACTCTGACAGGGGAGGGCTGGCCTGGGGGGCAGAGGGGCAATTGCCCCCTGGGCTGGTTACATGTCTGGGCCAATGGGCCATTGCCTCACTCAATCTCCCAACTGCTGCTGTAAATGGAGCTACCCTATTGATACCACAGAGCTTAGAATTAAAATGGAGCTACACAAGTGATACCATAGAGCTACAATCCAAATAGAGCTACACTAGCAGCATAACCCACTTCCCTTGTAAGCTCTATGGTATCAGTCATGTAGCTGTACTTAAACTGAAAGCTCAGTGGTATCACTATACTAGCTATATTGCAACTGTAATCTATGTGGTCTTGTTTGCCTTACTTAACAGCATTAATGCAAATATTAAAATTAACTAAATGGGATGGGATGGGATAGGATGGGATGGGCTGGGCCAATGGGCCAGTAGATTGTATTCACCCCCCAGGCCATAAGTTACCAGCCCTCCCCTGCTGACAGTATTGAAATATCACTCTCCATGGACCAAATACTATGAAGATTAATTGGAGCTGCTTTTATTTTGGAACATTGCCATCCCTTTAATAATCATTTGAGTGCCATAAGGATATCCAAAGCCTCCCTCTCTGACACTTAAGAGGTTAAAAAAGAAATGGACTTTTGAATACCAGTTGATCACATTTTGATTAAAACATGTTTGGGCTGTAAAAGCATGTGAATGAAAAATCTCCCGTAAGTGGATATACCATGGCTTGACTCCTCAGAACACGCACTAGAACACATATTTTTTCATAAAAAGCTCATTTATTCTCTCATCTTAGGTTGTATCTCAAGCAAGTGCCTCAATTATCAAATATTAATATGTATTTGATTATTTCTGTATATCCTGAGTTACAACAAATGGTAGATACATACCTTCCAACATTTCAAATGGCCAAAGAAGGACACTTGTATTTACGTGGTGTTGCTGGGGGTGTGATTGGTGTGTAGGACAATATCGAGAATTTGTCGGTTACTTCGTGACCTACTAACACCTTCTTGTGTAACTAAATAAATGATTTACAGCACAACGTTGAATTTCTAAACACATATACTGAAGTTTAAACAAGCATTAATGTGAGTTTTATTGCTGTGGAGCAATGGGATACACTTATATACAAACCACACAGTCTAACCTCCTAAACACAGGGACATCAAGGTGATACACTTATATACACACCATACAGTATGATCTAAACACAGGGACACCAGGGTGATACACTTACATACACACCACACTGTCTGATCTCCTAAACACAGGGACACCAGAGTGATAGACTTTTATACACACCACACAGTCTGTTATCCTAAACACAGGGACACCAGGGTGATACACTTATATGTACACCACTCAGTCTGATCTCCTAAAACGAGGGACACCAGGGTATGTAAGAGGGACATAAGGATTTCAGTCTCAAAGAGGGACACTTGGGAGATATGTATATGTACTTTATGTGAAATTACACTGATGGACTTTTTTTGCAGCTTCATAGATATGTAGCTTCTGAAGTAACTTGAAAGAAAGGCAAAGGTTGGTGAATCTCCTATTAGTTTCTTTTAATCCCCACCTGCCTTACCCATTTACCCCTTACTGCCATAGTCATTCACTAGCTCCACATTAGCTTGTAGTGCACACACTTGTTCAAGGTTATAAGAGGCAGCCACAAGGTCAACGAGTTCAACAAACAAATACATAATCCCTTTGCTTTGAAACACATTACTTGATAAGGGGTTAATCTTTTGCCTAATTCTCATCTGAATACCAAATTTATGTTCCCTAAATGTTTATTTTTGCAACACAGACCACACCAATATACCCCAAACCTCTGCTCCCCACCCTAGTTCCCAGGCACTGGGGAGACTTGGAAAACACAGAATACTGTATGCTGCTAAAATCTGAAGCATGTTGTGGCTTTTTTTTAATGAGGTTGGAGGATTGTTAAGGATTACATTGGAAAGGGGTGAGATGGCCTCTGTTCATAGGGCTGGCCGCCTGTCTGGCTGCTAATCGCACGTTTTCCGCTGTTAAAAGAGACCACGACGATCCGTCTGCTTCACTGACATGGAAACACGGTGATGTCTCCCTTCCCCCAAGCCTGCTGCCTGTTCACGCTTTAAGCTTCTCTCGTTGGACATGTCAACAGCGCTGCGTTTTTTCTTTTTCCATTTTGCATCTCACTTCTAACTGAGCAATGTGGAAATTCTCTGTTTACTCAGACGTGCTCTCTTGCTTCTTAATGATTGCAGCGAATAGATGAGGCTGATTAGTTTAATAGTAACCAGATCAGACCATTTGTATCATAGGGGGACGCATAAATATCCCCAACACTGACTTTGATTTAAATTGGACTTTTAAATTCTTGAATTGCAGAGGGGTCTCCAATGCATTGTGAACCTCTTTAGTATTCAAGAAACCCTATTTAATCCTTTGAGTGCCAGAGAGGTATCTAATGCATTACAGTACAATGCATTGGACACCTTTCTGGCACTCAAAGGGTTAAATCAATGGCCATTTGTATTGGACTGTTGCGTTATACCAGTTCTTATTAGCCCTTTCAGTGACAGAGGGGCATACACCTCTGGCATTGAAGGGGTTAAAGGAAAAGTAATGTCTCCTTATAATATTTACCTTAAGGCCAGAGAATCCAAATTGCCCCTCTGAATTTTTCATTGCTTCTTGATTCAACAGATTCAATCAGTGCTGGATGTGATGCCCATTGAGATGCACATGACAGCTGCAAGAAGGGCCACAGTACACAAACTCCACCCACTGTACATGGTAATCTTAGCACTTTAAAGGGATAGTAATATTTCACAAAAACAGCAGCTCCAATTAATCTTCATAGCAGGTCTCAAAATTTCCACTTGCCACTAGCCAATGGTGAGTGAAAATTTAGCCCTGGTGAGTAGAAATTCAGTCCTGGTGGGTGTGTTTTGGCTTGCAGTGGCGAGTAACTTTTCAGGTCTGGCTAGTAGCAAAGGACTTAAAATTATAAGCCCTGTTCATAGTATTTGGGCCATGGAGAGTGTTATTTCATTACTGTCAGAGTTGTAGTACAAGAGTAATTGAATGATACAGTATCTCCCTCCCGCTCCTTTTACCTAGTGTAACGCTGCTCACCTCAGATGTGAAATCTGGTTGCTTGACCAGACAGATAACAGGAACAATCTTTTTACTGTGAGAACAATGAAGGCCCTGCCCCCTTGACAGGTTTTTCAGCTTTTTCCCTTATGTTAATTGAAGATTGTCCCTCTCTGCAATCTACCTGAACATACCTTGCTGCTCTGAGCTGAGCAGTGTTACATCAATAAAAGGGGTAGGAGTGGATACTTTATCATTCAATTACTCTTGAGCTACAACTCTGACAGAATTGAAATAACACTCTCCAAGGCCCAAATACTATGATGATTAATTAGAGCTGCTTTTATTATGAAACATTACTATCCCTTTAAGGGAAATAGTGTGTGTGAATAGTCAGGGCAGGGCACTCCTTTTGGAAAAAAAAATGCCTTGGTGCTTCTTACATAAACCATATAATATGTAGGTTTATGAAAATTCATAACCCAAAAGAAGAGCACTCTAAAGGACTTGCAAGCAATCAAAAATGTTTTATTTTTGACATTTCGGCCCTCACAGGGCCTTTCTCAAGTTTCCTTTAGAGTGCTCTTCTTTTGGGTTATGAACTTTCATAAACCTACATATATATATATATATATATATATATATATATATATATATATATATATACATATACATACACACACACTATGTTTGCATTTCTAATTTATTTTATTCCTCAAAGGGCAACTGTCATCTAACAGTGCCCCATTGGCCTGTGGCAACATTGTGAGCACTGTGGTTCAACTGGAAGCATGGTGGGGGTATGAACTGACATTCCAATGAGAAAAGACTAAAATGTCCTGGGAGATGCAAGTTCACATAGATCCTCGGTATCAGGCTTGATATCCAGACAAATGGATCTATGGATACTGTGCACAGTCCTGGAGTTTGTGGTTAACCCCATAAGGACCTAGCACGTCATGGGTCCTTATGGCTCACCAACAAATGACGTGCCAGGACTGTCATGGGTCTGTAAGGGGTTAAGAGCCACGTACTGGAGGGTTACGTTGCAGCTCAGAGGGGTCAGTTTTCTGAGCTCCTGAATGACAGATGAGACATTTCAGGGCTGCATATTGCAGCCCTAGGTTTTTCTAATGAGACTGCTTCTATAGGAGAAGACATAACAGAATACGATAATTGTCCTGTAAAGTGCAAATGAGAGCAACACATGGAGATTTAAGGAAAACAGGCATGTGACACACTCTTGAATTTCTACCACGTAGATGCTTTGCAATGCTTTGGAAACCTCTACCATGCAAGTGTTTTCCACTTGCTTTGTAATTTACATGTGCTGTCAGACACTCCAGCCTGCAGAGGAAAGAAAAACATAGCCGGCCTCTCTTGCAAGGAAAGGGTAGCCATATGTTTTGCAGCTCTGCAAACAGACCGTGCACAATACAGACTGAAGCTGGAGCTTTGGAAACCTCAATAAATATTTTAGGGAAATTATACATCCTCTGCAAAAAAGTGTTAGAGGAAATTATTATTTATTCTATAAGCAATGGGAAGTGACTGAAACATGACATGTTGAGGGCCTTGATTCTAAGAGCTTACATTCTAGATCAGGGGTACAAAACTGTGGATCTCAAAGGCCACAACAGAGCACAGTGTTAAGGAAATCTCACCTGATTGAAGCTTAGATTACACTACAGCGAGTTAGCTCTTCAGGATTCCTGGAAGCCATTTCAATCTTATTTTGGGCAATTTGGCCATCACATTGCGGCCGATATGTGTCTGTTTTACCAGTCTCTAGCCTAATTCTGGAGCCTGATTAAAACACCATAGAAACTAAAGAGAATGCTTGTGACTTTGAACATTTTACCAGGAGACAATTTTACAAACAGATTTGCTCTACAATTGCCTTTTTAACATTTGTTCAATTCAAGACCAGAACATCTCTACGGGATGCAGTACATGGTCTATACAAACACCAGCTTCTCATGTCAGTGGGATTTTTAACACCTTCAGTGCTAGAGACCTTTTGTTTCTCTAAAATGTCTTTCAAACTTCTCCATCATTCAAGGGGTAAACTGACAGATTGCATCCAAATAAGGTGACTTGCACAGGTAGGAGGGGCATCAATTGTGATGTCATGGGCTTTTAGTCAATAGAAAGGAGAAAAAAGAAAGGAGGCGGCGTCAGGAAGTGAGTATAAAAGAACTGAGTGAGCACTGGCTCTTCATACATCACAGTGAAGACCCTGTGAAACTAACCCAGCTGTGACAAGTTAACACAGACCAAGAAGAATCCAAACCTGCGACTTAAAACCCAACCCGAGAAGATGGAGTAGTGAGGCTCAAGCCTCGGTATCCAAAAATCACCGCTGATGGAAAAATCTATCAGCAAGAAGAAGACGACGGGAGTGGCTCTTCATAGAGATGTTGGTGCTGGGATACTGAGTTATAGTCTTTCTATCCACCCTCTGTCCCTTTTATGTTGCCCTGTCCCTCACGCCAATTCCTTGAGGCAGGCATGCTTTGTAGACCGTTCTAATGAAGAATTTCTTTGTATACAATGTTACTTCAGCTCTGCAGACAAGCCATCCAGTCCTGGGACCAGGATCTAAGTCTGTCAGCTAGAGTGCTGACGTGGGTAAAAAGGGTGGGAGGGGGCGAACTTTAGAAGCTTATTACTCTAAAACTACGAGACTTACATCATTTAATTTATTTTTTTAATATGTACAATATTCTTAAAATTAAGTATTTATATCCCTTTAAAGTAGATGGACTTTGACTGGGTATTCATACAGATAACTGAACATATATAAAGGTACTGATATAACACATTAGGGGGAATTTTTAAAATGACACCAACAACAACATACAACAAACAACTCTTTGCACATTCATATTTGGGAACCACGCAAGAAAAAGATTAAAAAGGCTAATACAACTACTCATAAATAAAATAAAGTTGCACTTTAATTGTAACTAGTGCAAATGAACTCATTAGAAATCTCAAATGCACAATAGTTAAACAAGAAACAAGAAAATGATTAATTACTGTAAATGTGGTTCATAACCTCTTAAATCAATGCATTGTAATGCACTGTAATGTTCATGGCATGTAAAGACACTCTCAGAGTAATGGGAACTCACATTTACTCAATGCGGTGCTATTGTTTGGCCCAGAATTGATATTGTGATCCTTAGTGCATATGGCCTAGTTCTAAGTCAGGGGTTAGTCAGCCATGGGTTTTCCAGCTGTTGTGGCATACAACTATAAGCATTTTCTATTGCTTATTGGCTAGCTGAGAGTTGTATACCACATCAGCTGGAGAACCCATAGTTGTATACATCCTGTAGTGGGCCTTTAGTAAATATAGCCTATCCCAAAGTCAGGGGATAGTCAACTCTTGGTTGACCACTGTTGGGGTCTAAAATTTACTAAATCCCCTACACCCTGTATTGAACAATTAGTACATATGGTCTCTTTCAAAGTTAGGGTCATTTCAATCTTGGGTCCCCAACTGTTATGGCCTGGGTCTTCCCACATTCCCAGCTAGCTAATGTCTACTAGGAGGGAATGCCTAACAGAGGGTGCTGTGAGTTATAAAGAACAACAGCTGGGGAATCCAGGTTTGAAAATACTGTAATTCATGGACATGCCTATGTACTAAGGGGGCAATACAGGGTAGAGTCCGCTGTGGGCTTTCCAGTTGCTGGTAGCTATGACTTTTCCCTCTTTCTTGTGGTGTTTTCTGTATGCAAATGCATCGATGAACCATTCCTCCTGTGAGTATAAGACCTTTGGGTAGAAGTTGTAGCACTGATATAATCAGTGATAAAAGTTGTGCACCGCTTTTGTTTCTGTTTTTGCATAGGTCCATGAGTAGAGTTCAGAGGGAGCTGCAATGTGTAAAATTAGAAGTCAAGATCTGTTAGAGGGACAGTATATACCTTCTCAAGCCTACACAATGCATATATAGGGTTACTTTTCACAGTCAACTTGTTGTCAGTATAAGCCCAAGATAGTATAATTGTCTGTTGTCTGTACATATGGGATCATCTGCATTATATTGTGACCCTTCAAGTTTTAATTATCGGCTTGTAAAGGCTTTGCTTGTGTGAGCTTGCAGTCTTAAGGGTGCCCATAACTGGCAACTTTCAGAATGAACTGACCGTGAGATTGCTGAAATATTAACCTTCTGTGTTGCCAGAGAAGTAAGCAACATATTGTGATACAATGCAATGCTAACCCATCTGGCACTAAAAGGGTTAAAGTTCATATATTCTAGACAACGTGACTGCATATTCTAACCCAGAGGTGCTCCATTCAGTACACAAAGAACTCTTAACATGTTCCAATTTAGATATATCACTTCTAGAACTCACAGAACACAAGCAGGACTTCTCCCTCTAACAGTCTGATTAAAATGACACCAGGCCTAGATTATATTACAGCTGAAAATATATGATGAATGACTGTTTTTTTTTTTTTCTTCTAGTCAAGTCTGCATCCACATTGTCAGATCACAGAGACTATGCTCCACTTGCAAAGTAATGGGTTAACCACCATTTTTAAATGACTAGTGGATGTAAAGAGCTGCCTGCATTAGTCAAAGCATTGTCTGCAGTTCCTGTGCCCCTTGCCTTCAAATGTAAAGTGTGTTGCACTACTCTGCACTCCTACACTGTCTGACACCCTAACCTGTCTCCACTGTCCACTGGTAGCCCCATAGTCTTGTCCCACTGTCTGACACCCCAGTCTTGCTGCACGTTCCCACTGGTTGTGACAGAATCACACATCCAGTCTCTTCCACTTTTCCTTGCTTCCCTCCACCTCCAAAAACAATTTCTTGGAGGCTCCTGGTCACGCCTCTTACCTTTGTGATATGGCTGCTTCTTGCTCTCTGTCCTAGTGACACAATCAGTGCAATTGCATTTGTCTGAAGGCAGGACAAAGAGTGGGAAGCAGCCTTGTCACAGAGGTGAGGAAGGTACTGGGAGCTGCTAGGACATAGTTTTGGTGAAAGGAAAGGTATGGTATGGCCGACACTGTATGTGTGATTTTGTGAAAGGAATGGTAATGCTGGGTTGTCAGACGGTGGAACAAGGCTCTGTGACTGTCATTAGACAGTGAAACAAGGCTGGGTAAGCAGACAGTGTAGTTATGGGTCTGACATCAGTGCACAGTGGAACTGCCTGGGGAGTCAGATGAATGGGTTCTTTAAGACAGAAAAGTTATTTTTCACTTGTAATTTACCCAATAATAACAAACTTGCATTAGAAAATTTCCATTGACTGCAGTCGGATCATGTACCTAGCTGAGATGCAAAAAAGATATACATGAAAATTCTTCTTGCTAAGTGAGTAATCCGCTTTGTCAGTAAAGCAAATTGAAAATAAGACATTCAAGGGAATTTTGCAACAATTACAGAACACTCTTCTCTTCCTTTTATATAAGTATATACCATTACTTTGATGTGCTTTCTCAGTTACACTAACATGCATGTAGCAAAGTGGTATTTACGCAGTGAATGACTGGCACTTCTGTTACATTTGCAGTGCAAATTTATGGAGCAACGCATGAGGAAGTGGAAAATGTCTGGATATGGTAAGGAGCAAACACACAATGTGTGCTCCTCCAGTAGACCAGTAATGTACCTGGTTTTTTTTCTTCTCTCCCAGTTTTTGTGAGTTCATCCCTTAGAGAACCTTTGCCATAATGTTTTTAATATTCAGAAAATCCTATAGAATAATTCGCTAAAACATGTGCAACGATGCAGTCATGCGCAGTAGAGACTGCCCGCGCCGTGGCTGATACAGAGCTGAACGCTCCAAAGGACTGCCCCGTGACCAGCTGGCAGTGGCACTGTGGCCCGTGTTGTGGGCTCTTCAACTAGTAAATTATGATTGTCAGACTCCATTCCTTCAGGGCATGTAACAGGTCAGGGTTTACAGATATCCCTGCTTGATGACATCAAAGGTATTTTCACTGGCCCACTTGGGCTACCATTATATCAGTTTTTTTTAAGGTGAAAGGAAAAACTGGTTAACCCTTTCATCATGATCTACTGATAGATAAATTGACCCTTTCACTAGGGTGATCACACATCCCGGAATGCCCGCGACAGTCCCTTATTGGGAGTCTGTGTCCCGCGTCCCGGGTCACCCCCCAACGGGACAACAAAGAGTCCTGGAATGGAGAAACATGCACTAGTCCAGCCAGCCAATGAAATGTATTTGCTATATGGTCCTCATTGGCTGGCTCAGTCAGCCAGTGAGGACCATATAGCAAATACATTTTATTTGCTGGCTGGACTGGTGCGTGAGAGACAGCTGGGCAGGTATGCTGGCGCTGCAAGTGAGACCCACGGCTGAGGCTCCCGCCGGAGCTGACCATCTTTCTGAGGCTTACATAGAGTAAGACTTCCCACTCTTACTCTGTGTCAGCCTCAGAAAAATGGTCAGCGCCGGCGGAAGCCTCAGCTGCGGACTAGGGTGACCACATGTCCTAGAATGGCAGAATGGAAATGTGGCCACCCTACCTTTCACATACATTTGTGGTGGTGGTAGTGGCTAGCAGGGGAGAACAATTTGTTTTTTGCTCATTTCCTTTTGTGCGATCAACAAAAATGTTTTCACTCTTACTCCAAGTTGTTTAAACACATTAGTTGTTAGCCTATATGATGTTTTTATGTTTGCTCTGATTTTAAAGGTTTTCCTAATACACGTCAAAAGTGAATCACCGAGCTTAGTACCCAACTCAGCTTCAGTGATTTCTTTTCATAATAATGGAAGACTGAACATTTTTACCAGTTTTTTTCATAAGTAAGATATTTTTAAGCATAGTTTCCTCATGGAAATAGAAGAATGACTGCTAAAATGTCCATGTGACTATTTATGCTCTTTAACACCTTAGATGCTAAAGACTTCTCTAACAGGCACTGGCAATTTCTTCAGCATGCAAAGGTTTAATTCATCTTGTTCATTTGGGCTGGAAGAGAGCGTGACACCTTTCACATCCTGCTACTGCCGGTCATAGGGAGAATCAGGGACAAATGTATTACCACTTAAGTGTGTATCTTATTTTGTTGCATGTTTTTACAGTAAACTCAGCTCTCCATTTATGAGTGTTCCCAACAGTCCAAACTGTCTTATCATATACATTATACTACTATATTGTAATTGGATCAAATCAATGCAAGGTAATTAAAAAGCCTTCTAAGATTGTGGCTATGGGGTAGTGTTAGCACTTCAGTGACCCAGTAAACAGAATGGTTACAGGGCCATTCACCTGTTACTGTAACCATCCTATTCTAATTACATTTATTTACAGTCTAATCTTTGAAATATGGGTAATTTCTATTGCATTCAAGATCTCGCATTGCATCTCATTGTGTTGTATACCTCTCTTGCACTCCTAAGAAGCAGAAATATGCTCATGAAAAACCTGACTGTTTACATTAAGCTGCAATTTCCTTCTGTGGTCACCAGTCTTGCCCATGTCTCCCTTAGGCTCATACATTGCTAAGAGACCCCTTAAAATGCAAAGGAGAATAGTAAAAGTAGAATAAAAGTTGGATAAAAGTACTAATATACATTCAAAAGTACTTATCTGACTGTAGAGGGTTAATGTGGCAAGAAAGGAGGAAGAGACCAGCCTCATGTGAAGCACGTTGGATCCGAATAAAAAAAGAGGGTCAGTGTAGGGCAACCTCTTCCCATGCACTAAAGCCTGGGAAAATGGGCTTATGGGTAGTGTAGCTCCCTTTGCAAGAAAATGACACAACGGCTGTCCAGCCATAGTTCAAGCTTGCCCACCAAAATTGGGGAGGTGGAGGTGTCCCTTTTGGCACAGGTATATATAATGTACAAGTTTACAAATATAGAACCACAGTAAACTACCTTCCACCCAGTGGAATGCAACTGATTTCAAGAGAAGTCCCAGATACAAGTATGGGTTCCAAACCAATACGGCCGCTGCATGTGCCCTTTCTTTAAGGCACCACAGCCCAAAAAAACAAAAATGATAGTAATACTATGTAAAAAAAACATATATATTGCATGGTTTATCCTCCTGAGTAAAAAAAGGGCACTCCCACTGCTGAAAGGTATTTTATTCAAAAGGTATTACAGCTCAGCCCTGAATTCTTTATGTGCAATATCATAGTGACCTGAAATTTTACAGTGGAGCTGTTGTTACACCATCCTATGGACAGCTCTGGTCAGTTAAACATAAAACTCCATAGGATGGGATAGCAACATCACCACTGTACAATTTCAGGCCACTGTGATATTGCACCTAAATAATTCAGTATAGGCCACACAAATCCAAATTGCAGCTTAATTCTTGATGTTTGACACAGTGCCAAACAAAAAACATGAGCCAGTTCTACAATTAACCTACCCCCACCCTATTATTAAGAAGCAACATTATCAATAAATAAAGTTCCCTTACCCCCACTAGACCCAACACTATCAATAATATACTACCCTTCCATCCCACACTAGACCCAACACTTACAATGTAGGCCCCCTTCCCCAGTGTTTCCATGTGAAACTCTTACATTGATGTTGGAGGTCTTACTGTGTCATCAATGCCCTGGTGCTCAGCTGCATTTTCATCCACTCTTGATTAAGAAAGTAAAACAAAAAAAAAAAACACACGACCACCACCATTACTGCCGCCATCACTAAAAACTAAAAAAAAATTCCCAAGCCTCTGACACTCAAAGCTTAAATTACTGGAAATTTAAATTTTTCCCTCTATGGTGCAACTGTACCCCTCTGGCACTCAGGGGGTTAAAATATGGACATATGTCCAAGTTATATTTGGGGCACACAGTTAATATTTCCTCTTTTTCTTTCTTTTATAGGAATGTGATTGTAACACGGAAAAAAGAAGATGGAAGAGAAGAAAAAAGAGAAAAGATGGAGAGAGAGGAAAAAAAGAAGGAAGAAGAAGAAGACAGACAGTGAATGACAGGTGTTACACAGATGTGGATGTTAGGCTACTGTTACGCCTAGTATTGTTGCACTCCACTGTTGGGGTAGTGTAGGGTTAGTGTTTTGGAGGGTGACTCTATTTGAGCAATCGGTTGGTGCTTGAAAGTATCTCAGGCACCGATCGTTAGCTCTTTTCATTTGATGTTCCCATCATTCACTCTACTTAGTGGCCTAACGTCCGTTGTGGTTTCAGCTGACAGGACAATTGAATACCGACTTAGGCATTTTTTCTGTCGGTCGGTAGCCAGTTTAGCCCTACCACATGTTTTAAAACACATATTTGAATCAAGGCCATTGTCAGATATCTTGGAATTTAACCCTTTGAGTTCCTAACTGGTGCTCGGGAAAATAAATGTGTAAATATTTACCTGATTGTGGGGGTACAATTGCAGCCCAAAATGTTAATTTTAGAGTTAATGGGACTGACACATGGACTAATTGGAAATCTGTGTTATGGCCATTATGGCATAGATCATTGACTTGCCAAAGTATAACCGTCTGTGTGTCAGGAGGACGTTCATTCATTCATGTATTCCATATCCGAACCAGCTGAATAACTGAGACTGTTTGGTGTGTGAAAGACATGGAGGGGATCCATTGATATAATGCCAACATTTGGGTATATATGCGCATACGTGTACATATATACGTGTACATGTGTGTATGAATGTATATATGTGTGCAGGTTTTTTGTGTGTATGTATGCACATTTTGTGGTTTCCGTGAGAACTGAGTATGGGAAATATAATTATGCCCCCTAACTTCTTTGTTATCGTCTCTCTGGTTTAACTTTGTATTCATCTGCTGGTTTTCTTTTTGAGGGACACCCTTTTGCTATGATTGTTTGAATCTTCCATTTTTATATATATACTTTGTGTTTGTTCATTATTGTTATATTTATGAGTAAGCACTGTGTGTAGCACATAACGCACTAGACCTACTAAGGTCCTGTTATATGTACATGTGTCCCACTATAAGGTGATGTCTTGATGTCATTTTATCCATTTTTGGAATAAAGTATTCTGCTTTTATCCACACTCCTCGTTCTAGGTGTGCTGCCCAATCTTTTGTTGGACTCCTACACACTGGATAGTGGGACACTTTTACCAAGGAAATTCATCCTTATTAATCTGGATTAAGCAGCACAAATATCTTGGTGTCCTAATACCTCTGCTACCTATTTATGACTTGTTATGCCAGAGGGGTATCTAATGCATTACACTGGATATCTCTCGAAGGCTCCAAGAGTTATATGCTTGATATGAATATATTCAACTCTAGTCTAAACCTGGTTATTTGCTGTATTGAATACTTCCGGAAAATGATGGACAAGGGCAATTAGGTGTAGCAGTGTTCACAGGGGGATAGCTGATATCTGTGAAGTGGCAATGTCATCATGCCCGAACGGAATTCCAGATGTCAGTTGAATTCACAGCCTCCATTAGACCCAAACATTGCATGTCAGCTGCATGTGTCATTATGCTGGCAGCTATGTCGTTGTCATGTTGAAGCAGGCAATTTCAAGGCTGGAGGTGCATGTGAATCTCAGTTATTCTGTGGAGTGAAACATGTCATTATGCATTGTGTGAATGTGTTTGCACACATTCCCCATTCCTAATCATGGTCATACATGCCTTGTGTTTGATTCCTGTATTATTCTCACAAGTAAAGAAGTCTCTGATGATCCTGTCTTATGTCTACACCCCTCTCAGGGTCTCCTCATCCTCAGGCTGGGGAACAGGCACCTCCACAATGGGTTTTGGCTCCAGATCCTCCACTACACGTGTTGACTGCGATATTGTGGAGTATGTCACACGCTAGTATGATATCACAGAATTTTAAAGGTGCATATTGCAGAGATCCCCCCTGAGTTATCCATGCAGTGGAATCTTGTTTCCAGGAGGCTAAAGGTGCATTCAGTAGCATTCCTGATCCTGTTGTGAGCCTCACTGAAGTGTTCATGTGCATGTGTTTGTGGATTTGGTGCAGGTGTGATGAGCCATGGTTTTGCAGCCATATCCTGCATCACCTATGGGAGAAGAGTGACATTGTGACACCTGGACCACATGGTTATGTGGATAATGTTGTGGGATGGGAACATACTTGTTGTGTGTCATGACCATGTTAACCTGTGTTTTCGGTAATCGTGTGCATGCCCCTGTGGATGTGATGTGATGTGTAGATTGTGCACTCACCCAAAAGCCACCCTCCTGTATAGGTTCCATTCTCATAGACCCCATAGATGGAGGAGTGCCTGAGGATGCAGGAGTCATGACAACTGCCAGATAGGAAGCACAGACATGGGTCATCCTCAAGTTGTCATCAGACACCATCTGTGCGTTGATGGATTGGAAATGTAGAGATGTCCCACTTGTGGAGGAGATTTTATGCGCACATGTGTGCAATCTATGACTCCCACGACTCTGGGTATGCCTACCCTTGTGTAGAACTCCTGCTTGTCACATGTCTACTCTATCTGGGTAGAAGGGAAATGGATGTACCTCCTGGCATTCCTCTTCAGTATTGCCAACAACTGAGACAAAACTCTTGAACATGTGGCCTCAGGCATATCAGATACATATCCCTCTGTGGACTGGAAGGATCCTGTTGCCACAAAATGGATGCACACAGCAGATTCTGCATGCCAATAGGGTACTGTTGGTGCTGAATGTGAGGTCAAAATTATCTTTGATCACCTCATATAAGTTGACGATGCTGTGTGATGTCAATCTGTAACAATCTATCACTTCAGCGTCCATCAATCCGAAGAGCATGACCTTGTGCTTTCTCCTGGTCTGGTTCCTGTCTGGCTCACCAGCCGGAACATCAGCAGTTGCAACAGACAGAAGATGTACAGGTGTGCTTGTGGGTTCCTGGGTCTCCGTAGCCCTCGCATGTCCCCTTCTCTGACGTCTTCGCAGGTATTGCAATGGAAATATAATTCTCATAATCGCTCTCTGTGTGGTCTCACTGTAAACACGCCACGCAAGATGTCCCATTAAGATAGTGGTGGGGTATTGTCCAGGTGCGGTTATCAGGTATGGAGGGACCAGTGGGAATGTGTGATGTCCAGGTAAATGTGAGGCTGTTGTTTGAATGTGTTTGGTGTAATTGTTATTTACCTGTCAGGTGAATCTTTATGGTCTGGTGCACCTTGGTTCTCCATTGGGTAGTGTTGTTGCACAGGCAGGCTTGGGTTGCTTGGAGATTTTGAGTTGTGAATATTGTGTGAACATATCTGATGGTATGTGTTAACCCCAGTTGTGCCGGGGTATGGTGCCAGGGATTGTTTGAGGTTGATTTGCAAAGGCCTTATTCCTCTGGGGATTGACGGGTTGCTGTTGGTTATCCAGCACTTCTGTGTACACATTTTATTTGTCTTTTCTTGGCATTCCAGGGGTTAATTTTGCCTTTACTGTCATTGTGCTAAGTGCTGTGTGAGCTGTTTGTTGCCTGATTGTGTTTTTTGACTGGGGTTTTTAACCTTTGTTTTGTGCTGTACTCCAAAAAAAGTTGGAGCAGGATTAGCGTGAGTTAATGTATCTTTTTATCATGCGTTGGCACTCAAAGCACAGAAATGAATTGCTCATGGTTAGAGCT
Organism: Rhinophrynus dorsalis; assembly: GCA_037306005.1. Lineage (NCBI taxonomy): Eukaryota > Metazoa > Chordata > Amphibia > Anura > Rhinophrynidae > Rhinophrynus > Rhinophrynus dorsalis. The sequence continues at coordinate 160,203,832 of CM074719.1, forward strand.
GGCCATTGTTCTCAATGGGCAAAACGATTACTGCATGTTAGCTGTTCATAGCACTGGTTATTTGATGGCTTACTTTGCTTGCTAAACTACCGTTGGCTATTTTTATATTTTTGTTAAAGAGTGGGAATTGGATTAAGTCCTGCGTTTGCTAGGTGCAAATTTAACGCAACAATAGAGAGTCACTTAATGTGTGTTTCTAGCCACAACATGTAATTGGATACCAAATTCAGCTGCTATTTGACTGTTTCAGTGGGTGCTAATTTAGCTCCCGTTGTGCGTTTTTGCCTGTCAGTGGTTTGTCACAGCAGAGGTAATAGAATATCAAACTGTGACTTAAAACTACCAGGGCCGGTGCAAGGATTTTTGTATACACAGGCGAAGGTGCATTTTGATGCCCCCCCGACACAATCCACCTGCCCCCCCGACCTTGCAACAGTCCCCTGCCCCCGCCCACATATTCACCTCCACAATGCTCCCTTCATCTCCACATTGCACCTTCCACAATGCCCCCTTCATCTCAACATTGCCCCTTCCACAATGCTCCCTTCATCTCCACAATGCTCCCTTCATCTCCACATTGCACCTTCCACAATGCTCCCTTCATCTCCACAATGCCCCTTCATCTCCACATTGCTCCTTCATCTCCACATTTCCCCTTCCATAATGCCCCTTCATCTCCACATTGCCCCTTCATCACCACATTTCCCCTTCCAAAATGCCCCTTCATCTCCACATTTCCCCTTCCATGATGCCCCTTCATCTCCACATTGCCCCTTCATCTCCACATTGCCCCTTCCATAATGCCCCTTCATCTCCACATTGCCCCTTCCATAATGCCCCTTCATCTGCCCCTTCCATAATGTCCCTTCATCTCCACATTGCCCCTTCCATAATGCCCCTTCATCTCCCATTGCCCTTCCATAATGCCCCTTCATCTCCACATTTCTCCTCCCTTTATGCCCCTTCATCTCCACATTGCTCCTTCCTTTATGCCCCTTCATCTCCACATTGCCCTTCTATAATGCCCCTTCCATAATGCCCCTTCAGCTCCACATTGCTCCTTCCTTTATGCCCCTTCAGCTCCACATTGCTCCTTCCTTTATGCCCCTTCATCTCCACATTGCTCCTTCCTTTATGCCCCTTCAGCTCCACATTGCTCCTTCCTTTATGCCCCTTCAGCTCCACACTGCTCCCTACCTTGAGTCCCTGGTGGTCTAGCCATAAGAGAGCTCTGTGCCTCCTTCTGCACAGAGCTGAACCTCCCAGCGCTGTTCTCAGTAATGCAGAGCGCTGGGAGATGATGTCATCTCCCAGCGCTCTGTATTACTGCAGAGCCTGGGTTGCTCTGCGTTGTGAGCGTCCAATAGACGCCGCAAGGGAACGCTTGGTCGTGTAAATGAGCGCTCCCTCGCGGCAGATATATTTTTAAAAAAAAAAAGATTCTCAGCTTCTCCCTTTCCGGCGCCCCTCTGTTGCGGCTCCCTAAGGCAGTTGCCTGTGCTGTCTTAATGGTAGCGCCGGCCCTGAAAACTACCGACGGAAGTTTGTCTTCTCTAAAGGTGGTGAGAATTTCTAATCGCACAAAGAGTGATATGTTTGGCCTTGAACAGAACTAATTAACATAGTGTTCAGGGACTTAGCATAATGTCCAAATGACCAAAATATAAACGTTACGATGGGTTGTATGTTGTAATAGGGGTTATTGGTGTGTTGGGGCTAGGCTGAAGATTTGCTTAGGGAGCCAAGAACCCTTTCTCTATTCCTGTTTTCACTGCCATACATTAGTGTGTGATTTCACCTGGGCCAGACCAACACTAATTCTTATTAACTTTGAGTTGCAATGTGTTAAACTCGCTACTGTACAGAAAGGAATGCAAACTATTTTGTCTTAATTGACCACAGCGCACATAGGGCTTCCTAGGAACTGGTTAATTGTTATTTTGCACAAATGCTCCCTCTGTGTGACAAGCCGTGTATATGAGCTTGACACCACAGCTCTCACAGAGCAGAGAGATACGAGACAATATGTTTATTTATACAAATCAAGACTGACTTGCCTCCAAGATGTGCAGCCCCATACTGTTTATCAGAGGTGTCAATGTCTGCCTGTCACATTAGAAGTGTGTGCCTCGCTCCCTGTCGCTAGTGCAGCGTTTACCTTTGATACACATTCAGTATTGCTAAGTCTGCACAGGGGAATACGGCTCCAGCTTGGCACAGTCCTTCTCCTGACTGCTTTGACTCACAGACAATATTGTGGGAAGGATTTAATCCCCTAGGAGACTGCATGTAGCCCACAGGTCTCCAGCTGCACTAGCATTCTACACACTTCCTCAGGCTCGGGACAGATTAATCCATTCCCAACAGACTATGATAAGTATGTGGGAACTGATGAAAAGGAGAAACTACTGGAGAGGTTATTAAGCTCTTATATTAGTAGATCAGTGTTCCTTCAGGCACCTACAGGACTTCGTAGATGAATGGGAAACTAGCTTGAAAAAACCTATGTTGAAACTCAGTCCTTTACCAATTAATTCCTGATATTTTCCCCTATGGGAGAGGCAGCATTATAAACTTGCAGCCTTCTGTTGGCAGGTTGTGCCTGGGCTTTCTGCTCCAGTGAGGTGGCTGATGTTTGACTGCTGTGATGCACACCAACCTGTATAACCAATACGATTTAGGCTGCCACTGGCAGTTTCAGCTCTTTTAGGAGGTAGGATAAGAAGCCTGGTTAGATCTGTACAACTAGGGTTCTAAGCAAAGGGAGTTTCTGCTCTCCCAATAAGTTATGGGGTGTTCCCCAAAAGACCAGTGGCTTAGACCAGGGGGTATCCAGGTTCAGTCCTCATTGGCCACAACAGGCCAGGATTTAAGGATTTCCCTGATTAAGCACAGGTGAGTCAGTCAAAATGAATGAGCCACTGACAGGGCCGGACTGGGAATAAAAACCATCCCTGGAAAAAATTGGTTACCAGACACATAGCATTGCGTCATTATACCATCCCCATAGCACTGAGTCATTATATCAGCCCCATAGCATAATGGCATTTTTTTCTTTTTCATAAGAGGGGAAACCATGCATTTTAAAACACATTTGAATGCCACCACCATTCACTGGTCTTGTGAAAAAAATGCCAATTTATTTGTCAACGTTTCAGCCCCCTAAAGGGTCTTTATCAAGACAATAAATAAGTAACCAGAGTGACCTTATATACAGTGTAAACCATGTGAAAAACCCGCCAAAGTTACCCCGCTGTAACATACATGATGTCACAGCTGAGTGCCCGGAGTTCCAGGTGTTAACTGAGGATGATGGGAATTGTGCCCCACCTCTGGATGTGCCGTGAAGGAAGACACCTTTTTAAGTGAAACATATACTTCAGGGATAGGGAGGATCGGGTACTGCACATATGTACAAAAAATATACATAGATTCATAATGGGAAAGAACGGACAGGACTGATTGTAACTTAAAGCAAAATAAAAATAAAAAAGGAAGGAATACAGTATAGTGCGTACGTGTCTACTGCAATCATGTATCATGAAATTGACACATTTGTATATCAAAAACACAGTGTAACAACCGAAGCTATCATTCATAGAGGTTATCAACGTACTCGTGACTTACTGCATTGTAAGAAAACAGGCTGTAAAGAACAGAATTGAAATGCCTTCTGGTAGGAGACCTTGGCTCTACGAGTGCTGTTTCAAGACAGTCATTTTGGAGACCTATTACAGGGCTCAACTGCCATTGGAAGTCAATGCTTTTGATCCACCTTCCGGTGCAGATGGTAATGCGGCTATGTTTATCACGTAATCCACTGGGTGACTGATGTTTACCTCCCATGATAAATGTAAATGATGCGAAGAAGGTTCCCAAGTTAATCCATATTGATATCACATCCCTGGCTCTACATGTGCTATGCCATCCACAGACATCATGGAGACCGAGTTTGGGGTTGAATCTTTAATAAATGGATAGTGATGTTTATTTCTCGGTACATTTTAACAAACCAGATTGAATACTCACGTATAGTCGCTGGGTTGATTAGATAGATGCATTCTGAACATGATAGTGTATATCCGTATACGTAATAAAGTTAAATCCTATCATTTCTCCCCTGGCTCCACATACAGATATGACAGCGACCGATTGTGGGGGGTTCATCGCAATCGTCACATTCAATCTGTCTATTTCTGCACGTCTTATTACTGAAGAAGTATCTTGATCAATTAACATAATTAATATTCAGTTACATTAAAGGAAGTTAGTTATCATGTAGCAGAAAGGTATCAAATGACTGTGTAGGCACACTATTGAAACATCATAATCAATGTAAAGTTGTTCCTAATCTAAAATCTGATCCTGTTCTGTAACATGTTTGTAAGCGTAGCTGTTCATCCTTTATTTTATCTTTTTGGTGAAAACACTGATCTCTAGTGGTATTCTGGACCGTCTGTGTAAGTCAATTAAGTCCTGGCTGTAGCCTCTTTCCAAAAAATTTCTTCCCCATCTTTTCAAGTTCTTCTTTAAGTGATTTTGCCAAAAGATAAAATAAAGGATGAACGGCTACGCTTACAGACATGTTACAGCACAAGATCGGACACTATAAGAACAAGCATAAGCAAACATTGGGGGATAATCAATACTGACTCACAACTTCCAACGTAAGAGAAGGACTCGCCAATGTTTTGCTATTAAAGAGGCTGCAACTTTGAAAGACATGTTGGTCAAAACTGACCACATACAATGTTACTCAAAAAATACAACTAAAACCAAACAAGGATGCCATAAGTGTCTTACCTGTGCAAGTGTCTTTACGTGCAATTATAAGATATCTGGAACTTCATTCAAGCATCCACATAAAGGTTATAAGATACCTATCAGATATAACCTGACCTGTACCAGCCAATTTGTGGTCTATATTATCATCTGCCCCTGTGGATTGATCTACATAGGGAAGACCACAAACACTTTTAGAGAGAGGATGGCCAATCATAGATTGGCTATAGGAGCGGCCTAAGAAGCAATTTCCAACCCAAATAAGAAACAGACATCTAAGATTAAAGACCAACCTGTGGCTCTTCACTTTGCACCCCTTAAACACTTTGCCTTTTCTCCCCCTCTTGAATGATCTCCCCTTTTTGCCTGTTACAGTTTCCCCAATTCCCTCTGTTTTTTTCTCCCTTTTGACCTCCCTGTCTCTCCCTCTTTCACCTGACCCGCTCTTGATGCCCCCTCTTGCCTCTCTTGATCCCCCTTTGCCTAATTCTCTCCCCATCTTGATGATCTCATTCTCTCCCCTTTTTGCCTTTTACTCTATTAGGTTGTTGTTACAGTTTCCCCATTCCCCAATTCCCTTCCCCCTCTTGTGTCTGCAAACAGGACTGAGTCTGTCTGCTGTCTGACTCTGTCTCGCTCTGCTGCCTCCCGCGTCCACTCCCACTCAGCGAGCGCTCTCTGGCCTGGGTGTCACTGTCTGTCTCTGTGGGCTGTGGCGCAGTGGCGCTTAACTAAGGTGCGGGCGGCCCAGTGGTGCACAGATTCTCTTCTTCACGTTGATGCGTAGCCTGCTTCTGATGTCACGTCACTGGGTCTAGAGACCCAGCCTGCCTCCACTGCACTGACTCTGACACAGTCCACTCCTGGACGCGGCCCAGCCCTGGCGGCCGTCGGTCCTACTTCTTCAAACAAATCTATCTCTTCTCGCAGCCGGGGTCCTGTCACCTTGCGGCCGCGGATTGGCATGTCACATGGCCTGGAGTATTTTGTGCGAACTAGGTCTGGATGTGTTTGTGTTAATAAATAATGTCTTTAATGTAACCCAACTTTTTATAAAATAAAAACCATTTATGTGATTTAATAAATTGAACTCACAATTTGGAGCAAATCACCTGCACTGTGGGGGACAAATTATAATTCCCCTAAATGCCATTGATTTAAAAGCGATTTTGAACCTCTTGAATTTGAAGTCTCCAACACATCGGTTTTTGCTTATATCCAAGCTACACATTCTGATCAGGACACCAGGGTTGGGGTAGAGGGATTTGGGTCTCAAAGAGGGACACGTGAGGTATGCAGTACTGAAAGAGTTAAAGAGAACTGTTTATGCAGTTATGCATTGGAAAACAGAAGCGCCACACAGCCCTTCCCAGTTTTAATTATTAACCCTAGGTTGCTCACACTAGCTCACCATAAAAGAAAAGCTGATCCCAGGTACCCCTAGGTTTAGATGACCAGACCTCACCTGTGACCTGCATATGCCAAGACTGCTTTGAGTTCAGTGCAGCCCTGAAACATGCATATTTCTTATGTGTCCCCAGTTAAATCTGAGATCTGGCTAGCTTGCGCTAGGTGCCCCAAGCCACAGCCATACCATAAATGACTTAATCTACCCTTGCCAAATAACCATTTCCTGGAACAAAAAATACCCATAGTCTATTGAAAAAAAATGCTTTGCAATGGTGTGATTAACTCCTTGGATGCCAAAGAGGTCTCACAATGTGTTGGAGACCTCTTCAGCAGGCAAGGCGTTGAAATGCATTAGAGCTCTCTCAAATGTCCAGTGGGTTCAGATACATTGGAGCAGGGGTGGATTATAGTGGAATACCAAAAAGGACAGTCCTGCGCTCCTCTATATACTGTGAACATAAGTGCCCTGTATTTAGCATAAGTAATAACTCTTAGTATGTCTAAGTGAAAATAAGTGAGAATTTCGTCCCACAAATTGGCCAATCCGTGTGTAAGCTTACCACCACGCCAAGGTATCTCACCATTCTTTTTTCTTTCTCACTTGGCCTTTAAGAACAAGGCTTTTTGGCCTGTTCCAGTATGCAATCCCCCTTGCCTCTTTGGTATCATCCATTCCTCACATGACTTGTGGGGAAGGATATAAATGGAATTTAGCTTTCAATGCAGGCCCTCATGGGCCATGTATCAGGTAAGTCCTCCCTCTACACCTATTTTGTTTTTTTTTGTCTTGTTGTATGTCTGTTGTTTTTAATTGCATTACACTGGGACCCACAAGAAATAAAAACATCAAAATGATATTTATAGGGTCCCCACTGACGTGTTTATTATAACATCTATCTTCAGAGAATGTGTGTTTTTAATTTAGATAGGGTCTTTATAGGTGTATTAGAGTAGGACTTACCTCAAAGTGAGATACCTTGGCGTGGTGGCAAGCTTACACATGGATTGGTCAATTTGTGGGACGAAATTCTCACTTATTTGCAATTAGATTTACTAAGAGTTATTACATATGCTAAATACAGGGCACTTATGTTCACAGTATATAGAGGAGAGCAGGACTGTCTTTTTTTGTATGTGTTTACACTTTTGGGTTTAGGCCTAATATTAGTGGGACTGGAGAACCCTCTCATTTCTTGCTGCTATCCATATTTCTAACTTTATTCTTATATTTAATTTATAATATGATATGGATATTTTATGGTGAGTAAGCGCTGTGAGCTTTCTTCTCTTTTCTGCTTTTATAATGGAATACCAGCCCGGGGGAGTTTGTCCCACTAGCCCACTAGCTGATTATATATATATCCGATATTCACTTCTCCGGTACTCAATTGATTAACCCTTTGAGTGCCAGAGGTGTATGCAACACATTGCAAAGCAATGCGTTGCGTACCCCTCTTGCACTAAAAGGGTTAATTAAGTTTATGCAATTTACAAAAATGGGATTCCTTTCCCTTTGGCACTCACAAGGTTGAATAAGTGCAAGCTGAAAAAAACTGTGCTGTATTAATATATTGTGTACACAGCAAAGACTGTCACTGAGAGCGCCTGTGCCGGTAGCAGCACAGACATCTCCTCCAAAATATTGTGGGCCGGCCAAGTGAAATCCTCTGATATCCCCAACTGGCCCACGATCTAGCGGCCAACCGGGGGATGCCCAATCCCCAGATAGGACAATCCGCCCATGCATTGTAGACCTCTCTAGCATCCATTGGGAGCCCAATTCTTTCATACAGCCAGTTGCTTTTCTAGTCCCACAAGCAGTTAACTACCTCCAGGCTGTATCAAGAGCAGGATAAGTGAAGGTGTGAACGAGGAAGGGGATAATTGTTAGTGTCTGGGCCATCAATATAGACAGGCAGGATGCCTTGTTCCTTGACAGGAGTCACTGCGTGACCTGCTTCAGATTCAGCACACAGAGGATAGCTTACAGAGCTCTCACAATAATTATACTGCAACTGGAGAAGCCATCCCTTTTGCTAACACACTGAAGCCAAGGGAGAGTAACAGGAGACCTGCCCTGGGGACTAGACCAGGCTATTATTTAAAATTAAAGGACCTTACATCAAAACACATAGATGCTGAACCTTAATGTATGGCTTAGTGTGTATAGCTGTGCAGCAGCTCGATCTCTGGAATAATAACTATTTGCCATTTGGAATATAGAGAGATAACTGAAGATGCTGACATTTATATGTAGTATGGTGATAAAAAGTACAGAGTACAACTGAGGGCCATATGAAAAAATAAAAGAGGAGCAATACTGATGCAAAAATAAAAAAAAAACATGGTTTTATTGATTTAAAAATGGTTTTTAGCCCCTTGAATCCTTGTTAGAATTCAAGGGGTTAACCCACTGAGTGCCAGAAAACCATGGAACAAAGTGTTTTGCATACTCCTTCGGCATTCACAGTTTAAAAGCCTAATTAAAATGGGCAATAAACTCTAATTGTACAACAATATTGTTAGGATTTTCCTAGTGAGTAAAACAATGGCACATCTAATTGTGGGAGATGCTTCTTTCAAAAGTTATTACAGAGTTTACTTGTATTTTACCTATAGCTTGTGTTCAATAGATTTAGCTGCCAGGTGGCACTTTTGCTACATACCTCACTGGAAAATTGTGTCTGTGACACTCAGCCAATAGTGACAACAGTTCATCCTGGCTGTAAAACACCTGGAACTAAGGATCTCCAAAATAATGTGCATTTGCTGTGTGATAACTTTTGACTGAAGTATATACCAGCAGCTGAAGCACCCTTAGCCCTGCTATTTTTTTTATACCAGAAAAGAACAAGACAACTGCTTTTTCCAAAAAGCATATTGACTTATTTCTGTCTAAATAATATCTGATTTGTGTTATAGAGTCTCTTCTAGTATGTATGAGTAGGGTTCTATGGTTTGGGGGTTTTTTTACAGGTCACACTTCTAGCTCCAGTAAAAGAGATGCGTGAAATGTCAGGAAAGACTAATCAAATGAGAGCTAGCTCCTTGCTCCATCTAAACTCAGAGAAACCTATTACAATAACACAGATACTACACGGAGCTGCTATATGATTTGTTTCTGACATAGTATAATTGCTTTTCCCATTGGTTAAAACAATGTGCAACAGGTATGACACTCCTGGTCCAAAAAACACATTACTTTTCAAATGGCAAAACTTTTCTGATATCAAAATAAGAAGCACTACTAGAACATATAAACCACGTGTGAGTGTGTGTGTGTGTAAGATAAAACATGAGGAAAATGTGATTATTAGTACTACAGATTTTATTATGTTGAAGAAGGGATGGGCAAAAAAGTCCTGTTTTGTTCCTATGGGAATTTTCACAAAAAAAACAAGATTTTCCACTTTTCCCATGGCAATTGACACCGATAGAGAAACCCATAGATTTTTCTTCATTTCGCTAACACTACAGATTTTCCAGTGAGAATGGTTCCATTTCCTACCTACATTTTACAACTGCAGAAACATCTCCCACCTCCATGCTATAAAAACCCAGAATTTCCTGACATAGTGTCGTTTTGCAGACAAAGAGACCTGAAGCAGGCTGAGAGACAGAGAGAAAATAAAAATAAAAGTTAAAATAAAAATAATTATTTGGAGTGCTGGCTAGCACTGTGATCAGCAGCTGGAAGAGAAGCTGGAAGGACCTTGATGCTGCTGATACAGATGTGGAGGAGGAAGTCAGCAGCACTGGTAAAGGGAGCCCACATTCCCTTGACCCAATGATTCCCATTCCCTGGCATTGTCCCTCTGGGTACTTATTTGAAGCAGGAACTGGGGTTAGTTTGTACCTACTGCTATTACTGTCAGCATGCCTTCTTCTGAGGAGATGGCAAGTGTGACAGCAGAGGACCCTTTCCTCACACTTGTCATGCCCCACCAGACTCATACAGCAGTAAGATTGTGGTGGTGATGCAAGAGAAGGTGATGGTGGAGCAGCTGGTGTGGAGGAGTGTATGATAGTGTTTTTTGTGGAAAACAATAAGGAATGAAAGAAAAAGGTGCAATTGGTTATGTGAATCACTACCACCAACATAGGCAGTGATGTAGAGTTTGTAAGGGAGAGCATTTGAATGCAGGGTATCAGCGAGCATATACAGATATCCCATCCTCCTGAATACAGTAAGCTGCTAGCAGGAAGGATCATTATTTTTACTAAGCCTTCTGTCTTTACATCACATGTCCTTAGCAGAGTGGACAAAAGCCATAGTGACAGCTAGCTGTATTTGGTTTCTTGGGGGATGGTTTCACATTGCTGACTTAAGCATCAAGGTGTTTGGTTGCAGTTGTGCCTGTGGCTTAATATGAGAGCAGATGTGTCAGTTGTTGTGACACTTCCCAGTTCTTTTCCATTACACAGTGTTTCCTTGCTCACACTGTACACATTACAGTTGCAGATGAAAGGCTCAGTTCCTTACAACTCTCAAATAGTATTCCACCACGCCCATGATTTTGGAGGAGATGCAGGAGAAGAAGCATTATCGGCCAACTTCTTTTCTATAGATACACCCAAAGTGGTGTGGGACTAGCAACTAGCAACACTCATGCTAGTGGCAAGTATAAGCATCATCATTGCTCTTGACTGTCTTATACTGGTGCTGATGATTATCCCGGTCCCATGCAGCAGCTTAATCCTCCTGTGCTTAGATGACTCAGTGGCAGGAATTGCAGAAGTAGCAAATACCAGAATTTTACAAGAGGCATTTGCTACCAGTACTGGCCAGGAGGGCATACAATTTTTTTTCTAGTGCTTATTTATTAGGGACCAGGAACCAGACAGACACAAAAATGTAAAATGCAAAACACCTTTATTAAAATAACAAAAGCAAACAAAGCAAAATTGTGAACCAGGAGCATAAACCAAAAGACCAGACGGGTAGTCAGACAAGCCAGGGTCAGGAATACAGAGATCGGCGATGTCAGGAACAAGCCAGGAGTCAGAAGGGACGTCAGAGGGATCCAGGTCATGCACAGATAATCAGCAGCTCAGGAGAACGCACTTGCAGCCAGAATCATACACAAAGGCAAGGAGGAAGTGAGTCTAGCTGCTTTAAATACCCTGGAAGGGGTTGTCTGATAACTGTCAGGTGAGTAACCATGGAAACTGAGAGGTCAAGGCAGCATCAGCCTGAGACAGGGAAGGGAAGCAGCAATCAATATGCGAGTATTAGACCAGATTAGTCAAGCCATTACATTATTATTTTGCAAGCCTGAGGCCTGCGAACAAATTTTTCTCAGTCCTTGTCCTTTGGCAGGCCTGAGGCCTGCAAACAAAATTTTCCCAGGTCTTTGAAGCCTGCAATATATTTTTTTCAAGCCTAGCATTGCTGTAAAATTTTGAATGCTTAACTTTCTGTAATCCCACAAAATAAATATTTGTCAGGCTTTTCTTTCTGTAAGCCTGTTTCGATGCTTGCTAACCCTTATTTATTTACAGATATGTTTGGTGGTTGTGGATCAGTGTGGTGTGAATCATGTATATATTTCATTGTGATTCATATGGCTGAAAGCTTGACCAATTATTTGCATTATCATCTTTGAGTCTTATTTAAGCTTGCCTTATTCTCAGATTATTGTCAAATATTAGTCAGTGGTCATAGCGGTGGTCCCAGTAGTGATAGATGGTAGCAACCCTTCAAATACCAAATTATCATCCTCAGTGCTGCTGTTAATAGTACATGTACCTTGGGTTTGCTAGTCATGTGTGATTTTGTTCTGCTACCAGATACTCAGATGATATTAGATGTTGCTTCATTTTTATAAATGTAAGTCTACCGATCTGCTTGATAGTCATGTCCTACAGTCAATTTACAATATAAAATATTTACAATATAACCAGCAGCACTGAAAACATGCACAGGCTACACGCTTGCTAGTGGGCAGCTAAGGAGTTAAATGGCAGTACTTGGGAGTGCTGGCCATACAAACGGTTTTGTTAGCCAGTAGTCAATGGGGTCATTATTCCAGCCTAAAACATATCTATCCCGCAAGTATGGTGTAACCATCTCACATGCAGTGGCACCGCTAGTGTCCATGAGTGCCAGTTACCAACCCATACTCTGGGAGAAAGTCCTATAGAGATTTGCCACTACCACCATCCTCACCAACAGTGTTAGCTTAATGTCCTTGAGTCACTTGACTTGCTTTTTGTAATAACTATGACATGTGTTCAGAAATATGGTGGCATGTTCTTTTTAATGTTGCTGCTGATTCTGTTGCTTGTAAAAACCCATTGCTGATGTATTTTTCATTATGCTTTCTTTATATTCTTTGATAGATTCTGATTCCTCAGATCAATGTTGTTGATTGTCACTCCTTGGCGCAAACTGATTATGCTTTAGCAGGAATTTCGGAAATGTTATGTTTAAATCAGTGGTCCAGCAAAGTAACAAAGTAACAAGAATGTACTCATTATTGCTTTTAATGGACACTATCCAAGTATCCTGCTCAAACCACTCTAACATTTCCATCACTGTCTGAGCTGTCATTATTGTAAGAATTACCAGCCATGTTCTGTTTTTTTTTGTACAGAATATCTTATTTTGTGAGGACTGTAGGAGCAACTAAAATGTGCACTGACTTTACATGAAGTATTCAGCTTCTTTCTGAAAGTTTCAGATTTGACGAGGAATCTAGCCACAAATAAATTTAAGAAATGGGCAAAGCAGGGTAAATGCACAATATCATCTATTCTCAAGGCAACTATTTTGTTGGACCCATTATCAGCCAACAAAAAAACAGTTCTCAATGAGCATTCCTCTATCACTTTCTCTAGTTTTTTAACACATATATGGGTTTGTGGGATTTGTAACGGACCTATGGTCGTTACTATGGCCAAAACTGAACTAACAGTCCTTTTGGGAAAAACTGCCCAGACACCATACACCATGGCAGCTGGGTAGCCAGACTTTTCCAACTTGTGTTTTAAAAAATTAGGAGGCTACCTGATTGGCCGCATGCAGTCCTACATACCTGTGTTTGAATATTTGATCAACAAGTAGGCGGCTCCCTCATAAGTTGCTGCTTGTCAAACAGTGCCATGCAGAACATGACATTGTTTCGACAAGTAAAAGGCTCGTTGATTGGTCACCACTTGGGGAGCTGGTACGACACAACCCTGTTGTTGCTTGTCGCTCTGATTCTCATCGACTGGAAATCGGAGCAAGACTGCAAGACTGAATTATGTTCCTTTGTGTTTCTTCCTTATAAAATGTCCCTCTGTCCCCAAAATAAGTGTGTTTATTTTGGAACTTGAACTGTGTAATGTATTTTACTATGTGAATGTTTAAAGAGTCTCCTTTGACTCCAATTCCCAGGAACTCTGCTTTACAGGACCGGCACGGATATCTTTCTCAAGGAGAGAGAAACCCGGCGCGATGGCCAAGGACTACCAGGTGGCCTTGGTTTTCGTTACACTGGTGGCAGTGGTGGAATCTCTTTGTTTCATGGAGGGTACAAACCACCACCTGGGATCCAGCCAGTGGAAATGGCCGTTGCTTTTACCCATTTGACAGTGACGGCTTTGCAAGACTTGGTGATGAAGAGATGGTACAGGTCTTAAGAATCCTGAGCTCCTGGCACTTCTCAGAGATTCGGACGAGGAGACCGGCCAGACTGGCCTGCTCCACAGATTGGCCCAGGACTCGAGTCCCAGCACCATATCCGGGATGTCAGTATCTTCAGTAGAGTTGCCAAGTGACAAGCCCACAGACCCAATATCCAGAAAGATGCAGAGACGCCTCTCCTTCCTGGGACCTAACCAGCCTCAGGAAGTGGTGTTGCGGATTATGGCTATAGCGGAGCAGGAGTACCTGGCTCAGTTGAACCAAGGCCTCCCCATTCTGAGCAGCTCTGCACATGACCACTGGTCAAACCATGGGGAGAATACTATCAGAGTCACCCATCAGTCCTTTAAGACATTCAGTGATTTTCTACAAGATTTTGAAAGAGAATGTTGCCTCCCTTAGGAGTGGGTCACCTTACTGGTGGGGAAGCTCAGGGAACAGGCAGCCAGCACTTATAGAGCTATCCCGGATGCCTGGAGCACAGACTACATGGAGATAAAGTGCCGATTGTTGGCCAGATACGCCATTACTTCAGACACCTATCTCTGGTGCTTATGGGAAGCCTGCTGGCAGGTGAAGGACACCCACACGGAGTGGGCATACACCCTGAACTGAGCAGAAATTGGCTCCAAGGATGCAGGTCCACATCTTTTGAGGATTGCTGCCAGCAAATCCTGCTGAAGCAGTTTTAACTCCACCGACATTTGAGACTGGGTCCAGGATCAGGAGTCCAGCACTCTTACTGTGGCTGCCGAGCTGGCGGATTAATTTGAGGAAACCAGGTGGCTAGGGCCATGATCAACTACCGTCCATGGCCCAGCCAACCCTTCTTCCAGCTCTCTGGTCACCATACCACCAGCTGAGCTGGACCTTTGACCCCACCGGCCCACCCCCTCTGTCCCCAAGGGTTATGGCTGTCACCAGCAGGAACATCTGAGGAGCCAGTGCCCGTTGACCTGAGCAGGGCTTCCTTAATCTCAGGGCTGCCCCTTCCTCGGCATGCCCATTATGTCTCAGATGGGCCCCACACCGCTGAGCCCGAGGAATACTCCTGGCCCACCCCAGTAGAAGTTGCTCAACCCGGGGACAAGCATGAAGATTGGGTCTATTACCATGAAGTAGCCTTGGCTGACAACCCCGGGCACCATATCCAGCTGGTACAACTCAATAGACACATCATGGAAGGGCTAAGAGACACAGAGGCCACTCTTACTTTGGTCCAGCCCTGGTGCATCTCTCCTTATCACCACATGGATCAGACGGCAGAGGTACGTGTTGCAGGGGGTAAGGTTTATCTACTGCCTTTGGCCCGGGTCCACCTCGATTGGGGCTCGGACAACAGATAAATGACTGTGGGATTAATGCTTTAGAATTTATTAAACACATCTACTGAAGTTTATATAAACATAAATGGTACTTTTATTGTTGTTGAGAAAAGTAATACACTTATACATACTACACAATTTTATTGAACAAAAAAGTGAAAACTAGAGGGTAAATGAGGGACATGGGGATTTTCACTCCAGAGGGTGAGTGCCCGCTTAAAACTGCCCATTTTGTAGGTATGATTGACCGGTCATACCTTTCATGCAATCTCCATAAAAATGTAACCCATTGCGCCCAAATGATCACAAGAGAAAAAATAAAAATACTGCTGCCCCGGCGCAAAGACAGGAGGTGAACCGTCCAAAGCTCCCCACTTCGAATCAGCTTGTTCAGCGAGTCTCTCGCCGAACGCACTGATCCTTAACGGGGAGCTCCAGATGGCTCACAGCGAAGCTCCCTGTGTGCACAACCACACATGCCCAGCAGAGACTCTACTGTGCATGTGCGGTTATGCTCACAGGGAGCGACTCATTCTATCACTTTATGTTAGTTATATATATATATATATATATATATATATATATATATATATAATATATTAGAAAATTTAAACTGATGAGGCACACAGTTGCTGCCAGTAAGTTACTGGAGGGCTGAGACTGGAAGTGGAGGAGGAAGTGTGTGTGAAGTGAACTGTAAGGCAGGGTCAACAGGCCAGTAGCCCAACAAACAACCAGTTACCCTCTTGAGTTCTGGAGAGGTCTATCTCTTGCATTGCTTTGTCTCTCTACATTCAAGGGGTTAAATTCCGTGGCATCGGGTGCTAGTGCCACTGATGTCATGTGTCATGTGTGTTGCTGTAACAGTGCTCTATATTCAATTTAATTTGTTTTGCAGTTTGGACTGACCACAGACACATCCATCCAGGGAGGCAGCCATATGCAGACAGGAGGTGACTGATCATGCTGCACTGTGACTACTCTCAAGTGGTTGGCCTACCCAGTGGATCCTAAGCCACCTATGGATTGAAGAGGCAAGCAGCAGCCTGTTGACACTTATGGCTGCATACTGCCTGCAAAATCTTTACTAATCAACGTAATGCTGGTAGATTCACAGGGCCAATTTCACTGCACCCTTGGGACCTGCCCCAAAACAGCCCTGCCTATTGTGCAGTTGGTTTGCTCCTGACTTGCACCTTTTATCCTATACATACGGACCTGTGTCTCCTGCTTCCTGGTATTTCAATTTCAACATTGTGCAATTGTGCTTTCTATTAACTGAACCACTTCTGCTCATCTATTATTTTTGTACACAGGTCAGATTTGTATCCAGTATGACAATTCTAGAAATAATTGAAAAATTATACTTTTATCAACAATTTAACGTGGAACTTCATATGCATTCTTGACCAAAAACAATTCTTCTGTACATTCCCCTCAGTGGACCATATGTTTAAAGGTGTGTGGGGTGGAGCCACATTCCAACCAATGAGATGTTATTTTTTGCACATGTTCTGCCTCAGAAACACCTTTAATTTGGCCTCTATAACCTGATATATAAATAAAAATGGACAGAACAATGAGCCAGAGACAGAAATAAAAGTGAATTAATTCTAGGACAAACCAAGCTGCATTATGGGGAATAAACATAAGTTCCCAAAATTCCCATTGATTTACATGGGACTCTTAGCCCTTTCAAAGCATTAACCCTTTGAGTGCCAGAGTGGTACGCAACGCATTGCTTTGCAATGCGTTGCGTACCACTCTGGCACTCAAAGTGTTAAAGCAGTTAAAAACTCTACTTATATTAATGAAATGTATTTGCTCCCTGTAGTGCAATTGGTTTACCTCAGAATTGCTCAACATTTCTTTCTGTACATTTGGCCAAGAATGTCTTCATCCACTGTGTTAGTATTTCTTATCAACATAAGCACTTTCCCTTCCCATAATGGAGAAGATTGATGGCTTTTTTTGTCAAAAGAGGATGCTGATGGGGGAAGTGTCGTGATTGTGTCATTTTTATCAGTTTCTCTTAGCTGCGAGGGGCTGTATCTTTATGTAATAGCCCACACATTAGACTCCTCCAGATGCATTTGAAGAAAAAAAAAAAGGAAACAGCACTCCGAGGCAGATGAACTAGGAAAAGTGGAAAAACCTCTTTATGAGGAGTAATACAGGTGAGATTACAGTTAGGACTTGCCTAAAATGGGGTACCTTTGTGTGGTTGAAATCTTAGCGCCCTATGGCTGTTATTTGACTAAAACCTCACGTTTAACCTTTTGAATGCCAGAGGGGTATTGGATACCTATTTGGTACTCAAAGGGTTAATACAGTGATTATATGCATATAATATAGATTAATATTGAGTAAGTATGGATGAGCATCAATATTTTGTGTTTTTGCTTTTAGCTATTTTGGTCAAAATCAGTTGCACTTCATCTATTTAAATGTGTTTTTTTTTTGGGTATTCTCCAAAACAACCATTTAACCATCATAAAAGTCTAATCATAATTTGGCCCCAGTTGACTCCAACAATTATTTTGGCATCTTGCTATATCCCATCCTCACATTTGATCTTATTGCTCAATTAAAATCCAAACATTATCCTGGAGTAGATGCTTTGTTTAGAAACAAATGCTGTCTAAGCCCCACAGCCCAACAGATGTGAATGACAGTCATCGACTGTAGGGTAGTAGTATATGCTTCCGTTCCACAAATCAATCTTCGCAAACTCAGCACTATACATAATGTATGTTGCTTTGTTCTGCAATATAATTACACAACCCATCATTGTGATATGTTTAAAGAACTAAATTGGATAACACTTGAATCCAGACTTATTCTTCACCTTTCTTGCCTAGTTTGTAAACACTTTCCTGGAAAGGAACCAGACAACCTGAGCAGTGTGTTCACTTCAGCTGTCCACACTTCATATAACCTCCATTTCCCTGCCAGCAATTCCTGTATGATTCCATATTACAAGAAGGAAGCAGGTCGATGTACCTTCTCCTACAAAGTTCCCAAAGCCTGGAATAACCTATTTGAAAAAAATATGATCTTCTGCCAGTTTAAAAGCCCTAAAAATATCTGTTTCTTTGTATATAACCCTTTGAGTGACACAGTTATCCAACACATTGCAACACTCTGTGGCACTCAAAGGGTTAAAGACAACATTAAACTGCAAATGTGTTATTTTTTTGTTCTTGTTTCTATTTGTGTATAAATGTAACTTTGTATCTGTAAATGCTGACCAGGATACTTGAAAACGAGAAAAATCTCAATGCATTTTTCCTGGTAAAACACCTCTAAATAAATAAATAATAGATTCCATCTCCGAGTCTCCATTAGAAATTAGTACTGTTCACTGGGGAAATGCTATAGAAATGAGATTAGACAATCTGCTAGTGAACACAATTGTCTTTAATGCTTTCCAGTGTGCTGCGTACGCCTCTGGCACTCAAAGGGTTACATGTTTTTGGCTATATGTACTAGGAAAAGCAGAGCAATTCTGCAGCAAACCAACTTTAATTGAAATGAAGACATTAAACGTTTGAAGACTTGGAATGAATTAAAATCCATATAAATCAAAGGGAAATATCCTTTCCTGTATGGTGCACTTGGTTTGCTTTAGAATCCGTCTTCTCTTCTTTATGCATATGGGTCACTGAGTGTCATACTCTGAGACAGAGACAGACCTACTACCCTGGCAGTCAAATGGTTACTCTTGAATTTGAAGCTATGGAGCCTTCAAAATAATGTATTATTCAGGGATATTTATCAAAGAGTTCTGCATGATAATGATATATAATACTCCCTAATTCTTTTACTACTGAGGGATGGAACAGGTGTTTTGGAGCAAACCAACTGCAGAAGAGGGGAGAAATAAAAATGGCCACAATTTCCTTTTTGTTTATAATTGGACATTAACCCCTTGAATGCTAGCGACGTCTCCATCACATTGAAAAAGCAATGTATAGGAGACCTTTGTCATTCAAGGTTTTAAAATCCCCATTTTAATGAAATTAAATTATATATTTGTCCCCATGGTACAAATGGTTTGCTCCAGAATTACTCCCATTTTCTTTTGAATTCTGGAGCAAACCAATGGAATTATGGGGGACAGGAAAGTCTTCCCATTGTTTTAAACTGGACTTTTAACTCCTTGAACACTAGAGATGGCTCCAAAGCTTTTCAAAGAAATGTGATGGAGAGCTTTATAGCATTCATGGGGTTAAAAAGCTTCCGTTATATAAATGGGAATTTGGGAAGTTTTTATTTCTCCCCTATGGTGCAATTGTTTTCCCCAGAATTACTCCAGCTTTCATACATAGGCCCTACAAAAGCAAACTAAAGTTATTCTGGAGTAAACCAACTACACCACAGGGCACAAATACAAATTCCTTTTAAATTAAATTGGGATTTTAACCCCTTGAATGCTAAAGTGGTTTCCAGTGCAATGCTTTGCAATGCTTTAGACACCTGTCTATCATTCAAGGGGTTAAAAAGCTCTATTCAAGTTCATTGGAAATTAGGAATTTGTATCCCCCCCATGCTGCAGTTGGTTTACTCCAGAATAACTCCATAGTTCCATCTGCAGAAAAGAAAGGAAGTTGTACTCTGGGATAAACCAAATGCATCATAGGGGCGTAATACAAATTTCCTTTTATTTAAATTAGAGTTGTATCCACTTGAATGATAGAAAGGTCCCAATGCAATGGAGATCTCTCTAGCATTCAAGGGGTTAAAAGTCTCATATAAATCAACTGTTCAGTTGCCTCAAAATTGGTCTTTTTTTCTTTTGTGAATAAAGTCCAAAGACAGTAACACTAGATACCAGTGGCGTAACAACAGGGGTCGCACCTGCTATTGGGCCCATCACTCCAGGGGCCCGGCCGCCCCCTACGACCCCCGCCCGGCGCCAGGGACATCTATTAAAAATGCTGTCCTTCATTGCACTCTTGTAATGCAGAGTGCTGGGAGATTACATAATATCCCAGCAATCTGCATTAGAGGAGAGAGGTCCACGTGGAAGCACTAGGTCTTCTTAGAGGTCTGTGCAGAAGGAGACACAGACCTCTACTGCCACGCCGTTGGACACCCAGGGAGGTAGGAAATGGACACTGGGGGCAATGTGAAGATGAAGGAAGATGTGTGAGAGTTGGGGGCATTGTGGAGAGTTGGGGGCAATGTGGAGAGTAGGACATTGAGGGCAATGTGGAGAGTTGGGGGCAATGTGGAAAGGAGGATGTTTGGGGGCAATGTGGAGAGCTGGACGTTGGGGGCAATGTGGAGAGGAGGAAGTTGGGGGCAATGTGGAGAGGAGGAAGTTGGGGGCAATGTGGAGAGGAGGAAGTTGGGGGCAATGTGGAGAGGAGGACATTAGGGGCAATGTGGAGAGGAGGACATTAGGGGCAATGTGGAAAGGAGGATGTTTGGGGGCAATGTGGAGAGGAGGAAGTTGGGGGCAATGTGGAGAGGAGGAAGTTGGGGGCAATGTGGAGAGGAGGACATTAGGGGCAATGTGGAGAGTTGAGGGCAATGAAGAGAGTTGGAGGTAATGTGGTTGGGGTGGGCCCATGGCATTTTTGCACCAGGGCCAGGTGACTTCCAGTTATGCCTCTGTTAGTTACAATTATTGTGACAGACAAAAACAAGCCGTAGTGCGGTCCCTCACCTGTTAACCTCTAGGGTGAGTCTTCTCCTACACATGGTGAAGCAATGCATTATAGAGAACTTTAGCTTCCAGGAAGATAAAAATGAAAATCAGACTAAGTTTGCCAGAAATGTGTACCTCTCACCAAGGGCTGCATTCTATTGCGGTAATATTTCACATATTTCAGCAATGTGCTTTTGTATAATCACTCAAAATAAATGTCAGATTTCAACAATATTCTGCTGCATGCAGAAGTATGTTGGCTGGAGAAGAAAGACAAGCTTTGGAGGGATGTCTGCAAAGCAATATCACTAAACAGGCCTATCAAATGTCCCATGTAAAATGATAAACAGTGCTGCAGTTCTGGGCTGTGTAAACTCTTAATATTTCCCAAAGATGCCCAGTTCAAATCAGGTAGACTGATGTACAGGAGTGTAACCACAGAGGGTGCAGTGGTGCTGGGGCTCTGCATCCAGGGGGCACCTCCTGCCCCAAGGCCCAATAAGTTCTAGCAGGACCGATTTCCCATTAGGCAAAGTAGGCAACTGCAAATTTTGAGGGGCACCTCAGCTGTGCTGGCCACACCCACTTGACTTGTGTGTCTGGTCAGTGCTATCTCATTGTCCCTGCACCAGTTTATATACCCCTTTTACTGGCCACTATTTAACTTCTTGGATGTGAGAGAGGTCTCCAACACATTTCACAATAATATGTTGGAGATCTCTAATAACCAAGGGGTTAAAAGTTATTATTATAGTTGTATGTTTTATGCTAAGAGTATTTTCAGTGCCAGGGAACAGTGGATGTAGGGTTGCCACCTTTTCTTCAAAAAAATACCGGCCATGGCATTCCCTCCATAGACTTAACATTGGACAGAAGCCAACTTTTTACCGGCCTGCCGGTAAAATACCGGATGGGTGGCAACCCTAAGTGGATGTGACTGTGGGAGGAGTCATTTGAGACATGGGGGTGGCCCTGGGCGGAGCTAAGGGCACCTAGAGTGACTTGCCTAGCAGATTGTGGTGTGGGTTCTAGCTATGCTTCTGTGAAAATATTTTAGTGATGGGCACTTGAAAAACCTTTAGCACCAGGGCCCTCCACTGACCCTTTATTTCACTGCAGATGTACTTAGGAAAAGTGTAGCAATTCTGGATCAAAGCAACTGCACCATAGGGAGCAAATAAAACATTTCTAAAATTCTTGTTGATTTTAATTGTAATGCTAGAGAGCTCTCCAATGATTGTAATGCAATGCATTGGTGACCACGCTAGCATCCAATGGGTTAAAAGTTCAATCTAATTTAAAACCCTTTGAATGCCAGAGGGTTATCCAACAAATTCTTAACAACACATAGTAAACCCTCTGACATTCAAGGGGTTAAAATGTAGTTCTGCTCACTGCACTCTAAGGTAACTGACTAGATAAACAATTGGGGGAAGGACAGGAAACAGTGGGGGAGATTTATAAAAGTGGAATTAATGGAAAAGAAGTGTTAAAATATCTGTAAGGTTGTCTCTAGTATTTATAAAAGAATTAAGGACAGTTTAGGAGGACATAAAGCTGTGATTTTTTTTTTTTTTTTTTATAAAATGGCGTAAATAAGTTTGTAATAAGTGAAATTTGTGATAATTTAGAGACAGAATGTTACCAAATTTTTAAGGCCGTCTGACCTGTTCTTATTCATTACACTGCATATATAAAGGTAACTAGAGTGCTTAATAAATACCAACAATCATAATAAGGAATAAGGACATTTTAAGGATCCGTTCACAAAAAACAGCCAAGAACTCCATTCATAACCAACGGAAGGATGGGTTACTAGTGGTGGAGTACCACAAGGGTCTGTGCTAGGGCCTATTCTCTACAATTTCTTCATTAGTAACATTACTGGTGGTACTGAAGGTAAGGTCTGCCTTTTTGCAGATACACAAATCTGCAACAGTGTTCACTCTTCAGAAGGGATCATCCAAAAGCATGAGTATTTAGGAAAATAGGAGGAAGTGACACGAGTATGCTATCTAAAGTGTAACGCTGAATAGTGCAACATAATGCATTTAGGCTGCAGAAACCCAGAGTTGGAATACAGGCATACTATGTACTATAGTATTATACGGTAGTTATTATTTCAGATGATTAGAACACAGGCAAGCAATGCAGCAAAGCAATGGGAAAGGTAAATAATTGTATAGGAAGAGCCATTAGCAGCAGGAAGAGAGCGGTATGCAACTCTATAGATTACTAGTAAGGCCTTGCCCGGAATACCGTGTACAGTATATTACATTAGGGTTGATGCAATAGAAACCTTTAAATACATCAATGGATTTAATACAGTTAAGGAGGGAATCATTTTTCAGAAAAAGAAGAGTACTAGAACAAGAGATCATGTTAGATGGTGAAAAATTCAGAAATAATGTTGGTCAGCACTACTTTAAGGAAGGGGTGACAGACTCATGTAACAGCTTGTGAGCAGGAGTGGTAGTGTCAAATACTGTTAAGGAGCTGAAAAATTCATATTATATAAGGTTAATCTCTTAAGTATGTAAGAATGTGCATTTTCATTTAGATAGGAAAATAAGTAGACTTGATGGGCCATAAAAATCTATGTTTCTATGTTATTTTGCCGTAGCAGTTTGTAAAGCAATGCATCATATCTGGTTTTGTGATTATCGCCACAAATGCATACCTTTCAAGTGTCCCTCATTGACCACAAATCCCTCTATGACTCTCCTCTCCCCAGGGCCCCTCTTTTAGAACATCCTACTATGTGGTGTGTATATAAGTGTATCACATTGCTTCACAGTAAAAAAAACAATAACATTTGTTTAAAGGGATAGTAATACTTTGTTTTATCTTTATTTTGTAGGCATTAAAAAAACGTGAAGAACGATATTAATCTTATCTCTCAGACATTTATGGTTTAAGAGATATTCACAAGCAAAGTTTCCCCCTCCCGCCCCTTTTACCTAGTGTAAGCCATCTCTTCTCAGATGTGGAATGCAGTCCATAGACCAGACAGATAACAGAAGGGGACAAGCTTCTTTCTATGAGAACAATGAAAGCCCTGCCCCATTTGACAAGTTTTTCAGGTTTTTCCCTTATCTTAAATGAAAATTGTCCCTCTCTGCAGTCTGTCTGGGCACCTCCCTTCTGCTCTGGCTGATCAGTGTTACATCAGTAAAAGGGGCGGGAGGGGGACACTTTGTCACTGAATTACTCTTGTACTACAACTCTGACAGAATTTAAATAACACTCTCCATAGCCCAAATACTATGAAGATTAATTAGAGCTGCTTTTAATATGAAACATTACTATCACTTTAAGATTCAGTATATGTGTTTATACATTACTCTGTTTAAATAAAATACTTAAGTTTTGTTCTAAAACATTTATTCAGTTACACAAAGAGTTGTCAATAGGTGATGAAGTAACATGAAAATTAGGTCTCGCCCTCAGCAACACCACTTAACACAAAAGTGTTCCTCTTTGTCAATTTGGAAATGAAAGAAGAGATGCAGAAGGATTACTAAGCCATGCATTCCTGAGGTATGACCACGGGTCTTTGTGATCAAGGACAACCCAAAATTCACTGGCGCAATCTCTTAGCCACAAAGAATGCTGTGGTAATAGGTTGTTGCATTAAATTCCTTTGAGCATGAGAGGGGTGTGCCACACATTTCTTCACAATGAGTTGTAAACCCCTCTGGCACTAAGATGATTAAGTGAAGTGTGGTTATAACATTACAACGTACACTGTTGTAAACTAATACACTGAGTGGACAAACACTTCAATAATTTGGAGCAGTCACCCTAAGACAATGTTTAATGAGAAATAAAATATGTCTATATGTTGTAGAGAATAAATCATTTATTTTAATTTTTATGTTTAACTATCCAATTTTCAATTAAAATAAATAGCTTTTTCGAAATTTACATTTGTGATTTGTGAAGCAGAGTGGCACTCTATGCTACTTGCTTGCACAATATGCTAATTAGTTGTGTGTGGCCAAACTTTTCACTTGGTGTATTATAAAGGTCTAATACCCTTGACTCTTCTTTTTTTATTGGCACCCCCTTCCCCTCCCAGCACCAGTGACACTGCAAATAACATCACACCACATATTAAAATAAAGACACATTCAACAATGTAGGTTGCAGATTAAAGAGATCACAACTATTATTAGCTAGATTTGACCTTATTATGGGAGATCCTCCCAAATCTCAATGTGTGTTAGGGTGTGAGGGAAAAACAGCAAAGAATAAAGGATAGGCAATTACCCTAATTCCAGCTGTTTTATACCATTATATCCTGCCCCTTTAACACCTATCCTACCTTTACCTGGCCCTCTGCTTTCCCACACCTGAGGGAGGGAAAGTCATTCCCTTGTTCAACAAGGTTCACCCTTCCCAACAAGCAGAGAGGAAGAAGAGGGGCATGGGCCTCACCCTTTATGATGGCCCCAATGTGTGTGTTCTGCCTAGATTCTTTCATAGCACAGTGTGGGGTAATATTGGCTTAGCACCTAAATTAAATAGAAAAAAACAAAACAAGAAAGAGCTAATAAAACATGAATAACTTAATCAGTGTTGCATATATATAACCAAGTCTCAAGAAAGATTATTGCTTGAGGAAAAAAGTACAAGTGCACACACTCTAAAAGTTGGCATACCAAACGTGCTAGCACAATACTTCCACCATGCACCGTTTAGGTGGGTACTCACTTGCTACATGGCATACATGGCCTTTCCTGACAAACAAAGTTCCTGATATTGACCCCAGTTTGTGATTCTGTTCAATATAGCTCAGATGAAGTGAGTGTGTGGAATCAAAGCACAAATTCAAATTGCCTCTAAGGGCGAGATGTTCAAAAAGTTGTCAGAATGAAAAACGTGTCAGATCATGAGTTGGTGGTAAAAGAAGGACAATATTTTCAGAAGTAAATCCGTCACGTCTGAAAATTCATCTGAAGAATTAAAAATGACGGTAAGAGGATCTCATTGTACATTGCCGTTAAAAATTCTGATCTTAAAAATTGTCTTTGATTTTGCCTTTGAAATGAAAATTTTCAAAGAAACAAAGACTTTTTTTTGTCTTGGAAACAAATTTTTCATCTCCAAGTTTAGACCATTTTTATTACTTTGGGAACAAATGATGTTAATCAGACAAAAAAATGACGTTCAAATGAATATTTTTTCTGAAAATACCTTACATTATGACGGAAGATTAAACCACACATACTTTCGAGACGGATTTTTCCCTTTGACGGAGATGTTGGAATCGGATGCAAAAAATGATGGAAGCATGCCTGAGAACTGACGGATCATGGTGTAAGAACTTTTTTTATTCTGACCATTCAGACCATTTCAGTTGCCACCATTTTCTAAACATATTTCCCTAAGTGTAGTATTACAATCAATTACTAGACCACCACCATGAGACACCATAATATAATTGGGGTACTCCTGTGGCAAAGAGACAAACACTGCCAGTGGTGATACAGCCTGGTACTCAACCCCAGGTAGGTTAAACACTCCAGTAAACCACTTTGTCCTGTATGCAGAGAAGAGGGGCAGGGAATCAGGAGTGTCTGTCTTCAGGTAAATAGCATAAAGTGCCACATTACCATGATTAAATAAAGGTTAATTTAGCATAACAATATTTATTTTACAAACCAATGCCTAATACAACATATAGACAGTTTTTCATTCTCTTTAAAGGGATAGTAATACTTCGTTTTAACTTTATTTTATTTTGTAGGCATTAAAAAAACATGAAGAATGATATAAGTCTTATCTCTCAAACCTTTATGGTTTATGAGATATTCACAAGCAAAGTTTCTCCCTCCCGCCCCTTTTACCTAGTGTAAGCCATCTCTTATCAGATGTGGAATACAGTCCATAGACTGGACAGATAACAGAAGGGGACACTCTTATTCCTATGAAAACAATGAAATCCCTGCCCCCTTGACAAGCTTTTCAGATTTTTCCCTTATCTTAATTGTAGATTGTCCCTCTCTGCAGTCTACCTGGGCAGCTCCCTTCTGCTCAGGCTGAGAAGTGTGACATCAGTAAAAGGGGAGGGAGGGGGATACTTTGCTTGTGAATATCTCATAAACCATAAAGGTTTGAGAGATAAGACTTATATCATTCTTCATGTTTTTTTAATGCCTACAAAATAAAATAAAGATAAACGAAGTATTACTATCCCTTTAAAATGAACTTATCTAAGGGTGGGGTGACAGCTCCATGTTAACAATGAATTGTAAGTGAATGCTCGTAACATGCATGTGTTGTTGTTTTTTTGGTCTGGAAACCATCAAGATCAGCCCAATAACTTGCATACATTTTCCATAGAAATACATTACAACTTGCAATTATATAAAAGTAAGAAATCAGTGTGTGTGTGGGGGGGTGTATGTATAAAAACAAGCGCTTCAATTCTGGAGCAAACCAACTGCACCATAGGGGGCAAATTCAAATTCCTGTTGATTTAAAAGGGCTTTTTACCCTCTTGAAAGCTAGAGAGGTCTTCCATGCATTGCTTCACAATGAGTTAGAGGCCTCTCACATTCAGAAGGTTAAAATGCATCATCATAATTAGTGGGAATTAGGGGAATGTTTATTTGTTCCCGATGACATATAGAAATGGTTCTCAATGTTTTTCACCCAAGGCACCCCTAACATGCAAACTGGCATTTTCAGGACACCCCTCACAATTTATAGGTGATTCCTGAAGGACTAATGAAGGGAACAATATGTTTAATTAATCTTACGTCTCACAGTCCCAATGACAACAAGGAGCTTAGCGTGCCAAAAATGCCCTTAAATATACATTAGAAACTAAACATTAACATTTTTGTCAGTGTATCTAAGGAAAATGGGGCACCCTGAGCTGGTACCCACAGCACACTAAAGTGCCAAGGTACCCTAGTTGAAAACCTCAGATGTGGATGGTTTACACCAGAATTGCTCCACTTTTTTGTATATACTATGACACAGTAATAAGTATGGATACAATGGGGGGAAACAGAAAAAAACATGTAACAGAATAGCATTTTATGTCTAAAACAGGGATCGCCAACCTATGGCTCTCCAGCTTTTGGGTGTCAATTTCCATGATCCTCATCTGGTGTTGGCCAGCTGAGGAAAACGGAAATTAAAGTCCAACAACATCTGGCGAGCCACTGGATGTTAAATTTCTAGTATATGTAATAAGATTCTTTTGAGTCATATGTCTCAATTTAAAGGCTTGCAACTTTTAGATTTATAAATAATAACCTCAAGAGAAAACCAAAAATGAGATAACCACTTTTTTCATTCTAAACTAAAGCACAGTTTGACTTTGTAAGATTTATCACCTGCAATAGAATCTGGCCAATAGGGAGAAAGTATATACTGAGCTGCTGTTGTATTATTTTATGTGCATTTAAAAATCTGCTCTGAGCTTTAGTCAGTGGGTCCTTGTTCATACTAGCAACTGAATGACAATGATTAAAATGCATAAAAACGTTAACATTGTGTTGGACAGGACTGTTCACACTTCTAAAAAATGTAATGCATGTATCAATATAGTACATCTTGCTGCAAATTTTGGTCCAATAGAATGTTGAGTAGGGGTCAGGAGAATTTCCCACATGATTTCATGAGAAAAACCAACATATTTTCATGAAAGTTTTCTCCTTTTCACCACTGAAAAATTTTCTCCTATTTTGCAACTGCCAATAAAATTTTCACCTATGTTTCCTATTAATGCAACATTTCCCAACCCAATATTACTTCTTCTGATGGCTGAAGAGGAAATAAATAGCTGAAAGTCAAAGTTGTGAGACCTACAACAACATATGCCTTGAAAAGGATGTTATCAGGATGAGTGCCTTTGTTGTTTTTCCACAACACTAACTTCCTGCTTTTATAACATTGGCACAACCATCCTTGAAAAATAACTGTGGCTTGGGATATTCCAGCTGGGTGCAACACATGGCATCAGTTCTTTAAAGCCCCTGTTTTCAACAAAAGAAAAGTACAGCATGTCAACCACCAACATTTTGGCAAGTTCTATTCCATAGGGGTACTTTTGCATTATGTTTGTGCAAGTTTTGACTTCTTTCTAAGACCTTAGTAAGTGTGGAATGGCAGTACATAGTAGAAGAACTGTGTAACTTTATTTCTTTAATGCCATCACTTGTGGAGGTGATGGGAGTGGTGGTGGTATGTATAGGCTCTCTATGATTCTTGTCAGCTCCTACAGAAAACCCAGATTCATCATACTCCTCTGTAGCAGGAGACATGGGTTTTATTTGGAATGAACGAACTGTTGGCAGTGGTACCTTATCTGACATATCAATAAAACTCAACTTCTCTTATCTGCCCCAGAGCCCTGGGAACATTTTGGAGTGATTCTGCTGATGCTTGTTGTGGTACCTGTGACATGTTCATGGTGTATGTCCTAGTCAGACCTGTGGTTGTGCTTCAGGTGGGATCTCATTGAGGAGGTGCCTAGGTGTGAGCTTGCTTTCCTCCTGCTCACATGCTTTTTGCAAAGACAACAGATAGCAACATGCTTAGCTTTTGGATACTGAGTGAAGTATCTCTCTACTGTGGACTTTGTGGACCGCAGGGTTCCTGAGGGTCTGCCGCTACTACTACTAGGGCTAGATGTTGATGCAATTCTACTGCTACTACCACTAGGTGTCAAAGGTACAGCAGCAGCAGACGCACTCATCATAGCTAAGGTTGTGTTGTTGTTGTTGCTTCTGCTTACTCAACACAAGTGTTTGTGGCAGAGTGGGCCTTGGACATGGAAGCAGTGACAATGCTGATGATGACCAACAGGATGACTGTGCATTTTTAGGCATCTTTGCTTGTCCATGGCCAGATCTTCCAGTTGTTTTCTTAAACAGTTTATAAACAGGTACACTGCTCCTTTTCAGTGATGGAATATTGATCCTTTGCCTTTCAGCTAACTTTCAGGCCATGTCACCATCTCTCTCACTCTCAGCTTCATCTGTATCTGAACAAAAGGAGGATTCTGGAGGGATATATTCTAGATCTACATCATCAGTCATCATTAGGTCAGCATAGCCCCCAGCTTCTTCCCCACTATCCTTATATTCTGCTAACCTTTTAGAGGTGCCAAACAATTTCTTTTTACTTTTACTTTCACAAAGTTCGCTACTTCTTTGAGGATAAGAGTTTTGGTGTCAAATGCAGAAGCTGGTTCAGCTGCTATAGCTTCCTCCATTATGCTATCATCAACATTAGGATGTGACTCGTTATCTTCAGTGCTCTTCTTATATATATTTTTTATAGTACTGCCGCTGGTGGTTGTGGTGGAACTTTTGGTGGGACCTTGACAAACTGCATCCTCCCCGGTAGGAGAGGGATCATCATCATTTATTGCGCATGCTGCAGCAACCCTGGCTGAGTCAGTTTTTGAACTACCACTTTACTTCCACATTCCTGCACTGCTCCTCCTTTCCCCCTCCCCCTGCCCCTTGTGCATTTGCTGGATATTACTCAACTACTGTGTGTTTTTATTCTAAAATGCTCAATATAACTGATGGAGTGTGATGTCTTGCCTTGGCCTTCAACAAAATACTCAATCTTGTCTGCTATATCAAATCTGCCTCAGTCACACAGCTCATGTCAGGGTCCCAGTCAGCTGTCTGTCACCTAATTTTTTAGTTACATTTTTTTACATTTTTTTTTTTTTTTTTTTACAGTTGTCCACCCTGTGTTATATCTTTTTAAAAGGGGTATGAGGGGGAAACTTTACAATATAATTAAACAGCAACTAGACCAATATGAACATTGGCAAAGGTGCAGAGCAGGAATGATCCAACCTTACTTTATAACGAGACACTACTATCTCTTTAAGTGTATTCTAGTCACTGGTTTTTAATCTGGAATGCTCAAAAGCATATCATCTCTTTTGAAAATATGATGATATTAGCACCATTTTGTCAGAAAATGGAGGAAAGAAAATTCTTTCTAAATACATTTTGGGCCTTATGTACAAAATAAATGTGGAGCAATTTTGGAGCAAACCAGCTGTACCACAGAAAACAAAAACACCTACTGATTTACATAAGACTTTTAATCCCTTGAATGTTAGAGGTCTAGCATTCACATGTTTATAAATCCCATTTAAAGCAATGGAAGTGTAGGGAATCCACTTTGGTGCTGCTGGATTTGATCTAGAATTACTCCATTTTTGGAGGGAAAGATGTACACAAAAAACAGGTGAGCGCTACCTGACTTAGGACTGTATATCCTGGGAGAGGAGTTCCAGGGAAACCACTTGCTCTATTGATTTAAATGGGAATTTTAAACCCTAGAATACTAGCGAAGTCTCCAATGGATTGCTTCACAATGCATTAAAGATCTTTTTTCAAGGGGTTAAAATTCCCATTTACATCAATGGGAATTTTTAGTTCTCGCCTATAGTGCAAATATATATATATATATATATATATATATATATATATATATATACAAACCAAAATTTTAGTTTAGTTCTCCCCTATAGTGCAAATATATATATATATATATATATATATATATATATATATATATATATATATATATATATATATATATATATATCTATATATATAAAAGAAGACTTTGTGCCTGGCAAAACACACCCAGGGGCGGCAGTAAAAAGGATTACTGCTGCCATTGGGTGATTCTGTGGGAGTGTGATTTTTGGCCTGCCCCCACTATCCAGCCCGCCCACCACTATCTAAGGCTGAAAAAAAAAATGGCTGCCACACACTCCCACACCACAGACACATGCACATGCCCTCCCACACACACACTAGCAGACACATACACACATATACACACACGCACGCTGAGGATGATGGGAACAATGTTCAAGCTACAGCTGGAAGGCCATGGTCCAATCTGTATTATGCAGCTTCTTCATTCCCTGTCTTTGAGCCTACACAGCTCTGCTAATTACTACAAGTGAGCTGATTTCTAAACAATCAGCAGGAGGATACTGGCTTGCTGAGAAAGTGGAAACAACGGCAGAGAGGTGATCAGGCAGTGCAGAGCAAGGCTTCAGCTGAGCTGGTAAATGGCAGAGACATGGATGTGACTGTATTTATATATTGCACAAAGAGAGAGAAAGAGAGCAGGTTGTTTGTCAGTCTGTCTGTAAGTAGAGGTGCCAGTTCCTGCAATCATCTCCATGCTGTACATAGCTCACTGTATAGCATGTATGACAAACTATTTATATATGGTCTGGCATTGTATAGTATACAGTCTGTGTATAAGGACTGGTACTATACAGTATAGGAGGGACAGTCCCTGTTTGACACCCAAATCCCTCTGCTCCTCTATTTAGGAGATCACACGGTGTGGTGTATATACAGTAGGCTGACCAGACCTCACCTTTAACCGGGGACACATAGGAAATAAGCATATTTCAGGAGTGCACCAAAATCAAAGCAGCCCTGCAGTATGCATTTTTCATATGTGTCACTGGTTAAAGGTGAGGTCTGGTCAGCCTAATGTACAAGTGTATCAGATTGCTCCACATCAGTAAAACCCACGGTAATGTGGGTATAAACTTCTGTATATATCTGTTAAATTAGTCTGTGTAAAAAAATACTTTCATCTTCTTCTAAATCATTCACTTACAGAAAGAGTAACTTAACCATTTCAGTGCCAGAGGAGATGCAATGCATTGCTTACCCCCTGGCACTCAAAGGGTTAAAAATTCTCTACAATGGTCTGGCACTGTATAGCAGTGGTTCTCAATCTGTGCCCTCAGTGGCTATTAACAGGCCAGGATTTTAGAATTTCCTTTTAAGAGCACAGGTGAGTTAATCAATATGACTGAGCCTCTGATCAACACACTTGTGTTCTAGCAGTGAAATTCCTAAGTCCTGGCCTGTTAGTGGCCACTGAGGGCATGGGCTGAGAACCTCTGCTGTATAGTATACAGTCTGCATGTGTCTGTGTATAAGGACTGGCACTATACAGTATAGGAGGGACAGTCCCTGTTTGACACCCAAATCCCTCTGCTCCTCTATTTAGGAGATCACATTGTGTGGTGTATATACCAGTGTATCAGATTGCTCCACATCAATAAAACCCACAGTAATGTGGGAATAAACTTCTGTATATATCTGTTAAATTAGTCTGTGTAAAAAAAATACTTTCATCTTCTTCTAAATCATTCACTTACAGAAAGAGTAACTTAACCATTTCAATGCCAGAGGGGATGCAATGCATTGCTTACCCCCTGGCACTCAAAGAGTTAAAAATTCTCTAAAATACACCACCAGCCACGCCCCCAGTAACACCACCGAAAACACAAGTGTCCCTCTTTGGCCATATGAAATGTTGGGAGGTATGTTTCTTACACTGCTCACACTGTATGTATTTATGTTCTGATTTGCAGCTGTGTGTCACTGTTTGTGTTGTCAGTGCATGTGTGTGTATATGTGTGTGTTGCATGTGTCTCTGTCTATCACTGTGTGTACCTTTCTGACACGTACACCCTACGCTATAATTCACTATCATAACATTTATTTAAAAAAAAAAAGAAACATTTCCTGCATAACATGACGGGCAACGCCGTCCCAAACTGCTAGTATATATATAAAATTAATGACAGAGCTCCTGATCTAAATAGTACTTAATCTATACCAATAGGGTTGCCACCCAGCCGGTATTTTTACAGGCAGGCCGTTACAAAATTGGCTTCTGTCCAATGTTAAGTCTATGGA
The DNA here is from genome assembly GCA_037306005.1 of Rhinophrynus dorsalis. Lineage (NCBI taxonomy): Eukaryota > Metazoa > Chordata > Amphibia > Anura > Rhinophrynidae > Rhinophrynus > Rhinophrynus dorsalis. The sequence goes on from CM074719.1 coordinate 160,237,372, forward strand.
GGGAATGCCATGGCAGGTATTTTTTTGAAGAAAAGCACTAAAAATGGTACCAGAAAAATTTGAAAGTAATGATATCGCTAAAAAATGTATATAGAAGTCTATAGATCAGATGGAAAAAATGTTCATGATTAAGATGTGCTCACAATGTCCCACTTCAAAAGCTGATGTTATCCTCTACTGTGTGGTCACTACAATTGCTGAAGCGCAATCTGTCCAGGGGCAGGTGTCTTGTGTCCTGTCAGCGGCTCCTTTTCTTTAGATTGTTTTTGTTTATGCATTACCTCCATTGGACATAAGACACCATCCCCAGTCTTTGTATCTTTTACATTTTTCTTTTGTTTACGTCAAATTTTTGAGGTAATTTTTTGAGTTAAAATTGGAATTAATAAAATGTTTTCCAATATTCCAAGTTCAGTTCTATAAAAGTGTGTTTCATGGCAATAATCAGTAAAATATTTGTCTTTATCTCTAAAAAAAAAAAAAAAAAATCTACCTTTAAAAATGTCTTTTAACCCCTTAAAGATCAATGACATGCCAGGACCTTCATCAGTGGATGTGCGTTAAGGATCGGTGATGGTCCTGGCATGTCATGGAATTCTGGGATCACAGCATGGCTCCACACCACTCTTCAATCCCAGAATGCATTGCAATTAAAAAAAGAGTTCTCTGGTCCTCTAGTGCCGCCCACCTTCAGATGGCTCGGTCGATAAGGTGCTAAGGCTAATTTTCTTTTAAACATAGAGCTTGAAGTGACAGGAAATAACACTCACCTACCAAAATCTTCCTAAGCAATGTGTTGAAGACCTTGGTTGTGCTAAAGGGATAATAATGTTACAATTAGAACAACACTGCAATTCATCCTTGTAGTGTATACAACTGTTCACTGAAGTTAGTAATGCTGAATTTGCTCTACATCACTTGAAATAATATTATACATTATCCACCTCACGCCCCTTATACATACGTCATCCTTCGAGCCTTGGAGCTGGAAGCAGATGGTGGCATGGGACAAATTTCTTTCAGTATATGAAAAACCCTGCCCTCCTTCATCAAGGGGTCAGGGTTTTCTCTATACTCAATGGAGGCAGTTTGTGCCTCCTAGCTCTCTGTCCGGTCAAGTGACCGCACTTCAGAACTATGGGGAGGTGGCTTGGAGACTGAAAAGGGGCACGAGGAAGCTAATGTATAAAGTTATTTCAAGTGATGTAGAGCAAATTCAGCATTACTAACATCAGTGATCAGTTGTATACACTACAAGGATGCATTGATTGTAACATTACTATCCCTCTAAATGCCCAGTGTAAATCATAAAGGAGTTGTATTTGTTGTCTATGGCGCAATTGGTTTGCTCTAGAATTGCTATGCTTGAGTTTGTATGTATAACAGTTAATATTTAACCATTTCTTTGTGTCAGGATAGCTGTCAGACAAGCTTCAAAACTCCACTAAGAATTTCATGATGAAGAGATGGCACAGTGATTTGTTTCAGATACACCAGTCTGTGCAGCTTACTACGTTTCACAGAGATGCTCATTACTGTACACTTGGCTGCTCTTGTGAAATGCTGTTTTCAGCTGAAATATGGCAGCTGCAGAATGCAATGAAATATGTATCATCTAGCGCTAAACCTCTAGTCCCTAAAGGGTTAAGGTCATGGTGATGGATATAAAAACTCCCTATAATTATTTATAGCGATAGTACTAAAATTCTGCCATCTGATAATATTCCACATATTTCTACTGTGGGTTTAATTTAACCCTTCAATTTGAGTGCCAGAGGGGAGCGCAATGAATTGTGTACCCCTCTTGTCCTCACAGGATAAATGGGCCATGATTGAATTATTCCCCTCATCTGTTCCATGGATTAAACCTTTGAGTACCAGAGGGTTGCTTGACTCATTTTGAAGCAACGCATTGCAAATTACACAAGCAGTCAGAGTTACATCCAAAGTGGGCTCAGCTTTAACACTAAAATATAAAGATATCTATTACTGGATTCAAAGAAATAGGTATCCTGGAGGCTTCTAAAGTTTTCTGGGGGTCTCCTAGTGCCAGATGAAACCCCTGCTTGAACCCCATGGTTGCCCAAAGCAGCATTTATCTCTCTTGCATGAAAGACTCCCTATCTACCTGGTGATGCATGGTGAACTTCTGAGTGACCAGTATTGCTCTATGGATGTTCTCCTGGAAATAGCTATAACTTTCCCACTATTGTTGATGATTGCTGGGAAGTTACAGCATAGAGTATGTGCACCGAGGCTTATGGGGCCTCTGTGCAGGTATCCACATGGTAACTGGATCTCCATTGCAAGGACCAGTCCTTGTAGGCCACATGTGAGCATCAGCCTTTCATATATGTCCGACAACACCTGTGCCTGCATATTTTGACACCTGCACTTTTTGCAGATGCTGCTGTGTTTAGCGCCTTGCTGTTTTAGGTGGGAAGTGCGTGTTCAGGGAGTGCTGAAGTTGGTGACTGATGCTCTCTTCCTCATTTGCAGTTGTATGAGTTTTGGTAGGAGAGACCAGGACTGAGAGCATTTGGGGAGAGATGCCCTTCAATAAACTGCAAACGTGTCCATGGGAAGTAGCGTGGTGGGCCCAGAACTAGGTGTAAACAGCCATGTGGGTGCAAACTGAGGCAGTTAGGGGTGAGTGGATAAATCAGGATACTCTTTCTGAGCCCTGAGGGATGAGATTCTGGGGAAATCCTCTCCACTTAAAATATTGCTAAATGCATTTAACCCTTTGAGTGCTATAGAGATGAGAAATGCATTGCACACATACATGGAACACAAAGGGTTAAAGTTGTCCATGGGTTGGAGATGGGATAGAAAAGACCACATGGAGGGCAGTTCAGAGGAGCTAGGGGTAGTCACTTGTTTGCCGGATTTGCCAGTAGGAGACTGCATAGCACAAAAAAGAAAAATGCTAATGGCTTGAAACCAATTTTAATAACTAAAACACATTTTACACAATGTAATAGCTAATTTTACAATTAAAATTAAAATTGCCTAAGTTGTTTTAAGGTGACAGTTCTACTTTAAATAATAGGACTACTATAATAATAGGACTACTACTGCTTTCCTTCAGTCACAGAACACTATGCCTGGTGAGAGTGAATCAATAAAGAAGTATAATTCCCTTGCTAAGTACCCATGGGTGTATGCCATCAGGTCTGGGTTCTTTATTCAACTTAAACTTTCCAAGTCTTTTTGAATTTTTGTCCTCTGTTAACCATGTGCATGCAGAAGGACAAGCTTGGCATTGTTGCTTTCTTTGTAAATAAAGAAGAAAATTATTTAACCCCTTAACGCCCGTGTGCCGTGCTATGACCATCACACATTTTTTGCATTTAGGACTGGTGACGGACATAGCACATCACGTATATTTTACTTACAGCTCCTCCAGGAGAGCTGTAAGTAAAAACGGGTAGTGAAACTCACTGCTCCAAGACTGGAGCGTCGGAAACATCAAAGTGGTCCTTAAGAGAAGGTTACTTCCCAGGACCGTGGACATTAAGGAGTTAAGCCATCATCTTATTCTGACTAATTAATTCACCTGTCTCAATATGGAGCTTAGGAGAGGGATGAAGCAGGAGTCCATCAAGATTGGTGTTCTTTCCAGATTTGGTCTTTGTTCGGTTGGAAATTATCTCCCTTAGCATGTGGAAATGCAACACGGTTTGTTACATTCCGTCAGGTCCTCCCAAATTATATTGGGCTGGATATCATCAGTCTGGAACTGATAAGTACAGAGGAACAGGTCATGGCACTGTGTGTGTGTGTGTGTGTGTGGGCAGGGAGGGAGCAGGCCCTGCTGATTGCATACTGTCTCAACATTTAAAATAGGTGTTGTTTCAAATAGGTGTTGTTGTTTCAAATAGGTGTTGTTGTTGAGGGTGTGACTGGTAGGAGGGGCATTACTGAGAACTTTTAGGTTACTTCATGACCTATTGATAGCTCTTTGTGTAACCGAATAAATGATTTAGAGCAAGACCAAAATATTTTATTTGCACAGACTAATTTATGAACACATATACTGATGCTTAAAGAAATAGGTTTGCAAGTTTTGTTGCTGTGAGGCAATGTTATACACTTATATATACCCCACACAATCTGACCTCCTTAAAAGAGGGACACCAGGGTGGGAAAGAAGGACAGAGGGATTTGGGTCTCAAAGAAGGACTGTCCCTCCTATAGAGGAACACTTGGGAGGTATGTAGGGATTACTAACAACCAGGGCCCATGACGTTGTTCTTTGCCTTTGCAAATGTAATAATTATAAGTTAAGCACAGGGCTAACAGTGACAGTTATGCTGTGTGTTTCTGGTCCTTTTAAATTGCCCCCAGTCTTCAGTTGTGGGTGTTGGTTGATGTACCCATTAAAGTGAGGAATCAACTAGTGACGTACTGGGAACTAATGTTCCTGGACTACTGGACTGGACAATCTGTGTTCTACACTAAGTCTGGGTATAGCCAGGGCTTGCCTTGCTTAACCATTTGAGTGCAGAGCAAGAGGTTTGAGAGATCCGGTTTTTAGCATTTAGCTCAACTTTTTAAGCTCTTCTAAATGCAAAAAACTTTTTTTTTTTACATTACTAATTGCTCATGGTCAGCTAATGCTGTTACTGTGTTAAGATTATCCTTCTAGATTGTGAGCTTTTGTGAGCAGGGTCATCTCCACTATTTGTATCCATCTGTTAAGTGTGTCATGTGTTTGTAATGAGTTCTATAATTGTACAGCACTGCAGGCTATTTAATATTAATCCCTTAAAGGGATAATAATGTTTCACAAAAAAGCAGCTCCAATTAATCTTCATAGTATTTGGGCCATAGAGAGTGTTATTTCAGTACTGTCACAATTGTAGACAAGAGTAATTGAATGTTAAAGTATCCCCCTCCCGCCCCTTTTACCTAATGTAAGCCACCTCCCATCAGATGTGGAATCTGGTCTCTTGACTGGCCAGGTCACACAGCAAGGGACTATCTTCTTACTGTGAGCATAAGGAAAACCCTGCCCCCCTTGACAGGTTTTTCTTGTTTCTCCTTATGCTCACTGAGGACTGTCCCTCTCTGCAATCCATCCGGACAGTCTTGTTGCTCTGAGGTGAGTAGTGTTACATCAGTAAAAGGGGATGGAGGGCGTACTTATCATTCAATTACTCTTTGTAACGGTTTTGTGAGACTCTCAGACCAGTAGATTATAATAAAACACAGTTTTATTAAAAGGCAAGAAAGGCTGCCCTCTATAGGCAGTACAGTATGACTGGAAATAGACAAGGATGTACAGATGCCCTCTCAGGCCCAGTATACAGGGAAATTAATATATACTGTCACAGGACAGGCATAAGCTAGCATACAGGGTACACAAGGGTTAAAGTTCACAGAAATCAATCAGTCTCTGTTGTGGTGTGTTTGACAACTCCCATAAGATGGTAAAGGAGAGATACTGTGGTGCTAGATGTGAGAGCACCAGTAAATAGAGCAGGACTGGGACTACTGCTAATGGTGAGCAGGGAACTGAGGCCAAAATACTCTGCAAGAGCTAGCACACGTTGAGCCGTGAGCACCCGACCGGTGCTGTAAGCATAGATATTTGTACTGCAAGAGCTTAGGAGCTTGGAGCCAATAGCACTCAACCGGTGCGTTAACGGAGACCAAGTACACTGCAAGAGCTGAGGTGTATAGAGTCAATAGCACCCAACCGGTGCGGTAACGAGACCACTGCGCACAGCAAGTGTTAACGGATGCACAATGTTAATCAGAGGCCACCATGCTCTGAAAGTGTTAATGGGAGGCTCTTTGTAACGGAGACAACAATGCTCTGCAAGTGTAAGCGGAATGCTCAGGGTTAACGGAGGCAACGGTGCTCTGCAAGTGTGAATGGAAGGCTCAATGTAACTGAGGTAACAATGCTCTGTAAGTGTTAACGGAGGCTCAGTGAATGGAGGCAACAGTGCTCTGCAAGTGCAAACGGAAAACTCACTGAAACTGGGACCACTGTGCTCTGCAAGTGTTAATGGAGGCTCAGTGTAACGGAGGCAACAGTGCTCAGCAAGAGTAAACGGGAAGGCCCAGTGAATCGGAGGCAACAACTCTGTCAGCCCTGCAGTCGGCACAGCGGAAGTCAGAATGTCGCCCAAGTGACACAGGATCAGGATCTCAGAAGGAACACAGGCAGGGTCGTCAACATAGCCGGGTCAGGTCACGGAGCAGGAACGTCAGCCAGGCCGGGTCATATCACGGAACAGGATCGTCAGACTAGCCGGGTCAGATCACGGAGCTGGAACATCAGCCAGGCCGGGTCGAATCATGGAGCAGGAACGTCAGCCAGGCCGGGTCAAATCACGGAGCAGGATCGTCCGACTAGCCGGGTCAGATCACGGAGCAGGAACGTCAGCCAGGCCGGGTCGAATCACGGAGCAGGAACCAAGGAGAGTAGTCAGACGGGCCAAGTCGGTACACAGGAATGCAGGAACACAGCTACACAGTAACACTGGTACAGGAACACCACGAAAGGGCACCTGACAGGTGCCAAAGGCCCGGTATAAAAAGGCCATACTGGGCGGGCCAAACAAGCTCAGCCAATGGGAGCGCACCACAGCAAAGAGTGACAGCAAAGATCACGAGAACTGTGATAGTACCCCCCTCTCAAAGACCCCCTCTCCTAGCAGAGGGTCTAGGTTTCTGGGGATATTTAGAGTGGAAATTGCGCAACAATCTAGGTGCATGAAGGTCCTTCTGATTGACCCAAGGACGTTCTTCAGGGCCATAGCCCTTCTAATGGACCAAATATTGCAATTTCCCTCTTAACCTCCTAGAATCAATAATACTGAACTTCGTACTCCTCTTGGCCTTGAACGTCCACTGGCCCAGGGACCACCGGAGTGGTAGTGTAGCGGTTGCATACCAAGGGTTTTAACAGAGACACATGGAACACATTATGTATGCACATAGAAGCTGGGAGTTCCAATGCGTACGAGACAGGGTTAACCTTGTGGATTACTTTGAACGGACCAATGAACCGGGGGGCGAACTTATTGGAAGGTACTTGCAAATTGAGATTTCTGGAGGAGAGCCATACCCTGTCCCCAACCTGAAAGGAGACCGCTGGCAGCCGCCTACGATTGGCATGCCGCTGATGTCGCTGGAATGACTGACTGAGGGTCCTCTGAACCTGTGCCCAAGTGGAACGAAGCTGCTCAATATGCTCCTCCAGAGCTGGAATCTGCTGCGACTGAAATGAATCAGGGAGCAGGCACGGCTGAAACCCGTAATTGATGAGAAACGGGGAGCTCCCGGACGATGAATTAACTGCACAATTCCTGGCGAACTCTGCTCACGGCAACAGGTCAGCCCAATAGTCATGATGATCGGTCACAAAGCAGCGCAGGAACTGCTCCAGTCCCTGATTGGCACGCTCAGCGGCCCCATTGGTCTGGGTATGGTAGGCGAGGAAAAGGACAACTGAATGCCCATCTGGCTACAGAATGCCCTCCAGAATCTGGACACGAACTGGCTCCCACGGTCAGACACCACCACTCTGGGCACCCCATGCAAACGGAACACTTCTCTGGCAAAAACTACTGCCAATTCCTGGGCCGAAGGAAGGCCAGAGAGGGGCACGAAAAGAGCCATCTTGGAGAACCTGTGGACCACCATTAGGATAAACGTGTACCCCGTCGACACTGGCAATTCTCCCAGGAAGTCAATAGATATGTGGGACCATGGGCATTCGCCATTAGTCACAGGTTGGAGTAAGCCCACTGGGAGGTATCTGGGGGTCTTGGCATGAGCACAAGTGGCACAGGCTGCAGTAAAAGCGGAGCAATCGGCTCTAAGGGAGGGCCACCAAAATACTTGTGATAGAGACCATATTAACTGATCCCTCCCGATGTGCCCAGCAGCCTTAGAAGAGTGGTATGTCTCAAGTAGATGGGTATGGAATGGCTCATCCACAAAACACTTGCCAACTGGGGTTTCTGGGGGAGCCCTAGCACCCAACCGGTGCGGTAAGGAAGACCAAATACACTGCGAGAGCTGAGGTGTATAGAGCCAATAGCACCCGACCGGTGCTGTAACGGAGAACCAACTACACTGCAAGAGCTGAGGTGTATAGAGCCAATAGCACCCAACCGGTGCTGTAACAGAGACCAACTACACTGCAAGAGCTGAGGTGTATGGAGCCAATAGCACCCGACCGGTGTGGTAACGAGACCACTGCGCACAGCAAGTGTTAGTATCTTGCTCTACTATACTTTGTTGGAGGAGCCTACTGCTTCTGTACTCCTGGCCCTCCTTCGTGTGGAGCTTGACATAGATATTCATAAGCTAAGTTTACCCTCCTGCCCCATTTACCTAGTGTAAGCCATCTCTTCTCAGATGTGGAATCCAGTCCATAGACCAGACAGATAACAGTAGGGGACAATCTTCTTCCTATGAGAACAATGAAAATCCTGTCCCCCGTGACAAGTTTTTCAGGTTTTTCCCTTATCGTATTTGAAGATTGTCCCTCTCTGCAATCTACCTGGGCACCTCCCTTCTGCTCTGGCTGAGCAGTGTTACATCAGTAAAAGGAGTGGGAGGGGGATACTTTGTCATTGAATTATTCTTGTACTACAACTCTGACAGAATTGAAATAACACTCTCCAAAGTCCAAGTACTATGATGATTAATTAGAGCTGCTTTTATTATGAAACATTACTATCCCTTTAAAGAGCAGAATTTGTTTGTATTAGCTGTATTGTACCATTTTAGTGATACAAAGATATGAGTGTTTTGGTATTTGGTGATCCCTTATTTTATTTAATTTGTTAGTCCAAATAAAAAGGTATCACCAAATACCAAAGTAACCATATATTTAAAAAGCAGAACGTTCCTTATTTCTAAGAATAGTTTTCAAAGAGAGTTTTTTTTCAAGAGCAATAAAGAGTTTAAGAGAGAATGTATTCATAATAAAAAACATGTTATTTTACTGCCCCTTAACCTCTCAGATCTTAGACACCTGTCCAGCACATTATGAAGTGTTGGTGGTGTCTCTGGCATGTAAAGGGTTAAAAACTCTCTTTAACCTCTTCAAAACTAATCTCTTTGATGTATGGACTCAGGAATCCACAGCTGCCACTGATGCAAGAGATTAATTTTACAGAGCAAATGTTTTCCAACCTATTTTATCTGTGCCCCATAGATACACAAGCTACAGTGTATCCAAGGCTATCCCTTTCCCCCATTGGATGAAAGAGTATGTAAAGGAATTAGCATAATAGTGAGTGGTCAGAGGGCATACTGGGGATTTATATGGACGTCTGTATAAGGCATAGAAGAGCTGGATTTGTAGGTGTAGAGGGTCTTCCTAGTGGTCTAAGTGAATAGTCTGAGCAACACAAAGAAGGACACTCATAGGAAGGGCAGCAGGAAACAATCTCGACAGGCAAGTCACAGAGAAAAGAGAGTAGAGCCCAGGGAGTGGGAAAGGACTTTCAGACATCTCACTGTGTGCAGAATAAACTGTATTCTGTGTTGGTATTTAATAATGAACTACAAGTTCTGTTTCAAAACCCCTGGCATCCAGCTGTGAGTTATTTATATACTGCTAGCACACATGTCCAGCAGGATCCACACCTTGGAGAGAGAGTGAACCATAGCAGGAGACCGTGTGTGATGCACACCTGGGGAACAGGGCTTCCATACCCCTGTGGGCTCTGATTTGCAGAGGTTACATGACCTTACTGTTGGCAAAGGTGTTACAGTTAGGAAATACATTTATAGAGGACTGGATTGGATATCCTCTGCACATCTGGATAACATCAGGGCTGACTGCTAGCAGGTGTTGCTTATACTATTAACCAGATACAGTGGTGCTGAATCATGGTACTCATGCTTTAAAATCCGATGGAAGCCTCCCTTATATTCTGGGGATTAAGGCCCCATTTAACTGTCTGAGTGCCAGAGAGCTAGTAAATGTATTGCCAGATATTAGAAAAATAAGAATAAAGTTATGAATGTATAGATAGCAGCAGAGAATTAAATGGTTCTCCAATCCCCCAAGTATTAGGCAGAACCTAAAGTGCAAAAGCAAGATAAAAGGACAAACCTGTACTTCTCTATACAAGGTTCAAATGTGTGCCCTGTATTAGTCATATATAATACTACTGTCTTAATAAATTTGAGGATTTTGTTCCAAAATGTGAACAAACATTGTATAAGCTTGCCAACCCTGTCAAGGTACCACAATATATGGCAGGTGCCTACTCTAATATACCTGTAAAGCCCTATCTGAATTAAAAACAGTCCCTGAAGATATGTTAGAATAAGTGCATTGGAGAGGGACCTTTTACATATAGTGTTTTTGATGCTTGGGGGTCCCAATGTTTCAATTAAAAACAAAAGACATCCAACAGTTTAAACAGGTGTAGAAGAAGAACGTACCTGTTATAGGCCTGCAGTAAGTGGGTGCCCATTCAAGAGGACTTTGGATCCACACCTTCTGCACCTTTTTAAACTATTGTATGACTTTTGTTTTTAATTGCAAACACTGGGACCCCCCCCCCCCCCAAGTATCAAAAACACTATATGTAAAGGGTCCCCAACGCGTTTATTCTAACTTCTCTTCAGGGACTGGTTCTAATTTAGAGAGGGCTTTACTGGTAAATTATAGTAGGCACCTGCCATATATTGAGATATCTTGACGGGGTTGCAAGCTTATACAATTTTTGGGCAAATTTTGGAACAAAATCTTCATATTTATTAACACAGTAGTATTATATATGACCAATACAGGGCACACATTTGTATAGAGAAGCGCAGGTTTGCCCTTTTGTCTTGCTTTTACACTTTAGGTTTCGGCCTAATACTTGAGAAACTGGGGAACCCTTTCATCCATGCCTGAGTTAACCCTTTGAGTACCGGAGGGGTATCCCTCCAGAACTTTAAGGGTTAAAGTCTAGGGGTAGTATTGTTTAAGTGCCATGTTAGGGACAGTGTAGGGTTTGTGTATGAGAGGTGGGGGAAGGATGAATGTTTTGAGTTCACTCCTGTTGTTTACACTGTGTCAAACAATGAGTTTGCTATTTTCCTTTGATGTTCCCACAACTCACGCTATTTAGCATATATTGTAGGAACCAAAATCTACAATAAGTGTTTGGCCTTAATGTGGAATTTACCTACCAACCCTTGTTGCTCCATGTACCAGGGCAACAATAGGATAGCTGTGGTACAAAAGTGGGTTTCTTGTTCGGTGTTTATTTTTGCCTTACCGGCTGTTTTACTGGAAGCATAATATCAAGCCCCTAAAGGGTTAAAGAGTATCTGTCTCTGCCATCGTGTCTCAGCAGCACATTTAAAAATGTTTGTTTGCAAAATCTGTGTCCTAGCTGCCTCCCCTGATTGGCAGTTAGTAAGTGAACAGATTAAGTTCTCACCTACGTACAAAATAGGTTTTGAGGCTTTATATTGCAGTACCAAATGCAATCATTATCCAGTAAATCTTTTGCCAAGCAAAATAACTGTGTCAAGTTCAGAAGCTTATTTATGGTCCAATAGGAGACAGACTTTTTTTGCCAGTAGCAACACACTCAAATTCCCTTGCTTAGCATTCACCAGCCAATTATTCACACATCTCTATTAGTAATGTTAATGAATTACAGGTCATTGAAAAGCAGTGTCATCAGTTATTCACAACATCAAAGAGTCAAAGATCTCAATGGAGTATTGCGTACTGAAGTCAGAATAATTGCCTTAAATGCGACATATACATATAAATATCATTGCTGCCCAGAAGACTCAGATGTCACTCATTTGGTCTGTAAACCCTGCTAAATATTATCAATTAAAGAAGCTGCCCCAAACTGTACCACAATCAACAGTGTAGTTTAAAGGTAATTTCTCAAGTAAAATGTATACTATATATAATGTAGAACATGGACAATGCGTTGCATACCCCTCTGGCATTCAAAGAGTTAAGAACTACTGAAACAGCTGGCAAAATTGTTTTTGATCCCTGGACCCTTAGAGTGCCAGAGAGGTATCCGATGCATTGTGTTGCAATGCATTAGATACCTATCTGGCACTCAAAGGGTTAATCTATTTGTTGTGGACATCTTAACAGATATCTTAAACCCTTTTGCATGCAAATTTCCTTTTTAAAGGGGAATTATCACCCCTATACAAGTTTACCTAAATGTCATCCTCATCTAGCGATAAGCTTTAATCTGTGTTATTTGTGTGCTCTTGCAAAATTTACATTATTAAAAACTAGTGTAAAAGCCTGTGTACACGGGCCAAGGTCCGGGTAATGTTAACCCTTTGAGTGCCAGAGGGGTACGCAACGCATTGCTTTGCAATGCGTTGCATACCCCTTTGACACTCAAAGGGTTAAGCAGCTGCTACCTCACTGCTCCAAGCGATGCAGTCTTGCATTGCCTCACTTACGAGATGCAATCATGTGCAGTAGAGAGTGCCCGAACGCGCACAATCTCTACTGCGCATGATGGCTTCTGACAAACATCCTAGTGAATTATTATATAGGATTAGCCTGCTCCTTGCTTCCAGACAGACTACGGTTACAGCTCTGCACCGCAGCCTGTCAATCTTCTTCTGTTCCCTCCCCAACTATTGTCTCATTCCAACCTCCTCGATGATGGAGGATTTCTCCATGTAAGCTAGTTGGAATGCAAAAATAGCTGGGGAGGGAACAGAAAAAGATTGGCAGACTGTGGTGCAGGCTAATTTTTAATAATATAAATTTCACAAGAGCAGGCATTTAAAAAAACAAACAAACAAAAAAAAAAAGATTAAAGCTTATCGCTATAATCCCCCTTTAATCTTATTTATTTACAGATTAACCCCTTAACGACCGGCAAGTGCAAGCGCGGCTGGCACTTGAGGACACGGGGCTTTTTTTTTTTTTAGATCAGATTAAGGGCGCCCTCCCGAGCGACGTGCAGCCACGTGGGGAGCCCTGAATTCAATGACGTGCCAGGGCCGTCACTGGTCCTTAAGTGCCAGGCAGCTGTGATGGTCCTGGCATGGCATTGGACGTTAAAGGGTTAAAGATGTGTAACAGCTTTTGACAATTCACATTAATTACATTGTCATGTAAATCCTGTTAGTTCTTTTAAACTAAAATCTCCCCAAAATCCATGACCTGTATATTTAACTTTAGTATCGTCTCTTGGGGTTATGTTGTTTCTGTGTGCTTCAAGTGAGGTTAAAATAAAAATTAAATTGACTTTATTATATTGAGAGCTATTATGCATGCGACCGCCTTACATTCTGAGAAAATGTTTATTGTAGCTCCTGTTCTGGAGTTGGGAAGTCGGGCACAGTTCTCCCTCTAGAAAACTTATTCTCAGGGTTGACCCTCAAAACGCATCAACAGTTCATGTTTTCAGGATATCCCTTCTTGATTAGAGATGGTAATCAGTGGCTTAGTCATTGTAATTAATCTGAAGCTTTCACGTGGAAGCTCTATGGGTCTACAGCGTAACAAGGATCTGTAAATACATACACTGTCTCAATACAGTATGTAGGAATGTATCTCTTCAATGTTATGGTAGGATATATGCAAACAAAATATCGGCTTGGTCTTGCAGCTATAAACTTCATGAATCCAACCTCTCCTGCTATTCCACCTCCTCCAATCCAATGAGATATAACAAATAAATAGCTTAAGCTCTGACCTCGCCTTTAAGTGCACCAACCTTAAATCAGAAAGAAATATACAAATCCGGCAGAAATATATTCTCACTAGATATGGCCAAATATATCTTAAAATCTTCAAATATACAAAAATACACACCGCTTAGATATATAAAAATAAATTAATTCCACATATAAAAGATACATACATCTAAACTGGTCGGAAACTAGATATACAAGGTGATAGAAACACTATTCAGATTCCACATTTCAGGTAACTATGCCAGCCACCTAGGATTACAATCTATAAAACAATCAGTAAAACTATTTAAAGATTTAAAAGAAATGTGTGAACAATATCACTTACATATCTGTAGGTGTAAAATTCAGCACCACATATAATCTCCTGGCCAGGAAAAACAAACATCTCCACCAATGCAACGCATTTAATGCATTTATAATTTAAATGGCTGCTATTTTCAGACTCCCCATAGAGCTTTTCCACATTAACCCTTTGAGTGCCAGAGGGGCACAGAACGCATTGCTTTGCCATGTATTCCGTACCCCTCTGGCACTCAAAGGGTTAAGCTTGATAAAGCACTCTGTGTGTGAAACGCTTTGCATGGGAGGGATAGCCAGGAGACTAGAGTTGAGAATTCCTACCCTAGTATTTAAGACTCTAGTGGGTACAATAAGGCACCAATGAATGAAGCTGCTAGGTGGGAGAAAAATAATAAGAATTTAAAAAGACAGTGCCTTGTAGGACAAAACTGAAATAAGTACAGTAGCATATGTTAAGGGGAGAAAATAAAACAAGTTTATATTTTTTTAGACATCTCTTATTCAAATGCAAATATATGAAAAATAATTTTAAAGAAATCCTATAACCTAAAAATTAGGTTGGTGATTTTTAAACCTCTTTCAAAATCACAAAGTATGTTTTTAGGGGATAGGGTCTTCTATCATGCTTTTTGTGTTGCTATGGAAATAGGTAGATACTGTGATTTCAATTTCTTCTACTCTCTATATATGTAATTATATAGTGGGGTAGGCTTTGAGTCATCATGGGGAGGTAGAAAGGTCGAAAGAGGCAATAAGAAGAGAAAATCTACAGCATTTAGATGACCTGCATAAATTCAGACATGGGGAAAATACCAAAAACCGACTTACTTTAAGATTTGTGAGGCCATGTAGGCGTATCAGGGATAGACTCCCCAGTGCTGTATTTAGCAAGAACGTTTATCCATGTTGTTTCCTTGTATATAATGTTTGTCCCCAATGTATTTAATGTATTAATATTATTCTACAATTTACAAATGCAAAATGTTAAAGTAGAACTAATAAGGAATGCTAAGAGATTTAACCCCTTGGATGTCAGAGTCATCTCCAAATCACTGAAAAAAACAAAAACAAAATTGAGACTTCTGTAGCATCCAAGGGGTTAATAATGCAGTTCAGGATAAGGCCTTTGCCTTCTGTGCAATTAAAATTGTTATAATTTTTTACATGCTGTTTAACATATACAAATATATTTTGATTAGTCATCTGTCAACCCCTGTATATGCATTAATTAGAGATATTCAGTGGAGCAAAAGATACCCAAAGGGTACCCCTGTAAACAGAGAGAGTTTGCATATATTAATCTTGCATGCATGATTTATGGACACTACTCCATGCCTGAGAACAAGTCAGGAAAGAGGCATGTTATGCTGAGATAAGAATTCCCACTCTGCCGGTTCCCAGATTAGAACATACCAACACATGGTCAGAATCAACTTTCTACATTGATTTACAAGTGTATTAAAATTTAAGGACCAGGGCTATTTTACACATTAAAGACCACATCAAATTGCATGCTTTTTAACCCACTGTGTTTGTTAATCCATTGAGGATTAGAGGAGTGCATCCCGGTTGCTAGTCAACCTTCTCCAAGTCCAGTACACACAGGGGAGGGCTGGCCTGGGGGGCAGGGGGGCAATTGCCCCCTGGGCTGGCCATGTGTCTGGGCTGGTGGGCCAGTGCCTCACTCAATCTCCCACTTGCTGCTGTAAATTGTGCTACACTAGGGATAGCACAGAACATATGAAATGAATCTATATGCAAGTGGTACCGCAGAGCTACAATCCAAACATAGCTGTACTAGTGGCATAATCCATTTCCCTTGCAAGCTCTATGGCATCACTATTCTATCTTTACTTAACCCTTTGAGTCCCAGAGGGGTACACAACGCATTGAAAAAGCAATGTGTTGTGTACCCCTCTGGCACTCGCAGAGTTAAATTGTAAGCACTGTAGTATCACTAATGTAGCCCCATGTCAACAGTAAGCTCTGTGGTATCACTTGCTTTAATTCACAGCATTAAGGACAATTTTAAAATTAAGGAAACAGGTGTGGGCTGGGACAATAGGCTTGTACGATAGTAGAAATGGGCCACTTAATTGTATTTTCCCCCTGGGCCGTATGTTGCCAGCCCTCCCCTGAGTACACAGCATCTACCTTCCTTCCTGAAACAAAATCATACACATATTTAGAAAACTAAAATAACAAACAGAGAGAAGAAGAGAGAACCATCTACAGGCATCTCTTGGGTGTTTCCAGCTGTGCAGCAATTCATCTGGTTCCCACCAGTCAGGGCATCTCTGGCATGTCAGGGCCTCGAGCTTGTAAGGCTTTGACACCAGTGGTGAAAGAGATATTTGTTCTCCAAGAACTTGTTGTTGCACTTCTGGAGGAGAGTTTGGGGTTGGACTGAGTAGCCACAAACCAAAGGTTTCTGTCTCTTGAGAGTGTGCTGGAGCATGACCAGATGCTGGCAGTAGAGATGCCTGGCATAATTGTTCCACATATCTAAGTCATTGCAGGCTTTCGTTCGGCGGAACCATATTCATTTAAAAGCCTGTGACTTGCACAATGGAGGTTAACATTAATTTACCAGAGCTGTGGTAAAATCTGGCCCACATTGCAAACTGGAGTATCACTCCCTCCTCCACCAGGAGTTTGTTGTCTTCAGATAGTGGCGATGAGATTGGGATGAAGAAGATGCAATTTTATTCTCTAAGGCCAGCCAAACATGAGGATAGCAGGGGACACCCTAGTTGTAGCTTGAGGGGGACACTCTAGTTCTAGCTTGAGAGGTAGTGAGGTAGGCAAATAAAAAATCTTACAAATGAGAGTCTGCAGCGCCAGAGTCAGACTTCTCAGATAAGGGAAAGTGTTCGGACAGCCCGTTAGAAGCAGGGTGGTATGGGGGTGTTGTGACACCTGACCAGTAAACTGCATACCATTGTCCAAGACAATGACATTAGGAAGGCCAAAAGTTTTCTTCAGTGCACTTATGGTAGCATTCATGGTTGTGACCTGCATGAGTAATACTTCTGGCCATTTAGAATGGGCATCCATCATGACAAGGTACATCTTGCCTCTAAGAGAGACTTCAAAATGTATGTGAACTCTTTCATAAGGAACAGTGGGCCAAGCCCATGGCTTGATTGGAAGGGCAAGGGGTAATGGCTGGACTGAGAACAGTAAGAACACCTGGCTATATCCATGTAGAAGGTAGGCCACCAAACTGAAGCTCTAACCATTTGCTTCATGCAAACTATTCCTGGATGACCTTCATGTAACAACAACAATGTGTTATGTTGTATCACAGTGGAAATAATGGCTCAGTTTCCCCAAAAAGACACAACTATCACAGCTAGTGTGCTCCAGTTTATGGGGGGAGATATGGAAGGTATGCAGGTGACACCACCTGGGGCCATCTTGTTTGAGTAAAGGTGTAGACCTGTGACAGTATTGGGTCTGATTGCACCACAGCTGCTATCAATGTAGAAGTACATAGTTATGTAAAACAAACGTTCTGGTTTTCTTTGGTAACTATGTCTTGAAACAGACAAGCGTCAGTCAAAGGCACAGTGGCATGTAGAGGTAGACCCAACATTGTATCTGCTTATCATGTATCATGCTTATCATTTGGGATGAGTGAAAATTTTCACATCAAACTGAAATCAGTGAAAAATTTCCTGCGAAAATCCTGTTTTCCTGCTTTTTTTGCCTAGCTCATTGCAATGAACTCAATGGGAAGGAACAAAAGTTTTTTCTAGTTTTCTAAAGCCATATACAAGGATGTCAGGCTCTCGCAGCATGCCAGTCTGGTTTTTGAGCTAGAGAAGATAGGCAGATAAAGGGGAACTGAAGCTTAGTTTAGGGAGTCATTTAGGTAGGACATTTGTTCAGGTTGTACTTTAATTTTTTTTAATCACTTGACATCATCATGAATATGTGCCAGTGCCACATAAGCAGGAAGTAAGTGTTGTGGGCAAAGGACAAAGGTACTCTGCAAGCTAACACATTTTTTGCAAGGCATATGTTGCTGTAGGACTTACAGTTTTGACTTCCAGCTGCCTATTTCTCCACCACAGCCCTCAGAAGTAATATTATGCTGGAAATGTTGTATCATATTAAACATAGGAGAAAAAATGTGTTGAAATAGGAGAAAATGTATTGGAATAGGAGAAAAATGTGTTGGAATAGGTGAAAAATTTGCTGGAATATTTGAAAAGGAGAGAAATTTTCCATTGGAGAAAAGGAGAAAACTTTATTGAAAAAAGAAAAATCGTCCATTTTTGCGAAAATTTTTCTCACTTTTCTCCCACCTCTACTTGTGGTGTGGCCTATTTTCAATAGTCAACTTGTGGTGTGGTCTATTTTTCAAGTACAAAGCATACTGTTGCAATAAAAATGCCTTTGTCTGGACTGAAAATGGAGAGCAGAGGTTTGTAATTAATGTACAATTGCGGCCATAGAGGCATTGGGTACATTTTGTGAAGTGCCCAAATAATGGCTAATGCCTCCTTATAAATTTGGGAATAAGTTCTCTCAGCTGTAGTAAGTAAAGGGGAGGCAAAAGCTACTGACTGCTGTAAACTTTCCAGCATGATATGTGATAAAACTGCACCTAGGCTATATGGTAAAGCATCACACAATAAAGTGAGTGGTTTCTGAAACCCATAGTCACTAGGACCTCGGATTGAAGAATTCATTATTTTGTCTGTTGATAAGCAGATTGACATACCGAAGTCCATTTCCATGATGTTTTCACTTCCAGTAGCTGATGCAGGGGATGCCAGAGGTGAGCCAAATTCTGTAAAAATCATTGATAATAATTGAAGATGCCTAAGCATGAGAAGGGTTGAGGGAGATCTGAAGGTAAAGGAGGCTTAGACTAGCACCTGGACCTTGCTTGAATGGTATGCAACCCAGTTTGTTCTTTCACATGCCCACAGAATGCCAGTTTGGTATGAAAAAATCGCACTTATCTAAATTTGCTCTGAGCCCATGGTATTTTAATCTTTGCAGGATCATCCCCACATTTGCCTGTTTTCTTCTTCCTCTTTATTCATGATAAGCATGTCATCCAAAAAAACATTTAGTGTGGGGATACCAGCCAAAATTGTGTCCATAGTTCTCTGTCAGATGGCAGATGCAGCGGCTACATCAAAGACCATTCGATTGTACTGGTATAATCCCTAATGGGTATTGCTTGTGAGAAACTGGTGACTATCCAGGTGTACTGCTAGTTGCAGATATGCTTGCATGAGGTCAATTTTGGAGAATGTGACTCCACCAGTGAAACAGGCAAACAATTCTACAAGTTGGGGTAGTGGATACCAGTTCACATTGAGCTGGTTGTTCAGTGCGTGTTTGAAGTCTCCACAAAGCCTGATTTCTCTGGTCTTTTTCCCCATTGGCTCAATTGGTGAAGACCACTCACTGGTGGAGACTGGTAACATGATGCCTTCAATTTCCAAGCACTTCAGTTCATTTTCAGCTTCTGTACTTAATTTACTTTTACTAGTGTCGGGGGAAACATTTCTTGAAACCTTTCTTTCAAGTCGTTGATCCACCCCTCTCTTTGCTGAGAGGCCAGGGTATCTAAGTGGCAGATTTTCTTTTTCAGTTCTGGTATTCTGAGATCCCTGATCCAGATGTGACCAAACAGTGGAGAACCTCCTTCCTTTACCACATATAATGACAATTGTTTAGATGTGCAATTATATGTTACTTGCACTTTTGAACAACCTACTGGCTTGATTAGGGGCCACTATAGGATCGTAAGTGTATCATAGTAGGATCAAGCCATAAATGTAAATTGGTTTTTTGAAGTGTCCTACTAATGAACTCTCAAATGAGCCAACCAATCATCCTCTTCAAGTGGATCATCTGGTTCTGGGGAGGGGGATATATCCACGAAGTGTGTCATAAAATGCCAGGCCCCCTCATAACCCCTCTCCTCGACCGAGTAACCCTACAGACCTTACTTAAATATCCTTATTTTGAACAGTTTAAACAGATGTCATCTTTGAAACAGCAGTCATTTGAATCATGTGCTGTAGAGCTACATCTGAAACATCTGCAGGAAGGGGCAAGAACCTGGGTTGGTGAAGGACTTGAGGAAGTTTTCTGAGATACCATCGCCTGGTCCCCTATCCCACTGGTGACATTTTGGTTGTGTTCATCTAACTGGTATGAGTCCCGGTCTGCCATGTCCATTGCCAGAGCAATCTCAATCAGTGATTATCAGTGAGTTGTTTCTCTGAGAACAACTGCTTTTGGATTGCTTTGCTTGTGAGACCTCACACAAATTGGTCCCGTAACACTTGGGGCAAATAACTTTCAAAGTTAGTTATGATAGCTAATCTTCTTAGCTTGACTATATAAGCTTGAAGGGACTCTCCTTGCTGCTGTTTACATGAATAGAAGTGAAACTGCTCCATTATTTTCAGAGGTTTAATATTGCCAGCCTCCATAAACTGCTCAAGCCTCTCTACATATGAATCCCATGATTCTACCTCCTCACTGCATTCTTATAAAGTTCATATGAGGGACATAGTACTGTATCAGTTTCATTCCTCTCAAAGTAATTCTGAAATGGGAAATGTGAGCCACTATCCTCTACTACCATGCAACAGGGTCTGTCTGTGGAATCACAATGATAATCAAGACTAGATCCTCTTCTGCTTTCTCTTTTTGAGTATATTTATGAGTTAATGAGGCACCAGGTGCAGGAGGTAGGGTTTCCCCAAGATAAATGGTAATGATCTCCAATCCCAGGGGCACAAGAAGGTGTCAACAGACAACTATATAAAAGCCAACCAATAAAGGTTAAAGAAAAGGAAAAAGTCCAATACCTCATTGCCACTTTTATGTCCCTGAGTGGCACAAACTGAGACTGAGGCCAAGCAATTGTTTGAGGAGGTCTTTCTCATTTATTGGCTAGCTATTTAGGTTGCCGGCAGAAGTGGAAGGTGTATGGAGGGGACTGGAGTTTACCGCTCCAGGCCATAGTGTCCAGACTTTGGTTGGCCTTGTCTCAGGGAGCTTCAGGTTCATGGGAAATTTATTGGCATTGGCGAAAAGCAAAAATTATGTGTATTTCTTATGGGAGGGAATTTTTGTGGGAAATGTGGAAAATTGCTAATTTTCAGTTAAAATTACCATATAATGTTTTGCCCTTTCACCTACCCTACTGACAACTCCATACAGTTGCCACTGTAATCTGACAGATCACAAAGGAGTAATTTAGAATCAATCTTTTTATTGTTTTTTGCAGGACATCAAATCACTCAAAGGCAAAATGAACCCCTTAATGACCAGGGGGTGTGCTACTCATTGATTCCTAAGCCATGGCTGTCCCCCTCACCCTCAGTGAGTTTAGAAAATATTTTTCATGCAGAGTGGAAGTGACATAAGAAGGGGTAATTATGAATCTGCCAGATGAGCTCCTCTGGAGTTAGTCTTCAACTCTAGCTACTGCACTTTGAACACATGATCATTTGAATATATATATGCACACACACTCCACCGTCGATAAGGCTTAAAGGAGCAGTAAACTTTTTTTTATGACAGCCTATATGTTTTAGAAAGTGAATTACAGTGTGATTACATCCTAAACTCAAAGTATGACTCAGTACTTTCTAAAACACATTACATGAACAGTCAGTGACTCACCTTTCCCAAAAAATATAACAGAATAATTCCTTGGTATCTGACCACTAGAGAGCAAAAAACACAAGAGTTTAAATTGTAATAACTTTGAAAATATGCATAACTCAGCAGTGGGAGTACCCATGGTTTACTCAACAGGAAACAACCTTTAATATATATTTGATAAAAAAAAGTCTACTTCTCTTTTTAATGCCAGCAAAGTTTCCAGTGCCTCCCCAGTTTCTTCTGTAACTTGTTAGTATGTCACATTAAACAAGGCAGCGGAGAGGAATACCATTAAATGCCCATGCTCTTCCCATAGCCCTCCCTATGGAATTAGTTCATTTAACACTCTGAGTGCCAGAGTGGTATGGAACGCATTGCTTTGCAATGTGTTCTGTACCCCTCTGGCACTCAAAGAGTTAAGAGTAGAATTTTCCATGTATGCAGTTTAGTAAATTGACATTAGGCAAGTGTAGGCATTAGGCAAGTGTAGGGCTACCTGATTCACTGTGGAACTATGTTCATACATATTCCTTAGAGTGGGGATGGGCAATGTGAGACCAACAGCTGCCAGGGGATGATGGGAGTTGTAGTCCGACAATAGCTGGAACAATGCCTGCCCTTGCCCTACAGTGTGCTTCACAGAGCCTAAGTGGAATTGAGGCAAATGAATAAAAGGAGACTTCTCTAATAAGCAGGAGTCTGCCACACAAGGAGGCACAATATTAAACTGAGATTTCTCAGGCATTGCCGGATTTTATTCAGTAATTGACCAAAACAGATTCATGCCAAATGTATGAAAAATGGGGGAAAGTTTTTTTTTCTTTTGCATTTCATGCTAATACCCCTGGACAGAAAGAAAAATAGTCAACGTGTTATGGCACACTTTGAGTAAATTTGATATGCGGCCACCTGTCAAGTAGTGAGTGTAGTTACAAATAGCAGCGGCTCCTGAGCGTTATGGGTATAAAAATCGTATTAGGGATGAAAAGCAGGACTTTCACTACCAGAACATAGCTGGATTTATAATTAGGGGAGGGGGTCACAGAGTGAAATATTAACCCTTTTGAGTGCCACAGTGGTGTGGAATGCATTTCAGAGCCAAGCAATGCTTCCTTTTCTGGCACCTAAGGGGGTTATAGGGATGCAGCCATTAAAAATGTTAAAGGGACAGTGTCATCTAAAGTCAAAAGGGTTCTAACCCTTATAAATCCTTTTTAGTGCAGAGGCACTGCCACTCCAGTGCAATATGTTGGTTACATACCTGTCACTCATAAGGTTATATATCATGTACTGTCTATTTGTTAAAAAATCACTGCGGGACACTAGTCCTAAAATCCGTGATATATATGCATTGCCTATGGATATACAGGCAACTATACATGATCAGACGACCTCTGAATCTTTATGTAAGCTCTTAACCCTTTGAATGCCAGAGGGGTGCACAAAGCATTGCTGTGCAGTGTATTGCACCCTCCTTTGGCACTAAAAGGGTTAATTGATGATTAAATCAGTGTATGTTGAAGTTCAGGTAAACTGAAAAATAGGAGATGAAGGTATCTGTAAGGGTTTCATCTCTGGGTAATTCGCTGCATTAAAGGGATAGTAATACTTAAAATGTAAAAAAAAATATGTTGTAGGGTTTATCCCCCAGAGTAAAACAAGACTACTCCCACTGCTGAAAGGTGTTTCATTCAAAAGTTATTCATTTTCAAAGTTGAATTTTTTAGGTGCAATATCACAGTGGCCTGAAATTGTACAGTGGCGCTGTTGCTACACGATCCTATGGACAGCTCTGGTCCCGGGACCATAAATCTCCATAGGATGGTGTAGCAACAGCGCCACTGTACAATTTCAGGCCACTGTGATATTGCACCTAAAAAATTCAACTTTGAAAATTAATAACTTTTGAATGAAACACCTTTCAGCAGTGGGAGTGCCCTTGTTTTACTCAGGGGGACAAACCCTACAACATATTTTTTTTTACATTTTAAGTATTACTATCCCTTTAAGTTTTAACATATCTTTAGCAAGCTCGATAATCAAATCTGGCTTATTGGCCACTTATGGCTCCCTGCACATTCATGGGAATGTCATATTTCTGGCAGGAATATGGTTTGCAAATGTTGGCTACAAGTACAAGACTTAAAGGACTCTATCATCTCCTAATAATAACCTTAGCTAATGGCCATTATAAATGCTACCCATGGTCTTTGGTGCAATAATGGGGGTGATGTACAAATCCACCAGAGCAGGTAATTTTCTCTTTTTAGCTGTACTTAGGTATCTGTGGACACACCAATGAACACATCTCCACAAGCATTAAGACTATAATGTGAGCGAGTTTGAATGGTGCCCTATAGCATGTGCAATAAAAGGAAGAGCTGTATGCCGAATTCCTCTGCACCTTGTAATTAAAATTCATTAAACAAGGCACAGATGATGGAATGTCTTGTAATGCTCATACATTGCCTCACTACTTCCCCTTAGTGCAAGAGGCGTAAACTTCACTATTTCAGGAATCAATAGCTTAGTACACAGATGTTAGACAGACAGCACACCAAATTGATTTCTGTGTTTTAGAATAGAATCCCATTGTACATTTCACCTGATCAGTCCTGTATGCGATGTCCTCAGGGGTGGATCTTGCTTGTAGGACTCCTAGACCACAAACTTCACCTAGTAGAATTTCCTTTCACTGAAAAAGGTTTTTTTTTTTTTTTAAATAAAAATTCAAGAGCATAATTGGTAGGGGTCATAAGGCTTTTCTGTAAAGTAAGTCTGTGGTTCAGTGTTAGTTTTCCTTTAAATGGATTTGAACTCTTTACATTTTTATAATATCCTGTATTATGACACAGAGATTGAGGATAGGGTAAAATGTGATACTTATAATATTTTTCAGTGTTTAACCCTTTGAGTGCCAGAGAGGTAGCAAAGCTTTACTTCCCCTTCAGGCACTCAAAGGGTTAAAGACACGCTAAAGAAAAAAAAATGAAATTGGTTGATATATTTACAGCTATGAGATGTAAAAATGAATTGTTCTTCTGTTACATCCCTAAAATATAATCCTAAACTTGCTTCCTTTTAACGCATGTGCAAATCCTCCAGTTCAGAGAACATTTATTTAATGTTGTATTTGAGGTTTGTATTGAGAGGTAAGAGTTGCAGTCAGTTGATTAATTGTAATTAGTGGCCACTGCTCTTGTATTGTTGTCATTCCAGCCCATTCACAGATAATCCTGGACAATTAATTAGAGCCTTCAAAAAGCAGAAATGGCTGCTCCGTCAGTGCATATGTAAGACTAGATTTTAAGCCTTAGGAAACAAACAGATAAGGTAAGAGTTGCAGTCAGTTGATTAATTGTGATTAGTAGCCACTGCTCTTGTATTGTTCTTATTTCAGCCCATTCACAGATAATCCTGGACAATTAATTGGAGCCTGGAAAAAGCAGAAATGCCTGCTCCCTCAGAGCATATGTAAGACTAGATTTTAAACCTTAGGAAACAAACATATAATTTTTACAGATACTAGCTTGAAATGCATGGTATTTAAGGATATATAACCCCATGTGATTTTAGGTGTTAGTGTCCCTTTAATCAAGTAGTAGGTAAGCTTTGGCTATCCAGCTGTTGCAGACTACGACTTACAGCTTACCTAACCAGTCAGAAGCTGGCTGAGGATGACATGCGATGTAGTTCTCAACATGTGGAGAGACAAAGGATCAACATTATTGATGTAATCCGTTCACGATGCACAGGGCCATATTAACAAGGGGGTGATGGATCTGCAGGTCTCGGTCCAGTGAAAACAACAGGCCTATCTCATTAGTACTGAGTGAGCCACAGCGGGCCTCTATCTGACCCACAAGCAGAGCATTTATAGCCTGATTAACTGAAATGTTCAACCAAAAAATTATATCTAAACAAGCCCTGTGAGTGCTGTAGTTTAGCATCTTCGGTGTTGTAACTATTTAACCTTTAATGGCCACCCAACCCCGGGCCCGCGCTGCCATCCCAGAATTCCATGATCTGTCAACACTATCATAGGACCTTAATGTGTGGACCAGCATGATGGTCCTTGTAACAGACCCCTAGGCCGTTACATGGAGGTCTTGTCAGGCCTCACAAAGAACCCCACTCGAGTTTTCACAGAGAAAGTAGTTCGGCCGCTGATTGGCCATCACTCTGGGTGACGTATTTAAAAGTCCTCCATTGACTTTGTATGGGAGAAAGTAGGCAACCTTCTGATTAGCCTCCTACAGTAATGAACAGAGTAGGCGGCTGTTACGGTTTTCTGACACTCAGACCAGGATATGAAGTAAAAACACAGTTTTATTGAAAATAAAACAATGCCCCTAGAGGCCAGTACAGAAATAGCAATAAAGGTAATAATGACAAGGTGAATGCACACAATGATAGTGATAGGTGCTATGAATGGATAGGGAGTATTCCCCCAAAAGGGTTAACAATGAACTGGGTGAGATATAACAAGATTGGCCAACGCCCGGGATAAATAGCAGTCTCTGGAACACAGTCTCTCAATAGCTGGATAGAGAAGTAACTGCACTGAATACACTCTCAAGTTGGTATAGTAGCGCAACAAAGTCCAAAGCTGAGCCGGTACCACCACCGTGGGCTACAGAGGAATGCTATTGCCATGCTGTAGTGATCAGAACCAAAATCGCACTTAACTGGAAAAGTAGTAACCCTGCGTGTGCCACTTGGATTGTGCCTTGACACCCCTTGGGTGCTGTACTGATGGTGACTGCCCAAGCTGGAGTAGAGCCGGCGCCCTCTGGAGTGCAATGGGAATGTACCTTCAGCGTCTGTGGGCCTGAGCCCGAATATGAGCACGGAACAGACAAGGTTCTGATGGTGAATGAGAGACACACAGAAGCACTCAGAGGAAAGGCTCAAGTCAGAAAACGTATGCTTGGCAAGATATATCGGAGGCACTAGACCGGAGACTACAGGCACTGCAAGGGTTAAGTGGTTCTGCACAGGAGCGAGTACCTTGGCAACCAGCAATAGGCAAAGCAACCTCAGGCTACAGCTACTGACAAGTGAGAGGAACAGTGAGTCGCTTAAACAGTTCAGAATGTCCCCGAGGCGACCGGAATGATGCAGGAACACTGGAACAGCAGGCAGAACCGGAACGGTAACTGGAACAGCAGACAGGCCGGAATAGCAACCGGAACAGCAGGCAGAACCGGAACGGTAACTGGGACAGCAGACAGGCCGGAATAGCAACCGGAACAGCAGGCAGAACCGGAACAGTAACTGGAACAGCAGACAGGCCGGAATAGCAACCGGAACAGCAGGCAGGACCGGAACAGTACTGGAACAGCAGACAGGCCGAAATGAATCACAGAGCAGGGTCATCAGCCAGAACCGGGTCAAGTCACGGAGCACGGTCGTCATCCAGAGCCAGGTCAATTCACGGAGCAGGGTCGTCAGCCAGAACCGGGTCAAATCACGGAGCAGGTTCGTCAGCCAGAACCGGGTCAAATCACGGAGCAGGAGAAGAGTCAGACTCGCCGGGTCGGTACACAGGAGGCACAGGAATATGGCAACAAGGCACAGCAACAGGAACACCACGAAAGGGCAACTGACAAGTGCCCAAGCTCCAGCATATAACGGCACATCCTGGGCGGGCCAATCAGTCTCCACCAATGCACAGGCAAATCATGTCAGATTGACAGAAAGACACGGGGACCGTGATAGTGGCTTCCTGATTGATCGCCTACTCTCCCATGTTGAAAAGTAATTATGTTAGACCCGGGTAATTCCATCTCCTAGGGTCCTGATTGGTTGTTTGTCGCTTGCCACTCCAGTTCCTATTGGCTAGGAATTGGAGTGGCAAGACTGAATTAGGGAAAGTGCCTTTTCTGTGTACAGTCCCTTGGTTGCCATTGTCCCTATGTTTATGTACCTATTGGCCACTTTGTGTATTTTAACCCCTCCACCAACAGTCCATTGAACCCAGTGGTTGCAGCCCCATTGTGTATTGTGTTACTATTGTTGAATGTTTCCCAAAAACTGTATAAAAGGAGCTAACTTTTACAATAAAGGTTAGTAGTCATTTTGGACTGAGAACTGTGTCCTGTGTCTTCATTCCTGGATGGTTTAAACGGTCCCCAGCATTCCACTTACCAGCTTTCCAGTGTTCCAGGTTTCTGCATTCCAGCCAGCTACCATGATCCAGCCTTTTGTGGTCCAGCTACCAGCCTGCTTCATCCAGCTACCCATATGGTAGCTGACATCAGAAAATCTGAATTCCAGAGTTCCAGCTAGCTATCCAGCTTCATCGACCAGGCTACCCACTTGTAGCCACATCCAGGAGGGAGAAGCCCAGCATGAAGGCCCAGGACAGTACTGTGAACAGGGTTTCTGTTACAGTCCTGGCACATCACCAGACGTTAAGGTGTTAACTTGGCCCTGACGTACTGGAAACATTTCTTCTATATGAATAAGGATGTCTCAGCCCCCTTCTGTGACATAGTTTTGTTTTTTCTCTTGAGTGGTCAAGGTGGGTCACTGACACTTCCAGCAACATTAAATAAATAACCTCAGAAGTGATGCTGAGTGATACGCAAGCAGTATGCAGGAAACTTGATGACGTATCCATAACGGTAGCTGGCTCCATGGGGTTCACATTATTCACCACGAATCTTCAGTATGTCCTGGAGGTTTATGAGTAATAAACACAGCAGCTGTTCAGTAAAAGGACCACTGTCACATAACAATAAAACATTTTTTTTTCAAACTGATTTTCCTTTAATTGGGAAATAAAGCAGAAAAATGCAGTACATTATGTGGTAGCTGATAAAATTAAATTCCACAAACATTTGTAAATATATACAGGTATGCAAACAAAAATATGAAACACAAATATCGCAGTGTTGGATGTTTTTTCTGTCTACAAAGCTGGCATTTGTAAGCGCTCTGAAATTTGCACGAAGGTAGCAAATATTTTAATAAGCAGTTAAAGGGTTAGTAAACCTTTTCTTTGACTATACATATTCTGCAAGTTTATAATATATAAAGTTAAATTGTCTACACTTATTTTTTTCAGTTTCACCTTTTCGCAGAAAACAAAGAAACAGTTTTAAAAAACAGTGCTGCAAGGATTATATTATATATTGTATCACTGTCCTGATTTGATGGTTGATTGACTATCCAGGCTAGATAGATATCTAATGCATTGTGGAGCAATGCATTTGAGATCTCTTTAGTAAAACCAAGGGGTTAAAGCTTTTTTTCGCTCTTGCTTGTTATAGGCCAAAGGTATTTTCTGTGCCAGGAAACAGTGGATCGGACTGTGGGTGGGGTCATGTGAGGAGTGGGGGTGTGACCATGGGTGGAGCTTAAAGGTGCCTAGAGTGCCTTGCTTAGGGGTGCCTGGGATGTAAATCCGGGCCTGTATGCACTTGCAGGATTTTTAACGTAGGGTGACCAGATGTTGCTATTTCAGGGGACATTCCTCTGATTAAGACATCTTTCCCTGGAGAAGATCTGTCCCTGGAAATGTACTAAAAGTTGGTTGCTCCAACCCTGGAAAAATCCCTTTTTTTTGGTTGAAAATATGTAGTGTATTATGGTAATAACTGGCAAGCTACATTTGCGATTAATGTTACTGCCTCTGACAGGCTGCTGGGCTGGTCTAGGCTACGAATACACAAGCGTGTACTTTTTTTCACTCAGAGAGTGACATTAGTTCTATATATTACAGGCTTTGTGGTTCAGTTTACATGTTGATTGCAAGCACTGTGGCCCGATCTATGTCTGCACTGTAAACTATGTGTTCCAGTTCTATAGATTGTTTTGCTTTGTAGCTTTATAGAAGGTTAGTGAGTAGTAGTCCTTGGTGATGTTTTTTTTTTTGTTTGTTTCGCAGTTCTATAGACTGCAAGCTCTGGAGGTAAATTGCACTGCAAATATTACAGTTAATGAAACCTTCACAATACACAATTTTTTTTTCTATTTGAAGACAATTTCAGAAACAGGATGTATTTAACCCAAATGGTAGTTATCTATCCTAAGCATGGTTCTCGAACATGCTTAGCATAGATAACTAGCATTCAAGGGGTTAAGTTATGTATATGTGTATATGAACCATTATTTTTATGCCCCATTTATGTGATGACATTGGTTTACCCCAGATTTAGTTGAGTTTCCATTTGAACATAGGGCCCAAAGAGTTAACAAGCAGTTTACTGTAATCTCACTTTTAGAACTTTTTTTATGACAAATACCCCTTGATCCTTGCAGAGAAACACATTTCATTTCTCCAGTTATGATGTTAACATAAAACAGAATGAAGGGGAAGGTGTGAGGTTTATAAGAGTGGTTTGGATAAGCAATGACAGGGGAGCCACAACACTAACCACTGAATATACACAAAACTTTTCATCTTTCAGTTGTGAATTTACCAGGGAACTGTTTGAATAAAAGAATGGGCTAACCCATTAAAATATACCCATAGCCTTTGCTAGAAACTCTTATCTGAAAATATGAAAATCTAGTCCATCTGGCACATTGATACAGCCTGCAGCAACATAATGTAAGAGGCAACTGTCAAATAATAACATTAGATCAGTTCACTTTTCAAATGAACGAAATCAGCTCTACATGAGTATGTTTTTATATATGCGTGATGGATATATTATAAAGGTGTATGAGCAAAAAAAAAACCCAAAAACAAACAAAAAACAAACCCGCCAAGGGTTGCCTGGATGATGTGTTACATATTTAAGTCTTTAACCCCTTGAACGCCAGAGAGGTCTGCAATACAATGCAAAGACCTTTCTACGATTCAAGGGGTTGAGGATCAGGGGGGATGTGAAAGGTAATCAGTTCCCACCTCATCTCCACAAGGTATGAAGTTTCTTCTGCAGTTTAACAAGCATCCAGAACTGCAGGACAACTATCCTACTTTCTCGTACCATCCCCTCCTTTTTCTTACTATTGTCTCCTTTTTCTTACTATCCCATCCCTTTTCTTACTATCCTCTACTTTTTCTTACTATCCCCTCCTTTTTCTTACCATCCCCTCCTTTCTCTTACTATGCCCTCCTATAGTTTATTATTCGCTCCTTTCTCTTACTATCTTCTCCTTTTTCTTACTATCCCCTCCTTTTTCTTACTATCTTCTCCTTTTTCTTACTATCCTCTCCTTTCTCTTAATAACACCTCCATTCTCTTACTATCATCTCCTTTCTCTTACTACTTTCTTGTTTCTCTTACCATCACCTCCTTTCTCTTACTATCCTCTCTTTTCTCTTACTATCCTCTCTTTTCTCTTACTATCCTCTCTTTTCTCTTACTATCCCCTCCTATGTCTTCCACCAACTATATCTTTCCCATTCTCACTTTCCAACTCACCCCTCCTGCTGTGCTAAGTCTCTCCCCTTTACTTTCTCCCATTTCCAACTCATTGAATGAAACCTATATAATATTCAATGGCTTAACCCTTTGAGTCCAGAAAGATATCCAATGCATTTCTCTGCAATGCATTAGATATCTCTGGATTCAAAGTGTGAACTGAATAATAATACTTAATATGTTAAAAGACATATATTGCTGGGGGGGTGTTTTATTAAAAAAATATTGCAGCTCAAACTTGAATGTGCAATATCTCAATGTCCTGAACTTTTATGGTAGAGCTGTTGCTACACCATTCTATAGAGGATACAGCCAGCCATGACAGTTACTCACAGAGTGCATAAGCCTAATTAACTCTTTAAGGACCAGCAGGGTTCTCAGTGCTTTGCAAACAACATATTGCATGCTCTTCTGGTCTTTAAAGGATTAACCCTTTGAGTGCCAGAGGGGTACGGAACGCATTGCTTTGCAATGCGTTCCGTACCCCTCTGACACTCAAAGGGTTAATATTACCATGTGCGGGGAACAGAATTTGTGCCCTGTGGTCCTGTTGGAACTATCATGTCTGCCTCCATTGACATATCATTCAGGACTGATGTTATCTCTGTAGCCAAGGACCCAGGGAAAATTCATATGGATCATTACAATGTTCTTCTAACTATAGTAAGGTAAGCAGTGGGGATATTATTAGTATGTTTAAGTTCTCCTTTGATCTGATAACCAATAGGGACCCTTACAATCGTATTCAGGTCTATTGCTGCCTATTGTTTGTTGTGAGTAGTTTGCAGCCAGACACAAGTGCAGCAGACAGACAGAAGTGTGTAGTTTCAAAAACTGCAGTACTTAAGTCAAGCTTGAGGTAAGCTCAGGCTATTACTATTACTTCACTCTTACTTCTCTCTTCTTTTCTATTGTAGACAAAAAACTTAAAAAAAAAAAAAAAAATAAAAATAAAAAAATCTTACTATCATTCATTAATACTGCTTATGTTGTAGTACTTGGAATTGTGTTGCATTTAGTATTTAGTTTGAATTGTGTGTTTATTTACTTTGGTTAATTTGGATCATTAGTGCTTAAGTTTGTATTTGGCTTGTTTTGGTTTCTGCATAGTGTGCATAGGTGTCTATTTGGGTGTAGCTGGTAACTGGTTTCATTAGATTAGCATAAGCAGGGATAAAAGACGCATCTCAAATATTGTCAAGGCTGCAACAAAGGAGACTGAAGTTGATCTGATCATTCATCTCGGTACAAACGATTTGTCCCAGAAAAGTGTTGAAGAGGTGAAAATGGAATTTCAAAGTCTCAGCCTGGAGCTGAGCAGAATGACAGACTCTATCACTTTTTCAGAGATTTTGCCAGTCCGCTCTGAAAATAGTAAGAGACTTCGTATCCTGGAGTTCAATGGTTGGCTAAGACAGTGGTGTAAAGAAGAAGGTTTTGGATTTGTCAGTCACAGTGTTAGAAGGTGGAGTTGTAAAGAAATGTTCAAGAGAGATGGTCTGCACCCGTCACACAGAGGAACTGAGGTACTTGGAGAAGAGTTCAGGTGTTTCTTGGAGAGGCATTTAAACTAGATGGAGGGGGCAGGAATTTCATTGAGAAGATTGATTTCTGTCCCCGAACAGTTTTGGTGAACCAGGGTTCTGAGTTTGTTAGTGTGATAGATACAGATGTTGGTGCACAGGAAGTTGCTGGTGCTTTACATACAGATGTTGGTGAGGTAGATGATGGTGCGGTAGATAGAGTTGTTGTTGGTGATAAATGTAATGTTCTTCGTGTAATGTGTACTAATGCTCGCAGCTTAGGCAACAAGCTCAGCGAGCTAATATCAATAGTTTGTAGAGATGACTTGGACTTGATTGTAATAACAGAGACATGGTTCAGGGACTGTAATGACTGGGAAATAGCCATTCCGGGATACACGTTGTATAGGAAAGATAGGGCTGAGAGAAGAGGGGGTGGGGTAGCCATTTATGTTAAAGATAGCATAAAATCCACAGCGATCCAGAATTCATGTAAAGAGTTGGAGACTCTCTGGATCTGTCTGCAGAATAAAAAGGGATCAGTTACAAGAATAGGTGCAGTCTACAGGCCTCCGGGGCAATCTGAAGAGCAAGACAACATGCTAGTGGACGAGATTACCCAAATGGCAGTAAAGGGAGATATAGTAGTTATGGGAGACTTCAACATGCCTGATGTTGATTGGAATATCCCTTGTGCGTCCACATGTAGAAGTAGGAGCATCGTAGAAGCCCTGACGGGGATGTCCCTAAAACAGCTGGTGAAGGCGCCAACTAGAGGGGACAATATCCTAGACTTAGTATTCACAAATGAAGACCTGGTATCTGAGGTGAAGGTGGGAGAAAATCTAGGTTCCAGTGACCACCAATGTTTGTGGTTCGGAATCCAGACTGACTACGAGAAATCCCATTCTGCAACCAAAGTATTGGACTTTAGGAAGACGAAGTTTGAGGATATGGGAGAATATGTAAAGAAAGAATTAAAAGGGTGGGATAAAACACCGAGAGTGAGTACTCAGTGGAAGACACTCAAAGAAGTCCTCTTAAAGGCAACAAGATTACATGTTAGACAAATTAGCAAGAGGAAAAGAAAGAGAAATCCACTATGGTTTACTAGAGAGGTAAGAGCTATAGTGAAAGATAAAAAGTCTGCCTATAAGAGATATAAAGAGACTGGAAGTGAAGCGGACAGAGAAGGGTATAAAACTATACAGAAGAAGACTAAACAGATGATAAATGCTGCTAAAGCCTCAAAAGAGGAAGAAATGGCCAAATCTGTTAAGAAGGGGAATAAAACCTTCTTCAGATATATCAGTGACAGGAAGAAGAAAAACTGCGGGATTACAAAAATTAACAACGGAAAAAATCAGTATATAGAAGAGGAAAAGGCGGTCGCTGACCATCTGAATAACTACTTCTGCTCAGTTTTTTCAGACGGCGGCCCTCATAATCAGAAAATGGCTGAACACAGCATTGCCTCTAGTTGTATAATTTTAGCCCCAGTGTTTTCAGAGGCCGATGTTCTAGAGGAACTTGTCCGGCTAAAGTCAAATAAAGCGATGGGTCCGGATGGAATCCACCCTAGAGTTCTTAAAGAACTCCGATCTGTCATAGTTGGCCCCCTGACTAATCTGTATAACCAGTCCCTTCTTACGGGAGAAGTTCCTGATGATTGGAGAATGGCCAATGTTGTACCCATTCACAAGAAGGGTAGTAAAGAAGAAGCTAGTAACTACAGGCCAGTCAGCCTGACATCTGTAGTGGTAAAAATGATGGAGACTCTTCTAAAGAAGAAGATAATTGACCATCTAACAAAAAACAACCTGATGGACCCAAACCAGCATGGCTTCACTGAGGGCCGATCCTGTCAGACTAATCTCATTGATTTCTTTGACTATGTAACTAAAGTGCTGGATGAAGGTGGTGCTGTGGATATCGCCTACCTGGATTTCAGTAAAGCCTTCGATACAGTTCCCCATAAAGAGCTGATAGATAAATTATCAAGAATTGGACTTAACCCCTGGATAGTTCAGTGGATCTACAGTTGGCTGAAGGACAGAAACCAGAGGGTTGTTGTTAATGGAGTGTATTCTGAGCAGAGACTGGTTACAAGTGGAGTGCCACAAGGATCTGTTCTGGGCCCTGTTCTGTTCAACATATTTGTAAGTGACATAAGGGAAGGCTTGGCAGGGAAGGTTTGCTTGTTTGCTGATGACACAAAAGTGTGTAATAGGGTTGATGTTCCAGGAGGTGTCTGTAATATGGAGAATGATTTGGCACTATTAGATAAGTGGTCAAAACAATGGAAACTTCAGTTCAATGTTTCCAAATGTAAAATAATGCACTTGGGGAAAAGAAACCCTCAATCTGACTATCGTATTGGCAGTTCTGTGGTAGCAAAGACTTCAGAAGAGAAGGATTTGGGGGTGGTCATCTCTGACAGCCTCAAGATGAGTAACCAATGCAACCAGGCGGTGGGGAAAGCAAATCGTATGCTTGGCTGCATAGCTAGAGGTATAACAAGCAGGAAGAGGGAGATTGTGATCCCTCTGTATAGAGCTCTAGTGAGACCACATCTGGAATACTGTGTACAGTTCTGGAGGCCTCATCTGCAAAAGGATATAACTAAAATTGAGCGGGTTCAAAGAAGAGCTACAAAAATGGTGGAAGGTCTAAAGCATAGAACTTATCAAGAACGACTCAGAGATCTAAATATGTATAGTCTGGAGGAAAGAAGAGAAAGGGGGGACATGATTGAAACCTTTAAATATGTTAAAGGACTGAACAAGGTTCAGGAGGGAAGTGTAATTAATAAGAATCTGAATACAAGAACAAGGGGGCACAATCTGAGGCTAGTTGGAGGAAAAATCAAGAAAAACATTAGAAAATATTATTTCACTGAAAGAGTAGTAGAAACTTGGAACAAACTTCCAGCAGAGGTGGTTGATAAATCCACAGTAACACAGTTTAAACATGCCTGGGATAAACATGTATCTATCCTAAGA
Source organism: Rhinophrynus dorsalis (assembly GCA_037306005.1). Lineage (NCBI taxonomy): Eukaryota > Metazoa > Chordata > Amphibia > Anura > Rhinophrynidae > Rhinophrynus > Rhinophrynus dorsalis. Next base: position 160,272,907 of record CM074719.1, read on the forward strand.
TAACAATAAAGGAATACTAAAGGGCAGACTAGATGGACCAGGTGGTCTTTTTCTGCCGTCAATCTTCTATGTTTCTATGTTTCTATGTGAGGAGTGACCAAAAGGCAGGCCTAAACACAGATCACTATATATAGGAGATTGCAGATATAATGCTTAAAACAGATACTATACATACATGGATCTGACTCTAGTATGAAGGACACCTACCTAGCAAAGTCATATTGAGACTAATTCATCATTAATCAAGCCCAATGTGGTCCCATGTATCAGAATATAGTTGCCCTTTAAGGTACTTTACCACAAATCAATTTTGCTGTCAAAATGTCATTCTGAGCAATAATTTTGATGCTACTTTCTTCATTTTTCTTATGCTTAGGGATATTTTACTGCAAGAGAGAACCTGGTGTTGGCTGGGGGCTTCTTGTTCCAGGGACTTCAGGGTGGGTTCCCATTTGTCCCAATTGTTCCCAAAGAATACATTTAATTGTGTGATCAGATGGTTGGGGTTGTACTTGATGTACAGCCTATTGTGACTGTTTTGCTAAGTATGTAAGTATATCACATTGCTCCACAGAAATAACACTCACATTTATGTATGTGTTTATTAATTACTCTGTTCAAATACAATTCTTTAGTGTTGTTCTAAATTATTTATTCAGTTACATAAAGAACTGTCATTTGGTAAGCAACCCGAAATGTCATGGTAAAATCTCACTCACCAGTCCCATCCCCTGAAACATCGCTTTAAACAACAGTGCTTCTCTTTGGTCATTTAACATGCTGGGAGTTATGGCCTAAGGAAGTACTTTACTCATCTGAATACCTTGGATGTTCAAGATGTATCCAGTGCATTGCATTCATAGCATCCAAAGTATTAAAATGATATTTGGGACTTTTCCCTCTGTTTTGCTCTGGGCCTAAAAAGTTCTTAAAACACTCCTGCCCACTTACTAATAAGTGGGTGCATGATATCAAGCACTAAACGGAGAGTATACAACAGGGCTGGCCAGCCTGAGGCCTTCAATCTATTAAGGGCTCCAACTCCAATCATTCCTGATCAGCCATTGGCTGGCCTTGGATGATAGGAATTGTAGTCTTCAATGGCTGAATGGATGGCTGCATTGTGTTTTAACGATCTTTGTGATTCAGTACTGCTTAACCTGACGAGGGAAGTTGATATCTTGAAAGCTTGTCTTAAAGTATATATTTAGTCCAAATAAAAAGATATCACCATATACCAAGGTAATCGTATCTTTGAATAACAGAGTGCATAGATCTGTACAATAGTTAAACAAGAAAATGGAATAATGTAAAATGGGTATCAATATATAAGGATATTCATATATAAGAAATGGAAGGATAAGAGGCCCCTGCTCAGAAGAGTTTACAATATAAAAAAAAAGATCAGCGGAAACTCAGTTCTGGGGCAAACCAACTGCACCATGATGAAAAATAAAAACTTACAAAATTCTAATGTATTTAAATTGATACAGTAGGTTAAACCCTTGAGGACTAGAGAGGTTTCCAAAGCATTGAGAAGTTCAAGGGGTGTCCATTTATATTAATGAGAATTTTTATGTGTTTCCTACAGTGCGATTGTTTGCCCCAGAATGAATGCACTAATTCTTGGAGTATATGGTCCTTGGTCTCTCACAGGCCACGTTCACCAGCCTTGCATGGTGAAATGAACTCTGTTGTAGAATGCTGCTAGGTAATGATGTGTCCCACATGACTGGGAGGGGAGTGGGGGTGGATAACTTCTGAAGAAAACATTCCCAGATCTTTTACAGATCTGCAAATAGAACAAATTAATAGAAATATATACATGTTAACAATTTTCACAGTGCATTCTCTTTAACCCTTTGAGTTTCAAAGTGGGCGTGAGTTAGACCCCCATCTAGCTCTCAAGGACTTAAATGTAGGGAAGTGATTAAACCAATTGTACAGCACTGCTGAATTAGTTGGCTCTAAATAAATAAAGAATAATAATAATAATAATAATAATAATAAACTTTAAATTATCTATCCATCATCTGTCTGTCTATCTATCATCTATCTATCTATCTATCTATCTATCTATCTATCTATCTATCTATCTATCTACCTACCTAGCTGTCTGTCTGTCTGTCTGTCTAGCTAGCTATCATCTATCTACCTCTACAGTAGTGAACTTCCGGCCTTTCACACAAAGAAAAAGAACAATTCTGGTTCATTCCAGCTGCACAATAGGGGACAAATAAAAATTCCCAAAATTTCCATTAATTTAAATGAGGACTTTAACTCATTAACGACCCTTGACGGTCATGGCACATCATGGTTTGTTTTGCGTTAAGGACCCAGGACGTGCCAGGACCGTCATGGAATTCCGGGTTCCCATGCAGCTACACACCATCTGGGGAGCCTGGAACCGGATACAAAAAAAAAAAAAATGGTCCTTGGTCCTTAAGTGCCGGCCGCGTGTGCGAGCGGCTGGTCCTTAAGGGGTTAATGCCTTGTATGCTAGAGAGGACTCCAGGACTTTGCTAAGCAATGAGTTGAAGACTTCGCTAGCATACAAGGGGTTAAAAGTCTTATTAAGATCAATGGGAATTTTTATTTCCTATGGTGAAGTTGTTATGCCCTACAATTCTGCGATAAACTAACTGCAAAAAAGGAGACAAAGGTTCCCCAAATAGCCACTGATTTAAATGCAATGGAGACATCTATAGTCTGCACCGGCTTAGAATCTCCATTTAAAATAATGTTAATTTAGATTTGTCCCCTATGGTGCAGTTGGTTTACCTTAGAAATGCTCCTCTGTCTTTGTCTTTGTCCATACCGTCTTTAGATTTAGAGCACTTGCATGTCCCCTATTCAAAAAGATGCCTTGCTGTCTACCGCTCACATGAGATTTTAACTTTAATCAAATGAACAAACAGGAAATGTTCCCCCATCCTAAGCAAGGGAAACGCAGGACATTGAATGGAGGAGGAGAAATACATTTTATACCTTTAATTACCATGCAATTTAGGGACGCTCCATAGCTGTGTGCTGCACAGTAACACTGAACAGAATGAGTGTCAGCTACAATTTCCTCCAGCTCTGTCTGTGATGTGGATTGCATTAGGCACCAGAGAGCACTTTCGTCTCCCTGCAAACGTGTTTCGGGATATAAAGAACACCTTCCCCCCACTCCTTTTCATTCGCTTCTCTGCAGCCTGCTGGTAGCTTTCAGGTCACCAAACATGTGGGGCTGCTGCTTTCATCTAAGTCCTTTATCTAAAAAGGTTTGAGAAATAAAGGTCTGGTTTTGACACACGGCTCTGAGGCGAAACCTAAGTGTTATTATTCAGCAGTATAGTCTAGACCAAGGTTGCCAATATGAGGCCCTCAAGCTGTTTCTGGACTACAATTCTCATCATCTCCTGGCAGCCAAGGGACCCTAAGCACTCTTAGGCAAGGCATCATAAATGACCTTTAGCTGCAGCTCCATGCCTGACATGAAAACCATCCCACCCTGTCCCTTGAGACAGAAAATGCCTTCAGCCTATAAAAGGGGTTCATAACCTGTGTACCTTGGGACTTAACCCTTTGAGTGCCAGAGGGGTATGCATATTCCTCTAGCACTCAAAGGATTAACTGTAGGCTGACCATTCGAACCATTTTAAACGGTACAGTAATGTTTTTTTCATATTTCCAGACTGTCCTGTCTTTTTAATATAAATGTCAATTTTGTCCCATTTTTAATATAACTTATATATAGTTTTTAATTTTTTGTAAAAAACTGAACATGGCTTATTTATTTCTCATGAGATAAAGTAAATCAGAAATTCCTTTCATCACACTAGTGGTTATACTGTACACATTGATTACCATAGAGTTTTATGACTCAAGTGACTCATAACTGTCTAAGACTCTCGAGTCTATGGTAAATTACCATAGTGTTTCTTAGACAGTGATATGACAACGAGTTGTAAGAGTCTATAGTAATCAATGAGTTCAGTAAACACAGTAAAACCACTAGTGTGAGTGATGAAGAGAGGAAGTTCCGATTTACTTCAGGGGCAGACTTTTTGACCAGAGAGAGAGAACACCGCTAGTAAGAGTCGGAGCAAACGCGTTCTCGCTGCTTGCAGCTTAATGCGATCGGACTTGGAGTGACTGAGTCCCACTGTCCGTCTGTCCCACACCCTGTCCCATTTTTGTCTCAGGGAAATATGGTAAGCCTAGTTAACTGTGCCATGGATGCCCACTTAGTTTGCCTCTAAAAAACCCATTGAAAGTGGTTTTCTTTCACCAAATGTGTCGGGCCATTAATATGGCTTAATACAGATTTTTACAAGTTTCACAATATTTCAATAAACTCTCATTTTTCACATCCTGGTATCTTGATCATTTGACCTGGATATGGTGTTTCTCTAGCTGTGCATGATTATATTATACTTATACTATCAGTTCCTATTCAGGAAAGGCAAAGGAGGAGTTTATAAAGGCTTGACATCTTCATATATCTTGTAACCATATACAATGTGGGGCTATTATTCTGCCCCATATACAGGTGTAGCTGTTTTACAGGTTCCGTGACCTTTATTTTTCAGCAATGAAAGAAAAGATATGGTCAACTGACCAAGCAAGTGAACAGACACTGAAATTACATCTCTGCAAGTCATTTTACTGTGTCCTGAACACCAAATACAGCAGAGCATTTGGTCAGGACACAGTAAACAGATTACAGGGAGAGAACTCATATCTTGGTCTGTTTGGATGGTAGGGATGCAATTAGCAACCTTGCCTCCATGGATGAAACCACTGTCTGAGATGAGAGAGGAAAAGCGTTGTGTTTTAAAAAGTGTGACTGCTATCAGTCACACTCTTGAAAGCTATACAGCAGATTTAAAAAAAAAAAAAAAAGTTATCTTTATACATCACTATTTCTTCAATGTAATAGTAACTCACTTTATTATTACTGGCCACAGATACTGTGTATATAGGCTGTATATTTATAGAAAAAATAAAATACAATCTTTAAATAAAAAATGCTTAGTGACTGGTAACTTTTATATTGTTGCTATATTTGTCATCATGGTTCTGCTTGTGGTAGTCTGATACTTTATCATTAACCCTTTGAGTGCCAGAGAGGTATCCTTTGCATTGCGTTCATGAGTGAACCTCTCTGGCACCCAATGGGTTGAAGTGCAGTATATTTATTCTTATGAACAGGCAATTTCTAAACCATTTTGATTCAATATAACACGTAGATCAGACACTTCATCTCCCCACATTCTCTTTCCTGGTCTTCCCCTTTCATTTTTCTCTCCTTCACATCTTTCATTTGATTTACTTTTTGGTACTGAAGCAGATATTTACTTGTCAGTTCAAGGGCAGGACCGTAACAGAACAAGCCGAGTCTTGTGAAACGGAAATCTCTCATTCACAGAGATCCGCGACAGTGCAGAGAACAGCCTGAGAACATCTGTCCTACCCGCCGCTGTCTTTATCTGCAGCCTGCAATTCTTCACTTCTCTACATCACATGGCTTTGCTTGCTTATAACACAATTGATCTGGTGGTTAAAGGGACAGAATCAGCAAAATGCTAATTGAAGATTGTCCCTCTCTGCGATCCACGTGGACACCACCTTTCTGTTCTTAGGTGAACAGTGTTACTTCAGTAAAAGGGGCTGGAAGGGGATACTTTATCATTCAATTACTCCTGTACAGTATTGAAATAACACTCTCCATGGCCCAAATACTATGAAGATTAATTGGAGCTGCTTTTATTTTGAAACATTACTATCCCTTTAAACTCAAACAGTCCTGAATGTCATGTCTATGGAGATGGACATGACAGAGCCACAGGACCTCAAAGTCTGTTAACTTCATGTAGTAATCTTAACCCTTTAAGTATCAGAGGGGAGTGTGATGCACTGCTTTGCAGTGAGGTGCACAGTAATACACTTAGGGTAATTAGGGTAATACACCCTGCCTACTTCAGTCTGAAAAACTTCACTTGACTGTCATGTTTCCCAACATGGGCATGAAATCAAGGACCCTTGGAAGATGTTATCTTTTGACCAAAAGGAGCAAGAGTGAACTTCACAGGGGCAATTAGGATTTTCTAGCCATAATAAGGCAAGTGGTCATTATTATTAGGAGGTGTTAGTCGTGTATCCCTCTGGTCATTAAAGGAACTAGCAACTAAAAAATACATTGATTTATATAATTGTAAATATTATGCATTGCCAGCTAACATCAAATCTAATCTTAAATGTCAATTTTTAACCCTTTGAGGGCTCGATTAAATTCCCCCAATACAAAAAAAAACAAACAAACAAACAAACAACTGACTAGAATGCTTGTTATTGCTTATTATTAGTATCCAGTGATTATTATATTAACAGGTGTTGTTTTTTTTCTGTGAGCAGAGATACAATATATAACATGTTCATAAAATAACAGTAGTGCTCTGACAAAAACCAGGAAGTGTCTACACATTAAAGAGTGGTAGCCACGCCTACTATAAACTGATTGGCTGGAGCCAAACCTAAGCATACTACATCTCCCTTCCTAAAAAAATAATAATAATTAATATAGAATACTTGAAAATATATATAACATAACTGGTATAGATACATGGGGTAAAAAAAAATAAAAAAAAACGATTAGGTAATACAGGCAGGAAAGTGCAACATTAACAACATATAACTGGTTACCAGTAATATGCAATAATATAATACATAAATTCTTAAAATATTATGGCAAAGTAAATATAATATAAATACAAAATAATTCCGTCTGAGTCCTTCATGCCTACTTAATGTGATTATATATCCAGAATGTCTCTAGGTCTGACTTGATGTCAGTATCTTGTCTGGGGATAGATGTGGGCAGTGTCTCACAAACCTCTGACTTGTGGCCAATGACTTTTGATGACTCGTGTTGCGATGGTGTATAGCTTGACTCAGTACTCTCAGGTAGAGATACTGCATCCTCACTGATGTTGTGTGACTCATAGGTATCTAGGAGGTGGCGCTTGTTGCGCCTGTATACCAGTCAGTCATTGGTGCTTATACGGTACGACCTGGCTGTGTCAGTTGTTTGGGTGACCACAGCTGGTTTCTATTGGCCCTGGTCCAGGCGACAGCTCATGAGGAGCTGTGCTGGTGTTTTGAAGTTATCAATGGGGCTGTTTCGGTATTCCAGGAGACTCATGAAAGGAACTTCCAGTCTGCTCTAGCTTTTTCCAGCAAAGTCTTTGCAGTCTGTAAAGACTTTTCTGCCAATCCATTGCTTTGTGGGTGGTACAGGCTTGAGCTGATGTGTTTGGAAGTCCATGTATTGGCAAACGCTGTGAACTCACTGGATATGTACTGCGGGCCATTATCCAAGATAACTGTCTCTGGGATACTGTGTCTTGAGAAAACAGCTTTTAGTTCTTGTATTATAGCAGCCAACGTGGTGCTTTGTAACTTGCTCATTTAAAAAAAAAACGACTGTAATAATCAACTGTGATGAGGTAAACTTAATTCTTCCAAGTAAATAGATCACTGGCCACTATTTGCCATGGTCTGTCCGGTACCCTGTGGCTTATCATTGGCTCTTTCACATTTGAAGGGCGGTAAGTAAAGCAGATAGGGCATTTAATCACAATTTCCTCAATCTCCTTCCCCATACCTGGCCAGAACAAGATGTCACAGTATCTCTGTTTACACTTTGACACACAAAAAAACACCAAAATATGCCATTCAGTTCCATGCATCAGACACTAAGAAATGTTAAGGGACCCACTTTAAAGGGATAGTAATACTTCGTTTTATCTTTATTTTATTTTGTAGGCATTAAAAAAACATGAAGAACGATATAAGTCTTATCTCTCAAACCTTTATGGTTTAAGAGATATTCACAAGCAAAGTATCCCCCCCCCCCGTTCAGCCAGATCAGAAGGGAGGTGCCCAGGTAGACTGCAGAGAGGGACAATCTTCAATTAAGATAAGGGAAAAAGCTGAAAAACTTGTCAAGGGGGGAAGGGCTTTCATTGTTTTTATACAAAGAAGATTGTCCCCAGCTGTTATCTGTCTGGTCATACAACCAGATTCACATCTGAGAAGAGATGTCTTACACTAGGAAAAAGGGGAGAAAGGGGGAAACTTTGCTTGTGAATATCTCTTAAACAATAAAGGTTTGAGAGATAAGACTTATATCGTTCTTCATGTTTTTTTAATGCCTACAAAATAAAATAAAGATAAAACAAAGTATTACTATCCCTTTAACATGTGAATATCTGCACCCAGTTTTTATGGGAGCAGAGTCCCTTAAGACATCTCAAAAGTGCAGACTCAGTAACTGAACCTGATAAAAAGCATTAAAAAACGTCACCAGTAGATGTATTGATATGGGGGCTCCAAACCTAGGAAAACTCTCCTCAGTACTGTTCTGAGAGCTCACATAGAATGGTGCACAAATTAACACTCCCCACTGGCACTCAAGAGAGTAACTGGAACATGAAGCTCATGTACTCACTTGCAGCTGTGTTGTGCACAACCTAAAGCCAATCTGCTTTGAATAGATTCCTGACCATTAGACCTATAGGGACAGGGACTACAGACAGCATCCTTTTGAAATGTTGGGCAACGTACAAAACGGTGCATTAAACATGTCGGCGCAATGAAAATAGAGGTATCAGAATCTCAACGGCATCAAAAGAGCGAGCTTAAGAGTTGCACGTTTTAATAGTGAGGATTTGTAAGGCTAAACTTCCTACAGGGCAAATTGCAAAAACGTTAGACTTGTGCGATTCGGTTCTGCCAATTTTGGAATTTGTACGAATAAGGTGTATTTGGCATCATTCGGACCTTCCAAAAGCCAAGGTCTGCCCACAAAAAAAAATCATAATGTGAAACTGACCTAGTCCAAAATTTTGGTGTATATTTCGGAAATTTGTACGGCGCTTTTCCGCCTGAAACTATTACAATGTTGCTACATGCTGCTAAAAATAGACAGCATGGAGCTTTCCCGCCTGAAACTATTAGAATGTTGCTACATGCTGCTAAAAATAGATCTGGTAAAGCAGGTGCTTTACAGTTCATGCAAAGTGCAGATATTTACCACTTAAGGAGACATGCAATTTTGTAATTTTTGCTATGTGTGTGTTCAACCATAATTTCTATCTTTCTCATTTATTGCACAAACACATATTATATACCATTTTTTAAAGGGCAGAAAGGACTTTAATTTGATGTGACATATACATATACAAATTCTCATTTATTATTAAAAAAAATAAAAAATTACAAAACAAAAAAAAAACACTTTTATAAAGTTTTGGCAGTAATAATGTGTTATATAATGGGTGCAGCTTAAGAAAAGTAATTAAAAATTATTTATTTGTTATGATGGACTCACCTATGAGGCTTGACTTGGCGCAGCAGGTGAGCTTACATTCAAATGGCCATTGAAATGAAGTGTTAATAAGTGTGTAGGGTTTTATAAAATAACTCTTCCTGTCTCATTAGAGATTTAATATTACTATTAATTTAGTTTTAATGTATTTTTTTTATTTTTATTTGTTTAATTTTAATTTTTTATTGAATATTTTAACTTTTTTTTTAATTCGGTTGAATAATTCAGACTATTGTTGAATTTCATCCTAGTCGAACAGGTCCGGACTGAAATTCAGATCCTCCGAATGAAAAAAAAAAAAAAAAATCGTCTGAAATAGAATTTTACTGACATTTTTTGCCATGCACAAGTCTAAAAAACATACTCCAGTCTAGTGGGGGTAGTAAAGCTACTTCTACTTCCTTCCACCTGTACACTGCTGTTAACCCTTTGAGCGTGAGAGGGGCAAACATGCTCTGGAACCACCGATACCAGTTGCGCTCAAACGGTTAACAACAGTGTGCAGGTGGAAGAGAGTAGAGAGACTGATTCTATTTGGTAGAAAGATGAGGAGAGGCTGGAGTAAGTATGCCATGTAGGAAGTTTATCTTTACAAATCATTACTTGTCATAAGGAGAGGGTATGATCCCAAATAAAACACAGACACAACTCTTGGGGATAAACAGGCTACAGCTTTACTAGATATTTCCAATCAAATTATTATTAGTCAATGTAATAGTAATTAATCATTATCTGACATTCCTTGCCAATCCACATTCCTTGAAAACAAAGCATGGCCAAATTTCCTGGGCTCATGCTATACTCCCAACGTTCTTCAGCATTAACAGCTGAACCCAACATTCTTCAGCACTTACAGCTGCCTTCCAAGGAATTACCCCATAGGCCATCCACCTTAGCTTCAATGGGTAACTTCACCACCCGAGACCTAAGTGCAGGGAAACTCCCAAAGGGCTTCTGCCTTAGGATAAATCAACATAACTTAACCACATAAGTTATCGATCTCTGCAAACTAAGCAAGGGCTACCCGCCACAAGGGATGACTGTCAACACCTTGACCAGTTGGACCCACCCCACCCAACAAAAACTATGGCCTGCACCCCTATCGCACACACATCAGCCACAACAGAGAACCCTCAGAGCCTACTAGGGCCCCAAGCAAGTGACCACCTGCCCAGGACCCATGTAACCCAGACAACACCAAATCAACGTCCCTGCAACCATAAAAAAATCCCTTAACAACTACAAACAAACTGCGGACAGAGCAACCAACAAATCATACCACTCAGTGAACTCCAAGACAGTCCAAGACTAGCACACGCACCTCAGACACTAGACAAAGAAAACCACAAGACAAAGAAAACCCTTCCAGTACCAAACCCACCTACACCAAAACAGTCATATGCCTATATACACATACACCCAGGACCAAAACATGAAGCAACATCATGAATCACACATAAACACAGAAATAAACATACATACCAGAAACCCATACACAGTCCCCACACCTCAAAAACCCCCAGACATGTATTCAACATATATCCCATTTACATGCGTACAGGAACAGAACTCAGCCAAACCCCTTTCGCATGGCCAAAAAGTGAACGGGCTCATGCCACACACATCATCACCTCCTCTGAAACCAATTACCCCACATGCACAGACCGACCCAGATACGGTGGGTAACGTAACCTCCTGCGACCAAAGTCCAGTGCCAACCTCCAAAATAGGAAAAAAAGAACCCAACATACCATACATGGCCCAAATTTAAGGGGTGCACGCAAATTCTTACTACAAAAACACCGCAATCAATTACCTCTCTTGAGCCAGATGTAGCCAACTTCCAGCGAGTAAGTCCGGTGCAAACTTCCAAATTAGGAACACAACTTACCACTAAAACAAAATAAGCAATTACCCCGCTGGAGTCAGAACGAGCCAACTCCAACAAGTGACGCAACCACCCGCTACTGAAATCCGGTGCAAACTTCCCAAATTAGGAAACAACTTACCACTACAACAGAATAACCAATTACCCCACTGGAGCTAGACTGAGCCAACTCCAGTGACTAATGAAACCACCCGTGACCGAAGGTCGGGGAAAACTTTTGTAAGGTGACCTGGAAGGACCCATCTGGAACCACTGATGACCTGAAAGCAGGAGAAGACAGAAACCACCAAGCAGCTATCCCGCGGCATCAGGGTCAACAACACTACCAGCCTCGTATGCCAAGCATGTAGCAGGACATAGGTGCTTCGCCAACCAAGAGGGAAACAAGAGAAAGAAAAAATAATATACAATAACAGTAGAGAAAGTAAAAGAATGATCGCTAAGAAAATAATAAGAGTGGAAAAAACAAGGAACCAAAAGATGAGGAAACAAGCATCGTGAACCAGAGGAGAACAAGGTAAAGGACATAGAATGCAGAGAAAGAGAATGAGAGGAGCGAAAGGAGCACTAGAAGATGGACCCCAACCACCAGGAAAGAAAAGACCCAAAGCAATAGGATGAGCTTCTGGAGGGAGGAAAACCAGAGAGAAAAAACACACATACAAGACAAAAGCTCAAACAAACCATAGCAGGCAAAGAATATCCTGTGAGGAGAACGGAAAGACAGACCCCAACGAGGGAGAAGAGGCCTGGCACATGAAACTCACGGGGCAGCCGGAAAGGCAACCAGCACACAGGCAGCCATGGCTAGTGGTTCGTGGAGTCAACACCGGGGCCTGATCTGAGGCAGGTGGAACCAGTCAAATCAGGACAGCCAGAGGCAAATGGGCATGCAGTGAGACATCTGCAGTTCAGACCAAGGGCAGGAGGAAGCAGCAGCAGAAAAATGGGCATTACAGCCCCGTCAATAGCAAGGGCGCCAACAACCGGCACATTCCTGGTAACGAGGAGAGAGAGAGCCAGGGATCCGCACTCTGCCTACAAGAGGTGATCAACACAGTCAGGAATAGGTCCATTGTGTTCTGTACGGCCAGAAAAACTGGGTGAGAATTCTGCCGGTAAATGTATCAGTTTATCTTGCATTGGCACTGACCACACAGATATGAATGGCTCCTGGGTATGGCTGTTCCATGGTTTTCAATAGGCGATTTTTCAACATCCATTGTGATTTGAAAACTGCTGTTTGCTGTTTGGAAGACAGCAGTTTGAATGGCTTACCATGTTTAAAAAACTGCCGTATGCTGTTTTTTTTTTTTGGCGTTGGGAACATTTGAATTGAGGCCATAGTGTGCTGTGCACATGAATCAGCTCAGGTAAAGTCATGAACAGCAGAACATCTGTTACATGTAACAGTTTCTCTGCCAGTTATCTGTGTATTATGAATGATCTGTCAAGTGGGGCTGTTAATTCTCTGTGTTATAACCCTTTCAGTGCTGCAGGGGTATGAAACTCATTGCAGAGCAATGTGTTGTACATCCCTATGGAGCTCCAAGGGTTAATAGAGGGATGGTGGTATTCTTGGTGCTGAAGTCTGAATGCATCATTATCGCACGCACATTTGCTCTTCCCAGCACACTGCCAACATTACTCCAGTCTCATATTTTAATTATCTTAAAAGTATCTTCCCTTCCCCTTGCAGAGATAATTCTTAATGCACATGGTTAAGTGCATGGTGTTCTCCACTGAGAAGTGATCTTCACATATCAACATACATCACCAGACACACCATTGTAACAAACTTCTCCTTGGTCTCCAGTGCAATGTCAACATTTCTGGTGCTCAGATGGGTAATGAAAAAGTACCACCTACAACTATTGCATAAGGAGAAGTAAACACAATGAAAGAACAGCAATTCTGAGGCAAGCCAACTGCTCCACTAGGGAGAAACATAAATCTAAAAGGGGGTTTAAACCCCTGGAATGCTAGCTAAGTCTCCAAGACCTTCAAGGGGTTAAAGTACCATTTAATAATCTTAGTTCGAGAGTGATATCCCCCTCTGGCACACAAAGGGTTAAACCAATGAGAATTACAAGACATTTTATTTTTTCCATATAGTACAGTTAGTTTGACCCAGAATTGCTCTACTTTTCCATTGTGCGTATGGCTCTGTTTGTCATAACAATGTTTACATTATTTCAGCTGTTGCTAGGAGGGACAGCTCAATCCCATCCTTGTAATATTGCCTTTGTGTATGGCCTGACCTGACCCCATTGCCCTTTAACCAAGATTGCCAGTAAGAGTACAATTATTTTCCACAGTAGATGGATTATTTGTATTGTACGCACAGACATTGGGAGAATGTTCGCTGATAATTGGCTGATACATATCACATGATCCATTGGCTCTACGAAAAACCCTCTCCCAACACTGTGTAAGTCAATGAAAGGCAAAATCTCTTTCTCCCTTTATACTCACTCCCCAAAATTATTTGATAGATAATGTAATATGTAAAATGTCAGTAACTAACGATTGTCAGTTTTAGAATGAAAAAAAGGAAAATATTCATTTTTCTCCTCTGAAAATTCACATATGATAATAGTTATTGAAAAGGATGTAGGTTCCTGAGCTATTTTGGCTACACCCATCTTATGCATTGTGGCTGTGGCCAGAGCAATTCCAGTGCACTGAGCTTATGGTGACCTGTTTATTAAGGTATTCATTAGGGGTGGATGAAAAGTGAGAAAAATTTTCTGCATGACTTTTCACAAAAAATGGATGATTTTTCACAAACTTTCTCTCCTTTTCATCTATGCAAAAAGTACCTCCTTTTCACCAATTCCAACAAATTGTTCGCCTATGGTTCCTATGGTGCAATACTTTCCACCACAATTTTACTTCTTCTGAGGGCTGCAATAGAGAAATAAGAATCTGAAAGTCAAAGTTGGAAGTCCTACAGTAACAGATGCCTTGAAAAATGTGTTCCTGCTTAAATGACACTGGAACATATTCATGATGATTTCAAGAGATCTAATAAAAAAAAAAAAAGCTCAAACAAGAACATAGAAGAGCAGCTCACAGCGCTAACTCACTATAATAAACACATATAGTTAATAAAGATAGAAAAGATCAAGTAACTGAGGTATAGATGGCAGAAAGGAGAGCGTTCACAGACCCCCAAGAATTAGGTGGAAACCTGAAGTGTAAACACAAAACAAGAACAAACCTGCTCTCCTCCATACCAATAGTGCAAGTGTGTGCCCTGTTTTGAGCATATATAATACCATTGTGTTAAAAAATATGGGAATTTTATTCCATATTTTTACCAAAAAATGTATAAGCTTGCCAACCCTGTCAAGGCACCCCAATATTTGGCAAGTCCTAATCCAGTGATTCTCAACCAGGGTGCCGTGGCACTTTGGTGTGCCACGGACATCAACTTAGGGTGCCCCATGTTTTCTATGAAAACTAACAAAAATGGACTTTTAAATAAAGATTTATAGAAATTGTTATGCACATTATGTTTAATTGTGGTGTTATGACTGTAAGACCTAATAATAACTGTATATTTATGTATGGAACCTTCATTATGTCCTTGATAAAGTACATTAAATATGTTAGGGGTGCCCCGAATATTCTAGATTACGTGTTAAGGGTGCCCCGAACAAAAAAAGATTGAGAACCACTGTCCTAATCTAATACACCTGTAATACTCTATCTACTTCTTCTAAGTAAACGGATAGGTGGGACCCTGTAGTATAGTATATGTAATACTTGTGGATCCCAGTGTCTGCAATTAAAAACACACAACATACACCTATCTAAAAAGGTGTAAAAAGGACTTACATGATATATAACTTTGTAGGCCTACAGCAACTGGATACTGGCCCAAGACTACTGTGAATCCACCAGCTCTCCTTTTAGGCTCAAAATTACCTACAGGTCACATGGTCGGATAGAAAATGTAATATGTATAATGTTAGTAACTAATGATTGGCAGTTTTAGAATGAAAAAAGGAAAATATAATTTTTTTTTTCTTCTAAAAATTCACATGTGATAATAGTTATTGAAAATTCTGTAGGTTCCTACACCCATCTTATGCATTGTGGCTGTGGCCATAGCAATCCCAGTGCACTGAGCTTCTGGTGACCTGTTTATTAAGGTGTTCATTGGGGTGGGCGAAAATTGAGAAAAGCTTCCCATGTGACTTTTTGTGAAAAAAATTTTAATCGAACTTTTTCTCCTTTTTGCCTTTACAAAATCTTCCTCCTTTTCTACAATTCCACCAATTTTTTTTGCCTATTCCAACAAATTTTTTCTCCAAAATTAACTATGGTGCAACAGATGCCTGTGTCTTGCCAGTCAGTCACACCAAATTTTGGGGTATTTGGGGTCAACCTCCTTCCTCCCTTCTTCTCCTCCAAAGTGCCCCTAGACTCCTCTAATACTGAGAACAAATGTCCTACCGAAAAGACTACCTACACTAAGCTTCAATTCCCCTTTATTTGCCTATCTTATTTAGCTCAAAAACCTGTTGCTTTCTCCTCTCACAAATAGAGTGGCATGTAGTGAGAGCCTGACAGCCTTTTATATGCCTACAGGAAAAGCAGAGAAAACCTTCATGTGGTGGGGAAAAATGTTTCTTCCCATTGATTTCAATGCAGTGAGCTAGGCGAAAAAAGAGGGAAAATGGCTCTTTTCACTGGAAATAATTTGCCAAGTGGGAAGAGCCATTATCCACTGATTTTGGATTAAGGCAAAAATTTTCAGCCATTCCTTTTGTTCATGTCGAATATTCCTTTTTTCCATGTAACCTAACACCAAGATATCTTTGCATCACAGATTTTTAACCATAACTCTGTTCTCCTTGCAAGGGAGCCAGAACGTGTCAAGAACAAAAAAGTGTCAATAACTAAAAACACAAGACAAATTGTCAGGTGGGAAAGTTGTTTATTATCATATCCAAATATTTATAATCAAGGAACCCTCCAATGTAAAGTGTCACTCCACAGTCCTTACTGTCCTGGTATAGGGTGGCATCTGTACCCATCCATGATAGCTTAACCCGTTGGATGTACCCTCCCTATCACCCTGCAAACTCATGAGATGAATTGTAAGCATCACTTAGATGCCTATGGACCATATGAAAAACACAAAAGAGGGGTCAATCTATCCACCAGCCGCTTGGGTAGCTTGCCCTTATACTTTTAATTGAGTGGATAATCGGAGGTCCGGACTGAATGCACCAGAGTAGTGACGTGATGCCTCCAATTCACATTTATAATACAGTGGAGCAGTTCCATTGGCTCCCGAGATATGTCAAACCGGAAGTATGTCTTTTACGGAAGGATTGGGGTCTGCGGAACTGCCGCATTGAATGAGCTGAGCAGCTCCAACACACAGCATCGCAGTGGTCCCACAATTCAACACAACGCATCGTCGCGCCGCGCGTCATGTCAGTCATCCCAAGGACAGGCAACAGCAACAGGAAATGTTTTTTTTCTGGCACTCAAAAACCGATAGGGGCAATATGGAGATGATGGGGGGGGCAATGTGAGTGCAATATGAGATGAGGGGGGCAAGTTGGAGCTGATGGGGGGCAATATAGAGATGATAGCGGCAATGTGGAGATGATGGGGGGCAATGTGAAGATGATGGGGCAAGTTGGACCTGATGGGGGCAATATGGAGCTGATGGGTGCAATATGGAGCTGATGGGGGAAATATGGAGATGATGAGGGCAATATGGAGATGATGGGGGCAATGTGGAGCTGATGGGGGCAAGTTGGAGCTGAGGGGGGTGAGTTGGAGCTGATCATGGCAAGTTAGAGCTGATGGGGCAAGTTGGAGCTGATCAGGGAAAGTTGGAGCTGATGGGGCAATATGGAGCTGATGGGGGCAAATCGGAGCTGATGGGGGGCAATGTGAGGGCAATATGGAGATGATGGGGGCAATGTGGAGCTGATCAGGGCAAGTTGGAGCTGAGATGGGGCAATGTGAGGGCAATATGGAGATAATGGAGGCAATATGGAGCTGATAGGGGGCAAGTTGGAGCTGATGGGGGCAATATGGAGATGAGGGGGCAAGTTGGAGCTGATGGGGCAGTATGGAGCTGATGGGGGGAAATGTGAGGGCAATGTAGAGATGATGGGTGCAATGTGTGTGTGCATGCATGCAACAGTAATAGAGATATATATACATATAACATGCAACAGACATACACACATATAGACACAGAAACTCCCACACACATGCACTGACATACATAGAGATAGAGACACTCATACATGCAATGATACACACACACACACACACACACACACACATGTATAGAGAGAGACAATCTTGACGTGAGCCATACATATTTATTTTGGGCACGGGAAATCTTGGGTGAGTTCCCACACTTCTTTTCCCAGGACTTAACCCCTGCCTAAAACCATCAGAAAATTGTATTTTTGTAACATAACAGTAGCAAAATTACAGCGATGAAGGAGCAATGAAAATAATTTTACTGTTAGGGGTCCCTTCAACTTGGGAAATGTTATCAAAGGGTCGCGGCACTAGAAAGGTTGAGAACCACTGTTCTAGTGCTTGTCCATCTACTGTGATTGTCCTTGGTATGCTGATCTTGTTAAACACGACTTGCATTTTGGTGATATTCATCTTCAGACTAAAAATGCTGCTTTCCTGTCATAGCTCTTCAATGCGTTTTTGCATTTCTTTAGTAACTACTGGCAAAGATATTGTCTGCAAAATGTAAGTGATGTAGGTGGTCTAGATTGATCATAAGTCCTTTTTTTCTTCAATTTAATTTGTGGAAAATGTCTTCTAAACAAGAAGAAAATAGTTTTGTGGAGACTATTTCTTCTCGTTTTCTGACTCCTTTTTTATTTTGAGCTGGACTTTATCATTGTTGATCTGTATTGATGCAGTTGAATTTTCATATATTGAATGAAGGATATTGATTTAAGCTCTATCTGTTCCTTGCTTGATCAGGGCATTGATTATTTCTTGCTTTTTCACTGAGTCAAAGGCCTTTTCATAGTCAATGAAGGCTATGCATAATGAAAGGCTGTATTCATTATGTCACTCTAGAACTTGTTGCACTGTCTGGATATGGCCCATTGTACTGAAACAACTCTTGAAGCCTGCTTGTTCTTTAGGCTGGGTCCATTGTTCTTGAGAGTACCATTGTGAAAACCTTGCAGACTACTTTGCAACAGGCTTATTGGTTGGTAGATTTTTTAAATCAGCCGTATCACCTTTTTGTGCATTTTCCTTCTTTCAGGAACTTTTCGGAGAAGTAGGCGTTTTGAAAATAGTTTAGCTAGGGTTTTGAATAAGAGTTGACCTCTGGCTTTTAACATTCCAATGGTAACTTTATCAGGTCCTGCTGTTTTGCCATTTTTCACTGATTTTATTTCAGCTTCTACTTCTTCTACCAAAGCTTCTTACACTGCGTAAGCCTCTGGCACTGCATTCAGCTGTCGTCCTTCATCCTTATAAAGATTTGAATAAAATGATTCCACTCAATTTAATATTTGTTGTTGAGTTTTTCAAGCTGTAATACAAGCATTCGACTCCTATTGGTGCCATCTTTGCTTCGCAATGTCCTTTTGATGAGCTCAACATTGAACTTGCTTGTTTCTTCTTTTAATGCGCTTCGTTATGGCCTTGCACATCCTATATAATAATTCGCTAAAACATGTGTAACGACACAGTCATGCGCAGTAGAAACTGCTGAGTGTGCTGCAGTCATGCGCAGTCATGTGGGCAGTCTCTACTGAGCATGACTGCACCGCGACCGGCTGGCACTGTATCAGCCACGGCGTGGGCAGTATCTACTATGCATGACTGCCCCGCGACAGGCTGGCAGTGGCACTGTGGTCCGTGTAACGGGCTCTTCAACTAGTTTCTAGATATTCCACTGTGTTTCTAATATTACCGTTTTGCTTCATTTCTCATCGCTTTTTCATCATGGGAACTGTTTCTTTTGATATTCAGTTTTTCTTGATTTACTGTAGGTGCAAGGGCATGAGCAGTGTTTACGATAGTCTCAATTACTTTTTCATTGTGGGTTGAAATTACTGTGTATGGAAGGGCTTGCAGCAAACTAAAGTAATTAGACAGTGCTAACTCAAAATTCTTATGATTTTTCAATAGTTGGCTAGAATGCTTCTTTCTGTTTGTTGAGTTCATCATTTTCTTTTTCTTTCTTTCTTTCTTTCTTTCTTTCTTTCTTTCTTTTGTAGAGTTATTTTGATTTTTGCTCCCACTAGACAATGGTCACTTCCATGTTAAAGAGATAGTAATGTTTCATAATAAAAGCAGCTCTAATTAATCATCATAGTATTTGGACATTGGAGAGTGTTATTTCAATTCTGTCAGAGTTGTAGTTCAAGAGTAATTCAATGACAAAGTATCCCTCTCCCACTCCTTTTACTGATGTAACACTGTTCAGCCAGTGCAGAAGGGAGGTGCCCAGGTAGACTGCAGAGAGGGACAATCTTCAGTTAAGATAAGGGAAAAACCTGAAAAGCTTGTCAAGGGGGGCAGTGATTTCATTGTGCTGATAGGAAGAATATTGTCCCCTGCTGTTATCTGTCTGGTCTATGGCCTGCATTCCACATCTGAAAAGAGATTGTTTACACTAGGTAAAAGAGGCAGGAGGGGGAAACTTTGCTTGTGAATATTTCTCAAACCATAAAGGTTTGAGAGATAAGACTTATATCATTCTTCATGTTTTTTTAATGCCTACAAAATAAAATAAAGATAAAATGAAGTATTACTGTCTCTTTAAAACAATGTAAGACTGAGCAGTCAGTGAACATAATTTTATTATTTACAAGTATGAAGCCAATTTCACTTGTATTCTCATTAGGGCTTTTCTATGTCCATTTACTCTGGGCCTTTTGCCTGTAGAATGAATTCATGATGTACAAATTTTGTTCTTCTGCAAATTCAATCAGTTGGTTACCTCTGTCATCTCTTTTTCCAGTTCCATGTGAATCAATTGATTTTTTTTACCATTTTGGATCTTACCAATTTTCAAACTTGAAATCTCCCATTATTTGGAGTAATTCTCAAGCAATGCATCTGCACAATACGAGACAAAAAACATTTTTCATTTAACCATTTGAGTGCCAATGTGTTGGATACCTTTCTAGGACTCAAAGGGTTAAATGGTTATTTCAGCCCCTAGAATGCTACAGAGTTCTCTGACACATTAGAGTCACATCTGACATTCAAGGTTAAAGAGATAGTAATGCTTAAAATGTATTAAAAAATATATGTTGTGGGGTTTATCCCCTTGAGTAAAATAAGGGTACTCACACTGCTGAAGTTATTACAGCTCATACTTGATTTTTTTTAGGTGCAGTATCACAGTGGCCTGAAATTGTACGGTGGCACTGTTGCTACATCATCCTATGGAGATTTATGATCAGCTGAGCAGAGCTGTCCGTAGGCTGGTGTAGCAACAGCGCCATAGTAACATTTCAGGACAATGTGAAACTGCACCTAAAATATTCAAGTTTAAGCTGTAATAAAACCCCTTTCAACAGTGGGAGTACCCTTGTTTTACTCAAGGGATAAACACTACAATATATATTTCTACATACTAAGTGTGACTATCCCTTTAAACAGCCCATTTAAACCAAAGAGGATTGGGGGAGGGGGGTTATTTGTCTGCCATGGGGCATTTGTTTTGCTTCAGAATTACTTCAGTTCTTGTTAGTACATATATACTGTACTGATATATTAATCCTTTGAGTGCCAGAGGGGTACACAATTCATTGCAGAGCAATGAGTTGCATACCCCTCTGGCACTCAAAGGGTTATAAGGAGCTGGAACAATTCTGGACCAAACCAAGTGCACCATGGGAGTCAAAATTCCATTTAAATTAAATGGCAAATTCAATACCATGGGGCATATATTTCAATTTGTCACTTAAAGTTCACAAATTATTGCACAAAAAAGTTCTTTATTAGCGGCTGCGAGGCGCCCATTTGTTTCATTCTTATAAAGAAATCTTAACCCTTTAAGCAGATGAATTTGCTACGCATTGAAAAGCAATGCTTTGCACACCTCCTCTGGTCCTTAAAGGTTAATAACTAGTTGCAATTTGTGAGAAAAACTCCATTTGAGATTGCATACAAGGATATGTATTTCACCGTGTCACTAGCAAGTCTGTTTTCAATGGTTTATTGTTAATAAGAGTGCCTCGGCTGGCTTTCAGTTTTTAGGGGTAATATTTCTTTATGCTCTTTATTTTGTCTCTGTTTCTTGTGATATGTTTGATACATTTGTCTCTAGGGATCACGTCTCTGTTTTCTGGGAGTTCACTTCTGATCTGTTTCATGAGTCACTAATAGGGTTGCCACCTTTTCCTCAAAAAAATACCGGCCATATCTGTGGGTAGGTGAGGGGAGGAGCCACAAAAGGGAGGAGCCACGAAAGGGGCAGAACCACTCAATATTGCATAACCACTCTCAGACTAAGAACTCTCTCTCTCTGACTAAGCATACACTCTCTCAGACTCACTAAGCACACATACACTCTCTCTCTCTCACTTACTAAGCACTCTCTCTCAGACTAAGCACACTCTGTCTCAGACTAAGCTCACTCACTCAGACTAAGCACATACACACACACACACACTCTCTCTATCTCAGACTAAGCACTCTCTTTTTCAGACTAAGCACACTCTCTCTCTCTCTTAGACTAAGCACACACACTCTCTCTCTTAGACTAAGCACACACTCTCTCTCTCAGACTATGCACACTCTCTCTCTCAGACTATGCACATTCTCTCTCAGACTAAGCTCTCTCTCTCAGACTAAGCACACTCTCTCTCTCGCTCTCTCAGACTAAGCACTCTCTCTCTCTCAGTTTGGTATCTGTTCCCCCCTCACCTTCATCACACATGACATCTCTCCTATCACAATCTCCTCCTTATCCCCTCACAGCCTATCTAGCATAAGGAACTCCCTCATATTGCAGTTCCCACACATATCCTAGGCTGGTTTGATATTAAGCATGTGGTATACCAAAGGCTGTTCAGTTCTGCTGCTACAGAACCTCTTGAGAGAGCTGTCAGTCACTGTTCTGTGGTTGTTACTTAAATTGGTAATACTGCTTCAGGTGAAGTCTTTACTACACAAACATCTTTTATGTCACGAGCTTCTAGAGAAGATTTATAAAGACAAACATGGAGAAACTATAAGACAACACTGCGTAGTATTTGTAAAAATTAACTATTTGGATGCCAGAGAGGGTATACAACGCACTGCTACCTCTAATATTCAAAAGGTTAAAGGGAACATTAAATTAAAAATCACTGATACCTGTATATGGTCCATACGATGAAACTGGTTTATCCAAGAATTTGCTTTATAAAAGTACCTATGGCAATAAATAATGACACCACCGAGGACCAGAGAGATGTGAAACACATTCATTTGCAACATGTTGCGCAACCCTCTGGTTCTCAAGATGTTAAATGCTTGTATTTTGATCAGTAATTTTCCCGTGCCCGCAGTGAAATATCTGGCAGTGGTAATATAGAATAAAGACTGTTGCTTGGATATGGTCAGCTGGCAAAGATAATGGAGCCCTGGATAAGAGCCTCCCACACAGTGACCGTGGTTATCCTTCTGGCTGATGCTGTGGGTCCTGATGAGGGATGAGAGCCTCCGTATGTCCCCTTTGAAGACACACTCACGGACAGGGAAGTAGGTGTCAGCCTTGAGTCCGGGAGAGCTGGTTATGCTGAGCTACTGGTGACTGTTCTGGTGCAGAGCTGGGTTGGATGGTGACCTGATCACTTTATGGTTACTGAACATCTTACTGCCTTTACCCTTTCCTGACCAGGTGATGGTCCCTCCGGCCGTGCATGGCCTCTATATCGAGATTTGGGTGCAAGCAGATCTTCATCTTAGCTGGGCTTGTGGTTCCTGCAGAGAGAACAAATCTTCTCCCCAGTCATTGCCAGCAGCGCCCGTTAGGGTTCTTGTTAAAAACTGGGCTAAATTACGCTGAGAGTGCAGAGGCGGAGCTCGTCCTCAGGAAACCCTATTCGTATCTTGCGAGAGGAGACTGGAAGTCCAATGCAGACCTTGTAAGAGATATGTTAGCAAATATGTTAGCAGTGTTCTCAGAAGGTTTGCACACAAAATACCGGCTTTTCAATTGGCAGTATAGTAGTTATACCGACACCAGCTCCATTGCGCTAATTACCGGCTGTGCCGGTAAAGTACCAGCCGGGTGGCAACCCTAGTCATTTACCTTTGTGTCACTATTATGCTTGATGACTGCATTCGCGTTTTTAAATAAGTGACATATTTTTGATGTTGCATTTTGGAAATGGTGATATGTTGATACTTTTGCCCCCTTGAATACTAGGGAGGTCTCCAATGTACTGCTTAGCAATGCTTTGAAGACCTGTCTAGCATTTAAGGGGTTAATCTTTCAGTGCCAGGGAGGCATCCAAAGCATTGTAATGCAAAGCATTGGATACTTGTCTGGTACTCAGTGAGTTAAAAGACACATTCAAATGAGTGAATTGACATGTACAATATCTCTAGAAGCATCAGACACAAACAAACCTGGAGTTCCTACTTCAAAGGACTAAGGGCTTTATTCATCAAGCTGAAGAAGTGCAGTTCTGGAACAAAGCAAAATATTTTAAAATTCACATTGATTTAAAGCGAAACTAAAGCTGATAAATTAAATTGCCCCCCAAATCCTTTAGATCATGCCCTCTTGTTCAAATATTTTTTTTCTCGAAAATGTATCCCACCTGAATTATATTAATTCCTTAATATATTTAAAGGCTTTTGCCATATCACCCCTCTCCCTTCTTTCTTCCAAGCTGATAGACTTGTGTGTTATATTGTTCCAATACTGTAACTGCTGTAAGACTTAATTTAAAAAGTGTATGAGTGTGTGCGCATTATATATTAGATAGGTAGATAGATAGATAGATAGATAGATAGATAGATAGATAGATAGATAGATAATATATTTAAAGAGATAGTAATACTTCATTTATGGAGGCTATAATATTGCATGTATTAAATAAATAAACCAAAACATCTATGTATACTTGCTATAACTTTCTTAGTTTAAGAGTAGTTACGATCTAAAGTTTACCCCTGCAGTCCTTTTAGCTACATCACTGCTCTATCTGTCAGACTTGGATACTGGTCTGCGGACCGGACAGAGAGTCTGGAGAGACGAAATAGGAGTGGATACGAAGGAAATCTTCATGATGATGGTCTACTGCCTCAAACCATGGCCATTTTGTAGGCCATGTCGTCATGAAGATTTCCTTTGTATCCACTCCTATTTCGGTCAGAACCGATGTGGGTATTCAGACAAGCCGAGGTCATACACAGAGTGAGATTCTCAGGCAAACATGGGTCACAACAGACAGCAAGTAATGAGCAGGAACACCACGTAAGGGCAATGCCTCCCAGACCCAAGGAGGTTTATAAAGGAGCAGAAGGATGTGGGACCCAATTAGGCCACCCAGAATAGGCCCATAAACAGGCATCAGTGCTAGTGCCTGTTACCTGATGTCAGCAATGATGAAGTGGCTGGAGTGACAGCAGGTGCTCTGGGACTTCTGAGTCAAAATTTGAAATATGTGGCCGTAGCAGAAGGAAATTTGGGGTGGAGAGCTGTACAAGAATGAATGTCTGCAGGCAACAATGAAGCATGGTGGAGGTTTCTTGCAAGTTTGGGGCTGCATTTCTGAAAATGGAGTTGGAGATTTGGTCATAATTAATGGTCTCCTCAATGCTGAGAAGTACAGGCGATACTTATCCATCATGCAATACCATCAAAGAGGCATCTGATTGGCCCCAAATTTATTCTGCAGTATGACAACGACCCCAAACATACAGCCAAAGTCATTACCCCTTAAGGACCCATGACGGTCCTGGACCATCATGGGTTAAAATGTCCATTGTCGCTGCACAGAGAGATGGGATAGCGCAGGCTGGCTGTAACTAAGCGCTCCAATACCGGGACACTTAGTTTCAACCAGTAGCAACATTGATGCAACATGTGATTCACTAGATTAGTGAATCACATTTTGCAGAAGCAAAATGACAGGGACAGTATTTACAAATACTGTCCCTGTCACATCTCTCTGCCTCCCTCCATCTTACACACTTCTGAGGTGGAGAGGGACAGGGAGAGATCGTGTTCCAGTGTTACAGAGCTTGTTCCAGCATTCATGTGTAAAAAAAAAAACAACAACATTTCATTCAAAATTACCCAATTGATCACTGGTGTTGCAGTGATCAATAAATCCCCCCCTCTGATCACTTTAACAGTGATAAATTGCTGCAGATCAGCTTGCATTTGTTTACATTTTTTTTTATTTTTTTTTTTTAAATAGAATATAATTATTTAGTGTATTTTAGGTACTGTAGGCAGGTAGTTGGGTAGGTTTAGTCTACGTGTCTTAGGGAAAGGTTTGGGGTTAGATTTAGGTTTAGGAGTAGAGTAGGGGAAAAAACAAACAAAAACAAACCCCTACCCCAAAAAAAAATAATAGTTATAGTTTAGATGGGTAGTTGACTTGGGTTGGGTAGGTTCAGGGTATACGTGGGTTAGGGTAAGGTATAGGGTTAGATTTAGGTTTAGGGTTAGCATAGGACAAAAATCCCCCCCCCCCCCAAAATAAAAAAAAAAAGTTTATTTTATTTAAAAATGTATTTTATATTATAAGCTAGTTTAGATAGGTAGTTGGGTTGGGTAGGTTCAGGGAATACGTGTGTTAGGGTAAGGCTTAGGGATTGATTTAGGTTTAGGAGTTGCGTAGGAAAAAAAACAATAAAAAAAAACAAAAAAAAGTTTCTTTTATTTAAAAATGTATTTTATATTATAAGCTAGTTAAGATAGGTAGTTGGGTAGGTTCAGGGAATACATGTGTTAGGGTAAGGCTTTGGGATAGAATTAGGTTTTGGAGTAGCATAGGGAAAAAAAAATACAAAATACAAAAAAAATGTATCATAGGAATAGTGACCGTTTGGGGTGAGAGTTAGGTATAGTTAGATATAGAAGTTAATCATTTATTTAGTTTAAAGTAGGTGAATACAAAGTAGCGGAGGTACAGTTTAGAAGAGGCGTATTCCTATTTGGAGTCTGACTCAGGCGCCACAGACACTGCATCAGATTTTGACATCAGTGAGTTTTCGTAGAGTGAGAGCAGCTCTGGTAGTGATGATGCAGGGCCCTCTATGAAAATAAGATGCACTGCTCCAACAGGTGTCCCAGCAACTGCCCCAAGAGCTGCCCCAGCAACTGCCCAGGCAAATGCCCCATGAGCTGCCCCAGCAACTTCCCAAAGAGCTGCCCTAAGAAATGCCCCAAGATCTGCCCTAAGAAATGCCACAAGAGCTGCCCCAAGTCCTGCCACAAGTACTGCCACTCCTGCTGATGAATGGGTTTCACCAGCCAATTTATGCCCACAAATTCCTGAATTCACAGGCAACCCAGGAATTCAAGTGGATGTGGCAGGATTTACCTATGTTCAGTTTTTTATTTATTTTGGGGGGAAGAAATTTTAGGGGAAATCGTGTCTCAAACAAACTTATATGCAGCCCAATATATTGCCGCCAACCCATCAGTGTTTGTTTCCAAGGAAGAAATATGGCAAACCACAGACCTTTTAGAATTCAAGAAATTGCCCCAAATCTCTGTGAACAAATGGGAAAATTGTTTGGGTTCTAATTTACCCCTTATTTAATAAAGGATATAATTTATATGTTGACAACTATTACACTAGCCCCCTTTTCTTTAAGTCACTTTTTATTTTTACACTGTGGCTTGTGGCACTGTCAGGCGCAACTGCAGGGAGATGCCCAAAGAACATGTAGCAAAAAAACTAAAAACCGGGACGTCCTCAGCTTTGTGGCAACAAGAGCTGCTGGCAGTTAAGTTCAAGGACAGAAAATATGTCTACATGCTTTCCACCATGCATGAGGACAAAACTGTGGTAGTCTCTGTTCGTAGAAGGGGGGTAGTAAGAAAGCCAGTCTGCATCAGAGACTACAGCAAACACATGGGGGGAGTTGATCTGTGCGATCAACTCATGCAGTAGTACCTCACCATGCAAAAGTATAGGGCATGGTACAAGAAGCTTGCCATTTACATGATGCAGATTGCAGTATATAATTCTTTTTTGATTTCCAAATTGGCAAACCCCACTCTAAAACTTCTGCAGTATCAGCTCCATCTTATTTCCCAATTTTTGTTTCAAGGTGCAACAGAAATAATTTTATTTATAAAATCCCCCCAATCCCTCAAAAGAAAAACCCACAAAAGCGATGCAAGGGTTTGCTACAGCAAGGGAATACGGAGAGAAACCCACACTTACTGTCATGATTGCCCTTCCAAACCTGGCCTCTGCATGGGTGACTGCTTCAAGCAATTCTACGCAGGCACAATGCAGTAGTGCTGTAAAGTTTATTTTATTATTTGGCTACGTTTCCCCTGTGAAATTATTTTTCAAAACACATCCCTCCTTAGATCAAACACTATCAAAATATAATGGGAAGCAAAGCACCCTATGTTTTTTCCATCTCTGATAATGGAAACACACATGTTCCCTTCTGGGCCCAGTATCGCCCCCAAACCCTGACAAACCTATGCATATGGGACATTGCCATACTCAGAAGAAGGAGCCGAACAATAATAAATGCAGTTTATAAAATATTCACCTGTCCTGTGCTTGAAATTTGCATCAATATTAAAGTCTGAAAAGGCAGGGTTTTTTTACTTACGTCAACTTTTATGAGGGATTGGTGGTAAAATGGATGTGTATAAAATTTGAAAACACACCTAAACTGAAAGACTGGGGTGTCTACTTTCCAAAAATATACAGTTTTGGGGGGAAATCTTAGAGTGGAGCCCTGTTACACAGCCCCAAATGAGAAATAGCACTAGTGACACAAGCTGTGAAAATTCAAAGTATGAGCCTGGAAACGCGCATGTTCCAATTTGGGCCCTGTAGCTCCCCCAAATCTTCACCTATCCTGTGCCTGAAATTCACATCAACATTGAAGTCAAAGTGTGAAAAACGCTGATTTTTTTTTCTTACGCCAAGATTTACGAGGGATTGGCGGTAAAATGGCTGCGTAAGAAATGTGAAAAAATACATAAAATGAAAGCCTGGGGTGTCTACTTTCGAAAAATATATACTTTATGGGGGAAATTTTAAGGTGGAGTTCTGGTACACAGCCCCAAATGAGACATGGCACAAGTGAAGCAAGCTGTGAAAATTCAAAGTGTGAAACTGGAAACACGCATGTTCCAATTTGGGCCCCATAGCTCCCCCAAACCTTTAGAAACCTATGCATATGGGGTATTGCCGTACTTAGAAGAAGGAGCTGAACACTAAACAATGTGACGCAAGTTGTGAAAACTCAAAGTGTGAAACTGGAAACGCGCATGTTCCAATTTGGGCACCGTAGCTCCCCCAAACCTTGAGAAACCTATACATATGAGGTATTGCCGTACTCAGAAGAAGGAGTTGAACACTAAACAATGCATTTTTAAAACTCTTCACCTATCATGTGCTTGAAATTCACATCAACATTGAAGTCAAAGTGAAAAACGCTGATTTTTTTTACTTCCATCAAGATTTATGAAGGATTGGTGGTAAAATGGCTGCGTAAAAAATGTGAAAACATACATAAAATGAAAGCCTGGGGTGTCGACTTTCCAAAATTATACACTTTTGGGGGGACATTTTAAGGTGGAGCGCTGGTACACAGCCCCAAATGAGATATGGCACAAATGACGCAAGCTGTGAAAATTCAAAGTGTGAAACTGGAAACACGCATGTTCCAATTTGGGCCCTGTAGCTCCCCCAAACCTTGAGAAACCTATGCATATGGGGTATTGCTGTACTCAGAAGAAGGAGATGAATAGTAATCAATGCATTTTTTAACATTTTCAACTATTCCCGTGCTTGATATCAACAGTAATATTGAAATGTAAGTGTGAAAACTGCAAAAAAACTAAATATTACCAAAATTTTGAAAAATATTTCTGGAAAAACTCAAAAATTCTCCTGATTATTTACCTTATGTTGTCTAGTTTTCAGAAACATATACCTTTGTGGGACATTTTTGGTTCTGGCACCATTAACTAAGCTATGATGGTCACATGCCAATTGTTGAAAAATTACAGGTTGGAAATAATGGCATCCATCTTGTAATTTTTACCTTGTAAATGTGAGAAAAGGATTAAAATACTAGGCATATGGGGTACTTTTATATTCATGAGAAGCAAATGAATATATTTTAGGGTATTTTTGTAATGAACTAATAGTATGCAAATCCTGACGGGAAAATGTAAGCAAATTTTTTTTTAATTTATTTCTTTTTTTATATTTTAATCAAATTAAAGGGATAGTAATACTTCTTTTTAACTTTATTTTATTTTGTAGGCATTAAAAAAACATGAAGAATGATATAAGTCTTATCTCTCAAACCTTTATGGTTTATGAGATATTCACAAGCAAAGTTTCCCCCTCCCGCCCCTTTTACCTACTGTAAACAATCTCTTCTCAGATGTGGAATGCAGTCCATAGACTGGACAGATAACAGAAGGGGACACTCTTATTCCTATGAAAATAATGAAATCCCTGCCCCCCTTGACAAGCTTTTCAGGTTTTTCCCTTATCTTAATTGAAGATTGTCCCTCTCTGCAGTCTACCTGGGCACCTCCCTTCTGCCCTGGCTGAAAAGTGTTACATCAGTAAAAGGGGCGGGAGGGGGATACTTTGCTTGTGAATATGTCTTAAATCATAAAGGTTTGAGAGATAAGACTTATATCATTCTTCATGTTTTTTTAATGCCTACAAAATAAAATAAAGTTAAAACGAAGTATTACTATCCCTTTAAATGAAGAGGTATTCATATAATTGTGATATCAAAAGAAAGCCCTGCTTAAAAAACAGTATATAATTTGTGTGGGTGTACAAAAGGAATTAAAGAGAAAATGTGGTTTAATAAACACATAGTAAAAAAAGTCAAAATTG
Organism: Rhinophrynus dorsalis; assembly: GCA_037306005.1. Classification (NCBI taxonomy): domain Eukaryota; kingdom Metazoa; phylum Chordata; class Amphibia; order Anura; family Rhinophrynidae; genus Rhinophrynus; species Rhinophrynus dorsalis. The sequence continues at coordinate 160,303,229 of CM074719.1, forward strand.
CTCTGGTTCTTAAAGGGATAGTAATGTTTCATAATAAAAGCAGCTCTAATTAATAATCATAGTATTTGGACTTTGGAGAGTGTTATTTCAGTTCTGTCAGAGTTGTAGTTCAAAAGTAATTCAATGACAAATTATCCACCTCCTGCCCATTTACTGATGTAACACTGCTCAGCCAGATCAGAAGGGAGGTGCCCAGGTAGATTGCAGAGAGGGACAATCTTCAATTAAGATAAGGGAAAAACCTAAAAAACTTGTCAAGGGGGGAATGGCTTTCATTGTTTTCATAGAAAGAAGATTGTCCCTTGCTGTTATCTGTCTGGTCTATGGACTGCATTCCACATCTGAGAAGAGATGACTTACACTAGGTAAAAGGGGAGGGAGGGGGAAACTTTGCTTGTGAGTATCTCTTAAACCATAAAGACTTATATCATTCTTTTTATCATGTTTTTTTAATGCCTACAAAATAAAATAAAGATAAAACGAAGTATTACTATCCCTTTAAGTGAAAACAACCTCAGATTTTCTCAGTCCTTAAGGGGATAAGAACTATCTTCAGCATAAAGAAGAACAAGGAGTCCTGGAAGTGATGCCATAGCCTCTCTGATTTAAACATAATAGAGACTGTCTGGGATTACATGAAGAGAGAGAAGCAACAGAGGCTGCCTAAGAACTGTGGATAGTTCTCCAAGAACTGCTGAGTTCCTTAAAGAAATGTGTGCAAGCGTACCTAGAAGAAATTAGGTTTTTTTTTTAAAGCAAAAGGTGGTTAAACCAAATATTGATTCAGTTTAGATTTTATTTCTGCTCACTCACTATGCATTTTGTTCATTGATAAAATAAACTATTAACACTATTATTACTGCGTTGCGTACCCCCTCTGGCGCTCAAAGGGTTAACATCACCCGGACCTTGGCCCGTGTTTGTGGGCTTCTACACCAATTATATATATATATATATATATATATATATATATATATATATATATATATATATATATAGGCATTCCTCCTTCTCTAACATGTCTCCACTTTAGTCCATGACTCTCTCGCCTTCTCCCCCATATATCTCTTTTCCCTTCTCCATGTTCCTGCCACTAGATCAGCTTATGTGTGTCTAAAATACGGTATGTGTCTAACATTTTGTCTATCTGTTTGTGTTTGTATAAGCATGTGTGGCTGTCTGTCTTTGTCTGAAAGTGTGTGTTTGTGTGACTGTTACGGGCAATGTCATATTACTATATGTATGTGTGTGTGGCCAAACCATGCACGAGGGGTGCCAAACGTATTGTCTTTTCCTTTTAACCCTTTCAGTGCCAGTGAGTTATCCAACACTTGTACTGCATTACATAACTCTTTGCCACTCAAAGACTTAAACTTAAACATTGCAAATCACACTGCTCCTTCCTTGACACAATTACTGTAGAGCATTTTGTGTATAAGTTGATTACTAAAGAGGCTTTAGGCAGGCTTAGCATACAAAGTACATTTCTCGGCCTATTTTAGTAGCACCTGATTTCTCATTAGCCAGTGTTGCCAAATGCTTCAAGTGCCAAGTGTTCAGTGTTGCCTCACCTGTGATAGCCACAAACACATTCTGAGTTGCAAGTGTGGCCAGGGCAATTCCAGTGCCTCTGTACAGTCTCCTGCCTTTGTAGGCCAGTTTGCATTCCCCATTTTTAGGGTGCTTTTTACCCCTTTGGAAACTGGATAAGCAACCTTTCTAGCAGCCTAGGGATTTTCTACTAGTATGTTATGATATTTTCTGAACAAGTTATGGTTAAGGAGTATGGGTGCTCTTTGTTTTGTTTTGCTTAGAGACTCCTAACATTTAAATACAGACCTGCACGTCAGTAAATACAATTTGTTTTTTTTGTAACTGATAGACTTACATATACATATCCTCCTGTCAAGATTTTGTAATGAAGTTATGGTACATTTAAAAAGTGCATATAAAAATGATTTGCTGTAGAACAGTATTAGCTTGGTTGCTACAGGTCGCCAACGCATAGCATCTCAATGCATTACCAAAGTTTCTGACATCAAAGGGATTAAAAGATATGCAACACCTAAACATTAACTGAGATTATATATAGATTACTACCCTGTACTTAATAGTAGCCTCTATAAACATTATCTATTTGTTTCCTGAGGCTAAAGATCTAATCTTAACCCTTTGAGAGCCAGAGGGGTAGGCAATGCATTGCTTTGCAATGCTTTGTGTATCCCTCCCTGCACTCAAAGGGTTAAATATATACAGTATTATCTGTAAATGGCATGAGATAACATAACAGCTTTTCTGAATTCAAGAGCAGTGATCACAATAAATGAACTGACTTTAGTGCGTATCTATCATTATACACAGTACAAACAGCATAAATAAATGCTAAACATGACAATTTACACATGCATTAAAAAAGCAAATGTAGGAATATATTTTAGGAGTGCAATATACAGGGACTGATTTATATCTAGGGGCCCTAAGCTCCGGCCATGACCACACCCCTATTCCTAACATGACCCCTCCCCGGTCCCTTCCACCGTTTCCTTCGCCTATAACAAGCAAGGACAACAAAAGCTTTAAGGCCTTGGTTAAATGCATTGGAGATCTCTATAGCCATGCCTCCCAAGTTTTTACCTCTTTCAGACCCAAATCACTCTGTCCATCTTTTTTGGAAATCAGACTGTGTGGTGTGTAAATAAGTGTATCACTTTGCTCCACAGTAATAAAACTCACATTATTGTGTATTTAAACTTCAGTATATGTGTTTATAAATTAGTCTATGTAAATAAAATACTTTGATTTTGCTCTAAGTTATTTATTCAGTTACACAGAGAGGTGTCAGTAGGTCATGAAATTACCTAAAAATTATAGGTGACATCCCACCCACTAGAGACGCCCCCAGAAACACCCCATAAAACATTTGAAATGTTGGGAGGTATGTCTATAGCATCCAAGGGGTTAAAAAAATACTCTGCAAAGGGTATAAAACTGGTGCAGAGACATTAAGATTCCTATGGCCAAATCCACAACTGATAATGTGGGGGTGGCCAGCATAACTGAGGCTCTCCTGAAAAGCTGGATCACTTAGCAGTTACTTAATCTGCCTATTAGAAAATCTGGCCCTGGTAAAACATATTTAATTGTTATACGTCAGCTAAACGTAAACGTTATTAGTGTCAGTCTTCCTTTAAGGGTTAAAATTTATTCAGCACTGCTGAGGCATACACCACATTAAGATATGATCTCTTGTTGTGTTTGTCAGAGTCAGTTATCTTGATTTATAAATCACAGCCATTAAAATAATTAAGGAGGCTGTTCAATGGCTGAGTGCTTCTATTCGGTTCCAACATATGTGCTCCTCTAAGTTTGTTGAATCTAAGCTGAGTAAAAATGCTCCTTCTTTCTTCCTCTTCACAGAAAGCACTGGACAAAGCTACTATTGCTGGATATGAAATGCGTGTCTAGAAACAGAAAGAAGCAGTCAGCATGCTGAAGTAACAAAGATTATAAAGAGGGCTATTGTGGAGCCATACCATGGCCTCATTAACCAGACTTAACCCTTCACCTCTTAAGAGACACAATGTGGCACAATTTGCACATTATCCACGGCTGCAGTCATGTGTTTTTTATGATTTGCAGAAATGTCACATGTTACTGGGTTTGCATAGAGAAACTGGTTTGTGATTCAATAATCCCAGCTATTATGGATGAGGGATGTCCAAATCTTGCAACTGGAAAAAAATTCTAAGTACGAGTTTATGGATGTATCTCCTCGGGGTCAGGATGGCGATGTGTGCCAGATTTGCACAACAAAGCAGGTGACATATGATGGGAGGGAGGGTGTTTATCAGCCACAAGGAAAGGGCACAAGCAGGAAAAGTCGAATAATTAGCATGAAATTTTCCTTGCATTAGTCAAGTGTAATTTACCTCTCGTCATTTTCACACATAATTTCACAGTGTCATGCGCACCACACAGTTTCCTTACAGAGAACAGAGCTAAGTAGGTTGGGATTTTGCAGATAAGGCTCTTATAAACTCTGGGTTCAGGTAAGATGTTGAGAAACTGCAACCCTCCAGTTGTGGAAGGACTGCAATTCCCATCATCCTCAGCCAGGAAGTCAAATGTGCTAAAGAAATTTGATTCCACCCCCAGTCTTCTAAACATAGCACATGCTGCAATATAAATGTGGATTTTTTATGGAAAAAAATTATAAAAAGATTATATACATGTTTTATTTATAAAGCACCAATATATTCCTTCATTTTGTACAAAAGGTTGAATACACGCAATATAACATAAATGCACAAACCGAAACAAGCGGAGAGATGGCCCTGCTCGTGAATAAACACACACACACTATGTATATATGTTCATAATATTATATATATATATATATATATATATATATAGAGAGAGAGAGAGAGAGAGAGAGAATGTGTATATATATATATATATATATATATATATATATATATATATATATATATATATATATGTGTGTGTGTAATCCAGTGGTGTAGAGGCCAAAGGCATATTGACGTATTTAATAATATATTTTTATTCAATTTATTCAATTATAAAGACAAGCTTCCTAGAATATATATATCTTAGATACTTCATTCAAAAGTCATTACCGCTGAAACTTTCACTATAAGCTGGAGCTGTTACTATCATATTCTTCCATTGAATGCAGTAGAAAAGTGTATATGGTGCTGTTATTAGCAGTTAAAAACTAAATAAGCCAAGAACATCCTGAGCTGTAATGATTTCTGAACTAATCACCTCTCAGCAGTGGGAGCATTCTTGTTTTACAAGGAAAGACCACACACACACACACATATTATATATATCTTAGCTCCACTGCAAGTCAAGCAGAGGGAATGGGCCATAATTTGCCATAATGGCCAGTGCACATTGGCAGATATAACCTAGTATTCTGAGAAGGTCTCCCATCCAGGTACTGACCAAGTCAGAGCCTGCTACAGTTCTACAGTCAAACAGGTTTGGGTACCTTGAGGCTCTCTCTTAGTTATAAAGCTGTTCTATTCCTTTAAGCTGTGGAAGTCTTTACGTTTATAGCTGTTAAGTGCATGTCATTTTCATTCTTGCAGACATCTTGATTAGTGTGGGGAAGTGGAAAATATTTAAAATAGATGGAAGAGGGAGATACTTATTTTTAGAAAGGTGTCCTATACTTTCCATCTGGCGTAAAATAGTGAAGCTACAGTTTAACTCCTTGGATGCTAGAGAGGTGTCCAATGCTATTTCAGAATGCAAATGAGAAATGAAGTGCTCAGAGTGAGTAGGAGGAATCCTACTGCCAATTGGAACCAAGGACCTAATTTCAGAAAAGAAAGGGGTTCAATTCTGCAACAAAGCATCAGCACAACAGGGGACAAATAAATAGTTCTCTTGGTTTAAATTGAACGTTTAACCCCTTGAATGCAACAGAGGTCTCCAACACATTGCAAAGCAATGTGTCAGAGACTTCTCATGCATCCAAAGAGTTATAAAAACTCCATTTAAATCAATGGGGATTTGGAGAATTTTCATTTGTCCCCCCAGTGGCGCAGCTGGTTTGCCCAAGAACTGCATCACTTTAGCCTGCTGAATTAGACACCAAGTTACAAAATTATTATTAATATTATTATTATTATGCTTCTTTTGGAACCCCAAAAAATTGGAGCTCTGGTTAACATTGATCTAGATCAGGTATGTCAAACTCAAATTCAGTCAAGTGCAACATCTCAACATTTCCCTCCAAGAAGGATAGCACCATTGGCTGCTAGGGTCCATGTATGTACCACATACCTGAGAACTCTCCCGATCAGCCCCGGAGACTCTGGTTTTTGCAATTAATTACCAGGTCCTCTGGGAAAAGGCTGATTCTCTGGTGGTAGAGAGTTTTGTATGAAACTCTTCCCACTTCTCCTCCTTCCTACCCTGTTGCTTCCATTTCCCACTCACTTCATCTCTTTCGCACTCTGTTCTGCCCACTTCCCACCTTCTTCCATCACACTTTATGAATCAATGTCATTAAACCCTGCCCCAGTTAAGATTTAAGTCCCACTCATTTGTGACGCGAATCACGTGATTTACATCACCCAGTCGCACCACATAGGCAGCCCTCTCAGGAAGACAAAGTTCCCAGGTATGATTATCTATCAGATAGATTGCTAGATAGATAGGTAATGAAAGAGATTGTAACCAAGCATAGAAGGAAAACCTCCAGAAAATGTTAACAGAAAGTAAAAAAAAATAACAAATAAAATAAATAACCACAGAATATAGATCTTTATCTAAGTAACTTTAATAAAAATAAAGGCAAAGTGAATTAATGTATAAAACATCTAAAAGTAGTAATCAAAACAATTATCATATGCAAAGTGGCTAACAGGGCAGCCATGTAGCACCACACCATTAGGCATATGCAAATGTAACTTTTTAATTGTGAAGAGACAGATTAAGGCTCCATAGGGCTGTAGCCAAGGTACCAGTCTGGGACCCCAAATCTCCTGATTGAGTGCTTGTGACACAAAGTGCTGCTAGCAGGTACTGGTACTAATTTAAGTGGAAGCAACTGGATGATGCTGGTCTCCTTCAACAAAAAATGGCATCTGACACAAGATGTTAATGGCAACAACAGCAAGGCCTCTGTCAGTGACCCATCAATTTCAGCCAGAGCCCCTCATATTGCATTGGGCCTTAGGCATTAGCCTAGGTTGCCATAATGGGTGATCTGGCTCTGATTGTGTTTCAGTGTGTTACATTTGCGTATGTATGGGGATTTACATGACAGACACATTTCTGGAATTCAGAGGGTTAAGTTACCCATACACAGTGCGATTCAGTCAGCTGATTCTGACCAAATTGGTCAAAATCAACCAGATTGACCAGTTATCACACTATGTATGGGCTACATCAATCAAGTTGGGCTAACCAGATTGGTGATTTTGCTCAGATAACCTGGGCTGCAAATTTTGATTGCCATACAGAGACACACACACACAGGCAACTGTGTGTGTGTGTGTGTGTGTGTGTGTTGTGTGTTGAACAGACCAGATTGCTGTTCGGGTACAATCAAAATCCACCTGTGTAATAGGCTCCTTTAAAGTGAGTGAGAGAAAAATCATAATGATTTAAATGGGGCTTTTAACCCCTTGATGTTGGACTGCAGGACATGTAAGAATGTTTTTCTCTATGGAAGGCGTCACACACACACACACACACACACACACACACACCCCCCTCTCTGGCCTGGGGGCCGCAGGCCACATGTTTTCTGCCGATGTTTGATATGTATTATCTTAATAGAGTGGTCTTGTTTAACCCTTTGAGTGCCAGAGGGTTACACAACATATTGCTTTGCAATGCTTGGTATACCCCTCTGACACGCAATGGGTTAAGTCTCATCACCTCTGTTGCACCACAACTACACATTGGTTAACAAATAGGAATTCCAAAAAGTGGCACTCATTCAAGTGTGGCTTTTAACTCCTTGAATGCTACAGCGATCTCACATGGGAGATGTCTCTAGCCTCCAAAGGGTTAAACTCTCTATTTGCTTCAACGGTAACTTTCATTTGTCCCTTATAGTGCGGCTGGTTTGCCACAGAATACCACCCTATGGGCTTCATGCACAGGAGAAACGATGAGCAATTATAATGCAAACGCATAGGGCACAAATAAATATCCCATTGATTTAAATGAGGCTTTTAACCCCTTGAATGCACCAAAGCATTGCCCTGGAGACCACTGAGTAAATAGTCCATTTATAGCTGTCTGAGGAATTTTCTTTTGTCCTGTATAGCGCAGCTGGTTTGCTCCAGAATTGCACCACTCCTCAAGGAGCTTTCTGAATACAGCCCCGTGAATTTATGTGCTTTCTACAAGAGCTTGCGATCTAACCAGGCTCCTATGCTCCTACTGTTTTACATTGGGCTGTGGTGTGAAATTAGAATGTAAAAGAGCCGCGATCACGCAAGCCATTTCACAACAGGTGATCCGAGAAGTAGGGACTTGAAATTCCTCGCAGCCTTGTAATGTGGAAGTAGCAGACGTGAGCGGCAGGAGGAGGGGGGCAGTGGGGATTCTCATTACCAGCTACTAATCGCCTTGGGCACTTGATTATGGGCAGTCAGAGAGGCTCACAAGCCTTACACAGCGAAAGACCAGATCAACTGCATGTCTATCAACTCTCCTTCCTGTGAGAAAGCCTCCCTCCTTTTGCTTAGCATATTAACCTGCTTATAAATGTCCTTCCCAGACTTCAGACTTGTCAATGCCTTGCATGCATCAGTGGTCCCCACAGCCTTACCCCAGACCACCCTGTCAATGATCCACATTCTTCTCTAAATCGATACTCTGGGAAGATCTGATTTTAACTACAGATATTTACATGAGCTGCACTGCTGAAGTGCCATAACCCCTCAATGTTGGAGCAGGCAGTAGAGTGTGGCTATTTTTGTATGTGACTTACACTTGTATCACCTAAAATTAATTGTGTTCATTAATTTCTTTTCAGCATTAGTACATTTAGGTGCATAAGAAATGTGTTCTATGCAAAGCAATTTGTTGGAAACTTTAGCATTCAAGGGGTTAAAATATGCATTTATATCAAAAGGAGAAATTGTTTTAGTTCCCTATATTAGAGTTGGTTTGAACCAGAAATGCACTATTTTACTTAGTATAAAAGACCCAATGAAAATAATAATTTGTTCCCAAACACGTCGTTTGATTGCCCCAGAATTGCTCTCTCTTTGTAAATATGGCCCAATATGTTGCCCACCCCATCGCATGCATGAAGTCATCTCATCCCATTATATCAAAATTCAGAAACATAATCTGAAAGCAATCAATGGGTATTTAATTGTAAATATTCCTCTGTACCTTAACCCCTTCAGCAGTAAACTAATTAATAAACAGTGATGTGTGCTTAAGCCATTGTCTCTCTGAGTACCAGATAGGCAAATCCTATAATGCTACTCAGATCTGTGAAAAGCGGCTGTCTATAAACCGCAGGAGACGAGAGCGGATAACGAATGCATAAATAGTCCAGCCATATGATGCTCGATTGTGAAGGCAAAAAGCATAATTAGCACCTTGCGAGCACCCACAGGAGCAAATCTGTCTTCTAAGGGCAAAGTGGTATAACAACATTGAACGCTGGGAGACATGAAAGACGATATCAGGCGGCATGTTCCAGGTGCTCTCATTAAATGAAAGAGGTTTTATCAGCCCGGACGTACGTGTTTCTGTCTGGAGAATCCAAGAACTGCCATATTGCTTGCCTTAACCCTACGAGTACCAGAAGGTTGCCCAACACATTAACCCTTTGAGTGCCAGAGATGTACCCAATGCATACCTCTATCTGGCACTCAAAGGGTTAAATATACTCAGGCTTTACCCTTTGCGTGGAAAGTGGTGTCCAAGGCATTGTGATGGGTTCAGCATGAGTGTGGTATATATCTATTTGTTATATACATTTAATATAGTTGTTAAAATACCAATTTAGATATAAGTTATGGTTCTAGGGTTCTATGTTCACAAGAAATCTGGAGCAATTGTGGAGCAAATGAATATCACTATAGAGGATAAATCTACATTTACAAATGTCCCAGTGATTTTAATGGGACCTTTAACTCCTTGACTGCTAGAGGCTTTTCAATGCATTGGAAACCTTCCCTGCATTCACTGGCTTAAAAGCACCATTTAAATCAATTTGTATTTGTCTTTTATGGTACAGTTAGTTTGTCTGAACAATAGTCCAGTTTACTTCCATAGGGCCTAATTTAGTGGTGCAATTTTGGACCACACCAATTGCACCACAGGGGACAAATGAACCTCCCCTATATTACCATTGATTGAAATGGGGGTTTTACTCCTTGTATACTATAGTCAATGTGTTGGAGATCTCTCTAGCACTCAAGGGGTTAAAAGTCCCATTTCAATCACAAGATAATTTGTATTTGTCCCCTGTGGTGCAGTTGGTTTGACCCACAATTGCACCACTTTAGTTTGCTGAATTAAGCCCATATGGACCTTACCATACCTGGGGACCTTCTCTTCCCCAGTTCCTGGATTACTAAAATGGGCTGAGAGCATCCAAATTACTAGATTTGCACTGTTATGTGGGTGGGGCTTATTGGGTGGGCAGGATTATTAATAAAATAATCCAAGGTTTGCCTCTAAAATAGGAAGGGAGAGGGCAAAAAGGGTGGTAAATTGGAGGAATGGGATGGGATGCGAGGGGAGGGCCAAGGAGAGATCCATTAATTAAAGGGGCACTAATGTCCCATAAAAAAAATCTTCTACTTTTGTAGATGTTAAAAAAATAAACTATGTGCCACAAATCCTATCTCTCAAACCGCTATGGTTTGAGAGATATTCTCACTGAAAGTTTCCCCCTCCCTCCCCTTTTCCTGACGTCAGTGTCTAGCTGACAGCAGGAGATCCTGTTTCGGGGACCAACCAGTGGCTCTGCAGCAGAACCAAAATCGTGTTATTTCAAAATAATTACTTCTTTTCAAAGGTCTACAAAGTATGTCTGGTTTGCAAGCACACTTTTTAGACCGTTCCAGTTAAGTAATTCTTTTTAAATAACGCTATTGCGGCTCTGCTGAAGAGCCTCCTCTAGCTGACATCAGGAGAAGGGGAGGGAGGAAGGAAACTTTCAGTGTGAATATCTCTCAAACCATAGCAGTTTGAGAGATAGGATTTGTGACATATAGTTTATTTTTTTAACATTTACAAAAGCAAAATAATTGTTTATGAGGCATTACTGTCCCTTTATTAGTTAAAACCACGGGGCAGATCTGGAGAGTTCCCAAGTGCAGACCTTAAATACACACACAGCAAATATGGCTTTTAGTTAATAATTCTAAATTATTTTTTATTTTCTAAATTTTGTTAGTGATTATGCATCATGATATGTACACTTCCAGGAAATGAGACCAGCAGAAAAATATACAATTAGAGAACAGCAGAGAATTACACCAGACAAACTGAGTTTTTTATCAGTAAAAGAAACAATCAGAGCATTGCACCATTTTGGGAAACCTGCAAGATACTGCAGCATTACACGAGAGATAAAGGAAAGATGTAAGAATTTCAGACAGTGAAACAAGGCTGGAGTCCAGTTGTGTGCATGTGGTTTTGTAACTACCAGTGCACAATATAACAAGTCTGGAGTGTTAGACTGTATTTGTGGTTCTGTGTCTTCCAGTGCACAGTGGAGAAAGGCTGGAATGTCAGACAGTGTATGTGTGGCTTATGACTACCAGCGCACAGTAGAACAAGGCTGAGTTGTCAGGCAGTATATGTGTGGTTTCTGTGACTATCAGAGAAAAGAAGAACAATACTGAAGACGCAGACGTGCACATCTGGTTCTGTGACTACCAATGGACAGTAGAGCAAGACTGGGGTGCCAGACAGTGTATGTGTTGTTCTTTGACTACCAGTGGAACAAGGCAGGGGTGTCAGACATGGACTGGCCCTGCAAGTAACTGCTGAAGTCACAATGGTTTAATAATTTAAGCATTTACCCCTTCAGTGCCACTGGTGCCCAACACATTGCTCAGCTCAAAGGGGTAACAGGAAAACATTGTGAGTGTGGTACTCTCCCTGTGTTCATTCTTTGAGTGCCAAAGGGGTGTCCAAGTTCCAACGAACACTGCTCAGACCTCCCGTTACACCGAAAGAGTTAAATAATATGGCTTGTGCCTTGCACCAACTGTACCACAGTAATTCTGCACACCAATTAGGTAACTGTTTCTTGGCCTGCTCCTAATACTCGTTTTACTCCCCTTTAACATAAACATAATATATCTATTTTATTTTGGTTATTAACCTTGACTTAGCCTTTTGCAATAAATTGAAGACAAGCATAACCAACAGCCAGCAGTTCATGTCCACATGGTCCTGTTGCTCCGTCGAGTTATAGGACCAGTGCTACCCGGCCCTACTTTGCTATGTTTGCTCCACTTTGCTTATGTTTGTTTGATAGGTGAACAGGATTGCTATTTGGGTAGAGGATCTCTTGCCTCCCACAGAAATCCATATTCCTGGTATCATTGGAAAGGGGGGACTCTCCCCTTTCCAACAGTACCCATCTTGAGCAAATTCTTACGGGAAGAGACAAAATATTCTTTCAAAAATAGCAGCCCTTCACCTATCAAACACTACTCTTTCAGATAAGCACACTCCTGCTGCCAGGCGCATTCTCAACACTGCCCTAGAATTGGTCCTGCAAACATACTTCTCCAGCACTCAAATGGAAAAGTCTTATCATGTACAGGGGCATTAAACAAGTGGCAGAAGGGTGGAACTAGCTCTATTTAAGATACAGTTAACTTTAAATTCGGGTGTATTATTGATTACAGAAAATGTTGTTCTGTGCCTTAATGTAGCACATTCACTCCACATTTTAGTAGTGCGTGTTATCACTTAATTCCAATTGCAAAATTCCCAGGAGCAGTTTATAAGATGACCAGATATCCCTTTAAACTCTTAAGGATCAGTAAAGTGCTTTGACGGTCACGAGTGTCTGTGCATTAAGGACTGGTGATGGTCCTGACACATCATGACTTTTTTTAATCACAGCACTCCTGCAGGTGCACTGTTATCACTATGGGAGTCTAACTGACTGCTCCAAGACAGGAACAGTCAGTTTCAGCCTCTCTTTCAGCAAGTCGGTACATGTGATCGCTCACATGTGCCATCTCCCCGAATATAGTCTATGTGGTCTTTTAGGGTAAAAGTACCCCAGGTCCATTCATCTTTAAGGGGCTTAATGGAGGACGCTTATGAAAATTTCATTCAGCAGGACTGCACAGGAATCAGTGTAAGGCTGGGTTCACAAAACCAGCGCATCAGCTTGGTGTAATTATTTCCTATGGAGCTGTTCACACTGGAGGGGTTTTATCACATGAAGCTGAAGAACGCAGCATGCTGCTACTTTGGTGTGCTTATACAAAATTGCACTGAGAAAAAAAATATTGATATATGAAGAGCATGAATATTGCATGAATATCCCTTATATCTGTGATAATAGTAACAGTTGTACGTTTTCACTTCCTCCGTGTGCAAATGCAAACTGTAATCTCAGAATTTTTCACACATGAAAAATGACTCAAAATAGCAGTTACAAAAAAAAAATAAATAATAATAATAATCAGGAAGACACCAGATGGGAGCGCTCTACGGAGCATCTACAGACATCAAGCCAGTCAGATTGTACTGTAAAAGGTATTTTCTTCTTTATTTAACCCCTTAGTGACCGACCACTTTACGCCCGCCGAGCTTTTCTTTTCATAACTTAAGATGATTTCCGGGGTACGTCCTCAGGCCGTAAGGGGTTAAATATATTTAAAAGTAAGCAGGTACAGAGCAAACACAACAGAACGCAAACGGACAGATGAGTCTTTAAATGATCAGCCTAACGTGTTTTGTGAATAACAAACACTTAGTCATAGGCTCTAGGTGTTTGTTATTCACAAAACACGTTAGGCGGATCCTATTGATGTCTATGGATGCTCCGTAGATCGCTCCCATCCGGTGTCTTCCTGTTTGCTGAAACCATGACTGTGGTTGTTGGGGGCTGCACCAGAGCGTCCAAGGTCCAGAGGACTGGGTGAGTGAATTAGCTTCTTTGTGCTATTATTTATTGATACAAATACGATTTTGAATGTATCACAGTGGCAAGAGTATAAGAGAAGCAGCAAATTTCTTTTTGTTCCAATTGTAATAATAATAATCACAAATGTGAACCCAGCCTAACCCTGCAGCGTGTATTTCTCAAATAAGTCCTGCGTGTAAAACAATATCTGGTCACCTTAGCAATGTACATAACTGGAAATTCTCCCATTCTGCTCCATGGACCTGGTTTGCAGAGTCTCTTTCCTGGTCTCTGGGAACAGAGGTTGATTCTGTGGCTTAGTGCTGTATGTTCAAAATAAAAGGCATTGGAGATCTCTCTAGCATTCACGGGGGGGTTTTGCACTAATGAGTGATAACGAGATGATAAAGTTAACTTCTCCAATGATATCACTTCTACAATTTCTATATTATTCTATGGAGCCTACGCACTAAGATCCCCAAAGGTGGAGAACTCTTAGGACATTGACTCCATAGAAAAACATAGGAACTGGAGAAGTGATATCAATGGAGAAGTCATCTCCACTTTATCACGGCATAGTGCACAAGTCCCAAGGGGGTTAAAATCCCCATTTAAGTGAATGGCATTTTTTAGTTCTCTCTATAGTGTAAATGCTTTGCCCCAGAACTCCCCCTCTTTTCTTTTGAGCATATAGCTCTTGGTGAGTTCTCCTGTAACTCCACCTACTCTATCCCATTTTTACCAATCACTGCCCCATTCTGTATATTTTCAAGGCAAACCCTACCATCTCTCCATGCTCCACCCAATCCCGTCCATTCTGATTAAACACTATCCACATTATGGTATAAGTCTCGGAACTTGGACACTCCTATCCCCACCCCTTTTTGATACTCTAGGGGCTAGGAGACAAGAAAGTTCCCAGATATGACAATGTATGAAGTGACCTTATCAATACGATATATAGAAAGGTGCAAATGGAAATAAGGATAACATGACAGATATGGCCAATTTTGAAACATCTGTATAGGTTGGTGTACTAAGAACTATAGTAATTCTGCAGCAAATCAATTACATCACAATGGACAAAGAAAAATCACACAAATGTTTATTTATTTAAATAAGGTTTTAACTATTTGAACACTAAAGAGTTCAATAACTCATTGCAAAGCAATTCAGTCAATGGAGATTTGTCTCTGTTTCCCATGCCTCCCAAGTGTCCTTCTTTAGGAGGGACAGTCCCTCTTTCAAACCCTAGTTCCTCTGTCCCTCTTTCCCACACTGGTGTCCCTCTTTTTAGGAGATCAAACTGTGTGGTGTGTATATAAGTGTATCACATTGTTCCACAGCAATAAAACTCACATTAATGTGTATTTAAACTTCAGTATGTTTATAAATTAGTCTGTGTGAATAAAATACTTATTCTTCACTTACACAAAGAGGTCACGAAATTACCTAAAAATTATTGGTAATGCTCCACCCACCAGACATGCCCCCAGAAACACCCCTAAAACATAAGTGTCCATCTTTGGCCATTTGAAATGTTGGGAGTATGGTTTCCTCCCAAATTGCTGCAGTTCTTCAGCATATATTGCTTCATTATGACTTTAAGGAAGACATAAAATGTATCCATGTAAAAAAACACAACTAAATAACATATGTATGCACAGCAAGAAACACATTACATTAGCATATATTTTATAAGAATATGTCATGTACATAAATTTAAATGTTTTCTCTTGCATATAGATATTTTTAGACACAAATTAATCCTCTCTTTACTTCCCCTGAAATCACATTAACCCTTTCAGTGCCAGAGAGGTACCCAAAGCATTGCTGGCACTGAACGGATTAACAATTACTTTAATTTAATTATGTTCTGTTTCAACATTGAGGTGACGTGGTGAAGAAATTGGCGGGAAGTCCGAGGTCTCCCTAATATGACTCAATCCTACATATTCTCCTTCTGAATACTCTGTTAGCCCGACCTTCATAGAACTGTCTTTACATGGGCCGCTCCTTTCCTGGCATAATTAGCAATTCACTCGATTATTTCAAGACGGGCAAGGAGAGGAGAAAGGAAATCGTCTTTTAGCGAATGAGAGTGGCTATTTAAAAACCCATGCATGAAATCCCCCTGAGCACACAAGGAGGAAAAAAAGTATGCATTTTGACTATTTGCCAAGAAGCACTTCACCGCACGGATATTATACTTGGGAGAAAATGACAACTGCTGCTGTATCCTTAACCCCCCTGTGTGCTGGAGGGGTGTGCAATGCATTGCTGCGCAGTGAGTTGCCCTTCTCTCTGGTGCTCAAAAGGTTAATACGCAGAGCAGTCTCTGTCTTTTGTTTTCCTAGCGGCAGACAAATCCCCAGCCATTCCTGAGACTGATGTACCTGAATATGCTAACTACACCCAGAAGGTCCTACATAATGACTCACTTGGAATGACTGATAACCTAAGGTTGCTCTCCCTCAAGAGCTGCCTAATTGACTCCCTCTCTCGCATCCTTTCCATTTCAGCGTAATGTTATGAGCTTGCTTCCATGCTGAAACAGAGAATCTCAACCAGTCTATCTCTCTCGTCTTTAACACATGACGTACATAAAATGATCTGAGGCAAATGCAATAATGGGTTCTTGTGCGTGCTTGCTTCTTCATGAGATGTATAAAAGATGTTTGCATGTTTCATACATGCACATTATGGCCCATTTCACCATAGGGCAGAACTAAAAATTCCCATTGAGTTAAATGGGGATTTTAACCACTTGAATGCTAGAGAGATCTCCAACGCATTGTAAACCAATGCATTGGTGACCTGTCTGGCAGTCAAGGGCTTAAAGGGATAGTAATACTTAATTTTATCTTTATTTTATTTTGTAGGCATTAAAAAACATGAAGAATGACATAAGTCTTATCTCTCAAACCTTTATGGTTTGAGAGATATTCACAAGCAAAGTTTCCCCTCCCGCCCCTTTTACCTAGTGTAAGCCATCTCTTCTCAGATGTGGAATGCAGTCCATAGACCAGACAGATAACAGAAGGGGACAATCTTCTTCCTATTAAAACAATGAAACCCCTGCCCCCCTTGACAAGTTTTTCAGGTTTTTCCCTTATCTTAACAGCAGATTGTCCCTCTCTGCAGTCTACCTGGGCACCTCCCTTCTGATCTGGCTGAACAGTGTTACATCAGTAAAAGGGGCGGGAGGGGGATACTTTATTATTGAATTACTCTTGAACTACAACTCTGACATAATTGAAATAACACTCTCCAAAGTCCAAATACTATGATGATTAATTAGAGCTGCTTTTATTATGAAACATTACTATCCCTTTAAAGTCCACTTTAAATCAATGGGACATTTTGGAATTTCTAGCTCTTCCTTGAAGTGTAAACGGTTTGTTACAGAATTCCTCCAATTTTCTTTTGCACATACAATCCCTTAACTATGACTTTTTTGTGACATTTGTGCAACTTTTTCCCCCTGCAATGTCATGTTTTAACCCTTTGAGTGTCAGAGTGGTACGCAACGCATTGCAAAGCAATGCGTTGCGTACCACTCTGGCACTCAAAGGGTTAAATGTCTGTTTTACATAGGCTGACAGCATTGAGATTATGCCAAGAACATGAAGGAGGAGAAAAAAGAAGCAAAATTGATCTTAAAAGTGTCGCAAAATGTAATCATTTGTATGCATTGACTGTGGCAAAATTCTTACTTTAGCCAGCCCTACACATTATGTCATAAAAAGGATTTGCGGGACTTGGAGGAGAGAAGGCATTTTTATGTGCAAACGTTTGAGACATATGTGCAATTCATTTCTATATGAAAATAGCTACAGGTACATGTCTACATCATTTTTATGCCTCTCCCCACAGTGTGCAAGTGAGGTGTACTGGGATGGAACTATGCGCTAATGGCTCATAATCAAGAGGTTAAATAGTGTGTAAATTTAGCAGTGTGTTTTTGCACAGCTGGCAGCTAAATGGTTAATATAACAGCATCAGCTGTTAAACTTAAAGTAGTAACACCTCCACTTACCTTATGGGCAGAAAATCCTATTGGCCCCAATGAATTCATACAATTGATAACATCTTCAGACTGTGCAGGGAGCCCTGAAATCCAGGACGGTCCTGGCACGTCATGGGTCCTTAGGGAATTAAACTGAAGCAGGCTGAGTGCACGAATCTCCATAACCATTTAAGGACCAGAAGGGTGCTCAACGCATAGAGAAGCAAGGCACTGCACATCCTTCTGGTCTTTTAAGGGTTACGATAATGTGAAGTAGGTGGAATTTGTCTTCTGTGGTCCTAGTAGCAACTGTTATGTCTATCTCCATGGACAAAACATCCAGGGGAGGAGATGCACTAAAGGGTGGTAAAGAGGTCATATAGAGGAGATAAGGGGGTTATGCAATTAGGTGTGATAAAGAGGAGATAAAGTCAGGGCCGGATTTTCTATAAGGCAGAGTAGGCATCTGCCTACAGGCGCACCCTACAGAGGGGCGCCTGCCATTTGAATTGATTTTTTTTTTTTTTTTTTAAGTGAAGTGGCGTGCCGCGCTGCCTGCCTCATGGTAAGGTCTGTGCCTTCTTCAGCACAGACCTGTAGCTGCTGAGCTCCCACGGCTCTTTAGTAATGCAGAACGCTGGGAGATGACATCATCTCCCAGCGCTCTGCATTACTAAAGAGAGGACCGCACAGGAGCTCCAGCAGCTACAGGTCTGTGCAGAAGCACAGATCTCCCCTGCCGCTGGACCACCAGGGAGGTAGGAAATGGATGGGGGTGTGAAATGTGAGCCTTAATGTGGAGATGATGGGGGCAATGTGAAGGCAATATGGGGATGATGGGGGGTAATTTGGAGCTGGGGGACAATGTGAGGGCATTGTAAAGATGATGGGGGCAATGTGAGGGCAATGTGGCGTTGATGGGCAATGTGGAGCTGATGGGGGCAATATGGAGTTGATGGGTGCAATGTTGAGATGATGGGGCAATGTGAGGGCAATATGGAGCTGATGGGGGCAATGTGGAGCTGATGGGGCAATGTGAGGGCAATATGGAGCTGATGGGGGGCAATGTGGAGCTGATGGGGCAATGTGAGGGCAATGTGGAGCTGATGGGGGCAATGTTGAGATGATGGGGGCAATGTAAAGGCAATTTGGAGCTGATGGGGGCCAATGTTAAGATGATGGGGGCAATGTTGAGATGATGGGGGGCAATGTTAGGGCAATGTGTAGCTGATGGGTGCAATGTGGAAGTGATGGGGGTAATGTGAGCGCAATATGGAGATGGGGGTAGTGTGGAGATTTGGAGCATTGTGGAGATGGTAACGGGGAGGGGGGGGGGCTTCAGATTTCTGTGCCTACAGGCTCCTAAGATGTAAATCCATCCTTGGATAAAGTGGAGATAACTTCTCCAGTGATACCACTTCTTCAGTTCCTATATTATTTTATGGAGCCTATCTCTCAAGTTGGAGAAATCTTAGTGCATTGGCTCCATAGAATAACATAGTAATTGGATAGTTTATCACACTGGAGAAGTCATCTCCACTTTTTATTACCTGTTTATCACACCTTAGTGCATCCCTGCCCCCCAGTTCTTTAACCTTTTAAGGACCGGAGGGGCACACAATACTCTGAACACCTCTCTGGTCCTTAAAGGGATAGTAATGTTGGAGGAATTCTGTGGCAAACCATTTACACTCAAGGAAGAGCTAGAAATTCCAAAATGTCCCATTGATTTAAAGGGGACTTTAAAGGGATAGTAATTTTCATAATAAAAGCAGCTCTAATTAATCATCATAGTATTTGGACTTTGGAGAGTGTTATTTCAATTATGTCAGAGTTGTAGTTCAAGAGTAATTCAATAATAAAGTATCCCCCTCCCGCCCCTTTTACTGATGTAACACTGTTCAGCCAGATCAGAAGGGAGGTGCCCAGGTAGACTGTAGAGAGGGACAATCTTCCGTTAAGATAAGGGAAAAACCTGAAAAACTTGTCAAGGGGGGCAGGGGTTTCATTGTTTTAATAGGAAGAAGATTGTCCCCTTCTGTTATCTGTCTGGTCTTACAACCAGATTCCACATCTGAGAAGAGATGGCTTACACTAGGTAAAAGGGGCGGGAGGGGGAAACTTTGCTTGTGAATATCTCCCAAACCATAAAGGTTTGAGAGATAAGACTTATATCGTTCTTTATGTTTTTTTAATGCCTACAAAATAAAATAAAGAAAAAACGAAGTATTACTATCCCTTTAAAGGGTTCATTCCTATGTTATTCTATGGAGCCTAAGCACTAAGGCAGGGCTGTCCAAGTTCAGTCCTCTGTCCAAGTTCAGTCCTCAAGGGCCACCAACAGGCCAGGATGTAAGGATTTCTCTGATTAAGCACATGTGAGTCAGTCAAAATGAATGAGTCACTGATTAACACACCTGTGCTTAGGGAAATCTTTACATCCTGGCCTGTTGGTGGCCCTTGAGTACTGAACTTGGACATCCCTGCACTAAGATTCCTCTAACTTTGGAGATCTTAGTGCTTTGGCTCTGTACAATAACATAGGAAATGGAGTGACGTGAAGAAGTTATCTCCACATTATCGCCCCTTAGTGCATCTCTCCCCAGGAATGATTGCAGATGTTGTATTTTGAGCAGGCCAAAAATTGATAGGACCATTAGTATTTTCTGGCCAAAGTAAGGCATGTGGGTGCATATTATTAGCAAGATGACCACATATCTCTTTAAATGCAAGATGCTTAAAAAGGAACTACCGCCTATATAAAGTCGCCCCCCGCTAATTATGCATATGGCAACTAGCTTCTTAATAGTTCTTTTATCTGCCACAAGTACCAGCATCCAAAGTCATCCTTTTTCTTGTGAGACTGACGGCCAGGCTTCTTGCTTCTTCTGCGCGCCTGCGCTGTCAGTCTCTTCTGGTGCTTTTCGGCTCCATGCAATGCCTCCTAGAGGAGACCGGGAAGGACAGCACAGGCGCACAGACCTCTCTAAGCCAAGATGTCTGCATGCAAGCCTGGCTGCCCGTCTCACAAGAAAAAGGATTATTTCGGATGCTGGTACTTGTGGCAGATAATAGAACTATTAAGAAGCTAGTCGCCATATGCATAATTAGTGGGGGGGTGACATTATATTAGGTGGTAGTTCCACTTTAAGAAAATGTCATTCTGCAGGTCTGCACAGGAAAGCCTTTTATAAGCATGTGCTTTTTATGTGTCCTGCATTTAACCCTTTGAGTGCCAGACACATTATTATGAGGTGTTATTTCTTAAAATTCATATTACAATTTGAGGCAGTTGGCTTTGACATTAAGCCTTTGAACGCCAGAGTATTGTCCAACACATTACAAAGAGTTAATGTAGCACACTTGTAAAAATTCCTTGTTTCAGGCTTGAACAGGACCCAGTGCCAGCCTGAGTATTTTTTCATATGCATTGTGAATTAAAGTGATAGTAATACTTTAATAAAAGTATTTTGAATTCTGTAGGTATTAAAAAACTAAATTAATTCCAACCAGTCCTATCGCTCAGACCTCTATGGTTTGAGAGATATAAGCTTTGAAAGTTACCATTTCCCTCCCCTTGCACATACGCCAGATTTCTGAGTTAGAGAAGGAGATCCCAGTCCATAGACTATCCTGCTCTCTTCAGCAGCACTGTGATCACGCTAGTTAGGCAGAAATACTTTATTTGAATGGTCTACAACGTGTGCTTGCAAACCAGGCACCTGTTGTAGACCGTTCAAATGAAGTATTGCTGCCTAACTAGCATGATCACGGTGCTGCTGAAGAGCCGCAGGACAGTCTGTTGAATGCGATCTCCTTCTGTAACTCGGAAAGCTGACGTCAGTGCAAGGGGAGGGAAATGGGAACTTTCAAAGCTTATATCTCTCAAACCATAGAGGTTTGAGAGATAGGACTGGATGGAATTAATTTAGTTTTTTAATACCTACAGAATTCAAAATACTTTTATTAAAGTATTACTATCGCTTTAAAGGGGAGTCTGGTCCAGAGGGATGTCAACGCTTTCTCCAATGCCTTCATAATCCAGCCAGGCCAGGGACTGCACTCTTGCACTCGAAAGGTTAAATGAACATCAAATCTGCAATATTAGTTACTCTGTCTTGAACGAATATTAATTTGGTAATACTCAAACAGCCATTGCCTCGTGCTGTTCTTCAGCAGGATCACGGAAGCAATTATGCTTTGCACTCTTGACTCTGCTGTGTTTTATACCAGTGTTGTCTACTATAGTCCTCGCGTAACTTCAACTGTGCAGTGTTTTAAAGGGACATCATCACCTATTTTTAAATCTGAGCCAGTATTTGTAAAAACGTATTTTTTAGGTACACAAACCCCAAAATGTTATAAATGTGCTTTCCCTATTAATCTGGTGGCAGCTGTAGACAACCATTTGACCCTTCTTTGTTTATACAAGTGATAAGGACATGACATGACATGACATGACAAACAAATAAACAAGAGATAAGGACTTTGGTGACCTGAACTGGGTAAGTTCTAATAACAAAACAATTATTTTCTTTGTGGTTTTATCAGTTTTTAAAAAGTCTGATAAAAAGTGGCCACTTTTACCTTTTATTTTTAACTCTTTGAGTGCCAGAGGCGTATGCAAAGCAACGCAGTTGGGACCACCGTTTCAGTGGGAGTTGTAGGCAAGGACAGCAGTTTGTCCATCCCTGGTATACACTATATATGCAAAAAATGAGAATTATATATATTCCACCCAAATCATTATAGCACAAATTCAACATCTCATGGAAATACTCCTGTTGAATACTAAACTTTCTCTTTTCATGCCTGAATAATACAACCTGCTTGTCTCCTCTGGAGTCACTGACCTGGTAAATATTTATGACTAGAAATTTGCCTGAGATTGACTGCCAATGTGAGAGGACATTTCCTGCTTGCTGTTGCCTTCTCTCCCTTACCCCGCTCTCTTATACAGGTAAATTATCTGGGCCCTTATACAACAAGCTGAAGAGGTGCAATTCAAGAGCAAATCAACTGCTCTATATAAGGGGGGAAATGATATGCCTATTGATCTAAATGGGGCTTTTAACTCCATGTGTTGGAGACCTCTGTAGCATTCAAGGGTTTCACCCTTTGAATGCCAGAGGGTTATCCAACTCATTGTGAAGCAATGCGTTGGCTACCCGTTTGGCACTCAAAAGGTTAAAATTCCCATTTAAACCAATATGAATTCTCATTTCTCCTATAAGGAGCAGTTAGGTTTGCTCCATATTTGATTCTCTTTAACTTGATAAAACACATCTGTAGAAAGCTACCACACTACCAGAGCAATATGCTCACTCGTCGTAGGGGGTTATGCACTAAGGTGTGATAAAGAGGTGATAACACGGAGATAACTTCTCCAGTGATATCACTTCTCCATTTCCTATGTTATTCAATGCAGTCTATGCACTAAGATCTCCAAAGTTGGAGAACTCTTAGTGAATAAGCTCCCTCCGATACCATAGGAATTGGAAAAGCGATTATCACTAGAGTTGTCATCACCACTTTATCACGCCTTAGTACATCTCCCCCTAGCTCGCCATACTAACTATACCCTCCACTCCACTGCTAACAACTCACTGAGTATTCCACACTACAATAAAGAAGCCAGTTGATCTGCCTTCTCCTGCAGAGCTCTGAAAGCCTGGAATAGTTTATCTGTAAAAATTAGATCTTCTCCCAGTCTAAAATCCCTAAAAATAATTGCTTCTTGGTATCTCCAAGTGTAAAATACTTAAAAACACAATGTAACTGTATGTAGTATGTACTTTTTAGCACGTGTGTGTATATAATGTTTCTCTCTTTTGTGTAAATAAGGAACTCTGGGGGAGATTTATAAAAATGGAGTTACGTGTAAATTGTCTTTAAAGTGGAGTTATGATGCATTTTGTTATTTATAAACTGTGTAACGTCAGTTTTCTTGCTTGTAACGCCAACAAGTAGAGGTTGAGGAAAATTGGTGTTAGGGAGAAGGAAAATATTGGCGCAGCGAATTTATAAAAAGAATTGTCGCCGTTTGCAATATTTTTACGACAATATTACTGCTAGAATTTACCGCCATGTGTAGATTGTTCTTAAGCATTCCAGGAGTTAAAATATTCATATTAACGCCATATTTCTAAAAAAAACTTGTTCTCAAAACATTTATAAATCAGACCTGGCCTTATCTGCACTTGCCATGCTTTAAGGACAGTTATTTAAATTGTAAGAACATCTTTTATAAATCTCCCTCTCTGTGCTGTAAAAATTCTCCAAAATATACTTGCTGGTAAAACAGTTTCTAAATAAAAATTAAATACATTAACTAAATGAATAAGGCCCCTGGTTTCTCCTTCGTGCTTTCTATCTGCTCTAATCTTTAATCCCGTGGGTACTAGAATGTCCACTGCATTGCAATCCAATGCACTGGAGATGTCTTCAGAATGCAAGGGGTTAAGATCTGCTGGAGCAATACCAGTGTTTCTTCAATGAAAGTTACAGCCCAGCTGGAGATTGTCTGTGAGGGTCACTACTGCCCTCTTTTGGTCATTCTTGAGATACGTCACCAATTCCTGCGCAAAGAATCTTTCTCAACAGAGAAAATGCTTTTTTAACCAGTAGAATAGATCAGAATCAAAGTGCTTTTGTAACAACTGACAAGAGTGATGCAATGGTGATAACTTTTAATGGCTAACTCAGACCATAGTTAGTTATTAACTAAGCCTAGCCTGAAGAAGGGACCATAGAGTTCTGAAAGCTTGCATTTTCTATGCTCTCAGTTAGCCATTAAAAGATATCACCTTTACATCACTCTTATGAGTTGTTACAAAAGTATTTTTATTCCCAACACACAGAGTCTATGCTACTTGTAATTTCCTGCTTAATTTAATTATTTTGTCTATTTTTTTAATTTCCTTTCCATAAAAATCTTAATTTCAAAGTTCTCTGTATTAGCAATTTTTTGTGTGATTTTGATAACAAGGAGTTCTCAGACCTGTCCACTGAGACCATTAACAGGCCTTGACTTGAAGATTTCTCTTCTGGAGTTGAGTTGTCAGAGGCTTATTCATTTGATTAACTCACCTGTACTCAAGCAGGGAAATATTACAGAAGAACAAACACTTCTTAATAATAACCCTTACACACACAAATTTTACTACACCCTGAAAATTCTGATCACCCCTATCAGTCCTGAATGTCATGTCCATGGAGATGGACATTACATTTGCAAACAGAACCTCTTGAGATCACACTCTGCTAACTGCACAATGTGCTCATCTCCAGGGCTGGATTTACATCTCAGGAGCCTGTAGGCACAGAAATTTGAAGCTCCACCCCATGTGGGCCATCTGCACTGGATACCTCCACAATGCTCCTAATCTCCACGTTGCCCCCCATCATCTCCATATTGCCCTCACATTGCCCCCATCATTGCCACATTGCCCCCCATTAGCTCCAGCTTGCCACCATCATCTCATATATCGCCCTCACATTGCCCCCATCATCTCCATACCATATTGCCCTCACATTGCCCCCATCAGCTCCATACTGCCCCCATCATCTTCATATACCATATTGCCTTCACACTGACCCCCATCAGCTCCACTTTGCCCTCACAATGCCCCCCATCAGCTCCATATTGACCCCATCAGCTCCACATTGCCCTCACAATGCCCCCCATCAACTCCATATTGCCCCCATCAGCTCCACATTGCCCTCACATTGCCCCCCATCAGCTCCATATTGCCCCCATCAGCTCCACATTGCCCCCATCAGCTCCATATTGCCCCCATCAGCTCCACATTGCTCTCACATTGCCCCCCATTAGCTCCATACTGCCCCCATCAGCTCCACATTGCCCCCATCAGCTCCATATTGCCCCATCAGCTCCACATTGCTCTCACAATACCCCCCATCAGCTCCATATTGCCCCCATCAGCTCCACATTGCCCTCACATTGCCCCCATCCTATCAGCTCCAACTTGCCCCGACCATCTCCATATTTCCCTCCATTGGCTCCAACTTGCCCCCCATTAGCTCCACATTGCCCCCACCATCTCCATGTTGCCATCACATTGCCCCCCTTCGACTCCAACTTGCCCCCACCATCTCCATGTTGCCCTCCATTGCCCCCCGTCCCATTGTCCATTTCCTACCTCCCCCTGTTGTCTGTTTCCTACCTCCCTGGTAGGAGATCTGTCATCTGTCTGTGCCTCCTTTGGCACAGTCTTGTACCTGATGGAGCTCCCGCGTGGTCTCCTATTCAGGAATGCAGAGCACTGGGAGATGATGTAATCTCCCAGCGCTCTGCATTCCTAAAGAGGCGACAAGGGAGCTCAGCACCTACAGGACTGTGCCAAAGGAGGCACAGACCTGTCCTGCCGGGGAGGTAGGAAATAGACAACGGAGGGGGGGGGGCAATGTTAGTGGGTGCCGCCGGCGCAGCCAGAGAGGTGGCTAGTTTAAAAAAAAAAATATATATATATATATATTTAAAAAAAAAATCCGAATGGCAGGCGCCCCTCGGTGGCGTGCGCCTGTAGGCAGGTGCCTACTTTGCCTAATGGCAAATCCGGCCCTGCTCATCTCTCGTTATTACATGGTTAAAGCTGATTATGCACTCTGCCTGATTCATGTCTCTAAACAAATGCACATGGGTAAAATACACAGGTCTCAGTAAGACTGTCTTACTATAGCAACGAAAGAGGTGGTTATTATTGTGATGCGATATGTCTTCTTTAACCCTTTCAGTGCCAAAATGGTATGCAACACATTTGCTTATATATGTACTGTTAGTGGTTACTGAGTAGCGGTTTGAGAATCACTAGACTAGAATCACTAGCCAATGCAACAACATAGACATACCAGGGAACTCTCCAGATCTACACTGAATTTTATGGTTTTGAGACTGAATTACCGTGTCTCTGTGGATAGAGGCTGATTCACTGGTGTGGGTTAGTTTCTTCTCCTTCCCATCTTATTCCTCTCACTTCCTGTGTACTTCTCCTCTGTCCCACCCTGTTCTGCCTACTTCAAACCCACTTTAAGACACAATTATAACTAAGCCCCACTTACCCAATTAAACACCACCCATGGCTGTCAACTGTCCCAATTTACATGGGACAGTCACGATTTTGGGGCCCAATCCCGCTGTCCCGCCGCATTATCAGTATGTCCTGCTTCCCATGCCTCTGCCCCACTTCCCATGTTATGCTTTTGCACTCTTTAATTAACCACTTAACGACCGGCCGTTCGGCACGGCATGGTCAGTTAAGGACCATGGAGCATTTTTTTTTTCAAAATCCGCTTCTGGACTCCCCGAACAGTGTGCAGCCGCGGGGGTAGCCTGGAATTCCATGACGCTCATAGTATGGCATGCGTCGTTCAGTCATAACGACCCTTGACGTACTATGACCGTCAAGGGTCGTTAACGGGTTAAGGTCACACACATTCCCTTTTGATCAAGTGCCAAACCACAATAAATTGAGCTGCACATGCGCATTGTTGCCTTCATAATATATGCTTGCGCAGGCACAGCGTGCCATACTCCACCTTTGGCCACCTTAGTTAGTACCCCTCAGAACGTCTAGCTGCACAAACTACAGAAGCACACAGATACCGGCGCTGCTGAGCTAGTGAACAGCTGAGCTCACATCAGCCTACTACGATGGGAGTCATCCCTGACCAGGTACTCGCGAGACTCATGATCATAATTTAACTTAACGTGTGTGGGGCACTGCAGTGAGTTGCAAATGTCGGGTGGGGGGTGCGTGCTCACTAGTGATGATCGAGCACCCCGATGCTCGGGTGTTCGGGTGCTCTGGCCGAGCGCCCCCGGAGGCTCGAGTGCTCGGCCGAGCACCCGAGCCCCATTGAAGTCAATGGGAGGACTCGAGCATTACACCAGGCACCCCCTGCTCTGATGAGGGGAGGGTGCCTGGTTCATAGGAAAAGGTCAGAAAATGATGGAAACACCACAGAAATGGTTCAGGGACAGCATAGGGAGGATGTCTGGATGCATCTTGGACTCCAACGTCGCTGCTGGGAACGATGTTTCGCCCGTAGTACGCCATTTTTACAGACTGACCGTAAAACACACAAAAAGGAAGATAAAAACGATTTTAGGCGAAAAATTGTTACCAAACAGTATTTGCTGTATATTTACTTGAACTATCAGGATCACGTCCACTTCCCCGTTCCTTTTTACCCGCCTTCTTCATATTAAACGGAATATATGCCGGTAATCTGCGGCTAGGCACACGAAACAGAATGTGATGCTAATCTGCGGCTAGGCACACTAAACAATATGTGATGCTAATCTGCGGCTAGGCACACTAAACAATATGTGACGCTAATCTGCGGCTAGGCACACTAAACAATATGTGACGCTAATCTGCGGCTAGGCACACGAAACAGAATGTGACGCTAATCTGCGGCTAGGCACACAAAACAGAATGTGACGCTAATCTGCGGCTAGGCACAGTGAACGGAATATGTGACGTTAATTTGTGAATTTGCACACTAAACAGAATGTGACAATAATCTATGGCTAGGCACACGTTTAAAATGGCCCTTTTTGTCGCTGCGTTGTAAAATCATTGGCCCTGTGCACCTAACAGAATATGTCAGCTTGTCACTGCACTGTGAAATATTTGTCCCTGTGCACCTAGTACATGTCCCCCCCCACAAAAAAATGAAATTCTGCCACCCCCAAAAAAAATTAAATGCTGCCCCCACACACAACAGTCCTAAAAAGGACTTTTGGGTCTTGAAAGAGTTTCAACAATTTTATTCTCCCTACACTGACTTCCTGTGCATCTAGTATTATATGTCACCTTATAAATATCCCCCCCCACAAAAAAAAGGAAATTGTGCCCCCCCCAAACAAAATATAAATGCTGCCCCCACACACAACAGTCCTAAAAAGGACTTTTGGGTCTTGAAAGAGTTTCAACAATTTTATTCTCCCTACACTGACTTTCCCTGCCTAAGCGCATCTCTCCCTGGCTAAGAATGAGCCGAACTCGCGCGTCGGGTGCTATACAGCACCCGATCACGGGTTCTGGCCAGCCAATCAGTGTAATGCCAGCAGCCAACATGGCTGCTGGCATTACACTGATGTCAGAGCCTCCCCGCACGTTTATTGGCTGCGCAGCAGCTGCGAAACGTGCGGGGAGGAGACCCGAACATGGCGGGCGAGCACATGCGGTACTCGTACGAGTACCGCCATGTGCCGAGCAGAGCGATGCTCGAGCCGAACCGAGCTTCGGCCGAGCATGCTCGCTCATCACTAGTGCTCACTAGTACCCAAGTGGAAAAATGCTTAGCTCGCAACGCAATGTCAGAAGACTGCTTGGCCTGGGTAGGGGCATGATGCAATGCACCATTCTTGTAGTTTAGAGAGAAGTGACTCGTGACAATAGCTTCGTGTTTGGCACAAGCCAGATGTGCCTGCTAAAACTGTCTGGCTTGATTGTATGTGGTCCTGCTATCAATTTGTATCCACTGACATTACATGCAGGACTGACTAACAATCTTTCATAATGGCAAAATATATAGGGCTCATCTGGGATTATCTGGCTATACTAATGTGCTATTTTTAACCCTTTCAGGACCAGATGGGGGTGTAATGCATTACAAAAGTCACCTCAAACTCAAGTCTTTGTGACTGAAAACTTCAGTATACTGCCTATATATCTTGTTGTCTAAGAAGAACATCAGATCTAAAGCTTAGATGTTTACCTAGACTGATAGGAGAGAATCTAATTTTGTTCATTACAGCGCTGATAAGGGTAAGGTGTAGGCTGAATGGAACCTGCTTAATTTAATGTTAATGTATCCAGGTGCCATGGTTTTCAAGCATTGTAAAGCAATTCTACAAGCCAGATTCCCTTCTCTAAATCATCCTCACTGTCTGTGATTGGGACATGTTAAACTGAATCAAAACTATGATTGTCTAGAGTAGACCTCTTTCCCCTAGAAACCTCCCATGTGTCCCACTCTAGGAGGAACTGTCCTACTGAGACCAAAATCCCTCTTTCCCACCCAGCTCTCCTCCTTTATTTTTTAGATCACACTGTGTGGTGTGAATCACATGCTCCACAGCAATTTAACTTGTGTTGTTGGAATTTTAGTATATATGTATATAAATTAGTATGTGTAAATAAAATACATTGCTCTAATAACTTCATGTACAGAGGTGTCAATAAGTCATGAAACAACCTAAAAATTCTTGGCAATGACGTACTTACCAACTGCCACCTAAAGCAAGTGTCCGTCTTTGGCCATATGAAATGTCGGGAGGTATGCTTTTATGACGTGAATCTCGTCAGTGACATCATATTGTCAGCAGGACACGAGCTTTCTCTGGGGGCTCAAGATAAGCAACGTGCTCTAATTTGAGTGTGTTCTTCTCCCTTTAGTGCATTTTCACCCAAGGTATGTCTAGAAAGTGTTTTATTGCTCTTTCCAAATGACTGAAATATGGAAATTGTTTTATGCCCTTTCCTAAGGTTTACAAATGTCTCTAAACAGCTCTTAACAAAAAGAGGCATATCATTTTTTTCAGCTGTGGAGTGGAATACCAGTAACTTGACTTTCTTGTAACAGACATGAAAATCATTATCTTTTTTTAACCCTTTCAGAGCCAGAGAGGTATCCAGTGCAATGCATTGGTTACCTCTCTGGAATTCAGAGGGTTAAAAGACAGCAGCCATAATGCCATAATGGATTCATGTTTTTACATTTGGAAAATGAAATTAAATAACTACTAAGTGTGAGGAAGAGTACTGCTATATTTCCAACAATCTCCAGATTTGCCTTGGAACTTTCTCTGACTTTAGAAAGCATCCAAGTATCCCTGCCCACTCCTCCAACTGTTCCATCAACTTCTGGGACACTTATACCGCAGCTGGTTTTCAACCAGTTCATGCCAGGTCAGCTACCCTTTATCTTTTGATGGTGA
Source organism: Rhinophrynus dorsalis (assembly GCA_037306005.1). Classification (NCBI taxonomy): domain Eukaryota; kingdom Metazoa; phylum Chordata; class Amphibia; order Anura; family Rhinophrynidae; genus Rhinophrynus; species Rhinophrynus dorsalis. The sequence goes on from CM074719.1 coordinate 160,333,826, forward strand.
CCCTGAACCTTTTATCAGTAACCAACATACCTGGGAATGTTCAAAATGAGCTAATACTGAGATCTTGATATGTTAACCCTTAACATTTCCGTAATGTAAATTATAGGCAATATGTTCCTGTGTGGTCTAACCCAGAGGTTCGTCTATCATTCCTCAAGGAATTTTACAAGCTACATTTGGCAATATCACTGGTGGAACCCAAAGAAGACAAGCAAGATGTCTGCCTCTACTATAAATAGCACTAATTTAGAAAGTAAAGGAACACTGAATTGGTTCAGATCATGTAGTAGATAAGACTAGACTCTCTATCACCCCCAGATTTGGCCCTTCACCCTGAGACCCTGAGATTTGGGTCAACACCCCAAGTTTCTTGGTCAAACCGTGAGAGTTCCCTGGCATGGTGACAAGGTACTTCTCAATAGTGACACTGCATGTCTTCTGGCACTGTGTCCACTAAGAATAAGATGACTGGTACCTTTCCCATACCTGATTATGCCCATGTTGGGAGCAACTTTATCCCCATTTCCCTTCTCATGTCAACCAACCAATTAAACACCATACATTTTATGATGCAATTTTAATCATTGGGACACTCCCATTCCATCTCTTCTTATTTCTCTGGGAGAAGGCAATAAAGATGTTCCCATATCTGTTCACTGGTGTTTGGAAAATTATCCATACATGATTAGGTTACACCAACATCTGGACAACAGCTCTTGGATGTTGGGATTTCCATAGGTATAGTTTCCACTGAGTAGCATTGCACTGTATTAGAAGAGTATTTGCCACTTCATGTATCCCCTGCCCACTGAATGTGTTGGAAGACCTCTCTAGCACCTAAAGGGTTCAAATTCCCATTTCAATAAACAGAAAATGTAATTGGTTACAAATGATGCAGTTGGTATACCCCAGAATTGCTCCACTGTTTCCTTTTTCATATGTCCCATAATGCTTTGGACATTTCCCTTGATGTATATATACATAACTTTGTTCTGTCCTTCGGATCCAGGTTTACATTACTTAACCGTTGCCTCTCCAGCTTTTGGGGACTACAGCTTCCAGCATGTCAAATTAGCCATTGTTTTTTGTGGGGATGATGTAGTTTCTACCAGCTGGAGAGCCATAAGTCGCATACCCCTGCTCTAGTCCCATGTGAGACTTCTTCATGCAACCTTGCCAAGATAACCTGATCTCAAACTACTGCTCAGCATGTAATCCATCTGACACAGGTATTAATAACTATGTGCCTTGCATAGCAATGAAAACTGGAGAAATGCAAGGCCAAAGAAACAATTAAACTTCCCACTGATTAGAATGGGGCTTTTTCTCTAGTACATTTTTATTGAGTTTGTAAAACAAAGAAAGTAGCAGGTTGTCAAGCGCAAAAAAAACTACCATACAATGATTGACAGTAGTCAGTTACAAGAAAAGTTAACATAAGGATCAATTAGCAAGCCAGCAACATTTTACAACAAAGATCTGTAAAAACCCAAAAAGGAAAAACATTAAGGGTAAAGGGGTAGGGAAAAAGGAAACAAAAGGAAAGGTGAGGGTGAGGATTAACAGGAGTCGTGCCTATTGGGGCAAAATTGCATAGTTGAGAGATATGGTAATTGATTGTTTGCAGAGAATACTGAAAATATTAAGTGAGCTGTATCAGAATGTAGATTCCCAGAGATGCCATATTTCTCTGAAGGAAAACTATACAAGAGTCTAGCGCCGACCTCCTCCACAACATAGGACCATCTGTGGCTTGTATTGAAGTATAACTGCACAAATCCCTTCACCTCGTACTGACAGCCCCTCACGCTGGAAAGTCACTTTTTGTCATCGGCAAAACAGGTCTGTGTCCTTTTCTAAATTATGTTAACCGACGCCATAAGGGTCTACAACCGTTGAAGCCCAGAACAATTAAGTAATTGATTCATAGTGCTCTGGTGGTCGCGTTCTTGCCCATCGTTTAGCCGATGACAAAAAGTGACTTTCCAGCGTGAGGGGCTGTCAGTACGAGGTGAAGGGATTTGTGCAGTTATACTTCAATACAAGCCACAGATGGTCCTATGTTGTGGAGGAGGTCGGCGCTAGACTCTTGTTGTATAATTTGCTACTGATTTAGAGAAGAGTTGGATTCTCCTATAGAGTCAAAAAGCAGCAGGACTCATCCAGATACTGTGGACTAATTTGGAAGGTTGATTGGGGATATATTCAACGAACCTACAGCTACAGCTGAAGCTCCTCCACTTGCGTAGCATTTTCTGAAGGAAAACTGTTTGATTGAACTGAGTAGTGTACGTCTGTCCACTAGCATGACAGAAGGCGCTCTATCCCTCCACTCAGAAAAAGTAGGACATTTATGACACTTCCAAAGTCCCGGGACAGACATTTTCGCTGCATTAAAATGGAATGGGGCTTTTAACCCCTTAAATGCTGGAGGGGGCTTTCCACAAAATTGCATACCTCCCAAGTGTCCCTCTTTAGGAGGGACAGTCCCTCTTTTAGACCCAAATCCCTCTGTCCCTCTTTCCCACCCTGATGTCCCTCTTTTTTAGGAGATCAGAGTGTGTGGTGTGTATATAAGTGCATCACATTGCTTCAGAGTAATAATACTCATATTATTGTTTATTTAAAGGTCAGTATATGTGTTTATTAACTAGTTTGTGTAATAAAATTATTTGGTCTTGTTATAAGTCAATTATTAGGTTACACAAGAAGGTCTCAATACGTTATGAAATAGCCCAAACCTTCTCGGCAATGCCCAGCCCACCAGCCCCACCCCCAGCAATACCACCTAAAACACAAGTGTCCCTCTTTGGCAATTTGAAATGTTGGGAGGTATGAAATTGAGTACAGATGCGCTGCAGACCTTTGCAGCATTCATTGGGTTCAAAGCACCATTTAAATGAGTGAGAATTATAGGAATCATTATGTCTAATCTGCGGTGCAGCTGGTGTGTGCAATAATTGTTAGTTTGCATTGATACATTAGGCCCTATAGCCCATATTTATAAAAGCAAACTGGCGTTATTCTGGAGTATACCAACTGTACCACAGGGAACAGATAAAAATTCCTAAGTCCCTATGCACTTGAGCTTTTTAACCCATTAAATGCCATTGAGATCTCTATTATTCAATGAGTTAAAAGCCCAATTTAATTGAACAGGACTTTTTATGTGTCCCCCTATGGTGCAGTTGGTTTACTCCAGAATAACTCCAGTTTGCTGTCATAAATATGGCCTATGTTTCTGTCACTTCTATGACCAGTGGAAGACTCACACACATATGCACCAATTAGAGTCTGAGTCACCGGGACATGAAGTGACATGTTTTAATCAGGGTCATCTAAACCAGGGCTGTCCAAGTCCAGTCCTCAAGGGCCATCAACAGGTCAGGCTGTAAGGATTTCCCATATTTAGCACAAGTGAGTTAATCAGTGGCTCATTCATTTTCACTGACACACCTGTGCTTAAAGGGATAGTTTCATAATAAAAGCAGCTCCAATTAATCTTTGTAGTATTTGGTCCATGGAGAGTGGTATTTCAATACTGTCAGCGTTGTAGTTCAAGAATAATTGAATGAATAAGGTATCCCCTGCCGCCCCCTTTACTGATGTAACACTGCTCAGCTTAGAGCAGCAGTGTGGTGTCCAAGTGGATTGCAGAGATGGACAATCTTCAATTAGCATAAGGGAAAAACCTGTCAATGGGGGCAGGGCTTTCATTGTTCTCACAGTAAGATGATTGTCCCTTGCTGTGAGCTGTCTGGTCTGAGGGGGGGTGTCTTACAGTAGGTAAGAGGGGCGGGAGGGGGATACTTTATCATTTAATTACTCTTGAACTACAACTCTGACAGTATTGAAATAACACTCTCTATGGCTCAAATACTATCAAGATTAATTGGAGCTGCTGTTTTTTGTGAAACATCACTATTCCTTTAATCAGGGAACTCTTTAAATCATCTACTGTTGGTGGCTGATAAGGACTGAACTTGGACAGCCCTGATCTACACAATCCACCTGCTTTATAATCAGCAATATACCTTCTATTCCAACAGCTTTGTCTATCAAGGTTACATGGAATGATAAAAAGTCTGTAGGCTTAATTCACAGGAGCAGTTCTACACTGCAGTAATGCTGCAATGTTTCAGTCATCTATGTTACTTATGTATGTTCCCCTGGAGATCCTGTCACTGGGGAGGCCAAAACTATTGTCTAGTCCAAGTCACAGCCAGCCACACACAGGTGACTGACACCAATACGGTTGATCACAACCTCTAATGTACAATGATGGCCTCACTGCAACATGCTGGTTTTTGCTGCATTTATGTGAGATGTACAAGGGGTTGACATTGTGCAGACATACGTTCATGTCATCTGCGTTCATACAGCCTTATGATACCCAGTAGAACACTGGAGTCTATGGGCCTTATAGTGTCCTATCACCCAAAAACGACTTTTGGAGATTGTGAAATAGCTTTCAAAAGCCACTATATGTTGTATTATCTATTTTCTATTTAAAAAACAAATTCATGACCTATAGATCAGGGGTTCTCAAATGCAGCCACCGTGGCCGCTTACGGCCACCAGCGTGTTCACTTGCGGCCACCAGCATGTTTGCTTGTGGCCGCCATGAAAAGTACAGTGATGGAGGCCGCATGTAGTATTATTTGTGGTGTTTGAGGGCTGATGCTGAAGCTGGGAGGCCATGGAGCCGGAAGATGATGTCACGCAAGCAGAGACATAAGAAGCGTGTCCACGCTCACAACATTGAGTTGGCGCAAGTAACCACTGCCAGGAAACCACCACCGCTCTGTTCTTGCTGGTGGCTCGCAAGCTGAGCGCCAACCAAACCTCACATGCTGCACTGAGCTTTAAATAAATGGAGCTGGCTAGTCACCACTCCATAACTGGAGTGGACCTTCATTATTTCTTGCATCCAACACCAGCAAGAAAAACATGACTGGTGGTTCAGTTTAGGGCTAATGATCCAGGCATAACACTATATTCAGAGCAAGGCACTGACTTTGCACCAAAAGGCATAGAAGCAGCCACATGCCAGGATCACAGATGCCGCAGCTGGAGAGGCTGCAGAGAAGGATGGGACTGCTCTCAAGTCAGGAGGGGGACTTTGTAGTACACCGAACAGCTACAAACCTTAAGATCTGCATGCTGTTCGCTGAGACACTACACGGATACAAAGTAAGAGGCCACCAACATAGCTTGCTGTACTTGACAATTGTGACATTGGACTAGAAACTCCATTGTCTGATCATGGAAGCTGTATGTGAGGGGGACATTATCTACTATTAATTACAACATTGTTCAGTGGTAGATTCCACCCTGGGTACTAAAAATGGGTGCACTCACTAAAACTAATTCAGCTCTACAGCCAGTGGACCCAATATATACTTTATTACAAAAGAGCCACTTACAGTAGCAACTGTGATATGTTCAATGATAAGAATAAATGACAGGTAGGTAGTAACAGGCCACTGCCTTTATTATACAACACACACCCCAAGTGTATGTGGGGCAGTGCCAAGCCAGAGAAACTGGTAAACCCACACATATAATTAACTAATGGGTGGGTCATTTATTCTTTTCATTGAGCATATCGCAGTTTGCTACTGTAGGTGGCTTTTTTGTAATAGAGTATATATTGGGTCTGTTGGCTATATAGGTGAATTATTTTCATATTTTCTATATTTTGTTGGATCACTTAGACTAGCATAGGTCTGTTTCCAGTCTGGAAAATAAGCTCATAGCGCTAACACTTATAATATACATTAGCACATTCACAATTGTATTTTCACAATTTTGTTTTTCTTAAAGATCCTTAAAGGCATGAGTGTTTGGCTCTCACGCTTGTATACCTTGCCAGTTACAATTGTTATTTCATATGTGGCCTGCGGGGATGGTATGTTCTGACCTATAAATAGGATGAAAGGACTCATAGTCCTCTTTGGTCGGTTACCACTTCCTGCAGGCCATAAGAGTTTCATTTCAAGTAAGTTTCCTCTTATACCTTTTTTTTGTAATGTTTGTTTGTCCTACTGTTTTTAATTGCATACACAAAGCCCATTTCTATGACGCGTTTCCTTATAACATCTGATTAGCCCCTTTATCAAATTATTGAAAAAATATTTTAATTGAAAAAAATGTTTTATTTTTTTGTCTAATTTAGATAGGGTACATAGGTGTAATAGAGTAGGTACTTGCCAGATTTGAGGTACCTTGGCGAGGTTGGTGAGCTTAACATCTCATGGCCATTGGTTGGACAAAATCCTCATATTTATTAATATAGTTATTATAAATGCACGAGACAGGGCACATGTATATATTCTGGTTTGGAAGAGCGCAGGGTCATTTTTTCGTTCTGTTTCCAGTCTGCTCCTTTTGATATAATTTGTGCATTGACTTTTTTATTTTTTTAATTTCACTTCATGGCACCTGGCAAGAAGCTGTCAGATGAAAGAGTCCCTTGCTTTTTTTGTTGTTATAAGGAGGATGGAGAGTCAGAAAGAGGAAGACAAGGCATCAGAGAGGGTGGGGGGTGTCAAGTGGTAGGGATAGCGTGTCAGAGAGGATGGAGACTCTCCATCCTCTCTGATAGCATATCCTTTCCACCTGACATCCCAACACCCTCTCTGATACCTTGTCTTCTCTCCTTGACTCCTCATCCAAATTTCTCCACTTCTTCATTACTCCTTTCTCTGACCATCTTTTTTCTATCCTTATGTAACCATCCTCCTCCCCATTTGGTCTTCAAGGGGTTTGCTAATTTGTGACAAAAGATAACGGACTACTGGGTTAAGTTTAAAAGCTGGCTAAGGATAAGCAATCATATTATGACTACCCAATCCTGGCCAGCTTTAAACACCATACTAAATAGTCATTATCATCATAATGTGATTGCCCATTCCTTGCCAGCTTCAGACCCACCCAGTAGTCTCAAAACTACCTCTTGACAGAGGACCTCTTATACCTAAAACAAGATTGTGAGCTCAAGTGCATTTTCTGTGAAGCAGTAACCTTTAGGACTGGAAGAGAAAGTTACTGTCTCAGAAATATAGCTCTCGGGTAACTAGTAAGTTTTAAGAACCTTTTATGGCATAGTTTTTAGTTCTGGCAGTGGCAGATGTCATTTAATGTAGATAAATGTAAGGTTATGCATTTGGGCTGTAGAAACAAACTTGCTACATATACTCTAAATGGGAAACAACTTGGGAAATCCTCATTAGAGAAGAGACAATAGACTTCACAGCAGTGTGCAGTTAATCAGCTGCTGCAAGAGCAAATAGAGTACTAATCTGCATGAAAAGAGGTGTAGAAGCAAGGGATGCTAATATTATCCTACCTCTGTATAAATCCTTTGTTAGGCCTCATCTAGAATATGGAGTACAATTTTGGGCGCCTGTTCTGAAAAAAGACATTACTGAACTGGCAAAGGTGCAGAGACATGCAACTAAACTGATAAAGGGATTGGAGGATCTGAGTTACAAAGAGAGACTAGAGAAAAGGCGCTTTCGACTAAAACAAAGGCAGGGATTTTTTACAGTAAGTGCGGTAAGGCTATGGAATTCTTTGCCTCGGGATGTTGTGCTTGCAGATAATGCAACTGCATTCAAAAAAGCAATGGATGCCTACCTAGCACAGAACAATATTGACAATTATGACAGATGGCTTCAAAGCAAATAGGATATTGATCCGGGGAACTATTTGACTACCAATTGGAGTCAGGAAAGACTAGATTGGAAATGGCTCCAGAGGGCTTTTTTTGCCTTTCTCTGGATCAACAGGGGTGTTTTTGGCATGGGCTGGACTTGATGGACGCATGTCTTTTTTCAGCCTTATCTACTATGTAAGTATATTTTAGTAAAAAATTATAACAGCTCAAACTTGAATTTTTTAGGTGCAATATCACAGTAGTCTGAAACTTTACAGGGGCGCTGTTGCTACACCATCATATGGAGATTTATGGTCTACAGACCAGAGCAGTCCAGCAGTGGGAGTACCCTTGTTTTACTCAGGGGGATAAACCCTACAACATAATTTTTTTTACATTTTAAGTATTACTATCCCTTTAAGGTGTACTGTGCATGTGCCTCCTGTCCTAGACTTACATTGCCTCCCTCCCTCAATGACACAACCCTTTCAGTGCAAGTGGAGGTGTGTAATGCATTGCTGAGCTGTGTCAATGAGTAGGGGAGGTAAGGTAGGAATAAGACAGGAATTGCCTGAACAACATGCCTTATATAGTATAATCTATACATCTAAATAACTAAAAAATAATTTTCTAAATAGAAATGGCCAATACAACATAGAGCTGATTTTAAAAGTTTTAGGTAAGATTGCTTCTTTATATGCAAACATAGAGAGGAACAAATCCATGGCAAACAGACTGCACCATGGGGAACAAATACAAATTCACATTGATTTAAATGGGGCTTTTGTTCTTCCTGCATGTGTCATAGAAATTTAATTTATTTCAGACTGTCAACCACTGATATATCCCCATGGATTCTTGAGATACTGCTACTGCATTGCAAATCAATTCATTGGAGATATCTGTAGCATCTTAGGAGTATGAGGAGCTTAACCCCTTGAGAGCCAGAGGGGAGCGAGAAGCATTGCTCTGCAATGCGCTGCTCAACCCATAGGTCCTCAAGACATAACATTTTATGTAGCAATGGGTAACGATTTCCAAGCAAACTAAATAGTCACTGTAGCAGAGAAGAGGACTGGGCTTCCTACTTATTGGCTTGCTGAGAGGAGACTTTTACTGACAGAGAAACTCTGCTATGCAATTTGTTGCTCATCCCTCTGGGCTTCAAGGGGTTACATTTTATGTAGCAATGGGAAATGATTTTCTAGCAAAAGAAATAGCTGCTGTAGCAGAGAAGAGGACTGGGCTTCCTACTGGCTTGCTGAGCGGAGACTTTTACTGACAGAGAAACATGCACACCAGCAGGACTGTGGCACTAAAATGCAGACTATGCAAACTACTTCAATATGCTTAAAGGGATAGTAATGTTTCAAAATAAAAGCAGCTCCCATTAATCTTCATAGTATTTGGGCCATGGAGAGTGCTATTTCACTACTGTCAGAGTTGTAGTTCAAAAGTAATTGAATGATAAAGTATCCCCCTCCCACCCCTTTTACCTAGTGTAAGCCACCTCTCCTCAGATGTGGAATCAGCTCACAGTAAGGGACAATCGTCTTACTGTGAGAACAATGAAAGCCCTGCCCCCATTGACAGGTTTTCAGGTTTTTCCCTTATGGTAAATGAAGATTGTACCTCTCGGCAAGCCATCTCGACACCACCTTGCTGCTCTGAGCTGGGCAGTGGTATATCAGTAAAAGGGATGGGAGGGGGATCATTTATCATTCAATTACTCTTGAACTACAACTCCGACAGTATTGAAATAACACTCTCCATGGCCCAAATACTATGAAGATTAATTGGAACTGCTTTTATTTTGAAACATTACTATCCCTTTAAAGAAACATTTATGCTAAAATATAGCTTGTTATCAGGAGCATAATTACAGGTGGAGCAGAGGGTGTGGTTGTGCGGCAGTATGCAGAGCAGGACCGGCCTCTTAACCCTTTGAGTGCCAGAGGGGTACGCAATGCATTGCTCTGCGTACTGCTGTTACCTCACTGCTCCACGTGATTGCACCACCTCACTCACGCAATGCAATCATGCGCAGTAGAGACTGGCCAAACTCGGGCAGTCTCTACTGTGCATGAATGCATTGTGACAAACTTTCTGGCTTTTTATTATATAGGATTATTTATAACAACATGCACTAACATGTATGTAAACATTTTCCTACATTGGAATTAAAATTTAGGGTATGCATATGTTCTTCTTCAGCAAACATGGGGGGGGGGGAGATTTTCCTTTGCATTCCCACTTCCAGGTCTAGATATTGTACTCTGCTTAATAGACCCAACAGGAAGCCATGAGTGCAAAGGTTAATAGCGTCCCCCAGTCTGCTTAACACCTCATAGTGCGTCATGGGTAGATCAGAGATAACAACCCATGACGTACCATGACCGTCATGGAATTCCGGGCTCCCCCCGCGGCTGTACGCCGTTCGGGGAGTCCGGAACCGGAAACGTAAAAAAACCAAATTGCTCTGTGGTCCTTAAGTGACTGCAACACACCGCACGGCTGGTCGTTAAGGGGTTAAAAACAGCACATGCAATATTATATACTTTATGTTTTGTCATAGGAAAGTTTTAAAAACAGCTTGATGACTGTTACAGCATACTTTTCACATAAGGGCAATTTGTATATTAGGATTCATTTTCCTCTATCTACTTATTTATAAGAGACCTACAGAGATCTCACTGGTTTGAAAGATTTTAACCCCTTGAGTGCCAGAGGGGGTACACAATGCATTGATTCGCTATGCATTGTGCAACCCTCTGGCATTCAAAGAGTTAACCATTCTGTGCTATAGACACAAAGCTGCGATACATCTCTAGTATCCAATGGGTTAAAATGTATAGCCATCTTTCAGAGGCGTAACTAGAAGTCTCCAGGCCCTGGTACAAGAAGTGCCACGCCCCCTTAACCCCACTGGGGCCCCCCTCGACCACAGTGACCTCTTCCAAAAGGCCCCTCAATCTCCATAATGCCCCCATCTCCTACCTCCTACCTGGAGCTCCAGCGTGGTCCTCTTAGTAATGCAAAGCGCTGGGAGATTATGTCATCTCCCAGCACTCTGCATTACTAGAGCGCCGGCGGGACTTTGCAAGCGCCAGGCGGAGGGGTCACAGGGGGAGGCTGTGCGACCCCTATAGTTATGCCACTGCCATCTTTTATAGTTTTTAGCAATGAAACTGTCCAAGACGTATGCAACTCACTGCAAAACAAAGGAGTTAATTTCACTTACAAATATACAATTTGACAGCAGATAAAAAACAATTAGTCAATCTAGTCTTGTCATTTTCCTGTTTAAATAATTAGTATTTTTCTTTATAATGCTTTGCAAATTATTAACCCTTTGAGTGCCAGTGGGGTACACAACGCACTGTTTCGCAATGCGTTGTGTATCCCTCTAGCACTCAGAGGGTTAATGAGGTTGACTATAGTCACACTTTTTAATAGTTATTTAAAAGACACTTAGTGCTTAATATTTCCCTCTTACCCCTTTGCTAACGCCAGCCCCTTTCATACTTTAACCTGATATTAGCCCCCTCTCCAAGTGAGGGGGTTGACCCAGTCAATCAGCTGGCTGCCATGGCACCCAACACAGTGCACACTTGAACAAACATGTGTCTCTGTATGAGTAGTTTTAGTGCATCCTGTGCATCAACAAAAACTCAGTCAGTGCACAGGATGCATTAAAACTGGTTACACATAAACAAAATGTTTCAGTGTGAATCAGCCCCCACACATGGAGATATGGTTAACATCAGGTTAGAGGTGACTGACTCTGGGGAAATTATATGGGGGGTAGTAAAACGAAATACACTTTAAAATAGTATATATTTAAAAGTGAGACTTACATCAATCACAGTTTAAAGGGATAGTAATGTTTCACAAAACAGCAGCTCCAATGAATCTTCAAAGTATTTGAGTCATGGAGAGTGTTATTTCAATACTGTCACAGTTGTAGTTCAAGAGTAATTGAATGATAAAGTATCTCCCTCCTGCCCCTTTTACCTAGTGTAACATTGCTCACTTCAGATGTGGAATCTGGTTGCTTGGCCAGACAGATAACAGCAAGGGACAATCTTCTTATTGTGAGAACAATGAAAACCCTACCCCCCTTGCCAGGTCTTTCAGATTTTTCCCTTATCTTAATTGAATATTGTCCCTCTCTGCAATCTACCTGGGCACCTCCTTGCTGCTCTGAACCAAGAAGTTATATCAGTAAAAGGGGTGGGAGGGGGGTACTTTATCATTCAATTACTCTTAAACTACAACTCTGACAGAACTGAAATAACACTCTCCAAGGCCTAACTACTATGATGATGATTTAGAGCTGCTTTTATTATGAAACATTACTAGATCGCCAAGTCTTAAAGGGATTGTAATGTTGTAAAACTAGATTGCCGAGTCTTCTTTATAATATAAGAAACACATTGCACTATTTCAAAGCACTTACATTTCTGTAGCTATCACGATGCCTGTGATTTTGCCTGGCTGTTGCGTTACCTGTCTTGTCCCCACTGATGGATGAGCAGCGGCATAGCTGGTAGCTGCCTAACTGCTAGCCTCTCTGTTGGGGGCGTGCGTCACTGACGTCGTGCTCACTATTTTGTACCTTTGGCATTAATTGACCGATTGATGTCCCGCGTTCTCCGATGGCCTTATATGAGGCCTGAAGACTAAGCTTCAGTGCCCTTTCATGGTGTACCAATGCATTAGCTTATAGTATCCCTCTCTTTGTTGTAACCCTTGCTTTGCTGCTGATTCAGCTCCATGAACCTCGGCCTTGTCTGACTACTCAATCTGTGCTTGAACCTTGGCTTTGTCTGACTACTCACTCCGTCTATGAACCTTGGCGTGGCCTGACTACCCGTTCCGTGTATGTACCTTGGTCTATCTGACTAACCAATCTGTGTATGACCTTGGCCTTGTCTGACGCCGGTTGTGTATGTACCTTGGGCCTGTCTCACTCACTCTCCATGCAGATACTTGGGCTAAGGGTAGGTGGTCTCCACGTGGAGACCCTACATTTCCAAATAAAAAAGTCTCCTCAATATGCTATCATTCTGGGGTTCCCCTGTCTACAGACACACAACCCCATGATAAATTGGCAGACGTGAGACATTTTGTCTTGGTCTTCCTACTGTGCCGAGTCCTGCCTACAGCAGCCTACCAAGATCCTTTGTAGCTCTTCCTTGTTACCTACAGCGTACTAGTCTTTCAGTGAGGTATTCAATAAGGTAGATGCTAGTACGTTGCCGGCACACAGGCCATATGACTATACTATTAATTTGATACCAGGTGCCATACCTCCAAGGGGGCGTACGTATCCTCTGTCGGTGGAGGAGATTCGGCCAATGGAAGACTATGTGACTGATGCCCTAGCCAGAGGGATTATTCGTAAGTCCTCTTCACCTGCAGGTGCAGGATTCTTTTTCGTAAAGTAAAAGAATGGGGAGCTAAGACCTTGTATTGACTATAGAGGGCTGAATAAACTATTGGTCAAAAATGCTTACCCCATGCCTTTGATTACATAATTGTTCGATCGAATTAAGGGTTCTACGGTGTTCACCAAGCTTGATCTGAGGGCCACTTATAACCTTGAAAGAATCAAGAAGGAGACAAATGGAAATCGGCATTTAATACTCTCAGCGGACATTATGAATATTTGGTAATGCCATTCGGTTTATGCAATGCTCTGGCTGTCTTCCAAGAATTCATTAATGATGTACTGAGAGACCTACTACAGAGATGTGTAGTGGTCTATTTGGATAATATTTTCATCCATTCACCAACCCTAGCAGCACATCGAGCGGATGTTGCGTTGGTCTTGCAACTTTTGAGGGAGAACAAGTTGTTCTGTAAATTGGAAAAATGCGAATTCCACAAATCCTAGGTGAAATTCTTGGGTTATGTGATTTCCTCATCTGGACTGGCGATGGACCCACAAAAACGTTTAGTCAGTTCTGCAGTGGCCCTGTCCGGTAGGGTTAAGAGTCATACACAGAATTTTAGGTTTCACAAACTATTATAGTAAGTTTAAAAGAAATTCTTCCATGGTGGTTAAACCACTCACTGACATGACACACAAGGGGGCAAATCCATCTGACTAGTCCCCCAGCGCAATTCAGGCATTTGACGATTTGAAGTCTGCCTTTGCCAGGGCTCCTGTCTTGTCTCATCCAATCCCACCCTACCCTTTACATTGGAGGTTTATGCATCTGAGTCAGGAGTAGTTGTCCTCCAGTCCCAGTGCTCGGCTCCTGGTAAAACCTTACTTCCATGTGGGTTTTTTTCTAAGAAATTATCTAGGTCTCAGAGTCTGTACGACATTGGGGATCCTGGCCATCATCCTCGCACTTCGAGAATAGCGCTTACAGACCATAAGATTCTGACATATCTGTCTGAAGCAAAGAGGCTGTCTCCACGAGAGGCCAGATGGGCGCTATTTCTGATCAGATTCAATTATGTGGTTTCGTATCTTCCTGGCAATAAGAATGTTAGAGCGGATGCTCTTTCCAGGCAGTTCAGGTCTGATCCTGAGTCTGAGAATACGCCTCTGCCTATCATTCCATCCGACCGTATTCTGGCTACTATACGGACTAGTATTACCTCACCGCTGGGAGAGATTTTGGCCACTCAAGCTTCGGCTCCTGTGGATAAGCCCAGCGGTAAATGTTTTGTGCCTGAAACCCCTTCCACCAGATTACTGGAGACATATCACTATTGGAGGCCGCTAGACATATTGGTCGTGACCAATTGATTTGGTCTGACTCTCAGCTTTTTTGGTGGCCTAGTCTGAGGGCAGACTGCTCAGCATTTATAGCAGCGTGTTCCACTTGTGCTCATACCAAGACCCCTAGACATCTTCTGGTGGACCTACTCCAACCAGTTCCTGATGGCGAGCGTCCTTGGTCACACTTGTTCATCGAGTTTTTGGTCGTGCTACCTGCTTCCAAGGGATACATGGTCATCCTGATAATTGTTGATCGGTTTTCCAAAATGGCTCACTATGAACCTCTTAAAGGACTTCCTTCCTCCAGGGAGTTGGCCGAGGTCTTTGCTAAAAAGGTGTTTTGACTCCACGGAGCGCTCGAGGTGTTGGTCTTGGCACTAATTGGCCGATTGATGTCCCGCCTTCTCCGTTGACCTTATACGAGGCCTGAAGACTAAGCTTCAGTGCCCTTTCATGGTGTACCAGTGCATTAGCTTATAGTATTCCACTCTCTGTTGTGACCCTTGCCTGGCTGCTGATTCCGCTCTATGTATCTTGTCTGACTACTCAATCCGTGCTTGAACCTTGGCTTTGTCTGACTACCCACTCCATGTATGAGCCTTGGCCTGGGCTGACTACCCACTCCATGTGTGTATCTTAGTTTGTCTGACTACCCGATCCATGTATGACCTTAGCCTTGACTGACTCCACTTGTGTATGTACCTTGGTCCTGGCTGACTCACTCTCCATGCAGGTACTTGGGCCTGGTCTCCACCTCTCTGTGTAGCCTCGGGTTAGTGAGCTGCCTTCTAGGCCTTGCCAGTGCTCTAGGTTTTTACCGTGGGTATTGGCCTTGGACCCTAACATTCTAGGGGAATGCTTATCTGCTTGGGACCCTAGCATTCTAGGGTATCGCTTATCTGCTGTAGACCCAAGCATCCTAGGATAGCATGTTTCACCTCCCAGCCACCCTCTCTCCATCTCAGATAGGCTGTGAGAACTGTGGCTAGGTTCTCTCCCATTCTGCATTACTTAGTTCCTGTTGTGCAGGCTAGTTTCAGTGTTCAGCTCCTGGGTAGTGGACTGTAGCGCTGTCCTCACGCATGACCCTGGGAAAGGTTGGGAAAGTGCTTATCTGTATATTTTCATTAATAAAGTGGTGTTGATCTTACTGTACCTGTTTGAGTCATTATTTATCTGAGCCACTGTGACAGTAGTTCATAACATATTTACTGTAGAAGGATCCCCCACCCTCCTCTTCTGGCCATGTCACTGCTGTGGCTCATGCAGGTTCGGACAGATACAGCGAGGGACAATCTTCTACAGTGAATATGTTATGAACTACATACATGTAAGTGCTTTGAAATAGCACAATGTGTTTCTTATATTATAAAGAAGACTTGCAGATCTAGTTGTTTTACAACATTACAATTCCTTTAATACATTGTAAGGCATTAGAAATAAAAATCTAAAAGAGAGTTTATTTCTTTAAAAATCTCACTTATTTCATATTTGGACTAGCCTTATATCCGTTCCAAGAGTTTTTAAATTCACTTACTATTTGAGTTTCTACCACTTTTGCGAGGCAGCCATTCCATGCATCTACAACTCTTTCCATATAAAGTAGTTTATTTTAATATTTACTCTCATTTTTTCTATCCACAATTATAGATAATTTAGTCTTTTTGTAGTATCCTGGTTTTCTCTCCTGAACAATATTAAATCTAGTGATGAGCGAGCACCGTGATGCTCGGGTGCTCGGGTGCTCTGACCGAGCACCCCCTGCTGCTCGAGTGCTCGGCCGAGCACCCGAGCCCCATTGAATACAATGGGAGCACTCGAGCATCAAACCAGGCACCCCCTGCTCTGATGAGCGGAGGGTGCCTGGTCAATGTCCCCCTTCATGTCCGCTATGCCCCTCTTCCACAATGTCCCCCTTCATCTCCTCTATGCCATAGAGGAGATGAAGGGGGACATTGTGGAAGAGGGGCATAGCGGAGATGAAGGGGGACATTGTGGAAGACGGGCATAGACTCTATGCCCCTCTTCCACAATGTCCCCCTTCATCTCCGCTATGCCCCTCTTCCACAATGTCCCCCTTCATCTCCTCTATGGCATAGAGGAGATGAAGGGGGACATTGTGGAAGAGGGGCATAGCGGACATGAAGGGGGACATTGTGTAAGACGGGCATAGCGGAGATGAAGGGGGACATTGTGGAAGAGGGGCATAGAGTCTATGCCCCTCTTCCACAATGTCCCCCTTCATGTCCGCAATGCCCCCTTCATCTCCGCAATGCCCCCGTACCTCCATTCCCTGGTGGTCCAGCGGAGCTTCTTCGGATCTGTGCCTCTTCCGGCACAGATCCTCTTCACCCGAGCTTGTCGGGCGAGCACATGGCGGTACTCGTACGAGTACCGCCATGTGCCGAGCAGAGCGATGCTCGAGCCGATCCGAGCATCGGCCGAGCACGCTCGCTCAACACTAATTAAATCCTTTCCATTTGGTTGCCCCCACCATGCTTCTATCATGCAGCCTATACATATTAAAGTGTGTACTTTGCACTGTGTTGCAATGCAATTACAGATTCTGTATTGCTCCTTCCAAATGGGCTGAACTTCAAACTGCTCCAGTCCTCCATAAAAGCCCTGTCTCCTCCCCATCCTCATCTAAAGCTCTGCTGACCAGCTGGAGCTGGCCTCTGTCAAGTGCCAGATAACAATCCCAGCTCCCCCTCTTCATTCACGTCTCTGCCTCACCATTTGGAAGCTATTGTGACTCCGGGCCGTACATAACATACATTAGCATGCACAGGCCAAAGCCACAGAGTACAGCTAAAGGAAAATAAAAGAGATCGGAATAAAGAAATGTATCAAAGCAGGGGTTTAAAGTAACAGTCAGCCTACTTTATGACTTTACATATTCCGCAAGGGCTTAATATGTCAAACTGCCTATACTGTCAATACATTTTTCCATCTTCAACCCTATATATATATATATATATATATATATATATATATATATATATATAGTTTTTTTTTTTACAGGTTTATAAATTTGTGTCCAAAGAGCTTTCTGTATGGCGCTGTGAAAGCAGAGAGAGTTCAATAATGTAAAGATAAATCTATATATATAAAAGAAGACTTTGTGCCTGCCAAAACACACCCAGGGGTGGTATTAAGGAGGAGTTACTGTTCCCATTGGGTGATTCAATCATGCAGGGAGTTGGCCCGCCCCCACTATGCAGCCCACCCACCACTATCAAAGTCAGAAAAAAACAATATGGCCGCCACTTGCTCCTACACCACAGACAAACAGACATGCCCCACTCACACAGCACCACACAAACACACACACATGCCCCACTCACACAGCACCACACAAACACACACACATGCCCCACTCACACAGCACCAAGCAGACATGCCCCCACTCACACACACAGCACCACATACACACACAAAGCCAGAAATACATATGGCTGACACACACACACAGTCACTCACCCTGACTCCCAGAGGCCTCAGCAGGACCTGTAGTGCAGCACCAGAGGAACAAAATTGCACTCAAAGGGTTAAGGTAGGTCCTCATTGCTCAATTATTTCTTCACTGTCATCATTTGCCATGCAAGACACAGGACAGACAGCCATCAGATTCACACTTAACCCACTGACTGCCACAGGGTTGTGTATCAAGTTTTACCCCTCAGGGAGTGTGTTCAAACTTCTCACACTGTAAACTTGCATTTCCCTCCCACTTCTCCTCCTTCCCCAGCCTATTACTAACACTTTTCCATATTTATGTTAAGCCCCGCCCCCTACTCGCGATTAAGCCCCACCCACTTTTAACCCAGATTGCCCCATTGCTCTCTCCACATCAGCACCATATGAGGGACTCCACAAGTAAAAATTCCCAGGTATAACACATACATGCCTCACTCACACAGCACCAAACACCCATACACACACACAAAGCCAGAAAGAAAGATGGCTGACACACAGTCACTCACCTTGACTCCCAGTGGCCTCAGCAGGACCTGTAGTAAAGCCACTGAATGGTGCTGCATCAGCAGGGGAACAAAATGGCACTCAAAGGGTTAAGGTAGGCCCTCATTGCTGAATTACTTCTTCACTGTCACCATTTGCCATGCAAGACACAGGACAGACAGCCATCAGATTCACACTTAACCCACTGACTGCCACAGGGTTCTGTATCAAGTTTTACCCCTCATGGAGTGTGTTCAAACCCCTCACACTGTAAACTTGCATTCCCCTCCCACTTCTCCTCCTTCCCCAGCCTATTACTAACACTTTTTCACATTTATGTTAAGCCCCGCCCCCTACTCGCGATTAAGCCCCACCCACTTTTAACCCAGATTGCCCCATTTGTCTCTCCACATCAGCACCACATCAGTCCCCTCTAGGGACTTCACAAGTCAGTGTTCCCAGGTATGAACACACTTCCCACTGCTATTTAACTCTGACATGCCTCTCTATACCTTAACCCTTTCAGTGCCAGAGGGGTACACAACTCATGAGCACATGTGTTTCTGCTCATATATGTTGCGTGTCTGTGTGTGTACATCTCTGTTACATATGTGTGTCCATATGTGCATCTCCAGTGTGTCTGTGTGTACATGTCTTTTGCATGTTTCTGCCGCTCACTGTGTGTATGTGCATACCTCCCAACATTTCACAGGGCCAAAGAGGGACACGTTAGTTTTAGGTAATATTATTGGGGGTGTGGCTGGTGGGCGGGGCATTAGTAAGAATTTTTAGGTTATTTCATGACCTATTACTGGCTATTTATGTAACTGAATAAATGATTTAGTTCAAGACCAAAGTATTTTATTTGCACAGACTAATGTATACACACATATACTGAAGTTTATTGCTTTATTGCTGTAGAGCAAAGTAATACACACCACACAGTCAGGGCTGGTGCAAGGATTTTTGCCACCCTAGGCAAAACCTAATTTTGCCGCCCATTTCGCTCCGCCCCTTGTGTCCCACCCCTTTATACCCTGCCTACTTATACCCAACCTCTTTTCATGATTGTCCTCTCTCTGCCCCCTGAGCCACTCTGCCCCTGTTCTGGAGATGCCTGTAAGAGATGCCCCCCACCAGCTCCAACTTGCCCCTTATCAGCTTCACTTTGGCCCACCAGCTCCACTTTGCCCCTATCAACTCCAACTTGCCCCCATCAGCTCCAACGTGCCCCCACCAGCTCCATTTTGCCCCCTCAGCTTCACTTTACCCCCTCAGCTCCAACTTACCCCCATCAGCTCCACTTTGCCCCCCATCCTCTCCAACTTACCCCCATCAGCTCCACTTTGCCCCCATCCGCTCCAACTTGCCCCCATCCGCTCCAACTTGCCCCCACCAGCTCCACTATGCCCTCTCAGCTCCAACTTTCCACTATCAGCTCCACTATGCCCCCCGCAGCTCCAACTTGCCCCCATCCGCTCCAACTTGCCCCCCCATCCGCTCCAACTTGCCCCACCAGCTCCACTTTGCCCCCCCTCAGCTCCACTTGCCCCCTCTCAGCTCCAACTTGCCCCCCCTCAGCTCCACTTTGACCGTCATCAGCTCCACTTTGACCCTCATCAGCTCCAACTTGCCCCCATCATCTCCAACTTGCCACCACCAGCTCCACTATGCCCCCTCAGCTCCAGCTTTCCCCTAACAGCTCCAACTTGCCCCCATCATCTCCACTTTGCCCCACATCTGCTCCAACTTGCCCCCTCAGCTCCACTATGCCCCCTCAGCTCCACTATGCCCCCTCAGCTCCAACTTGCCCCCCTTCACATACCTGTATCTCCCGCGCAGTCTTCTCTTCAGTAATGCAGAGCGCGGCGGGAGATCATGACTCCCAGCGCGCTCTGCATTACTAAAGATCCGACCAGATGAGGGAGCGCTGTAGCAACACAGACCTGACTGTGTTGTGGTTTCTGGCGTGGTGTGTGGGCGCAGCTCTTCTCCGCTGCATGCCCGCGCCCCCAGTACGTGTGCGCCCTAGGCCGGCGCCTACCTCGCCTATAGGTGGAGCCGGCCCTGCACACAGTCTGACCTCCTAAAAAGAGGGACAACAGGGTGGGAAAGAGGGACAGAGGGATTTGGCCCTCAAAGAGGGACACTTGGGATGTATGGTATGTGTCTGCCTGTGTGTTGCATATGTCTGTGTTTATCAGTGTGTCTGCATTTCACACACGTGCGCCCAATGGTCATAACATGACGGGCAACGCCGTCCCATGTTGCTAGTACTATATAAAAGAGACAGAACAGCACACACAGTGGCGTAACAACAGGGGTCGCAGGGGTCCAACCCTCGACCGGGCCCGTCACTCCAGGGGCCCGACTGCCCCCTGCAACCCCCTCGCTTAGCTGATCTCCCACTCGGCGCGCCGCTCTAGTAATACAGAGTGCTGGGAGATGACATCATCTCCCAGCCTCTGCATTACTAGAGCGGTGCACGGGAGCTTCAGTTCTAGAGATCTGTGCCAAAGGAGGCACAGATCTGTCAAGCCACACTGCTAGACCACCAGGGACTGGAGGTAGGGCCAGGGGTATTGTGGAAGGGGCAATGTAGAGAAGAAGAGGCAATGTGAAGATGGGGGCATTGTGGAAGGGGAAATGTGGAGATGAATTGATGAAGGGGGCATTGTGGAAGGGGTAGTGTGGAGATGAAGGGGCAATGTGGAGATGAAGTGGAGATGGGGGAATTGTGGAGGTGAAGGGGGCATTGTGGATGGGGCAATGTGGAGATGAAGAGGCAATGTGGAGATTGGGGGGCAATGTGGAGGTGGCCAGTGTGGATGAGGGGGCCAGTGTGGTCAGGGGGGCCTATGGCAATTCTTGCACCAGGGCCCGGTGGCTTCTAGTTACGCCTCTGAGCACACAGATCACTTAGTACTGCAGGAAGATTGTGACATTTTATAAATATCTTTGCTTTCACAGTACCTAACTGAAATCTCTCTGGAAACAGAGATCCAGTGATCTCAATAATAGGGTTCTAACATGTAAAGCAGAAACGTATAGTGGGCTTTCACTTTACATATTAAGCCATTACAGACTATGTTAAGTCAGAGGAGGTTGACTGTCTCTTTAAATCCCTTTGTGTGCATGGGAGTGTCCAGTACATTGTGAAGCAATGCATTAGACACACTATGGTACTCAAAGGGTTAAATATACACAATTTAACCCTTTAAGTAGTAGAGGGGATACCTCTCTAGCACTCAAAAGGTTAAAAATAATTTTGGAAAATCCAAAACAACTGACAATGCAGTTTCTATTTTCACTCCTTTTTTTCAGAGATCAGTGAATTAAAGGAGCAGTAATGTTGCATTTATTATTTTTAATGAACACGATATATGTTACTGGGCTTTTCCTACTGAGTAAAATAAGGGTGAACCCACTGCTGGGAGATATTCAACATTTATTTCAGCTCAAACTTTTTTTTACAATTAACTACACTTTTCTTTTGTGGTCAACGGGTTGAGCTGTTTTTATTAGTTAATATGCAGAGCTGTAGTCAGTGACTCAAGTGCTCACTGAGAGCATTACTTTTAAAATGTGACCTTTGGAAATCAGTTGACATTATTGGTAACAGTTTGATTAAAAAATGCAAAAAATTTTAAATGAATTCTCTTGCAGGATTGGAAGTATTTTTGTTTTACTCAATCAGAAAATATCTCTATAATAAATAAATAAATAAATATATATATATATATATATATATATATATATATATATATATATATATATATATATATTAGTACTGAGCAAAAGTTTTAGACTGGTGTGAAAAATGCTGTAAAATAAGAATGCTTTCAAAAATAGACATGTTAATATTTTTTTTTATCAATTAACAAAATGTAAAGTGAGTGAACAGAAGAAAAATATAAAAATAAATTCAATATTTGGTGTGACCACCTTTTGCCTTCAAAGCAGCATCAATCCTTCTAGGTACACTTGCACACAGTTTTTTAAAGGGGAACTTTCACCCCGCAATAACTAAATCTCCACTTACTGCTCACCTGGCGACTAGCTGCTTAGTAGCGCTAGTCGCCAGAAATCTTACCCGGTTCTCAAGTAGCGCTAGTCGCCGAAATCTTGAGAACCGGGTAAGATTTCTGGCGACTAGCGCTACTAAGCAGCTAGTCGCCAGGTGAGCAGTAAGTGGAGATTTAGTTATTGCGGGGTGAAAGTTCCCCTTTAAGGAACTCGGCAGTTAGGTTGTTCCAACATCTTGGAGAACTAACCACAGTTCTTCTGTGAATGTTAGCAGCCCCAGTTGCTTTTCTCTTCATGTAATCCCAGACAGAGTTGATGGTGTTGAGATCAGGGCTCTGTGGAGCAATGCCATCACTTCAGAGACTCCTTGCTCTTTTTTATGTTAAAGATAGTTCTTAATTACTTTGTAACAAGAAGATAAAAAAGCAGCGCAAAAGGTCTCCTTTAAGCGTAGTATTTTCCCCAATCTCTTCATCCTTCACCACGTGCTCTTGAAGAAAGAAACTCACTTTTATGAGAGGTTATTAACCCCTTCGTGACCACTGACATGCCAGGACCATCACGGCAGTCTGGCACTTAAGGACCAGTGACGGTACTAGCACGTCATAGTGTTCAAGGCTCCCGGCGCGGCTGCACACGGCTCCAGAAGCCCTGAACCGGAAGTAAAAAAAAAAAAAAAAAAAGCCCCGTGGTCACCAAGTGCCAGCCGCACGTTTGTGCTCTGGTCCTTAAGGGGTTAACTGTCTCTCAGTGGTCACAGCACTCCTGGTTTAAACGTTGGGGTGGTTAACACCTCTCAACTCTCCAGGACTCCTCCACGGATATCCCCCTTTCTTTGGTCAATCTTCTTTGGTGGGATCACCTTCTCCTCTCTCAGGATATGGTCTACTCCACCCAATAGTTAGATTATACCTCCCTGGCAGCTAGGTTTGTTGATGTTATACGCTTTATCTCTATAGCAATACTAGGGCATGGGTTTGGGATATAATAGATATTTATTCCAAAATATAAAAATACTAGATAAAATAGCAATGCTAATACCAACAAATAAAAAACAGATAAATGCGCTACGCATTTCATAAGCCCAGCTTACTTTCTCAAGACCCTATGATAAACCACCGGCTGTATGTTTAGGGTCATTGTCATGCTGAAAAATAAATTTGGGGCCAATTAGATGCCTCCCTGATGGTAGTGCATGGTGGACAAGTATCTGCCTGTACTTCTCAGCATTCAGGACACTATTAATACTGACCAAATCTCCAACTTCATTTGCAGAAATGCAGCCCCAAACTTGCAAGGAACCTCCATCATACTGTGTCACTTACAGACACTTGTTCTTGTACCACTCTCCAGCACTTAGGCTAACAAACTGCCCTCTGCTACAGACAAATATTTCAAATTTTGACTCATCAGTCCAGAGCACCTGCTGCCATTTTTCATCACCTCAGTTCCTGTGTTTTCGTGCATATCTGAGTTGCTTGGCCTTGTTTCCATGTCGGGGTTATGCCTTTGTGACCACAAGTCTTCCATGATGACCACGTCTGACCAGACTTTTCCAGACAGTAGATGGGTGTACCAGGGTCCCACTGTAGTCTTCCAATTCTGAGCTGATGGCACTGCTGGACATTTTCTGATTGTGAAGGGAAGTAAGCAAGATGTTTATTTCATCTGCTGCACTAAGTTTCCTTGGCTGACCACTGTATCTACGGACTTCAACGTTGCCCGTTTCTTTGTGCTTCTTCAAAAGAGCTTGGACAGCATATCTGGAAACCCCTGTCACTTTGAAGTTTCTGCCTGGGAAAGACCTTGCTGATGCAGTATAACTACCTTGTGCTGTGCTCAGTCTTGCCATGGTGTATAGCTTTTGACATTAAACTGACTTCAGCAACCTCACCTTGCTAGCTGAGTTTGGCTGTTCCTCACCAGTTTTATTCCTCCTAAACAGCTGTTTCTGTATTTTAACCTACATATTAAATTGATAATCATTAGCACCTGTTTGGTATAATTGTTTAATCATACACCTGACTATATGCCTACGAAATCCCTGACTTTGTGCAAGTGTACCTAAAAGAACTGAAGCTGTTTTGAAGGCAAAGGGTAGTCACGCAAAATATTGTTTTGATTTAGACTTTTCTTCCGTTCACTCAATTTGAATTTTGTTACTTGAGTAAAATAAACTATTAACATGTCTATTTTTGAAAACATTCTTACTTTTTACTTTACAGAAATTTTCACACCTGCCTAAAATGTTTGCAGGGTACTGTGTATATATATATATATATATATATATATATATATATATGTGTATATATATATATATATATATGTATATATATATGTGTATATATATATATATATATATATGTATATATATATATATATATATATATATATATATATATATACACACACAAATATATATGATTACTGCATTGTGTTGCAATGCTTTGAATAGCTCTCAGGAATTCAAAGGGTTAATTTTAATTTGGTTTGTACATCTTTGGTTTCAACATTTTTACACAGAGAGTAGGTATCTATTATGTTAGAGCAAAAGTTTAGAATGTTACCTTTATTTGATCTTTGAAATGGAGTTCCTGGACAAAGCCACATTTACTGGAGGAACCAAACATGAAGTCTGGAACAGGACCATCAGCACAGGAGTATTCACCATCAGTATCACCTCTGTAGACAGGTAGAGGATCACCACCATATTTTCTTGGCTATAAAGCAACATTTCTACAGGTTGATCCACTGAGGCTAATTTAAGAGGAAATGAAGCAAATCTGAGACAAACCAATGGTACCATAGGGGAAAATAATATTTTCAAAATGGAGTGAAATGGAACAAATACATCAGAAATACTTATTTGTCCCCCGATGGCGCAGTTGGGTTTCTCTAAAACGTCTGCAGTTCTTCTCAATGGATTCACCTCAGTCGGGTATATCCATCAGAATGTCACTAATATTTTACTGATTTGTTACATATCTAGTTAAAGTGAAATGTCAATGAGTAACAACACTGTTGTTGTTTAATAACTATGCGCTTTTAGAGACAACAATATGGTGTTATTAGTGCATTACCTTGATTCTGTGACAGTCCTATTTTTTTTGCTGCAAATAATTAATAGTGGCTAAATACTGATAACTATGCCACTAAGCATTGCTAAACCATAATATATCAATTTGTTGCTAATTCATTTACTAAATAGGCATACATTTTCTCAGAGTGCATTTTTAGCACTATTTAAACTTAGTGACATGATGATTAGTGTTGAGCGAGCGTGCTCGGCCGATGCTCGGATCGGCTCGAGCATCGCTCTGCTCGGCACATGGCGGTACTCGTCGAGTACCGCCATGTGCTCGCCCGCCATGTTCGGGTGGCGGGGATCTGTGCCGGAAGAGGCACAGATCTGAAGACGCTCCGCTGGACCACCAGGGACTGGAGGTACGGGGGCATTGCGGAGATGAAGGGGGCATTGCGGAGATGAAGGGGGACATTGTGGAAGAGGGGCATAGACTCTATGCCCCTCTTCCACAATGTCCCCCTTCATCTCCGCTATGCCCCTCTTCCACAATGTCCCCCTTCATCTCCGCTATGCCCCTCTTCCACAATGTCCCCCTTCATCTCCTCTATGGCATGGACATTGTGGAAGAGGGGCATAGCGGAGATGAAGGGGGACATTGTGGAAGAGGGGCATAGCGGAGATGAAGGGGGACATTGTGGAAGAGGGGCATAGCGGAGATGAAGGGGGCATAGCGGAGATGAAGGGGGACATTGCGGAGATGAAGGGGGCATTCGGAGATGAAGGGGGCATAGCGGAGATGAAGGGGGCATTCGGAGATGAAGGGGGCATAGCGGAGATGAAGGGGGGCATTGACCAGGCACCCTCCCCTCATCAGAGCAGGGGGTGCCTGGTGTAATGCTCGTGTCGCCCCATTATATTCAATGGGGCTCGGGTGCTCGGCCGAGCACTCGAGCCTCAGGGGGTGCTCGGTCAGAGCACCCGAGCACCCGAGCATCGGGGTGCTCGCTCAACACTAATGATGATACATATACCCCAGTGCATTTATCTGGGTTGGGGGGATGACAGTTGTAAGGGTAGTTTTCAGATTAACACAGGTATCAATCTATCTGTGAAAAGAATGGCTTTAGTGCACCTGATATCTAGCACTAATTAAATGTTAATTTTGGAGAACCACATTGAGATAAATATTTTTAGAATGGATTCATTCAATTCACTCAGTTCTCAGTAGATAGAAAGGAACCAAGCTGTCTCTATCAGCCTCGTTCCATTCTAGAGCATGAGCATGGGGAATGCTTTGACTGATAATATAAATCCATGTGTGATAATGCACAGTGATCTACCAGATCCAAATGAATTAAGTATTGAAAGGAAGTGCACAGAGCTGACTGAAGGCTCCATGCACTTGCAGGAGACATGGACTGTCAGGAAACAGCTTTCTCTAGACTCCAGGGAGTGATGCAATAAGATTTGACAAGGTTCCATTTTGTTGATATGGTGGCAAACTGGACCCAAATGCATCTTGTGGTATGCACTAAGGTGTCTTTGCCACATCTTTCTATGATTATACCTCAAATATGCCTATGTTTCCATGTTTTTGCCATGCCTTTGCCAGGTTTATGGTGTTACAGTGTCTTTTTAGACAAATACACGTTTGCATATTGAAATGCAGCTTATTGAAATATTTTTAGATTCATGTGGGTGTGTTTATATGTTAATGTGGCTATTCACCAGATTCACTAAACTCTGATATAGGGCTGTGCTGTTGGGAGTTCACAGAAAAAAATTCACCAGCCTGGAGAATTTGGGATTTTCCCATAGCTTTCTATGCAGCCACAGAGGACAGCGTTCTGTTTCTACTGGAGAGCAGAGCCAGCAGTTGCCTTTCCTTAACCCTCTGAGTGCTATAGGGATGTGCAAACCTGCATAGGGATGTGCAACACATTACTCAGCAATGGGTTGCATGCATATATTGTACTCAAAGGATCATAACATACACAGTCTCCTGCCGTGCTTAATAGCCGATTCAAGTACACACATAACTAGCAGATTAACTGTTATATGTAATAGCTTCTGCAAGTACTGTGTTTACCTGAAGCAGCTGAAAAACTTTTTCATGTACACAGAGGACTACCCACTACTCAGCTGATTCATGTAAACATAAGACTCTGTCACATTCCACAAGGTACTCCACTTACTGATTGGCGGATATTCTGTGTGCACAGGAAACAACTGATCTGTCAGTTCAGGTGAACAAAGAACGTGCAAATCAGCTCTTACATTTTTAGGCATCGTTTTTAAGTGTTATTGTTTCTTTAACCCCTTAACGACCAGTGGTCATGGGGTGTGTGGTAATTTAAGGACCCGATAGAAAATTTCGGCGTGCCGCCCCACGTCACTGATCACGCGGGGCGGCACCCCGAACTGAGGGACTGAAAGAGATCGCTCCAGTCTTGGAGCGATCAAATTCAGTCCCCGGTATTACTCACCGTGCTCCTACAGGAGCGCGGTGAGTAATAGTACGTGACATACCAGGACCGTCACTGGTCCTTAAGTGGCGGACCAGCGTGACGGTCCGGGTACCCGGACCGTCACGCTGGTCCGCCACTTAAGGACCAGTGACGGTCCTGGTATGTCACGTACTATTACTCACCGCGCTCCTGTAGGAGCTAAGGGGTTAAAGGGGCTAAAGGTTCTTATTAAGTAATAATACTGTACATTGCAATGTACATTGGACTTTATCTCCAAAATAAGACTGTAAATGTAATATGGCAGGGAGAGTTTTATGCAGAATTGTTGCAGCCTGTAAATAAAATAGTCATTAAAATGCTGAAATAAATGAAGGTTCTCTTGACTCCGTTTTACAACAGAGAAAAAGCCCCCCTTCTGATGCCTTTTAGGCCATTGCCTGATGCCGTCTGAGGGAAATTTGAACAGGGACTGCCTTTTATATGGCCTGTCCCTGATAAAAATTTCTCCACACAGACATCCATTGGTTGGAACGTGGGCTTACACAGGGTACGGAATTTGCACTGCAGTAACCTCTTCTCTCAGCCAGCTTCTAGCTGGAGGAATGATGAAATGAGCTACAAGCTGATTGACTGGGAGGTGAGCTTACTGCAGGGCATGTTCAACCTACATCCCGTCCAATGGGAGAATGGGAAGAAATTTGAACAGGGATTGGCCATATAAAATGCAGTCGATGTTCAAATTTCCCTCAGTTGGCATTGGGCAATGGCCTAAGAGGTATCAGGAGGGGGGCTTTTTCCTCTCTTCTTCTGCCGCCATTGGTGGCAGAACCTACATGGATTTCAGCATTTTAATTGTTTGTTTTTTTTACAGGCTGTAACCAGTTTCGGAAGTAAGAAGACAGAAGAGCACAGATGAAGAAAGAAGACAGAAACTTACAGAAGAAGAAGGAAGGAGCAGAGCCGGATCGCCCATTAGGGCAACCTAGGCTACTGCCTAGGGCCCAGGGCAATATGAGGGGCCCTGGTTGCAAGAGAGGAATCAGACAGAGACCCTGCTGTTGCTGCCACAAACATCTTGTGTCAGATGCCCTATTAGTTGAAAGAGACCAGCACCATCCAGTTGCTCCCAATTCCGTTATAGCCAAAAAACAGTACCTGCTAACAGCACTCTGTGTCAGAAGCACCAGATCAAAAGATGTGGGGCCCCAAAATGCTACTTTGCCTAGGGCCCTATAGAGCCTTAATCCGTCTCTGGGAAGGAGGGGTACTGGAGACCCTGCTGGACATCAGGTAAGTGTAAACTGTTCATGGTTTGGTTTTACCTTTAGGGGGGTTAACCCTTTGAGTGCCAGTAGGGTATGCAATGCTGTGCAATGTGTTGGATACCCCACTGGCACCAAATGGTTGTTTTCTGTTCACATATGCATTTGAATCTCTGGATATATTGATATGGGGCTTAGGGCCCCATAGCAATACATCCACAGGTCACAGCATTTTTTCATAGTTTTTTTTACACTGCACTTACACGTCAGTGGGTAGGCATACACGTTAAGGGACTCAAAGCTAAATCTTTTCAGAAGAGATTTTTGGCAATAAAATTCAATCCCTTGACGTATGTTACTAGCCACCACATGTAATTGCATTGCAAATTCAGTAGCATTCTCATTGTTTCCAGTAGCGCAAATTTAGCACCCGAAGTGCATTTTTTCCATTAGGTATCTTGTCACAGCACAGGTAAGTGCATACCTGAGTGTAACGTAAAACTAACCACGGTAACCAGGCGAAATTGGATGGAGGCTTTAGTGTCTGAACATTCATAATAATATCTTAGTTTATGTTTATTTTTTAACATTATATCGAACTGATAAACTTAGAGTGTAAACTGACTGAATAAACTAAAAATGTATGTAAAGTGGATTACTTTATGGCTTTTCTTGTACTGCAGCAGTGATCTCTCTGCCAAGAGGTCACCATTCCTACCTTGCTACATTTACAGTCTGTTGTGGAGAGGTGTAAGTTCATATGTCTTTGAATAGGAATGTATATGTGAGTGTGTGTACATTCATGTGCATGAAAACGTGTGTGTGTATATATGTATCCTTGAGAATGTGCCTTTTCTTCCTCTTTCTTCTGTTTCCACCCCAATCTTTGCATCTATGTAGGTATTTTCCTTCTCCTTCTCTCACTTTTAGTCTCCTCCTTTCTCCTGCCACCGCACCTTAAAGAGGAACTTCTCTTTTCATTCTCTCACCAGCCTCCTCTCAAATCTGCTTCTGCATTTTTCTCTGCCTCCTCCTCTCTTAAAGAGGAATCCCTTCTTCTTCCTTCTTGCTCCTGTCCTCCTTTTATCTTTCCCTTACTACCCCATCTTGCATGTGAAAATGTGTGTGCTTGTGTAACCATCTACTTGTTTTTGTAATAGAACTCCTATCGTCCTTGGTTGTTTGCCAACCAAAGATGATAGCAGCTGTATTGCAGCAAAAGCTGGAAAACAACTGCTTCACCACACCAAACATACTAACTAAAGAGGGTAGAGGATGTGGGGGAAAATGTATTATTTATTATAAAGAATGGTTTACCGCACATTATCTATGCTCTACCACACAAGCAGCACAAGTAGTAGGAACTGAATTCATTCCTGATTAGCTGGAGGTATGTCCAAGGGTGCATATGCACTGCATACCTAGTTCAATCTATCTCCAGGGAGCAGTAAAACAGGAGCACATGAAAAGCCAGTCAGGAAGTATATGGTACCTGGCAAAGCTTAGCAAAAAACACAAGTTTCATAAGCAATATCTACAGTATAGAAAAAATAGTGCTAGTCTTGCCAGAATCTATAAATCATACACTGCAACATATCATTTTAACAAATACCTGTTTTTAAGTAGTTTGTTCAGTATCACTAAGGACATTTGCAACATTAGCACCTTAGAACATATTGCTGGTTGGTGATTTTACAATGCATGAATGCAGCCTATGGAGGGCCGAAGGGGCAGCCCCGCCGGCTTTCCTTGCTATTGGGCGGTGGGCTACCCTCCCCCCCCAACCCGCTCTCACGTCCATGGCCTTTAGGTGGAGGTGTTGGTGGCCAATGGCCAAGGGGGCAGGCCTGGAGGGGTGAGGGGAGTAGAGATGAAGCCAGGGTATCAAAGAAAGTGATAAAATAAGAACTAACATTACCTTTTTGTTTTTTACAGGACCAGGATGCAGTGTTCCAGATGGAATCCAGAACCCCCAAGGAGCTTCAGGGAGGATCCAGAAGAGGAGCGTCCACGGAAGAAGGCAAAGACCCCTGTAACAAAGGAAGTATTGTTTCAGCCCTCAGTCCCCCTGTCTCCCTCCTATTGTCTCCTGTCTGTCTGGCTTTGTTTCCTACTGTTCAATGTTCTCTTCATTCTATCCCTGTGGCTTCACCCTTTCTCGTCCTCTCTCTGCATCTGCCCCCTCGTCCCCCTCTCCTTTTCCTCCTAATGTCTCTGGGGTTTTGTCCTCTCCTGCTCTTCAGTCTTCTCCTGACGCGTCCTAGGGTCCCCTGCCTGTATGACAACAAGAGGCCCCTTTTTATCCCCCTTCGAGCTGGGCAGGTTATGCAGGGTGGGTGTGCGCCATACCTGGGAACTCTCTGGTTTTTCCTCAGAGACTCCGGATTTCACAGTGAATTACTGGGTTTCCAGGCAGTCTCTCAATCTCCGGGTGGGCAGAGTTTCAGTAGAAACTCTTTCCACTTGTTCCATCCTCTTACCCTGGTTCAACATATATTCTGCCCTTTTTAAAAAAAAAAAAAAAATTGTCCTGTTCCCCCTCACGACTAAGCCCTGCCCCTTTTGTGACACAAATCGTGTAATTTCCCTCCTCAATCGGTGCTGGCAGGGCTCCTTGCCTGTTAAGTTCCCAGGTATGGTGTGCAACCCATCCTGGCATATGTTGACCCTCCCCCTTTTCAGTTTTCCCTGGCTATGTCCCTGGTGGGTACCCAGGTGTCTCCTAGCGATCACTGCCATGCAGTAGGCGGTGCTGCTCTTCTTTGTGTCCAATGCGGCCATGATGTCAGCCCGCCATCGCGTCACTTCCTGGTGGCACGGGGCGGGCATGTTTGAACCTCTGGGCTCCAAATTTGAATCGGCGGCCTGGGAGTATCAAGCCAGCAGTGGGGTAGGGGCTAGGCCTGGGTCACGGGAGCTTGATGTGGTGTGGTGGGCTTGTCTGGGGGGCATGATCAGGGAGGCAGGGGTTATGGTGCTAGGGAGGTGGATGTTCAGGTTGCCCCCCTTGCCCAGGGTTCTAGTGGTGCTCCGGGGGGGGGAGTAAGGGGGGGAGCAAGTGCATTGCAAGGGTCTCATGTGCCCTCTAATTGCAGGTCACAGAAGGAGAGAGGCAAGGCATCAGCGGCGGCAAAGGGCAAGGGTCCAAGGAAGGGGGTGCAGCAGAAGAAGTGGAGCAGCAGGATCTTGGTCAATTGGAGGAGGATGGGCAGCTGTCTGGCGATTATGCTCCTGTTTTGGGTTCTTCTGGGGGGGATTCGGGGGAGGGGAGCGCTGACTCTGGGGAGTCTGGCTCAGGTTGTGACTCAGATTCTGACTCCACGGACTCTGAATCTGACTGAGACTGCAACACTAATGTCAATGTTAATGCAAATAAAAAAAGTTGTGGGGCTGATGAGGAAATGCTTGAAGAAGTTAGGGTTCAGACCGGCAGGTAAGAAAAAGGGAGCAAGGTGGTGCAAAATGTGGGTAAGAGAGAGAAGCTTGCGGCTCCAGGAGGCACCACCATGTGTACACTTTCTAACCCATATGAACATGTTACCAATAAAATTTGCAAGCATACTGCGGCAGGGAAGTTTGTCAATGTGTTTAAGTTGACAAGGCAGGAGGTGAATGGCAGTGACGATGGGAGTAAAGGAGAGAAGGGGAACGACAGACTCGAGCATATTATGACTGGTTGGAATATGACTGGACTTTCCATCGTAAGATGGTGGACAATGAGGGCATGACATTTGGAAGTAGGGATATGGAGGAGTTTAAAAGAAGGGACCAGTGTTTTGCATTCAATGAAGGGTCGTGCAAGAGGTCTTTTGCTTGTAGGTTTAGGAATGCATGCACAAAGTGTGGAGGAGAGCACACTGTGAGTGGGTGCAACAAGGAGCAACGACGAGAAGGGGCATTGCAGCACTTTCAGGATGGAACTGGGAAAGACCCAGTCACACACAGTTATAGAAGGGCTAAGGGAGGCCCTAGTGGGGTATCCTCTTAGGTTAGAGGTATAGTTTCTGTTGGAAGTTTTTCAGTTTGGTTTTAGGATCCCAGTTCAATGGGAGGTTGCGCAGTTGGGGAAGCCTCGGAATTTGAAGTCAGCGCAGGAGTATCCACAAGTGGTGAGGGACAAGTTGGAGAAGGAGTTGCTAGCGGGTAGGATGGTGGGCCTCTTTGTGTCACCTCCATTGCGGGATCTCATTGTATCGCCGTTGGGGGTGGGGCCAGGGAAATTTTGCATGATTCAGCATTTGTCTTATCCAGAGGGTCGTTCAGTGAATGACATCATTGATGAGGCACAGTGCATACATTCCTGCCCCGGTGTTAGGCTCATTTGGTCATAGATTGTGCCCAGGCTGTCATGACGGGGGGCTAGGTCACCTTCAGCCATAGACAGGGCTCGACGTAAGGTCAACCTTGCAATGGCCAGATTCTTGCCTTCCTGCAGGGGTAGCACCAATCGACATGAAAAGATTTCCATCTCAGTAGAGGGCTTGTACTGGGGTGATGGTGTGCACCTAGGGGAGTTAGGGGTGAATTTGTTTAATGACGCACTAGGCGTAGTCCTAGGTGATAGTATGGGGTCACAGCTGAAAGATGTGCCATAGAGGGTTCCCAATAGAGGCCCCTCTGTGGGTGGAGGCATGCAGGGTCCCCAGGCAGACTCAGTGCGGGTTATCCTCAGAAGGTACAGTTTCCAGAAGGCCTGGCTGACTGTGGGCTGGGTCCCGCTATCTGAAGGTTATAGTTGGGCTTGGGGGACTGGCTGTATGGAGGCCCCCAAACATAGGGTGCGCTAACTCATGAGAAAATGAGGAGAGAGGAGGGGTTGTGGAGGTGGCGGTGCATGCGCACACACGCAGACTACACTGTAATCTTTCTTTGGCCGCCTCCTAAGTTTGTCCCCATTGGTACTAGCAGGCAGTGAGTGAGCACATGCGGGTGCCAGCACTGAGCCAGTCTTGTCAACTTATTGTGACATTGTATGAGTTAGCCTAACAGGAAACATCATCCCTGACCAGGTACTCAAGTCACTTAGTTTAACACTGCAGTGACTGAGACTGTTGCATTGTAGGGGGGGGCATATCTACAAGAGTGAAAAAGAGAACAGAGAGACAAGAAGACTGTTGAGCTCCTGGTTTCCTATTTTGCCTTTTTGCAGTGGGCATAAGCACTTAAGCTGTTTTCAGATCTGCATATAGGACGTTTAACATTGCCCATATCTAATATTATTTTATTTTATGTGTAGATTATCAATACTATATTTATATACTTCTCTGAACAGCAATGTCTTGCCCACCCCTGCTCTTGTACTCAAAGGGTTAACTTTTGCTAGAAATGTCTCAAATCAAATAAATTGTGCTTTGGAGATGTGCACTAGCATCCTAGGAGTAGCATTTGTCAATGAGCAAAAGGGCAAAACAAAATATACCTAATTATCTTCTTAATCCATTGCCAATGAGTTAAGAAAATAATTAGGTATATTTTGTTTTGCCCTTTTCCACGCTGACAAATGCTACTCCTAGGATGCTAGTGCACATCTCCAAAGCACAATTTATTTGATTTGAGACATTTCTTGCAAAAGTTAACCCTTTGAGTGCCAGAGTGGCATGCAATGCATTGCGTACCCCTCTGGCACAAATAGGTCATAAAATAACGTAAAAATTATCGATAATGCCCATTCCACCAGCCACAGTGACACCCCATAAATAAAAGTGTCCCTCTTTGGCCATTTGAAATATTGGAAATTATGCTTCTTTCTGCTGATCTGGTAATACAGGGGCAGACACACCATGGCCACAGCCCCCACCCCCCCAGCAGTTTGTGTTTCAAGGATCTCATCAATTAAACACAAATGAGTGTTGTTGCCTCTGACAGATTCTTCAGAATGACAGAACCACTGATTGAATCTCCTGTGTTTGTGAGAAGATCCTGTCAATCTGCAATGTTTGGAGGGACTGAGGACAGGTTTGTGCTCCCCAGAACTAATACACACCAAGCCTGCATCACTTACAGCAAGTGCACTGGAGAATGACTAAGCTGTGATAAAGTGGTGAATTTATCACTTCTCCATTTCCTATGTTATTCTATGGAGCCAATGCACTAAGATTTCTTCAGTTTTGGAGATCTTAATGCAAAGACTCCATAGAATAACATAGGAATTGGAGAAGTGATAAACTGGAGAAGTCATCTCCACTTTATCTCCACGTACCTCTTCATCACTGCTTAGTGAATCTCCCCCCAGATCTTCTTCCCTGCGTGGTAGTGACAGCAGTTTAAACCGTGAACCTCTACAGCTCTTTAACATGCCCATTCATAACAGGGTCAGACAGCTCTAGAGATACAGATGGACTAACTGTTGTAATTTTCTTGCTGGGAAGAAGATTCAGTGACTACCCAGTGCATTTGGGCCTATATGCAATAAACTAAAGCAATGCGATTCTGGAGTACGTCAACTGTACTACAGGGGTAAATAAGCATTTCTCACATTCACATTGATTTAAATTGCACTTTTAAACCCATTGAATGCTGGAGTGGTCTCCAAAACATTGCAAAATAATGCACTGGAGACCTCTATAGCATTCATGGGGTAAAAACTAACATATAAATAATTGGGAATATTAATGCCTTGTCTATGATTCAGTTGGTTTGCTGCAGAATTGCCCTTCTGTGGTGTATGTTTCCCTGCTGTGGGCTTGGTGTGTATTATCAGACCTGTAGAAATCAGGTATTGTTCACATTGCATTATGTAGGAGTTTTTTGCATGTTTGACACCAATGTGATTAACAAATTAATCTCAATTAATATTTTGCTCTGTGCTGGCATTAATTAAATAATACTGTGTAGTGTGGATGAGTGGATGTCATATGGAAAGGTGGGTGCCTGGATATGGGGTGGACATCCTATGGATAAGATTGTGCTTATCTGATGTGTGGGTGGCATGTGCCTAGGTGGAGAGTATTCCCAGTGGGTGCAAAGAGGTGAATAACGTGTGTGCCTGTCTGATTGCCAAGTGTCATGGATATACGTGTGAGAGTCTGGTACATGAATGGTTAACCCACAGTGCTCCAATATTTTGTGTATTTACTTTTAGCTATTTTGGTCAAAATCGATTGCACTCTCGCAATTTTAAATGTGTTTTTTCTTTGGGTGTGCGTACCAAGACCTGGACTGGAATTGTATTTTTGGAAGTTTTGACCAGCTTCTATTGGTTTAAGTACCACTCCCACCCCCAAGTGCAATGTTCATTGTCTTTAGGGCACTATATAATGCCTGTCACAGAGCCTCTCTCCATCAGTGAGTGTAGCTTACAAAGATTCACCTCTCAGGATCAAGTAAATTAAGGTTAGTAAATGAGTAAAGCAGGAAAGATTCAGCTCATAGGACAAAGCATATTAAGGTTAGGACTTGCCTATAATGGGGTACCTTGGAGAGGTGGCAAGCTTAGCATACTATGGCCATATTATGTAAGACTTAACTTTGTCATTTACACAAAGTAAATATCTCCAGAACCCACATGCAAAGAGGCCCTCACATTACTGATCACTGTGTGAGCATTTAGGGAATGTTTATTAGGCCCT
This sequence comes from Rhinophrynus dorsalis, assembly GCA_037306005.1. Lineage (NCBI taxonomy): Eukaryota > Metazoa > Chordata > Amphibia > Anura > Rhinophrynidae > Rhinophrynus > Rhinophrynus dorsalis. The sequence continues at coordinate 160,370,537 of CM074719.1, forward strand.
TATATTGCAATTGCTTTGCTCCAAAATTGATCCAGTTCTTCTTAATGTCAGAATACTTTTAAAGTCAGAATAAAATCAATATTTTACATATTAACTGTGAAGAATAAATCTAATAATGGTTTTGGCCACAAAAGAAGGTGTGGTTAAATGAGGGGTGTGGCTAGGGTTGCTGTCCAATGTTAAGTCTATGGAGGGAATGCCATGGCCGGTATTTTTTTTAAGAAAAGGTGGCAACCCTAGGGGTGGCTAGGAGTGGGGCCAAGGCAGGGCTAAGGACACCAGAGGGTGCTGTGCCTACGGGCGCTTGAGATGTAAATCCAGCCCTGAGAGAGGGACAATCTTCAGTGACTCAAATACTATGATTGGAGCTGCTGTTTTTGTGAAACATTACTATCACTTTTATTGTTGAGGGCCTTCTAAAAGAGGATGTTGCTGTCTATGAACATAACTTAACCTTGCTAAGCAATGCGTTGTACACCCCTCTGGTCCTTAAAGAGGATAAAGGCTCATTAGCCTCTCCTAATAATAAACTGCCACTTGCATTAATCTGGGCAGATAATCCTAATAACCATAATGAATCAATTCTACATGAATTGATTTCTCAGAATGAATCTTAAATTAGTACTGAATATCATGTTCATGGAGGCAGGCATGCCTAAGAACTTGCATGATCTGTCTTTGTATATGGGGTTTTTGGGTGGAAATTACTGGGTCTTCATGGGACAGAGTGATTCTCCAGCTCTGTGAGTTCCGGTGTATCTCCACTCACTTTCCCACCAACTCTGCCCACTGCCACCCCACTTCACTGCCCATTTTGATGTAAATCTGCCTTTCAGCCCTACAACTCCTCCACCATGATTAAGTCCCACCATCAATTTAGCACAAATTGGACACTCCTATTCCCATTCATGAATGTTTTTCAGGTATGTACATGATTATTTGTTGCAGGACTCCAGTAACCCCTCCCACTCAGGGGCAGGTCTAGGTTTTTGATCAACTCTAAGCAAAAAATTCACATGGGGCCTCCCTCTACTCCCACCACAGTATTTCTAATTGCCATCCGATTTTGTTTACATGAGACGGAGGTGCTTTATAAGTGCTGCGGAGCCCTTTGACCAAGTGGGGGCCCTAAGCAGCCACTTATTCTACTTATATTGTAGCGCCATCACTGCTCTAACTGAAGGCTTCCTTCTTTCCTAAAAAGATTTAAGTGGGAGTTTGGAGTTCTGCAAAAATAATCATGCCTGCCTCCATGGACATAGATTTCATTTCTAAATATAGATTAATTTTGGAGATGCAATCCATACAGAATTGGTTTATAATTATGCAATTATGGTTAACTATCATGATTAAGGGGATTGTAAAATCCCCAAAAAAGTATAGCCCAAATTATAGGTACAATAAAAAAAATACATAATGCTGTAATTCCTATCTCTCAGACCTTTATGGTTTCAGAGATATAAGAAAATAAAGTCTTCCGCTCCCTCCCCCTTGTCCTGCGTCAGCTGTATAGCTGACGGCATGAGATCCTGCTGCCCAGAATCAGACATCGGCTCTTCAGGAACGCTGACATCGAGATATTTAACTGTAAATACTTCATCAGAATGTTCTACAATGTGCGCTTGCAAACCAGGCACAGATTGTAGACCATTCCGATTTAGTATTTATAGTTATATATCTTGATGCCAGCATTCCTGAAGAGTCGCGTTTGGTCGCGCAACCAGATTCTGCCTCTGACAGCTTTACAGCTCCTCGGGCAAAAAGGGGAGGGAGCAGAGGACTTTATTTTATTATATCTCTCAAACCATAAAGGTTTGAGAGATAGGAATTAGGGAATTACAGATTTTTTATTGTACCTATCATTTTGGAGACTTTACAATCACTTTAAGGTAAGAGGTGATTTATTAATTCAATGTTATTAATGCTTCTGTTATTCTCTCCCAAGGCAGCATCTCTTGTGCTAAAAAAATGGTTTATAACATTTTCATAATATAGTTTAATTCACTATAATGTTAAAATGAGGGGAATTGCTACTTTCCCAAAAGGCCCATGGGTTGATACATTGCAAATGGGGAGATTAGTAGATTTACATACTCTGAGCTGGCAATAAGACCCTGTGTGAGTGCCACAGGGATATGCAACACATTGCTTTGCAAAGTATTGCATTCCCCTCTGGCACTCGTAAGGTTAAGCAAGAGACCTGTTACTTTAGTCTGTTCAGTCACTCGCTAGCAAGGTATCAGGTAATGTACAGCAGTAAACTCATTGTGATTGCAGATTCGTGCACACGGTAAAATCAAATTGTGCAATAAAAATGCATGCTATTGGACAAAGGTTCTCAGAGAAAATAACACTAGTAATAGATTACAACCATTAAGTGGCTGTACAGAGCAAATTGTGTGGTCTCCAGCCAATCAGAGGGTGCTAGAACAGGCCAATTTAAAACACAGAGAAGAGAAGACAGGGATAAAAGCTGATAAGATCTATTTTAACCCCTTCTATTAGTGGTGGGCAGCAGGTGGAGCCCCAAGTCTGTTCTCTGGTACAGTGGAAAGAGAAGATTGGTTCCCACTATCACATCCTATACATGCCTTACTTTATTCCCCAAAGCAATTATCATCCTTCGTTTGTCTCAGGCATATAGCCATTTATCTTATAAACGTGGATGCACTGGACACTTCTAGTTCTGTGCACCCCTTTGGCACTCAAATGGTTAACTGGTTTTATTTTATTTTTTATTTTTTTTAACACCTATTTAAAATGTTAAACCCATTGGACACTAAAGAAATCTCAGTACATAGCTTCTCAGTGCACCTGAGTAACCTTTAGCCCCAAAGTTGTTAAATAAAAGGTGTGGCCCTGCTTTGGAATTTAGGGTCACATATATGGTTATTGGGTTGATTTGTTTGTCTAGCATTACCTTAGATGCTAGAGAGGTCTTCAAAATATAGCAAGGTAACAGTGGTGTAACTAATGAATGACAGGCCCAGGTGGAAGAACATTTTGACATCCCCCCAGCTCACACACATATAATAAAAATACTTCTGGCTCCCACTCCCCCCCCCAAAAAAACCCCCCCAAACAAATAAATAAAAACTCACAGAATTAGAACTGCATTTACTACATTTGCAGCAGAACGAACCAGGGCTGGAAACTCAGGAGACTCCAGTTCTTAGGGCTACATGTTCAAAGAAGTAGAGAAACAACCTTTGTCGTTTGTAACAACTTTTCAAAGTAGAGTGTTTCTGGGATCATTAATATTTTCAGGGAGTGTCGGCTGTGATCAGAAATGTCGTTTGTCCTGACTGAAATTGCTGTATGTAAAGACAAAAAATGTCTAAACTAATGACAAAAATGTCTTATAAAATGTCTTAACTAAAGACAAAAATTCTCACATTCAGAACTTCATATTCCCTCCAAATTTTGCAAGACATTTTTTGTCTTTAGTTAGGACAAATTTTATTTTCCTCTATACGACACTGGAGAATAGTTTAGCCCTGCTCTTGCCATGCCCCTTTGCCCGGCAATTCTGGAGTTGTTTCGTACACAACAGACATTACTAGTTTTTTGTAGTATTTTCTATAGAAAATGTCATTCATGCATACAATTAATTATTTTTGTCTTTCATACAACATTTTTTTGTTGTTATCCCTTTCAACATACGGCCCTTAGAGTTAAATACCAGGTCTCTGGGGACACGGGCTGATCCTTTGGCTGTGGTGAGTATCCTGAATAATCCCCACCCACCCAGTAAATCATTGCCTACTTTATGACAGATTTGCTTAATTTACACAAGCCTAGTTGCAGCCAGTTATCCCCCTCCAGAAGCTACATAGAAGAAAGTTCTCAAGCAATGCGTTGCTTACCACTCTGGCATTCAAAGAGCTAAAAACACTCCTCCCATCCCTTTACTGATGTGACACCAGAGCAAACAAGACTGTCCGGATGGACCCAGAACTCCAGCCCAATTAATCAACAGCTCTGTGATTCCCCAGTAGATGCAAGCTGTCTAACACTTAAGGGTATGGATTATTATTACTATCCTACTACTAATATAACCGAGATAGCTAATAAACAGATTATGGGCTCCTCCCTTTTGTGGCTCCACCCTCACTGACCAACAACTATGGCCTGTATTTTTTTGAGGAAATGGTGGCAACCCTACCTAGTCTAGTTAATAGTGGTCTTCTCCTATTGGCATGATTCCCACTGGAATAGCTAGGAAGAACAGATACATGAACAAGTGCCACTGGTTGAGCTTTCAGCCATGACACCTCTGGTTCAGCTGGTAATGTCTCAGAAGCAAGCACTCTCTGGCCAGGGCCAGATTTACATCCCAGGCTCCCCTAGGAAAGGCACTCTATAGGTCCTTAGCTCCCTCCATGGTCACATCCCTACTCCTCTCTAGTGTCTGGCCTATAACAAGCTTTAACCCCTTGGTTGCTAGAGAGATCGTCAATGCATTGATCTGCAATGCGTTGGCAATATCTCTAGCATCCAAAGGGTTAAATAGTAGCCTGTACAACTGGTACAGGGACACTGAGATTGTGTTTACCACAAGCCGGAATGTATGTGTAGCCATCACATCTGAGGTGCCCCTCAAAATCTTAAGTTCTAGACAATTGCCCACTCTGCCTATTGGGGAATCCAGCCCTGACACTGGCTGTGCTGGTAGTAAACAGTAAAGAAGTGCAGGTAACAGAGTCTGCAAGAGAATCCTTGAAAGCATTTAGACACCATGTGCAGGTGGTATAAAAACGCCAGTAGGGAGTGTTAAAGTGGGCACCAGAACTGCAAGCAATCTGAGATATGGATCTCTGGGAGTGGGTTCACACAATTTCACTGTGTCTTCCAGGAGAAAATATTATATGTCCTATAAATAGGAGTGAGTTGACTCAGGGGCCAGGGGGCCAGTAAGTCTCGGTCTGCAGGCCACTACTCAGCAGCCCAAATAGAGTATCCATAACTAGTGTAAAAGCCTGTGCACATGGGCCAAAGTGCATAAACACGGCAGGTGTACTACCGTAAAACTACACCTCCCAGCTTTCTGTGCGTTCGGGCAGTCTCTACTGAGCATGACTGCATTGCCTGCATTCAGGCAGTCTCTACTGCGCATAACTGCATCGGACAAACATACATGTGGCCTTTTATATTATACGATTATCCTGCAACACAGATAAAAAATGGTTTCAAATCAATAGGGATTTTCGTTCCTTATTTCGTCAGTTTGTACCTTTTTCTTAGTGCATCAGCCTAAAACGTGCCACCTAAACATTCTGTCTGGTTCCTAAATGAGTATATTTGTGTTCATTCTGGCAGTCACTCACTAATGGAGGAGAGAGGTCCAGGTAAGATTCCACCACTGATAAATCAGTAAACAGCTAAGACCCTGATTTCTTCATACATTCAGCTGTTCACCACATGACTAATTGCTCCCATCATCGCGCTTTTCCTGAATAATACTGTCACTCTGGCAAAATGAAGTCAGGGAGATTTTTGCTACATCTTGAACTACAAATTTGTAAACTTGTATTCAAACAGGCGCTAACACTTTCCATCAGACTCTCCTCCAACTCCTCAATGGTCCTTCCACTTAATCCTCCTAATAACCCTTCCCTCTGCTTACCTCAATCGGGTAGAAAATATTAACCCTTTGAGTGGCAAAGGGGTACGCAACGCATTGCAAAGCAATGCGTTGCATACTCCTCTGCCACTCAAAGGGATAATGGCCTATATAAATTAATTCTGCAAGGTTTGGGTCCCCAAAATAAGTATTTTCAATCAGTACCTGATATTTTGCTACCAGAGGCAGAAATTACTTTGGTGCTGGAGTCTAAGGCCCCCAAATTCCTTTTTCTTAGTGCATTAGCCTAAAACTTGGCACCTAAACATTTTGTCTGGCTCCTAAATTAGTATATTTGTGTTCACTCTGATGTAAATACCACCATGCCAGCGATACACATGCATACAGCCTCTGCCTGCCCCATACATCTCTATGGGAATATTCCAGCCTTGATTTGGTAAATCTACCTGGCAGTCACTCACTAATGGAGGAGAGAGGTCCAGGTAAGATTCCACCACTGATAAATCAGTAAACAGCTAAGACTCTGATTCCTTCATACATTCAGCTATTCACCACGTGACTGTTCCCATCATCGCGCTTTTCCTGAATAATACTGTCACTGGCAAAATGAAGTCAGGGAGATCTTTGCTACATCTTGAAATACAAATTTGTAAACTTGTATTCAAACAGGCGCTAACACTTTCCATCAGACTCTCCACCAATTCCACAATGCTCCTTCCACTTAACCCTCCTAATAACCCTTCCCTCTACTTACCTCTTTCTGTGTTTAAGAACAGTTTGTTCTTTGCTATCCAACTTTCAGCTTCAGAGAAATCATGCTGTAATATGGCCTCAAGATGTGATATGTTTGAATTTTTAGCATATATTATGGTGTCATCTACATCCATGTGTAAAGAAGATGTTTTGCAAACCATGGGTAGATCATTTATAAATATATTTAATAAACAGAAGAAATGCAATGTAGAACATGAGCATCCAACATGTGTCCCGTGGGACAAATGTGGGCCCTCTGTTCTCAGGGTATGGTTGGCCTGAGATTTAAAAAAAAGAAAATTATACCTAATTAAAGCGGAACTACCACCTATTAGAAACATGGCCCCAAATAATTACCCATCTGGCGACTAGCTGCTCAGTAGCGCTAGTCACCAGACTGACAGCACAGACGCTCAGACGTCACTATGGAAAGATGTATGCGAGGTTTCCTGCCTGTCATTCCCGGAGAAGTCTATAGATCTCATGAACGTGGTAATAATTCTGACGACTAGCGCTAATGAGCAGCTAGTCACAGATGGATAATTATTTGGGGCCATGTTTCTAATAGGTGGTAGTTCAGCTTTAACTAACACACATGATCTAGTAGGACAGTAAGACATAATCCCCTGACTGCCAGTGCTGTACATTTCAAGAACATATGTCTTTAGAATATCAATATTGTCATTAACATTTAATAAATAAATATATGTTTTTGAATAGCTGACAGGTTATAATTCACTCTTTTTCTCTATAAAAAAATAAATATAATGCACCCCTCACACTTTTGGCTTTCTGACCATGTGGCCAATGAATGAAAAAATGTGGACGCCCCTGGTGTAGAATATCTGTGTTACATAAAATTCCATGAATCTCTCCTGTGGCAAACAGGCACTAAGACCGGCACATCCAACATGATAGAAGCTACTTCTAGGAATAAAAGGCCCCACAATTGATTGCCAGGGACTCCAGGCCTAAAGAAACAAAGAAGAGAAAGATTTGCAATCTATGTGATATACCTCCAAAATCACCCCTAACGCCAACAGGTCCACTAGAGAGAGTCCACATACTGTGAAAAGACGCAGACATCTGATCACCTGAGGCAGACTGGACTTCCATGACTTATGCAGAGGCAGACTTGTCAAAGGGGGTCTTTTAGAATTTATGCCTGCCCAAGCTTGCATTGGTCTCAGGGAAGGGAACTCGTGGCTTTCAGAGGAAGTGGAAGCACTGGGCACATACCTGTACTGACAGAGGAAAGGAAAGCCACACATGTTCTGTGGAAAGGAGAAATGCTTTGGGGATAATCTGATGTAACAGAGCACTCTTGCTCCATTAGCATGGCCAATGGCTTCCTCCAATTCTGGGCTTACCCACAAATTGGAGATACACTAGAGATTTATTAGAAGACTGTTCGCAAACCAATCTTCAAACAAAAGGTATATCATACTGCAAAAGAGAGTGCCAAGGACTTCCCAGGAAACTTGGCAGTGTCAAATGCAGCCTTAGCAAGGTATGCATTGGTTTCATGGATCTTAGACATAGAAAGAAACACATTCCTACCTTTTGGAACATCTGGATGGACTACACCTAACAGCTACTTCTTCCAACCAGCCATGACCCTAGTCACAAATGCTATAGCAAAGGCTGGGCGTAAGGTGGCCCCTGATGTGCAAAATTCCCCTTAAGAAAGTATGAATCTGCCTGATCCTTGAATGCAACTGCATAAAGCATCTGGAAATAAATAGTTTCTTATCAGGCAATTTCTACTCTTAAAAAACTCCTTGGTCAAGTGAGTGATAGAGAGAGAGACAAGCACCACCTCCCTTTTGCATCTCATGAAAATAACAGGATACAAGAAAGGCAAATCTGAGGACTGAGAAACCTTAAAGGTCTCTGGAATTGCCTGAATAATAACCTCTACAGATTACCCTGGATGTTCTTTAAACGAATCCCATGGGGTAAGGAAGAAAGTAATATTCTCCTCCTCCATACAGATATACCCTTATACAAGGAGAAAATCACCATACACCCTCTCTGGCCCAAAAAAAGGGCTGAACTGCCTTTTGGGGTAACAGGGCGGTCATGGCTGCAATACTCAAGAACCCCTATGGTAGATGTAGCAATATTAGGCATAGTGGAAATAACGGTTTTAACCCTATGCAGGCTCCTGTTCAGAGGAAGAAGGGCTGAGTTGGCCTTGCAGGAGCTACAGAATAAGAAGTACATAATGAATCAGTAAAATCCCAGGGAAAACTAATCTGACAGGAGGAACAAAGGGTTGCTGGAGATACCCCTGAAGCTCTGTTGGTATTAGGCTCAGGTTTAGCAAGGAAACCCCCAAAAGAGGAAATACAGAACAGAAAATAATCTTTTCTTCACGTTGTGGGATAAGGATAAGGTGCCAGGAGAGAGATTCAGCCACCCAGAGAGAGTACTGTATGTTAGATGCTGCATGGGTCAATCCACATATGAGAAATGGAAGAGGAGAAACACTAACCCCTCCCCTTCCTTCCCTGAGGCCAGGGAAAAAAAGGCCCCATGGAAAGAAAAAGGTGGCTCCAAAGAAAGAAAATGGCGCAATGACTCGCCAATCACTCACACCTGCATGCAACAATGGCAGTGGAGGGGCCCCTTCATCGGTTCTCCCTCATTTGTGCACCTGGCATGCCCCATCAGTCTTTTGTTGTGGACCAGAGCCAACCCAGTTCCACTGGATGCAACTAAACAGTAACACATGCCACATCCAGTTTGGTTGCCGTGAGTGCCCATTCCTTAAAAGCTTAGCAACCCAATACTGAACATAAATTAGAAAAAAAGGAACAAAGTTGAAAAATACATCCCATCCCTGGAATAACTATGATAGCAAGGAGGTGATGTGAAAATACATTTAAAGGACCAGAGTGCCAAGTACAGCAAGAAACTACAGACCTCAAAGTCTGGCTGACAGACACACAGAAAAGGCATACTTACAGGACCTGTGCACTCTTAGACTATAATCTTCTTCAGCCTTCAGGCTCCTATGAAATGCAGAATAAGGAAAGGAGATTATCTAAATCAAGCTCTGAAAACCATCCCCAAGCAGACCCCAGGTCCTGTAAAAGTCTGAACCTAGGAATAAGTATCTCTTAATTTGTGTAACAGATTAATTTACCTAGGTAGGTGTCCTTCATAGAGAAGCAAGGCATTTATTTTGTTAAGCATTATATCTGCATTTTCCTGTATATAGTGATCTCTTTTGAAGCTGCCTATAGGTTACACCTCCTCAGATAAAACAACAGTCTGCAACAGACCTGAATGGATTTTAAGGAACATACTTTTTAAAACAGAAAGCACTAGCAATGCACTACAAGGCCTTTTTCACACAGGTCACGGGTGACACAACTGGTGCTGCACCTGCAATAGTTCTGTTGTCCATGTTCTCTAACTCACCTCTCTTCTGTAGTCCACTATTGGTCAGGATGCAGAGGAGGCATGTCTGATGGCCAGCCAGCTTGAGGGCCAGCCATTACTACTGCCTATTGCCAACGTCGGTCGACTATACATAGGAAATTGCAATGAGCATTGCAACTTCCACCAATGTTCAAGTGGATGACCTGCCAGAGGCCCCATAGACCACTGTGCAGATCTTCCTCACTGCAACTTTACTGGATTCCTGTAGGAACATAGTAAAGTTTCAGGATGCGATAGTTGCTCATGTGAAAGAGACCATAATTCAGCATGTTGCTCTTTAACACAGGCAACATAGCAATGCACTACTGCTGTACTGCTATCACCTATGTTATAGGGCCTGAAGAGAAATTAAATGCCCCAAATAAACTATATAGCTTTACCTGACTTCTAAGCGAAGGGCACTTACCTAGGTAATTAAGAGACACTTTTTACTAGGGTTTAAATTAGCCCTATAGAGTCTATGAAAGTTTTCAAATTATAATGTGATTAGTGTTAAAGGCTTAGCTATGAGAAGTACAGAAGACAGTTAAAGGGTACTGTCACAGCTTACCTTGTTTCCAGTGCCACCGCTTCAGCGACGCTCAGCGTCAGTCTACATGTCATCTGCAGGAATGAGGCTTCAGAGTGAAGCAGGCCTCTGTTTTATGCCATGCTTCCTGTAGTCTCTTCCTACCTACTTCCTTCCTCTGAGACTGCTCCTCCTACCTACTTCCTGAGGAGGGGTTTAAAGGGCAGTCTGAGTCCTGACTCAGTTGCCCTTGCGTTGTTATTCAAAGCAGTTCTATTAACTTGGGCTCTGTGTATGACCTGGCTTGTCTTCCATCCAATCTGGTGCAGACCTGTGGCTCTGGCTGAATACCTGAACTGTGTATGACCTGGCTTGTCTGACTACCCTCTCTGGTGCTGACCTGTGGCTCTGTCTGACTCTTCTTTTGTTTGTTCCCTGTACCTAGCAGGCACCCTATCTGGTGCAAGACTGGGGCTCTGGCAGACTAGCTTTGATACTGACTGCATGTGTGAGTCAAGTATATGCTTCCTTATACTGACTGCAGGCGTGAGTCAGATATACGTTCCATTCTGACTGCAGATGTGAGTCAGATTTCTCGCTACCTTGGATCAAGACTTCGAGTTCTGGTTCCTGTTCCATTCCAATTCTAGCTCCTGGTTACAGCAGAGACTACCAGTGGCTTCGGCCTAGTCTCTAGTAGAGTGGTCGTCCGCGGAAGTTTACTATTTCTGGTAGTAGCACTTGCTGGCTGTGACCCTTTGCTTGTACCTGCTATTTACCTCTGTTTGCTACCTTATTGTTGTTTAATAAATTGCATTTTACTATATCGTACTGACTCCTAAACATCTCTGGGGAACCGTGACAGGTACATTGGTTATAAAGCAAGTACTGACCTATTCTATCTGTGCGATAGGAAAGGAAAAGGGTGGGAGCTGCTGCCTTATTTAAGTAATACATCATACTTTCCAAGTGTCCCTCTTTGAGACCCAAATCCCTTTATCCCTCTTTCCTACACACATTGGCATTCCCTCTCTTTAGATAATTGTGTGGTGTGTATGTAGGTGCATCACATTGCTCCACAGCAATAAAACTCACATTAATGCTTGTTTAAACTTCAGTATATGTTTTATACTTTAGTCTGTGTAAAAAAAAAAAAATCTTGATCTAAAGCATTTATTCAGTTATTGGTTTATTTACTCTAGAGAAAAGACAACTAAGAGGAGAATGTATCACAATGTACATTTATATGAGAGGTCAATACAAGGATCTCTGTGGTGAGCTATTCACTCCAAGGACTGACCAAATAACCAAGGGATACCCCTTGAGATTAGAGGAAAGGAAGTTTAGATTTCAGCAGAGCAAGTTTTTTTTACAGTAAGGTCTGTTAAATTATGCCCAGGGATGAAGTTATGGCAGATACAATGGATACAGTTAAGAGAAGATTAGATATATTTCTTTCAAAAGGGAACATACAGTGTATTAGTAGGCAAATCAGGAAGGTCTGATAAAGACTAACCTATCTGGTAGCAGGAAAGCTATATCATTCTCATATCACTAGGGTAGGAGACAAAGGTTGAACTTGATGGACTTGTGTCTTTTTTCAACCTAATTTACTATGTTACTATGTTAGGTGTGAACTGGTGATAAAATAACCTACAAAATTACCGGTAATCCCCCGTCCACCAGCCACACCCCCACCAAACCACCTAAAACAAAATAATTCCTCTTTGGCCTTTAAAATGTTGGGAGGTATAGTACATTGAGGGTTGTTTAGTAATCATTATCCTTTTGAGTGTCAGAGAGGAACTCAGAGGGTTAAAGATATTGAATACATTGCAATTATCTAACAAATTCCCATTGGAATATATGAAGAAATGTGTAGTCAAAACCATCGAAAAAGTTATCAAATGCAATGTAATGCAGGTCAAAATTAGCCCTGTTGCTATTTTCATGTCTCTACATCAGAGACTGGAAACTTGAGGCTTTCCAGTTGTTGATAACTACAATTCCCATCATCCCCAGCCAGCTAATAGCTATTCTTGGCTTAAATCATCATTCTAGTAATATCTGTACTGAACTGAACCTTAAAGAGGAGCTGTCCCTTTGTAACAATTCAAAAAAACTTCAAAAATCACTTATATTTATGTTAGTCATTTTTTAGGCTATAGTTTGAGATATGTAGCTTTAGTTATTTGTCAGTTTATGAAATTAGAGAGTATTGGCTGGCCAACCAGAAACTAACATTCTAGACTGCTGCCTATCCCAACTGTCACTTCCTGTTAGCCAGTACTAGTTAATTTGCGTACATTTACAAATAAATAAAGCTTAAATTCTCCTAAGCTATTGTTTGAAATAAATGGCTAACATAACTACAGGCGATTTTGAAAGCACTTTCAAAATCACCTTGTTACTAAGCAACAGTTCCACTTTAACCCCCTGAATGCTAGAGAGGACTCCAATGCATTGTGAACCAATGTATTGGAGACCCCTCTAGTTTTCTAAGGGGTTAAGTATATTCAGTGAAATGTAGCTCATTGCAATCTTCCACCACTATTTTTAAAGCTGCCCAGAAGAACATTACCACAGGCAGTTACCGAGATCCAGAAATGACTTCAAATTTCTATTTAATTCCTCCTCACAATCAGCACTTAATGGAGTTTTAGTACTACCCAGTGCACCTCTAACATGAGAAAAAAGTGTGTCGAAAATACTCTATACAACTCCAATTTGTTAGAAATACAAGGTTTATTTATTTTTTATGTTTTTTATTTTTTTTAGAGCTACTGGATTGTGGAAAATGCCTGCAAATTCCAGTTTTCTACTTTTGGCATTATTAGTGCTGAGTTTGCAAGGACATTTTAATTCCTTCAACCAGAAAGAAGTTAAGCCAACTGGAGAAAAAAAATAGCCCGAGGTGCCAATGCACACCTGATTAAAAAACAGAAAGATTCATTTTATTACTTACTCTGTGCTAAATGCCCGCAAATGTAACAAATGCGGTGCATTGGGCTGTACATACAGGAAATTTTGCCAACTGCCATTAGCTCAAGTGCAGCCTCTAAACAGCAACGTCAGAGATATAACTACAGGGGTTGCAGATGGTGCAGTTGTGACAAAGCCCAGGGCGCAAAGGAGCCATCGCCTCTGCACTGTCCTACAGCCCCTTACAGTAAGACTATTATCCTATCTTGGTTGGCAGAAGCTGAAATCATCAGGGCTAGATTTACATCCTAGGGGTCCCTAGGCAAGGCACACTAGGTTCCCTTAGCTCCATCCACAGCCACAACCGTTTCCTCACATGACCCCACCCACAGTCCCATCTACTGTTTCCTGGAGAAGAAAATTCCTTTGGTCCATAACAAGCAAGAAGGAAAAAAAGCTTTAACCCCTTGGTTGCTAGAGCGATCACTAACTCATTGCTCCGCAATGCATTGGAGATCTCTCTAACATCCAAGGGGATAAATAATAGCCTGTAAATTGGTATAAAACGGGTGCAGGGACATTGAGATTTCTCTGGCCAGACCCACAATTCAGAATGTGGGTGTGTGGCCAACACATCTTAGGCACCCCTCAAAATTTGGAGCTCTAGGCAACTGCCTACTCTGCCTACTGGGAAATCTGGCCCTGGAAATCATCACACATGGCCACTTCCAGCCAGTAAGATAAAAGCAGAGCCAGTAAGCGCCTACCCTTTTCTTAATTTGCACCTTGGGTCTGTGTTGGAACATGATTCAAACTTGCTACAGGGCTGTGTTGAAGAACATATTCAAACTTGTTCCAGACCATGTTGGGGAAAGGGGTCAGCCTCAGATTTCATTTCAGGGCACATCTGATTCAATTTAGAAACTCCTATCAGCCATTGGGGGGGCCATTACCCTTCTCTTAGTAAGTTAATATTTTGGCTGCAGTTTTACCTTAGCAGTTTATGGGAACTACATGCAGCCCCTGGAGACTGAAATACCAGACTTCAAAATCCTGCAGTCCTGTCTCATTTAGGGCTCCCATAATAAGCCATTTTAAAGCAAATGCTTATGTAAAATACATGCTATAGGGTGACACTGTTTAAATGAAGCCTAGCAGTTTGTATTTTACATAAGCGTCCCCTTTAAAAGTGATGATTATGGGAGCCCAAGTCTCATAGCAAGATCAGTCAGAAACCAATGGGTGCACATACAATGAAGCCACAGTTTACAAAGGAACAGACCTGATGAGATGAAACAGTATTGTCACATTAACTGCTCTTCAACTCTTTGCATGGCCAAATGTCTCATTAGGCAACACAGGCAAAAACCCAGTTGCCTAATTTAATATTTATATATATATTTCACGTACATATGAATATACATACACACAACCCTGGCCCTTCCTGAGATGCGAGTGTTAGAATGACTAAGATTCATCTGGCTGTTCCTTCTTATCATACAGTAACAGCTGTGCAGCTGCACAGACAATGTATCGGGTTTGACTCTCTCTGAACTAGTAGAATGATACATTTTACAACAAAGCAAACATTTCATACAAAATAACATTTTTCCAGCAGAGAAACCTGGAAGTGATATTTTCTCAGTATAGTACCTATGATGTATGTGTACAGCAAACCAGACTCTAGGGTCAGATAAAAATCAGCCCACGGGCCCTTTATTTCTTATCTCTGTCTTAGTACATCAGCCTTAGTGACATCTCTGCTTTGCACTTGTCACCAAAATATGGTACAGTAGAATGTACTATCAAAGGCTGCTTTAAAGGAAGAAAAAATCTCACACCTAACCTAACTAAAAAAGACCATGTGTCCCTGACTACCACTAGAATGCTTCTGTAGCTCAGGCGTTAATATTTACTGAGTCACATGAATTTTGTATATCCGATTGGTGACTGGCACTATCAGAGCTGGAACTGACATCTTGAGAGTTTTAGTCCAAGAAATATACTTGCAATAGGGTGACCACACATCCCGGAACGCCCGGGACTGTCCCTTATTGGGGGTCTGTGTCCCGCATCCCAGGTCACCCCCCACCGGGACAACAAAGAGTCCCGGAATTGAGCAACACATGCCAGTCCAGCCAGCCAGCCAATGAAATGTATTTGCTATATGGTCCTCATTGGCTGGCTGAGCCAGCCAGTGAAGACCATATAGCAAATACATTTCATTGGCTGGCTGGACTGGTACATGCAAGACAGCTGGGGTGTAGCATGTATGCTGGTACTGCAAGTGAGACCCATGGCTGAGGCTCCTGCCGGCGCTGACCATCTTTCTGAGGCTGACACAGAGTAAGAGTTCCCACTGGGAACTCTTACTATGTCAGCCTCAGAAAGATGGTCAGTGCCGGCGGGAGCCTCAGCCGCGGGACTGGGGTGACCACTAGTGTTGAGCGAGCATGCTCGGCCGATGCTCGGATCGGCTCGAGCATCGCTCTGCTCGGCACATGGCGGTACTCGTACGAGTACCGCATGTGCTCGCCCGCCATGTTCGGGTCTCCTCCCCGCACGTTTTGCGGCTGCTGCGCAGCCAATAAACGTGCAGGGAGGCTCTGACATCGGTGTAATGCCAGCAGCCATGTTGGCTGCTGGCATTACACTGATTGGCTGGCCAGAACCCGTGGTCGGGTGCTGTATAGCACCTGACCATCGAGTTCGGCTCAGTCTGAGCCAGGGAGAGCTGAGGATAGGAAGGGAAAGGCAGTGTAGGGAGGAAAAAAACAAAAATTGTGAAAAAAAAGAACCAAAAGTCCTTTTTAGGACTACTGTGTGTGGGGGCAGCAGGTTATTTTGTGTGGGGGGAAAAAAACAAAAAAAAAAAAAAAAAAATATTCTGTTTAGTGTGAAAAGTTGCAGATTAGAGCACATTCTGTTTAGTGTGCACAGTTGCAGATTAGAGCACATTCTGTTTAGTGTGCAAAGTTGCAGATTAGAGCACATTCTGTTTAGTGTGCAAAGTTGCAGATTAGAGCACATTCTGTTTAGTGTGCAAAGTTGCAGATTAGAGCACATTCTGTTAAGTCTTCAAACTAAAATATCAAAGTCACATATTCCATTCAGTGTGCGTCGCCGCAGTTTAGCAGCACATTCTGTGTACTGTGCAGAGTTGCAGAATAGGAAGAAATACTGTTAAGTCTTCAAACTAAAATATCAAAGTCACATATTCCATTCAGTGTGCGTCGCCGCAGTTTAGCAGCACATTCTGTGTACTGTGCAGAGTTGCAGAATAGGAAGAAATACTGTTAAGTCTTCAAACTAAAATATCAAAGTCACATATTCCATTCAGTGTGCTTCGCCGCAGTTTAGCAGCACATTTTGTGTACTGTGCAGAGTTGCAGAATAGGAAGAAATACTGTTAAGTCTTCAAACTAAAATATCAAAGTCACATATTCCATTCAGTGTGCTTCGCCGCAGTTTAGCAGCACATTCTGTGTAGTGTGCAGAGTTGCAGAATAGTAAGAAATACTGTTAAGTTTTCAAACTCAAATATTAAAGTCACATATTCAATTCAGTGTGTGTCACCGCCGTTTAGCAGCCTATTCTGTGTACTCTGCAGAGTTGCAGAATAGTAAGAAATAGTGTTAAGTTTTCAAACTCAAATATTAAAGTCACATATTCCATTCAGTGTGTATCACCGCCGTTTAGCAGCCTATTCTGTGTACTCTGCACAGTTGCAGAATAGTAAGAAATAGTGTTAAGTTTTCAAACTCAAATATTAAAGTCACATATTCCATTCAGTGTGTTTCACCGCCGTTTAGCAGCCTATTCTGTGTACTCTGCACAGTTGCAGAATAGTAAGAAATACTGTTAAGTTTTCAAACTCAAATATTAAAGTCACATATTCCATTCAGTGTGTTTCACCGCCGTTTAGCAGCCTATTCTGTGTACTCTGCACAGTTGCAGAATAGTAAGAAATAGTGTTAAGTTTTCAAACTCAAATATTAAAGTCACATATTCCATTCAGTGTGTTTCACCGCCGTTTAGCAGCCTATTCTGTGTACTCTGCACAGTTGCAGAATAGTAAGAAATACTGTTAAGTTTTCAAACTCAAATATTAAAGTCACATATTCCATTCAGTGTGTATCACCGCCGTTTAGCAGCCTATTCTGTGTACTCTGCACAGTTGCAGAATAGTAAGAAATAGTGTTAAGTTTTCAAACTCAAATATTAAAGTCACATATTCCATTCAGTGTGTTTCACCGCCGTTTAGCAGCCTATTCTGTGTACTCTGCACAGTTGCAGAATAGTAAGAAATACTGTTAAGTTTTCAAACTCAAATATTAAAGTCACATATTCCATTCAGTGTGTATCACCGCCGTTTAGCAGCCTATTCTGTGTACTCTGCACAGTTGCAGAATAGTAAGAAATAGTGTTAAGTTTTCAAACTCAAATATTAAAGTCACATATTCCATTCAGTGTGTTTCACCGCCGTTTAGCAGCCTATTCTGTGTACTCTGCACAGTTGCAGAATAGTAAGAAATAGTGTTAAGTTTTCAAACTCAAATATTAAAGTCACATATTCCATTCAGTGTGTTTCACCGCCGTTTAGCAGCCTATTCTGTGTACTCTGCACAGTTGCAGAATAGTAAGAAATACTGTTAAGTTTTCAAACTCAAATATTAAAGTCACATATTCCATTCAGTGTGTGTCACCGCCGTTTAGCAGCCTATTCTGTGTACTCTGCAGAGTTGCAGAATAGTAAGAAATAGTGTTAAGTTTTCAAACTCAAATATTAAAGTCACATATTCCATTCAGTGTGTTTCACCGCCGTTTAGCAGCCTATTCTGTGTACTCTGCACAGTTGCAGAATAGTAAGAAATACTGTTAAGTTTTCAAACTCAAATATTAAAGTCACATATTCCATTCAGTGTGTATCACCGCCGTTTAGCAGCCTATTCTGTGTACTCTGCACAGTTGCAGAATAGTAAGAAATAGTGTTAAGTTTTCAAACTCAAATATTAAAGTCACATATTCCATTCAGTGTGTTTCACCGCCGTTTAGCAGCCTATTCTGTGTACTCTGCACAGTTGCAGAATAGTAAGAAATACTGTTAAGTTTTCAAACTCAAATATTAAAGTCACATATTCCATTCAGTGTGTTTCACCGCCGTTTAGCAGCCTATTCTGTGTACTCTGCACAGTTGCAGAATAGTAAGAAATACTGTTAAGTTTTCAAACTCAAATATTAAAGTCACATATTCCATTCAGTGTGTTTCACCGCCGTTTAGCAGCCTATTCTGTGTACTCTGCACAGTTGCAGAATAGTAAGAAATAGTGTTAAGTTTTCAAACTCAAATATTAAAGTCACATATTCTGTGTAAGATGAAGAAGGCGGGTAAAAAGGGACGGGGAAGTGGACGTGATCCTGAAAGTTCAGGGCGCGGGTCAGGACGCGGAGAAACTGTGCCTGGTGCCAGAGCACAAGAAAGAAAGACATCCACCATACCTAGCTTCATGTGTAATTTTACAGGGCGTCGCAGGACATCACTCTCGAGGTCCGACCACTGCGAACAGGTGGTCGGTTGGATGACAGCTGATACTGCTTCCAGTCGGTTAAGCACCACCCTGTCTTCCACCAAGTCCACTCTCAGTAGCCAAGACTCTGGTCAACATAATCCTCACTCTGATCATCCTTCCTCCCACCATACACGGTCTGGTCAAAGAAGTGATCCCACACTGGGATATAGTGAGGAGCTCGTCTCATCACCAATCCTTCATTTGACCCTCTCTCCAAGCACGCTTGCAGAGGAACATGACATCTTGTGCCCTGATTCACAACCTCTAGAGGCTACCCAATCACAAGAAGATGACAGATGTGAACGGCATTTAAGGTCAAAGGAAGTAGTGGATGATGATGATGAGACACAGTTGCCATTAAATCAACCACTATTTCCGTCTCAAGACCTTGTTGAGGAGAATGTTATACAGTTGTCAATGACTGAGTATGTGGTGGGATCAAGACTTGAGGAGGATGATCAGAGTGAGGAAGTGGAGGAGGACTTGGTGGACGATGAGGTGACTGACCCCACCTGGGAAGGTGTAGAGCCGAGCGATGACAGCAGTCCTGAGGGTGAGCCATCTGCAGCACCGCAACAGGCTGGAAGAGGCAGTGGTGTGGCTACAGAAAGAAGGCGGACCGCACCAAACCGGCCCGCAAATGTTCCACGGAGCACCCCCTTGCGTAAATCTACCTTGCCAAAGGGTAGGTGTTCCGCGGTATGGCGTTTTTTTAAGGAAAGTGCGGACGACAAAAGAATTGTAGTTTGCAACCTGTGCCACACCAGAATGAGCCGAGGCATGAACACTAGAAACCTCACCACCACCAGCATGATCCGACACATGGCATCCAAGCACCGTAGTAAGTGGGAGGAACGCCTGGATCGCCCATCTGTGTCTGCAGGCCACACCACTGCCTCCTCTTCCCCTGTTTTCGGTGCCGGCCAATCGCCTGTCGAAGGCGCAGGCCCGCATACCTCCCGCCCTGCACCTGTACCATCTGAAGCACCATCAGCGACCACATCCACTTCCCTGTCCCAGCACAGCGTCCAAATGTCGTTACCCCAGGCATTTGAGCGCAAGAGAAAGTACCCAGCCACCCACCCACAGGCCATAGCACTAACCTCACACCTTTCAAAATTACTGGCCATCGAAATGCTGCCATTTAGGCTTGTGGACACTGAGTCCTTCCGCAGCCTGATGGCAGCAGCTGTCCCTCAGTACGCGGTCCCCAGCCGCCACTACTTTTCCCGGTGTGCCATCCCCGCATTACACCACCATGTGTCCCGTAACATCACCCGTGCCCTGACCAACGCAGTTACTGGGAAGGTCCACTTAACGACTGAGACATGGACAAGTGCTTGTGGCCAGGGACGCTACATTTCCCTGACGGCACACTGGGTGAATGTCGTGGAGGCTGGGAGCGACTCGGACCCTGGGATGGCACGGGTGCTACCCACGCCGAGGATTGCGGGCCCTACCTCCATCAGGGTTTCCACCAGCACCTACGTTCTTGGCTCCTCCTCCTCCGTTTCCACCTCCGAATTCTCTACACGCAGCGCCACTCCCCCATCAGCCAGTAGCTGGAAGCAGTGTAGCACTGCAGTGGGGAAGCGTCAACAGGCCGTGCTGAAGCTGATCTGCCTTGGGGACAAACAGCACACGGCCTCAGAGCTGTTGCAGGGGATTAGTCACCAGACCGAGCAGTGGCTCTCGCCACTCAACCTGCAACCAGGCATGGTTGTGTGTGATAATGGGCGTAACTTGGTGGCGGCTTTGGAGCTCGGCAAGCTCACACACGTACCATGCCTAGCGCATGTATTTAATTTAGTGGTGCAGCGATTTCTAAAAACCTACCCCAATGTGCATGATCTCTTGACCAAGGTGCGCCGCGTGTGTGCACATTTCCGTAAGTCATCTACAGCTTCGGCCGGCCTGTTGAAGCTGCAGCAGCGCTTACAATTGCCAGCTCACCGGCTGCTGTGTGACGTGAGCACGCGCTGGAACTCCACCTTCCACATGTTGGCCCGGCTTTGTGAGCAGCAGAGGGCAGTAGTGGAGTACCAGCTGTTACACGGTCGTCGCCTCTCCGTTCAACTTCCTGTAATCAGAAGTGAGGAGTGGGAATGGATGTCAGACCTCTGCGAGGTTTTACGCAATTTTGAGGAATCGACACAGATGGTGAGCGGCGATAACGCTATTATCAGTGTAACCATCCCACTTCTGTGTCTACTGAAACGCTCGCTGCTCACAATTAAAACCGACGCTTTGCATGTGGAAGAGGTGGAAATGGGGGAGGAAGAGCTTACACAAGGTGATAGCCAGAGCACCCTCACTTCGTCTTCTCAGCGACAATTGGAGGAGGCGGAGGAGGAGGAGGAGGAGGAGGAGGAGGAGGAAGACACGGTTGCCTCCGCTACAGAGGGTAGCCATGGAACTTTAGTTCCATCTCTTCAGCGTGGGTGGGCAGAAGAGGAGGAAGAGGATGAGGAGATTGAGAGTCATCCTCCTGGTGAGGACAGCGAAATCTTGACTGTTGGTACTCTGGCACACATGGCTGACTTTATGTTAGGCTGCCTTTCCCGTGACCCACGCGTTATACGCATTTTAAACAACACGGATTACTGGGTGTTCACCCTTCTGGACCCCCGCTACAAAGAGAATTTCTCATCTCTCATTCCTCCGGTGGAGAGGACAAGCAAAATGGTGCAATACCAGAAGGTTCTTGTTGAAAAATTGCTCCAAAATTTTCCATCTGACAACGCTGGCGGCAGAGTACGTGCTACCTTGGCCAACAGAGAAGGGGAGAAAAGGGGAGCACACAGCAGTTCCGAGAAAGGCAGGGCAACACTCTCCAAGGCGTGGGACACCTTCATGACACCCCGCCAGCACCCTCACCCTGATGCGCAGCCTAGTGTCACAAGGAGGGAAAAGTTTTGGAAGATGGTGAAGGAGTACGTAGCAGACCGTGTCAGCGTCCTCAATGATCCCTCTGTGCCTTACAACTACTGGGTGTCCAAGCTGGACACGTGGTATGAACTGGCACTCTACGCCTTGGAGGTGCTGGCCTGCCCTGCCGCCAGCGTTCTGTCTGAGCGGGTATTTAGTGCTGCTGGTGGCATCATAACAGATAAGCGTATCCGCCTTTCCACCGACAATGCTGATAGGTTGACACTTATAAAAATGAACAAGGCCTGGATTTCCCCTGACTTCTCCACTCCACTGGAGGAAAGCCCCGGGGGAACATAAACTCACTTTATATATGTTATTTACAATGATGTGAATACTCTGTATTCCCATTCACCCCTTCCACCCAAAAAACGGGTATATGGTTGACTCTTAATCTTCTCATCCTCCTCCTCCTCTTCCATATGCCCTGGGATATAATTTTTATATAGGGCCAGCTCACCAGCGGGCCCTGTGCTATAATTTTTATATAGGGCCAGCTCACCAGCGGGCCCTGTGATATAATTTTTATATAGGGCCAGCTCACCAGCGGGCCCTGTTTGACAATTTTTATATAGGTCAGCTCACCAGCGGGCCTTCTCATATAATGTTTTATTGGGTCAGCTCTCTAGCGGGCCCTCTCATATAATGTTTTATAGCGTCAGCTCACTAGCGGGCCTTCGCATTTAATGTTTAGGATGGTCAGCTCTGCAGCAGACCCTTACCCATAATGTTTTAGATGGTCAGCTCAGCGCACGTTTCCCTCTTAATCATGGCCTCAGTTCAATAAAATCAAGGAAATTTTTGGGAGAATTTGCCTCTGCGCACGTTTCCCTCTTAATCATGGCCTCAGTTCATAAAAAACGAGGAAATTTTTGGGAGAATTTGTCTTTGCGCACGTTTCCCTCTTAATCATGGCCTCAGTTCAGAAAAATCAAGGAAATTTTTGGGAGAATTTGCCTCTGCGCACGTTTCCCTCTTAATCATGGCCTCAGTTCAGAAAAATCGAGGAAATTTTTGGGAGAATTTGCAGATGATATACAAGT
This sequence comes from Rhinophrynus dorsalis, assembly GCA_037306005.1. Classification (NCBI taxonomy): domain Eukaryota; kingdom Metazoa; phylum Chordata; class Amphibia; order Anura; family Rhinophrynidae; genus Rhinophrynus; species Rhinophrynus dorsalis. Next base: position 160,393,295 of record CM074719.1, read on the forward strand.
AAATATACAGCAAATATTGTTTGGTAACAATTTTTCGCCTAAAGTCGTTTTTATTTTCCTTTTTGTGTGTTTTATGGTCAGTCTGTAAAAATGGCGTACTACGGGCGAAAGATCGTTCCCAGCAGCGATGTTGGAGTCCAAGATGCATGCAGACATCCTCCCTATGCTGTCCCTGAACCATTTCTGTGGTGTTTCCATCCTTTTCTTCCCTTTTCCTATGGACCAGGCACCCTCCCCTCATCAGAGCAGGGGGTGCCTGGTGTAATGCTCGAGTCCTCCCATTGACTTCAATGGGGCTCGGGTGCTCGGCCGAGCACTCGAGCCTCAGGGGGTGCTCGGTCAGAGCACCCGAACACCCGAGCATTGGGGTGCTCGCTCATCACTAGTGACCACATGTCCTGGAATGGCAGAATGGAAATGTGGTCACCCTAACAGTATGGGAAGCTTGAGGTGTCAGTTCCAGCTCCTATAGCACCAGTTCTGGAGGTTTAGTTTTAATGGAGAATTGAAGGATACACCAGTTAACTCAGTAAATATTAACCCCTTTGCTAGCAGAGAATTCTAGTGGTAGTCAGGAACACATGGTCAATCTTTTAGTTAAATTAGGTTTATGGGGTTTACTGTTCCTCTGATCATTTAAGTGACGCAGGGTTTGCAATGTGCAGCACACCTCTCTGGCATTTAAAGTGTTGACTCTTTCATTGCTAGGGATTGGACATTAACTGTAACTGTCTCTTTCAGATATTCGCTTATAGCAATACACAAACAGTTGATTAAAGGGGTATTGCACCCTAGGAATGAGTAATTCTTAATTAGTTTAACATATTGACTCACCTAGTTGTCTATTTTTGCATTGTGTCTGCAGGGTCCTGTATGTAGTATGGAGATTTGCTGAAAACCTGGCCTGTTGGTGTTACTGATGACTGGTGCTGAAAATCACTTCTCTACATCACACCTCCTCACACAAAACAATAGGCTTCTAAAGAGCTGAATGGCTAGTAAGGGATCCTAAGTGTTATCAAATTGAAACAGAAATTGAAGCAACTAGTAGAACATGAAAACAAATGTAAACAAAAACAACAAACAGAAATAAGTGACTGATGTTCGAATAAGTCCTTCTAGTAAACAAATTAATAACCACTTATTCTTATCCTATATAATAATTCTCTAGGATGTTTATGCAGTCATGTGCAGTAGAGACTGCCCGCATTTGGGCAGTCTCTACTGCGCATGATTGCATCGCGTGAGTGAGGCGACACAAGACTGCATCTTGTGAAGCAGTGAGGTAGCGGCCTCTTAACATTACCCGGACCTTGGCCCGTGTGCACAGACTTTTAAATTAGCAAATTATAATTCAGCGTTAAGTGATGGATTCCATTGGAGGTGACATGTTTTATCAATGATTTTGTCACATATTCCTATTGAAGACTATGGAGAAACTTGCAGATAAACCCAATTATAAAATGATCCTCTGCAATGTAATCTAGGCCTTAATAAGAAGAACTGGAGCAATTCTAGAGCAGTCAGACTGGACTGTGTGGGATAAATGCAAATTCTACAGTCTACATTGATATAAAAGGGTTTTTTAACCCCTTGAATGCTAAAGAAGTCTCTAATGCAATTTGTTGCACAACTCACTATCATTCAAGAAGTTAATTGTCCCATTTAAATCCAATGGAAACTAGTATTTCTCACCTACAGTGCAGATCATTGCTCATGTTCTTTATTAAATCAGCTTAAAAATTAATCAGCTTCATTTTTCATCCTTAGAACTACCCAAGAGCAAGCAAAGCATTCCTGTCATTTTAAAGCAGGGTATTTAGTTTTTCTTTTTCAGAAAAAAATTTAAAAGGAACACTAGCATCTACTACTACCACTTTGGTGATTTTAAAAGAAATTTCAAAATCACTTATATCTTGTATAAGCCATTTTTAATATTTAGTAAATTAGTTTTAGACTTTAGATTGATATATTATGCTAATTAAGGATACCAGGCAGGCACTTCCTGTTGTAGCCTTACATAACCTCAACCAGTCCCTGACACTGCTCAGCAACAGGGGAGGGTTGGCAACTTGTGGCCCAGGGGGCAAATTCAGTCAAGTGGCCCATTTCTATATCACTCAAGCCCACTGTCCAAGCCCACCCCCTTTTGTTAATTTTAAAATTGGCATTAATGTTGTGAAGTAAGGCAACTGATACCACATAGCTTACAGCTGAAATGAGGCTACACTAGTGCACTCCTACAAAGCTTACAATTTAAGTAATGCTACACTAGTTATACTATAGAGCTTACAAGGGAATGGGTTATGCTACTAGTGTAGCTCCATTTGGATTGTTCCTTTGTTGTGTCATTTGTGTAGCTCCATTTCAGTTGTAAGCTCTATGTTATCACTAGTGTAGCTCCATTTACAGCAGCAATTGGGAGATTTAGTGAGGAGCCGTGGCCTACCAGCCCACACACATGATCGGCCAAGGGGGCAATTGCCCCCCTGCCCCCCAGGCCAGCCCTCCCCTGCTCAGGAATGCTTTGCTCACCTTCCCTAGCAATGAAAAGGATAGGTGTCAGTGAGTGGAGAAGGTAATGCAGGGGTAAGGCAGGAAGCCACTATACCACATGTTAGAATAGCATAATCTGTAAATCTATATAACTCAAAAACTAGTTTTCTAAATAAAAAATAGGTAACACAACATTGAGATTATTTTTAAAGATCTTTCAGAATCACTAAAGTTATTCTTAGGTGATAGTGTTCCTTTAATCATTTCAGTAGCAGATGTGTTGGACAGGGGTGCCTGCAGATATTTTTCCGGGGGGGTGATAACACAAAGCCATAATATGACTGCCAGGCAAGCCCACCTATGGGCCTTTGAAATCATATTTCATTCTCAGCATAGTAAAATATTTCTCTCCTGCTACAGACTGCACAAATACCAAATAGAAAAGGTTTATCTATATATCTTAATATTGTACAAGTGTCACAAATGTAAGCAAGTCCTTTAATTAAACAAGTTAATTGCAAGTGTAAGTTTCCTCTTTAAGACCATGAGTTTCCACTCTGCTTGTAGATGCATAATGTCTTCTTTATAATGACTGCATGAACAAGATAATATTATGCCAATGATTAGATGCATAGCAGTTTATAATTAACCACTGGTCTGTTCTCCCTCTATAGTAAATGGCATTGGATTTACACTTACACTTCTGGGCATACACGAATCTTTGCTGAATTTTGGCCAGGTCATGACCTTAGGGGGCTAAAGCTGCATGTCTCATACCCGGTCTTGTTGTCATGCTTGGAGCATGTAATGATGCTAATCTATTAGTAAATAGTGTAAAAGCCTGTGTACACGGGCCAAGGTCCGGGTAATGTTAACCATCTGAGTGTCAGAGGAGTACGCAACGTCATGCTTGGAGCATGTAATGATGCTAATCTATTAGTAACTAGTGTAAAAGCCCGTGTACACGGGCCAAGGTCCGGGTAATGTTAACCTTGGAGTGTCAGAGGGGTATGCAATGCGTTGCACACCCCTCTGGCACTCAAAGGGTTAAGCTGCCGCTACCTCACTGCTCCACGAGATGCAGTCTCGCGTCGCCTCGTTCACGCAATGCAATCATGCGCAGTAGAGACTGCCCAAATGCTCACAGTTGCTATTGTGCATGAAGACTTCTGACAAACATCCTAGCAAATTATTATATAGGATGCTGCAATTCTGCTGCACTGTGCACTAATAATTCAATGGATTGGGAAAAGTTCCAAGTCTTTTGGGAACCTAGGAACTCCCCTGTATGGAACATGCAGAGCACACCACTACATGCCACCAGCAGGGCAATACAACATGACATGCCACCATCAGGGAAATGCATCATTACTCCACCAACAGGGTAAACAACATCACATGTTGCCAACAATGGTGGTGCACAGCTGCAAAATGAAATGACCTGGTGGTACCTTTATTTTTACAAAACCTCCCTTGTCAAGAGTTAATTCCACAACACAAGACCTAACACTTGGATTGCCTTAACAGTTAACCCTTTGCGTGGAGTGCAAAGCAAAGAGTTAATGTTTTGCCATAAACAAAACATATTCTTATCCTTTTGCATGCTAGAAATGTCTCTATTACATTGCGCAGCACTTTTCGATTTAATTTCAGTAAGCCATGGATCTATTAATTCTTAGGCCAGCAGTGAAACAGTTAAAATGAGAGTTGTCCTTGGCAGTTAGTGTTTTTGCATGATCTGCTCAGCCTACAGATTAAGGAGATGAGGATGCTGATGTGATTGGTGTTTTGGGAGAGACAAGGCTCATTTATAGGGATCTGGCAGATAAAAAGGAAGCCGGCTCAGACCTGTGAAAATCCGCCTCTTGTACGCGCTAAGATGAGATATCAAAGCGCAGGACGACCTGTCAGAGGCTATTTATTTCTTGGCAGCCAGCGGAGGTTTCGTTTCCCACATCGCCTCTGAGTCACACAGGCAGCGATCAGCAGCATTTCTCTCGCTGCGCTGAATGAACGGATAAAGAAACATGCCCAGGCTATGCATGCTTAGCTGCCTCTCTGATTCATCTGTCCCTAGGGAGGGCGACCTGGCTCCACATCACTAAGGAAAAGTTCAGGCAGCCCAAACTCCCAAGTTATAAAAGAGTAACCAAGATCTCAAAAGGGTACACTGAGAGTCAGAGGATTTGTTAAGGGGAAAGACTAGTAGTTGTGGAGCAAGCCAACGGGCAGAAGGAAAATGTCAGATAATTAAAACGGTCCTTTTAACCCACTGGATGCTAAAGATGTAACCAACACAATGCTTCACAATGCACAGTAATTATTTCGAGCAATCAAGTAATTACAAGTCCATTTCAATCAAAGGCATTTTAGGGACACATTATGTAGTGCAGTTAGTTTGCCCCAGATTCGCACCTCTTTAGCGTGTTGAATATTGGTTTATGTCCTCACCTAATGCAGAGGCTGATAACCCAATCCTCAAGAACCCCTAACAGGCCATGTCTTTAGGATTTCCCAGCCTGTGCACATGTGGCTTAATTAAATGAGTGAAATGCTGATACCAGTGTACAAGTAGGGAAATCTTGAACATATGGCCTGTTAGGGGTCCCTGAGGAGAGGCCTGGGAACCATTGGGCAATCACATTATTAGTGTGGCATACAGCCACACTGCAACTTTGGGACTTAATCATGAGACCTGGGGATTTAGCCTCCTAAAATAGTTCCTAGCAACACCCAGATCTTCTGCCAGCTTATAATGACGATTCCAATCAAACAACTGCTGGAAGATCATATTACAGCATTACCTGGACCAAGATGGCTACAAGACCTGGGGCTTTAAACACAAGATCTGGGGTAGGGTTCAAGCTGAAAAGAAGAACTTGAGCAATTGTAGAGCAAAAAACACTGCACCATGGGAGATAAATACAGTTTCACAGTCATTTAAATGGGGCCTTTAACCCCTTGCATGTAGATAGATCTTCAGCCCTTGAATGGGAACTTTGAGAGTATTTCTCTCACTCTCTCTGTCTCACACACAAACACACACACAATTAATGACAAACTCATACAGAAAGGCACACAGATATACATGCCCACAGACTCCTACAGACATACACACTCCCACAGAGACACACACATATACACACGCAGACATACACAGTCACTCACACCCATATATACATATATAGACAAACACACACAGACATACCCACACATATATAAACACACACTCACACACATATATACATATATAGACAAACACACACACACAGACATACCCACACATATATAAACACACACTCACACACATATATACATATATATAGACAAACACACACACACACACACACAGACATACCCACACAGATATAAACACACACTCACACACATACTTTCACGAATACCATGGACAGACAGAGCTTTACTAGAGTCGTGCTTAGCCACCCCTGTGTCCCTGCTGTGTCCAAGGCTGAGAAACCACTGCTGACCACAAGGTCTGATATCTTCCCCCTGTTAAATCAGAGGCAGATCATCATGATCACACTGATGTACCAAGGGTGCCAGGGTCACAGAAAGATCTTGTGCAGACTGGAGGAGAAAAGTAGTTCAGTAAAAACAAAGGTGCTGTACCTTTACAGAGCATGAACACTGAACTGTACTCAACGAGTAGCAAGGAATCAAGCCAGGAAATCAGTCAGAACCAGTAAGCAGCACTGAAAACAACACAGAGGCAAAGTCAGGAGGAATCTGAATCAAACAACAGGAGGTCATTCAGCCAGGCAGGTGGACCAAAAGGGAAGCTGCTAAATCAGGGTCATAATCAAGCATTAGGTGAATGTCAATAATTCACCAATGAACAAGAAGAACTCTGAGGATAACTTTCACACAATCATGAGCAACGGAAAAAATACCACAGTGGAATTTAAAATATGTGGGTCAGTCAATGGGAGTGGAGGTGTATCTCCAAGGGTGGAAAGCGTCAAAACCATAAAGGCCAATGGCAGGGGAGGCACACCAGACTGGAGGACAGCCTCCTGGAAGCAGGAAGTGAAGCAGTATGATGAGTTCCAATCAGAGCAAAGGGAAGAATGAAATAAGCTAAGCCTGATCTAAGCAACTGTGGCACATGCATACTGACACACAAAGACACATGCACAGACACACACACACAATTTATTAATATGCTACAGTTCCACTAAAGTAGAATAAGCAAACATTGCAAATGATCAGTACAGTAACCCAAAATAAGTGTTACCGCATACACTACTGAAACTGAAAGGGATAGTAGCACTTAATATATAGTAAAATTTATATTGTAAAGTTTATTGTTACAAATAGAAGTTTGGAATTTCAGAATAAAGACAAACACTGAAGTGAAATGCAGTTTATATTTATCCTCCAATGAGATTTATGGTCAGTTGACTAGAGCTGTCCATGGGATGGTGTATCAACAGTGCCACTGTACAATTTCAGGTCACTCTGACAGAACCTAAAAAAGTCAAGTTTGGTCTGTAATAACATTTGAATAGAACACCTCTCTGCAGTGGGAGTACACTCCTTTTACTCAAGGGGATAAACACTGCAATATATTTTTTTAACATATTAAGTATTACTATTGCTTTAAAGGGGAACTTTCACCCCGTACGGTGCACAAGGGACTGACAAGGGACTGACAGCGCAGGCGCACGGACGTCACTGTGAAGAGACGTCCGTGCTTCCTGCTCCTGTAAAACGCATATATTTGAAGAACCGGGTAAGATTTCTGGCGACTAGCGCTACTAAGCAGCTAGTCGCCAGGTGAGCAGTAAGTGAACATGAAGTTATTGCGGGGTGAAAGTTCCCCTTTAAGTGGGGTTATTAATAGGAGATGTTATTTCTCCTTTAAATTTGGCTTTTAATGCATTGGAGACCCCCTAGAATTCAGTAGTTAAACCCCATGTAAATCAGCTGGAATTTTGTTATATATTTTTTTATTGTCCTGTATGGTGCAGTTGGTTTGCCCCAGAATTGCTCATCTTTAGCTTCTTGAATACGGCATTCAGTGTCCCAGTTTATCCAGAGTAGGAGTAAAACATGATTCAGGATAGAACCACATGAAGTCAATAAGGTCTATAATTAAACCTATTGTTATATATAGTAGGTGAAGTTCTAAATGAGTATGTGTCACATGATAACAGTCAACACTGATATATACAGGGAACGGTGCACTAAGACTTTTATTTTTACCTGTTGTATCCTGTACACAATCCACAAGGCAGCGATAAGTGGCTGTAAATAAAGGAGTGGCTGATAATGAAAATGAAGGGAAATAAAGCTGCCAGTCTGAGTGAAGCTGGCAGCGTCACAGTGTACAAAGGACATTTAAGTGGGGAGGAAGAAAAAAAAAAGAGAATGCAGTGAAGGGCACCCTTTAAAGGGATAGTAATATCTCACGTAAACTTTAGTTCCGAGTATGAGTTAAATTTTTTCAACATGTGCTATAAACTTACTTTCAAATTTGTAGTTCCCCTTCCCACCCTTTCCCTGCATCCCTCTGCCTCAGTCTGGTCCGGATGGAGAGCAGCGAGGAAAGCAAAATAAAAGTCCTGCTCTCCTTCATTGGGCAGGGTTTTCCATATACTTACTGACTGAAGATTGTCCCTCACTGCATCTGTATGGTCTCACCTCCAGATTCCACATCTAGGGGGAGACAGCCAGTCGGGGCAGGAGGGGTATCTTTCCTCTTGAATAGCGTTTTGAACTTCAAATCTGCAAGTAACTATTTATAGCGTAACATGTTAAAAAAAAGTAACTAATACTCAGAGTTAAAGTTTACTTGAGGTATTACTGTCCCTTTAAGTACCTAAGTAAAGTGTATGCTTGTTGCACTCACATACAAACAGATGTATTCAGCATTGTATGGATCCTCAGAGGAACCTTCTTTCTTTCCTTGGTTATCAGGCTAAAACATGAAACAAAAAAATCACTTAGTGCAGTATTTTTCTTAAACTTATAAAAGCTTAGTTACCAATGCACACTCAAGCCACAGAAAATAAAATAGCCCATCAATAAAGCCTCCAGCCCACAATCCTTTATGTGGATAGAATCCCCAATGGTATTTTTGTTCCATCTCTCCACAGGGCTGGTGCAAGGATTTTCCCACCCTAGGCAAAACCTAATTTTGCCACCCATTTGACTCCGCCCCTTGTATCCCACCCCTTTATACCCTGCCTACTTCTACCCCACCTCTTTTCATGATTGTTACCTCTTTTCATGATTGTCCTCTCTCTGCCCCCTGGGCCAGTCTGCCCCTGGTCTGGAGATGCCCCCCACCAGCTCCAACTTGCACCCACCAGATCCACTTTTCCCCCCACCAGCTCCACTTTGCCCCCTCAGCTCCAACTTGCCCCCACGAGCTCCACTTTGCCCCCTCAGCTCCAACTTGCCCCTATCAGCTCCAACTTGCCCCCTCCAGCTCCACTTTGCCCCCTCATCTCCAACTTGCCCCCCATCAGCTCCAACTTGCCCCCCATCACATACCTGTAACTGCTGGAGCTCCCGCACAGTTTTCTTTTCAGTAATGCAGAGCGCACCGGGAGATCATGACTCCCAGTGCGCTCTGCATTACTAAAGAGCCAACCGTGATGAGGGAACGCAGTAGCGACACAGACCTGACTGTGTTGCAGTTCCCGGCGTGGTGCGTGCGGGTGCAGCTCTTCTCTGCTGCATGCCTGTGTCCCCAGTACATGTGAACCCTAGGCCGGCGACTACCTCGCCTGTAGGTGGTGCTGGCCCTGTTTCTCCAACCCGGAATTCCTCTCCTTCCCTGTCTCATGCTGGTTTCAGAGCTCTTTCACTGCTGCTTCAACTACGGGCTTCCATTTCTCAGCTTTTAAAGTGTCTCTGGCAGGATCCTCCTTGATGAGTTTTGTCACACACTGTGGATTTTATCAAAGAGAGTACACCATTCTACTGTCCATTCCAACATATAACCCTCTAAACTTCCCTCCACTTATCCCTTTGTCCACCTTTCTCAAGGAAATAAAAATATTACTTTATACCACGATTAAAAATGTTTAAAATTAATATTGATTAGTTTGACACATACACGTGTAGAATTTGACCCATCATGCTTATAAAAGTAACAGTAGATGTTTTACTCTGATGACTAAGAAAGGATGCAAAGTTCCATTGAGAGGTTAATACAAAGAATTCTGCGGAGTAAGCCCCCAAGGGTAATGTCGCGGTTGAAGGGAGGTTGCTTCCTGGGCAGCCTCAATGAGCTGCATAGGATTGGGCTGGGGGCTGTGTATAAAAAAGGGGCGGGTTAATGGGAAGTCCTAGCGTGGCCACATTACCCATCATTCTCAAGTGGAGAGAGCCAAGACATGTTCCCACCCTCCCCTTGTTGGGTTGGTTGGTTTGTTATCTGCTTGTTGCAAGTAGGGTAATCTAAGGGATGCAGATACTTGAAGCAAGGGATCAGGCCAGTGGCCTTATGGGATGTCTTCCCCAAGCTTTGCTGTACCCATTGGGCTTGAGTTTTTAGCCGGCCGATGGGGTACTGGGAAAAGTTGGTTTCCTTTGGAAGTTTAGCATCCAGGCTTGGACTAAAAGGTGTTTGATAGTTCTTTACCATGCAAGGCAAGAGCATTTGTTGAGTGTTGGTCATATGTGTTAAAAAAAAGCTTTGACCTTTTATAACCCACAATCCGGGGTGTTATTTTTTTCCCTATAATGAATAACTACGAAATGCTGATTATATTTGTTCATCTATGAAGGAGTCACCGACCAGTGGTGGGTGAAAGCAAAAGCTAGAGATATACCTTTAAATATAATTGCATTTCTGTATGGTATGCACAGATTTTATTTGAGATTGTTCACTTTGTAGTATTTGTGTAATTCTTGTGGTTTGCATATGTGGCTGATGTTCTAAGAAGTAATGTGGGGATGTGCACTAATGTGTGATAAAAGATAACTTCTGCAGGGTGAACTATCCAAGTCGTATGTTATTCTAAGGAGCCTATGCACTAAGGGAATTATTCATCAAGCAGCTGCAATTCTGGAGTACACCAACTGCACTGGGGGGGGTGATATAACATTTTCATCTCTACATAGTAACATAGTTGACAAGGCTGAAAAAAAAGAAATGCGTCCATAAAGTCCAGCCCATGCCAAAAACATCCCTGTTGATCCAGAGGGAGGCAAAATCCCCCCCCGCCCCCAAAACCATTTCCAATTTAGCCTCAAGTGGGTAAAAAATTCCTTCTTGACTCCAAATTGCAGTCAGATAGTTCCCTGGATCAACAACCTATCTGCATTGAAGCCATCTGTCATCATTTTCAATATTGTTCTGTGCTAGATAGGCATCTATTGCTTATTTTAAAGCAGTTACAGTATCTGCAAGTACAACATCCCGAGGCAAAGAATTCCTTAGCTTTACCGCCCAGCCTAACTGTAAAAAAAGCCCTGCCTTTGTTTTAGTTGAAAGCACCTTTCTTCTAGTAGTAATGGATGACCTCTCATTCTTAGCTCAGCTCTGTGTGTAAATAATTACTTGGATAGTTCTTTATATTGACCTTGAATGTATATGTGAATGGTAATCATATCACCCCTTAGATGTCTCTTCTCTAATGAAAACAAACCCAGTTTGGCTAGTCTCTCTTTATAACTCAGATCCTCCATCCTTTTATCAGTTCTTTACCATTCAAGGGGTTAAAAACCCCACTTAGATCAATGCAAATTTGCAGAATATTCATTTCAACCTTACATTACAATTGATTGGCACCAGAATTGCACATGTTTAGCTTGGTGAATAAGGCCTATGATCTCTCTGATTGGAAATACCTTAGTTCATAGACTCTATAGAATAGGAATCGGATAAGGTATTACAATGGTAATATTATCTCTTTTTGTTACCTCCTTCATCACACTGTAGTGCATTACCCCTGGGAGTAAACGAACTGCACCCCAGAGAAATCAAAATCCCTATTGATTAAAAACAGACTTTTAATGCCTTGAAGGCTAGAGAGTTCTCCAATGCATTGCTTCTCAATGCATTGTAGACCTCTCTAGCATTCAAGGGGTTAAAAGAGTCACTTAAATCAAAAGAAATTAGTGAGATTTTTTATGTGTCACCTATGATGCAGTTGGGCTTCCCAGCTTTCTTTGTACATTAGCCTCACTGTCACAAGCATGTAATGTGGTGGTTTTAGCGCGGCCAGTAGTTAAGGACCATGTAGCATTTTTTTTTTTTTTTTTTAGATTCTGATTCAGGGGTCCCCGAGCAGTGTGCAGCAGGCTCCACAGAATAACATAGGAGCTGGAGATGAGATATCTTTGGAGAGGCTTGTACACTTTATCAACTCTTTATTACACCTTAGTGCATAACCCCCCTAGGGTGCCTTGCCTAGGGGCACCTAGGATGTAAATCCAGCCCTGCTTTTGGGTATGTAGTACGAGAACCACTAGTTTATATTGTTCCTAGATAAAAAGTTATTCAGTGATTTTTGTCCTTAGAGTGAGAAATGATTTTGTTTGCTGTAGTTGAATGTTCATTTCCTGTAATCCAGTACTGTGGCACTTTGATATATTGTGAACACTACCTTAGGGTGCCACTTTTTGCAAAGAAGTCTTTGACGGAAGTGTGAAGGTTGTGTTTCATCTGTATAATTAAATACGTTTTATGCACAGTGTGCTCTTTATTCTCATTCTGATTGTTGAACTTAAGAATAACAGTTTATTTAAGTATTTGTCTCCTTTATAGCATCCTTGACAAATAGCCTATAACCTGTTGGCTGTGCTCTGAAAATTCCAGCCTGCATGTTGAGCAAAAAAAAAGAGAGAGACAATCAATGCTCTAATCTAAGTGTAAAATATTTGTTCTGCAAGTTTGGCAAAATTGAGTTACATGGTGTTTGTCAGGAACCTGTGACTAATACATGCATACTTCCCAACTGTCACTGATGTTCAGGGACAGTCCCTGATTTTAGCTTCCTATCCATAGTTCCTGCTTTTCCTGTTTTGTCTCATTTTAAAATGTAATTTCAACCAGTTATATTCTATGTACTTGTTTTTAAAATATTTATATATTTTGAACTTCCTCACTTTTATATATTGCTTATTTGAATAATTATATTTAGTATTTAGGACTAGGTAATCAATTTTCTGCTATAAAAGTACAGGTTTTAGTTTATTGTATGAGTTGGCACTTCACTACTCAGTACTATGGACACTAGTGATGCTATGGTATCTGACTTCACCGGGGGAAGTATTCCTGTTGCAAAGTGTACATGTATGACAATAGCACTGTTCCAGAATTGGTCCACTTTAACTTGATGAGTATGGGTTTTACTCATTAAATTAAAGACGTGCAATTCCAGAGCAAATAAATTACACTTTAGGAGGAAATGAAGATAACTGGGTTTTTAATGCTGTGATTGCTAAAGAGGCCTCAATGCGTGTGTGTACTAGGGGCCTCTCTTAGTATTCACGGGATTAAAATCCCAAATTCATTCAGTAGCAATTTGCAGATTTAGGCCTCGATCCAAATGTTGGAGACGGCTGTTTTTTCTGCTGATGGCATTTTTTCCAGCATAGTACGCTATTCAAATACCTGTGCTGTGAAAAAATACCGGCAAAAAAAGAGCCATTGTGAGGTGTTTTCATCCATTGCAAAGGATGAAAATGCCGTAAATTGCAATTCAAATGTCTGAGTTAGCTAAAAATAGGCGATAAGGGACTCAAGTTATCGCAGGAAAGTTAACACCTATTTTTTTTCAACTTGAGTCTCTTATCACCTGTTTAAACAGCCGACACAGACACTTGAATTTAAAAAACCTAAGTCCTCAGTGGATGTATTGATATGGGGCTCTAAGACCCATATCAGTACAGCCAAAGGATGAAAAATGTGTCAGACGTTAGTAGATTTAACCCTATGAGTGCCAGTGGGGTATAATTACCCCACCAGCATTCATAGGATTAACCCAACTAAGTTAAAAAAAAACAAACATCACATTACAAGTAACACTTACAATTAATCCTGATGTCCAGCGGAGTCCTCAGCTTCCTGGTCATCTGTCCTTTTCTATCTTCTTTCTTCTCTTCTATCTTCTTCCTGTGAAAGAAAAAAAATAAGTTTGAGTTGAAAGTATTGATACTTTAACCCCTTGAATGCCAGAGGGGTACGCAACGCATTGCAAAGCAATTCGTTGCGTAACTCTCTGGAGCCCAAAGGGTTAAAGCACATAGTAGTGTGCCATATTTTCAAATAAAGATCCCCATATGTAATGATAAACATGTCATGAAATGTCTGCTATATATCATAATGAAATGGTATGTCTATTTTCTATAAGAAAAATAAAAAGCCAACTAAGCTTTTCAACGTTGCTGTCTCCGCCGCTGTTTGAGGTGCTGAGGTAGCGGCGGAGACAGAATAAGGTGGTACACCCAGGGTCAGATTATCCTTTCGGGGGATCGGGCATCCCCCGGTGGGCCGTGTGATCATGGGCCAGTGAGGAGATCGGAAAATCTTCCTTGCCTGGCCCACAATGTGTGTGAAGGAGTGGAAGGTATGTGCACTTGCAGACAAATCAGTATTCAGTCGCCTATTCAGACAATGAATGCTTTCTCTGTCCCACAGAGAGCATGCTGAACCAGCCACATACAGAAACAGAGTCCCGGAATGGAGGTGAGGGGTTTTGGGAAGAATTATGGTGGGAGGAGGAAACAAGATTTGTCTATAGAAGAGCAAGAGAGATAAGAAGAAGACAGGAGGATTAATAACTGGAGGGAGACAGAGGGACGTGAGTGCAGGAGGAGAACGTGAAAAAGAGATATGGGTGTACAGAGGAGAATATAGAGACTTAGGTGCAGAAGCTAGACTAACATGGGTGGGGGAGAGGGAGACATAAGTGGTCAGGAGAAGAAGAGAGACATGGAAAAAAAATAAGAAACATAGTTAATATACAGTTCATGAAGGACAGATGGCACATCTCAGGAATGTTTTTTTTTGCAAACCAGAGGTGTTGTTTATTTCTGTTTATCTCTGGTTTGCAAAAAATGTTCCTGAGATGTGCCATCTATCCTTCATGAACTATATATATATATATATATATATATATATATATAAAATACAACACACTATGGGAAACCAGATAGTGGGCCAGTTTTTAAAAAATTCCCCCGGGCTGGTATTCCAGTACAACCCGCCTCTGGGCACACCCCTCCCCTCTTCTTCTTCACGGGCCGATGCCCTTGAAAAGTCTGAGAGAATTAGAATTGAGGCTGCCCTTATATATGGGCAGCCTTACTTCTAATTCTCTCACAGCCATTGACTGGGAGATGCTTACGCACTTCCCAGCCAATCAGCTTTGAGCTTCTGTGCTTCAAACTGATTGGCTGTGAGAGAATTAGAAGTGAGGCTGCCCATATATAAGAGCAGCCTCAATTCTAATTCTCTCAGACCGGAGCGGGCATCGGCCCGTGAAGAAGAAGAGGGGAGAGGTGTGCCACCTTATTCTGTCTCCGCCACTGCCTCAGCGCCTCATACAGCAGCGGAGACAACAATGTTGAAAAGCTAAGGTGGCTTTTTATTTTTCTTATAGAAAATAGACATACCATTTCATTATGATGTACAGCAAACATTTCATGACATGTTTATTAGTGATGAGCGAGCGTGCTCGGCCGATGCTCGGATCGGCTCGAGCATCGCTCTGCTCGGCACATGGCGGTACTCGTGGCGGGGATCTGTGCCGGAAGAGGCACAGATCCGAAGATGCTCCGCTGGACCACCAGGGACTGGAGGTACGGGGGCATTGCGGAGATGAAGGGGGCATTGCGGAGATGAAGGGGGACATTGTGGAAGAGGGGCATAGACTCTATACCCCTCTTCCACAATGTCCCCCTTCATCTCCGCTATGCCCGTCTTCCACAATGTCCCCCTTCATCTCCGCTATGCCCCTCTTCCACAATGTGCCCCTTCATCTCCGCTATGCCCCTCTTCCACAATGTCCCCCTTCATCTCCTCTATGCCATAGAGGAGATGAAGGGGGACATTGTGGAAGAGGGGCATAGCGGAGATGAAGGGGCACATTGTGGAAGAGGGGCATAGCGGAGATGAAGGGGCACATTGTGGAAGAGGGGCATAGCGGAGATGAAGGGGGACATTGCGGAGATGAAGGGGGACATTGCGGAGATGAAGGGGGCATTCGGAGATGAAGGGGGCATAGCGGAGATGAAGGGGGCATTGACCAGGCACCCTCCCCTCATCAGAGCAGGGGGTGCCTGGTGTCGCCCCATTGAAGTCAATGGGGCTCGGGTGCTCGGCCGAGCACTCGAGCCTCAGGGGGTGCTCGGTCAGAGCACCCGAGCACCCGAGCATCGGGGTGCTCGCTCAACACTAATGTTTATCATTACATATGGGGGATCTTTATTTGAAAACGTGGCACACTACCATGTACTTTAACCCTTTGGGCTCCTTCTGGCACTCAAGGGGTTAAAGTATTCTATGCTTTCAACTCAAACTTATTTTTTTTCTTTCACAGGAAGAAGATAGAAGAAAGAATGGAGAGAGAAGGAGACAGACATAGATGACAGGTCAGTTTAACACAGACTTTTTAATGATCGGTGCTTTACATTATATCAGGCACCGATTAGCTGTGTTTTGGGAACTTGCACAAAACGGACGTTTGGACACAACACCAGTTTTGTTTCCTAACGTCCATTGTGTTAAATGCCGGCAGGACATTTAAATACCGACCAAGACATTTTATTTTGTCGGTCGGTATCCATTTTGCCTTACCGACATTTTTCTACTCCAACATTTGGATTGAGCCCTTAATTGTACCCTGTAGTGCACTTAGTTGGTTACCCCACTTAGTTGTTTACCCTGTGGCACCTCTATAGTTCATAGAGTAAGGCCCATAGGCCCACATTTATAAACGCTAACTGGAGTTATTCTGGCTAAACCATCTATACCATAGGGGACGAATAAAAATGTCTGTTACATTAAATTGGGTTTTTAACAACTTGAATGCTGAAGGGTCTCCAGTGCATTGTGAATCAATGCATTGGACACCTCTCTAGAATTCAAGGGGTAAAAAAAGCTCTATTCAAGTGTAAGGGAATTTATGGATTTTTATAATGCCCTTATGGTGTAATTGGTTTACTCCAGAATCACTCCAGTTCGCTTTTATAAATATAAGCCATAGGGTCTTATGTATAAAAAACTTGAACTTGAGCAATTCTGGAGCAAACCAACTGTAACACAGGGGAGAAATAAACATTCACAAAATCCCCGTTGGTTTAAATTGGGCTTTTAACTGCTTTAATGCTAAACAGGTGTTCAGTGCATTGTTTTAATATACAATGCAGACCTCTTTGGCATTCAGAATTACTCCTGTTTGTTTTTATCCATAAGATCCTATGGCTCATATGTATAAAAGCAAACTGGCGTTAGTCTGGAATAAACCAACTGCACATTGGGGACAGCTAGAAATTCCTACATTGCCATGCACTTTAACAGAGCTCTTTAACCCCTCGAGGACTAGAGATGTCTCTCAGTTAAAAGCCCAATTTAATTTAACAGGAATATTTATTTGTCCCCTATGATGCAGTTGGGTTATTCCAGATCTCCAGTGTGTTTTTATATATATCAGCCATTGGGGGAGATTCACTAACCGGTGTTAAGGTGATAGTAATGTTTCATAATAAAAGCAGCTCTAATTAATCATCATAGTATTTGGACTTTGGAGAGTGTTATTTCAATTCTGTCAGAGTTGTAGTTCAAGAGTAATTCAATGTCAAAGTATTCCCCTCCTGACCCTTTTACTGATGTAACACTGCTCAGCCAGAGCAGAAGGGAGGTGCCCAGGTAGATTGCAGAGAGGGACAATCTTCAATTAAGATAAGGGAAAAACCTGAAAAACTTGTCAAGGGGGGAAGGGTTTTCATTGTTCTCATAGGAAGAAGATTGTCCCCTGCTGTTATCTGTCTGGTCTATGGACTGCATTCCACATCTGAGAAGAGATGGCTTACACTAGGTAAAAGGGGCGGGAGGGGAAACTTTGCTTGTGAATATCTCTCAAACCATAAAGGTTTGAGAGAGAAGACTTATATCATTCTTCATGTTTTTTTAATGTCTACAAAATAAAATAAAGATAAAACAAAGTATTACTATCCCTTTAAAGCGGTGATAAAGTGGAGATGGCTTCTCCAGTTAATCCCTTCTATGGAGCCAATGCACTAAGATTTCTTCAGCTTTGGAGACCTCAGTGCACAGGCTCCATACAATAACATAGGAACTGAAGAAGTGATAAACTGGAGAAGTCATCTCCACTTTATCACCTCTTTATCACCGCTTAGTGTGTTTAACCCCTTAGATGCTAGAGAGGTCTCCAACTCCTGGCTTTCCAGTTCATTGGAGGCCTCTCTAGCTACCAAGGGGTTAATTCAGAATGAGACAAAGGCAACGTAGCAACAAGTCCTGACTTCGCAGTCACATCTGATGAGTCACCTAATGTGAGCTGTTCCTAGCGGCAGCAAGTCTAAAAATGTTTTTTTCGTTGCCAGCCATCCACATACAGCTTGGCTCTTACCTCAAAGCTGTGGACCAGCAGCCTGCATGTGGTTGATGGCCCTGCACCCAAAATCCAGCCTTAGATCCTATGATCTAGACATTATCAAATGATGCTCTAGCTTAACCCCTTGAGTGCCAGAGGGGTGATATTTTCATTAATAAAAAATGGATCGAGTGTGTGAGCAGAACAATGGTATCATATTCATTGATATAATATTTCCATTGATTTCAGGGGTAGGGGCCATGCAGTTATCTTGACACCAATTGTACTGCCTTTTTAACCCCTTAGTGACTAGGTCTTTTTTTACACTGGAGGACCATGATCATTTTGGTCTTTTCTTTATGCCTTTGTTCATACACATTTTTTCATCCATTTACTACACCTATACAAATTAACATTATTTTTAGCATAAGTAGGGCTTCTTTTTATATCACATTTATATGTATAACCCAACATTTAATTTGATAATAATATAAAAAAAGAAAAAAACAGATATGCAACATTTGTATAGGTTTTCCTGTTATAATGTGTGTTCAATTAGTTCATTTTTAACAGGGACAGGGTGAAAGGTATGAACGTTCATTCGTTCATCCCAAATATCCCTTTTTAGGGGGGTTACTGTCCTTCCGAGACAAAAGTCCCTATGTCCCTCTTTCCCTTCCTGGTGTCCTTCTTTTTAGGAGATCAGACTGTGTTGTGTGTATAAGTGTATCACATAGCTCCAAAGCAATAAAACTCACATTAACGTTTGTTTAATCTTTAGTATATGTTTATCAATTACTCTGTGTAAATAAAATACTTTGTTCTTGCTCTAAATAATTTATTTAGTAACACAAAGAGGAGGCAATAGGTCATCAAGTGACCAGACCTGTTCTACCCCAGTCCTGCCACTATCACCACCAATTAAATTCAAAATGCCCCCTCTTTGTCCATTTTCCTGTTCAAAGCACTGTTCTCAGCTTCTCTCTTCCTCATGATCACAGTGAAAAAGAGAGTGGCACAGTACTCTGACAAAGGCAGTCTGCTTTTACATACATTGCCTTTGTCATGTGGCTCCATCAGCACATGTTATCGCTGTAGCAGAGATCACATGGGTGAAGCCACAGGGGAAAGGCTGAACCTTATTGCTCCCCTTTGAGGTTTACTGCGATCATTAACCCCTGACAGGCCAGGACTGTTATCCGTCCTTAAAGGATGGATTCCTGTGACGATCCTGGCACATCATCTGGTGTTAATCGGTTAATATATACTGTATATCACCATACCTGGGAACTTTTAAAACAGGGTTACCCGGAGGGTAACCCTGTCAGTGCCGACCTGGGATGAAAATGACGCGATTTGCGTCATAAAAGGGGCGTGGCTTAGCCGCGGAGGGGGGCGGAACAAAAAAAAAAAAACTGAAAAATGTATGGAAGAGGGCGGGGAGTGGGAGGAACCAGGCGGGACGGAGCACAAGTGGGCAGAGTTTCTATTTAAACTCTGCCCACCCGGCGATCCACACATTGCCCCGGAGACCTGGTAATTCAGTCTGAAATCCGGAGTCTCCGGGGCAAAACCGGAGAGTTCCCAGGTATGTATATCACACAACTGTGTTGCTATGTTCCCAAGAGTTCTGGAGCTTTGATTCATACAATGCATTACTAGTATGCAGTAGATGAATGCATGCGTGTTCCTGGTGGTGGTAGGGGTCCCCAGTTTCAGGTCTCACCTTAGGCAGGGCTGGATTTATCATAAGGCAGAGTAGGCATCTGCCTACAGGCGCACCCCACAGAGAGGTGCCTGACATTGAGATCCTTTTTTTTTTTTTTTTTTTTAATTACCCAGGCTTTTGTCAGACACCCAGAGCCAGATCGTGCCCCCCACACCATGCAAACTTGTAAAGCTGAACCATGTCTCATATATGTCTTCTAATGCAATGCATATTGTCATCTCTATACAGCATCCAGCTGCATGTGAATTTTTTTTTTTTAAATGCTTTCCGTGCCTGGTCCTTCTAAGGAGCGGGTACGTGCACTGGATGAGTCGTACTGTTGGAGGGGAATGGTTATAGAGGCAGGTCTACTGAAGGCTCCAGAGCTTCCCACAAGTTTATATTCCTTCAAGTTGCAGCGCCGCCGGGTCTCCTGCCTATTGTTAGCGGCCATCATTTCCTCTGCTACTATCAGGTCTACTATTGACAAAAACATGCTCATTGTACTTCAACTCCCATCATCCTTACCCATGTGAGTACTGCCCCGGCTCTCTCTCCTCTTCTCTGCGCACAGGAATGACAGGGCAGAGCGGAACACGCATAGAAAGGGATAGAGAGCCGAGGCAGTACTCACATGGGTAAGGATGATGGGAGTTGAAGTACGATGATCATGTTTTGTCAATAACATTGCTTTGAATAACTCCTGTATGCCCTTCTAAATAACAGTCTGGGTGAACAGAACCCTACAAGTGTCTGAGACCAATGGGAAGGATGCGGCTATGGTGAGTCTTGGAGGTTCCACTAAGGTGTAATGAGGTTTGGAAAATTTAATAGATATGTTATTTATTTTTCTTACTGTATGTATGGATGTGTAGTGCATGTTGCACATTTCAAACAAACAAAAATCATATACCCTCCCTCATTATCCCGTTGTATACTAGAGCGTTGTGTTACACATTGTGGTGTTGTGGACATAGGAGCTGTGGTGTCCAAGGGAAGTGCCAACTCAGTACCTTATATGTATTCCGTTACCCTCATTAACTAACCCCAGGTGCAAAATACTGCCAGCTGCAGAGGAACAGTAAGTTAAAAAAAATTTTGTGGAAAATGAATTTCGGGTCTTGGAGGGGGAGCTTCAGATTTCTGTGCCTGCAGGCTCCTGAGATGTAAGTCCGGCCCTGACCTTGAGTTTCCAAAAGTCACAGATATTCAGTAAGGAACCAGTTTAATCACATTATCAAAAAGGATAGAGACCAATGTGTCTATCTTTTACACAAGCATTTAAGGGGCCAAAGGAAGACAACCACAAAACTTGAAGGGATTCTAAACATATTCATGTGTTCCTCACAGCAAAGATTCTGTAGTCTTGAATAGGTTGTAAGGGACCTTATCCATGTGCGCTCACAGATATGTTTCCAGCGGGGGAGGCCATAATATGCCCGCCAATTCCCATGTTTATCTGGGGGTGGATAGCAAGTGTATGGGGGGGGGCACAAGTACCAATAACCCTAGCTGTTAACCAACTGAAACAGAGTAAATTGAAAACAAAAATAGGCTAAAATAGAAATCAAATGCAAACAACCCCCCCCAGAAACAATAGATTGGTGTTTGAAGGACTCCTACTTATGTAAGTTCTTCTGATGAATACATGAAGTTACTGTTTCTTTTGAAATCATTATGAATGTATTTTGTGGGGGAGTTTGGTAATGCAGTGCAGTTGGTTTGCCCCAGAATTTCTCTAGTATGTCTCTGTGCACAAGGCCCATGGAAGTTAATATTTCATTATAAAATGGTTGTCATTTTTTTTCTTGCACAAGTATGTCAGATCATCCAGTAAAATCAGACTCGTTCTCTCCTTTCACGTATCAGTCTGCTTCTTTCCTGTGACCCTGGGAGTCCTCAGTGATCTCAGTAATGACTGGACAAGGATAAATGACAGCTTCTATTGCATATATGAACATTTATTGATGTGTAAGCTGGTTGTTGAAGATGTTCATAAAAGTCAGGGTCAGACAGAGGCTCAAAAAAAGAAAAACCTGTGTTAGAAATTTACGTTGAGGAGATAACATGAAAAGACAGTGATGTATTGTATTAAAGGGTATCTGAAAGAGAGGCAGGGAACCAGGAAATTAAATGGATGAGTGGTGGGGATACTTTTATTGTGTGCTGAAGAAAACACGAGACTCATACTGTTTTGCAAGATTTATAGGATGTAAATGATATAATATTTGAATCCTGTGTGTTTTATAACACGTGGAGTAACTATTTTGCATGCTATTACATTTGAAAGCACAGGTTACCTTTTATTATTGACTTGCAATGCATTGGAGCCCTGTCTAGCATCCAATGGGTTAAACTCAAGATTCAGTATTTTATTACTAACCAGTGAAGATGGCCAGTTCTGATAACAGGAAGTCAGTATCACATGTATAACCATGGAGTATACATATATACACATACAAACATACATCTAATGAAACACACTCAGATAACACTCCAATCAGAAAGTGGTAAATGACACAGCTTAAACATTGAATGGGCAACCTGAGGCCCTCCAGCTTTTCAGGACTACAATTCCCATCATCCTCTCCAAGGGGATGATGGGAATTGTAGTCCTGAGCAGCTGGAGGACTATAGGTTGTCCAGCTCTGGCATAAATGTTTCTTATGCTGAGAATCTCCCTCACAGTGAAGAGATTAGGTGCCAGTTTACCTTGTGAGAAAAACAAGACAAGGCCCAGTAAGATGAATGCTTTTTTGCTTGTAACACATAAATGATTTCCTCCTGTGCTCTGCCACTTTGTGTGTGTTTCACTATTGTGCCGAAAAATGTGAGGAAAAAATATATAATTCAACTAGGTTTGGAATGTGAGCCACTGGGGGATTGAACCGCCATTGAGTGCCTCGCTTTATTATCCCTTATTCCTATTAAATCAAATGGCTTTTAACTTGTCACAGCTGCTTGCGTACTCGACACAATGGGGAGCGGTTGCCGGTAGTTTGAGTTTCATACAACGTTTCACTTTATGCAGTGATTATATATATGTTGTTGTAATATAACAGGAATAGACAACATGTGGCTCTCTGGCTATTGATGGACTACAACTCCCATTGTCTTCAGTACCATGGAATAGGAAAAGAACAAGAATAGCTAAGAGATACCAGCAGGCCTCCAGCTGCTGATGGATCACAACTTCCATTGTCCTCAGCCAGCCAATGGCCAGCACAGCTTGATATAGAAATTAGATGGCAAGTAGATTAGTAATCATAATATAGGTGGTCAACCAGTAGGTGCAGTGTGGTTGACCTTGAGGGTCATGTACTGAGAAGAACTGGGGCAATTCTGGGGCAAACTATCTGTATCATTAAGGGAAAATAAACATTCCCATTTATGCAAATGGGGCTTTTAAACTATGAATGTTAGAGAGGTCTCCAAAGGATTGTTTCAAGATGCATTGAAGACCTCTCAAGCATTTGAGGGTTTAAAAGCCCAATTTAAATACATTTAGTTTTTTACTTGTTCTCTGTGATGTAGTTGGCTTGCCCTAGAATTACTCTATTTTTTGTGCATATGTGCCTTTGTGTATAAAGGTAAAAGGTGGTATTGTGTTAACTGTACAAACAGGACACTGGTAGAGTAAAAGTAATGCCTTTATTGGCTACTCAGTGGCTTTAGAATGCAAGTTTTCAAGGAAACTTAGGTCTCTCTGTCAGGCATGGTTTCAATAAAGGCTGAATACAAAATACATGACAGGTTATGAATTCATGCAAATTCCTTTTAAATCTGAATTCTACTACAGATGAAATGTTTAACACCAGTGTCTGTATAAATTATTATTTAGACTCCAGCAGAGGTTTCTATTTGTAGCTGGCCAAGTGGAACACGATTTATTTCCCTTCTGATGTGTGAGCAGCTCCAGTAAATATAGTGTGTAAAGAGTTTCTTACTTGCAGCCAAAGATGACTAAGTTTATGGAATAAATGGGTTAACCCGCCTAGAACTCTGTAGAGATTTAGAGGAGTTCTTCAGAAGCTTGGGCTCAACAAATTCTTTTGTGAGAAAGAAAACTATGAATTATCCCAAACCACAGAACTAAATCACCACTACAACTCACCTACAACAAAATCCACATGGACCCCACAGTCAGGAAGCAACCTCATGCTTGACAGGTATATAGAGAGCTTCAGAAATAGAGTAACATCAACTATCCTTGACACACAATGCAAAGTGGCACACAAACTAACTACCAAGGAACAAAAGAAGTACAATCATAAAATACAACAAACACATAATCATTAAACCAACAGAAAAAAAAGTATTTATGATCACAGCTGGCTATATAGAAGAGGCACCAGGGCAACTTATGCATGAAAGACATTACAGCAAACTACGAGAAGATCCCAAATCTGACTACACAAAATAGCTTAAAAAACTAGAGACCACCTTTAGACCATCATTGCAGAAGATCCATTGGTAGAATGCTTCAATATGCTTCCTAAAATATACAAGTAAGGAAATCCTAGAAGACCAATAATATCTGTGGCACACTCACAGAAATGATCTGGCTCCATGGAGAGTATTCTGAAATGACTGGTCAAAATAACACCCAGTTACATACAGGAAATTACCAATCTCTTAAACAAATTGTCTGACCATGGTTCCATCCCAAGGTAAACCTTTCTAGGCAATATGTATGTGGAATCCCTCTACTCCAATATTCCATATGAAGATGGGATTGCAGCCTGCAAAGCATTCCTTGAGCAAGAGGGCTTGCATAAGTACATGTAACTCAAAATTCACTTTACACTAACACGTATTTAGTTCAAGAATTACACATTCAAAATATAGGTACTGCCATGGAAACACAAATGGCTCCACAATACTTCAACCTGTCCAAGGCAAAATTGGAGAAGTTCATGTCCACATGTCAAATAAAGCCATTTGTCTACCTTTGCTACATAGATGAAATCCTAACCATTTGGACTGCCAGTGAAGATGAACTTTTGTCATTTTATAAAAATTACAAATGCTTCCCATCCCACCATCAACCTCAAGCTCAGCATTTCACCTCCACAGGTTAACTTTCTGGATACTACAATCAGTATAAGAAACAATTATGTGAACATCTCTGTACTACAAACTAACAGACAGGACTAGTTATCTCAGAAATGACAGTTTCCATCCCCCCCACACACAAAACCCTCTATTGTTTACAGCCAGGCCCTAAGGTATAACCTCATATGATCTGAGACTTCTGAATTGGATTGTCATAGCGGCGGCTGCCGAGCCGACCACAACACTACCTGCTTGACTAGCCGCAGCATCGGAAGGCAGGCTCTGCCTCTGTAGTGACCATGAGTGGAAGCTGCAAGTGCTCAGTGATGCCCGACAGCTGACTGCAGCCTCTTCCGGTGGTCCCACGCTGTTCTCTGGTATTTAAAGGGACAAGCATCAGTTTTGGGCTCCTCCCCTTCCTGGGAGGTTGGGATTATAAACATTCTGGACACCACTCTCAAGTGCCCTTTCCTGGTGTCCAGTGTTGTTTGTAGGTGTAGAGGTGTTTAGGCTGACTATCCGTTCTGGTTCTGACTAATTGGCTCTGTATATGACTACCCGCTCTGTGTATGACCCCGGCTTGTCTGAGAACCTTTCTGGTGCAGAACCTGCGGCTCTGGTAGACTATCCTCTTTGTGTATGATCTTTGGCCTGGCTGACTATCCGTATTGGTGCTGACTTGTGGCGCAGTCTGAATACCCGCTCTGTGTATGACCATTGGCCTGGCTGACTATCTGTTTTGGTGCTAACTTGTGGCGCAGTCTGTATACCCACTCTGTGTATGACCCTTGGCCTGGCTGACTATTCGTACTGGAGCTGACTGTGGGCCTGTCTAATGACACACCTTGTTATACCCAGGTTGTCCGCTGCGCACCCAGCATACAAACGCTCCAGTATAACTGGTGGGTATCTCGGTGGCTCTGGCAGACTCCCCTTGCTCCTGTTCCATACTGCGGCGTTCAGGTGTGGACCTGTAGTGCAGTTTCTGTTTTTTGTATGTAGTCTGTACAGGTGCAGACCTGTAGCGCAGCATCCTACTTTGTTCCTTGTCTGTACAGGTGCGGACCTGTAGTGAGGTTCAGGTGCGCACCTGAGTCGGTTCTCTCCTAGTGCCGCTGGGCTTCGATTAATTTCTCTACAGAAGAACATTCCGTCTAGACATCCTTGTATTGTATGATGTTCTTGCTGTAACGTTATTCAATACGTGTGTTATCTCAATAAAGATTGTGTTACCTACTGTACTGGTCCAAGTCTCGTTTCTGAGTCCGTGACAGGGATCAACATTTTTAAAATCTCAGGAGAGATTTTCTCAGTTACTGATATACTGCCAAGGTCATGGTGATTCCAATTCAGAGAGCCGTCAGAGTAAGTGTACCCAGAAATCTCCTGGAAAACAAACCAACCTCAGAAAGAGAACAGAGTGTCATTAGTACTCACCTATAACCACCAGTTTGAAATGCTGCTCAAAATCTCAAAACAATAATGCATGTTGATGGCAGATTAAAAAGAATATTCCCAAGATCTCCATTCCTCTCCTATAAAAAGCCCCCGAACCTTAAACAGCTGGTGATAAAAAGCTCCATTAAAACTGCAACAGAAAATAATACTTCTCCCTGTCTACAAAAGAAATGTGAAACCTGTGCACACAGATAAGGTGCTGCCCATACCACATTCCCACCAAATCACATCAAGGGCAAATTCTCCTGCAGATCAACTAATGCTGTCTACCTCATCATGTGTGTGAAGTGCCCCAATAAATGATTATATGTAGGTGAGGCAGTTCTAGTGTGAATAAGAAGAGAAACACCTGAATGGGCCAACATTTTTGCAGAACTGGTCACAGCATTAAAGATCTCAGGATGACTGTACTGATTGGAAATTTTCAGATGCAGAAAGACAGAACGATCTGGGAACATAAATTGATGACCATGTTTAACACGCTGAACAGTGGCAATGAATATATTTCACAATATTCCACACAGTAAACATACTTTGGGCCCTTTGGGTGCCAGAGGGGTACGCAAGAATATATTCCACATTGCTAGCTATCTTTTCCTGCAAGTCACAAACTCTCTACAAACTAAATTTACTGGAGCTAGTCACATATGAAAAGGGAAATAAATCTTGTACCACTTTACCAGCTGCAAAGAGATGCCTCTTCTGGATTCTAAAGATTAATTTACACAGACATTGGGGATAACAGTTTCACCTCCACTGGAATTCAAATTTAAAAATTATTTGTATGTCATGTATTTTGTATACAACCTACATTCTATAATATGCCTGAAGAAGACACCTTAGTTGTACTGAACACTTGCATTCTAAAGCTACTCAGTTAGCCAATAAAGGTATCACTTTTACTCTCCCAGTTACCTGTAGTGTAAAGGGACTGTTCCCTCTAATCTTTTGACCTGGAAAAAATACATTGTTAAAAGGATAGTAATGTTTAAAATGTTGTCTATGTACAAAGTAAAGTATTAAAGAATGTGAATTATCTCGGTCACACTCCTTGGTACCCACTAGTTTCTCAGTAAGTTAATTTTAAGTCCCCTCTTTTGGCTGTCACTTTATTCAAAAAAAGCAACAGATCTAACAAAAAAATAAAATAGAAAACTACTAACAGTAAGCAATAATTTTCAGTCACGTCATGCACAGCTTTGTGTCTACAAATACTGTATAGTGCATGCCCTAATCAGAATGTTATAATCTACATCTGGTGATGGAGTCTGATTATTACTCATTTGTAAAACATGTAACATAGGGTGTTGGGTCTCCTGCTGTTGATGGACATATATCTTGCCCATATGGCAATGGCATGCTAAAGATTGTGGACATTGTAGTCCAATACCAGCTAGTGAACCACAAGTTGCCCTCTCCCAGCACAACATGACAGAAAAGGTTCCCATGAAGAAGGACTGGGGATAGTCCATAACAATAAAACACGGACACACTAACTTGGGTATGAACAGAGGGTTTATTAAACCAAACATTCCATACATTACACTTCTTAAAACCCTTTGTTTTCAAACCAATTTCACATAAAACTTTCTTTTTCATTAAACCTGTAATACAAGCATAACCCCTCCTTTGCATGGCCAATTCAACCGGGCTCATGCTTAACATTTCTTTCCCATCACTCCGAACCAACCATTTAACCAATTACCCCAGTTGGGCCATTCCACACTCGGCTCCAACGGGTAACGTCACCTCCCGCGACAAAGTCCGGGGCCACTTTTCCAATTGTTTCTCCCCCTAGGGAACCATCATCCTTTCTTTTATCCCATATCAACTTAATTATCCCAATAACAGTAAATTATCACACCGCCATAAGGGCCACTGCCTATCCCCTTAGGCACTGGCCCTCCCCCCCCCAACCAAGGCAACCGCCTGCTCAATACCCTCCAATAAACCTAAATTGAAAAAATCAAGACCCAAGTCGTTCGGGTGAACACCGTCTCCCCGGAACAACTGGTCAGCCTCTCCCTCAAAAACCCTATGTCGTACCGCCACGCCCCCAAGCTTCAGCACATACTTGGTAACTTTCCTATTTAGCCTAATCCTACTCTTATCCAGGGCAACTGGATCCCTTGCATGCGCCCAGACCTTACGAGCCACCATCTCCGACCACACCACCACTAGATCTGGGAACAGAGCAAGCAATCGATGCAAATCCCTCTTAATTCTTTCACCCAGACTCCACACCGGGAAAAACCCCAAATCATTACCACCCAGGTGGATAACTAAAATTCTCGGACCTCCACCCTGACACCTAGAAAACTGAAACTACATCCTGCAATAACTGAACCCAACGCATCCCACGACAACCAAACCACGATACCTCCGCCACCGAGGATGCCAGGCCCAGCTGAAGGCCATTCCTACGCAGGGACGCCCTCTTGCTTGCCCAATACACGTAGGAATGCCCGACGATCCACACCTTCAATGGCGAAACACCTAAAACAGAAAAAACATTACACAACCCCACTGGGAAATACAACGAACCCCCCCCCACGGTAAACCCAAATAGTCTACCTTTACTCTTTTTTTTTTTTTTTTTACGCAAATACAAGCCACCGCATGAAAACAATTGCAATCCAACCCACAGAACTCCACCTACGCATAAATGTTCCTCTCCGGCCTAACATACAGCCGGAACCGATTAGATTCCCATCTCCCAATGCGGCGAACAACATCCTCCGGTAAACCAAGCCGGGATGCTTCCGTCGCTGCCCCAATACGGAAGGAGTGCCCCCCAAACTCCGCCACTGGCACACCCAGGCGCGCCAAACAACCGCGAAAGATCGCCACAAATTGATACCTCGTCAACGGCAAGCCAGTGGAATGAATCAGAAGGGGACCCCCACCTACCGGGCGTACCGCTAAAAATTCCTGCAGCAGCGCCACCGGACAAACATTGGAAAAGGGAATGGCAAATAAGGTCACCCACCTCCCTCTACCCACCAAATCTGTTTTGGATCTCCTGATCCGAAACCGAACCTCCCCATCACCCAACAGAACATCCTCCCACACCACCCCACCGGGGGCGGTCTTACTCCGACTAACCAATTCCCCAATCCGCATTGCACCAAAGAAAGCCCAACTGAAGGCCAAGCGGAACAAACGCCGCTCGAATTCTAACGGACAGAGCAATGGAACAACCTCCAAAAGTTGGCACAACAAGGAAAGGGAAACCGGCCGCCGAGCGTCCGGAACCCGACCCCCCCGTCGCATTCCCCTCAAAACCATGCGCACCCGAAAATCTTTAGTCACATCCTTCCACCCCCGAAGCCTAAAACCAAAAACCAAACCCGCCAACCTCCCTGAAATAACAGAAGGGGACAAGCCTTGATCAGCCCAGTGCCAAATAATCCACAAAACCCCCAACAGCCGACTGGAATCATCCGGAAAACCCCCGGCAACCCTGGACAGTTCCAACCATTCGTCCCAGGTAGTCGAGTACCGCGCCCAAGTGGCCGGTGCCACCGAGTTCCGAATCCACGCAGCTACTCCATCTTGCCAAGATCCCACAGAGACTCCGGGCAGACCTCGCCCTCCTCCATCGCTGCCGGACACGCCAACCGAAACTCCACCATCTGCAAGCGAGAAAGGGCATCAGCCGCTACATTCAACACCCCCGGAACATGTTTTGCCCGAAACGACAGATTCAACCGAAGACACACTAACACCAAGCGCCGAAACAAGCGCAAAACCGGAAGGGAAGAAGCAGACAAGTTGTTGACCACCTCCACCACCCCCAAGTTATCACAATGGAAAACTACGCACTTGTTCGTAAGCGAGTCCCCCCATAGCTCCAAAGCCACGACGATGGGGAGCAACTCAAGGAACACCAGATTACGGGTAAGCCCAGCAGCCACCCACCAATCCGGCCACTGACCCACACACCAAGCCCGATCCAAAATAGCCCCAAAACCAACCGAACCCGCCGCATCTGTCTGTAGGCCCACCTCGTCATTCGAGGACATGGGATCCTGCCATAACGACCTCCCATTAAAATCCCTCAAAAAACAATCCCAAACCTCCAAATCTGACCGGACCTCCCATGTCAAACGAATGAAGTGATGCGGCCTCTGAACACCCGCCGTCAACTGAGCCAACCGACGATTAAAAACACGGCCCATCGGAAGAATTCGACA
The DNA here is from genome assembly GCA_037306005.1 of Rhinophrynus dorsalis. NCBI lineage: Eukaryota > Metazoa > Chordata > Amphibia > Anura > Rhinophrynidae > Rhinophrynus > Rhinophrynus dorsalis. Next base: position 160,423,747 of record CM074719.1, read on the forward strand.
TGCAAATTTCAGTTTACCTAACAGAGCCTGAAGCTGCCGCAGCGTCACTTTCCGCACCCCCAGAAACGCCCGCACCAAGTCCCGCAATTCGCACAATTTGTCCACAGGAAGCCTACTTTCCATCGCCACGGAGTCCAATTCAATACCCAAGAAACACAAACAAGTGACCGGGCCCACTGTCTTATCCGGTGCAAGGGGAACGCCGAAAACGTCCGACACCCACTGCAACGTCCTCAATAGCCAAGCGCAAACAGCCGTACCACCCGGACCGACACACAGAAAGTCGTTGAGATAATGAATGATGGAGTCACAACCCGCCTCCACCCTCACCACCCATTCAAGGAACGTGCTGAAAGTCTCAAAAAGCGCGCACGAAATAGAACACCCCATCGGTAAACACAAATCGACGTAAAACGAGCCCTGAAAGAAACAGCCCAGCAAATGATGACAGGAGGGATGGACCGGGAGGAGCCGAAACGCAGATTCCACATCTGCCTTAGCCAACAAAGCCCCCCTCCCCGCCGTAGAAACCAGGCGGACCGCCTTGTCAAAAGAGGCGTAAGAAACCTTACACAGCTCGGGATCAATGTCGTCATTAACCGAACCCCCAAAGGGGAACGATAAATGATGAATCATCCGAAACCTCCCCGGTTCCCTCTTGGGCACCACGCCCCAAAGGCGACACCCTGAGATTAGAAAACGGAGGGGAAGAAAAGGGGCCCGCCATCTGACCCAACGACACCTCCCTGTCCAGCTTCTCCTGCACCACCGCCGGAAGCTCCCGAGCCGACCTCAAGTTATCCGAAACCAGACCACCCACCCTCACCCGAAAAGGAATGCGGAAACCGTCCGAAAAACCCTCGTCCAAAACCGCAGCTGCAGCCCGATTAGGGTAACGGGCGAGCCACGGACGCATGTGGCTTAACCGGACCGGAGTCGCCCCCTTTCTCAACCCCATCGCGCTCCAATCGTCGCTTAAAACATTTGGAGACGGAGTGAGAACCCCCACAGTGGGAGCACTCGTGCCGAAAACGACAGGTCTGCCCAAACTTGCAGACTCCCTCGTTGTATTGCCAGCACACCCCCGGTCTACGGGCAGCGGCCGACACGGCGGGGAGCCCCAACCCCCCGGCGCCCGACAGAAATGACGACAAACCACCCTGAAACGACGCAGGACGAGTCATGATAGAAAGCCAAAGGCGAATGTCCATCTGGTCCCATGCCATGGAGGGGCGAACCGCCATGCGCTGACGAAATTGCTCGTCATAGCGCCACCAAGACAGGCCCCCATAAGTGCGACAAGCGCCCCATATGGTGTCCTGGTAACAGAAAAGGGACGAACATTTCTGCGGAAAACGCTCCCCCATGACACAAGCCAGGATGGAAAAGGCCCTGATCCAGTTACCAAATACCTTGGGGATCTTACTATACCGCCGGCGCTCTCGATCCTCCTTCTTCCCCTCATCCTTCTCCTCCTTATCAGGCGGGGCATCTTCCAAAGGAAGCAAAGAGTATATCTCAATATACTCCTGCTTCCAAATCTTCTCTTTTATTTCCGGCTTCAAATGCGCCCCCAGTGGTCCCGACCAGCACAAATAGGACGCCCCACAAGCAGAAGCCGGGACCCCCGCCGGAACAGGAGACCCCACACCCACCCCAGGGTCCCCCACCTTCACCCCCAAAGCCGCATCCGAGGGCAAAAACCCAGACCCAGGAGCCCCCACAACCCCCAACCCAGGAGACCCCAATACAGGGACGGCCGAGGGGGGTACTCCCCCAACCCCCCCTGCAACCGCCGAAACCCCACCCGGGGCCAACCCCACTGTACTCCCCCCACCCATCCCCCCAGACTGCAAATGGGACGCCCACGCCCTGAGAGCCCCATGGTCAACACCCACCCCAGCCCTCCCTGACTGTGGAAAGGAGCTAAGCAACCTGTGCAACCCACCCAACACCTCCCCCATAAGCCGGCGCTCCAACACTCCCCACGACTGGAACAGCATCCGCCACCTGTAACTGGACAGAAGAGGACATCAGCGATCCCACCGCCGGCAGAGCGCCCGGCGCGCCCCCACCCGACACCGCAGCCCCCAGAGCAGGCCCGGACGTATTCCCATCGCCCATCAGTGCTGCAGACCCAGGCCGGCCGCCCGAATCCCCCACCGCCGCCCTCAGGGGCAAGCAGGGGCCCCCAGGTGTGCCTGATCCACTCACCCCCTGCACGCCATTCGCCACCACTCCTGGGATCCCCTGCAGACAGCAGAAAGCAGACACCATCATGCCAGCCCCAGAAACCCCTGCCGCCAGGGTGCACAGCCAAACCAGTGCCCCAAGCAATCTCACCTGCCCAGAGGAACCACGATGGTCAGCATCTCCACCACCAACATCAGCAAGGGGCCTGCCGCCCCAGGAAGCAGCCCTCTGCCGCGACCTCCTCCTCCTGTCTCTGCCAGGGCTCCGGTCCGGCCGGGACCTCCTCCCCACCTCCTCCACACGAGACCCCTGAAGAGGGCGCTCATCCATCCGCCTGCCCCCTCGCGGCCTCGAACCCCGTGCTCCAGCCGACACCTGGGCAGCCACGGGACTCCTGCTTCGCCTCCGGCTCCTCCCCCCGTCAGGGCTGAGACGCTCCGGCGGGCGCGCCCGGGTCTTCCGGACGGGCCTCCCAGACACAGCCAGCCTGCTCCCCGAATCCCTCGCTTGTGAGGCAGCAGCCCTGAGCCGCAACTGCTCCCGCAGCCAGCACCCGCCGTCCTCCTCCGCCACGCGCCGCAGCTCCTCCATCAGATCCGACATAGCAGGTAAGGGGGACAGGAAAAACAAAACAAACAAAAGAAAACTAACCTAACCTAGCCTGCAAACCTGCTTACTTCTCTTTCTATCCCTCAACCTAAACTGCCTACACTTCCTTTACCCAACTACCCTAGTTCCTACCCCTCCCCCTAACCTACCTCATTTCCTACCCTCCCATTCTTCATGCCTCCCCTTCCTTATTAGTCCGGGGAGTTTCTTTCTGGGGGTGTTATTATGTGGTGAAGCTATCCATTTGATATAAATTGCAAGAAGAAGAAAAGAAGTGAGTTGGTACTCACCGGGTTAAGATTCTTAAGAATAGAGAAACTGCAAGACTTAAAAGTAGGATTCCTCTGTGCCTTAACGCTAGGCAACAGCTTTTGTAATAGCAGTTTGTCTCATATACCGGTTGCAGGCTGTACCAGCACCTCCGTCTAGCCAAAGATGTATAAGTTTGTGTAGCCGGTCATCTCTCTATCTTTAGCTTACAATCTATTGAAATACAGTTATTGTATGTTTGATCCCAGCCGCCTCGATTTGCGCCAAAAAAGTCTGCTATTCACATTGTGACAAAAAATACATAATCTACACTGTTAGCCAGGAAGTGTTCCAAGCCAGCATTTGTACACAGAAGACCTTATATTTGACATGTACTCTGTTGTCTGTAGGCAGCGATTGAAAGGCCGGTGGGTCATGGTCTGGTCAAGCAACCTTACAATGAGTGTTTAGACGCATACGGCTGTATTCAACAAGCGAAAGAGTTACAACTCTGGAGGAAACTAACTGCACTATAAGGAGGAAATAGAAATTCCCATTCAAAATGCTTTGGAGGCCTCTCAAGCAATTAAGGATTTAAAAACACATTTTGTATTATCATTCCAACCCTATGAAGCAGTTGGTCTGTAGTAGAAATACACTTCTTTATCTTAAAGAATAAGGCTCATTGACCTACATTTTTTAAACACAGTTCTTCTGGGGTAAACCAACTGTACCATAAGTGGCAAATAAAAATGATGTTTAAATTAAATTGAGAGTTTAATCCATTGAATGCCAGAGAGATCTCCAACACATCGCTTTGCAATGCATTGGAGACCTCTCTGGCATCTAAGGGGTTAAAAAGTTCTGTTCACGTGCACAGGATTTTTTTTTTTGTCCTCTCTCTGCTGCATTTGGTTTATTCCAGAATAACTCCAGTTTGCTTTTATGCTTATAGGCAATAGAATGTAACTATGTATATTACACACTGAAGAGATAATACAAGGGTTTTTTCTAAGAGAAAAACAGAATGGTAGCTAATTTTTTTATTTATAAAGACTTTGTTCAAAAATATGTTAGGTTATAATCAAAAATAAATGTGTAAATGTCTCCATACCTCGTTAGAACCTAAGATAAATGTATACCTGGAAATATCCTAGACTCCAACTCCCAGACCACTATGAAGGGCTGGAGTATGTGTGTCCGAATCATCTGATAAGGAGAATAGGTGGGATTTGTACCTTTAGTGGGAGCAATAACATGGAAAGTGGGCAAAATCAATAGGGAAATAGGCGTAGTTACATGAAAACTTATCAAGCTTGAGAAAGAAGCTCTGTCTCTGGAAACCAGATAATAAACATTGAAAACCTGAGTCACCAGGGCAGATTCCAGTGTATGGATATATATTACATGTGTTGTTTCATAACACAGGGAAACAGTTGTGCTATCCACTCCTGACTTCCTGCTGTGACTTGCATAGTAATGTTCATCCTCCTGACCAGGAAGTACGCAGTGCAATGATATTTTGATACCCTCAGCCTGCTCAAATAAAACACATACAATACAAAAAATCAGGCTACAGGTATATTTAAATAAATACTGTGTCATAAAAGAACAACTTGTGTTTTAGCATTAATATTACTATAAAGTAAATTCTCACCAAAATAAATGGGAACAGGTTGAATGTGAAAAGGCTATCTGTGCAATGTTCCAGCCAAATTGGCAGCAAACAAAGAAACTAGAATATGTTCTACAGTTTCTAATCTACACGACTGCTGCCAATTTGGCTAGCACAATGTATAGACAGCTTTTTATATTTTAAGTATTTCATTCAGTCCTTAGTTATGTTTTGTGACACATTTAATTTAAATTAAAGTGATCATACCATCATTTTAATATAGGCCATTAATAAATTTCATTCTGCAGTCTCTTAAGTGTCTCTTTTTTGTTTAGCTGAAACATTTACTACTTAGGCCTCTTTTAAAAGAACAGTAAAGATTTGTTTTGAAAAATATATATTATAGGGCTTTGTTGAGTAAAATAAGGGTAATCCCACTGCTGAGGGATGCATATTTTGAGAGTAATTTTACTGCAGTTTGATTTGAGTTTTTATTCCAAGTTTGATGTTTCCTGCTATCAGCAGGAGATCCGTGTCGGCCGACATGGAGGCTCTGCAGCAGAGCTGCAATCCCGTTTTTAAAAAAGAATAACTTCATTAGAATGTTCTAAAACATGTGCTTGCAAACCAATTGGGAAATCCAGCCATGGATTCAGAAACCTGCAATAATTTGTTGTTTTTTAACCTACTGAGTTCCAGGATTGTGTGAACCCCTTCAGCAATCAAAAGGGTTAGGCCTCTTTCACATGGGTGACAGAACTGATGAAGCCCACTGCAACAGTTCAGTGACCATACAGTCACCCTCACCTGCATTCCAACAATGATCCGTACATATGGGAGACATGTCTTATACACAACCCATGTGGGTGCCAGACAATATTACTGGCCTGCACCCAAATGGGTTGGACACTCATTGGAGGTTGAGATGAGCATCACAAATGCCAACTCTGCTATTGTGAAAGGTCTGCAGACAGCCTCACAAGCCTCTGTGCAGACCTTTCTTACTACAACCTAACTGGATTCTTGAGAAAAAGCAGTAAAGTTACTGAATGCTAGACTTTGGCAAGATCGTTCAAGGTGATAGTGATCCCTGTGAAAGGTACTATAGCTAAGCATTGAACTTTTTGCAAGTGACATCATAACCAAAACAGTATCAGTGTACTGTTAATGTCTTCGTGGAGGAGGCCTTAATCCCTGAAGGACCAAAGGGGTGTGCGATGCATTGCAAACCAATGTATCACACAAACACCCCTGTGGTTCTTAAGGGGTTAAACAGACATCTCTACAGCCTCTCTTTAGATAATCCTGCTCAGCAGGTTTGTGTCTTCAGACCCCCTCTGGACGCATGCTTGAAAGGCTCCCATTGTTAAATTCTGAACAATGAGGGGTTAATGTTTACTAAGTGACAGTGCTGACTCCACACATTTTCACAGTGTTATGCAATGAGCTGCACAAAAAAACAAGTAGTTGACAGGTGATGGATCTCACTTTGAATATAGTTTGTGTTGCTTCCAAAGACTTGAGATGTGTGAATCATTCATTGGCACACTCAGTAAATGGAAACTTGTGACCTGTAATTAAATTGCAAATTCGACAGAATTGCTGTCTTTTGAGAAGCAAACTATTCAGGAAATTTCAAGAATCTGACTGTGGATAATTAGAAACTGCAGCTAAACAAAAAGACTAACGATAAAACAATTTGAAGAGAAACCCCTATGGCTTTTAGTTACCCTATATACTCTAAATATCTTCCATGCGCCAGGAACTCCAAGGGTTAATTATGCAAAGATTTTGCTGGCAGAAAAGAACGGTCTGGTCCATTCAGTCTGTCCATTTCCCTAGCTAACAAAATACGCAGTTTTACATACTTCTATCCCAGACATTTCTGAATTGCCTTAGAGTATGTGTCCCTACAATCTCTGCTGGGAGGCTGTTCAATGAGTACACATTACTTTTTAATTTTCCATTCTCTAACGTTTGTTCTAATATTTCTCTTTTTCTGAAAAATGCTTACCTCCTAAACCATATTAAATACCTTAATAAATGTAAATGTTTATATAATAACACCTCTCTCCCTTTTTTACAAGCTGTATGTATTAAGTTCTTTAAGTCTATTCTTGTACACTGTGTCATGAAGACTCTGCACCATTTTGGTAAGTGTTCTTTGAAATGCCACCAATGTATTCATTTCCTTCTGGAGATGTGGTCTCTAGTACTCCAGAGGAGGTCTTACAGCAATCTATACAATCTTCCAGCTGCTACTGCCTCTTCCTGTACAACCAAGAACCTGGTTTATGTTTTCCACTGCTTTACTGCATCGATTGCCTACCATCAAGTAATCTGAAATGATATCACAAATCTTCTGTTGTTTTTGTCAGCACAGTACCATTAAGCCTATATTCCATCTCTGGGTTTCTGTGTCCTAAATGCGTTATCTTGCACTTTTCAGCATTAAACATTATGTCCAATACATTTGTCCATTCATCCAGATTTCCTACATCTTCATGAATTTAGTTAATCCCTCCTGTAAAGTCAGCCCTGTTGCAGATTTTGGTATCATTTGCAAATAGGCACACCTTACCTTGCATACAACCAGTAATGTCACTAATGAAGATATTGAAAAGAACAGGCCCTAGCACTGACCCCTGTGGCACTCCACTAGAAATCCATTATTCCTCTGAATAATTATTACTGGTTATGACACTCTGTTTCCTTCCTTTCAGCCAATTATTTATCCAATCAACTAGCTTGGAGTCTAATCCCAAATTATGCATTTTATGATTCAGCTTTCTAAAATCCAAATATGCTCCACCCTTGTCTATTACTTAATTACCATAATCAAAACTTTAGCCAGATGGCAGGATCTTTGTGCTGTAAAGCCATAATGTCATGGATCATTCATGCCATTTGACTTCAGATATGAAACAAGTCTTCCCTTCAGCAGCATTTTCATTCATTTACCAGCTATCACTGTAATACTCATGGGCCTAAAATTGCCAGAGTTTTCCCTACTTTTACTTTGGTGTCATGGGACTACATTGGCAATTTTCCAATATTCTGGAACCCTACTTGTCAACAGAGATTGGTTACAAAGTTCAAGTAGCCAGCACAGACCTAAGATCGTTTAACCCTTACAGTGCAAAGCAATGTGTTGCGTGCCCCTCTGGCACTCAAATGGTTACACCTCTTGGATGAATCTTTGCTAGGCCAGCTTTCTTACCCAATTAAATGGATAGTAATGTTTCACAATAAAAGTGGCTCCAATTAATCTTCATAGTATTGGGGACATGGATAGTGTTATTTCAATACTGTCAGAGTTGTAGTTCAAGAGTAATTGAATGATAAAGTATCCACCTCCCTCCCCTGTTACTGATCTAACACTGCTCATCTCAGAGCAGCAAGACTGTCTGGAAGGATCACAGAGAGGGGCAATCTTCAGTGAGCATATGGAAAAACCTGAAAAATCTGTCAGGGGGCAGGGTTTTCCTTATGTTCACAGTAAGAAGATTATCCCTTGCTGTGATCTGTCCAGTCAAGAGACCAGATTCCACATCTAAGGGGAGGCAGCTTACACTAGGTATAAGGGGCGGGAGGGTGATACTTTATCATTCAATTACTCTTGAACTACAACTCAGACAGCATTGAAATAACACTCTATATGGCTCAAATACTATAAAGATTATTTGGAGCTGCTGTTTTTGTGAAACATTACTATCCCTTTAAATTTTGATCCCACTAACACCTCATTCTCTGTAAATAGACAAGTGCCCACTGGTTTAACATTAACAGCTCTTCTTCTTAATGTATGATTCCCTTCTTCCAACCTTCTATAAAGACTGAGCAGACGTAATTATTTAAACAGACAGCTATTTCCTTATCTCCCTCCGCATATCCTCCACCAGTTTTTGACTTTAACCTTATTATGCATCCTTTGCTTTTTTTCTTTGCACTAATATATCTAAATACATTTTTGCTACCTTTTTACACACTATGCTTGGGATTTAGCACATTTTATGACCTTTAACCTTTTTCTGTCTTCCTCTGATTGAGTCTGTTGTCTTCACTTCCTGTATGCACATTTTTATCCTTAACAGGGTCCATTCAGGGACACTGTGATGACGAGAGTATGTCTCTCCAGCTCTATGGCAGCTATGTGGGAGGGATAAGTATACGTCACTGGACATCAGTGACCAAATTGTTCTTTATCTGGAGCACCACAGAGTTCTAAACACTAGTGGGAATACTGTCCATTGACTGCTCTGACAGGAATTGATGTCTGCAGTGGGCTACAAGATAATATAGAGCATGCCCAAAGCATGCGGAGCAGTAACGGAGGCAGACACTTGCAACCGGCAGGAGCAGTAACGGAGGACAAGCCAATGGCACACTACTGGAGCAACAACGGAGGCAGACACTTGCAACAGGTAGGAGCAGTAACGTAGGACTAGACCAAAGGCACACTGCCGGAGCAGCAACGGAGACAGACACTTGCAACCTGCAGGAGCAGTAACGGAGGACAAGCCAATGGCACACTACTGGAGCAGTAACAAAGGCAGACACTTGCAACCTGCAGGAGCAGCAACGGAGGACAAGCCAGTGGCACACTACCGGAGCAATCACGGAGGCAGACACTTGCAACCGGTAGGAGCAGTAATGGAGGACTAGGCCAAAGGCACACTGCCGGAGCAGTAATGGAGGCACACACTAGCATCCTGCAGGAGCATTAACGGAGGACAAGCCAATGGCACACTACCGGAGCAATAACAGAGGCAGACACTTGCAACCGGTTGGAGCAGTAACGGAGGACTAGGCCAAAGGCACACTGCCGGAGCAGTAACGGAGGCAGACACTAGCAACCTGCAGGAGCAGTAACGGAAACTGACTCTCGCGCTCTGTAGAGCAAGTGGAACTGGATAGCCTGGAGAATGAGAATGTCGCCAAGACGACAATAAGCTGTCAGAAGCAGGAATGTCAACCAAGCCGGTTAGAATCGTGGAGCAGGAACATCAGCCAAGCTGGGTCAGTACACAGGAACGGGAACGTCAGCCAAGCCGGGTCGATACACAGGAACGGGAACGTCAGTCGAGCCGGGTCGGTACACAGGAGCAGGAACGTCAGCCAAGCCGGGTCGGTACACAGGAGCAGGCACTGAAGAGTAGTCAGGCAATCCGGGTCGGTACACAGGAGCAGGAGAACAGATGCGGAGTAGTCAGGCAGGCCAAGTCGGTACACTGGGAAACAATGAGCAGAAAACTAGCACTGGTACAGGAACACCACGAAAGGGCACCGTGAGGGTGCTGGAGCCCAGTATATAAAGGCCATACTGGGTGGGATCAATACAGGACAGCTAATGGGAGCACACACAGGATAAACTGACGGGAAAACAACAACAAGGGAGCACGGGCACCGTGATACCCAGTCACCCCTAGGCAAGGCGCCCTAGGTGCTCTTAATACTGCCCCTAGCCACACATCCACTCATTAAATGACCTCCACCCCAGAACCATTCAGTGTTTCCTGGCACAGAAAATACCCTTGGCCTATAAAAAGCATGAACTAGAAAATAAACAACAAAGGAAATTAACACTTTTCTCTGCAGGGCCACGGTAAGATTGCTCTGACACACAATGCAGAATGCAGGTGTGGCTAGTACAACTGAGAGTCTCTCATCATTTTTGAACTCTAGGCAATTCTCTAAATTGCCTATTGCATAATCCATCCCTGCATACTCTCAAGATGACTTCCATGAAAATTGTATCAGTAGATGTGACCCCTGGACAGAAAGTTCTCTCAAAAGGACTGCTTTGGCTCTCCATGCAAATTCTATCAGTAGATGTGGCCCCTGGCCCGAAAGCTTTGTTCTCTCCTGCTCTAGAAGAAGGTATAGCGAAATGCAAGAGGTTCAATTGCTGCAGGGTTTAAATGCCTCTAGTCAGAAGACCTTCCAGGTCCTTGGATGGAAGACAGAAGTCTCTTGAAGTACAGCAGTCCAGGTTTGTGGAGCGTCTGTTAGGGAAGGCAAAGGTATTACTTAATGAGGCTTATGTACTAAGAAGAACTGGACAGATTCTGGAGCAAATCAGCTGCATCAAAGGCATGGGAGAACAAATAAAAACAAATCACAAATTACAATTTTTTTTAATTGTCCTTTATTGTACAGTTGTTTGCCCCAGAATTGCTCCATTTTTGTCTTTATACATATTCTTCAATGATACCAGACTGATGCATTTTTTTCATCCTCTTATTAACGAAACAAAGTCACCCACATGAAAACAGCCCCCTTCTACAATTGCATTGCCTGTGTTCTTTCACGCACCCTCTCTTGTGTTCCACTGTCAATGTGGACGGGAGTGTCTGACTGTTAACCTTCATGAGCACAAACTAATATTACTGGCTGGCACTCACGTGGGTCTTCCATTCACTGAATGTTGTGATGAGCACTGCAACCTCCACCAATGCTTGTGTGAAAGGTCTGCCAGAGGTAAGCATATATGCATCCACTGTGCAGCGATCCATACTGAAATTCAACATTTATTGAGTAAACTGCATGTGTGAACAGCTTCCAGAGATACAATGTTACTAAATGCATGTTTTTTTTTCACATTTTCAAAATTCTGAATGGGGTGAATGAAAGAATTCTTTATCACAGATCCACTAGTGTTGGCTTCCATCGCCAGTGGCTAAACTTCAGGGAATGCACCAGAGTGTAAATTAGATGCAGTGCAACTGCATTCAAGTAGATAATCTCCTCCACCATTAGGACTTTGATGCCAGCAAGTAATGTGCGCCTGCCCAGTAGCATGGACAAGGAAATGAGGTAAATCTTCCTTATTTAGTACATAGCATTAAACAAGGCACAAAGGAAAGGCACACCAAAATCCAGAATTTTTGGTGTAGCATAATAAATTAACACTAGGCAGGACTAGCGTTAGAAATTTTATTCTAGCACTTGATTTGAGTGACGTTGTATGTGTACATTCACCCCATTGTGTATGTACCCAAAATGTACACAATGTGTCTTACATTTAAAGGCATAGTATACCACTTCTGGAGCAAATCCTCTCATAGAGGACAAATGAAACTTTAAATTGAGGTAGAAGGGCATGATAGAGTCTATACAAAATAATTTTAAATGCCAGGCTATCCTCTGGTTAAGGATGGGTGACCAGCAGTAAGTGAAGCACTCATATGATATTGTTTCCTTTGTCTAGAAATCAGCTGACAGTGGATTCATCTACACAGGACTTCAAGCTGAATACAGAGGAGAGCAATCCCCGGTGAGTGCCTCACTTGGTGCTGATGTCAACCAGCCGTGCAAATCACAGTGATCATCAAAGATTGCTGGCAAGCAACGGAGGTGTTTCAAAGCTATGAACTCTATTCCCATAGGTTTCGGGTCATCGTCTGCTATTTAAAAGGGCCTTCTATAGACCACCTACCGCCCATTTAAATTGTTTTTTTTTCATTTCTTGAGTGCTTTGCCCTCTAACATTAAAGGGATTACAAAGTCCTGATGAAATCAATAGGAATTTCTAAACTTTTCAGTTGTTCTCTATGTTGATTTGCTCCAGAATATCTCAATTTTGGCTTTATACATACTGCCTATTGGTCTAAATTAACCCATCGAATGTCAGAGTGGAATGCAAGGCATTGCAAATCAATCTGTTGTGAATCCATCTGGCAAGCAAAGTGTTAAAGTTTATTTGTATTCAACTTTGCAAATGTAAAAACTTCATAAACATCTATCTATGTATCATGTTAGCCATAGCTCTTAGATAGAAGTTGGGTTTTGGCTGGTTTGCATGCTGAACCCATGGAAAAATATAGCCTCTTCAGGTTTCTGTCAATTCTTCTGTCTAAGGATCTCAGAAGGATGATGAACCACAACTTGACAAGTGAACAGGTCATATCAGAAGAAATGGAAGGAGTCTTGCTCATCATTTCCAACTAGCAGGTACAACAGATCTTTTTACCTTCCATTTCAGAATTATCACACACAAAACAGGTTCTTGTTGCATCAGAAGACCCAGTAAGACACCCATGCGATTGGGACCTAACCAGGCTGGAAAGATACAAAAAATTGTCCTATCGGTCACCTATCACTTTTTTAAAAATGAAAAATATAAAAACTTACCACAAAACATGACTTACCAAGAAAACTTAAGTTTGCTATTTATTATCTGAGCAGTCAGGATCCGTAATGGATGGATGGCTGAAAATAAGCAAATATGCCTCCATCAATATTATATAATATATTATATTACATGAAAGAGAGGGCTGTACTTGTGGGACTTGTGAATCAGTAGTTTATTGGCAACGTTGGTCAAGAAAAAGGGTCAACATTTTGGTCAAAAATACCTTTATCAAGATGTCTTGATAAAGATAATTTTGACCAAAATGTTGACCCTTGTTCTTGACCAATTTTTGCCAATAAACTACTGAGTCTTCTCTTTTCATCTATATATGCTATCTTTCTTGGGATTGTGCACCTGGGCAATCACATGAGGAGAGTGACTGCCAACACCCCCCACCTTTATCATATATGCAGGGGATATAAAATGCCAATCATGCCCATCTTGGGTTTGGCAAGCTAATGTGTTTGCAAACAAAGGAGGAGAGACACTTTCAAATGCCATAAACAGCACATCAAGAATAAGAGATTACACAGGAGACATAGAGGGAAGACCAGCAACAGCCACAGCCCATGCCCCCAGTGTATAGTAGGGCTTCCCACACCATCCATCTTCCCAGGGAGAAGCTAATGGAGTGCATTAAACACCCCCCCAAAAAAAAGCAAAGAGCAAAAAAGATGCATAGCAGAAAGCACATCCTTCATGGGCCAATGCCCAGGAAAAACATTGAATTCTAAATTGCTTAAAAATTAGCCAGTCAGAGTTTAAACTACTCCAAGCCAATCACTGGCTAGAAATGAAGGGTCATTCATGGTTTAATCTCTTTCTTCCAGCCAATCAAATATATGGAAGGAAGGGGTCATGCATATGTAATGCTTACCTTGAGTAACCACTTCCTCCAAGACCACTGACTGCTTGAAAGAAAGAGGTTATGCTTGGGCAAGAGTGACGTTATGAAACCCCTCTTACTCCCAGTTAGTTATTTGTACCCATTTTAATTGGGTAGAGGAAGGTGTTTTCAGACTCCTTCCTTGGTCAATTTTTGAATAATTTAGGGTTCCCAGACCTCATATTTACGTATTACTTCAGTTTTGCGCCCTCATTTTTATAAATATTGGATATCATGTCCATGGAGAAATGAAAACTTTAATGGGAGAAACTGGGGTCTTGGAGTCATGCAACACAAATGTGCATGTATTCCTCCATGGATATTTTAATCAATATTATTTAAAGATTAACTTTGGAGATCTAGGGCTCAATTCTATTACCAGCGCTAAAAATAAAACAGGTTTTTTTTGTTTTTTTTTAAGTCAGGTTTTAGTATCCTATTACCAGACTTATGAAAACAAAATCAGCGGTAATCATACATACCACCAGTCAAAAAAAAAAGCCCATAGGCTCCTATTACCCACGCTCAGTATTATCGTAGAAGCCATAATGCATCTTTGTTCGAACAAAAGCAGTGCAGAATACAGTATACAGCATATAAATCCGACATAGAGAGCCCCCCTTAGACATATTAACCTCCCCTTTTAAAATTTGACTTACAGTGCTTTCTCTCACCACTTTAATTCAATGAATATTGTTCACATTCCACATTTTAACCCTTCCCCTTTAAAATGTGAATACAGTGCTCCCATGATTTTCTTTCACCATTTAAATTCAACAAATATTGTTCACATTCAACATTTTAACCCCTCCCCCTTTAAAATTCGACTACAGCGCTCCCATGACTTTCTTTTCCCATTTAAATTCGACAAATATTGTTCACATTCAACATTTTAACCATCCCCATTTAAAATTTGATTTATAATGTTCCTATGACCTTCTTTCTCCATTTTAATTCAAATAATATTGCTCCCATTCAACACTGTTTATTCTCCAAAGTTATTGAAAAATACTGACTCTTTATGTGTCACAGTGATTCCTGTGCAAGAATGAATAACTTGCTGTGCTAAGTGTGAAAGACCTCTCACTCCTAACACTTGATGGTTAAACCAATTTGATGCGTTAATGCTACAGTAAAAGGTGATACTAACCCCTCCTTTACTGTTGTGAGGAAGTTTACTGAATAAGTGTGACCCAATTTACATAACAATTATTGAAACTATTATAAAAAGGAGACTCCTTTTTATAATAGTTTTGGATTTAAATGGTGAAAGAAAGTCATGGGAGCACTGTAGTCGAATTTTCAAGGGGAAGGGTTTAAATGTCAAATGTCTAAGAGGGGTGCTCTATGTCGGATTTTGATAATGTGGGGAACACATCTAACACTGAACTTGATCTTTCTGTCGTCAAACGTACGCCTATTTCCTTGGATTTTGACATTTTGCAAGGTTTTTTTTAGGAGGTAGTCAAATAAAAGCAGACAGCGCCAGTTTTGTTAGTTCTCTAAAATGTGCTGTCTAGGCCAGTTTTGTTTTACTGTGGTTCTGCAATAGAATACCGACGTAAAACGTTTGCAAAATTCACTCTGCTTGTTTTTCATGTAACACCGGTTTTAGCGCTGGTAACAGAATCAAGCCCCTAAGCATAATATTATTAGAAATAGAGATAATACTACCAATTATCATAGCGGCCATTAGGATTTTCTGTCCAGATTAAGATAAGTGATGTTAGTGTTCCTTTAAAGATATCCTCTTAAGGATAAATGGTCAAAGGAGAAGAAGGGACAGAAGATGAATGACTGGAAACACTGAATAATATTTCTTTATTATTGTGCTCATGTTCTTCCAAGAATAAATACGTGATGTGGTAGCTGCTTAACGTGAGTGGGATGCTTAACAGGCAAACTGCTTTAGCAAAGGGCCCACTGACAATGTAGTTTAGGGGCTTAGAGTCAGCACTGCCAGGCAATACTTATAATGAGCAATAAACAGCACCTCATAATGGTCTTAGAAGAAGGTTTACAACAGCGTGATCCACAATCTGTATATAATACATGCATAAACACATACACAGGAGATTGCGGCCTCGGGAGATAAGGGAATTTCCTTTCTGGTAGAGCAAAATCACTTACAGAAAATATTTTATTAACCTTTCTAGTGCCATTTTGGTGTGAGGAGATTTGTGCAGAAGAATGAGATTCTAAGGTGATACTAAAACAATCTGCGGTATATTTACTATATTAGCATCTGGAAAAATCAGTAGAGCTTAACACTTTGTTTACCAGAGGGATGTGCAAAGCATCTCATTGCATCCCCACTGGCATTCAAAAAGTTAATGAACTTAATTGATGTTACGGATATAGTATTTAGGGATTGAGGCAATTTAGAGAAAGATGAGCAAAAAATGATCATAGATTCTGGCATACACACCTCTGGCACTAAAGGGGTTAATGGACATAATTGAATTAGTATTTGGAGACTGGTATATTTTAGGTAGTTGATAAAACTATGCACAAGATGTATATTCAGTATGTTTTAACCTCTTAAGGACCGGTCTCGCATGCACACGGCCGTCACTTAAAGGGATAGTAATACTTCATTTTAACTTTATTTTATTTTGTAGGCATTAAAAAAACATGAAGAATGATATAAGTCTTATCTCTCAAACCTTTATGGTTTATGAGATATTCACAAGCAAAGTTTCCCCCTCCCGCCCCTTTTACCTAGTGTAAGCCATCTCTTCAGACAGATAACAGAAGGGGACATTCTTATTCCTATGAAAACAATGAAATCCCTGCCCCCCTTGACAAGCTTTTCAGGTTTTTCCCCTCCCGCCCCTTTTTCCTAGTGTAAGCCATCTCTTCTCAGATGTGAATCTGGTTGTATGACCAGACAGATAACAGAAGGGGACAATTTTCTTTGTATGAAAACAATGAAAGCCCTTCCCCCCTTGACAAGTTTTTCAGCTTTTTCCCTTATCTTAATTGAAGATTGTCCCTCTCTGCAGTCTACCTGGGCACCTCCCTTCTGATCTGGTTGAACAGGGGGGGGATACTTTGTTTGTGAATATCTCTTAAACCATAAAGGTTTGAGAGATAAGACTTATATCATTCTTCATGTTTTTTTAAAGCCTACAAAATAAAATAAAGTTAAAATGAAGTATTACTATCCCTTTAAGGACCAAGGAGCATTTTTTTTCCCGCTGATCTGATTCCAGACTCCACGAACGGTGTGCAGCCACGTGGGGAGCCTGGAATTCCATGACGTACATGTACATCCTTGGCCCATAAAGGACCTCCACCCCATGACGTACATGTACGTGATAGGTCGTTAAGGGGTTAATAAACACACTGGGTAGTGTTTGGGTTAACAGCAAAGTTAGAGGTTTGTTTTAAATGGCAAAACTCCTAGAAAAAAAAGTGGATTGTCTTATTTGATATTTGTTAAATTATTAGTAACCCTTTTAATGCCAGAGTGGTATGCAACATATTGTTTCTTAAAGCGGAACTATCACCTCCCTTGAAACCCACCCCCAATATTTTAAAGAGGCCAGAGTAGTCCAAATCGGACTGTTTCTCCATTGCAAAATGTACCAGCCAATGAAGACACCATATAGCAAATACATTTCATTGGCTGGCTGGAGTGGTGCATGTTGCTCAGTTCTGGGACTCTTTGTTGTCCCAGTGGGGGGTGACCTGGGACGCGGGACATAGACCCCCAGTAAGGGGCAGTCCCGGGCATTCCGGGATGTGTGGTCACCCTACTGCAAAGGAATGCACTGGACATTTATCTGGTGATCAAAAGCTTAATGAATAAAAGAGATGTGGTCACCTATAGTATTCTTACCTTATTGGCAAGGTACAGCCATGTGTTATGTCAGCTCAGCAGCCATTGCAATGCATTGGATACCTCCCTGGCACTCAGTGGGTTAAAAGCCTAATCAATGGTAAATAAGGAAATTTTTATTTGCCCCTATAGTGCAACTGATTGGCTACAGACATGATCCAGTTCCTCTTAGTACATCAGGAGGAGATTCACTAAGCGGTTATAAAGAGATGATAAAGTCAGAAATGTATTTTGGCCTAGGGCGGCATAAAAAGCCACCCCCACCCGCCCATCTCCCCTGAATTACAGATAGAGGTCTTTGCCTTCTCCAGTACAGACCTCTATATCCAGCTTCTTCACGCTCAAATAAAGCAGAGCGCTAGGAGATTACATCACATCCTGGCACTCTGTATTATTGGGTACATTGAAAAGCGTGAAGGAGCTGGACAAATATACATACCCCTTGCTTGAAACACTGGACTCCACTGGTTTGTGTCTGTGGGCCACTGCTTCACTTCATCTCCTGCTTGCTGCTGTAAAGCGGGAGATGTAAGTGAGCAGGGTTGGCCCAGCACTTATTTGGTGTCCATTCCTTAAAATAAGGGAGGAGTGTGGACAGATGTGCCAGGGTTTACAGAGGTGTGGGCTGCCCCTTCATACCATACTGCTTTCACACTGTCTTTAGACTGCGAACATGGCACTATATTGTAAGCGACACGCAAGTAGCAATACTGGGAGGTGGTTTGGGTACTGCTGTCTGTGGCTGAAGGCATCTTTATGTAGGCTGACGTGGAGGTGTGGTGGCAGGGCTGCAGGGGAGGATGGCTCTCCTGGACCCGGGTCAGTGGGGGCAGAATCTGTCACTTAAAACTTATTGTTTACTATCTTTTGTCTCTGAGAAGAGCAGGGATCTGGGCCCGTATATTCTGCAGTAGTAGCGAGGCCTTGTACCTTCCCCACCCCACCGAACACCTGCCCAGGCCCAAGAAGCATGAAATTGGTGATCCTGCTCCCATTCACAGTAATAACACACAGTGTTTTGGGGTGTTGGTGGGGACACTTGTGTGCTGTGATGTCATGGGACAATTCTGCAGTTTACACTAATCCCTCCATTCAAACACACGCATACTATGGTGGCTGCCAGCAGCAGTAAATGCACTACCAATGGTATCATGGCAGTGTGTGCAGAGGTAGTCATAGGGGACAGCATGGAGTAGAATATGGCAGGAGCATTGAGAAGCCGAGGCTGCATCTGGGAGCAGTATTCCAATACCTATCCCTTCAAGTAGTGGGACGACCTTTACACCCCTATGCAAAGGGAGCAGGGGCCACTTGAACATATGGGATCTTATCCCCTGCTTTCTGACATCAGCTGCATAGAACTTCTTCAGCCTAGAACAAGTGCAAGGGGTGCTGGGCAGTGCCATTGATAATCCATGATCAGGGTAAGTAAAACATTTCATATGTATTACTATGGTTAGAGAAGGACATATAGCACTGCAATATGTTTTTAATAAAGTCATCGTATCTGCAGCACATACTGACATACATTATCAACACTGGAGTCTGGGGACAACACAAACTAGAACAACTTTCTCTGGCGTGAATAGCCTGACGTGGGTAGGTTCTGCAGGAAACCAACAACAGCACAGTAATGGAGAAGTGAAAATTCCCAGAGTGATTTCTGATGCATTGCAATGCTTTGGAGACCTCACTGGCACTCATGATTAACTTATTGCATACTAGAGGGGTGTGCAATGAATTGTATGTTGCACACCCCTCTGATTCTCAAGAGGTTAAATATCAATTTATGCAATGAGTATGAAGATCCTTTCTCTAACCTCCAAATTAACCATTTGAGCACCAATGGACAGTTCATCACATTGATCAGCAATGAATTGCACATCTATCTGGCAGTCAAATGGTTAAACAGGCCTCCTTTAGGCAATGGAGTTTTGATTTAATTATCCACGTATGTTCATATTTATATGCTGAACTAGTTTTCTCGCTCCTCACATATGTCCTGTGTATGGGTTCTTGGTGTACAGATTCCCTCTTACAAAGGAACTGGAGGCCAAGTGTAAGAGGTCACTGACTGCCACTGAGCACACAGAAACATACACACGGGACTGGCTACATACATTGGTAAATGGGTCTGAGTGCCAGTGTTAAAAGGGTATCTGTTAAATCATTTGACTGCCAGCGAGATGTGCAGCCCATTGCAGTAAAAGGAGTTGCACAACACACTGGCACTGAAAGGATTTAGGGAGTGTAGAGAAGGGAGCTGCAGCCTCACTGAGCCTTTTTGTTGTTTGTCCCTTTCAGCACCAGAAGGGTGTTCAGTCACTGGACCCTACGCTGATACTCAAAGGATCAATTAAATGCGTGATGCCCTCTTTCCCCTCCCCCCTCTGGGAACAGCCAGATGAGCTTGACAGGTTTTAGGTCCAACCAGTGCATTTATGGACAAAGAATTAAAAGATGCATCTGTAAAACATTCTGTAACCTGAAAAACCTTCCCTCAAGAGAAAGCAATCCACAGTGTGATTCAGTGACATTTGAAACATCCTCTACTGATGCATAATATCACAATAACTAAACTTAACCATTTAGTGCAGGTAGATAGACCATACCCAGAGTCATCCATATATGGACTTCTTCTATATTAGACAGTAACTTAAACATGTTACACTTGTTTATCCTCTTGGATACAAAGAAGATGTCCAATGTATTGCTTCTTAATTCTTTGGAGACCTCTCTAATATCCCAGGAATTAACCCGTTCAGTGCAAGATAGATACTCTTGGATACCTCACTGGCATTCAAATAATTAAACCTTGGCTTTTAGTCAATGCAGCTGGTGAAATGGGCTTAACTGTTAAGGTATCCTCACCGATAAGCTGTTTGTGGACAAAGATGGCACTGGCAAGTTATTTGAGGACAGAGATGTCACGTGCTGCAAGGGACAGAGCTGCCTCCACAACAAAGCGTGCAATAATAATAATTACAATTATTATCTCTTAAAATAATAGATAAAACATTTGAAATGGTACACAAAATATAGAAGTAGGCATTCGGTATCCACGCTTAATATACAGAGAGGAAAATGTGGAGCCTAAAGAGGAAGGGGTGGGACCAAAAGAGGGAGGGGTGGAGTTTACAGAGGAAGGGGTTGATCTTAAACAGGAAGAGGTGTGGCCTGGGCATGAAGGCGTGGTGTAAATGAAGATTGGGGGGGTGAGTTTAGTCTAGCCTAGGACAGCACAAAACCTAGATACACCACTGGATAAAGTGGAGATGACGTCTCTAGTTAATCACTTCTTCAGTTCCTATATTATTCTATGTAGCCTGTACACTAAGATTTCTTTAACTTTGGAGATCTTAGTGAGTAGGCTTTATAGAGTAACATAGAAAGTATAGAAGTGATAATCCAGAGAAGTCGTCTCCCCTTTATCACCTTTTTATCACGTTTAGTGAATATCCCCCCTTGTGTATTTTAAAATTCATACAATCAATATGGACACATAGCTCAAACATTCTGCACAATCTAGTGTGATCCATAACATATTTGATGCCATGAATGCCAAAGTGATTTTGTAAAGCATTGTAAAAAGGGGTCAGCCCCTCATCTCATTAAGAGGTGCTATTTGAATGATTTGTGTACCTCTCTGGACATGTTTCAGTTTATCTGGTAACTGCACTGACACCCAAAAGAGTTACGTTTGCGCTAATCAGATTTTCTTGTTTAATAAGAACACATAAAATGGTCATTGGATTTTACAGGCACCGTCACTTGGTGCCGTTTTTACAAGAGGTCAAAAGTTTCGGAATTTACAAGGTGGCCTATGTGTTACAAACGGTAAATGTATCAAAAAGAAGTCAGCCTACAATAATTGGCAAAAGATATATTGTCACACTTGCAACGAAGATGTCACCTGATTCGCCCTTAGAGATAATCCTATCACCTGACTGTATTTTGTATGGCTAACAGAGGCAGTACAGTTACCGAGGATGAATAATATTTTAAAGGAACACTTAGCCCTCCTGATAATATATACTTTCACAAAAATACTTACTTAACAATGAGCAGAAAATCCTAATGACTTCTTGGATGTTTGCCCTTGCTTCTTTATTCAAGAGATAACATATTTACTTAATCTCAGATGTCATACTCATGGAGGTGGACATGACAGTTCCTGGCAGTTTGAGTTTCTTCTATCTCTAGCAGATAGAGCCTGTATAGTATTACCATGTACAACACATTGTGTGGAATACCTCTCCAGCACTCAAAGGGTTAAGGAAAGGCCACAATGAGAAACCCCTGATAGATAAGGAAGGGATGCCTGCTGCCAGTAGACACTCACTCAGGAATGTTATTTGTTTTCTATGTGCTAGCATAGTAACATAATAACATAATAAATTAGGTTGAAAAAAGAAACAAGTCCATCAAGTTCAAACTTTGCCTCATAACCCAGTGACATGAGAATTATATAGCTTTCCTGCTGCCAAATAACTTAGTCTTTATCAGACCTTTCTGTTTTGCCTAATAAAACACAGTATAACCCTGTGTGTTCCCTTTTTAGAGGGCAGTAATACCTGCGCACAATCCCTATATTTTAATGATAGCCCACTTGAAATATATTTTGTATGGTCTATTGATAAATGGAAAATATTTCCAAATAGATATATATGACTAGTGTAAGTAAGAAGTGCTGGTGGAGTACAAAGTAACCTTTTGAAAAGAAAGGTCTCTAGGCTTTATTTGCTGCTGCTTGTCCCAAGTAGTCAGATCCATGAGTGAGTCAATTGAAGCGTTGAGAGTGAAGTGTGGGTCAGAGCAACCAAAAAACAGAGAAGAGACCCAAAAAAATAGCGTACTAAGGGGTAGATTTAAAGGCAGCCGTTAAGCTCAAAATACAGCAACGGGTGTTTTAACGTGTAGTTTAACAGCCGGTATTCACTTTGGCCCTACCGGCTATGTTAACGCCTGCCTTTAAATCTACCCCTAAGCGTAGTATGTGTAGAAATAACACATAGACAGTAATGCAGACACAAATATCTAGTATCGAAGGATAATAGATAGATAGATAGATAGATAGATAGATAGATAGATAGATAGATAGAAAGATAGATAGATATGAAGACACAGGACAGGGGCGCGCACAGATCCGCTCCAAAGACCACAGCCAGTTTAAAATCCAAATATTTTATTGAGGAAAACTTTAAAAACTTTTAAAAAATCATAGGTTTTGATTAAGTGATGTTGTCATGAAACGCGTTAGGTGATATGCGGTTATTATAATGATTGTTGTATGGAAACTCCACTTTTTAAAATTTTCCTCAATAAAATATTTGGATTTTAAACTGGCTGTGGTCTTTGGAGCGGATCTGCGCGTGCCCCCGTCCTGTGTCTTCATGTCTGTAGAAACCTGGCCGAGGTTGACGGGAGCTGCACCAGATTCGCAAGGCACATGTGCCGGGTGAGTGAAAAAAGCTTTTATGTAAAGGGATAATAGTAGCAGCCTAAATATACATATATTGTGATAGATAGATAGATATACAGGCTATTATATCTAATGAATAGAGAACAAGCCAGAAGTAGAGAGGCTGTGGCCTTATTTGAGGGAAATCTTTCTGGTCACATCTGATATAATAATTGAATCAGTGCATATAGAAGAGGTATGACACACACAATCAGTGGTACAGATGTACCCTTACTTGAAAAATTCTTTGTACTGAGCATGTAGAGCAAAGGAGGTGTAGACCTTGCTTTAAACCAGCAGCTTCTTGGACTCCTCAGCCAGACTTCTGGGAATAGCATTGATCAAACCTCCGTCTGCAGTGCTTTGCATTGTATTCTGTGCTCTACTATGTCCTTGTGCTTAGGTTAAAGTCCTGGAGTGCCAAATGTATAGGTAGTCCTCAAATAGTTCCTCCAATGGAGATAAGGATGAGTGTCAACAGTACCGGTGTACTCCAAGCTGCCGCAAATATGGTGCAGCAGGGCTCTGCAATGTGCTGGAGTCCTGGGAGTGTTGTGCCTACAGGTTCAGCACTGAATAAAATGAAGTATTGTCTTTCCGTGTTCTTATCCAGCACAACCAAAAGTGCTGAATGATCAGGTAGAAAATAAGTTAGCCCGCACTACTAACTCTTGTATATCCAAAGTGTTTCGGCGCTGGATTCTCGCGCCATATTGGATATTGTATACTAGAGATTTGTGTTTGCATTATTGTCTATGTGTTATTTCTATACATACTACACTTAGTATGATATTTTTCTGTGTATCTTCTCTTTTTTTTGGTTGCGCTGACCCGCACTTCACTGTGTTCCCTTTTTTGAAAAAAATCTGATCTCTTAAATGTATCCATTGTATCTGCCATAACCACATTTTTGGGCAAGCAGTGTACATTTTTTTATTTTAATGGAGTATTAAAGGGATAGTAATGTTTCATAATAAAAGCAGCTCTAATTAATGATCATAGCATTTGGACCTTGGAGAGTGTTATTTCAATTCTGTCAGAGTTGTAGTATAAGAGTAATTCAATGACAAAGTATCCCCCTCCCGCCCCTTTTACTGAAGTAACACTGTTTAGCCAGATCAGAAGGGAGGTGCCCAGGTAGACTGCAGAGAGGGACAATCTTCAATTAAGATAAGGGAAAACCTGAAAAACTTGTCAAGGTGGGCAGGGTTTTCATTGTTTTCATAGGAAGAAGATTGTCCCCTGCTGTTATCTGTCAGGTCTTACAACCAGATTCCACATCTGAGAAGAGATGACTTACACTAGGTAAAAGGATTGGGAGGGGGAAACTTTGCTTGTGAATATCTCTCAAACCATAAAGGTTTGAGAGATAAGACTTATATCATTCTTCATGTTTTTTAATGCCTACAACATAAAATAAAGATAAAATGAAGTATTACTACCCCTTTAAGCCTTGTTTTATGAAAAATTGTATTTTGCAATGCTTTTCTTAAACTACCACTGCTGGATGAATTTTCATTGAATAGTTAATACAGATCAGACTTCTTACTTTTTAAATTCAAATTGTTAACAGTGCTAACGGGTGTCCAAAAAGCATGTTTTTTCTTGTACTCTGTGGAAGTGATTGCATCATGGACTATGGTGTCTACAGAAATTAATTTTACATATATTATATGTCCACATAGAAAAGGCTAGCCTGGTTTTGGGAGTAGTTTCTGAATTGGTGGCAGCCACATCCCAGGATGACAGTAGGATGGAGTTAGCCATCACAACAGTGAATTGCAGGGCGTGGTGATTTTGACAGGAGTGTCTCCAGTGTGTTTCCAAAAGTGGTCTCCTACCCTCCACTATACCGCCCCATTTCTTCTTCCAAACCTCATTTTTGTCACCTCCTTTTCTCCTCTGTCTACCCTTTCCTTTGCCTTAATGCCTCCCCACTGCGCGTGCGTGTATGTATATTAATCCGTTTAGTGCCAGAGATGCAGTCAACACATTGCAGTTTGTTTGATACATCTCTGTCATGCAAAAGCTTAAAATCAAATGACAATTCCTTTATAATAAAAATGTAAATATAAAAGATTATTTTATATATATATATATATATATATATATATATATAGAGAGAGAGAGAGAGAGAGAGAGAGAGAGAGAGAGTCAATAGAAAGCACTCACATCTTGATAAAGGTGGAGGTGTCCACCGAAACATCGACCATGTTTAAATAAACACAATTTTTTACACCTTATTTGCCAGTGAGCATGGTCCATTAACTGTCTACTTTTAAATTTAACCAGCACCCTGGCCATTTCTACTCTATATTATATACACACACATTCACACGAAGGAGGGCAGGACCAGTAGGTTTTAACGCATGGGCAAAGCTGTGCCAAGCTTGCTAGTATATATAAAACACAAGGCCAGATTTATACCTCAGACACCCAAAGGTAAGGCACTCTAGGTGCCCTTAGCTCTTCCAATGGGAACACACCCCTCCGATTTTCTATTTCCTGGCACACAAAATACCTATATAAGATGCAAGAACGAACAAAAGCTTTAACCCTTTTTTGCTCCGCATTGAGCTGGAAATCTCTCTAGCATCCACGCAGTTTAATAATAGCATATGAAAGGGTATAATATGAATAGTATTTTATTGGGTATACAGGAATCAGGCCAGGTAGACGTTTCGGTCCTACATGGACCTTTCTCAAGACAATGAGTTTGAAACAAACAATGGTATTTAAAGGCTATGTTGAAGCATACATGTGGCCGAAAAGGTGGTGACATCATCATCATCATGCAGTCGGATGATGTGACTGCAGAAGATGGCTCCATCAGCCAGCCGGTGGTTGACAAGATAAACCCATAAAAAAATAACACAGCTACATGTAAAGCTTTGTTGGCTAAAACATATGTATAAGAGTTAAGATAACCATGGGAAAATACGTAAAATTAAAAAGATATCCAGAAAATGGTTAACAAACGTTCAGCCCCAATCGGGTGCCAGAGAGAAGCGCAGGATGCGAGAGAGTGGGTCTCCCGCACATTGCAAAGCATCCAGGACCTGACTGCGGGTCTCAGATAATGCACCACTAGTCCTGGAAAGAGAACCAATAGTTAGAGAACATACAGTTAGGTCTGGAAATATTTGGACGCTGACACAATTTTCATAATTTTGGCTCTGTACACCACCAGAATGGATTTGAAATGAAACAACTGAGATGCAATTGAAGTGCAGACTTTCAGCTTTAATTCAAGGGGTTGAACAAAAATATCATATGAAATATTTAGGAATTGCAACCATTTTCATACACAGTCCCCTTATTTCAGGGGCTCAAATGTAATTGGACAAATTAACACAATCATAAATAAAATGCTCGTTTTTAATACTTTGTCGAGAGTCCTTTACAGGTGGTGACTGCTTGAAGGCTGGAACACATGGACATCACCAAATGCTGGGTTTCTTCCTTTATGATGCTTTTCCAGGCCTTTCCTGCAGGTGTCTTCAGTTGTTGTTTGTTCGTGGGTCTTTCTGCCTTAAGCTTTGTCTTCAGCAAGTGAAATGCATGCTCGATCGGGTTGAGATCAGGTGATTGACTCGACCATTGCATAAACAGTCCGCTTCGTTGCCTTTAAACACTTCTGGGTTGCTTTCACAGTATGTTTTCGGTCATTGTCCATCTGTAAGGTGAAGCGGCGTCCAATCAACTGTGCTGAATTTGGCTGAATGTGAGCAGACAATATGTCCCTATACACTTCAGAATTCATCCGGCTGATTCTTTCTTCTGTCACATCATCAATAAACACTAGTGACCCAGTGCCATTGGAAGCCATGCATGCTCATGCCATTACACTGCCTATACCGTGTTTTACAGATGATGTGGTATGCTTCGGATTATTAGCTGTTCCAAGCCTTTTCCATACATTTTTCTTCCCATCATTCTGGTACAGGTTGAACTTAGTTTCATCTCTTCAAAGAATGCTGTTCCAGAACTGGGCTGGGTTTTTTTAAATGCTTTTTGGCAAAGTCTAATCTGGCCTTTCAATTATTGAGGCTTATGAATGGTTTGCACCTTGTGGTGAGCTCTATGTATTTGCTCTCATGAATTCTTCTCTTTTTGGTAGGATAATGATATGCCTGGACGGTGTTCTTCACTTGGCTGGATGTTTTGAAGGAGTTTTTCTTTACTATGGAAAGGATCCTACGATCATCCACCACTGTAAAGGAAAAAAAGAAGCATTTAAGAAATATAAGCAGACGCAGAAGGAAGAAGATAGGTATCGGTACAAGATTAGGCTAAAGGACGCCAAATGCATTATTAGATTTGCCAAAGCACACACAGAGGAAAAAATTGCTCACTTAATAAAAAGGGGGATAAAACATTTTTTAGATATATAAGTGAAAGGGGTAAAATGAAACAAGGAATAGTTAGATTGTAAACAAAAAATGGCAACTATGTAGATGAGAATAAAGGGCTAGTTGACTGTCAATGAATATTTTTATTCAGTTTTTACAGTGGAAGATGAAGGGAAGGGACCTCTGTTAGAAAAAAGAAATGGCACGACATGGGAAAAATGGATGTTTACAGAGGAAGAAGTTCTACTTCAACTTTCTAAGGTAAAAACAGATAAATCAATGGGACCAGATGAGAAACACCCAAAGTTATTAAAAGAACTTAAGTGTGTTCTCACACAACCTTTAACATTTAAACCTTTAATTATTCAATCAGTCACAGAATTAGTTCCAGAAGATTGGAAGACAGCAAATGTAGTACCGCTTCACAAAAAAGGTAGCAGGGAAGAGTCTGGTAACTACAGCCCAGTAAGTCTTACATCAGTAGTGGGAAAATTAATGGAGACTATGCTAAAGGAAAGAATTTTTGAATATCTGAATTTGAATGGCTTGCAAGATACCACACAGCATGGGTTTAAAGCAGGGAGATCTTGTCAAACTTCATATATTTTTTGACTGGGTAACTAAAATAATAGACCAAGGGGGAACAGTAGATATAGCTTATCTAGATTTCAGTAAAGCATTTGACACTGTCCCTCATAGAAGACTCATTAATTAATTGCAGCGTTTGGGTCTGGATGCAAAAATAGTTAAATGAATAAGGAAATGGCTGATTAACAGGAGAAAGAGGGTGGTAGTCAATGTAGAATATTTGGAAGAAAGGAGTGTTACTAGTGGGGTACCTCAGGGATCTGTACTGGGGCCCATTCTTTTTAATATTTTTATTAGTGATATTGCAAAAGGTCTTCAAGGTAAGGTATGCCTTTTTGCAGATGATACCAAGATCTGCAATAGGGTAGACATTCCAGGGGGAATAAGCCAAATGACAAATGATTTAGATAAATTAGAAAAATGGACAAGAATGTGGCAGCTGCAGTTTAATGTTGATAAATGTAAAATAATGCACTTGGGACATAAAAATTCAAAGGAAAAATATACTGTTAAGGGTACTGTGCTGTCAGAGACAACAGAGGAAAGGGATTTGGGAATAATTATTTCTAATGACTTATAGGTAGGCAGGCAATGTAATAAAGCCATGGGGAATGCAAGCAGGGTGCTGGGCTGTATAGCTAGGGGCATTAGTACCAGAAAAAAGGAAGTGGTCATGCCACTCTACAGATCTCTAGTTAGACTGTATTGTGTACAGTACTGGAGACCCCATCTCTAGAAGGATATAGATACTCTACAGAAAATTCAGAGAAGGGCTACAAAAGTGATTGGTTTACAGGAAAAGAAATATCAGTATAGACTAAAGGATCTGAACATGTATAGCTTGGAGGAGAGAAGAGAGAGGGGATATGATTAGTGTTGAGCGAGCACCCCGATGCTCGGGTGCTCGGGTGCTCTGACCGAGCACCCCCTGAGGCTCGAGTGCTCGGCCGAGCACCCGAGCCCCATTGAATCCAATGGGGCGACACGAGCATTATACCAGGCACCCCCTGCTCTGATGAGGGGAGGGTGCCTGGTCAATGCCCCCCTTCATCTCCGCTATGCCCCCTTCATCTCCGAATGCCCCCTTCAGCTCCGCAATGTCCCCCTTCATCTCCGCTATGCCCCCTTCATCTCCGCTATGCCCCTCTTCCACAATGTCCCCCTTCATCTCCGCTATGCCCCTCTTCCACAATGTCCCCCTTCATCTCCGCTATGCCCCTCTTCCACAATGTCCCCCTTCATCTCCTCTATGGCATAGAGGAGATGAAGGGGGACATTGTGGAAGAGGGGCATAGCGGAGATGAAGGGGGACATTGTGGAAGAGGGGCATAGAGGAGATGAAGGGGGACATTGTGGAAGAGGGGCATAGCGGAGATGAAGGGGGACATTGTGGAAGAGGGGCATAGACTCTATGCCCCTCTTCCACAATGTCCCCCTTCATCTCCGCTTTGCCCCTCTTCCACAATGTCCCCCTTCATCTCCGCAATGCCCCCTTCATCTCCGCAATGCCCCCGTACCTCCAGTCCCTGGTGGTCCAGCGGAGCGTCTTCAGATCTGTGCCTCTTCCGGCACAGATCCCCGCCACCCGAACATGGCGGGCGAGCACATGGCGGTACTCGACGAGTACCGCCATGTGCCGAGCAGAGCGATGCTCGAGCCGATCCGAGCATCGGCCGAGCACGCTCGCTCAACACTAGATATGATAGAAACATTCAAATACACAAAGGGATTCAACAAAGTGCAGGATGGAAGTACATTTCGAAGGAGTAAAAATGTTAGGACAAGAGACCATAGTCTATAACTAGAGGGACAAAGGTTTAGACGTAATTTAAGAAAGTTTTACTTCACTGAGAGGGTAGCAGATAAGTGGAATAGCCTACCAGCAGAAGTGGTAGAAGTTAAAACAGTGACAGAATTTAAGCATGCATGGGATAGGCATAAAGCTGTCTTTAACATAAGAAAAGAACAAGGACCAAAAAAGGTTTGAGGTTTTTACAGTGGGAAAATTGGCAGACTAGATGGGCCGAATGGTTCTTATCTGCCGTCATATTCTGTTTCTATGTTTTCTTCCGTAGATGTCCAGACCATTTTGTGTTGCAGAGCTCACCAGTGCATTCTTTTTTTTCTCAGAATGTACCAAACTGTTGATCTGGCCACTCCTAATGTTCCTGCTATCTCTCTGATGGATTTTTTTTCATTGCAGCCTAAGGATGGCCTGTTTCACTTGCATTGAGAGCTCCTTTGACTGCATGTTGTGGGTTCACAACAACAGCTTCTAAATGTGAATGCCACACCTGGAATCAACTTCAGACCTTAATTAATGAAGGAATAGCCCACACCTGTTTATAAAACAGCTTTTGAGTCAATTGTCCAATTACTTTTTGTACCTTGAAAAAGAGGGGGTTACATTTTAAAGAACTGTAATTCCTAAAGCCTTCCTCCAGAGGTGCTATTAAATAAGCTGCAGTCCTGGAGCAAACCAAATGTACCACAGACCCCAGAAACTCGCCCAGCAATGCGTTGAAGGGCTCTTTAGCATTTAATGAATTAACACTTTGAGTGCCAGAGAAATATTCAACACATTTCACCACTCTGGCAATCAAAGGGTTAAAAGTCAACCTGACATTCAACACATTGCACTGACCACTGCTTTGGTGCTCAAAGAGTTAAATGAAAATATATTTAACGACGCAGGAAATACATGTACATCATGGGTATATGTCCCTAAAGTAGGCTGACCAGACCTCACCTTTAACCGGGGACGTATAGGAGAAATGCATGCTGTAGGACTGCATTGATTTCAGTGAAGTACTGCAAAATGGCTATTTCCTATGTGTCCCCGGTTAAAGGTGAGATCTGGTCAGCCTACCCTAAAGCACCCATGACGTACATGTACATCATCGATTTCAGGGTTCCCAGCGCGGCTACATGCTGTACGGGGAGCCCTGAATCAGATTTTTAAAAAAAGGCTCCGTGGTCTTAAGTGCTGGCCGCATGCGTGCACGTGCGCCGGTCCTTAAGGGGTTAAAATAACTTTGCTGTGAATAAATGTGAAGTAGAGCAACACTGTCCCACACCAAGTGCTACATAGGGAACAAATAAAAATGCCCCAAATTGTCCTTGACTTAAAAGAGTTTTGAATGCTACAAGGTCACCATAGTATTGCTTTGGAAATCTAGAGACCTGTCTAGCATTCAAGGGGTTAAACA
Source organism: Rhinophrynus dorsalis (assembly GCA_037306005.1). Classification (NCBI taxonomy): domain Eukaryota; kingdom Metazoa; phylum Chordata; class Amphibia; order Anura; family Rhinophrynidae; genus Rhinophrynus; species Rhinophrynus dorsalis. Next base: position 160,454,887 of record CM074719.1, read on the forward strand.
ACATTTAAATCAATGGGAATTTTTGTTTGTCTCTGAACATGCGTTGGTTTGCACAAGAATTATGTAATTTTTCCCATTATGCATAAGAGCCATTGGTCAAAGTGCAGTTATTCCCAGAGAAGGTTTTTGATCACTATAATAGATAACTCTCCTGGAGCTGGATTCAAATGCAGGTGCTAATTTTATCTCTACTTTTATCTCCAGGTATCCCCATAAACTTCAAAAGGAACTTTTTTTTTTTATAAACGTGAGGTAACATTTATCTCCTGCATTTGAATCCAGCCCTAATCTGCCCCAGAGGCTCTGGATTCCACATTGAATTTCCAGGTCTCTGAGGACAGGCCTCAATGAGTTCTCTGGTGACGTATTTACAGAAATTAAACACAATAGAAGCAGCTATAGAGTGAGGTAGACGTGCTGTGCTGTTCTGCTGTGATTTTGAGGCAAAATTGAGGCCAGAGAGGCTCATAGTGACTGCTGTCACTATGAGCAGATTTAAAAATAATAAAAGGAGGAACTGGAAGAACCATTATGTATCCACTGAGTCTGAGTCTGAGAAGGAAGTGAGCACTACAGAAGCAATACAGGTCAGTCCCCCTAAATCACCCCCAGGGTTTTTGGGGAAATTTATGTCAAGGGAGGAACAAAAGGGTAGCAGTAGTAGTGAAAGCAGGACAGGTAAGCTGCCTGTGCCTGCTGTAAGATGTGCTGCACCTGCTGTAAGTTATGCTGTGCCTGCTGTCATACGTGCTGCCCCTGCTGCCAGTGCCACCACCAGTGCTTTTCCTGCTGCCAGTACTGCCCTTGCTTCCACCAGTGCTTTGTCTTCTGCTAGAGCTGAACCTGTTACCACCAGTACTGAAGCTGCTGCTAGTGTGCCTTGTAATACTCAGGAGGGGGGGAAGGAGAAGATTATACCAAGTGTGACAGCAGGGGACCCTAAGTCACACTTGCTATCCCCAAGCAGTACCGCCAGTGCTAGTTCTTCTGCTACTAAGTTCCAGCAGCTTGTTAGAGTTAGGAATGAAGGAGGGGGTAACCAATATCCTCCTATCAATAGTGACTGTGAGGAGGAAGACTCAGGGGCTGAAATTGATGTGGTTGTAGTAGTGACAGTGATGGTGATGCAGCTGGTGGGACTAGTGTTAGGAGAGTGATAGGGGAAGCAATTGAGAGCGTCCAGACTAGCGGTCAAGGGATGATTCTGAAGAAGGCAGAATTGTCACCACCGCAATAATACCACCACCACCACCAGCAGGAGCTGGTGCCTGTGCCTGCTGCTACTGTTGCCAGTCTGCCTTCTTCATGTCACCAAGAAATGTCAGGTGTGACATTAGGGGATCCTCTGTCACATTGCTCATCACCTCCTCCAACCAGCAGGGAGCTTTTAGAATTTGTGGAATTTGCAACTGTTCTGATTCCTGCTGCTGCTGAGTTGCAAGGGCAGCAGGATGCTGAGGAACAGGTTAGTGTGCCACAGACCACAGTGGACACAGTGGGAATGGGGTCAACAAGTGATGCAGGATTACTAGGACAGGTTCCACTTACTAGCAACAGCAACACATATACCAGAAGTAATGGGGGCTACTTATGGTGCAGCTACTTCCTCAGGCACATCACTGGAGCTAGTTGTGGCAAGTGGCACCTTCACCATTCATCAACCATGTTACTGCTGCTGTTGATCCCATTCCCTTACAGCTGCCTAATCATCCTGCTGCTTAAAGAACTCAGCAGCAAGAACAGTAGTTGCAAATTCCGCATCTACATCAGGGCATTTGACAGTAGCCAGTGGCCACTGGCCAACAGGATATCACCTGTTGGCTCTAGGCCAGTAGGGATTTTTTTTCCTCAGGGCTTGTGCTTTAAAGCGGAACTACCACCTATTTTAAAGTTTATGTCAAATAATTCCCCATCTGGCGACTAGCTGCTCAGTAGTGCTAGTCGCCAGAATAATTACCTGGTTAAATAGAATGAGACCCTGCTCCAGGGCTGACAGGCAGTAGAGAACGCAGACATCTTCCATAGTGACGTCAGCATGCCTGCACTGTCAGTCCCAGCCAGCTCTAGGAGGTGTTGCTGGGAGCTGTTCGGCTCCAAAAGGGACTGTCAGCACAGGAGCGCAGACGTCACTATGGAAAGGTGTCTGCACTCTCTACTGCCTGTCAGCCCCAGAGCAGGGTCTCATTCTATTTAACCAGGTAATTATTCTGGCGACTTGCACTACTGAACAGCTAGTTGCCAGATGGGGAATTATTTGACATAAACTTTAAAATAGGTGGTAGTTCCGCTTAAAAAAAAAAAAAAAATCATAGTCCTACAAAAAAATAAACAATTTTTGGAGGTTTGTTTCTAACAAGCTTAAGTCCCACAAATCAATGTTTCCTTACAAATTAATGTTTCCTCAGGACTTGTGCCAAATAAGATTAAGTCCTACAAATCAATGTTTCCTTACAAATTAATGTTTCCTCAGGGCTTGTGCCAAATAAGATTAAGTCCTACAAATCAATGTTTCTTCAAGGCTTGTACCTCTAATAAGTCTAAGTCCTAAAAATCAATGTTTGTTCAGGGCTTGGGCCTCTAACAACAAATCTAACACCTCATCCTCTACGAAATACTCTATCAAGTCAAGTATCAATCCACTCCAGTGGCAGCTTATGTCAGGGGGTTCCTGTCTCTATCACTTTACATACAAATTTCTTATTTGATTTTATTGATTTATTTTTTTATTTACTGTCCCCCGATACCAGTCAAGAAACCCCCACAAAAACAAATTCCCTGTTCAACGGATTAATTCCCCAGACTCCACCCACCAACACAAGCACCCTCATCAGACCCCTTTTGTACCATGTCTTTTGGGGTATTTTATTTGTATTTAGGATTTATTTTGTATTAACGGTCCCCCAATCCCCATAAACAACCCCCCAAAAAACATTCCCTATTCAACTGATTCTTTCTCCACACCCCCGCAACACATGCACCCTCATAGTCCTTTTATACTATGTCTTTGGGAAATAAAAAATATTTGCTGTGTTGTATAGAAATTCAATGTTCCCATTGATTTCAATGTAATGAGCTAGGTGAAAAAAAAAAGCGGAAAATTGGCACTTTTCACTTGAAATTATTTGCAGATTTCAGTTTGAGGCAAAATTTTGCGCCCATCCCTACTCAGTCGGTAAAAAGAACAATTTAAAATAAAAGGGAATTAGTGGAATTTTCATTTCAATCCTATGGTGCAGTGGCAGTTGGTTTGTGCCAGAATTGCACCTTTTCAGCTTGATGAATAAGGCCCTAAAGCCCATGTTTATAAAAGCAAACTAGAGTTATTATAGAGTAAACCAATTGTACCACAGGGGACAAATACAAATTCCTAAATTCACATGCACTTGACAAGAGCTTTTTAACCCCTTCAATGCTAGAGAGGACTCCAATGCATTGGAAACCTCTATAACAGGGCTCAAAATTTCCACTCAATGACGAGTGAAAATTTAGCCCTGGCGAGTAGAAATTCAGCCCTGGTGGGTATGTTTTGGCTTGCAGTGGCAAGTAACTTTTCAGGTCTTTCTAGTAGCAAAGGACTTAAAATTATAAGCCCTGCTCTATAATATCAAACGGGAGGGGTTAAACAAAACATTTAGTTGAGCTGGATACACTGTTACATGCATTTTCTGTATTGGAGAAAAAAACAACCTCACAAAGGGAGAGATGTTCAAAAAGTCATCATAATGAAAAAAACTGCCTTGTGAGCTGGTGGTAAAAAATGGACAATATTTTCAGAAGTAAGAAGATCATGATGAATATTGCCCTTAAAAATTTGGATGTTAAAAATGGTTTTGATTTTTTTCTTTGTAATTACAATATGATGGTAGATTAAACTACTACAAATCTTAAAGGGATAGTAATACTTTATTATTACTATCCCTCATATTGAAGGTATTTGCAAAATAAGTTAATAGCCTCCAGGTTCATCTCTCAAACCTTTATGGTTTGAGAGATAACCGAAGGCAAAGTTCCCCTCTCCCTCCCCTGAAGTCAGCGTTGTACTGACTGCAGGGGACGTCTGTCATACGACAGGCTTGCGGCTCTGCAGCTGAGCCGAGATCCCGTTAGTGAAGAAGAATTATTTTGCTGAAACAGCCTTCTACATGTACTTGGATTGCAAGCACATGGAGAAGACTGTTTCAGTGAAATCATTCTTTGTCACTAACGTGATCGCGGCTCTGCTGCAGAGCCGCATGATGAAAGACAGACCAGATATCCCTGCAGTCAGCACAACACTGACTTCAGGGAAGGGAGAGGGAGGTTGAACTTTGCCTTCGGTTATCTCTCAAACTATAAAGGTTTGAGAGATAAACCTGGGGGCTATTAATTAATTTTGCAAATATCTACAATATGAGGGATAGTAATAATAAAGTATTACTATCCCTTTAAGAATGCTTTTTCCCTTTGACAGATATGGCTGAATTGGATGCCACAAATGATGGTTGTATGTTTGAGAATTTTATGTATCAAATTATTTGATTTGTATAATATTTACTATTGCGCACATTGGTACATCTTAACTGGATATTATTTTTGGCAACTTTGTTTTTAATTTAATTCATTTTTTTCCTTGTACAATAAAATACATTTTTTATTTATCAAAATTCTCAAATACTACACTTAGAGATCCGCTTGCGCTGTCTCTTTTTCTTCTTTTGTACCATTTTTTCTAATTGCCCGAGAGGATCTGGGGATAAAATAGCAGCAGAGACAGGTCCAGAGACAGACCATCTTTCAAGTTTCTTTAAAAGCTCACACTGAACTCTTATTCTCCATCGGTTCATCAATCCATTTCATGACGCTTTAGTATCTAACTGCTTAGACTGAACTCTCATCGTACCTCTTCATCCATCATTTATCATCACCTCATCTCATTTCATCTCTGCGTCACTGACAATTAAGGTCTATTTTTACATTTACCTTACTGTGACTGTGAAAGCAATTGCTTCATATACCACTGTCTCTATTGTGGACTAAATCTTGTATTTACTATTCTATTTCACAAATCTTATTCACTAAATACAATATTCCATTTGCAGTAAGTAATATTGACCATTATATATCCTTCTTTATTTTCATAATCACCAGCTTTCTATACTGCTTTCCCTAAACTGATGGTCCCTTTTGAACAGTGAGCTCCACGGTTGTAAGCCTGACATTTGTGTTTTGTTTAACCCTTTGAGTGTCAGAGAGGTACGCAACGCATTGCTCTGCAATGCGTTGCGTACCCTTCTGGCACTCAAGAGGTTAAACTATGCACCAATGTCAGGGTTATGTTTTGCACACATCATTTAATATGACCTTTTTTCACAGGAATGACGGAACGGAGAGAAAGAAGAGAGAAGATAGAAGACGAAGATTGTAAAAAAGGAAAATAGAGGCTGATGGACAGTGGATGACAGGTAAGTGTAGCACAGATGAGCTAACAATCGGTACTTGAAAGTATTTCAGGCACCAATCGTTAGCTTTTTTCCTTTGATGTTCCCGTTATTCACGCTACTTATCGTGAGTTTTGTGACGTTATCGCACAAAATGGGCATTTGTCCAAGAGTCCTTTTCTATGGCCTAATGTCTGTTGTGCTTTCAGCCGGTGGGACAACTGAAAACAGACTAAGAGTTTTTTTTATGTAGGTCAGTAGACACTTTAGCCCTACCGGCTGTTGTACTGCACAAAATTGAATAAAGACCTTAATATGCCAACTGTGACACAAATGCAGATAACCAGTTACCCACAATTATTATGTGTATGTCAAATTAAATCATAAAAGACAAGCATCCAGAAGTAAATCTGATCCCATTCGTTCATAATAGCACAGAGCATAATATATCTGTGGTTTTTAATTTCAGAGCTGAGATGGTTTAAATCACTGAATATTTCAGATCAATTTGTGAACCTTATTTTTTCTTCTTCTTTTTTTGCTCCAGAATTATGGTGACTAGACTTTAACTCTTTGACTCTCAAAGGGTTAGCCAATGCACTTGAAAGGTTAACCCATTTAACCACATATTAAAGGGAAAGTATCACATTGTATGCAAATGTGCAGTATATATATATATATATATATATATATCATCAGCAGCAGCAGCCATTGTTGATCCACCGTTAACATGTCTTCACAAGTGGCTAAAACTTTTGCATAGTACTGTGTATATATATATATATATATATATATATATATATATATATATACCTAAATCTACAAATAGGGTGTATTTATAGCTATAGAGAATGTGGTCATGTGATCACAGATTGTCCAAATGTGCCACACACACACCCCGGTGTGGGCAAAAGGAGGAGATATGCATAACTCTTCCATTCCCCCACAACACAACAAACAGCGTGGCATGATTTTGAGAGGAGTGGGCAGGGACCAACTTACTCCGCCAGTCAACACATTGCATCCTTATGTCTCCTGGTCACCGGAGTTGTTCCAGTCTCGCTATTGGCTCTTAAAAAAAAAGCAACAAGAAAAAACACATGACGAACTGACGCCGTCACTAAAATCACATTCCACCCATATCTGTCCCATCACCAAAGTTTGCCCAATGTCAATATTGCATTTAAAAGAGTTTACCCGCCCTCAGTATTGGCTCTTAAACACAAAAAAAAAATGTCCAAGTCATGCCACACTAAAGTCACATTACACTCATATGTGTCCCGGCCACTGCACTTGCTCCTCTCTCACCACTGCCTCTGATACCGCCACTAAATTCACATTCCAGCCGCTTTTCCCGCTAACCCCTAGCCTCAGACCTGCTCCCTCTACACTCAGCCCTTCTCTGAACACATTGACGGTGTCCCAGACATGGACTTTAATATAAAAGAAAATGGGGCCATACGTCATGATGAAAACAAAGCTAATGAACACAACAGGTCACTTGCAATTGCAATTGTCCAAAATGGGACTCCAGTGCATTGGAACACTGGGTGGCTGGACCGTTTAAATATCACAGTGATACAAACACAAACTGAACTGTAAAATACTATATCACATGACCATGTTCTCTTTTTGTGGAACCTCCAGTTGTGTCTACTGACCGTCTCTGAGGCCTCAATGAACCATTTGAGTGCCAGAGAGGAATCCGACACATTTCCTTGCAATTCATTACACAACTCTCTGGAACTCAAAGAGTTAAAGCAAAACTTATCCCTAGGAAGAAGCGGATCCCATTTTACAGATTATACTGCACTCAGCTATATCCACTTATATATTCTTGCATTACGTATGCTTCTCCGGGTTAAGACACTTTGATTCCAGGAGGTGTACAAAATATTGCTCTACAATACATCACACCTGTCTGCTACTTACAGGGTTACGTTCATTAACATTTCTCTCTCTAGCTTTCCAATATTTTGACGGATTTACAACATTACAAACTGGGTGTGAAATATTTCTGGATCTCTCACATTCTTACTAGTGTAGGCAGAAGAAATACAAGCACTCAGGGAATGATTTACATCTATGGAGCCACAAGGCAAAAAACATAAGTGCCCCTCACCCCATCTATGGCCACAGGAACACAACTCACAGGGTCCCGCCTCTACCTCATACACTCTTGTCTGGCACTGAAAGGGCCCTTATGGACATATGTACATAGAGTAAGAACATTTACAGAGCGCACAAAACGCGCCACCATAAGCAAAACAAATACATAAAAATATAAAAAGCAGATCATTCATTTAAATGTGGCTTTTAACTCTTTGCACTTCACAGAGGTCTCCAATGTGTTGCTTTGCTGCTGAAGGTGGCAGTGAGGAGAGTTTAAGCATAATATGAAGCCTCCTTGCTTGCCATAAAATTGCTCTTTAAAAGGGAACATAAATTGGTAATTCACTGCACAAGTTACCTATAGGCTCTATAAATATACATCAACATATAAACCAGTGAATAAACTGACCACAGTAAATGAGGACTCATACAGAGGAGTATATATGATGTACATTAATCTACACAGTGTGTACATTAAAATACATTACATATACACTGCTGCTTGTACAATGTGTACCTAATTTTACATTATATATATATATATGCATACACTCCTGTGTGTAGTGTGTACATTAATCCCTTAAGGACCAGCCACGCACGCACGTGGCAGTCACTTAAGGACCAGGGACTCCCTGAACAGCGTGCAGCCACGGTACAGGACCGTCATGGGTCCTTAAGGAGTTAAGATACATTATATATACTCCTTTGTGAGTCAACCTCAGGTTTACCCTTTTAGTGCCACAGGAGAAAGCAATGCATTGCAATGAGTTGCATACCCCTCTGCCACTCAAAGGGTTAAGCATCGCTTAACACACAAAAAAGACAGGCAACACCGTCCCCAGGGCTGGCCCTTACATGGGTCCTGGTGGGTCCATGGACCCAGGCGGCACTCTGACAGGGGAGGCAATTTGCCACCCCAAGGCATGCTATTTTGTGCGCGGCGTCTCCCTACTGCCCCGCACTGATGACAGCTGGGACCGCGTCACATGAGGAGACGCGTGTAGAGCATGCCAGGGTTTTCTTCCTCTGTTCGGAGACCAGTGCAATTTTAAAAATGGCTCCCAGACTGACGAAGAAAATCCCAGCATGCACCACGCGGCATCTCCACATGTGACACGGTCCCGGCTGTCATCAGTGTGGAGCAGTGGGGAGACTGAGTGAAAAGCAAGAGGAAGGGCCAGAAGGAGAAGAGAGAGCGAAGGAGAAGAGAAACAGGCAAGGGGGGGAGGAAGAGCCAGACAAGCGGAGAAGAGAGAGCCAGGGAGAAGTGAGACAGAGAAGGAGAAGAGAAACAGGCAAGGGGGGAAAAAGAGGCACAAGGGGTGAAAAGAGGGGAAAAGGAAGCACAAGGGGTGAAAAAAGAGGCACAAGGGGTAAAAAGGGGGAGGAAAAAGAGGCACAAGGGGTGAAAAAAGATGCACAAGGGATGAAAAGGGGAAAAAAGAAGCACAAGGGATGAAAAGAGGGGAAAAAAGGCACAAGGGGTGAAAAGAGGTGAAAAGAGGGGAAAAAAGAGGCACAAGGGGTGAAAAGAGAGGAAAAAGGCACAAGAGGTGAAAAGGGAAAAATGGAGGCACAAGGGGTGAAAAAAGAGGCACAAGGGGTGAAAAGAGGGGAAAAAAGAGGCACAAGGGGTGAAAAGGGGGGAAAAAAGGCACAAGAGGTGAAAAGGGAAAAATGGAGGCACAAGGGGTGAAAAGAGGGGAAAAGGCACAAGGGGTGAAAAGAGAGGAAAAAAGAGGCACAAGGGGTGAAAAAAGAGGCACAAGGTGTGAAAATGTGGGCGAAAAAGAGGCATGAGGAGTGAAAAGAGGTGAAAAAAGAGGCACAAGGGGTGAAAAGAGGGGAAAAAGAGGCGCAAGAGGGGTAGAAAGAAGTACAAGGGGTGTAAAAAGGTAAGGGGGGGAGAAAGAAGTACAAGGGGTGTAAAAAGGTAAGGGGGGGAGAAAGAAGTACAAGGGGTGTAAACAAAAAACATTACAGTTCTATGTGGTTTTAGGGGCAGGAGAGGGGTTAATATAATTAAGGATGTGGTGTGTTTTGGTGGGCGTGGTTTTGGTGTGCGGGGAGGGGCAGCATTTCATCCTTGGACCCAGGCAGCACAACATCTTGGGCCGGCCCTGACCGTCCCACACTGAGTCCCACAAGGGCATACAATGCATTGCAACCCAATGCATTGCACATTCCACTGGCTCTAAAAGGGTTAGTACATTATAAAAACATATAGGACCATATTGAACAAAGAACCACAAGTCTGGAGTGAACAAACTGCAAGGGCTAATAAGCATCCGCATTGATTTAAGAGGGTCTTTTAACCCCTTGAATGCTTTTCTGCTACTTTGCATTTACACTTTACAATAACAAACATATATATATATATATATATATATATATAAATATATATATACAATCAAATAAACAAACTGTTGGTGCATATCCAAATTTTAATCATTATTAATCCTTTAGTCTGCGGCATTTTGCCTGCATATCACTACTACATTAAAGATGAGGATATTTTTAGATTTAGGAATATATATATACCAGTGTAAAAGCCCGTGTACATGGGCCAAGGTTCGGGTAATGTTAAGCAGCTGCTACCTTACTGCTCCACACGATGCAGTCTTGCGCAGTAGAGACTGCCCGAACGAGCGCAGTTTCTACTGCGCATGACAGCTTCTGACAAACATTGCTAGCGTTTTATTATATAGGATACATATGTCTTGCTATTTACATGTAATGATTGGGGTTGTGTCAAATACCCCAGTTTTCTTGCTTTTGGGGTTAGTATTGCAAGGTGTGTGTTCTAGTATGTAAAGTTATCATATTATTATTACAGTTTATTTCTAAAGTGTCAAGATGGCCATTCCTTTATTATGTTATAGTTTATATTTCACTTATTTGAGGTGAACAGGCTGTCAACAATAGCCTACTCCCCCATTCATAATATTAAAATATTTTAGACTTTTTTTTGGATGTGCGGTTGTGACGTTCTGATTTCTATAAACAACATCACTTAAAGATATAGTGATACTTAAATTTAAATAGTCCATCTTGTAGCCCTTAAAAAAGCTAATTAAATGACCCCAGAGATATCCGCTTTCAAAGTTCCCCCAACCCTGATGTCAGCGCTCTAGCTGACTGCAGGGGAATCCGGTTCTGGGACCATCCGGCGGCTCTGCAGCAGAGCCGAGATTATGTTATTGCAAAAGAAATCTTTCACTGAAAAGGTCTTCTACGTGTGCTTGCAATCCAAGCACACGTAGAAGACCATTCCAGTGGAGGATTTCTTTTTCCATAATGCGATCTCGGCTCTGCTGAAGAGCCTCCGCCGGTCCTGCGACCAGATTCCCCTGCAGTCAGCTAGAGCTCTGACGTCGGGGGGGGTTGGGGGGACTTTGAAAGCGGATATCTCTCAAACCATAAAGGTTTGAGAGATGCAGCTGGGGTCATTTAATTTGTTTTTTTAAGGGCTACAATATGGACTATAGTTAAATTTAAGTATTACTGTCTATTTAAGGCTGAAAGAGAAAAAAAAAGTGGTTACAATCCCCATTTAAACCAATGGAAATTTTTAGATCTCCCGTACAGTGTAAATGGTTTGCCCCAGAACTCAGCTTTTCTTTTGAACATGACCCATATGTTTTTAGGTACATTTACTACTACCAATCATTAGGTCAGGTAACCAGCCCTGGTCCTCACCAACAGTGGATGGTTTCAGGATGTCCCTGAATCAAGACAGGTGGACTAATTAAGACTGAGCCACTAATTAGTCTGCCTGTGCTCTAGTTGGGACATACTGAAAAGATCCACTATTGGTACCTGTTGAGGACTAGGCTTGACTACCTCTGTATTACGTAGAGTAAAGATGTATAAACCACCCCCTTAAATGCTACTTTATCAGGATACAACTAATTTAGCACTCATATTTCATAATATTCCAGTGACCCCTGAAACCATGCCATCATGCAGTCATTCTGCAACAGAAAAACAATGCTGCGACACAATATAGTTAAATGAAAAAAGCATGAGGTTAACTGTAGCTAATAGTAAAATTCAACTCATTCCTGTCAACTTTACCAGATTTCAAGGGACAGTCCCTGGTTTGGTTCCCTGGATCCAGCTATCATTGTTTTTGTCTCTTGTTTTAAAACTGAATTTCAACTCTATATGTGCTTGTCATTAAAGGTTTTCTGCTGGCATCCCTCTAAACAATATAATGCTCTGTGGCATATATTACACCAATCAGGGGATTGTAAGGCGGTATTTCCAGAAGTGTATCTCAGATATACAGGCCGAGCATCATTCTAGCATAACACTGAGAGTTTTTAAAGTGCAATTATTATGGTTTACTGTCTGCACCTATGGAAACAGACTTAGGAACCGTTTCAGGCTGCACGGTGCAACACTGAACTTTCTACTCTCAGCTGTTTGGGGGTCAGAAAAACTGACATTCTTGGCTGGGATGCAACCCAGAAATATGTGGCTTTCATACACCATCTGTGTCAGGCTTCAAAACCCAATACAGAGGATCTACTGGGACTGTGTTGCAAAGGACAGTAGGCTGTAGTACAAGAGGTAAATTTTGCAGTTTAGTCTTTTATAATGGAATTAACAAGGGAGCCCAGGGGGACCGATTCTGCTTCCCTGTTGGTCAGCTTTATCGTCAGGTCTGCAGCTAGCTGAGCAGATCTGCTACTGGGGCACTGTTCTGGTGATAGTTTCCATTTAAGTTATAGGTTCATAGTTTAAACTGACTGTGGAATTATTGTTTAGGAGTAAAACAGAATATTTTTTGAGAAGTGAAACAAAGCGGAAAGTACTATGGACCACTAATGATGCCCTATCATGTGGCCACCCAGAGTAAGTGTCCATGGATTAGTTTATGAAATTGTGGCATGTATGTTAGTTTGCTTTTATTTTAAAAAGAATGCTGTAAAATTCAGACTTATGGGGGGAAATTTCCAATCTTAGTAGAACCTAAAGTAAAAGCAAATATTGTTCTGGGGGAAGTAATTTTCCTTTGCACTACTCGTTTCCTGTTGTGTTTTATATAGTAGAATACAGCCTTCTGACCTTGAAGTGAGATATGCAAAGGAAAGGATCCTGCTTCTCCCGGCTTGCTGAAATCAAACACATACACGTTAACTTATCCTAAATTCTATCAAGATGTGAATACTTTTATATGTACATCTGTGAATTTTACAACAGGATGAGCTGAATTCAATTACAGTTGATACATTTTCACTGGACTGTAGCAAGCAAATTCCTTTCAGCAGAAGTGTGGGTATAAAACCACTTGTAAATGTATCGCCTGCAATAGAATGCAGCCCGATCTGTCATATAAACTCACCTTGAATGATAGCATTAGTGTACTGAGGGCCATATGCACAAAACCAAAATGTACGTCAATTCTAGATTAAATCAACCTCATCAGCAAATAAAATGTCCTATTGAATTAAATCAAGGTTTTAATCCCTTGAATGCAAAAGAGGTCACCAACACTTATCAAGGGTTTAATTGCTTTATTTAAATCAATGGGGCTTGGGGAACTGTTATTGGTCCCCTGTGGTGCAGTTGGTTCACTCTAGAATTGCTCCAGTTCTCTGTGCATCATTCTTACATTTGGTGGGTTAACCAGGACAGTTTTGAATGGAGGCCCCCAGAAATAGGACACATTTAGGATCACCTTAAGTTTAATGGTAGTTTTCAATTTCCCCTTTCTTTTTGTAGCAAAAGCAGCTACATCAGAGTGTTTTACCCAAAAACTAATGGTATTCCTTCCTGACCATTACTAGAGGATTAAACTGGTTCCTATCTGAGAAACTGGACTATGGGTAACCCAAATGTACCCACTCTATGAGTATGCCCATGCATTAAAATCCCCCTAGGTTTAAGAGCTCCGTTTAAGTGAGACATTTAATTTGTTGCCTGTGATGCAGTTGTATTGCCAAAGAATTATTGTTCCAACTTTGCCTTTGTGTCTATGTCTCCGAATGCGTAAGAGCTTGCTGTATGTCAGCTTGAGAAAGGGTTAAGGAGAATATTGCCCTCTAGTTCTAATAAGAATAGACTTGGCTTTCACACATACACACACCACAGTAGAAAGGAATGAGAGGGGGAGGCTAGAACAAGCTCTGTCGACTGCTGGTCCTTCAGCTGCTGTGCAAAAGTGTATCACACATCATCTGCTTCTCCTGTCTGGCTCGAGGTTTCATCAGAGTACAGCAGGAAATGCCCCTGGCCTTGAAAGTGCCTCCCCCCGCCTTCCCCTTACTCTCTCCCTTTCTTACAGGGAATGAAAGGCAAAAGGTCTGCAGCTGACAAATATTATCCATTCCTTTCATTGATCGGAGCGTGTGCAGATGTGATAGCTTGATGTAAGCTGCGAAGCGGCAGAAGCATCCTTGCTCTCGTCTCAGACAGACCCTGCTGTTCTCTATAGACCTGCAGCTGGTTCCCCTCCCACCCCTGTCCTGTAAAAATAGATTTCTAGGCAAGGCCAAGTCGGCCGCAGCTGCAGCTATTCCCTGCCAGGCTATGCCAATAATCAGAGGTGGTTTTGGGCATCAACAAAATTAAGTAAAGTCACTGCTTGGGGCACCATTCCACATGGGTTATTTGTTATGCTTTTTGCCCAGCTCTCCTGTTTAATGCGTCTTGCATGCTTGATACATTGTAACTAGCCATTGGTAGGTCCCACTGCAAATATTTTTTGGGTGTAGTAACACAATAATATTCTTCCAGGGATGCAACTAAAACCTTTTGAGCTATGTGACCATTGAGCCCCCTGATGCTATTCCCAATCACAGCTGGACCCCCATCATCTACTTGAGTTATGCCTTTGCTAAATAGATGCAGTTATGGGGAAAATCAAATGAATCATGGGGGGAAGGGTGTTGTATAAAGTGCCCAAATTCCAACTGAGTTAATTATTGGCCTCTTGAATGCTAGAGGGGTCTTCAACGCATTGCAAAGCAACTCCCTGGAGACATCTCTAGCAGTGATTAGTTCTAACTTAAATTGTTCCAGTGCTCACTACTTTTTAACCACCCCTTTCCCATACCTCTCTACATGCTCATCCCTTACCTCTCCCACTCCAAATGGTCGCAAAAAAAAAAGAAAAAAAAGCCTACTTGCAAGTTAAACACTTTGCAACCTAAGTTGAGGGCAGTTAAAAGAGAAGTAATCTGTTGTAATGAAAAAATATATATTGTAGGGCTTTTCCTGCTGAGTAAAATAAGGGTACTCCTACTGCTGAGAGATGCATATTTCAGAGTAATTACAGTTTAAACTCATATTTTTTACATTAACCAGTTCCCTCTAGTGGTCAAATTCCAATTAGTTAGTCTGTTACATTCTACTTGAGAGGCAAGTCACTGACACACTGTTCTCCATAGAAAGTTATAGCTACTGCTCTTTTAAGTGGAATGGGTCATTGGAAAGTGGCAGTATCACCTGTGTGATCAGGGTTAATTTATGATAAAACTGGCCAATTTAATTTTCTAGTCACATAAAACAAAGGGAGGCAGTCTTCTAACCCTTTGAGTGAAAGAGAGATAGTCATCCTCTTTAACACTTGAACATTTAACCCAGAAGGGTGCATCCCAGTATGCTTTATTGCATGCTAGAAGTCTTCAATGCATTGCTTTGCAACACATCAGAGATTTCTCCAGCTCCCAAGGGGTTAATACATGGGAGCTATCTATGGCCGATCACAATTACACTCCTTTCCATTACCACTGCACACCTGCTATCTACTGTGTTTCTCATCCTCCTCCAGAACAATTGCAGTAATTTTGCCTAAAACACATAATCCATTACAGAGCATGCTTTTGTGTGCTAATGCAGACATGCCTTGGATGGATGAGCAAACTGCTCTGCTACAGAGCCCCTGATTGTACTCGCACTACTGAGTTAGCTCTTACATAGAAGTTAATCAGATGTCTCCCAGTTCCAGGAGTCAGGCACTGACAATCTGAATCACAGCATCTATCACTAACACAGCTCCTGACCAGTGGCAGGGCAGCTTCTTGTGTGTGGAATGTTTTCTTTGGATTCTACATTTCTGTATCTTGCACTCTGTCATAACTTTTCTGCTAAACAGAGACTAACAAATTAAAGGGGCAATGCCTCCTAGATGCTGAAATTAAATACTTTTCCTAATAAATGCAGCACTGAGGAGCTTGTTGCTAATACTTCAAAGTCACCACACAATCTTTGAAAATGAGCAAGTTTTTGATATTACTCTAATTTTTTAATTTCTCCTGGACCTCTAAATTCTTCTGATTTTCTCTTCCTTCTCAACTCCCATGGGTGATCAAAAGCCAATCCACTGAAAGAAATTTGAAGGAATAACATGATAAACCGATATCACAGAGTAGTAGAAACTGAGATCAAAGACTTGTCAAACATGCTTGAATAGTAACACATCTGATTTATCCCCCCCACTAACACGAGACTATACTTATGTCACTTTCACACACACACACATCTCATGATGTATTGCAGATATGCAAGTAGAAGGTGCTCACATCACTAGAAAAAAGAGAAGTGAAAAGAAACCCGAGCATACACTATAGATATGGTAGCTAATGTGGGCAAATCCCTATCTTCCATGTCAGTCAGTTTTTGTAACACAATGTATGTTCATATCTCCCCTTTTTGTACAGGATATCAAATTTGTAGCCACTCATAAATAAAATAGAATAAGGGTATGTTCACAATGGAAAATCAGCTCAGGTCTGATGATCCCCATGCATAAAACAACAAATGACCCCAATCAAGCTGTTCACATGAACATCTACCACTTTGCATCCATGCAATCCATTGCAGCTTGCTTGTGTTGAAAATAGAACACAGTGAAGTTGCATCAGGCTTGATCAACACAGTGGCTTATGGTTCAGAGATGCAGATCACTCAGACAAGCATTGTGGGTGGTTTCAGTGCTTATCTCAACCTCAAATAACTAGTAAACCTATGAGGGCTGAGGCTGACACAGGCCTGTCATCAGTCTCTACCCCATAATGCCTCACTGCAACAGGATTGCAGGGGGAACTCAGGACACTGCAAATAAGTAACACAAGTGGCATCAAGTGAGCTGTCTTAGAGATCAGTCACCCTGGTGAACAAACCATAATGTCATACAAGGGTAAGGAAAGCCACTGCAATGTGTTATTGACCTCTCTGGAGAGCAGTGGGGTAGTACTATGCTGTGTTTTGGTTCTAGCAGAAATATTTTCCTACATTTCTAAATACTTATGTATATATATTTCTCCTGGGAAAGGCCTTTACTTTTTTCTCAGTGCTGTAATATTTGGCATTTTTGTCATTCTGATTGTGTGAAATATAGTACATTGCTTAGAGCAGAGATGGGAAACATGAGGCCCTGAAAATGGAATGTTTGTCCAAAAAAAGGTGTGATTACTTACTGTAGGGTTGCCACCCAGACGGTATTTTACAGGCAGGCCGGTAAAAAATTGGCTTCTTTCCAATGTTAAGTCTATGGAGGGAATGCCTTGGCCGGTATTTTTTTGAAGAAAAGGTGGCAACCCTAACTTACTGAGATATGCATTTGGCATCTACACTGCTGGACTAACACGGCTATCCTAAATTAAACATCCAGTGTATGGATTATATATAAAAAAACTGCACAGAGGGCAAGTTTTATTACAAGACTTCACCTCTTCTTATTTTTAGGAATAATTTTTTTTAAAGGGACAGTAAAGCATTACAGCTTGTACTTTTTTATAATTATATACAGTACGTGCAACTCAATAACACAAAATTAATAAGAAAAATACCTAAACATAAAAAAGAAGTTAACAGACAGAATAATCCCTTTATATTATGTGCATGTGTGTGTTAAATGTCGAACGCTCTCCTAAGAATAAGAAACATCTCTTGTTTTCAGGGGATTAAAAGGCCCATCAATGGGAATGTTTTATATAGCAGTAATTCTCAGTGTTAGATCGCGGGGAACTATAACAGTGCATGTTTTCAAGCTATCCCTGCTTGACCACAGGCTGTTAATCAATAGCTCAGTGATTGTGATTAATCCACCTGTGTTCAAGTAGGATGGTCATGAAACCTGGCCTTGTGGTGTTCTCTTAGGACTGGTGCTGAGAATCACTGATCTCTGCATTATATCAGTAGTTTCCTGTATATAGTGAGCCATATTGAACCCTCTAGGTCACATCTCGCTGAAAACAATGGACTTAAGTAAACCTCAATAGATTGTAAGGCACAATACTCTTCAGAATGAAAACTGCCCAATTAGCAGCAGACCACAGCAGTAATCAAATGGAAATAAAGACAGTAAATAGAAATAATTGACTGCTATATAAAGGATACTGATTTGATAAACAAATTTAGAGCTACTTATACTTGGGTCTCCAAATTAAGATCTATTTATACTAGGGTCACCTAAAAAATTAATTGTTTTGTACACCTTTAAATATCATGTAGCTTCTGTAACATTATTAGTTTTATTTGAGATCCCTAAAATATAACCCTAGACTTGCTTTTTTAATGTATATTTATATTTAGACACCATTTAGACACCATTTAGACACCATTTTGTTTGTGTTATTTGTAATAAGGGATGAGAGCTAAGAAAGTAATTTTCTGAGCTCTTGCTGCCATCCCAGAATTCCATGGCATGCCATGTGTCACTAAGGGGTTGAAGACTAGATAAAGAAAAAATAGTGATGTTTTATATCTGCTAGTGTGACGTACAGGGCATTTAAGTGTATATATACCATGTTAATATTTAGGCATTAGTGTTCCTTTAACAAGGAAATGACAGCATATATTTTTTTCTTTCAAATCTACATTTACTTTAACTTATGAAAGAATAAACAAACAATTGATAATTTAGAAAGCAGACCATTTCTTTTTCTTTTGGTACATAAATATTATATGATGCTTTCAAAGGAAAAGCATTGACCTGGTATTTATCAGTGTTTCCAGTTTATCTCAATCACACATTGTTCCAGGTCCTTGAATTTTCTAGCATCTACTAGTCACTGCTGCAAGTCAGATATATACATATCCCAGCCCCACTTTTTTTCCCTCAAATTCAACTTTATATAATAATTTGTCACCAACAGCGTCAACTGGAATTGCAAGGAAAAAGAAGGGAGATGGACAATTCACTGAGAACTGAAGGAGGAGGGGACATGTGACACTCCAGCTGTTGTTGAACATCAGGACCTATCATCCTTGGCTGGTTGGCTAAGGATAAAGGGTGTTGGAGTCCAACAACAGCTAGTAAGACACAGTTAGTCCACTTGTTATTTGAAGGAACTGTACTAAGCTTAGCCCTTTGACTGCCAGGGAGTTTGAAATGCATTGGATACCTCCCTGGCATACAAAGGGTTTAAATCCTTTGCCCGCATCTCTGTTTATGTTCAAAAGCTTTTAGTGCATACCAGTGCACACAAGAGTTAGAGAGCTGATCTAGTGTAAACTTGGAGTTCAGACTGTGAGGTGGTGGTAAAGGAGGAACAAAGATGATGATTGCTTACTAAGAATAATAGGTGGATTTGAGTGTATTCAGAGATAGATATGTATGGAAGAACACTATTGTGGAAGGGGGCTCTGTAGGTTCTAAATGTAATCCTTATAGATACAAGAAGCTGTTGTAGCATCTTACAGAGTCGTTCTACAGAGGAAGTACTACAAGTAAGGACCAAGGGGTCTGGGGGTGGGGAGATCCAGAGCCCCACGGCACTTTTTTTTTTCCACAGTTGTGTTCTGTGATGAATGGGCAGTGTGCAGCTGTGCCAGGATCACAGACTTCTGTAACGTGCCAGGACTGTAACTGGTCCTTAATGCCCAGAAAGTTGTGACAGTTCTGTCACATCATTGGGCGTTATGGGGTTAAAGGGATAGAAACACTTATTATATAGTGAAGTATATATTGTAGGGTATCCTCCTGTATACAACAAGGGTACTCCCACTGCTGAGAAGTGTTTTATTCAAAAGTCATTATAGCTCAAATTTGAATGTTTTAGGTGCAGTATCTCAATGGCCTGAAATTATATGGTGGCGCTCTTGCTATGCCATCCTATGTAGGTTTATGGTCAACTGAGCACAGCTGTCTATAGGATGGTGTAGCAACAGTGCCACTGTACAGTTTCAGTCCATTAAGATACTGAACCAAAAAAAAAAAATCAAATTTGAGTTGCAATAACTTAATAATAATACACCTCTCAGCGGTGGGGGTGCCCTTGTTTTACTCAGGAAGATAAACCACAAAATATGTATGTTTTATATATTAAGTGTTACTATGCTTTTAAGCATTGTGGAAGACTTCACAATGGACTGAAGTGTATGAATGTCACTGAAGTGGTGACAGTCTTAAAGGGGAACTACCACCCCGCAATAACTTAAGCTTGACTGATTGTTCATCTGGCGACTAGCTGCTTAGTAGCGCTAGTCGCCAGAACTATTACCCAGTTCTGCAGATATCGGCGCTACTAAGCAGCTAGTCGCCAGATGAACAATCACTCAAGCTTAAGTTATTGCAGGGTGGTAGTTCCCCTTTAAAGGAGGAAGACCAAACATGTGCATAACTACTATGATGCACCTTTTCCGTGTTGTGCCACAAATCTATATAAGAACAGAGACACACACATACACACTAGACTGTGTGGGAGTCCTAGGCTACAGTGTAATAACCTTGGGAGTAAACTAAGCACTGCTTGCAAAACAGGACTAAACATTCCAACATGCAGGAGTTAAACCTGATTTAAAAATGAGTACAAAATGCTCATGCTTTATTATCCTATATAATAATTCACTAAATGTGTGTTTGTCAGAATCTGTCATGCGCAGTAGAGATGGCTGTACTCACTGCAGTCATCCGCAGTACAGACTGCCCGCGACGTGGCTGATAACGGAGCGGGGCTCCGAATTTAGACCGTAGGCCTCTCTGAGAGGCCTATGGTCTTAATTCAGAGCGCCCCACTCCGTATCAGCCTCGGCGTAGGCAGTCTCTACTGTGTATGACTGCACTGCAGCCATTGCTGCCTGGCACTGTGGCCCGTGTACACAGGCTGTTCAACTAGTAAGGCATAAAAGCAAAAATAGGTATTGCACCTGCTACAAAGATAAAGTTGAAGGGCATGTTACTGCCACAGGAAAGTGGAAGAATTATGATTTATTCTGCATTTTGTCAGAACACACAGTAAAACAAGGCAGTGTGGAATTGTATTCTCCAAAATGTGTGTGTCATAATTTAGGTAACTAACAAATAAATAGGAGAGCGGTATCTGTCAACTGATGGTTGTAATTTCAGAATTATCTTTTTTAGCGCTCTATTTAATAGAAGCTGATTGACTGGGATGTGTGTATCCCCACATCCCAACCAATGGAAGGCTGAGAACCATTTTGAACAGAGACTGGTCATATAAAAGCCAGTCTCTGTTCACGTTTTCCTCAGAATGGTTCAGGCAATGGCCCAAGAGGTTTCTAAGGGGGAGGGATTTTTGCTGTACTCTCCTGCAGCTGCCACCAGGGGTGGCAGCAGCAGCAGCAGCAGTGTACACTTATGGCAAATCTTTGAGGGCATTTCATATTTATACATGGATATTCTTTTTATCTCTAATGGCATAAGATTTCGACAGATAAGAAAATATGAAAAAAGGAGATTAGAAGATAAGAAGAGAGAAGAACACGGAAGATAGGAGATTATGATGAAGACTTGAACTGGATGACAGGTATTGTTATACAGCTCTGGGGTATGAATGTTAGGATAGTGTTATGGCTAGTATTGTTTCACTTTATTGTTAGGGGTAGTGTAGGGTCAGTTTTTGGTAAGGTGACTGTTTTAGCTCATGCTCGGTGCTTGACACTGTGTCAAACACCGAACGTTAGCTGTTTTCCTTTGATGTTCCCATTTCTTGTGCTATTTAGCGCGAGTTTTGGGAACAAAAAACCCACAATGAAAGTTGGGCCAAAAGTCGGGTTCTGTATCCCAGTGTTCGTTGTGGTTCCTGTTGGTAGGGCATACCAATAGGAAGAACACATTTATGACAGATTTTAGAAATTAAGTTGCAATTCAGTAATTCAATGTGAAGAAATTCTGGTGCAAACCAACTACATCATAAGGAAGAAATCAAAATTCCCAACAATGTAACCCTCTGAGTGCCGAAGAGGTATCCAAAGCATTGCAATGCAATGCTATGGATACCTCTCTGGCACTCAGAGGGTTAAAATGTGCTGCTAACCCCTTGAATAATAGACAGGACTCCAACACATTGCGAAGCAATTCTTAGTGAACTCTCTAGCAATCAAGGGGTTAAAAACTCCATTTAAATCCTTACATAGCTGGCAGTTAAAGGGCAACTTTCACTTCTAAAAAAAACTTTTTGCCAGGTGCTTAGCTATTAAAATTTTATTAAGAATAGGTGTTTATTTCTCTTGTACTTACACGCTTTGTAAGATATGCACCCTTCATGCTGGGCACATTCGCACTATGGCACATTGTATCTTCGGCACAGTGGCACAGGACTTCCCAGTGCTGTAATTCTCCTCCCACCTCTCTAACAGCTGTCCCAAGGAGCACGTTCACGCTTCCTTCATAGTGGTGTGCCTCACATCTATCTTTACAGCAAGCTCCTTTTATCATTATACTGAGCTTGCAAGCACCCGGCAAAAAGTTATATAGAAGTGAAAGTTCCCCTTTAAGGACCACAAAGATTTTTGTTTTTTATTCACAAAATGATACAGATGGAGTTCGGCGCTGACTTCTCTCGGGGGATGCCCTAAAATCACATAAAATTGTACACAGTATCTAGAGATATACCGTAAAATCTCAGGTATAATATGCACAATTTTACCCCACTTCACCTTATGTGAAGTGGGGGATGCGTATTATACACAAAAGTTATTAAAAAAAAAAAAAATTGTGCTGACAGATACCCTCCCTCCCGCGGCCCAATTCGCTCTCACAATAATGCTTACTTGCTCCCGCTGACGTCCCCACTGAAGTCCGCTCTGACAATGAGGCTTACGGTACTTCCTTCCACTGAGGTACCCATCTTCCCTGCGGGCGCCAAGCTTGCATTTGCCGCCCGCTTCCTTCATGGGCTTTCAGGACCTTCCGCCTCCAGCCAATGGTAATGGAAGCAGAAGGTCCTGAAAGCCCATGAAGGAAGCGGGTGGCAAATGCAAGCTTGCCGCCCGCAGGGAAGATGGGTACCTCAGTGGAAGGAAGTACCGTAAGCCTCATTGTCAGAGCGGACTTCAGTGGGGACATCAGCGGGAACAAGTAAGCATTATTGTGAGAGCGAATTGGGCCGCGGGAGGGAGGGAAGGGATCTGCCAGCAGTAAAAATATATTTAGTAAGGAGGAAAACAAGGGTGCGTATTATACATAGGCACTCTTGTTTTCCCCTAAAATCTTAGGTATAATATACACCTGCGTATTATACACATGTGCGTATTATACCTGAGATTTTACGGTACCCACTTGTAAATATAAACTTTTATCTCCAAATTGGTAGACAACATCTTATCACAATACAAATTTAAAAATATACTAAATGAAAAGCAATATATATTTAAAATCTTTATTGACACAATTTGTCCACATATACATTATGCATACCGTACTTGAGAAAGCACTCCTTTGTGTGAAACGCGATGTGGATGCAAGTGTTCCTGGCCGGGAATTCTAGTGGTTACACTGGTGGCGACAAATTATCTATGCAGTGGTGTAACTACCACGGTCGAAGTGGTCGCAACCACGACCGGGCCCGTCACTGCAGGGGGCCCGGCTGCCCAGTCAACCCCAGCAATGCAGCCTGACTGAACCTAATAATAAATATGCTTGGCTACCTGTTTTTAAAACGATCCATTGATTATTCTGCTTGCTATGCAATCATGCTCAGTAGAGACTGTCCGAAAGCGCGCAGTCTGTACTGCACATGACGGCTTCTGTCAAACATCCTATAGAACAATTTGGTTCATTTTCCATGTCCAGTTTGAAACGTGAGGTAAGAGTTAATGCAGTTAATTTATTGGGATTATTTCTCAAATATTGCGTACAAGTTTTTGGAGATCTGTGAATTCCACCCTGGGGAATATACATTATACAGCGGCATAGATCAATCTGTGTTTTCTTTGAATTTATATACCATTGTTTATTGCTCCCCATTGGGATGATGTAGTATTCTCACCTAGATTACAGTGAGGAAAACAAGATGGAATAATGTTTACTAAGACACTTTACATAACGAGGGGTTTCATATACCTATTAGAGGGGATTCAGACTAATTTATTCCCTGACTGGTAACCTGTTCTATTGGTTATCCATTTTGTGGAATAACAGCACATTATCACCTGTATACAATTACTTTAAACCTCATTTTTAATTTAACTGTACACTTAATTAATTTTTAGTAAACCATATATGTTAAAATACTTCTATCCTATAAAACGTAATTACCAGATTACTAAAGTAGCTGTGAGTCACATAAGTCCTCTCTAGCATTTAAGGAGTTGAAATCCCCTTTTAAATGAATGGGATTTTTTTCTACCCTGTACTGCAAATGGTTTGCTTCAGAACTGCTCTACATCTCATTTGAACATAGACCTGGCACCTCCATTCTGATAAACTTGGGAGTGTTTAGTTCAGTTAGGGTTCCATTGGATTTATAGTGAGTTTTGGGAATTCCAGGTATTTTCGTTGTGTGCATACATGATATCTTTGGAGCTCCCTTTTTTTGAAAATCCTGTGTGTGTTCCTGTACATGCATATAATATAAAGAAGTATCTGTTAACCCATTGAGTGCCAGAGAGGTATAAATGTGATTGTTTATTTTGGGATCATACCCTTTCCTTATGCCATGTGTATACTGGATATCTTTTGAATTCCCTTTATGAAAAACATGGGTGTGTTCATATATATATATTTATAAATATATATATATATATATATATATATATATATATAGTGTTAACCCTTTGAGCACTAGACATGTATAAATTACTGTATATTAACACATGAATTGTGTCAGACCCACATAACGCTTTGATGATAGAGCTTGTTCAGCACTGACTGCTGCCAGTTGCAATCTGTTACCAAGATAAAACTTGTGCAAGCGGTGAAGATACAGCGTGTGTAGGATGCAGATATTGCCTAAGCGCTTCCCTCTCTCCTCTACAATAGTGAGTCCTCCACGCTGCTCTCCTCTCCCTCCAGCCCTAGATTGTCTGAATCTCCTGCGCACTGCACGGATTCACAGCTTGTTTAACCCCTCCCAGTGCTGGATTGTTGAGCAGCGTATATGTGTTCATTGCTCTTTTCTGCATATTAGCAGCATTAGACTACAAACACAGGGCAGCGTGGGTAGTCCAGAGTTATTCAACATGTTGCTTCTCTACTGTTGTTAGTCTACAACTCCCACAATCTTCAGATGAGCTGTAGTCCAGCAACAGCTGAAGAGCCACCAGTTCACCATTCCGGAAATAAATAGCAGTGACTAGGAGAATGTGTTATCTGTATGCAGGAAATGGGGAGTAGTTTAATGAGGACAATATTGCGGCACGCGGAATAGGTAGGGGTGTGTGTAATGTGTTTTCTATGCACACTCATATTTATTTATACAATGCAGATTAAATTGATATATTTATTTTTTTAAAAAAGCATGTTTTTAGAACCAGAAGGATGTACATTGCTTCACATTCTTCTGGCCTGGTCCACAAGGCTTAATTTAAAATAAAATGCAAATATTTATACCGCTGCATACATATGTAAACATACATATATATATATATATATATATATATATATATATATATATATATATATATATACTTTTTTTTTACTACAATGTTGTGCATGTAACATTTTTGAGTGACGGAGAGGAATCCAATGCACTGATAACTCTATGGCATTCAAAAGGTTAACGCTAACATGTCTGAGTTTGGTATATGGAGCTGTTGTCATAACCTACAGTTTTCATTCACATAATAGACGCTGTCACTAATTGCATATATTAGATATAGGGTTCACAGAATATCTAATTGCTGTGATGGTGAGGCTGCCACCACTTGAAGACCATGCTGACTCCCTGGCCACAGCCATGTGAACGCTTATCTGCTAGGATCTATCTATCACCAGCCAGTCCAACCTGCCAGTGATAATGTGCATCAGCAGCAAATCACCCCTCCAGGCGTCCTTCCATCATCAGTGCCACACTCCACTTAACCCCTGAACTACCACACGGTCTGCAGTCCCCCTCCATGCAGAATCAGGGAAGAAGGGCTCAGGCATTGCACGGATTAACAGCGGGCGAGCACAAGGTATAATACACAACTATAAAGCAGTCTAAGAGGATGAGGCAGGTGGTGGTGATGTGAATTCACACTATTACTGCGAGTGAACCAGTTAATACATACATTAATACAGATCCCAACATTTCGACTGGCCAAAGATGGACACTTTAGTTTTACATGGTGTGGCTGGTGGGCGGAGCAATACAAAGAATTTTAGATTATTTCATGACCTATTAACGCCTCCATGTAACTGAATAAATGATTTAGAACAAGGCCAAAGTATTTTATTTACAAAGACTAATTTATTAACACATATAATGATGTTTAAAGGGACAGTAATATTTCACAAAAACAGCTGCTCCAATTAATCTTCATAGTATTTGAGCCATAGAGAGTGTTATTTCAGTACTGTCAGAGTTGTAGTTCAAGAGTAATTAAATGATAAAGTATCCCCCTCCCACCCCTTTTACCTAGTGTAACACTGCTCACCTCAGAAGTGGAATCTGGTTGATTGACCAGACAGATAATAGCAAGGGACAATCTTCTTACTGTGAGAACAATGAAAACCCTGCCCCCATTGACAGGTTTTTCAACTTTTTCATTATCTTAACTGAAGATTTCCCTCTTTGCAATCTACCTGGGCCTCTCCCTGCTGCTCTGAGCTGAGCAGTGTTATATCAGTAAAAGGGGCTGGAGGGGGATACTTTATCATTCAATTACTCTTGAACTACAACTCTGACAGAATTGAAATAACAGTCTCCAAGGCCCAAATACTATGATGATTAATTAGCGCTGCTTTTATTGTGAAACATTACTATCTCTTCAAAGGGATACTATTGTGATATTTTTGTAAAACAGAATCTTGCTTGAAAACCAGGCACACTTTGTAGACCGTCTCAGTGAAGTAACTCTTCTTATGTCTCTCGATCTCATCTCTGCTGAAGAGCCTCCGACAGTCCCGGGACCGGATTCCCCTGCTGTCAGCTAGACACTGATGTCAGGGAAAGGGGAGGGAGTAGGGACTTTCATTGAGATTATCTCTCAAACCATAAAGGTTTGAGAGATAGGACTTGGGTCATTTAGTTTAGTTTTTTAATAGCTTCAAGATTCCATTTTATAAAAATGTCACAATACTATCACATTAATGTGAGTTTTATGTGATACACTAATATACACACCACACGGTCTGATCTCCTAAAAAGTGTTATACCAGTGTAGGAAAGTGGGACAGATGGATTTGGGTCTCAAAGAGGGACTGTACCTCCTAAAGAAGGACAATTGGGAGATATGCATAAATAATGAACATCTAAGGGTTAGAAGAACTGAATTGTGAGAGATGGAGACAGTAAGAGAGTAGATATCAGGCAATATGCAAAAAGTTAATGAATAGTACAAGCACAGTTCTTATTCACTTGAAGAAACCAAGCTCTTGGAATGAAGTCTTCAATGCATTGCAAAGCAATGTGCTGAGATCTCACTAGTATTCAAGAGGTGAAGCCTCCTCTTATATCAATGAGATTGTTTTAATTGTTCCTCATGATGCAGTTGGTTTGCTCCAGAACTGCTGATCTTTACGTATTAAGAGGAAGGAGAGCAGTTCTAGGACAAACCAACTGCACTGAGGGGGGCCAATAATATACTCAAAATCCCTAGGTATTTTAATGGGCTTTTAACCTCTTGAATGCTGGAGAGGGCTCAAAATGTGTTGGATACATCTAGCATTCAATGGTTTAACCCTTTGAGTGCCAGAGGGGTATGCAACGCATTGCTTTACAAAGTGTTGCGTACCCCTCAGGCACTCAAAGGGTTAAAATCCCTACTTATATCACGTTGACTTTTTGTCCCTTACTGTGCAGTTGGTTTGCCCCAGAGTTGCTTATCTTTACATCTTCATTGCACTTTTACCTTTTATATCGAGCCCTTTAGCCCATATTTATGAAAGCAAATTTGAGTTATTCTGGAGTTAACCAATTGCACCATAGGGGGCAAAGTCAAAATTCATAAGTTCCCATGCACTTGAATAGAGCCTTTTAACCCCTTAAATGCCAGAAAGGTCTCCAATGCATTATAGCAACACATTTGAGACATATCTATAATTCAAGGGGTTAAAAGCCCAATTTATTTAAACAGGAATTATACTTTTTCCCTTAAGGTGCAGTTGGTTTACCCTAGAAGGACTGCAGTTTTGCACTAGAAATATGGGCCATTATCTTTATGTGTTCAGCCCATAGTATATTGTAGAATGAAGACAATGGAGGTGATAAAGCGGAGATAACTTCTCCAGTGATTTCACTTCTACAGTTCCCATGTTATTCTATGGAGCCAATGCACTAAAATGTATCCAACTTTAGAGACTTTAGTGCATATGTTCTATAGAATAACATGGGAACTGGAGAAGTGATATCACTGGAGAAGTCATCTCCACTTTATCACCTTTTTATCACACCTTAGTGCATAACCCCCCAAAGAATGCTACTTAAGGCATTTGCCAAATTGTTATCCTGTGGTTGTTGCTCATGACAACGCACAGACCTGCTTTCTTTCAGGGTGGGACCGGATCCCCAGCCCCTGTCAGTGGATTGGCCAGGTCAAGAAAGGGGCTTTTTTAGCTTTTCAATGAAAGCCACTGCTGTTGGTATTCCTCATGCCTCTTCGAGCACAAGTGTTATAAGTGTGGTGGAGCGCACCCTGCATTATCTTGCTTCAAGAAGGGTAAGCAGAGCATCCCCAAGACAGGCGCCAAGGATGATGGAAAAGGTGACAACGCAAGTGAGAAGGTTGAGGACGGAGCTGTGGCTAAAGCAATATCCCAATCTTAGGGAAGAAGCGATTATTAGATATGGTTTTTGCAGTATTTTTGTATCCCATTTGTTCCATTTAAGGGTGTTTTTATGTCTGGTAATCTAAAATCTGTTTTGAGCAACAAGGCATTGGGGTGGGACAAGATGATGCTTGAGGTGGAGCCAGGCCGGATGGCCGGACCCTTTGATCTCACTCCTTCCAAGACTTTTGGGTATCTCCTTTGGGGCTACACCCCAAAACAGCCCTGGGCAAGTTTAGTCTTAGTCATCATCTCTCTTATCTGAAAGGTGAATTGGTCATTGATGGCACTGATAAGTAAGAGAGTTGAGTACAGTATGCCTCATTTGATTGGGAGTTGTCTTTTGTCAGGGCTGCGGGTCCTGGTTGTCTAATGGCTAAGTCTGATATTACATCAGCATTTCTTTGCTGCCCATTCACCCTGAATGCTTCCCATTGTTGGATTGTTTTCGCACTGTGTGTTTTCTTTGACAAGTGCCTACCCATTAACTACACCTTCTTTTGCTCTTAGTTTGAGACCTTTGTCTCTTTCCTGGACTGGGTCATGCAACATGAGTTGTGTGTACATTACGTGCTACACTATCTTGATCATTTCCTATTAATCGGCCCTCATGACAATAATAGCTGCACCATGCTCTTGGCAGTATTTTGCGTGGTTACTGCGTATTTCCTTCTTGGGAATCGAAATAGACTCCCTTAGCATGCTGTTCCGCTCGCCTTAGGAGAAGTTACAAGAGTTGACTTCTCTGGTGTCACGGGCGTGGGTGGCTAAGAAAGTGACCTTGCAGCAGCTGCAGTCCCTTATTGTGCATCCTGTCAGCACTTGCCACTAGGTGTGTAAAAGCCCCTCATCATTGTATTCAGTTTATTGCAGGGATGAGACCTGATTTGGAGGTGTGGCAGACATTTTGATCTGATTTCAATGACAGACTTGATGGCAACAGACTGAGGTCTCCAGCATTGAGCTGGAATTGTTTACTGATACAGCAGGTTCGACTGGTTACTGAGTTTACTTTTGGTGTCAGTGGTGTGCTGTCCAATGGCTTGATGATCGGTCTCAGCTCCTGTTGCTCCAGAATTTGGCTTTCCTCAAATTTTTCCCAATCGTTGTGTCTGTGGTGATTTGGGGTGATTTATTCTGGGATCGGCGGATTGTCTTCTGGTCCGACCACAAGAGTGTTGTCCAAGTAATCCACAGATCCACATCTTTCTTCCCTGCCAGTTTTGGCTGTTCTGCTCTGCGTCTGCTTGAAAATAGCATTTAGGGCTAGGCACCTCTCTGGTTGAATAACTCCATTGCAGACTCTTCATCCCATTTTCAGGTTGAGTGCATTTGGTCTCTGGCCCCAGAAGCAACAGAGGAGGGTTATCCATGACCATCTTGATTATGGAACCTCGATTCTCCGTTCTCCTAGAACTGTTATTGCATTCATTATCCACAGTCACCTAGTCATCATACATGGCAGATTGGCAGGAATGGGTGAGTTGTTTTGAAATAGTCCAGAGTGAGTCTGTGCTGACGGATAGAGTCTTCACTTTTGCAATACCAATCGGGTATCTGTAGATGCAGTGTTGGTTCAACCATAGTTGAGCATTACCTGGCCGCTTTATCCTTCCTTTTTCAGTTGCTGGGGTGGGAGGAACTTACCAAATTGTTTGTTGTATGCAAGATAGCTAAGGGTTGGAGAATGGGGCGGTGCTGTTCAAGGATTTGTGCTACCCGTTGTTATTGCTTCTGTCTCAGGTGTGCTCTATACTGCCGGAAGTGTGTTTGGATTCCTTTGAGGTCTCAGAGTTTTGCGCCCTCTTCATAGTTACCTTTTTTTGGGGCATTCGGTGGGGGAATTAGTTTCCCCCAGTGCCTCTCAGCAAGGTGGGCTTTCTTTGTGCTCTGTATCACTTTCTGATAACAAGCTTATGATTTTCCTGAGACAGTCAAAAATGGATCAATTGTGCAAGAGTTACCTGGAGCAGAGAGGGTTTGAGGACTGAGTTTTGTTCGTGCACACTAATGGTTTAACAGTTTCCTGTTTTCAGTTTCAAATGTTTTTTAGTCTTTTCTGGGTTTCAACCAGAAGAAGTTTGTGTCACACTCCTTTCGAATTGGTGCTGCTACCATAGCTGCATCCTCGGGTTTTTATGATCAGGAAATTAGGGCTATTGGTCATTGGTATTCACATAGATTCCAGGCCTATGTTCACCCTCATTTGTTATTTTACATTTTTTCAGGTCACCTTCCTGTCATGATCTGGATCCTGAATCACTAATTTGTTTTCTGGGTGGTTCAGCGGGCAGAAGATCGAATCTATGGCAGAGACTTGGGTTTTTCTTCTGAGTTGGTCAGGGTTCACTGGATGGCAATTGCAGAACTTAGTTGGGTCAACATTTGGAGGAAATGTCAAGAGACCCTTCCTGGGACATTAGGAGAGGGAGGACATGACTGCAGGCGCAAACCTATCTCCTTTTGTAAATATTTTGCCCCTGTCTGGGGCTTGTATGACAGGACATCGCTGAAGGTGGGTGACTAGATTGTTTATATATATACCCAGCGTGACTGCCTACACAGTTTTAATTCATCAGGGAAACAGCCACGTTGGAAATCTTGATTTTCAGATCTTCATTTATGGAAGGGAAACCTAAAATTAACTATATATATGTAACGGGCTGTACATATTTTTTCACTTATATTTAAGTGAACTGTGTGGGACCAAACACGCTCTGTTAAAAGGGACTGAAATTCACCTAGGCAGGAGAGAACTGACAGGGCTGCCTTGCTTTAGAATGTCGGCGAGTCCCGGATTGGCCAGTCCGAGTTAAAGGGACTCCATTGACTTTGCCTGGGAAAAGTAGCCACCTCTCGGATTGACCACAGATTTAAAGGGACTGAACTATATGCCCGGTGGAATTGTCATAGAATTGCAACCATCGGGTGTCTCCCAGCCTTGGTACTATAAGCCTCGAAATGTTGTCGAGCATTGAGTTAATGGAGGAACAAGTGACCTCCTGATTGTCCAAAGCCCTGGGTGACAAGTTTAAAGATCCCCCGTAGCGTTAACATGGGGGAAAGTAGTCAGCCCAGGGATTGGCCGGTCAGCTGCTCGCCCACAGGGTCCGATAGGCTGAGACGGCTATAATGAACAGGGCCAGGATTGGCCATCCAATTCTCGGCTCCAGATTGGCCAGGGGTTGAAGCGGAATATTCAAACAGACTAAAAAGATGCTTCAACCTCCTGGCCATTGTTTAAATTGTGTATTTGAGTCCCCAGTTCTTTGTCCTAGTGTCTGCCCCTCATCAGTTCTCTTTGTCTAAGTAATTTAATCATGTCTGCCCCTTTGTATTATGTTTACACCAGATGTCACTGTCCTTTGTATTCTTTGTCTGGTATTAAATCCTGATGTGGTTAACTTTGTATAAAACCAAGAGTTGTGCAATAAACTGTGTTACAGTTTGGAACTTCATCCTTGTCCTGTCCTTTTGTCGCTGAATGGTACCAAGGGTCTCCTTTTGACCCCCATTTAAGGAAGCAGCTCTGGAGAATGACTGGCAAGGCTACCTGCTTGTAGCCGACCTCAGGAGGGAGAGACCCGGAACAACGGCCTAGGTCCATCTGTGGACTTAGGTACCCGTAACACTGGTGGCATCGGTGGGATCCTCTCTCTCATCCCACCTGGGATCCAGCCGGTACGATGGCCGACGTCTACAGGCAGCGGTTGGTCACTGAACTTCAGATCATGGCAGAGAAATGTGGACGGGACACCAGGGGACTAAAGAAGTCAGAACTAGTGAATCTCTTTCAAGCCATGGATGAAGAGATCATGGAATGAGCCAGAGTTACAGATCTACCTCCAGAGGACACCTACAGCACCCGTTCCAACACCTCAATGTCCCCGGCGGCTCCACCATCATCCGTATCTGCCTTTGACATAATGAACCAACGGGTAGCCGCCCGATTGATGTTGGCCGGCCTGGACACTTCGCCGGACTTCAGGATACGGACAGTCCTTGCAATGGAGAAGGAGAAGCTGGAGGAGTTGTCCCAAGGCTGCCCTGGTCCCCTTAGCCACACCAGTGACTCCCGCTTGGACTCTTTGGAACACCACCGCATGCTCCCATATCAGCTTTTTAAAACCTTTTTGATGATGCTGTAGGGAACTTTGGTGGATTTTTGAGGGATTCTGAACGGCAGTGCCAGGTGGTTCAGGTGGATCGCCAAGATTGGGTCACTATCTTAGCCAGCAAGCTCGCGGGGAGAGCAGCGGACACCTACCGTGCCACCTCGGACGCCTGGATTACCGATTATACAGAGGTGAAAGGAAGGTTGCTTCAGTGGTATGCTGTAACCACTGATACTTACCGGAGATAATTCAGGGAAGGGTGCAGACAACCTAAAGAAACTCACACAGAGTGGGTATACAAGATGGAACGGGCCTGCCGAAACTGGCTGCAGGGATGTGAGGCCAGGACTTTGGAAGACAGTTGCCAACAGATACTCCTGGAGAAGTTCTTCCATCAGGTCACCACAGAAGTGCGGGACTGGGTCCATGATCAGGGGCCGTGCACTGTTACCGCGGTCGCTGAATTAGCCCATGAATTTGAAGAGTCATGGCGGCGAGGCCCTCGAGCAACCACTCTTTTTGGGACCCCCAGGCCAAGTAGCACATGCTCGGCTGGAACCACTGCTCCTGCCTCCCGGACTGTAATCCCGGCGTCACAACGGGAGCCAAGTCACCTCCAGCCCCAATCCAACCCAGTGCTACCAGTGCCATCAGTACGGCCACATGCGGTCCCAATGCCCACAGAATCAGGCTGCACCAGGACCTCAGGCCAGTCCCTCCTGGTGGGGTCCACCTACATCTCAAGCATGAGGGGCTCCAAGACCGATCCACTGTGTCAGTGAAACAGTGGAAGAGGAATACGTCTGGCCTTCTCCCTGGGAGACTGTGCGAGCTCCTACTTACACTTCACCTTGGGGCTACTACCATGAGGTGCCCCTAGCCCAAGAGGGGCCATCCAACAATAGGAGACACGATATTCAAACCATTCGAGAAACGGCTATCACACAGCAGGATTACGGAATACTGGGGCCACCCTCACTCTGGCGCAACCCCAGTG
This sequence comes from Rhinophrynus dorsalis, assembly GCA_037306005.1. Taxonomy (NCBI): domain Eukaryota; kingdom Metazoa; phylum Chordata; class Amphibia; order Anura; family Rhinophrynidae; genus Rhinophrynus; species Rhinophrynus dorsalis. The sequence goes on from CM074719.1 coordinate 160,488,634, forward strand.
CTTGCAACCCCATCACCGCATGGACCAAGCCATGGAAGTCCGAGTTGCCTGTGGAAAAATGTACCAGTTACCTATGGCTCAAGTTCACTTGGACTGGGCTACAAAACTGTTGGAGTAATGCCAAGATTACCTTGAGGACGTACTGCTGGGCAACGACTTAGGATGTCTGGAGAGCCATTTTGCACCGGCACCATCTCAGGAGAACTGCCAGGCTGTCATCCGTGCCCAAGCCCGACAAGCAGTGGTAAAGCCCCGGATTGTTAACCCTAGCCCAAAATCTGATGACAGTGGTTTCCCCCAGATGAATTCTGAGTGGCCCTACAGTCAGATCCCACACTATGTGGGTATAGGGAGAGGGCGGACACTGGATAGCCAGACCTAGTGGGGAGACCTTTATCTGGGAGAATGGGTTGTTATACAGAAGGACCATGTCCATAGGACAGGGATGCACGGAGATCCCCAAAACCCAATTATTAGTCCCCGCAGGCCATCAAGCCGCCCTGGCCCATGAGGTACCGGTATAGTTGGCCCTGGCCCATGAGGTGCCGCTGGCTGGACACCTCGGGGTTAGGCGCATGGAGCAATGACTCACCTAAGCATTTTTCTGGCCTCAGTTGTCTAAAAGCGCCCGCACGTTCTGCTGAACTTGTGAAATATGCCGTAAGGCCGTTACTTGTATAAGGATTTAAGTGAACTGTGTGGGACCAGACACCCTCTGTTAAAAGGGACTGAAATTCACCTAGGCAGTAGAGGACTGACAGGGCTGCCTTGCTTTAGAACATTGGCTAGTCCCAGATTGGCCAATCCGAGTTAAAGGGACTCCATTGACTTTGCCTGGGAAAAGTAGGCACCTCTCGGATTGGCCACAGGTTTAAAGGGATTGAAATGTATGCCCAGTGGAATTGTCGTTGAATTGCTATACATTCGACAACCAGCAGGTGTCTCCCAGCCTCGATACTATAAGCCTAGACATGTTGTTGAGCATTGTGTTAATGGAGGAACAGGCGACCTCCTGATCAGCCAAAGCCCTGGGTGACAAGTTTTTAAAGGTCCCCCATAGCATTAACATGGGGGAAAGTAGGAGGTCCAGGGGTTGGCCGGCCAGGTGCCCGCGCACAGGGTCCGATAAGCCGAGACGGCTATGATGAACAGGGCCAGGACTGGCCATCCGATTCTCTGCTCCAGATTGGCCAGGCATTGAAGCGGAATATTCAAACAGACTAAAAGATGCTTCAACCCCCTGGCCATTGTTTAAATTGTGTATTTGAGTCTCCAGTTCTTTGTCCTAGTGTCTCCCCCTCATCAGTTCTCTTTGTCTAATTAATTTAATCATGTCTGCCCCTTTGTATTATGTTTACACCAGATGTCACTTTCCTTTGAATTCTTTGTCTGGTATTATATCCTGATGTGGTTAACTTTGTATAAAAGACTAAGAGTTGTGCAATAAAGTGTGTTACAGTTTGGAACTTCATCCGTGTCCTGTCCTGTTGTTGCTGAATGGTATCAAGGGTCTCCTTTTGACCCTCATTCAAGGAAGCAGCTCTGGAGAATGACCGGCAAGGCTACCTGCTTGTAGCCGACCTCAGGAGGGAGAGATCCAGAATGACGGCCTAGGTCCATCAGCGGACTTAGGTACCCGTTACAACAGGGCTCAAAATTTCCACTCGCCACTAGCCAATGGCGAGTGAAAATTTAGCCCTGGCGAGTAGAAATTCAGCCCTGGTGGGTATGCTATGGCTTGCAGTGGCAAGTAACTTTTCAGGTCTAGCTAGTAGCAAAGGACTTAAAATTTTAAGCCCTGTGTTACAATATATTTTATATTTGTACACTTCATTAACAAATTACCCATAAAATTAGGCACTTTAGGGGTGCCCTAATACAAAAAGACTGAGCCTATGTACCTCACAAATACTTGTATTTCCACCTCTTACACCAAGGGGATGGACATTAGTTGAGTGTATGGGTGTTTGGGGAAATTCAGTTTCTGTGCACAGAGGAAATTTATGTTTAAAGGTGAAGTCTGGTCAGCCTATCAAAGAGTTAATGATTTCCCTGCTTAAGCACAGGTGAGTCGGTGGAAATGAATAAGCCCCTGATTAGCTCATCTGTGCTTAATCAGGGAAATCTTTCAATCCTGGCCTATTGGTGACCCTTGCACAGCCCTGACCTATAAGGCCCTTTTCATATGGGCAACTTTAGGTCAATAAAAGTAAAAGTGGTGCAGTTCTGCATAAAACCTACTGCAACATAGGATATAACTACAAATCCCCATTGTTTTCAATGGGGCTTTTAACCCTTTTGAATGCTAGTAAGGTCTCCAAGAACGCTCTAGCATTCAAGTTAGGGTGGCCAGTCATCACCTTTAACTGGCGTCTTATATGAAAATACATACTGCAGGGCAGCTTTGACTTCAGTGAAGTCCTGAAATATTCCTATTTCCTACGTGTCCCCAATTAAAGGGATAGTAATACTTAAAATATAAAAAAATGTTATAGGGTTTATCCCCCTGAGTAAAACAAGGGTACTCCCACTGCTGAAAGGTGTTTCATTCAAAAGTTATTAATTTTCAAAGTTGAATTTTTTAGGTGCAATATCACAGTGGCCTGAAATTGTACAGTGGCGCTGTTGCTACACGATCCTATGGATAGCTCTGGTCAGTTGACCATAAATCTCCATAGGATGGTGTAGAAACAGCGCCACTATACAATTTCAGTCCACTGTGATATTGCACCTAAAAAATTAAACTTTGAAAATTAATAACTTTTGAATGAAACACCTTTCAGCAGTGGGAGTACCCTTGTTTTACTCAGGGGGATAAACCCTACAACATATTTTTTTTTACCTTTTAAGTATTACTATCCCTTTAAAGGGAAGGTCTAGTAAGCTTAATTCAAGTTGTTAAAACCCGCAATTAGTTAATGGAAAGTTTTATTTGTTACCTATGGCACAGCTGGTTATCACCAGAATTCTACCACGTTTTTTTGTTACCTGAGCCTCATTGTAACTTACTCTGCACTAAACGCTCCCATGTGAAACACATTGCCCCTAATGATTCTGCTCACACAGGAAATTGGTGCCTTGTGTGTGTAACAATGGAACTCAGAATCCTGCAACTTTGTTTCACTCAGTGCAAAACACATTCAGACCTGTAGTATTCCTGAGCTGTATGTATGCGTACCTCTCTGGTCCTCAATGGCTTAAAGTGGAACTATCACCCAAATTAAAGTTACCCCTAAATAATTATGCAGATAACGACATGCATATCCATACCAGGATTATCCAGAATAAGTCCAGAGTTATTGACAAATCCAACTCGTTCTGAGAAGTTCATGCAAGCAGCATGCTGTAGAGGCATCTGTGCTCCTGTGCCGTCAGTCCCTTCCTGTAACTTAAAGAGATAGTAATGTTTCACAAAAACAGCAGCTCTAATTAATCTTCATAGTATTTGGGCCATGGAGAGTGTTATTTCAGTACTGTCATAGTTGTAGTTCAAAAGTAATTGAATGATAAAGTATCCACCTCCCGCCCCTTTTACCTAGTGTAAACCACCTCCCCTCAGATGTGAAGTCTGGTCTTGAGACCAGACAGATCACAGCAAGGGCCAGTCTTCTTATTGTGAACATAAGTTAAACCCTGTCCCCCTTTGACAGGTTTTTCCCTTATGCTCACTGAAGATTGTTCCACTCTGCGATCCATCTGGACAGTCTTGCTGCTCTGAGGTGAGCAGTGTTACATCAGTAAAAGGGGCAGGAGGAGGGTACTTTATCATTCAGCTACTCTTGAACTACAACTCTGACAGTATTGAAATAACACTCTCCATGGCCCAAATACTATAAAGCTTAATTGGAGGTGCTGCTTTTGTGAAACGTTACTATACCTTTAAGGTACAATGCCACACCTCCTAGAGGAGACCGGGACAGACAGTGCAGGCGTGCAGATGTCTCTTTGGCAAGATGTCAGTGCTGGTGCCTGCCTGACCATCTCAGAACGAGTTGGATTTGTCATTAACTCTGGACTTATTCTGGATAATACAAGTATTTGGGGGTAACTTTAATTTGGGTGATAGTTACACTTTAAGCAGGCACAGTACACAAAAACTACACCTGTTTTAGTGTGCAATCATATTAATTCACCTCCTCCAGTACCCCTAGATTCATGAAGAGAATAGGAGTATTAAAAACGATTAACTCGTTGGTATTAAAGTAATTCTCTGAAGACCTCTATAGCCTCTAAGGAGTTAACTATTCACCCTGAGGTTTTGAAACACAAACATTATATTTTCCTCAAGTTCCAGTTAATAAAATTCCCTGGCAATGTAGAAAGAATATTAGCAACTTAACCCCTTGGATAGTAGAGACATCACCAATGCAATGATCATACGTTTCACACATTCGGTTTTCTGAATCAAAGCAAAGAATCCACGGTCCTTATGTATAAAAGAGTGTCGTATTTATGGAGCAACTTAGCTGAATCATAGGGAGAAATAAAATATCCCATTGATTTAAATGGAGCCTTTAACCCCTTGAATACTAGAAAAGGCTCCAAAGCATTGCTGCACAATGTGTTTGTGACCTCTAACATTCAAGGGGTTAAATTGCTTAGTTTATATGAAGGGGAATTGTGAGAATTATTAATTGTCCCTTATGGTGCAGTGGTTTGATACATAGTAGCATTAGTTTGTCTTTATACATAAGGACCCTAAGTTCCAAGCCAGTTTTACCATTTTATATGTAAATTTTCATATTCTGTATATGACACCCAACAGGCATGAAATAATTTAACACTGTGAAGTTGATTAAGAGTTGGGGTCTGGGTGACAGATTAATTCAATTATTTTATTATTATTTTTTTGTCGCTCACTTTTTTCCACCTTCTCACCCTCCTGCAGACAAGAAAACAAAGTGAGATTGTCTTTCTCTGTGTTCCTGGTTGGGTGTGATAGAGCGTATCAAATAAGTACAGATCATCCCAGCTTATTCTGTCTTCCCTACCAGGCTGCCAAGGAGAATCTAAAAGGCATATGGGGATTCAGTTATGTTTAACACTTTGCCAGGTCTGAACAGGAGCAACAGGCATACCTAGGAACTCTCTGGACTGCCTTGGAGACTGTTTTTAGGACCTAGGGCCTAATTCAGCAAACTAAAGTGTTTCAGTTTTGGAGTACACCAGTTCACCACAGGGGACAAATTAACAAACCTCATATTAACATTGATTGAAATTGGGTCTTTTATCCCTTGAATGCTAGAGAGGTCTCCAATGCATTGCTTCACAATGCAATGGAGACATCGCTAGCATTCAAAGTGTTAAAAGCCACAATTCAACCAAATGATAATTTTCATTTGTCCCCTGTGGTGCTGATGGTTTGACCCAGAATAGCACCACTTAATGTTGCTGAATTAGGCCCTTAATTACCGAGTCTCTTGGTACCAGTGAGTGAGATCTCTGGTAACTCCAGCCACTTTTTCTCTCACTCCCCTTCCCATTCCACCCATTTCAAGGGTAAACCCCACCTTCCCTCATTCCAATAATACCTGCTTCTATTAAGCCCTGCCCACATGGTGATGCAAATCACATGATTTGGGCACTCCCATCTCCAGCTGTAGCTGTTACTCCAGGTGGTGCTGCCAACAGTTCCCAGGTAGAGGACAAGTGTATATAATCAAGGCCCAGCAAACTTTACAGGCCTTTTGAATGCTGAAAATAGAAAATATTTTTTTCAGTAGTCTGCAATGAATTGGAGGCCTAAGCATTATTTTCCACCAAAGTCCTCATTCATTAGGTTCGCCATTATCCACCGCATGCCAGAGCAGCATGAAACACATTGCACACCACCTTTGGCATGCATAAGGTTAACCTTAAGATTCTGGAACAGGAACATGAATGGGGTTACAATAGGGGATATTGTATGTAGTGATGGGGAAAAACGTGAATTTTTTATGGAGTTTTAGTGAGAAAAAAAGTTTGCTGCTTTTTCAGTGGAAATTCTTGCACATTGAAAATACATACAATTTCCATCTACTGCCAATGAGTTTGCAGAGAGAATGCTGTTGTTTTCACCTATGCTTTCCATCACTGCAAGAATTCCCACTATAATACTACCTCTGCTGCTGGCTGAAGTGGAGACTGCAACAGCTGAAACTAAAAGTTATTAGCAGACAGAGTCCTACAGAAACATAAGCCTTGAACTCATTGTTTGTAAGATGAGTCCCTTTGACTTTTGCCCATGGTATCAACCACCTACTTGTAGATCTCTGGCAAAGCTGCACTTGAAAAATAATTGTGATTTGGAATATGCCAATGGCGTGGAAGACATGACATAAGTTCTTTAAAACCTCTGTTTGCAACATAAGAATAGTGCTGCATGTTAACTGCCAACATTTTGGCATGTGTGCCATTCCAAAGGAGTACTTTTGGAATATTTCCTTGAATTTTTTTCCCTTCTTTGTAAGAACTCAGGAAGGGTGGGTTATCACCAGCACAGAGAAGAACTGTGTAACATAATTGCTTTAGCAACATGACTAGTGGAGGTGGTGGTAGTATGCCACAGCATAAGTGTAGTGACTCTGTGGCTGTTGTCATCTCCAACTAACTTAGTCATCCTCTTCCTTGCTTTGCATTTGCACAACAGCAGTAGTAAGAGAGAAGAGTGTTATTGTCGCTAAATGTTATCCCACTCCCTGAAACATCTGCAACACTAATATGTGCCCTGGGCCCAATTCACTTTTAGGAGTGTTTCTAATGCTGCTGGTGTGTCTCCCAGTGAAACCTGCTTCAGGTGGGAATCTCAAAGAGGATGTACCTAGATGTGATCCTGTCTTCACCTTATGTTTTCTACAAAGACAACAGATTGTAATGCTTTTAACTTTTGGATCATTAGTGAATTACCTCCAATTCTCCATACTGAAGAATTCATAGAGGGAGGGCTTCCTGAGGAAACAATACTGCTTGTACTACTGCAACATCTAGTCCCTGTACTAGCAGTTGGTGTCAGTGATGCTGCACTTTGAACCGCAGAAGACACACTCATCTCTAGGGTTGTGGATGCTGACCTGTGTTGCTACTTAGTCAATAATAGTTAATGTGACTGGGTGAAAGTTGGACTTGAGAGCGATGATTGTGATAATGATGACCGAGATGAAATGTTGGACACAGTAATAGTGTCATTGATTTTTATTTTTACTATAAAGTACAGAGCTGTTAGTGTATTGGTATACTGTACTTTTCTAACCCATTGAGTGCCACAGAGGTGTGCAATGCACATCCTATGGCACTCAAAAGGTTAAGGGAATGATGCTGTTCATGGTGCTGAAAGGATCCTCTTCACTTTCCTAATTAACAAGTGGAGAAGCAGAGAGAATGCTCTCCAACTTTAGGGTTGCCTACTGCTGGTTATATGTAAAGGAGGGCATCCCTTCCACATTGTCAGCAGTTCAACAACCCTCCATGATTATGATTAACTGAAGGCTGTTACTGCATATGAAGCTACAGGGAGATCCTAGCATCGCCAGCCTCAAGTAGGCAAAGTTGGGACTTTGGACAGCAGAGGCAGCTATTGGAGCTTAGTGCATGTGCTGAAGTCCCACATTAACATTTAAACACACCCACTTGAATATGATAATGGCTCACTATCCTGTATTTCCATACAGAAAAGACTCATTATGCTGTATTTCCATATGGAAATAGGCCATTGTTGATGTGATATGTGAAAATTTGTAAACCATTCAAAGGCATGTCATATTGATGTCAATGTGAGCAGATTTTTGTCAGGCTGATGGGAATATGATGTCAAAGACACTTTAGTGCATACTGTCTATGTGCCTTCGCTCTTTGATCTTTAGTGCATCTCAGCCCTTATGTCTTGAAAACTTGCATCCTAGAGCCACTCAGCCAATAAAGGTACCGTTTTACTAGTCTCCAGCTCCTATAAGAGCAGACCTAATGAAATGCCAAGAATCATGTTGTGCCAGGTGCAGAACTACCACTGGAGAAGCAAGTGCCAAAACACTGGGGCTCAGCCAATTTTAGGGACCCAATGATAAGTTTAGGATTTTTCAGAAGTTTGCATAGGGGCTCAAAAGATTTTTTTGCACCCTCACTTACTAGATCCGCCACTACGTAGTGCAGTACCAAAACTGATCCTGTCAGTTTTTTACTGGTTGGAACAATGACCTCCTTGGCTGGCAGGGTTGCTGGGATAATCATGTGAAGCACATGTAATATACATTGTACTTGCAATATACAGGGGCTGTACACACAGCCCATGGAGAAGGAACTGTGACACTTTAAAGTCTCACTGGTCAGTCTTATCGCAGAATCAACCTGACAATTCTCAGGTCATCTTTCTGATCTTGATCAGCTCAGTTGGGGCACACAATGCAACCCAGGCTTCTTCAGCATGGTCTGTTCCTGCAGGAGCGGATATGTCAAATCGCAATGATATTCACACTTTAAAAGAAATAGATTTATTCCTAAAGGAACACAGACACCTAAAATGAAACTGGATAATAGAAATTTAAATATCACATACATATAACTAGTATATGTAAAATTAATGATTTTTGTTACAATCATCTTGCTTTTAATCCTTTGAGTGCCGGAGAGGTATCAAATGCATTGCTTTACAATGAGCTCTCACTCACAGGGTTAATGGAATTGTGAACTGTACTGTCCAGAAAACATTTATTTAATTTGTTTTTGCTGTTTATAATGAGAAGTAAGAGCTAAAGTTGGTTCAGTTACTGTGATTAGTACCCACTGCTCTTGTATTCAGAAAGAAACTCCCCGGACTTATAAGGAAGGGGAGGCATGAAGAAGGGGAGGGTAGGAAGTGAGGTAGGTTAGGGGGAGGGGTAGGAAATAGGGTAGCTGGGTAAGGGGAAGTATAGGCAGTGTAGTTAGGGATCGAAAGAAGTAAGCAGAGTGTAGGTAGTTGCAGGTTAGCTTAGGTTTTCCTTTTAGTGTTCCGGTTCCCAACTTGCCTGGATGTCCGACCTGATGGAGGAGCTGCGGCGGGTGGCGGAGGAGGATGGCGGGCGCTGGCTGCGGGAGCAGTTGCGGCTCAGGGCGGCTGGATCGCAGGCTGGGGATCCTGGGACCGGACCGGCTGCCTCTGCACGGCCCGTCCGGAAGACGCGGGCGCGCCCGCCTGAGCGGCTTAGCCCTGTCGGGGGGAGGAGCAGGAGACGCAGCAGGAGTCCAGTGGCTGCACGGGCGTCTGCTGGAACGAGAGGTTCGGGGCTGAGGAGAGGCAGGCGTGCGGATGAGCGCCCTGCCAGAGGGTCACATGTGGAGGCGGTGGAGCTGAGGTCTCGGCAGGCACGGAGTCCTGGCAGTGAATGGAGCAGGAGGTCGCGGCAGAGGGCTGCTTCCTGGGGCGGCAGGCCCCTTGCTGATGCTGGGAGTGGAGCGGCGGGTCCACGTGGTTCCTCTGGGCAGGTGAGGTTCGTTTGGGGGTATGGTTGGCTGCGCACCCTGGCGGTAGGGGTTTCTGGGGTTTTGGCATGATGGTCTGTTTTCTGCTGTCTGCAGGGGGACGCTGGAGTGTTGGCGCGTGGCGTGCAAGGGGTGAGTGGATCAGGCACACCTGGGGGCCTCTGCTTGCCCCTGAGGGCGGTGGCGGGGGATTCAGGCGGCCGGCCTGGGTCTGCAGCTGTGATGAGCGCTGGGGCTACGTCCGGGCCCGCTGTGGGGGCTGCGGTGTCGGGTGGGGGCGCGTCGGGCGCTCTGCCAGTGGTGGGGTCGCTGATGTCCTCTTCTGTCCAGTTGCAGGTGGTGGATGCTGTTCCAGTCGTGGGAAGTGATGGAGCGTCGGCTGCTGCTGTCCAGAGCCCTCCGGTGGATGCTGCGCATACTCCTGCGGAGCTGGGTCCTGGCTCAGGAGGTACAGTGGGGTCTCAGGCTGGGGGAGTTGGGTCTGGTGGGCTTATGGGGGAGGTGTTGGGTGGGTTGGGTAGGTTGTTTAGCTCCTTGCAACAGTCAGGGGGGGCGGGGGTGGGCATTGACAATGGGGCCCTCAGGGCTTGGGCGTCTCATTTGCAGGCTGGGGGGTCAGGTGGGGGGGGTGCAGCGGGGTTGGTACCGGGTGGGGTTTCGGGGGTTCCAGGGGGGGGCGGGGGGGCACTGTCATCGGCCGTCCCTGTCTTGGGGTCCTCTGGGTTGGGGGCTGTGGGGGCCCGGGGGTCTGGGTTTTTGTCCTCGGATGTGGCTTTGGGGGTGAAGGTGGGGGATTCCGGGGTGGGTGTGGGTTCTCCTGTCCCGGCGGGGGTCCCGGCTTCTGCTTGCGGGGCGTCGTATTTGTGCTGGTCGGGGCCTTTGGGGGCTCATCTGAAGCCGGACATTAAGGAGAAGATTTGGAAGCATGAATATATTGAAATATATTCTTTGCTTCCTTTGGAGGATTCCCCGCCTGACAGGGAGGAGAAGGATGAGGGGAAGAAGGAGGATCGAGAGCGCCGGCGGTATAGTAAGATCCCCAAGGTATTTGGTAACTGGATCAGGGCTTTTTCCGTTTTGGCTTGTGTCATGGGGGAGCGTTTCCCGCAGAAATGTTCGTCTCTTTTCTGCTACCAAGACACCATCTGGGGCGCTTGTCGCACTTATGGGGGCCTGTCTTGGTGGCGCTATGACGAGCAGTTTCGTCAGCGCATGGCGGTCCGCCCCTCCATGACATGGGATCAAATGGACATTGGCCTTTGGCTTTCCATTATGACGCGTCCTGCGTCATTCCAGGGTGGTTTATCGTCGTTTCTGTCGGGCGCCGGGGGGTTGGGGCTCCCCGCGGTGTCGTCCGCTGCCCGTAGACCGGGGGTGTGCTGGCAATTCAACGAGGGAGTCTGCAAGTTTGGACAGTCCTGTCGTTTCCGACACGAGTGCTCCCACTCTGGGGGTTCTCATTCCGTCTCCAAATGTTTTAAGCGGCGAGTGGAGCGTGATGGGGTTGACAAAGGGGGCGACTCCGGTCCGGTTAAGTCGCATGCGGCCTTGGCTCGCCCGTTACCCTCATAGGGATGCTGCTGCGGTTTTGTACGAGGGTTTTTCGGACGGTTTTCGCATTCCTTTTCGGGTGAGGGAGGGTGGTCTGGTGTCGGGTAACTTGAGATCGGCGCGGGAGCTTCCGGAGGCGGTGCGGGAGAAGCTGGACAGGGAGGTGGCGTTGGGCCGGATGGCGGGCCCCTTTTCTTCCCCTCCGTTTCACAATCTCAGGGTGTCGCCTTTGGGGGTGGTGCCCAAGCGGGAACTGGGTAAATTTCGGATGATTCATCATTTGTCGTTCCCTTTTGGGGGTTCGGTTAATGATGACATTGATCCCGAGCTGTGCAAGGTTTCTTACGCCTCTTTCGATAAGGCGGTACGCCTGGTTGCTGCGGCGGGAAGGGGGGCTTTGTTGGCTAAGGCGGATGTGGAATCTGCGTTTCGGCTCCTCCCTGTTCATCCCTCCTGTCATCATTTGCTGGGTTGTTTCTTTCAGGGCTCGTTTTATGTCGATTTGTGTTTACCGATGGGGTGTTCGATTTCGTGCGCGCTTTTTGAGACCTTTAGCACGTTCCTGGAATGGGTTGTGCGAACGGAGGCGGGTTGTGACTCCGTCATTCATTATCTCGACGACTTTTTGTGTGTCGGCCCGGGTGGTACGGCGGTTTGCGCATGGCTATTGCGGACGTTGCAGTGGGTGTCGGACGTTTTTGGCGTTCCTCTTGCTCCGGATAAGACGGTGGGCCCGGTCACATGTTTGAGTTTCTTGGGCATTGAGTTGGATTCCGTGGCGATGGAAAGTCGGCTCCCTGCGGACAAACTGGGCGACTTGCGGGATTTGGTGCGGGCTTTTCTGGGGGTGCGCAAAATGACCCTTCGTCAGCTTCAGTCGCTGTTGGGCAAGCTGGCATTTGCATGTCGGATTCTTCCGATGGGGCGTGTTTTTAATCGTCGGCTTGCTCAGTTAATGGTGGGTGTTCAGAGGCCTCACCACTTCATTCGTTTGACACAGGAGGTCCGGTCAGACTTGGAAGTCTGGGATTGTTTTTGCGGGACTTTAATGGGCGGTCGTTGTGGCAGGATCCTGTGTCTTCGAATGACGAGATGGGTCTCCAGACGGATGCGGCGGGTTCAGTGGGTTTTGGGGCTATACTGGGCCGGGCTTGGTGTGTGGCTAGGTGGCCGGAGTGGTGGGTGGCTACTGGGCTTACCCGTAACTTGGTGTTCCTTGAGTTGTTTCCCATCGTCGTGGCTTTGGAGCTATGGGGGGACTCGCTTCAGAACAAGTGTGTGGTTTTCCATTGCGATAACATGGGGGTGGTGGAGGTGGTCAACAACTTGACTGCATCTTCCCTTCCGGTTTTGCGCTTGCTTCGGCGTTTGGTGTTAGTGTGTCTGCGTTTGAATCTGTCTTTTCGGGCTAAACATGTTCCGGGGGTGTTGAATGTCGCGGCTGATGCCCTTTCTCGCTTGCAGATGGTGGAGTTTCGGTTGGCGTGCCCGGCTGCGTTGGAGGTGGGCGAGGTCTGCCCGGAGTATCTGTGGGATCTTGGCAAGATGGAGTAGCTGCTTGGATTCGGAATTCGGTAGCACCGGCCACTTGGGCGCGGTATTCGACTACCTGGGACGAGTGGTTGGAGCTGTCCAGGGTTGCCGGGGGTTTTCAGGAGGATTCTAGTCGACTGTTGGGAGTTTTGTGGTTGATTTGGCAATGGGCGGATCAGGGCTTGTCCCCTTCAGTTATTTCAGGGAGGTTGGCGGGTTTGGTTTTTGGTTTTCGTCTTCGGGGGTGGAAGGATGTGACTAAAGATTTTCGGGTGCGCATGGTTCTGAGGGGCATGCGACGGGGGGGTCGTGTTCCAGACGCTCGGCGGCCGGTTTCCCTTTCCTTGTTGGGCCAACTTTTGGAGGTTGTTTCATGGCTCTGTCCGTTGGATTTCGAGCGGCGGTTGTTCCGCTTGGCGTTCAGTTGGGCTTTCTTTGGTGCAATGCGGATTGGGGAACTGGTTAGTCGGAGTAAGTCCGCCCCCGGTGGGGTGGTGTGGGAGGATGTGCTGTTGGGTGATGGGGAGGTTCGTTTTCGGATCAGGACCTCCAAAACGGATTTGGTGGGTAAAGGGAGGTGGGTGACCTTATTTGCCATCCCCTTTTCACCGGTCTGTCCGGTGTCGCTGCTGCGGGATTTTTTGGCGGTTCGCCCGGTAGGTGGGGGCCCCCTCCTGATTCATGCCTCTGGCTTGCCTTTGACACGGTATCAGTTTGTGGCGATATTTCGCGGTTGTTTGGCGCGTCTGGGCGTGCCGGTGGCGGAGTTTGGGGGGCACTCCTTCCGTATTGGGGCAGCGACGGAAGCATCCCGGCTTGGTTTGCCGGATGATGTTGTTCGCCGCATTGGGAGATGGGAATCTGATAGGTTCCGGCTTTATGTTAGACCGGAAAGGAACATTTATGTTTAGGCGGAGTTCTGTGGGTGGGACTGCTATTGTTCTTCTATGGTGGAGTGTGTTTGCATGGTAGCAAAAAAAAAAAAAAAAAAAAAAAATTTTGTAGACTACTTGGGTTTGAGGGGGGTTTGTTATGTTTTCCAGTGGGGTTGTGTAATGTTTTTTCTGTTTTAGGTGTTTCGCCATTGAAGGTGTGGATCGTCGGGCATTCCTACGTGTATTGGGCGAGCAAGAGGGCGGCCCTGCGTAGGAATGGCCTCCAGCTGGGCCTGGCCTCCTCGGTGGCGGAGGTATCGTGGTTTGGTTGTCGTGGGATGCGTTGGGTTCAGTTATTGCAGGATGTGGTTCAGTTTTCTAGGTGTCAGGGCGGGGGTCCGAGAATTTTAGTTATCCATCTGGGTGGTAATGATTTGGGGTTTTTTCCAGTGTGGAGTCTGGGTGAGCGAATTAAGAGGGATTTGCATCGCTTGCTTGCGCTGTTCCCCGATTTAGTGGTGGTGTGGTCTGAGATGGTGGCTCGGAAGGTATGGGCGCATGCAAGGGATCCAATTGCTCTGGATAAGAGTAGGATTAGGCTTAATCGAAACATTACCAAGTATGTGCTGAACCTTGGAGGCGTGGCGGTGCGCCATAGGGTCTTTGAGGGGGAGGCTGACCAGTTGTTCCGGGGGGACGGTGTTCACCCGAACGACCTAGGTCTTGATTTTTTCAACTTAGGTTTATTGGAGGGTATTGAACAGGCGGTTGCCTTGGTAGGGGGGGGGGGAGGGCCAGTGCCTAAGGGGTTAGGCAGTGGCCCTTATGGCGGTGTGATAAGTTACTGTTATTGGGATAATTAAGTTGAGATGGGATAAAAGAAAGGATGATGGTTCCCTAGGGGGAGAAACAATTGAAAAGTGGCCCCGGACTTTGTCGCGGGAGGTGACGTTACCCGTTGGAGCCGAGTGTGGAATGGCCCAACTGGGGTAATTGGTTAAATGGTTGGTTCGGAGTGATGGGAAGGAAAATGTTAAGCATGAGCCCGGTTGAATTGGCCATGCAAAGGAGGGGTTAGGCTTGTGTTACAGGTTTAATAAATTAAGAAAAGTTTTATGTGACATTGGTTTGGAAATAAAGGGTTTTAAGAAAACGTAATGTATGGTATGTTTGGTTTAATAAACCGTCTGTTCATACCCAAGTTTTTAGTGTCCGTGTTTTTATTGTAATGGACTATCCCCAGTCCTTCTTCAAGACTTTTGTTGGCCCATTTTCAGACAATCCTGTGGAATAAATTCAAGACTGATTTGGTAAGTGGAGCTCTGGAAAAGGCAGGGATGGCTACTCCCACAGAGCATATGTAAGACTCAGAAACAGAGGCATTTTACAGATACTGACATGAAATACATGGTATGTACTGGGGTATAACCTCAGTCTGTTCTAGTTTTCATTTAAATATTTTGAATTCAAAAGAGGGAGTGGAACATGAATAAGTGTATGTCATATTGTTTGTAATTATCATTCCCAATTGCATAGCACTGTGGAATTTAATGAGACTTTATAAATAAATAACATTCCAGCAATACCCTTCACCACTTATGTACTTTATTTTCAGTTGGGTAGCACAGTAATGCATTCTAAAAACTGTAATCCATACACCAATTAATTTGCTATGCTTTGCTTATTCCAGCTAACATATCCGGGGAGGATGGAGGGGTGATGGGTGCAATATGCCGTGCCTCCTATATAATGGCATCCAAAATCCAGGGGCCAAGTAGAAATAGAGGGAGCATCTATCTTAGTTCTCAGGTCACCTAAAATACAACAATGGCTGTTAAAGGCACAGTAATGTCCCAGTAAATATTTTTTATAGATTTGTAGAGGGTACAAACACCATCTCTCAAGCCACTATGGTTTGAAAGAAATTTGCAGTCAAAGTTTCCTCTTCCCTCCCCTTCTCCTGACATTAGTCTAGATGACAGCAGGCAATTCCAGTCCGGCAACCAGCCAGCAGCTCTGCAGCAGATGAAATCCCATTATTAGAAAGCAATTACTTAATTTGAAAGGTCTACAAAGTTCCCATGAAGTAGTTCTTTTCTAATAACTGGATTTCGGCTCTTCTGAAGAGCCTCATCGTGTCGGCAGACATGGATCTTCTTCTGTCAGCTTTACAGCTGACATCAAGAGAAGGGGGGGGGGATGGGGGAACTTTGATTGCCAAGATCTCTCAAACCATAGCGGTTTGAGAGATGGGGTTTGTGGCAATGAAATTCTTTTTTTACCCTCTACAAATCTATAAAAAATTTTATGGGACATTACTGTCCCTTTAACCACTTAGTTGTATATATCTCTGCATCTCAAAGCAATTATAGTTTTGACGGGTACAACAAACCAATCATTTGGAATGCAGTGTTTCTATGAAGATGACAGCATACTGACAATATGAAGAGTTGATGACACAAAAAGAACATTTCCATTAAACATTCAACTCAACTGCAGGTAGTAAAGCAGGCTGTCTAATTGATACCATTTACTTATAGAACTTCAGGCTGTATTTTAATACCCAGATACTACTGGATTACAGCTGTCATCTTCCTCAGCCAACCAGCAGCTGACTAAGGATATTGGGAATTGTAATCCAGGAAGACTTCTATTTACCCAACTTCATGCTTTTTCACTATGCCTTCATGCTTCTTCATCTATGTCTGTATTTTATATTTAGGCAGCTTAATGTGGGTTTTCAACTGCTTAGAACTTTGGAATAGAAACATATTTGGCTGAAATCTAAAAAAAGAAATGTGCAAAAAAGAAAATCTACAAGCATAATTTTTATTATTTGCACATGACACAACAACATATATTGCACTCGCCAGATCTCTAAACAATTCAAGCCTGACAGCTTTTCGTTCTATCTACTGCCTTCAGGATTTAAGACCCAGACTTTTTTACTGGTTATAAGGGGTTAGGTCCCTGTATGGATGCAGCAGCTGGAAGCTCTAAAGGTACTGTTGTATCATTGACTATTATGGAACTGTGATACTGATTGGAGAAAATATCTTCATCATTTCCATCCTCATTCTCATCATCTATATTACCATCCATTTCCCCTATTACGACTAACTATAGAGAAAATAAGTTGTATTCATATTAATTTGAGATAAGTACTATATCATTGTATCTTTTTATTCATTTATTGGGATGGTATATGAGTGCATCCTATATTTCATCTGAATTGTTAGTTACTGTATATTTATTTGTTTCATACTTTAGTCTGAACTGAAACTTTTTGGACATTTTACTATTTGTTTTTACAAGTATTTTTTGTATTTTTCTGCAGTTGTATGTACATATATATATCTTAAAAGGGAAGTCTTCTCTTCACATATTGATCCCTATACCTGTATTGCATAGTGGAATATTTATGGTGTGCAGTGGAATCCCATGTGGGGGTAGAGCACTGTGGTTGAGTGCACAAACCCACCTGGAATACATCTATGTGAATATTTGGCTGAAATGTTGAATTCAGATTGACCGTCACAACATGCTTTGCAAATCTGAACATTTTTCGGTAAAATTTGTGTATGAAGAATCTGTAAAACTGAGTAGTTCTACAATGTTAAAGACCCAGATTTTGCTGTCAAATTTTTTTTGTTAGACCTGTAGCAAACTGAACTTATTAACAACAAGCTTCACACACATATAGGGTTGATTTTGTTAAAAGAAAGGTATAATGTCACCATTTTGGTAATGGTGTATTGCAGTTGTTCCTAGCCTCCTCACAGCCCTCTAACAGGTCATATCTTTAGGCATTCCCTCATTGAGTACAGGTGCTTCTTTTAAATCTATGCAAAACCAAGGGAATCCAAGGTACATGGGGCTTGATTCTGTTAGGGCCGGCAAAAAAAAAAAATGGTGACAATCCTTGGTAAGTCACAATTTGGTATTCTATTACCTGTGCTGTGACCAAGTAACAAGGGGTAAATATGTACTAGGCCACTAGAAATCAATGGAACAGACCAAGTCATTTGCCATTCTGTTGTATGCGGTAAGTGTTAGCAAATGTTAAGTGTACACATTTTTTTTGCCAGTAATTCTGCACCTATAAAACACAGGGATAGAATCCCCAACACATGTTAAACACCACTGTCATATAAAAGAACAGCAGCAAAGACACACCCATGCATGTGTACTGAGGCATCCCTGTACCAGAAACCATCATATCAATTCATCCAAAGTATAAGGCACACCCTCACAAAAAACAAAAAATTACAAAGAACATAAAGTTCACAAAAAGAAACCTGTTTGTGAGCGCCTCTATTGATACAATGACTGATATAAAACTTAAAGGGATAGTAATACTTCGTTTTAACTTTATTTTATTTTGTAGGCATTAAAAAAACATTAAGAATGATATAAGTCTTATCTCTCAATCCTTTATGGTTTAGGAGATATTCACAAGCAAAGTTCCCCTCCCGCCCCTTTTACCTAGTGTAAGCCATCTCTTCTCAGATGTGGATCAGGTTGTATGACAGGACAGATAACAGAAGGGGACAATTTTCTTTGTATGAAAACAATGAAAGCCCTTCCCCCCTTGACAAGTTTTTCAGCTTTTTCCATTATCTTAATTGAAGATTGTCCCTCTCTGCAGTCTACCTGGGCACCTTCCTTCTGATCTGGTTGAACAGGGGGGGGGATACTTTGTTTGTGAATATCTCTTAAACCATAAAGGTTTGAGAGATACGACTTATATCATTCTTCATGTTTTTTTAATGCCTACAAAATAAAATAAAGTTAAAACGAAGTATTACCATCCCTTTAACCTTTATTACTTTTTTATAAAGTGTGTAGTGAACTCCATATATTGGTTCTCCTGCTGAGTGATTAAATAGCTCTGGAATTGGGATAATGTTTAAAGTTGTATATAGATTATTATGCTGCAGCCTTTACTTATCCATTCATCATGTGTTGATTACAAGTGGATAATACAAAGTATAAACTTCCTTTGTTGTTGGGAACTCATTCACGCAAACTGGACTCCTATTGTTGAGCCACAATTATGTTTGTTACACATTCCCATTTCGTGATTGATCCTGGGTCAATGTATCATTCATATTAAAAGGGATTATGGTATATATGAGTCAGCTCCTTTATGGTTGGGAATTCATTCACTTAAATGGAGATTTGTGGTTAAATGGAGATTTATGGTCAACTGACTAGAGCTTTCTAGGATGGTGTATCAAGAGTGCCACTATACAATTTCAGGCTACTGTGATACTGCACCTAAAAATTTCAAGTTTGAGCTGTAATAGCTTTTGAATAAAACATTTCAGCAGTGGGAATACCATTGTTTTACTCAGGGGATAAACCCTACAAGCTACAATGTTTGTATTTTTACATTTTAAGTATAGCTATACCTTTAGAGGAAACGTTTTTACTGGGAATGTTGCTTTTGTTTTGGAAAGTGGGGGAGAGTGATTGTGGAACTAGCTCACAGGCGATGTTTGACACCGCAAGACCATGTCAGATATAGTTATATAGTAAGTTAGTTTGAAAAAATACCTCAAGTCCAACTTTCGCATGAATAATTAAGGAAACTAAATGGGTATCGTTCTGTTTACCAGAACTTCCTGTTTAACCTACTAATATACAGTATAACCCTGTTTGTTACTTTCTGATAGAAATGCATCCATTGTGTCTGTCACTACCACATCCATGTGAAAGGAATTCCATAGTTTAGTTCACTGTAAAAACCTATTCCTTTGCTGAAATTGAAACCTCCTTTCCTCTAATCTTATATGGTGTCATCTAGTTATTAAAATCAGTCCTTAGAATGAAATGCTCACTAAAGAGGTTCTTGTATTGACCTTGCATATATTTATCAGCTTGACAAGATACCTGAACAGGTATGGATAGATGTTCTTCGCACTTCAGGTCCTCCATTCCCTTAATTAATTTTGTTGCACTCCTCTGTCCTCTCTCTAGTTATAGAATATCCTTTTTTATAACTGGTTTGCAAAACTGCACTGCATATACAAGGTGCAGTCTTACCAATGATTTGTACAGTGACAACATGTTATCCACCCTTAAGTACCCCATTTTATGCAAGACTGGACTTGTTTGCTGTTACTACTGCTGAGTAACACTGATCACTATTTCCAAATTTGCAGTTTACAAAGACTCCCAGATATTTCCCTATCAACAAGTCTCCTAAAATGATTAATTAAGTTCATAAGTAGCATGGTGATTTTTTTATCCCAAATGCAAACCTCCACAATTTCCAACATTACACTTCATATTTCATTTGTTTGCCCAATTTTGCCTTTTATGTAAACCCGTCTGTAGAGAACAAACATCCTGCTCTGAATGTATTATGCTGCATAATTTAGTGTTGTCTGCAAATATAGAATTTTTGCTTTCTGTTCTCTTTCCTGGACTTTTATAAACAAGTTAAATAGCAGTGGACCAAGTACTGAACCCCAAGGTCCTCTTCTCTCAACCTTAACAGGATTGGAGAATTTTAACATTTATACAACACTGTTTCTTTTCCTTCAACCAATTTTCTATCCAGGTACAAAGGTTATCTCCTAGCCCCAATTTCCTCATTTTATACACTAGTCTGCTGTGTGGCACTGTATCAAATGCCTTTGCAAAATCTAAAAATACTACATCTATTGCTTTACCACCATCTAGGTTGTTCCTTACGTCTTCACAGAAATTCAAAATATCTGTTTGTCAAGATCTATTCCTCATAAAACCATGTTGATTTCTGCTAGTAATATTTTGCGCAGCATAATCCTGAATATAATCCTTTTACCTTCAAGTGGTTTCCCACTACGAGGTCAAACTCACAGGTTTATGTTCTCTTCTTAAGTAAAGGCACCATATTGGCTTTATGCCTATCTTTTGGCACTGTGGCAATTTTCAAGATTTAAAAAAGTGGCCTTCCTAACACTGCACTGAGTTCCAGAAGAAACCTTCAATGTACTACCAGGACCAGGAGCTTTGTCAGTCTTCAAATTTGTCCAGTCCTGCCTCGACAACTTCTTGTGTTAACCCAATATCTGATAATGGGATGGTTATAATTGTTATTTGTTGAGGCTTCTACAATTTCTTTGTTCCCTGTTATATACTGAGGAAAATAATTTGTTCAGAACATCAGCCTTTTCCTTATCATTACTAATCAATTCACTCATTTTGAATGGTCCAATGTACTCCCTCTTAAGTTTTTTTTCTGTTTATGTATTTGAAAAACGTTTTTGGATTTGGATTTGGATTTGGCTTTCCCTTACAATTCAAGTTTCATTTTGTATTTTTGCTAGCCTAATTGCCTTTTTGCAATCTTTTTTTACATTCCCTGTATTTCAAGAAATATTTATCTGGTCATTCAAACTTAAGTAGTCTAAAGGCCTTTTTCCTTGCCATTTCCTTCTTTACATTTGCATTTATCCACATTGGTTGCCATCTACTTATTTTATATTGGTTCCCCGAGGGTATATACTGTTGAACATATTTCTGTAACCCAATTTAAATTCTGACCATTTTCCTCAGCATTTTCTCCTTTTAACTCCTTAAGGACCGGCCGTGCATGCACGCTGGGGTCACTTAAGGACCATGGAGCATTTTTTTTTTCTTTGTTTCTGGTTCCGGACTCCCCGAACGGCGTGCAGCTGCGGGGGGGAGCCTGGAATTCCATGACGGTCATAGTACGTCATGGGTCATCCACCCATGACGTGCTATGACCATCCAGGGCCGTTAAGGGGTTAATAATGTATCATTGTTTTGCATTGATGCTGTTAACATTTTGAAGTTAGCTTTTTTAAAAATAAGTGTTTTGCTTGAACCTCTACGTTTTTTTTTTTCTTCAAACTGCTCTCAAATGAAACGAAATTATGATCACTGTTTACCAAATGTTAACCTACTTTAATATTGGACACCATGTTTATGTTATTTATTATTGCTAGGTACAGTATTTTTTCTTGGCACTTACACAGTTTGTGACATGTAGCTGTCCCTAAGAATGCTACCAAACTTGCTTCCCTTAGCACAGTTGTGCCTCAACATTCTCATCAATATTAGGTGGTTTGCAGCATATACCAATCAACAGGTTTTTTTTGTTTGTTTGTTTGTTTGTTTTTTAACTTTTACACCACTTCAGTTTCTACCCTCAAGGACTCCACATTATCTCCAATTTCTACACAAATGTCTCCCTTTAACCCTTTGAGTGCGTTGCGTACCCCTCTGGTGCTCAAAGGGTTAAACTTTGATGTTGCTGCTTCTCATGCTATTTAGCTTGGTTAGGGGGAACAGAAAGCTGCAATGAGCATTAGGCCACAAGCTGGAAATGTGTGGCCTACGGTCATAACTGTGCCTGCTGGGCAGGTAAAAGCAATACCTCCAGGGAATGGATAAGTCTTTATTTTGTAGAATAAATCCCCTGATCTGTTATTGGAGTTAGGATTTACCAGGGACGTGCACAGACATTTTGGGGGGCAGGGGCTCAAATGAAAATAAGGGCACTTCTCATAATTATTATTATTATTTTTTTTTTTTTTTGTTAAAAGGGCACAAGGGCACTTTGGACAAAAAGGGCAGGTGCTCAAGCCCCCCTTGGTGTCTATGTGTGCACGTGCCTGGGATTTACTACTGGTGTACTTCTTTGCTGGTGGCCTATAATGGTGTGTTGTCCTTTTGGTCTCAATTAATAACAGATCGTCAACTTGGTATGACCTGGCTGAACCCCCCCCCCCCCACTGGCATCAATGAAAAAAGTGCCCTGTTCCTTATCTATTTAGGTATGATGTTACTAGAAAATTCATAATTCATGAGAATGCATAGAGCAGACTTAGTTTGATCATCTTTATTCAGAGATGCAATTTCAATGGTTAACAAAAAGCTTTCGTTAACCCCTTCAGGAACAGAGGGTACACAACACATTGTAAAACAATAATGTTGCACTCTTCGCTGGTCTTCAAGGGTTATAGCCAATGTTATAGTTCTCACAAACAAAATTTGTGGTTAAAGTTTTGTAGATATTAACTCTGTATATAATTAATGAGCCATCTGCACAAAAAAGTGGGGAAATTCTATGACAAACTAATTGCACTATAGAGAATAAAATTACCCAAATTATTAATTAATTTAATGGAGCATTTTAAGCTTGTCAATGCTAGAAAGATCTCCATCTCTTTGATTCATAGTGAATTGGAGGTCTCTCTAGCATTCAAGGGGTTAAACGCTCCATTAAAATCAATGGAATAATTATCTGTTTCTGATTTTGCAGTTGGTTTGCTCCACAATAATTTTTAGCACATGAAATGAGATATTACTTGCCAAGCACAAGGGTCATAGTTAATGATAACTAAACTTAAACACTGCATTTGCAATTTTGTTTTCATTTTCCCTGCGATCTTATCTATTGATCTTGGGCAGAAGTTTTGAGAAGCCTTGAAAAAAATATTGAGAGAGCTGATTTGAAGAGCTGGTCAACCCACTAAGCAACTTGCCTCTGATGTTCATGCTTTCGTCCCATTATATAATTGCTGGAAAATGGGCGATAGAGGAGGAAAGACCTATGGGCAAGCCATATTGGCATCAAACATGATTGGGTGGGACATCACTGATTGCATCATTGTGGTGAACACCACAATGATGGGATTATCTGTATGAACAAGCTTCACAATGGCCAAACAGGCCAACATGCAGATGACAGAACACAGAAAAGTTGCAGCATGCTGTGTTGGGGTGTCGACTTGAGAGGTGAAAATCGCTCATATTAACACCCACTAACTGAACTATTGCTTATAGCAGCACTGGAAATACTGCTGTAATGTTGCCAATGCAAACAGGATCTAAGGGTGAATAATGTATATTTTTTTGCCCTACATCTACACAAGTTCAGGAATTGAGTGTTTTTATCTTTAGTCAGTGAATGGACGTTTCTAATTATTTTCCAAAATCATCCCTTCAGGGTAATTATGTGTACGTTTAATTGATATCTTGGGTGCATATTTTCTTTTGTTATCAGATTCAGTCCTGTGTTTTGTAACATGATATCCCTCCAAGCTCCTAGATATCCAAACATATGCTTCTCCAATGCAAATTCCACCGGGCCCACTGACAAGAAAGACCATCTGGCATGTCATTACATAGTGAGATGAAAAACCCACAGCTTAAAAGTCCCACTTGTGCAACAGTGATAATAGGAAGAACAAATAAGTATTAAAGTGGTAAAATCACTGTGGGGCCATCATAGACCTTATAGTGCCAATGTCCACATTAAACCTATTTCATTTGTTAACCACGATAGTAACTGTCGGACCACAAGAAGTATATATGGGCAGTTTACTAAGGGGGATAAAAAATGCTCTGTTACATGGTAGACACATTGTGCTACTGCCAGGATATCCATGCTTCTATACATGGGGCAGTTGCTAGATGTTAGTGACCTCTCTAAAACATTGCTTCGCACAGTCACAGAACAAAGCTATCCATAGACAGCAAAAGCTACAGCACCTCCTGTGACCAGATTATAAAATTTCAGGTTGATTTAAAAAGTAAGTTAACACTGTATTAACTTCTGACTGAAGCATTTCAGTGGAAGTACCATTGTTTTACTTTAGTTTTAGAGCATGACGTTTTGATTCATCTGCAGAACCTCTCCAGTTCCTTCCCCTGTGTAGTTTGTTAAATCACTATATTCAAACACGTTCTTCTGGAAAAAAGGCAACTTGGGGCCATATTCAGGAAGGTGAGAACTTATACAAATCAACTGTACCATATGAGACAAATAAAAATTGCCATTGATTTAAATGGGGCTTTTAACCACTTGAATGCTACAGAGGTCTCTATTGCACTGCGATTCAATGCATTGAAGACTTTGGGAGTTATGCACTAAGACATGAGGAGATTACGCAGAGCTGACTTCTTCCATGATATCAGTTCTCCAGTTCCCATGTTATACTATTATTATTATTATTATTATTCTTTATTTATATAGCGCCAACTAATTCCGCAGCACTGTACAATTGGGAATAGACATACAGAGGTATTAAATAGTACAATCAGATGTGGAGAACAGGAGGATCAGAGGGCCCTGCTCGTGAGAGCTTACAGTCTAGAGGAAGGTAGGTTTGATACAGAAGGAGTAAGTGCTATTGTGTTTAAGTGCCTCCTGCCACATGAACTGCCAGTCAGTGGGTGGGAGTGAGAAGTGCCATTGAGTGCAGTAGTCCGTGCAAGGGGTGAATCTTGGTGATGATGTTTATGGAGGCAGTTGATAGGCCTCCCTGAAGAGGTGAGTCTTCAGGGAGCGTCTGAAGATGTGAAGGCTGGGGGAGAGTCTAATGGGGCGGGGGAGGGAATTCCACAGCTCAGGTGCAGCACGGGAGAAGTCCTGTAGGCAGGAGTGGGAGGATGTGATAAGAGCTGTGGAGAGCAGAAGGTCATGTGCAGAGCGAAGATGGCGGGCGGGAGTATATTTGGAAATGAGAGATGAAATATAGGGGGGTGCAGTGTTAGTGAGGGCTCTATAAGTTAGCACCAGAGTTTTGAATTTTACTCTGTATGCTAACGGGAGCCAGTGTAGGGACTGACAGAGGGGTGTGGTGTTAGAGAAGCGATGAGTGAGGTAGATTAGTCTTGCAGCAGAGTTCATTATGGACTGTAGCGGGGTTAGTCGGGTGAGAGGCAGGCCAATTAGTAAAGAGTTACAGTAGTCAAGACGGGACATGATGAGTGTTTGGATTAGAATTTTGGTAGTGTCTTCTGTGAGAAAGGGTCGGATTCTAGAGATGTTGCGGAGGTGGAGGCGGCATGAGTTGGAGATTGACTGGATGTGAGGAATGAAGGATAGGGCAGAGTCAAATGTGACCCCCAGGCAGCGTGCTGTAGGGGTTGGTGTGATGGAAGTGTTGTTAACGGTGAGGGTAATGTTTGGGATAAGGCTGGTTGTAGATGGAGGGAAGAGAATTAGTTCAGTTTTGCTAAGGTTAAGTTTGAGTTGATGGGAGGACATCCAGGAAGACACAGCAGACAGACAGTCAGACACTCGGGACAGGAGGGAAGGAGAGAGGTCTGGGGAGGAAAGATATATTTGGGTGTCATCAGCATAGAGATGATGGTGAAACCCAAAGGAGTTTATTAGTTTTCCAAGGGAAGCAGTGTAGATTGAGAAGAGCAAGGGTCCCAGTACTGATCCTTGGGGCACACCAACAGACAGTGGGAGGGGTGGGGAAGTGGAGCCGGAGTATGAAACACTGAAGGAGCGGTTGCAGAGATAAGATGAAAACCAGGAGCCAATGCACTAAGATTTCTCCAGCTTTGAAGATCTTAGTGCAGTGGTGTAATTTAGGTTTTGTGCTGCCCTAGTCCTGACTAAATCCACGCACCCCCTGAATCTTCATTTGCCCCACCCCTTCCTGTCCAGGCCACTCCCCTGTCCTGGGCACTTCTCTTTCCGTTTAGGGTAACCTTTTGAGTGCCAGGGAGGTATCCAACAAATTGCAGAGCAATGCATTGCGTGTTCCTCTGGCACTCGAAGGGTTAGTTGTTCCTTTTGCAACAACTCCTCCCTATAGAGTTTTTTCAATCTTGAAAGAGTGTGTTGTATCATTCATGGATATAATGTGAAGTATATAAGCTTTTAGCAGTAAAATATGTATGTTTTAGGGCTTAACTGCTTGAATACCCGAAGCACTCAAATATGATTTAATAAAAGTGCCTTTCTTTTTTAACCAGTTGGCTGCTAGAAGTGTCTCCAACTCATTGCAAAGCAATGCGATGGAGACATATCTACCAGCCAAGGGGTTAAATTCTATTGTTTTTTTTTAATACTTGTGTGTACAGTACAAGATGGTCTCAGACGTCAGGGTTGTCTACTGTTGGTGATGTGTAAGGGAGCGCATCCCTTCCTCCTCACCAGCAATTCGACAACCCTGTATGCTAGTAGGGAGTGTCTTCCCCCTATCACCTTGCATCACTAATTCTTAGTGCATATGGTACTGTGTGTCTACATCGCCAAGACGATGTGCTCTTTACACATCGCCACAGTATCAATTCAAGGGGTTAGAATTGCCCTTTAAATCAATAGAAATTGTAGTTGGTTCCATATGCTGCAGTTTGTTTGCCCAATAATTCCTCTATTTATTCTTCTTAGGAAGTCGACCTCAGTGCTTGTTTAATCCCTAAAGGAACAAAGAGGTGTGCAGCTCATTGCTATGCATTGTGTAGCAATGTGCTACACCCCTCGTGTCCTTAAGGCTTAAAGGGGTACTACACCTATATGAATACATGCTTACTAATATATGTAACTAAAGGACTTACTTAGGTATGTATACTTCATGGAGAATCTTCGTATACTTTTTAAATATATAATTTGCACTGTATATTCAAGTTGCCTGTATATTCAGAGCTCTCCGTTTTAGTTCTATTTACTATAAGCCTACCTCATTTTGAGACTGCAAACAATCTGAAAGAGATAACCCAATGAGAAAGGTACTGGTGATGGCCCTTTAAAATAATGTAAGTATTTTCAGATGGTGAAATACCAGTGACACAAATTGACAATGCCATAAAAATGACAGAGATACATGATTGCTTTATAAAGGAGTGTAACCTAGGAAACCCCTTCTGTTATACCCTTGATTTTAGAGACTAATCCAAAAAATTGCTTTCTCTCTGCTTCCCTAATTGGCCAGTAGGGGAATAAAGAGAAGGCTTTCAGCACCACAGACAGCACTGAGTGCCATAGGGACGTGCATTGCTCACCCCTGTGGCACTCAAAGGGTTAACATTAAAATAAAAATGAGTACACCAACCAGTACACAATTATCCCCTAACCTATGCATCATGTATTATACATGTTGTATACACACAGGGAAACAAGACTGTGGGTCACATCATCTGTGGGGATTTGTGGCTACCAATTGCCCCCCAGCCTTGTTCCCTTGGCCAGTGGTAGCCATAGAACCCTATATACACTGGTTGGCTCCCAGGACTTGTTCCCTTAATCACTGGTAATCACAGATCCCCATGTAAACTGTGTGACCCCCTCCAGACTTTTCCCCTTGCCCACTGCTACTCACAAATTCCTATGGCCACAGCCTGGGCAAGAGAAAAAGTCTGGGAATGTCAGGCAATGTATTTGGGGCTGACACACAATGGTGTTGTTCTGCACATTATAGAAATCTGACACAGAGTGCTCCTCTTCAAAATATTAACCCTCCTTAGTAATTCAACATATATTCTTCCACTCAACATACACTGCCCTTTATTCGACATGTAAACCTTTGAGTACCAGAGAGGTAGCAACACATTGCTGTGCAAAGCGTTTGCTACCCCTCTGGTACTCAGAGGGTTAATAGGCAAGGTATGCTACTGCATACCTTGCCTGAGTATATCTACTTAATGTTATATTGTATTTTATTATAAAAAAAATAGATAAGACCTCAAGGGGAAATCAGGAACCCTCCTGATATCCCTCTAGCATGATTCACCTATCAGTAGGATAGATGATCCATGCAGGCGACAATGCTGGCATTTTTAATAAAGAGCTTGTAACCTATGTGTAACATAGGTTACATATTTGCACTATATTATTAATATACATAGATTTCAGAACTCGAGGGGGTCATCAGGACCCGTCCTGATATCCCCCCTAACATGGATCACCTATCCAGTAGGATAGGTGATCCATACGGGTGCCAAGGAAGGCCACTATTAAGGCAGCTCCAGCATAAGTGCTTGCAGTGAACCCTGTCACCCTGTTACCGGGTTCATTCATGAGAAGTGCAGCCCTGTTCTTTCATGAATGAATCAATTACCCAGTTTTTGAATGACCGGGTGATTGATTCATTCATAAAAGTGCTGTGCTGTGCTTCTCATGAATGAATCTGGTGATAGGGTTCACTACAAGTACTTCTGCTGGAGCTGGCTTAATAGCGCTTCCAGCAGAAAGAAAGTAAGGCAGCAAATGCCTTCCTTGTCGTCCCATGGATCACCTATCTTACTGGATATGTGATCCATGCTAGAGGGGATATCAGGAGGGGTCCTGATGACGCCCTCAAGGTCAGAAATCTATATATATTAATAATAAAGCACATAGGTTATATGCGCTTTATTAAAAATGCCGGCATTGTCGACCACATAGATCATCTATCCTACTGGAGGAGGGGTCCTGATGCCAACCTTAAAGGGGAACTTTCACCCCGCAATAACTTAAGGTTCACTTATTGCACACCTGGCGACTAGCTGCTTAGTAGCGCTAGTCGCCAGCAATATTACCCGGTTCTTCAGATATCGGCTTTTTGCCGATGGTGACAGGAGCAGGAAGCACGGACGTCTCTTCACAGTGACGTCCGTGCGCCTGCGCTGTCAGACACTTTTGCACCACACGGTGCAAAAGGGACTGACAGCGCAGGCGCACGGACGTCACTGTGAAGAGACGTCCGTGCTTCCTGCTCCTGTCACCATCGGCAAAAAGCCGATATCTGAAGAACCGGGTAATATTGCTGGCGACTAGCGCTACTAAGCAGCTAGTCGCCAGGTGTGCAATAAGTGAACCTTAAGTTATTGCGGGGTGAAAGTTCCCCTTTAAGGTCTGAACGATTTTTTTGTAATAAAATGCAATATAACATTAAGTACATATATACAGGAAAGGGATGCAGCAGCACAGCTTGGCTATTAACCCTTTGAGTTTCAGAAGGTTAGCAAACGCATTGCAAAGCAATGCGTTTTTACCTCTCTGGTACTCAAAGGGTTAAGTGTCAAATAAAGAACAGTGTATGTCGAATATAGGTCAGTGTATGATGAAGAAAGTTAGTATGTCAAATCGGAGCAATATATGAGGGGGTTAACATGTCGAAGGGAGGGGCACTCTGTGTCAGATTTCTATAATGTGGGGAACAACACCATTGGGTGTTAGCCCCATATACACTGCCTGACACCCCCAGCCTTTTCCCCTTGCCCAGCCAGTGGCCATGGGGATTTGTGGCTACCAGTTGGCAAGGGGAAAAGACTGGAGAGGGTCAGACAGAGTACATGGGGTTCTATGGCTACCACTGTGCAAGGAAACAAGGCTAGGGCAAGTGGTAGCCACAAATCCCCATACATTCTGTGTGACCCCCAGTATTGTTCCCCTGTGAGTGCACAACATGTAAAATATATGATATATAGGTTAGGGGATAATTGTATAGTGCTTGATGTACTAGTTTTGTTTATTTTAACCCTTTGAGTGCCACAGGGGTGAGCACTGCACATCCCTATGGCATTCAGTGCTGTCCATGGTGCTGAAAGCCTTCTCTTTATTCCCCTACTGGCCAAGTAGGGAAGCAGAGAGAGAATGCTGTTCAACAGAATTGTCATAGTGTTGAAGACGTGTGACAATCCTGTATGCTAATAGGGACCTTCTTCATTCCTCCCCTGCATCTGACAATTTTAGTGAATTTATCAGTGTATGTAGATCAAAATGTCGAAGTGTTTCGAACACATCAACAAGATCATAGCCACACAGTGAATCTAGGCCCAGGAATCTTCCATCAAAGTCCAAAGTATGCAACAAAATTTTGTTGGATACCTCTCTGGCACTCCTAGGGTTAATGCAAAATAAAAACATTCAAAATAAGCTACATAGCCCACCTGGTGCATTTCTAGACTTTAACCTTTTTCTCAGGAGCTAAGATTGGCCAAACCTAAACCTTGTACTATGTATTTATTATCTTTTATTTATAGAGCGCCAACAGATTTCCTAGTGTTGCATAATAGTTATCAAGACAATGGAACAAAGGGATATGATTCATAAGGACATTTGCAATTAACTCAAAGCAATACATTGGAGATGTCTCTAGCATTCAAACAGTTAAAACTGCTGGTCATCATGCCATTTTCCCCCATTCAACAGGTCCTAGATGCTCACTTGTACAGCATTGAGTAGTATGCTGGGGCTTTAAAGGGATCCTATTACGTAAATGTGACACTGGTGATTTTGAAAGAATCACCTATGTGTTATGTTAGCCAGGTTTTTATTTAGGAAAACTAGTTTTTAATTTATTTAGATTCATAAATTATGCATGCCATGCACTAGATTCCTGTCTTAGCCCTCCGCTGGCCGCCCCACTCACTGACACTTAACAATTTCAGTGCTAGGGCAGGTGGGAAATGCATTGCTGAGCAGTGTCAGTAAGTGGGAGAGGTAATGTAGGGCTAAAGCAGGAAGTGCCTGCCTGACATGCCTTAATTAGAGTAAACTATAAATATAATGAACTAAAAATGAGTTTTCTAAATAAAAAAAGGCTAATTCAACATATAAGTAATTTTGAAAGCTCTTTCAAAATCACCAACTTTATTTTCAGGAAAAAAGGCTCCATTTTAAATCAGAAGTTTCCAAACTGGGGATATGGGGCTTTGTTTCGTTACCAGCCCTCTACATTGAAATGCAACATAACTCAGTCAATAATGTAAAAAAAGCAATTGTGGTTAACAGTTTCTCTGCCATGTTTCTTATCATGATACTCCAGGTGAGGCCTGGGGATCTGTTTAATGGAAAATAAATTGACGGCTTTATTTGTTTAGTTTTAACCCCTTTAATACACTGGAGGTGTCTTTCACTCAGGCGTGGTAAAGAAGTGATAAGGCAAGGATGACTTCTCTAGCGATATCACTTCTCCAAGTCCTATGTTATTCTATGGAGCCAATATACTAAGACATCTCCATCCTTGGACATCTTGGTGCATAGGCTCTATTGAATAACAAAGGAACTGGAGAAGTAATATCACTGGAGAAGTCAACTCCACTTTATCACCTCCTTATCACACCTTGGTGCATAATCCCATATTCTTAAAAACATGATTGTTTAATGCTGTATATATATATAAAAAAATTAAAGACAATAATAATAATATACTATTTTGTACATGAAAGACATGTCTGTATTATGCTCCAAATGCACCTCTCTCTTCTCTAAGATCACACTTGTCCTTTTTATCGACCGTATACTTTTATATACACGTGTCAATTTTTATTTGTGTTTATTGGACAAGGATGAATGACTTGCTATTCATGTGGTTTCCAGACCATGAGCATTTCATCTTCTCTTCAGATGTGTCACCTTTGAAAGAAGGCTCTGCTTTTATCTTGTTCCAATAACACGTGTCTGAACCTGCTCTGTATCTAGCTTTGTGACCTAGGCAGCCTATAAACTCATCACTGCTAGACACCGCCTCATTCACTGGGAATAGTAGCCAGGAGCAATCTTTGAACATGTCTTTTTTTTTTTTTTTTTTTCCAACGGTACATTGCTTTTTTTCCCCTTTCCCTTTTTCTTTCAAGAGCTCTGGCAAGTGTCTGTTATCTAATCATCTCACTTCAGAAAATGTGAACAACATTGTTTTATTCCATAACGGAAATCAATTGGTTTTGAGTGGCCCCTTTGAACTCTTTGAAGGCGAGCCAATGGTATGCCATGGCAGGAGTCCATTGGCTTTCTCCTGCACTGCACTGACCCGTGATAGCTTGGTAAAAGGGATCTCTGGCTTTATAAACACTAAAGAAAGGAAATCCCTACTACGTTCACCACTCAGTAAGGTTCCCTTCTGTTTTCAGCCCTCCCAAGAGAAAATAATCAGATTTGCTTTGGTTTAACTCTTTGAGTACCAGAGAAGTGCACAATGCATTGTTCAGCAATGCATTGTATAAAATTCTGGTAATCAAAGGTTTAAACTTGAGTGCCAGAGAGGTACACAACACATTAATTAAAGCAACATGAGGGAAAAAGGCATCAATAAGGCAAAAGCAAAGCTGTGGGTCTTGCCTACAAAACTGGTACAATTCTGGGGCAAAGCAACTGCACCATAAGATCCATATTAGTTTAACCCTTTCAGTGCCAGGCAGGTAACCAATGCAGTGCTTTGCAAAGCTCTGGTTACCCTTCTGGCATTGAAAGAGTTAAAGTTTATAATAATTCCTCCACTTTCCTTACTATGGAAAAAAAAATCTTAACCCCTTGAGTGCCAGAAAGGTGTTGGATACCTCTCTGGCACTCAAATGGTTAATGACTCCTATGAATTTTGCCAATGTGCCTTTATTCAAGAGAGAACATTTCAGTCAGTGCTGGACGGCAAGTCCATGGAGGTGGACATTAAAGTTGTTTCTTTTTTTTTTTTTTAATCTGTGAGGACTGTAGGACTGAAGTAATGCATTGCACACCACTCTGGTCCTTAAGGGGTTAAGACTGCCATATGAAGTGGGTGGAGTTTGTGTCCTGTGGTCCTGACATCCCAGACTAAATGAAGATGTTATTTACTGAACAAATGCACAAGGGCAAAAATTCATAGGGGTTATTAGAATTTTCATGCTGTACGAAAGCAAATGGGGAGGGAGGGGGATTATTAGGAAGTGTTACTTCTCCTCTGAATTAGGATTTAGCCGATTGGATACTACACCTTCCTGTGTTCAAGTAGAGAGCCACTCTGGTACTCAAAGGGTTAAACACATTTTTTTTTTTTTTTTTGGCTAGAAGGAAGAGCATGTATATTACTAACTAAATAAAGATCTCTTGTTATTGCTGCCTCTCCTCTTGAGATGTAACACATCCCATTTTGCACACAGCTAATGATACAAATGTTTATGCTTTGAAAACAAATCAGGCATAAGATAATGAAACATTTAGGGTAGCGAGCTGAACTCAATTTTCGCAACGATTCTCTCTCTGATAATCAAAGAGGAGTGGGTATTAGGGCATCAGTTAAACGGCTTCAAAGAGTCTTCACCCCCTGCTCTTAGTTCAGCTGGTCGTGCATGAACACGAAGTTACTAATATGTGTCTTATTAAACCAGGCAGAATCCTATTATCTATAATAAAGCATAGTGACGGTAAGAGATTAGTGTAAGTACTGTGAACCTGCTATACTGCATGTACTGGAACAAACATGGAGAAACTGAGAACAATAAAAACAGGAATGGACTTGAAGGAACCATGTTTGGACAAAAACAGTTCAGGGTAACCTTAATGACTAGCTATGAATGAACTTATTTATGTGAAGTTCAAGAACGAATTCTCAGAACCAGTTAGCTAATTTTCTTGGCCAAGGGCTTGTCAAGTTAAATTTAACCTTGCATGCTACAGTGAGTCCCAGTGCATTGCTTTGCAATGCTCTGAAGACTCTTCTAGCTCCAAGGGAATAAATTAATGAAGAAATAATATAAGGAAAATTAACTACTTCAATTCCCAAATCCATTTAATTCTGGTAATTGGAATTAGCAAACCAGTTACAGCAAATTAAAATCTGCATTTAGGCTGAAATCACTTGAAGTGAATAGGAGTCATATCATTTTAACGCCTTGAATAGCAGAGAGATCTCATACACTTGAGACCTCTCTAACATTCAAGGAGTTAAAATGGTATATTCCTAGTTAGTATTTGTAAAAGTGGATTCCTAGGAATGTAAGCCCCAAAATAAATGATAAACTTGCTTTCCTATGGATATGTTAGCAGCTGTGCTTGATTATCTCACCCCTGTTGGTTTATACAGGTTCTTAGTATGTGATAAGTGCAATGTGTTTCATAACTCCCGTAAACAAATACGAGATATATATATATATATATATAATCCAGGGTGGGTACTAATCTCAAAACGATTATCTCACTTAATATTTTTATAAGGATTGTAACCAGCTAAATATAAAATGTGTCACGATTCTCTCTTCCCCCGCTCTGATTTTCCCAGTTAGCTTTGGGTCGGGCTCTGCCTTGTCATTGGCTATTCTAGGTTTTCTATTCCTGGATTTCGCGCCTAGCCGTCACCCGATTATTTCTCTCCGTTGCTCGATCTGCCCCTGGTGACCTACTGTGTGCTCTTTGACTATTCTTCTGGCTTCTCCCTGTGTTTCTGATGCCCCCGGTGACGAGGTTTGAATGACCTCGATTTTGCCGCATACCTAGAAGTTCACTTCTCCTTCTTGCTCATTTATCCTGTATTGTCCGGTGCCCTCTCTTTATAGGCGGCCGTCAGTTCCTCTCGGCTCGCTTTACCTCTGCCTGATTATACCCGCATCTGTTGCAGGCTGACTCTATGGTTTGTCCCGCAGTTGAGACTGTGGAGAACAGACGATTGACGACCTCGGTAGAGTGCTCTTCTCTTCTCTCCCTGGGATCCGTTCTGCAGTCATTGCCTTGCTAGCTGGGTCTTTTTGGCGTTGTCCGGCTTGGTATAGCAGCTACTTTCAGGTGAGCTGTCAGACTGTTCTGACTGTCTGGAACTAGCTAGGGTGCACTCTCTCTGTATTTTGTGGTTAGTTCTCTCCCCACCAGATCTTAGGCAGCGGTCTTCCTCTGCAGTTGGGCTTTTCCTTGGGAGTGTGGCTTTTGTGTGCGTTCCAGTTTAGTCCGATACCTCTAGGTCACCTAGGCAGCTGTTGGTGGTTCCCTGCCTCCCTGGAGGGTTCTACCTGTCCTGTCGTTTGGCTTGCCTCACCTCTCTAGTTGCCCAGGTCTGTTCCCTTTTACACCTACCTTCAGGATTGTCTTGTGACTCTCTCTTCTTCTGTGGTTCCTGACAGTGGCTACCATTCCCTAGGTTTTTCTTACTCTTCTACTCCCATGGTGGGCTAGTCTCTTACTATCTGCACTCCTGGATCCTCCTGACATATAGGTTCTGAAGCCATATGGTGTGCCCCTTTACCCATCCAGGCCAGGGTTCTGGCTTAACCGGGATCGGGCATCTGGCTTTGCGGCCATCAACTTTAACTCAGCTTTGGCCGCAGCATGGGTTAGGGGCAACTGCCTCCGATCCCAAGCGCCACACTCAAGCGTTGCCCTCAAGCATCATCTTCAGAGACCTATAATATTTGTGACAAAATCTAGTTAAACTGTACCCTCTTTGAATATACAGTTATGACAAACTGTAAAACATGACAAAGACATTTTCATTACAAAATTATGGTTAAGAGATGATTATACTTAACAGA
The DNA here is from genome assembly GCA_037306005.1 of Rhinophrynus dorsalis. Taxonomy (NCBI): domain Eukaryota; kingdom Metazoa; phylum Chordata; class Amphibia; order Anura; family Rhinophrynidae; genus Rhinophrynus; species Rhinophrynus dorsalis. Next base: position 160,523,982 of record CM074719.1, read on the forward strand.
GTAATACACCTTTTTCATGAAAAATATATATTCTGTAGGACGTTTCCTTCTGATTAAAACAAGGATGTTCCCTCATCTTGGATTCAAAATGTATTATAAAAAACATATTATAGCTCAAACTGGCCTTTTTACATGAAATTTCTAATTTCTATTGAGATCACAAGGTGGGGCTGTTCTTATCATTCGCTATGGAGGACCACTGTTTGTGACTCCACCTAGTTTATTCTGAAAAACCCAAATAGTGCTGTTGCTAACAGTTGGCTATTAAAATAATGTTTGAGCTGTAATCATTTTGAATGAAAAATCTCCCCGTAGTTTGAATGCCCTTGCTTTACTCAGCAGAAAAGATTATACCATACTTGTCAATTTAAAAAAGGTGTACTCGTCCTTTAAATCAACCCTTTTCATTTTTTTGGTGATAAAGTCTCTTTAACATATGTGCTTGCTTTATTATTAAATCATTTTGCTTTTATTTTCAGCTAACATTTAGTTGCTATAAATGTAATCACATTCATACAGTTGGCCGTATTGTACAATTTATTTTTTTTCCAAATTAATTATATTTTTAACTCCTCTTTCTTTTTTATTCTCTTTTGTCAATATTCCACTCATCATTTAAAGGGACAGTAACACTTAATATGCAAAATATGTATACTACTGTGCAAACGTCTTAGGCTGTAAAGTTAGACTGCTTTCAAAATTAGACATGTTAATAGTTTATTTTTATCAATTAACAAAATGATAGTAAGTGAACAGAAAAAATCTAAATCAAATCAATATTTGGTGTGATCAGCCTTTGCCTTCAAAACAGCATCAATTCTTCTAGGTATACTTGCACACAGTTTGTTAAGGAACTCGGCAGGTAGGTTGTTCCAAACATCTTGGAGAACTAACCACAGTTCTTCTGTGGATTTAGGCAACCTCATTTGCTTCTCCCTCTTCACGTAATCCCAGACAGACTCAATAATGTTGAGATCAGGGCTCTATGGGGGCCATACCATCACTTCATTGTACTTCTTTACGTTGAAAATAGTTCTTGATGACTTTGGCGACATGTTTGAGGTTGTCATCATGCTGCAGTATAAATTTGCGGCCAAGTAGATGCCTCCCTGATGGCAGTGCATGATGAATAAGTATCTGCTTGTACTTTTCAGCACTGAAGAGATCATTAATACTAACCAAATCCCCAGCTCCATTTGCATAAATGCAGCCCCAAACTTGCAAGGAACCTCCATCATGTGTCACTGTTGCCTGCAGGCACTCATTCTTGTACCGTTCTCCAGCCCTTCGGCGAACAAACTGCCTACTGCTACAGCCAAGTATTTTAAATTTTGACTCATCAGTCCAGAGGTAGGACTTGTTGGCTGCAAGTCTTCTATGAAGACCACTTCTGACCAGACTTCTCCAGATGGTAGATTGGTGTCCCTGGATCCCACTGTTTTCTGCTAATTCAGAGCTGATGCTGATGGCACTGCTGGACATCTTCTGACTGAGAAAGGAAGTAAGCATGATGTGTCTTTCATCTGCTGCACTAAGTTTCCTGGGCCGAAAACATTGCCAGTTTCTTGTTCTTTTTCAAAGGAGCTTGGACAGCACATCTGGAAACCTCTGTCTGCCTTGAAATTCCTGCCTGGTAGAGACCTTGCTGATGCAGTATAACTACCTTGTATCTTGCCATGGTATATGACTTTTGACATTAAACTGTCTTTAGCAACCTCACCTTGGTAGCTGAGTTTGGCAAACCTCACCCAGTTTTATTCCTCCTGATTGTTTCTGTTTCAGTTAATGATTATGTTTCAGCCTACATATTAAATTGATGATCTTTAGCGCCTGTTTGGTATAATTGTTTAATCATACACCTGACTTTGTGCAAGTGTACCTAGAAGAATTGATGCAGTTTTAAAGGCAAAGGGTGGTCACACCAAATATTGATTTGATATAGATTTTTTTTCTGTTCACTTACTATGTTTTTGTTAATTGATAAAAAACACTTAACATGCCTGAAAGCATTCTTACTTTAAAGCATTTTTTCACACCTGCCTAAGACTTTTGCACATACTGTATATTATACATATATATCTCAATGGCCTGAAATTTTGCAGTATTGCTGTTGCTATATTATCCTTTGGACAGTTCTGCTCAGTTGAGCATAAATCCCCATAGGATGGTGTAGCAACAGCGCCACTGTAAAATTTCAGGACATTGAAATACTGCACCTAAAAGATTCTTGTTTGAACTGCAACAACTTTTGAACATCTCTCAGTTGTCATTGTTAGTGATGATCGAGCACCCCAATGCTCGGGTGTTCGGGTGCTCTACCCGAGCCCCGTTGAAGTCAATGGGAGGACTCGAGCATTACACCAGGCACCCCCTGCTATGATGAGGGGAGGGTGCCTGGTCCATAGGAAAAGGGCAGAAAGTGATGGAAACACCACAGAAATGGTTCAGGGACAGCATAGGGAGGATGTCTGGATGCATCTTGGACTCCAACATCGCTGCTGGGAACGATCTTTCGCCCGTAGTATGCCATTTTTACAGACTGACCGTAAAACACACAAAAAGGCAGATAAAAACGACTTTAGGCGAAAAATTGTTACCAAACAGTATTTGCTGTATATTTACTTGTATATCATCTGCAAATTCTGCCAAAAATTTCCTCGATTTTTCTGAACTGGGGCCATGATTAAGAGGGAAACGTGCGCAGAGGCAAATTCTCCCAAAAATTTCCTCGATTTTTCTGAACTGAGGCCATGATTAAGAGGGAAACGTGCGCAGAGGCAAATTCTCCCAAAAATTTCCTCGATTTTTCTGAACTGAGGCCATGATTAAGAGGGAAACGTGCGCAGAGGCAAATTCTCCCAAAAATTTCCTCGATTTTTCTGAACTGAGGCCATGATTAAGAGGGAAACGTGCGCAGAGGCAAATTCTCCCAAAAATTTCCTCGATTTTTCTGAACTGGGGCCATGATTAAGAGGGAAACGTGCGCTGAGCCGACCATCTAAAACATTATGCGTGAGGGTCTGCTGCGGAGCTGACCATCCTAAACATTATATGCGAAGGCCCGCTAGTGAGCTGACGCTATAAAACATTATATGAGAAGGCCCGCTGGTGAGCTGACCTATACAAAAATTGTCAAACTGCGCCCGCTGGTGAGCTGGCCCTATATAAAAATTATATCACTGGGCCCGCTGGTGAGCTGGCCCTATATAAAAATTATATCACTGGGCATATGGAAGAGAGTCAACCATATACCCGTTTTTTGGGTGGAAGGGGTGAATGGGAATACAGAGTATTCCCATCATTGTAAATAACATATATAAAGTGAGTTTATGTTCCCCCGGGGCTTTCCTCCAGTGGAGTGGAGAAGTCAGGGGAAATCCAGGCCTTGTTCATTTTTATAAGTGTCAACCTATCAGCATTTTCGGTGGAAAGGCGGATACGCTTATCTGTTATGATGCCACCAGCAGCACTAAATACCCGCTCAGACAGAACGCTGGCGGCAGGGCAGGCCAGCACCTCCAAGGCGTAGAGTGCCAGTTCATACCACGTGTCCAGCTTGGACACCCAGTAGTTGTAAGGCACAGAGGGATCATTGAGGACGCTGACACGGTCTGCTACGTACTCCTTCACCATCTTCCAAAACTTTTCCCTCCTTGTGACACTAGGCTGCGCATCAGGGTGAGGGTGCTGGCGGGGTGTCATGAAGGTGTCCCACGCCTTGGAGAGTGTTGCCCTGCCTTTGTCGGAACTGCTGTGTGCTCCCCTTTTCTCCCCTTCTCGATTGGCCAAGGTAGCACGTACTCTGCCGCCAGCGTTGTCAGATGGAAAATTTTGGAGCAATTTTTCGACAAGAACCTTCTGGTATTGCACCATTTTGCTTGTCCTCTCCACCGGAGGAATGAGAGATGAGAAATTCTCTTTGTAGCGGGGGTCCAGAAGGGTGAACACCCAGTAATCCGTGTTGTCTAAAATGCGTATAACGCGTGGGTCACGGGAAAGGCAGCCTAACATAAAGTCAGCCATGTGTGCCAGAGTACCAAGAGGCAAGATTTCGCTGTCCTCACCAGGAGGATGACTCTCAATCTCCTCATCCTCTTCCTCCTCTTCTGCCCACCCACGCTAAAGAGATGGAACTAAAGTTCCATGGCTACCCTCTGTAGCGGACGCAACCGTGTCTTCCTCCTCCTCCTCCTCCGCCTCCTCCAATTGTCGCTGAGAAGACGAAGTGAGGGTGCTCTGGCTATCACCTTGTGTAAGCTCTTCCTCCCGCATTTCCACCTCTTCCACAAGCAAAGCGTCGGTTTTAATTGTGAGCAGCGAGCGTTTCAGTAGACACAGAAGTGGGATGGTTACACTGATAATAGCGTTATCGCCGCTCACCATCTGTGTCGATTCCTCAAAATTGCGTAAAACCTCACAGAGGTCTGACTTCCATTCCCACTCCTCACTTCTGATTACAGGAAGTTGAACGGAGAGGCGACGACCGTGTAACAGCTGGTACTCCACTACTGCCCTCTGCTGCTCACAAAGCCGGGCCAACATGTGGAAGGTGGAGTTCCAGCGCGTGCTCACGTCACACAGCAGCCGGTGAGCTGGCAATTGTAAGCGCTGCTGCAGCTTCAACAGGCCGGCTGAAGCTGTAGATGACTTACGGAAATGTGCACACACGCGGCGCACCTTGGTCAAGAGATCATGCAAATTGGGGTAGGTTTTTAGAAATCGCTGAACCACTAAATTAAATACATGCGCTAGGCATGGTACGTGTGTGAGCTTGCCGAGCTCCAAAGCCGCCACCAAGTTACGCCCATTATCACACACAACCATGCCTGGTTGCAGGTTGAGTGGCGAGAGCCACTGCTCGGTCTGGTGACTAATCCCCTGCAACAGCTCTGAGGCCGTGTGCTGTTTGTCCCCAAGGCAGATCAGCTTCAGCACGGCCTGTTGACGCTTCCCCACTGCAGTGCTACACTGCTTCCAGCTACCGGCTGATGGGTGAGTGGCGCTGCGCGCAGAGAATTCGGAGGTGGAAACGGAGGAGGAGGAGCCAATAACGTAGGTGCTGGCGGAAACCCTGATGGAGGTAGGGCCCGCAATCCTCGGCGTGGGTAGCACCAGTGCCATCCCAGGGTCCGAGTCGCTCCCAGCCTCCACGACATTCACCCAGTGTGCCGTCAGGGAAATGTAGCGTCCCTGGCCACAAACACTTGTCCATGTGTCAGTCGTTAAGTGGACCTTCCCAGTAATTGCGTTGGTCAGGGCACGGGTGATGTTAAGGGACACATGGTGGTGTAAGGCGGGGACGGCACACCGGGAAAAGTAGTGGCGGCTGGGGACTGCGTACCGAGGGACAGCTGCTGCCATCAGGCTGCGGAAGGACTCAGTCTCCACAAGCCTAAATGGCAGCATTTCGATGGCCAGTAATTTGGAAAGGTGTGAGGTTAGTGCTATGGCCTGTGGGTGGGTGGCTGGGTATTTTCGCTTGCGCTTAAATGCCTGGGGTAACGACATTTGGACGCTGTGCTGGGACAGGGAAGTGGATGTGGTCGCTGATGGTGCTTCAGATGGTACAGGTGCAGGGCGGGAGGTATGCGGGCCTGCGCCTTCGACAGGCGATTGGCCGGCACCGAAAACAGGGGAAGAGGAGGCAGTGGTGTGGCCTGCAGACACAGATGGGCGATCCGGGCGTTCCTCCCACTTATTACGGTGCTTGGATGCCATGTGTCGGATCATGCTGGTGGTGGTGAGGTTTCTAGTGTTCATGCCTCTGCTCATTCTGGTGTGGCACAGGTTGCAAACTACAATTCTTTTGTCGTCCGCACTTTCCTTAAAAAAACGCCATACCGCGGAACACCTACCCCTTGGCAAGGTAGATTTACGCAAGGGGGTGCTCCGTGGAACATTTGCGGGCCGGTTTGGTGCGGTCCGCCTTCTTTCTGTAGCCACACCACTGCCTCTTCCAGCCTGTTGCGGTGCTGCAGATGGCTCACCCTCAGGACTGCTGTCATCGCTCGGCTCTACACCTTCCCAGGTGGGGTCAGTCACCTCATCGTCCACCAAGTCCTCCTCCACTTCCTCACTCTGATCATCCTCCTCATGTCTTGATCCCACCACATACTCAGTCATTGACAACTGTATATCATCCTCCTCATCAAGGTCTTGAGACAGTAATAGTGGTTGATTTAATGGCAACTGTGTCTCATCATCATCATCATCCACTTCCTTTGACCTTAAATGCCGTTCACCTCTGTCATCTTCTTGTGATTGGGTACCCTCTAGAGGTTGTGAATCAGGGCACAAGATGTCATGTTCCTCTGCAAGCGTGCTTGGAGAGAGGTTCAAATTAAGGATTGGTCATGAGACGAGCTCCTCACTATATCCCAGTGTGGGATCACTTCTTTGACCAGATCCTCTATGGTGGGAGGAAGGATGATCAGGGTGAGGATTATGTTGACCAGACTCTTGGCTACTGAGAGTGGACTTGGTGGAAGACAGGGTGGTGCTTAACCGACTGGAAGCAGTATCAGCTGACATCCAACCGACCACCTGTTCGCAGTGGTCGGACCTCGAGAGTGATGTCCTGCGACGCCCTGTAAACTGAGACATGAAGCTAGGTATGGTGGATGTCTTTCTGTCTTGTGCTCTGGCACCAGGCACAGTTTCTACGCGTCCTGACACGCGCCCTGAACTATCAGGATCACGTCCACTTCCCCGTCCCTTTTTACCCGCCTTCTTCATATTACACGGAATATGTGCTGCAAATCTGCAACTTTGCACAGTAAACAGAATGTTCTCCTAATATGCAACTTTGCACACTAAACAGAATGTGCTTCTTAACTGCAGCTACGCACAGTGAATGGAATATGTGACTTTGATATTTTACAGTTTGAACAGTTAACAGAATGTTCTCCTAATATGCAACTTTGCACACTAAACAGAATGTGCTTCTTAACTGCGGCTCGGCACAGTGAATGGAATATGTGACTTTGATATTTTACAGTTTGAACAGTTAACAGAATGTTCTCCTAATATGCAACTTTGCACACTAAACAGAATGTGCTTCTTAACTGCGGCTCGGCACAGTGAATGGAATATGTGACTTTGATATTTTACAGTTTGAACAGTTAACAGAATGTTCTCCTAATATGCAACTTTGCACACTAAACAGAATGTGCTTCTTAACTGCGGCTCGGCACAGTGAATGGAATATGTGACTTTGATATTTTACAGTTTGAACAGTTAACAGAATGTTCTCCTAATATGCAACTTTGCACACTAAACAGAATGTGCTTCTTAACTGCGGCTACGCACAGTGAATGGAATATGTGACTTTGATATTTTACAGTTTGCACAGCTAACAGAATGTTCTCCTAATATGCAACTTTTTGCACACTAAACAGAATGTGCTTCTTAACTGCGGCTCAGCACAGTGAATGGAATATGTGACTTTGATATTTTACAGTTTGAACAGTTAACAGAATGTTCTCCTAATATGCAACTTTGCACACTAAACAGAATGTGCTTCTTAACTGCGGCTACGCACAGTGAATGGAATATGTGACTTTGATATTTTACAGTTTGCACAGTTAACAGAATGTTCTCCTAATATGCAACTTTGCACACTAAACAGAATGTGCTTCTTAACTGCGGCTACGCACAGTGAATGGAATATGTGACTTTGATATTTTACAGTTTGAACAGTTAACAGAATGTTCTCCTAATATGCAACTTTGTACACTAAACAGAATGTGCTTCTTAACTGCGGCTACGCACAGTGAATGGAATATGTGACTTTGATATTTTACAGTTTGCACAGTTAACAGAATGTTCTCCTAATATGCAACTTTGCACACTAAACAGAATGTGCTTCTTAACTGCGGCTACGCACAGTGAATGGAATATGTGACTTTGATATTTTACAGTTTGAACAGTTAACAGAATGTTCTCCTAATATGCAACTTTGCACACTAAACAGAATGTGCTTCTTAACTGCGGCTACGCACAGTGAATGGAATATGTGACCTTGATATTTTACAGTTTGCACAGTTAACAGAATGTTCTCCTAATATGCAACTTTGCACACTAAACAGAATGTGCTTCTTAACTGCGGCTACGCACAGTGAATGGAATATGTGACTTTGATATTTTACACTTTGCACACTAAACAGAATGTTCTGCTAATCTGAAACTTTGCACACTAAACAGAATGTGCTGCTAATCTGAAACTTTGCACACTAAAAAGAATGTGCTGCTAATCTGCAACTTTGCACACTGAACAGAATGTGCTCTAATCTGCAACTTTGCACACTAAAAAGAATGTGCTGCTAATCTGCAACTTTGCACACTGAACAGAATGTGCTCTAATCTGCAACTTTGCACACTAAACAGAATGTGCTGCTAATCTGCGGCTAGGCACAGTGAACAGAATATGTGAAGTTTTTTTTTTTATATCTCAGCCCCCCCAAACAAAATAAACTGCTGCCCCCACACACAGTAGTCCTAAAAAGGACTTTTGGGTCTTTTTTTTTTTTTAAATCGCTTTTCTTCTCCCTACACTGACTTTCCCTTCCTATCCTCATCTCTCCCTGGCTAAGACTGAGCCGAACTCGCTGGTCAGGTGCTATACAGCACCCGATCACGGGTTCTGGCCAGCCAATCAGTGTAATGCCAGCAGCCAACATGGCTGCTGGCATTACACTGATGTCAGAGCCTCCCTGTACGTTTATTGGCTGCGCAGCAGCCGCGAAACGTGCGGGGAGGAGACCCGAACATGGCGGGCGAGCACATGCGGTACTCGTACGAGTACCGCCATGTGCCGAGCAGAGCGATGCTCGAGCCGAACCGAGCTTCGGCCGAGCATGCTCGCTCATCACTAGTCATTGTTTTACATAGGACTATAAACCCTAAAATATAAAAAATTTGACATATCAAGGATAATCGAAGATGGTAATCAATTGCACGGCCATTGTGATTGATCTTCCTGTGCTGAATTAAGAATATCCAGAAAATCTGACCTGTTTGTGTGCCCTCAGAACTAGAGCTGAGAATTACTGACCTAGTCCTGGATTTCATTCAAGCACAGCGGCTTTATCTACAAACTTCTCCATATGTTTTAGTGGGAAACATAGATACAAATCAGTTGATAACACTGTAATCTATGCCCTAGATCAGTGTTTTTCAATCTTATTTGCTCAAGGCATCCCTAACATAAAATCTAGGATATCCAGGGGACCCCTAACATGTTATATGTAATTTTTCAAGGACTTAATGAAGGCAGCAGTACATATACAGTAATGTGCAAACGTTTTAGGCAGGTATGAAAAAATGCTGTAAAGTAAGAGTGCTTTCAAAAATGGATTTGTTAATAGTTTAGTTTATTTTTATCAATTAACAAAATGCATAGTGAGTGAACAGAAGAATATATTTGGTGTGACCACCCTTTGCTTTTAAAACAGCATCAATTCTTCTAGGTACATTTGCACAAAGTCAGGGATTTTGTAGGCATATAGTTAGGTATATGATTAAATAATTATACCAAACAGGTGCTAATAATCATCAATTTAATATGTAGGTTGAAACACAATCATTAACTGAAACAGGAATAAAACTGGCTGAAGAACAGTCAATCTCAGCTAACAAGGTGAGGTTGCTAATGTCAAAAGTCATACACCATGGCAAGACTGAGCACAGCAACAAGACACAAGGTAGTTGTACTGCATTAGCAAGGCCTCTCTCAGGCAGAAATTTCAAGGCAGACAGTGGTTTCCAGATGTGCTGTTCAAGCTCTTTTGAAGTAGCACAAAGAAATGGGCAACGCTGAGGACTGTAGACACAGTGGTGGGCCAAGGAAACTTAGTGCAGCAAATGAAAGACACATCATGCTTACTTCCCTTCACAATCTCAAGATGTCCAGTAGTGCCATCAGCTCAGAACTGGCAGAAAACAGTGGGACCCTGGTATGCCCATCTACTGTCTGTAGACGTCTGGTCAGAAGTGGTCTTCATGGAAGACTTGCGTCCAAAAAGCACTACCTCCAACGTGGAAACAAGGCCAAGCAACTCAACTATTCATGAAAACACAAGAACTGTGGTGCAGAAAAATTACAGCAGGTGCTCTGGACTAATGATTCAAAATCTGAAATATTTGGCTATAGCAGAAAGCAGCTTGTTCGCTGAAGTGCTGGAGAGCGGTACAAGAATGAGTGCCTGCAGGCAACAGTGAAGCATGGTGGAGGTTCCTTGCAAGTCTGGGGCTGCGTTACTGCAAATGGAGTTGTGGATTTGGTCAGAATTAATGGTATCCTCAGTACTATGAAGTACAGGAAGATTCTTTTTTCATCATGCAATACCATCAAGGAGGCATCAAATTGGCCCCAGATTTATTCTGCAGCATGACAACGACCCCAAACATACAGCCAAAGTCATTAAGCACTATCTGCAGCATAAAGAAGAACAAAGAGTCCTGGAAGTGATGGTATGGCCCCCACAGAGCGGCATTGTTACATTATCTAGTCTGTCTGGGATTACATGAAGAGAGAGAAGCAACTGAGGCTGCTTAAATCCACAGAAGATCTATGATTAGTTCTCCAAGGTGTTTGGAACAACCTGCCTGCCGAGTTCCTAAATAAACTGTGTGAAAGTGTACCTAGAAGAATTTATGCTGTTATGAAGGCAAAGGGTGGTCACACCAAATATTGATTTGATTTAGATTTTTTTTGTTCTGTTCAACCATTATTATTTTGTTAATTGATAAATATAAATGACTGTATTACCATGTCTATTTTTGAAAGCATTCTCACTTTACAGCATTTTTTTCACACATGCCTAAGACTTTTGCACATTACTATACATACATGCATAGTTATTCTTAGGTCTCACAGACAGAATTACAATAATACATGGTGAGTGTTATTTCAATACTGGCAGAGTTGTAGTTCAAGAGTAATTGATAAAGTATCTCCCTCCCGCCCCTTTTACCTAATGTAAGCCATCTCCCCTCAGATGTGGAATCTGGTCCCTTGACCAGACAGGTCACAGCAATGGATCTTTTTACTGTGATTATCAGGAAAACCCTGCCCCCTTTGACAGGTTTTTCCTTATGCTCACTGAAGATTGTTCCTCACTGTGATCCATCTGGACAGTCTTACTGCTCTAAGGTGAGCAGTGTTACATCAGTAAAAAGGGAGGGAGGGGAATACTTTATCATTCAATTACTCCTGAACTACAACTCGGAGAGTATTGAAATAACACTCCCCATGGCCCAAATACTACGAAGACTAATTGGAGCTGCTTTTATTTTGAAACATTACTATCCCTTTAAATAAGCCGTAAATTTCCATATCTTATTATTTCCATATCTTGCCTTGTTACCCCAAGCCTGGTGTGCACAAATGCCTCCAGAAGGTGGTGCTAATGAAAAAAAGGCATTTTCTTACATTTCTGCCCCTTCAAATGTACTGAAATTTGTGAAAACCATGGCATTTCCAACTGTATTCATTAGCTAGTGCTCTTAGGAGAAAAATGACACCCAATTGGTATGGGTTTAACTACCTCAGAGGGCCCTAGAAGTGCAAAATGACACCTACTACAACCTCAAATTTTTCTAACATTTTCTCAAACATTACTTGTCTATACAAAAATGGTTATAACAACTACAGAAGTGAAGAAAGGCTACACAAACCATACCATTTTGGAAAGAAGACACCCTGACGCATCTAATGAGGGGTAAGTTGCCTTGTTACCCCAAGCCTGGTGTGCACAAATGCCTCCAGAAGGTGGCGCTAATAAAAAGAATTTTCTTACATTTCTGCCCCTTCAAATGTACTGAAATTTGTGAAAACAATGGCATTTCCAACTATATTCATTAGCTAGTGCTCTTAGGAGAATAATGACACCCCATTGGTATGAGTTTAACTACCTCAGGGGGCGCTAGAAGTGCAAAACTACACCTACTACAACCTCTGATTTTTATAACATTTTCTCAAACATTACTTTTCTGTACACAAATGGTTATAACAACTACAGAAGTGAAGAAAGGGTAGACAAACCAAACCATTTTGGAAAGAAGACACCCTGCTGCATCTAAAGAGGGGTGACTTGCCTTGTTACCCCAAGCCTGTTATGCCCAAATGCTTCCAGAATGTGGCACTGTAGGACAAAAATTGCATTTTCTTACATTTCTACCCCTTCAACTGTACTTAAATCTGTGAAAACCATGGAATTTCCAATGTATTCATTAGCTAGTGCTCTTTGGAGAAAACTGACACCTCACTGGTATGATTCAACCTACCTTAGGGGTGCCAGAAGCACATAAATACAACTACCTGATTGCTTCCTCGAAAATGGCTGCTTGTACTAAAATGTTCATAACTGTTAGAGACATGAAAGAAAGGTATAAAAGGTATACCATTTTGGAAAGTAGACATTCTGCTGCATTAAATGAGGGGTCATTTTCCTTTCTATCCCTGGGCTGAAATGCAAAATATTTCCAAAAAATGGCGCTATAGGAATAAATATGTTTTTTTACATTTCCACCACTTCAAAGATACGAAAATCTTTGAAAACCATAACATTTCCTGCTGTATTCAGTACCTGCTACCAACATGAGAAAAATGGTAGCCATTTGTGTGAGTTAACATACAATATGTGGGTGCTAGGAACATGTACATAAACCTGACACTTTTGTTTTTGAAATTATCTGCTTGCACTAAAATGGTTATAACCATAATAGATATGCAGGAAAGGTAGAGAAGCAATGCCATTTTGGAAAGAAAACAACCTGCCGCATTTAATGAGGGGTCACTTGCCTTCTTACCCAAAGGCTGGTGTTGCACAAATGCTTCCAGAAGGTGGCGCTAATGAAAAAAAAGACATTTTCTTACATTTCTGCACCTTCAAATGTATGGAACTTTGTGATAACCATGGAATTTTCAACTGCATTCATTAGCGAGTGCTCTTAGGAGTCAAATGACACCCCACTGGTATGAGTTGACCTACCTTAGGGGGTGCTAGAAGTAGAAAACTACACCTATTACAACCTCTGATGTTTCTAACATTTTCTCAAACCTGACTTGCCTGTACGAAAATGGCTATAACACCTTCAGAAGTGAAGAAAAGGTAGATAAACCATACCATTTTGGAAAGAAAACAACCTGCCGCATCTAATGAAGTGTGAATTGCCTTCTTACCCCAAGCCTGTTGTGCCCAAATGTTTCCAGAAGGTGGCACTATAGGAAAAAATTGCATTTTTTTTAATTTCTGCCCCTTCAAATGTATGGAGCTCTGCGAAAACCATGGAATTTTCAAGTGCATTCGTTATCTAGTGCTCTTAGGAGTCAAATGACACCCCATTGGTGTGAGCTGACCTACTGTAGGGGGTGCTAGAAGTGCAAAACGACACCTACCACAACTTCTGATTTTTCTAATATTTTCTCAAATAATACTTGCCTGTACAAAAATGGTTATATCAACTACAGAAGTGAAGAAACGGTACAGAAACCATGACATTTTGGAAAGAAGATAACCTGCCGCATCTAATGTGGAGTCACTTGCTTTTCTACCCCTAAGTTAGAGTGTACAACTATTTCCAGAATGTGCTGCTACAGAAAAAAAAAAATGTTTTTCTTACAAATCAGTCACTTCTAAGATATGGAAATGGTTCAACACCATGGGATTTCCTAGAAGGACCTCCTGCCAGCCTACAAAAAATGTTGCCCCACTGCTGTGGGTTGACATACCATATTGGGTGCTAGGAGCGTGGCTACCGGTGGAACAAGGATAGGGAAGCAAACGGTGTATGTGTGATTCTATTGCTACCAGTGGTCAGTCAGTGTAAGTGAGGACTTGTGTCTGCCAGTGAAACCAGGTCAGGGAAGGGACCAGGGGTCAGGCTATGTAAGTGGGTATATCTAGCAGTGGGCAGTGAGCAAGTGTGGCGGTGGTAATGGTGGGGAGGTAAATGCGTATGGTGGATTTGTGGTTACCAGTGTGCACTGTAAGTCCCCCTCATACACTGTTTGATTCCCAGCCTGAATCCAGTGCGTACTGGCACTTGGGTCTACCAGTAAGCAGTGGAATCAGGCTGGGGGGTCAGACTGGGGAAATGTGACTGCCAGTAGGCTGTGGAACTAGGCTGGTGGGTAGGGTATGTGGTGGGGGGGATTGGAGGCATTTTGTGTGCATGCCGCAGGGGTGTCCAATGCATTGCAATGCACTGGACACCCTGTTGCACACAAAGAGTTAATATTTTTTTTAACTATTATTTTTTTATTCATACCTCATTGGGGGGGCATCAGTACCACTTCTCATGCCCCCCAACGATGTCTGAATAAAAAATAATGGGAAAAAAATGTGTGTGTGCCACAGGGGGTCCAGCATATTGCAAACCACTTGTGTTGGACCCACCTGTAACATATACAGGTTTTTTGGTGTTTTTCCCCAAAAAATATATTTTTGTGTGGACCTCACTGGAGGGCATTAGAACCGATGCCCCACAATGAGATCTGAATAAAAAATGAGGGAAAAAAAAAGAAAAATCCTTTGTTTACCACAGGGGTGTACAATGCATTCCAAAGCAATGCATTGGACCCCCTGTGGCACACAGAGGGTTCATTTTTTTTTTTTAACTATTTTTATTCATAGCTTGTTGGGGGACATCAGAGCCCCTCAACAAGCTTTGAATAAAAAGAAATTCAAACCAAAGTCCTGTGTGTGCCACAGGAGGGGGGGGCAGCATTGGACCACCCCGTGGCACACACAGGGTTAATGAGGTCTTAGTTAAAAAAATATGCTCCACCACAATTTACCCTATGAGTGCCAAAGGGATCTCCAGCACGTTGCAAAGCAATGCGCTGGACGTCCCTGCGGCACTCATAGGGTTTTTGTTTTTTTGCTTTTTAATTTTTATGCCGACCTCGTGGGGGGACATCAGGACACCTTCTTTTGTCCCCCCAGTTATTGATCTCCCAGCCGATTGTGCTGGGAGATCAATCTGGCGACCGCAGGAGAGCAATAGCTCTCCTGCCTTTCACTCCCACCATCGGTAGTGAACGGGACCGAGGAAACTTCCCTAACGTCATCGGTGACCATGTCACCGGAAGTTCGGGTAGGAGAGAGCAGGAAGGAGAAGCTCTGCTTCTGCTGTGTCAATATTGATCTCCCAGAGCGATCGGCTGGGAGATCAATATCTGGGGGGGCATGAGGAGTGATCCTCATGCCCCCCCACGAGTGCCAGGCACATTGTATTCTAAAACGTGGCCACTGCATGCCGGTTATACCGGCTTATGCAGTGACTGCATTTTAGATGTACAACGTACGAGCGTGGCACAGCAGGTACAGCTGTGTCCACTCGTACGTTGTACCCACTTGGCACTCTAGGGGTTAAATGAGGCCTTTAACCCCTTGAATGTTTATATGCCCTAGAATTACACCATTTTCCCTTAGTATATCAGCTTTGCTGTTTTGGGATGTTATACAAATATTTAACACCTTTTTCCCCATGGTACCTGAAAATTAATCCTTTGGGCAGGGCAACTTAATCCAATGAGCCAAGTGGCATTTGCCCAGGACCCACAATCAACAGGGGGTCAACCAATGGAGGTCTTTATTACTTTTAAGTCACCCCTGTAGCCAAACTCTCTCTCTCTCGTGCGCTTTCTCTCAGGACTCCATGACAGGGGCATCGTCAAGTCACCCACCTTTCCCAATTTTTCTGCCCCCTTTAAACACACACAGACACCTTGGATGGGTTGAAAAGGCCACAGCATTCATTACCAAGATAAAATAATTAGTACATTTTCTTATCAACTGAAACTGAATACATAACCCGTAAACCTAAACCCCTTAGTGCTTGCTAATACCTAGTCATTACTTGACTTTAACCATATAATACCCAAACTTGACAGAGGACCATGCCACCATCCACCTATCTGAATGTGTCAAGTGTTAGTCCAACAGCCATACCTACGACTCTTAAGACCAAGCCTTAGAGCCATGAACCTGTAACATCACCGCGAAGCCCCAAGCTTCGCCCAGCAAGCACCCCGCCAAGGCACAGGCACTTGAAACCTTAAAGGGATAGTAATACTTCGTTTTAACTTTATTTTATTTTGTAGGCATTAAAAAAACATGAAGAATGATATAAGTCTTATCTCTCAAACCTTTATGGTTTATGAGATATTCACAAGCAAAGTTCCCCTCCCCGCCCCTTTTACCTAGTGTAAGCCATCTCTTCTCAAATGTGAGTCTGGTTGTATGACAGGACAGATAACAGAAGGGGACAATTTTCTTTGTATTAAAACAATGAAAGCCCTTCCCCCCTTGACAAGTTTTTCAGCTTTTTCCATTATCTTAATTGAAGATTGTTCCTCTCTGCAGTCTACCTGGGCATCTCACTTCTGATCTGGTTGAACAGGGAAGGGATACTTTGTTTGTGAATATCTCTTAAACCATAAAGGTTTCAGAGATAAGACTTATATCATTCTTCATGTTTTTTTAATGCCTACAAAATAAAATAAAGTTAAAACGAAGTATTACTATCCCTTTAAGCTGGCTGTGCCCCGCCATCAACCCAGGAGAGGCCAGTTCAACACCATCCATTGATCTTGCAGTGAAAATGCCCTGACCAAAATCAATGAAAAGGACAACAGACTAATGAAGGACCTAGGTTCATCCCTGAATTCTCCATGACCAGGTGCCAGACGTCTCTGCCACACAACAAGCGACTCTAGAAACTACCCTTCATTACCCCACAACCATCAAAAAGTCTGTCAACATCAAAGGCCTCTGAAACAAACCATGCCCCATGGAAAGAAAACCACAACCCAACCACCCTGGTGGGCAAAAACCACTGTCATTCCACAATCTGGCACAAGACAAAGCCCAACACACAACCAGCGAACCAAAGCACCAGTGCCCACAGAAAAAAGCCCAAAAAACAAACAACAACCCCCCCAAATAACACCTCCCCAGAGTGCAGGACCATATCATGAACCCAGCAGCCAACCAGCCCAAAGTGAAAAACCCTTCCTGGAAACCACCAAGTATTTCCAATAAATGATAACAGAAACTCCGCACATAGGTAATAGGAAAGCAAACGGCCCCAGCTGGGGAGACCCCCCTAGCAAGCCTGTACACAGGCCCCCCAACAGTAGGGTAAATCCGTTCACAAAAAAGAAAAATTGGCAGCCTGCTATGGTAATATGGAGCCTAACTCCTAGTGACAGGAATATTTCACAAGGGATGAGCCACTGAACGAGCCCAGACTTCTGCCTAACCCCCAGCCTGCTGGAGCCAAGAAGATCAACCAATAGTCTGATTGAGTGAAGTTGCACTTTTGCACAGGTGAGTATTAATCTATTAACTACTGGATGTAAATGTGAATATTAACCAATTATCCACTGAATGGAAGGGTTCATATGGCATTTGGGAGCATTAACAACCTAATTTGCTGGAGGGTGACTTTTGCCCCTTCAGGAAATGCTTCCACAGTCATTGCACACCTCTATAGCACTCATAAGATTAAACTAAACTGCCACAGATTAACCTCTTATTTGCTGGAGGGAGAGGATTTCATTAAACTGCAGTTTGTGTTAACCCCCTAATCCGCTGGAGAGTGTTTAAGCTACACTGTAGATATTTAACCTCTTATCTGCTAGAGGGAGATGATTTAACTAAACTTGTGTGCTAACTTCTAACCTACTGGAGGGTGACCAATGTAAGGTTTGCTATAATGATTTAACCCCTTGTGTGTTGAAGAGAGACCAATAAAACAAAAACAGTAGAGTGCATTTAACCCCTTTGAGTGCCAGAGTGGTACGTAAAGCAATGCTTTGCAATGCATTTCATACCACTCTGGCACTCAAAAGTGTTAAAGTCTTGTCTGCTGCAGGGTGACCTGCAGGCATAATTTTAGCATGTTAGCCAGTTATCTGCAGAAGAAAACAGGGGTGGGTTCAGAGTTACAAGGCATTGAAAATATGGGGGAGGCTGCTAATTACACTTATCCCATGCTAAGTAGAAGGAGAGCCACTGGCAAGAGCTTTGCTCAGGGCCCACCAGTGTCTTAAAACAGCCCTGCTTTTGGGTGAGGCAGCCTAGCTAAGCCATGTGTTGCCTCAATTGGGTTAACAGAGCCTTGCCATTCACTGTTGTACAGCATAGCAGAATATGCTGGAGCATAATAATTGAATAATGAGAATAATTATTTCAAGGTCTTCTCTTCCAGCATGGGCCTTTGTGGAGACAGCACGCACATGCATAAAAATATAACTGGGTGGCAGAAACTGTCAAACAAAATACATGTAACCTTTATTTGAGAAAAACAGATGAACAGGAACAAATAAGACAAATTTTGCAATGAAATTACCCCTGGAAAGCACAGCATTGGTTCCTGGAACCCCCAGAAGGAGAACACTTTTGCCCTTTGTTGCATTCATGGGAAAAATGTGTTGACCTTTCTACAGCAGGAACTCAGCAGGGGAACCTTGAAAGGACTTTTGTGGCTGCAGCCTGAAAAGGGCCCATGTCTCCCATGACCATACATATGTGATAGGCTTCTCTGAAGACGTGGGTTTTGGAGGACCTTTTAAAATCTGGAGGCTATAGGAGAGTCTGACGGAGCAAGGCAGAGTGTTCCATAGGGTGGAGCAACCCTAGAAAAGTCTTGTAGAGGGGAGTGAGAGATGATAATTAGAAAGGAGAAGAGGAGTTGGTCATGGTCAGAGAGGAGTTAACAACTTGGGCAAGGACAGAAATAGACAGAGGTAGTGCCTTGTAGTTTAGATAGATCAAGGCTGTCCAAGTTCAGTCCTCAAGGGCCACCAACAGTACAGGATTTAGGGAATTCTCTGTTTAAAGGGCTAGTGATGTTTCACAAAAACAGCAGCTCCAATTACTCTTCATAGTATTTGAGCCATAGAGAGTGTTATTTCAATACTGTTAGCATTGTAGTTCAAGAGTAATTGAATGATAAAGTATCCCCCTCCCGCCCCTTTTACCTAATGTAAGCCACCTCCCCTCAGATTTGGAATCTAGGGCTTGATCCAAATGTTGGAGACGGCTGTTTTTTCTGCTGACGGCATTTTTTTAAACACAGTAAGCTATTCAAATGCCTGTGCTGTGAAAAAATACCTGCAAAAAAAGAGCTGTTGTTTGATATAGTTAAGAGTTACATCCAAAGTGTGAAAAATGTGTCAGACGTTAGTAGAATTAACCCTATGAGTATCAGTGGGGTATAATTACCCCACCAGCATTCAAAGGGTAAACTCAAGTAAATAAAAAAAAAAAAAAATCACATTACAAATAACACTTACCATTAATCCTGATGTCTAGCTAAGTCCTCAGCATCCCAGTCCTCTTCTGTCCTTCTTTCTTCTCTTCTATTCTGTTTTCTTTCTGTAAAAATAAAAACAGACAAGTATAAGTCCAATACATAAATATCCGGCACAAAGCAATGCATTGTTTACCTCTCTGGGGCTCAAAAGGGTTAAAGTATGCACTAGTGTGATGCGTTTGTAATATAAACATGCCCCGAGCATAGTACATTTGTTAAGCCAAGTAAATCGTATTGCCATAATAAAACGTCCCAAAAATATACATAGCTTTTAGAACTCTAATCGCTGTATCCATCACTGTGTGCGGCTGCTGAGGCGGTGGCGGAGACAGAATCATGCACCACAGTGCCCCCCTATTCATCTGCAAGGGCCAATGCCCTTTCCACTCTGATGGAATTGGAATTGAGACTGCCCCTTATATATGGGCAGTCTTACTTCCAATTGTCTCACAGCCATTGGCTAGAATATGCTTACGCACCTCCCAGCCAATCAGTTTAAAGCAAAGCCGCTCAAAGCTGATCGGCTGGGAGGTGCATAAGCATATCCCAGTCAATGGCTCTGAGAGAATTGGAAGTAAGACTGCCTATATATAAGGGGCAGTCTCAATTCCATTTCCCACAGAGCGGAACGGGCACTGGCCAGTGCAGATGAGAAGGGGGGCATTGTGGCATATGTTCAGTGGCATCACCAGAGGAGGCCTGGGCCCCCCCTATGCCCTCTGAATTTTCTTCACCTAGACATTGCAAATGGTAAAGTATTACCACAGAATGTTTTTTTTTCCCTCACTGTGCTGTCTGCTTGCCACCCGGCCAGTATAGCTACTGTACCGGCAATCGGTCACTCTTGTCGGCCAATCAGAGGCAGCTGTATTGAGCCTCGCAAGAGCCATTCTGGGATGCCCCAGTGTGTATGTGTACATGCTGCCTGGAGGAGTGTACTACTAAATCCAGGCTGTATGGAAGCCATGCTGGTTGAACAGCTTCAGCAGCAGGAACCTGTACTCAGGCAGATTTGTTTTGCGGAGTGGAGCAGCAGAGCAGTAGCAATGATTTGGATAAAGAAAGCTAAGGCAGCAGCAGTCCTGGGCTAGAGCTGCCAGAAGATCAGCAGCAGCAGGTCGGACCCCAGCTCAAACTGCTACCTATGAACGATCAGATCCAGGAGTTGCAGACTATCATCAGGGGATAGGGGAGGGATGTCCTCCAGTGCAGCAATATACAAAAGCTATGCACTGGATACCAGGGACCACTCTGGCAGTGCTGGCACTCAAATGGTTAAATGTGTGTAATATAGTAAGCTAAAAAGTAGCAGTTCTGGAAGAAACCAACTGCCTCATTGGGGAGAAATGGAAATTCCCATTGATCTAGTTGGTGTTTATCCCCCATGCATGTCAGAGAGTGATGTGACTGGCTGTGATAAACTGAATATTCTCCCCTGGGATGTTCTGTATGTGAGTAGCGTGGTACTCTTGTGGCCCAGCAGTTAAAAAGGGAAGATGAGGAATTAACCATTTAATGACCAGAGGGGTGTACAGCATATCGCTTTGCAATGAGTTTCTCACCCCTCTGGTCCTTACAGGCTTAACCCATTGAGTGCCAGACAGGTATCTAATGAATTGTGAAACAATGCGTTGGATAACTTTCTGGCATTGAAATGGTTAAAGGTGGGATTATACATATCATCTGTCAGTTGGACTACAACTTTCATCATCTTCAGCCGGCTAGTGGCCAGATGAGGATGATGGTAGACGTTTAATCCCACAGCAACAGGAGGGCTGCAGACTGCTTGTGAAGATGATTCTAAAGGGAGGTCATTGTGCTCTGGGTTGGCAGGTGATGGTTCACTGTTTTGGTCAAAAACAAGGGATACACTCATAGATGATATATACTGCTATCAATGGAGCAAAAACGAAGTAGTGGTGATTCTTAAAACCAATAAAACAGGTCATTTCCAAGCCTTTAAAAAAGTAAGTATGAATCTCATGTCAAAAGGATACATAAAAACCATTTTGCCCCAATGCATTTGACCACTATGATCAGCCATCTGGTACATGTAGAACACAACATATCAATAAACCGAAACCTCAGACCAGTGGTATCTTATGTTTTTTAACCCTCTAAAAAAGAAACACCACTCTGGGAAATAATACAGAGTACCTCTGATGCTTTGTGTGAATAGAGCAAAGCAACATTCTGCTTCTGGTCTAATGCACAGTGATCTGACTGCAGCATGACAATCTGTCCACAGGAACATTTACACAGTACTGTATAATCTACCTGCAGGTGAGGTGAGTACATAAGATACCACTTTAGAAAATAGCTATTGCTCTGGTGGTGGCAAATAACTCTATCATGCTCTGGTTGGTGGTGGCATGTAACTTTTGCTCTGGTTGGTGGTGGCATGTAACTCTGTATTGCTCTGGTTGGTGGTGGCATGTAACTGTATTGCAGTGCTGGTGAGATATAAATCTGTATTGCTCTGGTGGTGGCATAGAACTGTTTTGCTGGGCTGATGACACATTGCTGTGGTGGTGACATAACTCTCTAGTACTATTTATAATTGGCTATTTTGACCGTAATGAACTACAGGTGAATTGTATTGTTTAAAAGCTCTTGCACCTATGGCTCTATCATGTTATTGCCAGTTCAGTTATATGTTAATATGTTAAAAATAATATCTCAAGCAGTTTATTTGCTTTCATTAGATATGTACATGCAAAGTAGTGTATCTGAAGCTGATTAAGACAGGGATACAAATGGACCAGTGATGAGATGCATTGTGTTAGAGCTTTAACACTTGCTAGGCAAACAAATCAGTATTTTACTAGTCTACCAACGTTTTCCATTGATATAATGTGTGTACACACATATCCACTGGTGTGAATGTCATTATTTTAGGTGTAGGGGGTTGCTCATTAAATGGGCCCCCATTTTTTCCTCTGGCCCCTGAATACAATTCCTTGAGTCACCACTGCATATGTTTCTGTCTCCACCTCTGCCTCAGCGGTCGCACACAGCGGCAGAGACAGCGATTTAAATTCTAAAAGCTATGTATGTTATTGGGAAGTTTTATTATTGCAATATGATTTACTTGGCTTAACTTGAACACATTTACTATGCATAGGGACATTTTTAAATTACAAACCCGTCACACAACTGAATACTTTAACACTTTTGAGCCCCAGAGAGGAACACATGCGCATACCCCTCTGGTACTCAAGGGGTTAAACTATGTATTAGTGTACTGGATATTTATGCATTGGAGTTAGACTTGTCTGTTTTTGTTTTTTTTACAGAAAGAAGACAGAAGATAGAAGAGAAGAAAGAATGAAGATAGAAGGAGACAGACAGAGGATGACAGGTAAGTAACACAGATTAGGTAACGATCGGTGCTTGACAGTATGTCAGGAACCGATCGTTAGTTTTTTTTCCTTTGAAATTCCCAAAGCTGCCAGTATTTAGCAGCGTTTTAGGAACTCATACCTCCCAACATTTCAAATGGCCAAAGAGGGACAATTGTGTTTTAGGTGGTGTTTCTGGGGGCGTGGCTTGTGCACAGGACTTTACTGAGAAACTTTAGATTACTGTGT
This sequence comes from Rhinophrynus dorsalis, assembly GCA_037306005.1. Lineage (NCBI taxonomy): Eukaryota > Metazoa > Chordata > Amphibia > Anura > Rhinophrynidae > Rhinophrynus > Rhinophrynus dorsalis. Next base: position 160,546,898 of record CM074719.1, read on the forward strand.
GACCTATTGACACCTCTTTTGTAATTGAATAAAGGATTTAGAACAAGAACAAAGTATTTTATTTACACAGGTTCATTTACAAACACATATACTGAAGATTAACTAAACATTTATGTGAGTTTCATTGCTGTGGAGCAATATGATAGACTAATATACACAACACTCACTCTGATGCCTAAAAAGAGGGACACCAGGGTAGAAAAGAGGGACAGGGGGATTTGGGTCTCAAAGAGGGACTGTCCCTCCTAAAGAGGGACACTTGGGAGGTATGGGAACTTATCACACAAAATGGACATTTGGCCACAAAACCATTTTTGTAGCCTAACGTCCGTTGTGCTTAATGCGAGTAGGACATTTGTATATTGACCAAGACGTTTCCTTTTGTCAGTCGGTATCCATTTTGCCCTACCAAACATTTGTAATGCCAACATTTGGATCAAGACAGATCACAGCAAGAGACAATTTCTTACTGTGAGCATAAGGAAAATCCTGCCCCCCTTGGCAGGTGTTTCAGGTTTTTCCTTATGATCACTGAAGATTGTCCCTCTCTGTCCCTCTCTGCGATCCATCCAGATAGCCTTGCTGCTCTGAGGTGAGCAGTGTTACATCAGAGGGATACTTTATCATTCATTGAACTTGGGCAGCCCTGAAATAGATGCCACAGCCACTGATTGAGCTTACTTATGTTTAACCCTTTGAGTGCCAGTAGGGTACGCATTGCTTTGCAATGCATTGCGTATCCTTCTGACATTCAAAGGGTTAACACATTTTAAATGCTCTAACTGAAATAGTAACATTTGAACCAAAAAATGCAGGTCACACTGATACTGTTTATATATCATATACTGTCTGTCAGTATGTCTGAAGTATTGGACGACTCCCAGCATGCACAGTGGGAGACACACTAGGACAACTGCCAACTATCTTGGCAGCAACTATAGGACAGCTGTGGATTTTTCCTCTGGTGGGGAGAGACCATTCAGAACAGGGCATTCATCCAACGTGAAATTTAACCACTTCAGTAATGCTATGAAGAATTCCCCTTTATGAAGAGGATCTATCCACTCACAGGGGATCTGAAGTCTAGTACGGCATGCCTTTACAATGGACTCCCATTCACATCTAGATGGAGAGTTCTTCATGTAACCTGCATATTCAGCCTTTATCCTCTCATGAGGATATCTGAAAACTTTCCAAATTACGCTAAAAACATATCACAGTAACCATGAGAGTTCCAGTCATATACATAAAGACTGATTTAACTGGTGCAATTCTAGAGCAAACCAACTGCATCATGGGGATAAATAATGCTTCCCTCAAGCTCAGTTAATTTAAATGGGGCTTTAATCAGTTAAATGCTAGATAGGTCTTCAATGCATTGTGAAGCAATGCACTGGATACCTCTCTAGAATTGTAGGTGTAAAAAACACAGTATAAATCAATGCACAATTTTATTTGTCCCCTATGGTACAGTTGGTTTATCCTAGAATTATGCTAATTCTTCCTATTTAAAGGGGATATATAATAATAATAACCCTCCTACACTCACCGTACTACTGCCAGAAAATCCTACCGGACCCTCAGAATTTTTTCCTTCTTTATTCAGGACAAATCTTCAATCTGTCTTGTTGTCATGTCCACAAGGCAGCCATGACAGGACACAGGACAGGGCCACACAAACTCTGCCTATTCCGCATGGTAATCTTAACCCTTTAAGGATTAGAGAGGTATGCAGTGCATTGCTTATCAAAGTACTGTGCACCCCTCTAGTCCTTAAATGGTTAAGTAGAATGTATGCTCTTGCTACTTCAGTTTGAAAAAGCTGCCAGCAACTATCATGTTCTCCTACATGAACATGACATTCAGGACTGATTAAAATTCATACTGTCCATTCAGATTTATTGGTCAAAGTAAAGTCAGTGGTGGATTATTATTAGGTGGTGTTACTTCTTATTTAATCAACCTGATAGACTCTGATTGACGAGTCAGTGGGGCTGATTTACTAAGGAGATCTGGAGCAAACTTGGGGCAAATCAAATTTACCAGAGGGGAGAAATAAGGCTCCATTATGGGTCTTATACTTTTCTCCCAGAAAACCCTTTCACTAAGTGAACTTATTAATTCATTTGGCTTCAAGTATTATCTATATGTTTATTATACTCAAATGTACATGTCTACTCCAAATCTTTCACCACAAATTCAGCTGCAGATCAAATTCTTCCTCTTGGATATTTTCTCCTGGACGGCTTGCCACCATCTTAAGATAAACGTGTCACAAACCATTCTCACCATGTTCCCTCCCAGATCTGACCCAGCAAACAGTTTCACCACCACAGTTGAGGGTATTGACAGCCAAGCAGTTGAAACAGAATTCCTCCTAGGGGTCATATCTGATACTTCCCTTTCCATCTCCAGGAAACTATCCCTTCTTTCTTTGTAATATTGCTAGAATCAACTTATTCCTCTCCAAGGCAGCTACTAAAACTAGAGTAGACTATTGCAAACTATTACTAACTGACTTCCCATCTCTCTCCTATGCCATCCTTTCTAAATTCAACAGTACGAAACACCACACACTCTTGGAAGACTGCAGCTGCTCGTGTTCTACTAGGTCTTTACTTGGGTCACATCCTTTCCTATTAATCAATGCCCCAACTATAAAATGCTCTTCTTCTTGCCTTTAACCCCTTTAAGGGATAGTAATGTCAGAAAAAAAGTATTAACTATATGGTAGATGCAATTAAAAGAGAGTACTTGCATGCGTATCTCTCAAACCATTATGGTTTGAGATATATAGGAAAATAAAGTTCTCAGCTCCCTACCCTTTCTGCTTCACGAGCTGTAAAGCTGTCAGAATCAGATTCTGGTTCCTGGATCAGACGGTGGTGTTACGTGTTCCGGATGCCCAGTTACTGGGGAAGGGGGGGTTGTTAAACATTGACACTTTTGTCTGGGAAAATAGGGCTGGGAACGTCCCATGTCCTGGAAGAGAACTTTCTCCACCTAAGGAGTGAAATTCATGGCGCCAGCGACCGCCGGCAGGACTATGACAAGCTGCCTGGATTTTAGTTGTCAACTGACCCCTGATTGAGCCATCAGAGTTAAAGGGCCGGCATTGACACAACATAGTAGAAAGTAGGCCACTCAGGGATTGATCAGTGAGCTGCCCGCTCAAAGGGTTTGATTGGCCGAGATGGCCAGGACAAGCTGGGTCAGGACTGGTTAGCCGATTCTAGGCTCTGGATTGGCCAGGAATTGAAGTGGAATATTCAAAGATGCTTCAACCCCCTGGCCATTGTTTTAGAAATGTGTATTCAAGCCTTTCAACCTTTTGTCCCAATGTGTATCCATTGTCGCATCCTTTGTCTAGCTAACCTAATCAAGTCTGAACCTTTGTACTTTGTATATGCCATAATTTTCAGTCCTTTGTATGCTTTGTCTGGTTTTTGAGTGTGATGTGATTAACGGGGTATAAAGACCCCAGAGTTGTGCAATAAATCTCTCTATGTTTTGCCCTCCAAACTGGTCTTGTCTGGTTCTTGAGGGGATACTGTTGGCAGATAGCGGAGATTGGGATGTCTGGACAGCAGTAGCTATGAAGTGATGGTGGTACTGACTTCTGGTACCGGGACTCACGTCACAGACGGCTCTTCAGCAGCACCGACGTAGCGATACCTAAAAATAAATACTTCATCGGAATGGTCTACAACGTGTGCCTGGTTTGCAAGCACACGTTGTAGACCATTCCAATGGAGTACTTATCTTTAGAAATTGTTATATTGGCGCTGCTGAAGAGCCACTTCTGGTCAAGCGACCAGAATCTGCTTTTGACAGCTTTACAGCTCATCAAGCAGAAAGGGGAGGGAGCAGAGAACTTTATTTTCCTATATGTCTCAAACCATATCGGTTTGAGAGATACGAATATGTGCAAGTACTCTCTTTCAGTTGTATCTACCATATAGTTAATATTTTTTTATGACATTACTATCCCTTTAAGGACCAGTGATGTTTCAGGACTGTCACTGGTTTCCTTGCCTAAAGGACCGGTGATGGTCCTGGCATGTCACATGCGGGTCTGAAATTGACAGCTCCAAGACTGGAGTGGTCTCTCTCAGACCCCTGTTCAGGGCACTGGTACACATAATCATTCAAATGTGCCGCCACGCCGAAGTCCTCTATGCGGTCCTTAACTGTTTCCTCTACTCAGCACATAACTTCCTTCTTGTTACCCCATACACAACTGTGGCCCTGTCCAGTCCTAAGCCTTTTTCACTTGCTCCTCCTTACTTCTGGAACTTCTTACCTCTTCTGATACATCTAGAACTGTTCCCCTCTATGAATAAAACTACTTTGAGATTCTATCTTTTTGAACACTAGAATTATACACAGCCTTCTGACAAATCAGCACTGTAATTCTCAGCACTTGACATGCTCCTATATGTCTGTTCCTCTTCTATTACCGAATTAGACTGAAGATCCTTCGGGCAGAAACCTTTCCTACTATGTCTATGACTGTGACACTTAATATAACAGTGGTTATTGTTTTTATTATAAAACCTACTTTATTTACTGTAGTCCTTTTGTAAGGTGCTGCATACTTAGTATGGTGTCATATGAACAAATTATACACAAGTACATACTGGAGACAAAGAGGCTGATTTAAGCAGAGTAATTGGAGCAATTCTGAGACAAACCAATTGCACCATAGGGGGCAAATAACAATTATCAATGTTCTTATTGCTTAAAGTGGGGTTTTTAAATTGAAATCAATATGGGTTTTTTTTCATACTGTTCTGAAAATGGTTTGCCTCATGATTGCTTCAGTCAACCTCATAGATACATGAGCCCTACACACAAAGGGGAAGTGACGTAATTCTGGGGCAAGTAATTGACTCATAGGAGACGAATCAAAAGTATTGCTTATTTAAATGGAGCTTTTAAACATCTGCATTTAGCTAATGGGTTGGAAACATCTCTAGCGCTGAAGTGGGTTAAAAGCCTCATTTAACTCAGTTGGGATTTTAATATGTTCCCTATGGTGCATTTGGCTTGTCTACAGATTATTTAACTTTTGTGCATAGGACACATGATGAGAGATGCACTAAATCGTGATAAAGTGGAGATAACTTCTCCTGTGATATCACTTCTCCACTTGCTGTGTTATTCTGTAGCATCAAAGTTGGAGAAATCTTAGTGCATTGTCTCCACAGAATAACAGAGGAACTGGAGAAGCAATATCACTGGAGATGACATCTCCATTTTATCATCTCTTTATCACACCTTAGCGCATCACCCCCATGGACAGAGAGAGAGAGAGAGAGAGACAGAGACAGAGGAAGGAAAATGTGTGGAAAAAGACTGGATTTCTACACAAGGTATCTGGTGACAAAATGATTGGGTAAAGCCATGGGGCATATTCAGTAAGGAAACAGATGCAGATCTGGAGCAATCCAACTGGACCATAAGGGATAAAATAAAATCACCAATGCTTTGAGTGCCAGAAAGATATCAATCAAATTGCAGCTCAATGCACTGGCTGCCTCTCTTTCATTCAAAGGGTTAAATGGGAATTTTAACCCACCGAATGCTAGACAGGCCTCCAACACATTGTGAAACAATACATTGGAGTCCTCCTTGGCATCAAAGGATTTAAATTCCCGATGCATATCAATGGCACTTGTATGAATGTCAATATGGTGCAGTTGATTTACCCAGAATTGCACCCAGAAGTGGCATATTGTCATACCTGGGAACTCTCCAGTTTTGCCCCAGAGACTCCAGGTTTGACAATGAATTACCGGGTCTCCAAGGCAGAGTCAGATTCTTAGGATGTGGGGAAACCCTGCCCGCTTGTGCTCAATCCCACCCTGTTTCTCCAACTCTGCACCCTCTTCTACCCCTTCCCCAGTGTATTCTATATATTTTTTTATGTTTAGTAGTCCTGCCCCCTCGCAGTTAAGCCCCACCCCTTTTTATGACACAAGTCGCATCATTTCTCTACCCTTATCGGCACTACAGGGCTGTCCTCCGGGCAGCCCCATGTAAGAAGTTCCCAGGTATGCATATTGAATATGGCCCCCACTAGCATTACTAGTCATTTAAGGGCCCTGAAGCAAAAATAGTTCTGTGCTCCCAACACAAAAATGTTCTCCCAGGTGTGTAAGTGGAAAGTATTTGGCCCTGAGGATGATGGGCCCCTTGGATGCCAGGCTCTGTCAAAAATTCAATCTATGCACCCTCTGGCCCCATATATATAACAAAAGTGTTGCGATTCTGCATGAAAGCAAGTGCATAAACATTCTTCTCAAGTCACAAAAGGAAAAAGGGGCACTCTCAGTGCAATACAGCAAAGCACTTGTACCACCACCACTTCACCACCATACTAACAATCTGTAATTCCACTCTCACTGGACAACGAAGCAAGTGCGGGATTCAGGACAGCCCTCACTTTGTCGATATAAAGACGGCTGCAGCTCCACCTCAGTACATCAAGGGTATAAAGGAGACCCTTGAAAAGAATACAAATAAAGGACAAGAAGGGGGGCAAACCACATTCATATCAGATGTAATACACCTCTCGATTGAAATATGCTCACCTTAAATGTAACACAGATTATAAGAACCCAACAACCTCTTAGACATTTATTGAATTGTTATACACACATCTTTTTTTATTAAATACTATCGTGAAAGCCCGTGTACACGGGCCAAGGTCCGAGTAATGTTAACCATTTGTGTGCCAGAGGGGTACACAACACATTGCTTTGGGTTAAGGGTTAAAGGGATAGTAATACTTCGTTTTAACTTTAGTTTATTTTGGAGGCATTAAAAAAACATGAAGAATGATATAAGTCTTATCTCTCAGACCTTTATGGTTTGAGAGATATTCACAAGCAAAGTTTCCCCTCCCGCCCCTTTTACCTAGTGTAAGCCATCTTTTCTCAGATGTGGAATGCAGTCCATAAACCAGATAGATAACAGCAGGGGACAATCTTCTTTCTATGAGAACAATGAAATCCCTGCCCCCCTTGACAAGTTATTCAGGTTTTTCTCTTATCTTAATTGAAGATTGTCCCTCTCTGCAATCTACCTGGGCACCTCCCTTCTGCTCTGGCTGAGCAGTGTTACATCAGTAAAAGTGGCGGGAGGGGGATACGTTGTAATTGAATTACTCTTGAACTACAACTTTGACAGAATTGAAATAACACTTTCCATGGCCAAAATACTATGAAGATTAATTAGAGCTGCTTTTATTATGAAACATTACTATCCCTTTAAGAGGCTGCTACCTCACTGCTCCACTCGATGCAGTCTTGTGTCGCCTCACTCACGCAATGCAATCATGCTCAGTAGAGAAAGCCCAAACACGGGCAGTCTCTACTAAGCATGACTGCATCGTGACAAACATCCTAGCAAATTATTATATAGGATTATTACGTTTTACAACAGTGGATTTTCAGATCATTTGGAGGAGTGTTATCCAAATCACTGCGGAACTATATTCCCTTTTGCTCTAACTGGTCTGGGTTTTATAACCGGTGTTACATTTAAGGTGAGCATGTTTCACTCAAGAGGTGTATTACATCTGATATGAATGTGGTTTGCGCCTCTTCTGGTCCATTGATAGGAGTGGGTGGCTTTCCCTTATTGATGTGAGAGGTCTTCCTGATTCCACCCACTCCTACCAAGTGCTCTGGGTGCAGTAGAAGCAGGGGAGCTCTCTTGTTCCCCTGCGTTGCTTCTCTTGATCTCCCATGCAGTTCGGCTAGGAGATCAGTAGCTTGGGAGGCATTGGAAGGTGTCCTGATGCCCCACCACAAAGACTGACTTTTTACTTTTTATTTTGTAAGCTGTTGGTCCTAAACCTGTGGCTAACTTTTTTTAAAACAGAGTAGCAGTGGTGGTTGGCTGAGCTCCTCCACCAATCAGCTTTTTCTAGCCATGAACCAGAGTCCAGAAACTTTTTTTAAAAAAAAAAAAGTGTGTATGACATCAGTGTTGTTTTCTTTGGTCTGTCCTATTGTATTCATCGTAATCATTTGTTTCTATTGCATTTTTGCCTGTATTTACTTTTTGCGTGTATGTATATATAATATATGTGTGTGTGTATGTGTGTATATACACACACACACACACACAATAACATTGTTATAGCTATTAAAAGTTTGAGTTTAAGATTTGTTATGGCCAGGTAACAATGCATGTTTACTTCCATGCAGCTGAAAGACAGACAATCAGGAGATAGGCTATTGAACCGTGGACTTTACACATTCCACTCTGAGAGAAGAAAAATTATGAAATGAAGGCAAGAGGAAACTTTAAGACTAAGAGAGGGCTGCAGAAAAATCCTTTTGAATGAGTGACATTTATTTTCAATCATTAACAGTGACCTTGGATGAACCATTGACAGCTCTTATGTGCTTTGTCCCTCATAAAGTTACACAAGGTCAATAGAAAATAAATCTGTCACACAAAGGATGTTCATCCTACATCTTTTCCATTTGACAGAACACATGTAAAAGAAGGAAAGCTAAGCTTGCAAGATAAACAGTAATGCTTTCAACACTTTGATAATATAGGTACATTACAAATATGGACAAGACATTTTGCTCTGGTTGATAAGATTTGATCCACAAAAAATTGCTTCAGTGCCATAGGAAAAAGAAAAGAAATTCCATGGACATTTATGAGAAATCACATCATCTGTATGTCATCAAATTTCAATAACATTATACTACATCTGTCTCTAGTTGGCCATTTTTTTTCATTTGAAAACAAGATAAGTTACACCAGTGTGGTGTCTTTTGCTGAATATGTTAATTTCATCACAAAACGGGTAAAGAGGAGAGTGTTTTTTTTAAACTAAATGCTCCATTAACAAGCAACATGACAAACAGTCACCACAAATAAATTGAAACATATACACACACAAGGCTCCAAATCACTTATTGATTGTCTGTTAAGTTGCTATCTTTGTTTCTATGGCAACGCAATAACGAAACAGCACAATCCATATGTCCTGTGCTACTATTTAGAATAGTAGTCTTATCCAATTAAGTTTGTGCATCATATAAATCATATAGTCTATTTTATTTGCTTTACCACAAGAAACTACTTGTTAACAGTGTTAACCTGTTAAAGGATCAGTAAACTTTATTTTTCTTGAAAACCTTTTGTTGCTAAATGAAACAAAGGTACTTACACTGCTGGAAGTTGTTTTATGCACACTGTCAGGAAGTGATGATGGAGTGATGAAGCTATTACTATCACGTTCCATGTAGAACTGTTGTCCGTAACATTTCCTTTAGAATCTAACAGAGTAGCTGTCCGAAACAACAGGAGAACTAGAGGGAACTGTTACTGTAAAATCAACAGTTTAAACTGTAATAACTCTGGAAATGCTCACCTCCCAGCAGTAGGAGCAACAATCTTTTATTCAGCAGGAAACTCCCTACAATATATGGATTTCATAATAAAAAGCAAGAAGTAACTCATTGCCCCCCACCCCACAGTCCTTAACCTCTTTGAGTGCTAGAAGCTTGCACAGTACAATGCAAACCAAAGAATTGTGCTCCCCTCTGGTATTCAAAAAGTGGTAAGGCTATAGGCATGTAGATGTCTCGAAAAATGGTATATGGTATGGAATGGTGAAAACTTGTCCCATTTTGTATGGCAGAGAGAGATAAAGAGAGAGAGAAAGAAAGAAAATAAATAGTTTTGGAGTAATTGTGTAGTCAGAGAGTTAGCACTTATTGCTGCTGTAGCTGTCTGCACCGCAGTATCAGAATGAGTATGAGAAAAATGAGTAAGAGTAATTGGAGAACTGCTGCTTCTAGTATAGAAGAAAAAGGAGTTCTATAAGTAGCAGTGGCCAGCAGAGCTCCCCAGCAACAGATAGTGCTGCCATCACCCACTCCACATCCCCTGTGATTCAGAGACATCCAAAGATAGCACTGCTGCCACACCTACCACATCATTTGTGTCTCAGAGATACCAGTGCCCACCTGCAGAAACTGATGCTGCTCTCACCACCACATCCCCTGTTACTAGAGCCCAACAGACGCACCAGACTTTGTTGCACTTGCCACTACCCCAGCAGAATTGCTGTTACCACATATCCAGGGCCTTAGGTGAATCTCCGAAAGGAGAAAATTTGCCTTTTTTTCTACAGATGGCTGTGTGCAACGGAATTAGCACAGAGTTGCAACTTCTTAACTCTGAGCCTGCTGCTGTGTGTGACACCAGGTGGTTCACACCTACAGTATGCCACACTCACTGCCCCCTGCAGGAGAGAATGAAGAATCTGGTGGTGGTGCTTCTGCTGATGAGGATGGTGGTACCAGTGGAAACATGACAAGATCTTCCCTGGCTCATGCAAACCAGGAGTGGGAGAGAGACAAAGTGGGAAACGGTATCACCGTCAGCAATGATATGATGTTGTTTGGTGATATAGTTCCTGAACTTCCTGCTGCTGAATTTTATTACTCCATGTACCACCAGATGGATCAGTCTGGTGTGCCACCATGCTGAGTGGTACATGGAGTATTTTAAGTACCAGCAATCATATGAGATAGGAGGACATTCTTCTTCCTTGTACTGATAAGGCAGATGATACAGCAGAACAATAAGGCACTGAAGGTTCATCTCTGGAGAAGATGTGCAGTCAACATACTAGATCATCATAGTCCTTGGGGGACTATGCAATTGTCCACCACCACAATGTACACACTCTTTGAGTAGGTTATGAACAGAGATAATGAGGGTTAACATCTTGGCACATCTAACCTAATAAAGCATAAGAAATATAACCACCCTTAGGTATATGGGAAACATGTAGAACCATCATCCTAAAAACAAACTCAGGTGGTGCTGTCGCTGTGCTCCGTCTCAGCCCCGTGTCAGCCCTCTCTGAGCCCCATGGATGAAAAAGTCCTGCAGAAAAGTGCATAAAACAACTCCCCACCTCACCAGACATTTTCTTGTCTCATCGTCACTTAGTGCTAGGGTCCCTATTAATAGAAATATCCCAGTTCCCCCCTGGCTCCTTCGGTGTGCTTCTGGGCAGTAGCACTGTCACTGACAAATCTGACAATAGACAGTGAATTTGCAGTTGGGGAAATCTGGAAGTATACAGTGCAAATTGTGTGATACAATGACCACACACGGCAATGGGGTGGAGACCAACAGAATGCAGGGGATAAGGAAGCATCTACAGACTGTCTACCCTACAGAATATGCTAAGCTTTATTAGTTATTTGCTGTTATTTGTGGAACGGACAAGAAACTCAGTGATTGACACAACCTGATTTCTTGGGGGATGGGTTAATATTTTCAAAATGTTTAATTCGAACAGACATGCCAGTTCTTCCCCCTCTTCTCAATGCTTTTTTAGAATGTGCACATTACAGTTGTTAATAACTCCTCAGTTCCACATTGGCCCCAAGGAAAAAAAATTCCAAAACTTATGATTTTAGAGGAAGTAGAGAAAGAGAAGGATTGGACATTGATAACCACATTAGGTGAACCTGAAGGGGTAGAGGCTTGTTGTGGTGCTGATGCTACCTCAGGCTATTAGAAGCCACCACTCCCTGTCCTGTGTCAGAGCTGGAGCTTCTGGCTTCACCCCACAGTCTGTGGAGATTATGATCACAGTCCCACTACCACCACCACCACAACTGTGTCATGTTCTGCCCCTTTTTTTTGCTTTTTGTAATTACTTGTCTGTTTTTTCTTTTGTTTTTTCCTTTGTTATCTGGATCCTGGTTTCCTGCCTTGTCTTTAAACCTTTATAGAGCCTCAGTGCTTTTGGGTGGGGTGCGATCAAAGCATTGCTGGTCGTGACCCTGAGTTTCCTGTTATCCCGAGTATTGACCTTGCTCTTCCTTTACCTTCCCTCCACTTCTGCTATTTGGTACCATGCTCATCTGATATCCTGTTACCAACTTTGGCTCCATTGATTCATCCATTTTTCCTTCTGCTGCCCTGTACTGCGCTGCCCACCCATTCCTGATCTGGCTTGTCTCACATCCTATTTGACTTGATCCTGGTATGCTTCTATCACCTCGACCATCAGTAAAACTTAGACCACCTTGACTACCAGTCAGACTTCGACTATCCTGTTATCTGTCTTCTCAGTCGAACTCCAGTCCTTATGGTTCCTGTACAAGAACTATGACTATACTGTAGGGGAGTTTCTGTCCAGCATCCTCTTTGATCTCAGTGTGTAGCTGCTGTTCTCTGTGCTGTCATTCAGAGTGAGGGCTGGCTCTTCCAGTCAGCAGTAATCTGGCCTTGCAGCCAGCATATTTAACTTGGCATAGGCCTCAGAAAGACAACCCAGAGAGCAGCCACCGCCAGCTAGCTACGCATTCTAGTCTTCACTCCCAAGCATATGGCCCACTGGGTCTGCCTTGCAGTATAACTGTATTGTCTGTTGTTGTGCTCTTATCATATTATTTATATCAAATAGCAGTTTGTCACCACTTTGTGGGTAATATACTTCACAGAGTCTAACCAGGCAGCTTACATTGGGCGCTTAGTCTGTCAGATCATCACACACTGCTACTACCAATGGGCATAATGGGTATACCAGCCTGATCCTATGATGTAACATTTCATGCTCAGTCACCTCAGCAGCAGAAACTAAACTAGCAAACATCATATCACTTGTGAGTGGAATAATGTTCTTGGTGGAGACTTATGTGGGCATAGGCCTAACAGTCTCTTTAAATGCTTGCTTTTCTGTAGGCCTGCTACCATTTTTCAAGGCTTGTCTTGCTGTAAAACTGGTCATTTATTTCACAGGTTGCCTTGTCATATTAGCCTGAGCTAACAATTTCTCAAAAGTTTTACCTGTAATTATAATTATTTTTGCAAAGGTTAACAAATGCTAACAAATGTATAGCAACTATTAAAATTTTGGAGTAGTTTACTTAACTTGTATAAAGGGGTTTAGACTTTATCCCCCCAAAAAATCCAAATTTCCATAATGGATTACCTAGTGAGTTACTGCACTAGTCTTCAGTGCACATGTCGTAACTCTATCACCATGATGCTGTAGTAGGCCTGTTAATATTTTTTGGAAAGTCAACCTTCTCACTGTCTATGTCACTTGAATGCGACTAGTTTGTATTGCTATATGAATCAAATTATTTATCAGTGTAACTCTTCATTGGGTAATTTTAAAATAAACAAGAAAAAATGAATATGATTAACTAAAATAATGTAATGGAAGTGGAAGACTCTCCCAGACCCTCCTCCAGAATAAAATTTTATGTATCACTGAAAATTTAGTATGAGTTCCTGAATACATACACAGAAGTGCAGGCACCAGATTTTTATGTCTTCATTCAAACTCCAAAAAATGAACTGCACTAGTAGATTCAGTAATGCAACTCAGGGCTGCCCAACTTCAGTTCTCAAGGGCTACCAACAGGCCAGGATTTAACCCTTAGAGTGCCAAAGGGGTACGCAACGCATTGCAATGCAATGCGTTGCATACCTCTCTGGCCCTCAAGGGGTTAAGGATTTCCCTGATTAAGCACAGGTGAGTCAATCAAAATGAATGAGCCACTGATTAACTCACCTGTGCTTAATCAGGAAAATCCTTACATCCTGGCCTGTTGGTGGCCCTTGAGGACTGAACTTGGACAGCCCTGACAATACTAATCATTGCACTACTCTAGTTCAAATATTTTTAGGGCCCCTAAATACAAAAATAGTCTACCATAGGCATGACTAGAAACTATAGGGCCCTGGTGCTGAATTGGTCCTGCTTGTATGCAGAACCCTGGCACAGCTTCACTCACTGCATCCTCTGTAGTTATGCCCCTGGGCAGATTCTTATAATCACTGTCCCCCTCTTTCAATTGTATCAGTTCTTGTTTCATTCAAAATAGTTTACTTCTCCTTTAATGTGTCTTTGGGAGAGATACACTAAGGTAGTGGAGATCAACTTTCATCTTTCCATTGTTGGACAAGGACTCCCATCATCCTCAGTTGATTTTTTTTCTGCTGTTGACTTTACACCCCAGGGTAAGCAATGACATGGTTTATTTAGGTAAGGTCGGACAGGAGGGAATGAGTGGATGACCTAGGATGTTTTTAACCCCTGCTTTCATGATTTGCTGCAGTGCATTTTGGCTGAACACATTTTGAATGGGTTTTAAGATAATATTAAATTCAGAGGAGTTGGTTGACGTACTTAATCTTTTATCATTTTATTAAACCCTTTCTTTATTTCAAGGACAGCTAAGCATTGCAAAACAATGTACACAAGGTGTTTGGGCAACATAAGGGTTAACTGGCATAATTCAGTTGTACATGCAATAGCAAATAAATAAACAAAGAGCACAAATAATCTAGTTAAAATTAGTTAAAACCAGGTTTTTACATACAATTTTAAAGAGGAATTGTACCCTAGTATTCATTGTGTACATTTAATCAGCTTCCTATGTATATTTATTTGTACTGTGTGCATCTCTACAAACTGTGTTGGTGCTGTATAGTTAAAGCAGAACAATGAGGATGTTTGGGAGCCAGCCGTTCAATAGTTATTTCCCCTTATTAGAAAGTAGAGTGTGTTCTGTTTCCAATGGGAGTGAATTGCTTCTTTTTAGCATAAAATACTGCCTCATGGATTATGCAGAAAGAATATTAAAACCCGTTACTGTAGCGGTCTCGTCAGCTCTTGGTTACTGAAAGCCTGTGAGTTTAGATCTAGACAGAGTTCTCTGAAATGCTGTAGGCTGTAGATCAGGTTTCCTTTGTACAAAGCAAGGCACAGGTGGCGATGCAACTTGAATAGGAATGTCATGGTTCATATACTGCTTTGCAGACATTGTAGCTGTTTTCAGAGCTGAGTAGAAAGATCGCTGAGAAAGCAGAGTGTGTATTGTGCTCTCAATGGAAATTAAAATTCTTAAAGAGGAACTGTACCCCAGGAATAAACTGCTTCTCTTAAAATGTTTATCATATTAATTTTCCTAGGAAGGTGTCCTTTATGCAACAGTCAAGTATACCTTTCCATGTGTTTTGGATTTTATCTGCAGTTGCCTGTATATAGAGGTCTCTTTTGAAGTCTGCTTGTAGGTCATACCTCCTCACAATGAACAGTAGGTATCCATAGACCTGAATGACTTGTAAAGTTATCAAATTTTAAACAAATAATTTGTAGTGGACTACAAGATAGACCAAACAACTAAAAAAATGTATATATATAACTGACTACCGTTTGAAAGGCACCCACAATGGTAAGGCATTCTCTTAAATTAAAAACCTTAGGTTATAGTTCCCATTTAAAGGGATAGTAATGTGTAAATTAAAGTTGATAGGCGAGTCTTCATTAGTGTAAGCATAACAATTTTGTTTATGTTCCATGTGAAAGGATCACCCTCCCGTACCTTCTGGCCATGTCATGCTCATGTAAGTCTGGTCCGGATGGAGAGTGGCGAGGGACAAACTGCAGTAAGCAAAGGAAGCTCCTGTCCTCTTTCATCAAGGAGGACAGGGTTTTCCTTATACTTACTGTCTTAACCCCTTAACGACCCTTGACGGTCATAGTACATCATGGGTAGATCTGACTTAATGACCCATGACTTACTATGACCGCCATGGAATTCCGGGCTCCCTCCGCGGCTGCACGCTGTTCGGGGAGTCCGGAAACCGGAAAAAAAGACAAAAAAGAACAAGGTCTGTGGTCCTTAAGTGCCGGTCACGTGTGCTCGCAGCCGGTCCTTAAGCGGTTAAGTTTGTCCCTCGCTGCTTCCATCCAGTTCCACGACTGTATTGCAGCTCCAAGGAGAGGCGACCAGAAGGGGTGGGAGGTGGATCCTCCCATTTTTTAAGAATGGCTGTGAAACATGGACACTGAATACCAAAGCCACACAAAAACATATGGTTACGCAGAGACATATGGAATGTTCAATTCGGAACATAACAAAGAGAGACCGAAAAACATGAATTGCATGGATTCGTCAGCAAAAAAAGGTCTATGACATCACTGAACGAGTAAAATGTCTGAAATGGAAATGGGCAGGCCTCAGAGAAAAGACCTGACAGTAGATGGACCTAAAAATGTTGGAATGGATTCCACTCGATACGAAACAGTAACAACCCAAGAACAAGACTGGTAGATGGCATTTCCAAATTTGTTGCACAGTGGCAATAAAAAGCATAAGATTGAAGTTGGTGGAAACTTGCTGAGGAGGCATTCATCCTTCAGTGGATCATCAATGGCTAAAGATGAGTGCTGTCTCTTTCTCTAAAGCCCATTCTCGATCCATGCCAGCCATGCAGCACTTTTCTCCTCTTCAACAAAAAAAACAACAATATGGCTCACTCATTTCTCACTCTCCTCAGCTCCTCCCCGCTATATTCAATCTGCTTTGCTACAAAAACCAATCTGGAGGACAGCCTGAGGAAAGCAAAGTATCTACTAATAAAAATCCTAAAGGATGCGTGTAGAACCTGTTACACCACACCTTATTCACTTCCCTCCATTATGACCTTCACAGCTTATTCTAATATTGTGCTATTTGAAGTCCATGATCTGTGACTCTTCTGTAAGTAAAAACCTTATCCTACAGTGTACTAGCACCATGAATGCCTGCTTTACATGTCTCCTACATAGTTAATATTCAAGACATTTTCTTCACAAGATAAACTATGTAAAGTCCCACACCGTCTCCTTAAACTTACTCTATCAATCTATCCACCTACTTCACAATTCATTCTTCATTATTGGAGTGCATACTCAATTTACAAAACTCCCTTATTGAAAACACCCTCTCCTCCAGACACTGAGTCCACCCTTTCCCTTAGAGATTAAGCTCCCCAGCTCTTCCTGACACATCAGTATGTAAGTAGTGGACAGTTATAGCACACGCACACACAGGGGCGGATTGTAGGGGAATACCAGCCCGGGCATTTTTATTTAAAGCAGCCAACTAGCTGCACCGATGTCCCTATCGACGCCCCCTTGTGGTCCCTGTGCGGCATGGGAGAGCAGGCACCAGGATATTATGTCATATCCTGGTGCTCTGCATTAACCCTTTGAGTGCCAGAGGGGTAAACAATGCATTGCAAAGCAATGTGTTGAGTACCCCTCTGGCACTCAGAGGGTTAACAAGGAACGTGAAAGCTATCACAGAGAGTGCCTGTGCCAACACAGACCTCTCCTTCACAATATCGTGGGATGGTGAGGTGAGATCCTCTGATCTCCCCCACTGGCCCATGATCTAGCGGCCCACCGGGGGATGCCCGATCCCCAGATAGGACAATCCACCCATGCGCACACACATGCGCACCCAAACAGTCACTCACACCCGCAATGATTACAGTGCTACCTCCTGCAGTTCACCCACATGCCCCTGTACTTGTTACCTTTGTCGGCTTGATCTTGCAGCTCCACCTAGGTTTCATGACACACATGCCTTTCACAGCCACAGTTGAAGAAAGCAACTCTGCTGGGATTTCTGCCTTCCCCAGCACAAACCTCCACTGGACTGCTCCCTGATGGCCCTGCATGCATACATAATGTAGAGCACCTTCACATGATGCCATGCATTTTGTACATTGTATCAAATGGTTAAATTTTACTTTTCATTGTTATTTTTGCTTTTGTACTCTCCTTTGGAGATGTACATTTCTTCCTCCTTCACTGATGACGAATGCTCTGTAGTCCATTCCACTTGATTTATCTCTCTCTGTCACATGTGCAGCACACAATAAGAGAGGAATTTAGCATCTAGGAATGCTGATACAACACTGTGTCTGTGTCCTCACACAAAAGTGGACTTGCTACAATTCAGATCACTGTGTTTACAAACAAAATTGAAAGGGATAGACCCAACCAAGTCATTACAATAACACGTACCTGTCTTGCAATAAAGGAGAATCAGCACTATAGTATTTGTGGTGTTCATCTTCAAGAGATTTGTGGATATATTAATATGTTTAAACATGACCTATCAATCTAACATGACTTTCATTAATTTAAGGCCCCTTTCACATGGCTCACTGTCTCAGTTACAGTAAAGCATGCAAAAATCTGTGAGTTTCAAATCTTCCCTTACAGACCATTTTACACAGGCAATATGCTGTTTTATATATTGATTAATGTATCCATATGATTATAACTGCAGTTGTGTCTATATATAATCTCAGTTGAAGTTTGTCTTTGGCTCAAATCACTTTTCAACAAAAAGGGCCTCAATAGGCCTGAATTGTTTATATGAATCAGTTCTCTTTGTAAAATGAAAATAGTTGCCAGTACACTACAACACAAATAAAATAAAATGTATATAGGTCTACCTAACTGCTGACTCAAGGAAACCTACCTAGGTAAGTTGTTATTTTAAAATAGGAATGACTTATTTTTATGCTTAATCTTCCCTTTAAAATAAGGTAGACACGATCAATACATGGCACATCATGTACGTGACACTTTATGTGACCATATGCAGAAGAAGAGGTGCAATTCAGGGCCAATCACATTGCACTGCAAGGGACCAATACAGATTCATTTCAATTAGCCTTTTAACCCTTATCATTGAAACTACAAGTCTGGGGTGTCATAGTGATGTGTGGTTCTGTGACCACCATTGGACTGTGCAATATCTCTCTCTTTCCCCTCCTTCTTCTTGCACGGGCATCACCTGGCATTTCTTTTTAACCTTTTCAGACCCAGAGATGAATTCCATGCATTACAATGCATTTCATACCTACTCAAAATGCTTAATCCTTACCCCTCTGCCACTCAAAGGGTTAAACCCCACAGGCAACACCATGTCATTATTGCTAGTGTATATATGTATGTATTTATATATATATATATGTACAATTCTGTGTTTATACAAGTTTTGAGATTTAGTTAATCTTCTTGTTTGTTAGAGCACAAGTCCACTGAGCAGCTTATTACATCCAACATCCAGTTTGGCCCTTCCTAGGCACCTGGTTAAAATTAATTTTATTTCTGCTTCCTCATTTAGTTCTTAGGGACATGTCAGGAACTGTTATCATCTTCCTTTTCTCAAGTTCCCCAAAAAAATCTAATTGGAGCAGATGCACATCATCACATAAAGCACATGTGAACGTGCACACACTCTTGGGCAAGGTTTAAAAAAATCTTGCAACAGTTTATTGCCCTGGAGGTTTGAGAGTTCGATTTGTGTTGCTAGGGGGCAATCCTTTTCTCCAGAGCTGTCCAAGTTCAGTCCTCAAGGGCCACAAGGTACAGGATTTAAAGGGACAGTAATGTCCCATAAAAAATGCTTGGACTGTAGAGATTAAAAAATAAACTATATGCCACAAATCCTATCTCTGAAACCGCTATGGTTGAGAGATATCCTCCGTTAAAGTTCCCCTCTCCGTCCCCTTCTCCTGATGTCAGCTGTAAGTTGACAGCAGGAGTTCCTGGTCTGGGAACTGACAACCGACTCTTCAGCAGAGCTGCGATATTGCGATTTAAAAAGAAATATTTCTTTAAAAAAGGTTTACAACGAGTTCCAGATTTACAAGCACACTTTTTAGACTGTTCCAAAGAAGTATTTCTTTTTAAATCACGCTATTGCGGCTCTGTTGAAGAGCCGCCTCGTGTCAGCCAACATGGATCTCCGGCTGTCAGCTTTACAGCTGACATCAGGAGAAGAGGATCTTAAGCAGAGGATATCTCTCAAACCATAGCGGTTTGAGAGATAGGATTTGTGGCATATTGTTTGTTTTTTTAATCTCTACAAAACTCTAAGCATTTTTTATGGGACATTACTGTCCCTTTAAGGATTTCCCTGAATAAGCACAGGTGAGTCAGTTAAAATGAATGAGCCACCGATTAACTCATATCATATATTTCTGCAAACTTGGTTATATTTTAGGTACATACACAGAAAGTATACTAAAAAGAAAGTGTGCACATCTAATCCTAACCTTTAACAATAGATAGATAAACTGTGACTTGCTACTGATCATAAATATTGAGGTTTAGGTGCATGCTTGTGGCCAAAATCACGGTATCTTGCACGCCAACATCAATGCATCAAGATTGGGTACATTTCTCTCTGCCTCAGATCTTAGATGAACATGTATTTAGTACAATGTAATTAAAAAACAGGGATACTGTGTTACCTGTGCTGTGAACAAGACCTAATGAGGGAAATGCGGGAGGTATTTATATATTCCCTAACTGCAAATGCCCCTGTGTCAAGGGAAATACTAACCAGGAAGTTAGGATGAACCAAAACCTCCCAAGATACATGCAAAAGATACATACAAACCTGGTGAGTTCTACCTTGCTTATCAGTGTTCAGATAGTTACATATATGTGTACAGGTGGAAAAGCAGCAAATACTATATTTTGGCTACACATGCAGAAAGTGAACAAATTAAGTCTATTCATCAAATCTAACCTTTACCAATAAATAGGACTTGACTTACTACAGATAATAAACAGTGAGGTTTTAGTTACATGTTTGTGGCCAAAAGCATGTGTAGCTTGCCTGCCCAAATGAAGGAACGTCAGATTATACAAGTCCATATCTGCTTAAAATCTGAATTGAACATGTAATTAGTATAACACAATTAAAATCAATGATGATGTTTATCCCTACTGTGGTCAAAACCCTAGGGAGGGAAATAAGAGAGGTATTTATCCCACTGAGTGCCAGAGGGTTATGCAACACATTGCTCTGGAATACTTTGTGTATCCCTCTGAAACTCAAAGAGTTAAACCTTCCCTAACTGCAAAAACATCTGTGTGCAGAGAGCTACTAACAAAGAGTGGGTGGAGCCAAAACTTCCTAAAACATGTGAAAAAAAAGATGCACAAAAACCTGGTGAGCTCTAAGTTTCCTATCAGTAGTGTTCAAATCATTCCATACATTTGTATAGATTGGAGAGGAGCAAAGACTATATGTTTGCTAAATATTGAGAACGTAAACAAAATAGAAAGAACCTAACATTTACCAATAGAAAAAACCCTGTGACTTACTACTCTACACATATCTGTAACTATTTGAACAATATTGATAAGGAGGTAAAGGGTTAAGAAATGCATTGTAAAGCAGTAAAATGTTCAAAAAGTGAACTTTTAATAAAATAAGGGACTCCCCTCCTTCATAAAATGCTGTCCATTTGTCTTAAAGAGCAAGAGAAGGTAGGACAGAGGCTCGTTCAGAGCTCAACCCGCCATCCCTATGCTCGCACATTCCCAGACTAGTTCAGTGTGTTTTTCTCGGTTGATCTGTGATCAGCCAACATAGTTTTTGGAGATGACCCTTGTCTGGAGACTTCTCGCTTTTAAGCAGGGGTAGTCCCATCTTTTTAATCTTTACAATGTCCGATCATTGTGCGTTCCACTGACATCCCTTCCCTGAAGTGTGCCCTTATTTGAAAGAAAGGTATCCTCTCTTTTAAAGGGTTAGTAATGTTTCATTAGAACAGCAGCTAAGATTGTTCTTCATAGTTAATAGTACTGATCTCCAATTTGCCACTGTTCAAAACTTTCTAGTTACGCTGAAATTATATTATGACGTTTAGTCCTCCTGCCCCTTTTCCAGACACGGTCTTCTTTGGCTCAGATCTGACAGCAGATCGCCACGAGGGACAATCTTCAGTCAGTATCAAGAAAAACCTCATCAAGGAGGACAGGGTTTTCCTTATACCGACAGAGGGAAGATTGTCTCTCATTTTTATCTGTCTGGTCCGATGACCACTTTTCAGATCTAAAGGGAGGGGACTTATGCATGGGAAAAGGGGCGGGAGGGATAAACTTCATAATATAATTTTAGCATAACTATAAAGTTATGAACAGTGGCAAATTGGAGATCAGTAGTTTTAACTATGAAAAACAATCTTAGCTGCTGTTCTAATGAAACATTACTAACCCTTTAAATGAGGGTATTTTGTGTCAGTCATAACAAAGGGAGTGAGATAAAAGTTCTTAACCCCTTAGCGACCCTTGACGTACCAGGACCGTCAAGGGTAAATGTGACCGAACGACCCTTGACGGTCCTGGTACGTCAAGGGTTAAACTCTTCCATCGCGGCCGCACGGAGCGATGGAAGAGTTCAAGCCGCTTGTTACTAAGTGTCCCGGTATCGGGACACTTAGTAACAAGCGGCTGAAACATTGTTGCAACATGCGATTCGCTTCAAAAGCGAATCACATGTTGCAAAACCTGAAAGACAGGGACAGTATTTGTAAATACTGTCCCTGTCAGATCTCTCTGCCTCCCTCCACCTTGCATACTGCTAAGGTGGAGAGAGACAGAGGGAGATGGTGTTCCAGTGTGCCTGTAAAAAAAAAAATAAAAAAAAATGTTTAAATAAAGAAAATTAACCCTTTGATCACTGTTCTACAGTGATCAATAAGTGCCCCCCCATCTGATCACTCTTGGAGTGATCAATTTGCTGCAGATCAGTGTTTTCTGATCTGTGGGACACCCCCCATCCCCCTTGAATTTTTTTAGATTTTTTTAAAAAATTTTAAAAATTTTTTTTAATTTAAAAACATTTTTTTTTTTTTTTTATAATAAATATAGTTTAGGTATTTTGGTAGGTAGTTGGGTAGGTTTAGTGTAGACGTGTGTTAGGGAAAGTTTTAGGGATAGATTTAGGTTTAGGGGAGAAAAAAAAAAAAAAAAAAACCAACCCCCCCCCCCAAAAATAAAAATATATATAATAAGTGCAGTTTAGATAGGTAGCTCAGTTGGGTTAGGTAGGTTCAGGATATACGTAGGTTAGGGTAAGTTTTAGGGTTAGATTTAGGTTTAGGGATAGCGTAAGAAAAATAAAAAACCCAAAAATCCCCAACCCCCCCCCCCCAAAAAAAAATAAATATATATATAATAAGTGTAGTTTAGATAGGTAGTTCACTTGGGTTAGGTAGGTTCAGGATATACGTAGGTTAGGGTAAGTTTTAGGGTTAGATTTTGGTTTAGGGATAGCGTAAGAAAAAAAAAAAACCAAAAAACCCCAACCCCCCCCCCCAAAAAAAAATATATATATATAATAAGTGCAGTTTAGATAGGTAGTTCACTTGGTTTAGGTAGGTTCAGGATATACGTAGGTTAGGGTAAGTTTTAGGGTTAGATTTAGGTTTAGGGATAGCGTAAGAAAAAAAAAAGCTTTTTTAGTGGGCAAAATGCAGCGCAGGTACAGCGTTGAAGAGGCGTATGCCTTTTTGGCGTCTGACTCTGAGGCAACAGACACTGCGTCAGATTTTGACATAGCGCAGTTTTCAGAAAGTGAGAGCAGCTCTAGTGATGACGCTGGGCCTTCTGTCAAGAAAAGACGCACTGCCCCAAAAGCTGCTCTGGCAACTGCCCCAGCACCTGCCAAAAGAACTGCCCAAAGACCTACCAAAATACCTACCCAAAGAAATGCCCCAAGTGCTGCCCCAAGAGCTGCCCTGGCAACTGCCCCAGCCCCTGCCAAAAGATCTGCCCAAAAACCTACCAAAGAAATGCCCCAAGTGCTGCCCCAAGAGCTGCCCTGGCAACTGCCCAAAGACCTGCCAAAAGACCTGCCCAAAGAAATGCCCCGACACCTGCCACTCCGGATCCTAATGAATGGGTATCAATTTATGCCCACAAATCTCAGAATTCACAGGCAACCCAGGGATTCAAATTGATGTGGAAGGATTTACCCATGATCATTTTTTTTATTTGTTTTTGGGGGAAGACATTTTAGGTGAAATTGTTTCCCAAACCAATTTGTATGCAGCCCAGTATACTGCCGCCAACCCTAAGTGTGAAAAACGCTGTTTTTTTTTTTTTTACTTACGTCATGGTTTACGAGGGATTGGTGGTAAAATGGCAGTGTATAAAATTGGAAAACACACCTAAAACGAGAGCCTGGGGTGTCTACTTTCCAAAAATATACACTTTTGGGGGGAAATCTTAAAAAAAGAGCACTGTTACACAGCCCCAAATGAGACATGGCACCAGTAACGCAAGCTGTGAAGATTCAAAGTGTGAACCTGGAAACGCGCATGTTCCAATTTGGCCCCCGTAGCTCCCCCAAACCATGAGAAAGCTATGCATATGGGGTATTGCCATACTCAGAAGAAGGAGCTGAACACTATGCAATTCAGTTTATAAAATCTTCACCTATTCTGTGCTTGAAATTCACATCAAAATTGAAGGCAAGTGTGAAAAATGCTGAATTTTTTTTACTTACGTCAAATTTTCACAGGATTGGTGGTAAAATGGCAGTGTATAAAATTGGAAAACACACCTAAAACGAGAGCCTGGGGTGTCTACTTTCCAAAAATATACACTTTTGGGGGGAAATCTTAAAAAAAGAGCACTGTTACACAGCCCCAAATGAGACATGGCACCAGTAACGCAAGCTGTGAAGATTCAAAGTGTGAACCTGGAAACGCGCATGTTCCAATTTGGCCCCCGTAGCTCTCCCAAACCATGAGAAAGCTATGCATATGGGGTATTGCTGTACTCAGAAGAAGGAGCTGAACACTATTCAATTCAGTTTATAAAATCTTCACCTATTCTGTGCTTGAAATTCACATCAAAATTGAAGGCAAAGTGTGAAAAATGCTGAATTTTTTTTACTTACGTCAAATTTTCACAGGATTGGTGGTAAAATGGCAGTGTATAAAATTGGAAAACACACCTAAAACGAGAGCCTGGGGTGTCTACTTTCCAAAAATATACACTTTTGGGGGGAAATCTTAAAAAAAGAGCACTGTTACACAGCCCCAAATGAGACATGGCACCAGTAACGCAAGCTGTGAAGATTCAAAGTGTGAACCTGGAAACGCGCATGTTCCAATTTGGCCCCCGTAGCTCCCCCAAACCATGAGAAAGCTATGCATATGGGGTATTGCCGTACTCAGAAGAAGGAGCTGAACACTATTCAATTCAGTTTATAAAATCTTCACGTATTCTGTGCTTGAAATTCACATCAAAATTGAAGGCAAAGTGTGAAAAATGTTGAATTTTTTTTACTTACGTCAAATTTTCACAGGATTGGTGGTAAAATGGCAGTGTATAAAATTGGAAAGCACACCTAAAACGAGAGCCTGGGGTGTCTACTTTCCAAAAATATACACTTTTGGGGGGAAATCTTAAAAAAAGAGCACTGTTACACAGCCCCAAATGAGACATGGCACCAGTAACGCAAGCTGTGAAGATTCAAAGTGTGAACCTGGAAACGCGCATGTTCCAATTTGGCCCCCGTAGCTCTCCCAAACCATGAGAAAGCTATGCATATGGGGTATTGCCATACTCAGAAGAAGGAGCTGAACACTATGCAATTCAGTTTATAAAATCTTCACCTATTCTGTGCTTGAAATTCACATCAAAATTGAAGGCAAGTGTGAAAAATGCTGAATTTTTTTTACTTACGTCAAATTTTCACAGGATTGGTGGTAAAATGGCAGTGTATAAAATTGGAAAACACACCTAAAACGAGAGCCTGGGGTGTCTACTTTCCAAAAATATACACTTTTGGGGGGAAATCTTAAAAAAAGAGCACTGTTACACAGCCCCAAATGAGACATGGCACCAGTAACGCAAGCTGTGAAGATTCAAAGTGTGAACCTGGAAACGCGCATGTTCCAATTTGGCCCCCGTAGCTCTCCCAAACCATGAGAAAGCTATGCATATGGGGTATTGCCGTACTCAGAAGAAGGAGCTGAACACTATTCAATTCAGTTTATAAAATCTTCACCTATTCTGTGCTTGAAATTCACATCAAAATTGAAGGCAAAGTGTGAAAAATGCTGAATTTTTTTTACTTACGTCAAATTTTCACAGGATTGGTGGTAAAATGGCAGTGTATAAAATTGGAAAACACACCTAAAACGAGAGCCTGGGGTGTCTACTTTCCAAAAATATACACTTTTGGGGGGAAATCTTAAAAAAAGAGCACTGTTACACAGCCCCAAATGAGACATGGCACCAGTAACGCAAGCTGTGAAGAATCAAAGTGTGAACCTGGAAACGCGCATGTTCCAATTTGGCCCCCGTAGCTCTCCCAAACCATGAGAAAGCTATGCATATGGGGTATTGCCGTACTCAGAAGAAGGAGCTGAACACTATTCAATTCAGTTTATAAAATCTTCACCTATTCTGTGCTTGAAATTCACATCAAAATTGAAGGCAAAGTGTGAAAAATGCTGAATTTTTTTTACTTACGTCAAATTTTCACAGGATTGGTGGTAAAATGGCAGTGTATAAAATTGGAAAACACACCTAAAACGAGAGCCTGGGGTGTCTACTTTCCAAAAATATACACTTTTGGGGGGAAATCTTAAAAAAAGAGCACTGTTACACAGCCCCAAATGAGACATGGCACCAGTAACGCAAGCTGTGAAGATTCAAAGTGTGAACCTGGAAACGCGCATGTTCCAATTTGGCCCCCGTAGCTCCCCCAAACCATGAGAAAGCTATGCATATGGGGTATTGCCGTACTCAGAAGAAGGAGCTGAACACTATTCAATTCAGTTTATAAAATCTTCACCTATTCTGTGCTTGAAATTCACATCAACATTGAAGGCAAAGTGTGAAAAACGCTGTTTTTTTACTTACGTCAAGTTTATGAGAAAGTGGTGGTAAAATGGCCGTGTAAAAAATTTGAAAACACACCTAAAATGAAAGCTGGGGGTGTCTACATTCCAAAAATATACACTTTTGGGGGGAAATTCTAAAGTGCAGCACTGGAACATAGCCCAAAATGAGTAATGGCATCAGTTAACCAAGATGTGAAAATTCAATATTTGTTCAAAATTGGGCCCCGTAACTCCCCCAAACCTTGAGAAACCTATGCATATGGGGTTTTGCCGTACTCAGAAGAAGGAGCTGAACACTAAACAATGCATTTTTAAAAATCTTCACCTATCATGTGCTTGAAATTCACATCAACATTGAAGTGCAAGTGTGAAAAACGCTGTTTTTTTAACTTACGTCAAGATTTACGAGCGATTGGTGGTAAAATGGCTGCGTAAAAAAAATTGAAAACATACATAAAATGAAAGCCTGGGGTGTCTACTTTCCAAAAATATATACTTTTGGGGGGAAATCTTAGAGTGGAGCACTGTTACACAGCCCCAAATGAGACATGGCACCAGTGATGCAAGCTGTGAAAATTCAAAGTGTGAAACTGGAAACGCGCATGTTCCAATTTGGGCCCCGTAGCTCTCCCAAACCTTGAGAAACCTATGCATATGGGGTATTGCCGTACTCAGAAGAAGGAGCTGAACACTAAACAATGCATTTTTAAAAATCTTCACCTATCATGTGCTTGAAATTCACATCAACATTGAAGTGCAAGTGTGAAAAACGCTGTTTTTTTAACTTCCGTCAAGATTTACGAGCGATTGGTGGTAAAATGGCTGCGTAAAAAAATTGAAAACATACATAAAATGAAAGGCTGGGGTGTCTACTTTCCAAAAATATATACTTTTGGGGGGAAATCTTAGAGTGGAGCACTGTTACACAGCCCCAAATGAGACATGGCACCAGTGATGCAAGCTGTGAAAATTCAAAGTGTGAAACTGGAAACGCGCATGTTCCAATTTGGGCCCCGTAGCTCTCCCAAACCTTGAGAAACCTATGCATATGGGGTATTGCCGTACTCAGAAGAAGGAGCTGAACACTAAACAATGCATTTTTAAAAATCTTCACCTATCATGTGCTTGAAATTCACATCAACATTGAAGTGCAAGTGTGAAAAACGCTGTTTTTTTAACTTCCGTCAAGATTTACGAGCGATTGGTGGTAAAATGGCTGCGTAAAAAAATTGAAAACATACATAAAATGAAAGGCTGGGGTGTCTACTTTCCAAAAATATATCCTTTTGGGGGGAAATCTTAGAGTGGATCACTGTTACACAGCCCCAAATGAGACATGGCACCAGTGATGCAAGCTGTGAAAATTCAAAGTGTGAAACTGGAAACGCGCATGTTCCAATTTGGGCCCCGTAGCTCTCCCAAACCTTGAGAAACCTATGCATATGGGGTATTGCCGTACTCAGAAGAAGGAGCTGAACACTAAACAATGCATTTTTAAAAATCTTCACCTATCATGTGCTTGAAATTCACATCAACATTGAAGTGCAAGTGTGAAAAACGCTGTTTTTTTAACTTCCGTCAAGATTTACGAGCGATTGGTGGTAAAATGGCTGCGTAAAAAAATTGAAAACATACATAAAATGAAAGCCTGGGGTGTCTACTTTCCAAAAATATATACTTTTGGGGGGAAATCTTAGAGTGGAGCACTGTTACACAGCCCCAAATGAGACATGGCACCAGTGATGCAAGCTGTGAAAATTCAAAGTGTGAAACTGGAAACGCGCATGTTCCATTTTGGGCCCTGTAGCTCTCCCAAACCTTGAGAAACCTATGCATATGGGGTATTGCCGTACTCAGAAGAAGGAGCTGAACACTAAACAATGCATTTTTAAAAATCTTCACCTATCCTGTGCTTGAAATTCACATCAACATTGAAGTGCAAGTGTGAAAAACGCTGTTTTTTTAACTTCCGTCAAGATTTACGAGCGATTGGTGGTAAAATGGCTGCGTAAAAAAATTGAAAACATACATAAAATGAAAGCCTGGGGTGTCTACTTTCCAAAAATATATACTTTTGGGGGGAAATCTTAGAGTGGAGCACTGTTACACAGCCCCAAATGAGACATGGCACCAGTGATGCAAGCTGTGAAAATTCAAAGTGTGAAACTGGAAACGCGCATGTTCCAATTTGGGCCCTGTAGCTCTCCCAAACCTTGAGAATCCTATGCATATGGGGTATTGCCGTACTCAGAAGAAGGAGCTGAACACTAAACAATGCATTTTTAAAAATCTTCACCTATCATGTGCTTGAAATTCACATCAACATTGAAGTGCAAGTGTGAAAAACGCTGTTCTTTTAACTTCCGTCAAGATTTACGAGCGATTGGTGGTAAAATGGCTGCGTAAAAAAATTGAAAACATACATAAAATGAAAGCCTGGGGTGTCTACTTTCCAAAAATATATACTTTTGGGGGGAAATCTTAGAGTGGAGCACTGTTACACAGCCCCAAATGAGACATGGCACCAGTGATGCAAGCTGTGAAAATTCAAAGTGTGAAACTGGAAACGCGCATGTTCCAATTTGGGCCCCGTAGCTCTCCCAAACCTTGAGAAACCTATGCATATGGGGTATTGCCATACTCAGAAGAAGGAGCTGAACACTAAACAATGCATTTTTAAAAATCTTCACCTATCATGTGCTTGAAATTCACATCAACATTGAAGTGCAAGTGTGAAAAACGCTGTTTTTTTAACTTACGTCAAGATTTACGAGCGATTGGTGGTAAAATGGCTGCGTAAAAAAATTGAAAACATACATAAAATGAAAGGCTGGGGTGTCTACTTTCCAAAAATATATCCTTTTGGGGGGAAATCTTAGAGTGGATCACTGTTACACAGCCCCAAATGAGACATGGCACCAGTGATGCAAGCTGTGAAAATTCAAAGTGTGAAACTGGAAACGCGCATGTTCCAATTTGGGCCCCGTAGCTCTCCCAAACCTTGAGAAACCTATGCATATGGGGTATTGCCGTACTCAGAAGAAGGAGCTGAACACTAAACAATGCATTTTTAAAAATCTTCACCTATCATGTGCTTGAAATTCACATCAACATTGAAGTGCAAGTGTGAAAAACTCTGTTTTTTTAACTTCCGTCAAGATTTACGAGCGATTGGTGGTAAAATGGCTGCGTAAAAAAATTGAAAACATACATAAAATGAAAGCCTGGGGTGTCTACTTTTCAAAAATATATACTTTTGGGGGGAAATCTTAGAGTGGAGCACTGTTACACAGCCCCAAATGAGACATGGCACCAGTGATGCAAGCTGTGAAAATTCAAAGTGTGAAACTGGAAACGCGCATGTTCCATTTTGGGCCCTGTAGCTCTCCCAAACCTTGAGAAACCTATGCATATGGGGTATTGCCGTACTCAGAAGAAGGAGCTGAACACTAAACAATGCATTTTTAAAAATCTTCACCTATCATGTGCTTGAAATTCACATCAACATTGAAGTGCAAGTGTGAAAAACGCTGTTTTTTTAACTTCCGTCAAGATTTACGAGCGATTGGTGGTAAAATGGCTGCGTAAAAAAATTGAAAACATACATAAAATGAAAGCCTGGGGTGTCTACTTTCCAAAAATATATACTTTTGGGGGGAAATCTTAGAGTGGAGCACTGTTACACAGCCCCAAATGAGACATGGCACCAGTGATGCAAGCTGTGAAAATTCAAAGTGTGAAACTGGAAACGCGCATGTTCCAATTTGGGCCCTGTAGCTCTCCCAAACCTTGAGAAACCTATGCATATGGGGTATTGCCGTACTCAGAAGAAGGAGCTGAACACTAAACAATGCATTTTTAAAAATCTTCACCTATCATGTGCTTGAAATTCACATCAACATTGAAGTGCAAGTGTGAAAAACGCTGTTCTTTTAACTTCCGTCAAGATTTACGAGCGATTGGTGGTAAAATGGCTGCGTAAAAAAATTGAAAACATACATAAAATGAAAGCCTGGGGTGTCTACTTTCCAAAAATATATACTTTTGGGGGGAAATCTTAGAGTGGAGCACTGTTACACAGCCCCAAATGAGACATGGCACCAGTGATGCAAGCTGTGAAAATTCAAAGTGTGAAACTGGAAACGCGCATGTTCCAATTTGGGCCCCGTAGCTCTCCCAAACCTTGAGAAACCTATGCATATGGGGTATTGCCATACTCAGAAGAAGGAGCTGAACACTAAACAATGCATTTTTAAAAATCTTCACCTATCATGTGCTTGAAATTCACATCAACATTGAAGTGCAAGTGTGAAAAACGCTGTTTTTTTAACTTCCGTCAAGATTTACGAGCGATTGGTGGTAAAATGGCTGCGTAAAAAAATTGAAAACATACATAAAATGAAAGGCTGGGGTGTCTACTTTCCAAAAATATATCCTTTTGGGGGGAAATCTTAGAGTGGATCACTGTTACACAGCCCCAAATGAGACATGGCACCAGTGATGCAAGCTGTGAAAATTCAAAGTGTGAAACTGGAAACGCGCATGTTCCAATTTGGGCCCCGTAGCTCTCCCAAACCTTGAGAAACCTATGCATATGGGGTATTGCCATACTCAGAAGAAGGAGCTGAACACTAAACAATGCATTTTTAAAAATCTTCACCTATCATGTGCTTGAAATTCACATCAACATTGAAGTGCAAGTGTGAAAAACGCTGTTTTTTTAACTTACGTCAAGATTTACAAGCGATTGGTGGTAAAATGGCTGCGTAAAAAAATTGAAAACATACATAAAATGAAAGGCTGGGGTGTCTACTTTCCAAAAATATATCCTTTTGGGGGGAAATCTTAGAGTGGATCACTGTTACACAGCCCCAAATGAGACATGGCACCAGTGATGCAAGCTGTGAAAATTCAAAGTGTGAAACTGGAAACGCGCATGTTCCAATTTGGGCCCCGTAGCTCTCCCAAACCTTGAGAAACCTATGCATATGGGGTATTGCCGTACTCAGAAGAAGGAGCTGAACACTAAACAATGCATTTTTAAAAATCTTCACCTATCATGTGCTTGAAATTCACATCAACATTGAAGTGCAAGTGTGAAAAACGCTGTTTTTTTAACTTCCGTCAAGATTTACGAGCGATTGGTGGTAAAATGGCTGCGTAAAAAAATTGAAAACATACATAAAATGAAAGGCTGGGGTGTCTACTTTCCAAAAATATATACTTTTGGGGGGAAATCTTAGAGTGGATCACTGTTACACAGCCCCAAATGAGACATGGCACCAGTGATGCAAGCTGTGAAAATTCAAAGTGTGAAACTGGAAACGCGCATGTTCCAATTTGGGCCCCGTAGCTCTCCCAAACCTTGAGAAACCTATGCATATGGGGTATTGCCGTACTCAGAAGAAGGAGCTGAACACTAAACAATGCATTTTTAAAAATCTTCACCTATCATGTGCTTGATATCAACAGTAGTATTGAAATGTAAGTGTGAAAACTGCAAAAAAACAAAATATTACCACAATTTTGAAATTTTTTTCTGGAAAAATAGCTGCATGAAAAACTCCAAAATTCTCCTGATTATTTACCTTATGTTGTGTGGTTTTCAGAAACATATACCTTTGTGGGACATTTTTGGTTCTGGCATCGTCAGCTAAGCTATGATGCTCACATGCCAATTGTTGAGAAATTACAAGTTGGAAATAATGGCATCCATCTTGTAATATTTACCTTGTAAATGTGAGGAAGTGATTGAAATACTAGGCATATGGGGTATTCTTATATTCAGGAGAAGCAAATGAATATATTTAGGGGTATTTTTTTGTCATAAACTAATTGTATGCAAATCCTGACACGAAAATATAATCAAAATGTTGTTTTTTTTCAATTTTTTTCCTCTTTTTTTCTATTTTAATCAAATTAAACAATGAGGTATTCATATAATTGTGGTATCAAAAGAAAGCCCTACTTGTGCTTAAAAAAACAGTATATAATTTATGTGGGTGTACAAAAGGAATTAAAGAGAAAATATGGTTGAACAAAGACATAGTCAAAAAAGTCAAAATTGCTCCGGTCCTTAAGTCAAATCAAACTCAGATTTTCCCGGTCCTTAAGGGGTTAAAGAGCATGCCCCGGTCCTGTGCTCCTTAAAAAAGTTACCTGGGGTTCCAGTGGATTTCCTGTCAAACAATCAACATAATCAAACTCATGGGTGATGTTCTTTATCCAACGAAACTCCCCCAATGGAGGAGGATTACTAAGAACTGAAGACTTCTGGCATACTGATCCTTAGACACAGTAGTAACCTCTTCTCTGCTGTACTGCAGAGCATGTGGCTGTAGATTTTCTTTGCAGTTTAAGAGTGCCTGCTGAGGACATTATTGTCCTCAAGGGGTTAAACAATATGGGACAACTGTATCTGGGGATGCAAAATGGGCCAGGATTAACGTTCCCCCATTTAAGCAAAAAAAAAGGTGTGTGACAGACCGCCTGCCATCTCCCCAAGATCTCCCCTTAACCTCACCTCCACCACCGGTATTATTCCACCCTATTAGGCAGGGCCCTCCATGCAGCCAGGCCCCCCTGTCCCTTTGGAAACCATAACTTTCTGCAGGCAGGACCAGGTTCCCTGTCAGCCTGGTCCTCTGTGAAATAATATCATCCTGAGGCTAAAGCGCACTGAAGAGTGGAAGCAGCATTTCTTCATTCATTTTTTCCATGTTCATCTACAAAAGAAAAAAG
This sequence comes from Rhinophrynus dorsalis, assembly GCA_037306005.1. NCBI lineage: Eukaryota > Metazoa > Chordata > Amphibia > Anura > Rhinophrynidae > Rhinophrynus > Rhinophrynus dorsalis. The sequence continues at coordinate 160,580,165 of CM074719.1, forward strand.
AGTATTAATCCCTATTTAAAAACAGACAGCTTTTATCCATATATCCTCCCCCATCCACCCCCAACCCAGGCCCACCTCCTTTCACCAGATAATTGGCTGCCCTCCATCCCCCACCATGAGTGAGAAAAGGGGTAAGAGGGTTGCCTCCCATCTTAATTGGCTTCAGGGGCAAGCAGCCTTCTGGATCTGCCTCCATGCTGCTTGATGTTGGTTACTCTGGCTGAAGAGGAGAGTTGGGTCAGGAGACCATTGGTCTCTGAGCTTTTAGAGAAGAGGCTCTACAGTTGTCTCCTCTCTCCCAGAAGGCAGGACCTTCCACTTCCTCCCCACCATTTTGCCTTCCTGGTTGTCTGCTCCCACTGTCCATGAGGTAGAGTTTGTGCCTCTGTCATGGGACTCACCTGACACTGCTTCTAGCCTTCCTATGCTTCCTGACATTACTCTCCTCCTACTACCTTTACCTCTTTTGTCCCTAATATGCTCTGTGCTAGCTAGTATCTCATCTCTCACTTTCTCTCCCCACCATCCTCCTCATTCCCCCTCCATGCACCAGTAGACATTCTCCCACTGACACAAAGGCTAGCTTTTTCTCACTTATGCTCACACACTCACCCCTTTGCACTACTCAACAACGAACTCTGAAAAGAAAATATAAATGGGGAAAACATACCAAATAGAAAATAAAATGAAATGAGGTATAAAAAATACATCAAATGAAAATAAAACAAAAAGTGATAACAAGAATATACAGCAAATTAAACAAAGCAGAAAGAAATCAATGAGAAATAAAATGGGCAGATGTGGTGGTAATTGTAAATAGGAAAGAGTGGAGTAAATGGAAATGTGTGGGGAGGGGGTAATGTGAGGGGAGATGGATATGTATGTATGTATTTATATGTATGTATGATATGTGTGTTATTTTGGTGTGGTGTTGTATTTATGGATGTATGTAGAAATGCAATTCCAAACCAAACAACTGACTCTTACCTCTTCTAGCATTTGAACCAATCTCTAGCTACTGAACACTGTGTCCTAATTTGATAACATAGGTGCAAATACATTCTTTATATGGAATTCTACCAATCGTTTCTCCCTATCTAGTACACATGTCTGTTGGCTTTCAAGGGAAGCAAGTTTTTGCCATTCTCTTATTGATTAAAGACAGGTGTTTGGTAGAGTTAAAAAACATGTTAAATGTCAGCCAGGATTTACTAATGTGACTTTGGCTGAAAGATTCAGCATTTTCTGGGAAAATCAATGGCAAATTTAATGTAATCAGCTAGATTTTTTAATGGCCTTCAGTATTAAAACTCTATCATAATGTAATCTAGCCCTTACATTAAAAGAAACAGATATGCAAAACAAATATGCAATCATAACTTCCAAGCAGATAGCGGATAAGCAGCACATATAATATATGTATTTTAACTGAGCAAAGCAAGCCATGGTTGAGACCAAGTAGCATGCTTGCTCTATTCAAAAAATTGAATTAAAAATGATCATGTGGATCATGCACACAAAGCACAATAACATTAGATTTAAACAAATTGATCTTGTACATTTGCACATTTGATCAAGCTAAACAGACCTGATTACAAAAAAAGAAATTATTCATGCATATAAAAAAATTTGTTATAATGAGAGCAAACAAACATTGTAAAAAGTTGGTGGAAATTAGAAGTCAAATATGTATTTAAGTAAGCATTGTTGTCCTATCTCATGAAGTGAGTCTTGTAATTTGCCAAGACTTATAGACGACTAGAAGATCGAATGGAGGAAGACTTGCACAGGGACTTCTGTAAATGAATGAACATTCCTGAGGACTCTTTGGATCTGTCCAAGATACTCTGGCGTTCACTTTTCTTTAATAGGTTTAAGAGAACTAGGCCACTTTCTCCAGCTCATGGCTCAGTCGGCTTCTCACCTCATCTGGACACTTTATGTAATTTTCTGTCCACTTTCAAGTCAATCAATCCATGCCTATTCCCCACTTTGTTCCAAAAATCTCACTTAAGATCCTAAGAAAATTGTGTCATTATTCACTCTTATCACATCACTCCTTAGCACTCCTGTGAAATAAACTTGTGATGATGACAAAAAATATTCTACGTAGGGTTGACATATTTTATCAAGATAAACGTAAGATAAAAGATGAATAACTGTAACGGTTGTATGTACACTCAGAGACGGAAGGTTTTGGTAAAACACAGTTTTATTAAATTACACAGAATAATAGTAACCCTCGCAGGTCCAGCGTATAAAACACAATTTTAACACTGACACAGGACAGGTTACAGTGATAGTAATAACCCACACAGGTCCAGTATATGTGTAAAACAATATACAATACTGACACAGGTCAGGTACAGTTTGTATGATTCAGTGAGACAATGGCAGAATGGTAGTATTAGGCCAGGAACAGCGGATAGGCCCTAATAGTGGAAGGCCGACAGTACGCTATCTACACAGACAGTGATACAATAGCGACTGTAGCCACAAAGGAACAAGTGGAGCCCAGGATAAGCGACTGGCTACTGGAGCAACAGAGGTAGGCTGCAACCGGAGGTGCAGTGTAACGCCAAACCGAGACTGCAATAGACTGTGACCCAAGTGCACAGCACTGGGAGGTGCAGTGTGCCGCCAAACCGAGACTGCAATAGACTGTGACCCAAGTGCACAGCACCGCCCCGCAAGGGGTTAACGAACGCTCCGGTCTGAGGCAACTGCTAGATAGCATAGACAGACTGAGGCGCCCAAGAGTAACCCAACCTCAGGTAAAAGCAGTAAACAGACCAAGCGTACCATGGTGCAATCAGAATCTCCACATCAGAGTGAGAGAGGACAAGTGATCGGGTCACAGTATAGAACTGCCTGAACAGTAACAGAGGCAACCGGAGGTCTTGATAGAGCGAGTACCGGACTACAGCCCCCAAACCGGATCCCAGGAATGAGTGCGAACCGGGCAGTAACACACAGAGCAGGAACGTAGCCAATCCGGATCGGTACACAGAGCAGGAACGTCAGCCAAGCCGGGTCAGTACACAGAGCAGGAACATCAGCCAATCCGGGTCGGTACACAGAGCAGGAACGTAAACAGGCAGAGTAGTCAGGCAGTCTGGGTCATACACAGGAATCATACAAAATAACGGAACAAGAGCTAGCAACGGGAACACCACGAAAGAGCACTGTAGAAGTGAAAGGACTGAGTATTTAAGGGCTGTCACTGGGAGGAGCAACATAATGTTAGCCAATAAAAAGGTATCAGGAAGTAGCACTTGTCAAAATGACGCCAGCATAGCACGGGCACCGTGATAATACTGTAGGGCTACAGACAAACAATCAGAGTCCAAGATTGTGGTGGGCAACTTTTAATGTCTTGCTCTTGATGACTACATTTCCCATAATTTACGGCAGGCTATGGAATATCACTTACTAAACATTGTTGACTATGTAGCCCCAAATTGGCTTCTTTCGGTTGGTGTAGTGGTCAGAATATTCTCAGTTTTGCTGGGCTTTTTAATGACATCCATCAGGTAAGATGCAACATATTAAAGCAGGATTGTTGTTGACAGCTCTACTTCCAAAATATATTGCTGTATCTCTACACCTTACTGCACTAACCCTGGTGTTGGACATCTAGCCCAAAACATGAAAATAAATACTTTAATACAACATGTAATAAACAATATCACATGCTGATATTCATCTGGCTGGCAGTTACACGGTTTCCCTGCACTCCAGTTTTACTGCTAAGATAAAGTAGGTTTTGACTTTCAGTTCTCTCACTGGTCAGTGCTCTACCCTTGACACTAGCCTATTTCTGATACTGTGTTGGGTGTGTGTGAAGCAATGCATTGGAGATGTCTATATTTACTTATATGTTAATATAATATTCCATATTAGTGCAATGGTTTTAATTGAGCTCTTATTTACCATCTGCTAAATTAATTATTGGGCTATCTAACCATGCAGTACAGGAAACTGTCAGAATGTCCTCTGATATTACTGATATTCAATTGCATTTTCTAGTCACAATCCATCCATTTACATCACTGTCAGCTGCATTTTGGTCACATAATCATATGATAGGTATACAAAGAATCATGTTTACTGGAGAAATACACATTATAAAAAATGAGGTGATTTTGAAATCACTTTCAAAATCACTTATATAACATGCTAGCCATTTTGTATTTAAAATAACAGTTTATGAGATATTTAGTTGTATTTATTTGTCAGTTTATGCAAATTAGACAGTGCCATCAGTCATGCCACCTATATAGTAACATTCAATACTGCTCTCCTTCCCACCTGTCACTCTCTGCAGGTTAAATCTAGATAATTTGCATAATCTGGCAAATGAAAAAGCTAAATATCTCAAACTATTGTATTAAATAAACATTGATAACATAACATACAGGTGATTTTGAAAAGATTTATGTTTATGCTGTTAGTCCCATTTTAAATGTATCTGGGTAGTTGCCAGTGTAAATGTTTAAATATTGAAAATAAACAAATATTAAATAAAATATCAGGCTTGTTTTAAAATGTAGCCCTGTGGTTTTGTGTAGAAAGAAAAATCCCATTTCTATACAGTATTTGACCCCTTAATCACAAGATAGGCATTAATGAAGACTCTTCATCATAGACACAAATGGATATGCATACAACGCTCTCAGAACTCTCCTAATGTATGTTGTATCTATAAACCATGCTTCTTTGTCCATAGAAGGTAAAACACCTCATAATTAATCTTCATAATTTAATTGATATTTAATAGCTGTGCAAATGACACATAACTAGAATGCAGTATCCATCCTCTGGAATCCAGTCATTGCACTACATTCCACCTTGCTTCCTATTTATTACTAGCATTCACGGGGGGTGCAATGTTTGAAGCCCACAGTTATGCCTCACAATTCAGACGTAACTTTTTAACATCTTTCCTCTTCAGATGCTGTCCGGTTAAGGCAAAGAGTCTGTTTTCTTTTCATGAACAAATATCTAAAATAGTTTTCACTTCCCCTGGAGTATGATCTGTACCAGGGATAACAAGTGGAATATCTGAATAATGTGAATTAAACAAAAATAATTTAATTCAAAAAGTTGTTCTCAGAATGTGTTCCAGAGATTGCATGGGTTTCCTGAAGAAATACAAGGGGTTTCACAGAGGACATTTCTAAAGGTTGACTGTGAAACAAATCAGGTAAATACTTTAAATATAGCCCTGATAATTTAGTTACATTACCAGTACAAATTACAATTTGATACTTTTCATTTATACTATGTTAACCCCATGGATACTAGTTAGGCTTTACAATGCATAGAAACATAGACTCTGACAGAAGATATGAACCATTTGGACCATCTAGTCTTCTCATTTTCTCTTCTGTGAAAACCTTCAAATCTTATTTGGTCCTTGGTCTTGTCTAATGTTCAGGATAGTCTTATGCCTATGCATGCATGCTTAGATTCCCTCACTGTATTAACTTCTACCACTTCTGCTGGTAGACTATAAAAATACATTGGAGAGCTTTCTAGCATTCAAGGTGTTAAAGGGTTTGGTTGTTAGGGTTCTGCAGAAATTCCATATGCAACCAAGAGGTTCCATCAATCACTGCATTAGAGAATGTTTAATTTTCAGACCCTCTAAATACAACCATCCCTGAAATCAAAGTTTAGAAGCTGATTTGATGTTTAATTTGTTACTCAATTAGACTTTTGTTGGAAAACACCCAGAGAAGGATCAAAGGCAAATTGTACAGGATAATGAATGTATATTATCAGGGTTATAAGAGTGATTAACCCTTTCTTTTCAGAGGGTGGATGAAAAGCATTGTGGAGGAACGTGTAGCTCACTTAAAGGGATAGTAATGTTTCACAATAAAAGCAGCTCCAAGTAATTTTTTATAGTATTTGGGCCAAGGAGAGTGTTATTAGTTGTAGTCCAAGAGTAATTAAATGATAAAGTATCCCACTCCTGCCCATTTTACTGATGTAACACTGATCACCTCAAAGCAGCAAGGCTGTCTGGATAGATCACAGAGAGGGACAATCTTCAGTGAGCATAAGGAAAAACCTGAAAAACCTGTCAAGGGAGGGGGGGCAGGGTTTTCCATGTGCTCACAGTAAGACAATTGTCCCTTGCTGTGAGCTGTCTGGTCAGGGGACCAGATTCCACTTCCAAATGGAGATGGCTTACACTAGGTAAAAGGGGAGGGAGGGGGATATTTTATCATTCAATTACTCTTGAACTACAACTCAGACAGTATTGAAATAACACTCTCCATGGCCCAAATACTATGAAGATTAATTGGAGCCGCTGTTTTTGTGAAACATTACTATACCATTAAAACATACGGAATGCATACTCATGCCTCTGGCACTGAAATCTTTATGTGTTGTTTTCCTGTGTAACTTAATGGGCTAAACCATCTTTAAACTTTTGAATGCTAGAGTAGTGCTTTCCAGTTTTAGTTCTTGAGATGCTCCGATTGATCAGATTTTCAGGATATCCCTACTTTATCACAAGAGAGTAATTAATTAAACTTTCAGTGACTGTAATTGACCTACATATGTTTAATTAGAGCTATCCTTATAACATGAGCTGTTGATGTGCCCTGAGGACTGGAGTTCGGAATGACTGCTAAAGAGGTCTTCAATCCATTGAGAAGTGATGCATACAAGTCTTACAGAAGAAATTCTGTCACTGTGGATTTTAGGCAGTTGAAGCTTATGGCCGGAAAAATGTGTGTCAGACAAAATTGATTGGCTGACACCCATGTGAGTCACCCATTTGATTGGAATGTGGCAGTGAGAAAAGCAGCAACCCAATCATCTAAGTGTCTGATAAAATTAGCAAGCTGTATTTGGCCTGCATGATTTGAGATAAAATTGACAGTCTGAACAGTCCAATCAGCAGCAGTAGGGTAGGTACAATTTAGTGTGTTTGGTCCATTTGAAAAAAGAAATAAAAACTGCATCAAAAATGTTATGTGAACATATCCTATCAAAAAAAAAAAAACTTTACCTGTAGAAATATGAAGCTTTAATGAGTTTAACAGAGGCACTTACCTAGGTTAGAGATCTTCTTACCGTAGTCAGGTATATCTAGTTACATGTTATTTGCATGGTATCTGCCATTGCCTGTTTCGGTTGTACACCTTTTTAGGTCTACATTTCATTCAACACAATAAACAATATACTTTAGCATTCTATATGACATTAGCGCCAGACAATGGGCCCCACCCATTATTCTGATGGGATACTAGAATGTTTTAAAGATAACAAAATGTTTCCACCCAGTTTAAAGCTATAATGTAGTTCTGTACCCCAGAAAGGGTATGTGAGAACATTACCTATTACTTGTATTGTTGGGACTATCCTTTACTAAACTGACTATAATATATGGTCACTTCAAGGCTTTCTTTTCTCTTTTAGTTTTACTATTTATTTATTTTTTCAAATATAGAAACAGCAAATAGATATAACTTGTGAATGAAGGCCAAATCCCCAACAAGTCATTCTAGCAAACAAATCAAGAGCCATTTATTTTAAGTTCTCCTTTAAAGCTCAGTCATTTTTCTAGTTGAATGTTGTTGCACAAACCTACATCTAGGGTAATCAATTATTCTTATTTTTATTATCATTGTATTTTCTGCTGTATCAGTTGTAACTCAGCAACTAGCTGTAACTTGGACTATATATCATCTCCCTGAGATGCTCCAGTGATATGGTGGACCTGCATATCTGAGATAAAGCCATGTCACAGGTCACTAAGGCCAGGTCGAAAGTGTGACCCCATTACACATGTAATTGTTTACAATCCTTCATTTCAAACTTGCAAAGATAAGATAATTAGGAAAAGATAAAACAAATACAAAAGGGACAGTGCTATCTCAATCAATTACCTACATTAACCTTATCACTAACTGCACGCTTGAAGAAGTTAACATAAGCAAACTCTAACTCTTTAGCCCATATGCTAACAGAAAAACACAAAAAATGTGTCATAGCTATACTTTATTGGGTACTGGGGCTAATGTATGAATACTAGGCCCTGTCACAGGTACACACTCTGTACCCCCAGTGGTACACATCTAAATCTACAGGAAGTTTGGTTATGCAATACATTGGAGACCTCTCTAGTATTCAAGCGTTTAAAGGGACAGTAATACTTATGTTTAAAAATGTCTAAAATTGTAGAGATTAACAATAGAAGTAGAATAACCTACCTCCCATGTCTCAAAACATTATAGTTTGCTCGTTCGTAGCTTTTAAAGTTCCCCCCTCCCTCCCCTTTCCCTGACAACAGCGTTTTATGGGACCAAAGTGGATCCTGGTCATTTGACCAGCAGTCGGCTCTTCAGCAGAGTTGAGATAGCGCTATTTAGAATGAAATACTTTATTGTAATGGTCTACAAAGTATGCTTGCAAACCAGAGCCGCCTGCCGGTCAAATGACCAGGCTCCGCTTCTGTCCCATAAAGAGCTGACGTCAGGGAAAGGGGAGGGAGGGGGGAACTTTAAATGCTACGAACGCACAAACTATAAAGTTTTGAGACATGAGAGGTAGGTTATTCTACTTCTATTATTAATCTCTACAATGTTAGACATGTTTAAACATAAGTATTACTATACCTTTAAAAGCCCAAGTTTATTTAACAGGGATTTTATTTGTTGCCTATGGTGCAGTTGGTTTAACCCTTTGAGTGCTAGAGGGGTGCATAACTCATAGTTGCATACCCTTCTGGCACTCAAAGGGTTAACCCAGAATACCTCCAATTTGATTTTATAAATATGGACCATTTGACCCATACTTGGGAACTCTCTGGATTTGTCCCGGAGAGTCCAGTTTTTAAAGTGAATTACTGAGTCTCCTGGGACAGAGGCTGATTCTCCGGCAGTGTTGAGTTTCATCTGAGTTTCTCCAACTTTCCACCCTGTTTCACCCTGTTCCTTCCCAATGCTCCTCATTCTCACCCTGTTCTGTCCACTTTCCACTCACTTTGTGAAACAACGGCGATAAGCCCTGCCCATTCGGTTAAACTCCTTCCCCTTTATGATGCTAATCTCATAATTTGCATCCCCCTGGTCGGCAGCACTTGAGCCATCTGCTGAGCTCAAGAAGAGGAAGTTCCCAGGTATGATTGGGCTTTATGCACAAAACGCTACTGAATTAATTCTTGGACACACCAACTGCACCATAGAAGATCATAAAAATTCCCCAAAGTCCCATTGAGTTAAATGGGGCCTTGAACACTTTGAGAGCAATGCATTGCATACCTCTCTGACACTCAAAGGGTTAACCACTTGAATGATTAAAGGGATAGTAATGTTTCATTATTAAAGTACAATTGAGTCTTCTTCCTACTTTTTTATAATGGTGTGTAACAGTAAAACCTTATAAAACGTTGCCATTTTACATTTATTCTCTAATAAAGTCCCCCCCCCCCGCTCCATTTACTTACCTCAAGCAGCCTCCCCTCAGATCTACAGCGAGGGACAATCTTCCCTCTTTCAGTATAACCAAAAGCCTGCCCCCTTGATGGAGGGGAGGTTTTTCCTTATGCTGGAAGAAAAGTGTCCTCCGTCGCGTTCTGTCCAGATCGGCTTGCTGAGGATGCTAAGTAAATTAAAAGGGGCGGGAGGAACTTTATTAGAGAATAAATGTAAAATATTATATATATATATATATATATAGTTATAAAAATGTAGGAAGAAGACTCGATTGTACTTTAAAAACGAAACATTACTATACAGCATGCGTAGGATAGGCATAAGGCTGTCCTTAATGTAAGACCAAGGCTCAAAAAAGGTTTGAAGTTTTTACAGTAGGAAAATGGGTAGACTAGATGGGCCGAATGGTTCTTATCTGCCGTCAAATTCTATGTTTCTGTGTTTCTATCTCTTTAACGTCTCTGGTGTAATGCAAAGCAATGCACAGGAGACCGCTCTAGCAATCAAAGGGTTATCTGTATCATTGGGAAGTTCTGTTTGTCCTCTGTGGTGCAGTTGGTTTAAGTGGCATTTTGGTACCTGCAGCAAACACAATATTTTGGCCTCCTATGATTGGAGACCCCTCTAGCCCTCACCGGGATTAAAAGCCCGATTAAATATAACAGGAATTTATATCTGTTCCCTGTGGTGCAAATCTGAGCAATTCTTTGATTTACACAGGGCTTTTAACACTTTGATTGCTATTGAGCTAGACTTCTCTGGCATTCAAGGGATTATAGGCACCATTCAAACTGATGGGGTGTTTGCTCCAGGATTGCAGCTCTTTTCATTTTAACATAATGTCTTTACAATACCAAGCCCATATAAAGCTATACATCTGTGTCATTTTTTAAAGGGTCCAGGCACCTTTACAAATTCTCCCCTCATGGGGAGCCTCCATCTTGAAATTATTTGTTTGATTATTCCACCTCATTAATTTGGTCCACCTCTCTGGTGGATTCTGGTTTTGGCAGCCTAACTAGGTGGACAGAGGATATTTTCTTGAAATCTGAGTAAAAAAACATTATGCAGGCTTTATCGCATGGGTCAGAGAATAAATTGGAGATACAGAAAAAACATTCTTAGTGCATGTTTAAGAATTGTAGCTAAATTCACAACAGGTCATTTATAAAGGAGTAAGGTCAAGTTAATAAGTTTGCTTGAGAAAAGTCACAGACAATTGCTAATGAGGATATTTTTTTTACTTACATAGCTGTTACTTTATGCTTCCTTTAAAGGGATAAGTAAAAAAAAAAACCTATATATATATATATATATATATATATATATATATATATAGTAGGGTTTATCACCTTATTAAAACAAAGGTACTCCCACTGCCGAAAGGTGTTTTATTCAAAAGTTATTCAGCTGAAAAATTTCAGGCTAATGTGATACTACACCTAAAAATGTTAAAATTTCAGGCTAATGTGATACTACACCTAAAAATGTTAATTTTAACTGCAAAAACACATTTCAGCAGTGGAGGTACCCTTGTTTTACTCAAGGGGGATAAGCCATAAAACACATATTTTTTTTACATTTAAAATATTACTATTCATTTAAATGTACAATGAAATTAAAAGATATAATGGACCACTAAATAATCATTGGTTGTCTCAAGCTGTAATACCAGGCGGGAGATTCACTAAGTGTCGCTGAAGAGGTGATAAAGTGGAGATGACTTCTCCAGTTTATCAGTTCTCCATTTTCTATGTTATTGAGTGGAGCCTATGCACTAAGATTTCTTCAGCTTTCGAGATCTTAGTTCATAGGCTCTACAGAATAACGTAGGAACTGGAGAAGTTATATAATTGGAGAAGTCATCTCCACTTTATCACCTCTTTATCACTGTTTAGTGAATCTCTCCCTAAGTGTCCTTGGTCTCATGAATCCTGTGAAACTATAGTTTTCTTGGTGCCGTTACCACCTTGAAAAGATCTGACAATACCAAGAGTTAAGATTTAATCACTAAGCCTGAATATACATTTGGACCAATTAGCAAATTTCTTTATACGGATGTTGCGACACAATTCTTAGTTATTTATTTATTTATTTATTTTATTTAGAAAATGTTTTACAAGGAAGAATACATTGAGATATCTCTTGTTTTCATGTATGTCCTGGATAGTTTTCAGTAAAGGGTTACATATTTACACAAATTGAGAAACATGATATATTACATGTTATTATTTACATATATACACATATGAATATACATACATGTGGAATATTAACATGATATATATATATATATATATATATATATATATATATATATATATATATATATATCATTATTTATATAGCGCCATACATGTACACAGCGCTTAACAGAAGTTGAAATAATACAGTACAAAAAACAGAACAGGGTTAAGAGCATTAAGCTAAAGTGCGATCATTGCATTATTTTTGGGGGAAGTGCAGCAAGGGAAACATACACTGGGAAAGGGACCCTGCCCCAAGGAGCTTACAATCTATTTGAACAGGACCATTTCTGCTCCACTTTTCAGAAGAGTTGACTGGCTGAAGTTAGCAATTATTTTCATTATTATTATTATACTACTTTATTTATATAGTGCCACCGTATTCCACAGTGCTGAACAATAGGGAATAGATATACAGAGATATTAAATAGTACAAATGGAACATGGAAAACAAAAGGATCAGAGGGCTCTCCTTGTTAGAGCTTACACCCTAGAGGAAGGTAGGTGGGACACAGAAGGAATAAGTGCTATGGGATATATGTGCCTCCTGCCATATGACCTGCATAGCAGTAGGTGGGAGAAAGAAGTGCTTTTGAGTGCAGTAGTCCAGGCAAATAGTGGTTCTGTTTGGGAGAAAAGGACTATGTGAACAATGAGATTGTGATGAGGTTGTAGGTGGGAGAGTGACTTTAGAAGGAAATGAGAGTGAGCAGAATACGGGCAGGGTGTTGGTCTGACCTTGATCATAATGGTTATGGAGGTAGTTGACAGGCTTCCTTGAAGACGTGAGTTTTCATGGAGTATCTGAAGATCTGAAGGCTGGGGGGAGTCTGATGGGATAAGGGAGGGAATTCTAGAGCTTAGGTGCAGCACGGGAGAAGTCTTGTAGGCGGGAGTGGGAAGATGTAATAAGAGCTGCAGAGAGAAGAAGGTCCTCTGCAGAGCAAAGATGGTGAGTGGGAATGTATTTGGAAATGAGGGATGAAATATAGGGTGGTGTAGTGTTAGTAAGGGCTCTGTAAGTTAGCATCAGAATTTAGAAATTAATTACATATGCTAATGTGAGCCAGTGTAGAGATTGGCAAAGAGGAGCAGTATTAGAGTAGCGATATGCAAGGTAGATTAGTCTGGCGGCAATGTTCATTATGGACTGTAATAGGGTTAGTTGGGTGAGAGGAAGGCCAATTCGCAGTGAGTTGCAGTAGTTGAGACAGGACATGATGAGCATTTGGATTAGAATTTTAGTAGTATCTTGGGTGAGAAAAGGTCGAATTCTTGAAATGGTACATTGATGGAGGTGGCATGAGTTGGACATGACTGAATATGGGGAATGATGGCTAGGCTTGAGTTAAAGGTGACCCCCAGGCAGTGTGATGTAGATGTTGGTGTGATGGTGGTGCTGCTAACAGTGAGGGCAATATCTGAGGTAAGGCTGGTTGGAGAGGGAGGGAAAATTGTAAGTTTGGTTTTCCTTAGGTTAAGTTTTAGATGACAGTAGGACATCCAGGAAGACATAGCAGAGAGACAATTAGACAAGAGGGAAGGGGAAAGGACTTGAGAAGAAAGATAGATTTTGAGTGTCATCAGAATAGAAATGATGGCAAAACCCAAAGGAGTTTATTAGTTTTCCAAGGGACGAGGCGTAGATTGAAAAGAGCAAGGGACCCTGAACTGAACCTTGTGGTACTCCAACAAACAGTGGGAGGGGTGAAGAAGTGGAGCCAGAGTAGGAGACACTGAAGTTGTGGTTGCAGAGATATGATGAGAACCAAGAGAGGGAGGAGTCACAGAGGCCTAAGGAGTGGAGAACTTGGAGAAGGAGTGGATGATCCACTATACCAAAGCAGCTGACTGGACCAGGAGAATGAGTAGGGTGTAGTGGCCTTTTGACTTAACAGAGACCAAGTTATTGGCCACTTTAGTGAAAACAGTCTCAGTGGAGTGATCAGGGCAGAATCCAGATTGCAGAGGACCTAACAGAGAATAGGAATAGAGTAGTGATGAGCGAGCACCCCAATGCTCGGGTGTTCGGGTGCTCTAACCGAGCACCCCCTGAGGCTCGAGTGCTCGGCCGAGCACCCGAGCCCCATTGAAGTCAATGGGAGGACTCGAGCATTACACCAGGCACCCCCTGCTCTGATGAGGGGAGGGTGCCTGGTCCATAGGAAAAGGGCAGAAAAGGATGGAAACACCACAGAAATGGTTCAGGGACAGCATAGGGAGGATGTCTGGATGCATCTTGGACTCCAACATCGCTGCTGGGAACGATCTTTCGCCCGTAGTACGCCATTTTTACAGACTGACCATAAAACACACAAAAAGGAAAATAAAAACGACTTTAGGCGAAAAATTGTTACCAAACAATATTTGCTGTATATTTACTTGTATATCATCTGCAAATTCTCCCAAAAATTTCCTTGGTTTTCGGAAGTGAGGCCATGATTAAGAGGGAAACGTGCGCAGAGGCAAATTCTCCCAAAAATTTCCTTGATTTTCAGAACTGAGGCCATGATTAAGAGGGAAACGTGCACAGAGGCAAATTCTCCCAAAAATTTCCTTGATTTTATTGAACTGAGGCCATGATTAAGAGGGAAACGTGCGCTGAGCCGACCATCTAAAACATTATGGGTGAGGGTCTGCTGCAGAGCTGACCATCCTAAACATTATATGCGAAGGCCCGCTAGTGAGCTGACGCTATAAAACATTATATGAGAGGGCCCGCTAGAGAGCTGACCCAATAAAACATTATATGAGAAGGCCCGCTGGTGAGCTGACCTATATAAAAATTGTCAAACAGGGCCCGCTGGTGAGCTGGCCCTATATAAAAATTATATCACAGGGCCCGCTGGTGAGCTGGCCCTATATAAAAATTATATCCCAGGGCATATGGAAGAGGAGGAGGAGGATGAGAACATTAAGAGTCAACCATATACCCGTTTTTTGGGTGGAAGGGGTGAATGGGAATACAGAGTATTCCCATCATTGTAAATAACATATATAAAGTGAGTTTATGTTCCCCCGGGGCTTTCCTCCAGTGGAGTGGAGAAGTCAGGGGAAATCCAGGCCTTGTTCATTTTTATAAGTGTCAACCTATCAGCATTGTCGGTGGAAAGGCGGATACGCTTATCTGTTATGATGCCACCAGCAGCACTAAATACCCGCTCAGACAGAACGCTGGCGGCAGGGCAGGCCAGCACCTCCAAGGCATAGAGTGCCAGTTCATACCACGTGTCCAGCTTGGACACCCAGTAGTTGTAAGGCACAGAGGGATCATTGAGGACGCTGACACGGTCTGCTACGTACTCCTTCACCATCTTCCAAAACTTTTCCCTCCTTGTGACACTAGGCTGCGCATCAGGGTGAGGGTGCTGGCGGGGTGTCATGAAGGTGTCCCACGCCTTGGAGAGTGTTGCCCTGCCTTTCTCGGAACTGCTGTGTGCTCCCCTTTTCTCCCCTTCTCGGTTGGCCAAGGTAGCACGTACTCTGCCGCCAGCGTTGTCAGATGGAAAATTTTGGAGCAATTTTTCAACAAGAACCTTCTGGTATTGCACCATTTTGCTTGTCCTCTCCACCGGAGGAATGAGAGATGAGAAATTCTCTTTGTAGCGGGGGTCCAGAAGGGTGAACACCCAGTAATCCGTGTTGTCTAAAATGCGTGTAACGCGTGGGTCACGGGAAAGGCAGCCTAACATAAAGTCAGCCATGTGTGCCAGAGTACCAACAGGCAAGATTTCGCTGTCCTCACCAGGAGGATGACTCTCAATCTCCTCATCCTCTTCCTCCTCTTCTGCCCACCCACGCTGAAGAGATGGAACTAAAGTTCCATGGCTACCCTCTGTAGCGGAGACAACCGTGTCTTCCTCCTCCTCCTCCTCCTCCTCCTCCTCCTCCGCCTCCTCCAATTGTCGCTGAGAAGACGAAGTGAGGGTGCTCTGGCTATCACCTTGTGTAAGCTCTTCCTCCCCCATTTCCACCTCTTCCACATGCAAAGCGTCGGTTTTAATTGTGAGCAGCGAGCGTTTCAGTAGACACAGAAGTGGGATGGTTACACTGATAATAGCGTTATCGCCGCTCACCATCTGTGTCGATTCCTCAAAATTGCGTAAAACCTCACAGAGGTCTGACATCCATTCCCACTCCTCACTTCTGATTACAGGAAGTTGAACGGAGAGGCGACGACCGTGTAACAGCTGGTACTCCACTACTGCCCTCTGCTGCTCACAAAGCCGGGCCAACATGTGGAAGGTGGAGTTCCAGCGCGTGCTCACGTCACACAGCAGCCGGTGAGCTGGCAATTGTAAGTGCTGCTGCAGCTTCAACAGGCCGGCTGAAGCTGTTGATGACTTACGGAAATGTGCACACACGCGGCGCACCTTGGTCAAGAGATCATGCACATTGGGGTAGGTTTTTAGAAATCGCTGCACCACTAAATTAAATACATGCGCTAGGCATGGTACGTGTGTGAGCTTGCCGAGCTCCAAAGCCGCCACCAAGTTACGCCCATTATCACACACAACCATGCCTGGTTGCAGGTTGAGTGGCGAGAGCCACTGCTCGGTCTGGTGACTAATCCCCTGCAACAGCTCTGAGGCCGTGTGCTGTTTGTCCCCAAGGCAGATCAGCTTCAGCACGGCCTGTTGACGCTTCCCCACTGCAGTGCTACACTGCTTCCAGCTACTGGCTGATGGGGGAGTGGCGGTGTGTGTAGAGAATTCGGAGGTGGAAACGGAGGAGGAGGAGCCAATAACGTAGGTGCTGGTGGAAACCCTGATGGAGGTAGGGCCCGCAATCCTCGGCGTGGGTAGCACCCGTGCCATCCCAGGGTCCGAGTCGCTCCCAGCCTCCACGACATTCACCCAGTGTGCCGTCAGGGAAATGTAGCGTCCCTGGCCACAAGCACTTGTCCATGTGTCAGTCGTTAAGTGGACCTTCCCAGTAACTGCGTTGGTCAGGGCACGGGTGATGTTACGGGACACATGGTGGTGTAATGCGGGGATGGCACACCGGGAAAAGTAGTGGCGGCTGGGGACCGCGTACCGAGGGACAGCTGCTGCCATCAGGCTGCGGAAGGACTCAGTGTCCACAAGCCTAAATGGCAGCATTTCGATGGCCAGTAATTTGGAAAGGTGTGAGGTTAGTGCTATGGCCTGTGGGTGGGTGGCTGGGTACTTTCTCTTGCGCTCAAATGCCTGGGGTAACGACATTTGGACGCTGTGCTGGGACAGGGAAGTGGATGTGGTCGCTGATGGTGCTTCAGATGCTACAGGTGCAGGGCGGGAGGTATGCGGGCCTGCGCCTTCGACAGGCGATTGGCCGGCACCGAAAACAGGGGAAGAGGAGGCAGTGGTGTGGCCTGCAGACACAGATGGGCGATCCAGGCGTTCCTCCCACTTACTACGGTGCTTGGATGCCATGTGTCGGATCATGCTGGTGGTGGTGAGGTTTCTAGTGTTCATGCCTCGGCTCATTCTGGTGTGGCACAGGTTGCAAACTACAATTCTTTTGTCGTCCGCACTTTCCTTAAAAAAACGCCATACCGCGGAACACCTACCCCTTGGCAAGGTAGATTTACGCAAGGGGGTGCTCCGTGGAACATTTGCGGGCCGGTTTGGTGCGGTCCGCCTTCTTTCTGTAGCCACACCACTGCTTCTTCCAGCCTGTTGCGGTGCTGCAGATGGCTCACCCTCAGGACTGCTGTCATCGCTCGGCTCTACACCTTCCCAGGTGGGGTCAGTCACCTCATCGTCCACCAAGTCCTCCTCCACTTCCTCACTCTGATCATCCTCCTCAAGTCTTGATCCCACCACATACTCAGTCATTGACAACTGTATAACATTCTCCTCAACAAGGTCTTGAGACGGAAATAGTGGTTGATTTAATGGCAACTGTGTCTCATCATCATCATCATCATCCACTACTTCCTTTGACCTTAAATGCCGTTCACATCTGTCATCTTCTTGAGATTGGGTAGCCTCTAGAGGTTGTGAATCAGGGCACAAGATGTCATGTTCCTCTGCAAGCGTGCTTGGAGAGAGGGTCAAATGAAGGATTGGTGATGAGACGAGCTCCTCACTATATCCCAGTGTGGGATCACTTCTTTGACCAGACCGTGTATGGTGGGAGGAAGGATGATCAGAGTGAGGATTATGTTGACCAGACTCTTGGCTACTGAGAGTGGACTTGGTGGAAGACAGGGTGGTGCTTAACCGACTGGAAGCAGTATCAGCTGTCATCCAACCGACCACCTGTTCGCAGTGGTCGGACCTCGAGAGTGATGTCCTGCGACGCCCTGTAAAATTACACATGAAGCTAGGTATGGTGGATGTCTTTCTTTCTTGTGCTCTGGCACCAGGCACAGTTTCTCCGCGTCCTGACCCGCGCCCTGAACTTTCAGGATCACGTCCACTTCCCCGTCCCTTTTTACCCGCCTTCTTCATCTTACACAGAATATGTGACTTTAATATTTGAGTTTGAAAACTTAACAGTATTTCTTATTATTCTGCAACTCTGCAGAGTACACAGAATAGGCTGCTAAACTGCGGTGAAACACACTGAATGGAATATGTGAGTTTAATATTTGAGTTTGAAAACTTAACAGTATTTCTTATTATTCTGCAACTGTACAGAGTACACAGAATAGGCTGTTAAACGGCGGTGAAACACACTGAATGGAATATGTGACTTTAATATTTGAGTTTGAAAACTTAACAGTATTTCTTATTATTCTGCAACTGTACAGAGTACACAGAATAGGCTGTTAAACGGCGGTGAAACACACTGAATGGAATATGTGAGTTTAATATTTGAGTTTGAAAACTTAACAGTATTTCTTATTATTCTGCAACTGTACAGAGTACACAGAATAGGCTGCTAAACTGCGGTGAAACACACTGAATGGAATATGTGACTTTAATATTTGAGTTTGAAAACTTAACAGTATTTCTTATTATTCTGCAACTCTGCAGAGTACACAGAATAGGCTGCTAAACTGCGGTGAAACACACTGAATGGAATATGTGAGTTTAATATTTGAGTTTGAAAACTTAACAGTATTTCTTATTATTCTGCAACTGTACAGAGTACACAGAATAGGCTGCTAAACTGCGGTGAAACACACTGAATGGAATATGTGACTTTAATATTTGAGTTTGAAAACTTAACAGTATTTCTTATTATTCTGCAACTGTACAGAGTACACAGAATAGGCTGTTAAACGGCGGTGAAACACACTGAATGGAATATGTGACTTTAATATTTGAGTTTGAAAACTTAACAGTATTTCTTATTATTCTGCAACTGTACAGAGTACACAGAATAGGCTGTTAAACGGCGGTGAAACACACTGAATGGAATATGTGACTTTAATATTTGAGTTTGAAAACTTAACAGTATTTCTTATTATTCTGCAACTGTACAGAGTACACAGAATAGGCTGTTAAACGGCGGTGAAACACACTGAATGGAATATGTGACTTTAATATTTGAGTTTGAAAACTTAACAGTATTTCTTATTATTCTGCAACTGTACAGAGTACACAGAATAGGCTGCTAAACTGCGGTGAAACACACTGAATGGAATATGTGACTTTAATATTTGAGTTTGAAAACTTAACAGTATTTCTTATTATTCTGCAACTGTACAGAGTACACAGAATAGGCTGTTAAACGGCGGTGAAACACACTGAATGGAATATGTGACTTTAATATTTGAGTTTGAAAACTTAACAGTATTTCTTATTATTCTGCAACTGTACAGAGTACACAGAATAGGCTGCTAAACTGCGGTGAAACACACTGAATGGAATATGTGACTTTAATATTTGAGTTTGAAAACTTAACAGTATTTCTTATTATTCTGCAACTCTGCAGAGTACACAGAAAAGGCTGCTAAACTGCGGTGAAACACACTGAATGGAATATGTGACTTTAATATTTGAGTTTGAAAACTTAACAGTATTTCTTATTATTCTGCAACTCTGCACAGTACACAGAATAGGCTGCTAAACGGCGGTGAAACACACTGAATGGAATATGTGACTTTGATATTTTAGTTTGAAGACTTAACAGTATTTCTTCCTATTCTGCAACTCTGCACAGTACACAGAATAGGCTGCTAAACTGCGGCGAAGCACACTGAATGGAATATGTGACTTTGATATTTTAGTTTGAAGACTTAACAGTATTTCTTCCTATTCTGCAACTCTGCACAGTACACAGAATAGGCTGCTAAACTGCGGCGAAGCACACTGAATGGAATATGTGACTTTGATATTTTAGTTTGAAGACTTAACAGTATTTCTTCCTATTCTGCAACTCTGCACAGTACACAGAATGTGCTGCTAAACTGCGGCGAAGCACACTGAATGGAATATGTGACTTTGATATTTTAGTTTGAAGACTTAACAGTATTTCTTCCTATTCTGCAACTCTGCACAGTACTCAGAATGTGCTGCTAAACTGCGGCGACGCACACTGAATGGAATACGTGACTTTGATATTTTAGTTTGAAGACTTAACAGAATGTGCTCTAATCTGCAACTTTGCACACTAAACAGAATGTGCTCTAATCTGCAACTTTGCACACTAAACAGAATGTGCTCTAATCTGCAACTTTGCACACTAAACAGAATGTGCTCTAATCTGCAACTGTGCACACTAAACAGAATGTGCTCTAATCTGCAACTTTTCACACTAAACAGAATATTTTTTTTTTTTTTTTTTTGTTTTTTTCCCCCCACACACAATATAACCTGCTGCCCCCACACACAGTAGTCCTAAAAAGGACTTTTGGTTCTTTTTTGTCACAATTTTTGTTTTTTCCTCCCTACACTGCCTTTCCCTTCCTATCCTCAGCTCTCCCTGGCTCAGACTGAGCCGAACTCGATGGTCAGGTGCTATACAGCACCTGACCACGGGTTCTGGCCAGCCAATCAGTGTAATGCCAGCAGCCAACATGGCTGCTGGCATTACACCGATGTCAGAGCCTCCCTGCACGTTTATTGGCTGCGCAGCAGCCGCAAAACGTGCGGGGAGGAGACCCGAACATGGCGGGCGAGCACATGCGGTACTCGTACGAGTACCGCCATGTGCCGAGCAGAGCGATGCTCGAGCCGATCCGAGCATCGGCCGAGCATGCTCGCTCAACACTAGAATAGAGGCATTTTTGAGGCGTTGTATACAAGACATTCAAGCAGCTTGGAGGCAAATGGGAGAAGAGAAATGGATTGGTAGTTAGAAAGTGAGTTTGTGTCCAGAGAGGATTTGTTTAAGATAGGCGTGATTAATGTATGCTTGAAAGAGGATGGGAAGGTGCCGGTTGTCAGAGAGAGGGTGAATAACTGAGTAAGGGTTGGAGTTAGTAGAAGAGAAAGTACTTGAATGAGCTGAGATGGGATTGGGTCAAGGGGGCATGTGGATAAGTGTGAGCGTGTAAGGAGAAGGGAAACTGCATCCACTGTCAGGGGTGAAAAGGTGCTAAGTGTGTATGTGGGAGAGGTGACACTTAACTCCTTTTCACCCAGGACAGAAGATACATTTTCTTTTCTTCCTACATACTCACTCTTACCTACACATCTTCTTGACCTAATCCCATCTCACTTAGAGAAAATGTTGCTAAACGTTTATATATATCATCATGTCACTTTAATAAAATTTTACAGACACTTTCTTTATTACTTCAGTTTTATGCATCTCCCTCAAAGGCCCACATTTATACAAACAAACTGGAGTTATTCTGAGGTAAACTAACCATAGGGGACAAATTAAAATTCCTGTTAAATTAAATTGGACTTTTAACCCAGTGACTTCTAGCTGCACATTGAAAGGGTTAAAAAGCTCTATTCAAGTGCACGGGAATTTAGGAATGTTTATGTGTCCCATATGATACAGCTGGTTTACTTCAGAATAACTTCACTATAAATATGGGCCACAAAATTTCTGCTGAGATTAGATTCACCAACAACTAAATCAAAATTCTATAAAACTATTAAACAGTTTGTAAACAACAACACAAGGTATAGGCAGTTTAATTAGAATAAAAGTTGTATAGGTAACAGATCCACTTTAACCCTTTAAATGTCAGAGAGCTATCTAGTGAATTGCATTGCAATGCATTGGAGACCTCTCTGGCATTCAAAGGGATAAACAGAGATTGAACGTTATACGTTCAGCTCAATGTCAGTTACGCAGTGGTTACTGTGATGGATGCAGGCCAGATGCTGTTATCACACTGTCTGCCCATGTCATTGAGAATTCGTCCAGTGCTGTAGCTGCAGACACTTTGATGTGCTAAATCATGACAGATCCTGTATCTCACAGGAGAAGAAGGGAGCCAGTCTCAGAATATCCTATAATAAGGACTGTGGCATTATCACAGACAAATGAAAAGATCAAAACAGAGACAGGAAATCCAGCATAAGAACAAACTTATTGATCATTTATGAAAGGAGAATTGATAGCAATTTCCTCTTATTGTCTACTATGGTATATTTTTTTCTTCTGTATTATACATTATCATACCATTGCTTTACGTACAAAGTGCATTACATACATATTGAAACGTGCTTTAATGACATATTTTTAGGCAAATATCCTACGTGGAAGCACCTGAACAAATATGTGATTTATATCTTCCAGCCATCCTTGCCTGCTAAGGGAGATCTAATCCAGCCAACAGACCTTGCCTCTGCATGGGAAACAGCGTGCAGGCTTCCATGCAGCTGTTGAATTAATCAAGGGCTCCTCATGACGTGGGAGGAGAACCTGCTTGGCTGAGGTCACCAGTACACGGTCAGCTGGATCACAGAAGAGGCTCAGAGCAGGGGCAGAGGGAATGCTTTGAGACAGGCACACCACCCTACATCATCATATAGAAAGTAAAATCCACTTCAGAGTTATTCTGATAAATAAAAACAACATATTTATTCTGTAAAATAAAACCTAAATTCAGGCTGATGGAGTGACATTGGGGGAACAGCAGGGACTATAAGTGGACATATGCATTATCTTCTACTAGTATATTAGTGTTTTTTTACATTCAAAATAAATTAGAATTTACTATATTTATTAAACAAATTGTGACTTAAAAAAATTGTTCCACGTTCATCCATAATATGTTAAAATGACCGATGATTAAAAAAAAGCCATATTTTTCTCTTCTTTACATCAAAAATGCTGTTTACATTTATATAATCTTTGAAATAGCAGTGCAATTGTATTCTAGTTTGAGTTTGAAGCAAACTGTAAAGAAATGCACTCAGATATGCTACATTTTGATATTTGCTCTTATTTACTAAGCATAACATAAAGTAATAGTAAACCTCAGCAAACACAGAAGCACATTTTTTTACAAGTATTCTTTTGGTGTGGCCTTATTAAATTTGGGCTTTCACATGTAAAGTGCTTAATCATAGGCTATCACACCACCTGGTACACTACGGCTAAGAAGAGCTTAATGAAACAATAACATAAATAATAAAAATTGTACCTAATAGGAATGCTTTTTAAAAGTTTCCATTATATTGCATGCTGTTTTCCAGTAGGCTGGATGAACCAAATTTCCATGCCATGAACCATAGTAGTAAACCAAGTTTTATTTTGTTCACCTTAAAGGGATAGTATTGCTTGAAAATAATTTTATTTTATATTGTCGCCCTTAAAAAACATTAAAAATGATATAAGTCTTATCTCCCAAATCTTTATGATTTGGGAGATATTAGCAAGTAATGTTTCCCATGGAGTGACGTCACTGCTCAAGCCTTCATATTTGGAATACGGACCGCGGACCGGCCTCGGCTCTTCAGCAGTGCTGAGATCACGATCTTTAAAAATAATTTCTTTATTGGTACTGCTAAAGAGCTGCCAGCTGATCTGTGGACCAGATTCCAAATCTGTTCACTAGAAGGCTGACTTGGCTAAAACAGCCAGGAAAAAGGAACTTAACTTTACTTGCTAATATCTCCCAAACCATAAAGATTTGGGAGATTATTATTATTTATATAGCACACACAGATTACGCAGTGCTTTACACTCATATCGGTCATTGTCCCCATTGGGGCTCACAAGCTAAATTCACCTATCAGTATGTTTTTTGGAGTGTGGGAGGAAACCCACACAAACACCATGAGAACATACAAACTCATTGTAGATGTTGTCCTTGGTGGGATTTGAACCCAGGACCCCAGCGCTGCAAGGCATCAGTGTTAACCACTGAGCCACCGTGCTGCCCAGATAAAACTTATATAATTTTTAATGTTTTATTAAGGGCTACAATATAAAATAAAATTATTTTCAAGCAATTCTATCCCTTTACGAGTGCTAGAGATGCACTACAAAATAATTACTTTTGCAGTGATATCACTTCTACCTTTCCTATGTTATTCTGTGGAGTCAATTCACTATGATTCCTTCAGCTCTGGAGATCTTAGTGCATAGTCTCTATGGAATAACATCGGAACTGGAGAAGTGATATCACTGGAGTAGTCATTTCCGCTTTATAACTTCTTCATCACACCTTAGTGCATAACCCCCTTGTATCTGACAGCAATCCACTAAGTAGCTGCTTTAGTAAATATTAATATGAACACATGTTTCATTCACCATAAACAGAACTCTGATTAGGGTTGCTATCATTTGTAATGACTGCTTTGTGTGGTATTTTTTCAAACTGTCAAAATTCAATTACAGGTGAATTACTATTTGTTTGGGCTGAAAAAACATCTGTTCCAATTGTTAGAATGAGTTGATTTTCTTGCAGAGTGACAGAATTAACAGGAAAGCCACACAAATAACATTGACCCATAAATTATGGAGTTATTCTGGAGTAAACAAACTGCACCATAGGGGACAAATAAAATGTCCTAAATTCCAATGCCCTTGACTAGAACAATTTAACCCCATGAAAGCTATAGAGGTTTTCAATGGCTTTCTTTGCAAGGCCTTGGAGACCTTTCCAGCATTCAAGGGGATTAAAGGGATAGTAATAATTAAAATGTAAAAAAATATATGTTGTAGGGTTTATCCCTCTGAGTAAAACAAGGGTACTCCCACTGCTGAGATATATTTTATTAACCCTTTGAGTGCCAGAGGGGTATGTAATGCATTGCTTTGAAATGCATTCCGTACCCCTCTGGCACTCAAAGGGTTAAAAAAATATAACAGCTCAAACTTGAATTTTTTAGGTGCAATATCACAGTAGCCTGAAAATTTACAGTGGTGCTGTTGCTACACCATCCTATGGACTGATCTGGTCTGTAGACCATAAATCTCTATAGGATGGTGTAGCAACAGCACCACTGTCAATTTTCAGGCCACTGTGATATTGCACCTAAAATTTTAAGTTTGAGCTGTTATAATTTTTTAATAAAATATCTCTCAGCAGTGGGAGTACCCTTGTTTTATTCGGAGACATAACATCTACAACATATATTTTTTACATCTTCAGTATTACAATCCCCTTAAAATCCCAGTTTAATTCAACAGAAATTTTAATGTACCCTATGGTCCAGTTGGCTCATTCCAAAGTAACTCCAGCTTGCTTTTATGAATATGGGCCATTGTGAGACCCAATACATTATCTCAGGAGATTAACATTTTTGTGTTGTAGTTGTGGCATCAATAGCCATTGCCCATGTAATATGCCTCCCCTGAAATAAGAGAAACAACAAACAGAAACATCTTTGTAACATTAATTAATTACAATATTGTCAGTCTCTGAGAAGGGTCAAGCTAGGTTATAGTTCGAGAACGAGTCAGGATATTCCAGTCCACAATACTGCAGAGTTCGAGACTGGATCAGAGGGAACTTGGAGGTTCGAGGATGTTCGAGACAGTAGCGTATGGTCGTCAGACTACAAGACAGAGTTCCCCTTAATCGAAGGTTTTGGGGTATCGAAAAGGTTTGAGACAGGTTTTAGGTCGACGGACTACGAGTCCTCTATTCTCCGGTGGTTCGAGGTCGAGATGTATGGAAAGGTTCGAGATAGAACCGGAGGTCGGCAGACTATGAGTCCACAGGTCCCCTTACTCGAAGATGTAAGTTGAACCAACCAGATGTCGGGGTTGGACTTGAGGCCCAGTAGAACTGGAAGCAGGTAAGGGGTATTCGAGTTCCTACACCCTCGACTGGCCGGGGCAGTCATCGGAGCAACCGGTGATGGCAACCCAAACCAATCGGAGCCCCAGAGGTGTAGGATCGAGTTGACTGGGACCAAACCTTGAGAGCAGCTGGAGGGACTCTCGTTGCAAGGCAGAAAGTTCAGAAGGAGAAGCATGGTCCGGGATAGCAAAGGTCCAGCCGGAATCGAATCAGGAGCCAGAGAGGCAGACAGAGACAAGGTCAGGCAAAGCCGGGTCAAGATCCAGGGGCAGAAGACAAGAGACTTGGTCGGTATTCAAGCAGGGTTCGGTACACGGAATCAGCAAACACGGGAACTCGGCGACAAAGGTTTTCTTAGACTATTGGTGCTAAAATCGAGCGAGGCTTGATGGTAGATCCAGGTACATAAAGCCTGCAGCCGTCAATAGAATTGAAGGTAGGAGGAGCGGTCAGGAGCAGTGTGACAAATATGTTCATTCTGAGAGCAAGTGTCATAACCATCTGAAAACCTACTTTTGCTGTTTTTTTGTTTGTTTTTTGGTGGCCACTGCATGCGTATGGGTCTTTTTGCCCCTTTTGTTTTCAGGTGCAGGGATTTGGAAAGATCTATAATTTGATCCCATGGCCTCCCCATTTGTGTGTTGTGGTGATAGCCATATAGTTGGTAGGGGGAAACCACTCCTCTCCCCCCGTACTTCAGGGGTTACCTAAAACAGTACAAGGGGCACTTATAACATCTTGCCTCACTCAATGGTGTACATGATGAGGTAAATAATCTAGAGTAGAATAGAGTCACTGACCTCAACTAAGCTTAACTTTGTCTTTCTTGGTTGTATAAAACCCAAATTCACAATTAACCACAAAGACAAAGAAATAGGGGAAGGGGAATTGTCAACTCTCTAGACAATTTTCTTGCAGAAAATATATTCTTTCAGTCACTTCATCAGCCAGGGTAGTCATATTTTGAAGCATTTTTAAAATTAGTATAACAGTATACCACGAACATTGGGGTGAGAGTGAGTGGGTGTACAATGCTAAAGATGGCTGTTCACAGACTGAAAAGAAAAATAGGGGAAAACTCCTGTATTAAGACCCCTGATTACTGCATTTCAATCTTACCTGCTGTGAGGACACAGGTGCTCCAGACAATGGAGCACTCCAGTATAGAAATATTGCCCAGCAACACAATCCCACCTTCAGGCATATAACTTAACCCCTTCAATTCTATTTCCATATACCTCTGAGCAATTTAAATTAAACTTATAAGCTAAAAGGGGGTGGGGAACCCAACTCCAGGACAGCCTCATCTGAGGGGCCAAAATCCTTACATTTTTCTTCATTCTCCATTAAATGTATCCTATTTAAAACATAATTTTAGACCAACAACAACTGTGGGCTGAATTCAGATGATAGAAGTTGTAGTTCAGCAACAGATGGAGAACCAAAGGTTGTACCACCCCTGCTGTAGGCCTACAATGGTACCTCCTATTCACCCTTCCTTAAACATATTTTGCACACACCTTACCATTAGTCCATTATGACCACATGATACCGAAGAAAGGGAAGAAAGGAAGGGGGAAACCAACCAGAAGAGAACCACCAGGCTGTGCCCCCCAAAAAAAGAAACCTAATAACTGACGCACACTCCAGGAGAATACAAAAATTAGAAATAAGCTATATTAGACAATACAAATTCAATCAAGTGAATAAATGAAATCAATTAAAAAACATCCAGCACTGGAATATTAAGTCTTAAAGATATTTCCCTATAGAATAATGCCTCTATAGACTGAGAGCAAGTATATGTAAAGCAAATGTGCAATACCAAGTACCTACAAAAAATCCAAAGTGGACTATTAGCAATGTGCAATATTATCATACATATGAAGTACAAAATGATAATAATAAACAAAGTATGAATACACATAGTGCACCTTCAAATCTCATTTTCATTCTATGCAGGCATCCATGGCATGATCCCTCATTGTCCAGAGGTTTGTTCTGGTGACATGCTGACTTCACGTCCATGAGGACCATCTGTTAGTGTTGATGTCAATAAAACATATGATTGTATATGACTATCTTGTGTCATTGATTACCTTTCCCTCATCAGGGTTTTAAACGGATAGTAATAATTTCAATGTTTGAAAATCCATGAAGTAGGGTGAAACAAGTGAACTCCCACTGCTGAAAGGTGTTTGATTCCAAAGTTGTTCCAGCTCAAAGTTTACATTCATAGATTCAAATATCACAGTAGCCTGTAAGTGTCAAATGGTGCTGTTGCTACACCATCCTATGGACAGCTCCGGTCCCTGCACCATGAACCCCCATGGGATGGTGTAGCAACAGCACCATTTGACACCTTCAGGCCACTGTGATATTTGATCTATGACTTAAAGCTTTGAGCTGAGATAAACTTGGAATGAAACACCTTTCACCAGTGGGAGTTCCCTTGTTCCACTCAGGGGATGAACTCTACTTCATATGTCTTGACACATTCTAAGCATTACTATCCCCTTAACTGTGATCATGTTGTTGATCTGTTCATCCATCTAATGTGTTTATGTTGTTCAAGTTCAAGTCACATCATGGAACAACACCCTGATGTTGTTTGGATTTGATATGTCTGTGAGTTGAACTTGTAGAAACATGTCTGATGTGATGTGTGTGTTCACCCCTGCTGTAACAGCTTGTGACGCCATTCATCGTGCATGCGTTGTGTTCACTGCACAGCTTTGCAATGCATTGGAGACAACTGTAACACAGTGTATGTTGTGTGTGCCTCCTCCCATAGTTCAACATCCCATACCCAGGTTAGATGTGCATGAGTTGTGTTCACTGCATAGCTTTGCAATGCATTGGAGACAACTCTGCCACTCACCGGGTCTGACAAAAAACAAACAGACATGGACATGTGTCGAAGCAACAACTGCACATTTATTTACTCATCCCCTATTTCTTTTCTTGGGGGTGCTTTGGGCGGGCTGCAGGGGTGGCCTCCTGCACTTGACGGCATGACGCCCTAGTGGGTCTGGAGGCTGTGGGTGGCAGTGGTAATGTGGGGGATGGCGTGGAGCCATGTCCTCCACTGTGGAGAGAGCATGGGGACAGCATAGTTTTCTCCCCAAATGAACCACCCCCTGGGGATGTCACACCCACTGACTGGGTGGCTAGCATGGGTGGTGGGAGTTTTGTTGTGGGTTGGGTTGGTGAGGGTGGGGTGAACACCACCAGGGCCTGTGGGCATTGTGGCTGTCCAATGAGGCCAAGATGTTCATAGTCCAGTGGCCACTGGCTACTGTCCTGTGCCTGTGGTCTGGTGGCTGCCCGCACTGGCCCATGCTGTGGCATCCCCACAATGTCGGGCATGCGGTGTCTCCCCATGGCTGGTGTTGTGTCCTGAAGTATGGTGTACTGATACTGGACTGTGAAAGGTGGACCCTGTGGGCCATGCTGGGGCCACTGTTGCTGCTGCGGCTGCTGTTGCTGGTGGTGTGGTGGACTCTGGGGGCCATAGGATGCCCACTGCCGCTGCTGCTGAGGCTGGTGTTGGTGGTGGGTTGAATCCTGGGGGCCATAGGATGTCCACTGCTGCTGAGGCTGGTGTTGGTGGTGGGGTGAACCCTGGGGGCCATGGGATGCCCACTGCTGCTGCTGTGGCTGCCACTGTGGAGGTGGACCCTGGGGGCCAGAGTCTGCCCACTGCTGCTGCTGTGGCTGCCGCTGTGGAGGTGGACCCTGAGGGCCAGAGTCTGCCCATTGCTGCTGCTGTGCCTGCCATTGTGGAGGGGGACCCTGGGGGCCATGGTGGGGCTGCTGCTGCTGCTGCAGTGGTGGTTGTGGTGGCATCGTCCTGGAGGTGGTGGCCTCCTCAGAGGAGGTGCCTCCGGAGTCCTCTGCTTGAGCTGACTGGTGTGTTGTGTGGGGAAATTACATGATGTAATCAGTGATGTGAGCTATGACAGGAGTGCTGCAAGACTATTACATTGACATGTGAACAGCTGAGTGGCAGGATGGTATCCATTGCATTTTTTTGCAATGCATTGGTTACCATCCTGACACACATTATTAAGCTTGACGTGATCCCATACATTGATTCTACTAACCTACAGTGGTGTAGATTTGGTCATCATGTGTATCCTGAGCAGTAGGAATGTCAAGACATATACCTCCTTGCTATCCCCATTCATCAGGATCCATGTGGTAAGCAAAACTGAACAATCACACCTTGAGTGACACAAACCCACTGCATGTCCTACACCTAGGCCTCAACAGCAAACACACTGGGACCTCTAAACACAGCAGTGCACCAGTAATGACCAATGACTACAGAGTCCAAACAATGATGTCAGCAACAGTAATAGACACAACAAGCACACCAACTAACATGATCTATGGAACCCAGCAACCCAGTCAGCTGGAGGACACACAAGCACACCCAGGACAACTAAAATCCTAACACAAGGCAAACATGTGCATAGTTATACTGTACTATTGGAGGTTACATCTACCTTTTCCTATGTTATGCTATGGAGACTAACCACTGATATATCACGTGTTGTTTAGATCTCAGTGCATTGGCTCCACAGAATAACACAGGGATTGCAGGTGTGATTACTAGTGATGAGCGAGCGTGCTCGGCCGATGCTCGGATCGGCTCGAGCATCGCTCTGCTCGGCACATGGCGGTACTCGTCGAGTACCGCCATGTGCTCTCCCGCCATGTTCGGGTGGCGGGGATCTGTGCCGGAAGAGGCACAGATCACAAGACGCTCCGCTGGACCACCAGGGACTTGAGGTACGGGGGCATTGCGGAGATGAAGGGGGCATTGCGGAGATGAAGGGGGACATTGTGGAAGAGGGGCATAGACTCTATGCCCCTCTTCCACAATGTCCCCCTTCATCTCCGCTATGCCCGTCTTCCACAATGTGCCCCTTCATCTCCGCTATGCCCCTGTTCCACAATGTGCCCCTTCATCTCCGCTATGCCCCTCTTCCACAATGTCCCCCTTCATCTCCTCTATGGCATAGAGGAGATGAAGGGGGACATTGTGGAAGAGGGGCATAGCGGAGATGAAGGGGCACATTGTGGAAGAGGGGCATAGCGGAGATGAAAACATTGTGGAAGACGGGCATAGCGGAGCTGAAGGGGGACATTGCGGAGCTGAAGGGGGCATTCGGAGATGAAGGGGGCATAGCGGAGATGAAGGGGGCATTGACCAGGCACCCTCCCCTCATCAGAGCAGGGGGTGCCTGGTGTCGCCCCATTCATTCCAATGGGGCTCGGGTGCTCGGCCGAGCACTCGAGCCTCAGGGGGTGCTCGGTCAGAGCACCCGAGCACCCGAGCATCCGGGTGCTCGCTCAACACTAGTGATTACACTGCAGCTGTCATGTACACATTGTCACCTCTTTCTGACACTCTAGTGAATGTCCCCCCATCATAATTGAGTCTTGTAAATCACATATTTCCTGCAGAGTGGGGATGGCGGTGAATGCCCCCTGGTCATCCACACTCTGCAGACTACATATGATGTAGAAAGCTGAACCTTGACTATTCCACTTGGACTAACTACCTACATGTACAACACCTAGCCCTGACATGCAGTAACAATACAATAGGAAACACACCAATGCCCCTCATTGCTATTCTCTGGTAACCCTTTGGGTGCCAGGGTACTAGCCAATGTATTGTCAAACAATGCATTACTTAACCCTGTGGCACTCAAGGGGTTGTGTGCTGACCTCTTTGTCACTCTATGCATGACATTGTGATACACATTATAGTTAGATCTGTGACTGACACATGACAGTGTGCATTGTTTTTGTGGTGTGCATGATGTTGTTGTTGACAGCATGAAGGGGGTTCAACAGGGACTTGACCATTACCATTCAGGCTGGGTTTGTCAAGTATTCTGTCCTTGTTTGAAGTTTCTCCAAGCTATGTTGATGAACTGTGGTGTGGAATGCTGTCCATGTGTTCAGGTGTCACTGTGTTGGCCTCTGTCTGGTAGGTGTCAAGATTTGTGTGATGTGTGTGTGGGCCTTGATGTGCTTACCAGTGGACTGGAGGCTACTTTCCTCCCCGGTGTCACTCCATTCAGGGATCCCATACACTGATATGGAGGAGATCGTCCTGCGCACATCCTCCTCCCACTGGCTGTACTCCATGTGCAAGGAAGGACCCCCCCTCGTGCCGGCAGCACCTTCACGATGGTAAGCAGGAATAGGAAAAGGGTTGAACTAGAATGAACGCAAGTTTTTTTTCAACCTTAATTACTATGTTACTATGTTACTGTGTTACCTTGGTCTTGCAGTCTGTCCACCTTTTCTTGATAGATTCCAGTGACCGGCTGCGGCTGGCAACCACATTCACCGCAGCCAGGACCTCCTTCCAGGCAGCCTTTCTTTTTTACCCCATGCCGACAACCTTCCCCTTGGGGAACAGGAGCCTCTCCCTGGTGATGACCGCCTCACAGAGGACTAGGTTCTCCTCCTGGGAGAACTTGGGGTCTCTCGCCCTGTCCTCCTCCTCACCCTCAGAGGTTCTTTGACAGCCTTGGCTCTCAGGCCCTGCCTGTGATGCCCCTGGCTGGGTGTGGTGCTCCCCATGCTAGACCCCTCCCACTGCCATCTCTTGCCCTGCACTCTGTGTGCATCTTCTACTGGTGGTACTTGCCCTCCTTCCCAGGGCTCTCCCTCTACCTCCCCTACCCTGACCGGGGATGCCCACCTGCACCTCTTCCTCCTCTCCTCCTACACTCCCCATCCCCCTCTCCTGTTCTCCTCTTCATTTCACTCACACACAAGCACTCACTCAGGCCCTCACACACACACTCACTCACTCACTCTCTGTCACTCACGGACTCACACTATCAAAAAAAATATAAAAGTGTGATGTATTATCAAAATAAAAATAAGCTATGTGTGCGTATGTGTGTTTGTGTTTGGATGTGTGTGATGCATATGTGCAAAAGTGTTTTATGTGTATTATTATGTTGTGCCAATGCTCTCCAACCCCTAACTGTGTGCTGTGCTCCTCTCTACCTCACTCTCTAAAACTAACCTCCGCTCCTTGGGTCCTGAGATCTAGCTCTTTGAATTCGATAACAGAAAAAAGTGCGTAGGTGATTTGGGGTCTATTTATAGTTTATTCTACTCTACTTGATACTTCGGGGTGCTGTGATTGGCTGGGGCACCAAGTAACATCAGATGTTTCGTTCTGTTTTATTGGATGTTTCTCGCATTTATCATGTGTTTTGCATCGACGATGAGGTCAGATTTTAGGCGACTCCAGTTTTGTAGTTTTCGTGTGTTTTGTAGGCCGCCGCGCGTTAACTCTTCTGGGTAAGGAACATTTGAATCTCACGTTACGCAGTCTTGTTTAACTCGCGAAGGCAGTTTTTCTCTTCATGCTGGTTTTAACTCCAACATTTGCATCGAGCCCTAAATTACTGGTCTCCAGGGACAGAGGCTCATTCTCTGGTTTGATGAGTTCAGCTATAAACCGGTTTGCTATTGAAATGTTGCCTGCATGAAAAGGGCGACATCATAATCTTGCCTGCACTTGCACGCTTAAAGTGTTAGTAATGTCGAAGAAAAATTATTTTGCATTGTGTATAGCTTAAAAAGCTGAAATGAATGCAAAAACACATATCTCTCAAAATGCTATGGTTTGAGAGATACATGCATTCAAAGTTTGATGTACAGCAGGAGATCAGTGTCATTATTTAAAACAAATTACTTAATTAGAATGGTATAAAAAGTGTGCCTGGTTTGCAAGCACACTTTTTATACCATTCCAAAGAAGTCATTTGTTTTAAATAATGAGATTGCGGCTCTGCTGCAGAGCCTCCGTGTCAAACTATAGAGGTTTGAGAGATACATTTTTTTTGCATTCATTTCAACTTTTGAAGCTCAACACAATGCAAAATGTTGCCCAAAAAATAACTCTGAGTACCCTCAACTGTAGATATTAATACACCAACTATTTGTATGCTGCAAAAATAATTGTTCCCATAAGCACAATCCACACAATATAGGTCCTACTAGTGGACACTTAGATCCTTTTTGTGCACTATATCACTTTTTTTCTCTTGCTTTTTTTCTTTCTGCAGCTGTCTTGGTGGCGATCTTCCTATCAATATTATGTACACCGCCAAACAGCTGACTACAGTAAACAGACATAGAGAAACTTTGCATGTCAATCAGAGTAAAACAGCTGGCCTGAGAAAACCCTCTGGCACTGAAAGGGTTAAAACACAGATGAAGGTTAGTTTCACATAATGCTTTTCCCAGGCCAGCAGTTCTACTCTGATTGACTTGCAAACTTTGTCTGTGTCTATTTACTGTAGTCAGTTGTTTGGCGGTGTAAATAATAGTAGATAGACCTATAGTGTATGGATTGTACTTATTGGAACAATTCTTTTTAACAGTATACAAATAGGTGGTGTATTAATATTTATAGTGGAGGTACTCTGAGCTATTTTTTTGGCTACATTTAAGTGTGCGACATCAGAATGTTGCCCTTTTGTTGCAGGTGACATTCTGATGTCACCCATTTGATGCAGGTGACATTCTGATGTCGTTGTTTTGATGGTCATCAAATAGAGGGTGACATTTCAATAGGATACCCTATAAACCCACCCACTTTCCAGCCCATTCATCCCACACCCACCCCATTCTGACCACTTTCCTAACCGTTTTATGGCAAACTCCAAGCAATCCAAGCAAACCGGAATAAGCCCCACCCACAATATGACTTAAAACACATCATGTTTCTCTGGGGACTTGCTACAAGAAGGTTCCCAAATATGACCATAGGGAATAACAAATATTCCTCAAATTCCTGTTGATTTAAAACTCCTTGAATGCTGGAGAGGTCTCAAGATCAATACACTGGAGACCTCTCTAGCATTCAAGGGTAAAAAAGTCCCATTTAAATCAGTGGTATGTTTTTTCTCCCCTGTGGTGCAAATGGTATGTACCATAATTGCTCCTCTTTTCTTTTGTTCATCAGGTCCAATGAGAAATATCTGCTGTAGGGCAGATAAATATCTGCACTTAGAAATAAAAAGTAAACTCAGGAAAGTAGGATGCCTGTCAGCAAAAACATAAAACAGGGGTATATAAATGGATCCCTAAAGATCTGAAATGGTTCCAATGTCAAAGGGACTCCCCCCTAAACTGAATATATAATATTCTTTAAAGTTTTTGAGTGCCAGAGAGGTATGCAGTACATTGCAATGCAATGCGTTGGATACTTCTCTGGCACTCAAAGGGTTAAAATAGCATGTACTAAAGACATACTCAGATGGAGAGAGGTGCATGCTATTACATAAGGGGAGGGATACTTGTGAGGTATGAAAGAAGGATGCTGTGACTTGTATGAGCTCATGTGTTGGACACATCCGTTTTCAGCATGTTTGATCTTCATGGCAGCCTATGAGTCTCTATATACATCTCCAGTGACTGGTCAATGGTCAACCAACATGCTCATTGGCCACAAGTACACGGCTAACACCCTCCTGGGTTAGCCTTGTAACACAAATCCTCAATGCTTTCCATTTGAGAAGATTGCCAAGGGAACTCAGGAAGTACATTGAAGACAGGTGGCTTTACATGCACTAAAATGGTGCACAGTTGTTGGTGTGAATATAGCCTTACTCTTACTGTTGAACATCATACAGAAGTGTGGGGTACATGAGTCAAGGTGGAGAGATAGTCAAAACATCTGGGTTATAAACCATAGCTTTTAATAGGATTTGCATTTTTGAAGTTTAAGGAGAATACATATCTATATACTATTATTGGAAGTTTCAAACTAATAATATGGATTTTTAAGTAAAAAAAATAACAGACTTAGGCCTGTACTAACCATTTGAGTGCTTCAGGGTTATCCAATACATAGTATTATAATGTGGTGGAGCTCCCTGGCACTCATATGGTTAAAGAGATGCAATTCTGGAACAATCCACCTTCACCATAGGTGGCAAATAAGTATTCCACCAGTATCCCAATGATTTAATGTGGCTTTTAAGCCCTTGAATTCTAGAAAGTGTTCTAAAACCTCTCTAGCATTCCATGAGTTAACATTGCCCATTTAATAAATGTGGATTTTTAATTTTTCCAAGATGCAGTTGGTTTGCTCCAGAATTGCACCTTTTCCGCTAAATATGTTCCCTGGTTCTTTTTTACACAATTCAGTATGAAGTCCATCTTTTATTTTAACTGCTTATTGCTTTTTAGGAAATCGGGTACAAAGACCTTTTCTCAGCTGTTTTGCAGTTAGTGCCTTGGAAGGATATGCAGCTCAGCTATTCTCCAAGGAAGCTTAACTGTTGAATTGATATGCTAAGTGGAAATGAATTTGAAGAAAGGCTTTGAGGAGGAGGCCAAAGTCCTAATTTCCAGAGTAGAAGCCAGCAAAACTTTTCCAGACTCGAGACACAATCCTGTAGGTTTCAGCCTCTGCCAGGCTTTTGTAGGTTTGCTGACACGGCCCCTGTTTTCCCAAAAAATGCCTGAGGCAAATACTAGCAGCTCAGTGGGTAATTGACAGTCTGGGGCCAAAATTAAAACATGTGTTTACATGGACATGCAGCACAAGAGTGAATTACTAGACCGCCATCTCATGGTGAACTTAAGATTTGCAGTGGAGTAAATTATTACTGGCCATATTTTTCCAAAGGAATTGTAAGATGCCAAATATTCCATACATTTGCATGTCTGATTATTTATTCACCAAAAAAAAAATCAAAACTGTGTACAGAACTAACTGTACAGCTGATTAAATAAACAAAGGCATAAAACAGGCTGGTATTCAAGCTTATTAATGACATAATAAATTGTATCCAAAAAGCGTTATGTACAGTGCTAAAAACATATGTGTGTGTGTGTTGGGGGGGTCTCTTGATTGACTGTCTTACGTGTATCATGCCAAGAACAAGCAGCATTTCATCAGATGTTTACACTATTATGCATCATTATAGTTCGAATAGTAAAAATAACCAATCACGTATAAGTATTCATATCATATAAATGCAAATTATTAAAACACAGAAAGTTAAACTTTCGGAGTAGGGATGGGCAAAGAGTCCCAATTTTTCCACAGAAAACTCCTGTGTCAAGGGGTGGACAGCTGGTGGAATCTAGGGAAATAATCAGTTGGCCAGGGACATTTTTTTGGGGGGTTTGTTGACTGG
The DNA here is from genome assembly GCA_037306005.1 of Rhinophrynus dorsalis. Taxonomy (NCBI): domain Eukaryota; kingdom Metazoa; phylum Chordata; class Amphibia; order Anura; family Rhinophrynidae; genus Rhinophrynus; species Rhinophrynus dorsalis. Next base: position 160,617,165 of record CM074719.1, read on the forward strand.
GATTGGGGGACAGTTAATAAAAAAAATAAACAAAATAAATAGAATAAAAAAGGTACGTAGCATGACAGAGACAGGGACCCCTGACATAAGCGGTGACTGTGGCAGTCTGATACTTGATGGGATAGAGTATGTTGTAGAGGATGATTTGTAGAACTTAGGCTTGTTAGGCAAAAGCCCTGAGGAAACATTGATTTATAGGACTTAGACATGTTGTTAGAGGCCCAAGCCCTGAGGAAACATTGGTGTGCAGGACTTAGACTTATGCACAACTGCAATCAAACACCATGATGCTTAGGTCCACAATGTGAAATCATCCCACCAGAAACCAAGTACTGTTGCTGTCACTATGCCCCTTGTCTACTCCCCACTAAAGACACATGACAACTTGCAGTTTTAATAATAATAATGAACCCTTCTTGCCACCAGCTTAGTGTATTCTACAGTGTGGAGTCTCCTCAGATGCCACTATGCCCTGGTTGTGATTATTCTTCACCACATTGCCATGTGTGGTCAACGCTCCCCACAGTGTGCCATGGGTGGACATGAAATGCCACATCCTGACATCTACAGAATGGCTATCAGTTGGTGGGGGAGGTAACTATGAACAAGGTAGATTACCAGAAAATGTTGCTACATTTTCCCATGCCTGGACCCTAGAGCAAGAAGGTGATGGCGACCCAGATGTTTTACTTTCCACCAAACTTTCAGGCTTTGTCTGGGTTTATCTATTTTTCCTCCTCTTTGATTTCCACCTCCCTCTTGTTGCCACTGGGGAGAGACAGGGGGTTCAGAAACAGCGGTGCCATGTTTCTTTGGTAGGACTTTGGCTTTAACATGTTTCTCATAAATGTCATGGTGTCTGTATTTCACATGTGTTATGAGAACTGTTGTGCCAAGACTGCTAGTCTGGCTGCTAGGCCCACCAGCTGCTTCACTGATTGTAACAACATTAATTTCAGAATCTTCATCACCATCACCCCTCTCTCACTCCCAACACTCTGAGTCTCCATCTGCTGCATCATAGTAGTAGTGGGACTACTTGGGAATGACAAGCATTACTTAGGGTCCCCTGCTTTCACATTTGCCATCATCTCCCTCCTCACCCCCCGAGTGTCACAACCAGGCACACTGGCAGCAGTAGCAGCAGGTACGGGTATCTGACCTGTATTGCTCACACTGCTACCCACTTCATCCTGTGCCTGTGTCATTATTTTCCCCCAGATCCCAAGAAACAGTGTTTGGGGCATCATTGGGTCTGGGGAATCAGGGTTTCCAGACCCTTCAATTCTGGTAGTGGTTACTGCCTCCTCCCCCTTAGAATCACTAGATGAATCATGGTCCTTCCAGCTCCTCCTTTTTTTTTGCCATCCAGGTTCTCATAGTGATAGCACACACTGTGAGCCTCTGTTGTAATAATTTTTTTAAATTTAGCACTGCACAACAGCCTGGCACCCTTTCTCTCTCTCAAGCTGCTTGTATTGTGTTTCACTTCCTGGAAACATCATTTTTTGGCTTGAAAACACAAAGTACTCGTAAGCAAAGAGGTGAAAAGTTTGTGACTTCACATGCTGCTCTGCTGTCACGCTGTCCTAGATTCACACTACACTCAAGCAGTATTAAAATCAGTTATAATCCACACACTTCCACCTTGCAGTAGAAGGTGAGATGTGAGACATCACGTGGGGTTGGGCCAGTGTTTGGAGCACACTTCAGTTCTACCCTAACTTCCCAGCCCCTCCCATTCTCCTAAAGGCTCTCACTATTGGCTGCATACACTGCTAGACAAACAAATTATAAATTAAGTAGTTTACTTGTAATTAAATAAAAATAGACATGTAATAATAATATTAAAACACATTACTTAAAGCTACTATTGTTAGTGGGTGTTTGTGGGATACGTGAATAGCTCTTTAAAGATTCTTTTTGAATAACTATTCTACACAGAAATCTCAATAATCATCTGGTCCTTATAAATCATATGGCACATACTAATTTTCAGCAGGCTTGAGGAAACAATTTTTCTTTATGCAATGCAGTCAAGGGGTTAAAAGTATCAATGGGAATTATTACCCCTTTCCCCATGGTGCAGTTGGTATGCTGCAGAATTGCATTTCTTTAGCTTTCTGAATAAACACATAAAAGTTCAAATGTTACATTCTGATAATCACACAATACATTCTAAAGCCTGCAGGCTCATTAGCACTATTTTCAATTCACGCTTAAGTTTCTTGTCAGAAAAAAGTTGATAAATACAGCACAGAATTGAAACTTTAGTTTCAGGTTGTAACAAGTTCACTTGGGGTTGTTTAATTAAAGAGAATGAAACTAATCAGGATGAGCTCATTATGCTGTAATATAATCTTCAAATCTTACCCATTTAGAATCTGATATCTAGACAAATATGTTGTATAAAGAGAGCACTCTAAACAAGAAAACTGATTTTATGTCACGTTCCCCAAAGATGTTCAGGAGTCAGTACGGTATAGTTAAATGCAATTTATTATAATATAAGAAAGGTAGTACACAAGTAATACAACAGGAACAAGCAGAGGGTTACAAGCCAGCAAGCACTGCTATCAGGAATAGTAGGCTGCCAAGCTTGACTACATTGCTGGAGACTAGGCCTCAGCCTCTGGAAGTCTCTGCAGGAACCAGGAGCAGGAACACAGGATCTTGATCCGACGTAGCGAGAATACTGACTCACGCCTGCCGTCAGTATGGAGTGATTTCTGACTCACGTCTGCAATCAGAGACAGATACAGTGCCCATCTGGCCTGCCTAAAAGACAAGAGTTTGGCTTCAGAAAGGCAAATAAGGTTCTTGTGGTCTGTCAAAATCAAGATAGGAGATTTAGTGCCCTCCGTTCTTTCAAGGCCAGGATATTTGCCAGTATTTCTCTGTCCCCAATTTGGTAAAGCATTTAAGCTTTGGACAGTTTTCTATAGAAGAACCCACAAGGACGTAAGGGCTCACCAGGAGCTGAGCGCTGGGACAACAGAGCGCCCACTCCGATTTCGGATGCATCCACCTCCAGGGTAAAGGGCAGGGAAGGATTGGGATGTGCCAATATTGGAGCTGCAGCGAAGGTTGTCTTGAGACTTTGAAAAGCCATAATAGCAGGTTGTGAAAATTCAGAGGTTTTGGCCCTCTTGCAAGTCATGTCAGTCAGGGGTTTTACAATAGTAGAGAAATTCTTAATGAATTTTCTGTAGTAATTCGCAAATCCCAGAAATCTTTGGATCGCTTTGAGTCCTCTAGGATGTGGCCAATTTACTACTGCGGATAATTTCTGAGGGTCCATGACAAACCCAGAAGCGGAAATGATATAGCCAGGAATGTTACTTGAGATTTGTAAAATTTACATTTTTCAAGTTTGCAAAACAACTTATACTCGCGTAATAGGCTCAGGACTTTGGATACATTCGACTGATGAGACTCCAATGTAGGAGAGTGAATGAGGATGTCATCCAAATACACAACCATGTAACTTTGAAGGAGTTCTTGTAAAACATTTATTTATTTAGAAAATGTTTTACCAGGAAGAATACATTGAGATTTCTCTCGTTTTCAAGTATGTCCTGGACAGTTTACAGTAGAGGGTTGCTTATTTATACAAATTGAGAAACACTATATATTACATGTTATTAAATATACATACAAATATTCATATGGAAATTATAGAATTATAAACAGTTACACTCTGTTTTTAGATATAGAGGAGCATTTACTTTTAAAGATTTTAGACTGGGAGCAGATCTGGTTATTTCAGGCAGATTGTTCCAGGCCTTTGGCGCTCTGTAGGAGAAGGCGGCTCTTCCTGCTTCTTTCTTGTATTGTGGTATACGTAGCGAGTTGTTTGCGGTGGAGCGGAGGTTATACTTAGTATGTAGAGCAGGAGTGAGCATACTGCTCAGGTAGTCTGGTAGTTTTCCAGAGAAGTGGTTGTGTACTAAGCAAGAAAGGTGAAGGGCACGTCTAGATTTGAGTGTTAACCAATTTAGTTCTTTTAACATATCACAGCGATGAGTAGTGTAATTACATTGAAGGCTAAAGCGGCATATTGAATTATACAGGGTGTCGAGTTTACTAAGATGGATTTCTGGGGCTGGAGCATAAACTACATCACCATAGTCTATGACAGGCAGCAACATCTGTTGCACAATACGTTTTCTTACCAGGGGACTTAAACATGATTTGTGTCTAAAAAGAGCACCGATTTTGGGATAAAGCTTGGAAGTTAACTTGTCAATATGATGTCCAAAAGTGAGGCTGGGGTCAAGCCACATACCAAGATATTTGTAGGAGTCCACTGGGGCCAAATTACGATTAGACTCCGTTACAATGGATATTTGGGTATTGCCGAGATTACGCAGTTTGTGTTTTGTGCCAAATATCATTGTGACAGTTTTGTCTGTGTTTAAGAACAGTTTGTTCCTTGCTATCCATCTTTCAACCTCGCAGAAATCATGTTGTAATATGTCCTCAAGGTGTGATATGTTTGAGTTTTTAGTATAGAGAATGGTGTCGTCTGCATACATGTGTACTGAAGATGATTTGCAAACCTTGGGAAGATCATTTATAAAAAGAGAAAACAGAAGCGGGCCAAGAATGGAGCCTTGAGGAACTCCACTTGTTACTTTGAGAGTAAGGGAGTCATTGCCAGCAACTGACACATACTGCATTCATAATTTATGAACTCCTGGTAGACAGGTTGAGTGTTACACAACCCGAAGGGCATGACCAAGTGTTCATAGTGCCCACTCCAGGTATTGAACGCTGTCTTCCACTCATGCCCTTCTTTAATCTGCACCAAGTTGTATGCGGCTCTCAGACTGAATTTCGTGAATACTTTTGATCCTTTGACATGGTCAAAGAGTTCAGTGATCAGGGGGATAGGATACGCATTCTTAACCAACAGTTTGTTCAAACCAGGGAAGTCAATGCATGGATGTAGCTCTCCGTCCTTTTTCTTGACAAAAAAGAATCCAGCACCAGCGGGAGATGTGGATTTACAAATTATGCCTCTGGCCAGTGCATCAGACACATATTCCTCCATGGCCCTATTTTCCTCCACAGACAAGGGGTAGATACGGCCCCTTGGAGGGGTAGTGCCAGGCAACAATTCCAGAGAACAATCATACAACCTATGACCTTCGGCCTGACTTTCGCTGAAAAGGTCTATAAATTACGTATACTCCTCTGGAAGGAGTGGAGTCAAAGCTTGAGTGACTCTCACGGGACAAGATAGACAAGACTTCTTGTATTGTGGGGACCAGGCCAAAACATCACAAGAATGCCAATCTATCCTGGGGTTATGTTTTTGTACCCAAAGAAACCCCAGGACTATAGCATGATACAGAGAATTAATCACCTGAAACTTCAGGGTTTCAGGATGCAGGGCTCCCACCCTCAGGGTTAACAAGGCGGTCTCATGAGTAATGTGTGAGGGCTGTAATGGTCTACCATCAATGGCTTCTACAGCCAGCGGGGAAGCAAGAGGCAACAATGGAATATTCTTACTGGCTGCAAAGTCAGCATCCATAAAACAGCCTGCAGCCCCAGTGTCCAGTAACGCTGGAAATGAGGTGGATTTGTTTGCACAATAAATGCAGGCCTTCAACATGGGCTTACCCAAAACATTTTCTGGAAACAATGAAATGCCCCCTATCATCTGTCTCCGACCAGGTCTTAAATTCGCGCGTCTCTCAGGATGAATCGGACAGTACCGCAACAGATGTCCAGCCTTACCACAGTAAAGACAAAGTCCTTCCCTTTTCATAAAGGCTCTCTCCTCCCTTGAAAGCCGGGTGACACCCACCAGCCTAGGATCACCACCCTCTGAGACAAAATCAAGAGGCATGGGAGGAGAGGCAGTATAGGGTGGGTCAGAAACATGAGGAGATGTCTCCCCTAGAGGCCTCTGCAGGCTTTCAGTGACAGAGGGTCTCCCCCTGACTATTGCCTCCACTTGCATAGGTTCGGTATCGTCTGAAACAAGCCCAGGAGGCATGAGAGGCGAGGGAGGATAGGGTGGACCAGAATAATGAGCAGGCACTCTGCTTGAGGACCTCCGCAGGTACTCCTTAAAAGAGGGTTGTTCTCCGATTCTGGTATCCACCAGAATACAAAATTCAATCAGCCTGTCCAAATCGTTAGGTAGATCGCGAGCCGCGATCTCATCTTTCACTGTGTCACAGAGCCCTTGAAAAAAAAACAGCCATCAGGGCCTCGTTATTCCATTCAACTTCGGCTGCCTGGGTACGATACTCTATCGCATAGTCGGCCACCGTGCGAGTACCCTGGCGAAGGGTTATAAGGTGCTTGGAGGCCAAGACCATGCGGCCTGGCCTATCAAAGACTTGCTTAAACGATTTCACAAATTCCACGAAATTGTGAACAATAGGTTTATTCGTCTGCCATAGCAGATTGGCCCATGCCAGCGCCCTGCCAGTGAGGAGGGATATAATGAAACCAAATTTACTGCGCTCATTGCGAAAGGCATACAGTACCAACTCGAAATATATTCCCAGTTGGTTAATGAAGCCACGGCAACCATCTGGATCCCCACCATACCAATGTGGGAGCTGAGCGGAACCCGTCTGCCTCTTGACCATGCCTGGGTCAGGAGAGGCTGGTGCCTGGGAGGTCTCAGGGGGGGCCACCAGTTGGGTACAAACTTGTTCGAGGTTAGCAGTGCAATGTGAAACCATCTGCATGGCCAAAGACAACAGAGCAAGTCATTGACTCAGTGTCTCCACCCCTTCTAGGATGCTTTGAAAAACTGCATTACTATCACCGTCTGAACTCATGGCCCTTGCGTACTGTCACGGTTCCCCAAAGATGTTCAGGAGTCAGTACGGTATAGTTAAATGCAATTTATTATAATATAAGAAAGGTAGTACGCAAGTAATACAACAGGAACAAGCAGAGGGTTACAAGCCAGCAAGCACTGCTATCAGGAATAGTAGGCTGCAAAGCTTGACCACACTGCTGGAGACTAGGCCTTAGCCACTGGTAGTCTCTGCAGGAACCAGGAGCAGGAACACAGGATCTTGATCCGATGTAGCGAGAATACTGACTCACACCTGCCGTCAGTATGGAGTGATTTCTGACTCACGTCTGCAGTCAGTATAGGGAAATGGATACCTGACTCACGTCTGCGATCAGTATTATAGCTAGTCTGCCAGAGCCCCAGGTCCGCACTAGATTGGGTGTCTACTAGGTACAAGGGACAAATGTAAGAATAGTCAGATAGAGCCACAAGTCAGCACCAGTTCAGGTAGTCAGACAAGCCAGGTCATACACAGTTCAGGTAGTCAGCCAGAGCCACAGGTCTGCACCAGGTTGGTTGTCCACTATTGGGATAGACAAAAGAATAGTCAGACAGAGCTACAGGTCAGCACCAGGTTGAATGGAAGACAAGCCAGGTCATACACAGAGCCCAAGGTAATAGAACTGCTTTGAACAACAATACAAGGGCAACTGAGTCAGGACTCAGACTGCCCTTTAAACCCCTCCTCAGGAAGTAGGTAGGAGGAACAGGCTCAGAGGAAGGCAGTATGTAGGAGTAGACTACCGGAATCATAGCATAAAACAGAGGCCTGCTTCACTCTGAAGCCTCGCGTCTGCAGATGACATGTGGAAAGATGCTGAGCGTCGCTGAAGCAGCGGCGGTGGAAACAAGGTAAGCTATGACATTTTATTTGCATGTTCAGGTAATAGTAAAGTAAAATAATGAGTAGTGTATTAAGAATGAGTAGCTAGAAATGTCTGTTAGAGGTGGTATACACTATATCATTAAATACACACATTGTTCTGTGGCAGCTATGCCCATAATGGAATTGCATTTTATAATGGCTAAAGTATAGCATCAATCGACAGGGATGGATATACATCTCAGGAACCCCAAAAAGCAAGTTACCATAGGCCCTTTTAGCACCACCCATGGCCACACACTCCTATCATCACAAAGCTATGGAACCATTCTCTGTTCCCCAGTACAACCATCACCCTTGAACTACAAAAGACAAAGAGAAAAAGCTTCTAAATTCCTTGTTTCTAGAGCTGTCTTCGCTCATTGCTTCTCAATATGATGAAGGCTTCTCAGCATTAAAAGGGTAAATAATAGCCAGTAAAGTATATATCAACTGACAAATAAATTCACCATAACGAGAAATGATTTCTTATGCAAATGCATTTTTCAGGTCACAAAAATAACTGAGCATGTGGGTAAACCAGTGCTGGGAAACCTGAGGCCCTTCAGCTTTGGAGGACTACAACTCCTATCATCCATTGCCAGCCAACCATTGGCTGGCTGCAGGTGATGAGAGTTGTAGTTCTTCACAGTGGGAGAAGCTACATGCTGTAGTAGAGACAGGGTTTTCTGCTGCAGGGAAGTGCAACAATGTATCACCATCCCTGCTTTAAAAATCCCTGAAGGAAAGCCCTCAGGAAACAGATATTCAGTGAGCTCAATGTCAGATACTTAAAAAAGTTGAAGATGGATTATAAATAAAGAAAATATAAAATAAATACATAAATAAAAGGGTAGGCAATTTGATTATACACATGATGCACTTGCAAAATAATGGATGTTGACTATCACTTTAAATTTAACCCTCCTCCCCCATAGTCTACACAAAATCACGTTATTTAAAAAGAACTACTTCATTGGAATGGTCTACAAAGTGTGCTTGCAAACCAGGCACACTTTGTAGACCTTTACAATGAAGTAAATCTTTTCCAACGTCTCAATGTCGACTCTGCTGAAGAGCCACCAGCTGGTCCCTGGACCGAGATCTCCTGCTGTCAGCAAAGTGCTGATGTCAGGAGAAGGGGAGAGAGGGTGAAACTTTCCATGCGAATATCTCTCAAACTGTAAATATATTCACATATTAGGTAACATTTTGGTGTAAAAATTCCAAACAGGAGATTAAAAAAGTAGATTAGCCCCATTGAGTTAGAGAGTCTATACTGAATTTTGAAGCAATGTCATGGAGACCTCAAGCATCCAATGGGTTAAGGCAGAACAGTGTTTAAGAGTAAGAAGGCAAATGAAAGTGGATTCTGTGTTTGTAACCACGGAAGAAACCTCTGAGGGTCACATTTGACTCCAGGACCTCTTATTGTTCACCACTGCCTTAGTCGATCAGCTCTTGGAGGACATACTGTGAACAATTACTGTCCAGGGAATTCCACCAAGTCAGTGTTATATTGTCTGCCCACTATAGCACCTTAGGGAGAGGGGTATCCTTTTGAAAGGTTGCACATGAAAGAGAGTGTGACCACATGACACATTAAACATGTCACCATAACAAAAATGGCGACATGAGACTCTTGCACTGCATGAAAGGTCGCATTCTAGTCTAGCTGAGGCTCTGAAACTGCTTTCACTGTCATTCTCTCCTGCACTCTCTCTCCCATTCCTTTTTAACCCTTTGAGTATCAGAGGGGTGCACAACGCATTGCTTTGCAATATGTTCCATACCCCTCTAAATTTCAAAGGGTTCATCTAGCTTGTTTGTCCCTTCTTGAATTATCTCTCCCCTTCACACACTCTTTTGTCCTGTGCTCTACCTTTCTCTCTCTCCCTCCCTCCGTTTTGGTTCTTTGTCTCTTTCTATGACTGTTTGGGAATTAGTTAACCCAATGTGAGCTGACCATTGATTAGACTGTTGGAAAGAGCAGAATGTAGGAGAGAGCAGAACGATCCTTCTTGCTCACATTGGGTCAACTAATACGTTTGGCTGATGCCCAATTGAATGCAGAGATAAACATAGGAAAGTGAAATTGAGAGGCACTGCACTGCTGTTCAAGTAGTCTGTTTGCCTTGATCTGTGTCTACCTCAGTTTGAAGATGAAATGATTTAAAGTACAACAACAGCTGGAGAACCACATGCTTACCCCTACTTTACTCTTTGCAAGTGATTGTTACATGTGCACTACTAACAGTCTGGGACATCTTTGGAATGAAACAATGTTTGTTTATATTCTGGCTGCAACAGAAGAACACCAACATGTAGGAACTACAATGCTAAATAGATAGATAGAGCCTGGGCAACGCTCAGCAAGATTGGGATGTGACTACCCAACATGAGAATTTCGCTCTGTCATGCAGTGCGAGATTCTCATGTCGCCATTTTTATTATGGCGACATGGTTACTTTGTCATGTGGTTGCACGCTCTTTAGCATGCAACCTTTTAAAAGTAAACCAGGGAGTTGCTATTAAACAATTTGCTGCATACCTTTCTAGTATTCAAGGGGTTAAATGCGTCACTTAAATCAATAACAATTGTCATTTGTCCCGACGATGAGGAAATTTACTGGGATATCAGGGAAAATACATGACTGGTGACAAGTGGCACTAAATAAGAGCACAACAAGGTCGGATCAAGCATTTAGATGACTTTGGATAAAGTCACAGAAAGAGTAACTGGTGAGTTTATTGTGCTATCAGGTTATCTTAATCTGCACTCTGCCTGGTTTTAGCCCAGGTGACACAGTAGATGCTTACACAACTCAATCCTACCACTTAGCACAGTAGTTGCCAAACCGGTCAATCAGGGGAGCCTTACAGGCCATGTTTTTAGGATTTACCTGTCTGAGATCAGGTAAGTTGACCATTGAATGAACCCACTTGTGAATAAGATGACAAATCGTAAAGAAATAATTTATTAGGCACAACTGAGGACAGAGTTGGAAACCTTTGATTTAACATCAGGATTCCTTGTTGTTTCACCTCCCCTTCTGCTACAAAACAGAAAGAGCCACACAATATCTTTCTAAGTTCAGCTTTTCCAAACAAGCTCTTTTACGTTGTCATCAGACTTCTCTGGGCACACTAGTCTGCTCCTCAGCACCCTGATGCCCTTTCATCTCAGCAGCAGCTGAAGTTAGAGCAATTTCCTCTAATTTAAAAAGCTGATTGCTAGTGGTGGTGGTGATGCCCATCCTCATCCCTGTCTCCCAAGTAAGTTCAATACTAGTGGCAGCACATCTGACAGCAGGTACAACACTAGTGGCTGCAGGTACAGAAATGGTGGCACTGGCAGCAGGGGCAACACATCTTGCAAAAGGCACAGGCAGCTGACCTGTCCTGCTCTCACTAGTACTACCCTTCTCCCTTCCTTCCCATTCCCTTTTCTCCTTCCCTTCCCATTAAATTTCCCAAGATCCCTTGGGGTGATTTAGGGGGACGGGACAGCATTGATTCAGGAGTGGTCCCTTCCTCCTCTGACTCAGTGGACACCTAATGGTCCTTCCAGCTCCTCCATTGATTATTTTTTACCCTGCTCATAGTGATAGCAGTCACTATGAGCCTCTCCTGTCTCACTTTTTGCAAAATATCACAAGAGAACAGCACAGCACGTCTATCTCGCTCTGTAGCTGCTTCTATTGTGTCTGCCTTCAGCGAAAATGTCACGTTTTTATAGCGGAAGTGCAAAAACAACGTAAATCAATCAGCGGAAACTTTCTAGCCATTGAAAAAATGGTGAAAAATTCTGGCCAATGGGTGAAAAATGCTAAAATTTTAACCACTAGTTTTAAAGCGGATTTTCCTGCAAAAAAGCAGATAACAACATGGTTTTCGAGAAAATTTCCCGCAGGAACACGACGACAACTTTTGCCCACCCCTATTCCTTATGTTCATAATATTGTCTATAAAATGTCCATACTGTACCAGGCTCTTGCTTCCTTTCCCAAACTTGGATCATATGTGGGAAAATGCCCAATGTCTCATAAAATGTAAACTACATTGGCCATGGAATTACTAAAAATTATGATGGAGAACAAAAGAGACACACGACAGCTAAAATTATTTTTGTGAAGTCAACAATTCTAGATCCCTTTCCTCTGCAGCCTCTAGTCCAAGTTCATGTTTCACTGACTTATACAGTGAAGATGACCTGATTTTCAATCTACTAAAGCCATTCTTTCCAACACTCGCTGGGAGTCTCTTAAAAATTACAGCAATTCTATTGTATATTTTTGTGTAACAAAAGTCTGACTTGGATGACATTTTACTAGTTATGGAGTTTATCTCTGATATAATGAGGGCATACGGGAAGGCATATACTTGATTTATGTAATTTAGGAATGTAGTAAAAAAAATACCACCTCTGGAAAATGTACATTCATACATCGATATTTGTCTTTATTAATTATGCCTCTCTCAAATGCCCCATCAAGAAGGGAAACAAACCTCTCCCCAAAATAAGATTTTTTGGGAGCTTTTTTATGATATTCATTGAGGAATCTATGGATCTATGGCCCTCATCTGTATTTTGGACCACTATTGCCCCCCATCTGCCACTTTAATGGTCACTTTTTGTTCTACACAGATTAATTAAGGTTTTTCTCTTTCCTTTTGAAATATTGGAGTGTTAACATTTTTTTATCCTTCACTTCTAAATGATATGCATTCATCAGTGCCTGAAGAATATCAGTACATATGGCCCCTTAAATTGTACTATATTGAAGTTGGACTTCCTATTAAAATTAATTGTTAATTATTTGATCATTTCATACCTCAATCTTACTTCTTCTGAGGGCTGAAGTGGAGAAATACATATTTCAAAGTAAAAGTTGTGAATCCTACAGAAACATAGGCTATGAAAAAGTGTTATCAGGCTGAATGCCTTTGTCTACTAGGTGTCACAGGTACTGCACTTCCAATAGCAGCAGAGGCACTTGTCATAGCTAAGGCTGTGGATGCTGATAACCTGTGTTGTTACTGGTTACTCAGCACTAGTAGTGTGTGTGTGGCTGAGCAGGACTGGGAAGTGGTGATGATGCTGATGATGACTGACAGGATAACTGTTTATTTTATGGCATCTTGTCCAGGATCAGACTTTCCAATTGTTTTCTCAAAACAGTTAATAGACAGACACCATTCTCTTTATCAGTGGTGGCAGATTGAGTCTTTTGTCTTTCAGCTAACTTTCTGGGCATGTCATCATCTCTCTCAGTTTCAACTTTATCTATATCTGAAGAAGAGGAGGATGCTGGAATTATATATTCTACATCTATATTATCATCATCCTCATCAATAATTAGGTCATCCTCAGCAATGCCCACCACTTCTGCCCCGACATGTTTATGTTCATTTAGGCATTTAGAGGTCTCAAGCAATTTCTTTTCACTTTTCCCCTTTGAGTTATTTTCACAATGTTTGTGAAAGCCTAGCGATCCTGTACTTCCTTTTGCTGTGTTGCTGTTGGCCAGCATGGAGGCGGGCTACTTCCGCATTCCTGACTGGAGAGGGCGCTGTTACGTGTGCTTTTTCATGGGTCGCTACTGATTTGCCTATTGGTTCCTACTTTTGTCTGCTCCTACATAAACTTCTCTGGGCCTAAGAGTCATTGCCTTTACGAGTAGGGATGGGCGAAAATTTTCGCCTCAAACTGAAATTGGCAAATAATGGCACTTTCCACTTGGCAAAAAATTTCCCTCGAAAAGTTCAATTTTTTCGCTTTTTCCTGCCTTTTCCGCCCATTGAAATAAATGGGAAGAAATATTTCTACACCACACAAAAGTTTTCTACAGCCATATAAAAGGCTGTCAGGCTCTCACAGCAGCCATTCTGTGTTTGTGAGAGTAGAGAGCAGTATGTTTTTTAGCTAGAGGAGATAGGCAAATAAAGGGAAATTGAAGCTTAGTTTAGGAAGTCATTTATGTAGGACATTTGTTTTCTGTATTAGGGGAGTCTGGGGGCACTCTAGGGGATAAGAATGGAGGAAGGAGGTTTTCCCCCAAATTCCATGTGACTGACAGGCAAGACACAGGCAACCTATTTGCTTGCTGATCTTGCTGTTATTGTCCCTGTGCTGGGTGGGGAAGTCTGGGGAAAGACATTGTTGATAGTGTTGAGCGAGCACCCCGATGCTCGGGTGCTCTGACCGAGCACCCCCTGAGGCTCGAGTGCTCGGCCGAGCACCCGAGCCCCATTGACTTCAATGGGGCGACACGAGCATTACACCAGGCACCCCCTGCTCTGATGAGGGGAGGGTGCCTGGTCAATGCCCCCCTTCATCTCCGCTATGCCCCCTTCATCTCTGTATGCCCCCTTCATCTCCGCAATGTCCCCCTTCATCTCCGCAATGTCCCCCTTCATCTCCGCTATGCCCCTCTTCCACAATGTCCCCCTTCATCTCCGCTATGCCCCTCTTCCACAATGTCCCCCTTCATCTCCGCTATGCCCCTCTTCCACAATGTCCCCCTTCATCTCCTCTATGGCATAGAGGAGATGAAGGGGGACATTGTGGAAGAGGGGCATAGCGGAGATGAAGGGGGACATTGTGGAAGAGGGGCATAGCGGAGATGAAGGGGGACATTGTGGAAGAGGGGCATAGCGGAGATGAAGGGGGACATTGTGGAAGAGGGGCATAGCGGAGATGAAGGGGGACATTGTGGAAGAGGGGCATAGAGTCTATGCCCCTCTTCCACAATGTCCCCCTTCATCTCCGCAATGCCCCCTTCATCTCCGCAATGCCCCCGTACCTCCAGTCCCTGGTGGTCCAGCGGAGCGTCTTCTGATCTGTGCCTCTTCCGGCACAGATCCCCGCCACCCGAACATGGCGGGAGAGCACATGGCGGTACTCGACGAGTACCGCCATGTGCCGAGCAGAGCGATGCTCGAGCCGATCCGAGCATCGGCCGAGCACGCTCGCTCAACACTAATTGTTGATTTTCTTTTTCAGTTATATTTTTTTTTGGACAGAATGTGATAAGACAACAGGGAGGACAACTTAAAAAATAAAATAAATAAAATAAAGACAGCTGACTGGGCTTAGGCATGGCATCATGCAGCTCCATCAGTTGTGTTTTGCACTGTACAGTAAAAAAACACAGTGTGGTTGCAATATGTCCAGAAAACACACAAGGGAAATGGCAAGGGGTGGAGCAGTGTAGGGACATGAGAGTAAAGTAGTAGTCCAAAAACCTACTGCAGCAATGGTTGTTTCAGCGTGTGCAATCAATGATGATGATACATTTACTCCAAGGGAGGATGCAGTTTGTCAAGGTCCCAGCAAAAATAGGTCCAGCACCACCAGTGCCAGTAGAAATATAGAACCATATAAGAAGAACACTGAAGATGACAACAAGTCACATTCAAGTGTTGATGATGCTGGCAACAGCATAATAGAGGAAGGTGTATCATCCGAACCGCCTGCTGCATCAAACAGTGAGACACCAAAACACCTGTCCTCAAAGTATTAGTGAATTTTGTTATAGTAAAAGTATAAAGAAATTGTTTGAGACCTGCAAAAGCTTAGAAGAATATAAAGGTAGTAGTGGGCAAGAAACAGTTCTTGCCCACTACTACCTTTATATTCTTCTAAGCTTTTGGAGGTCTTTTTGGAGGTGATGCTGCTGAGGATGACCTAATGATGACTGATGATGATGCAGATCTAGAATATATCCCTCAAGCATCCTTCTCTTGTTCAGATACAGATGAAGTTGAGAGTGAGGATGATGACAGGGCTATAAGGTTAGCAGACAGTCAAAGGCTGTGTCTTCTGCCACTTTTAAGGAGAACTGTGCCTGTCTATAAACTGTTTGAAAAGCCATTGGAAAGTCTGACCCTGGACAAGTACAGATGTCAAAAAGCACACAGTCACCCTATCAGTCTTCCACAGCATCATTGCCTCTTCAAAGTCCAAGTCCCACTCAGCCACACACACATGTTTTGAGTACCCAGCAACACAGGTTGTGTTAGATATGACGAGTACCTCTGGTGCTGCTTCTATAAGTGCTGCACCTTTGACACCTAGTAGTAGTAGTGGCAGTAGAATTACATCAACATCCATAGTTGTATATGTGGAAAAGCAAAATTTTTTGTGGAAAAAGCAAAATATCTGCACGTTTTTGCAAAATTTTTCACACTTTTTGCCTACCCCTACTTACGAGGTGTTTCTGCTAGTAGCTCTTGCACTCTCATAACCCGTGTCTGACCTCCGAATCTTCTCTGTATATGATCCCGGCTTGTCTGACTACCCACATCGGTTCTGACCTGTGGCTCTGGCTGACTAACTCACCCCGTGTATGACCTCGGCTTGTTTGACTACTCACATCGGTTCTGACCTGTGGCTCTGGCTGACTACTCACTCCATGCATTTCCCAGCTTGTAACATAGTAACATAGTAATTTAGGTTGAAAAAGACTTGCGTCCATCTAGTTCAACCCTTTTCCTATTCCTGTTTACCATCGTTGATCCAAAAGAAGGCAAAAAACCCCCTCAATATAGCAATTTCAAATTCTGCCTTGAATGGGGGGAAAAAAATTCCTTCCTGATTCCAAATGGCAATCATATTTCTTCCTGGATCAACAAGCCCTAACTAAATATTAATTCCAATACTAACATACATAGCCCTCTATGTTATGCTCTTTTAAATAAGTATCCAGGCCCCTTTTAAAGGCATCTAATGTATTCGATAGCACCACCACCTCAGGCAGTGAATTCCATACCTTTATTGTCCTTACTGTAAAGAAACCCTTCCGCTGTTGTAGATTAAATCTCCTTTCCTCAAGTCTAAGCAGGTGGCCCCTTGTCCTGTGTACTGTTCTGTTAATGAACAGGTCTTTGGACAACCCTTTGTATGGGCCCTGAACATATTTATGTCTGACCATTCGTATCAGTGTCCCATAGCTCTGGCTTGCTCTCACTCCATGTTGCCTCCGATTAGCTATACCCTGGATGGAGACTTGAGCGATTGTATACTGGTTCTACCGGTGCTGAACCCTAACCCATTTTCAATATCTTTTGGAATAGTGTAATAGTGCAGTGCTTAGCACAATGTGCAGCTCCGGGTAGTAGCCTGGGGACTAATGTCCAGTAGTCTGAGGTTGTGTGGGCAGTATTATTATTACTGTGTATTATCAATAAAGTTGGTTATATTTTATTACTGTTTTCTGTCCTTCTTTGCCTGATAACCATGACAGTTCGCTACTACTTTCAGAACCGGGGTTTTTGTGTTTGTTTGTCTCACTGTCAGATGCAGCAGTTAGTTCAGCTGCTACACCTTTTGCACTATACCATGAGCACTGGAATGTGACTTGCAGTCTTCAGTGTTTTTAGATGTTTTAGTAATAGTACTTATGCTTGTATTGGTGGAACTTTTGGCAGGATTTGAATAACTTCATCCTCCTTGAGAAGAGAAGGATCACCATCATTTACTGCACACGCTGCAGCAACTGTTGCTTCAGTCAGTTTTTGGACTACTGTTTTACTCTCACATCCCTGACTGCTCATAATCCTTTTACCCTCCCCTTACCCCTTGTACATTTGCACAAAGAAAAGAAAATAGAACCACGGTAGAGGGTTATTTCTGAGGAGAAACATCACAACCACCTCCTATTCTCAATCCCTTTCCTGGTATAGAGACCAGCTCAGTATGTGACAAAAATAGAACTCTTAAAACTTCACTTTTATTTCAAAGTGCTATTTAAATCAAATAAATCACACAGACATCAGACAACCCTTTTAGTTCGGTATGCCCGCTAAAAACACAGTGCAATTTATATTTCCAAGTTTCACTATTAACAGTGTCACAAAGGTTAATCCCCAAGTGATAACTGGTATTGTGTTAAATACAGTCATTTACTAGTGTATAGCTCTCTTATTTCAATGGCTCTTACCAGTATTTAGCAACATGCCAAGCGCCAGTTAATTCTACTTTTAATGCGTATGATTAACCATTTCAGTGCTGGTTATATGTGGTAATAGCATATCAACTAATATCTCAGTATGTCTATTCCCTATTGTAAAGCACTGCGGAATAACTTGGTGCTATATAAATAGATATTAATTAATTAAAAATTAGAGTGAGGCACATTTAGAACGGAGCCACCACATAATAGTATAGTAACTACTCTGCTAGTAATACTAGCTAGATGCCATGGGTGTGAGTATATCAAGCATTCTATGCTTCCTCGTGGTTAAGCCGCATTCTACACCTGCCGCCGATTAGAAGCCTGCTCTCATTTAATTGTGGATTACTAAAAAATACACAGCTCTCCCTTCGTATTTTGGTGCAGCTGTTTACATTATATGGAACTTATTTTAGTCATTAAACTGGCAACCTTAATATGTTCTCATATATCAGTTAGTTGCACTGCCTAACACGTTTCGCCGGAGACCTGGGTTTGTCATGGGCTATCCTTATTTTGATCGGTTCTTTTACCTCGTATATATATACCTTACATTATAATAGGTGGGTAATTTTCCCTAAGTGTGAGTTGACCAATCAGTGAATTGCTTACCAATTAGCTCAACTAACTACCATGTAGCAGATGGATGAATTAAACAGTGTTTTTAACCCTATTTTTGGTTCAAACTTATCATGTAGCAGACGGATTAATTAAATAGTGTTTTTAACCCTATGCTGGTTCACACCTCTGATAGTTATTGGTATGCTTCCTGGAATAAGAACAGAAAGAGGATTTTATAATAGTATGCTTTTGTATTTAAGAATTAATGCACTGCACTCATTTAATCTCTTTATTACCCTTATATTTAGTATCTGGAGAAATGGATGCTTATGGAAGAATCCAAAGGTATTAAAATGTGTGAAATAATATGGCTCAATTAAAGGGATAGTAATGTTTCATAATAAAAACAGCTCTAATTAATCATCATAGTATTTGGACTTTGGAGAGTGTTATTTCAATTCTGTCAGAGTTGTAGTTCCAGAGTAATCCAATGACAAAGTGTCCCCCTCCCTCCCCTTTTACTGATGTCACACTGTTCAGCCCGAGCAGAAGGGAGGTGCCCAGGTAGACTGCAGAGAGGGACAATCTTCAATTAAGATAAGTGAAAAACCTGAAAAGCTTGTCAAGGGGGCAGGGCTTTCATTGTTTTCATAGGAATAAGAGTGTCCCCTTCTGTTATCTGTCCAGTCTATGGACTGCATTCCACATCTGAGAAGAGATGGCTTACACTAGGTAAAAGGGGCGGGAGGGGGATACTTTGCTTGTGAATATCTCATAAACCATAAAGGTTTGAGAGATAAGACTTATATCATTCTTCATGTTTTTTTTAATGCCTACAAAATAAAATAAAGTTAAAACGAAGTATTACTATCCCTTTAACACTAGTGTGTACTGTTACGGGTGCGGGCTGCTACTGTCGGAGGCAGGGACCGGAGAGAAGGACTTGGAAGCGTCCCATGCCCTGGAACTATACTTTCTCCCGCTAAAGAGTGGAATTCACGGGCCGAGGACAGCCGGCAGAACTATTCAAAAGCCCCATTGACTTTACATAGGGAAGTAGGCAGCTTCCTGATTGGCCAATGCCCTGGGTGACGATTTTAAAGGTCCCCCATAGAGTTAACATGGGGGAAAGTAGGCAGCCCAGGGATTGGTCGGTTAGCTGCCCGCCTACAGAGTCTGATTGGCCAAGCTAGCCATGACTAGCACCACCAGGATTGGTCAGCCAATTCCAGGCACTGGATTGGCCAGGGGTTGAAGCGGAATATTCAAAGATGCTTCAACCCCCTGGCCTTTGTTGTGCAATGTGTATTCCAGCCCCTCAGCGCTTTGTCCCAGTGTTTACCCCACAACAGTTCTCTTTTGTCCAAATAATGTAATCATGTCTGGTCCATTGTATGATGTGTACACCAAATGATTATACCATTGTGTGTTGTGTTCAGCCCACCATTGTATAGCCTCTCCACTAGTGATGAGCGAGCATGCTCAGCCGAAGCTCGGTTCGGCTCGAGCATCGCTCTACTCGGCACATGGCGGTACTCGTACGAGTACCGCATGTGCTCGCCCACCATGTTCGGGTCTCCTCCCCGCACGTTTCGCGGCTGCTGCGCAGCCAATAAACGTGCAGGGAGGCTCTGACATCAGTGTAATGCCAGCAGCCATGTTGGCTGCTGGCATTACACTGATTGGCTGGCCAGAACCCGTGATCGGGTGCTGTATAGCACCTGACGCACGAGTTCGGCTCATTCTTAGCCAGGGAGAGATGCGATCAGGCAGGGAAAGTCAGTGTAGGGAGAATAAACTTGTTGGAACTCTTTCAAGACCCAAAAGTCCTTTTTAGGACTGTTGTGTGTGGGGGCAGCATTTATATTTTGTTTGGGGGGGCACAATTTCTTTTTTTTGTGGGGGGGGATATTTATAAGGTGACATTGTACTAGGTGCACAGGGACAAATATTTCACAGTGCAGTGACAAGGTGACATATTCTGTTAGGTGCACAGGGCCAATTATTTTAGAACGCAGCGACAAAAAGGGCCATTTTAAACGTGTGCCTAGCCATAGATTATTGTCACATTCTGTTTAGTGTGCAAATTCACAAATTAACGTCACATATTCCGTTCACTGTGCCTAGTCGCAGATTAGCGTCACATTCTGTTTCGTGTGCCTAGCCGCAGATTAGCGTCACATTCTGTTTCGTGTGCCTAGCCGCAGATTAGCGTCACATATTGTTTAGTGTGCCTAGCCGCAGATTAGCGTCACATATTGTTTAGTGTGCAAATTCACAAATTAACGTCACATATTGTTTAGTGTGCAAATTCACAAATTAACGTCACATATTCCGTTCACTGTGCCTAGTCGCAGATTAGCGTCACATTCTGTTTCGTGTGCCTAGCCGCAGATTAGCGTCACATATTGTTTAGTGTGCCTAGCCGCAGATTAGCATCACATTCTGTTTCGTGTGCCTAGCCGCAGATTAGCGTCACATATTGTTTAGTGTGCAAATTCACAAATTAACGTCACATATTGTTTAGTGTGCAAATTCACAAATTAACGTCAAATATTCCGTTCACTGTGCCTAGCCGCAGATTAGCGTCACATTCTGTTTCGTGTGCCTAGCCGCAGATTAGCGTCACATTCTGTTTCATGTGCCTAGCCGCAGATTAGCGTCACATATTGTTTAGTGTGCCTAGCCACAGATTAGCGTCACATATTGTTTAGTGTGCAAATTCACAAATTAACGTCACATATTGTTTAGTGTGCAAATTCACAAATTAACGTCACATATTCCGTTCACTGTGCCTAGCCGCAGATTAGCGTCACATTCTGTTCCGTGTGCCTAGCTGCAGATTAGCGTCACATATTGTTTAGTGTGCCTAGCCGCAAATTAGCGTCACATATTGTTTAGTGTGCAAATTCACAAATTAACGTCACATATTGTTTAGTGTGCAAATTCACAAATTAACGTCACATATTCCGTTCACTGTGCCTAGCCGCAGATTAGCGTCACATTCTGTTTCGTGTGCCTAGCCGCAGATTAGCGTCACATATTGTTTAGTGTGCCTAGCCGCAGATTAGCGTCACATATTGTTTAGTGTGCCTAGCCGCAGATTAGCGTCACATATTGTTTAGTGTGCAAATTCACAAATTAACGTCACATATTGTTTAGTGTGCAAATTCACAAATTAACGTCACATATTGTTTAGTGTGCAAATTCACAAATTAACGTCACATATTCCGTTCACTGTGCCTAGCCGCAGATTAGCGTCACATTCTGTTTCGTGTGCCTAGCCGCAGATTAGCGTCACATTCTGTTTCGTGTGCCTAGCCGCAGATTAGCGTCACATATTGTTTAGGGTGCAAATTCACAAATTAACGTCACATATTGTTTAGTGTGCAAATTCACAAATTAACGTCACATATTCCGTTCACTGTGCCTAGCCGCAGATTAGCGTCACATTCTGTTTCGTGTGCCTAGCCGCAGATTAGCGTCACATTCTGTTTCGTGTGCCTAGCCGCAGATTAGCGTCACATATTGTTTAGTGTGCAAATTCACAAATTAACGTCACATATTGTTTAGTGTGCAAATTCACAAATTAACGTCACATATTCCGTTCACTGTGCCTAGCCGCAGATTAGCGTCACATTCTGTTTCGTGTGCCTAGCCGCAGATTAGCGTCACATTCTGTTTCGTGTGCCTAACCGCAGATTAGCGTCACATATTGTTTAGTGTGCAAATTCACAAATTAACGTCACATATTGTTTAGTGTGCCTAGCCGCAGATTAACGTCACATATTGTTTAGTGTGCCTAGCCGCAGATTAACGTCACATATTGTTTAGTGTGCCTAGCCGCAGATTAGCGTCACATATTGTTTAGTGTGCCTAGCCGCAGATTAGCGTCACATATTGTTTAGTGTGCAAATTCACAAATTAATGTCACATATTGTTTAGTGTGCAAATTCACAAATTAACGTCACATATTCCGTTCACTGTGCCTAGCCGCAGATTAGCGTCACATTCTGTTTCGTGTGCCTAGCCGCAGATTACCGGCATATATTCCGTTTAATATGAAGAAGGCGGGTAAAAAGGGACGGGGAAGTGGACGTGATCCTGATAGTTCAGGGCGCGGGTCAGGACGCGTAGAAACTGTGCCTGGTGCCAGAGCACAAGACAGAAAGACATCCACCATACCTAGCTTCATGTCTCAGTTTACAGGGCGTCGCAGGACATCACTCTCGAGGTCAGACCACTGCGAACAGGTGGTCGGTTGGATTTCAGCTGATACTGCTTCCAGTCGGTTAAGCACCACCCTGTCTTCCACCAAGTCCACTCTCACTAGCCAAGAGTCTGGTCAACATAATCCTCACCCTGATCATCCTTCCTCCCACCATAGAGGGTCTGGCCAAAGAAGTGATCCCACACTGGAATATAGTGAGGAGCTCGTCTCATCACCAATCCTTGATTTGAACCTCTCTCCAAGCACGCTTGCAGAGGAACATGAGATCTTGTGCCCTGATTCACAACCTCTAGAGGGTACCCAATCACAAGAAGATGACAGAGGGGAACGGCATTTAAGGTCAAAGGAAGTGGATGATGATGATGAGACACAGTTGCCATCAAATCAACCACAATTACTGTCTCAAGACCTTGATGAGGAGGATGATACACAGTTGTCAATGACTGAGGATGTGGTGGGATCAAGAAATGAGGAGGATGATCAGAGTGAGGAAGTGGAGGAGGACTTGGTGGACGATGAGGTCACTGACCCCACCTGGGAAGGTGGAGAGCCGAGCGATGACAGCAGTCCTGAGGGTGAGCCATCTGCAGCACCGCAACAGGCTGGAAGAGGCAGTGGTGTGGCTAAAGAAAGAAGGCGGACCGCACCAAACCGGCCCGCAAATGTTCCACGGAGCACCCCCTTGCGTAAATCTCCCTTGCCAAGGGCTAGGTGTTCCGCGGTATGGCGTTTTTTTAAGGAAAGTGCGGACGACAAAAAAATTGTAGTTTGCAACCTGTGCCACACCAGAATGAGCCGAGGCATGAACACTAGAAACCTCACCACCACCAGCATAATCCGACACATGGCATCCAAGCACCGTAATAAGTGGGAGGAACGCCCGGATCGCCAATCTGTGTCTGCAGGCCACACCACTGCCTCCTCTTCCCCTGTTTTTGGTGCCGGCCAATCGCCTGTCGAAGGCGCAGGCCCGCATACCTCCCGCCCTGCACCTGTACCATCTGAAGCACCATCAGCGACCACATCCACTTCCCTGTCCCAGCGCAGCGTCCAAATGTCGTTACCCCAGGCATTTGAGCGCAAGCGAAAATACCCAGCAACCCACCCACAGGCCATAGCACTAACCTCACACCTTTCCAAATTACTGGCCATCGAAATGCTGCCATTTAGGCTTGTGGAGACTGAGTCCTTCCGCAGCCTGATGGCAGCAGCTGTCCCTCGGTACGCAGTCCCCAGCCGCCACTACTTTTCCCGGTGTGCCGTCCCCGCCTTACACCACCATGTGTCCCGTAACATCACCCGTGCCCTGACCAACGCAGTTACTGGGAAGGTCCACTTAACGACTGACACATGGACAAGTGCTTGTGGCCAGGGACGCTACATTTCCCTGACGGCACACTGGGTGAATGTCGTGGAGGCTGGGAGCGACTCGGACCCTGGGATGGCACAGGTGCTACCCACGCCGAGGATTGCGGGCCCTACCTCCATCAGGGTTTCCGCCAGCACCTACGTTATTGGCTCCTCCTCCTCCGTTTCCACCTCCGAATTCTCTGCGTGCAGCGCCACTCACCCATCAGCCGGTAGCTGGAAGCAGTGTAGCACTGCAGTGGGGAAGCGTCAACAGGCCGTGCTGAAGCTGATCTGCCTTGGGGACAAACAGCACACGGCCTCAGAGCTGTTGCAGGGGATTAGTCACCAGACCGAGCAGTGGCTCTCGCCACTCAACCTGCAACCAGGCATGGTTGTGTGTGATAATGGGCGTAACTTGGTGGCGGCTTTGGAGCTCGGCAAGCTCACACACGTACCATGCCTAGCGCATGCATTTAATTTAGTGGTTCAGCGATTTCTAAAAACCTACCCCAATTTGCATGATCTCTTGACGAAGGTGTGCCGCGTGTGTGCACATTTCCGTAAGTCATCTACAGCTTCAGCCGGCCTGTTGAAGCTGCAGCAGCGCTTACAATTGCCAGCTCACCGGCTGCTGTGTGACGTCAGCACGTGCTGGAACTCCACCTTCCACATGTTGGCCCGGCTTTGTGAGCAGCAGAGGGCAGTAGTGGAGTACCAGCTGTTACACGGTCGTCGCCTCTCCGTTCAACTTCCTCTAATCAGAAGTGAGGAGTGGGAATGGATGTCAGACCTCTGTGAGGTTTTACGCAATTTTGAGGAATCGACACAGATGGTGAGCGGCGATAACGCTATTATCAGTGTAACCATCCCACTTCTGTGTCTACTGAAACGCTCGCTGCTCACAATTAAAACCGACGCTTTGCATGTGGAAGAGGTGGAAATGGGGGAGGAAGAGCTTACACAAGGTGATAGCCAGAGCACCCTCACTTCGTCTTCTCAGCGACAATTGGAGGAGGAGGAGGAGGAGGAGGAGGAGGAGGAAGACACGGTTGCCTCCGCTACAGAGGGTAGCCATGGAACTTTATTTCCATCTCTTCAGCGTGGGTGGGCAGAAGAGGAGGAAGAGGATGAGGAGATTGAGAGTCATCCTCCTGGTGAGGACAGCGAAATCTTGCCTGTTGGTACTCTGGCACACATGGCTGACTTTATGTTAGGCTGCCTTTCCCGTGACCCACGCGTTATACGCATTTTAGACAACACGGATTACTGGGTGTTCACCCTTCTGGACCCCCGCTACAAAGAGAATTTCTCATCTCTCATTCCTCCGGTGGAGAGGACAAGCAAAATGGTGCAATACCAGAAGGTTCTTGTTGAAAAATTGCTCCAAAATTTCCCATCTGACAACGCTGGCGGCAGAGTACGTGCTACCTTGGCCAACCGAGAAGGGGAGAAAAGGGGAGCACACAGCAGTTCCGACAAAGGCAGGGCAACACTCTCCAAGGCGTGGGACACCTTCATGACACCCCGCCAGCACCCTCACCCTGATGCGCAGCCTAGTGTCACAAGGAGGGAAAAGTTTTGGAAGATGGTGAAGGAGTACGTAGCAGACCGTGTCAGCGTCCTCAATGATCCCTCTGTGCCTTACAACTACTGGGTGTCCAAGCTGGACACGTGGTATGAACTGGCACTCTACGCCTTGGAGGTGCTGGCCTGCCCTGCCGCCAGCGTTCTGTCTGAGCGGGTATTTAGTGCTGCTGGTGGCATCATAACAGATAAGCGTATCCGCCTTTCCACCGAAAATGCTGATAGGTTGACACTTATAAAAATGAACAAGGCCTGGATTTCCATTGACTTCTCCACTCCACTGGAGGAATGCCCCGGGTGAACATAAAGTCACTTTAGATATGTTATTTACAATGATGGGAATACTCTGTATTCCCATTCACCCCTTCCACCCAAAAAACGGGTATATGGTTGACTCTTAATTTTCTCATCCTCCTCCTCCTCTTCCATATACCCTGTGATATAATTTTTATATAGGGCCAGCTCACCAGCGGGCCCTGTGATATAATTTTTATATAGGGCCAGCTCACCAGCGGCCCTGTGATATAATTTTTATATAGGGCCAGCTCACCAGCGGGCCCTGTTTGACAATTTTTGTATAGGTCAGCTCACCAGCGGGTCTTCTCATATAATGTTTTATTGGGTCAGCTCTCTAGCGGGCCCTCTCATATAATGTTTTATAGCGTCAGCTCACTAGCGGGCCTTCGCATATAATGTTTAGGATGGTCAGCTCCGCAGCAGACCCTCACCCATAATGTTTTAGATGGTCGGCTCAGCAGCAGACCCTCATTCCTAATGTTTTAGATGGTCAGCTTAGCGGCATGCCCTCGCCCCTAATGTTTTAGAGGGTCACCAGCAGGCCATTAATCCTAATTTTTCAAGGGTGTGTATGATGCCCTCCTTTATGTGTAATAAAGGGTGTATTGGAGTGACATTTCAGTCTAATTTTTGGCAGCCCTTTCACTTAGTGCATAGGCTTTATGAGTGTTGGACCACTACCTGAACTATTGTACCACAATGTGAATGAGGCCCTCCATTTTGTGATATACAGGTTGTATCGGAGTGCCTCAGGTCCTCCCATTGAATTAAATAGGGCTGGGGTGTTCGACAGAGCAGAAGGTAGTTATTGGCTTCATCCACTAAGTCACTTTGTCACTTTTACTCAATGGATAAGACCCCACTGTTCCGACTATAAATTTTGGACTTAACAAGGGCAAACGGACATGTTGTAAAACCTGTGGTAGCTGCGGCCTCCGTTCCTGAATGCTGTACCTTACCCGGACCATAACCACGTTGAACACCTGCTTTACGCTGCGCACGTTTCCCTCTTAATCATGGCCCCAGTTCCGAAAAATCGATGAAATTTTTTTGCAGAATTTGCAGATGATATACAAGTAAATATACAGCAAATACTGTTTGGTAACAATTTTTCGCCTAAAGTCGTTTTTATCTTCCTTTTTGTGTGTTTTACGGTCAGTCTGTAAAAATGGTGTACTACGGGCGAAACATCGTTCCCAGCAGCGAAGTTGGAGTCCAAGATGCATCCAGACATCCTCCCTATGCTGTCCCTGAACCATTTCTGTGGTGTTTCCATCATTTTCTGACCTTTTCCTATGAACCAGGCACCCTCCCCTCATCAGAGCAGGGGGTGCCTGGTGTAATGCTCGAGTCCTCCCATTGACTTCAATGGGGCTCGGGTGCTCGGCCGAGCACTCGAGCCTCCGGGGGCGCTCGGCCAGAGCACCCGAACACCCGAGCATTGGGGTGCTCGATCATCACTACTCTCCACCCCTCTTGGCCTTTTGTGTAAACCTGTATAAATATGTGTGTCTTGGTTCAAATAAAGTGTTCTTGTTCTACCCTCAACACTGGTCCTGTCTAGTGATTGAGGGAACCAGCGATACCAGAGCTGAAGTTTGGGAGGCAGTGGTACTGCGACAGCTGGCGTGACGGTGGTACTGACCTGCTGTACTGGGACGTCACATGTACATAGATTAATAATATAAATACATGGTTGCATAATCACTACTCCATATGTTGTGCAAAATGTATAGTCTAATAATATTAAATTCTATTTTGTTATAGTAAAGACATACATATCAATGGATACTGATATTTTCCTTTGCAATTCTTTTAACTAACCATACTTTGTTACTCAAACTGACTAGTTTCAAGAGCACAGATTAAGTGTATATTTAATATGGCCTATGGTGACACACTTAGCACATTGTGATAGTGAACACAGGTATATTTAATGTATTACCTCTATCTCTCATAAATACTGTAGATGCTGTTTAAATATTTCCATTTGCATGATATCCTATGGAAAACCATATATACAACATGGCATCGTAATGTACATTTGGTGGACATTACTCAACTACCGTTTGTGTTTTTTGCAAAGTACCCAGTAGAACGGATTGAGTGTGATGTCTTGCCTTGATCTCTACAACATTTTCTATCATTTAGTATCAGTCTGTCTCAGTCAAAGATCATCTAAGGGTCTTTTTCTCTGTCACCTATCAATATGTATTTATTTACTGATTTATATTAACAGTACCCCCCCATCCCTATAACCGTCAACAAAAAAACACACTCCTTCAACTGCTTCTTTCCCCATACCCCCTAGGACAGAGATAACAGCAA
The DNA here is from genome assembly GCA_037306005.1 of Rhinophrynus dorsalis. Lineage (NCBI taxonomy): Eukaryota > Metazoa > Chordata > Amphibia > Anura > Rhinophrynidae > Rhinophrynus > Rhinophrynus dorsalis. The sequence continues at coordinate 160,645,166 of CM074719.1, forward strand.
GATCAGGAAAAAACTTGGTTCACGGTTGCCTGTATCTTCTGAATCATACAGAATTGTGGGGTATTTGGGGAAATTCTCGTTTGCTCCTTTCTCACACCACAGACTCCCCTGACATAGAGATAGCAGCCAGATCTGAAAGGAACTTGGATCATGACTGCCTGTTATGTTTACTTGGTCACATAACATTTTGGGGTATTTGGGGTAAACCTCCTATGTTCCCATATCACAACCCAGACTGCCCTAGCACAGAGTTAACAGCCAGGTCAGGAAGGAACTTGGATCAGGCTGCCTCAAAGCGGTTAACTTCCTTTGCTGCATTATCACAGAACCAGATTCCCCTAGGACAGAGACAACAGAAATATCAGGAAGGAACTTGGATCACAGCTGTCTGTATCTACTCAGTCACACAAAATTCTGGGGTAAACCTTTTTGCTCCCCATTCACACCCCCCAGACTCCCCTAGGACAGAGATAACAGTCAGATAAGGAAGGAACATGGATCACAACTGCCTGCTTCTACTCAGTCACACAAAATGTTGGGATATTTGGGGTAAACCTCCATTGCTCCCTTCTCACACTCCCATACTCTCAATCACTGATCGTTAAAAAGTCTTTGTTAAACTTACCTGTCATCTCCTTCTGTCTCCATTCATTCTTCTATCTTCTCTTGTATCTTCTGTCTTCTTTCTTCTCTTCTATCTTCTTGCTGTAAAAGAAAAAGGTAAGTTTGAGTTTAAAGCATACATACTTTAACCCCTGGAGTGCCAGAGGGGTATGCAACGGGTTTGCAAAGCAATGCATTGCATACCTCTCTGGGGCCCAAAGGGTTAAACTATGTAGTAGTGTGCCACGTCATAAAATAAAAATCCCCCATATAATAATAAAAATATTACAAAATGTTTGCTATATATCTCAATAACATGAATTCCGTACTCTGGTGGCGGAACAACAAGGCTCTGGTAGCAGCATTCTCTCAAGGGCTTTGCGATGTGGTCAAGGATGAGATTTCTGCTTGTGACTTACCTAAAGACCTGGATGAGTTTATCTCCTTTACGATACTGATCAATTCCAGGATCAGGGAGAGACCATCTTTTAGGGAGCACCTGCGTAGGCCTCCATCTCGTTTGGCTCCCATCTTTTCGTACACACCCATTCCTCCCTCGCCTCCCACGCCTCCTGGACCTGTTGCTGATGGGAGTGAACCCATGCAGTTGGGGGGCAACTCACCTTTCAGGGGAGGAGAGAACCTTCCGACAGAGGGAAGGTCTCTTTTTGTACTGTGGGAGATCCGGTCATTTGTTGAAGTCTTGTCCTGTACGTCCGGGAAACACCCGCACCTAAGATCCTGTCGGGGACAGATCTTGGGTGACATTTCCCAGTCTCTGGAGGTGGTCAAGGGTAAACCCATCCTCAAGGTTATCCTGTCATGGAGCAACTCCTCGACAGTTGCCACTGCATTACTCAATTCAGGGGTGGCAGGATACATTATGGACGCAGACTTCACGGTGAGTCAAGCTATTCCTTTGCAGTCTCGCTTTTCACTCTTGGCTATTGAGGCCAGTGATGGGAGGCCCTTACAACCCTCTCATATCACTCAGGAGATGCTTCCTTTAACCCTGTGAGTTGGAACCTTACACACGGAAACCCTACAATTTAAAATAATTCACTCACCTCACTACTCTATTGTCCTGGGGTTCCCATGGCTTCAGACGCACAACCCCAGGACTGATTGGCACAGTTGTGACATAGTGTCATGGGCCCCTAATTGCGCTGATTCCTGTCTCACACGTCCTACGAGATTGATGTGTACTTCTTCCTCTATTTTGCCTGAGGAGTACAGGGCCTTCTGTGATGTATTTGACAAGGTCCAAGCTGGTGCATTGCCTCCCCACAGGTCCTACGACTGTGCAATTAACTTGATCCCTGGTACTACTCCTCCTAGGGATCAGCTTTATCCATTGTCTATGCTGGAGACAAAGATTATGGTGGAGTATGTGGCCAATGCTCTTTGCAGAGGAATAATCCGCAAATCTACCTCCCCAGCTGGTGCAGGCTTCTTTTTTGTTAAAAAAGAAGGATGGGGAACTATGCCTCTGTATTGACTATTGTGGTCTGAATAAGCTGGTATCTAAGAATGCCTGATACCGTTGATCACCAAACTTTTTGACAGACTAAAAGGTTCCAAGGTATTTACCAAACTCGACTTAAGGCAGCGTATAACCTTCTCCATATCAAGGAGGGAGATGAGTGGAAGACAGCCTTTAATACCCATAGCGGCCACTATGAGCATTTAGTGATGCCCTTCGGGTTGTGCAATGTGCCTGTTGTCTTCCAGTAATTTATTAATGATGTCTTAAGGGACTTGATACGAAGATCCATGGTCGTATATCTGGACGACATACTAGTCCATTCTCCCTCTATGGAGACTCACATTACAGATGTGTCTAGAGTCTTACAACTACTGAGAGAAAATGGTCTTTACTGCAAACTCGAGAAGTGTGATTTTCATAAATCGCAGGTTACCTTCCTGGGTTATGTGATTTCTGCCTCTGGGTTCGTGATGGACCATCAAAAACTTTCCTCCATTGTACAATGGTCTCGCCCAGTAGGTCTGAAGTCTCTCCAACGTTTCTTAGGCTTCACAAACTACTACCGGAACGTCATTAAAAACTTCTCTTCGGTAGTCAAGCCACTTACTGATATGACTTGCAAAGGGGCTGACGCATCAAAGTGGTCTTCCAGTGCTATCGGGGCATTTGAAAATCTTAAGGCAGCATTTACCAAGGCACCGATACTAGTACATCCCAACCCTGCCCTGCCCTTCACGTTGGAGGTTGAAGCATCTGAGACGGGAGTAGGCGCCCTCCTGTCTCAGTCCTCGGCTCCTGGAGAGGCTCTGATTCCATGTGGCTATTCCTCCAAAAATCTATCTATGGCGGAAAGGTTGTACGATATTGGTGACAGAGAATTACTTGCTATATTCTTGGCATTAAAGGAGTTGTTTGTCTGACTTGGTTTGTCTGACTACCCGCTCTGTGTATGACCCCAGCTTGGCTGACATTCCTTCTGGTATGGACCTGTGGCTCTGGTAGACTAACTCCTCCGTGCATGACCCTTGGCCTGGCTGACTATCTGTCCTGGTGCTGACTTGTGGCTCTGTCTCACTACCCTCTCTGTGTATGACCCTGGCTAGTCCGATAACCAATCTGGTGCAGACCTGCGGCTCTGGTTTACGTTTTGCCCTGTCTATATCCCGGCTTGTCTGACTACCCACTTTGGTGTTACCTGGGGTTGTCCACTGCACACCCATACTCCAGTGGATAACCTGTTGGGTGCCCTTGGTGGCTCTGACAGATTTTCTCTTGCTTCTGTTCTTATACTGCTGTATTCAGGTGCGGACCTGTAGCTTAGTACCTTACTCAGGAACGTTGTCTATACAGGTGCGGACCTGTAGCACAGTACCCTACTCAGGAACTTTGTCTGTACAGGTGTGGACCTGTAGTAGATCATCAGGTGCGGACCTGAGGCGGTTTCTCTCCAGCTTGCCTTCTGGGGCTCAGTTCGGTACCATTACAGCAGTGCTATCCCTCCTGACGTCATCTATATTGTATTGTGTTCTTGCTGTTACCATTGTTCTGTACGTTGTGTATCTTAATAAAGATTGTGTTACCTACAGCACTGGTCTAGTTCTCGTTTTTGAGTCTGTGACAACATCACATTCCATCAGTTGTGTACTGTAGAGAGTAAAAACAAACACAGTAGTTGAGTAATATCCAGCAAATGCACAAGGGGGAGGGGGAAAGATGGAGCAGTGCAGGGACATGGGAGAACAGTAATAGTTCAAAAACTGATTGCAGCAATGGTTGTTACAGCATGTGCAATAATTTATGATGATCTCTCTCCTCCCGGGGTGGATGCAGTTTGTCAATGACCCATCAATCACACCACACCAATCCCCTACCACCACTACTACCATACACATTGGGCACATTGTAGGTTGTACTTTATTTTTTTATCACTTGACATAATCAGGAATATGTGCCAGTGTCACTTAAACAGGAAGTTAATGTTGTAGGCAAAGGTCAATGCTCTCTGAATGCAATGTAACATTTAACATTTTTTAAGTTACATGTTATGATAGGACTCAAACTTTGGCTTTCAACTACTTATTTCTCCATTACAGTCCTCAGAAAAAGTAATATCATGCTGGGAAATGTTGCATCATAGAAAACATAGGAGAAAAATTTGTTGAATAGGAGAAATGTGTTGGAATAGGCGAAAAATGTGTTGAATAGGAGAAAAATATGTTAGAAAAGGAGAAAAATGTGTTGGTATAGGTGAAAAATTTGCTGGAATAGGCAAAAAGGAGGAAAATTTTGCATTGGAGAAAAGGAGAAAACTTTCACGAAAAGAGAGAAAAATTGTCAGTTTTTCACTAAAAGTCATGCAGGGTTGATCAGAGACTCCATCAATTTTATTAAAACACCTGTGCTTTATCTAGGAAATCCTCAAATCCTGTTCTGTTAGTGGGCCCTGAAGGCACAGGTCCAGAAGCACTGGTGTATAGTGTCAGTATACTGCATTGTCTGCCTGTGTAAGAAGAGAGAAAGAAAGCTACTGAAAGTACAGACTCTCCCAGGCTTGTCCCACTGGTAGACACAGAACACATATACTGACCCTCAGCTTTGTCCCACTGCAGTGGTAGCCATAGAACCACACATACTGAACTTGAGCCTTGCCCCACTGCACTGATAGACAGAGAACCACATAAACTGATTCCCTGCCTTACTCCACTGCACTGGTACTCATAGATCAACATATGCTGATCCCCCATTCTTGTCCCACTGCACTGGTAGCAAAAGATCCACACATACACTATAGAGTGTGACTGCATCAGCAATCCTCGGTTCATATAAAGCACAGGCAGAAAATGGCAACGTTTTATGGGAAATTAATTAGGGTTAGTGAAAAGGAGGAAATTTTATGAGATTTCTTTTCCTGGGAACTATCACAAAATATGATATTCCTGGTGTATTGTTTTGTAAGTTGGAAAAAAAACTCAAGTGGCTTGCATTACCTCCCATATTTGTGTTAAATTATTAGTGTGTCTTTTATATTTTTAAATGTGCTTGAAATGACAAAAAAAACAACCAAACAAAAAAAAAACAGAGTATATCCATGAGATAGGTGCATTTAGTGAAGAATCTGGTATGGCTCTAAAGAAACATATCTGTAAATTGGAGAATCAAATGGGCACTGATGAGATGTTTTTTTTTCTTCAGCATTAAATAAACAATAAAATTATCCCCCAATGTTTAAGGACAGTGACTTTAACCCATGTAGAATGAGATATTGGACAACGACTCGTTCCATCTTATGCTCCATCTTATATATATTATATATATATATATATATATATATATATATATATATATATATATATTATAATGAAGGATGTTTGCAGAAGATAGAAGAGTATATATAATGTGTTCACAGTTACTGGTTAGCACAATTTCTAAATCAATAAGGAGTTGGATGAAAGTTTTACAACAATGTGAATAAAAGAGAGTGATGTAGGAAAGAAAACATAATACGTTTAAAGAGATGAGTTAATTTGAGAAGGATTAGAATAGATCTTGGTCACATAAGGGTAACATCAGTTAACATGTCCATTCCAACAGGGGTGGAAGTAGTAAGAATCTCTCACAGGCCATTGATGTAAGGAATTCAAGCAGAATAAGTTTTATAAATTAGAAATTAGAAACAATATAAAAATAATAATACCATTGTCAAAAAAAGAAAATAATGTATCTGAGTTAAATAGTATTGTCTGTGCTGGTGGTATGCAGGCGCCTAGTAGTTAGTATTACCAGCAGTGGCAATAAGGATTTGCACATTGGAAATGGTGGATATATTGTGTTATCTCATAGATTTACACCTTTGGGGGAGATGGAGAAACAGGGGGAGAAAGGGGCAACCACCCTAACCAGAGGCAAGATTATCTGCGACCTTATGTTGCATGCTGTTGCTGCCCGCAAATGGGAAGGATACTGTTACAGCTTACCTTGACTTCAGCATCACCTGCAGGCGCGAGGCTTCAATCATGCTGCAGGCCTCTGTTTTATCTGTTTGCTTACTGTAGTCTCCTCCTATCAACTTCCTAATTGCTCCCTCTGAGCTGCTCTTCCTACTTCCTGAGGAGGGGTTTAAAGGGCAGACTGAGGCCTGACTCAGATGCCCTTGCGTTGTTGTTCAAAGCAGTTCTGTTGCATTGGGCTCCGTGTTTGACCTGGCTAGTCTTCCATCCATTCTAGTGCTGACCTGTGGCTTTGTCTGACTATTCTTTTACCTAACCTCTAATAGTGGCCATCCAATCTAGTGCAGACTTGTGGCTCTGGCTGACTACCTGAACTGTGTATGACCCAGCTTGTCTGACTACCCCCTCTTGTGTTGACTTGTGGCTCTGTCTGACTATTCTTTCGTCTTTTCCCTTGGTGATCAGACACCCAATACAGTGCGGGCCTGGGGCTCTGGTAGACTCACATATCTGACTGCAGGCTGAATCAGACCCTATTCCTCTTCGGATCAAGATCCGGGGTTCCTGTTCCTGTTCCTGGTTCCAGTCGAGACTTCCAGTGGCTAAGGCCTAGTCTCCAGCACAGTGGTTTAGCATTGCAACCTATTATTTATGATAGCAGGCTTGCTGGCTATTACCCTGTGCTTATTCTTATTGTATATATTGTATATATCCGCTGTATGTCATTTGTTAATAAACTGCATTAACTAAACCATACTGACTCCTGAACTTCTCTGGGTAACCGTGACAGATACCCAGTGAACAGTGACAGACATACATTTTGTTTTCTGATCACTAGTCCACATATTTTTGGTCAGGTGAATTTCCTTGTTGTAAGGTTTGCCTGCCCTTTCCCTACAACCTACCTATTTGTTTGTACAATGATGGCACAGCCATCCTTGAAAATTAACTGAAACTTGAGATACACCAGTGAGGTGAATCATATGATATCAGTTCTTTAAAACCTCTCTTTTCTATAAAAGAATAAGGCAGCATTTCAACTGCAAACATTTTGTCAACCTTGCCCACTGGAGTAAAAACTTTGAGATAATTTTTGTGAATTTATTTGACTTCTTCCTAAGAAATCATTCAGTGAGAATTGGCAGTATTACAACAATAGAACTGTGTAACTTTATTACTTTAACAACATGACTTTTGTTGGTAGACATGGTGGTGGTGGCAACAGCAGGTGTGGGCACTCAATAACTTGTCATGTCCTTTAACAAACTCAGATACGCTCTTCTGTGTTTTGCTTTTGAAGGACAGCAGCATAAGCCTTGTTGAAAATGAAGGAAATCTTGGCACACTCACTGAAAGCAACTACCTCTGAAAACACAGCATCCTGTAGCAAAAGAAAAAAATAAATAATTTTACAACCCGTAGTGCCACAAATTCCTGCCTGTGTTTTATTAACAAGAGCCTTTCCTCTAGTTTTGATGGATATATTATATATATATATATATATATATATATATATATATATATATATATATATATGTATGTGTATATATATATATATATATATGTATGTGTATATATATATATATATATATATATACACATGTATGTGTATATATATATATATATATATATATATATATATATATATATATATATATATATATTACAAATGGTAACCATAACACCCATTAGATAACTCTTCTCTAATGTAAATAAACACAGTTTGAGTAGTCTCTCTTTAGATCCTCCAATCCCTTTATCAGCTTTGTTGCATGTCTGAACCTTTTCTAGTTCAATAATGTATATTACCTGTTTGCTCTTACAGTTTCTGAGTGACACTGCTGTGAAGCCTATTGTCTATTAGTACTCCTAAATCTTTCTCTACTTAGGATTTGCCAAGATGTTTCCCATTTATTGTATATGTAACATTTTTGTTTCTGTGACCCAAATGCATAACATTACATTTATCTATATTAAACTTCATCTACCACTTTTCCACACATGCACTGAGTTTATCAATATAATTCTACCAAGAAAAAAGTCCAGCTCTCTAAGCATTTCCTTAAACAGCTTAGTGTTATCAGCAAAGATTGAGATACTACGTTCTACACCTACTTAACCCTTTGAGTGCCAGAGTGGTACGGAATGCATTGCTTTGCAATGCATTCCGTACCACTCTGGTACTTAAAGGGTTAAAGATCTGAAACCTCTAACACCCCACTTACAACTTGAAAAGATTCCACTTAGAGCAACTCTCTGCAATCTATCATTTTAACCAGTTTTCTATATGTCCATAAGTATCACCTCCCAAACTTGAAGCCTTTTAACTTATGCAGTAACCTGTAAATCCAATTATACTATATCAACAGCAATATTCTTGTACAAATTTCTACTTACCCTGTTGTAGAATGTAAGTAAATTATATTGACTTGATTTATTCTTCATAAAACCATGCTTTCTCCCACTAATAACATTGTTGATTGTCACATAATCCTGAATACTATGTTAGTAACCCTTCCAATATTTTATCCACTAAGGAAGTCAAGCTCACAGGTCTATGATTTCCTGGTTTAGATCTTGTCCAATTTTTGAATTATGGTACTACATCTGCTTTCCACTAATAACAGGGCTCTATGCCCAAGGATAGTGAATCAATAAATATTAAGTTTAAGGGTCTTGATACTACAGAACTAAGTGTATGCTTGGGTGTATGCTAAAGATGAGCGAGCACCCCGATGCTCGGGTGCTCTGGTGCTCTGACCGAGCACCCCCTGATGCTCGAGTGCTCGGCCGAGCACCCGAGCCCCATTCAAATGAATGGGAGCACTCGAGCATTAAACCAGGCACCCCCTGCTCTGATGAGCGGAGGGTGCCTGGTCAATGTCCCCCTTCATCTCCGCTATGCCCCTCTTCCACAATGTCCCCCTTCATCTCCTATGCCATAGCGGAGATGAAGGGGGACATTGTGGAAGAGGGGCATAGCGGAGATGAAGGGGGACATTGTGGAAGAGGGGCATAGAGTCTATGCCCCTCTTCCACAATGTCCCCCTTCATCTCCGCTATGCCCCTCTTCCACAATGTCCCCCTTCATCTCCTCTATGGCATAGGAGATGAAGGGGGACATTGTGGAAGAGGGGCATAGCGGAGATGAAGGGGCACATTGTGGAAGACGGGCATAGCGGAGATGAAGGGGGACATTGTGGAAGAGGGGCATAGAGTCTATGCCCCTCTTCCATAATGTCCCCCTTCATCTCCGCAATGCCCCCTTCATCTCCGCAATGCCCCCGTACCTCCATTCCCTGGTGGTCCAGCGGAGCGTCTTCGGATCTGTGCCTCTTCCGGCACAGATCCTCTTCACCCGAACATGTCGGGCGAGCACATGGCGGTACTCGTACGAGTACCGCCATGTGCAGAGCAGAGCGATGCTCGAGCCGATCCGAGCATCGGCCGAGCACGCTCGCTCAACACTAGTGTATGCCATCAGGCCCAGGTGCTAAAGATGAGCGAGCACCCCGATGCTCGGGTGCTCGGGTGCTCTGACCGAGCACCCCCTGATGCTCGAGTGCTCGGCCGAGCACCCGAGCCCCATTCAAATGAATGGGAGCACTCGAGCATTAAACCAGGCACCCCCTGCTCTGATGAGCGGAGGGTGCCTGGTCAATGTCCCCCTTCATCTCCGCTATGCCCCTCTTCCACAATGTCCCCCTTCATCTCCTATGCCATAGCGGAGATGAAGGGGGACATTGTGGAAGAGGGGCATAGCGGAGATGAAGGGGGACATTGTGGAAGAGGGGCATAGAGTCTATGCCCCTCTTCCACAATGTCCCCCTTCATCTCCGCTATGCCCCTCTTCCACAATGTCCCCCTTCATCTCCTCTATGGCATAGGAGATGAAGGGGGACATTGTGGAAGAGGGGCATAGCGGAGATGAAGGGGCACATTGTGGAAGACGGGCATAGCGGAGATGAAGGGGGACATTGTGGAAGAGGGGCATAGAGTCTATGCCCCTCTTCCATAATGTCCCCCTTCATCTCCGCAATGCCCCCTTCATCTCCGCAATGCCCCCGTACCTCCATTCCCTGGTGGTCCAGCGGAGCGTCTTCGGATCTGTGCCTCTTCCGGCACAGATCCTCTTCACCCGAACATGTCGGGCGAGCACATGGCGGTACTCGTACGAGTACCGCCATGTGCAGAGCAGAGCGATGCTCGAGCCGATCCGAGCATCGGCCGAGCACGCTCGCTCAACACTACCAGGTGCTTTATTTACTATAACCTTTTCCAGTCTGCTTTGGACTTTTGTCCTCAGTAAGCCATTTACATAACTGAGGGAAAATTGTGAATCTACCTATTTTCCCATAGCCTGCCATTGTATCTATAGAAAAAAATAATGTGTTGAAGGCCTCAGTCCTTGCCCTATCTTCATTAATTAAATAATCTGACTCAGTTTTAAGGGGAGCATTAGCAAACTTATTTTTTTTGCCATTTATATACTTGTGGAATTTTTACCCTTTTTCTTGCTCTCTTTTGCAATACATATCTAATTTTCAATTTTAGTTAGCCTAATTGCTTGTTTGCAGATTCTGTTATATTCTATTCACTTTTAAAGTGATACATCAGACCCTTCTGATGGTCTTTTTTGAAGCCTGTGTCTTATTCCTCATTTCCCTGTCAACCTCTTTATTAAGCCACTTTTTTCTTATTTGTTCCTCTTATATTTATTCACCAATGGTATATATTGACACATATACTTATCAAAGAGCATACTGAACAAATTCTATCGTTCTTGTCCATTTTTATCTTTGAAGATTACATCCTATTAAATGTCATTTAATACTGCTTTAAGCATTGTACAATTACTTTTTTTTTAAGTTGAATGTTTTGGTTAAACCCATGTTAATTGGTTGCTTATAAATACATTTCAAAGGATACATTATTGTAGTCACCGATGCTCAGATGTTCAGTTACCTGTATATTGTGTACCATTTCAGAATTGTTTGAGGTCACTAGGTCTAGCAAAGGCCTCATTTCAAGGTGGTTCAAGAGTAATTCAATGACAAATTATACACTTCCTGCCCATTTTACTGATGTCACACTGTTCATCCAGAACAGAAGGGAGGTGCCCAGGTAGACTGCAGAGAGGGACAATCTTCAATTAAGACAAGGAAAAACCTAAAAAGCTTGTCGGAGGGACAGGGATTTCATTGTTTTCATAGGAATAAGATTGTCCCCTTCTGTTATCTCTCTGGTCTATGGACTGCATTCCACATCTGAGAAGAGATTGCTTACACTAAGTAAAAGGGGCGGGAGGGGGAAACTTTGCTTGTGAATATCTCATAAACCATAAAGGTTTGAGAGATAAGACTTATATCATTCTTCATGTTTTTTTAATGCCTACAAAATAAAATAAAGTTTAAACTAAGTATTACTATCCCTTTAAGGCCTATTTAACTATTGAAACCCTTTTTGCAGTAACAGTTGGGCTTCTTCAAACTCCCAAATCTTAGGTGGTTTGTTGCAAATGCCCATATTATTATTATGCATGCCCCCAGTGTGTATTGCAACCCAAAGGGTCTCTACATTTTCTCAGGACCCTTCATTAGCATTCTCCTTTATACCAGGTTTTAAGGCAGGCTTTATGCATTGTTATATTCTCCCACCTCTTTTATCAACCCTAGTCCTCTTAAAGGGATAGTAATACTTTAATTTTACTAATCCCCATCTTGTAGAACTTAAAAAAAGATTTTAATGCCCTCAATCACATCTCTCAAATCTTTATGGTTTGAGAGAAAATCGATTTCAAAGCCCCCCCTTCTCTGAGATCAACGTTCTAGCTGACTCCAGGAGTATTCTGTCGTACGACCATCCAGGGCTCTGCAGCAGGAGCCGAGATCATATTAATGAAGAAAAAATCCTTCACGCGATCTCGGCTCTGCTGCAGAGCTACCGGATGGCCCCAGGATCAGATTCCCCTGCATACAGCTAGACTCTGATGTCAGTAAAGGGGAGGGAAGGGGGACTTTGAAATTGACTTTTTCTCAAACCATAAAGGTTTGAGATATGTGATTGGGGGCATTAAAATCTTTTTTTTTAATTCTACAAGATGGGGATTAGTAAAATTAAAGTATTACTATCTCTTTAAAGTGAATAACCCTTTAGTTTGACTGCTCAGATGTGTATCATCTAACCAGGGTTCGGTAACACCAACAAGATCATGCTGCTTATTCACTGCAATCAGTTTCAGTTCCCACAACTTACCAGCCAGACTACAAACATTAAAATTCATACTTATTATGTTACTTCCATTCTGAAGAAATGCATTCTTTGAAATATTAATTTGCTTTTTATCTGCCTGTAACATTGACACCCACTATTAGATGAACTAGCCCATCCATCCTCTTCACCCCATGCCGCTTCTCTAATCTTATTTTGTCATTAAAACTGCCTACTCAGTCCTGTGTTGTATCACCCTCATCCCCCCTTTCCTAGTTTAGAGTCTTTAATACTCTAACCATCCTAACCCCTAACACATTGCACTCCCCCCTCATTCTAAGGTGCAATCCATCTGTACTAGAAATATTACCCCGAGACAAAAGACAGCCCAGTGTTCTAGAAACTGAAACCCCCTCCCACTTACACAAAGGCTTTAGTCTCACATTTAATTCCCTAGTTTCCTATTGCCTTTCTGGTGTAGTATGTAGCACAGTTAGTGTTTCAGAAAACAATTTCAGAGGTGCTAAAGATTGTCACCTAATTACATAAGATCCTTATTAATGGACTTCCATTTCCCACCTACATCTGAAGCCAAGATCCATGTGACCTGTGGAAGAAGTCCCCAGCTACAGTGTCCTGAAGCAGACAAGATTGCACAAGTGTCCTGCATCCCCAGATTCTAAGGATGGAAGGGATCCTGATGGTACCACAGGTGTGTGACCTGGGTCTCCAGCAGCAGCAGAGTGCATCAGGACTTCCAGCTTCAGAAGGTGGTCCCCAGTTGAAGTGAGGTAGATCAAGGCTGGAGGCATTTCCCCGCAAGTATAACCCATGGTGGGAGCTTGAGAATCTGCAACCCAATCCCAAAGGCAGGCCCCTGAGAAGAAGAAGGGATCTCTAGCAGTCAGCCAGGTGAGCCTCCAACAGCAATGGATGACGATGAGCTTGCTGGCTCATTTATATTCTTTCTTCAACAGTCAGCTGTCCAGCCAGTAACTTTGATGCCTCAAGAGGGTCCTCAACCGAAGCCACAGGCGTCAATGATTAGGGTACTCTTGTAGTCTACCAGGAGTGGTCCCAATAGCCCCCAAAGAAATGGGACCATGGCAACTGGATTTGAGGGTCCTCAGTGGCTGCATTTTCCTACAGATTCTATGGCAACCAGCTGGGAAGGTCGTTAGTGGTGGACAGACACCCCAGGCCCCCATTGTTACCTGAGGGTACAACTGCTTAGAGGCAATATGCTTCTCTTGGTGACCCTGTCAGTTCTTTGAAAAGGGCCCCTGAAGACTGCAAGCTCATAAATATTGTCAAAGAACAAGCAACTGGGATCCTTATTGTTGGAGAGTGCAAAAATGGAGAAGCCAAGGTCTTGAGGTGCTAAGTAGTGATGAGCGAGCATGCTCGGCTTAAGCTCGGTTCGGCTCGAGCATCGCTCTGCTCGGCACATGGCGGTACTCGTACGAGTACCGCATGTGCTCGCCCGCCATGTTCGGGTCTCCTCCCCGCACGTTTTGCGGCTGCTGCGCAGCCAATAAACGTGCGGGGAGGCTCTGACGTCAGTGTAATGCCAGCAGCCATGTTGGCTGCTGGAATTACACTGATTGGCTGGCCAGAACCCGTTATCGGGTGCTGTATAGCACCCGACCAGCTATTTCGGCTCAGTCTTAGCCAGGGAGTGATGAGGATAGGAAGGGAAAGTCAGTGTAGGGAGAATAAAAGTGTTGGAACACTATATCAAGACCCAAAAGTCCTTTTTAGGACTGTTGTGTGTGGGGGCAGCATTTATATTTTGTTTGGGGGGGGCACAATTTCATTTTTTTTTGTGGGGGGGGATATTTAGGTGACATTGTACTAGGTGCACAGGGACAAATACTGTACAACGCAGCAACAAAAAGGGCCATTTTAATAGTGTGCCTAGCCGCAGATTATTTTCACATTCTGTTTAGTGTGCAAATTTTAAAATTAACGTCACATATTCCGTTCACTGTGCCTAGCCGCAGATTAGCGTCACATTCTGTTTAGTGTGCCTAGCCGCAGATTATTTTCACATTCTGTTTAGTGTGCAAATTTTAAAATTAACGTCACATATTCCGTTCACTGAAAATAGCCGCAGATTAGCGTCACATTCTGTTTAGTGTGCCTAGCCGCAGATTATTTTCACATTCTGTTTAGTGTGCAAATATTAAAATTAACGTCACATATTCCGTTCACTGTGCCTAGCCGCAGATTAGCGTCACATTCTGTTTAGTGTGCCTAGCCGCAGATTATTTTCACATTCTGTTTAGTGTGCAAATATTAAAATTAACTTCACATATTCCGTTCACTGTGCCTAGCCGCAGATTAGCGTCACATTCTGTTTAGTGTGCCTAGCCGCAGATTATTTTCACATTCTGTTTAGTGTGCAAATTTTAAAATTAACGTCACATATTCCGTTCACTGAAAATAGCCGCAGATTAGCGTCACATTCTGTTTAGTGTGCCTAGCCACAGATTATTTTCACATTCTGTTTAGTGTGCAAATATTAAAATTAACGTCATATATTCCGTTCACTGTGCCTAGCCGCAGATTAGCGTCACATTCTGTTTAGTGTGCCTAGCCGCAGATTATTTTCACATTCTGTTTAGTGTGCAAATATTAAAATTAACGTCACATATTCCGTTCACTGTGCCTAGCTGCAGATTAGCGTCACATTCTGTTTAGTGTGCCTAGCCGCAGATTATTTTCACATTCTGTTTAGTGTGCAAATATTAAAATTAACGTCACATATTCCGTTCACTGTGCCTAGCCGCAGATTAGCGTCACATTCTGTTTAGTGTGCCTAGCCGCAGATTATTTTCACATTCTGTTTAGTGTGCAAATTTTAAAATTAACGTCACATATTCCGTTCACTGTGCCTAGCCGTAGATAAGCGTCACATTCTGTTTAGTGTGCCTAGCCGCAGATTATTTTCACATTCTGTTTAGTGTGCAAATATTGAAATTAACGTCACATATTCCGTTCACTGTGCCTAGCCGCAGATTAGCGTCACATTCTGTTTAGTGTGCCTAGCCGCAGATTATTTTCACATTCTGTTTAGTGTGCAAATTTTAAAATTAACGTCACATATTCCGTTCACTGTGCCTAGCCGCAGATTAGCGTCACATTCTGTTTAGTGTGCCTAGCCGCAGATTATTTTCACATTCTGTTTAGTGTGCAAATTTTAAAATTAACGTCACATATTCCGTTCACTGTGCCTAGCCGCAGATTAGCGTCACATTCTGTTTAGTGTGCCTAGCCGCAGATTATTTTCACATTCTGTTTAGTGTGCAAATATTAAAATTAACGTCACATATTCCGTTCACTGTGCCTAGCCGCAGATTAGCGTCACATTCTGTTTAGTGTGCCTAGCCGCAGATTATTTTCACATTCTGTTTAGTGTGCAAATATTAAAATTAACATCACATATTCCGTTCACTGTGCCTAGCCGCAGATTAGCGTCACATTCTGTTTAGTGTGCCTAGCCGCAGATTATTTTCACATTCTGTTTAGTGTGCAAATGTTAAAATTAACGTCACATATTCCGTTCACTGTGCCTAGCCGCAGATTAGCGTCACATTCTGTTTAGTGTGCCTAGCCGCAGATTATTTTCACATTCTGTTTAGTGTGCAAATTTTTAAATTAACGTCACATATTCCGTTCACTGTGCCTAGCCGCAGATTAGCATCACATTCTGTTTAGTGTGCCTAGCCGCAGATTAGCATCACATTCTGTTTAGTGTGCAAATATTAAAATTAACGTCACATATTCCGTTCACTGTGCCTAGCCGCAGATTAGCGTCACATTCTGTTTAGTGTGCCTAGCCGCAGATTATTTTCACATTCTGTTTAGTGTGCAAATATTAAAATTAACGTCACATATTCCGTTCACTGTGCCTAGCCGCAGATTAGCGTCACATTCTGTTTAGTGTGCCTAGCCGCAGATTATTTTCACATTCTGTTTAGTGTGCAAATTTTAAAATTAACGTCACATATTCCGTTCACTGAAAATAGCCGCAGATTAGCGTCACATTCTGTTTAGTGTGCCTAGCCGCAGATTATTTTCACATTCTGTTTAGTGTGCAAATTTTAAAATTAACGTCATATATTCCGTTCACTGAAAATAGCCGCAGATTAGCGTCACATTCTGTTTAGTGTGCCTAGCCGCAGATTATTTTCACATTCTGTTTAGTGTGCAAATATTAAAATTAACGTCACATATTCCGTTCACTGTGCCTAGCCGCAGATTAGCGTCACATTCTGTTTAGTGTGCCTAGCCGCAGATTATTTTCACATTCTGTTTAGTGTGCAAATTTTAAAATTAACGTCACATATTCCGTTCACTGAAAATAGCCGCAGATTAGCGTCACATTCTGTTTAGTGTGCCTAGCCGCAGATTATTTTCACATTCTGTTTAGTGTGCAAATTTTAAAATTAACGTCACATATTCCGTTCACTGAAAATAGCCGCAGATTAGCGTCACATTCTGTTTAGTGTGCCTAGCCGCAGATTAGCGGCATATATTCCGTGTAATATGAAGAAGGCGGGTAAAAAGGGACGGGGAAGTGGACGTGATCCTGATAGTTCAGGGCGCGGGTCAGGACGCGTAGAAACTGTGCCTGGTGCCAGAGCACAAGACAGAAAGACATCCACCATACCTAGCTTCATGTCTCAGTTTACAGGGCGTCGCAGGACATCACTCTCGAGGTCAGACCACTGCGAACAGGTGGTCGGTTGGATTTCAGCTGATACTGCTTCCAGTCAGTTAAGCACCACCCTGTCTTCCACCAAGTCCACTCTCAGTAGCCAAGAGTCTGGTCAACATAATCCTCACCCTGATCATCCTTCCTCCCACCATAGAGGGTCTCGCCAAAGAAGTGATCCCACACTGGGATATAGTGAGGAGCTCGTCTCACCACCAATCCTTCATTTGAACCTCTCTCCAAGCACGCTTGCAGAGGAACATGAGATCTTGTGCCCTGCTTCACAACCTCTAGAGGGTACCCAATCACAAGAAGATGACAGAGGGGAACGGCATTTAAGGTCAAAGGAAGTGGATGATGATGATGATGAGACACAGTTGCCATCAAATCAACCACTATTACTGTCTCAAGACCTTCATGAGGAGGATGATACACAGTTGTCAATGACTGAGTATGTGGTGGGATCAAGAAATGAGGAGGATGATCAGAGTGAGGAAGTGGAGGAGGACTTGGTGGACGATGAGGTCACTGACCCCACCTGGGAAGGTGGAGAGCCGAGCGATGACAGCAGTCCTGAGGGTGAGCCATCTGCAGCACCGCAACAGGCTGGAAGAGGCAGTGGTGTGGCTAAAGAAAGAAGGCGGACCGCACCAAACCGGCCCGCAAATGTTCCACGGAGCACCCCCTTGCGTAAATCTCCCTTGCCAAGGGCTAGGTGTTCCGCGGTATGGCGTTTTTTTAAGGAAAGTGCGGACGACAAAAGAATTGTAGTTTGCAACCTGTGCCACACCAGAATGAGCCGAGGCATGAACACTAGCAACCTCACCACCACCAGCATGATCCGACACATGGCATCCAAGCACCGTAATAAGTGGGAGGAACGGCCGGATCGCCAATCTGTGTCTGCAGGCCACACCACTGCCTCCTCTTCCCCTGTTTTCGGTGCCGGCCAATCGCCTGTCGAAGGCGCAGGCCCGCATACCTCCCGCCCTGCACCTGTACCATCTGAAGCACCATCAGCGACCACATCCACTTCCCTGTCCCAGCGCAGCGTCCAAATGTCGTTACCCCAGGCATTTGAGCGCAAGCGAAAATACCCAGCCACCCACCCACAGGCCATAGCACTAACCTCACACCTTTCCAAATTACTGGCCATCGAAATGCTGCCATTTAGGCTTGTGGAGACTGAGTCCTTCCGCAGCCTGATGGCAGCAGCTGTCCCTCGGTACGCAGTCCCCAGCCGCCACTACTTTTCCCGGTGTGCCGTCCCCGCCTTACACCACAATGTGTCCCTTAACATCACCCGTGCCCTGACCAACGCAGTTACTGGGAAGGTCCACTTAACGACTGACACATGGACAAGTGCTTGTGGCCAGGGACACTACATTTCCCTGACAGCACACTGGGTGAATGTCGTGGAGGCTGGGAGCGACTCGGACCCTGGGATGCCACAGGTGCTACCCACGCCGAGGATTGCGGGCCCTACCTCCATCAGGGTTTCCGCCAGCACCTACGTTATTGGCTCCTCCTCCTCCTCCTCCGTTTCCACCTCCGAATTCTCAGCGCGCAGCGCCACCATCAGCCGGTAGCTGGAAGCAGTGTAGCACTGCAGTGGGGAAGCGTCAACAGGCCGTGCTGAAGCTGATCTGCCTTGGGGACAAACAGCACACGGCCTCAGAGCTGTTGCAGGGGATTAGTCACCAGACCGAGCAGTGGCTCTCGCCACTCAACCTGCAACCAGGCATGGTTGTGTGTGATAATGGGCGTAACTTGGTGGCGGCTTTGGAGCTCGGCAAGCTCACACACGTACCATGCCTAGCGCATGTATTTAATTTAGTGGTTCAGCGATTTCTAAAAACCTACCCCAATTTGCATGATCTCTTGACGAAGGTGCACCGCGTGTGTGCACATTTCCGTAAGTCATCTACAGCTTCAGCCGGCCTGTTGAAGCTGCAGCAGCGCTTACAATTGCCAGCTCACCGGCTGCTGTGTGACGTGAGCACGCGCTGGAACTCCACCTTCCACATGTTGGCCCGGCTTTGTGAGCAGCAGAGGGCAGTAGTGGAGTACCAGCTGTTACACGGTCGTCGCCTCTCCGTTCAACTTCCTCTAATCAGAAGTGAGGAGTGGGAATGGATGTCGGACCTCTGTGAGGTTTTACGCAATTTTGAGGAATCGACACAGATGGTGAGCGGCGATAACGCTATTATCAGTGTAACCATCCCACTTCTGTGTCTACTGAAACGCTCGCTGCTCACAATTAAAACTGACGCTTTGCATGTGGAAGAGGTGGAAATGCGGGAGGAAGAGCTTACACAAGGTGATAGCCAGAGCACCCTCACTTCATCTTCTCAGCGACAATTGGAGGAGGCGGAGGAGGAGGAGGAAGACACGGTTGCCTCCGCTACAGAGGGTAGCCATGGAACTTTAGTTCCATCTCTTCAGCGTGGGTGGGCAGAAGAGGAGGAAGAGGATTAGGAGATTGAGAGTCATCCTCCTGGTGAGGACAGCGAAATCTTGCCTGTTGGTACTCTGGCACACATGGCTGACTTTATGTTAGGCTGCCTTCCCGTGACCCACGCGTTATACGCATTTTAAACAACACGGATTACTGGGTGTTCACCCTTCTGGACCCCCGCTACAAAGAGAATTTCTCATCTCTCATTCCTCCGGTGGAGAGGACAAGCAAAATGGTGCAATACCAGAAGGTTCTTGTCGAAAAATTGCTCCAAAATTTTCCATCTGACAACGCTGGCGGCAGAGTACGTGCTACCTTGGCCAACCGAGAAGAGGAGAAAAGGGGAGCACACAGCAGTTCCGACAAAGGCAGGGCAACACTCTCCAAGGCGTGGGACACCTTCATGACACCCCGCCAGCACCCTCACCCTGATGCGCAGCCTAGTGTCACAAGGAGGGAAAAGTTTTGGAAGATGGTGAAGGAGTACGTAGCAGACCGTGTCAGCGTCCTCAATGATCCCTCTGTGCCTTACAACTACTGGGTGTCCAAGCTGGACACGTGGTATGAACTGGCACTCTACGCCTTGGAGGTGCTGGCCTGCCCTGCCGCAAGCGTTCTGTCTGAGCGGGTATTTAGTGCTGCTGGTGGCATCATAACAGATAAGCGTATCCGCCTTTCCACCGAAAATGCTGATAGGTTGACACTTATAAAAATGAACAAGGCCTGGATTTCCATTGACTTCTCCACTCCACTGGAGGAAAGCCCCGGGTGAACATAAAGTCACTTTAGATATGTTATTTACAATGATGGGAATACTCTGTATTCCCATTCACCCCTTCCACCCAAAAAACGGGTATATGGTTGACTCTTAATTTTCTCATCCTCCTCCTCCTCTTCCATATACCCTGTGATATAATTTTTATATAGGGCCAGCTCACCAGCGGGCCCTGTGATATAATTTTTATATAGGGCCAGCTCACCAGCGGCCCTGTGATATAATTTTTATATAGGGCCAGCTCACCAGCGGGCCTTCTCATATAATGTTTTATTGGGTCAGCTCTCTAGCGGGCCCTCTCATATAATGTTTTATAGCGTCAGCTCACTAGCGGGCCTTCGCATATAATGTTTAGGATGGTCAGCTCCGCAGCAGACCCTCACCCATAATGTTTTAGATGGTCGGCTCAGCAGCAGACCCTCATTCCTAATGTTTTAGATGGTCAGCTTAGCGGCATGCCCTCGCCCCTAATGTTTTAGAGGGTCACCAGCAGGCCATTAATCCTAATTTTTCAAGGGTGTGTATGATGCCCTCCTTTATGTGTAATAAAGGGTGTATTGGAGTGACATTTCAGTCTAATTTTTGGCAGCCCTTTCACTTAGTGCATAGGCTTTATGAGTGTTGGACCACTACCTGAACTATTGTACCACAATGTGAATGAGGCCCTCCATTTTGTGATATACAGGTTGTATCGGAGTGCCTCAGGTCCTCCCATTGAATTAAATAGGGCTGGGGTGTTCGACAGAGCAGAAGGTAGTTCTTGGCTTCATCCACTAAGTCACTTTGTCACTTTTACTCAATGGATCAGACCCCACTGTTCCGACTATAAATTTTGGACTTAACAAGGGCAAACGGACATGTTGTAAAACCTGTGGTAGCTGCGGCCTCCGTTCCTGAATGCTGTACCTTACCCGGGCCATAACCACGTTGAACACCTGCTTTACACTGCGCACGTTTCCCTCTTAATCATGGCCCCAGTTCCGAAAAATCGATTAAATTGTTTGCAGAATTTGCAGATGATATACAAGTAAATATACAGCAAATACTGTTTGGTAACAATTTTTCGCCTAAAGTCGTTTTTATCTTCCTTTTTGTGTGTTTTACGGTCAGTCTGTAAAAATGGCGTACTACGGGCGAAACATCGTTCCCAGCAGCGACGTTGGAGTCCAAGATGCATCCAGACATCCTCCCTATGCTGTCCCTGAACCATTTCTGTGGTGTTTCCATCATTTTCTGACCTTTTCCTATGAACCAGGCACCCTCCCCTCATCAGAGCAGGGGGTGCCTGGTGTAATGCTCGAGTCCTCCCATTGACTTCAATGGGGCTCGGGTGCTCGGCCGAGCACTCGAGCCTCCAGGGGCGCTCGGCCAGAGCACCCGAACACCCGAGCATTGGGGTGCTCGATCATCACTAGTGCTAAGGCATCACTTAGGCCCTTGATCCACTTTTCAGTTCCATGAGAACCACCCAGGGCCCTGTATCAAGCATGGAGAATAGGGAAACTACCCAAACTCAGGAAAATGGAAACAGATTCCACACCATGGGTTTCCCTCAGGACCCTCCCAGGATTTGGACTGGTGGAAAGGGAGGGTTAGGGAACCCCAGGACCAGGCATTCCATGCATGGACATGGCAGGGGGCTGAGCCCAGGAGCTAAGATCTTAAACCTTTGACACAAAATCTATTTAGAATGGACAAGACAGGGGCTTCAAAACTGCTAGCAACCCAAACAGGGCCACCAGCAGTCTCTATTCTACAGCTGAGCTCTTGTTGTGCCCAAAGCTGGTTGTAAAGGTGTCGACTACAAGGTCAAATATGCAGGCCTAGTTAAGCCAATTCTGTAAAATGAAAAACTCACTTGCCAGTGGAGAGTCAGCAGAAACTCATGCAAAAAGTCAGGCCTGAGACAAGAGTAAAAGTCATCAAAGGCTTAGGTCGAGATGGATCTGATTCATAATATCTAAGACCAAGCTGAGGTTTGGTACACAGGAAATCAAATGCAGTTCATACAGACTGACAAGCTCTTTGCACAAGCAAAGACAGATACAAAGTCAGGCTGCTAAGGAATACATGTAGGAACTGCACCTGAAGGAAGAATCACAGAGGAAAGAGATGACATAGGTGAGTATAACAATATGGTGGTGAAGACACTGATTTTCTTGACATGTGTAAATACAAGGAATCTTATAAACATCAAGTAGCTACAACATTTGACCAGCCTAAATCCACTAATGCTTTGTTGCACATTGAACAGTGGGTGTGAGGTACTACCTATGACCAATTTCTGGAATTACTGAGGAATTAGACCAAGATGTACAGTACAAACAGTAGAATTAAGAGCAAGACTGTTGACAAAAGGACAACACACAGACTTAATGATGAGAACTAGAGAGAAAGCTTAGAATCAAAATAGGTGCCAATTGAATATTGAAAGAAGAAACAGCCAGATAATTTATTAAATTTTAGTTTTACATATATCCACCTATGGCAAAAAATCTTCATTGCCCCAAGATTAGAGTTCAAGTGGTTAATATAAAATTTAGTTAATCAAACCCAAAACATGCTTGGATGATAATCATCTTCAGCCATTGTTGATCCACTGGAGGATGAAGGCCTCCTCAGCAAGCGTCCAACATCCAACAGTCTTGTGATTTTTGTTTCCACTATGTACCAGCAAATTTGGTTATTTTATCAGCCCATCTTGCCTTTTGTCTTCTTCTTGGATGTTAAGTATTGAGTGGAATCCATTCTAAAATTAATTTGGTCCATGTACCATCAGGTCTTCTTGTTATAAGACCTGCTGATTTCCATCAAGTTTAACCCTTATTTCCTTTATATGCTCTTTACTCCTTCAGTGATGTCATAAACTTTTGTTTGCTGATGAATCCATGCACATGTTTTTAGTCTCTTTTTGTTATGTTCATGATTGGACATTCCATACTTCTCTGCGTAACCTTAAAGGTATAGTAATTTTTCACAAAAACTGCAGCTCCAATTCATGTTCATAGTATTTGGGCCATTGAGAGTGTTATTTCAATACTGAGTTGTAGTTCAAGAGTAATTGAATGATGATGTATCCCCCTCTCGCCTCTTTTTCCTATTGTAAGTCACCTCCCCTCAGAATTGGAATCTTATCACTTGACTGGACAGCTTGCAGCAAGGGACAATCTTCTTACTGTGAGCATAAGGAAAACCCTGCACCCCTTGACAGGTTTTTCAGGATTTTCCTTATGCTCACTGGAGATTGTCCCTTGCTGCAATCCATCCTGACAGTGTTGCTTCTCTGAGCAGTGGCAATTAGTGTAAGAACTGGTAGGACACATTGGTCAAAAACCTTTTACTTGAGGCAGAGTGGTAAAGTTATCTTAAAAACAATACTACTACATTTTCAAAACGTTTGCCATCCTAATTTTATTCATTGCTCAATTTCCATCACGATGTTTCCATCTGTTGACATTTCCTGTCCAAGGTAAACATACTTGTCCACCTCTTCTGGTTCTTGTTGTCCATTTACTATGATTTTCCTTGGTATGGTAAATTTGTTAAACATGACTTGCATGTTGTTGGTATTCATCTTTAGGCAAAATTTTTGCTTTCCTGTTGTAGATGTTCAATATGTTCTTGCAGTTCTTCAGGATATATTATACCCTGTTTCTTATACTACAGTTTTGCTTCAAATCTTATCTCTTTTTCATCATGGCAACTGTTTCTTTTGATATTCAATTAAATTTTTCTTGTTTCACAGTAGGTGCAAGGGCATGAGCAATGTCTATGATAGTCTCAATAACTTTTTCATTGTGGGTTGAAATGTCAGTGCCTGGGGGGTTTTGTAGCACACTGAAGCGATTAGACAGTGCTAAGTTCTTATGATTTTTCAATAGCTGGCTAGTGTAGATCTTTACATTTGTTAACCTGATCATTTTCTTTGTTTCTTTCTTGCAGTCAATTTTGATTTTCGCTCTTCCTAAATGATTATCACTTTCAACATTAAAATGATTTAAGACTGAACAGTCAGTGAATATTGTTTTATTATTTGCATATATGAAGCCAATTTCACTTGTAGGGCCTTTTCCCTGTAGAATGAATTTATGATCTATAAATTTTGTTCTTCTGCAATTGTGTCTGTAGTCTTTTTCCCGTTCCATGTGAAGAAATATGGTGAGGAGAATTCTAAATATAACAAAAAGAGACCAAGAAAACGTGTGCATGGATTCATCAGCAAATAAAGGTCTATAACATAACTGAATGGGTAAAGTGCCTAAAATGGAAATAGGCAGGCCACATAGCAAGAAGACGTAACAGTAGATGGGCCAAATTAATTTTGGAATGGATACCACTTGACACTAAATGCCCAAGAAGAAGAAGACCAAAGACAAGATGGGTAGATGAAATTACCAAATTTGTTTGTACACAGAGGCAACAAAAGGCAAAGGACCAAAGTTGTTTGAGGCTTGCTGAGGAGGCCTTCATCCTGCAGTGGATCAACAATGGCTGAAGATTATATATATATTATATAAAGTTAATTCTGCAAGCAGAGGAGGGGATACATCAACCTTGCATTACAATGAGAAAAAATGTGAATCTCAAGATTAAAAGCTATAGGATCCTTGGAGGGTTAAACAACCATAATGCTATTTCTAGCATTCTTTGTTCATTGGTATAATTGTATTTATGCTAAATATAAATACATCAATATTTTTAATATTAGTACATTTTAGCCTTGTTCTGGGGTTATTTTAATGTTTACCTTTGGAAAGGTGTGATGGTGATGTTACAAAGGTAGACAGGAAACCTGGATGCGGTGCAGATCTGATGCCTTGACAAAGTACCATGTAAGGCAGAAAGGGTGGAATGCAAGAAAGTGGAGCATTCGCTATTTTATAAAAGCCATATATTTATGTGCTATTTGCGATTGCTCACGTTTTGATGAAAGAAACCTATTAACGTCTTGATACTGAATAGCACATGCTCCTAAATTAACAGCAAAGTTAGTGAATGCTCCTTAAATTTTACGGCAAAGTTAGCACATGCGTCTAAATTATTGGCAAGGTTAGTGAATGATCCTAAATTTACAGCAAAATTAGCACATGCTGCTAAATTATAATAATAATAATAATAATAATAACTAGTATTTATATAGCGCCTTTCTCCCAGTGGGACTCAAAGCGCTTTCAGCGCACGCTCTCGGAATTAACCAAATCGGCAGCTGAAATAATAGATGTTATTTAAAGGCAAAGTTAGCCAGATGAATGAAAATGTTTGCTAACTGCTTTGCTGAATTAGGCGCAAATGCTAATCCTCTCACAAAATGGCAAACATTTTAGCCACACACACTTTTTGAAACACATTCGCTTTGAAAATGGACAAATGTTCACAAATTTAGAAAAAACATTCACAATTTGATAACATTTTGCTGCTAATCATTTTGTCATTAAAAGTACACCATAAATAGAGATTACACACGTTTCTTGCATTCCACTCAAAATGCCTATCATTTTTTTCTGTTTTGTTTCTTCAGTTTGGAGATCTCCTGTGTACATACATATAAAGCCTGTGAGTTTCATTATGCCAAGTCCACAAGACTTTCTTCATTCCTAAATACATTGATAAATATCATGTACTGCTAGCCAGCATTTGAGCAAAATATTTCTTAGGTGCCTGAATTCTAAAATATGTCATAAACATGGTTTTCCAATTCCTCTGTCAGTAGATATGTTTCAGTTTCTTATTCTATTTTGTAAGTACATGGTGGTGGTACCCTGGCAAATAAATGCAACAGGAGCCCAAGTGAACCTCAAAACAGGAAAAGGAAGTATGTTTATATATAACCAAACAATTTTAAAGGGATAGTAATACTTCGTTTTAACTTTATTTTATTTTGTAGGCATTAAAAAAACATGAAGAATGATATAAGTCTTATCTCTCAAACCTTTATGGTTTATGAGATATTCACAAGCAAAGTTTCCCCCTCCTGCCCCTTTTACCTAGTGTAAACAATCTCTTCTCAGATGTGGAATACAGTCCATAGACTGGACAGATAACAGAAGGGGACACTCTTATTCCTATGAAAACAATGAAATCCCTGCCCCCCTTGACAAGCTTTTCAGGTTTTTCCCTTATCTTAATTGAAGATTGTCCCTCTCTGCAGTCTACCTGGGCAGCTCCCTTCTGCTCTGGCTGAGAAGTGTTATATCAGTAAAAGGGGCAGGAGGGGGAAACTTTGCTTGTGAATATCTCTTAAACCATAAAGGTTTGAGAGATAAAACTTATATCATTCTTCATGTTTTTTTAATGCCTACAAAATAAAATAAAGTTAAAATGAAGTATTACTATCCCTTTAAACAGGAGTATGTGATTGTTTATTGTCCACCATTAACCAAATATAAAGCCACATTAGAGGAACTATTTGTAATGAACCTGGTACAGGCAGTAATGGAGAGTAGAGAGCCTGTTCAATAAAGACCAAGGCCAGCACTCTGCTCCCCAGTATGAGATGCCCGCAGTGTGGGTCTCATAACTGTTGCATGTGTGTTAGGGACCAGGAACCAGACAGGACACAAAAAAGTAAAATGCAATACACCTTTATTACTGCCACAAAAACAAAAGCATGATCCAAGAGTATAAACCAAAAGACACTCCAGAGTCAGGAACCAAGACAGGTATTCAGTGGAGCCGGAGTCAGGAAACCAGAAGTCTGAGAAGTCAGGAACAAGCCAAGGGTCAGAAGCACAGAAGTCCATGATGTCTGGAACAAGCCAAGGGGTCTGGAACACAGCAAACAGGACCACAGGAAAATCCACAGCAGACAGCAGCAACAGGTCAGCAAACAAACACACGGACAATGAGGAAGTGAGCCAAGCTGCTATAAATACCCAGAGAGGGTTGGCTGACAACAGTCAGGTGAGTAATCAGAGAGGTCAGCTGATTCAGCCTGAGCCACAAACTCAGAAGACAGCAGCAGAGGATAGCAGAGCACTAGACTAGCTCAGACAGCAGAATCAATAGGCAGAATGGGAGCAGCTCAGCAAAACCTTGACAGTACACCCCCTCAACGACCCCCCCCCCGCGGGGCAGGACCAGGTTTATGGGGAAAGTATGCATGGAAAGTATGGGGGAGGGCGGGGGCATGCACATCTGCAGCTGAAACCCATGAGCGCTCTTCTGGACCATAACCCTTCCAATGGACCAAATATTGAAGACTCCCTCTGAACCTATGAGAGTCAACTATGGATCGGACTTCGTACTCCTCATGGTTGTCAATGGGCACAGAATGAGGTCAAGGAGTGACCATAGTGAAATGATTACATACCAGAGGTTTCAGCAGCAGGACATGGAACACATTGTGTATCTGCATATTGTGAGGAAGGTCTAGGGCATAGGCCACAGGGTTCACACATCGGAGGATACGGAAAGGTCCCACAAAATGGGGAGCCAGTGTCTAAGCAGGCACTCGGAGGTGAAGATTTCTAGAGGACAACCAGACCCTCTCCCCGACCATGTAGGAGGGTGCGGGTAGGCGTTTATGATTAGCCTGGAGCTCCTGGGATTGTTGTGAGCGTCGCACCAACTCTTGAACCTGCACACAAGTGGAATGGGTTCGCTGGAGATGATCCTCCAATGCTGGGATCCCCTGGGGAGCGAACAAATCTGGAATTATGGAGGGTTGATAGCCATAATTCACCATGAAAGGGGAGAGCTGGGTAGAAGCCGAGACAGCACTGTTATGAGCAAACTCCGCCCCAGTTAGCAGGTCCGACCAATTGTTTTGATGGTCTGAGATGTAACACCGCAGTAATTGCTCCAAGGCCTGATTAGCTATTTCCGCTGTCCAATTTGATTGCAGTTGATAGGCTGAGGAGAAGGAAAGTTGGATACCTAGTTGTGCACAGAAGGCCCTCCAGAATCTCGAGACAAACTGGCTACCCTGGTTGGAAATTATGACTTTGGGAACCTCGAGTAGCCGATAGACCTCTTTGACAAAGACAGTAGCCAACTCTTTAGCGGATGGAAGTTTTTTGAATGGTATGCAATGAATCATCTTAAAAAATCGGTCAACGACCATGAGGATGACAGTTTGACCATTAGACAAAGGGAGGTTGACTATGAAGTCCATGACAAGGTGTGACCATGGCTTCTCCCCATCGGGTATGGGTTGGAGAAGGCCCACTGGAAGGTGACAGAGTGATTTGGTCTGCGCACAGATTGGAGAGGCAGCGACAAAGGCAGCAACATCTTTGCTAAGTTCTGGCCACCAGAAGAGACGGAAAACCAACCAGACGAGCTGGTTCTTTCTGGGTTGACCTGCTGATTTAGTATTATGGTAGGTTGCAAGCACCTTGGTACGGAGATCAGTAGGTACAAAACAGCGCCCAGAGGGAGTCTCAGCAGTTACATCTACTTGAGGGGCCCGTATTTTCTCCCCAAGGGGAGATGTTATGCTGGTATGTATGGTGGCCAGTACTTTGTCCTGAGGAATAATAGGACAAGGAAATCTCTCCTCTTTAGCACCCGAGAACTGTCTGCATAGGGCATCAGCCCGGACATTTTTAGTACCTGGCAGGTACGAGACCCCATAATTAAAACAAGACAGAAATAAGGACCATCTGGTCTGTCTTAGAGACAAGCGCTTAGCTTCAGACAAGTAGGTAAGGTTTTTATGATCCGGGAGGATTAGGACTGGCATGAAAGTTCCCTCGAGCAAATGCCTCCATTCTTTGAGAGCCAGTATTATCGCCAGAAGCTCTTGATCGCCAATATCATAATTACACTATGCAGCTTCTTCTAGAAATACCCACACAGGTGCAACTGGCTCTCAGGTATAGGATGTTGAGACAGGAGGGCGCCTACTCCTGTCTTAGACACATCAACCTCAAGTAGGAATGGAAGCTCGGGTGTGCCAAAATAGGTGCTGCTGCAAAAGCGGCTTTCTATGACTCAAATGCTCTGATGGCCTCCGGGGACCAGTTAGTGGAGTCACCATCTTTTTTGGTCATGTTCGAAAGGGGTTTCACCATAGAGAAAAAATTGTGGATAAATTTCCTATAGTAGTTAGTGAACCCAAGGAAACATTGGAGGGAGCGGAGACCTACGGGTCGTAGCCATTCGAGAACTGCCAAGAGTTTCTCAGGGTCCATAGCGAAACCAGCCTCTGAGATTACATATCCCGAGAAGGTGTCCTGTTTGTTGTGGAACTCACACTTCTCCAATTTGAAAAACAGGTTATTCTCTCTTAACCTTTGCAGAACTCGGCCTACATCTGCGTGGTGGCTTTCCATGGAGGCAGAATGGATCAGAATGTCATCTAGGTACACCACCACATTATGTTGGAGCATGTCTCGTAGGACATCATTTAAGAATTCCTGGAAAACCGCAGGAGCATTGCAGAGACAGAAGGGCATTACAAGGTTTTAATGTCCGCTCCTGGAGATAAACACTGTTTTCCATTTGTGGCCCTCCTTTATCCTTACCAAATTGTATGCCCCACACAAGTCGAGTTAAGTAAACACCTTGGACCCTTTTACTCGATCGAACAACTCAGTAATGTGGGTCTCAGTTCACCACTCTTTTTCTTCACGAATAAGAATCCGGCCCCAGCGGGAGAGGAGGACTTGAGGATGAACAGCGCATCCGCAACATACTGTCACGGTTACCCAGAGAAGCTCAGGAGTTAGTACGGTATAGTTAATGCAATTTATTAACAAAATGATTGAAAGAACAATATATACAACCAGAGGGTTACCAGACAGCAAGCATTATTATCAGGAATAATAGGCTGCAAAGCTAGACCATACTACTGGAGACTAGGCCTTAGCCACTGGTAGTCTCAACAGGTACTAGGAGCAGGAGCAGGAGCCAGAACTCAGGATCTTGATCCGATGTAACAGGCGTACCAACTCACTCCTGCAGTCAGTAGGGAACGAATTCTGACTCACGCCTGCAGACAGTATGGAGCAAACTGACTCACGCCTGCAGTCAGTATGGAGTGAACTGATTCACACCTGCAGTCAGTATGATTAGTCTACCAGAGCCCCAGGTCCGCACTAGGTTGGGTGTCTTCTAGGTAGAAGGAACAAACGTAAGAGTAGTCAGACAGAGTCACAAGTCTGCACCAGGTTAGGTGTCCACTAGTGTTGAGCGAGCATGCTCGGCCGATGCTCGGATCGGCTCGAGCATCGCTCTGCTCGGCACATGGCGGTACTCGTACGAGTACCGCATGTGCTCGCCCGCCATGTTCGGGTCTCCTCCCCGCACGTTTTGCGGCTGCTGCGCAGCCAATAAACGTGCAGGGAGGCTCTGACATCAGTGTAATGCCAGCAGCCATGTTGGCTGCTGGCATTACACTGATTGGCTGGCCAGAACCCGTGATCGGGTGCTGTATAGCACCTGACCAGCGAGTTCGGCTCAGTCTTAGCCAGGGAGAGATGAGGATAGGAAGGGAAAGTCAGTGTAGGGAGAAAAAAAGCGATTGTGAAAAAAAAAGAACCAAAAGTCCTTTTTAGGACTACTGTGTGTGGGGGCAGCAGGTTATTTTGTGTGGGGGGAAAAAAAAAAAAAAAAAAACATATATTCTGTTTAGTGTGCAAAGTTGCAGATTAGAGCACATTCTGTTTAGTGTGCAAAGTTGCAGATTAGAGCACATTCTGTTTAGTGTGCAAAGTTGCAGATTAGAGCACATTCTGTTAAGTCTTCAAACTAAAATATCAAAGTCACATATTCCATTCAGTGTGCTTCGCCGCAGTTTAGCAGCACATTCTGTGTACTGTGCAGAGTTGCAGAATAGGAAGAAATACTGTTAAGTCTTCAAACTAAAATATCAAAGTCACATATTCCATTCAGTGTGCTTCGCCGCAGTTTAGCAGCACATTCTGTGTACTGTGCAGAGTTGCAGAATAGGAAGAAATACTGTTAAGTCTTCAAACTAAAATATCAAAGTCACATATTCCATTCAGTGTGCTTCGCCGCAGTTTAGCAGCACATTCTGTGTACTGTGCAGAGTTGCAGAATAGGAAGAAATACTGTTAAGTCTTCAAACTAAAATATCAAAGTCACATATTCCATTCAGTGTGCTTCGCCGCAGTTTAGCAGCACATTCTGTGTACTGTGCAGAGTTGCAGAATAGGAAGAAATACTGTTAAGTCTTCAAACTAAAATATCAAAGTCACATATTCCATTCAGTGTGCGTCACCGCAGTTTAGCAGCCTATTCTGTGTACTCTGCACAGTTGCAGAATAGGAAGAAATACTGTTAAGTTTTCAAAGTCAAATATTAAAGTCACATATTCCATTCTGTGTTCGTCACCGCAGTTTAGCAGCCTATTCTGTGTACTCTGCACAGTTGCAGAATAGGAAGAAATACTGTTAAGTTTTCAAACTAAAATATCAAAGTCACATATTCCATTCAGTGTGCGTCACCGCAGTTTAGCAGCCTATTCTGTGTACTCTGCACAGTTGCAGAATAGGAAGAAATACTGTTAAGTTTTCAAACTCAAATATCAAAGTCACATATTCCATTCAGTGTGCGTCACCGCAGTTTAGCAGCCTATTCTGTGTACTCTGCACAGTTGCAGAATAGGAAGAAATACTGTTAAGTTTTCAAACTCAAATATTAAAGTCACATATTCCATTCTGTGTTCGTCACCGCAGTTTAGCAGCCTATTCTGTGTACTCTGCACAGTTGCAGAATAGGAAGAAATACTGTTAAGTTTTCAAACTAAAATATCAAAGTCACATATTCCATTCTGTGTGCGTCACCGCAGTTTAGCAGCCTATTCTGTGTACTCTGCACAGTTGCAGAATAGGAAGAAATACTGTTAAGTTTTCAAACTCAAATATCAAAGTCACATATTATATTCAGTGTGCGTCACCGCAGTTTAGCAGCCTATTCTGTGTACTCTGCACAGTTGCAGAATAGGAAGAAATACTGTTAAGTTTTCAAACTAAAATATCAAAGTCACATATTCCATTCTGTGTGCGTCACCGCAGTTTAGCAGCCTATTCTGTGTACTCTGCACAGTTGCAGAATAGGAAGAAATACTGTTAAGTTTTCAAACTAAAATATCAAAGTCACATATTCCATTCTGTGTGCGTCACCGCAGTTTAGCAGCCTATTCTGTGTACTCTGCACAGTTGCAGAATAGGAAGAAATACTGTTAAGTTTTCAAACTAAAATATCAAAGTCACATATTATATTCAGTGTGCGTCACCGCAGTTTAGCAGCCTATTCTGTGTACTCTGCACAGTTGCAGAATAGGAAGAAATACTGTTAAGTTTTCAAACTCAAATATTAAAGTCACATATTCCATTCTGTGTTCGTCACCGCAGTTTAGCAGCCTATTCTGTGTACTCTGCACAGTTGCAGAATAGGAAGAAATACTGTTAAGTTTTCAAACTAAAATATTAAAGTCACATATTCCATTCTGTGTTCGTCACCGCAGTTTAGCAGCCTATTCTGTGTACTCTGCACAGTTGCAGAATAGGAAGAAATACTGTTAAGTTTTCAAACTAAAATATTAAAGTCACATATTCCATTCTGTGTTCGTCACCGCAGTTTAGCAGCCTATTCTGTGTACTCTGCACAGTTGCAGAATAGGAAGAAATACTGTTAAGTTTTCAAACTCAAATATTAAAGTCACATATTCCATTCTGTGTTCGTCACCGCAGTTTAGCAGCCTCTTCTGTGTACTCTGCACAGTTGCAGAATAGGAAGAAATACTGTTAAGTTTTCAAACTAAAATATCAAAGTCACATATTCCATTCAGTGTGCGTCACCGCAGTTTAGCAGCCTATTCTGTGTACTCTGCACAGTTGCAGAATAGGAAGAAATACTGTTAAGTTTTCAAACTCAAATATCAAAGTCACATATTCCATTCAGTGTGCGTCACCGCAGTTTAGCAGCCTATTCTGTGTACTCTGCACAGTTGCAGAATAGGAAGAAATACTGTTAAGTTTTCAAACTCAAATATTAAAGTCACATATTCCATTCTGTGTTCGTCACCGCAGTTTAGCAGCCTATTCTGTGTACTCTGCACAGTTGCAGAATAGGAAGAAATACTGTTAAGTTTTCAAACTAAAATATCAGTCACATATTCCATTCTGTGTGCGTCACCGCAGTTTAGCAGCCTATTCTGTGTACTCTGCACAGTTGCAGAATAGGAAGAAATACTGTTAAGTTTTCAAACTCAAATATCAAAGTCACATATTCCATTCAGTGTGCGTCACCGCAGTTTAGCAGCCTATTCTGTGTACTCTGCACAGTTGCAGAATAGGAAGAAATACTGTTAAGTTTTCAAACTCAAATATTAAAGTCACATATTCCATTCTGTGTTCGTCACCGCAGTTTAGCAGCCTATTCTGTGTACTCTGCACAGTTGCAGAATAGGAAGAAATACTGTTAAGTTTTCAAACTAAAATATCAGTCACATATTCCATTCTGTGTGCGTCACCGCAGTTTAGCAGCCTATTCTGTGTACTCTGCACAGTTGCAGAATAGGAAGAAATACTGTTAAGTTTTCAAACTAAAATATCAAAGTCACATATTCCATTCTGTGTGCGTCACCGCAGTTTAGCAGCCTATTCTGTGTACTCTGCACAGTTGCAGAATAGGAAGAAATACTGTTAAGTTTTCAAACTCAAATATCAAAGTCACATATTCCATTCAGTGTGCGTCACCGCAGTTTAGCAGCCTATTCTGTGTACTCTGCACAGTTGCAGAATAGGAAGAAATACTGTTAAGTTTTCAAACTAAAATATTAAAGTCACATATTCCGTGTAAGATGAAGAAGGCGGGTAAAAAGGGACGGGGAAGTGGACGTGATCCTGATAGTTCAGGGCGCGGGTCAGGACGTGGAGAAACTGTGCCTGGTGCCAGAGCACAAGAAAGAAAGACATCCACCATACCTAGCTTCATGTCTCATTTCACAGGGCGTCGCAGGACATCACTCTCGAGGTCCGACCACTGCGAACAGGTGGTCGGTTGGATGTCAGCTGATACTGCTTCCAGTCGGTTAAGCACCACCCTGTCTTCCACCAAGTCCACTCTCAGTAGCCAAGAGTCTGGTCAACATAATCCTCACTCTGATCATCCTTCCTCCCACCATACACGGTCTGGTCAAAGAAGTGATCCCACACTGGGATATAGTGAGGAGCTCGTCTCATCACCAATCCTTCATTTGACCCTCTCTCCAAGCACGCTTGCAGAGGAACATGACATCTTGTGCCCTGATTCACAACCTCTAGAGGGTACCCAATCACAAGAAGATGACAGATGTGAACGGCATTTAAGGTCAAAGGAAGTAGTGGATGATGATGATGATGATGATGAGACACAGTTGCCATTAAATCAACCACTATTACCGTCTCAAGACCTTGTTGAGGAGAATGTTATACAGTTGTCAATGACTGAGTATGTGGTGGGATCAAGACATGAGGAGGATGATCAGAGTGAGGAAGTGGAGGAGGACTTGGTGGACGATGAGGTGACTGACCCCACCTGGGAAGGTGTAGAGCCGAGCGATGACAGCAGTCCTGAGGGTGAGCCATCTGCAGCACCGCAACAGGCTGGAAGAGGCAGTGGTGTGGCTACAGAAAGAAGGCGGACCGCACCAAACCGGCCCGCAAATGTTCCACGGAGCACCCCCTTGCGTAAATCTACCTTGCCAAAGGGTAGGTGTTCCGCGGTATGGCGTTTTTTTAAGGAAAGTGCGGACGACAAAAGAATTGTAGTTTGCAACCTGTGCCACACCAGAATGAGCCGAGGCATGAACACTAGAAACCTCACCACCACCAGCATGATCCGACACATGGCATCCAAGCACCGTAATAAGTGGGAGGAACGCCTGGATCGCCCATCTGTGTCTGCAGGCCACACCACTGCCTCCTCTTCCCCTGTTTTCGGTGCCGGCCAATCGCCTGTCGAAGGCGCAGGCCCGCATACCTCCCGCCCTGCACCTGTACCATCTGAAGCACCATCAGCGACCACATCCACTTCCCTGTCCCAGCACAGCGTCCAAATGTCGTTACCCCAGGCATTTGAGCGCAAGAGAAAATACCCAGCCACCCACCACAGGCCATAGCACTAACCTCACACCTTTCCAAATTACTGGCCATCGAAATGCTGCCATTTAGGCTTGTGGACACTGAGTCCTTCCGCAGCCTGATGGCAGCAGCTGTCCCTCGGTACGCGGTCCCCAGCCGCCACTACTTTTCCCGGTGTGCCATCCCCGCATTACACCACCATGTGTCCCGTAACATCACCCGTGCTCTGACCAACGCAGTTACTGGGAAGGTCCACTTAACGACTGACACATGGACAAGTTCTTGTGGCCAGGGACGCTACATTTCCCTGACGGCACACTGGGTGAATGTCATGGAGGCTGGGAGCGACTCGGACCCTGGGATGGCACGGGTGCTACCCACGCCGAGGATTGCGGGCCCTACCTCCATCAGGGTTTCCGCCAGCACCTACGTTATTGGCTCCTCCTCCTCCGTTTCCACCTCCGAATTCTCTACACGCAGCGCCACTCCCCCATCAGCCAGTAGCTGGAAGCAGTGTAGCACTGCAGTGGGGAAGCGTCAACAGGCCGTGCTGAAGCTGATCTGCCTTGGGGACAAACAGCACACGGCCTCAGAGCTGTTGCAGGGGATTAGTCACCAGACCGAGCAGTGGCTCTCGCCACTCAACCTGCAACCAGGCATGGTTGTGTGTGATAATGGGCGTAACTTGGTGGCGGCTTTGGAGCTCGGCAAGCTCACACACGTACCATGCCTAGCGCATGTATTTAATTTAGTGGTTCAGCGATTTCTAAAAACCTACCCCAATTTGCATGATCTCTTGACGAAGGTGCACCGCGTGTGTGCACATTTCCGTAAGTCATCTACAGCTTCGGCCGGCCTGTTGAAGCTGCAGCAGCGCTTACAATTGCCAGCTCACCGGCTGCTGTGTGACGTGAGCACGCGCTGGAACTCCACCTTCCACATGTTGGCCCGGCTTTGTGAGCAGCAGAGGGCAGTAGTGGAGTACCAGCTGTTACACGGTCGTCGCCTCTCCGTTCAACTTCCTGTAATCAGAAGTGAGAAGTGGGAATGGATGTCAGACCTCTGTGAGGTTTTACGCAATTTTGAGGAATCGACACAGATGGTGAGCGGCGATAACGCTATTATCAGTGTAACCATCCCACTTCTGTGTCTACTGAAACGCTCGCTGCTCACAATTAAAACCGACGCTTTGCATGTGGAAGAGGTGGAAATGGGGGAGGAAGAGCTTACACAAGGTGATAGCCAGAGCACCCTCACTTCGTCTTCTCAGCGACAATTGGAGGAGGCGGAGGAGGAGGAGGAGGAGGAGGAGGAAGACACGGTTGCCTCCGCTACAGAGGGTAGCCATGGAACTTTAGTTCCATCTCTTCAGCGTGGGTGGGCAGAAGAGGAGGAAGAGGATGAGGAGATTGAGAGTCATCCTCCTGGTGAGGACAGCGAAATCTTGCCTGTTGGTACTCTGGCACACATGGCTGACTTTATGTTAGGCTGCCTTTCCCGTGACCCACGCGTTGTACGCATTTTAGACAACACGGATTACTGGGTGTTCACCCTTCTGGACTCCCGCTACAAAGAGAATTTCTCATCTCTCATTCCTCCGGTGGAGAGGACAAGCAAAATGGTGCAATACCAGAAGGTTCTTGTTGAAAAATTGCTCCAAAATTTTCCATCTGACAACGCTGGCGGCAGAGTACGTGCTACCTTGGCCAACCGAGAAGGGGAGAAAAGGGGAGCACACAGCAGTTCCGACAAAGGCAGGGCAACACTCTCCAAAGCGTGGGACACGTTCATGACACCCCGCCAGCACCCTCACCCTGATGCGCAGCCTAGTGTCACAAGGAGGGAAAAGTTTTGGAAGATGGTGAAGGAGTACGTAGCAGACCGTGTCAGCGTCCTCAATGATCCCTCTGTGCCTTACAACTACTGGGTGTCCAAGCTGGACACGTGGTATGAACTGGCACTCTACGCCTTGGAGGTGCTGGCCTGCCCTGCCGCCAGCGTTCTGTCTGAGCGGGTATTTAGTGCTGCTGGTGGCATCATAACAGATAAGCGTATCCGCCTTTCCACCGAAAATGCTGATAGGTTGACACTTATAAAAATGAACAAAGCCTGGATTTCCCCTGACTTCTCCACTCCACTGGAGGAAAGCCCCGGGGGAACATAAAGTCACTTTAGATATGTTATTTACAATGATGGGAATACTCTGTATTCCCATTCACCCCTTCCACCCAAAAAACGGGTATATGGTTGACTCTTAATCTTCTCATCCTCCTCCTCCTCTTCCATATGCCCTGTGCTATAATTTTTATATAGGGCCAGCTCACCAGCGGGCCCTGTTTGACAATTTTTATATAGGTCAGCTCACCAGCGGGCCTTCTCATATAATGTTTTATTGGGTCAGCTCTCTAACGGGCCCTCTCATATAATGTTTTATAGCGTCAGCTCACTAGCGGGCCTTCGCATATAATGTTTAGGATGGTCAGCTCTGCAGCAGACCCTCACCCATAATGTTTTAGATGGTCAGCTCAGCGCACGTTTCCCTCTTAATCATGGCCTCAGTTCAATAAAATCAAGGAAATTTTTGGGAGAATTTGCCTCTGCGCACGTTTCCCTCTTAATCATGGCCTCACTTCAGAAAATCAAGGAAATTTTTGGGAGAATTTGCCTCTGCGCACGTTTCCCTCTTAATCATGGCCTCACTTCAGAAAATCAAGGACATTTTTGGGAGAATTTGCCTCTGCGCACGTTTCCCTCTTAATCATGGCCTCACTTCAGAAAATCAAGGAAATTTTTGGGAGAATTTGCCTCTGCGCACGTTTCCCTCTTAATCATGGCCTCACTTCAGAAAATCAAGGAAATTTTTGGGAGAATTTGCCTCTGCGCACGTTTCCCTCTTAATCATGGCCTCACTTCAGAAAATCAAGGACATTTTTGGGATAATTTGCAGATGATATACAAGTAAATATACAGCAAATATTGTTTGGTAACAATTTTTTGCCTAAAGTCGTTTTTATTTTCCTTTTTGTGTGTTTTATGGTCAGTCTGTAAAAATGGCGTACTACGGGCGAAAGATCGTTCCCAGCAGCGATGTTGGAGTCCAAGATGCATCCAGACATCCTCCCTATGCTGTCCCTGAACCATTTCTGTGGTGTTTCCATCCTTTTCTGCCCTTTTCCTATGGACCAGGCACCCTCCCCTCATCAGAGCAGGGGGTGCCTGGTGTAATGCTCGAGTCCTCCCATTGACTTCAATGGGTCTCGGGTGCTCGGCCGAGCACTCGAGCCTCCGGGGGCGCTCGGTCAGAGCACCCGAACACCCGAGCATTGGGGTGCTCGCTCATCACTAGTGTCCACTAAAGGGATAAGCAAAAGAATAGTCAGACAGAGCCACAGGTCAGCACCAGGATGGACAGAAGACTCGCCAGGTCATACACAGAGCCCAAGGTAATAGAACTGCTATGAACAACGCAAGGGCAACTGAGTCAGTCCTCAGTCTGCCCTTTTAACCCCTCCACAGGAAGTAGGAGGAGCAGCTCAGAAGAAGGAAGTAGGAAGTTGGTAGGAGGAGACTACAGGAAGCAAACGCATAAAACAGAGGCCTGCTGCATGCTTGAAGCCTCGCTCCTCTAGATGATGCTGACACCAAGGTAAGCTGTAACACATACTCCTCCATTGCCTTATTCTCCACGACAGCACCCTCCCCACTTTTACTAGGCATGTCTTGGAACTGTTGGGTGATCATGCCTTGACTTCAGCCCTTGTCCAATCGACCGTGGGATTGTGTTTGCACAACCATGGCTAACCCAAGATCACAGGATAGTGAGGAGAGTGGATCACCTGGAATTTTAAGGTTTTTGATGGAGAGTGTAACGGATCCTACCCGTTACTAGAGCCCTTGTGTGGCCATAAGTTTGTTTAACCAAAAACTGTGGACATTTTTCACTGGTTATGCGCTAAAAATACTTTGTGTGCGCTGTATGTGAATGAGGACATGGACATTATTACACACATTGCTTGCTTCAAAGGGAATAGGCAGTGAGGGGTTAATTATTAGTGTTGAGCGAGCGTGCTCGGCCGATGCTCGGATCGGCTCGAGCATCGCTCTGCTCTGCACATGGCGGTACTCGTACGAGTACCGCCATGTGCTCGCCCGACATGTTCGGGTGAAGAGGATCTGTGCCGGAAGAGGCACAGATCCGAAGACGCTCCGCTGGACCACCAGGGAATGGAGGTACGGGGGCATTGCGGAGATGAAGGGGGCATTGCGGAGATGAAGGGGGACATTATGGAAGAGGGGCATAGACTCTATGCCCCTCTTCCACAATGTCCCCCTTCATCTCCGCTATGCCCGTCTTCCACAATGTGCCCCTTCATCTCCGCTATGCCCCTCTTCCACAATGTCCCCCTTCATCTCCTATGCCATAGAGGAGATGAAGGGGGACATTGTGGAAGAGGGGCATAGCGGAGATGAAGGGGGACATTGTGGAAGAGGGGCATAGACTCTATGCCCCTCTTCCACAATGTCCCCCTTCATCTCCGCTATGCCCCTCTTCCACAATGTCCCCCTTCATCTCCGCTATGGCATAGGAGATGAAGGGGGACATTGTGGAAGAGGGGCATAGCGGAGATGAAGGGGGACATTGACCAGGCACCCTCCGCTCATCAGAGCAGGGGGTGCCTGGTTTAATGCTCGAGTGCTCCCATTCATTTGAATGGGGCTCGGGTGCTCGGCCGAGCACTCGAGCATCAGGGGGTGCTCGGTCAGAGCACCCGAGCACCCGAGCATCGGGGTGCTCGCTCATCTTTATTAATTATTACAATGTATATTGCAGTCCCTCAAGGCATTAACTATGTATACTGTAGCAAGACCTCCTGCTGGGTGTTAACTAAGCCATTGTGAACTGCAGTCAGATCCCCTGCTGTGTGGTAATCAGTTCAAGCCCTGAAGTCTTTGTTCAATCAAACCCTTTTGTATCTGAAATGTAATCCTATCTAAGTTATTGTAATGTAACATGATTGTATTAAGTACCTTTGTATCTGGTTTCCCCCATCAAGATTTGTGTATAAATATCTGTGGTCTTTGCCAAAAAAGTGAGTTATGTTTGGAGTGAACAAGGAGTCCTGAAGTCCTGTATTGCTCATGGTTTAAAGTGTCCACTCTGATACCCATCTGCGCCAAGTATCCTGAATCGTCGACCGCCTGCTGCCAGCTTCCTGTCACCCAACTTCATATGCTGTCAGACTGTGACGTGGACTCCATCCCCTCATCCTTGTGTTCCTGTGACATCTTCCAGTGATCCTTTGACTGGGAGTAGAGGTCTCACTACTACTACTGCCCGTGTTTCCCTGCTCCCAGCGATCCTGCGACTGTTTCAGAGACCGTCCATACGTCACCGGTGCATCCTGCGGCGCTTATCTG
Source organism: Rhinophrynus dorsalis (assembly GCA_037306005.1). Classification (NCBI taxonomy): domain Eukaryota; kingdom Metazoa; phylum Chordata; class Amphibia; order Anura; family Rhinophrynidae; genus Rhinophrynus; species Rhinophrynus dorsalis. Next base: position 160,685,815 of record CM074719.1, read on the forward strand.
GCATAGAGAGGGAGAGACCCGGGAATGACGGCGGAAGGCGACGCGGTCCCTTCTTAGCTTCCGTTACAGACAGTCCCTACAGCCATAGACAAAGGAGTGGTTTTGTGGGTGATCTGCGGTGGTTGTAGGGGTCTACCATCAATTGCCTCGAGGGCAAGTGGAGTGGTACACAGCTGCAATGGAATGGAGTGCTTCTGGGCAAATTCACTGTCAATAAAGAGGCCCGGTGCACTGGAGTCAATAAATGCCTCTGAAGTAATGGAACTTTTGCCCCAAGAAAGCCTAACGGAGTCTAGTGGTTTATTAATATGATTATCCGGGGAGATGCCACCCAAAGTCAGTCTCCTATAAGATCTTAGGTGCGGTTGTCCCGGACGTGTGGGACAATTTCGCATCAGATGCCCTGCCTTACCGCAGTACAGGCACAGGCCCTCCCTCCTCCTCAAGGCCCTTTCCGAGTATTACAAGACACACCAGCAGCAGGTTCAGCACTGGTGGCAGCAGCTTCAGCACTGGCAGCAGGCACAGAACTGGTGGCAGCAGGGGCAGCACATTTGACAGCAGGCACAGTACTGGTAGCAGCAGGTTCAGCACTGGCAGCAGGCACAGCACTGGTGGCAGCAGGGGCAGCACAGAGCAGTACATCTGACAGCAGGCACAGCATTGGTGGTAGCAGTAGCAGGGGCAAAAAGACTCACATCAGGCACAACACTAGTGGCAGCAGGGGCAGCACGTCTGGCAGCACCTAAAGATGGCAAATAATTTTGGCCAATGGGCAAAAAATGCAAAGATTTTAATTGCTGATCTTAAAGAGGATTGTCCCACGAAAAAGCTGTCCACAACGTGGTTTTTGCTGATTTTTTTTTCAGGAACATGGCGGGACCTTTCACTCACCCCTTCTTATAGCCAAAGGGGAGTTCCAGGACTGTGTGGTATATATATTCTGGGGTCTGATGTGAATTGTTGCCTTGTGCAGGTTTTTTAGGGTGAACACAGGTCTTGGCCATGTTCTGAAGGTCTGTCCATTATGTTTCTTTGCAAAATAAAGTTTTTTCTTCATGAGTGTTTGCCCGATCTGAAGTCACTGCTGAGTAACTCACTGTGAGATTCCATTCCCAGCAAATGATACTCATCACACTGTTATTAACCCTGTCGTGGCTGATACATCCTATATAATAATTTGCTAGGATGTTTGTCAGAAGCCATCATGAGCAGTAGAGACTGCCCGAATATACAGAATGCTGGGAGTTCTGTTCTGGGAGCATTCTGTGCTTTCGGGCAGTCTCTACATTGCATGACTGCATTGACAGCAGGACGCAGAGCAGGACCGGCCTCTTAACATCACCCGGACCTTGGCCCATGTACACGGGCTTTTACACTAGTATTAAAGGGGATCTCTCACCTACATATATCTAATGCTCATTAGTTAGAGCATTTATCAAAAACAATCAAAACATTGTTCATTGTTTTAAAAAAAACAGTTATATGCGCAAAAATTCAAGTATAAAAAGTATCCGGCAGCCTACTTCCGGCTTGCCGAATCTTGCCGACCGAATCTTGATGACGGAGGCTGTCTGTCACTAAGATAGAGCAATCGCATTGGCTAGATATCGATCTCTGCCAATGTGATCGCTCCAGCTTAGTGACACAGCCTCCGTCATTGGAGGATGATGGGTAGTGGGACGGGAGCTGCCTCTGGTCAGCAAGATTCTGCAAGCTTTAAGTAGGCTGCCGGATACTTTTTAAGCTTTAATTTTTGCGCATATAGCTGTTTTTTTTTTTTTTTTTAAATGAACAATGTTTTTAATCTTTTTGATAAATGCTCTAACTAATGAGCATTACATATATGTTGGTGAGAGATCCCCTTTAAATAAATGGTTTGGGGAGTATTCATAGGGTATTCCCTCTTTCTTTGATTCAAATATAATATTCATTTTAGGTAATAATATTCCTTAAATACAATTAGGAATGTATGCACACAGAAATGGAGGAGCGACTCTGGAGCAAACCAACTGCCCCATAGGGGACACAATCCCAATCTCATTGTTTTGTAATACTTTGGAGATCTCACTAGCATACAAGGAGATAAAGGCCATGTTTATATTTACAGGAATGTTTATATCTCCAATATGGTGCCTTTCATTTGTCTTAGAATGTATCCTAATAACTTTGTGCATATGGCCCTTTCTAAGCAGTTTATGTATCTGGGTACCAGGACTGCAGTTATAATAATGTGTGGTTAATAATAATAATAATAATAATCATAATTAGCATCAGATGTGAAGCATGATGGAGCCACAATGTAGATTTGCAGGAATATGCTGAATTCTATAATATCACTGTATTGAGCAGAGGCCTGTGTTAGTGTTGTGTTGCTCTTTACTGAGGCAGGGTCTGACTATTACAGGTGTGCACTTGTTCTTTTCAGCTGACTTTGAAGCAGGCCTGTGTGCATGTGCTTTCTGTACCTTAGAGACAATGCATCAGTTTTACAGGAAAATCATATATATGTATAATGGCATATGTACCACAGAGTTAGAATGGTAGGGATATCTCATATCAGTACAATGATGTATTTACCATACAGCCCATATAGTTAAAGCCATAGCTAAACCATGTTTCTTTTTTATAATGTCTTTATCATAGAACCCATAGAGATAGATGGGTAGAGAAATCACGTGTAATAGTCAATAAAGCCCATATCGACATAGGTGTAGGAAAATATTATATTATTATTATTCTTTATTTAGTGCCAACTACTTCCGCAGCACTGTACAATAGGGAATGGATATACATAGATATTAAATAGTACAAATCAGATGTAGAGAACAGAAGGATCAGAGGCCCTTGCTCATGAGAGCTTACAGTCTAGAGGAAAGAAATATATTGGTATATTTATGTGTTTAATAGTAACATAGTAGTGGAGGCTAAAGCAAATACATGCATCCTTCAAGCTTTCCACATCAAAATTGCTTTGTTGCAAAAAGCTCACTGCAGTTATGTCCCAAATTGGAAAAAATCCTTTCTGATTAACTCCCATGATCAACATTCTGTTTGCTTTGAAAGAAGCTGTCATAGTTGTTGTGCACTAAAAAGGAGTAGAATACATTTTAGTATCTACCGTATGTGCCAGTGCAGCTTCCTGAGGCAAAGAATTCTATATCCTTACTGGCTTTACTGTAAAAAAATCCCTATCTTTGTTTTAGTGGAAATCACCGTTCCTCTACTCTTAAAGAATAACACATTGGTTTTTTCTCAGTGAGTTCTTGGTATTGGCCTTGAATATATTGGTGAACAGTAATCATCTCCCCCACTTTAGATAGTTTCTTTAAGACTAATATCTTACAATCCATTTCTTGCACGTAATTTTTCCATTTTAATAATGCATTTATTCAAGGACTGATGTCAAAAACCATATACTATATTCTAGATGAGTTTTTACAAAGGAGTTATAAAAAGCAGAATTACACTCCTATCTCAGCCATCAACCCCCCCCACCCCACCCACACACACACACTTTTTAAAATTATTTTATAAATTATAATACCCTATCAGCTCTTGCAGCATCTGGGTGACACTGCACAATGAGATTAACAATGAGATTAACCCTTTGAGTGCCAGAGTGTTACCCAGTGTTACATGTTACGGCTCAAAGTGTTAAGTCTGCTGTATATCATTACTCCCAAATCCTTCTCTAACATGGATTCCCTAAGTAGTTCTCATTTAGTGTATTTGTAGCATGCTTGTTTCTGCAACCCAAATGCATAATCTTACATTTATATATACAAAACCTCATCTATCACGTATCCTCTTATTCACTTACTTTATCCAATTCTTCCTGCAGAGAAAAACATTGTGCTGTGTGTTACATTTTGTTTAAGGACACTACTTTCAATACCCACTTTAAGATAATTAATAAACACATTAGAAATCATTGGGCCCAAGACTGAACACTGATGCACTCCAATTTTAACTTTAGACTGACTTGAAAAGGTTCTATTTACAAAAGACTGAATCTTATAATTTAACCCCTTAAGGACCCATGATGTGCCAGAAACAGATCCAATGAGAAATATGATTGCCATTTGGAGGCAAGAAGGATTTTTTTCCCACATTCAAAGCAGAATTTGAAATTGCTGAAATAAGGATTTTTTTTTTTTTGCCTTCTTTTGGATCAACAACGGTAAACAAGAATTGGAAAAGGGTTGAACTTGATGGGCGCAAGTCTTTTTTCAACCTATACTACTATGCTACTATGTAATCAGGGCCGGCCCAAGACATTGTGCTGCCTGGGTCCAAGGATGAAATGCTGCCCCCGCCCCTGAAACGCACACATTAAAACATGCAGACCTCACACCCACAAGAGAACCTAACCTCCAATCGCGGGACACAAAGTGAGGAAAAAATATATTGCTGCGTATGCCTCAGTTCACAGCACCTTATCCTTTCCTCATAGTGTGTCAAAACAAAGTATATTGCCTGGTATTCCACAGTTCACTGTTAACTGTGGCATACCCGGCAAAATACTTTGTTTTGCTACACTTTGAGGGAAAGACAAGGTGTTCACATCCAGTCCAACAGGAACGCCATACAGATACTGTAGTCTTATGACAGCAGCTGAGAGATACTCCGCAGACCAGAGTTCACCACTCTTATCTTGGGCAAATAGCGCCGGTAACACTCCGGGTATGTACCTTTCCTCTTCCCAGACTGTTCCTCTCCCACCAAAAAACAAGTATATGTCTTTCTAGTGCCAAGTCTCTTGCACCTGCGACAGGTTCTCCCACAGCACACACATGACCCTCCTCCATGAGATTTCTCCTGTCTAAGTAATCCTTCTGTTACAGACAGCAATTATATAGATACATCTGACTGCTGTATGATGGATTCCTGCCTAGGTAAGTCCTTCTGTTACACACAGTAATTATATAGATACACGTGACTGCTGTATGAACTCCTACCTAGGTAAGTCCTTCTGTTACAGTAATAATATAGATACACCTGACTGCTGTATGATGGACTCCTACCTAGGTAAGTGCTTCTGTTACACACAGTAATTATATAGATACACCTGACTGCTGTATGATGGACTCCTACCTAGGTACGACCTTCTGTTACACACAGTAATTATATAGATACACCTGACTGCTGTATGATGGAATCCTACCTAGGTAAGTCCTTCTGTTACAGTAATTATATAGATACACCTGACTGCTGTATGATGGACTCCTACCTAGGTACGACCTTCTGTTACACACAGTAATTATATAGATACATCTGACTGCTGTATGGTGGACTCCTACTTAGGTAAGTGCTTGTTATCCATAATAATTATGCAAGAAGCATCATCAGACAACATGCATTAAGGACCCATGATGGTCCTAGCACATCATGGAATTCAGGGGTCCTCTCATGGCTGCACACAGTTCAGGGAATCCATTTGCACAAAAAAAAAATGCCCTGTGGTCCTCAAAGTAAATCCCTTTCAATTTATTCAGAAACCTCTTGTTAGGCACAGTATTAAAAGCTTTGGCATAATCCAAGTATACTACATCTATAGCTATACCCTTGCCCTAGTTAACACTTGTCCTTTCATAGAATGCATATAAATTAGTTTGACATTAATTTCTGAAAAAAGGTAATTATTAGTGATGAGCGAGCACCCCAATGCTCGGGTGTTCGGGTGCTCTGACCGAGCACCCCCTGAGGCTCGAGTGCTCGGCCGAGCACCCGAGCCCCATTGAAGTCAATGGGAGGACTCGAGCATTACACCAGGCACCCCCTACTCTGATGAGGGGAGGGTGCCTGGTCCATAGGAAAAGGGAAGAAAATGATGGAAACACCACAGAAATGGTTCAGGGACAGCATAGGGAGGATGTCTGGATGCATCTTGGACTCCAACATTGCTGCTGGGAACGATCTTTCGCCCGTAGTACGCCATTTTTACAGACTGACCGTAAAACACACAAAAAGGAAAATAAAAACGACTTTAGGCGAAAAATTGTTACCAAACAATATTTGCTGTATATTTACTTGAATATCATCTGCAAATTCTCCCAAAAATTTCCTCGATTTTTCTGAACTGAGGCCATGATTAAGAGGGAAACGTGCGCAGAGGCAAATTCTCCCAAAAATTTCCTTGATTTTATTGAACTGAGGCCATGATTAAGAGGGAAACGTGCGCAAAGGCAAATTCTCCCAAAAATTTCCTTGATTTTTCTGAACTGGGGCCATGATTAAGAGGGAAACGTGCGCTGAGCCGACCATCTAAAACATTATGGGTGAGGGTCTGCTGCGGAGCTGACCATCCTAAACATTATATGCGAAGGCCCGCTAGTGAGCTGACGCTATAAAACATTATATGAGAGGGCCCGCTAGAGAGCTGACCCAATAAAACATTATATGAGAAGGCCCGCTGGTGAGCTGACCAATATAAAAATTGTCAAACAGGGCCCGCTGGTGAGCTGGCCCTATATAAAAATTATATCACAGGGCCCGCTGGTGAGCTGGCCCTATATAAAAATTATATCCCAGGGCATATGGAAGAGGAGGAGGAGGATGAGAAGATTAAGAGTCAACCATATACCCGTTTTTTGGGTGGAAGGGGTGAATGGGAATACAGAGTATTCCCATCATTGTAAATAACATATATAAAGTGAGTTTATGTTCCCCCAGGGCTTTCCTCCAGTGGAGTGGAGAAGTCAGGGGAAATCCAGGCCTTGTTAATTTTTATAAGTGTCAACCTATCAGCATTGTCGGTGGAAAGGCGGATACGCTTATCTGTTATTATGCCACCAGCAGCACTAAATACCCGCTCAGACAGAACGCTGGCGGCAGGGCAGGCCAGCACCTCCAAGGCGTAGAGTGCCAGTTCATACCATGTGTCCAGCTTGGACACCCAGTAGTTGTAAGGCACAGAGGGATCATTGAGGACGCTGACACGGTCTGCTATGTACTCCTTCACCATCTTCCAAAACTTTTCCCTCCTTGTGACACTAGGCTGCGCATCAGGGTGATGGTGCTGGCGGGGTGTCATGAAGGTGTCCCACGCCTTGGAGAGTGTTGCCCTGCCTTTTTCGGTACTGCTGTGTGCTCCCCTTTTCTCCCCTTCTCGGTTGGCCAAGGTAGCACGTACTCTGCCGCCAGCGTTGTCAGATGGAAAATTTTGGAGCAATTTTTCAACAAGAACCTTCTGGTATTGCACCATTTTGCTTGTCCTCTCCACCGGAGGAATGAGAGATGAGAAATTCTCTTTGTAGCGGGGGTCCAGAAGGGTGAACACCCAGTAATCCGTGTTGTCTAAAATGCGTATAACGCGTGGGTCACGGGAAAGGCAGCCTAACATAAAGTCAGCCATGTGTGCCAGAGTACCAACAGGCAAGATTTCGCTGTCCTCACCAGGAGGATGACTCTCAATCTCCTCATCCTCTTCCTCCTCTTCTGCCCACCCACGCTGAAGAGATGGAACTAAAGTTCCATGGCTACCCTCTGTAGCGGAGGCAACCGTGTCTTCCTCCTCCTCCTCCTCCGCCTCCTCCAATTGTCGCTGAGAAGACGAAGTGAGGGTGCTCTGGCTATCACCTTGTGTAAGCTCTTCCTCCCGCATTTCCACCTCTTCCACATGCAAAGCGTCAGTTTTAATTGTGAGCAGCGAGCGTTTCAGTAGACACAGAAGTGGGATGGTTACACTGATAATAGCGTTATCGCCGCTCACCATCTGTGTCGATTCCTCAAAATTGCGTAAAACCTCACAGAGGTCTGACATCCATTCCCACTCCTCACTTCTGATTACAGGAAGTTGAACGGAGAGGCGACGACCGTGTAACAGCTGGTACTCCACTACTGCCCTCTGCTGCTCACAAAGCCGGGTCAACATGTGGAAGGTGGAGTTCCAGCGCGTGCTCACGTCACACAGCAGCCGGTGAGCTGGCAATTGTAAGCGCTGCTGCAGCTTCAACAGGCCGGCTGAAGCTGTTGATGACTTACGGAAATGTGCACACACGCGGCGCACCTTGGTCAAGAGATCATGCAAATTGGGGTAGGTTTTTAGAAATCGCTGAACCACTAAATTAAATACATGCGCTAGGCATGGTACGTGTGTGAGCTTGCCGAGCTCCAAAGCCGCCACCAAGTTACGCCCATTATCACACACAACCATGCCTGGTTGCAGGTTGAGTGGCGAGAGCCACTGCTCGGTCTGGTGACTAATCCCCTGCAACAGCTCTGAGGCCGTGTGCTGTTTGTCCCCAAGGCAGATCAGCTTCAGCACGGCCTGTTGACGCTTCCCCACTGCAGTGCTACACTGCTTCCAGCTACCGGCTGATGGGTGAGTGGCGCTGCGCGCAGAGAATTCGGATGTGGAAACGGAGGACGAGGAGAAAAATAACGTAGGTGCTGGCGGAAACCCTGATGGAGGTAGGGCCCGCAATCCTCGGCGTGGGTAGCACCTGTGCCATCCCAGGGTCCGAGTCGCTCCCAGCCTCCACGACATTCACCCAGTGTGCCGTCAGGGAAATGTAGCGTCCCTGGCCACAAGCACTTGTCCATGTGTCAGTCGTTAAGTGGACCTTCCCAGTAACTGCGTTGGTCAGGGCACGGGTGATGTTACGGGACACATGGTGGTGTAAGGCGGGGACGGCACACCGGGAAAAGTAGTGGCGGCTGGGGACTGCGTACCGAGGGACAGCTGCTGCCATCAGGCTGCGGAAGGACTCAGTCTCCACAAGCCTAAATGGCAGCATTTCGATGGCCAGTAATTTGGAAAGGTGTGAGGTTAGTGCTATGGCCTGTGGGTGGGTGGCTGGGTATTTTCGCTTGCGCTCAAATGCCTGGGGTAACGACATTTGGACGCTGTGCTGGGACAGGGAAGTGGATGTGGTCGCTGATGGTGCTTCAGATGGTACAGGTGCAGGACGGGAGGTATGCGGGCCTGCGCCTTCGACAGGCGATTGGCCGGCACCGAAAACAGGGGAAGAGGAGGCAGTGGTGTGGCCTGCAGACACAGATGGGCGATCCAGGCGTTCCTCCCACTTATTACGGTGCTTGGATGCCATGTGTCGGATCATGCTGGTGGTGGTGAGGTTTCTAGTGTTCATGCCTCGGCTCATTCTGGTGTGGCACAGGTTGCAAACTACAATTCTTTTGTCGTCCGCACTTTCCTTAAAAAAACGCCATACCGCGGAACACCTACCCCTTGGCAAGGGAGATTTACGCAAGGGGGTGCTCCGTGGAACATTTGCGGGCCGGTTTGGTGCGGTCCGCCTTCTTTCTGTAGCCACACCACTGCCTCTTCCAGCCTGTTGCGGTGCTGCAGATGGCTCACCCTCAGGACTGCTGTCATCGCTCGGCTCTACACCTTCCCAGGTGGGGTCAGTCACCTCATCGTCCACCAAGTCCTCCTCCACTTCCTCACTCTGATCATCCTCCTCATGTCTTGATCCCACCACATACTCAGTCATTGACAACTGTATATCATCCTCCTCAACAAGGTCTTGAGACAGTAATAGAGGTTGATTTAATGGCAACTGTGTCTCATCATCATCATCATCCACTACTTCCTTTGACCTTAAATGCCGTTCACATCTGTCATCTTCTTGTGATTGGGTACCCTCTAGAGGTTGTGAATCAGGGCACAAGATGTCATGTTCCTCTGCAAGCGTGCTTGGAGAGAGGGTCAAATGAAGGATTGGTGATGAGACGAGCTCCTCACTATATCCCAGTGTGGGATCACTTCTTTGACCAGACCGTCTATGGTGGGAGGAAGGATGATCAGAGTGAGGATTATGTTGACCAGACTCTTGGCTACTGAGAGTGGACTTGGTGGAAGACAGGGTGGTGCTTAACCGACTGGAAGCAGTATCAGCTGACATCCAACCGACCACCTGTTCGCAGTGGTCGGACCTCGAGAGTGATGTCCTGCGACGCCCTGTAAAATGAGACATGAAGCTAGGTATGGTGGATGTCTTTCTTTCTTGTGCTCTGGCACCAGGCACAGTTTCTACGCGTCCTGACCCGCGCCCTGAACTATCAGGATCACGTCCACTTCCCCGTCCCTTTTTACCCGCCTTCTTCATCTTACACGGAATATGTGACTTTGATAATTTAGTTTAAAGACTTAACAGTATTTCTTCCTATTCTGCAACTGTGCAGAGTACACAGAATAGGCTGCTAAACTGCGGTGACGCACACTGAATATAATATGTGACTTTGATATTTTAGTTTGAAAACTTAACAGTATTTCTTCCTATTCTGCAACTGTGCAGAGTACACAGAATAGGATGCTAAACTGCGTGACGCACACTGAATATAATATGTGACTTTGATATTTTAGTTTGAAAACTTAACAGTATTTCTTCCTATTCTGCAACTGTGCAGAGTACACAGAATAGGCTGCTAAACTGCGGTGACGCACACTGAATATAATATGTGACTTTGATATTTTAGTTTGAAAACTTAACAGTATTTCTTCCTATTCTGCAACTGTGCAGAGTACACAGAATAGGCTGCTAAACTGCGGTGACGCACACTGAATATAATATGTGACTTTGATATTTTAGTTTGAAAACTTAACAGTATTTCTTCCTATTCTGCAACTGTGCAGAGTACACAGAATAGGCTGCTAAACTGCGGTGACGCACACTGAATGGAATATGTGACTTTGATATTTTAGTTTGAAAACTTAACAGTATTTCTTCCTATTCTGCAACTGTGCAGAGTACACAGAATAGGCTGCTAAACTGCGGTGACGCACACTGAATGGAATATGTGACTTTGATATTTTAGTTTGAAAACTTAACAGTATTTCTTCCTATTCTGCAACTGTGCAGAGTACACAGAATAGGCTGCTAAACTGCGGTGACGCACACTCAATATAATATGTGACTTTGATATTTTAGTTTGAAAACTTAACAGTATTTCTTCCTATTCTGCAACTGTGCAGAGTACACAGAATAGGCTGCTAAACTGCGGTGACGCACACTGAATGGAATATGTGACTTTGATATTTTAGTTTGAAAACTTAACAGTATTTCTTCCTATTCTGCAACTGTGCAGAGTACACAGAATAGGCTGCTAAACTGCGGTGAGGCACACTGAATATAATATGTGACTTTGATATTTTAGTTTGAAAACTTAACAGTATTTCTTCCTATTCTGCAACTGTGCAGAGTACACAGAATAGGCTGCTAAACTGCGGTGACGCACACTGAATGGAATATGTGACTTTGATATTTTAGTTTGAAAACTTAACAGTATTTCTTCCTATTCTGCAACTGTGCAGAGTACACAGAATAGGCTGCTAAACTGCGGTGACGCACACTGAATATAATATGTGACTTTGATATTTTAGTTTGAAAACTTAACAGTATTTCTTCCTATTCTGCAACTGTGCAGAGTACACAGAATAGGCTGCTAAACTGCGGTGACGCACACTGAATATAATATGTGACTTTGATATTTTAGTTTGAAAACTTAACAGTATTTCTTCCTATTCTGCAACTGTGCAGAGTACACAGAATAGGCTGCTAAACTGCGGTGACGCACACTGAATGGAATATGTGACTTTGATATTTTAGTTTGAAAACTTAACAGTATTTCTTCCTATTCTGCAACTGTGCAGAGTACACAGAATAGGCTGCTAAACTGCGGTGACGCACACTGAATGGAATATGTGACTTTAATATTTGAGTTTGAAAACTTAACAGTATTTCTTCCTATTCTGCAACTGTGCAGAGTACACAGAATAGGCTGCTAAACTGCGGTGACGCACACTGAATATAATATGTGACTTTGATATTTTAGTTTGAAAACTTAACAGTATTTCTTCCTATTCTGCAACTGTGCAGAGTACACAGAATAGGATGCTAAACTGCGTGACGCACACTGAATATAATATGTGACTTTGATATTTTAGTTTGAAAACTTAACAGTATTTCTTCCTATTCTGCAACTGTGCAGAGTACACAGAATAGGCTGCTAAACTGCGGTGACGCACACTGAATATAATATGTGACTTTGATATTTTAGTTTGAAAACTTAACAGTATTTCTTCCTATTCTGCAACTGTGCAGAGTACACAGAATAGGCTGCTAAACTGCGGAGACGCACACTGAATATAATATGTGACTTTGATATTTTAGTTTGAAAACTTAACAGTATTTCTTCCTATTCTGCAACTGTGCAGAGTACACAGAATAGGCTGCTAAACTGCGGTGACGCACACTGAATGGAATATGTGACTTTGATATTTTAGTTTGAAAACTTAACAGTATTTCTTCCTATTCTGCAACTGTGCAGAGTACACAGAATAGGCTGCTAAACTGCGGTGACGCACACTGAATGGAATATGTGACTTTGATATTTTAGTTTGAAAACTTAACAGTATTTCTTCCTATTCTGCAACTGTGCAGAGTACACAGAATAGGCTGCTAAACTGCGGTGACGCACACTGAATATAATATGTGACTTTGATATTTTAGTTTGAAAACTTAACAGTATTTCTTCCTATTCTGCAACTGTGCAGAGTACACAGAATAGGCTGCTAAACTGCGGTGACGCACACTGAATGGAATATGTGACTTTGATATTTTAGTTTGAAAACTTAACAGTATTTCTTCCTATTCTGCAACTGTGCAGAGTACACAGAATAGGCTGCTAAACTGCGGTGACGCACACTGAATGGAATATGTGACTTTGATATTTTAGTTTGAAAACTTAACAGTATTTCTTCCTATTCTGCAACTGTGCAGAGTACACAGAATAGGCTGCTAAACTGCGGTGACGCACACTCAATATAATATGTGACTTTGATATTTTAGTTTGAAAACTTAACAGTATTTCTTCCTATTCTGCAACTGTGCAGAGTACACAGAATAGGCTGCTAAACTGCGGTGACGCACACTGAATGGAATATGTGACTTTGATATTTTAGTTTGAAAACTTAACAGTATTTCTTCCTATTCTGCAACTGTGCAGAGTACACAGAATAGGCTGCTAAACTGCGGTGAGGCACACTGAATATAATATGTGACTTTGATATTTTAGTTTGAAAACTTAACAGTATTTCTTCCTATTCTGCAACTGTGCAGAGTACACAGAATAGGCTGCTAAACTGCGGTGACGCACACTGAATGGAATATGTGACTTTGATATTTTAGTTTGAAAACTTAACAGTATTTCTTCCTATTCTGCAACTGTGCAGAGTACACAGAATAGGCTGCTAAACTGCGGTGACGCACACTGAATATAATATGTGACTTTGATATTTTAGTTTGAAAACTTAACAGTATTTCTTCCTATTCTGCAACTGTGCAGAGTACACAGAATAGGCTGCTAAACTGCGGTGACGCACACTGAATATAATATGTGACTTTGATATTTTAGTTTGAAAACTTAACAGTATTTCTTCCTATTCTGCAACTGTGCAGAGTACACAGAATAGGCTGCTAAACTGCGGTGACGCACACTGAATGGAATATGTGACTTTGATATTTTAGTTTGAAAACTTAACAGTATTTCTTCCTATTCTGCAACTGTGCAGAGTACACAGAATAGGCTGCTAAACTGCGGTGACGCACACTGAATGGAATATGTGACTTTAATATTTGAGTTTGAAAACTTAACAGTATTTCTTCCTATTCTGCAACTGTGCAGAGTACACAGAATAGGCTGCTAAACTGCGGTGACGCACACTGAATGGAATATGTGACTTTGATATTTTACTTTGAAGACTTAACAGTATTTCTTCCTATTCTGCAACTGTGCAGAGTACACAGAATAGGCTGCTAAACTGCGGTGACGCACACTGAATGGAATATGTGACTTTGATATTTTACTTTGAAGACTTAACAGTATTTCTTCCTATTCTGCAACTGTGCAGAGTACACAGAATAGGCTGCTAAACTGCGGTGAAGCACACTGAATGGAATATGTGACTTTGATATTTTAGTTTGAAGACTTAACAGTATTTCTTCCTATTCTGCAACTGTGCAGAGTACACAGAATGTGATGCTAAACTGCGGTGACGCACACTGAATGGAATATGTGACTTTGATATTTTAGTTTGAAGACTTAACAGTATTTCTTCCTATTCTGCAACTCTGCACAGTACACAGAATGTGCTGCTAAACTGCGGTGACGCACACTGAATGGAATATGTGACTTTGATATTTTAGTTTGAAAACTTAACAGTATTTCTTCCTATTCTGCAACTGTGCAGAGTACACAGAATATGCTGCTAAACTGCGGTGACGCATACTGAATGGAATATGTGACTTTAATATTTGAGTTTGAAAACTTAACAGTATTTCTTCCTATTCTGCAACTGTGCAGAGTACACAGAATAGGCTGCTAAACTGCGGTGACGCACACTGAATGGAATATGTGACTTTGATATTTTACTTTGAAGACTTAACAGTATTTCTTCCTATTCTGCAACTGTGCAGAGTACACAGAATAGGCTGCTAAACTGCGGTGACGCACACTGAATGGAATATGTGACTTTGATATTTTAGTTTGAAGACTTAACAGTATTTCTTCCTATTCTGCAACTGTGCAGAGTACACAGAATAGGCTGCTAAACTGCGGTGACGCACACTGAATGGAATATGTGACTTTGATATTTTAGTTTGAAGACTTAACAGTATTTCTTCCTATTCTGCAACTGTGCAGAGTACACAGAATAGGCTGCTAAACTGCGGTGAAGCACACTGAATGGAATATGTGACTTTGATATTTTAGTTTGAAGACTTAACAGTATTTCTTCCTATTCTGCAACTGTGCAGAGTACACAGAATGTGATGCTAAACTGCGGTGACGCACACTGAATGGAATATGTGACTTTGATATTTTAGTTTGAAGACTTAACAGTATTTCTTCCTATTCTGCAACTCTGCACAGTACACAGAATGTGCTGCTAAACTGCGGCGAAGCACACTGAATGGAATATGTGACTTTGATATTTTAGTTTGAAGACTTAACAGTATTTCTTCCTATTCTGCAACTCTGCACAGTACACAGAATGTGCTGCTAAACTGCGGCGACGCACACTGAATGGAATATGTGACTTTGATATTTTAGTTTGAAGACTTAACAGAATGTGCTCTAATCTGCAACTTTGCACACTAAACAGAATGTGCTCTAATCTGCAACTTTGCACACTAAACAGAATGTGCTCTAATCTGCAACTTTGCACACTAAACAGAATGTGCTCTAATCTGCAACTTTGCACACTAAACAGAATATATGAAATTTTTTTTTTTTTTTTTTTTCCCCCACACAAAATAACCTGCTGCCCCCACACACAGTAGTCCTAAAAAGGACTTTTGGTTCTTTTTTTTTCACAATTTTGCTTTTTTTCTCCCTACACTGACTTTCCCTTCCTATCCTCAGCTCTCCCTGGCTAAGACTGAGCCGAACTCGCTGGTCAGGTGCTATACAGCACCCGACCACGGGTTCTGGCCAGCCAATCAGTGTAATGCCAGCAGCCAACATGGCTGCTGGCATTACACTGATGTCAGAGCCTCCCTGCACGTTTATTGGCTGCGCAGCAGCCGCAAAACGTGCGGGGAGGAGACCCGAACATGGCGGGCGAGCACATGCGGTACTCGTACGAGTACCGCCATGTGCCGAGCAGAGCGATGCTCGAGCCGATCCGAGCATCGGCCGAGCATGCTCGCTCAACACTAGTAATTATAAACCAGTATTTACCACTGAGCCCATGTACATAGAATTGTCTGAAAAACATGTATCAGTATGATGAGTTCTCTGCCATAGACAGAGAGAAATTTACATATTACATATCTCTAGGCAAAGGCATTCTAGGCACCCTGCCCTCCACCCATGGCCACATCACATTTCTCAAATGACCCTGCCCACAGTCCCATGACATAGAAAATGCCCTTTGTCTATAACTTGCAAACACACAAAAAAAACAAAAACATTTAACCGAATGGATAACAGAGATCTCCACTGGATTGCTTTGCATTGCATTGAAGACCTCACTCTAGCATCCAAAGAATTCAACAATAGCCAGTACTGAGACACTTAAACTGGTGCAGGGACACTATCCACCTCCACAATTTAAAATGTAGGTGTGGCCAGCACACCTCAGATGTCCCTCAATGTTTAGCTGTCTAGCCAGTTGCCTACTTTGCATTATGGAAAATCCGGCTTTGTCCATAGAGCCCTATTTGATGCATTGGTATGGAAATCATGTATAAATACAATGATAACCCAGCTGGAGACTATATAAATAGAGAGAGGGATATCATGTATCAATATAAAGGTATCTTTACCCTAGAGACCATATAGACTGAATGAAAGGTAAATCGCTTGTTGGCATAAAAATGTCTTGCCATAGAGACAATAAAGATAAGGAGGTAAGAAAGGGTGATTAAATATAATGATGCTGTTATTAAACAGATATTTTAATACAGTCATATTCAAATCATGTATAATTATAAAGTTCAATGTATATAGGTGCACCACGCATAAACACTGAAGATTTGACAGCAAATCATCAACCCTTTATTGTGTACAAATCTTCGATGTTTATGCGTGCTGCACCTATATACATTTGTCTTACATGAGTCGGGGTGCTGGAAGAACCCTTAAGGTAGCACACGCTGAGGTAGATTGTCAGCTTGTTTCTGCTTAAAGAATCACAGAGGTGTTATTTGTCCACAGACAGAAAATATCCATTGAATGCTAATTTGCCAGTCCTTTGATTTGGAGCCGCTATTACTTGTATCTTTGCTAATTATAAATTTACTCATACATTGCATCTTTAATGAATTTATCATTGGCATCTCATTTATTTTTTTGAATGTCACAGAGCTGTGCAACGCTTTGCAAAACAATGCCTTGCACATCCCTCGGACTCTCAAAAGGTTAAAGGCTAATACTGGGAAGGGAATTAAAAAACCCATCACAGAAGGCTTTTTCTTCACTAATGTGTAGACAAATCATTTATCATTAGATAATTCAGTACTGCAAAGCCAATAGACCTGGTAATGAAATTTTATAGGCAAGACATTAGATATCTGCACGCACACACACACATAATACAGACAATTTCAGATTGATAACATGTATGTGACGTACTGAAGTGCACAAATAACTAATGTCTGAGGTCAGAGGATATGAGGTAGTTATGCAGACTAACTCCATCTGTCTTGTTCTTTCGGATAATATCCTCTAGTAAGCAAAGTATTTGTTCATTGAAATCTGTATTACCTCAGATCAAATCTCTATTTTAAAAAATAACATTTTAAAAATGTGATAATATTAAAATGTACAGTATATTCATTTTTTGGTGGATATTAATTAATTTTGAGATGTTGCCAGAGAATGGAAATCTTTTTCCATTCAGTAAATATTGTCATGATTGGCTGGATTTTCTATGTGCATTATTAACACATTAAGGAAGTGATAACATTTTTGCATGACAGTACACCATATAGCAGTCTGTTTAAAGGAGAATTCACACTAATCTTTGAAGCTCTGAATACCACACACAATAGAAAACAAATATTATCATGGATAGTCCTACTAGTCCAATATGGAATGATAATGTAGCTTCATGCACATAAAGATTTTCACTTCTTCGCTATGTCGTTGCTGCTGTTTCAGTAAGAACTTCTGGTAAAATGTTCCTCAATATCATGAAGAGAAAGCAAAAAAGAGAATGGAGCATACACTTAAAGGAGCAGTAAACTTTTTTTTTATGAAAACATATTTTATAGAGCTTTTCCTGCTGAATAAAACAAGGTCACTCCCACTGCTGTCAGATGTTTTATTAAAAAATTATAGCAGTTTAAATAATCAGGAAGTGAATTTACTGTGTATGTATTTCCTGATAGTTCTAACTGACAGGAAGTGACTGGCAGTTTCTACCACATTCTATGGAGAACTGTATGTCTCTGACTTTTCTGACTTTCCTTTCCATTAGACTCTAACTGGAAATCTAATTAGAATTTGACCACTAGAGGGCACTGCTAATGTAAAAAAACATGGGTTTAAACTGTAATAACTCTGGAAATATAAATCTCTCCGCAGTGGGAGTACCCTCATTTTACTGAATAGGAAAATCCCTATAATATATATTTTTTCATAAAAAAAGTTTACTGCTCCTATAACTCCATGCCGACAATGGACGTACATGTACGTGACAAAGGACATACATGTACGTCCAGGAAGTAATTCTGCAGAATGTGAAAAAAAAAAACCCCGTCGTTAAGTGCCGGCTGCGGGTGTGCGCGTCCGGTCACTAAGGGGTTAAAGTGCGGACTCTTGGATATATATTCCACCACTGTGCTGTAACACGTTTTTTTGTGCAATATAGCAATACTCTAATTTTACTAAGGAAAAGAAGAGCCTCTTGGTTTATGAACATCCACTGGCTAACCTCCAGTGCAGGTACCTCCAAAATTTCCTTCTTATTCGTGTCCTCCCCTTTCTTTGTAGTATTTTTAATCCAGCCGAGGGCTCACCAGATCGCCTTTTACTCACAAACTAAGGGTTAAATAATACCTATTGGCTAGGTGGACCTCTTATGAGTAGAAAAGTATATATGGCTACCAAGGAGTCAGTGAATTTCTGAGGTATCATTAAAGGGATAGTAATACTTCGTTTTATCTTTATTTTATTTTGTAGGCATTAAGAAAACATGAAGAACAATATAAGCCTTATCTATCAAACCTTTATGGTTTAAGAGATATTCACAAGCAAAGTTTCCCCCTCCCGCCCCTTTTTCCTAGTGTAAGCCATCTCTTCTCAGATGTGAATCTGGTTGTAAGACCAGACAGATAACAGAAGGGGACAATTTTCTTTCTATTAGAACAATGAAACCCCTGCCCCCCTTGACAGGTTTTTCAGGTTTTTCCCTTATCTTAATTGAAGATTGTCCCTCTCTGCAGTCTACCTGGGCACCTCCCTTCTGCTCTGGCTGAGTAGTATTATATCAGTAAAAGGGGCGGGAGGGGGACACTTTGTCAATGAATTACTCCTGAACTACAACTCTGACAGAATTGAAATAACACTCTCCAAAGTCCAAATACTATGATGATTAATTAGAGCTGCTTTTATTATGAAACATTACTATCCCTTTAAACCTTATGGTGGTAGAGATGGGTTAATAGATTCACATTAACTTAAAAAAGGAATTTTTAATTATAAAAACTCTGGACTATACAAAACACTGATCAGACATAAAATCAATAAAAATAGAATAAAGTAACAATATACATATAACCATTATATGTGTTTCTTGGCTCACTGTACTTTATTAGTGACTCATCAGTGCCATATATATATATATATATATATATATATATATGTATTTTTCTTCTCTTTCTCTTCCCCCCTCCCCTTCTCTCTGCCTTGCACAGGGTATTTACGACCCTCTGCAAGAAGAGTGGATTTTCTCTTGGTCCCTGTCTTATCAGGTCCTGCCGTGTTAACCCCAGCAAGCAACACAGCTTTGAATTCAATCTATTAACTGTATTAAATGTGAATTCTGTGTCCTTGTTCTCAGAAATGCTTTAGACTTGAGAAAGGGAGTTTATCCCGAAAGCTTATTAATTTTGTTTGTTATTTTACACACACACATATATATATGTAATAGCAGTGTTGGTATGGCTTTGCCCATGCTGGCTTGTTGAATTGTCAGTACTTAGCACATTCAGGACCAAAAAAGGTGTGCAATGTAGCACAGTGTTGCCGGTGGGATTTTTTTGTGTGCTTTTGGAGTGTAATAAACTTGCATTTGGTGTGTAGTTGGTGGTCATATGCTACATAGTGCTGAGCTTTATTGTAGTTCCTGGAGTCGTCTGGTGATGAAGGTGAGTGCATAGAAAGTGGTGAAAGGGGAATGGGAGGGCTGTTTTGAGCAAATCACCATGATGCATGTGAAACAGGGAAGAATCAGCACTTGAGAGAATCCATATTTATGTATCCTTGTATGATGGCAATGGTTTTTAAGTGAAATGCATTTGTTGCTCCACTGCCCCTACAGAGGGAAGGATGTGTGTCACTATCTCTGAGGGAGACATAAGTGAAAGTAGCTTATATCTGTGTCAGTGTATCTCAGCCTCCACCCACTGCAAAACACTTGGTGAGCCCAGCTAGGCATGATGGTGATGGACATTAGATGAGAAAGCAAGGACTCACACAGGGAGAGTATGTATGTGTATGAGTGTCACATGTATGTGTGCCCCGTCTTGTTATGGCTATATGTGTGAATGTGTTGTGCGTGTGTGTGTCTCTCTCTCTGTGTGTGACTGTGTTAAGGGGAACAGTGTATTGTAAGTCATCAATGCTTAGCTGAGCGACTCTGGAGGTCTGGGTTTGGGTATGATGCTTCGGCATCAGTGCCCGCGTCTCTCCGGGCTTGCGACTGAGTCTCTCCTGCTGCCACTAACAGCTGTCCGTGTCCTCTCCCCAAGCAGCACAGCGGAGCTAGTTGGCGCATGGCTGGTTGAAGGCTTGGGCGCATCTCCAGTTCACCGTGTCACTTCGGGCGCGAACCAGGATAAGTGACGCAGACACTAGTCTTATACCTGAGGAGGCTGTAGACTCCACCCTTCTACTTCCTGGCAGGCTATTTAAGGGCTCTGGACTTTTGGTTCAGTAGCCCTTATGTTGTTGTCTCATGCAGTTTAACTTCTTGACGTTCCTGTGTATGATTAGTGTTACTGGCGGACTACCCGCTCCATGTATGACCTAGGATTGTCTGACCATCCATTCTGGTGTTGACCTTGGGCTCTGTCCTATATCCATTCCGTGTAGCCTTGTTATATTGGATACCCTATCTGGTGCAGACCTGTGGTTCTGGCTGACTACCCACTCCGTGTATGACCTAGGATTGTCTGACCATCCATTCTGGTGCTGACCTGCGGCACTGTCCTATTATCCATTCCATGTTGCCTCGTTATATTGGATACCCTATCTGGTACAGACCTGTGGCTCTGGCTAACTAACCACTCTGTATTACACCAGGTGGTTCACACCCGTTAGACTGACTGCAGTCGTAAGTCAGTAGGGTTCTCCTGGTTGCGCTTTACCTTGGGAGAGTTCCTTGGTTCTGTTTGTGGGGAGGCTTCCCGCATTCTGGTTGGGACTACAGTCGACCTAGTGCTTGGTCCCTAGCAGAGAGGTATTGTAGAAGTAGTCTCCTATTTCTGATAGAGTCTCTGGCTTCTTCAGTTACCCTCTGTCTCTATATCTTTTGCTCATATTTTATATTTGCTTAATAAAGGTGATTTTACATTATCAGTACTGACTTCTGGTTTATTCTTGGGTGACCGTGACAGTAAGTTACCACTTCGTAGCACATCAGTCAATGAAATACACAACAAATACAAGCTTAGTACGATGTAAAAAGAGAAAAAACCCACGGCAATCCCTTTCTACATTTGGTAGGAGGAGGGATGAGAGATGGAAAGCCAATGTGGAGTCAGTGATAGTTGGAGGTGTGGAAGAGGTAGGAGGGTGAGGAGGGAGGACGATGTGGCTGTTGGTCCTCAGCACGTGTAGTCTGGGGTAAGTGACCTGTTCATATGCATGGTGCAGTGCTGGAGGGTTGGATGAGCATAATGTGGCCATTAACATAATATGTGGGTTGTGTTGCATATAGGGAGGCTTAGTAGAATATGCTGCAATGCTTTATGCAGTTGTCAGCATCCAAAGGGTTATGTATTAGGAGCCATGCTCATGAAGCAATGTGGCAGGTGGGAGGGTGGTAAAATAAAAGATGGGATGGAGGGGAAGGAGAGAAGTGCCTATTCCACTGCTGTGTTCCTGATCTTGAGCAATAACAGTGAAAGACAAAATGGTGTGAGCTGTACCTCTCCTACCAGTAGCAAGTGGTTGTGTAGTCACTCAGTGCTGGAGGTTTCTCTTTCCTTGCTGTACCCTGCATGCACGTACAGTCAGGCTGTAAGGTATGGAGTTGAGGAAGAGAGTGGGGCAGGTGTCTTACATTTAGTGAGGTGAATTGGCCATGTTTTTGTTTGCTCCAGACAGAAGTTGAAGACGGGCCAACTCCTTGCAAAGATTTTGACAGGAGTGGCCTCCCTATATCTCCTGGACAGGCAGTATGGAGGAGATTTCCACCCCTGGGTGTGTGTGCCAGGCATGCAGATTTCTTTTATATTTATTTTATATATTATACAGGTTCATGCTTGTCCCTTACAGAAAATAAAAAAGTACTTTGCCAAGGCTTCCAGCTTGAGACAGCTAGCATGAACATCAGGTAAATAAAGCAAATAA
The DNA here is from genome assembly GCA_037306005.1 of Rhinophrynus dorsalis. Taxonomy (NCBI): domain Eukaryota; kingdom Metazoa; phylum Chordata; class Amphibia; order Anura; family Rhinophrynidae; genus Rhinophrynus; species Rhinophrynus dorsalis. The sequence continues at coordinate 160,708,081 of CM074719.1, forward strand.
TGGTCCAAAAACATCTGGAACAGGTATCACAGTGCCTGTGATTCATGTCACTCTTCCCTATGGTTCGCTCTGATTTGTTGAGCCAGTTTGGCCCGCCCCTGGTGACCTTCTTATGCCTGGCCCAGACACCTGTCAGATGCCCTTTCGTGGTGTTTCTGAGCCAGTAGTACTGTTACTGTGTTCCTGTGTTCTGGATTCCTGTGTACCGAATCGGCTTGTCCTGACTATTCTCCAGTGTTCCTGTTTGTGTATGATCCGGCCCGTCTGACTACCACCCTTGGATCCTGACCCGGTTTGGCTGACGTTCCTGCTTGTGTATGACCCGGCTTGTATGACTACCTCCTACGTGCTCCGACCCGGCCTGGCTGACTTCCTGCTCCGAAGATCGACTTCCAGCTTGTTCCAGTGACCTGCGTTCCAGTTGTCGCCGCAGCGACATTATTATCTGCTGTTCCAGTCTTTGTGTGACTACCTTGCCTGGTGTTACCCCGATCAGTGCAGTGTATCTACCCGTGCAGAGCTATGTGTGTGTTTCAGTACGCCTCCCTCATACTGCAGAGCCTTGCTGTTCCCTGAAAGCCTCGAGTAAACGTGCCTTTTAACCCTAGCAGTGCTGCCTTGGTTTCACTCTCTCTACTCCAGTACGAGCCTCGTTCTCGGTGATACTCCTGTTGAGTTGGCCGCTCACCGTCGGCAACTCTATACTTCCTTTGCAGAGTATTCACGTCTGTTGGGCCGGTTGGGCGCCTAAGGCTCTTTCTCATTGTATTGCTGGGCGATATCCGTTATACAGAGTGGTGGCAGGCAAAGGCTTCAGCGCTAGCAAATCCGGTAACAACGCCCGTGGGGCTATTGGCTCTTGCACGTCAAATTCTAGTATCCGGTTAAGTCTGAGGAGGTTTAGCAGCTCTTGCATTGCAGGCCGGTTCCAGTTACGCCCGTGGGGGCTATTTTCACTTGCACTAGCAGACACAGTTCCAGTAGGTATGCCCGAGGTGGCTAGTTGGATTCCTGTTCTGCTTTTTACTGAACACCTTGGCGAGGCAGTCCTGTATCCATTATATGGTGAACTCTGTCTCTAGCACAGCCTTATAACACCCAGGGCGTGCCAAACATCCACATCTGAGACTGACTGTTATCAAGGATTTAACCCTCTGTGGTTATATCTCATTCTACTGCTGTACATGTAATACGTTTGTGCATTTACACTTGTACCTATCAGTCTACACTGCTGACGTATTATCAACCGCCACTAGAGGGCGGACCTTTGCATTACCTTACTCTAAATAAATTGTGTTTTTATTTCACATACTGGTCTGAGTGTCTTTAAAACCGTTACAGTACGAAAGGGCCATGACCTCAGACGGTAAGGGTAAAAGTAATACACAGAACATCCATTGGAGAATGGATGTCCATGAGCAGCGCATGGACCAATTGGCACTGGCTCTACAGATGTTACTCGAACGTACAGTACATTTGGACAAGCCTAGTCCTAATCCGGTGGTCACCCCGGTCCCGACACTGGAGAATCTGCTATAGTCCCCTCAGCTAACTCGAGAGGGTTAACGGCAGTGGCGCCGTTACCATTAAGATATGATGGCGAACCCTCCCTTTGCAGGGGATTCATTAATCAACTGGAGATATTTTTGGAATTGGCACCCCAGGCATTTCCTAACGACCGTAGTAAGGTCGGTTTTATGATATCCCTGTTGACAGGCAAGGCTTTGGCATGGGCGAATCCGTTGTGGGAGAATGCCAGACCCTGCACACTGAACTTTAGAGAATTCGTGATGAAGTTCAGACGAGTGTTTGAGGTTCCTGGCAGGGCTGCCTCTGCTGCTAAAAGGCTGATGGAAATTCAGCAGGGCGAACGCACACTGGGCGATTATGCTATCGAGTTCCGGACCTTGGCAGCAGAGGTGGGCTGGAACGATGAGGCCTTACTGGCTGCCTTTACCCAGGGTCTCTCTGAACAAATTAAGGATGAGATAGCCGCTCGTGATGTACCCAGCGATCTGGATGAGTACATCGATTATGTCATGCTAATAGACTCCCGCATCCGAGAGAGACGGTTGGCTAAAAGGGCTAAAGCAAAAAACTATGGCCAGACCAGTTTCCTTAACCCACCCACACCACCCGTTCTTCCTGAACGACCAGCCGATAGTTCTGAACCTATGCAGTTAGGGTTCACTAGGCTCTCTAAGGAAGAGAGATTGTATCGTAAGAGGCAAGGCCTATGCCTATATTGTGGCAAACCAGGGCACCTTTTACGCAATTGTCCAGTGAGGCCGGGAAACAAACGCACCTAGGGTACCTTGGGGACAGGCCCTAGGTGGTATAGAACAGTCCCTAGATCCTAGCACCACTAAACCCACCATCCAGGTGGTATTCGCTTGGGCGGACAAGGTAATCGAGGTCCTGGCATTGGTGGACTCCGGGGCAGCCGGCTACTTCATGGACCAGTCCTTTGCCGACTTGCAAGGCATTCCTTTATGTAAAAAGGACTCTCCTGTGGCAATTGAGGCCATTGATGGCAGACCCCTGGAGTCTGCATTCATTACGTTTGAGACAATTCCAGTGACAATGACTGTGGGGGCCTGTCACAGGGAGCAGATACGGTTTCAGATTATTTGTTCCCCGCACCATTCAGTTATTTTGGGGTTCCCATGGCTACAGGTACATAATCCTCAATTTGACTGGCAGAGATGTGAGGTTAACTCCTGGTCTGAATACTGTAACAAGAATTGTCTCTCTTTACCTGTCAAGATTATGTGTACCTCTCCGGCTGTGCCAACCGAATATGGGCAATTCAGTGACGTATTTAGCAAAGGAGAGGCCAGCACATTACCTGAGCATAGGCCATATGATTGCGCCATTGATTTGCCTCCGGGTGCGGTGCCCCCCAGGGGACGCACTTACCCACTGTCTTGTGAGGTGAATAAAGCTATGGAGGACTATATTACTGATGCCCTTGAGAGGGGCATCATTCGTATATCTACTTCCCCGGCGGGTGCCGGATTTTTCTTTGTGAAAAAGAAAAGTGGTGAACTCAGGCCATGCATTGACTATCGAGGGCTGAATAAGCTAATGCCTAAGAACGCCTATCCTATTCCACTTATTACAGAATTATTTGACAGATTAAAGGGCTCTTCGATCTTTACTAAACTTGACTTGCGAGCCGCCTATAATCTGGTCAGAATTAAAGAAGGTGACGAGTGGAAAACGGCGTTTAATACCAGAACAGGGCATTACGAATATCTGGTGATGCCATTCGGCTTATGCAATGCACCTGCAGTGTTTCAGGAATTTATTAATGATATTTTACGAGACCTGCTCCAGTCCTGTGTGGTCGTATATCTAGATGATATATTAATTCACTCTGCCAACCTCTCCCAACATATTAAGGATGTTTCAGAAGTCTTGCTCCGACTTCGTAAGCACAAGCTATTCTGTAAACTAGAAATGTGTGAATTCCATACATCTCAAGTACCATTCCTGGGGTTCGTAATCTCCAAAAATGGCATTGCCATGGATCAGGAGAAGTTGGCAGCAGTCTTGCAATGGCCTCGTCCTAAAGGGTTAAAGGCCATCCAACGATTCTTAGGTTTTGCTAACTATTATAGGAAGTTCATCCAGATCTTTTCCACGATTGTAAAACCTTTGTCAGATTTGACTCATAAGGGCACTTCTCCCTCTCAGTGGTCCGAGGCAGCTGAAAACGCGTTTGTTACCCTGAAATCTGCCTTTGCATCTGCTCCAGTGCTGTCCCACCCTAATCCCTCCCTGCCATTTACTTTGGAGGTTGACGCTTCAGAGGTTGGGGTTGGGGCAGTACTCTCCCAACGTCCTGTGGGAGGTGGCCCCTTGAGGCCTTGCGGCTTTTTCTCTAAGAAATTGTCTAGTGCTCAGAGCCATTATGAGACTGGCGATAGGGAACTGTTGACCATTATCCTAGCATTGAAGGAGTGGCGTCACCTTTTGGAAGGTACTCAGACTCCGGTACTTATCCTTACTGACCATAAGAATTTAACTTATCTCTCCGAAGCCAAAAGACTGTCCTCTCGACAAGCTAGGTGGGCACTTTTTTGTCTCGATTCAATTTCCTAGTGCCTTACCTTCCTGGCTCTAAGAATATTAAGGCTGATGCGTTGTCTCGTCAGTTTGCTTCTGACACTGAGAGGGAGGAGGAACCTGTACCTATCATTCAGCCAGATCGCATTCTGGCCACTATTCGTACCACCATAACATCGCCTCTGGGGGAGGAGATATTGGCATCACAATCTAGGGCACCCCCTGTGACCCCAGTAGGGAAGTGTTTCGTGGAGGAGCCATTCCGTGTCCGTTTGTTGGAAACTTATCATGCTTCTAAAGCAGCTGGGCATATCGGTAGGGACCAACTCGTATGGTCCCTTTCGCAATTATTTTGGTGGCCCACAATGAGAGCCGATTGCGCCGCTTTTACAGCAGCCTGTACCACCTGTGCCCGTGCCAAGACCCCTAGGCATCTCCCCGTGGGCTTACTCCAACCAGTGCCCAATGGAGACCGTCCTTGGTCTCACATATCCATCGACTTCTTGGGAGAATTACCTGCCACTAGGGGTTATACGTTTATTCTTATGGTGGTCGATAGATTTTCTAAGATGGCACATTTTGTGCCTCTGGCTGGCCTTCCATCGGCCCAGGAATTGGCTGTAGTCTTTGCCAGAGAGGTGTTCCGCCTGCATGGAGTACCCAGAGTGATTGTCTCCGATCGTGGGAGCCAGTTCGTATCTAGGTTTTGGAGGGCATTTTGTGGCCAGATGGGCATCCAATTGTCCTTTTCCTCCGCCTACCATCCCCAGACCAATGGGGCGCTGAGCGTGCCAATCAGGGACTGGAGCAGTTCCTGCGTTGCTTTGTCACCGATCATCATGATAATTGGGCTGACCTGTTGCCATGGGCAGAGTTTGCCAGAAACTGTGCGGTTAATTCATCGTCCGGGAGCTCTCCATTTCTCGTTAATTATGGGTTCCAGCCGGACTCATTTCAGACGCAGCAGATTCCTGCTCTGGACGAGCATTTGGCACAACTTCGTTCCACTTGGGCACAGGTTCAGAAGTCCCTCAATCAGTCTTTTAGGCGTCATCAGCGGCACACTAATCGCAGACGTCTCCCAGCGGTCTCCTTTCAAGTTGGGGACAGGGTATGGCTGTCATCCAGAAACCTCAATTTGCAAGTGCCCTCCAACAAACTGGCTCCCCGGTTCATTGGTCCCTTCAAGATTATTTGCAAGATTAATCCGGTTTCTTATGCATTGGAACTTCCACCCTCTATGCACATTCACAATGTGTTCCATGTGTCGCTACTGAAACCCTTAGTGTGTAATCGTTATACTACTACGCCAGTGATTCCTGGGCCGGTGGACGTCCAGGGCCAAGAAGAGTATGAAGTCCAGAGTATTATTGACTCTAGGAGATTTAGAGGAAAGCTGCAATATTTGGTCCATTGGAAGGGCTATGGTCCTGAGGAACGTTCTTGGGTTAATCAACGGGACCTCCATGCACCTAGATTGGTACGCAGCTTTCACTCTAAATATCCTTTGAAACCCAGACCTCCGGCTGGGAGAGGGGGTCTTTGAGAGGGGGGTACTATCACAGTGCCTGTGATTCATGTCACTCTTCCCTGTGGTTCGCTCTGATTTGTTGAGCCAGTTTGGCCCGCCCCTGGTGACCTTCTTATGCCTGGCCCAGACACCTGTCAGATGCCCTTTAGTGGTGTTTCTGAGCCAGTAGTACTGTTGCTGTGTTCCTGTGTTCTGGATTCCTGTGTACCGAATCGGCTTGTCCTGACTATTCTCCAGTGTTCCTGTTTGTGTATGATCCGGCCCGTCTGACTACCACCCTTGGATCCTGACCCGGTTTGGCTGACGTTCCTGCTTGAGTATGACCCGGCTTGTATGACTACCTCCTACGTGCTCCGACCCGGCCTGGCTGACTTCCTGCTCCGAAGATCGACTTCCAGCTTGTTCTAGTGACCTGCGTTCCAGTTGTCGCCGCAGCGACATTATTATCTGCTGTTCCAGTCTTTGTGTGACTACCTTGCCTGGTGTTACCCCGATCAGTGCAGTGTATCTACCCGTGCAGAGCTGTGTTTGTGTGTTTCAGTACGCCTCCCTCATACTGCAGAGCCTTGCTGTTCGCTGAAAGCCTCAAGTAAACGTGCCTTTTAACCCTAGCAGTGCTGCCTTGGTTTCACTCTCTCTACTCCAGTACGAGCCTCGTTCTCGGTGATACTCCTGCTGAGTTGGCCGCTCACCGTCGGCAACTCTATACTTCCTTTGCAGAGTATTCACGTCTGTTGGGCCGGTTGGGCGCCTAAGGCTCTTTCTCATTGTATTGCTGGGCGATATCCGTTATACAGAGTGGTGGCAGGCAAAGGCTTCAGCGCTAGCAAATCCGGTAACAACGCCCGTGGGGCTATTGGCTCTTGCACGTCAAATTCCAGTATCCGGTTAAGTCTGAGGAGGTTTAGCAGCTCTTGCATTGCAGGCCTGTTCCAGTTACGCCCGTGGGGGCTATTTTAACTTGCACTAGCAGACACAGTTCCAGTAGGTACGCCCGAGGGGGCTAGTTGGATTCCTGTTCTGCTTTTTACTGAACACCTTGGAGAGGCAGTCCTGTATCCATTATATGGTGAACTCTGTCTCCAGCACAGCCTTATAACACCCAGGGCGTGCCAAACATCCACATCTGAGACTGACTGTTATCAAGGACTTAACCCTCTGTGGTTATATCTCATTCTACTGCTGAGTATTTGTACATGTAATACGTTTGTGCATTTACACTTGTACCTATCAGTCTACACTGCTGATGTATTATCAACCGCCACTAGAGGGCGGACCTTTGCATTACCTTACTCTAAATAAATTGTGTTTTTATTTCACATACTGGTCTGAGTGTCTTTAAAACCGTTACAACAGGCCTCCATGGCTACACAATCATGCAGTCATGTATAGCAACATTCAGTCACTGCAAACCCACTAGTGCAGCTGATCTGCTCTGTATATACTGTCAGCTATGGGTAGTGAATTGAACATGAGTGTGCACTCATATCCAACTCATTGCACAAGTCTGCTCCACCTCATATAACCCATCTCCTGCAAACTGGACCCTCCATTACCACCATGCGCCCTTGCCTCTGACTGTCAGCTCGTACAGGTGATTATCACATGAGTGTGCAGGTGGAAAAAAACATATCACATTACAAATCTGCTCCCGCCCATTCAATCCATTTCCCACAAACCCTAGCAAATCTGTTACCACCACTTATTCACATGCCTCTGCACCACCTCACCACCACTCCCCTGCATACCACCAGGCCCCCTATCAAATCTCCATACATGACACAGCCTGTTCATTATTGACATTTAAAAATCTATACATAAACAAACATTCACAATATAACTTACATTATTTCAATAACCATACACAGTATATCTACTGTACAGAGATTAAATATATATCAATATTAAAGAGTTAACATCTTCATATCAGACCACAGAGTCAGACATGACAGTCACTAGCAGGACCATAGAATACAAACCCCACCCGCTGCACAAGATAATCTTAACCCTGTATGGACCACAGGGGTGTGTAAAGCATTGCTTTGCAATGTAATGGTCACCCTTAAATGGTTAAGCAGACTCATACACTCTGCCTGCTTCAGTTTAAAACAAAACGGTGAGCAACTATCATGTCTGCCTCCATGCCATCCAGGACTGACTGAAGATATTATTAGTTGAACAAAGTCACAAGAGCACAATTCATAGGGGCCATCTGAATATTCTGGCTATGAATTGAAAAATGGCGGAGTTATTATTAGGAGGTGTTACATCTCCTTTCATATATATTGGATTATCTGCAATGTTGGTGTGTTGTGCACATTGGACAGCCTCATTCCTGTCTGGTTATTTGAGTACATGCTTCAATTTGGGACCAATGAAAACTCAAAGTGAGGCTCCTGAAACTGAAGGATTCCCAGAACACCTGGTTATGCCCATGCATTAAAATGCCCCTGTATGAGTGGAAATCCAGCTTCTATGTCTGTGCTTATGTACAAATCCCTTTAGTGTTTTCTTGGGCACACAACTCGACCAGGTCAAGACTTCAGTGAGGATAAGCTGGATCATCTCCCCAATAGAATGTGTATGAAAAATACAGAACTGTGCTCTAATTTCCTCTGTATCTTGCTAGTAGATGTGATAAAATGGATGCAGAGGAGCAACATTCTCTGGAACACCCATAAGCTACCACAATGACAACCCCTTAGCAGCATTAAGATGACTTTTTTATGCATAAACAGATTAGCATATAGGTGTTAGGAAGGAGCAGAAAACAACATTCAGTCCTTAGCACTGATTTTGGGGCAGAGGTATATTTTTACATTCTACTTCGTATATTGCATACAGCAACATTCAAATATTGTGTGTCCACATTTGAACATACTAGTATGTGTTAATTTGCATCTACTTATACTAACCTCTTCATGATGATCGTGGGAGTTGCACCACTTGATTCTACTATGAAAGCAAAGACATGCACAAATTATGTAGGTGTGTAATTTACACATTCATTCCATGAACTCCATTCAAAAGCAGCTGACTCAATCCGATACTGAAAACCATAGGTTAATGGGGAGCTTTCGTATGCTGCGGATACATTATAATCTCTCTGGGTGCAGAGGGAGTAGAGGCTGTGGGCGATAGAGGCTGCCAGGGAAAGAGAGAGTTTGGGTGAGTGAAAGATGTTATATAGAGAGAGGCTCAGAGGCTAGAAAGGGAGAAGGAGACAAAAGATACATTTGGAGAGAGGGAGAGAGGCTAGGGGAAAGAGATAGAAAATGTGAAGGAAAGATGTGTTGCTAGATGTTGGGATAGAGAGAGATAGAGATTGGGGCACAGCTTCTGGCATTTAGAGATATACCAAGAGAGGTATTCTGTGGAGGGAGATGCTTGGGAGAGACAAAGATGCTGGTGGTGGAGACAAAGGAACAAGAGTAATTTAGAGAGTCTCCAGAAGGAGAACAATGATGGAATGAGAATTGTAGCTTTCTGGATCCATGTGTCATCAACAGCAACCAATGAGTAGCTAGTAGAGAGTTTATGGGCCTTTGAAGTTTGTTGTGACCAACACAGGAATAGGAAAGGGTCAATGGAACCTTCTTGAAGAAGTTCTCCAGTACTATAGCAGAGTATGATGTGCCCAAGTGTGAAGAGAGTATCTTTCTGTAATATCCCTTGCTAGGAGAGGTGTCAGGCAGAGGAACAGACAGCCTGTTTATAATTCAGGTGACTTTTTATATTATTATAGCACAGCTGCTACAGGGAGGTGTTAGTGTTTCTATGTGCCGCATTAAAACAGGATGTCATACACAACGTTTATCACTTTCTCCCCAAAGCCTGTGACGTGAGGCTTAGTCATCCAGATGGGATTTATTCTGTGCAGCACATATCCCTCTCTAATGAAAGGGGTGGAACCAGCATGACATTTCCAATCAAGCAGTTGAAAATTTGGGTGGGTATAATTAACCCCTTGGAAGCTAGTGCCATCACAAACACATCGCAAAGTAATGCCTTAGAAATGCCCTTATCTAGCATCCAATGGGTTAACATAAACCCATAAAAATTGCATATTTCTAATGTACAGTTAAAGTTGTTTATACCTAGCTCTACTCAAAATGCTATCAATTTGTAACAAACACATCTTAATAATAATCTCCTCTTATAGTTCTATGGCCAGAAGAGCCTAATGGCCCACATGAATTTTGCAGTGTTGCATTCTTTCAGTAGATAACATCTTCATTCAGCCTTAGATGTGATGTCCATGGAGGTGAACACGGCAGTTGATGATCATTTTTTTCAAACTGAAGCAGTCAGAGTATAAAAGTCTAATTAACCCTCCAAGGATCAAAGTGGTGCACAACTTATTAAGAAGCAATGATTGTGGAGCAGTTTTTTTTTTTTTTTTGCTTGCTTTGGGCCAAGTACATTTGTTGTGCCAGGAAACTCTGATGAGGTTGGGGTCGTTTGAGGAGTGGGGGTGTGGCCAAGGGCAGCGCTAAGGGTGCCTAGAGTATTTTGCCGAAGGGCACCTGGGATATAAGTCCAGCTCTGCCTAAGTTCTTAAGATTTGGGCCTGTTCAGGATAGGCTTACCTATCATTTCATTAGTTAGCATTAACCAGCCCTCATTTTCTACTGAACCGGGTACTGAGAGTGATTAACATCAGCTTTGTCAGGCAGCATGCCAAGTGAAAATACACTAAGATAAAGGTCAGTTGTGACCAAAATGTTGCCAGTGATTTAGTCCTTGCAATAAAACCACATTTAATTGCAGCTGTGCTGTGACCCTTTCTATTGCTGTTACTTCAGAGGTTTATGGGCCTCTGTGTGCTGTGTTATATTGATAGGGCTCTAGTACTGTCTACCCCACTTTCAAAAGATTAAGATGAACATTTTTAAAATTCCAGGGGTACACAACTTTCTTGGTGTAAAAGACAGCTTTCCTGTTGAGCTCAGAGAACCTCAATTAAAAGAACACAAACACCTCCCATTAATAAACCCCTAATGTTCTTAATCTGGGCAGCAAATCCTAATAGCCAGACTAAATAAACAACGGCTAGCTCAACAAAATGAATATTTAATTAGCAGTGGATATCCCGTCCACAGAGGCAAACATTAGTCTTTGTTGCAGCTGTTTAGTGTTTCAGACTCCTCCTTTTTTAAATCTTCATAAGAACATTTGATTGGAAGGAATTTTGAATCCAGAGAAATAGTCATGTTTGCATCCATAGACGTGATATGCAGCACTAATAAAATATTAATTTTGAAGAACCGTTAAACACAGAATTGATTCTTAGTATTCATGCTGATTTTCCTGCCAGACTATGGAAAGTTATTTTTAAGTTTTAGATCTGCTTCCCTGCAATCAGGTCTGCAAGTGAAGCTGGTAGCCTAGTCAGGGAGAAGAACAGAGGTCTGGAAAGAGACTCCCAGTCCACACCCTCCCATTAGTCCTGTGAGAAGAGACTGAGCTGCAAGGCCCGAAGTCTCACAGTTCAGTCTCCTTCCTACATGATTGACCATCTGCTTGAAAGCAAGACCCACTGGGTCTATGGGGACTGTCTGCACAACCCAAAAAGTTTGTAGGTGAGAGCCACATTCTGCATGTAAGCCAAGGTGGTCAGCTTTCTTACCCTACCCCACCTCTGAAAGGCTATAGGTTTGTGATACAGTTTTGCAATTGTGGGGTTAAACTTGAAAGGTGCACATTATAATTTACAAATGTAAAATAGCTATATTTACTATTTTTATATATTTTTATCTAATTTTAATATTTATTCTTTTTTTTTCAGTAACACCATATACCCCTCAGTCTGGGGCATGGTCTTCTCCCTTTAACCCTTTGAGTGCTAGAGAGGTATCCCACACATTGCAACACAATGTGTATGATGCCTCTCTGGCACTCAAAGGGTTAAATGGTGAACTCAATGAAAAGTTTATTGCGTTTACATAAGGTCCCTGTTTGCTGGTGGGAGTGGCATCCTAGCAGTATGACCTTAACCAGGCTGTTTCGTTGTTAGCTAAGCTTACCAGGCGTGTGCTCTGGCTCATTCTGGAGTGCACTTATAGAAGTTTATAAATGGGAGAATGTTGGCAGATGCATACCTCCCAACATTTCAAATGGCCTAAGAGGGACACTTGTGTTTTAGGTGGTGTTGATGGGGGCGTGGCTGGTGGGTGGGGCATTACCAAGTATTTTTAGGTTATTTCATGACATGTTGACACCTCTTTGTGTAATTGAATAAATGATTTAGAACAAGACCAAAGTGTTTTAACCCCTTAAGGACCATTGACGTGGCAGGACCGTCATGCTGGTCCGGCACTTAAGGACGTCACGTACTTTTACTCACCGCGCTCCTGTAGGAGCGTGCTGAGTAATACCGGGCACTGAAGTTGATCGCTCCAAGACCGGAGTGATCTCTTCCAGTGCCCCGTTTGACGTGCCGTCCCATGTGATCAGTCACGTGGGACGGCAAGTCAAAGTTTCCTATGTGGTCCTTAAGGAACGGCACGCCCCAGGACCGCTGGACCTTAAGGGATTAATTACACAGACTAATTTATAAACACATGTACTGAAGTATAAATAAACATTAAAGTGAGTTGTGTTGCTGTGGAGCAATTTAATACACTAATCTACACACCACACAGTCTGATCTCTTAAAAAGAGGGACATCAGGGTGGAAAAGTGGGATTTTGTTCAAAAAGAGGGATTGTTCCTCCTAAAGAGGGACACTTGGGATGTATGCAGATGCTATTGTGATCCCACAGATTGTAATGGGTTAACTTTGCAGTGTGGGGAGGCGAATGGATCCGTGCAATGCCAGAAGACTCTGAGCTGTTAGTAAAAACCCAGTCAGGTCCCCTGATAGATGACAGGGAGAGCCGTCACAACTGACAGCTCTCACTGTTTTGTTAAGGCCTAGGCCTTTACAAATTCAGGCTACTGCGTTTAAGGCCCAGTCTATGATCTCACAGAACTTAATGGGTTAATGTGCAGAAGGTCTTTTATGTCTACAATTTCAGGAGGGTCAAAGAAAATAAACTTGTATTTGGGCACCTCTACTATTTCATTACTCCTGCAGACACTCAGTCTACAAATAATTAATAGATTTTGATAGCTTTTAGTAGACACGTTTGTGCAAAATCCCTCTCTTTCAACATATGACATCAGGAGTGTCTCAAGTTAGGCTTTCCAGACTTGAGCCATAATTCATACATCCTGTGCCATTCTGCACTGTTTCCAATCTACATGTCCTACATGTACAAGGTCAGATTGCCCATTAAAGGGATAGTAATGTCTTAATTATATAGAAAGTAATATTGTAGACCATAAAATAAGAAACCCATCGATGCAATTCCTAATAACCTTTATGGTTTGAGAGATAGAACGTTCCCAATTCCCTCCCCTTCTCCTGACATCAGCTGTAAGCTGAAAGCAGGAATTCCTGTCCGGAGACTGGTCTAGCAGAGCCAAAATAGCATGATTTAAAAATAAATACTTCATTGGAATTAAGTATTTCTTTTTAAATAGTGCTATTGTGCCTCTGCTGCAGAGCCGCCTCGAGTCTCACAACTAGTATCTCCTTCTGTCAGCTTTCCAACTGACATCAGGGAGAGGGGAACTTTAGAACGCTCTGTCTCTCAATCCATAAAGGTTTGACAGATAGGAATTGCATTGATGGATTTCTTATTTTATGGTCTACAATATTACTTTTTATATAATTAAGACATTACTATCCCTTTAAGCAGAGTAGACAGCCATCTAGAGCACCATCCTGTTTTATGGTGGCCGGTTTATTTACAATTGTATATACTAACCTGACCAGTGTATCAGTTTACTTATCCCTTTACTGGCCACTAATTAACCCCTTGGATGCTTATTAGTGCATTGGTGACCTTGTTAGTATCCCTGAGTCTAAGCACTTAAATTAAGGTATCTTCTGTGCAAGGCTACAGTACATGGGACTGGGTCATATGAGGAGTAGAGCTGGGGCCATGGATGGGTCTAAGAAACCCTACGATGCCTTGCGTAGGGATTCCTAAAATGCAAATCTGGCCCATTACATTTGTGTTTAGAAATAATCTTCAAAGGACAATTTTACTATATTTAGTGAATAATTCTGAATGGCTGGAATTCTACAAATGTACAAGGGGATAAGATGGTTTAAAGTGCCATTTTCAATAAGCTAAAGACAAAACCAACTGCACCAAAAGTGTGAAATCAATATTCACATTGATTTAAATATGATCTATTTAATGCTAGAGAGATCACAAAGGATGTGCTTATAAGCTCCATTCATAGGGATAGTAAAAAAAATACATATCCTGCTGAGTAAAACAATGGTACTGCCACTGCCGAGAGATGTCTTAATCAAATGTTATTGCAGCTCAGACTAGCATTTCTTGGCTGCAGTACCTCTATGGCCTGACATTTTATTGTGGCGCTCTTATTTCAGCAGCCTATGATCAGCAATGATCAGCTGATCATAAATCTCCATAGGATACTGTATCAACAGTGCCACTGTATAATTTCAGGCCATAGAGGTACTGCACCCAAAAAATGCAAGTCTGAAGTACAATAACTTGAATTTCAACAGAAGGAGTACCCATGTTTTGCTCAACAGGATATATATTTTATTTCAACATAAAGCATTACTGTCCCTTTAAAGCTATAGCAATTTGGGGTATTTTCAATCCCCCCTATGATGCGGTTGGTTTTCTCCTAAACTGCACCACTTTAGCTTGATGAGCAAGGCCAAAATGTTTTATGTTCTTTGTGTTAGAATCCAAGAGATGCAGTTTACATGCTGTATACTTAACTGCTGCTCATATTATTTTCTGCTATCATTTGTCAGTTGGAATCATTCTGGGACAAACCAGCTGCACCATAGGGAACAGGTCCAAATTAGCAAAATCTTCACTGAATTAAATGGGGTTTTAAGCCATTAAATGCCAATATCCAAGGAATAAAATCAATAGGTACTTTATAATTAAATCAACAGGTATTTTAAATTGTTCCCTATGGAGAAGAATATTTGATTTGATCCCGGACTGCTCCACTTAAAATTTAGTACATAGGATCCTAAATATTAACCCCTTAAGGACAAGATGACAATATGCAAAATATAGGACTCACTTAAAATGGGGTACCTTATCAATGAATTAATTTTTGCTATTTTGCTGGTGAGACAGGTCTGTTGGTTAATGCAGCAGCTATAGAATCTGTAGAAACCTCAGGGTTGCATTTTCTACTCCTGGCAAAGTCAACTCAGCCTTTTATCTTTCTGCTGTAGAAAAAATGAGCACACACAACCTGAAAATAAGATGCAATGTCAATGTATCTTTCCTGGGATAATATTTTCATTAAAAAATGAATAATAATACATGCTATATACAGGGTTCACATTTAAACAATTTGTATGACACATCACAGGATTGTCTTCTATCTTTAATTTGGAAACTGTGGCGAGTACCCTCACTTTGCTGCCCTTTATATTTCTTTCACTTACGTTGTTTTTATAGAATGTTACAAATGACAATGATGTCTATAATGATGTGCACCCCAAAAATGTGACATAATTGCTGATCATTTCAAGAGAGGTTTTTAAAGGCATAGCAAATTCATAGACATGCAACAAAACTGATAAGGGGATTAGAGGATCTGAGTTATAGAGAGAGACTAGCCAAACTGGGTTTGTTAGCATTAGAGATGAGAAGTCTTATGGGTGATATGATTACTATTTACAAATATATTTTCCTGGCCAATGCAAAGAACTCTAAAATGAATTATTTACCCAAAGAGATCAGCTAAAAACAAGAGGTCATCCATTAAGACTAGAGGAAAGGTGCTGTTGACGTAAACAAAGGCATGGATTTTTAGCATAAGGGTGGAAAAGATAAGGAATTCTTTGCCTCTGGATACTATGCTTTCAGATAATGTAACTGCTTTAAAAAAAGTAATGGATACTTATCTAGCACAGAAAAATATTAAGATTTATGACAGCTGGATTCAAAGCAGATAGGTTGTTGATCCAAGGAATTATCGGACTGCCGTTTGGAGCCCTAAAGGAATTTTTTAACCACTTGGGAATTCATTGGAAATGGCTTCCTCTGAATCAACAATGGTTTTTTTTGCATGGGCTGGACTTGATAGACGCATGTCTTTTTTCAACCTTATCAACTGTTGCTGTGTTACGTGGCATTACTTTAATTAGCTTACCTAGCTTTTGTTTGCCTGTAATCAACCAAGTCATTTGAGTAAATATAACGGAAAAACTCAGTGTATATATTGAAAAGGTGAATTATACAGTTTACATGCAGTTTATAGTAGTGAATGGTGGAACAAACTTCTATATAAATGGACAGGTGGGAATATTCCACTTCTTGCGCTTCCCACCCACTCCCCACCCATACTGCAAACCTTTGTCATCTGTGACACAGCTCTGGAATGGATTACCTCCTATCTCTCTAACCGTACCTTCAGTGTTTCTTTTGCTAAAGTATCCTTGTTTCCCTATGACCTCTCAGAAGGAGTAACTCAGAGATCAGTCCTGGATCCACTTCTCTTTTCTCTCTACAATCTCTCACTTGGTGACCTCACTTCATTGCTTGGCTTTAATTACTATCTGTATGCGGATGACACACAAATTTACATCTCTTTCGCTGACCTCACTCCAGCTGTGCAGTCTCAAATTACTCAGTGTCTCATGACAATTTCATCATGGATGGCCCACCTCCGTCTTAAACTTAATATGGCTAAGACATAACTGGTTGCATTCCCTCCTAAAACCCACCCCCAACCCCTTTCTCTATCACAGCTGACAATTCTGTCATCCACTCAATAATCAAAGCACACTGTCTTGGGGTCATACTCGATTTTACCTTGATACCCACCCCATATCCAAGCTGTCACCAAAACCTGCCACTTCTTCCTGAAAAATATTGCCAAAATGTGATCACTCCTCTGTATGCCAACAGCAAAAACTCACTCAGGCCCTCATTATCTCTAGACTCAACTATTGCAACAGTTTACTCTCTGGTCTTCCTGCCTCTCATCTTTCTCCACTTCAGTCTGCCCTTGATCCAGCTGCAAAAATAACTACCTTTGCTCCCAGATACCATCCCACTCATCTGCTCCTGAAATCCTTCTCTTAGCTACCTGTAAGGTCTCATATTTATTGAAAAATGATTCTCCTTTCCTTCAAGTCGCTATCTTCTTCAGCACCCTCTTACATTTTTTCTGCTCTTACCGCCCACTACACCCCTTTCCGTCACCTGGTTCTTCTCAAAGGTTCTTTCTCTCCTCTCCTTACAAAACTCAAGCCATCTCTCGGCCACAATATTTTTCATTGGGTGCTCCTTGACTTTGGAATATCCTCCCTATCAACATTTGCCAATCACCCACACTCATCACTTTCAAGCATCTCTTGAAAACCCAACTGCTGAAGGAGGCATCTCAGTAACAGTATTCTTTTTCTGCCACTGACAGTAAGATTAGAATCATTCTGCACTTCCTTTACTGAAGCCTTGTACTTACACTTATGATCCTTTTCCTACTGTCTCTATATCTTGTCATAATTTCTAATTAGTCTGTGAACGCCTTACCAGTGTATGATTCCCTTTGCTGCACTTCCCCCCCCCCACTAATAATGCAACAATCACACTTTAGCCTGATGCTCTTAACCCAGTCTTGTATTATTGTGTTGTACTATTACTATTTCTGTAAAGCTTTGTGTACATGTATGGTGCTAAATAAATAAAGATACATACATACATACAAGCTCACAGCTGGTGATCCCTGACTGAATGCAGGACAGTTCAACCAGGATGGCATTAGACAGATGATAGGGCCCCAAAATATTATTTCACTGGAGCCCTGAAATGACTAGTTATGTAATTGGAGACAAGTGAATGAATGTTTGTATAATACATGCTATACACAGGTTTCACATTTAAGTAATCTACATGAATTTGTGGTTTATATATATATATATATATATATATATATAATATAATATTATGGGTGTTTCTTTTCATTTTCCTACAAAAAATATTCTATTCTGGTCACCACTTGGTGCTGTTCGTATCACTTACTATGGAGGACCATAGTCTATCACTCGAGATTTCCCAATGAGTGCATTATTAAATTTGTCCTTTGAACACCAAATGGCGGTGTTGCAAACAGTTTGATTAAATAAAAATACGTGAGATCTACAATAACTTTTGAATGTAAAATTTCCTAGCAGTGGGATTACCATCGTACTCTGCAGGAAATGCCCTATAACAGATAATTCATAAAAGAAATTAATGTTACTGTAAGAAGAAGTTATAGTGTTTGTTTGTTTTTTCAAGGAACAATAAATGTACACTACTATTTATTGCCCATTTATTATTATTTTGTTGCTGATGAGATGGCTCAGTTGGCTAATGCACCAGCTGAGGAATCAGTTCAAACCTCAAGGTCACAGATTCTAGTCCATGTAAAGTCTGTTACCCTTCTGAGGTAGATAAAATAAGTACCCAAAATCTCCATGGTTCCTTCCAGGTAAAGCACACGGTCCCTAACATTTTCTTATAAATAAGACAAGGCTAGAACTTAAAACAAAATCCCCTCCAATGTCAGCATAAAAATGTTTGCACCTGGTTTGAAGGAGAAGTAATACAATCACCCCTCACATATTATGACAGCACTATCCAAATTACTACTCTGAGTTTATTTTCTCCTTCTTTCAAGAGATAACATCGTTAATCAGTCCTGGATGCCATGTCCATGGAGACATGAAAGTTGTTAGCACAGAACGCACATTAACACCTTAACCTTTTAAACACCAGAAGATTGTGCAATGCATTACTCCTCAATGCGCTGCTCACCCCTCTTGTCATTAAAGGGTTCATTAGTCTTAGGCACTTTGCTTGCTTCACTCTACAACAGCTGCCAGTAATTGTCATGAAGATGACTTCCAGGACTGACTGAAGATGTTAGCTCTTGAACAAAAGCACAAGGAGAAAATTCATAGAGGCCATCAGATTGCCCTATCATGGGATCAGTTATCCCCACAGTAGGCTGCCTGAAATGGGCCATTTGGGTCTTGCCAGACTGGCCCACAATGTTATGCATGTGAGCTCCCTCACCAGAGCCATATAGAGTGTAAGATGGTATCTTGATGTATTCAGTATTCCTCCTGCCCCAAGGTTGATTTGACCAGCTTTGCTCTACCCAATAGGTGTGTCCTGCCGCAGTGCATGATCATGCAGAGCTTCTGGGTCCTACATATCCAGCAGTTTAAACTTGCATTAACTTCACCCTACTGGAATCTTTAAACTCTGCTTAATCCACTGTATGCATTTCAAGAGGGGTATAAATAATAATCTGTTAACCCCTTAACCAAGTGTTTCCTATAGAGAGTCATACATTATCATTTATTAACCCCATTTATGCCAGAGAGGTGTACAGCAATGTTTTACTCTGTAATTAATCCCTTGAATGCCTCATAGATTCACATTACATTGCACAGGAATGTGTATCTCACTTATTAACCCCATGTATGCTAGAGTGACATAATCCATCAGTGATTGAATCCTTTATGAACCTTTATGGCATATAAGGGGTTAATCACTGATGAATCATGCCTCTCAAGCATACAAGAGGTTAATCAATAAGGTTTCACATTCCTGCGCAATGTGTTGTGCACCTATGAGGCATTCAATGGGTCAGTCACAGATTAACACATTGCTGCACATCTCTCTGGCATTTAAACGGTTAATAACTGATAATGTATGTCTCTTTATAGCACACTGTGGGTTAAAAGGTAAATAGATGATCATCTGTTCCTCTCTAGCAATAAATATAGTGGGTTAATCAGAGTTTTCAGTACAGTGAAATTACTGCACGTTTTAACTGTTGGGTATTTGGGACCCAGAAGCTTGTGCACTGCCAAGTGTGCTGTACGTAGAAGGGGGGGGGGGTAACAGGCTAGGGGCAGGGTGAAAAGAGTGGGGAAAAGGTTTAGGAGTTGCTATGGTTGTATTTAACCCTCTGAGTGCCAGAACAATGTGTTGTGTACCTCTCTGGCACTCAAAGGGTTTTAATATACACACCCACAGAATGGAATACCAGCTAGTGGGCCAGTAAAAAAAAAAACTGGGCTGGTATTCCACTAATATCTGCACCTGGGGACCATTAAAGGGTCAGTAATGTCCCATAAAAAAATGTTCTTGTTCTGTAGAGGTTAAAAAAAGAAAAATGATGTGGCATAAATCATATCTCTGGTTTGAGAGGTATTTGCATGTAAAGTTCCCTTTTTCCGGCTATCAGCTGTAAAGCTGACAGCAGGAGATTTAAGTCGGCCGACTCAAGGAGTCTCTTCAGCAGAGCCGAAATTCATTATTTAAAAATAACTACTTCATTGGAACGATCTACAAAGTGTGCTTGCAAATCAGGAACACTTTGTAGACCTTTCCAATTAAGTAATTATTTTTAAATAACGCAATTTCAGCTCTGCTGAAGATCCTCCGGCTGGTCCCCGGATCGAGATCTCCTGCTGTCAGCACAGCGCTGACATCAGGAGAAGGGGAGGGAGGAACTTTAGCTGAGGATATCTCTCAAACCGTAAAAGGTTTCAGAGATATGATTTGTGCCACATAATTTAGTTTTTTAACCTGTACAAAACAAGAATATTTTTATGGGACATTAGTGTCCCTTTAAGATTGTCTGGTCATAGTAATGTAAATGAGGAGCTATTATCAGGAGGTGTTACTGCTCCTTTAACATTGATGAAGCTGCATAAAAAAAGACAAACATTCATCAAATTCAGCCTTTGTTTAAGAGAGTTATAATTAAAAACACAGAAATGTCTCTGGAACTCAAAGGTTTATCTGTTTAAGGGCCAGAGAGGTATGCAACGCATTGCTTTGTGCACTCCTCTGGTCCTTAAAGGGTTATTTAAATATGTGCAAATGTATGTTGGCAAAAGGAAAAAAAAAAACAAAAACAACAACACATTATATATCTATCTAGCTATACACATTAATTATAGCTGCTCTGCCTTAGTACGCAATGCCCATAGAATCCATCCCAACTCGTATCTAGTCATCTTTATACAGAAGTGTACATGATCATCATACTGAGCAGAAGTTTGTTGTCCCACAACTCTCCAATGCTTCCTCAACAACATTTATTATTGTGAGAGTAAGTATAGCAACAAAGTGTTCCTTGTTTTATTTCGCTAAAACATTTTGTAATGCCCCTCTGGGAGCCAAAAAAATCTACCAGCCAGGATATTGTAGAGATAAAGACAAAAGTTATTGTTCCAGTATTTTGGGTAACAAAGGATTTATCGCTTATGGCATGAAAAATGCATTATATGAGTTCCCTTCGTGAAAATGTTACTGGGTGCTTCAATTTATTAAATGAGGACATGAAATTGAACATGAAAGCATTGTACCATCAAAATCAATGCTTCTAAAAAGTCAGATATTCAACAAAAAACAAAGATCAAAATAAAAGTTATTTTCACTCAATTTAAGGTAGTAGCTAGAAAATTAAGCTATTTCTGAAACATCTAGCAATAAAAATCAATGACTGACTAATGTCTCACCTTTATCGTATAAAGGGATGGATGTTGCTTGCTTTTTGATGTATTCTTTTGTCAGAGAGGGATTTTTCAATGCATTAAATATTTATCGCACAACCTTGGTCTGCCGATGGCAACTGCAATTTGCAGGAAAGATATCTGATCTTGTTTTCCTGTTCAGTGACACCTGAAAATTCAGAGGTGGATAGTAAGAAATGTCAAGAAGTTCTTGCTAGCAATAGTTTTAGTCACATAATTGTAATATAATTTTAGAATCTGATCTGCTGCCTTGTACCAAGGGAGAAAGAATCATGTCCCAGGGAAATAAGAAACTGTTAGTAGGGTGCAACAATCGTACCTGACAAGTATAAAGTAGACACGCAGGGCTAGATTTAAAGGAAGCCAACACCAGAAAAAAAAACCCGTTGGCAGTTTTTCAAGCAAAGTAAGCAATTCATATATCTGTGCTATGAAGAATTGCAGCAGAAAAAGAACCATCTCACTGCTAAAGTTAATGGCCATTTGACTCCATGTGAACATAATACAAATGGTTCAAACTGTAATTTAAAGGACTGTGTTAGTTAGAAAGAGGCACTAAGGGACCCACTTTATTGTGAAAAATTCTGCATCCAGTATTTTGGGCGTAGAGTCCCTTAGCGCAACTTTTAACTGCCGATGCAGGAATCGCATGTTAAAAAAAACCTAAGTCCCCAGTGGATGTATTGATATGGGACCCTAAAGCCCCATATCAGTACATACAAAGTACACCCAAAATGTGTCCAAAGTTAGTAGATTTAACCCTTTGAGTGCCAGTGGGGTATAATTACCCTACTGGAACTCACAGGGTTAATCCAACTAAGTAACAAAGCACAGCCAATAAAAAGTAAAACTTACCATTAATCCTGTGTCACGGTGTTTGACGAACACTCAGACCAGATCGGTAAGTTTAAAATTACTTTATTAGGATAAAGTACAAACACTTAGTTAGGCCTTTAGACCCACAATAACAGAACATATATATATGTACAGATATATACAGCAATATCAAGCCAGTCTTAGTAATATATGATGAAATGGAGACAATCACTGGCAAACAAGAATTCTGGCTTGAACCTGGATGACTGAAGGCAACGTAGCCCAGGAGCTGACAGCCAGACTCAGGTGACAAGTAGTCCAGAAGTAGATGACTGGCACAAACCCAGATGCCTGAGAGGCACAGAACCCAAGAGGAGTGAGGCAGCACTGACCCTAGCACTAGGGTCACAGGGAGACCAAGGCAACCGCTTAAGTAGGCAAACCCTAGAACGCTAGGGGTGGATCGTAATATACATAAGGAAGGCAACCAGTGTCCCCTCACACTGAGGTATGATGTAATGCAACAGCTGGCTCTTGAGCCCAAGGCTACTGCAGTGAGGACTGAAGCACTGACCCTGCCTGGATGATCCAGGCACAGAAAGGGTCAATAGGTAACGCCCAGAGAGATACTGCAACTCTCAAAGGGAATGAGCCCAGCGTTGATAGGGAGGTGGACACAGAGAGTGATCAGAGTAACACAGTCAGTGCTATGCAACACTGTACCGATATTTTGCGTGTGCACACCACCTGAGGCGGTTAAGAAAGCAGCTAAAGCACGAATGCTCAGCCTACGGTCGACAAGAATAATAGCGCCACGCGGCGCACACTGACTTGCGTAACGGAAAGGCCACAGCGGGTATCACTGGCCCAAACAAAGGCAACCAAGCGGTATAGTCAGGCACGAATGGCAACAACACGGTAATCAGTGTAAGAAACGGAACGGGTACTCAGTCAGATCCGGTCAGTACCAGAGAGGGTTCTCAGCCAGATACAGTCAGCAACGGAGTGGGTTCTCAGCCAGATACGGTCAGCAACGGAGCGGGTTCTCAGCCAGATACGATCAGCAATGGAGCGGGTTCTCAGCCAGATACAGTCAGCAACGGAGTGAGTTCTCAGCCAGATATGATCAGCAACGGAGCAGGTTCTCAGCAAGATACGGTCAGCAACGGAGCAGCAGCAACACAGGAAATGCAGGAACGTCATCAGGCAGGCCAGGTCATACACGATCAGAGAGACTCAGAACAAACGTCAGGAACTAGTACACCACGAAAGGGCACCATAGTGTAGACATGACAGAGTATATAAAGGCCATCACTGGGCGGTGACAAAGATACCTGGCCAATCAGAGCGAGGCAATGAAATTGGGAAGTCAGAATGTCGCCTCCTGCAGCCAAGAGCACGGGCAGCGTGATATCCTGATGTCCAGCAGAGTCTCCTACACCCTGGTCAGCTACTGTCCATCTTCTTTCTTTTCTCTTTTTATTCTGTATTATTTCTTCTCCATATTCTTTCTTCTTATGGTCCATCTTCTTTCTTCCGTCTTATCTGTGTTACACTTACCTGTCATCCACTGTCTGTCTTCTTCTATCTTCCTTCTTCTTTCTCTAATCTTCTTTCTTTCTTCTCAATCTTCTTTCTTCCTCTGGTAGGTTTTCTTTCTTCCATCTTCTCGTCATTAAAGTAATATCCTTTAAATATTATCATTTCTGCTTATTATTAATCAGCTGGGTCTGCTTTATATTTTATCAACAGAAGGGAAACACAAAAAAGAAAAAAACACTATTGCCTAAAAACAACTGTTGTGATTTTGGTAGAATATATATAATTCCGATTTTGTATTAGCCATTTTTGTTTAGAAACTAGTTTTGGATTACTTAGTTTTATAGATCATGATAATTATACTTCCTACACAAGTCCTACATGACCCATCCCACATACTGGCACTGCTCAACAATGCATGGCCCACCTTCTTTAACCCCTAAAAGTTGTCATAGTGAATGGTTTACGTAATATAGGGCTTAGACAGGAAGTCCCCCTCAACATGTCTTAACCCCTTAAGGACCTGGAAAATCTGAGGTGGATTGCACTTAAGGATCTGAGCAATTCTGACCTTTTTGACTATCTCTTTGTTCAACAGTGTTTTCCTTCTAAGTCTTTTTTACACACAAATAGGGCTTTCTTTTGATACCACGCTTACTTGGATAACCCACCATTTATTTTATTAAAATTAAAGAAAACTTAAAAAAAATGGAAAAAAACACCATTTTTATTTTTTGTCTTGTGATCATTTGGGCACAATGGGTTACATTTTTATGGATACTGCATGAAAGGTATGACTGGTCATTCATACCTATTAAATGGGCAGTTTTAAGTGGGCACTCTCCCTCTGGTTCTAAAATCCCCTTGTCCCTTTTTCACTCACTATTTTTCAGAATTTTGGAGATATTATTGTGTACTCTATATGTGTATTATATTGCTCCACAACTGTAAAACTAACATTAATTTGTCCTTAAAATTCATTAGATTTTTTTAATTAGTGGCTGTAACATAAAAAGTTTGTCTTGGTTACATTTATTTAAAAAACTCAATAAGTTGCTGTTAGAGTGTCATAAAAGGACCTGCTTTAATGCTGCTCACAGCTCCAGAGCTGAAGGGGTTAATACCCCCATCTCTAGCCTCTTATTTATCCTTTGATTGTCTGTTCTCTGCTTCTCTCTCCCTTACTTTCGTAGTAAGGAAGAGAGAAGCAGAGAACAGTCACAAAGGTAATGTGTAAACACATTGCCTTTGTGAATGAAATGTCGGTACATGTGATTGCTCCTGGAGGAGCTCCGGTACTGGAGCGTTCAGTTTCAGACTGTAAAGCATGATAGCAGCGTGCACTGAGGTGCGCTGCTATCATTTAACCCATGACGTGCCAGGACCTCCATGGGTCCTTATGGAAGTCCTGGCAAGTCATTGGTCGTTAAGGGGTTAAGTAAACAACAAATAATTCTAAGTAGCATAAAATCAAATTTTTAAGTTATTTTCAGGTGGTCAGGTCTCTTTAAATTAATTATACCCATTGATTAATTGCTACACAAATCGGTATATGTTTAAAATCAAAGTGCCCACAGTGCCCAGCTGCCCCTTGAATGCTAGATGTGTCTTGAATACATTAATTTTCAATGCATTGGATAAATCTATTGCATTCAAATGTCTGAGTCAGATTTAAATCAACAGGAATTCCCCCTCCTATTGTGAGTTGGTTTTCTCCAGAATTTCGTATCTGTGACTTTCTGCATAAGGCCCAAATAGACCTACAGTCTAGGTAAATTTTCTGCTTGCTTCCATAAAAATAAATGATGGCAAACTCATCTGTTTCTATGGAGTTTCCACCCTTAACATACTAGAAGCCAAAGATGTTTTCAAGTGATAAAAAGGCAATGTGCTAGAACGGAGAACTCCAGCCTGAGACTCTCCAGCTGTGGAGGGCTACATTTCCCATCATTGCCAACCAACCTTTATCTGAATAGGACTGATGGGAATTATAGTGCCCCACAGCTGGACGGGTTTAGGTTGCCCATTCCTACATTCATGAAATCTCTAGCATCCAAGGTGTTAATTGTTATTGTGATTTCAGATGTAAACTATAATAAGAAGGGCTTTCTGGAAACCTTTGTTGCATATTGTACCTGCATACAATTTTGTTTGTTAGTATTATCATTTATTTATGAAAGTTAACATATTGCTTTGAAATTGTTTGAGCATTATGCATAATTGATCATTATAATCATTATTATAATAATCCATCTATAAAACACCAACAGACAGATGTAACACAGCAGTACAATTCCTAGTTATATTTTCTGACATAGTCTGAGCAAACCTCATCTCTCTACAGATATGCAAAAATCATTACATAAAATAGCAGAGCTAGGAACTCTGCAGATTTGCCCTGAAGACTCCAGTATTTGTAGTGAATTACTCCAGGGAAAGAGGCTAATTCTCTGATGGTGCGGAGTTTTCTCTGAAACTCTGCCCACTTCTGCTCCTTTCCATCTGGTTCCCCCACTTCCCTCCCACACTCCTCCATCCCCATCCTGTTCTGCCCACTACTCACCCACTTTATTAGTCACAAAATTAAGCTCTGCCCTACCCCCAATTAAGCCCCATCCCTTTGCACCACAAATCACATAATTTATATCCTCCCACTTGCACCACAAGTCCCCTCCCGGCTCTCTAGAAGAACAAGTTCCCGTGTATGATAAATAGGCACTATTTATTTTTTTGATAACTTCCTTATAAACCCCAAACTCTAAGGGATGTAGCCAAAAAATTAATAAAAAAAGAAATGGGAAGGACGAGAAAGATAAAATTCTACTACCAAGTAACCACTGCAGTTATTGCAGTATAAAGTATAACATCAACGCAGAAGTAAAAAGACAATAATTTGTACTTACATCAAAGGAAGTTAATTTGTGGGTACAAAATTGGCAACCATCCCCCCTGGACACAATAACCTCCCCATGATCCACCTTCTCTACATTAAGTGGTGCTCACATTCAGCAAAAAAAAGACTCAGTCGGTCCTGCAACACATTTCACCTGCATCCTCAGGATTAGGATAACTCCAGGTTCCATGACACTAATACTAAGGGACTTGTGTACCCAATGCATAAATGTCATTTCAATTCCTTTACACTTTATTTACTTCAGTGCGTGTGATTGGGACTTGTTCTTGTGTACCAAGTTCATAAAAGAGCAATATAATTTCAGTTCCTTTACAGTTTATATACTTCAATGTGTGCAAAATCATCATCAAAACCATCCTTTTCCAACTGGTGTTCTTGAATGGTACATATTCTGCAAATTGCTCCTGTCAGGAATTTTGGGGTCAGGAAACTATGCCTCAGAGCCATAAACTTCCTTGGCTGCATGAGAAACCTCCACAGACAATCTGTACCAGGCTTTCAAGACCAACACAGGGCGTTTATGGAAAATGTGTGTTGAGCCCAAAGAGACTGAACTGTGAGTCTTTAGTACTGGAGTTTACACCCTTCTCGCTGGACCAAAGAGGGAACCCTGGGAGCCTCCTTCAGACAGCTTTTCTGTTCCCCCATTGGTCCGCCGGGGCTCCCACTGCCTCCCTAGCTTCACTGGCAGGTCTACTTTCAGAGCATCCGTTCTGCCAGTAGGGCACCATCCTTGTGAGAGGTGCCCTTTAAATTACTGTGTCTTGTTACCAGTTTGGGGCATATAATGTTGCTAATCTCCGTACAAGTAATGATACAATTAGGCTGCACAGTTCAGTAATAAAGCAGTATATTGGCCCAAGCCCCTGGTGTCTTATAAATATAGCATCTCTCCTGGGTACACTCATACTTCATTAGAGCTATTAACTTTTCATAGTAACTGTGATTCATTCATCATCAGCACGTACAAGGTGAGACATTATCAGCATGTATACAGAGATCCCTCCTATCAGATCATTAAAGTAAACTCATATCAAACTACATTATATTGCATTTTATTTATTTCATTTTTGTATATTTTTAACCATATATATACAAAAAAAATAATACAGGCAAATACAAATTAAAAAAATATAAAAATGGATATACTTAACAGGTATATGTAGAATGAAGGGTCTTATGTACTGAAGAAATCTTAATTCTGGGGCAAACCAACTGCACCGTAGGGGAGAAATAAATTTTACCATTGATTTAAATGGGGCATTTAACCACTTGAATGCTAGAAAGGTGTCAAACACATTGCTTCACAATGCATTGCAGACCCCTCTAGTACTGAGAGGGTTAAAAGCCGAATTTAAATTAATGGGAGTTTTGGAATTTTTCATTTGTTCCCTAAATTTCTTCACTTTCTTTTGAATGTAGAGGAAGAGATTTATGAAACTGGAGTTATAAAGAAAGTGTCTTTAAAATTGCCTCAAAGCGACCTAAGTATATTTCAGTGGAGTAACTATAGGGGTTGCAGGGGTCGCACCTGCCACCGGGCCCGTGTACTCCAGGGGCCCAGCCTCCCCCTGCAATCCCTCCGCCTGCACTCTAGTAATGCAGAGCGCTGGGAGATGACATCATTTCCCAGCGCTTTGCATTATTAAGATGACCGCGCGGGAGCTCCAGGTAGGAGATGGGAGAATTGTGGAGGGGGTCAATGTGGTCAGGGGGGCCAATGTGGTGGGGGAGGGGGACCCATGGCACTTCTTGTACCAGGGCCCGGAGGCTTCTAGTTACGCCACTGGTATATTTATAAATGTTTACTGGAATTTTTGCTAAGTGCTAACTCCAGTCAGATCACTTTTCTGAAAAGTGGTTGGGTACAAATATGAATTGTGTTGCAAAGCATTTCTAAAGAATTTTGTGAATTACGCCAAAAATAAAGGTGGTGTTAGTGATTGCTTCTTAATGACAGGTATAACCTGTTCTTAAAGTGTTAGTAATGTCCAAAAAAAGTTTTTTTGCATTTAGAAGAGCTTAAAAAGCTGAGCTAAATGCAAAAAAAAACATATCTCTCAAACCGCTATGGTTTAAGAGATACAGGCATTTAAAGTTCACTGTTTCCTACTGACAGCTGTAAAGCTGTCAGCAGGAGATTTGTGTCGGTCGACACGGAGGCGCTTGAGAAGTGCCGAGATCTCGTTACTTACAAGGAATCCCTTCATTGGAATGGTCTAAAACGTGTGCTTGAACACCAGGCACACGTTTTAGACCATTCCAATGAAGGGATTCCTTGTAAGTAACGAGATCTCAGCACTTCTCAAGCGCCTCCGTGTCGACCGACACAAATCTCCTGCTGACAGCTTTACAGCGGTCAGTAGGAGAAAGCGAACTTTAAACGCCTGTATCTCTGAAACCATAGTGGTTTGAGAGATACAGTTTTTTTGCATTTAGCTCAGCTTTTTAAGCTCTTCTAAATGCAAAAGACTTTTTTTTGGACATTACTAACACTTTAAAGGAAGTATATAGTGATAGGTATGTATGCAAAAACATATTCTCAGTTGCAAAGTTTCTCAGAATGTTCTCAGACATATTTATAAACTTCACTTCTTTATAAATATGATCTGTCATGCATTTTAGCAATGATTCTTAAAAGTACACTAAGAATGCTTTTTATAAATCTCCTCCCAAGTCCTTCTGTTAAACAAATTAAAGGAGCAGTAAACTTTTTTTTTATGAAAACACATATTTTATAGAGCATTTCTTGCTGAATAAAACAAGGTCACTCCCACTGCTGTCAGATGTCTTATTCAAAATATATAGCAGTTCAAATAATCAGGACAAGAATTTACTGTGTTTACTTCCTGGTAGTTCTAACTGACAGGAAGTGACAGGCAGTTTCTATCACATTTTATGGAGAACTGACTTTCCTGACTTTCTTCTCCATTAGAAACTAACAGAAAACTAATTAGAATTTGACCACTAGAGGGCACTGCTAATGTAAAAAGAAATGGGTTTAAACTGTAATAGCTCTGGAAATATAAATCTCTTGGCAGCGAGAGTAACCCTATTTTACTCAATAGGAAAATCCCTACAAAATATTTTTTTCATAAAAAAAGTTTACTTCTTCTTTAAGAGCCACTTACCACTATGGATATATTTGCCATTAACATGATAAAGTCTTGAGATTAATAACAAATATCACTAGTATGTTAAGCAATGCAGTGTACTAAAAGTAAAGTTCAGAACAGCAAGATACTCAATCCTGTGGATAGGCAGCCTTTGTCTCTTCACCATGGCTGGTTGGGGATTATATTGTAGGCCCCGACAGTAGACAAGCCAACAGTTTCCTATCTCTACTCTAGTTACTTCAACTAAATGGGTTGGAAAGTGCCATCTAACATTGGTGATGTGCTGTAGATTAACATACATTGCTAAATAGGCCCGCAAAGATAATTACCAAAAGACCAGTTCTTCGAGAAATGCTGGTTTGTTAGTTGAACCAATAGATGCATGAAGAAACTAGTGAACAAATATAAACCTAGCAACAAAGGGGATAGTGTAAGATTATAAGAGAGCTTAGTGGAAAATAAAGAGCTAATGGAATCCAAGCTAGAGTTCTCTTCAGAGTGTGCTAGAGGAAGAAAAGACATCACTGAGCTTTCAGATGTAAGAATCAATATGTTCAGGTGGAAGTTATTTTTATCTTTTGGGTGCTATAAATCATTAGTTTATGTTGTTTTGTTTTTTCCTTATTGCTGTTTCTATGCTGTTTGCCCCTTCCTTTAGATTAGTCAGTATATGGTGATACTTAAAGGGATAGTAATGTTTCATAATAAAAGCAGCTCTAATTAATCATTATAGTATTTGGACTTTGGAGAGTGTTATTTCAATTCTGTCAGAGTTGTATTTCCAGAGTAATTCAATGACAAAGTGTCCCTCTCTTGCCCCTTTTACTGATGTCACACTGTTCAGCCAGAGCAGAAGGGAGGTGCCCAGGTAGACTGCAGAGAGGGACAATATTCAATTAAGATAAGGGAAAAACCTGAAAAACTTGTCAAGGGGGGCAGGGATTTCATTGTTTTCATAGGAATAAGAGTGTCCCCTTCTGTTATCTGTCTGGTCTATGGACTGCATTCCACATCTGAGAAGAGATGACTTACACTAGGTAAAAGGGGCGGGAGGGGAAACTTTGCTTGTGAATATCTTATAAACCATAAAGGTTTGAGAGATAAGACTTATACCATTCTTCATGTTTTTTTAATGCCTACAAAATAAAATAAAGTTAAAACGAAGTATTACTATCCCTTTAACTTCAGGGCTATAATCACCTTTCCTTCCAAAGATCTTTTGATAAATCAAATCATCTTCAGAATATTTATAATAGTAACCCCTTGGAAGCAATGCATTAGAGACTTATCTCATCGCTAAGGAGCTAAATACCCCCAGTTAAGTCAATAGGAATTCTAATTTGTTACAGATAGTACAGTTGCTTTTCCTAAAGTGACCACATATCCCTTTAATTCACAGAATTAAATATTCTGTAGGACCGCACAGGAATCAGTACAGAGAATTTGTACTGTTGGGCTACTGAAAAAAAATATGGTTACCACCTCTGCTGACAGCTGCTTTATTCAAAATTTATAACAGTTCAAACTTTCATGCCTGTTGCCTTGGGTTCACTTCTGCCATGGAATGTAATAGGATAACTGTCAGATAGTGAAACGTACTTTAATACAAGCTCACATTTTACTCTTCATTCTAAACTGAAAGCCAGGGTTGCCAGTGATGTAGTTTTGATCTGGAGCCAAATGACACACCTATATAGAGATGGTGTGTCAGACTGAGTCAAAAAAGATTATATATTGTAATAAATATATTGGTTTTTATTGCACATGAAACTGGTTACATTAAAATTAGATGAACTTTCTTGGAGAACTTATTATATAACATGAAATGTCAGTCATTTCAAGTCTTTAACCGTTTTAAGTATCGGAGAGGTGTTGAATAGTGATGAGCGAGCATGCTCGGCCGAAGCTCGGTTCGGCTCGAGCATCGCTCTGCTCGGCACATGGCGGTACTCGTACGAGTACCGCATGTGCTCGCCCGCCATGTTCGGGTCTCCTCCCCGCACGTTTCGCGGCTGCTGCGCAGCCAATAAACGTGCTGGTAGGCTCTGACATCAGTGTAATGCCAGCAGCCATGTTGGCTGCTGGCATTACACTGATTGGCTGGCCAGAACCCGTGATCGGGTGCTGTATAGCACCTGACCAGCGAGTTCGGCTCAGTCTTAGCCAGGGAGAGATGAGGATAGGAAGGGAAAGTCAGTGTAGGGAGAAGAAAAGCGAGTTTGAAAAAAAAAAAGACCCAAAAGTCCTTTTTAGGACTACTGTGTGTGGGGGCAGCAGATATATTTTGTTTTGTGGGGCAGAGTTTAAAAAAAAAAACGTCACATATTCCGTTCACTGTGCTTAGCCGCAGATTAGCAGCACATTCTGTTTAGTGTGCAAAGTTTCAGATTAGCAGCACATTCTGTTTAGTGTGCAAAGTTGGAGATTAGCAGCACATTCTTTTTAGTGTGCAAAGTTGCAGATTAGCAGCACATTCTGTTTAGTGTGCAAAGTTGGAGATTAGCAGCACATTCTGTTCAGTGTGCAAAGTTGCAGATTAGCAGCACATTCTTTTTAGTGTGCAAAGTTTAAAAATTGAAAGTCACTCATTCCGTTCACTGATCCTAGCCGCAGATAAGCAGCATATTCTGTTTAGTGTGCAAAGTTGCAGATTATCAGCACATTCAGTTTAGTGTGTAAAGTGTAAAAATTAAAAGTCACTTATTACGTTCACTGATCCTAGCCGCAGATAAGCAGCACATTCTGTTTAGTGTGCAAAGTTGCAGATTAGCAGAACATTCTGTTTAGTGTGCAAAGTGTAAAAACTAAAAGTCACATATTCCATTCACTGTGCCTAGCCGCAGATAAGCAGCATATTCTGTTTAGTGTGCAAAGTTGCAGATTATCAGCACATTCAGTTTAGTGTGTAAAGTGTAAAAATTAAAAGTCACTTATTACGTTCACTGATCCTAGCCGCAGATAAGCAGCACATTCTGTTTAGTGTGCAAAGTTGCAGATTAGCAGAACATTCTGTTTAGTGTGCAAAGTGTAAAAACTAAAAGTCACATATTCCATTCACTGTGCCTAGCCGCAGATAAGCAGCATATTCTGTTTAGTGTGCAAAGTTGCAGATTATCAGCACATTCAGTTTAGTGTGTAAAGTGTAAAAATTAAAAGTCACTTATTCCGTTCACTGATCCTAGCCGCAGATAAGCAGCATATTCTGTTTAGTGTGCAAAGTTGCAGATTATCAGCACATTCAGTTTAGTGTGTAAAGTGTAAAAATTAAAAGTCACTTATTACGTTCACTGATCCTAGCCGCAGATAAGCAGCACATTCTGTTTAGTGTGCAAAGTTGCAGATTAGCAGAACATTCTGTTTAGTGTGCAAAGTGTAAAAACTAAAAGTCACATATTCCATTCACTGTGCCTAGCCGCAGATAAGCAGCATATTCTGTTTAGTGTGCAAAGTTGCAGATTATCAGCACATTCAGTTTAGTGTGTAAAGTGTAAAAATTAAAAGTCACTTATTACGTTCACTGATCCTAGCCGCAGATAAGCAGCACATTCTGTTTAGTGTGCAAAGTTGCAGATTAGCAGAACATTCTGTTTAGTGTGCAAAGTGTAAAAACTAAAAGTCACATATTCCATTCACTGTGCCTAGCCGCAGATAAGCAGCATATTCTGTTTAGTGTGCAAAGTTGCAGATTATCAGCACATTCAGTTTAGTGTGTAAAGTGTAAAAATTAAAAGTCACTTATTCCGTTCACTGATCCTAGCCGCAGATAAGCAGCATATTCTGTTTAGTGTGCAAAGTTGCAGATTATCAGCACATTCAGTTTAGTGTGTAAAGTGTAAAAATTAAAAGTCACTTATTCCGTTCACTGATCCTAGCCGCAGATAAGCAGCATATTCTGTTTAGTGTGCAAAGTTGCAGATTATCAGCACATTCAGTTTAGTGTGTAAAGTGTAAAAATTAAAAGTCACTTATTACGTTCACTGATCTTAGCCGCAGATAAGCAGCACATTCTGTTTAGTGTGCAAAGTTGCAGATTATCAGCACATTCTGTTTAGTGTGCAAAGTGTTAAAAATAAAAGTCACTTATTCCGTTCACTGTGCCTAGCCGCAGATAAGCAGCACATTCTGTTTAGTGTGCAAAGTTGCAGATTTGCAGCACATTCTGTTTAGTGTGCAAAGTTGCAGATTTGCAGCACATATTCCGTGTAATATGAAGAAGGCGGGTAAAAAGGGACGGGGAAGTAGACGTGATCCTGATAGTTCAGGGCGCGGGTCAGGACGCGTAGAAACTGTGCCTGGTGCCAGAGCACAAGAAAGAAAGACATCCACCATACCTAGCTTCATGTCTCAGTTTACAGGGCGTCGCAGGACATCACTCTCGAGGTCGGACCACTGCGAACAGGTGGTCGGTTGGATTTCAGCTGATACTGCTTCCAGTCGGTTAAGCACCACCCTGTCTTCCACCAAGTCCACTCTCAGTAGCCAAGAGTCTGGTCAACATAATCCTCACCCTGATCATCCTTCCTCCCACCATAGAGGGTCTGGTCAAAGAAGTGATCCCACACTGGGATATAGTGAGGAGCTCGTCTCATCACCAATCCTTAATTTGAACCTCTCTCCAAGCACGTTTGTAGAGGAACATGAAATCTTGTGCCCTGATTCACAACCTCTAGAGGGTACCCAATCACAAGAAGATGACAGAGGGGAACGGCATTTAAGGTCAAAGGAAGTGGATGATGATGATGATGAGACACAGTTGCCATCAAATCAACCACTTTTACTGTCTCAAGACCTTGATGAGGAGGATGATATACAGTTGTCAATGACTGAGTATGTGGTGGGATCAAGACATGAGGAGGATGATCAGAGTGAGGAAGTGGAGGAGGACTTGGTGGACGATGAGGTGACTGACCCCACCTGGGAAGGTGGAGAGCCGAGCGATGACAGCAGTCCTGAGGGTGAGCCATCTGCAGCACCGCAACAGGCTGGAAGAGGCAGTGGTGTGGCTACAGAAAGAAGGCTGACCGCACCAAACCGGCCCGCAAATGTTCCACGGAGCACCCCCTTGCGTAAATCTCCCTTGCCAAGGGGTAGGTGTTCCGCGGTATGGTGTTTTTTTAAGGAAAGTGCGGACGACAAAAGAATTGTAGTTTGCAACCTGTGCAACACCAGAATGAGCCGAGGCATGAACACTAGAAACCTCACCACCACCAGCATGATCTGACACATGGCATCCAAGCACCGTAATAAGTGGGAGGAACGCCCGGATCGCCAATCTGTGTCTGCAGGCCACACCACTGCCTCCTCTTCCCCTGTTTTCGGTGCCGGCCAATCGCCTGTCGAAGGCGCAGGCCCGCATACCTCCCGCCCTGCACCTGTACCATCTGAAGCACCATCAGCGACCACATCCACTTCCCTGTCCCAGCGCAGCGTCCAAATGTCGTTACCCCAGGCATTTGAGCGCAAGAGAAAATACCCAGCCACCCACCCACAGGCCATAGCACTAACCTCACACCTTTCCAAATTACTGGCCATCGAAATGCTGCCATTTAGGCTTGTGGAGACTGAGTCCTTCCGCAGCCTGATGGCAGCAGCTGTCCCTCGGTACGCAGTCCCCAGCCGCCACTACTTTTCCCGGTGTGCCGTCCCCGCCTTACACCACCATGTGTCCCGTAACATCACCCGTGCCCTGACCAACGCAGTTACTGGGAAGGTCCACTTAACGACTGACACATGGACAAGTGCTTGTGGCCAGGGACGCTACATTTCCCTGACGGCACACTGGGTGAATGTCGTGGAGGCTGGGAGCGACTCGGACCCTGGGATGGCACAGGTGCTACCCACGCCGAGGATTGCGGGCCCTACCTCCATCAGGGTTTCCGCCAGCACCTACCTTATTGGCTCCTCCTCCTCCGTTTCCTACCATCAGCCGGTAGCTGGAAGCAGTGTAGCACTGCAGTGGGGAAGCGTCAACAGGCCGTGCTGAAGCTGATCTGCCTTGGGGACAAACAGCACACGGCCTCAGAGCTGTTGCAGGGGATTAGTCACCAGACCGAGCAATGGCTCTCGCCACTCAACCTGCAACCAGGCATGGTTGTGTGTGATAATGGGCGTAACTTGGTGGCGGCTTTGGAGCTTGGCAAGCTCACACACGTACCATGCCTAGCGCATGTATTTAATTTAGTGGTTCAGCGATTTCTAAAAACCTACCCCAATGTGCATGATCTCTTGACCAAGGTGCGACGCGTGTGTGCACATTTCCGTAAGTCATCAACAGCTTCAGCCGGCCTGTTGAAGCTGCAGCAGCGCTTACAATTGCCAGCTCACCGGCTGCTGTGTGACGTGAGCACGCGCTGGAACTCCACCTTCCACATGTTGGCCCGGCTTTGTGAGCAGCAGAGGGCAGTAGTGGAGTACCAGCTGTTACACGGTCGTCGCCTCTCCGTTCAACTTCCTGTAATCAGAAGTGAGGAGTGGGAATGGATGTCAGACCTCTGTGAGGTTTTACGCAATTTTGAGGAATCGACACAGATGGTGAGCGGCGATAACGCTATTATCAGTGTAACCATCCCACTTCTGTGTCTACTGAAACGCTCGCTGCTCACAATTAAAACCGACGCTTTGCATGTGGAAGAGGTGGAAATGCGGGAGGAAGAGCTTACACAAGGTGATAGCCAGAGCACCCTCACTTCGTCTTCTCAGCGACAATTGGAGGAGGCGGAGGAGGAGGAGGAGGAGGAGGAAGACACGGTTGCCTCCGCTACAGAGGGTAGCCATGGAACTTTAGTTCCATCTCTTCAGCGTGGGTGGGCAGAAGAGGAGGAAGAGGATGAGGAGATTGAGAGTCATCCTCCTGGTGAGGACAGCGAAATCTTGCCTGTTGGTACTCTGGCACACATGGCTGACTTTATGTTAGGCTGCCTTTCCCGTGACCCACGCGTTATACGCATTTTAGACAACACGGATTACTGGGTGTTCACCCTTCTGGACCCCCGCTACAAAGAGAATTTCTCATCTCTCATTCCTCCGGTGGAGAGGACAAGCAAAATGGTGCAATACCAGAAGGTTCTTGTCGAAAAATTGCTCCAAAATTTTCCATCTGACAACGCTGGCGGCAGAGTACGTGCTACCTTGGCCAACCGAGAAGGGGAGAAAAGGGGAGCACACAGCAGTTCCGACAAAGGCAGGGCAAACACTCTCCAAGGCGTGGGACACCTTCATGACACCCCGCCAGCACCCTCACCCTGATGCGCAGCCTAGTGTCACAAGGAGGGAAAAGTTTTGGAAGATGGTGAAGGAGTACGTAGCAGACCGTGTCAGCGTCCTCAATGATCCCTCTGTGCCTTACAACTACTGGGTGTCCAAGCTGGACACGTGGTATGAACTGGCACTCTACGCCTTGGAGGTGCTGGCCTGCCCTGCCGCCAGCGTTCTGTCTGAACGGGTATTTAGTGCTGCTGGTGGCATCATAACAGATAAGCGTATCCGCCTTTCCACCGAAAATGCTGATAGGTTGACACTTATAAAAATGAACAAGGCCTGGATTTCCCCTGACTTCTCCACTCCACTGGAGGAAAGCCCCGGGTGAACATAAAGTCACTTTATATATGTTATTTACAATGATGGGAATACTCTGTATTCCCATTCACCCCTTCCACCCAAAAAATGGGTATATGGTTGACTCTCTTCCATATACCCTGGGATATAACTTTTATATAGGGCCAGCTCACCAGCGGGCCCTGTGATATAATTTTTATATAGGGCCAGCTCACCAGCGGGCGCTGTTTGACAATTTTTGTATAGGTCAGCTCACCAGCGGGCCTTCTCATATAATGTTTTATTGGGTCAGCTCTCTAGCGGGCCCTCTCATATAATGTTTTATAGCGTCAGCTCACTAGCGGGCCTTCGCATATAATGTTTAGGATGGTCAGCTCCGCAGCAGACCCTCACCCATAATGTTTTAGATGGTCGGCTCAGCGCACGTTTCCCTCTTAATCATGGCCCCAGTTCAGAAAAATCGAGGAAATTTTTGGGAGAATTTGCCTCTGCGCACGTTTCCCTCTTAATCATGGCCCCAGTTCAGAAAAATCGAGGAAATTTTTGGAAGAATTTGCCTCTGCGCACGTTTCCCTCTTAATCATGGCCCCAGTTCCGAAAAATCGAGGAAATTTTTTGCAGAATTTGCCTCTGCGCACGTTTCCCTCTTAATCATGGCCCCAGTTCCGAAAAATCGATGAAATTTTTTGCAGAATTTGCAGATGATATACAAGTAAATATACAGCAAATACTGTTTGGTAACAATTTTTCGCCTAAAGTCGTTTTTATCTTCCTTTTTGTGTGTTTTACGGTCAGTCTGTAAAAATGGCGTACTACGGGCGAAAGATCGTTCCCAGCAGCGATGTTGGAGTCCAAGATGCATCCAGACATCCTCCCTATGCTGTCCCTGAACCATTTCTGTGGTGTTTCCATCATTTTCTGCCCTTTTCCTATGGACCAGGCACCCTCCCCTCATCAGAGCAGGGGGTGCCTGGTGTAATGCTCGAGTCCTCCCATTGACTTCAATGGGGCTCGGGTGCTCGGCCGAGCACTCGAGCCTCCGGGGGCGCTCGGTCAGAGCACCCGAACACCCGAGCATTGGGGTGCTCGATCATCACTAGTGTTGAACATATTGCCTCACAATGGGGGTTATGCACTAAAGCCTGATAACGGAGAGATTACTTCTCCTGTGATATAATTTCTCCAGTTCCTATGCTATTCCATGGATCGAATGCACTAAGTTTTCTCCAACTTTGGAGATATTAGTGCACAGGCTCTATAGAATACTATAGGAACTGGAGAAGTGATATCACTGGAGAAGTTATCACCACTTTATCACCCCTTTATCCTGCCTTAGTGAATAACCCCCACTGTGTTTCACACACCTCTGGTTCCTAAAGATTTAAATCAGGGGTGTCAGAGTTCAGTCCTCAAGGCTATCAATAGGCCAGAATTTAAGGATTTCCCTGATTAAGCACAGGTGAGTCAATCAGTGGTTCATTCATTTCAATTGGTCCACCTGAACTCAGCTCTTATTGAAGTTGTACTATAAATCATCAGCTAGATTGAAGCCTGTGAAAAAAGAGGTGTCAGACTGGGTTAATGATAAAGTTATATGTTTAAGCTATAAAACATGTAGATTTAATTGGTGAGCAGGAATGTCATACCCTTTTATAATACCAGCATCAATGAGTGAACCAGTTTAAACTTATCATGAACCAGCTCCCAAAGGCAGCTAAACAACTGAGAATCTCATAGATCACAGCTTCAAGATTCGTTTTTGGAGTTTAAAAAGCTTTATTGAGCAAATATATAAAATACAAAGTTATAGCATAATATATACGTTAGAAAACAGATATAAAGGAGCACAAATTGGTCAATGATTACACACAGAGATTTCCAAAGAAGTAAGGTAAAAATACTTCAATAGGTACAGTTGTCAGAAACTTTATTCGCTACAACAGTAGAAATAGGCAAACTTAGAAGAAGAATAGGAGTAGAATCGGGAAATATCATGAGAGAGTTGTTCGATGACAGCATAGTAACAACAAGGTGAGACAGGGAGGGAAAGAGGGGTAGAGGAAGAGGAAACCACCTCGCCCAACTGATTGAAAGCGAAGCACTAGTACCCATCACCTTCTAGGGTAACTACATCTTCTGCCTATCCTCCTCATTCATTACCTCCCCTGCCAAATAATAGCCACTCTGTTGACGTTAGGATGTGGCATTTCGTCTCTACCTATTGCACACTGAGTGGTGCACTGACCATACATGCCTGTGTGGTGGAGGAGAATCACTATCAGTGCATCAAGCGGCATCTGAGGAGATTCCATCCTGCAGAATATGCTAAGATGGTGGCTGGGAGGGTTCATCACTACTATTAAACTGTCAGCAAGTTGTCATTTGTCCTTAGTGGGTGTGGAAAAGGGGTACAGTGACAGCGGCAGTTGTGCCTTCAGATGTTATTTACCACACACATACTGTGCACATTGCAGTTGCTGAGGAGACCCACTGATCCTGCTCTCAAGGGAAAAAATATATTCTTATAACAACACACTCATGATGATTTTGGAGGAGGGGAAAGTGGAGAGGATTTAATGGCCAACTTGTACTTTTTTCCACAGATACTGGGGGCTACTTATTCTGATGCTACTGCCTCAGGCGCATCACTGGGGCCAGTGGTGGCAAATGGAACCTTCATCATCCATCTTCCATGTTACTGCTATTGTTGATCCCATTCCCTTTCAGCTGCCTAATCATCCTGCTGCTTAAACATCTCAGCAGCAGTAGTACGAACAGCAGTTGCAACTCAGGACTCAGGAGGACATTGACAGTGGCCACTGGCCAAAATGACCTGCTGGCATTAGGCCAGTAGGGAATTTTTATTTTTTTCTCAGTGCTTGTGTTTTAAAAATAAATAAATACATAAATAAATAAATAAATAAAAACTAGTCCTAAAAAAATAAACAATTTTTGGGGGGTTGTTTCGAACAAACCTAAGTCCTACAAATCAATGTTTCCTTAAAGCTTGTGCCAAACAAGCTTAATTCCTACAAATCAATGTTTCTTAAGGGCTTGGGCGTCTAATAAGTCTAAGTCCTACAAAGGCCTCTAACAACAAATCAAACAAATCATCCTCTACAAAATACTCTATTAAGTCAAGTATCAGTCCACCCCGGTGGCAGCTTATGTCAGGGGGTTCCTCTCTGTCACTTTAAATACAAATGTCTTATTTTATTGATTTTTTTATTAACTGTTCCCCTAATAGCAGTCAAGAACCCCCCCCCAAAAAAAAAATCCCTGTTCAAATGATTCTTTCATTCACCAACACAGGCACCCTCCTCAGACCCCTTTATACCATGTCTTATGGTTTTTATTTTATTTAGGATTTCTTTTTTATTAAGTGCTGCCCCAATCCCAGTAAACAATCCCCCAAAAAACATCCCCTGTTCAACTGATTCTTTCCCCACACCCCACCAATACATGCACCCTCATGCCCCTTTTATACTGTGCCTTTGGGAAATAAAATATTATTTGTAATTTGTTGTGTGTAACTTCTATGTTCCCATTGATTTCAATGGGTGAAAGAAGTTTTTTGCCAAGCAGAAAGTGCCATTTTTCACCGATTTCAGTTTGAGGAGAAAAGGTGTTTGTTTTTATTATATATGTAATTTGTGTGAAAATGTAATTAAATATTTAATTTATGTGTAACAATGATTTTCTTTTGTTAAATTTTATATGTAATTTGTATTAAAAAAGTACTTCAGACCTCAAGAGAGGTATCAAGACCCCTCATGACACCCAGATAGCATGTAGTATGAAACACTACAATGTATATACACATAGAGTTATCTGATATGAGGGGAAATCAGGATAGGAAAACGAGAGAGAGGAATTTGGGTACTAAAAAGGGACAGTAGAGTAGGAGGCTGGTACCAGAAAATGAAACCTTAATCTTTACCCATGTACTAACATAGAATGTGACATGTAGTTTGTCCATGTTCGAGTCGACCACTTATGTTGAGTAGGATGTGACAGGCATGGGTTTTCGATGTTCGAACATATGCTGTATTGAAGGACAGGCATGGGGTTTCGATGTTTGAACATGCTAAATTGAATGACAGGCATGGGTTCTCGATGTTCGACGTTTGCATTGTGACTGGCATCCCATGCTGGAGTAGAGGTGACATGCACAGACTGGCAATATACGACAATGTCCGTTTTTGGGATGGATCTTTTTCTAAATGCACACCCTGTCTGCAAAGAATGATAGCAGCGTGCACGGAATGGATCAGAATGGATCAGAATTTCATCCGAATCGAATAGGCCCGGTCCGAAATTAGGATCATCCGAATTAGAAAAAAAAAATTTGTCCGAATTCGAATTTTACCGAAAATTTTGCCCATGCACAAGTCTAATGGGCCATATCAATTGGTCATGGCTAGTGATGATCGAGCACCCCAATGCTCGGGTGTTCGGGTGCTCTGACCGAGCGCCCCCGGAGGCTCGAGTGCTCGGCCGAGCACCCGAGCCCCATTGAAGTCAATGGGAGGACTCGAGCATTACACCAGGCACCCCCTGCTCTGATGAGGGGAAGGTGCCTGGTCCATAGGAAAAGGGCAGAAAATGATGGAAACACCACAGAAATGGTTCAGGGACAGCATAGGGAGGATGTCTGGATGCATCTTGGACTCCAACATCGCTGCTGGGAACGATCTTTTGCCCGTAGTACGACATTTTTACAGACTGACCGTAAAACACACAAAAAGGAAGATAAAAACGACTTTAGGCGAAAAATTGTTACCAAACAGTATTTGCTGTATATTTACTTGTATATCATCTGCAAATTCTGCAAAAAATTTCATCGATTTTTCGGAACTGGGGCCATGATTAAGAGGGAAACGTGCGCAGAGGCAAATTCTCCCAAAAATTTCCTCGATTTTTCGGAACTGGGGCCATGATTAAGAGGGAAACATGCGCAGAATCAAATTCTGCAAAAAATTTCTTCGATTTTTCTGAACTGGGGCCATGATTAAGAGGGAAACGTGCGCAGAGGCAAATTCTCCCAAAAATTACCTCGATTTTTCTGAACTGGGGCCATGATTAAGAGGGAAACGTGCGCAGAGGCAAATTCTCCCAAAAATTTCCTCGATTTTTCTGAACTGGGGCCATGATTAAGAGGGAAACGTGCGCTGAGCCGACCATCTAAAACATTATGGGTGAGGGTCTGCTGCGGAGCTGACCATCCTAAACATTATATGCGAAGGCCCGCTAGTGAGCTGACGCTATAAAACATTATATGAGAGGGCCCGCTAGAGACCTGACCCAATAAAACATTATATGAGAAGGCCCGCTGGTGAGCTGACCTATACAAAAATTGTCAAACAGCGCCCGCTGGTGAGCTGGCCCTATATAAAAATTATATCACAGGGCCCGCTGGTGAGCTGGCCCTATATAAAAATTATATCACAGGGTATATGGAAGAGAGTCAACCATATACCCATTTTTTGGGTGGAAGGGGTGAATGTGAATACAGAGTATTCCCATCATTGT
The DNA here is from genome assembly GCA_037306005.1 of Rhinophrynus dorsalis. Taxonomy (NCBI): domain Eukaryota; kingdom Metazoa; phylum Chordata; class Amphibia; order Anura; family Rhinophrynidae; genus Rhinophrynus; species Rhinophrynus dorsalis. Next base: position 160,750,761 of record CM074719.1, read on the forward strand.
AAATAACATATCTAAAGTGACTTTATGTTCCCCCGGGGCTTTCCTCCAGTGGAGTGGAGAAGTCAGGGGAAATCCAGGCCTTGTTCATTTTTATAAGTGTCAACCTATCAGCATTTTCGGTGGAAAAGCGGATACGCTTATCTGTTATGATGCCACCAGCAGCACTAAATACCGGCTCAGACAGAACGCTGGCGGCAGGGCAGGCCAGCACCTCCAAGGCGTAGAGTGCCAGTTCATACCACGTGTCCAACTTGGACACCCAGTAGTTGTAAGGCACAGAGGGATCATTGAGGACGCTGACACGGTCTGCTACGTACTCCTTCACCATCTTCCAAAACTTTTCCCTCCTTGTGACACTAGGCTGCGCATCAGGGTGAGGGTGCTGGCGGGGTGTCATGAAGGTGTCCCACGCCTTGGAGAGTGTTTGCCCTGCCTTTGTCGGAACTGCTGTGTGCTCCCCTTTTCTCCCCTTCTTGGTTGGCCAAGGTAGCACGTACTGTGCCGCCAGCGTTGTCAGATGGAAAATTTTGGAGCAATTTTTCAACAAGAACCTTCTGGTATTGCACCATTTTGCTTGTCCTCTCCACCGGAGGAATGAGAGATGAGAAATTCTCTTTGTAGCGGGGGTCCAGAAGGGTGAACACCCAGTAATCCGTGTTGTCTAAAATGCGTGTAACGCGTAGGTCACGGGAAAGGCAGCCTAACATAAAGTCAGCCATGTGTGCCAGAGTACCAACAGGCAAGATTTCGCTGTCCTCACCAGGAGGATGACTCTCAATCTCCTCATCCTCTTCCTCCTCTTCTGCCCACCCACGCTGAAGAGATGGAAATAAAGTTCCATGGCAACCGTGTCTTCCGCCTCCTCCTCCTCCTCCTCCTCCGCCTCCTCCAATTGTCGCTGAGAAGAAGAAGTGAGGGTGCTCTGGCTATCACCTTGTGTAAGCTCTTCCTCCCGCATTTCCACCTCTTCCACATGCAAAGCGTCGGTTTTAATTGTGAGCAGCGAGCGTTTCAGTAGACACAGAAGTGGGATGGTTACACTGATAATAGCGTTATCGCCGCTCACCATCTGTGTCGATTCCTCAAAATTGCGTAAAACCTCACAGAGGTCTGACATCCATTCCCACTCCTCACTTCTGATTAGAGGAAGTTGAACGGAGAGGCGACGACCGTGTAACAGCTGGTACTCCACTACTGCCCTCTGCTGCTCACAAAGCCAGGCCAACATGTGGAAGGTGGAGTTCCAGCGCGTGCTCACGTCACACAGCAGCCGGTGAGCTGGCAATTGTAAGCGCTGCTGCAGCTTCAACAGGCCGGCTGAAGCTGTAGATGACTTACCGAAAAGTGCACACACGCGGCGCACCTTGGTCAAGAGATCATGCAAATTGGGGTAGGTTTTTAGAAATCGCTGAACCACTAAATTAAATACATGCGCTAGGCATGGTACGTGTGTGAGCTTGCCGAGCTCCAAAGCCGCCACCAAGTTACGCCCATTATCACACACAACCATGCCTGGTTGCAGGTTGAGTGGCGAAAGCCACTGCTCGGTCTGGTGACTAATCCCCTGCAACAGCTCTGAGGCCGTGTGCTGTTTGTCCCCAAGGCAGATCAGCTTCAGCACGGCCTGTTGACGCTTCCCCACTGCAGTGCTACACTGCTTCCAGCTACCGGCTGATGGGTGAGTGGCGCTGCGCGCAGAGAATTCGGAGGTGGAAACGGAGGAGGAGGAGCCAATAAGGTAGGTGCTGGCGGAAACCCTGATGGAGGTAGGGCCCGCAATCCTCGGCGTTGGTTAGCACCTGTGCCATCCCAGGGTCCGAGTCGCTCCCAGCCTCCACGACATTCACCCAGTGTGCCGTCAGGGAAATGTAGCGTCCCTGGCCACAAGCACTTGTCCATGTGTCAGTCGTTAAGTGGACCTTCCCAGTAACTGCGTTGGTCAGGGCACGGGTGATGTTACGGGACACATGGTGGTGTAAGGCGGGGACGGCACACCGGGAAAAGTAGTGGCGGCTGGGGACTGCGTACCGAGGGACAGCTGCTGCCATCAGGCTGCGGAAGGACTCAGTCTCCACAAGCCTAAATGGCAGCATTTCGATGGCCAGTAATTTGGAAAGGTGTGAGGTTAGTGCTATGGCCTGTGGGTGGGTGGCTGGGTATTTTCTCTTGCGCTCAAATGCCTGGGGTAACGACATTTGGACGCTGCGCTGGGACAGGGAAGTGGATGTGGTCGCTGATGGTGCTTCAGATGGTACAGGTGCAGGGCGGGAGGTATGCGGGCCTGCGCCTTCGACAGGCGATTGGCCGGCACCGAAAACAGGGGAAGAGGAGGCAGTGGTGTGGCCTGCAGACACAGATTGGCGATCCGGGCGTTCCTCCCACTTATTACGGTGCTTGGATGCCATGTGTCGGATCATGCTGGTGGTGGTGAGGTTTCTAGTGTTCATGCCTCGGCTCATTCTGGTGTGGCACAGGTTGCAAACTACAATTCTTTTGTCGTCCGCACTTTCCTTAAAAAAACACCATACCGCGGAACACCTACCCCTTGGCAAGGGAGATTTACGCAAGGAGGTGCTCCGTGGAACATTTGCGGGCCGGTTTGGTGCGGTCCGCCTTCTTTCTGTAGCCACACCACTGCCTCTTCCAGCCTGTTGCGGTGCTGCAGATGGCTCACCCTCAGGACTGCTGTCATCACTCGGCTCTCCACCTTCCCAGGTGGGGTCAGTCACCTCATCGTCCACCAAGTCCTCCTCCACTTCCTCACTCTGATCATCCTCCTCATGTCTTGATCCCACCACATACTCAGTCATTGACAACTGTATATCATCCTCCTCATCAAGGTCTTGAGACAGTAAAAGTGGTTGATTTGATGGCAACTGTGTCTCATCATCATCATCATCCACTTCCTTTGACCTTAAATGCCGTTCACCTCTGTCATCGTCTTGTGATTGGGTACCCTCTAGAGGTTGTGAATCAGGGCACAAGATGTCATGTTCCTCTGCAAGCGTGCTTGGAGAGAGGTTCAAATTAAGGATTGGTGATGAGACGAGCTCCTCACTATATCCCAGTGTGGGATCACTTCTTTGACCAGACCCTCTATGGTGGGAGGAAGGATGATCAGGGTGAGGATTATGTTGACCAGACTCTTGGCTACTGAGAGTGGACTTGGTGGAAGACAGGGTGGTGCTTAACCGACTGGAAGCAGTATCAGTTGAAATCCAACCGACCACCTGTTCGCAGTGGTCTGACCTCGAGAGTGATGTCCTGCGACGCCCTGTAAACTGAGACATGAAGCTAGGTATGGTGGATGTCTTTCTTTCTTGTGCTCTGGCACCAGGCACAGTTTCTACGCGTCCTGACCCGCGCCCTGAACTATCAGGATCACGTCCACTTCCCCGTCCCTTTTTACCCGCCTTCTTCATATTACACGGAATATGTGCTGCAAATCTGCAACTTTGCACACTAAACAGAATGTGCTGCTTATCTGCGGCTCGGCACAGTGAATGGAATATGTGACTTTGATATTTTACACTTTGCACAGTAAACAGAATGTTCTCCTAATCTGCAACTTTGCACACTAAACAGAATGTGCTGCTTATCTGCGGCTCGGCACAGTGAATGGAATATGTGACTTTGATATTTTACACTTTGCACAGTAAACCGAATGTTCTCCTAATCTGCAACTTTGCACACTAAACAGAATGTGCTGCTTATCTGCGGCTAGGCACAGTGAATGGAATATGTGACTTTGATATTTTACACTTTGCACAGTAAACAGAATGTTCTCCTAATCTGCAACTTTGCACACGAAACAGAATGTGCTGCTTATCTGCGGCTCGGCACAGTGAATGGAATATGTGACTTTGATATTTTACACTTTGCACAGTAAACAGAATGTTCTCCTAATCTGCAACTTTGCACACTAAACAGAATGTGCTGCTTATCTGCGGCTCGGCACAGTGAATGGAATATGTGACTTTGATATTTTACACTTTGCACAGTAAACAGAATGTTCTCCTAATCTGCAACTTTGCACACTAAACAGAATGTGCTGCTTATCTGCGGCTAGGCACAGTGAATGGAATATGTGACTTTGATATTTTACACTTTGCACAGTAAACAGAATGTTCTCCTAATCTGCAACTTTGCACACTAAACAGAATGTGCTGCTTATCTGCGGCTAGACACAGTGAATGGAATATGTGACTTTGATATTTTACACTTTGCACAGTAAACAGAATGTTCTCCTAATCTGCAACTTTGCACACTAAACAGAATGTGCTGCTTATTTGCGGCTCGGCACAGTGAATGGAATATGTGACTTTGATATTTTACACTTTGCACAGTAAACAGAATGTTCTCCTAATCTGCAACTTTGCACACTAAACAGAATATGCTGCTTATCTGCGGCTCGGCACAGTGAATGGAATATATGACTTTGATATTTTACACTTTGCACAGTAAACAGAATGTTCTCCTAATCTGCAACTTTGCACACTAAACAGAATGTGCTGCTTATCTGCGGATCGGCACAGTGAATGGAATATGTGACTTTGATATTTTACACTTTGCACAGTAAACAGAATGTTCTCCTAATCTGCAACTTTGCACACTAAACAGAATGTGCTGCTTATCTGCGGATCGGCACAGTGAATGGAATATGTGACTTTGATATTTTACACTTTGCACAGTAAACAGAATGTTCTCCTAATCTGCAACTTTGCACACTAAACAGAATGTGCTGCTTATCTGCGGCTCGGCACAGTGAATGGAATATGTGACTTTGATATTTTACACTTTGCATAGTAAACAGAATGTTCTCCTAATCTGCAACTTTGCACACTAAACAGAATGTGCTGCTTATCTGCGGCTCTGCACAGTGAATGGAATATGTGACTTTGATATTTTACACTTTGCACAGTAAACAGAATGTTCTCCTAATCTGCAACTTTGCACACTAAACAGAATGTGCTGCTTATCTGCGGCTCGGCACAGTGAATGGAATATGTGACTTTGATATTTTACACTTTGCACAGTAAACAGAATGTTCTCCTAATCTGCAACTTTGCACACTAAACAGAATGTGCTGCTTATCTGCGGCTAGACACAGTGAATGGAATATGTGACTTTGATATTTTACACTTTGCACAGTAAACAGAATGTTCTCCTAATCTGCAACTTTGCACACTAAACAGAATGTGCTGCTTATCTGCGGCTCGGCACAGTGAATGGAATATGTGATTTTGATATTTTACACTTTTCACAGTAAACAGAATGTTCTCCTAATCTGCAACTTTGCACACTAAACAGAATGTGCTGCTTATCTGCGGCTAGGCACAGTGAATGGAATATGTGACTTTGATATTTTACACTTTGCACAGTAAACAGAATATTCTCCTAATCTGCAACTTTGCACACTAAACAGAATGTGCTGCTTATCTGCGGCTCGGCACAGTGAATGGAATATGTGACTTTTATATTTTACACTTTGCACACTAAACAGAATGTTCTGCTAATCTGAAACTTTGCACACTAAACAGAATGTGCTGCTTATCTGCGGCTCGGCACAGTGAATGGAATATGTGACTTTGATATTTTACACTTTGCACACTAAACAGAATGTTCTGCTAATCTGAAAATTTGCACACTAAACAGAATGTGCTGCTAATCTGAAACTTTGCACACTAAAAAGAATGTGCTGCTAATCTGCAACTTTGCACACTGAACAGAATGTGCTGCTAATCTGCAACTTTGCACACTAAACAGAATGTGCTGCTAATCTGCAACTTTGCACACTAAACAGAATGTGCTGCTAATCTGAAACTTTGCACACTAAACAGAATGTGCTGCTAATCTGCGGCTAGGCACAGTGAACGGAATATGTGACTTTTTTTTTTTTTAAATCTCTGCCCCCCCAAACAAAATAAACTGCTGCCCCCACACACAGTAGTCCTAAAAAGGACTTTTGGGTCTTTTTTTTGTTCAACAACACTTTTCTTCTCCCTACACTGACTCTCCCTTCCTATCCTCATCTCTCCCTGGCTAAGACTGAGCCGAACTCACTGGTCAGGTGCTATACAGCACCCGATCACGGGTTCTGGCCAGCCAATCAGTGTAATGGCAGCAGCCAACATGGCTGCTGACATTACACTGATGTCAGAGCCTCCCTGCACGTTTATTGGCTGCGCAGCAGCCGCGAAACGTGCGGGGAGGAGACCCGAACATGGCGGGCGAGCACATGCGGTACTCGTACGAGTACCGCCATGTGCCGAGCAGAGCGATGCTCGAGCCGAACCGAGCTTCGGACGAGCATGCTCGCTCATCACTAGTCATGGCCAATATGTCCAGCAGCCTTCAAAGAGTGATATGTCTCCAGTAACCTAGTACGAAGGAACTCACGGACAAAACATTTACCACTAGGTTTATCCACAAGGACAAAAGTTCCTCACCCAAGGGTGAGGTGATACTTGTGCGAATGGTGGCCAGAATGAATAATAGGCATGGGAGGGCTCTCTGCCTCGGGATAAGACCCAAACTGTCGATAAAGAGCGTCTGCTCGAACATTCTTGGTGCCAGGAAGATAAGAAACCACATAATTGAACCTGGAAAGTAACAGAGCCCATCTGGCGTGCCATGGAGACATCCTCTTGGCCTCAGACAGATAGATCAGATTCTTGTGATCAGTGAGAATCAAAAACTGGGGAACTGGTCCCCTCCAGTAGGTAACGCCATTCTCGAAGCGCAAGTATAATGGCCAGAAGTTCACAGTCCCCGATGTCATATAGACTCCGAGCCCTAGACAATTTTTTGGAAAAAAACCCACATGGAAGTAAGGTTTCACCAGGAGCCGAGCACTGGGACAGGAGGGTGCCTACACCTGACTCAGACGAATCAACCTTCTAGGTAAAGGGCAGGGCAGGATTCTGTTGGACAACATAGGAGCCTTAGCAAAGGCAAACTTCAAATTGTGAAACACCTGAAGAGCACTGGAAGACCAGTCAGACGGATTTGCCCCCTTGTGCATCATGTCGTTGAGCAGTTTCACCATCGTGGAAAAGATCCTTATAAATTTCCTATAATAATTTGCGAACCCCAAAAATCTGTGCAAGGCCTTTAATCCAACTGGACGGGTACAATGCAGAGCTGCCGAAAGCTTTTTCAGGTCCATAGCCAGCTTAGACGAGGATATCACATAGCACAGGAACATCACCTGGGATTTGTGGAATTCACATTTTTACAGCTTGCAAAACAACTTATTCTCCTTCAATAGTTTCAAGACCGATGTTACATTCGATCGGGGAGCTGCTAAGATCAGAAAATGAATGAGAATGTCATCCAAATTGACCACTAAACATCTTTGCAGTAGGTCTCTCAACACATCATTAACAAATTCTTGGAAGAACGCTGAAGCATTGCATAGACTGAATGGGATCACCAAATATTCATAATGTCTGCTACGAGTATTAAATGCCGATTTCCACTCGTGCCCTTCCTTAATTCTTACAAGATTATAAGCGGCCCTCAGATCAAGCTTGGTGAACACCGTAAAACCCTTAATTTGGTCAAACAATTCCGTGATCAGTGGTATAGGGTAAGCATTCTTGACCATCAGCTTATTCAGCCCTCTGAAGTCAATACATGGTCTTAACTCCTCATCCTTCTTTTTTACAAAAGAGAATCCTGCTCCTGATGGTGAGGAGGATTTGCAAATAATCCCTCTAGGGCATCGGTCACATATTCCTCCATGGCCCAATTCTACTCCACCGACAGAGGGTACATGCGCTCCCTTGGAGGTATGGCACCTGGTATTAAATCAATAGTTCAGTCATATGGCCTGTGTCCCGGCAGTGTACTAGCCTCTACCCTATCAAATACCTCACTGAACAACTGGTACACTGCAGGTAACAAGGAAGAGGTACAAAGTATTCTGTCAGGCTGTTGTAGACAGGACACGGCACAGTAGGGTGACCATGACACAATATCGCAAGTTTGCCAACTTATCCTGGGGTTGTGTGTCGGCAGCCAGAAACCCAGAATGATTGCATAGTGAGGAGATTTTATAACTTGAAATTGTAGGGTCTCCACGTGGAGGGCCCCTACCTTCAGAGACAAAGGGCACATCTCGTGTGTCACATGTGACAGTTGCAACAGTCTCCTGTCAATGGCCTCGATAGCCAGCGGAGAGGAACGAGGCCACAGAGGAATGGCATGTTTGGCCACAGACTCAGAATCCATGAAATACCCCGTGTCTCCAGAATCTATTAAGGCCGGGGCTATCACCGAAGACACGGCCCAAGATACAATCACCTCAAGGATGGGCTTCCCTTGCAGATGATCCAGGGACTGTCATGTCTGTCCCAGACATAACCCTAGGTGCGAGTGTTTCCTGGGCGGTCGGGACAAGACCGCAACAAGTGGCCCACCTTACCACAGTATAGGCAATGGCCCTCTTTTCCCTTGAGAAGCACGTGAAAACAAGTTGCATTGGTTCTTCCCTGACGGACTCAGAACCAGGAGGCATGGGAGGCGAGGGAGGACTGGGAGAGACAGTATAGTTAGGTGCCTATTGAGCCGAAGACCTACGCAAAGATTCTTTGAATGAAGGTCTCTCTCTGATCCTGGTGTCAATCAGGATTGAAAAGATAATGAGTTTGTTCAGATCCTCTGGCAGCTCACGGGCTGCCATCTCATCTTTAATCAAGTCACTCAACCCCTGCAAAAATGCGGCTACTAGTGCCTCATTGTTCCAGCCCACCTCCGCTACCAAGGTATGAAATTCCACTGTGTACTAGGGTACCGTACGTGCGCCCTGGTGTATGGTCATGAGGTGTTTAGCTAAGGATACAGCTCAGGCCGGAACATCAAAGACCCTACGAAATTTGTCCACAAATTCTGTAAAATTAGCTACAATGGGTTTCTCCATCTCCCACAAAGGTTTAGCCCATGCCAATGCCTTAACAGACAGAAGTGAAATCATGAAATCGACCTTGCTTCGTTCACTTGGAAACTCATGTGGTACTAATTCTATGAATATACCCAATTGATTAAGGAAACCTCTACAGAGCGTAGACTCCCCTTCGTACCGTTGAGGAAGGGGAGCGGTACCAGATAGTCCATGAACCGTATTGGTCTCAGGATTAGCGGACACCAACGATACTGAGTTTGAGGGAACTACCGGTTGTTGAGCGGCCAGACCAAGAAGTGCAGTAAGGTTCAGGAGTGTCTGCATGGCCAATGACAGCTGATCAATCCTTTGATCCTGTATGTCCATTCTGGCAAGGATGCTCGGAACTGGTGGATTACCCGTATCTTCAGTACTCATGGCCCTTTAGTACTTTCACTGGACACAAGGATCATAAATTGCACAACACAGGTACAGGTAAATTCAACCAGTTTATTAAGAGAAATAATACATGAGCAAAACACTTCCCCAACCTTCCCAGGGCAGGTGTGAGGACAGTGCACTGAGCTGACACTGAGCAACCACCTGTAACCACGGACCTCAATAGTAGCAAGGAGGGTAGAACCTAGCCAAAGGTTCTACAGAGAGGAACTTGTGGAAACCTTGAGTGCTAAGAATCCAGTGAGACCAGGATCACAGTGCAAGTAATCGCCACAGAGGTATTTGGCTAGTCTGATGATACACAGAGCGTGGACCGCCAGAGCAATGCCTGGAAGGAGACTAACCCTGAAGCTCGTGGAACAAAAGGCAGTAGCAACAATACCAGGGAGGTATGGATAGCTTGTAGACTGTATGGAGCGAGAGTAGTAATGCTGGTGAGACAAGATTTTCCACCTTGTCTGGGGACAAGAATGGAGCGGGTAGTCAGACAAAGCCACAGGTCAAAATAGGATCAGATAGTCAGCCAGAGCCACAGAAACACCGAGCGGGTAGTCAACCAGAAACTGTGTCAGATCGATACGGGTAGTCAGTTGAGGCCTAGATCATACACAGAGCAGTTAGTCAGATAGAATCACTGGTCAAGACCGGAGTGGATAGTCAGACAAAGCCAAGGATCGAACACAGAGGATAATCGGAAGCCAAGTAAGGGTCAAACGAGCGCAAACTAGCAACACACAGGTATACCATCTAAGCCCAGTATTCCCAATGTAAATAAGGCCAAAGGAGAAGGCAGGACCCAATCAGCCAATAGTGCCGAAGGCTACAAAACAGCGAGCTTGATGTCAGTAACGTGCGCTCGCAACAGAGAGGCGACACAAGGCGGCAGTGGCCGGCCACGCCGCTGGCTGCCCACCCGAGAGGACAGGACAGGTACACACACCAGGCAAGCCATAAATTACGGGCACCGTGAAACCGTGGTGAGATGCATATAGAATTCTAGGCTTGTATTTGAGCAGGGGTGTCCATGTTTGGACCTCAAGAGCTACCAACAGGTCAGAATTTCAGTATTTCCCTGTTTAATCACAGGTGGGCCAATAAAAAATGAATGAGTCACTAATTGACATACCTATTCTTATTCAAGGAAATCCTTAAATCCTTGCCTCTTGGTGGATCTTCAGGATTGAACTTGGTATAGGATATTCACCAAAGAGAGAATCAGCAGAGTGTCATGCTACAAATTAATTTATTCAGTGGCATGTAACTGTAACACAAAGCTGTACATTTTGGCCTGGGTTCAATTGCAGCTGTTAACTTTACCAAGGGTTTTATCTACAACTTTCTTCATAAAATTCATTAAGAATCTGTTAAGTGATAACACTTATCAACTGCAATGCAATCTAGGCCTTTGTATTTTAGACTTTGAATTGAATTAATAGGCAATATAAATTAATAATAAACCAGGACAGGAGTAAGACCCCTGAGGCCACTTTCACATGGGTAATGTTATATTCGTTATGTTGAGCATTGTCAAAGGTACACTGCATAAATCTTGTACTTTTCACCACTACTGCCTCATGCATACCCACAAAAGTCTATCAAACTACATCTTAACTGTATTCACACAAGAAAGTAGTAAAGATGCAGCAAGGAATGTCTGCGCAGCTCACGGAAGACCTTTCACACAAGTGACATTGGAGTTTGTGATGCTCATCACATCCCCTAACCATGTGGGCACACGTGTGAGCCAGCCATCAGACACACCTCTCACCTCTGCAAACCCCTACAACAAGATCTAGGGTGGAACACAGAAGAAAAGTGCATGTAAAACCCAGGAGACAGAGGTAAAACAATGGGATGATATAGTTATGTTACCAATGTGAAAGAAAGAACCCTTATTGTTGGTTGATAGTGTTTTGATTATGTCATTATATCATTTTATTTGACATAAAACAGGTTAGTGTTTCGCAGTGCATTGCACACCCATCTGATCCTTAACCCCGCCAGCAGTTAAAGACATAAAAAGAACATGTTATGCAAAATAAACATTCTGTCACTGGAATGAGGATTACATTTTGAATTTACTTTGCGTTGCTCATTTTTTCTCTGCAACATATAGATTAAGCATTTTGTTAATGATCCCCCCCTTATGTGATATCAGCCCTTAATTTCACTTTTATACCTTATGCACAACATTTAAATATTTCCAGCTGTGTCGCTGGTGGGTGTTACTACAGCTCTTAGTGTCCAACCATTCCCTTCCCATTCTACCTAGATCAGCCCAGTCTCATATGTTCATTTCCCTTTATATACACATTTTTTCTTTCTACATATATTAGTATGAAATGTTATAAAAGAAAATTATAAATGTGCTATATTTTAGTGGCTGTGATTGAATAAAGCCTTTTATTCACTTGTGTTGTCTTATATTTTGAATCCGGAAGGATGTAAAAAGCGTGAAGTAATTAAAATATTTTAGAATCATCATTGCAGAAATAACAAGTAGAAAAGGCCCCAAATAACCTGTTTAAAACTCATTTTTTTTTCTATTCTTTGAAGTGTCAGGCATTTTGTACGACAAATGGTTTATCACTAAACGTATAACAAAATGTCTGGAATATTATATGATTTCAGTTCAGAAAAATATAGACTCGTCAAAAGCAACGATTTAACCCACTGAGTGCAGAAGTAGTATGCAGCACAATGCATTGCTCACCCCTCTGGCATTCAAAGTGCTAATACAAAGAAATGGAGCAATTCTAGAGCAAACCAACTGCACTGCAGGGGATAAAGAAATAATTTCCTAAATTGCCATTGATTTAAATGGGGATTTTAACCCCTTGTGTAGCTGCTTTATTCTAAAATTACTCTCGGTACATCAGCCTAAAAGGCTAGCATTGTTTACTGAATCAAAAATCTATTTTAATACAGAGAAAACTTTGAAGCTATGTATCAACAGCCCTGGAAATGTGAAAATGAATATGGATTTTTTTTGTATTCATCAAACTTGAATCAGGGTTGGATTTTTCATCAGGTAGAGTAGACTAGGTCACTCAGCCATACTGGCCACACCCACCACATTGAGTCATCATGGGTGTGTCCAGTATAATCTCAGTCAGAGCTAGTTCTAGAGTTTGCAAGGCCAGGTGAGAAATAACGTAAAATTGTTTGTTTGTTTGTCTTAAAGCAACAAACCAAAAACAATTTGCTCAGTTCTGACAGATCTCCTGCTTTTTGACCTTGGCTGCCAGACTTTGTTTTTGCCTTTTCCCTAGTTTCTGTACTTGGCGCTGCTGACTTATTTCCCGTGTAGGACCTAGGCTATGCTGACCTGGTGTTTATCTTCCCTGGTACCCTGTCTCTGCAGTGGTCTCACTCCACTCCATGTTACCACTGGTTTGTCCACCTAGTAGCGCTCTCAACCTGCTGTAGTTTCCTGTGGTTCTTCCACATTGTCGCTGTAGCAGTCTCCCCGTTCCAAGTTGCCCATGATTGTTCTACCTAACTGCAGTCTCAGCCTGCCTCCTATTTTAGGGCCTGTTGTATGTGGTCTTAGCCTGTTCAGGTTACTGTGAGTTGTATTACGCTGTGGCTGCCCAACCTTCTTACCAGCCCTGTTTGTGAGCTGGCCTTCTAGGCTAGCCTATTATAGCCACAACAACCTATTGTGCTGTCCTAACCCGCTTCTCCTCTTGGCGGACTCCTACCACTTGTAGCTCATGCTATCTCTAGATGGCAGTTTCTTCTTTTCGGTCTACTCTACTTTTATTGGTGCAGCTTCTGCTGGCTGTTGGTACATGAGTCGCCTCTATGGCCTATTGGTCATTACTCTCAATTGTACTGACAGTTCTCTGTTTCACTGCCGCTGCCACTGTTACTTTTGTTGGTGGCATCTAGTATCAGCCTGCTGTAGCGGTCTTAGTTCGTACCTAGCTGTGTCCAGCTATAGCTATAGTGGTATCAGACCACTAGTTTGGTCAGCCTATTGTAGCAGCATTAGTTTGCATATCTGAGTCCAGCCTCAGCTATAGTAGTATTCAGCCTGCTAGCTTATTTATCCTGGTCCTGTGGTTGCCGGCCTTCCGCTTCTGTTCTGTGGCCTCCACTACCTTAGGGGCTCTTTCAGTATCTCAGTGGTCTGGATCTTTTCCCAGTACACAAGCATTCCTATTCAGGTCTGGGCCCCCGGCTCAACTGGGTTCAGACATCTGGCTTTGCGGTCAACACCTTTACTCTGGCTTAGACTGCAGTAAGGGAGTCTTGTTGCTGGCATCAATCTCTCGCTTTGATCTCCAGCATTGTTCTCTAGCATCAGAGATCCAGATCTCCATTCTGCTAGGGTGTAACATATTGCAAGCGATATTAAACAAACATCAAAAGCTTATCATAAGTCATAGGCAACATGTTTGTAACAACGTTTTAAAATAAATATCAATGATGGCTAGCCTTTGCCACTCCAGCTGCTCTGGACTATCACTGACAGGATGTTCAGCAGGCCAAATGGTATCCTGCATGCCATAATCCACAGTAGCTGGAGGGCCAAATGTAAACCATCACCCTCTCAACTGATTGCTAAGGAGGTATCCAGCGTATTGTTAAAAATACTAATTTAATTTCTCAAGAAGTGCCATAGGACCTCAAATATACCAGTCAAAAGTATGATATAAATTGGCATAGCAAATCACAGAGGCTGAAATGCAAGAAGGTAGAGGAAAGTGAAAACTGGAACAAATCAATTGCATTTAACCATGGTTTTCTTTCATTTAAATGTGGTTTTTTCATCTCTTGAATGCTAGAGGTATTTCCAAATTTTTTCTAAGATTTTCATTTAGTTTCTCAAGCAGTTCAGTGGGAATCATATGTACAATACAGTGATACAAAAAAAGATTACTGTGACTGTGGAGCAAACCAAATGTGCCATAGCCTGTGGGGCACCATGCATTTTGGTTTACTTCACTTTTACTTAGTATATCAGCCTCAACTGTTTTTTATCTGCTATGCCAATGTATATCAATCTTATACGATTGGCATATAATGTATCCAAAAAAAACAATTAAATTTAGATTTACTGTGTGCTGCACATGATAAGGTAAAGGATTGTGCTGCCTGATGTGTTCACAAACACACATTGAAATGGGTACATAGGGGGACATGCAATCATTGAGATAGCCAACGAAATCTTGGAATCATGTGCAGCCACGACTTGATCAGCACAGCTCTGTCTCTTGCAAAACAAAAGAAATAACTGATAAAAAGCACTCACATTGAGTGGTGGTTAGTTGCAACAATAGTTTATAGTAAGCAATACATATTCCTCTATATGTATGGCTGTATGACTATATAGCTATTTGTTAAATTCCATGTGGAATGTGAATACACTTATACAAGAGTCCAGTTGTTCTTATACACTAACCAATCAACCCTTTTTTACTTTGTGTGTAAATTCCTACTTGTTGCATGTCTGTAGTGTATAGTTAGGCACTTCATTTTAACAGTTTTATCCTTTTCTTTCATTGTTCTACTGAACAATAACTATGAGGCTAGGAAGTTACTTTATCTATGGGTTTTCTCAGTTGCATTGTTCTGCAGACAAGGCAAGAAGAGGATTGCATTGCAAAATGGAAGTGTTCAGCTACAAATGACAACAGAATTACAAAGCAAAATACTTTTATATATATATATGGCTGATGTCTACATAAAGGGCAACTAGGTAAATCCTACTATAAAATAAACTAAGCCATTTATTCCAATAACTATAGTTACTATTTAAGGCACTTGTAGGTCCCCTTTCCTTTAACTGTTTAAGGGCCAGAAGGGAATACAGTATTGCAAAACAATAAGTTGCATATGTCTCTGGTATTTAAGGAGTTATAAAAGTTTCCAGAAAACTCCAGATTTTGTAGCTTTTGTTATGACAACCTCCCCTCTCCCACACTTTTTACAGTGCTAACTAATCCATTACTGTGCATTCATTTTTCATTTCAACCTGCTTCCTCAGTTTAAAGTAATATTTCACTTCATTCTCTTTTCATTGGTCCATTCTTCTTTAAAGGAGCAGAAAACCTTTTTTTATGAAAAACAATATGTAAAAACACTAATAATAAACTCTCGCTTACTTTAATCATTGCAGACAACCCTAATGGCCACTAGCAATCTGTGAATGAACTTTCCAAAATTACTTTAATCCTTATTTGTGCTAGATTTCTTATCCATGAAGGCAGACATGATTTTTTGTTATAGAACTCCTAGAAGTCAGACTCCTCCCATTTAATGCTTCTCATGGGAGGGGTTAAGTCCAGTTTCCCTACAGAAAGAAATATGGAAAAAATATTCTGTTACAATTAAAGATACATTTTGAGGAACCAATTCACACAGAACTGTTGTATAGCAGCTATTAGGATTTACTGCCCAGATTAAAGTAATTGAGAAGGGATTATTATTAGGGGTTAGTGTTCCTTAAAGGTATAGTAATACTTCGTTTTAACTTTATTTTATTTTGTAGGCATTAAAAAAACATGAAGAATGATATAAGTCTTATTCCTCAAACCTTTATGGTTTATGAGATATTCACAAGCAAAGTTCCCCCTCCCGCCCCTTTTACCTAGTGTAAGCCATCTCTTCTCAGATGTGAATTTGGTTGTATGACCAGACAGAAAACAGAAGGGGACAATTTTCTTTGTATGAAAACAATGAAAGCCCTGCCCCCCTTGACAAGTTTTTCAGCTTTTTCCCTTATCTTAATTGAAGATTGTCCCTCTATGCAGTCTACCTGGGCACCTCCCTTCTGATCTGGTTGAACAGGGGGGGATACTTTGTTTGTGAATATCTCTTAAACCATAAAGGTTTGAGAGATAAGACTTATATCATTCTTCATGTTTTTTTAATGCCTACAAAATAAAATAAAGTTAAAACGAAGTATTACTATCCCTTTAAAATTGCTTTTCCTACTAACTATAACAAAGTGTTGGTGATCTTTCTAACCTTCAGTGGGTTAAATGCCATAGTTAAATCATTGGGGATTTTTGTTGGTCCCCCTGTGGTGCAGTTGACTTGGCATAGAAGCGCACCTGTTTAGTTTAGTTTTATGAATACGTCTAATTTCCATGTAAGAAGCTCTTTAAAGGTATCATGTCACGAAAGCATTCTGCACCTACACACACAGCAATTTAAACATTTTCAGATAAACAGTATGTTAATTGTTGAAAATGAAGTGGTATTTCCAAAGGCTGAATGTAGTTTGTGCCATAGTTTTCTCCTTTCACTGGGATTTTCAGTATTCAAAGCATATTGCTTTCCCAGGTGGAACCAGTAGAACTTGACATTCTAAGACAGTATTGTGAAGAAAAACATCTGATTCATTTGTTAGGATATCTACTTTAGCACAAGCCAGCAGGCACACTGCACAGAGATTGCTGCTTTGGAATTGCTGCTGCTGATGTCACAGTTTTGGAACCTGGCAATATAATTATTGACAAAAACATTCTGTACTTTTGTTCAACTAATCACATCTGTACCCCACTGAGAGCACTGATGATAGTGCTCTTCATACACACAATATATAGATAAAATGTACTAAGAACTGAATTCAGAGGCAAACCAACTGCACCACAGGAGACAAATAAAAACCCTCCATCTGTTTAAAAGGGGCTTTTAATTCTTTGAATGCCAGAGAAATGTCCAATCCTCTATTTAAGTTTGTTAAGTGTTGGCATAACTTGAAATCTCAACTTCATGTCATACATACATGAATACGAGAATGTGGCCTTCTTGCCAAAGTGGTATCTGTACACCTGTGCTGTCTGTCCCTGCGCTGTAATACATGGTTGCAATGCAACTCCCCAATTGACAAATCCCTGTGAGTGACAGACAGGGACGGACAGATCCCACTTCGGTTAGATGGCCGCACTCTCCTGTTCAGGTAGGTATGATACAAATTTATGATTTCAAATGAGGCTGGCATTTATTAGCCTATTTTCATTATTCCATGGATATGATTTGGGGAAGGCTTATTTTGACATAATAGTTCCACTTTAAATTAAATTGCACTTTTCTATTTTGGTCAGCAGGCAGAGCTGTTCTTATCACCGTGGAGATCTGTAGTCAATAACTCAATCTATCTCATAGAATGAATTACAAAAAAGTTTTTATTTGCAGTTTGATTAGAAAAATTGTCTGTCTAAGCAGTAAATGATTTTATTGCAAGACTGAAAGCTTTATATTATGCTTAAATCTCTCATTTCTATACCATAGCAGCAAAATAACAACGCTCCTTACAGAGAAAAATGTGTTACTATTCAAACATGTTAACCCCACCCCTATTAACCTCCCAACCAATTTTCTTTCAATAACACCTTTAACTGTTGCTGTAATAAATGTATCTTCCTCTTTCTTTGCTGCTCCAGCTGAGTTAAGGTTTATGTATTACACAAAATATCCTTTTGATATCAATTATATGCCTATGTGTGCCTTGCTGTCCTACATCTATTTTTTGTTAGATCATTAGGCTAGATCTTCCTTCAAATCAATTTTCCTCACCTCTACCATTATGTATATTCTGTCATCTATCCCAGGCCTTTCTGTAATCAGGTGACCTTTCCACATTGCGTCTGACTTTTGTAAGCTAGTTTACCAATGCATGCATGCCCAATTTTGTAGCTCTTCTTCCTCCATCATGGATGGCTCAGCAGACATCTTTGTTTAGGGAAAGGGGCGATCCTTGTTCTGCTCATGTGCAGAAGAATGGAGCAAATATAGCATCACTCTTGTGAGGAATCTGACGATGGTTAGCATCTCTTTCATGCTCTGGTGATTTTTCATTTATCAGTGAAGTTTTTAGTGAAGTTTTCTTAAAAACTGATCATATTTCAGAATATTATAATATTATTTTGTATTAATGGTGGGCATATTATTTTTTAAAGTGTTTTAGAGCCTCATTAGGTTTTAAGAGAGTGGCATAAGTTTCTTGTTATTAAATTGGTCACATACATATATATATATATTATCAATCCAGAAAATGTTGTAAGCTTTCGCAGGACTTCAAGAAAAATAGCGTCAATGAATGGTGTTTATTTAATCAACTTTTTAGCTGCAACACCAGCAGCCTTCGTCAGGATAAAGTGATACAAACAAAAAGATCCCTCTTATATACCTCCTCCACTCTGTGTTTAAGCTCCAAAATACAGGACTTCAATCAGAGGCAAATATCCAATTATTTAAATTGACAAGTGCTCGTGAGACATATAGTGAAAACATTAAAACAATGTAAATGCTATCTACACACAGTTCAGAACATTACTATAAAGTTCATATTGATAAGGTGCGTGTCTCATGAAATCCGTCTAAAGTATAGCCTACGTTGTATTAAAAGTGTGTATTACAGTATGAAGCGGACACTATAGAGATCCTCGGATAATAAATGTTTGTAAACCTGTCGTCATTCATGGCGAGTGCTCAAACGAGTAAAATTGTGATCATAATTATACTATAAACCAATGTTAAAGTCATCCCAGTAGGGGTTGTATTATAGTCTATGAGGCGCTAGCA
Organism: Rhinophrynus dorsalis; assembly: GCA_037306005.1. Classification (NCBI taxonomy): domain Eukaryota; kingdom Metazoa; phylum Chordata; class Amphibia; order Anura; family Rhinophrynidae; genus Rhinophrynus; species Rhinophrynus dorsalis. The sequence goes on from CM074719.1 coordinate 160,769,644, forward strand.
TCAGTCTAATGTTTAGAGATGCGGCAGGAACCAGCAATGGGATATAGTGGAGATCCATAGCGTAGATACATGAGATGAAGTGTAATATGTTGTTCCAAGAGTCGAGTGTCATCTTAGTATATCAAAAGATACAGTCATGTAACTGGACTATGTGAGGGCATACGTCCAGCTTGGTGACTCCTAAAGCTGGACATAGTAATTTTGCTATCTGGGTGATGAAAGTGCGAGGGGAGTAATGAAAGCTGAGCTGTAAGTTACGTGTAAAACAAGCACTAGAATGCAATACAGTCATGCCTGGAAAACTGGTAGTATCCTTAATAAATTAATGCTCCTTTAATTAGTAGGCTGCAGCCTCTGGTGCATGTGAACTGTGCAGTATAGCGAGTCTGGTATAGCCATATGATGTAACCCCTGGTGGTCATTTGGTCTTGAACTATGGTATAAGACTGCAGCTAATGTCATGTTGTGCTAAACTTGCATAGGATGCACAAGTGGTCATAGGCATTAGTTCCTATAAGACTGTAATACATATTGTGCTGTACACATCATACATCAGGTAAAGGGAAAACACAGTAGTAACAAGCAGTATATACAGTAGGCCAATTATAGTATCTACATTTCACAAAAGTAAACGCTGGTGGACTGTACATGGAATACAATGCCTCATGAGATGGTAATGCAGTATTGATGTTCAAAATCAGAGTTCTAAATGTTTAGTGAGTTGCGTATAAAACATGGATTGTTTTTTCATAAAGTCTATCATCGAACTTACACAGTATGCGTAAAGTGTGTCCTGCTCAGGTGTAGTAGGCTATGTTCCTGTATTCCATATATTCCTATTAATGTTACATTTAACATTAGGAGTGGTGAACAATGGTTATTTGTGGATTAATGACACTGATGTTAGGAATACACCCACTTGTTGAGTCGACATCTGATCCGTGCGTAATACTCAATTTGCAAGTAATATCACTGGACTGGACACGGTGGTACTCGCCATGGCACTCACACTCGCCATGAATGACGATAGGTTTACAAGCGTTGCAGCCGAAACATTGATTAAATAAACACCATTCATTGACACTATTTTTCATGAAGTCCTGCGAGTGCTTGCAACATCTTCTGGATTGATACATTATGCCCTTGCAATAGCAACCAGGCAGATGACTCTACACGAAACGTAAGTGCTTCTCGTTTTATATATATATATATATATATATATATATATATATATATATATATATATATACTGTTGGAATACTGTGTATGTGTATTCTTATTACAACTACTATTGTGTATAATGTTTAAGTGTTATATACTGTCAGTAGGTGGTGCTGTATGTAGATTCACTGTTCACTGTCTGTGGTATCTTCTTGTTTGTCTTTAATAAAAACTGCATGGCAAGCTGCAGCTACATTTTACAACAGATAAGCCTGTGTACACTTTATTCTCTGTAGAGCTTTACAGAATTTCCAGTAGGTTATGGGCGCAGGTAAAGCCTGCTGCAGTAAATAAGTGCCAGATAAAGACTGCAACAGGAAAGAGCAGAAAGATGGCAAGTAACACAGCTTCAAGAAAACTTGTATTTGCAAATCTGACAAACCAGAAGGATCAGTCCTGGAAATTCAAGATGAAGATGCTGCTAATAAGAGAAGGTACGTGGAAATGTGTAAATGAAGCTAGACCTGCAGAACCCACAGATGAATGGATAGAAAAGGATCTTAAAGCTCAGAGCACGATCTCCCTCTGCATAGACAATACATATATGCAATTGTGAAAATTCTAAAGAAATGTGTGAAGAACTACAAAAGGTGCATGAAAGGCTAATGTCAGTAATAAACTGTATTTAATTAGAAAATTATACCAGACCAAGCTGATGAAAAACCAGGATATGCAAGATTATATAATACATACATTGGAAAGGGTTGAAAGACTGAGAGGTATAGGAGAAGAAATAAAATACTTTCATGTTGCAGCACTGTTACTTAGTGGTTTACCTGAAAGTTATGAAACAATAGTTACAGCACTTGATGCACAGCCAGATGATGATGAACTGACAATGGAATATGTTAAGGGCAAGCTTGTGAATGAATATAAGAGCAAAACAGAAAGCATTAAAGGTGAAAGTGCTTCCAATGCAGAATCTGCATTAAAGATGAAAAATAGGAACAAAATACAGCAATGTTAGAAAAGTGTGAATGCTTTGTGCGCAAGAAATCAGGTCACTTAAAGGCAGATTGCACAATTTGGAAAACTAGAATGCAAAAACACGGTAAATTGCAGATGGCCAAAAGTGTGAAGCAAGAAACAGATTAAACCGAATATGTTTTTCAATCCAAATGCTGCACCTCATCCTTGAATACATGGTGTGTTGATTCAGGAGCTACAAGCCACATGACCAATGACAGAAATTTCTTTACTCAACTTGATCAAAGCAAAACAGAAAAAATCACCACATTTTATGGGCAAGTAATAGAATCAGAAGGAATAGGAGATGGTTTTCTTTACTGTCCTATCTTCCAAAGTGTCACCAGAAAGATACTTATGAAGAATGTTCTGTATGTGTCTGCTCTTGAAAGTAATCTTTTGACAGTAAAGAAGCTCACATAACACGACAATGTAGTAACCTTCCAAGGAGACAGTTGTGTCATCACAAAAGGGGACTGCTTACTTGCAAAAGCTAAAATCACAAATGAACTGTATCAGCTGATCTGCAGTGTAACGGTTAATTTTGCCAAAGAAGAGAAACATTCAAACTGCATCCACACTTGGCACAGGCGACTTGGACACAGAAAACCTAACACAATAAAGGAAATTTTTAGGCTAAATAACAAATTAGTCAAAATGCCAGGTATATTGCATACAGACAATGGAAATGAGTATACAAGTGGTATCACACCTCAGAAAGCACAGAATTATGTTCCAGTCTACTGTTCCATACAACCCAGAACAAAACGGGATTGCAGAGAGAATGAACCGTACTCTGTCTGAGAGTGGAAGGAGCATGCTTTTCGATGTGGATATTCCAATCACATATTGGGGAGAGGCAATTATGACAGCATGCTATATCCAAAATCGCCTGCCAGGCAAAGTAACCGAGAAAACCCCATATGAATTGCGGAATGGCAAAGCACTGGATTTGAGACGTATCAAAATTTTTGGAAGCAAATCCTACGTGTACATTCCAAAGGAAAAACGCACAAAATGGGATGCTTGTGCAAAAGAAGGTGTACTCGTGGGTTACGGTGAGCCCCAAAAGGGATACAGAATTCCACACCAAGATACAAATAAGGTAACAGTCAGCAGAAGTGTGATGAAACCTGTATGTGTTCAAAGTTACATGAACTGACACAAACAATTCCAACTAAGGGAAACTCCATACCAGAGCTACTGGAAGACAAGGAACAAAGTGACACAGACATAGAAGTTAACGCTGACAATCCAAATTCTGAAAAAGAAGAAACTGAGCCACAAGTGGCTTCAGTTAGGAAATCCACCAGAAGTAATAAAGGTATTTCAGCCAAATGTCTGTTTTATATGGCTCATGTAGCATTACAGCCAGAGTATCACGGTGCCCGTGCTATTGCTGGCGACATTCTGACAGTGTTACTTCCTGATGCCTTTTATTGGTTGTTGTTGTTTTGCTCTGCCCAGTACTAGTCCTTAAATACTGAGCCCTGTCACTTCTCTGGTGCCCTTTCGTGGTGTTTCCATTGCTAAGCGCTTGCTCCAGTATTCTGTGTGATTCCTGTGTATGACCCGGACTGCCTGACTACTCTGCCTGTATACGTTCCTGCTTTGTGTACCGACTCGGCCTGGCTGACGTTCCTGCTCTGTGTACCAAACCAGACTGGGTGACATTCCTGCTTTTTGTACCGACCTGGATTGGCTGACGTTCCTGTTCTTTGTCCGACCCGGCCCGGCTGACATTCCTGCTCTGTGTACCGAACCGGTTTTGGCGGACATTCCTGCTCTGTGCATCACTCAGGCCCAGCTCACTGCTCCATCCGGTATCCGGCTAAGAGCTGTCCTTCGGTGTCCTCTAGGTCTACGGACAGATCCTCTGTTGCCTCGTTGCTGCTCAGGCAGCCTTGCTACTGTGGCCCGGTCACCTATTGTGTCTTGTGATCCGACACTCCGGTGTGGTAGACCCATCTGGTTGCACAACGGTACGCTTCACCTATTACTGCTGCAAGCTGAGGTTGGTCTATTCCTGGGCACCTCAAGCTGCTCTCACTATCTGGCAGTCGACTCCAGGTCTGAGCGTTCGTTAACCCCTTGGGGGTTGGTGCCATTATACATTGGGTCACAGTCATTGCAGTCTCAGTTGGGCATTACTCTGTGCCTCAGTTGCAGTCCTCCATTACTGCTCCGGCAGTCTACCGCTTGTCCTGGGCCTCCGTTTACTCCTGTGGCCATTATCGCTATTGTGTCACTCTCTGCGTAGTGAGTGTCCTGTGGGCCTCGCACTATTAGGGCCTGTATGTCCTCCTAGCCTAATAGCAACCATTTCACTGCTGTCTCAACTGGGAATCACACGAACTGTACCAGACCTGTGTCAGTATAATATTATTGCTGTTATATATATATATATACTAGACCCGTGTGGGGATTCATTACTGTAACCTGACCTGTGTCAGTATTATATTGTTTACATATATTACGGACCCGCGAGGGTTATTCTATTTCTGTGTTTTTTCAATAAAACTGTGTTTTATCTAAATCTTCTTTGTCTGAGTGTCCATAAAACCGTAATACAGAACCAGCTTCATGGGACAAGATGCAAAGACTGCCAATCAATGAGAAGCAAAAATGGATCAGAGCTGCTGATGAAGAGATGACATCTCTTAGTGAACTCAAAACATGAACACTTTCAGAGCTACCTCAAGGTAAAAGTGCAATAGGATGTAAATGGGTCTTTAAAGCCAAATGTGATTCTGAAGGTAAAGTTTGTAGGTACAAAGCACGTTTAGTGGCAAAAGGGTACTCACAAAAATATGGTGAGGATTATGATGCTACTTTTGCTCCAGTTGCAAATCAAAGTACTTTCAGAACACTGATGTCAGTGGTGGCTGTACGGAATATGATTGTGAAACATCATGATATCTCAACAGCATTTCTTAATGGTGATATTGAAGAGGAAATATATATGACACAGCCAGAAGGATATGTGAAAGATAGAGAAGAGCATCTTGTGTGCAAATAGCAAAAATCCCTAAATGGACTTAAGCAATCAGCTTGAGCGTGGAATTTAAAAATAAACAAAATTCTGCTAGATGAAGGATTCACAAGAAGCAAAGCTGACCCATGTGTATATTCAAAGTGTGCAGATTCTGAGTATATGTATATATTACTCTATGTGGATGACTTGATTATCACACACAAAAGGAATGAGGAAATCGCAAAGTTGACTGCAGTGCTCAACCAGCACTTTGAGACAAAAGACCTTGGAGATGACATATTATCTAGGAATAAACATACAGCGTAAGAAAGACAGAAGTTTTCTGTTGAAGCAGAAATCCAAAACTGATGCAATTCTTCAGCAGTTTGGCATGACCAAAGCCAAAGAAGTGAGCACTCCCATAGACACAGCATATCTAAAGTTTGAAGAAGAAGGAGATCTTCTTCCTACGAATGATCAGTTCAGACAAGCAGTGGGGACACTACATGTCCAGACATCGCAGCTTCCATGTCGCTCCTGTGTAGACGCGTAAGTGAACCACGTGAAAGGGACTGGACTTCAATAAAAAGAGTGATGAGGTATCTCAAACAAACGAAAGACTTGAGTCTGAAACTGTCTGCAACAGGTGACTTGAACCTCATAGGATATCTGGACTCTGATTGGGCGGGTGACCTCAATACTCACAAATCTACAAGTGGATACTTGTTTAGATTAGGAAATAGTCCTGTATCCTGGTCCAGCAAGAAGCAGATATCAGTGGCTTTGTCTTCCACAGAAGCTGAATATATATCTGCTGCCTATGCTAGTCAAAAAGTTGTTTGGTTGCATCAGTTGCTTGAAGATCTTGGAGAGACAATGTCCCACCCACAGTCTTATATGAGGACAATCAAGGATGCATTAAACTTGCAAACAGTGAGAAGATCAATTCAAGGACCAAGCATATTGATGTCAGGCATCACTACATACTATCACGGTACCCGTGCTCCTCTTGCGACATTCTGTCAGTCTACTCTCTGCTTCACTCCTATTGGCTATGCTGTGCTTTTCCCGCCCAGTTTGGCCTTTATATGCTGGGTTCTGGCACCTCTCCGGTGCCCTTTCGTGGTGTTCCTGTACCAGTGCTTGTTCCTGCTCTCTGTATTCCCAGTGTATCTACCCGGCCTGCCTGACTACTCTGCATCTCGTCTCCTGCCTGTGTACCGACCCGGACCTCCTGACCATTCTTCTTCTCCTGCTCCTATGCACCAACCCGACTTGGCTGACATTCTTGCTCCGTGTATCGACCCGGCTTGGCTGATGTTCTTGCTCCGTGAATCGGCCCGGCTTGGCTGACGTTCCTGCTCTGGCTGCCTCTGTGTCACCTTGGCGATATTCCTATTGGTTAGGCATTCGTGACACTCCCGTTTGGTTGCGACCTCAGGGCGAGTTGCTCAGTCCATTCCTGTCATGGCAGTGCTTAGTTGTGTATTCTCTGTTACTGCTACGGCAGTGTGCAAGTGGCCTAGTCTCCGTTACTGCTACGGCAGTGTGCCATAGGCCTTGTCTCCGTTACTGCTCCGGCAGTGTGCAAGTGGCCTCTTCTCCGTTACTGCTCCTGCAGAGTGCAAATGGCCTAGTCTCCGTCTACTGCTACGGCAGTGTGCAAGTGGCCTTGTCTCCGTCACTGCTCCTGCAGAGTGCAAGTGGCCTAGTCTCCATTACTGCTACGGCAGTGTGCAAGTGGCCTTATCTCCATTACAGCTCCTGCAGAGTGCAAGTGGCCTAGTCTCCATCTACTGCTATGGCAGTGTGCAAGTGGCCTTGTCTCCGTTACTGCTATGGCAGTGTGCAAGTGACCTAGTCTCCATTACTGCTCCTGCAGAGTGCAAGTGGCCTAGTCTCCATCTACTGCTATGGCAGTGTGCAAGTGGCCTTGTCTCCGTTACTGCTATGGCAGTGTGCAAGTGACCTAGTCTCTGTTACTGCTCCTGCAGTGTGCAAGTGGCCTAGTCTCCGTTACTGCTCCGGCAGAGAGCTAGTGGGCTATCTCCTTTTACTGGTACAGCAGAATACAAGTTGCCTGGTCTCCGATACTGCTACGGCAGTGTTCTATGTTGCTCAGTCTCTGATACTGCTCTGGCAGTTCACGTTTGTCTGCTAACCTATTACTGGGCGTTACTCATCCTTGAGCTTTCTATCCTAAGTGAGCTCCTTCACAGACCTCTCTTCAAATGGGACTGTTTACACTCGCTGAAGGCCATTAATCCATGCAGTACAGATACCCTGGGAATCCTTCGTATTCTGCCTGACCTGTGTCAGTATATTTTGTTATGGACTCTATGGTTATACTGGACCTGTGTAGGCATATGTATATGTAACCTGTATATGTAATACTACAGGACCTGTGAGGGTTATTGTATTACTGTTTTTTTCAATAAAACTGTGTTTTATCCTAAACCACTGTGTCTGTCAAACAAACCGTTACACATACATGATTAGGTTGAACAAAATGTGATTGTGCTTACTTACTGTGAGACTGATAACATGATGCTGATGCTGTGACAAAACCACTCACAAGAAACAGATTTGTTGAACTAAGATCCAAAATGGGATTAATATAAAGAGTAGCTGTTGAGTGGGGGTGTTGGAATACTGTGTATTTGTATTCTATTACAACAACTATTGTGTATAATGTTTAAGTGTTATATACTGTTCAGTCAGTAGGTGGTGCTGTATTTAGATTCACTGTTCACTGTCTATGGTACCTTCTTGTATGCTTTTAATAAAAACTGCATGGCAAGCTGCAGCTACATTTTACAACAGATAAGCCTGTGTACACTTTATTTTCTGTAAAGCTTTATAGAATTTCCAATATATACACAGTATATATAATTATTTATTGAAGGTAGGAATATCCAGATGTCGTTTAATCATGAATACTAAGATATCCCTAGGGATCCATCATTGATGTTACCTGATGCACAGAAACAAGCATTTATGGATGCTACAGTAAATAAATATGTTGCTAATGGAATATCTTCATGCATGAATGAAATGTCTAAATCCCTGGTAAAATCTTTAACTGACGTTCTTGCCCCAAAATATAATAAACAATCTGGTTTGTCTGACCACTCCTGGCTCTCTGGAATCCTGACCTGGCTTGTCTGACCAATCCTTGCTCTCTGGTATCCCACCCTGGCTTGTCTGACCACTCCATAGCTTCTGGTTCCCATCCTGGCTTGTCAACCCTTCTCTCCGCTGGCCTCCTGGTCCTGGTTCACATGGTTCCCAGCTACTCCCATCCTGGTTGCACCCTGGCTCAACTAGGGTGGAACAATCTGGTTTCGTGACCAGCACCTTTTCCCAGCTTCAGTTGCAGCAAGGTAGTACCTGGCACGCTGTCAACGGACCCAAGCATCGCTCCCTAGTGTTGAACCCAAGCAACTACCAGAACCCAGGCTACTCCCCCCGTAGTGACAGATACAAATGATTATATATTTCAACGACATGCGCATCATGTCACAAGATATATTTACTATATTGACACAGTTATAGTTAACAATTCACATTTTTTCCCAATTAGGATTCATAATAAATTAGAAAAATTCTACTCTTCAGCCTACGCAATCAATACAATTTCTACGTTTTGTAATACACTAACAGAATACATCCCTTCTCTTACCCACAAAGAAACTAAAAATGATTCAAAAGGAGATACAAGTACTGTTACAAAATATCTAATTTCACTGAGATCAATAGCAAGAATTATAGGATTGCTGTCGGCTTCGATTCAAGTGATATTTTCAGGCCCCTTTCATTACAAGGTCTTTCAAAGGTTAAAATGTCCTCACCTTCGAAAGGTCTGGGATATATGGACATGATTCCATTGTCACTAGAAGCAAGGGAAGAACTACAATGGTGGTTAGATCCTATGAAAGCCTAGAACAGCATAGCAATTTTCAGAATGTCTCCAGACATTATTATAGAATCAGATACCAGCAATCCTGGTTGAGGAGCTCATTGTGGGAATCTCCCCATGGAGCCAAATGGTCAAATTAAGAAAAAGATTTATACATCAATTGTTTACAATTATTAGCAGGCTTGTTCACAATTAAAAGTCTAACAAAATATTTTTCGAACTGCTGCATCCTTCTCAAGATGGACAATGTGTCAGCAGTCAGATAAATCTACAATCTAGGGGCAACCAGATAAAAAATCTTGGTCAATCTGGCCAAAGAATTCTGGCATTTCTATCTGGATAGGAATATATCCATCCAAGCAGAATATCTTCTGGGCCTTTCCAATACAATAGACTGGAATTCCAGACAATTGAAAGATTCCAGCAAATGGGAACTACACAATACGACTTTAAAGAAAATATACCAGACCTGGGGGTCCTCTAGAATTAAACCTGTTTGCATCAAAACTAATCACACCATTACCAAAATTCTTCACTTGGAGTTGCTAACTGTAGATGCGATTCTTCAGATAGGGCACAGAAACACAAATTACCCATTTCTTCCCTTTGCTATGATTCCGAGGGTAATTCTTCAAGTCAGGAAACAAGAGGCTACCATTCTGTTAATCACCCCATATTGTAAAACGCAACCATGGTTCACTCCACTTCTGGAACTGTGAATAGATTATCCACAATATCTATCCTCATTTCCATGATTACTAACGGATCTGTCAGGGAACCTTTTGGAACTGATTTCAGGATTTCCTGGGTTATCGAAGGACTTTCAGAATCAGCTTACTGTCTCATCTCAGAAGCCTGGGCCCCAGGCACATGAACATGCTAAATCATGTTGGTCGATCTGGTCACTTTGGTATTTGGAATGGAATCTGGATCCCATTTCTACCAATATGACCGACATCCTGAATTTTCTTTTAGCTTGTTTTCAGCATTGTAAAGGATATAGAGAAATCAATTGTTATTGATCCTCTATCTCAGCAAGTGATAAACACCTGGAAGGTTTACCGACTGGCCAACATCCTTTAGTATGTAAACTTATGAAAGGCATTAGATTGGTCAGAACCCCTATCTCCAGATATTCCAATCTCTGGGATATAATGATTGTACTTCTTTTTCTTGAAATATGGCTGGACAATGACAAACTTTCTTTGAAGCAACTTTCGGCCAAAAGTACTATTTTATTGTGTCTCATTTCATTTTATTGTGTGTCAGACGTCCAAACATTAGATATTAGAGGCAGATCTTTTGTTACTGAGAGAGTTAAATTCTCCATTTACTGAAGATCAAAGTCTTTTTCAACAGAAATATTTTATCCAGCCTTCCAACAACATCTATCACTCTGTGTGATTAGTTGTTTACAAACTTATGAGTTGCTTACCTCCACTATTAGATCTGCTAAGCTCCATCAACTTCTCATTTCATCTCGTTGGGTTAGGTGGATCATGCAGTTGTCGGGTATTGATGTCTTCCTTTTTGGAGCCCATTCTTCCAGAAGCACTATGGCCTTGAAATCGTTTATTTCGGGAGGTCATCTTGAAGATATCCTCAAAGTGGTGGATTGGCACAGGGAATCCACCTTTAAATCTTTTTTATTTCAAACCTATTTCTCATGTGTCTAATAATACTAGTTTTCAGCCATAATCTAGCATAATATGAAGCCTCTAGTCTTGCAATAAAATTGGGGGATTTTCCTAACTTTGTAAAGACACAGAGACAACTTATCCCTACCTTGTATACTCACCCTATCACTTGTCTATCTCTATTTATTTATATGCTGAATTCTCAACTACAACAGACAAGATACCTATCAGAAACAAATTATATTAATAAGTTGGATTGCATCAATTTATACAAAGTTTAGACATCAACATCAAAGAAAGAGGAAGATACGTTTATTGCAGCAACAGTTACTGGAGTTACTGCAAGGGGGTGGTTGCTAGGATAATAGGGGAGGAGTTAACATGTTTGAATAGTAACAATTTTTTTCTCTGTATGGAATATTGTTATTTTGCTGCTATGGAGAAGTAAAGAGAGATTTAAGCATAATATTCACCTCTATGTATTTAATAAAATCCTGACTTTCCCTGACTTTTGAATGAAAAACCTTGCAAAAGTGGGAGTACCCTTGTTTAAATGAGCAGGAAAAATCCTATAACATACTTTTTTCATAAAAAAAGATTACTGCTTCTTTAAATCAATTATACATTTGATTTGTTCCTTATGGTGCCATTGGTCTGCTCCAGAATTGCTCCAGTTCTTCTTAGTACAACAGCCTCAGTATTTGAAGGACAGTGGATGATGGAAGCACTCTCTTTTTAAGAGTCCCAGGTGTACATTAATAAAGAAGTATTATATTTATATCAACAAAATTAATACCTGTGGGTCTTTTCATAGTGAATCAATCTGGCAATTTATTCAGGTCATGACCTGTATAATTCAACACTATGATCCACTACAAAGAAGATTTATGAAATCTATTCTCCCCCACCTCCCCACATACACACATATTTGTATATACATACATATATTTTTTCAACATATTTATTGATTTTTCAAAACAGATTACAGAACAATACAAAAACATATCAAAGCAGAGGGACATAAGTGCAATTTCTAAGTAAAATAAGGAACTTAAAAACAAATTGAAATGGATTTCAGTTAGGTGGGTAAGCTAGTTATTTTATGCATTGGATATACAGCTGTGATTTCTGCCTCAAAGAACCTGGACACATTCAATGTACTTATGGAACCAAACATACAGAATCATGGTGTTCTCCAGCATCCACCTTTTGAGTCCTTGGCTACCATTCCTTTACATCTCCTGACTTGGAAGACGGCTTTTCTGATGGCGATTGTGTCTCTTCGCGGTGACGCGGAGTTACATGCTTTGCCCTGTAACCCCCCCTTTTTGGTTTTTCATAAGGACAAGGTGGTTCTTCGCACTTCTCAGGAATTTCTCCCGAAGGTGGTTTCTGAGTTCCACATTAACCAGGAAATAATGGTGCCTTCTTTTTGTCCTGACCCTACATCTGACAAGGAAAGGGATCTTCACTTGTTGGATGTTGTGCGCTGCCTTAAGTTTTATGTGCATCGTACTGAGTCCATCTGCCAATATGACACGTAGTTCGTCATTCCTGAGGGTCCTAGAGCTGGTAAGCTGGCTTCTAAGGTTACCATTGCTCCCTGGATTAAGTCCACTATTTGTAAGGCTTACAAATTGAGGAAGAAGCCTGTGCCCTTTCGGTTTACGACTCATTCTTCCAGGTCTATTGGAGCCTCTTGGGCTTACAAGAATCAGGCCTTGGCTGTTAAGTTGTGCAAGGCGGCTGCTTGGCCGTTAGTGCACACCTTTTCCAAACACTACCGTGTTGATGTGCTGGCATCGACTGATGCCAGTTTTGGCAGGAAGATCCTAGAGGCTGTATTGCCTGTCTAGGGTCTTTCTAGGTACCTTTAGTACTCCTTAACTGTAGATCCCTGTTGGCTCTAGTTCAGTGTGCTGTGTTACAGTTTCTGGTGTTTTTACACAGGTTTTCGTATCTGTTGACACTTTATTTTTAGAAAGCTGTGTATGATCTGTTTAGCTCATGTATGCTCTTCTGGTGACTTTGGGGGCACTGTGCCTGGTCCTTACCTTACTTCCCACCTCAGGGAACTCAATGGTTGGACATCCCAAAGTTACCAGTAACTTATATTGGACAATAGAGAAAATAGGATTTTAGTCCATATAGGATAGGATTTTAGTCCATATAGGTTACTGGTCTCCCACCCTGTCAAGGGATCATGTGGTAGAACGTGGGAGTCCTTTCAGGTTCACACTCACAGGAGTCTTCTTTTCCCTTTAGCTATCTAGTCAATAGTTAGCATCATCGATCTAACTGGAGAGTATTGGCTATTGAGAGGGAAGGTAGGCTCCACCCAGCACTTCTTATATATGAAAGTTTCCTGCCTTACTTAAAGGGGCAGGTCGCCTACCCAAAGTTACCAGTAACCTATATGTACTAAGAGAAAAGGATTTAACAGGTAAGACTAAAATCCAGTCAACAACCCCCCCAAAAATTCCTTGTTTAACTAATTCTTTCCCTACTCTCCACCAACACAGGCATCCTCAGACCCCTTTAATATTATGACTGTGAGAAATAAAATAAAATGTGTAGAATATGTAAATTGTTCCTTAAACTGCACTTTCCACAGGAAATTATTTGTCAAGCGGCAAGTGACATTATTCGCTAATTTTAATTTGAGGAGAAAATTTTCACCCATCCCTATCACAGTCCCAACATTACCTATCTGAGGAGGGTAATGTTGAGATCTCCCAGTAGCTCTCTATGGAGCCAGAGGACAGTCTGCTGTCTCTACGCTGAGGGATGTGAATCACATACCCCTGTGGCAGTGAAAGGGGTAAAAAATTGTGTTAAAAGCTGAAGATGAGAGTCTAGACAGGGGACTCAGTAACATGCACAGATCAAAATTTTGAGCTTCAGTAAGAAAGGAATCCCACTTAATGATTGCAGGCACTGTTTGCCTCAGAAGATATAGCTTCAAAGACAGATATAAGACATGTCAGTGCACATTGTGTCATAGTTTGTTTAAACAGAAGCTATGCTGATACATCCACCAGCTGCCCTGCTGACATCCCCTCATATCTCCAGCTTACACAGAGGACGTGTCTTTGTCAAGTGGCGGAGCAGCATAATCATGTTACCTTTTCCTTGGCCCCTTCACCTTTTTGCCCCTTGACCCTCTTCCCACCCTCCCCTTTCCCTCATCATCCATTCGCCCAGTCATATGAGATGGGGTGTTACCCTCTTATGTGCTAGAGGGGTGTTCCACATAATGCAAACAAGAGGTATTGTTGGACTACATTGCCCATCAGGTGGGGTTGTAGTCCAACAACACCTCATGTGTGTAATATTTAGCACACCCCTTAAACACATAAGAGGTTAAAGCACCGTCTACCCACTCTAGCATAATCTTTAAGTGATAAAGAGCAGAATGATTTAATTTAATATATAGCCAGAATGCAATGTATTAATATTAACACATTTTTTTTAACTCTCCCAGGTCAATTAACCCCTTAAGGACACATGACGGTCCAGGACCGTCGTGGCTTAAATTATAGCAGCGTGCATCTGTGCACGCTGCTATCATTAATTCCAGACTGAGACTGAGCGCTCAGAGACCGGGACGTTCAGTCTCAGCCCCTCTTGCTTGTGCCGGTACATGTGATCGCTGCTACAGAGGCAGTACAGAATGCATGCGTGTCTCCTCTGCCTCTGTCTCCCTTGTTATCAAATTAAGAGAGACAGCTGGTGCTGGAGGCTGGCTAAAGGCAGGTCAATATCTGACCTGCAATGATACTTTTTTTTTTTTTTACAAAAAAATGTTTTATTTAAAAAAAAAAAAAAAAATCTCATTCAACAATTTTGGAAGTGTGATTGTTGTGGAGCCATGTAATACACTTATACACACCGCCAAATGTCAGGGATAAAAAAGTGACAAAATAGGGTGGGGAAAAGGGACCTGGGGATTTTCACCCGGGGGGGACAGTGGCCACTTTAAACTGCGCATTTTGTAGGTATGACTGACCGGTCATACCTTTCATGCAGTCTCCATAAAAATGTAACCCTTTGTGCCCAATTGATCCCAAGAGAAAAAAACAAAATGGTGTTTTTTTACCTTTTTTTTATTTTAATAAAGTAAATGGTGGGTTATCCATATAAGTCCTATAAGCCCTATTTGTGCTTAAAAAAACAGTATATCATTTATAGGGTTGGAATAAAAGCCTAAGAGGGAAAACACTGTTGAACAAAGACATAGTCAAAAAGGTCAGAATTGCTCCGGTCCTTAAGAGAAAACGACCTCAGATTTTCCCGGTCCTTAAAGGGTTAATTCTGGAGAAAACAAATATATTTATATACTGATATTGAATTTAAAGAATATTTATATATGGGATAATTAATTATCCTCTATAAACATAGTTTAGCACTAGTGAAACAATAAAAACTTCCTAATACATGTGGTATCGTGGGCTCTAACTTTTGCAGGTATGTTCTTTTTCACATATGTAACAACAGCAGTATAATAATAATAATAATGCTGTAAGGAAATAATGATGTGGGGCATTTAATTCTCTCATATCAATATAATTTAGCACTGGAGTATTAATGGAGAATCTCCCAATATATTATTACTAAGTGCAGTTTTCATGGTGCTAACTAGTGTTGAGCGAGCATGCTCGGCCGATGCTCGGATCGGCTCGAGCATCGCTCTGCTCGGCATATGGCGGTACTCGTCGAGTACCGCCATGTGCTCGCCCGCCATGTTCGGGTGGCGGGGATCTGTGCCGAAGGAGGCACAGATCTGAAGACGCTCCGCTGGACCACCAGGGACTGGAGGTAGGGGGCATTGCAGAGATGAAGGGGGCATTGCGGAGATGAAGGGGGACATTGTGGAAGAGGGGCATAGCGGAGATGAAGGGGGATGTTGTGGAAGAGGGGCATAGAGGAGATGAAGGGGGACATTGTGGAAGAGGGGCATAGCGGAGATGAAGGGGGACATTGTGGAAGACGGGCATAGCGGAGATGAAGGGGGACATTGTGGAAGACGGGCATAGCGGAGATGAAGGGGGACATTGTGGAAGACGGGCATAGTGGAGATGAAGGGGGCATAGCGGAGATGAAGGGGGACATTGCGGAGATGAAGGGGGACATTGCGGAGATGAAGGGGGGCATTGACCAGGCACCCTCCCCTCATCAGAGCAGGGGGTGCCTGGTGTAATGCTCGTGTCGCCCCGAGCACTCGAGCCTCAGGGGGTGCTCGGTCAGAGCACCCGAGCACCCGAGCATCGGGGTGCTCGCTCAACACTAGTGCTAACCTATGAATTTATGCTCTTAATTACAAATGTAACAGAAGTGGTACAATAAAATTAAGAAAGAGAATAACACTCTTAGGGATTCCTTCATATACACACTTTAATGCTTCCAACCATTTCCACATATAGGCCTCTACTCAATAGTGATAAAATGAAAGATGATTTCATAGTGCATTTATACATAATGAGTTACTAATATAAAACATTGGTGTGATCCCTACTAACTGATACCTTTGTGAATCAAGAGCCTTTCATTTGCACCTGATAAGCAAGTAGATAAGGGATATCCTACTTGTTACAAATATAACGCAATATATATTATACTTCAAGATAATGCAATAATATACTTCATTCCTGCATGATGTTTTGTGGCAGGTAACCCCTGCAATTGCTTTGTCATCACACATCTTAATTGTGAAATAAATAAAGTTTTAGTTTAATGAATAAAAAGATGGATACCCAAACCCTATTTATATACACATACTGACCTGGTCTCTTTTGTTTTTTGGTAACTTGCAAATGTTGGTGAGTAATTACCTTTCTACCTTTTCTCAGATTGAAATACCATAGTTTGTTTTTCTTTTCTTTCTCCATCTTGTTTTCACATATAAGGTTGTATCTGGCACTGAAAGGGTTAGTGGTGCTGTTTATGGTGCTGACATCTGGGCACATCCTCTGCTAACCCATTGTGTGTGGGGGGGGGGGAGCAGAGAAAATGCATTCAGTCAACAGGGTTGTAGAATTGCTGGAGATATGTAAGGAAGGATATCCCTTACATATTGGTAGTAGTTCAACAACACTGCATCTCTTGCATCACTAATTGGTAGTGCATATGGCAATGTGTCTCTATTGCCAAGGTGATGTGTGGCAAGGTGATGTGCTTGCCACACATCACCAGATGCACATCATCATATCATTGCCCCTTAGTGCATCTCCCCCCCAGGGACCATTAACTACAGGAATCAGCAGATACACTGCTAAATTCATATATCTGGATGCTATATGTAGGACACCAGAGTAGGCAAGTTAATCTGTCAAAAAAGAGCCACTAATTACTAGGGTTTAGGTCTCCTTTAACCCTTTCAGTGCCGGAGGGGTATGCAATGCATTGCGTACCCCTCTGGCACTTAAAAGGTTAATGTTCACAGTACTTAAACCATGAATGTCCTTGTTTTTATTTGTATCAGTGAAAACTTTCACATTGGCTTTGACAATATTTTTTGGCTGTTAGTTTCCACTATTTTTCAACAGTGATTTATTTTGCTTGATCGACAAAAAAAGAATATGAATGATTGATAGCTTATATTTTTTTAAATGTTGATAGATGAAGGGACACTTTGCACGCTTTATACATGGAAATCCACTTTTGACCAAACACACTTCAAATCCTTTATTAATCAGTTTTTTTATTTGTGTGATCAAGAGATCCTCTCATATTTGCTCAATCAAATTGTATTAAAACACCCAAAACTATGAGATCATTGTCCTACTTTTAATTTAGTTGTTCTTTGTACGCATTTCCTCGGTGTGCGTGAGGGTTAGCAGTTAAAGGGGAACTATCACCTCCTTTAGGCCTAGATTTAAAGGCAACCGTTAAACCAGCCGCTAAGTGAAAAAGGCACATCGCTCGCAAATAATACAGGAGTTACGGCAGATTCAATAACTACTCTACGAGAATAGCTATCGAGCGTAGGCACACAAAAAACACGTAACACAAAACCCGTTGTCGCTCATGTTAATGCACAACGGGCGGACAAATCACACGATAACTGAGCTCCAAACAACATGTAACATAACGGCTGCCGTTGTCAAGCAACCATGATTGATGCCAAAACAAATTCAAACACACATCCAATCCCAAAGCCCCAATGTATCAAATAACTTCAAATACACCTATATATACCCAAAAATAACCGCCACACACTGTCTGTTATCGAGTTCTTCAGAGCCAGATATCAGGACCCAGGAGCGGAGGATAGTGATCAGAGAGAGGGAGACAGGAGCGTTCATTGGAGGTAGAGGAGTTTTGGAGTTTGGAGAGAGGAGAGCATTGCACAGAATACGACACATAGCACACCTTTGCACATATTACATACACACATACAAACACATACACATACATACACATAGTCCTTTTATTTTATAACACCTCACACATTTTACTTTTATTTTTGACAGTGTGAATCTGGGAGTGAAAGTGTGTGACAGAGAGTGACTGGATCGAGTGTGTCTGTGAGGGCCTGTGGGAGTGCCTGGGTGTGACTGGGTGAATGATGGCGAGGAGAGGAGGACAGGAGAGAGGGATGGGGAGAGTAGTGGAGGAGGAGGAAGATCAGGAGGGGATCCCTCAGCAGAGCAGGGGTGGGAGAGGGAGATCCGCTGGGCGGAGGGGGACCCGGCCCACAAGAGCAGGAACACGCAGGACAGGGACAGAACCTGCAGTGGGACGAGGGGTAGTTGCTGGGGAGCACCCCACACAGTCAGGGTCAGACCAGGCAGGGCACTCCGGCTCTGAGTCATCCCATGCCGGAGCTGATGAGGCCAGGATCAGAGACCCAAAGTATACAGAGGAGGAGAACACGGCTCTTGTGGAAGCTGTCCTGGAGAGGCAGAGTGTTCTCCACCCGACAGCGAAGGTCCCTGGCCTGTCAGCGAGGAGGAAAGCAGCCTGGAACCAGATCTGCAGCCGGGTCAACGCGGTGGCTCCATGCAGACGGGACGTGGAGTCCATCAAGAAGCGATGGGGCGACTGCCGGAGGGTGGTCAAGACCAAGCTCTCCGAACTCGCCAAGCACGCCCGAGGCACTGGAGGTGGCCCACCTGTCCCTATCACCTTCTGCGGCTGGGAGGAGATGGTGCGCCAGAATATGTCCCCAACCCTGATCGAGGGGGTTGTTGGAGGAGCTGACACTGGGGATGAGAGGACCCTCCACACTACCGGTAAGTGCAACACTACAGAACAACACACTACAGCAACCAACACCAGCTGCACACACACTCACACCTCAACACATGTCCATCATTCATGCACACAACTGCACCAACACAGCACCCTGAGGGTTAAAAACAGAACACAACACAAGGACAAATATCAAGGTCCAACTTGGAACAAACCTGTCCAAGTCCTACTTCAACCCTCCTGTCGCTGTGCTCATCACACACAATACACAAACCATGCAGTTCCAAATGTCGACTGTCATCACTGTTCACACACAATGTCACCCATGTCCCCGCTGGGATGTCAGCACTTAACCCCTCGAGTGCTAGAGGGATCATCAATGCATCGATCAACAATGCTTTGGCAACCCCTCTGGGACTCAAAGGGTTAACCAGACAACAATCAAGTCAATAGGCCAACGATCACATGCTACACAGGGGACATTCACTAAGCGGTGACAAACACATGGTGGAGAGAAATTCACCCTCACACATCCTCATTTCACCAATACCAGTGTTAGCCTATGGAGAATATGCAATAACATGAATCAAGTTGCTAAGGTCCCATCGTATACACTCCATAGAAAACACTGGAAATGGGGAAATGAGATCACTGGAGAAGTCAGCATTATGTACACTCCATCATGTCAACAACACCGCTTACTGAATCACAAAAAGGATGGAGCAGGTCACACATCACAGTGGCACTGAGAATAACTGCTTGTATGTGCAACACACAGGCCTCAAACAATACCCCAGAATTAAAGGGGGAAAAAGTAGGCCTTGGTGTTGTGTCTGCAATCATTTACCCTAACTTCAAATGACATATCTCACATCTGATTCCCACATGGATCCTCAGGGGTGCTGATGCCATGGATGGATGGTACACCAGACACTGTTTGCAGGATACACATGGGAACCAAATATCATCCATTGTACCTTGGTCACCAACAGGCCATGAATGATAGATATCTCGGATTGAGTACGGTTGCCTCACTCAGAAGGATGGATGGGCTCATACTCAAAGAAAAACAGGCCTCAATCAGAGATATCCCTCACTACTGGCGTGATTGTTGCCCTTCAGGATTCAACTGGAACACACGACATGGACAGGATCCTGTCCAGTTCATCAATCTCTGATTACCAGGGTGGTATCCCATGCCCTACAATGAAATGCATAGGATATGATCCTGACAACCAGAGAGTCACCTGTCAAGTAATGAAAAATTGTGAATTGGACGGGATCAGCTAAGAAGATAGGGTTGAATAACACTTGATTCCCACTGCACATCTGTTCAAACAAAGATATGCACACAAAGGAAAATGGTCAGATATGTACCTTTCAAATGGCTCAAAATATGTCCCAACACGATGTGAACCCAGAGATCATCTCACTGCCTGTGATTGCCCTACTGGCCAGATATGTGCATCCATCAGAAACTAACTTACATTGATACCATCCAAATACACATACCTAGTATATCCCACTCTACGTAGATGGGCTATACGAGGTATGCTCATATCCATCATATCAATCCAATGTATATTTTGATGGGTGCACATATATAGCCAGTAAGGCAATCACACCTACTGAAATGATCTCTGGCTTCATATCTGGAAAGGATATATTCATATCCATATGAAAGGTACACATCCACATGCATATATGACCATTTCTCCTTGTATGTAACTGTAATAGCATAGCAATTGTTAATTTCACCAACATGTGGATCCATGTTAGTCCTATCCCGCCAAACCTCATGGTTAGACAGATATCGCTCTATTTGACAGCTGGAGATTCCAGTCATTAGAACACACGGAGGCTCTTCAGCAGAGCCTAAATTGCCCCATTCAGAGATGGAGACATCTTTGAGATGGTCAACAAAGTGTGCCAGGTTTGCAAGCACACTCTGTTCACCATTCCAATGAGGTTTACATCTCTGAATGGGGCAATTTAGGCTCTGCTGAAGAGCCTCTGTGTGGTGAAATGACTGTCAAACATGTCATAATGACTGTCAAATAGAGCAATATCTGTCTAACCATGTGGGTTGGAGGGATAGGACTAACATCGATCCACATCTATCTCTTACAATGCCTACAATATTACATCATGGTGAAATTAACCATTGCTATTCCGTTAAAGGGATAGTAATACCTAACATGTGAAAAGAAAAATATATTGCAGGGTTCATCCCCCGAGCAAAACAAGGGTATTCCCACTGCTCAAAGGTGTTTCATTCAAAATGTAGCACAGCTCATAGTTGACTACTCCAGCGGCAATATCAGTGGCCTGGAACTCTAAAATGGCGATGTTGCTAGACCATCCTATGGACAGCTTACGTCCAGACGCAATAAATTCTCATAGGATAATGTAGCAACAGTGCCAATGTACAACTTCAGGCCACTGGGATATAGCACCAAAGCAATTTTACTCTGAGCTGGGAGACTTTTTGAACAAAAACCTCCTCCAGCAGTGGGAGTACCCTTGTTTCAC
This sequence comes from Rhinophrynus dorsalis, assembly GCA_037306005.1. Classification (NCBI taxonomy): domain Eukaryota; kingdom Metazoa; phylum Chordata; class Amphibia; order Anura; family Rhinophrynidae; genus Rhinophrynus; species Rhinophrynus dorsalis. The sequence goes on from CM074719.1 coordinate 160,791,086, forward strand.
TCAGGGTGATAAACCACAAAACATATATTTCCCTTTCTGCATTTCATGTATTAGTATCCCATTAATCCCATCATGGCTACGTTTACTAATCACACAATCTCAATTCTCCACACAGCTTATGGGCCTCCATCGCAGCAGGAGCCCGTGGAGGAGCCGACCACACCACCCAGTGAGGAGGATACAGAGGAGGGGACTAGCCACTGGGAAGCGTCTACAACCACCACACCTCCTCCCCAACTGGCTGCATCACCACTTCCTGCCTCTCAACTGCCTGCCTCTCAACTGCCTGCCTCTCAACTGGCTGCCTCTCAACTGCCTGCCCCACCACAGGATGCTCGACAAATGTACAGCGGCTGGATTCAGGGGGAGAGATGGATGCATCCCACTAGCACCGGGAGCTATTACCCTCCAGCAGCAGCACCACCACCACCAGGGAGGCAATGGCTGCCCGGGAATGTGGCCACCAGCCAATATGGGCCATATTCCACCGAGATGGATCTACCCTCCTGGATGGCTCCCCAGCATGGCCCCAGGTATGATCCCAGGTGGGGGCCAAGCACCTACCACTGGCCAAGGTATGACCCTTGGCCACTTGACTACCAACACCTGGGCCTGATTGGGGAGCCCCAGCGCCCTCAGCCAAGGGACTTGTTCACCCCACCACCTCAACCAGCACAGACATCAGTGGGCAGCAGTGGGTCCCTTGATGTGGTGGGCACCCACACACCGTCTGTGCAAGCCACTCCACCGACACAAACAGCAGTAGCAGCCACAGCACACCCAGTACCAGCAGAGGAGACAGCAGAGGCTGGGGAGATAGAGGCTGAGGAGACAGCTGAACCTGTGGAAGCAGAGGCTGAGGAGACAGCTGAAGCTGGGGAAACAGAGGCTGAGGAGACAGCTGAAGCTGGGGAAACAGCACATGTGTCACCGGCCACTCCCATCTCCAGCAGTCAACGCACCCCAGATCTGGAGGCTGAGTGCATGGCCCTTCAAAGAGGACAGCTCCGGGCAACCCACGCCACCAACGACAACCTCACGAGGAACCGGAGGGAATCCCGGAGGAACACGAACAGGTTGGAGACCAGAATCCAAGCTCTGGAGTCAGAGGTTGCCAGGGGGAACACACAACTCCACCAGATACATACGGGGATGATGGACATGTTTGCACAGGTGCTCGTGGAGTTGCGAGAGATTAACCGCAGGGAGAACCTGAGGATGGAGAGGGAGAACCTGCGTTCCACAGAGGGGTCCACTGCACCCACCACCCCTTCCAGTGTTACCCCAGAAGCCACACCTAGGGGACAGAGGGTGACAAGGCAATCAGCCAGGGCATCCACCTCTGGCACCAAGTCTAAGGCCCCTCCCCCCAAAAAAAAGAAATGAAAGGCCCAACCTGTCATCTGCCCCCTCAATAAATGAAAATTGTGCTTTTGAATCCTGTCTGATCTGCTGTGTAATCACTTATAGATTGGGTGGCAGGGTTGTCTCCAATGCATTGCCAAACAATGCAGTGAACTCAACTCCTGCCTGGGGGAAATGTTTGTGTGATGTTACAACATGGGTTCACACACACCCACACCGTTGTCCAAATTCACCTGGCAACCCATCCCTGTAGCCATATAACACAACAGTGTTACATGGCCATGATGTGTGTCAGATTTGATCAGAACATACCCCTTAGCACAACAACTGGTGCAACACTGAACATTCGTCTGCATCAATTGTTGTGTTTGAGGGGAAAACCAAACTAACAGCTATGCGACTTAGCAGGGAAATAACAAGCAGGACAGATTGAACATGCATCAATATGGTCTTTAAATCAAAATTCTATTGTGCAGCTGACATACTGGGGAACACAATGTACACCCTAGGATCTCAATGTGTGTGTTACACATTGTGATCCTAGGGTGAGCATTGTGTTCTCCAGCAAGTCAGTTGCACAACAGGAGTTTGAATCACAGCCTAACTCACTGCATAACCCAAAAATCTTCCTAAGATTTCATTGTGTAGCACGCACATTGGAACCTTAGGCTGAGCATTGGCTTATGTATTAAAGGGATAGTAAACCTTGAAAATAAGTTCATTCTATATTGTAGCCCTTAAAAAAACATGTAAAATCATATAAGTCTTATATCCCAAATCATATATGTTTGGTAGATAAGACTGATATCATTTTTCATGGTTTTTAAAGGGCTACAATGTGAAATAAACTTATTTTCAGGGTTTACTATCCCTTTAAGTTGTGTTGTTGTTTAACTAAGGTTATAACACACTTCACCAGTAATAACACTTGTCCACATGGTTGTTTTTGTTGATGTAGCCCATGTACTGAGATATGACAACCTACAGCAATCTCAGGACATTGATTATATTGAGCAACACACAAACCATGGACATCACATCACAGTGGAAGTGTGTCCCCTGTATCACCAGCTAATCACTCACAACACACATCAGTGTATCACTGCCATCATGTCATTGCATGTATACATCACAAAGTCCACTCATGGTCAGGCAACTAGTGGACTCCTGTGATGTAAATCATGCCTTCCTTTGTATGAGGGATACTCTAGCCTTGGGTACGGTTCCACATTGACAGGTGTTTGATCCAACATTCATTCATACAGACACGGATTGAGTAGTGATGTTTCTTGTGTATGTAGCCAATATGCATTAAACACTTGTATGAGCACAAAAAGGTACATCTGAACTAAATAGGAATACATTAGAAATGCTAGTGAACTGCTCATGTGTTGTCTACATCGTTTGGCATCTGTGTATGAGCAGTCTTACTGTACAGGTCTGATACCTGGATGTTAGTACACACATAAATTTGTGTCCATATGTGAATGTTCCAGTAGAGGTTGCTGTGAACATCAGGTCAAACATTGCATCACCAACACAATCACTTGGAACGCCAAGGGGTGAGCTTCATGGAAGTGTTGTCCAGACTTCAGTCCAGTCATATGGAAACTCCTCTGTTCAAGGATGGATCGTGCTATGGATGCCTGTGGGACAAGAGGACAGGATTTGGAACATCACCCTCGAAGTGATCGTCATGCAACAGCTACAACATCATGATCCTCTTAATCTTTCCCGTTACATAAGTCTACACAAACCACTGCTTTGTAATGTGTTGTGTACTGGTCTGTGAACCATCATGGGGGGAACTAAGGGGATGTTAACCATCCTTAGGGATATTTGCCCCTGACATGGTTACACACATCAACAAATATGTCCTAATAGCTTCCTGACAACAATATATTTGGGCTGCCACTGTCAGAGACAGGCCAAATATGTTTGGTTCATGGAGCTAGTAGGACATATTTGTTAATGTGTGTATTTCTTTCTGGGGCACATATCACTGCACACACATACACACACACAGGGCAGCATGGTGTCCATGGAGATGTGATCCACATTTCATGAGCTCCATGTTGTGTAACACACTATTACTGTCGATCCACCCCTCTGCTGCTTTATTCAACTGTAGCAAGCTACTGGTCCCATGTCCCCACGAATGCCCCCTGAACCCCTTATGTGACAGAGTTCTATCCGATGCATTGGCTTGGATGAGACTCCCTTGCTACAGGGGTACCATGGTTGCTATGGGTCTGATCCTAGCAGAACACTTTAGTTGGTGCCTAGGGAGCTGTGGGATATGCTGAACAAGGTTAAAGTGTTGTACCTTGGTTTCCAGGGGGGGCATGCATGATATCCTTGAGGTAGCAGTATCAACATGGACGACAGGTTGTCAGGTGTATTCGGAATCTCTAGGCCCAATCTGACTGGTCCACGGAATAGTTGATGCTGGTGGTCCATACTGCAGCCAGTGACAGGGCTGTGTCACTGATCCTGTGGGGTGAAACAGAACATGTGTGTTGTGGTGGGTGTGTATGCATGGATTGTGTGCATACATGTATTATACTCACAGCAGAAGTGATCCCTGATCAATCTGTCCCTTGTCTGCATCCCTGTTGGGGTTTCCTCACACTCAACGATGTCCACAGGGTCTTCAGGTCTGGGTGGGGGATGGACATCGTCGATGAGTCTGGTGTCCACCGCGATATTATGTAGGATGGCACATGCCACGATGATGTCGCAGACCTTGCCTGGTGCATACTGCAATGCTCCCCCCGAGTGGTCCAGACATCGGAATCGGGACTTGAGGAGGCCGAAGGTCCGCTCAATGGCATTCCGTGTTCTGGCATGAGCCTGGTTATATCGTTCCTGGGCATCGTTTTGGGGATTGGCGACCGGGGTGAGGAGCCATGGCTTGCATCCATAGCCAGCATCACCTGTGGAAAGTGAGTGACATGGTGTGACAAGGAGCACATATTGTGTAAATGTTGTTTTCTGTGGTGAACGTACTAGCACATGTGTATGTGGTGTCATTTGGTGCTGTTAACTCACCCAGAAGCCATCCGCCTGTATAGGTCCCATTTTCGAAATCCCTCTGCACAGATGAATTTCTGAGTATATGTGAATCGTGACAGCTCCCGGGAAATTTCGCACAGACATTCATTATGGCCAGGTTGCTGTCACACACCATCTGCACATTCATGGAGTGGAAGTTTTTGCGGTTCAGGAACATATGTCCCTGACGTGCTGGTGCTTTGATACGGACATGGGTGCAATCTATTGCACCCATGACCCTGGGCATGCCTCCCCTTGCATAGAAGCCCTGCTTCAGATGTGTCCACTCCATTTCGGTGATGGGGAAACGTATGTAGGTACTGGCCTTGGCTTTGAGGGCTGGCAAGACCTGGGCCAGCACCCTGGAGAATGTGGCCTGGGACATGCCAGATGCGTAACCCTCTGTCGACTGAAAGGCGCCACTTGCCATGAAGTGTATGGCACACAGGAGTTTTTGAAGGCCAGTTAGAGCATGGTTATGGGTGCATATGGGATCCACCTGCTCCTTGATGACCTCATACAGGGCTATGATGCTGTGTGGCCTCAACCTGTAGCGATCAATAACCTCGTCATCGGTCATTCCAAAGAGAGTGACCCTTGGACGGTATACCCTGGGCCTTGGTGGTCGTCTATGCATCCTGGGCTGCTGCAGGGGTCCCTGTGGCAGCTGGGGAGCATCCTGTTGCTGCAGCTGTGCATCTGCAGGCAGGTGTCCTCCGGGTGGGGATGGGCTCCTGTGTGGCTGCTGAGCCAGAGCCTCCTCACTTGCAACAGGTGGAGGCTGTTGATGAGGCGTGCTTGGAGGTTGCTGATATTCCCCAGCTCTCTCCCTTGCACGCCTTCTCCGCAGCCTTCTCAACAATATGTAACCCAACATACTGTTTGCTCTCTCTATCTGTCTCTATCTGTCTGTCTCTCTCTCTCTCTCTCTCTCTCTATCTCTCTCTCCCTCCCTGAGTGGAAAACAAGCCACAAGTGAGTGTGTTGAGTTGTCCCTTTAAGTACTTACTAGGGCGTTGTGTAGGTGTGTTGATGAGGTGAGTGCTGACCAATGGTGAGTTGTTTTTGTCCAGGTAAGTGTTTGCAGGTGTGTGTGTGTTATAAGATGTGGTGTGTTGTGCTTGTTCTGTGTGTGCCATTTGCGGACGTGCAGTTGTGGGGTGCAGGTGGCGTGTTGATGTTGCCCAGGTGAGCTTGTATTTGCAGGTGTCCGCTTTGTGTGATGACCCCCATTGTTCCGTGCCATGTTGTGTTGTTGTTTTTGTGTGTTGTTGTCCCTGTGGTGTTGGTTGTTGTTGTTTGTGTAGTGATTTGTGTTGTGTGTGCATGTTTTTGTGTTGTTTTGGCATTGCACGGGTTAATTTTCCCATTTACATGGTTGTGTGGTAAGCATTTGGTGTGTTTTCCTCTGTAACGGGTGTTTTGTTTTGGCCGTTAAGTGTCTAACGTGTGTGAGAAGTGGGTCTTAACTTTTAGCCGTTATGTGTGTCTTTTTTTCAGCCGTTATCAGTACCGCAAGCCTTTGAATAGCTCTGGGGTATGTTGTTCCATGCGTCTGAATGCACGTAAGTGTATCGGCCGTAAGGATTCTACAACTGCCGTTAGCTGTTGTTTAGACGGATCTTTGAATTGCAACATGACACTTAACGCACCCGTTAGTGGTTTTTTTTGCTAACGGCTGCCTTTAAATCGAGCCCTTAAAGTCATACTTATTTGATTGTTTGTTCCCAATGCATGTTCAATCCTTTTTTTTTTTTTTTAAATCTCTCTTATTATTGAGAAACTAATGTAAAAGCCCATGTACACAGGCCAAGGTCCAGGTGATGTTAACTCTTTTAGTGCCAAAGGGGTACACAACGCATTGCTTTGCAGTTGTGCCTTGTTCCCACCTCCTCCTCTGTAATCCTGCATGTGACCTGACGTGCTATCTTGCCAATGCGCATCCAGATCATTCTAGAGGCAGAGTGAGAGTGCGTTCATGTGCTCTCTCCTTGTAAAAAGTGCCAGTCCACTTGCCTCTGGGGTATTTTTAGCTTGGCAAGCAGACTGACACTTTTTATAAGGACGGATCACATGAACGCGCTTTTGCTTTGCTGATACAAAGACCTGGATGCGCGAGAGAGCTCAAGGTCAGATGCAGGATTCCACCATCAGAGGAGGAGGTGGGAATGAGGCACAGCTGGGGAGGAGAAGAGCTAAAGATTGGCAGCCTACAGTACAGAGCTTTACTGCAGTGAGCCTTGAAGTGACATCATTATAGAATCTTATTTCTCCATAATAAGAGTGATTAAAAAAAAGATTAAACATGTATTTGGAGCAAACAAAAGTATTACTTTAAAAGAGGTGATAGTTCCCCTTTAATTTTTTTCATTCATTAAGAGTGCATGTACCATAGAGAACAAGTAAAAATTCCCATTGATTTAAATGGGACTTTTTAACCCATGAATGCTATAGAGGTCTCTGACAAATCTGACTAATGCAAAGTAATGAATTTGATATCATTGTACTGTTCAAGTGCTAATTAATTCAATGTAAGTTTTAGAAATGTTTATTTATTCCCTATGGTACATTTGGTTTGCCCCAGAATTGTAACACATTTCCAGAGCACGGTGTATGCTATTTTGAACCATTCAAATCAAAGCCATCTGTGTGCTTACTGTTGAATTAGTAATCCTTTCAATGGCAGTTGGCTATGCAATGCATTGTTAAACAATGAGTTGTGTACCACTCTGGCACTGAAAGGGTTAACTTATGTATAAAAATATACTGTGCATGCACAACACTGTAGCTTTAAACCAAAATGCTTCAGGAATTGGGACACTTTTTTTTATAAACTTGTGTGTGAAATTTGGTGCCTTTTGGGTCAATAGATTTGTCTGCCTTAAAAAAAATGGCTGCAACCTAGTTTAACATTCACCCAAAATTATTCTACAGATGTTTGCCACATTGCCAGGGATTGTAGACTATGTCAGCCCATTGTGAGGTTTTCTAATTTTGTGTTCTTGATCATGGCTCTTTGGACTTTCTCTCAAAAGTAATAAAAACTTCTGTTGGGTTAGCACTTGGCACATGCAGAGGTTAGGGTTTTATGGTGGCATGGCCTGCAGTCAAGTAGTAATGGTTTTAATGTTAACCCTTTGAGTACCAGAGGGATATGTAACGCAGCTCAAAGATTAGTTTGGTATGATCTGTTCCGCATAAAACCATGTTGATTTGTGCTAATAATCTTATATTCTGCAGTGTAATCCTGACTATAATCCATTATTATCCTGTCTAGCAGTTTTTCCACTACAGAGGTCAAACTCACAGGTCTATAACTGCAAGTTCCTGTTTTAGTTCCCTTATAAAGGCACTACATTGTCTTTACACCAATCTTGTGGCACTGAGCCTGAAGTGAGCAGATCTTTCAAGAGTAAAAATAGGGGTCTTTCTAACACTGCACTGAGTTCCTGAAGAACCCTTGGATGTATATCATCAGGACCCGGTGCTTTGTCAGTCTTAATTTTATTCAGTCTTCCCATGACCTCTTCTTGTGTTAACCCAATATCTGATAATGACATGGTTTTCTTTGTTACTTGTTGAGGCTCTTCTACCATTTCTTGTTCGCTTGAATATACTGATGCAAAGAAAGTTGTTTTTTTGTTTTTTTTTGCAAACCTAATTGACTTTTTTGCAATCTTTGTTGCACTCCCTGTATTTCAAGAAATAATGTTCTGTTCCTTCACACTTAATGGGGAACTTTCACCTCTAAAAGACTTGTAGCCATGTGCTTAATTTATTATTAGGATTGGTTTGTTTTTTTCTTTTACTTATCTGCTTCCTAAGAAGCACACTTCATTATTGGCACTTCCTCATTCTCTGACACACTGAATATTCAGCACAGTGGCATAGGACTTCCCTGTACTGTAATTCTCCTCCCACCTCCATCCTAGATATCCCAGGGAGCACGTTAACGCTTCCCTTCATAGTGGTGTGAATCGTATCTATCTTTACAGCAAGCTCCATTTATCATTATACTAATACTATTTTAAAAACTATAGCACATGGCTTTTAAAGGTGCAAGTTCCCCTTTTAATAGTTTAAATGCTCTTTTTTTCCTTGCCATCTCTTTCTTTACATTTACATTTAATCACATTGGCTGTGATCTACTTCTTTTGCATTTGTTCCCCTATGGTATATACTGTTGAATACATTTCTGCAACCTAAATTTATTCTGACAATTTTTGCCTTTATATAATTTATCCCAGTGTATGTGTTGCATTGATGCTCTTAACATTTTGAAGTTAGCTTTCTTAAAATTAAGAGTTTTGGCTGAAATGTAACCATGTTGAGATCACTGTTTCCCAAATGTTCACTTACCTTAACCCCTTACAGCCCAAGGACGTACATGTACGTCCTGAGCGGATGTCTCAGGTGGACAGAGGACGGACATGTACGTCCCGGGAAATAATTTTAAGGAAGAAAGAAAAAGTTCAGTGGGCATTAAGTGCCGGTTGCGTGAGCGAGGCCGGTCACTAAGGGGTTAATATTGGACACCATGTCTATGTTATCCGTTATCAATAGGTGCAAATACATTGTTATTTCTTGTCGGCACCTCCACCATTTGTGACATGTAGCTATCTCTTAGCATGCTCACAAACCTGCTTCCCTTAGCACTCTGACAGGTCTCATGTTTCCATGAAAATAAAATAGTGACATTTAGACAGTGATATGAAAATTATCCTTACTGTTATCAACTTTTTTCACTCTGTTTTATTTGGAAAATGCAAGCTAATATTAAAACACAATTTGAACCACTGCTTCGTCAAAAATGAAGAGTTATTTTAAGTGTATATTCTATACTAGTTTTGAAGCCCGTGTACACAGGCCAACACAGGTGGAGCTGCAGTCATGCACAGTACTGACTGACCAAATGCGCAGCGGCTGATACAGAGTGGGGCGTGCCGAAGTCAGACTGTAGTCCTCTCTGGGCACCTTCCTCGGACCAAACGGTCCCAGGAAGGTGCGCAGAGAGGACTCCAGTCTGAATGCGGAACACCCCACTCTGTATCAGCCGTGACACAGGCACTCTATACTGCTCATGACTGCAGCGTGCGCAGCCATCTCTACTGTGCACGACGGCTTCTGACAAACATCCTTAGCGAATTATATTATAGGATGACTGGAATTCATAAATCTGTGAGATTCAGGCAAAAATCTCTGACACAGTCAAAGAGGATATATACATAAATATCCAAAATACACACTAAAAATATCTAGAATAGGCAGTTTTCCCAGTCTTTTTTTGCTAAAGGCACCACTATTGCAGTCTGGATTTGGTAAGTTCTCAGAAGACCCAGGGCATGGGCCAACCTAATGTGATATACTGCACCGTGCAGCCCAATAGTACCATTATTATTAGGGAGATTAGCTCTTCTACCTGACCCCAAGTTGTGATTTGTTATGTCAAACTTTTTGACCCTTTTCTGGACCTTTATCAATGTCTTGATAAAGACTCAGATAAAGTGCTAAAACGCTGACATAATAAATCATCATTTCTTCGATCTGTGGGTTCCTGCATTAATATCAATGTTTGCTAACACAAAACTATATAATTTTGCTGGTGCGACCAGGAAAGTTTTTCACACTTTCTAAGAATATATATTATTAGATCTCACAATCAGAATGAAAATAAAGAACATATAACAATTTCCTCAAATATGTATTTGAAACGTAACTTTCACATTTTTTGTCAAATTCTTCATAGAAAAAATGTGGTATCCTATTCCTAAGTGGGAGTTTGAGACATACCAAAGTGCCATGAAAGCACTGTTGTGCAAGACTGGAATATGCCTTTTGAGTAGCCATTTAAAGGAGTTACAGTGTTTTCATAAGGTTCTGGACTGGTTTAGGTATTTCGAGAAGATTATAATGTAAGACAGTGCAGCTGGTAAGGAGAATATGAAAGTTTAAGTATGGTTGAAGTATGGTTTTCAATGTGTAGAAAAAAGCTTTTAAGTCTCAGAGTAATCATGAACTATTTCCTTCTATTAATCCTCAAAATAGTCAAGTGTTCAGATATGCTCCATCCAAATGTAAGAAACAGGTAATTATGCTGTATTTTTTCACAGCAGCTGAACGCATTTCATTTGGAAAATATTCCATTAAGGCAAAACACTACAGGTATAGGTTAAAGATTATGAGTCAAGACGGAGGTGGAAAAAATGTAGCAAAAGCAGATGGCAATGGACTTGGAAGAGCAAATTAATTATAGAAACCTTACTATACTAATGTATCATTCGGTAGTTTCCTTGCCCTTTTAAGGAGTCTCAGACCAAATAGTCTTTTGCCTGAACTTTCAACTGATCTTTCAGATGAAATATTAGCACACATCATTTAGTATAAATATATTGTTTTTTATTTTGTTTTTTTTACAAGAATAGCCATTAATAAAGAAAATATTTTGTTCTATAGAACAGGGCTTATAATTTTAAGTCCTTTGCTACTAGCCAGACCTGAAAAGTTACTTGCCACTGCAAGCCAAAACATACCCACCAGGGCTGAATTTCTACTCGCCAGGGCTAAATTTTCACTCGCCATTGGCTCGTGGTGAGTGGAAATTTTGAGCCCTGCTATAGAATTTACCATTAAATAAAAAGATGTAAAAAAAATTTTCACTTTTAAAATATAAAAAGGGCTTCTCACTACTGGTACTATTAAAATAACCATTAAAGTGAGCTTTATTCAATTATGCAAATCATACATTTATCTAAAGAATCTTAAGTGGCTTCTAGTTAGACTTCAACAAGCCGGTAAAAATTACATTATACAGTAGCAAAGAAAACGCTTTCATTACCTGTGATTTTTTAAATTAATTCACTGAATACTTTTTACAATAAAATGTAAGTTGTAACATTTAATCAAAACCCAGTTATTATTTTTTAAGAACCAGTGAATTTTGTTTTTCCCATATTATTCCATAATGTTTAGTATTCTTCTGCAAACTGTGTGTTCTTGCCTATCTCACAGTGCAGCTATTAAGCTATACTTCCAAACGATGTGGGTGGGAGACATGATAAACTTACATGGGTGGTGCTAAATTTGGTCTTACTGTGAGAAATATACACTAAGCCCCAAGACTCAGTTTAGATATACATAGTTCTTATGTTCAAAAGGAAAAAGGAGGAAACATACAGGCATTGAACTGAACAATAGGAAATAAATGAAAATACCTAAATCTAATATTGATTTAAATTAATTTGCAGTAGCCATATTTTCCCAGCTATAGTATATATGAGTAACATTGTATTTATTATCTGGAATAACTGTTTAAATTTTTTAGAGATCCTCTCCCTCTCCAACATCATGGCCTATGGATTGCCATATGATTTATTATGTTCCTTTTCTTCTCTCCCTCCTGCCCTAGATTGAAGTAAGCAGTAGTCATGTAGGTCAAGGGATGCATCAGAATCTATGTACTCAGTGATTGCAGTAATGTCATGTTTCTGGGTACAGTGAGGGAATGGCATGTCATTTGTCTCTGTGGACATTCAATATAGGGGTTGACTTTGATGTCAGGCCCTCTGCAGGACTGCCTATTGCCAGGAAGCAGCTCCCAATGGTGCAAATTGATGGGCCACCAAGGAAGGGGAGGGGCTGGGAAGGGCCTGTCTTGGAGCAGGCCTCTCATCTGAATGGGGTTTCTTTCCCATCATTGCCCATGGATTGTCACATTATTAAGAGGGAGAGAGCGTCATGGGGTTTAAATAAGCTAATAGAAAATAAACTGTTACCTCTTGTTTGCCTCCCTAAAGCTCGTGTTTGTGTCATTATTTCATATGGTTATGTTCACCACAGGTTTAAATACGAAGCAAGGTTTACACTTTTATTTAACGTGAACAGGCTTAGCAGTATGAAGCATCGTTATTGCATTGATTGTATATTTATTATTTACATTATGTGATGGACGAAAAGTATTATTTTTTTCACATATTTGCAGAATTTTCTGTGGAAATTTATGAGCATAGAGTCAACATAAAATGACTGCCTTTTTACACACAAAAGAATTTCCCGCAAGCACTTTTCCAGTTTCCACATATGCCAATAACATCCCACTGGAGGTTCAGACTTGGGGACTCAGAGCTCGATATGTGTAGTTCCAATGTTCCCAATGCGGAGGGACAAGACTAGGGGTTCAATATGTCTGGTTCTATTGCTACCTTTAGACAAGGGAGATCAGTGTGTGTGTTTCTGTGGCTAACAGTGCAGCAGGACAAGGCTGGGGAGTCAGTATGTTTGGTTCTATAACTACTGTTTGAAAATGTTTGAGGTAAGCATATGTGATTCTATGGCTTCCAGTGCAGTAGAACAAGGCTGTGGGACAGTATTTGTGGTTCTTTAGCTACTAAGGGACAAGGCTGGGGGTCAATGTGTGTGTTTTTATGGCTATCAATGCAGAATGACAAGGATGGAGGGGTCAGTTTGTGTGCGGCAGAAAAAAAGTCACTTTTTGTTGAAATACATGCAGAAGGCAGTTTTTCACATTGTTTTCTTTTGTTTAGAAAGCTTTTACCCATCCCTAATTATGTGCTGGGAATGGATGAGAAATGGGCAGGGCATGTACACCTTATTGTCTTATGTGTTTAGCATGTTGAAGGTTGCTTGACTGATTTGAGTACCTCTGGTTTAGAGCAAGCAGAGGTAGACAACATTTGGCTACCTGGCTGTTGGGGGGATTACATCTCCCATCATCCCCAATCAACCAAGATGTAATCTCCAACTGCAGAAGATTTAAATATTGCCTCCAACTGTGCTACAATCTATATTCTGAGGAAGTGTAAGGGTTACTATTTCAAAGTTGTCAAGGTAAGTTTGGTTTTGAATGTTCTGAGGGATGATTATTACTATTGCAATGTCAGCTTTATATGGGTATACATTTATAAAAAAAAATTGAAAATCATGGGATTGCATTAATTTACCAATTATATTCATGAAGTGCTGATACTAAAAATGTTGGTCTTGTAAATATAATCACAATGGGAGATTTTAAGTACCTTAAAATTGACTGGAGAAATTAGACTTCCAGCACAACAAAGGGAAATAATTTTAAGCATGTTTAACAGCATCTTTATGTCCCATCTAGAAATTAGGCATTTCTGGACCTAGTTGTGTCAAACAATTCTGAAATTGAATACAATGTACAGGTAAGAGAACATTTGAGAAACACTGACCATAAGATGGTATCCTCTGAAATTTGTTATGAGTAGTGATGAGCGAGCGTGCTCGGCCGATGCTCGGATCGGCTCGAGCATCGCTCTGCTCGGCACATGGCGGTACTCGTCGAGTACCGCCATGTGCTCTCCCGCCATGTTCGGGTGGCGGGGATCTGTGCCGGAAGAGGCACAGATCCGAAGAAGCTCCGCTGGACCACCAGGGACTGGAGGTACGGGGGCATTGCGGAGATGAAGGGGGCATTGCGGAGATGAAGGGGGACATTGTGGAAGAGGGGCATAGACTCTATGCCCCTCTTCCACAATGTCCCCCTTCATCTCCGCTATGCCCGTCTTCCACAATGTGCCCCTTCATCTCCGCTATGCCCCTCTTCCACAATGTGCCCCTTCATCTCCGCTATGCCCCTCTTCCACAATGTCCCCCTTCATCTCCTCTATGGCATAGAGGAGATGAAGGGGGACATTGTGGAAGAGGGGCATAGCGGAGATGAAGGGGCACATTGTGGAAGAGGGGCATAGCGGAGATGAAGGGGCACATTGTGGAAGAGGGGCATAGCGGAGCTGAAGGGGGACATTGCGGAGCTGAAGGGGGCATTCGGAGATGAAGGGGGCATAGCGGAGATGAAGGGGGCATTGACCAGGCACCCTCCCCTCATCAGAGCAGGGGGTGCCTGGTGTTGCCCCATTCATTTCAATGGGGCTCGGGTGCTCGGCCGAGCACTCGAGCCTCAGGGGGTGCTCGGTCAGAGCACCCGAGCACCCGAGCATCGGGGTGCTCGCTCAACACTAGTTATGAGAAACCCATTGGTATGTGTTCAATTAAAACATTCAACTTTAAAGGGATAGTAAAGTCTGTAAAAAAGTGTTGGCAAAATGATAAGTATAATTAAAAAATATGTAATGCCTGGATTCCTATCTCTCAAACCTTTATGGTTTGAGATATATAAGAAAATAAAGTCCTCCATTCCCTCCTCATTCTCATGCATCAGCTGTATAGCTGAAAGCATGAGATCCTGCTTCTGGGACCAGACGGCAGCTCTCCAGGAGCACTGTCATTGAGATATCTAACTATAAATACTTCATTGGTATGGTCTACAACGTGTGCCTGGTTTTCAAGCACACGTTGTAGACCATTCAGATGAAGTATTTATAGTTAGATATCTCGATGACAGCACTCCTGAAGAGCCGCATCTGGTCGTCCGACCAGATTCTGCCTCTGACAGCTTTACAGCTGGTAAGGCAGAAAGAGGAGGGAACGGAGGACTTTATTTTCTTATATCTCTCAAACCATAAAGTAATAGATATATGCTTTATTCCCCAGCTCTTAACTGCGCAGACCGTGGACATCTTGCCAGAATGACGTCCGAGCGCTTGCGTTGCCAAGATCCGGCTGGCCGGCTCTGGCTGGGACTGACAGCACAGGCTGGGGAATAAAACGTATATCTATTAAATCAGCTAATAATTCTGGCGACTAGCGCTACTGAACAGCTAGTCGCCAGAAGGGGACTTAGTTAAGCTAAACATTTTGTGACATGGTAGTTCCACTTTAACAAAGAGGTTTTCAGGGAAATGAGGAATAAGAAGCAGACCTTTAATTTATTTAAACAAAACATTAGAAAATATAAAGACTGCAACAGAATCTATGAACAAGCAATTAGTCTAGAAATAAAAATTAGAAAACCATTGCAAAAGAGCAAGAAAAATCATAAACGTTTTTACAAGAATATAAATGGCAAAAAGTCTAAGATTTATATTGGTCCCCAGACAGACTCGATGATGTTGAGATCAGGTCTCTTTAGGGGCCATACCATCACTTCCATGACTCCTTGTTCTTCTTTACACTGAAGATAGTTCTTAATGACTTTCGCTGTATGTTTAGGGTCATTGTTATGATGCAGAACACATTTGAAGCCAATCAGATGCCTCACTAATGATATTGCATGATGGATAAGTATCTGCATGTACTTCTCAGCACTGACCATTAATTCTGATTGAATCCCCAACTTCATTTGCAGAAATGCAGCCCCAAAGTTGCAAGGAACCTCCACCATGCTTCACAGCAGTGTGAGGCAGAATGAGTGCCTGCAGACACTCATTCTTGTACTACACTCCAGCCCTTCTGGGAACAAACTGCCTTCTGCTACAGACAAATATTTCAAATTTTGACTCATCAATCCAGAGCACATTCTGCCATCTTTTTGCACCCCAGTTCCTGCATTTTTGTGCATAGCTGAGTCTCTTGGCCTTGTTCCCACATCGGAGGTAGGGCTTTTTGCTGCAAGTCTTCAGTGAAGACCACTTCTGACCAGACTTCTCTGGACAGTAGATGGGTGTACCAGAATCCCACTGTTTTCTGCCAATTCTGAGCTGATGGCCCTGCTGGACATCTTACGATTGTGCTTCTTCAAAAGAACACATTTGGAAACCCCTTGTCTGCCTTGAAATTTCTGCTGGGAGAGACCTTGCTGATGCAGTATAATTACCTTGTGTTTTGTTGTTGTGCTCAGTCTTGCCTGGTGTATGACTTTTGACATTAAACTGTCTTCAGCAATCTCACCTTTTTAGCTGAGTTTGGCTGTTCCTTACCCAGTTTTATTCCTCCTATACAGCTGTTTCTGCTTCAGTTAATGATTGTGTTTCAACCCACATATTAAATTGATGATTATTAGCATCTCTTTGGGGGTCAATATGTGTGTTTTTAAGGCTACCAATGACAAGGATGGAGGGGTCAGTTTGTGTGCGACAGAAAAAAAGTCACTTTTTGTTGAAATACATGCAGAAGGCAGTTTTTCACATTTTTTTCTTTTGTTTAGAAAGATTTTACCCATCCCTTCGGGCCTTTGACAACTTAGTGGAGGCCTGATGACCGCAACCCCCCACCTCCAGCAGCAGACCCTCAGTCTTCCACTGAGTAGGGTAGAAGAATCAAAGCAGCATAATTAACATCTCTGAATCAGTTTATCCATGGGAGATAAACAGTGGGTTGAACTGCTTCTCACACTCTTCTCTGTTGCATGTGTTTAGCCCTGCCCCCATATCAGTATGGCTCTTCATGCTTGATCAGGAAGAGATGGACTATGAGTAGCACTGTGTAGGTCTCACACTTGAGGTTTCCATGTCAATAATCAAGCCAGCCAGGTAGTTAGAGAAAATAGCAGGTGACCACAAAGGAAGATAAGCATTCCAGAAGCTAATTTACATTCTGCAACAATACATTTATTCAGTACAGATGGTGAAAAGTTCAGCTCCTTTCTCCTTGACTTCTCTCAGCATCTATTAGTTATGATTTATTTTCTTTAGGTAGTTAGACCAGTAGAAGCTAAGAAGTGTCATGGATAGAATTTTTGCACAAGCAGATGAGCTGTCTGCCTGGAGCAACTTCCTACTTCAGAGCTGTACTGTCAGTGTGTGTGAGAATCTCCAAGAACCTCATCCAGCTACACCTGCCTCCACCTATCCTCATCAGGAAACTGTAAGTTATCTCCATTCATATTGTATGTTATTATTAAGATGAGCACTGCATATGCATGTCTAAACCAATGTTTTTCAACCTGAATGCAGTGGAACATTGGTATGCTATGGACATCCACTTAGGGTGCCTTGTTTTATCTATGAAGACAAAAATGTGAATGTTGAGTTACAGATGTATATTTATGGAAATTATTATGCATAAAATGTTTGTTTTAGGGATTCTAATGGTAAGAGATAAGAATAACTATATATTTATGTATTTGTAACCTTCACTATACTGTTAACAAAATATTAGGGATGCCCCAAAAATTTCAGACTCGTTATGGGTGCCTCAATCAAAAAAATATTGAGAACCACTGGTCTAAACAATAATCTTTCCCTTGAAATTTGTTCCCCACCTCTCTGGCACTCAAAAGGTCTCTGTATTTTGTACATGTTAGAGATTGTACTCTATTTCAATGTATAATGTAAAAACAATGGGTATCCATTTAAAATATTGCAGATAACACAGCATGGAAGTAGACGTGCATTAAGCATGTCACCGTGATGAAAAGGGAGACATGAGAATCTTGCCTTGCATGAAAAGCGCAAGATTCTCATGTCACCTCCATAAACGTTGTTTCAGCCAGCATGAATTTGTGTCACATATGCGTATTTATATATCCTAAACCCCAGGACACAACATCATCTCCACTTGTGCTAATGAATTGCTGGACTTAGACTTAGATGCCCTGGGATGCCTTATCTTAATTGCCCAGATGAGTGTATGAGCAGACACTGGATAGCCACCCTTAGCCCCGGTTGTCATGGAGATGAATCTACTGTTCCTATAGGTTGAAGAGGGAGCAAAGGGTGGCTATCCAGTGCTTGCTCATACACTTATCTGGGCAATTAATGTAAGGAGTCCCAGGACATCTATTGATTAGGAAGGCTCAGCATTATTTATATCTATGAGTTGGACTTAAACTCCCATCAGCTGCAGGGTCTGTCGTTTTGTCTAGCAATTCATTAGCACAAGTGGAGATGATGGTGTGACCTGGGGTTAGGGATATATAAATACACAGAGGTGGCACTAATGTATAAGGACTGAAGCTATGTTTTTGGAGACAATATGAGAATCTCACTCTGTACATGCAGGGTGGGATTCTCATGTTGTCCTTTTTATTACGGCGTGCAGTTTACTTCCACAATGTTTTATTTTCAATATTTTAAATGGATACCAATTGTTATTACATTATACATTGAAATAGAGTAAAATCTCTGACATGTTCATAATACAGAGACCTTTTGAGTGCCAGAGTGGTGGGAAACAAATTGCAAGGCAAAGATTATTGTTCAGACAAGTGGTTCTCAATATTTTTTTGCTTGAGGCACCCATAAAAAGTCTACCCCTGATTTAATGCTTAGAGAGCCAGAAGGGTGTACAACAACCTGCAAATCACTGGTCACCCTCTGGCACGCAAAGGGTTAAATAAACACACATAATTGCTAGCTGCATGCTGTTAACTTATCTGTGTATTTTGGAAGACCTTAGTACAGATGACAGTTTACAAGGAGATTTACATCAGGCAGTGGATAAAGATTACGATGCGAGAGTGATTACTTTTATTTTGACCAAATGATTGCTTGGATGCAGAGCTGGAAAGCTTTTGAATTAATGCTCTTGTCACAATTCAGTGTTAAAATGTCTTTATTCAAATTTTCATTGAGGGACTTTCAACCCTTTGGTGTCCTTCAGGTCTGCATAGAAAAATATGGTGAATCCTTTGTACGCAAGAGAAAAGCAATTAGAACAGACGTGTTAAAGTAAGCATCTCAGTAGGTTCCAGTTTCATTGGTCTGTGTCATAGTCTTCATATACTACTAAAGTGGACTATGTTGAAAAGAAAAATCAATGTTAAAATGTTATAAGAAGTAAAATAATTTTTGACTTTAAATGAAAATTGGAGATTATGCTAACGTAGTGTACAGATAATCTTAATTTTAATAATGACAGGAGGCGAATATTTTGCTTTACTTCCTTTACTTTAAACTCCAATAGCAGCACAGGATACAACAAAAAATGAAAAACAAGAAATGTCAACCCATATAAACCCTGGAGCAGATAAGCCACTCCTCTTTCTTTGAGTAAACAATGAGAAACAGAAATCCAACTAATGAACCCCTTCCGATCAACCTCCAGACCAGCACTTGAGAAAACCTGCCGTCCGTTTCATCCAGAGCCCGACTGCCCATGAAAAATCACACTGAAAAAAAGAGAAAAGTAATGAAAGACTAATGCCAATAAAATCTGTTCCATACAAATATGACACAATACATTGCATAACCATCCAGAACATGAAAAACCCATGGCATTAACGCATAATCCCTCATCTGACCTCCCGCCCCCCAAATACATACCTTGTCGAAAAGGGCAATCCGAGGGTGGGTAGGGTGGGAAAATATTCGCCTCCTGTCATTATTAAAATTAAGATTATCTGTACACTACGTTAGCATAATCTCCAATTTTACTACATGACAGGAGGCTTCATATTTTGCAATTTTAACGCTGTGAAAGAAAAAGCGCCTGTGACGCATGTTCCGCCGGACGAAAATAAAAAGTACGAAACGTATGTTCCCTGGACCAATCCGCAGCCTGCAAGATGTCTGAGATGGATGCCCCAGCCGAAGCTGCCCGGGAGGCTGCCGCCCCTCTAACCGAGTGGGCTCCAAAAATAGAGTCCACACCTGCTAGAGATAACACCCAGCGGATCCATCTAGCAAGAGTGATAACCGATACCGGCCTATGCGGACGAACGTAAGAGACCAAAAGCTGACCCGCTTGCGAAGACCGCAAAGAAGAAGTAACATGAACGTACTGAAGCAAAGTCTCCACCACGCACAATTGCGGAACTTCCCGAAAGAAGGGATAAAAGACGGATGAAGAATCCATCTTCGTGCGTCGTGAAAGTGTAAAAGACACCCCTTCCGGGAGGATAGAAAACCCATCCACATCAAACGCACGAACATCCGCCACACGGCGAAACGATACTAAACACAATAACAACGTCAATTTTGCCGAAAGCTGACGGAGTGACAACAACTCATTCCTAGGCCAATTGCTCAAGAAGCCCAACACCTTATCCACATCCCAAAACTTAAAATATTTGGGTACCGGAGGTCTCGACATTTTGATGCCCCTCATCAAACGACAGACCAACGGGTCTCTCCCGACCGGAAGGCCTGCCACTGGCACATGCGCAGCCGAAATGGCGGAACGTATAACATTTATGGAGCGATAAGACAAACCATTGACAAAACGAGAGGACAAGAAATTCAAGATTGCAGGCACAGGTGCTGTAAAGGGATCGCAATCCCTCTCCACACACCAGCCAACCCAGGAGGACCACGCGGAAAGATAACATCTCCGTGTGCCAGGAGCCCATGAGTCCCACAAAAGGTCTCTAGTTTCCTGCGATAAACCTTCGACCGACCAGGAACCCCTGAAATCGCCCAGGCCACCAGAGGCAGACGATCTTGCAGCACCAGAGGATGCGGATCGCCTCGATGATCCGTGAGCAACAGCGGAAAAAATGGAAGAAGAAGAGGATTCTGATAAGACAGCTCCAGAACCTCTGGAAACCAAGCCTGACTGGGCCACAACGGTGCCACCAACAGTAACTCCACTTGCTGAACACGTACCTGATGAAGTACCCTCGCCAGCATCGCAAATGGAGGAAACGCATACGCTCCTGTTACGGGCCACTCCTGCAGAAACGCGTCCACCGCTGTGCACTCTGGATCCGGAAGCCAACTGAAGTAGTCCGGAAGCTGCCTGTTGGTCCTGGAAGCAAAAAGATCCAAAGTGAGAGGACCCCTGCTGAGACAGAGCTGCCGGAACACCGTCACGTCTAGTTTCCAGTCGCTGCTGTCTCGCCAGTGTCTGGAGAACCAATCTGCCGTGAAATTCGACGTCCCCGGCAGATACTCGGCTCGAAGAGCGATGTTGCGCTGGAAACAAAACCGATAAAGATCCTTCGCCGCCTCCGTTAAGTCTCGTGAGCGAGCCCCACCTAACTTGTTGACATATTGCACCGCCGAAACATTGTCCATGCGTAACAGGATGCAACAATCTGATTTGTCCTTGGCGAAACTGCGAACGGCAAAGGACCCTGCAATCAGTTCCAGACAATTGATGTGCAAACCTTCTTCTGCCTCCGACCAAGGTCCGCCTGTGGAAAGAACCGAGCAATGGGCTCCCCAACCCCACAGACTGGCATCGGACTCTACCACAAAATCTGGAGCCGGGCCGAAAACCGCCCTGCCGTTCCAGGCCTGCATATGAAGAAGCCACCACCGGAGTTCCGATCGCGCTTCTTGAGAGAGAACTATCAGATGATCGTAGGAGCGTCCCTGCCGCAAATGATGAGCCTTCAGGCGTTGGAGAGCTCTGTAGTGAAGAGGACCAGGAAAAATCGCTTGAATGGACGAAGAAAGAAGGCCCACCAAGCGGGCTAGCCCTCTCAACGGAATCTGCTCTAACCGCAAAGTCTTCCGAATTTCCTTGCGAATAGCCGTCACTTTGGACATGGGGAGACGCAGAAGACACTGAACGGAGTCTATTTCGAACCCCAAGAATTGAACAATCTGAGAAGGTTCCAGCGCTGACTTGTCCCTGTTGACGATGAACCCCAAAGATTCCAGAAAGCGCACAACAAAGCGAGTCTGAAACCGCAGCCTGGAGATGTCGTTGCAAAACAACAACAAATCGTCTAGATAGATGAGGCAACGAATACCGAGCGAGCGCAGCCTGGACACCACTGGTTTCATCAGCTTCGTGAAACACCACGGAGCTGAACTGAGACCGAATGGCAGACAAGTAAACTGGCACGGCAGACCCTGCCACCGGAACCTGAGAAACTGACGACAATTCCGATCGATGGGGACCGATAAATAAGCATCCTTGAGATCCAGACGAGTGAACCAATCTCCCTGAACCAACAGATCTCTCAGCAGATGAATTCCCTCCATCTTGAAATGCCGGTAGATCACGAAAGAATTGAGATCTCTTAGATTTATGACGGGCCGAAAATCCCCTGTCTTCTTCCGCACGAGGAAAATGTTGCTGAAGAAGCCGGACTCGTCTGGAGCTAGTTGAACCGCGCCCTTTGAAAAAAGAGATCGAATCTCGGCATCTATAAGCGCCTGGTCTGCCGCTGACACCACAGGAACTGGAGGGCGAACCACCTGAACAGGGAAGGAAGAAAATTCTATGACGTACCCTACTACCGTCTGTAGTACCCAGGCGTCTGAGGTAATCGTCTCCCATACCTGCAAATGAGAAGCAATCTTGCCCGCAGTGAAAACATTCTGAACAGAAACATGAATGAGAGGAGAACTCACCGGAAGGGACACGGCCACGTCCTCTGCCTTTCTGACCTCTCGAGCGGTCCACACCTCTGGCGTACGATGTAGTACGGAAGGAGTTGGAAGGGAAGAAGTTGTTGGAAGGTGGATAGAACCTGGAGCCTGCTGACCAAAATCTGCTGGCGGCACGACCCCGCTGCCGGCCAGCTCTCCCAAAAACACCCCTGGAGGAGGGTGGACGAAAGACTTGTCTCATAGAAGACTGGGCCTTGTTCAAAGTGGTGTATAAATTTACGTGGCGTTTCAGCTCCACAATGAAGGGGTCACCAAATAGCAGGCCATTCGCCGCTGGACCCAACTCCTTAGCTCCCAAGTCGGCCAGCTTGGCGTCGATGCGCAGCAGAGCAGCCTTCCTTCTTTCCGTCGAAATGGCCGTATTGGCATTACCCAATAGACATATGGCGCGTTGGGCCCATTCTCTGATGGAATCCGCATCCAAAGGTTCCCCTTCTGATAAGGCCAAGTCGGAAAAGCACAAGATTTTCGCCAAAGGACCCAGCACATCCAAGAGTTTATCTTGAGCCGATTTCAGACCTTTCTCAATCCCCTTGCGAGGATCGCGACCAGACCGGGACATGAAAGTAAGAACAGTCTGGTCGAAGTCCGGGGTCAGCGCTACCTTGTCTGGAAGAATGGGTCTAGGACATTCCGCCTTCAAACGACTCCGCACCTCACGATCAAGGGGATGCCTCAGCCAGAAGTGGACATAACGGGAAAGGTGGTCTGGAAGGTTCCATTCAGAGGACCGCGGATGACGAAGGAATCGAGGATCAAACAACCTGGCACCCTTGGCATCGAAAAAACCTTCCTCGTCTTGACCCGAAGAACCAGAAGCCTCTCTGGGTGGGAGCGTATCAAGGACCACCGACTCTTTAACATATTGGGAGTCCGAATCATGATGAGTAAACCAGCAATCGTCATCTTCAGATGCAGAACCTTTGGCTTGCCACTCATCGACCACCGCCAAAGGAGAAGGAGAAGGAGAGATGGCAACGTCGTGGAAATTGGAAGACTGGAAATCTGCAAAATCTTCAGCAAGTCTCACTTTCTTCGCGGGGGACTTCCCCTTGGAGCCAACTGCTGAACCTTCAAGACGTCCCCGCTTAGTCAAACGGCCCTCGTCAGAGGCAGGTGAAGGCAGACGATCTTCTTCTGTACGCCTCTCTGAAGATGGAAGGTCCCCAGAGGAAACAGATGGGGAATGAGATAGCACACGGGCCAATGCCTTTTCCACAGAAGCGGCCACCGCGGCATCAATCAAAGCCTGAAAGTCCGTAGACTCAGCCATCTGTGAAACAAACAAAGTGCCCAGTAAGCACCACTAAGAAAAACCGACAGAGGCTGACCCCCTGCTAACTCAACTGGGGCTCACCCAGACGTAGCACCAATTTTGGGGAAATGGCAATGCTAGAATTTTTTTTTTTTGCGTTTAATAATAATACATAAGACCCAGCCGAAGTAGAAAAAGGGGGATCACCCCTGGCAGCAACGTTGAAGGGCCAAACCTAGGCAACATAGGTGCCCAGAAAAATACCACTGCACCAAGGCAGCAACGTGAGGCTTATGACAAATCCAAAGGGGCTCACCCAAGCCAACCAGTAGGGGCTCACCCTAACAGAAACCTTGCACAGACTTTATGTTTTTTTTTTTTTTTTTTTTTGTTTTTTTTTTTTTGTTTTGTTTTGTGCTAGTGTGAAAGGCACACACCAGAAGAATAGCAGGGGCTCACCCAAAGGACATCAGCATAAATAACAATTACATATGTAATGAAAACAGTCATACAGATATAGCACTTATGGTTACACTGAAAGCAGTATCCGTTTATTATGCCCTTGGGCCATGTAAAGTGCCTTGAACAGGGAAACCCAATCCCTAGAAGGATGCAAACGGAAGAGGGATACTCTGGAAGGTTAAGAAGAACCATGAAGGGGTAGGGGCTCACCCTACTAACTCGCACCATGCACCCCGTGCTTAACTCCGTGACCGGAGCCACCCGGACACGGAGGAGCACTAGCAATATGGCCGGCGAGAATCTCGTCTGAAACGAGATTCAAGATGGCCGCCGCACCAGGGCAAACGGTCCGCTGACCGCAACTACCTCTCACCCACGCCCTGGGAGCCGAAATGCAGAGCAAGTCCGCATCCAGCCAAAGGACACCTCAGCAATCCTCCGCACCGCCCCAGAACACCAGAGCAGCGGGCGGAAAGCACACACACCACCCCCAGCCCCGATAGTAACTAAGAGCCAGGGGATTCACCAGGGAGCAGGTTAAGGCAATGAGAAGGGTAACAAAATCCCGTTATGGAGCAACTGCCAAGACCCAGGAAAACTACCAGGGTACAAACACTGAGGAGGACAATAGAGAATACCCCCCAAGGTAAGCAAACAGACAGTACAGTTTACCACAGCAAATGAAGGATAAAAAATACTCTGTTAAACAGACTGAATACACTGACCTGTGCAGTCTTTGGAGCAGCAAAGAAAGAGGAGTGGCTTATCTGCTCCAGGGTTTATATGGGTTGACATTTCTTGTTTTTCATTGGTTGTTGTATCCTGTGCTGCTATTGGAGTTTAAAGTAAAGGAAGTAAAGCAAAATATGAAGCCTCCTGTCATGTAGTAAAATTTAGGGAGATCATGGCATTTTTTTAGTTTTATAGTTTGTGGAAGAGGGGTATAGTAAAAGAAAATGGATGATTAGAGAAAGCTTGTACTTTTTATACTCATTAATGCCAAACAAAATTATTTTAAAGGAGAACTAATACCGCTTAATAATAACACCCATCAGTTTTGGTCTTGTGCCTTTGTTCAAGAGATAACATCTTTAGTCAGAGCTGGATGTCATGTCTATGGAGGTGGACATGACAGTTGCTAACAGGACCTCAGGACTTAAACTCTGCTCGCTGTTCATGTTGCTCTTAATACTTTCAGGACCTAAGGGTATGCAGCTCACTGCTTTGCAGCAGTAAGTAGACTCATGCTCTCTGCCTGCTTCAGTTTGGAAAAACTGCCAGCAACAGTCATGTCTGCCTCCATGGACATGACATCCAAGACTGAATGAAGATGTTGCCTCTTGAACCAAGAAGCAAGAGAAAAATTCATAGGGCCATTAAAATTTTCTTGCTGTGAATTTTATTGCTGGTCATAATTAATTTCTCAGCATTAATCTCCTTCATAGTTTAATTTGCTTAGATCATGTCGCCAAGGGTACAGTAAATATATAAGTATGCTAATTTATACAGTCTACTTATGTTTGTTTAATTATTAATTGTGCCTCACACTTCAATGCAGCCACCCCAGTTGTAATGATGCATGGTCCTGCTGGTCTTATGTAATATTCTACTATTTTTGAGTAGTGGTGTATTGCCTTGTTGAACTCATCTAATATTCTAATCCGTGTTTAGATAACAGTGCATGCTTTCCTGAATGAGTACAGATGGACCAGTTACAATGACTGCTCCTCTAATTAGTCCCCTGTGCTCTAACTGGAATCCTGAAAACCTGCACTGTTGGTATATCTTGAGGGCCAGGGTTAGCTACCTAGTCTCTAAAGATCTCGGCAAACTGATGTATTGCCCTCCTGATCTCATCTAATATTCTGCTGATTTTATGTAATCGTAACTTGCCCTAATGATCTCATCTAAAACTGCTGTCATGCAGTGGTGTATTGCCCTGCTGATCTCATCTAATACTCTGCTGGTCTTATGTAATAGTACATTCCCCTGCTCAGGGCAGATGCAAGGATTTTTGTATACACAGACGATGGTGCATTTTGATGCTCCCTGCTCCGACCCGACCACAATCCCCTGCCCCGCCCACATATTCATCTCCACACTCTGCCCACCTCCACATTGCCCACCCCATCCTCCTCCATATCTCCACATTGCCCACACTGTCCACCTCCACATTGCCCACCTCCACACACTGTCCACACTGCCCACCTCACCCTAAACACACACTCTCTCTCTCAGACTAAGCACACACTCTCTCTCAGACTAAGCACACACACACTCTCTCTCTCTCAGACTAAGCACACTCTCTCTCTCAGACTAAACACACTCTCTCTCTCTCTCAGACTAAGCACACTCTCTCTCTCTCTCAGACTAAGGGGATTTGACCAACTAGACTTCCAGAAATACTAACTGGCCTCCAGTCTGACTGCTTTGACAGCTCTAGTGTCAACCCATTCACCCCCCCGACTGGGCAATGATTGACTCCTCACATAGAATAGCGTTACCAAAACATCGCCTGCCAGAACACTTAACACCTTCGATGCAGTGTACACTCATCGGGCACTTATTGGCTCAGCCAGGGCACCTCTATATCAACATACACTACCCCACGGAGTTAAAGGATACTTTGACAGTATACAGTGTTCCCATGTATTGTGCGCAGGCCTACACATCCCATAATCCTCAGCCAGCCAATTGGAAAGAATTTTGCCTATATGAAAGTACGCAGGATTACCATCCATCACACCAAGAGAATGACATGTTTTCCCCTTTTTCCTGACTGTAGGTGGTGCCTGGTCCATAGACATCACTTTACATGTCATCCTAAATGCCTCTAAGGTTAAAATCAAAAGACTTACTATTTTCATCACCCCATTCTGCTGGATCTGTCAGAGACCCCAGCTCTCTAGCCAGGGCTGGCCCAAGGCATTATGCTGACTGGGTCCATGGATGAAATGCTGCGCCCACCCACCCCCACCCCCCCAAAAAAAAAACACCCACTAAAACACGCAAAAAGGGAAAAAAAACATCTTGGTCAGGGCTGAGCAATTATAATCTAATTTCTGCACTAACATAATATTAGTACAGAGATGACATTTTTATGATGCCCAAGCCTAACCACAGTTTTTTCCCTTTCTACCAATAAAAAAATAAGCTTAACAGGATACACACATTGCCCTTCAATCTCCACAATGCCCCCCATATCTCCACATTGCCCCTTCCACAGTGCCCCTTCATCTCCACATTGCCCCTTCCATAATGCCCCTTCATCTCCACAATGCCCCTTCCACAGTGCCCCTTCATCTCCACAATGCCCCTTCATCTCCACAATGCCCCTTCATCTCCACATTGCCCCTTCCATAATGCCCTTTCATCTCCACAATGCCCCTTCCACAGTGCCCCTTCATCTCCACATTGCCCATTCCACAGTGCCCCTTCCACAGTGCCCGTCATCTCCACAATGCCCCTTCCACAGTGCCCCTTCATCTCCACATTGCCCCTTCCATAATCCCCTTTATCTCCACAATGCCCCTTCCACAGTGCCCCTTCATCTCCACATTGCCCCTTCCACAATGCCCCTTCATCTCCACATTGCCCCTTCCATAATGCCCCTTCATCTCCACAATGCCCCTTCCACAGTGCCCCTTCATCTCCACATTGCCCATTCCACAGTACCCCTTCCACAGTGTCCCTTCATCTCCACAATGCCCCTTCCACAGTGCACCTTCATCTCCACATTGCCCCTTCCACACTGCCCCTTCATCTCCACATTGCCCCTTCCATAATGCCCCTTCATCTCCACAATGCCCCTTCCACAGTGCCCCTTCATCTCCACATTGCCACTTCCACAGTGCCCCTTCATCTCCACAATGCCCCTTCATCTCACATTGCCCCTTCCACAATGCCCCTTCATCTCCACATTGCCCCTTCATCTCCACATTACCCGTTCATCTCCACATTGCCCCTTCCACAGTGCCCCTTCATCTCCACATTGCCCCTTCCATAAAGCCCCTTCATCTCCACATTGCCCCTTCATCTCCACATTGCCCCTTGCATAAAGCCCCTTCATCTCCACATTGCCCCTTGCATAAAGCCCCTTCATCTCCACATTGCCCCTTCCACAATGCCACTTCATCTCTACATTGCCCCTTCATCTCCACATTGCCCCTTGCATAAAGCCCCTTCATCTCCACATTGGCCCTTCATCTCCACACTGGCCCTTCCATAATGTCTCCACAATGCCTTGATCCCCTACCTCGAGTCCCTGGTGGTCTAACGGAGTGGCATCATAAGACTGCGCCTCCTGCGGCACAGAGCTGAAGCTCCCACACAGTTCTCAGTAATGCAGAGCGCTGGGAGATGATGTCATCTCCCAGCTCTCTGTATTACTAGAGCACCGGAGATGGGAGATCAGCTCACAGACTGAGTTGCGGTTGAGTGGCAAGGGACCGGCTTTTCAAACTCCCCATTTTGGTGCCACTCCACTGCGGCGCCCTAAGGCAGCTGCCTTATGCTAGCGCCGGCTCTGCCCCTGGTAATTTCATCTAATACTGAAATGTTTTCATGTAAAATTGCAATGCCTTGCGAGTCTCATCTAGTGCTGGCATATTAGTTTTCACTGGTAACTTCTCATGCCTCATTCTTTTGTCTCTCCCTCTCATTGGCCAGTCTGTCTCTATCATCTTTCCCTTGTATGCTTTATACCCCAGCACACACACCTGAGAAATCACTAGCAAAAATATATATAAAGTGTGCATAGCACTCTGTCATTGCACTGATGAACTGAAAAGAACTGGAGCATTTCCGTAGCAAACTAACTGCATTAAAGGGGACGAATAAAAAGTCCTCAGAGCCCTATTGATTTAAATGGGTTTCTCTGTCATCCAATACAGGTTACTGGTAACTTTGGGTAGGCGATCCGCCCCTTTAATTGTAGGCAGGAACAATTCTAGAACTGTATGCAGGGGGTGGAGCCTTCCTTCCCTCCTTGGCTGCAGCTAGCCAACCAGCTCCAGAAAGATTTGTTCCTTGGTGAAGATAACACAAGCAAGAGAACAGTTCTGCTATAGATTTAGAAGTTTTTTTATTTTTCTGTTAGAAATGGAATACCACCGTTAGGCAGGTGGCTAGCTCAGTGACCAGGTACTTTTTGTGGACCTTAAGCCCTGGGGGAAAAATCTTGGCTACAAATTCTTTCCTCAGGAGTTGCCCACCGAGGCGTCTTCTTAAAATATGGTAATCTGAAGACAGAAGATCTGCAGGAAATGTGAGCAACCCTTTGAGTGCTGCAGGTCCACATGTCCCACAGTGCCCCTCTGCACAGGGGTTTTTCCTTGGAGCTCTTATTGCACACTCCTGCACTCATTGGGTCTATCTGTATGTCTGTTGGGTGTTTTGGAGGAGGATTATGTGGTACTTGACCCTTTAGCTGCTGGTTTGGCATTCATTTGGGGGGGGGTTCTGACACTTTTCCTACTGGTTCAGTGTTTTTGGATATCCTAACATGTTCCAGTGATGTTTCATGTCTTTCAATATTACACCTTCAATTTTGTCAAATTTTAGTTTACCGCATAGGCGCCATTGCTCCATTCGCTCCTATAGGACTGTACAGTTTGGGACATATATCTGCAACCGTTTAACCTAGCGACTTCAGAGATGGCTCATTCTTCTTGTCTGCCCTTGCTCTATCATCCGATTCATGTTTCCAGTGTGTTGGGGGGCTCAGGGGGCTTCGGGCACTTTTGGGGAACTTTTTCTGGGAAAGCTACATTTCCCATGACCGCTTGCTTCGTGGGCTCGTTTCAGATTGACTCCCGCTGCGGCAGCCATTTTGTGCTATTTCTAGAACGAGTATCCTATGCAGGGCTTGGACTCTCCTTCTCTCCTCTACTGATTAACCCTTCTCGTGCCAGATAAGTCTAAATTAGCGATGTCTGGGGTGCAATTTTAATCCTACACACTGTAATTGGGTAATTTATTATACTGTAAGGTTATTGACACTGTGAGAATGTCTATACCATTGGAGCTTGGGGCCAGGCCTAAGACTAAGGATGATGGGGTCTCTGTATCCCCTATTGCACATTGCTCTTCCAGTCATGCCGGCTTACCTAGAGAATTCTCAGGTCATTTATGCCCAGCATGTTCTAATGTCCCTGAGAGTCTTCCAGGGACCTCCAGCCATGCATTAGAGCCAGATTGGGTGCAAGAGTTCAAGGTTGCTACTAGGGACCTCAGGTCCACATTGAATCTCTTTCCATCCCAGTTACAGGGGGTCTTCCATACTTGGCAGACCCCTTTCTCTGTCAAGTCTTCCCTGCCAAAACCTCAAGGTGTACCTGACATGTCAGATTCCTCTGAGGAGGAACTGCTGGTGAATTCAGATGTTGAGGAATGTTCTGCGGTGGGCTACTCTCAGTTTTTTGGGTATCCTTTTGAGGCTGATCCTGAGTCCTCAGCTGAGGGCCTGACCAGGGTTGTTTTAAATACCCTAAACATTCCCGTAGTGCAGGAGGTTCCTTCTGACCCTTCTGATGTATTTCAGGAGCCTAAAAAGTCCCTTACTTGCTTTTCACCTAACCCCACTCTTGACTGCTTTGTGTCTGAAGAGTGGAAGTGTCCGGACAGAAAACCATCTGTCTCCAAGAAATTTGCCAAGCTTTATTCCTTCTCTGAGGCTGTGCTTGCTCAGTGGGTTCATCCCCCAAAGAGCATGCTCCAGGCTATCTAAATCTACTGCCTTGCCAGTGTCTGATACTTCTGCTCTTAAGAACTGAACTGACAAGAAACCTGAAATCTCCCTCAAGTTCACCTTTGCCACTTCTGGTACTTCCATACGCCCAGCATTAGCTGCAGCATGGGTGAATTAGGCCATTGCGGTCTGGACTGAACAGCTCACCCTTGCTGTTCGTCAGGGTGCTCCTACTTCAGGTATGTTGTGCCTCCTTGCCAACATTTCTGAGGCTCAGCACTATATTTCTGCTGCCTTATTTGATGCCATCCGTTTGGTGGCTAGGGTTTCTACCATGTCTGTGGTTGCCAGACGGGCTCTTTGGCTCACGATCTGGTCTGCTGTCACTGCTTCCAAGAAAGCATTGCTCTCCTTACCTTTTCAAGGCACTTCTTTGTTTGGGCCAAATCTTAAGGATCTGATCATTGAGGACAAAGGGGGTAAGAGTATCTTTCTACCCTTGGTCCCTAGGAAGAAAATGCTGCTTAAGCATAACCAATATTTTTGTTCCTTTCAGAATGAGAGACGTCAGGTGAACCAGACAGTTCCTTCAGCTCCAAGTACCTCCTCCAAGCCCAAACAGCAATGGAAGCCCAAGGTCTCCTCCAAGCCCAAGGCTTCAAAGCCTTCTTCGGCATGATTCACCAAACCCGGGTCCGTGCTCTGCTGTGGGTGGTCGTCTGCATCACTATCACAGCATTTGGGATGATTCAGCCGCGGACCCGTGGGTTTTACAGGTGGTGGCGGAATGATACATGATCCCTTTCGTCTCTCTTCCTCCCTTTCGCTTCTTTCATTCTCATACTCCTCAGGGAGCGGAGAAATGCCGGTTGTTCAACTGCTCTATTCAGGCTTTTCTGGACAAGGATGTTCTAGAGCCGGTTCCAGTTCAGGACATGGGTTTTTACTCAAACCTCTTTGTGGCCTCCAAGAAGGAAGGAGGTTGTTGTCCCATTTTGGACTTGAAGGATCTCAATTCCTTTGTGATCCAGACTCATTATCACCAGGAGTCTCTACATACGGTGATTGCTGCCATGTCCTCGGGGGAATTCCTTGCTTCTCTGGATCTTCCGGAAGCATATTTACACATCGCCATTCATCCAGAGAGCCGTCAGTATCTCCGATTTGCCTGCGATCGGGGGCATTTTCAGTCTTCAGCCCTTCCATTTGGTCTGACGACAGCTCCTCAAGTCTTCAACCGTGTCCTAGGAGCCTTAGTGTCCATCCTCCACTGGGACTGCACCAGCGTTACTCCATACATGGATGACCTGCTTCTGAAGGCCCCCTCTGCAGAACTTCTTCATCAGCAGGTTCAGCAGTGAATTCATGCTCTCACCCATCACGGGTGGATCATCATCTTGGACAAATTAGATCTTGTTCCATCCCAGCGTCTGGTCTTCCTGGGCCTCCTCTTCGACATCCAGAAGAGCATGGTGTTTCTCACAGATGAGGTGGCTCACCAGATCGCCCACAGGGTTTCTGTGGTCCTGGCTCAGGATCCAGTACCAGTCAAGAAGCTGTCCTCTCTAGTGGGGAGATTCATTTCCACCATAGAATCGGTACCATTTGCCATGGCTCACACCAGGGAACGCCAGCGGTTTGTGATCCAGGTGTGCAGGGGTCAGCCGGACCTTCTGAAAATGTCTGTGTCCCTCCCTCTTCATGTGGAACGAGCTTGTTGTGGTGGCTAGACCTCTCCAATCTGCTGAAGGGCAAGTCCTTCCTGGTATCCTTCTGGACCACGGTGGCAACAGATGCCAGCCTCTCTGGCTGGGGAGTGGTCCTGGGTCACCTGAGTGCTCAGGGTCAATGGTCTCCGGAGGAATCTCTCTTTCCCATCAACATATTGGAGCTTCGGGCGATATTTCATGCCCTTCATCATTGGACATCTCAGCTGGAAGACTGTCCAGTCTGGGTACAGTCCGACAACGCCATGGCCGTGGCTTACATCAACAAGCAGGGCAGAACAAGAAGTCTCGCCGCTTGTTTAGAGGTGAAGGCTATTTTGTCCTGGGCAGGACACGTTCCTGCCATATCCATAGTGCGCATTCCTGGCATAAACAACGTCATGGCGGACTTCCACAGTCGGCACAGTGTACAGTGGGAACTGCACCCAGAGGTGTTCACCCTCATTGTTCAGAAATGGGGTCTTCCTTACATCTACCTGATGGCGACAAGACACAACAGGAAGGTTCCGAGGTTCTGCTCTTGATGGAGGGACCCTCTATCTCTGGAGGTGGATGCCATGTCCATTCCTTGGTTATTTCCTCTGGCCTACATCGTTCCTCCCCTCCCAATGTTGCACAGGGTGTTACGGAAATTATGACTGGAGTGCTGTCCAGTCATTCTGATTGCTCCATACTGGCCTCGCCAAGCTTGGTTTCCGGAGCTTCTGATCTGTCAGTGGAGGAGCCATTCTGGCTCCCTTGCCGTCCAGATCTTCTCCTATAGGGTTACCTGTAGAAGGAGGATGTTTATCGGCTAGCTTTGACGGCTTGGAAATTGAATCCTCAATATTGAAGAAGAAAGGTTTTTCATCTGGGGTGGTGGTTACTATGCTCAATGCCAGCAAACCTGTTTCTTCCAAGATCTACCATCGTGTCTGGTCGACCTTTCTTTCTTGGTGTGCTGATAAGGGCCTGTTTGATCTGCCTACAGCCCTGGCCTTTTTGCAGGACAGTGTAGATAAGGGCCTCAGCTTGAGTTCTCTTAAGGTTCAGACTTCTGGTCTCTCTGGTTTCTTTCAGAGGCGCATTGCCATCCTTCCTGATGTGAAGGTTTTCTTCCAGGGCGTTGCTCATACTCGTCCTGCCTTCAAGAATCCCACTCCTCCGTGGGATCTTAATTTGGTTTTGGGAGTTCTTCAGCGCCCTCCATTTGAGTCTTTGGCTACTATTCCTTTATGCCTGTTGATGTGGAAAATGGCTTTTCTCCTGGCAATTGTGTATGTCCGCCGTGTCGCGGAGTTACATGCTCTGTCCTGTAAACCACCCTATTTGGTGTTTCATAAGGACAAGGAGGTGCTTCACACCTCTCAGGAGTATCTCCTGAAGGTGGTTTTGGAGTTCCACTTCAATCAGGAGATTGTGGTGCCTTCTTTCTGCCCTGACCCCACCTCTGACAAGGAAAGGGATCGCCACTTGATAGACGATGAGCATTGTCTCAAGTTTTATGTATATCACACTTAGTCTTTCAGGCAATCTGACTCGTTGTTCATCGTTTCTGTGGGTCCTAGGGCAGGAATACCTGCATCTAATGTGACTATTGCTTCTTGCATCAAGTCCACTATTAGTAAGGCTTATGAGCTGAGGAAGAAGCCTGTCCCTTTCAGGGTCACGGCTCATTCTACACAATCTATTGGGGCCTCTTGGGCTTACAAGAATCAGGCCTCTGCTGATCAGTTGTGTAAGGCTGCCACCTGGTCGTCTGTGCACACCTTTTCGAAAGCACTACCATGTTGATGTACTGGCATCGGCTGATGCCAGCTTTGGGAGGAAAATCCTGGAGGCAGTTTTTCCTGTGTAGGATTTTCTTGGTTCTTGGTGCTTCCTTCACTTTTGAGCCCCGTTGGCTCTAATTCAGTGTGCTGTATAACAGTTGGGGTGTTGTTACCCCTTTTCAGTGTCCGTTGACACTTCGTTAGATTTGTTGGGCTATCTCTGATCTGATGGTTCATATCTGCTCTGGTGACTTTGGGGGCCTTGCGCCTGGTTCTTGCCTTACTTTCTGCCTCTGGGAAACTCAATGGTTGGACATCCCAAAGATACCAGTAACCTGTATTGGATGACAGAGAAAAGAGGATTTTAGTCTTACCTGTTAAATCCTTTTCTCTTAGTCCATACAGGTTACTGGTCTCCCACCCTGTCAAGGGACCATGCTTGGCTCTCCTGTGGCAGACCGTGGGGGTCCTTCGGGGTCATGCTCATGGGAGTCTTCTTTCCCTTCCACTATCTAGTCACTAGTTTGTTTCTCAAATCTTTCTGGAGCTGGTTGGCTAGCTGCAGCCAAGGAGGGAAGGTAGGCTCCACCCTCTGCATACAATTCTAGAATTGTTCCTGCCTACAATTAAAGGGGTGGATCACCTGCCCAAAGTTACCAGTAACCTGTATGAACTAAGAGAAAAGGATTTAACAGGTAAGACTAAAATCCTCTTTTTTAAACCTGTGGATTCTTTTGAGCTCTCTAGAGCATTGGGTAGTAATCATGATTTTAAAAGCTTCATTTAAATCAGTCTGATTTTTCCTCCCCTATGGGACAGTTGATTTTTCCACTTGTATTTGTGCATATGGCCTTTACTTGTTTCAGTGGGTTAAAAGACCCATTTAAAGCAATGGGAATTTTTATTAGTCAGTTACGGAAAAGATGATTTTCTACAGAATTGCTCCAGTTCCTCTGACTACATCTGTCTTTGTGTACAGGAAATAAGCAAAAGAAGCACTAACATAGTCAGTTAGTTGGCCGATTAATTTTTTGATTACTCGGATAAAAATAGAAAAAAATGAAATACCATTTTTCCCCCTTATATTTAAAACAAAATCCACAAAATAAGTGTTACAAATATATTCACTTATTTATTTACAGAAAGTACACAGCACCAGGCCATCCAGTACCCCAATACACAGCACCAGGCCATCCAGTACCCCCAATACACAGTACCAGGCCATCCAGTACCCCCAATACACAGTACCAGGCCATCCAGTACCCCAATACACAGCACCAGGCCATCCAGTACCCCCAATACACAGTACCAGGCCATCCAGTACACCCAATACACAGCACCAGCCCATCCAGTACCCCCAATACACAGTACCAGGCCATCCAACACCCCCAATACAATACACAGCACCAGACCATGCACTACCCCCAATACACAGCACCAGACCATCCAGTCCCCCTCCAGCACCAATACTGGCTGGCTTACCTGTGCTGCATGGTGGTGGGTCAGTGTGCTGCTGCTGTCACTGTGTCTGTCACTGTCACTGCTGCGCTGGAATCCCAGTAGTCCTCCTCTGAGTCCTGTCCTGATCCTGCTGCGTATGTGTCCCT
The DNA here is from genome assembly GCA_037306005.1 of Rhinophrynus dorsalis. Taxonomy (NCBI): domain Eukaryota; kingdom Metazoa; phylum Chordata; class Amphibia; order Anura; family Rhinophrynidae; genus Rhinophrynus; species Rhinophrynus dorsalis. Next base: position 160,827,096 of record CM074719.1, read on the forward strand.
CAGACTCCTCACTCAGTCAGGAGTCTCAGTCCTCACATAATGTCCTGTGGTGCCAGCCTGGTGGGCTCTGCTGTTAAGTCCCATAGCCCCCCATCACGTGCCCCCCCGCGCGCTGCCCGAGATTACATCAATACACATGCTAGTTGCTACGCGACCAATTGGTCTGCGCAGCGTGCGCATTGAACATGAAGAAGGAGCTCAGCCTCGGTGAGAAGAAGCAGCCGAACAAGCACTTGCTGCCAGCAGCTGCCAGAGTCACCAACCCCAGAGCAGTGAGTCTGTACTGTCATACATGTACTCTGGCAAAGTGGCAGCAAGCGTTACCATTCGGAAGATCTAATTTTCTCCTCCGAATCTGAACTTGTGTTGGGCTAGGGCCTTGGGGAATTGTGGCATTCAGCACCACAGTGATAGCATAGTAGTTAGTTAAGATATAGAAAGAAGAACTGCTGTCACTGTGTTATGTATGCATGTTGTGTATTGTGTACACTCACTACTCAGTTAACTTACACACTGCCTGCCGCCCTCAGCCTTAACCCTCTGAGAACCAGAGTGGTACGTAACGCAACGCATTGCTTAATGAAGGGTTAATGAAGGCAGTGGCATGCAGCAAGCATAAAGACAGGGCAGGCAAGTATGAAAACTGTCTGAGAGGCCTAGGTGCCTAAAGGAGCAGTCACAGTGCACAATGCGGTCAGCCGCCAGTGGCAGCTTTACATAAGCCCGAATGATCAGTCCGCCCTTAAAGGGATAGTAATACTTAAAATGTAAAAACAAAATGTTGTAGGGTTTATCCCCCTGAGTAAAACAAGAGTACTCCCACTGCTGAAAGGTGTTTCATTCAAAAGTTATTAATTTTCAAAGTTGAATTTTTTAGGTGCAATATCACAGTGGCCTGAAATTGTACAGTGGCGCTGTTGCTACACCATCCTATGTAGATTTATGGTCCCGGGACCAGAGCTGTCCATAGGATGGTGTAGCAACAGCGCCACTGTACAATTTCAGGCCACTGTGATATTGCACCTAAAAAATTCAACTTTGAAAATTAATAACTTTTGAATGAAACACCTTTCAGCAGTGGGAGTACTCTTGTTTTACTCAGGGGGATAAACCCTACAACACATTTTTTTTTTTACATTTTAAGTATTACTATCCCTTTAAACCAGTCTGGGGCTGTAACTAATCGATTATGATAATCGTTGACAACAATTCTCATAATCGATTTTCATTGATAATATTGATTAGTTGTTGCAGCCCTACATAGGTTCATTGGGCCATATGAATAAAGTGTAGCAATTCTGGGGTAAACTGACTGTACCATGGGGCAAATAAAACTGTCATTAATTTAAATAGGGCTTTCAACCCCTTGAATACAAGACAGATGTACATTGTGTTGCTTTGCGCTGTATTTGGAGACCTAAGTAGCATTCAAGGGGTTAAAGCCCAATGAAAATCAATAGGAATTAGGGAATGTTTATCCCCCCCATGTTGCAGTTAGTTTTCTCCAGAATTTCAGCACTTTTCTTTTATATATAAGGACCATAATATTAATGCTTTTTTATAATATGGCCAGGGGAGGGCTGACAACTTTAGGCCTGAGGGGCACATATGATCAAGTGGCCTATTTCTGCTATCTCTCCAGCCCAATGTCCCACCCCACCCCATTTTGTTATTTGTATAAATGTCATTAATGTTATGAAGTAAGGTAAGTGATACAGCAGAACTTATAATTGAAATAATGGTGCAGTAGTGATATCACAGACATTACAACTAAAGATGAGCGAGCACCCCGATGCTCGGGTGCTCGGGTGCTCTGACCGAGCACCCCCTGATGCTCGAGTGCTCGGCCGAGCACCCGAGCCCCATTCAAATGAATGGGAGCACTCGAGCATTAAACCAGGCACCCCCTGCTCTGATGAGCGGAGGGTGCCTGGTCAATGTCCCCCTTCATCTCCGCTATGCCCCTCTTCCACAATGTCCCCCTTCATCTCCTATGCCATAGCGGAGATGAAGGGGGACATTGTGGAAGAGGGGCATAGCGGAGATGAAGGGGGACATTGTGGAAGAGGGGCATAGCGGAGATGAAGGGGGACATTGTGGAAGAGGGGCATAGAGTCTATGCCCCTCTTCCACAATGTCCCCCTTCATCTCCGCTATGCCCCTCTTCCACAATGTCCCCCTTCATCTCCTCTATGGCATAGGAGATGAAGGGGGACATTGTGGAAGAGGGGCATAGCGGAGATGAAGGGGCACATTGTGGAAGACGGGCATAGCGGAGATGAAGGGGGACATTGTGGAAGAGGGGCATAGAGTCTATGCCCCTCTTCCATAATGTCCCCCTTCATCTCCGCAATGCCCCCTTCATCTCCGCAATGCCCCCGTACCTCCATTCCCTGGTGGTCCAGCGGAGCGTCTTCGGATCTGTGCCTCTTCCGGCACAGATCCTCTTCACCCGAACATGTCGGGCGAGCACATGGCGGTACTCGTACGAGTACCGCCATGTGCAGAGCAGAGCGATGCTCGAGCCGATCCGAGCATCGGCCGAGCACGCTCGCTCAACACTAATTACAACCAATGGACCACACTAGTGATATCACACAGCTTGCAACAGAAACAAAAGCTACATGAGTTATGCTACAGAGCTTACAATTGAAATGTTAGTGCACTACTAATGTAGCTGGCTAAACTCTGTTTATTTCATTTACAACAGAAAGTGGAAAATTGAGTGAGGCAGTGGCCAGCTGGCCCAGACCTATGAGTGGCCTGGGGGGCAATTGCCCCCCTGCCCCCCAAGGACAGCCCTCCCCTGAATATGGCTTTAATTACATTTATTTTGTTCACAAATATTTTATCCTGTCAATTTCTACAACATATTAAAAGACAACATACTAAGATCCTGATATGGGGATTTTTAACTCTTTGGGAGTTGGAGCCCTCTGGATCTGCAGGAGTTAAAGCATGAATAAAAATGGCCACAGCATGATGTAGGTTGTGAAATGTACATTAGCTTGATTGGAAACATTGAATGGTGTCGGATCCTATCCAGATGAGATGCTGGAGAGTTCACTTATGTTGACATCTAATCTGCACTTGTTCAGAGTGATAAGTCTCCCAGTAATGAGGACATTCAGCCATCAGCAGGGAACATGTGCACAGCAGTGAGATAACTTTCTTTTTCTAGGGAGCCACTTTAGCTAAGTGTTTGAAAACTCTCCCACTTGACATCGAAGTTCTAGAAAATAACTTAGGACTTGGAGAGCTTACTTGGAGAGGCTTCTCAGATTTTAGTGTATCTCCTATGAGAGATAATACCTCATCAGAAGCAAACCCAAGATTTCCAGCGAGGGGTTTAAATAAGATTAAATCTTCAGTAATACTATGTAGAATTTGTTTTCTATAAATCTGCATCCAGATGCTGCATCCATTACAGCTGTTTAAGCATGGAAAAGGGGACGGGCAACCTGCAAAAAAAAAATTGTTGTTGGGCTACAACAGCCAGCTGAGAATGATGGGTATTGTAGCCCAGCAACAGATGGATGGCTGCAGGCTGCCCATCCCTAGCAAAGACATACACACAACAGCAACAATATTTCTCTGAAGCTTTCAGACTCTGATCTCACAGGGTAAATACACTGCAAGATGGGTATCTGAGCAACCAGAATCACTTCTCTTGGTTTGATCTTGCTTATGTACTTAGCAGATTATGAAGGGCATTATAGAATAAAATCTTAATTTGAAGAGTGAGAGTATTATGATAAACTAATACCTAAGTAAGAGATCACCATCTCCTGTACTTTGCATATTCTAACAGTGGAGGTTTTCTGGGTCTCCTCATTTGAGCACAGGTGGATAAATCAGTGGATTTCTGACAGCTCCTCCTGTGCTAATGGCATACACCTGTCCTCGTATGAAAACCTGCACTGCTGATGGTTTCTGAATGGAGTTGGGAACAGTATTGCTATGGTGATAAATCCAGCACTGAAGGTGTTAGAGGATAGTTTAGGCAGAGGCACATTAGAATGACAGACACACCATTCAGCCATGCCTAGTTTTAGTTATTCTTTCAGTTTTTCACTTCTTGCTTGCTGAAATTAGAAAGAACACTGGTTGGGAACCACAAATAATCTCCTGGGTTACTTACCCAAATGAAGTGTCCATTAGATTAGTAGGGCAACTAGAAACGTGTGTCAGATGTGTCTCCTAAATAGTGATGGGTGAGAAGTCAGAAAAATTACCTGCATAACTTTTCGCGAAAAACAAACTATTTTTTTGTGAACTTTTTCTTCTTTTCACCACTGCAAAAGTTTTCTCCTTTTTTCCACTGCCAATAAATGTTTCACCTATGTTTCCTTTCACTGCAACATTTCCCACCACAATATTATGTCTTCTGAATGATGGTGTGGAAAAACAAACAGGTGAAAGACAAAGTTGTGAGTCCTACAACAACATATTCCTTGAAAAGGTTTTTAGCAGGCTGAGTGCCGTTGCCCACAAAACTAACTTACTGCTTATGTAACATTGGCGCAACCATCCTTGAAAAATAACTGTGGATTGGGATATTCCAGCAGAGTGCAACACATCAGTTCTTTGTTGTCCAAAAAAAAAATATGAGTTACCCAGCACAGACATAATAACAGCAAGATCAAGAAGGATCTTTGACCACAGCTGCTTGTATCTTTCAAATCACATCAGCCAGACAGAATGTTGGGATATCTGGGGTCAATCTCCTTTGCTCCCTTCTCATACCCCCACATACAACACAGAGATAATATCATGGTGCCCCGTGATTGCCTGTGGCTGATATTGCCCTGGAGCAACATTGTTTATGTCCTAGCTGTCGCTCTCGCTGAGTCGCTATTCTTATAGGGCACCACACTGATAAGGTCATTGCTCCACCTACCTGTCAGGGTTTTTAAACCTCAGCCTGTGTCACTTCCAGTGCCCTTTCGTGGTGTACCTGAGCTTATTGCTGTGTTGGTGCATTACTGTTCCTGTGTATTACCTGGCTATGTCTGACTACCCGTTCCGGTTCTGACTCCTGGCTCGTCTGACTACCCGTTCCAGCTCTGACTCCTGGCTCGTCTGACTTCCCGCTCCGTTTCTGACTCCTGGCTACATCTGACTACCCCTTCTGGCTCTGACCTCTGGCTTGACTGACTACCTGTTCCGGTTACGACCATTGGCGACGTCTGACTATCCGATCCGGTTTTGACCTTTGGCTGCCTCCTGGTTTACCCTCTGTGTTGCGCTCCATGACCATTCTGTTCATCGGTTTGGTTCCTGTGCTGCCCTGTGTCTTCCGCTTTGCGCTCGCTTCCGTTAAGCGGCGCTTGTCGATCACTCCGTGTGTCTGACCTCCCGTGGCTGTTCCAGTCTGTGCTGTCTAACCTATCCTCCATCTAGCTACCGCCTGGTGTATCCCCTGTTGGGATCCTGGTCTACTCCATATACTTCCCGACTCTCTGTATGCCTGAGAGCAGCTAGTAGAAGCCTCCTTTTGGAGTAGGGTGATGTTAAAAAGTAGTGCAAAAATATAAAATAGAAAGGGGAGAAAGAGTTATACCACATCTAAGGTCTTAAGACATTTAATAAACTATATAAACAATCGTAAAATCTTGCATATAATACGCACAATTTTATCCCCTTCAGCTTATGTGAAGTGGGTTGTGTATATTATACATGAGAAGTTCATTAACAAAAAAAAAAAAGCCAAGTTTCCCTCTCTCCCTCCCTCCCCGCATTGGATCTATGGTATTGCCCTGCAAGGACCTTGAGGTCCTCGCAAGGCACTACCATTGGCTGGGCAAAGGAGGTCCTGACACGGCCATGCTAGAAGCGGGAAGCAGATGCAAGCATGCCGCCCGCTGAGACCCTGACAGGATGCATTTTTTTTGTGCGTGCAACAGGGGAAAACAAGGGTGCGCATTATACATAGGCATTCTTGTTTTCCCCTGAAATTTTGGGTATAATATACACTTGCGTATTATACACAGGTGTGTATTATACCTGAGATTTTAAGGTATATAATTGAACAAAAATCAATACATGCCCTAAAATAACTAAAATCAATAAAAAACGTATATATAAAAATGGGTTAAAAGAAAATCCCCAAGTAATAGCCCAGTGCTTTTTATCAAGGGAATTAAATATTTTAGGTGATGTATTGTTTTTAAATATAGAGTTTATTAAACGTATTAAAGCGGAGTTGACCGCTATCCAAGATGGTCGCTTAATGTTGCCGCTCAACACCCGGGGCTTATAATCTACCTCTATCTGCCTGCCTGACTGAACTTAGATTACCAGTATTGTCTGATTTACCAGCCTAGTCGATATGCCTTCTGTCCGCAGGTCGATACATAAAAAAGCTTCTGGGAAAGTAACGGAGTTCGAGCACTGTGTGGTTGAGGCAGCACTGGACAAACCAGTCCACTCCTGCAAATGGCCTGAACGATGACAGACTGCTCTGAACAAAGGCACCCATGACAGAATGAACCTTACAGAGCAGTGTAAGCCTCGGGCTCGATCTGACAAGACTTTGCCAGAACAATCACAACTGCCATATCTGACTAGAGATAGTCTGGGCCAGTTCTCTTCCAAGGACGATATGAGAGTCTTCTTATCAGAGATTAAAACAAACATTAAAGCCACCCTTAAATCAGAGATCTCAGACCTATGGAAAGATCTAAATCAACTGGGCCAATGCGTATAACAGAGTTGGAATCTGACCAGTAGTGCTTGTGTAAAAGTTCACCTATACAATGATGTTTCACCCTATAGGATTGAGGCCCCTCCACTACTCCTGCATGCTATTAGGAAGTAATTGGCCTTCCCACCCACGAGGATGACACTAGCTTTGCTGATGACATTATTTTCTTCTTTACGTGCCCACATAACTCTCTTCCCACTCTTTTCTCTATAACTGAGGACTATGGACACATTTCAGATTTTAAAACGAATTATTCTAAATCTAAAAATTTTAAATATTAATGTTCCCCTTACCATCAAGAGACTTCTTACAGTTGGTTCCCGTTCCACTGGTCACATACTGGGATAAAATATTTGGTAATTACTATTCCCCTTTTCCTGTGGATACTTCTAGTGTTAATTTTCAACCTCTGATCACTGAAATAGAAACTGATTTCCATAGATGGAGCTCTTCCTTTGTATAGTGATGGGTCGAGTTGGAATCGATAAAATATTGGTACTCCCTAAAATTCTGTATCTATTAAATGCACTCCCGATAAGAATTCCAATAGTGTAGTTAACTAAATTACATACTTTGATCATCTCCTTTGTTTGGCCTAGGCTACATGTTTCTCATCTAGTTAGGGGACCGTCACGCAGTGATTTGGAACTTCCCGATGTCCAGACCTATTATCACTCTAACTTCCACTCCAGGCTTATAGAATTCATTAATCGGGACAAAAAGCAATGGATCTCATGCCTGCAACTCTTTGGCCTGGGTGTAGACTTTTGACTAGACCTAGCTTCTTTGCCAAAACAACTCCTTGATCATGAGATCATTTCACATTTGGTAATCAGCTGGTAATCACCCAATTAAATGCCAAACCCCACCTTGCCCCATCCTATCACATCATCTCTCCATCTTGGGTAATGCAGGCTTTCCCATGGGTCTTTCATACCCTTCTTTGGTGGTGTGGCGCACTCTTCAAACTCACACCCTGGATAGGCTACTTACCCCCTTTTGAGTTGTCTCCTTTGAGGAGCTACAGAACTCCTACAATTTGACTTCTACATCCAGGTGGTAATACTGTCAGATCAGCTCTCTATATAAAAATTAAAAAGAGATAAAGATGGTACCTAGGTATTTCTTTGTACATATGGCAATGAATCACTTTTTTTTAGAATTAGTTTCCCAGAAAACATGTTTTTTACAACTGTTTATCTTTGTTTCACCCAGGCCAGTCTTGTTTACCATTCGTGAACTACACAAATAAGTGATGAATTCAGTTGGCCTCAGAGACCAGTAGCCAGTGAAAATTAATTAAGAGTTTCTTTTGACTCCATAAACTCTGTCTCAAAGTTACATTGTCAACCAGGGTTGGTAAAGACAAATAGAAAACTTGGATATCAGGTCAGAGGGTCAATCTAACCTTAGGAGTAATCAAAAGAATTAAACATTTATACACATGTTTATGTGGTATTAGGGTGCCACCTAGTGATCATGTGATGAACAGAGGTAACCACCTGCCAGTAAAGATTAATTAAGGTGGGATCTCAGATATCCAATTAGATCAGTACACATGTTCACCACACCTTTTGGGAGTGTTCCACTTTACATGTGGAAAAACTAAATAAAAAGGGGGCCAGAGGCCCCTGACAGATGGACTGACAGAGGAAGAACTGAAACTGAGGGAGACCCAAAGAGATCCAGGGATACCCAAGAAAGAGCAGGTGGATGTCAGGAATCCAGAAGTCCAGAGTTCCACAGGAGATGCCAGTTCCCCAGGCATACCCAAGAGATACCCAGATAGAGACAGAGAGACTCTTGCACGCACATATTTCAGGATCTGTAAAGGACTAATAAATATATGTCTCTTAAACTTTATCTATTTTATTTTAGTTTCTCTGTGTTATATGACCAATCAAATAATTACATTGCCTTAAAGTTTAAGGATAGAGTAGATATTAGCTGTATCAGATTCTCTGACTGCAGACAGGAAATATTGATTCAGCTATCTCTGGAAATTATATTGTTTCCTCTACTGTAGAATATTTGATTTAGTCACATATCATCCTACATATAGTATGCGGAGAAATTAAGTAAACCAGTTAAGTTAGGACACTACAATTAGTATTTTAGACCTATGCTTATTGGTTTTAAGTGAGAGATCCTGAAATATGTGGTTAAGGTTAAGAGTTGGTTACTCTGTTTCATTAGATAAAATACCCATGTCCCTGCAGGCCCAAGCAACTGTAACTGGAAGGTGTCTGTAATTGTGGTATATGGATTTGTCCAGGTATTGTTCTGTGTTAAGACTGTATTAATTAATTACTCTGAATCTATTATTGTGTTTTATTGTGTTGTAGCTCAATTTATTTTTGTGTTTTATTTCTATAATTAGTGTATAATAAATTTTATATTTTATTTACCAAGTGTGTTATCACTAATATAATTTAATTATATGTTTATATTATTGCCTTGTACAAACTACTTGGGAGGGACTGATTTTATGAATGGCTATTGGTCATCTTTAGTGGCATCTACTCATTCATAACTCAGAAACCCTGACAATACCTTTAGGTCCAGCACTACCTGCTACGCCTTTCTGCCAGGGGGGCCTGTCTATGATCCTGTTTGTAGGTCTAATATTACCTTTGAATCCTTTCTACAATCTCTTGTCTTCACACTGACACCCTTTCTAAATGCTACAAATTTCTCACCCACATCGAAGAACCCTACAAACCCTACTTTTACCCTAATTGGGAGGCCTAATTGGGCATCTCCTTCTCCCCTCCTCAGTGGTCCCAAATTCACAAAAAATTTGTCAAATCGGCTACAGGTGTGGATACTAGAGAATGCAATTTTAAATTACTTACCAGATGGTATTACACCCCAAATAGATTTGCTGACATCGTTCCTGCACACTGTCCACTTTGCTGGACATGCCATTCAGATACTGGAACTTACTTGCATATTTGGTGGTCCTGTCCCCTAATTATACCATTCTGGAGGGGAATTGTCTCTGCTATTAACACCGTGCTTGCCACCAACCTCCCTACTGACCCACTAGTCCTCCTTTTCGCTACTACTCTTCCCTCCTACCCCTCCTCTCTCTTTAAGCAACATGCCCTTATTCCCCTTACTTAACAACACTTCCAGGAGACTAATCCACTGAATTGGAAGTCTTCCCCCCAGACCCTTCAGCACCGGTACAACAAAATTACTCAGATGGCTGCGCTAGAGAAACTTTATAAAATTGATAGGTTCTCCTCTGTGTGGAGGCCATGGCTTTTATATCAATACTCACTGAACCTTTAATAGGCTCCCTCCATTGACACACAGCAGATACTCATATGTATCCTACATTCCGAGTTTCCATCTGCCCCCCCCTTCCCTCTCCTCTCTTCTCTCTGCTTCAACTCTTTTCTTTCTTCCTTTCTTCCTTTTTCTTTAAAGGGACACCCAGATAAAATATTTAGCATTTTGTAGTGTTTAAAAAGTTGTATTAAATGCAAAAAACCCTATCTCTCAAACTGCTATGGTTTGAGAGCTATATGCATTCAAAGCAGGAGATCCGTCTCGGCCGACACGAGGAGGCTCTTCAGCAGAGCTGCAGTTGCGTTATTTAAAATGAATTACTTTATTGGAATGGTCTACAAAGTGTTCTTGCAAACCAGGCACACTTTGTAGACCTTTCCAGTGAAGTCCTTCATTTTTAAATAACGCATTTGTGGCTCTGCTGCAGAGCCGCTACTTGGTACCTAGACAGGATTCCCCTGCAGTCAGCACAGCGCTGACGTCAGGGAAAGGGGTGGGAGGGGGGAACTTTGAATGCGGTTTGAGAGATAGGGTTTTTTGCATTCAATTAAACTTTTTAAGCACTACAAAATGCTAAATATTTTTCCTGGGACATTACTGTCCCTTTAAGGCTATCTCTTTGAAGCCGCTTAGATCTCATAGAGAATTGCTTGATTTCATTGCTTTTGTAATATGCTTGTACTACTCCTATATACTGTAAACCATTTTATTTGATTTTACAATATTTTGTAATATGTATTTTTGAGTGACTAAAACTTTCCAATACAAAAAAAAATACATCAGGTGTGGTGGATTTGTAACAGTGTATGGGATCCAATAAGCAGCCTTGTTTGTCTTTAGTTATGTGAGTATCATTCTTAGTGGTGGCATGGTGATGGATCATTCTAAGCCTGTTGGATACTACACTTAGAAGACCTGTGATACTGTTATACTGCTTGCCTTTTTTGATAGATCCTAGTGAAGACTGGTATTGTGAGAAGATGCAGATTTATTCTGTTTGTGCTCATCTGTCAATTCTATGAGAGGCCGTTTAGCCTGTCTTCGATGTAAATATGAGTATTTTGGGAGGTGGCCTTATCATCAAGATAGTGAAAATGTTTACTCTAGATTGTGTGCACTTGTCTATTCTATATTTATATTTGATCTTCTGGGGCATTCAATGCAGCCCTGGATTCCTTGACAGGTCTGTACATATAGAACAAGCCCTGACAGCTGGGCACTGTATGATCAATAGTTGACCTTTAAAATTAGAGTAAAGGATGCTTTAGCTTCAGCAGAAGAAATAATTATTTAAAGCCTGAGAACTCCGACTATGTAATTTTCTACCAATGGAGGTAGTATTGGCAGTCAAATTTCCCTGTAGTATAAAGTCTGATTCAATAATAAGCAGACTTGACACTTATTTGCTATAGTCAGCATTACACACTGCAGGTCCCCATTTCACAGCAGTGCTGTTTGCTACATCAGCTATAACCAGCAATGGCTGAACAAGTGATATTTCTTTTACCTTAGCACTACCAGTGAAGTGATATGCAAATGCCATTTATGTATGATTTGCCATCAATAGAACTAAGTTAATAGGTTTTTAAATGGATTTGTCAGCAAATATGAGATATGAGATAGATTCACAAAGTCTATTTATATACATTGATGTGACATACTGATATGAACACAGGACCACAAATCTATAAGACCCACAACCTGTATTATATTGTCAGAGCCATTAGTCGAGGTGGCAGGACCCTAATAAGAAGGTTAAAAGTAAGTTATTTCAAATGAATACACATGCGGATTTAAACAGCAAAGGAGCAGGTACCATATGAATATTCAAGTAAATGTCATCACATTATAAACTTTAAGTGTCTTTGCATCCTTGATTACAAGCACACATGCTTGACATTAATTGACTGTGTGATATGCCACATAAACTCCTTTAGTGCTACCCTGCCAATTCACTGTGTATTCTCAGACTAAAGACAGTGGATTATTGCAACTGTGTTCTTTGCCTGATGACCTATTCAGTGCTTCCTCCACTGGCTGATTGCCCTGATTTGGGGTGTGTATTGTCTACGGCTCAGTACACTTTTCAGTATCTACTCTACTACTCTCTAGATGCTTTATTCCTGAAGTGAGCAGACTCCTATTGCTTACTATTTGCTGTTACCTGGCTTAAATCCTTCTCCTAAGGACCTGGGATTTGGCCAGAAGACTAAACCCCTTCTTTCAGAAAACAAATGTTCCCAAACCTCTACCTAACCCCCATCCTGTGGCAATTTCCAGCCATGTAAACTATGTACAAATGCAATTACCTGTTGTGTGTATAATAATAATTTATCTCCAGCAATTGCTATGCCATTTATTTCCACTATATCTGTTCTGGGATTTAAAGGGATAGTAATGTTTCACAAAAACAGCAGCTCCAATTAATCTACATAGAATTTGGGCCATGGGGATTGTTATTTCAGTACTGTCAGAGTTGTAGTTCAAGATTAATTAATGATAAAGTATCCCCCTCCCGCCCCTTTTACATAGTGTAATCCACCTCCCCTCAGATGTGGAATCTGGTCATGAGACCAGACAGCTCACAGCAAGGGACAATCTTCTTACTGTGAGCATAAGGAAACCCTGCCCCCTTGACAGGTATTTCCTTATGCTCACCGAAGATTGTCTCTGCAATCCATCCGGACAGTCTTGCTGCTCTGAGATAAGCAGTGTTACATCAGTCAAAGGGGCAGGAGGGGGATACTTTATCATTCAATTACTCCTGAACTACAACTCTGACAGTATTGAAATAACACTCTTTATGACCCAAATACTATGAAGATTAATTGGAGCTGCTTTTATTGTGAAACATTACTATCCCTTTACATGTATATTTTATTTGATTTAATGAAATATATTTCTGCTCATGCCGTTAAGGCTGGAGAGTGAAATAGATACAGTTTTTCTCTTTACTTCTTGATTTTTGTTTAGATGAGGGACATTGCAGTGTTAAGACAGAGATGACCCCAATCCACTGTCCAAACTACATCCTATTTTAAGTCAAAGCTGTCCTTAAAGGGATAGTAATACTTCATTTTATCTTTATTTTATTTTGTAGGTATTAAAAAAACATGAAGAACGATATAAGTCTTATCTCTCAAATCATTATGGTTTGAGAGATATTCACAAGCAAAGTTTCCCCCCCCGCCCCTTTTACCTAGTGTAAGCCATCTCTTCTCAGATGTGGAATGCAGTCCATAGACCAGACAGATAACAGCAAGGGACAATCTTCTTCCTATCAGAACAATGAAAGCCCTGCCCCCCTTGACAAGCTTTTCAGCTTTTTCCCTTATCTTAATTGAAGATTGTCCCTCTCTGCAGTTCACCTGGGCACCTCCCTTCTGATCTGGCTGAACAGTGTTACATCAGTAAAAGGGGCGGGAGGGGGTACTTTGTCATTGAATTACTCTTGAACTACAACTCTGACCAAATTGAAATAACACTCTTCAAAGTCCAAATACTATGATGATTAATTAGAGCTGCTTTTATTATGAAACATTACTATCCCTTTAAGCAGCTGAGAGAAACACAGCAGCTTCATGACTCTTCTCCTAGTGCTATCTATGTGTATATCAGGGCTCAAAATTTCCACTCGCCACTAGCAAATGGCGAGTGAAAATTCAGCCCTGGCGAGTAGAAATTCAGCCCTGGTGGGTATGTTATGGCTTGCAGTGGCGAGTAACTTTTCAGGTCTGGCTAGTAGCAAAGGACTTCAACTTTTAAGCCCTGTGTATATGATGTGCAGTCAGAAGCCAAGCTCCAATTAAAAGGCGAAATAGTTTCAAATTGTGATGTCACAGAAAAAATATCCTATTGCTTCTTCTATATCAGTAGAGAGCAATAGACAACCTCTTGCAGCACTCAAAGACTTCTATCAGAGATATTATCTCCTTTTCCCTCTCTATCAGGTAACAGACTGTTACCTGATAGAGTGGGAAAAGGAGATAATATCCCTCTAGCACATATGCACACACCTTATTTTTAACCCCAAAAAGTATTGTATCCTCTGTCTCTTGCCACAGAGCATACCTCCCTTTATACTTACATTGTTGTACTTTAAACCTTTGGGTGCTAGACAGGTCTCCAATGCATTTTGATGCAATGTGTTGGAGACCTTTCTAGCATCCAAGGGTGTTAATCCACTTTTTCTACCACAATTTAGAATTTCTCTGCAGCCCTTTAGTGGGCTTGGGGGCCACATACAAGGACCATGGGGTCAATATGGTTGCCAGTCACTGTTCTGTTTTAACTCGTAGATAAACATCCAAACAAAACAATTTTTCTTCCATTGAAACAGCATTGTTGTCTTGTCCACATTAATTTCAGAAGCCCTAAGCATAAGGAAAGTGTCTTCTGGCTATTTAATGTATGTTCTCCATAATTTCTCTTTTTGAAGTTGAGTATTCTCTTGTTTGATAAATTCTTTTGATGAAACTAATGCATCTTAGCACTTTTAAAAGAGCAGCATGAACAGAGGAGTGAGGCAGACTGATAGGCTGAAGGCAAGCATAAAGCTACAGGAAGACATATTATAAAAGAAAAAGGTAGAGAAAGACAAAGGAGAAAAGCAAGATCATGATAGACATAGGTGAAAGACAACAGAGAGGGCAATAAAAGATTAGTCAGACAGTACAGAGATAGATGTAAGTAATGAAACATCAGAAAGAAAAGATTAACATACAGAGATAAAAGTGTTAATGGAGATTGGATACATCAGATAGACCACAAGGAATAGCCAACTCCGTCATTAGAGCTTAGAGCACCCAACTGTTCCAGGAGCTCCCATCTGGGTGGTGCAATGGCATGCCCTCCAAAATTACCTTTTTACCAAGTACAGACATTTTTACCAAGTACAGACCTTTTTGTGATCTTGTACCTTATAAAACAGCATGAGCATGTTGGATCTTTTTCAGCATATAAGCAAAAGGGAGCTCTGTTGGGTCAGTTCTGAAAGTAACGGAAAGAAAGTCAAGCACAGGAGTGGTTACTGGCGCACAATGTAATGAGAATTTACAGGACAGAAATATGCCATGTGAAAGAAACCTTATTAGGTCTATGACCATGCCTTGCATACCTCTGATCTGCTTTGTGTCTGGAGATTAGCAGATTGGATTATTCAGAGAATGTGTGTTTTATTAGTAATAGGCTGGTCCTGTATTTGTGGGAGGGGCCAGTAGCACTATAAATACCATCCCAATCCACTCTATTAGGGCTCGAGATCATTTGAGCTCATGCCAGTACTGCGCTAGTCTTGAGCGATCACACGTTAAACATAATTATGGTCAACAAAATCGGCAAATGTAAGTACATAATTTTTTCCATATAACTCTCAGGACCAATCACTTTACCACCTATAACCTCTCTAACTTTCTGTTCTACCAGCTAAATTCGCACAGCGAAGGAATCTCAAGGCCCCAGAGCCAGTCATTCAATACAGCCAGCAACTCCTACTTCAGGCTTTATGGAACACTGAAGTATGTCACTTCTGCCCACACATTACACTTCCAACCTATGTGACACGCCTTCCCAGTAATTGTCATAAACAGAACGTGGCTGTATACAGTCTACAGTCAAATATAAGTATCTCTTTCTCACATAGTCCAATCCCACAACTCAGCCCCTACATCAGTATGATAACACATTAAACTAAAGCTAAATCACGGTTACAACCGACCCAAGTACTGATAACACCATGCTGCCTCACAATCTATCAAGTAATAAACATACATTCACCCAACCTGGATATTTATCATTACACTGTGGTCCTAACACGGCTTCATTAAAGCAGCAGCTCGGAGAAATGATCTGTACTCCACTCATTGCAGTATGACAGTTTAAAAAATCATCATAATACCGGTCCAAAGCTATATCACGGGCTCTTATTCATTTACTCACATAAGGTTGTCGCCCCGTTCTTAAGCATCTATAGCTTCTGTTTCGGGAGAGATCTTAGCACATTGGTTACTCATAACGTCACGTTGGTCGTAGGCAGGTAACTGAGTATTGGACTCACCTTGGTTACTTCACACATGGCAGGGTTCTAAATGTCGGCTACCGGAGGCTTACTAGGTCTAGGGACAGCCAAGTTCACTGGTCCACACAGAGCTAGTCGGCCCCCTCAGGCTCAGTATATGACAGCGTATCCTGTCTCATGTACTCCCCACTGGTGTGTAATTGCCTGTTGTGGGGAGGAAGAAGGAATGTGATCAGAGACTTGGCTACACAACCAGGTACTGATCATATCAGCTAAACCCCTTCACTATGTCAATTCATTATAATCATAACTAAATCTATAATTTATTAAAATATATCCACATTTTTATGTATTACCATCCTACCAAGGCCATAAACTTTATCTCCATACCAATGTAACTCAATTGAAGAAAAAAATATATATTTATATATTTTTTTTTTACAATATGTAGTATTACTAGTCGTTTCCCCAACTCTAACCTCCTTATTCATACTTTCTTCCCCATGCTGTAGAAATTAGCTTAAGCTAATTACATCAAATCAATTTGGTGGCCCTCCTCCTGGCATCTCAGGACCTAGCGGAGCAGAAGACAGTGCGTCTGGCAATGTGTCAGTCACTCTCAAAGCCAGGGATCCTCGCTTAGCAAAAAAGCTGTCCTTGGTCGAGTTTGTGCTGTCATTCAGCATATATCGGGACATATTCTGCTCCGCTTTTCCCAACAGACGTCAGGAGTTGGATCATTACCTCTACATGATTGTCGACCTGGAATACAAATACAGAGGGACCACATTTTTTGACAACCATACAGCATTTTCTACCAAATCTGCAGCCGTCATAACTCAATTCAATTTCACCACAGAATGTAGCCAATTAGATTATTAAATCTTCTGTCACCTGTTCGCAGGCCTAAAGGCTCCAGTCTGCCACACATGCACATTACCATTTCACTCACCCAGCCTGTGCCCTGCCAACCCCCGGCCCAATTCAACCAAGATACAAACAAGGCAGACCTATTCACAGCAACACTCCCATATGCAATCATTTTAATACTAAAGGATGTTTTTTCAGCAGCTGCAGACTCTTATGTATGTACCACCTGCCACAAAGCCCATTCCCAAATAATCTGCCCTCGCAACAACCCCAGCAATAAACGTTTCAGAGAAACGTATTCAAATGTCTTGCAGTATTTATTAAGTAATCACCCAGATCAAAATCACATTCAATACATCATCACTGGTTTTCAAGAAGGGTTTAATACAGGAATTTTAGCTTGCCCAGCACAGGTCATTACATTTCCCCAACCTTCAATCTACACTCTCTGATTCAGACACAGTCACCCAGCTCATTCACGAAGAATTAACTCACAGATTCCTCATTGGCCCCCTCCAGTCACCTCCATTCCCCATATGGAGCATAAATCTGATTGGCATAGCCACCAAAAAAATTTCCAATAAAAAATGTCTAATCATAGATCGATCAGCACCTCATTCCTCTCTCATACCTAGCATCAACTCTCTCATTCCCTCAGAAGAATTTACATTACAATATACTAACATTGACAACGCCATCTCACTTATTTCATAAGCAATGCCCTTCATCATACACTACGTGGGTGACTTTTTTTTATAATTGAACCCCCTATATCAGTTACTTCTAACTTTAATAAACTACTATCACTGTTCCACTCACTTAACATTCCTGTGGCATCTAATAAAATCATGGGCCCTTCGACTACTATAAAATATCTAGGCATCACTATCAACTCCGCCCTACAAGAAATCAAATGTTATGCAGCAATTTGTGCTTCCGAGTGGTTCTCCGAGCAATGGCCAGCTCAAGTACACACACACACTACATCAATTCTCAAACACCTCCTCTCTTTTTGAAATATACCCCATAGTGGCAGCTGCAGCACTATGTGGACACTTATGGTCAGGTCAAGCCATCGCTTTTATCACAGTTAATTAAGCCACTTCTCAAATGCTCTTTCTTAGAAAACTCACCTGGCTTTAATGTATCACAAATTCTTCTAACATACTTCTTTCATCCCAGGCCACCTCAATAAATCAGCTGAATCCCTCTCACGTTTGAACTTACAGGTCAGCCTCCACCGTTCACAGACTTCATCATTCCATAAAACAACTACTCATGACAGCATCTTCAATCATGGACCACGCCCTAGCCACTAACACCAAGAGATCTTACACCAAAGCATGTAAAACATTTCTTTCATTTACAACACACATTAGAATCAATAATCTCCATGACCCAAACACAAATACTGGTGTTTACCACACACTGTCATTCCATCCTGAAACTAGCCCCCCCCATCAAAGCTGGCATCCAACATTTCCTTGCACTTAAGTCCCCCTTCAAACCATCCATCAACTCTTACTATAACGTAAAACTATTCATCAAAGGAATCTTCCATAAGTTCTGTGATGTAATTCACTGTAGTGATATTGGACTCCCTTTGGAGGTGAATGGGAGTCCAATATCACTACAGTAAATTACATCACAGAATGTACGGAAGGAATAACGACAGGTGGACGGCTGCCACCTAGTTCCACATCAAGTACGTTGAAGATACAGGTGTGTTGGAATGTGAGGCAAATGGCTGAATACCAGAGGAAAGATGCCAACGAAGCCATTGGAGAGCTCAACCCCAGTGAAATATGTATTTTGGAGGCGAGTAAGTGTAGCAGAGAATAGTATGACCGATTAAGAAGGATTCGGATGGTAACCGTGAGTTGATTGACAATTTACAGTCATTCGAAAAATGTTGGTGGCTCAATTTGAGGCTGTAGAATGAAAAAAGTCCTACTATATTCTATTAAGGATTACTGTTTCCTACTAACTTTCTTTAAGGTCACAGGTAACCGCTCATAAGGATTTATTGGGGTATAAAAGTTAAGCCATAAAGACTCTCCTGTCCCACTTCGCATATCATTCAAATACACAAAGAAACTGCAGAGAAGTTGTTGTATTTAACAACTCCTCTGCTAGTTTTGTCTTTAAATAAACTGGCTGATCAGCTGTTTGAAGCCACAGTGTACTATCTGCCAATTGGCTGATTCATTTAAACAGAAGATTTTGCTCTACTCCATAAGAAAATCTGTCAGCTGGTTCAAGTAAACATAATTGATAGAGAGACTGTGTATTTGAATGATCTGTCAAGTGGGATGGGTGTTCTTTATGTTATTGCAGAGCGATACTTTGCACATCCCTATGACATTCAAATGGTTAAGTAGGGCTGCTCTCCTTAACAAAATCACCAGCATTAAGCTATATGGTAATTATCAAAGTCTCCCCTATTCCCCTTGCATAGATCATTCTTAGCTTATATGTAAAGTATGTCTTATTCTCCATGGCAAAATGATTGCCACACATAGCCAGACACACTTTTCCATTGCATTTACCCTAAGTACATCTTCCCCCAGAACTCAATGAGGAAGCTAGCTTAGGTCCTACTATCTGATGTATCAGTGTGGGTGGTGGTGTTATATGGGGACCCAGTAGTTAGCAAAGAAATCAGAACAACACAAGGCTGCCTATTGGATCAAGAAAGGTTAGACCAGCATGTGGGTGGGGTCATGAGGTAGTTGGCATTCATTATGTGGCTAGGGGACACACAGGGTTCATAAGAACTCTCTGCTCTCTATATCTAATACATGTATTCCTGAAGTGTATCATGAAATGAGTACAGGGGTGAGCAAATTCAGCCCTCAGGAGCTACCAACAGTTAATTTCAGGATATCTCTGCTTGATAACAGCCAGATAAATTAAAATGACTGCCATTGAATGATCCTCCTTTACTGAAGCAAATATTTCCTAAAATTATGCACTGTTGGAAGTTCTTTAGAACCAGAGTTGCCCCCTTGGACTAGTCTGTCCATTATTTTAGTGAGGTTACAGAGGTCAGGTTCCCCATCCTTTTATAGTCTCTCTTGCTGCCCTCCCTTTTGAACTTGAATAAAAATAAGAATTCAAAATTGTTGATTTCTTATCTTAGAGCCTCCATGGACATTTCTCCTGTTTAATATTTGTAAACAACCTTTCTACCGTTTGTAATATTTAATAATTGTAAACAACCGTTCTACCGTTCTACCACTGTCTAAATTATTCCTTCAAATTGCCATGCACACATTGTACATATTTTAGAGATTGCAATATAACCTACACCCATATACGAACAACCATATCATATATTATGCACGCTTAACAACACACTGCACACTCATCTGGTACCTAAACAAAGACATGTTAATCCCTAAATACAGTCAAACCCCCCACACACTCAACATTTCCCTCCAAGGAGGGCTGCAACATATATACAAGTACACATTATTATACATTAAATATATAGCGCTATCCAAGATAATAATGTTCCAATAAAATATTACTCAAAAATTATAGGTATTTATTACATTTCTTTCTGAAAATAATTAAGACTCTTTTTTAATGTTTAAATACAGATTTTAAATTCATGGTATTGAAAAATGTCCTATAGTATGGCTAGATAAGCAATCTATCAATACTTGTCCTGCCTATTTCCATTGGCTATATCAGGTCTGAGCAAGATATGGCTCACAGTCTCTCAGTGGACAATAAACAATTCGTGGTAGTTGTGGAGGATGGCTTACCTGGTTAGCTGAGGGTTCTTGCCCTGGATACACTGGATTAGGCAAGAGGAAGGAACAGATGGCTGCTGTGTTCCAGTAGACTGACAGAGCTAGTGAATTTAGCTGCAGAACCTAGGGTGGGTTCCCCACTGCCAACACAACACACCAAACAATGAGCCTGCCAGGGTGCAGGCAAAATTAAATCTTTTGCTGGAAAAGTCAGTAGTAAATGTCATGCCTGTAACTCCACCGTCTTCACACATCAAGGGGACTAAAGGGGTTAACCTCCTTTTTTTCTACAATTTAACCACTCTCCCAAATAAGCGAGTCATGGGATGGGCTCACACAGGCCCACAGCAGACAAGTATTTTTCAGGAAGTTAAGAGGACAAGTAGCACCAAGTCCTGCTGGAATGATGCCCACAGTCATTAATAAGGGCACGTGCAGGGCCCATCTTTCCTGGACCACCCCTTTGTAAAATGGTACAAATAACCAGTCATTTGAGCCAAGCTCCCTGGATCCCACTCCACCAGCCAAAATACAAAGGTTTGAGTACAGTGGAAACCCAGGTAATCATTGGGGGAATAGGGCCATCTGGGCCCCAAACAGAAATAAGTCAGAATACAGACATTTGACTCCAGTCATGGGTCAGCAGGCAACCAATCCCTACCCAAAATCCTCCAAAAACATCCAACAGGGACAAGGGAAACAGCAGGGGAGAAATACTGAGCATGTCCCCCTCCATTGGGCCACTCTCCAACAAGTGTACCTGGAGCCTGCTGGCTCCCAAATCAAAGAAAAGGGTTTGGGCCGAGGGGCCTGGGCTGGCACCCATCTCCACTGCTCTAGAGGCTTCCAACATGTTACAGAAGTGGTCAGTTTCTTGACATACCCATGGCTTACTCTCTGGGCCCCCTTCCAAAATAGATGAAGACAGAGATTACAGATGAAGAATAGTGATGAGCGAGCGTGCTCGGCCGATGCTCGGATCGGCTCGAGCATCGCTCTGCTCGGCACATGGCGGTACTCGTCGAGTACCGCCATGTGCTCGCCCGACATGTTCGGGTGGCGGGGATCTGTGCCGGAAGAGGCACAGATCCGAAGAAGCTCCGCTGGACCACCAGGGACTGGAGGTACGGGGGCATTGCGGAGATGAAGGGGGCATTGCGAAGATGAAGGGGGACATTGTGGAAGAGGGGCATAGACTCTATGCCCCTCTTCCACAATGTCCCCCTTCATCTCCGCTATGCCCGTCTTCCACAATGTGCCCCTTCATCTCCGCTATGCCCCTCTTCCACAATGTGCCCCTTCATCTCCGCTATGCCCCTCTTCCACAATGTCCCCCTTCATCTCCTCTATGGCATAGAGGAGATGAAGGGGGACATTGTGGAAGAGGGGCATAGCGGAGATGAAGGGGCACATTGTGGAAGAGGGGCATAGCGGAGATGAAGGGGCACATTGTGGAAGAGGGGCATAGCGGAGCTGAAGGGGGACATTGCGGAGCTGAAGGGGGCATTCGGAGATGAAGGGGGCATAGCGGAGATGAAGGGGGCATTGACCAGGCACCCTCCCCTCATCAGAGCAGGGGGTGCCTGGTGTCGCCCCATTCATTCCAATGGGGCTCGGGTGCTCGGCCGAGCACTCGAGCCTCAGGGGGTGCTCGGTCAGAGCACCCGAGCACCCGAGCATCGTGGTGCTCGCTCAACACTAATGAAGAAGAAGAAAGAAGAGGATGACAGATGAAGAAGAAATAAGGTAGAAGACTACAGAAGAATTATTGAAGAAGAAGACCAGGGTTCAGAACACCACACTGGAAATCAGGTATACAGGTAAGTATTGATTTTAATTGTATGGTGTTATTTTTGCTGTGATTATCCTTTTGAGTGGGCTACGTAATGCTGTGCAATGCGTTGCATACCCTACTGGCACCCAAAGAGTTATTTTTTTTTATTCACACACATTTATTGCAACAGTTTCATTGCCAAAGAGGTAAGCCATGTATTGTTTAACAATACATTGGCGTACCCCTCTGATACTAAAAGGGTTACTTATTTTTGCTTTACACACTTTTTTTAGTACTTTGGATGAACTGAAATGGGGCTAAGGGCCCCATAGCAATATATCCACTGGTTAATTGTGTAGGGACCCCTAATTTAGAATTTCTTCTTAGCTTTTTTACACTTCACTTACACATTGGTGATTAGGCACATGCCGGCGGCAGCAGGAAGCAATAGCAAACCCCCCACCCCATACCTTTTGGGCCATTGCCCAATGCACATTGAGGGAAATTTGAATAGGGACTGCCTTTTATATGGCCAGTCCCTGTTCAAACTAATTCCCGTGATCCCACACACTAAACATCCCTCCAGCTAGAAGCTGATTGGCTGGGAGGTGTGGTTATTGCAGGGTACGTTTCATGCCCTGCACAACTCCACATTCCAGCCAATGGGAGCATGGGAGGCAATTTGAACAGGGACTGTCCCTGTTAAAATGTCCTCAGTTGCCATTGGGCAATGGACCGAAAGGTATGGGAAAGGTTTTTTTTACTGTTTTTTTCCTGTTGCCTGCGGTGGTGGCGACGGAGGATCGTATCATTTATTATAGATTTATTTTCATAGTTTTTTAAGCATGTGAGTACCAGAGAGGTATCCAACACATAATAATAAATAATTCCATAATAATAAATGATTTAAACTTTTGAACTCAATGAGCCTTATGTATAAAAGAAAAAATGGAGCAATACTGGGGTAAACCAACAACATCACAAGGGACAAGTAACAATTCCCAACATTCACACTGATTTAGATAGAACGCTATAACCTCTTCAATGCTAGATAGGTCTCCACCACATTGCTTGATATTCAGGGGGTTAAAAGACTCATTTATATAAACGGATATATTGCCCCCTATGGTGCAGATGGTTTACCCCACGATTACTCCAGGTTGATTTTATACATAAAGGCTAGTGTGTGTGTGTGTGTGTGTGTGTGTTTGTGTGTATATTTGTGTTATTGTGGGTTTATGTGTGTTAATATATGTGTTTGTATGTTACATTTTTCTATCACCTATTTTCCTTCTACAAATCACCGCTTCTTATTCCACTTCTTTCCATTTCACATCCTCTGCATTCACCACCTCCTTCTCCTAACCACTTCCTTTCCTCATCAATCCTTCCTATTCTTTTTACCCTTCTCTTCCTCCACTTTCCCACTTTACACCCTCCTCTCCGTATTCTCTCTTTATCCTCCCTCTCCTTTTCTTCCCATATCTCTTCTCTCCTTTTGTGAAAATTTCAGCCAAAACATATTTTTTTAGCTTCTCTTTTCTCCTACCTTCTTCTGCTCCCCCTGCTGTTTTTTCCCTTATCCCCCATGTTGTTTCAACTCACTAAATTGTTACCCTGTGCCCCTCTAAAGTTACATCTTACATGTCTCTCTCCCATCCTCATCTCTTTCACTAACAAACTCACTCTCCCTTGTTCTTCATTCTTTTTTCATCTAGCATGGATAAAACCCCTCAAACTACTGGTTATCTTTATTGTAGCATCACATGTGCACTGTAGAAGGAATGTGCATGCAATATGTAAACACAAACTCCTTTACACAGCAGGGCTATCAAAAGACTCCAAGCGATCTATGAATAGTTTTGACGGTCATTTAATTCTAGCTCATGCTGTGCATTAAAAGCAGGCTTCACAGTATATATTATTCTAATGGATCTGTGTTTAGAAGCAAAAAGCGATTCTTCATCAGTGCTCTTTTGCATTCTGTTATTACCCAGAGTGCCCGGCTACGGTGGAAACACTGCTTGTTTCTGATTAAATACCATGAGAAGGCATTTATCTGTCTTTGTAGAAATGACTAAGGAAATATTTTCAAACATTTTTGTAAATTTGGGCCAATTATTGCTGTTGAAATTTAGCTGAAAATCACCTTTTAAAATCAACATATAAATGCAAGAAAAAAAAAATGTTTTCAACATTTTTAAAGTTATTCAAAGACCATACAGGATAGTGTTAAACAGTTCAGTGTTGACCAGCACATAACTATGGAAATATATTTCATTTTAAATAAATAAATAAAATTAACTTGGTACTATACATCTTCGTGGTTACCACAAATTATACTGAATCAGCTGTTCAGTGATTCATGTGGTAAATTTTCACTAAGGTGTCAGAGGGGTTATTCCAGTAAGAGAAACCGCTTCACTTCCTATGCTACTCTATACAGCCTCCTTTTTGGAGAGATCTATGTGCAGAGCTTGTAAATCTTTGGCTGCCGAACTCTTGGAGTCTCCCATCAAGACTGGAGTTGTAGTTCCAACAGCTGGAGAGCATACCTGGGAACTTTCAAAACGATCTGAACCTGAGATCTTTTAAATATTAATCGATAAATGTCCCAAAACAGATTCTATGTGATAGATCCCTGCTTGCTTTAAGAGGTACTCCAATCTCTGCTCAAGGAACACTTAACATGAATTGTATATTTCACTGCTTGAACACATACAAACCAAATAGAACTGATAGGAAGGTCACCAATTTAGTGACTTAAAACCAGTTATTTGTGCTTGGTGTTTTTTAATTGGAAAGGAGCATGCTGATCCAAAAAAGAAGATAATGAAGTGTTATACTCTTGGACAAGGTTATTAGTAGAGCAGAGAGATGAAAGGGGAGTTTGAACAGTGCAAGGAAATGAAATAGATTCACCCCATTTCCTCTATTACTTCATAGAATACCTTGTTTAGTACATAAGCAAGATGTGGAGGAAAAAAACACCTCAAAATGTCTGAAGATTGAATCATAGTCTTCCCCTTGGCATGAGAGTTGTTAAGGAAATTCTGGAGAGTGCAGCCTAGTAAATTTACATTAGGCAGGAAAAGGGCAAGAGATTGATTCCAGCTACTGATTTAGCAATGGTCATTGTACGTTTGCCCCATTATCTCTTAAACCAAGTTGAAAGGCAAAAACCATTGCAGCCATTAGGATGTTTTAGATATACATGAGGGGTTATTATTAATAGGTGATGTTGTTCCTTTAACCCCCCGAAAGCCAGTGGACTGTACAGTGTGTTGTTTTTCAATGCACCTCTCAAAGAGTTAACTGGCACTCAAAGGGTTAACTAATGTGGGCTTAGGCAAAGATGGCCGTATCTGCTGAACTGTCACAGAGTTTCATGTACACAGTTGTGCACCCCCTATACTAAAGGCCTGTTACAAAATAAAATACAACCATTATAAATTACAATCTTAACCTCCTTTGGGCACAAAAAGTAATGCCATACATTGCACTTATATGCTTAGGTCACTGTTCCAAAGTACACAATATGCAAGATAAACAAAACAAAAGTGGAGCAATTTGGGGGCAAGCCAACTGTACCATAAAGGTCAAATAGAAATTCCAATAATCTTCATTAAAAGAAGATTTGTAGTCACTTAAATGCTACAGAGCTCTCCTCCATTTGTCCTCCATGGTGCAGCTGGATTTCCCCAGAATTACTCAATATTTTCTCTGCATTCACATACCTGACAAGTCTCTGGATCTACTCAGGAGACTACAACTTTCAGAGTTAATTGCGAGGTTTCCAGGGACAGAAATCTATTCTCCAGGTTGTTGAGTTAATTTGAACCCTGCCCACTTCCTACTCAGTTAAGCCTCCATTACAGTATGATGCACAGCAGGTCGTTTGGATGCTGTCACCCAGCTACCCTGTGGACTGGAGACACAAAGTTTCCTAGGTATGTGTTTATATGGTCCAATGACTCCTAAATCATTATACCGCATAAGACCTTTTTCACATGGGTGACACCAGTGAAGCAATTCTATACTGATGATGACAAGCATTGTGAGAGGTACAAGTTGGGCTCTGTTGCCTTTCACATGGGTTAATATCTCCTCGTGTAAACAGAACAAAGTCTAGAAAGCTGCATCTTTACTGCATATAGCAAAGTTGGTCTGCACAGGGGCCAATGGGGTCACTAACAAATCTTTCACACAAACAGTGTTGGTGGTTTCTATGCTCATCACAACCTCCAGTGTTTGGCTAACCCATGTTGGTACTCACATGGGCCAGAGGTCAGACACACCCTTACTGCTTCATGATTGGTGGTAGAAAGCAGCAAAAAGGTGAGTTTACAACATGACAGACAGAACCGGTCACACTGAACCATGTAAAACTGAACCATGTCTGAAGGCTCTTCAGACATCACCTGAAATAGCTTCCTAAATTACTTTGTGGTTTGTAAACAGAACAATTCCTTTGTGAGGTGCTGCTAAGTCTTAATTGGATAAGAAAGAAATCTACTTAACAATGGTCTGTTTTCAGAGAGCATGTCAGTGCAAATATACATCATTAAAACATAGACCACTAGGGATTTACTCTTGAAAATCTGTTACAGGGAAAAGACTTTTACAAATGAATTTATTCCTTAGACTGGCAATGACTTTTTCCCCTTAAAGCAGAGGTTCTCAATCTTTTTTGTTCGGGGCACCCCTAACACATAATCTAGAACATTCGGGGCACCCCTAACATATTTAATGTACTTTATCAAGGGCATAATGAAGGTTCCATACATAATTATACAGTTATTATTAGGTCTTACAATCATAATAACACAATTAAACATAATGTGCATAACAATTTCTATAAATCTTTATTTAAAATTCAATTTTTGTTAGTCTTCATAGAAAAAATGGGGCACCCTAAGCTGATGTCCGTGGCACACCAAAGTGCCACGGCACGCTGGTTGAGAATCACTGCCTTAAAGTGAAGTAATTTCCACTGTAATGCTGGGAGTTTCTAAAAATGTAATAATGCAAGACACCACAGGAATCATTTCAACCCTACATTGTGTGTTTTTCATAAGCATGCCATATTTATATAAAGATCTGGTCACTTAAGTTCTGGAGAAGCCCAGTGTAGGAGGTGGTCACTTACGTTTTGCCAAAACCCAGTGTAGGAAGGAAAAACAAATACAAGGGACACCTCATAGGGTAATGAACAGAAGCTTGATAAAAGACAAATGGAGATATCAAGAGCCTGTGAAGGATATTTTACTGCCTTTACACAGATATAACACCAGACTTGATCATTTTCATAAGGCTGCTGCTCCTTCTAATATCACTCATATTACCCAGCTCCAGAATCACAAGCAAACAAAAGGGAAAAGACAAGGGAGTATCTAGTGCCCTTATCCAGATGGAATACAAACCGAATCACATTAAATGAGGAAAATATATACTCACAAGCACATTCTACTGGTGACCCTGCCATCACTGGTGTATAGCTTGCTGATAGAAAGGTGTAAGCATTCCTAGGAACATTCCAGAATTGTCCCAGAGAATCCAGTTTTTAGACTTAATTACCAAGTCTACAGGGACAGAGGATGACTTTTTTGTGAATTTCCTGGATAATTGTTTTAAAATACAAATTATTTTAACCCCTTAAGGAACGGCCGCGCACACACGGTGCTGTCGCTTAAGGACCACAGAGCTTTTTTTTTAGATTCTGGACTCCCCAAACGGCGTGCAGCCACGCAGGGAGCCCAGAATACCATGACGTACATGTGCTTCCTTGGTCCTTTAGGGACTGCAACCTCATGACATACATGTACATCATGTGTCGTTAAGGGGCTAATGTAGTATTCAAAAAGACAAAAACAGTAGAGTAGTACAAACAACTGATCAGTAACAGTCAATTAGTTGCTGTTGCAAACAACATATTTAGACATCTTTAGTTGAAGAAAGTCAACTTCAATAATTGTGTGACTGCAACATGTTTGTTGTCTGATAGATCAACCAGGGTAATAGGTGTCCTATTGAGAATAATCATTTGTAACTAGAGCTATTGTAACATATACAAAACAAACAATAGGGAAAGAGAGAATACGGAAGTGGAGAAAGTGTGGATATAATTTAGTTCCAGGTGTAAGAAATCTTAAGGAAGTCTATAGTTAGCCTTACTGGTAATATCTGATTAAAACAAATGATATAAGAATGTCAATATTTAACATGAATTTATACAGGACAATTATTTAGGCCACTTCTAGTCCATTCTGCCTACTTCCTGCCCTTTTCCTTCCATTTCCTGCTCATTCAGAAGTTAAACCCCACCTTTCCCTCCTCTCTCAATTCTGCCCATTCAGGTAAGCCCTACTCACTTTATGATGTGGTTCGTATTACTTAGACTCAACACTAAAATAGGAGAAAACTGACACTTCCCACCTAGCAGAAAATGTCCCCCGAAAATTGCAGTTTTTCTGCTTTTTTTCATTTAGCTCATTGCTTTGAAATCAATGGGAAGACTGAATCTGCACAAAATGCATAGCACATTTTATTTTATTTCCCACTGGCATAGTATAAAAGGGGTATGAGGGTGCCAATGTTAGTGGAGTCTGGGGAAACAATCAGTTGAACAGAGGATTTTTTTGGGGGGGATTTGTTGAATGTGATTGGGGGGCAATTATAAATAAATATATAAAACATTTGTACAAAACATGACAGGGCCCCCCCACACATAAGATGTGATTGGGTCAGACTGATACTTGACAGGAAAGAGTATTTTGTAGAGATGATTTATAGGGCCTAGATTTGTTGTTAGAGGCCCAAGCCTGAGGAAAACTTGATTTGTAGAACTTAAGCTTGTTGTTAGAGGCCCAAACCCTGAGAAAACATTGATTTATGGGACTTAGAATTTTTGTTAGAGGTCCAAGCCCTGAGGAAACATTGATTTGTAAGACTTACACTTGTTTGGCAGAAGCACTGAGGAAACAATGATTTGTAGGACTTACACCTGTTTGGCACATGTCCTGAGGAAATATTGATTTGTAGAACTTAGACTTGTTGTTAGAGGTCCAAGCCCTGAGGAAACAATGATATGTAGGAGTTACACTAGTTTGGCACAAGCCCTGAGGAAACATTGATTTGTGAGAAAAAGGGTTGTTAGAGGCACAAGGAGGAATCAGTAATTTGTTAGACTCAGGTATGTTAGAGGCACAAGACCTGAGGAATCAGTGAAGATTATTTTGGATTCATGCTTGTTAGAGGAACAAGCCTGATGAATCAATGAACTTGTGGACTCAGACTTCTTAGAGACACAAACCCTGAGGAATCAGTGATGATTTTTTTGGATGGGATTGTTAGAGGCACAAGCCCCGAGGAAACAGTGATTTTTAGCACTTAGGTTTGTTAGAAACAAGCCCCCAGCAGTTGGTTTTTATAGGCCTCTGTGGTATATTTAAAGAACAAGCCCAGACAGAGAAAAAAAATATGCCCTTCTGGCCTAGTGCCAGCAGGTCATGTTATGGTAGCCACTGATCACTGGCAAATGCCAGTGTGACTGCTATTCTTGCTGCTGCTACTGAGTTATTTAAGCAGTTGAAGGATTAGGCAGCTCCAAGGGAATGAGATCAACAACAGCAATGATATGAGTGACAATGATCATGGTTCCACTTGCCTCTAGCTCCAGTGATGCACCTGAGGCAATAGCAGCATCACAAGTAGCACCAACCACTTCAGGTATAGTGGAGAAAAGTTAGGCAATAATGCATCTCCCCCTGCAATTCCTTCAAAATCATGGGTGTGTTGGAATACTTATTTTTCCCTTGACGCTACAGCAGGAAGGAACTGTGCCTTTCATGAGCAATTTCGATGTGCACAGTGCGTGTAGGAAATAGGGGAAGGATTGGGAACAATTGACACATCTGCACTCACAACAAACAACTGGCACAGTTGAAAGCAAACACCTTAGTGCTTTGGTCCACAATATCACATCAATTATCCCCCCAGGAACCAAGTACCGCTGTTGCTATGCCCCTTTTCTGCTCCGCAAAGGACACGTGACATCTTGCAGTCATAATAATAATGATGAATCCTCCCTGCTACCAGCTTAGCTGCTTGATTTCATGCCTGCGATTATACTTCACCACATTGCCATGTGTGTTAGTGTACCACACAATAGGTGGGCACAAACTGCTATTAGCTGGTGGGGCAGGTAACGATGACAGAGGTGGATCTCCAGAAGACATTGCTATGTCTTCCTGTGCCCGAACCCTATCACAAGAAGCTGAATGTGAGTCAGGTTTTTCGATTGCCATGAAAGTTTCAGGCTTACGCTGGGTCCCTTTATAGTTCTTCCTCTTAGATTTCCATCTCGACTCTTGGTACCCTTCAGGAGAGATAGGGGGTGCAGGAACAGAGGTCCCCCATTTCTCTTTGCAGGGGTTTAGCTTTAACATACTTCACATAAATGTCATGGTGTCTGTATTTCAGGTGTGTTATTAGGGAGGTTGTGCCAAGATGCATTCCATCTTTTCCACTTTTCACTGAGTTATCACATATAGTGCACAGTGCAATAGCTGATGACTGCACGGTGCCTGCCCCAAGATAAAAATAGTCCCACAACCATGACCTCGGGATGGAGGGGAAAGGTGGAGAAGATTGGCCACTTTCTTCTTCTTCACAATCTCCTTCACTGGCTGGGGCAGAGGATGCTGCTGCTGCCTCAGAATCAGCACTAGAACTAGAACCAGGATTATTGCTGGCAAGTGGAACCTGTCCTAGTACTGCATCACTACTGCTGGACCCCATTCCCACAGTGGCCAAGGTGGGCTGTGGCACACTAGCCTGCTCATCATCAGCCTGATGTCCTTGCAACTCAACAGCAGCAGCAAACGTCACAATCTCTTTATGTCCATCCACATTTGCATATCTGTCTCCCAATCCTTCTCGCTTTCTGCTAAAAAGGCTATTAATGTCTGTTCCATCCCAGCTGCTCTACCATCATCCTTATGACCACCACCACCAGTCCCTCCTTACTGCTGCTTCTTTATGAGAGTCTCACTGGATGGTTATGATAACAAATTTGACAGAGGGTCCCCTACTGTCACGCTTGCCATCTCTTCTTGAGATGAAGAAGACCGACGGACAGCACTAGCAGCAAGCACAGGCAGCTGATCTGTGCTGATTCTAATACTGCTAGCCAGTTCTGCTTTCCTCAGCATCATGTCCCAGAGGCATAACGCCGTGGAAGGGAAATCACTGGGTCATGGGGTGTTGTGGGATCTCTTGACTACTAGTCTGGCTGCTCAGTATCATCACTTCCCCTCCCCTTCCACCTAAGCAGGAGGATCTATAATGTTCATGCTTTTCCCACCACCAGCTACTTCACTATCATCACCTTCTTCACCTCACCCCTAACACTCTCTAGCTGCTGCATGCTTTGCAATGCCATGCATTCCTCTCTGGCACTCAAAGGGTAAATCAAAAGGAAATGTTTATTTAGTGCCTATGGTGCAATTGATTTGCCCTAAAATTGGCCTCCTGTATAAAAGCAAAATAGAGACTATTCTGGAACAAACTAATTGCAATAGAGGGAATAAAAAGGGAGGGCACTCCCTTGGTGTAGTTGGTTTTGTCCCAGAGGTGCTCCAGTCATTTTTATAGTGTCAACCTCAAAATTCAATGAAACAGTGTCTAGAATCCAAAGCATTATATTGGCTCCCCAATTCCACAAGTGTCTCATTAAACACACCTGTGTGTGTGGTCCATTAGTCACATTTTAAGGTACAAATGTCAGCAGCAGTTAACTAATCGGGGTGCAAGAAAGCTATATAAAGCAATACATTTTACTGGTTTAGCTCAAGATTATCATTATTAAATGTATTTGTTAAAAAAAAGCCCATTTTGCTTAAAGGGATAGTAATACTTAAGTATTGCAGACCACTTTTGTGCGTCATTTCTCTGAACTATATTCTCACCTCATGCCCCAGGGGCTACCCACTCTAGAATAGCGTCTTACCTTGCAGGCAGTACCCTCCCGCAGCTTACGCCAACACAGAGAGCTTCTAGATGTCCCTATAGACTCACTGGAGATATAATTTGCGCTTAAATGTCTGAAACTTTCCTAGGCCCCAGGCCCTGAGGGTTTTTCAAACAAAAATTACAAGACCTGTCATTCCCAACTCCTTTGCCACCTAACGGGATTGTTCAGTCATCTGAGGGTGGGTCACTCTCCCCCCAGTTCCATTCTACAAGATTGCATCACACGTCTGCACAAAAAATGCAAAGACCTCTTGAGTTGTAGTTCATACTGACCTATAACACTTATGAACACTGACATCAAGCTCTTTCCTAAAGTTCTAGCTAATAGGCTTTTACCTCTTCTACCATCCTTGGTCTACCCGGACCAGATAGGCTTTGTGAGGGGCAGACAGGCCTCTGATAGCGTCAGATGCACTGTTTCCCTTATCTCACATGCCCAGGCCACCAAACTGCCATCTATCCTTTTGTCACGCAAAGCTCAACAGGCTTTCAATATACTGAACTGGAGATTTATGTTCTCTACCCTATGAAATTTTGGTTTCCCTCCCTGCTTTCTCCTAGTCCTGCAGGCTCTCTACTCCTCCCCTACTGCCAGAGTATCTGTTGCAGGTCTCTGCTCCCCCTCTTTTCCTATTGTGGGTGGTACCCGTCAGGGTTTCCCCCTGTACTAGCCTCTCCTTTTTGTTCTAAGCATGGATCCTCAGGCTACTCACATTCACTGTAATCTGTATATTTCCGGTGTCTCGGTTGGAGATCTCACTTTCAAGCAATCTCTTTTGCAGATGACATCTTACTTAAGATCTCTTGGCCTCTTACCTCACTGCCCAATCTAATGGCAACTCTGTCACATTAACGTACTCAAAATCAATACTGAAAAGTCTCAGGCCCTTGGCCTTTCCTTCCCCCCATGAAGCTCAGAAACTACTTGAATTGAACTTTGACTTTAAGTGGTCTGCTTCTCAAATTTCTTATCTCTGCATACAGCTGACCAATTCTTATGGCTCTCTGTATTCCAACAATTATATCCCTCACCTCCGAGCTCTGTAAGCCGACCTTGTGAGATGGCATGCCTACATTATATCCTGGCTTGGAAGGGTCACTGTGTTTAAGATGAACTTGCTACCCCACCTGTCCTCCCTGTTCCCTTTCCGCTATCGGCTGCTGACACTCTCCAGGGGGCATTTCACAGGTCGCCTTACATATTCCCATGTGCCCAAAGTACCAAGGGGCTCTAGGTCTCCCACATCTTCCGTCATACTTCTTATCAGCCCAACTAGCCCAGCTCCATTAGCGACATATCCCTGACACTCCACTTGCCTGGGTGGCCATGGAGCTGGCCATGGAGCAGTTTGTCTCTTCCTCTGTACAGATTGCCATCCTGCTCTGGATACCCGGGCTGGCGCGCCCAACATCCTGTCACTCATCCACTACTGTCTCTTTCTCTCTAAAACTGTGGGACCAACACCGGTTCTGACTATCCCTAACTACTGTAATCTCAAAAACCAGACCGGTCCTGGGCAATACAGAATTTCTCCTGGTGTCTCTCCTGCGGTATTTCTGCGGTATTTCTCTCCTATTCCCTCTTCTACTAGGTGACCTTTTTGACTGCCAAGGGATCCTTCCATTCCAGACCTTAGTAGACCAACTCGGTCTCCCCACACATGAAAAGTACAGGTACCTACAGGTTTCCCATTTCATCAGATCCTTCAAACATGCACTCCCTTTACCTAACCTGACTTGGTTTGAACGTCTCTGCTTATATCTGACCCTCACTACTGGACTCATATCACTCATCTACACAGGCATTCATTCCTCCCCCCATCTGACGCTAAGACGAAATACATGCTTGACTGGGAGAGAGATTTGGGATCAGCGCTTCCAACTGAGTCCTGGGACAGGATACATGCAGCGGCAGCCAGGAGCTCCTTGTGTATCACCAATAAGGATAGGGCGTATAAGATCCTGTACCGTTGGTGCCTGACTCCTGACCGGTTGCACAGACTTTACTACTCCTTTTGTTGCTTCCAGGGCTGTCAAACCCTGGGTGATATGCTTCATATTTGGTGGTCCTGTGAGGTCGCCCAGCGCTTCTGGTCAATGGTGTTGTCCCTATTAACTGTTTTCCTTGGGGCTCGTTTTGCTCTTGACCCCTGGTTCCTGGTGCTGGGGTTGCCACCGGAACACACCGCTAGACATAATGCCATTCTGCTGTCGCACATGCTTTTAGCTGCAAGGAATTTACCGGATTTCTCTTGAAGGAAACCCTCTCTACCACACAGGGATGTCATACTATGCAACATTTGGTCCACATACGATATGGAGCACCTAACGGCTCTTCCTCTTTAGATAGATTTAGCTCAGTCTGGGCACCCTGGATTGAATATACTGACCCTCAGGATTGCCCGGCTGGTCCACTGTGATTCCGAGTTCTCTCAGTACCTATTCATTTGTGTGCCCTGGCGGGGTAACTCCATTCCCCCACTGCCTGAGGGGTGGCCTGATCTGTCCTACCACTTTCCTCTTCCCCTTCTTTCTTCCTCTCTCCTTCCTTTTACTTTTCTTTCCCTTCTCTTCCCCCCTTGCTCCCTGATTCTGTCACCCTCTGTGCCTCTTCTTTTTTCTCTTTCTTGCCTCTCTCTTACTACTGTTTCTTGGTTCTCTTGCTCTGTCTTTTGCCAATCTCGCTATCTTAGAACCAACTTCTTCCATTGTGGGCCCGACCTGTTATATCTCGTAACACTCTCTGCTTTCTTTTTTCTCCAGCTGTCTCCCCTCGCTCCTTCAATTTTTACAGCTGAGCCACTGTATACCCTGTCCCCAAATCTGGTTCCTGGCTCAGTGGCATAGATTGGTTGCCAACAGTCAACCCTTCTCTCATCTCTTTTCTATGTACATGTACAATGATACATTTTTAGCCTTGATGATTTCAATTAATATGAATTTACAGCATTCTAGGCCTTTTCATGTTACCTATTCTACATTGTCGACTTCTCATGTTTGTAATGCATTACTCTCCTTATTTCCTTCTGTATCCCTTTAAAATTCAATAAAAATCTCAGATGAAAAAAAAAGAAAAAAAAAAGAAAAGGAGCTCACTTTTAAACCTTTGAGTGCCAGAGGGGTACGCAACACATTGCAAAACAATGCGTTGCTTACCCCTCTGGAACTAAAAGGGTTAATTAATTGTGCCTCTATTATACTGGTGTATCACACAAAACTATAAAACTGTGCTGTCTTTACTTTTCTAGATCCCTTGAAAAGAGTATTCTGCATTTCTGGCCTCTGTTTTGAATATTCCAGTAGATTATCAACACAAATTTGTACTGAATCTCTGTTTGGCACCAACTTAATGACTCTTACTTATTTTGCTTCTCATTAGTTTTCAGGAAAGCATTTGCTTTCCTGTATATTTTATAAAGAAATAAATAATGCACAGATATTTTACAGTGAATTTAAAGAATAACTACAGATATTTATTTCCTGTCAGTCCATAGCCTTAATGATAAATAGGATCGCTGTAGCAGTGATAATAGGATCGCTGCCACAGTGGTACATAAAATTGGGAAAATTGAGAAATTTGCTTGTAACTGAGAGAATAACTCCGAAAAAATTTGTTTTAACATTTTAGATATTATTGATCACAGCAACATACATAGGTTTAAAAAACTCGAAGTAACATCCAGTCATTGTTTTGAACATTTTTCTTTTGACTACCATTGTCCATTGGCATAAAACTGGCACAGCAGTTATTTGCATTCTGCAAAGGAGATGTGTAACCTGCAACACAGAAGGCCCCATTTTGTTGTGCGATGAAGAATACCTCTGAAGAATATGCACTTGGAATTAGTGTCTCCTTTGAGAGGTGTATCTACAGGTGTGCAGCAGATGTAACGTGACAGTGCCCTGCATCCAAAGATTCCCATCTGCCCCAGGATTCAATTGGTTCTATTTATGCCCATGTGAAAATATTTTTGTGTTAGGGGGCCCAAAAAACATGTTTGCAACTGGACCTTCCAATTACTAGTTACACCACTATGTTCTTTATATAGTAGTTAGGTATATCTCTTTATTTTCTGCAGTATATAGTGATCTGCGTTGAAGTCTAACTCTAGGCCACACCTCTGTACAACAAAGAATGGGGTTCTATAGCTCTGAAAGGGTTATAATGGTCCCTAGTCTTTATCAGATAGCAAATAGGGACAATTAGAGATGATCCTGAAAGTCTGTGGCCTTATGAGTGAATTTCTGTGATTAAAGGGGTCAGGGGAGGGCTGGCAACTTGTGGCCTGGGGGCCAAATACAATCTACTGGCCCATTTCTTCAGTCGCTCCAGCCCAGTGTCCCAGCCCATCCCCTTTAGTTATTTTTAATATTGGCATTAATGCCAATAAGTAAGTAAGGTAGCTCTATTTGGATTGTAGGTTTGTGGTATCATTTATGTAGTTCCATTTCAATTATAAGCTCTGTGGTATCACTAGGGTAGCTCCATTTACAGCAGCAATTGAGAGACTGAGTGAGGCAGTGGCCCACTGGCCCAGACATGTGACCAGCCCAGGGGGCAATTGCCCCTCTGCCCCCCAGGCCAGCCCTCCCCTGAAAGGGGTTATGCATAAGTGTAGAAAAAAGGTGGAAGAAATCACTCTAGTAACAGAAATCTATCCAGTCACTATGCTATTCTATGGACCCTTATTTTCAAGTTGCAGAGATTGCATACAGTAACATGGGGATTGGAGAGTTTCTCTTACTACAGCGACCCTGTTCTCTTTAGTACTTACCAACTGTTAATTCTGTATGACAATATGA
Organism: Rhinophrynus dorsalis; assembly: GCA_037306005.1. Lineage (NCBI taxonomy): Eukaryota > Metazoa > Chordata > Amphibia > Anura > Rhinophrynidae > Rhinophrynus > Rhinophrynus dorsalis. The sequence continues at coordinate 160,864,355 of CM074719.1, forward strand.
CTATGTATTTCACTATGTTTCACCCATTCAAAAACTCAGGAGGGGCAATATATGTCTCTGCAGAGGCTGAATGTATCAGCCTTGCTTTAGAGAAGCAAGAAGATGGTCCAACTCATTGTTTGCTTTAATTTGTATTTATTTATTTATTTATGAACATATGCAAAAAGTGGAACAGTACTGGGGTAAACCAACAGTGCCATAGGAACAAATACAATTTCCCCAAATCCACATTGATTTAAATGGAGCTTTCGACATCTTGAATTCTACGAATTCTACAGAGGCCTCCAAACCATTGCCTCTCAACACATCTTAGGCCATTCTAGCATTCAAGCGGTTAAAATTCCCCGTTTAGATAAATGGGAATAGTTCTTTGTCCCCTATGATGCATTTGGTTTGCTCCAGAATTTCTTCACTTTTTCACAGATGCTAATGTAACAGACATTTTTTCATAACATGCCTTTAACCCATTTAGTGCCAGAGGGGTATGGAACGTGTTGCAAAGCCATTGTTTCATACTTCTATGGCACCAAAAGGGTTAACTTAACTATTGCCAATGCAAAAAAAAAAAACTAGTTCAAGTGTAGCCTATGAAGTTAAAAGGTAATTTGCAGTATACTGGCAATTTATAGCACAAAGGTAGTTTGCAAAGTGGTGAGTAATTCAAAGAGGGAACAATAGTGCTAGCATCTTGGATTTAACTGCAAAAAGTCGATACTGGAAATAGTCCAGAAGCCATTTCTGTTCAGCAGCAATCAGTTGCTCCTTATCCAGTCGGTATGATTGTCATATCCTACAGTACAAAGTAAATGTTACTCTGGGAGTAGTAACTGCAGAAGAATTACACAAATGGTGTAATAGTCATCATGTCCTAAAGTGAGTCTGCTGGAATACCTAATTTGATGGAAATTTTTGATAAATACAATAAAGAGTAAGCCATTACCAGATCAAATATGAATATTTAGCTGCCAGACTGCTAAGGTTAGGAATTATATATATAGTCATTCCTAGACTGTGTACAAGATCTCAAATTTTGTTATTGATATTTTGTTTATTTTATGCAAGATATACAGTGCCTATATACACACATATACACACTACATGGAAAACTACTTGGGAAATCTTCTTTGGAGAAAGATTTAGGAGTACTGCTAGATAATAGATTTTACAGTAGTGTGCAGTGTAACTCAGCTGCTGCAAGAACCAATAGTGTACCATCCTGTATAAAAAGGTGTATGGGTACACGGGATGGGAAAATAATTCTACCACTACATAAATTCCTGGTAAGACCCCAGCCTCATCAACAATGTTACTATCTATCTAATTATCTTCTATCTATCAATCTATCGAGAGATAGATAGATAGATAGATAGATAGATAGATAGATAGATAGACAGAAAGAAATATGTACATATACTGAACTAGATATCCTATATAATAATTCGCTAAAAAGTTTGTAATGACGCAGTCATGCGCAGTAGAGACTGCAACGTGTGCTGCAGTCATGTGCAGTAGAGACTGCCTGTGACGAGGCTGATACAGAGTGGGGCGCTCCGAAGGAGCACTGTATTACCCGCAGCGTGGACAGTCTCAACTGTGTATGACTGCCCCGCAAACGGCTGGCAGTGGCACTGTGGCCCGTGTAACAGGCTCTTCAACTAGTATATATATATATATATATATATATATATATATATAGTAGAGACCAGACACAACAAGTCCAGACAGAATATTGCATAAAGCACATTGGGTAAATCATATGTTAACTCTATGCATGCCAGAGGGGTAGGCAATGCATTGCAAAGTGTTGCACTTCCCTCTGGCACTCTGAGGGGCAAATAAATCAAAAATTCAATTATCACATAGCCATCTTTAAAAATTATTCAAAAGCCTGACAAATAATATTATAAACAAAACCTTTTACCATAACCAATGAGTTGCGTATCCCTCCGGCATTCAAAGGGCTAACTTATGCCCTTTGCTACTAAACTACAGCCCACCATAATCTTTCCAACATAAAATAATAACATTAATAATAATCATAATCCGTTTCTAGCACTTTTCTCCTATTTGGACTATTTAAACACACATACACACACACACACACACACACACACACTCACACACTCACACACATATATATATATATATATATATATATATATATATATGTGTGTGTGTATAGGTGGTTGAATTGTGAATCCCTGATAGTGGAAGAAACATAAATATGTGTAGAATTTACATATAAATTATTTACAATGCACATATAGTACTACTGGCTAGTGACCAGATTTGCATGATTAAAATGTATATTATACAACTGTCAAAACAGTATGCAGAGGTGCCCGTTATAATGTAGTACTTACCTGTTCATTTATGCGGGGCAGGGAAATACATCTAATCACTGATAACCACCCCAAGAATGGCCATGTCAATGCAGTGCATTACAGAGCTCTCTAGCATTCAAGGGGTAAAAATGAGCATACAAAATGTGAGAGGTTTCTGAGGACAAACAACAGCACAACGGCCTGTTCTAAGGCTAGCCACAGCTCAGAAGCATCACATTTTAGCTCTCTAGTACCATTACAGAGAAGAAACTTCCACGTACTTATTAGACTAATCCTGCCCAAAAGGCTGGTCCAGTTCCAAAATTATGGGCAAGTCCCCTATAACGGTAATACCAGCTAACCCCAGTTTCGGTCTTGTTGGGCCTCGTCAGGGAGGTGCAGCTGGATTCCCTAGGCACTGAGAGCAAGGGGTCCATGTCAGTATTTCTCCACTGTAATGGCACTAGAGAGCTAAAACGTGATGCTTCTGAGTGGTGGCTAGCCATTGTTCTGTTGTTCGTCCTCAGAATCCTGTCACATTATTTTTAATACTCTTAGGGGGTCTCCCTAAGAGCGAAGGGTAATCAGGATGTGGACCCCTTTCTCTCAGTTCCTAGGAAATCCAGGTGCACTTCCCTGCAGAGGCCCAACAAGGCCAAAACGTACGTTGGGGGTTAGCTGGTCTTCCCGTGCAGAGGGAACTTGCCTGCCATATTGGAACTAGACTGCCCTTTTGGGCTGGATTAGTCTAATATATATATGTGGAAATTTCTCCTCTGTAATGGCACTAGAGAGCTAAAACGTGATGCTTCTGAGCGGTAGCCGTAGAACAGGCCATTGTGCTGTTGTTCGTCCTCAGAAGCCATTCACATTTTGTATGCTTATTAAGGGATAAAAATGATCATTTACCTCAATGGGGACGTTCAGAAGTTCTGCTTATCCCTATGGTGAAGCTGGTGTACCCAGAATTACTCCAGTTTGCTTTTATGCATAAGGCCAAAAGAGACTGATGTAGGATGGAGTAATTCTGGAGTAAACCAACAGCAGTATATTCCCATCAATTCAAACTTTGATTTTACCCCTTTGAGTGCCAGAGTGGTTTCTAAGGCATTACAATACATCTCTGACTCTCAAGGGGTTAACATGCTGCATGCTAAACAGGTCTCCAATATGTGGGAGTTTATCATTAGAAAATGTTAGCATTCCTTTAACCCTTTGGGTGCCAGAGGGGTACGCAACGCATCACTTTACAATGCGTTGCACACCCCTCTGGCAGTTCAAGGGTTAATAAAGCCACTTTCCATAGGGGCAATTTCATTCATTTACTCTGGGCCTGTCCCATGGTCCATACATTCTAGAGGCAATTTGTTACTTTTTAGCCAATATTTTTGATTTCCTTAGCCCTTTCTCTCCAAAACTTTGCAATCCCTATATTTTTCCTTTACAATTATTCAAACCAATACAATTTCTTTTTATGCCTAACCTTTTTTTACTCAAGTAAACTGTATGCCTTCACTGGAAACTCACTTCCCTCAGACCTTTCAATTACACAGCTTTAGTCGTATTAACACTTTGAGTGCCAGAGGGATACCCAATGCATTGCTTTGCAATATGTTGGCTACCCCTCTGGCACTCAAAGGCATATATGTTTCTATATAAACTGACTACAGATTGCACTTTTTTTTTTTTCTTTTTTTAAATCAGTTAAACAGTTTTGCTATGATTTAATAGTTGGCAAGCAGAGATTTGTTCTCTGGCCTGTCTGATAAAGTCTACATATTTAATTACTCATATGTCATTAAATCACCTCTCTCCACCTCCTTAGGCTGCAAGAACAAATCAGTTTCTACCAGAGGGATGGAATACATTAATGTAGAGGAATAATCATGAGAATCCTTTGAAAATGGAGGCGCTAAATGAGAGGAGGATATAGAAAGGTGACAGGTCCTTTTAAAGTATAGCTTAAGCTCCTTGAGGCCAGATGTGTGCGCAACGTATTATAAAGCAATGCATTGCACACCCATCAGGCTTTCAAGGAATGAATTTATATTTTCTAAACTAACATCCAGTATATGAGTCGTCAACATCTGGGGGGGTTATGCACTAAGGCGTGATAAAGAGGTGATTAGGCAGAGATAAATTCTCCAATTCCTATGTTAATCTATGGAGCCTATGCACTAAGATCTGCAAAGTTGGAGAAATCTTAATGCATAGGCTCTATAGAATAACATAGGAACATGAGAAGTGAAATCACCAGAGAGGTCATTACCACTTTATCACCTCTTTATCATGCCTTAATGCACACCCCCCATTCTCCCTGGCTTGTAACATTTTATAACTTTAAAAATGAAATAGTCACCTTCTCTTATTTTACGAAGCAATATTAATTTCAATGGTATGATCAAGTCTAGTCACTTCTTCAGTGTTAAAATGAGAGTAGTGATATATCATCGAATCAGAATGCAGTATGCAAATGGATTTTACTTTATTCCATCTTTACAGTGTATCTCCTTTTCTAGGATGAGCTACTGCTTCCTCCCTGGTAACAAGAGCGAACCTTAACACCTATTCTGATCCAGCCATACAATGCAGATTAACAGTGGAAGATTAATTTCCTCCAGCCTTGCTCCCTCAGGGGCCTAAATGATCTCAAGAGCAATTTCTCTTGCTTCAAATATTGCAGTCCAGGAACTTAATGCTAACTGTGATGGCTTTCATGGCAGAATACAATGGAAAAGAACTATAGGTTTCACCGGGGTCATGAACATATTGTGTAACACTGAGAATGAAATAAATAACACCAGAAATATCTATTTTTTATTTTGTGTATAAAATAAAATACATTTTAGACTTCATTTTAGACTCATCAAAAATAAACACAGAGATATATATGTGGATAATGTATTAACATTAGCTGTGTCTCACAGAAAGAACATAGATGTTCAACACCATCTCCAAATATTTTCATGTTTGCTTAATAATTAAAGTATAATTCGTTTCTGGGGACAGGAAGGTGAAGTTAACAGAGGCCAAGGGTGAGATAGAATTAATGAAAAAGTAATCCTAGGGTGAGATAGCAGTGTTAGGATTTATTTTTTTCCTTTGGGGAAAAATCAGCTGTGCATATGAAAAATCATGTAAACTCTATATACTACCTGCAGTAAGCAAAGACTGCCTACAGGTGGGACACATCATCAATATCTAGGCCAGAAATAGGCAGCCTTTAGAAACTGTGACCACATAGTTATTAACCCTTTGAGTGCAGGAAGGGTGAGAAATACTTTGCAAAGCAATCATACCTCATTAACATCCAAATGGTTAAGATATAGTAAAGAAAAATATGTTGTAGGACTTATCCCCCTGAGTAAAACAAAGGTACTCCCACTGCTGAAAGTTTTTATATTAAAAAGTTATTGCAGTTTCAACTTCAGTTACTGAATTACTGAAATTATACAGTGGCGCTGTTACTACACCATCCTATGGACAGCTCTGGTCAGTAGACTATAAATCTCCATAGGATGGTGTAGCAACAGCGCCACTGTACAATTTCAGGCCACTGTGATACTGCACCCAAAAAATTCAAGTTTAAACTGCAATAACTTTTAAATAAAAAACCTCTCGGCAGTGGGAGTAGCCTTGTATTACTCAGGGGGATAAACACTACAAGATATATTTTTTACATTTTAAGTATTACTATCCCTTTAACTGTACTGAAAGTGTTTTGCAAATTATAGTATACCCCCTCTGGCACCCAAAGGGTTAATGTGAAAAGTTAATGAAATATACATCAGTGAGATTGCACCGGTTCTGTGTGGTCCTCCAGAATAAAGAATCAATTAAATGGTGATCCGGTCACATTACTGTGGGTTTCCAACTGTTGGAGACCACATCTTCCATCATCCTCAACCATGATGATGTGAGTTGTAGTCTCCAAGAGCTGAAGAGCTATGGGTTAACTACCTTTGAACTAGGGAAAGTCTTCAATGAAACTCCTCTCTTAGAGCAGAAGTAAGGAGTAACTCCATATTTCATGTTTTCACTATATCTGAGGATGAGCACATGGTGACCAATTAAAGTGACTGAGATACTAATTAGTCAACTTATGCTCCAGCTGATAAATCCTGAAAATAACAACTGTTGGTAGCTCTTGAGGGTAAGTCCTGGCTTAGTTTATATCACAAGGTGGTTTCAGTTTCAGTGTGTCACCATATCAACAAGCTAGTCCCTTGTTGAACCTTCTATCTTCTTCTAAGTACATTTGCCTCAAAATGACTTGCCTAAACGCACAAGGAACTGACTTGGGAGGAAACTAAGCCAGTTTTCTCTACTTCAGAGTCAGTCAAATAACCAACTTTGCCACTCCCCCTCCTTTTAGCAGTTATTTTACTCATCTGTAGAGTTTTCACTTCCAGTAGGATTAAAATGACACTAGCACCTAAAAGTGAAAAGGTAGTAACAATAAATATCAAATACTTACAGCTAGTATATGTAATAATGAATTATCCATATGTTAAATAGATAAAACATCATCCTAAACTTTACTTTTATTACACGTGTAACCCGTTCTATTCAGAGAGCATATATTTCACCCTTTGAGTACCCATCTGTCACTCAAAGGGTTAATTTTGTTTGTGCTGTTTGCAATAAGCGATACAAGCTAAAATCAGTTGTGCCCACTGTTTTTGTATTGCAAAAGACTGCTATCATATCTCAGCCCATTTACAGACAATCCTAGACAATCACCTCAAGATTGCTATGGTACTCTTGGCCTGGAAAAGGTAGTGCATAGGTAAGACTAGATTATAGACCTCATAAAACAGTAAGATCATTTAAGTGTAACTACAAATGGATAAAGTTGCCTGTTGAAAAACTGACAAAACAATAGCAGAGTTAACCCTTTGAGTGCCAGAGGGGTACACAACGCATTGCTTTGCAATGCGTTGTGTACCCCTCTGGCACTCAAAGGATTAATATTTTTTTATATTACAACCCGTCCAAGTTCACTAAAACTTATCTCTTATTTATTTGTTCCCCTTAATCATGCCATATATTGTCCTTATCACTTATTAGGAGAATGTGTTAAAAGGGGACAGGGGACATAGCATAACTACAGGGGAGCAGAGGGTGAAGACCAGAACATAAGGGGGCCCTTTTGCTCTCCACTCCTGCAACTTTTCCATCATGGCTGCTTGTTGTAGACATCATACATGGCTGCTGCCACCCAGTAATATAAGGTCAACAAGCCCCTTCCATTTTATTCATTAACCCTTTGAGCATTAGAGACAGGTGGGTGAGGAATTATGATGCAGCAATTCCCTGGTATGGCAAATTAATTGATTTTCCTCTCAATCTTTCACCACTGGTAATGGGCCGGTCTGAGATTCTCCAGTGGTGAATTGTACCTTATGTCCATGTTGGAGCTTGATTTAAACATATCTAGACCAATGAGGGGTAAGGGAGACCCAGCCTCAGTATTTGCACCAGAGCCCAACAGGTTTTAGCATGTGCTCCTGTAAACAGCAGTCAGATGGTCATGCTTGGCTGCCTACAGTATATAATATAATACAGTATGAGGCTTATGCTCCTAAGAAATAATTTTTACAAATGCTGGCTAGGAGTACATGACAATGAAAAGCGAACTTTTAAGAATAAGTGGCTCTTAATTTGTTTATCAGAAGGAATTACCTAGGTAGCTATCCTCCAAACAGCAGTCAATTATTTTTCTTTAATGCTTTTATTTGCATTTCATCTGTTTTCATCCACAGCTATTTGTTTCAGTATAACGTCTGATATCAACTTGACTTAGATGCACTAAGGGTTGATGAGGGCTCTGGATGGCTATGTTGTGTTGGATCTGTGTCCAAAGCACTTTGCCAGTATGGACTAACGTGTCTTCCCTATTACATCTCCTTCAATCAGCCACCAATCCGCTGACAATGCCATAATTCCGCCATGCCTTCATGCCCTGATTTTGAACTGGACACATAGACAATGGCTAATTTCCATATGGTAATGCAGGTTAATGAGCCATTGTCATACTGATTTGGGTGTGCTTTTATGTTAACTTAGCTGCAGGGGAGGGCTGGCCCGGGGGGGGGGCAGGGGGGCAATTGCCCCCTGGGCTGGTGATATGTCTGGGCTGGTGGGCCACTGCACTTCACTAAATCTCCTGATTGCTGCCTGTAAATGGAGCTACACTAGTGATACCACAGAGCTGACAACTGAAATGGAGCTCCATAAATGATACCACAGAGCTACAATACAAATGGAGCTAAACTAGTAGCATAAGCCATTTCCCTTGTAAGCTCTGTAGTATCACTAGGTAAGCTTTACTTAAATTGTAAGCTTTGTAGTAGCACACTAGTGCAGCCCCATTTCAACTGTAAGCTCTGTGGTATCAATTGACTTACGTCACAACATTAATGCCAATTTTAAAATTAACAAAAAGGGGTGGGCTGGCACAATGGGCTTGAACAATAATATAAATGGGCCACTTGATTGTATTTGCCCCCTGGGCCACAAGTTGCCAGCCCTCCCCTGCTTAGCTGTTTGCCACATGCTAGTGGTTGCTATCATAGTTCACAGTTCCAACATCTCCTACCTAAGGCTGGCAATGTTGTGATGTCTCTGTACGCTTCTATACAGCCCTATATCAATCATAAGAATGGTGGGTTGTCATACTGCTGGTGAGGTGGAAGGAATGCCCTCCCTTACACATCACCAGTAATAGACAAGCCTGAAGTCTGAGAACATCTTCTCTGCTTCCCCACTTGCTGAGAGGGGGAGTGGAGAGGTTCCTCTCAGTCTTCTGCACCACAAACAGCATTGCTCCCATAACCCATTGAGTGCCATAGGGATGTGCAGTGCACACCTCTGTGGCACTCAAAGGGTTACAAAAGTACAGTATACTAACCAAAACACAAAAATCCTCTAAGATCTATTTCATTTATTTATTTTATTTTTATTCATATCTGTACTACACATACAACATTATAAAAAAAAAAAATATATATATATATAATTTAACCCCTTGGCTGGTAGAATATTTAAATAGAAATTAACGATCCTGCACACCTAAATTGAACATAAGGGAAGAAACCGTGTAACACGTACACAGGGTGCTCATCTGTCCATATATATGCAGAAATCGTGTCAAAAAAAAGAAAAGAAAATGGACATATGATGGCACTCACCTTCCTCACATTTTACAGAAGAAAGTCACATAATGAAAAAAAAGTATCAGAATAAAGTTTATTCATACACAAAAAACAATAAATAAAAATAGACCCCACAACAGGAAAAGAGCCCACACAATAGAGCGCCTAGATATACCTACCGCCCTCCCATGCAACTATCTAGAACCCTACAAACCAATTCTACATAAAAAATATATAAATAACCCTAAAGATGCCGGCATCTGTGATATAGAAAAAAGAGAAAAAGTTCGCCACTAACAAAAATACCAATAGCGAAAGTCACTCTCATGTCACTTTCAATGTTGCTATTATCAAGATATACTATCGTTGGCTCCTTATTGATATTGCGTATAGGATTTCCCGCTCTGAATATTATTGTGGTACTCCGATACTTTTACTGTGCTGAAGATATTTTTATATGCACCATTATCATAACTTTATATGAGAGTGACTTTCGCTATTGGTATTTTTGTTAGTGGCGAACTTTTTCTCTTTTTTCTATATCACAGATGCCAGCATCTTTAGGGTTATTTATATATTTTTTATGTAGAATTGGTTTGTAGGGTTCTAGATAGTTGCATGGGAGGGGGGTAGGTATATCTAGGCGCTCTATTGTGTGGGCTCTTTTCCTGTTGTGGGGTCTATTTTTATTTATTGTTTTTTGTGTATGAATAAACTTTATTCTGATACTTTTTTTTCATTATGTGACTTTCTTCTGTAAAATGTGAGGAAGGTGAGTGGCATCATATGTCCATTTTCTTTTCTTTTTTTTGACACGATTTCTGGTAGAATATTTCCAATGCATTGCTTTGAAATGTGCTGGGGGCACTTCTAGCAGTCAAAGGGTTAAAAAGGAATTAACAGAAACCACTTACCCTCTCCTGCACATATCAAGGACAGAAGACATGCGCTAGTTTTGGTGGAGGGGCTGCCACTGACTAATCACCGGCGATTATCCATCACACTGAAGTGCTCAGAGCGGCCCATGAACTTTCTACTGGCTTGGCTTCACTCTCCCTGGGATTGCTGTGTCTGACATCCAGGGAGCAACCAGTAAAGTGATAGGACTTCACTCTACTCCTCCTCCTCCTGCTCACCACTTTGCACCTCCAACCTCTCTTCTGTGCCTTTTGCTGACTTCCCTACCCTTCTCTCCCCTTTTCATCTTCTGTGTGGATAAAAAAGGGAGAAAATGGTAGAGAAGCTGTCAAAAGGGACAGAGCAGGGGTGGCAAATCAGGCAAAGGAGGGGTAGGTGAGTGAATAAGAGAAACAATTGCAAAATAATCAGTGAGCAGCGATGGGTCCATGAGATCCTGATTGCAGCTTTCTATCCTGTAGCTCAGATGTCTCACTAATAGATGATGACAGTTTTGCCTGTTACAAACACAGATCACTGCAAAGTTTCAATTAAAGGGATAGTAATGTTTCAAAATATAAACAGCTCCAATTAATCTTCATAGTATTTGGGCCATGGAAAGTGTTATTTAAATAATGTCAGAGTTGTAGTTCAAGAATAATTGAAGGATAAAGTCCCCCCCCCCCTTTTACCTAGTGTAAGCCACCTCCCCTCCAATGTGGAATCTGGTTTTAAGACCAGACAGCTTGCAACAAGGGACAAGCTTCTTACTGTGAGAACAATGAAAGCCCTGCCCCCCTTGACAGATTTTTCCCTTATGCTAATTGAAGATTGTCCCTCTCTGCAAGCCATCTGGACACCACCTTTCTGTTCCATCAGTAAAAGGGGAGGGAAGGGGATACTTTATTATACCATTACTCTTGAACTACAACTCTGACCTTATTGAAATAACACTCTCCATGGCCCAAATACTATGAAGATTAATTGGAGCTGCTTTTATTTTGAAACATTACTATCCAGCGAAGGAAACATATAATTTGATTGCAATATCTAGGCTCCCATTTTCCTTTATATTTAAAAAGTTCAGGCTTACTTAATCCATATTTAGCTAGTATATGAGCTATTGTCTCACAGCATAAATGAAACTTTACATGGCAATGGAGATACACAAATAAAACTGAAAAACAAGCAACATCTGGTTAATAATAGATAATAATAGTCATCAAAGTACTCACAAATATATTAGGACTGGAAGCTTAGTTTAAAATTTCAGAAGCATATACTGTAGAGAAAGGTCTTTATCCTTAGGGTACTGCAGATTGTTCACCTAGATATCTGGTGGATGTAAAAACACACACAGAAGGGAGAGTGTTGGAAATGTCATATTTAAATACCCTGTGTGGAAACTGTGCATTTCTGCCCCATAAAGTTAAAAAAAACATTCTTTCAGTATTGCCCATTTTTTCAACTGATAGGCATTTGGGTATATCTGATTTGTGTAAATTTGGCTAAAATAAGTTAATCATACCAAAATATATATAATATATGCCTTATTATTTCCTTGAGGTTTAAGTAACCTTTCAGTGACTAGTATTGATTATAATGTGGCTGGCCCTTCCAATAGATTCTCTTTGTACCATAAGCACATATACTCTACAAATGCACAGCAATTAAATGGTTCATTTCAGCATCTGAATATTTTCTACTCTCTTGGCCAGCAGTTTAATTCTAAGAGGTATCAACTCATAATAAACCATTTTTTTTAATTTCATTTAGTGGGCTTTTTTTTGACTGCATATGTCCTCATTGTAAAGCATCTTAATAGCCATAGTTATTATGGCTATTGTGGCACAGCGGATGACAAAGGAAGAGAAGGGTAGAGAAGGTGGCGAAAGGGACAGAGGAGGGGTGGCAGTTGCAGGGTGGTGAATGGGCAGAGGAGGCGTCCCAGAGTGAAATCCTAGCACTTTACACTGTAGGTCAAATATAGCCTGCCCAGGGAGAGTGGAGCTAAACTGGTAAAGAGGTCAGCCTCTCTGAGCACTCCATTGTGATGGGTGATCACCGGTGATCAGTCAGTGGCAGCCCCTGAACCAAATATAGATTGTCTCATCTGTCCTTGATACATTCAGGAGGGGGAGGCAATTTGTGTTACTAACTTCCTTTTTTTTACATTTTTACTGCTAGAAGTGTCTATAGCACATTGCAATGCAATGAACTGGAGACATCTCTACCACCAAGTGGTTAAATTCTGTTGTCAATTTTTTAAAATAATGTAGTGTCTGCAGTACAAATATGAATAAAAGAAAATAATAATGGAATACAGCTGATATGATATTTGTTTATTGGTTGGTAATACTATACTTTTCTAACTATTTAAGTGCCAGAGGGGTGTGCTGTTTGTGGTGCTGATGCCGGAGAAGAGCCTCTATTTTCCCCCACTGAGCCAGTGGTAAAGCAGAGAGGATGTTCTCATTAGGGTTGTCTACTGCTGGTGATGTGTAAGATAAAGCATCCTTTCCACATCACTAGCAATTCGCCAACCCTGTATGCTGATGGGGGTCTTCTCTTCCCTCCCTTTGCATACCTAAATTGTAGTGCATATGGAAATGTGTGTCTGCATTGGCAATTGGTGTCCTTCATATAGCAATCAAGTAAATATACATATATATATATATATATATATAAAAATATATGTATATATAGATATATATATATAATGCAAGAATGATCTGCAGCACACACAGGACTTTTTTAAAATTGTTAATTTATTAAATAAAGCAGATTGACATTTTCGCCAGACCTTGCTGGCTTTCCTTAGGACCTGATTTGTTTTATTCAATAAATTAGCCCTTTAAAAAGTACTGTGTGTGCTGCAAATCCTTCTTGCATTATAATATCAGCCATGCCAATGCACCCAGGCATTTAACTAACTCTTGAAGTGTGTTGTGCTTCCATCCACAAACCATCTCTGTAATATATATATATATATATATATATATATATATATATATATATATGTATATTTACTTGATTGCTATATGAAGGACACCAATTGTTCATGTTTATCACTCACCAATCCGGAGTTATAACACGGTGCATAGCGGAAAGACGAGCTGATCCATTTGTAGTTTAAGGAATTGAAGGAAAATCCACTGCACTCGAATATTCTCCATTAAAATCACTTTCTTTATTCAAAAAATAGACTGTGATGCCTCAATGTCTGTGTTCCATTTTTGAATAAGGAAATTGATTTTAATGGAGAATATTTGAGTGCAGTGCATTTTCCTTCAGTTCCTAAATGAAGGACACCTACCTAGGTAAATCATTGTGTTAAATTAGGAGACGTATTCCTAGCTTACTGTTCCTCTTTTAAAAGGCATGGACCCTATTTTTAGGTCATAATATACCTTTAAAGCAGGCAGGTTGAAAGCAAGAGATATGTTTAAATGCATTATGAATGTCATAGCATAGATCTGCACTAAAGAATGCAATAAATGAAAATACATTTAATTCAGCTATATGTCAAGGTCATAGGAGCTCAGCAGATTTGCAAAAGGAAAAAAAAAATCAACCGCTATTAGGAAAGCAAGAGGGAATATACAATTTTCATTTTAACTGATAGAAAAGAATATCAGGGAGAAAGACAAAAGGCAACTATATAATACTCAGGCCATATGTACAGAGTAGAATGTGGAGCAATTCTTGAGAAACCAGCTCAGCTGCACAATAGGAGACAGTTCAGTAATACTAGGACATAGAGTTAGATACAGGTTGTACCGCCTCCCTCACCAGCAGCTTCCATAACACCTCCACTCCTCTCTCATCACGCACTCTCCTCCTTTACTAGAAGCAAACATCCCACAACTGCCCCCCTCACCCAAAGCCCCCATGTCTCATTACATTCCTATCCCCTGATTGCATGCACCCTCACCCACAACTCACATTACCCCACCGCCTCACCTGTAGCTCCCATCGGACCCTTGTCACCTGTAGCTCCCATCAAGTAACCCTCTTTTCTCACCTGCAGCTCACATCACCTCAGTTTCTCACCCTCAGCTCATAGCACCCCTTCACAGCTGAGAATCCCATCAACGCTCTCCTCCCCTTCTATTCAAATCACTGCAATTCATCACCCTCAGCTAATAACATCCCCCTCACCTGCAGATTCCATCACACCTCTTCTCACACCAAGTCATCACCCACAGCTCACTTCACCCCAGATCATCACCCATAGTTAAATCATACTACTACCACCCACAGCTGCTGCTGTAACTCCTTCGGTGCACTGCTGAGCTGAGTAGAGATGGGCTACAAGTCTGATTGCTTTCTCCCAGGAAATTTACTGTACACTGAAAAATCTATAAAATATTGCCCTTTTTCATTAACATTAATACATTTCTGGAAAGAACTTAGACTTTTTCCTCCTATTCCTAAAAAAATCCCACAGCTGTGCATATTCAGTGTGTGGGTGGTTCTGTGGCTACCAGTGCAGTAGGAGAAGTCTACAAGGTCATTGTGTGTGATTCTATGACTGCCTTGGGACAAGGCTTGGGGGGCAGCATGTGAGTTTCTATGGCTACCAATGCAGTGGGACAAGGCTGGGGGGTCAGTATATGTGGTTCTATTGCATTCGAGGGACAAGGATGGGGGCAATGGGAGGTCATCCAGCTGCTTCCAGACTACAACTCCCATCATTCCCTGCTAGGTAATGGCTGGCAGGGAATGATGGGAGTTGTAGTCTCTAAGCAGATGCAGGGCCTACCACTGCCCATCATGCTTCAGGCTACTTGGGGCAATGCTGGGGGTCACAAAGTGTGGTTCTATGGCTACCAGTGCTGTTTTACAAAGCTAACTGACCTGAATTTAAATATACAAATTAGCTATTGTTAGTGTTGAGCGAGCATGCTCGGCCGATGCTCGGATCGGCTCGAGCATCGCTCTGCTCGGCACATGGCGGTACTCGTACGATTACCGCATGTGCTCGCCCGCCATGTTCGGGTCTCCTCCCCGCACGTTTTGCGGCTGCTGCGCAGCCAATAAACGTGCAGGGAGGCTCTGACATCGGTGTAATGCCAGCAGCCATGTTGGCTGCTGGCATTACACTGATTGGCTGGCCAGAACCCGTGGTCGGGTGCTGTATAGCACCTGACCATCGAGTTCGGCTCAGTCTTAGCCAGGGAGAGCTGAGGATAGGAAGGGAAAGGCAGTGTAGGGAGGAAAAAAACCAAAATTGTGAAAAAAAAGAACCAAAAGTCCTTTTTAGGACTACTGTGTGTGGGGGCAGCAGGTTATTTTGTGTGGGGGGGAAAAAAAAAAAAAAAAAAAATATTCTGTTTAGTGTGCAAAGTTGCAGATTAGAGCACATTCTATTTAGTGTGCACAGTTGCAGATTAGAGCACATTCTGTTTAGTGTGCAAAGTTGCAGATTAGAGCACATTCTGTTTAGTGTGCAAAGTTGCAGATTAGAGCACATTCTGTTTAGTGTGCAAAGTTGCAGATTAGAGCACATTCTGTTAAGTCTTCAAACTAAAATATCAAAGTCACATATTCCATTCAGTGTGCGTCGCCGCAGTTTAGCAGTACATTCTGTGTACTGTGCAGAGTTGCAGAATAGGAAGAAATACTGTTAAGTCTTCAAACTAAAATATCAAAGTCACATATTCCATTCAGTGTGCTTCGCCGCAGTGTAGCAGCACATTCTGTGTACTGTGCAGAGTTGCAGAATAGGAAGAAATACTGTTAAGTTTTCAAACTAAAATATCAAAGTCACATATTCCATTCAGTGTGCTTCGCCGCAGTGTAGCAGCACATTCTGTGTACTGTGCAGAGTTGCAGAATAGGAAGAAATACTGTTAAGTCTTCAAACTAAAATATCAAAGTCACATATTCCATTCAGTGTGTGTCACCGCAGTTTAGCAGCCTATTCTGTGTACTCTGCACAGTTGCAGAATAGGAAGAAATACTGTTAAGTTTTCAAACTCAAATATTAAAGTCACATATTCCATTCAGTGTGTGTCACCGCCGTTTAGCAGCCTATTCTGTGTACTCTGCACAGTTGCAGAATAGTAAGAAATACTGTTAAGTTTTCAAACTCAAATATTAAAGTCACATTTTCCATTCAGTGTGTGTCACCGCCGTTTAGCAGCCTATTCTGTGTACTCTGCACAGTTGCAGAATAGGAAGAAATACTGTTAAGTTTTCAAACTCAAATATTAAAGTCACATTTTCCATTCAGTGTGTGTCACCGCCGTTTAGCAGCCTATTCTGTGTACTCTGCACCGTTGCAGACTAGGAAGAAATACTATTAAGTTTTCAAACTCAAATATTAAAGTCACATATTCCATTCAGTGTGTGTCACCGCCGTTTAGCAGCCTATTCTGTGTACTCTGCACAGTTGCAGAATAGGAAGAAATACTGTTAAGTTTTCAAACTCAAATATTAAAGTCACATTTTCCATTCAGTGTGTGTCACCGCCGTTTAGCAGCCTATTCTGTGTACTCTGCACCGTTGCAGACTAGGAAGAAATACTGTTAAGTTTTCAAACTCAAATATTAAAGTCACATATTCCATTCAGTGTGTGTCACCGCCGTTTAGCAGCCTATTCTGTGTACTCTGCACAGTTGCAGAACAGGAAGAAATACTGTTAAGTTTTCAAACTCAAATATTAAAGTCACATTTTCCATTCAGTGTGTGTCACCGCAGTTTAGCAGCCTATTCTGTGTACTCTGCACAGTTGCAGAATAGTAAGAAATACTGTTAAGTTTTCAAACTCAAATATTAAAGTCACATTTTCCATTCAGTGTGTGTCACCGCCGTTTAGCAGCCTATTCTGTGTACTCTGCACCGTTGCAGACTAGGAAGAAATACTGTTAAGCTTTCAAACTCAAATATTAAAGTCACATTTTCCATTCAGTGTGTGTCACCGCCGTTTAGCAGCCTATTCTGTGTACTCTGCACCGTTGCAGACTAGGAAGAAATACTGTTAAGTTTTCAAACTCAAATATTAAAGTCACATTTTCCATTCAGTGTGTGTCACCGCAGTTTAGCAGCCTATTCTGTGTACTCTGCACAGTTGCAGAATAGTAAGAAATACTGTTAAGTTTTCAAACTCAAATATTAAAGTCACATTTTCCATTCAGTGTGTGTCACCGCCGTTTAGCAGCCTATTCTGTGTACTCTGCACCGTTGCAGACTAGTAAGAAATACTGTTAAGTTTTCAAACTCAAATATTAAAGTCACATATTCCATTCAGTGTGTGTCACCGCCGTTTAGCAGCCTATTCTGTGTACTCTGCACAGTTGCAGAATAGTAAGAAATACTGTTAAGTTTTCAAACTCAAATATTAAAGTCACATTTTCCATTCAGTGTGTGTCACCGCCGTTTAGCAGCCTATTCTGTGTACTCTGCACCGTTGCAGACTAGGAAGAAATACTGTTAAGTTTTCAAACTCAAATATTAAAGTCACATTTTCCATTCAGTGTGTGTCACCGCAGTTTAGCAGCCTATTCTGTGTACTCTGCACAGTTGCAGAATAGTAAGAAATACTGTTAAGTTTTCAAACTCAAATATTAAAGTCACATTTTCCATTCAGTGTGTGTCACCGCCGTTTAGCAGCCTATTCTGTGTACTCTGCACCGTTGCAGACTAGTAAGAAATACTGTTAAGTTTTCAAACTCAAATATTAAAGTCACATATTCCATTCAGTGTGTGTCACCGCCGTTTAGCAGCCTATTCTGTGTACTCTGCACAGTTGCAGAATAGTAAGAAATACTGTTAAGTTTTCAAACTCAAATATTAAAGTCACATATTCCATTCAGTGTGTGTCACCGCCGTTTAGCAGCCTATTCTGTGTACTCTGCACAGTTGCAGAATAGTAAGAAATACTGTTAAGTTTTCAAACTCAAATATTAAAGTCACATATTCCGTGTAAGATGAAGAAGGCGAGTAAAAAGGGACGGGGAAGTGGACGTGATCCTGATAGTTCAGGGCGCGGGTCAGGACGCGGAGAAACTGTGCCTGGTGCCAGAGCACAAGAAAGAAAGACATCCACCATACCTAGCTTCATGTCTCAGTTTACAGGGCGTCGCAGGACATCACTCTCGAGGTCCGACCACTGCGAACAGGTGGTCGGTTGGATGACAGCTGATACTGCTTCCAGTCGGTTAAGCACCACCCTGTCTTCCACCAAGTCCACTCTCAGTAGCCAAGAGTCTGGTCAACATAATCCTCACTCTGATCATCCTTCCTCCCACCATACACGGTCTGGTCAAAGAAGTGATCCCACACTGGGATATAGTGAGGAGCTCGTCTCATCACCAATCCTTCATTTGACCCTCTCTCCAAGCACGCTTGCAGAGGAACATGACATCTTGTGCCCTGATTCACAACCTCTAGAGGCTACCCAATCACAAGAAGATGACAGATGTGAACGGCATTTAAGGTCAAAGGAAGTAGTGGATGATGATGATGATGATGAGACACAGTTGCCATTAAATCAACCACTATTTCCGTCTCAAGACCTTGTTGAGGAGAATGTTATACAGTTGTCAATGACTGAGTATGTGGTGGGATCAAGACTTGAGGAGGATGATCAGAGTGAGGAAGTGGAGGAGGACTTGGTGGACGATGAGGTGACTGACCCCACCTGGGAAGGTGTAGAGCCGAGCGATGACAGCAGTCCTGAGGGTGAGCCATCTGCAGCACCGCAACAGGCTGGAAGAGGCAGTGGTGTGGCTACAGAAAGAAGGCGGACCGCACCAAACCGGCCCGCAAATGTTCCACGGAGCACCCCCTTGCGTAAATCTACCTTGCCAAAGGGTAGGTGTTCCGCGGTATGGCGTTTTTTTAAGGAAAGTGCGGACGACAAAAGAATTGTAGTTTGCAACCTGTGCCACACCAGAATGAGCCGAGGCATGAACACTAGAAACCTCACCACCACCAGCATGATCCGACACATGGCATCCAAGCACCGTAGTAAGTGGGAGGAACGCCTGGATCGCCCATCTGTGTCTGCAGGCCACACCACTGCCTCCTCTTCCCCTGTTTTCGGTGCCGGCCAATCGCCTGTCGAAGGCGCAGGCCCGCATACCTCCCGCCCTGCACCTGTACCATCTGAAGCACCATCAGCGACCACATCCACTTCCCTGTCCCAGCACAGCGTCCAAATGTCGTTACCCCAGGCATTTGAGCGCAAGAGAAAGTACCCAGCCACCCACCCACAGGCCATAGCACTAACCTCACACCTTTCAAAATTACTGGCCATCGAAATGCTGCCATTTAGGCTTGTGGACACTGAGTCCTTCCGCAGCCTGATGGCAGCAGCTGTCCCTCGGTACGCGGTCCCCAGCCGCCACTACTTTTCCCGGTGTGCCATCCCCGCATTACACCACCATGTGTCCCGTAACATCACCCGTGCCCTGACCAACGCAGTTACTGGGAAGGTCCACTTAACGACTGACACATGGACAAGTGCTTGTGGCCAGGGACGCTACATTTCCCTGACGGCACACTGGGTGAATGTCGTGGAGGCTGGGAGCGACTCGGACCCTGGGATGGCACGGGTGCTACCCACGCCGAGGATTGCGGGCCCTACCTCCATCAGGGTTTCCGCCAGCACCTACGTTATTGGCTCCTCCTCCTCCGTTTCCACCTCCGAATTCTCTACACGCAGCGCCACTCCCCCATCAGCCAGTAGCTGGAAGCACTGTAGCACTGCAGTGGGGAAGCGTCAACAGGCCGTGCTGAAGCTGATCTGCCTTGGGGACAAACAGCACACGGCCTCAGAGCTGTTGCAGGGGATTAGTCACCAGACCGAGCAGTGGCTCTCGCCACTCAACCTGCAACCAGGCATGGTTGTGTGTGATAATGGGCGTAACTTGGTGGCGGCTTTGGAGCTCGGCAAGCTCACACACGTACCATGCCTAGCGCATGTATTTAATTTAGTGGTTCAGCGATTTCTAAAAACCTACCCCAATGTGCATGATCTCTTGACCAAGGTGCGCCGCGTGTGTGCACATTTCCGTAAGTCATCTACAGCTTCGGCCGGCCTGTTGAAGCTGCAGCAGCGCTTACAATTGCCAGCTCACCGGCTGCTGTGTGACGTGAGCACGCGCTGGAACTCCACCTTCCATATGTTGGCCCGGCTTTGTGAGCAGCAGAGGGCAGTAGTGGAGTACCAGCTGTTACACGGTCGTCGCCTCTCCGTTCAACTTCCTGTAATCAGAAGTGAGGAGTGGGAATGGATGTCAGACCTCTGCGAGGTTTTACGCAATTTTGAGGAATCGACACAGATGGTGAGCGGCGATAACGCTATTATCAGTGTAACCATCCCACTTCTGTGTCTACTGAAACGCTCGCTGCTCACAATTAAAACCGACGCTTTGCATGTGGAAGAGGTGGAAATGGGGGAGGAAGAGCTTACACAAGGTGATAGCCAGAGCACCCTCACTTCGTCTTCTCAGCGACAATTGGAGGAGGCGGAGGAGGAGGAGGAGGAGGAGGAAGACACGGTTGCCTCCGCTACAGAGGGTAGCCATGGAACTTTAGTTCCATCTCTTCAGCGTGGGTGGGCAGAAGAGGAGGAAGAGGATGAGCATATTGAGAGTCATCCTCCTGGTGAGGACAGTGAAATCTTGACTGTTGGTACTCTGGCACACATGGCTGACTTTATGTTAGGCTGCCTTTCCCGTGACCCACGCGTTATACGCATTTTAAACAACACGGATTACTGGGTGTTCACCCTTCTGGACCCCCGCTACAAAGAGAATTTCTCATCTCTCATTCCTCCGGTGGAGAGGACAAGCAAAATGGTGCAATACCAGAAGGTTCTTGTTGAAAAATTGCTCCAAAATTTTCCATCTGACAACGCTGGCGGCAGAGTACGTGCTACCTTGGCCAACAGAGAAGGGGAGAAAAGGGGAGCACACAGCAGTTCCGAGAAAGGCAGGGCAACACTCTCCAAGGCGTGGGACACCTTCATGACACCCCGCCAGCACCCTCACCCTGATGCGCAGCCTAGTGTCACAAGGAGGGAAAAGTTTTGGAAGATGGTGAAGGAGTACGTAGCAGACCGTGTCAGCGTCCTCAATGATCCCTCTGTGCCTTACAACTACTGGGTGTCCAAGCTGGACACGTGGTATGAACTGGCACTCTACGCCTTGGAGGTGCTGGCCTGCCCTGCCGCCAGCGTTCTGTCTGAGCTGGTATTTAGTGCTGCTGGTGGCATCATAACAGATAAGCGTATCCGCCTTTCCACCGACAATGCTGATAGGTTGACACTTATAAAAATGAACAAGGCCTGGATTTCCCCTGACTTCTCCACTCCACTGGAGGAAAGCCCCGGGGGAACATAAACTCACTTTATATATGTTATTTACAATGATGTGAATACTCTGTATTCCCATTCACCCCTTCCACCCAAAAAACGGGTATATGGTTGACTCTTAATCTTCTCATCCTCCTCCTCCTCTTCCATATGCCCTGGGATATAATTTTTATATAGGGCCAGCTCACCAGCGGGCCCTGTGCTATAATTTTTATATAGGGCCAGCTCACCAGCGGGCCCTGTGATATAATTTTTATATAGGGCCAGTTCACCAGCGGGCCCTGTTTGACAATTTTTATATAGGTCAGCTCACCAGCGGGCCTTCTCATATAATGTTTTATTGGGTCAGCTCTCTAGCGGGCCCTCTCATATAATGTTTTATAGCGTCAGCTCACTAGCGGGCCTTCGCATATAATGTTTAGGACGGTCAGCTCTGCAGCAGACCCTTACCCATAATGTTTTAGATGGTCAGCTCAGCGCACGTTTCCCTCTTAATCATGGCCTCAGTTCAATAAAATCAAGGAAATTTTTGGGAGAATTTGCCTCTGCGCACGTTTCCCTCTTAATCATGGCCTCAGTTCTGAAAATCAAGGAAATTTTTGGGAGAATTTGCCTCTGTGCACGTTTCCCTCTTAATCATGGCCTCAGTTCTGAAAATCAAGGAAATTTTTGGGAGAATTTGCCTCTGCGCACGTTTCCCTCTTAATCATGGCCTCAGTTCAGAAAAATCAAGGAAATTTTTGGGAGAATTTGCAGATGATATACAAGTAAATATACAGCAAATATTGTTTGGTAACAATTTTTCACCTAAAGTCGTTTTTATTTTCCTTTTTGTGTGTTTTATGGTCAGTCTGTAAAAATGGCGTACTACGGGCGAAAGATCGTTCCCAGCAGCGATGTTGGAGTCCAAGATGCATCCAGACATCCTCCCTATGCTGTCCCTGAACCATTTCTGTGGTGTTTCCATCCTTTTCTGCCCTTTTCCTATGGACCAGGCACCCTCCCCTCATCAGAGCAGGGGGTGCCTGGTGTAATGCTCGAGTCCTCCCATTGACTTCAATGGGGCTCGGGTGCTCGGCCGAGCACTCGAGCCTCATGGGGTGCTCGGTCAGAGCACCCGAACACCCGAGCATTGGGGTGCTCGCTCATCACTAGCTATTGTCGAAGTAGTTAATGCAATATCATGAATCTGGGAAAACCATAGACAAACCTTGGCAATATTAGAGTACTGAGGTGTATTCACAGGACTATTAAGTGAAGACATCTTAGTGCATATGTTGAGATGTAGTCAAAGCAAATGCTTCACAATGTCACCAACCTGGCCACTTATCGAACCTTAGTACATCTCTTCCCAGGATAAAGAAACACTAATACCTAAAAGTGAATTTGTGTTACATACTACATATCGTGTATTTACATCCAGCATGTGTAAAAAAATTGTTGTTTTATGTAACATCCTTAAAGTTTTATGTGAAACACGCTGTTGGAACTGGAGAAGTGATATCACTGGAGAAATCATCTCCACTTTATCACCTCTTTATTATTCCTTACTGCACCCCCCAGCACCTTTTAGACAACAATAAATATGTATATTAGTGGGAACACTGGAGCGCTGGAAAGGCAGATATGAGAGGGCCTGGATAATACATGTAAGGCTTCATTTTGGCCTAAAAAATAAACAGAGCATTTTTACATATGATTCTAAAATGGAGTGCAGGGTATTTAAAGGGATAGTAATGTTTCATAATAAAAGCAGCTCTAATTAATCATCATAGTATTTGGACTTTGAAGAGTGTTATTTCAATTCTTTCAGAGTTGTAGTTCAAAAGTAATTCAATGACAAAGTGTCCCCCTCCTGCCCCATTTACTGATGTCACACTGTTCAGCCAGAGCAGAAGGGAGGTGCCCAGGTAGACTGCAGAGAGGGACAATCTTCAATTAAGATAAGGGAAAAACCTGAAAAGCTTGTCAAGGGGGGCAGGGCTTTCATTGTTCTCATAGGAATAAGAGTGTCCCCTTCTGTTATCTGTCCAGTCTATGGACTGCATTCCACATCTGAGAAGAGAAAGCTTACACTAGGTAAAAGGGGCGGGAGAGGGAAACTTTGCTTGTGAATATCTCTTAAACCATAAAGGTTTGAGAGATAAGACTTATATAATTCTTAATGTTTTTTTAATGCCTACAAAATAAAATAAAGTTAAAACTAAGTATTACTATCCCTTTAAGGGTGAATTACCGCAGATAAATGTTAGACTTTGCTGTTCCTTTAATACATACAGCTTATAGGATAGAAGGGTGATATGACTGAAACCTTCAAATATATTAAGGAATTAAATGAAGTTCAGGAAGAATCAGTTTTTAAAAATAATTAGAAAACTACAACAATAGGGAATGCCTTAAAATTGAAGGATGGAAAAATAAGAAGCAGAAGAGGCTGCAGCTAAAACTGTAACTCGCGAGATAACGATATATCTGAATTAGCTAAATAGGGAAATGGATGGACTATATGGGCCAAATGATTCTTTTCTCTGTTGTCCAATACAGGTTACTGGTAACTTTGAGTAGGTGACCCGCCCCTTTAATTGTAGGCCAGAACAATTCTAGAATTGTATGCAGGAGGCGGAGCCTACCTTCCCTCCTTGGCTGCAGCTAGCCAACCAGCTCCATAAAGATTTGTTCCTTGGTGAAGACACAGGCAAGAGAACAGTTCTGCTATAGTTTTAAAAATGTTTTTATTTTTCTGTTAGAAAACGAATACCACCATCAGGAGGATTACCATAACTGGCAATGCCCTTAGATGTGACTAGCTCAGTAACCAGGTGCTTTTTGTGGACCATAAGCCCTGGGGGGAAAATCTTGGCTACAAGTTCTTTCCTATGGAGTTGCCCACCAAGGCTTCTTCTTAATACATGGTAGTCTGAAGACAGAAGATCTGCAGAAAAGGTGAGCAACCCTTTGAGTGCTGCAGGTCCACATATCCCACAGTGCCCCTCCGCACAGGGGTTTACCTTTGGAGTTCCTATTGTACACTCCTGCACTCATTGGGTCTATCTGTATGTCTGTTGGGTGTTTTGGAGCAGGTTTATGTGGTACTTTAACCCTTTAGCTGCTGGTTTTGCATCTTTTGAGGGGGGGGTTCTGACACTTTTCCTACTGGTTCAGTGTTTTTTTTTTGGGTATTCTAACATGTTCTAGTGATGTTTCATGCATTTTTATTTTACTGTTTCAGTTTTGTAAAATTTGAGCTAAAGGAGCACTTTACTGCTTAGGCACCATTGCTCCATTCACTCCTATGGGACTGTACAGTTTGGGACATATCTCTGCAACCGCTTAACATAGCGACTTCACAGATGGCTCTGCCCTTGCTCTATCTTCCTGTTCATGTTTCTAGTGTGTTGGGGGGGGGCTCAGGGGGCTTCGGGCACTGTTTGGGTACTTTTTCTGGGAAAACTACATTTCCCATGAGTGCTTGCTTCGCGCGCTCATTTTTTATTAGCTTCCATCCCCAGCAGCAGCCATTTTGTGCTATTTCCAGAACGAGTATCCTACGCAGGGCTTGGACTCTCCTTCTCTCCTCTGCTGATTAACCCTTTGCCTGCTAGATAAGTCTAGTTTAGCGATTTCTGGGGTGAAACTTTAATCCTACACACTGTAGGTGGGTGAGTTCTTTTATTATAAGGTTATTTGACACTGTGAGAATGTCTATACCATTGGAGCTTGGGGCCAGACCTAAGACTAAGGATGCTGGGATCTCTGTATCCCCTGTTGCGCATTGCTCTTGCTGTCATTCAGGGTTACCTAGAGAATTCTCAGGTCATTTATGCCCAGCATGTTCTGATGTCCCTGAGAGTCTCCCAGGGACCTCCAGCCATGCATTAGAGACAGTTGGTGGCAAGAGTTCAAGGCTGCTACTAGGGACCTTAGGTCTACATTGCAACTCTTTCCATCCCAGTTACAGGGGGTCTTCCATTCCTGGCAGACTCCCTCCTCCGTCACGTCTTCCCTGCCAAAACCACCGGCTGATGCCAGCTTTGGGTGGAAGATCCTAGAGGCAGTCTTGCCTGTCTAGGATTTTCTTCAGTTATTGGTGCTTCCTTCACTTTTGAGCCCTGTTGGCTCTAGTTCAGTGTGCTGTGTAACAGTTCCTGGGATGATGTTACCCCTGTTCAGTGTCCATTGACATTTCATTTGTTTTGTTGGGCTATCTCTGATCTGATGGTTCATATCTGCTCTGGTGACTCTGGGGGCCTTGCACCTGGTCCTTGCGTTACTTCCCGCCTCTGAGAAACTCAATGGTTGGACATCCCAAAGTTACCAGTAACCTGTATTGGACAACATAGAAAAGAGGATTTTAGTCTTGTTTAGTCTGTTAAATCCTTTTTTCTTAGTCCATACAGGTTACTGGTCTCCCACCCTGTCAAGGGACCATGCTTGGCTCTCCTGTGACAGACTGTGGGGGTCCTTCGGGGTCATGCTTACAGTAGTCTTCTTTCCCTTCTACTATCTAGTCAATAGTTAGTGTCTCAAATCTTTGTGGAGCTGGATGGCTAGCTGCAGCCAAGGAGGGAAGGTAGGCTCTAACCCCTGCATACAATTCTAGAATCGTTCGTGCCTACAATTAAAGGGGCGGATCGCCTACCCAAAGTTACCAGTAACCTGTATGGACTAAGAGAAAAAGATTTAACAGG
This sequence comes from Rhinophrynus dorsalis, assembly GCA_037306005.1. Taxonomy (NCBI): domain Eukaryota; kingdom Metazoa; phylum Chordata; class Amphibia; order Anura; family Rhinophrynidae; genus Rhinophrynus; species Rhinophrynus dorsalis. The sequence goes on from CM074719.1 coordinate 160,890,747, forward strand.
TAAGACTAAAATCCTCGTACTCTCAAATTTTATTTCTATCTTTAAGTATTTGAAAGCCCTATTTAAATAAACACTAACACTTAAAAATTAAATAGTTAATATGGCTTTAAATATCATGTATTTATAGCAAGCTTTTGTAAAAACTAATTATTCATATAATCCTGAACTTGATTTTTAGTGCATATGCAAACTGTCATGTTCAGAGAGAATTGATTTTGTTTGTGCTGTTTGTAATGAGATACAAGAGCTAAAGTGAATTAAAGGGGAACTACCACCCCACACAAAGTTTCCTGCAAAGTATTACCCATCTGGCGACTAGCTGATAAATAGTACTAGTCGCCAGAATAATTACCCCCTTATTGAGAATTCCTACTGCTCATGAGACTGGCGGCCAGGAAACAGCACGGACATATTTGCATAAAGCCGTCTGCATGCCTGCGTCTTCAGTCCCAGTCTGCTCTAGGAGGCATTGCTTCGTACCTTTAGGTACCGGAAGGGCACGCAGATTCTTCTAAAGCGCTGTTTTTTGGCCGTCAGTCTCTGGAGCAGTAGGAATTCTCAATACGGAGATAATTATTCTGGCGTCTATACTATTGATCAACTAGTCCCCAGATGGGTAATTCTTTGTAGGAAACATTGTGTGGGGTAGTAGTTCCCCTTTAAGTTATTGAGACCAGTGCCCACATCTCTTGTATTGAGAGCAGCTGAGAGATTACGTCAGTCCATTTATAGACAACCCTGGATAATCACTTCAGAGCCACTATCAAGATTGCTGTTTAATAACGTAGCAGGGCTTGCTTGCTCAGAGCACATGTAAGATTAGATTTTAGACCTCTGAAAACAGAGATGTTTTATATATGCTCACATGAAGTACAAAGTATTAAACTGTATTTATTCCAGTTCATTTTTAATTTGAATATTCCTTTAAATCAATGCAAATATTTATTTGTCACATATGATGCAGTTGGTTTGTCCCAGATTTGTCTTTCTACTAACCTATTTGGTGCCCAGGGAGGTCACTGCGTACGTATTGGTTTGTGTGCATTGATTCACTTAGAATCACAGCAAACTGAGAAAACAATTCAGTAGGGATTCCAGAACTATTGCAGTCATTGCATAGGGACACTCAACATATTTCTTTGGAATGCTTGTCAGTGCTCTGACAGAAAGGCTATGGTCACACAAGTGAATTTGTCGCTATGACAAAATCAAAGAGTGTGTGAATAAATATCTACTTACTTTCTGGACAGTTGTAGCATGCTGCATTTGCAAACAACTCTCACACTATCAATCAGTTTTAAACAACCCTGTATAACACAATAAAACTACTCTGCAATTTGTTGCTGTATCAAAATTGTAGCACAAGGTAGATCTCCATTTGCCACCATTTTTATTGGCAGTCACCTAATTATGACCTCTGTACATGGAGAATATATGTGTCCCAAAAGTCTTCCCAGCATAGGGTTGCCTGCTCTAACCCTGGACTAGTAGAAACTATTTCTATCACCAGAAAGTCTGACTATTGGATGAAAATTGGCAGTGTGCATCAATAAATGGCTAATCAGTTATTGCTGTTACAACCTCTGTCAGCCAATCAAATTGTTAAGCTACAGAACAGGCATTCTAAGCAGACACAGGAATGCACTCTCTTACAATCAGGAAGCCATGTCAATTCTATAGATTACAATATATGTGGCTGTGTTTGCTTGTTGATTGCAAGCACTGTGGTCCACTCTGCACCATAAGCTCTATGGATCATTTCAATAGACTGCAAGTTCTGAGGCTCAATTACATTGCAAACACTCAGATGTAATATACACAGCCTGGTGTAAACCATATGAGCAATATTAGATTTTGTTTCTGTGTTTATGAAGCAAATGAAAGAAAGATAAGGTATTTAACACTTCAAATGCCAGAATTATGCCCAACACATTGATAAGCAATGCATTGGACACACCTCTTTGCAATGAGCTGAAAATTCTTCAGCATCCAAGTGGTTACATTAGATATGCTTATGTAAACCACCATCATCCAGTCATTAAAAAAAAAAAAAAAAAAAAAAAAAAAAAATATATATATATATATATATATATATATATATATATATATATATATATATATATATATCCTTATTTAACCCTTTGAGTGCCAGAGGGGTACACAATGCATTTTCCAGTGCGCAAAGGGTTAATTTAAACGTGTGGTTGGTTTACAAACAGGGCCTTATGCAGAAAAGCAAAAGAGGAGCAAGTCTGGAGCAAACCATCTGCACCATAGGGGACAAATAAAAAATCCCCAAATTCTCATTGATTTAAATAGGTCTTCAACACATTACTTTGCAATGTGTTGGAGACTTCTCTAGCATTGTTGGGGTTAAAAGGCCCATTTAAATCAATAGGAATTTGGATTTGTATCTGTCCCCCATGGTGCAGTTGCTTTGCTCCAGAATTGAACCACTTTTGCTTTTCTGGATAAAGCTAAAAGTCATTTGTGTGAATGCTGCTTAATAAAAATGCTCTCTGTAAAGTCCTTAAGTCTGCATGCAGATGAGACAATCTGTGCAGATCTATTCATCAGGCGATGGTATCATTCCGGTTATGTCCAACTTTATTCAGAACAAATATAAACAGAAACATAATGCATTGAACACTGTGACAATGCAAAAAAAAACAAAAAAACTTTCAGGCTATGAAATATTAACCTGTTAAGGACCAGAGGGGTATTCAACACATTGCTTTGCAATGTGTTGCTTACCCCTCTGGTTAGTAAGCGGTTAACCCATTGGATAATATAGATGTCACTGCATTGCTAAACAATGCATTGGAGATTCCTCTAGAATCCAGAATGCTAATGGGAAACTATCGCTAGGATACTGCAATATCAATAGACCTGCCAATGAAGCCAGATCTGCATAGTGAGTACCAGGAAACCAACTTTGGGAGTATAACAGTGGTTTTAAAAGCGATTGCTGGAGCTCTCTTTTTGGTCTGGTTTTTTGTGGTTCAAATTCTTGCCCTGAGAGATACAGTCCACGTAGACCCTCTTGTTTGACCTTAAAAACCCAACATGGGGGTCTATGGAGGCTGTGCACACAACACGTCACATTTGGAATTTAGAGGTGAGTCATATCTTTCAGGGTTGTGTTCTAGCAGATGGATTCTGTTTTCTTACACCCAAATAGCTGATAGGAGCAGTGCTGAGACTACACAGCGCAGCCCCAGTCTTTTTACTAAGCCTTCTTCCATAGAAAGCACTAAACTGTGTATAATTAAACTAGGAGAGTAGTTTGGCCTTTGCCTCCTTCTCAAACCCTACACTTTAAGCATTCCCAACAATTTCACCAATCCACGCACACACTCTCCAGGACTCATGCCCAGGGCTGGATTTACATCTCAGGAGCCTGTAGGCACAGAAATTTGAAGCGCCCCCCCCCCCCCGTGGGCCATCTGCACTGGATACCTCCACAATACTCCTAATCTCCATGTTGCCCCCCCCCATCATCTCCATATTGCCCTCACATTGCCCCCATCATCACCACATTGCCCTCACAATGCCCCGCATCAGCTCCACATTGCCCTCACAATGCCCCCCATCAGCTCCACATTGCCCTCACATTGCACCCCACCCCTTCAGCTCCAACTTGCCCCCACCATCTCTACATTGCCCTCCATCAGCTCCAACTTGCCCCCCATTGGCTCCAACTTGCCCCCCATTGGCTCCACATTGCCCTCTATCGGCTCCAACTTGCCCCCCATTAGCTCCACATTGCCTCCCCCCATTGTCCGTTTCCTACCTCCGTGTTAGATCTGTATGTGCCTCCTTTGGCACAGTCTTGCACCTGATGGAGCTCCCGCGCGGTCTCCTATTCAGGAATGCAGAGCGCTGGGAGATGATGTCATCTCCCAGCGCTCTGCATTCCTAAAGAGGCGACGAGGGAGCTCCATCAGGTACAAGACTGGGGGGGGCGGGCAATGTGAGTGGGCAGCCAGCGAGGCGGCTATTTTTTTTTTTTTTTTTTTTTTTTTTAAAGAATATTTAAAAAAAAAAAAAAATCCAAATGGCAGGTGCCCCTCGTTGGCATGCACCTGTAGGCAGGTGCCTACTTTGCCTAATGGCAAATCTGGCCCTGCTCATGCCTAGTTCACAGTATAAGTTGTAGTATCAGACTCCAGCAGTTTTCCTACCTAGTTCAGACGGGTATTGACCTGGGAAAAAAGCTATAAATATAGGATATGAAGTGCCCAACTGCAGGAAGTTCAGAAATTTACTAGCCCTGACATAGAGAGTTTGCAAAACTGACATTATTTCTTGGACATCACTGAATCCCTTTCCAGAAATAAATGTTAATCAAAACACACATTTAATACAATTTGTTTTGGTGTTCCAAAACAGCCTTGTGTGGGAAAAGAAAATTCAGAATCATTTGCTCATTCATACTGTAAAAAAAGGCATTTTACATTCATTTTGTGTCATTATCTTGGCTCCTTCTCATGCTCCGTTCTCCTGCTGGCAGAGTACTGAACCTCTTCTTTTTGGTTATGATGACTAGTAGGTACTTTTTGTTCCCCATGTAAAATCACTATAGGTCTTCAGATAATGTACTGGGAAGGGTTTCACAGCATATTACCAGCCAGTGTGGAGAGATCCTTTATAGAAGAGCCAATGGAGAGACAGATCCCGAAGAGCATTTGCCACAAAGGGATGCTCTAATAGAGGCAAGGGGTATCTTGGAAAAGACACAACATTACCTGGAAAAAATAGACTCCAATAGGGAGGAATTATAGATGGGATTATGTGTCCCTACTTGTAATTACAGAAAGGTCAAAAATACTATTCTATAGTAAGTTATTTGGCCACCAATTTAATGCAAAACAATAATGGGGACGTCACTTAATGGAAACTGCCAACATCCATAAATTAAAGGAGAACTGACACATCCTAATAATACACCCTCATGTACCTTAGTATGGACAGAAAATCTTAATGACATATATGCATTTTACTCTTGTGCCAATCAGTCTTATATATCATGTCCATGGAGTAAGACATGACAGTTGCTGACCCTATAAGGCTCAGAGGGGTTCATACTCATTAATAAGCGCTGTGTTGCACAACCCTCTTTTCCTTAAAATATTAGCATGTGCGTTGAGCAGAGTCTGGAGTCTTGTGGTCATGCTAGCAACTGTCTTATCTGTCTCTATGGACCAGACATTGAGTGTTATCTCTTGAACAAAAGCACAAGAGACTTTGGGACTTTCTATCCATAAAAAGGTAAGTGGGGAGTTATTATTAGGAGGTGTTAGAGTTACTTTAAAGTAGAATGAAGACAATGCTCTACATTAAAATTGACATGTGGAATAGCATAACCAGCAGACCATGAGAGTAAATCCCCTTGCAAGTTCTTTAGATGCCAGGCTATCAAACATATAGACAGTTCTAATCAATTATGCAGTATTGATTGGACTAGAAGCAAAAATAAACACTGTGATATGTTTAGAGTGATGAGACATATGACATGGTTAGAGCTAAACAGACAGTTGACCAAATGTTAAAGGTTGGGAAATGATATGGTGATATAATGGCTAAAATGGGTTCCCATATCATATTCCAGGCAGCACTATGGGAAATGCATGGCTTTTGCACAGGTGACTCAATCAAAATGTCTACCCCAATGATCATGGCACTTAACCGCTTGGAAAAAGTCTCTTTAGTTCCTTTTGTATAGATCAGTGGTTGGCAACTTGAAGCTCTCTGTCTGTTGTTGGACTCAATTCCCATCATCCTCAGCTGTAGTCTAGTCTTAATTTGTCTACAGTGAGACACACACACATTTATAGTTTGAAATTAAAATCTGGATAACTGCTCTCATATTGGGTTCTGTGGAACCCCAGGGTTCCCTAAACAAGTGCAAAATGTTCCACAATCTAAATGTAAATGGATGCAGATGGGGAACAACATTGGAGTGTCAAACAAGGCATATGATACCGAAAAGAATTATGTTGTGGTCTCAGTTATATTGAAAATCCTTCTTTGCTCCTCACTTAAATACCATTCATGGACACATGTAAGTGTAGAAATAACTTGTTTATTCATCGGAACAGAAAATTACTTAACTTGTTTGGGCTCCATTCAGCATTTGAAGTCTAAAACATATATCCTTTTTACAAGATGGTTCCTAAAGTCCCTCTCCCATGATCTGCTTGTATCTTAAAGGTGCAGAGTTTACATATATCTAAAGCTAGACGTAAACTACAGAAATTCCGGGGCAAGCTAAATGTACCTCAGGTGATTAATAAAAATCTCTACTGACTCAGATGGGGTGTTTAACCCCTTGAATGTGTTTGAGACATTTTTAGAATTCAAGAGGCATTGACCCCCACATCCTAAAACATTGACTATTTTGCTTTTGCTGAGTGTGAAATTATGCATTGTCTTGAGTATGTTCTCCTATCTACACAATATTTATACAGAGGTGTGCCATTTGTCCTTATGACATCAGCCTCAGTGTGTGTATGGCTCTATGAACCTTTGGAAGATTGAAACATAATAAATAGTGCAATTTTGTTGTCAGTTAAAGTAAGCATTGTAACCTCTACAATCCAGAAAAAATAATTGTCATATACAATTACGTGCTATTACCTGATACATTTTATTGTAATTATTTAGTCAAAAGATACTGGTACTTATTAACATTGAAACACATTTGATGTTGATATTATGTTAACCCCATAGATGCTAGACAGGTTACCAACACTTTGCTGCACAATAGACTTTTCTAGCATGTAAGGCAGGGCAACCTGAGGCCCTCCAGTGGTTCAGAACTATAATTCTCATCATCCACATACAGCCATTGGCTGGCTGAATTCGGCAGTTGTAGCACTGAACAGCTGGAGAGTCTCAGGTTGCAAACCAATGATCTAGGGCACAGGTTCTGAAAAGCTGTGTCAATACACCAAGCTTAATGTGTCACTTCTTTACAAATAAATTAAAAGAGTTACATAGTTTTTGCTGCAAACTGGTCACAAAATAGAATATTATTGTAATATATTGTGTACATAAATGGAGACTAAAACTAACTAAATCTATAAATAAGGCAGCTGAAAAGTGAGAATATGCTCTCCCCTATTGTATGCAACTCCCCAGAAACTGTAAAAATAAGAGAGGGACTGGGGAAGGACAGAGAGAGGCTGGGTGAGGACAGTAAGAGATAGATACTAGTGGAGGACAGAGAGGGACTGGGGGAGGACAGAGAGGGATTGGGAGAAGACAGAGAAAGACTGGGGGAGGACAGAGACTGGAGGAGGACAGAGACGATCTGGATGATGAGTGAGAGAGACAAGAAGGTCAGAACGAGACTGGAGGACAACAGAGAAAAGATGGATAATGAGAGAGACTAAGAGGACGACAGAGAAGGACTACTTAGGACAGAGAGGGACTGGATGGCAGAGAGACTGGAGGAGGATGAACAGGGATATGTGAGGAAGGGCAGAGACAGAGAAGGAAGCATGGAGATGACAGAGGAAGAACAGGAACAGGGCCATATAAATTGACTAGGAGAGAGACTGAGTGAGGAAGAGGACAGATTAGTGGAGGAAGGAAAGAGACAAGAGGAAAAGGAGAAAAACTGAGGGAGGAAGGAGGAGCTGTAGGCCACACGAGAGACTGGGCCAGAAGAAAAGACTGTGGGCAGAAAGAGAGAAAGGGAACAAAGTGTGAATGAAGTAAAGGGGAAGGGGAAAAACTGGGGAGAAAGGAGAAGAATGAGAGAAAGTGGTTGAGAAAAGAAAATAAGTGGTGTGTGGAAGGAGAATAAATGGTGGGAAGAAGGAGAATAAATGATTTGAGAAAGAAGGGAAACTGGTGGGAGGAAGGAGGAGATCAATTCTCCCAAACTCCCTAGTTTGGGAAAGGCATACTGCAGTTCAGCTCAGGAAATAATTAGTTTAAATTATGTGAAATGTACTGTAACTACTGAAATGTAGCATGTAAAATCTCTGCATAGCCTCTATTTATTAAGATTTAATAGATAGTTTTATCCAAGGGATATTTGGACAGTGACACAAGTTTTTTGTTTTGACTGTGTACTCCAGCACATTGACTAAAAGCATAAAGAGCAGACTGTCAGCTTTAATTTGATGGTATTTACATCCCTAAACTATTACAGCCCTATTTATATATAGTGTCTCCATTGTAGGGGACCAAAAGTAATTGGAAAAATAACATACACTTAAACAAAGTCATCATATCTAGTATTTTGTTTAAAATCCTTTGTATCTGATGACTCCCTGAATTATTTGGCCTTCAGACATCACAGACACTGGGGGTCTTCCCTGGTGATGCGCTGTCAGGCCTGTGGTGCAGCCATCTTCAGGTCCTGTTTGTTTTGGGGCATTTTTCCATTCAGTCTTTTCTTCAGCAAGTGAAATGCATGCTCAGTTGGATTCAGGTTAGGAGATTAATTTGGTCAGTATACATTCCACTTTTTGGCCCTGAAAAACTCCTTGGTTGTTTAAGCAGTATGTTTGGGGTCATTGTCCTGCTGCAATTCAATGCATTTTGAGTCATTTTGTTGGTTCTGATCAAATGAGGAGGCTAAAATCACTGTTAGTCGAAGGCACATCAATAGTATGCACTAAAGTGTCTTTGAACATCATATCCCCATCAGCCTGACAAAAAACTGCCCATATCGACATCCATCTGATAAGCATTCACCAGGTTTATGAATTTTCACTCATCACATCAACAATGGCCTATTTCCATATGGAAATGCAGTATAATTACACCTTTCAATAGGGAAATGCAGGATAATGAGTCATTATCACATTTAAGGGGGTGTTGATATGTTAATGTGGTACTTCACCACATGCCTAAACTCCGATAGCAGCCTCTGCTGTCGGAGTTCACAGTCTCAACTTCACCTACCTGATGCTAGTGAAGTTGGGGTCTCCTTGTACTTTCCTATGCAGTAAGAGCCCTCAATCAATCAGGGTGGGTTGTGAACTGCTGTTGTTGTGGAATGGATGCTCTCCCTCATACATCACCAGTGGTAGACAGCCCTGAAATCTCTCTCTGCTGCCCCACTTGGTCAGTAGGGGAGTGAAGAGGATCTTTTCAGGATCCTCGCCACACCCCTACTGGCAAAGTGGGGAAGTAGAAAGAATGCTCTCAGACTTCAGGACTGTCATACTGCTGGTGATGTGTGAGGGAGGGTATCTCTTCCACATCAACAGCAGTTCAACAATCCTGGATGCTAATGGAGATCTTCTCCTCCCCTCCACTTGTATCCCTAAATTTTAGTTCATATGGTGATGTGTGTTTACATCAAAACGTTGAAGTGATTTGGATACATGGACAAAATCATATGGCCACAGCATCGAACTTTAGTGTATCTCCCCCCAAGATTTTTCTGAACTCTTCAGAACTCATCCTGTTGTTGCAGTCAGCAGTCACATCATCAGTAAAGACAAGTAAGTCAATTCCAGTGGCAGCTATACATTCCTAAGCCATAACACTAGTGTTGAGCGAGCACCCCGATGCTCGGGTGTTCGGGTGCTCTGACCGAGCACCCCCGGAGGCTCGAGTGCTCGGCCGAGCACCCGAACCCCATTGAATTAAATGGGAGGACTCGAGCATTACACCAGGCACCCCCTGCTCTGATGAGGGGAGGGTGCCTGGTCAATGCCCCCCTTCATCTCCACAATGCCCCTCTTCCACAATGTCCCCCTTCCACAATGTCCCCCTTCCACAATGTCCCCCTTCATCTCCGCAATGCCCCCTTCATCTCCGCAATGCCCCCCTTCCACAATGTCCCCCTTCCACAATGTCCCCCTTCATCTCCGCAATGTCCCCCTTCATCTCCGCAATGCCCCCTTCATCTCCGCAATGCCCCCCTTCCACAATGTCCCCCTTCCACAATGTCCCCCTTCATCTCCGCAATGTCCCCCTTCATCTCCGCAATGCCCCCTTCATCTCCGCAATGCCCCCCTTCCACAATGTCCCCCTTCATCTCCGCAATGTCCCCCTTCATCTCCGCAATGCCCCCTTCATCTCCGCAATGCCCCCTACCTCCAGTCCCTGGTGGTCCAGCGGAGCGTCTGTAAGATCTGTGCCTCCTTCGGCACAGATCCCTGCCACCCGAACATGGCGGGCGAGCACATGGCGGTACTCGTACGAGTACCGCCATGTGCCGAGCAGAGCGATGCTCGAGCCGATCCGAGCATCGGCCGAGCATGCTCGCTCAACACTACATAACACTACCTCTACCATGTTTCATAGATGAAGTTGTATACTTTGGATCATGTGCTTTTCCTTTCTTTCTGATCATGTTCCTCTTTCCATCACTCTGGTAAAAGTTATCTTCATCTGATATGTCCATAAGATTTTGTTCCAAAATTCTACAAGTTTTTATGTAGATTTTAGCAAACTGTAACCTGTCCTTTCTGTTCTTGAAGCTTACCTGTGGTTTACATCTTATGTTATGCTTGTGTAGTCTTATTTTTATGAAACTGTTTAATCTATGTCTATATCTTGCAGTGTGTCCTTGATCTGTTTGACAGGTGATAAAGGTTTTTTTCACAATTGCAAGCATTCTTCTCTCATCCAATACAGTGGACTTCCATGTATTACCAGGTCATTTGCTATTGCTGAGCTCATGGGTGCATTCTTGCTACTTAAAGAGATAGTAATGTTTCACAAAAACAGCAGCTCTAAGTCACCTCCCCTCAGATATGGAATCTGGTCTTGGGACCGGACAGCTCACTGCAAGGGACAGTCTTCTTACTGTGAGCATAAGGAAAACCCTGCCCCCTTGACAGATTTTACAGGTTTTTCCTTATGCCCACTGAAGATTTTCCCTCTCTGCGATCCATCCAGACAGTCTTGCTGCTCTGAGGTGAGCAGTGTTACATCAGTATAAGGGGCAGGAGGGGGATACCTTTTCAGTCAATTACTCTTTCATTCAGTTACTCTTGGACTACAACTCTGACAGTATTTAAATAATACTCCCCATGGCCCAAATACTATGAAGATTAATTGGAGCTGCTTTTATTTGGAAACATTTTTTTTAAACATTACTATCCCATTAACAATATACCAAACAGTTTATTGTCTCTGATATATGCAGCTCTTTTTTCAGCCTTAGGCCTACTCTATAGGCATTTGCTCCTCATTTTAAGAGATAACAGCAACAGACTTCAAATACAGATTCCAAACCTAGAAGCAGCTCTAGACATTTTGTTAGCGTTCTTGCCCATGATGCAAAACTATGCAAAGACACAATAGCTGAGCAGCCAATTACTTTTGGTCAAATAAAATGGAGGAACTATATATATAAAAAGGACAGCAATTCCGACATGGTTCAATGTTTAAGGATGTAAATTCCTTGGTTGATTTAGCAGTATATTTGTGAGTCTTTGTCATGCTGCAACATGAAGTGCCTTTAAATGAGTTTTAAGCCATTTGGTTGGTTTTGAGAAGATATTTCTGTACACTTACCTCACTAAGTCCAAACCATTCTATGGCCTCAAATTAAAACTGCAGACTGCATTTTATCCTCTTATTCACTGTTTAAAGCGGAACTTTCATCAACATTACACTTAGCCCCAAATCCTTAATATGGTAACGATATACATAGAAATACTTGCCATTTGCAGTATAAGTCCAGAATAGGTAAAAGAGAGAATGTTTTTGGCAGGCAGCAGAGGGGAACAGTGCAGACATCTTGCAGAGATGGCATCTCTGCGTCTGCTCAGTCCGTCCCCTTCAACTCCACCGTTTTGCAGGAGAACAAAACCAAAACAACAAAACTTGTGTCACAGTCCAAATACTTATAGATTGCAATGCAAATACCAAATACACACCGCTTTGGTATAAAACCAGTCTCTACTTATTTGTCATAAGAGTAAATATCAACATACGGTGCAGAATAGGTTAGATGTAAAATTGATGCCATCCTAAAAAGTCTTACAGGTTTCACTCCACTTCTGAGCACTTAAACAAAGACTTAAATGTCCTAGGTATCTTGGGAATATTTAAAGGAAAATTACCTAATTACATCAAAACTGTCACAGGACATAGTGCCATAGACACGTCAAAGATGATAAACTGTCAAAACAACTGTATTCTTATTCACACATATTAAAATTTTAAAGTAATCTGAGTAATAAATGAACACCTTACTATAAAAGGTTCCCCCAGTACTATTTAACTTGCCTATCTCTCAGACCAGTCCTTTTTTTTTCCAAAAGCAAAATTAAATACATTCAAAGGAAAATCAAAGTGCCATACACCTCTCTAGCATCCAAGCACTAAAACTAACACCTCATATTATAACCCACAGTTGCCTTACTATGGGCAAACAATTCTAATGACCTCCACACACATTGGTTCATTGGTTCAACAGATAATATCTTCCATATGTCCTGTATATCAGTTCCATGGAGGCAGTCATTTGCGGCAGGCAAAATGCATGAGCCTACTTAATCCTTTACTGATCAGAGGGGTATGCAACACATTGCAAAGTAATGTGTTGCACATCCCTATGGTTCTTAAAAGGTTAATATTATTATGTATAGTGAGCAGATTTGGAGATCTTGTGGTTCTGCCAGCAACTGTCATGTCTACCTTCATGGCATCCAGGAATGACTGATTATGTTGAGGGATCACTAAGGTGTGATAAAGAGATGATAAAGTGGAGATAACTTCTCCAGTGATATCACTTCTGCAATTCCTATGATATTCTATGGATCCTATCCACTAAGATTTCTTCAGCTTTGGAGATCTTAGTGCATTGGCTCCATAGAATAACATAGGAACTGGAGTAGTGATATCACTGGAATCAAACTCTACCTTATCTCCTCGTTATCACACCTTAGTGCATCTCTTCCCTGATGTCTTGAATAAAGGCACAAAGGGTTAAGCACTGAAGTGTGATAAACAGATAATAACATGGAGTTAACTTCTCCAGTGATATCACTTCTCCAGTTCCTATATAGCCATGTACTAAGATTCCCAAAGTTGGAGAAATCTTAGTGCATTGGCTCCATAGGAACTGGAGAAGTGATATCACTGGAGAAGTCATCTCCACTTTATCACCTCTTTATTGTGCCTTAGTGATTAACCCCCATGGGCATAATTGCCAATGTCTGAAAAAAAACAAACATTGTAACCCTTTGGATAGTACAGACAAATCCAATGTGCAATACCCTGGAGACATCTTTAGAATCCAAAGGGTTAATGATAATAGCATTCTTAAGTAGGAAGAAGATTTGTTCACAGTAAAAAATATAAACTGGCTGAAGGGGCTCAAATTCCAGGTCTCCTGTCCAGATTTCCCAGTCTTTTTCCCAGCTTTGGGTCATCTAATGATGTAATACTCTCCTGATATGCCTAAGGGTCATTCTGAGACTGGGTTGTATGACATACTAATAACGCATTAGGTGGGTCCAATACTAGGTTTTCTGTTTTCTGAGAATCAGCAATACCCCCGCTCATGACGCAGGCTTTATGCCTGGGAGACAAATAACACTTTTGAAATGCTAGACTTGGTGAGAATGTACAATGACAGTGCATGCGTTTGTCTTAGCAGTTGTGTTTTATTTAGGTATTGAAGGCTATGTACTCTGTCATGACTTAAAGGGATAGTAACACTTCGTTTTAACTTTATTTTATTTTGTAGGCATTAAAAAAACATGAAGAATGATATAAGTCTTATCTCTCAGACCTTTATGGTTTATGAGATATTCACAAGCAAAGTTCCCCTCCCCGCCCCTTTTACCTAGTGTAAGCCATCTCTTCTCAGATGTGAGTCTGGTTGTATGACAGTACAGATAACAGAAGGGGACAATTTTCTTTGTATGAAAACAATGAAAGCCCTTCCCCCCTTGACAAGTTTATCAGCTTTTTCCATTATCTTAATTGAAGATTGTCCCTCTCTGCAGTCTACCTGGGCATCTCCCTTCTGATATGGTTGAACAGGGGGGGATACTTTGTTTGTGAATATCTCTTAAACCATAAAGGTTTCAGAGATAAGACTTATATCATTCTTCATGTTTTTTTAATGCCTACAAAATAAAATAAAGTTAAAATGAAGTATTACTATCCCTTTAAAGAAGGTGCAAACAGATGAAGAAAGATATTTCTTTACATTTAAGGACAAAAGAAAAGAGGAACATCTAGATCAAACCAACTGCCCCATAGAGAACCATTTAAAATTGGAGCTTTTAAACACTTGAATACTAGAGAAGTCTTCAATGCCAATTTCTCTAGCATTCTAAAGATTCAAGCCCTATTTAAGTTACATGGATGTTTTATTTGGTCCATATGGTAGATTTGGCTTGTTCCAGATTTGTTCTATTATTCTTTTTTGCATAAGACCTAATATTTCAGATTTATGTCATAGAGTGGAATGGACCTGTGCCCCCTCTGGCAGTTAAAGGGTTAATTTGTTATGCAGAAAAATATGCATATATGTTTACTAGATTTTTTTTATTTGTTGAGACATCAACCTCTATGTTTTAATGGCACAGTGTGGCACTTTATGTCTATTTCCTGTACAATATGCTAATTAGTTATGTTGATGGCAAAACATATAGCTCGCTGTGCTATTAGCAGAGTTGTTTTAAGATCTTATAGGGCTTCCGGCATGATTGTACAAGAAGGCCTCAACTGAGAGATGGTCAGGGAATGGGGTAGGATGGAGAGGCACTGTGGGAGGATAGAGAGTTACTTTTGGAGGATTGAGAGGGACTAGGGGAGGATGGAAAGGGACTGTGGGAGGATGTAAAGAGACATAGGGCCATATGTTCAAAGGGATAATGACAAAAAATTGTTGTATGAAAAACAAAAATAAGTAATTGAATGCATGAACGACATATTTTCTATAGAGTATATGACAAACAATTAGTAATGTCCGTTGTGTACGACACAACTCCAGAATTGACTGACAAAGTGGAGGAGCAAGGGCGTCGCTAAACTATTCTCCAGTGTCGTATAGAGGAAACGAAAGTTTGTCGTAACTAACGACAAAAAAATGTCTTTCAAAAGACATTATTTGTACGTTAAGAAAAAAATGGAGGAAATGTGTTCTGAATGTGAGAATTTTTGTCTTTAGTTAAGACATTTTTGTCGTTAGTTAAGACATTTTTAAAGACATATTTGTTGTTAAGACATTTTTAAGACATTTTTGTCATTAGTTAAGACATTTTTTACAACAATTCCAGTCAGGACAAATGACATATTTTCAATCACAACCGACACTCTCTGAAAATATTAATGACCCCAACGACACTTTACTTTGAAAAGTCGTTACAAACGACAACAGCTATTTCGCTACTTCTTTGAACATATGGCCCATAGAGTGGGAGTGGTGGACAGAGACGGTCGAGTGATGACAGAAAGGGACTGGGAAAGGACAGGAAGGGACTTGGGGGAGGATGTAAAGAGACTTAGGTAGGATAGAGTGGGAGTGGTGGAGGATAGAGAGGGTCGGGGTATGACAGAAAGGGACTGGGAAAGGACATGGGGGGACTGGGGGGAGGATGGACAAAGATGAGGGAGTAAATGCAGAGACAAAAAATGAAAGACAAAGATGGGAGAAGAAGGACAGTGGCAAATAGAGAGACTGCTGAAAAACAAAAGAGACTGGGGAGGAAAAGATAGATTAGGGAGAAGAGAGACTAGAAAGGTGAGGAGAAAGACTTGGGAGTAAGGAGAAACTCTAGGCAGAAGGAGAGACTGGGGAAGAAGAAAAACTGTGGGCTGAAGGAGGGAGGCTGGGAACTGAGAGAAAGGGAACAGAATATAAAAGAAGTGGAAAAGCAGAGGAGGAATGAGAGAGACTAAGAAGAAAGGGGAAGGAGAAAAAGTAGTGAGAATAAACAGTGGAAGAAAGGGGAGGGAGCCTAGTGAGAGGAAGAATGAGAGCAATTCTCTGTCCTGTCATTGTGTCAGTGACAGGAGGCAGCTGAACACATGACTTAAATGAAAGCGTGGGTTTATAATGCCTGCTGGGAAAATATGTTCACTATATAGTGTACTGACAGCAGACTAAAATTACTATCCACACCCCATGCACCCATTTAAATCACCAGCTTTGTACCCTCCAGTCACTCACTGCCAAAGTGACAGGAAAGAGATCTCTACAAAATTACAAGGAATAGAGTACCTTGCTTGGCCTATAGATCACATCCGGTTTAAAATACCCAAGTGGTTTCTGGTCTCCATATTCAAAAAACTCTTCTGGAAACATGTCATATGTAGCTCCTCTTTTTCTAAAAGTGTAGTCCTGCACCTGAGTGAAGATAGAGAGGTACATTATTATTGAATAGCTGCAGCTGCCTGCAAAGGGAAACTACTACAGTCAACCAATAAAAACTGACTCACCTCACATAAGTGCAAGACTGGACTTTTCTATAGGAGAAGTTGCATCTGTGGCTTTTGACATGCATGTGCATGGCAGAGTTCATAAGAAATGGAAACTGTGACCAGATTCATAAGCATACCTGGGAACTCTCAGGTTTTGCCCCGGAGACTCCGGATTTCAAAGTGAATTACCGGGTCTCCGGGGCAATGTGTGAATCACCGGGTGGGCAGAGTTTAAGTAGAAACTCTGCCCACTTGTGCTCCATCCCGCCTGGTTCCTCCCACTCCCCGCCCTCTTACATCCATTTTGCAGGGGGGGTTTTTTGTTTTGTTTTTTTTTGTCCCGCACCCCGCAACTAAGCCCCGCCCCCTTTATGACGCTATTCTTGTCATTTTCCTCCCCTTGGGCACTGTTAGGGTTACCCTCCGGGTAGCCCTGTTTCAAAAGTTCCCAGGTATGTTCATAAGGGGAGAATTAAGCAAGGTGGGCCCAGCCAACCCCTTTGGCCCACTGTGAAATCCCAGTGTATCCCAATAGACCATTCCAACCCTGCAGCTATCCCAACAGCAAGAGGACCCAGATTACACAGTAAAACGTACTGGCCTAGATTCATTCATAGCACAGTGTGTGGTATTATTGGCCCAGTCCAGAAAGTAATTAGCATAAATTGCCACCAAGAAATAAAGGTTAATTTCTCCAAAACTAATGACACTGGCTCAATATATAGGCAGTTTTAAATTACTCTTAATCTTCTGGTGACATTCCTACTTTAAAGGGAATCTATCCTATCCTATATATATATATATATATATATATATATATATATATATATATATATATATCAGGGCTCAAAATTTCCACTCTCCACTAGCCAATGGCGAGTGAAAATTTAGCCCTGGCGAGTAGAAATTCAGTCCTGGTGGGTGTGTTTTGGCTTGTAGTGGCGAGTAACTTTTCAGTTCTGGCTAGTAGCAAAGGACTTCAAATTTTAAGCCCTGTATATATGTAATAAAATCCTATTTAATTGTACAGACAGAATTTAAAAATGGATATTAATTACAATAAAATTATATGGGCCATTCTTCTCAATTGCTTGATGGCATTGTATTGGCCATTTTGACCTTTGTGGATGCCTGTGCCTTACTTATGTAACACTTTTATCCTAGGTATCTTTTATGGAGTTACCAATATTTGGTGCTTTTCTTGCTGACTTAATAGGACATTATTTATGCCCACTGTGTTAAATGAGATATTGCTGGGCCTTCCAAATCATCATTGCCTCCACCTGGGATCGGGCAACACGTGGTCACTTGGGGTTCAATTCAATAGGCAGCATTAAAGGGATAGATGTTTCACAAAAACAGCAGCTCCAATTAATCTTCATAGTATTTCAGCCATAGAGAGTGTTGTTTCAATACTGTCAGAGTTGTAGTATAAGAGTAATTGAATGATGAAGTATTCCCCTCCCTCCCCTTTTACCTAGTGTAAGCCACCTCCCCTCAGATGTGGAATCTGGTCTTGAGACCAGGCAGCTCACAGCAAGGGACAATCTTCTTACTGTGAGAACAATGAAAACCATAACCCCCATGACAGGTTTTTCCCTTTTGCTAATTGAAGATTGTCCCTCTCTTTGATTCACCTGGACACCACCTTGCTTTTCTGAGTTGAGCAGTGTTACATCAGTTAAAGGGGTGGGAGGGGAATACTTTTTCATTCAATTACTCTTGAACTACAACTCTGACAGTACTGAAATAACACTCTCCATGGCCCGAATACTATGAAGGTTAATTGGAGGTGCTGTGTTTGTGAAGCAACACCAGTCAGGTATCCAATTACCTGTGCTGTGACACACTACTGAATGGTAAATTTGTGACCTGAAAGCTAACACCATCCAAATAAAATAAACACTTGCCTGTAAATCTGATATCCAGCTGGGTCTTATGCACCCTGGTCTTCCTCTTCAATTCTTCATCTGTAATCTTCTATCTTTTTCATCTGTCATATTTTTCTTTCTTCTTCATCTCTTATCGTCGTCCTAATTTGTCATCTTTTACTTTCTTCTTTTCTTCATCTCTACTCGTCTTCAGTTGTCTTCTTTAAAGTGATAGTAATGTCTATATTAAATTTCAGGGAAAGGGGCGGGAGGGGGATTATTTCAGCTTGAATATCTTCTGAACTACAGAATTGTACATTGTAACGGAAGCTGCGAAGGGACCGCGTCACCTTCCGCCGTCGTTCCTGGGTCTCTCCTTCTCGACGCCAGATAAGCGCCGTCAGGTGCACCGGTTGGAGTATGGACGGTCACTGGAAACAGCCACAGGAGCACTGGAAGCAAGGAAGCAGGGAAGAGTCCACGTCGCCGCCTGACAGTCCACGAAGTTAGGACGCAGGAAACTGGCAGCAGGCGGTCAGCGATTCAGGATACTTGGCGCAGATGGGTATCAGAGTGGATACTTTAGACCATAAGCAATACAAGACTCCAGGACTCCTTGTTCACTCCAAAACAGAACTCTCTTTATTGAACCAAAGCACACATATTTATACAGTTTCAAACCACACTAACTTAGAGCACAGTACAGGAGACTTAATTCAATCACAGTTCATCAATAGGACACAGCAAATGGTAGGGCAGAATACAATGGAGTAGTCACAGGGATAATTCAGTCACCACAAAGGGTCCAAGAACCAACAACAAATGATTCAGGGAAACATAATAGGGCAGACATGATTGGATTAATCACACAGCAGGGGGCCACAAGACAGTGCTCAATACAATGACTTGAGTAATTAAGCAAAAGGCTTGGGGGACTACAAAACATATTGAAAGTAAATATGCTCAAACTCAAATGATTAACCCTTTGCAGGTCAGAAGAGTTTGCAGCACCCAAGCCTTGAATTGTTCTTTCCTCTGGTACAGCTGCCTATCCACATAAGGCTAGCCAAAGTCTCTTAGTCCAGGATAAGGGCTTGAGAGATCGTATGCCAGGGCACAAAGGAGTGTCCAATATCCATAATCCTTGGGCCCAGGGGTGAATAAATGCCATGCCCAGACAAGAGCTCCCAGTAACGGGTAGGATCCGTTACATTTCTCCCCCTTTTGGTTCCAAGCCAGCGGGTGCGGTAGTAAACGCTGGCTGGGAGCTGTAGGAGGGCATGGAGGTGGTGAGGCACTTGTCTGGACAGTGCACTAGTCCGAAGGCCTTGGTCCTAGGCCAGTTTCTACTGAGGTGCCCCTTGTCCTGGGCCAGTGGTTAAAGTAGTCTTTCTGTTCTGGGCCAGGGGAAAACATGAGCCCTTTGTCTGGGCCAGGTAGGGGGAAACAAGGCCCTGGTCCTGGGCCAGGGAAACAATTGCAAGTCCCTTTGTCCTTAATCCTGGGCCAGAGGGTGAAGCAGTCTTTTTGACCTGGGCCAGGGGAAAACATGAGCCCTTTGTCTGGGCCCGGTAGCGGTGTACAGGGCCCTTGTCCTGGGCCAGTGAAGAAAATGCCAGTTCTTGTGTCCTTAAACCTGGGCCAGGGGAACTGATGCCTGTTTGTCCTGACAAACATCAAAACAGGTGGCCTCTCCTGGGCCCTTCTCCAGGCAGTGCTGAAGTCAAATCCTTCTGGGTCTGGGGCCAGTGGCTCAGGGTCAAGAGCCAGTCTATAAGGGGGATCGTCCTGGGGCAATTGTGTCTCTGGCTTCTGTGCATCAGAGTGTGGGGAGAGAGGCATATCTCCCCCTTTTAGTTGGGCCACTGCCCCAGAGGAACAGGAGAGGATGTTTGTCCCACTCTCCTGGGCTGGGGCAACATTCTGGGACACATTCCCACCCCCCAGGCAGAGCTCAGGAAATTCAGGGGCCCCAGCAACATCCCTGATGAGGACGGTGGTCCCACTCACCAGATCAGGGCCCAAAGGGAAATTGTTGGGGAGTGCCTTCTTGGGGCTTCTGGTGAGCTTGCTCCCACTCACCAGTGTCAGGGCAAAACAAGGGGTGGTGTGCTCACTCCTACACACCACAGCAGGGGGTTCACAGGACCCGGTGAATTTGCTCCCATCCACCAAGCCAGGGGTCACAGGGAAAGGGAACACAATCGTTGGGCTGGGGATGAGGACTGTTGATCCACTAATCCCAGCCAAGGTTTCACATGACCTGGTGCGCTCGCTCCCACGCACCAAGCCAGGGGTTACAGGGGGACTGGAGAGCTCGCTCCTACTCTCCAGCATGAGGAACTTGGGGCAACATCCAGGGTTTCCAGGGGCAGTAGCAGCACTGCAGAGTGGCAGCCTGCTGTACCCCTCTTCTTCTTGGCCCCTCACATCAGGGCCATCTCTTGTCTTCTGGAGGAGGGCAGTCTCAATCCTCCTCGCAATCTTAGTCACATATCTGGAGAAGACACTCTTCCCCTTCTCCAGGGCAATAGCAACAGGGGACGGACTGGGGCTGCTGGTGGGGACCTGCATCTCCTTCACCACAGCAGGGGTTTCCCAGACCCTGGTGAGCTCGCTCCCACTCACCAGGTCAGGGTTTACAGGGGGGCTGATGGGGCACTCTTCTCCACCCATCAGTTCACACAACATATCCTCAGGAGGGCCAGCAGCACTGCTCTCTTCCAGTCCGCTGGGGTCCTCCTCTTGTAGGCCATCACTTTCCAGGGCCTTCTCTGCCTTGAGGGAGACCGCAGTCCCATCCCTCAAGGCGGCATCCTCTGTGGCCCTGGAGAGCACATACCGCTCCACTTCCAGGGCGTTTTCCAACCCCACAGGGGGCATCATCTTGGGGCTGCTGGTGAGCTCTTCCACACTCACTACAGCAGGGGGGTCATAGGGACTGATGGGCTCTCTCCCACCCATCAGTTGGGACATACAATCGCTACTGGTGGGGACCTGCATCTCATCCACCGCAGCTGGGAAAACAGGGGAAGGGGCAATATGCCTATCAGGGGAGATGTCCGTCCCATCCCCTGATGCAGAGGCATTCTCTTCACTGAGGGGGAATGAATTCCCACCCCTCAGCTCAGGCAACAAACGGTCCAGGGGCAAAGGGGTATCAGGCAGGGCAACAGGGGCACTGGTGAGGAACGCATTCCCACTCACCAGTGTGGAGTGAACAGAGGCAGCTCCATCTAAGTCCTCAGCTCCACTGAAGTCCTCCTCAGATGAGTAACCCCCCCAGTCTTTTTCCTCTCTTTGTATCTCCTGGGCTTCCTCTATCCAGCCCATGTACATTAGCTCCAAGTTCCATTCCTGCTCGACTAAACGGTCTAGGTTCCCCTCCAGGTCTGGAGGAAAGTAACTTCCAAACATGGCCTTTCTTTTCTCCCAAATCTCCCAGTAGCGGCTGTAATTCCTCTGGCCGAAAGTAGCATCCTCCTGAAAGGCCATCCATACCATTTGTTGGAGTTTCAGGCGCAAGTTGAACGGGAAAAAGTTGACCATAACTCCTGTATACTCCTTGTGAAGGCACTTGATCATTTCCCAGTATCCGTCCTGGACTTGGAGCTCCTCTGTGATGCAGGTGGTGACCTCCCGGTAAAACTCCTCGGCTAAATCACCTAGGAAGGTCTCCCATTGACATCCTATGTAGTGGTACCGCATGTCATACACTCCTATGGCCTCCGGTAGCCGTGCTTTCGCCGCCATCTCTTAGCTGGTACACCCGATAAAAGAAGGAGAAATCCCACCGCTATGCCACCAATGTAACGGAAGCTGAGAAGGGACCGCGTCACCTTCCGCCGTCGTTCCTGGGTCTCTCCTTCTCGACGCCAGATAAGCGCCGTCAGGTGCACCGGTTGGAGTATGGACGGTCACTGGAAACAGCCACAGGAGCACTGGAAGCAAGGAAGCAGGGAAGAGTCCACGTCGCCGCCTGACAGTCCACGAAGTTAGGACGCAGGAAACTGGCAGCAGGCGGTCAGCGATTCAGGATACTTGGCGCAGATGGGTATCAGAGTGGATACTTTAGACCATAAGCAATACAAGACTCCAGGACTCCTTGTTCACTCCAAAACAGAACTCTCTTTATTGAACCAAAGCACACATATTTATACAGTTTCAAACCACACTAACTTAGAGCACAGTACAGGAGACTTAATTCAATCACAGTTCATCAATAGGACACAGCAAATGGTAGGGCAGAATACAATGGAGTAGTCACAGGGATAATTCAGTCACCACAAAGGGTCCAAGAACCAACAACAAATGATTCAGGGAAACATAATAGGGCAGACATGATTGGATTAATCACACAGCAGGGGGCCACAAGACAGTGCTCAATACAATGACTTGAGTAATTAAGCAAAAGGCTTGGGGGACTACAAAACATATTGAAAGTAAATATGCTCAAACTCAAATGATTAACCCTTTGCAGGTCAGAAGAGTTTGCAGCACCCAAGCCTTGAATTGTTCTTTCCTCTGGTACAGCTGCCTATCCACATAAGGCTAGCCAAAGTCTCTTAGTCCAGGATAAGGGCTTGAGAGATCGTATGCCAGGGCACAAAGGAGTGTCCAATATCCATAATCCTTGGGCCCAGGGGTGAATAAATGCCATGCCCAGACAAGAGCTCCCAGTAACGGGTAGGATCCGTTACATACATTTTTAAACATAGCTCTAGGTGTTATAAAAATCTTAAAGAAGAATCGGAGCTGCAATTTAATAGAGACATTACTGTGCCTTTAAACTAAGTGTTGCCCCTTCAAATATATGGTCAGCTATCCCACTTTTGAATAAATATTGATAAGTCTGAAGCTCTTAACAAGGCCCTGCCCTCACATAACCGAGAACTCCTGCAAGCATCCTCCTCGTTCCAGTGGGCCTCGGCTAAGATCAAGTACTTAGGGATCTTCCTCTCCGCAAACCCTTCCGCCTAATTTGAGCACAACTATGTTCCACTCTGATCCGCTCTACGTGCTGACTTGGACAGGTGGTCCATACAGCTTTTTTCATGGTTCAGACGGATGGCAACGGTTAAGATGACCATATTGCCCTGGATTCTGTATCTCATACAGACATTACCCATTTCTGTACCAAGATCCTTTTATCAGGGCTTGCAGAAACTACTTGGCAATTTTATTTGGCTTTCCAGTCGTAGGAGACTAGGCTACTCATACTTGATCAGGTGTAGGGAGTTGGGAAGAGTGGGCCTTCCAGATCTGGAAGCTTACTATAACACTGCCTTGCTGGCAAGAGTGGTGGAATGGACTGTCCCCTCTGATAAACTGTGGGTAGCGATAGAGCAGGGATCCCTCTTGGTCCCCTCTCCTGTGGTGGCCTGGGTAGATCCTGGTCAGAGGGTGTGCTCTGATCCTTCCCACTCCACCATACCAAGTACTCTAAGAATCTGGAGGCATCTCTCCTCCCTTCCTGGAATCCTGCATCGTCCCTCCCCTATCCCTTACTCATAATTTGGGCTTTTCCCCTGGTTTTCTGGCTGGTTCCTTTCATAGGCTTCTCTCTGTAAATGTCCACTATCCCAGATTATTATCTTTGCCTTACTTTTATAATCAACTATGCCATTTTACTCACTGTTTACCTACTGCTCCTTTGCTGTCCTCGGTCCGGACTCCCTTGGAGGATCTGTGTCTTTCTGATGGCCCTCCTTGTAGGCTTGTCTTTACCCCTCATAAACTCTTGCTTTCCATTACACATTCTTCTAAACCACACTTCATTAGGAGCTGGGAGGTGAACTGCGGTGTTGTATTATCGGACACGCAGTGGTCCAAGATCTCGATCTTGACTCACAAATGTTCTATGTCCTCCCAAGTGCAGGAAAATGCATATAAAATCCTAACCCATTGGTACATTGTGCCTACTCTTCTGCATAAACTTTATCCAGCGGTTCCTAACACATGTTGGAGCTGCAAGCTTCAGACAGGTGACTTCCTGCACTTCTGGTGGTCATACCCAAATTTATGGCCATTCTGGATAGTTGACCCGATTAGGGAGGTTGCGGACCTCCACGTCCCTATGGATCCTTTGACTCTTCCTCTGCATCACACTACTCTCCCTGTTCAGAGATATACTCATTCACTTACTGTGCATTTGATAAATGCTGCAATGGTAGTGATCCCTAGATTTTGGAAGCAATCTTATGCTCCTTCCTTTAAAGAGTGGATTGCCTCTGTTGAATCTATATATATATATATATATATATATATATATATATATATAGATAGATAGATAGATATTTATCTCACAATAATCTAAATACATTGGTGACAGAATATAGCTTTGTTGTAAGAATAGAACAGCATTGTATAAACAATACCAATAATAACCAGAAAATACTAACCCAAAGCTCTTCCCCTGCCCCCAATCTTCATGGTTTCATCCTGTTAGTGTTCCAATAAAAAAGGTTTACTAAAGTTGTTTGGGCCTTTAAGTGGAGTAGCATTACCCCTATAAAGTGCAAAATGATTAGGTCTCACTCAATCCCTGATATGCTTTTCTGCAGGTAAATCTCCAGTGGATGTGATTGAGCTACAAAGTAACATTTCTTAGTGGAACTCTGATATTAGTAGATTGTAAGCTCTACAGGGCAGGGACATTTTATCCTAATATATACTCACCTGTTATTCCCCTTATGATTGACTTTATAAGCACTTAATCATCACACTTATTGTACCCCTTCTATATCACATGTAAACTGTAAAGTGCCAAGTACACTGGTTGGAGCTATATAAATAAAATACACAATTCAATACAATACAAACTCATTTCAGAAACCCCCCCGAGAATAAAGATCCCTATGTATGATCCGGTAAGGTGGCAGTCAATACACTGGGGTCTAGACCTGATACCAAACAGAGCTCCTAAGACCATTCTGCCACCACCTTGATTCTGTGCGCATGAGCAAATCTCATGAGAAGTGCTAGAAGATATTTTGGGGCAACAACAAATTGCCACCTTACTCTGTAAGAGAAATATAAAGCTATAGCAAAATAGCTGTTGCACTGTATAGTGTAGAGAGGGGACTTTGGAAAATGGAGAAGCAAGACTTCTAACAAGCATTGGGATACATTATCATAATTTTATATACTTATGAAAAGTTGTTTGCCTTTCTTTGTCAGTTAGTATGATCTCCAGGGCTTCTTATCTCAATTCCCCTTCATCAGATACCAGCTTATAAACCCCTTTATTGGTCAGCTTATTTGACCCTTTAGAAGTTAGAGAGGTGTCCAGTGGGTCTCTCTCTCTCTCTGTTTCTCTCTCTCTCTCTTTCTCTGTGTATATATATATATATATATATATATATATATATATATATATATATATGCAAAGTTCTGAGAGGTGGCACTCGTTCTGAAAGGTGGCACTCACTGTGAATGAATCTTCATGCCTGGGTGCACGTCTGAGGTGCAAAGCATACATACATGTATCAATAGAGTATAGGCGGCACTCACAGATTCTTTTTGGAAGTCAAGAAGAGTAGTTTATTGAAATTGATGTTTCAGCTGTGTATCATAGCTTTTAAAAGATCTACTATGTACTCACGGACTCAAGAACAGATAATTTTAATCAAATACAGCAATGTTTTGGTCCGCTTATAGGACCTTTGCCAAGCCAACATTAACGTGCAACAAACAGAGATTAAATAGAGAATGATCTATTCCTGGAGCAGTAACGTTTTAGAGGATGGCCAGAACCCATGAGGAAAAACCCATAGAGATCCCATGATACCGACAGTAAAAATATAAATAACGAAAAAAAACAGCAGTGCCACCAGGTAGTAAAGTAAAAAATAGCTACTATGTAGCAACATGAAAAAATGAAATGGAAGAGTAACAGAGCATATAAAGTATAAAGTAGTGCCAAGGATAGGGACATATTAGGTAGCACAGCTGAAACTGAATAATATAGTGGACAACAATCAAATAAAAAGAAATAAACTATAAAATGAAAAAAGAAAAAAGGAAACAAGAAAAAGGAAAAAAGAAAAGAAACAAAGGAAAAAATTCAAAATGAAAATGAAAAATGAAATAAAATAGATAAATAAATATAAGCAAAATAATAATAATGGAAATTCACATATTCTTCTTATCTCTCTGACAAGAAACAACTTAACGGATTATTTTCATTTAACCCATAAGGGTTACAGGTGTTCAGTTCACGAATCCAGTAGCATTCCCTCTGCAGGAGTAGTTTAGCCCTATTTCTCCAACTGTACAGGGGTGGTACATGATCAATTCCCACATGGGTTTCTCATGGAAAACCGATTGTTGTTATATACATATATCTTGGCCCTTGCCCCTGGAATCATATTCTACAAATTGTATGCATTGATGGTTTGTTTCATTTTTGGCACATAGCCTCATTAATCCCCTTGTCAACCTACCTAATGCCTAGAGGACTCTGCTCCCTATCAATGTATAGGTGTGACCATCCACTGCCAGTTCCAGCTATACCAGATCTGGCTATTTGACCCCAGCAGTCGACAGTTTACTCAAGGCTAAAAGCAACAGCAAGGTTGTACTTACTGTTAACACAATACTCTAATTACCACTCTCTACTTTCACTCAACAAATACTAGTTTTACTCTTGACTTCTAAGTCTACTGTCTCTGTTACAATCTGGGATCATTTAGAAAATTACATTTCAAAATGTCAAACTTTACAGTACCAAAATCATTGTTAGATGGAATTCAATGTGATGAAGTTTTCGTTGACAAAAATACAGAAGAAAGATGCAATTTGGATAAATATTCTCATCATTATATAGCAGTGGTTAACAAATACAAGAAATCCAATTTAAAGCCAATGTGAGTTAATAACAAGGTTTTGAGAAAAATGGGAAGAAAGAAGCAAACGTTTAAATTGTTTGAGTCATAAAGGCCAGATGCATAATTTAAAAGCTATATAGAATATAATAAAGTCAATTATGCCAGCTAAAATTGAAAATGAAAAAAAAAACATTGTAAAAGAATAATGCAAATACTAAAATACTCTACAAGTATATATATAACAAAATCATGATGGCAGATATTGGGCTCCTTGAACCTGAAACAGGTGACTTACACCAAGAGAACCTAGGGAATTTATCTTAGTAATAGAAAAGGACCATAATGATTAATATTTCTTTATTAACTCTCATCAGACACAGTGCACTGAGATTGGATGGAAAATATGTAGTTGCATTATTCAAAAAGGGGGAAAAATCTAAGCCTACAAATTAGAGACCTATAATTTTGACTTGCATAGTAGGTTACAATTTAGAAGGATTAATAAGGGACAGAATTCAAAATTATGTGTTAAAAACAATATTATTAGCAAGTGTCAGCATGGTTTTATGAAGGATAGATCATGCCAAAAAAATCTACTTGTATTTTAACAAAGGATAAGTGCTATCTTGGACAAGGGTAGTGCTGTGGATGTTAATTTACTGTATTTGCCTAGTAGCATTTTGCATTTATACGAGTGCCTTTATGATGCTGGTGACTGACAATGTCAAGACCAGCAGGAATTTCCACAAAAAAAACAGAAAGGAAAAGAAACCTTTAGCATTGGTAGGCAATGGGTTATTAGACACTTTTATTTCACAGACTAGCTAGACAATATAATAAATAAATTATGAATTAAAGACATAGACAATGCCCTTAAACCAAAATTATTGTTTAATGGACAATTATTTCATGTTGTGTGATAGACCAATCATTTAGCATGATCCTTGGGGTTATCTGCAGTCAAGTACTCTTCTACCGAGAGTAATTGTGAGCCAAACATAGAGATGACTCTTTCAACTAAGACATTTTTAATGCTGAGGTTTTATCAGCTAATGTAATGCCTTGGATGTTAGCAATGTCTCTGGCATCTAAGGAGCTACAGCAAACAGCAGTCCAGAAAAGATAGTTTCAGATACTGAATACTATCTTGAACCTAATTTTTTAAGTGTTTAGCAAACCCTGTGCTCAGCATATAGATTATACCAACATTTTAGTGTTCATTTTGATTTCTTTAATAAATATTAAAAATATATGTTTTCTATTCTGATTGATCTATTTTTATACAATTTACCAATTTATTAAGCAGTGCTCTACAGTTAAGGTGCTGAAGCTGACACGTTTTGTCTATGCTCAAAAGATTTGGCTTGATGGCTTGAAACAAGTTATTCTTTCAGGGAGTTTCCTTACTGAATAGTAAGCTTTTGCTGACAGATCAAAGACATAAATTATTTAAAATAATTAATACAGTAATTAATACAGTACTATGAGTTTATTATCTAAATTAAGAAAACGGTTGGGTTTGCAATGAATAAAACAATAACACACTGATTCATTTTTTTTAAATGATCCATTTTTAATGAAACATAAGTATTAAATTCAGTGTTAATTACGCAGTGTTAAAAGTAGTGTTATCTATATATGAGCTATAAACCAGGTACCATTACATTACTATTCTTTGTAAATATGCAGTACTGTGCAAAAGCTTTAGGCAAGGGTGAAAAAATGCTGTAAAATAAGACTTCTTTCAAAAATAGACGTTAATAGTTTATTTTTATCAGTAAACAAAATGCATAGTGAGTGAAAAGAAGAAATATCTAAATCAAATCAATATTTTGCGTGACCACTCTTTGCCTTCAAAACAGCATTGAATCTTGTAGGTACACTTATACAAAGTCAGGGATTTTGTAGGCATATTGTCAGGTGTATGTATACCAAGCAGGTGCTATTGATCATCCATGTAATATGTAGGCTGAAACAATAATTAAGCTTTTGTTTCTTGAAGTAGTTCATGACTGAGGTATGCAATACAGTTTTATTCCCTGAGGAAGTATAATTTTGATATGAAATGCATTGGAGATACTTGCATAGAGCAAGCATCTAGTACTTTGTTCCTCTATGTCAAGAGTTAATTCTTAGAGACCTATATTGTCAGTCTGAAAGGGACCTCTGCCCGCTTAAGAAAATATACTGAACCTAAGCAAGAAGAGGCTACATACTTTCTGCCCTAAGTCCCCATACAAACAGGTAACAATGTTCACTGCATTAAGCCAGGCATGGACGACCAGCAGGGGGAATACCCAACCAGCCTGCTGTTCAAGCTAGTCATCAATACAGTGAACCGTCAAGGACAAGAAATGGGAGAAGGCTTATTCACATAACCTGTGCTATTCAGCTTCAGTTGGTAGAGGTAATCTACAGTATAACACTATAAGATCTTATGTTTATCCACACTTCAAGTGTATACACGAAGATCTAAGGCTATATAGTTATTTATTTTTAAGTTTACTTTATATAGAATTCAAGACATTACTGGAAGAACGCACAAACATTTAAAATCCAGGAATACAATGTTGATCAATACATCGGCAAAATACAAAAATGGACTGAGCAGATTACTATAATATCACTTTCTGTGTCTGAAAATGAGAGTTGGAAGTCTTTGAGGAATCTAGATTGTTCTCGAAATAGGAGGCTTATGTATCAGAAGTGAAAACCCCTGGTCTTGTGATTGTCTATCGGAGTCTGTGCCTGCTATGGATGGGTGGGGAAAGGTGCAGGATACTTCATATTGGAAGCTGATGCCCGAATAAGGGGATGAAAATAAAGAGTAAGATTAGTTCAGGAACTGCCAAGACCATAATCAATTGAATCTTGGAAGCATGTCCATAGATATAGCATGGCTCTAGAGTGTGCAAGTTATCTATTTTTGCAAACCAAATATTAATAGGTGGAGGTTCTCTTTGTTTCTATTACAAAGGGATCAAAAACTTTGCTAAGTTAAGCAGAAGAGGGATGATTTTCCTCATTTAAAATTATAGTTTGAGGGTGAGGCGGCGGGTGTAGAAGAACAAACAGAGAAAGAATCTCTAGGAAGGGAGAGAGTCAAAGCTTTATTTATTGTACATTCTGTTCCCAATACGGGAAAATGCACAGACATAGCTAACAGATGTGGGGGATGATCTAATATGTGCAAAGTGCCTCCAACATGAGGGAGATGAGGAAGAGGAAAATTGTGATATTTGTAAGGGATTCATGTACCAATCCGAGAAGAGTTTATAATTAAGTTCCCGTTTAGGAGAATCCCATGCTTATCTATGACAGTTACAGAAGATGTATGGGAAGTTTCAAAAATAAATGAGAGTCCTTTTCCCCAAGTTGAGAGGAAGTAAAGTTTGGAAAAATAGACTTTTTGTAAGAAGAGAGTAACAGAAAGAGAAGAGGCGGAATGAAAAGGGAGGAGTGAGATGTTTCTAGAAAATTGTGGGGCCTCTGGCTACAAAGCCATTTTTCTAGCTCTTGTTGTGTCCAAAGATGGAGTTGAAATAAGTACCCCCATGGTGTGTGGGTGTGTGGTCGTAAGTCTGTTTTTGAGAAATTCCAGTGAAGGAGGAGAATTTTGGTCAAGAGTAAAGGGTATCAGGCCTTGAAGTTGCAAAGCCCAAAATTGATAGTGGTCTAATCCAGCTGGAAAATCTGGATTCACTATAACTGATTTAAGAGGAGAGGGGGATGGTGCAAAATCTGTGAGAACTTAGACTTCTAACAAAGTCTTTAATATGTGACCGAAGATTATGTGGTCTCTACTACATGTTGACTGAAGAGGAGAGAAGGATAGAAAAACTTGGAGAGGATCATGGAGCCGATGAAAGCCTTAAAGGTTTTTGTCCAGTGTTTGGAGGAAGATGGACTCAAGTCGAAAATCTTAGCTATGGTAGAAGCTTTGTAGTATCTGTTGAAGTCTGGAAGGCTAAGACCTCCATCTTCGACTTTCCAGGTTAAAATATCAATCCTCAATCTGGGTTTCTTCTTGGACCAACTAAAGGATGAAATAAGAGAGAGAGCACAGTATCTAGATGTCTCTGGGGAATGTGAATGGGTAGAGAGTCAAAGGTGAACAACACTCATGGGAATATCATCATTCTGATGAGACTGACCCTCCCAGTCCAGGAAGAGTGAAGCCCATGTCATCTAGTGAGGTCTGAGGTGATGGATTCGATGAGAAGGGTCATGTTGTTATCCGGAAGTCAGAGGGTAAGTGTGTTCCCAGATATTTAATGGAACGTGAGGACCAACTAAAGGGGTATAGTCATTTAAGGTAGGCCACTTGATTCAAAATAATGTTAATGTTGAGGATTTCAGACTTGGTAAAGTTCATTTTTGCATGTGAAAAGCTTGAATATTCCTCTAGTAGGTTAAGGAGAGTTGAAATAGAAATTTTAAGGTCAGAAATGAAAAGAGCACATCATTCGCATATGTCGAGACTTTAAATTTAGTGTTTCCAGATCTTAAGTCATGGATTGTGTGTTCTTGTCTGATTATCTGTAAAAAGGGTTCATTTGGGAGGATGAATAAAATCGGCGAGATTGTGCAGCCTTGAAGTTTACCAATTCTAATAGAAAAGGATTCCAACAGAGTGTCATTAACAAGGACTCCTGAAGATGGATCAGAATAAAGATACCCTATGCTGTTTAACATATCAGGGTCTTACCCTAAATTGTTAAGAACTCAAAAGAGATAGGACCAGTTGACTCTGTTGAATGCCTTTTCGGCATCTGTGGAGAGAAAAATAGAAGAAATGCTACGTTTAAGTTCAAGGTATGCGAGAGAGATAGCAGTTGTTGTGTTGTGTCTGGCTTCCCTTCTGGAAAAAAAACCACTTTGGTCTGAATGAATCAGTATATGAGATTTCAGACAGTTCACCAGAATCTTAGAGAATACCTTCAGATTAACATTTACTAGGGAGATTGGGTGGTACTTACCTCATAGCGAGGGGTCCTTGTCAGATTTAGGGATAACTATTATATGGGACTCCAGAGATTGTTTCGGGAAGGAGCCACCTTGTAAAATATCAGTAAAGGTGGGACCTATGAATGGGGCAACAAAGGTCTTATGGTATTTAAGAGAAAAACCATTGGTCCAGGGCTTTTCCCAGTGGTCATTGATTTGAGTACCTTTCGAAATTCTGCCTCGGTGATAGGAATTTCAAGCAGAGGGCACAATGTAACTTATAGCAGTCAATATCAGCACCACAGTTAACAACTAATCACATATGTGAGGTGGACCACAATTCAGCTGCCCTCCCACTTGTATGTGATTGTTATGATCTGGGGAAATTTAATGAATAAAAGGAAGATCTTTTTGTGTTGTTAAAATATTATCTTATTGTAACCAACAGCACTGTTAACATGATCACATTGATTATACAACTTTTTACAACTGTCACAGTGCCTTACCTCGGACTGCGCCATTCAACCAGGAGCAGGGTTCTGGACGGACGCTCCTGCATCACTAGCAGCATTCCTCTGCCTGAGGCCTAGTCTGGTTCCTGGTTACTGGCAGCATTGAATAAGGCACTTGCCTGGACGCCTGTTAAAGTCCCAGCCTGGGGGACCTAATTGGTCCCGCCTTCTTCTACACCTTTATAAACCTCTATGGGCCTGTGTATCAATTACCCTGTGTATCAGTAACCAGGAGTCAGACAGTATAGTTAATATAACCTTTATTATGAGAATAATAACAGAAATGCAATATACTATATACACACAGTGGGTGATCAAAAAGGCGAGTACTGTATCAGGAATAGCAGTCTCCCAATATCAAACCCACACTGTCCGAGACTAGGTCTCAGCCTGCTGGAGTTTCGTGGTAAGGTAATGCCCAAGAGTGATACTGACTCAGCCTGCAGTCAGTAGCTGGGAGTCTGCTAGCCCCAGGTCAATACTAGCAAGGATGTCTGAATAACGGAACCAACCCTAGGAATGAACAGGCAGGGCCTTCTAGTAAGCACCAGATAGGATAGTCAGATGAGCCAAAGTCATACACGGAGTGGGTAGTCAGCCATAGCCGCAGGTTTGCACCAGATAGGATATCCACTGAAACGATGGAATGCTAAATGCACAGTGGACAGAGCCCCATGTCAACACCAGAGTGGGTAGTCAGACAAGCCTAGGTCATACACAGAGCAGGTAGTCAGCCAGAGCCACAGGTTTGCAACAGATAGGATATCCACTGAAGCGATGGAATGCTGGATGCGCAGTGGACAGAGCCCCAGTTCAACACCGGAGTGGGTAGTCAGACAAGCCTAGGTCATACACAGAGCGGGTAGTCAGCCAGAGCCACAGGTTTGCACCAGAAAGGATTTCTGAGCCAAATCGGAATGCACAAGGAAAATAATCAGACAGAGCCACAGGTCAACACCAGAATGATGGACAAACAAACCGGATCATACACAGGAATCAGGAATACTAGATAATGAACTGCTCAGAACACCAACGTAAGGGTAACTGATACATAGGCCCCTAGAGGTTTATAAAGTGTAGGAGAAGGTGGGACGAATTAGGTCCCCCAGGCTGGACCTATAACAGGCGTCCAGGCAAGTGCCTGATTCATTGCTGCCAGTAACCAGGAACCAGACTAGGCTGCAGGCAGAGGAATGCTGCTAGTGATGCAGGACCGTCCATCCAGAACCCTGCTCATGGCTGAATGGTGCAGGCCGAGGTAAGGCACTGTGACAACAACTAAATGTTGAGATGTGGGAATAACCTAGACATATGTATGTATACAAGCATCTCAATTTTAAGTGATTTTCATTGGCCTGATGTTTATGAAGTTTTCAAATGTTTATTAATAATATACACTAAACATTTTTTCCCAGTAATCCTTGTTGCTCATCTGGGGACTAGGCGCAGATAGAGCACAGAGAGAGGCAGAAGGTTTTCAGTTAATGCACAGATAGAGGGTACTTGGATTGAGACTTAAGTGTGCGGCATCAGAATGTAGGGCAACATTCTGATGTCGCACTTTTAATTCTGGCAACATTATGATCTCAGCGTTTTGATGGTCGCCAACTAAGTTAGCATGAAATCACCATTGTATATTAAAGCCAAAATTGGTAAGAATTAAACAAAAAAAACAAACATTCTAGAGACAAACCTATACAATGTTACCTGAATGTAGCCTTTTCTATAGTTATCCTAAATTATAAAATACTGTCACAGTGTTGCTAAAGAGAAATAAACAAAATTAAATGAACCAGGTCCCTGGAAAATATTATAATGCTTTATGTAATCTTCTCTAATTCCAATACAACACAGCAGAAGAGGCAAGAAAATGATTAAATCATTATTACTAAACTCAGTTTACTAAGACTAAAGATATAATAACTGATTAAATTACAGATATAATTAAAGGCCTCAAAGAGTTACCCCTTTGAGTTCCAGAGGGGCATGCCACACATTGCAGACACCGATCATGAATAAGCGGTGGGTTGCGTGAAACATGTCAATCTAAATATTTTGGCATCTGAATATATGGTACCCACTGGCTAATTCTCCCGCTGTTCATATATGGATAAAGGCACACTTGGTTGTTTTTACGTTTCTACAAATAAAGAATATTTTGATTTTATCTTCTGCAAGGCATTGCAATTATTTGACGTGTAAGTGCACCTATTCTTTTATATTTCATGACAGCAATGTGTTGCGTACCCCTCTGACACACAAAGGGTTAAAAAGCTCTAGAGGGAAAATTGTCATGTAGTCTTAAACAGAATCAGTATATTCTATACCGAAAACTAATAACTGTGATTAACCCTTTATGGACCTAAGTGATAGGCAACACATTGCTGGTCCATAAGGTTTATTTATTTTTTTTTAATATTAATTAAAAAGAAAAAAAACTGTTGGCAGAAATTGTGTTGGTTCATAAAACTGCAGATACAAACTGTTTGACAATTTATTGATTAATAGTGCCAGGCGGTTTTACAGTACTAACTGAAGATGGTGTGCTAGGAAAGCTTAGAACAATTCTGGGGCAAACCCAGAGCAAACACTGGTCATTGTTACAAACTGATCCTGAACTAAGACTATGATTGGTGATAGAGCACAAACTTGTTGTAGGTGATCACCAAACCTACAAGATAGATTATGGAGGAAACCTTGAGTGCTACACAGTTCTACAATGCATTATGAAACAATGCACTGGAGACCTGTCTAGCATTCAAAAGGCTAAAACCCCTATTTAAATCAATGTTACTTTGTATTTGTCTCCTAAGGTGCAGCTGGTTTGCCACAGACTTGCTCTTCTAAGTATGACAGCATCACTGTGGCTATCAGAAGAGGAACTGGGAGCTTTAATGACTTAGAGGAGATTTCTTTAAAGGATAGGATTCTTTTTTGACAATACTTGCATAAGGACATAAGACTGCAATAACACAACAATACACAGCTAAATGCTATTATTGTTATTGCACAGGGGCACCATACCCCTGTCTTGTTTTTAAGAAGGGGTGTCAATAGAAGAGAGCAGCAACCATCCCCACTTTGTAGGTTTAACATTCCGCCCCATCTCCATTTCTATAAACGGGAATATTCTGGATCTTCCATGGAGAATGGTTTTCAGACTGAATCAGCAGGTCTCCAGGGACTGAGGCTGATTCTCTGGCTTAGTGAGTTCAGCTTTAGCCCCAACCACATTATATGGAAAAAAAATATATTATGCACTAACAGATACCCATACTGTGGTTTTACTATTCTGCTCGGAAATGGTGCCTACAGGAAAACAAAATACATGTGTAAAAGTTTAGAGAACAAGTAGCCCCAAACAAAAGTATTACTCATTAGGGTATTAAAAATATCACTTTATTATATACCATTAAAAAGAAATAACAATAAAGAGGGGGAAAACTGAAAACAAATGACTATCCTGAGGGAGTGTGGGAAGAGGGTGAATTGCTACAATTACTATTACAAATAGTAAGGATTTTGATCTCAGATTAGGATAAATGATCATGTGATCGGGAACTCCAATCATCAGTAGCTCTACAGTAAGATAGCAAGTCACCTTATCTATGATGACTAGAAATATATCCAGTATGGGAGTGACTAACCCAACTATTAAATAGGTAAATACCAAAACCAGACACCTGTTTTGTTCTTCAGAAGTGATATTTTTAATACCCTAATGATTTCCAGTAATACAGGTCTGTTTTGTTTGGGACTTCTAGGGGTAGATTTAAAGGTTCACATTAAAACAGCCGCTAAGTAAAAAAGGCACATCGGCCGCAAATAACACATGATTTACAGCAAATTTAAAAGTAAGTCTACAAGAACAGCTAACGAGCTTAGGCACAACAAAAACACGGAACACAAAAACCTGCATTGAACCTGTTTTTGCATCACTGTGCATCCCAATGACCCGTTAAAACACAACTTAAGTCAAAATGTAACATAATGGCTGGCATTGTCTAGCAACCCTGACAGATGTACAAACAAAATTCAAACCTATAGTCAATCCTATGGCCCCCAAAGTATCAAAAATGTTAAAATACACCTATATATACCCTAAAATAATGGTCACACCTTTATCACAGTCTCCCTTGGGCTATCCTGTGCTTCCTTACCTCTGTATGGCTGCCGGCATGGACTCAGGCCACTTCTTCATTGCTACATCAGGTAACAGGACTCCTGTTTATGGGCCTATTCTGGGTGGCCTAATTGAGTCCTGCCTCCTTCTGTTCCTTTATAAACCTCCCTGGGCCTGGGGGTCATTGTCTTTATGTGGTGTTTCTGCTATTTTGTCTTGTGCTCTGTTGTGACCTGTGCCTTAACTGAGAATCCGCTCTGTGTATGACCCTTGCTTGTTTGACTACCCACATCAGTTCTGACCTGTGGCTCTTTGTATCACCCCAGCTTGACTGACCTGTGGCCCTGGCTACTACCTGCTCAGTGTAGCCACCTGTTGCATTCCCTGTGGGCCTGGTTACTTTTGCTCCTTGTAGTTCTCGGTTTGCCTGACTGGTGGCCCTGGTTCCTACTCGCTCAGCATAGTCTCCATTGCCTGAACAGTAGCCTGGTTACTCTCGCTCTGTGTAGTCCTTGGCTTGTCTGACCTGTGACTCTGGCTGTCTACTCGCTCCCAACACTACCTACTTGGCTCACCTGTAGTCTCGGTCCCTCCTAGCTCTGGTCTGCTCTCGCTCTCTGTTGCCTCCGTTCACAGACCAAGTGATAACTTACACATATTCTACCATTCTTCTGTTGTCTCACTCGAGCCACTTTCTTAGTCTTGAGATCTTGAGTAGTGCAGTGCACAGCACAGTGTGCAGCTCCGGAGGGACCTCGGGTCCTATTTGCTTGCTTGGGGTTGTGTGAGCTATACTATTATTGCTGTACGTTATAATTAAAGGTGGTTATATTTTATACAATTGTGCCTGTCCTTCTTTAGCCTGCACACCGTGACAACCTTGTATGTGTTTCGAGTTTTGGAGAGCTAGATCACAGGACCCAGGAGCGGAGGATAGCGTTTAGAGACAGGGAGAGAGAGAGAAACATACAGAGGAGTAAGGTAGAAGGATTTTGGAGAGGAGAGAATTACATTTAAATAGACACATTGCACACTTTTGCACATAGCACATACACCCATACAAACACAAACACATGCACATACATACACATTTTATTTTTACAGTGTGAATCTGTGAGTGAAAGAGTATGACAGAGAGTGAGTGGGATCGAGTGTATCTGTGAGGGCCTGGGTGTGAGTGGGTGAATGATGGCGAGGAGAGGAGGACAGGAGAGAAGGATGGGGAGAGAAGTGGAAGAGGAGGAGGAAGGTCAGGAGGGCATCCCTGATCAGAGTAGGGGTGGGAGAGGGAGATCCGTAGGGCGGAGGGGGACCCGGCCCAGAAGAGCAGGCACACGGAGGCCAGGGGCAGAACCTGCAGTGGGACGAGGGGTGCCTGCTGGGGACCACCACACACAGGCAGGGGCAGCGCAGGCCAGAGCTGAGGGAGAGAGAATCAGGGATCCTCGCTACTCCGAAGAGGAGAACAGGGCTTTCATGGAGGCTACCCGAGTGAGAAGGTCCCTAGCCTGTCAGCGAGGAGGAAGGCCATCTGGAACCAGATATGTAGCTGGGTGAATGCAGTGGCCAGATGCAAACAGGATGTGGAGTCCATCAAGAAACAATGGGGCAACTGCAGGAGGGTGGTGAAGAACAAATTGGCTGAAAACACCAAGCAGGACCGAGGCACCAGAGGTGACCCACCTGTCCCTATCACCTTCTGCGGATGGGAGGAGATGGTGCGGCAGAACCTGTCCTCCACACTTATTGAAGGAGTCCCTGGAGGATCTGACACTGGGGAAGAGAGGAGCCTCCACACTACCGGTAAGTGCATCATCACATAACCACACATCACATCAACCCACACAACCATTACATACAGTCACATCTCAACATATGCCCATAATGCATCCACACAACTGCACCAACACAGCACCATGAGGGTTAAAACAGGACACAATACAAGGACAAATGGCAAGGTTCGACCAGGCCCAAACCTGTCCAGGTCCCAGGTCAACCCTCATGTTGCTGTGCTGATCACACACAATCCACACAAACCATGTTTACAAAAGTGTTGTATGTTAAACATCATAACTGTTCCTACACAATGTCACCCATGTTCCCACAGGGAACCCAGCACATAACCCCTTGAGTTCTAGAGGGATCATCAATGCTTTGCTCAACAATGCTTTGGTCCCCTCCGGTACTCAAAGGTTAACCAAACAACAAACACAAATGTATAGGCTAACGATTACATGCTACACAGGGGACATTCACTAAGTGGTGAAAAAGAGATGATGGGCAGAAATTCACCCTTACAAACCCTCACTTCACCAATTCCCATGTTAGTCTATCAAGACTATTCAATAACATGATTCATGTTGCTATGGTCTCATTGTATAGACTCCATAGAAATCATTGGAAATGGGGAAATGAGATCACTGGTGAAATCATCATCATTTTCAATTCATCAGGTCTTCATCACTGCTCACTGAATCACAAAGGAGATGGATCAGGTCACACATCACAGTGCCACTGACAATAACTGGGTATATGTGCACACACAGGCCTAAGTAGGGTTGTGTATGCAATATACCTTTGGGTTGTGTATGCAATCATTTACTCTAACTTGAAATTACATATCTCACAGTTGTTTCCCACATGGATCCTCTGTAGTGGTGATGCCATGGATGAATGGTACACCAGCCACTATTTGCAGGATACACATGGAAAACAAATAGTAACCATTGTAGTTTGGTTAGCAACAGGACATGAATGATGGATATCTGAGTACGGCTGGCTCACTCAGAAGGATGGATGGGCTCATCCTGAAAAAAACAGGCCTTAATCAAAAATATCCTCCACTACTGGCCTGATTGTTGGCCTTCAGGACTGAACTGGAACAGACCTAATGGACTGGATCCTGTCAAGTTTATCAATCTGTGATTGCCAGGGTGGTATCCCATGCATCGCAATGCAATGCATAGGATACCATCATGACAACCAGAGAGTCACATGTAATCTACCTCAATATCTTGTATTGTACAGGATCAACTAATAAGATAGGGATAAATAACAGTTGAATCATACTGCAGATCTGTTAAAAAAGATATGGACACAAAGAAAAATGGTCTGATATCTATGTAGGTATGTATCTTTCATTTGGGTACAAATATATCCTAACAAAATATGAACCCAGAGATCAGTTCAGTATGTGTGATTGCCTTACTGGCTATATACAGTGGATATAAAAAGTCTACACACCCCTGTTAAAATGCCAGGTTCTTGTGATGTTAAAGAATGAGACAAAGATAAATCATGTCTGAACTTTTTCCACCTTTAATGTGACCTATAACATGAACAATTCAATTGCAAAACAAACTGATATTGTTGAGGGGGAAAAATAAAAAATAAGAAACTCACAATAACCTGGTTGCATAGGTGTGCACACCCTCTTATAACTGGGGATGTGGCTGTGTTCAGAATTA
Source organism: Rhinophrynus dorsalis (assembly GCA_037306005.1). Taxonomy (NCBI): domain Eukaryota; kingdom Metazoa; phylum Chordata; class Amphibia; order Anura; family Rhinophrynidae; genus Rhinophrynus; species Rhinophrynus dorsalis. The sequence continues at coordinate 160,930,857 of CM074719.1, forward strand.
ACCAATCACATTCAATCTCATGTTAAATAGAAGTCATTACACACCTGCCATCATTTAAAGTGACTCCGAATAATCACAAATAAAGTTCAGCCGTTCTAGTAGGAGTTTCCTGACATTTGCTTAGTTGCATCTCAGAGCAAAAGCCATGGTCTGCAGAGAGCTTCCAAAGCATCAAAGGGATGTCATTGTTGAAAGATATCAGTCAAGAGAAGGGTACAAAGAATTTCCAAAACATTAGATATGCCATGGAACAATCAAGTGGAGAAAATATGGCACAACAGAGACATTACCAAGAATTGGACGTCCCTCCAAAATTGATGAGAAGACGAGAAGAAAACTGGTCAGGGAGGCTTCCAAGAGGCCCACTGTAACATTAAAGAAACTGCAGCAATTTCTGGCAAGAACTGGCTGTGTGCTACATGTGACAACAGTCTCCCGTATTCTTCATATGAATGAGATATGGGGTAGGGTGGCAAGACGGAAGCCTTTTCTTACAAAGAAAAACATCCAAGGCCGGCTGAAGTTTGCAATAACAAAAATCAAGTCCCTCAAAAGCACGTGGTAAAATGTGTTATGGTCTGATGAAACCAAGGTTGAACTTTTTGGCCATAATTCTAAAAGGTATGTTTGGCACAAAAACAACACTGCACATCACCCAAAGAACATCATACCCACAGTGAAGCATGGCAGTGGCAGCATCGTGCTTTGGGGCTGTTTCTCCTCAGCTGGAACCGGGGCCTTAGTCAGGGTGGAGGGAATTATGAACAGTTCAAAATACCAGGCAGTTTTGGCACAAAACCTTCAGGTGTCCTTTAGAAAGCTGAAGATGAAGAGGAAGTTCACCTTTCAACCCAAAGCACACATCCAAATCCACAATAGCCCAGCCATAGCCCAGACCTGAATCCCAATGAACATCTGTGGGGTGATCTGAAGAGGGCTGTGCACAGGAGATATTCTCTCAATCTGACAGATTTGGAGCGCTTTTGCAAAGAAGAGTTGGCAAATATTGCCACATCAAGATGTGCCATGCTAATAAACTCCTACCCAAAAAGACTGATTGCTGTAATAAAATCAAAAGGTGCTTCAACAAAGTATTAGTTTAAGGGAGTGCACACCTATGCAACCAGGTTATTGCGCGTTTTTTATTTTTCCCCCTCAACGATTTCAGTTTGTTTTGCAATTGAATTGTTCACATTATAGGTCACATTAAAGATGGAAAAAGTTCTGACATGATTTATCTTTGTCTATTCTTTATCATCACAAGAACCTGGCATTTTAACAGGGGTGTGTAGACTTTTTATATCCACTGTATGTGCAACCATCAAAACCTAACATATTGATATCATAAATAAAAACATACCTTGTATATCACATCTAAGTAAGGTGGGATATACGAGGTATGTGTTCATTGAGGAAATCAAAAAAAGTTAGGTTTTGATGGCTGCACATATATAGCCAGTAAGGTACTAATCACATGTACCGAACCGATTTCTGGGTTAATATCTTGTAAGGATATATCTGTACCTACATGAAAGGTACATATCCAGATAGATATCAGACCATTCTTCTTTCTGAGTACCTTGTACGGGATTGTAAGGTTAATTTCACCTTCATGTAATATTGTAGTCATTATAATAAGATGTGGATCAATGTAACTGCTTTCCCTCAAACCCCCATGGTTAGACAGATATTGCTCACTGACAGCTGGAGATTTCAGTCATTTGAGCAGACAGAGGCTCTTCAGCAGAGACAAAATTGTGCCATTTAGAGGTGAAAACTTTATTGGAATGGTCTATAAAGTGTGCCTGGTGTGCAAGCAAACTTTGTAGACCATTCCAATGAAGTTTCCATTTCTAAATGGTGCAATTTTGGCTCTGCTAAAGAGTGTCCGTCTGCTCAAATGAGTGAAATCTCCAGCTGTCACATAGAGCAATAGCCGTCTAACCATGGGGGTTTGAGGGATAGGACTTACATCGAGCCACATCTTATTACAACGCCTACAATATTACATAACGGTGAAATTAACCATTACTATCCCGTTAATCCTATCATTACTACGTTTACTAATCGCACCAGCTCATTTATCCACACAGCTTACGGGCCTCCAGCACAGCAGGAACCCATGGAGGAGGCTGAATCACCACCCAGTGAGGAGTATACAGAGGAGGGGACTGCCCGGTGGTCACCGTACCCATCATCCACACCTGCTCCAACACTGGCTGCTCCAACAAGGGCTCCTCCAACACTGGCTCCTCTAACACTGGCTCCTCCATCACTGGCTGCTCCACCTGCAATAACACCTGCTGCGCCACCACAATACAGTGCCTGGATGCAACATGAGGACAGGTGGATGCATCCCACCACCTCCACGAGCTACTACCCTCCAGCAGCAGCACCATCACCACTGCCCGGGATAGTGGCCACCACCCAATATGGGCGATATTCCCACCAGATGGACCTACCTTCCTGGATGGCTCCCCAACATGGCCCCAGGTATGATCCCATGTGGGGGCCAAGCACCTACCAGTGGCCAAGGTATGACCCTTGGCCACTGTATTACCAACACGTGGGCCTGATTGGGGAGTCCCAGTGCCCTATACCGAGGGAACACTTTACCCCACCACCACAGACATTATTTGGCAGCTCTGAGTCCATTGATGTGGTGGGCACACCCCCTCATCTGCAGCAGCCACTCCGCCAGCAGCACAGCCCTGCTAGCAGACACAGCAGACTCAGCCCTGCCCGCAGACACAGCAGCATCAGACTCAGCAGCAGGAGACTCAACAGCAGCAGACTCTCCATCAGCAGCAACCCAACCAGCAGAGTCACCAGGCACATCCACCTCCAGCATTGCACGCATCAGGGGGATGGAGGCGAAGTGCCTGGTGCTACAGAGGAGGCTACTCCGGGAATGCCACAGGACCAACACAAACATCCCAAGGAACAGAAAGGAATCCCAGAGGAACACCTCAAGAATTGAGGTCAGGATACATGCCTTGGAGTTAGAGCTCACGGTACTGAACACACAAGTCCGTCAGTACCAAACAGGAATGATGGACCTGATGGGGCAGCTGCTGGTGGAGTTCAGAGACCACAACTGCAGGTGAGGAGGGAGCTGCAGTCGACAAAGGGGTCCATTGCACCCATCACTCCCTCAAGTGTGGCCCCTGAAGCTACACCTAGGGTGCCAAGGGTGATCAGGCAGTCAGCCAGGGCCACAACACCCCCCCCCCAAAAAAAAAAAAAGAAATAAACAGCCCAAGTTGTTATTTCCCCCATAAATAAAAAAAAATGTGCTTTAGTATCCTGTCTGATATGCTTTGTGTTTAGTGATAGATTGGGTGGCAGAGTTGTCTCCAATGCATTGCCAAGCAATGCGGCGAACACAACTTCTGCCTAGGTAACATGTTTGTGGGATGTTACAACATGGGTTCACACACACACACACCGTTGTACAAATTCAATTGGCAATCCATCCCTGGAGCCATATAACATGACAGTTTTATATGGCCATGATGTGTGTTGAATTTGAACAAAACATATCCCTTAGCACATCAACTTGTGCAACACTGAACATTTATCCCCATCAATTGTTGTGGTTTAAGGGGTTAACTAAAAATCTGTTTCACTTAGCTGAGAACTAACAAGCAGGATAGATGATAGAACATGCAGTCAGATATGTGTGATTCTAACTCTTATTGTGAAACTGAAATACTGGAGAACCCAAAGGTCACCCTATACATTGCTACACATTGAAAACCTAGGGAGAGCATTCGGTTCTCCAGTAAGTCAGTTTCACAATAAGAGTTATAATAAAGCCTAACTTCCTGGAGAACCCAATGATTGTTCCAAGTTTTAATGTGTTGCACACACATTGAAACCTTAGGATGAGCATTGTGTTATCTAGTTGTGTTGATGTTTTACTAAGGTTGTAACAGACATCACCAGTGATATCACTTGTCCACTTAGACTGTTTGTTTGGTAATGTAGCCCATGTACTGTGATATGTTAAACCAGAGCAATATCAAAACATTGGGTACATTGATCAACATGTAAACTGTGGATATGACATCACTGTGCAAGTCATGTCCCCTGTATCACCTCTCTATCACTCACAACACACATTGGTGTATCACTGCCATCATCTCATTGCATGAATACATCACAAAGTCCACTCATGGTCAAACAACTAGTGGACCCCTGTGATGAAGGTCATGACTTCTTGTATATGAGGGATACTCTAGCCTTGAGTGTGGTACCGCATTGAGACATGTCTAATCCAACATTTATTCATACAGACACAGATTGAATAGTGATGGTTCTTCTATTGTGTCTCAAACTACATTAAAACATACATGTGTTTTCTGGGTATATTGCCTACATGCATTAAACACTTGTATGAGCACCCAATAAGTACATTTAAACTAAATATGAATACTTTTGAAACAGTACTGTACCGCTCATGTGTTGTCCACAAGGTTTGGCAACTCTGCATTCTTATTGTACAGGTTTGATACCTGGATATTAGTACACACATTAATTTTCTGTCTTCTGTGTCTATATGAGAATGTTCCAGTAGAGGTTGCTGTGAACATCAGGTCAAACAGTGCATCACCAACACAATCACTTGAAACACCAAGGGGTTGTCAAGACTTCAGTCCAGTGACATGGAAACTCCCCTGTTCAAGGATGGATCATGTGATGGATGCCAGTGAGACAAGAGGACAGGATTAGAAATAGCAACCTCCAACTGATCGTAATACAACAGCTTCAACATGATTATCCACTTAATATTTTCCGTTACAGGGGAGTACACAAACCATTGCTTTGTAATGTATACTCGTCTGTAACCCATTATGGGGAGAACTAAGGGGATGTCAACCAACACTAGGGCTAAGTGCCCCTGACATGAATACACACATCTACAAATATGTCCTAATAGCTCCATGAAACAAATATATTTGGGCTGCCACTGTCACTCTCACACTGGCAGCCCAAATATATTTGTTTCATGGAGCTATTAGGACATATTTGTAGATGTGTGTATTCATGTCAGGGGCACATATCACTGCGCACACACACAGGTCAGCATGGTGTCCCTGGAGATCTGATCCACATTTCATGACCTCTATGTTGTATAACACACTACCACCGTATATCCATTCCTCTGCTGCTCTTTTCAGCTCTAGCAAACTACAAGTCGCAGGTTCACACGAATGTCCTCTTAATCCCTGATGTGACTGAGTGTTATCCGATGCATTGCATTGAATGAGACTTTCTCGTTAGAGGGGTACCATGGTTGCTATGGCTCTGATCATAGCAAAACACTTTAGTTGGTACCCAGTGACAGGGTTCATTCATTCTTCAAGTGCTTGATGCTGCATGTGGCTGATACCGTTGCCGGCAGCATCAAGAAGGCAGAAAATACCTTTGGGGTTACCCCATGGATCATCTATCCAAAAAGATAGATGATCCATGATAGGGGGGCTATCAGGAGGGGCCCTGGTGCCCCCCTTTGAGGTCTGAACGTTTACTTAATGACAAAAGTGGCAAATAACCTATGCTTTTTTATTTATTTGATGTAATAAAAGGGTAATTGTTGGCCTCCTATTAGCAGGGTGTCATGAGGGGTCACAATATCCCCCTTGAGGTCTGATGTTTGCATTAATACAGTTCAACACATATTTTAATAAAAATACATTTAACACACACATATACAGGAAAGGTATGCAGCCCATACCTTGCCTATTAACCCTTTGAGTACCAGAGAGGTAGGAAACACATTGCAAAGCAATGCCTTCCTACCTCTCTGGTACTCAAAGGGTTAAGTGTCGCATAAAGGACAGGTTCGTCGACTAAATGGCGGTCTCTGAGGTGAAAGTCGGATGGAGTTAGTATGTCAAATAAATGCAATATATGTCGACATACTAAGGGGTTGTGTCGATGGGGGGAGGACATTGTGTAGTGCTTGGTGTACTCTTTCTTTTTATTGTAACCCTTTGAATGCCACAGGGATGAGCAATGCACATCCCTATGGAATTTAATGCTGTCCATGGTGCTGAAAGCCTTTTCTGTGTTCCCCTACTGGCTGGGTAGGGAAGCACAAAGAATGCTGTTCAGAATTATTTATTTATTTATTTAGAAAATGTTTTACCAGGAAGAATACATTGAGATTTCTCTCGTTTACAAGTATGTCCTGGACAGTATTCAGTAGAGGGTTGCATGTTTACACAAATTGTTTACACTAATTGTCGTAGTGTTGGTGCAGTGTGAGGGGAGGAGATCCCTTCCACACTGACAGCACTTAGAAAATCCTGTATGCTAATAGGGACCTTCTCCAACCTTCCCCTTCCATTCAACATTTTTTGTGACTATGTCGATGTGTGTGCAGATCGATTTGTCAGAGTGATTTGAACACATCAACAATATCATACTGACACCATATCGACATTTAGTGCATCTAGGCCTCTGACACCTTTATTCAGGCTTTTCACTGTGTCTCTGAAGTCCCTGTATTCCATCACAGATCGCTGAGTCAGATTACAATCCATTTTCAAATCGCAGAGTCCAAAGTTTACCTGAATTATAAAAAACATTTCAGGCTAAAGTCCTCATTTAACCCTTTCGGGTGTTTAGTATCCAGTTTATGTATCCAAAAACATTCACATTGTAGTAGTAACCTCTGCATGTTTCCACCTCTGAATGGTAATTTCACTATTTCTAATAATTGAGTTGTGATACATTGTGTTTCATGTCAAAAAAATGCTTCGCTACTGGTAATGATTTCCCCTACATGGAGTACAGCGGTTATCTTGGTACAGTTTATATTGATTTTATATGTTGTTTATTACTTACAATATGTACTATTACTAATTTTGTTGTGAAGCATACTATCACTATACTGTAGCAATACCTGCTATTGGTGATCCATTATGTTAAGTGGTGGTAATTACCAATTAATTATGTATGCAAAAATGTACAATGAGATTGGCTGATAGACTCATACTGTATGTATTTAAACTGGGCTAAAAGTCCTCTCTTTGCTCAAGAAAAGACATGCAGGGAGCACTGACTCATTCATCAAATGAAACAACACCAGCCACTACCTCTAGGGGGAGGCAGCATGTTGTTTCAATGCATAAATGAATTACACCTGCAGTGTTGTGTTGTCAGTGTCCTTGAATGGGTGAAGAGACGAGCAGCTTTTTAAAATGTGCTGCGTGTTGCTGCCAAGCCTGCCCAACTTCAGCCCGGTAAGCAAAACTCCCAGGCCACAAATGGCCAAAATAAATTATTCTAAATGGCCCAAATTACTTTTCCCATGGTGTCTGCCTCTGGATTAAACTGTTATTTCTCACTATATATGGGGGATAGAGAGAGGAATGGGGAAAAGGGGGCATGGGAAGAGGAGAGAGACATGGAAAAGAGTTGAGGGGACATTGGGGGGATCAAATGAGACATGAGGCAGAGAAGTGAACACTTGCAAACTGCAGCAACTGATATATATTTATAGATTATTTAGATAATTATGTGTGTCTGTGTATGTGATGGGACAGCGAGATACTATATATCATTTTTTCTGTTGGTTGGAAGAAGATCAGTGCTCTCGGGCTGCCTTTCATTTGAAATAGCACAGTGGAGTGGTTCCTTCACCTACTCCCTTATTACAGGTACTTCCTGGTTGAAACATAGAAGTACTTTTAAGGAAGGCGCTTGTGGAACCACTTCATTGAGTTGTTCCACGAAGAGGGCAAAGCAGATGCTCTGCTCTTATCCCTACCTCAAAAAATAGAAGGTAAGGGGCCGGGCCACTAATATATGGGGGGGGGGGGCAGGGTGCACACTTGTCCTGGGCCTGGGACAGATGCCCAGCTGGGTGAGATGTTTGCATTCAGGCAAAAATGCATCTTTCAGAGAACAAGCAGATGCTACTGGCCCAGTGTCAATTAGGAATGTAGCATTTGTGTGAGTGTATTTGAGCTTGTAAAGTTGTATAAATGTGTGTGCAAGTGTATACATGAGTATTGCCAGGGTGTGCAAGTGTATGCTAAGGTATGCATGTGTTTTGTCAGGGTGTATGGGTATGCTAATGTGTGACAAGGTGTGTATGTGTGTGCCACGATGTGTAAGTGTGTTCTAATGTGTGACAGGGTGTATATGTGTGTGTGCCAGGGTGTGGATGTGTGCGCTAGGGTACGTCAGAGTGTGTATGTGTGCTGCCAGGCAGATATTTTTATAGTACTGTGGCCCTGAACTATATAGGTATACAGTAAACATTAGCAAATGTCTATATTAGGAGCACTGCACAAAAATTGGAATTTATATATTTTATTTATATATCTATTTATTTTAGGAAAAAAACAACTTAAATAGTCTTGTAAAGCCCTCATCTCTCTACCTGATGAAGTACAACACTGTAGCTGAATAATGAAATGCTGTGTAGCAGTGGCCCTACCATTAAATCTTGTCCTGGGCTCCATGATTTTTGATGGTTCCCCTGGTGGGGGGTGGGCAGAAAACATTTATAAATATTCTCTGGTCAAGCACTAATGATTTATGCACTAATCCTGGTTAACACACTTCATATAACCACAAGAAAGATCCCCAGATCATTTGATTAATGTGATCAAATTACTTTGATATTGACAAAAAATTCCTTGAAATGTTTTATATACAAGCACTGCACATAAATTGTTAAAATATATATGTGTAAAAACTGCTTGCAAGATGGTGACAAACAGTCCAAGCCTCTATAGTACAGTAAAAAGAGATATGGGGCTGGAAATAAACATAAAATGTTTAGTGTGGGTCAGTGTGGCATTAATGTATGATTGTCATAGAAAGTTAGAAGGCCTTTTGAACCCTCTTCTTCAGTTGTGTTTACTTGACTTCTAATTCATTATAGACCATATAAGATCAAGACCATTGAGTATAAGAGTCTCCAAACCCCCTTCCTTCTTTGTGCTTGTGTGTGTTTAAATTGCAAGTATATCGCTATGACAAGTCTCCTACGTCTGTCTGTAGATCTTTAATGGTTGCCTCCTCTCTTTTTGGCATTGCACATGATGCAGTTTTGGTCTTTACTTTCAGGTGCCTTTATTAATCCATGCAGGATCAGTAGGGAGGATGGCTGGAGTGTCAGACAATGCATGTGTGATTCTGAGAGTACTAGTGGACAGTGGAACAAGGCTGAGGTTTCAAAAGGAGTATGTGTGGCTCTGTTCTCTACAAGTGTACAGTAGAACAAGGCTGGGGTGGTGGACTGTATGTAATTTTGCGACTACCAGTGGACCCCAGTGGAGACGAGTAACAAAATGGAAATGGTGCTTCACCTAGTGATACCATAAAGCTTACCATTGAAATGATGTTGCAGTATAGCTGTATTTCAATTCTAACCTCTGTGGTATCACTAACTATATAGCCCCATTTCAGATGTAAACACTGTGGTATCACTAGTGTATCTCAATATCAATCGTACATTCAGTGGTAACACTAGTGTAGCTCCATTTCAATTGTACATTCTGTGGTATCTCTAGTGAAGATCCATTTAATCTGTAAGCTCTGTGGTATAACTACTGTAGATCCATGTCAATTGTAAGCTTTGTGGTGTTACTAGTTTAGCACCATTTCAGTTGTACTCTGTGGTATAATTTTCCGTACTTCACAACTTTAAAAGCAATTATAAAATTCTTAAATGAGAGTGCGCTGGAACCGTGGACTGGAGCTATAGTAGAATTGGGCCACTTCATTGAACTTGCCCGCCAGGCCAAACGTTGCCAGTCCTCCCCTGGGGTGGTGTGTATAGAAGTGTATAGTGTTTGATTGCCTGAATGATTGCCTCTGACTCTCCTTCTCCTAATCGCCTAACCCTGCACTTTGCCTCCTTGTCTCCCCTCCTATCGTACTTATTGAATTGCAATGCGTTCGATACCTTTCTTGCTCTCAGACAGTTACATTTCCTAATAATACAGCTCCCACTATGTAGAACACACAATCACACCTGCTCACATGTGTACCACTGAATGGACAGTAAAAAAGTACAAACGTTACATCACACCTCTTCAGATGTTCAGGACTTTACTGCCCTGCACCTCTAATAAGCACAACCCACCCCCGCCGAAGGCACAGTGAGTCATGCTTGAATTTCTAGCTGCTTCCCCCGCTGCAGTGTGTCAGTACAGGAAATCTTCCAATACACATACATTGCTGCTGTGTGAGACCGTCAGCTCCTCACAGGCCACCACAGTACTTTCAATACCCATAGGTGTGGGCATTTAAAGTATCTTACTGCCCTGTGAGGACCTCAAGCTCATTTGAAGACATCCTGCAAGGGACACACACAGCAGCGAAGGAAGCAGCTGCCAATTCAAGGATGCCACACTCTGCCTCCAGAGGGCGGGAGGGCCATGCTCATTACAGCTATAGGTCAATGAAGTGCTCCATGTCTGAAGAAATGTGATCTCATTTTTTAACGTACGTTCATTCATTCATTCATTCATTTGTGGAATGTACGTGAGCAGCTCTAATTTTTCATTTTCTACATATTGGGAGCTGTAGGAATACCAAACGTAACCCTTTGATGTATCCAACACATTGCAAACAATTAGTGATGAGCGAGCATGCTCGGCAGAAGCTCGGTTCGGCTCGAGCATTGCTCTGCTCGGCACATGGCGGTACTCGTACGAGTAACGCATGTGCTCGCCCGCCATGTTCGGGTCTCCTCCCCGCACGTTTCGCGGCTGCTGCGCAGCCAATAAACGTGCGGGGAGGCTCTGACATCAGTGTAATGCCAGCAGCCATGTTGGCTTCTGGCATTACACTGATTGGCTGGCCAGAACCCGTGATCGGGTGCTGTATAGCACCTGACCAGCGAGTTCGGCTCAGTCTTAGCCAGGGAGAGATGAGGATAGGAAGGGAAAGTCAGTGTAGGGAGAAGAAAAGCGAGTTTGAACAAAAAAAAGACCCAAAAGTCCTTTTTAGGACTACTGTGTGTGGGGGCAGCAGATATATTTTGTTTTGGGGGGCAGAGTTTAAAAAAAAAACATCACATATTCCGTTCACTGTGCCTAGCCGCAGATTAGCAGCACATTCTGTTTAGTGTGCAAAGTTTCAGATTAGCAGCACATTCTGTTTAGTGTGCAAAGTTGGAGATTAGCAGCACATTCTTTTTAGTGTGCAAAGTTGCAGATTAGCAGCACATTCTGTTTAGTGTGCAAAGTTGCAGATTAGCAGCACATTCTGTTCAGTGTGCAAAGTTGCAGATTAGCAGCACATTCTGTTTAGTGTGCAAAGTTGCAGATTATCAGCACATTCAGTTTAGTGTGCAAAGTGTAAAAAATAAAAGTCACTTATTCCGTTCACTGATCCTAGCCGCAGATAAGCAGCACATTCTGTTTAGTGTGCAAAGTTGCAGATTATCAGCACATTCAGTTTAGTGTGTAAAGTGTAAAAATTAAAAGTCACTTATTCCGTTCACTGATCCTAGCCGCAGATAAGCGGCATATTCTGTTTAGTGTGCAAAGTTGCAGATTATCAGCACATTCAGTTTAGTGTGCAAAGTGTAAAAAATAAAAGTCACTTATTCCGTTCACTGATCCTAGCCGCAGATAAGCAGCACATTCTGTTTAGTGTGCAAAGTTGCAGATTAGCAGAACATTCTGTTTAGTGTGCAAAGTGTAAAAACTAAAAGTCACATATTCCATTCACTGTGCCTAGCCGCAGATAAGCAGCATATTCTGTTTAGTGTGCAAAGTTGCAGATTATCAGCACATTCAGTTTAGTGTGCAAAGTGTAAAAACTAAAAGTCACATATTCCATTCACTGTGCCTAGCCGCAGATAAGCAGCATATTCTGTTTAGTGTGCAAAGTTGCAGATTATCAGCACATTCAGTTTAGTGTGCAAAGTGTAAAAACTAAAAGTCACATATTCCATTCACTGTGCCTAGCCGCAGATAAGCAGCATATTCTGTTTAGTGTGCAAAGTTGCAGATTATCAGCACATTCTGTTTAGTGTGCAAAGTGTAAAAAATAAAAGTCACTTATTCCGTTCACTCATCCTAGCCACAGATAAGCAGCACATTCTGTTTAGTGTGCAAAGTTGCAGATTAGCAGAACATTCAGTTTAGTGTGCAAAGTGTAAAAACTAAAAGTCACATATTCCATTCACTGTGCCTAGCCGCAGATAAGCAGCATATTCTGTTTAGTGTGCAAAGTTGCAGATTATCAGCACATTCAGTTTAGTGTGCAAAGTGTAAAAACTAAAAGTCACATATTCCATTCACTGTGCCTAGCCGGAGATAAGCAGCATATTCTGTTTAGTGTGCAAAGTTGCAGATTATCAGCACATTCAGTTTAGTGTGCAAAGTGTAAAAACTAAAAGTCACATATTCCATTCACTGTGCCTAGCCGCAGATAAGCAGCATATTCTGTTTAGTGTGCAAAGTTGCAGATTATCAGCACATTCAGTTTAGTGTGCAAAGTGTAAAAACTAAAAGTCACATATTCCATTCACTGTGCCTAGCCGCAGATAAGCAGCATATTCTGTTTAGTGTGCAAAGTTGCAGATTATCAGCACATTCAGTTTAGTGTGCAAAGTGTAAAAACTAAAAGTCACATATTCCATTCACTGTGCCTAGCCGCAGATAAGCAGCATATTCTGTTTAGTGTGCAAAGTTGCAGATTATCAGCACATTCAGTTTAGTGTGCAAAGTGTAAAAACTAAAAGTCACATATTCCATTCACTGTGCCTAGCCGGAGATAAGCAGCATATTCTGTTTAGTGTGCAAAGTTGCAGATTATCAGCACATTCAGTTTAGTGTGCAAAGTGTAAAAACTAAAAGTCACATATTCCATTCACTGTGCCTAGCCGCAGATAAGCAGCATATTCTGTTTAGTGTGCAAAGTTGCAGATTATCAGCACATTCAGTTTAGTGTGCAAAGTGTAAAAACTAAAAGTCACATATTCCATTCACTGTGCCTAGCCGCAGATAAGCAGCATATTCTGTTTAGTGTGCAAAGTTGCAGATTATCAGCACATTCAGTTTAGTGTGCAAAGTGTAAAAACTAAAAGTCACATATTCCATTCACTGTGCCTAGCCGCAGATAAGCAGCATATTCTGTTTAGTGTGCAAAGTTGCAGATTATCAGCACATTCTGTTTAGTGTGCAAAGTGTTAAAAATAAAAGTCACATATTCTGTTCACTGTGCCTAGCCGCAGATAAGCAGCACATTCTGTTTAGTGTGCAAAGTTGCAGATTTGCAGCACATATTCTGTGTAATATGAAGAAGGCGGGTAAAAAGGGACGGGGAAGTGGACGTGATCCTGATAGTTCAGGGCGCGGGTCAGGACGTGTAGAAACTGTGCCTGGTGCCAGAGCACAAGAAAGAAAGACATCCACCATACCTAGCTTCATGTCTCAGTTTACAGGGCGTCGCAGGACATCACTCTCGAGGTCAGACCACTGCGAACAGGTGGTCGGTTGGATTTCAGGTGATACTGCTTCCAGTCGGTTAAGCACCACCCTGTCTTCCACCAAGTCCACTCTCAGTAGCCAAGAGTCTGGTCAACATAATCCTCACCCTGATCATCCTTCCTCCCACCATAGAGGGTCTGGTCAAAGAAGTGATCCCACACTGGGATATAGTGAGGAGCTCGTCTCATCACCAATCCTTAATTTGAACCTCTCTCCAAGCACGCTTGCAGAGGAACATGAAATCTTGTGCCCTGATTCACAACCTCTAGAGGGTACCCAATCACAAGAAGATGACAGAGGGGAACGGCATTTAAGGTCAAAGGAAGTGGATGATGATGATGATGAGACACAGTTGCCATCAAGTCAACCACTTTTACTGTCTCAAGACCTTGATGAGGAGGATGATATACAGTTGTCAATGACTGAGTATGTGGTGGGATCAAGAAATGACGAGGATGATCAGAGTGAGGAAGTGGAGGAGGACTTGGTGGACGATGAGGTGACTGACCCCACCTGGGAAGGTGGAGAGCCGAGCGATGACAGCAGTCCTGAGGGTGAGCCATCTGCAGCACCGCAACAGGCTGGAAGAGGCAGTGGTGTGGCTACAGAAAGAAGGCGGACCGCACCAAACCGGCCCGCAAATGTTCCACGGAGCACCCCCTTGCGTAAATCTCCCTTGCCAAGGGGTAGGTGTTCCGCGGTATGGCGTTTTTTTAAGGAAAGTGCGGACGACAAAAGAATTGTAGTTTGCAACCTGTGCCACACCAGAATGAGCCGAGGCATGAACACTAGAAACCTCACCACCACCAGCATGATCCGACACATGGCATCCAAGCACCGTAATAAGTGGGAGGAACGCCCGGATCGCCAATCTGTGTCTGCAGGCCACACCACTGCCTCCTCTTCCCCTGTTTTCGGTGCCGGCCAATCGCCTGTCGAAGGCGCAGGCCCGCATACCTCCCGCCCTGCACCTGTACCATCTGAAGCACCATCAGCGACCACATCCACTTCCCTGTCCCAGCGCAGCGTCCAAATGTCGTTACCCCAGGCATTTGAGCGCAAGCGAAAATACCCAGCCACCCACCCACAGGCCATAGCACTAACCTCACACCTTTCCAAATTACTGGCCATCGAAATGCTGCCATTTAGGCTTGTGGAGACTGAGTCCTTCCGCAGCCTGATGGCAGCAGCTGTCCCTCGGTACGCAGTCCCCAGCTGCCACTACTTTTCCCGGTGTGCCGTCCCCGCCTTACACCACCATGTGTCCCGTAACATCACCCGTGCCCTGACCAACGCAGTTACTGGGAAGGTCCACTTAACGACTGACACATGGACAAGTGCTTGTGGCCAGGGACGCTACATTTCCCTGACGGCACACTGGGTGAATGTCGTGGAGGCTGGGAGCGACTCGGACCCTGGGATGGCACAGGTGCTACCCACGCCGAGGATTGCGGGCCCTACCTCCATCAGGGTTTCCGCCAGCACCTACGTTATTGGCTCCTCCTCCTCCGTTTCCACCTCCGAATTCTCTGCGCGCAGCGCCACTCACCCATCAGCCGGTAGCTGGAAGCAGTGTAGCACTGCAGTGGGGAAGCGTCAACAGGCCGTGCTGAAGCTGATCTGCCTTGGGGACAAACAGCACACGGCCTCAGAGCTATTGCAGGGGATTAGTCACCAGACCGAGCAATGGCTCTCGCCACTCAACCTGGAACCAGGCATGGTTGTGTGTGATAATGGGCGTAACTTGGTGGCGGCTTTGGAGCTCGGCAAGCTCACACACGTACCATGCCTAGCGCATGTATTTAATTTAGTGGTTCAGCGATTTCTAAAAACCTACCCCAATGTGCATGATCTCTTGACCAAGGTGCGCCGCGTGTGTGCACATTTCCGTAAGTCATCAACAGCTTCAGCCGGCCTGTTGAAGCTGCAGCAGCGCTTACAATTGCCAGCTCACCGGCTGCTGTGTGACGTGAGCACGCGCTGGAACTCCACCTTCTACATGTTGGCCCGGCTTTGTGAGCAGCAGAGGGCAGTAGTGGAGTACCAGCTGTTACACGGTCGTCGCCTCTCCGTCCAACTTCCTGTAATCAGAAGTGAGGAGTGGGAATGGATGTCAGACCTCTGTGAGGTTTTACGCAATTTTGAGGAATCGACACAGATGGTGAGCGGCGATAACGCTATTATCAGTGTAACCATCCCACTTCTGTGTCTACTGAAACGCTCGCTGCTCACAATTAAAACCGACGCTTTGCATGTGGAAGAGGTGGAAATGCGGGAGGAAGAGCTTACACAAGGTGATAGCCAGAGCACCCTCACTTCGTCTTCTCAGCGACAATTGGAGGAGGCGGAGGAGGAGGAGGAGGAGGAGGAGGAGGAAGACACGGTTGCCTCCGCTACAGAGGGTAGCCATGGAACTTTAGTTCCATCTCTTCAGCGTGGGTGGGCAGAAGAGGAGGAAGAGGATGAGGAGATTGAGAGTCATCCTCCTGGTGAGGACAGCGAAATCTTGCCTGTTGGTACTCTGGCACACATGGCTGACTTTATGTTAGGCTGCCTTTCCCGTGACCCACGCGTTATACGCATTTTAGACAACACGGATTACTGGGTGTTCACCCTTCTGGACCCCCGCTACAAAGAGAATTTCTCATCTCTCATTCCTCCGGTGGAGAGGACAAGCAAAATGGTGCAATACCAGAAGGTTCTTGTTGAAAAATTGCTCCAAAATTTTCCATCTGACAACGCTGGCGGCAGAGTACGTGCTACCTTGGCCAACCGAGAAGGGGAGAAAAGGGGAGCACACAGCAGTTCCGACAAAGGCAGGGCAACACTCTCCAAGGCGTGGGACACCTTCATGACACCCCGCCAGCACCCTCACCCTGATGCGCAGCCTAGTGTCACAAGGAGGGAAAAGTTTTGGAAGATGGTGAAGGAGTACGTAGCAGACCGTGTCAGCGTCCTCAATGATCCCTCTGTGCCTTACAACTACTGGGTGTCCAAGCTGGACACGTGGTATGAACTGGCACTCTACGCCTTGGAGGTGCTGGCCTGCCCTGCCGCCAGCGTTCTGTCTGAGCGGGTATTTAGTGCTGCAGGTGGCATCATAACAGATAAGCGTATCCGCCTTTCCACCGAAAATGCTGATAGGTTGACACTTATAAAAATGAACAAGGCCTGGATTTCCCCTGACTTCTCCACTCCACTGGAGGAAAGCCCCGGGTGAACATAAAGTCACTTTATATATGTTATTTACAATGATGGGAATACTCTGTATTCCCATTCACCCCTTCCACCCAAAAAATGGGTATATGGTTGACTCTCTTCCATATACCCTGGGATATAATTTTTATATAGGGCCAGCTCACCAGCGGGCCCTGTGATATAATTTTTATATAGGGCCAGCTCACCAGCGGACGCTGTTTGACAATTTTTGTATAGGTCAGCTCACCAGCGGGCCTTCTCATATAATGTTTTATTGGGTCAGCTCTCTAGCGGGCCCTCTCATATAATGTTTTATAGCGTCAGCTCACTAGCGGGCCTTCGCATATAATGTTTAGGATGGTCAGCTCCGCAGCAGATCCTCACCCATAATGTTTTAGATGGTCGGCTCAGCGCACGTTTCCCTCTTAATCATGGCCCCAGTTCAGAAAAATCGAGGAAATTTTTGGGAGAATTTGCCTCTGCGCACCTTTCCGTCTTAATCATGGCCCCAGTTCAGAAAAATCGAGGAAATTTTTGGGAGAATTTGCCTCTGCGCACGTTTCCCTCTTAATCATGGCCCCAGTTCCGAAAAATCGATGAAAGTTTTTGCAGAATTTGCAGATGATATACAAGTAAATATACAGCAAATACTGTTTGGTAACAATTTTTCGCCTAAAGTCGTTTTTATCTTCCTTTTTGTGTGTTTTACGGTCAGTCTGTAAAAATGGCGTACTACGGGCGAAACATCGTTCCCCGCAGCGATGTTGGAGTCCAAGATGCATCCAGACATCCTCCCTATGCTGTCCCTGAACCATTTCTGTGGTGTTTCCATCATTTTCTGCCCTTTTCCTATGGACCAGGCACCCTCCCCTCATCAGAGCAGGGGGTGCCTGGTGTAATGCTCGAGTCCTCCCATTGACTTCAATGGGGCTCGGGTGCTCAGCCGAGCACTCGAGCCTCCGGGGGCGCTCGGTCAGAGCACCCGAACACCCGAGCATTGGGGTGCTCGATCATCACTACAAACAATGTGTTACTTACTCCGGTGTCAGTTAAATGGTTAACACACGGGCAACACCGTGCCAATACTGCTACTATATAATATGTATTATATATGCACTCCTGTGTCACTGAGGCTCCCATTAAGTCTTTGAGTGCCAGAGGGGTACGCAATGCATTGCAATACCTTGTGTATCCTCTGGCACTGAAAGGGTTAACTATTGCTTAAAAAAACAAAGAACAGACGGGCAACTCCATCCCATATTGCTAGTATCTATATATAATGTGGTGCTGAATGGTAATTAAGGAGACCTCATTTACAATCATCAATAAAAGATAATCTAAAATGTTAAAATACACAAAAAAAAAATCACAAAATAACATCATTATAGATAGTGTAGAAGTAGGTATTAGGGTGAGCCTCGCATTTCATACTACATGTTTCTGAACTGGAGGCATTTCTACAGAGGGAGAAGTCCTGCTTCTCCAGTGTGTGTTCAGACTAATATCTCCAAGTTGTGTCACGTTAAGGGACTCTTGAAGACCAACTGCGGCACCTATGTTTTATAGTGAAATGGTGAACTCATTTTAAAGCTTCCCAGTTAGGCAAACAACTTTTCTAAAATAGCAAAAATGTACCAACGTTGCTTGGGGTGTTACACGTTATATAAAGACACCCCACCAGTTTCACTCACTTTTTCATTGCCTCCCACTGTTGCTGTCTGTCTAAGTATCTGTCTGTTTCTATTTCACACTCATTCTCATGCTGCTTTCTCTCACCCATTTTTATTCTCTTTCATTCTCTCTCTCTCTCTCTCTCTCTCTCTCATTTTCTCTTGTCTTTTATATTCTTGTGCTCTGTTATGATGTCAGTCTATTTGATTCTCTCTCTCTCTCTGCCTGTCTGATTGCATGTGTCTCGCTCTCTTTTTGTTTCAGTCTATCTCCTTTTGTCACTTTGCCTGTCTGTCTACCTGGTTGAGGGTGATTGGAGTGAAGGTCCAGCACCAGCTGGAGAGCCTCAGGTTGCCAGCCATACATTTGCCTGTGCTTAGAATATATATAGAAATGTACACTTAATTTTAGGACTAGTTGGAATAATAGTCTTTTTTTTCTTGGCAGTAGTTATTGTTTTTTTTTTTTTTTCACCTTTCCCCATCTATCGCCACCATTTTTTATAAGTGTTATTGTATTGTTACACAGCATTAAAACGCACAATGTTTGGTTAAACTTCAGCAAATGTGTTTATAAATTACTTTGGTCTTGCTCTAAATCATTTATTCAGTTACACAAAGTGGTATCAATAGTTCATGAAATAACCTAGAAATTATCGGTAATGCCCCATCTACAGCAACACCACCTGAAACAAGTGTTCCTCTTTGGCTATACGAGATGTTGGGAGGTGTGCAGCAGTGTGCCAGTGTTTTGGGTGCATTAAGAAAAGGAATATAAGCCCAGGCCTCAGCCAAGGCTCATTACATTGGAAATAAATTTAGATTTGGGCATACTGGGCTAACAAAGTTTTTAGGAACTACTGGTGGTGGGATTATGTTAATCCCTTAAGGTCCAAGGACGTACATGTACCTCATGGGTCCAATGTGCAATAAGGACCCATGCCGTACATGTACTTCATGGGTTTCAGGGTTCCCAGCGTGGCTGCAAGCCATTCGGGGGAACCCTGAATCGGATTGTTAAAATGCTTTGTGGCCCTTAAGTGCTGGCCACGTGCGTGCGTGACGGTCCTTAAGGGGTTAATCCCCTTGAGTGTCAGATACCAGTAAAACCCACGCACTACCGTGTCACTTAAATGACATAGGGACTTAAAACTACATGACTTATTGTGGTTTAAATCCTTAGAGTGCATTGTTACTATTTTATAGTTATTTATTGTTAAAGGTGGGGAATTGGATTGGGGTGTATCATATTTATGGGCGTCCATTTTGTGTTATGCTTCTGAATAAAGCATACAACATAGTATGTAAGGCAAAAAAGTGAATAAAATAGACATATAAGTAGCAGATAGTTCAAAGACATGCACTATATACCCTATATTTTTGTTAGAGTAACAAAAAATTGTGGAAAAAAATACATTTAACAGAATGACTTTGATGATCATTACTTGTGAGTGCCTACATTAAGGATGGAGGCTGAGAAAGCCTCCTTGTCTTGGCAGTCCTGCTTACACAGCTAATTAGTGTACAATTAGGTCCTTATGTTAAAAAAAAAACGTTGATTAATTCTGGGGCAAATGAATTGCATCACAGTAGACAAATAATCACAAAATACCAATTGATTTAAATATGTCTTTACCCCATTGAATGCTATAGAAGTCTTTAACATCTCCAGCATACAAGGTGTTAATAGTCCCATTTATACCAATGGGAATTTTAACTGTCCCCTATGGTACAGTTGGTTTGCTCCAGAATAACTCCACTTTTTCTTTTGAAGATATGGCTCTAGATGTCTGAATTACCAGAGCCAAGGCATGCTAAATGTATGAGATACTAAATTCCACATTAGCTGCATAGCTTTCAGCACAGAGAAATTATGTATCAAGCCTGCCCAGTTATGTGAGATGTCATAAAGAAGTATATTAGGTTTAATTCAGCTGCTGAATACATGGATCAGCAAATCACATTTCCTACAATGTTTATATTGCCACCTTGATAAACACTGGGTGTCGGCTTGGCATTTTTTATAACGCCAGCACAGCAACTAAAATAAGTTACTTTAAAGAGAAATATAGAAGCTAGAAATCTATCACGTACTACACAGAAATTACTTTTACAAAAACATGTTCATTGTTTTATAACCTTATAAGAACAATTATCAAAGTTTACTAAGTCTACTTTATGCAGCCCCCAATGGAGCACAACTTGGAAGTCTGTAGCTTTTAGCCACCAACTCCTGGGTTATGTGCATACTCCCCATAGACCCACTGCATCAGACTTTCACACCCCATACTCAGGATCTATGGGGACTGGACTTGCACAGGACAGGAAGTTTCCCTGAGTAAAGAAGCATATATACCCTGGGGAATTTTTACTCCCATTATGTTCCTTTGGTGCTGTGGGACTCACAGTGTAAATATATTTAGGATGCCATTTGGAAACAAGGAGTGTGCACCACAAGTCCCAAATATTACCAAGTAGATATACATAGAAAAAACAAGATGATAGAACAGAGTATAGTCCATTTTAAAGGGATAGTATTACTTCAAAATTACTATCCCTCATATTGTAGCCCTTAATAAACTGAGTTAAATGACACCAGCGGCATCTCTCAAACCTTTATGGTTTAAGAGATAGCCGCTTTCAAAGTTTCCTCTCCCCTGCTGTCAGCGTTCTGCTGCCAGCAAGAGAATCTGGTCTCTGAATCAAGAGGAGGCTCTTCAGCAGAGCCGGTATCTCGTTATGGAAGGAAAAATGATTAATTGAAACAGTCTTCTATGTGTGCTTGGTAACCAAGCACACGTAGAAGACTGTTACAATTAATCATTTTTCCTTCCATAACAAGATATAGTCTCTGTTTAAGAGCCTTCGCCTGTCCCGGGACCGGATTCCCCTGCTGGCAGCAGAACGCTGACAGCAGGGGAGAGGAAACTTTGAAAGCGGCTATCTCTTAAACCATAAAGGTTTGAGAGATGCCGCTGGTGTCATTTAACTCAGTTTATTAAGGGCTACAATATGAGGGATAGTAATTTTGAAGTAATACTATCCCTTTAAGGGTAAACAGGCAAAGTACAATGCCATCATACCTCACAGACTAATAGACAAGGGGAACAGTTCAGTGCTGTACAATTGTAGGATTGTAGAAAGCTGTCCTTTCTGTCTGTTTCTATCCATCTCAATTTGCTTTCCATAGCAGCTTCTTATTGTCCATCTTATCACACTGTTTCCCTATTTTAGGCCTTAAGAGGTTAAATTGGGCTTTTAAACATTCTGTGAGGATCCAACTGATTATTCCACATGTGGTCTGGGGGGTGGTTACATGTTACTTATAAGTAGGGTTGACACTTTTTGTTCAAAAAAATACCGGTCAAGGCATTCCCTCCATAGACCTAACATTGGAAAGAAGCCAATATTTTACCGGCCTGCCGGTAAAATACCAGCTGGGTGGCAACCCTACCTATAAGGGCTGACTGAAGTTCAGTTCTTGTGTGGTGATATCCACTCAATGCAGGTACATAGGGTAAGTCCGCCTTCATACTGTTTTAAACAGTTGTTTCTTCATTGTTTTTAATTGCATACATGGGGACCTACACGCATCTAACAAAATACAAAGAAAAGGGGTCCCCCTCCAAAGCATTATTATAAAATCCTATCAATGAATATTTTTAAATTTTATTAAAATTTTTATAGATAGGGATTTTAAGTGTTGAGAGTAGGTAGTTGCCACACTTGAGGAACCTTGGTGCGGTTGGCGAGCTTACCCCCTCTTTTTTGGCACTAATGCATCAAACTTATTCAGTGTTATTATATATGCCCAGTACAGGGTGCACTAGTCACTAGTATACTGGAGGAGCGCAGGTTTATGGTATGTTCTGAATATATATATATCTATAAAATACCTTATGAGCTACATTTATCCACCACACAGCCTGTCACCCTGTCGCTCTATTCTGACTACACCTGGGTCAGAGTCCACAGACGATATGTGTGCTCATGTATATGTCTAAGCATGTAAAGTGCCTTAATATTACTGTGCATTTGCTCAGGCCTCTATATTAAAGGCATACCTGGGAACTTTCAGTTGAGGGCTACCCGGAGGGTAGTCCTCTGTTCAGAAGGTGTCAAGAAGGGGCGGGGCTTAACTCGAGTGTTGGGTGGGATTTAACCCTTTGAATGCCAGAGTGTTACGGAATGCATTGCAAAGCAATGCATTCCGTACCACTCTCGCGCTCAGAGGGTTAAATGTGTCACACAGAAGGCTGGGGACCGAGGCACAACGGGAGAAAAAGCAGATGTGGCAGAGTTTCAATAGAAACTCTCTACATCCGGAGGAATCTGCCTCTGCCCCGGAGACCCGGTAAAGCTCTGTCAGAACCGGAGTCTCCGGGGCAAATCCGGAGAGTTCCCAGGTATGATTAAAGGTCACAGCTGCAAGTACACCAGTACTTGTGAATCCTAGCTGGCAATAGTAGTCAGAGCTTTTCATGAATATTTTTGATCCACAACACAACATGTCTGTATCTTTTGACTATGCAGGGATTAAAGTGTAGTGCATACTGTATACCTCTATGTAAGTTACGAGATTGACACGATGGATCTATATATTGCAAGGGCCATAGTATCAAGGTAGTGAATTGTGATTGTCAGCATAACCGCAAGTTGCTTCAGTTTACTTTAATACTTCTGTAAAGCAGTGTAAAAATAAGTTAAAATAAGGCGTTAATACTAATTAACATTTCTGGAGGGGTTGGTGATATCCAGCAATCCTTCAGATATGTAAATGTAGAACTGTGGAATACAGTATGTTAGCTCTGCACAAATAAAGACTACTAAGAAGAATGTGACTTATAGCCTCCCCTGATATCATCCTACAGGCCATCTGTTAGTTCAGTGTAAAGTACAAACATACAGACATATACATATACACATACAAACATACAGAGTTTCAGTCACACATGTACAGACATCCACACAAACACATATACACGCACATACATATAAACATACAGACATACATATACACACACAAATATATACATATACAGACATACACACACAAAATAACAGGCATGTATACATACACACAGTACTTTCTCTTTCCCTCTAATCATTCACATCTCCAGTTCTTCATTACACACAATGCACTGCTCTGCTGATCCAGTGAAGGGGCAGATCGAAATGCATTAGTCATCCATGTCATTCTCTTCATTCCCTATAAAGAGCTCATTGTGTGGAGGCAGCACGTGCCAGCCCTACACAAAAGACCCACCCCAATACACAAAGGGCCCCCCCTTCACAAATTTCCCAAAACACAGCAAGCAGGCCCAGAATAACAATCCCCTTTAATAGCTGTCCTGTATAGGGCAGACTTTTTTAGCCCTTTGGTTGCTAGAGATGGCTATAACATATCTTTTTGGGAGACATCTCTTATATCCCAGGAGTTAATACTCAGGTCTTCAGTACAATGATTTGCAGTGCTTTTGGAGACCTGTCAAATATTCAAGGGGTTGAACATGCCCTCATGATACTGCCACTTGGTTTACTATTACAA
The DNA here is from genome assembly GCA_037306005.1 of Rhinophrynus dorsalis. NCBI lineage: Eukaryota > Metazoa > Chordata > Amphibia > Anura > Rhinophrynidae > Rhinophrynus > Rhinophrynus dorsalis. Next base: position 160,954,745 of record CM074719.1, read on the forward strand.
TGGCATTGCCTAAATGGCGAGCAACAGAAGGGTGACATCAAAATGTCACCCCCATCAAAAACAATGTTTCCCTCTTCAAAAGGTTGACTACAAAATGTAGCCATTTACAAAGTCACCTTTGTATAAGTCTAGCACAGGTGGCACTGGCTCCTGCTTGATGCTCATTGTCCCTATCAGTGTGCTCCACAGGCCAGATCTAGAGCTCAATACAATAAGGCACAGTAAAACTGTTGAAAAGGCAAAAACCATTACATAACGTTAGCCATGTCTGTGTAGCACAGCTATGCAATAAGCAGTCTACCAAGAACTGGCCAACATGACCTGCAGGCATTAGGCCAGTAGGGCATTTTTATATTTTTCTCAGCGCTTGTGTTTTGAAAAACAAAACAAAACAAAGTCCTACAAAAAAATAAACAATTTTTGGGGGGTTTGTTTCTAACAAGCCTAAGTCCTACAAATCAATGTTTCCACAGGGCTTGGGCCTCTAACAACAAATCTAACAAATTATCATCTACAAAATACTCTAACAAGTCAAGTATCAGTCCACCCCAGTGGCAGTGTATGTCAGGGGGTTCCTGTCCCTATTGCCTTACATACAAATGTCTTATTTTATTTTATTGATTTATTTTTTTATAAACTGCCCCCCAGTAGCAGTCAAGAACCCCCCCCCAAAACAAATTCCCTGTTCAAATTATTAATTCATTCACCAACACAGACCCCTTTTATACCATGTCTTAAGGGGTTTTTTATTTGTATTTACGATTAATTTTATATTAACTACCTACCCCCAATCCCAGTAAACAAACCTCACCCAAAAACATCCCCTGTCAACTAATTCTTTCCCCACACTCCACCAACACAGACATCCTCATGCCATTTTAGACTATGACTTTGGGAAATAAAATAATATTTGCGATGTGTTGTGTGTAACTTCTATGTTCCCATTGATTTCAATAGAATGAGCACTTCTTGCGGGAAATTTTTCGCCAAGCGGAAAGTGCTATTTTTCGCTGATTTCAATTTGAGTCGGAAATTTTCGCCCATCCCTAATTATACATAAGCATGATTTTACCAGAGATCATCAACAAACATGCAAAGTGCACGTAGGAAAACTGTTACTGGGCTTTTAATGTCAGCAAGTGTACTATATATTGAATAATTATAAATATAAGCATGGGTGCTCTCACTGCACAGGTTGCCAACCAGCTTTTTGCTATATCCTATATAATAACTCACTAGGATGTTTGTCAGAGGCCGTCATGCTCAGTAGAGACTGCGCGTATTTGGGAACTCTCGAATGAGCATGAAGCAGCCGCTTAACATTACCCGGACCTTGACCTGTGTACACGGGATTTTATACTAGTATATATATAAAAAACTTAATGTTGCTCAGCAGCAGTTTTCTATTAGCCCCTTAAGGACCATTGCCGTGCCAGGACTGTCACAGCGGTCCAGCACTTAAGGACTAGTGATGATCCTGGCACGGCATGGAGTTCAGGGGTCCCAGGGCGTGGCTGCACACCACTCCGGAAGCCCTGAACTGGAAGCGTTAAAAAAAAATGCCCCGTGGTTCTCAAGTGCCGGCCATGTGTGCTCCGGTCCTTAAGGGGTTTAAGAGGGTGTTCCCAAAAGCATTAAATATGGACAAAATGAAAGAAATGCTGCCTGGGCTTAGGTCCTACAGACTTAAATAAAAGGCATCACTAAAAGCGTTAAAATTACATCTTGTGTTTGGTTTTAAAATCATGTGGGTTGGAAATTTAAGATCTGTGATTGGACAAATGGACTAATGTGGGGATGCAAGAAATCTGCACATGTGCTAAAGGCATTTTTCCTGAGCAGATAGAAATTGCACATATAATCCAGGAAGACACATATTGAAAGCCTCTTGAATTACGAATAAAAAATTAGCTTTTACGACAGCACTACACAGATGTACAAAATTGTTTGCAGTAGAACTTCCTGCATTAGGTGCATTTGCTATTCCACACAGACAGATTAGTTAATCCTGACCACTCCCACAAACAAAATATGTGTGTTCTCTAATATTGATTTTTCTTGCGCAATTCAACAAAATCATGCGCAAACTTTTTCACTAGTGGTTTTCATACTGGAAATAGCGATTGCACATGTTTCCTGTATAACGCGGTTTGTTTTTTCAAGAATTTAGAAGACATTTTATAAAGGGCTCACTGGAGGACCTTGTGAACACCACCCCCCCCCCCCATACGCACACACACACACACGCGCTTTTCTTCCCAAAAAAGAATCTGCGGTATTCACTTACTGACAAAATTGACAAAAGTGAGTGTTTTTCTTCATATACCTCCTTTGCTAGTGGAATAGAGCTGTTTATTATATTAGGTTCTGGAACTTTGCTTGAAAAAGCACATATAAAATCTACTTTTAGACTTTTGCTCATGTATCTTGATTGTTTTAAGTCCTTGGTGTTTCAGTATAAAGATAACCTCTTTTTTACTGTATTCCTATGGGTTCAGCACTTTCTTGTGCCTATTTTGAAGCTTTTGCCAATCTTTTAGAGTGCATAGTGAGACGGAAAAGTGGTGGTGAGTATGGAATGGTGAGTATGTAATCTGTTATTTGGATGATTTACGTTTTGTTGGCTCTCTTCTCTCTGAACTATGTTTGGAATTCTTTCGTACTTTCAGGCCAATCCTATATAATAATTTGCTAAAACGTGTGTAACGACAAAGTCATGCGCAGTAGAGACTGCTGCGCGTGCTGTAGTCATGAGCAGTAGAGACTGCCCACGCCACAGCTGATACAGAGCTTGCGGGCAGTCTCTACTGTGCATGACTGCCCTGTGACCGGCTGGCAGTTGCACTGTGGCCCGTGTAACGTGCTCTTCAACTAGTTTCTATATATTTTGGTATTACATTGGCATCTGAGAGATCTGTTTTGCAAAATACTCAGCTTTGCTTTTCTAGATTTACATATAAATACTGAAAGGATGCAATTTTGTTTTCCAGAAGAAAAGGTATAGATCATAAACATGATAAAATGGGTTTTAATAGCCAAAGAAATTCAGTTGAGAAATATGCATTAGCGAGTCATTTGATGTTTGCTACTCATCTGATTCCAATGGAGAAAGTTTTCTCTAGGAGACTTGCTATGTTGACAGGAGGTTTGAAGTTTACAGACAAGCATATTAGGATAAAAAGTAGTTAAGGTACGACCTTGAAGTGCAAAGGGAATTTCCTTTACATTACAATAGTAGGTCTATTATACCAGATCCATTACTAGTCAGGAAATTAATTATATACTTATGTGGCTGCAAGTTCTGGCTTTGGGATTTATAGGAAAGGCAGGTGGTATTCTGAGCCTTGCCACTGGAAGTTAAATTATCATATGTCTTGAAGAACTTTATTGTGCTTGAGTTGTTTACCATTTTTGTGGCTCTAGAAGTATGGAGGGGAAAATTTCAGGCTAGGGGGATTGATTTCTTCCTATGATAATATGGGAGTTGTTACAGCTGTAAACAATCTCTCATCAAGATCTAGTGATAACATAGGGATAGTAATATTTAATTTTATCTTTATTTTATTTTGTAGGCATTCACAAAACATAAAGAACAGTTTGTCTTATCTCTCAAACCTTTATGTTTTGAGAGATATTCACAACCAAAGTTTCCCCGCACTGACGTCACCTCTCTAGCTGTCAGATTTGTTAATCCGGTCTGCAGACTGGCTGCAGCTCTACAGCAGAGCCGAGATTGCGAGATATAAGAAGAACTACTTCATTTAAATGGTATACAAAGTGTGCCTGGTTTGCAAGCATACTTTGTAGGCTGTTCCAGTGAACTAGTTATTTTTATATCTTGCGATCTCGGCTCTGCTGAAGAGCTACCAGCTGGTCTGCGGACCAGATTCCAAATCTGACAGTTAGGTGGCAGACTAGACCATTTCAGTCAAAGAGGGGAAACTTTACTTGTGAAGTATTACTTTTACTTTAACAGAATTGAACCTACTGATACATGCAAGCTTGTTTAAATGATAATATATAGATAAAGATGAGATGTTCCATGTAATGCTAATGTTGGGGGTGGATGCTTTATCTTGTCTACAGGTAGAACATTTCAGAAGGCTGGTTCCAGACTCAGAGAAGCAAGGCATTTGTTGCCTGCAACACCTACGGCAATTAATCTGTCAGAGTTAAGATAGCTATTAAAAAGCTTATTTGTATAGCACCACTTTGAATGTATATTTGATTGATTTGATTTTTTTGTCCGAGTTTAATACTCAGATGACAGAATACCCATTGTTTACTTTGGAAGTTGTCTAGTTATTGTTTATGCTTTTTACATTTAAGGAAAGGTTTTTGTATCGGCTGTTAAAAGAAAATTGGCAGGGGTTTCCTTTTTTCAGAAGCTGAATTGTTTTAAAGAGTTTGGGAAATCGTTTTTGTGTAGGCAAGTTTTAAAAGGTCACATTAGGTTAACTGTGGGAAAGGATGATAGAAGACCCATTTCACCAAAGTTGCTGGTTGATTTAGTAAGTGGTTTGATTAAGACTTGTAGTTCTACTTACATGTTGTAGTTGTTATGAGTGTCATTTTCATTAACTTTGTTTGCAGTATTAATTATTGGTATATCAACATGGGGGGATTCAGAGTGGGGATGTGAATTTGTAGAAGGAATGCCTATTTATCTTCATAAGGCAGTTTAAAGGGATAGTAATACCTAAAATGTAAAAAAAAATATGTTGTAGGGTTTATCCCCCTGAGTAAAACAAGAGTACTCCCACTGCTGAAAGATGTTTCATTCAAAAGTTATAAATTTTCAAAGTTGAATTTTTTAGGTGCAATATCACAGTGGCCTGAAATTGTACAGTGGTGCTGTTGCTACACCATCCTATGGAGATTTATGGTCCTGAGACCAGAGCTGTCCATAGGATCGTGTAGCAACAGCGCCACTGTACAATTTCAGGCCACTGTGATATTGCACCTAAAAAATTCAACTTTGAAAATTTATAACTTTTGAATGAAACATCTTTCAGCAGTGGGAGTACTCTTGTTTTACTCAGGGGGATAAACCCTACAACATATTTTTTTTTACATTTTAGGTATTACTATCCCTTTAAGATTCACCCATTGGGTTGCGTTAGATCAGACAAAGTTCCAATTCAATGATGTATTTAAAAAATTATTACTGATTTTAATTTTCGGTCAAGAAAACATTTTCTCTCATTCAGTTCGGATAAGAGTGGCAACAGAGGCAGTATGGTTGAGAGTTGGAATGATTCAAGTTATAAATAAGGCTTTCTTTGATTTTGCATTAATATATTTTCTTTCAGATCCAGTAACAAGAGTTATTTGGATAGTAGGACATTCTGTTTCAATAGGGTTGGCAACATTGGTGTCATGGTTGGGGCTGAACAAGGTTTCAGGTCCAGTAAAAAGACTTATTTGGATAGTGAGATTTTCATTTATCTATTCTCCACACAAGAGAGCTTTGAGTCACCCATATTCGACATGCTAGGGAATTCAAGGAGCGAGTTGTGATGTTTAATGGAGGGTATTAGAGATTTGAGGTGGAGGGATTTGGTAACTGTTCTAATGTAGTGCAAAAAAGATTCCCCTGAACCAGATGGAATGAGTAATAATTTGTGAGGTAATCGTGTTAGACAGGTCAAGCTGGCTGAGTTAATGTCTGTAAAATATATTTCTAAAACTTTTAATTGGGAAATAAATATTACAATACAAATATTGCTTCATCTTCCTTTCTCTTATCTGTTCCTTATTCTCTCCCTCATTCTTTTCAAACACCAACAAAACAACAACTTGACTCTTTTCGGAAATTATAGAAAAACCCAACCCATCAGTCCTATAAAATACCTTTAGATTACATTCTACTATGTCACTAGCAACTGCCAATGCTTTTAACTCCTTGGACGCTAGAGAGATTTCCAATGGATTTTATCTCAATGAATTAAAGCCATCTTTAGCATCCAAATGATATATATTTAGTAATTTACTATCTTAAACTCAATCTGTCTTTTTTAGGTTCACACATCTTTCAGCCAATAAATTGTCCCAATTAAATTAGTTAATGATTAGGTTGTTGAGTTTCTTCAATGAAGAACCTGTAGTGTCTGGATTTTCTTCTAACCCTGTTGCAAAAAAGTATAATCAGATATCTGATTTTTATTATATTAAATACTCTTGTCCATTGCCCTAACGCTTTCATAGTTTGGCACCAGAGGGAAAAAGAGGCGGCCTGGGAGGAAAGCTCATTTTTTTTCTGTGTACAACCCTTGCCCTAATGCCTGTGACTGCAGCTCAGGTGCAGTAATGATGACTGTGCTCGTCTGACATTGACACATACTTCCTAATCACTGAGTTATTGCTTTAGCTCATTTCACACACTGTAGCTCAGTCACAACTTGAAAGAAACAATCTGAAATAATAGTACTTAAAGTAGGCAAACTATGAAATTCATTCTTATTTATAGTAACCCACACCCCTATTTAGCATATGACCCCTTAGTCCATTCAGTTGTTGCCCGGAAGTGAAAGTCTCTTTAACATATAGGATACAAATAGGGTTGAGTTAACATGTTCATGGTTGCAATCCCAATCCTCATACAACCCACCCAAGTCACATACACATCTTGGCATAGAAATTAGTCTTGAGTATAACAAACACAGATATATAAACTGGTTAATAAACTGGACAAATATCTGTTTATAAACTGCATATTACAACATTACATAATCTGTTCAACATGAACAAAGAGTGTCTGATACAATGATATTCGAATTGTGCTTACCATGCCCTCAGTAGTTCCTTCCAAGGAGGGCCATAACATTGGCTGCTAGGGTCCATGTATATGTGTGTGTGTGTGTGTGTGTGTGTGTGTGTGTGTGTGTGTGTGTGTGTGTATACACACACACACAAACACAACTGTATGTTATGTTTTGAGATGCTAACAGTAGTTATATTTTCAGATAAGATAAATGCTTCCATTATAATCTAATTCTAGATTAAGCTAAGCTTTCCCTGGCCTTCATTATTCTCCTCCAATGAATTAAACACACAGGTATGACCATTACAGCTGAATAACTCCTAACAGCTACAAGCCCTAGGCCAGGCATGTCAAACTCAAATACATTAGAGGATCTCATGCTCAACATTTCCCTTCAAGGAGGGTGACAACATTTGCTGCTAGGGCCCATGTATATTTGTGTTTGTATATGTATATCCATACACATAAAAACACACATAAACACACACACTATCTATCAAGAGAGGGAGAGAGAGAGAGACTGTTGAATCACCATGTTCAGAACTTTGACAGGTTTCAATCAATTGCTATTTATTTAGAAAAGGTCAACATTTTTATCTTAACTGGGATCTTTATCAAGACAATCTCATAGTGCACCACCCCAAAATACCCAGTGGAACCCAGGGAAAAAATCATCCAAAAAGTATTAACAGAAAGTTAAAAAAAATCTGAATAAAGTTACTTTACCACAGTAAATGAATCCTTATGTAAGTACCATGTTTAAAATAAAGCAAAGATAATTAGTGCATAAAACATCTAAAAGTAATAAATGAAATACTTACCATATGCAACATGTCCATTTACATATGGCTTACAGGGCAGCCATGTAACGCCCTCCAGTATAAACAAGCAAATGTAACTTTTCATTGCAGATATGCTAATTGAGCCTATGCACAGTAGTGGATACATCTCTGTCATTCAGCAGGTGACTGAGAGGAAAACATCCCATTGATCTAAATGAGGCTTTTAACCTCTTTATGCTCAGCTGCAGGGCACTTTTTATCATTTTATAAAGTGTTTCACACTGCTGGTCCACACGTTTTTAACTTGCAGTGCACAGAGAGCCCACAGGCTGCATGGTTGATACGCCTGACCTAGGCAATTGGCTAACCTACCTAAATGGAAATTCAGCCTTGGCCTAAGATAATGCTAATTACTTCTAATTACTTCTAATGTATCTGAGTCGTAACATTTATTTTATATATTTTAGTCAGATCTGAAGCTAAACTAGCTTAAATGTATTCTATTAAAATAAAACTATACCATATATTTCTAGCAGGATCTGCTTGCATTTTTTAGATACGTGAATACAGTAACACAAACATATCTGGTTCTTGAAGAATATAGTGTTGTCAAGGGAATAAAATCAGTGTACAAAGACCTCATTTCTGTGTGTGGCACTCCATGGACAATGATGGCCCAATACACTGGATATATCATTAGAATCCAAGGGTTAAGTTAACCTGATAATGTTTTGTTTTTTAGATGATTTATAATTCTTTCCTTGTTTTGTTTTCTTCTGCATAAATAGTGGAATACATGGGAGCTGTATAAATAAAAGTATATTAATAATGATAATAACTGCATGATATCACCAAGAGAACTCATTGCGACATCTTTGATTTTTTGTGGTTTTACCATTTGGCAATATATTTTTATGTGGACAATAAAAGTAATTGTAGAAGGAAACAAATCAATCAAAGAAAAAATGAAAATAATGAAACAGAACTATTAAATTCATGAAATTACTATAATTAGATAAAGTTGAGGTCTCTGGATTGTTTTAAGTGGAAATAAATTGTGAAGAATCCTCAAGGAAAAAAACGATCAAGTTTGACATAAGCCTATAATACATTGTAGCCATAGAGAAAGGATTTAGATATATTATTGTAATATAAATATGCGATAAAGAGATAAGGGGGGGGGGGGTTATGCACTAAGGTGTGATAAAGAGACCTTAATGCATAGGCTCCATAGGAATACATATGAATTGGAGAGTTTATCTCACTGGACAGTTTGGGGGTTGTGCACTAAGGCATGATAAATAATTGATAACATGGAGATAACTTCTCCAGTTATATCACTTGTCCAGTTCCTAAGTTATTCTATGGAGCCAATGCACTAATATTTCTCTTACTTTGAGGATCTTAGTTCATAAGCATTATAGAATAAATTACGAAATGGAGGAATGATATCAATGGAGAAATTATCTCCTTAGATATCAGGCCTTAGTGCATAACCCCAAGCTCTCTGCTGAGATAATCTCTCCAATTCCTATGTATTCGTTAGCAATTTACACACTAAGGTCTCTCAAAATAGAGAGATCTTATTGCATAGGCTCCATAATATGGAAATGGAAAGTTTATTTCAATGGATATTTTATCATACCTTTTCTTTTTATATCTTACATAGTAACATAGTAACATAGTAAATTAGGTTGAAAAAAGACACAAGTCCATCAAGTTCAACCTTCGCCTCATACCTCAGTAACTGAGAATTTTATAGCTTTCCTGCTACCAATTAAATTAGTCTTTATCAGACCTTCCTGATCAGCCTACTGATAAACAGTATAACTCTGTATGTTCCCTTTTGAAAGAAATGTATCTAATCTTCTCTTAAATGTATCCATTGTATCTGCCATAACTACCTCCCTGGGCAATGAATTCCACAATTTGACAGACCTTACCGTAAAAAAACCCTTCCTCTGCTGAAGTTTAAACCTCCTTTCCTCTAATCTGAAGGGGTGTCCCCTGGTCACCTGATCAGGCCTTGGAATAAATAGCTCACCGCAGAGATCCTTGTATTGACCTCTCATATACTTGTACAATGTGATAAGGTCTCCTCTTAGTCGTCTTTTCTCTAGAGTAAATAAACCAAGTTTGTTTAGTCGTTCCTCATATGTCAAGTCCTCCATTCCCTTAATTAATTTTTGTTTCTGGTCAGTTTATCAGAATGTACAGGCAAATTATCAGGGTTACACAAAATGAAATATCTTTCATACCCTATATATCAAGAAAGTCCTTTGCCAGAATAGAACTACTCAGTGGATTCTTGCCGTGGATACTCAGGATCACACTGAAGTCAGGAACTCATAGCCCCACTCATCAGTAGACTAGAACAGCTAGCAAATAGTACAGTGGCTGGGATTAGAATCTCCAATCAAAATCCCCTCCATAAATACAGACAAGACTTATATTAAGGGGGGTAGACCAGCCTTTATTTACAGTGAGCAGTGTCTTTTATACACTCACAGTTGGCATCCTTGTGTACACAGTCAAATTAAGGTTTGGAACAGGGTTAACCCCTTATCCAATCAGGGGAATCTCCAGGGGATCAATCAGAGAAAGTAATTTAGTCTCAAATCAGAGTTCACCTTTCCAATCCAGGAAGAAGTCCTTGAAAGAGAACGGCTCTCACCGGAAGGGTCAATTAGAATTCCTTTGTTGTCACGCTACAGGGGCCTTCTTGTCTCAAGCTCTAACTGTAAATGACAGTTTCCGATATCAGAATCCTATGTACACAGAATGCATAGCCAAATAAAATCACAGAGGTTCATACATAGGGAAACACAGAAAAATATATAAGGGACACATAACAGTGCTGGGATTAACGTTTATTTGTTGAGCACTATGGGACCCTGCTTCATGCATTTACATTAAGATATATATATAGTGGATTACAACCACTGAGCCTGTCAGGGATGAGGGTGGGGAACTGGGGTACACAATATGCTTCAACTTTTATTGTCCTTGGGGAAAAGTCACCACAGTGAAGGACACCAGGGTCTAAGAAAAATGTACACAAGCCATTTTATCATTAAACCCTGGCATGTACAGTGTTCCGTCATGACAGATTTCAGGACAGCTAGGTTTAAACAAGTAATGACATGTAATATGTGATTGGAAACCCAAAGGTTACATTTTTTAGGTTGTCAGAGAATGATAATTTAAATAAATAGAGACAGGGAAGGGAAGGAAGCAATCTGTTCTGGCATCAATACAGAAAGGACAACCCAAGTAACAGAGCTATGGGTGGAGGTGGAACAAATGGTGGCCAGACTTCTTTCTGGTATTGATACTTCTACATTATGTTAACCAGTGTGTCTAATGCAAGACCGGAAAAGAAAAGAGAAGACATCACACTTTAAAGCTATGCCTCAAGGCCATAATAGTGTAAGGGAAGATGTATTGGTTTACATTTTTATTATTACTTTAAAGGTCCCCAGATAAAATGGTATACTGCATTCAAAAGGTCATAATCCAAAGCATTAGATAGGGAGTCACAATACAGTTTATATTGTCAGGGGATCCCTGATAAAGGTTATGGCATAAAATATGTTGGCATAGGTCCACAGATATTGACACTGAAAATATGTCACCATTGTATCTGCTACCTGTGGTTTTAATAGGGGTCTTAATATGGACTCAATACATTCTCCATTTGTTTTTTCACAGTACTCTAAAAGATGGCTGATGGCTCAGAAATGAGCCAAAGGGTATAATAAGTATTTAGCCCCATTCATTCTTCTTCCTTTCTGCATTTGGGAGCACACTGAGCTACCATTTGATGTGGACTGGATCCCTCCCAGGCAGCAGAAGAGTAAGGGGACAGGTTAGGGAGATTAGGAGAAGGGTGAGGCAGATAAAAGGTGACTCTTGTTGTAGATGACAATAAATGTTTATCTTGTATTTTGAGACGTTTCCCTGCAGTTTTAGAAACAGCAGTAATTCATTTTTGGAGAATCATGTGCCCCCCAGCCAGGTACAGGGATGACTAAGAGGAAGATCTAGCAGGCCCTTGTGGAAGATTACAAAGGTTGGGCTATGTTCCCAGTTACTCTTTGCTTCCCTAGAGGCCTAGATCCTTTGTTTCCTCTGCTGTTCCCAACTCCCTTTATCCCCACAAAGCCTGAATTTATCAGATTCACTCAAGATGTATGCTTCTGTCATTTGTGCAGCCATCAACTGAGTTCCAGATCTTCTTCATTTTACCCTGAGCAGCCAGCTTCACTTCCCATTATACCACCTGCAGCCATGAGTGCCATAGAGAGGAGTTCTGGGATTCTCACAAGAGTCAGAAAGCAACTTCACAAAGGGCTGCTGCCATTCAAGCCTCAAGAGCAAAGCACATCCATTCTCTGGAGACTTCCAATGTTAATTCAGAAAAGCCCAGGAAGCTATCTGTAGCTCCTAAAAAAACTTTCTAAGTCTGTGCTTCCTAGCAGTGCCCACAAGCGCAGTCTCCTGACAGCTAGAGGTGGGGAGTATCACTGTGGGGGCCAGCACGGACAGCTGCAATTCAGGGACAACCTGGTCATCAATGGGGGAGATGCCCATGGATGATTCCACAATACTCTGGCCCTTCAAATTCCAAAGCTATTTCTCAACCTTCCTGGCTCCAATTTACCCTTGCTAGCTGCACGTAGAGGACCAGATGGATTAATGCATATGTACATCCAGATGCAAGCTCCAGCATGAGTCCATAGGATAGCAGAACAATGGTGAAGCATTACCTAGGAATCGGTGCAGCATGGAGACATTTGAAGGTATGTCAGATGAACACTCTGGAAGTGAATACAACTTTTATCGGAATGTGGTTGTAACAGTGATGTGTCAGTGAGGTATGCGGATTCAGGTTCATATTCTGCAGAGGAACTCTAATTCCAGCTACAATGCATATAACATGATGAAGAAATGTGTTAGGTTCATACATGTAAAGGGTAGTTCATGTAAGAGGTCCAGTCAGCACAGGGGAGAACTGGTTGCCAAGAGAAGGAATATCAGTCTAACAGCTGCTAGGAGTACTTATTTATGCACAGTATTTAAACCACACACACCCATATAACAAAGAAAATGACAAAACAGATTAAAGAGTGGAAATATGTTGACATATACAAAAGGACACAGGAGACAATAGAGGCTAAAAAGGAGGGGTTACAAAGAATAGCAATAAGGATAGAGGAAGTCGGCAATCCAATGATTAAAACAGTTTTTGGGATATACCAGTTCATTAACTGTCATTTGAAAGGCTCAGTGGATGAGTTTAAAAAAATATATTTTATTATGATATTATGCACATACAGTACACTTCTTATGGGGGTGTAACATATTCCATTATGACAGGGGTATACAATGTTGAATTTTGGTTCCAGGAATATGGATACATGGTCAAGACAACTCATAGACATCTCTCTATAGGTAGCCTCCTCAACACAAAACAGATTTGCTATGCAAACAGAAAGCGCTCCTGGAAATGGGATCTTGTCTGCTGGTTTATGCATGCTCTGCTTGTGGTGGGAGCCACCCAGAGGGATATGTGAGCAGAATGCTGGTAACAGTGAAGTCATTTCATGGCAACATTGCAAAAAGTAATATTCCCAGTGCTCATAAGAAACTTAAAGGGATAGTAATACTTCATTTTAACTTTATTTTATTTTGTAGGCATTAAAAAAACATGAAGAATGATATAAGTCTTATCTCTGAAACCTTTATGGTTTAAGAGATATTCACAAACAAAGTATCCCCCCCCCTGTTCAACCATATCAGAAGGGAGATGCCCAGGTAGACTGCAGAGAGGGACAATCTTCAATTAAGATAATGGAAAAAGCTGATAAACTTGTCAAGGGGGGAAGGGCTTTCATTGTTTTCATACAAAGAAAATTGTCCCCCTCTGTTATCTGTACTGTCATACAACCAGACTCACATCTGAGAAGAGATGGCTTACACTAGGTAAAAGGGGCGGGGAGGGGAACTTTGCTTGTGAATATCTCATAAACCATAAAGGTTTGAGAGATAAGACTTATATCATTCTTCATGTTTTTTTAATGCCTACAAAATAAAATAAAGTTAAAACGAAGTGTTACTATCCCTTTAAAGGGATAGTAATACTTACAAATTACTAATCCCCATATTGTAGGCATGCTAAAATGACATTTATTGCCCCCAGTGTCATCTCTCAAACCCTTCTGGTTTGAGAGATAATAGCTCTCAAAGTTCACCCCTCCTTCCACTTTCCCGGAAGCCTACAATATGGAGATTAGTAATTTGTAAGTATTATTATCCCTTTAAAATAAACCATTCAGGATAACCTGGATAGGAAAGGACTGAGTTTTTGTGCGAGAGTTTTGAAAAAAAATGTTTTTATCCCAGCTGAGGGGTGTATTGTTCAGAAAAGTAGGCTGGGGACCTTAAAGTCCGCATACACCCACTCACAGGTGATGTGGGAAAAGATAGAGAAGGAGTTTGCTGAAGGTAGGGTCACAGGCCCATTTCTTAAATCTCCCATTGAGAGTTGAATTTTCTTGCCACTGAGAGTTGGTCCAAAAAAGGAACCAAGAGAGTTTAGGCTCATTCAGCTTCTTCTCTAGCCACATGGATCCTCATTAAATGACCGGTTCAGTGAGTAGAAATGCAGTGTGTAATGCCAAACTTTTACCTAAACAAATGTCCTAGTAAAAACAATAGACCTCAGGGATTCAATGGCCAAAGTAGACACTGAATATGCTTTTACCTGGTGCCACTGCATCCAGATAGTTATATATATATATATAAAATTAAGGGATGGGGCAGCAACTGTGGGACTTTTCAAAGGCTAATTTATTGGCAATATGATAACAAACAGGCCAATAAATTAGCCTTTGAAAAGTCCCACTGGTGCTGCCCCATTCCTGAATTTTCTATTAATCGTTAGGGATTGTGCACCTGGGCCTGTCACATTTTGAAGAGTGAGTGCTTTCCACCATATTGGTTTTTGGTGTATATATATATATATATATATATATATATATATATACTAGGTGGTACTTCGAGGATGGACACTATATAGATAATGTTTGTCCATGGGTTGTTCCATATCCTGCTCCTACTCTAATATATGTAGTTCTTTTTTGCACTAGGTGTTAGAGTCCTAACTATGTTCATGATTTCTTGTTGGTAGCCCCCCAGAGTCACAGCTGTGTGAGCAGTTTCTAGTAGCAGCAAAAGAGCTTTCAGTGGGTTGTGGATAAAACAATTCTTCCCACACTGGGATAGAAGTATATTCAGAACAGATACTGGTTAGGTACCAAAGGACAAGGTTCATCAGACTAACCCTCAGAGTCCCAGACAGGTGTACAACATTTTGATTTGCAATGTGCTGCACACCCCCTCTGGCAGTCAAAGGTGGAACAACTTTGGAGGTCCATAATATGATTCTGAAAGAGCTTCAGTGTTTTCCACACCTTCTGAATTTTGATGCTAGAGTCATCCCAATGACCTGCACAAGGCCAGATTCATAATAAGCAACTGCCTAGAGAGTCAAACTTTGAGGGTGCCTTAGCTGTGCTGGCCACACCCACATTCTACATTGTGGGTGTGGCAAGACAAATCTCATTGTTCCTGCATTAGCTTTATATTACAGTCTATTATTTAACTCCTTGGATGCTACAGAAATCTCCAACACATTGCTTTACAATATGTTGGATATCTCTCTAGTAATCAAATGGTTAAAGCTTTTTTCATTCTTACTTGTTATAGACCAAGGGTATGTTCTGTTCCAGGAAACAGTTGATGAGACTGGTGGTGTAGTCATGTGAGGAGTGAGAGTTTGTCCATGGGAGGATGTAACAGAGCTTGGTGTGCCTTGTATATCTGGCCCTGGACCAGGGTTTTTAAAAGAGGACTGGAAAGGGCCACATAGAGAATGAGGAAGGTAGGAAGGAGGTAAGGTGAGAATCAATAGGCAGAAACATTTTTGTTGCATTTTAATGAGATTAGGTTAAGGAGGAAGGTTCCCAAGTACAGACCATAAATGCAATTGAACACTGATGAATCAGGACACCTCCCCTTCAAACACTGTACCACCTGAAGCCACCAGACCAACAAGGGTCCCCAGCCGCAGTGTAAGGGATTCCACCCCTGCAGCCTCTTCCAAAGCCCCCCCAAAAAGAAAAAATAAATAAGCCCAATATGTTTATTCCCCCCCAATAAATAGGCAGTTATTTATCACATTCCTGTCCATGTGTGTTTTGTATCCAAACAGGTTGAGTGGCAGAGATGTCTCCAATGCATTGCAAAGCAATGCAGTGAACACAACTCATGCACATATAACTTGGTTGTAAGGTATTGAACAATAGGAGGGCATACACACCACGTAGACTGTGGCTGAGATGTCTCCAATGCATTGCAAATCAATGCAGTGAATACAACTCATGCACAATTAATGGTGTATTAAGGTGTTACAGCATGGGTGAGCTCACACTTCACATACAGAAACTTTTGTACAAGTTCAACTCACAAACCACATAGCAAAGCCAAACAACATGAAGGTGTAGTTTTTCCAGGAAGTGAATTGAACTTGAACAACATATACCTAACTCGCAAAATACTAGGTGCCACACTGTCCACATTTTGTTTCAACCACTATTGTAGGATTTTGACAAACATGTAGATGTGTTTGTTGATGCACTTTCAGGATAGAACATCAGATCAAAGATATGATCTGAATTAAAACTCTGATGAGGGAAAGGTAATAAATTACACAAAATATTACAGATGCTCATAGGTTTTAATTGACATATAACAGCAACAGGTAATCTTCATGGATGTGGAATCAAAGTGTCAACGGGACATTCCTCTGGTCATGCCATGGATGCCTGTAGGAAGTGATGACAGGATTTGAAACTGCACTGTAAACAGAACAATCATGCTATTGCTGAACCATCATTATACCTTTGAGTGCCAGAGGGGTACACAACACATTGCTTATCAATGCGTTGAATACCTCTCTGGCACTCAATGGGTTAACCTTTTGTATTTTAAAAGGAATACACTATTCATTGCTTGGCAATGTTTTGTCTAGCCATCATGAACACATGAGGTTTTGATCAAAGGGTTGGCAAGCAGAGATATGTATATGTGACTGGGGACACTGAGCACACACATCATCAGTATGTGAGCCAAGACCCATGAAACAGAAGATCTATTTCATTGGTCTTGATTCACATACTGATGATGTGTTTGCTCAGGGTCCCAGTCACACACACATATGTCTGCTTGCCATACCCTTGCTCAAATCCTCATGTGTTTATAACAGCTAGACAACACATTGCCAAGCAATGGAGTGGCATTGACACTGTGCTACACACACACACACACACACGAACAGGTCAGCATGATTGGCCTTGCAACCTGACTCACAGATTGTTACTCCAATACTTTAGCCAACATCAACACAGTATATTCATCCCTATTCTGCCCCATTAGCATTGCCCATCTATTGCTTGCATGCTAAGTCCATTACTGCTTTAACCCTTTGAGTGGCAGAGGGGCAAGCAATGCATTGCTTTGCAATGCAGCACTCAAAGGGTTAACAAATGAAATTCCAGAGTGGTTTCCAATGCATTGCATGTCATTGAATTGGATATTCCTCTATGACTCCAAGGGTTCTATGGGTGTTATTGCTATGTTCAACTTCATAGATGTAGTTTTCTGTCAGTTCAACTTAGAAAATGATAAACATGGCCTGTTTGGTGTACCTTTGATCCCAAGATGAAGGATGATATCCTTGACATGCCATCGTCAGAGTGGAGGACTGTGTCGATGGGTCATCCTGTGGCATAGAACAAATGGTTATGTGTTGTGTGAGTGTTTGCATGCATTCCACAAGCATGATCATGGTCACACATGCATTTTACTCACATGTGAAGTAGTTCCTGATGAGCCTGGTTCACATCTGTATCCCTCAAGGTATCCTCATCTTCATCAATGGAAACAGGGACCTCCATGGGCTGTTGTGGCTCAACATTCTTGACTAGATGTGTGACTACAGTAATATTGTGGCGTAGGGCACATGCCATGATGATGTCACATGCTTTATCAGGTGCATATTGTAGAGCAACCCCTGAGTGATCCAGGCAATGGAATCTGGCTTTGAGCAGGCCAAAGGTGCACTCTGTGGCATTCCTGTTCATGACGTGTGCCTTATTATAGCGCTCCTGTGCAGGTGTGTGGGGATTGGCTATTGGTGTGAGTAGCCACGACTTTAACCTATAGCTGGCATCACCTGTGGACAATGAGTGACATGGTGATACAAGAATCACATAATATGTGAATGATGTACTACAGGTAAGTGTTTTCTGGCGTGTCTGTGGTTGGTGGTGTAATTAGTTGTAAATGGTATGTACCTGTCAGGTGTGTGTATGTGTGAGACGTTGTGAGGTGCATGATGTGTCTCCATTGGCTGTTGATGTTGCATAGGTGAGTTTGAGTTGTCTTGGGAGTGACAGGCGTGCATGTTGTGTTGTGAGTTAATCCCTGTTGTTCCAGGGTGTGTTGGGATGGTTTATGTTGTGATGCTTTGTGTTACCCTTGTCCCTGTGGGGTTGCCAGATTCTTGTTGTTTGTCTGTGACTTGTTTGTATGGTGTAGGCATTGCTGGTGTGTTTGCTTGGCTTTGAAGGGGTTACTTTTACCTTTTTATGCTTGGGTTGTACAGTGTGTGTTGAACGAGTTGCTGTTTCTCTGTTTTTTTCTTTTCTCCAATGGTGGTTTTTACTATGCGTTGTGTGGAGTGAGGCTAGAAAAACTGGGTCTTAAATTTCTGCCTGTAATTGTTGCAATTTATCACTCATTGTCCCTACCACAAACATTGCATGGCTCTGGGAATAGCTGTTGCATTGGCCTCAATAGACGATATTTTCTCATCCGCTGTGTTTTCAGAACTGGCATTAGTTTTTCATAGTAGGTACATTTGAATGGACTACCGTACTTTTAAAACTGCAAATGATAACATTTGCATCGAGGCCTTAGATACACAAAGCGTTGAAAACCTCTAACATTCAAGGGGTTAAAAGTCATATTGAAATTTAGGGGATAGTGAGCAGGGCATTGTACCTATTGTGGGGTCCCTGACACTTGCACTTGTCCCAAGCCTTATGATTTTTGATGTTGGCCCTGACCGAAGACACAAACAAGTGGAGGACTGCTAGAACAAACCAAGGGCAGATCTTCCTACTGGGGGGATCGGGTATCATCCAGTGGATTGTGCAGTCATAGGCCAGTTGGGGAGATCAGTGGATTTCCCCTTTCTGGCTCCCACTCAGTGCAGAATAAGCCCAAAGTATTGGCTAAGTCTTTCTAATCCCTTCCTAGCTCCCACTCAGTGCAGGATTAACCACAAGTATTGGCCAAGTCTGTCTTATCCCTCCCTAGCTCCCACTCAGTGTAGGATTAGCCCTAATTATTGGCCAAGTCTGTCTCATCCATTCCTAGCTCCCACTCAGTGCAGGTTTAGCCAAAAGTATAGGAGAAGGCTATCTCATCCCTTCCTGGCTCCAACTCAGTGCAGGGTTAGCCCTAAGTATTGGCCAAGTCTATCTCATCTTCCCTAGTTCCCACTCAGTGCAGGATTAGCCCTTAATATTTCCCAAGTCTGTCTCATCCCTCCCCAGCTCCCACTCAATGCAGGATTAGCCCTAAGTATTGGCCAAGTCTGTCTCATCCCTTCCCAGCTTCCCACTCAGTGCAGGATTAGCCCAAAGTATAGGCCAAGTCTATCTCATCCCTTCCTAGCTCCCACTCAGTGCAGGGTTAGCCCTAAGTTTTGGCCAAGTCTGTCTCATCCCTCCCCAGCTCCCACTCAATGCAGGATTAGCCCTAAGTATAGGCCAAGTCTATCTCATCCCTTCCTAGTTCACACACAGTGCAGGATTAGCCAGAGGTATTGGCCAAGTCTGTCTCATCCCTCCTTCACATTCTTAGAGCCTAGGACAAGTAAGTGAGATTCTTATGATTAGTAAGAATCAAGATTAGGGAGCTGGTACCTTCCAAGAGGTGTCACCATTCTTTCAATGCCCATATAATGCCCAATAATTCTGTCCCCAATCTGATATACCATCTCCGCCTTAGACAGTTTTTTTGAGAAATAGCCACAAGGGCATAAGGCCTCCCCGGGGCCGAGCGTTGAGAAAGGAGTGTGCCTACTCCAATCTCAGATGCATCGACTTCCAGGGTAAAGGGCAGGGCAGAATTTGGATGAGAGAGGAGCTGCTGTGAATGCTGCCTTGAGGTTCTCAAAAGCTAGCAACGCACTGGAAGACCATTCTGTGACCTTAGCACCTTTACAGGTCATATTGGTGATAGGTTTGACAATAGTCGAAAATTTTTTAATAAACTCCTGATAGTAATTAGCAAATCCCAGGTATCTTTGGATAGACTTAAGTCCCTCAGGACGAGGCCATTGTAATACTGCCGAAGATAGCAGGAGCATTGCAAAGACCAAAGGGCATTACACGGTATTCATAATGCCAGTTCCGGGTGTTAAAGGCTGTCTTCCATTCGTGGCCCTCCTTTATTCTGACCAAATTGTAAGCCACCCTCAAATCCAATTTCATAAAACTTTTGGAACCTTTGAGATGGTCAAAAAGTTCCCTAATCAGAGGTATCGGATAAGCGTTCTTAACCATTAATTTATTCAAGCCACGGAAATCGATGCATGGATCCAACTCTCAGTCCTTCTTTTGGACAAAACTAAATCCAGCACCAGCAGGGGATGTGGATTTGCGAATGATTCCCCTTTCCAGTGCATCGGCAACACAGTCCTCCATAGCCTTGTTTTCCTCCACAGACAACAGGTATATACGGCCCCTAGGAGGGGTAGTACCAGGTAGTAAGTCTATTGAACAATCATAAGTCCTATGAGGAGGTAATGCTCCGGCCTGGACCTTATTAACCCCTTAAGGACCGTCGCGCACACAGTCGGCCAGCACTTGAGGACCACGGGGCTTTTTTTTTTTTTTTTTTTTAAGTTCCGGTTCAGGGCTTCTGGAGTGGAGTGCAGCCTCGCAGGGAGCCCTGAACTCCATGCCATGCTAGGACCATCACTGGTCCTTAAGTGTCGAACCGCCTTGACTGTCCTGGTACATCAATGGTCCTTAAGGGGTTAAACACATCAATGAACTGAGAATAGGCCTCCAGTAAGCCAGAAGACTCGGCACACACCAGTCTAATGGGGAGTGATAGACAGGACTCGTCACAGTGTGGACCCCAAGACTATATTTCACAAGTACTCCAATCAATCCTAGGGTTATGTGCCTGCAACCAAGGAAACCCTAAGACGATGACATAATGAGGAGAGTTGATAACCTGAAACTTCAGGGTTTCTTTATGGAGGGCTCCCACTTTCAGGGTTAATGGAGACATCTCATGAGTAATATGTCTCATGAGTAATATGTAATGGCAGCAAGGGTCTGCCATCAATCGCCTCAACTGCCAAGGGAGAGGTGGGTGACTGTAAGGGAATACCATTTTGATCAGCAAAAGTGGCGTCCATAAACTAACTGGCCGCACCAGAGCCAGTGCAGAAACTGAGGCAGACTCATTGACCTCAAGCACCATCCTGCATGGCTTCAGGGGACTGAGAGATACCACGTAAGATCTGTCCCGGGCAGGATCTTAGGTGCGAGCATTTCCCGGACGTACTGGGCATGACTTCAATAAATGTCCAGGTCTCCCACAATAGAGACATAGTCCCTCCCTCCTCCGAAAGGCCCTCTACTCCACAGAGAGCCGGGTGGCCCCAACCTGCATCGGTTCACCACCCCCAGAGTCGGAACCAGGAGGCATGGGAAGTGAGGGAGGACTGGGTGGGCAAGTTAAGTGTGAGGACATTCTGGCAGGATGCCTCCACAGACTCTCCTTAAACGAGGATCTCTCCCGGTCCCGAGTGTCAATCTGGATGATAAACAATATCACATCATCCAAACCCTTAGGTAAATCACGGGCAGCAAGCTTATCCTTCACATAGTCACAAAGCCCTTGGGAAAAAGTGGCAGCGAGAGCCTCATTGTTCAAACCCACCTCGGCTGCCAGGGTGTGGAACTCAATAGCGTACTCCACCACAATACGACTGCCCTGGTGGATGGTCATTAGATGTTTAGAGGCTGAGGTCGCGCGACCTGGAACATCAAAGACATGTTAGAAGGAGACCACAAATTCATTAAAGTTATAAATTATAGGTTTGTCTGTCTCCCATAAAGGATTCTCCCAAGCCAAAGCCTTTCCAGAAAGGAGGGAAATCATTAGGTCAACCCTACTGCCCTCACTAAAGAAGGCGTATGGAATCATTTTGAGGTAAATACCCAGTTGGTTAAGAAATCCGCAACACAGCTCAGGCTCCCAACTGTAACTCTGTGGGATCAATCCTGCATCAGAGGCAGTAGGAGCTACCGGTGCCAAGGAAGGAGCTGGGGTGGCCACCGGTTGTGGGTTAGAGCGTTCTAAGTGAGCGGTACGGCTAAGCAAGGTCTGCAAAGCCAATGACAAATGATCAATACATTGATCTTGGATCTGCATCCTGTACAATATTTTCTGAAAAGGTGGATCACTATCACCGTATGTAGTCATGACCCTTACGTACTGTTACGGTTCTCAAGTAAGACAAGGAGTCAGACGGTATAGTTAAAATCACGTTTATTAGAATAATAGGTACTAATGCAAATAGCTAGAATAACGAGAATAAGCAGAGGGTGACAGAAAAGGCCAGATACTCTATCAGAAATAGGAGTCTTCCAATGTGTCAACTAAAACTGCTGGATATTAGGCTGGAGCCAACTGGTAGTCTCAATGGAAATGGGTGGAACTCAGAACAGAGCCCTGATCTCCCAATAGGTAGCAACAAGGGAGGCTACTGACTCACACCTGCAGTCAGTTAGGGAGAGCTCATCTTCAATAAGGAATCGCAACAATGGAGACACTGACTCACGTCTGCAGTCAGGCCAGAGTCTGCCAGAGCCCCAGGTCTGCACCAGGATGGATGTCTGTGGGAAACGGGCAACACAGAGAAGCGAACAGACAGAGCCACCAGTCAGCACCAGTTAGGATAGTCAGACAAGCCAGGGTCATGCACGGAGTGAATAGTCAGCCAGAGCCACAGGTCTGCACCAGATAGGATGTCCAATAATAGTAGGCAACACTGGGAGGATAGTTGGACAGAGCCCCAGGTCGGCACCAGGTTGGATGGTCAGACAACCAGGTTCATACATGGAGCGTGTAGTCAGCCAGAGCCACAGGTCTGCACCAGATTGGAAGTCTATAGCCAAAGGAGAGCACAGGTAGAAAGGTCAGACAGAGCCACAGGACAGTACCAGAATGGATAGTCAGACAAGCCTGGTCATACACAGGAAACAGGAACTAGAACTACACTGAACAACAACATAAGGGTAATGATACAGGTTTATAAAGGTTTATAAAGGAGTAGGAGAAGGCGGGTAGAACAGGTGTCAAGTCAAGAACCCCGCTCCCGGACAATTGTCGCAGGCTGAGGTAAGGCACTGTGCCATTAGGTTACCTACACACACAAAATATACACAGTTTTTAAGCATAAGCAGGGCTTTATATATATATATATATATATATATATATATATATATATATATATATATAAATACCCTAGAGTTTTTTATTTAAAAAAAAAATTAAGCCTGCCAGAACCCTTCCCTCCCCCCGGTGCTATCTGATGCTAAAATACCACTTACTTTCTTCAAAAGTCAAGTGCTCTCATTTTCAAGATTATCAGGCAACATGTAAACCATGTCAATCTTCCTCTTTGGGCGGCCTGCTTCCATTCGCTACCCGCTTCCTTCAATTGGCTTTCAGGACCTACTGGCTCCAGACAATGGTAATGCCCTGTGAGGATCTGAAGGTCCTCACAGGGCAGTATCATAGCCAGAAGGAAACGGGCGGCGAAAGGAAGCATGCTGCCCGCAGAGGAAGATTGACATTGTTTATATGTTGCATAATGATCTTGAAAATTAGGGGACTTGACTTTTGAAGAACCAAAGTGGTATTTTAGCATTGTATAGGGCAGGGGGGAGGGAAGGGTTCTGGCAGGCTTAATTTTTTTTTACTTTTGATGAAAGTAAGTGGTATTTTTGCATTGGATAGCGCCGATTGAGGGAGGGAAGGGTTCTGGCAGGCTTAATTTTTTTTTTACTTTTGAAGAAAGTAAGTGGTATTTTTGCATTGGATAGCGCCGTATGAGGGGAAAACAAGGGTGCGTATTATACATAGGCATTCTTGTTTTCCCCTAAAATCTTGGGTATAATATACACCTGCGTATTATACACAGGGGCGAACCTGAGATTTTACAGTATGTGTGTATATATATATATATATATATTAAAGATGAGCGAGCACCCCGATGCTCGGGTGCTCGGGTGCTCTGACCGAGCACCCCCTGATGCTCGAGTGCTCGGCCGAGCACCCGAGCCCCATTCAAATGAATGGGAGCACTCGAGCATTAAACCAGGCACCCCCTGCTCTGATGAGCGGAGGGTGCCTGGTCAATGTCCCCCTTCATCTCCGCTATGCCCCTCTTCCACAATGTCCCCCTTCATCTCCTATGCCATAGCGGAGATGAAGGGGGACATTGTGGAAGAGGGGCATAGCGGAGATGAAGGGGGACATTGTGGAAGAGGGGCATAGACTCTATGCCCCTCTTCCACAATGTCCCCCTTCATCTCCGCTATGCCCCTCTTCCACAATGTCCCCCTTCATCTCCTCTATGGCATAGGAGATGAAGGGGGACATTGTGGAAGAGGGGCATAGCGGAGATGAAGGGGCACATTGTGGAAGACGGGCATAGCGGAGATGAAGGGGGACATTGTGGAAGAGGGGCATAGAGTCTATGCCCCTCTTCCACAATGTCCCCCTTCATCTCCGCAATGCCCCCTTCATCTCCGCAATGCCCCCGTACCTCCATTCCCTGGTGGTCCAGCGGAGCGTCTTCGGATCTGTGCCTCTTCCGGCACAGATCCTCTTCACCCGAGCATGTCGGGCGAGCACATGGCGGTACTCGTACGAGTACCGCCATGTGCAGAGCAGAGCGATGCTCGAGCCGATCCGAGCATCGGCCGAGCACGCTCGCTCAACACTAATATATATATATATATACCACATGTATATGTATAACTTGGTTGACATATATTTTGTTTTTTTATGCATATTTAAGGTTATATACGGTATATAATTATTTTTATTGATATAGTTAATATATTTCAATTCATATTTAAGTTAATATATTTCAAGTTAAACAGCTTCCCCCCTTCAAAATTTTCTGCAGACTCCCATGCTTCTCTTACTATCAGTTTAGGACAGTCATGAAAAAAACCTTAAACTTCATAAGTTTAGACCCTCAATGGTAAGCAAGCAATTATTTAGGATAGGTACATGTTCAGGTTAAGCTGGGGGAGGTACAGCAGTCTTGATATATTGTTCATGTGTGCTGGACCACTTTTACTGAATTCAGCAGTCTCATTAAGCAAATTAAAGGTACATGCCTGGTGATCAAGTCCACTCTGTCCATATAAAAATAATTTTGTCAGTGACTTCACTACTGCCTACACTTGGCCAGAAGGGATCAAGGGGCCAGTAAAAACTCTAGGAAAAAATGTAAATCTGCTGTAGCCAAGTTTGTTGTTTCCATAGGAGGGTACACTGGTAACCCTAAAATACCAGTAGAATGGATCCAGGGAGATGATGTACATCTGTCAGAACACAGTTTTGATATCTTTATTGGCATACAACCACAGTGAATGGCAGTGAGCATAGAGGTTCCCTTTTAGGACTCCCCTCTGCGGGTAGAAGTTATGCAGTGTCCCGATGTCCAGTCAGTATGGCTTTGCCAAAGATATTTCTGGTTCAAGGGTCTCTGGCTCAGTGGTCAGGTTACCTCTCGAGTGGGCTATTTTTTTAGGTGTTAATGTTTCTTTAATATGCCAGAACAAAAGTGTTAATAGAAGAAAGTATCCAGTCTGTAGAGGTTTAGACAATTGACACACTGTGAAAAAGTAGTTTATTTAGTATAAAAAATGTGCATTTATTGTGTACTTATTAAAACTAATTATTTTTCTTTTAGTCCATGTGGAAAACAGAAACCATGAGGTAAAGTCCCCTCCTTCAGGAGGGAAGGGAACTAGAACAAAAAATGTCTCTGACATAGAGATTCCCTCCCATATCTACTATACTCCCACTTGGGAAGGCTTCCTTTTAATGTATTGCAAAGATAAAAGAAAAGAAGTAGCATAAGACAGAGAATCCCCTGAACCAGAGAACCTGAAAGGACCTCCCTGCGCAGGTCTTGCACTATTGGCTTTTATGTGGAAGGAAATGTTCAACAAGGACTAAGAGAAAATGAAAATCCTCTTTTCTCTTAAATCCATTGTGGAATACAGGAACCATAGGTATATACTAAAGCAACCAGCATGAATCCAGGGAGAGAAAGAGAACAACCCCTCAAAATACAGACCAGCTCTCATAGAAACAAATGGGTACAACATGAACCACAGGTGCCATCAGGCACCAGCACTGCAAGCCAAAGAACAAGAACTAATAGATTACTGGCTGAAATTGTATCAAGAAAGACACCTTCACAGGTGAAACAGCATGGAAGATCATGCTGTCAAAACTGGCTTCAGCAGAAGCCAGCATATTAACATGGTAGTGTATGACAAATACCTAACCACAATGGACAGATTAAGCTCCTGCTTGTGTCTAGTACATGGAGCCGAACAGCGATAAGGAAGAAAAATTTCCTGATTAATGTGAAACTCATAAGCAACCTTAAGGAGGAGCTCTATGGGAGTTTGCAGAACCACACTATCAGGATGGAAAACCAGAAAGGGAAGTTTACAATAAGATAAAGCCTGAAGCTCAGCAACCCACCAAAAAAGACACAATAGCCAATCAAAAGACTGTCCTACACACTAGGAGACACAGGGACACAGAAGGCATGGGCACAAGAAGCCTTCTGAAGCACTTCCAGAACCACAGAGGAGTAGAATCCTGAAAAATAGGACATGTGTTAGTAAAGCAATATGCCTCTGGAAAAAGAAAGAGTTGAAATCTGAACATTAACAGAGTGAAGACCAAGCCCTATCTGAAAGCCATCCTGAAGAAAAGCAAATACAATAGGAAGCTGAAAAGACCACTTTTAGAGGAAGTACCAAACCCTGCAATATGCATTGGAAGAAGCTGAAGTTTGGGCCTGTAGCATGGTAGAAATGACAGTTAGAAAAACCCTTCTTCAAGATTCTGGACTCAGGAGTCAAGGCTACAAAGCTAAACTCTCCACCCATGACACAGAGGACCCTAAGTCAAGTGATCCAGACAAAGAGGGAGCTGGAATGGCTCTGCTACAGATAGATTAAGAAGATATTAAAACCAGGCCATGCAGTCTCATACCAAGAAAATGGAGGGCTTGGGATCAGAGATAATGTATTGACTTTGAGAACTGAACCATGTGCTCCAAATTGATATGCAAGGTTTCCCCTGAAGGAGCCTTTAGCAAAAGGTCACCCATATAAAGAGACCAGGAGATACATTGAGAGTGGATGTGAGCTACCAGAGCTGAAGTTACCATTGTGAAGACCTGCAGAGCAGATATCAGCCTGAAAGGAAGGGTGGTAAACTGAAAATGACTATCTTAGTATGTAAACCGTAGGAAGTGCTGATGATTCACATGGATAGGAATGTGGAGATAAGCATTCTTTATGTCTAGGGACAATGACAGCAATGACAGAACACAAGGACTCCATCCTGAACTGTGAAGTGAGCACAAAATGGTTGAATCATTTCAGGACCAGAATAGCATGGCATCTGTGTTTTTTCTTTGGGGATTATGAAAAGATTGGAAAAGAATACGCTGAATCATTCCCAAGAAGGAACTGGTATTAACACCTGCATATCTAGCAGTGAAGAAACTGTGTCTCAAAATAGACAACTTTATTCAGGATCGTGAGGAACTCTGTTAATGAAGAAAAAACTTGGAGTAAGGTGATTTGAAATCTGTGTGTTACCCTTCTGAAATCACCTCAAAATAAAAAACACTGGTCTACCATGGAAAGGGCCAATGTGCCATGGGAAAAAAGACAACTTCATATTTCCAGATGCGGACCCGATCCCCGCGAGTCATGCGGGAGTGGACTTGTTATCTTTCATATTCTGCACAGACTTATTTTTTGACCAAGCCTGCTTGGGTTCTGAGGTGGAATGTTGCTGGGTTGCTAAAGGAATTGTTGCCCATAGTGGTGCAGTTAACAAAAACCTTGGAAAAGGGGAATCTTTAGGAGTAACCTGAGGCAACAAAATACTCTTGCATCCAGTGATGTGACTGAGAACCTTCTCCAGTTCTGGACAAACAACTGTTTGCCCACTAAAGAAAGAGATACCAAAGATTTTGTAGGAAGCTGGTCAGCCAATCAAATCTTAAGCCATTGAGAGTGATATTCAGCCACAGAGAAAGCGAAACCTTTCCAGTAAGCTTACCAATGTCAAAAAGCCAATTTAGTAAGGTAGGCATTATCTTCAAGGATCATGGCTATAAGAACCACCAGATTCTTCATGGGTGTTCTACTTGGACAGTATCCTAAAGCTGATCCCTCTCCAGACAGCCATAGCCCTAGTTACCAAAGCAATGGCAAAGGTACGTTGTAAGACGCACCAGAAGCAGCAAAATTTGACTTCAAAAAGAATCCAGAGGTTTATCCACCCAGTCTTTAAAAGCCACGGCATCTGGTAGCAGCAAAGATGTATTTAGGAGAGAAATTGGTGTATCTAAAATGGAGAAGGGGAAAGCCCACTGTCCTAAGCTTCAGCAGAAAAAGGGGACAGAAGAAAAATATTCCAATTGAGGAGTAAAATCCTTTCATAAGTTCTCCATTCATCCAAGATTTACTAGTATAAAGAATGGGTAGATAAAATGGCAGCATTGAGACTCAGGGGAAGAGGAACTGTAATTAGAGGCCTTAGAAACCTTAAGAGACTTTAGGACAGCCCAAATATGACCCTCAGTGGAAGAGCTGAGGTCTTCCCCTGAAGTTCTTCAACACAGAAGGACAAATCTAGATTGTCCCCCTTCCTAAGCAGAGGAATCCCCAATAATGGGGGTATCACCCTTCATAACATAGCTCAAATACCCTTTGGGGGGAGCAGGATGTGCCAAGGACAAAGAGAACAGGGCACAGAGTTTGAGTAGGATCCACAGAGTGAGAGTATCAGAAAAGAAGACCAATCTGACATGAGCAGCAATGGGTTAAAGGGTTAAAGGGACCCCTGAAGCTTTAGTAGCCTTAGACTTGCCCATGTCTGCCTCTGAAAGAATCAGGATGTCTCCTAAAGGAAAAGCAGTAAAAGTTTCATAAAATCAGAAAGTACATTAAAAGTACTTTTATGACAACAAGGGGTTAATGTGGAAAGTGGAATGAGAGACCAGTCTCTGCTTAGCAAGCAATCCAAAACAGGAGAGGGTCATTAGAGGACCACCCCTTCCCCTGCCAAAAAGTCCAGGAAGAACAGGCTGCTGGGAATTGTAGTTTCTCAGTTTTAAAAGTTGTTACAAGACACTCCCTGATATCAGTGGTGGGGTGGGACACTCAAGGCTCCAGTAGCCTGATGTGGAAAGTTAGAACCACTAACAGCCCCTTTATAGTCTATGAAACAAAAATGGAGTCAAGAGAAATCCTAAATAAGCATTCTATGTCCCATCCAAAATGGTCGCCACACATGTCAAAAAAGTAAAAAAAGTTTACAAAAAGTTAGAAAATGTTGCTAAAAATAAAGAAATAAGCATGCAAGCACCACTGCCAAGATAGGGCTGAAGTTGCACAGGTCCATTAACAAAGTGAAGAATGCCTACAGAAAGGTAAACTGGGGGTTAAAATCTCACTGGTGTAGAAAAGGATAGGAACATAGGCTCATTATCTTTTATGGATGTGCTGTTAAAGCAAGGGCAGAAATAGGAGCTCACCCAATGGGGGATTATACAGCTTCATAACCTAATAGTATAAAATTAAAAAGAACCCATTGGAAGATCACTTTTAAAACTGAGAAAAGTGGGGGTAAAAGGTATATGGGAGGGAGTTTCCTCCTCAGAGACTTTTTTTGTTCAAGTGCCCTGTCATCCTGGAGGAGAAGACTTTACCCATGGTTCCTGTGTTCCACATTGGATGGAAGAGAAATAAATTAAAAACAATGAGGAGAAGTAACACACAGCCCTGCAACTTTCTCTGCATTAAAATACAGGACTTCCACAGAAAGAGCTAATAATACCTAGAACTATGTTATGCAATTTTCTATGAAAAAGCCATTGCAAATCCATGAGGAAAGGCCAGGGCCTAGATTCACTAAAGGTCGATGCTGTGGCGGTATGATTTTGTGTTCGAAACACTTCGACATATTCACTAACATTGTGGGATGAAAGGGGAGAGTTGGAGAAGGTCCTTATTAGCATACATGATTGTCGAAGTGCTGTTGATGTGGTAGGGATGTACTCCCTCCACACATCTTCAACACTATGACAAATCTGAAGCTGAACAGCATTCTCTCTCTGCTTCCCTTCTTGGCCAGTAGGGGAGTGGAGAGAACATTTTCAGCACCATGGACAGCACTGAGTGCCATAGTGATGTGCATTGCTCAGGGTTAAAATAGAAAGAATAGTACACCAAGCACTACACAATTATCTCCTAACCTATGTATCATATATTATACATGTTTGCACTCACAAGGGAACAAGACTGGGGGTCACTCAGCATCTATAGGGATTTGTGGCTACCGCCTGTGGGGGGACAGTGTATATGGGGTTCTATGACTATCACTGGACAAGGGCACAAGGCTGGGGGGAGCCTTGTGCCCTTGTCCAGTGATAGTCATAGAACCCCATATACACTGTTTGGCCCCCATACTTGTTCCCTTGACCACTGGTAACCACAGATCCTCATTTACACTGTCTGACCCTCTCCAGCCTTTCCCCTTGCCCACTGCTAGCCACAAATCCCCATGGCCACTGCCTTGGCAATGCAAAAAGGTTGGGGTGTCAGGCAGTGTATATTGGGTTAACACAGTTGTGTTGTTCCCCACATTATAGAATTCCGACATAGAGTGCCCCCTTTCCACATTTTAACCCCCCTTTGCATTTTGACATTAAGTGCTCCCATTCGACATTGTTAACTCTACAATGTTATTCGACATGCCCTTGTTGCACAATTAACTCTTTGAGTACCAGAGAGATAGCAAAGTAGTACTCAGATGGCTAATAAGCAAGGTATGCGGCTGCATACCTTGCCTGTATATACTGTATGTACTTCATGTTGTTTTACTTTTTATTAAAAATATATAGTTCAAACCTCAAGAGGGACATCAGGACCCCTCCTGATACCCCCCCCCTTCCCAGCATGGATCACCTATCCAGTAGGATAGGTGATCTATGTGGGCCACAAGGAAGGCATTTGCTGCCTTCCTTTCTTTCTACTGGAGCCACTATTAAGCGGGCTTCAGCAGAAGTGCTAGTAGTGAACCCTTTAATCGGGTTTATTCATGAGAAGCGCAGTGCTGCGCTTTTATGAATCAATCAATCACCTGGTCATTCAAAAACTGGGTGATTGATTCATTCATGAAATCGCATTTCTGCGCTTTTCATAAATGAACCTGGTGACAAGGGTTCACTACAAGCACTTCTGCTGGAGCTGTCTTAACAGCGGCTCCATTACAAAGAAATAAGGCAGCAAGTACCTTCCTTGTCACTCATATGGATCAGCTATCCCACTGGATCCATGCTAGAGAGGTATAAGGAGGTGTCCTGATGTCCCCCCTCGAGGTCTAAACTCTATATATTTAACAAATATTATAAGAAATATAATAAGAAAGAGCATATAACATGTTACACATATGTTATCTGCGCTTTATTAAAAATGCCTGCATTGTTGCTGCATGTATCACCTATCCTACTGGATAGGCGATCCATGCTAGGGGGCTATCAGGAGGGGTCCTGATGACCCCCTGGAGGTCTGAACTGTATATTTTGAATAAAAAGTAAAATAACATGAAGCATATATTGCTTATTAATCCTTTGAGTACCAGAGGGGGTAACAAATGAATTGCAAAGTGTTGCTACCTCTCTAGTACTCAAAGAGGTAAGTATGCAATACTTAACAGTGTATGTTGAATAAAGGGTAGTGTATGTTGAATAAAGTTGGAGAAAGTTAGTATGTCGAATAGGAGCACTATATGTTGAATTACTAAGTGGGGTTAATATGTCGAAGGGGGCTGTAACGGTTTTATGGACACGGAAGGTTTAGGTAAAATGCAATTTTATTGAAGACCCACAGTAGTAAAATAACCCTTGCGGGTCCAGTACGTATGCAACAGTATATTACTGACACAGGACAGGTAGCAGTACAAAATACCCACACAGGTCCAGTATATATATACAATACAATACTATACTGACACAAGTCAGGTTACAGTTATATTTACCCACACAGGTCCAATATATATATATACAATACTATACTGACACAGGTTAGGTACAATTCGTAAGTATCCAAAACGAAATACGGATAGTGTGATTACTATTAGGCAGGGACAACGGGCAGGCCCTAATAGTATGATGGCCCTTAATACACTCTCTACGCAGAAAGTGACACAATGGTGACAAAAGGCAGCGACAGCAACAAGGAACCTGGACAATCGACAGACTACCGGAGCTGCCAAAGGAGGACTGCCACGGAGGCACTGAGTAACGCCAGTCAGCAATTGCAATGACTGTACCCAGTGTGCCAGGCACCAACCCACAAGGTGATAACGAACGCTCAGACCTAGAATAGATTACCGGTATGGAAAAAGCTTGAGGCGCCCAGGAAATACCAACCTCAGCTAGAGCAGAATAGGTCAAGCGTACAGGGGTGCTATCGAGGGACACTACAACACTGGTAGTCGTATCACAAGTCACAATACTGATCTGGTCAGAGTAACTGGCTGCCGGAGCAGCAACGGAGGCAACAGAGGATCTGCCCGTGGACAGAGAGAGACTGGAATATGGCCCACAACCGGATACCGGATGGGTAGTAATCAGGACCAGGTCAGTACACAGAGCATGAAAGTCCGCCAGGCCGGGTCGGTACACAGAGCAGGAATGTCAGCCAATCCAGGTTGGTACACAGAGCAAGAACGTCAGCCAGGCCGGGTAGGTACACAGAGCAGGAACGTCAGCCAGGCCGGGTCGGTACAAAGAGCAGTAATGTCAGCCAATCCGGGTAGGTACACAGAGCAGGAACGTCAGCCAATCCGGGTCAATACACAGAGAAAGAACGATACAGGCAGAGTAGTCAGGCAGTCCGGGTCATACACAGGAAACACACGAATTCTGGAGCAAACGCTTAGTAATGGAAACACCACGAAAGGGCACTGCAGAAGTGACAGGGCTCAGTATATAAAGGCTATCACTGGGTGGAGCAGTACCACGTTAGCCAATAAGAATGAATCAGGAAGAAGCACAATCATAATGTCGCCAGTAACAACACGGGCACCGTGATAGGGGCACTGTGTGTCAGCTTTCTAACATGATGTTCAGCATGGGGAATAACACATTTGTGTGATAGCCCAAATACATTGCCTGACACCCCCAGCCTTTTTCCCTTGCCCAGGCAGTGGCCATGGGTATTTGTGGCTAGCAGTGGTCAAGAGAACAAGGCTGGGACCAAGCAGTGTATAGCGGGGTTCTATGGCTACCACTGGGAAAGGAAACAAGTCTGGGGGGGCAAGTGGTAGCCACAAATACCTATAGATGCTGCATGACCCCCAGTCTTATTCCCCTGTAAGTGCAAAACATGTATAATATATGATACATAGTTTAGGGGATAATTGTGTAGCGCTTGGTGTACTGGTTTTTTATTTTAACCCCTTGATTGCCACAGGGGTGAGCAATGCACATCTCCATGGCACTTAACGCTGTCCATGGTGCTGAAAGCCTTCTTTTTATTCCCATACTGGCCAATTAGGGAAGCAAAGAGAATGCTGTTCAACTTCAGAATTGTCGTAGTGTTGGTGATGTGTGAATCGAGGAAACCCCTTCCACACTGACAACAGGTCACAGCCCTCCCTGTTTATGATTCCTTGAGAGCTGTTACTGCATAGGAAAGTACAGGGAGATCCCAACTTCGAGAACCCGAGGTAGGTGAAGTTGTGACTGTGTACTCAGATAGCAGAGGCTGCTATTGGAGTTTAGGGACTGTGTCAAAGTGTCACATTAACATACTACACATACCCTTGCATACGAAAGTGTCTCATTAGACCTCATTTCCATATGGAAATAGGCCATTGTCGATGTGATGAATGATGTTGATGTGGGCATATTTTTGCCAGAATGCTGGTGATGTAATGTTGTAGACACTTTACTGAATACTATCAATGTGCCTACGACACTTCTCCGACAGGACATCAACATTTTTAGCCCTCTCCGAAATTTTAGTGAATCTAGGCCCAGGAATTAGTAACCTTTAGTGATCCATCTGTTGTTTGACTACAGTTCTTCAGATGGACACTTTTTTTTAAACGGTTTTTATTATTATTGTGGTACTAAAGCTTTGTTTTTCCTTGACTGGATCAAAATGTCCATTCAGGATTTCTAAGTAACTGGAGACCCCCTTCTCAGCTTGCCTCTGGATTTATTTGGGATTACACAAATGGTTAGCTTGTAGAATTCCGGAAAACAGCCACTATGCTCACTAATTCTTTCCTCCATTGTATCTCCTACTTTGACTTGTTTACAATTTGCACTCGATAGCTAGAAGGGGGAGATCTGACAGTTTGGAAATACTACAACTGATTTTTCTCTTCAAGGGAGTAACTTTTTGAAGTTGATTACATATGGGGTGTGGCCTGATTGTAAAGGCAGTTCTATAAAGTCATTCATGTGCATAATGGCATCAGTCACAAACTTAATAATAAATGGTATGGTATGGTATGGAGTGAGGTAATTTACATGGTCAAAAGCAAATATGCATAGTTCTAGAAATTATTTTGTGCACTGTAACTTGGCATGATTATCTTAAGCTAATGCTTGTTTCTGGGCAAACTGTAAAGCAGCTGCTCCCAAAAATCACTGGATGCTAGAAAGGCCTCCAATGCATTGCAAAGTAATTGACTGGAACCTTCTCTAGTATCCAATGGGTTAAATAATTACACTGATTGTTTCCCTTGCTGCTACGGGTATTAACATTTATACAATACATGGAATTAATTTAAGAGAATGCAGTGTGCTTATACGTAGTTTCAGATACTGCTAAATGCTCACACCTACATTAAGTTAACAGAACACTGGGGGAGATTCACTAAGCGGTGATAAAGTGGAAATTACTTCTCAAGTTTATCTCCAAATCCTATGTTATTCTTTGGAGCCTATGTACTAAGATGTCTTCAGCTTTGGAGATCTTAGTGAATATGCTCCATAGAATAACATAGGAACTGGAGAAGTGTTAAACAAAGTCATAAAAGAAGTCATCTCCACTTTATCACCTACTTATCACCATATAGTGAATCTCCCCCATTGAGTTTTAAAACTCATCTTCACTGATACACTGAGCAGACTTTGTTTCATGGCCTAGAACATCAGGGAGAGGCAGATCTAGAGTGTCCAATCAGTCATGAAGAGTTTTTCCTTGACTGTGAGGGGACCCTTTCCTGACATTCCTCTAGTTTGTTAGAGTCCTGTTCTCTCCCCTAGAACAAACATTTTGATGTACTCTACTTGACACAACACTATTATGATTAATTGAAACAATTTAAGAACGTATAAAGAGTAGCATTTTTTACAATGTCACATTCCACAACCATAAGATAACTTACATTTATAACAATGAATTATGGTTTTTGGGTCTATAATACTCAATGACACTATATAATACTGAATCATGAAAGAAAAAAGTTTAAGATGTTAATATGGATTACATTGCAGGTGACCACTGGTTTTATCGCAAAATGTTCCCATAAACTTCAATAGAAATCTATGAGATAAAACCAGTGATAACATTCATCTACTGCAATGAAATCCAGCCCAACCCTAGCTAGTAAACTATTTATTATATATATATATATATACATATATACAGGGCTTAAAATATGAAGTCCTTTGCTACTAGCCAGACCTGAAAAGTTACTCGCCACTGCAAGGCATAACATACCAACCAGAGCTGAATTTCTACTCGCCAGGGCTAAATTTTCACTCGCCATTGGCTAGTGGCAAGTGGAAATTTTAAGCCCTGTATATATATATATATATCTATATATATATATATATATATATATATATATATATATATATTGCAAATTATCATAAGAATCATGTTAAAGCATGTGGTAGTATCACAGGTAAGTAATTAATGTATACCATTCGAATCCAGAGAATGTTAGAAAGGTAAACCATATCATCCTAATCATTCCCCTAATTTTGGCCAAAATCAAATTAAAATGCAGTGTTTATGAATGTACCCAGTTGCAAGGAATGTTTTAGAAGGTATAGTTTTAGGCCATCCTAGAAGACTGAAATTCCATTTTTGGCAAGTGATATTAAAAATATTACCATCTAAAATGAGGTCTAAAAATTGTACGAGGCATCTAAATCTAGGGCCTCGAACCAATAGATTCCAATAAAACTGTCAGTAGGGCAAAAATGGATACTAGGCAGTATACAAACTGTGTTCCCGTATCAATCCAATTGCCCTACCAACAGAAACCACAACTGACTAACCCTACAATAGCCCTAACAATAAACTGAAACAATACCAGCTCTAACATCCTCCTAACACCCATAAACAAGCTGTAACACTTACCTGTCATCCACTGCCACTGCCACATACTTTAATATGATTCTTCTTTAATCTTCTATATGTCGTCTTCTTCTTTCTTCTTATCTTCTTTCTTCTTATCTCCTGTCTTCTCCTCTTCATGCTTGTCGCAAATATAATTGTATTGTAATTAAAAAACCCCAAATTATAGGTGTCCCCACAAAAATATGCAGTAAAGCTATGCAGGCATTGCAATTCAATAGTTATACAATTTTTAAATCATGTAGGCACTCAAGGGGGGATTCACTAAGGCATGACATAGAAGTGATAAAGCAGATATAACTTCTCCAGGGATATCGCTTCTTCAATTCCCATGTTATTCTATGGAGCCAATTCACAAAGATTTCTAGAAATTTCATCTTTGGAGAGCTTAGTGCATAGGATCCATAGAATAACATAGGAACTGAAAAAGTGATATCACTGGGGAAGTGATCTCTGCTTTATCACCTTTTTATCAAGCTTTAGTGCATAACCCCCATGGGTCAATTTTACACTGCCATCACTGGTGGTGGCAGGAATGTAGAGAAATTCCTGCAAAGCTACCTCTCAGGCTATTGCCCGAGCCATTCTGTGGAAAATTTGACCAGAGACTGGCTTTATATGGCCAGTCTCTGTTCAAAATGGTTCCCACGCTACAATTGACTGGGATGTACGGTTACGCACCTTGCAGCCAATCAGCTTCTAACGGATTTCGTCATTCTCCCGCAATGCGTTGTGTACCCCTACAGCACTCAAAGGTTTAAGGCCTGCATTTCTTTACTGGACAATTGTTTTTTATTTAAGTACAATTATATTTGAAACATGGATGAAGAACAGAAGATAGAAGATAAGAAGAAAGAAGAAGACGGCAGATAGAGGATTAAAGATGGAGACTGACAGTGGATGACCAGGGTGCCGAAGTCCACGTTGGACATTCGAATTACAGGTAATTGTACATTTTCAGGGGACATTGTCAACTTTAGGGGGATTAACCCTGTGAGTGCCAGTGAGGTATGCAACACTCTTCAATGCATTGCATACCTCACTGGCACTCATAGGGTTAACATTACACATATTTTTTCAGTAATTTGTATGGATTTATATGGGGCTTTGGGTCCCATATCAGTACATCCACTGGTCAGTACATCCACAGGGTTTTTTCCCCTTCAATTCTATCATCGGCAGCTTAAAACATGCGCTAGGGGATTTTGCGCCAACGCATGGAATTTAATTGGAAAATCAAACTATTTTAATAGCTTCCAATGCGTGCAATATTTAGCACCCAAATGCTTTTTTCATGCAGTAGTTTTTCACAGCACAGGTAATTGCATTGATTACTGTGCTTAGAAAAATTACCGTCCTCTGTTTTTTTTTTTTTTTTTATGGCCTCTTTTGGATCGAGCCTTAGATTAATAAATATAAAATTGAGTTTCAAAAAGGAGTCGCTTATGCATGTAGTCCCTCCATGACTTGCATTATTACAGCAGAGCTGTTGTTACATTAGTCTGTGGATGGTTATTGGCAATAGTTGCCCATGGTCTGCTGCAGCACCATACAATTTCAAGCAATGGAGGTACTGCACTCAAAAAATACAAGACTGGGCTGTAATAATACTTTAATAAAATATTTCTCTGCATTGTGAGTAGCCTTGATTTACTCAGCACAATAAAACTATATTTTCCATTTTACACAATGCTATCCCTTTAAAGGTAGACATTGAATATGTTCAAGGCTTTAACCCCTTGGTTGTTACAGAGATTTCACATTGAGAAGCAATACATTGGCAATCTCTCTCTAGCATCCAAGGGGTTAAATAATATTTCGTAAAGAGGTATAAAACTGTCGCAGGAACATTGTATTTGTCCTGGTCACACCCACAATTTAGAATGTAGGTGGGGTCCACACAGCTGAGGTGTCCCTCAAAATTTGGAGCTCTAGACAGTTGCTTACTCTGTCTATTGGGAAATCCAGCCTTGCCAGTATATACACAGTTGTAGGAACAAAGCTATAAGAGAATCCATAGTATTGTCCAAAGATGTGATTCTTCTCTAACTTAATGTTTATTGCTATGGAACAAAATAATAGTCATGTAAAACTACTGTCACTGGGTCAAAAGTTCCCTGCATGCTGGGGAAGATCAAAGCATCAATATCTGGCACATCCAATAGTCAAATTCTCAGATTGATGACAGATCCAAGCCCTGTGAGGAAAATTGGCCAGACATCAGAGAAGACGACAGCAAGGACACCTCTGTATAGCTCCGGTCACGGAGTCCATAGCATGACCTGATGAAGCTATGAGAAAGGATGCTGGTGCAGATCTCATGCTTTGGATTAATGGACAACAATTATAACACTGTTGCAGAATTCATGATTATCTGCAGTTCTTACAACAAACCCTGTAATAAATCAGGGCAATGAGGGTGTTATTATGTAACATTATGAGTCAGAGTATAGTGAAGTTATAATATAGAACTGTTCTAACATACTAAACAGTATTGTTTTGGCATGGCCTATATTACATTATTGAGTGTATTAGAACACAAAGGATTGTATTTAATAATCTGTAGAGAAACTTACCTAAAGCAACCCAACTGCATCAATACACTTTTCCAGATGTCTCATTGATTTAAAATTAACCTTAACTCCTTGAATGACATTCAATGAATCATGTCATTGTAAATTTGGTACAGCTGAATTGCTCTAGGTTAGTTCCTCTATGTCACATAGCACCATAAAAGCATGAACAACATGCACTTTTAATTAAGATCTGGAAGGAGATGCACTAAGGCCTGATAAAGAGGTGATAAAACAGAGATGACTTCTCCAGTGATATCACTTCTCCAAGTCCTATGTTATTCTAAGGAGCCAACGTGCAAAAATCATTATTTGAAAATATGTGAGGTACAGATGTAACTATGGTGTTTATATAAACAATTTAAAATATTCATATTTTTTATGGTCATTTTTGGGCAAAGCCATGGCACTGTTTGCTGGGCGGAGGGTTGTTTCAAATTAACATGATTTGTTTTTATGCTAATTGTGATAACTCCATATGATTATTTGTGCCTTTCACAGTATCAAGTGGAATAAAAATGGTTTGTGTTAAAATATTCTGTATCCAAGAATGACACAGAAAAACAAAAATTAGACGAGCACACAATTAAATAAACATGAGAAGTATACCAGGCACAAACATGCATGGGGTGCACACAGATCTAAACAAATAGTAAAAAAAGAAAAAGACAAAGAAAGATCCTACTGGAGGCACTCGACTTCTTCAAATTTTTAATAAAAAATATATATCAAATATATACCACAATTAGTATCAAAAAATAATATATAGTGAAGCATGGTAACAGACCCACACCAAAAAACAAAAATGATGAAAATAAATCCCCCTAAAAACAAAACTACAGATATGTATTGCCTAATACAATATATCTCCTACTGGAAAACACATAAATAATCTGAGCCCAGATTACAAAAATGGTATGCATACCAAAAAGTAAACAATATGTGTGTACTACTCCAATGAGGGATATAAGTGGAGAATAAAGTCAGTCACATAATGGCATCAAATGTAACATAAAAAGCTATCATAGAAGCCATGCAGCATATTGAATGAGCGCAGACATAAAGCAAGTAAGTACTTCAAAAGCCAAAAATAAAGCTTTGTAGCAGGTAAACATATAGCCAATATGTACCACAACGTTTCTTCAGACACTATGCACATCAATAGCAAGAAAGAACACAGCAACGGTCTCACCGCTCTGCTGCCGTTCCCCACTTCTCCGATCTTCCATGTGCAGTTAACATGTCACTCCTGGTACAGGCAAGGTGTTTATGGCTTGAGATAGAAACATAACAATGTTCAACTTGCTCACACTCGTAACAATGTATGCGCTAATACACTCAAGCCGCCATGATTTTAGCAATGATGCACAATAATCCGCTTGAATGTATTGATGTCGATCCACATAGATTATAACAATGTATTCGTTATGCACTCAAGCCGCTGCAATTGTAACAGTTGCATCCGTTGATCCGCTTCAATGTGCTGATATCAATCCACATAAATAAAAGTAAAGGGCAAGACATAGGAGTAACTTTCACCAACATGTTTCGCCCCACATCATAGGGCTTTCTCAAGGTGTAAACAATCAAAATGATTACCCCACCGGTTTAAATCTCTCAAAACCGGATGTCTGTAGTTTGAAACTTCCAATCCTATCCATCTCTTCCCAAATCAAGTAATCCACATTTAAATTTAAAGGGGATGAATACCATTGAAGCAGTCACAGTGCACAGAACAACCACGTTCTTAAAGGAGACTCATTTCCCACAACTGTGTTGCCAAAGATCCACATAAAAATACACCTAAAATTAATCCAATTACACCCATTTAGGGGACACCACGAGACAGTCGCTTACTCAGGAGTCATAAAAACATGTACTGTATGTCTTCATTTAAACCAAATTTTCCTGTTGCTTCCAATATAAAAATCCATCTTGTTTCCTTCTGGAGCAAACTCCTATCCTTATCCCCTCTTCTCAATGATTTTTTTAGTTGATCTATTCCCATAACGTTAAGATCAGCCGGGGAACCAGTATGTTTCTCCCAAAAATGACGTGCTATTGGACTCTCAAATCTCTTATTCAGAACATCACCCACATGTTCAAGAATCCTTCTCCACAACTGCCTCATGGTTTTACCCACATATATGTAATCACAAGGACAACTCAATATATAAATTACACCTTCTGATTTACAATTTAAAAAATGTTTAATCAAATATTCCTTATTCTTTGATCCACTAGAGAAGGATCTGCCCACCTTGACATATTTACATGCTTTGCATGCTCCACATTGGTGCATACCCGACACTTTTCTTTTTCCTAACCAATCAAGTGAAACTTCTTTTCTGAACTCAGATTGCACCAATATGTCACGCAAATTACTCGCTCTTTTTGCAACCATCGAGGGGTATTCCCCCACAATCTGTTTTAAACTTTAATTCGCCGTCAAAACATGCCAGTGTTTGGACAGAATCCCCTTCAAATCCTCCCATTGATTACCAAACGTAGAAATAAAACGAACATAGTCCCCAACTACCTCCTTCTTAGAATTCCCAAAAACCAAGGTTTCCCTATCACTATTTAAGGCTCTCTTATAACATCTCCACAGCTGTTTCTTTGGATACCCTCGTTCAATAAATCTACTAGTCATTTCTTTTGCCTGTACATGGAAATCCTCTAAATCCGAGCAATTTCGTCTAAGGCGCAAAAATTGGCCCCAAGGAATACCACGTTTTTGGGAAGGTAAATGGTGGCTAGAGAAATGCAACAAAGTATTACATGCAGTTTCCTTACGAAAAGTCATAGTTTTAATGACACCCTCATGTTTAAATATCCTAAGATCTAAAAACTCTACCATCTCATTACTCACATGTTGAGTTAATTTGATATTCAAACAATTAGTATTTAGTCTCATAACAAAATCATTCAGACCATCCAAAGGTCCTTCCCATATCATGAAGATATCATCAATAAATCTTAACCATAGTGCCACGTGCTCATCAAACCCACGATCACACATCACCACATGCTGTTCCCACCAGCCTAGGAGAAGGCAAGCATAGGTCGGAGCGCACGTGGCCCCATGGCAACTCCACGACATTGTTGGAAAAATTTCCCATCAAAAAGGAAGTAATTGTTGCGCAGAACGAATTCCAATAGATCCAAAATGAACTCATTCTGCGCAGCAAACTCAATTCCCCTCGTACACAGATATTCATCACAGGCCCTAAGTCCGCACTCATGCGGAATCGATGTATATAGGGGCTCCACATCTAGTGTAACCAGAAGGGAGTCCCCACTCACCGCCAAGCCACCAAGTCGGCGCAATACATCCCTAGTATCCTGTATGTACGAGGGCAATGAAACCATAAAAGGTTTGAGACGATGATCAACATATCTACTAATTCGTTCAGTCACTCCCCCTATACCGGATACCACCGGTCTACCAGGAGGTGTTTTTAAGGATTTGTGGATCTTCGGCAACACATATAAAGTTGGAACTGTGGGCATTTCAACATATAAGTATTTAAACTCATTCTTTGAGATCAATTGAGACTCCAAAGCATATTGTAATTTAATTAACAAATTCTTTTGAATCTGATCTGTAGGATCTCCCTGTAACTGTGCGTAACAATTCTTATCCTTCAATTGTCTATAAATTTCTCTAGTATACATATCAACACTCATGAGTACAATGTTACCTCCCTTATCAGAGGGTTTAATAATTATTTGTTTATTAGATTTTAATTCTCTCAAAGCCCTCATTTCATCTAAAGTCAAATTAGTCAGCCGATTGTTATCTAATGACATCTTTTTAATATCTCTCTCCACCAAATCTGTAAATACTTTAATATTTGAATTCAGACTTAGAGGAGGCATACATTTAGATTTTACTTTAAGATCTGTATAGAACTTTTCTTGACTACAAATCTCTCTACCTTCATTCTCTAACAATAATTCTTCCAAATTGGCCAAGGTTTCACCCTCCTCCAACTCCTTATTCGTTGATGTCATATGTAAATATTTAAGTATTACTTTCCTGGAAAATAAGTGAAGATCCTTGACCATTGTGAAAGAGTCACTATTCACACAGGGAGAAAAAGATAGGCCTTTTCTTAAAACAGATATATGAGAATCATTCAA
Organism: Rhinophrynus dorsalis; assembly: GCA_037306005.1. Classification (NCBI taxonomy): domain Eukaryota; kingdom Metazoa; phylum Chordata; class Amphibia; order Anura; family Rhinophrynidae; genus Rhinophrynus; species Rhinophrynus dorsalis. Next base: position 160,997,898 of record CM074719.1, read on the forward strand.
CTTTACATCTGTTAAATTAACAATAACTTTATCATCATCCTGCAATTCATTACAATTTCCATTTCCAGAACTAATATCCTGGTTCATATTAGAAATTATATTTGTTATATTTTCACTGTTTTTTTCTCCTTCCTCCTGCCTCTTCCTCTTCCCCCCCCCCCTCCTGGTTCGTCGTTTCCATCCCCAACATCCCCCCAAAAAATGGAGGCTGATGGGTTTGTACTTCCCTGAGCCATTCTACGGGTAATACGTCTATTCACATATTCATACTCAGAGCCAGATCCTGAAAAACTGGATCCTGATGATTCTGATAAACTTGATCGCATCCGATTTTTAAAGTTTAGAAAAATAGTATATACCTTATTGTTAGCAAAATCTTGCGTGTCCCTAAAAAACTTTTTATTTTTACGAAACATAATCTCCTTCTGAAGTTTTTCAATTTCAATTTTAATATTGTCATTTATATTTGGAAAATCTGGTAATTCCTTCAAGGCCTTCAAATCCTCAATATTTTTTTCAATTTCACTTTTCAATTCTATCAAAGTTTTTTTATTTTCCTCAATAATTAAACTAATTAGTTCTAGAGAGCATTTAGTTAGTACCTCATACCACTTATGCATAAACTCATCTGTTTGCAGATGTTTCCCTGGTAGGATACGAATACGTAATCCCCTTGGCACAATTTTAGCTCTAATATATGCCTCTAGACTTGAAATATCCCATTTTAAACGCAATTGTTTTATCAAACTCTTTTTATGATCATTAAATTTAGTATAAAGATCTTGCTTGGAGTTCCCAGAATTATCTCCCAGGTCAGACTCAAAAGCTGATGTAATATCTGCTTCCCATTGATCATCCAAACAAAAAGCCATAGTTAAATCTGTGCACTTATGACTCAACAAAGCATTAACAATACTTCCACACTAAAGTTCTTCCATCTGGATCAATCACAATGCTCCACCAAAAATAATATAATGGTGCTCAAATCTATATAGAAAGAGGAGTAAAATAACCTCCAAAAATAACACAGAAAAACAAAAATTAGACGAGCACACAATTAAATAAACATGAGAAGTATACCAGGCACAAACATGCATGGGGTGCACACAGATCTAAACAAATAGTAAAAAAAGAAAAAGAAAAAGAAAGATCCTACTGGAGGCACTCGACTTCTTCAAATTTTTAATAAAAAATATATATCAAATATATACCACAATTAGTATCAAAAAATAATATATAGTGAAGCATGGTAACAGACCCACACCAAAAAACAAAAATGATGAAAATAACTCCCCCTAAAAACAAAACTACAGATATGTATTGCCTAATACAATATATCTCCTACTGGAAAACACATAAATAATCTGAGCCCAGATTACAAAAATGGTATGCATACCAAAAAGTAAACAATATGTGTACTACTCCAATGAGGGATATAAGTGGAGAATAAAGTCATTCACATAATGGCATCAAATGTAACATAAAAAGCGATCATAGAAGCCATGCAGCATATTGAATGAGCGCAGACATAAAGCAAGTAAGTATTTCAAAAGCCAAAAATAAAGCTTTGTAGCAGGTAAACATATAGCCAATATGTACCACAACGTTTCTTCAGACACTATGCACATCAATAGCAAGAAAGAACACAGCAACGGTCTCACCGCTCTGCTGCCATTCCCCACTTCTCCGATCTTCCATGTGCAGTTAACATGTCACTCCTGGTACAGGCAAGGTGTTTATGGCTTGAGATAGAAACATAACAATGTTCAACTTGCTCACACTCGTAACAATGTATCCGCTAATACACTCAAGTTTTGTTTTTAGGGGGATTTATTTTCATCATTTTTGTTTTTTGGTGTGGGTCTGTTACCATGCTTCACTATATATTATTTTTTGATACTAATTGTGGTATATATTTGATATATATTTTTTATTAAAAATTTGAAGAAGTCGAGTGCCTCCAGTAGGATCTTTCTTTTTCTTTTTCTTTTTTTACTATTTGTTTAGATCTGTGTGCACCCCATGCATGTTTGTGCCTGGTATACTTCTCATGTTTATTTAATTGTGTGCTCGTCTAATTTTTGTTTTTCTGTGTTATTTTTGGAGGTTATTTTACTCCTCTTTCTATATAGATTTGAGCACCATTATATTATTTTTGGTGGAGCATTGTGATTGATCCAGACGGAAGAACTTTAGTGTGGAAGTATTGTTAATGCTTTGTTGAGTCATAAGTGCACAGATTTAACTATGGCTTTTTGTTTGGATGATCAATGGGAAGCAGATATTACATCAGCTTTTGAGTCTGACCTGGGAGATAATTCTGGGAACTCCAAGCAAGATCTTTATACTAAATTTAATGATCATAAAAAGAGTTTGATAAAACAATTGCGTTTAAAATGGGATATTTCAAGTCTAGAGGCATATATTAGAGCTAAAATTGTGCCAAGGGGATTACGTATTCATATCCTACCAGGGAAACATCAGCAAACAGATGAGTTTATGCATAAGTGGTATGAGGTACTAACTAAATGCTCTCTAGAACTAATTAGTTTAATTATTGAGGAAAATAAAAAAAACTTTGATAGAATTGAAAAGTGAAATTGAAAAAAATATTGAGGATTTGAAGGCCTTGAAGGAATTACCAGATTTTCCAAATATAAATGACAATATTAAAATTTAAATTGAAAAACTTCAGAAGGAGATTATGTTTCGTAAAAAGAAAAAGTTTTTTAAGGACACGCAAGATTTTGCTAACAATAAGGTATATACTATTTTTCGAAACTTTAAAAATCGGATGCGATCAAGTTTATCAGAATCGTCAGGATCCAGTTTTTCAGGATCTGGCTCTGAGTATGAATATGTGAATAGACGTATTACCCGTAGAATGGCTCAGGGAAGTACAAACCCATCAGCCTCCATTTTTTGGGGGGATGTTGGGGATGGAAACGACGAACCAGGAGGGGGGGGAGGAAGAGGAAGAGGCAGGAGGAAGGAGAAAAAAACAGTGAAAATATAACAAATATAATTTCTAATATGAACCAGGATATTAGTTCTGGAAATGGAAATTGTAATGAATTGCAGGATGATGATAAAGTTATTGTTAATTTAACAGATGTAAAGTTGAATGATTCTCATATATCTGTTTTAAGAAAAGGCCTATCTTTTTCTCCCTGTGTGAATAGTGACTCTTTCACAATGGTCAAGGATCTTCACTTATTTTCCAGGAAAGTAATACTTAAATATTTACATATGACATCAACAAATAAGGAGTTGGAGGAGGGTGAAACCTTGGCCAATTTGGAAGAATTATTGTTAGAGAATGAAGGTAGAGAGATTTGTAGTCAAGAAAAGTTCTATACAGATCTTAAAATAAAATCTAAATGTATGCCTCCTCTAAGTCTGAATTCAAATATTAAAGTATTTACAGATTTGGTGGAGAGAGATATTAAAAAGATGTCATTAGATAACAATCGGCTGACTAATTTGACTTTAGATGAAATGAGGGCTTTGAGAGAATTAAAATCTAATAAACAAATAATTATTAAACCCTCTGATAAGGGAGGTAACATTGTACTCATGAGTGTTGATATGTATACTAGATAAATTTATAGACAATTGAAGGATAAGAATTGTTACGCACAGTTACAGGGAGATCCTACAGATCAGATTCAAAAGAATTTGTTAATTAAATTACAATATGCTTTGGAGTCTCAATTGATCTCAAAGAATGAGTTTAAATACTTATATGTTGAAATGCCCACAGTTCCAACTTTATATGTGTTGCTGAAGATCCACAAATCCTTAAAAACACCTCCTGGTAGACCGGTGGTATCCGGTATAGGGGGAGTGACTGAACGAATTAGTAGATATGTTGATCATCGTCTCAAACCTTTTATGGTTTCATTGCCCTCGTACATACAGGATACTAGGGATGTATTGCGCCGACTTGGTGGCTTGGCGGTGAGTGGGGACTCCCTTCTGGTTACACTAGATGTGGAGTCCCTATATACATCGATTCCGCATGAGTGCGGACTTAGGGCCTGTGATGAATATCTGTGTACAAGGGGAATTGAGTTTGCCGCGCAGAATGAGTTCATTTTGGATCTATTGGAATTCGTTCTGCACAACAATTACTTCCTTTTTGATGGGAAATTTTTACAACAATGTCGTGGAGTTGCCATGGGGGCCACGTGCGCTCCAACCTATGCTTGCCTTCACCTAGGCTGGTGGGAACAGCATGTGGTGATGTGTGATCGTGGGTTTGATGAGCACGTGGCGCTATGGTTAAGATTTATTGATGATATCTTCATGATATGGGAGGGACCTTTGGATGGTCTGAATGATTTTGTTATGAGACTAAATACTAATTGTTTGAATATCAAATTAACTCAACATGTGAGTAATGAGATGGTAGAGTTTTTAGATCTTAGGATATTTAAACATGAGGGTGTCATTAAAACTATGACTTTTCGTAAGGAAACTGCATGTAATACTTTATTGCATTTCTCTAGCCACCATTTACCTTCCCAAAAACGTGGTATTCCTTGGGGCCAATTTTTGCACCTTAGATGAAATTGCTCGGATTTAGAGGATTTCCATGTACAGGCAAAAGAAATGACTAGTAGATTTATTGAACGAGGGTATCCAAAGAAACAGCTGTGGAGATGTTATAAGAGAGCCTTAAATGGTGATAGGGAAACCTTGGTTTTTGGGAATTCTAAGAAGGAGGTAGTTGGGGACTATGTTCGTTTTATTTCTACGTTTGGTAATCAATGGGAGGATTTGAAGGGGATTCTGTCCAAACACTGGCATGTTTTGACAGCGAATGAAAGTTTAAAACAGATTGTGGGGGAATACCCCTCGATGGTTGCAAAAAGAGCGAGTAATTTGCGTGACATATTGGTGCAATCTGAGTTCAGAAAAGAAGTTTCACTTGATTGGTTAGGAAAAAGAAAAGTGTCGGGTATGCACCAATGTGGAGCATGCAAAGCATGTAAATATGTCAAGGTGGGCAGATCCTTCTCTAGTGGATCAAAGAATAAGGAATATTTGATTAAACACTTTTTAAATTGTAAATCAGAAGGTGTAATTTATATATTGAGTTGTCCTTGTGATTACATATATGTGGGTAAAACCATGAGGCAGTTGTGGAGAAGGATTCTTGAACATGTGGGTGATGTTCTGAATAAGAGATTTGAGAGTCCAATAGCACGTCATTTTTGGGAGAAACATACTGGTTCCCCGGCTGATCTTAAAGTTATGGGAATAGATCAACTAAAAAAATCATTGAGAAGAGGGGATAAGGATAGGAGTTTGCTCCAGAAGGAAACAAGATGGATTTTTATATTGGAAGCAACAGGAAAATTTGGTTTAAATGAAGAGATACAGTACCACATGTTTTTATGACTCCTGAGTAAGCGACTGTCTCGTGGTGTCCCCTAAATGGGTGTAATTGGATTAATTTTAGGTGTATTTTTATGTGGATCTTTGGCAACAGAGTTGTGGGAAATGAGTCTCCTTTAAGAACGTGGTTGTTCTGTGCACTGTGACTGCTTCAATGGTATTCATCCCCTTTAAATTTAAATGTGGATTACTTGATTTGGGAAGAGATGGATAGGATTGGAAGTTTCAAACTACAGACATCCGGTTTTGAGAGATTTAAACCGGTGGGGTAATCATTTTGATTGTTTACACCTTGAGAAAGCCCTATGATGTGGGGCGAAACATGTTGGTGAAAGTTACTCCTATGTCTTGCCCTTTACTTTTATTTATGTGGATTGATATCAGCACATTGAAGCGGATCAACGGATGCAACTGTTACAATTGCAGCGGCTTGAGTGAATAACGAATACATTGTTATAATCTATGTGGATCGACATCAATACATTCAAGCGGATTATTGTGCATCATTGCTAAAATCATGGCGGCTTGAGTGTATTAGCGCATACATTGTTACGAGTGTGAGCAAGTTGAACATTGTTATGTTTCTATCTCAAGCCATAAACACCTTGCCTGTACCAGGAGTGACATGTTAACTGCACATGGAAGATCGGAGAAGTGGGGAACGGCAGCAGAGCGGTGAGACCGTTGCTGTGTTCTTTCTTGCTATTGATGTGCATAGTGTCTGAAGAAACGTTGTGGTACATATTGGCTATATGTTTACCTGCTACAAAGCTTTATTTTTGGCTTTTGAAATACTTACTTGCTTTATGTCTGCGCTCATTCAATATGCTGCATGGCTTCTATGATCGCTTTTTATGTTACATTTGATGCCATTATGTGACTGACTTTATTCTCCACTTATATCCCTCATTGGAGTAGTACACATATTGTTTACTTTTTGGTATGCATACCATTTTTGTAATCTGGGCTCAGATTATTTATGTGTTTTCCAGTAGGAGATATATTGTATTAGGCAATACATATCTGTAGTTTTGTTTTTAGGGGGATTTATTTTCATCATCCAAGAATGACAGTCTAGCACAATTATTTCTTTTTAACTCCTCTGGCACTGAAAGGGTTAATATGGGGTCCCTAGAGTCTGTTTGTTCTGCAATAGAGTGTAAGTAGAGTTTCTGATCAAGAACCCTCTTTCAGTTTGCCCTTGATACAGATTCAGACAGTAGTGATATATTTGTCCTGTTACTTAGATGTGGGTGGCATTACAAAGCATAATTTGATAAAGTTCTATTTTAGACAGCATGCGATACTGCATCAGTTGCTGGCAGAAAATTAACCTTGTGATAGCATTTCCTAGTGATTCATTTAAGCTGCTGCATCCTGATCTAGCAGCAATGAATGTTCCTGCATAGTTCACAATATGGTTTTTCCCTTAGCAGCTGTCCAGAAATTCTTGGTGCATGAATGGGTCACAGCTGTTGGCTGTAATGCAAATTGTACACTGACAGAACTGCCACTTCAATCAGTTCAAAGACCCCACTGCATACCATTAATGCATTTTAACTTAGCAATAAAAGGTAATAGTCTCCCAGCTATGTAAGGTTCAACAATTTCAATAACTTTTTTGTTCCATTTGTGACCTCGCATGATCTGAAATAAGGTTTTAATTAAATAATCCCCCAATGGCCAAAGCATCTGTATGAAGTAGGTTTCCCAGAAGAAAGGGTTAAAGGCAACATTCGAGTCTGTCGGTTTTTGACCTCACACAGGCATTAAAGTGCACATTACATTCTTGCTGGAGAAGATTATTGGAAATATAAGAAAGTAAATCTTTCTCAAAAGCCATTTAAAGGAACACTGACACCTACAAATGAGGCTATATCGTGTACACCAAGCTAATATCTGTAACAATAATTGCTTTAGTACATGAGGTTTAAAATATCTATATATTTTAGGACATTCCTAATTGAGTAAAACAAGTATAGGCGTTTCAACATTCAAAAGTCATTATAGTTGTAACACATGTATTACAGCTGTGGTGACCAGATCACAAATATTTATACTTGTTTATTGCTGCCAATGGAGATCATTTGGGGGCCAATTAAAGGGATAGTAATACTTCGTTTTATCTTTATTTTATTTTGTAGGCATTAAAAAAACATGAAGAAGTCTTATCTCTCAAACCTTTATGGTTTAAGAGATATTCACAAGCAAAGTTTCCCCCTCCTGCCCCTTTTTCCTAGTGTAAGCCATCTCTTCTCAGATGTGAATCTGGTTGTAAGACCAGACAGATAACAGCAGGGGACAATCTTCTTTGTATGAAAACAATGAAAGCCCTTCCCCCCTTGACAAGCTTTTCAGGTTTTTCTCTTACCTTAATTGAAGATTGTCCCTCTGTGCAATCTACCTGGGCACCTCCCTTCTGATCTGGCTGAACGGGGGGGGGGGTGATACTTTGCTTGTGAATATCTCTTAAACCATAAAGGTTTGAGAGATAAGCCTTATATTGTTCTTCATGTTTTTTTAATGCCTACAAAATAAAATAAAGATAAAACGAAGTATTACTATCCCTTTAATCTGAGCACACTATTGCAATTTAATGTATATGTATATGTGTTTATAAATTAGTCTGTGTAAATAACATACTTTGGTCTTGTTATAAGTAATTTATTAGGTTACACAAGGAGGTGTCAATAGGTCCTGAAATAGTCTAAACATTTTTGGTAATGCCCAGCCCACCAGCCACAGCCCCAGCTACTTCACCTAAAACACAAGTGTCCCTTTTTGGCAATTTCAAATGCTGGGAGGTATGTTGAGGAATCAGCCAGTCAGCTGCCGTTGCCAGGCCATTATGCAAACTCCATCTCAATCTGTCAAACTCAGATATCAGACACTTTAACAATTTGATTTATTCGCTCCCTTCACTTTTATACACAATTTTAATAATATGTTAACTTAGCCCCTGTAGGGGTCCTGGCATGTCATGGGTCCAACATGTGATAAGGACCCATGATGTGCCAGGACAGTCCCGCGGCTGCATGCCATTCAGGGAGCCCTGATTCGGATTCGCTAAAAAAAAAAGAATGGTCTGTGGTCCTTAAGTGCCAGCCACATGCGCCGGTCCTTAAGGGGTAGTGGTGTACGCTACATTTGTGTTGAAAACACAGGGATTAAAGGTTGCATTTTAGAGCAGAATCTTGGTATTTTGACCTTGGAACCAGTAAAAGAAAATTAACGTCTCGAGTGCCGGAAAGGTATCTAACGCATTGCAACACCAGTTGCACTACAGGGATCAGATAAAAATATCCACATTCCCTTTTATTTAATGGGGCTTTTAGCCAGTTGCATGTGAGTTGCAAATCAATGCATTGCAGACCTCTCTAGCATTCATGGCATTGACAATCCCACGAAATTCAAAGGGAATTTTGAATTTTTATTTATTCTGTGTAACGGATACCGCTGCCACCCAGCCTTGGGTGACTCCGTTAGTCGCCGCTTCCCTCGCTCTGGAACAGGAAAACTCCACCAGCTTCTCCCAAGGTATCCCAATCGCCAGGCAGGACTAGTGTCAGGATAACAAGAACTCTCCCAGCATACCAGCAGCTTAACCTCACCAGACAACACGTGTGTAGGTTAAAACAAGAACTGCTTTATTTGGACACAAACAAGGTTTATATACAGGTTTGTGATCACAGTCAACCAATAGCAAATAAGATTCACAACACCACCAGTCTTGCTGAGACTTAAATACATTAACACACAATAGAATACAAAACACACAGCCCTCTATCAGGTCTGCTCAGGTAATTACATCAGTGACTGACATAATACAATCAGTTTCACAAACGAACAAATGGAACCACATAACCCCAGGAAACCTACTTTGCATTTAAACAATAACAGAGCACACAATGGGTGAGGCAATAGGACATTTGACTCCCAGTCTCCAGATACTGTCCCAGGTAGTCACTGCCCCACCCCCAATACATAATAGGGTCTCAGGCCTAGTGCCACCCTGGAGTCTGGCTGACACCCTTCTCCATTTTGTAGTTTGGCCCATGATTCTGTATGGCCAAATGGCCGCTTCCAGTCCAGGCCCAGTGGTTCCTGTGACATTCTGTTTTGAACCATTGGTTTGACCTAAATTGCTCCAATTTTGTCTTTGCATTTGGACCTTTAGGGCCAGATTCAGCAAACACAATTGGTGCAATTCTGGTAAATGCCAACTGCATAGAAGACAAACTAAATTCCCTAAATGGCCATTTATTTAAATGCTAATTATAATAACCTGGATGGTAATGGACACTGCTCTAGGATTCAAGGGGTTAAAGGCCCCATTTAAATTAATTGGATTTTTAATTTGTTTCCCAAGGTGCAATTGCACACCTCCCAAGTGTCCCTCTTTAGGATGGACAGTTCCTCTTTATCACCCAAATACCTCTGTCCCTCTTTCCCACCCTGGTGTCCCTCTTTTTTAGGAGATCAGACGGTGTGGTGTGTATATGTGTATCACATTGCTCCACTGCAATAAAACTCACATTAATGTTTGTTTAAACTTCAGTATGTTTATATTTTAGTCTGTGTAAATAAAATATGTTGGCCTCACTATAAATAATTTTCTTCCATTACACAGGTATCAAGAAGTCATGAAAAAACCTAAAACTTCATAGTAATGCCCCACCCACCAGCCACACCCCCAGCAACAGCACCTAAAACAAAAGTGTTTCTCATTGGCCATTTGAAATGTTGGGAGATATGCAAGAGATTTTCCCCAGAATTGTACCAATCCTATGGGGGTTATGTGTTCAAAAGAAAAGTGGAGGAGGTCTGAGTCAAACCATTTGTACTATAAGGGATAATTAAAAATTCCAATTGATTTAAATGGGGATTTTAACCCCTTGAATGCTAGGGAGGTCTCCAACGCATTTATTTGCAATGGGCTGGCGACTTCGTTAGCATTCAAAGGTTAGAATCCCCACTTAAATTAATGGGAATTTATGGAGTTTTTAGTTCTCCCCTAGAGTGCAAATGATTAGCCACAAACCTCCTCCACTTTTTCTTTTGAACATACAGCCCTAAAGTCCCTTGATCAATACATTGTACACTATGAATAACAAAGCTGTAGCAGAGCTTCTTACAATGGAACTGTTTCTTTACAGCTTGGTAATCTTAAAGGGCAAGGGAAATTATATAAAAAAATATATAATATTCATATATTATAATATATAATATATGATGTTATTAATTCTTAAAGGGCTAGTAATAATTAAAATGTAAAAATATATATAGTGTAGGTAATCCCCCTGACTAAACCAATGGTACTCTCACTGCCGAAAGGTGTTTTATTCAAAAGTTATTACAGCTCCATCTTGAAGTTTTCAGGTACAGTATCACACTGGCCTGAAATTGTACAGTGGAGCTGTTGCTATACCATCCTATGGAGTTTTTTGGTCAGCTGTATAGAGCTGTCCATAGGATGGTGTAGGAACAGCGCCAGTGTACAATTTCACAAAAGTGATACCAAAAGGACACCTGGTTACCAACATAGAAATAACGTTTAGGTGAAAAATCTCCCAGAAATATCCTTCTACTGACCAGATGAAAAATCTTCCAGTATATATTTTTCCATGATACAACATTACTCCTCCATTAAGCTATTGTTGGATATTTTTGGGTTGTTTTGATGCATTTATTTATTTTATAACAAGAACAACTGTCTTCCAAATGTATAGTAGAGCAGTTAAATTAAAACATTCACATACGTTTATCATCATTTATCTGGATAAAAAGTACTAATGATTTTTGCTCTATACTCAGTGGCACAGTAGGATGTCTTACGCTGTTTTTTTTTAGATGACATATTACAAGCATTTGTGCTGTACAATCTAATGCCATGTGCATTAAAGGGATAATAATACTTCGTTTTATCTTTATTTTATTTTGTAGGCATTAAAAAAACATGAAGAACGATATAAGTCTTATCTTTCAAACCTTTATGGTTTGAGAGATATTCACAAGCAAAGTTTCCCCTCCAGCACCTTTTACCTAGTATAAGCCATCTCTTCTCAGATGTGGAATGCAGTCCATAGACCAGACAGATAACAGAAGGGGACAATCTTCTTCCTATGAGAACAATGAAAGCCCTGCCCCCCTTGACAAGTTTTTCAGGTTTTTCCCTTATCTTAATTGAAGATTGTCCCTCTCTGCAATCTACCTGGGCACCTCCCTTCTGCTCTGGCTGAACAGTGTTACATCAGTAAAAGGGGCAGAAGGGGGATACTCAGGGCCGGCTTTGCCATTAGGCAAAGTAGACACCTGCCTACAGGTGCACGCCAACAAGGGGCACCTGCCATTTGTATTTTTTTTTTTTTTTTTTTTTTTTAATTCTTAAAAAAAAAAAAAAAAACTAGCTACCTCACTGGCTGCGCCGGCGGCACCCACTCACATTGCCCACCCCCCCAGTCTTGTACCTGATGGAGCTCCCTCGTCGCCTCTTTAGGAATGCAGAGAGCTGGGAGATGACATCTCCCAGCGCTCTGCATTCCTGAACAGGAGACCGCGCAGGAGCTCCGTCAGGTACAAGACTGTGCCAAAGGAGGCACAGACAGATGACAGATCTCCTACCAGGGAGGTAGGAAATGGACAATGGGAGGGGGGAGGCAATGTGGAGCTAATGGGTGGCAATGTGGAGCTAATGGGGGGCAAGTTGGAGCCGATGGAGGGCAATGTGGAGATGTTGGGGGCAAGTTGGAGCTGATGGGGTGGAGGGCAATGTGGAGCTGATGGGGGGCATTGTGAGGGCAATGTGGAGCTGATGGGGGCAATATGGAGCTTATTGGGGGCATTGTGAGGGCAGTATGGAGCTGATGGGGGGCATTGTGAGGGCAATGTGGAGCTGATGGGGGCCATTGTGAGGGCAATGTGGAGATGATGGGGGGGGCAACGTGGAGATTAGAAGCATTGTGGAGGTATCCAGTGCAGATGGCCCACGGGGGGGCGCTTCAAATTTCTGTGCCTACAGGCTCCTGAGATGTAAATCCAGCCCTGGGGATACTTTATCATTGAATTACTCTTGAATTACAACTCTGACAGAACTGAAATAACACTCTCCAAAGTCCAAATATTATGATGATTAATTAGAGCTGCTTTTATTATGAAACATTACTATCCCTTTAAACCTGCGGAAACTGCCAGTTGTTGATCTTCAATCTGCAGCCAAGAAACCAACCAGCCGGCAGCCCTGGCTAATTAAATATCCGTGACTGACTGCCCACTGAACAGTCTGGCTCTGTTTAATTATATGTGCCCCTGCTGTGCCTGAACTTTGCAGTCTGCACTGGGAAAAGCAGGCTTTCAGCACACCAGCAAGATACGCTGCCAAATACACGTGCAGTATAACACTGGCTGTAGGGAGAAGGACAAAAGGGAATAGGCTAACAGCATAGAGATCCAGTCAGAAACTCAAGAGGTGGCCGTGAATGGCACTGAGTCTGAAGATCGCAAAAATCTTGTGCTATATGGATGTTGAGAGTCTTGGAAGTGAACCATAAGAAGTGATTGCTTCCCCAGACAGGTATATAAAAAGGAAATGCAAGCCAGCTGACATGGAGCGAAGAAACTGTAAAATATAAAGGATCTGTCAACAAGAGTGCAACATCTGAGAACAATATAAGACACAACACCTAATTTATGTAGTCTGGTATTTTATAGCGGTGGTACTAAGGGATACAGAGGCTCACGTACTAAAAGCGCTTAGTTCCTGGACAAACCAGCCACATCATAGGGGGACAAATTCAAATTCCAATTGCATTAACCCCTTGACAATGAGATTTACTATTGTTGCAATGCAGCCATAGTAACAGCATTATGTATCAAAATACACCCTCCCTAGAGCAAGAAAAATGCTTTCATCTATAAGAAGTCTATTTAATACAATGCATAGCAAATAGATAATGCTATTAATTTCTCAGTGCATTTCGCTCCAGCTGCATTTTTGTTAAGGAGCTAAAACAATCAATTGCTTCTTAAAAAATTGCATTGTGTCTAAAATATTTGCATTGAAATAGATGGAACTTTAGGGATCTCGAAACATTTTGACATTGCTAATTTTTTTTAGCAATATTAGCACTGTTTTTTTTGTTTTATTTTACAAATATGAATAATTAATAGCATTGTTAACTTTTCATTGACACAAGGAACATCTTTAATAACATTGCTAATTATTTAGTGGCAATGACAATTTCTATTAGTGATGTAAATTTTTAATGAAGAATTATAGTTTTCTATAAGCAATGCAAATTTTTCATAAGAAATGCAATTTTTGGAGCAAAACTGGTTTCAGTCATTAAATAGACATCTAAATATTTAGTACACTTCCCCATCTACCCCATTACCCATTACAAGTATATGAGAGGTCAATACAAGGATCTCTGCTGTGAGCTATTTATTCCAAGGCCTGATCAGGTGACCAGGGGACATCCCTTGAGATTAGAGGAAAAGAGGTTTAAACTTCAGCAGAGGAAGGGGTTTTTTTACGGTAAGGTCTGTTAAACTGTGGAATTCATTGCCCAGGGAGGTGGTTATGGCAGATACAATGGATACATCTAAGAGAAGATTAGATACATTTCTTTCAAAAGGGAACCTACAGAGTTATACTGTTTATCAGTAGGCTGATCAGGAAAGTCTGATAAAGACTAATTTAATTGGTAGCAGGAAAGCTATAAAATTCTCAGTTACTGGGGTATGAGGAGAAAGTTGAACTTGATGGACGTGTGTCTTTATTCAACCTAATTTACTGTGTTACTATGTCTTCAGATCTTTCCTGTGCCCCCTCCACATACTTCCTGTTGGTGGTGTGTGAAGGCATTAACTCTTTGAGATTGATATACTAAATAGAAATTGAGCAATTCTGCAGCATACTAGTTGTACCAGAGAGGACAGTTACAAATTCCTCAAACTCACATTAATGTAAATGGACCTTTTAACCCCTTGAATGCTAGAGAGATCTCCAATATATGACAAATCAATTCTATGGAGACCCCATTTAAAGGAATAGTATTCTGTAATATGGAAGAAACACATATTGTAGGTTTTATTCTGCTGCATAATACAATGATACTACAGCTGTTGGGCCATGGTTTATTAAAAAGTTATTGCAGTTCAAACTTACTTTTTTTGGTTGCAGTACTTAGTCTGAAATATTATGCTGGTGTCTATGGACAACTATTGTTAGTGACAATGAAGGGGTTCAACAGGAGGGAAGTACATTTCAAAAGAGTAGAAACGATAGGACAAGAGGTCATAGTCTAAAACTAGAGGGACAGATGTTTAGATGCAATGTAAGAAAATGTTACTTCACTGAGTGGGTGGTACTTAAGTGGAATAGCCTACCAGCAGAACTGGTAGAAGTTAATACAGTGAAATAATTTAAGCATGCATGGGATAGGCATAAAACTATCCTGAACATAAGACAAGATCAAGTACAAAACATGTTTTGAGGTTTTTTACAATAGGAAAATGAGCAGAGTAGATGGGCCAAATCGTTCTTATCTATCGTCATAGTCTGTGTTTCTACTACAAACATCCATAGGCTGCTGTGCCACTGCAAAATTTCAGGCCATGGAGGAACTGCAACCAAAAATGCAAGTTATTCTTTATTCAAAGTAATTTTTGAGTAACACATCTCTCAGTAGTAGTATTACCCTTATTTTATTCTGCATGCTAAATCCTGAAATATATATATTTTTTCTGTAGTTAACAATACTATCCTTTTAAATTGCATTCAGTGTATATTAACCCAGTGGTTTACTCCAGAAATGATTTGCTTTCCTTGTACATATGCCTTATGATGCACTGTTTTTTCACACTGACAATCCCATGGTACCAATAATTACTAATTTGATTTCCTTCTAAAACAAAAGAATGTCTTTCCCGCTGTTTGAAAAGAATACAATTTCAAAGCTATGGCCTATATTTATCCAGCAAATCTAAAGCTCTCTAGTCAGAAAAACAGCTCACCAACTCATGTGTTAATCTACTACAGAGCCTAGTTATTTATTAACAAGGCTCCATAGACCAGCAAAAGAAATGGAAATTGCCTTCTGACTGGATACTCTTCCAAACGTTTGATACAGCCAGAGAGAACCCATTGAGTGTTATAGGGTTGTGCAACAGAGATATGTAAGGCCTCTGCACTACTGATTTAAATAAAGGACAGCTATCATCTTTTTATTTACATAGCTGTGAGTAAAAGCCTTTGGCGTTAAACTAAGGTCTTCAGGTGGAACCATAAAAATGACAAGGTTCCTGTCATTGAGGTGTGCATGCCATACCCCTATCCTTCCTTACCCAACAGACCCCCACAGTACACCACAACCGCACACGTAACCTGCCTACTGTACACTTATTAACCAACTAAATAAAAACCGAACACAGGAAATTGTGGGGAAAATGGAGGTCACAGTTTTTTATGGCTATTTAACCTACCCTCATAATGTGGAGCTTCTGGGCCATGGTGTCCTGGCATGGGAATGGCACTACCCACACCCCGGGCAGCTACCTAGGTGGGGAGGCCTTTTACCAGATGTTCTTAGTCCAACCTCCCCACCTTTCACTGCAGCTCGCCACTTTGTGCCCTTGGTGTTGCTACTTGGCAACACCTCTCCCCTTCAGGCCACACCAGTCGTACAACCGGTCTCATGACTTAGCCTCAACCTTCAAGCATGCTTCACTGACACAGTGTCCAGGAGAGTCACATTATTGGACCTTGATAAAGTACTGCTCCAGAGATTTCTCTTATGACCTATCCGGAACCTTCTCCTGACCCTACCAGTTCCTAGTTTCTTGACATTTTAGTCTGGGTGGGTGGGAGGAAAAAGAAAAATAGGATTTTAGTCTTACCTGTTAAATCTTTTTCACTTAGTCCATACAGGTTACTGGTAACTCTGGGAGGCGATCCGCCCCTTTAAGTAGGCAGGAACATTTCTCAAAATGTATGCAGGGGGTGGAGCCTCCCCTCCCTCCTCAGCTGCTTCCCAGTCAGCTAACACCAGAATGATTTGAGACCCTACTAACTGACCAGAAATAGGAGAGAAGAAGACTCCTGTAAGCATGCCTCGAAGGACTCCCACAAATTGTCACAGGAGAGCCAAGCACGGTCTCTTGACAGGGTGGGAGACCAATAACCTGTATGGACTAAGTGAAAAGGATTTAGCAGGTAAGACTAAAATCCTATTTTCCCTGTCGTCCAATACAGGTTACTGGTAACTCTGGGATGTCCAACCATTGAGTTACCCTGAGGTGGGAAGGAGGCAAGGACCAGGTGCAAGGTCCCCAAAGTCACCAGGACTTCCATGAACCTACTGGACAGAGATCCCAACAAAACAGAAGTGTCAACGGACACCAACTAGGGGTAAGAACGGACCCCAGGAACTGTTACACAGCACACTGAACTAGAGCCAACAGGGCTCAACAGTAAGGAAGCACTAAGAACCTCAGAAGAAGAAGATCCTAGACAGGCAAAACTGCCTCCAGGACCTCCCTCCCAAAGCTGGCATCAGCCGAGGCCAGCACATCCACACGGTAGTGCTTCGAGAAGGTGTGCACAGAGGACCAAGTGGCCGCCCGGCACAGCTGATCAGCAGATGCTTGATTCTTGTAGGCCCAAGAGGCCCCAATGGACCTAGTGGAATGGGCCATGACCGAAAGGGAACATGCTTATTCCTCAATTCGTACGCCTTACAAATAGTAGACTTAATCCAAGATGCAATAGTCACTTTGGATGCCAGTCTCCCAGCCCTAGGACCCTCCGGAATGACGAACGGAGCATCAGACTTCCTGATGGATTCCGTGCGATGCACATAGAACTTGAGACAACGCACAACATCCAAAAAATGGAGATCCCTCTCCTTATCGGAAGAGGGATTAGGGCAGAAAGAGGGCACCACAATCTCCTGATTAATGTGGAACTCAGAAACCACTTTAGGCAAGAACTCCTTAGAAGTGCGAAGCACCGCCTTGTCCTTGTGAAACACAAAGTAGGGTGGTTTACAGGAGAGAGCTTGTAACTCCGCCACCCGGCGGACTGACACAATAGCCAAAAGAAAGGCCATCTTCCACGACAAAAGACGTAAAGGAATAGTAGCCAAGGACTCAAAGGGAGGATGCTGGAGAACTCCCAAAACCAGATTAAGGTCCCACTGAGGAGCCGGACTCCGAAAGGCAGGACGCACATGGGCCACGCCCTGGAAGAAGATCTTGACATCAGGAAGGATAGCAATGCGCTCCTGGAAAAAGACAGAAAGCGCCGAAGTCTGAACCTTAAGAGAACTCAAACTGAGTCCCTTATCCACACCGTCCTGCAAAAAGGCCAGGACAGTAGGAAGATGAAAATCATGAGACAGGTCCCTGTCAGCACACCAAGACAGAAAGGTCGACCAGACCCGGTGATAGCTCTTGGACGAAACAGGCTTACAAGCCCGAAGCATGGTAGATACCACAGCAGAGGAAAACCCCTTCTTCTTCAAAATTGAGGATTCGACCTCCAGGCCATCAAATGGAGATGATGAACATCCTCCTTCCACAGATAACCTTGTATCAGAAGATCTGGATGAGAGGGAAGCGGAAAGGGCTCTGCCACTGACAGAGCCAGAAGGTCCGGATACCAGAACTGACGAGGCCAATTCGGAGCAATGAGGATGACCGGACAACGCTCCACCTTCAGCTTCTGGATCACCCTGATCAACATTGGAAGGGGGGGAAAGATGTAGGCCAGGGAAAACGCCCAAGGAATCGACATGGCGTCTACCGCCAGAGCCAACGAGTCTCTCCACCTGGAGCAGAATGTTGGAACCTTCCTGTTGTGCCTGGTTGCCATCAGATCCACCAGAGGTACGCCCCACATCTGGGTCAGTAGCTGAAACACCTCCGGATGGAGTTCCCACTCTCCGCTGTCGACTGTGTGACGACTGAGAAAATCTGCCATGACGTTGTCTATGTCTGGAATGTGCACCGCAGAAATGGCGGGAACGTGAACCTCCGCACTGGACAGAATGGCCTTGACCTCTAGCCACGCAGCGAGACTTCTTGTCCCGTCCTGTTTGTTGATGTAAGCCATGGCGGTGGCGTTGTGGGATTCCACTCTGATCGGACAGTCCTCCAGCTGAGATTCCCAATGGCGCAGAGCATGGAAAATCGCCCGAAGTTCCAGAATGTTGATGGGGAGAAGGGACTCCTCCAAGGACCACTTCCCCTGAGTGCTGATGCGACCCAAGACAGCACCCCAGCCCGAGAGACTGGCGTCCGTCGTGACCTTGGTCCAGTAAGGGATCCGGAAGGATCTCCCCTTCAGGAGATGGGAAAGGTCCAACCACCATTCCAAGCTCAACTCGACATGAGGAGGTAGAGATACTGACAGCTTCAGATGATCCGGTCGATCCCTGCACTTCTGTATCACAAACCTATGAAGTTCCCTGGTGTGTGCCATCGCAAATGGCACCGCCTCTAACGTGGAGATGAACTTCCCCACCAGCGAAGACAACTTTGGCACTGGAATCCACTCGAGTGCCAGAATCCTTGAAACACATTGGGCAATTTGATGAGCCACCTCCTCTGGCAGGAACACCATACCCTTCTGAGTGTCGAACAGTAGACCCAGGAAGATGAGACGCTGGGATGGAGTCAAGTCCGACTTGTCCAAATTAACAATCCAACCGTGACGAGTGAGGGCTTGAATGCAGGTCTGAACCTGCTGATGAAGGAGTTCCGCAGACTCCGCCTTCAATAGCAAGTCGTCCATATACGGAGTCACTCTTATGCCATCCCGATGGAGGACAGATATCAATGCTCCGAGAACTCGTTGGAAAACCTGGGGAGCAGTCGTCAGCCCAAACGGAAGAGCTGAAAACTGAAAATGACCCTTGGCGCAGGCAAACCTCAGATACTGCCTGCTCGCTGGATGAATAGGAATGTGCAGATACGCATCCTGAAGATTCAGAGAAGCAAGAAACTCCCCTGGAGACATGGCAGCAATCACAGTGCGCAGAAATTCCTGACGATAGTGAGTCTTCACCATAAAGGAATTGAGATCCTTGAGATCCAAAATAGGACCACCCCCGCCGTCCTTCTTGGTCACCACAAAAAGGTTGGAGTAGAACCCCGAACCCATGTCCACAGGAAGCACTGGCTCCAGGACCTCCTTGTCCAAGAGATCCTGAATAGCTCCGTCGAACAGACGCAGTTTCTCTGCATCTTGCGGAGAACGAGTGAGATGAAAATGAAAGTGAGGAAGGGAAAAGAAAGGGATCCTGTATCCCTCCGAGACCACCTGTAAAACCCATGGGTCCGCCACAGATTCCTCCCAGACCCTGCGAAAGAGGTGGAGGCGTCCCCCCACGGCAGGGTGCGGACCCGGGTTCGGCGAGTCGTGCTGAAGCAGCCTTGGAAGTCTTGGGCTTGGAGGCAACCTTGGGCTTCCAGGACTGCTTGGGCTTGGAGGAGGGACGCGGATCGGACGGAACTGACTTGGTCGCCGAACGCGTCTCCGTCTGAAATAATCGAAAGGACCAGTAATGCTTAGCCGGCAACTTTTTCTTGAAGACCAAAGGCAAAAGGGTACTCTTACCCCCAGTAGCCTCGCTAATTAGTTCCTTGAGCTCAGAACCAAACAAGGAAGTACCCTGGAAAGGCAAAGAAAGCAAGACCTTCTTAGATGCAGTGTCAGCAGACCAAATCTTAAGCCAAAGCGCACGCCTGGCTACCACAGAAGAAGTAGAAGCCCTAGCCTTGAGGCAAACCTCCAACTTTTTGTCCGTCCAATCCTGTAAAGCAGAAGCATCAGATACAGGTAAAGCAGTCGATTTAGACAGTCTAGAAACAGGAGCACCCACCTTGGTAGGATGAACCCATTTAGCCAGTTCAGCCTCAGAAAAGGGATAAAGTTTAGCAAACTTTTTTGAGACTGAAGAGGACTTGTCAGGATTTTTCCAAGCATCAGAAACCAAACGTTCAAGAGTAGGATTAGGAGGAAAATAAGTAACAGCTTTTGCCGGTTTCTGAAAGACATCAGTTGGGTCAGAGGGAACCTCTTGACTCAAGGGAAGGTTGAGGGTGATCAGAACGGCTCTAATTAAGCCCTCGGTAGAGAGTTCAGGGTCACATTCAAAGGGGTCTCCAACAGATCTGGAAGACTCAATAACTGTACCATCCTCAACATCAGCATCTTGCAACAATTCTTCTTCAGAAGAATCAGACACATCAGGTGCCCCCTGTGGTTTAGGCAGGGAGGTCCTGATAGTAGAGGGAGCCTGCCATAACTGCAGTGCACCCTGTACCTGAGAGGGAAAGAGTTGAAGAGTGGACCTGAGGTCCCTAGTTGCAGCCTTAAACTCTTTAACCCAAGCTGGCTCTATAGCATGGCTGGAAGGCCCTGGGTTGCTGTCAGGACCTTCTGAGCATGCTGGGCATAAATGACCAGAGAATTCCCTAGGCAGACCTGAATGACAGGAGGAGCAATACGCAATGGGGGATACTGATACCCCAGCCTCCTTAGTCTTAGGTCTAGTCCCAAGCTCCAGCGGTGTAGACATACTCACAGTGTCAAAAATATCTCACTGTCAGAAATCACCCAATTTAAGTGTGAAAGATTAAAGATTCACCCCAGAAACTTTAAAACTAAACTTATCCTGCAAGCGAAGGGTTAATCAATGGAGGAGAGGGAGAGAGTCCGGTCCCTGCGTAGTATACTCGATGAGAAGAACTCACAAAATGGCTGCCGCGACAGGAGCCAATCAGAAAAGAGGCGCAAAACGAGCGCTCATAGGAAACGTAGTTTTTCTCAAAAAGTACCCCAAAGCAGTGCCCAAAGCCCCCCAAGTCCCCCAACACACTTGAACATGAAACCGGATGAAAGTGTAAGGGAAGACAAACAAAATGAGCCCACTCTGAAGTCGCTGTGTGAAGCGGTTCCAGAGATACGTCCCACACAGTGTAAGCCCATAGATAGTAAAGGAGCAATGGCGGCTATGCGGGAAAAGCGCACCTTAAAGGCGCGGAACATAAAATTTAAGAATATTAACCCCAATAATAAAAAGGTTAAAAATACATATGAAACACATGTACATGATGAGAAAACACTATCCCATAAAGAACCCCCAATAAACAAGTCAAACCAGCAGACAAAGGGTTAAAATGCCACATAGACTGTTCAAAAACTCACAGACATACACCTATATACAATTAAATATATACATAAACACCCAATGAGTGCTGGAGTGCACAATGAGAACTCCCAAATAGAAGCCCAATGAAGGGACACTGTGGGACAAGTGGACCTTCAGCACTCAAAGGGTGGCTCACCTTGCAAAGAAAGGATTACTTTAGTGGATAATCCCCCAGGGAAGTACTTGAAACCAAGTTGTTCCCCCATCAGGGCATAAGGTCCACCAAAAATCCCTGGACACTGAGCTAGCCACTTTGGAGAGGGCATTTGTCAGTCATGGTAACCTGCCTAATGGTGGTATTCCATATTTGACAGAAAACAATAAAAAGACTAAAACTGAAGAGAGATGTTCTCCACCTGGTGTGTTCACACCCAGGAACAAATCATTCTGGTGTTAGCTGACTGGGAAGCAGCTGAGGAGGGAGGGGAGGCTCCGCCCCCTGCATACATTTGGAGAAATGTTCCTACCTACTTAAAGGGGCGGATCGCCTCCCAGAGTTACCAGTGACCTGTATTGGATGACAGTGAAAAAGGTATTAATAAAACTTCTCAAAACTTGAAACATTATATTGCCACAAACCCCCTCCCCCCCAACACCTTTACCTGTGGAATGTGAGAGGGACCACCTGTCACCTACACCAGGTTTTTACCAGCCTGACTGAAGTGGCCAGCCCCCTCCATTGTCCAGGGAATGGCCACCACAGCACGGCAGGGGGGGTAAATACAATGGGGGGGGGCGCAGCTGCCTCATTAGGCTTTAGGCAGACAAGCCGCCTGCCACCATTATAAAATGGATGTGGTTTGATTGCGGTGGGCAGGACTGGGAGGAGGAAAGGTGAGATCTACCTTTAAAATGGGCAAAGTGGAAAGCACAGGGCAAAAAGTGCCAAGAGGAGAGATGCATTAATGAGTGATAAGGGTCCTGTGTCATATATGTGTCAAAGGCAGTATGCACTATGATGTCTTTGCTATCATATCCTGTCATGAATCCACCATGCCTTTGACAGGTTTATGATTTTACACTAACTGCTTCGACAATGGCTCATTTATTTATGAAAATTATGTTTAATGAGCTGTTGTATTCATGTGGATATGTGTACATGTTAATATGGCACATCTCCATATGCACTAAGCTCTGGTAGTGGCCTCTGCTGTCTGAGGTCACAGTCCCAACATCACCAGCCTGAGGTTGGTGATGTTGAGTTGTCCCTATAGCTTTCTATGCAGCTACAGCTATAGTCACAAACCACCATTCAACAGCATAGCAGTATTGCAGTAAATATGTATTTCACGAGTGTCAATTATGTTTATTAGAAAGATTGATGGCAAAAAAAAATAAAAAGATACAAGGAAAATTTAAAAGTATAAATGTGTAATTTCCTTAATCAAGGAAATATGAATTCTTATCTCAGATATGGATGTACAAAGTAATGTAGGAGATGTGTATAAAACATATAAAAATTGGAGGCATGTTTGCCACATCTCTCTTCTCCCAAACCCCACCCCTTCACCACTTTTCTCTCCTCCTCTGGGCTGTGTTCACCCCAATAAAGCAACCATCTGTGTGAAAAAAAACCTCATCCTTCAGTGTCATTGATAGTAGGGCCCAGCTGATATCAACTGTTTAAACTTCAAAGGACATAGAAAATTAATTCATTTTTGGGGGTGGGGGTTGTCACATTCAATTTCTATTCATTAGATGATTGTATTTGAAACTGTTAAACACTAAAAACTGTAACAAAACAAATCATGACTACAACCATATAGATTCTACAATTCAATATTCATCTGCCATTTCAACCTTTCCCTCCACTGAATCTACTCATCTTCTTCACAATACTTCTCCAACACAGCCAAATCCTCCCAGGCCTCTGAGAACTCTCCCTACTACATTCCCTCTCCAACATACCAGTGCAAAAATGCATGTTTGGCATACATGAGATCAAACCTGTGGTCCAACTGGGTCCAGGCTTCTGCAATGGCAGTCTTGTTACTTAAAGGGATAGTAATACTTAAAATGTAAAAAAAAATATGTTGTAGGGTTTATCCCCCTGAGTAAAACAAGAGTACTCCCACTGCTGAAAGGTGTTTCATTCAAAAGTTATTAATTTTCAAAGTTTAATTTTTTAGGTGCAGTATCACAGTGGCCTGAAATTGTACAGTGGCGCTGTTGCTACACGATCCTATGGACAGCTCTGGTCCCAGGACCATAAATCTCCATAGGATGGTGTAGCAACAGTGCCACTGTACAATTTCAGGCCACTGTGACATTGCACCTACAAAATTCAACTTTGAAAATTAATAACTTTTGAATGAAACACCTTTCAGCAGTGGGAGTACTCTTGTTTTACTCAGGGGGATAAACACTACAACATATTTTTTTTTACATTTTAAGTATTATTATCCCTTTAAAGCGGAACTTTCATAATATTGCCATAATGTTATTATTATGAAAAAGTCTGCGTTATTAAAGAAAGCAAAAATCTTATGTAGGCATCGAGGGCACAGAGCTTACAAGAGAAGCTCTGTACGTCTGCGCCTTCAGCACTTTCCGTTATCTTAAGGTAACGGAAGTAAGTCACCACCAGTCCAGACAGAGCACAGGACACACAGCGCAGACTCAGAGGTCCCTTACTTGTCTGCGCTGTTGTCCACTGGATGCCTACAGAAGAAGAGGCTTTACTTAATAACACAGATGTTTTCATCATAATAACAGTATGGCTATACATATCACTACATTAGGATTGGGGGGCAATATTAACAAGGTGATAGTTCCACTTTAACATGCACACAGCAGCCTGTTCTATCACCAAGTCCCCTCCTGGCACTACTGTTTTGAGTCTGATATTTAATACCAACTTTGAATCCTGTTGGGCAACAATCCACAAAATGAATGGTGTGCTTTGTCTTGATGGTTGCTATGGACGTATTTACATAATTAGCCTCCACATCTTCCTTGTATAACATGCAGCACATCATATATTTACCATGAAGAGGGTTACACATCACTATCTGGTTTGCTGGTTCAAAACATGCATTTATGCTCTCTGTTATGGACAGCTGCTCATGGTATGTTATTGGAGAGTGATATCAATAACATAGAATGCTGCTTGCCTGATATCAATAACACAGAATGCTGGTTTCTCTGTTCACGCATATGACTTCCATCTTGACATGAACACAGCCCATAAGAGCAGAGCAAAGTGACATAGAGGGTTTGGGAGGAGTGATGAAAAGTGTTGGAGGATGGAAAAATGGTGAATGGGGTGTGGAGGAGGGAAAAGAGGCAAGGGGGGGGAGGGCAAAGTGGGGTGGAGGAGATCCCTAAAATTTATATACCTTGTTTTCAGGGCATTAATCTAAGGGTACATACTAACAAGATACTTACATGTCCCTAATTATTCTTATATGACATAACTTATCATCTACATTATATAGAGCTTACATATCCAAGATAATAATTCATATTACCCTGCTAACCATTTTAGAGCCAGAGAGGTTTGTAACACATTGCTTACCCCACTGGCACTCAAAGGCTGAGTGAGAATGTCTGTTCTTGGTGCTGAAGTCTCCATGCATCCTCTCTGCTCCCTTCCTATACCCCTCAACACATCAACAACTTTATGCCAGGATGATATGCTAATGAGCACAGTCTCTTCCCCTTCCCTTTCATGCCTAAATCTTAGTGCATATGGTGCTTTCTGTCTCTGTCACCAAGGAGATCTGCTCACCACACACCGACAGACACACATCGCCATAGTATCGACCCTTAGTGCAGCTCACCACAGAACTGGCAGTGAAGTGGGCAGAATTACAAGAGAACTAACAGAACCCTGAGAATGTATTTATTTAAAATATGTTTTACCAAGAAGAGCACATAAACATTTCTCTCTTTTTCAAGTACGTCTTGAAACTAGAGTAGTTTGCTGCAAAACATCTGTCCCATTGGGAATATGTACACGTTCTCAAACTCTCTGACGATTTATATGTGGCTTTTAAACCCTTGAATACTAGTGGGATCTCCAGTATATTGCTTTGCAATGTGTTGACAACCTCTCTAACATACAATTGGAATTGTTATATCTCCCCCCATAAAGCAATTGCTTTGCCCCAGAATTGCACCTCTTTAGATTTCCACATAAGACCATTAAAATGAAGCACAAATGATTTGACTTTATTGCACAGAAATCCACAATATAAAACCACTTTCTAAATAAAAGAGAATATATTTAGTAATTTAGACTTGCATAATAACACTTTTTTCCTGTCGCAGATATCTCAGTAATAAATCTTTATCTATACAGAAAATCTAATCAGTTCCTTAAAATAAGTGAAAAGGGGGCTCTGCACTATTATCACTCAATTAACTCCTGACCCATCTGTGATTTAGTATTCATTGTAGTGTCATTCGTATAGGGCATTTCTTTCTTTCTGGGGGTAAGACAGGTGTCATAGACACATAGACACAGAGCAATGTATATCTAATATATATATATATATATATATATAAT
This sequence comes from Rhinophrynus dorsalis, assembly GCA_037306005.1. Lineage (NCBI taxonomy): Eukaryota > Metazoa > Chordata > Amphibia > Anura > Rhinophrynidae > Rhinophrynus > Rhinophrynus dorsalis. The sequence continues at coordinate 161,024,025 of CM074719.1, forward strand.
TTTGTACAGCACAAACTGGTAATTGTTAGGGAGAAAACTTTGCTTGCAATAACTGGACTAGGCAACTCATCCTTGAATATTAACTTTTTCTAAATATATCAGGTAACATTTACCAAGTGAAAAAGTGGAACAATTATAGGGTAAATTTATCAAAGAAAAGTCCCATTGACAGTCATGGGAGCCTTTCCTTTGATAAATATGTTGCAGTTGCTTATTCAGTAGCTTAATCTACAGAGATGAACAAAGAGATTACAAACCAAAGCACAGCCAATCATTGAAAAAACACAACTGATTTTACAATATTTTACAAAAAAGGATAATAGGAGTTGTAGTCCATAAACAGTTAGAGGACCGCAGGGTGCCCCAGGAGAATTAAAGAGATCAAGGAAAACAATGGTTATAGGGAATATTAGCATATTCAGGACTGTTCCATATTGTCTCCTGGTTTGTAGATATCAGTATGTGGCCACTGGATTTTATTAAATAGATAAGTCTTCTGCATGCATTTTAATCTTTGGAAGTGGCAAGATTAGATGGAAACACAGAAACATAGAATTTGACGACAGATGAGTACTCTTCGGCCCATCTAGTCTACCCATTTTTCCTGCTGTAAAAACCCCTAGCCTTACTTGGTCCTTGATTTTGTCTTATGTTCATGACAGCCTTATGTGTATCTCATGCATACTTAAATTTCCTCACTGTATTAACCTCTACCACTTTTGCTATTACACTGTTCCACTTATCTACCACCTCCTTCTTTCTGCTACTAATGTCTCTAGTTATAAAACCTGCACACTGCTTGCATTCCCCCACTGCTTTGTTACTTTGCCTGTCTACCTTTAAGTCATTAGAAATAATTACTCCCAAGTCCCTTTCCTCCGTTGTCGCTGACAGTACAGTGCCCTTAATACTATATTCTACTTTTTGACATTTATACATCCCAAATGCATTTATCAACATTAAACTGTACCTGCCACACTATTTTTTCTGATTTACCTAAATAATTTGCCATGTCCCTTATTCCTCCAAGATGACATAAGTGTTATGGTAACGTGCCCGCAGATCAGAGGATGAATGCTTAGCACTGTACCCAGGATCTGGAGCCTGGGTCCTGAACCTGCAAGTAATGGAATTAGTTGAGGTGTCAAAGGAACACTGGACAACAACAGGTACAGTACTGGAGAGAAAGCAGAGAGGTAATACTTAGTTACATACCTGCCATTAATGGTTCAGAACTGGGAGCCAAAGGTTTGACAATAAAACTCTTAAATTGCTACAGGAGAGTGGTCAGATGCTAGCTGAGGTGTCAGAGGAACCCTGGACAACAACAGGTACAGTACTTGAGAGAAAACAGAGTTAATACACATTTACATACGTTACATATTAATGGTTCAGGACTGGGAGCCATAGGTTTGACAATAGAGAAAACTCCTATACATCTACAGGAGAGCAGTCAGATACTAAGCAGATGTCTTTGGCTGTTAGCAGAAAGAGACATTTATCACTTAAAGTAGCTGAGGTAGTGGGAAAGTGGCAGACAGGAGCAGCGGTCATTTAAACTTAGCTGAAGCTGTCAGCAGGTGACAGACAGAGGAGGAGGTTGTTTAACAGGTGGAGGTCAACAACAAAGTAAGGCAGGAGTAACACAGAAGTTGTGGTTCATCAGCAAGGGTCAAACACTAGAAACTGAGAACATGACTCCAGATAATTAGTCAGTGTGAACACTTTGCATGCACACTGCAGTGCTTGGGAGGATGCAAGACTTAAGATTCAAAGGTGACTCCAGTAGAGGAATATGTTAATTTAGAAGGTGTGTCCAGAAAAGCAGACAGAAAGAGAGCTAAGAAGAGATATTTGGGAGTGGGTTCTCAAAATAAGGAATTCCATGGGGATGATTAATGAGTTGAGCCTGTCATTGATATTGATAATTTGCAATGTCACTTAATGTTAAGAAGTTAGCAGTTGTAGCCTATATATAGACAGCAGACATCTTAGCAAACTGCATGAAGACTCATTAGAGCTGATTCAAGACAGAATCCTGAAATGTCTGCTCTAGAAGTCTAACCATGAAGATTCCAATATGGTTTCAAGTTCTTAACCCGTGTGTGAGAATAACTTATGAGTTTTGTTAAAGGCTTGAAATGCTTGCCATATCTAACGTCAGTTATAGGTATTGTTATAGTACACCTTTGCAACCCACACATAGTGCAGGTTTTAAGGATCTTTTTACAAGAGCAGCGGTGGATCAGTCAGTGGCTCAGTTATTTTGATAGATATCATTTTGCTAAAGCCATTATTATTAATTATTATCATTATGATAAAGCCAACAGGGATTATGTGAGGGCATTCATAAAACCTGTAATTCTAAGTCCTGATGTTGTACTAAGAGGGCCAGAGGACTCCTACTGTAATTGTACAATACTATTTTGTGGAATTAGCTTTGTTCAGAAAGAAGAAATGGCAGTGAATCTCAATGAAGAAATATTAAAAAAGCGCTTTACATAATGAAATAATCATTGCCAGATCAACATAGTAGTAGTTACCTTTCCTGTATCTTATGATATATATGAAAGAGTCAGAAGTTATACAATGCATGACTTGTATTCTACTGATATATATCTTCATGATCAGAGGTAAACAAATGCTCACATGATTTAACGTGATTATATTAACACTTTGCGTGCCAGAGGGGTATGCAATGTATTGCAAAGCAATGTGTTGCATACCCCTCTGGCACTCATAAGAATAATACAAAAACATTTCCATATTCCAAAGCTAATTTTTGCATGAGATAACTTGTTTTGCTTGAGATTTATTAGGATCAACTTATTTACTGGGGCTTAGTTTCCCTTTAAAATATAGTTCAAAGTTTTATCATGGGTCTTGATTCAGTAACCAATATCAAGGGTTTAAACACCCCATTTAAATCAATGGAAATTTGAGGAATTGGTATTTATCCCCTATAGTACAGATGGTTTGTTCCAAAAAATACTCCAGGGGAGTTATACTCCCAGTAATCCAAGAGATCTTAGTGCATGGGCTCCATAGAAAAACAGGAATTTGAGAGTTTATCAAAATAGAGTGTTCTCCTCTTTATCATGCCTTATGCACTAAGGAGGGATGAAGGAGAGACAAATGTTCTATTGTGGTAAACTCTCTCTATGTTATTCTTTGGGTGGATGCCCTAACATTCCTCCAACCTGAGACATCTTAGTGCTTTGACACCATTCAATAATACAGGAATTGGAGAGGTTCACACAGTTTGTCTCACGTTTGTCACACCTTAGTGCATAATAAAGACATCAGCTTCCTCCGCTCCTGTACCCGTTCAGCTGAACAACTGTAGTGAAAGTCTGGTTCTCTGGCAGACTTTCTCCACTACAGGTTCCTCCTTTCCTGCTTTAACTCTCTGTCCCTCGCCAAAAAACTTTACTTTTCACAACTAATCAACACTCACAAATCCAACCCCCAATGCCTTTTCTGTTCCTTTGACTCCCTCCTCCTCCTTCCATCTGCTTCCCCCACACACTACATACAGCCACAAGACTTTGCTGACTGCTTCAAAGCCAAGGCGGACTCAATCCGGGATAATATACCACCTTGTACATCTCCTCCTAGCCTCCCTCATTCCCCTCCGGGCACTCTGGTCTGTTTTTCACTAGTTACGGAGGAGGAACTGACTAACCTGCTATCCTCCGCTCCGTCCACTACATGTGCACTTGATCCGCTCCCCTCTCACCTCATCCAGCCCCTCTCCCCCATACTAATCCCTATCCTATTACAAATATTTAACTCCTCCTTTGCCACTGCTACCTTTCCTGATGACTTCAAACATGCCTTAGTAACACCCATCCTCAAGAACAACTCTTCTGACAGTAACACACCCTCTAGCTATCGACCCATTTCTCTTCTGCCTTTTGCCTCTAAACTCTTGGAATGCCTAGCCTACTCATGCCTGCTTGACTTCCTTAACATATATGACCTGCTGAACCCTTTACAATCTGGATTTCGCTCTGCTCACTCCACTGAAACTGCTCTTACAAGAGTGGTCAATGATCTTCACATTGCCAAATCTCAAGGTCACTATTCAATACGTCTCCTGCTTGATCTCTCAGCAGCTTTTGACACTGTAGATCATGCTCTCCTCCTCCTCATTCTTCAGTCCTTAGGAATCCGTAACACAGCACTGGACTGGCTCTCCTCTTATCTATCTAACAGATCCTTCAGTGTCTCCTCTGCCACTTCCTCATCCTCTCCCATCCAACTCTCTGTTGGGATTCCTCAAGGTTCTGTTCTAGGACCGCTTCTGTTTTCTCTTTACACAATAACAATTTGTGATCTTATTAACTCATTTGGTCTCAAATATCACCTCTATGCAGATGACACCCAGATTTACTTATCTGCACCTTGACTGACTTCTGATATCCAGGCTAAAGTTACAGATTGCCTCTCAGCTATCTCAGACTGGATGGCTCACAGGCACCTCAAACTCAGTCTGTTAAAAAAACTGAGCTACTACTCATCCCACCTAGGCCTGGCCCTGTAGCGTCCTTCTAGGTGACTGTAAATTGCACTACCATAAATCCAGTATCAGAAGTGCAGTGTCTAGGGGTGATAATTGACAAGTCTCTCTCAGTCTCCCCTCATATTAATGCCATTGCTAAATCTTGTTGCTTTCTTTTGCGTAACATTGCTAAAATCCGTCCCTTCCTCTGCTCCTCCACAGCTAAAATTCTTATACATGCAATCATCCTCTCCCACATGGACTATTGCAACTTCTTCTGACTGGCATTCCTGCTTCCCGTCTCCATCCACTTCAATCTATACAGAATGCTGCAGCACAAATTACTCTTCTGTCACCTAAGTTTGTCCCTGCCCCGCTCCTCCTCAAATCTCTCCAATGGCTGCCTATCAATTTCCGGATATCTTACAAAATCTTACTTCTCTCTTTCAAGACACTACTCTTCTCTACTCCTTCCTACATTTCCACTCTGATCTCCCGTTATACCCCATCCTGCCACTTACGCACGGCCAATGATTGTCTTCTCTCAGGTCCTTTTATGTCTACAGCCCTGTCACATATCAAACCTTTTTCTCTCATTGCTTCGTATCTATGGAATGTTCTACCATCCAACCTGCGCCACTGCACCTCTCTAATAACCTTCAAATCTCACTTAAAATGCACCTCATGGATAAAATCTGAACATGCTAGAAGGCACTGATGTTGTACAATGAACGCTCTTATAAATTATTTACATTACTGATCTCCTCTATCACCATCAGAACTAGCACTGTATTCAGCACTAGTGATGAGCGAGCGTGCTCGGCCGATGCTCGGATCGGCTCGAGCATCGCTCTGCTCGGCACATGGCGGTACTCGTCGAGTACCGCCATGTGCTCTCCCGCCATGTTCGGGTGGCGGGGATCTGTGCCGGAAGAGGCACAGATCCGAAGACGCTCCGCTGGACCACCAGGGACTGGAGGTACGGGGGCATTGCGGAGATGAAGGGGGACATTGTGGAAGAGGGGCATAGACTCTATGCCCCTCTTCCACAATGTCCCCCTTCATCTCCGCTATGCCCGTCTTCCACAATGTCCCCCTTCATCTCCGCTATGCCCCTCTTCCACAATGTGCCCCTTCATCTCCGCTATGCCCCTCTTCCACAATGTCCCCCTTCATCTCCTCTATGCCATAGAGGAGATGAAGGGGGACATTGTGGAAGAGGGGCATAGCGGAGATGAAGGGGCACATTGTGGAAGAGGGGCATAGCGGAGATGAAGGGGCACATTGTGGAAGAGGGGCATAGCGGAGATGAAGGGGGACATTGCGGAGCTGAAGGGGGCATTCGGAGATGAAGGGGGCATAGCGGAGATGAAGGGGGCATTGACCAGGCACCCTCCCCTCATCAGAGCAGGGGGTGCCTGGTGTCGCCCCATTGAAGTCAATGGGGCTCGGGTGCTCGGCCGAGCACTCGAGCCTCAGGGGGTGCTCGGTCAGAGCACCCGAGCACCCGAGCATCGGGGTGCTCGCTCAACACTATTCAGCACTTAACCCTTATGTACTCTGTATGTCTCCTATTACCACTTTAGATTGTAAGCTTTTGGGCAGGGACCTCGCACCCAATGTTTCACTCTACAAAGCACCTGTAACCCTGTATTGTTTAAACCCTTAAATTGTAAAGCGCTGCGTATACTTGTGGTGCTATATAAATAAACATATTAATTTTTTATTCCAGTTCTTCCTAGTAAATCAACTTTAGTGTTTCCTATGTTAAAAAAAACTAGTACTACAGCATTTAGAAGAATTTCTCAGACTCCCACAAGTGGCCCCAAATGTAAAAAAACTAGAGTTGTTTTTTTATATTTTAATCCCATTACATTTCTATGTCTGGAAAATGGTCACATGAAGACTGATATTCAAATCTGGGGAGATGCATTATGGTGATAATGATGCAGGCTGCACAAACATCTCTCAAGCTGGAGAAATGTTACGGAGTAGACTCCATAGGATAACATACACACTGGAAAGTTTAACAGACTGGAGAGATTATCTATTCTTCATCACACCTCTATTACACTTCAGTGCATAACCACTCTGGACCCAGCAACCTACATGACTGCTGTAAGATAGAAACATACCTAGGTAAAGTACTACTCTTACATTAAGCGCTCCATATTCCTATAGGTATAATCAGCCTCCAATACGGTACTCAAATAGGTTGATGTACTGGATCACTGATTTAAACGGGGTGTTTAAGCCCTAGAATATTAGTGAGGTCTACAATGCATTGATTTGCAAAGCACTGTAGTCCTCTGTAGCATTCAAGATGTTAGAAGCCACATTTAAATCTATGGGATTATTGAGATTTATATTTGCTGCCTATGGTGCCATAGGCTTCTTAATATATCAGTCTCAATGGGCTCAGAACAGAAATCTTAACATCACTGATAAAATATTTCCCTTTTATATTTTTTTCAGGCATATACTATAACAAAACATCATTTTGGTTTCAGTCACCTTTTGTAGCATTCATTAGATTTTCCCAGTCTGTAAACCAACATTATGAATTGTAGCATATCCATTTTCTAACAATTGGAAAGATATACTTTTGTCTAAAATAAGTAAACAAGCAGAGTGAACCCTGCAATTAACCTTCCAGATAAACCTATCGTGCATTGTGTTCTATCATTACTTTGAATGAGCTAAGAGCTACATTTAAAATCTCTAAATTGCAGCATTTGAATCCTATCTCCTGTGCTTTGCACAAGTTTATGAATTACCGCTGCTCTCAAGAGCAGGCATTAAGGCAGAGAGCATATTGTGATAAATCCTTTTACTGGAAGAGTGGCCAACAATGCAAAGTGCTGCTTGTCCTTCTAGCGTGGATGATGTTAACTGTGTCAGTCAATCACTAATTCATGCTCTCACTCCCTTTTACCCACACAAATGTGGACTCTTGTGAATTGAGGCTAATGTACTTGAAAGAATTGGAACAACTCTGGGACAAACCAACTGCACTATAGGGGACATATAAACAATACCATTAAATTATCTGGGGTTTTTAATTGTTATGGTGACATCTTCAGAATTTAAGAGGTTAAAGCTACAGTTAAATCAACAGGGATGTGAGGAAGCTGTGTTTTTTCCTGGAGGTGCTGTTGGTTTGCTCCAGCTTTGTTTTACTGTTCCACTGCAGAGTTCTACAATGACTCAAGTCTGTTGAAGAGTTTAAATCTTTTTAAAGACAGGTGGTAAAGCCACTGAGTTATTCACCCTTCTTGCATTCACAGGGTTAACCTTGGAATGGTTGATTTGAATGACAGGTGTCTCCAATATAAACTGGTTAATGAGCTTGCCCTGGAGATATTCAGAACTTGTTACTGTCATAATAGACCATGCTTCTCTTGCCAAAAGTAAGGAGAGGATTAATTGCATCACATTAACCCTCACACTCACTCAGCAACTGTAACTTCTGTAATATGCAGTGATAGCCTTGTGAGTTGTTGAAGTGACCTCTGAAAGGGGTCACATGTAGTAATGACATCTTCTACATTGTCTGGCTGGAGACCAGTGCTCCCATGCTGAGAATGGCTGGTGTCATGTGAATCACACTGGCAAAGTCTCTTAAGTAACGGCTTACACTGTGGCCCCAGAGTCCTCAATGCAGGAATACCATGACTACACACAATTATGGAAAACTTGCAGCACACAACAACTGTTGAACACTGTTGCTGGCAACATTCGTCCATGTAAATCTTCCCTCACAACACCCGACATCTATGATGGTAGTGGTAGTAACCTGGTAACCATAACAAGCTTACAATTGTAACTTTTCATTAACTGAAAAGTCACCCCATTGCAATTATTTAGACCACTGCATCCTCTTTAATCCCTAAGTACCAGATAGCTGTTCAAAACATTACTCCACATTTTAGGCCCAAGGAGTTTGAAAAGCACATCTGGGGTTAGATGCTTCTCTTGTACAGAGATGAATTGCTTGAGCACTTTGTGGCTTGACTGTCATATCTGGCAGGATCATTATGATGTGCCACAGGATATTTCATCTCATTTTTCATCTCTATGTATGGCACCTGTAAGCTAAAATAGATTTTACCTAGGCAGGAAAAGGTCCCATAGAGCCTGCTTTATACTATGGCAGGTCCGTTTCTAGCTGACCATCTCTGACCCTTACTTTGCATATGCAAATAACCCTTGTGCTTGGTTTCTCTAAGGATTATGGGGGGAAGGCTTGCCTGGACCTGAAAATGGATGCAAATGCCCCCCCACACACACAAATACATACCACCACCCCACCACTGGCCTTAGTTTAGACCTCTCTGATCTGATGTGTATTCTTAAAATCCATAGGATTTATAGTGGATTCCATTTTTGCCAGGGCTCCCTCACTCGCATTACCATAGAAATCTTGACAGGTGTCTTATAACTGATAATGCAGTGTTGTCTGTAAATTACAGAGATAAGGTAACTACCTTCCGGAGGGGATGAGTGTTGGATTCTAATCAATAAATTATCTGTGTTGGATCTTGTCTCATTACAAATAGCACAAACAAATGTAACCAAATGGTGTCTATATAAGACAGTCGATACAGTCATTAAATATAAATTGTGTATTACAATTTAGGCATCTTGCATAAAATAGTACATTTTTACAGATGCTAACTAGAAGCACATGATGTTGAAAATTACATAACCCAATTTAATTATTAAGTCGTTGTGTTCCTTTTAGTGTTAAAACTAAATTAACGGTACATTTTTCAAGTTCACATTCATATGGTTGTCAGTTATTTATTTACTTTTTCACATAAATTACAAGCAGCAACAATGTATGAATTATTTTCCACAGACAACAAATCCCTAGATCCTAATTGTAATCTAATTATTTTACTATTTATCACATTGTCTTGCAAGAAGTAGTTTACGTGTCTCAGACAACAGAAACGATTTGGAAATGATATTGGCATACGTTGGTGAAACTACAGTCATATAAAATGTGTTGGGTATGAGTAAATTAAGATTTTTTTATCCAGAATTGCTCACGAGTCTTGAATCTGAATCTAATTGAATACGATACCAGTATTGCTGATTATATAGTGCCCCCCAGAGGTCAAGGAGCTTTTTCGTTATTTAAGATTTCTGTATAAAATACAAGTTCTCCTCTCAGATCAATTTGACACATTCTATCATTTCCCACTTGCTAACTAGAAAGATTAATGACTACGTTCCAATTTCATCTTCACCAGCTAACCACATATTGTCATGCCTGACTTGTCCATTCCAGTAGACTGTGTCACAGGGACATCTAGTGGTAACATTGTACACATGACAGTGCTTACATGGAATATACAAAGGCAAAAAGCAAACTGGAGTAATTCTGGAACAAATCAACTTTCCCATAGGGGAAAATAAACATTACCAACACTTCTCATTGATTTAAATGGGGATTTTAACCCTTTGCATGTTAGAAAGGTCTCCAACGCATTGTTAAACTATACATTACAGAACTCTCTAGCATTGAATGGGTTAAAAAGCCCAAATTTAGCCTAATGGGAAAGTTTATGTGTCCTCTATGCTGTAGATCGTTTTCCCCCAGATTACTCCAGTTTCCATTTTTACATATGGCCAAAAAAGATGGAAAAAAATTGAGTTATTCTGGAGTAAACCAACTGTACCATAGGGGACAAATAAAAATTCCTTAATCACCATGCACTTGAATAGAGCTCAGTGATAGATAGGTCTCAATACCTCTCATTCATTCAAGGGGTTAAAAGCCCAATTTAACAGGAATTTGTATTTGTCCCCTATGGTGCAGTTGGTTTACTCCAGAATAACTCCAGTTTGCTTTAATAAATATGGCTCAATGGGGGACATGTATGTAGAGTTATGGAGTTATAAAAAAGTGTTTGTAATATTGTTGCAAAGCGAAATAATGATATGTATAAACTTTTAACAACATTTTTGCTAAGTGCTAACTCTAGTCAGTTGAGTAGAAATTAAGTAGAAATGGTCTTGCACAAATAAAAAATGTTGGGGAGATTTATAAAAAGTGTTCTAGTTATTTTTTGTGAACAGATTGTGAACAGATCCTTAAAATGTCCTTATTCCTTAATATGAGTGTTGGCATTCTAGTTATAAATGTGGTGACCAGGGGCAGAGTGACAGGACCCAGGGCCCCTGGACCAAAGAGAAGTCTGGGCCCCCTGCCCAATGACATAATTGGCCCCACCCCATGACATCATCTGGATGGCCTGGGGGTTAGTGGATGGCCTGGGGGGGATTACTGGATGGCCTGAGGGGGGGGGTTTGGCTGCCCTGGAGTGTGGTTGCACACCTGGAGGGCTAGTTGCTAGCCTCAAGGGTTCTGGATGGCCTGAGGTTTGTTGTCTGCCCTGGAGGGTAGTAGCAGGCCTGGGGTAGTTACATACATACATACCTGGGGAGTAGTTGAAGACCTGGGGGGGGTAGTTGCTGGCCTGGGGGGTAGTTGCTAGCCTGAGGGGTAATGGATGGCCTGTGGGTCACTGGGAGGTACTGGATGGTCTGGGGGGTTGTTGGCTGCCCTGGAGGGTGGTTGTGGACCTGGTGAGTCGTTGCTGGCCTGAGGGGTACTGGATGGCCAAGGGTTACTGGGGGGTTATTGTCTGCCCTGGGGGGTAGTTGCAGGCCTGGGGGTAATTGCAGGCCTGGGGGGTACTGGATGGCCTTGGGGCTACTGGATGGTCTTGGAGGGGGTACTGGATAGCCAGGGTGGTTCTGGGAGGAACTGGATGGCCTTGGGGGGATACTGGATGGCCTTGGGGGGATACTGGATGGCCTTGGGGGGATAATGGATGGCCAGGTGGGCGGGGACAGAATAGCCTGAGGAGGTTACCTGTGCTGTATGTGCTGTGTAGTTCTTATGCTGCCACTGACCGTCACTGCTGCTCTGTGGATGTATGGTTAGGCGGTCCTCCTGTGATTTAGTCTGCATTCTGCTCCAGTGATGTTGGTGACACTGTCGGGTGAGTGCTGCAATGCTTGTCCTCCTTGGCAGGCTACAGGCCCCACATGATGTTCCCTGGATTGGCTCTGAGTGACTCTCTCCGAGTCCCCCATCGTCACGCGCCCCTGTGGGCAGTGATGAGATCAGTGTGCATGCTGCACAGACTCGGAGGTCACACAGGCATGCGCAGAGTAGAGGGAACAGGGAAAAATACTGAAGAAGCAATTCAAGCGCTGACAGAGACAGCCACTGCCAGACAGTAATGGCTGAGCAGCTGATCATCGTATAATGCTCCTGTGCCATGGTGGATCATCTCTGTGGGGCATGTCATGGCAGTGGCTACTGGCTATAATGTGCAGCCTCCCTGAGCAGAGCAGCACATTACAATAGGAACGGGCATACAGCGGGCCCCTACACAGCAGACAGGCGGACAATACATTTATACTTTAAATCTGTATAAAAGTGGCGGCGGCGGGCCCCACCTCGGTGGTGGGCCCTCGGTCCGTGACTGAATGCCCGAATGGTCAGTCCGCCCCTGGTGGTGACCATAAAGAATAAAAACAGGCCAGACATGGCCTTAAATATTTGGCAAAAATTCTGTCTCTAAATTATCACAAATAGCGACATTATTATTATTCTTTATAAATTCGCTGAGCCACTTTATACAAACTTCCTTTCTTCATGCTAAAAAAAATGTACTACACATCGTTATGTCTTCCTAAACTGTCCTTAATACTGTTTCTTGCACTAAAATCTCTAAAGTTGGAGAACTCTTAACACTTTAAGTACCGGGGGTATGCAACTCATTGCAAAGCAATGCGTTGCATGCCCCTATGGCACTCAAAGGGTTAATACATTGGCTTCATATAATAACAGGACTTGGAGCACCCTTTTTTATTCTATGGAACCAATGCACTAAGACCTCTAAAGTTGGAGAAATCTTTGAGAATTTTTTTTTTTTTTAACCATTTTCTTGCTTCATTTTCTTGCTCCGATTTGCACACATATGAGCCTAGAATGCATATAGTGCATAATAGAGTGGATTGTCAGCAGTCACTTTCTTCTCAGTTAGACACATGGGTGATTTTACTTATGGGGGTGAGGGAGGAGACCTTTTATAGTCCTTTCCTTATTTAAAATTTGTTAATAAAGTTATTTTATTGGCTCAGTTTTTATGGTATTTGTTGTTTTTGGTCTAATTTTTGAGGCGGAGTGCTAGATTAAGATCCAATCTTTTTTTCTCCTTATGGTTAGATGGGTAAGACGTGGGCATTATTTTTTAGATCGGCTGGTTAATTGTAAAAGCAAACATATACGTGTTTATTTTAAAGGAAGTATTTGTATATACAAGCTGTTAGGAGTTTTAAGTCTGAATGGGCATAAGATGATTGTTCAGAACTGGTATTAACAAAGTAATGATTATCTGAAATTAGAACTTTAATTAGTACATACTAATAAAAATGACGTGTGCTCCGTAGCTTTTGTTGCTTTGAATGAGTGACTGATAATAATAATTGACAGAGAATTCCAGTACTTTTAGGTAGGAAAGATTCCAGAGAGCATATAGTACTCATGCATACTGTAGCTGTATAATTTAGTACTGATTTCTTGATTTTTTTAGTATTAGTATTGGTATTGTTTAATGTATGGTACCCATCCCTTCCCATTACTTGGGTCTTAAACACAGGAAAAGGGCAGGATACATATCTGGTAAAGGTCACTTATGGTTTCTGTATGTGTGCTGTATATACCCCATCTACCCCATCACTATCTATAACCACTGGAAAATTGCCACATTACTGTAAAAAATAAATCTAAATATGGGTTTGGCCACAAAAAGAGGGTGTGGATATATGAGGGGTGTGATTAGGAGTGGTGCGAAGGCTGGGCAAGGCACCAGAGGGTGCTGCATCTAAGGGAGCTTGAGATGTAGATCCGGCCTTGCCCCCCCACCCCCGCCTATTGATCTTGCAGTGGGAGATAAATACAGATTATGCGGAAGGTCACTCCTGCTTCAGTCCCACCACAATCTCCTGTATATATTGGTGATATTGGGGACAGCCTCCTCACGTTATAGGTTCCCAATCCTACCCACTCCTGACACTTAGGGTAAGAGTGAAGCAGGGGATCATGTTGCTCCTCTGCTTTGCCTGCATTGATATACCAGTGCTATCAGCTAGATCAATAGCTAGAAACCTCCTGGTGCCACCCCAGTGAGGTCTGAATTAAAATTAACCTTTAGAGTGCCAATACATTGGATACCTCTCTGGCACTCAAAAGGTTAAGTTGGAAACAATAAATACATTAATTAATTACCCCTTGTGCATACACATAAGATATACCCCCCAAGTGTCCCTCTTTAGGATAGGCAGCCCCTATAAGACCCAAATCACTATTTCCCACCTTGCTGTCCCTTTTTTTAAACCTTTGAGTACCAGAGAGGAATCATACCTCTCTGGCAATAAAAGGGTTAAGAGATTATACTTTGTGGTGTGTGTATATGTGTATCACATTGTTCCACAGTCATAAAACTGACATTAATGTTTGTTTAAACTGCAGTATATGTATTTATAAATTAGACTGTGCAAATAAAATACTTTGGTCTTGGTCAAAATAAGTTATTCAGTTAACCATTTGACTGCCAGAGAGGTATCAATTGCATTGTGTTGCAATGCATTGGATAACTATCTGGCACTTAAAGGGTTAATAGAGATGTCAATAGATCATGAAATCAACAAAAAAATCTTGACAATGCCCCACCCACCACTCACGCCCCCAGCAAACCCACCTAAAACAAAAGTGTCCTTCTTTGGCCATCTGAAATTTTGTGAAGTTTGAAAGTCACCTTATACACTGTCCACTAGTAGCCCTAGCACTCTTATATACACTATATGACCCCTCCTGCCTGGTCCCACTGCCAACTGGTAATCTCAGACCCCCACATACAGTCAGGTCTGCAAGCCTGGTTTCATTACCCACCAGAAGTCACAGATGTCCACATAAACCATCAAACCCCCCAGTCTGGTTCTGCTGCTCACTATTAGTCATAAATCATTGCATATACACTTTATGACCCCCTCAGGCTTGTTCCACTTGTAGTCATGGCATGGTATATAGACTGCCTAACCCCCACCCTTGTTCCATTGGTAGCCATACTCCTGACACCCTTCAGTTTGTCAATCCGTACCAGTGGGTTACCATTTGTTTTTGGGATGTCAGTACATATTTCAAGCTTGAATATATTCCATGAAGTTGAAAGATTTTAGTATATTTGAAGTGACTGAAGTGTAAAAAATATGTGCTTTTTCCTATATCACCACATTCTGGAAAGAGTCATGTGCATTAGACTAGGGGTATAAAAGCAAGTGACCTCTCATTTGATGCAGGTGAATGGCTATTTTTCAAAAGCTTAAGCCTTACTGACATTTTCTTCATATTTGTAATGGTTAATACCTTAAAGACGCAGGGCGTACATGTATGTCATGGCTAGATATCCCTAAAGGACCCATGACGTACATGTACGTCATTGATTTCAGGTCTCCTTGCATGGCTGCACACCATTTGGGGAGCCCTGAATCACATTAAAAAAAATAAATAAAAAATGGTCCGTGGTCCTAAAAGGGATAGTAATACTTAAAATGTAAAAAAAAATATGTTGTAGGGTTTATCCCCCTGAGTTAAACAAGAGTACTCCCACTACTGAAAGGGGTTTTATTCAAAAGTTATTACAGCTCAAATTTGAATTTTTTAGGTGCAATATCTCAGTGGCCTGAAGTTGTACAGTGGCGCTGTTGCTACACCATCCTATGGAGATTTATGGTCTAAGGACCATAGGATGGTGCAACAATAGCGCCACTGTACAATTTCAGGCCACTGTGATATCGCGTGCGTGTACACCGGTCCTTAAGGGGTTAAAAATGTTTAATGCAGGCTGATCATTTAAAAAAAGAAAAGTGTAG
Source organism: Rhinophrynus dorsalis (assembly GCA_037306005.1). Classification (NCBI taxonomy): domain Eukaryota; kingdom Metazoa; phylum Chordata; class Amphibia; order Anura; family Rhinophrynidae; genus Rhinophrynus; species Rhinophrynus dorsalis. The sequence goes on from CM074719.1 coordinate 161,039,485, forward strand.
TTTTGTGCTTTTTCTGCCCCCTACAGTATGTCAGCCCACACAAATGGGGTACAATTTTTCTTTGGCTGCTAGACAGTACTGAATACAGTAGTACATTTCATTATTTTCAAAGCTTTTTCTATCTTTAAAGTGGTGGAAATGTAAACAAAAAAATCCTGATAGCACTGCCTTACATAAGGGTAGGAAGGCTTAAATTACCATAATTTGATGCAGGTGAATGTCTACTTTCCAAAATGGTATGCCTTTCATACCCTTCCTTCATATCTCTCAAAGTTATGACCATTTTAGTATAGAGAACATATTTCAAAATAGAAAACAGGTATAGTATTTTGCTTCTTGCACCAACTACAATATGTCATCCCGATGGGGACCATTTATCTTGGATGAGCACTAGCTAGTGAAAGCATTTGGATATTCTATAATTTTAGTACATTTGAAAGGTTGGAAAATGCATTTTTTTTCCCTTTAGCACCATCTTCTGGAAGAATGTATGCACAGCAGGCTAGATGTAGAAAGGCAAGTAACCCCTCATTAAATACAGTGGGATATCTACTTTCCTGATATATATGTTTTAGGGTCGTTTTACGATGTGACCGCTGTGCTTTTTAGTTCATGAAGCTGAAACTACCATTTTGAACTCCAGTTAATTAGGGGTGTCTGCAGGCCATGCATTAAGGTAAAATTATATATATGTTTTATTTTTGTACTTGAGGGGGTTAAGGGCTTTTACAAATAATTGAATCTTTCACATCCAGCATAAATGGCTTTGATATATGATGTGGAATTTTAACAAAACAAGTACTTTTTTCTTTCTTGTATATATCATAGCTTTTTGCAAATTGCAAAATTTACTTCACATGAGGTACCATGAAAATGTTGATTTTATCCTGAAAAAAACCCCAACAATATATACATTTCCATATGTAACTAGAAAGATACCTCCAGGAATCTTACCTAAACAGCATGGCAAAAATATTGAAAATGTGTCTGGCTTCCAGGGTCTAATATATGGCTCAAGACCCTGGCACTCGAAGGGTTAAATTAATGATGTTTTTTTTTAATGTTCTCCTATGATGCAGTTGCCTTGCTCCATAATTGTGCATGATACGGAGGTGATAAAGTAGAAGTGACTTCTCCAGTGATATCACTTCTCCAGTTCCTATATTATTCTATGGAGCCAATGCACTAAGATCTCTCCCACTTGTGGAACTGTAGCGCATTGGCTCCACAGAATAACATAGGAACTGGAGAAGTGATATCAGTGGAGAAGTCATCTCCACTTTATCACCTCTTTATCATTCCTTAGTGCATAAAACCTCTGATGTTCGGAAAGGATTTGTTGCCAAATTAACTGCACCATAGTGGACAAATACAATTCCCTAAATTCCCTTGGGTTTAACCATTTCAGTGCTAGAGTGGTGTGCAGCACATTGCAAAGCACACACTTCTGGCACTATAAGGGTTAAATGGGGGCTTTTAACACCTTGAAAACTAGAAGAGTCTCTAATTCATTGTTGCACAATATGTTAAAGACTTTTGTATCCTTCAAAGGGCTAAAAGCACAATTTGCATGAAAGAGAATTCTTATCTGTTCCCTGTGGTGCTGTTAGTTTGACCAAAAATTAACCCCTTAGTGACAGACGACTTACCTGGTAAGTCCAGGAAGTCATTCGCTAAGATGGGGGGGGAACCCCTGTCATTAAGGGGTTAATCAACATTTCTTTTGAGCATGGAGCCCATAAATATGTTTATACATGGGGCAAATACAAGCTTATCTACTAGAGTTACTTATTGCTTACACAGAACATAAAGGAAAAGAAAAACACCAGCACCCTCTAGTGACAAAACTAAAAAAACACACTCAGAGAAATGACTATGCACACTAAAATACTACATGAAATCATATAACTAACCAATATTAACATGGGGAAGCTAAAAACATTTTTTATTCAATAATATGGAATATGGTTTTGAAATTGAACTTTAAAACCACTGACATAAGCAAGGGCAGCAGGATACATGGACAGGCAGCCTAAACCAGGAATTTTTCTGGAGCAATATCAGATGGTATAATATATGAACATTCTTAAAAAAGGCTTTGATTCTATCACATAACTTTATCAGTAGTTAGAAAATATCCTCTTGTCAATAAGTAAAAAAAGCATGATAGATACATGTAATAGCCTCACAGTAGTTGCGGTTGGGGCTAAAACAGTAAATGAATTTAAGAACTTTTATCAAAAAAATGTGTTGTATTTTTTAAGGAACTTTCCTGGCAACTGGACATAACGTCAAGGCATTTTTATAAATATGGGGTTATTACTCTGATATTAACACCTGGAATGCTTAAGGACAGCATATACCTGTCGTTAAGATTCTGGTGAAAACTCTGTTGCAAAATTGTCGCAAATAGTGACATCTCTTTACAAATTTGCTGTTCAACTTGTTACAAATGTCGTTACTCTGTTTTTTAAAAAAACATACTACATGGCATGCAGCCCTCCTAAACTGGTGTTGTTAATTTTATAACCATACCTGGGAACTTTTGAAGCAGGGCTACCCGGAGGGTAACCCTGTCAGTGCCGACTGGGGAGGAAAATTATGCGAATCGCATCATAAAAGGGGTGGGGCTTAGTCACGAGGGGGCGGAACAAAAAAAATAACAACAACTGCAAAATACCTGGGAATGGAGGGTAAGAAGGTGGGGAGTGGGAGGAACCAGGCGGGATGGAGCACAAGTGGGCAGAGTTTAAACTCTGCCCACCCGGAGATGCACACAATGCCCCGGAGACCCGGTAATTCAGTTTGAAATCCGGAGTCTCCGGGGCAAAACCGGAGAGTTCCCAGGTATGTTTATAACTATCGGAGACACAGTTACAGCCATGTTAACGTTTCTTTTTGCTTAACGCCACGTTTATAAATCTCCCCCAATATGTCTGCTCTAGTTAGCGGATGAGAGTCGGTACCACGTTAGCAGTAGAAATACAGGAGGCAAATATAGTCAAGTTGATACCTTTATTGGCTAAGTAAGCAGATTCAGGATGCAAGCTTTTAATACTTCTTAGGTCTCTTCCTCTATTTAGATTGCATCCTAAATATGCTTAGTTAGCAAATGAAGGTATCAACTTGACTATATTTGCCTAGCTAGAAATGGACATGCAATCTAAATGGTCCAGTTGGTTCTTCCCTACTGTAAAATTCTGTTTCTGTGATTTTCCCTACAGATTTCCCCATGGACTTCAACAGGAATCTGCTAAATAAAACCCAGTGATAACATTTATCAGTTGAAATGGAATCCGGCCCAATTTGAGCAGATTAAATTATACAGTATATGCATGTTGCAAACAAAGGAACAGGGCATGCATATTCTAGTGAATTAAATATTTTGTAGTTTTCATTTTCTTATCCACATCAGCCCCTGTATTCTAGGAAGGTCTTTAATTGAACTAGATGGACGAAAGTCTTTTTTCAACCTAATTTACTAAATTACTGTGTAATGTAATCAAATTGCAAAGCATTGCATTGGCGACTGCTATAGCATCCAGTGGGTTAAAAGTGCACACATGTAATAAAATACTTCTATTGATGACCCTTGTGTGGGGCTAAATGCAGGCTGGTGGTCTGACATCTGGTATATGGTAAAGTGCAGAAAAGATCCTATAGGCTGGAAAGGAGAACATTGGCCCATATTTATAATAGCAAACTGGAATTATTTTGGAGTAAACCAACTGCACCATAAGGGCAAATCAAAATTTCCATGTGCTTGAATAGGACATGTTAAGTCTTTGATTGATAGAGAAGTATCCATCACATTGCTTCTGAGTTCAAGGGGTTAAAGGCCCAATTTCATTTAACAGGAGTGTGTATATGTCCCCTATGGTGCAGTTGTTTTACACCAAAATAACTCCAGGTTGCTTTTATAAATATGGTCCATTAATCCTAATTTTCTATTTCTGTGTATGTATGTATGTATGTATGTATTTCTTTATTTATATGGTGCCACACAGTGTACACAGCACCTCACAATAGACGTATGTTACAATTAATAAGAGGGGATAAAATACCACATTCGTAGAAACATTAGGAGAGAGGTCCCTGCCCCAAGGAGCTTACAGTCTAAATGGGTAAAAGGAGACAGGCAACAGGGTAAGAGGATATCAAGTGCTGAGATTACAAGTGTTGAGTTTAGGTATTTACTAAGGGGATCAGGAACAGAGCCTGATATGCTTTGTTACATCTTCACTTAGTCTGCAGCTGTATATACTCATGTAATTCTGTAGGGAAGTGTGTTAACGCCTTGGGGACCAGAGGGGTGTGCAATGCATTGCTTCACAATGCTTTGCATACTCCTCTGGTCTTCAAGAGGTTAAAGCAGAGCTATCATACTAATAAAATTACCCCCCATATATATATATTTCTTACATAGAGATATGCATAGTCTTATTGTTTTCATGCTCAATAAGTTCACATTATTGGTGAAAATACACATCTTTAGCAGGCATCTGGCTGCACAGAGCTTATAAGAAAAGCTCTGTGCACCTGCACGGTCTGTCTCTACCGGTCCCTTAAGGCACGAAGGAAATCACCACCAATGCTGGCAGAGAACAGGACAGACAATGCAGACTCAGAGGTACATTTCCTCTAAGATGTCTGCATTGTCTGTCGTCTGGTTCCTACAGAAGATGTGTTTTTTTCACCAATAACGTGAAGTTATTGAACATAAAAACAGTAAGACTTTACATATTGCTAGGTTAGAAATATATGGTGGTGCAATCTTATTAGCATGATAGTTCCGCTTTAAGGAGCAATGAAGGAAATTGATAAAAAATGCTGATGTTGATGTACTTACAAGAACTGGAACAATTCTGGGGCCAACCAGCTGTACCATAGGAGGAAAATAAACATCCCAATTGATTCAAATGGGACTTTTAACCCCTTGAATGCAAGAATGCCGCCCGCAAGGAAGATGGGAGGGAGCGTTTTTAAATGTAGCACTTCATTGGCTTGATCTATATAACCAAGTAAGTCTTCTTTTAATGTTGGATTGCGCCGGGGGACGGAGGAGTGTAGCTGGCAGCGTTAATATTTTTTTGGTAGTAAGGGGGAAAACAAGGGTGCGTATTATACATAGGCACTCTTGTTTTCCCCTAAAATCTTGGGTACAATATGCACCTGCGTATTATACACAGGTGCGTATTATACCTGAGATTTTACGGTATATAATCTTTCCTGCTGCCAAATAAGTTAGTCTTTATCGGAACTTCCTATTTTTGGCTACTAAAACACAGTATAACCTTGTATGTTCCCACTTGAAAGAAATGTAGCTGATCTTCTCTTCAATGTATCCATTTTATCTGCCATTACGACATCCTTGGGCAAGGAATTCCACACTTTAACAGACATCACTGTAAAAACTCCCTTCCGCTGTTGTGTACTCCTTGAAATAACATGAGGGAGTGAAGGCAGAAAGTTGTTTTATATCTAGAAGTCTTTCTTCAGTCTACTCTTAAGGTAGGGCTGCTTTGTCAGGTGTGCTGTCATGGATGGCTAAAGGATATAACATTTTCATTTAAATAAAAAACACATTTCCCATAGACCTATAGAACGTCTAATGCAGAAATTCTCGGTTTACAAATTCAAAAATGTGAACAAATTTAATGGTAGAAAAAGCCCTTGTTACAAAGCTGTTAACCCTTTGCACACCCTTCTGGCACTCAAAGGATTAAGATGTCCTTATGAAAATAAAATATATAAACATTTTCTTTACTTCTCAAATGAAAATTTTGTTATAAGATATCCTGACTAAAACATCTGAGGTAAATTTTTTACCCAAGCTACTTGAATTAAAAGTATAAAATATTTATGTGAAATAAATGATATATGTGAGGGAATATAATGTATATTTTAACTAGGAAGCACCACAAAACAGCTGGCAATCGAGAAAGGTTCCATCACTCATAATATCTTCAGAGAAGTGATGATATAATCCTTACTCCACTCTGCATATGCACATAACGGAGTTATAGCCTTTGCCCAAAACTAACATGGCCACTGTGGTTTCTAACTGAAAACGAAATGGAGCATTCATCCAACTTGATTGAGATTAACAAGACGAAATTATCTAGAAGTGCTTACAACATTGTAAGTACCTTAAATGGGCACATCATAGACCAACCAAATGGATCAGTCATAAGGCTGTTCTGGACAGAAACCTTTAAGTTTCACCAGATGACAATGGGTACATAACTACACATCTGAGAACAGAGAGAAGCACACCTATGAAATAATAAACTTAAAAGAATTAGATAGAGATACTGTTATATTGGATTTTAATAATACATCTTTTAATATAAATGTTTACTGGGATTAACGTTATACTTTTCTTGTCTCTTACTGGGATCAGCAAAGAAAGAGAACAATATGAGAAAGAACCAACAGTTATAGTGAATAGTCATACCTGACTGGTTGAAAGGATTCTGAGTGGTGGACCTAATATGTTTGAAATGTTAACATTTTTCTTTGTTAGTTATTCAATGTGTTCTGCTGCTATGTATGTAGTAAAGAAGGTTAAATGCATAATATGAAGCCTCCGTCTCTTGTAATAAATGTAGCTGACACATTCAAACCCATATGCATACACAGGAACCATTTTATCTGAAGCCTCCAAAGGACCACTATGGTCTGTGGATGGGAGTTTCTGCAAAGTGGGCATAGCTTAATTGTGATGGTATGGATTGTGTAGAGGGGGCAGTTTTTGCTTTTAAAATGGGCAAAGAGTCGAAAGAACAGAGAGGAGAGTGACTGGAATGGTCAGTGAAATGGATGGAGTTGCAGAGAAACTCACTGAGCCCTGATAATCATCCTTTGTCCCCAGAAACCCTGTTATTACTTAAAATAACCATAGTGTCCTGGTCAGAGTTCCCAGATATGCCCATATGCCTCAATTATCCTTTGTAAGTTTCCTAGATATATGCTATTTGCAAACAAGATAAAAAAGGCCCAACTGATAAGTCTGAAACATAGTCTACCTGGCATTTCTCAAAGAACGCAGTTGTAAGTAGTAAGCTAAACATGCTTTTAATCAGTATGTTTAAGAAATTTCTCCAAAATTCCCAAGTGGTTTACAAATATGTTGCTAAGGTGGCGAATCTGTTCCAGATCGAAATATTTGCTGAATGGCTATTTTTCATTTCGGCAGATATTTCCAGCTGGTCAATTCTACAATCACATCCTGATCAATTGTGTTTATCCAATCTGTTGCCAAATCACAGTGGTTTGCCACCAATAAAAAAGCATACTCTCTCAAACTCCTGTCCCAGCCACAGTAGCACTGCAGCAATCAGGAATGGGTGTGTGGGTCAGTGGCATAACAGAGGCCCCCACAGCCGCCACTGTTCAAAATACGTACATAGTTGATGAGGATGAAAAAAGACATGTCCATCAAGTCCAACCCATGCCACATCAACCCTGTTGATCCAAAGGAAGACAAAAATGGGAAGAGGAAGGGACAATTTATTTAAAATTAATAAAGAATACAATATAACTATTTAAGGTAGTGCGGTCACTTATTCTCTGTTTCCAAAGTCAACTGTACTATGTGCCCATGCATTCCCTCCAATATGTATAACCCTGAGGTCAGTGCACCATGATGACATCATTACAGTGAATCAACTCTGGGATCACAGAGCACTGGCACTAGGAATACAATCCAAGTAATGAGGGAACTGGACAATAATACAGACAAGCCACATACACTACTCAAGCTCTCAGAAAATAGAGTACCAGGACTAGGAAGGCAGAGCAGATGACTGGGAATCAGATATCAGCTGCTGTTGACATCTCCTGCTTCAAATAGTAAGTTATACTGTATTTTTCCATCCCTCTGCTAAACACCCTAATCAAATCCTGTTGTCAGTGGGCCTCTTTTAACATAGGGGCCTGTGATGAGGCTCCTTTACTGGACTGGGACCTCACTATGACTTCTTCACCAAAGTGTAAAAACAAGAGTCCACAATGGACTTGCCATCACGAAGAAGCTTTATTGCAAGACAGAAACACAACATGGGAAACTGGGGTATTGCCTGAGCTCATACCCATCCTGCAAATCCAGAAATCTCCTCAAATGTTCCCCTGACCCTGGTATATACTGTATTACCCCCATTTGCCTGGAACTCTTCCTCAGTTCTCAGTCTCAGGTTTCCCAACATTCATCTGGAGATCAGACAGACAATCAGGAGACAAGTTACTCCCAAGAGATCTGAATTAGCCAATGAGGAAAATTCCAGTAGGGCTCAGAAATGTAAAGGTATCCATCAGTTGATTGGCCTAGTGAAAATGTAGCTAAACATTTACATATTTGTATATCTTTTGAGTGCCAGAGGCGTGTGCCTCGCATAGCTTCACAATGTGTTGCACACCCCTCTGACACTCAAAGGGTTAATTAACTTTGAAACAATTTTACAGACTCTTTCTTTATTACACTGGTTTTCAACATTCCCTGCATAAGAATAAAGGAACTAAGGCCTGGGTTATATGAAAGACTATAGGGTATATTTATCCAGTCATATTTATGAAGTGACAGTCTGAATTTCCCTGTTAAGTAGCTTTGTAAAGTGGTCATTATGGGAACAGAAGTTTGTCTGCAGACAGATTTATCACTGCGGTGCAAACTGCACCTCATTGATATGTAAAAATAGGAGGTGTTAGTATTCCCTATACATCACCATCATTGCTTTGAAGTGCTACTGGACTTAGAGTTATGAAAAGAGAATGAACACCTACTAATAATAACCCACCCTTACCATAATGTGGACTAAAAACAATAATGACCTCTTATGAGTTTTGCTCTTGTGCTTTTGATCAAGAGATAAAAATCTTCATCAGTGCTGACTGAATGTCATGTTCACAGAGCCTGAACACAGGATATCAGTCTCTGCTCACTGCACATATCAATCTTAGGTATCATTCATGTGGTTCCCTTTCAAAACCTGTCTAGCTCCACGGACATGACAAACAGGACCGATCATGGATATACTGGTCATAGGTGCAAGGGCAATATTCCTGGAGGCCATTAGGATTTTCTAACCATGGGAAAGGACAAGTAAAAATGCTCCAAATAAGGCTTTTAATTCTTTCAATGCTAGAGAGTTATCTAATGTACTGCAAAGCAATGCTTTATAGACCTCTCTAGCCCTCAGTGGGTTAAAAATCTAATTTAAATAAATGAAAACATTTTTGTCCCCTCAAGCTGGTTTACCTCAGAATTATTTCAGTTCTTCTTAGTACCTCAGTGTAATTGTCTTCTGTCTACCACAAACAATTGCCAATGATCAGGATGAAACTGGCGTAGGACAAATCAATGTGCTTTTTTATAACTAAAAATTGCATATAAAAATGTGGAAGTTAGATATTTCTGATTGTTGTGTTTTTATCATTTAGTTGATTTTATTAAAGTGGTTTGTCATAGCCATTAAATTACAAAATGTACATGATGGACATAAGCACCTCAGACTTGCTTTTAGTTTTGCTATAGAAAAAATTCTCTATGCGCCCTAAAAATTACCTGTCACTATTTCCTACAAAATTTCCCACATGTAGAAAAAAGTCTACAACTACAACAAAAACAAATAATATTGTGAAGCACCAGCATATGGAATACAATATAATATAAGCTGGATGATAAAGGATACTAAATGGCTATAAAGATGTTATTAAAAATAATATTAAAATAACCAACAAATATGTGGCCAAAAAATATTCTCTTTACCTAAATAAGGCAATGAATGTATCTCACCAGTCCCTACCTTCAGCGCACATTGCTCAAAATCTTATAGGTAGAAAATGGTGGTCTGCAGTTAGCATAATTCCCCAAATATTAGACCTGTAAAAACACATATCACTGTTGACTAAAAGTAATACAATGAACCAAAAGTGGCTTCTCAACATAAATAAGGCAATATGCTGAATGTATCTCACCAGTCCCTATCTTTAGTGCACAGTGCTCCAAATCCTATAGACAGAAAACGGTGATGACAATCAGCATCAGTGTCAAATACTCAACCCATCTACACATATATCATTGCTGACTAGAAGAAATAAGTAAACCAATCTGTGTCGTCACTGCCTTGAACCCCGTCTGTAGCTGACTAAAGCCCCAGAACTGTGTCCAGTACAGCAAAAACGCAGAGCAGCGATCACACACTTAATAACAGAATTGCCATATGTATGAATACAGAACTATCTGATGTTGCACTTCCCACATAAATGTATATAATCTGGAATATTGCAGCATGCGTAAACAAATAATGAAGTGCAGCAGTCAAACAACCCTAGGCTCAACACAATGCTAATAAATGTCATCATCTGGTGATATAATTATCATACAATAATAAGTGCTAAAAAATACACAAAAAATATGATCAAGTCCTCTATAAACTAGTCTGCATACATGAAATACAGGTCTAATACCTCCAATGTGAAATATAATTAGAGACTACACATAACGTGTGTAATAATAAATGATGACATAATCAGGGCTCAAAATTTCAAGTCCTGAGCTACTAGCCAGGCCTGAAAAGTTACTCGCCACCATTTTCCACGCCTAGCCCCACCCATATCCCCGCCTTTAACCACGCCCATATCAGCACCTTTAACACCACCCATCTCAAGTATGGACCCCCTAATATCTCCTAAAGATGAACACAGGAGGTATGGAACCCTAATAACTCCTAAAGAAGGACACAGGAGGTATAGCCCCCTAATATATACTAAAGAGGGACACTTGGGAGGTATGGACCCCTAATACCTCCTAAAGAGAGGACACCTGGGAGGTATGGACCCCTAATATCTCCTATAAAGAGGGACACTTGTGAGGAATGGACCCCTAATATCTCCTATAAAGAGGAACACTGGATCCCTAATATCTCCTAAAGAGGGACACGTGGGAGGTATAGCCCCCTAATATCTCCTAAAGAGGGACACTTGGGAGGTACAGACACCTAATATATCCTAAAGATGGAGATATGGCAACATAGGGAACAAATGAAAATTCTCATTGATTTGAATTGGGCTTTTAATTCCCTGAATGCTAGAGAGGGCTACAAGACATTGCAAAGCAATGTGTTTGTTATCTCTCTAGCATTAAAGGGGTTAAAAAGTCCCATTTAAAATAGTGGACATGCCTGTAAGAGATGCCCCCCATCAGCTCCACTTTGCCCCACCAGCTCCACTTTGCCCCCCATCAGCTCCAACTTGCCCCCTATCAGCTCCACTTTGGCCCACCAGCTCCACTTTGCCCCCCATCAGCTCCAACTTGCCCCCTCAGCTCTACTTTGTCCCCCACCGTCTCCAACTTGCCCCCATCCACTCCACTAGGCCCCCAGCAGCTCCAACTTGCCCCCACCAGCTCCAAGTTGCCCCCATCGGATCCATTTTGCCCCCCATCGGCTCCAACTTGCCCCCAGCAGCTCCAACTTGCCCCTAACAGCTTCAACGTGCCCCCATCAGCTCCACTTTGCCCCCATCCGCTCCAACTTGCCCCCACCAGCTCCACTATGCCCCCTCAGCTCCAACTTGCCCCCATCAGCTCCACTTTACCCCCCATCCATTCCAACTTGCCCCCACCAGCTCCACTTTGCCCCCTCAGCTCTACTCGCCCCCATCAGCTCCATTTTGCCCCCAATCCTCTCCAACTTGCCCCCAGCAGCTCCACTATGCCCCCTCAGCTCCAACTTGCCCACCATCACATACCTGTAGCTCCCGCGCAGTCTTCTCTTCAGTAATGCAGAGCACGCTGGGAGATCATGACTCCCAGCGCGCTCTGCATTACTAAAGATCCTACCCGATGAGGGAGCGCAATAGCAACACAGACCTGACTGTGTTGCGGTTCCCAGCGTGGTACGTTCGGGTGCAGCTCTTCTCCGCTGCATGCCTGTGCCCCCAGTACGTGTGCACCCTAGGCCGGCGTCTACCTCGCCTATAGGTGGCGCCAGCCCTGTCTGGATCTTGCTGAGCGTGAGCGCTGCCCCAGCTCTCTCTCCCCTTGTCTCATCCACTCGTCAAGAGAAAAAAAAAGTTAACCCTTTGAATGCCTTGTCCTATCTGCTCCCCCAGTGTGACACTTCATAAGTCTGATAAAATGATTGAAAGTGGCCGCTGAGTAGTTGGTACTCAGAGATCCATAAGATCCCCACATATCCCTGTAAGTTAGGGCTCGATTCAAATGTTGGCGTCGGCAGAAAAAACTGGCAACAGTGGTTTTGTACCACCAGTAACCAATGCAAATGTTCCCACTAGTAAAAATAATGGCAGTTCTGAAACACACGTCGCCCATCACCAGAACAGCAAGATCTCACCCATAGAGGATAATGTACAAGCAACGCCAAAAGCCATTCAAATGTTAGGGCTATCGCGAGTTAAATTGCAACATTTCACTCCGGAAATCTAACGCCTATTTTTTTTGTCGAACATCACACAAGTCAGAGTAGAAAACCACCGTCGGGGAAAATAAAACAGAGAGTTAGGGATAATATGAGTCTGCACTTCCCTACCCAGCCAGTAGGGGAACACAGAGAAGGCTTTCAGCACCATGGACAGCTTTGAATGCCATAGGCAGGGCTCAAAATTTCCACTCGCCACTAGCCAATGGCGAGTGAAAATGTAGCCCTGGCGAGTAGAAATTGAGCCCTGGTGGGTATGTTATGGCTTGCAGTGGTGAGTAACTTTTCAGGTCTGGCTAGTAGCAAAGGACTTCATATTTTAAGACCTGCCATAGGGATGTGCACTGCTCACCCCTGTGGCATTCGAAGGTTTAAAAAGAAATAGTACATCAAGCACTACACAATGCCCCCCTTTCGACAGCCCCCCTTAGTATGTCGACATATATTGCTTATATTCAACATACTAACTCCATACTAGCTCCATGCAGAGAAGGGAAGAGAGAGAGACAGGGCAGCTCTCTGAGATTAAGGGCTCGATCCAAACGTTGGCGTTAAAACCAACGTGAAGAAAAAACTGCCTTCGCGAGTTAAGCAAGACCGGGTAACGTGAGATTCAAATCTTCCTTACCCAAAAAGGCTAACGAGAGATGACCAACAAAATACACGTTAACCTTAAACCTGCATCGCATAGAAAATCTTACCTAAAAACACACAATAAAAATGTTACCTAGCACCATAGCCAATCACAGCACTCCATAGTAGAAAGTTCAGTCAGAAAATCCAGAATCGATGTCGACAGTTCTGAACAGCATTCTCTGTGCTTTTCCCTACCCAGCCAGTAGGGGAACACAGAGCTGGCTTTCAGTACCATGGACAGCTTTGAAAGCCATAGGGATGTGCACTGCTCACCCCTGCGGCATTCAAAGGTTTAAACAGAAATAGTACACCAAGCACTACACAATGTCCCCCCCTTCGACAACCCCCCTTAGTATGTCGACAGATATTGCATGTATTCGGCATACTAACCCCATCCCACATTCCCAAAGTATCCCCCTCCCGCCCTTTTTACTGATGTAGCACTGCTCAGCCAGAGCAGAAGGGAGGTGCCCAGGTAGATTGCAGAGAGGGATAATCTTCAGTTAAGATAAGGGAAAAACCTGAAAAACTTGTCAAGGGGGGCAGAGCTTTCATTGTTCTCATAGGAAGAAGATTGTCCCCTGCTGTTATCTGTCTGATCTATAGAATGCATTCCACATCTGAGAAGAGATTGCTTACACTAGGTAAAAGGTGCGGGAGGGGAAACTTTGCTTGTGAATATCTCCCAAACCATAAAGCTTAAAGCATAAAGAGATAAGAATTATATCTTTCTTCATGTTTTTTTAATGCCTACAAAATAAAATAAAGATAAAACAAAGTATTACTATCCCTTTAAGCAAAACGCAAACACTCCCTAGACTAGATCAAAGTAGGGGGTGAAAAAAAGAGCATCGTATTTAACGCCTTCGATGTTAACCCTCTGAGTACCAAAGGGGTACACAACACAATGCATTGCTCTGCTCTGGCACAGTGGCACTCAAAGGGTTAGAGGCATGTCTCTCACCAAATCATTGCTTACATTTGCAATATAGTGGATAACTTTCAAGCATTCAAATGGGTATGGCTGGGTTAAAAAGAACAGAGGGCTAAAGACATAGGCAATATACTATCTTGTCACAAAACTCTTAATTTCCTTTACTTCTCTGTGTGTGACATAATTGAACGCCACAATCTGATTGTTGCAGCATAGGGGGAAATCATATATATGTACATCTATCTATGCAAACCAAGCTCACTTTGTAGGCCGTTCCAGTGAAGTATCTGTTTTTATGTATCGCTCATTCTGCTCTGCTGAAAAGCCGCCTGAGTCGCACAACTCAAAATCACGGCTGACAGCTTTACAGCTCGTCAGCAAAAGGGAGAAACTTTAAGCGCTTATATCTCTTAAACCATAAAGGTTTGAGAGATCAAACTTGTCCCATTAAGTTTATTATTTCAATACCTATACTATTTGTTAGACATTACTAACACTTTAAGGGATATTCTAATGAGACTTGATCACACTGACAAGAAAAAGGCTGATAAGGAAGACAAACTGGCTTTAATGGAGACACAACAAGCTGGTATGCTACAGATGTGCTAATTGCAATACCTGTAACTGTGTGCTGCGTGGGGCATCATGCATGCTGAATGGGTTATAAGTGCTGTACCACTACATAGATTACATTGGTGGACAGTACTAATGAATCATGCTGACCTATGTGTCTCCTCCTGCTGCTCCCTCCAAGGCACTTGTATATCAGTCCATGTTAGGAAAGATGTTTCCTGTAAGACACAGAGTGAGAGGCTCTGGGGAAGGGTAATGAAGGCAGCTGAAGGCTGCTGAAGCAGATATATATTACCTTTGTCTACTAAGATAATGCATGCCCATGGGCAGCATTTACAAACTTAACCCTTTGAGTGGCAGAGAGTTGAGAACACGTTACAGACCAATGTGTTGCTTACTCCTTTGGGAGTGAAAGGGTTAATATGGATGGAGGATGGGATGTACTGTACGAGGAAAGACAAACCTCATTGTCCTTAGGATCCTCAGCTGTAAGTTGTACAGCGATGTGTAAAAGTTGTCTGTTAAGCAGTGGGAGTCCTTCACATAAACTTCGTATTGAAATAAAGCTTCATCCATATATCGTGACTCCCGATGACAATCAAATTCTGAGGCTTAGTTAAGCTTTTGAGGGATACAAAACAGATAGTAAAGCAATGTGTGGTACAACCCTCTGGCACTTCAAGTGTTAAAAGACTCACCAGCTGGGAACAACAAATACATGCAGTTGTACATTCAGGCTGAGGGCGACATTATTATTATTATTATTTATTTATATAGCTACAACTAATTCCGCAGCACTGTACAATTGGGAATAGACATACAGAGGTATTAAATAGTACAATCAGATGTGGAGAACAGAAGGATCAGAGGGCCCTGCTCGTGACAGCTTACAGTCTAGAGGAAGGTAGGTTGGATACAGAAGATGTAAGTGCTATTGGGTGTAAGTTTCTCCTGTCACATGAACTGCCGGTCAGTGGGTGGGAGTGAGTGCTATTGAGTGCAGTGGTTCGGGCAAGGGGTGAATCTTGGAGATAATGTTTATGGAGGCAGTTGATAGACATGAGCATAAGACACCCGAAAATAGGAGTGGGAGACAGGTTTGGAGACGTGGTGTGGTAAGGGACCGTGTGCATTCAGTGGAAGAGATATGTAACTTGTAACCATGTGCACATCATAAAGTACAGGGAAGATAACATGAGGGAGACAGGGTGAATGAGAGCTCTGAACACACACACAGAGGCAGGTGTTTTTTGTGTCTCACACTCAGCATCTGTTGTAGTAGCAGCAAAAGGGAACATGGTATGGGTGAACAGTCAAGCAGGCAAAGGGTTGGGGACGTTGAATATGGAAAAGGCAAAAGCAAGGTAGAAGGAGGTGCTTTGGTGAAAGGGGGAGGAGATGGGGTTAGAGCTGAAGTAGTAAAATGTTAAAATTAAGGGGCCAAGTGGATATAAATCAGATTGAAGCAGTGAATAAAGATATAGAAATAAAATAAAGATGTATGACTTGGGAGAGCTGCATATGCATTGGGGACAGGGCTGGACTCACTGTGAGGTGATGGCAGGAAGGGCAGCTGGTAGGATATAATAGATCAGAGAAGTGCATCAGCCATGTTTTTGTTTTAGAACAGGAGTTAGTGAGGGCGGTGCTACTACCTGCAGACTTTTTGACAGGAGTGGGCTGGAAGCCTTCAGCGATGAGATGAAAGGGAGGGTAGGTGATCAGCCATAGGGGATTCTGAGGCAGTCAGGCAAAGGGTATTGGGAAGTGACGAGAGATAGGGGAAGAGAGGTGATTAAGTGAATGGGAGGGAGGGTGTAGAGGGATGAGGTGTTTTCTGTGGTGGAGGGTGAATGGGAGGGAGAGTGTAGAGGAAAGAGGTGTGTAATGTAGTGGAGGGTGAAGTCCTTGCAGAGATTATCACAGGAGTGGGCAGGGGGGCTATGTCCTGCTGCCCACTCCTGTGAAAATCACGCCCCATTCTTACACCAATGGGACAGGCAGTATAGAGAAGATATGCATAAGTCCTCATTACTGTCACCCCTGAGTGTGTTTGGTTTCAGACAAAGCTTGTCATCACATGAAGCATCCTCTTTTATATATAAATATATTAATCTGTTACCAACAGTGCCACCTTGGGGGGGGGTATCCACTAACATGTGGATGTAGAAACTTCTCCAATATCATACAGTTTATATTTTATTCTATAGAGCCTATACACTAAGCTGTCTTCAGTCTGAGATACCTTAATGCAACATTTCTCAGTGTTAGTCCCCAGGGCACACCAACAGATAAGCTTTTCTGTATATCACTGCTTGATCACCGTTGAGTTGTCAGTAGTTCTGTCACTGTGATTGTGCTACCTGTGCTTAATTAGGGATGTACTGAAAACCAGACTTTTTGATTTGCTACAGAGACTGGGGCTGAGAACCACTGCCTTAGTTCTTATGCTCCATAGGGTAAAACAAGAATGGGAGATTTTATCACACTGGAGAAATTATCACCTCTTTATCACAACTTAATGCTTCACCCCCATTGTCCAGACCACTTTCAGTTGCATTCTATTGTAGTGCATGTACACATATATTAGTACAATTATACAAACAGATACGATTTGAATTTTGATGAGTAAAAGCATTTAGATCAGCTTTTAGACATGCTGTTTAGATTGCCGAAGTGATCATGATTTGGTGGAAACCAGTATGCAAACCATTATTGTGAAACAACAATAAATAAGTCACTGAATGCTGAGCTCAGGACTCAGCCACCTGTAAGTCACTTAATACCAGATAATATTAATGCAATAAGTTCCTTATAGAGTGGTAGAAAGTGCCAAGAGTGACTTTGCCATTTCTTTTTTCAATCAATTTATACCTTGAGAATAGTCCACAACATGTGATACAAAGTGGCAACCTCTAAAACAGGTACTGGTGATACTGGAGGATGGTACATAGTGACCCAGAAAGGTACCACTTACCATCCCATTAGATTTGCATTTACTATCAACGTTATACATAAAGATAATTTAGCAGTATTCCATTAGTCAGGAATTCCAATATTTAGGATGAAGATCCCAGCTGAGGTTCTTTTTTGCAGCTGATACTTACATTGTACTTGTGGGAGTTAACCAAGCAAGCCAAATGGATTTATTTTGACAATTCAAATGGTGTGATATACAAATTGTCACATAATGAAAAAAAAGATCCTGGGTTGGTGGTTAAAGGAGGATGGTATTTTCAGAAATAAACCTGTCTCTTTTGAAATTGTGTCATAAAAATGTACCCTTTGAGTGTTAGAGGAGTAACCTCTGGCATTCCAAGAGTTACAAACGGAAGGAAGATCAGCTTGAAGAATATTGTCCTTAAAAATTCTGATGCTAAAAAATGTCAGTGAAAATTGTGGAAATCAGACAAAAAAATAATTGTTACAAATTTCTTTTTGAAATACCTTACCTAGAGAGAGAGAGAGAGAGAGGGAGAGAGAGAGAGTGGAAATGGATGCAATGGCAATATGTCTGAGAATTAATGGGCCATGTTGTAAAAACGTTTTCAGACTAATTTATGACAATTTCTTTTACCATGACTTTTTTAATACTATTCTTCCTTAATGTTTACAAATCTCCTGCACTCACCACAATCTTCACTCAGCTTCTTCATGCCAAATATCCCACTGAGCGCTCTCTATTGTTGTTGGATCTCTGCCCCAATTCAAGGAGCTCTTACGGACAGTCTTTTCCATATACATTTATAGAGGATGTGATCCCTTCTTCTGGGGTTATGGCTGCTTAATTAGTATACTCCTTTAAGTACATTTCAGTTAGTCCATCCATTTCTAATTCAAGAAGTTATACAAAATACAACAGGAAGAAACATATAAAACAAAAACTTGTGGTAGGGGCTTACGGCCGTGGTATGTTGAGGGAATACTAGATGTAGGGTTGCGATATGTGATATAGGGTTGCCAGCCCCCCAGGGCCTATCGGGGCCCCCGGGAGGAGTGTGATATGGTTAACCTGTAAGAGGCCAAAAGTAGGAGGCAAAAATTAATCAGAACCATTTTTTGGAAACATCATTACGGGTCAAAGATACCAGGGCGTGTTGAAATTCAGAATGAGGGTCAGGAATATAACAGGTGTAGCATGAAGAGCGCCAGCGACCCAACTTTTGAATGATGTGAACAGGAACTTGAAGCCACTGAAGCAGCACCAATTCTAAATGAATGGCCAGTGTACTGTTCTGGATTGAGACTCAAGCATGTAACAATGGTGCGAAGATAACTGGTGAAATGGCTGGTAGAGAGAGGACCGTCCGGGAGTGGGAGTAGAGGGCTATTGTCAGGAAGGTGTGAGTTAGCTCGGACTAATGCTTGTAGCGCAAAAACGGGGCACCATTTATCATGCGTGGAATAAAAAGTTAGATAAGTGCCTTTTTTTAACTGGTCGGTTTTGGAGGAGGGAAGGTGCAGCACAAAATGGTCGTGGTGGAAGGATAGATGTTTTTTAGACAAACAGATTGAGGAGTTGTTCCTAACAGTGAATTCTCCTGGTCTAAGGAAGCCAAAGAAGGCCAGATTGATAGCTGCCAAGAGGGTGATGTTAGTCAGAGGGTCGAAGGAATTGGACTGTAAAAAATCGTACATTTGCTTAAAGGGGAACTTTCACCCCGCAATAACTTAACGTTCACTTGTTGCTCACCAGGCGACTAGCTGCTTAGTAGCGCTAGTCGCCAGCAATATTACCTGGTTCTTCAGATATCGGCTTTTTGCTGGCGACTAGCGCTACTAAGCAGCTAGTCGCCAGGTGAGCAACAAGTGAACGTTAAGTTATTGCGGGGTGAAAGTTCCCCTTTAAATATGGTGCCCGTGATGGGAAGACGTGTGCGTGATGGGAGAGGATGATTTTTGGAAATAAGGTTTTGATCCTATAATTTGAGGACAAGGAGGGAGAAAAGGGATATGTCAGGGCTAGGTGGTGTTGAATGCCTGCGATATAAAATTTGATGGATGATGGGCTCAATTTGAAATTGTCATGGCAGTGAGTGGCGAAGGCTAAGATGTTGTCAACGGTAGGTGGAGCTGGAATGGCAAAATCACTAGAAAACTTGGTAAATTGAAGCCAGGCATGGAGGTAATTCTGATGTGTACTGTCTGCGAGACCATATTGAATGAAGTATGAGGCTCTGGAAAGCAGATGATTTAAATTATGATGAGGTCTTGAAAGACTGGGACTTTGGAGGGCAACCGATTGGCTGAAGGATGAAGCTGGAAGAACACCTGTGAGTTTAAACGAGAAAGAGCATCAGCCTCTCGATTGAGGTATCCTGGAATGAATTTGCTATGGATTATGAATTTATATGATAACGCTAACCAAGTGAGTTTCCTTAGGAAATTCATGATATGGGGGGAGTTTGATCTACCTTTGACGAGGATCTGAGAGGTGGCCATGTTGTCAGTATGAAATATAACTGACTGTCCTGACCAGTTGCTGCCCCACATCGCTGCCGCTGCCACCACTAGGTAAATTTCCAGTAACGGGGAACTAGCCAGAAGCCGCGATGTGGTGCAGATCTCGGGGGGCCAAGGCTCTGAGTACCAAGCATCTCCCCAAATGCCCACAAATCCCCGGCCCGCCATGGCATCTGTATATACTGTTGGCGAGGAGCTGGAAGTGGAGGGGGGGGAACATGAAACGGCCATTCCATGAGGTGAGAAACTCTTCCCACATGACTAAGTCGCGGCGGGCTGGAGGATCGAGGGAGATTGAATGATCCGTGTCTGAGGTGCGTGATAATAGAGTAATAAGATGTGAGGTGAAAGGCCAGCCCTGCGGAATGATGCAGGAAACGAAAGAAAAATGGCCTAGGACTGACTGTAATGGAGTGCGAGATAGAGATGGAGAGGTTAATGTTTCTCTGATGATAGCTAGGATGCGTGATGTTTTCTCCGGGGATAGGCTGGACGTGAAGGTATGTGAATTGAGGGTGATACCTAGGAATTCAATTGAGGTGGAGGGGCCGAATGTCTTTTTGAAAGCCACTGGAATGCCTAATTCCTGAAAGAGAGGTAAAAGCTTGTGAAGACTGGAGGGAGTGTCTGTGTGGGGTTCTATGAGCAAGAAGTGATCCAAATAGTGGATGACGCCCGGGCATTTGCAGAGGTTTTTAAGGAGCCACACCAGGACCTGAGCGAAAGTATCGAATATTTTAGGGCTACTCTTGGCCCCGAAGGACAGGCGAGTGGAGAAATAGTATTGGTTCTTCCAACAAAAACCCTGCAAATGCCACAGTGAGGGGTGGACCGGGAGCAATTTAAAAGCATCAGATATGTCGGTTTTGGACATCCAGCAGTCCCTGCCGAGAGCCGATATGAGACTGATGGCATCATCGATGTTGTTGTAGTTGAGTGAGAATTCAGAAAAGGGAATTAAAGAATTGTAACTGGCCTGACTTGAAGAGTGTGGTGCTGAGAAATCAATGATGAGTCTCTTTTTGTTGGAGAATTTTTTGGTGGTGATGCCTAGAGGATTAATACACCATGTAGGGAACGGGGGGGAAGGGAATGGGCCCAGAAGAAAACCTTTCTCTAATTCTGCTGCAATGAGAGAAGATACGGTGTCGGGGTCGTTAATGGCTGATTGTAAATTAGGACATACTACCGATTCTGCAGGACAAGTGATGATACCAGTATGAAAGCCCTCTGTCAGACCATTGAGAATATATGTTGCGATGTGCTGATCTGGGTGCTTTGAAATAAGAGACCGGAGAGCTACAATGTTCACAGGACCTAGTCATTTATTTTTACTTAAACAAGGACAAATATTACGAGGGTGGGAAAGCCTACAAGTGATACAAATGTGTAACATGCGACAACCGCTGAAGAAACAACCTTTAAAATTATAGTTATTGCAGATGGGGGAATTACCGTGGTAGTAGATAGGGCGCCCCATCTTGTCCCTGGCAGAGGGGGTGGTAGGAGTGGGTTGCGTGGCAGAGGCAGAAGGAGGGTTGAGGGGTTGAGGTTGGGAGGGGAGTGTATCTGATGTGTTGGGGCAAAGGTTACTAGTATGATTGGTCGATTGGCAAGTGGAACATGTGATACTTTTAAGCCCTGCAAAATGTCTACAAAATAATTCATGATCTAGAATACTCCAGTCGACCGTGTAGTTGAATTGGGCCCGGGCCGCGGCGACTTTAGCAGCAAAGGATTTATGGTATTCAAAGAACGAATAACCTCCGTATTTGGATTCTAGGTCAACGATAGTGTACAGGTAGTGGTCAAGCTCCTGACGCCTGAGAGGAAAAGCGGAACACAGAATGTCACGATAAATACTAAAAGCGAGGACGAACTCGGACACGGAGAGACATCTGGACAAACGAGAGTCCTTAGTCTTGAACGTGACCGAGACGTCGCCGCAGTTAACCGTCTTGTTTTCCCCCAAATCCTGAGAGGAGATCAGGAGCGAAACTAAATTGACATCCTTGCCTTCTATTATATCCCGACGTAGGTGTTGCAGAATCATATGCGCGGGGGTGACCCTGGGCGAAGGGCCTACCGAATTAGAGGTGGCAGTGTTACCTTCTGTTGCTGGAGGGGTCGCTCTGGAGTTGACGATGGATTCTACCACTGCCAACCTTCCCTGCATATCTGTCATGAAAGAACTAAGATCTGTAAGGAGGTGCGTGATGTGATCTAATTGAGGATGCAGGCTGGATGAATGAGTGGAAGCTGGAGATGATGTAGAGGTGCGTCTGGGGCGAGGAGTGTAGGGCGTGGAGGTATTGGGGAACAGGAGCCTGAACAATTCGGCTTTCCTAGCTGTTAAAGAGTGGGGAATATTTCTTCTGGCCAATTCTTCCATGAGAGTGGGGATGGTCCAGTCCCTGAGGTTAGGTCCGCGAGGCCGTGGAGAGGCAGGGACGTCCTGAACTTGGGCTTGGGGATTTGCTTGATTTTGCTGCTGTTCATTGTCCACCATGCTAGATGAAAATGAACAAGGTTAGACTAGTAAGGAGGAGCCCAGGTGAATGAAGGAAGGAAGGAAGGAGGTGAGGTAATAAAAGGAATGTGGGTGATATTGGACTTACCGGGAGGGTGAGATGATAAGTGATAAGGTGGTGGTGAAGCCTTCAGCCTCTGTGAGGAGGTAAGGCCGTATGAACCTTAGATGCAGCAGAGACCTTCGACCTCTTAAGGAGGAGGGGAACAACCCTCGGCCTCTATGATGAAGTAAGGAGGTACCACCACCCCTGATGGAGAGGTAAGGTGGCCTGGCTTCAGGTGTGAGAAGATACTCCTTCGGCCTCCGATAAGGTAAGGAGCGTGACCCCCCTGAGGTGACGGAGGGCCTGAACCTTTGGCCTCCCGGAGGTAAGACCAGGGATCTTCCGCCCCCCCCCCCCCCAAGGAGGGATGCAGTGAAGTCGTGAGAAGGTGTAATACCAGGAGCCTGTTCTTGTAGTGAGGGTGATGAATCGGTACATGAGAAGATGAACACCTTCCTTCAGCCTCAATAAAGAGGTAAGGTATGGTGGAGAGAAGGTGCGTGAATGTATGGTAGGTGTGGATGGAGAACCTGTAAGTGTTGTAGTGGTAGAGAATGATGAGCAATGAGAGAGAGATGATACCTACCTGAAGATAACTTAGATACGAATCTAAGAAAATAATAACAATGAGCGAAGGGTTTTTTGTTGTTGTTTTTTTTTTAATATTGAATAAACCTACCTGACGTATTAGTGATACTGGAGGTGACTAGATGAAATTGGAAGAGAAACGACGAGCGATAGAGAAAACCTGAAAAAGATGAAAATGAGCATAAAAGAGACCACGAGATGGTGAATATGTGGTGAAAAGAAGGTTACCTGAGATAAAGTTCCCTTGTGTCCTGGACCAATCAGAATGATGGAGATACCAGTAATTCTAATAAGGAATGATTGACGATGATTGATATCCAGTACCTGTTCTTGGGAAGAGATATTACGACAATAGATATGATTTTATTGAGGCAAGCAATCGTGGACTTGAGAGAAATTGTGCCTATATATATATATATTTTTTTTTATAAAACTTTATTGAAAAGCAAAGAGTCATTTACTTGTTTGGTGGACAAGCGTATGCAAGTCAAAATGTTCTACATACTGTCTCTATTACATGTGTACATCTACTGGTCGCCTGGAACATTGCAGTTGTGGCAAGAATAAAGTGACATAGAATAGGCGAGAGGGATGTGTAGAGTGAAGTGGAGAAGACAACAACCGCTGACAGAGGGGACGTGCAGTGAGAGGTGAACCGGAGGTGACGGGAGCGGTGATGAAGTAAGGGAAATGAGAAGCTGACAGAAGGAACTGGCTGACGGCTGCTGGAGGCAGGGAAGGTGAGGGAATGAGGTAGTGAAGGATAGACCTAGCGTGAACCGGGCAGAAAAGCTGAGAGCGATGATGGACCGGAAGCGAGGCTCGGCTGGAGCAAGCGTGAGGAGGGGACTTGTCGGACAGGCGGAAAGAGAAGCTAGATAGTGGAAGCAAACCGGCGGAGGAGGCAGAAGTGGGAAAAAAGGGGGGGGGTGAAAGAACGGGTGAAGAGGAAAAAAGTATGTGACCAAGATGGCGGGGTGAGGGCAGTGGATGAAGCAGTGCTGGACAGGAGAGATTGTGTTGCAGGGAAACAAGTGAACTTACAGGAGACGCTGTGGAGACAGGACTGAGCAAGCGAAGGTACCGGTGGTGATGAAAGCGGATGGAGTGAAAGGTACGTCAGTCGTCAGCGTGAGGTGAGCTCAACGCGAATTGAGCTCCAGTGGAAGGGGCTGCTACCTGTATTTAAGGCCTGCAGCCCCTCCCACAAATACAGGTGGAGCACCTTTCACATATGTATGAAAAACTTAAAACATAAAATCGTATTTAATTTAATAAAATTAATCGAAGTAAGTCAACAAGAGCATGTAAACTATTAGAAACTTTCTTAAAAGTATTTGGTATTCTTAGTATCCTTTGTGTTACAGTGGAAAGCACATCAATATATAACTCACAACCCAAGACTGCAGTGTAGCTCATCCCTGGAGTACAGATACAATTAAAGGTAATCAGTTTGAATAATGAGAGGCTAGAAAAACACCAAATATATGAAAAATGTACAGAAAGAATACAAAAGCTGGGGGAAATTTTCTCCAGATAAATTAATTCGTACTGAGAACCAGCAATTAATGAGTTGGATGCACACAGCATCCAAAAAAACTGCAAGCTACATTTAATATTCACTGGGGGTACCTACTGATAAGAAAGCAGAGTATATGAGTGCATCTCCTGCTGGAAATGTGTTCTCCTTTTACTTTTATCACAATGTGAAAGCAGCAGTCAGCAAACTGAGAGCCAGCACAGTTGACTCGTCTTGACACTTGGAAACAGCATCTTTCCTTTATAGGAATGGGTAATCGTTGCCTTTTCAACTATTGGACACTACAGCTCTCATCCCCAACCAGAAGAGATTCAGTTGTTGCCTACCACTGTGTCTAGCAAAATAATACCTCAAAACAAGAATGGAAGAGAAGAGGCAACTGTTAATGGGACAGGCAGTGTGCAGTATTATTGTGAATGTAGAGGTGGAAGAAGGACACTGTGACTTTTTATAGTGGGCTGTAAGTTATAGCATACTTGCAAGTGTCCCTCTTTAAGTGGGACAGTCCCCTTTTGAGACTCAAATCCTTCTGTTCCTCTTTCCTATCCTGGTGTCCAAATAATGCACTTGGGATATACAAATCCAAAGGTAGTATATAGTATAAAGGGTACAGTGCTGTTCATGACCACAGAGGAAAGGGTGTAACTATTTCTGATGTCTTAGAGATAGATAGGCAATGTAATAAAGCAGTGGGGAATGTAAGCAGGGTGCTGGGTTGTGTAGCTAGAGTCATTAGTAGCAGCAAGAGGGAGGTGGTCTTGCCACTCTACATATATATGGTTAGAGCTCACCTAGAGTATTGTGTACAGTACTGGAGAAACCATCTCAAAAAGGATATACATTTTCTGGAGCCTGCAATGTATCTTGGCCTAGGCCGTCTAGGCCTAGGCCTAGGGCAAGACTTTACAGAGGGTGGCATAAAAAGCCACCTGGCCTCCTTGTAGCCTCCCAGCCTCCTTGTTTTTATTGTTTGCCTGCATGGAACCAGTGACAGGCGCTGGGGACTGGCATCTGAGACCTCTGCAATGATGTGCATATGTGCCCGGGCTTTCCTTCCGCTACTGAATCACCAGTTTTAATCATGCTCTCTTAGGAATTGAAACTGGCGCTTCAACAGCAAAAGGAAAGCCTGGGCACATACCCATGTCTTTGCAGAGGTCTCAGATGCCGCTCCTCAGCGCCTGTCACTGACTCCATAAAGGGGGTGGGAAAATTTCCCCATATCTGACTTGAAAACAGGTAACATCCTGTACAATTGTGCCTTTCACCAAAAAAACTTTTTTTAACATGGTTATATTTTAGCTCTCACAACTCTGACACATAATTTTTATACATCTTCCTCTAGTTATATAGAGCTTTTTACAAGCGGTTACAAAATTAATCATACGGTTGTCCCCTAGGATGCCAGATAAGTCCAAAATTCATTGCTCTGGAGAATTCTCTGTCAGCCAAGGGGATATTAGTTTGCGAACCCTGTCTTATGATGGCTCCAATATATTGCTTTGGAACCCACCCTAAAATCCAAGGGGTTAAATACAATTTAATTTCAATATATGAATCCTAATAAGACTTCAATAGAACTATTAACCCCTTGGATGCTGGAGAGGCCACCAATGCATTGTTGAAGAGACATTAGCATCAAAGGGACTCACTGTAGTTTGAAAATTGTCTAGTGATTTCTATATATACATATTAACCCCTTGTATTCTACAGACTTCACTGGATACCAAACAAACATCGAAAGGGTTAACCAATTCAAGTAACTGGTACAATATGTAGAGAAAAGTGAAGTGTAGCCAGGTGATCTGAGACATAAGGAAGAACATGCAAGGAGTGAGATACCGATAGGTTGTACCCAGAGGAGTACTCAACTAATTGGTTTGCAATGCACTGCGTACCCCTCTGGCACCCAATGGGTTAATTTGTTCTCACATAATATTTACCTTTAGCCCTTTATCTATCTACTCTCTACATCAAGTTCAGGCTGGTGGAATTGGGGAGGAGGTATTGGCTCTTCCCTTTACCCAGCTTTAACCCCATATAAACACGTCCATCACACACACAAACATCCTCCTTAAACCTGCTATTGCCATGAGAAGGTGCAAAGCAATACAATACTAACACTCTGGCAATAGAGGGGTTAATGTACATTACATTAAATGAACTACCCTCTCCCCCCATTCACTTTTATTTAAGTTAATTAGCGCATTAAATAACATGGAAAAATATAATTATTCCCCCATCTCTCCATCCTGATCATATCTTGTTGGAAAGTGTGCTAAAAACTATGTCATTTTGTCACCCCATATTAAGCTTTTTGCTAAAGATGGGGCAATTTCACTCCCTCCCATAACTAATGAAAAAAAAAATTTTATTATATATATATATATATATATATATATATATATATAGAGAGAGAGAGAGAGAGAGAGAAAGGGAGATGGACTGCCTGAGTAAGTACAAAGTGACTGCCTGTGGGAGATAGAGAGACTGCCAGAGAGAGGAAAGAGACAGCATAAGGAGGCAGACTGTAAGCAGCAAAGCAACAGAGCCGTAAGAGACTAACTGGTGCACTCCAGAGAGGGACAGTCACAAAGGAGACTATCTACCCTATACCCTCTATATATACCTACATCACTATATAACTCAAATGCTAAATACAACCCCTATGTAACCAAGAATCCTTGTTTTTCTAAATCCTTTATAATCTAACCTTACAGGGAATGGGCCACATAAATATATGGGAGGGGGGTGGAGTTAACGCAGGGCAACATTTTACCATTGTAGGCTAAGGGGTGTAAGGGACAAAATTAGTAACACACTGCAACCAGCCTGGACAGGTCATTTAAACCTTCAATTGCT
Source organism: Rhinophrynus dorsalis (assembly GCA_037306005.1). Lineage (NCBI taxonomy): Eukaryota > Metazoa > Chordata > Amphibia > Anura > Rhinophrynidae > Rhinophrynus > Rhinophrynus dorsalis. Next base: position 161,067,094 of record CM074719.1, read on the forward strand.
ACAGAATGCATTCACTTTCATGGGCAATACAGTGGCCCTTTTGCTAGTATATATATAATATATGTCGTACATTCACCCCATATTTCCTTTAGCCAGTTCTTAACAAAATACATTAATATCAGGGGCCAAAGCCCTCCTTTATTGTGCCTCTTTTTTTTTTTTTTGTCAGTCTGTCTCCTGCCCACATGGTCACATGGAGTCAGTGACAGGAGCTGGGCATGTGGAAAGTCTGGGCATGTACCCACGTCTTTGCAGAGCTCTCAGATGCCGGTCCCCAGCTCCTGTCACTGGCTCCATGTAGGTAGGAGACAGGCACAACCATAGATAACAAAACTGTAGCATTCTGACGGCGCACCATGGTTTTGAGAAAACAGGGGAATGTTGCTTAGTCTGTACATTTTTAAGAATAGACAAAAGGGTAATATTAAAAATGTAATCTTGAAAGCTTCTAGGTGTGTATACCGTATTTGTGTGTGTATGTGTGTGTATTGAAGAACTGCTGGTGGACTACAGTTATATACTATAGAGGATAGCTTGCTTCTGACAATTTGGTGAAAGTGATTTCGATACCCCTCAATTTTTGGGTCGCCTATGCCGGTGGAAGGACCTGCAGTTGGGGCAGACTGGAGTATTTGAATTTGCTGCCCACTTCCTTACATGCCTGTCATTTTTCAGGATCTGCCAGGTCTTGCCTTCCAATTTTACAGCCGGACGTCCAGTTGTAAAATGTGGTCAAGACAGAAACTGGCAGGACCTTGGAGAGACAAGCAGAGAATTGGTAGAAAATTCAAACATGCTGCCAACTGAAGGGAGAGAGGGATAGGGAGGGATAGTGAAGCTGTTTGGGGACAGATGGCACTGGGAGAGGAAGAGGTGGAGCTCAAAGAGAAAAAAGTGGAGCCTAAATAGGAAGAGGTGGGGTTTACAGAAGAAGGGGTGGATCCTAAGCAGGAAGAGGTGTGGCAATGCAGATTAGGGTATGCTTGAGTTAATCAGGCCTAGGGCAACACAAAACCTAAATACACCCCTGTCTGGAGCGAGTTCAGAAGGGCAACTAAAATGGTGAATGGTTTACAAGACCAAAAATATCAGGATATACTGAAGGACCTGGATCTAAAACTAGAAGGACAGATGCCTAGATGTCATGTAATAAAGTTTTATTTCACTGAGAGGGTGGTAAATAAGAAGTACCAGTAGAGGTTGTAGAGGTTAGTACAGTGAGGGAATTTAAGAATACATGTGGTAGGCATAAGGCTATCCTGAACATAAGACAAGACCAAGGACCAAATCAGAGCAGACTAGATGGGCTGAATGGTTCTTATTAGCAATCAAATTATATGTTTCTAGTGCATATATACAGAACTGTGCAATAGTTTTAGGCAGGTGTGAAAAAATTCTGTAAAGTAAGAATGCTTTCAAAAAATGACATTAATAGTTTATTTTTATCAATTAACAAAATGCAAAGTGAGAGAACAGAAGAAAAATCCAAATCAAATCAATATTTGGTGTGACCACTCATGTCTAAAACTTTCTAAAACTATCTACATATTTATATAGGGTGATAGATACAATGTTAAACAAAAATTTGACACACCAGTCAAGCCATAAGACTTGCTTTTCCCACAGAAATCGCACGTTTGCAGTTTTTGTTACTACTGCAAGGGATTCTGGGTAGGCATATGCAAATAAGTTTAACAAGGAATCACCTTAAACAAGGTGTTAAACAAGGTGATTCCTTGTTAAACTTATTTGCATATGCAACATTGTATCTACCACCCACCAAATTGAGGTGGAAGGGGTTTTCACTTTTTTCCCCACCATAAACTTTTATATATATGTGTGTGTGTGTGTGTGAGCGAGTGTGTGTGTGTTTGTATCACATTGCTTTACAGCAATAAAACACACATAGGTTATATATAGATAGCATAGGAGACAGTGTACATGTTTCTATATGTGAGTTGTGCATGGTGACTGGTGTATCTAGATACCATAGCACACACTGACACAAACACATATATATTTTGTGTGAATTTTATCTTCTTGTATTGTGCTCTATGCATAGATAGGATCTCGTGCACTAAATGGGAGCAATAGAACATTACTTGGGAATACATCCGGAATTTCCATATCTTATCAGTGATTTGGAACTTCTAATGTTCGATTGAATACCCATTACAAGAGTTATAGGAACCTGTTGGCAGAAATTTCTTTTCACTGCTTTTCGACAAATATATTATAAATATTGATGCCATCCAGAAATAAATACATATTTTTTTAAACAGATGTGAATTCTTGACGGTATATTGTTTTGTACATATTTTTTTTGTCCTGCACCCGTGTGCCACACCATAAAGTGTATTAATGTTAAAATCATTGTTTATTTTAAACAGTGCCACCTGGTGTCCAGACGATGGTGTTTCTGCCTGTTATTCTGTTATACTTTATGGGAGAGATGAGCCACTGGCTATGTTCCCCTTAGGATGCAATAGTAAAATCTCTATATATTTGGGGCAGGGTCCCATTCACAATGTATGATTTCCTTAACTGCACTGCTCCCCCTGCTAATAATGCAATGATCACACTTTAGACTGATGTTTGTAACCCTGCCCTGTATTTTTGTATTGTACTGTTACTATTTCTGTAAAGTGCTGTGTGCATGTATGATGCTATATAAAGACACATACATATATGCATACATTGTGACAGTTTGAGGTCTAATACATTTGAATAAAGCACCTGCTAGCAGTTTGAGTACCCTTGTTTTACACATAAGAACATTTCTGAGTCTTTTTATTGCTGTATCTGATTAAGGTGGTTATTTATAAATATAGAGATAATTTGGGAATTGTTAGAATATGAAGATGTATGGTGGCAGGTTACATTTTAATGTTGTTGCTCTGGAAGTGAGATTTACTGAAAATGACACAGGCCTGAAGCAATAATCAGACAGCAGTCTCATCCAGGCAGGATACAGAGATAACATGTTAGCTCCTGTCAGGCTACAATCTTGTGTTGCTTCCTTCACTAGCTTTATCATCTGGTCTGTTGAAATTGTATATTGACCTGTATGAAATTGCTTCTTGCCCCACTGGTGTGTGTAATGGTGGATTTACTTCTGGTCTCCTTTTATACTAGGAGACTAAGCTCATGCAATAGAATGTTCCGTGGCCATACCTCCCAAGTGACACAGTTCAGGAGGTACAGTCCCTCTTTGAGGCCCAAATCCCTCTGTCACTCTTTTCCACCCTGGCATCCCACTTTTTAGAATATCAGAATGTGTAGTGTGCATACAAGTGTATCACATTGCTCCACAGCAATAAAACTTCCATTAATTGCTATTTAAACTTCAGTATATGTGTTAATACATAAGTCTGGTTAAAAAAAATTATTTGGTCTTGCTCTATATCATTTATTCATTTACATAAAGTGGTGTCAGTAGGTCATGAAATAGCCTAGAAATTCTCAATAATGCTCAGTCCACCAGCCACATCAACTAAAACAAAAGTGTCCCTCTTTGGCCATTTTAAATGGTGTGAGGTATGCATGGGTGATAACATGTCACAGTATATTTACATGTTGGTTTCATATACTTGTCTACTGCCTTGCTTGTCCCATGTAATACTCTTCTTGTATCATATATTGTACATTACACAATAATATATGACTTGTAGGGCAATACAAAATTGTGTACTCATTGTCTCTATCTATCTGTCCATCCATACATATATATATATGAGTCACAGCACCAGGATAATTGAAGTAGTGTGTAAGCATAAACTCATGCTTCTCCCCTCCCCCAAGTTCAGTGGGAGAGGCTGTAGAGGCTCTGCAGGGGAGATGTGGAGCCCCATGACATGTGTCCAGCTTCAGAGTTAGGTGCACATGGAAGTAAAGGGGCAGGTGAAATGGAAGGGCGAGGAATGAAGGAACGATGACCCAGGGTGACAGTGAGAAGCAGGTATAAGACTTTGTATGGAATTATAATGTGAAAGGGTTGGGTAGGGATGATGGAGAGGTGAAAAAAAGCAGGAGTGGAACACCACACAGGTGATTCAACCAGGTTGACACTGACACTGAGTGGTTCGCCCCCAATAGTACTGACCTGTTCGAATCACCACCACTGTTTGAACATAGGCTTGACTGTGGCCTTAGAATGTCTGCGCAGGAAGTGGGGAGTAGTTAATACAGAGGCATATATATTGATTACATCGGACCTTACAGATCGGTGAAGGATCAGACAAGTGATGGGGTAAAATATTTATTTTGGGGGCAATACATACACAGCTATGGTCAGGGCTATATGCCCTTTCAAACAAAGTTTTTTTCTGTACCCTAGTTTACTTCTCTATTAACCCTTTCATTGCTAGACAGGCCTACAACATATTGCAAAGCATTTGTATAAATGATAAAGTGGAGGAATTCAGGGGAAGACCAATTGTATCATACACAACAAATAAAAATATTCCGCATTGTCTTATATGTAGCTTTCATGAGGTTAAAAGCCTCATGTAAATCAGGGGGGAATGCTTTTATTTGTTCCCTATGGTGCAGATGGTCTGCCCCAGAATTGTTCCACATTCTTTGTGAGTATGGCTCCATGTGTATGGGTGAGGGCACCTGAATGGATCAAAGCAGTTCTGTAAAAAAAAAAAAAAAAAAGTGTTAAGAATTAATAGGAGAATGGGAGCATTTTACATTTTTTGCACTAGGAGCCATATTGCCTAGAAACTGATTCACAAAGCAGGATCATGAATTAAGTATAATATAAGTGCATAGATGTCTCATATCCACCAACTGTACCTCATTAGTCAGTATAGTACAGTAACTTTTTTTCTTTTTTTTTTTTTTTATAGAAACTCATGCACAGGAGTGATCATAGACAATGCCACATGAATGTTATATATGGGCAGCAGATGTGAATGTACTTTTTCATTTGAGAAATGTTGGAGTGTGGGTTTTATATATGTATACTAGTGTAAAAGCCCATGTACACGAGCCAAAGTGAATGGCACTGAATGGGTTAAGAAAGCCGTGCACCTGCCAGTCCCTGCACCTGCCACCTCAGTAACAGCAGTGAGTGAGGTACCAGAAGAGGGAGCGCTCCTCTACCTTGTCAGTCTCGGGTGTATGTGCGCGCGCGAGCGCACCTTGACCCAGGGCAGGGGGTTCGTGAACGCTCCTAGCATCTCTGGGCTCAGCTAGACACCGCTTGACTGGGGCCACACACACACACCGGGACGGACACCGGCACACAAGGCTGGGAGACCGGCTGGGAAGATGTCGCGTTTTGTCCATTCGGGCAGTCTCTACTGTGCATGACTGCATCTGACAAACATACATCTGGCCTTTTATATAATAGGATATGTATGTATGTATTTATTTATATTCATTGTTTTATATAGGACCCCTTACCTCACCAATCCTAGTACAAGGTTTAAGGAATAGGAAATAAGTTTTCCAGCCTAATACAAGAGACTGTGAATGCTACAACTGTTAAGAGTAAACAGTATTTTTTAACAAGTGACAAGTATGTTTATTTTTGTTCCTGCCCTGTCAATGACACAGGGTGTGCCTCATATTAAAAATACATCTTACTCGAAAAGGCATATTGTTATGACATTGCCATTCTGTAACATTTGTTTCTATTAGGTTGAAAGGTCTGTTTCCTATTCTCCAACCATTTTACTGACAAAGTAGGAAGAAATGAATGCATTCAAATGGTTCCCCCAACCTATTTAACACAACACAAACATTTAAGTGTAACACCTTATAACAATTTAAGTTCATTTGAATAGCTTTCAGTCCCACAATATGTTATGTTAGCCATTTTTATTTAACATAATATTTTATGGGAGATATATCTTTATTTATGCAAGCTAGACAGTACTGAAACAACTGTGTGCCAGATGCTGACATTCCACACTGCTCTCCCTCCCAACTACCACTTGCTCAAGCTTTTCCTTTCTCCTTATTTTTAGCAAGTGGAGGAAGGTCTTGATAAGTCACTAATCGAAAGTACAAATGTGAGTAAGTTTGCGCGGTGGGTAGAGGGACTTGTGGTGTGGTGGTGGTGACTGGCATATATTGGTTAGCTCATAGGGGTCATATAGAATTGTTATACATGTGGATATGGATTGGTAAGAAGGAATGTAGGACAATTATTTACTGCTTTATAGCTGAGATTTTGTTTTATATTTTATATGATTTTATATTTTAAATAAATGTACATTTATATAGACAGCGGATGTATAATTGAGTGTATATATATATATATACATTTTTTGGTTAACCAAAAATAATATTGGCACTGTACACTTTATGATTTGTAGTGGTCCCTTACAAGTGGGGGATTTGTGTACATTAGCGACATTGATTTATAGGTTAGGTGCACAACAGGAGCATTCAGTTTTTTGGAAGTTTATTTTTAACACTTTAAGTGCTAGATCAGAAGGGATAGGCAATTGATCGGGAAAGAACTGTAGAATGTTAGCATTTGGCACACTATTATTGCACAAACTAAGAAATAAATAGAGTGAAATATCTCACAAACTATTATGTTAAATAAAAATGGGTAATATAACTATTAGTTGTCATTAGGTATTACTTACACTTTAAGATGCAGTTGCAATTGTATTCAAGACAACAGAATCCCAATAAAATAAAAGAACGGTCAAGAAAATACTGCATCCAGCTGCTCTAATTATGCTCTATAATAATATTGGAATAACACATCTCCCAGCAATGGAATGGCTTTTGTTTTACTCAACACGTGAGTCCACTACGAAATGTTAACATAAGTATTCCTACAGTGCCAGGACCATACGGCCAAATTAATATGTTGTACTGCCTTGGCTTTCCTGTTTACCTAATCATTTTATTTTTTATTTTTTAAAACAGACCTCAATGGGGGGGGGGGAGCATCAGAACACTCATCATCTAACTGTAGCCACTGGGTACTATTTGCCCAGTGGCAAATGAGATGAGTTAAGACAACATCAGGGAGTAATCCCCTGACTCTCACTGCAACCCAAACTTCCAGGTTTGTGAGAGGGCTTAGGGACATATCTTATGACACAGCCACATCCCTGAGCACCTCATTTGACACAGACATTTGGGTTATAATGAGAAGCAGTGGTAAGCACCAGTTGTCTGCAGTCATCTCTAGATGTTAGGTGATCATCCACAGGGGGCATCAGGATGGTTCCGACATTCCCTTCCCCACACAGACATCTGATTTCTGTGGGAGTCATGATAAGGGTCTATCAGGCAATGATTATAGTTACCAGCTGTATTCACCTCTCTCTCACTCTCTCTTTCTCTGTGAGATGACAGGCAAAGCTGTGCTAATTTGTCAGAGATGATCAGGGTCCCACTGAAGTTAGACATGAATGGCAGACACACCATGGATACCTTGGGGATACAATAGAAAAACATAAATACAAAAAAATAAAAACAGTTGTTCCATGCATAATGATATACAGTCACCCAACAACAGAAAGCACTGTGCCCTATGAAGCAGTGCACACGGGGGACTAATTCAACTGACAGGGAGTTGAATTAGAGAAGGTTCACAGGACTGCCTGTGTGGCCATTTGGATGTGACTGAATTACTGTGATACTCATCACGACAATCCAATCACGTCTTGTCCATATAGGCATTCCCTATTCCTCTATGGCTGACATTCATGAGGGACAGACTCCTGCTCTGCAACACTCCCTGTGATTGGGGAAGTGGAATTATCTTTTAAGTAGGCCTTCTAAACTATGTTTCATGTGGTTAAGTCTATAAAGATGTCAGTTGTAAAGTCTGTTATGTTCTATTACAAATTTGGGCTCCAGTGGATTTTATAAATATGTAAACCCATACATACTGGGTATCAGTGTACTCAGGAGATATGTAGCATTCTAACGTAATACTTTTTTGTTTCTTACACTAAATATATATGAGATATTTACAGTAAATTGTCATACATGGAAACTTTCCAAAGATTTCTGAAAACCCATTTTTAATTGGAAGACACCAGACATTTTCTGATTATTTACATTGTCTCATTACAGGAAAGTTAGTGACAAGGAGTTGCGGAGTACCGCTGAAGTAGGTGCTGTAGTAGCTAAAGGGAATGTGCTAGGGAAAAATGTATGAAGCTAGAACACAAGAAGGAAAAGACACCCAGAAACAGCCCCAAACCCACCCTCAGTTTCTGTGAGTAGGTACAGCACATATGGTGATGGTAAACATGTCAGTTAGGGAGTTAACAAATATATTAAAATAAAATCTAACCTGTATTAATGTAATTAAAAATAGCTGGCGAATTAAAAACAAAAATATAATCCGTGATCTCTAAATATACTTACTAAATCTTAGAATCCTTTTCAAGAAATAGACAGAAAATATAATATATGTTGTATTTTGAGATCTTACAAGTGAAAGCACTAGAAACAAAGTACGTCTGAGTCTACTCAGTATAGAGCGGAAATTGAAGACTGATAACGTGTGGTACAGGGGATAATGTTAAATCACCAAAAGGGCTAGTATAAGAATGGATCGTACTCTACTCATTTCATGAGATATTATTGTGTCTTATTTACAATGTCTAGTATTAATGATCCTGGCAAATACAGATATCTTGGTAAGAGTGATAAATACTATTGCTTCAGATCTGTTCATGGAACACCATTAGCCATGCAGTATAGTAGGAAGCGAACTCCTATTTGAGAGAACACCCACTAGCATTTCAACTCTGCTCACAGAGCGCCATTAGCCATGCGATATAGTAGGACGCTAACTCCTGTTTGAGAGAACACACACAGTGTTATGTATAATCTCATTTGCAACTGGGTGATACACTGTTACCAGTTTAAGAAGCTAGCTAAAATTATGTTCATTCAGATGCTGTACATGCCCTATGAAACCAATCAGGGATTACAATCCCTTAGGTAAAGGTAAATTAACTAAGGCCTCATAAAGTGATCACTATGAAAAAACAGGTTATGCACAAGTGGTATAGTCCACAAAAGTAATGGACACCACCTGGCTAGTGATCATACAGACTCTCAACACTTAGTGTATTAAATGTATAGTAGAGAACAGTATGGGCATTATAGCCGTGCATGTCCATTTACCCTGACGTATGTTTTGTCATGTCGGCTTTATCAAAGAGTCTCATTTCAGGAAACATATGCTTTTGTTTGGTTATTGATCTGCTTAATGAAATATGCATTTTTGAACTGAAGTTGAAAATACCCCTTTGTGCTCTTTTAATTTGGTCTGTGAATATATTTAGTATTTTTGTACTCAGCTAATTGAAATTAAGCTATAGACTTAAATTTCCATGGAATACAGTGTATGATACTGAAACAATTGTAATTTTTTTTTAAATGTTTATATTTATGACATCATATCTAGTCCCATGATGCAAAAAATGTACTTCCTATGATGTAACATAAACAAGCTGAGCTTTTATTGAATAAAAAATATATATGCAGGGCATAACTACAGGGGATGCAGAGGGAACAGTTGAACCAGTGCCAATAATGTAAGAGGGCCCTCTCTGTATATGGTCCTGTAGATTGTTGATATACAACTGTGAAAGAAAAGTTGGGGGAGCCCACAAAAATGGTTGCACCTGGGCTCTCAAATAACTTGTTATGCCACTGAATATATGGTTTTCAATATATAAAACTAAAAAAGTACCCATTCGAATCATACTTAAACAAATGCATAGCAAAATGTTGAAAATATGCCTGACCTTCAAGGTATAAAGCTGGCCCAAACATCTAGCACTGTAAAGGTTAAAGTTTAAACCCCAATAGGGGGCTAGTTCATAAAACAACAGATTAGCCAATTTCTAGTAATATACCAAATGAGCTGCATCTACTGGTGTCCTAAACCCCTCTCCTCCATTCTGAACATCTCTGCATATGGGTCTATTGAAAAGACTTCATTTTGAAAACCCTTTGAGTGTCTTTCTAAATGTGAAGGGTAATCCAAATTTGGACCTCTTGCTCTCAGCACCTTGGGAAACCAGCTGCACCTCACTGATGAGGACCAACATAAGCCAAAATATATGCTAGCTAATATTCCGGTGCAGAGAGGACTTGCCATTCATCTTGGAACTGGACTGCCCTTTTGGGTGGGATTAGTTTGATATGCACATGGAAATGTATCCTCTGTAATGACACTAGAGAGCTAAAATATGATACTTCTGAGTGGTGACTACCCGTAGAACAAGGACATCTGCTTATACTTGTTCTTAATGAGCCTCTGACATCTTTAGGCTGGATTTTGAAAAACCTTAGGATGTCTCCGTAGGGTGAAAGGTAATCCAGATGTGGATCCCTTCCTCTTAGTGCCTAACGAAACCAGCTGCACGTTACGGGCAAGGTATAATAGAGGCCGAAACATATTCCAGCACAGAGGAGAGAGTCCTGTCATTTTGGACGATCTGAATGGTGACTATCCATAGAATAAGCAATAGCCACTTTTGATCATTCTCAGTGAGTAACATTTGTAGGCTTGATCTCATGAAATGAATACAAAGCTGCATAATTCAGTTATTGATTTTTCTACCTCTCCAGTACTGGAAAGCAATCTCACAATTCTACCATGGTTAAATTAAGGTTCCCACATTCCCCTCAAGACTGGAAGCTGATGATTGGGTTGTTGTTGATATGTTTGTGTAATTTTTCAGGCACAAGCTAGTCTGTGTGTAAAAGGTTTTATATTCTTGTTCTAGAAGATTACTGTCTTGTTTGGAATATTTGGTTCAAAATATCCCACAGTTTTAAGCCCATCAAAGTGGTTTTCTAGTACTCTCACAATCTAGTGGCATAAGAGAACTATATTTGAGGGCAGATATTGTGACCCCCTTTTACACTGTTCACAGGATCATTCTCTTACCATACTTCTCCAGTCCCCTCCTTATCACATTCATTCCTTCCCTTCTCTCACCTCAAATTTTTGATTCTCCTCCCCTCCCAAGCATTTTTTTTTTAAATCAGACTTAACTTTTCCTTTGTAGCGGGGTCCCCTGTTTGCCTAGGGAGAATCCACTTTAACTTACCCCCCTTTTCATGTTGTTCCTAGAGCTGTTCTAGTGTACACTGCCATCTTGCATGACATCACTGAGTCAAAACACCACATGACTCCTTGAGTCCAGTGGTATGCAACGTCACGCTTTCCTTGTCTCTAGTTGCAGCAGAATGTGATGAAATAAGAGGAGGGAGGGAGGTTCAGGAGAGGCAAGGACACTGTGAGTAGTATAGAGGCCAGATAGTGTTGTACAGGATCTCTAGCTACTAGTAGCTGGAGAGCCACATTAATTAAATGTGTTTTTCCCCTTCTTATAGTGGCTAAGAGCCATATTATTGGAAACATCCTGGTTGTGAGTAGCTGAGAGACACATTATTTAGAGGTCCCTTTTTACTTATATAGTCAGGGATAGTTAAAGGGATAGTAATGTTTCACAAGCTCCAATTATTCTTCATAGTATTTGGGTCATGGAGAGTGTTATTTCAATACTGTCAGAGATGTAGTTCAAGAGTAATTGTATGATAAAGTATACCCCTCATGTCCCTTTTACGTAGTGTAGCACCTTAGATCTGGAATCTGGTCCTGGGACCAGACAGCTCACAGCAGGGGACAATCTTCTTACTGTAAGCATAAGGAAGCCCCCCTTGACAAGTTTTTCAGGTTTTTCCTTATGGTTAATGAAGATTGTCCCTCTCTGCAATTCATCCAGACAGTGTTGCTGCTCTGAGGTGAGAAGTGTTACATCAGTAAAATGGGTGGGAGGGGGGATACTTTATCATTCAATTACTCTTGAACTACAACTCAGACAGTATTGAAATAACACTCTCCATGGCACAAATACTATGAATTTTAATCAGAGCTGCTTTTTTTGTGAAACATTACTATCCATTTAAATTATGTTAGTGATAGATTGTGGATGTAGGGATCAGTGTACACAGGGTCAGTTAGGTAGGTGTGTTAGCGTGGTGAGACTCATTAGGGGGACGACTGTCAAACCTTTGGTTTAGGTATCCAGTGTATGTCAGGAGAGTAGGACATTCCAGTGTTCCTAGGCAGGACTGAAGCACCCAGGTGTTCCAGCAATGAAGACCTCTGCCAGAATATTGGTCTCACGGGCCCAACACCGTAAGGAAGAAAGAAGGGGAATTTGGTTGGAAACCATGCTCTGGGGACCCAATGCCTATACCAAAGTGAAAGCAAAGTCTACAAACCCAAGTGCTAACTGGTACTCATTGGAATTTATACTATGAAGAGGTAGAGCTACCTCCACCTAATCAAAGGTTCCAACTGTGTACCAACATATGCGGTGGACATACAGGTGGGAAACTGTTATTACTGGGACTCTATATTGTGAGCTGTTTAATTATTTTATGTTCATTTAGTATTCATGTTATCCTGTCCTCACCTGTTCTGAAAGGTAAAGGTATTACTATTTTAATATTGTATGAGTGTTATTTTCACATTAACTTCTGCCTGGCTTGATCCTTTCTATACTCAGGTCACATTCAAGTGAAGGCACTGCCAAACCCATTATTGCCACCATCTCTTCTATGCAGAGGCTCAGGATGCCGCATGAAACCACAGATGAGCTGCATGCACAACAGCACTCACTAAGCTGGAAGAAGTTACCAGGGAAAATGTGTTATACCACTTTTCTACCTGAATGTTTCTTCTCAGGTCACCTTTATTCCTTGTATTTTACTTTTTCCATCTTCCACTGCCCACGTTCTCCAGTGGCACCATTACTAACAGTTGCATTAATCCACTGAACACTAGAGATTACTTCATTATATTACTTTGCAATGCACTGGAGATGTCTCTTGTATCTGAGAGGTTAATTAAACAGTATCACGTTTCAAAGCACAACATTTTATTTTTCTACTACTGTCTACTGAGAGTTTTTGGTCACAGACAGAAGCCTCACATAAACAGCAATAGTGACATTACCACCTGTTGATATATATGCACATAAAAAAGATTTTTTTAATATACAGATACAACTTTTTCATAATAAAATATTACTACTGTTTTAAGTTTATATTGTTTCCATGTGTGCGTTCACATTAAAGAAACAAGCTTTTTTTATTTTAACCAGTGCCATTCATGATTTTTTTAGTGAGATGAGCCGTTTTTTATTGACTAACCTGCAGGAGTACAGACACTATAAAAATGATAAGCGGGAAAATGCAGGACACAGTAAATTTCTTGCAGTGCATCAAAAAGTGTAGCTATATTTCCAGATCAACACATTTTGGCTACATGTGGTTTTCAACATATGAAAGCAGCATGCAAGTAAAGCAGGTTGATTTGAAAATAAAGCTCCACTTTTGCTGCATGGTAAGAAATCTATTGTGTTCTTCTTCATTTGCCTAATCTATATTGATCCTGTATTTATAAACGCAAACTGGAGTTATTCTGGAGAAAACCAACTGCACTATAGGGGCCAAATAAAAATTCCTGTTAAATTAAATTGGGCTTTGTACTCCTTGAATACTGAAGAAGTCTCCAATGCATTACATTGGAGACAGCATTCATGGGGGCTAAAAGGCTCTAATGAAGTGGATGGAAATGTAGGAGTTTGTATGTGACCCCTATGGTGCAGTTGGTTTACTCCAGAATAACTCCAGTTTGCCTTTATAAATATAGGTCCATATTCTTTTTCTGCTTGTATTGTTACATGGTGTGGTCTTTGAATAAAGGAAAAAAAGCAGAAATTTGGGTCACACTAGCTGCACCATAGGGGATCAGAAAATCCTATTAATGTAAATGGAGCATCTACCCTTGATTGCTAGAGCGGTCTTCTCCAATGTATTGCTTCTTGATACAGTGGAGACCACGCTAGCTCTCAAGGGGTTAACCCTCTAAGTGCCAGAAAGGTACGGAAGGCATTGCAAAGCAATGCGTTCCTAACCCCTCTGGCACTCAAAGGGTTAAAAGCCTCTCTTAAACCAGTGGGGTTTTCATTTCTCCCTATGCTTTTAGCTTGCAGCAGAATGTCCCTACCTTTTACTTTATGCATAGGCCTCAAATTCTTCTCCTTTTTTAAAGTGACAGTCTACTTTCATTTCACATAAAGTCAACTTGCCTGTATTTTTTTTCCATCTTCACCTATATTTTGTTTTATACTTTTATGTCCCTGACATTGAGCTCCCTGGATCTGTGTTTCCAGTGAGCCTTCTGAGTGGGAGTGTGAAAACAGATATTTATGCAATGTAGTAGCCTTTCTACAGCACTGAGTCATCTGTATGCTGTAGAAGCTGACCTTTCCAGATTGTTTCACTGTCTTTTTACTTTGCATTGTTTCATATGTTTGCATCCTCTCAGTATCACACAGAAAGTTACCCTGGTCAAGATGCACTAAGAGGAGATGATATGGTGATGTGTGGCAAGCACATCGTCTTGGTGATAGAAACATAGAAACATAGAAACATAGAAGATTGACGGCAGAAAAAGACCACCTGGTCCATCTAGTCTGCCCTTTAGTATTCCTTTATTGTTATCTTAGGATAGATACATGTTTATCCCAGGCATGTTTAAACTGTGTTACTGTGGATTTATCAACCACCTCTGCTGGAAGTTTGTTCCAAGTTTCTACTACTCTTTCAGTGAAATAATATTTTCTAATGTTTTTCTTGATTTTTCCTCCAACTAGCCTCAGATTGTGCCCCCTTGTTCTTGTATTCAGATTCTTATTAATCACACTTCCCTCCTGAACCTTGTTCAGTCCTTTAACATATTTAAAGGTTTCAATCATGTCCCCCCTTTCTCTTCTTTCCTCCAGACTATACATATTTAGATCTCTGAGTCGTTCTTGATAAGTTCTATGCTTTAGACCTTCCACCATTTTTGTAGCTCTTCTTTGAACCCGCTCAATTTTAGTTATATCCTTTTGCAGATGAGGCCTCCAGAACTGTACACAGTATTCCAGATGTGGTCTCACTAGAGCTCTATACAGAGGGATCACAATCTCCCTCTTCCTGCTTGTTATACCTCTAGCTATGCAGCCAAGCATACGATTTGCTTTCCCCACCGCCTGGTTGCATTGGTTACTCATCTTGAGGCTGTCAGAGATGACCACCCCCAAATCCTTCTCTTCTGAAGTCTTTGCTACCACAGAACTGCCAATACGATAGTCAGATTGAGGGTTTCTTTTCCCCAAGTGCATTATTTTACATTTGGAAACATTGAACTGAAGTTTCCATTGTTTTGACCACTTATCTAATAGTGCCAAATCATTCTCCATATTACAGACACCTCCTGGAACATCAACCCTATTACACACTTTTGTGTCATCAGCAAACAAGCAAACCTTCCCTGCCAAGCCTTCCCTTATGTCACTTACAAACATGTTGAACAGAACAGGGCCCAGAACAGATCCTTGTGGCACTCCACTTGTAACCAGTCTCTGCTCAGAATACACTCCATTAACAACAACCCTCTGGTTTCTGTCCTTCAGCCAACTGCAGATCCACTGAACTATCCAGGGGTTAAGTCCAATTCTTGATAATTTATCTATCAGCTCTTTATGGGGAACTGTATCGAAAGCTTTACTGAAATCCAGGTAGGCGATATCCACAGCACCACCTTCATCCAGCACTTTAGTTACATAGTCAAAGAAATCAATGAGATTAGTCTGACAGGATCGGCCCTCAGTGAAGCCATGCTGGTTTGGGTCCATCAGGTTGTTTTTTGTTAGATGGTCAATTATCTTCTTCTTTAGAAGAGTCTCCATCATTTTTACCACTACAGATGTCAGGCTGACTGGCCTGTAGTGATGAAGACACACATCACCATATGCACTAAGAATGAAGTATGAAAGGTGAAGGGGGTAAATATATCCATTAGAATGCAGGATTGTAAAACTGCTGGTGATGTGGAAGGTATGCCCTCCAGCAGGGCTCAAAATTTCCACTCGCCACTAGCCAATGGCGAGTGAAAATGTAGCCCTGGTGAGTAGAAATTCAGCCCTGGTGGGTATGTTTTGGCTTGCAGTGGAGAGTAACTTTCAGGTCTGGCTAGTAGCAAAGGACTTAAAATTATAAGCCCTGCCCTCTAGCATATATCACTAGCGGTCCGACAGCCCTGACATCTGAGCATATCCTCTCTGTCCCCACTTGCTTCAGCACTTCAAACAGCATTGTTATATATAAGGTACCTCTCCCTATGTATGTTGTTCAAAAACACTAATATAAAAATAAAATCAAAAATGGATATTAATCCTTTGAGTCACGGGGGTATGCAATGTATTGTAGCGCAAAAAGTTGTGCACTCCACTGACATTCAAAGAGTTAATCTCTCTTTTTGATTATATTTTCATTTTGAAGTTTTGGATTTGAATTCTGTATTTGTTCTTTTCTATTTTCAGTCATATATATTAATTTTAAGAGAGAAGACTCTCCTCTTTTGTTATTTAACATATATGTAGCACTTTTTCTTGGCTCAGATCCCAACATTGCCAACTTGAAGTTGGAGATGTTGGGACTGTGAACACTGACAGAAAAGGCTACTTTTGTTTTAGTGCATGTGACAAACAGCCACATTTGCATATGAACACACTCACATGAATGTGACAATGGCTCATTATCCTGCATTTCCATATGGAGATGTGCCATTTTCAAAGTGTTAGTGAAAAATTGTAAACCTGTTGGAGGCATGGCGAATTGATGTTGATGACAGCAGATTGGTTGCGGATTGATAGGGATGTGATGAAATGTTAGTGCATATTGGCAATGTGCCTTTGACACAGAGCCAAAACAACATCTTCATCCTCAGCCCCTATCGACCTTGAAGGGATAGTAATGTTTCATAATAAAAGCAGCTCTGATTAATCATCATAGTATTTGGACCATGGAGAGTCTTATTTCAGTTCTATCAGAGTTGTAGTTCAAGAGTAATTCAATGACAAAGTATCCCCCTCCCGCCCCTTTTACGGATGTAACACTGTTCAGCCAGAGCAGAAGGGAGGTGCCCAGGTAGATTGCAGAGAGGGACAATCTTCAATTAAGATAAGGGAAAAAAACTGAAAAAATAGGGCTTTCATTGTTCTCATAGGAAGAAGATTGTCCCCTGCTGTTATCTGTCTGGTCTATGGACTGGATTCCACATCTGAGAAGAGATGGCTTACACTAGGTAAAAGGGGAGGGAGGGGAAACTTTGTCATTGAATTACTCTTGAACTACAACTCTGACAGAATTGAAATAACACTCTCCATGGTCCAAATACTATGATGATTAATCAGAGTTGCTTTTATTATGAAACATTACTATCCCTTAAAGGTCGATAAGGGCTGAGGATGGAGATGTTGTTTTGGATCTGTGTCAAAGGCACATTGTCAATATGCAATGGGGTTGACTGAATGAGATGATAATGAAAACTAGTTCTATCACACTGAAACACTGACACTGAAATATATTCACATCCTATTCTCAAGACCTGAGACTGCTTGCATTTCAGCTATTATTTAATTTACTATCCCCATTGGACATAGCACCCAGGCTGAATATGTTATTGAGTGAGAGTGCTTCCACTCTGTTTTGCTATATAGATGATTTTAAATATGTTTTTGTTTTAGGGTATGTTTACCAAAACCTGGACTGAGATAGTAGTTTTGAAATTTTTGACCTGCTTCTATTAGTTTAAACACCACTCTCACTCCCAATATTCATTGTCTTTAGGAGACTATAAAATGCCTGTCAGGGAGTCTCTCTCCATTAACCCCTTAATGACCCTTGATGGTCATAGTACGTCATGGGTCAATCTGAGTTAACGACCCATGACCGTCATGGAATTCCGGGCTCCCCCCACAGCTGCACGCAGTTCAGGGAGTCTGGAACCGGAAATTTACCCCTTCCCAACATTGGACTTACGAGGTACGTCCCGCAAAAACTGTCACTTAGTGACAGAGGACGTACCTGGTAAGTCCCGGAAGTCCGGGTCTCTGTGCGGCTGCACGCCATTCGGGGGACTCTGGAATCTTTTTTTTTTGTATGATGGGCGTTAAGGTGACAGCCGCGGCTGTCACTAAGGGGTTAAAAAAAATGCTCCGTGGTCCTTAAGTAACCTCGATGCGCCAAGCCGTCGGTCTTTAAGGGGTTAAGTAGTAAAGCTGACAAAGATTCAGCTTTCAGTATAAAGTAAATTAACTCATTAATGTCCAAAGACATGCCAGGACTGTCACAGTATTTGGTCCTTTAACCCTTTGAGTGCCAGAGAGGTATCCAACGCATTGCAAAGCAATGCGTTGGGTACCTCTCTGGCACTCAAAGGGTTAAGAACCAGTGATGGTCATGGCATGTCATGGGATAAATTATCACAGCTCTTATCAGGGTGTACTGTGATCATGCCAGGGAGGTTGTGACTGACTGCTCCAGGATCAGAGCAGTCAGTTTCAGCCTTTCCATGTTGAGCCTGTACATGTTATCTCTGCAACAGTGATCACATGTACTTGCGGAGTCAATGAAAAATGCAATGTGTACTGTACATTGCCTTTGTCATAGTTCTTTGCCTCTGTCTTCCTCACAGCAGAGAATAGAGCTGAAGTAAAGACAAACGATGGGGCAATTTTAATTAAATGAATGGTGCTGGGGGCAGGACTAAGTGTTGGTCACTTACTGACCTATTGTCACCAGTTTGTATAACTAAATACATGATTTAACCCCTTAAGGACCAGTGGCCCCGGGGTGTGTGGGCCTTTAAGGACCAGACAGGGAAGTTCGACGTGCCGCCCCACGGGACTGATCACGTGTGCCGGCACGCCAAATGAGGGACTGAAAGAGATCGCTCCGGTCTTGGAGCGATTAACTTCAGTCCCCATTATTACTCACCGCGCTCCTGACTTACCAGAACCGTCACTGGTCCTTACGTGCCGGACCAGCGTGACGGTCCGGGTATGTCAATGGTCCTTAAGGGGTTAAAGCAAGACCACAGCATAATATTTACACAGCCTAATTAAAATCATACATACTGAACAAACATTCACGTGAGTTTTATCACTGTGGAACAATGTAATTTGCTTATAAACACATACCACAAAGTCTGAACTCCAAAAAGTGGAATACCAGCGAGGGAAAGAGGGACATGAGGATTTCATGTCACATGGACAATACCCCCTAAAAAGGTACATTTGGGGGGAATGAATGACTGTTTATAGCTGTTATCCAGTCCCT
Source organism: Rhinophrynus dorsalis (assembly GCA_037306005.1). NCBI lineage: Eukaryota > Metazoa > Chordata > Amphibia > Anura > Rhinophrynidae > Rhinophrynus > Rhinophrynus dorsalis. The sequence continues at coordinate 161,086,291 of CM074719.1, forward strand.
GTTAAAAATATACCGAGTACAAAAGTCACAGGAAAAATTATTATTTGCTTACTTCTCAATTTTTCCCGTTTTTAAGTTATAAAAAAACTATAAGATGGTTTATACCTATTAATATGGCATCAAAAGAAAACACTCTGTATCCTTTAACAAAGGTATTTAATTTGCATTGCAGTAATATGGTTGAATAATCACATAATAAAAAAGGCTAAAATTGCTCTGGTCCTTGAGTATAAAAAAACCCTGGTCCCCCTAGTCCTTAAGAGGATAAAGTTAGTAGTGCATAAAGGAGATATTTAGCTCATAGGATAAAGCATATTAACATTAGAACTTGCATATAATGGGGTACCTTAGCATGGTGGCAAGCTTAGCGCAATATGGCCATATTATGTGACTAAAACATCATTTTTAATATAGTGGTGATATGCAGATAATATGCCAAAGAGGAAAGGGTTAATATTGATTAAATATGGTTGTGTATCAATATTTTGTGTTTTTTCTTTTAGCTATTTTGGCCAAAATTGGTTGTACTCCTGTGCGTGCGTGTGTGTGCGTGCATGCTTTTGCATGAAGGAAAGTCTGCTCATTAGATACTAACCATTACAAATACCATTACAAAACCTATGACTTACTATAAATAATAAACAAATACTAAACAGTGGGGGTTTAGTTACATGTTTTTGGCCAAAGGCATGAAAAGCTTGCCTGCCCTCTTGAGGCATCCCAGATTCAGTTTTGAACTCTCCAGAAACTTGTATATTTTATATTTTTCATTGTAAAACACAATTACATCCTTACAGAACCTTACACCTAAGATGATGTAACAAAGAGACAGAGTCTGATGCACCAAAGGGACCGAGGCTTATGTACCAAAGGGACCTAGGATAATGTAATTAAGGGGCCCAGGCTGATATCCCACAAGGATGTAAGATAATGTAACAATAATGTTACAAAGGGGCTGAGGCTGATGTACCAAAAGGAAAAAAAAAAAAAAAAAAAAAAAATCGTGCACACCCCAACTCAATCAACTACCCTCAAGACCAATAGTTGGAAATAGGTATAGGGTGCTCCAGGGAAACAAGAATGTAAACACAAAGAAAAAAAGAACCCTGATATACTAGCACACCTATAAATCCCCAAGAAAAACCAATAAGGTCAGTATGGCAAAAAAGGACAAATATCTACACCATGTTAAAACTTAACCTTTATTATAATTAAAATATTAAAAATAAGATAATGATATATTATCCAAGGCAAAAAACCGATTTAACACTCAGTGTAGCAGAAAGGTTATCAATAGAGAGTGAAAATGGCTTCATAGAGACATATGACAGCCTCTCATCTCAGCCGCAACTGGGCACCTGATTCTACTAGAATCCAGAGAATTTCATCAGGGGTTAGCTGCTGTCATTAACATACTCCAGCAACATAACATTCATTGGTTAATAAACCACATCGGCACAAAAGCATCCATCGAACATAAACAATGTCGATGAATGTATATAAATCACCTTGCCGATTAGCGCATCAGCAAAAAGAAAAGATTTGCAGATGATATATTTATTTAATGAAGTCCAAATGCCGGGGCACTAAACCGGCTTGCCAATACAATACACTCTCAAATAATCAAAGCTAATATGGGAACACAGAACATATCTTAGCATAAATAATAATAATCTAGCCTAAATGCCGGGGCACTAAACCGGCTTGCCAATAGTTAATTAGCATCACTCGCTAAACCTCGGAATTATAACCGAAGCAGCAGAGACTGAATATCAAAGTCTGAATGCTAAAGCACTGAAACGGCTCAATACTAAATATACAAGACTAGCCGAACACCAATGTTAACCCCGTCCACACAGGTTAAATTGATTCCCTAAATGCCGGGGCACTAAACCGGCTTGCCAATAATTTATTGATATCGCTCACTGATTATCAAAGTATCATTCAGAGCAAGAAAAAACTAGATATCTAAGTCCCAATGCCGGGACACATGTCACGCCTGACGCCCGTTTCGATAGCCTTCATCAGAGGCAGCATGTAAGGAGCAGAAATCTAAGAAACGTACAAGAAGGGGACTTAAGAGAATTAAGAGACAGACAAGTGTGGGCATACAAGCAGCAGACGAGAAGTCAGTGGCCAAGGTGGTGACAATCTCACAAACTTTGCAAGTCATTAATTTGTCAGATCATTTGCTATCAGAGAACCACATCTCTGTATTATCTAAGGGTATGAGTTTTTCACCGTCGCATCCCTTGAATAAATTTGATGTTATGGTTGATCTATATGCTTTTTCTAGAAAGCTTTTGTTACACAAGTTTTTTTCACAATCACGAAATCAATCCTCCAATAGTGATAAAGGTGAAACTTTGGAGGAGGATGAAACTGAATTAATATTGCAGGAACTTTTGAATGAGAATCAAGTACCTATTTACAGTTTACCACCAGCACCAAAGAAAAAATCGACATTTACTCCCCCAGCCAATGTTTGTCCTGCAGTACTATCTTTTAATAACTTAGTGAAAGCAGACATTTTGAAAATCCCAGACATAACAATCAATAAGAACTTTAGTTTTGAGGAGAATAAGGCATTGGTTGATATAATTTCTTGGGAGGATATTATTATAAAACCCTCAGATAAGGGGGGTAACGTTGTGTTATGGCCTTTGAAAATGTATGAAGATGAAGCATTTAGACAGCTTAATGATGCTAAGTGCTATAAAAAACTTTTGGGAGATCCCACATCAGACATTAAAGCCATATATGATAGGTTTATTTCTGGTGCTTTTGATAAAGGTATTCTATCTAAGAAAGATTTTGAGTATCTTCAGGTTCCTTGTCCAAAGACACCAACAATGTATTTATTACCGAAGATTCACAAAAATGCTAAATTGCCACCAGGCAGACCGATAATATCGGGTAATGGTAGCCTTACTGAAAAAGCGAGTAAATATTTGGATTATGTTTTGAGACATCATGTTTATAATCTCAATTCTTATGTTCGAGACACAACTGACATTTTGTCCAAGATAGATTCCTTACCCATTGACTCCAATACCCTGTTAGTGACGTGTGATATAGAGTCTCTATACACGTCTATTGATCATCATTTTGGTATTAATGCAATTAGGTATTACCTTGATAGGGATGACAGATGGAGTGGAGATAAAAAGGAGTTTCTTTTGGATTTGATGTCTTTTGTCCTTAAAAGAAATTTCTTTGTATTCAAGGATAAATTTTTCCTCCAAACCCGGGGTACTGCTATGGGCAGTGCCTGTGCACCAACCTATGCTAATTTGTACCTCGGGTGGTGGGAGGAAAATCGAGTTTTTACGGAATCTATGAATGAATACACTGATGACGTATTGATGTGGCTACGCTACATTGATGATTTGTTTATCTTATGGGCGGGCTCTGAGGACAAATTAAAGAGGTTTATTAACATTCTTAACACCAATGATTATAATCTCAAACTTACTCTTGCTTATAGTCCAGTCAGTATTGATTTTCTGGACATCACTATTCAGAGAGGTGAGAATGATATTTTGAAAACTGATCTGTATAGAAAGACTACAGCAACTAACAGTCTGTTACATTTCAATAGTCATCATCCTAAATATATGAAAAATAACATTCCAGTGGGTGAGTTTTTGAGATTGAGGAGAAATTGTAGTGATGTTGCTACATTTAAGATAAGATCTGTTGAATTAATGGAATGATTTATTGAGAGAGGGTATAGCAAAAATATCCTTTAAAAAGCATACAAACGTGCATTATATACCTCAAGTCCGGCTAAAGTCAAATAAAGCGATGGGTCCGGATGGAATCCACCCTAGAGTTCTTAAAGAACTCCGATCTGTCATAGTTGGCCCCCTGACTAATCTGTATAACCAGTCCCTTCTTACGGGAGAAGTTCCTGATGATTGGAGAATGGCCAATGTTGTACCCATTCACAAGAAGGGTAGTAAAGAAGAAGCTAGTAACTACAGGCCAGTCAGCCTGACATCTGTAGTGGTAAAAATGATGGAGACTCTTCTAAAGAAGAAGATAATTGACCATCTAACAAAAAACAACCTGATGGACCCAAACCAGCATGGCTTCACTGAGGGCCGATCCTGTCAGACTAATCTCATTGATTTCTTTGACTATGTAACTAAAGTGCTGGATGAAGGTGGTGCTGTGGATATCGCCTACCTGGATTTCAGTAAAGCTTTCGATACAGTTCCCCATAAAGAGCTGATAGATAAATTATCAAGAATTGGACTTAACCCCTGGATAGTTCAGTGGATCTGCAGTTGGCTGAAGGACAGAAACCAGAGGGTTGTTGTTAATGGAGTGTATTCTGAGCAGAGACTGGTTACAAGTGGAGTGCCACAAGGATCTGTTCTGGGCCCTGTTCTGTTCAACATGTTTGTAAGTGACATAAGGGAAGGCTTGGCAGGGAAGGTTTGCTTGTTTGCTGATGACACAAAAGTGTGTAATAGGGTTGATGTTCCAGGTGGTGTCTGTAATATGGAGAATGATTTGGCACTATTAGATAAGTGGTCAAAACAATGGAAACTTCAGTTCAATGTTTCCAAATGTAAAATAATGCACTTGGGGAAAAGAAACCCTCAATCTGACTATCGTATTGGCAGTTCTGTGGTAGCAAAGACTTCAGAAGAGAAGGATTTGGGGGTGGCCATCTCTGACAGCCTCAAGATGAGTAACCAATGCAACCAGGCGGTGGGGAAAGCAAATCGTATGCTTGGCTGCATAGCTAGAGGTATAACAAGCAGGAAGAGGGAGATTGTGATCCCTCTGTATAGAGCTCTAGTGAGACCACATCTGGAATACTGTGTACAGTTCTGGAGGCCTCATCTGCAAAAGGATATAACTAAAATTGAGCGGGTTCAAAGAAGAGCTACAAAAATGGTGGAAGGTCTAAAGCATAGAACTTATCAAGAACGACTCAGAGATCTAAATATGTATAGTCTGGAGGAAAGAAGAGAAAGGGGGGACATGATTGAAACCTTTAAATATGTTAAAGGACTGAACAAGGTTCAGGAGGGAAGTGTGATAAATAAGAATCTGAATACAAGAACAAGGGGGCACAATCTGAGGCTAGTTGGAGGAAAAATCAAGAAAAACATTAGAAAATATTATTTCACTGAAAGAGTAGTAGAAACTTGGAACAAACTTCCAGCAGAGGTGGTTGATAAATCCACAGTAACACAGTTTAAACATGCCTGGGATAAACATGTATCTATGCCGTCAATCTTCTATGTTTCTATGTACCTATTATATAAAAGAAATAAAGAACCAGATGGCAAAGTGATTCGTTTTATTTCCACTTACATTTGTCAGTGGGACAATTTAGTGAGTATTATCAACAAACATTGGCACATTCTGTTAAGTGATGATGATTTAAAAGAGGTATTAGGTGACAAAGTGAGTATGTGTTGCAGGAGGGCTCCTAATTTGCGTGACAAATTAGTCCATAGTCACCATCAAAAATGCAGACATAAGACAATCTCAGGCTCATATTCTTGTGGTCATTGTGTGGCTTGTTCCACAATGATTACCATGAAGACAATTGTAGATCGTTTTGGTAAAGTTCACAAGATTAAGGATTTTATAACTTGTCAAACAACAGCTGTAATTTATTGCCTGAGATGTTCTTGTAATCTTTTCTATGTAGGCAAAACTATTAGAAAATTAAAATTACGAATTAGAGAACATGTTAACAATATTTTGAATGCACCCAAAGACTCTTTGATTCCCAATAAAAAGTTAACTTCTGTTGCTCGACATTTTAAAGATGTACATATGTCTAATCCTAAAGAGTTAACAGCGTGGGGATTACAAAAAATCCATTTGGGCATTAGAGGTGGCGATTTGGATAATGCCCTTCTTAAGTGTGAAAACAAATGGATATTTCTTTTGAATTCGCTGTCCCCTAGAGGACTTAATGAAGAATGGAATTTGGGTGTACATTTAATTTAAATGTGCCCTTTGTAATAATATGAAATTAAGATATAATGTATTATTCACCTTTCATCTATACTCTAAATCACTTATGGAACAAATAAAGGTGTTTTAGTTAATGAGCTTTTCATTCATATTAGAGTGGTTGTGAATGTTATATTTAGCCCTTATTTCATATGTGTTTCTACATATATTTTCATTATTTTTAATGATTTTCATTTTTATTGATTGTCTATTATTGCTGTGCGATGTGGTGAATAAGCATAGGTATATGCTCTAGTACATGTTATACATTGTTTCAGCATCGGGTGCTGTCCCTTGCTTTGATTGACAGATTATTCAGCCAGCCAAGGCTTTTCCAAATATCCCTTTGAATTGTGGGGGTATATATAGCAGCGATGCTGTAGCAATGGCGTCTTACATGCTGCCTCTGATGAAGGCTATCGAAACGCGCGTCAGGCGTGACATGTGTTGTTTTTTGTTTTTATAATTATTGGCAAGCCGGTTTAGTGCCCCGGCACTTAGGGAATATGCTTAGTGTGTGTGGATAGGGTTACCATCGGTGCTTGGGTATTTTTCATTAAATTGGCAAGCCGGTTTAGTGCCCCGGCATTGGGACTTAGATATCTAGTTTTTTCTTGCTCTGAATGATACTTTGATAATCAGTGAGCGATATCAATAAATTATTGGCAAGCCGGTTTAGTGCCCCGGCATTTAGGGAATCAATTTAACCTGTGTGGACGGGGTTAACATTGGTGTTCGGCTAGTCTTGTATATTTAGTATTGAGCCGTTTCAGTGCTTTAGCATTGAGACTTTGATATTCAGTCTCTGCTGCTTCGGTTATAATTCCGAGGTTTAGCGAGTGGTGCTAATTAACTATTGGCAAGCCGGTTTAGTGCCCCGGCATTTAGGCTAGATTATTATTATTTATGCTAAGATATGTTCTGTGTTCCCATATTAGCTTTGATTATTTGAGAGTGTATTGTATTGGCAAGCCGGTTTAGTGCCCCGGCATTTGGACTTCATTAAATAAATATATCATCTGCAAATCTTTTCTTTTTGCTGATGCGCTAATCGGCAAGGTGATTTATATACATTCATCGACATTGTTTATGTTCGATGGATGCTTTTGTGCCGATGTGGTTTATTAACCAATGAATGTTATGTTGCTGGAGTATGTTAATGACAGTAGCTAACCCCCGATGAAATTCACTGGATTCTAGTAGAATCAGGTGCCCAGTTGCGGCTGAGATGAGAGGCTGTTATATGTCTCTATGAAGCCATTTTCACTCTCTATTTCTGCTACACTGAGTGTTAAATCGGTTTTTTGCCTTGGATAATATATCATTATCTTATTTTTAATATTTTAATTATAATAAAGGTTAAGTTTTAACATGTTGTAGATATTTGTCCTTTTTTGCCATACTGACCTTGTTGGTTTTTCTTGGGGATTTATAGGTGTGCTGATGTACCAAAAGGGCAGAGTCTGATGTACCAAAGGCACCTAAGCTGTAGGGTTGCCACCTTTTCTTCAAAAAAATACCGGCCATGGCATTCCCTCCATAGACTTAACATTGGACAGAAGCCAATTTTTTACCGGCCTGCCAGTAAAATACCAGCAGGGTGGCAACACTACTAAGCTGATGTAACAAAGGTGCAGAGACTGATGTACCAAAGGGACCTAGACTGATGTACCAAAGGGACCCAGACTGTTGTACCAAAAGGAATGAGGCTGAAGTACTAAGAAGCAGTGGAATAATTCTGGGGCAAAAATGGAGCACATTTCTATTGATATTAATGGGGTTATAAGTTGTAATCTCTTGGAGTCAATCCTAACATTTAAAGAGTTACAAGCACCATTGAAATGGAATTGTGTGATTTTCCCCCATTTACGCTATAGTGTAATTTGTTCACTCCAAAATAACAATTATTTTCCTTTGTATTATGCAAGTACAATGGCAAATCTGCTCTACATAAAGAACTGGAATTGCTGTTTAGTCTCTACAACTGCCTAACACCAATTTATTGAACTGCATGCAATTAAAAGCCTCCCCTAAACTCCGCTTTAATAAAGAGAAGGATAGTAAGGCAGTCTGCCTGCATTTTAGGCCATTCCTTTGATCAGTGCCAAGGTCTAGTCCATCAAGCTTTGGGCAGATATACAGGGCTTACTGGCATTGAAGTCCTATGATGGCACAGTGTGTGTCTACCTGTATGCACTACACTGCTCATACACTGTAGTTCAGACTCTTAATTGCTGACTATGGTGTTACAGGCTAATGCCAAGCGGCTGCACTGATGCACTCCTACATTCACCCCAGTGTACCTAGGATAAGTAGTCAGGAGATTGAGGAGGATTTTCAAAATAAAAGTACAGCAGTTTGTGAGCAAACCAACTACACATTCCTGAAATTCCCAGTTATTTAAGTTGTGCTTTTTAAACCCTTGAATGCTAGAGAAATCTCCAGCACAGTGCTTCATAGGTCTATCATGAACTCCACAGAACAGCTTCAATTTCTCCATTTCCAGAAGGAATGCAAATGCAATACAGATTCACAACATGGATGCACGCAGACAAATGGTGGATAGCATACTGCCTTAACCATTTGAGTGCCAGAAAGGTATCTAGTGCATTGCATTATTGGGTTACTATTTCAATAGCCTGCAATCAGCTGGCATACTTGATAATGTAATTAAATGCTTGCAAAAGCCTACAATGTTGTGATGTGAAATCAGAATAAAATATAAATAAAAGGGCTTGAACTGTGATTCATAGAACATGAAGAGTAATGTACAAAAAAATCTAAAAAAATCAATAAAGCTAAGAAACAATTTTGCTCAAAGGGATTTAATGTATCTAGTACTATTTCCTTAGTAAAAGTGAATAATGAATGGGGTTGGTCATTCAGTATAGGAGGTGGAAATTAACTAGTATCTAGCATGGACGTGAGGAGAGATGTATGAGAAGGGTTCTATAGGGTAGGATTTCCTTTATTACTCCTTACAGCTGCTTCTAAACTGCTCTGTCCCACAGACCCTTTAGCATTACTAATGTAGTCAGTTGTAAAAGATTTGAGATATAGTTATGTGATGTGATCGAATGTTTAATGTCTTCTGTGATTTGTAATTGAGGTTTATTAATTGCAAATCACAGAAGACAGATGAAACTACCCACATCTCTCCCTGTCAATACATTCTTACCTCAGCCACCAGAATATTCTGTCTGTCGAGGCTGTTTAGTTCTTTTCCCCCACCTTATATATCATCTATGATAATCTGCAAGATTCCCGCGCTCCCTCTAAACTCTGTCCATAGCAGCCGCCTCACTTCCCCTCAACCTTCCCTGCTGTGGCGAGACTAAAGGCTTTCTCTCTTGCTGCTCCATATGATTGGAAGACATTTCCCCCTAGCATTTTCTGAGCTTCAACCCTCCACAGCTTCAAAAACAAAGCAAAAGAATACCTGTCAAATGAAGGCCAATGGTAAAATACACATTTGATTTCATAGACAATTTCAGAACAGTCAAATTGTACTTGCTCCTCTTCACGCTAGTATTATCTACTTAGCCTGTAAGTTGGGAACCACCTATCCTAAAGTATGAATACCAATGTTGCACCTCCTATTATAATGTAAGTATGACTATTGTACTTACTATACCTCTACATACTGTATTGTGCAAAGAGAAACAAAACTCCCTGTGCTAACATACCATAAATATCTATATATTTGTATTATAAATGAAGATGCCTAGTGAACAAGATACACAGCAAGGATAAAAGGAAATCCCCAAACTAAGAAAAAAACCAAAAGTAAAAACAAACCTGTGTTATATATTATACCTATACTAGTATCAAAGCCCATATACACTGGCTAAATTGCACCTAGCGGCCCCGGCTGCTGCCCCGGAGGAGAGACAGGCGGTGAGCCATCCAGAGCTCCCCACTCTGGATCAGTGCATTTGGCGAGTCTCTCGCCGAACGTGCTGATCCTCAACGGGAAGCTCCAGACGGCTCACATCGAAGCTCCGTGTGTGCAAAACCACACATACATAGTCTCTACTGTGCATATATGGTTACGCTCACAGGGAGCTACGCATTCTATCACTTTATGTTATAGGATGTTACTTTGTTTCAAACAAATGAGGGTTTTGTAGCATAAATTGGCCAAGTATGTTCAAGCTCGCTTACCACAGCAAGGTACCTCAATTTTATAATCTAATGTAAACTGTAACACTATAGATACACATTTTGGAGCTACAGATATAAAAATATACATATATACATGCAAACAAATCATTGGATATTTATCTGACATAGGCATACCCGTGATTTGATTGTAGTTACGAAACTGCATAAAAATCACATTTAAAAACATGCACTTTGGTTCTATATTTAGAATGCTTTGAATGCGTTTTCATGCATTTTTATTACAATTTGATTGCGATTTGAGTGCATTGCTAATCTCAACAAGGTCATCAGAGAATGCCTTCCTTTCTACCAATAATGCAAGTCTTTGTTTTTCCAACCTTTTTCCTGCAAGGTAAAATTGAATTAAATAATCCGTAATTTATACTTACTCCATCGAAATTAGTGGACAAATTTTAATGATGTAAAGACACAGAAACGTACTTGAGATGCAGCAAATGGTGCCCTGCATTACATGTGCTGCGAGAATCACCAGTGTGAACAGCCCCGTAGAACACCATTTTGCCCAACCTGTGTTTTTACAATGTGTTCAAAACTCTGTATTAAAAATACCAGAGTGAACAAGCCTATGCTGTTAAAGTAATTGTAGTACCCCCCCAATTCCCTCCTTAACCTCTTTGATGCTGAAGATATCTACAACTCATTGTGTCATTATGAAGTGGAGACATCTGATATTTAAGGAGTTAAAATTACCTTGAGATGCCATCAGCTCTATTCTCTAAAGGTCGTTATGAGATGAAGATTATTTTATTGATCAAAAATTGCTGTTATTGTAACCACTGCTTACTTTACATCTGTGGTACCTCTAGGCAAGAAACCTTTGGTGCCCTCAGCTCCTCCCATGGCAACACCCCCACTTATTTCATGACCCTTCCTTTCTTTACTTATAATATTCAAAGAAAAAAATGAGTTCACTTTCCTGTACTGTGATATATCAAATGGACATTACAATATTATATAAACTGGAAAATAAGTTGTCCACTAATTAAAGACATATTGGAATTCTGTAGGTAGCATAGCAGGTGTAGCCAGCAAGACTGATGCAAATCCCAGAATTTTCCTATTCTGCTTAATAGGAAATCTATCCCTGATAGTAAGTTTCAGTTATAAGTGAATTTGTCATGAACAACAACACTTTTAATATGTTTAATAACATTGAAAAACATCTCTTTAATTATATTTATTAGTTTAAATATTGTAACACATGATTCACTAAAATGAAACAACTTACAAATATATTTTTTGGTATTAATAATGCTAAGTTTTACCAACAAAGGAAAGTAGTGCTTAGCATTGGAAGTATACTTGGGGGAGTCCAGTCCTTGTTCTCTCCACTCTTCTACACCTTCACTTCTCTTTTCTGTGATTATCATGCAGTTTTTTTTTATCACAAACTGGCTGATTCTTACGGTTATTTATTACCTTAAAATGTACTCAATGTAACAAATAATCAGTGTGTAATAATTAGAGGTGGGCAAAAAGTGTGAAAAATTTCTCGCATGACTTTTCGTGAGAACTTGCCGATTTTTAGCTTTTTCTGCGAAAGTTTTCCGCCTGTGCAAAAATGTTCTCCTTTTTGCCTAGGTTATCAAATTTTTTGCCTATTTTAACACATTTTTCACCTATATTTCCAATAGGTACTACATTTCCCACTGTACTATTACTTCTTCTGAGGGCTGTAGTTTAGATATAAGTGTCTGAAAGTCAAAGTTGTGAGTCCTACAGCAACATATACCTTGAAAAATGTGTTAGCATGCAGAATGCATTTATCCTTTGCCCACAACACTAACTTCCTAGTTAAATGACACTAGCACAAATTTATGATGATGTCAAGAGATTTAAAAAAAATACATCCTTCAATGTGGCAGATGTGTATAGTAGTGGTGGTGGTGGGGGACTGGCTGGTATAGTGTGATCTGTGTATGTATATAGTTTTTACTATTGTCCTGTTTGTGTCAAATCTCTCTCCTCCTTCTCAGATTAGTGACACACATTAGTTGTTGCCCATAGAAGTGGTCCCAAGTTGGGTAGATGGTGGAAACCCTTCTTCACATCCCTCCTCCATCTCTTCATCTGTGCTGCTGTTAATATATTTGTCCAGGCTTTGTCTGTCATACTCCTCTGCAGCAGTAGACACATATGTGTTATTTGCACTGAACTAACTGTTGGCACTGGCAGTAGCTCACATAAATAACTTTACTAGTTCTTTTTTCTGCCCTGGAAACTTTTTAAAGTGCATCTGCTGCTGCTAGTTGTGGCACCTTTGGCCTGCTGATAGTGGGTGTCCCAATCAGACCTGTGGTTGTGCTTCAGGTGGGCTCTCGTAGAGGAGGTGCCTAGGTGTGAGCCTGCTTCCCCCTGCTCACGTGATTTTTACACAGACAACAGATAGCAACATGCTTATCTTGAGGATCCTGAGTGAAGTATCTCCATAATGTGGACTACATGATACGAGGGGTTCCTTAGGTGATGCTGCTGCTACTACTGGGAGTAGATGTTGATGCAATTCTACTGCCACTACTACTAGGTGTCAAAGTTGCCGAACTTATAGCAGCAGCAGAGGCACTCGTCATATCATTGTGGATGTTAATAACCTGTGTTGCTGTTGCTGGGTACTCAAAACAGGTGTGTGTGACTTTGTGGGACTTGGACTTTGAAGAGGCGATGATGCTGATGATGACTGATAGGATGACTGTGTGCTTTTTAACATCTGTGCCTGTCCAGGGTCAGACTTTCCCATGGTTTTCTCTTTACTCTCATGTCCCTGCACTGCTCCACCCCTCCCCCTTCCCATTTGCTGGATATTACTCAACTATACTATGTTTTTTTACTCTACGGTACACAACACAATTGATGGAGCTGTATGAGCTGTCTGTCACTGTCACCTAATATATTTAGTTCTTTATTCTTTTTTTATTTATTTATTTATTTTAAAGGGACAGTAATGTCCCAGAAAAAGTCTTTATCATTTTGTAGTGCTTAAAAAGTTCAACTATTTGCAAAAAATCCTATCTCTCAAACCACTATGGTTCTTGACCAGTTACCTGTCACATTGGTACTAGTTATCAATCATCAAGTCCACCAAAGGTGTAAGGGGGAAAAGATTGCTTGTATCGGATTGTGGTGGTCATTATATGAAATATACTGCTGAGATAACTGTAGCAGCTATTCATAATGAAGCTATTGCAGATAAGCCTGTTACTAGTAGGAAAATGATGCAGAAAGTCATTGCAAATCACATCCAAATAAAGATGGTGATCTATAAGTGTGCCAGTGCCAGACACTATAAAAGTAAGAGGTGGGGTTGATGATGATGATGAAGTTAACAATAGTACTATGCCTTTCGCCTCCTCCATCATAAGATCTAGCTATTCTAGCTATTCAGTCAGTAACTGTAGATAAAGCAGAGTGTGAAGGTGATAGCAAGTCACTGACAGATGATTGTGGGGCAGCTTTGTGTCAAGGTTTGGCTGAGCTGCTCTTTCTCTGCTGCTTGATTCTGCTGTCTGAGCTAATCTAGTGCTCTGCTATCTATTGCTACTGCCTTCCCTGTTCTGAGTCTGGCTGAATCAGCTGACCTCTCTGTGATTGCTCACCTGAATGCTATCCGCCAACCCTCCTCGGGTATTTAAAGCAGTTTGGCTCACTTCCTAGTTTGCCCCTGTGTTTGCTTCTGGCTGCAAGAGTGTTCTACTGAGTTCCTGATTACCTGTTCATGATCTGGCTTCATCTGAAGTCCCTTCTGGTTCCTGACTCACTGTCTTCTTCCTGACATCGCTGATCTCCATATTTCTGACCCCGGCTTGGCTGAGCACCTGTCTTGGATCCTGACCTTGGCTTGTCTTTTGGTTTATGCTTCTGGATCACAATTTTGCTTTGTTTGCTTTTGTTATTTTAATAAAGATGTTTTGCACTTTATATTTTTGTGTCTGTCTAACACTTTGTTGGAGACTAGGAAAAAGTTATAGGCAAATGAGCAAATAATAGAAAGCAGACTTTAGTCAAGAACAGACTAAATTTCCAGTAACAAGATGCTTAGTGGGAAACTTAATTCATCATCATTTTCACCACCACCAGCACCATCATCCTTTATTTTAGCTTTGCTAGATCACAACTTTTACATTCAGCTGCTTATTTCTCCACTTCAGCCCTCAGCAGCAGTACTGATATGGGAAATATTGCAGACATAGAAAGTACAGTCAAAAAAATGGCGAAATTCTCACTGGAATTTTACTGGCATTACTGTAAAGGCAGAAATGTACATATTTTATATGTGTCGGAATTTTCACAGGAAATTTGGGAAACTGTTAATGTTCCATGAATATTCCCGCAGAAACATATTTTGTCTTTTTGCCCATCCCTAGCCAGACTAAATATAGTTGTTTCTATGACTATTAATGGATAATGGAATATGGCTGGGTTTTCAGAAAATATATAAGTGGGTCTGTGACTATCAGTGGACATTTCAGGGTGTTCCTTTCCTCTACACCTAATGCAATGAGCTAAGCAAGAAGAAGAGGAAACTGAGTGTTTTTATACAATTTTCCTGTGCATATTATAGGTCAGACATGAGGAGCTTCCTGGCATCAAAGTCCTAACGACGAAGGAGTGAGTCTACCACTAGTACTACCTAAAGTGATCATACACTATAATACATTTCCTAAAGCACAGCCACTGGCACCCTTCTGGCTCTCTAGGATTTTTTGTTCTTGTTGTGGGAAAGGAGGGTTCCATCACTACCATTTGTTTCAATCTAAGAATTGCTCCTATTTTTTTGTCTAAACTTATGGCACAAAATTCCTGTTGGAGATATCTACTATTCAAAGACTTATTTAAAGCAATAGACATTTTGGAAAATTGTATTTGTTCCCTATAGTGCAGTTGCTTTGACCCAACATTCTTACTACAATTACAAATGAAGCATAGACAGACAACAATTACAAATTATATGGAAATTATATAAAAAATGCTCAGCGTAAAAATGGGGAGGTACAGATAAAACACTAGATTGGGACCAGTTTTAATAGAAACAAAAACAAAAACAAGGGAGACCCCTGGTGGTGTGTAAATACCTTTACCGGATATTATTTATCATCAGATAGACCCTGATATAGGTGTAAAATACTACAGAATCTGTATCAGTATATAAAATGCAGTGTACAATTCTCAAAAAATAGTCCCAGAAATAGTCCTGTTTAATATTGTTAAAACAGTCCCAAACCGTAGATAAATAGTCCAGTTCTGTCTATGGATAAGATGACGAATGGGAGATAAAGATGGATGAATATAATGAAGATGATGAGTGTAATATGGATGAATAGTGTACAGTCCGGTATTAGATGTGGTTGCTTGCCAGTAGGTGCTAAGTGCCCGGAGTCATCTCGAGCAGATAAATATAAAAAAGAAAAGAAATAGAGAGGACAGAGCACAAGAGATCTAAGTGTAGTAACAAAATATATATTTAGCCCTGGCGAGTAGAAACTCAGCCCTGGTGGGTACGCTATGGCTTGCAGAGTAACTTTTCAGGTCTGGCTAGTAGCAAAGGACTTCAAATTTTAAGCCCTGTGTATATGTATATATATATGTATATATATATATATATATATATATATATATATATATATATATATATATATATATATATATATAAACTCAAAAATTCACAGCAGCACACTCAGGGCTTCTTAATCAATAGTTAAATATTTATTGTCAGCGTTTCGGCCACACAATATGGCCTTTCTCAAGACAAGTGACTAAGTGATCTAACCCACATAATATACCCTATGTGTATTTTTGAGAGATGACACTGGGGCAATACATTTATTTTCAATAGTACTTTTAAAGTTTAGCAGTACTTAAAGGGATAGTAATACCTAAAATGTAAAAAAAAATATGTTGTAGGGTTTACCCCCCTGAGTAAAACAAGAGTACTCCCACTGCTGAAAGATGTTTCATTCAAAAGTTATTAATTTTCAAAGTTGAATTTTTTAGGTGCAATATCACAGTGGCCTGAAATTTTACAGTGGCGCTGTTGCTACACCATCCTATGGAGATTTATGGTCCTGAGACCAGAGCTGTCCATAGGATCGTGTAGCAACAGCGCCACTGTACAATTTCAGGACACTGTGATATTGCACCTAAAAAATTCAACTTTGAAAATTAATAACTTTTGAATTAAACATCTTTCAGCAGTGGGAGTACTCTTGTTTTACTCAGGGGGATAAACCCTACAACATATTTTTTTTTACATTTTAGGTATTACTATCCCTTTAAGATTAGAGGAAAGGAGGTTTCAACTTCAGCAGATGAAGGAGTTTTTTACAGTAAGGTCTGTTGAATTGTGCAATTCCTTGCACTAGGATGTGTTATTGGCAGATACAATGGATACAGGAAGTTCAGATAAAAACACTCACTTGGCAGCAAGAAAACATATATAATTCTCATTTGTCTGGGACAGTTTATAAGGCAAAGGCTGAACTTGATGGACTTGTGTCTTCTTTCATCCTAAATTACTATGTTACTGTGTTACTATGTTGATTTACCTTTCAAAATATTTGAAGCACTGATTCAAATATCTAAACATATAATGATACACAGTGGGCCATATTCACATGGGTGCAGGGAACAGGGAGAACAAATACCCCCCGATCCAAAGAAGGATGGGAACCAATGGAGAGAATGTGAAACATAGATATTATGTCCTGGTTTTAGACAGTGCCAGTGGCTACAGTGGTGATCTTGATCATCTTTCCCTGCACAAGAAAAAACTTGTAGTGCAGTAGAGAAACTTGCTATTGGTTGGCAAGTGAGCTGCATGCCTCGTGTGAATCAGGTAGCATATGTTCTCGTTTCATCAGTGCAGTCACAGGTCATCAGAATGCATAATACTTCTAAAGTGACCTATCATCTCCTCCTATGATGCCTTCTGTTATACTTTGTCCATTCTTGGGACTGCTGGACCCCCTCAGCCTAAGGTTAGATCCCATCTTTACACACACACACACAAACACACACACTTGTGGGACCTTCTGCACACCCGTCAATACTATCTAATCCAACATTTCTCTCTAATTCCTGATTGGCTTTCCCTTCTACTCATTCTCCATCTCTTTCCAAATTACTCATCTGCTCACCGTCATGTCTATCTATAAGTTCTATCTTCCATCTATCAGTTCTCTTCCCCAGTCTAACTCTCTCTCTGCTCTATCCTTATTTCTTTAATTCCCAGTTCACTCTTTAAAGCTTTATACCCCACCCCCAACCCCAGAATTGCTTGGACTCCTGCATCCTTCTGTATTCGTGAAGCTAAAGCAGTGCTATTCTGGAGCAATCCAACTGCACCATAGGAAGGAAAGGAAAGATTCAATTTATTTAAGTGGACTGTTTAACCCCTTGACTCTAGAAAGGTCCCCAAAATATTGCATATTCTTGTTTATTTACTCCATATGGTGCAGTTGGTTTTCCCCAGAATTCCACCTCTTAGGCTTTTTTCACTTAGGCCCTGTATATGTTCTTTATTTACTGGGCTTCCACCACAATAGAAGTGTTTCATACACTGCAAATGGGATACATGTGGATATATGAGATGTAAATGTTAACTTCTAAAACATGGCTGAAGAATAACTACTCTCTAAACATGGCTACCATTCTCTCTATAGTAGGGTGTGTGTGGTTGTCAGATAGCATTTCAGTCCTGCCTGATTGCTTTTTACTTTTATGCAATGAGAATTCACTGAAACAGAAAATTGACCATAGGTTTTACATTTTGTGTCATTTTTCAT
This sequence comes from Rhinophrynus dorsalis, assembly GCA_037306005.1. Classification (NCBI taxonomy): domain Eukaryota; kingdom Metazoa; phylum Chordata; class Amphibia; order Anura; family Rhinophrynidae; genus Rhinophrynus; species Rhinophrynus dorsalis. The sequence goes on from CM074719.1 coordinate 161,104,242, forward strand.
TTTAATGGCTTTTTGTACTGTCATTGAACTGCCTTGGTGCAAATGAAATACAATAAAATTCCTATTACGCCAATTACTGTTTTCTGACTCACCACAACCTGTCTGTTACAGGATGCGTAACAATGGCAATGTATTTGGTACGGATTTTGGGAAATACAGCTAATTATCAATCTTTCTTGATATTCACATTCTGAATAGAGAGGGAGTGAGAATTAATAAAAAGAACAATAAAACAAACACAAAATATTTCAAAGTCATATAGCAGTACACCTCAGTTTTTTCTGTCCAATATCCTCCTTTAGATGACCTAACATTTATCTTACTTACATTTAACCCTCTGGGAGCTATAATTGTCTCCAGAGAATTGGAGACTTCTCTTGGTTCCAACACCGTAGTCAAAAAGCCCTAATGGCCACTATGAATTCTAACTTTGTTCAAGAGATAACATGTTCCTTCAATCCTGGATATTATGTCCATGGAGGTGAACATGCCAGTGTCTAGCAGGACCACAGAACACAAACTATCCCACTGCACATGGTAACATCGACCCTTTAATCACAAATGGCTTGTGCAGTGCATTGGGAGCTGTGGATGCTATAATTTTATATTAACCCTCCTCTCCATAAAAGGAAATGGGCTAGAGAGTAGATCTTCCCCTTGTTTGGCAATTAACTTCATCCGGGGCTAAAAAAAATAAATAAACTGCCATTAATGGCAAGTGATGGGAGTTAATGGCATTATGAGACACTTTAGTTAAGAGCTTTAAGACCTCACCTCTCCAACCCAAAACTTGCAGGTTGCTATGCCTGATCATGATAAGGAGCCTGGGGGCGGGGTCATACAGGCTGTCCATGCCAAAAAACACACCCATAGAAAAAAATACAGCCCTGGACCATGGGATCCGATTCCAGAACTAACAAGAAGAGCTAAAGCATATCACTTGCAGTAGTTAGTGACTGACACAAAACAGAGAGTAGTTATGTCCTGAGGAGAGCAGGAAGCTGCAATAATAAGAATGGCCACAAGAGGGTATTATAGACTGACAGTTCTATGTTATCTGACATTTTTGGCTATAAATTGGATTGCAGCAGGTGAAATTTTGGATTATACGTCTGATTGGCAGTCCTTTCAAACCATGCAAGTTTCATAAATTGGTTGTGTAGTTTTAGAATACCAACCTGCTTAAAAAATTAGGTTTCACAATCAGCACAATGAGAAATTGAAGAAATTGTAGTCAGAGCTATATCCCAAACTAGCATACGGACTCTCTCCAAAACTGTCAGGAACAAGTGACCAGACGAGTACTACCTGCTTGTTTAAAGCTAGTAAACTGGATCAGTACAACTAGAGAGGTTATAGAAAAGGCTCATTTTCTCAGTAGATAGCTCACAGTGATACAATATTCACTCTAGGAGTAGTGTCAACTTTCATCAGTTGATGTCATTGCAGGACTACAAATGAGATTTGATGGAATACAAAACGCCAAGATATCTAACCACTGGTAAATGATTAAAGAGGAACATTCACATTATAAAAACTTTTGCACTTGGGCTTTAACTAATAAAACTATATTAGCTTTGCCTTTTTGTTTTAAATTTAGTTACCTACTACTGAAGATATCAAGACTGAAAATCGTGCACTTTCGCATTCTGTGGCACCCTGTATGTGCAGCACAACGCTGCAGGACTTCCCACCTCCCTCCCAGCTGCCCCAGGAAGCGCGTTCACACTTCCCTTCTTGGTGGCATTTATGTGGGCTATCATTAAGACAAGCCCCGTTTATCATGCTACTAAGCCTGCAGTCTTGATATCTTCAATAGTAGGTATTTAAATTTAAAAAAAAATAGCCAACGCTAATATAGTTTTATTAATTAAAGCCCAAGCACAAAAGATTTTATAATGTGAATGTTCCCCTTTAAACCTAAGATCAAAAGATCTAAACCAATGACCAAAGGTATGTGAAAAAAACGAGACAAGTTTACTACATACCAGTTCCTGGTCTAACCCAATCACATACAGAATAAATAATAATTTTGAGAAAAATAGAACTTCAATGTCAAAAATCTTTAGGTAAAGCCATAGTTAAGATCTCACTCAAATGCTGTTTTATAACTACTACAGAGATGCATTAACTGGGAAGCTAACTCTACAGGGTTCTACCAGACAACTGAGATACAGTATAATGCAATTCTGAAATGAAGTAGGGAATAAAGCAGCATGAGAGGCACAGAAACAGTAGGGAGCAACTATAGCAAAGGCTTGGCTACAAGCCGGGTAGTAGTTTAACAGGAAGAGGTCAATGGGCAGGCAGTAGAATGAGATAGTCATTAAACAGGCAGTGATCAATAGGAAGGACAAAGTATGGTCATAGAAACAGGTCAGGTCAATCGTTGAATTAGGGCAGAACTATATACTAACAGTTTGGACATTTGGAGTAGGAACTGAGTAGCTTTTAGTAAGTACAACAGTGTTAGAAAAGCCCAGAACTGGATCTAGAGTACCAGATCCTTACAAGAGGTATGTCAACCCCACTATAATAAGGTGAGGTTCCAGGCTATTTACCCCTTTGTGAGAGAGACTGGTGTGCTAAGACATCTGGATCAATTCTAGAATAAAACCAGCTGTACTATAGAGGAGATTTAAAAGCTCAAAGTACATACGAAGAGGTAGATACAACACTTTTTATCAGGACATTCATGAGATATTACATTAATAAACACCTAAAGAGACTTGGAGATAGTTCATGGGGGACATTCTTTTGGTATCTCTCTAACCAGAATCTTCGCCTGCACATAGATGTGCTACTGCTAGAACTGCCTAGTTTTGTAGGGAACAAGACATATAGGCTGGATTCAGAGAACACTGTATTTTATTGTAAAGGACCCATTTATATTAATAGGAATATTTATTTGTCCCCTATGGTACAGTTAGTTTATTCCAGAGTTGCTTTAGTTCTTCTCAGAGCATCAGCTACAAATAGTTAAAGCCTACATACATCACCAAAACAGGAGCAGGGGGCACAGGTAAGACCTGTAGACATACAAGGTAAGAGGGGGGGTGGAGCATTGTATTAAATATTAATGAATACATTTTCATAGGTGTAAGTAAGGTGTGTTTTCTACACTGGGATGTCTTTTTGTTAACATGAATATATTCAACAATAGTAATCCAGTATAAAAGAAGTAACTGCTGCCTTTGACATGAAGCCTTGCATACCCCTCTAGAACTCTAAGGGTTAACATTACCCGGACCTTGGCCCGTATAAACAGGGTTTTACACTAGTATATATAAGGTGCGCAGAGAGGACTATGGTCTGAATTCGGAGCACCCCGCTCTATTATCACAGCGGCCATTGCTGCCTGACACTGTGGCCCATGTACATGGGCTGTTCAACTAGTATGGTATAAAGTAGAACTACAGCTCTTCAGTAGAGCCGAGATCGCAAGAGAGAAAAATAACTACTTCACAGGAACAGTCTACAAAGTGTGCTTTGTAGACCCTATCAGTGAAGTACGGTAGTTATTTTTCTCTCTCGTGATCTCAGCTCTGCTGAAAAGCCTCCGACGGTCCAGGGACCGGATTCCTCTGCAGTCAGCTAGAGTGCTGACGTCAGGGAAAGGGGAGGTGGGGGAACTTTACTGCTAAAAATCTCTCAAACCATAAAGGAATGAGAGATGGGACTGGAGGTATTTAGCTTAATTTTTAAATAGCTACAATAGTCTTTTTTTTTTTTTCAAGTTGACGATACTAGGCCATTAACTCTTTGAGTGCCAGAAGGATACGCAATGCATTGCATACTCCTCTGGCAGTCAAAGGGTTAAACAAAATGTTTTGCTCATCTCTGCCAGTTGCTTTTATGTTGCTTATATCCTGTACTAACGGAGAAATAAGCTTTAGAATCTAAGCATGAGATGTAATGTCAGGACAGGCTGAGACACCGCTCTGCCCCGCAGCCTGTCATTGTTCACTTCTTCCCCCCTCTCCGGTGGTTCCCCATTGCCACCTCTTCCTCTGACAGAGGAATCCAGTATGTGACCTAACTCACTCTCAATGGTAAGAGAGCACGCAGGTCACATACTGGATTCCTGGAAAGTTCTTCTTATTTGAATCTTGGTGACCAAGATTCAAATAAGAAGGATTTTCCAGGAGGTGATTGTTCCCCTTTATGTAGTAAGAATTAGAACCATTTTTAGAGAAAACAAACTGCACCACAGAGAAAAAAATTCCCATTGATTTGAATGGACCTTTTCACAAACTGAATTCTAGAGAGGGCTTCAATGCAGAGGAAATTGCTTGAGTGTACACCTCTTCCCTGTGCATGCTAAGGGACTGTCTTTCTGATAGTAAAAATGATGGTGGAAACTGCCTGCCAGTATGGATTACAGAGCTCATATGTGTAGTTCATACCCTGAAGTGTAGCATTAGAGACTAACACCGGTGGAACGGCAGGTGAATTTCTACCTTCACCCCACTGTGTCTAGAATAGGTACAAATACGTTCAGAGACTGAGCGAACCCACAGAGACAGGTACAATCTTGCCACTTCCAGAGGAAATGCTTCACAATGCATCTGAGACCATTTTAGCATTCACAGGGTTAAATGTACTACAGTGTATGATTACTGTAGTGTATAGTGATGCACAGACTCTCCTATTGTTAGTGCTGTGTTGTCAGAGAACTCTGTACACCTGTTCTATAGCATTAGCACAAAACTGGGGTAAAATGGCATCATTTCCTCTATACTTGTATAGTACATATCATTAATCAAGGTTCAGAAGAGATTAATGCACCAAAGAGCCCATAGAACACTCACAGCCCTCCCTTTGATGAAGGCCACTTTAAGGAGAATATTTTTGGAGTCACAGCTGGCTCATCCATTATGGCAACCTAGACTACGGTCTAGGGCCCGTGGCAATATGAAGGGCCATGGTGGTAAGTGGTCACAGAGGCCCTGCTGCTGCTATCATCTTGTGTTAGACTCCCTTGTTGTTTATAGATACCAGCATCATCCAATCGTGTTTCACTTATATTAGAGTCACAATGCAAGTACCTGCTGCCAGTGTTCAGTGACAGTAGTACCGGATCAAGTGATGTGGGGCCGCAAATTGGTATCTTGTCTACAGCCCTATGGAGCCTTAATCCTCCTCTGTTTGGAGTAAAAGTTTTTTAAATTGCTGCAAGTATAAGGCTAGAAAATTGATTCCAGCACACGATTTTGCACTGAACTGTAATCGTGCATTCATTCCACAGTAAGCGTCTCAGTTACAGAGCCAAACAACTACACCACTGGGAATAAATAAATATTCTCATTGATTTAAATGGAGCTTTTAATATTTCAAAACCCTCTCTGCTTTCCGTGGGTTAAAATCCCAATTTAAATCTTTGGGAATGTGAGGGATTTTTATTTGTACACTATGGTGCAGACTGATCATTCCAGAGTCAGTCCGCTCTTATTTAGTATCTTAGCATCTCAGTCTCCCACACATGGGACCATTATAAATGAACAAGCTTCTTTAACAGACTAATGATACAGAGAAACTGGCAGCAGAAAATAATACATTGGCCCATCCAGTCTACCAATTTTTTTTCTAAACAAGAGATCCTAAATGGACGCTATACCCAAAATAAAAAATATTCACATTCATTCAACCCTTTGAGTGCCAGTGGGGTGTCCAAAGCATCACAATATAACCCTCTGGCACAAAAAGAGTTAAATATCGTATACTCATACTTAATGTTTGGAAACATTTTTTCTCTGGTGTAAGTGCTCTGAAATATTCTGTAAATGTCCTTTCCCTGTCAGGGGCAATTTTCTCATAAGAAAGTACCAGGTCACTCCATTTTGTAATGGTATACTGGTAGAATGATGTGCTGACTTTCTCTGCTGGTCTCACATAAAACAAAACAAAAGGCTCCAGGTCCCCAACCTGGCATGATCAGCCTGAAAATCACCCATTTCCTATGAATATTTACATTACTCAAGTCAAACATGTGGGCCACTCCCTAAAAATGTAGTTCTTTATGAAACTTTCTCAAATTGTTGCATACCCACTGGTCTTTACTCTTTTGAGTGCCAGATAGGTATCTAATGCAATGCACTGGATACCTTTCTGGCACTCAAAGATTTAAAGGGATAGTAATACTTGAAAATAAGTTTATTTTATATTGTAGCCCTTAAAAAAACATGAAAAATTATACAAGTCTTATCTCCCAAACCTTTATGGTTTGGGAGATATTCATAAGTAAAGTTTCCCCTGGAGTGACGTCATTGCTCCACCCTTCAGATTTGGAATCCGGTCCCTGGACCGGTTGTGCCTCTCCAGAAGTGCTGAGATCACCATCTTTAAAAAGAATTTGTTAATTGGAATGGTCTACAAAGTGTGCTTTCAAGCCAGGCACACTTTGTAGATAGTTCCAATTAAAGGGATAGTAATACTTCGTTTTAACTTTATTTTATTTTGTAGGCATTAAAAAAACATGAAGAATGATATAAGTCTTATCTCTCAAACCTTTATAGTTTATGAGATATTCACAAGCAAAGTTTCTCCCTCCCGCCCCTTTTACCTAGTGTAAACAATCTCTTCTCAGATGTGGAATACAGTCCATAGACTGGACAGATAACAGAAGGGGACACTCTTATTCCTATGAAAACAATGAAATCCCTGCCCCCCTTGACAAGCTTTTCAGGTTTTTCTCTTATCTTAATTGAAGATTGTCCCTCTCTGCAGTCTACCTGGGCAGCTCCCTTCTGCCCTGGCTGAAAAGTGTTACATCAGTAAAAGGGGCGGGAGGGGGACACTTTGCTTGTGAATATCTCTTAAACTATAAAGGTGAGAGAGATAAGACTTATATCATTATTCATTTTTTCTTAATGCCTACAAAATAAAATAAAGTTAAAACGAAGTATTACTATCCCTTTAAGTAGTTCTTTTCAAAGATCGTGATCTCGGCACAGCTAAAGAGCTGCCGGTTGCTCTGTGGACCGAATTCCAAATCTGTCCACTAGATGGCAGACGTGGCTGAAACAGCCAGGAAAAGAGAATTTTACTATATTTTACATTTGAATATCTCCTAAACCATAAAGGTTTGGGAGATAAGATCATTTTTCATGTTTTTTTAAGGGCTACAATATAAAATACAATTGTTTTTAAGTATTACTATCCCTTTAAATGGTGAAATTTGGCAGGCTTTACATTCCTCCGGCAGATTTATCTCCGACTGGGCTTTAACTCTCCTCAACGGCCAGTCGGATACATTACAGCCTCTACTTCCTTCATCTCACATCAACTCCCAGTTGGAGGCTGGTGTCAGCGTCGATCATTCCAGTGGTCAGTTTCCCGACATCTGACTGCTAGTTGGACCTCAGCGCTTTCATCATCCAGCTCCTTGGCCTAGGTTCACTAAAGGTCAGTGCTGTGGGGATATAATTTTGTCCATGTGTTCAAAACACTTTGATATTTCAATGCATACACACATCAACATACACACTAAAATTTACAGATGCAAGGGGAGGGGTGGAGAAGGTCCCTATTAGCATACAGGATTGTTGAAGTGCTGTTGATGTGGAAGGGATTTCCTCCCTTCACACATCACCAACCCCACAATAATTCTGAAGTTTAAGAGTATTCTCTCTGCTTCCCCACTTGGTGAGTGGCCAGCATCACTCCATTATCCCTTCGGGTGCCAAAGGGATGTGCATCGCTCACACCTGTGACAATCAAAGTGTTAAAAAAAAGTACACCAAGCACTACACAATTATCCCCTTAGCTCTGTATCATATATGATACATGTTGTGCATTCCCAAGGGAACAAGGCTGGGGGTCAGGTAGCAGCTATGGGGATTTGTGGCTACTTCATGACCCCCAGACTTATTCCCTTGCCCACTGTTAACCACAGATCCCCATGTATATTGACTGACCGTCACTAGCCTTTTCTCCTTGCCCACTGCTAGCCACAAACCCCCATGGGCAATGCCTGGAGGCTGGGGGTGTCAGGAAGTGTACGTGGGGCTAATATATAATGATGATGTTCCTCACGCTGCCCAACATTCTATAAATCCATTATGCTGGCCCCCCCCAGCTAAATCTACCATATAATGCCCTGTAAATCTGACCTGATGCCCCCAAGCTAAATCCAACATACAGTGTCCTGTACATCCAACATTATGCTCCCCCCCACTAAATCTGACATTGAGTGCCTCCCACATGGTTAGCCCTTTTAGTGCCAGAGGGTTACGCAACACATTGCTTTGCAATGTGTTTCCGTATCCATCTGGCACTCACACGGTTAGTAGGCATTGTATGCATCTGCATAACTTTAGTGAATCTAGGCCAAGGAGCTGGATGATGAAAGAGTTGAGGTCCTACTAGCAGTCAGATGTGAGGAAACTGACCACTGGAATGATCGACATTGACACCAACCTCCAACGGGGAGTTGATGTGAGATGAAGGAAGTAGAGGCTGGAATGTATCCAACCAGCCGTCGAGGAGAGTTAAGGCCCAGTTGGAGATCAATCTGCCAGAGGAATGTAAAGCCTGCAAATTTCACCATTTTAACCTTTGAGTGCCAGAAAGGTATCCAATAGGATAGGTGATCAATGCGGAAACGAGGAAGGCTATAGCTGCCTTCTTCTTCTTCCTACTTGAGCTCGAGATTTCTGCTTTTCATGAATGAATCAATCACCCGGCAAGTTGTGTAGACTGGGCTCAGTAGGGAGGAGCTACTTGAGCTGGCAATTGCTAAACAAGCAGCTGGCTTGAGTAGGAAGAAGAAGTAAGCAGCAATAGCCTTCCTGATCACCGCATTGATCACCTATCCTGTTGGATAGGTGATCAATGCCAAGGGGCATCAGGAGGGGTCCCTATGCCCCCTGCAAGGTGTGAATTATATTTAATACAGTTCACATATTTTTTAACATACAGGCAAACATTATGCAGATGCATAAGTTGCGATAACTATGTGGGGGCACTAAGTGTCGGATTTAGCTTTGAGGGCATAATGTCGGATGTACAGGGCACTAAGTATCAGATTTAGCTGGGTGGGCATAATGTCAGATTTAGCTAGGGGCATGAGGTCAGATATACAGGGTATTATATGGCAGATTTAGGTGGGGGCCATCAGGTCGGATTTACAGAGCACTATATGTTTGATTTAGCTGGGGGCAGCATGTCAGATTTATAGAATGTTAGGCAGCATGGGGAACATAACATTTGTGTGTTAGCCCCACGTACACTGACTGACACCCCCAACCTTCATTTCTTGCCTAGGCAGTGCCCATAGGGATTTATGGCTAGCAGTGGGTAAGGGGAAAAACCTGGAGCAGGTCGGACAGTGTATATGGGGATCTGTGGCTAACAGTGGGCAAGGGAACAAGTCTGGGGGGCAAGCAGCGTATATGAGGTTTTATGGCTACCAGTGGGCAAGGGAACAAGGCTGTGGGGCAAGTGGTAGTCACAAATCCCCATAGATGCTGCCTGACCCCCAGCCTTGTTCCCTTGGGAGTGCACAACATGTATTATATATGATACAGAGCTAAGGGGATAATTGTGTAGTGCTTGGTGTACTTTTTTTTTTTACACTTTGAGTGCCACAGGGGTGAGCAATGCACATCGCTATGACGCTCCAAGGGATAATGGAGTGATCCTGTCCATGGTGCTGAAAGTATCCTCTCCACTCCCCTACTGCCCGAGTGGGGAAGAAGAGAGAGAGAATGCTCTTAAACTTCAGAATTGTCATAGTGTTGGTGATGTGTGAAAGGAGGAAATCCCTTCCACATTGACAACAGTTCACAACCCTCCCTGCTTGTGTTTGACTGAGGGCTGTTATTGCATAGGAAAGTACAGGGAGATCCCAATTTTGCAAACCTCACGTAAGCGAAGCTGAGACTATGAACTTCAACAGCAGAGGCTGCTATTGGAGTTTAGTGAATGTGTCAAAGTGCCACATTAACATATCAACACACCCCCTTCCAAACGAAACGGTCTCCCTATCCTGCATTTCCATATGGAAATAAGTCATTATGTTTCAATTCCATATGGAAATAGGCCATTGTCGATGGCCTGTCAGATGGATGTCAATGAGGGGAGATTTTTGTCTGACTGATGGTGATGTGATGTCGAAGACACTTTACTGAATACAGTCATTGTGCCTTCAATACTGCTCTGACAGGACCGACATTTTCGGCCCTCTTTGATCTTTAGTGAATCTAGGCCCTTGAGATTCCTTCACCTCCAGTCGACCTTGCGTGCCTCTGACTGCTCCAAGAGTCGCAAACCTTCATAACTGACATCTTTTGGTCTCCCACTAGTTATGGACTGTTTGGTCTCCTTCAACTTGTGGCTGACATAGCCCATTCACCTGCTCCGACCCTCAGTGCTGTATACTCAGATTCTGCATAAGGGTACTCAACGCCCTACAATTACCAGCGGCGTTCTCCAGCTACACACCCTAATGCCTCAGAGAGTCTTCCTTCAATCAAGTGACATTAACACAGTATGTCAAGTTGTACCTGTTGTCTTTCTTGTCTTGAATCTATGATGAATTGTGTGTGTGAAATATCTGTCACTCTCAGTCGATTCTCAGCTCAGGGAGGATCACTTGTCTGACTGTCACTTATAAGACAAAAATGATTTTATTTATTTTAATTCTCCTCTCTCACTATCTTCACACTTACACTCCCCAAACACACCTGCTCAGAAAACAACTGGCCACTTTCAATACTCCTCAAACCAAGAAGTGAAAAGTGTCAATTTTTCAGCAGTTTTTTCTCTCTCTCTCTCTCTCCCAAGCACGGACTGTCAACATGCAGTAATCTGATACACTTTTTATACTGGCAACTTAGAACTACAGGAAAACATGGATGGCAGAGGGATGAAATGAGCCTGTCAAGAAAACCTGGGGGGGAAATTAGATTATCACTTCAATGGCAGATTTCCCACACTGTCACTAAAACACCTGTAGCAATAATAAGCACAAACTAAACAGGGATGGTAATGTGGTTCTCCAGCTGTTTTTGGACTCCAAGTCCAACCATTCTCAGACTGATAGAATCATTGACCCAGTGGCAGACAGGAAGAGAGCTTAAGACAGACTAAAAGCGAAAGGCAGACAGAAAGCAACAGATTGAAAGCAAGAGACAACTACAGAGAAAAACATACTGAAAGAGAAAGCCAGAGACAGTGCAAAAAGGCACAAGAGAGTATGAGTAAGAGACTGCAACACAAAGTACAAGACAGTATGAAAGAATGCAAGAGAGAGCGAGCGTAACAGGGAGTGGAAAAGAGACCATGTATGAGAGAGAGTGTACAAAAGTAAGAGAGTGTAAGACAATGAAAGCGAGTGCGAGACAGAATGCAGGAGTGAGCAAGTACAAGATGGAGAGTACATAAGAGGGAGAGAGCATGAACGAGTGACAGAGTGAAAGATTATAGAAACATTGAATTTGATGGCAGATAACACCAAACTGGCCCATCCAGTCTACTCATTTTCCTATCTTATTAAAAATACAATCTTACATACTTCTCAGTATAGATCTTTCTACACCAGACATTTTTAATTCTCTTACAGTATTAGCCCTTGAAACCTTTGCTGTGAGGATGTTCCATGGACCATCAGCCTTTCTGTAAAGGAGTACTTACACACATTACTTCCAAATTTTCAAACCTCTAACTTTAGATCATTCATAACCTCTTGTTCTAGTATTCCTATTTTTTCTGAAAAATGTGTTCCTTCTGTACTAAATTAAATGCCTAAATATATTTAAAGGGATAGTAATACTTCGTTTTATCTTTATTTTATTTTGTAGGCATTAAAAAAACATGAAGAACGATATAAGTCTTATCTCTCAAACCTTTATGGTTTAAGAGATATTCACAAGCAAAGTATCCCCCCCCCTGTTCAGCCAAATCAGAAGGGAGGTGCCCAGGTAGACTGCAGATTGGGACAATCTTCAATTAAGATAAGGGAAAAAGCTGAAAAACTTGTCAAGGGGGGGAAGGGCTTTCATTGTTTTCATACAAAGAAGAGTGTCCCCTTCTGTTATCTGTCTGGTCATACAACCTGATTCACATCTGAGAAGAGATGGCTTACACTAGGAAAAAGGGGCGGGAGGGGAGACTTTGCTTGTGAATATCTCTTAAACCATAAAGGTTTGAGAGATAAGACTTATATCGTTCTTCATGTTTTTTTAATGCCTACAAAATAAAATAAAGTTAAAACGAAATATTACTATCCCTTTAAAGGTTTCTACCATATCATATCACCCATCTACAGTTCTTCAAGCTGTATAAGTCTTTGAGTCAATCATGGCACCCTCTGCAATGAAGATCATGCAATGGACCTTCTTTGAATTGCCTCCAGCTTAGTAGTGTCCTCCTGGAGATGTGGTCTTTATAACTATATACAGTACTCCAGATTAGGCCTTTCCAGTAAATTAAAGAGTGGAATTAATGCCAGTCTCTTTTTGCTGTTTATACCTCTGCTTATAAAAGGAAGAGCCGGGTTTGCCTCAAGTCGTTGAAAATGATAATATTTTTGTCAGCAAAGTACCATAAAGCCTGTATTCTCCTATTCGTTTCTATATTCTTAATGCATTGATGCCTTCCTCATCAATCTTAGTAGCCAGAACAGTATATTGTGTTTGTACCACTCCCCTCTTTTTCTTTGTATATGATACCGCTACTACCTCCTCCACCCAGTCTCTACACAATTTCAGATTCTTGGCTTCAGTGAGGCGAGTTTCCTGCAGCATACAAATTTGACAGTTTTATAAAGACTTCAAGTGGGATAAAAAATTTTTTGCATTTTATGGGTTGTTGATTCCATCAAAATTCCAAGAGATAAGCCTCAACTGTACAGTTTTCAAATGAGCATTATCCACGGTGTGAACTAATGTTCATTGTGAATACTGAAAAAAAATAAAACCATGGGTACACAGAGACCTCCCCTCCCAGCAAGGAGGGGAAGATCCTGATTGCTGTAGGATAATACCAAAAAGGGGACCTAAGTGTTTGGCAAACTCTTAACAGTGAAAAATAGTAAATGCAACAACAGAAAATACAACAGTAATGAAAATGACATATAAGTATGCTAGTATTGCTGGAGACCCCAAACTCCCAACCAACCCCCAAAGTAGCACAGGAACCCCCCCCCCCCAAAAGGAGAAAGCCCATTTGCAAAACAGAGTGATGGATGCTTTAGAGACGTGATGTACGGGAGATCTACATTGCAAGTCGTTTATGAGTAAAGGCAGGCTTTGATGATCCCTTCCCCCTCAGTTCTTGAGGGATGAACTGAATGGTCATAATACACTATGAGTACCCAAAGCACCTCACCTTCTCACCCAAAGAATTACATTAAGAAAGAGTGAGAAGGAAAAAAAATACAAATTGAAAAAATAAATAAAGGGAGGGGGAGGAGAGGAGAAAGGAGCAGGGAAGGGAAAATAAATTAATCTGTGCTCCACAGAGGTCCAGTGTATTTCTTTGCAATGCACTGGACACCGCTGTGACACACAAAGGATTGTTTTCCCACATTATTTTTAATTCAGACCTCATTTGGGGAATCCGGAAGGTTCCTGATGCTCCCCAATGTGGTCTAGTCCACCACATTGCTTTGTATTCTGTTGGACTCCCCTGTGGAACACACATTTTTAATTACTATTTTTTATTCATGCCTTTTTGTGTTGTATCATTTTTCTCACGTTGGTAGCAGGTACTGCATACAGTAGGAAATATTATGTTTTCAAAGAATTTAGTATCATTGAAGTGTAAAAAAAAAAAAAACCCACAAAAAAAACAATATTTACTTCTATAGCTCCACTTTTGGAAATATTTGTGCACTTCAGCCCATGGGTAGAAAGGAAATTGACCCCTCATTTGATGTGCGTGAATGGCTATTTTCCTAGATGGTATACACTGCATACCTTTCCTTCATGTCACTACAGTACAGGCTGCCATTTTCAAAAAAGAATACAGGTAGGTGGAGTTATATGCTTCTGGCACCCCCTACGATATATGTCAACTCATACCAATGAGGTGACATTTTTCTCCTAAGAGTACTAGCTAACAAAAACAGTTGGAAATTCCATAGTTTTCACAGATTTCATTACATTTGAAGTGGCAGAGATGTAAAAAAAAAAATGTAATTTGTTTCCTTTAGAGCCACCTTCTGGAAACATTTGGACACACCAGGAAGAGTAGGAAGGTAAGTGACCCCCTCATTTGATGTGGCAAGATATCTACTTTCCAGAAATATCTAGTTTGATGTAGTTACTCTGCTGTTTTAGGGTAGTTTTATCATATAACCATTAGAATGCGCATATTAGTTCATAAAGTTGAAACTGCAGGAATTTCTGGCAAGTACTGGCTGTGTGCTACATGCGACAACAATCTCCCGTATTCTGGGGTAGGGTGGCAAGACGGAAGCCTTTTCTTACATCCAAGCCCGACTGAAGTTTACAATAACAAACATCAAGTCCCCCAAAAGCACGTGAGAAAATGTGTGATGGTCTGATGAAACCAAGGTTGAACTTTTTTGGCCATAATTCCAAAAGGTATGTTTGGCGCAAAAACTGCACATCACCCTAAGAACACCATACCCACAGTGAAGCATGGTGGTGGCAGGATCATGTTTTGGGGCGGTTATTCTTCAGCTGTAACCGGGGCCTTAGTCAGGGTAGAGGGAATTATGAACAGTTCCAAATACCAGGCAACTTTGGCACATAATCTTCAGACGTCCGTTAGAAAGATGATGAAGAGGAAGTTTACCTTTCAGCACGACAATGACCCAAAGCACACATCCAAATCCACAAAAGCATGGCTTCACCAGAAGAAGATTATCGTTTTGGAATGGCCCAGCCAGAGCCCAGACCCAAATCCAATTGAACATCTGTGGGGTGATCTGAAGAGGGCTGTGCACAGGAGATCTCCTCGCACTCTGACAGATTTGGAGCGCTTTTGCAAAGAAGAGTAGGCAAATATTGCCACATCAAGATGTGCCATGCTAATAAACTCCTACCCAAAAAGACTGATTGCTGTAATAAAATCAAAAGGTGCTTCAACAAAGTATTAGTTTAAGGGTGTGCACACTTGTGCAACCAGGTTATTGTGAGTTTTTATTCCCCCTCAAAGATTTCAGATTGTTTTGCAATTGAATTGTTCACAAGATAGGTCACATTAAAGGTGGAAAAAGTTCTGACATGATTTATCTTTGTCTCATTCTTTAACATCACAAGAACCTGCCATTTTAACAGGGGGGGTGTAGACTTTTTTATTTCCACTGTGTGTGTATGTGTATATATAATATACATTTTTCTTTTAACCTAATTGTATTGTGTATATGTAGTTAATGTGCAATAAAAATAAATCTTTGTTTTATGATCGAAAAGCACTTACACTATTTGTATGATATCAAGAGCTTTTTTTTTTTGGTAAATTTCTAGTTACATTTGGAAAACTATATATTGTGTTTTTTTTTGTGTGTTTTTTTTTTTCCAGCAAACACTGAGGTTTTGCATTGTGCCTTCCATGCAGTGAATTTTGCATCATGGTGGAAAGCTATGATGTCTTAATTACAAAAAAGTGAAAAATTGCTTATTTTGCTAGAATCACATACTGTATATCATAAACACTTACTTTGATTTGTGAAAATTTCAATTATTTGAAAAAGCCCTGAGTCCCCCAGGTACAAAAATACCACATTTGTATAGCTTTTATCTACGTCCATGGCTAGCTCAGAGCTCTAATTAACAGGAGCACAAAATTGTATTTCCTTTAATGTTGCAGTAGGCCTCTTGGAAGCCTCCCTCACCAGTCTTCTTTTCATCAATTTTGGAGGGACTTCCAGTTCTTGGTCATGTCTCGGTTGTGCCAAATTTTCTCCACTTGATGATGACTGTCTTCACTGTGTTCCATGGTATAGCTAATGCTTTAGAAATTCTTTTGTACCCTTCTCCTGACTGATACCTTTCAACAGTGAGATCTCTCTGATGCTTTGGAAGCTCTCTGCGGACCAGGGCTTTTGCTCTGAGATGCAACTAAGCAAATGTCACGAAAAACCTACTAGAACAGCTGAACTTTATTTGCAATTAATCAGAGTCACTTTAAATGATGGCAGGTGTGTAATGACTTCTGTTTAACATGAGTTTGAATGTGATTGGTTAATTCTGCACACTAATGTACCCAGGTTATTGTGATTTTTTTTATTTTTCCCCCTCAACAATTTCAGATTGTTTTGCAATTGTTCATATTATAGGTCACATTAAAGGTGGAAAAAGTTCTGACATAATTTATCTTTGTATCATTCTTTAACATCACAAGAACCTGGCATTTTAACAGGGGTGTGTAGACTTTTTATATCCACTGTATATAATATACAGTATATACACATACTCAATTCTGAAGCTTTTAACTCCTTTCCAGGGACATCTTCCCCAAAGTCATCACATTATGGAATGCATGGGTGGTCTATAGTACTATGTAACGTGAAAATAGCAGAACAGACTTAAAGTGGATGTTTAACGTATACTAAATTATATCTCATGTAATGCAACACCCCCTAAGCTAGCAAAGAGTGCACTTTATTTTGCTTTTATTAGTTTTCAGTCTTAAAATCTTACTTGTTAACTTTGTTGCGTTGTCCGGGCAGAGTGGTGCCATCTTGTCCCAAGATCCCTAGCAGTCCGCTCTGCCTGCTGTGACGTGTGGTACTTGTGCCGGCCCCTTCCACTGACTGTGTCGTGGATAATAAGTTGAGCGCGCACACAATGCGCACCCTAGTCCCAGCACGTACTGCTGGTGCCTGCGCCTCGCATCCTGTAAATGCTCATAGGCAACAAGAAAAAAAGCAACCAGAAGGAGCGCTATCCACAAATAATTAAGTGCATAATACACCTCAAAGTGAAGAGTGATACTCACAAGATTAAAATCACCGGCTAATCCAACTGAGCCGGTGAAAATAGCTTTTTAAATTTGATTGATTTTTAAATATTGTTTTATTGTGAATAAATATTTCATCAATTGGACAAGTGGACTTTTTTTGCGGGAGGAGGAACTCTGAGCAGGGCAGATAGTTATACCCTGCATGCTATTTTCACCGGCTCAGTTGGATTAGCCGGTGATTTTAATCTTGTGAGTATCACTCTTCACTTTGAGGTGTATTATGCACTTAATTATTTGTGGATAGCGCCCCTTCTGGTTGCTTTTTTTTCTTGTTTCCTAAGGATCTCGGTAGAGGTGTCCTGGGTTTGTTGGTGAGCTGCGATCCATTCCTATTGTGGGCTGACTGAGTGGGGGCAGTCTGAGACCCTCATCTGTCCTGCTGGCCACTTTTAGTGGCCTGATTTATTGTAAGTACGGTGGTGAATTGGTGAAGGTCGTCAATTTTTGGATATATTACACTAGGAGCACCCTTCTTTTCTGTTAATGCTCATAGCCGTGCAGGACGTTGTACGTGGCAGCAAGCATGGGCTGGGGTTTGTCCGTTTATGAAGTCCACAAAAAAAAAAAAAAGTAATCAGATCCAGTAACCCCTTATTGCACCATTTCACTGAAAGTTTCTCTTTAAAATATGGAAGACTAAGTGTAGTATGTCAATGAATATTAATGTAATACAATCAGTCTATTTGCTATACTGTCAAATGGCAAATATAGCAAAAAAAAAAAAAAAATAAACACATAAGAAGGAAAAATAGCACAATCTAGATGATGGTACAGATGTACCCTAACTTTACTTCTGCTTGATATTGAGCCCGTAGCACAGCTATAGTCTGGATCTCTCTAGTGGGGATTTCCATGGAATACTTTTCCCAGTGAGTAGAATTTCCGATCCTCCATCTGCTGTACCAATCAAGCTGATAATGCACTTTGCTGACTTGCAGGGTATCTTATAGTGTTTCTGAGTCCAATAGAAACACTCAATGTATCTGTCAAATATAATAGCGCTCAAAGTGAGCAATCACAACCCCGGTGAACTCAGAATCAAAGTGCCATCAGATGAAGCGGTGCTCTGCGATGTACTGGAGTACCGGGAAACAATGTGATGTCCATGATATAGGTATTGCTGTTGTAAATCAAATGGAGTCTTTCCGTGGTGTAATGCAGCACTATTAGTGGTGCTGGATGATCGGGCAATTGATAGATGAACAATAAGCGGCGAGATATTTAAGCGCCGAAACACGTTGGATATACACCCGATCATCCAGCACCACTAATAGTGCTGCATTACACCACGGAAAGACTCCATTTGATTTACAACAGCGATACCTATGGACATCACATTGTTTCCCGGTACTCCAGTACATCGCAGAGCACCGCTTCATCTGACGACACTTTGATTTTGAGTTCACCGGGGTTGTGATTGCTCCCTTTGAGCGCTATTATATTTGACAGATACATTGAGTGTTTCTATTGGACTCAGAAACACTATAACATACCCTGCAAGTCAGCAAAGTGCATTATCAGCTTGATTGATACAACAGAGATTGGTACAGCAGATGGAGGATCAGAAATTCTACTCACTGGGAAAAGTATTCCATGGAAATCCCCACTCGAGAGAGATCCAGACTATAGCTGTGCTACTGGCTCAATATCAAGCAGAAGTAAAGTTAGGGTACATCTGTACCATCGTCTAGATTGTGCTATTTTTCCTTCTTATGTGTTTATTTTTTTTTGCTATATATGCCATTTGACAGTATAGCAAATAGACTGATTGTATTACATTAATATTCACTGACATACTACACTTAGTCTTCCATATTTTAAAGAGAAACTTTCAGTGAAATGGTGCATTAAGGGGTTACTGGATCTGATTACATTTTTTTTTTTTTTTTTTTGTGGACTTCATAAAACGGACAAACCCCAGCCCATGCTTGCTGTCGCCTACAACGTCCTGCACGCCTATGAGCACTGTACAGGATGCGAGGCACAGGCACCAGCAGTACGTGCTGGGACTAGGGCGTGCATTGTGTGCGCGCTTGACTTATTATCCCAGGACACAGTCAGTGGAAGGGGCCGGCGTAAGTAACACGTCACAGCAGGCAGAGCCTGCTTTGTGTAAAGGGAAAGTGGGAGGGTTACGTTTCGGTACAGCACTTACTGTACCGTGGAACTCTATTACGTCACAAGGTATAATTTAAAATAGGGATTTCTATGACAAACAAATCGTTAAAAAAACCCAAAAAAAACAGATGTTTATAGCTTAAGTTATACTACTTTTTAAGCCTAAAACTTTATTTGATGAAACATCCCCTTTAAAGGGCAACTTTCATTTGGATCTGCTTCTCTGGGAGTGTATGCACCAGTGAAGGGGGGGGGGGTAGAGGAGGGTGGTCTGAAAAGACTCCTGGTACTCCCTCGCTCTGGTCCCACAAGAGACTGAATTTTGAGACTGTACAGTGTCAGTGGACTGTGTTTGCATTCCTCCCAAATTGTTCCTCTTTCAGACCCAAATCCCTTAGACCCTCTTTCCCACCCTGTTGTCTATCTTTTTAGGCTATTAGACTGTGTGGTATGTGTATCAGTATCACACTGCTTCACATCAATAAAACTGACATTAACGTTTAATTTTCAAAAAACGTGTTTATAAATTTGTCTGTGTAACAAAATACTTTGGTCTTGCTATAAATAATTTCTTCTGTCACACAGAGACGTCAACAGGCCATAAAATAACCTAAAAAGTATCTGTAATGCCCTGCCCACCAGTCACGCACCACCAGAAACACCACTTAAAACAAGCGATCTCGGCTCAGCTGCAGAGCCGCAAGCCTGTCGTACGGCAGGCTTCCTCTGCAGTCAGTACAATGCTGACTTCAGGGAAGGGGGAGGGAGAGGGGAACTTTGCCTTTGGTTCTCTCTCAAACCATAAAGGTTTGAGAGATGAACCTGGGGACTATTACATTATTTTACACATATGTACAATATGGGGGATAGTAATAATAAAGTATACAACTGAATATGCATTACCCATATTTAAAAACCCAACTGTATGATATACATAGTCATTAAAAATATTTTGACAAACCCAGAACCTCATAATCTTTTAATGACAAATACATAAAACATACAGCTAAAATCAAATGTAAAGCCATACAAATGCAGACACAGCAGGGCCCTGGAACAAAGAGCCAAAGGCCGCAACTATCCCAACCTTCTGCTCGACGACACCTCTTACTGAATGAAACCATCCTATATAATAATTTGCTAAGGATGTTTGTCAGAAGCCGTCATGCGCAGTAGAGACAGCCCAAACGTACAGAAAGAATGCTGGGAGCATTCTGTGTTTTCGGGCAGTCTCTACAGTGCACGACTGCGTTGGCGGCAGGACGCAGAGCAGTACCGGCCTCTTAACCCTTTGAGTGCTAGAGGGGTGCGCAATGCATTGCTGTACCCCTCTGGTACTCAAAGGGTTAAAATCACTCAGACCTTGGCCTGTGTACACGGGCTTTTACACTAGTAATATAATAATTCGCCAATGTATGTTTGTCAGAAGCCATCATGCGCATTAGAGATGGCTGCGCAAGCTGCAGTCATGCACAGTAGAGACTGCTGGCGCTGCGGCTGATATGCAGGGGGCGCTCCGAATTCAGACCAGAGTCCTCTCTGCGCACCTGCTTGGTCCCAGGAAGGTTGCAGAGAGCACAGTCTTTACTGTGCATGACTGCAGCGCCGCCACTGGCAGAGGATCTGGCCACCACCGAGGTTGGTGGCTGGCACTGTTGCCCATGTACACTGGCTTTTCAACTAATCTTGGTATAATTGCCCTTTAACCCGTTGAGTACCCCTCCGGCACTCAAAGGGTTAACACTGCAGTTCTATAATAAATTATGCCTTCTCCCCAACGTAAATGCTACAAAAATCATATAATCAATAGTTGCATGTGGGCGGGGAAGCTCATAACATGTCAACATTTTGATGAAAGATTAAAGAATATGGTGTTGCATTAATTTTCGAAATCAGTGACAACAGAAACAAGTGACAAAAAGCCAAGCACTGTAACTATCCATAGAAATCATAACAGTTGGCATGTAACTACTCTGTCCCCTCTGTCGTCGTCGTCGTCTTCAACGCCACTATTCTTCTTCACCTAGAAATGACTGCCACCATTCCGCCTTTCAGACCCACCTCTCTCAGCTAAAACGTCTTGCATGATTCGCTAGCTCTTTTTCCATTGATTCGTGATCATATGACGGGAAAGGGTAGTGGCTAACAACTGAGGCGGCTTCTGGTTGGATGTTGGAATTGTCTGTCTATGGCGTAGTAGGAAGACGGTTTACATTCTCCTCTCAGTCGGTTGATGTTGGACATCTTCATCTAGAAATTACAGACCAGCTGGGGTGCAACTGTGGTCACATCAATCAAAGCGATGTTGCTCCTGGGTTTCGTCCTCACTGCCCTCGTAGCAGGTAATATAGGGATAGGGGACAGATTATTACCTCTATGGGCGTTTCAAGTGATGTAATGTCAGCTATACACCTGCAACATAGGCTTAATTGAAGTGGGGGATATATATTTGGTGATTCTGTATAAAATAAAGCAGATCTTACTTAACCAATATCAATTCCTATTGATTCAAATAGGAGTGATAAACCTTTGGGTGTTACTGAGGTTTAGGAGATACTTATACCATACAAGGGATTGATGTATCTATTCGAGTGCCGGAGAGGTAGATAATACCTTTTATTGCACTCAAAGGGTTAACACACATCTTCGCCCCATAACTGTGCCACTTTTGCACTTATAAATCTGCCCTGTTGTAGTTATATTACGTTTTTCCCCCAATATCACTAAACTAATACTGTTAAGGGATTTTTGAATTGGGCATTCAAAAATGTGCGTTTAAGATAACATTATTTTATTGCATTAGTGCGTCTATGATGAATACTAGGATATATACTTTAAATATAACGATATTTAAACAGGCGGAATGCAAATGCTTTACTGACTGTCATCCGTATGGAAAAGGGAAGTGTGTATCAGGAAGGTCTTGCAAATAGAATGTGGAAGTGTGTGTTTGCGGGGGGTGGGGGTTGAGCTGATGGTAGAAGCATTTTTTTTATGAGCAGAGAGGCCTGGTAACCCCTAGTTTTTTATATATACATATTGATTGATTGTAGTGAGAAGGAAGATCCACTTATTGTACTGCACTGGAAAAGTGTCCTTTCTCTTGACATTCCAACAACCCGTTCCTGACGTGGGTGATCCTGCATTACATCGGTTCTGCATC
Source organism: Rhinophrynus dorsalis (assembly GCA_037306005.1). Classification (NCBI taxonomy): domain Eukaryota; kingdom Metazoa; phylum Chordata; class Amphibia; order Anura; family Rhinophrynidae; genus Rhinophrynus; species Rhinophrynus dorsalis. The sequence continues at coordinate 161,126,458 of CM074719.1, forward strand.
TTTCAAATGGATCTACCTAAATATTTTCTATTACAATAGGGCAAGCCAAATTATATTTTGGTTCTGAGTGTGTTGGGGTCTTCATTTTCCTGATATTCCAATCCCTTCTTATTTGCGAAAGTAGTAAGAGCCTATCAAAACATACCCTTTTACAGAACCCATTCTGCTCAGAACTTGAATGTTCCAGTTTCCTCTGAAGATCATTGCAATAGCTGCAAATAAATAAACACTTGTTTTCCTCACAGATGAATGTTTAAACCATCAGATGCTCTAGATATATACAATGTATTGGAGACTTATCTAACATTTGAAGTTTTTAACATTGGTTTCAAAATTAGTTTTCTCTAATCTTCAAGTACTTTTGGAAATTATTTTCAAGTGTGCTTCTTCAGACATTTTTTTATATTATTTCACATGCTCAGCATTGCAGAGTGAAGAAAAACCAAGCTGTGAATCACTGTCTGTGGCATTTCATGCAGGCAACTATCACAGCGCATATTTCAGAAAGGTGCAATATGCTGTAATGCTTCTCCAACTATGCATTAAAGCATCTACAAATTGGGAGTATTATTTTTAACTGACATGAGAATTGTACAAATATAACAGGTAGTTGTGTTTTAACTCTAGTTTTGTCACTGCTGTAAAGGTAAAGGACTCTGGGAAGGAATATAAAAACCCCTGCCACATTATCTTGGTAAAACACATTTCTCATGATTCCTTTCAGCAATATTGATGCTATAAAAAAGTTACCACTTGTAACAGGCACCTTTTACATAGATGTCAAATGCAGCAGTGGTGCATTTACAGTGTCACCTGTGCAGAAAGGTTTGCTGGTGCTGTATGGTGCTTTTGCCACAGTGGACTATTGCATTGTGTAAATGCCCTGGGATCCAGCATGCTGAATCTTACTGCATTCACACAGTGCAGTAAATTTTGCAGCTTTGCTGATATAATATCTTTTATTATAGTTTCCTCCTTGTGCAGTATTGCATTTGATTTCCTGCAGAGTATGTATCTTTGTCTTTATACATAAGGCAGACTATTTCCAATAATGCTGTTCATGTGTGTTTTTTTTTAAAGTGTAAGTCTTAAGTCGTTCAGCCTGCTGAAAACTTGATTCAAAAATTCATTTTAGTGTCAAATTTCTACCATTGTTTTCAATAGACTCATAATGGAATTACTCAAAATATGCAGGTAGCTGCTTTTTTTGTTTATTATTTAATTGGCTGTTTACACGGAGGGAAGGGAAACATTTTAGATACAAACGTGTACAGTATGCTATATTCACCTCTTCACTGGCTTTTAACATATTTAAAACTTTGTCTTCAAAGTTTTATATTTTAGTCCACTTGTTTATTATTACTCATACACTTTTAAAAGCATTCGTTTATTTTGAAGCTTGTCATGCAGATATACCCATGATAGAGAGGGACCTGCTTGTTTGTTTTTGTTTTGTTATTTTTAAAATACTAACAGTACATAGATTTATTAGGAGCAACATCATATACAGGCAAACCATCTCAATAGCTGTCATGAGAGCTTCCTAGTGGGTCATGTGATTGCCTTTGCAGGTATCACATGACTTGTCCTGGTTTTCCCTTCACCAACAATAAATCTATTGAAGTTCATCTATCCAAATGTTAACATATAAAGAAATCATATTTTTTTCTTTTTTAATTTTAAATTCCATATTGTTCTCTTCAAAACTAGCCTTTTATGACTGTGTGTAAAGGAGTTTTCATTTGTATTTACCAGTAGCGTTAGCATTTCACAGAAGCATGAAATCACCTTCCCCCATTTTCACAACAGGGCATGAGAGTCATGTGAGGAAATGAGCACATCACTTCAGTCCTGGAAAAAATGTATTACTAGCTGGGATAAAATTAAATTTTGTTAATTTAATTACTTATTTATAAAGTCATATTAAAAGTGGAACTTCTACTTTGTAAAACATTATTTTCAAAGCCCCTATAGTTGCTTGCCATTTTTTTTATTTATTTTATTTAACCCTTTAAGTATCAGAGGCGTGTGCATTGCATACTCATCTTGCAGTAAAAGGGTTAAAACAATAGTTGATGAGAGATTTAGCTTTATTGTTGAGTCAGTTTATGCAAATTAGAAAATTCTTTGTGTCTGCCATATACTAACAATCCAAATTGCTTTTCCTGCCTGTCAGATCTGAATATTCTACGCTGCTTCATACATACCAATTGTTCCTCCTTGAGACCCAAATCTCCCTGTTCTGGAGTCTAGACCAGTGGTTCTCAACCTGTGCCCTCAGTGGCTACTAACAGGCCAGGATTTGAGAATTTCCTTTTAAGAGCACAGGTGAGTTAAAGTGGAACTTTAAGGTAATACCAAGTCGCCATGCATTCATTAAACGCATGGCGATTAGCTTGAAAATAGATGTCTTACCGTGAAATAATAGCTGTGTCTAAAGTAATCCTTCCCTTTTCGGGACTGACGGGCAGGTGTGTGCAGTCTGCGCGCCTGCGCCGTCACTCCCTTTCGGTGACCATATGGTGCACTGCAATCTACTAAATGGAGACCGGGACTTATGGCGCAGATGCGAAGACAAGATGTCTGCGCTGTAGCCAGGGTTCCGGTCTCCAAACGGGAAGGATTTCTTTTGACACAGCTATTTTTAAACGGTAAGACATCTATTTTCAATCTAGTCGCCATGCATTTAATGAATGCATGGCAACTTGGTATTACCTGAAAGTTCCGCTTTAATCAATATGACTGATCCTCTGATCAACACATTTGTGTTCTAGCAGGGAAATTCCTAAGTCCTGGCCTGTTAGTGGCCAATGAGGGCACAGGTTGAGAACCTCTGGTCTAGACTGTGTGTGTCACATTACTCCACAGCAATTAAAATTACATTTAATGTTTGTTAAACCCCTTAAAGGGATAGTAATACTTCGTTTTATCTTTGTTTTATTTTGTAGCCATTAAAACAACATGAAGAACGATATAAGTCTTATCTCTCAAACCTTTATGGTTTGAGAGATATTCACAAGCAAAGTTTCCCCTCCCGTCCCTTTTACCTAGTGTAAGCCATCTCTTCTCAGATGTGGAATCCAGTCCATAGACCAGACTAATAACAGAAGGGTATAATCTTCTTCCTATGAGAACAATGAAAGCCCTGCCCTCCTTGACATGATTTTCAGGTTTTTCCCTTAATTGAAGATTGTCCCTCTCTGCAGTCTACCTGGGCACCTCCCTTCTGATCTGTCTGAACAGTGTTACATCAGTTAAAGGGGCGGGAGGGGGATACTTTATCATTCAATTACTCTTGAACTATAACTCTGACAACTGAAATAACACTCTCCAAAGTCCAAATACTATGATGATTAATTAGAGCTGCTTTTATTATGAAACATTACTATCCCATTAAGGACCACTCGGTCTAGGAGTTGGGGAGTGCTAGATGACCATGGGCCCCCCCCCCCACACACACACATATGTACACGTGTTTTGTGATGACAAAGCGGTGTGCAACCGTGCTGCACTCACAAACTTGGGTGAAGGCCTTGGTACATCACCAGCTGTAAAAAGCGGAACTTTCATCATAATAACATTGCCCCCCCAAAACCATTACTAACATAGCAGTAGGCAAAGCCATACTTTCATTGGACTGAATAAGTCCGCATTATTGAGGAATGCAATTTCTTTGGCAGGCACCAGCGGACATCAGCGCACACATCTTGGAGGAAAGGTACCTCTGAGCCTGCGCTGTATGTCTGGTTCACTGCCAGCATTGGTGAGTAGCGTTCCTTGGTCCCGGAAGTTACTGACGGCGCAGGTGCACAGAGCTTCTTTTGTAAGCTCTGTCAGCTGATGCCTGCCGAAGAAGTTGTTTTTCCTCCCTCCATAATGTGGACTTGTTCAGTCTAATGAAAGTATGGCTTTGCCTATCGCTATGTTAGTAAGTGTTTGGGGGGCAATGTTATTACAATGATAGTTCCGCTGTAACCCTTTGAGTGCCAGAGGGGTACACAAAGCATTGCACAGCAATGTGTTGCGTATCCCTCTGGCACTCAAAGGGTTAAGGTGTTAAACATCAGTTTATGTGTAGGTTTATAAACTAGTCTGTGTAAATAAAGAGGTGCCAATAGGTCATGATTTCTTGGTAATGCCCTGCAAACTAGCCACACCAGCAGCACCAAATACAATACAAGTGTTCCTCATGGCCATTTGAAATTCTGAGACATATGCTGCTCTCCTTACCTTGTCACCTGCCACTACCTACCAGCTAGTACAAACTAATTTGAAATAAAGTGAAATATCTTAAACAATATTTATGTATTTTTTTTTTTTTTCAAACAATATAGATGATTTTGAAAGACCTTTTAAAAACAACCTGTTTGTTTCCACTTAAAGGAACACTAACACCAAACAATGAAATAAGTTAATATAACTTAAGCTAATACATTATAAAAATAATGTTCTCTGATACTAAAAGTTTACTTTTTAACTCTTTGAGTGCTAGAGGGGGTACAAAGTACTCAAATGGTTAATGCATGTGTAAGTTGTCCTGTTGAAAGAGCATTTATTTAATGTCATGTGCTGAGCTATAAGTCCAAATGTCAGTTAATTGATTGTGATTAGTGCCCACTGCTCTTATACTCAGGTTATCGTATCTTGGTCTATTTACAGATGATCCTGAACAATCAATCAGACCCGGGAAAAGGCAGGAATGTCTGCTTCCTCTCATCATATTTAAGATTAGATTTTAGTTCTCAGGACAAATAAAGAATTTCTGTAGACGCTAGCTTGACACACAGAGCATTTAAGTGTATTTATCCCCAGTTCATTTTTCTGGAGTAAGACGTTTTTTGTTTGCTCCCAGTGGGTAGCTTTGTCAGGGTACATTGCAATGAGTTGCATACCCATATGGCACTCAAAGGGTTAAGTGTAACCAGTGGTTTTTAGTCATTATTGTTAGAATAGGCTCTTTTTGAAGACCTGGAACGGGAACACAAAACAAGAGGACAAATTCTATCTATTTTTCTGTGGCAGTCAAAGGGTTACGATGGAGTAGTATAACTTTTTCTTTACAGTACATGTAATGTAGATTTGAGAAGGGCACATGTTCAGTTTAAGCTGGTTTCTTTTGTCCTGTTTGTGGTGATTTCAGAGTTGTCTGGGTAGAGCCAGTAAAGGCCAACAACTCCTAGTAGTGATGCCTAGATGTTTGCTAGTATGTTTTGTCAAGGTCATTGCTGTCTCTCTCAGGATACACTGTCAGATGATGAGGCTGATGCACTATTCAAAACTGGAGCAATACTCTGACAACCCGACTGGAATATGGGCTAAATAAAAATTAACCATATTCCATTGATTTAACTGGAGTTTTGTCTTCTTGTATCATTTTGTAGCCTTCAAGGGGTTAAAACACAATTTAAATGTAGATTTTTTTTGTCACCTACACTGATATATTTTTTTTTCCCTTGAATTACATCACTCCAGTTTTTGTAGCCTTACTCATACTCAGGAGTTTGAAATCTGCCATATTTTTATTGATATATTTAGTAAACGTTTGGGTGCCAGAGGGGTGTGCAGTAGACTACTTTGCAATAGGTTACCTACCTTATAACACAGAAGGAGTTAAAAGAAATATAATCAAAAATAAACCATTATACAAGTTTTGTTTTTTCTTTATTCACCCAAAACATTTTTTGTTTGGGTTTTTTAAACCCCTTAATAACTTGTGACGAGCCAGGGTAGTCACACATGTCCAGATGATAAGGATCACTGATGGTCCTGGTATGTCATGGAATTGTGGGATCACAGTGCGGTTACATGTCCTCGCTGTGATCCCAGAATGCAGTGGTGAAAGAAAAAAAACAGTGCCATGGTCCTCTAGAGTGCCACACCCCCTGGACCCCAAAGTTCTTAGAGGGTTAATTTCCATTCCAGTAGTCTTTTGCAGAAAGTTTATTATTAAAAATAACTATCATAATTGTAAGTCATAACGCTGAGCCTCAGCTAGATACATTCTGGCCCACCTCTTAGTTTGGGTTACAGTTCTTATGGGCTGTTTGTAAAGCTCAAATGTAATGTATGTATAAAGAAAAGTTACAACCCTTGACTTAACACCGTAGGAGACAAATGCAGATTTGTAAAATTCCCATTTATTAACACAATGCGTTGTATACCCCTCTGGAACTCAAAGGGTGAAACTAGGCTTTAACTACAAGAATGCTTGAGAGTTCTCCAACAGATTGCTTCACAATGCAATGAACAGCTCTCTACCATTCAAGGGGGTTTATTTGGCCCACAATTGCTCCACTATCTTTGTGCATATGGTCTCTAGAGTGTCTGTGCCTACAGTTTCCTGCTGAATATCAAAAGTCTTGGACTTCCAGCTATTGGGCTCTCCAACTCCCATCATCCTCAGCCAGCCACTCCCTCTGATCGGGGATGACTGGAGATGTAGCATTCAACAGCTGGAAGTCCAACAGTTAACTTCCCTGCCCCCAAATATCCAGTACTTGAAGTGGAAAAAGGAAAGAGTGGAAAGATATAACTCCAAAGCAGCCTTAACCCTTTGAGTGCCACAGCGGTACGCCATGCTTTGCTTTGCATACGACTCTGGCACTCAAAGGGTTAACCCCTAATACAGGTGTGCCCAGACGTTAGTGGGTTGCTTGAGTTTTTTTTTTTTTCCTTGTCTGAATATGATTTACTGCCTTAGCAGCATGAGTCAGTGGTCCCTGACCATCAGATTCAACCCCACTGCACAGTATATGTATGCTTTCATTGCCTTTCTATATAAGTTAAAACTGGACCAAAACAACATGCACAATATTATAAAAAAAAGTATTCTGGGACAAACCACTGGTACCATAGGGGACAAATAAAACGTTCAACATTTCTCATTGATTTAAATGTAGCTTACAAACCCTTGAATGCTAGACATGTATTCAGCATATATCTTCTTGGCTTTTATCAGTGACTACTTGTAAGATAACTGTTGGGTAGCCTGTCCTAATATGTTTATGGCCATAAGTAGCAAGCTATTCAGCTCTGGGGCAAAGCAACCATACTAAAGGGAACAAATAACAATTTCCATTGATTTAAATGGACTTCCAACACACTGAATGCTAGAGAGGTCTCCAGTGCATTGCTTCACAATGCTTTAGAGACCTCACTAGCATTTATGGAGTTAAATTAGACAAAATTTCAGTGATTTATATTGGTCCTCATGGTGGAGTTGAGAAATACCTCTAACTTGCAGAATGCAGCCCTGAGTGGAAGTCAGGAATGAACATGAATGAAGGCTTAGCATATCTGCATTTATGTATTCGAACCACATGGCTTCTTGCCTCCTTCTGTGGCCAACCTGTGGCTTTCCAGCAGTTTTTGGACCAACTCTCCCATTCCCAAACTTCCTTCGATTTATACGAGCTTTTAACATCTACACTAGGTCTGTCCAAGTTCAGTCCTCAAGGGCTACCAACAGTCCATGATTTAAAGGGGAACTTAAACACCCAAGCATGTTTATCTAATTTGATGCCTATTCTAGCAATTATACTGGGTTTTGTATTTTTTTTTCTACGTTGTTGTAGACATAGCCTTTCCAAACATTACCTTTTTCAAGATGTGCTCAGCACAGAGCACTCACGCACAGCTCTGAAAGGCAGTCCCCGTCCTGATGTCAACTCCACCCTCCTACATTTCCCTAGCACCATCTTCTTGACTTCCAGTGTGGCTCAAGACTCCTCTACTGGGGTAGGTTCTAGACTACGTATAATTGCTACAGTAAGCATCCAATTAGATTAACTTGCATGGGGTGAAAGTTCCCCGTTAAGGATTTCCCTTATTTAGTACAGGTGAATTAAACAAATTGAATGAGCTCACCCGTGCTTCATCAGGGGAAACCTTACATCCTGGCCTGTTGGCCGCCCTTGGGGACTGAACTCGGACACCCCCTGATCTACACAGTCCTCTGCAGAAATTTCTCTAGCGTTCTACTGGATCAAAACCCAATCAGTTTGGATTTTTGTATTTCCCCTACAGTGCAATTGGTTGGCCCCAGAATAATATACAAATGGCTGTTTGTGGAAGATACCAATTGGAAAGTTTGTTTGTTTTTTTATATGTTTTTTCTTCTCTGTGTACCCTTTTAGTCTTCATCTACATAAATGCCTTTTCAGGGGTGGAACAGTTCTGGGAGTCTGGGCTCCTAAAATTGTACTTGTGGCTCATATATTTTGAGGCCATTTCAAATACACCTCCAAAATGCTCCTTTGATTTTGTGTGTGTGTTCATCCCTGCTTCTGTTTGTTTATAAACAAACTTAATTTAACCCCTTAACGACCCTTGACGGTCATAGCACGTCATGGGTTGTTTTGATTTAACGACCCATGACATGTTATGACCGTAGTGGAATTCCGGGCTTCCTCCTGCGGTTGCACGCTGTTCGGGGAGTCCAGAATCCGAATAAAAAAAAAATGCTCCTTAAAAAATGCTCCTTTAGTTTCCGCAATTGCCTGCGCAGCTGGTCGTTAAGGGGTTAAGAAGCAGAACTCTGGTTCTTCTGGGACACACCAGTTTAATTATAGGGGCCAAATACAAATTCCCATTGATTTAAAGAACATTTATTTAACCCGTTGAGTACCAGAGGGGTATGGAACTCATTGCTTTGAAATGTGTTCTGTACCCCTCTGGCACTCAAAGGGTTAACCCGCTGAATCAGTGATGGGTAACTTGAGGCCCTTGATCTGCTGTCAGGCTATACCTCCCATTATGAATGATGGGAGATGTAGTCTGGCAGCAGCTGGAGGGTTTCATGTTCCCCATCCCTGTGTTGAATGATGGAGAATTATTGATCATTCAGGGGTTAAAACCCCTATTTAAATTAATGGGATTTTCTTTTTGCCCACTGGTGTGAGGTGGATTGCTCCACTTTTGTGTTGTGCATATAGCCCTGTTAAAAAAATTTCCTATTCTTCTAGTGTTGTGCAATCCAAATAGAGTTCTGCTTCAGAACAGTAGGACAGTCTTGCAAATGAGCTTGTGTTGCCTGTAAATCTTACTGTTTACTATCAGCAGCAGGCAGTGTTGTTTGTGTGTAAACAGTTTGACTGCTGGTCAAGCAGGTTTGTGTGTGTGCAGTAAATACAAGTTTGACAAGTTCAAACCTTTATTGGTTAAATGCATAGGATTCCGAGTTTAAAACAACACCGTTCTCTTCTCCAGGCATATTGTCATACCATTATTAAAATCAACCTCCTTTTTGACTTTACATATGCTGTAAATATATAATATGTAAAGTCAAATTGCAATGCTGCCTGTCCCCTCTGTGGTGTTGAGTTCACCTACCCCCTTCCCATATTTCCATTGAGTGAGTCTGAAGACCTGCCGACACATAACAGCAAGATGATGGCACAAGCCAGGGAACGCATACACAGTTAAAAGCAATGTCCTGCACTGATCAGAAAGTTCCAGCAGGATGTGCGCACACCCCTATAATGACTATATCAGGGCACACGCACACCCTGCTTGAACATCCTGATAACTGATCAATGCAGGATGTTGCTTTTAGCTGAGTATTCATTGTCTGACTTGTTCCATCATCTTGCTATTGCGTGCTGGCAGGTTTTTAGACACACTGCCAGGCCTGTTAAGGCCCCAGAGAAGGAGTAAGCACACTGAGTGCCAGCCTAAGAGAAAAGGGGCAGGCGCTTAAATGCTGATTGACTAGAAGAGCACTGCCAATAATGTTCTTACCTCTTCTATGAGCTTGAAAATTAAAATATATTTAAAAGTTCTGGAAAGATTTATTGCTCATAAAATGGCCCATTTAGGAATACCATACATGTTGGGGGGGTAACGTAGGTAACACTTCCACTTTAATCACCATGGTCCATAGCCAGGGAGCCATCTCTGTAGTGTTATTGAGAGGTGCACTGAGGCTGCACATACTTGGAGATAGCATTGTCCCCTGCACATGTTCAATAACCTGCAGGACAATGGTCATCAGGACTGAGGGGATTGTCTTGACAACCCAGTGAAGAAGGGAAGATGGGATTAGCCACTAAGTACATTTGGACTGTCGGCAGGACTCTCATTGGGTAATTCCAAAACCTGACTCTTGTCAGAAACATCCTCATTGACTGGCTGATTCATATCACCTGGGGTGTAACTTATTCCCAGATTGGTGTCGTCGGACGTCCAGGGGGATCTGGTGGGGGAACCTGCCGTAGTAGCCAAGGTGGAGTTCTAGGATTGCGAGGGCCATGATGTGTGTCTTACCCCTGGGTGTCAGTTAAAGGGTCAAATAAAAATTCACATAAATAATATTGACTTGAATAAGACTGGTAATAATTTGAATGCTAGATAGGTCTCTTAACCCTTTGAGTGCCAGAGGGGTACACAATGCATTGCAAAGCAATGTGTCGCATATGCCTCTGGCACTCAAAAGGTTATTACTTTGTGAGGCAAAGCATAGGATACCTTCCCAGTATTCAGGGAGTCAATATCACTATTTAAATCAGCAGAAATTTGTGTCTTCCCGCTATGATGCAAGTGGTTAGACGCAGAGTCCACCCCATCCCTTTTTTATGCAGTTTGCTTGCCCCAGAATTTTTCCATTTCATCTTGTGATGGGGATGAGCAATCTGAAGCCCTCTAGCTGTGATGGATGACAATTTCCACAACCTAGCCTGTCTGGGGATAACTGGGATTGTAGTCGTCCACACCTGGAGGGCCATAGTTACCTCATTCCTGTATTATTCAGACCTCTGTCTCTACCCTGCTTGTAATACTGAGATGGACATTATAATGGCCAAAAGGAAGAAGTAAAACATATTGTTGACTCTTTGGGGGCTGTATTTTAGTACATCAATTCTGTTTTAGAATGCAGTATTGAAAATTCACTGGGGGATAGCAGCAGTGTGGTGGCACTTAATTCCCAGTAGTGGACAACCTGGCTTTGCTGCTGTTACCTGATTAAAATAGTGGGAGCTGCAATCCAGTGGTTCTTAAACCTCCGGTTACTCTGTTCACCCCTGCTTCTAAATGATGATTTCTCACACACTTCCTGTCTTCTGTCCAAAACACATATGCATGTTCATGTATAAGATTCAACCAAACCTACAATCTAGTGACATTTGATTACATAAAGTTTAATGTTAACCCTTTAACGACCAGGGAGTAAACAGTGCATTGCTTCAAAATCCACTGCATGCCCCTCTGGTCCCTGAAGGGTTAACATGGTATCTTCCTGAAATGTTTCATGTTAAAAGTACTATTTACACAATGGGACTATCTACCTCTATAATTCATCATGGGCCTCTGTAGGATTACATTGCCTATTGTATTTCTAGTTTAATTGATTTCTGCTACTTTAGCTGTTCTATGTAACATAGTTGATGAGGTTGAAAAAATAAAACATGCGTCCACAAAGTGCAGCCCATGCCTAAACACCCCTGTTGATCCAGAGGAAGGCAAACAGAAACTACTTAAAGGGATAGTAATACTTCGTTTTAACTTTATTTTATTTTGTAGTCATTAAAAAAACATGAAGAATGATATAAGTCTTATCTCTCAAACCTTTATGGTTTATGAGATATTCACAAGCAAAGTTCCCCTCCCCGCCCCTTTTACCTAGTGTAAGCCATCTCTTCTCAGATGTGAGTCTGGTTGTATGACAGGACAGATAACAGAAGGGGACAATTTTCTTTGTATGAAAACAATGAAAGCCCTTCCCCCCTTGACAAGTTTTTCAGCTTTTTCCATTATCTTAATTGAAGATTGTCCCTCTCTGCAGTCTACCTGGGCACCTCCCTTCTGATCTGGTTGAACAGGGGGGGGGGATACTTTGTTTGTGAATATCTCATAAACCATAAAGGTTTGAGAGATAAGACTTATATCATTCTTCATGTTTTTTTAATGCCTACAAAATAAAATAAAGTTAAAATGAAGTATTACTATCCCTTTAAGCCATTTCCAATTAAGCCCCAAGTAGGTAAAAATTCCTTCCTTACTCCAAATGGCAGTCGGTTCACTGGATCAACAACCTATATGCATTGAAGCCATTTGTCATAATTATCAGTATTGTTATGTGTTAGCTAGGTATGCATTGTTTTATTTTTTAACAAAATTCCGAGGCAAATAATTCCATCGATTTACCTCCCTTACTGTAAAAAATCCTATATATTATCCTCCTCATCTTCAGCTGTTGCTAATCCACTACAGGGTGAAAGCCTCCTCGGCAAGTTTCCAACTACGTCGGTTTTGTGCTTTTTGTGACCACCGTGTAACAACAAATTTGGTAATTTCATCAACCCATCTTGTCTTTGGTCTTCTTATTGGGCATATAGTATCAAGTGGAATCAACTTCAAAATTTGTTTGGTCCATCTACCGTCAGATCTTCTTACTATGTGGCCTGCCCATATCTATTTCAGGTGCTTTACTTTTTCAGTGATTTTGTAAACATTTTTGTTTGCTGAGGAATCTATGCACATATTTTTTTGGTCCTTTTTGTTATGCTTCGAATTTGATATTTAATACTTTTCTGCATAACCTTAAGTTTTTGTATGGCTTTGGCATTCAGAGTCCATGTTTCAAGGACATCTGTAAGACCTGGGAGGACACATTGGTCAAAAACCATTCGCTTGAGGCAGAATTTTCCAAATGTTTTCCATCCCGCTTTTATTTTAGCTCAGTTTCCATCATGATCTTTCCATCTCCTGTCCAAGGTAAACATATTAAACATATTTGTTGTCTACTTCTAGTTCTTGCTCATCTAAGTGATTTTTCTTGGTATGGTAAATTTGTTAAATATGACATGCATTTTGTTTATGTTCATTTTTAGACCAAAATTTTTGCTTTCCTGTTGTAGTTCTTCAATGCGTTCTTGCAGTTCTTCAGGACTACTGGCAAAGAGTATGATATTTCTGCAAAACGTAAGCAATGCAGGAAATCTACATTGATCTTGAGTCTTTTTTTGTCCCAATTTAGTTTGTGGAACACTTCTTCTAAACAAGTAGAAAATAGATTTGGGGAGATTTTCTCTCCTTGTCGGATGCCTTTTTCCTATGTTGGTCTGAGCTTTATCATTGTTGACCTGTATTGATGCAGTTGCATTTTCATACATTGATTGAAGGATATTGACGTAAGCTCTGTCTATTCCTTGGTTGAGCACAGCATCGATTTTATTGCTTACCTTTTCATTGTCAATCAAGGGTGGTATGCATAATGGAAGGTTGTATTCATTATGTCACTCTCTATAATTTGTTGCATTGCCCGGATATGGTCCATGATACTGAAACCGCTTCTGAAGCCTGCGTGTTCTTTAGGCTGTGGTGTGTTGCGGATTGCGTCCATTCTTCATGATGGTAACTTTGTGAAAAGCTTGCAGATGACCGGCAATAGGCTTATTGATTGGTAGTTTTTTACTGCCTTATCTTTTTTGTGAAGTAGGATAACGGATGCATTTCCTATGTTTCAAATACTTTGCCAAATATTTTAGCTAAGGCTTTGAATAAGATTTGACCTCCGACTTTCAACATTTCAATAGTAACTTTAACCGGTCCGGTTGTTTTGCCCTATTTCATTGTTTTTATTGCAGCTTCTACTTCTTCAACAAAAGTTTCTGGCACAGCTTTAACCTCTGGCACTACATTCAGTTGTTGTTCTTCATTCTTATAACAATTTGATTAAAGTTCTTCCACTCTTTCTACTATTTGTTGTTGAGTTTTTCCTGTTGTACCATTTTCAATTTCAATGCAAACATTTTGGCTCCTTCATTTTATGCAGAAATGTTTGTAGCGCCAACACAATATACTTAAAATACACTTGTATGGAGAGCAAAATGGAACAATATAAATATACAAAGGTAAAATGTATTGGTAAATTATATAACATAAATGATCTAGCACAGAATGAATGTATGAAAAGATAAAATAAACTGCAGCCTCAGAATTGCAACAAATCATTGGTACATAATGGGTAACAAACTAGTAAACACTCTTCAGCTTGGAAAAAAAAACGCTACCGCGTCTCCACCGGTCTCATCCCCTAAACATGGATGATACCCATTGGGAGGTACAACCGGGAAACTATCCCCAAGCTACAGAGATAAGGAAGTATCCTAAACAAAAAATAATAGTGAAGTGGACATAAATGTGATGTGGCTAAAATAATAGAAACAAAGTCTAAAATAAGCATGAGATAGTTGGCAAATGATTGTATGAATAATAATAATAAAAAACAGGACTTCAAACTGGTGAATCAAACCACTAGTAAGAAATAGAAATGTGTATATACAGTCTGAACAAACATGGATTTGGTGTGATTGTGGCTAAAATTCAAAGTGTCAGTGATAACTATGAACATAAATTGATGAATGAAATGGGTGATGAGATGGCAACATCCACCTGAATAAATAGAATGGTGATGGTAAAGTGCTAGCAGTCCTATAATGGACTTCTTAATTGTACACCATGATGTCAAGTAGTATGTTGGTACATATAACATCCATATATCAAATGCGTAAATAAATGTACATCCAATACTTTCTTCAATTTAAGGAAAAGGCTAATCTCACCTTTGGTATGCAACAGTCTATATCTCTGGGTGTTGAAAAGAGAAGACTTATCACTGGCATACATAATATATGTAACTTGCCCAATTTATATTACATTAACCTTCACGCTTCTTTCTGCCTTCTTATTCTTGTAAAATCCTCCAGGTAGTATTCTATGAACTAATCCTGGTAATTGTCCTGTTTATAGAGGCATAATAAATTATCATAAATTCTTCAACTTCATCATCACTGTGGCTGTGAATGATTTGAAGAACATAAGGACTGTTTACTTTCATTAGCATATGAAGCAATTCTTTCAGAAATATTTTCTACTTTTGGGACTGAGTCTGCCTTGTTAATCAAGAATCCAATTCCTACACATTGTCCATCATTGGTTCCTTTATAGTATAACCAGTGTCCATCTTCTAATTTTGACTTAATCTTCGTTTAGTCATGGAATTCTGGGATGGCAGTCATCCCAAAATGCATCGGTTAAAAAAAAAAAATTTATATATTTTAATTTTTTTTGTGGTCTTCTAGGGCCATCCAGCCCTGAACAGTGGTCTCCTTAAGGGGCTAAGGTTAGAAAATAAGTTAAAAAGGAGATGGTCTGCTCATAAGATAATGCATTTTAAGGTTAGGCATACTATGTCCATGGTATGTGATTAAAGCCTCATCTTTAATATAGTAGTGATATATAGGAAGGGTTAATACTGATTAAATATGGTAGTGCATCAATATTTTGTGTTTTTTCTTTTAGCTATTGTGGTCAAAATTGGTTATACCTCAGCAATTTTTAAATGTATTTTCTTTGTGGGTCTGCTTACCAAAACCTGGAATTGTATATAATCTCCTGACTCCAAATGGAAGGCTGATATATAACGGCTGGAGGATTTCAGATTGCACATGGTGTGTTGGGGGTACTTGGAGGTCTTGTAGTAGGAGGGGTACCAGAAGATAAATTGATGATGATCGTTTTAGATAGAATACTAATTCATCTACAGAAGAAAAGAAGAAACATTATAAGAACGTTAAAAAAAAAAAAAAAATCAAGTAATTTTCCTCCTTTGAGAATGTTTCAAGGCATCCCATCATTTTTATAGGTCTTTTGTCAAGGAAATCATGAAGGGTTCAGATGTTTGTTTAGTAATTATTGGATCTCCTGATCAGAATTACCAGATTAAACATGTTGTGCAAGATGATTTACACAAGTATACATTTAAAGGGATGGTAATGTCCCATAAAAACTTTTTATAGTTCTGTAGAGTAGAAGAAGATAAGCTGAATGGCACAAACCCTATCTCTCAAACCGCTATGGTTTGAGAGATATAGGCTTTGAAAGTCCCCCCCCCTTCTCGTGACATCAGCATCTAGCTGACAGCAGGAGATCCCAGTCTGGGGACCAGCTGGCGGCTCTGGAGCAGAGCCGAAATCTCGTAATTGCAAAATAATAACTTCACTGGAAAGGTCTACAAAGTGTGCCTGGTTTGCAAGCACACTTTGTAGATCTTTCCAATGAAGTAATTCCTTTGCAATAACGTGATTTTGGCTCTGCTGAAGCGCCTCCGTGTGCTGGCTGACACGGATATCCTGCTGTCAGCTTTACAGCTAACATCGGAAGAAAGGGAGGGAGGGGGGAACTTCCAAATCCTATATCTCAAACCATAGCTGTTTGAGAGAGAGAGTTTGTGCCATTTGGCTTATTTTCTTCTTGTCTACAAAACCATAAAAAGTTTTTATGGGACATTACTGTCCTTTTAAAACTCAAAATTCATACTTTGCCAGTGTCTTCATCAAAAAAAGTGTCAAGATAAGTGGATATCTGCAGCACAGCAAAGTGCCACTATGCCCTGGTTGAAAAGCACTGCTCTAATTAGTGGTAATGTCACACATTTGCTGCCCATGTTCTGTAGTATGTAATGAATGTGGGTTAAACCACTCTAAAGGCCATTTTGGTTTCATTGGTACTACTTAGCTGCTTGTTCAGATGAGACTGTGCTGTAGTGAAATAAATCCAATGGAGAAGTCTAATATAACTTGCTGCAACTTCCTTGATACAAGCAGTGGTCATCCATGAGTTTCAGCAGTAAAGGTTTGCATTTTTGCCTATGGGGAAGTGAAATGCCACAATGCACATTGCAGCAATCCAGTTGCAGTCTTCCCCATTAGATTCCGGTTAATAAAATAGTGCTGAAGACTGTGGACCAGATGGCTGCTTAAAATGAGTGCTTACCCTGCATTTGACTCACATGGGAAGTGCAGGAATTTGTGGAGGCGGTGTTGCTTCCTTCGTGTCTCCCACATGAAAAAAGCCATACTGTTTCAGGTGACTCCCATTTATTAACTGGCTTTCACAGACCAGATTTTAAGGCTGTCCCTCCTTAACACAGATGGGTCAATCAGTAACTCCATTATTTTAATTATTGTGCACAAAGTAGACTATATCTAAAATTTGTCCTTTTTTCATTACTTGAATCAGGGTTGCCTATTTCTTATCTGATGTGGCTGTTGCAAGCATTCAATAAATTTTAATTCATTTAGTTGAAAATATTTTTAGAATTTAATGACGTATGATTTTTTTTTCCCCATCTTTTTGTAGCTTCATCTGCCGAGTTCAGTGTGTTGAAGTCACCCCAAAACCAAGTTTTCCGAGAAGGAAGTTGGCCTGTTCCAGGGGAACGCATTCCGGATGTAATTTCTCTTTCAATGGGGTTTTCTGTTGAAGAAGTAAGAACATAACCTATTATCTGTAATTATTGCGTGTAACTTTTAATTATTATTCCTAATCTGCCACAACTCGGACAGCAGCATGAATGCTTTGACAAGACAATGTGCAAACTTGATTAAATTAATTCATGTGACCAAGTTGGCATCACACTTTTTCATGGCTTCCTTACTCTCATTAAAGGGATAGTAATAGAACGTTGGCAAAGCAGCTCAGTTTGTTCATCATAAGCAATAATATGCTCAGTGGTAAATTCCCTGACTATGGAGTCTGTTCAAACCTCAAGGCTGCAGGTTCGAATCCCGGCAGGATCAACTTCATCCTTCCGAGGTCAATAAATGAGTAACATTGATGGGGTAATAATAACACCTATTATTTCAGCTGTCGATTTGGTTAATTCCGAGAGCATGCGCTGAAAGCGCTTTGAGTCCCACTGGGAGAAAGGCTCTATATAAACACTAGTTATTATTATTTTATGCAGACATTGATCCTGCCACTCCTTTTCCTGACATCAGCGTTTTACTCTGAGATCCGACGGTGGATCACAACGAGGGACAATCTTCAGTTAGTATTAGGAAAAACCTACCCTCCTTCGACAAGGAGGGCAGGTTTTTCCTTATACTGACTGAGGGAAGATTGTCCCTCGTTGTGATTTGTCTGGTCAAACGACCGGACTTCAGATCTAAAGGGAGGTGGCTTTAGATCGGGAAAAGGGGCGGGAAGTGTAAACTATTACATAAAATAGCATTGTATTTGTACAGTAGCCTGCAGTATTATTGCTTATGATGAACAAACAGCTGTTTTGCTATCTTTCTATTCCTGTCCCTTTAACATAGGAATAGGTGTCTGACAAGTGACAGAGCTGTATTAGCTATAAATGAGCAGAGAAGGTAACAGCCTTTTTAAAATGAGACTCGTGGGTCCTATCTTAATAAATTAACTGCCTTACCTCTTCTCTCATTACAAACCTCACAAGCAAAATGGTACAAAAGGTGTTTTTATAGGACAGTCTACATATGAATTAAAAATGCAAGTTTGGCATTAGGTTTTAGGGATCTAACACAAAATGCTTTTAGATAACCCTATTTATAGGTGTTGGTTCCTATAATAGGATATGTTTGTGCCTTAATTTATGTATTTTGTATGTTTTGAATGAAAGTCACCAAATAATAACTTACCTTTGTGTGCCAGCGGTGTGACCAACACGTTAGACACTCAAGTGAACAAATGAACATTCTTAAAACTCCCACTGATGTAAATGGGGAATTTAGTTTAGCGAATGCTTGAGTCCTACTTAAATTCAAGGTGTTTAACTCTTTGAGTGCCAGAGTAAAGCAATGCGTTGCATACCCCTCTGGCACTCAAAGGGTTAAACACCTTATTAAATTAATGGGAAATGTTATTTGTCCCTTCTAGTTCAGTTGGTTGGCCCTCGAATTGCTACAGTTTTTCTGTTCACTGTTGCATTCAAATACAGGTGTGTGCGCTGCCTCTCTCTCTCACACACACACACACACACACACACACACACACACACACACACACACACACACACACACACACACAATTTTTTTTCAATACATAGTTTTTGAGAAATTATCCTAAAACACCACCAACACATAAAAGCTTTTCCCTTGCATAGTACATTGTGTGGTAATACTGACCTGCACAGAAATCGATTGGCATATAGTGCCACACACAAATAAAGGTGAATTTCTCAAAAAATGATTTATATCACAAATAGATGGCTAGTACAACGTATAAGCTGTTTTAATTATTTTTCAAATTAAACCTCTTAAATTCCACTTTAACATGATAAAGGGACGCTCAGATGGAATGAGAATGCAGTAGCTGCACTTTAAATGTTTGTCACTGAGAGATGGGAAGGGTGCCCTTCTATCATATTTGCAGGATGGGACGGTGATAGAACCTCATCATCCATTGGGGAGAAACGTTTAAGTTGCGGTCACTTGATCACTGTATACAACTTAATGGAAGAAGGAGGGAAATTGAAAAATGAAGCCATTTGAGTGGTACTTGATTTTTTTATTTTTCAACAGGATCTCTCATGGCCTGGGTTAGGAGTGGGGAACCTTTTCCAGCGTCCACGTGCTACAGTCCTCGTCACAGTAACCGGGATGGATAAGCTACCTCTGGCAGGCAATGGAATTTCTTACCCTGTAGAAAATGTGAGTATCTATCTGGGCAAAACTTGCTATGATGTGATAACTTAACCCTTTGAGTGCCATTGCTTTGCAATGTGTTGCATACCCCAAAGTGTTTAAGGGAAACATCTAATCGTGTCTGCCCCAATACAAGCATATTTAGGGTCATCTGCACAAAAGCAAACCTGGAGCAATTCTGGAACACATTAACTGTACCTTAGGGGACAATCTGAAAGAAAAAAATCCCCAGATTCTGATTTATATAATTTGCATTTGATCTGTTTTCTACTTCTACTTGATTCAGTTTGTAGTATGATACAGACACAGAAACATAGAATTTGACAGCAGTTAAAGGGATAGTAATACTTTATTATTACTATCCCCCGTATTGTACATATTTGTAAAATAATGTAATAGCCCCAGGTTCATCTCTCAAACCTTTATGGTTTGAGAGATAACCGAAGGCAAAGTTCCCCCCTCCCTCCCCCTTCCCTGCAGTCAGCGTTGTGCTGACTGCAGGGATATCCAGTCTGACTTTAATCACGCGGCTCTGAAGCAGAGCCGCGATCGCGTTAGTGACAAAGAATTATTTCACTGAAAGGGTCTTCTTCATGTGCTTGCAAACCAAGGTATTTCAATAGATATAGTTCCCTGGTCGGATCATGATTCTCTTATGCTCGCGGTGAAGGAAAATTATACTGATCAGGGCAGGGCATGGAGATTAAAGGATACGTTGTTGACTGATCCAAATAACTTGGAGTTTTTGATTAAGGTAGGGAGAGAGTTTTTTCAGGATAATCTAAATGGAGAAGTAGCACTACCTGTTGTTTGGTGTGCATTTAAGAGTTTTATCAGGGGTCAATTAATGATGTTGCAATCCCGGGCAAGGAAGAAGGGGGGCATGAGCCTCAATGAGTTATACATCAGGCTGGCGGATTTGGTTTGGAGTAATAAGGAGCATATACAAGACTGAGTGACTTTAGAGATACGGGAATTGAGACGTGTTATTAATGATTTATTGATTTTGAGGGCCAATAGCTCAATGATAAAAATGAAACAAAATTGGTATTATTTGGGGAACCGTGCTAACAGATTGATGTCCGGGCAGATGGGTAGGCGGAACCTAAATGCTAGGATATTTAGAATTGTGGAGGGTGACCGAATATTTTTCAGTCCGAAGGATATTGGTAATGCCTTTGGGAGATTTTATTCTGAGTTATATAATATTCCTCCAAAAGAGCATAGGGACAAGGTTAAGGAGTATATAGTAAATTCTGGTTTGGGTCATATAGATAGTTTTCAAATGGAGCGGTTGGAAGCCCCGATGGAAATGGAGGAAGTTCAGCGGGTTATTAGGAGGTTGAAGCTGAATAAGTCTCCTGGCCCAGATGGGTTTACGAGCTTATTTTATAAAAAGATGGAGTTTATCATAGCTGAACCGTTTGTGGAGGTTTATAATTCTGTGAGGGGAGCTAGAGCTTTTCCTCCGGAAATTTTGAAGGCGTCTATTGTACCAATATTAAAGACAGGTAAGGATAGTACGAGGGTGGCTAGTTATAGGCCGATTTCTCTCATTAATGTTGATAAAAAGATTTATTCGGCTATTGTTGCAGATCGTTTGAAGACAATCATCCCTGAGATAATACATCAGGATCAAACTGGGTTTGTGATGGGTAGGCAGGCAAGCTCTAATACTAGGAAATTATTTAATCTAATGGATTATGTTAGGAGGCATAATATTCCAACTGGTATGATGGCTTTGGATGCGGAGAAGGCTTTTGACCGGGTCGACTGGGTCTTCCTCTGAGGTTTTGAAAGGGTGTGGTTTCGGGGGGGGCCTAGTGGACTCGGTCATGGCCTTGTATACCACGCCATCTGCACAGGTAGTGGGACAGGGCTTTAGGTCCGATTGGTTTCCGATACGTAACGGGACCAGACAGGAGTGTCCGTTAGCACCAATATTGTACATTTTGTTATTGGAACCATTGGCCTCCAGGATAAGAAATCAAGATGCAATAAGAGGAATAGAGATTGGTATTAGGACATTTAAACAAATCCTTTACGCCGATGATGTTATGTTAACTTTGTCACAGCCAGAAGGTTCAATTGATGCGGTGGTTAAGGAATTGCATGAATTTGGGCAATTTTCGAATTATAAGATCAATATGGCAAAAACTCAGGTAATGGTGTTAGGGTTAGAAAGGGAAATTTTAGATAGGATGATGGATAGGTATCCTTTTTGTTGGACCTTGGATGCTTTAAGGTATTTGGGGATCCAGATTCCATTAAATTGGGAAGATATCCTGAAAAGTAATTATAATCCCTTATTTGCGGATTTGAGGAATTGTATTGGGGAGTGGAAGGGATTGACCCTATCGTGGTTGGGCAGGGTGAATGCCGTACGGGCATACATCCTGCCTAAGTGGTTATACTGCATGAGGATGATTCCTGTTAGTATCCCAATATCTTGGAGTAGGAGATTTCAGGCGGAGGTTAGTGGGTTTGTATGGGGGGGACGAAAACCAAGGATAGCTAAGCATTTATTATATAAACATAAGGATAGAGGAGGGATAGGGCTTCCACAAATGCGTAATTATGTGAGGGCTAGTATGTTAAGCCATGTGCATAAGATTCAATGTCCTGTATCTAAGTCAGAAGATTGGTACTGGATAGAACAGAAGATGTTGGGGGTGGGGGATTTGGAAAGTGTCCTCTGGATGGATACTAAGGGTTTTACAAAGTTGATCCAGGGGGATCGATGTAACATAATGAGTAATATCATGAGAGATTGGAAATGGTTTAAGAGGAAGTATCATTTAGAGAATAGACTCCCTGGTATGATACCTGTTAAGAAGCTAACATATTTGATTCCTAGTTTAAAATTAGAAGGTTGGATAGAATGGGATAGACTTTTGGTGTCCGATTTTATAGAGGGTAACAAGATAAAATTGTTGGTTAAATTAAGAAGGGAATTACAGGTGCCTGATAGAGAAGTTTTTGATTTTTATAGGGTATGGATTTATCTAAGAAAACAGATAAAAAAGCAGCTCTAATTAATCATCATAGTATTTGGACTTTGGAGAGTGTTATTTCAGTTCTGTCAGAGTTGTAGTTCAGGAGTAATTCAGTGACAAAGTGTCCTCCTCCCGCCCCTTTTACTGATGTAACACTGCTCAACCAGATCAGAAGGGAGATGCCCAGGTAGACTGCAGAGAGGGACAATCTTCAATTAAGATAAGGGAAAAACCTGAAAAACTTGTCAAGGGGGGCAGGGCTTTCATTGTTCTCATAGGAAGAAGATTGTCCCCTTCTGTTATCTGTCTGGTCTATGGCCTGGATTCCACATCTGAGAAGAGATGGCTTACACTAGGTAAAAGGGACGGGAGGGGAAACTGCTTGTGAATATCTATCAAACCATAAAGGTTTGAGAGATAAGACTTTTATCGTTCTTCATGTTTTTTTAATGCCTACAAAATAAAATAAAGATAAAACGAAGTATTGCTATCCCTTTAGATGCCTTCTGCAGCTTTCAGACTTCAGTGGGATGAGAGTCTGTAATTGTCCAGACTCTAGAATGTCATAATCACAGACATTGCTAGACTGAGCATTCCAACACCCAAAACAATATTAAAGGGTGATAAGGGATTATGGCACACTTAGTACAATATGATAGTTTCCCATTAAATGGAAGTTATCACCTAAAAATGAATAACTTTACTATGTATTTAAATATCATATATTCCTAGCCAGTATCTGTAGAAATTATTTCTTAGGTGCATAAGCCCCAACATTTCTGATAAATGTGGTTTTCTGTTTTATATGTATACAGCTGTGAGTGACCATTTGACCCCTGTTTTTTATGCAAGCTGATAATTAGTGATGATGGCAATGCATCCCATAAATGAGTTGAACAAATAGAATATAAGAGTATCTGTGAACTGAAAAGGGAGGGCTCTACTCTCAAAGAAGTTATCTCTGTTTTAGGAAATATCTATTTCTTTGCAAGCTTAACCTCTTAAGGACCAGCGGTCCCAGGGTGTGTGGTCCTTTAAGGACCAGATAGAAAAGTTTGATGTGCCGGCCCACGTGACTGATCACGTGTGCCGACACGCCGAACCCGGGGGGCTGAAAGGGATAGTAATACTTAAAAATGGTCTGAGAGATATCCGTATTCAAAGTTCCTTCTCCTCTGACGTCAGCATTCTAGATGACAGCAGGAGAATCCGGTCCCGGGACCGGCGGAGTCTCTGCAGCAGTGCCGAGATCGCAGTAATAAAAAAGAAACCCTTAACTTAGAAGTCCTTTTATGTGTGCTTGCAAACCAAGCACACATAGAAGACCTTTTTAGTAAAGGATTTCTTTTTTATTACTGCGATCTCAGCACTGCTGCAAAGCCGCTGGCTGATCCCAGGAGAGGATTCCCCTGCTTTCAGCTAGAATGCTGACATCAGGGAAAAGGAAAAAAGAGGGCACTTTGAAAGCGGATATCTCTCAAATCATAAAAGTTTGAGAGATGCTGCTAGGCTCATGTTACTCAGTTTTTGAAGGGCTACAAGATGGTGGATAGTCATATTTAAGTATTACTATACCTTGAAAGAGATCACTCCGGTCTTGAAGCGATCAATTTCAGTCCCTGCTATTGCTCACAGCGCTCCTGCCGTGACTGTCCTGGCACGTCAGTGGACACGAAGGGGTTAAAAACAAATGCAATGTCTAGTTAACCTACATCTTTATATGACATATATTTTTAGAACATTTTTGCATAAGAAAAAAAAAAAGGTAACTAGTAGTGCATATTTAAATAAATATGAACCCTTTTTTGTTTATAGCGATGATATCTTTAACAATTTGAGTGCCAAAGGGGTATCAGACCCATTATTTCTCTTACATCCAATATGGAACACAGGAAACATAGAATTTGGCGGCAGATAAGAATTATTCGGCCCATCTGTTATTCCCATTTGTCAACTATAAAAACATCAAACCTTATTTCTCTGTCGTCTGATATAGCTTACAGGTACCATAGGGAGGCGACAGCTCCTCCTAGTAGGTTGGAACAATTCTACAAAGAAGTTGCTGGGACGGAGCCTCACTCTTCTCCTTAGCAGGGTACCTAGCCACTCCCCTCCTCAGTTAAGATTTGTTCCTCGTTCTGGTAGTAAGATTGTGAACAGTACTGCTTTGTTTTAGTTCTTTTATCAGTTTTACTTAGAAATGGTTGTCCACATTCCCTCAATAGGCGGATTACCATTACTGGCTTCCCCTGGTGGATTGCCCTTACAGGAGCTGCTTGTGGACACTTTCAGCCCTGGGAGAGAACCATGTAACCCATGCCTCTCTCTCCAGAGGGAGAGTCTCTGAGGCTTCTTCCTTACAATGGTAATCTGGAGAAAAAAGACCTGCAGAAAAGGTGAGCAACCCTTTGAGTGCTATGGTCCACTGTCCCTTCTGCATAAGAGTTTCCTTGGAGTTCTATGTGACTCCTGCACTATTGGGTATTATTCCTCTAATATGGCTGCCGATTTGGGGATCTTTGATGTATTGCTTGATATGTGGTACTTAACCCCTTCCCTGCCAGTACTGGTCAGTTGGGAGCCTTATAAATATATTTTATTTCTTTCTTTCATAATATATGGTGTTTTTGTGCGTATTTACATTTTACAAACACTTTTTCATTTTGTGTGTTTAATTTGAATTCCACGCCTTTAAGGACTTGGTTTACCACATTGCTGTGATGCACCATTAATCTCTATGGGACAGCCGTTTCTGGGACATAATGAGGGCCTCATTAGGACTGTCTTGGAGACCCTTCAGGTTCCTGACAGTCCTGATTGGAGGCGTTCATCTACGGATGTCTTCCAAAAGCATAGGAAATCTTCTACTGTATATCCTCCACATGCCACTCTTGATCAGATCCTTCTGAAGACCCCTGATAAGAGGTTGTCTATCACCAAGTGCTTTTCTAGACAATACCCTTTTTCAGAGGCAACTTTGGTGCAGTGGGCCTCTCCTTCACCTGTGGATCCCCCAGTTTAGAGGCTAGCCAAGTCAGCTGCCTTGCCTTTTGCGGATGCAACAGAACTGAAGGGTATGATGGATAAGCAGCTTGATTCTTTTATCAAGGCTAATTTTTGCGGCCACTGGGGCTGCTCTTCTGCCTATTTTTGCCTCTGCTTGGGTTAACAGGGATGTTGCAGTGTGGGGTGAACAGCTCGTGGAAGCTGTCTGAGCTTATACTTCCAAGGAGAATCTGTTGGTCTTTTTAGCCAACATGAAGGAGGCCAACACTTATGTTTCTGAGGCTCATTTTTGAGACAGTTTGTCTACTAAAGCCTCTGTCTTTTCAGTTACTTTGCTATGCATTTTGTGGCTCAAGATTTGGTTTGCAGGCCAGTCCTCCAAGAAGTTACTGGTTTCCTTATCTTTTCAGGGTAATTCCCTATTTGGACCTGAACTAAAACAGATCGCTAGTCATGCTACTGGGGGTAAGAGCACCTTGTTGCCTCAGATGCCAACCAAATGTCCAATTATGGCAAGAAAACCCTGTCTTTTTTTGTTCCCCTGCCAAACAGAGGTGCAAAGGCTGCAAACTTCAAAGACCTCCCACTCTTGCCCCTCTTCCAAGCCCAGCAGCAGGCGCAGCCCAAGTGAACTGCTTCGAGGCCTAAGTTTATCAAGCCAGCTTCCGCATGACTAGCGGCTCCCATAGGTGGGGACCTTTTTTCTCCTTTTTCAGGAAGCCTGGGAATCCTCAGTTGTGAAACACAACTTTTGGTGCTTCAAAGAATCTCTGCAGAAAGCGTATTCAGGGCAACGGGCTGTATGCCTTATCCATTCATGAAGCGTGCCAGTCTGGGTGCTCTTCTCGCGCCCTTGAAAGTGTAAGTTGAACAATAGAAGACTGCACCGCATCCATAAAAATAATAAAGGCAGATGTAATGTAAAACGAAATAGCTTTATTCCATCATATTAAAATAATTACACATTGTTTCGGACAAGCAAAGATCTAGTCTCATATCTTATGCAGTGCAAACCTACATAGTCCACGCGTTTCGCCTTTATTATTTTTATGGATGCGGTGCAGTCAAAATCCTCAGTTGTGAACCAGTGGGTTTTGCAGGTAATTTCCGAAGGGTACAGACTAGACTTCAGATGCCTTCCTCCCTTTAATTTATTCTTGTCCACAATGCCAAAAGAGCCAGCCAAGGCAAAGCTATTCCAGGAGGCAGTGAACTCACAGCTGGAAAAGAGGGTTCTGATTACAGAGCCTCCCCAAGAGCAAGGTTCAGGTTTTTATTCCAACCTGTTTGTGGTACCAAAGAAGGATGGCGGCAGTCCTCCATTTTGGACCTCAAGTGTCTCAACAGGTATGTGGAGACTGCACACTTCAAGATGGAATCTTTGCCTTCTGTCATTGGAGCAGTATGCCCAGGATGCGTATCTGCACATCCTGATCCATCCAGACAGCCAACACTGTCTGAGTTTTGTCTTGGGCTTGGAGCACTATCAGTTTATCACTCAGACATTTGGCCTGGCACTGGCTCCTCAGGTGTTTACCAGAGTCATGGGGGCCCTAGCAGCCTTCATTCACAACCTGGGCATTTCTATGATTCCTTATATGGACTACCTTTTGATCAAGGCTCCTTCAGAGGAGCTCTTGACCCAGCATGTCCAAGAATGTGATCTACTCCTGGTCCACCATGGGTGGATCTTGAAGATGTTGAAGTCGTCTCCAGTACTATCCCAGGAGCTGGTGTTCCTAGGCATGAGGTTCAACATCCGCCTAGGGAACGTCTTCTTCTGTGGAGTGGCATGACCACTTCCTTTTTTTCTGCTACTAATGCCCCTAAGGCACAGAGAACATGGCCACTTCAAAGAGGGTTTTTGTGGTGGAGACTTCCCTCTCCTCGACCTACCAACAAAGTTCATGTTCTCTGTGTCCAAGAAGATGGAGTTTCAGTGGACCTTCTGTTGATGCTTTATAATTCCCCATTAGGTGGGCTTCCATCACTGGCTTCTCTGGAGATGGATTGCCTGGTTCACAGGCATTTTATGAACCTTTTTTTCCCTGTGAAGGTTGACTTTATGATGCGTCTGTTCTTCATGGCTGAATCTTTTAGAGATTCTGCCCAGTTTAGATTTGAGCCTGAAGACAGAAGGGGTGGTTATTAATCCTTTGAGTGCCATGGTCCATCTTTCTGTTACATTCTGCTGTCTTCCACTCTCTGTGTTTTTATTTTAAGCCTTGAATTGCTGCATTGCTATTATGGGTCTCTCTGTGGGATATTTGGACATATAGCAGCACCAAAACCTCTTTAACATTCTCAGTCACAATTGTGTTATATTCACAATTGAGGCACTATTGCAGTAGGTTTCTCCTCCAGCAGTTGATTCAACTATTTCATGCTTGGCCAAAAACACAGCCCTTCCTTTGTCAGATGCTGCCTTAAGGATTAGGCTGACAAATGCCTTGATTCCCTTCTCAAAGCTAACTTTGCGGCTAAAGGGGCATCCCTGAGGCCTGTCTTTGCTTCTGCATGGGTCAATAGAATTAAAGCCATTTGGGGAGAGCAGCTTTCTGATGCACTGCGCTCTAAGGCTCATAGGGAGGACCTTTTGATTATGCTAGACAACATTATGGAACTTAATGCTTATATTACTGAAGCCCTTTTTGATGCTGGCAATCCTCCGCTTTCTCTGTTGCTGCATGCCGCACCTTGTAGTTAAAGATTTAGTCTGCCGACCAGTCTTCCAAGAAGTCACCGGTTTCCTTGCCATTTGAAGGCAAGGCCTTATTTGATCTTGATCTGAAGCAGATCATTAGTGATGCCACTGGTGGAAAGAATACCCTCTTAACCAGAGATATCTTCTGAACATTCCGTTTTGGCAAGGAAGTCACGTGGATTCCACCTGTCCTATATGTTTCCTCTGATTCCATGAGTTCCCAGGGTAATCCGGAAAATCAGGATGGACAAAGCTTTAGTCATCCTGATTGCTCCATTCAGGCCCAGATAGGCCTGGTTTGCAGACCTTCTCAATCTGTATATCCTGGAGTGGTTCTGCCTTTCACCAAGAGCAGATGTCGTCCTCCTGGGTACCAACTGGTACAAGGAGGAGGAGAGACTAGCTCTGATGGCATGGCTCTTGAGGCCATCATTCTAAGACTAAAAGGGTTCTCAGATGAGGTCCTCACTACCATGGTCCAGTCTAGGAAGCCTGTATATTCCAAAACATACTATAGAATTTAGTCCATATTCCACCAGTGTACTGACAAGGAAGTGTTTGTCCAGACTTTGTGATCTCCCCACAGTCCTGGACTTTTTATTAAGGTAGTGTGAACAAAGGCCTTAACCTGCATTCTATTAAGGTACACATCTTAGCCCTTTCTGCTTTCTTTCAGAGATTTATAGATATTTTACCAGATGTTAAGACCTTTGATCAAGGGATGGCTATGCCTTCCCTTCCTTTGGGGATCCCACACCTACCGGGGGCCTCAACTTGGTTTTGAGTGTCCTTAAAAGACCTTTTGAACCGCGCTTTTCTGACCCTCAAAATGGCTTTCTTTTTAGCTGTTCTCTCCATTCAGAGGGTTGCTGTGCTGCCTTACAGTCCACCTTTTCTGGGTTCTCATCAGGATAAGGTAATTCTTTATACCGCAGATTTTCGCATCAATCAGGAGAGCATTTTGTCTTCCTTTTATCCTGACCCCACCTCCAGTCAAGAGAAGAAATGTATCTGTTGGATGTGGTGAGATGTCTTAAGTACTATGTACATCATACACAGCCTTTCCATCATTTCTGGGGGAGCTAAGGTGAGTCAGGCAGAATTCAAAGTCTTATGAAACCTCTGAGGAAGTGGGAGGTAGTCCTACGAAAACATGTTAGGGTTAACGCATACAAGCAAATATAGATTTTAAGTGCAGGTCCCATCCCCTGTGAGGATTCCTTGCCCTGCCTGCACATTTACTGTCCCAGTGTGGTCGGCCATATTGTGTCCATCCACAAAGGATAATAAGGGTCATAATGGTGTTGTACATCCTACAACATCAAGTACATATAACAATGTACAGGAAGATGAGGATGTGGTTCGAGTTTGCAGTAAGAGGGTTTGGGACCCCGAGATGCTTTATTTTATCTTTTTGTTTGTGAGTGTGTATTTGGCTTTTATTATATGTAACATGACTTAATAAACTACTACACTTAGTGGCTACTCTTATGTTTTCTGCTTTATCCCACTATTACTGTACCCTGCGAGTGCTTCAGACTATTCGCATCAAAAGTCTCCACTGATTCTTAGATCAAGGGTACCATTCACCACGAGTGCATGATCAAGAAGAGACCTGTTCCTTTCAGAGTCACTGTGCACTCCACCCAGTCTGTGGGTGTTTTCTGGGCCTATGAAAACCAGGCTTCTGCTGAACAGCTGTGCAAGGCTGCTATGTGGTCCTCCTTGCATACATTTACAAAACACTAACTTGGCAATGTTTTGACTTCTGCTTCGGCCAGAAGGTCCTTCAGGCAATGTTGCCTGGCTAAGGAATCTTTCCTTTTCATCTACTGCCACGTTTTGTTAAGTAATCCAAACCCCGTTGTCTCTTGTTTTCTTTTTTTGCTGTGCGTTTGGTGTCCGTTGACAACTGAGGTTACTGAGATCAAGTTTAGTCCTGTGGAATACTGGTATTCTACGGGGCGAGTGGGATTTTTTTCCCTGGAACCTTTGGGATGTTTTTGTATATTCCCATGGTTCCTGCTTTTCACATTGGATGTAAAATGAGATTTAGTGAATTTACCATTAAAACCTTTACTCTTTAGTCCATATGGCATACAGGACTCCCACCTGGAGAAAAAACCTACCAATGTTCCCTTCCCCAGGGTCCTCTTAGGGTCTTAGTCTAGCGGGCTTCCTTTACTTCTTTCCCATTTTCTTTTTTCTGTGGTGCTTATCACACATGAATCTAAATGGGGGGGGGTTGAGCTGGAGGAGGAGGACGGAGTCTCCACCAAAAAGGCCCTGTATGGTTCCTGTGTTCCATATGGACTAAAGAGAAAAGGATTTAAAGGTAAGTTCATTAAAATCCTATTTTGTCCATTTATTGGACACCCCCTGATACTCAAAATGTTAAGTCATTTTCAGCTAAGCCGCAGGCGAACCTAGCATAATCTTGGTCCTAAACCACTGTTTTACAGTGCATTTCTCACTGCTGTAAAAGAGTGGGTGGGACAAAATGGCTGTCTGCATGCTGATGTTGGTGAGATGGCTCAGTTGATTAATGCAACAGATATAGAAACTGTTCAAACCTCAGGGTCACGGGTTTTAATCCCAGCAAGGTCAATTCAGCCTTTCATCCTTCCAAGGTAGGTAAAATGAGTACAATTAAATTGGGTAATAATAATTTCTGTACCCCAGGATGTACTTGAAAACTAGAGATAATCTCAATATATCCTTCCTGGTAAAAGACTATTATATACTACTATAATATTATAATTATTTTTTTTCTGATATCACTTTATATTTTCCTGCAGGCTGTTCCATTCAGTGTTGACAGTGTTGTAAACTCAATCCATTCACTGTTCTCTGAGGAGATGCCAGTAGTTTTACAGCTGTCACCCATAGATGAAGTAAGTATAATGCAGTTTTGTATGTCTCAATAACACTGACTTTAACCTTCTGACTTATGAGTAGCATAATGCAAACAGTAAGGGATAAGAAGCAGTTTGGTCCCTTTTTAATCCATTGTGAGAGGATTGCATGGGTGACTGCACAGGAGCTTTGTCAACTTTGACAGCGAGCTCTCATGTGTGACCATGTTGAAAGGGGCATCTTGGTGCCCTTCTATCTGCTGGGAACCGTTTCATTTGCTTCCTAGTAGAGAGAGAGAGGTCTTACCAGGAGACTTCTCTTGCATTTTGTTACATGGGGGGCGGGGGGTATGCAATTTATAACAGTTATGGGGTAAACAATCTGCACCATAGGGGGGCAAATTAAAAATATTATCCATTTGACTTTATGTGGGACAAAGAAATAAGGTTGGAATGTCCAAAATATTGTGTGGTTCTATGCCTACCAGTGGAGAGTGGAAAAAAGGCTGAGGTGTCAGACAGTGCATGCACACTTCTCAGTATTAAAAAAAAAAATTAATTTGTTTTCTACTTCATCTGTCATGGAACTCAGGAATGATTTGGATGAAGTATCCTCTGGCCAGGAGGACAGGAAACTTCCCTACAAAGGTTCTCTGGCGGCAGAGACTCCCTTTACCCAATCAGACATGCTCAGTTTGAAAATTGGCCTCCAAGCAGATGCATAAGCGCAGATATTTCCTTGGCTGGCCCGTTCTTGTTTTATTAACTTACATGGGGCTGTGTAATCCCCCATTGGGGGGGGTCCTATTCCTCGTCTCCTTGATGGATACTTACCAGAGTGCAGACTTTTATGGGACCTGGGTCTGCTTGAGAATGGCTGTTCCTTTCTACCGTTTACCTCTTTCTCTGCTTGATTATATTTGAGCAAAATTATCTACAGGAGACTGAAGAGATTCCAGTTTCAGAGTGCATAGGTCCCATGATTATGGACACCTGTAAGCCTCTCTGTCTAACAGACACTTTATAAAGTTTTTGGTAAAATTGCTAGGTTTGCACATCCCCATTATTCTTCCTTTCCTTATCGGAGGTGGTCTGTTTCATTACTTAACTAAAATTGCTCAATTTTAGTCCCCATCCCTAATGAGGCAGCACTTTTAAGGAATTTGCACTCGAGGTGCCCATATTGAGTGGGGCATTGGCAGCAACAGTAAGCCTGGGGCTCAGGGCCTTTGGTTTAAAAGACAGAGACACAGAGAGAGTGTGACTCTTCCATGTAACAAGTTGGAAACCCCGAGCAATTGTTCTATTCTTCTTCCATCAACTAGTTGGAGCCCCGAGCAATTGTTCTACTCTTCTTCCATCAACTAGTTGGAGCCCTGAGCAATTGCTTTTCTCCCTTGTGATGGTTTCTATACTTATGTGGTTGGCTGGTGCAGTTTCAGTCTATCACTTCAATGGCAGTGACTTCTATCAACCACCAAGAAGTGCTCAGTAGAACGCTACCAAATGGTGTTTCATGCCATAGTTGGATCTACTGGCCTCTAAGCTGAACAGTAAGATCTCTCTGTTTTCTGGCAAATCCCATGACCCCCTCCCTCTTGCTGTGAACATGGTGATCAATCCATGGCAATTACCCTGGCATATGTCTTTCCTCCATACCCTCTTGTCCCCAGGGATAGTTGGGGAAACAAGCTTGTGGGATTCTGATCACCTCATTCTGGACTCACCGGGCATGGTTCTTGGATTTTCTCAATCTATCTGTGGTAGACCCGTTTTGGCTTTCACTGCACCCAGACCTCTTGACTTGGCGCCCTCTGTGTCACCCTGGGCTGGAGAAGTTGGCTTTGATAGCTTGGCTCTTCACATCAGCAACACCAGCATCCTGAGGACCGAATCTGAAAACGTTTTATTCATTGCCACTATGATGAATGCTTGCAAGCTAAAGTAATCCAAGGCTTAGCATAGAGTATGGTCCTTGTTCTACAGGTGGTGAGAAGGCCAGGTATTGCGGCCATGTTTTTTTTTGTTTTGTTTTTTTGTCTTCTAGTTATCTTAGCCTTTATTCAGGATGGCCTTCAGAAAAGGCTTACTCTTAGAGCAGAAATGTGGGTATTAATATAACTATCTGTGTTTTTTCTGAGGCATATTGCTATATTAACCAATTTGCACCCTTTGTGCAGGTATGGCTTACTCCTGCCCAGTTTTTTCAGATTCCCACTCCTTCGTGGAACTTGGTCTTGGGAGTGCTATGGTAGGCTTCTTTTGATCCTCTGTCATCTCTTTGTTTCAACCCTTGTCTCTTAAGACCGCTTTCCTGTTTGCAGTTGTGTCTGTTTGGCATGTGGGGAACTACAGACTTTGCCCTGTAAACCTCTCTTCATTCTGATATGGTGTAGAGGTTGTTTCTGAGTTTCATATTAAATAGAAAATATTTTTTCCTTCTCTTTGTCCTGCTTCATCTAACAGGCAGAAGCAGGTGCTTCATTGTTTGAACACAGGTGCTTGAAGTGCTGAGATTAACTCACAAAACCTTTTGACAAATCTGACTCATTTCTTGTAATTTCTGAGGGTTCTCTTGTGGGCTAAGTTGCATCTCCGGCAGTATTTTCCTGGGTTAAGGTGACCATTCACCAGTCCTATGTCCCTTTAGGGTTACAGCTCATTCCACCAGAGTGGTGGGTGCTTCCTGGGCCTATAAGAACTAGGCCTCTGTGGAGCAGTTGTACAAGGCTGCGACATGGCCATCCCTTCATGTTTGTTAAACACTACCATGTCAATGTTCTGACTTCAGCTAAAGAAAGTTTTGGAATGAAGACTCTTCAGTTTGTTGAGTCTGTGTGGATATCCTTCTTTTTACTTCAAGTAGCCTGTGTTTTTCCTGTTACTTGGTTTGGTGTGTAGGTCTCTAGGTCATGTTTATTCCAGTTTCTCTCTATTAGAACTTGTGGGATTTTTCTGTCCCACCCTTCAATCTTGGTGGATAGGTTTGGTATGTCTCCATTGTTCCTGTGTTCCATAGTGGACAAAAGAGAAGGGAATTTTAGTGTACCAGCTAGGGGCTGTCTCTTGGGCTTTCTGGTTCAGGTGATTCCCTTTCCTGCCTCGCTCCTGTTTTCGATCTTTGCTATACTTCAAAACTGAGCCTGTCTGCTGGGGGTAAAGTGAAATAGTGAGAAATCCTCCAGAGGGCCTTTTTTTTGTTTTTGTTTGTTTTTTTGTTTTTTTTGCAAGTGTCCTGCCCTCCTGGCCAGAAGATACTTTTCTCATGGTTCCACAAAAAATATGCACAAAGGCAAAGGCCTAATTAGGTTTAGTTTCACACCTAATCTGGTATAAAGTAAACTTCAATTACGGTTGTTTTAAATGGTTCATATTTAAATGAGTTAATGTATCTCTGCTGCAGGCATCGAAATAGATTTTTCAGTAGAAAAATTGCTGGATCCTAGATTTCAAACTATTTGTCCAATGAAGACCTTTTACTAATAAAGGCATCCAATTATTTATTTATTCTTTTTAACCCCTTTAGAACCAGCAGTCCAGGGAAGTTACATTCCCTTAACCCCTTAACTACCCTTGACGATCATAGCACGTCATGGGTTGTTTTGACTTAACGACCCATGACGTTCTATGACTGTCATGGAATTCCGGGCTCCCCCCACGGCTACATGCCGTTCGGCAAAAAAAAAAAAAGAAAAATGCTACGTGGTCCTTTAGTGGCTGCAACGTGCCTGCGCGGCCGGTCGTTAAGGGGTTAAGGACCGCTTTGATCCTTGCCGATGTAATGGTAGACGTGAGAGACAGGCACACAGAGTGGGAGTCTAAGAGAAAGACCACTCCGGTCTTGGAGTGGTCAACTTCAGACCTTGTTTTAGTTATAGTGCTCCTGCAGAAGCGCTGTAAGTAAAAAGTTTGTGAGGTGCCAGGACCATCACCAGTCCTTAACCCCTTAAGGACAGTCCTGGACCGTCATGGAATTCTGGGCTCCCTGCACGGCTGCACGCCGCTCAGGAAGTCTGGAATCGGATCGCGAAAAAAAAAAAAAAAAAAGGGTCCGTGGTCCTTAACCCCTTAAGGACCCATGACGGTGCAGGACCGTCATGGGTTGCAAACCCGTTAAGGACCCATGACGGTCCTGCACCGTCATGGGTTAAACTCTCCCATCGCAGCCGCACGGAGCGATGGGAGAGCGCGGGCTGCTTGTTACTAAGTGTCCCGATACCGGGACACTTAGTAACAACCAATAGAAAGTTTGTTGCAACATGCGATTCGCTTGATGAGCGAATCCCATGTTGCAAATGCTGAATGACAGGGACAGTATTTGTAAATACTGTCCCTGTCATATATCTCTGCCTCCCTCCATCTTGCACACTGCTGAGGTGGAGAGAGACAGAGAGACATAGTGCCAGATCGTGTTCCAGTGATCAAGATCGTTCCTGTGTGAAAAAGTTAAAAAAAAAAAGATAAAATTAACCATTTGATCACTGGTTTGCAGTGATCAATACGTTCCCCCCCATCTGATCACTCTTGGAGTGATCAATTTGCTGCAGATCAGCGTTTGCTGATCTGTGGGACACCCCCCATCCCCCTTGTATTTTTTGAAATTTTTTTGAATTTTTTTTCAATTTTTTTTCAATTTATTTTTATTTTTTTTTAATAAAAATTGATTTAGAGCTATAGTTTAGGTAGGTAGGTGGGTAGGATTAGTGTAGGCATGTGTTAGGGAAAGGTTTAGGGTTAGATTTAGGTTTAGGAAAAAAAAAAAAAAAAAAAACCCCAAAAAAAACAACAAAAAAAAATATATATATAGTTTAGATAGGTAGTTCACTTGGGTTAGCTAGGTTCAGGGACTACGTGTGTTAGGGTAAGGCTTAGGGATAGATTTAAGTTTAGGAGTAGTGTAGGGAAAAAAAAAAAAAAAAAAAAAAACTTTTATTAAAAACTTTATTCTATATTATAAGCTAGTTTACATAGGTAGTTGGGTTGGGTAGGTTCAGGGACTACGCGTGTTAGGGTAAGGCTTAGGGATAGATTTAAGTTTAGGTATAGTTAGTTATAGAAGTTAGTTTAGAGTAGGTGTATAAGATGCAGAGGAGATATACGTTAGAAGAGGCGTATTCCTATTTGGCGTCTGACTCTGAAGCCACAGACACAGCGTCAGACTTTGACGTCACTCAGTTTTCTGAGAGTGAGAGCTCTAGCAGTGATAACGCAGGGCCTTCTGTGAAAAAAAGACGCACTGCCCCAACAGCTGCCCCAACAGCTGCCCCAACAGCTGCCCCAACAGCTGCCCCAACAGCTGCCCCAGCAGCTGCCCCAGCAGCTGCCCCAGCAACTGCCCCAGCAACTGCACCAAGAGCTACCCTAAGAAAAGCCCCAAGAGCTGCCCTAAGTAATGCCCCAAGAGCTGCCCCAAGACCTGCCACAAGTACTGCCCGAAGACCTGCCACAAGTACTGCCACTCCTGCTGATGAATGGGTATCACCAGCCAATTTATGCCCACAAATTCCTGAATTCACAGGCAACCCAGGAATTCAAGTGGATGTGGCAGGATTTACCCATGTTCAGTTTGAGTTATTTTTGGGGGAAGAAATTTGGGGGGAAATTGTGTCGCAAACAAATTTATACGCAGACCAATATATTGCCGCCAACCCATCAGCATTCATTTCCAAGCAAGAAATATGGCATCCCACTGACATTTTAGAATTTAAGAAATTCTGGGCCCTTACAATGACAATGGGAATAGTTAAAAAACCAAGTATTAGATCATACTGGAGTAAAAACCCCATATATGATACCCCTATATTCGCCAAAACAATGACCAGGACTAGATACGAGATGATTTTGCGATTTATGCACTTTAGTGATAATACCCTGTGCCTCCCAAAAGAACACCCCCAGTATGACAGACTGTTCAAAATCCGGCCCCTAATAACCCATTTACAGAAAACATTTGCCCAAGTGTATATTCCCCAAAAAGAAATTAGTGTAGATGAATCCCTAATGAAATACAAAGGCAGGTTAGGGTTCAAACAGTACATCCCCTCAAAGCGTTCCAAATTTGGTGTAAAATTTTATAAATTGTGTGAAAGTGCCACAGGCTACACCCAGGCTTTTAGAATTTATGAGGGCAAGGACAGCCAACTTGATCCTCCTGGGTGCCCCGAATTTCTGGGAATAAATGGGAAGATAGTTTGGGATCTGATTTACCCCTTGTTAAATAAAGGATATCATTTATATGTTGACAATTATTACACCAGCCCCCTTTTATTTAAGTCACTTTTTTATTTTGACACCGTGGCCTGTGGCACTGTCAGGCGCAATTGCAGGGAGATGCCCAAAGAACTGATAGAAAAAAAACTTAAAACCGGGATGTCCTCAGCTTTATGCCAACAAGAGCAGCTGGCAGTTAAATTCAAGGACAGAAAAGATGTGTACATGCTGTCCACCATGCATGAGGACAAAACTGTGGCAGTGTCTGTTCGTGGCAGGAGGGGGGTACTAAGAAAGCCAGTCTGCATCAAAGACTACAACAAGAACATGGGGGGAGTTGATCTGTGTGATCAACTCATGCAGCCGTACCTCACCATGCGAAAGTGTAGGGCATGGTACAAAAAGGTTGCCATTTACATGATGCAGACTGCAGCTTACAATTCATTTTTGATTTTTAAATTGGCAAACCCCACCCTAAAACTTACTTTTCTGCAGTATCAGCTCCATCTTATCTCCCAATTTTTGCTTCAAGGGGCAACAGAAATAATTCCCCCAAAACCTGGAGTAGTACATTTTATTTATAAAATCCCCCCAACCCCCCAAAAGAAAAATCCACAAAAGCGCTGCAGGGTTTGCTACAGCAAGGGAGTACGGAGAGAAACCTCCACTTACTGTCCTGACTGCCCTTCTAAACCTGGCCTCTGCATGGGCGACTGCTTCAAGCAATACCATGAAGGCACAATGCAGTAGTGCTGTGAAGTTTATTTTATTATTTGGCCACTTTTTCCCCCCTGAAATATCCTGTTTTTTTATTTTTCAAAACACATCCCTCCTTAGATCTAACACTATCAAAATATAATGGGAAGCAAAGCACTTCCATCTCTGATAATGGAAACACACATGTTCCCTACTGGGTCCAGTAGTTCCTCCAAACCCTGACAAACCTATGCATATGGGGCATTGACGTACTCAGACGATGTAACTCACCACTAATGTAAAGCACTTAAAAAATCTGCAAATATCATCTGATTGAAATCCAGAGCAACACTAAAATATAAGTGTGAAAAAATGGTGTTTCTCTGCCTTACTGCAGGTTTTGGGAGGGATTGCTGATACAGTGGCAGCGAAAAAATTGAAAGAATGCAAATAGAATGAAAGCCAGGGTTGTCTACTCTTGTACAACATATACTTTTGGGGGTAAAATTCATTGCAATATTGCCAAACAGTCCAAAATGAGACAAGGCACCAGCTGTAAAAATGGCATGTCTGTAAAAGGAAACTCACATGTTCTAACTGGGCCCAGTATCTCCCCCAAACCCTGACAAACCGTTGCATATGGGGCATTGCTGTACTCAGAAGAAGGAGCCGAACACTAATCAATCCAGTTTATAAAATCTTCACCTATTCTGTAATTTAAATTCACATCAACATTGAAGTGTAAGTGTGAAAAACGCTGATTTTTTTTTTTTACTTACGTCAAGTTTTCACAGGATTAGTGGTAAAATGGCTGTGTACAAAATTTGAAATCACACCTGAAACGAAAGCTTGGGGTATCTACTTTCCAAAAATATACACTTTTGGGGGGAAATCTTAGAGTGGAGCACTGTTACACAGGACAAATGAGACATGGCACCAGTAACACAAGCTGTGAAAATTCAAAGTGTGAACCTGGAAATACACATGTTCCAATTTGGGTCCCGTATCTCCCCCAAACCTTGAGAAACCGTTGCATATGGGATATTTCCGTACTCAGAAGAAGAAGCCGAACGCTAAACAATGCAGTTTTAAAAATCTTCACCTATTCTGTAATTGAAATTCACATCAACATTGAAGTCTTAAGTGTGAAAAACGCTGATTTTTTTACTCACGTCACATTTACAAGAGAGTGGTGGTAAAATGGCCGTGTAAAAAAATTGAAAACACACCTAAAATGAAAGCTGGGGGTATCTACTTTTCAACAATATACACTTTTGGGGGGAAATCTTAAAGTGGAGCACTGGAACATAGCCCCAAATGAGAAATGGCACCAGATAAGAAAGATATGAAAATTCAATATTTGTTCCAGTTTGGGTCCCGTATCTCCCCTAAACCATGAGAAACCTATGCATATGGGGTATTGCCGTACTCAGAAGAAGAAGCTGAACACTAAACAATGCAGTTTTAAAAATCTTCACCTATCATGTGCTTGAAATTCACATCAACATCGAAGTGCAAGTGTGAAAAACGCAATTTTTTTAACTTGCGTCAGGATTTACGAGGGATTGGTGGTAAAATGGCTGCGTAAAAAATTTGAAAACATACATACAGTGAAAGCCTGGGGTGTCTACTTTCCAAAAATATATACTTTTGGGGGGAAATCTTAGAGTGGAGCACTGTTACACAGCCCCAAATGAGACATGGCACCAGTGATGCAAGCTGTGAAAATTCAAAGTGTGAAACTGGAAACGCGCATGTTCAAATTTGGGCCCCGTAGCTCTCCCAAACCTTGAGAAACCTATGCATATGGGGTATTGCCGTACTCAGAAGAAGGAGCTGAACACTAAACAATGCATTTTTAAAAATCTTCACCTATCCTGTGCTTGAAATTCACATCAACATTGAAGTGCAAGTGTGAAAAACGGTGTTTTTTTAACTTACGTCAAGATTTACGAGCGATTGGTGGTAAAATGGCTGCGTAAAAAAATTGAAAACATACATAAAATGAAAGCCTGGGGTGTCTACGTTCCAAAAATATATACTTTTGCGGGGAAATCTTAGAGTGGAGCACTGTTACACAGCCCCAAATGAGACATGGCACCAGTGATGCAAGCTGTGAAAATTCAAAGTGTGAAACTGGAAACGCGCATGTTCCAATTTGGGCCCCGTAGCTCTCCCAAACCTTGAGAAACCTATGCATATGGGGTATTGCCATACTCAGAAGAAGGAGCTGAACACTAAACAATGCATTTTAAAAAATCTTCACCTATCCTGTGCTTGAAATTCACATCAACATCGAAGTGCAAGTGTGAAAAACGGTGTTTTTTTAACTTACGTCAAGATTTACGAGCGATTGGTGGTAAAATGGCTGCGTAAAAAAATTGAAAACATACATAAAATGAAAGCCTGGGGTGTCTAC
Organism: Rhinophrynus dorsalis; assembly: GCA_037306005.1. Lineage (NCBI taxonomy): Eukaryota > Metazoa > Chordata > Amphibia > Anura > Rhinophrynidae > Rhinophrynus > Rhinophrynus dorsalis. Next base: position 161,166,792 of record CM074719.1, read on the forward strand.
TTTCCAAAAATATATACTTTTGGGGGGAAATCTTAGAGTGGAGCACTGTTACACGGCCCCAAATGAGACATGGCACCAGTGATGCAAGCTGTGAAAATTCAAAGTGTGAAACTGGAAACGCGCATGTTCCAATTTGGGCCCCGTAGCTCCCCCAAATCTTGAGAAACCTATGAATATGGGGTATTGCTGTACTCAGAAGAAGGAGCTGAACACTAAACAATGGATATTTTTAAATTTTCAACTATCTCGTGCTTGAAATCAACAGTAATAGTGAAATGTAAGTGTGAAAGCTGCAAAAAAACAAAATTTTTCTACAATTTTGAAATTTTTTTCTGGAAAAATAGCTGCATAAAAAACTTCAAAATTCTCCTGATTATTTACCTTATGTTGTCTAGTTTTCAGAAAGATATACCTTTGTGGGACATTTTTGGTACTGGCACCATCAACTAAGCTATGATGCTCACATGTCAATTGTTGAGAAATTACAAGTTGGAAATAATGGCATCCATCTTGTAATATTTACCTTGTAAATGTGAGGAAGGGATTGAAATACTAGGCATATGGGGTATTGTTATATTCAGGAGAAGCAAATGAATATATTTAGGGGTATTTTTTTGTCATTAAGTAATAGTATGCAAATCCTGACAGAAAAATGTAAGCAACATGTTGTTTTTTTTTAATTTTTTTCCTCTTTTTTTCTATTTTAATCAAATTAAATAATGAGGTATTCATATAATCGTGGTATCAAAAGAAAGCCCTACTTGTGCTTAAAAAAACAGTATATAATTTGTGTGGGTGCACAAAAGGAATTAAAGAGAAAATATGGTTGAAAAAAGACATAGTCAAAAAAGTCAAAATTGCTCCGGGTCCTTAAGGGAAAACGACATCAGATTTTCCCGGTCCTTAAGGGGTTAAGGGACCGCAAAATATGTGCATGGACTGTCCTTAAGGGGTTAAGGGAAAAAAACTGATAGTCTTGGCACATCATACGGCCCTTAAGGGCTTAAGCTAGAGTATTAAGGAATTAAGCTCAACCGAAAAGAGAAGTAATGACACCCTAAGGGAGAAGTAATAAAATCTAATTGATTTTAAATGGGTCTTTTAACCCATCGAATGCTAAAGGCATTGCAAAACAATGCATTGAATACCACTAGCATTCATGGAGTTAAAAGCTCCATTTAAATCAGTGAGAAATTTGTTAATGTTTGTCAGCTATAGTGTAGTTGCTTTAACCCTAAATTACTAAAGACCCTTACACGTAAATATTTGTGATTAACTCTTTAACTTCTTCGTAATGCATTGGACTTCCCTTTGGTTCTCAAAGTTTTAATAATCAGGATCTTTGGGCCATATTCATAAAGCACACAAGAGGTGCAGTCCTGGAGTGAATAAACACATAATAGGGGCAAATTACAATGCCAGTCTCTAGCATTCAAGCGGTTAAAATAGCATTTGGGGAATTTTCATCTGTATCCTGTGAAGTAGTTTGCTCCAGAATAGCACCTCTTCCAGCATGTAGAATACTTTGTGTCACAGGAATAGACTTGCATTGTGCTGTCTCTACAGAGAGTATACATGGTTGGGAAAGCCAATACGGTGTTTGAAGATCTGGCAGTCACCTTACGACAACTGAGAAGCCGGCTGGAACAGGACAACTCCATTCTAGCATCCCTACCGCTTGGCTCGTTGTACAGAAATGATGAAGTGAGTTCATAAACAAAGTATATAATGTCAAATAATAAACAACTACTTTTCGGGTATAATTGCATCCTTTTAATTGCCCCTGTAAATGAGTATTAGATTAGTGAAATATTATTTCAGGCCCTGTAATTGTATCCTTGAAAGTGATCCGATCACAAAAGACACAGTGGAAGAAGCTTTGAGCAGGTGTCTTTGTGCTGGTGAGTGAGATTATCAGACATCCTCAAACAAGATTCCCCAGGGGAAGTATATGACCTGAAAAGACCCTAGTTTTGTTTCCTGCTTTTGGCTTTTAAATGGGAACGATCACCCCAATACAAGTTTATCTCAGAATTAACTTCATATAGCGATTTAATTTTTTGTAAAGTCCGTTGTATGGCTAAATTTTAAGTTTGAAAAATGATCCAGGTCCTTTCTTCCGGACAGACTGCTGGTACAGCTCTGCACTGCAGTCTGAAAATCTTCCTCTGCTTCCCTTCCAAGTAGCGTCTCACGTAGCGAATTTCTGCATGTGAGCTGGAGCACTCTCTGGCCAATTAGACTGAACAACTGTTCAATCTAATCGCTATATGAAGTTAATTCTGAGACAAACTTGTATTAGGGTGATAGTTCCCCTTTAAGCCTAAAATACTGCTTGTTAATGACATAAGAGTTTGGTTCAGTTGTTATTAAACCATTGGGCATATTTATTGATGTGCCACTAAAATTTTAAAACCTAATTTAATAAAATATTCTTTAATAGTGACTGTGAGATAACCATATTAATAATTATAAAGAAACATTAACTAAGTGAAATGTACTAGTGAACCCCTATTTGAGGTTGTGACACTAATGTATTTAGTAGTTTATTACAAATAAGTCTTCCTCGGTTGTCTTTAATTTTAGGTGCTAAATCTCTTCTATCGCCCTGTGTTTTCCATTTTGTCACTGTATTTCTGGCACTATTTTGGATACATGTGTCCTTCTGGGTCACTTTTGAACCAAGCCTCTGTAAAGCAGTTGTGCAACACAGCAACCTGGTCATCATGTCTCACGTTTTGACAAACATTGCAGAGTCTGTGTACTTCAGCTGATGCCAGTTTTGGGAGGAAGGGTCCTACCTTAGTAGTGCCTTTTCTAGGTGACCTTCTTTCCTTAATTTCTAGTAACTGTTCTACTGTTTCTTAGTTTTTGTGTGGTGGTGTCTGTTGACACCTGAGGTTCATAATGGTTTCTGCTTTTGTCTGTGTTTGTTGAGATCTCCAAAAGTTGTAGAAATGTTAGTGCATATGCTACATAGAATAAGATAGGAATTGTAGAAGTGATCTCGCTGGAGAAACTATCTCCGAATTATCACCTCTTTATCATGCCTTAGTGCATAACCCACGTTGTTTGAGTTACCATCAGGGGTGTCCTTTGGGTTCTCTGGTGTGATGACCACCTTTCTGCCCTACTTCTTAATGTAGCATCTTTACTATTCATTGAATCTGTGGCTGCTACTGGTGGGTGGGGGTAAAGTGGAGCTGAAATGGGTTGTCCACCTCTAGAGATTTCTGTTCTGTAAGTGCCCTGCCTCCTTGAGGTAGCATCTTTACCTCATAGTTCCTGTCTTCCACAAGGGCTAAGAGAAAAATATCTATTGTTAAGTACTTAAAAATCCCCTTATTTTAAAAGATGTTCTGTCAGTTTCAGCCTGGTAACATCTAGGGTACCTTACTAGTCATTTAGGTCTGTTGACTCCTGAAGACGTGTAACATATAGGCAGATATGAATAGAGATCAGTATATAAGGAAGCTGCAATGGTTGGCTGGATAGATATGCTTGACTGCATTATGAAGGACTCCTATCAAGAGGTGTTTAAGAGCAACTTATTCCAGTGTTATAATAATTCTCTTTTAATCAGTTTATTGAACATTCACTGAGCCTTATTCACAAAAATAAAACTTAAAGTGGTAAGGGGGTGCACCAAGGTTCGGGAAGTGTCGTGTTTGGCAATATTGTGGCAAACTGGACCCAAATCTATCTCTGCCATTACACCTACATAACCATGCCTTTGCCATGTTTACGATAATTGTGTCTTCTTTGGCAATTAAATACTACTTAATGAGGCATTTTCATAATCCTGAGGGAATGTATGTTTTAATACGACAATGCATATGGCTATTTGTCAGTAGCTGCCAGTTTTATAGGATCTAACAAGAGACTACTTCCCTCTCTGACACTGGTGAATTATTGAGTTTGTCGTAGCATCTACACAGTCCTCAGTCATGGGGTAAAGTTGGCCATCTCGCATAGCTGGTTATCTTTCAAAGCATTTTTTTTTTTTTTTTTTTTTTTTTTTTTTTTTTTTTTAAATCTCTCCACCAATGTATAAAATGAAATCTTATCATTTACTTGAAAGGGTGACATTTAACATTAAGCTGTTATGGAGTACTTTGAAATACACTGTTATTAAAGTGATAGTAATACATCGATTAAATTTAATTGTGTAGATATTAAAAAAATAAATTAATTGTGCCCAGTCCGATCTCTCAAACCGCTATGGTTTGAGAGATATAAGCTTACAAAATTCCCCCTTCCCTCCCCTTGCACTGATATCCGCTTTCTATCTTACAGAAGGAGATCCCGGTCTGCAGACCACCCTGCGGCTCTTCAGCAGAGCTGAAATTGTGCTAGTTAAAAATAAATATTTGCAAGCACCGTTGTAGACCATTCAAATGAAGTATTTCTTTCTAACCATCACAATTTCGGCTCTACTGGAGAGACACAGGACTGTCTGCGGACCGGGATCTCCTTCTGTAAGATAGAAAGCTGATGTCCGTGCAAGGGGAGGGAAGAGGGAACTTTGTAAGCTTATATCTCTCATACCATAGCTGTTTGATTGGACTGGTCAAAAAAAATTTTTTTTTAATATCTACAGAATTAACTTGTATTTAATTGATGTAGTTTGGCATTTAGCCTGTTATTAACATAATGGCAGATGTATCGGTCCAGCAGATCGAAATTTACTCCAACGTGATATGTTAATGACTAGAGTCTCTCCCTCTCCCCTGGCATACCTAATTCTTATGCATATGACAATGTGTGCCTTATTCACGAACGTGAAGTATTCTCATCACATTGCAAATTAAAAAAGACATTTTATCAAAGCTTGGTGCATCTACCCCACCTCACCTTGACGAATTCTTGAGCAACCACAAGATTTCATTGAGGCTTTTAATGCCTTGAATAGTAGAGAGGTCCAATATACAACTTAAAAGGTATTATACATTGGTGCTAAACTCACAAGAGTATTTTGCTCTTTCCTTCTATATACCTAAAATATGAGGTCTATTAAACATTGTGAACGTTGAAATGAAGCTATCATAGAGTCCATGATGTCTCCATATTGAAACAAATGAATGGTTCATTGAAACCAGGCTTACTGTACTAAAACATAAGTGTTGAAGTTTGGCCCTAAAGAGCAGAAACAAGCCAGGATTTAAGGATTTCACTGCTTGAACATAGAGGAGAGTTACCCACTGGCTTGGTCATTTTGATTGATCCATCTATGTTCAAGCAGGGAAATCTTTGAATTCTGGTCTGTTTGTTGCCCTTTAGGATGAAACCACATCTGGGGTTGGAATGGAATGTTGAACCAGAACTGAATTTGCCCTAAAGTACAGACTTGTAAGTGTCTCCTTGTCATTCTGGGATACACAAAAATAATGAGAAAAAAATGGGTGAAGATAAAGGAGCAAATTGAAGAAAGACAGGAAAAAAATTGGAAGTAAAGGCAATTTGACTTTACATATTATATTATGCACTTACAGAATATGTAAAATCAAAATATCCACTTTTAACACTAGAGAAGAGAGAAGATATCTATGTGCATGACCCGTTTGTTGAACACATTTAAAAAAAGCTAAATGACTAATCACAATATACATAAATTAACTCCGCTTATATTTGTCTTGCACCTCTGGTGCCACATACACCCCTTCCCCAAGGACACAATATTTCTAGCCTCTCTGTCTCCCATTTCATCAGCATCCAGTCAACCATTTGCATTCTCAGTCCATCCTTATGCATATCTGTTATCTCTGATTGGATGCCAACCTGTGTGGTGCCACAGACAGTGGATCACCTCTTTGATGCCTGAACAGTGACACCACTGGATGTTTCACCTTCTTAGCCAGCCTCCTCAAGTGTGCCATGGTTCCTCTTAATAAGTTGACCCAAATGACCGGAGAGGCTTCATAGGCAGCTGATTACTGATTTCATGTATATTGTGAGTAGCCATTTGGCTCTTGGTTTTATTTGATCAATATTTCTCTTGTGTTTATAATTTCTTTTGATATCCGCAACAAATGTGGTAGCACTTGTCTTAAAGGAATAATAATACTTAAAATGTTAAACAAAATATGTTGTAAGGTTTAGCCCCCTGAGTAAAACAAAAGTACTCCTGCTGCTAAAATGTGTTTTATTCAAATGTTATTAGAGCTCAAACTTGAATTTTCTAGGTGCATTATCAGAGTGGTCTGAAATTGTATAGTGGTGCTGTTGCTACACCATCTTATGGAGATTTATGGTCAACTGACCGGAGTTGTTCATAGGAGGTTTTAGCAACCGTGCCACTGTACAATTTCAGGCCAATGTGATACTGCACGTAAAAAAATTCACTAATAACATTCGCTAATAACTTTTGAATAAAACCTCTTTCAGCAGTGAGATTCACCTTGTTTTTGTCAGGAGGATAAACCCTACAACATATTTTTTACATTTTAATTATTACTATCCCTTTAAGCACAATGTCCTCCACTTGAAATTTGAAATACAAACACTTTGTATTTAGTAGTGTGGCATATATGTGCGGACTTATGACTATCCCTTTTAACTCTGAAATGACTTTGAATGTCTAACAATTTTTTTTATTATTATTTTAGACGGACAGGTTATTCTTATCTGAATTGCAAGTTTTACAAGACATCCCCTCTTTGGTAAGTTCAAGATCCTACTATATCTAACTGCATAGTCTACTAATCAACTAGGTTACATTTCTAGCCTATATACTAGCTTTGTGGGACGGCGTTGTTGTCTTGTTTTTAACCAATGCTTAACCCTTTGAGTTCTTAAAGGATAGGTAAGACATTGTATACCCCTGTAGCAGTTAAGAGATGCCACATGTATAAAAATAATGTTAATTTTGGAAAGAAGCAAGTATGACAGCACTCCCTTGTCTATGACCAGGACAGGCATTATTGAGGAGATTTGAATATCTCCTCCTTACTGCCATCTCTGGGTGTGAGTGTGTGACTGGAGATGCATGTTTCTCTTTTATATATAGATAATATGAACTATATACTGACTTTTTTTGTATGTATGTTAACAGCAAAAAGTTAAATGTTCTGCAACTCAAACAAAGCTAATGATATTTAAGAAACAAGGGACATATGAACTACCTGGGGTATAATGTAGTTCTTTAGAGTGGAGGTGCTAATACTTTTACATTTTACATTCCATAGTGAGCTATAGCCTTGGGCTTCAATTTTCCATAGAATGCAATAAAAAGTGACACCAGGTGACTGTTACTAACATTTTAATACTAAAACGAAAATTCATTAACTTTGTAATAACATTGGAACAGAGCATCTCCTAGCAGGGACACATCCTTTTTTTTTTTTTTTTTTTTTTTTTTTTTAATCGGCCCCTCCTCCCAAAATAGTCATGTATAGTAAATACATTATTGATGCTTTGTCTTGTCTTATAGCTGTCTCGTCATAAACATCTAGCCAAGGATAATGCCCCAGATATCTATTCTCTGGAATTAACCGGTCTGGAAGAGATGAAGAAACGGTATGGAGAAGATTCTGCAAAGTTCAAGGATGCAACAAGAATCCTTTCTGATTTTCTACAGAAGGTAGTCTGGATTTTAAGTGTTAATGCTTATTTTCATAAGATCATGTTACCTTTCCACAGTAAATGGATGAGAAGCAATACAGAGTGCAAATTCTATGCATTTAAAACCACTAGTGTCTCCTTCTCATGGACAACAGAGCTACTGCAGCCCCATGCAACTGTTTTGTCACTTGTATTTTTACAGTCTCCTTTCCCCTGTATTACCCTGCCAGTCTGATGGCTGCCCTATGTGAACACCAGCCAATATTATTGTCTGGCACCCAGCTATTTATTGGCTGTTGTGATGAGCGTTGCAACCTCCAAGATGTCTTGTATGAAAGGTCTGCAGACGGCCCTATAGGCTGCCATGCACACCTTCCTTGGGAGCTTAAATCTATCACTGGTTATGGAGGCAGCTGGAAAAGATAAAGGCTGGTGAAGAAACAAACATCATTAAAGATATTGAAACTTTTTTACTTTCTGTGGAAATGTTTAGATGTGGTATTTGCTGGTCACATGCAACCATTGAATTCAGAATAGAATTTCCCAGTGGTAATAGCCCAAATGTGTTTAGGTTTTGGTGGGTTACTCCCCTATATGTTTATAACCATATTCTGAATTGAGAGGGTATATAGTACTGCAACTTTCCACCCATCCCCTTTGCTTTAAAAACATTTAAACTATCAGGACAAAACATTACTGCTAAACAGTAAAGTGTTTTTCTCACCTTGAATGTAGTTTGCAAATTTCAAAACTACCTATGCATCATGACAGTAGAAAGAGAAAGTGTTAACCCCTTCTGTGCCAGAGGGGTATGCAACACTTTGTGTACCCCTCTGGCACTGAAAGGGTTAATATCTAGTGATCCTTTGATCCCTATGGATCTAAACAATACCTCCACTAATAGTATAGTACAGGGGTTGGAAAAATAGTGGTACTGCACCCCAAATGCAATCAGATGATCGTTAAATAATAAACCTCAGCCTGCCCCACCCATTTCAGTAAGAGAGGTAGAGGATGAATCAGGTGATAACTTTTACCTAGTGTAAGCAATCTCTTCTCAGATGTGGAATGCAGTCCATAGACTGGACAGATAACAGCAGGGGACAATCTTCTTCCTATGAGAGCAATGAAAGCCCTTCCCCCCTTGACAAGCTTTTCAGGTTTTTCCCTTATCTTAATTGAAGATTGTCCCTCTGTGCAATCTACCTGGGCACCTTCCTTCTGCTTTGGCTGAAGAGTGTTACATCAGTAAAAGGGGCGGGAGGGGGACACTTTGTCATTGAATTACTCCTGAACTATAACTCTGACAGAATTGAAATAACACTCTCCAAAGTCCAAATACTATGATGATTAATTATAGCTGCTTTTATTATGAAACATTACTATCCCTTTAAAGGGATAGTAATGTTTCAAAATAAAAGCAGCTCCAATTACTCTTCCTAATATTTGGGCCATGAAGAGTGTTATTTCAATACTGTCAGAGTTGTAGTTCAAGAGTAATTGAAAGATAAAGTTTCCCCCCCTTCCGCCCCTTTTACCTATTGTAAGCCTCCTCCCCTCAGATGTGGAATCTGGTCTTGAGACCAGTTAGCTCACAGCAAGGGATAGTCTTTTTACTGCGAACATAAGGAAAACCCTGCCCGCTTAACAGGTTTATCAGGTTTTTCCCTTATGCTATTTGAAGATTATCCTTCTCTGCAAACCATGTGGACACAACCTTTCTGTTCTGAGGTGAGCAGTGTTCCACCACTAAAAGGGGCGGAAGGGAGACACTTTATCATTCAATTACTCTTGAACTACAACTCTGACAGTATTGAAAGAACACTCTCCATAACCCAAATACTATAAATATTAATTGGAACTGTTTTTATTTTGAAACATTATTATCCCTTTAAATATACACAGGAAATCATTAATATGAAACAGGACAACTGTACTCTTATTATCCAGATGTCTTTAAATCAGTTTGCTCAGTGTGTATTATAGGTAACACAGTTCATTCTGAATGCTAGGAGTTCTTCTTCTGTGTTGTTGTATCCTCTTCTGTTTTATGACACTCTTCTCTCCAAATAATAATCTACCATGGAGTATGGGGATTATTGCATAACATCACTGCAGAGTTCACGTAGATTACAAGAAATAAGCCATAGTTATTCACACCAGTCTAGCATTGTGTCAGGCTCCAAAAACAATCAGGTCTGGTAATTTAAGGCCTCAGAATCAAAAGTTCAGTGTTATGCCATTCATTTCCACAATGGTACAAAAACAGAGGCAGGATATTACCAATAGTTCATTAATCCAATTAGAGCACCACTCTTCCTGTAGCAAGAAACCAACTTACCGAAGATGCTGGTCAACGATTATCTGCAACATGGACCCTCATGCACTCTTGTTTTCAGTATTCAGACTAAATGCTATTAACTATAATAAATGGTGAGCAAACTGTGTGCTTTAAAGATGTATGGAGAATTAGAGTACAGTTGTTCATTTTGATATTAATGCTTGCCTGCATATGTTTAAAATTTGTTAACCTGATCTGTGCTTTACCTCTCTAACTGTACTTGGGGGTGCTGCTGAGGTGCATTATATATCTTCACCTATGCATCGTGTTAGCCAGAATGCCAGCATGTGTAGTTTAGGTGATCTCAGAAATCACCATCCGCATACAAAATTATCAGATGAGCACATAGTGTAAAGGAAAAATTAACATATATAAATGCTATCCTATAGGGCGTATAGTCCTGTCAAAGTAACAAAGACTTTTCTTGCAAAATATTCACCCTATCCTGAGCAGATTCTTGCAGGGTTGGATAAAGCCTCAATCCACGTCTTGCTTTGATCAGCGACTGCAATTGCTGGTTTGCTGTGAAGATCACCAATATCTGCAAAGCTGGGTATTGTTAATGCTTTACTTGGTGCTCACGGGAGCTTTTTCCTGTCTCCATAGAAGCCCTGTTTCTGTGTTAATGGGCTTCTGTTGAGTTTATAAGCTATTGGGTAGCTTTTTCCGTAGTTCTGAGGGTACTGGCAGTGGTTTGAAATGGCCTTATATTGATCTTCTACTCCACCCACCTCAGCAGGAAGCCTGTTTCCTAGATCCACAAATATTCCACTCTTGTGTGAGCCAAGGCAGTTAACACTTTGAGTGCCAGAAGGGTGTCCAAAGTATTTTCAAAGAAATTAATTGGACACACCTCTGGCACTAAAAGTCTTAAATATTTTGTTTGTATATCAGAAATTTTAAGAAAACAATTTGTCACAGGTGTCCAGCGCATTGCTTTGCAATGCATTGGATTACCTCTCTGGTACTCACGAGTTATGCCATCATCATCATTACTACAATCTTGTTTAAAAATCCTTAGATTTTTCCAGTTTGAATGAATAAGAACATCTTCCAATAAAACACCTCTACTTTACCCTTAAGGTGAGCAGAAAATCCAGCTATGAATCAGTCCTGTGTGGTCTGATTTTCCTAAATCTGTAATTAGTCCTGGATATCCTATCCATGGAGGCAGTCATTATTTTTTTGTTGCAGTGCTCCTCACACTGAAGGCTTCCTAAAATGTCTTCAATGGTAGATGTCTGGGGTCCTTGAGTCCTTTAACAAAGAATCATGTCTTACAAAAGGAATTATAAACAAATATAATTATGAATCTGATAAGAACATAATAAAAAAAAATCATAATTAGACTTATAATTATATTTAGTTATTTGCAAAATCGATATCCACATCATTTCTTTTGTAGTACCAGTATCCCAGATTCTCACACACTCTTTTTTGGATAGTAGTGACTTTTGCAAAAACAATTTATATTGCCCTTATTTTACACACTTATTACCATTTGCTGAGGATAGAGTTCCAGTTGTCACCACTATTTTTTATGGCTACAAAGAATCATGTCTGTATCCAAGGACTTGATATGCATTACTAATTAGAGATGTTTTTTGAAGAATTTGTCCATGCAGAATTGATTCATAGTGGCCTTTAGACTTTTCTGTCCAGATATGGTAAGTGGATGGTTATTATTTTTAGGAGGTGTTGGTGATCCTTGATGTATTCTGTTTTTCAAAACTGAATTACTCTCATTACAGGAGCAGGTAGAATCTTACTCTAATCATACTATTTCCAGTTTGCAGATGACATGTACAGTATTTATGGTGGAAATGCGATAGTAGAAGTTGTGGCTGTAAAATCTTTTGAGACTCCCCTTGTGAGGAAAAGTCGCTCAATTCTGGCATCTGAAGCTATTGTAAGTGCATATATATCTATATATAAATATCTAACTGTTTCTGTTTCACTGTCCTCTCCTCCCCAGGGTGGCAGGGGGGCCGATATCCTGTCAAAATCCCTTCAGTGAGATTTACAGGGGCGACAATTTTGAAAGGAGTGGCAAAGCACCGCTGCACACATCTGTCAAAATTGCTGCAGCAAGATTTACAGCCCCTCTTAATTCCTTGTGATGCATCGAAGGGGAGGGGCCACCCTCTTCCATTCACCACAACACCATTACTACACTTTCCTATTCACCTGCATTGCAGCCATGTGGCGAAGGGGAACCTCATGGGCAACTCCTGCAGTATCATCTATAATGATCTTAGATATTGATTGCAGTAATAAGGAATTTTCAAAGCAAATGCAAAACATAGGGCCATATTCAGTAGGCGAAAGAGGGCAGTTATGGTACAAACCAACTTCACTACGTGGGGAAAAAAATAAACCTTCCCAATTATTTAAAGGGATAGTAATGTTTCAAATTAAAGCAGCTCCAGTTAATCTTCATAGTATTTGGGCCGTGGAGAGTTTTATTTCAATATTGTCAGAGTTGTAGTTCAAGAGTAATTGAATGATAAAGTATCCCCCTCCCGCCCCTTTTACCTAGTGTAACACTGCTCACCTTAGAGCAGCAAGACTGTCCTGATGGATCTCAGAGAGGGACAGTTTTCAGTGATCATAAGGAAAAACCTGTCAAGGGGGGCAGGGTTTTCATTGTTCTCCCAGTAAGAAGATTGTCCCTGAGCGCACAGCAAAATAAAGTAGTTTGCTCAAGGCATGTGTGGCCCCTCAGGTGCTGCTCAAGTCACGTTTTTGCCCCCATGTGCCATTGCAGAGAGGAAATTTCCATATTCATATCAGTCTGGTCCCACCCACAGGCAGTCCAGCTCCGAAATGTCAGGCAAATCCTCTCCGCACGAGAGAAACAGCACAACCCCAGACGTACGTTTCGGTCTATGTGGACCTCGTCAGTGGGATGCAGCTGTTCCCCTCTAGGCACACAGAAGCAAGGGCCCATGCCTGGGATACCCTTCCACTTAGGGAGACAACAAACGAAAAGAATGTGACGAGCGCACACCGAGAAAGAGAGCAAAATAAAGTAGTTTGCTCAAGGCATGTGTGGCCCCTCAGGTGCTGCTCAAGTCACGTTTTTCGCTCCCATGTGCCATTGCAGAGAGGAAATTTCCATATTCATATCAGTCTGGCCCCACCCACAGGCAGTCCAGCTCCGAAATGTCAGGCAAATCCCTTGCTTCCATGTGCCTAGAGGGATTCGGCTGCACCACACTGACGAGGCTCACATAGGCCGAAACGTACGTCTGTTGTTTTGCCGTTTCTCTCGTGCGGAGAGGGTTTGCCTGACATTTCGGAGCTGGACTGTCTGTGGACGGGACCAGTCTGATATGGACATGGAGATTTCCTCTCTGCAATGGCACATGGGAGTGATAAACGTGAGTTGTAGCACCATTGAGAGGCTACCATGCCTTAGAACAAGACACTTAATCTTGTTCGTGCTTGATGTGTGCTCCTCACAACTCTTTTTGTCTCCCTAAGTTTAAGGGTATCCCAGGCATGGGTCCTTGCTTCCATGTGCCTAGAGGGATTCGGCTGCACCACACTGACGAGGCTCACATAGGCCGAAACGTACGTCTGTGGTTTTGCCGTTTCTCTCGTGCGGAGAGGATTTGCCTGACATTTCGGAGCTGGACTGTCTGTGGACGGGACCAGTCTGATATGGACATGGAGATTTCCTCTCTGCAATGGCACATGGGAGTGATAAACGTGAGTTGTAGCACCATTGAGAGGCTACCATGCCTTAGAACAAGACACTTAATCTTGTTCGTGCTTGATGTGTGCTCCTCACAACTCTTTTTGTCTCCCTAAGTTTAAGGGTATCCCAGGCATGGGTCCTTGCTTCCATGTGCCTAGAGGGATTCGGCTGCACCACACTGACGAGGCTCACATAGGCCGAAACGTACGTCTGTGGTTTTGCCGTTTCTCTCGTGCGGAGAGGATTTGCCTGACATTTCGGAGCTGGACTGTCTGTGGGCAGGACCAGTCTGATATGGACATGGAGATTTCCTCTCTGCAATGGCACATGGGAGTGAAAAACGTGAGCTGTAGCACCATTGAGAGGCTACCATGCCTTCGAACAAGACACTCTAGGCACATGGAAGCAAGGGCCCATGCCTGGGATGCCCTTAAACTTAGGGAGACAAAAAGAGTTGTGAGGAGCACACATCAAGCACGAACAAGATTAAGTGTCTTGTTCTAAGGCATGGTAGCCTCTCAATGGTGCTACAACTCACGTTTTTCACTCCCATGTGCCATTGCAGAGAGGAAATCTCCATGTCCATATCAGACTGGTCCCGCCCACAGACAGTCCAGCTCCGAAATGTCAGGCAAATCCTCTCCGCACGAGAGAAACGGCAAAACCACAGACGTACGTTTCGGCCTATGTGAGCCTCGTCAGTGTGGTGCAGCCGAATCCCTCTAGGCACATGGAAGCAAGGGCCCATGCCCCCATTGATTTAACTGGATCTTTTGAATGCTATAGAGGTCTCCAACACAGTGATTTGCAATGTGTGAGACATCTTTAACACTCTGGTGGTTAAACATCCCATTTAAATGAATATTAATGAGAATGATTCTTTGTTCCCTAAGGTGTGGGTTATTACCAAAAAAATGGTCTACAAGCATTTTCCTGGAGATGCCCCCCAAAATAGATCTCTCTTTACATCAGTGATGGGCAACTTGAGGCCCTCCAGCTGTTCAGGACTAAAATTCCCATCATCCCCATAGTCCCATAGTCCTGAAGAACTGGAGGGTCTCACGTTGCCCATCCTTTCTTTACATAGATCAGTTATGAGACTTAATTTTTGCAGCTGTTTTAAATCCTGATAGATGTATTGTCAGGGATCGCAAATCTCTATAATTGTTGTTTGTATTTGGGGTAGGGCAGCGTATCTGTTGTCCCCCCCAAGATAGTCTCAGCCAGGTCAGTTACAGAGCATTCCATAAGACCAGGGAAATACAGCATTACATGCCACCAACAGGGCAATGCACAGTTACAGCAATGAATGGTATTTTTCACTCCTGGTATCCTGACCTTTTGTAATATTATATTGCTCTGCTGATCACATGTATTATTCTGCTTTTCTCCTGTAATTTTGCATTACCCTGCTTCTTCTATAGATGTGTTTGTTTATGGCTGTACATTGATAAAATATATCATTCTAACTTCCCGAGCATCACTCTCCTTGGACGGTCTGTCTCTGTCTGGTCATTCTTCTGTGTGCTTTATGTCCTAGCCCACATTGCTCACAGACTCACACACATCCAAAACACTTTTCTCTTTCCTCCAGAGTGGAACACAGGAACTATGGGGCAAAGTTTCCTCCTTCAGAGGAGCAGGGCACTCAAGAAAAAAAAAGTCTGTGAGGCTTTTTCCACTTTACTTCTGCCTGCTAAGCTCCGTTTTAAGTTACCTCATGATCAAGGAGTTAGCATGGACACAACTCTTAGTTGGCCTTCTTTTTTTATTTTCATTACTTAGTGCCTGGATCTGTATAATCCCCCATTATCAGGGCTCCTGTTCCTGGTTTCTGTTGTCACAGGCTGTCCAGTTCACAGGTTCTTTTTCCAGGACCACTGTAGAGTTTGGCTTGCCTTGTCAGCCTGTGCCTCGTTATAGATTCTCTGAAGCTCTTTTCATTCATTCTAGTAGGAGCCTGAAGATTACATATCAATGGACTTTTTGAGTTCTGTGTTCCTGTTAGTATGTCCTTTTAGTTCATGTGGCTTGTTGCCTGGATTGCACTCTATTTTCTACACATGCTGTTTGTTTGTGTTTGCTTTTGGCTGCTGAAAAGGATGAAAGTCGTTTTAGTGTTTTCTGTAACTTTGCTACTAATCCCTGCACTGCCTTCCTCCTTATTGGGGCACATTTTACTGCACTTCGGAGAATGTGCCCTTAAGGCACTGTGCATTTCTGTTGATTCACTCACCTATCCTCACTATTTCAGGGTTTAAGCTTATTTAATTTACTGACTGTGGATGTGACTCCTTTAAAAGGATAGTAATACTTAAAATGTAAAAAAATATATGTTGTAGGGTTTATCCCCCTGAGTAAAACAAGGGTACTCCCACTGCTGAAAGGTGTTTCATTCAAAAGTTATTAATTTTAAAAGTTGAATTTTTTAGGTGCAATATCACAGTGGCCTGAAATTGTACAGTGGCGCTGTTGCTACACCATCCTATGGATAGTTCTGGTCAGTTGACCATAAATCTCCATAGGATGGTGTAGCAACAGCGCCACTATACAATTTCAGGCCACTGTGATATTGCACCTAAAAAATTCAACTTTGAAAATTAATAACTTTTGAATGAAACACCTTTCAGCAGTGGGAGTACTCTTGTTTTACTCAGGGGGATAAACTCTACAACATATATTTTTTTTTACATTTTAAGTATTACTATCCCTTTAAGATCTGTTGCCCGTGCAGCAAACTTTTTTGAATTCATGCTCAGAGCTTCTAAGGGACATATCTCCCCTCCAGTTGCAACTAGGAGGCTGCTGTTGATGTCATTGTGGTCCTTATGAGTGACACTCTAGCAACATACAGCGGGGACCCCCCTCCCTGTTACTGCAGGATGCAGACTGTAAATAGCTGAAGATCCATGGTGCCATTTTTAAAGGGAAATTACTGCATTTCCCAAACACCCATTCTTTGTGGATTTTCTGGCATGGGAAGAGGTGGTCCTAGATGTGATCCTTTTTGGATTCTGCATGCTGAGCAGGAGCTGGTCACACATTCCTGCTTACCATTTTAACCCCTTAGTTCAGAAAAGTACTTTTACACACTTACAAGAACTTCTATTGTCTTTCTGCTATTCTCGACTGTCTGTTACATGTGGGGACTACTTACTATGTCGATGCTTAATTGACAAATGGGTAAGTCCAACGCTCAGTATTCTGGGGTCCCCCTAACCCCTTTATCCCATTGGTCCTCATGCCAGACTGGGCTTCTTTAGGGAGTATTCTGGTGTCTTATGTTCCTTTTGCATTGCAGCCCCTACACTACCTCCAGTCCCCTCATCAACTGACCAGGCACCTGTTTAGGTTAGGGCTCTTATCGCTTCAGAAGCCTTAACACCCTTTTCTATTAAAGGGGTCCTGAACACTTGGTCTGTGAGACCCCTTCCGTACCTGCACCAGGCTCTTGAGCTCTGTAATTGGAGGGGGGTACACACATCATTGGGGATTCCTCTGCTGAGGAAGGAGAGACTGACAGAGATAACTTGTACTCCTCTCTTTCCTTTGAGGTCTTTTATGAGAATGACTGTAGTCCCTCTGTGGAGGGGCCTACCTAGATTGTCCTGGATACACTTCATGTCTCAAAGGCCTCAAATTCTAGTTCCTCTTCAACTGACATTTTTAAGAGACTCAAGAAGGAGGGTTTCATCATTCCTCTGCACCATTCTTTGGACCAGATCCTCCTAGACGAATGGAAGACATGTTCTGACATGCCAGGACCATTACGCCGGTCTGGACATTTAAGGTCCAATGACGAACCTGGCACATCATCTAATTCTGGGATTGTGGCACTGCTGCACGCCGCTCTGCCACCCAAAAATTCATCTTGCTAAAAAAAAGACAAAAAAAACCGCTTTTGTCCTTAACCACCCGATCCATCAGCATAATTTTTAATCTATATCCCTTTTCTGATGAGGCATTAGTGCAGTGGGATACTCCTCCTGTGGCTGATCCCCTCATTTCTTGCCTTGCTAGGAATACTGCGTAACCATGGCCCTTAAAGATTAATCAGGTAAGCAACTGGATATCATTCTAAAGGTGAACTTTGCAGCTTCTGATGCCACCTTATTCCCTATTTTTTACCATTGCCATGGCTATCTGGGGCCATCAACTTTTGGATGCCATTCAAGGGGATGCAAGTAAAGAAGATCAGGTAGCGTTAGTTTTCAAGGTTCTCATAGCTAATGCTTACCTTATCAGTCCTCTAAGAAGTCCCTGGTTTCTCTCTTCTTTTTGTGTAGCATCTGCTCCAAGGGTATTCACAAAGGTCATGTCCAATTTGGCAGCTTGCATCTGTTCTCGGGGGATCCCTTTGATTCCCTACCTAGATGACCTTTTACTAAATAATTAGAGGTAATTTTCTCCCAGATTCCGCAGTGTATCTCTGTCCTGGAAAAACATTGTTGGGTGCTCCTTTTTAAGAAATCACTGGTTCCGTCCCAGGTCCTTCATTGTCTCGGGAGGGCTTTTCTTCAGGCTACAGAATTCAGTCTTTGATGTTTCAGGTCTTGGCAACAGTCCGAGAGTACATGAAGGTACTAGGTTACCTGATCTGTGCTCTGGGGGCATCTCATTTTGCTCCGCTCCATACACGGAAATTACAACTGGAGAATTGGTCCAGGTATCAGTCTCATCTCTCTTGTGTCATGACAAAGGATGACCTTTGTTGGTGAGTTGACTGGTCCCATCTGACTCTGGGACATCTGTTTGTCATTCTCAATGTGGTCATACTTACCGCGGATGCCAGCCTGATGGGATGGGGTGTTGCTGTTGGCTCCCAGATGGGCCAGAACCTTTAGACTAGGGAGGAGAGCTTTTATACTTGAGCTGTGGGAACCTCACCTCTCATTGTGACATTGGTCCCGATCTCTTCTGTCTAGTTTCAGTCTGACAGTGCAATGGAGGTAGCTTACATCAATGACCAGGGATGGACCAGAAGTGCTACAGCTTGGACTGAGGTTTTTCTACTGTTATTTCCATTATTCTTCAGACTAGAAAGCTGGTTTCTTCTAAGGCATGTCATAAGGTTTGGTCACTCTTCTACAAGTGATGTGCTGAGTGAGGCGAATGGCTGTGAACTTTTTGACTTCCAGTAGTTTTGGACTTACTTCAGAAGGGAGTTCAGAAAGGGCTAGGTTTAGTTGCATCAAAGTTCACATTTCAGATTTTTGTTATTTTCCAGTGGTGTATCACTTTGCTCTCCAGTATGCAAACTTTTGTCCAAGGGATGGCTCATGCTTACCCTGTGTTTTTTTATAATTAGCTCCTCTGTGGGATTTAAATATGGTGTTGGGAGTGCTTCAGAACCCTCCTTTTGAACCTCTTTCTTTAGTTTGTCTATGTTTCTTGGCACTAAAGACATTTGGGGAGTAAATGCATCTTGGTAAACAAACTGGAGATTAACAACTTTTAAAGCCAAACTTGCCTTCTGCTTTAGAAAATTACCGCTATATCAGCCTAAATGACTAACAGAACTTTTATTGAATGTCTTTCCTGATCTCTTTAGAGCAATCCTGGCAGCCCGTACAATTTGGCCTACCAGTACAACTTCGACTATGCCGTTGTCTTCAACATCATCCTGTGGATTATGATTGGACTGGCCCTCGCTGTGATTGTAATCTCCTACAGCCTTTGGAACATGGATCCTGGCTATGACAGCATCATTTATAGAATGACCAACCAGAAGATCAGAATGGATTAATGTCTATATGTCATGGATTATTTAAAAATATTATGAAATCGAAATGTTAACATTGTGAAAATATTTTTTCTTTATGTTTTAAATTATATTTGGGCCAAGTCTGGTAGTGAGGCTGGACTTAACTCCAATATAAATCCTCTATAGCATGTGAATCGATGTGCTGGCGACTTTCCTAGCATTCCAGGGGTGAAAAGCCCCTTTTATATATATGGAATTTTGTATTTGACCCCTGTGGAGCAGTTGGTTTGTTCAACATTTACTCGATTTCCTCTTTGTACATCAGCCTCTATCTGTTAAAAATGTTTGTCTAAAATATTGACTTTTCCTTGAATTTCCTCATAGGGTTATTGATCATCTCCCATTATATTCCCACTTGTGTGCTAGAGAGGTCTCCAACATATTGTAAAGCACACAAGGTGTTAAACATACCATGTTAATTGTAAGTTCTAAAACTGATTCATTGGAACTGATTAAAGTGAAACAGTCACTTTGGGCAGAATGCAAAAAATTTGCTCAGTTTCTATTTCCAGTGTTAAAATCACTAGCGAATCAGTTATGATGTTAAATTGCACCTATAAAATCAGTAAACGACTGTACATATTTTTGTGGCCATTGTCATCTCAACATTGTCAAGATTAACAAATCTGAGTGGATTAAAGTATTTGACTAATGCAGAAAGTTGTATTGCGCACAGTTTAAACGTTTGTCGAATGTTCGGTATACGGCTTTCTGGATTAGAACATGTATATTGATTTGCTCAGAAAAATGCCCTTAGCGCATGTGCACGTTTCTTGCATTCCTCCCTTTGTATCAAATAAATAATTTTGAAAGCGCTTTGAAAAGCACGTATATGTTAACACTTGTAATTTAACATGGCATAATCCTCAGGCACTCACACAGTTAAATTAATAGTTTGAGTATTTAGGTTTATCATTTAGTGCGATTGCTAACATTCCAGGTACAGTAGCTTTGCATCCTAACTGCAACTGCCTACCAGCCTGTATTACTTCATTTGCATTAACTGACAAATTAATAAAAAAATATATAATTTGAAATGAAAAAGGGTTAACATAATATATTGAAAGCACTTTCAAAATCACCTGTTTCTTACAAAGTGACAGCTCCATTCTAACGTAATGGCAATGAAGCCAGTAGAGAATTAGTACATGCACTGATGAGACAACGCGGTTTATGAACCTGAATCTTGACACTTAAAATGAGCGTAATACTTATATATATGTTGTAGGTTTTATCCCCGCATAAAACAAGGGTACTCCCACTGCTGAAATGTTTTATGGAAAGTTATAACATGTGAATCTTGAATTTTTTAGGTGCAGTATCTTAGTGCCATGAAATTGTACAGTGGCGCTGTGGCTACACCATCCTATGGATATTTATGGTCAACTGACCAGATCTGCACTTAAAAAATTGAAAATTCAGGTGTAATAACTTTTGAATAAAACACATTTCAGCAGTGTGAGTACCCTTGTTTTACTCAGGGGATACAACATATTTTTTACATATTAGGTATTACTATCACTTTAAAAATTCAACAAATGTGTCAACATACTCAGAGTAATTGTAGTTTAAATAACCTGGGAACAGTTGCACTGTCCTGAGATATACCAATATATTTGTATCATTATATATATATATATATATATATATATATATATATATATATATATATATATATATATATATATATATATATATATATATATATATATATATATATATATATATATTATACAAAGTTAGCCTTTGCATCTCCAACTGTTGGAGACTACAATAACCAACATTCCCAACCAGCCCTTTCCCTGGTTCAGGACGATGAGATGTAATCTCAGCAGATTGAGGTACAAAGACTGACTGCACCAGCATTCCCATTAAAGGAACACTAACACCTAAAATGAATTTGGTTTATGTATCCTAGTCTCTATTAAAATGATCTTTGCTGTCTGAGCCCTAAAATCTAGGCTTGCATATTCTCAGAGAGAGCAGACATTGCTGCCTTTTCCAGGACTCTAAGTATCCTAACAATCTTAAAGTGAGTCTAAATGTGCGAACACAAGCAGTGGGCACTAATTGCCGTAAATTAACTGACTTAAGCTCTCATTACAAACAACACAAACCAAAATGGTCTCTTATTAGGACAGTTTACACTTGTTAAAGTGTTTGTAATGTCCCAGAAAAAATATTTATCATTTTGTAGTGCTTAAAAAGTTGAACTAATTGCAAAAAAAAACCTGTCTCTCAAACCGCTATGGTTTGAGAGATATTCACTTTGAAAGTTTGACGTTTCCTGCTATCAGCTGTAAAGCTGACAGCAGGAGATCTGTGTCAGCAGACACGAGGAGGCTCTCCAGCAGAGCCGCAATCACGTTCTTTAAAACTAATTACTTCATTGGAATGGTCTACAAAGTGTGCTTGCAAACCAGGTACAATTTGTAGACCTTTCCAGTTAAGTCATTCTTTTTAAATAACGCTGCTGCAGAGCCACCAGTTGGTCCCCACACAGGATTCCCCTGCAGTAAGCACATCGGTGACATTAGGGAAAGGGGAGGGGAGGGGGGAACTTTGACAGTGAATATCTCTCAAACCATAGTGGTTTGAGAGAGAGGGTTTTTTGCATTTAGTTCAAATTTTTAAGCACTACAAAATGATAAATCATTTTTCTGGGACATTACTGTCCCTTTAAAAAAGCAATCATATTTTAGGAATATAAAATATGAATAATTTAAATAAAGAAGAAAAATGCCAGCAGTGGCAGAGATAACCGCTTACAAATTTCTCCCCTGTCTGACGTCCGCGTTCTAGCTGACAGCAGGGAAATCCTCTCCTGGGATCAGCCGGCCGCTCTGCAGCAGAGCTGAGATCGCGTTAATAAAAAAGAAGTCCTTCACTGAAAAGGTCTTCTACGTGTGCTTTTAAAAAGATTTCTGCTGGGAAGTACTTAGTTCAAGTCATTACAGAGCTAATGTGCATTTTTCCAATAGCTTGAATTCAAGGTGTTTTGCTGCCAGCTGATGTCCTTGCTTTCAGTAGATTGCAACTGCTTGTCTCTGCAACAGCCAGCTCTCCGCTGTTGGTAATAGCAACAGCACTATCTGGCTGCCAAAAAATCATAAATTAAAACACTGAAATTAATGCTTGTTTGCTTTATTGGACGTGTCTCCCAGTAGTGAGATTATCATTGTTTTATTGAACATACCATCCTGTGATATAAACATTTTCATAAGGGTTTACTGTCCTCTTGGTCAAAGATGATACTTAGCAGTGCTATAAATGATGTAGGTGTGTTAGAGTAAATCTGCTTTGTGCATAAAACCACATAATAAAGAATCTATAAAATATGTCACAAAGGTACACATGGGTGTGTGTATATATAATATAATAATACTTTTAGCAAAATTTTCACATAGTACTAATGTGGATCTCTTGACTGGATTTTTTTTTAAGTGGAGTCTAAATGGGCCTGGTCCCATTAAGAATTGTGTACCAATGTATGTGTAAAGAAATTTGGTAATTGTGACAAAAATGAAGGCAGTTTTAACAGTTAAATCTCAACTCCTGGTATAACCGATTCTAAATGGAAACATATAAGACATTAAGTAATAGTGTATAAACTGTGGATACGGAAAAATTATATATAATATCCTCTCTCTCTCTATCTCTCTCTCTCTCTCTCTCTCTCTCTCTCTCTCTCTCTCTATATATATATATATATATATATATATATAATATATAATATCTTCTACCCCCATATACACAGGAGCAGTGAAAGCTCCTGTTGCACCAACGAACTCGATGTTCTTCTTGTAGCTGAAAAGTTGGCACTTGCTGATCCTCTGATTAACTCACTGGTGTTCAAAGCAGGCCTCTCCTAAAGACCAGGCCTTTAAGGCTCTGGGAACTACTAAGCTTGAGGATGGAACTTTGGTAACCCATGGCCCTATGCGCAAAAGAAATGTGAAGCATATGTGGAGCAAAACCAGCTGTACTATGGGGAAAGCTAAAAATTCCACTTGATTTAAATGGGAATTTTAAAAACTTGAATGCTAGAGAAGTTTTCACAATGATTTGGAGAGCTCTTGAACATCCAAGGAGTTAAGTTGCATTGCAATGCATTGGATACCTCACTGGCACTCAAAGGGTTAAAGTAATAGGGATTTTTGTATTTCTGTATTGTTCAGTTTGTTTGCCCCAGTACTGCACCATGTTTCTTTTGAGCATATGAACCTATGGGCTTCATTTTATTCACTTCTGCGTTCCAGCTACCAGGGTAGTATAAGTAGAAGATGGCTACAATCACCAATGAAAAGGTGAAATATCTGAATTGTGTATTAACCTTTTATGGTTCTCTTAATTTTACTTGTCCTCAACCCTTTGTGTGCCAGGAAGGTATTTGCTTTGAAAAGCAATGCAATACACACCCTCACAGTCCCTAAAAAGGATTCAATTTTGGGTAGTGCAACAAAATGTGAACTTAAAGGAACTCTATGATATAAAATTAACTATGGTGATTTGAAAGGGTTTTTCAATGTCACACATTGTAATATGTATTTTTTATTATCAAAACTAGTTTATTTTATTTTATAGATTATGCTAATTAAGGAATATGCCATGCAGGTACTTCATTTTTTTATAGCCTTGCATAACCTCTCCCAGTCACTGACCCCTGCTCAGCAATGCAGTGTCATCTCCCCTAGGAATTAATGATTTGTGTCAATTAGTGGGGGAGGTAATGTAAGGCAAAGATAGGAAATGTCTGCACGGCCTACCTTAATTGGCATAATCTGTACGTTGTTTTTAGGTTCTAACTAGGTGTTGGGTAGTAAAGGAGCTAATGTTATTGTCTTGTGTATGATAGTGTTGATTGACTGGCTCACTTTAAAAATATCCAGAAATGCTTCCATGGTAATTTTATCTGTAGGAAAATAAATTGTATGGATGGTGCACAAACATCCGTTGAATTGTAATCACATATTTCAGTTTGGAGGTCAACCTTTGTCATACCTTTTCAAGCCCCAGAAAGGTAAAAATAAAATAATAAAAAAAATAATGAAACCATTTCCAGTTTCGCCTCAAGGGAGCCGATTATTAACCTCCTGAGACCAGATGGGCATACAGTACAATGTTTAGCACAGTCGCCTGTTTCTCTTGGAGATAACTGGACTTTCTTATGCTTTTATTATCTGCTCACTTTAGGACAGATGATGATTTCTCTATTGTCCAATATGGAACACAGGTACCATGGGGCTGAGTTCATCCTTTGGGGGGGGAGGGGTGCAGAGCACATGTACAAAAAAGTCTAGTAGGTGGAGACTCCCAGCCTCTTCAGCTGCTCAACCCTTTCCCCGCCTCCAATTATGATGTGTTCTCTGAGGTGAAATCATGGCCAGGACACTTCTCTCTTTAGATTTTTTTAATTCTTTTTCTCTTAGATATGAGGCTGTTAAAACTCCCCCCTTAGACGGGTTACCATTACTGGGCTTCCCCTGGGCTGTTTTGGAGTCCCTTCAGATCCCTGACACGCCTAATGAGAGGGGCCTTCCTCTGTGGATGTCGTCCAGAGACTAGTAAATCTTCTACTCTATTTCCCCCTAATGCCACTCTGGATCAGATACTTCTGGATGAGTGGAAGATCCCTGAAAGTGGTTGTCTATCATCAAGATTTTTTTTTCTAGACTGTACCCCTTTTCAGAGGCAGCTTTGGTGCAGTGTGCCTCTCCCCCTTCAGTGGATCCCCCAGTCTCCAGGCTAGCCAATTCAACTGATCTGCCTTTGGCGGATGTGGCACATAAGAAACTTGATTCTATCCTCAGGGCTAATTTCTCTGTCATCCAATATGACATACAGGTACCATGGGGAGGTGACAGCTCCTCCATGGAGGCTGGAACAATTCTAGAAGAAGTTGTAGGTGGAGCCCCCCTTCCTCCTTAACAGGCTATCCCTCTAGCCCCACCCCAGATGGGTTTGTTCCAGTAACCTGGCTAGAGGCTGAGAACCTCTCTGCTTAGTTTTTAGATTATTATTTTCTTATTAGATATGGGGTGTCCAAATTCCCCCATTAGGTAGATTATCGGTAGCGCTGCTTTATTGTGACCCAGTCTCTGTTTCTGTGTGCTGTCGTGATCCTTACACTTCGGTGTTTGAGATCTGTTGGGTTAGCACCACGGTACGCTTGACCAGTCCACCACTTACCTCCGAGGTTGGTTTAGTCTCTGGGTGCCTCGGTTAGGCTCCACGGCCTTGCAGTCGATTCCAGGTCTGAGCGTTCGTTTAACCCCTTGTGGGTTGGTGCTGTTGCTCTTTAAGGGTCACAGTTATTAGCGGCCACTGGTTGGCGGTACACCGTGATATTCTGTACCTATACAGAATTCTGTACCTATATGTTTGGGCAGACCCTCTGTCGTTGCTATCAGAACACTACAGTCCTGCGTCCCTGATTGGGTTGTCTAGGGTCTCTGTCAGTCTGTCACTTGTCTAGGGCCTTCGATTGTTTCCATGTTGCCTAGTCTGTCCAGACTACCCTAAGTATAGGGGGTAGTAGTGGCCTCCTACTTCGCCACCTCAGTTGTGGCTCGTTCTCTCCTGGTGTCACTCTCTGTGTAGAGAGTCTCCGTTTACCTTGGTACTACTAGTGCCTGCTGGTATCCCTTGGCATAGTAGTATCCTATGCTCAACTGTCTCGTCAAGGATTCACACGAACTGTTAACCTGACCTGCGTCAGTATTGTATCATTTTGTATCTACTGGACCCGTGTGGGTTACTGTATACCAGCGGTTCTCAACCTTTCTAGTGCCGCGACCCTTTGATAAAATTTCCCAAGTTGTGGTGACCCCCTAACAGTAGAATTATTTTCAGTGCTCCTTCATCTCTGTAATTTTGCTACTGTTATGAATAGAAATATAAATATCTGAAGGTTTTAGGCGACCCCTGGCAAATCGTCATTTGACCCCCAAAGGGGTCCCGACCCACAGATTGAGAACCACTGCTGTATACTAATTGTAACCTGACCTGTGTCAGTATTGTATCATTTTGTATCTACTGGACCTGTGTGGGTTGCCTTATTTCTTGTATTATTAAAAAAATGTGTTTTACCATAACCTCTCGAGTCTGTGTCAAAAAAAAGTTACACTTTCTTCTGATTGGCTGTGATTTTTGGATGCCATTTTCTCTCTTTGCTGGAGTATCCTATGCGGAGGCTTGTCTCTCCTTACGCTCCTTCTTAGGTTAACCATTTGACTGCCAGATAAGTACTTTTTTCGGCTTTCTGAGGTGATATTTTAATCTGGGTTACAGTATTAGGATTTTTTTATACTGTTTATACATTTCTCCTGTTAGGATGTCTGATTCAAAGGGACGGTATCCTTTTAAAATATTGCATTTTTAACTGTACACAGCTTCAGGCCGCATTAAGTAGGTCGGCTTATTTAAAAGGGTTTTGAGAATCTCGCCCGGCATAGAAGTGCAAGATTCTCGTGTCACTTCTTTAACATCACTCATGCTTGCGGGGTTCGTTTGAAGAAACAAAAAAAAAAAAAAAAAAGTATAATCGATCATAGAGTCCACTGCGTTTCCTGGAATAATCAACTGCTTTAGCTTTGCAAAATATTTTGAAACTTGGCTCTCCATAGAGGCATTTAGTAATGATAGGTGTGTGTGTCATTAATTAAAAGTAAAGCTGCCAAATAACAACCCTTTCTGTGCTGAAATGGTTAATATGCATATTTTTTATTGGGCAGCTTTACTTTTAATTAATGACACAGGCACACATCTCTATGGAGAACCAAGTTTAAAGGGATAGTAATACTTAAAATGTAAAAAACAATATGTTGTAGGGTTTATCCCCCTGAGTAAAATAAGGGTACTCCCACTGCTGAAAGGTGTTTCATTCAAAAGTTATTAATTTTCAAAGTTGAATTTTTTAGGTGCAATATCACAGTGGCCTGAAATTGTACAGTGGCGCTGTTGCTACACGATCCTATGGACAGCTCTGGTCAGTTGACCATAAATCTCCATAGGATGGTGTAGCAACAGCGCCACTGTACAATTTCAGGCCACTGTGATATTGCACCTAAAAAATTAAACTTTGAAAATTAATAACTTTTGAATGAAACACCTTTCAGCAGTGGGAGTGCCTTTGTTTTACTCAAGGGGATAAACGCTACAACATATTTTTTTTTACATTTTAAGTATTACTATCCCTTTAAAAACATTTTGCAAAGCTAAAGAAGTTTATTATTCTAGGAGATACCGTGGACACTATGCTGGATTATACTTCCCCCCCCCCCCCCCCCCCCCAAAACCAACTCCGCAGGCAAGAGCCCTGTTAAACGAAGCGACATGATGATCTTGCGCTTATATGCAGGGCAAGCTTCTCATGTTGCCCTTTTCAACACGGCCTACAGCCGCTCACTGTTTAAAATGCCATATTTTAAGTGAAACCAAGGGGACATGGGGCTAGACCTAAGGGTAAGGACCCAGGGGTCTCTCTGACCCCCCCCTTACTTACTGCTCCTCATGCCAAACAAGGCTACCTAGTGAATTCTCAGGACACTTATGCTCCATATGGGCTGTGGCCGCTACTACTCCACCCAGGCCCTCCAGCCTTTAACAAGAGCCACTCTGGGTCAAGAACTTAAAGTCCTCTATGGCACAGTTTCCTCTTTCCCTCCAGTGGATCCTCCATTCTTAGAAACCCCCTACTTCTTTCAGGTTTGGGGCCCCTAAAGCCCCTGGCACTCCTGATCTTACAGAAACCTCTGAGGAAGATTCCTTTTGTGGCTGATACGGAGGAAGGAGAGTATGAGAAAGGGGCTTCTTCATATGCTTATGGCGACAACTTCACTGCTGACCCTGCGCCCTCAGTTGGGGGTCTGCTTAAGGAGGTTTTAACAACCCAGCAGGTCACTACTACCCCTGCTGAGGGCCAGACTTCTGCCATCTTTCAAAGGCGTAAGAAATCCCTCACATTGTTTCCACCCAATTCCACTCTGGACCAGATAATCCTGTATGAGTGGAAAATGCCTGACAGGACCCTTTCTCTTTTCATGACATTTTCCAAGCTGTATCCCTTCTCTGAGGCAGCTTTGACTCGGTGGACTACATCTCAGGTGGTTCCCCCTGTTTCTAGACTACTGCTCTACCCTTGGCAGATGCCATGGCATTAAACTATATGACTGATAGGACGCTATCCTGAAGTCTTACTTTGCTGCCATTGGTGCTGCCTTGAGGACTACCTTGTGGACTACCTTGGCTTCTGTTTAGGTCACTAGAGCTGTTGCCATCTGGAGTGAACAACTTACTGAGGCTATCAGTAAAGGTGGCCCAAAGGAGGACCTTTTAGCCCTCTTGGCCAGCTGTCTGAGGCTCAGACATATGTCACTGACACGCTTTTTGATGCTGTCAAACTGCCTTCTCTGTTTCTGCTAGATGCACATTGTGGCTCAAGATTTGGTCTGCGGACCTCTCATCTAAGAAGTCACTAATTTATCTCCCTTTTCAGGGCTGGTCTCTCTTTGGGTCTGAACTGAAGCAGATTATCAGTGAGGCCACTAGTGGCAAGAACATTCTGTTGTCTCAGGGTTCCAAGTGTCCTAAATTGGCGAGGAAACAGTGTCTTTTATTGTCCCCAAAATGAAGTGCAAAGGCCAAATCCGAGCATGTCTCAGTCCAGCATCTGCGCCGGCCACAAAGCCCAGACAGCAGTGGCACTTGAAGCACGCCACCTCCAAGCCCAAGTCTGGTAAGTCTGCCTCCAATGACTCGCAGAATCCTGTTGTCAGCTCCTGGTGGGTGGACGCTTGTGCCATTTTTCAGAAGCCTGGGCAGCCTCTGTTGTGGATCAGTGGGTTTTACAGGTGGTTTTGGAAGGGTACAGGATTCCCTCCAAATCTCTTCCTCCCTAAAGATTCTTCCAGTCCAGAACTCTCGACCTCTGGGTTAAGAAAATCTGTGTCTTTTCAACAAAGCAGTTCAGGGTCTCTTGGACAAGGGAGTCCTGACTCCAGTTCCTCCTCAAGAGTGAGGTTTATATTTCTATTCAAAACTATTTGTGGTGGCCAAGAGGGATGGTGACAGTCACTCTATCTTGGACCTCAAACACCTTAATTCCTTTATGGAAACTGCACCCTTCAAGATGGACTCATTGTTCTCCGTTATCGCAGCTATGTGTCCAGGAGAGTTCTTGGCCTCTCTGGATTTGCAGGATGCTTACATGCATGTCCCGATTCATCCAGACAGCCACAAGTATCTCAGGTTTGCCTGTGACTTGGGGCACTTCCAGTTCACCACTATGCCCTTTGGGCTTACTTCTGTTCCTTGGGTGTTCACTAGAGTCTTAGGGGCATTGATTGATTGGCTTTCTGCACATCCGGGGGATTTAGGTGACTCCTTACATGGATGACCTTCAACTGAACATGCCGTCCAGGGAACTCCTGGACCAACACGTCCAGGACTGTGCTCAGATTCTCCTCCACTATGGGCCAATTCTGAATATGGAAAAATCTGCTCCAGTCCCCTCTTAGGTCCTGGTTTTCCTTGGTGTCAGATTCGATATGTGCCAAGGGAAGGTTTTCCTGACTGATGATTCTATCCAACAGGTAATGCATCTGGTATGCCAAGCTCTGGAGTGGCCCCCAGGTCCAGTCCGCAATTTCTTGACCCTGACAGGTTGCATGGTGTCCACCATGGAGGAGGTTCCGTATTCCATGGCTCACACCAGGGAGCTCCAGCAGTTCGCTATCCATGCTTGGCATGGGAATCCAGATCTCTTGGATCTCATTGTGTCTCTCCCTCCGGAGATGAGGCAGGACCTGCTCTGGTGGCTGAACAGGTCCAACCTGGAGAAGGGGAAACCCTTTGTGATTCAGGACTGGACCTCAGGAGCTGGGAAGCTGTCCTGTGTCACCTGGGGGTCCAGGGCAGATGGACTGTGGAGGATACTCAATAGTCCACCAATCTTCTGGCGCTCCGGGTGATTCATCATGCTCTAGTGTACTGGTCCTCTCCACTGATGGGTTGTCCAGTCCGCATCCAGTCGGACAACTCCACGGCTGTGGCATACATCAACAAGTGAGGAGGCACAAGAAGCACTTCCTCTTGGTCAGAGGTTGTCTATTTTGGCTTGGGCAGAAGATTATGTTCCAACTATTTCTGCCATGCACATTCCAGGGTAAACAACGTCCTGGCGGACTTCCTCAGCTGTCAAAGGGTGGATCCAGGAGAGTGGGAGCTCCACCCAGACATTTCTGACCTGTTGTTGCAGAGGTGGGGTCTTCCTCAGATAGACCTGATGGCCACTAGGAACAACAGGAAGGTTCAGCTGTTTTACTCCTGTTGGATGGATCCTCTGGACTTCTCGGTGGACACTGGCAATCCCTTGGTGTTTTCATCTGGCCTACATCATCCCTCCACTTCCTCTCATTTCTGGGGTTGCTGTGGATGATTTGGATGGACTGTCCGGTGGTCATCTTGATCGCCCCTTGCTGGCCCAGGAAACTCTGGTTCACAGAATTTGTGGCTCTCTACATTCAAGATGCTTTTCCAATGCCACTCCAACCAGATCTCCTCCTTCAGGGTTATCTATGGAAGGAGAATGTGGAGCACATGGTTGTTGAAGCCTCCATCCTAAGGAGGAAAGGGTTCTGCTCTGAGTTGGTTTCCACTATGATCCAGGCTAGGAAACTAGTTTCTTTCAAAACTTACCATAGGGTTTGGTCCATTTTTCAGTCTTGGTGTGTTGACAGGGACCTGTCCTCACAAGAGTTTGATCTCCCAGTGATCCTGTCTTTTTTACAGGATGGTGTGAACAAAGGGCTCAGTCTTAGTTCCTTGAAGGTTCAGACTTCCAGATGTGAAGGTTTTTCCTTCAGTGCATTTCTCATATCTTCCCTGCTTATAAGCCTTCCACTCCACAGTGAGACCTTAATTTGGAGCTGGAAGTCTTGCAGCAGCCTCCCTTTGAGGCCTTGGCTACCATTCGTCTTCCCCTTCTGTGGAAGATGGTCTTTGTTCTGGCTGTGGTCTCTGTCCGCAGAGTAGCTGAATTGCAAGCCTTGTCCTGCAAACTGCCTTTCGTGGTCTTTCACAAGGAGAAGGCTTCCTAAGGTGGTCCTCACTAAGTCACCTGACTTACAGCAGGGGGTCCTCCTATCAGGATCCAGGCAAACTGGGGTAGGAAGTGGAAAGGCAAGCTTTCCTCAGCAGCCCTCAACTAGCTGCTGAACAGACAGCTAAACAGTGAGTCCAGGCAGCACTGCAGCATATCAATTGCTTGACACATCTGCCTGCTCTTTAACTGAGGTGAGGTCTGCTCTGGTGCCTGTGTCTCCTCTTTCATTACCTGCACCCTGCCCCCCATTTCCCCGCTATCCTTTTGAAATCTTGCCATGTATTGGGAGACCATGAAAACGGAGTATTAAGGATGACGACTGAATCAACTGGGCGACATGAGAATGTTTCCTCGATCAATAGAGCAACATTCTCATGTCCCCCCACTTAAAGGTCGCATTAAGTCTGTGTTCTCATGTCCTCCTAACACAGACTTAGTTCGACCTTTAATTGGGCAACATGAGAATGTCACTCTTTTGATTGGGGCAACATTCTCATGTCACCCAGTTGATTCAGGCGTTATTTTTAATGCACCATTTTCATGGGTGTCCAAGACATGGCGACATTTCCATAGTGAACCCATTTCCCCCTGTCCCCATTCACTTATTTCTTTTTGTTTGTTTATTTGTTTATTTATTTATGTTTAAGTGTACTTCTCACTTTTGAGGCAGCTTTCTGCCCAGTGCTTCCATGCTTGCATTGGGCAGAGAGTCTGTCATCTAACTGCAAGTTAATCAATCTGGCAGACTCCATGCAAGTATAGATGCATTGTGTGGAGAACTGCTGGTGCAAACGTTCTACTAATACACAGACAGACAGCAAACTAGTACCTCTCTCCCTGGGGTCTATCCAGACCATCCGTATACTTCTGCTCCCCCTTCCTCCCCCCGGATGAGCATAGCAATACATTTTCTGCACCACCAGAGCAATACACTGAGTTATATACCACCACCATTGCAATACACAGTTATAAGCCACCACCATTGCAATACATTGTATGAAATGGTGTTATGGGTAGGGAAAGCATGGACGACCCCTTGGAAGAACACCTTGACATCTGGAAGAATAGCAATACGCCTCTGGAAAAATACAGAGAGCAAAAGTCTGAACCTTCAAGGAACTCAAACTGAGTCCTTTGTTCACACCATCCTGAAGAAAGGACAGAACCATAGGGAGGTCAAACACTTGAGAAGACAAATCCCTGTCCACACACCAAGAATGAAAAATGGACCAAACCTTGTGGTAGGCCTTAGAAGAAACAGGATTCCTAGCCTGCATCATTTTGGAGATGACTCCAGGAGAGAAACCCTTTCTCCTCAGAACGGTGGCTGTAAAAGCCAGCTTCTCCATGTCCTCTTTCCAAAGGTAGCCCTGAAGGAAGATGTCTGCTTTGGGTGGCAATGGTAATGGATCCTTGATGGAAAGACACGTCAGCTCTGCAAACTACCCCCTCTTGGTCCAATAGGGTGCATACAGAATTACAGTTGGACTTCCATCATTATCTTCCTGAGCACCCTGGGAATGAGAGGAGTCAGAGGAAAGATGTAAGCGAAGTGAAAGCGCAACTGAATCACCATCACATCCCTGGCAAAGGCCAGAGGATCCCCCCCCCCCCAATGGGAGCAAAACACTGGAAGCTTCCTGTTGTTCCTTGTGGCCATCAGGTCTACCCCCACATTTATACAATCAAGGCAAACACATCCGGATGGAGTTCCTACTCTCCCGGATCCAACTCTTAGGAACTTAGGAAGTCCGCCACGTTTTCTACCCCTAGAATGAGAATAGAGGAGATAGCCGTTATGTGGGCTTCTTCTTAACCCAGGATGTACTTTACTTTGGACCAGGCAATGCCGCTTTGAATGAAACTTTGACAGTTGATGTAAGCCACAGTAGTGGCATTGTCCGATTGGACTATTACCGGGTGACCCTTCAATTGAGGATCCTGTACACCAGAGTGAGAAGGATCGCATTGATGGACTGAAGAGACTCCACCGCAGTCCATCTGCCCTTGATCCACAGGTGACACTGAAACGCACCCCAGCCGCTCAGCCTGGCATCCATCGTGACAATGGTCTATTCCATGACAATGGTCCGGGATGTGCCACTGCAACCCTCACTACAGATCCCGTCTGGCATCTGGAAAGAGGGAGAGCTGCTGATCGAGAGAATCCAGATTCCCATGCCACTTCTGGTCATCCAGATAAGGAGTCATCTGAATACCATGTGTATGATTTAAGGCCATCAAGGCCCTCAGGACTCTGGTAAACATGTGAGGAGCAGAGGCCAATGCAAAGGGCAGAGTGGTGAACTGGTAGTGCTCTGAGTCGATGGCAAAATGCAGATATCATTGACTGTCAAGGTGGAATCGAATGTGTAACTATGCATCCTGAAGGTTTAGAGATGCTAGGTACTACCCTGGGCACATAGCTGCGATGACAGAGAGCAAAGACCCCATCTTGAAGCGAGCAGTTTCCACATACATATTGAGTTGCTTAAGGTCCAGAATGGGACAGTAGCCACCCTCCTTTGCAACCACAAGCAGGTTTAAATAGAAAAATGAAACTCTTTCTAGAAGAGGTATTAGAACTCTCTTGTCCAGAAGAGATTTACCGCTTCTCTGAACATCTGCAATTTTTCCTGTCCGTAGGGACCCTGGACTGGAAAAATCTGAAAGGAGGAAGGGACTTGAACCCTATTCTGTACCCTTCTGAAATTAACTGCAAAACCCACTGATTTGCAATAGTCTGACCATGCACTTTGGAACTGGCAAAGACTTTCGCCAAAGGGGGGCAGTGGACCAGGATTCTGTGAGTTATGTGGTAGCTGGCTTGCCAGACATAGGCCTTGCAGCAGCTCACTTGGGCTGCCACTGTTATGTGGGCTTGGCGGAGGGGGGGTGGCGCTGCGTAAGTCCTGCATGACTTGCAGCCTTTGTGACTCTGGCAAGGATGAAAAAGATTCAGTTGCATTGCTGTAGTAGGCCATTTGGAGGACATCTGAGGTAACAGGGTTCTCTTGCCACAGTAGCATCCCTGATGATCTGCTTTACCTCAGGACCAAAAAGAGATTTGCCCTAGAAAGGCAAGTAAACCACTGACTTCTTGGAAGATTGGTTCACAGACCAAATCATAAACCACAAAGTAAGTTGTGCAGTAACAGAAAAGGATGAGGCCTTGGCCGGAAATCAGACCTCCTCAAACAGGGCATCAGAAACATATGCATTAGCCACTGTTTGCTAGGATAGCCAAAAGATCCTCCTTGGGAGCATCTGCAAAGATTTCATCCATAAGTTCACCCCAGACTGCAACAGCTCTGTTGACACAGGCAGAGGCAAAAATAGGCCTGAATTCTGTCCCAGTGGCAGCAAAGTTGGACTGGGGGATAGAGTAAGCCAGCTTTAAGACCTACTGTGTCCATCAACAGCAGAGCAGTGGACTTTGATAGCCTGGAAATAGGGGGATACGCAGAAGGAGGAGAAGCACACTGTGCCAGTGCTGTCTCTGAAAAGGAGTACAGCTTTGAGAAACTTTTAGAGAGAGTCAACCTCCCATCAGGGGTCTTCCACTCATCCAGAAGAATCTGATCAAGAGTGGCATTAAGGGGAAAGACAGTACAGGATTTTCTACGCCTTGGAAAGACATCAGTTAAGGAAGGAACCTCATCAGGGGTATCAGAGACCTGAAGGGTCTCTAAAACAGCCCTGATGAGCGCCTCAGTAGAGGGAAGGTGGTCAATCTCATAGGAGTTCCCAAAGGAGTAGGAAAAACCCACATCGTAATATTCCCCTTCCTCTTTGTCATCTTCAGAAGAGTCCTCTACAGATGAGCCTATGAGTGCAGGCAAACTTGGAGCCCCAGGGGTTACAAACCTGAAGGTAGTAGGGTGCTTCCAAGACTGAAGAACCACTTGGATGGAAAGAAGAAATTGTGCCATAGTGGACAACGTATTATTTACCCAAACTGCACCTCCTCCGCAGTAAAGGCTATACCTCCCACTTTCTGAGTTGCTCCCCCTCTAAGAGATGTGGTGTGGCTATTTTTGTACACAGGTCTCTCCACTCTTCCTGTATCAATGTCTTTGTTAAGGGTCAGCTGGGTTCCTTGCATTTGACTTTCTGCTCGGGATATGCTCCCAATTCTATGCAACTTCCCTTCCTTAGACAGGCTCTAGCAGATCTCAGCGCCTTTGGCGATGGTCTTTTGGTATTCAGGGGGGATCTTAATTCTGTTTTCGACCCTTCCTTGGATTGTTCCTGGAGGAGTTCTAGCCTTCCGTGTTCGTACTGCGCATCTTTACGTCGCTGTCTGCAGGACTCTGCTCTTGTGGATCCCTGGAGGCTTTTGCACCCTTTGACGCGCTCTTACTCCTTTTTCTCTGCCTCTCACTCTACCTATTCCCGGATTGATTTTCTGCTGCTTTCTCAGGCACATATACATTTTGTCTCTGGTGGGGATGTGCACTCGATCACTTGGTCTGACCATGCCCCGGTCAATCTGTCTATAGCTATTTCGATGTTGCTTGTTCCTAAACAGGGGTGGAGGCTGGATGCCTCGCTTCTTAGCAAACCCCACTCTGTTGCCCTACTACATTCTTCGATTGATGAGTACATCTCCTCAAATGCTTCTCCTGATGTCTCTGAAATCACTTTTTGGGAAGCCCTCAAATGCGTGGTGTGAGTTGATCGCATTAAGCTTGTTGTTCATAAGCGCTGGTGTGTGGAGGCTGAGTTAAATTCCCTTTTGAATTCCTTGGTGGACTCCAAGCATTCTCACATAACTCCGGTTACAGGTTGACAGATCATATGTATGAGCAAAGTGTTTCCAATATGAACATGGTAATAAATGGATGACACTCCAAGTGAAAAGCTCGGTCCAAAGGCAAAATATACAGGCAATCAAATCTGTCGATGGTACACTTGCGAGAGATACCCCTACCATCACATCTTCCTTTAGGAATTTTTATCAGTTCCTCCAGTGGCTGTACCTCTTGAGGAGTCTGTCATATTATGTACTCTCTGCTTTGCTTCCTAGGCTCAGCACTGCTCAGGAGGGTGCTCTTCATGAACCTGTATCTGTAGAAGAGGTGACACGAGCGATTCAACAAATGGCTGTGGGTAAATCACCGGGTCCATATGAGTTCCCCCTTCTTTTCTATCGGGCATATGTTGATCTCCTTGCATCACTGTTTTTAATGTGCTCCCTGATTCTATCTCTGATCATCCTCGCCTAACTGAAGCTCTCATCACATGAATCGCGAAACCTGGTAAGGATCCTGCGGTGTGCTCCAGCTACAGGCCAATTTTTTTGTTAAATGTGGACCTCAAGATCTACGCTAAAGTGTTGGTGAATCGGCTTTGCCCCTTGTTGTGTGACATTGTGTATTATGATCAAGCGTGGTTTGTCCCTGGCGAGAAGCGAGGGACAATACTATATGTCTCCTGCACCTACAGCATGAGAACGTGGGAGCAGGGTGTCCCAGCCCTCCTCCTCTCTGTCGATGCCGAGAAGGCATTCGACAGAGTGGACTTGAGTTTCATTGTTTCAGCCTTGCAGGGCTTTGGAATGGGGGATCTGTTTATATCTATGGTTATGGCTTGCTATAGGAATCCATCTGCTTGTGTGTGCGTCAACAGTTCATTGTCCGATGGTTTTAGTTTGGGGAACGGGACCAGACAGGGGTGTTCCTTATCCCCTATAATATTCATTTTGGTTATGGAGACTCTGGCGTGTCGTATCCAAGGTAATTCTCATATAGTTAGTCTCCCTTCGGGGACAGTTGACCATCAAATCTCATTATTTGCAGATGATCTTTTCTATCTCTAACCCATCTGAGTACGTGCCTGCAGTTCTATCAGAGATTGAGACCTTTAGTGGTGTAAGTAACTTTAAAGTTAACATCTCCAAATCAGTGGTTTTTAATTTGGGTATCCCTGCTGCGATGAAGCTCTGTTAGCAATCGCTCCCTTTCAGTGGACAACTTCATCTGTGCAGTATTTGGGGATCTGGCTGCCTCCATCCCCTTCTGATTTATTTCTCCTCACCTACCGTCAACTGTTGTTCTCTATCGCTACGGACTTACGCAGACACTTGCATCTCTTTTTGTTTTGGACGGGACATGTTAACCTCCTTAAATCTGAGTTTCTGCCTAGGGTCTTGTATCTTTTCCAAACTGTACCTATCTCTCTCCCCAGGAACTTTCCTAAATCCCTTCAGCATGTGTTTAACTCCTTTATATGGGGAGGTAAACTGGCTAGGTTACTTTTTTCCGCTAATGGACCAATCACGCAAGAAAGGGGGCTTGCGGGCTCCTGACCGCCTCTGCTATCATAGGAGTGTTCTCTTGATTGTCATCCCCCCCTTGGTTTCGCTCAGCTTCGCTTAAATCTTGGGTCCAGGTTAAGGAGGCTATGTGCTCGCCTTACTCTGTTTTGGCTCTACCGTGGCTTTCACCTCAAACTAGACTGTTAGTGGCTTGATGTGACCCTATTCTGATTCCTGTTTTTGGGCTTGGGACCGTTGCTACTCTTTCAAGTGTACCCTCCCCGATGCTTTCTCATTTAGATTTTCCACCCTGGAGGCCCAATATGGCATTTTCTGCTTGGAAGCGCGAATCTGGTTTGGTCATTGCAGATCTGTTAAGAGGAGTAAAGCTGGTATTATTTGAGGTGTTACAGAATGAATGGGATTTACATTTTAATGAATATTGGCAGTATCGGCCGAGCCATAGCTTTGTGATGTCCCATCCCCGATGCTCTGATCTTCTTCTACGCTTGACCCCTTTTTAACTCCTTTGTCACCCCCCTGACCCAGGATCTCCTCCCCTGAGGAGTGATTGCGGCAGTCTATTCCTTGCTCTTGCACCTGGATCCTAATTTTAGCTCCTATCGTAGGCAGTGGGAGAGGGACCTGGATTGTGAGTTGCTCCAGGGTGATTGGGATGTTGCTGTGCAGTGTTCGCTCTCTTCCTCACCAAATGTCACAGCTGCGGAGCCTAGCTATAATTTATTATTGCAATGGTACAGATATCCACAGCTGCTGCACTCATTCTTTCCATCTATGCAAGACATTAGAATAAAGATAATACCTAGTTGGAGTTTCTTTGTGCTCCTTATTTTAGAAAAAAACACTAACAGACTTGCAAAGTTCCCTGATTTTGTTAAAAGGGATCAGTGTTTTTGCATAGCTGTAGCAGGCTATGACAGAGGGGTGGAACTCATTCCACACTAAGCAAAACTAAATAGCTAATGGCTGTCAGAGGGCTGAGTTGTGTGAAGGATGACAGACTGCATAGACCTAACCTCCTTTTTCTCCTGCTATGGTGGATGCCAGGGTGATCATGAGAATGGTCTGATCGAGCAAGCAACCATTGGGTGTTGTATAATAATTATCCCAGCCCATTCCCCTCCTGCCAAGCTCTCTCTCAACTTACCCTATTTGTCTTCAGACAGGCATATCTTTCTGCAAGTTCGTTTGGTTACTTGTGGGTATAAGCCCTAAGTAACAACTTATCTTGTGAATATGACTCTTTATCCTTATATTTACTGATGATGATGGGATAACAGGCACTATTGGGCGCCCCGTCATTGTTTCTTTTCCAGATATCCATATATATCCAAATTCAGGCCACTGGACACTCAGGAAGACCCTTCCCAAAAAGCGAGATCAAAACTTCTTGAAGAATATACCTCTATCAATGTTTGCAAAAGGCCACTTAAAACCGCCAACTAAACCAGCCACCAAGGAACTCCGCTTTATGTAATTTCCTTGCTACAAGATGGCTGTGGAACCACAATCTCTTTCAGACAGTAGTGATGACTAAATAGGAATGTGAGCTCACCTATAAGAGGGCTACTATCAGGGCGCAGGGCCCGTGTCCCAATCCTTTCCACTCCCAACTCCTCTGACTACTGTCTGCCATTACTGTTCTAATTTAAAGCAATGGTTCTTGCCTGCGCAAAAAGAGGTGATAGATTATGTGTGAGAGCAGAATCTGGGACTTTTAAGCTGTGTTAATGGACCTATGTAAATAATTTCTGTTTGCCTGCAGTACTGTTGTGTGTGAGTTGCACAATACGTTTGCATAAAAAAAAAAAAAAAAAAACCTTAAAATGCAGACATTTAAAAATCAAAAGTGATTAAAATGTGCCAATGGGAATTATCATAATTAGGTGTTAAGCATCCTGTGGCATGTGGTTGGGTGGCTACATAGCTGATATTCAATGTGCAGGCACACATTATATAAAAGGTGTTGTGCAATGCAGGGGTGTCCAGATCCAGCAGCGGAGAAACTGAAGGTGGGAGGCAGAATCTCCATACGTGAGCCTTGCTCTACATCCACACTCTCATTTTCCACAGAATGTCTCTCACTTTCCCAGCCCCTGCCTCCCTCCACCATCAGCCCATTGCCCTCCTTCCACCACCCATTCTCTTCAACCAAAACAAATGTGATCCACTGCATACCTCCCAAGTGTCTGTCTTTAGAAGGGACTGTCCCTCATTTAGAGTCCAATCACACTGTCCCTGTAGGAGAGACCTCCTCCCACATAAAGCATCTTCTTGTAATTTAAAGTGTGCTAGATGAGTACATGTAACGCTTTGCTCAGCAATGCGTTTCTTACCACTTTGACTCTCAAGGGTTTAATAAAGAGAGGATTTGTTTAAATATTTTATTTGCTTGTAAATTTTGTCCCTTAATACAAGTTTTACAGCAATTAAGAACATCAGATACATACCAACATGTTCCACCATACCCATACTTGCTTTTAATGTGACAGTGTGACCATGGGTGGACTGAACTGTTGGGCATTCGTTCACAGAACGGGGCCCACATGCAAGGGGGGCATGGAGAGACCTGACACACCACTTGAACTTCTTCTCTTCATTGAGTCTCAGAGACTGAATGAACAGAAGGCTAGTGTAAGAGGTTGCTTACCTCCGAGCCGGCCTCCAGACCCTGTGGGCGGCCAGTTTCTGTGTCCTCATGGCTTGCCGCGTCTGTCGGGAATACCGGTGCACCCTGGTGTTCATCCAGGAGACCAGCCTCCTTGCTGCTCCCCCTGACGGCTCCAGCCGCATCGGAACTCTGGCGCGTGTCACAGGGATTCCCTGATGATGTCATGACCCGGTTCTTAAAGGGACATTACATTAATTGCTCCACGTCTTGGGGGTGGAGCAATTTCTATATAAACTTCAGTTGCCCTTTCTTGGTGTTCCAGTGCAGTTGTGCTTCTGTTTGCCCTGTGTATTACCTGGGTTTCTCTGGCTGTCTAACCATTCTGTGTATGACCTTAGGCTTGTCTGATTATCTGGTGTTGCCCTGTGACTCTGTCTGACTATCCGCTCCGTGTATGACCCTTGGCTTGTCTGACATCCAATCTGGTGCAAACATGCGGCTCTGGCAGACTCATCTCTCCGTGTATGACCAGGTGCGTCTGACCATCCCATGTGGTGCTGTCCTTTGGCTATATCTGGCTAGTCTCAGTCTTGCCTCCCTCCTGCGGACATCCATCTGGTGCAGACCTGGGGTCCTGGTAGACTCTCATCTATACCGACTGCAGGCGTGAGTCTGGGATTAGATCCCAGTGGTCCTTACTGCAGGCGTGAGTCAGCGATCGACTTAGTTAGACTGACAGCAGGTGTGTGTCAGTGTTTTCAGTGGTTCCTGGTCGAAGTCTCCTATCTAGTTCCAGTCCTTGTTCCTGAAGACCTTCCGTGGCTGATCCAGTTCCTGTTGCAGTCACAGATTATCCGCAGGGTTTCCCGTTCCTGCTCCTGCCTTAGCTCCTGTAGAGACTTCCAGTGGCTACGGCCTAGTCTCAGCAGTTTGGTCCATTCTAGGCAGCCTACTTTTCCTGATAGTAGTGCAAGCTAGTCAGCCGACCTTCTGCCTGTTTAAATTGTCTT
The DNA here is from genome assembly GCA_037306005.1 of Rhinophrynus dorsalis. Lineage (NCBI taxonomy): Eukaryota > Metazoa > Chordata > Amphibia > Anura > Rhinophrynidae > Rhinophrynus > Rhinophrynus dorsalis. The sequence continues at coordinate 161,208,164 of CM074719.1, forward strand.
ATTTGTTGCTTGTTCTATGCCTTAATAAAGGTGATTTATATATACGTTTTGACTCCTGAGTGCTCTGGGTAACTTTGACAGTTAGGCAGTACTGCGTATATTTAAGTGACCTGGTTGACTGAGCAGTGATGAAATCACAGCAGGGCCCTTTACTATAAAGAGCCGGAGGATGTAAGAACAATGTGATATGGCTGCATACGCTGCTGTGAACGCTCGTACGTAATCCACCCGCCTTGCCCTCTTGGCAGCAGCAGTGAGCGGTGTAGAACTGAATCAGAAAGCTTGCATCATGATCAGAGAAGAATCTCCTGGGGATTGGTTGAGAGCAGTCAGTCAGAGACCCTTAATATCATCACCCCTGGCACCCAATTACCTTTTTAGGACAGGACTACATTTCCCATCATGCACAGCCAGCTGTTCTGTCGGCGATGGCTGGCTTGCTGGCTACTCTTGTTTAGTAAATATTTGCTCCTGGTCTTGTGGTGAGATTTTGTAGAGCACTATGATATGCGTTACTGTATGTCAATATGCAAAATGTTTATCCTTTGATAACACATCGCTTTGAAATGCATTGCGTACCCATCTGGCACTCAAAGTGTTAAATAACAAATATGTATTTGTAGCTCGCATGGTAACTAACAAATAATACAACTGGAGAGGAAGAGACAGAGGAAAAGACACTGGGGTGGAAAGAGGCATCAGAGTAGCAAAAGATAGTGGGGTAGAAAGAGGCAAACCTCCCAAGTGTCCCTCTTTAGGAGATATTAGTGCTCCATACCTCCCAAGTGTCACTCTGTTCCTCTATCACACCTTGGGGTTCCTTTGTTGAGAAATCAGACTGTATGATGTGTATATAAGGGTATTACACTGCTCCACAGCAATAAAACTCACATTAATGTTTGTGTAAACATCTGTATATAAATTAGTCTGTAAATAAAATATGTTACGCAGCTGGTGAGAGCAGTGCATGACGTGCTTCTATTGTACAAAGCATGCTTATGATTCACTTAACCTTCCTTTCTAACTTGATTCCACGAGGCTGATCTCATTAGTTGCCCAGTGCTTTAAAATAATTTTAAAGCTTAATATCGAAAAAATATAATTCAATGTTTATTCTACTGATTAAAACATGGAAACTACAACTGTTGATAGATGTTTTATTCGTAAGTTATTGCAGCTGGAATTTTTGTTACAAGTACCTCTATAGCCTGATCTTTTACAGTGGAGCTTTTGTTAGACCATCCTATGGCCCATTGTGTTGTTTACTATAGCCTTTATGTATAAAGACAAAGGGGTAGATTTAAAGGTTTGCGTTAAAACATCCTCTAAGTAAAAAAGGCACATCGCTCGCAAATAATACATGTTTTACGTTGCATTCGACAGATACTCTACAAGAATAGCTAACGAGCGTAGGCACAACAAAAACACGTAACACAAAAACCTGCATTGCACCTTTTTTCACATCACTGTGCATCCAAATCACCCGATAAAACACAACTTAAGTCAAATTGTAACATAACGGCCGACATTGTGCATGATTGATGCACCAAAAAATTCAAACCCACAGTCAATTCCCAAAGTATTAAATATGTTCAAATACACCTATTTATACCCAAAAATAATGGTCCCACCTTGTCTGTGTTTCATGTTTTGGCAAGCTAGATCACAGGACCCAGGAGAGGCGGATAGCAATTAGAGTGAGGGAGAGAGGAGCGGACATTGGAGATAGAATGAGTTTTTGGAGCGTAGAGATTTGGACAGAGTTAAATTTATGCACACCTTTGCACATATTACATGCACCCATACAAACACATACAGTCTTTTTTTTTTTTTTTTTTTTTTTTATAACACATTGCATATATTTTTTAAGTGTGAATCTGTGAGTGACAGAGAGTAACAGAGAGTGAGTGGGACTGAGTGTGTCTGTGAGGGCCTGTGTGTGAGTGGGTGAATGATGGCAAGGAGAGGAGGACAGAAGAGAGGGATGGGGGGAGTAGTGGAGGAGGTAGGAGAGCAGGGCATCCCTGTTGAGAGTAGGGGTGGGAGAGTGAGATCCATGGGGTGGAGGGGGACCCGACCTAGAAGAGCAGGCACACGGAGGGCAGGGACAGAACCTTCAGTGGAATGAGGGGTATTTGGCAGGGAGCACCACACACACACAGGCAGGGCACAGCAGGCAGGACATTCCAGCCACAGCTCTGACACCTCACAGCCCAGAGCAGAGGAGGAGAGGCTCAGAGATCCCCACTATACAGAAGAGGAGAACAGAGCCCTTGTGGAGGCTGTCTTGGAAAGGCAGAGTGTTATCTTTCTGAGGGAGAGGGTACCTGGCCTGGCTGTGAGGAGGAAGGCCGTCTCTAACAAATTGTGCAGCAGGGTGAATGCGGTGGCCACCAGCAGACGGGACGTGGACTCTGTCAAGAAAAGATGGGGCAAATGCAAGAGGGTGGTCAAGAAGAAGATGGGGGAGGCCGCCCTATACGCCTGAGGCACTGGAGGTGGTCCCCATGCTCACATCATCTACAGCAGCTGGGAAGAGATGCTGCAGCAGAATATGTCAGCCACAGCTGTTGAGGGGGTCCCTGGAGGATCTGATACTGGCGAAGAGAGGAGCCTTCACACTACCGGTAAGAGCATCACCACATAACCACACACCACATCAACCGACACAACTTTCACATGCAAACACAGTCATACCTCAACACATGCCCATCATTCATCCACACAACTGCACCAACACAGCACCCTGAGGGTTAAAAACAGGACACAACACAAGCACAAGTGGGAAGGTTCGACCAGGCCCAAACCTGTCCAAGACCCAGTTCAACCTTCTGGTTGCTGTGCTGATCACACACAATCCACACATACCATGCTGCACAATCTGTTGTCTGTTAAACATCATTACTGTTCCTCCATAATGTCACCCATGTACCCACAGGGAAGGCAGCACATAATTCCTTGAGTGCTAGAGGGATAGTTGACGCATTGCTCAACAATACTTTGGCAACCCTTCCAGTACTCAAAGGGTTAACTGACAACAGACACAAGTCGACAGAGTTACAATTAAATGCTACACAGGGGACATTCATCAAGAGGTGAAAAAGAAACCATGGAGTGAAGTTAACCCTTCCGTACCATCACTTCACCAATTCCCATGTTAGTCTATGGAGAAAATTCAAAAACATGAATTTGCAAACCAAGCACACATAGAAGACCATTTCAGTGAAAGAATTCTTTTTTTATAAACGTGATCTCGGCAATGCTGCAGAGCCGCCTGATGCACATAAGGCTATCGTACGACAGCTTCCCCTGCAGTCAGCGTTCAGTCAGGGAAGGGGGGGAGGGAGGGGCAAACTTTGAGCGCTATCATCTCTCAAACCATAAGAGTTAGAGAGATGACACTGGGGGCAATAAGTTTCTTTTTAACAAAGCTACAATATGGGGATTAGTAATTTGCAAGTATTACTATCCCTTTAAATTGCAACATTTACACAAGGACTCCATGAAAGGAACATGAGTTAAATTGCAACATTTACTCATGGACAAAGGTGCATCAGTTATTTTGGGTTTTCTGACTGAACTTGATACTTTGGGGTGCTGTGATTGGCTGTGTTGCTAGGTAATGTTTTTATCGTGAGTTTTTAGGTAAGATTTTCTATGCAATGCAGGTTTAAGGTGAACGTGTATTTTGTTGGTCGTCGCTCATTAGTCTTTCTGGGTAAGGAAGATTTGAATCTTACATTACCCGGTCTTGGTTAACACGCGAAGGCAGATTTTTTTCTTCCAGTTGGTTTTAACTCCAACATTTGGATCAAGCCCTATATCACTGGAGAAGTCATCATCTTTTCCACTTCACCTCCACTTCATCACCGCTCACAGAATCCAGGGCTGGATTTACATTGCAGGAGCCTGTAGGCACAGAAACCCCATAATCTCTATATTGCCCTCACATTGCCCCCATTATCTCCATATTGACTCCCATTTCCTACCTCGCTGGAGAGGAATGTGCCTTCTTTGGCACAGAGCTGTAGCTGCTGGAGCTCCCACGCAGTCTGTAATCAGAGAGCTGGGAGATAATATCATCTCCCAGCACTCTGCATTATTACTACAGAGCCGACGGCGACGAGGGAGCTCAGTAGCTACAGCTCTGTGCTGAAGAAGGCACAGACCTCTCCTCTCCATGTTGTTGTGGGCTCCAAGCAGGATGGGGGGGGGGCAGGGGTGACTGGCGAGGCTAATTAAAAAGCTAATAAAAAAAAAAAAAAAGCCCAATGACATGTGGGATGCGCCTGTAGGAAGGTGCCTACTCTGCCTTATTGCAGATCCGGCCCTAACTGAATCTCATTAAAGATGGATTAGGACGCACATCACAGTGCCACTGAGACTAACTGGTTGTATGTGCAACACACAGTGGAACTAAAGGAGAACCAAGCATGCCTTTGTGTTGTATATGCAGTCATGTACTCTCACTTGAAATCATATTTGGTATTCACATTGGTCCTCAAGAGTGGTGATGCCATGGATGGATGTTACACCATCAACTATATGCAGGATACACATGGGAACCAAATGTCAAGCACTGCAGGTGGCACACCAACAGGACATGATTGATGGATATTAGTGTTGAGCGAGCGTGCTCGGCCGATGCTCGGATCGGCTCGAGCATCGCTCTGCTCGGCACATGGCGGTACTCGTCGAGTACCGCCATGTGCTCGCCCGCCATGTTCGGGTGGCGGGGATCTGTGCCGGAAGAGGCACAGATCTGAAGACGCTCCGCTGGACCACCAGGGACTGGAGGTACGGGGGCATTGCGGAGATGAAGGGGGCATTGCGGAGATGAAGGGGGACATTGTGGAAGAGGGGCATAGCGGAGATGAAGGGGGACATTGTGGAAGAGGGGCATAGAGTCTATGCCCCTCTTCCACAATGTCCCCCTTCATCTCTGCTATGCCCCTCTTCCACAATGTCCCCCTTCATCTCCTCTATGCCCCTCTTCCACAATGTCCCCCTTCATCTCTGCTATGCCCCTCTTCCACAATGTCCCCCTTCATCTCCTCTATGGCATAGAGGAGATGAAGGGGGACATTGTGGAAGAGGGGCATAGCGGAGATGAAGGGGGACATTGTGGAAGAGGGGCATAGCGGAGATGAAGGGGGACATTGCGGAGATGAAGGGGGCATTCGGAGATGAAGGGGGCATAGCGGAGATGAAGGGGGGCATTGACCAGGCACCCTCGCCTCATCAGAGCAGGGGGTGCCTGGTGTAATGCTCGTGTCGCCCCATGCATTTCAATGGGGCTCGGGTGCTCAGCCGAGCACTCGAGCCTCAGGGGGTGCTCGGTCAGAGCACCCGAGCATCGGGGTGCTCGCTCAACACTAATGGATATCTATGATTAAGCAAGGTTGGGTCACTCAGAAAGATGGAGCGACAACAGGCTTTAAAGGGATAGTAATACTTAACCTTAAACTGTACAATTTCAGACCACTGTGATATAGCACCTAAAAATTCAACTTTGAGCTGTAATAACTTTTGAATGAAATACCTTTCAGCAGTGGGAGTACCCTTGTTTTACTCAGGGGGATAAACCCTACAACATATATTTTTTTTATATTTTAAGCATTACTATCCCTTTAATCAGAGAAATCCTTCAATACTGACCTGATTGTTGGCCTCGAGGACTGAATTTGGACAGACCTCATTTACAGGATCCACTCAAGTTCATCAATCTGTGATTGCCAGGGTGGTATCCCATGCATTGCAACACAGTGCATAGGACCGCACCATGACACTCAGTGATTCACATGTCAGTTACATCATCTTTCATTCATTCTGTCATTTCTTACCTTACTAATCACACCATGTAATTTCCCCACATAGCATACAGGCCTGCAACACAACAGGAGGCTGTGGAGGAGGAGATTCCTCCTGGGGAACAAGAGTAGGGGACCGGCAGCTGGTCACCATACCAGCCATCTCCACAAGCTGAACCATCTGCTGCACTACCTGTTGCACCACCACCTTCTGCACCACCTGCTCCCCCACCCCCCCACCATCAGAACTGGATGTACAAGGAGAAGCTGATACAGGTTATTAACCTGCTGCAGCACCACCACCAACACCACCAGGAAGGGCCTGGATTTCCGGGACAGTGGCCACACATCACTATGGTGCATATGATCCTTGGATGGATTTACCCTCCTGGATGGTTCCCCAGCATGGGCCAAGGTACAAGCCAAGGTGGGGGCCAAACAGCTACCAGTAGACAAGGTATGACCCCTGGCCACTGGAATATGAACACCTTGGACTGACTGGGGAGCCCCAGCGCCCTCAACCAAGGGACAAATTCACATAACCACCACCACCAGAGAGATCAGTGTCAAGCACCGAATCCCTGGATGTTGTGGGGATGCAGCCTTCATCAGCAGCAGCAGCCACTCCACCTGCACCAGCAGCTGCCTCTCCACCAGCACCAGCAGTTGCCTCTCTGTACTGGATATGATTTATTGTATTGCATATGATTCTATGATTCATTTCATACAGACAATTAAAGCAATATTGTGACGGTACCAGGATTTACCGGACCCTTTTGAGGTCGTCTGTTCCTGAACCGCCACTGCTGCTGCCCCTCTTCCACGGCTGGTTGGAGCCCTGCTAATTTCTGGTGTCTGGAGGTCCTGGATAGTCAGGCAGGAACAACTGGATGCTGCCCTCTGGCAGATGTAGTGAATTTAGCTGTAGAACCCTAGGTGGGGTTTCCAGAGGCCCTACGCCAGTAGACTGGAGAGGCAAGTGAATTTGTTCTTGCAGTGGCTAGGGAGAGAATCCCCATCCCAAGCCCCCTCCAGAAATACAGCTGAGACTTGTATTAAGGAGGGTAGAGCAGAACAGCCTTTACTGATAAAACACACTGCTTATGTACACTTCCAGACACTCTTATCAAGATAAGAATACAAATTAGTGCTTGAAAAAGGTCCATAATAACCTCCCCTGACTGGTAAGTGAAGCACAGCAGGAGTCAATTCACATTCCAAACATTCCTTAGCACATAGAGTATTCTTTAAACAAGCCAGAGTGCTGGAATTAACAGCCCACTCTGCACTCTGGTTCCCCAGTGCCATCGCCTTTGCAGGACTTACAGTATAACCCCCCACAAACACTATTACTAAATGTCACACAATGTACAAAACAGTGATCAATATTTCAAATGTTATAGTTCTAAATTACTCCATCTGGTCATACTATCCCCCCCCCCGAAGTCTTGGACAGACCAGATGTGATCTCAACTGATCCACCTCTGCAATGTCCACAAAGTCTTTCAGGCATCTTCTTGCCAGGATTGTCTGTCTTCCTTTTTGTTGGACCTGCTAGGACCGGAATGAATGGTAAAGGTGGAGGGAAAATCTCCAGCTGTGTAACAACTGTCCATTTTTCCTGCAACCATATTCAAAAATGCAGCCATCTTTGGGGTTGTACAGACATGGAGCTTGTAAAGGCACTCGTAAGATACCCCAAATCGTTTGCCAACAGTACCTCAGCTGGGACGCCAGACATCACTCCCACCTCACAGTCTCTTTCACCAACACCTCAATCCAGCATGATCCGGGCCAAGGGAATCTGGTGTATGACTCCTTCAGCAACTCGTACTTCCACTGTCTGGCCAGTTCTTTGCCTGTGAGGGACCCGGTGGGATTGTACCATAGTGATTGTGGCCCCAGTGTCTCTCAACCCCTTGGCTGGCTGCCCGTTCACCAGCACTGTCTGACCATGGTGTTCTCAGTTATCTGTGCTGGTGGTTTGGACCAGGCTCACCTCGTGGATCAGTCCCCACACTTCATCCCTGCCAAAAGGGGTAATATTGTAATCCACTCCCATAGATAAATTGTACTCCATAGGTTCAATGCCAGGGTCCTCTCCCCCACAGTAGGCTTGTCTTGGTGCACTCTTGGGTGGGATCGGTAGAGATACCGGCTGCTGGGGCAAGAGCCCAGGCCGTGACTGTCTCTGAGGGTAATTGCTCCAAATGTGCCCAGGCTGCAAACAATCATCACACTGGAGTCCATAGCGGTGCCCTCTGCTGGGCTGGTTGTAAATGATGGGAATGGGGCTGAGATGTGTTCTCTGGCCCATTCGAGTGTCAGTAGTAATTCCTTTTGATTGTACAGGAGAGAGAGACAGGGCCTATTCTCTCGAGTCTCCACATATCTTTCTATACAGTAGGCTTGTATTGGAGTATTCTGGGGTGGTACCAGTGGAGATACCGGCCTCTGGGGCAGGGGTCTAGGTCTGGACCGTCTCTGAGGGCAATTGCTCTGAACATGTCCCAGCTGCAAACAATTATAGCACTGCAGGCCAGAACTGCATCTTCTACTGGGCTAGCGGCTAGTGATGGGAATGGGGCAGGGTCCTGGTACCTGGATCCCTCAAGGGGTGGCATTAGATCCTGTGGGGGGGACCAGAGAGGGCCAGTAGTAAAAGCTGCCGACAATCCTCCATAGTGTTTGCATTGCAGCCCAGTAGCCAGTTGGCACAAGCACGGTCCACGCGGTACACCCATTCCGCATAAGAGTCCTGTTTCCGCCGTCATGTATCCCGGAACTTCCGCCTGGATCCACAGCTCCATGGAAATCCAGAGTCTCTCGGGCCTCTCTCCAGTTCTGCCATACTCAGACGTTCCTCCCTTTCTGCTGTCCTCTCCTGAGTCACCACGGCCATGACTTTATCCACCACCTCAGCAGATGGATTGGGGCCATAAAAAGCAAGCCAGATCTTGACACCTTGAGTGAAGGCATCCTCATGCTCTGTAGGGCTCTCCCCGGATCCCATGCTGGTCTGCAGGCTTGGAGGGCAAGCGGTTCCAACTGTTATACGGTCCATCTGCATCAAAGCCTCAACCAAATCAGTCTTCCTGCATCCACTTGCTTCTCCTCCTCTGGCAGCTAGGATCTCTTTTAACGTGGATCGATTCAGCTGCTTGTAGAACCTCTCCATATACCTGCCACTGGCTCCAGGAAGAGGGCATCCCACCGCTGCCACCAAATGTGACGGTACCAGGATCTATCACCTTGTCATCGGTCATTCCCAGGAGCGTGACCCTTGGGTGGTATACCATATGCCTGGCTGGACATCTGTACATCCTAGACTGCTCCAGGTGTCCCTGTGGCAGCTGGGGAGCATCCTGTTGCAGCAGCTGTGGTTCTGCAGGCAGGTGTTATCCTCCAGGTGGGGATGGGTTCCTGTTTGTCTCCTCAGCCAGAGCCTCAAAGTTCTCACTTGCAACAGGTGAAGGCTGTTGAACAGGTGTGCTTGGGAGTTGCTGATGTTCCTTAGCCCTTGCCCTCGCACGCCTTCGCTGCAGTCTTCGCATCAATAGGTATGCAAACATACTTATTCTTCTCTCTCTATCACTATATCTGTCTATCTCGCACTGTCTCTTTATCTTGCTCTGTCTCTCTCTCTCTCTCCCTGAGTAGAAAACAAGCCACATATGAGTATGGTGGGCTTTCCCTTTAAGACAGTGTTTGGGTGTTGTCCAGGTGTGGTCATGAGGAGAGTGATGACCAATGGGAGGTTGTTTGTCCAGGTAAGTATTTGCCGGTGTGTTTGTGTTTTAAAAACTGCTGTGTTGTGATTGGTGTGAGTTGCAAGTGTGACGTTGCGGGGTGCAGGTTGTGTCTCTATCGTCTGGTGATGTTGCCCAGGTGAGCTTGTTTTGTATTGACAGGTGTCCGTGTTGTGTGTTAACCCCAATTGTTCCATTCTGTGTTGTGATATTTTGTGTTGGTGTGCTTTTTGAAGTCCTTATCCCTGTGTTGTTGCTAAGTTGTTGTGTTGTGTGTGACAATTATTTGTGGGGCATGGGCATGGTTTGTTATTTTGTCATTGCAAGGGTTAATTTAGCAATTTCCTGTGTATGCTGTTTGTCTGTTTTACTTTGTGCGGTGGGTTATTTTGCTGTTATGTGTGTTACGGCTAACAAAACTGGGTGTTAACTTTTGCCAGTTAAGTGTATCGTTATTTCTTCCATTAGCAGTACCGCACGCCTTTAAACGGCTCTGGGGACTCTTGTTCCATGAGTCTCAATGCACGTACGATTATCGTCTGTAAGGATTAGAGAACTGCCGTTAGCTGTTCTTAAGACGGACTTTTAAATGGCTTACTGCACGTTAAAACACTCAATGGAGTTTTTTATTTTTACTATTGCTAGCCTTTAAATCTGACCCAAAGTATGGCAAATCAAATGTACCATGTCTATTAAGAGTTTCAGCAGTTAAATCAAATATTTTATGCCTCCACTTGTTGATTTCTTATGCACTTATTTTCCTTTTAAATGATATGTGTACATTGTTTGTTTGTTATCGAATATTTTTGTTAATTTTATTCTGAATAAAACATAGAACAACAGTGTCATTTCAGCAAAAAGAACTTGAGATGGGTTTGGTTAAAGGCATGGATATGAGCGGGGTTAAAAGCAGGGATATGGGTGGGGTTAAAGGCACAGCTATGGGTGGGGTTAAAGGCGGTCATATGAGTGGGGCTAGGCTTGGAAACTAGTGGTGAGTAACTTTTCAGGCCTGGCTAGTAGCTCAGGACTTTTTAAATTTTATATTTATATATATATATGTATATGTAGATACACACCCGCACGCATACATACAGACACACACACACACATACATATATATAGACACACGCAGTGTACACTACATATGATATTTATGGTGTATTAACCACTTAAGAAGGAAAGGAATGTGCAACAGATTGCTTTGCATTGTATTACTCACCACTCTGGTCCTCAACTGGCTCATTTATTACATATAACTAATGCACTGTACAGCCTCTATATTTGTGCCTCTAACAGCACAGACCTAAAGGGTTCATTTCTAGGGGTAGTGGCTTAGCCAAGCAACAGTACAGTTTGTGAAGAACATTTAGAAATAAATTATTTTAAGGTTAGTGAGAGGAATGACCAAATAAAACAGGGTTAACTTTTCACACTCTGTCATTAGACTACAACTCCTATTATCTTCAGACAGCTTATACTGAAATAAAGATAATGGAAGTTGAAGGCTTATGGCAACTGAAGAGCCACAAACGTCCCCGAAAAAAAAAAAAAAAAAAACAGATACATTGATTGCTGCTATCCTTCAATCTCCAAAATTAAAGCTCTGGTTGGTGGATTGAAGTAATTCCTTACCTTCCTACAGAAGGAAAAACCTGAACGCAAACATTTTGTGAACGTGGTTGGGTATAACAAATTTTAGAATATCCTCCCTACATTGAAGCTAAACTACCACCCAATAACATTGCACCACATAACTGACCATCTGGTGACTAGCTGCTCAGTAGCGCTAGCCGTCAGAATTATTACCTGACTAAAGAGAAATTGCTATTCTTCCAAGACTAGGGTCTAGGAGCCAGCTCCAAAAGGGACTGACAGCGCAGGCCAGATGGGCAATTATGTGATGCAATGTTACTATTGGGTAACATTCTCACTAGCCCTACTCTGTGTCATCTGTTCACATTATGCTGCTCCCTGTCATCCAGCTATGCTAATGAATAGCAATGTGTGCACAGAGTATTGCATGGGATGTGAATGGAGTCACAGACACACATTGGAGTCTATATTTGCTAGAGCTCATCAGTCCCACAGAGGCACACAGAGGAGTGCAAGCAGCAAAAATATAACAGGAAAGGTTAAATCTATACAATATAGATTCACTACTGGAAAAGAGTGATGAGTTAACCCCATGGGTGCCACAACGCATTGTACACTCCTCGGGCACTCATAAGGTTAATGGCTCTGACTGATCACTGCACTGAAATAAGAATGTGATAGTCTCAGGACTCCTGTGTAATGCTGACACCACCTCTATTACTAGAGGAATTAACAACACCGGAGGGGGAGGGAGGAGGAGACATAGATAAGCACTTCCTTTTCCCTCCTTTTGTAATATGGGTGAAGGGTGGTACTCTGTTATCCATAGAAAAAGCAAGAGACTGGGAGAGCGAAAATGATACTTTTATTAGCTGAGTGGTTCTAGGATGCAAGCTATCAAGACAAATTGGGTCTCTTCCTCAGGCACAATAAAATGAAGGCTGGTTATAAAATACACAGGTTAGATACTCCTGCAAATTATTTTAACATTTAAATTCTACTAGCTGTAAAAAGCCCTATCAGTATTGTCTATAATTCATTCACTGAGCTCCAGTAGAGTCTCTTTGTAACTAACTAAATGAAACATTCAAGAGGTATTAACTTTTAATGCTCCAGTGAGTGTTTAGCCTGAGATGGCTAGTTCTATAGAATGCATGTGTTAACCCTTCAAGAACCAGAAGGGTGAGCAACCCATCACTTGCAAAGAGTTGCACAGCTCCCTGGCACAAAAAGGGACCAAAATATGTTTATTGTATTGGGTAATGTGACATAAATAACTTTTTCAGGGTTCAGGCCACAGTACAGCTATAGCATGACGCATTTCATCACTGGCCAGTTTTATGTCTTAAAGTGTTAGTAATGCCTCATTAAAATACTAATTATTATACAGAAGACCCAGATAAAGTAACACAATGCGCTATGACAAACATCTTACTTCATTGTAGTTTAAAAGTTATTCAGCTCTAAAGATCCCCTGCCCGCCCCTTCTTACAACGTCACTCAGAAGATGCAGGCTGGTGAGAACGGCTGCAGCGAGGGACAAACTTCAATAAGCAAAGGGAAATCCTGCCCTTCTTCGTCAAGGGGGTAGGATTTCCCTTACATTTACTCACTGAAGTTTGTCCCTCACTGAAGCCGTAGAGTCACACAACCCAATCTGAGAATCAGAGGTAGGCGGCCAGAAAGGGGTGGGGGGAGGATCTTTAGAGCTGAATAACTACAAAGAAGTAAGATGTTTGTCATAGCGCATTGCATTATTATTATACAGAAGACACAGATAAAGTATTTTAATGAGGCATTACTATCCCTTTAATCAGCTTCAGATACATCACTTTGTATGTATATATCCAATAGAAGCAAATAAACCACTGGAGATATAATTTTTAATAATATATAACTGAACTGGCAATGACATGATAGAGCTGTAGGTCCAATATTACTTATCTGAAATAGTAGAAGCTGTGCTACACTTGTGAGAACTACATGCTTTACAAATTTACCATTAAAGTTTTAGAAAATATATAAATACACTAATCCAGTTTACTTGTGTGAACACATATTTCTTGCATTTAGATGGTGTTGCTCTAAAGGTACCACAAGGGAGTCTTAAACAGAATAAATAAGACATGTACCTCACAAAGATTAAAAGCTTTTTTTTACAAGGCAAATCATTACAATTTGAAAAATATTGGGAACCCAGGACCAGTGGAAGCACTTTTAAACAATACATTTCAGCTGTAGTTAATTAAGCTCAATATAATAAATTAAAAATAGTACAACAGTTATATGCCACCATCAGAGAAATACAGTGTTATGTGCCACCACCAGAGCAATGCAGAGTTATATGTCAACAGCACAGTAATACAGTTATATGCCACCACCAAAGCACTACAGAGTTATATGCCACCACCAGAGAGATATAGAGTTGTATGCCATCACCAAAGCGATACAGGGTTACATGCCATCACCACAGAGATACAGTGTTATATACCACCACCAGAGTGATAAAGAGATATATGCCACCACCAAAGCACTACAGAGTTATATGCCACCACCAGAGAGATATAGAGTTGTATGCCATCACCAGAGAGATACAGCGTTATATGCCACCACCAGAGTGATACAGAGATATATGCCACCACCAAAGCAATACAGAGATATATGCCATCACCAGGGCGATACAGTGTTATATGCCACCACCAGAGTTATACAGAGTTATATGCCACTACCAGAGCGATACAGAGTTATATGCCACCACCAGAGTGATACAAAGTTATATGCCACCCCCATAATAGAGAATTGAAATAGGCACCATCACGCTGAAACTCTTACAGTGGACAGGAGATTGCTAAACAACTAGAAGCTTCATCTACAAACAGTGAGCCACAGCGCAGAAATGAAAGTTGCGACATTGAGTTAACTTCCTACACTGTAGAACTAAAAGAGATCGTAGGCTTTAAGTAATACCAATATCATTCATCAAGTTACTTTTAACAAGGATAGCCGCAGTAACAATAAACAAGGCACCTTAAGTGATACACTCACTAAGACGGCTTAGTATTCGGCGTATGGGAGGATTTGCACCTCATACTGTTTTTCACTAGCCACTTTGTATCAAACACTGAATACAACGACTATGTGGAAAAATAGATACATGTATTGACTATCCAACATCTGACATTGTATATAACTGATGAATAGAGTGAAAATACTACACAGCCTCTCTCTGACTATGCGAATTCACAACTATCTCCATAACTCAATCATATCTGTTGTGTCAAGAATACAAGTATTTTGAATTGACAACTAAGTTCTATCGGCTATAAACACTCCTATCCCTCTACTAATCCCATTATAAATGGGCCTAAAAACCCACTTTTTAAAAACGTCCCAGCAGTACTATTGCACCATTTAAAGGGACACACACACATATATCTGTTTTTAACCATTTACCAATATTTGTTTTAAACGGTTGACAACCCAAGTGGGCAATCTAAGAACAAACCGATCTCTTTTCAGTTACACAGGCACCCCAAATACTATAGGGGTACCCTGATGTTGCAGAATTTTTGTGCTTTTTGTTTTTTTCTCATTTTTCTCAAGATCTGCAGTTCACAAACACATTATTCACCTAATTTTTGTAATGAATTATTACCATTAAAATGGCTCTACACAAATCACACCAAAGAACTGAATTGAAATGGATCTACACAATTTATACCACCAACCTTAAAATGCAAATTGAGCTACACAGGTAACACAACAGAGCTTACAATTTAAATGGTGCTACTATACCAGAGTAGCTCCATTTCAACTTTAAGTTATATGGTATCACTTGTGTAGCTTCATTTCAATTGTACCACCACAGAGCTTACAACTGAAATTTAGAAACACTATTGATACCACAGAGCTTAAAATTGAAATGGAGTTACATTACTGATTCACAGAGCTTACAAATGAAATGAAGCTACAATAGTGATACCACAGAGCTTACAAATGAACATTTTGCTACACTAGTAATAACACAGAGCTACCTCCAAAGTTGTTGTCATGATTGAATTTGCCATTCTCTTCATTCCTCCTTCTAGGGCTCTCTGACTGGCCAGAGGGCTGGTTGAGGGCTGTCAGTCAGCCTTAACTTAGTCCATTCCACTGTCAGTCCCAGTGATCAGGCATTAATGATTGCACTGTAGTCTGAACAGCAGGCAGACCTCATGTTGCCCAGCTCTTGTACACACCTTCTTAATGTATCCCACTGTTTACACTGTATTATTTAAACAACTGAACAACTCACGTGTAATTCTGCAGAACACACACTATATATATGATGACATATTTAGCTATTAGTTATAATCAACTGTACCACAAGGAAAAATAAACATCCCTAGTCAATTAAATCCCATACGAGTGCCAGAGAATGTAATGTGTTGGATACCCATTTAGCATTCAAAGGGTTAAATGGGACTTTTAACTTCTTTAATGCTAGAGAGCTCCACAGCACAAATTCAGTGTGTTAAAAGATGCATTTAAATGCATGGGGATTTGGGGTATTATTTGTCCACTATAATGAAAATAACCATCTTCATTAAAGAAGTTCCCAAGACTCTTTAAAGGGGAACGCACATCTCTGTTAAAGTATTTATCATCTTAAAGTGCTATCACGGTATTTTTTTTTTCATGTAATACAGTATAGCCCAAGATTTTACCTTTTAAAATTTAGCTGGTGACGTCAGTTCAGGACAGGCTGTGGTACTGGATGTATAACAGAATGAGGATTGGGTGAATCTACAATATTGCCCTTTCATTTTTCTCTCACATTGTGCTCTGGCTGCTTATCATCTCTGCCTCTATAGTATCTCTGTGATTTGCGACAGGTCGGTGGGGGGATGAGGACAGGAGGGATCCTGCAACACTTTAGTGTCTTAGCCCACATGAAGCAGCTTTTATGTTCCTTCTTCCAATTAACCCTACTTTTTGTTCCAAGCTTGTTTGTACAATGTACAGTGTGTGTGTGTGTGTGTGTGTGTGTGTGTACACATTGTAGAGAAGCAGTTAGAACTAAAACAATGTTCAGGATGGTAGGAGAATGAAAAGCGAAACGGCTTCTCCAGGATTAAGCAACCTTGAGCATCTGAGAAATGTGCAGCATAACCCTTTGTCAGTTAAAAGGTTATGTTAAAAAGAGTGACAATCACAATCTGAAGGGAGAAAGAGTATATAGTTGTACCCTGAGGAGTCCCCATCACCTGCAGTCAAAGTGCCAGTGACTCACCAAGGAAGCAGGGAAGGCACACAGTTAGGCATGTGGCAGGCTGGCCGCACACTTCATTCTCCAGAGAAAGACTGCAAAAGGGGAGCACTGCAATTCACACCACCAGCTGCTCACTCAGGGCCGGATTTACATCTCAGGTGCCTGTTGGCACAGAAATCTGAACCCCCCCCCCCCAATAAAAGTGCAAAAAGTTTTGACTGATATTTTTTTTATTCAGCCACAGAATTATTCCACAGTGCTGGATCAAAACAATCAAGATCTTTTCAGGTTTTTCTTCTTAATTCTCAATTACTGTTATAGTACCTGCCTGATATTGATAGAGCTAATCAATAGAATGTAGTTCATATTCCATACCTCCCAAGTGTCCCTCTTTAGGAGGGACAGTCCCTCTTTGAGACACAGATCCCTCTGTCCCTCTTTTCTACCCTTTTGTCCCTCTTTTTTGGACATCAGAATGAGTGGTGTGTATTACATTGCTCCATAGCAATAAAACATAGATAAATGTGTTGTTAATTGTCAGTATATGTGTTTATACATTAATATGGGTAATTAAAATACTTTGGTCTTGCTCTAAATCATTTATCAGTTACACGAAGAGGTGCAGATGGTGCAGAACTTTTGACTTTGCAGAAAGTAATAAAAATGCCTTAAAAAAATTCTCTCTCTTTCATTATTCTGGCATTTGGCAAATATAATTAATTTTGGTAATCCTAATTGACCTAAAACGGGTAAGGTTTATTCTGATTTCATGTCAGATAGTGAGAAAAACATGCATATGTGTCTTTTTATATAGTGTATGTAAACTTCTGGTTTTAACTGTATATACCTCTAGGAGTTTTAGGAGCCAGTAGAGAGAGATCCCAGGAGGCGATTTATTTCCATTTCCACCACACAAACAACATGACCAGCCGGTTCGCTTACCTCAATCAAGGGGGTTAAATACCATGGTGGGGCCGACGCTGACCGTGCTGCTGTTGGCTACAACTCGCTCCATCTCAGTGCTCACTGCTCAGGAGTCGGACAACACTGACGTCACGTTGTTCATCTGGGACCGTGGCGGGCAGGGCTGCAGCTCCCTGTAGGCTGTACTGTGTGTCTGTCTGGGAGGACTGGAGGCCGGAGGCGGGGCAGTATGTTCTGTAACTTCCGGATGAAAAGTGAAGACAAGTGATTCATTCAAGACAAGTGACTGAGGAGAGTATGGAGTGGACTCTGCGTAGCCGGCAGCGGTGCCTCCTTGACACATGACACTGCTAACTCGGCAGAGCCGCAGATCTTATCTCTCAGTCTCTTAGGTGTCAGTGTGTCATTTAGGTGTCATCTTGTCACACAGGCTCAGCACACAGCAGCGCAGTATGCATATGCTCTCCCCCCTCCCTTGTAGTCCTCGGTCCACCCAGACTGATCAAAAGGCTGGCAGGCTAGCTAATATAGAAAAAAAAATCCCAAATGACAAGCGCCCCTCTATGGGGTACGTCTGTAGGCAGATGCCTACTGTGCCGTATTGTAAATCTGGACCTGCGCTCACTGCAAATTCAAGTGTGTACTTGGCATTTAACCAACAACATTCTGGGCTGGCACTAATACATTATCAAAATGATGATCTACACAGCAACAGGGGGATATGCACTAATAGTTAAAATGACAAGTGCCTGGTCATCTGTGGAGAGCATAGGAGAATAATGGGGTTCAGACTGTAGTCCACCATGCCAGCAGAGAACGCATCCAGCAATCTAACCCATCACCCCATACCTCAGTAGACAAAGCAATCCATTTGGATGTCAGCTAAAATAAAGAGCACTAGCTCATGTGTAGTTTGGTGGGCACTGGCCATGTGATCTCCCTCATCATCATCTCATGCCCCTGTGCTGTAGGCAGCCAGTGATGACACCAATGAACATTATTTACACTCACCAGATGCGTAGGTTACACAGGGATAATTAAAATGGTTCCCGATCTTTACAGGGCCAAAAGGCAGGCTTTTGTTATGCAGCCGTGCTATTGCGACTGTGCTGTAATTCCAGCTTATGCAATATGTCTGAGTTGGGGCTCATCTTGTTGCTGCATTCATAATGCGGTCGCCTATTACGGACTGAGGGGGCACATGGGGGGGCCAGGCGTTCTGGCAGAGGGGGGCCCCCGGCGACGCTACTGAGTGGGGACTCATCAACACACTGGCTGTCAGCCCAGTCTTAGCAGCCCATTCAGGAAAATCATATGCAAGGCAGAACAGCAGAATTTAATCTCTAAACCAGAATGAACATGAACATATTGGGCACGGGTCGTCTTTCTTTTCCAGGACTTGGACAACAATCCCCCCTGACCCCCTTGATGGTGGCCCTGACTACTATTAAAAGTGACTGATATGTTGTAATAGTCGAATAATATAAACATAAAAACATGAACTAACCAGATATATTGGAGAGTTAAAACTAAATATGTATTACTCAAAGTGTCTAAACACCTTACACAATCACTTAATATTTCCTATATTAGTATACATGACTGGTATCTGTTCATTAAGTCAAAGTTAAGAGTTTAGTAATAAAGAAAATTATCATTCTTTGTAGTGCATGTAAGATTCTCAACCATTGATACAGCAATGTATTATGGCCAAGGCTCAGTAGCATAGGCCTAAGGCACCAGATTGACAGAGGCAGCAGATTGGGCAGCTTTACTGCTTTGTGCCTATACTGATGTTCTAAAGACACTGCACTGCTCTAAAAAGTTGAGACTCAGACTTATAACCATCTTTTTCTCAGAGTAAACATATCCAAATGGTCATTCTTCATACATTAAATTTCACAGTCTCTTAGGCCTGATATTACCTACTCCCCTACTTCCCTTATTAACCCCACCATCGCCTTGATGCCTTACCTACCCCCTTCTCTTCCATTAGTATTGAACCTTAAACATGAAAACAGACAAATAAACATTCTTACACGAGTAGATGTAAAAAAGGTCAGCGCTTAGAGGGACCTTGGGATGAACCTTCTAATCCAGTGATTCTCAACCAGGGTGCCCTGGCACATTAGTGTGCCATGGACATAAACTTCAGGTGCCCCATGTTTTCTATGAAGACTAATAAAAATGGACTTTTAAATAAAGATTTATAGAAATTGTTATGCATGATATGTTAGTTTTGTTATTATGAGTGTAAGACCTAATAATAACTTATATTTATGCATTGTTCCCTTCATTATGGACTTGATAAATTACATTAAATATGTTAGGGGTGCCCAGAATGTTCTAGATTACTTGGTAGGGATGCCCCAAGCAATAAAAGATTGAGAACCACTGCTCTAATCAAATCTCAGTGAAATTCTCCAGACACGTGTAACTGCAGAATGGCGCATAACCTGCGTTCAGCTTCCCTCTTGCGGGGAATGGAGGGAACTTTCAGTTTTGCTGCCACTCATGCCCAGCTCTGGTGCTAGCTACTTCACACCAGAGGAGACAAACTGAGCAGGACTGAATAGCTCTCAACATTTCAAAAGGCCAAAGAGGGACACTTGTGTTTTAGGAGGTATTGCTGGGGTGTGGCTGGTGGATGTGGAAATACCAAGAATTTTTAGGTTATTTCATGACCTATTGACATCTCTTTGTGTAAGTTAATAAAGGATTTAGAGCAAGACCAAAGTATCTTATGTACACTGACTAATTTATACTTACATATACTGAAGTTTATACAAACATTAAAGTGAGTTTTATTGCTCTGGAGCAATGTGATACACTTATATACACACCACACAGTCTGATCCCCTAAAAAGAGGGACACCAGGGTGAGAAAGAGGGACAGATGGATTTGAGTTTCAAAGAGGGACTGTCAGTCTAAAGAGGGACACTTGGGAGGTATGGGACTGATCTGCTACCTCCTGCCATGCCTCATTGGGACATTGTGGGAATAGCCTTCCCTAAAGGCAGGATCTGACTGCCAGGACAGTCACTTCTACCACCAGAACCATCTTAGGCTAAGCCACACTGGCTGGGCCCTAGACTGCCACATTATCTGTCAAACAGAAAGATAAAAACAAAAACACCTATCCACAACCTACAGCCTCCTTTATACCCCTGCTAAACCTCCAGCTCCACTCTAACCTTTACCAATCGGTTAC
Organism: Rhinophrynus dorsalis; assembly: GCA_037306005.1. NCBI lineage: Eukaryota > Metazoa > Chordata > Amphibia > Anura > Rhinophrynidae > Rhinophrynus > Rhinophrynus dorsalis. The sequence goes on from CM074719.1 coordinate 161,228,706, forward strand.
CTGGAAGGCCTCCCTCCCCTTCCATTGACAGCTGCACCCCAGAGCTACATTAGCCCAGGAAGCAGCAAATAAGACAGAGATTGCCTGAATCTCTAATAAGGCCTCAGGCTCTGAAGTTGTATGTTGTTATTGATATATATATATATATATATATATATATATATATATTTACAAATAAATTACTAGTTTATCATACACAGCCTGCTTTTAGCAATTAGGATGCATGTTATTTGCACTGAAGTTGTATGAGGACGTTTATATATATATATATATATATATATATATATATATATATATATATATATGTGTGTGTGTATATTTACAAATAAGTTATTTATTTTTTACTTCATAGATATACATTTTAATAACTAATATACAGCCTCCAAAACATTCCCATCAAGTTTGATATTTATTAGTGATGAGCGAGCACCCCAATGCTCGGGTGTTCGGGTGCTCTGACCGAGCGCCCCCGGAGGCTCGAGTGCTCGGCCGAGCACCCGAGCCCCATTGAAGTCAATGGGAGGACTCGAGCATTACACCAGGCACCCCCTGCTCTGATGAGGGGAGGGTGCCTGGTCCATAGGAAAAGGGCAGAAAAGGATGGAAACACCACAGAAATGGTTCAGGGACAGCATAGGGAGGATGTCTGGATGCATCTTGGACTCCAACATCGCTGCTGGGAACGATCTTTCGCCCGTAGTACGCCATTTTTACAGACTGACCATAAAACACACAAAAAGGAAAATAAAAACGACTTTAGGCGAAAAATTGTTACCAAACAATATTTGCTGTATATTTACTTGTATATCATCTGCAAATTATCCCAAAAATTTCCTTGATTTTCTGAAGTGAGGCCATGATTAAGAGGGAAACGTGCGCAGAGGCAAATTCTCCCAAAAATTTCCTTGATTTTCTGAAGTGAGGCCATGATTAAGAGGGAAACGTGCGCAGAGGCAAATTATCCCAAAAATTTCCTTGATTTTCTGAAGTGAGGCCATGATTAAGAGGGAAACGTGCGCAGAGGCAAATTATCCCAAAAATTTCCTTGATTTTATTGAACTGAGGCCATGATTAAGAGGGAAACGTGCGCTGAGCTGACCATCTAAAACATTATGGGTGAGGGTCTGCTGCAGAGCTGACCATCCTAAACATTATATGCGAAGGCCCGCTAGTGAGCTGACGCTATAAAACATTATATGCGAAGGCCCGCTAGTGAGCTGACGCTATAAAACATTATATGAGAGGGCCCGCTAGAGAGCTGACCCAATAAAACATTATATGAGAAGGCCCGCTGGTGAGCTGACCTATATAAAAATTGTCAAACAGGGCCCGCTGGTGAGCTGGCCCTATATAAAAATTATATCACAGGGCCCGCTGGTGAGCTGGCCCTATATAAAAATTATAGCACAGGGCATATGGAAGAGGAGGAGGAGGATGAGAAGATTAAGAGTCAACCATATACCCGTTTTTTGGGTGGAAGGGGTGAATGGGAATACAGAGTATTCCCATCATTGTAAATAATATATGTAAAGTGAGTTTATGTTCCCCCGGGGCTTTCCTCCAGTGGAGTGGAGAAGTCAGGGGAAATCCAGGCCTTGTTCATTTTTATAAGTGTCAACCTATCAGCATTGTCGGTGGAAAGGCGGATACGCTTATCTGTTATGATGCCACCAGCAGCACTAAATACCCGCTCAGACAGAACGCTGGCGGCAGGGCAGGCCAGCACCTCCAAGGCGTAGAGTGCCAGTTCATACCACGTGTCCAGCTTGGACACCCAGTAGTTGTAAGGCACAGAGGGATCATTGAGGACGCTGACACGGTCTGCTACGTACTCCTTCACCATCTTCCAAAACTTTTCCCTCCTTGTGACACTAGGCTGCGCATCAGGGTGAGGGTGCTGGCGGGGTGTCATGAAGGTGTCCCACGCCTTGGAGAGTGTTGCCCTGCCTTTGTCCGAACTGCTGTGTGCTCCCCTTTTCTCCCCTTCTCGGTTGGCCAAGGTAGCACGTACTCTGCCGCCAGCGTTGTCAGATGGAAAATTTTGGAGCAATTTTTCAACAAGAACCTTCTGGTATTGCACCATTTTGCTTGTCCTCTCCACCGGAGGAATGAGAGATGAGAAATTCTCTTTGTAGCGGGGGTCCAGAAGGGTGAACACCCAGTAATCCGTGTTGTCTAAAATGCGTACAACGCGTGGGTCACGGGAAAGGCAGCCTAACATAAAGTCAGCCATGTGTGCCAGAGTACCAACAGTCAAGATTTCGCTGTCCTCACCAGGAGGATGACTCTCAATATCCTCATCCTCTTCCTCCTCTTCTGCCCACCCACGCTGAAGAGATGGAACTAAAGTTCCATGGCTACCCTCTGTAGCGGAGGCAACCGTGTCTTCCTCCTCCTCCTCCTCCTCCGCCTCCTCCAATTGTCGCTGAGAAGACGAAGTGAGGGTGCTCTGGCTATCACCTTGTGTAAGCTCTTCCTCCCCCATTTCCACCTCTTCCACATGCAAAGCGTCGGTTTTAATTGTGAGCAGCGAGCATTTCAGTAGACACAGAAGTGGGATGGTTACACTGATAATAGCGTTATCGCCGCTCACCATCTGTGTCGATTCCTCAAAATTGCGTAAAACCTCGCAGAGGTCTGACATCCATTCCCACTCCTCACTTCTGATTACAGGAAGTTGAACGGAGAGGCGACGACCGTGTAACAGCTGGTACTCCACTACTGCCCTCTGCTGCTCACAAAGCCGGGCCAACATGTGGAAGGTGGAGTTCCAGCGCGTGCTCACGTCACACAGCAGCCGGTGAGCTGGCAATTGTAAGCGCTGCTGCAGCTTCAACAGGCCGGCCGAAGCTGTAGATGACTTACGGAAATGTGCACACACGCGGCGCACCTTGGTCAAGAGATCATGCACATTGGGGTAGGTTTTTAGAAATCGCTGAACCACTAAATTAAATACATGCGCTAGGCATGGTACGTGTGTGAGCTTGCCGAGCTCCAAAGCCGCCACCAAGTTACGCCCATTATCACACACAACCATGCCTGGTTGCAGGTTGAGTGGCGAGAGCCACTGCTCGGTCTGGTGACTAATCCCCTGCAACAGCTCTGAGGCCGTGTGCTGTTTGTCCCCAAGGCAGATCAGCTTCAGCACGGCCTGTTGACGCTTCCCCACTGCAGTGCTACACTGCTTCCAGCTACTGGCTGATGGGGGAGTGGCGCTGCGTGTAGAGAATTCGGAGGTGGAAACGGAGGAGGAGGAGCCAATAACGTAGGTGCTGGCGGAAACCCTGATGGAGGTAGGGCCCGCAATCCTCGGCGTGGGTAGCACCCGTGCCATCCCAGGGTCCGAGTCGCTCCCAGCCTCCACAACATTCACCCAGTGTGCCGTCAGGGAAATGTAGCGTCCCTGGCCACAAGCACTTGTCCATGTGTCAGTCGTTAAGTGGACCTTCCCAGTAACTGCGTTGGTCAGGGCACGGGTGATGTTACGGGACACATGGTGGTGTAATGCGGGGATGGCACACCGGGAAAAGTAGTGGCGGCTGGGGACCGCGTACCGAGGGACAGCTGCTGCCATCAGGCTGCGGAAGGACTCAGTGTCCACAAGCCTAAATGGCAGCATTTCGATGGCCAGTAATTTGGAAAGGTGTGAGGTTAGTGCGATGGCCTGTGGGTGGGTGGCTGGGTATTTTCGCTTGCGCTCAAATGCCTGGGGTAACGACATTTGGACGCTGTGCTGGGACAGGGAAGTGGATGTGGTCGCTGATGGTGCTTCAGATGGTACAGGTGCAGGGCGGGAGGTATGCGGGCCTGCGCCTTCGACAGGCGATTGGCCGGCACCGAAAACAGGGGAAGAGGAGGCAGTGGTGTGGCCTGCAGACACAGATGAGCGATCCAGGCGTTCCTCCCACTTACTACGGTGCTTGGATGCCATGTGTCGGATCATGCTGGTGCTGGTGAGGTTTCTAGTGTTCATGTCTCGGCTCATTCTGGTGTGGCACAGGTTGCAAACTACAATTCTTTTGTCGTCCGCACTTTCCTTAAAAAAACGCCATACCGCGGAACACCTACCCTTTGGCAAGGGAGATTTACGCAAGGGGGTGCTCCGTGGAACATTTGCGGGCCGGTTTGGTGCGGTCCGCCTTCTTTCTGTAGCCACACCACTGCCTCTTCCAGCCTGTTGCGGTGCTGCAGATGGCTCACCCTCAGGACTGCTGTCATCGCTCAGCTCTACACCTTCCCAGGTGGGGTCAGTCACCTCATCGTCCACCAAGTCCTCCTCCACTTCCTCACTCTGATCATCCTCCCCATGTCTTGATCCCACCACATACTCAGTCATTGACAACTGTATAACATTCTCCTCAACAAGGTCTTGAGACGGTAATAGTGGTTGATTTAATGGCAACTGTGTCTCATCATCATCATCATCATCCACTACTTCCTTTGACCTTAAATGCCGTTCACATCTGTCATCTTCTTGTGATTGGGTACCCTCTAGAGGTTGTGAATCAGGGCACAAGATGTCATGTTCCTCTGCAAGCGTGCTTGGAGAGAGGGTCAAATGAAGGATTGGTGATGAGACGAGCTCCTCACTATATCCCAGTGTGGGATCACTTCTTTGACCAGGCCGTCTATGGTGGGAGGAAGGATGATCAGAGTGAGGATTATGTTGACCAGACTCTTGGCGACTGAGAGTGGACTTGGTGGAAGACAGGGTGGTGCTTAACCGACTGGAAGCAGTATCAGCTGTCATCCAACCGACCACCTGTTCGCAGTGGTCGGACCTCGAGAGTGATGTCCTGCGACGCCCTGTAAAATTAGACATGAATCTAGGTATGGTGGATGTCTTTCTTTCTTGTGCTCTGGCACCAGGCACAGTTTCTCCGCGTCCTGACCCGCGCCCTGAACTATCAGGATCACGTCCACTTCCCCGTCCCTTTTTACCCGCCTTCTTCATCTTACACGGAATATGTGACTTTAATATTTGAGTTTGAAAACTTAACAGTATTTCTTCCTATTCTGCCACTGTGCAGAGTACACAGAATAGGCTGCTAAACTGCGGTGACGAACACAGAATGGAATATGTGACTTTAATATTTGAGTTTGAAAACTTAACAGTATTTCTTCCTATTCTGCAACTGTGCAGAGTACACAGAATAGGCTGCTAAACTGCGGTGACGAACACAGAATGGAATATGTGACTTTAATATTTGAGTTTGAAAACTTAACAGTATTTCTTCCTATTCTGCAACTGTGCAGAGTACACAGAATAGGCTGCTAAACTGCGGTGACACACACTGAATGGAATATGTGACTTTAATATTTGAGTTTGAAAACTTAACAGTATTTCTTCCTATTCTGCAACTGTGCAGAGTACACAGAATAGGCTGCTAAACTGCGGTGACGAACATAGAATGGAATATGTGACTTTAATATTTGAGTTTGAAAACTTAACAGTATTTCTTCCTATTCTGCAACTGTGCAGAGTACACAGAATAGGCTGCTAAACTGCGGTGACACACACTGAATGGAATATGTGACTTTAATATTTGAGTTTGAAAACTTAACAGTATTTCTTCCTATTCTGCAACTGTGCAGAGTACACAGAATAGGCTGCTAAACTGCGGTGACGAACACAGAATGGAATATGTGACTTTAATATTTGAGTTTGAAAACTTAACAGTATTTCTTCCTATTCTGCAACTGTGCAGAGTACACAGAATAGGCTGCTAAACTGCGGTGACACACACTGAATGGAATATGTGACTTTAATATTTGAGTTTGAAAACTTAACAGTATTTCTTCCTATTCTGCAACTGTGCAGAGTACACAGAATAGGCTGCTAAACTGCGGTGACACACACTGAATGGAATATGTGACTTTAATATTTTACTTTGAAAACTTAACAGTATTTCTTCCTATTCTGCAACTGTGCAGAGTACACAGAATAGGCTGCTAAACTGCGGTGACGCACACTGAATGGAATATGTGACTTTAATATTTGAGTTTGAAAACTTAACAGTATTTCTTCCTATTCTGCAACTGTGCAGAGTACACAGAATAGGCTGCTAAACTGCGGTGACGAACACAGAATGGAATATGTGACTTTAATATTTGAGTTTGAAAACTTAACAGTATTTCTTCCTATTCTGCAACTGTGCAGAGTACACAGAATAGGCTGCTAAACTGCGGTGACACACACTGAATGGAATATGTGACTTTAATATTTGAGTTTGAAAACTTAACAGTATTTCTTCCTATTCTGCCACTGTGCAGAGTACACAGAATAGGCTGCTAAACTGCGGTGACGAACACAGAATGGAATATGTGACTTTAATATTTGAGTTTGAAAACTTAACAGTATTTCTTCCTATTCTGCAACTGTGCAGAGTACACAGAATAGGCTGCTAAACTGCGGTGACGAACACAGAATGGAATATGTGACTTTAATATTTGAGTTTGAAAACTTAACAGTATTTCTTCCTATTCTGCAACTGTGCAGAGTACACAGAATAGGCTGCTAAACTGCGGTGACACACACTGAATGGAATATGTGACTTTAATATTTGAGTTTGAAAACTTAACAGTATTTCTTCCTATTCTGCAACTGTGCAGAGTACACAGAATAGGCTGCTAAACTGCGGTGACGAACATAGAATGGAATATGTGACTTTAATATTTGAGTTTGAAAACTTAACAGTATTTCTTCCTATTCTGCAACTGTGCAGAGTACACAGAATAGGCTGCTAAACTGCGGTGACGAACACAGAATGGAATATGTGACTTTAATATTTGAGTTTGAAAACTTAACAGTATTTCTTCCTATTCTGCAACTGTGCAGAGTACACAGAATAGGCTGCTAAACTGCGGTGACACACACTGAATGGAATATGTGACTTTAATATTTGAGTTTGAAAACTTAACAGTATTTCTTCCTATTCTGCAACTGTGCAGAGTACACAGAATAGGCTGCTAAACTGCGGTGACGCACACTGAATGGAATATGTGACTTTAATATTTGAGTTTGAAAACTTAACAGTATTTCTTCCTATTCTGCAACTGTGCAGAGTACACAGAATAGGCTGCTAAACTGCGGTGACGAACACAGAATGGAATATGTGACTTTAATATTTGAGTTTGAAAACTTAACAGTATTTCTTCCTATTCTGCAACTGTGCAGAGTACACAGAATAGGCTGCTAAACTGCGGTGACACACACTGAATGGAATATGTGACTTTAATATTTGAGTTTGAAAACTTAACAGTATTTCTTCCTATTCTGCAACTGTGCAGAGTACACAGAATAGGCTGCTAAACTGCGGTGACACACACTGAATGGAATATGTGACTTTAATATTTGAGTTTGAAAACTTAACAGTATTTCTTCCTATTCTGCAACTGTGCAGAGTACACAGAATAGGCTGCTAAACTGCGGTGACGAACACAGAATGGAATATGTGACTTTAATATTTGAGTTTGAAAATTTAACAGTATTTCTTCCTATTCTGCAACTGTGCAGAGTACACAGAATAGGCTGCTAAACTGCGGTGACACACACTGAATGGAATATGTGACTTTAATATTTGAGTTTGAAAACTTAACAGTATTTCTTCCTATTCTGCAACTGTGCAGAGTACACAGAATAGGCTGCTAAACTGCGGTGACGAACACAGAATGGAATATGTGACTTTAATATTTGAGTTTGAAAACTTAACAGTATTTCTTCCTATTCTGCAACTGTGCAGAGTACACAGAATAGGCTGCTAAACTGCGGTGACACACACTGAATGGAATATGTGACTTTAATATTTGAGTTTGAAAACTTAACAGTATTTCTTCCTATTCTGCAACTGTGCAGAGTACACAGAATAGGCTGCTAAACTGCGGTGACGAACATAGAATGGAATATGTGACTTTAATATTTGAGTTTGAAAACTTAACAGTATTTCTTCCTATTCTGCAACTGTGCAGAGTACACAGAATAGGCTGCTAAACTGCGGTGACGAACACAGAATGGAATATGTGACTTTAATATTTGAGTTTGAAAACTTAACAGTATTTCTTCCTATTCTGCAACTGTGCAGAGTACACAGAATAGGCTGCTAAACTGCGGTGACACACACTGAATGGAATATGTGACTTTAATATTTGAGTTTGAAAACTTAACAGTATTTCTTCCTATTCTGCAACTGTGCAGAGTACACAGAATAGGCTGCTAAACTGCGGTGACGAACACAGAATGGAATATGTGACTTTAATATTTGAGTTTCAAAACTTAACAGTATTTCTTCCTATTCTGCAACTGTGCAGAGTACACAGAATAGGCTGCTAAACTGCGGTGACACACACTGAATGGAATATGTGACTTTGATATTTTAGTTTGAAGACTTAACAGTATTTCTTCCTATTCTGCAACTCTGCACAGTACACAGAATGTGCTGCTAAACTGCGGCGAAGCACACTGAATGGAATATGTGACTTTGATATTTTAGTTTGAAGACTTAACAGTATTTCTTCCTATTCTGCAACTCTGCACAGTACACAGAATGTGCTGCTAAACTGCGGCGAAGCACACTGAATGGAATATGTGACTTGGATATTTTAGTTTGAAGACCTAACAGTATTTCTTCCTATTCTGCAACTCTGCACAGTACACAGAATGTGCTGCTAAACTGCGGCGACGCACACTGAATGGAATATGTGACTTTGATATTTTAGTTTGAAGACTTAACAGAATGTGCTCTAATCTGCAACTTTGCACACTAAACAGAATGTGCTCTAATCTGCAACTTTGCACACTAAACAGAATGTGCTCTAATCTGCAACTTTGCACACTAAACAGAATATATGTTTTTTTTTTTTTTTTTTTTTTTTCCCCCCACACAAAATAACCTGCTGCCCCCACACACAGTAGTCCTAAAAAGGACTTTCGGTTCTTTTTTTTTCACAATCGCTTTTTTTCTCCCTACACTGACTTTCCCTTCCTATCCTCATCTCTCCCTGGCTAAGACTGAGCCGAACTCGCTGGTCAGGTGCTATACAGCACCCGACCACGGGTTCTGGCCAGCCAATCAGTGTAATGCCAGCAGCCAACATGGCTGCTGGCATTACACTGATGTCAGAGCCTCCCTGCACGTTTATTGGCTGCGCAGCAGCCGCAAAACGTGCGGGGAGGAGACCCGAACATGGCGGGCGAGCACATGCGGTACTCGTACGAGTACCGCCATGTGCCGAGCAGAGCGATGCTCGAGCCGATCCGAGCATCGGCCGAGCATGCTCGCTCAACACTAATATTTATGTATCTGTGTCTTTAAGGGAAGGACTGTGGGCTTCCAGTGGTGCCAGATAAAGTGAGGATGTAGTAAAGGGTATATGTGTGTGTTTTGGGGGGGTGTAAGCACTTCAGTGGGCCTAGAGAGAGGAACACATTGCTAATCATTAAATTAATGCAAATATTTATTTCTCCCCTATGGTCTACTTGGTTTTCCCAGGAATGGATTTACTTTTACTTTGTGCATATGGTCCATATGTTTCTTTCACATTCACTCTTACATGATTTGCGCAGATTGTTTCCTTCTAAGCAGCTTTCTGCAGTGCTATACATGTGCAGAGTACTATTCTGTGCATATCACCCACAGAAAAAGATCAACCCCACTGAATCCAGGTCATTATATATTGGTAGTAATGGCATACTGTATATCTGTGTAGTTCATTAACTTTTGTCTAAATAACACTTCAACTCATTGAATGTGCTGGAGATGTGTCCAGCATCCAAGGGGCTGTGTTGTTGCCACAGCAGTTGCCGATAGAAACGGAATGTGATGATATCCCAGTACTCACGGAATGTGATGACATCACAGTACAGTACAGTATCAAAACCCAGCAGAATCTTAACTGTCACATATTACCTCATTTTACTAGAGTAGAGACTCACCACAGAAAGAGATTCAGTTGGATTAGATTTCATTGACTTTGATATAGATAACCATATCCAAAGTTTCCAAACACAAATCTCTGGAATTCCCAGAAGATTGTAAATATAGTCCTCTGTTCCAAAAACCATACAGAAATGGCATCTGAAGGACTTCCAGTCGAATGCAAGAAACCAATGAGCAGAACTGAAGAACGCATATTTGACATGCAGATGCAGGATCTGGACGAAGGGTGGTCGTGGGCAGAAGTAATGGATTACTGGCACCCCCCGAAAGAACCAAAGAAGAAAAGGAAGTGCAAATACGCTGGTGAGTTCAAAGAACAGAAAGTGTAACATTTATGTATCAGAGAGGAGTGCAACACATTGCTCTGAAATAGGCTGACCACACTTCACCTTTAACCGGGGACGCATAGGAAAGATTCATGCTGCAGGACTGAATTGATTTCAGTGAAGTACTGCAAAATGGTTATTTCCTATGTGTCGCCGGATAAAGGTAAAATCTTGTCAGCCTACTCTGAAATGACCTTCACATTTGTATGGCACTCAAACAGTTACAAAAATCTTTAACACATTAACTGCCAGAGAGGTACCCAATACATTGCTTTGCAATGCTTTGAGTACCCCCCTGGCACTCAACAGTGGGATGCACTAGTAGCATGCCACTTCCAACTATCAATAGACTATGGCTACCATACCTTGTGTGGGGAGGATGATGGGAGTTTTAGTCCAACAACAGGTAAAAGTAAAGGGACAGCCATGGTTAGTTCAACAACAAGATTCACCAGTAAAAGGAAACACTTGGTTGATTTTCTCTATTTAAAAAAAGCCTTTTCTTTATTCCACACAGTTAGAAGAATGAAACAGCTAAATCGGCAAAAAAGGGACCGTTACCACCTTCTAGCTGCCAGACGAAGACTGGATAAAGCATTGGAAGAAACGGTCCAAAAGGAGAAGAAGCAGTGCAAACAAGCTGGTGAGTCCAAAGAACAGAAAGTGTAACTTTTATGTATCAGAGAGGAGGGCAACACATTGCTCTGTAATGACCTTCACATTGCTCTGTAATGACCTTCACATTGCTCTGGCACTCAAACAGTTACAAAAGTTTTTAACACATTTACTGGCAGAGAGTTGCCCAATACATTGCTTTGCAGTGCTTTTTGTACCCCTCTGAAACTTGACAGTGGGATGCAGTAGCCAACTATCAATGGACTATGACTCTCATAGCTTGTGTGGGGATGATGGGAGTTATAGTCCAACAACAGCTATAAGTAAAGGGACAGCCATGGTTAGTTCAACAACAAGATTCACCAGTAAAGGGAAACACTTGGTTGATTTTCTCTAAAGACTGTTCTTTATTCCACACAGTAAGAAGAATGAAACAGCTTAATCGACAAAAACATCTTCGCTATGAACTTCTATCTGCAAAGCGAGGACTGGAATCAGCAATGGAGGAAGCTGACCAGGAAGATGAATATAGTTCGCAGACAGAAGACACTACTGGGCAGGTGAGTACATATTCCCTCATTTCCATTGTCCTAAATGTGATTTTCCACATCGGAGTCTTTTTCATTCCTTGTTCCGGGCCCTTACTAAATCTATATACAAATATTAACTGTATGAGAACCACAAGTATATGTAACACATTGCTTCACAATGTGTGGCCAACCCTTCTGGTGCTCAAAGTGTTAAATAAATCTCAGTAATGAGTTCTTATTTCCTGCTATTGCCTAAAAGGATATGATCCCATTTTACTAAGTCTGTTCCTATTGGATACTTAGTAGAAGTCCCAAAACTGAGCTGCGGAGCCCCAGAAAGTTTTCTGTCCCCATCTGGGGAGAGGTGGCAGAAAACTGACCCACTGGACTGGCTGTGGGGCTCGATGCCAGCTGAAATTTGTGGCTCATAGTACCAGACTTCACAGAGAATCAATGAGGGATTTTTGGGAACTGTTTTCTGTACCCCAATAAGCTTTACTGCTGGTCTGCCCGAGTTCAGAATGCTGCCCCAGACTTATCCGCCACTCTGTTTTCAGGCGAGCAGACCTGCAAATATGACATGAAATTTGCCCTTTCAGGTGATGATGTATTTCATAAGACATCCAAGACATGTCTACCTGGGTCAGTTGGTCTTCACATAAGGTTTTCTTTTTCCAGGACTGTACCAGTAGTCATTCATCCCCCACAGGAACTACATCTGAAGGGCTCCCCTTCCAACATGAGATATGGGAGCAACAGAGCAGCATACTGGAGGAGCAGCTGCAGGATCAGGCCACTGGATGGTCAGGGGGAAATGAAATGGATCACTCATACCCCCACAAGGAGGAGAATTACAGACATACTGGTGAGTCCAAAGGACAGAATATTTAACTATTGTGTGCCAGAGAGGAGTGCAAAATATTGCTCTGTAATCTCTCTGGCACTAAAACAGTTACAAATGTATTTAAAACAATGGGAAGCACTAGCAACATGTGACTGTCAATGGACAAGAAGATGTGAGGAAGATGGGAGTTATAGTCCAACAAGAGACACATGTAATGGGACAGCCATAGCTGACTCAACAACCATAGCCACTGGTAAAGGGAAACTCCGGTGATTTCTTCTATTTAATAAGCCTGTTCTTCATTCCACACAGATAAAAGACGTAAACGCCAGAAGGAAAGGAAGGGAAACAAACGAAAAAGAATGGCAATAGAAACGTCTGGACCTGCCCAGGGAGGTGGTACTGGTGGGCAGGCAGAGGAAAGAACAAATAGCTCCACCTCGAGCAACCAACAATGGGAAGATACTGGACGGGTGAGTTCATGTCCACTCTTTTTCCACTGTCATAAATCTGATCTTCCACAACTGAGTCTTTCATGTTCCTTTAGCTGGCCTCTTACTCTATAAATATATTAACTATTTGAGGCCCATAGGGGTATGCAACATATAGATTCACGGTGTATTGCTGAACACTCTGGTCCTATAAGTGTTAAATGTATCTCATAAATGAACCCATGTTGCCTACTACTGCCTAAAAGGAAATTAACACATTTTACTAACTCTGGTCAAATGGGAGATATAATAAAAGCTCAGGGCTGTGCTATGGAACCCCAGAAAGTTTCCCATCAGGCATCTGGGGAGATGGGGCCAAAATATGTCCCTTAGAACTGGCACTGGGGATCTATGCAAGTTGAACATTGTAGCTCATTGCAACAGACTTGACCAAGAATGAATGAGGGATTCTTGGGAACTGTTTTCTGCACCCCATTAAGCTTCCTTGCTAATCTATCTGACCTCACAATGCAGCTGCAGAGTTACCTGCTGCTTGGTTTTCAGGGGAGCAATTATGACAAATATTCCATGATAATTGCCTTTTAAGGTGATAATACATTATATAGAACATCCAAGATATGTCTACATATATGGTTTCTTCTTTTTTTACAGGATCGTACCAGTAATGAATCATACCCAAAAGGCCGCGCTTTCCAACCAAAGGGCAAAAGAGGAAAATTCAGAAGAACAAACTGAAACTGAAACCACCCATTTTCTACCCTCAAACGCTATTGTGCTCCCTAAACCCCCAAAAAATAAATAATAATTTTAAAAAATGTGATCCTCCCTCTCACTTACTTACCTTCCCTGGTCTAGTGCAAACTGTTGGAGCACAGAGCTGTGCTTATGACACAGAACTGTATGGTGTGCTCCCTCACACTGCACTGCCCTTTGATGCTGGGAGTAGGCAAATGACATCATATGTTGGAGCTCAGCATTAATAGATTTATTGGAGCTTATTATACATATCAGTGCTTCCACAAAAAGCATCAGGAAAAAGGAAATTGGAGAACAACTGTTCACTCATATCTTCTGATATCCCAATGCGCAGGGGATGGTGGGAAGGGATAGCCATGAACCTGTTACATGATGGACATTTAACAAAGTTACCAGACATAGTGATGGACACACATCCACATTGCTTTCACTCTCTATACACAAACGTACATTAAGACTTATGAAACATATACCCACTCCGTCTCGCTGACAGATCACCTATTCTTTGCCTACTCTATTCATCCCTGGTCTTGGTGCACAACACGCACCCATTGCCTCTAGAACCTGCACTTTAGTTCTGCCCTCTGACCAAAACAACAGCCCATGACAGCTTGTTCCCTCTTCTTCACCTGTCAGACTCTCAGCATCTGCCATATAGCATGCAGCCTTATCTTGACATATCAGAATCCTCAGCACTAGGGATGGGCAAAAATTATCACCTCAAACTGAAATCAGCGAATAATGGCACTTCCTGCTTGGTGAATAATTTACTGTGAAAAGTGCAGTTTTTCCTCTTTTTTCACCTATATTTCCATTGAAATCAGTGGGAACATTGAATTTACACACAACAAACACATACAAATGTTATTTTATTTCCCAAGGTCATATTATAAAAGGGGTATGAGTGTGCCTGTGTTGGTGGGGTGTGGAGAAAGAATCAGTTGAACCGGGAATGTTTTTTTGGTGGGGGGGTTGTTTAATGGGATTGGTGGCAGTTCATAGAAAAGAATCCTAAATAAAATTAAAAAAACCATAAAAGATTGTATAAAAGGGGTCTGAGGAGGGTGCCTGTGTTCATGGTTGGAGTTTGAAGAATGAATCAGTTGAACAGGGAATTTGTTTTGGGGGGAGTTTCTTGACTGGTAGTGGGGGGACAGTTAAAAAATAAAATAAGAAACTTGTATATATGTCATGTTGGTCAGTGGCCACTGGCCATTGTCAAATGCCCTGATGTAGATGATGAATTTGCGATGATGTTCTTTCTGTTGCTGCAGAGTTGTTTAAGCAGCAAGATGATTAAGCAGCTCAAAGGCAATGGGAACAACAACTGCAGTAACATAGGTGATGGATGATGAAGGTTCCAGTTGCCACGACTAGCTTCAGTGATGCACCTGAGGCAGTAGCAGCACAATAAGTAGCCCCCAGTATATGTGGAGAAAAGAGGAAGTTGGCTAATGATTCTTCTCCACCTGCCCCTCCTCCAAAATCATGGGTGTGTTGTTACTAGAGTAAAAACTTTTCTCTGGAGAGCAGTTACTGTGCCTCTCATTAGCAACTGCAATGTGCACAGTGTGTGTGGTAAATAACACCTGGAGGCACAACTGTCTCCAAACGCTATCACACCAGAAACCAATTACTGCTGCTGTCACTATACCCCTTGTCCAAGCCCCGTTAAGTACACATGACAACTTGCTGACAATTTTAATACTAATGAAGAACCTTCCCTGTCAACATCTTAGCATACTCTGGGGGATGGAATCTCCTCAGATGCTGCTTGATGCCCTGCTTGTGATTCTCCTGCATGACACTGCCATGTGTGGTCAGAGAGCCACACAGTGTGCAATGGGTGGACATGATGGATTTGCAGAAAATGTAGTTACCCTAGAGGAAGAAGGTGATGGCGAGCTAGTTGTTTTGCTTGTCATTGAACTTCCAGCCTCAGCCTGGGTTTCTCTATTCTTCCTCCACTTTGATCTCTGCCTTTCTGGAGAGTCAGGCGGTACAGCAACAGTGGTGCTTGATTTCTATGGCGGTGTTTGGCTTTAACATGTTTGACATAAATTTCATGGTGTCTGTGTTTCATGTGTGTTATCAGGGTGGTTATGTCAAAGTGTGTTCCCTCTCTTCCCCATCTCACTAACTTTCACAAACTGTGCACAGTGCTATTAGTGAAGACTGCACTGTGCCTGCCCCAGGAGAAAAATAGTTCCACCTCCATGACTTCAAGGGATAGGGAACAGATGGAGAAGAATGGCCTTTCTTCTTGTCCTCCACATTCCCCTTCACTGTCGGGGGCAGAGGATGATGTTGCTGCTACTGCCTCAGAATCAGCACGGCAACTAGGACCAGGAGTATTGCTACTGCTGCTGGCAAGTGGAACCTGTCCTAGACCCACTTTACTTGTTGACCCATTCCCACTATCACGATGGTCTGTGACACACAAGCCTGCTCCTCAGCATCCTGCTGCTCTTGCAAGTCAGCAACAGGAATTAGAGCAGTTGCAAATTGCAAAAGATCACTGCTGGTGATGCCCATCCTCATCCCTGTCTCCCATTCCTTCTCAGTTTGGGCTTAAAGGGCCATTAATGTCTCTTCTACCCCAGCTTCTCCAGCATCATCATCACCACCACCACTAGTCCCTATGTGCTCCTGCTGCTCTATTACAGACATCTCACTGCTGGTTGGAGGAGGTGACGAACAATGTGACAGAGGGACCCCTAATGTCACACTTGCCATTTCTTGGTGACGTGAAGAAGGAAGGCTGGCAGCAGTAGAAGCAGGTACAGGCAGATGATCTGTGCTTCTGGTGGTATTATTGCTGCGCCTGCTATCCACCATCAGTTCTGGCTTCTTCAGGATCATGTTCCACCTGGACATTGTCATGAAAGGAAGGGGACTCCCAGGGCCAGAGGAATGGTGTGGGCTCCCTTGACCGCTAGTCTGGATGCTCTCAAATGCTTCACCTACAACTCCCCTAACACTAGTCACACTGGCTGCTTCACCATTACTGTTACTACTACTAAAACCAACCACATCAAGTTCACCCCATGAGTCTTCCTCCTCACAGTCACTAGTAATATGAGGCTATTGATTACCCCTCCTTCACTCCTAACTGTATCAAACTGCTGGATCTTCTTAGTAGCAGTACTAGCACTGGCGGGACTGCTTGAGGATGGCAAGTGTGACTTAGGGTCCCCTGATGTTACACTTGGCATCATCTTCTCCTCCCCACCGCTCCTGAGTATTACAAGACACACTAACAGCAGGTTCAGCACTGGTGGCAGAAGGTTCAGCACTGGCAGCAGGCACAGCACTGGTGGCAAAAGGGCCAACACATTTGACAACAGGTACAGTACTGGTGGCAGCAGGTTCAGCACTGTTAGCAGGCACAGCACTGGTGGCAGCAGTGGCAGCACTGGCAGCAGACACAGCACTGGTGGCAGCACGTCTGAGAGCAGGCACAGCACTAGTAGCAGCAGGGGCAGCAATGGTGGTAGCAGTGGCAGAGGCAGCACGTCTAAGGGCAAGCATAGCACTAGTTCCAGCAGGGGCAGCACATCTGGCAGCAGGAACGGCAATGGTGGCACAGAAGCAGCACATCTGGCAGCAGGCACAGGTGTCCTGCTTTCACTACTATTATAACGAGCAATGTAAAAATCTTTATGTCAACGACAACAAAGAAGGAGTATGGAATGAGATCCTACATTAATTGTACAACCAGAGGAACTGTGTATTCGATTATATGTAAAAAATGCTAACTACAATATGTGGGTAAAACCATAAGGTGTTTAAGAGAAAGTATGAATGAACATCTTAGCGATATCTGGAGTATGGATTTCTGCTCCAATGTGGCATCTCATTTCAAAACCTGCAGTGTTGATTCATTTCAGGTACAAGGAATAGAAAGAGTCACTCTAGGTATTAGGGGATAGAGATGGGTGAAAATTTTCACCTCAAACTGAAATCGGCGAATAATGGCACTTTCTGCTTGGCAAAAAATTTCACACAAAAAGTGCCATTTTTCTGCTTTTTCCTACCTTTTCCGCCCATTGAAATCAATGGGAAGAAAAATATTTCTCCAGCACAGGAAAGTTTTCTACAGCCATATAAAAGGCTGTTAGGCTCTCACAGCAGCCATTCTGTGTTTGTGAGAGGAGAGAGCAGCATGTTTTTGAGCTAGAGGAGATAGACATAGAAAGGGCTTAGTTTAGGGAGTCATTTAGGTCGGACATTTGTTCTCTGTATTAGGGGAGTCTAGGGACACTCTAGGTGATAAGAAGAGAGGAAGGAGGTTGACCTCTAAATACTCCAAAATTCCATGTGACTGACTGGCAAGACACAGGCAGCTAGGGACCTATTTGCTTTCTGATCTTGCTGTTATTGTCTCTGTGCTGGGTGGGGAAGTCTGGGGAAAGACGTTGTTGATTTTGTTTTTTAATTATAATTTTTTTTGCACAGACTGTGATAAAACAAAAGGGTGGACAACTTAAAAAAAATAAAAAGAAAATAAAAAAATAATTATCTTAGGTGACAGTGTTGTGTACTGTACAGTAAAAAAAACACAGTGTAGTTGCATAATGTCCAGCAAATGTACAAGTGTAAGGGGGTTGGGGGTGGAGCAGTGCAGGGACGTGAGAGTAAAGTAGCAGTTAAAAAACTGACTGCAGCAATGGTTGCTGCAGCGTGTGCAATCAATGAAGATGATCCTTCTACTGCAAGGGAGGAGGCAGTTTGTCAAGGTCCCAGCAAAACTAGTTCCAGCACTTCCAGTGCCAGTAGAAATAAAGAACCATATAAGAAGAACAGTGAAGATGACAACAAGTTGAATTCAAGTGTTGAAGATGCTGGCAATAGCATAATAGAGGAAGGTGTATCAGCTGAACCACCTGCTGCATCAGATAGTGAGACAAACAAGCACCAAAACACCCATAGTAGGGGACTTTGTTACAGTAAAAGTAAAAAGAAATTGTTTGAGACTTCCAAAAGCTTAGAGGAATATAAGGGTAGTTGGCAAGAATTGTCAGGTGATGCTGATGTTGCTGAGGATGACCTAATGATGACTGATGATAATGTAGATCTAGAATATATCCCTCCAGCATCCTTCTCTTGTTCAGATACAGATGAAGTTGAGAGTGAGGATGGTGACAGGGCTACAAGATTAGCAGAAAGTCAAAGGCTGAATCTTCCACCCTTTTAAGGAGCACTGTGCCTGTCTATAAGTTGTTTGAGAAAGCCATTGTAAAGTCTGACCCTGGACAAGCACACAGTCACCTTATCAGTCATCATTGGCATCATCTCCTCTTCAAAGTCCAAGTCCCACTCAGCCACACACACCTGTTTTACCCAGCAACAGCAACATAGGTTAACATCCATAGTGTTAGATATGACGAGTACCTCTGGTGCTGCTGCTGTAAGTGCTGCACCTTTGACACCTAGTAGTAGTGGCAGTAGAATTACATCAACATCTAACTCCAGTAGCAGTAATAGTAACAGAAACCACACATGACAGACAAAGCCAGGACAAATATATTAACATCAGCATAGATGAGGAGGTGGAGGACACATGGGACCACTGCTGTGACCGATAAGTAATGTGTGTCAATAATCTGAGAAGGAGGATTGAGTATGTATCACGGTGCCCGTGATTGCTGCTTTACTGTGTCTATCACCTATAGGGGGCTCCCATTGGCTGCTTGCCTTTAGCCTGCCTCATATTGCCTATTTAAACTTAGCTTGGGTACCCTTTAGTTGCCCTTTCATGGTGTCTCTGACTCCTCCATTACCACCATGCTACAGAAGCTTCATTGGCCTCTCGGCTGTGTTCCTGAGTACCTACGTTCCTGAGTTTGTGCTGTTCCAGTGCTGCTGTCTGCTGTGTCGGTTCCAGTCCTGTTCCGGTTGAGTTGCTGTTTCCTGCTACTGGTCTCCATTATCGTTCCTGATCCGGTTGACGTCCCGGCTGGTTCCTGTCACTTCCTGAGCCTGGTTCCTACAGCGGTGGCGACATTGTTCCTCGGTCGCTTGGCGACATTCCAGTCAGTTGGTTCCCAGCGCACGGGCGCTGGTTCGCTCCATTGCCTCATGGCATTACACATTGACCTCTGTTGGCTCCCAGCGTGTGGACGCTGGTTCGCTTCCAAACCTAGCGGCTATTATACAAGGGTGTTGGTTCCCAGCGCATGGGCGCTGGTTCGCTCCATTGCCTCACGGCATTACACATTGACCTCTGTTGGCTCCCAGCGTGCGGATGCTGGTTCGCTTCCAAGCCTTGCAGCTATTAGACAAGTTGTTGGTTCCCAGCGCGTGGGTGCTGGTTCGCTCCTTGGCATCACAGCATTACACATTGAGATTCGTTGGCTCCCAGCGTGCGGACGCTGGTTCGCTCTTAAGCCTTGTGGCTACATCATACTGTTTTTTGGTTCCCAGCGCAGGCGCTGGTTCGCTCCATTGCCTCACAGTATTACACATTGAGATCTGTTGGCTCCCAGCGTGCGGACGCTGGTTCGCTTCTGGCCCTCGTGGCTTACTACTCAGTTATACTGTTGGTCCTCAGTGTGCTGTCCAGTCCTAGACAGCCTTTACTCCATCTATCCCCAGGTATTGGGTTTCATAATTACTGGTGTATTTGGGCTGCGCACTTACTTTACATCTTGACTGTCCTTTTCATCTGACAGTTATTGTGGCCACTCCAGTTGACACCGCCTCCTTGGGTTGCCCTGCCCGGTATATTGGTAAAGCCGGTAGAACCTTTTTATACATTCCATCTTAAGGTTGCCTTACGCGGTATTGGCAGGGCCGGTAGAACCTAGCCTCTCAGTGTTCCTTCAGGCTGCCTTGCCCGGTATATTGGCAGGGCCGGTAGAGTCTGTTTCAGCTGGTAACCCGTTAGGCTGCCTTGCCCGGTATATTGGAAGGGCCGGTAGAGCCTGTATAGTTCTGACTATCGTTAGGCTGCCTTGCCCGGTATATTGGCAGGGCCGGTAGAGCCTGTACACTCCTGACTATCGTTTGGCTGCCTTGCCTGGTATATTGGCAGGGCCGGTAGAGCCACCTTTCTATTGCTTGCCCAGGCTGTCCTGCCCGGTATATTGGCAGGGCCGGTAGAGCCTGATTCTATATTGCCATTTCTATTTGCCATTTTATGTATTGTATGTATGTGTATGAAATCCTATGGGATTTGCTTTAAACTTTTCAATAAAGTTGTGTTTTTACCTAACCTTACGTCTGAGAATCGTAATAAACTGTGACAGTATGACAATAGTAAAAATACATACACAAATCACACCATGCCAGTCCCCCACCACCAGCACTCAATACATATCTGCCACACTGTAGGTTATACTTTATACTTTTTTTATTACATGATATCATCATGAATATGTGCCAGTGTCACTTAACCGCTTAAGGACCGGCCGTGTACGCACGGTGCGGTCACTAAAGGACCAGGGACCTTTTTTTTTTTTTCTTTTCGGAATCCGATTCTGGACTTCCCGAACGGAGTGCAGCCACGTGGGGATCCTGGAATTCCATGATGGTCCAGGACAGTCATGGGTCCTTAAGGGTATAACAACCCATGACGGTCCAGGACCGTCTTGGGTCCTTAAGGGGTTAAGCAAGAAAGTGCTGTGGGCAAAGGACAAATGCATTCTGCATGCTAACACATTTTTCAAGCCATATTTTGCTGTAGGACTCACAACTTTGAATTTCAGACGCTTATTTCTAAACTTCAGCCCTTAGAAGAAGTAATATTGCAGTGGGAAAAGTAGTATCTATAGGAAATATAGGCAAAAAATGTGTTAACATAGGTGGAAAATTTGTTAAAATAGGCGAAAAGGAGGGAACTTTTGCATAGGCGGAAAGGCACATTTTTGTGTCGGGAAAAGCAAAAAATCGGCACGTTTTCGCAAAAAGTCATGCAGGAAATTTTTCACACTTCTCGCCCGCCTCTATTAGGGGAGGCAACATGGTGAAAAATTATCTAGAAGGGAGATATTCTGGATTCCTGAGTCAGGAACCAGACACCCATCTGGTTTAAATAAAGAATATGACTTGTGTTAACATAGGTGGAAAATTTGTTACAATAGGAGAAAAGGAGAAAATTTTTGCATAGGTGGAAAGGTGAAATTTTTTGCGGAAAAAGAGAAACATCGGCACTTTTTCGCAAAAAGTCATGCAGGAAATGTTTCACACTTTTCACCCACCCCTATTAGGGGAGGCAACGTGGATAAAAAATTATCTAGAATGGAGGTGTTCTGGAATTTTGAGTCAGGAACCAGACACCCACCTGGTTTAAATAAAGAATATGATTTGACTTGTTATGTCTACCACATGGAGTTTGATCAAAGTTTGGTTATTTAGCTCCATGGTGAGATATTTGCAGGATATGTCTTTAAGTCTTTAATATTAATTTTTTTTCTTTTTTTTTTAATAAATTACACCTTTAACATCAATCATATATATATATATATATATATATAGATATATGTATTTGTTGTTCTATGGTTTGCCCTCCTAGATTTGAATCTTGACTTTAACCCCTTAGGGACCCTTGACGTACCAGGACCATCAAGGGTAAATTTGCTCGAACGACCCTTGACGGTCCTGGTACGTCACGTACTTTTTACTTACAGCGCTCTACCGGGAGCGCTGTAAGTAAAAATAGGGCATGAAATAGACCGCTCCAAGATCGGAGCGATCTGTTTCAAGCCCCATAGTGACGCGCCGATACACGTGACAGGTCACGTGTACCGGCTCGTCAAAGTGCCCCTATGCGGACGTTATGGGACGGAAATGTCCCATAACCTACGGTCCTTAAGGGGTTAATGCTAAATGTTTAGTTATTACGTAGATGACAGCAAATTATAATATAAATAAGTTTAAAATTCTTAAGTGCTAGCCATAGGATTCTAAATTATATATCCCAAGATGTCAAGTCAAAGAGTGGTCTGTCGAATTATCGTTTAATTAATCTATGTCTGATGTAGGTATATGGTGATGTTTGATGAATCTCTAAAAAATTCTAATATTCCATGAGGTGAAAATGTAATAATCACTGGTTGTTTTTATTTATACATCTTTTGAAAGGACACTGTACACTTTTCTTTTCATTTGAAAATTAGAATGTATTTATACAACCAGTAAATATTTGAAGATGTCTTATCTTCTATGCAGTATCTGTTACTAGATGGCCATTTTTAAATTTATTTTGTTTTAATGTTTTTTTAGTAATCTAGCCGTTTTGTCTGCTCGGCTTTTTGAATCCCCTAGGATTTAGGCCTAGATTTAAAGGCAGCCGTTAAACCATCCGCTAAGTAAAAAAGGCACGTTGGCCGCAAAGAACACATGTTTTACGGCAGATTCAAAGGTAAGCGTTCAAGAATAGCTATCGGGCGTAGGCACTACAAAAACACGTTAAACAAAAACCAGCGTCGCACCTGATTTTGCATCACCGTGCGTCCCAAACACCCGTTAAAACACAACTTAACTCAAAATGTTACATTACGGCTGCCGTTGTCTAGCAACCCTGATAGATGCACAAACAAAATTCAAACCTACAGCCAATCCCAAGGCCCCAAAGTATCAAAAATGTTCAAATACACCTATATATACCTCAAAATAACGGTTACACCCTGTCTGTGTTTCGAGTTTCAGCAAGCTAGAGCACAGGACCCAGGAGTGGAGGATAGCATTTAGAGAGAGAGAGAGAGATAGAGAGAGAAGCATACAGAGGAGTAAGGTAGAAGGATTTTGGAGAGGAGAGAGTTACATTTAAATAGACACATAGCACACTTTTGCACATAGCACATACATCCATACAAACACATACACATACATACACATAGTCTTTTTTTTTTCATCACACCTTACACATTTTAAACTTTATTTTTACAGTGTGAATCCGTGAGTGAAAGTGTGTGACAGAGAGTGAGTGGGATCGAGTGTGTCTGTGAGGGCGTGTGAGAGTGCCTGGGTGTGAGTGGGTGAATGATGGCCAGGAGAGGAGGACAGGAGAGAGGGACGGGGAGACTAGTGGAGGAGGAGGAGGAAGGTCAGGAGGGGATCCCTCAGCAGAGCAGGGGTGGGAGAGGGAGATACGCAGGGCGGAGGGGGACCAGGCCCACAAGAACAGGCACACTAAGAAGAAGAGGGACAGATCCTGCAGTGGGACGAGGGGTAGTGCCTGGGGACCACCACACACAGGCAGGGGCAGAGCAGGCAGGACACTCCGGGTCTGACTCCTCGCATGCCGGAGCTGAGGGGGACAGGCTCAGGGATCCCCGATATACCGAGGAAGAAAACACGGCCCTCGTGGAGGCTGTGCTGGAGAGGGAGAGTGTCCTCTTCCCGGGGGACAGACTCCCTGGCCTGTCTGCGAGGAGGAGAGCTGCCTGGAGTCAAATCTGCAGCAGAGTTAATGCGGTGGCCACCTGCAGACGGGATGTGGACTCAATAAAGAAGAGATGGGGTGACTGCAAAAGGCAGGTGAAGAGGAAGATGGGGGATGCCGCCCTGCATGCCCGAGCCACCGGAGGTGGGCCACCTGTCCCCATCACCTTCAGCACATGGGAGGAGAGGCTGCGGCAGACACTGTCGTCTACCCTCATTGAGGGGGTCCCTGGAGGATCAGACACTGGGGAGGAGAGGAGCCTCCACACCACCGGTAAGTGCATCACCCCAAAACCACACACCACCCCAAACCACACACCCATCACAAACAAGCACTCACATCCCAACATCTGCCCTTCATTCAACCACACAATTGCACCAACACAGCACCCTGAGGGTTTAAACAGGAATCAAGACAAGGACAAATGTCAATGTTCAACAAGGCCAAAACCTGTCCAACTCCCTGGTTAACCCTCATGTTGCTGTGCTCATCACACACAATACACACAAACCATGCTCAGTAAAGTGTTGTATGTCAAACATCACAATTGTTGTCACACAGTGTTACCCATGTTCACACAGGGAATCCAGCACATAACCCCATGAGTGCGAGAGGGATCATCAATGCATCGATCAACAATGCTTTGGCAACCCCTCTGGTACTCAAAGGGTTAACCAGACAACAAACACATGTCGATAGGTTAACAATTACATGACACATAGGGGACATTCACTAAGCGGTGAAAAAGAGCTGATGGAGAGAATTTGACACTTGCATACCCTCACTTTACCAATTACAATGTTAGTCTATGGAGAACATCCAATAACAGGATTCAAGCTGCACAGGCCCCATTGTGTGGACTCCATAGAAAACATTGCAGATGGGGAAATGAGGTCAGCGGAGAAGTCAGCATCATAATCAGTTCATCAGGTCCACTTAACCGCTTACTGAATCACCAACAGGATGTATCAGGTCACAAATCACAGTGCCACAGAGAATAAATGCTTGTATGTGCAACACACAGGCCAAAAACAATCACACATAAGTAAAGGTGAAAAAGTTGGCCTTGGTGTTGTGTATGCAATCATTTACTCTAACTTCAATTTACATAGCTCACATTTGATTCACATATAGATCCTCAGGAGTGCTGATGCCATGGATGGATGGTACACCAGACACTATTTGCAGGATACATATGGGAACCAAATATGAACCATTGAGGTTTGGTCAATAACAGGCCAGGGATTATGGATATCTATGATCGGGTCTGGCTGCCTCACACAGAAGGATGGATGGGCTGATCCAGGAAAAAAAAGGCCTCAATCAATGATATCCTTCAATACTGGCTTGATTGTTGCCCCTCAGGATTCAACTTGAACAGACCTCATGGACAGAATCCTGTAATGTACATCAATCCCTGATTGCCACGGTGGTATCCCATGCATCACAATGCAATGCATAGGATACCATCATGACAACCAGAGAGGGACATGTCTAATCTGACAAAATCCAGCACTGTACGGGATGAACTGATAACATAGGGATGAATACTACTTGAATCACACTGCAGATCTATTCCAAAAAGATATGTACAGAAAGAAAAACAACCAGATTTGTATGTGGATATGTCCCTTTCAAATGGGTACAAATAGGTCCCAACAAGATGTAAACCCAGAGTTCGGTTCAGTACGTGTGATTGTCCAACTGCCCATATATGTGCACCCTCAACAAAATAACTCATATTGATATCATCATCAGAGTACATATACCCAGTATATTACACCTACTTGGATGGGTATCACTTGTATCTATGAAAGTTCATTTGTGATGGCTGTACATATATAGGCAGTTAGACAATCACATGTTCTGAACAGATCTCTGGGTTCATATCTATCAAGGATATGTTTGTACCCGTATGAAAGGTACATATACACACATATCAGACCATATTCCTCACTGTGTACCTTGGCATGGCAATGGTTAATTTCGCTTGATGTAACCTTGCAGGCATCATAAAGAGATGTTTAGAAAGATGTTACTGTATGTGACAGCTGGAGATGTCAGTCATATGACCACACGGAGGCTCTTCAGCAGACCCAAAATTGAAACAATTGGAGATGGATCCATCATTGACATGGTCGACAGAGCGTGCTTACAAACCAGGAACACTTAGTAGACAATGGCAAAGATGTAGTTATCTCCAAATGGGTCAATGTGGAGTCTGCTGAAGAGCCTCCGTGTGGTCAAATGACTGACATCTCCAGCTGTCACATACAGCAACATCTTTCTAAACATCTCTCTATGATGCCTGCAATGTTACATCAAGGTGAAATTAACCATTGCTATCCCGTTAAAGAGATAGTAATACCTAAAATGTGAAAGGAAAAATACATGTCATAGGATTGATCCACCGGGTAATGCAAGGGTATCCCCACTACTGAAAGGTGTTTCATCACAAGAGTATAACAGCTCAAAGTTGAATATTCCATGGACAATATCAGTGTGGCCTGAAAATGTACTATGCCAATGTTGCCAGACCATCCTCTGGCTAGCTTTGGTCCAGGGAGCAGATATCCACAAAGGATGATGTGGCAACAGCGCAAATGTACAATTTCAGGCCACTGGGATGTGGCACCAAAGGAATTCAACTCTGAGCTGCAATACATGTAGAATACAACACCCATCACCAGTAGGAGTACCGTTGTTTCACACAGGGGGATACACCATACAACATATATGTTCCTTTACACATTTCAAGTATTAATATCAATTTGACACCATCATGGCTAAGTTTACTGATCACACAATCTCAATCCTCCACACAGGTTATGTGTCTCCAGCACATCAGGAGCCCATGGAGGAGGCCACCTCACCACCCAGTGAGGAGTATTTGGAGGAGGGGACCAGCCAGTGGGCACCGTACCCAACGACATCCACACCTCTTGGCCAGCTGGATGCACCAACCCTGCCTGCATCAACTCTGCCTGCACCAACTCTGCCTGCATCAACTCTGCCTGCACCAACTCTGCCTGCATCAACTCTGCCTGCACCAACTCTGCCTGCACCAACTCTGCCTGCACCAACTCTGCCTGCATCAACTCTGCCTGCACCAACTCTGCCTGCACCAACTCTGCCTGCACCGACTTATTACAGTGACTGGATGCCCCCCACCACCTCCAGGAGCTATTATCCCCCAGCAGCAGCAGCAGCACCACCACCACCAGGGAGGCAATGGCTGCCCGGTGATGTGGCCACCACCCAATACGGGCCATACCCACAGATTGACCTACCCTCCTGGATGGCTCCCCAGCATGGCCCCAGGTATGATCCTAGGTGGGGGCCAAGCACATACCAGTGGCCAAGGTTTGACCCTTGGCCACTCGACTACCAACACCTGGGCCTGCTTGGGGAGCCCCAACAGCCTATGCGAAGGGACGTGTTTACCCCACCACCTCCACCAGCACAGACATCGGTGGGCAGCAGTGGGTCAATTGATGTGGTGGGCACATACCCATCTGCAGCACAACCAGCACCAGCAGAGGAGGACACTGCAGCAGCAGAGGAGGACACAGCACCAGCAGAGGAGGACACACCAGCAGCAGAGGAGGACACAGCACCAGCAGAGGAGGATACAGCACCAGCAGAGGAGGACACAGCAGCAGCTGATTCACCAGGCACAAGCATCACCAGCAGTGAACGGCCCACGGGGATGGAAGCTGAGTGTATGGCTCTGCAAAGGAGACTACTCAGGTCAAGCCTCCGCACCAATGACAACATCACCAGGAGCCGTAGGGAATCCCGTATAAACACTAACAGGATAGAGGCAAGGATCCATGCCCTGGAGTCGGAGGTCATGAGGATCAACACTCAACTCCATCAGCTACACACGGGGGTGATGGACCTGCTTGCACAGCTACTGGTGGAGTTGAGAGAGCTGAACCGCAGGGAGGACTTACGTTTGGAGAGGGAAAACCTGCGCTCCACAGAGGGATCCACTGCCCCCACCACCCCCTCTAATGTGACCCCCGAAGCCACACCTAGGGGGCAAAGGGTGACCAGGAGATCATCCAGGTTATCCACTTCTGCCACACAGTCTAAGCCCCCCCCCCCAAGAAAAAAAAATAAAATGCCCAACATGTTAAATTTCCCCTGAATAAAGGAACATTGTGCTTTTGAATCCTGTCTGATCTGCTTTGAATTTGGTCATAGATTTGGGTGGCAGAGTTGTCTCCAATGCATTGCCAAACAATTCAGTGAATACAACTCCTGCCTAGGTAAGATGTTTGTGGGATGTTACAACATGGGTTCACACACACATCGTTGTACAAAATCAACTGTAAAAACATCCCTGTTGCTATATTACACAACTGTGTTATATGGCAATGTTGTGTGTTGATTTTGCATAACAAAACATTCCCCTTAGCCCAACATTTGGTACAACATTGAACATTCAGCTACATCATATGTAGTGTTTAACCCTTTGATATCCAGAGTGGTAGGCAACGCATTGCAAAGAAATGCGTTGGGTACCACTCTGGCACTCAGAGGGTTAAGGGGATAACCAAACAAACGGCTTAGCGGTGAGATAACAAGCAGGACAGATAAATGGGACATGTATCCATATTGTCTTGGATTCACACACTCATTGTGCAACAGACTGACTGGGGAAGCCAATGTTTTCAACCTAGGATTTCAATGTGTAGCACACACATTGATATCCTGGGGTGAGCATTGGGGCCTCCAGTAAGTTGACTTGTTGTTTTTTCTAAGGGTGTAACAGACTTCCCCAGTGAAAACACTTGTCCACTTGGTCATGTACTGTGATATGTCCCAGTGGAGCAATATCACTGAACATTGATTATACTGAGCAACACATTAACTGTGGACAGGAATTCACTGTGGAAGTATGTCCCCTTTATCACCTCTTTATCACTCCCACAACACATTAGTGTATCACTGCCACCATCTGTTAGCATGAATACATCACTGAGTCCACTCACTTGCAAACAAGTGGTGGAGTCCTGTGATATGGGTGATGCCTTTCCATGTATGGGGATACTCTACCCTGGGTGTGGTAACGCATTGACAACTGTGTTCTCAAATATATCCTCCTACAGACACAGATAGAATGGTGATGGTTCATCTTTATTGTGTCTCAAAGTACATTAGGATGTACATGTGTTTTCTGTGTATTGCCTATATGCATTGAACACCTGTATGAGAACACTAAATGTACTTTGAAACAAAAAAATAGTACTTTAGTAACACTGCTGCCCAGCTCATGTGTTGTCCACAAGGTTTGACAACTCTGTAGCTGAGCATCCTAACTGTACAGGTTATAAAACTCAGGAATTAGTGTTTTCTGTGTCTATATGAAAATGATCCAGTAGAGGTTTGTGTGAACCTCAGGTCAAACTTTGCATCACCAACAACATCAACATAAACAGCAAGGGGTGATCTCCATGAAGGTGATGTCAAGACATCAATCCAGTCACATAGAAGAACTTCAGTTCAAGGATGGATCATGTTACGGATGCCTGTGGAAGAAGAGGACAGGATTTGGAGCAGTTGACTTGAACTGATCATCAAGCAACAACAATTTAGTCTTTTTGATCCCCTCAATTTTCACAGTTACAGGTGAGTACACAAACCATTGCTTGACAATGTGTTGTGTACTCATCTGTAACCAATTATGTGGAGAACTAAGGACATGTGCCCCAGCCCTATGGATATGTGCCCCTGACATGGATACACACATCAACAAGTGTTCTGAGAGCTCCATGGAAGTAATGAATTTGGGCTGCCACTGTTAATGTGACAGTGGCAGCCCAATGTCATTTGTTCCATGGAACTGTTAGGACACATTTGTTGATGTGTGTATTCATGTCGGGGGCACATATGTCTGTACACTCACAGGTCAGCATGGTGTCCCTGGTAATCTGATCTACGTCTCATGACCTCTACATTGTGTGCCCATACCACTGTACATCCACCCCTGTGCTGCTCTTCTCAGCTGTAGCACAGTACAGGTCCCATATTGAGTCTAATGGCCCTTTAACCCCTGATGTGACGGAGTATTATCCAATGCATAGCATTGGATAACACTCTTTCGCTACAAGGCTAGCATGGTTGCTCTGGCTATGCTCATGGCAAATCAAGTTAGCTGCTGTCAATCAAGCCCTGTAAGGCGATGAACATGGGTTATGTGTTGTACCTTGTTTCTCCTGAGGGTGTGCGTGATATCCTTGGGGTCTGTATGTCAACGTGGAGAGTGGAATGGAGGATGGTTTTTGAGTCCACACACACAATTTGCCACGTCCGCTGCAAGTGCAGTGCTGTGTCACTGTTCCTGTGGGGTGAGACATAACAAAATGTGCAGTGTGGTTAGTGTCACAGGACTGATGGGGGACTTGCATGGATTGTTTGCATGCCTGTGTTATACTCACATGTAAAGTGTTCCGTGATGAGCCTGTCTCTGATCTGTGTCCCTCTCAGGGTCTCCTCAACGTGTCCGATGTCCATGGGCACTTCCTGTATGGGGGGGGCCTGGATGTGCTCCAGCAGCCTGGTGTCCACTGCGATGTTGTGCAGTATTGCGCACGCCACAATGATGTCGCACACCTTTCCAGGTGCATACTGCAGTGCTCCCCCCGAGTGGTCCAGACATCGGAATCTTGACTTGAGGAGGCCAAAGGTCCGCTCAATGGCATTCCTCGTTCTGCCATGAGCCTGGTTGTAGCTTTCCTGGGCATGTGTTCGAGGATTGGCCAGTGGGGTCAGTAGCCAGGACTTGCATCCATAGCCAGCATCACCTGTGTAATGTGAGTGACATGGTGAGACAGGGAGCACATGTTGTGTGAATGATGTTTTGTGTGGTAGACGTAGTAGCTGTGGGTCAGGAGCATGCTAAGCAGCGTTGTGTGTACGCCTGTGTATGTGATGTGATTTTGTATTGTGAACTCACCCAAAAGCCATCCCCCTGTAAAAGTTCCATTCTCGAAATCTCTGTGGACTGAGGAGTTTTGGAGAATGTATGAATCATGTGAGCTGCCAGGATACTTTGCACAGACATTCATTATCCTCATCTGGCTGTCACACACCATCTGCACGTTGATGGAGTGAAAGTTCTTCCTGTTGATGAATATCTGTGCGTCACGTGCTGGGGCCTTAATTCGGACATGGGTGCAATCTATAGCACCCATGACCCTGGGCATGCCTCCCCTGGCGTAAAAGGCCTGCTTGACTTGTATCCAGTCCATGTCGGTGGTGGGGAAATGTATATAGGTACTGGCCTTGCTTTTGAGGGCTGGCAGGACCTGGGCCAGCACCCTGGAGAATGTGGCCTGTGACATGCCAGATGCGTAACCCTCTGTGGACTGGAAGGCCCCGCTTGCCATGAAGTGCATGGCACAGAGTAGTTTCTGCAGGCCAGTTAGGGCATGGTTGTGGATGTAGATGGGATCCACCTGCTCCTTGATGACCTCATACAAGGCAATGATGCTGTCAGGCCTCAACCTGTAGCGATCAATTACCTCATCATCGGTCATTCCAAAGAGGGTGACCCTTGGGCGGTATACCCTGGGCCTTGGTGGTCGTCTATACATCCTGTGCCCTCCAGGTGGGGATGGGCTCCTGTGTGGCTGCTGAGCCAGAGCCTCCTCACTTGCAACAGGTGGTGGCTGTTGATCAGGCATGCTTGGAGGTTGCTGATGTTCCCCAGCTCTCTCCCTTGCACGCCTTCTCCGCAGCCTTCGCAACAATATGTAACCCAACATACTGTTTGCTCTCTCTATCTCTCTCTATCTTTCTATCTATCTCTCTCTCTCTCTCTCTCTCTCTCCCTCCCTGAGTGGAAAACAAGCCACAAGTGAGTGTGTTGAGTTGTCCCTTTAAGTACTTGCTAGGGCGTTGTGTGAGTGTGGTGATGAGGTGAGTGCTGACCAATGGTGAGTTGTTTTTGTCCAGGTAAGTGTTTGCAGGTGTGTGTGTGTTATAAGATGTGGTGTGTTGTGCTTGTTCTGTGTGTGCCATTTGCGGACATGCAGTTGTGGGGTGCAGGTGGCGTGTTGATGTTGCCCAGGTGAGCTTGTATTTGCAGGTGTCCGCTTTGTGTGATGACCCCCATTGTTCCGTGCCATGTTGTGTTGTTGTTTTTTTGTGTGTCGTTGTCCCTGTGGTGTTGGTTGTTGTTGTGTGTATAGTGATTTGTGTTGTGTGTCCATGTTTTTGTGTTGTTTTGGCATTGCACGGGTTAATTTTCCCATTTACATGGTTGTGCGGTAAGCCTTTTGTGTATTTTCCTATGTAACGGGTGTTTTGTTTTGGCCGTTAAGTGTCTAACGGCTAAAAAAAGTGGGTCTTAACTTTTAGCCGTTAGGTGTGTCTTTTGTTCAGCCGTTATCAGTACCGCAAGCCTTTGAATAGCTCTGGGGTATGTTTTTCCATGCGTCTGAATGCACGTAAGTGTATCGGCCGTAAGGATTCTACAACTGCCGTTAGCTGGTCTTTAGACGGATCTTTGAATTGCAACATGTCACTTAACGCACCCGTTAGTGATTTTTTTCCCTAACGGCTGCCTTTAAATCTACCCCTTAGTCTGTTTTTTTTCTGTGTTGTACAGAGAGATCGGATTCAATATTATTCAAACAAGGACTAAAATATGGTGGCGATTTAGAACATTGAATATGCTTTACTGTTGCCATATATATGGGTTTTCTATTACGTTTCTTTATAAGGGTAATTCATTGAATATATCAGCTTTTTGGACATAGTTTTTTATTTTTATTTTTGCATAAAACTATGTGATGGCACGTGATGGGAAATGTTATCATAGACACTTATATCTGTTTTTTAGTTTCCTTTAATGATGTTTACACACATCAGTCTCGAATTTACTAAACAAATATGTTTTTTAATGTACAATCACATTCTATTATAGAATGTAATATGTAGTTGAGGAGCAAAGGTGGTTGATGTTTCTGCATAGATGTGTTTCACCATTACTGAATATTTAATTTGTATATTTCACATGATAATCTTTAGGTGAATTTATATTGTTTTGTCATGTGAAAGAATAGTTATAACAATGGTAACCTCGGTGTGACCAAGTAGTTATTTATATATTTGAATTACATTGATTGTTTAAAAGTGCTCAAAGTATATTTCTTTGGAATCGATAATATAACGTGTTTCAATACCATTTTAGCATATTGGATGTGGTATCTCCCGTTCCCTTTTTGATTTTACTAATTGAAGTTTGTGATTATGTTGTAGGTCATGTGGACTGACTTTTGTCAAGATGTAACATTTCACTTTCCTATTGTATTGTATTGTATTGTATTGTATATTTTTATTTATATAGCGCCAACCGGTGTACTTGGCACTTTACAGATTACATTTAATATAGCAGGGATACAATAAGTGCGGCGATTAAGTGCTTATATAGGCAGTCATAAGGGGAATGACAGGTGAGTATACATTAGGATAAGAGGTCCCTGCCCTGTAGAGCTTACAATCTAAGTATAGGATGGGTGACATACAGATACAAGCTGGTAGAGGAGGAAGTGCAGTGTTTGGCTTATGATAATAATGATAATGTTTTCGTATTACGCTGTTGCTAGAGATAAAAGGTGCTCTTTTAATTTAGATTTAAAATTGTTGAGTGTTGAGGCTTGGCGAATACTGGGTGGTAGGGAGTTCCAGAGGTAGGGGGCAGCATGTGCGAAAGCTTTCAATCGTGAAACAGCGTTAGTGGTTAAAGGGGCAGTGAGTCATCCAGCATGTGTGCTGCATACTGGACGTGCAGGAATATGGCGGGATATCAAAGATGAGATATAAGGCGGGGACAAGTGATGGAGAGCCTTGAAGGTGATGAGGAGGATTTTGAATGTGATACACTGCTTTATGGGAAGCCATGACAGTGATTGTAGGGGTGGTGGGGTGAATACTGTTCTGGAGGAGAGTAAGAGTATTCTGGCAGCTGAATTAAGAACTGATTGAAGAGGAGCAATATGGTTTGTAGGAAGACCAGTAAGTAAGGAGTTGCAGTAGTCTAGGCAAGAAAGGATAAGAGCATGCATGAGGGTTTCTGTTGCAGAGTGAGAGAGGAATGGCCGGATTTTTGCTATATTCCGAAGAAAGAAGCGGCAGGTTTTGGTAACATTGTTAATGTGGGTGGAGAAGGAAAGAGAAGAGTCCAAAGTTACCCCGAGGCAGCGGGCCTTGTCTACAGGGTAAATCGTGGAGCCTTCAACAGTTATAGAGAATGGAGGTGTTGTGCAGGATTTAGGAGGGAAGATAAGGAGCTCAGTCTTGGATAAGATAAGTTTTAAGCCACCATGAGCCATCCAGGAAGAGACAGCGTTAAGGCAATCTGAGACCCGCTGCTGTAGTTCAGGTGATATTGAGGGTGCTGAGAGATATATTTGTGTATCGTCTGCATAGAGATGGTAGTTAAAGCCAAAGGATTTTATCAGTTGCCCCAGGGAGAGTGTATACAGAGAAAAGAGAAGAGGTCCCAGAACAGAGCCTTAGGGTACGCCTACTGAGAGGGGGATCGGAGGTGAGGAGGTGTCAGCGTATGTCACAGAGAAAGACCATTGAGAGAGATAGGATAGAAGCCAGGAATGTGCCAGGCCGCAGATACCAAGTGATTTGAGAATCTGGGATAGAAGGGTATGGTCGACTGTGTCGAATGCTGCCGAAAGGTCTAGGAGAATAAGAAGAGAGAAATGGCCTTTGGTTTTTGCAGTGTGGAGATCATTTGTTACTTTGAGAAGGGCGGTTTCAGTAGAGAAAGTGGGCCGAAAGCCAGACTGCAGGGGGTCCAGGGTGTTATGGGAGTTGAGGAAGGTAAGTAGATGAGAGTAGGCTAGGCGCTCGAGGAGCTTAGAGGCAAAGGGCAAGAGGGATATGGGGCGGTAGTTGGATGGGGAGGTGGGGTCTAATGAACTTTTCTTGAGGATTGGAGATACTATTGAATGTTTGAATGAGGAGGGGAAGATGCCAGAGGATAGGGAGGAGTTGAATACCCGGGTACTAATGTGTGTTGCAGAGGAATGAGGAGGTGGGATGGTATGGGATCAATGGAGCAGGTGGTGAGTGGTGATGTGGACAGCAGGAGGGAGACCTCTGCTTCTGTGACTGAAGTAAAGGAATCAAATAAGTAGGATGGAGGATCAGGAAAATACAGTTATGAAGGCTGGGAAGGTGGGATTGTTTGATGTATTGTGTTAATCTTTTGTGTGAAAGATTCTGCAAAGGCTAGCGGGGTTAGGGAGGGGAGGGGGAACGATGGAGGTGAGGGGCGAAGGAGGGAATTGAAGATACAGAAATCCTTATAGATTTTCGATTGAGGATCGTGATGGACTATAGGTGATATTGTTAGTCATGTACTGTGACTTGGTACCTCACTTTCCTCATGGATTTTAAATTAAGGATTGTGATGGATTATACAACATGCTTTTAGCTTTGTGGTTTGATTTCTAAAGCATATAATTTGTGGTTCCTGGTTTCTATTATACTTTGGATGGAAGAATGTAATGGACTACAAAATATGCCATAGGTCATCCGACATGATTCTAGGAACTACAAATCAATAAATCTATACATTTTTCTTTTTATCTTTCTTTTTCTTTTTTTATATTTCTAGTTTACCACCATATTTTGGTTTTATAGTGGTGTTGGCATAATTTGTGGCTCATTAGAAATTTGAGCTTGTTTGGCATGTTATGTACAAGATAATTGGATACTGATCTCTGTATAACGTCATAGTGAATTCCAGATTGGTTCGTTGGGTTTTAAAAATCTGAACAGTTGAAGACATCGTGTTCTTGATCATGAGTAAGCGAAGTATGTGCGAAATGCGTTGATCAGTTTCAGTCGTCCTGGCCTAATAGTAACCATTTCACTGCTGTCTCGTTTGGGAATCACATGAACTATACCTGACCTGTGTCAGTATTATATTATTGCTGTTATATATATATCTACTTGTAACGGTTTGTTTGACACACAGACACAGTGGTTTAGGATAAAACACAGTTTTATTGAAAGAACAGTAATACAATAACCCTCACAGGTCCTCTAGTATTTTACCAGAATAATACAGACACAAGACAGGTTACACATACATATGCCTACACAGGTCCAGTATAACCATAGAGTCCATAACAGAATATACTGACACAGGTCAGGCAGAATACGAAGGATTCCCATTAAATGGAGATAAGGCCACTTGTACTCTGCAGGAGCAGTAACGGAGACTAGGCCACTTGCACTCTGCAGGAGCAGTGATGGAGACTAGGCCACTTGCACACTGCCGTAGCAGTAATGGAAACTAGGCCACTTGCACTCTGCAGGAGCAGTATTGGAGACAAGGCCACTTGCACACTGCCGTAGCAGTAACGGAGACTAGGCCACTAGCACTCTGCAGGAGCGGTAAAGGAGACAACACAACTGAGCACTGCTGTGACAGGAACGGACTGAGCAACTCACCCTGAGGTTGCAACCAATCAAGAGTGTCACGAATGACTAACCAATAGGAATGTCGCCAAGGCGACACGGAGGCAGCCAGAGCAGGAACATCAGCCAAGCTGGGTCGGTGCACAGGAGCAGGAGAACAAGAATGGTCAGGTGGTCCGGGTCAGTTCACAGGCAGGAGACGAGATGCAGAGTAGTCAGGCAGGCCGGGTCGATACACTGGGAATACTGAGAGCAGGAACAAGCACTGGTACAGGAACACCACGAAAGGGCACCGGAGAGGTGCCAGAACCCAGCATATAAAGGCCATAATGGGCGGGACAAGCACAGTATAGCCAATAGGAGTGAAGCAGAGTGTAGACTGACAGAATGTCGCAAGAGGAGCACGGGCACCGTGATAGTACCCACCTCTCAAAGACCCTCTCTCCTGGAAGAGGGACCTGGCTTCTGAGGATATTTAGAGTGAAAATTGCGTAGCAATCTAGGAGCATGAAGGTCATTATGATCAACCCAGGAATGTTCTTCAGGGCCATAGTATGACGGTGCCCGTGCTCCCTGTGTTGCTTTCTGTCAGGTTTTGCTAATCAGTGCTCCCATTAGTTGATCTATGTTTGGCCCGCCCAGTATGGACTTTATATACTGGGCTTTGGCACCCATCCGGTGCCCTTTCGTGGTGTTCCTGTACCAGTGCCTTCTTGAGCTTCGTGGATTCCAGTGTACCGACTTGGCTTGTTTGACTACTCTGCTTCTTGTCTCCTGCTCCTGTGATTCGACCCGGCCTGGCTGACGTTCCTGCTCCATGATCTGACCCGGCTTGTCTGACGTTCCTGCTCCGTGATTTGACCCGGCCTGGCTGATGTTCCTGCTCCGTGATCTGACCCGGCTTAGCTGACGTTCCTTCTCCGTGACTTGTCCCGGGTTTCCTGTTCCAGTGTTCACTGTGTCGCTTGGGCGACATTCTGACTTCCGCTGTGCCTGGGGCCTAGTATCCATTACTGCTACAGCAGTGAGACAGTTGCTGTGTCCTCTGTTAACTCTTGCAGAGCATCTGTGTTGCCTCCGTGACTGCTACAGCAGTGTGTCTTAGTCTCAGTTACTGCTCTGGTCTCCATTATTGCACTGCAGTCTCCTACGTGCACTATTCTACCATACTGGGCGTTGCAGAGAGAACTCACCACAGACTTCTCTGCACAGAGACTGTTTACACCTGTTGGAGAACTTTAACCCATGCTGAACTGTCGCTCTGGGTATTCACCCTTTCCTGTCTGACCTTTGTCACTATAAGACCACTCTGAACTTTCTAGTTATACTGGACCTGTGTAGGCATATGCACAAATAACCTGTCTTCTGTCTGTATTATTCTGCTGAAGTACTACAGGACCTGTGAAGGTTATCTTATTATTTATGATTTCAATAAAACTGTCTTTTATCCTAAACCACTGTGTCTGAGTGTTGAACAAACTGTTACACATAGCCCTTCCAATGGACCAAATATTGCAGTTTTCTAAATCTGCGTGAATCAATGATGCTTTGGACCTTGTGTTCCTCCTGACCCTGAACCTCCACAGAACCGGGAACCACAGGAGTGGTAGTGTACCGGTTGCATACCAGAGGTTTCAGCAAGGATACATGGAACACATTGTGAATGCCCATAGACGCTGGGAGATCCAAGGCATACGAAACAGGGTTAATTTTACGGATCACCCTGAAAGGACCAATGAACCGGGGAGCCAACTTATTAGACGGACCTTGCAAATTGAGGTTTCTGGAGGAGAGCCATACCCTGTCCCCCACCTGAAAGGAGACCGCTGGCAGCCGTCTACAGTTAGCATGGCGCTGATGACGCTGGAATGACTGACTAAGGACCCTTTCGTACTGTAACGGTTTGTTTGACACACAGACACAGTGGTTTAGGATAAAACACAGTTTTATTGAAAGAACAGTAATACAATAACCCTCACAGGTCCTGTAGTATTTTATCAGAATAATACAGACACAAGACAGGTTACACATACATATGCCTACACAGGTCCAGTATAACCATAGAGTCCATAACAAAATATACTGACACAGGTCAGGCAGAATACGAATGATTCCCAGGGTATCTGTACTGCATGGGTTAATGGCCTTCAGCTAGTGTAAACAGTCCCATGTGAAGAGAGGTCTGTGCAGGAGCTCACTTAGGATAGAGAGCTTAAAGATGAGTAACACTCCGTAGCTGGTTAGCAAAAGACCTGAAAGAGGGACCACAACAATTGGTCTCTGCCAATATGTCCTGCAGCTTTAGAGGAATGGTATGTCTCGAGTAATCAAGTGCGGAATGACTCAGCAACAAAACACTTGCCCACCGGGGTTTCAGGAGGGGCAGAAGCCTGGGAGGCCAAAATATCCTCCCCTAATGATGAAGTGATACTAGTACGTATAGTAGCCAGTATTCGATAAGGTTGAATAATAGGTGCTGGTACCTCATCTCTGTCAATTTCAGCCTCAAATTGTCTTGACGGTGCATCAGCCCTAACATTCTTAGACCCCGGCAAATATGATACAATGAAATTGAATCAAGACAGGAACAGTGCCCACCTGGCCTGGTGTGAGGACAATCTTTTAGCCTCAGAGAGATAAGTCAGGTTTTTGTGATCGGTCAAAATTAAGACAGGGTTTTTTGTGCCTTCAGGTAGGTGAAGCCATTCCTTAAGAGTGAGGATAATGGCCAATAATTCTCTGTCCCCTATCTCGTAATGGCTTTGAGCCCCGGTCAATTTTTTTGAGAAAAACCCACAAGGTCTGAGAGTTCCTCCTTTAATAGGTCGTTGAGAAAGTACTGCCCCAACCCCGATATCTGAGGCATCAACCTGTAATGTAAACGGGAGCAATGGGTTGGGGTGGGATAACACAGGAGCATTAACAAAAGCTGATTTCAACTTCTCAAAGGCCTCCTCCGCAGCCACTGACCATTGAGATGGGTTAGCACCCTTGTGCGTAAGGTCAGACAATGGTTTAACAATAGAAGAGAAGTTCTTAATAAACTTCCTGTAATAATTCACGAAGCCCAAAAATCGTTGGATTGCTTTAAGACTCTTAGGCCGTGGCCATTGCAAGATTGCCGCTAGTTTCTCTTGGTCCATGGCAATACCCTCTTTGCCAATTACGAACCCCAGGAATGGCACGCTAGTTCTGTGAAACGCACATTTTTCTAATTTGCAATATAATTTATTTTTACGAAGACAAAGCAACACCTCAGACACATCTTTAATGTGTTGTGACATATTTTTGGAATGGATAAGTATGTCATCAAGGTAGACAACGACACAAGACTGCAGCATATCCCTGAGGATGTCATTGATCAATTCTTGAAATACTACGGGTGGTTTACAAAGACCAAATGGCATGACTAGATATTCATAGTGCCCAGATCTAGTGTTAAAGGCAGTTTTCCACTCATCACCAGCTCTGATCTGAATCAAATTATATGCAGCACGCAGGTCCAACTTGGTGAAGATAGAGGAACCTTTGAGCCTGTCAAATAGCTCGGTGATGAGTGGTATCGGATAAGCGTTTTTTGCCATTAACTTGTTTAAGCCACGGTAATCAATGCATGGTCTCAGCTCGCCATTTTTCTTTTTCATAAAAAAGAATCCGGCCCCGGCCAGAGAGGTAGATTTCCTTATGATCCTTCTCTTAAGGGCATCAGAAATATATTCCTCCATAGCTTGGTTCGCATCACAAGACAACAGATACGTGCGTCCCCTAGGGGGCACCACTCCCGGAGGCAATTCAATAATACAGTCATAAGATCTGTGCTGGGGTAGGGTGCCAGCCTTTCTCTTACTGAATACATCGCCAAACTGCTGGTACTCGTCTGGCAGTGAAGGGGAGGTGCACAAGATCTTAACCAGGTGGGTGACGCAATTCTCCATACAAGACTGAGACCAAGCAGAGATTTCACACTTTTGCCAATCGAACTGTGGATTATGCAACTGTAACCAAGGAAATCCCAATATTACTGCATGGTGAGGAGAACTGATAAGTTGGAACTGCTGTTCCTCCTTGTGAAGTGCCCCAACAGTCATAGATAATGGCATTGTTTCGAAGGTAACTTGTGCAGGTTCTAAGGGTCTGCCATCAATAGCTTCAATAGCAAGAGGGGTCTCTCTCTCAATGCTCGGAACCCCATGCAATTCAGCAAAGGTATTATCCATAAAATACCCAGCTGCGCCAGAATCAACCAGGGCCAAAACCTCCACTGAGCGTTTTGCCCAAGAAAGCACCACCTGAATGGTAGGTTTCAATGTGCCCAAACCTGGGGACGATTGAACACCACCTAGGGCCTGTCCTCCAAGGTACCCTAGGTGTGTTCATTTCCTGGACGTACAGGACAAGTTCTTAGCAGGTGCCCATTCTTGCCACAATATAAGCACAGCCCTTGTTTTCTGCGGTATATTCTCTCTTCCTTGGTTAGCCTAGTGAAGCCTAGTTGCATAGGTTCACCTGATTCCCTTAACTGTTCATTAGGCTTAGGTGCCAAGGGAGGGATGGGTGGGCAAAATGTACTGCTAGATCCATTATTTTTTGACCTGTAGCCTGCTGTCTTTGGCCATGAATCTCTCACGAATCAGGGTGTCAATTAGTATAACATACTCAATATAGTCATCTAGATCAGTGGGCAGTTCTTTTGCTGCAATCTCATCTTTGATCTGATCACTCAGGCCCTGAGCAAAGGCTGCCAACAATGCCTCGTTGTTCCACCCTACCTCTGCTGCCAATGTGTGAAATTCAATGGCATAATCGCACACCGTACGCCTGCCCTGCTGTATCTCCATAAGGCGTTTGGCAGCAGAGGTGGTTCTACCAGGAGACTCGA
This sequence comes from Rhinophrynus dorsalis, assembly GCA_037306005.1. Taxonomy (NCBI): domain Eukaryota; kingdom Metazoa; phylum Chordata; class Amphibia; order Anura; family Rhinophrynidae; genus Rhinophrynus; species Rhinophrynus dorsalis. The sequence goes on from CM074719.1 coordinate 161,269,889, forward strand.
ACACTCTCCGAAATGACTGGACAAATTCTCTGAAATTCTTTGTGCAGGGTTTTACATTCTCCCATAACGGATTGTCCCATGCCAATGCTCTGCCAGTCAGCAGGGATATCATGAAACCAATTTTACTGCGATAACTAGGGAAAGCATGTGCAGTCAATTCCATAAATATTTCAAGTTGGTTGATAAACCCTCTGCATAGATTAGGATCACCATCATATCTGAGTGGCAACGGTGCAGAGGCGGTTAACCCCTTGACTGCAACCCCTGAGGGCATAGTATCGCTCTCCGGTGTCTGACCTGGAGAGACCACCGGACTAGGAACAGATTTGTCAGAGAGTACAGTGCGTTCAAAAATAGTTTGGATCGCTACCGCTAGCTGATCCAGGCATTGCTCATGAACATCCATCCTCCAATGGATATTCTGTGTGTTACCATCACTCTTATTGTCTGAGGTCATGGCCCTTTCGTACTGTCACGGTTTGTTAAGACTCTCAGATGCAAAGTTAGGTAAAAACACAACTTTATTGAAAAGTTTAAGACAACCCCATAGGGTATCATACACGTACATACATATATACTGAAATGACAGGAAATGCAGTAATAATAGCGAATAGGCTCTACCGGCTTTGCCAATATACCTGGCAAGGCAGCCGGGACTAATGCTCGGAGAATTTAGTAGGGTCTACCGGCCTTGCCAATATACCGGGCAAGGCAGCCTGGACTGGCATACACAGGATATTTGGCTCTACCGACCCTGCCAATATACCGGGCAAGGCAGCCTAGCGGAATACCACAAGTATACAGGCTCTACCGGCCCTGCCAATATACCGGGCAAGGCAGCCTAACTGAATACCATAAGTATACGGGCTCTACCGGCCCTGCCAATATACCGGGCAAGGCAGCCTAACGGAATACTACAAGTATATAGGCTCTACCGGCCCTGCCAATATACCGGGCAAGGCAGCCTAATGGAATACAGCTGGATACAGGCTCTACCGGCCCTGCCAATATCGGGTAAGGCAACCCAAGATGGTAACTAAAGAAAGGCTCTACCGGCCTTACCAATATACCGGGCAGGGCAGCCTTATACGGAGAAGGTGGCAACCACTGAGGCCTCAGTGACCGTCTAGATGACAATAACAGTCACTTGGATGACATGCAGAGGCTAATGGGCTCAAGTGGCAAGCCAAGGAATAGCAGGGAACCACCAGTACCGCATACTGGGGAGTCAACGTAGCTGCCTAGGACTTGACAGCTCTAACCAGCATGGAGCAAACCAGTACACGCGTACTGGAGAAACCGTCTCTCTTCCAGTGCACCGCAACCGGTAACCTCTGTAAGCAAACCAGCACAGTGTACTGGAAGCAAGAATGCAAGTAGCAACAAGAGCCGGATGGCTAAGGAGCAAACCAGTACCAGCGTACTGGGAGTAGAACACAATGTTGCAACATCAGCCAGATGGCTGTGGAGCGAACCAATACCCGCGTACTGGGAATCGAATCACATACACATGACAACAGCCGGGTGGCAGTGGGGTGAACCAGTACCCGTGTACTGGGAAACAGTTAAATCAAAGCAACAGTAGCCGTGAGGCTTTAGGAGTAAACCAGTACCCGCGTACTGGGGACCCAATACATTATCGAGGAACATTAGCCGTCAGGCTGGGGAGCGAACCAGTACCCGCGTACTGGGATACACACAGTATCGAGGCAACAGTAGCCGTGAGGCTGGGGAGCGAACCAGTACCCGCGCACTGGGAACCCAGATCAATAACGGTGCAACAGTAGCCATGGAGTATGGAGCAAACCAGTACCCGCATACTGGGAACCTAATCAGTATCGAGGCAGCATAGCCGTGAGGCTGTGGAGCGAACCAGTACCCCCGTGCTGGATAAACCAGCAAGAGTGGAAATTCGCCTAGGCGACTAGGGAGCAATAGTAGACCAAGGAACTGGAAACTGAGCGCAGCAGGTGACGCAGGAACCAGCACTCTCCGATGGTAACCGGATCAGGAAAGGTAGTGGGGACTGGCAGCAGGAAGCAGCGACACAGGGCAACTCCAACCGGATCAGCAGCCGCTGAACTGGAAACTCAGGAACTAGACGATTCTCAGGTTAGCAGGGACACAGCAAAGGCCCAGGAAGCTATAGAGACAACACGAAAGAGCAACCAAAGGGTGCCCAGACTCAGTCTAAATAGGCAATGCAGGGCTGGCTGAAGGCAGACAGCCAATGGGGAGCCCCTACAGGTAACTGACACAAAAAGGCAGCAATCACGGGCACTGTGATAGCAGGAGCTGTAATGGAGAGAACACAACTGAGCACTGCCGTGACAGGAACGGACTGAGCAAATGAGCAACTCGCCCTGAGGTCACAACCAACCGGGAGTGTCACTAATGCCTAACCAATAGGAATGTTGCTAAAGTGACACAGAGGCAGCCAGAGCAGGAACATCAGCCAAGCCGGGTCGATTCACGGAGCAGGAACGTCAGCCAAGCTGGGTCGGTACACGGAGCAGGAATATAAGCCAAGCCGGATCGATTCACGGAGCAGGAACATCAGCCAAGCCGGGTCGGTACACGGAGCAGGAATGTCAGCCAAGCCGGGTCGGTTCACAGGCAGGAGACGAGATGCAAAGAAATCAGGCAGGCCGGGTCAATACACTGGGAATACTGAGAGCAGGAACAAGTACTGGTACAGGAACACCACAAAAGGGCACCAGAGAGGAGCCAGAACCCAGCATATAAAGGCCATACTGGGCGTGACAAGCACAGTATAGTCAATTGGAGTGAAGCAGAGTGTAGACTGACAGAATGTCGCAAGAGGAGCATGGGCACCATGATAATATTGGACCCATGTGGGTATTGATTACTGTAACCTGACCTGTGTCAGTACTATATTGTGTACATATATTACTGGACCTGCGAGGGTTATTCTTATTCTGTGTTTTTTCAATAAAACTGTGTTTTATCTAAACCTACTGTGTCTGAGTATCCATAAAACCATTACAGCCACAGAGCTATGCACACAATAAACTCAAGTAAAAATGTCTGGGGGTTCATTTGGACCATTGTAAATAGGGGTGCACCAAAATTTCGGCGGCTGAAATGTTTCGACCAAAAATGGCATTTTCGGCAAAAAGCCGAGATAAAAAAATGGACAAAATGGGTTGCCGAAATGAGGGAAGTAAAATCTCCTGCACAACACACGTAGGCTCTCCAGCCGGTGCAGGTATAAACAGTTTGAGTACGTCCAGGAAGGAGATGTCAGATGTCAGTGTCATTGTGGCTGCCCAGGATGTGTTGTGTTACCAGTATGGCAATATTGGATGCGGCTGGTCCTGGAACTTTGGAGACGGGACGAGAGCTGAAGCAGCCAAAGGAGAGCATAAGGGAATCTTTGATCCCTACAGGGAGGGTAGCTGGGGACCGTAAGTGAGGACAGGATGGCCAGTGGATACAATGAATAGTAGAAGGGGGTGCTAGTGGATCCAGTGGGTAAGTGAATGGAAAAATGAGTGGAGTAAAGTGATGGGAGGTGGTCTGAGGGATTCATATAGAGAGGGAAGGATGGTAGGATACAGTGAGGTGGACTGTTATTGTGCGATCCACGGAGTAAGAGGACGGTTGCTTGGAGATACTATAAGTAAGAGAAAGGATGCTGTTTAATTTAGTAATCGAGTGGTGGAATGCTGAGGGTTTTACAGTTGGTGACAGAAGTGAAAGTTTACATAGGTATGGAGTGCAGCGCGCTACAGTTGGTGATTGAAGGGCCGAAGGTTTGTGTAGTGATTGAGGGATGGGGTGCTAAAGCTAAAAGTTAGTGAGAGAAGGGGGTGATGGTTTATATAGTGATTGAGGATGGTGTTGATGGTTACAACAGTGACTGAGGGAATGCTGAGGGCTACAGTTAGTGATAGAAGGGGCAAAGGTTTATATAGTGATTGAGGGATGGATTGCTGAAGGTTCAGTTTGTGAGAGACGAAGGTGATACTATATTTTTTACTTCTTTTGTTAGACACCCTATAAATTTAAAAAAAAAGTCATTTTCGGTTTCGGCTTTCGGCCAAGTGCATCCTGAAGTTTCGGTTTCGGTTCAGAATTTTCATTTTGGTGCACCCCTAATGGTAAATTATATGTTTCCAAATATTAGTATTGATACTGCATTTGTTTACACAGGTAAAAGTGAAATCCAGATGGTAGTGGATAATTAAGAATCTGCTGAGCAGACAAATTTTCATCTAAATCTTCCCAAATCTGATGGTGTTCACATAGTTAACATCACCTGTAGGACTGTGTAATATTCAAATTCAATGAAGAAAAAGGACAATAAAATTAAGTCATATAATTAAAGGGGATCTTTTACACCTGTAGAAGTGTGTGTTAAATGTTAGTTTATATAGTGACTAGTTGGATTTCTTTATTCATTTTTTTGGCCGAAAATTAATGTTTAAAGAGTGCACTTCCGGACAGATGGTGGTTACCTGCTCTGTACCACCTCTACTCCCCTCCCGCTATGCAGCCTCCTCTGATGATGGAGGCTTTCTGTCTGTAAGCCGGAGCGATCTCATTGGCAGAGACCTATATCTGGCCAATGAGATCGCTCCAGCTTACAGACAGAAAGTCTCCATCATTGGATGAGACTGCATAGTGGGAGGGGAGCAGAGGCAGAGTGACAGACTGCGGTACAGAGCAGATAACCGCAGTCTGTCCAGAAGTGCACTCTTTAAACATTAATTTTCAGCCAAATAGGGTTAAAAAAAAAATTAAAAAATCCACCTAGTCGCTATATAACCTTACATTTAACACACACTTGTAGGGGGGTGAAAGATCCCCTTTAAGGAAACACTAGAGACAACAGTAGAAACGTTGTAGGTTTACATAATCATGGGTGATTTGGTATGCTAAGAAATAGTTGGTATTATGTGAAATACATATATTTGAATTTTTTTAAAGAAAGAAGAGTTTGCTATTCTTTCTTTAGCAAAGTTTCTTTAGCAAAGTTAATAATATATAGTTTTATCTGAAGAGTTTATGTTTCAGACAAGCAGTGCCAAAGTGTTAGTAGCAAGAGCCTGCTTGGAAGAACACATAAATATTCCACAATATTTTCTGAGATACAAGAAAAGCCTTAAGAGGTGGAATAATTACTATGGGAGTAAAACACATATTTCTAAAAGTTTAATTATTGATCTAAATCACACTGACAACAAAAAGCTTACTCAGCTAGTGGTTTCTAATGTAATAGACATACCTCCTGAAATGCTGAAAAGACTAGTTATTAGTGTTGAGCGAGCGTGCTCGGCCGATGCTCGGATCGGCTCGAGCATCGCTCTGCTCGGCACATGGCGGTACTCGTCGAGTACCGCCATGTGCTCGCCCGCCATGTTCGGGTGGCGGGGATCTGTGCCGGAAGAGGCACAGATCTGAAGACGCTCCGCTGGACCACCAGGGACTGGAGGTACGGGGGCATTGCGGAGATGAAGGGGGCATTGCGGAGATGAAGGGGGACATTGTGGAAGAGGGGCATAGACTCTATGCCCCTCTTCCACAATGTCCCCCTTCATCTCCGCTATGCCCCTCTTCCACAATGTCCCCCTTCATCTCCTCTATGCCCCTCTTCCACAATGTGCCCCTTCATCTCCGCTATGCCCCTCTTCCACAATGTCCCCCTTCATCTCCTCTATGCCATAGAGGAGATGAAGGGGGACATTGTGGAAGAGGGGCATAGCGGAGATGAAGGGGGACATTGTGGAAGAGGGGCATAGCGGAGATGAAGGGGGACATTGTGGAAGAGGGGCATAGCGGAGATGAAGGGGGCATAGCGGAGATGAAGGGGGACATTGCGGAGATGAAGGGGGCATTCGGAGATGAAGGGGGCATAGCGGAGATGAAGGGGGGCATTGACCAGGCACCCTCCCCTCATCAGAGCAGGGGGTGTCTGGTGTAATGCTCGTGTTGCCCCATTATATTCAATGGGGCTCGGGTGCTCGGCCGAGCACTCGAGCCTCAGGGGGTGCTCGGTCAGAGCACCCGAGCACCCGAGCATCGGGGTGCTCGCTCAACACTACTAGTTATATGTCACTAAAACTATACAGAGGTGTATGTCCCCACCAGAGCAATACAGTTATATGCCAGCAGCAGAGTAATGCAGAGTTATATGCCACCAGCAGAGCAATACAACGTTATATGCCACTAGCACAGCATTAAAGAGTTATTTGTCATCACCAGCGCAAGACTGGGTTATATGTCATTACCAGAGCAGTAAAGAGTTATATGCCACCAGCAGAGCAATACAGTTATATGTCACCAAAACAATACAGAGTTATATGCCCCCACCAGAACAATACAGAGTTATATGTCACCACCATAGCAATAAAGAGTTATACCAGAACAATACAGAGTTATATGCCACCAGCAGAGCAAAAAAGAGTTATACCAGAGCAATACAGTGTTATATGCCACCGGCAGAGCTATGCAAAGTTATATGCCACCAGCAGAGCAATAAAGCGTTATATGCCACCAGCAGAACAATGCAGAGTTATATGCCATCAGCAGAGCAATAAGAGGATTTTAGTCTTACCTGTTAAATCCATACAGGTTACTGGTAACTCTGGGAGGTGATCGGCCCCTTTAAGTAGGCAGGAACATTTCTCCAAATGTATGCAGGGAAACTCAATGGTTGGACAGCCCAGAGTTACCAGTAACCTGTTTTGGACGACAGTGAAAATAGGATTTTAGTCTTGCCTGTTAAATCCTTTTCACTTAGTCCATACAGGTTACTGGGCTTCCACCCTGTCAAGAGACCATGCTTGGCTCTCCTGTGGAACTCTGTGGGAGTCCTTCTGGGCATGCTCACAGGTTCTCCTATTTCTGGTCAGTTTGTAGTGTCTCAAATCATTCTGGTGTTAGCTGACTGGGATGCAGCTGAGGAGGGAGGGGAGGCTCCACCCCCTGCATACATTTTGAGAAATGTTCCTGCCTACTTAAAGGGGCAGATCGCCTTCCAGAGTTGCCAGTAACCTGTATTGGACAACAGTGAAATCACACTCCTAAAATGCTGAAAAAGACTAGTTCTGCACAAAAAGCCCTCACTAGTATAAAGTCAGTAATAAAAAATAATTTGTACTAGTACATACACATTTGAAATGGTAACCAACCAGGTGAGTTCCCATATGTACGGAGCCCAGTAGTTTAAATTAAAAGTGGACATCTCGTCCACACATAGGGTGTATATGGGGTGAAAATGGAGTAATGTAAATGACATATGGTATCTGATCTTTGGCTCAGTGCCAACCACCAATCAATTCCCTCTCGGCTCAATGCTGACTTTGTACTTGGGTCAGAGAAGGATGTTTCCTTAGTATGACCTTCTTATTCTTATTCTTTAACTAGAACTATAGTTTATAGTTGTAGTTGGTACTCCTATTTATATCGGCACCCTTTATTCAGTAGGTTAATATGAATCAGGTAGTATGATACATATTCATCTTATATTGATACCATGCTCAGGCACGTCCCTGGCATAAAGAGTCTTAATTGGAAATGTAGTATACAAAGAGTTACAGATCTAAATTACACTGGCCTATAAAAAAAATAATAGGATATAATATAACATATCATATGTACGTATCAGGGCCATTATGGGTAAACTTCCCATAAGGACCCATGACGGTCCTGGCACGTCATCGGTTAAATGATAACAGCGCACCTCCGTGCATGCTGCTATCATGCTGCACAGGTATCACGGTGCAGTGATTGCTGCAGTTCTCTGTCTATCACCTGCAGGGGGCTCCCATTGGCTGTCTGCAGTCAGCCCGCCTCTGGTTGCCTTTTTAAACTCAGTCTGGGCACCCTTTAGTTGCCCTTTTGTGGTGTCTCTGACAGCATTCACTTTGACTGTCTGCTGAAGCCATTGGGCCTTTTCCTGTGCTCCTGAGTTCTTGAGTTCCTGAATTTACCTGTTCCTGTGTTCCTGCCTGCTTGTCAGTTCCAGTCCGGTTCCGGTTGCTGTCGTTCCGGTTGCCAGCCGACTTGTGGTGCTCGTCCCGGTTGAGCCTCGGCCTGCTCCTGCTGTTTCCTGTGTTCAGTTCCTGTGGCGATATTTCTCTCCTGTCGCTCCGGCGACATTCTGTCTGTTGGTCCCAGCGTGTGGACGCTGGTTTACTCCAGTAGCCTTGCGGCTTACTATACTGTCTGTTAGTCCCAGCGTGTGGACGCTGGTTTACTCCATTAGCGTTGCGGCTCACAATACTGTCTGTTGGTCCCAGCGTGCGGACGCTGGTTTACTCCATTAGCCTTGCGGCTCACAATACTGTCTGTTGGTCCCAGCGTGCGGACGCTGGTTTACTCCATTAGCCTTGCGGCTCACTATACTGTCTGTTGGTCCCAGCGTGCGGACGCTGGTTTACTCCATTAGTCTTGCGGCTCTCAATACTGTCTGCTGGTCCCAGCGTGCGGACACTGGTTTACTCCATTAGCCTTGTGGCTCATTCTACTGCCTGTTGGTTCCAGCGTGCGGATGCTGGTTTACTCCATTTTCCTTGCGGCTCAAGGTACAGTTGTTGGTCCCAGCGTGGGGACGCTGGTTTACTCCCTGACTTGCAGTCAGGGTCCTGGTGCTGTCCAGTCCTAGCAGCACTTGTTTTTGATGTGTACCGACTAAGGCTGCAACAACTAATCGATGAAATCGATAAAAATCGATAATGAGAATCGTTGCCAACGATTCTCATTATCGATTCGTTGTGCAGCGATTAGTTGTGCCGCCCAGCAGCCCCCGGATACTGCTGTCTTCTTACTTCCCGCATTGATGACATCCGGGGCGCAACCACGCCAAACGCAGAGACGCCGCGTGGAGCGTGCAGGTAATTTCTTCCTCTGTTCTGAGGCCAGTTTAAAACTGGCGCCCAGACTGAGGAAGAAAAACCCTGCACTCTCAACGCGGCGTCTCCGCGTTTGGTGTGGTTGCGCCCTGGATCTCATCAGTGCTGAAAAGTATGAAAAAGAGGTATGGGGGAAAGAGAGAGAGGCACAAGGGGGAGAGAGAGAGAGAAGTACATGGGGGAGAAAGAGGCACAAGGGGAGAAAGAGGCACAAAGGGGGGAGAGAGAGAAGTACATGGGGAAGAAAGAGGCACAAGGGAGAGAGAGAGAAGTACATGGGGGTGAAAGAGGCACAAGGGAGAGAGAGAAGTACATGGGGAAGAAAGAGGCACAAGGGAGAGAGAGTGAAGTACATGGGGGTGAAAGAGGCACAAGGGAGAGAGAGAGAGAAGTACATGGGGGTGAAAGAGGCACAAGGGAGAGAGAGAGAGAAGTACATGGGGGTGAAAGAGGCACAAGGGGGAGAGAGAGAGAAGTACATGGGGGTGAAAGAGGCACAAGGGGGACAGAGAGAGAAGTAGAAGGGGGGGAGAGAGAAGTAGAAGGGGGGAGAGAGAAGTAGAAGGGGGGAGAGAGAGAAGTAGAAGGGGGAGAGAGAAGTACAAGGGGGGAGAGAGAGAAGTACAAGGGGGAGAGAGAGAAGTACGAGGGGGGAGAAATAGAGGCACAAGGGGGAGAGAGAGAAGTACAAGGGGTGAGAAATAGAGGCACAAGGGGGAGAGAAAGAAGTACATGGGGGGAGAAATAGAGGCACAAGGGGGAGAGAGAGAAGTACAAGGGGGGAGAAAGAAGTACAAGGGGGGAGAGAGAGAAGTACAAGAGGGAGAGAGAGAAGTACGAGGGGGGAGAAATAGAGGCACAAGGGGGAGAGAAAGAAGTACATGGGGGGAGAAATAGAGGCACAAGGGGGAGAGAGAGAGAAGTACAAGGGGGGAGAAAGAGGTGCAAGGGGGAGAAAGAGGTGCATAAACCCCATAGTAAAATAATAACAATGACACATGTTAATGTGTAAAGTTTTTTATTCTGCTGTTTGTTTTAACACTGTTTGTTCATTAAATCAGTTTAAATAATGAAAAATTAGCATATTGTTTTTTTTATCAGATTAATCGAAAAAATAATCGGCCAACTAATCGATTATCAAAATAATCGTTAGTTGCAGCCCTAGTATTGACACTAGCCTCTCCTTGGGTGAGACAGCTTGACCGCATACTCTATTTTCCATCCTACTGTCATTGTCATCTGACAGTCACTGGTCTTAGTGGTGTCTCCCTTCTTGGGCTGCCCTGCCCGGTATTGGTAAGGCCGGTAGAACCTTTCACGTTGCCACCTTTAGGTTGCCTTAACCGGTATTGGCAGGGTCGGTAGAGCCTATCCTTGGGTATCCATTCTGGGCTGCCCTGCCCGGTATTGGTAAGGCCGGTAGAACCTGTTACGTTGCCACTCCACGGTTGCCTTACCCGGTATTCGCAGGGCCGGTAGAGCCAATTCCTTGTGTATTCCTCAGGCTGCCCTGCCCGGTATTGGTAAGGCCGGTAGAACCAGTATGTTACCATCTTACGGTTGCCTTACCCGGTATTGACAGGGCCGGTAGAGCCTACTTATCGCTATTCCTTCAGTATCGCTTGGGTTGCCTTGCCGGTATTATTTGCAAGGCCGGTAGAACCTATCTGTATTGTCAATTGCTTATATATATGTGATGTTTGTATGTGTATGAAAACCCTATGGGATTGCCTTAACTTTTCAATAAAGTTATGTTTTTACCTAAATCTTACGTCTGAGAGTCTTAACAAACCGTGACAACAGGCTGAGAATCAGTGCTCCAGTACTGGAGTGCTCAGATTTCAGGGCTCGATTCAAATGTTGGAGTTAAAACTAGCGTGAAGAAAAAAACTGGCTTCGTGAGTTAAACAAAACTGGGTAACGTGAGATTCAAATGTTCCATACCCAGAAGAGTTAACGCGCGACGGCCTACAAAACACATGAAGACTACAAAACTGGAGTCGCCTACAATTTGACCTCATCGTCGACGCCAAACACGTGAGAAACGTCTCCAAAAGCAAAAAACAAGCGAAACGTCCAACGTTACCAAGTGCTCCAGCCAATCACAGCACCCCAAAGTATCAAGTTGAGTCGAATAAACTATAAATAGACCCAAAATCACCTACGCACCTTTGTCTGTTATCGAGTTCACAGAGCTGGATCTCAGGACCCAAGGAGTGGAGGTTAGTTTTAGAGAGTGAGAGGGAGAGAGGAGCACAGCACACAGATAGGAGTTGGAGAGCATTGGCACACTATAATAATACACATAAAACACTTTTGCACATATCCATCACACACATTCAAACACAAACACACATACACACACATAGCTCATTTTTATTTTGATAACACATCACACTTTTAATTTTTTTTTGACAGTGTGAGTCTGTGAGTGCAAGTGAGGGACAGAGAGTGAGTGAGTGAGTGAGGGCCTGAGTGAGTGCCTGGGTGTGAGTGGGTGAGAGCAATGGAGAGGAGAGGGGAGAGGGGTGGGGAGTGTAGGAGGAGATGCAGGGGGGCATCCCTGGTCAGGGAAGGGGAGGGAGAAGGAGATCTCTTGGGTGGAGGGGCAGCCACCTGAGAGCAGGTACATCCAGTGCAGGGGCAGAGAGAGTGGGACAAGGGGTAGACCCCCTGTACCACACACAGCCAGGGCCAGTGCAGGCAGGGTTGGAGAGCCACAGCCAGGGCTCTCAACAAACTGTTGGTGGTGAGGAGGAGGAAAGGGTGAGAGAGCCCAGGTTCACCGAGGAGGAGAACCTTGTCCTCTGTGAGGCTGTTGTCGCAAGGGAGAGGGTCCTGTTCTCCAAGGGGCCTGTTGCTGGTTTGAGCTCCAGGAGGAAGGCAGCCTGGAAGGAGGTCGTGGCTGCGGTTAATGCCGTATCTAGCCGCAGCCGGTCAATGGAGTCTGTGAAAAAAAGGTGGACAGACTGCAAGGCCAAGGTAAGATAGTAACATAGTAACACATTAACCCATGTTGAGAATAGACTTGTGTACATCTAGTTCAACCCTTTTCCCATTTCTGTGTCCCATTGTGCAGGTGAAGAGGAAGATGGGTGAGCAGGCCTTGCATGCTGCTGGTACAAGAGGTGGTCCGCCCCTGCGTGTGGAATATACCCAGTGGGAGGAGGCTGTACGCAGGACAATCTCCGCCATCACGGTGCTCCTGGATGGAGCAACACTGGGGATGAAAGGAGCCTCCAGTCCACTGGAACGTGCATCAAGGCCCACACACATCACACAAAACTGACACCTAACAGACAGAGGCCAACACAGTGACACCTGAACACATGGACACCATTCCACACCACAATTCAGCCACACAGCTTGGAGGGATGTCAAACAAGGACAGAATACTTGACTAACCCAGCCAGAATGGTAATGCTCAAGTCCCTATTGAACCCTCTTCATGCTGTCCAAAACAACATCATACACAGCACAAATCCAATGTACACTGTCATGTGTCAGTCACAGATCTAACTGTTATGTGTATCACAATGTCATACATAGAGTGACAAAGAGGTCAGCACACAACCCCTGGAGTGCCACAGGGATGAGTAATGCATTGTTCGACAAAACACTGGCTAGTCCCCTGGCACCCAAAGGGTTATCAGAGAATAGCAAGGAGGGGAATTGGTGTGTTTCATATTGTATTGTTACTGCATGTCAGGGCTAGGTGTTGTACATGTAGGTAGTTAGTACAAGTGGAAGTTTCAGCATTCTGCATCATATGTAGACTGCAGGGTGTGGCTGGCCAGGGGACATTCCCCACCATCACCACTCTGCAGGACATATGTGATTCACAAGGTTAAATCCTGATGGGGGGGCATTCACTAGGGTGTCAGAAAGAGGTGGCAATGTGTACATGACAACAACAGTGTCATCACACCTGCAATCCCAGTGTTATCCTTGGGAGCCAATGCACTGAGATCTAAACAACATGTGATACACCAGTGCTTAGGCTCCACATCATGACATAGGAAAACAAAGAAGTAACCCCTAATAATACAGCATAACCATGCACATGTTTGCTGTGTGTTATGATTATGTCTGTCCTGGGTTGTGTTTGTGTGTCCTCCAGCTGATTGGGTTGTTGGGTTCCACAGATCATGTTGGTTGTTGTGCTTGGTGTGTTCATGTTGCTGACAGCATCGGTTGGACTCTATAGTCATCGTTCACCACTGGTGCATTGTTGTGTTAAGAGGTCACATGGTTTCTGTTGTTGAAGCCAAGTGTATGACATGCAATGGGTTTGTGTCACTCAAGGTGTTATGTTTTATTTTGGTCACCACATGTATTGTGATGAATGGGGATAGCAAGGAGGTATATGCCTTGCCATCCCCACTGCTCAGGATACACATGATGACCAAATCTACACCACTGTAGGTTAGAAGAATCAATGTATGGGATCACATCAAGCTAAGCAATGTGTGTCAGGATGGTAACCAATGCATTGCAAAGCAATGCAATGGATACCATCCTGCCACTCAACGGTTCACATGTCATTGTAACAGTCGTGCAGCACTCCTGTCATGGCTCAGATCACTAATTCCATCATGTCAGTTGCCCCCACAGCTTACTAGTCATCCAGAGCAGAGGAGTCAGGTGAAACCTCCTCTGAGGAGGCCACCACCTCAAGAGCGCTGCCACCACCACCACAGCAGCAACCACAGCAGCAGTGGCCCCAGCAAGGCCCCCAGCAGTGGCCCCAGTAAGGCCCCCAGCAGTGGCCCCAGCAAGGCCCCCAGCAGCAGCAGTGGCCCCAGCAAGGCCACCAGCAGCAGTAGCAGTGGTCCCAGCATGATCCTGGCATCCATGTGTCTCCACCACTGCAGCCTATGGCGAGGCACAGAATGCCACAGGCTGTCCAGATGCCAGGACATGCAGAGTCCAGCATGTGGGCTAGGCCTCAGCCACCCCCGAGGAGATCCAGAAGCCAGGAGGCATACATGATGTGGCCCCTGGACTACCAACACATCGGGCTAATCGGGGAGCCACAGCAGCCACAGGGGCGCACAGACTTCACCCCACCACCACCACCACCAACGCCATCCCCCCCAACCACACCAACAGATGTGCCCCATCCTGAGGCTGCAGTAACAGAGGGTAGTGAGCGGTCCGGGATCGGTTCTCCACATCCCCCCACAGCCTCCATGTTGCAGTCTCTGATGAGGCACCCCATGGTCGTCCGTTCCCACCACCACCTCCGCCAGCCTCCATGCCCACCATGCCCGTGTCACCTGCGCCCACAGCAGCCCTCGACGTGGCATGTGTGGCTGTCCAGGGGGAGCAGGTCACAGTATTACGGAGGTGTGCCCGATCCCTGCGGAGGATCGAGCTGAATATAGGGAGGATCATGGGGTGCCTCCGGGCCATGGAGGCACAACAGGTAGTTGCCAACACCTAGCAGGTGCAATTTAATACCGGCATAATGGAGGTGCTGGGACACATGCTGGTGGAGATGCGTGAAACAAACAGGCGGGAAAACCAGTGCCACAACATGGGCCAGCTATCACAACAGGGGTCCAGTAACGCATCTCCAGCCAGCAGTGACCCACCACCACAATCCACCAGACACCCACGGGTAACCTGCCGCAGTCAGAGGGAATACACCTCTGTAGCCCCCCCCCCCGACCCTCCCAAGAAAAAGAAGTAAGGCCAACCTTCTTCAGGCCCGTTCAGTAAATGTTTGCACTTTTTCATAACATCTGTGTCCATGCATGTTTCTTATCCAATATGTGGTTTGTTTGGCAGCGTTGTCTCCAATGCATTGGCAAGCAATGCAGTGAACACAACTCATGCACATCTAACATGGGTGTCAGGGAATGAGTTGTCTCCAATGCATTGGCAAGCAATGCAGTGAACACAACTCATGCATGATGAATGGATCACAAGCTTTTACAGCAGGGGTGAACACACACATCACATACACTTTTGTCCAAGTTCAAATCACAGACATTTGAAAGTCAAACAACATCAGGGTGTTGTTCCATGATGTGACTTGAACTTGAAGAACATGAACACATTACACACATCAACACATCAACAACATGATCACAATTAAGGGGATAGTAATGCTTGGGATGTGTCAAGACATATGTAGTTGGGTTCACCCCCCTGATTGTAACAAGGGAACTCCCACTGCTGAAAGGTGTCTCATTCCAAGGTTATCCGAGCTCAAAGCTTGAAGTCATGGATCAAATATTACAGTGGCCTGAAGGTGTCAAATGGAGCTGTTGCTACTTCATCCTATGGGGATTCATGGTGCAGGGACTGGAGCTGTCCATAAGATGGTGTAGCAACAGTGCCATATGACACTTTCAGGCCACTGTGATATTGGATCTATGAATGTAAACTTTGAGC
Source organism: Rhinophrynus dorsalis (assembly GCA_037306005.1). Lineage (NCBI taxonomy): Eukaryota > Metazoa > Chordata > Amphibia > Anura > Rhinophrynidae > Rhinophrynus > Rhinophrynus dorsalis. Next base: position 161,285,170 of record CM074719.1, read on the forward strand.
TGTAACAACTTTGGAATAAAACACCTGTCAGCAGTGGAAGTTCACTTGTTTTACTCAGGGTGATAAACCCTACTACATGGATTTTCAAACATTACAAGTATTACTATCTATCTATTTGAAACCCTTATGAGGGAAAGGTAATCAATGACACAAGATAGATAGTCATATACGATCACGTGTTTTATTGACATCAACACGAACAGATGATCCTCATGGACGTCGAGTCAACATGTCACTGGAACAAACGGCTGGACCATGAGGAATCATGCCATAGATGCCTGCAGAGAGTGAAAACGAGATTTGTAGATGCACTATAAACACAACAGTCATGCTATTGCGTTACCAGCATCATGCCCTTGAGGTACACAACACATTGATCAACAATGCTTTTGAGACCTTACTGGCACTCCACGGTGACAGCTTTGTTATGTGACAGAGTGAACAATCCATTGGTTGTCAAGGTGTTGTGTAGCCATCATGATCTTATTTTTTTTGTATCAAGGGGTTGGCTAGCAGACATATGTATATGTGAGTGGACGCTCACATCATATCGTAAACCAAGCCCCCTGGAACAGGTGAGCTATTTCATGGATCTCGATCTACATACTGATGAGGTGTGTGTGCTCAGGGTCCGTGTCACATACATACATATGTCTGCTTGCCATCCCCTTGATGAACACCTCATATGGTCATAACGCATGGACAACACATTGTCAAACAATGGAGTGGAATATTCATTGTGCTATATACACACACACACAAACAAGTCAGCATGGCAGGCCTTGCAACCTGACTAATGGATCATTACTGCCATACTTTAGCCAACACCACACACAACCACCATCCCCATTCAGCTCCATTGGGCATTGCTCACATTCTAGCTAAGTCTGATCCATTATCCCCTGAACCAATCGAGTGACAGAGGGGTACACAACTGATTGCCTTGTAATGTTTTGTGTGCACCTATGGCACTCAAGGGGTTAAAACATGGTATTGCTATGTGGCATCCATTGCATGTCATTGCATTGGGTATTCCTCTGTGACTCACAGGGTTCCACATGTGTCATGGCTTTGTTCAACTTGGTAGATGTAGTTTCACATCAGTACAACTCAGTATGTGATGTACATGAACCATATGGTTTACCTTTGATCCCAGGATGAAGGATGATGTCCTGGACATGGTAGGACTATGTTGTTGGGTCATCCTGTGGAGTGGAACAGATAATTATTGTTGGTTTGCGTGTTCGCATGCATTCCACAAGCACATCCACAATCACACATGCATGGTACTCAAAAGGTGAAGTAGTCCCTGATGAGCCTGTTTCGCATCTGTGTCCCTGTCAACAGATCCTCCCCTCCATCAATGGGAACAGGGACCTCCACAGGCTGGTGTGGCTGCACATCCTCCACGAGACGTGTGTCCACAGGTATGTTGTGCAACAAGGCACATGCCTGGATGATGTCACATACCTTAGCAGGTGTATACTGCAGAGCGCCCCCAGACTGATCCAGGCAACGGAACCTGGATTTGAGCTGGCCAAATGTGTGCTCAATGACATTCCTGGTCCGGACATGTGCCTCATTGTAGCGCTCCTCAGCAGGTGTCTGTGGATTGGCGATTGGTGTGAGCAGCCAAGACTTGCACCCATAAACAGCATCACCTGTAGATGAGTAGTAACATGGTGTCATGTTACATGGATGATGTATTCATGGGGGGGGTCACAAAGCAGTGATGTAGAGGTGAAGTGATGGAGATGACTTCTCTGGTCCATCACTTCTCTAATTTCCATGTTATTCTATGGAGCCTATGCACAGAGATGTCCACAGTTGAAGGGACGTGGGCACATGACCAACATGTCATTACATGGAAGGTGCAGACGTGATGACATGTTGGAGTCATCTGATCTTCATCACCTCTTCATCACCACTTGGTGGCTCCCCCCCCCTTTTGTGTCATGCACATACTGAAGTGTGTGTGTACATGCGTCATATGCATGCACCTGTGGATGTGGGGGTGTGTGTTCTCTGTTGACTCACCCAACAGCCATCCTCCTGTATGTGTACTGTTCTCAAAATCCCTGTGTACAGAGGAGTTGGTGAGGATATGTTAGTTGTGACAACTCCCAGGGAATTTTGCACACACATTGGTAATCCTCATCCCAGCATCACACACCATCTGTACATTGATTGAGTGGTAACTCTTCCTGTTGACATAGAGATGTGGATGATGTGCAGGGGCTCTTAATCGGACGTGTGTGCAATCAATGGCACCCATGACCCTGGGCATTCCTCCCCTGGCATAGAAGGCCTGCTTAACCCGTGCCCACTCCATGTTTGTTGTGGGGAAGTGGACGTAGGCACTTGCCTTCCTCTTCAGTGTTGTCAACACCTGTATCAGTGCCCTAGAGCAGGTGGACTGGGACATGCCAGACACATATCCCTCTGTGGATTGAAATGATCCACTTGCCATGAAGTGGATGGAACACATAAGTTTCTGCAATCCTGTAAGGGCACGGTTTGCACTGTAAACAGGGTCTATGTCATCTTTAATCACCTCATACAGTTTTAGCAGGCTCTCGGATGTCAGCCTGTATCTGTCCCTGACTTCTTCCTCAGTCATTCCCAGCAGTGTGACCCTGGTGCGATATATCCTGGGCCTGGCCTTTTGTCTGCCAGCCCTGTGCTGCTCCACAGGTCCCTGTGGCAGTTGGGGGGCATCCTGTTGTTGCAGCTGGGGTGCTGCTGGCAGGTGCTGTCCTCCAGGTGGGGATGGCTCTTCAGCTGGAGCATGAACAGCTGCAGGAGGTGACGGCTGTTGCACAGGGGTGCTTGGAGGGGGATGGGGAGCCCTAGCCCTCTCACGCCTTCGCTGTTGCCTCAGGTACAGGTATGTATACATACTGTTGTTGTTCTGTCCTCTCTCAGTGTGTGTGTCTCTCTCTCTCTCTCTCTCTCACTGTACATCTGAGAAGGGTGGGCTGTAACTTTTAAACAGCAGTAGGGTGTTGTCAATGAGCAGTCATGTGGTTATAATGTAATTACCCAAAAGAAAATCTGGTCAGCACTAGTATTAGAAAAATAAAGACTCTATAGATCAAGACTGCAAATAGTCCGGTGCACTCAAGGTCCAAAAAGTAATCAACACAACCCAAAAGGGGCAAAAAGAAACCCCCAGCAAGCAAGACCTTTAACAGAGGCACTCGAACAAGAGTCAAAGAAATATACAAAATATATCTATCTTTATTAGTTTTATTCCAAAAGGATACATATTAAAACATAATTAAAAACAAGGGGTGCCGTATAGAAGGTCCATTAATGCATACAGCTCACAAATATATAATCATAACAGGATCAAATTACAATACACAGCATATTGATAATGTGGCTGTAAACAAAATAGTCACACAACTATCTGTGGCAAATAATAATCACCACTCACATTCACAAAGGGTGCAAATACAATAAACATAAAGTGCTAGAAGCATATGTGCAAAGTGCAACAATTATTACATATTATAATCATGATAAATATCAAAGTGAACTCCCCCCAAAAAGAAATTAGGAACAAATCAACCACAGGTAGAAGTAGCAAACCTTACTAAAACGGCACCTCCACCCACACAACCCAACGCGTATCGCCAAAAGGCTTCGTCAGCGGATGTATTGTGGGTAGAGCTGCTCCATTAAATACATGCAGGCCTCCAATGGCGAACAAGAAAACAAATCATGTGTTTGTCAAAACATCATTTCAATTATTAAATGTATCGCTAATATAAACATGGTATAATGACACTCATGTTTACATTTCTATTCACTTTATAAAATCTAATTATATCATGTTGTTTATAATAACAAACGCACATACAAACGAAAATAGATATCAAAGGCGCATGCTCACATAAATCCAACCACCATCAGTGCATCATGATTAAAGATGAAAAATATATGTGTTCCAACAAAAAAAGGGACAATTGGCTTCAGATATAAAAATACCTCATCCAAACAAAGTCTCCACACACATCTCACAATAGGGAAAATAGGAGTCTTCCGCATTTTCAAAAGTCATGACGTCATGATATGCGCCACGGCTCACATTCAAAAAGTCGCCAATACGAAAAACTAATAAGATTCCCACTTGCTCTTATTTCTTTTGGATGGTTACGTAAGTACACCCAGAATCACTAAAATTAAATCCCAGCCAGTCCCTAAAAAAGGCAATATAAGGCCATATAGGCGATAGATAATGCGCATGCGTCTTGCCATCAAACGCCATTTTTATTACCGGAAAGAATCAACACAAGGGTAACAAATGAGAAAGGCGGTCATACGCATGCGCCAAGTGAAAAGATTTAAAGATATTTCACAGACACATACCCTATTTAATCCACACATTCATAGGTAAAAATCACTCACGGTTATCAAAGAACAGTTTTTATTATTCTCTTCTGCCAAAGATGTTATGAGTCAATGGATCCAAGAACAAATATGCGCATGCGCCATCAGATACAGTACCCAATAGACCAACAACAGTAATAGGTATAGTAAATGTGCACACGCGCTCCCCGCCCAAAGTGTTACTCCCCTCATAGGATATAATTTGTTCACCAATAATGGAGGCCATGCAGTACCCCAAGGAACAGCTCTACTGTGGGAAACAAAAATACACACAAACAAAAGTATCCTTAGAATGACTAGTCAAAGGATTGCAACATGACAGAATATTCTTCTTTCCGATATTCAGTCCTCCACTGCTAGACACAAACTGCAGTCCCCAATGGATCAAATCCAAATGTCAACCAGAATATCTGAAATTAATTATGTTTTAATATGTATCCTTTTAGACTAAAACTAATAAAGATAGATATATTTTGTATATTTCTTTGACTCTTGTTCGAGTGCCTCTGTTAAAGGTCTTGCTTGCTGGGGGTTTCTTTTTGCCCCTTTTGGGTTGTGATGTGGTTATAATGGACTAATGATAAGGTGTGTGTTATCCAGGTAATTGTTTTCTGGTGTGTCTGTGGTTAGTGGTGTGATTATTTGTAATTGGTAAGTAGCTGTCAGGTTTTGTGTTTTGTCTACATGTACTGCTAAGGTTACATTGGTGAGTTGATTTGTTGTTGGAGTCACAAGTGTGCATGTGGTGTTGTGTGTTAACCCCTGTTGGTCCAAGGTGTTTTGGGATGGCTTATGTTGTGCTGCTTTGTGTTCCCCTTGTCCCTGTGGAGTTGCTAGATTGTTATTGTTTGTCTGTGACTTGTTTGTATGGTGTAGGCCAGTGGTTCACAAGTAGGGTGTCATGTGATGTTGGTGCTCCATGTGTATCAGCTCAGGGTGCATCACTTTTCCCATGTTGTTATGTTCTGCATTGGTGTTTGATGATATTGATTTTACACATTTTTGGGGAGATGTGAATATGTGACATTTGAGGCACCATTTCTCCACATTGTCATTGACACAGTAGGACCTGATGTTGGGCATATGTTATTTTTATTTGTGTATTCCCTTGTGCCCTCAGGGGATGCCATGGAATATCTAGATTGCATGTTAGGTGTGTCTTGGGTGGAGGGGTTGTGAAGCACTGTTGTGGGCCTTGTTGTTGTATTTGCTAGACATTGCAGGGGTTAATATTGACTTCTGTATTCTTGGCTTCTGTCCTTGAATGACCTGCTTCTCTCTTTTATTTTCAGCAATGGTGGTTTTCTAGTCTGAGTTGTGTGTTGTTCTCCAAAAAAAATAGGCGTTAGATTTCTGGAGTGAAATGTTGCAATTTAACGAGCGTTAGCCCTAACTCCAACATTTGAATAGCTTTTGGCGTCGCTTATACATTATCCTTTACGGGTGAGATCTTGCTGTTCTGGCGACGGGCGACGTGTGTTGCAGAACTGGCGTCGCTTCTTACTAGTGGAACATTTGCATTGCTCAGTTGACGTTAAAACCAGCGTCGCCAGTTTTTTCTGCCGACGCCAACATTTGAATCGAGCCCTCAGTCCTTCTCTCTTCTTCCGGTACACGTGATCGCTACTACAGCGGTTACATGTACCGACTTTTTCATTCACAAAGTATTGTGTTTTACACATTGCCTTTGTGACTATTCTCTGCCTCTCTCTTCCTTACTATGAAAGTAAGGGAGAGAGAGGCAGAGGGCAGACACACAAAGAAAGAAATAGAGGCCAGCATTTTTTTGGGGGGATATTAACCCCTCTAGCGTTGAATCATTGGGCAGGATAAATGCAGGTCTTTTTTTGACCTGCTAACAGCAGCTTGTGTGTGTTTTTTTTTTTTTTTATAAATCTAATACAGCAAATATTGTATTTACACACACACACACATATAAATGGTAATGTAACTGTTGTGGAGAAAAGTAATAGACTTATACACACTACACAGTCGTATTCAATAAAAAAGTAGAAACTGTTATAATTGTATGACTCCTGTAGAGAAAAGGAAAGGTATGTGTACAGGAATTGATAATTTTAGTTTTATGTACACATTCTGAGAGATATATAAAATAAAGTCTGGCGCTTAGAATGTCTGTCGGAGTATAACTAGGCAAATATCAAATATAAAAGACAAAAAATAATGGAAATATCCAAATGGTTTTAATCATATGTGTACCAATAATCTGACAACAACAGAATAAAAATAAAAATAATCTGCTAAAAAATCCAAAGACAATAATATTGTTCCAATTATCTTATTATCTAGAATACCATAGACCTGAAGGAATCTGACTCTGTGGCACCTAAAACACTACAAAAGTTCTGATGTCACAGATTCTTCCCTTAATATACTCTCAGTGTAAAAATCATGACATATATATTAACCATATAACAAACATCATTGTGATATTCTCAAATGACCCTTATGTAACCCAAACTGACCCTAACTATATACCGGTATAGTAAAAATTCTAAAAAAAGGGGGAAAAATTAGTTGAGCAGAGTAGAGTTCCTTAACGATTGGCAAAATAATGTTCCATCACAAAAAATTGCATAGTAACATCAATACCAATGTATCGAGAGCTCCAAAGCGCTATTCAAAAAGTATCCAAACTTCTTGCTATAATGTATCGCAGATAACATTGGAGAAGAAATACACCTCTTGGCTATGTTTCATATGTGTATAACGTTTCCACTATAAGTGCAGTGTGTGCAATAACAACAGAAACGTACTGTTGATTTGAATGCTATTCCTGGTCCTTTGTTGGAACAAAGCCAACAATTCTCATTTGTTCAGCCTCTTCAGTCCGTCTCACGATTTCTCCAGCTCCCAAGAGACTTCAATAGGAGAAAAGCGCTTTCAACAGCACCACATTCATATAAACACGATCCACATGAATATCATTTAGGCACACACAAATATAGATTGTTGCACTTATCTCTCGTCCTTACGCAGCTGGAACGCCTCTCGTTGCGGACACACTCGCACGAGTTCCAACAGGCTCCGATTCTAAGCGTGTCTCCTGCTTAATCCACAAACATTCAACAGGTGAACGCACGCACCGATCCACAGCGTCTCCTAGAATCACAGCTCCATCTTGCAATGTCTCTTCACTGCGCTCCGATAAACACCTCCAGACTCCTCATAGCCATTCTCCTCCACTGTATTAGTTATATGCTTATTAATCGATCTTGTTTTAAGTTGGTTATCAACATAGGCTCATACTCAATGTCCCCCTCCTCCAACGCGTTTCAAAACCAAACAGGTTTCTTCTTCAGGGAGTTTAAATGAGAAAACTTCCCACCTAACTGACCCTATATACCTCAATAAACTCCTCCCATCCCATACCTTAACTGTTGCATGCCTAAACACAATCCTGGAGAAAAATAAATAAAATCCCAAATCATAAAAAACATACATAATACAAAATATTCCTATAATAAAATGAAAACATAAAAACATATGACTCCACTTGCAAATAAAAATACAACGAATAAAAATATATAACTCCAGATAAACACAGGACCAATAAGAGATAAATATCAAATGATATAGATATAACTAGTATTTAATTGCATATGCATACTTCCAAATAATAGGGAGTGACATGGATAATATATATCCCAACATAAAATTGAATGTATCAAATCTACAAATAAGATATTGACTAAAGGAGACCAATCACAATATTTCATAAAAACCCGAATATTTCCAAATCCACATTTAGTCCAAAAGGAGCAAGAGTGTTCATATCATAGATCCACCTACTTTCTCTTCTCGACATTTCTTTAATATAATCACCTCCTCTCCAACTCCTATTCACCTTATCAATACCACAAAACCTCATGTTTTCAATCTTAGCATTTCGACATTCAAGGAAATGAGATGACAAACTATGCTTCATAAAACCCCTCTTAATGTTATATATATGCTCACGTATTCTATCCTTCAATTGGCGTTTAGTTCTACCAATGTACTGTTTCATGCATTGACATTGTATCAAATAAATGACACCCTTTGTCTGACAAGTTATAACTTGTTTAATTTCTAATTCTTCCCCAGTCACGTGGGATACAAATTTTTTCTCATTTTTACTTAAAGGGCAAGAAGTACAGCCTAAACATTTTCCACACTTGAAGAAACCAGAACCACTAGTTAGCCAATTCTTCGACTCATTATTTCCAATATTCTTCCGTACAGTGGGGGCCAATTTTACATTTAAATTCGCAGCCTTTGTAAATATAATATCAGGTTTATTAGGCAACATCTCAAACAATATTCTATCCTCCCTTAACAGCCCCCAGTGTTTGTTAATACATTGCCGAATCCTGCCATGGTCCGCACTGAAAGGGAGAATGATAGACATCCTCTCATCCATCTCACCCCTCATTCTCTCTTCCAGTAAGGACCCTCTTTCTATTTCCTCAATCTGTTTGTAAGATTCCTCAAGCAACTCCTTTGGGTATTGTTTTTCCAAAAACCTATTCTTAATAATTTTCGCCTGTTCCTCAAACACTTTATTGTCCGTACAATTCCTTTTGATCCTCATCAACTCACCCTTGGGAATATTAAGCCAGGGTGGAAAATGACAGCTATTTTGTGCAATATAACTATTACAATCCACCGGTTTAAAAAAAGTTTTAGTCTTCACAATCCCCTCTTCCACATAAATATTTAAATCCAGAAACTCCACCTCCAATGAACTAAATTTCACCGTAAATTGTAAATTATAGTTATTATTGTTGATGTACTCAATAAATTTATTGAGAGAATCAACAGTCCCCCCCATACAAAAAATACATCATCAATGTATCTTCGCCATAGCACCAGGTCCGCGTCAAACACACCCCCATGCCAAATGAATTCATCCTCCCAAAATCCCATGTACAAATTGGCGTAGCTCGGCGCGAACCTGGTGCCCATCGCGGAACCCTGTAACTGAAGATAGATATCCCCTCCATACCAAAAATAGTTGTGGGTTAATATGAACATTATAAGACTACACAAGAAATCAATTTGAATTTTTGTTAATATACCTTTTTTCTCCAAAAAATAGCGTGTAGCCTTCACCCCTTTTTCATGATCAATAATTGTGTATAGTGATGTCACATCTGCTGTCACCAACACATAATGTTTCTGCCATTTTAAGTCTTCTAGTATTTTAATAATGTGAGTTGTGTTCTTAAGATAAGCCCTCAGATCCTTTACATAACTCTGCAAAAAGTCATCAATATATTTACTTAAGTTTGCCGTCAAAGAGCCAATCCCAGAAATAATGGGACGGCCAGGAGGTTTTTCTAAATCCTTGTGTATCTTCGGAAGAAAGTAAAAAACCGGTAACCTAGAATATAAATTATTAATATAATCAAACTCTTTTTTATATAGTATATCCTTTTCTAAACCCTCTTGTAAAATACACCTGAGTGCTTCTCCAAATTCCAATGTAGGGTCACTACATAGCTTTCTATATGTGACTTGATCTGATAAGATCCTAATAGCTTCGTCATTATACTGTTGCTGATTCATAATGACCACCCCTCCACCTTTATCTGCGGGGCGTTCATCTGGTTAATATCCAAAACATATCCACTTAAATTATAAATTCCAGAGTATGTTGGGTTCTCAGTTTGCACCAATAGCTTTTTCTGAATGGATCTCCCCCCTCTCCTACCTCTAAATTTCCTACTCCTTTTGTCACATACCAACAAAAGGGGCCTATCACCTATATTGGATGTTGCACCACCCATCTCTGTCCTCTCCACAGAAATACCTTTCACTGTGACTTCACAACCCACTCTGGAATTTATAATTTAAGTGGATATGTTTTGGATATTAACCAGATGAAAGTTTTAAACAAAGGTTTAAAATTTGCACCGAGTGCTCCAATGAACTCTGGAATTTATAATTTAAGTGGATATGTTTTGGATATTAACCAGATGAAAGTTTTAAACAAAGGTTTAAAATTTGCACCGAGTGCTCCAATGAACTCTGGAATTTATAATTTAAGTGGATATGTTTTGGATATTAACCAGATGAAAGTTTTAAACAAAGGTTTAAAATTTGCACCGAGTGCTCCAATGAATAAATTTCAGACATATATAGGAATGCAGAAGTTTATGAGAAAGCTTTGTCTTAAGAAGTATTATTGTAAGAATAAGGTTGGACAGAATATAGAAATTGAGGATGAAATATTGGTACATACAGACCTCAAGCCGAAATCATCCTTTTTTCCTAGGAATGAAATGAGTGACCAGATGACACAATTTTTAGGGCTAGTAGAGAGAGATATAAGAAAAAGTAATAACAAAAAGAGAAAAATGTACAATTTGTCTTTTGAGGAATATCAGGCGATGAAAAGTATACAGCAAAGTGAGGAACTAGTTATACGCCCCGCAGATAAAGGTGGAGGGGTGGTCATTATGAATCAGCAACAGTATAATGACGAAGCTATTAGGATCTTATCAGATCAAGTCACATATAGAAAGCTATGTAGTGACCCTACATTGGAATTTGGAGAAGCACTCAGGTGTATTTTACAAGAGGGTTTAGAAAAGGATATACTATATAAAAAAGAGTTTGATTATATTAATAATTTATATTCTAGGTTACCGGTTTTTTACTTTCTTCCGAAGATACACAAGGATTTAGAAAAACCTCCTGGCCGTCCCATTATTTCTGGGATTGGCTCTTTGACGGCAAACTTAAGTAAATATATTGATGACTTTTTGCAGAGTTATGTAAAGGATCTGAGGGCTTATCTTAAGAACACAACTCACATTATTAAAATACTAGAAGACTTAAAATGGCAGAAACATTATGTGTTGGTGACAGCAGATGTGACATCACTATACACAATTATTGATCATGAAAAAGGGGTGAAGGCTACACGCTATTTTTTGGAGAAAAAAGGTATATTAACAAAAATTCAAATTGATTTCTTGTGTAGTCTTATAATGTTCATATTAACCCACAACTATTTTTGGTATGGAGGGGATATCTATCTTCAGTTACAGGGTTCCGCGATGGGTACCAGGTTCGCGCCGAGCTACGCCAATTTGTACATGGGATTTTGGGAGGATGAATTCATTTGGCATGGGGGTGTGTTTGACGCGGACCTGGTGCTATGGCGAAGATACATTGATGATGTATTTTTTGTATGGGGGGGGACTGTTGATTCTCTCAATAAATTTATTGAGTACATCAACAATAATAACTATAATTTACAATTTACGGTGAAATTTAGTTCATTGGAGGTGGAGTTTCTGGATTTAAATATTTATGTGGAAGAGGGGATTGTGAAGACTAAAACTTTTTTTAAACCGGTGGATTGTAATAGTTATATTGCACTAAATAGCTGTCATTTTCCACCCTGGCTTAATAATATTCCCAAGGGTGAGTTGATGAGGATCAAAAGGAATTGTACGGACAATAAAGTGTTTGAGGAACAGGCGAAAATTATTAAGAATAGGTTTTTGGAAAAACAATACCCAAAGGAGTTGCTTGAGGAATCTTACAAACAGATTGAGGAAATAGAAAGAGGGTCCTTACTGGAAGAGAGAATGAGGGGTGAGATGGATGAGAGGATGTCTATCATTCTCCCTTTCAGTGCGGACCATGGCAGGATTCGGCAATGTATTAACAAACACTGGGGGCTGTTAAGGGAGGATAGAATATTGTTTGAGATGTTGCCTAATAAACCTGATATTATATTTACAAAGGCTGCGAATTTAAATGTAAAATTGGCCCCCACTGTACGGAAGAATATTGGAAATAATGAGTCGAAGAATTGGCTAACTAGTGGTTCTGGTTTCTTCAAGTGTGGAAAATGTTTAGGCTGTACTTCTTGCCCTTTAAGTAAAAATGAGAAAAAATTTGTATCCCACGTGACTGGGGAAGAATTTGAAATTAAACAAGTTATAACTTGTCAGACAAAGGGTGTCATTTATTTGATACAATGTCAATGCATGAAACAGTACATTGGTAGAACTAAACGCCAATTGAAGGATAGAATACATGAGCATATATATAACATTAAGAGGGGTTTTATGAAGCATAGTTTGTCATCTCATTTCCTTGAATGTCGAAATGCTAAGATTGAAAACATGAGGTTTTGTGGTATTGATAAGGTGAATAGGAGTTGGAGAGGAGGTGATTATATTAAAGAAATGTTGAGAAGAGAAAGTAGGTAGATCTATGATATGAACACTCTTGCTCCTTTTGGACTAAATGTGGATTTGGAAATATTCGGGTTTTTATGAAATATTGTGATTGGTCTCCTTTAGTCAATATCTTATTTGTAGATTTGATACATTCAATTTTATGTTGGGATATATATTATCCATGTCTCTCCCTATTATTTGGAAGTATGCATATGCAATTAAATACTAGTTATATCTATATCATTTGATATTTATCTCTTATTGGTCCTGTGTTTATCTGGAGTTATATATTTTTATTCGTTGTATTTTTATTTGCAAGTGGAGTCATATGTTTTTATGTTTTCATTTTATTATAGGAATATTTTGTATTATGTATGTTTTTTATGATTTGGGATTTTATTTATTTTTCTCTAGGATTGTGTTTAGGCATGCAACAGTTAAGGTATGGGATGGGAGGAGTTTATTGAGGTATATAGGGTCAGTTAGGTGGGAAGTTTTCTCATTTAAACTCCCTGAAGAAGAAACCTGTTTGGTTTTGAAACGCGTTGGGGGAGGGGGACATTGAGTATGAGCCTATGTTGATAACCAACTTAAAACAAGATCGATTAATAAGCATATAACTAATACAGTGGAGGAGAATGGCTATGAGGAGTCTGGAGGTGTTTATCGGAGCGCAGTGAAGAGACATTGCAAGATGGAGCTGTGATTCTAGGAGACGCTGTGGATCGGTGCGTGCGTTCACTTGTTGAATGTTTGTGGATTAAGCAGGAGACACGCTTAGAATCGGAGCCTGTTGGAACTCGTGCGAGTGTGTCCGCAACGAGAGGCGTTCCAGCTGCGTAAGGACGAGAGATAAGTGCAACAATCTATATTTGTGTGTGCCTAAATGATATTCATGTGGATCGTGTTTATATGAATGTGGTGCTGTTGAAAGCGCTTTTCTCCTATTGAAGTCTCTTGGGAGCTGGAGAAATCGTGAGACGGACTGAAGAGGCTGAACAAATGAGAATTGTTGGCTTTGTTCCAACAAAGGACCAGGAATAGCATTCAAATCAACAGTACGTTTCTGTTGTTATTGCACACACTGCACTTATAGTGGAAACGTTATACACATATGAAACATAGCCAAGAGGTGTATTTCTTCTCCAATGTTATCTGCGATACATTATAGCAAGAAGTTTGGATACTTTTTGAATAGCGCTTTGGAGCTCTCGATACATTGGTATTGATGTTACTATGCAATTTTTTGTGATGGAACATTATTTTGCCAATCGTTAAGGAACTCTACTCTGCTCAACTAATTTTTCCCCATTTTTTTAGAATTTTTACTATACCGGTATATAGTTAGGGTCAGTTTGGGTTACATAAGGGTCATTTGAGAATATCACAATGATGTTTGTTATATGGTTTATATATGTCATGATTTTTACACTGAGAGTATATTAAGGGAAGAATCTGTGACATCAGAACTTTTGTAGTGTTTTAGGTGCCACAGAGTCAGATTCCTTCAGGTCTATGGTATTCTAGATAATAAGATAATTGGAACAATATTATTGTCTTTGGATTTTTTAGCAGATTATTTTTATTTTTATTCTGTTGTTGTCAGATTATTGGTACACATATGATTAAAACCATTTGGATATTTCCATTATTTTTTGTCTTTTATATTTGATATTTGCCTAGTTATACTCCGACAGACATTCTAAGCGCCAGACTTTATTTTATATATGTTTATTTGGGAACTTGTGGAGTAGGAGTTCAGGGTCCGGCTGCTGACTGTTTGATTTGTCGAACTGTTTCATAGTTGCGCCACCATAGTTGTATTGACATTCTGAGAGATGTTTCTGTTATATTGAGGAAATATACTTTCATGAGTCTCTGATCATTTTTATCTATTCACGTTCAAGGTGCAAGTATCCTTCCTTTACATATATATATATATATATATATATATATATATATATATATATATATATATATATATCAACAAAAAGCTGCACACACTCGGATTTTCAAAGTTCAAAATACCAACAGTTAATGGTAATATATGCATATATTACCATTAAATGTTGGTATTTTGAACTTTGAAAATCTGAGAGTGCACAGCTTTTTCTTGCTATACTTTGTTATTCTGGAGCACCAGGTACACAACCATTGAAGCGTGAGTGCATATCCATTACAACTATATTATATATATATTTATTTATATATATGTAGATTGAGTTTTAAGCTATTTAAGTAATAATTTAGTTGTTGAGTCTTCTTAGTGTGTAAATATCATGGTGCCCGTGCTCCTGGCTGCAGGCTGCAACATTCTGATTCTTCTATTTCCATATCTCATTTCTGATTGGCCAGTATCTTTGTTGCCGCCCAGTGATAGCCTTTATAACCTCTGTCATGTCTACACTATGGTGCCCTTTCGTGGTGTACTAGTTCCTGACTTTTGCTCCATTATTGATGATCGTGTATGACCTGGCCTGCCTGACGATGTTCCTGAGTTTGCTGTACTACTGTTGCTCCGTTGCTGACTGTATCTGGCTGAGAACCTGCTTCATTGCTTACCGTATCTGGCTGAGGACCCGCTTCCGTTACTGACTGTTTCTGGCTGCGAACCCGCTCCGTTGCTGACCATATCTGGCTGAGAACCCGCTCCATTGCTGATCGTATCTGGCTGAGAACCCGCTCCGCTACTAACCATACTTGGCTGTGTAACTATTCCGTTACAATCTGTGTCTAGCGTATTGACACTCTGTTGCCATCCGTATATAGCCTACCACTTGGTTGCCTCCATTTGCTCCAGTTAGACTTGCTGTGGCTTTGCCGTTACGCTAGTCAGTTGCGCCGCGTGGCGATATTACTCTGTCGACCGTTAGCTAAGCATTCATGCTGTAGCTACTCTCATTACCACCTTTGGCGGTGTGCGCACGCCAAGTACCAGTACAGTGTTCATAGAACTGACTGTGTTACTCTGATCTCTCTGTGTCCACCTCCCTTACAGCGATGGACTCACTCCCTTTGGGAGTTGCAGTATATCACAGGGCGTTACCTATTTACCCTTTGCGTGCCTGCATATTCCACTCTGCAGTAGCCTTGGGCTCAAGAGCCAGCGTTGTGTTGTTACCATCCTCAGTGAGAGGGGACACTGGTTGCCTACATATAAATATATGTTTTATATATATTTTCACTGTATTACGATCCACCCCTAGTGTTCTAGGGCTTGCTTATGAGAGTTGTCTCGGTCTCTCGGCATCAAGTGCCAGGGTCAGTGTTCCCTCGCTTCTTTGGGTTCTGTGCCTCCCAGGCATCTGGGTTGTGCCAGTAGTATTGCCTCTCTCCTCTGGGTTCTGTACCTCCCAGGTGTCTGTGCCAGTCATCTCCTCCTGGACCATCTGTCACCAAGGTCCTGTGGTCAGTTCTCGGACTGTGTTGCCTGCTGCCCGTTCAGTTCAAGCCAGAACCTCTGTTGCCAGTGATTGTTATCTGGTCAAATGAAACAGCAGGATATGGAGGTAAGCAGGGTTATAGCTTCCGCCAGCTTTATAACAAACCTCACATACTGTATGTCTTAAAGAAACACTAACTCCTAACAATACTTAACCTGATATTTTAATTTGGCCAAAAATTCTAATGTCCCCTATGAAAAGATTCTGAGCAGATTGCTCTGAAAACTTAATTTCTAATTAGTATTGGATATCATATCCACAGAGGCAGATATGATTTTTTGTTGCAGGACCCAAAATTCCTCTCAGAGTTTTCATCCCGGGTCATTGTATTATTCCAAGGGGGGGGGGACACCTGGGATGTGACTGTCCTACGCAATCTATGACAGGTGGTCACCCAAATTTAATAATTGGCAATTGTTTTAAAAGAAATAAGTTTGAAGTTCGCTTTTGATCTACTTCTGATGAATTTTTGGCAACAAATGAATGGATACTTTTCTCTCTCAAATATTTTATATTTATGTGCACCCATCAGATGTTAGAGATGTTGTAGAAACCCCCAGCATCCAGGGGGGTAAAACCTTGGTGATCTTGTAATCATCCTATGTGTCAAAAAGTGGATTAAAGTAATAAAATAAAAAAAAAATCCTATGACTGTATGCATTTCTGGCATGGGCCATTTCCTATACCCTGCAGGACAGACACTTTTTTAGCATTTTTGCTATCCTTCCGTTTAGGCTTGATTTACTCTGGTAATTTTTAGTTACATATAGAAAACTATATATTGTTTTTTTTAGAACAAATTGAGCTTTCTTGTGGTACCTTATATGAAGAGAATTTTACATTGTGCAAAAAGCTATGATGTCATGATGACAAAAAAAGTGAAAATGTACTCATTTTGCTAAAAATCACATATGTATCAAAAACATTTACCTTGATTGAAAAAGTTTCAATTATTTGAAAAAGCCCTGTGTCCCTCGAGTAAAAAAATACCAAATTTGCATAGTTTTACCTACGTCCATGGCTAGCGTAGAGCCCTAATCACCAGCAGCGCAAAATAACATTTTCAACTTTATAAACTAAAATGCGCATTCTAGGGTTTTTGTGGTAAAGCTACCGTAAAACAGTGGAATAACTGTATAAAACTATATTTCTGGAAAGTAGATAACCTGCTGCATCTAATGAGGGGTGACTTGCCTTGTTACCCCAAGCCTGGTGTGCACAAATGCCTCCAGAAGGTGGCGCTAATGAAAAAAAAGTCATTTTCTTACATTTCTGCCCCTTCAAATGTACTGAAATCTGTGGAAACCATGGCATTTCCAACTGTATTAATTAGCTAGTGCTCTTAGGAGAAAAATGACACCCTATTAGTATGAGTTTACCTACCTCAGGGGGCGCTAGAATTGCAAAATGACACTTACTACAACCTCAACATTTTCAAACATTTTCTCAAACATTACTTGCCTGTACAAAAATGGTTATAACAACTACAGAAGTGAAGAAAGGGTACACAAACCATACCATTTTGGAAAGAAGACATCCTGCCGCATTTAATGATGGGTGACTTACCTTGTTACCCCAAGCCTGGTGTGCACAAATGCCTGCAGAAAGTAGCGCTAATGAAAAAAAAGGCATTTTCTTACATATCTGCCCCTTCAAGTGTACTGAAATCTAAGAAAAATGGCACCCCATTGGTATAAGTTGACATACTGTAGGGGTGCCAGAAGCACATAACAACACCTACCTGTTTTCTTCTTTGGAAATGGCTGCTTGTACTAAAAAGTTCATAACTTTTAGATACATGAAGGAAAGGTATAAAATGTATACCATTTTGGAAAGCAGACATTCACCCGCATCACATGAGTGGTCACATGCCTTTCTACCAGCTGGCTGAAGTGCTCAATTATTTCCAAAAGTTGGCGCTATAGGAATAAATACATGTTTTTTTTATATTTCCACCACTTCAAAGTACTAAAATCTTTGAAAACCATAACATTTCCTACTGTATTCAGTACCTGCTACCAACATGAGAAAAATGATACCCCATTTGTGTGGGATAACATGAAATATGTGGGTGGTAGGAACACTTACCTAAACCTGACGCTTTTGTTTTTGAAATTATCTGCCTGCACGAAAAGTGTCATAACCATTATAGATATGCAGGAAAGGTACAAAAACCATACCAATTTGTAAAGAGGATAACCTGCCACATCTAATAAGGGGTAACTTGCCTTTTTACCCAAAGGCTGGTGTGCACAAATGCTTCCAGGAGGTGGCGCAAATGAAAAAAAATGCATTTTCTTACATTTCTGCCCCTTCAAATGTATGGAACTCTGTGAAAACCATGGAATTTTCAACTGCATTCATTAGCTAGTGCTCTTAGGAGTCAAATGACACCCCATTGGTATGAGTTGACCTACCTTAGGGGGTGCTAGAAGTATAAAAATACACCTACTACGACCTCTGATGTTTCTAACATTTTCTCAAACATGACTTGCCTGTGCGAAAATGGCTATAACACATTCAGAAGTGAAGAAAAGGTAGATAAACAATACCATTTTGGAAAGAAGATAACCTGTAGCATTCAATGAGGGGTCACTTGCCTTTTTTTACCCCTAAGTTAGTGTGCACAACTATTTCCAGAATGTGGTGCTACAGGAAAAAAACAAACTTTTTTTTACACATCAGTCACTTCAAAGATACTAAAATGGTTCAATGGCGTGGGATTTCCTAGGAGGACTTCTTGCCAGCTTAAGAAAAATGGTACCCCACTGCTTTGGGTTGACATACCAATTTGGGTGACAGGAGCGTAGCTACCAGTGAAACAGGGACGGGAAAGCAAACAGTGTATGTGTGATTTTATGGCTAACAGATGAAAGAAGCTAAGGCGTCAGCCGGTGTACTTGCGGACCTGTGACTACCAGTGTAACAAAGTGTGTGTTAGGCAGTGTGTGTGGGTATGAACAGAGGAGCAAGGATGATGGTGATGGGGGGGCAGTGTCTGTTAGTGTATATGGGGGATCTGTGACTACCAGTGTGCACTGTATGTCCCCGTCATACAAAGTTTGATTCCCAGCCTGAATCTAGTGCATACTGGTACTTTTAGTCTACCAGTAGGCAGTGGAAACAGGCTGGGGGTCAGGCTGGGGAATAGGACTGCCAGTTGGCTGTGGAACCAGGCAGGGGGATACGGTATGTGTGTGTGTGGGGGGGGGGGTTGGAGGTATTTTGTGTGTATGCCACAGGGGTGCCCAATGCACTGCAAAGCAATGTGTTGGACCCCCTGTTGCACACAAAAAGTTTTTTTTTAATTATTATTTTGTATTCATACCTCTTTGGAGAGGCGGTATCAGGAACACTCCTGGTGCCCCCATCAAGGTCTAAAAACACAATAATGAAAAAAAAAGTGTGTGTGTGTGTGTCACAGGGGGTCCAACGCATTGCAAAGCACTGAGTTGGACCCCTCCTGTGGCACGTGCATTTTTTTGGGATTTTTTCCCCCCAATAGTTTTGTGTAGACCTCGTTGGGGGCACCAGAACCCATACAATGAGGTCTGAATAAAAAATATAAAGGGGAAAAAAAAATAACCTTTGTGTGCCACAGGGGTGTCCAATGGATTGCAAAGCAATGCATTGGGCCCCTGTGGCACACAAAGGGTTAATTTTGTTTTTTATCATTAGTTTGTATTCAGATGGCCACCAAACAAGCTCTGATTACAAAGTAATGATAAAAAGTCCTGTGTGTGCCACAGGAAGGGGGTCTGCATTGAACCTCCCCTCCCTGTGGCACACACAAGGTTAAATTTTGTTTTATTTATTTTTTTAATTATAGACCTCATTGAGGGGCATCAGGACCCCCCTGAACACCCCCAATGAGGTCTTAGTAAAAAAAAATATATATGTCCGCAAAAGAAGTGACCCTGTGAGTGCCACAGAGGTCTCCAGCGCATTGCAAAGCAATGCATTGTATCCTTGTGGCACTCAGAGGGTTAATTTTTTTATCATTACATTGTAATCAGAGCTTGTTGGAATGCCATCAGGACCACTCTGATGCCCCCCCCCCAACAATCTCTAATTACAATGTAATGATAAAAGCCCTATGTGTGCAACAGGAGGGGGCTGCATTGAAACCACCCCTGTGGCACTCAGAAGGTTAATTATTTTTTTATTTTTTATTATAGACCTCATTGAGGGGTATCAGGACCCCTACTGATCCCCCCCAGTGAGGTCTTAGGAAAAAAAAAATTGTCTACACAATTAGTGTCCCAGTGAGTGCCACAGGGGTCTCCAGCACATTGCAAAGCAATGCATTGGACCCTTGTGGCACTCAAAGGGTTAAAAAAAATGTTCTCATTACTTTGTTATCAGAGCTTATTGGGGGGCCATCAGGACCAATCCTGATGGCCCCCCAACAATCTCTGGTAACAATGTAATGATAAAAGCCCTGTGTGTGCCACGGGGGGGGGGGGCATTGGACCCCCCTGTAGCACACACAGGGTTATTTTTTTTTTTTAATTATAGACCTCATTGAGGGGCATCAGGACCCCCCCCTGATCTCCCCAATGAGGTCTTTGAAAAAAGAAAAAATCCCCCCAAAAGAAGTGACCTTGTGAGTGCCACAGGGGTCTCCAGCACATTGCAAATTTTATTTTTAATTCTTCAGACCTCGTGGGGGACATCAGAACCCCTCCTGGTGTCCCCTCAGTTATTAATCTCCCAGCCGATAGGCTGGGAGATCAATAAGGCGACCACAGGAGAGCAAAAGCTCTCCTGCCTTTCTCTCCTACCACCGGTAGGAGTGACCAGGACCGGGGAAACTTCCCTAACGTCATCAGTGACCATGTCACCGATGACGTTGGGAGGCTTTCCCCGGTCCTGCCCACGCCTACCCGGAAGTTCTGGTAGGAGAGGGGGGAAAGGAGAAACTCTGAATCTCCTTTGTGTTTATTGATCTCCCAGCACAATCGGCTAGGAGAACAATACCTGGGAGGATATGAGGAGTGATCCTAGTGCCTCCCCAAGAGTGCCAGGCAGCATTTCAGCTGAAATGCGGCCACTGCAAGCCGGTTATACCGGCTTATGCAGCAGGGTGACCACGGGTCCCGGAACGTCCGGGACTGTCCCTTATTTCAGGGCTATGTCCCGCGACCCGGGTCCCCTTCAACCGGGACAATGAAGTGTCCCGGAATGAAGGCAAGCCACCCTGGATGTCAGCCTGCAAGAGGTGTGTCACCGGCGTCCATGATATGACACACCGCTTGCAGGCTGACATCCAGGGCGGCAATGCAGCTTACCTGGAGGCAAGTGCTCTAGTAATACAGAGCGCTGGGAGATGACATCACTCCCAGCGCTCTGCATTACTGGCCATACCGCGCGGGAGCTTCAGCTCTGTGCCGGAGGAGGCACAGAGCACATTCTACGCCGCTAGACCACCAGGGACTTAAGGTATGACGGGGCAACTAGGGTGACCACGTCCCGGAATGGCAGAAGGGAAATGTGGTCACCCTATTATGCAGTGACCGCATTTTAGCTGTACAAAGTACGAGAGTGGCACAGCAGGTACAGCTGTGTCCACTCGTACATTGTACCCACCTGGCACTCCAGGGGTTAATGTAAAAAAATCTTCACAAAGAGAAAGTAAAATCACAACTGCTACTGACAAAATATATTAAGTGAGCATTGTAAGAATATCTGGCAGCAAATGTGTTAACACCTTTCCTGATCAAATACATTAACCCCCTAGCTGCTAGAGAACATCTTTAGGATACAAAGGGTTAAAGAAAAAAAAACATACAGCTTCAGCCAACATTCCAGTGTCACAAGTATTCTGTCCAAGAGATAATCAGTAAGTGATTGCTAAGCAGTGGATGGCCAAAGGGAGATAGAGCCAGCCAGCAGAGAAGCAACTCCAGCAACCTTTTCATTTTGTTTCTGCATAGCCCTCAACATCTCCCATTCACCAATCCCAGGAAAAGAAACAAAAATACAAACCTTCAGTCATGAAAAAAAAGCAGCAGAGTGAAGAGGGTGAAAAGCAGGAAAGAGCCAGAGCTGATTATTCATTCATGTTGGAAGCAGGAAGAGGGAGGCACAGACCCTATCCAGCCTGCACAGTCACCTCCAATGTGAAACCTGTGCTCTCCACCAGGAAGGGAATACAATAACGAGGAATAGGAACAAGGTGACCCAGGAAAGTGAAAAAACCCACAATCGATTTTTATTCTATAGTTTATTTGTATTTGGGTTATGTGGAAACTCTGCAAAGTGACTCGGTTTGAAAACCACATTGTGTTCTCTGGATCAACATTCACCTGACTGGTCTTGGATCTGCCAGGACGTGTCACCTGCTCCCCGTTTATCTCCTGAAATCAGGTGCAATGGTCATTGTATTCGGATTTGTAGCGATCCTTAGATGGACTTTCCCTGCTTTACTGCATGTGGGACAAGGCATTTCGGTATCCTCTCTATATTTCAGTAGTTTAACAGAACAACAAGTTGTATAATTCCAGTAGATTTATTTCCACTTCACCAGCTTGTCAATAACTTGCAATCTGTTCATTGACTGGAAGATCAGTCTTCTGAAAAAATAATCATGAATTATATTCTATATAATAATATATTTTTATTTCACAGTAATCCATGGTGGTTACCTTTCAAGACAATTGTTTTGTATTGTACAATGTTCACATTTTGAGGTGGTGAGTTACTGCTGATCCTCAGACTTGGGTACTGCCAATGTGGTGCCACCCTTGTGAATGTGACTAGGAGAATATCAGCATTTCTTACTTTTGGAGAACTGTTTGTTTGGCAGAACAGCATTATGGAGAATTTGGAGATAAGACTCGGACAAGAGAGATTTCTAATGTATAATACTGCGAAAAATCGCACTTCCACAGTTTCCTCCAAAAATATAAAAACAACTTTATTGATGAAAATTCATACAAAATGTATATAAAATACCTTTAGTGGAATGCTGATATATTCGTACACCACATGGAGAGACTTAGATCCTGGAGTCGCACTTCAGTAGATAGCATTATGTAACATCATATTGATCAACGTGTTTCGCGGAATAGGTGCTTAATCATGATCAAAGACTTTCTTTACTATGCCCAAAAAATCCTAATGGCCCAGCTGAATTTTTCTCTTTATCCTTTGCTCAAAAGAACATGCTCAGCCACTACTGGATGTCAGGTCCATGAAGGCAGATATGCCAGTTACTAGAAGTTGTTTTTTTCCAAACTGAGGCAGAGTGCATGAGCCTGCTTAACCCTTTTAGTGGTGCACAGTGCATTGCAAAGAAATGTGGTGCAAAAGTATCTGCCCTTAACCCTTTGATTGCCAGTATGGTATCCAATACATTGCGAAACAATGCATTGGATACCTCTATGGGGCTCAAAGGGTCAATATTACCATGTACAGTACCTGGAGATTTTTGTCCTGTCCTGTTGCAACTGTCATGTCTGCCGCCATATCTATTGAACAAAGGCACAATTACAAAATGCATAGGGCTATAGAAGCTTTTGACCATAAAAGTGTATGTGGGGATTTATTATTAGGAGGTGTTCTCATTTAAGGACCAGTGGGTTGTGCAATGCATAACTAAGCAATATGTTCAACACCACTCTGGGCTTTAAAGGGTTGAGGGATATGGGACTCAGTATTACTCTATGTCCACATGGTAATTAATTTGCCATACTGTCCTATATTATTTTACACAGTATGACTACCTTTGACTTCCATTGTGACTACTTTGTTTGCGTGCTCATAGCTAGTTGCTTTCAGTTATGGAACTTAGACTGCACAATATCATAATGCAACATTTCAAACATCTGAGTAAAAAGGAAAGTTGACATAACTGGCTATGTGTATATGATCATGGCATATGAATTTGAAGGAACGGGTGCAATTTGTTATTAATGTGCTGTAATCCCATTCATAACTGGTGTTATTTCCTTTATTTTGTTCTAATTGCATCACGTTTTAGACCTGGTTTATATAGGTGACTTTGTTGCACAGTGTTGCAGTAACAAAAGGCTGAGACTATAAATGCCTGTAGTTGTGAAAACAACTTATTGCTGCTAAGTTGCCATGTAAACCAGGCCTTAAAACGACATTAATGTCCCATAAAAATGTTTTTTTAAGGGACATTAAAAAAATTCTGTGCTGCAAATCCCATCTCTCAAACCTTTGTGGTTTGAGAGATATTCGGTCCTAAAGTTCCCTCCTCCCTCTCCTTCTCCTGACATCAGCTGTAAGCCGACAGCAGGAGTTCCCGGTCTGGGGACTGACAAACGGGTCTTCAGCAGAGCCACAATAGCATGATTTTAAAAGAAATACTTAATTGGAGCATTCTACAAAGTGTGCTTGGTTTGCAAACACACTTTTTAGACCGTTCCAAAGAAGTATTTCTTCTTAAATTGCCCTATTGCGGCTCTGCTGAAGAGCCTCCCCGAGTCGGCCTACAGAGATCTTTACAGCTCAAATCAGAAGAGAGAGAACTTTAGCGGCAAATATCTCTCAAACCGTAAAGGTTTGAGAGATAGGATTTGCTGCACATAACTTATTTTTCTTTAATCTACTAAACAAAAAAATATATTTTTATGGGACATTACTGTCCCTTTAATGCTAATACCACAGAGTATATTTACCTCAGTATCCTGGGCAAACCAAGGACTTCCAGAAAGAAGTTTCCCAAAAAAATAAAAATAAAATAGAATTAAATATTCAGTAACTTAATTTATTTTGCTTATTTCTGCATCACAAGCCACTAATACTTTGCAGAGCATAAACCCTGAACATACAGTTGCATTCCTCTTTCAGCTGCTGTTGAATTGCATTTTCCATAAATCTTAGCCAGCCAAAGGCTGGCTGAGGATGATTTAGGCCAACAAGAACTGAAAGATTGATGCAGGTTGCCCACCTTATACACATAACAGCAGCAATCATTCCTAAAAGGTCTTTTCATTTTCTTTAAAGGGATAGTAATGTCCAATAATAATTTTATTTTGCACTGTAGATTTAAAAAAGTAATTTATGTGCAGCAAATCCCATTTCTCAAACCTTTATGGTTTGAGAGATATTCGCCATTAAAGGTCCCTCTCCCCTCCCCTTCTCCTGATGTCAGCTGTAAAGATGACAGAAGGAGATCCATGTTGGCCGACTCGAGGTGGCTATTCAGCAGAGCCAAAATAGCGTTATTTAAAAAGAACTACTTCATTGGAACGCTCTACAAAGTATGCTTGAAAACCAGGCACACTTTGTAGTCCATTCCAATGAAGTTATGCTTTTTAAATAACTCTATTTCAGCTCTGCTGAAGAGCCGCCGCCTAGTCCCAGGACCGGGATCTCCTGCTGTCAGTAGAGGGGGAGGGGGGGACTTTAGATGCGAATATCTCTCAAACCATAAAGGTTTGAGAGATGGGATTTGCTGCACATAGTTTATATTTTTTAAACCTACAATACCACATACATTATTATAGGACATTAATATACCTTTAAACCTGCAAAGCAATCTATTGCTTACCTCTCTGGCACTCAAAAGGATAAAAAGTTGGTCTAGTTGTATGATCGCAAGTAAAATATCAGTTGGCTCTCTTTTCTTTTAGCTTTGAAAGGTGAAAAAATAGGGGCATTAAATAATTTGTGTACCATAAATTAGAAGACAAGGTTCAGTCCTCTTTCCTTGTTTTGAGATGAAACATACTTGACTGCTATTATCAGACTGAGCAATTACTGTGATGACTGCTTAAATATTTATAGTGTATTAGTTTCATGCTATGAAATACATACATATATATCTCTTTATTGGCCTATAGTATTAGGTTGTTATTTTTCTAAAACCTGAGGCCCTCACACTTTGTAGACCGTTTGTATGAAAATTCTCTTTCTTTACAATGTTATTTTTCCCCTGAAGAAGACCCAAGTTTGTCAGCTAGAGCTCTGACACCAATAAAAGGGGTGGGAGGGGGGAACTTTACTAGCATATTACTCACAGTGTATACATGTTATTAAAAAGAAACTTTTATCATTTGATTTATGTATTTAAGAAAAACAATAGACAGTAAGGCTGTGTTATGAAAGAATTACTGTTCCTTTAAAGGAATTCATTATAGACATGAAGGGAAGTATTCATTAATATTTTTACTGCGTGCCTATTACACCTATAGTTTTTCCCTCCTTGGCAGACAAAAGGGAAATATATTCTGCAATTCTCACAGTATTTTATGGATTACCTTTTTTTAAAAGCATATTTTCTTTTAAAACTTTGATTCCCTGAGGGTTGTACATCGCATTTCTTCCCAATGCATTGGTCACTTCTCTGGTGCTCAGGTTTTTAAAGTGCATATGGAAGTTGTTATAAAGGGCAAATGTTCATTGCTTTGATGTATGGTAGTGATGAGCGAGCGTGCTCGGCCGATGCTCGGATCGGCTCGAGCATCGCTCTGCTCGGCACATGGCGGTACTCGTCGAGTACCGCCATGTGCTCTCCCGCCATGTTCGGGTGGCGGGGATCTGTGCCGGAAGAGGCACAGATCCGAAGACGCTCCGCTGGACCACCAGGGACTGGAGGTACGGGGGCATTGCGGAGATGAAGGGGGCATTGCGGAGATGAAGGGGGACATTGTGGAAGAGGGGCATAGACTCTATGCCCCTCTTCCACAATGTCCCCCTTCATCTCCGCTATGCCCGTCTTCCACAATGTGCCCCTTCATCTCCGCTATGCCCCTCTTCCACAATGTGCCCCTTCATCTCCGCTATGCCCCTCTTCCACAATGTCCCCCTTCATCTCCTCTATGGCATAGAGGAGATGAAGGGGGACATTGTGGAAGAGGGGCATAGCGGAGATGAAGGGGCACATTGTGGAAGAGGGGCATAGCGGAGATGAAGGGGCACATTGTGGAAGAGGGGCATAGCGGAGATGAAGGGGCACATTGTGGAAGAGGGGCATAGCGGAGATGAAGGGGCACATTGTGGAAGAGGGGCATAGCGGAGCTGAAGGGGGACATTGCGGAGCTGAAGGGGGCATTCGGAGATTAAGGGGGCATAGCGGAGATGAAGGGGGCATTGACCAGGCACCCTCCCCTCATCAGAGCAGGGGGTGCCTGGTGTCGCCCCATTCATTTGAATGGGGCTCGGGTGCTCGGCCGAGCACTCGAGCCTCAGAGGGTGCTCGGTCAGAGCACCCGAGCACCCGAGCATCGGGGTGCTCGCTCAACACTAATGTATGGCCTATATTATATTAAATTGTATGGAATGAGCAGAGAGTGTGATATGAGATGCAGTGAACCTGGTTCTTTCCTTCAATTACCATACAAATGAGTATAGAAGGTTTATTGCAATATTACTGAATGGTGTCACTTTTGATATTGACAAAAAAGTAATGTGCAGGTGGAAGTTTGTAAAATCAGAAACACCTACAGAACTCCATGTGCAGAAGAAGTTTGTACTCGGATTTCACTCAGTGGAAGTAACTTGAAAGTAGCTGTGTCAGGTTCAGGAAGCAGCACGGCCATTTTGTACATTAGGAGTGTTATGCAGAAATCAAAATGTGTGCATTTCTGGCAAATTAACTGCACCATAGGTGACAAATAATTCCCAAAATGTAATTGTATGTCTAATAGGGGATAACTTTGTATAAAGTTTGAATCATAAGAAAAACAAATGATTGTATATATACAAATTCAGATCAAATGGCACCCAGTAGACACTTTCCTGCTAATACTGGTGTTTGGACAACAGGGAATTCTCCCATCCCTGTCTGGGAAAAACTTCTCAAATGGTGAGCCAAACTCCATAAGTATCTGAAAGAGAACCTTTCTCAGATTCAAATGGATTTAATAAAATATTTAAATTATAATCAAAATAAAGGAATCCTTTTCAATGTGTTTGCTGACATTAAAGTCCTTTGATCAGGAAAGTCTGACATATGTGTTTTGTCTTGTTCCAAAGGTTCATTAAAGGGATAGTAATGTCAGAAAAAAAAGTATTAACTATATGGTAGATACAATTAAAAGAGAGTACTTGCACTTATTTGTATCTCTCAAACTGTTATGGTTTGAGAGATATAGGAAAATAAAATTCTCCTCTTCCTCCCCTTTCTGCTTGACGAGCTGTAAAGCTGTCAGAAGCAGATTCTGACAGCGGCTCTTCTTGGAGGATGGGCATCACCACCAGTAGTGAGCTTTTGGATATTGCAACTGCTTTAATTCCTGCTGCTGTTGAGATTCAAGGGTAGCAGGATGCTGAGGAGCAAGCTAGTGTGGCACAGACCACCCTGGACCCAGGGGGAACGGGGTCAACAAGTGATGCATGACTAGGACAGGTTCCAATTGCCAGAGGCAGCAATACTCCTGGTCCTAGTTGCAGTGCTGATTCTGAGGCAATTGCAGTAACAGCAGCAACATCATCCTCTGCCCCAGACAGTGAAGGGGAATGTGGAGGACAAGGAGAAAGAGGCCATTCTTCTCCACCTGTTCCCTATCCCCTGAAGTCACTGGTGTGGTGCACAATTTGTGACAAGTCAGTGAGAAGAGGAAAGGAGGAAACACACCTTGGCACAACCACACTGATAACACACATGAAACACAGACACCATGAGATTTATGTCAAACATGTTAAAGCCAAACACCCACCACAGAAATCAAGCACTGAGGTTGCTGTACCCCCTTGACTCTCCAGAGAGGCAACAAGAGGCAAGGTCGAGATGTAAGAGGAGGAAGAATAGATAAACCCAGGCAGAGACTGGAAGTTCCATGATGGGCAAAACAACTAGCTCGCCATCACCTTCTTCCTCTAGGGTAACTACATCTTCTGCCAATCCACCTCATTCATCATTACCTCCCCCACCAAATGATAGCCAGTCAGTATATTTTAGGATGTGGCAGTTCATGTCCACCCACTGCACACATGGCAGTGTAGTGGGGGAGAATTGCAAGCAGGGCATCAAGCAGCATCTGTGGAGAATCCATCCCATAGAATATGCTAAGATGGTGGCAGGGAGGGTTCATCATTAGTATTAAACTATCAGCAAGTTGTCATGTGCCCTTAGCGAGGTGTGGACAAAGGGTATAGTGACAGCGGCAGTACTTGGTTTCTGTTGTCATGGTGTTTGGATACAGTTGCGCTCCCAGGTGTTATTAACTAATTACCACACACACATACACACACACACACACACACACACACACTGTGAAGGTTGCAGTTGCTGATGAGAGTCACAGTTCCTGCTCTCAAGGGAAATATGTATATTCTAATAACAACACCCCCATGATTTTGGAGGAGGTGCAGGTGGAGAAGAATTATTGGCCAACTTCTTCTTTTCTACACATAGACTGGGGGCTACATATTGTGCTGCTAGTGCCTCAGGCACATCACTGGAGTTAGTCGTGGAAAGTGGAACCTTCATTATCCATCACCCATGTTACTGCTGTTGTTGATTCCAATCCCTTTCTCATCCTGCTGGTTAAACAACTCAGCAGCAGCAGCAGCAGCAGCAAGAACAGCAGTTGTAAATTCCACAATTATGGACTCAGGACATTTGACAATGGCCAGTGGCCACTGGCCATCACAACATGACCTACTGGCACTAGGCCAGTAGGGCTTTTTTTTTCAGGACTTGCGCTTTAAAAAAAAAAATAATAAAAAAAAATAATAATTAAAAAACCATAGTCCTACAAAAAATATATACAATTTTTGGAAGTTTGTTTCTAACAAGCCTAAATTCTACAAATCAATATTTCCTCAGGGCTTGGACCTCTAATAAGTCTAAGTCCTACAAATAAATCATTCCTTACCCTTAGGGCTTGTGCCAAACAAGTCTAAGTCCTACAAATCAATGTTTCCTCAGGTCTTGGGCCTCTATTAAGTCTAAGTCCTACAGATTAATGTTTCCTCAGGGCTTCGATCCTCTAACAACAAATCTAACAAATCATCCTCTACAAAATACTCTATCACATCAAGTATCAGTCTACTCCATTGGCAGCTTATGTCAGAGGGTTCCTGTTTCTATCACTTTACATACAAATTTCTTATTTTATTTAATTTTTATTAACTGTACTCCCAATAGCAGTCAAGAAACCACCCAAAACAAAATCCCTCCTCAGACCCCTTTTACACCATATATTATGTTGTTTTTTTTTAATAATTACCTGTTCAGCTGATTCTTTCTCCACACCCCACCAACACAGCCACCCTCATGCCCTTTTTATACTAAGTATTTGGGAAATGAAATATGTTTCCATTGATTTCAATGTAATGAGCTAGGTGGAAAAAGCAGAAAACTGCACTTTTCCCTGGAAATTATTTGCCAATTATTTTAGCCCATCCCTATTTATAACACAATTCTTATATGGCCAGAGCACTATTTCTACTCCACTTTTAACTCCTTAATGACCCATGACGTGCCAGGACCGTCATGGGTAAACTTCCCATAAGGGCCCATGACAGTCCTGGGTTAAATGATAGCAGCGTGCCTTGGTGCAGGAGATGCATTTATTATTAACCCTTGAGCACCCTATAAGTTACCAGTGAGTTCTATGGGGATATGTGTGGGACATCTTTGGGCTCTTCATGACATTGATAAAATATTAGCTTCTATTTTATTTACCAACCAGTCAATGGTGTGCGGCTTTACCCATTAGTTTGGGCACACCATGCACGTCTTGGACCCGCTGGACCATTGAAGTGGTGAGTGTCACCGCAGCTATTTTCACAGTAGTTGCCCCCTCCCCCACTCTTGTGAAAATCTCAGCCCCAGTTCACTGCATGAGGCCAATCTCCACATGCAGACAGTGAACTAGAAATAATTTCAGTTTTTATATCTGTATAGATATTGTGTCATGATAATGCTAATTATTTTTTTTCACCAATTCAAACTTTTTGATTGTCAAAATCAACTATATTATTAATTTATTACTTTAAGTCTATATATCCTTAAATGATCTCTAATTCTAGATTATAGATTTATTTGATAAAATGTATGTGACTCAGATATTGTGATCTGAATTAATCCTTTGTAGCCACAGGTTTAAGTTCAGCTTAAACAGTTATAGCAAATTATCCCCTGATATTCAACAGGCCTCAGAAAAATACAGTGACAGTGATCTCCCCTGGTAAACTGGACTGGTCTCAGTTTCATTCCCTATGAATATATCACTGTTTTTACAGAATAGTGAGTTATATATGAATGGACAGTGATCATCACTTGTTTATTTGTGCAGAGGCACACAATAGTGCAAGATTTCTCACCACCATTCACTCTCATGTTCTCACATACCCATTTGCACAAACTTGTACAGAGTCAGTTGTTCAGATGTGCTCAATTGCTCAGTGCTCACACTCACTGTCATGCATTCACAGACTCACTTGCAGTTTCTAACTTGCGTTCATTTGATCAAATTCAGTCACCACACTCAGATTCAGTCAGGCAAGTGCACGCTCCCTCTCTAACTCACAGATGCTCAGTTGTTTAGAGTTGTAAAAGTTCAGTTGCTCAGACTCATACACACGAGTGTTAACTACTACACAACCACTTTCTTAGACACATTCACTGTCACATAACCTATCGTACTCACACTCAGGTTCACAGTTGCACAGATACAGAAGCAAAGCTTTCACACACACTCACTCAGACTTGTATTAACTGATTTACTCAGACTCACTCACAAACTCACTTGGAAATACCTGCTCACTCTTGGTGATTTACATTTACACATATTATCTAAGACTCTCAAGCTTTTGCTCAGACTTGTGGATGCTAACTCACTCATACTCATCAGTGCTCCCTCACCTAGTGTAACGGTTTGTACGACACTCAGACACAGTAGGTTAGAATAAAACACAGTTTTATTAAAAGACATAATGTGAATGCCCACTACGGGCTAAAGTGAATCACAGGAAAATAGCAATCATATACATATGCCCACACAGGCCCAGTATACAATGGTATAGAGTTAGATACTGTCACAGGTCAGGCATAACCAGGCAACTTCAGCACAACATGGGTTAAAGTTCATAGATCGTAATCAGTCTCTGTTGTGGTGTGTTTGACAACGCCCAGTATGATGGTAATGGTAGCAAGAGACTGTGGTGCGAGATGTGGAAGCACCTAGTCTGATAAGCAGGTATCACAGTGCCTGTGATTTGTGCTGCTCTCTGTCTGTCACTTGCTGAGTATACGTGATTGGCTGTCTGTCTTTAGCCCTCCTCATACAGCCTTTTTAAACCCAGGGTGAGCACTTCCAGGTTGCCCTTTTGTGGTGTTTCTGACTCCACTCTGCCTGACATGCTTGTCAGATCTCTGGGCCTGTTTCCAGTGTTCCTGTATGCAACGTTCCGGTGTTCCAGTGTTCCTGTACATTAACGTTCCAGTGTTCCAGTGTTCCTGTACGTTAATGTTCCGGTGTTCCAGCGTTCCTGTGTGCCTGTATTCCGGGGTTCCTGTGCTCCAGCACAGTGCGGGTTAACTTGTACGAGTTTCTGAGTCTCGTGCTCCAGCTGTCACTTCGGCGACATTGTTCTCCTCGCTATTTGCATACACATTGATGGTTTCAGCGTGCGGACGCTGGTTTACTCCACTAAACCTGGTTGCGATATACACTGTTGGTCCCAGCGTGCGGACGCTGGTTTACTCCACTAAACCTGATTGCTATATACACTGTTGGTCCCAGCGTGCGGACGCTGGTTTACTCCACTAGACTGGTTGCGAGATACATTGTTGGTTCCAGCGTGCGGACGCTGGTTTGCTCCACTACCTGGTTGCAATACACATTGATGGTTCCAGCGTGCGGACGCTGGTTTACTCCACTAAACCTGGTTGCAATACACATTGATGGTTCCAGCGTGCGGACGCTGGTTTACTCCACTAAACCTGGTTGCGATATACATTGTTGGTCCCAGCGTGCGGACGCTGGTTTACTCCACTAAACCTGGTTGCTATATACATTGTTGGTCCCAGCGTGCGGACGCTGGTTTACTCCACTAGACTGGTTGCGAGATACATTGTTGGTTCCAGCGTGCGGACGCTGGTTTGCTCCACTAAACCTGGTTGCGATATACATTGTTGGTCCCAGCGTGCGGACGCTGGTTTGCTCCATTAAACCTGGTTGCAATATACATAATTGGTCCCAGCGTGCGGACGCTGGTTTACTCCATTAAACCTGGTTGCGATATACATTGTTGGTCCCAGCGTGTGGACTCTGGTTTACTCCACTAGACTGGTTGCGATTTACACTGTTGGTTCCAGCGTACGGTCGCTGGTTTGCTCCATTAAACCTGGTTGCGCTATTTACCATTAGTCCCAACGTGCGGACGTTGGTTTGCTCCTGTACATCCAGTACTGTGGTCAGTCGCTGTCCACTTCCTTGCAGTTGTCTGATTATCCTTGACAATAGACTTCTGCTGATTAGACCTCTATACTTATGCTCTCTGCTGTCTTAGTCACCTGACAGCTGGTCTACTTGCTCAGGCTGCCCTGCCCGGTATTGGTGAGGCCGGTAGAACCTTGACGACACCATCCTGTAGGTTGCCTCACCCGGTATTGGCAGGGCCGGTAGAGCCTACTACAGTACTCCTTTGGCCTGCCCTGCCCGGTATTGGTAGGGCCGGTAGAACCTTGTATATCACCATCTTTAAGGTTGCCTTACCTGGTATTGGCAGGGCCGGTAGAGCCTACATTTTGCATGTCATTGGGCTGCCTTGCCCGGTATTGGTAAGTCCGGTAGAACCGGTATACGTCATCTTACGGTTGCCTTACCCGGTATAGGCAAGGCCGGTAGAGGCTGTCATTAAACTGTCACTTGGGTTGCCTTGACCGGTATTTAGGCAAGGCCGGTAGAACCTATTGTATGTTCTATTACTGTTGGTAGAACCTATTGTATATTCTATTGCTGTTGTATTGTTATGTATATTTATCCTACGGGGACTGCCTTTAACTTTTAATAAAGTTAAGTCATTTTACCAAACCATAAGTCTGAGAGTCTTCAAAAACCGTGACAGCAGGACTGAGACTATACCCTGTGCTGAGCAGAAACGGAGGCCACAATACTCTGCTAGAGCTACAATGAACTTGAGCCACGAGCAGTAACGGAAACACTGTACACTGCAAGAGCTGATGGACAGAGCCAATAGCACCCGACCGGTGTGGTAACGGAGATACAGTACACTGCAAGAGCTGTTGGACTAGAGCCAATAGCACCAAACCGGTGCAGTAACTAAGGCAACAGTGCTCTGCAAGGGTTAACGGAAGGCTCAGTGTTAACGGAGGCAACAGCGCTCTGCAAGTGTTAACGGAAGGCTCAGTGTAATGGAGGCAACAGTGCTCTAAGAGTTAACGGAAGGCTCAGTGTAACGGAGGCAACAGTGCTCTGCAAGTGTTAACGGAAGGCTCAGTGTTAACGGAGGCAACAGTGCTCTGCAAGAGTTAACGGAAGGCTCAGAGGGATGGAGGCCACAACACTCAGTCTGCTAGGCCAGTAATACGGAAGTAAGAATGTTGCCCAAGCGACACAGAGAACAGGATCAGAATCGCTGGCCGGATCTCAGTGCAGGAACGTAGACAAGACGGGTCAAATCACGGAGCAGGAACGTCAGCCAGGCCGGGTCGAATCACGGAGCAGCAACGTCAGACAAGCCGGGTCAGGTCACGGAGCAGGAACGTCAGCCAGACCGGGTCGAATCACGGAGCAGGAACCAGAAGGAATAGTCAAAAGGGCCGAGTCGGTACACAGGAACACAGCAACACAGTAGCACTGGTACAGGAACACAACGAAAGGGCACCTGACAGGTGCCAGAGGCCCGGGTTAAGAAGGCCATACTGGGCAGGCCAAACTAAGCTCAGCCAATGGGAGCGCACCACACAGAGAGTGACAGAAAAGAGCACGGTCACCGTGATAGTACCCTCCTCTCAAATACCCCCTCTCCTGGCAGAGGGTCCTGGTTTCTGGGGATATTTAGAGTGGAAATTGAGTAATAATGTAGGGGCATGAAGGTCCTTATGATCGACCCAAGAACACTCTTCAGGGCCATAGCTCTTCCAATGGACCAAATATTGCAATTTCCCTCTAAATCTACATGAATCAATAATGCTTTGAACTTCGTATTCCTCTTGGCCTTGAACATCCACCAGCCTAGGAACCACCGGAGTGGTAGTGTAGCGGTTGCATACCAAAGGTTTTAACAGGGACACATGGAACACGTTATGTATGCGCATAGATGCTGGGAGTTCCAATGCATACAAAACAGGATTAACTTTGTGGATCACCTTGAAAGGACCAATGAACCGGGGAGCCAACTTATTGGATGGAACTTGCAAATTAAGATTTCTGGAGGAAAGCCATACCCTGTCCCAACCTGGAAGGAGACCGCTGGCAGCCGTCTACAATTGGCATACCGCTGATGTCGTTGGAATGACTGTCTGAGGGTCCTTTGAACCTGTGCCCAAGTGGAGCGGAGTTGCTCAATATGCTCGTCCAGAGCTGGAATCTGCTGCGACTGGAATGAGTCCGGGAGCAGGCATGGCTGAAACCCGTAGTTGATGAGGAACGGGAAGCTCCCAGACGATAAATTAACTGAACAATTCCTGGCGAACTCTGCCCACGGCCACAGGTCAGCCCAATTGTCATGATGATCAGTCACAAAACAGTGCAGGAACTGCTCCAGTCCCTGATTGGCACGCTCAGCGGCCCCATTGGTCTGGGGATGGTAGGTGGAGGAAAAGGACAATTGGATGCCCATCTGACTACAGAATGCCCTCTACAATCTGGACACGAATTGGTTCCCCCGGTCTGACACAACAACTCTGGGAACCCCATGCAAGCGGAACACTTCTCTAGCAAAAACCACTGCCAGTTCCTGGGCTGAAGGAAGGCCAGAGAGAGGCACGAAAGGAGCCATCTTAGAGAATCTGTCGACCACCATTAAGAAAAATGTATACCCTCTAGACACTGGCAGTTCTTCCAGGAAATCAATGGATATGTGGGACCATGGGTGTTCTCCTTTAGGCACAGGTTGGAGTAGGCCCACTGGGAGGTGTCTGGGGGTTTTGGCACAGGCTGCAGTGAATGCGGAGCAATCGGCCCTAAGGGAGGGCCACCAAAATACTTGTGAGAAAGACCATATTAATTGATCCCTCCCAATATGCCCAGCAGCCTTAGACGAGTGATATGTCTCAAGCAGATGGGTATGGAATGGCTCATCCACAAAACACTTGCCAACTGGGGTCTCTGGAGGTGCCGTAGCCTGGGACGCCAAAATTTCCTACCCCAGTGGCGAAGTGATGCTAGTACGTACAGTAGCCAGAATACGATCGGGCTGGATAATAGGCACGGGGGTTTCATCCTTCTCTACATTTGGTCCGAATTGTCTGGACAGGGCATCAGCCCTAACGTTTTTTGAGCCCGGTAGATAGGATACTACAAAATTAAATCGGGATAGAAACAGTGCCCATCTAGCCTGGCGGGAGGACAACCTTAAGTCAAATTCTTGTGGTCAGTTAGAGTTAACACAGGGGTTCTAGTGCCCTCCAGTAGGTGACGCCATTCCTTCAACGCGAGAATAATACCCAAGAGTTCTCTGTCACCAATTTCATAATGGCTTTGGGCACTCAAAAGTTTTTTAGAAAAGAACCCACAAGGTCTGAGGGTGCCACCCACAACTGGGAACTGGGAAAGTACTGCCCCTACCCCTATTTCGGAGGCATCGACTTCCAAGGTAAACAGCAGAGCAGGCTTGGGGTGGGACAGTACAGGAGCAGATTGAAAAGCAGACTTCAATGTCTCAAAAGCGTTTTCAGCTGCCTCGGACCATTGAGATGGATTAGCACCCTTGTGCGTAAGGTCAGACAGAGGTTTAACAATCGTAGAGAAGTTCTGGATACATTTCCTATAATAATTGGGAAAGCCCAGAAAGCGTTGGATAGCTTTTAACCCCTTGGGACGTGGCCACTGTAAGACTGCTGCGAGTTTCTCCTGGTCCATGGCAATGCCATCTTTAGAGATCACGAACCCAGGAAAGGCACTTCGGACCTGTGAAATTCGTATTTTTCCAATTTACAAAATAGTTTATTTTTGCGTAAACCAAGCAAGACCTCGGACACATCCTTGATGTGTTGAGCTAGGTTAGCGGAATGTATAAGTATGTCATCGAGGTATACGACCACACAAGACTGAAGCATGTCACGGAGGATGTCATTAACTCTTGAAATACTGCAGGTGCGTTACAGAGGTCAAATGGCATCACTAGGTATTCATAATGCCCAGACCTAGTATTAAATGCCGCTCCAATAGGTGCCGCCATTCTTTGAGTGCCAGAATAATAGCCAAGAGTTCCCTGCCACCAATTTCATAGTGACTCTGGGCACTGGAAAGTTTCTCCGAAAAAACCCCACAGGGTCTCAGGGAACCACCTCCCACAGGACGTTGGGAAAGTACTGCCCCAACCCCAACCTCAGAGGCATCAACCTCCAAGGTAAATGGCAGGGTGGGATTAGGGTGGGACAGTACTGGAGCAGAAGAGAAACCGGATTTAAGTGTCTCAAACGCATCTTCAGCTGCCTCAGACTATTGAGAGGGAGTAGAGCCCTTAGGAGTCAAGTCGGACAGAGGTTTCACAATAGTAGAAAAGTTCTGGATAAATTTCCTATAATGATTGGCAAAGCCCAGAAAGTGCTGAATGGCTTTTAACCCTTTGGGACGAGGCCACTTTAGGACTGGTGCCAACTTCTCCTGGTCCATAGAAATGCAGTCACTAGAAATCACGAATCCCAGGAATGGTACTTGGGACCTATGAAATTCGCATTTCTCAAGTTTACAGAACAATTTGTTTTCTCGTAAACGAAGCAAAACCTCAGAGACATCCTTGATATGCTGGGTAAGGGTGGCAGAGTGAATCAATATATCGTCTAGATATACCACCACACAAGACTGAAGCATATCGCAAAGGACGTCTTTAATAAATTCTTGGAACACCGCAGGTGCATTGCATAGACCAAATGGCATCACCAGATATTCATAATGACCCGATCTGATATTAAATGCTGTTTTCCACTCATCCCCAACCTTAATTCTGATCAGGTTATAAGCAGCCCGGAGATCAACCTGTCGAATAACTCAGTAATCAGTGGAATGGGGTAAGCATTCTTAGCGATCAGTTTATTCAAACCCCGGTAATCAATACATGGCCTAGGCTTGCCATTCTTTTTCTTTACAAAGAAGAAGCCTGCACCAGCCGGGGAGGTAGATTTGCGAATAATCCCTCTTTTTAGGGCATCTTCAATGTATTCCTCTATCGCCCTGTTCTCATCGCACGACAGTGGAAAAGTGCGACCCCTAGGAGGCACCACGTCCGAGGGAAGATCAATGGCACAGTCATAGGGTCTGTGCTGGGGCAGTGCACTAGCCTCCCCCTTGCTGAATACGTCACTGAATTTCTGATATTGAGCTGGCACGGAGGGAGAGGTACACAGTAACTTGACAGGATGTGCCAGACAGTTCCCAGCACAGTACTCTGACCATGATATGACTTACGTCTCTGCCAGTCAAACTGAGGGTTATGTAATAGTAACCATGGAAACCCCAGAATGACTGCATGATGAGGTGAACGAATGATTTGGAAACGTACCTCCTCTTTGTGGAGAGCCCCAACCGTCATAGTAATAGGGAGTGTTTCCATGGTGATAAATGCAGGTTCCAAGGGTCTGCCATCTATGGCTTCAATAGCCAACGGAAATTCCCTTTTGACTAACGGAATCTTGTGTAATTCAGCAAAGGCTTTGTCCATAAAGTAACCAGCCGCACCAGAGTCTATGAGTGCCATAACAGTCACAGACAGGTCTGCCCAAGAGAATGCCACCTGAATGGTGGGTTTCTGTGTACTAGGATCTAGGGACTGCTGTACGCACCTAGGTGCACCGTTTCCTGGCCGTACCAGACAAGTGCGTAATAGATGCCAGCTTTACAACAATATAAGCACAGGCCCTGTTTTTTGCGGTGCACCCTGTCTTCCTTAGAAAGTCTGGTAAACCCAAGCTACATAGGTTCCCCAGCCAAGGATGAGCATTCAAACGGAAAGGGTGGCGAGAGTGGGTTAGAAAGACTGTCATGCCCATGATTTCTGGATCTTGCCCTTTAACCATCCTTCTTTCACGAATACGGGAGTCAATAGGCATGACATAGTCAACATACTCGTCCAGATCACTGGGCAATAGTGTTGAGCGAGCATGCTCGGCCGATGCTCTGATCGGCTCGAGCATCGCTCTGCTCGGCACATGGCGGTACTCGTACGAGTACCGCATGTGCTCGCCCGCCATGTTCGGGTCTCCTCCCCGCACGTTTTGCGGCTGCTGCGCAGCCAATAAACGTGCAGGGAGGCTCTGACATCGGTGTAATGCCAGCAGCCATGTTGGCTGCTGGCATTACACTGATTGGCTGGCCAGAACCCGTGGTCAGGTGCTGTATAGCACCTGACCATCGAGTTCGGCTCAGTCTGAGCCAGGGAGAGCTGAGGATAGGAAGGGAAAGGCAGTGTAGGGAGGAAAAAAAAAAATTGTGACAAAAAAGAACCAAAAGTCCTTTTTAGGACTACTGTGTGTGGGGGCAGCAGGTTATATTGTGTGTGGGGGGAAAAAAACAAAAAAAAACAAAAAAAAAATATTCTGTTTAGTGTGAAAAGTTGCAGATTAGAGCACATTCTGTTTAGTGTGCACAGTTGCAGATTAGAGCACATTCTGTTTAGTGTGCAAAGTTGCAGATTAGAGCACATTCTGTTTAGTGTGCAAAGTTGCAGATTAGAGCACATTCTGTTTAGTGTGCAAAGTTGCAGATTAGAGCACATTCTGTTAAGTCTTCAAACTAAAATATCAAAGTCACGTATTCCATTCAGTGTGCGTCGCCGCAGTTTAGCAGCACATTCTGAGTACTGTGCAGAGTTGCAGAATAGGAAGAAATACTGTTAAGTCTTCAAACTAAAATATCAAAGTCACATATTCCATTCAGTGTGCTTCGCCGCAGTTTAGCAGCACATTCTGTGTACTGTGCAGAGTTGCAGAATAGGAAGAAATACTGTTAAGTCTTCAAACTAAAATATCAAAGTCACATATTCCATTCAGTGTGCTTCGCCGCAGTTTAGCAGCCTATTCTGTGTACTGTGCAGAGTTGCAGAATAGGAAGAAATACTGTTAAGTCTTCAAACTAAAATATCAAAGTCACATATTCCATTCAGTGTGTTTCACCGCCGTTTAGCAGCCTATTCTGTGTACTGTGCAGAGTTGCAGAATAATAAGAAATACTGTTAAGTTTTCAAACTCAAATATTAAAGTCACATATTCCATTCAGTGTGTTTCACCGCAGTTTAGCAGCCTTTTCTGTGTACTCTGCAGAGTTGCAGAATAATAAGAAATACTGTTAAGTTTTCAAACTCAAATATTAAAGTCACATATTCCATTCAGTGTGTTTCACCGCAGTTTAGCAGCCTATTCTGTGTACTCTGTACAGTTGCAGAATAATAAGAAATACTGTTAAGTTTTCAAACTCAAATATTAAAGTCACATATTCCATTCAGTGTGTTTCACCGCCGTTTAACAGCCTATTCTGTGTACTCTGTACAGTTGCAGAATAATAAGAAATACTGTTAAGTTTTCAAACTCAAATATTAAAGTCACATATTCCATTCAGTGTGTTTCACCGCAGTTTAGCAGCCTATTCTGTGTACTCTGCAGAGTTGCAGAATAATAAGAAATACTGTTAAGTTTTCAAACTCAAATATTAAAGTCACATATTCCATTCAGTGTGTTTCACCGCAGTTTAGCAGCCTATTCTGTGTACTCTGTACAGTTGCAGAATAATAAGAAATACTGTTAAGTTTTCAAACTCAAATATTAAACTCACATATTCCATTCAGTGTGTTTCACCGCCGTTTAAGAGCCTATTCTGTGTACTCTGTACAGTTGCAGAATAATAAGAAATACTGTTAAGTTTTCAAACTCAAATATTAAAGTCACATATTCCATTCAGTGTGTTTCACCGCCGTTTAACAGCCTATTCTGTGTACTCTGTACAGTTGCAGAATAATAAGAAATACTGTTAAGTTTTCAAACTCAAATATTAAAGTCACATATTCCATTCAGTGTGTTTCACCGCCGTTTAACAGCCTATTCTGTGTACTCTGTACAGTTGCAGAATAATAAGAAATACTGTTAAGTTTTCAAACTCAAATATTAAACTCACATATTCCATTCAGTGTGTTTCACCGCCGTTTAACAGCCTATTCTGTGTACTCTGTACAGTTGCAGAATAATAAGAAATACTGTTAAGTTTTCAAACTCAAATATTAAACTCACATATTCCATTCAGTGTGTTTCACCGCAGTTTAGCAGCCTATTCTGTGTACTGTGCAGAGTTGCAGAATAATAAGAAATACTGTTAAGTTTTCAAACTCAAATATTAAAGTCACATATTCCATTCAGTGTGTTTCACCGCAGTTTAGCAGCCTTTTCTGTGTACTCTGCAGAGTTGCAGAATAATAAGAAATACTGTTAAGTTTTCAAACTCAAATATTAAAGTCACATATTCCATTCAGTGTGTTTCACCGCAGTTTAGCAGCCTATTCTGTGTACTCTGTACAGTTGCAGAATAATAAGAAATACTGTTAAGTTTTCAAACTCAAATATTAAAGTCACATATTCCATTCAGTGTGTTTCACCGCCGTTTAACAGCCTATTCTGTGTACTCTGTACAGTTGCAGAATAATAAGAAATACTGTTAAGTTTTCAAACTCAAATATTAAAGTCACATATTCCATTCAGTGTGTTTCACCGCAGTTTAGCAGCCTATTCTGTGTACTCTGCAGAGTTGCAGAATAATAAGAAATACTGTTAAGTTTTCAAACTCAAATATTAAAGTCACATATTCCATTCAGTGTGTTTCACCGCAGTTTAGCAGCCTATTCTGTGTACTCTGTACAGTTGCAGAATAATAAGAAATACTGTTAAGTTTTCAAACTCAAATATTAAACTCACATATTCCATTCAGTGTGTTTCACCGCCGTTTAACAGCCTATTCTGTGTACTCTGTACAGTTGCAGAATAATAAGAAATACTGTTAAGTTTTCATACTCAAATATTAAAGTCACATATTCCATTCAGTGTGTTTCACCGCCGTTTAACAGCCTATTCTGTGTACTCTGTACAGTTGCAGAAT
The DNA here is from genome assembly GCA_037306005.1 of Rhinophrynus dorsalis. Lineage (NCBI taxonomy): Eukaryota > Metazoa > Chordata > Amphibia > Anura > Rhinophrynidae > Rhinophrynus > Rhinophrynus dorsalis. The sequence continues at coordinate 161,327,401 of CM074719.1, forward strand.
AATAAGAAATACTGTTAAGTTTTCAAACTCAAATATTAAAGTCACATATTCCATTCAGTGTGTTTCACCGCCGTTTAACAGCCTATTCTGTGTACTCTGTACAGTTGCAGAATAATAAGAAATACTGTTAAGTTTTCAAACTCAAATATTAAAGTCACATATTCCATTCAGTGTGTTTCACCGCCGTTTAACAGCCTATTCTGTGTACTCTGTACAGTTGCAGAATAATAAGAAATACTGTTAAGTTTTCAAACTCAAATATTAAACTCACATATTCCATTCAGTGTGTTTCACCGCAGTTTAGCAGCCTATTCTGTGTACTGTGCAGAGTTGCAGAATAATAAGAAATACTGTTAAGTTTTCAAACTCAAATATTAAAGTCACATATTCCATTCAGTGTGTTTCACCGCAGTTTAGCAGCCTTTTCTGTGTACTCTGCAGAGTTGCAGAATAATAAGAAATACTGTTAAGTTTTCAAACTCAAATATTAAAGTCACATATTCCATTCAGTGTGTTTCACCGCAGTTTAGCAGCCTATTCTGTGTACTCTGTACAGTTGCAGAATAATAAGAAATACTGTTAAGTTTTCAAACTCAAATATTAAAGTCACATATTCCATTCAGTGTGTTTCACCGCCGTTTAACAGCCTATTCTGTGTACTCTGTACAGTTGCAGAATAATAAGAAATACTGTTAAGTTTTCAAACTCAAATATTAAAGTCACATATTCCATTCAGTGTGTTTCACCGCAGTTTAGCAGCCTATTCTGTGTACTCTGCAGAGTTGCAGAATAATAAGAAATACTGTTAAGTTTTCAAACTCAAATATTAAAGTCACATATTCCATTCAGTGTGTTTCACCGCAGTTTAGCAGCCTATTCTGTGTACTCTGTACAGTTGCAGAATAATAAGAAATACTGTTAAGTTTTCAAACTCAAATATTAAACTCACATATTCCATTCAGTGTGTTTCACCGCCGTTTAACAGCCTATTCTGTGTACTCTGTACAGTTGCAGAATAATAAGAAATACTGTTAAGTTTTCAAACTCAAATATTAAAGTCACATATTCCATTCAGTGTGTTTCACCGCCGTTTAACAGCCTATTCTGTGTACTCTGTACAGTTGCAGAATAATAAGAAATACTGTTAAGTTTTCAAACTCAAATATTAAAGTCACATATTCCATTCAGTGTGTTTCACCGCCGTTTAACAGCCTATTCTGTGTACTCTGTACAGTTGCAGAATAATAAGAAATACTGTTAAGTTTTCAAACTCAAATATTAAAGTCACATATTCCATTCAGTGTGTTTCACCGCCGTTTAACAGCCTATTCTGTGTACTCTGTACAGTTGCAGAATAATAAGAAATACTGTTAAGTTTTCAAACTCAAATATTAAAGTCACATATTCCATTCAGTGTGTTTCACCGCCGTTTAGCAGCCTATTCTGTGTACTCTGTACAGTTGCAGAATAATAAGAAATACTGTTAAGTTTTCAAACTCAAATATTAAACTCACATATTCCATTCAGTGTGTTTCACCGCAGTTTAGCAGCCTATTCTGTGTACTCTGCAGAGTTGCAGAATAATAAGAAATACTGTTAAGTTTTCAAACTCAAATATTAAACTCACATATTCCATTCAGTGTGTTTCACCGCAGTTTAGCAGCCTATTCTGTGTACTCTGCAGAGTTGCAGAATAATAAGAAATACTGTTAAGTTTTCAAACTCAAATATTAAAGTCACATATTCCATTCAGTGTGTTTCACCGCAGTTTAGCAGCCTATTCTGTGTACTCTGTACAGTTGCAGAATAATAAGAAATACTGTTAAGTTTTCAAACTCAAATATTAAACTCACATATTCCATTCAGTGTGTTTCACCGCAGTTTAGCAGCCTATTCTGTGTACTCTGCAGAGTTGCAGAATAATAAGAAATACTGTTAAGTTTTCAAACTCAAATATTAAAGTCACATATTCCATTCAGTGTGTTTCACCGCAGTTTAGCAGCCTATTCTGTGTACTCTGCAGAGTTGCAGAATAATAAGAAATACTGTTAAGTTTTCAAACTCAAATATTAAAGTCACATATTCTGTGTAAGATGAAGAAGGCGGGTAAAAAGGGACGGGGAAGTGGACGTGATCCTGAAAGTTCAGGGCGCGGGTCAGGACGCGGAGAAACTGTGCCTGGTGCCAGAGCACAAGAAAGAAAGACATCCACCATACCTAGCTTCATGTGTAATTTTACAGGGCGTCGCAGGACATCACTCTCGAGGTCCGACCACTGCGAACAGGTGGTCGGTTGGATGACAGCTGATACTGCTTCCAGTCGGTTAAGCACCACCCTGTCTTCCACCAAGTCCACTCTCAGTAGCCAAGAGTCTGGTCAACATAATCCTCACTCTGATCATCCTTCCTCCCACCATACACGGTCTGGTCAAAGAAGTGATCCCACACTGGGATATAGTGAGGAGCTCGTCTCATCACCAATCCTTCATTTGACCCTCTCTCCAAGCACGCTTGCAGAGGAACATGACATCTTGTGCCCTGATTCACAACCTCTAGAGGCTACCCAATCTCAAGAAGATGACAGATGTGAACGGCATTTAAGGTCAAAGGAAGTAGTGGATGATGATGATGATGATGAGACACAGTTGCCATTAAATCAACCACTATTTCCGTCTCAAGACCTTGTTGAGGAGAATGTTATACAGTTGTCAATGACTGAGTATGTGGTGGGATCAAGACTTGAGGAGGATGATCAGAGTGAGGAAGTGGAGGAGGACTTGGTGGACGATGAGGTGACTGACCCCACCTGGGAAGGTGTAGAGCCGAGCGATGACAGCAGTCCTGAGGGTGAGCCATCTGCAGCACGGCAACAGGCTGGAAGAGGCAGTGGTGTGGCTACAGAAAGAAGGCGGACCGCACCAAACCGGCCCGCAAATGTTCCACGGAGCACCCCCTTGCGTAAATCTACCTTGCCAAGGGGTAGGTGTTCCGCGGTATGGCGTTTTTTTAAGGAAAGTGCGGACGACAAAAGAATTGTAGTTTGCAACCTGTGCCACACCAGAATGAGCCGAGGCATGAACACTAGAAACCTCACCACCACCAGCATGATCCGACACATGGCATCCAAGCACCGTAGTAAGTGGGAGGAACGCCTGGATCGCCCATCTGTGTCTGCAGGCCACACCACTGCCTCCTCTTCCCCTGTTTTCGGTGCCGGCCAATCGCCTGTCGAAGGCGCAGGCCCGCATACCTCCCGCCCTGAACCTGTAGCATCTGAAGCACCATCAGCGACCACATCCACTTCCCTGTCCCAGCACAGCGTCCAAATGTCGTTACCCCAGGCATTTGAGCGCAAGAGAAAGTACCCAGCCACCCACCCACAGGCCATAGCACTAACCTCACACCTTTCAAAATTACTGGCCATCGAAATGCTGCCATTTAGGCTTGTGGACACTGAGTCCTTCCGCAGCCTGATGGCAGCAGCTGTCCCTCGGTACGCGGTCCCCAGCCGCCACTACTTTTCCCGGTGTGCCATCCCCGCATTACACCACCATGTGTCCCGTAACATCACCCGTGCCCTGACCAACGCAGTTACTGGGAAGGTCCACTTAACGACTGACACATGGACAAGTGCTTGTGGCCAGGGACGCTACATTTCCCTGACGGCACACTGGGTGAATGTCGTGGAGGCTGGGAGCGACTCGGACCCTGGGATGGCACGGGTGCTACCCACGCCGAGGATTGCGGGCCCTACCTCCATCAGGGTTTCCACCAGCACCTACGTTATTGGCTCCTCCTCCTCCGTTTCCACCTCCGAATTCTCTACACACACCGCCACTCCCCCATCAGCCAGTAGCTGGAAGCAGTGTAGCACTGCAGTGGGGAAGCGTCAACAGGCCGTGCTGAAGCTGATCTGCCTTGGGGACAAACAGCACACGGCCTCAGAGCTGTTGCAGGGGATTAGTCACCAGACCGAGCAGTGGCTCTCGCCACTCAACCTGCAACCAGGCATGGTTGTGTGTGATAATGGGCGTAACTTGGTGGCGGCTTTGGAGCTCGGCAAGCTCACACACGTACCATGCCTAGCGCATGTATTTAATTTAGTGGTGCAGCGATTTCTAAAAACCTACCCCAATGTGCATGATCTCTTGACCAAGGTGCGCCGCGTGTGTGCACATTTCCGTAAGTCATCAACAGCTTCAGCCGGCCTGTTGAAGCTGCAGCAGCGCTTACAATTGCCAGCTCACCGGCTGCTGTGTGACGTGAGCACGCGCTGGAACTCCACCTTCCACATGTTGGCCCGGCTTTGTGAGCAGCAGAGGGCAGTAGTGGAGTACCAGCTGTTACACGGTCGTCGCCTCTCCGTTCAACTTCCTGTAATCAGAAGTGAGGAGTGGGAATGGATGTCAGACCTCTGTGAGGTTTTACGCAATTTTGAGGAATCGACACAGATGGTGAGCGGCGATAACGCTATTATCAGTGTAACCATCCCACTTCTGTGTCTACTGAAACGCTCGCTGCTCACAATTAAAACCGACGCTTTGCATGTGGAAGAGGTGGAAATGGGGGAGGAAGAGCTTACACAAGGTGATAGCCAGAGCACCCTCACTTCGTCTTCTCAGCGACAATTGGAGGAGGCGGAGGAGGAGGAGGAGGAGGAGGAGGAGGAAGACACGGTTGTCTCCGCTACAGAGGGTAGCCATGGAACTTTAGTTCCATCTCTTCAGCGTGGGTGGGCAGAAGAGGAGGAAGAGGATGAGGAGATTGAGAGTCATCCTCCTGGTGAGGACAGCGAAATCTTGCCTGTTGGTACTCTGTCACACATGGCTGACTTTATGTTAGGCTGCCTTTCCCGTGACCCACGCGTTACACGCATTTTAGACAACACGGATTACTGGGTGTTCACCCTTCTGGACCCCCGCTACAAAGAGAATTTCTCATCTCTCATTCCTCCGGTGGAGAGGACAAGCAAAATGGTGCAATACCAGAAGGTTCTTGTTGAAAAATTGCTCCAAAATTTTCCATCTGACAACGCTGGCGGCAGAGTACGTGCTACCTTGGCCAACCGAGAAGGGGAGAAAAGGGGAGCACACAGCAGTTCCGAGAAAGGCAGGGCAACACTCTCCAAGGCGTGGGACACCTTCATGACACCCCGCCAGCACCCTCACCCTGATGCGCAGCCTAGTGTCACAAGGAGGGAAAAGTTTTGGAAGATGGTGAAGGAGTACGTAGCAGACCGTGTCAGCGTCCTCAATGATCCCTCTGTGCCTTACAACTACTGGGTGTCCAAGCTGGACACGTGGTATGAACTGGCACTCTACGCCTTGGAGGTGCTGGCCTGCCCTGCCGCCAGCGTTCTGTCTGAGCGGGTATTTAGTGCTGCTGGTGGCATCATAACAGATAAGCGTATCCGCCTTTCCACCGACAATGCTGATAGGTTGACACTTATAAAAATGAACAAGGCCTGGATTTCCCCTGACTTCTCCACTCCACTGGAGGAAAGCCCCGGGGGAACATAAACTCACTTTATATATGTTATTTACAATGATGGGAATACTCTGTATTCCCATTCACCCCTTCCACCCAAAAAACGGGTATATGGTTGACTCTTAATCTTCTCATCCTCCTCCTCCTCTTCCATATGCCCTGGGATATAATTTTTATATAGGGCCAGCTCACCAGCGGGCCCTGTGATATAATTTTTATATAGGGCCAGCTCACCAGCGGGCCCTGTTTGACAATTTTTATATAGGTCAGCTCACCAGCGGGCCTTCTCATATAATGTTTTATTGGGTCAGCTCTCTAGCGGGCCCTCTCATATAATGTTTTATAGCGTCAGCTCACTAGCGGGCCTTCGCATATAATGTTTAGGATGGTCAGCTCTGCAGCAGACCCTCACCCATAATGTTTTAGATGGTCGGCTCAGCGCACGTTTCCCTCTTAATCATGGCCTCAGTTCAATAAAATCAAGGAAATTTTTGGGAGAATTTGCCTCTGTGCACGTTTCCCTCTTAATCATGGCCTCAGTTCTGAAAATCAAGGAAATTTTTGGGAGAATTTGCCTCTGCGCACGTTTCCCTCTTAATCATGGCCTCACTTCCGAAAACCAAGGAAATTTTTGGGAGAATTTGCAGATGATATACAAGTAAATATACAGCAAATATTGTTTGGTAACAATTTTTCGCCTAAAGTCGTTTTTATTTTCCTTTTTGTGTGTTTTATGGTCAGTCTGTAAAAATGGCGTACTACGGGCGAAAGATCGTTCCCAGCAGCGATGTTGGAGTCCAAGATGCATCCAGACATCCTCCCTATGCTGTCCCTGAACCATTTCTGTGGTGTTTCCATCCTTTTCTGCCCTTTTCCTATGGACCAGGCACCCTCCCCTCATCAGAGCAGGGGGTGCCTGGTGTAATGCTCGAGTCCTCCCATTGACTTCAATGGGGCTCGGGTGCTCGGCCGAGCACTCGAGCCTCAGGGGGTGCTCGTTCAGAGCACCCGAACACCCGAGCATTGGGGTGCTCGCTCATCACTACTGGGCAACTCTCTGGCAGCAATCTCATCTTAAATAGATTCGGATAGACCCTGAGCAAAGGCTGCTACTAACACCTCGTTGTTCCAGCCTACCTCGGCTGCCAGGGTTCGAAATTCAATGGCATAGTCGCCCAAGGTACGATCGCCCTGTTCTATCTCCATTAACCTTTTGGCAGCCGAGGCAGCTCTACCAGGCACTTCAAACACTCCGTGGAACTTTCTTACGAACTCATGAAAGTTTAGGGTACAGGGTTTGGCGTTCTCCCACAGAAGATTGGCCCATGCCAGGGCTCTGCCTGTTAGTAGCGATATCATAAAACCGACCCTGCTCTGGTCATTGGGAAATGCCTGGGGCGTTAGTTCCAGGAATATCTCTAATTGATTGATAAAGCTTTTCCATTGAGAAGGTTCGCCATCATATCTTAATGGTAACGCGGCTGCCGCCGTTAGGCCCCTGGCATGTGTAGTCGGAACTACAGACTGATTTTCCGGTGTCGAGACTGGGGAGACCACCGGATTCTGGTTAGGTTTGTCAAGGTGTACCGTACGTTCATTTAAGGTCTGTAAGGCCAGTGCCAACTGGTCTAGGCGCTGCTCATGAACATCCATTCTCCAGTGGATATTCTGTGTGCTACTCTCGCCTTTGCTGTCTGAGGTCATGGCCCTTTCGTACTGTAACAGTTTTCAGACACAGACAGTAGGTTTGAATAAAACACAATTTTATTAAAACCAAAAATAATGAACAAGGTCGACCTCAATAGGCCGCACAGTGTATAGCAAGGGATAGACACATAGACCCTCACGGGGCCAGTATACAGGATACAGATGGTGTATATACTGTCACAGGACAGACTCAAAGTGAAATAGGCAATCAATAGTTAACACATAGAACTCGTCAGTCTCTGTTGTGGTGTTTGGCATGCCCAAGGTGAAGAGAAGGCAGCAATAGGTGCAAGATAGTCCAGTACTATCAGTCCATTGATGTAGTAAGCTGCTTGGATAATGCAGAGACTGACCCAGAATGCTTTTTAGAGCAGTTGCGAATAGCCCCCACGGGAGTATAACGGAGACCACTAGTAATGTTGAAGAGTGAGTCGTTAGCCCCCACGGCCGTATAATGGAGACTACTAAGCTGCAAAAGCGTGAATCGTTAGCCCCCACGGGCGTGTAACCGAGGCCAACCGTACAGTGATAGCTAGAGCCAAGTAGCCCCCATGGGCGTATGACAAGACACTTTGTACTGTAAGAGCATGACTCAGTAGCCCCCACGGGCGTATAGGAACCCAACCGTACAGGGATTGCTAGAGCGAATAGCCCCTCCGAGCGTATAACGGAACCACCGGAGCGAAGGTGCAAGAGCCAAGAGACCAAACCGGCATGTAACCGGAACCGACTACTCTGCTTAAAGGGATAGTAATACTTACAGTGTAAAAAAAAATATGTTGAAGGGTTTATCCCCCTGAGTAAACAAAAGTATTCCCACTGCTGAAAGGTGTTTCATTCAAAAGTTATTAATTTTCCAAGTTGAATTTTTTAGGTGCAATATCACAGTGGCTTGAAATTTTACAGTGGCGCTGTTGCTACACAATCCTATGGACAGCTCTGGTCCCGGAACCATAAATCTCCATAGGATGGTGTAGCAACAGCGCCACTGTACAATTTCAGGCCACTGTGATATTGCACCTAAAAAATTTAGCTTTGAAAATGAATAACTTTTGAATGAAACACATTTCAGCAGTGGGAGTACTCTTGTTTTACTCAGGGGGATAAACCCTACAACATATATTTTTTTACATTTTAAGTATTACTATCCCTTTAAGGAATGACAATATGAGCCGCCGTCTACCAAGGCCCAAACGCGGCCGGCTCAGCAGGAGTAGTGGGAGCGTCACAGATCTGCAAGAGTTAAGCACAGCACCCGGTTGGAAATAAAGCACAGCAAAATATCGGAGGCTCAGCGTATCGGTATTGCCCTGGTAGTACAGCTCTGCAAGCTTAAATGGAGACTCAGCTAGAAGTACAGCTCTGCAAGCTTAAATGGAGACTCAGCTTAGTGGTACAGCTCTGCAAGCGTAACCGGAGACTCAGCAGTAGCGCCGCTCTGCAACGAAACTGGCGATTCAGCAGCACAAGGGTTAAGGTGCAGTCTCGAACAAACAGACGCGACTCAGCAGGAATCAGAATGTCGCCCCAGTGACACAGCAGCCGGACAGGGTCGGATCACCGTGGACATTCTCAGACAAGCCAGATCAGCAGCGAGCTGGAACGTCAGCCAGGCCGGGTCGGATCACAGAGGAGGTTCGCAGACAAGCCAGATCAGCAATGAGCAGGAACACAGAAGAGTCGGCAGAACAGGCCAAATCGGTACACCAGAAATCAGGAACACAGGAACATACCGAACAGCAACATTGGCTCCAGAACAACATGAAAGGCCAACTGACAGGTGCCAACGTCAGGTATAAAAGGCCCACCAGAGGCGGGCCAAACAGGCTCAACCAATGAGGGAGCTGCACAAGAGAGAGTGACAGAGGGAGATCACGGGGACCATGATAGGTGTGCCCGTTCCTCCCTTGTGAGTTTGGTGAACCCAAGTTGCATTGGTTTGCTAGGCTCGGGTAAATGGTCAGGAGGCATGGGAGGCGAGGGTGGGTTCAAAAGGCTGCCTTGCCCATAGTTTCTGAATCTCGCCCTCCGATCTTTAGCCATGCCTCTTTCACGAATACGAGAGTCAATTAGAATGACATAATCAATATATTCGTCCAAGTCATTGGGTACATCTCTAGCAGCTATTTCATCTTTGATAAGGTCAGCCAGACCTTGGGCAAAAGCTGTCACTAACGCCTCATTATTCCATCCTACCTCTGCTGCCAGTGTCCGAAATTCTATGGCGTAATCGCACACGGTACAATTACCCTGTTGTATCTCCATCAATCTTTTGGCAGCAGAGGCGGCTCTACCAGGAACCTCAAACACTCTCCGGAACATTCGCACGAACTCACTGAAGTCCTGAGTGCAGGGTTTGGCATTTTCCCATAGAGGATTAGCCCAAGCCAGGACTCTGCCCGTTAGCAAGGATATCATGAACCCGACCTTGCTCCGGTCATTAGGAAAGTATCATGGTGCCCGTGATCTGTTCTGTCACTCTGTTGTGGTGCGCTCCCATTGGCTGAGCTTTGTTTGGCCCGCCCAGTATGGCCTTCTTATACCGGGCCTCTGGCACCTGTCAGGTGCCCTTTCGTGGTGTTCCTGTACCAGTGCTACTGTGTTGTTGTGTTCCTGCGTTCCTGTGTACCAACTTGGCCCGTCTGACTACTCTCATTGGTTCCTGCTCTGTGATTTGACCCGGCCTGGCTGACGTTCCTGCTCCGTGATCTGACCCGGCTTGTCTGACTTTCCCGCTCTGTGATTTGACCCGGCCTGGCTGACGTTCCTGCTCCGTGACCTGACCCAGCTAGTCTGACGTTCCTGCATGAGTTCCAGCTGCGATCCTGATCCTGTGTCGATTGGGCGACATTCTGACTACTGCTGGTGCTGATATTGCAGACTGAGTATTGTTGCCTCCGATACACTGAGCCTTCCGATTAACTCTTACAGAGCACTGTTGCCTCCGTAACACTGAGCCTTCCGTTAACACTTGCAGAGCACTGTTGCCTCCGTTACACTGAGCCTTCCGTTTACACTTGCAGAGCACTGTTGCCTCCGTTAACCCTGAGCCTTCCGTTTACACTTGCAGAGCATTGTAGCCTCCGTTACACTGAGCCTTCCGTTAACACTTGCAGAGCATTGTGGCCTCCGTTAACACTGTGCTTCCGTTAACACTTGCTATACACAGTGACTCAGTTATCGCACTGGTCGGGTGCTACTGGGTGATTCCATCAGCTCTTGCAGTGTACAGAGTTTCTGTTAAAGCACCGGCCGGGTGCTATTGGCTCTTGTTCCATCAGCTCTTGCAGTGGACATTATTTCTGTTACCGCACCAGTCGGGTGCTATTGGCTCTAGCACCTCAGCTCTTGCAGTGTCAGTGTCTCCGTTACTGCACCGGTTGGGTGCTATTGGCTCTAGTCCCTCAGCTCTTGCAGTGCACAGTGTCTCCATTATCGCACCGGTCGGGTGCTCACAGCTCAAGGTAGTGCTAGCTCTTGCAGAGTATTGTGGCCTCCGTTTCCTGCTCAGCACAGGGAGTAGTCTCAGTCCTGCCTTACTGACTAGGTGCTTTCACATCTCGCAGCACAGTCTCTTGCTACCTTTAACATCTACTGGGCGTTGTCAAACACACCACAACAGAGACTGATTACTTTCATGAACTTTAACCCATGTTGTGCTGGAATTGCCTGATTATGCCTGTCCTGTGACAGTATCTATTCTTTTTCCTGTATACTAGGCCTGAGAGGGCATATGTACATGATTGTTATTTTCCTGTCATACTATATAAGCCTGTAGTGGGCAGTCTTTTGTGTCTTTTAATAAAACTGTGTTTTATTCTAATCTACTGGGTCTGAGTGTCTTACAAAACCGTTACAGAAAGGCATGAGGCGTTAGTTCCAGGAATATCTCTAACTGATTAATAAACAAGTGTTAATGGAAGGCTCAGTGTAATGGAGGCAACAGTGCTCTGCAAGCGTTAACGGAAGGCTCAGTGTAACGGAGGCAACAGTGCGCTGCAAGTGTTAATGGAAGGCTCAGTGTAAATGGAGGCAACAGTGCTCTGCAAGAGTTAACGGAAGGCTAAGAGGGATGGAGGCCACAACACTCAGTCTGCTAGGCCAGTAATGCGGAAGTAAGAATGTCGCCCAAGCGACACTGAGAACAGGATCAGAATCGCTGGCCGGATCTCAGTGCAGCAACGTAGACAAGCCGGGTCAGGTCACGGAGCAGGAATGTCAGCCAGGCCGGGTCGAATCACGGAGCAGGAACGTCATCAAGCCGGGTCAGGTCATGGAGCAGGAACGTCAGCCAGACCGGGTCGAATCACGGAGCAGGAACCAGAAGGAGTAGTCAAACGGGCCAAGTCAGTACACAGGAATGCAGAAACACAGCAACACAGTAGCACTGGTACAGGAACACCACGAAAGGGCACCTGACAGGTGCCAGTGGCCCGGTATAAGAAGGCCATACTGGGTGGGCCAAACTAAGCTCAGCCAATGGGAGCGCACCACACAGAGAGTGACAGAAAAGAGCACGGGCACAGTGATACCTATACTCGTGATTATTCTGTAGTGCTCATGTCCTCTTGCATGCACTTCCATGCTCATACTAATGTGCTCATTTGCTTAGAATTGTATGTGCTCAGGCCCTCAGACTCACAAGGTAATTTGTTTTGACTTGGATGAGATTACCTGCAGACTTGCTTGCATTCAGTCTCTCACTCGAACATGTGAAAAAAACATACGCTCTCATGCTCACTTGTTTAGATTCCTACTCAGCTGACTTAGATTTATTTTCATGCTCACATCATCAGAAGTTCTCAGCTGAGACTTACACATACAGCACAATACATATAAAATAATACTTAATGTGCTATATGAACAAATGCAATATTTGTATTACTAACAGAGAAAACCTACTGCACCATAGGGGTCATATAAAAAGTACCACTGATTCAAAAGAGCCTTTTAGGCCTTCAAATACTAGAGAGGTCTCCAACCCTGCTAGCATTCATGAGGTTAAAGAACCGTTTTAAATTCATTAGAAATTGGGTAATATTTATTTATTTAGGATGCACCTGGTTTGCTCAAGAATTATTCTGGTCAGAGAGTGCATATTTGTAAGCACAAACACTGTGTGTGGGGAGGTGGGGGTGTAGAGGGGCAACCGGTGGCCCTTCACCTATTATTTGATATATAAAGTCCTATAAAAACAGAAGAGACTCCCCAAAGGCTCATAAATGATGCAATCAAACCTCATAATTCACAAATACAAATTATAAGTGTCCCCTGACAAAGCCATCTTTTGGCAATACAGGTTGGGTTGGTCGACTTGAAGAGGGGTTACTCATCTGCTCTTATTTCGTCATTGATTTACATTGGTTCTGTTGATAAGTATCTCTGTATCCCCATATGCCTTTTATTATAATATGTGTTGTCTTTTTATTTATAGCTCTGTTTGTACTTTAATATCTATTAGGGGGTATGTTTATGGCTATTTAGCCTAACACATTTTTCAGCACTACTTAGGCATTTATTATTTTTTATGGATGTCAGATATATCTCCTTGATTATATCACTGTGTTTTTCAAGGGGTCTATTCTATATGATAGCAACCTATGTTGGACTGTATATTGGACACTGGATATTATAACATGGTTTTCCACATGCGATAAGAATAGGACTGACTTTTCTCCCTCTCATATTCTTTTAATTGGTTTTATTCACCATTTGTGAACTTATATGTGTTTTTGTAACCAATAAAGACTTATATTTTCTATTTGTGAATTGCCAGGTTTGAGTGCCTTGCTTTGGGGAGTCGCTCCTTCTTCTCCCTATATTGTATGTGTCTAGTTGTGAAGTCCCAGAGAGCACCTCACTATTTTAGTGATTATGGACCTGACATGTATTTTTGCAGTGCTAACCTTTTTTTCATACCTATAAAAACAGAAGAGCCACAGTTTGCCCGCAATTTAGTATATTGGTTCTCAACCAGAATGCTGAGTCACGTTGGTGTTGCCCTGGACACCAGCGTCGGGTGCCACTCTTTCCCTATGAAGACTTTGAGAAAAATGTATTGTGACGGGGGGTACAGGGGTTACTTATTGGTAGGCCGAGGGTTAAGAGATTTATCCAGCCAGACAAAAAGATAATAAATTGCATTTATTAGGGTTGTCACGGCACAAAACATAGGACAACAATTACAGGCAAACAAACAGGGGTGAAACATAAAAACTAAGCACTTCTGCTGTTCTCTTCTTAGTTGCATAACTTGCCAGGAGTTACAAATAATACTCTCAGTCCATTTTAGCTTAATGCTGGAGCTTATCCATAGTCCCACTAGAGGCAAGAATAGGCATCCTGCCCACTACACACAGTGCTTGATCACATGAAGGTTCCTTGTATCTTTTAGTCCTGGCAGAGGAGGTGGGGAAGACATCCTAAGATCCTTGTGGTAGGAACATCAGGGTACTCTCTCTGTGTCTGAAGCCGCCTTGACTTACAGCCCACTACTGAAAAGGGGACCTGGCCCTACAGTGCCCACTCACTCTAACTCTTCCGGTGAGGGCACTCTCCAGTCCCAGTTTCTCCAGTACGCCTGCAGAAAGCACCTGGACCAGTCCAACTCCAGACTGGCCCCAGGCTACCCCCCTCCATGCTGGGGAGAGGCTCTCTCCTGCTCCTACATTCTGCAACTCTCTCTCACTCCCTTCTCTCTCCAGGTTTTCTCTACCCACCCCCTACAGGATGTGATGTCACAGGTACCATGTACCAGGTCTGTTCAGCTTGGCCTGATGTAGAGGGGGAAGGTACACACTCTACATAGATTTGCCCTACCCCCCTCTCTATGCTGGCCAAAACTGGCTATCTCATAGCACAATCTCTGGGTTTAGCTAGACTGGTTGGCACCATTCCTCTGTATCCTACATACTAACCAACCCATTCACTGCTGGTAACTGGACAACACTCTTTAATGCATGCACACACAGGGCACATTAAGGTTTCAAGAATGGGAACATGTTAAGACAATGGCAATCACTGAAAACAGACACATATCTTTCTCTGGGTGACAACCATTTCGTCACAGTCTGTCCCCCCTTTCAGATGGGGACCCCAGAGTTCAGTCCACACGGACAGATCACTGGGTCCCCACATATTAACTAATTTCCTATACTTCTATCAATACAGACATCAAGCCTACAAAGCATTTGTATATACAGTACATCATTTGTATCTTTAGTGGCGATAGTTCCAAAACAAAGTCCAGAGATTCAGGATCCTTCCCAGGGCAAGACATATCCAATTAGGGTGCAGGAAAAAGCAGGCCCAAAACATTTCAAATAGGCAGATCTTCTGGTGTGGCAATGCATTTTCCTCACACACACACACAATAGCTTACTGCCATCAAAATTAAGAGACTGTCCCAGAACACCATTCCACCTGAATCAGTCCAACATAAAGAATCAGAACCAGTCCCATCACAATCAGTCCCCACAGGAATGTCACTTACCCCTGCAAAGACTTCCAACATTACTTTTGGGGTGGATTAACTTTTCCATTAAAATTCCCACTGTAACTGGTTTCTGAATAGAGCATCCTCCACTGGATTTTCCTTTAGGCTGAGAAGGTAGTGCAATGGTCTCTCTGGATTATCCTTCTGGTCTCTGTGTCACATTACTCCCATGCTTCGATTCTGTGGCACCCAACACTGGTTTAGCACATTCTGAATTTCCACTCTGGATCTGGTTGCTTGGAGCGCTGTCTTTTGATGTTTGACCACTTTGCTTTGAAGTACTGGATCAACCAGGCAAGTCTGTAAAGCTGTAAATCACTGCATTGCTAGGGCATAGTGGGGGCTGGATGCAGACTACACCCCTAGTCCCATTTTGTCTGGCAGTGCTGATAGGGTACTTGCTCACATGTCCCTTAGGCTAACTCTAAGGCAAAACAAAAATAACAGGAGGGGTTCCTATACTGTTGTCCTTGGCCGTGTCTTTTTGTCTGGGTGCTAAAGTGACCATG
Organism: Rhinophrynus dorsalis; assembly: GCA_037306005.1. Classification (NCBI taxonomy): domain Eukaryota; kingdom Metazoa; phylum Chordata; class Amphibia; order Anura; family Rhinophrynidae; genus Rhinophrynus; species Rhinophrynus dorsalis. The sequence continues at coordinate 161,342,599 of CM074719.1, forward strand.
CTACTGAGCTGGCACAACTAGCACACATAATGGTCAGGGTTGCCCTCAGACACCCTGAACACCTAAGCTGGATATCCCACAAGCTGCCACCAGTGTGACGGGGGGTACAGGGGTTACTTATTGGTAGGCCGAGGGTTAAGAGATTTATCCAGCCAGACAAAAAGATAATAAATTGCATTTATTAGGGTTGTCATGGCACAAAACATAGGACAACAATTACAGGCAAACAAACAGGGGTGAAACATAAAAACTAAGCACTTCTGCTGTTCTCTTCTTAGTTGCATAACTTGCCAGGAGTTACAAATAATACTCTCAGTCCATTTTAGCTTAATGCTGGAGCTTATCCATAGTCCCACTAGAGGCAAGAATAGGCATCCTGCCCACTACACACAGTGCTTGATCACATGAAGGTTCCTTGTATCTTTTAGTCCTGGCAGAGGAGGTGGGGAAGACATCCTAAGATCCTTGTGGTAGGAACATCAGGGTACTCTCTCTGTGTCTGAAGCCGCCTTGACTTACAGCCCACTACTGAAAAGGGGACCTGGCCCTACAGTGCCCACTCACTCTAACTCTTCCGGTGAGGGCACTCACCAGTCCCAGTTTCTCCAGTACGCCTGCAGAAAGCACCTGGACCAGTCCAACTCCAGACTGGCCCCAGGCTACCCCCCTCCATGCTGGGGAGAGGCTCTCTCCTGCTCCTACATTCTGCAACTCTCTCTCACTCCCTTCTCTCTCCAGGTTTTCTCTACCCACCCCCTACAGGATGTGATGTCACAGGTACCATGTACCAGGTCTGTTCAGCTTGGCCTGATGTAGAGGGGGAAGGTACACACTCTACATAGATTTGCCCTACCCCCCTCTCTATGCTGGCCAAAACTGGCTATCTCATAGCACAATCTCTGGGTTTAGCTAGACTGGTTGGCACCATTCCTCTGTATCCTACATACTAACAAACCCATTCACTGCTGGTAACTGGACAACACTCTTTAATGCATGCACACACAGGGCACATTAAGGTTTCAAGAATGGGAACATGTTAAGACAATGGCAATCACTGAAAACAGACACATATCTTTCTCTGGGTGACAACCATTTCGTCACATGTATACGTTAGGTTTCAGATGTGTAGATATGGTAATTGGTGTGCTCAACATGCTATTTTTTCCATGTTGATAGTTATACCTGGCAACTCTCAGGGTTTGACCTGGAGACAGATTCACTAATCGGTGATAAAGTGGAGATGACCCCTTCAGTTTATCACTTCTCCAGTTCCTATGTTATTCTATGGATCCTGTGCTCTAAGATTTCTTCACTTTGGAGATCTTAGTGAATAGGCTCCATAGAATAACATAGGAACTGGAGAAGTGATATCACTGAAGAAGTCATCTCCATGTTTTCACCACTTAGTGAATCTCCCCCCAATGTTTTGAGCCAGATCTCAGGGTGAAAATCCAAAATCTCAAGGTGAAGCAGCCTAGTGTTTCCTACTGTATTACACCAATTTACTGCTTATTTAATGTCCAAATTAGTAACGTTTTCACTCACCACCAAAAAGACAGATGGAGAGGTCCTGCTTCTTGCGTGACTGTTTAGGAAGAAATATCCATACCTGGGAACTTTCAGAACTGGGTCACCCTGGGATCTTTGAAATATTAACCCCCTTATGTTCCCAAAGCATGCTTATGTTCCCAAAAATGTTGATTGTTGGCAATATGCCGCTTCTTGAGCTATCCCAGAGATGCTCCATTCAGTTGAGAAGGAACCCTTAGCATGCTATATAATTTAAATATATCACTGCTTAAACACACAGCAGATGAACAGGACTGGTAGCTCTACCTTTTTGATTGAAATGGCTTTAATGCAGACTAAATACGCAGTTAATTGCTAATTCTATAGTTATGTGTAGCTGCCATGTAGTTGATAACACTAGACTCTTTCACCCTGAGATTTTTACTCTACACCTTAAGACACTGAGATATGGAACAAATACCTGAGTCTCAGGGTCAAACGCTGAGAGTTCCCAGGTATGGTGATATCTCAGACCTGTAGTATGTTAAAGGGATAGTAATACTTAAAATGTAAAACAAAATGTTGTAGTGTTTATCCCCCTGAGTAAAACAAGAGTACTCCCACTGTTGAAAGGTGTTTCATTCAAAAGTTATTAATTTTCAAAGCTGATTTTTTTAGGTGCAATATCACAGTGGCCTGAAATTGTACAGTGGCGCTGTTGCTACACCATCCTATGGAGATTTATGGTCCCAGGAGCAGAGCTGTCCATAGGCTCGTGTAGCAACAGCCCCACTGTACAATTTCAGGCCACTATGATTTTGCTCCTAAAAAATTCAACTTTGAAAATGAATAACTTTTGAATGAAACACCTTTCAGCAGTGGGAATACTCTTGTTTTACTCAGGGGAATAAACCCTACAACATATTTTTTTACATTTTAAGTATTACTATCCCTTTAAAGGTAGGGTGACCACATTTCCAGTCTGCTATTCAGAGACACTGTGGAGACAAGAGCAGCATAGTACTTGCCCTCAGCTTTAGGGCAGGGTCACTATATATCACTGGAAATCAGTGCGTAATTTATGCTTTCTCCGGCACACCACAGTTCTAAACATAGAGGAAGAACTGCCAACTTACTGCTGTGATATAAAGTGATACCTGTGATGGGTTACAAGAAAATGTACATCACAACGGAAGCCTTAAACTTGCATAAGACTCAAGAAAATTGCACTGCAATCTGCAGCTCCTGTTTGATGTTAAGATTAAGTGTCAGTTCACTCACTATTGTTTAGAGCTCTGTCTGTAAGCCATTTTCTTGTAGCCCAGCAAAGGCATCGCGTCCTGTCACAGTAGACAATGGGCATTTCTCCTTCAAGTGTTGAGAACTCTGTGCTCTGGAGTCTTCATTCTGGGTCTTTATATTGTCCCTGATGGGGCTACCCAGGACATGAGACACATATTTAACCATATGAGTGCTAGAGGGGTAGCCAGACGATTGCTTCAATGGGTTGAATACCCCTCTGGCACACAAAGAGTTAAAATACGGTCTGATCTGGGACACGTGTTCACCCTAGTTAATGTACTTGGTGGTCTCCAGAATTAATTAAGTTCTTTTCAGTGTTTCCATCTTAGTACAATGATGATAAGATGTTAATTCTGGTTACATTATGTGGCAACGATGGAAAAAAATATTTGATAGACCACAAAAAGCACTTGTTCTCTACATCCCAGCTTCTTTCAAATACATTCAGAATCCACTAAGGAATCTTGGTAGGGTTTGGCTCGTCTACGAGAAATAGGTGGAGATTTCATAAATTTCTCCATCTATAAACTGGACATTGCAGAAATATATAATTAGGTTTGGGAGATATTCAGAAGCAAAGTTTCCCCCTGAGTGACGTCACCATTCTAGCTCTTAGATTTGGAATCCGGTCCCTTGACTGGCCACGGCTCTCCAGAAGTGCCAAGATCACGATCTTTAAAAATAATTTCTTCATTGGAATAGTCTACAAAGTGTGCTTGCAAGCCAGACACACTTTGTACACAGTTCCAATGAAGTAGTTCTTTTTAAAGGAGCAGTAACCTTATAAAATGACTTACATTATTCAAGTAGATAAAATGATGGCATGTTCAGTGGTGTCTTCTGTTTTTCTGTGAAATTTTTTTTTAAGGAGTTATTCTCTTAATAAATGTTGTTTTTATGAATCTTGAGCTCCCTCTAGTGGTGTAGTTTAAGTTAGTGAATTAACGTTGTCGACTTAGATTGGCAGAAGGGTCAAAATTCCTGAGGTGTTTTCAAATCAGCTGTTGGTGACTCGTGCTAAGGAGATGTGTAGGGTGCCTGCTAGGGAATGAGCAGGCTATGTGAACGAGCACCAGTAGTTTTACCTCAGCAGAGCCACTGACAGCTTGGTTGTTTCTAACACCTACTGTCAGCAGAGTGAAGGATAAGAGATTCAGTTTTGAAGGTTTCTACATAAGAAATAGGACATTTACTGCTATTTACTGATAAAAGATGGGAGTGTTTTTTTTATTATTACACTTTATTTAATTGAAAAATAAAAGTCTTAATAAATTAGAGCAAATAGAGGTTTAAAACATAATTTCTGCAGCATTATTAACCCTGTGAGTGCCAGAGAGAGTATTCAATGCAATGCTTTGCATGCGATTTTGGCACTGAAAGGGTTACATGCATGAATCCTGATATTTTTTATTTTCTAACAGTGCTATGAAGTACATTAATGTATTTTTACATTTTCATCATTTATTGCAAATATACCTGGATGAATAAAATACATTTTTAAGCCTGAGTGTGTCTATTCTTTGACTTAATTTTTGGTCACTGCATAAGCCCATGCATGCAGTGACCGCAATAACTATTTATTTATTTATTTTAAACCTTGTCAGTCCTGGTTGTTGGGGGGATCATCAGGACCTCTCCATGATGGGTCACAAGTTTCAAATCTTAACCCTTTGAGCAAGAGATGGGTATGGAACGCATCGCATAGGTATGCGTTTCGTAGCCCTCTGGCACTCAAAGGGTTAATGTTGACTTTCAGTCGCTGCATCAGCCGATGGTATGCAGTGGCCATAATTAATGTATAAAAAATATGCCCCAAAATATTGTTATCCATGTTTGGGGGAGAACAGCAGGAACTCTCCTGTTGGTCCCCAGTTATAATGATGGATGGAACGCAGTGGCCGCAAAAACTTTCTTTTTAAAAAAAAAAAAAGTCTGCCCTGTTTAGAGGGGATCATCAGGACCTCTCCATGATGGGCCACAAGTTTCAATGAGCGCCAGAGGTGTATGAAATGCATTGCATAGCTATGCATTTCGTACCCCTCTGACATTCAAAGGGTTAATGTGTACTACAAAAAATGTCCAAAAATATTCTTAAACATGTTTGTGGGGGGACAGCAGGAACTCTCCTGTTGGTCCCCAGTTATAATTATTAATGCTCATTTTCGGCCACTGCACGAGCCGATGGCATGCAGTGGCCGCATTAAATTTATTTAAAATATGCCCCAAAATATTTTTATTAATGTTTGGGGGGAACATCAGGACCTCGCCTGATGGTCCCTAGTTATAAGTATGTCAAATGTATTTCAGTCACTGCGTGACCCTATGGCATGCAGTGGCCGCAATAACTTTCTTTAAAAAGCCCCAAACTCAACTTTTTAGTGTTCGGGGGGACATCAGGGCCTCTCCAGATGTTCCCCATTTATAGATCTCCCAGCCGATCATTCTGGGAGATCTAATATATGTTCAAAAATCAACAAACCCCGCCCTTATGTTCTCCCAACGAGGTCTGACATTAACCATTTCAGTGACTGACGTGTATTCAGAGCATTGATTTATAATGCATTGGATACTCTTCTTCTTTCTTCCTTTCCTTTCCTTCCTTTCCTTCCTTTCCTTCTTCTACCTAAAACTAAATTGTTCAATTTAGATAATTTGAAATTGTGGGAGTTATGCATAAGCTGCCTCACTAACATTCTACCACCTTCTGGTTCCACTGGTTGTCATAGTTCTGCAGATACACTAGGTGACTCCACAGACTTTTTCAACTAGTAGCCATGTATTCACACATACTCTGTTTGCTTCCCCATCCATGTTCAACTGCTATGTTCACTTTGTAAAAATCAAATGATATGTCAACAGTGTATGCAATTGCAGCAGTAGAGTTACTCGGCCCACTGCTGTGAAGTCTGTAGTCTGTCAGAATTTCTCAGACTTGTTTTCCATTTCAAGTATATGTATCATGTTTGTTTCTCTCTCACATACAGCAATATCTGTCTAACCATGAGGGTTGGAGGGATAGGACTAACATCAATCCACATCTTTTTACAATGCCTACAATATTACATCAAGGTGAAATGAACCATTGCTATCCCGTCCAAGGTACACAGAAAGAAAAATGGCCTGATATGTATGTGGATATGTACCTTTTATATGGGTACAAACATATCCTTACAAGATATGAACCCAGAGATCAGTTCAGTACATGTGATTGCCTTACTGGCTATATATGTGAAACCATCACAAACTTTTATTGATATCATAAATAAAAACATACCTCGTATATCCCATCTAAGTAAGGTGGGATATGCTAGGTATGTGTATTTTGATGATATCAATAACAGTTAGTTTGTGATGGGTGCACATATAAGGCCAGTAAGGCACTCACGCGTATTGAACTGACCTCTGGGTTCACCTCTTGTTGGGACATATTTGTACCCATTTGAAAGGTACATATTCCACATACATATCTGACCGTTTTTATTTGGGTACATATCTTTTTTTGAACAGATCTGCAGTGGGATTCAAGTGGTATACATCCCTATCTTATCAGTTTATCCCGCACAATGCAAGATTTTGTATTATTTTACATGTCACTCTCTGGTTGCCATGACTGTATCCTATGCATTACATTGTGATGCATGGGATACCACCCTGGCAAACAGAGACTGATGAACTTGACAGGATCCTGTCCTTGAGTTCAGTTCCAGTTGAATCCTGAATAGCAACAATAAAGTCAGTATTGAAGGATATCTTTAATTGTAGTCTGTGTTTTTTTTCTGGATGAACCCATCCATCCTTCTGAGTGAGGCAGCTGTACTCAATCAAATATATTCATCATTCACGGCCTGTTGGTGGCCAAACTACAATGGTTCAAATTTGGTTCCCATGTGTATCCTGTAAATAGTGGCTGGTGTACCATCCATCCATGGCATCAGCACTCCTGAGGATCCATGTGTGAATTAAATGTGAGATATGTAATTTCAAGTTAGAGTAAATGATTGCATACACAACACCAAGGCCTACTTTTTTCTCCTTTAAGTCCGGTGAATTATTTTAGGCCTGTGTGGTGCACATACACCCAGTTATTCTCAGTGGCACTGTGATGTGTGACCTGATCCATCCTGCTCAGCGTTGCCCTCTTGACCTTCCTTCTCCTCCACTACTCTCCCCATCCCTCTCTCCTGTCCTCCTCTCCTAGTCATCACTCACCCACTCACACCCAGGCTCTCCCACAGGCCCAAACACACTCGATCCCACTCACTCTCTGTCACACCCTTTCACACTGTAAAAAAAAGTTTCAAAATGTGTAATGTGGTAAAAAAAATAAAAAGACTATGTGTATGTATGTGTTTGTATGGGTGTATGTAATACATGCAAAAGTGTGATGTGTGTGTCGAATTAGCGCACCTCTCTAAAATCCAAACTTCAAAACGCTCCTTCTACCTCCAATATCAGCTTCTCTCACTCTCGCTCTAAACGTTATCCTCGCCAAAACTCAAAACACAGACAGGCAAGTATATTGGATCAACCTCATCCTTGATGACCTCATATAAGGCAATGATGCTGTGTGGCCTCAACCTGTAGCTATCTATCACCTCGTCATCGGTCATTCCCAGGAGTGCGTCCCTTGCGTGGTATATCCTATGCCTTCCTGGACATCTGCACATCCTAGACTGCTCCAGGTGTCCCTGTGGCAGCTGAGGAACATCCTGTTGCAGCAACTGTGGTTCTGCAGGCAGGTGTTGTCCTCCAGGTGGGGATGGGTTCCTGTTTGTCTCTTCAGCCAGAGCCTCAAAGATCTCACTTGCAACAGGTGAAGGCTGTTGAACAGGTGTGCTTGGGAGTTGCTGGTGTTCCTTAGCACTCGCATGCCTTCGCTGCAGTCTTCGCATCAATAAGTATGCAAACATGCTTATTCTTCTCTCTCTATCACTATATCTGTCTATCTTGCTCTGTCTCTCTATCTCCCTGAGTGGAAAACAAGCCACATTTCAGTATGGTGGGCTTTCCCTTTAAGACCGTGTTGGGGCATTTTCCAGGTGTGGTCATGAGGAGAGTGATGACCAATGGGAGGGTGTTTGTCCAGGTAAGTGTTTGCCGGTGTGTTTGTGTTTTAAAAACTGCTGTGTTGTGATTGGTGTGAGTTGCGAGTGTGACGTTGCAGGGTGCAGGTTGTGTCTCTATCGTCTGGTGATGTCGCCCAGGGGAGCTTGTTTTGTATTGACAGTTCTCCGTGTTGTGTGTTAACCCCCATTCTTCCATACTATGTTGTGATATTTTGTGTTGGTGTGCTTTTTGAAGTCCTTATCCCTGTGTTGTTGCTAGGTTGTTGTGTTGTGTGTGACAGTTATTTGTGGGGAATGGGCATGGTTTGTTATTTTGTCATTGCAAGGGTTAATTTAGCAATTTCCTGTGCTATATGCTGTTTGTCTGTTTTACGGTGGGTTATTTTGCTATTATGTGTGTTACGGATAACAAAACTGGGTCTTAACTTTTGCCAGTTAAGTGTTTTGTTATTTCTTCCATTAGCAGTACCGCACGCCTTTAAATGGTTCTGGGGAATCTTGTTCCATGAGTCTCAATGCACGTACGATTATCGTCTGTAAGGATTAGAGAACTGCCGTTAGCTGTTCTTAAGACGGACTTTTAAATGGCTTACTGCACGTTAAAACACTCAACTGTTTTCTTTTTACTACTGCCAGCCTTTAAATCTGATCCAAAGTATGGCAAATCAACTGTAACATGTCTATTAAGAGTTTCAGCATTTAAATCAAATATTTTATGCCTCCACTTGTTGATGTCTTATGCACTTATTTTCCTTTTAAATTATGTGAATACATTGTTTGTTATTGAATATTTTTGTTTGTTTTATTCTGAATAAAACATAGAACAACAGTGCAATTTCATCAAAAAGAACTTGAGATGAGTGGGATTAAAAGCGGGCAATTGAGTGGGGCTAGTCTTGGACACTAGTGGTGAGTAACTTTTCAGGCCTGGCAAGTAGCTCAGGACTTTTTAAACTTTATATATATGTATATTTATATGTACACCCGCACGTATACATACACACACACACTCGCACACATACATACATATATACACACACGCAGTGTACTCTACATATGATATTTATGGTGTATTAACCACTTAAGAAGGAAAGGAATGTGCAACAGATTGCTTTGCGTTGTATTACTCACCACTCTGGTCCTCAACTGGCTCATTTATTACATATAACAAATGCACTGTACAGCCTCTATATTTGTGCCTCTAACAGCACAGACCTAAAGGGTTCATTTCTAGGGGTAGTTGCTTAGCCAAGTAACAGTACAGTTTGTGAAGAACATTTGGAAATAAATTATTTTAAGGTTAGTGAGAGGAATGACCAAATAAAACAGGGTTAACTTTTCGCACCCTGTCGTTAGACTACAACTCCCATGATCTTCAGACAGTTTATAATGAACTAAAGATAATGGAAGTTGAAGGCTTACAGCAGCTGAAGAGCCACAAACTTCCTAGAAAAACAAAAACAGATACATTGATTGCTGCTATCCTTCCATCTCCAAAATTACAGCTCTGGTTGGTGGATTGAAGTAATTCCTTACCTTCCTACAGAAGGAAAAACCTGAACGCAAACGTTTTGTGTGTGTGGTTGGGTAGAACAGATTTTAGAATATCCTCCCTACATTGAAGCGGAACTACCACCCAATAACATTGCACCACATAACTGACCATCTGGTGACTAGGTGCTCAGTAGCACTAGTCGCCAGAATTATTACCTGACTAAAGACAAATCGCTATTCGTCCGCGCGACTGTGCTGTCAGTCCCAACCCGGTCTAGAAGCCCGCTCAAAAAGAGACTGACAGCGCAGGCGCACTGATTTCACTATGGCAAGATGTCCGCTCTCCGTCCTCCTGTCAGTCTTGGAAGAATAGCGATTTCTCTTTAATCAGGTAATAATTCTTGCGACTAGCGCTACTGAGCAGCTAGTCACCAGATGGTCAATTATGTGGTGCAATGTTACTATTGGGTGGTAGCTCCGCTTTAAGTAACATGCTCACTAGCCCTGCTCTGTGTCATCTGTTCATGTTATGCTGCTCCATGTCATCCAGCTATGCTAATGAATAGCAATGTGTGCACAGAGTATTGAATGGGATGTGAATGGAGTCACAGACACACACTGAAGTCTATATTTGGGAGAGCTATTCAGTCCCACAATGGCACACAGAGGAGTGCAAGCAGCACAAATATACCAGGAAAGGTTAAATCTATCCAATATAGATTCACTACTGGAAAAGAGTGATGAGTTAACCCCATGGGTGCCACAATGCATTGTACACTCCTTGGGTACTCATATGGTTAATGGCTCTGACTGATCACTGCACTGAAATAAGAATGTGATAGTCTCAGGACTCCTGTGTAATGCTGACACCACCTCTATTACTAGAGGCATTAACTCCACCAGGGAGGGGGGAGGGAGGAGGAGACATAGATAAGCACTTCCTTTTCCCTCTTTTTGTAATATGGGTGAAGGATGGTACTCTGTTATCCATAGAAAAAGCAAGAGACTGGGAGACCGAAAATGATATTTTTATTAGCTGAGTGGTTCTAGGATGCAAGCTATCAAGACAAATTGGGTCTCTTCCTCAGGCACAATAAAATGAAGGCTGGCTATAAAATACACAGGTTAGATACTCCTGCAAATTATTTTAACATTTAAATTCCACTAGCTGTGAAAAGCCCTATCAGTATTGTCTATAATTCATTCACTGAGCTCCAGTAGAGTCTCTTTGTAACTAACTAAATTGAACAATCAAGAGGTATTAACTTTTTAATGCTCCAGTGAGTGTTTAGCCCGAGATGGCTAATTCTATCGAATGTATGAGTTAACCCTTCAAGCACCCAAAGGGTGAGCAACCCATCACCTGCAAAGAGTTGCACAGCTCCCTGGCACAAAAAGGGAACAAAATATGTTTATTGTATTGGGTAATGTGACATAAATTCCTTTTTCAGGGTTCAGGCCACAGTACAGCTATAGCATGACGCATCTCATCACTGACCAGTTTTATGTCTTAAAGTGTTAGTAATGCTTCATTAAAATACTATTATTATACAGAAGACCCAGATAAAGTAACACAATGCGCTATGACAAACATCTTACTTCATTGTAGTTCAAAAGTCATTCAGCTTTAAAGATCCCCTGCCCGCCCCTTCTTACAACGTCACTCAGAAGATGCAGGCTGGTGAGGGACAAACTTCAATAAGCAAAGGGAAATCCTGCCCTTCTTCGTCAAGGGGGCAGGATTTCCCTTATATTTACTTACTGAAGTTTGTCCCTCACTGAAGCCATAGAGTCACACGACTCAATCTGAGAATCAGAGGTAGGCGGCCAGAAAGGGGCGGGGGGAGGATCTTTAGAGCTGAATAACTTTTATACTTCAAAGAAGTAAGATGTTTGTCATAGCGCATTGCATTATTATTATACAGAAGACCCAGAGAAAGTATTTTAATGAGGCATTACTATCCCTTTAATCAGCTTCAGAAACATCACTTTGTATGTATATATCCAATAGAAGCAAATAAACCACTGGAGATATTACTTTTAATTATATATAACTGAACTGGCAATGACATGATAGAGCTGTAGGTCCAATATTATTTATCTGAAATAAGAGAAGCTGTGCTACACTTGTGAGAACTACATGCTTTACAAATTTACCATTAAAGTTTTAAAAAATATATAAATACAGTAATCCAGTTTACTTGTGTGAACACATATTTCTTGCATTTAGATGGTGTTGCTCTAAAGGTACCACAAGGGAGTCTTAAACAGAATAAATAAGACATGTACCTCACAAAGATTAAAAGCTTTTTTTTTACAAGGCAAATCATTACAATTTGAAAAATATTGGGAACCCAGGACCAGTAGAAGCACTTTAAAACAATACATTTCAGCTGTAGTTCATTAAGCTCAATATAATAAATTAAAAATAGTACAACAGAGTTATATGCCACCATCAGAGAAATACAGTGTTATGTGCCATCACCAGAGCAATGCAGAGATATAAGCCACCACCAGAGCAATGCAGAGTTATATGTCAACAGCACAGCAATACAGTTATATGCCACCACCAAAGCACTAGAGAGTTATATGCCACCACCAGAGAGATATAGAGTTGTATGCCATCACCAAAGTGATACAGGGTTACATGCCATCACCTCAGATATACACCGTTGTATGCCACCACCAGAGTGATAAAGAGATAAATGCCACCACTCGAGCGATACAGTTATATGCCACCAGCAGAGCAATGCAGAGATATATGTCAAAAGCACAGCAAAACAGCATTATATGTCATCACAAGAGTGATACAGAGTTATATGCCATCACAAGAGTGATACAGAGTTATATGCCACCACCAGAGCAATACAGAGATGTATGCCATCACCAGGGCAATACAGGGTTTTATGCCACCACCAGAGCGATACAGAGTTACATGCCATCACCAGAGCACTACAGAGTTATATGCCACCACCAGAGCAATACAGAGTTATATGCCATTACCACAGCACTACAGAGTTATACGTCATTACTACAGCACTACAGAGATATATGCCACCACCAGAGTGATACAAAGTTATATGCCACCCCATAATAGAAAATTGAAATAGGCACCATCACGCTGAAACTCTTAGAGCGGACAGAACATTGCTAAACAACTAGAAGCTTGACCTACAAACAGTGAGCCACAGCGCAGAAATGAAAGTTGCGACACTGAGTTAACTTCCTACACTGTAGAACTAAAAGAGATCATAGGCTTTAAGTAATACCAATATCATTCATCAAGTTATTTTTAAAGTAAAATAGGGTGATAAGAATAACTGGTATTCTCTATAACAAGGATAGCCGCGGTAACAATAAACAAGGCACCTTAAGTGATACACTCACTAAGACGGCTTAGTATTCGGCGTATGGGAGGATTTGCACCTCATACTGTTATTCACTAGCCACTTTGTATCAAACACTGAATACAACGACTATGTGGAAAAATAGATACATGTATTGACTATCCAACATCTGACATTGTATATAACTGATGAATAGAGTGAAAATACTACATGGCCTCTCTCTGACTATGTGAGTTCACAACTATCTCCATAACTCAATCATATCTGTTGTGTCAAGAATACAAGTATTTTGAATTGACAGCTAAGTTCTATCGGCTATAAACACTCCTATGCCTCTACTAATCCCATTATAAATGGGCCTAAAAACCCACTTTTTAAAAACTTCCCAGCAGTACTATTGCATCATTTAAAGGGACACAAACATATATCTGTTTTTAACCATTTACCAATAAAGTTTATTTGTTTTAAATGGTTGACAATCCAAGTGGGCAATCTAAGAACCGAACTGATCTCTTTTCAGTTACACAGGCACCCCAAATACTATCGGGGTACCCTGGTGTTGCAGAATTTTTGTGCTTTTTGTTTCTCATTTCTCTCAAGATCTGCAGTTCGCAAACACATTATTCACCTAATTTTTGTAATGAATTATTACCATTAAAATGGCTCTACACAAATCACACCAAAGAACTGAATTGAAATGGATCTACACAATTTATACCACCAACCTTAAAATGTAAATTGAGCTACACAGGTAACACAACAGAGCTTACAATTTGAATGGTGCTACTATACCAGAGTAGCTCCATTTCAACTTTAAGTTATATGGTATCACTTGTGTAGCTTCATTTCAATTGTACCACCACAGAGCTTACAACTGAAATTTAGATACACTATTGATACCACAGAGCTTAAAATTGAAATGGAGCTACATTACTGATTCACAGAGCTTACAAATGAAATGAAGCTACAATAGTGATACCACAGAGCTTACAAATGAAAATTTTGCTACACTAGTAATAACACAGAGCTACCTCCAAAGTTGTTGTCATGATTGAATTTGCCATTCTCTTCATTCCTCCTTCTAGGGCTCTCTGACTGGCCAGAGGGCTGGTTGAGGGCTGTCAGTCAGCCTTAACTTGGTCCATTCCACTGTCAGTCCCAGTGATCAGGCATTAATGAGTGCACTGTAGTCTGAACAGCAGGCAGACCTCATATTGCCCAGCTCTTGTATACACCTTCTTAAGGTAGACAGACCAGACCTTACCTTTAACCGGGGACGCATAGGAAAAATGCATACTGCAGGACTGCTTTGATTTCAGTGAAGCACTGAAAATGGCTATTTCCTATGTGTCCCCGGTTAAAGGTGAGATCTGGTCAGCCTAACTTAATGTATACCACTGTTTACACTGTATTATTTAAACAACTGAACAACTCACATATAATTCTGCAGCACACACCATATATGATGAGATATTTAGCTATTAGCTCTAATCAACTGCACCACAAGGAAAACTAAACATCACTAGTCAATTAAATCCCATACGAGTGCCAGAGAATGTAATGTGTTGGATACCCATTTAGCATTCAAAGGGTTAAATGGGACTTTTAACTTCTTTAATGCTAGAAAGGTCCACAGCACAAATACTGTTAAAGTATATATCATCTTAAAGTGCTATCACAGTTTTTTTTCATGTAATACAGTATAGCCCAAGATTTTACCTTTTAAAATTTAGCCGGTGACGTCAGTTCAGGACAGGCTGTGGTACAGCTCTGTACCGCAGCCTGTCTATCTTCGCCTCTTCCTCCCCAGTAGTGCCTCAATCCCACCTCCTACTATGACAAAGGCTTCCTCCAAATGAGTGGGAGTGTTCTCATTGGCGAGAGAGTGCTCCAGCTCAAATGGAGGAAGTGAGAATGAGACACTACTGGGGAGGGGAAGAGACGAAGATTGACAGGCTGCTGTACAGAGCTGTACCAAAACCTGTCCTTAACTGACATCACCAGCCTATTTTTAAAAGGTAAAATCTCAGGCTGTACTGCATTACATTAACAAAAAAAGGATTAAAGATTAACTGGGATAGCACTTTAAGATGATAAATACATTACCAGAAGTGAGAGTTCCCCTTTAAGGGCTCAGATGGGATCATAATAGCCACTGTGGCTCATTCATATGTTCCCTTCTCTTCTTTTAACCACACCCCCACCTCATGCTCCTTCCATCTTTTCCACAGGGTTCACTTATTTATCTATGCCAGGTTCTCCATTTTTATTTCTACCACGGCTCCTTTTATTTACTTTTATGTACATTGTTGGGGCTGGATCTGCGCTATATGGATGTTGTGCGCGTGGAGAATGTTGGATGTGTAGTGTATGGATGAGATATTGGTGTTATGTGATTGACGGTTGCTATATGGTGAATAAAGTGGTGCTGGGTGATTTTTAGGGATGAGCGAGCACCCCGATGCTCGGGTGCTCTGACCGAGCACCCCCTGATGCTCGAGTGCTCGGCCGAGCACCCGAGCCCCATTCAAATGAATGGGAGCACTCGAGCATTAAACCAGGCACCCCCTGCTCTGATGAGCGGAGGGTGCCTGGTCAATGTCCCCCTTCATCTCCGCTATGCCCCTCTTCCACAATGTCCCCCTTCATCTCCTATGCCATAGCGGAGATGAAGGGGGACATTGTGGAAGAGGGGCATAGCGGAGATGAAGGGGGACATTGTGGAAGAGGGGCATAGACTCTATGCCCCTCTTCCACAATGTCCCCCTTCATCTCCGCTATGCCCCTCTTCCACAATGTGCCCCTTCATCTCCGCTATGCCCCTCTTCCACAATGTCCCCCTTCATCTCCGCTATGGCATAGGAGATGAAGGGGGACATTGTGGAAGAGGGGCATAGCGGAGATGAAGGGGCACATTGTGGAAGACGGGCATAGCGGAGATGAAGGGGGACATTGTGGAAGAGGGGCATAGAGTCTATGCCCCTCTTCCACAATGTCCCCCTTCATCTCCGCAATGCCCCCTTCATCTCCGCAATGCCCCCGTACCTCCATTCCCTGGTGGTCCAGCGGAGCGTCTTCGGATCTGTGCCTCTTCCGGCACAGATCCTCTTCACCCGAACATGTCGGGCGAGCACATGGCGGTACTCGTACGAGTACCGCCATGTGCCGAGCAGAGCGATGCTCGAGCCGATCCGAGCATCGGCCGAGCACGCTCGCTCAACACTAGTGATTTTATCAGAGCTCTGTTAGAAATATCTGCCTGTTGAGTAGTTTGATGGGTGAGATATGGGTGTTGCATGAATTTTAGTTGTTAGGAGTGTTTTAGGTCATGTGTGCTGTGCAGTTTGTGAGGACTGTGTATCTGATGGTGATCTGCAGGTAAATGATAGTGTGTGGGTGAGTGACACAGTATGTATGTGATTGTATATTGTGCCCTGACATCCAGCTACATCATTTCATGGTTGTGTTAGATCACATGACCCCAACATCAAATTCATGCTAGGAACCAAGGGGCTGTGATGCTGAATTTGGCTTTTACATTTTTTAGGCTGTGTTCTAAAGTCAACCAAGTCTGTCTAACCCTAATATATTGTACCGCTTCCCCTAGTCACAAGATAAACACTTATACCCCATGGCAAACATCTAAGAAGAGTGCAGTACCACCAGCTTCTTGACAACATGGGATAGCTGACCCATATATTAATCCCTGCCTTATTTTCCAAATGGCATATATTGTAAACTATATGCTTCATAGGCAGCAACCTATTACAATTTAAATGGGCTATTCCAGATGTTCTGGCTTTGTATTGCAATTAATTGTAACATGTAAATGCAATACAAAAAACATAGATTACATATATATCATAAGCTCTGTACCCCAATACATCCTATAGATAAAGTAAATATCAAGCATCAGAAGAACACCTAGTGGAGTACATACACATGTTATTGACATAATGTTGAGCAGAAAGCTCATTTAAATGTATGGGGTTTTGGGGCATTATTTGCCCCTTATAATGAAGATGATGTGCTCCAATTACTTTTAGAACGTCAGTCGTATAACATGTCACTTTCTACCAGTCATTGAACTACAGCTCACATTATTCACAGCAACCGGTTACACCAGATTAGCATGGCATCTGTACCATCCGAATACTTAATCTCCCACTCTGTAGACACACATGGTGACTAAGAATGTGCATAATTTTCCAAAGGGGGGGGGGGAGGACTGACAAAATAAAAAAATGGTATTCTGTCTCCTCGGAAAGTACCCATGAAAAGGCCTATTCCATCAACACCTCAACCATTGAGTGCCAGAAAGGTGTCAGAACTGTTGCACACAGGGATCTTGGAAAGCAGAGCCTCCTATCCAATTTTTGTTTGTTATATTGCGTTTTGTATTATCCCCCCCACCACCACCTTTTGTACAGAGCCAAGGAATGTGTTGATGCTTCTCAGTAAATTAATATGGAAACCCACACAGGAACACTTTCTGGAAGTTAGTTTAATAGTTATCTCCAATGCATAAGAATTTCTGAGGAAAGGAGAGACATAGACCCTTTTCTGTGGAAACTCCCACAAGAAATTGGGATTCAGTTGCAAGGAGTGTAAATAAATAAAATAAAACATAAAATACAATATTGTCTGACACATCTATACACTGTTCTTCTTCACAAGAAACTTTGAAGTGATAGAGAATTCAGCAGAAAGTTGTATGTTCTGAACATCTCAAGAGCAGTCCTGTGTTCATGTGCTTTATTATTTTCCTGCTTAACATAACAAGCAGGGGCATTCCAAAAAGATCTGAGGATAGAGCCCATGGTAAAATTCAACAGCACACCCACCCCCCATGGTAGTGATGATACGTTATACTGTAAAAATACAATTATTGTGCAGCTAAAACACATTGGGGGAGATGCACTAAGGTGTGATAAAGAAGTGATAAAGTAGAGATGACTTCTCCAGTGATATCACTTCTCCAGTTCCTATGTTATTCTATGGAGCCAATGCACTAGGATTTCTCCAGCTTTGGAAATCTTAGTGCGTAGGTTCTATAGAATAACACAGGAACTGGAGAAGCAATAGCAGTGGAGAAGTTATCTCCACTTTATCACCTCTTTATCACGCATAACCCACAATGTGTTAACTGACGTTTCTTCAGTCTGTCCAGTAGTGACTAGGTAACCCTCATTTACACTTAGAAGACCTACAAAATTGTAGGGGTACAAGTAAAAACATTCCTAAGCTCCCATGCATTTGAAGATAGCTTTTTAACCCCTTGAATGCTAGATAAATACCAGGTCCATTAGCAACCTCTCTAGCATTCAAGGGGGTTGACACACGTGTAATTGTATTTGTCTCCAATGGTACAGTTGTTTACTCCAGAATAACTCCAATTTACTATTATAAGCCTTGGCTTCTGTATAAAAGTTGAGCAGTAAAATTCACCAAAGGGAAAATTCAACAAATCAGTTCATATGAACTGAACTTTCAACCCTTTGAATGCTAGTTGTGTCTCCAATGCGATATCTCTCTAGCATTCAACAACTTAAAAGACTCATATTAAGTCAACATCAAGTTGTATGTGTTTCCTACTGTGCAGCTAGATTGCCCCAACCCCACTCTTATACATAAGACGTTTGTTTGACAAGTAGATAGAAAAGCTGGCAGTGCTGATCTGCGGCCAATCGTTAGGACTTAGTGACTTTTGTTTGACTCTGTGCTCACACTCAGACTCTCAGCTCTCTGCTTGCATGGGCAGCCAACCCAGTGTGCAGACTCAGTGCTCTTCTACACACTGCGTCCGACACCACTTGGTCTAGACTCGGACTGCCCCCACTCTTCTGTACCGTGTCAGTATGCACACACCACGAGACGTGGCCATGGATTGCTGTTCTGGAGTTTAAAGCAGCTCCAGAGAAACCCAGTGCAGGCGGCATACCGGGAATTTCCATTGTATCCCAGTAGGCCAGTCCGGCCCTGTAAGCATTTACCTTATTGGTGGTAGTACAAATGCAGTCCAAAATGTTGTTTTTAGCGTTAATGGAACTGACATGTGGGCTAATTGACCATTATGGCATAGATCATTTGCACTGTCTGACACCCCAGTATTGTTTCAATGTCCACTACAAGTCTTAACATCACACATACTGATACCACAGCTTTGTTCCACTATCCACTGGTAGTCACAGTACCGCATCCACGGTCTAATACAACCATCCCTGTTCCACTATTCACTGGTAGCCTCAGAACCACTGGTAGTTGGCAAACCTCACACACAGTATGACTGACAACCCAGACTCGTTCTGCTGGTAGCCACATAACCACACACATACGCTGTCTGGCCTCTAGCCTGGCTCCACTACCCCCTGGTAATCACAGAGCCACAAATACACTGACCTGTCATTTAGGATGTTAAATTGAGAACATTTGATTTGCTGCTACTTTCATAGTTATACTTTGTAGCCAAATGTAACCCTATGAGTGCTGGGGGATAGGGTATCCAATGTATGCATTAGCTCCTCTGACACTCAAAAGGGTTAACTAAGTGCCAAATATTTCCTAAACAACAACAAAGAAATGTGTTAGAGAACTCACTGACATGAAATGATATAACTCAGTGTAGTCCAGCCTCAGGTCAGGATACTGCCAACCCAGTATTACTGGATGTATAACAGAATGAGGATTAGGTGAATCTACAATCTTGCCCTTTCATTTTTCTCTCACATTGTGCTCTGGCTGCTTATCATCTCTGCCTCTATAGTATTTCTGTGATTTGCGACAGGTCGGTGGGGGGATGAGGACAGGAGGGATCCTGCAACACTTTAGTGTCTTAGCCCAAATGAAGCAGCTTTTATGTTCCTTCTTCCAATTAACCCTACTTTTTGTTCTAAGCTTGTTTGTAAAATGTACAGTGTGTGTGTGTGTACACATTGTAGAGAAGCAGTTAGAACTAAACCAATGTTCAGGATGGTAGGAGAATGAAAAGCGAAACGGCTTCTCCAGGATTAAGCAACCTTGAGCATCTGAGAAATGTGCAGCACAACCCTTTGTCAGTTAAAAGGTTAATGTTGTCATATTAAAAAGAGTGACAACCACAATTTGAAGGGAGAAAGAGTATATAGTTGTACCCTGAGGAGTCCCCATCACCTGCAGTCAAAGTGCCAGTGACTCACCAAGGAAGCAGGGAAGGCACACAGTTAGGCATGTGGCAGGCTGGCCGCACACTTCATTCTCCAGAGAAAGACTGCAAAAGGGGAGCACTGCAATTCACACCACCAGCTGCTCACTCAGGGCCGGATTTACATCTCAGGTGCCTGTTGGCACAGAAATCTGAAACCCCCCCAATAAAAGTGCAAAAAGTTTTGACTGATATTTTTTTTATTCAGCCACAGAATTATTCCACAGTGCTGGATCAAAACAATCAAGATCTTTTCAGGTTTTTCTTCTTAATTCTCAATTACTGTTATAGTACCTGCCTGATATTGATAGAGCTAATCAATAGAATGTAGTTCATATTCCATACCTCCCAAGTGTCCCTCTTTAGGAGGGACAGTCCCTCTTTGAGACCCAGATCCCTCTGTCCCTCTTTTCTACCCTTTTGTCCCTCTTTTTTGTACATCAGAATGAGTGGTGTGTATTACATTGCTCCATAGCAATAAAACATACATAAATGTGTTGTTAATTGTCAGTATATGTGTTTATACATTAATATGGGTAATTAAAATACTTTGGTCTTGCTCTAAATCATTTATCAGTTACACAAACAGGTGCAGATGGGTCAAGAAATAACCTAAAAATTCTTGGAAATGCCCCACCTACCAGCCACGCCCCCAGAAACACCACCTAAAACAGAAGTGTCCCTCTTTTGCCATTTGAAATGTTGGGAGGTATGATATTCAGAGCTATGGTGTTTACAACTGAAGAACTTCAGGGGGATAGGCTGTTTCTTCATTTATTACAAGATATGGCTCTTGATGGGCAGCCCTTTCAAGCACTAGTGGAAATGAGCGTTTCTACAGTAAGACTGCAGCAATTAAAGAGAACCGAGTAGCAATAATTTTGAGCAAAACATCACTCTGCAGTGAGAAAAAAATATTGAAAGTAAAATTTTGGGGGAAAAAGTACCTATATACCTCTAGGAGTTTTAAGAGCCAGTAGAGAGAGATCCCAGGAGGGGATTTATTTCCATTTCCACCACACAAACATGACCAGCCGGTTCTCTTATCTCAATCAAGGGGTTAAATACCATGGTGGGGCCAACGCCGACCGTGCTGCTGTTGGCTACAACTCGCTCCATCTCAGTGCTCACTGGTCAGGAGTCGGACAACATTGACGTCACGTTGTTCGTCTGGGACCGTGGCAGGCAGGGCTGCGG
The DNA here is from genome assembly GCA_037306005.1 of Rhinophrynus dorsalis. NCBI lineage: Eukaryota > Metazoa > Chordata > Amphibia > Anura > Rhinophrynidae > Rhinophrynus > Rhinophrynus dorsalis. The sequence goes on from CM074719.1 coordinate 161,363,694, forward strand.
CTCCCTGCAAGCTCTACTGTGTGTCTGTCTGGGAGGACTGGAGGCCAGAGGAGGGGCAGTATGTTCTGTAATTTCCAGGTGAAACGTGAAGACAAGTGATTCATTCAAGACAAGTGACTGAGGAGAGTGTGGAGTGTTCTCTGCGTAGCTGGCAGCAGCGCCTCCTTGACACATGATACTGCTGACTCGGCGGAGCCGCAGGTCTCTCAGTCTCTTAGGTGTCAGTGTGTCACTTGGTGTCATCTTGTCACACAGGCTCAGCACACAGCAGCGCAGCATGCATATGCTCCCCTCCCTTGAGGTCCAGAGTCCACCCAGATGGATCAAAAGGCTGGCACGCTAGCTAATTAAGATTAAAAAAAATAATAATAAATGACAGACGCCCCTCTGTGGGGTGCACCTGTAGGCAGATGCCTACTCTGTCGTATTGTAAATCCGGCCCTGTGCCCAGTGAATATTCAAGTACGTAGCTTGCATTTAACCAACAACATTCAGGGCTGGCACTAATACATTATCAAAATGATGATCTACATAGCAACAGGGGGGTATGCACTAATAGTTAAAATGGCAAGTTCTGGTCATATGTGGAGAGCATAGGTGAATAATAGGGTTCAGACTGTAGTACACCATGCCAGCAGAGAAAGCCTAATGCATACAGCAATCTAATCCATCACCCCATACCTGCAGTAAATAAAAGCAACCCATTTGGATGTCAGCTAAAATAAAGAGCACTAGCTCATGTGTAGTTTGGTGGGCACTGGCCATGTGATCTCCCTCATCATCATCTCATGCCCCTGTGCTGCAGGCAGCCAGTGATGACATCAATGAACATTATTTACACTCACCAGATGCGTAGGTTACACAGGGATAATTAAAATGGCTCCTGGTCTTTACAGGGCCAAAAGGCAGGCTTTTGTTATGCAGCCGTGCTATTGCAACTGCGCTGTAATTCCAGCTTATGCCATATGTCTGAGTTGGGGCTCAGCTTGTTGCTGCATTCATAATGCGGTCACCTATTACGGACTGGGGGGGGCATATGGGGGGGCCAGGTGTTCTGGCAGAGGGGGCCCCCGGTGACGCTACTGAGTGGGGACTAATTAACACACTGGCTGTCAGCCCAGCCTTAGCAGCCCATTCAGGAAAATCATATGCAAGGCAGAACAGCAGAATTTAACCTCCTAAACCAGAATGAACATGAACATATTGGGCCCGGGTCATCTTTCTTTTCCAGGACTTGGACAACAATCCCCCCTGACCTCCTTGATGGTGGCCCTGACTACTATTAAAAGTGACTGATATGCTGTAAAAGTCGAATAATATAAACATAAAAACATGAACTAACCAGATATATAAAACTAAATAAGTAGTACTCAAAGTGTCTAAACACCTTACACAATCACTTAATATTTCCTATATTAGTATACATGACTGGTATCTGTTCATTAAAGGGGAACTACCACCCCGCAATAACTTAACCTTCAATGATTCTTCATCTGGCGACTAGCTGCTTAGTAGCGCTCAAAAGGGACTGAGAGCGCAGGCGCACAGACCTCACTGTGATGAGATGTCCATGCTTCCTGCTCCTGTGAGCATCGGTAAAACGCTGAAATCTTCGGAACCGGTAATATTTCTGGTGGCTAGCACTACTAAGCAGCTAGTCGCCAGATGAAGAATCAAGGAAGGTTAAGGGTGGTAGTTCCCCTTTAAGTCAAAGTTAAGTGTTTAGTAATAAAGAAAAATGTCATTCTTTGTAGTGCATGTAAGATTCTCAACCATTGATACAGCGATGTATTATGGCCAAGGCTCAGTAGCATAGGCCTAAGGCACCAGATTGGCAGGGGCAGCAGATTGGACAGCTTTATTGCTTTGTGCGCTCTCTAAAAAGTTGAGACTTACAGCCACTTGTAGCCATCTCTTTCTCAGAGTAAACATATCCAAATGGTCTTTCTTCATACATTACATTTCACAGTCTCTTAGGTCTGCTATTCCCTACTCCCCTACTTCCCTTATTAACCCCACCATCGCCTTGATGCCTTACCTACCCCCTTCTCTTTCATTACCAGTGAACCTTAAACATGAAAACAGACAAATAAACATTCTGACACGAGTACATGTAAAAAGAAGGTCAGCGTTTAGAGGGACCTTGGGATGAACCTTCTAATCCAGTGATTCTCAACCAGGGTGCCCTATGAAGACTAACGAAAATGGACTTTTAAATAAAGATTTATAGAAATTGTTATGCATGATATGTTAGTTTTGTTATTATGAGTGTAAGACCTAATAATAACTTATATTTATGCATTGTTCCCTTCATTATGGACTTGTTAAATTACATTAAATATGTTAGGGGTGCCCAGAATGTTCTAGATTACTTGGTAGAGATGCCCCTAGCAATAAAAGATTGAGAACCACTGCTCTAATCTAATCTCAGTGAAATTCTCCAGACATGTGTAACTGCAGCATGGCGCATAACCTGCGTTCAGCTTCCCTCTTGCAGGGAATGGTGGGAACTTTCAGTTTTGCTGCCACTCATGCCCAGCTCTGGTGCTAGCTACTTCACACCAGAGGAGACAAACTGAGCAGGACTGAATAGCTCTCAACATTTCAAAAGGTCAAAAAGGGACACTTGTGTTTTAGGAGGTATTGCTGGGGTGTGGCTGGTGGGTGTGGAAATACCAAGAACTTTTAGGTTATTTAATGACCTATTGACATCTCTTTGTGTAAGTTACTAAATGATTTAGAGCAAGACCAAAGTATCTTATGTACACTGACTAATTTATACTTACATATACTGAAGTTTGTATAAACATTAAAGTGAGTTTTATTGCTCTGGAGCAATGTGATACACTTATATACACACCACACAGTCTGATCCCCTAAAAAGAGGGACACCAGGGTGAGAAAGAAGGACAGAGGGATTTGAGTCTCAAAGAGGGACTGTCAGTCTAAAGAGGGACACTTGGGAGGTATGGGACTGATCTGCCACCTCCTGCCATGCCTCATTAGGACATTGTGGGAATAGCCTTCCCTAAAGGCAGGATCTGACTGCCAGGACAGTCACTTCTACCACCAGAACCATCTTAGGCTAAGCCACACTGGCTGGGCTCTAGACTGCCACATTATCTGTCAAACAGAAAGATAAAAACAAAAACACCTATCCACAACCTACAGCCTCCTTTATACCCCTGCTAAACCTCCAGCTCCACTCTAACCTTTACCAATCGGTTACCTGGAAGGCCTCCCTCCCCTTCCATTGATAGTTGCACCCCAGAGCTACATTAGCCCAGGAAGCAGCAAATAAGACAGAGATTGCCTGAATCTCTAATAAGGCCTCAGGCTCATACAAAGCCCGCAGCCAGCTTTTAGCAATTAGGATGCATCTTATTTACACTGAAGTTGTATCTTGTTATTTATTTATATATATATATATATATATATATATATATTTACAAATAAATTACTAGTTTATCATACACAGCCTGCTTTTAGCAATTAGGATGCACGTTATTTGCACTGAAGTTGTATGAGGATGTTTATATAAATAAATATATATATATATATATATATATATATATATAGACACACAGTATATATATATATATATATATATATATACACACATACATATATATATGTATGTGTGTGTGTATATTTACAAATAAGTTATTTATTTTTACTTCATAGATATACATATTAATAACCCATATACAGCCTGCAAAAACATTACCATCAAGTTTGATATTTATGTATCTGTGTCTTTAAGGGAAGGACTGTGGGCTGCCAGTGGTGCCAGTTAAAGTGAGGATGTGGTAAAGGGTATATGTGTGTGTTTTGGGGGGTGTAAGCATTTCAATGGGTCTACAGAGAGGAACACATTGCTAATCATTAAATGAATGCAAATATTTATTTCTCCCCTATGGTCTACTTGGTTTTCCCAGGAATGGATTTACTTTTACTTTGTGCATATGGTCCATATGTTTCTTTCACATTCACCCTTACATGATTTGCGCAGATTGTTTCCTTCTAAGCAGCTTTCTGCAGTGCTATACATGTGCAGGGTACTATTCTGTGCATATCACCCACAGAAAAAGATCAACCCCACTGAATCCAGGTCATTATATATTGGTAGTAATGGCATACTGTATATCTGTGTAGTTCATTAACTTTTGTCTAAATAACACTTCAACTCATTGAATGTGCTGGAGATGTGTCCAGCATCCAAGGGGCTGTGTTGTTGCCACAGCCGTTGCCGATAGAAACGGAATGTGATGATATCCCAGTACTCACGGAATGTGATGACATCACAGTACAGTACAGTATCAAAACCCAGCAGAATCTTAACTGTCATATATTACCTCATTTTACTAGAGTAGAGACTCACAACAGAAAGAGATTCAGTTCGATTACATTTCTTTGACTTTGATATAGATAACCATATCCAAAGTTTCCAAACATAAATCTCTGGAATTCCCAGAAGATTGTAAATATAGTCCTCTGTTCCTAAAACCATACAGAAATGGCATCTGAAGGACTTCCAATCGAATGCAAGAAACCAATGAGCAGAACTGAAGAACGCATATTTGACATGCAGATGCAGGATCTGGACGAAGGGTGGTCGTGGGCAGAAGTAATGGATTACTGGCACCCCCCGAAAGAACCAAAGAAGAAAAGGAAGTGCAAATACGCTGGTGAGTTCAAAGAACAGAAAGTGTAACATTTATGTATCAGAGAGGAGTGCAACATATACTCTGAAATAGGCTGACCAGACTTCACCTTTAACCGGGGACGCATAGGAAAGATTCATGCTGCAGGACTGCATTGATTTCAGTGAAGTACTGCAAAATGGTTATTTCCTATGTGTCCACGGTTAAAGGTGAGATCTGGTCAGCATACTCTGAAATGACCTTCTCATTTGTCTGGCACTCAAACAGTTACAAAAGTCTTTAACACATTAACTGCCAGAGAGGTACCCAATACATTGCTTTGGCACTCAACAGTGGGATGCACTAGTAGCATGCCACTTCCAACTATCAATAGACTATGGCTGCCATAGTTGTGTGGGGAGGATGATGGGAGTTTTAGTCCAACAACAGCTAAAAGTAAAGAGCCAGTCATGGTTAGTTCAACAACAAGATTCCCCAGTAAAGGGAAACACTTGGTTGATTTTCTCTATTTAAAAAAAACCTTTTCTTTATTCCACACAGTTAGAAGAATGAAACAGCTAAATCGGCAAAAAAGGGACCGTTACCACCTTCTAGCTGCCAGACGAAGACTGGATAAAGCATTGGAAGAAACGGTCCAAAAGGAGAAGAAGCAGTGCAAACAAGTTGGTGAGTCCAAAGAACAGAAAGTGTAACTTTTATGTATCAGAGAGGAGGGCAACACATTGCTCTGTAATGACCTTCACATTGCTCTGTAATGACCTTCACATTGCTCTGGCACTCAAACAGTTACAAAAGTCTTTAACACATTTATTGGCAGAGAGGTGCCCAATACATTGCTTTGCAATGCTTTTTGAACCCCTCTGAAACTTGACAGTGGGATGCAGTAGCCATCTATCAATGGACTATGGCTCTCATAGCTTGTGTGGGGATGATGGGAGTTATAGTCCAACAACAGCTATAAGTAAACGGACAGCCATGGTTAGTTCAACAACAAGATTCACCAGTAAAGGGAAACACTTGGTTGATTTTCTCTATATAATAAAAGCCTGTTCTTTATTCCACACAGTTAGAAGAATGAAACAGCTTAATAGACAAAAACATCTTCGCTATGAACTTCTATCTGCAATGCGAGGACTGGAATCAGCAATGGAGGAAGCTGACCAGGAGGATGAATATAACTGGCAGACAGAAGACACTACTGGGCAGGTGAGTACATATTCCCTCATTTCCATTGTCCGAAATGTGATTTTCAACAACTGAGTCTTTCTCATTCCTTGATCCGGGCCCTTACTAAATCTATATACAAATATTAACTGTATGAGAACCACAAGTATATGTAACACATTGCTTCAAAATGTGTGGCCAATAGTGTTGAGCGAGCGTGCTCGGCCGATGCTCGGATCGGCTCGAGCATCGCTCTGCTCGGCACATGGCGGTACTCGTCGAGTACCGCCATGTGCTCACCCGCCATGTTCGGGTGGCGGGGATCTGTGCCGGAAGAGGCACAGATCTGAAGACGCTCCGCTGGACCACCAGGGACTGGAGGTACGGGGGCATTGCGGAGATGAAGGGGGCATTGCGGAGATGAAGGGGGACATTGTGGAAGAGGGGCATAGTGGAGATGAAGGGGGACATTGTGGAAGAGGGGCATAGACTAGCTTCAGTGATGCACCTGAGGCAGTAGCAGCACAATAAGTAGCCCCCAGTATATGTGGAGAAAAGAGGAAGTTGGCCAATAATTCTTCTCCACCTGCCCCTCCTCCAAAATCATGGGTGTGTTGTTACTAGAGTAAAAACTTTTCTCTGGAGAGCAGTTACTGTGCCTCTCATTAGCAACTGCAATGTGCACAGTGTGTGTGGTAAATAACACCTGGGGGCACAACTGTCTCCAAATGCTATCACATAAGAAATCAATTACTGCTGCTGTCACTATACCCCTTGTCCACACCCCGTTAAGTACACATGACAACTTGCTGACAATTTAATACTAATGAAGAACCCTCCCTGTCAACATCTGCGGGATGGAATCTCCTCAGATGCCGCTTGATGCCCTGCTTGCGATTCTCCTGCACGACACTGCCATGTGTGGTCAGAGAGCCACACAGTGTGCAATGGGTGGACATGAACAGCCACATCCTAACATCTACAGAGTGGCTATCATTTGCAGGGGGAGTAATGATGAACATAGTGGATTTGCAGAATATGTAGTTACCCTAGAGGAAGAAGGTGATGGCGAGCTAGTTGTTTTGCTCGTCATTGAACTTCCAGCCTCAGCCTGGGTTTCTCTTTTCTTCCTCCACTTTGATCTCCGCCTTTCTGGAGAGTCAGGTTGTACAGCAACAGTGGTGCTTGATTTCTATGGCGGGTGTTTGGCTTTAACATGTTTGACATAAATGTCATGGTGTCTGTGTTTCATGTGCATTATCAGGGTGGTTATGTCAAAGTGTGTTCCCTCTTTTCCCCTTCTCACTAACTTTCACAAACTGCACAGTGCAGTTAGTGAAGACTGCACTGTGCCTGCCCCAAGAGAAAAATAGTTCCACCTCCATGACTTCAAGGGATAGGGAACAGGTGGAGAAGAATGGCCTTTCTTCTTGTCCTCCACATTCCCCTTCACTGTCGGGGGCAGAGGATGATGTTGCTGCTACTGCCTCAGAATCAGCACGGCAACTAGGATCAGGAGTATTGCTGCTGCTGCTGGCAATGGAACCTGTCCTAGACCCAATTTACTTGTTGACCCCATTCCCACTATCACAATGGTCTGTGACACACAAGCCTGCTCCTCAGCATCCTGCTGCTCTTGCAAGTCCACAACAGGAATTACAGCAGTTGCAAATTCCAAAAGCTCACTGCTGGTAATGCCCATCCTCATCTCTGTCTCCCATTCCTTCTCAGTTTGGGTTTAAAGGGCCATTAATGTCTCTTCTACCCCAGCTTCTCCAGCATCATCACCACCACCACTAGTGCCTATGTGCTCCTGCTGCTCTATTACAGACATCTCACTGCTGGTTGGAGGAGGTGACGAACAATGTGACAGAGGGACCCCTAATGTCACACTTGCCATTTCTTGGTGACGTGAAGAAGGAAGGCTGGCAGCAGTAGTAGCAGGTACAGGCAGATGATCTGTGCTTCTGGTGGTGGTGGTATTATTGCTGCGCCTGCTATCCACCACCAGTTCTGGCTTCTTCAGGATCATGTTCCACCTGGACATTGTCATGAAAGGAAGGGGACTCCCAGGGCCAGAGGAATGGTGCGGGCTCCCTTGACCGCTAGTTTGGATGCTCTCAAATGCTTCACCTTCAACTCCCGTAACACTAGTCCCACCGGCTGTTTCACCATTACTGTTACTACTACTAAAACCAACCACATCAAGTTCACCCCATGAGTCTTCCTCCTCACAGTCACTAGTAATATGAGGATATTGATTACCCCTTCTTCATTCCTAACTGTGTCAAGCTGCTGGACCTTCTTAGTAGCAGTACTAGCACTGGCGGGACTGCTTGAGGATGGCAAGTGTGACTTAGGGTCCCCTGATATTACACTTGGCATCATCTTCTCCTCCCCACCGCTCCTGCGTATTACAAGACACACTAACTGCAGGTTCAGCACTGGTGGCAGAAAGTTCAGCACTGGCAGCAGGCAAAGCACTGGTGGCAAAAGGGCCAACACATTTGACAGCAGGGACAGTACTGGTGGCAGCAGGTTCAGCACTGTTAGCAGGCACGGCACTGGTGGCAGCGGTGGCAGGGGCTAGTTCCACCAGGGGCAGCACATCTGGCAGCAGGAATAGCAATGGTGGCAGCAGAAGCAGCACATCTGGCAGCAGGCACAGGTGTCCTGCTTTCACTACTATTACAATGAACAATGTAAAAATCTTTATGTCAATGACAACAAAGAAGGAGTATGGAATGAGAGCCTACATTAATTGTACAACAAGAGGAATTGTGTATCTGATTATATGTAAAAAATGCAAATTACAATATGTGGGTAAAACCATAAGGTGTTTAAGAGAACGTATGAATGAACATCTTAGCGAAATCTGGAGTATGGATTTCTGCTCCAATGTGGCATCTCGTTTCAAAACCTGCAGTGTTGATTCATTTCAGGTACAAGGAATAGAAAGAGTCACTCTAGGTATTTGGGGATAGGGATGGGCGAAAATTTTCACCTCAAACTGAAATCGGCGAATAATGGCACTTTCTGCTTAGTGAAAAATTTCACACAAAAAGTGCCATTTTTCTGCTTTTTCCTACCTTTTACGCCCATTGAAATTAATGGGAAGAAAAATATTTCTCCACCACAGAAAAAGTATTCTACAGCCATATAAAAGGCTGTCAGGCTCTCACAGCAGCCATTCTGTGTTTGTGAGAGGAGAGAGCAGCATGTTTTTGAGCTAGAGGAGATAGGGATAGAAAGGGCCTAGTTTAAGGAGTCATTTAGGTCAGACATTTGTTCTCTGTATTAGGGGAGTCTAGGTGATAAGAAGAGAGGAAGGAGGTTGACCTCTAAATACTCCAAAATTCCATGTGACTGACTGGCAAGACACAGGCAGCTAGGGACCTATTTGCTTTCTGATCTTGCTGTTATTATCTATGTGCTGGGTGGGGAAGTCTGGGGAAAGACGTTGTTGATTTTGTTTTTTAATTATAATTTTTTTTTGCACAGACTGTGATAAGACAAAAGGGTGGACAACTGTCAACTGTCAAGGTCCCAGCAAAACTAGTTCCAGCACTTCCAGTGCCAGTAGAAATAAAGAACCATATAAGAAGAACACTGAAGAAGACAACAAGTTGAATTCAAGTGTTGAAGATGCTGGCAATAGCATAATAGAGGAAGGTGTATCAGCTGAACCGCCTGCTGCATCAGATAGTAAGACAAACAAACACCAACACACCCAGAGTAGGGGACTTTGTTACAGTAAAAGTAAAAAGAAATTGTTTGAGACCTCCAAAAGCTTAGAGAAATATAAGGGTAGTTGGCAAGAATTGTCAGGTGATGCTGATGCTGCTGAGGATGACCTAATGATGACTGATGATAATGCAGATCTAGAATATATCCCTCCAGCATCCTTCTCTTGTTCAGATACAGATGAAGTTGAGAGTGAGGATGGTGACAGGTCTACAAGATTAGCAGAAAGTCAAAGGCTGAATCTTCCACCCTTTTAAGGAGCACTGTGCCTGTCTATAAGGTGTTTGAGAAAGCCTTCGGAAAGTCTGACCCTGGACAAGCACACAGTCACCTTATCTGTCATCATCGGCATCATCGCCTCTTCAAAGTCCAAGTCCCACTCAGCCACACACACCTGTTTTACCCAGCAACAGCAACACAGGTTAACATCCATAGTGTTAGATATGACGAGTACCTCCGGTGCTGCTGCTGTAAGTGCTGCACCTTTGACACCTAGTAGTAGTGGCAGTAGAATTACATCAACATGTAGCTCCACTAGCAGTAACAGTAGCAGAAACCACACATGACAGACAAAGCCAGGACAAATATATTAACATCAGCATAGATGAGGCAGTGGAGGACACATGGGACCACTGCTGTAATCAATAAGTAATGTGTGTCAATAATCTGAGAAGGAGGATAGAGTATGACAATAGTAAAAATACATACACAAATCACACCATGCCAGTCCCCAACCACCACCACTCAATACATATCTGCCACACTGTAGGTTGTACTTTATACTTTTTTATTACTTGATATCATCATGAATATGTGCCAGTGTCACTTAACCGCTTAAGGACCGGCCGTGTACGCACGGTGCGGTCACTAAAGGACCAGGGACCTTTTTTTTTTTTTCTTTTCGGAATCCGATTCTGGACTTCCCGAACGGAGTGCAGCCACGTGGGGATCCTGGAATTCCATGATGGTCCAGGACAGTCATGGGTCCTTAAGGGTATAACAACCCATGACGGTCCAGGACCGTCTTGGGTCCTTAAGGGGTTAAGCAAGAAAGTGCTGTGGGCAAAGGACAAATGCATTCTGCATGCTAACACATTTTTCAAGCCATATTTTGCTGTAGGACTCACAACTTTGAATTTCAGACGCTTATTTCTAAACTTCAGCCCTTAGAAGAAGTAATATTGCAGTGGGAAAAGTAGTATCTATAGGAAATATAGGCAAAAAATGTGTTAACATAGGTGGAAAATTTGTTAAAATAGGCGAAAAGGAGGGAACTTTTGCATAGGCGGAAAGGCACATTTTTGTGTCGGGAAAAGCAAAAAATCGGCACGTTTTCGCAAAAAGTCATGCAGGAAATTTTTCACACTTCTCGCCCGCCTCTATTAGGGGAGGCAACATGGTGAAAAATTATCTAGAAGGGAGATATTCTGGATTCCTGAGTCAGGAACCAGACACCCATCTGGTTTAAATAAAGAATATGACTTGTGTTAACATAGGTGGAAAATTTGTTACAATAGGAGAAAAGGAGAAAATTTTTGCATAGGTGGAAAGGTGAAATTTTTTGCGGAAAAAGAGAAACATCGGCACTTTTTCGCAAAAAGTCATGCAGGAAATGTTTCACACTTTTCACCCACCCCTATTAGGGGAGGCAACGTGGATAAAAAATTATCTAGAATGGAGGTGTTCTGGAATTTTGAGTCAGGAACCAGACACCCACCTGGTTTAAATAAAGAATATGATTTGACTTGTTATGTCTACCACATGGAGTTTGATCAAAGTTTGGTTATTTAGCTCCATGGTGAGATATTTGCAGGATATGTCTTTAAGTCTTTAATATTAATTTATACATAGATGACCGCAAAATATAATATAAATAAGTTTAAAATTATTACATGCTAGCCATAGGATTCTAAATTATACGTCCCAAGATGTGATCTCTATAAGTCAACTCAAAGAGTGGTCTGTCGAATTAATCTATGTCTGATGTAGGTATATGGTGATGTTTGATGAATGTCTGAAAAATTCTAGTATTCCATGAGGTGAAAATGTAATAATCACTGGTTGTTTTTATTTATACATCTTTTTGAAAGGACACTGTACACTTTTCATTTGAAAATGAAGATGTATTTATACAACCAGTAATTATTTGAAGATGTCTTATCTTCTATGCAGTATCTGTTAACAGATGGCCATTTTTAAATTTATCTTCTTTTAATGTTTTTTTAGTAATCTAGCCGTTTTGTCTACTCGGCTTTTTGAATCCCCTAGGATTTAGTCTGCAATATTTGTCGAGAACTATTTGGGATTTTTTTCTGTGTTGTACAGAGAGATCGGATTCAATATTATTCAAACACAGATTAAAATATGGTGGTGATTTACAACATTGAATATGCTTTACTGTTGCCCTATATATGGGTTTTCTATTATGTTTCTTTATAAGGGTAATTCATTGAATATATCATCTTTTTGGACATAGTTTTTTATTTTTATTTTTGCATATAACTATGTGATGGCACATGTGATGGGTAATGTTATCGTAGACACTTATATCTGTTTTTTAGTTTCCTTTAATGATGTTTACACACATCAGTCTCGAATTAACTCAACAAATATGTTTTATAATGTACAATCACATTCTATTATAGAATGTAATATGTAATTGAGGAGCAAAGGTGGTTGATGTTTCCGCTTAGATATGTTTCACCATTACTGAATATTTAATTTGTATATTTCACATGATAATCTTTAGGAGAATTTATATTGTTTTGTTATGTGAAAGAATAGTTATAACAATGGCAATCTCGGTGTGACCAAGTAGTTATTTATATATTTGAATTACATTGATTGTTTAAAAGTGCACAAAGTATATTTCTTTGGTATATTTCTTTGGAATTGATTATATAACATGTGTTTCAATACCATTTTAGCATATTGGATGTGGTATCTCCCCTTCCCTATTTGATTTTCCTAATTGAAGTTTGTGATGAACTACAAATTATGTTGTTGGTCATGTGGTTTGACTTTTGTCAAGATGTAACATTTCACTTTCCTTATAGATTTTCGATTGAGGATCGTGATGGACTACATGTGATATGGTTAGTCATGTACTGTGACTTGGTACCTCACTTTCCTCATGGATTTTAGATTAAGGATTGTGATGGATTATAGTGATGAGCGAGCACCCCAATGCTCGGGTGTTCGAGTGCTCTGACCGAGCGCCCCCCGGAGGCTCGAGTGCTCGGCCGAGCACCCGAGCCCCATTGAAGTCAATGGGAGGACTCGAGCATTACACCAGGCACCCCCTGCTCTGATGAGGGGAGGGTGCCTGGTCCATAGGAAAAGGGCAGAAAAGGATGGAAACACCACAGAAATGGTTCAGGGACAGCATAGGGAGGATGTCTGGATGCATCTTGGACTCCAACATCGCTGCTGGGAACAATCTTTCGCCGGTAGTACGCCATTTTTACAGACTGACCGTAAAACACACAAAAAGGAAAATAAAAACGACTTTAGGCGAAAAATTGTTACCAAACAGTATTTGCTGTATATTTACTTGTATATCATCTGCAAATTCTGCAAAAAATTTCATCGTTTTTTCTGAAGTGAGGCCATGATTAAGAGGGAAACGTGCGAAGAGGCAAATTCTCCCAAAAATTTCCTAGATTTTTCTGAACTGAGGCCATGATTAAGAGGGAAACGTGCGCAGAGGCAAATTCTCCCAAAAATTTCCTCGATTTTTCTGAACTGGGGCCATGATTAAGAGGGAAACGTGCGCTGAGCCGACCATCTAAAACATTATGGGTGAGGGTCTGCTGCGGAGCTGACCATCCTAAACATTATATGCGAAGGCCCGCTAGTGAGCTGACGCTATAAAACATTATATGAGAGGGCCCGCTAGAGAGCTGACCCAATAAAACATTATATGAGAAGGCCCGCTGGTGAGTTGACATATATAAAAATTGTCAAACAGGGCCCGCTGGTGAGCTGGCCCTATATAAAAATTATATCACAGGGCCCGCTGGTGAGCTGGCCCTATATAAAAATTATATCTCAGGGCATATGGAAGAGGAGGAGGAGGATGAGAAGATTAAGAGTCAACCATATACCCATTTTTTGGGTGGAAGGGGTGAATGGGAATACATTCCCATCATTGTAAATAACATATATAAAGTGAGTTTATGTTCCCCCGGGGCTTTCCTCCAGTGGAGTGGAGAAGTCAGGGGAAATCCAGGCCTTGTTCATTTTTATAAGTGTCAACCTATCAGCATTTTCGGTGGAAAGGCGGATACGCTTATCTGTTATGATGCCACCAGCAGCACTAAATACCCGCTCAGACAGAACGCTGGCGGCAGGGCAGGCCAGCACCTCCAAGGCGTAGAGTGCCAGTTCATACCACGTGTCCAGCTTGGACACCCAGTAGTTGTAAGGCACAGAGGGATCATTGAGGACGCTGACACGGTCTGCTACGTACTCCTTCACCATCTTCCAAAACTTTTCCCTCCTTGTGACACTAGGCTGCGCATCAGGGTGAGGGTGCTGGCGGGGTGTCATGAAGGTGTCCCACGCCTTGGAGAGTGTTGCCCTGCCTTTGTCGGAACTGCTGTGTGCTCCCCTTTTCTCCCCTTCTCGGTTGGCCAAGGTAGCACGTACTCTGCCGCCAGCGTTGTCAGATGGAAAATTTTGGAGCAATTTTTCAACAAGAACCTTCTGGTATTGCACCATTTTGCTTGTCCTCTCCACCGGAGGAATGAGAGATGAGAAATTCTCTTTGTAGCGGGGGTCCAGAAGGGTGAACATCCAGTAATCCGTGTTGTCTAAAATGCGTATAACGCGTGGGTCACGGGAAAGGCAGCCTAACATAAAGTCAGCCATGTGTGCCAGAGTACCAACAGTCAAGATATCGCTGTCCTCACCAGGAGGATGACTCTCAATCTCCTCATCCTCTTCCTCCTCTTCTGCCCACCCACGCTGAAGAGATGGAACTAAAGTTCCATGGCTACCCTCTGTAGCGGAGGCAACCGTGTCTTCCTCCTCCTCCTCCTCCGCCTCCTCCAATTGTCGCTGAGAAGACGAAGTGAGGGTGCTCTGGCTATCACCTTGTGTAAGCTCTTCCTCCCGCATTTCCACCTCTTCCACATGCAAAGCGTCAGTTTTAATTGTGAGCAGCGAGCGTTTCAGTAGACACAGAAGTGGGATGGTTACACTGATAATAGCGTTATCGCCGCTCACCATCTGTGTCGATTCCTCAAAATTGCGTAAAACCTCACAGAGGTCTGACATCCATTCCCACTCCTCACTTCTGATTACAGGAAGTTGAACGGAGAGGCGACGACCGTGTAACAGCTGGTACTCCACTACTGCCCTCTGCTGCTCACAAAGCCGGGCCAACATGTGGAAGGTGGAGTTCCAGCGCGTGCTCACGTCACACAGCAGCCGGTGAGCTGGCAATTGTAAGCGCTGCTGCAGCTTCAACAGGCCGGCCGAAGCTGTAGATGACTTACGGAAATGTGCACACACGCGGCGCACCTTGGTCAAGAGATCATGCACATTGGGGTAGGTTTTTAGAAATCGCTGAACCACTAAATTAAATACATGCGCTAGGCATGGTACGTGTGTGAGCTTGCCGAGCTCCAAAGCCGCCACCAAGTTACGCCCATTATCACACACAACCATGCCTGGTTGCAGACCGGTGACTAATCCCCTGCAACAGCTCTGAGGCCGTGTGCTGTTTGTCCCCAAGGCAGATCAGCTTCAGCACGGCCTGTTGACGCTTCCCCACTGCAGTGCTACACTGCTTCCAGCTACTGGCTGATGGGGGAGTGGCGCTGCGTGTAGAGAATTCGGAGGTGGAAACGGAGGAGGAGGAGCCAATAACGTAGGTGCTGGCAGAAACCCTGATGGAGGTAGGGCCCGCAATCCTCGGCGTGGGTAGCACCCGTGCCATCCCAGGGTCCGAGTCGCTCCCAGCCTCCACGACATTCACCCAGTGTGCCGTCAGGGAAATGTAGCGTCCCTGGCCACAAGCACTTGTCCATGTGTCAGTCGTTAAGTGGACCTTCCCAGTAACTGCGTTGGTCAGGGCACGGGTGATGTTACGGGACACATGGTGGTGTAATGCGGGGATGGCACACCGGGAAAAGTAGTGGCGGCTGGGGACCGCGTACCGAGGGACAGCTGCTGCCATCAGGCTGCGGAAGGACTCAGTGTCCACAAGCCTAAATGGCAGCATTTCGATGGCCAGTAATTTGGAAAGGTGTGAGGTTAGTGCTATGGCCTGTGGGTGGGTGGCTGGGTATTTTCGCTTGCGCTCAAATGCCTGGGGTAACGACATTTGGACGCTGTGCTGGGACAGGGAAGTGGATGTGGTCGCTGATGGTGCTTCAGATGGTACAGGTGCAGGGCGGGAGGTATGCGGGCCTGCGCCTTCGACAGGCGATTGGCCGGCACCGAAAACAGGGGAAGAGGAGGCAGTGGTGTGGCCTGCAGACACAGATGGGCGATCCAGGCGTTCCTCCCACTTATTACGGTGCTTGGATGCCATGTGTCGGATCATGCTGGTGGTGGTGAGGTTTCTAGTGTTCATGCCTCGGCTCATTCTGGTGTGGCACAGGTTGCAAACTACAATTCTTTTGTCGTCCGCACTTTCCTTAAAAAAACGCCATACCGCGGAACACCTACCCCTTGGCAAGGGAGATTTACGCAAGGGGTTGCTCCGTGGAACATTTGCGGGCCGGTTTGGTGCGGTCCGCCTTCTTTCTGTAGCCACACCACTGCCTCTTCCAGCCTGTTGCGGTGCTGCAGATGGCTCACCCTCAGGACTGCTGTCATCGCTCGGCTCTACACCTTCCCAGGTGGGGTCAGTCACCTCATCATCCACCAAGTCCTCCTCCACTTCCTCACTCTGATCATCCTCCTCATGTCTTGATCCCACCACATACTCAGTCATTGACAACTGTATAACATCCTCCTCAACAAGGTCTTGAGACAGTAATAGTGGTTGATTTAATGGCAACTGTGTCTCATCATCATCATCATCATCCACTACTTCCTGTGACCTTAAATGCCGTTCACATCTGTCATCTTCTTGTGATTGGGTACCCTCTAGAGGTTGTGAATCAGGGCATAAGATGTCATGTTCCTCTGCAAGCGTGCTTGGAGAGAGGGTCAAATGAAGGATTGGTGATGAGACGAGCTCCTCACTATATCCCAGTGTGGGATCACTTCTTTGACCAGACCGTCTATGGTGGGAGGAAGGATGATCAGAGTGAGGATTATGTTGACCAGACTCTTGGCTCCTGAGAGTGGACTTGGTGGAAGACAGGGTGGTGCTTAACCGACTGGAAGCAGTATCAGCTGACATCCAACCGACCACCTGTTCACAGTGGTCGGACCTCGAGAGTGATGTCCTGCGACGCCCTGTAAAATGAGACATGAAGCTAGGTATGGTGGATGTCTTTCTTTCTTGTGCTCTGGCACCAGGCACAGTTTCTCCGCGTCCTGACCCGCGCCCTGAACTATCAGGATCACGTCCACTTCCCCGTCCCTTTTTACCCGCCTTCTTCATCTTACACGGAATATGTGACTTTGATATTTGAGTTTGAAGACTTAACAGTATTTCTTCCTATTCTGCAACTGTGCAGAGTACACAGAATAGGCTGCTAAACTGCGGCGAAGCACACTGAATGGAATATGTGACTTTGATATTTGAGTTTGAAGACTTAACAGTATTTCTTCCTATTCTGCAACTGTGCACAGTACACAGAATATGCTGCTAAACTGCGGCGAAGCACACTGAATGGAATATGTGACTTTGATATTTGAGTTTGAAGACTTAACAGTATTTCTTCCTATTCTGCAACTGTGCAGAGTACACAGAATAGGCTGCTAAACTGCGGCGAAGCACACTGAATGGAATATGTGACTTTGATATTTGAGTTTGAAGACTTAACAGTATTTCTTCCTATTCTGCAACTGTGCAGAGTACACAGAATAGGCTGCTAAACTGCGGCGAAGCACACTGAATGGAATATGTGACTTTGATATTTGAGTTTGAAGACTTAACAGTATTTCTTCCTATTCTGCAACTGTGCAGAGTACACAGAATAGGCTGCTAAACTGCGGCGAAGCACACTGAATGGAATATGTGACTTTGATATGAGTTTGAAGACTTAACAGTATTTCTTCCTATTCTGCAACTGTGCACAGTACACAGAATAGGCTGCTAAACTGCGGCGAAGCACACTGAATGGAATATGTGACTTTGAAATTTGAGTTTGAAGACTTAACAGTATTTCTTCCTATTCTGCAACTTTGCACAGTACACAGAATAGGCTGCTAAACTGCGGTGACGCACACTGAATGGAATATGTGACTTTGATATTTTAGTTTGAAGACTTAACAGTATTTCTTCCTATTCTGCAACTGTGCACAGTACACAGAATATGCTGCTAAACTGCGGCGAAGCACACTGAATGGAATATGTGACTTTGATATTTGAGTTTGAAGACTTAACAGTATTTCTTCCTATTCTGCAACTGTGCAGAGTACACAGAATAGGCTGCTAAACTGCGGCGAAGCACACTGAATGGAATATGTGACTTTGATATTTGAGTTTGAAGACTTAACAGTATTTCTTCCTATTCTGCAACTGTGCAGAGTACACAGAATATGCTGCTAAACTGCGGCGAAGCACACTGAATGGAATATGTGACTTTGATATTTTAGTTTGAAGACTTAACAGTATTTCTTCCTATTCTGCAACTGTGCACAGTACACAGAATATGCTGCTAAACTGCGGCGAAGCACACTGAATGGAATATGTGACTTTGATATTTGAGTTTGAAGACTTAACAGAATGTGCTCTAATCTGCAACTTTGCACACTAAACAGAATGTGCTCTAATCTGCAACTTTGCACACTAAACAGAATGTGCTCTAATCTGCAACTTTGCACACTAAACAGAATGTGCTCTAATCTGCAACTTTGCACACTAAACAGAATGTGCTCTAATCTGCAACTTTGCACACTAAACAGAATATATGAAATTTTTTTGTTGTTGTTTTTTTCCCCCCACACAAAATAAACTGCTGCCCCCACACACAGTAGTCCTAAAAAGGACTTTTGGTTCTTTTTTTTTCACAAATTTGCTTTCTTTCTCCCTACACTGACTTTCCCTTCCTATCCTCATCTCTCCCTGGCTAAGACTGAGCCGAACTCGCTGGTCAGGTGCTATACAGCACCCGACCACGGGTTCTGGCCAGCCAATCAGTGTAATGCCAGCAGCCAACATGGCTGCTGGCATTACACTGATGTCAGAGCCTCCCTGCACGTTTATTGGCTGCGCAGCAGCCGCAAAACGTGCGGGGAGGAGACCCGAACATGGCGGGCGAGCACATGCGGTACTCGTACGAGTACCGCCATGTGCCGAGCAGAGCGATGCTCGAGCCGATCCGAGCATCGGCCGAGCATGCTCGCTCAACACTAATGGATTATACAACATGCTTTTAGCTTTGTGGTTTGATTTCTAAAGCATATAATTTGTGGTTCCTGGTTTCTATTATACTTTGGATGAAAGAATGCAATGAACTACAAAATATGCCGTAGATCATCCTACATGATTCTACTAACTACAAATCTATAAATCTATACATTTGTCTTTTTATCTTTTTTATATTTCTAGTTTACCACCATATTTTGGTTTTATTGTGGTGTTGGCATAATTTGTGGCTCATTAGAAATTTGAGCTAGTTTGACATGTTATGTACAAGATCACGGTATATTACCTAATATAATGCCTCTTAAAGGTTAATGTTTTGTATACCAATTAGAAGTGTTTGATAATTGGATACTGATCTCTGTATAACGTCATAGTCAATTCCAGATTGGTTTGTGGGGTTTTAAAAATCTGAACAGTTGAAGGCATTGTGTTTTTGATCATGAGTAAGCGAAGTATGCGCAAAATGCGTTGGTCAGTTTCAGCTTCCAGGCCTAATAGTAACAATATCACTGCTGTCTGCTTTGGGAATCACACGAACTATACCTGACCTGTGTCAGTATTATATTATTGCTGTTATATATATATACTGGACACATGTGGATATCGATTACTGTAATCTGACCTGTGTCAGTACTATATTGTGTACATATATTACTGGACCAGCGAGGGTTATTCTTATTCTGTGTTTTTTCAATAAAACCGTGTTTTATCTAACCTACTATGTCTGAGTGTCCATAAAACCATTACAGCCACAGAGCTATGCACACAATATACTCAGGTAAAAATTTTTGTGGTTCATTTGCACCATTGTAAATAGGAGTGCACCGAAATTTCGGCAGCCAAAATGTTTCGGTGAAAATGGCATTTTCGGCAAAAAGCCGAGATAAAAAAAATGGCCGAAACGGGGTGCCGAAACGAGGGAAGTAAAATCTCCTGCACAACACACATAGGCTCTCCAGCCGTAGCCGGTATAAACGATTTGTGTGCGTCCAGGGAGGGGAATGAGTAGATTAGGACAGACGCACTTAAAAAACAACCTTAGAATGGAGCTGTCGCGGCAGCTCCGTCCTCTATATCACCTGGCCAGAAGTGAGCTGTCATTGTCATCAGACTCGTGGCTGACCAGGAAGTGTTGTGTTACCAGTATGGCGATATCGGATGCGGCTGGTTCTGGAACTCTGGAGATGGAACGAGAGCCAAAGGAGGGCATAAGGGAATCTTTGATCCCTACAGGGAGGGTAGCTGGGGACCGTAAGTGAGGACAGGATGGCCAGTGGTTATAATGAATAGTAGAAGGGGGTGCTAGTGGATCCACTGGGTAAGTGAATGGAAAAATGAGTGAAGTAAAGTGATGAGAGGTGGTCTGAGGGATCCATAGAGAGAGGGAAGGATGGTAGGATACAGTGAGGGGGGCTGTTGTCGTCCGATCCACTGAGTAAGAGGCCGGTTGCTTGGAGATACTATGAGTGAGAGAAAGGATGCTGTTTAATTTAGTAATCGAGTGGTGGAATGCAGAGGGTTTTACAGTTGGTGATAGGAGTGAAAGTTTACATAATTATGGAGTGTAGAGGGCTACAGTTGGTGACAGAAGGGCCGAAGGTTTGTGTAGTGATTGAGGGATGGGGTGCTAAAGCTAAAAGTTAGTGAGAGAAGGGGGTGATGGCTTATAAAGTGATTGAGGATGGTGTTGATGGTTACAACAGTGACTGAGGGAATGCTGAGGGCTACAGTTAGTGATAGAAGGGGAAAAGGTTTATATAGCGATTGAGGGATGGATTGCTGAAGGTTCAGTTTGTGAGAGACGGGGGTGATACTATATTTTTTGTTTCTTTTGCTAGGCATCTCCCTATAAATTAAAAAAACATTCATTTTCAGTTTCGGCTTTCGGCCAAGTGCATCCTGAAGTTTCGGTTCAGAATTTTCATTTCAGTGCACCCCTAATTGAAATGATATGTTTCTAAATATTAGTGTTGATACTGCATTTGTTTACACAGGTAAAAGTGAAATTCAGAAGGTAGTGGATAATTAAGTCTATGAAAAATGAGAAGAATCTGCTGAGCAGACATATTTTCATCTAAATCTTCCCAAATCTGATGGGTGTTCACATAGTTAACATCACCTGTAGGACTGTGTAATATTCAAATTCAATGAAGAAAAAGGACAATAAAATTAAGTTATATAATTAAAGGGGTTTTACACCTGTAGAAGTGTGTGTTAAATGTTAGGTTATATAGTGACTAGTTGGATTTCTTTATTCATTTTTTTTTTGCCATAAATTAATGTTTAAAGAGTGCACTTCCGGACAGATGGTGGTTACCTGCTCTGTACCGCCTCTACTCCCCTCCCGCTATGCAGCCTCCTCTGATGATGGAGGCTTTCTGTCTGTAAGCCGGAGCGATCTCATTGACAGAGATCAATATCTGGCCAAAGAGATCGCTCCAGCTTACAGACAGAAAGTCTCCATCATCGGAGGAGACTATAGAGGGAGGTGAGCAGAGGCAGAGTGACAGACTGTGGTACAGAGCAGGTAACCGCAGTCTGTCCAGAAGTGCACTCTTTAAACATTAATTTTCGGCCAAATAGGGTTAAAAAAAATTAATTAAAAAATCCACCTAGTCGCTATATAAACCGCTATATAACCTAACATTTAACACACACTTGTATAGGGGTGAAAGATCCCCTTTAAGGCAACACTCGAGACAACAGTAGAAACTTTGTAGGTTTACATAATCATGGGTGATTTGGTATACTAAGAAATAGTTGGTATTATGTGAAATACATATATTTTAACTATTTAAAAGAAAGAAGAGTTTGCTATGCTTTCTTTAGCAAAGTTAATAATATATAGTTTTATCTGAAGAGTTTATGTTTCACACCAGCAGTGCCAAAGTGTTAGTAGTAAGAGCCTGCTTGGAAGAAGACAAATATTCCACAATATTTACTGAGATACAATACAAGCCTTAAGAGGTGGAATAATTACTCTGGGAGTAAAACACATACTTCTAATAGTTTATTTATTGATCTAAATCACACTGATATCAAAAAGATTACTCAGCTAGTGGTTTCTAATGTAACAGACAGACCTCCTGAAATGCTGAAAAAGACTAGTTCTGCACAAAAAGCCCTCACT
Source organism: Rhinophrynus dorsalis (assembly GCA_037306005.1). Classification (NCBI taxonomy): domain Eukaryota; kingdom Metazoa; phylum Chordata; class Amphibia; order Anura; family Rhinophrynidae; genus Rhinophrynus; species Rhinophrynus dorsalis. Next base: position 161,385,892 of record CM074719.1, read on the forward strand.
AGTCAGTAATAAAAAAATAATTTTATTAGTACATATAAATTTAAAATGGTAACCAACCAGGTGAGTTTCCCATATGTACGGAGCCTACTAGTTTAAATTAAAAGTGCACATCTCGTCCACACATAGGGTGTATATGGGGTGAAAATGGAGTAACGTAAATAACATATGGTATCTGATCTTTGGCTCAGTGCCAACCACCAATCAATTCCCTCTCGGTTCAATACTGAATACTGGGTCAGAGAAGGATGTTTCCGTCGTGTGACATTCTTATTCTTTAACTAGAACTATAGTTTATAGTTGTAGTTGGTACTCTTATTTATATCAGCACCCTTTATTCAGCAGGGTAATATGAATCAGGCAGTATTATACATATTCATCTTATATTGATACCATGCTCAGGCACATCCCTGGCATAAAGAGTCTTAATTGGAAATGTAGTATACAAAGAGTTACAGATCTAAATCTCACTGGCCTGTAAAAAAATAATAGGATATAATATAACATATCATATGTACGTGCCAGGACCATTATGGGTAAACTTCCCATAAGGACCCATGACGGTCCTGGCATGTCATGGGTTAAATGATAGCAGCGCACCTCTGTGCATGCTGCTATCATGCTGCACAGGCTGAGAATCAGTGCTCCAGGACTGGAGTGCTCAGTTTCAGTCCTTCTCTCTTCTGCCGGTACACATGATCGCTACTACAGCGGTTACATGTACTGTGCGGTTACACATTGCCTTTGTGACTATTCTCTGCCTCTTTCTTCCTTACTATGAAAGTAAGGGAGAGAGAGGCAGAGGGCAGACACACAAAGAAAGAAATAGAGGCCAGCATTTTGGGGGGTATTAACCCCTCTAGCACTGGATCATTGGGCAGGATAAATGCAGGTCTTTTTTTGACCTGTTAACAGCAGCTTGTGCGTGTGTTGTTTTTTTTTTTTATAAATCTAATACAGCAAATATTGTATACACACACACACACACACACTCACACATAAATGGTAATGTTACTGTTGTGGAGAAAAGTAATAGACTTATACACACTACACAGTCGTATTCAACAAAAAAGTACAAACTGTGGGAGAAAGAGGGACATGGGAATTTTTGCCCCAGAGTGACAGTGTCCACTTACAACTGCCAATTTTGTAGTTATTAATGACTGGTCATACCTTACAGGCAGTCTCCATAAAAATTTAACTCACTGCACTCAAATGATGACAAGAGAAATTTAAATTTTTTTTAACAGTTTTCTTTAATTTTAATAAAATTAGTGGTGGGCTATCCATATAAATGTGTATCAAAAGAAAGCCCTACTTGTGTGTAAAAAAAGGCATATCATTTGTGTGGCCAGAATAAAATACTTAAAGGGAAAACACTGTTGAACAAAGACATAGTCAAAAACGTCACAATTGCTCTGGTCCTTAAGTGCTATCCACCTCAGGTTTCCCCAGTCCTTAAAGGGATAATAGTACTGGAAATTAATTATCAAGCATTGTTATTTGTTATTTTTGTTGTTTTTAACATTATCACAGTTGGTTCTGAATAAGTAAATTAGACTTTTTTGTTTACATTTTGGAATTTAACACATCAATTTAGAACTATGTTGTGGGTATAAACTGTTATAATTGTATGACTCCTGTAAAGAAAAGGAAAGGTATGTGTACAGGAATTGATAATTTTAGTTTGATGTACACATTCTGAGAGATGTTTGTGTTATATTGAGGAAATATACTTTCATGAGTCTCTGATCATTTTTATCTATTCATGCTCAAGGTGCAAGTATCCTTCCTTTACACACATATATATCAAGAAAAAGCTGCACCCTCTCGGATTTTCAAAGTGCAAAATACCAACAGTTAATGGTAATATATGCATATATTACCATTAAATGTTGGTATTTTGAACCGTTTGCTCCAGCTAGACTTGCTGTGGCTTTGCCATTACACTAGTCGGTTGCGTCGCGTGGCGCTATTACTCTGTCGACCGTTAGCTAAGAATTCTTGCTGTAGCTACTCTCATTACCTCCTATTGCGGTGTGCACACGCGAACTACCAGTACAGTGTTCATAGCACTGACTGTGTTACTCTAATCTCTCTGTGTCCACCTCCCTTACAACGATGGGCTCACTCCCTTTGGGAGTTGCAGTATATCACAGGCCGTTACCTATTGACCCTTTGCATGCCTGGTGACTCCAAGTAGGGTTGTGCATATTCCACTTTGCAGTAGCCTTGGGCTAAAGAGCCAGCATTGCGTTGTTACCATCCTCAGTGAGAGGGGACACTGGTTGCCTACATATATATGTCTTAAAGGGATAGTAATACTTTGTTTTAACTTTATTTTATTTTGTAGGCATTAAAAAAACATGAATAATGATATAAGTCTTATCTCTCAAACATTTATGGTTTATGAGATATTCACAAGCAAAGTGTCCCCCTCCCTCCCCTTTTACTGATGTCACACACTTCAGCCAGATCAGAAGGGAGGTGGCCAGGTAGACTGCAGAGAGGGACAATCTACAATTAAGATAAGAGAAAAACCTGAAAAGCTTGTCAAGGGGGGCAGGGATTTCATTGTTTTCATAGGAATAAGATTGTCCCCTTCTGTTATCTGTCCAGTCTATGGACTGCATTCCACATCTGAGAAGAGATTGTTTACAGTAGGTAAAAGGGGCGGGAGGGGGAAACTTTGCTTGTGAATATCTCATAAACCATAAAGGTTTGAGAGATAAGACTTATATCATTCTTCATGTTTTTTTAATGCCTACAAACTAAAATAAAGTTAAAACGAAGTATTACTATCCTTTTAAATATATTTACACTGTATTACGATCCACCCCTACCGTTCTAGGACTTGCTTATGAGAGTTGTCTCGGTCTATCGGCATCCAGTGCCAGAGTCAGTGTTGCCTCGCTCCTTTGGGTTCTGTGCCTCCCAGGCGTCTGGGTTGTGCCAGTAGTGTTGCCTCGCTCCTCTGGGTTCTGTGCCTCCCAGGTGTCTGTGCCAGTCATCTCCTCCTGGACCATCTGTCACCAAGGTCCTGTGGTCAGTTCTCAGACTGTGTTGCCTGTAGCATCAGCTACAACCAGGGTCCAAAATAAATGTTTTACTTAAAGGAGCAGGAAGCTTTTTATGAAAAACTATTTCATAGGGCTTTTCAAGCAGAGTAAAACAACGGTACTTCCACTGCTGGAAGCTGTATTATACAAATGTCATAGTCAAGCAAACTATCAGGAAGTGATGAAGCTGTTATCACATTCTATGAAGAACTGTAGTGAGAGACTCACCTCTCCTATAGAATAACTGTCTGAACACTAGATGAACTAAAGGTTAACTTTATAGCCACTAGAGGGCACTATTAATGTAAATATATGTCAGCTTAAATAGTGATAACTATGGAAAGAGACATCTCCCAGCAGTGAGAGTGCCCTTGTTTTACTCATCAAGAAAAGTCCTACAATACATAATTTAAGAGAAAAACGTTTACTTGTCTTTTAATCCCTATTCTGCTAACTAATTATATGGCCATCCACATCCTACCCAGCTACACCATAACTGCTAATGATGTGGACAGTCACGTCCTCTGTGTTCTAGCAGTGAAGGGGTTACTACCAGGTATTGATACCATGTACAGTACCTGGAGATTTTTGTCCTGTCCTGTTGCAACTGTCATGTCTGCCGCCATATCTCTTGAACAAAGGCACAATTACAAAATGCATATGTGGGGAGTTATTATTAGGAGGTGTTCTCATTTAAGGACCAGTGGGTTGTGCAGTGCATAACTAAGCAATATGTTCCACACCACTCTGGGCTTTAAAGGGTTGAGGGATATGTGACTCAGTATTACTCTATGTCCACATGGTAATTAATTTTCCATACTGTCCTATATTATTTTACACAGTATGACTCCCTTTGACTTCCATTGTGACTGCTTTGTTTGTGTGCTCATAGCTAGTTGCTTTCAGTTATGGAACTTAGACTGCACAATATCATAATGCAACATTTCAAACATCTGAGTAAAAAGGAAAGCTGACATAACTGGCTATGTGTATATGATCATGGCATATGAATTTGAAGGAACGGGTGCAATTTGTTATTAATGTGCTGTAATCCCATTCATAACTGGTGTTATTTCCTTTATTTTGTTCTAATTGCATCACATTTTAGACCTGGTTTATATAGGTGACTTTGTTGCATAGTGTTGCAGTAACTAAAGGCTGAGACTGTAAATGCCTGTAGTTGTGAAAACAACTTATTGCTGCTAATTTGCCATGTAAACCAGGTCTTAAAGGGACACTAATGTCCCATAAAAATGTGTTTTGTTTTGTAGATTAAAAAAAAATAATAATAATTCTGTGCTGCAAATCCCATCTCTCAAACCTTTATGATATTTTATGATATTCGGTCCTGAAGTTCTCTCCTCCCTCCCCTTCTCCTGACATCAGCTGTAACTGACAGCAGGAGTAACCGGTCTGGGGACCGACAGGCGGCTCTTCAGCAGAGCCACAATAGCATGATTTTAAAAGAAATACATCATTGGAACAATCTACAAAGTGTGCTTGGTTTGCAAGCACACTTTTTAGACAGTTCCAAATAAGTATTTCTTTTTATATCGCCCTATTGCGGCTCTGCTGAAGAGCCTCCCCGAGTCAGTCTACAGAGATCTTTACAGCTCACATCAGGAGAGAGAGAACTTTAGCAGTGAATATTTCTCAAACCGTAAAGGTTTGAGAGATAGGATTTGCTGCACATAACTTATTTTTCTTTAATATACAAAATAAAAAAAATATTTTTATGGGACATTACTGTCCCTTTAATGCTAATACCACAGAGTATATTTATCTCAGTATCCGGGGCAAACCAAGGACTTCCAGAGAGAAGTTTCCAAAAAAAATAAAAGAAAATTAAGTATTCAGTAACTTAATTTGCTTATTTCTGCATCCCAAGCCACTAATACTTGCAGAGCATAAACACTGAATATACAGCATAAACCCTGAACATACAGTTGCATTCCTCTTTCAGCTGCTGTTGGATTGCATTTTCCATAAACCTTAGCCAGCCAATGGCTGGCTGAGGATGATGGGAATTTTAGGCCAACAACAACAGAAAGATTGATTGTCCACCTTATTTTCTTACTTATTTTCTTTAAAGGGATAGTAATGTCCAATAATAATTTTATTTTGTATTGTAGATTTAAAAAAAGAATGTGCAGCAAATCCCATTTCTCAGACCTTTATGGTTTGAGAGATATTCGCCGTTAAAGGTCCCCCTCCCCCCCTTCTCCTGATGTCAGCTGTAAAGATGACAGAAGGACATCCATGTTGGCCGACTCGAGGTGGCTATTCAGAAGAGCCAAAATAGCGTTATTTAAAAAGAACTGCTTCATTGGAACGGTCTACAAAGTGTGGTTGAAAACCAGGCACACTTTGTAGACCATTCCAATGAAGTTATGCTTTTTAAATAACGCTATTTCAGCTCTGCTGAAGAGCCGCCGCCTTGTCCCAGGACCGGGATCTCCTGCTGGGGGGGACTTTAGATGTGAATATCTTTCAAACCATAAAGGTTTGAGAGATGGGATTTGCTGCACATAGTTTATATTTTTAAAATCTACAATACCACATAAAATTATTATAGGACATTAGTATACCTTTAACCCTTTGATTGCCAGAGGGTTAAGCAATGCATTGCAAAGCAATCTATTGCTTACCCCTCTGACAGTCAAAGGGTTATAAAGTTGGCCTAGTTGTATGATCGCAAGTAAATATCAGTTGGCTCTCTTGTCTTAGCTTTGAAAGGTGAAAAAATAGGGGCATTAAATAATTTGTGTACCATAAATTAGAAGACAAGGTTCGGTCCTCTTTCCTTGTTTTGAGATGAAACATACTTGACTGCTATTATCAGACTAAGCAATTACTTTGATGACTGCTTAAATATTTATAGTGTATTAGTTTCATGCTATGAAATACATACATATATATCTCTGTATTGGCCTATAGTATTAAGTTGTTATTTTTCTAAAACCTGAGGCCCTCATACTTTGTAGACCGTTTGTATGAAGATTCTCTTTCTCTACAATGTTATTTTGCCCCTGAAGAAGACCCATCCAGTCTGCGGACCAGATTACAAGTTTGTCAGCTAGAGCTCTGACACCAATAAAAGGGGTGGGAGGGGGGAACTTTACTAGCATATTACTCACAGTGTATACATGTTATTAAAAAAAGACTTGGATTGTTTGATTTATGTATTTAAGAAAAACAATAGACAGTAAGACTGTTATGAAAGAATTACTGTTCCTTTAAAGGAATTCTTTATAGACATGAAGGGAAGTACTCATTAATATTTTTACTGAATGCCTATTATGCCTATAATTTTTCCCTCCTTGGCAGACAAAAAGGGAAATATATTCTGCAATTCTCACAGCATTTTAAGGATTATCTTTTTCAAAAGCATATTTCTTTTAAAATTTCGAGTCCCTGAGGGTTGTCCAACGCATTTCTTCCCAATGCATTGGTCACTTCTCTGGTGCTAAGGTTTTTAAAGTGCATATGGAAGTTGTTATAAAAGGCAAATATTGATCGTTTTGAAGTATGGCCTATATTAAATTAAATTGTATGGAATGAGCAGAGAATAGGATTTTAGTCTTACCTGTTAAATCCTTTTTCACTTAGTCCATACAGGTTACTGGTACACTGGGAGGCGATCCGCCCCTTTAAGTAGGCAGGAATATTCATCTAAATGTATGCAGGGGGTAGAGCCTCCCCTCCCTCTTAAGCTGCACCTCAGTCAGAACAAGCCAGAATGATTTGAGACACTAACACTGACCAGAGATAAGAGAGAAGAAGACCCCTGTGAGCATGCCCCAAGAACTCCCACAGCGTGCCACAGGAGAGCCAAGCATGGTCCCTTGACAGGGTGGGAGACCAGTAACCTGTATGGACTAAGTGAAAAGGATTTAACAGGTAAGACTAAAATCCTATTTTCACTGTCATCCAATACAGGTTACTGGTACACTGGGATGTCCAAACATTGAGTTTTCCCAAAGGCGGGAAGGAGGCAAGGACCAGACGCAAGGCCCCTAAAGTCACAGAACCTCTATGAACCAACCGGGCACATATCCCAACTAGCATAAGTGTCAACGGACACCAACTAGGGGTAAGAACAAACCCCAAGAACAAAACACAGCACACTGAACCGAGCCAACAGAGCTCAACAGTAAGGAAGAACTGAGAAACTCAGAAAAAGAAGATCCTAGACAGGCAAAACTGCCTCCAGGACCTTCCTCCCAAAGCTGGCATCAGCCGAGGCCAGCACATCCACACGGTAGTGCTTTGAGAACATGTGCACAGAGGACCAAGTGGCCGCCCGGCACAGCTGATCAGCAGACGCTTGATTTTTATAGGCCCAAGAGGCCCCAATTGATCTGGTGGAATGAGCAGTGACCCGAAAAGGCACATGTTTATTCCGCAATTCGTAAGCCTTACGAATAGTAGACTTTATCCAAGATGCAATAGTCACCTTGGATGCCTGTCTCCCTGCCCTAGGTACCTCAGGAATGACAAACAGAGCGTCGGACTTCCTGATAGACTCAATGCGATGAACGTAAAATTTTAGACAACGCACTACATCCAGCAAATGAAGATCCCTCTCCTTGTCAGAGGAAGGGTTAGGGCAGAAAGAGGGCACCACAATCTCCTGATTGATGTGAAATTCGGAGACAACCTTAGGTAAGAATTCCTTGGAAGTGCGAAGCACAGCCTTATCCTTGTGAAACACCAGGTAAGGAGGTTTACAAGACAAGGCTTGTAACTCTGCCACCCGGCGAACTGAGACAATGGCCAAAAGGAAGGCCATCTTCCAAGTCAAAAGGCGTAAAGGAATAGTAGCTAAGGACTCAAATGGGGGACGCTGAAGGACCCCCAGAACCAGATTGAGGTCCCACTGAGGGGCTGGACTCCTGAAGGCGGGCCAACACATGAGCCACACCCTGGAAGAAAACTTTGACATCAGGGGAATGGCAATGTGCTCCTGAAAAAAGACAGACAGAGCAGACGTCTGAACCTTGAGAGAACTAAGGCTGAGCCCTTTCTCTACACCGTCCTGTAGAAAGGCCAGGACAGTAGGAAGACAGAAGTCAAGTGACAGATTCCTGTCAGCACACCACGCAACAAAAGTTGACCAGACTCGATGATAAATCTTGGAAGACACTGGCTTGCGAGATTTAAGCATCGTAGACACCACAGATGAGGAAAACCCCTTTTTCTTCAGAATTGAGGATTCAACCTCCAGGCCATCAAATGAAGACGATGAACATCCTCCTTCCACAGGTACCCTTGTAGTAGGAGATCTGGACGAGCAGGAAGCAGAAAGGGTTCCGCTACAGACATTTCCATCAGGTCCGGATACCAGGACTGACGAGGCCAGTTTGGAGTGATGAGGATGACCGGACAACGCTCCACCTTCAGCTTCTGGATGACTCTGATCAGCAGAGGAAGAGGAGGAAAGATGTAGGCTAGGGGGAAATCCCAAGGTATGGACAGGGCGTCCACTGCCAGGGCCAGTGAATCCCTCCACCGGGAGTAGAACACTGACACCTTCCTGTTGTGCCTGGTAGCCATCAGATCCACTACAGGAACCCCCCACATTTGGGTTAGAAGGTGAAACACCTCTGGATGAAGAGCCCACTCTCTGCTGTCGACTGTGTGACGACTGAGGAAATCTGCCATGACGTTGTCTACGCCTGGAATGTATACCACTGAAATGACAGGAACATGTGCCTCTGCCCAAGATAAAATAGCCTTGACCTCTAACCAAGCGGTGAGACTTCTTGTTCCGCCTTGTCTGTTGATGTAGGCCACTGCAGTGGCGTTGTCGGACTCCACTCTGACTGGACAACCCTCCAGTTGAGACTCCCAATGTCTCAGGGCAAGGAAGATGGAACGTAGCTCCAGAATATTGATGGAGAGGAGAGACTCCTCCAATCCCCATTTCTCCTGAGCACTGAAACGACCCAACACTGCCCCCCATCCCAGGAGGCTGGCATCCGTCGTGACTGTGGTCCAATATGGAATCTGGAAGGATCTCCCTTTCAGGAGATGAGACAGGTCCAACCACCACTCCAAGCTCAACTCGACATGAGGAGGCAGAGAAACTGACAGGTGCAGATGGTCTGGATGATTCCTGCACGTCTGGATCACAAATCTCTGAAGTTCCCTGGTGTGTGCCATGGCAAATGGCACCTCCTCTATGGTGGAAATGAACTTCCCCACCAGAGATTTTAACTTCGGAACTGGAATCCGCTCGAGAGCCAAAATCCTTGATACTCGGAGAGCAATCTGATGAGCCACCTCTTCTGGGAGAAACACCATGCACTTCTGAGTGTCGAACAGGAGACCCAGGAAGAGTATCTGCTGAGATGGGACCAAGTCTGACTTGTCCAGATTCACAATCCACCCGTGTCGAGTGAGTGTCTGAATGCAAGCCTGAACCTGCTGGTGAAGGATCTCCGCAGATGAAGCTTTCAAGAGTAAATCGTCCATGTAAGGAGTCACCTTGATGCCATCTTGATGGATCACCGCCATCAAAGCACCCAGGACTCTCTGAAAAACCTGCAGGGCTGTAGTCAGTCCAAAGGGAAGAGCCGAAAATTGAAAGTGACCTTTGTGGCAGGCAAACCTGAGGTACCGCCTGCTCTCCAGATGGATAGGGATGTGCAGATAAGCATCCTGAAGATCCAGGGAGGCAAGGAACTCCCCCCGGGGACATAGCAGCTATCACAGAGCGCAGGGATTCCTGGCGATAGTGGGTACTCACAACAAATGAATTGAGATCTTTGAGGTCCAAAATAGGACGAGCGACACCGTCCTTTTTGGCTACCACGAACAGGTTGGAATAGAATCCTGAACCTGTGTCCTCTGTAGAAACTGGTTCCAGGACTTCTTTGTCCAAAAGATCCTGAATAGCGTCGTCGAAGAGACGCCTTTTTGTAGGTTCCTGAGAAGGACGAGTAAAATGGAACCGAAAAGGAGGGAGAGAGGAGAAAGGGATCCTGTATCCCAATGACACCACCTGAAGAACCCAAGGGTCTGCCACTGACTCCTCCCAAGTCTGGCGAAAGATGTGAAGGCGCCCACCTACAGCCGGATGCGGACCCGGGTTCGGCGAGTCATGCCGAAGCAGTCTTGGAGGTCTTGGCCTTGGGGGCAACTTTGGGCTTCCAGGACTGTTTGGGCTTGGAGGAGGAGCGCGAAGCAGGCGGAACCGCCTGGGACGCAGAACGTGTCTCAGTTTGGAAGGAACAAAAGGACCGATTGCATTTGGCTGGAAACTTCTTTTTAAATACTGAGGGTAGAAGAGTACTTTTACCTCCAGTAGCCTCGCTAATCAGCTCCTTTAATTCAGATCCAAAAAGGGAAGTCCCTTGAAATGGCAAAGAAAGCAAAACTTTCTTGGAAGCGGTGTCAGCAGACCAGATTTTTAGCCAAAGTGCGCGTCTAGCCACCACAGAGGAAGTGGAGGCCCTCGCCATCATGCGAACTGCGTCAAAAGCAGCGTAAGAAACATAATTCTGAGCTTCAGAAATGTTAGCAAGTAGTTGCAACTGCTCTGACACTGGTGCATTCTGGCGAACCGCCACTGTAAGCTGTTCAGTCCAGACCGCAATGGCCCGGTTAACCCATGCCACAGCAAAAGCTGGACGCATGGTAGTACCAATGGAGGCAAAAATGGACTTAAGGCAAGTTTCTAACTTTTTGTCCGTCCAATCCTGTAAAGCAGAAGCATCAGATACAGCCAAAGCAGTAGACTTAGACAACCTAGACACTGGAGCATCCACCTTACGAAGATGAACCCATTTAGCCAGTTCAGTCAAAGGAAAAGGATAAAGTTTGGCAAACTTATTTTGAGACTGAAGAGGACTTATCAGGATTTTTCCACGCATCAGAGACTAAGCGTTCAAGAGTAGGATTAGTAGGAAAACATGTAACAGCCTTAGAAGGTTTCTGAAACATGTCCGTTGGGTCAAGAGTGGATTCCTGACAGAAGGGAAGATTGAGGGTGGTCAAAACAGCCCTGATCAAACCCTCCGCAGAGAGTTCAGGGTCACATTCATAGGGGTCCCCAATGGATCTGGTAGACTCAATAACAGTACCATCCTCATCATCAGAATCCTGCAACAATTCTTCCTCATAAGAATCAGAGACGTCAGGGGCTCCCTGTGGCTTGGGCACAGAGGTCCTGACAGTGGAGGGGGTCTGCCATACTTGAAGAGCCCCCTGAACCTGAGAGGGAAAGAGCTGAAGAGTGGATCTGAGATCCCTAGTTGCATCCTTGAACTCTTTCACCCAAGTTGGCTCAACAGCGTGACTGGAAGGCCCTGGGTTGCTGCCATGACCTTCCACACAAGTTGGGCACAGATGACCAGAAAATTCTCTAGGTAGCCCTGCATGACAGGAGGAGCAAAACGCAATGGGAGAAACAGATACCCCAGCCTCCTTCGTCTTAGGTCTAGTCCCAAGCTCAAGTGGAGTAGACATGCTCACAGCGTCAGATATAACCCACAGACAAGAATCACCCGATTAAAGTGTGAAGGATTAAATATTCACCCCAGAAACGTTTAAAACTAAACTTATCTGGCAAGCGAAGGGTTAATCAGCAGAGGACAGAGAGAAGGTCCGGTCCCTGCGTAGTATACTCGATGAGAAGAACTCACAAAATGGCTTCCACGACGGGAGCCAATCAGAAGGAGGGCGCAAACCGAGCGCTCATGAGAAACGTAGTTTTCCTCACAGAGTACCCCAAAACAGTGACCGAAGTCCCCCCAGTCCCACAACACACTCAAACATACAACTGGATGATAGAGCAAGGGAAGACAATTAAAATGAGCCCTCTCTGAAGTCGCTATGAGAAGCGGTTCCAGAGATATGTCCCACAGAGTGTAAGTCCATAGAGAGTAAAGGAGCAATGGCGTATATGCGGGAAAAGCGCGCTTAAAGGCGCGGAATGCTATTCTAATAAATTTTACCCTTAAAGTAAAAGTTCCATAACATATAGCAAACAGATATACTATAACAGAAAACATTATCCAGCCATGTAAATGCCCATAAAATAGACAAACCCAGCAGAGAGAGGGTTAAATCCCACATAAACTGCTCCAAAACTCAGACATACACCAATACTAGCATTAGTAAAGTATATAAAAACACCCAATGAGCGCTGGAGTGCACAATGAGAACTCCCAAACACAATCCCAATGAAGGGACACTGGGGGACAAGTGGACCTTCGGCGCTCAAAGGGTGGCTCACCTTTCTGCAGGACTTCTGTCTTCAGGTTACCAAGATAGAAAGGAATCACCACAGAGGATAATTCCCCCCAGGGAAGTTACTTGAAATCAAGTTATTCCCTCTTCAGGACAAAAGATCCACCAGAAGTACCCTGGAAGCTGTGCTATCCACTTTAAATAGGGCATTTGACAGCCTTGGTAACCCGCCTAATGGTGGTATTCCATATTTGTAAAAATAACAAAGAAACTAAAACTTGAAGAGAGTTGTTCTCTGCCTGGTGTGAACACACCGAGGAACAAATCATTCTGGATTGTTCTGACTGAGGTGCAGCTTAAGAGGGAGGGGAGGCTCCGCCCCCTGCATACATTTAGATGACTGTTCCTGCCTACTTAAAGGGGCGGATCGCCTCCCAGTGTACCAGTAACCTGTATTGGACGACAGTGAAAGTGTGATATGAGATGCAGTGAACCTGGGGTTCTTTCCTTCAATCACCATACAAATGAGTATAGATGGTTTATTGCAATATCACTGAATGGTGTCACTTTTGATATTGACAAAAAAGTAATGTGCAGGTGGAAGTTTGTAAAATCAGAAACACCTACAGAACTCCATGTGCAGAAGAAGTTTGTACTTGGATTTCACTAAGTGGAAGTAACTTGAAAGTGGCTGTGTCAGGTTCAGGAAGCAGCATGGCCATTTTGTACATTAGGAGTGTTATGCAGAAAGCAAAATGTGTGCATTTCTGGCAAATTAACTGCACCATAGGTGACAAATAATTCCCAAAATGTAACTGTATGTGTAATAGGGGATGACTTTGTATACAGTCTGAATCATAAGAAAAACAAATGATTGTATATATACAAATTCAGATCAAATGGCACCCAGTAGACACTTTACTGCTAATACTGGTGTTTGGACAATAGGGAATTCTGCCATCCCTGTCTGGGAAAAACTTCTCAAATGGTGAGCAAAACTCCAGAAAGATCTGAAAGAGAACCTTTCTCAGATTCAAATGGATTTAATAAAATATTTCAATTATAATCAAAATAAAGGAATCCTTTTCAATGTGTTTGCTGACATAAAAGTCCTTTGATCAGGAAAGTCTAGCATATGTGTTTTGTCTTGTTCCAAAGGTTCATTAAAGGGATAGTAATGTCAGAAAAAAAGCATTGACTATATGGAAGATACAAATAAGTGCAAGTACTCTCTTTTAATTGCATCTCTCAAACAGTTATGGTTTGAGAGATATAGGAAAATAAAGTTCTCCTCTCCTTCCCCTTTCTGCTTGATGAGCTGTAAAGCTGTCAGAAGCAGATTCTGGTTCCTGGATCAGACGGCAGCTCTTCAGCAGCACAACATTTGACAATGGCCAGTGGCCACTGGCCATCACAACATGACCTGCTGGCACTAGGCCAGTAGGGCTTTTGTCCAGGGCTTGTGCTTTAAAAAAACACAAATAATAATAAAAAAAAAAAAAACAATAATTTAAAAAACATAGTCCTACAAAAAAAATATATAAAATTTTTGGAGGTTTGTTTCTAACAAGCCTAAATCCTACAAATCAATGTTTCTTCGGGGCGTGTGCCTCTAATAAGATTATGTCCTAGAAATCAATATTTACTTAGGGTTGGGCCTCTAATAAGTCTAAGTCCTACAAATCAATCATTCCTTACCCTTAGGGCTTGTGCCAAACAAGTCTAAGTCCTAGAAATCAATGTTTCCTCAGGTTTTCGGCCTCCATTAAAGGGATAGTAATACTTAAGAATTACTAATCCCTATAGGAAAATACTACTAAAAAAAAAACATATTGCCCCCAGTGTCATCTCTCAAACCTTTATGGTTTGAGAGATGAACTCTTTTAAAGTTGCCCTCTCCCTCCCCCTTCCCCGTAGTCAGCATGCTAGCTGACAGAAGGGAAGAAAGTTGTACGACTTTCAGGCAGCTCTCCAGCACAGCCTGATCGTGCAAGCACAAGTAGAAGACCGTTTTAGTGAAAGTTTTTTCTTTTTAATTAACGAGATCGCGGCTCTGCTGCAGAGCCACCTGTTGATCTATGACCGTATTTCCCTTCAGTCAGCTAGCATGCTGACTACGGGGAAGGGGGAGGGAGAGGGCAACTTTAAAAGCGATCATTTCTCAAACCATAAATAAGTCATTATTTGCCAATTTCAGTTAAAAGTGAACATTTTCGCCCATCCCTATTTATAACACAATTCTTATTTGGCCAAGAGCACTATTTCTACTCCACTTTTAACCCCTTAATGACCCATGACTTGCCATGACCGTCATGAGTAAACTTCCCATAAGGACCCATGACAGTCCTAGCACGTTATGGGTTAAATGATAGCAGCGCGCCTTGGAGCAGGAGATGCATTTATTATTAACCCTTGAGCACCCTATAAGTTACCAGTGAGTTCTATGGGGATATGTGTGGGACATCTTTGGACTCTTCATGACATTGATAAAATATTAGCTTCTATTTTATTTACCAACCAGTCAATGGTGTGCGGCTTTACCCATTAGTTTGGGCACACCACGCACATCTTGGACCCGCTGGACCGTTGCAGTGGTGAGTGTCACCGCAGCTATTTTCACAGGAGTTGCCCCCTCCCCCACTCCTGTGAAAATCTCAGCCCCAATTCACTGCATGAGGCCAATCTCCACATGCAGACAGCGAACTAGCAATCACTTCAGTTTTTATATCTGTATAGATACTGTGTCATGATAATGCTAATTATTTTTTTTTTTTCACCAATTCAAACTTTTTGATTGTCAAAATCAACTATATTATTAATGTATTACTTTAAGTCTATATATCCTTAAATGATCTCTACTTCTAGATTATAGAATTATTTGATAAAATGTATGTGGCTCAGATATTGTGATATGAATTAATCCTTTGTAGACGCAGGTTTTTGTTCTGCATTTATTAACCCTTTGAGTGCCATTTTAAGTATTACTATCACTTTAATACTTTATATTTTCTTTAACCACATTTTTTAACCAAGCTTTACACTCTAAACTGTGACCTGAACGTGACAAGGAACGTATGTCACATTACAAAATAAACATATTGGGCCCTTTGGGTGCAGGGGGCTGTTCAACTCATTGTAAGAGATAATTTATGCACCCCTCTGGCACTTATAGTGTTAACCCATACATTCTACACCAGAGGTTCTCAACCCATGTCCTCAGTGGCCACTAATAGCCTGTTAATAGCCACCGAGAGCATAGGTTGAGAACCACTGTTCTACACTTAGCCATTTCTGGCTAAAATCTAGAATTTGCTGGAGCATAAAAAAGGGAATACATTTAGTTTGTACCATTTAGTTATCTACAAAGCTTAGGGAATAGATTATTGACAATACTGATACAAATATTCACGGCCAGGGGAATTTAAATGTTAAAACAATTTGCATGAGTGTTTAACCTGTCATATATTTATTCTTATTATGTCTGAAGAACAGACCTAAGTTAACTTGAAAGCTTGCATCCTACAGCCACTCAGTTAGCCAATAAAGGTAACCTTTTACTCTACCACGTGTCCTGCTTTTACCCTCCCATGCAGAATATTACCAAGTTGCCATGCTCCCCAGTTTGTATAATTCTTCTCTATATATTTGCAGACAGGATTCACTATTTGAAACATAACCTGTTTTATGTAAGCAACAAGCGGGCCTCAGTCACAATGGCTCGTCAGTCCTGCCCTAGCTTCTTTAATTGTACACCAGCTGGGAAAACCATATGCAAGGTAGAACAGCAGCATTTAGTCTCCTAAACCAGCATGAACATGAACGTATTGGGCCCAGGTCCCCTTTCCTTTCCAGGCCATGGACAACAGTCTCCCCCGACCCCCTTTGATGGTGGCCCTAACTACTATTAAAAGTGACCGATAAGTTGTAATAATTGAATAGTATAAACATAAAAGTATGAGCTATCCAGATATATTGCAGACTAGCAGTTTGGGACGGCGTTGCCTGTCATTATAAGGAGCAAGGCATTACGATATATTATTTTGTGTAAGTGCAATAAAAGTGTGAGATGTGTTTGTATTTTGATCTGTGTTTGTGACAATGTGTGTGTAGAAATGAGGACATTGCTGCTATTTTCACTGCATTAATCCTTTGAGTGTCAGAGGGGCATGCACCATAGTGCAAAGCAGCACTCAAAGGGTTAAATGTGAATCATCTACAGTACAGTGTGCTCCCTGTAATGGAGTAGGCACCATGTTGCTCTTCACTATTAGTGCCAGTGGTATGCAGCACACTGCTTTGTAGTATGTTGCATGCCTCTCTGACACTCAAAGGGTTAATGCAGTGAAAATAGCAGCAATGTCCTCACTTCCACAAACATAGATCAAAATACATATAAATATACAGATATACATAGACACACATACATACACATACCTACTTGTGTGTGTGGAGGGCCAATATGAAGGGGGACAAATTAAAGGGAAGCATAATGGCACAAACCCTTTCAGTGGCAGAGGGGGTAAGCAAGGCATTGTGTACCCCTCAGGCACTCAAAGGGTTAAGTAGATGTCTTATAGCCTGTATGTTGGCTGGGTATGATGGGCGTTTTAGTCATCAGTTGTTGTGCCTAGGCATGCCGATTGGCTTGCCAGATTTATAGTAAAATCACCCACCCCTCAACAACTTTTGTGTGGCCCCTCCAAATGTAATCATAAGAGTTCTCCATCCTATGTCCCTAAGCCTGTCTCTAGCTTCTGTGCGCCCAGGTCCCCCTCAACTTGTTTGTGTACACCCAGCATGTCCATACCTAGGAACTTTTTCATGATGTGCTTGGAGAGGACACCTGTGGTGCAGCTGGGGAGATTTAAAAAAGGCAAGTTGTGTTAAAAGGGGGAGGGACTTAATTGTGAGTAGGGGCAGGGCTTACCGAAGTTAAAAAAAAAAAAGAAAAAATCGTGTGAAAGAATGATTTGGAGCAACAGCAACATACTTTAATTACAGAGGTACCTGAGCCTGTCAAGTGAGTTAACCCTTTGGTACTCAGAGATTTGTGGTATAAATCCTTAGTGTCAGGGAGTAGTGCAGTGCATGCATTGTACACCTACTAGCACTCACTTTACTTTTTTGAATATAATGCTGGTTAGACTTGATCCATTGACCTGCATCTCTTCCAGAGACATTAAAAAAATCATTGATTCACAGACACTTCAGGACTAACTGTGTACTGCAATTTCTACCACTGTGCTGTGGAAGTACTGAAGCTAAGAGAACTACTTCTCTTAGCTTCTTTGCAGCTATGTCATTATAACTGATCTTCAGTATGTGAGCAGCTCCCCTTCGGCAGTTTCTGCAGATTATTTTTCCCTTGTCTGTAGATGGGATAGCTGAGGTTATGAGTGAAACAGACAAGAACAACCAAGTAGATGTCATGGAGTGAGTGAACAGAATGGTTCCAGACAGCATCAGTCTACCTCAGATCATTTCCACCCCCACACAGAGTGAGAGCGTATGGTACATGTTAAATGCATGAGCTCTCACAACACATCAGAGACCTGAAAGCGCAAAAGGGTTAGCGAGCTTAAGGTCATGTGCAAAGATATGCAACCGCATAACTGACGTGACAATTAGGATGTTTATAAAGGTATATGTCAAAGAACACAAAATACAAATGGGTTTAGCTAATACTTATTTAAACTGAAGTGGCAATAGCCCGGTCTCATGGTCAGTCACAGCAAGCAGAATATGAATGTATCCTTTTAAAATGTCGCACGCTGCAACATGAAGGGGCAGTAAGCAGATCAGCGATTTTTGTAGTCAGGCTAAAATGTCTCCTCCATCCACTGGCCGCGCTGCCAGCATACCTTAAGCTTTAATCCGTTGTGTGGTACGGACCTCCGTGCATGTATAACCCATCTCATCTCTCCCCTGCCTGCCATCACTTCAAAGCAACTTCCACCAAAGTTGAGATGGGTTATACATGCACGGAGGTCCGTAACACACAACGGATTAAAGCTTAAGGTATGCTGGCAGTGCGGCCAGTGGATGGAGGAGACATTTTAGCATACACTATAAAAATATCTGGCAATCTCTGTGTACATAAAGCAGTCCTTACTGTGTATACTGCTGGCTCGGAGTGAAAGTAAGGAAAGTCCTCGTGTTGGTAGACTGAACCCTCTGGATTGCAGGCCAGCTTTAGTGCTGCAATACAAAGCATTGTGTGCTTCTGTAGTAGTAAAACAGTTATATGGCATGGTGAAATATATCCCCAAAACACACATGAATGAAAAAGAGGCTTATGTTATTTAGCGAGATGGCAGTCATTCTTTTCATATTGACAGCAAGCCGTTGTGGATTATTAACGCCCGCAAAGCCAGCCGGTACCAGTAGGCAGGGAAAGTGGCCCATGTGTGAGTTTATGAAGGTGGATGGAGTGCAAGGAGTGGGAGGTGCTCCTGGGGATCTGTGTTACCAGGCAGGGTAGAGCGGCAGCAGCATGGATGTGAGCCCGAGTCAGGACAGTGGGGATCCAGGGAGATGAGGAGGAGGGAGCATGAACTATGGAGGAAGAGTCCCGATCCTGGAGTAGGCGCTTGTATGGGCCAACAGCATACAGTGAGTAGGCAAAGTTTGTTGCTCAATTGACTTGTTGCCGTGTAAAACAAGTTTTTAGTTTCTTCCAAAAGGAGATAGTGGGAGGGGCGAAGTCCGACCCTGTGTATTTATGGCTCAGTGCAATGTGTAGGAGATATGGTAATCTCCTCCAAATTGTGCCCTGGGGTGTGTATCTTGGCCACAGGCAGTCTATGAGAGATCTGCATATGCCCTCTTTGCTTCCAACCCAGGGTGTGTGTGTTTATTATAATTCAGTGTGAAAGTCAGGCTCAGGCATTAGAGGACACATGCAGATCTCCTCCCTGGGGGGGGGGGAGTCGGGGGGGGTACGGACATAGAATCTGTGGTCACATGACACTTCTTATTTTATAGTATAAGACGTAAAACTAAATATGTATTAATCAAAGTGTCTAAATACCTTACACAATCACTTAATATTTCCCAGGTCAGTGTTTTTATTTAGGGGTTTTGTGCTATTTAGATAGACCTTGGGATGAACCCTGTGATCAAATCAAGCCTTTATAACTGTGGGAAGCATGAGCAGCATCTCACTTCTGACTATCAACATACTATGGATTTCATTGTTTGTGCGAAGATAAAGGGAGTTATAGTCCAACAGCAGCCACAGTTAAAGGGACAGCCACTGCTAGCTCAAAAACAAGAACCGAAGGCATGATTTCCTCTATTTAATAGTAAGTCTGCTCTTTGTTCCACACAGATAAAAGAACTAGGTAAGTCAGGAGACAAAAAGAAGAGATAAACCATCTATAGCCTGGAGTCATCAGTGGCTGAAACTGCCCAGGAAGATCATTGTGTTGGACAGATACACAGTACACAGTGGTATTATACTGGATGGGTAAGTTCATATCCACTCATTTCCACTGTCCTAAATGTTATCTTTCATAGTTCAGTCTTTGTCATTCCTTGATCTGGCCTATTACTGAATCTGTATAAATATTTTAATCATTTGAGGGACAGAGGGCTATGTACTACATTGCTTCACAAGGTGTTGCTGACCCTTCTATTGTTCAAAGTGTTAAATCTCAGTAATAAGTCCATATTGCCTAAGATTGCTTAAAATGAAAGAAACACATATTTCTAAGTTTGTTCCTATAGGAGATAAAGTAAAAAGCCCTGGACTGTTCTGCTGTGACCCAGAACGTTTTCTGTCACCATTTGGGGAGAGGTGGTAGAAAACTGACCCACTGGACTGGCAGTGGGGCTCGATGCAAGCTGAATTTTGTGGCTCATTGCAACAGACTTCACCGATAATCAATAAGGGAGTCATGCAAAATGTTTTCTGTTCCCTGTTATGCTTCCTGCTGATCTGCCTGAGCTCACAATGCAGCACCAGCTTTATCTGCAACTCGGCTTTCAGGCAAGCAGACCTGCAAATAGGGAAAATATTACAGGGCAATTGCCCTTTAAGGTGCTGATGTATTCCACAGGACATCCAAGACATGCCTACCTGATTCAGCTGTGCATTATTTATAGTTTTCTTTTTTCCAGGACCGTACCAGTACAGGAATCAGATTTGAAGGCCTCCCCATTCAATGGAAGAAACAGATTAGCAGCAGGGATGAAAATACAGTGGAGGTGCAGCTGCAGGATTTGGCCAACAGGTGATCATGGGAAGATGTGATGAACAGTTGGTATCCCCTAAAAGAACCAAAGAAGAAGTAGAAATACAAATACGCTGGTCAGTCCAAAGAACAGAAAGTGTAACTTTTATGTATCAGTGAGGAGTGCAACACATTACTCTGAAATGACCTTCACATTGCTCTGATACTGAAACAATTACAAAAGTCTTTAACACATTTACTGCCAGAGAGATACCCAATACATTGCTCTGCAATGCTTTTGGAACCCCTCTGGCACTCAACAGTGGGATGCACTAGCACCATGCCACTTCCAAGTATCAATGGACTATGGCTCTCATAGCTTGTGTGGGGATGATGGGGATTATAGTCCAACAACAGCTAAAGGTAAAGGGACAGCCATGGTTAGTTCAACAACAAGATTCACCAGTTAAGAGAAACATTTTGTTGATTTTCTCTATTTAAAAAAAGCCTGTTCTTTATTCCACACAGTCAGAAGAATGAAACACCTCACTCTCCAAAACACCGCTTCCAACTTCTAGCTGCATGGCGAACACTGGAAACGGCAGTGGAGGAAACTGCACAGGAGGATGATTGTAGTTGGCCGATAGAAGAAAGGATAGATAACGCCACCTTTTGCAGCAACACACAACGGGATACTACTGGACGAGTGAGTTCATATCCACTCATTTCCATTGTCCTAAATGTGATTTTCCACAACTGAGTCTTTTTCATTCCATGATCTGACCCCTTACTAAATCTATATACATATATTAACTGTTTTAGAACCAGAACTATATGTAACACATTGCTTCACAATTTGTGGCCAATCCTTCTGGTCCTCAAAATGTTGACTAAATCTCAGTAATGAGCCCTTATTTCTTGATATTGCCTAAAAGGATATGATCCCTGTGATGATACAAAACAAGCAGCTGTGCTTCAACGCTAGAAGCTAATTAGATCTCAGGTAAAAACTTCCTTGATTAATCTAAAAGAAAGTGGACTCACCTCTGTCAGTGTGCGCTCTGCCCTATCAGACTCTCCCAGCCTGGTCTTGTATGCAATGTCAGAAAGGATTTGGGTGGCACTCCCAGAACTTAATGGCTTGTTGATTAAAAACAGATGCAGCTAGACAACATCAACGGACATTGAAACAAGAACTCATGTAGACAGGACCTAGATGGTCTAACGCATTTCGAGCTATATACAGTGCTTACTTATAGACACAATAGCAATAAAAAAGTGTAAAACATATATAGCCACAATATTAAAAGAAAATGTAAAACACTTGGCAACATGCCTCGTTTTCAAAGTTGATGAACATATCCCCTTAACTATAGAGGAAAGCAATTCAGAGATGAGGTATGTTCCTTAAAGAGACCCCAGATAAATAGCTGAGTGCCCAAACAAAACATATACAGGAGAAAGCACATACAAGAAAAAACACCCAATAAGCGTATATATACATCTCCATCAAATGTTTAACACTTGAAATAATAAAATTATAGACATATGCTTAAACATGAACACAGTGCCAATGGGCACATTTAAAGGGAGCACAGTATTGTAAAAGCAAATAGAGTATAAATCATACCCCATATTTATGTTCAAAACCACATAATAGTAAAATAAAATAAAATGAAATACTGTACAATGCATGCCCCCAAAAAAACTCAAACATCTCACAAAGGGACATCCCTCACACATGATACAGTGACCTTAATGAACAAGAACAGTGACCACAGAACTACCATAGGGGATCAATAAGAATCAATGGGACTAGACTATATGACTTATATCCCATTCCAAATGAATCCCGAGGATGATGGGTATGCAAATGGAATATCCAGTATGCTTCCCTCTTGTTTATCAGATCCAAAATGTCCTCCCCTCCAAGGCAACTTTACATTCTCAATGCCCTGACAGGATAAACATCTTGGATCTCCTCCATGTCTCTCACGTATATGTTTAGCAATTGCTGATGTTGGTTGGTCCCTAGACGTTTGATATATGTGTTCCCTTATTCTCATTCTAAGGGGACGTACCGCACGGCCCATGTACTGAACTGAACAAAACATACATGTCAATAGATACACTACATGATGAGAATAACAATTAAAGGGATAGTAATACTTAAAATGTAAAAAAAAAATATGTTGTAGGGGTTATCACTCTGAGTAAAGCAAGAGTACTCCCACTGCTGAAAGGAGTTTCATTCAAAAGTTATTAATTTTCAAAATTGAATTTTTAGGTGCAATATCACAGTGGCCTGAAATTGTACAGTGACGCTGTTTCTACACCATCCTATGGAGATTTATGGTCCCGGGACCAGAGCTGTCCATAGGATCGTGTAGCAACAGAGCCACTGTACAATTTCAGGCCACTGTGATATTGCACCTAAAAAATTCAACTTTGCAAATTAATAACTTTTGAATGAAACACCTTTCAGAAAATGGAGTACTCTTGTTTTACTCAGGGGAATAAACCCTACAACATATTTTTTTTTACATTTTAAGTATTACTATCTGTCACGGTTTGTTAGACTCTCAGACACAGAGTAAGATAAAAATCAAACTTTACTGAAAAGTTTAATGGGAACCCTCACGGGTCCAGAACATACACACATCTCTCATGTACATAATAGTTACAACAGCAGTATTATCAGGATACAGAATATAGGCTCTACCGGCCTTGCCAATATACCGGGCAAGGCAGCCTGTAAGCTGGCACAGTGGAATGGAGGCAGGCTCTACCGGCCTTGCCAATATACCGGGCAAGGCAGCCTGGAAGGTAACAATCAATTTGAATATGGCTCTACCGGCCTTGCCAATATACCGGGCAAGGCAGCCAGAAGGACAACTCCACTAATGCTGAATAGATGGAATAGCAGCATAAGATGGAACAGTGGAGCAAACCAGTATCACCACCAGGGAAACCAAACTGGTTCTATAAAGCGACTCAGCAACCATTAGGTGGAGTAAACCAGTATGGTGTAATGGACAATAATAGCTCCTGACCGGTTCTATACAGCGAATCAGCAACCGGTGAAGAGTGGAGTAAACCAGTATCTCGTACTGGGAGACAGCGAAGCCCAACTGGTTCTATAAAATGGAATCAGCAACCAGTGAATGGAGAGAGAGCCCAGTAACATGTATGGATAGAAATAGTGTCAAACCGGTTCTATACAGCAAATCAGCAACCGGTAAAGTGGAGTAAACCAGTATGGTGTAATGGACAACAATAGCGTCTGACCGGTTCTATACAGCGAATCAGCAACCGGTAGTGCGGAGTAAACCCATATGGTGCGATGGGCAACAACCGGTGAAGAGTGGAGTAAACCAGTACCACGTACTGGGAGGCAGCGAGGCCCAAACGGTTCTATACAACGGAATCAGCAACCGATAGTGTGGAGCAAACCAATAAGGTGTAATGGACAACAATAGTGTCTGACCGGTTCTATACAGCGAATCAGCAACCGGTATTGTGGAGTAAACCAGTATGGTGTAATGGACAACAATAGCGTTTGACCGGTTCTATACAGCGAATAAGCAACCGGTAGAGTGGAGTGAACCAGTATGGTGTAATGGACAACAATAGCATTTGACCAGTTCTATACAGCGAATAAGCAACCGGTAGAGTGGAGTGAACCAGTTATCAGAACGTCACCCAGGCGACCCAATAGTGAGTAGATGAAGTCAGGATACAGCGCAGGAGCAGCAGACAAGCCAGGACGCCCACAGGAATGACAGGACTGCCAGCCAGGACAGGAACGGAGCAGGAACACGGCAACACGGGGTCTGGAACGGAAGCAGAAACGGCAGGCCAACCGGATCTGGACGAAGGCAGGAACCATGCAGGAGAGGCACTGACTACTGGAGACCGCTGACACTGGTAACACAGTAAACAGGCCCAAGGAACAGGTACTGGAACAGGCAGGTGACTGCTGACATAGAGACACCACGAAAGGGCAACCAAAGGGTGCCTCAGCCCAGTCTATATAGGCAACACTGGGCGGGAAATAGACAGGCGGCCAATGGAGAATACACACACCTGACTGACAGCAAAAGCAAGCAATCGCGGGCACTGTGATACTCTCTCTTTAATGTGATGTGATGATATGGCCCTGGCGTCTCTGCCATGGAAGATATAGCAGTTCATCCATTCTTTCGCTAACCTGCACAGCTAATCGCTATACTAAGCACTAAGACTCCTTACTTTAAGTCGTATATCCACCGGAAATGCAGGATATACTGCACTGATAGCTCCGGTTCATATAGGATATTCTATCTATCTAGTCTCCTAGCACTTCTCTGTGAGTAACTGCTTTATAGTGGACGACAAACAGCAATATACCTGGATACTTCAGGGTTGAAAAAACTCCTTTATTTTCAACCAACACAGCATTTTAATACAGTTCAGAGAAAGGGGTAGTTACCACATGGACAAAAAAATGACACCCTTGGTTTAACATTAGACAAAGGTTACTAAAAGGGGGAGGTGGACACAAGACTCTAACCACCTCCTGTAGAAATCACCGGGGGGGGGGAGTTAGCACAACCAAGGGACAATTCAGTCTAGCAGCAACCCTGTATACATTCCCACTGAATAGCGGTTCACACCATAAAACAATCAAGCTCATCCGCAGCTCTGAGCCTCTAAGTCTGGATGAGGGAAGGTTGGAGAAGGCTTCCATGACAATCCCTACTTATTCTCTCTTTACCACTCAGTATTAGTGTCCACATGATCCCAGTTAGGGGGAGGAGAGGCTCCGCCTCTTGCGCCGTGTGACCTGTGATAGTTAGGTTTGTCAAAATCCCAATTTACTAAAGTCTGTTCCTATGGGAGATAAAGTAAGAAAGTTTTCTGTCACCATTTGGGAAGAGGCCTCAGAAAACTGACCCATTGAACTAGCAGTGGGGCTCAATGCAAGCTGAACTTTGTGGCTCATTGCAACAGATTTCACTGTGCATCAATAAGGGATGCTTGCAAACTGTTTTCTGTTCCCCATTAAGCTTCCCTGCTGATCTGTCTGAGCACATAATGCCACCCAAGCTTTATTTGACTCGGTTTTCAGGCAAGCAGACCTTCAAATAGGGAAAATATTATATGATAATTGTCCTGTAAGGTGCTGATGTATTCCACAGGACATCCGAGACATGCCTGGTATAGCTGCTCCAATATCATCACCTGCTTAAAGTCTTCCCGGGAGTACACCTCACTACCTGTCCACCACCCCTCCAGTGCATGTCCAATCTGCCAGCTTTTGCAGCAACACACAGTGGGATGCTACTGGACGGGTAATTTCATATCCCCTCATTTCCATTGCCCTAAATGTGATTTTCCACAACCGAGTCTTTTTCATTCCATGATCTGTCCCCTTACTAAATCTAAATACATATATTAACTGTTTCAGAACCACAAGTATATCTAACACATTGTTTCACAATGTGTGGCCAACTCTTCTGGTCCTCAAAGTGTTAAATAAATCTCAGTAATGAACCCTTATTTCCTGATATTGCCTAAAAGGATATAATCCCATTTTACTAAGTCTGTTCCTATAGGAGATAAAGTAGTGATCTGGCCTATTACTGAGTCTATACAAATATTTGAACCCTTTGAGGAACAGAGGGGTATATAGTATATTGCTTCACAAGGTGTTACTGACCCCTCTTTTGTTCAGAGTGTTGACCAAATCTCAGTAATAAGCCCATATTGCCTAAGATTGCTTAAAATTAAAGAAACACATATTTCTAAGTTTGTTCCTATGGGAAATAAAGTAAAAAAAAAAACCAAGACTATTCTGCCGTGACCCAGAAAGTTTTCTGTCGCCATTTGGGGAGAGGTGGCAGAAAACTGACTCACTAGACTGGCAGTGGGGCTTGATAAAACCAATGCAGCTCGGGTTCACAAGACTCATAAAGGAGGAACTGGCGCACCGTAAAAGGCAGGGTCTATGTTTATATTGTGGCAAAGCTGGGCACTTATTACGCACATGTCCGGTGCGGCCGGGAAACGGACGCACCTAGGGTACCTTGGGGGACAGGCCCTAGGTGGTGTACAGCAGTCCCTAGACTCAAGTACACAGAAGCCCACCATCCAGGTGGAATTTTCCTGGGCTGATCACTCTGTGGAGGTGATGGCCCTGGTAGACTCCGGTGCAGCCTGGTACTTCATGGATCGCTCTTTTGCCGAATTGCACAAAATTCCATTGGTCAAAAGGGACACTACCTTAGCCATTAAAGTTATTGACGGTAGACCTTTGGAACCTGCATTTATCACTATGGAAACGATTCCTATTATTATGTCTATTGGGGCTCTCCACAAGGAGGAATTATGTTTCCAAATAATTTGTTCCCCTCATCATGCAGTCATTCTGGGGTTCCCATGGCTGCTATCACATAATCCCCAGTTTGAATGGCAGAGATGTGAGGTCAGATCATGGTCTGAATACTGTACGAAAAACTGTTTGCCGCACCCTGTCAAGATTTTATGTACCTCTCCCTCCGTGCCAGCTGAATATCGTGAATTCAGTGACGTATTCAGTAAGGGAGAGGCTAGCGCATTGCCTCAGCACAGACCGTATGATTGTGCTATTGATTTGCCTCCGGGCGTGGTGCCTCCCAGGGGTTGCACTTACCCATTGTCCTGCGATGAGAACAAGGCTATGGAGGACTACATTGAGGACGCCCTCAAAAGAGAAATCATACGCAAGTCTACTTCCCCTGCTGGTGCCGGTTTCTTCTTTGTAAAAAAGAAAAGTGGCGAACTAAGACCATGTATTGATTACCGTGGACTGAATAAGCTTATGTCTAAGAATGCCTACCCCATACCACTTATTACAGAGTTATTTGACAGGTTGAAGGGCTCTTCCATTTTTACGAAATTTGATCTGCGGGCCGCTTATATCCTGATCAGAATTAAGGCTGGGGATGAGTGGAAGATGGCATTTAATACCAGGTCAGGGCATTATGAATATCTAGTGATGCCATTTGGTCTATGCAATGCACCTGCGGTATTTCAAGAGTTTATCAATGACATCCTCCGTGACATGCTTCAGTCCTGTGTGGTCGTATACCTCGATGATATGTTGATTCACTCTGCTAACCTAACCCAGCATATTAAGGATGTGTCTGAGGTTTTGCTTCGCTTACGCAAAAATAAACTGTTCTGTAAACTAGAAAAATGCGAGTTTCACAGGTCCAAAGTACCCTTCCTGGGGTTCGTGATTTCCAAGGATGGCATTGCTATGGACCAGGAGAAACTGGCAGCAGTCCTACAATGGCCTCGCCCAAAAGGACTAACAGCTATCCAGCGCTTTTTGGGCTTTGCCAATTATTATAGGAAGTTTATCCAGAACTTTTCTACTATCGTTAAACCTCTGTCTGACCTCACGCATAAGGGAGCTAATCCCTCTCAATGGTCCGAGGCAGCTGAAAACGCTTTTGAGACTCTGAAATCTGCTTTTGCATCTGCTCCTATACTGTCCCACCCTAATCCCACCCTGCCATTTACCTTGGAGGTCGATGCCTCCGAAGTCGGGGTAGGGGCAGTACTTTCCCAGAGTCCTGTGGGAGGTGGCACCTTGAAACCTTGTGGGTTCTTTTCTAAAAAACTCTCTAGTGCCCAAAGCCATTATGAAATTGGTGACAGAGAACTTCTGGCTATTATTCTTGCATTAAAAGAATGGCGTCACCTACTGGAGGGTACCAGAACCCCAGTGTTAATCCTAACTGACCATAAAAATTTGACTTATCTCTCTGAAGCAAAAAGGCTGTCCTCCCGCCAGGCTAGGTGGGCACTATTTCTGTCTCAGTTCAATTTTGTAGTGTCCTATCTACCAGGCTCAAAGAACGTTAGGGTGGATGCCCTGTCCAGACAATTTGCACCAGACATTGAGAGGGATGAAGAACCCGTACCTATTATTCAGCCAGATTATATCCTGGCTACTGTGCGTACTAGCATCACTTCGCCACTGGGGAGGAGATTTTGGCATCTCAGGCAAGGGCTCCCCCAGAAACCCCAGTTGGCAAGTGTTTTGTGGATGAGCCATTCCGTACCCGTCTGCTTGAGACATACCACTCTTCTAAGGCTGCTGGGCACATCGGGAGGGATCAGTTAACCCATTAAGGACCGGCGCTCGCACGCGCGGCCGGCACTTGCGGACCACGGGGCATTTTTTTTTATTGGCGCTTCTGGAGCGGTGTGCAGCCACAACGGCAGCCCTGAATGCCATGCCGTGCCAGGACCGTCATTGGTCCTTAAGTGCCGGACAGCCGTGACGGTCCTGGCACGGCAATGGTCCTTAAGGGGTTAATATGGTCTCTATCACAAGTATTTTGATGGCCCTCCCTTAGAGCCGATTGCTCCGCTTTTACTGCAGC
This sequence comes from Rhinophrynus dorsalis, assembly GCA_037306005.1. Lineage (NCBI taxonomy): Eukaryota > Metazoa > Chordata > Amphibia > Anura > Rhinophrynidae > Rhinophrynus > Rhinophrynus dorsalis. The sequence continues at coordinate 161,414,734 of CM074719.1, forward strand.
CTGTGCCACCTGTGCTCATGAAAAGACCCCAAGACACCTCCCAGTGGGCCTACTCCAACCTGCGCCTAATGGCGAATGTCCATGGTCCCACATATCTGTTGACTTCCTGGGAGAATTGCCAGTGTCGAGGGGGTACACGTTTATCCTAATGGTGGTCGACAGGTTCTCTAAGATGGCTCATTTCGTGCCCCTTTCTTCGGCCCAGGAATTGGCAGTAGTTTTTGCCAGAGAGGTGGGGTACCCAGAGTGGTGGTGTCTGACCATAGGAGCCAGTTCGTGTCCAGATTCTGAAGGGCATTCTGTAGCCAGATGGGCATTCAATTGTCCTTTTCCTCCGCCTACCATCCCCAGACCAATGGGGCCGCTGAGCGTGCCAATCAGGGACTGGAGCAGTTACTGAGCTGCTTTGTGACCGATCATCATGACAATTGGGCTGACCTGATGCTGTGGGCAGAGTTCGCCAGGAATTGTGCAGTTAATTCATTTTCCACCCCTCGTTTCTCATCAATTATGGGTTTCAGCCGTTCCTGCTCCCGGATTCATTTCAGTCACAGCAGATTCCAGCTCTGGACGAGAATATTGAGCAGCTTCGCTCCACTTGGGCACAGGTTCAGAGGACCCTCAGTCAGTCATTCCAGCGACATCAGCGGCATGCCAATCGTAGACGGCTGCCAGCGGTCTCCTTCCAGGTTGGGGACAGGGTATGGCTCTCCTCCAGAAATCTCAGTTTGCAAGTACCTTCCAATAAGATGGCTGCCTGGTTCACTGGTCCGTTCAAAGTTATCCGCAAGGTGAACCCTGTCTCGTACACATTGGAACTCCCAGCTTCTATGCACATACATAATGTGTTTCATGTGTCTCTGTTAAAACCCTTGGTATGCAACCGCTACACTACCACTCCGGTGGTCCCTGGGCCGGTGGACGTTCAAGGCCAAGAGGAGTACGAAGTTTTGAGTATTATTGATTCTAGGAGGTTTAGAGGGAAATTGCAATATTTGGTCCATTGGAAGGGCTATGGCCCTGAAGAACGTTCTTGGGTCGATCAGAAGGACCTTCACGCGCCTAGATTGTTGCACAATTTCCACGCTAAATATCCCCAGAAACCTAGACCCTCTGCTAGGAGAGGGGGTCTTTGAGAGAGGGGTACTATCGCGGTTCCCGTGATCTTTTACTGTCAGTCTTTGCTGTGGTGTGCTCCCATTGGCTGAGCTTGTTTGGCCCGCACAGTATGGCCTTTTTATACCGGGCCTTTGGCACCTGTCAGGTGCCCTTTCGTGGTGTTCCTGAGCCAGTGTTACTGTGTAACTGTGTTCCTGCGTTCCTGTGTACCGACTTGGCCCATCTGACTATGCTCCTTGGTTCCTGCTCCGTGATTCGACCCGGTCTGGCTGAAGTTCCTGCTCTATGATCTGACCTGGCTAGTCTGACGTTCCTGCTCCGTGACCTTACCCGGCTACGATGACGACCCTGCCTGTGTTGCCTGGGCGAGTTTCTGCCTTCCGCTGTGCTGATTCCAAGGCTGACAGAGTTGTTGCCTCCGATTCACTGGGCCTTCCCAATACTCTTGCTGAGCACTGTTGCCTCCGTTCACTGAGCCTCCGTTAACACTTGTAGAGCACAGTGGTCCCAGTTTCGGTGAGCCTTCCATTTGCACTTGCAGAGCACTGTTGCCTCCGTTCACTGAGCCTCCGTTAACACTTGCAGAGCATTTTTACCTCAGTTACACTGAGCCTTCCGTTCACACTTGCAGAGCACCGTTGCCTCCGTTAACCCTGAGCCTCCTGTTAACACTTGCAGAGCATGGTGGCCTCCGATTAACCTTGCGCATCCGTTAACACTTGTTGGGCGCAGTCTCGTTACCGCACCGGATGGGTGCTATTGGCTCTATACTCCTCAGCTCTCGCAGTGTATTTGGTCTCCGCTAACGCACCAGGTGGGTGCTATTGGCTCTTAACATCTCAGCTTTTGCAGTGCACTTGCTCTCCGTTAACGCACCGGCTGGGTGCTAGTGGCTCCAAGCGCCTAAGCTCTTGCAGAGTATTTTGGCCTCAGTTCCCTGCTCAGCATAAGCAATAGTCTCTGTCCTGCTCCATTTACTGGTGTTCTCACATCTAGCACCACTACATCGCTCCTTTACCATCTTATGGACGTATCGAACACACCACAACAGAGACTGATTGATTTCTATGAACTTTAACCCTTGAGCACCCTGTATGCTAGCTTATGCCTGTCCTGTGACAGTATATATTAATTTCCCTGTATACTGGGCCTGAGAGGGCATCTGTACTTCACTGTCTATTTCCAGCCATTCTGTATTGCCTATAGAGGGCAGCCCTTCTTGTCTTTTAATAAAACAGTGTTTTATTCTAACCTACTGGTCTGAGTTATCATGGTGCCCGTGATCTCTCTCTGTCACTCTCTCTTGTGGTGTGCTCCTATTGGCTGAGCCTGTTTGGCCCGCCCCTGGTGACCTTTTTATGCCTGGCCATTGGCACCTGTCAGGTGCCCTTTCCTAGTGTTCCTGAGCCAGTGTTGCTGTTGCTGTGTTCCAGTGTTCCTGATTCCTGTGTACCGATTTGGCTTGTTTTGACTACGCTTCTGAGTTCCTGCTCTGTGATCTGACCCGGCTTGGCTGACGTTTCTGCTCATGACTGATCTGGCTTGCCTGAGAACCTCCTCTGTGATCTGACCCGGCTTGGCTGACGTTCCTGCTCGCGACTGATCTGGCTTGTCTGAGAACCTCCTCCGTGATCTGACCCGGCCTGGCTGACTTCCTGCTCCGTGACCTGAACCGGCTTGCTACACACCTTGCCATCGTTCCTGCTTCCTGGTGTCGCCATGGCGACATTCTGACTTCCGCTGTGCTTGTGGCCGGGCTGAGTCTCCATTAACACTTGCAAAGCTGTGCTTCCGTTGCTGAGCCCTCCTTGGCACTTGCAGAGCGGTACCCACAATTGCTGAGCATCCGGTTGTTCTTGCAGAGCTGTGCGACCGATCCTTGAGCTGCTATTAACACTTGCAGTGCTGCTGTCTCCATATCTGAGCCTTGATTAACACTTGCAGAGTCGTTGCTGTTTATCCGCTACATCTGCTGAGCCGGCCGCACTGAGAGTCTAGACGGCGGCTCATTTTGTCAACTAGCAGAGTAGTCAGTTTCCGTTACTGCACCCACGGGAAGCGCTATTGGCTCTTGCTCTAGCAGTGTTCTCTCCATTACACTCCCCGCGGGGCTATTGGCTCAAGCACTTGCAGCGCAGGTTGTGTCCGTTCCTACGCCTGTGGGGGCTATCGACTCAAGCTCTTGCTGTGCAATAAGTCTCCATTACTACGCCCGTGGGGGCTATTGGCTCAAGCTCTTGCAGTGCAGGTTGTCTCTGGTAATACGCCAGTGGGGGCTATTGGCTCAAGCTATTGCTGTACAGTTGGTCTCCGTTATTACGCCCGTGGGGGCTACTGGCAAGCACTTGCAGTGTAGTCATCTCCGTTGTTACGGCCGTGGGGGCTATTGACTCAAGCTCTTGCAGTGTAAGTTGTCTCCGTTACTATGCCCATGGGGACTATTGGCTGAAACTTCTCTGCAGATTCGACCTCAGCTCCTGTACTGCCTAAGCAGCTTTCTAGCCTTATGGACTTAAGGTATTGCATCATCTAACACCCATTGCTGCCTCATTACCACCTTGGGCGTGCCAAACACCACAACAGAGACTGATTATTTGTACTTAACCAATGAGTACCCTTGCTACTTTGTGCCTGTCGTGTGACAGTATATGTATTATTCTGGCTTCTGTATACTGGGCCTGTGAAGGTATATGTGCAAATATATCGCTATTATTTTGTGTTGCCTGTAGAGGGCGATCTTTCCTCTTTATTTTTTAAATAAAACTGTGTTTTATTCTAACCGGTGGTCTGAGTGTCTTGAAAAACCATTACATGAGTGTCTTACAAAACCGTTACAATTATGTGCTATTTGCTGATTAGAAAGAAGTTTATTGTATATCATTGTTTGACAAAGTAGCGGTTTTGTACGCTATGAAACGCGTTATATTTTAATGATTTAAAATCTTTTAAAAATATATTTGTTACTGAATGTAAGACCATATACTAAGGTTTATTTTAATAAATATACAATTTTTGATAGCTAATTTAATAGCACATATATCCTTCCTTCTATATAATAACCAGCACGGACTATGGCAAGATGTCCACGCGCCTGCGCTGTCAGCCCAGTAAGAATGTATATTTCTTTTGAATAAGGTAATAATTCTGGCGACTAGCGCTACTAAGCTGCTAGTCAGCAGATGGGGAGTTATTGAAGTTAAATTGTTTAAGAGGTGGTAGTTCCGCTTTAAGTTTCCGAGACTGACGCCAGGTTACTGCAGCTTGTGTGCCTATACCGTCAGTCTCTTTCGGAGCCATCCGGACCAGTGCAATGCCTGTGAAGGGTGAAGAGGACTAACAGCGCAGGCGCGCATTCAGGATGTCCATGGTGCTGCTTGGCCTCCGGTCTCAGAAGCTTAAGGATAACTTTATTTGTGGGCACTTTTGAGAGGTAAAATAATGATTATAAGCTAGTCGCCACCTGCATAAGTATTGCAGGGTGACTTTAGTGTAGGTGGTAGTTCCGCTTTAAGCCAATGTACATTTTGATTTGTTCCAAAACAGAAAACCACATTTTTATTGATTTAAATGAGGCTTGTGTAGTCCCTTTAATACTGAAGAGGTATTCAAAGTATTGTAAACAAATTAGATATGTTCCTATATGTATAAAAAAAACAAAATAGATAACTAAAGTGCGCACTAACAACATTGTATACAGTGAAAACAATAAATGTGAAAAAGCTGCTACAAGATAAAGCCCTTCTTCCACCTACGAACAGTAAAGTGTAAATCAAAAACTAAAACAGTGATACACTGTATCTATAAACTGATGTCAAGTTAAATATAGTGTATAAAAAATGGAAATTTATTAATAGACACCGTAAATGGCAAATGGAGCAAGATATATCTACTCAATCCTCCCAAATCCTATCAATGGAATATAACAGTTAAAACATCCAACCGGACTATTAAAACACCACTATTGTAATGGGTTAAACTTTATCACCTATCTACCACACAGTGTTTCAGACAACAGCGGTCCATTTCCCCGTGCTGTATTTCAGGTGAGAAAGTGTAAACCACAAACAATACTAAGATTGTCAGTGTGAATATATAACAGAACAGCAAGTGGTGGCGCTTCAGGGACCCCAAAAAAAGCTGACACGCAACAGTCTGTTACAAGTTGTGTTAAATGACAAATACACGACCATCAATCCTACAGCATTAAGATATACCTCAAAAATTACACATAACACAAAAAAATATATAAAATATATCTGAAAAAAGTAAATACACTAATAAGGAGAGTAAAAAATACAATCATAAAATTATGAGCAATATTGTAGATAATGTTGTTGGGTTGGAGGACTTGGCTGCCTTGTAAAATTATTGTGAGTCTCTCTCAAAAGCACTTATTTTATCTCCAAGACTTTTTGGGTCAACGGGATACATAAGTCTGTACACTGTAGATATAAAACAAACTTTTATCCAGAGACTTGTCCGTTTTCCAGCTCAAGATGTTAACTTATATTTTCTTCACTTCATTACATATATCTATATATTGTACCAAGACTAATTTATATAGCTTTAACGGAAGATCTCTTATTCCATAATAATATTGTTCTGTGTGTACTTACCGTTGCCGTCTTCACATGGAGTCTCAGTTCTTACCCACATTGGTGTACACACTGGAACTAGAGAAAAAGACTTACATTTTCTTTTACTCCTCCAACATATGTGAAAACACAGACAGTGGATGTCTTTTGAGATAAGATTGTTAAATGCAGCCTCATACAAAAGATCACAAAATCTTGAAACAAAATTGCAATATATGTTGAATAGTTGATCTCCTAAATCATAAAAAATATAAACAATTTGCTGATAATAAGGATGCGTTTCAGAAAACTCTTTTTCCTTTCTTAACCCCTTAAGGACTACGTGACGTGGTATGACCGTCACGGTCCTTATACCCTTAAGGACCAGTGACGGTCATAGCACGTCACGTACTTTTTACTTACAGTGCTCTACCGGGATCTCTCTTAGGCCTCCAAGCAGCACGCCGGTACGCATAACAGATCTCGTGTACCGGTGCGTCGGCAAAGATCAAAGCGGTCCTTAAGGGAAGGTAACTTCCCTGGACCACTGGTACTTAAGGGGTTAAATCAAATAAAACAAACAAAACACTAAAACTCCATCTTAAATCTGGTCAAAAGGACCGCCAAATGATTTAAAGGGATTTGGTTCTCTAAGTGATTAAAGGCAAATATTCTTAACCCCTTAGTGACTGGCCACGCGGTTCCGGACTCACCCAACAGCCACAGGGGGAGCCCGGAATTCCATGACGGTCATAGTACGTCATGGGTCATTAACTCATATCAACCCATGACGTACTATGACCGTTAAGGGTTGTTAAGGGGTTAAAGAGATCTAATATCCAATATTATATTATTCCATAAATCTTTCAATCTGATTAGACTGAATTGACTTACAAATCACATAATTATTATTAATAAGAAATAAATTCTTTACCAAGTATATTTAAAACGCTATTAGGATATTCAGCTTAGAAACATTAGAAACTATAGGAAACCAAATAATTCTAAACCAGCATTTAACCCTTTTGGTCGCAATGTATCCAAATTAAATATCCATTTTGACTCTGCTCTAGACATTGCTGCAATATGGTCACCTTCTCTCTAAATTACATGAATTTTTTCAATCCCAACAAAATTTAAATCATCAACCCTAGAATTATGAAACGTTTTAAAATGAGCTGACACACTATGGTTCCTATATGTGCACAAGTACAGAACCAAATTACTTGCTGTTACCTCTGCTCAGTAGACTCCAGTGTCTGTCTCTTCCCTCCCTCTGTGTGTGGCTTTTAGTTGCCAGCCAGGCACACACTCAGAGTCGGCAACCAGCCAGCGGGAGAGGAATATGACATTACAGTTCTCTTTCAATGGCTGACTTGTGGTGCATTGCAATGAACAAGCCCCAAACCGACCAGCCCATGGATTACAAAGATTTCTATTTATCGGCGCACTTAGGATAGTCCTGCCTAGAAATGCAGTTGACACCAAAACTTCATAATGGAGAAGGCTGTGGTGGTAATGCCAGGCTTCCCACAACAATGTGTCTAAAACAGACTGGCAGGAAGTGTATAATAAACTACACCTTAAATCAGAGAGGGATCTCCCTCCTCTCATGGCTTCTACACCATAAACTGGCCCAGCCTGACACTCAATTTGCTTATTACCAACACTGGTATCTGTACACAGACATGTTGTCAACTCCTGATGTTGGGTCTGAGGACCACCTGGTATGGAGCCCTGAAGGCCGGTGGGATAATCTGTCCCAGCACTGTTCAACCATATCTGCACATTGATATTCACAATAAAGTAGGACTGGCACAAACTTTCAGGTTTCTTAGAAATCTTATACTTTGAGTGCTCTTGAGTCACTTCAGCCCCATGCACAGATGTCAGTCTGTACACTTCACATCTCAATATACACTCGGTGCCATATACCCAAAGAAAAGAGGAGTCATTCCTGGACAAACAAGCTGCATCATAGAGGAGAAATAAAAATGCCTGTTGATTTAATGATTTGGATGCTGGGGGGGAAGGGGAGTGCAACACATTGAAAAGCAAAACACTGCACTTCTCTCTGGCACTCAAAGGTTTAAATGTATTTTTATCCCCTTTATTGATTTGTATCACAAAGTAATGCATTAGCGATCTCCCTAACATTCAAGGGGTTAATAGAACCATTTTTATCAGTGGGAATTTAGTGAATCTTAATTTGTTCCAAATTGTGTCATTGGTTTGCCTCAGAATTTCCTCACTCAGCACATTTCATGGCTATGTCACAGGGTACATTGGGTTAAATATACCACAGCAGTTCTGTTCCAAGTCAGGGCTGGAATCAGTGCTTTGACCCTGCACCTGCCTAATGTTTTATTTACTAAGTTACTGACATCCATCCCTTAAGGACCACTGCCGTGCCAGGACCGTCACGGCAGTCGCGGCTGCACACCGCTCTGGAAGCCCTGAACCAGAAGCGAAGAAAAAAAAAAAAAAAAAAAAAAAAAACAGCCCCATGGTCCTCAAGTGCCAGCCCCACGTGCGCGTACCAGTCCTTAAGGGGTTAATGCTGTTTGCATCAAGGGAAGGACAGTGGGCATTTTAGGAGCCTCTTTTTCTATCTGCCTTGTTTAAGGAAATGAATTAAACAAGGCATAGTGATATGGATAGCATTTTATGCCACTTCCATACGCATGGTGTACAGGCCTTGTTGGCATGGACGTTCTTAAAATATCAGCCAGTACAGGGGTCAAACACTGTCATCAATAACTAGATGTGCAGCTATGGTATCACAGGCTATCACCATTGGAGCTGCACTGACAAATTCCTACATTTCCCCATTGACCAGCCCGATCTAGATGAATGAGTTTTGTAGAACAAACCTAAAATCTGACAATGTAATTCTGGAAAGAGAAGGTGGAAATGCTTGATGAATGCAGCATCTTCTTAATAGGGAGATCCACTGACAGCAAAAAGAGGTGAAAGGAGTTCTGCAGAGACAAATCCAATGGTGCATATCTGACCAATGGTACTGGATAAACAAGAGCCTGGTTGTCCACCAGTACATACACCAAACTGTAATGTGTTTCACCAAAAAAGCAACTCTGATTAATCTTCATAGTATTTGACCCATGGAGAGCGTTATTTCAATACTGTCCGAGTTGTAGTTCAAGAGTAATTGAATGATAAATTATACACCTCCTGCCCCTTTTTACTTATGTAACACTGCTCACCTCAGAGCAGCAAGACTGTTCGAATGGATCACAGAAAGGGACAATCTTCAGTGAGCATAAGGAAAAACCTGAAAAACTTGTCAATGGGGGCAGGGTTTTCCTTATACTCACAGTAAGAAGATTGTCCCTCACCAGCTGTCTGGTCAAGTGACCAGATTTCACATCTGAGGGGAGGCAGCTTAAACTAGAAAAAAAGGGGTGGGAGGAGGATATTTTATCATTTAATTACTCTTGAACTACAACTCGGACAGTATTGAAATAACACTCTCCATAGCTCAAATATTCTGAAGATTAATCAGAGCTGTTTTTTTGTGAAACATTACTAACGTTATTGTATAACGAAAGCTATAGAGGAGTAAACCTGGAACAAACTAACTGCATAGTGGAGGATAAATAAAAAGCTCCACACATTGAAGACTTCTCTGGAATTTGTCATGGTTACCCAGACGGTCAGGAGTCAGTACGGTTTAGTTAATGCAGTTTATTAACAAATGACATAAAGAGGATATTTACAGTATATACGATAAGAATAAGCACAGGGTAATAGCCAGCAAGCCTGCTATCAGAAATAATAGGTTGCAATGCTAAACCACTGTGCTGGAGACTGGCAATGACATGATGGTGCCATAGGTTACAACATTATTTATCTGAAATACTGGAAGTTGTGATATGCCTGTAAGAGGTTCATGCTTTACTTGATTTACCATTAGAGTTTTAGAAAATATATAAACTAATCCAGCTTATTTGTATGAATGCATTTCTTGTATCTACATGGTGTTGCTATAAAGGTGCCATGAGGGAGTCTTAAACAGAATAAATAAGATGTGTATCTTACAAAGATTAAAAGCAATTTCACAGGGCAAATCATTACATATTTGAAAAATATAGGGTCCCTAGGACTAGTGGAAATGCTTTTAAACAATGCAATTCATCTGTAGTTCATTAAGGTCAAAATAGTCAATTAAAAATAGTAGTACAATTATATGCCACCACCAGAGCAAGACAGAGTTACATACCAACACCAGAGCAATATAGTTATATGCCACCACCAGAGGAATAGTTATATGCCACCACCAGAGCAGTACAGAGTTATATACCACCACAACAACAATAAAGAGTTATACCTGCGCAATACAGTTATATGCCACCAGCAGAGTAATGCAGTTATATGCCACCAGCAGTGCAATAAATATTTATATGCCACCAGCAGAGCAATAAAGAGTTATACATCACCACCAGAGCAATACAGAGTTATATGCCACCAGCAGTGCAATAAAGAGTTATATTCCACCACCAGAGCAATACAGAGTTATATGTAACCAGCAAATGAATGCAGTTATATGCCACCACCAGAACAATAAAGAGTTATATGCCACCACCACAGCAATACAGAATAATATGCCACCAGCAGAGCAATGCAAAGTTATATGTCATCACCAGAGCAATAAAGAGTTATATGCCACCACCAGAGCAATACAGAGTTATATGTAACCAAAACAGTACAGTTATATGCCCCCACCAGAGCAATACAGAGTTATATGCCACTAGCACAGCATTAAATAGTTATTTGTCATCACCATCGCAAGACAGGGTTATATGTCATTATCAGAGCAATAAAGAGTTATATGCCACGACCAAAGCAATACAGAGTTATATGTCACCAATACAGAGTTATATGCCCCCACCAGAGCAATACAGAGTTATATGCCACCAGCAGAGTAATGCAGTTATATGCCACCAGCAGAGCATACAAAGTTATATGCCACCACCACAGCTATACAGTTATGTCACCACCAGAGCAATACAGAGTTATATACCACCACCAGAGAAATAAAGAGTTATACCAGAGCAATACAGAGTTATATGCCACCACCAGAGCAATAAAGAGTTATACCAGAGCAATACAGTGTTATATGCCACCAGCAAAGTAATTAAAGTTATATGCCACCAGCAGAGCAATAAAGAGTTATGTCATCACCAGAGCAATAAAGGGTTATATGCAATGACCAGAGAAATACAGAGATATGTAACCAGCAGAGTAATGCAGACTTATATTCCACCAGCAGAGCAATAAAAAGTTATATGTCATCACCAGAGCAATAAAGAGTTATATGTCACCTCCAGAGCAATACAGAGTTATATGTCACCAGCAAATTAATGCAGTTATATGCCACCATCAGAACAATAAAGTTATATGTCATCACCAGAGCAATACAGAGTTATGTCACCAAAACAATACAGAGTTATATGCCCCCACCAGAGCAACACAGTTATATGCCACCAGAAGAGTAATTCAGAGTTATATGTCACCAGCAGAGCAATACAAAGTTATATGCCACTAGCACAGCATTAAAGAGTTATTTGTCATCACCAGCGCAAGACAGGGTTATATGTCATTACCAGAGCAGTAAACAGTTATATGCCCCCACCAGAGCAATAAAGAGTTATATGCCACGACCAAAGCAGTACAGAGTTATATGCCCCACCAGAGCAATAAAGTTATATGCCACAAGCAGAGCAATACAGAGTTATAGGTCACCAAAACAATAAAGAGTTATATGCCCCCACCAGAGCAATACAGAGTTTTATGCCACCAGCAGAGCAATACAAAAGTTATATGCCACCACCACAGCTATACAGTTATATGTTACCACCAGAGCAATACAGTTATATACCACCACCAGCAGAGCAATAAAGAGTTATACGTCACCACCAGAGCAATAAAGAGTTATACCAGAGCAATACAGTGTTATATGCCACCAGCAGAGCAATACACAGTTAAATGCCACCAGCAGAGCAATAAAGAGTTATGTCATCACCAGAGCAATAAAGGGTTATATGCCACGACCAGAGAAATACAGAGATATGTCACCAGCAGAGTAATGCAGAGTTATATGCCACCAGCAGAGCAATAAAGAGTTATATGTCACCAAAACAATACAGAGTTATATGCCCCCACCTGAGCAAGACAGGGTTGTATGTCATTACCAGAGCAGTAAAGAGGTATATGCCACCACCAGAGCAACAAAGAGTTATATGCCATGACCAAAGCAATACAGTTATATGTCACCAAAACAATACAGAGTTATATGCCCCCACCAGAGCAATAAAGTTATATGCCACCAGCAGAGTAATATGCCACCACCATAGCTATACAGTTATATGTCACCACCAGAGCAATACAGAGTTATATACCACCACCAGAGCAATACAGAGTTATGTCACCACCAGCAATACAGAGTTATATGCCACCAGCAGAGCAATAGTTATATGCCACCACCAGAACAACACAGAGTTATACCACCAGAGCAACACAGAGGTATATGTCACCACCATAACAATACAGGGTTATATGCCACCACCAGAGCAATGCAGAGTTATGTCACCACCAGCAGAGCAATACAGTCATATATCACCACCAGAGTAATACAGTTATACCAACAAAGCAAATACAGATTTATATGCTACAAACAGAGCAATAAAGAGTTTTGCCCTGATGTTACCGCTGGCGAATTGGAGGAGGATCAGCAGGCCTATTTCGGAGCTATGAAAGTTTGCTTTATGTAACGGGATGGAACCTTTATGATGGAGTAACAGGATCTTCTGGGAGACATCTGGGTATAATTCTGACAAAGCAATTTGAGAGTGGTGGAGGAGACCTGAGATTAAATTTCAACATACCCTGTTTGTGATCATTAGCCCGGGACAGTTGAAGAAGGGTGAGGAATTTGTTTGATAACCACAAGTACGATGGTCTCAATTTCAAGGTTGTGTGTGCCATCGTAACCAGACTCAACTGCATGGGAACACCAGCAAATTAGTGTTTCATTCATCATGTCTGATGTCATCGTACATTCTCATCTATTATATTCCATCCATCATTTCATCTGTGAAACTAACCTGTGACTGAACCATTTGGAAGTTGTGAGATTTGTTGAAGATCTGTTAATGAATGCTTCATTACTAACATTAGCTAAGATCACTGGAGCCAGTAGTAGCTCCGTATATGATCTCTGTGTTATATTTCATACAGTATTTGTTTTTTTATTTATTTGTGGTATATTTTGTTGGATTTAGCAAAGGAATGTGGGGGAGTATTGATGGGATGGGGGAGTGGGGGTCCTGTGTCCAGCCATGAGGAGTTTTTCCTTTTTTTTTTTTTTGCTTTATTATTGTAGGCATTAATAATTTATTTTATTTTTATACTATATTGGTCTATTGAGTTATGTTTGGCTGAGTGCCTTAGTTAAAACCTTGCTTTTTTTTCCTATTCTTGGAGTTAAAAAGAGTTATATGTCACCACCAGAATACTACAGAGTTATTTGTCACCAGCAGATCAATACAGTTATATGTCGCACCAGAGGATTACATATATGCCACCAGCCCCGCAATACAGAGGTATGTCACCACCAGAGCAATAGGGTTAAGTCACCAGAGAAATACAAAGTTTTATGCCACCAGAGAAATACACCATTATATGCCACCAGCAGAGCAATACAGTATGATATGCCACCTCAGTGCCTCACTACCTCCCACAGAAGAATTATAATTCACAATATATAGCAAAGTTTGATATTTCATACGCATATTGGTACATTTGGCAGCAGCAGTTGGTCACATTGTGTAAATGATTTGCCACTCCATTTGGTGCCCAGATTTATACAATGTTGAGTGGATGATGATATTCAGAATAATTTGGGCCACATTATTCTAAGTATCAAAATCCATACCACACTATTAATCTGGACTGGGCACAAAACATGCAAATTAAGTAGCAAATTAGTTACGCAGTGTGACCCACATTTGTCGCGAAATGTACCCTCATGAACTTGAAATGCTCCATTCCATTGTTCATCAACACATTGGCCACTTCCACATTGCCCCCATTGTCCACCTACACAATGCCCCCCATTGCCCATATCCACATTGGCCCCCATTGTCCACCTCCTCCACAATGGCCCCCACTGTCCACATCCATACTGGCCGCTACTGTCCACATCCATACTGGCCCTACTGTCCACCTCCACAATGGATGATTCCGCTGTCCATCTCTCTCCACATTGGCCCCAACTGTCCATTTCCCTCTACATTGCCCCCATTCTGTCCACTTCCAAGTGATCTCCTGAGTACTTAACTTTATTGTCCACCTCCGAGGCCTGTAGGATTTTCAGCATTTCCCTGTTCCTCTCCCTCCTCTGTTTAAATGTGTATATCTGTTGGTGTCTTATGTCTGTTTGCCATGTGTGTGTGCATGTCTATATATGTGCGTCTCATTGCAATATGTTGGATGCTTGGTTGAGAAAGTGTTAACCCTTTCAGTGCCAGAGAGCTATTACAGTCGATATCCCTTTGGCGCTGAAAGGTTTAACCATTCAGTCGCAGAGGGGTCCCCAATGCATAGGGGATTCTTTAACCCTTTCAGAGCTAGACTGGTATTCATTGTATCCAGTACAGTGCATTACATATCTCTTTAGCACTCAAATGTTTTTTGTTTTTTTTTTGTTTTGTTTTTTTTAATTTTTATTAATCCAAAGAATATCTTTACATCGTTATGAATACACAAAACACAAACGTACAAAACAAGACAACCATAACAACGAAACAGCATCGAGCCTATGCCTACAACAGTGTTAGGCCATAGGAGAATCAGTGCAAAATATATAACTTATCAATCACATTCTGCCAGGTCTCTGACCATCCTTTTTTAACCTGAATCCAGGAACCCAATTCCTTCTCCATTTGAAATTGATATAAACATTGTTGTCTAATAGATGCCCAATTGGGAAGAATATCCATCTTCCAACATTTGGCAACTTCTAATTTAGTTGCAGTTAGAATATGTATTATCATTACCTTTTTAATTTTACCTATCTCTGGAAGAGACATATGAAACAATATTTGGAGGGGAGAAAACTTCAAAGAGATATTAAATGACCTATTAACGTAACCAATTATATTTTTCCACAAAGTATGTATTGCAGAACATGACCACCAAATATGAACAAAATCTGCATCTGGAGCATTAAATCTCCAACAATGATAGGAAATCACATTATACATTTTATTTAATCTAGTTGGTACCAAATGCTACCTATTAATCCATTCATATTGCATTTCAACTAGATTCAGGCAGTGAATCCCTGAACTTAGGAGTCTCAGTGCCTGAAGCCAATCAGAAGAACTAATATTTATTGCAAGATCTTGTTCCTATTTATTTATTACCTGCAAGGTTAATTTATTCTTTACATTTTTTAAAAGAGCAGAACAATGCGTTATTACATTTTTATTGGATGGGTTATCAACTATTTCCTGAAACCTACTTATATTCTTTGACGGTTCCTTAATTCTATATTTATCCAGAAATAGTTTAATACGAATATATGTAAAAAATTCCATTATAGGGATTCCATTTTTAATGCATAGTTCCGAAAATGTTTTAATATTATTGTTTACTATTAGATCTATAATTTTTTTAATACCACTATTTTTCCACTTCCTAAGACTTAAGTTTAATATAATACCTTCTAATGTCTTAATGGGTACAAAATCTAAAATCTGGCCTTGTAGGTTCAACTGTTTCTTAAACTTATCCCAAAATCTACTTAAATGCTCTACTGTACTTAATTCACATTGTCTTTGATGAATCAGAGACCAAAAAACAGCATGAATATCCCCATAATCACTGTTATTAATCTCTATTTGAAACCATGCTGTATCTACAGCATTCTCTTTCATAGAGATAACTACATGAGATAATAGACAGGCGTCCTGTACCTCTGCAATCGGGGGCATCCCCAATCCCCCCTCCTTTAAATTCAATGAGAGAAGCCTCTGATTTATTCTGGGTCTTTTATTCTTCCATATAAAATGATTAAATGCCATTTGTATCATTTTAAGCCACGTACTTGGCAACTTCATGGGGATCAATCTAAACATATATATCCACTTTGGGAGAATATAAGATTTTACTAAATTGACTCTCCCCAACCAGGAAATCTCAGAGGTTCTCAAATTCTTGAACTTCTCATTCATCCATTTCATTAAAGGAAGAACATTTAGTTCAAGAAGTCGCTATGGATTTTTTGCTACCTTGATTCCCAGGTAAGTAATACCTGATTTAGCCCACGTAAAATCATAATTCTTCCGTATTTCTTCCCTGTTTTATTTAAATTTTTATCTAAAATTAAAGTTTTGTCAGTATTTAACTTATAATTAGAGTAGATACTATATATACTTATCGATTTAAGAAGTTCTTTCAACGACTCTACCGGATTCCCTAATGTTATTAAGATATCATCCACAAAGAGTGATAATTTAAATTGGCAATTATTTATCTCTATACCTTGTATTTCCTTATTGGCCCTTATTTCCATCGCCAATAATTCAATAGTAAAAAGATATAAAATAGGAGATAATGGGCACCCTTGTCTAACTCCGTTATTTATCATAAACCAATCAGAACATAAACCTCTCCCAACAACTCTTGCCTTAGTTTTTAAATATAGAACTGTAATAGCATCATAGATCCAACCTTTAAAACCGAAATGTTTCAGTACCGCCTTAAGGCCTTCTCTGCATCCAATGACATGGCCAGAAATGGGGCGCCTGACCTCTGAACCAATTCCAATCTTATATAATAATTCGCTAAATCGTGTGTAACACCGTGACATGCGCAGTAGACACTGCTGTGCGTGCTGCAGTCATGCACAGTAGAGACTGCCAGCGCCGCGGCTGATACAGAACTGGGCACTCCGAAAGAGCGTCCAGCTCTGTATCAGGTGCGGCGCGGGCAGTCTCTACTGCACGTGACTGCCCCGCGACCGGGTGGCAGTGGCACGTGTAACAGGCTGTTCAACTAATATATCTATATTGCTTCTTGTTAAACTACCAGATGATCTGCCTTTTATAAATCCAACTTGATCCGGGTGAATTAAATCTGCCACAACCTCCTGAAGTCTCTTTGCTATTATACCTGCATAAATCTTAACATCCCCATTTATTAAAGATATAGGTCTATATGAAGTTAATTTATCTGCTTCTTTCCCCTGTTTAGGAATCGGTATGAGATTAATATTTAACATCTCTTCAGGAATTTGTTTAGACAAAATAATGTCATTATACATATCTTCAAGATAACTTAACAAATCTTCTTTAAAAATGTTATAGAACCGGTTAGAATATCCGTCTGGTCCTGGCGCACTTCTTGTTTTCATATTATCTATGACAGTTATAATCTCATCCTTAGTAATAGGAGTGTTTAATATGTCTAATTGAGTAGAAGATAACTGTTTTAAATTTCGATTTAGAAAAAAAGTTTGCATTTCTACTTTTTCCTCTGGGACATTATATATAGCTTTATAATAGTCCGCAAAAGCCAAACTTATCTTTTCTGGATTCATCTGAATACCCTGATCTGTCGTAATTTTACTGATCTTCATTTTTTTCTTTTTCTGCTTTACCTTAAGTGATAATAATTCATCAGCCCTATTACCTTTATAATAAAACTTTGTTTTTAAATATTCTAAATTTCTTTGTGTTTGAGATAACAAGGCTTCTTTAACCTTACATTTCATTAAATCTAATTCGTCAGCATTATTTAAGGTCGGGTTGTCTTTATTAGATCTGGTCTTCTTAAAATATTCTATATATAATTCAGATAAAAAAGCACCCCTTTGTTTTTTCTTTTCTGTACCCATTTTTATTAAATAACCTCTCAGTGAAGCTTTAAAAGCACACCAGACCATAGGTTTTGAAACATTTCCATCATTATTTTCTTTAAAAAAATTAGAGATCATAATTTTTATTAGTTTCCCATCCGTTTCCGTCCTTATCAAGGATTCATTTAAATACCAGCTATTTCTATTCCGTGTATTACTTTTCTTATTCATATCTAATATTATGCACTATGATCTGACCAAACAGTCTCCTGTATAAAGACTTTATCAATATTAGATATCAAATCTCTTTGACAAAAAAAATAAGTCTAATCTTGAATATGAATTAAATGTCTTTGAATAACACGTATAGTCTCTTGTTAATGGATGAAAAACCCGCCAAACGTCAAACATTTGGTAATTATCAACAACTTTCCTTAAAGGGAGGGGATTGTTTACTTCACCCTGCTTTACTTTTTTAGTTGTTGATATTCTATCCCATTTTTCATCCATAACAAGGTTATGATCCCCACCTACAAGTAATTTACCCTGTTTAATCTTATTTACCTTATCAAATATTTTATAAATTTCGTAGTAGATTGATTAGGGGCATATAAATTTACTAAAGTGTAAGTGATATTTTGAATATTACAAACTAATATAATATATCTGGCATCAGTATCTACTTCTTGATATAAAACTTGAAAATCTAAATCACCGTTAACCAAAATAGCAACCCCCCCCCCTTTTTTTTTTATCAGATAATGCAGAAAAAAAAGAATGGTGAAATCTTTTTGCTAAAAACTTTTCACAATCTGCCTTCTTTAGGTGGGTTTCTTGAAGAAAAATGATCTGTGCATTGTTAACCTTCATATATTTAAACACCATTGCTCTCTTAACAGGATGGTTTAAGCCCCTGACATTACATGAAATAATTCTTACCATCTAAGTCCCTGAAGCACTGATTTTCTCCAGAATAAGGCCAACTATCTTCCCAGACCCGATGCTGAACAGACAATACACAAAAATACATTGCTTGGATAGACTCCCTTTGTTCATGTATCCACATTGAACTTCCACCCGAACACCTGCAAATAGGAATCTCCCTGTCATCAGACCAAAAAGCTCCATTGTAAATTAGAGCTATTTACCAGCAGGGTAGAATAACTTTCCTCCCTACTACTTTAGCACTCAAATGGTTAAATATTTGAGTGCCAGAGTGGTAGCCAGTGCATTGCATACATATTTTGATTG
Source organism: Rhinophrynus dorsalis (assembly GCA_037306005.1). Taxonomy (NCBI): domain Eukaryota; kingdom Metazoa; phylum Chordata; class Amphibia; order Anura; family Rhinophrynidae; genus Rhinophrynus; species Rhinophrynus dorsalis. Next base: position 161,433,559 of record CM074719.1, read on the forward strand.
TAAAGGTTTAAACCTTTGAGTGGCATAGGGCTACCAAACACATACCTTACAATGCACTGGATGTGTCTTTGCAGCTTAAATAGTTATAGCAAATTATCCCCAGATATTCAATAGGCCTCAAAAAGAATACAGTGACAGTGGTCCCCCCGGGAAACTGGACTGGTTTCAGTTTCACTCACTGTGAATATACCACTGTTTTTACAGAATACTGAGTTATATATGAATAGACGGTGATCATCACTTGTTTATTCGTGCAGAGGCACACAATAGTGCAAGATTTCTCACCAACACTCACTCATGTTCTCACATACCCATTTGCACAAACTTGTACACAGTCAGTTGTTCAGATGTGCCCACATGCTCAGTGCTCACACTCACTGTCATGCATTCACAGACTCACTTGCAGTTTCTAACTTGCGTTCATTTGATCAAACTCAGTCACCACACTCAGATTCAATCAGGCAAGTGCATGCTCCCTCTCTAACTCACAGATGCTCAATTGTTCAGAGTTGTAAAAGTTCAGTTGCTCAAACTCATACACACGAGTGTTAATTACTGCACAACCACTTTCTTAGACACATTCACGGTCACATAACCTATCGTACTCACAGTTCACAGTTGCACAGATACAGAAGCAAAGCTTTCACACACACTCACTCAAACTTGCATTAACTCATTTACTCAGACTCACTAACAAACTCACTTGGAAATACCTGCTCACTCTCTGTGATTTACATTTACACATATTATCTCAGACTCTCAAGCTTTTGCTCAGACTTGTGGATGCTAACTCACTCACACTCATCAGTGCTCACTCACCTAGACTCATGATTATTCTGTAGTGCTCACATGCTCAGACTTGCATATACTCCCATACTCATACTAATGTGCTCATTTGTTTAGAATTGTATGTGCTCAGGCCCTCAGACTCACAAGTTAATTTGTTTTGACTTGGATGAGATTACCTGCAGACTTTTTTGCATTCAGTCTCTCACTCAAACATGTTAAAAAAAACATGCACTCTCATGCTCACTTGTTTAGATTCCTACTCAGCTTAGATTTATTTTCATGCTCACATTATCAGATATTCTCAGCTCAGACTTACACATACAGCACAATACATATAAAATAATACTTAATGTGCTGTATGAACAAATGCAATATTTGAATTACTAACAGAGAAAATCTACTGCACCATAGGGTTCGTATAAAAAGTACCACTGATTCAAAAGAGCCTTTTAGGCCTTCAAATACTAGAGAGGTCTCCAACCCTGCTAGCATTCATGAGGTTAAAGAACTGTGTTAAATTCATTAGAAATTGGGTAATATTTATTTATTTAGGATGCACCTGGTTTGCTCAAGAATTATTCTGGTCAGAGAGTGCATATTTGTAAACACAAACACTGTGTGGGGAGGTGGTGGTGTAGAGGGGCAACCGGTGGCCCTTCACCTATTGTTTGATATATAAAGTCGTATAAAAACAGAAGAGACTCCCCAAAGGCTCATAAATGATGCACTCAAACCTCATAATTCACAAATACAAATGATGTGTCCCCTGACAAAGCCATCTTTTGGCAATACAGGTTGGGTTGGTCGACTTGGAGAGGGGTTACTCATCTGCTCTTATTTCTTCACTGATTTACATTGGTTCTGTTGATAAGTATCACTGTATCTCCATATGCTTTTTATTATAATATGTGTTGTCTTTTTATTTATAGCTCTGTTTGTACTTTAATATCTATTAGGGGGTATGTGTATGGCTATTTAGCCTAAGACATTTTTCAGCACTACTTAGGCATTTATTATTTTTTATGGATGTCAGATATATCTCTTTGATTATACTACTGTGTTTTTCAAGGGGTCTATTCTATATGATAGCAACCTATGTTGGACTGTATATTGGACACTGGATACTATAACATGGTTTTCCACATGCCATAAGAATAAGACTGATTGTCCCCCTCTCATATTCTTTTAATTGGTTTTATTCACCATTTGTGAATTTATATGTGTTTTTGTAACCAATAAAGATTGTTATATTTTATATTTGTGAATTGCCAGGTTTGAGTTCCTTGTTTTGGGGAGTCGCTCCTTCTTCTCCCTATATTGTATGTGTCTCGTTGTGAAGTCCCAGAGAGCACCTCACTATTTTAGTGATTATGGACCTGACATGTATTTTTCCAGTGCTAACCTTTTTTACATACCTATAAAAACAGAAGAGCCACAGTTTGCCCGCAGTTTGGTATATTGGTTCTCAACCAGAATGCTGTGTCACGTTGGTGTTGCCCTGGACACAAGCTTCGGGTGCCACTCTTTCCCTATTTAGACTTTGAGAAAAATGTGTATGTTAGGTTTCAGATGTGTAGATATGGTAATTGGTGTGCACAACATGCTATTTTTTCCATGTTGAAAGTTATACCTGGCAACTCTCAGGGTTTGTGTAACGGTTTTCAGTACACTCAGAGGCAGGCAATTTGGTAAAACACAGTTTTATTGAAACCAGACAGAATAAAGTAACCCTCGCGGGTCCAGAAATAGTTAACTAACAGTACTGACACAGGACAGGTTACTAAATAACATTAACCCACACGGGTCCAGTATACATATATCAGGGAGGAATACATATACACAGGGCAGGAACAGTTCGTGTGATATAGTGAGACACTGATGGTAAATGCTATTAGGCCAGGAGGCTGGGAGGCCCTAATAGCGAGGCCCAAGAAGCACTCTCTGTGGATGAGTGCCAAAATAGCGACTAGGCCCAGGAAGGGTGAGCAAGGCCCAGATGGATCACGACTACCAGTAGTACTGGAACTGGAGGAACAACGGGACGCCCAGGAATACACACAGACTGCGACCCAGGGTAACGGTATTGGTCAATATATGTAATAACGCTAGGCTCGATGGCAACTGCCGGGTGACAGAGCTGACTGAGGCGCCCCGGAGACCAACCTCAGTAATGGAATAGTGACATCAGCGTATAATGTGCCAAAGAATAGCTCCTACCCAGGTGAGTACCGGATGGCCCTGGTAACGGGCGCTTGGCTTGTTAGCGACTGGCAAGAGAGAAGACTAACTGTGGCGCCCAGGAGACCAACCACAGTGGTAACAATAACAAGCCAAACGTATAGTGAGCAAGCGAGATCAGCGTCAGCCCTGGGTAAGGAAGAAGGAGGCAGCAAGGCACAAATGGGTCGCAGTCATGGAACGGTAATGCAGTACTCAAGGCAACCAACTGAGCCATCACGGTCAAGACAGTGCACAGGAGATACTCTCTACTGGATGCGGTAGTGCACCGGACTGGAGGCACAGAACAGGAACGTCAGCCAGGCCGGGTCGGTACACGGAGCAGGAACTTCAGCCAATCCTAGTCGATACACAGAGCAGGAACATCAGCCAGGCCAGGTCGGTACACGGAGCAGGAACGTCAGCCAATCCAAGTCGGTACACGGAGCAGGAACAGGATCAGAGAGAGTAGTCAGGCAGTCCGGGTCATACACAGGATATCACACATTAACGGCAGCAAGCACTAAGCAACAGGAACACCACGAAAGGGCCCTGTATGAGTGACAGTGCACAGTACTTAAAGGCTACCACTGGGTGGAGTAATCACACACTAGACAATAAGAAAGCATCAGAAATCATGTGTTAAAATGTCGCCAGCAATACACGGGCACCGTGATAGTTTGACCTGGAGACTTGGGTGCAGAGTCACTAATCGGTGATAAAGTGGAGATGACCCCTACAGTTTATCACTTCTCCAGTTCCTATGTTATTCTATGGAGCCTATGCACTAAGATTTCTTCACTTTGGAGATCTTAGTGAATAGGCGCCATAGCATAACATAGGTACTGGAGAAGTGATATCACTGGAGAAGTCATCTCCATGTTTTCACCACTTAGTGAATCTCCCCACAATGTTTTGAGCCAGATCTCAGGGTGAAAGTCCAAATTCTCAAGGTGAAGCAGCCTAGTGTTTCCTACTGTATTACACCAATTTACTGCTTATTTAATGTCCAAACTAGTAACGTTTTCACTCACCACCAGAAAGACAGATGGAGAGGTCCTGCTTTTAGTGTGATTGTTTAGGAAGAAATATCCATACCTGGGAGCTTTCAGAATTGGGTCACCCTGTGATCTTTGAAATATTAACCCCCTTATGTTCCCAAAGCATGGTTATGCTCCCAAAAATGTTGATTGTTGGCAATATGCCGCTTCTTGAGCTATCCCAGAGATGCTCCATTCAGTTGAGAAGGAACCCTTAGCATTCTAAATAATTTAAATATATCACTGCTTAAACACACAGCAGATGAACAGGACTGGTACCTCTACCTTTTTGATTGAAATGGCTTTAATTCAGAGACTAAATACGCAGTTAATTGCTAATTCTATTGTTATGCGTAGCCGCCATGTAGTTGATAACACTAGACTCTTTCACCCTGAGATTTTTACCCTCCACCTTAAGACACTGAGATATGGAACAAATACCTGAGTCTCAGGGTCAAACTCTGAGAGCTCCCAGGTATGGTGATATCTCAGACCTGTAGTATGTTAATGGTAGGGTGACCACATTTCCAGTCTGCTATTCAGGGACACTGTGGAGACAAGAGCAGCAAAGTACTTGTCCTCAGCTCTAGGGCAGGGTCACTATACACCACTGGAAATTAGTGCGTAATTTATGCTTTCTCCGGCACACCACAGTTCTAAACATAGAGGTAGAACTGCCAACTTACTGCTGTGATATAAAGTGATACCTGTGATGGGTTACAAGAAAATGTACATCACAACGGAAGCCTTAAACTTGCATTAGACTACAAGAAAATTGCACTTCAATCTGCAGCTCCTGTTTGATGTAAAGATTAAGGGTCAGTTCACTCGCTAGTGTTTAGAGCTCTGTCTGTAAGCCATTTTCTTGTAGCCTAGCAAAGGCATTGCGTCCTGTCACAGTAGACACTGGGCATTTCTCCTTCTAGTGTTCAGAACTCTGTGCCCTGGAGTCTTCATTCTAGGACTTTGTATTGTCCCTGATGGGGCTGCCCAGGACATGAGACACACATTTAACCCTTTGAGTGCCAGAGGGGTAGCCAGACAATTGCTTCAATGTGTTGGATACACCTCTGGCACTCAAAGGGTTAAAATACAGTCTGATCTGAGACATGTGGTCACCCTAGTTCAGTGATTCTCAACCAGGGTGCCGTGGCACTTTGGTGTGCCACAAACATCAGCTTAGGGTGCCCCATGTTTTCTATGAAGACTAACAAAAATGGACTTTTAAATAAAGATTCATAGAAATTGTTATGCACAATATGTTTAGTTTTGCTATTAAGATTATAAGACCTAATAATAACTGTACATTTATGTATTGTACCCTTCTTATGCCCTTGATAAAGTACATTAAATATGTTAGGGGTGCCCCGAATGTTCTACATTGTGTGTTAGGGGTGCCCCAAACAAAAAAAGATTGAGAACCACTGCCCTAGTTAGTGTACTTGGTGGTCTCCAGAATTAATTACGTTTGTTTCCGTGTTTCCATCTTAGTACAATGATGATAAGATGTTAATTCTGGTTACCTTATGTGGCAACGATGGAAAAAATATTTGATAGACCACAAAAAGCACTTGTTCGCTACATCTCAGCTTCTTTCAAACCCATTCAGAATCCACTAAGGAATCTTGGTAGGGTTTGGCTGGTCTACGAGAAATAGGTGAAGATTTCATTCATTTCCCCATCTATAAACTGGACATTGCAGAATTTTATAATTGGGTTAATTAACCAAAAGTGTCTTGTGCAGGGGCATTGGGATTGCTGAACACAATGTGTGGGACCAGGATGGTTGAGAAACCTTTCAACTGTTATTCTGTATAGTTGCCTGATGTTTAGCTATCAGATAACCACGCTTTGAATTCACCAAATGCATGCACATTACGCACACATAACATATACTCCAATATTTAAGAGACACGACTCCCACATTGTTTCCTACTAACTTGTCACATCCACTCACATGCTTTTTGCTACAGAACGGGAGTCGACACCGGCGGGACTCAGAGAGTCACTATGTTTGACTGGAATTTGGAGATTGAGTTCCCTCCATGACTGCCTCCTGTGACACTCACTCACAATCCCAGGCGTGTCACCGCTAGTTTACAGCCGTCGTCCCCAATGTCTCACACGCACCAGTCAGCCAATGAGGACTAACATGCAAATACTTTCCTCTTTCGTTGGCAGGTGGTGCGTGTTGCTGTGTTTAGTAGGCTCCGAGTGTCACTGACGTAGTTGAGCGAGCAACCAGGTAGAGAAGCGCAGGGTCCTGGTAAGATTAATTGCTAGATATATTGAGTGGCAGAGACTATCTATGCTACCTGTGGGCTTTACTTCATTCCGGGACTTTTTATTGTCCCGGTAGAGCGTGACGCTGGGTTACAATCTACTAACTTTGGAACGCTGAGGGTTAATATTTCAAAGCTCTTAAGGTGAGCTAATTTCAGTAGCTCACAGGTATGTTGATAGGTCTAAAAAAAAGTACTAAACGTTGCATCTGTCCCTTCATTAAAACCATGAGAAATTATCAAAACGATGTTAACCCTTTGAGTGCTAGAGTGGTGCGGAATGTGTTGAAAAGCAATGCATTGGTACCATTCTGGCATTCAAAGGGTTAAATACAGAATACGTATTGAGTGCCAAAAACTGACATCCACTGTTCTGATACAATAATCCTGAATTCTCATATCTAGCCATTAGGTGGCAGCATTTGGAAAAATGACACCCTGTTATGAGGTAGTCATTTTGCTTTCATTTTTGTGCTCACATAGCAGCTCCTCCCTGTCTGTTTGACAGCAAAACAATAGTACAGGAAGCTGGGTCTGCGACAGCAGGGCACCAAGGATTGCGAACTGGCAGAATACAGTTGAATTGTTTTTATTTATTTTTTTATTATTTGTTTAAAATACGTTAGGCGAGGGTCAAGAGGAAAACACAGCTGTTGCATCCATACAAGAGCAAATAATCTGTTTTAAAGCTGCGTGATGGAAGATCAGAACAAGGGGGAGGTACTGTGCAATCTGTAACTTCGCTTTGCTTTGGCACTGATTGTGGGTTTGTTTACTGTTGGATGGTCATTTGTGTTATTATAGTTCACCCTTTTAGTGCCAGAGAGATATCCAACGCACTCTGTTGGCACTCAACAGGTTAAATATATGGATCCATTCTAAGTGCAGTCTAGCTTAGTTTATTTTCTCCCCCTGCCTTTCATCTACCGTTCTGAATATCAAATGTATGGGCCATATGGACCTAAAAAAAGTGGAGAAATTCTGGGATAAACTAGAAATCAAAATGCCCACTGATTTAAATGAGGCTTGTGACCCCTTGAAGAGCAGAGTGTCGATACGACGCATCACCTCTCTTCTCCTTAAAGGGTTGAATTGCTTGAAAAGGCTCCATTGTTTTGCTTCGCAGTGTATAGCACAGATTTCATTTAAAGCCCAGTTTAATTGACTTTTGATTTGCCTCTGCAGTTTAGTTGCCATCCAGAATAATTGCTCTACTCTGTGCATATCATTTTAAGCACGTTTTATGTCATTTATTTAAGTGAAGAACGTAATGGTAAAATGGATATAGGCACCTGTATTTGTCACTGACCCACTCTGCCAGGAGTATCGGCACAGTAGTGACCTATAGGTTTTGGGGGGAGGTGTAGTCTCAAACAGCTATATGTCTACAATTGTCTATCTCTCTTCTGTGTGAAATATCATACTTGCTGTCTGTGTGAAGAGAAACGAGCAGTGTATTCCAAACCCCTTGTTTGGCACGCTGAAGGTTAGGAAACACTCATTTATTTTTTTACGTTTGTACTCCTTTATTAACATGAATTTGTATTCTGTACTGTTTTGTTAAAACCAAAACCCAGAGTTATTTTGAAGCAAACCAACTGCACTATGGGGGTCAAAATAAACATCCTTACATTCTGATGCACTTGAATAGAAATGTTTAACCCCTTGAATGACAGACATGTCTTCAATGCATTGCTTTGAAATGCTTTTGAGACCTCTCTCTAGCAGTCACGGGGTTAAGAGCCCAATTTAATTTAACAGCTAGTTTACTCAAGAATAGCTCTACTTTGTTTTTATAAATATTGGCTTATATATGTGTAATTTTAGTCATAAAAGAGAGAAAGAGGGACATCTGAAAGTGAAATGGTTAAAAATCATTACAGGTTAAATGTGCATGATAAAAAAACCTCTTATTACATACTGATTGCAAACACTAACTCCTTAATATTTTAAGGTTCAGTTGGTCCTCCTTAATACTGAAAACTTGTCCTAGGCTTAGCATTGCAGAGTGTTGGTGATGTTTTTAACATTGAGGGGGGTCACCTATTTGGACAGTTTATGATAAATGCTAAGTAGAAAATGCCAGAGAGGTATGTATACCCCTTTTGAATGCCAGATGGGTATGCATACCTCTGGGACCCAAAGGCTTAATGTATAGACTGGAGTGTAGTGTATTCTTTTTTTTGGGGGGGGGGGGGTTGGAGTTTTATGCTAATTTCCTGCAAACTTGAATCAAGATGAAAGGTCCACCACTTAACCCACTGAATGCTTGAAGAAGTCTCCAAAGATTACAAAACTTCTGGCTATGTTGTGCAGAATGTCCCACTCATCATTCTTTATTAACATATCTCCCTACATAGGATGTGCTCGTGTACACTATAAGAATGATGGTTGGCAAATAGTAATTGAGAGTACATTTTAGTTTCTCTGGGCCTTATGTATAAAGAAAAGTACTAATTCTTGGGCAAACTTGTTACACTATAGAGGACAAATAAACATTCCCACTGGTTGAGTTATGGGTTTCAATCCCTTCAGTGCCAGCAAGTTCTATAATGCAATACTGGAGACCTCTCTAGCACTCAAAGGGTTAAAAGCCCTTTTTAATTCAAAGGGTGTTTGAGGATTTTTTCTCCTATAACGCAATTGATTTGCCCCAGAATTGGTGCATGGGTATACATGTTTTTTTTTAAATGTGGTTACAATTATCAGAAATCAGTGTTTGTGAGTGTAATGTTAATTTACTGATAACAGTTTGAATTATGGCTTGTTAGATAGTGTATTTGTGCACAAGTACGTAGTTATAGGTCTATTGCTAGTCACTGATCAATTTTAGCGAGGTCAGTTAGAATATTGGCATGAAACATAATTATTCTCTAAAAATGTAGTGTGTGTGTGTGTGTTACAGAAATGGAGCAGCTGGCAAGTTTTAATGCCCTACTGGGCCGCTAGTTCATGTGTGTTAGCTAATTAGATGAAAATGTTTTTGTTAAAATCTTAGGCGTGCAGCTTAGACTGGGTTAACGAGGTAACTTTACAAAACTATGTTGTAAAGCCAATCAGTCCTCCTATGTTAACACCATCAATGTACCTGCATTTTCTCTGCTATCCAGTTTCTCTGATGGGTAGATGATGGGTGGGATCCAGACTTGATTGGCTGACACCCCACATGAGCCTCCGTTGATTGGATCAAGGTGGTGTGCCCCAAAATGATGTAGTGGCTTGCGTGAATGATTTGCATGCTTGCCACTAGGCTGCCATGTAGACCAGATCTGCCACATCTTCATCAAGTTCTTCAGAGAACAAAGTAAAGATGCATCATGCTGTGTATGTATGTGATATGCTGTCTGTGTGAACAGCCCCATAAGACACTATGATGCATATTTCTTGCATTTATTGTGATTTGATGAATACAAATAAAAAGGCTGTATAGCAATAATGGAGCAAACAAACTGAACCACAGAGGAAAAATAAACATTCCCTTTTATCTAAATGACACTTTTAACCCATTGGATAAAGGTAATGCAGTAGTCAGTGCAATGCAGACCTCTCTAGCATTTAAGGAATTAAAATGTCCTTTTAAATTACTGCAAATTTTTATCTGTCCTTTTGTGGTGCAGTTGGTTTGCTCTAGAATTTCTCCTCTGGCAATCACATATATCACCACTCAATTATAAAGAAAAAACACTTAGCTAAACTACTGTTTCCACCCTCCTATACTGACTGAACTATGAACTGCATGTAGATAGAATGTTATCATTCATTGCTTATTCAGCAGAATTCCAGAGAGCATGAGAATGGGTTATTAAATATTCATATAAAATCTAAAGCACTGAAAGGAAAGTCTAAAGTTAAAAATGTTTAAATTGATTGACAGTTTATGCTATGATGTCTACTTAATTGCAGGTCTAAAATAAGATAAAGGTTTTATATATGACAGTAATAAATTTATGAAATTATGCGATCACAATGTCCATTTAGTTTTTCTAAAATCAGTAATGAAATTCCCATTATTAACACAAAACTCCAGTCTGATATAGAAAGATTAAGTAATTATGGGGCAGACCACATGAGCCATAGGGTAAAAATACATATTCGCAAAATCCCATTCATTTAAACCCTTAAGGACTAGGGGTGTTTTCCACATTCACGACTAATGGAATTTTCACCATTTTTCCTTGTGTTTAATTTGGTTTCTCCTTTTTATTGGTAAATGTACTTATGTAAACCATATTTTTTTTTGGGGGGGGGTAGCATAGGCTTTCATTGGCTACAATTTTAAATATATATTTAATATTTTTTGCACATACAACCAAAGAAATGTGAAAATAATTAGAAAAGGATACATTTTCCATGACTGTGACCAAGAGTATTTCCACACAACTAGGGTAGTTATAGATAACTACCCCAAAATGTTTTAAACTACATCTCATTAGAATTGGAAAACCATAAATGATCAGATTTACCATGTGCCTCTGGAGCTATGAGTCCCAAATAATAAGGCTGTCAAAATGGAAATTTTCATAAATTGATATGCTAGGCTTAATACTTAGGTCCAGTCTTCCCTGCTTACTGTGATAGACTTGGATGCCTCATTCCTTGACCAAGCCCACCCAGGCACCCAAGCATTAACAATCTGGTTGCTCTCCATTACAGCAGCCAGAGCTTGTATACTCAAATCTTAGAAATCACTCATACCTCTGTCTCTTTCTGACTGGAAACTTATGCTGAAGCATGTCTACGACATGGGAATGATTATTTTCTGTTTCCAAGGGTAGACTTCCATATTTTCTTCATGACTTTGTCCCTTGGACTACTCTTCTTCACTGCGCCTCGTCATCCATGCTCCACCTTTCCACCTGACTACATACCTTTATTCGACTCCACTAGTGCATCCCCACCTTTCCCTATGACCCCCCTCCATTTTTTCACTTCTCCTCTCATACCCCCATTCTCCTTCTGTCCTCCTGCCTTTACCCTCCTCAGCTTTACTGCACCTATAAGCTGTGTCCCTTTTTGACCATGCTAAGTACCCTACGCCCGTCCTCACATGCAGTTATGCTTAGTTTTGCATTGTGGGCCACATTATCGGAAAGCCATGTAAGGGCCACATTCATTATTGATAACACTAGTGAAAATAGCCTGTCGGCTATTCAAAAGTATGGATGTATTTATTGAACAAGTCAATGAAAATACTGATATTTATGGTACTGGCAGTTAGGCTTAACTGGCCTACTAATTCATGTGTGCTAGTTATTTATTTATTTATTTATTTTTAAATCTCAGACAGGCCACACCCTGGGGTCAGGCAGGCCACATATGGCCACACATCGGACGTCCGTGCTCTACTTTATGTTAACCCATACCATTGAAATACAGTTTTTCCCTGGCTTGTACTAGGTACTAAATATTGTAGGAAATTCCATGGCATTTCAGTATCTTTGAAGTGTTTTCCAAAATTGCATGCTTTGCATACCTTTTTTCATATCTATAATGGTTTTGACCATTTTAGTGTAGACCGTTAACTCAAAAAAGAAAATAGGTAGGTGTAGATTAGTGCTCCTGGCATCCACTGTGGTATGTCATCCCATAAAAGTAGGGTACCACTTTTTATGCGTTGACACTAGGAGTTGAATATTATAGGAAATTCAGTGCTTTTCAAAGGAAAAAAAAGTATATATTCTTTATTTTCGTACTACCACATGGAAATATTTGTGCATGCTGGCCTAAGGGTAGAAGGGTAAACAACCCTTCATTTGATTTAGGTGAGTGTCTGATTACCAAAATGTTATGCCCTGCATAACTTCACTTCATATCTCTAAAGGTTATGACAATTTTAGTGCAGACATCCAATTTAATAAAAGGAAACAAGTAAGTGTAGTTTTTTTCTTTTGTGCCCCCTGCAGTATGTCAGCCCATATCAGTGGGGTACCATTTTTCCGCACTGACCACTTCTGTGAACATTTCTGCCAGCAGTTGAAAATGACCAGGACATACATGGCCAGGGGGGCAAATTTCCTCTGGTCACTCACGTCAGACTCTATGTAGCAACTCAGATCACAGTGCTTTGCGATATACTGGTCTGAGAAAGAAAGAGAGTGTGTGTGTATGAAGCCAGATTTTAGTCTCTCGCTAGGAGAGGCAAGTTTTTGGTTCTCCTAGTGAGACTCTGTAATCTTCTGAATTTACTCAGCATATATCGTCAGACCAGCACATTGTGGAGCATTGCGACTTGGGTTCCTGATCCTTTCATGGACTTGCTGAGATTGTACTGCATTATGTATGGAATACCCCTGTACCAAAGCCTTTTATTTCTCTACCAGCCTTTTTGTTTTTGACGTGGATACTTTTCATATATGTATGCTAGATTTTACAATTATGTGAAGTAATGGAACATCCATACATATATCAATCATATTAATGTGAAACTATTCGTTCCATTGGATGTAGAGGGCCTCCTGTATCCAGACATTAGCAATATCCACACCAGTTCTCATAAGGGTATATATCAATTATACCATCCACAGTAACTTTGAGAGATTTATTCACTGATACACTAAGTGTACTGATTGAACTGTTTGGCCATATTGACCATCGTTACGTTTGGAGGAAAAAGGGAGAAGCGTTGTTTTGCTGCAGGAGGGACTGGTGCACTTCTCAAAATAGATGGCATCATGAGACAAGAAGATTATGTGGCAATACTGAAGCAACATCTCAAGACATCAGCCAGGAAGTTAAAGCTTGGACGGAAATGGGTCTTCCAAATGGACAATGACCCGAAGCATACTGCCAAACTGGTTACAAAGTGGCTTAAGGATAACAAGGTCAATGTTTTGGAGTAGCCATCACAAAGCCCTGATCTCAATCCTATTGAAAATTTATGGGCAAAGCTGAAAAATCAGGTGCGAGCAAGGCGACCTACAAACATGGCTCAGTTACACCAGTTCTGTCAGGAGGAATGGGCCAAAATTCCTACCAACTATTGTGAGAAGCTTGTGGAAGGATATCCAAAACGTTTGACCCAAGTCATACAGTTTAAGGACAATGCTACCAAATACTAATGAAATGTATGTAAACTTTTCACTTTTCAGAAAGTAATAAAAATGCCTTAAAAAATTATCTCTCTCTCTCATTATTCTGGCATTTGGCAATTATAAATAATTTTGGTAATCCTAATTGACCTAAAACGGGTAAGGTTTATTCTCATTTCATGTCAGATAGTGAGAAAAACATGCATATGTGTCTTTTTATATAGTGTATGTAAACTTCTGGTTTCAACTGTATTTGGCACATTAGAAAATGCAGAATTTCCCTGTCAGGACCTTCAGGTTACAATAACCAGATTCAGTCCACTGAACGAACCCACAGGCTGCCTTCTCAGAAGCTCAGTCTGTCTGAAATATGGAGGAGGGTAGATGGAAGGACAGTGGGGTCTCGCATACATATCTTTGAGGTGGGAAAAAAAGGAAGCGAACAAGGGATCACGGGGAGGCAAACATTTGGATTTTTGTTTTGTGCATACAAAGGGGGTGCATGTTATATATAGGAACTTTTATTTTTTGTAAAATCTTAGGTATAATTTACACCTGCATATTATACACAGGCGTGTGTTATACCTTAGTTTTTACTGTACATATATATTTACTTTTGGGTTATTCACATATACCTATGCCTCCTTTTTTGATAGTGAATCACCTATCCGAATTGTTCATCATCTTTTTATTTATATTAAAGGGATAGTAATACTTAATATTTAGAAAAAATATATGTTGTAGGGTTTATCTCCTAGAGTAAAACAAAGGTACTCTCACTACTGAAAGGTGTTTTATTCGTAAAGTATTGCAGCTCAAACTTGAATTTTATAGGTGCAGTATCACAGTGGCCTGAAATTAAAGTGGCACTGTTGCTACACCATCCCATGGAGATTTATGGTCAACTGACCAGAGCTGTCCATAGGATCGTGTACCAACAGCACCACTGTACAATTTCAGGCCACTGTGATATTGCATCTAAAAAAAATTAAGTTTGAGCTATAATAACTTTTGAATAAAGCACCTTTCAGCGGACGAGTGCCCTTGTTCTTATCAGCCAAAAATTATGTGAGAGGCTCTGAGCACGAACAAAAGCACAATGGCCTGTTCTCCGGCTAGTCACCGCTCAAGAGCATCACATTTGGCTTGGCTTTTTTTAATCAGGGAATAAATCCTACAACATATTTTTTTTTCTTATTAACTATTACTATACCTTTAATATTATTGTGTGTTTTCTTTTGGTTTTATATTAGATATTTTTTACGGTAGGTATCTATATTTATTTTTGTTTTGTTAGATCATTTGGACACTCTACACTCAGAGTATTTCTCTAGTGTCATTGTGGGATGCAGGGACCATAGGGTTAAACAGCATGCCTATAGGAGTCAGGACAGTAACTGCTTTCAGTTTTTAGAGTGATCCTCAAGGAGGTCCATGGCTATGTTTCTCCTGAGAAATTCTACCTAGACTAAAAAATAATAGATCTATCTTTCTCCTTAAAACTTTTGGGGCCCTTACTTTGCGATGAGAGTCCTATATTTAACTCTATAATTCTTAGCTTCCTTAGTTTACACTACTAAAGTATTGAGACCCAAGCTCAGCCTTTGGCTGAAAGAAATAGAAGCTTTAGTAGGTAGTAGGTGAATGCTTTGTGGGACATACAGAGCTGGATTAAGACTCCATAGGGCCCTAGGCAGGATCCCAAATTGGCCCCCCCGTGCCAGTTTTTCCCCCTCCCATTTGCCACAAACATTTCTACTAGTACCAACATAATTAAAGACAAAATGATGCCTCAACCCCTTGTAACCCAGAGAGGTCACCAAGGCATTGCAAAGCAATGCATTGCATTAGGTACCTATCCAGCATTCAAGGGGTTAAATATATTAAAAAAAAAATAAAAAATGAAATGGGACTACATTTGTGACAAGACAGACCTAGAAATTGAAATGGACTACATAACATTAGTGACACCACAGAGCTTAGACTTGAAATGGGGCTTAAATACTGACACCACATAGCTTACAGTTGAAATGGTGCTAAACTACCGACACCGCAGAGCTTACAATTGAAATTGGATACATCAGTGACACCTCATAGTTTGCAACTGAAATGGGGCTAGACTAGTGATACCACAGAGCTAGCAATTGAATTAGGTACAAACATGATTCCACAGAAACTGCAATTCTGTGACTGCTGATCTGTGGTATCATTCATGTAGCTCCACATTGCCCCTTCATCTCCACATTGCCCCCCCTTCATCTCCACAATGCCCCCCTTCATCTCCAAATTGCCCCTTCCACAATGCCCCCTTCATCTTCACAATGCCCCCATCTCCACATTGCCCTTCTTCATCTCCACAATACCCCCATCTCCAATTCACCTCCACATTTCCCTTTCCACAATGCCCCCATCTTCACATTGTCCCATCCGCAATACCCCTGGCCATACCTCCAGTCCCCGGTGGTCTAGTAGTGTGGCTTGACAGATCTGTGCCTCCTTCGGCACAGATCTGTAGAACTGAAGCTCCCGCGCTCCGCTCTAGTAATGCAGAGGCTGGGAGATGATGTAATCTCCCAGCGCTCTGTATTACTAGAGCAGCTCGCCGAGTGGGAGATCAGCTACGCAACTACTGCGGGCGACGGGGTCACAGGGGGGCGGCCGGGCCCCTGGAGTGACGGGCCCAGTCACAGGTGCGACCCCTGTTGTTACGCCACTGCCTGCAAAGCTGATGGGTTGTACCTGGGAAGCGGGACTTTTTTAAATGCAGCGAGAGTGATTGGCTGGATCGGCTGTGCAAAGCGGGCCCCCACCTTGGCCGGGCCCTAGGCACATGCCTCGTGTGCCTTGCCCATATTCCGGCTCTGGGGACATATACAGGTTTTATGTAATTATATTATTTTTATTTCAATTTGTTTACTTTATTTTACATATATGTTCATTTGTTCATTAATGTATAGCGTTCTGTCTCTTTTTGACATAGCGCTATACAGTTCTGCTCTGCTGCCAGTTTTCTTCTCCTCTTTATGCGTGCACACTTATGTTCTTTCCCTCATACACGGTGACCATTCTAACTCACTGCAGTTCTAGAGCATGTCCAAACAGCAGCACTTCATTATTCCTCTCAGGCCCAAGTTTCCCTAGCTCTGTAGGAGCAGGGCACACTAAATTGAAACCAGAGATTTATTTGGTGGGGGCGGCGCATTTATCTTGTCTGACTCCAGTGGAGCGCTCACTTTAACCATTTACTTACTAACTCCCTTGGAGTAGATGGTTCACTTTTGGCACAGTTTATATATTTATGGGAAAGTAATTGTGCTTATTGTATTAATAATCAATACTGCTGTTGTATATCTGTTTGGGACATTACATTATCCATTTTATTTTGGTTATTGCAAGAGTACAATTGCCAAATTTTAGTTGTCAATCTTCTTGCTGGTCCCTTAGGGACATTGCACACCATATTTATTATTGTTATTGGGGAAAGTGAAATTTATAATTTATCTAATCTGTCACAGATAAGTCCCTTTGGGAAATTCCTCATTTATTTCACTTTACCCTCTTTACTAGCATTATGTCAGAGCCTAAAGAGGAGACAAAAACCAAGAGCAATAAAGTTCTTTCTGTTACACACAAAACTTCCAGTACTGAAGTTGCAAACAATGGTGGTTATTCACTAAGACATGATGAAGAGGTGATACAGTGGAAAAGACTTCTCCAGTGACATCACTTCTTCAGTTTCTATTTATTTTATGGAGCCTATGCACCAAGATCTCCAAAACATAAGAAATGTTAGTGAATTGGCTCCATAGCATAACACAGGAATTGGAGAAGTGATATCGCTGGAGAAGCCATTTCTACTATATCACCTCTTTATCACGCCTTAGTGAATATCCCCCCAATGTACCTGTATGTTCTAAATTTTTAAACTTAGAGGCTAGCATGGCTACCATATCTGCAGAACTACCACCAACTCTTGAACCAGAGTGTGCTGAAGCTTTACCTGTTTCTGTTGGCAAATTGTAAAGGGTTTTGTATAGACGGCTAACAGAAGCTCCTCGTCCACCGATTAAAAGAGCACTGCTCAAAAACCCTCTAAAAATGTACATTATTCACCCCTAGATTCATCAGACGATCCAGGTGAATTGTTTAGTGATATCAGTGATTTCCCCTTGTCCATTGGAATGGGTTCTACACTAGAGGACTCCGAATCAGAATCCATGGATTCCCTAATAAAAGCTATTTTAGATGTTCTTGATTATCATATGATCAAGCCTCTTTTTCTAAAGACAAGGTAGACCTTTGGTCTAAACCATCTGCTGCTGGACCTACAGTCTTCAGATTGTCTAAACATACCACTATACCTATCAAACTGCAGACGCTCTTAAAGATCTTGCTGATAAAAATGTGGGTACGTTAAACAGACTAATCTTTTCTGGATTGGGAGCTATCATTCAAGCTTCATTTGCTTCAGCATGGGCATGCAGAGCTGCTGAGGCTTGGCAAACGCAGATTATTCATTCCATGTAAGACAATGTGCCACATGAGGATATTTTCCCTCTCATAGGGTAACTCCAGGAGACCACATCCTATATTGGAGAATCTGTCTTAGAGGTAGCAAAATTAGAATCTAAATTGTTCAGCTGCAGCGGTTACAGCACAACGTGGTCGAAGATTTGTAATGCAGATTCTGCTTCCAAAAAAGCTTTAATATCTTTATAGTTTAAAATATCCCTCCTTTTTGATGCAGTGTTAGACAAAATTGTAAGCCTCTCCATTGGAGGTAAATAAATCCATATTTTTGAATAGCTGACAGACTGTAATTTACCATAGTTCTAAAAAAAATAAATAATAATAATGTGGCCATTCGCACTTACTGCTTTCTGATCATGTGGCCTACAATTGAACAGACTTGGAAACCCCGGACTTAAGGGGCTTAATACCCCTGATTATTCCAGTTAGATATTTTATTTGTTCCCTGTGGTAGGTACGGTTGATTTATCCTAGAATTATGCCACTTCCACTTTTGCTTTTGCACATATGGCCCTTAGAGCTGCATTCAGTAAGCTAAAGAGGTGCAGGTCTGGACCAAATTAAATATACTATAGAGAACAAATAAATATTTCCAGAATTGCCATGGGGCTTTTAACTCTTTGAATACTAGAGATGTTCTCCAGTTCATTCCCTGTTTAAATTTTTGGGGATTTCCATTTGTCAGTTGGTTTGCTCCATGATTGCACCTGTTTAGTTTATTGAATATGGTCTTTATTTGGCAGTATAGTTGCACTATATGGAAACATATCACTATGTGCAGCACTTATTTCACCCCTCATATCACTTTAATATGTTGTTAAACCTTACCCTGCTTCAGAGGGCTAACTTCCCCCAAGTGTGTCCTCTCTTTTCTTGTACCTAGCTTACAGATCTGCCAGTTGCAAATGCTGTGATAGAAAAGTGCCTGGTTTCTCTCCTTATGGGGAGCTTTGTGGCTTCTGGTGTAGCTCTATGTCCCACTTTGGTGGTTGCTTGGGTGTCTATGGCCATGTCTGTGTGAGGGGTGTAATTCTTAGGGGCTGTCCATGCGGACTCAGCAGGAAAGATTTTGGCTGTTTCGGTGATCCTTGAGGCTAATATGTATCTTATCGAAGCAGCTTTCTGATCCTTCCAGGCTTACTGGGAAGGCCTTGGCACTCTGTTCTTACATGTCATACTATTTGACTAAACCTATGGTCACACCCTACCACAAAACCAACGTGGTTCCTGTGCTGCCTGTGCTTTTTTATTATTTAGCACTTTTGAATTTCCCACCATTGCTTGGGATGCTTTCACATTGTAACCTTTTTCCAGCTCCTTTATTTCATCTGCTTCTATTTGTTATCCATCATTGCCATATCCTAGCATGAATTGGTGCTTAATTTTGTGTTTACCAGTTAATTTCCTTCTGTTCTACCAATACAGCTGTAACCAGCTCACCTGGTTCATGTTGCCCATCCTTGTAGTTGACATTGTTAACTCATGGCAACAGCCACAGCAAAGCAGTTTCAGATGGCTATGCTCACAAGCTTCTCTGATAGGAAGGGAACTTGGTCATACTTTTTCTATCTGTGCTTGGTGTCAGATATTCGTTATACACAGAGTTGTTCGTAGCTGTAACTAATACATGAACCTCTACAAAAACTTGCTTCTTGAGTTCTCAACATTGAAATCCCATTATAGATTTGAAATTCACATAGGACAAAAAAAACTTTAGGATCTATAAATGGGACAATCTTGCTCCATTTCTTGGATTGTGTTACTGGCTTTTGTGTATTAGAGCCCAATACTTTGTAGTTGGAATTTTGGAGGAGGTGAGGGATTTGAACAATTGTTTTCTGCATAATTCAGTACTACACTCACCTACACATAGCTTCACGCTATGTACATTTATCATATTTCTCTTTGGCCCTCACATTCCCTTACCCCACATTTTTTCCTTCATTTATATTTTTTCCTTTTTTATATTAGTTTTTTTTTTATTTGTTATACACCTGCTTTCTTTATTTTGTCTTTTGACTTGAGGGAGGAAAGTCAACTGCATCTTCTGCTTCAAGGACACATGAAGTGGCTGGCCCATGGATAACGGCAGTGGGGAGGGGGAGGCATGTGACACAGGGCAAAGAAATGCAAGAGAGACCAAGGAACCGACGATGCATACCAAGAAGTTGAAATGAAATCAAAGTCCTTATGCATGGGGTTCTTGCTAATGTCAAAATGATCACTTGTTCGCACCCAAAACTGTATGGGATACCTAAAACCATGGGTGCAGACAATGTTGAGACTCTGAAGCCTGTAGGTAAGATAAACCAAACTGTAACTTTCATAGCTGTAACATGTGTGCCCAAATATCCACGGTAATCCCACTGGGTGTCATAGGGATGTCCAATGTATTTCTAGGTAAGTCTGCCTCTGGTTGTATCTGCATAGTCCTATCCATACATTTTTTTTTCTTCAGCGGAGTCTTCTCCTTCCGTTTCAGACTTGTGTCTCCATTCAGGAACAACACAGTTGAGTACTCCATTTTCAGAAATCCTCTCTGTTTCCATCCCAGGCCCTTCTTTTTCTTGCCATGAGACTCAACTTTTTTTTGAGGGACGGGTCTTCCTGCCGAAGGATAATTTCATTGTTCAGTCAGTTGTCTCTAGCTTTATTTTGCCTATCTGCATTGGTGCTGGTTTACATGAAGTTCTTAGGGTTTCTTTATGCCTTGGAGGCAGTCCCTATTTCCTAATTTCATGCTTGGGAACTGCAGCAGCTGGAGAGTTTCTCTCTATGACCAGACAAAGATAAATCTTTGGTGGCTTTAGATGTCCCATCCGCTGATTGAAACAGCAGTTGGGTGTTAGGCTGGCATCCATCTCTTCTAACTGTCTGATTGTCACTTTCATATGGTTCAGAATGAGAGTCTACTGCCCATCAATGGGCACTGGGTGATTCCTCTTGCTCTTCTGCAACGCAGTCCATCCAGGATTTGCTTGTGTGGATTCATTCTGACCATGCAACAGTGTTGATATATATCAGTTGCCAAGGTGGGGCTAGGTGTGCAGTCTCCTGGTCCGATGGTGGACTGTTTCTTGTTTGGGAGGAAGCTTACATTGATTTGTTCGCTGTTCTATTTGCAGGGGTAGACAACATTGTAGCAGACTTACTTATACATCAGTGGCAAGACCCTGCAAATCTGGAACTTGATCACAAGGTCTTCAATCCCCATGGTCAGTCTGTGTGGTCTCTAGTCATGTTTTTACCCCTTCTTTTTGTGAATGCGATTGTCATTCTGTGGAAAGTTAATCTGGAAAATGTGTTTCCTACATTTTCCTCCGATTACCACTGTATATTGGAAAGTCATTATGCAGGCTTATATAATTTTGCTTTCTCCATTCTCAGCCCTCCAAAACTGTTTTTGGTTTTTCTCATTATTTCCATAGCTGGGCCTTTTTTGGCTTCCACTCCTTCTGACCACTTTTAGTCAGGGACCTCTGTGCCTCCCAGAGGTAGAGATGTTAGTTTTGATGGCTTGGCTCTTGTAGCCAGCATTCTGAGGATTCTCTGGTTCTGCCTTTGACACTATGTTGATGTCTCGCAAGCTGGTGTCTTCCACAGCGTACTGTAGAATATGTTGCTTGTTCATCCAGTGGTGTGAAGACTTAGAGTCATGGCTACGTCCTTTTGATATTCTGGTGTTCTTAGCTTTTCTTCAGGATGTTCTTCAGCAAGAGCTTAGTCTTAGCTCTAGTAAGGTCCAAATTTCTACTCCTATCTGTGTTGTTTCAGAGATATATGTTCCCTTGTTACTGGATGTGCATCAATTGTGCACGGGGTTTCTCAAGCCTGCCCAGCTTTTAGGGGTCCCAGTTCTCTGTGGTATTGGACCTTGGATTGGGGAGTGTTTTTTTTAAGGCTTTTTTTTTTTAGACTCTGTCTTTCCCTTTGCTCTTTGACTCTTAGAACAACTTTCCTTTTTGCATTTGTGTCTGTTCGGCATACAGCCGAACTACATGTTTTGTCCTGTAAACCTCCCTTTCTGATCTTTCATTCTGTAGAATTTTTTCCTTTTAGATTGTTTCTAAATTTCTTTCATCCTGAAAGGATTTTCATGATTATTCTTCCCCATTAATTTATTCTTCCCCGTGATGGAAACTGATAGCTTCTGGCAGCCCAAGAAGGTCCACTTTGATTAATTAATTACAAAGGCTTTATCAGACAGTCCAGAGAACAAAGATCTGCTGTTATTAGATTTACACAGTTGCTAAACCAAGCAATTCTAAAACTTTGGTTGTAAAGCAAAAAACACAAGGCATTGGCACTTTAACTATACTCAATTAAGAGGACTGTATTCAAGGGGTTACAATTATAACTGGGAACTCTCAGCGTTTGACCCTGAGTTTTGTCCCAAATCTCAGGGTTTCATGGTGAAACAACAAATTCTCAGGGTGAGAGAGTTCGGTGTTACATACTATATGATTTGCACCAAGTGCTATATAATCTGCATCTGTGGATAATACGGTGGTGCAAATTATACCCAAGATTTTTTGAAAAATTAAATTTCCTATATATAAAAATCCAAATATTTGCCTCCCCATGATCCCTCGTTCAGAGTCTGTGCATTGCAACCTGTTGGTCAAGCATGCAGCCCATCTAACGGATCCCCAGGGGCCCAGTCTCTCTCTAACATGGTGGTGGGTAGAGGGAAGGACAGTGGGGGGCTCACATATGCGTTTTTGAGGTTGAGAAGAAAGGATGTAAAAGGGTAGGCAACAATTTGGATTCTTTTTGTGTATTTATTTTTTTTATTTTTTAAACTCGTGTACAATACAGCTCTCCCCCCCCCACACACACACACACACATATACACAGATATACTTCACATAAGGGTATGAGGTATTAAAAGTGACAGTTTGTGGTAATTGCTTCTTCAGTCTTTAATTTGGTGCCACTTGTCCCGGGAAGGCAGAGGAAGGACACCTGCTTGTTTTGTATGTGTTCTGCAATTTTATTTTTAATTTGTTGTATATTAATGGTTCCTTGAGGACTGATTGGGGCACCTCTCCATTACAGAGATCAGGGACATATCACAGAGAATCTATATTACGCAAACTTGAAGGGTTAATATTTACAAGATCTCAGGGTCAACTCATTTTGAAAGTACCCAGGTATGGTTACAATACTCATTTAACCCCTTAAGGACCGGACATTATGGGACATTTCCGTCCCATAACGTCCGCATAGGGGCACGTTGACGGGCCGGTACACGTGACCTGTCACGTGTATCGGCGCGTCATTATGGGGCTTGAAATAGATCGCTCCGATCTTGGAGCGGTCTATTTCATGCCCCATTTTTACTTACAGCGCTCCCGGTAGAGCGCTGTAAGTAAAATGTACGTGACGTACCAGGACCGTCAAGGGTCTTTCAAGAAAGTTTACCCTTGACGGTCCTGGTACGTCAAGGGTCCCTAAGGGGTTAAAAGGGAACAATCACTTTAGAAAAAAAATTGTGTAATGGTTTCAACCACTACAACAAGATTATTGAGGTTGCAACCTTCTTAGCATGGTAAACTGAGCTTGTTGTAACAATAGCCCACATAAATGCCCCCACGAAAGGAAAGTGTGAACGTGCTCCCTGGGGCAGCTGGGAGAGAGGTGGGAAGTCCTGCGGCTGTACCCGGAAGTGCTACATTGTAACCCTTAAAATAAAAAAAAAGAAAAAGAAAAAAAAAACACCACTACACAAATTTGTTTCTAACTCAATGGGAATTTTTAGCTGTTGCATATAATGCAAAAGGTTTACCTGAGAAATCCTCCACATAAGGCCCTTTGACTAGTTTTATCCAATAGATTCACATTGATGTCTATGGAGAAATTTGTAGATAAAATCCCTGATAAAGTATTCAACTTCAAAATCTAGGCCTTTGTGGTCAAAGCAGACAATCACTGCGATTCCATTACTTTGTAAGAGACTTGAACTTAACCCTTTGATTGCCAGAGGGTGTACGCAACACATTGCTTTGCAATGCATTACATACCCCTCTGGCACTCAAAGGGTTAAAGTAACATTTTTGTCTGGTTCAAAGCATGACCAAGATCATGTGAATCAAACAGATTTATTAATGGCATATTGTTTTATTTGGCATTTCTTCCTGGTCAGTTGTAGTGAAATATGTATTTACACCGCACACAGAGGGTTTTATGCAGAATTCAAAAGTTGTTAAATTTTTAGCCTCTAGAGTAAATTACTAGAGGTCTTTTTTTAAAAAAAAATAGAAGCAATTCATTGGAGACCACTTTAGCATGTAAGGGATTAAAAGCATTGTTTAAATTACAGCAACTGATGCAGTTAGCAAGAGTCATGAATTGCTCATCTCTCCTTTCTGCATAAGCCCCACAATCTTATTTTGTTCACGTCCTATTTTCTTAGATATTCTGTACAAACCTTTCATTTTTTTTTGTCTACTTGTATCTAATGTAAAATAGCAATATTACTGAAGAGCAGTAACACAAATGTTATTTTTTGCAGGCCACGTTTAATGGTGATGAAGCCAGCAGCATTGTAAAAGAGGTATGTATTATTTCGTAGCAGTATATTCACTGTAATTCTATCTGTGGAATTGTGACTGCAAATATATAGAATCCAACAGTAAGGGTGCTATTCTGCTGGCCATATTGTGTGTGTGTGTGAGATAATGTTTTTATAAATGCATATATTATATTTAAAAATAGAAAATCTTAAAACCAGTAACATTTTTCAGAAAGTTCTGCAGTGCATTTGTGAGACATGTAGCAACTAGGGAGGTAAACGCTTTGTTGGCATTGTGTATTTAAACCAGGTCAAAAAGTAATAGTAGGGAAGCAAGCAAATAGACGTAGGGAACCTAAAGCAAAATATCGTTCTCCAGTCTATTGAAATATATGGCGTGATGCAAGAAACGTTCGCATCAGATAAAGGCATTTTTGTGCTCAGATAGATTTTGCGCATGTTCTAATCCAGGAAGCTAAATAACAAACGCTTCTTGAATTGCGCATGAAAAATTCCATTTTACGACACTGCACAGACGTATAAATTCATTCGCAATAGCAGTTCCTGCATTAGGTGCAATCGCTTTTCCACTCACACAGATTGGTTAATCTTAGCCACGCCCACAAAAAATTAAATATGTGCAGCTGTTCGCTAATCTTGAATTTTCATGCGCAATTCAACAAAATCATTCGCAAATTAGTGGTTCTCACATGGGAAACAGCAATTGCGCACATTTCCTGTATCTCACCAATAGAACCTGTAATTTCATCTGTTTTATGTTTTACACACACACACACACACACACACACACGTGGAAGTTTGTGATCAACCGACCAGAGCTTTCAATAGGATTGTCTAGGAACAGCGCCACTATACAATTTCAGGCCACTGTGATACTGCCATAAAAAAAATCAAGTCTGAGCTACAATAACTTTTGAATAAAACATTTATCAGCAGTAGCAGTACCCTTGTTTTACTCAAGAGGATAAACCCTACAATATATATTTTGTACATATTTTACATATTAAGTGTTACTAATTTAAATTGTAGCACCTTGAATGCTAAAGACGTTTCAGACACATTGCACAGAAGTGCATTAGAGACCTCTGTAGAAGGGGAGGGTTGGCAACTTTTGGCCTGGGGGCAAGTGAAATCAGATGGCCCACCTCTACTATCACTTAAATCCACCACCCCAGCCATACAATTTCTTGATTTTTATAAATGACATTAATGTTGTGAAATAAGACAAGTGATAGCACAGAGCTTACAACTGAAATGGTGCTACACTTAGCGATAGCACAGAGATTAGAACTGAAATGGAGCTATGCTAGTGTTACCACAGAGCTTACAGTTGAAATGGAACAAAACTAGTTATACCAAAGTACTTAGAATTAAAGCGGAACTTTCATGTGAATAACATTGCCCCCACAATGCTTTACTAACCTAGCGATATGCACAGTCATATTGTCCTTAAAGCGATAGTAAAATTTCAATTTTACTATCCCCATCTTGTAGCCCTTAAAAAACTGAATTAAACGAGCCCAGCGGCATCTATCAAACCTTTTATGGTTTGAGAGATATCTGCTTTCAAAGCTCCATCTCCCCTGACGTCAGCGTTGTAGCTGACAGCAGGGGAATCCGTTCCCTAAGCAAGCGGAGCCTCTTCAGCAGAGCGGATATCGCATTATAGAAGAAGAAATCCTTCACTGAAATGGTTTTCTACGTGTGCTTGGTTTGTAAGCACACATAGAAGACCATTTCAGTGAAGGATTTCTTCATCCATAACGCAATCCCGGCTCTGCTGAAGAGTCTCCGTCAGTCACGGGAGCAGATTCCCCTGCTTTCAGCTAGAACGCTGACGTCAGGGGAAAGTGAACTTTGAAAGTAGATATCTCTCAAACCATAAAGGTTTGAGAGATGCCGCTGGGCTCATTTAATTCTGTTTTTTAAGGGCTACAAGATGGGGGATAGTAAAACTTAAGTATTACTACCCCTTTAAATAAGTTAAAGTTATTGAAGAAAAATGCTTTAGCAGGAACCAGAGGACAAACAGCGCAGACATCGTAGAGGAAATGTACCTCTGAGTCTGCACTGTTTGTCCTGTTCTCTGCCAGCATTGGTGAGTGGCGTTCCTTGGTGCCTTAAGGCACCAGAAGGGACTGTCCATGCAGGTGCACATAGTTTCTCTTGTAAGCTCTGTGCAGCCCGATGCCTTTCAGAAAAGTATTTTTCTTCAATAAAGTTGAATTATTGAACTTGAGAACATTATGACTTTACATATCGCTAGGTTAGTAAAGTTTTGGGGGGCAATGTTATTCACATGAAATTTCCGCTTTAAAATGAAGCTAAACTAGTAACACTGCAGAGTTTGCATTTCTGTAACAACTAATGGATGTAGATGTAGTGCATATCACAGTGCCGGCCCTGCAAAGAGGGATCAAAGCTGGTGTTTGTGCAGCTTACTGGGTATTTACCACTTTGGCAGGAGAGAGGGTGAGGTCACTTTTGTGAGAGAGAGAGAAGGAATGGAGGGTTATACACATCCTCAGCTGTAGAGAGGGTAGGGTGGCCTAGGCTCCTTATTGGGGGGGGCAAAGGGTAGGAGTGGGTGCTACATTGGCTAGAGAGGAGAGGGAAGGCTGGGCTACTTTTTGGTGAGGAGGGGAAGAGGGCGCTAGGAAAAATGCTATGTATATATGTACAATGGTGATCAGATACTGTGTTTCTTATGATTATGTTAATGGGCCCCAAGTTCCAAATCATTTAAGACAGCAATCAATGTGGTTTTAATTGTCCCTTATTGTGCTGTTAGTTTGGCCTAGAATTGCTCCAGTTTACATTTATACTTAAGGCCCTGAAGGCATGCAGTGTCCTTTCTGGCAACTCCCCACTAAAGCAGCGATGGGCAACAGGTAGCACACTGGGGGAAGGGGAACTAATTTCTCTGCATTACATCACACACACACCATTTACACTTACAGTGTCCCAATTTAAAGGAGCAGTACTTTTCAAAAGTTATAACAGTTTAAGCTATTACACTCTCTGAAGCAGAGATCCATGGAGCTTAATTCCAGAAAGCTCAGACTAACAGGAAGTGACTCATTAGTTACTGTCACATTCTGTGGATACATGTGACTCATTTCTCCCATGGAATTCATCGGAATAACCATGGGAAAGCTGGCCACTGGAGGGCCCTGTTAATATAAAGCAAACAAACAAAACTCTTTAAACTGTAATAACTCTGGAAAGATGCCTATCCAAGTAGTAGGAGTACCATTGGTTTACTACCAGGAAAAACTCTACAATATATGTTTTTTTTCTTAAAGTTCATAAGAAAGTTTACTTACCTTGCAAGCGATAAAAGATCTCTTCACGGTGCGTTAGATACCTCTTTTACATCTAAAGGCATAGTTTATGTTTTTAAGCACCTATTTAGATACGAAACCATAGTGTGCAGACCTTTGATGGACTGGAGGGCCATATCCATTGCATTGCACACCAATCTGGTCTTGAATGGGTTAAACTGTTACTGTGCTGTTTCTAAATTATTCCTGTTCCTAAGTCTGTGGT
This sequence comes from Rhinophrynus dorsalis, assembly GCA_037306005.1. NCBI lineage: Eukaryota > Metazoa > Chordata > Amphibia > Anura > Rhinophrynidae > Rhinophrynus > Rhinophrynus dorsalis. Next base: position 161,461,529 of record CM074719.1, read on the forward strand.
GACATTTGCAGATGACACCGCTGATGAACCACAGTGGAATCCAGGTCCTTGCTTGTCATTATACAGCTCTGAATTGAGTTGTGGCTCTTTATAAATAATTATAGTAATAGAAGACATAGAGAGGTTTTATTTCACATAGGCACAGTTATACTGACAAACAGAATTACACACATTCTGAAAAATAAAAAGAGAAATAATAGTATTTTAATGGCTTGTCATACATTTCATAAAGATTTTAGACATTCTTCTCTGTAGAAGTTAAGTGCAATTGACATTCCAAGGAAAAGGAGCCGCAATTTGCTTAAACATTCTAATAATAACCCCCACCCCCCTCTGCCACTCAAAGGGTTAATCTTGAATTAGCACTGGATTTGATGTCCATGGATGCAGCCATGATTCCTATTGCAGGACTCCTTAAGGATCCCCATAGCTCATCCCATTGAAGGCTTTCAGTGGGAATAGTTTGTAGTTATGCAAAAGTAATCATTTCTGCCTCCAAGGATATGTTTTAATGAAATATTAATTTATGTCATGTCATGATTTTTTTTTAAACCAAAGCTCTCCTGTAAGAGTGCTGTGATCACGGGGGAACTTTAAAACTGACTGCTTCAGCCTATACGAGTCGATATGTGTGATCGCTCTCCAAGCACGAAAAATAAAAAGTGTCCTGGATCCTCCGGTCAACACCACCAATGTACTGCCGGTCCTTTATGGGTTAATGCAGTGTATTCTTAAGTGGCACAGAACACTGTATATTATGTACATACATTGATTTATATCTTGTTTCTGTCACCCTGATTTCAAAGGAGTTCTGTTCATTAAAATGAAAGCAGTTCTTGTGTCTTACTTATCAACACTGTACAATGCCAAGCAGGGAGCATAACATGTGAAACTCTTAACAAGAGCACCATTCATGAACTCTCTGTATAAACTCTATTCATAGTTAATGAAATTGATGAACAGAAATGTTCCATTATATATATTCTCTAGAGCCTTGAAGACACATCATTGTGCTTGGGTGTCTTTTGTAGAAAATTATACAAGCCTTAATATTTCAGTCAGTGAGGAAAACACATTCCATTTCCTATGTTAGTCTGTGAAATATAGAATAGTGCCTAAGAATATTTTAATTATATGGGTATCTGAACATGTTTCATGTCCTCCTTAAACCCTGACTGCTTTGCATTGGCGTTCTCACTAGCAATCCAGTGGGTTAATGTCTGACTGATTGCAGTTATCAAACCTGATATTTTGCATTCTTCTTTTGTCCTGTGTACTCTTCTCCCATTGCAAACTGGTCACCAGGAGCAATGCTGTCAAATACAACTATAGATAGTTAGTAGGGAGCTGCAGCAAGCTGCTTCTGTGACAACCATTGGCATTGCTTCACAGGAATGGAGTCATCAGGTTGTCTGTGCAAACCCAATATGGCTCCTGTCTCTTAATTGGAGTGTCAGAAAACTGACACTACTTGGTTAGTGGGGGGCTATACTGAACTGGGAAATTTACGGCTCAAGCTACGAGCGTCACCATTTCCATATGCACTTCCATAGACTGTTAAGCTTGATTTTTAGAAATCCCTTTCATAGCAGTCTATCAAGACCCCTTCACTGTACTGACAGACGTAGAATCCTTGCAGTTCAGTTTCTTCTGTGGGATCAGCCAGAGAGCACTGGCAGTTACTCTCTCAGCCCAAATCGGGTCACTGGAGCTCACAGTGCAGCCCCAAGTTCCTCAGAAAGTCTGGTTCCAGAAGAGCAGACCTGTCAGAAGACAACTATAATGTCATAGTTGCCCTTTAAAGGCATTCTAGACTTCAGTAGGATGTGACAAAGTAGACATTGACATGCAAAGACTCTTCAGACATGGGTGCATTGTGATGACAAAGCTATCCTGTGTTCCAAATGAACATAATATGTATATATGCAGGAGTACTGTAATTAACAGTCTTCTTATGCTGGATGCAAGAGTATCAGAAGTAGATCTGACTAATTTCTACTCTCCTGTAGTCATGTACTAAGGCCCTTATGCACAAAGAAAAGTGAAGTAATTCTGGGGAAAAATATTAACTCCCAAATTACTTATTAATATTAGTTGGATTTTAACCCGTAGATTTGCTAGCAAGATCGCTAGTGCATTGTGAAGTAATGTTTTGACAGCTTGTGCACCAATCAGGGGCTTAAAGGGATAGTAATGTTTCAAAATTAAAGCAGCTCTAATTAATCATCACAGTATTTGGACTTTGGAGAGTGTTATTTCAATTCTGTCAGAGATGTAGTTCAAGAGTAATTCAATGACAAAGTACCCCCTCCCGCCCCTTTTACTGATATAACATTGATCAGCCAGAGCAGAAGGGAGGTGCCCAGGTAGACTGCAGAGAGGGACAATCTTCAATTAAGATAAGGGAAAAACCTGAAAAACTTGTCAAGGGGGGCAGGGCTTTCATTGTTCTCATAGGCTGCTGTTATCTGTCTGGTCTATGGACTGAGAAGAGATGGCTTACACTAGGTAAAAGGGGTGGGAGGGGGAAACTTTGCTTGTGAATATCTCTCAAACCATAAAGGTTTGAGAGATAAGACTTATATCGTTCTTCATGTTTTTTTGATGCCTACAAAATAAAATAAAGATAAAACGAAGTATTACTATGCCTTTAAAGCCCTATTTACATCAGTGGGACTTATTTCTCCCCTATGGTGCAGTTTGTTTGCTGTAGAACAGCGGCTCTTTTGTTTTGTGCTTTTAGCTCATAGTATGCATATATAGTCCAGGAATGGCAGAGTGCACCCCATCAGCTGCTTTTAGACTACAGTTCTCATCATCATCAACAGCTGGCCATGAACAAGCTGAGGATAATGGCATTTATAGTTCAGCAACAGCAGCTTCACAATGAATTGGAGATCTCTCTAGCATTCATGGTTTAAGGAGACCCATTTAAATTGGGGGTGGGGGGATTTGGGAAACTTTTATTTCTCCTCTGTGGTGTTCTTGGTTTGCCCCAGAGTTGCTCCTGTTTGTTTTTGCAAATGTCCATTTATGTGTATCTTAAAGAGGTTTCTGTGAAACAAGGCTGTTCAGTAATGAAATAATTCTGGTTTGGACTCTCTCCAGTGTGTAGATGTCATCTTGGGTGGAGTAGATTATGATGAAAGCAAAGTTAACGAGTGGATGGCTGCAGTGGTTGAACAGTCATTGACACACCTAGTAAAGATGGGGAAAGCCTATAAATACATTGGTAAGTTCCAATTTATCACACTGCAGTTAATGTTTGACATTAAGAAAGGCTTGATGTAGCAGTTTACAGGTACATTTTCTTAACCCTTTGAGTGCCAGGGAGGTATCCAACCCATTGGCACTCAAAGGGTTAAGAATACTCATTTGAATCAATGTTGTCTTCACTGTGTTTATGATGTGTTCTTAACTTGATTAAGGAATGAAAAACATTTGCATTTTTCTCTTCAAATGAAGTTGCTGACCCATGCTCCATTTTAATTATTTTACTTGTCGTAAGAGTTACTGATGAGGTTCTGTTTCATTAGAATGGATCTTTTATCATCACATCCTTCCTGCTATGTATCTCAAATGTGGCAATTCAGGATACATTGAAAACATTGATTGAACAGCCAGAATACATTGCAAATGAGCATTCTGCATTCACATTATGTCAGAATAGCCTTAGTGGAACTGGCAGCTCAGGGCATATGGAGACATGAGGAATCGGACAAGGGACCTTGAGTCTATTGGTCCTTTGGTTTCCCCTGTCTGATCCCATCCAAAAGATGCAGCTAGTGTCTAGCCACTGTCTTTGGTCTTCTGGATCATTGCTTTGGACTCCTTTTGGAGTGTTTTGCAGAGCTCCAAAGGGATTATAAAGGGGTGTTGTTTGTTTTTCCAGAAAAAGCCAATTTGGAAAACTTCAGTCAGAATGCAATTGCAGAGAATTTTTTTTTAAACAGTTTGATGAAATACCAGTTACTATAAAACTTATGGACTTGCCACTGGTACTGAGTGATTAAAGAAGCAGTAAAATGTCATTATTGTTAATTAGGGTGTTTCCTGCTGAGTAAAACAAGGACACTTCCATGGCTGGCAGATGGGCTGGATTCAATTGCAGGTGCTAATTTTATCTATGCTTTTATCTCTAGGTTTCCCCATACACTTGAATAGGAAAATATTTGATAAAATGGGATGCAACAGTTATCTCCTGTATTTGAATCCAGCCCGTAGTCTTCAAAAGTAATTAGGGTCCAATTTTTTTTATATTCTGTTAGCAGCAGTGCAAACTGGTTTCTATATCTCTCTTTATGGGAGAACTTTAGTCTAAGACTAGAAAGTCATTAAAAACAAGACAAACCAAAATTAGTTTAAACGTTAAAGCGGAACTACCACCTGACATACACTTTAGCTTAAATAACTCCCCACCTGGGGACTATCTGCTTAGTAGCGCTAGTCACCAGAATTATTACATTGTTAAATAGATTTACCCTTTCTTCCCAGGCTGACGGCAGGACGGAGCGCAGACATCTTTCAATAGTGACGTCTGCACACCTGTGCTGTCAGTCCCTTCCAGACCCGAATGGCTCCTAGCAACGCATCCTAGAGCCGACTGGGACTGACAGCACAGGCGCACAGACGTCCCAATGCAAGATGTCTGCTCTCCGTCCTGCTGTCAGACTGGGAAGAAAGGGTAAATCTATTTAACAATGTAATAATTCTGGTGACTAGCGCTACTAAGCAGCTGGTCGCCAGATGGGGAGTTATTTAAGCTAAAGTGTATTTCAGGTGGTAGTATTGCTTTAATAACTTGTGAGTGAAGTATGTCCAATCATCAGTGGAAGTACCCTTTTTAATCAGCAGGAAAAGTGTTTATAAATATTTAATTAAAGATTTCTGCTTATTTTAAAGCATTGTTTTAGGGGATCCAGGCAAGAGGCTTATCTTTGCTAAACTTTGTTTTAGAGGTGTAAGGCCCAGCCACTCCCTTTGGTATTGAGAGGGAATTCTGCCTTACAGGCTCCTGGATGTGTCAGATTCTTTCCTTTTATCATTATAGTGAATTTCATGAAAATATAAAGAATTGCCTTCTAAAACAGTTTATACTCACTGGATGTTAAAGTGTTAGTAATGTCTAAAAAAAAATTTTTTTTGCATTTAGAAGAGCTTAAAAAGCTGAGCTAAATGCAAAAAAACTTATCTCTCAAACCGGTATGCTTTAAGAGATACAGGCATTTAAAGTTTGATTTCTCCTACTGACAGCTGTAAAGCAAAACAAAATCTGCTTCTCCCGTTTGCTCTGCTTATGGCTCCAAGACTCCGAGTGACCCTACCTTTTAGTGCCAGTTGTGTGTTCCCCTTATTTCTGTGGCTCTGTCTACAATGACTGCAGATATTCCTGTATTGTTACCAAAGTGTGCCAATTCCCTCACAGGCTCCATGGAGCGTGTATAGATTGAATCCTATGCAGATGAGTAATGGACCCTCAAAATCTGCCTGTTAAAAGACCCCCCTCAACCTCTGTCATGCATGACTCCCCTACAGTCTTCACTCGGGATTTTGGAGGATGAAGTAGAGGTGCTTAGTGAATGCTATGTCTCTACTTATTCTACATCAGATCTATGTTCTAGGGATGAAGATTTTGACTGTCTTGCTTCCTTAACAATTTTTAAAATGCGTTTTCTATCTCTGTGAGCTGTAGCACCAGGAAGACATCTGACATCTTTGCCACCACCACCATGACTATCCTCCAGAGTCACTCCTCTTAATATAGAATCCCCCAATAATAGTTGCTTCCTCTTAAAGTTGTTTTTACTTCTTACCTTTAATGTGCCTTGTAATGCATTGGACTCCTTTCTGTCATTGAAGGGGTTAAAAGCCCCAGTTATTTCAAAGGTAGTTTGAGAATGTTTTATTTGTTCCCTGTGGTGCAGCTGGTTTGACCCAGAATTACTCCAGTTCTTAGTAAATCAGCTTCACTGTATTTTAGTTGGTAACACAAACTATTCCACAGGCAAAAACTAAACACATCTGTTTTCTTTATCTAAAGATAACCTATATTTGGGTATATGATTATAATGTTTAATGTTTGCTCATCTATTCGAAGCTGGTGATCAATTCTTGTGTTTTCTTCTTCCTTTTAGTGTCCTGTACTGTCATGCAAAAAAGGGGATCTGGTCTACACACAGCAAGCTCTTCTTTCTGGGATAACTCCACCGATGGTAACACCTTTTTATAAGCAAAATAAATTATTTCTTTGTTGTACTCGTAATTCATATTATTCCTCTAATAGTGTAAATTTCATTGTGGTAGGTAGTTACTGCAGACATGTAATTTGCTAGACTTTATCGTCCTCTTCCCACAGATATTCCTCTGTCGTACAATATAGGTTACTGGTAGCTTTAGGTAGGCGACCGCATTTTTAAGTAGGCAGGAACAATTCTAGAAGTGAATGCTGGGTGGCGCCTACCTCCTGTCCTTAGCTGCAGCTAGCCAATCCCCTCCAGTAAGATTTGTTCCTTGATGAAGATACAGGCAAGAGAACAGTTCTGCTATAGTTTAGCTTATTTTTTGTTTTCTGTTAGCTATGGAATACCATCATTAGGCAGATTACCATTACTGACAATTCCCTAGTGGATAGCTCAGTTTCCAGGTGCTTTAGTGGACCTTGAGTCCTGGGGGGAAAATATTGGATTACAAGTTCTTTCCTCAGGATTTTCCCACTGAGGCTTCTTCTTTATATGGTAATCTGAAGACAGAAGACCAGCTGAAAAAGGTGAGCACCCTTTGAGTGATGAGGTCCACATGTCCCACGCTTCCCCTCCGCACAGGGGTCTCCCTTGGAGTTCCTAACACACACTCCTGCACTCACTGGGTTTATCTGTATGTCTGTTGGGTGTTTTGGAGCAAGTTTCTGTGGCAACTTAACTCTTTGGTTGCTGGTTTTGCATCTTTTGGGGGGTTGTTGGCACTTTCCCTTCTGAGTTCAGTGTTTATTGGGTCTGGTCACATGTACTAGTTTTTATTTAAAGTATTTTACTTCATGGTAAAACTTTGCAAAATTTGAGTTTGGCGCGCTTTACCACATAGACGCCATGCTCCATTCACCTCTATAGAACTTTACAGTTTGGGACATATCTCTGCAACCACTCAACGTAGTGATTTCAGAGACAGCTTATTTTGTTTGTCTACCCTTACTCTACTATCCGGTCAACGTTTTGTGTATTTTAGGGGGCTCAGGGGGCTTCGGGCACTGTTGGGATACTTTTACAGGGAAAACTACACTTCCCATGAGCATTTGCTACGCGTTCTTGTTTCTGATTGGCTCTCGTCGCGGCAGCCGTTTTTGTGCCTTTCCTTCACGAGTATCCTACACAGGGCTTGGACTCTCCTTCTCTCCTCAGCAGATTAAACCTTAGCCCGCCAGATAAGTGCATTTTACCGATTTCTGCGGTGAAATTAATCATACACACGTATCTGGGTGATTCCTTATACTTAAACATTTTGACACTGTGAGAATATCTTCTCCATTGAAGCTTGGGGCTAGACCTAAGACGAAGGATACTGGGGTGTCTGCGTCCCCATTGTGCACTGCTCCTCATGTCAATCAGGGTTACCTAGAGAATTCTCAGGTCATTTATGCCCAGCTTGCTCTGTTGCCCCTGCGTCTCCCCCAGGGACCACCAGCCATGCATTAGAGCCAATATGGATGCAAGAGTTTAAGGCTACTACCAGAGACCTTAGGGCTACCTTACAACTCCTCCCATCCTAATTAGAGGGGGTCTTCCAGTCTTAGCAGCCCCCTACTCATGTCAGATCTTCCCTGCCAAAACAACAGGGAGTACCTGACGGATCAAATTCCTCTGAGGAGGAACTGTTGGTGGATTCTGATGAAGGGGAATGTTCTGTGGTGGTCTCCTCACAAATTTTTGGGGACCCCTTTGTTGCTGTTCCGGATCCCTTAGCTGAGGGCCTGACCAGGGCTGTGTTGAATACCCTTAACATCCGCTTGGTACAAGAGGTTCCTTCAGACCCCTCTGATATGTTTCGGGAGCCTAAGAGGACGTACACTTGTTTCACTGTCGTCCAATACAGGTCACTGGTACTCTGGGAGGCGTAAGTCCCCTTTAATAGGCAGGAACAACTATGCAAATGATTTGCAAGGGGCGGAGCCTCCCCTCTTACTTAAGCCACCTTCTGGCCAGAGCCACTTTAGATTGATTTGTTCCTGGTGTGCTTGCACACCAGGTAGAGAACATCTATGCATCTTAGTATTTTATTATTTTTTTATTCAAATATGGAATACCACCATTAGGAGGGTGACCATGGCTGTGAATTGCCCTCTTTAAAGTGGCTGGTGCAGCTTCCAGGGATTTTCTGTGGACCTTATGCCCTGAAGAGGGGACAGCTTGTGTTAAGCAGCTCCCCTATTGGGGAATTTACCTCTGGTTCTTTCCCTCCTTATCATGGTCACCTGAAGACAGAAGTCCAGCAAGGAAGGTGAGTCACCCATTGAGTGCTGAAGGTCCACTTGTCCCCACAGTGTCCCTTTGATGGGCTTGTATTTGGGAGTTTTAATACACTCCAGCACTCATAGGGTGTTTTTATTGCATTATTACTGTTTATGCAATTTCTGTGTTATTCTCTGGGTTTTGGAGCATTGGGTATTCATTTATTTATGTTTCTCAAGTGTTTCATGCTTGTTTGGGCACTTTTTAATGTTTTACTAAACTTTATTAAAAATGGTGTTCCGCGCCTTTAAGCGCGGCTTTTTCCCACTCAGACGCAAGGGCTCCTTTACTCTCTATGAGAATTCACAGTATGGGACATATCTCTGGAACCGCTTGTCACAGCAACTTCAGAGAGGGCTCATTTTAATTCTAGGCTCCTACTCTATCATCCGGAATGTGTTTTATTCATGTGGGGTGTTCAGGGGGGCTTCGGGCACTGTTTGGGGTACTTGTAAAGGAAAACTACATTTCCCATGGGCGCTTGGTTCGCGCTCGTTTCTGATTGGCTGTCATGACGGCCGCCATTTTGTGGTACTTTTCCTAGGCGAGTACACTACGCAGGGACCGAGCCTTCTCTCTCCTCAACAGATTAACCCTTCGCTGGCCAGATAAGTCCGTTTTTAGAACATTTCTGGGGTGAAACTTTAATCTTTCACACTTTTTCTGGGTGATAGTGTTATTAGTGGGGTATATTGACGCTGTGAGCATGTCTACTTCACTGGAGCTAGGGGCTAGACCCAAGTCTAAGGAGGATGGGGGGTCTGCTACCCCCATGGCGTTTTGCTCCTCTTGCCACATTGGGCTGGATGGCGATAATGTGGGGGATCTATGCCCTAATTGTACTGGTCAAGATAGCAACCCTGGGCTTCCCAGCCACGCTATTGAGCCATCTTGGGTGAGGGAGTTTAAAGCTGCCACTAGGGATCTCAGATCCACGCTTCAACTCTTTCCCTCTCAGATACAGGGGGCTCTCCAGGTCTGGCAGACCCCCTCTACTATCAGGACCTCCCTGCCTAAGCCACAGGGAGCTCCTGATATCACTGATTCTTCTGAAGAAGAACTTTTACAGGATTCTGATGCTGAGGAACGTACTGTTATTGAATCTAACAGGTCCATTGGGGACCCCTATGAGTGTGACCCTGAAGTTTCGGCTGAGGGTCTGATCAGAGCGGTTCTGAATACGCTCAACCTTCCTCTGACTCAGGAATCCACTTATGATCCTACTGATGTTTTTCAGAAAAAGCCATCTAAGCCAATTGTTTGTTTTCCAACTAACCCTACTCTTGCCCGTCTGGTTTCTGAGGCATGGAAGAATCCTGATAGATCTTCCTCTGTCTCCAAAAAGTTTGCTAAACTTTACCCTTTTCCTGAGGCGGAGCTGGCAAAGTGGGTTCATCCTCCCAAGGTGGATGCTCCTGTGTCTAGACTATCCAAATCTACCGCTTTGGCTGTCTCAGATGCCTCTGCCCTGCAGGACTGGACGGATAAGAAGCTAGAGCTCTCTCTTAAGTCTATTTTTGCCTCCATTGGCACGGCCATGCGCCCAACCTTTGCTGTGGCATGGGTTAATAGGGCCATTGCGGCCTGGACTGAACGACTGACTGAAGCAGTTCGCCAGGATGCGCCAGTATCTGAACAGTTGCAGCTACTTGCTAATATCACTGAAGCTCAGAACTATGTTGCTGACGCTGCTTTTGATGCTGTGCGCATGATGGCGAGGGCCTCCACTTCTTCTGTGGTGGCTAGACGCGCTCTTTGGCTGAAAATTTGGTCTGCTGATACAGCCTCTAAGAAAGCCTTGCTTTCCTTGCCCTTTCAGGGGAATTTACTTTTTGGGTCTGAACTCAAAGAAATGATCAGTGAGGCTACTGGCGGTAAAAGTACTCTTCTACCCTCAGTCTTTAAGAAAAAGTTTCCAGCCAAACGCAATCGGTCCTTTCGTTCCTTTCAGACTGAGACACGCTCCTCGGCCCAAACGGGTCCTCCCACTACGCGCTCCTCCTCCAAGCCCAAACAGTCCTGGAGGCCCAAAGTTGCCTCCAAGGCCAAGACCTCCAAGACTGCTTCGGCATGACTCGCCGAACCCGGGTCCGCATCCGGCTGTAGGCGGTCGTCTCCGCATCTTTCGCCGGACTTGGGAGGAGTCAGTGGCGGACCCATGGGTTCTTCAGGTGGTGTCAGAGGGATACAGGATCCCTTTCTCTTCCCTTCCTCCTTTTCGGTTCCATTTTACTCGTCCTTCTCAGGAACCCACAAAAAGGCGTCTGTTCGACGACGCTATTCAGGATCTCTTGGACAAAGAGGTCCTGGAGGCGGTTCCTCAAGGGGACACAGGTTCAGGATTTTATTCCAACCTGTTTGTGGTAGCCAAAAAGGACGGAGGAGCTCGTCCCATTTTGGATCTCAAAGATCTCAATGCCTATGTGGTGACTTCCCACTTCCGCCAGGAGTCCCTGCGCTCTGTGATTGCAGCAATGTCTCCAGGGGAGTTTCTTGCCTCCCTGGACCTTCAGGATGCTTATCTTCACATCCCTATTCATCCAGAAAGCAGGCGGTATCTCAGGATTGCCTGCCACAGGGGACACTTTCAGTTTGCAGCGCTCCCCTTCGGGCTGACTTCAGCCCCTCAGGTCTTCCAGAGGGTGTTGGGCTCCTTGATAGCGGTGCTCCATCAGGATGGGATCAGAGTGACCCCCTACATGGACGATCTTCTTCTGAAGGCCTCCTCAGCGGAGCTTCTCCATCAGCAATTACAGATGTGCATGCACACCCTGAACCGTCATGGTTGGATCCTGTATCTGGACAAGTCGGACTTGATTCCATCTCAGAGGCTTCTGTTCCTGGGTCTCCTGTTCGACACTCGCCAATGCATGGTGTTTCTTCCAGAGGACGTGGCTCACCAGATAGCCGTCAGAGTGGCTGGGATTCTGGACATGGACGAAATTCCAGTTCCGAAGTTGTCGTCCTTAGTGGGGAAGTTCATTTCCACAATCGAAGCAGTACCATTTGCCATGGCCCACTCCAGGGATCTTCAGAGATTTGTGATCCAGACGTGCAGGAATCATCCGGATCATCAACATCTGTCTGTTTCTCTTCCTCCTCATGTCGAGTCGAGTCTACACTGGTGGTTAGATCTCTCACATCTCCTGAAAGGGAGATCCTTTCTAGTTCCTCCTTGGACCACAGTCACTACGGATGCCAGCCTTCGGGGCTGGGGTGCAGTCTGGGGTCGCTTCAGTGCTCAGGGGAAATGGGGCCTGGAGGAATCCATGCTCTCCATCAATGTTCTGGAACTTCGAGCTGTCCGGCTGGCCCTGAGGCACTGGGAGTCTCAATTGACCGGTCTTCCGATCAGAGTGGAGTCCGACAACGCCACGGCGGTGGCTTACATCAACAGGCAAGGCGGCACAAGAAGCGGTTCCGCCTGGTGGGAGGTCAAGGATATTTTGTCTTGGGCAGAAGATCACGTGCCTGTCATCTCTGCAGTTCATATTCCAGGCGTGGACAACGTCATGGCAGACTTCCTCAGTCGTCACACCGTCGACAGCGGAGAATGGGCTCTTCACCCAGAGGTGTTTCACATGCTCACTCAACGGTGGGGGATGCCTGTGGTGGATCTGATGGCTACCAGACACAACAGGAAGGTTCCGGTGTTTTGCTCCCGGTTGAGGGACTCCCTTGCTCTAGCAGTGGATGCCTTGTCGATCCCTTGGGACTTCCCCCTGGCTTACATTTTCCCTCCTCTTCCTCTATTGGTCAGAGTTATCCAGAAGTTGAAGAGAGAACGTTGTCCTGTCATCCTGATTGCTCCAAACTGGCCTCGCCAGTCCTGGTTTCCGGAGTTGATGGCCATGTCAGTGAAGGATCCGATCCCACTTCCCGCCCGTCCGGACCTACTTCTTCAGGGGTATCTGTGGAAGGAGGATGTTCACTCTCTCCATTTGATGGCATGGCGGTTGAATCCTCGATTCTAGCAAAGAAAGGATTTTCTCCTTCTGTGGTGTCGACTATGCTCAGTGCTCGTAAGCCTGTGTCTTCCAAGATCTATCATCGCATATGGTCAACCTTTGTGTCATGGTGTTCTGACAAGAAGCTATCCCTTGACTTCCATCTTCACACTGTCCTGGCCTTCTTGCAGGACGGTGTGGATAAGGGGCTCAGTCTGAGTTCCCTCAAAGTTCAGACTTCTGCCTTGTCTGTGTTTTTCCAGGAAAGGATTGCCATCCTTCCTGATGTGAAAGTCTTCTTCCAAGGTGTGACTCATGTTCGACCTGCCTTCAAGAGTCCTGCTCCCCAGTGGGATCTCAATTTGGTGCTGGGAGTTCTTCAGCGACCACCGTTTGAATCCTTGGCTTCCATTCCATTACGTCTTGTGACTTGGAAGATGGCCTTCCTTTTGGCTATTGTGTCAGTGCGCCGGGTGGCAGAGTTACAGGCCTTGTCTTGTAAACCTCCTTACCTGGTGTTCCACAAGGATAAGGCTGTGCTTCGCACTACCAAGGAATTCTTACCCAAGGTTGTGTCTGAGTTTCACATCAATCAGGAGATTGTGGTTCCCTCTTTCTGCCCTAATCCTTCATCTGACAAGGAAAGAGATCTCCATTTGTTGGATGTGGTGCGTTGCCTCAAGTTTTATGTTCATCGCACCGAGTCTATCAGGAAGTCTGACGCTCTATTCGTCATTCCTGAGGGGCCTAGGGCAGGGAGACCGGCTTCCAAAGTTACCATTGCCTCTTGGATTAAGGCTACCATCCGTGAAGCCTACAAGTTGCGGAATAAGCACGTTCCCTTCCGGGTGACTGCCCATTCCACCAGATCTATTGGGGCCTCTTGGGCCTACAAGAATCAAGCTTCTGCTGATCAACTGTGCAGAGCGGCCACTTGGTCCTCTGTGCACACTTTTTCAAAGCACTACCGAGTTGATGTACTGGCGTCGGCTGATGCCAGTTTTGGAAGGAAGATCCTGGAGGCAGTCTTGCCTGTGTAGGTCTTCCGCTCTGTGATCCTTAGTGCTTCCTTACTGTTGAGCCCGGTTGGCTCTGGTTCCGTGTGCTGTGTTAGTTCAGGGATTGTTCCCTTGGTTGGTGTCCGTTGACACTTACAGTTTGGGCTATGTTTTTCACTGGTCATAGCAGTTCTGGTGACTTGGGCCTTGCGCCTGGTCCTTGCCTTACTTCCCGCCTCTGGATCAGCTCAATGTTTGTACATCCCAGAGTACCAGTGACCTGTATTGGACGACAGTGAAAATAGGATTTTAGTCTTACCTGTTAAATCCTTTTCACTTAGTCCATACAGGTCACTGGTCTCCCACCCTGTCAAGGGACCAGTCTTGGCTCTCCTGTGGCATCCAGTGGGAGACCGTTCGGGCATGCTCACAGGAGTCTTTCTTTTTGCTTACCTGAGGTCAGTTTTAGGGTCTCAAATCAATCTAAAGTGGCTCTGGCCAGAAGGTGGCTTAAGTAAGAGGGGAGGCTCCGCCCCTTGCAAATCATTTGCATAGTTGTTCCTGCCTATTAAAGGGGACTTACGCCTCCCAGAGTACCAGTGACCTGTATGGACTAAGTGAAAAGGATTTAACAGGTAAGACTAAAATCCTATTTTTCCATCCAGCCCCACTCTTGACCGTCTAGTGTCTGATGAGTGGAAGTATCCTGACAGAAAGCCTTCTGTCTCTAAGAAGTTTGCTAAGCTATATCCCTTCTCTGAAGCGGCGTTGGCTCAGTGGTTTCATCCACCTAAGGTGGACGCCCCTGTTTCTAGACTCTCTAAGTCCACTGCTTTTGCCTGTAGCTAACGCTTCTGTCCTTAAAGATTGGACTGACAAGAAGCTTGAGACTTCCCTCAAGACCATCTTTGCTACTGCTGGTACTTCCCTGTGTTTGCCGCTGCTTGGGTGAACAGGGCCATTGCGGTCTGGACTGAACAGCTAACTGTGTCTGTCCGTCAGGGGGCTCCTACCTCTGAGATGCTAAGGCTCCTTGCTAACATTTGGCTCACAAATTGAAGTGTGCTCTGGATTAAGTGAACAGTTTGGACGTCCCAGCATTGGAAAAGTGTTTTTGTGTTTAACCCTTTAACCTTCTTACTGCAGGTTAGGATGTAAAGTGTAAAAGGTTGTGTTTTTTCTGGGCGTGTGTGTAATTAATTAAGGGTGGGGTTTGTGAACAATCCCCTGTGTAGGCCTGTATAAATCTAGATACAGGAGTCACAGAGTTTGCTCACAAATTGAAGTGTGCTCTGGATTAATTGAACAGTTTGGACATCCCAGCACTGGAAAAGTGTTTTTGTGTTTACACCCTAACCTGCAGTAAGAAGGTTAAAGGGTTAAAGTGTAAAAGGTTGTGTTTTTTCTGGGAGTGTGTGTAATTAATTAAGGGTGGGGTTTGTGAACAACCCCCTGTGTAGGCCTGTATAAATCTAGATACATGAGTCACAGAGCTTGCTCACAAATAGAGCATGCTGTTTACTAAGTGCTCTGGAATAAGTGCAGAGTTTGTGAAACAAAGGAGTTAGTGCAACACAGGAGTTAGAGAAACAAAGGTAAATTAATTGTTTACATTTTGTAAGAACTCACATTTGCACCATACATGATGAGCAAGTTTGGAGATCTCACTCGGTGCACATCTTGCCATATGTATGCATGCTTGGAACAGCAGTTCCAGGGTCCATACCGCTGTGGCAAGTGTGAGCAAGTGGCCCTTCTAGAAGCTCAGATTGGAGCTCTAGAGAGTCATATTGCAACACTGAGAGATATTGACAACCTTGAGAGGAGTCTCTTGGTAACTCAGCAGAGTCTAGCTGGGTCACCTAGCAAAGAGGGAGGTGATCAGGTAGAAGGGAACCAGGCACATAGCTGGGTAACAGTTAGAAGTGATTGCAGTGGGGGAGGGAAGAGGAAGAGGGCAGCCAGTCCTGAGTTTTTCCATCCCAACAAATTTGCTCATTTAAGTGAAGATGTTGGGGAGGCAAACCCAGACGTGGAATTCTTGGAGAAGACTGTTCTCCCTAACAGCCAGGAGAACAGCTCCTCTAGCACACAGGGGATCCAGAGGAAAGTGAAGCCTAGCCAGGTTGTGGTGGTAGGGGACTCCATTATTAGGAGAACAGATAGGGTAATCTGTGGCTCTGATCGCAGCAACCGAATGGTTTACTGTCTCCCGGGTGCCCGGGTTCGGCATGTTGCAGACAGGGTGGACAGATTATTGGGAGGGGCTGGAGAGGATCCAGCTGTCTTGGTGCATATTGGTACCAATGACAAAGTAAGAGGAAGGTGGAGAGTCCTAAAAGGTAATTTTAGGGATTTAGGCAGTAAGATTAGGAACTGGACCTCCAAGGTAGTATTCTCAGAGGTACTACCTGTGCCATGCGCTACGCCAGAGAGACAGCGGGAGATTAGGGAGCTGAATGCATGGCTGAAGTCTTGGTGTATGAAGGAGGGCGTTGGGTTTTTAGAGCACTGGGCTGATTTTGCTTTGGGGTACAAACTCTATAGCAGGGATGGATTGCACCTGAATGCAAGATGGTCTCAAGTGCTTGGGGAGAGGATGACTAGACGACTGGAGGAGATTTTAAACTAGGAAGGGGGGGAAGGGACCAATAAATACTGGGATAGATAGTATAGAAAGGGAAGGCGATGTAGTTACTAACCAGGTGGGAGGATCTGGGGGCGGGGTTAGTACAGATGATAGGGAGAAGCCTATAAACCACATCAAAATTAAATCATAAATGAAACATAGCAGTGGCATAAATTTTATGCTTGCAAATGCTAGAAGTTTAACTGGTAAAATAGGGGAACTGGAGCTGGTAGCTGAAATTGAAAACTATGACTTGATAGGCATAACAGAAACATGGTGGGATGACACACATGATTGGTCAATTAATTTGGAGGGCTACATGTTATTTAGAAAAGATAGGTCAAACAAAAGAGGTGGTGGGGTCTGTCTGTATGTCAAACCAGCATTATTGCCTCAATTGCGGGAAGATATATGTGATGACAGTAGTGAACATGTGGAATCCCTGTGCACCTTTTTGTTTGGGCCAGAGCTTAAGGACCTCATTAGTGAGGCCACTGGGGGCACGAGTACCCTCCTGCCCCTGGTCCCTAGGAGGAAGACCCCTACTAAGCGTAATCGGCTTTTTCATTCTTTCCAGGCTGAGAAGCTCCCAGTGAACCAGGTGGTTCCCCAGGCTCCGCGTTCCTCCTCCAAGCCCAAACAGCATTGGAGTCCCAAGGCCTCCGTCAAGCCCAAGGCTTCCAAACCTTCTTCGGCATGACTCGCCGAACCCCGGTCCCCACGCTCCAGTGGGTGGTAATTTGCGCCACTTCCTCAGTGTCTGGACAGACACCGTGGTGGATCCGTGGGTTTTGCAGATGGTGTCAGAGGGGTACAGGATCCCTTTCACCTTTCTTCCTCCTTTCAGGTTCTTTCCTTCTCACACTCCACAGAGTGTAGAAAAACACTGTCTGTTCAACAGCGCCATACCGACCCTTTTGGACAAGGAGGTTCTGGAACCAGTCCCGGTACAGGACATGGGTTCGGGTTTTTACTCAAACCTATTTGTGGTTTCCAAGTAGGACGGTGGTTGTCGTCCAATTTTGCACCTAAAGGATCTCAATTCCTTTGTGGTAAAGACTCACTATCACCAGGAGTCTCTATGGTCGGTGATCTCGGCCATGTCTCTGGGGGAATTCCACGCTTCTCTGGATCTTCAGGACGCATATCTGCATATCGCCGAACATCCAGAGAGCCGGCAATACCTCATGTTTGCTTGCAATCACGGGCATTTTCAGTTCTCTGCTCTTCCCTTTGGTCTGGCTACAGCTCCCCAAGTCTTCAATTGAGTCTCGCTGTAACTGTTTTCAGTACACTCAGAGGCAGGCAATTTGGTAAAACACAGTTTTATTGAAACCAGACAGAATAAAGTAACCCTCGTGGGTCCAGCAATAGTTAACAAACAGTACTGACACACTGGTCCAGTATACATATATCAGAGAGCAATACATATACTGACACAGGTCAGGAACAGTTCGTGTGATATAGTGAGACACTGATGGTAAATGCTATTAGTCAAGGAGGCTGGGAGGCCTTAATAGCGAGGCCCAAGAAACACTCTCTGTGGATGAGTGCCAAAATAGCAACTAGGCCCAGGAAGGGTGAGCGAGACCCAGATGGATCACGACTACCAGTAGTACTGCAACCGGAGGAACGCCCAGAAATACGCACAGACTGCGACCCAGGGTAACGGTACCGGACAACAAATGTAATAACGCTAGGCTCGATGGCAGCTGCCGGGTGACAGAGCCAACTGAGGCACCCTGGAGACCAACCTCAATAACGGAGTAGTGACTAGCCAGCGTATAATGTGCCAAGGAATAACTCCCACCCAGGTGAGTACCAGCGGCCCTGGTAACGGGCGCATGGCTTGTTGGTGACTGACAAGAGCGGAAACTAACTGCGGCGCCCAGGAGACCAACCACAGTGGTAACAATAGCAAGCCAAACGTATAGTGAGCAAGCGAGATCAGCGTCAGCCCTGGGTAAGGAGGAAGGAGGCAGCAAGGCACAAATGGGTTGCAGTCACGGAACGGTAATGCAGTACTCGAGGCAACCCACTGGGCCAACACGCTCAGGACAGCACACAGGAGATACTCTCTACCGGATGCAGTAGTTCACCGGACTGGAGGCACAGAACAGGAACGTCAGCCAGGCCGTGTCGGTACACAGACCAGGAACGTCAGCCAGGCCGTGTCGGTACACAGAGCAGGAACGTCAGCCAGGCCGTGTCGGTACACAGAGCAGGAACGTCAGCAGGCCGGGTCGGTACACGGAGCAGGAACGTCAGCCAGACCGGGTCGGTACACGGAGCAGGAACGTCAGCCAATCCAAGTCGGTACATGGAACAGGATCAGAGAGCGTAGTCAGGCAGTCTAGGTCATACACAGGATATCACACGTTAACGGCAGCAAGTACTAAGCAATGGGAACACCACGAAAGGGCCCTGTATGAGTGACAGGGCACAGTACTTAAAGGCTACCACTGGGTGGAGTAATCACCCGCTAGCCATTAAGAAAGCATCAGAAATCATGTGTCAGAATGTAACCAGCAATACACGGGCACCGTGATACTTGGGAGCTTTAGTGTCTGTCCTCCATCGGGACGGCATCAGAGTCACTCTGTATATGGACGACTTGCTTCTGAAGGCACCCTCTCCAGACCTTCTTCATCAGCAGGTCAAGGACTGCATTCACGCACTCACCCATCATGGGTTGATCCTCAATATGGACAAGTCAGATCTTGTACCATCTCAGAGGCTGGTATTCCTCGGACTTCTCTTCGACACCCAGCAGGGCATGGTGTTTCTCACGTACGAAGTAGCTCACCAGATCCCCAACAAAGTGTCTGCTGTTCTGGTTCACGATCCAGTTCCGGCCAAGAAGTTGACCTTTCAGGTGGGAAAGTTCATCTTCACCATAGAAGCGGTCCCGTTTGCCACGGTTCACACCAGGGAACTCCAGAGGTTTGTGATCCAGATGTGCAGAGGACAACGGACCTGTCATGGTGTCTCAACCTCTCCAATCTGCTGAAGGGGCAAGTCCTTCCTGGTGTCCTTCTGGACAACAGTTATGACGGATGCCAGCCTGTCCAGCTGGGGAGAGGTTCTGGGCCACATGAATGCTCAAGGATGGTGGTCTCCGGAGGACTCTCTCCTCCCATCTACGTGTTGGAGCTTAGGGAGATATTTAATACCCTTTGCCACTGGACGCACCTGCTGGTGGGATGCTCAGTCAGAGTCCAGCCTGACAACGCCATGACATTGGCTTACATCAACAAGCAAGGCAGAACAAGAAGTCTTACAGCTTGGTTAGAGGTCAAAGCTATTTTGTCCTGGGCAGAAGAACATGTTCCTGCCATATCTGCAGTTCATATTCCCAGCGTAAACACCACCTAGCAGATTTCCTCAGTCGACACACAGTGGACAGCGGAGAGTGGGAACTGCATCAAGCGGTGTTCAACCTCATTGTACAGAGGTGGGGATGTGCATTGACCTGATGGCGACAAGACACAACAGGAAGGTCCTGACGTTCTGCTGTCACTGGAGGGCACTTTCCTCTGGCATACATGTTTCCTTCCATTCCCATGTTATACAGGGTGCTGTGGAAACTGCGACTGGAGCGCTGTCCAGTCATTCTGATCTCTCTGTACTGGCCTCAGCAGGCTTGGTTTCTGGAGTTTCTGGATCTCTCCGTGGCGGAGCCCTTTTGGCTTCCCCGCCGTCCAGATCTTCTTCTACGGGGATACCTGTGGAAGGAGGATGTCCATTGTCTGGGTTTGACAGCATGGAAATTGAATCCTCAATACTGAAGAAGAATGGTTTCTCTTCTGATGTGGTGGCTACTATGCTTACTGCACGCAAGCCTGTTTCCTCTAAGGCCTACCATCGAGTCTGGTCTACTTTTTTCACGTGGTGTGCTGATAAGGACCTTTTCCCAGGAATTTGATCTTCTAACGGCCCTGTCCTTTCTGCAGGACGGAGTGGATAAGGGCCTCTGTTTGAGTTCCCTTAAGGTTCAGACTTCTGCTCTCTCTGTCTTCTTTCAGAGACTCATCACTATTCATACTGATGTTAAGGTTTTCTTCCAGGGCATTGCTCATACTCGTCCTGTGTTTTAAGAATCCTGCTTCTCAGTGGGATCTTAACTTGGTGTTGGGCGTCCTTCAGCGCCCTCCATTTGAGTCCTTGGCTACTATTCCTCTATTCTGCTGACTTGGAAAATGGCTTTTCTCCTGGCGATCGTGTCTGTTCGCTGTGTCACGGAGTTGCATGCTCTATCTTGTAAACCACCATTTTTGGTGTTTCACAAAGACATGGTTCATGTATGCTCTGGGGACTTTGGGGGCCTGTGTCTGGTCCTTGCCTTACTTCACACCTAAGGGAAACTCAATGGTTGGACATCCCAAAGTTACCAGTAACCTATATTGGATGACAGAGAAAAGAGGATTTTAGTCTTACTATCACGGTGCCCGTGATTTGCTGCAGTTACTTGTCTGTCACCAGTAGGTGGCTTCTATTGGCTGTCTGCAGATAGCCCGCCTCTTATTGACTATTTAAACCTGGATTGGGCACCCTTTGAGTGCCCTTTCGTGTTGTTTCTGACCTTCTTGCTATCACTATGCTAGTGATAGCTGGGCCTCTGTTCCAGTGTTCCTGAGTTCCTGATCTCATGTGTTCCTGATCTCTACTGTTCCAGTGTTTCCTGCATGCTGAAGTACTTCCAGTCCTGGTTCCGGCCTAGTCTCTGGTGTTGCAGTTCCTGCTGAACTTCTATGCTGTT
Organism: Rhinophrynus dorsalis; assembly: GCA_037306005.1. Taxonomy (NCBI): domain Eukaryota; kingdom Metazoa; phylum Chordata; class Amphibia; order Anura; family Rhinophrynidae; genus Rhinophrynus; species Rhinophrynus dorsalis. The sequence goes on from CM074719.1 coordinate 161,482,363, forward strand.
TTCTGACCTGACTGATCGTTGCTGGTTCCTGTCATCTCATCACCTGTCTTCAGTATCCTGGCGACCTTCTGCCTGGTCGCGTTGATGACATTGCTACAATTCCGTGTTGGTCCCAGCGTGCGGACGCTGGTTTGCTCCCAAGCCTTGCGGCTATACTTGTTACACCAGTGTGCGGTCACTGGTTTGCTCCAAAGCCTATCAGCTATACATATCTGTGTTGGTCCCAGCGTGCGGACGCTGATTTGCTCCTAAGCCTTGCGGCTATACAAACTCACTTGTTACACCAGTGTGCGGTCACTGGTTTGCTCCAAAGCCTTTCAGCTATACAAATCTGTGTTGGTCCCAGCGTGCGGACGCTGGTTTGCTCCTAAGCCTTGCGGCTATACAAACTCGCTTGTTACACCAGTGTGCGGTCACTGGTTTGCTCCAAAGCCTATCAGCTATACAAATCTGTGTTGGTCCCAGCGTGCGGACGCTGGTTTGCTCCTAAGCCTTGCGGCTATACAAACTCGCTTGTTACACCAGTGTGCGGTCACTGGTTTGCTCCAAAGCCTATCAGCTATACAATTCTGTGTTGGTCCCAGCGTGCGGACGCTGGTTTGCTCCTAAGCCTTGCGGCTATACAAACTCGCTTGTTACACCAGTGTGCGGTCACTGGTTTGCTCCAAAGCCTTTCAGCTATACAAATCTGTGTTGGTCCCAGCGTGCGGACGCTGGTTTGCTCCTAAGCCTTGCGGCTATACTACTCGCTTGTTACTCCAGTGTGCGGTCACTGGTTTGCTCGCTAAGCCTAACGGCTATACTATTCAGTGTTGTTTCCAGCGTGCGGACGCTGGTTTGCTCCAAAGCCTTGCTGCTTAACGATTCTGCTAATTTGCCAGTTCCATCTGACTGCTGCTATTATCTCTGGGCTGCCCTGCCCGGTATTGGTAAGGCCGGTAGAACCTTTTACCACATTCCATCTGAGGTTGCCTTACCCGGTATTGGCAGGGCCGGTAGAGCCTACATTGTGTATCTATTGAGGCTGCCTTGCCCGGTAATTTGGTAAGGCCGGTAAAACTGTTATGCTATTCCATCTGCAGGTTGCCTTACCCGGTATTGGCAAGGCCGGTAGAGCCTAAAGACTGTCCTGTCCGGTATATTGACAGGACCGGTAGAGTCTGCCTTCTGTCTGTGCTATATTCTGTATATATATATATGTATGTTATTGCCATCCTAAGTTATCATTTATTATTTCAATAAAATTGATTTTACCTAAAACTTGTGTCTGAGAGTCATAATAAACCGTGACAGTACGAAAGGGCCATGACCTCAGACAGCAAGGGTCAAGGTAACGCACAGAATATCCATTGGAGGATGGATGTGCTCGAGCAACGTTTGGATCAGTTGGCAGTTGCAATTCAAACGATCCTTGAACGCACGGTACCTGCTGACCAATCTAGCTCTAGCCCGGTGGTCTCTCCAAGTCAGACACCGGAAAGTGATACCAGACCCCTAGGGGGTACTGTTAAAGGGTTAACGGCTTCTGCACCCTTGCCGCTAAGATATGATGGTGACCCTAGTCTCTGCAGAGGGTTCATCAATCAACTCGAAATCTTTATGGAATTGACGGCACACGCATTTCCCAATGATCGTAGTAAAGTGGGGTTCACGATATCACTGCTCACTGGCAGAGCATTGGCCTGGGCTAACCCCTTGTGGGAGAATGCTAAACCTTGTACTAAGAACTTTAGTGAATTTGTGCGTTCCTTTCGAAGAGTGTTTGAGCCTCCTGGTAGAACCACCTCTGCTGCCAAACGCCTTATGGAGATACAACAGGGCAGGCGTACAATGGGCGACTATGCCATCGAATTCCGCACATTGGCAGCAGAGGTAGGTTGGAATAACGAGGCATTATTGGCAGCCTTCTCTCAAGGCCTGAATGACCACATTAAAGACGAAATCGCTGCTAAAGATCTACCTATTGATCTAGATGATTACATTGAGTATGTTATGATAATTGACTCCAGAATACGTGAGAGATCAATTGCCAGAGATCGTAAGTTACGGTCAAAAAATAATGAGCCTAGTAGCATGTTTTGCCCACCCATCCCTCCCTTGGCATTGAAGTCTAGTGAACCAGTACGGGAAACAAGTGAACCTATGGAAATAGGCTTCACTAGACTATCCAAGGCAGAGAGACTATATCGCAAAAAACAAGGGTTATGTTTATACTGCGGTAAAAAAGGGCACTTGCTAAATTCCTGTCCGGTACGTCCGGGAAACGCACACACCTAGGGTATCTTGGGGGACAGGCCCTAGGTGGTGTACAATCGTCCCCAGTGTCGGGCATAATGAAACCCACCATACAGGTGGTATTGTCTTGGGCACAACGCTCTGTGGAGGTTTTGGCCTTGGTTGACTCCGGTGCAGCAGGGTATTTTATGGATAATACCTTTGCTGAATTGCACGGAGTTCCACGCATTGAAAGAGAAAACCCCTTGACTATTGAAGCGATTGATGGTAGACCCTTAGAACCGCCTCAGGTTATATTTGAAACTATGCCATTGTCTATGACTATTGGGGCACTTCACAGAGAAGAGCAGCAGTTTCAACTGATTAATTCCCCGCACCATGCGGTGATATTGGGATTTCCGTGGTTACAGTTACATAACCCACAATTCGATTGGAAAAAGTGTGAAATTACTGCTTGGTCCCAGTTTTGTATGGACAAGTGCGTCATCCAGCCTATTAAGGTCATGTGCACCTCCTCTGCTATGCCGGATGTGTACCAACAGTTTGGCGATGTTTTTAGCAAAGGAGAGGCTAGTATGCTACCCCAGCATAGACCTTATGATTGTTGCATTGAATTGCAGCCTGGTGCAGTACCTCCGAAAGGACGCACTTATCCATTATCTTGTGATGAAAATAAGGCTATGGAGGATTACATTTCTGATGCCCTTGCTAGAGGGATCATACGTAAATCTACCTCTCCAGCTGGGGCTGGGTTCTTTTTTGTAAAAAAGAAAAATGGCGAATTAAGACCATGCATTGACTACCGGGGCTTGAATAAACTAATGGCAAAAAACGCATACCCAATACCACTCATCACCGAGCTTTTTGACAGGCTTAAGGGCGCTTCGATATTTACCAAGTTGGACCTACGGGCCGCTTACAATCTGGTTCGCATTCGAGCAGGTGATGAGTGGAAAACTGCCTTTAATACTCGAGCTGGGCACTACGAGTATCTAGTAATGCCTTTTGGGCTGTGTAATGCACCCGCAGTTTTCCAGGAACTGATAAATGATGTTCTGAGAGATATGTTACAGACATGTGTTGTGGTGTACCTCGACGATATACTGATTTACTCCCAAAACATGGCACAGCACATCAAAGATGTATCCGCAGTATTGCTACGACTCCGTGAGAACAAATTATTTTGTAAAATGGAAAAATGTGAGTTTCATAGAACCAGTGTGCCATTCTTGGGGTTCATAATTGGCAATGATGGCATTGCCATGGACAAAGAAAAGTTGTCAGCTGTCCTACAATGGCCAAAACCCAAGGGTCTTAAAGCCATACAGCGTTTCCTGGGTTTCGCTAATTATTATAGGAGGTTTATTAAGAACTTTTCTTCCATTGTCAAACCTCTGTCCGATCTTACGCACAAGGGTGCTAATCCTTCTTGTTGGCCGGTATCTGCTGAGAAAGCCTTTGAGAATTTGAAGCTGGCATTTGCTGCGGCTCCTGTGTTATCCCACCCCAATCCTTTACTTCCATTTACGTTAGAGGTTGATGCCTCAGATATTGGGGTCGGGGCAGTACTTTCGCAGCGACACGAGAAAGGTGGAACTCTCAGACCTTGTGGGTTTTTCTCTAAAAAGTTGACTGTCACTCAAAGCCACTATGAGATAGGTGACAGAGAATTATTGGCCATTATCCTTGCTCTTAAGGAATGGCGTCATTTGCTTGAAGGTACTAAGAATCCTGTCTTAATCCTAACAGATCATAAGAATCTGACCTATCTCTCGGAGGCCAAGAGATTGTCCTCTCGTCAGGCCAGGTGGGCACTGTTCCTGTCTCGATTTAATTTCATTGTATCATATTTGCCAGGGTCAATAAATATCAGGGCTGATGCACTGTCAAGACAATTTGAGGCCGACAGTGACAGAGTGGAAGCACCAGCTCCTATCATCCAACCTGATAGAATACTGGCTACTATACGCACGAGTATCACTTCTCCTCTAGGGGAGGAGATCCTGGCCTCTCAGGGGTCCGCTCCCCATGAAACCCCAGTGGGCAAATGTTTTGTCGCTGAATCATTTCGTACTAGGCTGCTCGAAACCTACCATTCCTCTAAGGCTGCGGGACATATTGGTAGAGACCAATTGTTATGGTCCCTTTCTCAGTTATTTTGGTGGCCTTCCATGAGAAACGATTGTGCCGAATTTACGAATGCCTGTGCCACCTGCGCCCGCGCTAAGACCCCGAGACATCTCCCTGTGGGCTTGCTTCAACCGGTGCCTAATGGCGAACGCCCCTGGTCTCATGTTTCCATTGATTTTATGGGAGAGTTGCCTATGTCGAAGGGGTACTCCTTTATATTCATGGTGGTGGACAGGTTTTCTAAAATGGCTCATTTCGTGCCCCTCCGTGGTCTTCCTTCAGCGAAGGTATTGGCAATGGTGTTCGCCAGAGAAGTATTCCGGTTGCATGGAGTGCCTAGGGTACTGGTGTCTGACAGGGGGAGCCAGTTTGTGTCTAGATTTTGGAGGGCATTTTGCCAACAGATGGGCATACAGCTGTCCTTCTCCTCTGCCTACCATCCCCAGACCAATGGAGCCGCTGAACGAGCTAATCAGGGCTTGGAACAATTTCTCCGTTGTTTCGTTACTGACCATCATGATAATTGGTCCGACTTGTTGCCTTGGGCAGAGTTCGCCAGGAACTGTGCGGTCAATTCTTCATCTGGGAGCTCTCCGTTTCTGATTAATTATGGGTTCCAGCCCTGTTTGCTTCCAGACTCATTTCAGACGCAACAGATTCCAGCTCTGGATGAGCATATCGAGCAACTCCGTTCCACATGGGCACAAGTTCAGAGGGCACTTGGTCAGTCATTTCAGCGTCATCAGCGCCATGCTAATCGCAGAAGGCTTCCAGCGGTTTCCTTTCAGGTTGGGGATAGAGTATGGCTTTCCTCCAGAAATCTCAAGCTGCAGGTTCCGTCTAATAAGTTGGCTCCTCGGTTTATTGGTCCATACAGAGTTATTCGCAAAATTAACCCTGTCTCCTATGCACTAGACCTACCTGCATCCATGCGTATCCATAATGTGTTCCATGTGTCCCTTCTTAAGCCTCTGGTTTGCAATCGCTATACTACCACACCTGTGGTGCCAGGACCTGTTGAGGTCGAGGGCCAGGAGGAGTACGAGGTTCAGAGCATTATTGATTCCCGTAGGCTTAGAGGAAGGGTACAGTACCTGGTACATTGGAAAGGGTATGGTCCTGAGGATCGGTCATGGGTGGATAGTACGGACCTTCATGCACCTAGGTTAACTAGGGCCTTTCATGCCAATTACCCGCAGAAACCTAAACCCTATTCTAGGAGAGGGGGTCTTTGAAAGGGGGGTACTATCACGGTGCCCGTGATTTGCTGCAGTTACTTGTCTGTCACCAGTAGGGGGCTTCTATTGGCTGTCTGCAGATAGCCCGCCTCTTATTGACTATTTAAACCTGGATTGGGCACCCTTTGAGTGCCCTTTCGTGTTGTTTCTGACCTTCTTGCTATCACTATGCTAGTGATAGCTGGGCCTCTGTTCCAGTGTTCCTGAGTTCCTGATCTCATGTGTTCCTGAGTTCCTGATCTCTACTGTTCCAGTGTTTCCTGCATGCTGAAGTACTTCCAGTCCTGGTTCCGGCCTAGTCTCTGGTGTTGCAGTTCCTGCTGAACTTCTATGCTGTTTTCTGACCTGACTGATCGTTGCTGGTTCCTGTCATCTCATCACCTGTCTTCAGTATCCTGGCGACCTTCTGCCTGGTCGCGTTGATGACATTGCTACAATTCCGTGTTGGTCCCAGCGTGCGGACGCTGGTTTGCTCCCAAGCCTTGCGGCTATACTTGTTACACCAGTGTGCGGTCACTGGTTTGCTCCAAAGCCTATCAGCTATACATATCTGTGTTGGTCCCAGCGTGCGGACGCTGATTTGCTCCTAAGCCTTGCGGCTATACAAACTCACTTGTTACACCAGTGTGCGGTCACTGGTTTGCTCCAAAGCCTTTCAGCTATACAAATCTGTGTTGGTCCCAGCGTGCGGACGCTGGTTTGCTCCTAAGCCTTGCGGCTATACAAACTCGCTTGTTACACCAGTGTGCGGTCACTGGTTTGCTCCAAAGCCTATCAGCTATACAAATCTGTGTTGGTCCCAGCGTGCGGACGCTGGTTTGCTCCTAAGCCTTGCGGCTATACAAACTCGCTTGTTACACCAGTGTGCGGTCACTGGTTTGCTCCAAAGCCTATCAGCTATACAATTCTGTGTTGGTCCCAGCGTGCGGACGCTGGTTTGCTCCTAAGCCTTGCGGCTATACAAACTCGCTTGTTACACCAGTGTGCGGTCACTGGTTTGCTCCAAAGCCTTTCAGCTATACAAATCTGTGTTGGTCCCAGCGTGCGGACGCTGGTTTGCTCCTAAGCCTTGCGGCTATACTACTCGCTTGTTACTCCAGTGTGCGGTCACTGGTTTGCTCGCTAAGCCTAACGGCTATACTATTCAGTGTTGTTTCCAGCGTGCGGACGCTGGTTTGCTCCAAAGCCTTGCTGCTTAACGATTCTGCTAATTTGCCAGTTCCATCTGACTGCTGCTATTATCTCTGGGCTGCCCTGCCTGGTATTGGTAAGGCCGGTAGAACCTTTTACCACATTCCATCTGAGGTTGCCTTACCCGGTATTGGCAGGGCCGGTAGAGCCTACATTGTGTATCTGTTGAGGCTGCCTTGCCCGGTAATTTGGTAAGGCCGGTAAAACTGTTATGCTATTCCATCTGCAGGTTGCCTTACCCGGTATTGGCAAGGCCGGTAGAGCCTAAAGACTGTCCTGTCCGGTATATTGACAGGACCGGTAGAGTCTGCCTTCTGTCTGTGCTATATTCTGTATATATATATATGTATGTTATTGCCATCCTAAGTTATCATTTATTATTTCAATAAAATTGATTTTACCTAAAACTTGTGTCTGAGAGTCATAATAAACCGTGACACTTACCTGTTAAATCCTTTTCTCTTAGTCCATATAGGTTACTGGTCTCCCACCCTGTCAAGGGACCATACTTGGCTTTCCTGTGGCAGAACGTGGGAGTCCTTTTGGGTTCATGCTCACAGGAGTCTTCTTTCCCTTCTTACTACTTAGTCAATAGTTAGTGTCTCAAATCTTATTGGAGGGGACTGGCTAGCTTCAGCTAAGGAGAGGAGGTAGTCTCCACCCAGCATTCACTACTAGAATTGTTCCTGCCTACTTAAAGGGGTGGTCGCCTACACAAAGTTACCAGTAACCTACATGGACTAAGAGAAAAGGATTTAACAGGTAAGAATAAAATCCTCTTATAAAAGAACAGTTCTGGAGCAAAGCAGCTGCACTGAAAATACACATTTCCCCAAACGTCAGCTGATTTATATGGAGCTTTTCAATACTAAAGCGCTCTTTGCAATGCATTGAACCTCTTTGCAGGTTTTTTTCACAGAACAAGGTGGTTCTTCATATTCGCAGAGTTTTGTTTTGTTTTTTTGCCCAAGGTCATCTCGGATTTTCACATTATTCAGGAAATTGTCCTTCCTTCTCTTTGTCCTGATCCTTCTAACAAGCAGGAGCACCATCCAATGATCGGAGTATGTCTTCTTAAGTATCACGTCAATCGCATCCAGCATTTCAGGAAATCTGATTCTTTTTGTCATTCCTCAGTGGATCTAAGTGGGCCAGACTAAGTCCAAATTAGCCATTGCTATTAGATCAAGGCCACTATCCTGCAGGCCTATGTGATCAGAAAGAAACCTGTTCCTTTCCAAGTCCCGCACAAGACTGAGGGTCCAATCGGTCAATGCAACAGCAGCCACCTACATAAATCACCAAGGAGGAACTAGAAGTAACTCCGCAGGAGTTTTGAGAACTTAAGTGGGTAGAAGCTCATGTCCTGACTGTCTTGGTGGTCCACATCACAAGTGTGGAAAATGTGGTTGCAGACATTTTATGTTGCCAGCCTCTAGATCCTGGAAATTGTGAACTAAATTAGAGTGTGTTAGACCATAGTGTCCACCTCTGAGGTCTTCCATCAGTGGATCTCATGGCGTCCCACATAAACTGGAAGGTCCATCTATTCTGCACCAGGAAGAATGACCTTTCTAGCGTTTGTGATGCACTTGATATCCATTCCATGGAACATCTATCTGGCATATGTGTTTCCATCATTTCCACTGATTCCCAAGGAGCTGGGAAAGATCAAGATGCAGAGAAGGTGCAAGTCCTTTTGAGCTTCCCTTTTTGGATCCATCGGACTTGGTTCTCAGAACCTCTCAATATGTCCATCTCAGAGCCATTTTGTCTTACTCTCAGACAAGGTCTCCTGAACCAGGGTTCACTTTGTTATCATCAGGTGGAAAGATTGGATTTGACAGCATGGCTCTTGAAGCTAGCATTTTGAAGAAGGGTTACTTTGATGCTGTCATCACCACTATGGTTCCTTCTAGGAAGCTTGTTTAATCTGAGGCCTGTCATGGGATCTGGTCTTTGTTTAACCAGTGGTGTTCTGATCAAGATGTGTCTTCACAGTCTTTCAGCCTTCTAACAATTCTGGCTTTTCTTCAAGACTGTGTGAATAATGCTGTCTGAGTTCTATTAAATGGTTAGTAATATCTTCTTTTAAGAACATGTAATATTTTAGATGTTAAAAAAATAAATTAACTGACCCAAGTCTCGTCTCTCAGACATTTATAGTTTGAATGATATAAGGTTTTAAAGTTCCCCCCTCCCCATTCACTGATGTCTGCTGTAAAGCTGACGGAAGGAGATTCGAGTTGAGCGAACAGATGGCGGCTCTTCAGCAGAGCCAAAATGGTGTTATCTAAAAAGAAACACTTCATTGGAACGGTCTACAAAGTGTGCTTGCAAACCAGGCATACTTTGTAGACCATTCCAGTTACGTATTTCTTTTTAGATTGTGGTATTTCGGCTCTGCTAAAGGGCCGCTGGCCGGTCCCAGGACCAGAATCTCCTTCCATCAGCTTGGCAGCTGACGTCAGTGAAAGGGGAGCGAGGGGGGAACTTTATTTTTTCAGAATCCGATTTCTTTTCTTTCTTCATCAAGACCTTAGTTCAGGGATGGCTCAGGCCTACCATACTTTCATGGAACCCACACCTCTGTGCAATCTAAACCTAGTGTTAGGAGTTCTTGAGAGGATATCATGGTGCCTGTGATTCTCGGTGCAAGATTCTTACTTCCGGATTTGTGTTTGGCTGTCTCTTATTGGTGCTAGCTGGCTAGCCCCTCCCATGGCTAGCCTTTATATACGCCCTCCTGTCACTAGGCCGGTGCCCTTTCGTGTTGTTTCCTGACCAGCTCATTACACTCACTCAGCCTGTGACCCAGTGGGGCCTTTGCCAGTACTACCTCCTGAGCGCACCGGCCTACGGTGTTGTTACCTGTCAGTACTCTCCTTGTTGCACCAGATACCAGGCTGCCTTACCCGGTAATCGGTAAGGCCGGTAGTGCCTCTCCTGTTCCTTGTTGCACCAGATATCAGTCTGCCTTACCCGGTAATCGGTAAGGCCGGTAGAGTCTCCTCTGTTCCTTGTTGCACCAGTTACCAGGCTGACTTACCCGGTATTCGGTAAGGCCGGTAGAGCCTCCTCTGTTCCTTGTTGCACCAGTTACCAGGCTGCCTTACCCAGTATTTGGTAAGGCCGGTAGAGCCTCCTTTATTGTATTGCTATTTGTATGCCCTGACCTGTGTCAAACTTTCTTACTGCTGTTTGTAGAGTTTGGACCTGTGAAGGGCCTTGGTGCGCTTTATATTGCCTAATAAAGCTTTTCTATTTTATCCTACCCAATTGTCTGAGTGTTCAATAAAACCATGACAGTGGCCTCATATTCAGTCTTTCTTCTGTTTCTTTGCATCTCCCGAGACTTAAAGGGACAGTAATGCCCCAGAAAAAATACTTGTAGTTTTGTAGAGGATAAAAAAATAAACTCTGTGGCACAAATTCTATCTCTCAACCCGCAATGGTTTGAGAGATATATGCATTCAAAGTTCCCCCCTCCCTCCCCTTCTCATGACATCAGCGCTATGCTGATGGCAGGAGATCCTGGTCTGGGGACCAGCCGGCGGCTCTGCAGCAGAGCCAAAATCGTGGTATTGGAAAATATTACTTCATTGGAAAGTTCTACAAAGTGTTCCTGGTTTGCAAGCACACATTGTAGACCGTTCCAATGAAGTACTTCTTTTTAAATAACTCTATTTCGGCTCTGCTAAAGAGCCTCCTCAAGTCGGCCAACTTGAATCTCCTGCTGTCAGCTTTACAGCTGACATCAGGAGAAGGGGAGGAGGGGGTAACGTTGAACGCATATATCTCTCAAACCATAGTGGTTTGAGAGAGTATTTGTGCCATAGAGTTTTTTTATCCTCTACAAAACTAAAAGCAGGAGTGGTATCTGCTCGATGTGGTTTGTTGTCTTTTATTACGTCCATTACACGCAGCCCTATAGGAAAACTGACTCTCTTTTTGTCATTCCTGAGTGCCCCCAAATGGGCCAGGCTGCATCCAAAGTAACCATTGCTTCTTTGATCAAAGCCACTATACAGCAGGCATATGTGATCAGAAAGAAACATGTTTACGACACACTCCACCAGTTCCATGGCCACCTCTTGGGACTGTTAGAATCATGCCTCTGCCAAGCAGCTGTGTAAGGGAGCATCATTGTAGTCTCTGCACACCTTCACTGAGGCCAGTTTTCTGCAGAAGGACCTTCAAGTGATACCCTTTGCTACTCTTTCTTTATGTAGCGTTTTGAACCCTGTTGGTCCTAATCCTTGTTCAGTTGCTTGGTGCGCAGTTTTGGTCTGTTGACACGTAAGGTTTGTATGGTGCCAGTTAGTCCTGTGAAATATTGATCTATAGTAGAGGGCCTTTTTCTGCTTTTTCCCCTCCGTGGAATCTTGATGAATGTTTTGGTGTATCCCCATGGTTCCTGAGTTCCACATTTGGAAGTAAGCGAAAAGAGGATCTTACTGTACTTACTATTAAATCCTTAGTCCATGTGGAACACAGGACTCCCACCCAGAGAAAAAATCCATGTGATTTAAGTCTTGGGGAAGAGGGATCCTCTTGGGGTCTTTAGAGTATTTCCTTCTTTCCTCTCGCTCTCTTGTTTCTTTATGCTACTTTACCCAGTGGTTCAACATGGACTATGAAAAGGATTTAGCGGTAAATACACTAAAATCCTCTTTTAGTTCTCCTCTTTTTTCAAGCTGTGACTGCCCTTTACCAGTGGTCTTTAAAATTTGTCTTCATGTCATCTGTATCTGCCTAGGATTGTATGAACTCTGTGTGTCTCACACTCTTTGCCCTTATATTGGCGGTTGAGGGAAAAGACATAGAAATACAAACAGAGCTATGATTATCTTTTCCAAATACAGTGGAGTCTCAATTTCCTGTTTTGTTTTTTACAGACTTCAGGTAGAGAGAACTTGCATCACTGAAGATGAAAAGAAGTTTATACATTTAATATGTTGCTTATACTGGTGACAAGTCTCTCATGTGAACATAATCTTAGTCTGTGTTTAAAGGAGCACTGCTGATAAAATAGAACATTTTGTAGTATGAAAGTGTATGTTCTACATGTACATGTGTCTGTGAAATAATTTTCCTTTGCACTTTTTAATTCCTACTGTGTTTTATAATCAGTGGAGTACAGCCCCATACCAGGAAAATTGCTTCTCCTAGCCCAATCTGTTATATTAGTACCCCTTGGGTATGTGGTGCACAGTCAAGGGTTGTCACAGCTTACCTTGGTTTCAACGGCCATTCATGCCGCACGGATGACGCAGGAAGATGGTAGCGGTTGGATGCATCAGAGCTAGATGCATCATCTGCAGGAGCGAAGCTTCAGAGTGAAGCAGGCCTCTGCTTTATGCCATGCTTCCTGTAGTCTCCTCCTACCTACTTCCTTCCTCTGAGCCTGCTCCTCCTACCTACTTCCTGAAGTGGGGGTTTAAAGGGCAGTCTGAGTCCTGACTTAGTTGCCCTTGTGTTGTTGTATAAAGTAGTTCTGTTTCCTTGGGCTCTGTGTATGACCTGGCTTGTCTGACCATCCAATCTGTTGTTGACCTTTGGCTCTGACTGACTAACGGAACTGTGTATGACCTGGCTTATCTGACTACCCTCTCTGATGCTGACCTGTGGCTCTGTCTGACTATTCTTTTGTTTATCCCCTGTACTTAGCAGACACCCAGTCTGGTGCGGACCTGCGGTTCTAGTAGAGTAGCTATTATACTGACTGCAGACATGAGTCAAGCATCTGCTTTCTCTATACTGACTGCAGGTGTGAGTCAGGTATCTCTGCTACATTTCTGACTGCAGACATGAGTCAGGTAGCCTCTTCTCTACTTCGGACTAAGACCCTGTGTTCCTGCTCCTGTTCTGTTCCAGTTCCTGCTCCTGGTTCCTTCAGAGACTACCAGTGGATGAGGCCTAGTCTCTAGCAGTGTGGTCTTCCTTGGCAGCTTACGATTGCTGATAGTAGCGCTTGCTGGCTATGACCCTCTGCTTGTTCCTGCTGTTTACTTTGTGTGCTACTTTATTGTATACTAGTTGAACAGCCCGTTACACGGGCCATAGTGCCACTGCCACCTGGTCGCGGGGCAGTCACGCGCAGTAGAGACTGCCCGCACCACGGCTGATACAGAGCTGGATGCTCCTTCGGAGCGTCCAGCTCTGTATCAGCCGCAGCACGAGCAGTCTTTACTGCGCATGACTGCAGCATGCGCAGAAGTGTCTACTGCGCATGTCGCGGCGTTACACACAATTTAGCGAATTATTATATAGGATTAATAAATTGCATTTTTACTATACTCTTGAACATTTCTGGTGAAACCGTGACAGTATGCAAGGGTCATGAATTCAGACTGTAGTATTAATGCAGCTATTCAAAGCATCCTGGACAGGATGGAGACATTGGATCAACGTATTGACCAATTGTCTTTTGCCTTACAAACCCTGTTGCAGCGCACAATGCAACTTGAATGCTCTAACCCATAAGTGGTGGCCACCCCCTCTCCCTCCCCGGCACCAGTGGTCCAGGCCTCTTCTGATGCAGGCATGATGAAGGGGTTGTCAGGTTCCACTCAGATCCCACAGCAGTATGGTGAGGACCCAGTTTCTTGCCGTGGTTTCCTTAATCAAATCGGCATATACCTTGATATGGTTCCACATGCCTTCCCTTCTGAGTGCAGTAAGGTTGACTTTCTGATTTCCCTCCTCACTGGCAGAGCATTGGCCTGGGCTAACCCATTATGGGAGTCTGACAAACCTATTTTGTATACCTTTGGACTTCTTCAGGAAAATTTTTGATAGGCCATGCCTCTTGGTCTCGGCTTCAAAAAACCTTATGACCATTCGCCAGGGCGCACATACTGTGGTTGACTACTCTATTGAATTTCGCACCCTGGCTGCGGAAGTAGGCTGGAATGATGAGGCCTTTATAGCCGCCTTTTCCCAAGGGCTGTGTGACACTTTGAAGGATGAAATCGCGGCGCACGATTTACCTGAAGATTTGGACTAATTGATTTTGTTTTGTATCCTGACTGACACTAGAATCAGGGAGAGACCCTCATTTAGGGAGAGCTTGCGGAGGTCTTCGGGCAGATTTTCTTCTCGTTTTTTCTGGCCCACCCTATCTTCCCTTGTCTCCCATGCCTCCTGGGGTTGTCTTAGATGGTAATGAACCTATGTAAGTTGATGCCATTATCAGGGAGAGACCCTCATTTTGTGAGCGCCTGCGGAGGTGTCCGGGCAGAATGCCTCCTCACCTTTCTGACCCACCCTATCCTCCCACACCTCCTTGGCTAGTCTCTGAGGACAATGAACCCAGACAGGTGGGTGCTACCCGGCTTTCGAAGAAGGAGGGAAGGACTTTGTCTGTACTGTGGGAAACCTGGACATTTGTTGAGGTCTGTCCAGGCCAGTGACAAATCATTGGTGGCATTTCACTATCCCCAGTAAAATATTTCAGACAAGCCCATGTTGAAGACCTGCATTTTTTGGGCAGATAAGTCAACTTAGTTCCAGGGTTTCTGGACACGGGGGCCGCTGGCTGTTTTATTGATGCAGAATTTACAGCCAGTAATAATATTCCCTTTCTGCCTCTTGCTTCTCCTCTGGCCGTAGAAGCCATTGATAGGCAACCCTTGCAGCCCTCACATATTACGTATGAAACCGCCTTGCTAACCCTGAGGGTGGGAGCCCTCCACACTGAAACCCTGAAATTTCAGGTAATTAATTCCCTGCATTATGCCATCGTCCTGAGGTTTCTTTGGGTACAGAAACATAACCCCAGGATGCATTGGCACACGTGTGACATTGTGGCCTGGTCTGCACAATGTACGAAGTCTTGTCTGTCTTGTCCAATAAGACTTACGCTATTGCTCCACTCCTTCCGGAGGAGTATGAGACGTTTAAGGACGTCTTTAGCGTAAGTCAGGCCGGGGCCTTACCACCACATAGGCCGTATGATTGCTCTTTGGAGCTTTTGCCTGGTACCACGCCTCCCAGGGGCTGTATCTATCCCTTATCTGTGGAGGAGAACAAGTTCATGGAGGATTATGTTTCTGATGCGCTGGCCAGAGGCATCATTTGTAAATCCATTTCCCCCACTGGTGCTAGATTTTTTTTTGGCAAGAAAAAGGACGGAGAGCTACGTCTGTGCATTGACTTTCGTGGTTTAAACAAACTGTTGGTTAAGAATGCTTATCCCATACCTTTGATTACTGAACTCTTTGACCGTGTCAAGGGGTCTAAAATATTCACAAAACTTGATCTGAGAGCCGCTTACAACTTGGTGAGAATAGAAGAAGGGCACGAGTGGAAGACAGCCTTTAATACCCAGAGTGGGTACTATGAACACTTGGTTATGCCTTTCAGTCTGTGCAATGCCCCGGCTGTCTTCCAGGAGTTCATTAATGATGTTTTAAGAGAACTCCTACAAAGTTGTGTGGTTGTTTATTTGGATGACATCCTCATTCACTCTCCAACGCTAGAGATCCATCGCTCTGATGTATCCAAAGTCTTGAGCCTATTTAGTGAGAACAACTTGTTCTGCAAGCTGGAGAAGTGTAAATTTCATAAGCCCCAAGTAACGTTTCTGAGGTATATCATTTCCGCTTCCGGGTTCTCCATGGACCCTCAAAAGTTGTCTTCTGTACTGGAATGGCCTCGTCCTATGGGACTCAAATCGATCCAAAGATTTTTGGGATTCGTGAATTATTACAGAAAATTCATAAAAAAACTTCTCTACTATTGTCAAACCATTAACTGACATGACTTGTAAAGGGGGTAAGTCCTCTGAATGGTCCCAAACACCAATCTTGGCTTTTGAAAATCTGAAGGCCGCTTTCACTGCAGCCCCGATATTGGTGCATCTTAGTCCCTCCCTGCCCTTTAACCTGGAGGTTGACGCTTCCAAGATTGGAGTGGGCGCCCTGTTGTCAAAACGCTCAGCTGCTACTGAGAAGCCTGATGGACGGTGCTTTGTTCCGGCGCAGTTGTGCATTAATCTGTTGGAGACCTATCATACCTCAAAAATTGCTGGCCACATTGGTCGCGAACAATTGATTTTGTCCTTGTCGCGAGTATTCTGGTGGCTTAGTCTCCGGTCCGATTGTGCTGCCTTCACTGCTGCCTGCACAACCTGTGCTGAAAATAAGTGACCCCAACACCTGCCGGTGGGCTTGCTCCAGCCAGTGGCCAACTGGGAACGTCCCTGGTCACATCTATCAATTTTATTGTCGATCTTCCAAGTTCCATGGGCTGTACAGTCATACTGCTGATTGTGGACAAATTTTCAAAGATGGCTCACTTCGTGCCTCTTAAGGGCTTACCATCCGCACAGGAATTGGCGGTGGTATTCGTTAGGGAGGTTTTCCGATAGAGGAAGCCAATTTGTGTCCTGTTTCTGGAGGTGTTTCTGTGCTCAGACGGGAATTCAATTGGCATTCTCCTCCGCGTACCACCTGCAGTCTAACGGTGCGTTAGAAAGGTCGAACCAAGCCTTAGAACAGTTGCTGTATCTCTGATCACCACGATAATTGGGCTACCCTGTTACCTTGGGCGGAGTTTGCCAGAAATTGTGCTGTTAACTCTTCTACTCAGTGTTCCCCGTTCTTGGTCAACTATGGGTGCCAACCCTTGGTTCTTCCTAAGACCTTCCAAGCGCAAGCGATTCCGGCTCTTGATGAGCATTTGAGGGCACTCCGTTCCAGCATACCCTACGTGGTTCCGTGCAGCAACAAAAAAGGCAGGCAGACCGTAGGCGATTGCCGGCACCTACCTTACAGGTAGGAGACAGAGTGTGGTTATCTTCCCGTAAGTTGCACCTCCAGGCTCCTTGTAACAAATTGGCTTCTCAATTTGTTGGTCCTTTCCGTGTGTTGCATAAGATTAACCCGGTGGCTTATGCATTGGAACTTCCAGCCAATATGCGCATTCCTCTGAGCCTGCTCCTCCTACCTACTTCCTGAGGAGGGGTTTAAAGGGCAGTCTGAGTCCTGACTCAGTTGCCCTTGCGTTGTCGTACAAAGCAGTTCTGTTTCCTTGGGCTCTGTGTATGACCTGGCTTGTCTGACCATCCAATCTGGTGCTGACCTGTGGCTCTGTCTGATTATTCTTCTGCCTTCTCCCATTATAGTGGACACCCAATCTGGTGCAGACCTGTGGCTCTGCCTGACTAACTGAACTGTGTCTGACCTGGCTTGTCTGACTACCCTCTCTAAGTGCTGACCTGTGGCTCTGTCTGATTATTCTCTTGTTTATCCCCTGTACTTAGCAGACACCCGGCCTGGTGCAGACCTGGGGCTCTGGTAGAGTAGCTATTATATTGACTGCAGACGTAAGTCAAGCATCCGCTTTCTCCATACTGACTGCAGGCGGGAGTCAGGTATCCTCTGCTTCTTTTCTGACTGCAGGCATGAGTCAGGTAGCCTCCTCTCTACGTCGGACTAAGTTCCTGTTCCTGCTCTTGTTCTGTTCCAGCTGCTGCTCCTGGTTCCATCAGAGACTACCAGTGGCTGAGGCCTAGTCTCTAGCAGTCTGGTCTTCCTTGGCAGTTTACTATTGCTGATAGTAGCTCTTGCTGGCTGTGACCATCTGCTTGTTCCCGCTGTTTACTTTGTGTTCTACTTTATTGTATGTTAATAAATTGCATTTTTACTATTCCGTACTGACTCTTGAACATTTCTGGGGAAACCGGGACAAGGGGTACCTGCCACAAGGAACACATATCCACTGTCTAGTTCTTCCAGGTTGTACTTCAAACCAAAAACACATGAGAAGCTCACTGGGAACAAAGTAATACATTATTGTTCATCAGGCAGTCACAGCAGCAGAGCATTTTGGTTTGCCTCATTGTTCCATAACAGAGAAGATATGTCTTTGTGCATATCAGACTAATCGCACCCAAACAGGTAGTCACGTTCTAGTATTACAGGCAAGAATTCCTGTGTGTGTGTATGTATGTGTGTGTATATATATCTATATATATAAAAGAAGACTTTGTGCCTGCCAAAACACACCCAGGGGAGGCATAAAGCAGGAGTTACTACTCCTATTGGGTGATTCAATCATGCAGGGAGTTGGCCCACCCCCACTATGCAGCCCGCCCACCACTATCAAAGTCAGAAAAAAACAATATGGCCGCCACTTGCTCCTACACCACAGACAAACACACATGCCCCACTCACACACAGACCACCACACACACATGCCCCACTCACACAGCACCACACACACACACACACACACATGCCCCACTTACACAGCACCAAACAGACATGCCCCCACTCACACACACACAGCACCACATACACACACAAAGCCAGAAATACATATGGCTGATACACACATACAGTCACTCACCCTGACTCCCAGAGGCCTCAGCAGGACCTGTACTGCAGCACCAGGTGAACAAAATGGCACTCAAAGGGTTAAGGTAGGTCCTCATTGCTCAATTATTTCTTCACTGTCATCATTTGCCATGCAAGACACAGGACAGACAGCCATCAGATTCACACTTAACCCACTGACTGCCACAGGGTTGTGTATCAAGTTTTACCCCTCAGGGAGTGTGTTCAAACCCCTCACACTGTAAACTTGCATTTCCCTCCCACTTCTCCTCCTTCCCCAGCCTATTACTAGCACTTTTCCATATTTATGTTAAGCCCCGCCCCTACTCGCGATTAAGCCCCGCCCCCTTTTAACCCAGATTGCCCCATTGCTCTCTCCACATCAGCACCACATGAGGGACTCCACAAGTAAAAGTTCACAGGTATTACACACTCATACACACTCACACAGCACCACCACACACACAGCCAGAAAGAAATATGGCTGACACACAGTCACTCACCTTGACTCCCAGTGGCCTCAGCAGGACCTGTAGTAAAGCCACTGAACGGTGCTGCATCACCAGGGGAACAAAATGGCACTCAAAGTGTTAAGGTAGGCCCTCATTGCTGAATTATTTCTTCACTGTCATCATTTGCCATGCAAGACACAGGACAGACAGCCATCAGATTCACACTTAACCCACTGACTGCCACAGGGTTCTGTATCAAGTTTTACCCCTCATGGAGTGTGTTAAAACCCCTCACACTGTAAACTTGCATTCTCCTCCCATTTCTCCTCCTTCCCCAGCCTATTACTAACACTTTTTCACATTTATGTTAAGCCCCGCCCCCTACTCGTGATTAAGCCCCACCCACTTTTAACCCAGCTTGCCCCATTTGTCTCTCCACATCAACACCACATCAGTCCCCTCTAGGGACTTCACAAGTCAATGTTCCCAGGTATGAACACACTTCCCACTGCTATTTAACTCTCACATGCCTCTCTATACCTTAACCATTTGAGTGCCAGAGGGGTACACAACTCATGCACGCATGTGTTTCTGCTCATATATGTTGTGTGTGTACATCTCTGTTACATATGTGTGTCCATGTGTGCATCTCCAGTGTGTCTGTGTATACATGTGTTTTGCATGTCTCTGCCGCTCACTGTGTGTATGTACATACCTCCCAACATTTCACAGGGCCAAAGAGGGACACGTTAGTTTTAGGTGATATTATTGGGGGTGTGGCTGGTGGGCGGGGCATTAGTAAGAATTTTTACATTATTTCATGACCTATTACTGGCTATTTATGTAACTGAATAAATGATTTAGTTCAAGACCAAAGTATTTAATTTGCACAGACTAATGTATAAACACATATACTGAAGTTTACAAAAATATGTATATGAGCTTTATTGCTGTACAGCAAAGTAACACACACCACACAGTCAGGGCTGGTGCAAGGATTTTTGCCACCCTAGGCAAAACCTAATTTTGCCGCCCATTTCGCTCCGCCCCTTGTGTCCCACCCCTTTCTACCCCGCCTACTTATACCCAACCTCTTTTCATGATTGTCCTCTCTCTGCCCCCTGAGCCACTCTGCCCCTGTTCTGGAGATGCCTGTAAGAGATGCCCCCCACCAGCTCCAACTTGCCCCTTATCAGCTTCACTTTGGCCCACCAGTTCCACTTTGCCCCTATCAACTCCAACTTGCCCCCATCAGCTCCTACGTGCCCCCACCAGCTCCATTTTGCCCCCTCAGCTTCACTTTGCCCCCTCAGCTCCACTTTGCCCCCTCAGCTCCAACTTACCCCCATCAGCTCCACTTTGCCCCCCATCCTCTCCAACTTACCCCCATCAGCTCCACTTTGTCCCCCATCCGCTCCAACTTGCCCCCACCAGCTCCACTATGCCCTCTCAGCTCCAACTTTCCACTATCAGCTCCACTATGCCCCCAGCAGCTCCAACTTGCCCCCATCCGCTCCAACTTGCCCCACCAGCTCCACTTTGCCCCTCCTCAGCTCCACTTGCCCCCCCTCAGCTCCAGCTTGCCCCCCCTCAGCTCCACTTTGACCCTCATCAGCTCCACTTTGACCCTCATCAGCTCCAACTGCCCCCATCATCTCCAACTTGCCCCCACCAGCTCCACTATGCCCCCTCAGCTCCAGCTTTCCCCTAACAGCTCCAACTTGCCCCCATCATCTCCACTTTGCCCCACATCTGCTCCAACTTGCCCCCTCAGCACCACTATGCCCCCTCAGCTCCAACTTGCCCCCCATCATATACCTGTATCTCCCGCGCAGTCTTCTCTTCAGTAATGGAGAGCGCGGCGGGAGATCATGACTCCCAGCGCGCTCTTCATTACTAAAGATCCGACCAGTTGAGGGAGCGCTGTAGCAACACAGACCTGACTGTGTTGTGGTTCCTGGCATGGTGTGTGTGGGCGCACCTCTTCTCCGCTGCATGCCCGTGCCCCCAGTACGTGTGCGCCCTAGGCCGGCGCCTACCTCGCCTATAGGTGGAGCCAGCCCTGCACACAGTCTGACCTCCTAAAAAGAGGGACAACAGGGTGGGAAAGAGGGACAGAGGGATTTGGCCCTCAAAGAGGGTCTGTCCCTCCTAAAGAGGGACACTTGGGATGTATGGTATGTGTCTGCCTGTATGCTGCATATGTCTGTGTTTATCAGTGTGTCTGCATTTCAAACACGTGCGCCCAATGGTCATAACATGACGGGCAACGCCGTCCCATGTTGCTAGTATATAATATAATAATACCAATATTAATTATATAGTATGGTGAAACTTTATAGCACTTATTGAGTCCCATAAGCATTATCTACTGAGTATAATATATCTAGTATCTCAGCCAGTTTTTTTGTATTTGACCAAGAGGTGGACATGCTGCCTCTGGTCCACCCTGGCAAAAGAATAGTCATTCGGCAAGCTCGGCGGGTTGACATATCTAATGAGGAGTAGGGTAAGATTCTGCTTGAATTTGGGAATTGGCTTCAGGGTTTTACTATTTAAGGGTCCTTCTCTGTTTTGCTATTAAGATATGATTTGGGGTGCTTAAAAGATTTATGCAGGTCTGTTGTCAGCATTTCAGCGTGTACTTGATTATTTCTGAGTCCTGATTGCTGAAGATAAGACTAAGGTCACTGAGTCTGATATATCCTTCCTCAGTTGTCTGAGGATAAGTTGTGCTGGTTGCTAAGGTGAAAGCATCCAAGAAAGTGTCATTGAAGCAGATACATGTTCTGCTTGGTAATCTTGTTTTTGTTTGTAAGGTCATGCCAATGGGTAGGGATTTTTGCCATTGGCTTCATGTCAACAGTAGGTGTTCATCCCCCCCCCCCATCATTTGAGTTAGTGCTTCTTTGAAGACTGATCTTGGTGTGTGGCAGTCTTTCTTCAGGAAGATTAGTGGACTGACTTGTTGGTAAGCGGCAGAAATCAGTAGTCGCTCTAGATGTACATTGATGCTTCAGGTCAAGTGGGCTTGATTGTGGCTTATTTCCAAAGCGAATGGTGTGTCTCTCTAACCAGATCCCTGGTTTTGGTCAGATCTCTATTCTTGGACTTGTTTCCCATTTTGGTAACTATGGTGCTTTGGGGCAAGCAACTTCAGAATCAGAAGGTTTTGTTCTGGATGGACAACATGAGCACTGTGTATGTCATCAATAGATTGACCTCTAGTTCTCCTGTTTTTGTGCTGATACATTTCCTTTTGCTGAAGTGTTTGCAGCTTAACATCGGCTTAAGTGCTAGGCAGATTTCGCTCCTTGATAACTCGGTTACCGATTCTCTATCTTGCATACAACTACATCATATTCTTGAGATGGATTCGGATGTAGCTGCTGAGGGCCATCCTTGTCCCGAGCACTTATGGAATCTCACTTCCAAAAACTGTTATACCTTGCTCAGTCGTTCTTATTGTCTTCTGCAGTGCAGTGTGGCTTGAGTGGTTCTGGCTATGTGGGAGGGTGACTTGGAGTGTGTATCTGATAGAGCTCTGTCAGGTTTTTCTTAACTTTTGGCTCTTTGGTCTTGGGGTATTTATTTTCAGAAAGGAAGATGTAATTACTGAGCTCTAGCTCTTTTTCTCTTTCAGTTTTTGGGTTGTTTGATTGTACTAAAAGTTTTTTGGTGAGGTGTATTCTCAGGGGATGTATCTGTTCAGGAACTCCTGTAGTTAACTGTCATAGACTGTTATCTTTATCCATTCTAGATGGACTTTTTCAGGTTTAGACCTCCGTCTGTCATAATAGTTTTGAAGTTTTGCTTTTTCATACTGTTTTCACTGTCGTCCAATACAGGTCACTGGTACTCTGGGAGGCGTAAGTCCCCTTTAATAGGCAGGAACAACTATGCAAATAATTTGCAAGGGGCGGAGCCTCCCCTCTTACTTAAGCCACCTTCTGGCCAGAGCCACTTTAGATTGATTTGTTCCTGGTGTGCTTCCACACCAGGTAGAGAACATCTATGCATCTTAGTATTTTATTATTTTTTTATTCAAATATGGAATACCACCATTAGGAGGGTGACCATGGCTGTGAATTGCCCTCTTTAAAGTGGCTGGTGCAGCTTCCAGGGATTTTCTGTGGACCTATACCCTGAAGAGGGGACAGCTTGTGTTAAGCAGCTCCCCTGTTGGGGAATTTACCTCTGGTTCTTTCCCTCCCTATCATGGTCACCTGAAGACAGAAGTCAGCAAGGAAGGTGAGTCACCCATTGAGTGCTGAAGGTCCACTTGTCCCCACAGTGTCCCTTTGATGGGCTTGTATTTGGGAGTTTTAATACACTCCAGCACTCATAGGGTGTTTTTATTGCATTATTACTGTTTATGCAATTTCTGTGTTATTCTCTGAGTTTTGGAGCATTGGGTATTCATTTATTTATGTTTCTCATGTGTTTCATGCTTGTTTGGGCACTTTTTAATGTTTTACTAAACTTTATTAAAAATGGTGTTCCGCGCCTTTAAGCGCGGCTTTTTCCCGCTCAGACGCAAGGGCTCCTTTACTCTCTATGGGAATTCACAGTATGGGACATATCTCTGGAACCGCTTGTCACAGCAACTTCAGAGAGGGCTCATTTTAATTCTAGGCTCCTGCTCTATCATCCGGAATGTGTTTTATTTATGTGGGGTGTTCAGGGGGGCTTCGGGCACTGTTTGGGGTACTTGTAAGGAAAAACTACATTTCCCATGAGCGCTTGGTTCGTGCTCGTTTCTGATTGGCTGTCACGACGGCCGCCATTTTGTGGTACTTTTCCTAGGCGAGTACACTACGCAGGGACCGAGCCTTCTCTCTCCTCAACAGATTAACCCTTCGCTGGCCAGATAAGTCCGTTTTTAGAACATTTCTGGGGTGAAACTTTAATCTTAACACTTTTTCTGGGTGATAGTGTTATTAGTGGGGTATATTGACGCTGTGAGCATGTCTACTTCACTGGAGCTAGGGGCTAGACCCAAGTCTAAGGAGGATGGGGGGTCCGCTACCCCCATGGCGTTTTGCTCCTCTTGCCACATTGGGCTGGATGGCGATAATGTGGGGGATCTATGCCCTAATTGTACTGGTCAAGATAGCAACCCTGGGCTTCCCAGCCACGCTATTGAGCCATCTTGGGTGAGGGAGTTTAAAGCTGCCACTAGGGATCTCAGATCCACGCTTCAACTCTTTCCCTCTCAGGTACAGGGGGCTCTCCAGGTCTGGCAGACCCCCTCTACTATCGGGACCTCCCTGCCTAAGCCACAGGGAGCTCCTGATATCACTGATTCTTCTGAAGAAGAACTTTTACAGGATTCTGATGCTGAGGAACGTACTGTTATTGAATCTAACAGGTCCATTGGGGACCCCTATGAGTGTGACCCTGAAGTTTCGGCTGAGGGTCTGATCAGAGCGGTTCTGAATACGCTCAACCTTCCTCTGACTCAGGAATCCACTTATGATCCTACTGATGTGTTTCAGAAAAAGCCATCTAAACCAGTTGTTTGTTTCCCAACTAACCCTACTCTTGCCCGTCTGGTCTCTGAGGCATGGAAGAATCCTGATAGATCTTCCTCTGTCTCCAAAAAGTTTGCTAAACTTTACCCTTTTCCTGAGGCGGAGCTGGCAAAATGGGTTCATCCTCCCAAAGTGGATGCTCCTGTGTCTAGACTATCCAAATCTACTGCTTTGGCTGTCTCAGATGCCTCTGCCTTGCAGGACTGGACGGATAAGAAACTAGAGCTCTCTCTTAAGTCTATTTTTGCCTCCATTGGCACAGCCATGCGCCCCACTTTTGCTGTGGCATGGGTTAATAGAGCTATTGCGGCCTGGACTGAACGACTGACTGAAGTGGTTCGCCAGGATGCGCCTGTATCTGAACAGTTGCAGCTTCTTGCTAATATCACTGAAGCTCAGAACTATGTTGCTGACGCTGCTTTTGATGCTGTGCGCATGATGGCGAGAGCCTCCACTTCTTCTGTGGTGGCTAGACGCGCTCTTTGGCTGAAAATTTGGTCTGCTGATACAGCCTCTAAGAAAGCCTTGCTTTCCTTGCCCTTTCAGGGGAATTTGCTTTTTGGGTCTGAACTCAAAGAAATGATCAGTGAGGCTACTGGCGGTAAAAGTACTCTTCTACCCTCAGTCTTTAAGAAAAAGTTTCCAGCCAAACGCAATCGGTCCTTTCGTTCCTTTCAGACTGAGACACGCTCCTCGGCCCGAACGGGTCCTCCCACTACGCGCTCCTCCTCCAAGCCCAAACAGTCCTGGAGGCCCAAAGTCGCCTCCAAGGCCAAGACCTCCAAGACTGCTTCGGCATGACTCGCCGAACCCGGGTCCGCATCCGGCTGTAGGCGGTCGTCTCCGCATCTTTCGCCGGACTTGGGAGGAGTCAGTGGCGGACCCATGGGTTCTTCAGGTGGTGTCAGAGGGATACAGGATCCCTTTCTCTTCCCTTCCTCCTTTTCGGTTCCATTTTACTCGTCCTTCTCAGGAACCCACAAAAAGGCGTCTGTTCGACGACGCTATTCAGGATCTCTTGGACAAAGAGGTCCTGGAGGCGGTTCCTCAGGGGGACACAGGTTCAGGATTTTATTCCAACCTGTTTGTGGTAGCCAAAAAGGACGGAGGAGCCCGTCCCATCTTGGATCTCAAAGATCTCAATGCCTATGTGGTGACTTCCCACTTCCGCCAGGAGTCCCTGCGCTCTGTGATTGCAGCAATGTCTCCAGGGGAGTTTCTTGCCTCCCTGGACCTTCAGGATGCTTATCTTCACATCCCTATTCATCCAGAGAGCAGGAGGTATCTCAGGATTGCCTGCCACAGGGGACACTTTCAGTTTACAGCGCTCCCCTTTGGGCTGACTTCAGCCCCTCGGGTCTTCCAGAGGGTGTTGGGCTCATTGATAGCGGTGCTCCATCAGGATGGGATCAGAGTGACCCCCTACATGGACGATCTCCTTCTGAAGGCCTCCTCAGTGGAGCTTCTCCTTCAGCAATTACAGATGTGCATGCACACCCTGAACCGTCATGGCTGGATCCTGAATCTGGACAAGTCGGACTTGATTCCATCTCAGAGGCTTCTGTTCCTGGGTCTCCTGTTCGACACTCGCCAATGCATGGTGTTTCTTCCAGAGGACGTAGCTCACCAGATAGCTGTCAGAGTGGCTGGAATTCTGGACATGGACGAGATTCCAGTTCCGAAGTTGTCGTCCTTAGTGGGGAAGTTCATTTCCACAATCGAAGCAGTACCATTTGCCATGGCCCACTTCAGAGGTTTGTGATCCAGACGTGCAAGACTCATCCAGATCATCAACATCTGTCTGTTTCTCTTCCTCCTCATGTCGAGTCGAGTCTGCACTGGTGGTTAGATCTCTCTCATCTCCTGAAAGGGAAATCCTTTCTAGTTCCTCTTTGGACCACAGTCACTACGGATGCCAGCCTTCGGGGCTGGGGTGCAGTCTGGGGTCGCTTCAGTGCTCAGAGGAAATGGGGTCTGGAGGAATCCATGCTCTCCATCAATGTTCTGGAACTTCGAGCTGTCCGGCTGGCCCTGAGGCACTGGGAGTCTCAATTGACCGGTCTTCCAGTCAGAGTGGAGTCCGACAACGCCACGGCGGTGGCTTACATCAACAGGCAAGGCGGCACAAGAAGCGGTTCCGCCTGGTGGGAGGTCAAGGATATTCTGTCTTGGGCAGAAGATCACGTGCCTGTCATCTCTGCGGTTCATATTCCAGGCGTGGACAACGTCATGGCAGACTTCCTCAGTCGTCATACCGTCGACAGCGGAGAATGGGCTCTTCACCCAGAGGTGTTTCACATGCTCACTCAACGGTGGGGGATGCCTGTGGTGGATCTGATGGCTACCAGACACAACAGGAAGGTTCCGGTGTTTTGCTCCCGGTTGAGGGACTCCCTTGCTCTAGCAGTGGATGCCTTGTCGATCCCTTGGGACTTCCCCCTGGCTTACATCTTCCCTCCTCTTCCTCTATTGGTCAGAGTTATCCAGAAGTTGAAGCGGGAACGTTGCCCTGTCATCCTGATTGCTCCAAACTGGCCTCGCCAGTCCTGGTTTCCGGAATTGATGGCCATGTCAGTGAAGGATCCAATCCCACTTCCAGCCCGTCCGGACCTGCTTCTTCAGGGGTATCTGTGGAAAGAGGATGTTCACTCTCTCCGTTTGATGGCATGGCGGTTGAATCCTCGATTCTAGCAAAGAAAGGCTTTTCTCCTTCTGTGGTATCGACGATGCTCAGTGCTCGTAAGCCCGTGTCTTCCAAGATCTATCATCGCATATGGTCAACCTTCGTGACTTGGTGCTCTGACAAGAAGTTGTCACTTGACTTCCATCTTCCCACTGTCCTGGCCTTCTTGCAGGACGGTGTGGATAAGGGGCTCAGTCTGAGTTCCCTCAAAGTTCAGACTTCTGCCTTGTCTGTGTTTTTCCAGGAACGGATTGCTGTCCTTCCTGATGTGAAGGTCTTCTTCCAGGGTGTGACTCATGTTCGGCCTGCCTTTAAGAGTCCTGCTCCCCAGTGGGATCTCAATTTGGTGCTGGGAGTTCTTCAGCGACCACCGTTTGAATCCTTGGCTTCCATTCCATTACGTCTTGTGACTTGGAAGATGGCCTTCCTCTTGGCTGTTGTGTCAGTGCGCCGGGTAGCAGAGTTACAGGCTTTGTCTTGTAAACCTCCTTACCTGGTGTTCCACAAGGATAAGGCTGTGCTTCGCACTACCAAGGAATTCTTACCCAAGGTTGTGTCTGAGTTTCACATCAATCAGGAGATTGTGGTTCCCTCTTTCTGCCCTAATCCTTCATCTGACAAGGAAAGAGATCTCCATCTGTTGGATGTGGTGCGTTGCCTCAAGTTTTATGTTCATCGCACCGAGTCTATCAGGAAGTCTGACGCTCTATTCGTCATTCCTGAGGGGCCTAGGGCAGGAAGACCGGCTTCCAAAGTTACCATTGCCTCTTGGATTAAGGCTACCATCCGTGAAGCCTATAAGTTGAGGAATAAGCATGTTCCCTTCCGGGTGACTGCCCATTCCACCAGATCTATTGGGGCCTCTTGGGCCTACAAGAATCAAGCTTCTGCTGATCAACTGTGCAGAGCGGCCACTTGGTCCTCTGTGCACACCTTTTCTAAGCACTATCGAGTTGATGTACTGGCTTCGGCTGATGCCAGTTTTGGAAGGAAGGTCCTGGAGGCAGTCTTGCCTGTGTAGGTCTTCCGCTCTGTGATCCTTAGTGCTTCTTTACTGTTGAGCCCGGTTGGCTCTAGTTCCGTGTGCTGTGTTAGTTCAGGGATTGTTCCCTTGGTTGGTGTCCGTTGACACTTACAGTTTGGGCTATGTTATCAACTGGTCATAACAGTTCTAGTGACTTGGGCCTTGTGCCTGGTCCTTGCCTTACTTCCCGCCTCTGGATCAGCTCAATGTTTGTACATCCCAGAGTACCAGTGACCTGTATTGGACGACAGTGAAAATAGGATTTTAGTCTTACCTGTTAAATCCTTTTCACTTAGTCCATACAGGTCACTGGTCTCCCACCCTGTCAAGGGACCAGTCTTGGCTCTCCTGTGGCATTCAGTGGGAGACCGTTCGGGCATGCTCACAGGAGTCTTTCTTTTTGCTTACCTGAGGTCAGTTTTTAGGGTCTCAAATCAATCTAAAGTGGCTCTGGCCAGAAGGTGGCTTAAGTAAGAGGGGAGGCTCCGCCCCTTGCAAATTATTTGCATAGTTGTTCCTGCCTATTAAAGGGGACTTACGCCTCCCAGAGTACCAGTGACCTGTATGGACTAAGTGAAAAGGATTTAACAGGTAAGACTAAAATCCTATTTTTGTGGTTTCACTTTTTGGTTCTTTTCGAGTCAGGGGGATGGTTTCTGCTAGTACTGCATGCATGGGTGGTTGTAGGTTAGAGAGTGTCTCATCAGGTACTGATTGTGTCCAGTTTTCCTTCATTGCTGCAGTCTGATCAGGCTGGCAGGGGTTGAATTGTTTTTCTTTAGGTGTCCCTTATGTCACATTACCTGGTACTGTAAGGTTTGGACACTGGCCCGTTGTTCATCCATGTCTTGACTTTCACTGTGTTTTGTTTTCAGTTTTAGACCATTTTTACAGAGGGGGCTTGCTTTGATGGGGCTTGATCTGGTGGAATTTGCATCACATTCCTTTGAATAGGGTCAACAATGGCGGAAGCATGTCTTGGATTTTCTGATTCAGAGCTCAAGTGGCTAAGCAGGTGGGAGTCTAATAGATGCCATAATTATATTAATTCTCATTTATTTACTGGGCTGCATGTTGAGCTGGGTGGGAGCTAGGAAATTTCAGGCCATTGAGCATTGTAGCTTAATATGTCAGTCTCTTGTTCTGTGTCCAGGATTGGTAGGATTGTGATCTCTTTAGAAAATTTGAAGGCCTCAATATGGCTTTGCTTCATAGGCGGGATGAGGTGCATGTCAATCCCATTGGTCTGGATATCTTTAATATGGAATTTCTGGATGATATGGAGCAGGGTCTGGCTGCAGTGGGGTGCTACTCCTGTTAGCCAGGAGTCGGGGTAGTGATTTGGGCCTCTCCAGCGGATACTTAGTTGTTATCTTGCCCTTAAGGGTTTTTTCGTGAGTTAGTTTTTCACCTGCTGGCTAACAGCTTGGGTGAAGACAGAAACTTTTGTTTTGGCATGTGCAATATCGTGCATCTGGCATATGCCATGGAGTAGGCACCTTGTTTGGTTTACTTTTATGGTTAAAGGGATAGTAATGTTTCATAATAAAAGCAGCTCTAATTAATCATCATAGTATTTGGACTTTGGAGAATGTTATTTCAATTCTGTCAGAGTTGTAGTTCCAGAGTAATTAAATGACAAAGTATCCCCTCCCGCCCCTTTTACTGATGTCACAATGTTCAGCCAAAGCAGAAGGGAGGTGCCCAGGTAGACTGCAGAGAGGGACAATCTTCAATTAAGATAAGGGGAAAAGCTTGTCAAGGGGGGCAGGGCTTTCATTGTTTTCATAGGAATCACTAGGTAAAAGGGGCGGTAGGGGGAAACTTTGCTTGTGAATATCTCATAAACCATAAAGGTTTGAGAGATAAGACTTATATCATTCTTCGTGTTTTTTTAATGCCTACAAAATAAAATAAAGTTAAAACGAAGTATTACTATCCCTTTAATAAAGACTGTGGCCTATTCTTACCTAAGCAGTTCGTCCGTGTATATTTCTTGGGTAGAAAAGGGGTTTTGGGTTTGTTGTATGTGACAGATCAATGGTCATGATACCTTCCTTGGTCCTGATTCATATCCATCCTATTGAAAATTATTATGTTTTAATGGGAATTTTGTTGGACTGGTGTTCTTGGGGTGTGTGGGCTTTATGATTGTTTATAAATATTCCCTATGGGGCTGCTGGCTCTTTCTGCTTCTTGATTTTATGCCAGTAGCCTCATGGGGACATCAAGCTTCTTCCCTCCCTCCCTGTATTCCTTTCAGATTGTGGCTCTTTGGTCCTCCCAGTGGATGCTCAACTGTTATCCTTCCTTTAAAGGGATAGTAATACTTTGTTTTATCTTTATTTTTTTTTGTAGGCATTATAAAAACATGGAGAACTATATAAGTCTTATCTCTCAAACCATTATGGTTTATTCACAAGCAAAGTTTCCCCTCACTGACCAAAATGGTCATGTCTGCCATCTAGCTGTCAGATTTGGAATCAGGTCCACAGATCAACCGCTGGCTCTTCAGCAGAGCCGAGATCGCAATATATAAAAATAACTTTTTCATTGGAGGGGTCTAAAAAGTGTGCTTGCAAACCAGGCACACGTTGTAGACTACTCGAATTAAGTAGTTCTTCTTATATCTCGCAATCTCGGCTCTGCTGTAGAGCCACGGCCAGTCCACGGACCAGATTCCAAATCTGAAAGCTAGATGGCAGACTTGACCGTTTTGGTCAGTGAGGGGAAACTTTGCTTGTGAATATCGCTCAAACCATAAAGGTTTGACAAATAAGACTTATATCGTTCTTTATGTTTTTTTAATGCCTACAAAATAAAATAAAGATAAAACGAAGTATTACTATCCCTTTAAGGGGCTTTAGGGCCTTGGTGTCTCATCCACTGGGGGCAGAGACTCTCGTTTTGGGGTGTTCACTTTTGTGGCTCTGGCGTATGCAATATAGTAGGCACAATGTTTGATTTAATGTTTATGGTTAATAAATAATGTGTCCTTTTATTACCCAAGCCGATTGTCACTGTATCTATCTTGGGCAGAAAAAGGTTTTTGAGATTTTACATGTGATGGGATATGTGCCAGATCAGCAGTCATGCAGGTTGTGAGTGTGTTTCTGGTTCCACAATAATAGATGCTGGACGCATCAATTTATTTACTCAATAACTAGATCCACTGCATGTCACATCAAATGCTTCACAAAAAAATTAACATCACTTTCTGCATAGGTTGAAGTCATACTACACTTCTACTGTACCAACAATGAAATGTAGTGCCTCTGGTCTGAGATGCAAGAGTAACAGAAGATTTTCAAGTTCATTAGGAAGCATGCACACAGAAGTCTGTAGTTTAGATGGCCAGTCAAGGATCTGTATGAAAAGGGTACAGTGTATGTATTCTGGGGGTGGGAAAGCCACACTACAAGATGGTTGCTTCAGTTTTGCTAGAACAAAGGCAAGTCAAAAAACGCTTGCATAAAGTAAATTAAAGATATATGTTACTAGGGTATAGTGGCGAGAATTTTATATTAAGCAGATTCTAGAAATAGAGGAATCTGTAAGATGACTGTTCCACTTTAAATTCTATTAAAGGGATAGCAATGTTTCACAAAAACAGCAACTCCAGTGCTGACATACTATGAAGATTAATTGGAGTTCAAGAGTAATTGAATGATAAAGTTGTCCCCTCCCTCCCCTTTTAACTAGTGTAAGCCACCTACCCTCAGATGTGGACTCTGGTCCACAGACCAGACAGCTCACAGCAAGGGACAATCTTCTTACTGTGAGAAAAATGAAAGCCCTGCCCCCATTGACAGGTTTTTCCCTTATCTTAATTGATAAGACACAACCTTTCTGTTCTTAGATGAGCAGTGTTACATCAGTAAAAGGGGTGGGAGGGGGATACTTTATCATTCAATTACTCTTGAACTACAACTCTGACAGTACTGAAATAAAACTCTCCATTTCCCAAATACTATAACGATTAATTGGAGATGCTTTTATTATGAAACATTACTATCCCTTTAAAGTATAGAAACCTTTTAATAACAGTCAAAAGTGTGTCCCTGTTCCCTTGGCAGACACACCCAGGGGAGGTAGTATGTATGAGTAATTCAAATACTTCCTTACTACTGACTGGTGGAACCTGCTGTTGACTTCCTGTGGGTGATGGGAGTTGAAGTCCCACAGCAGCTGGATGGTCACAGTCCATCCTTGTATGAGAGCAGGTATGTGAGCAGAGAAGGGTCTCTCTGAGTACTTTCTCTTGTACCCCTTCCAGCCTCTCATAAAACTCTCATCTCCTCCTTTTTCCCCATACATCTTCTCTCATCACTGACTCCCCTGTCTCTCTCTCCATCACTCCTCTCTCTCTGTCTCTCTCTACTAATGTCTTTCACGCACACACGTATTGATGTAAAAAGGCATACAGACAGTTGAACACAAGCACAGACATTTGAACATACACAAACAGGTCTACAAACACAAGCAGATAAAGTGCACATACTAGCACATAAAGACATATTCTCACATGCACAGATACATACATACAATACATATATACAGACAGACAGATGCACACACATGCACAGGTACTCACAGGCGCTGATAAATGCACGTTTACCAACAGATGCACAGACACATAAACTATTGTGCCCACACACATATATATACACACATGTTCATACATATAGAAACAAATACAAAGATATAAACACAGGCATACATCCCCGCACAGATATATACAAATATACACACAAAGAGAAACAGGCACAGACAAATATGTACAAGCAAGACCAGACACAGATACACACACACATACACACAGATATATACAAACACACACTCAGATATACACATAGATACACAGATACAGAGAAGCACACACACAAATATGCAAACACATGCAGAAAGATACACACCCACAAAGATGTATGCACACCCACAGACATATAAGCTCACATATATGGAAAGATACACAAAGAGAGAGATACACACACAGACAATGGTATAGCCACAAAGACAGGGAGAGTCACAGGGGCAGTGTGTGTGTGTGTGTGTGTGGTGTTTGTGCGTGTGAGACAAAGAAACAATTGGAGTGTGAAAGAGCAAAAATGAGTGAGGGAGGAGACACTGGGCTTTATGCACAAGAGAAAAGCCAATTCTGGGGAAAGCTAACTGTTCCATAGGTGGCAAATAAATTGCCCCAAACTGTCATTGACATAGATGGGGATTCAACCTCTTGAATGCAATGATGACCTCACTAGCACCTAAAGGGTTAAACACCCCAGAGAAATCAATTAGAATTTGTATTCCTCCGCTTAAGTATATATGCAGGTATATTTTTATTTGTGTTGTTCCAACAAGTGTTCTTGGCGCTTTACAGTTTATGTTACGTATAGAGGGAACACAATAAGTGCAGCTTTTAAGTGGTTACAGATAATTATCATAAGGGGAACACTAGGTAAACATACATTAGGATAGGAGCTTACAGTCTACGTATAGGATGTGTAACATACAGATACAAACAGTTGGAAGAGGAAGTGCATTTTTTACAGTGTACATGAGAAATGACAGTGCATATGAGATAAGGTTTACATATTACAGCAGTGCTACATTGAAACGGTGCTCTTTTAGCATGGATTTAAATTTGTTGAGGCTTTTTGAATGCTGGGTGGTAGAAAGTTCCAGGAGTAGGGAGCAGCAAGGGAAAAAGCCTTCTTTTGAGATACAGCATTAGAAGTTGAAGGACCAGAGTCATCCACCATGCATGGTGAGTAGAGGACGTGAAGGTATATGGAGGGATGTCAATGATGAAATATAGGATGAGGACAAGTGTTGGAGCGCCTTGAAGGTAATGAGGATTTTGAATGCTGCTTTAAGAGAAGCCATGATAATGATTTTAACAGTGTATGATTAAGTACTGTTGTGGAGGAGAGGAACAGTATTCTGGTGGCTGAGTTAAGAAACAATTGGAGAAGAGTAGAATGCAGACCAATAAGTAAAGATTTGCAGTAGTCCAGGCGAGAAAGGATAAGAGTGTGCCTGAAAGGTGTAGAACGAGAAAGAGAAAATGGGGCAGATTTTTGTAGTGCAACTGGATTGCCCCAAAATTGTTCCTCTCTTCTTTTGTGCATAAGGCTCAGTGTGAAAGTGAGAGGTGGAGACAGCAAGATTGCAGAGAAAAACAAATGCTGAGAATTGGGTGAATGTACAAACACAGTTCTCCAGGTACTGGAATCAGTCCCTCTAATAGTGATTTACTACGCTGCTTAACTCTGCTTATGCCAAGGGTAGGGCAGTGGAGCAGTTTATGGCTGCTTCTGGGCATCCCTTTCATCTACACCTTATTTAATGCCATTTATTAATCAGTGAGCAGAACAAATAGTGTCATTTTATGCAATTTTCCAGCACATACAATGGGGTTTGCTGGCCATGTGTGTATCTGCTGTATGCAGTCTACTGCAGTGATTCTCAATGGTTGTCTCTTGGACACACCAACAGATCATGTTTTCAGTACTTTGCGGTTGTTCACATGTGAGTAGTCATTTGCTCAGTCATTTTGATTGCATTATCTGTCCTTAGTTAAAAATATCCTTAAATCTGACCAGTTAGTGTGTCACGAGGACTGGAGCTGAGTATCACTGCTCTAGCATTACCTCCAGTGCAGAGGGCAATGGAGCTGTGAATGGCCACTGCATTTGTTATGGAATTCACTGCTGCTTTGAGCTCTGAGTCTTTCATCCTTTGTTTGTTGCATAAATTGCTGTGGAAGCACTCAGTCACTTCCTAATTCACCATGAGAGCCAGATGTCCTTGCTATGGGATGCTGGAGAGCTCTTCAATGGATTGCAAAGCAGTTCTTTGGACACCTCTGTGAAAGAATGCTATTTCATATAAAATTTATTTAAGCAGTTTTCCATTAACCCTGGAGGACCAGAAGAGTGCACAATGGATTCTAAATGAATGTTTTGGACACCTTTCAGGCCCATAACGGTTAAGCAGCAGTGCAGAGCAACTTGTTAATCAACTCTCAGCACTCAAAGTTAATCATTGTTCTTTTTAGTTTTTTATATTCTGTTTTGCATATTTAATATTATCTCTTTTCCTCCTTTTTAGGGAGCTGCACAGTTCGATGGGAAAACCGCACCATGTATTGTGTTGTCAATGTGTTTGCTGTTGCCATAAACTTATAGCTGACTACAAAAGAAAATAATCTTTCCTATGCACGCTCAAGACCTTAAAAATCAGTAACTCTGACACTGAAGAAGAAATCCTATTATTTGCATTTTCAAACGACAGCAGCTTAGCTGTCTATTTTGAAGACAGGACAAAGCACAACTTATTTTGCGCATCAGATCACTGCAGATGTTCCTCAGATAATAAACAACCAACTGCCTTAGCTTGACATGACTGTAATGCTTTCACTGGGCTTATGCAATAGTGGACTGTGTGCAGGAAGCAATGAAGGAACATACCATCTGTACCATAAGGGAGAAATTAGAATTCCTATTGATTTAAATTGAGGTTTTTAACCTGTTTAATTTTAAGTGTGGTCTCCCAACACAGCCTCAGAATGCATTTGAGAGTGCTAGCATTCAAGGGGTTAAACTCACATTTAAACATTTGAAAATTGTATTTGTCCCTCATGGTGCAGTTGTTTTGTTCCAAAATTGCTTGGCTTGTTTTCGGTTTACACAAGGACCAAAGTGTTATGTGTCCAGTAACATACAGCTCCTCAGGAATAATAAGTAACAACACAATAGATTTTTATCAGGATCAAAACCAACCCCCCCCCCCCCCAAAAAAAAAAAATAGAACAATTTATAATAGATACACATATGGATTGAATTATTAAATGAGGGTGTTCAAATCATATAGAGATTAACTGAACTGACAACCATTTTCAATTTTAACCCCTTGAGGGCTGGGGGCAATTTGTTGCTCACCCCCTGGTCCTCAAGGGTTAATATTTGAAATACTAAGGGCTTTCTGTATAAAAGAAAAGAGGATCAATACTGGTTTAAACCAACTGCAACTTCGGGAACAAGTACAAAATGCTAAATGGGGCTTTTAACCCCTTGAAAGCTAGGGAGGTGTATAATGCAGTGTGTTGGAGACCTCTTTAGCATTCATGCAGTTAAACGTCTATTTGAATCAGTTGACAACTTGTATTTGAACCCTACAGCATAGTCAAGTTGATTCAGAATTGCTACGTTTCTTTGCATAAGGCTGTAAATGTACTAATCACTGGTAACACTGTGTAGATAACAGCAAACAGTTATGGACCACCACCAAAGCACCTCCAAGGGGGTACTCACAAAATTAGATGCCAAATACTTGCATATAAAATCCCTGGCTATAATACTTATATAGACTGTTCAAGGAGTGATACAGGCAGCTCCTCTCCTCAGGCACACTCTCCCAATTCGGCAGTATACAGAAACAGAAGAAGGAGAGGGTGCCCAATGGCATAATATCACCACAATGAAGTACATAAGTATACAAGTAAAATTACACTCACATGTATCATTGGTCAGACGAAATCTGACATAATAAGCAGGAGGAGGCCTTTCCCTATCTCTGCTCAGGGTCCTGGCAAATCAGTAACAAACAGATTCCAGGCTGCTCAACTCCAAATAAGTAGAAATATTTACTGGACAATAAAAAGCATCAGTGACAAAGTATGACACATTAAGAACGTGCTCTAACACGTTTCGTGGATGAACACGTTTGATAAAGCGGCTCTTGCCTGTGACTCTTTATTTTACTTCAGTCCCACAGTGCCCACCATGTTCATGGCAGTGTCATTTCCAGGATCTTCATTCCTCTGGGAATTGGGTCGATGACCTTTCGAGAGTGCAAAGTACATCTGGTTCTTTGTACTA
This sequence comes from Rhinophrynus dorsalis, assembly GCA_037306005.1. Taxonomy (NCBI): domain Eukaryota; kingdom Metazoa; phylum Chordata; class Amphibia; order Anura; family Rhinophrynidae; genus Rhinophrynus; species Rhinophrynus dorsalis. The sequence continues at coordinate 161,519,074 of CM074719.1, forward strand.
CGCAAAGGCCACCTTCTGAATTTGAAGTAGAATACTTGCCAACATCTCAAATACATTTTCAGGGTCACTTTTCTGAGTGCAGTCACATTACATTGTCACTAGTGGTCCATAGAACATTGCAGTACAACACAACAGAAAAATTATTGACCCATTAACGTTTTAATGATAATCACACAGAATATATGAGACTCAGTTTTAAAACCAAGGATTACTGTATCCACAAGAAGCCAAAACCAGACTATCCCTGGAATTAGGAACAGTTGGTAGTTATGCAATTCATGCCTCCATGGAGGCGGAATACCTCATGGGCTCAAAGAAGATTCGCTAGCAGAGAATAAAAGTCCAGGCAATGGGATGATCCCCTGCACTTATGTAATTCCTAGTGAATGTAAGGTGTGTGCATAGGGGAGTTCAATATTGCAGAGTTAAATGTAAAACTGGATTCATCACAGAAAATCTTAAGTAGTCTATGGGGATATCTGGAGAAAAAAAGCAGTAATACATGTATAACCTGCAACTGAATTTTCTTTTGTGGCTTTAAAATTGTTAGGATTCTATTTCAGATATTTAATAAATAATAATAAAGTCACATTACACCTGAAAAGGAAAGGTTGTTATGAATTCTGGCTATTTCATGTACAATATAACTTTATGTTCATAAATTAAGTGCAATATATATTGTTACCTAAATGTTGTTCATTTTTAAAATCCAAATGGATTAACCAATTGAAATCATGTGGGTTGTCCAATGTATTGCTTAGCAATGCAATAGGCACCTATCTAGCATTCAGAGAGTAAAATGGACTTCATACAACAACACAAAATATATATATTTTAATTTGGATTGCATGTCATAATTATGATATTTGTTTTGATGCTTTAACACAGGACTATCTTTCAATGAATTTCACACAACCATTAAAATGATTGTGTGAATAAGGACTTGTTCACATGGACAACTACTACCTCAAGTGAACACAGCCTGTTGCAGCATACTGCAACTCCCTTGGGGTTATACACTGATGTGTGATAAAGTGGTGATAATGCAGAAATGACTTCTTCTGTGATATCTCTTCTCCAGTTCCTATGTTATTCTAAAGGTGGAGAAATCTGTGCATTGCCTCCATAGAATAACATAGACCTTGGAGGGTTTAAACCACTGGAGAAGTAATCTCCACTCTATCACCTGTTTAATACCTCTTTATCACAACTTAGTTAATTCACCCTCCACCCCTTTCTCGAGTTCTGAGCTGAACACAGAGAACATTCTGGGGCTTGATCAACAAGGCAGCTTATGGGCCACCAAGCAGATCTTTCAATAGTGATGTTGGAGGTTTTTGTGCTCACTGTTGCCCCCAACAACTACCAGACCCATATTGGTGTCTGCCAATTATAACGACTGATGCCAGTGGCTGGCCAACAGCTACACCCAAAGAGACAAGATCTCCAGGAGAATGCATTTGTATTCAACTTGCCCATGAGAGTATAGCCTAAAGTTCAACTGATTAGTAAACTATGAAAGACACCTATATTAAAAACAAGCAATGTATATTGTATAAATAATGGCATATTACCCCGCTCAGTATTTCATGTATTAAAATATTCTTTAAAATAACATCTGTATTCTTAAGAATTTTGTTTTTATGATATTGCCCTTTTCTGATTTGTATTGTTGATGCACCATGTAATTTTCTCTCTTTAAAAAAGTGGTTGGCTGTTTAACCCCTGGGACGCTAGATATCTCTAGCATACAAGGGGTTAAAAAAACACTAACAACTCCTAATCACAAAACACTTACCTTAAGCTGGCAGAAAATTTTAAGGGACATTACGAATCGGTTATTTGTGGAATGATTCTTCATAAATAATGTTTAGTTAGTACTTGGTATCGTGTCCATGTAAGCGGACATGATGCCTAATGCAGGACCCCAAGCTCCACCCACTGAAATGTTCCCTTTTTAAGAAGATTTCAGTGGGAGGAGTCCTGCAAAACAAATTATGTCTGCCTCCATGGACATGACATCCAATGCTAATTCAAGTTTAAAAATGGGATACAGATTCAAAGTGTCCATTAGGATTTTCTGCACAGATCAAGGAACATGTGTGCGTGCGTGTGTGTGTGGAGGGGTGTAATCAAGAGGTTTTAGCAGATTGTGTCTCCTTTTATCCATGGAATGTCAATTGCACTTAACTCATGATGGAGGAATGTAATAAACCTGTATGTAATGTATGACAAGCCATTAAAATGCATTTATCAAATTATTATATTTATTTTAATTTCTTTGTGTAGTTCTGTTTGTCAGTATAACTGTGCCTATATCAAGTGATACCTAAAGAGCCACAACTCAATGCAGAGCTGTAAAGCTGGGGAATAAATGCAATCAAGTACCGTAAAATCTCAGGTATAATATGTAGGTGTATATTATGCCTAAGATTTTAGGGGAAAACAAGAGTGCCTATGTATAATACGCACCCTTGTTTTCCCCCTTACTAAAAAAAAAAAAAAAAAAATTAGAGGTATCAAACATCTTTCCTCCCTCCCCTATCCACTTTGATAAATAAGGCTTACTTTGTGCAAGTGATGTCCCGACTGAAGAGAAGAGAAGGCAAAACTTGTATGTAAATCTTTTCTGCGAGCAGCACGCTTGCATTTGCCACCTGCTTCCTTCAATGGGCTTTCAGGACCTTCCACCTACGGTATTGCCCTGTGAGGACCTTAAGATCCTCACAGGACAGTACCATTGGCTGGAGGCGGAAGGTCCTGAAAGCCCAATGAAAGAAGTGGGTGACAAGTGCAAGCGTGCCGCCCGCAGGAAAGATTTACCTAGAAGAAGTTTTGCTTTCTCTATATGTTTTTGTGGGGACTTCACTTGCACAAAGTAATCCTTAATTTCAAAGCGGTTAGTGCCGGGGGAGGGAAGATATCTGCTACCCCTAATTTATTTATTTTTTTTTTATAAAAAAATTCTTGTGTATAGTACGCACCCACCATAAGGTGAAGTGGAGTAAAATTGTACGTATTATACCCGAGATTTTACGGTACCTAGATTCCATTGCAGTTTCATTTTATTGAAAATGTGTTGTCTGCAATGTAATGTAAGCCAAAATTATATAATAATACAGTACTACATAAATGTTCTAGAGATCTTGCAATCTAAAAGGGGCAAGAGATTATGGGATGTCAGGGGTCAGTTACATGAGGCCCTTCAGCTGTTTTGGGCTACAACCCACCATAGCTGGAATATCTTCATATCTGCCCCAGAGACTCTAGTTTTCAGACTTGGATACCAGGGTGGAGATGCACTCGGGTGTGATAAAGTGGAGATGACTTCTCCGGTGATATCACTTCTCCAAATCCTGTTTTTCTAGGCAGCCTATGCATAGGATCTGTCAGACTTTACAGATCTTAGGGCAAAGGCTCCATAGGATAACACAGAAACTGGAGAGTTTATCACACCTACCCCTACCCTGCCTATTTCAATTCAAACTGGCTTTCCACCTCTCAATCCCACCCTCCTTGATTAAGCTCCACCCATATTTTGCCCCCTATCGCATCAGTTGGTCACTCCCTCTCCATCCCTCTTTGGTACTTGACCTTGACGGTCCCAGGTATGCAACCCACATCAAAGTACTCCACAACAGCTGAAGAGCATCAGTTTGTCCAGCTTTGGCTGAAGTAGTGTTTGGCAGCTGCTCCATAGGAGACAAAATAAGGATTTGTACAATTCCCATTGATTTAAATGGGTATTTTAACCATTTGAATGCTAGAAATTTCTCCAGCATATTGCCTCACCGTGAGTTAGGAGATATCTCTATCATTCAAGGGGTTAAATCATTAGGAAACATGTATGTTCCTATGGTGTAGTTGCTTTACTCCAGAATTGTTCCTTTTAAACTTCCCGAATACACTATTTTGCCATAAGAGAATTGTGAATTTATGTTATGTGATAAAAATGTTTGTTATATGGGTACACTGAATGATACCAGCGTTTTGACATGTATAAATACCTCCCGATCTGTGACAGTCTTTTGATCGACCATCCCTGCTCTGCAGCCCTCTTGTCACTAGCAGCCAACTGGGGGACTTCCTATCTTGATTGTTTTCCACAACCCAGATGACATGACTGAATCTCATCTCAAACTACTCCACTGGTAAATAGTAGCACATTTATCTCCCCTGGTCTACTCATAGCCTTGATCTTCAAAATGGACACACACACCCTGAACACCCCACACGCCTTTACCCTCCTCCATTTCTTTTCTCCACTAGATGTGCTGTACCTATGTAAAACATGTTCCTTAATTTTAAAGGCTTGTATCATGGTGTTGTACAGTGTTGCTTCTCTCTAGTATACTAATGTCCTAGTGTTGCTGTACTTACACTTTGAATAAATTTTATGTTACAGAAAATATTCCACAATTTAAACTATCTATCTATATATACATATACTAGTGTAAAAGACTGTGGACACGTTACAAGGTCCGGGTGATGTTAACCCTTTGAGTGCCAGAGGGGTACGCAAAGGGTTAAGAGGCCGGTCCTGCTCTGCATCCTGCCGCCGACACAGTCATGCACTGTAGAGACTGCCCGAAAGCACAGAATGCTTCCAGTACAGAACTCCCAGCATTCTGTGCTCTCAGCACAGAACTCCCAGCATTCTGGCAGTCTCTACTGCACATGATGGCTTCTGACAAACATCCTAGCAAATTATTAAATAAGAAATATAATACCATCTCACCTGTCACCTTTCTAAATCCCCCTCTCAGTGGGAGCCTCCATCTTGAAAGGTTTTGTCTGATTATTCCTTGCCTTTAGTATATTCCACCTCTCTGATGGAAACTGCTAGGTTCTAACAGTTTAAGGTGGAAATAGGTGATTTTCTGAACTAATGAGAGAGGTTTTCTAATTACAGAATTAGAAATATCTAAAACTATTAATTTGTTTGAAAAATAAAAATCACACTGCATAGACAAATACATTTAATGAGCACAGAATCTCTTCAAAGTGATAAAATGGAGAAGTTGTCCTTTTTGGTTAGGAATTGGATAATCTATATTAATCCAGTGATTGCTAGAGAAGACTCCCACCTACTGCATATCAATGCATTGAAGACCATTAGAGGGTTAAATATATCCATTGTAAACCTTTTTAAGACAAGAGGATCTCCAAAGCTTTGGTCACACATTCAGAGTGTTATAAGAAAACAAACACCAAAAAAATTGATTTAGTTGAGATAATATTAACCCCTTGTGGACCAGATGGGTGTGCAATGTAATACTTAACCTTTTGAGTGCCAGAGCAATGCTTTCCGTACCCCCTGGCACTCAAAGGGTTAATGCATTGCAAACCTAATTGTTCCTCAGTGGGTTAAATGTGTATCCAGCTAAGCTTTTGTTTTTAATGTCTGTGAATTGTCCTTTTCAGAGAACATTTATTCAATGTTGTTTATGCTGTTTGCATTGAGATAAGACTAAAGACAGTTACTTCATTGTGATTAGTGTCCACCGCTCTTGTAAGGATACAATATGTTCTCATTCCTTTAAAGGGATAGTAATACTTCATTTTAACTTTATTTTATTTTATAGGCATTAAAAAAAACATGAAGAATGATATAAGTCTTATCTCACAAACCTTTATGGTTTAAGAGATATTCACAAACAAAATACCCCCCCCCCCGTTCAACCAGATCAGAAGGGAGGTGCCCAGGTAGACTGCAGAGAGGGACAATCTTCGGTTAAGATAAGGGAAAAAGCTGAAAAACTTGTCAAGGGGGGAAGGGCTTTCATTGTTTTCATACAAAGAAAATTGTCCGCTTCTGTTATCTGTCTGGTCGTACAACCAGATTCACATCTGAGAAGAGATTGTTTACACTAGGTAAAAGGGGCGGGAAGGGGAAACTTTGCTTGTGAATATCTCATAAACGTTTGAGAGATAAGGCTTATATCATTCTTCATGTTTTTTTAATGCCTACAAAATAAAATAAAGTTAAAACGAAGTATTACTATCCCTTTAAATATGGTCCTAGACAAACAATTGCTCTGAAGCCCTAGAAAACACAGGAATATATGCTGCCTCAGTGCATATATATGACTAGATTTTAGGCCACAAAAAACATATATATATATATATATATATATATATATTTTTTTTTTTTTTTTTTTTTTAACAAACGATAAGACAAAGAACTGGGTATTTACATGTATATATCCCCAGTTCATTTAGGTGTTAGTGTTCCTTTAAAAAAGTCGGTGTATTGAAGCTCATCAACTTATGGATGGCTACTAAATGCAATTGTGGGACAAGGTGAGTGCACTACCATACCAATCAAAGACAAGGGGGGAGATTTACTAAGCAATGATAAGTGTAAATGACTTCTCCAGTGATATTCTGATATTCCTATGCTATTCTGTGGAGCCTATGCTCTAACATTTCTTCAACTTTGGAGATCTTAGTGCATGGGCTGTATAGAACAACATAGGAACTGAAGAAGCCATCTCCACTCTATTACCTCTTAGTGAATCTCCCCCAAGAAGTCCCGGCGAAACCAATTTGTTTTTTGTTTTTTTTGTTTTGTTTTTTTTTCCTTTATGAAAGTCTTTTACCAGGAAGGATACATTGAGATTGTCTTTCATTTTCAAGTATGTCCTGGGTGCTCCTTTTATCTATCCGAGAAGAGGTGTTCTTGAGGTATGAACAGATTTTACAGCTAATGCATTAACCAACTGAGGCATCTCCCCAATTTTGACAAAAAGGTTGCAGTTCTTTTGCACCAGTATTGCCTCAGGAGAGTTTAACCCCTTGGATAACTGAGAGGCCACCAATGCTTTGATGACTTCTAGCTTCCAAAGGTTTAACCCTTTGCATGCCACAGGGGTATGCAAGACAGTTCGTACTCCTCTGACACTCAGAATGTTAATACATTCATTAAACGTTGCATATTTTATTCAGCAAATGTTGAAACTTTGTCCCTCTTCCTTGTCCATATAACCTGTATGTATGTATGAGTTTCTTAGGTATCAAAACTGTCTATGTTATGCTTTACTCTGCATCACCCTCTGAGTGCTAAATGGATATCTAACACATTACGGAGCAATGCATTGGATACTCCTCCACACTCAAAGGGTTAAATCAAGGGTAGACCAATCTTTCTGTCTGAATGCCATATTTAGAATTTGTGTGGGGGCCGAAGCGGTCAGTTTGAACGTGCACATAGAGTACACATATACGCACACTCTCTTACCCATTGTCATTTTTTTTCCTTTTACAAGGAGGTCTTACACATCTAAATTTAAAAAATGAAGAAAAATATGTTGGAACTGATGCTGGCAGGGACTTTGCATCCCAGGTTCCCTCAGTTTCTCATTTCACAAGAGCCCATTTGCATCACTCAGAACTCTGTGAAGTCTCCGTGTGGCACTGGAGAATAGAGAAGCTGTATTGTAATACTGTCCATATTCACTGAATATGTCTTCATTTAGAACACTGTGTTCGTTGCTTACCTCTTTAACAACTATCTCCAAAGTTCAGCTGGTCTGTAACCCATTGAATGCCAGTTTGCATCTTTACACCACTTTTCACTGCTTAATCCTTTGAATGCTAGAGACATCTCCAAAATTCAGGTGTCTTTTAAAGGGATAGTAATACTTCGTTTTAACTTTATTTTATTTTGTAGGCATTAAAAAAACATGAAGAATGATATAAGTCTTATCTTTGAAACCTTTATGGTTTAAGAGATATTCACAAAGTATCCCCTCCCTCTTCAACCAGATCAGAAGGGAGATTCCCAGGTAGACTGCAGAGAGGGACAATCTTCAATTAAGATAAGGGAAAAAGCTGAAAAACTTGTCAAGGGGGGAAGGGCTTTCATTGTTTTCATACAAAGAAAATTGTCCCCTTCTGTTATCTGTCCTGTCATACAACCAGACTCACATTTGAGAAGAGATGGCTTACACTAGGTAAAAGGGATGGGGAGGGGAACTTTGCTTGTGAATATCTCATAAACCATAAAGGTTTGAGAGATAAGACTTATATCATTCTTCATGTTTTTTAATGCCTACAAAATAAAATAAAGTTAAAACGAAGTATTACTATCCCTTTAAACACATTAATTCTGTAAAATAATCCCTAGATTGTTTGTTTTTAACAGTATATACAGAATGGAAATAATGCTGGGCATACAGTTGTGCTATTGCGAGTATCATGGTGAGAGCAATAGAATTGTTTTTAAATATGTTTAGTTTAAATCAAGAGTAAGGTTTATTTTCTGTATGGATTTCAGGGGTGAATCATCTGCTATCCCTAGGTTTTTCTATGGGATAACAGGAAGAGGAGCTGATTCCCTGTACCTCATTATACACATTCTATTCTCATCTCAAATAGCAGTCTACTTCCTCTTGTTTGCCTCAGAGCATATCTTGCTTTGCACAGTTTCATCTTAACCCCTTGGGTTCTAGAGAGATCTTTAAAGCATTTGCAGGCAATCTACTCTACTAATCGAATCTACTTAATGTAGCTTTATGAATCAGAGATACCTCATTAACAATTCTACACCAAACTTACCCTGTTTCTCTGTGGGGAAACTTCGTACATTTTCTACATGTCTCATGGATCTTTTGAAAGCTGAGGAAGAAGATTAAACATCTCATTAAAGAACTACATGATCTGGTGATGATGCTTATTGCAACATTTTTGGATTTCTCCTACCTTACCCTTAGGCCAGGGTTTGTTGATTGTGAGTAAATCACTCCTGTGAACAGATTCCTAAAATACAATGGACCTTATTTGTAAAGGTAAAATGGAACAATTCTAGAGCAAACCAGCTGCACAATAGGGAATAAATAATAAACATTCACCCTCTGTGAGTGCCAGAGAGTTGATGAGTCTTATGTATAAAATCAATGTGGACCATTTGTGGGGCAAGCTTTTGGGGTTAAATAAAAAAACCACATGATTTAAAGGGAAAGTAATGTTTCACAACAAAAGCAGCTCCAATTATTCTTCATAGTATTTGGCCATGGAGAGTGTTACTTCAATATTGTCAGAGTTGTAGTTCAAGAATAATTGAATGATAAAGTATCCCCCTTGCTCCCCTTTTACCGATGTAACACTGCTCACCTCAGAGAAGCAAGGTGGTGTCCAGGTGGATCACAGAGAGGGACAATCTTCAATTAACATAAGCATACCTGGGAACTTTCCACGGATGTCCACCCAGAGGGGAGTCCTCTGGTGCAGCAGGGGGTGAGGATAATGACGCGAATTGTGTCAAAAAGGGGTGGGGCTTGACACACGCAGGAGGGAGGGCTTAAAGGTGTGAGACAGACCTCAAAAGTCCGGGGAAGGAGTTACAACAGGGGAAACAGTAGGAGTGGGTAGAGTTTCAATAGAAACTCCCAACATCCGGAGGAATCAGCCTCTGCCCCAGAGACCCGGTAAAGCAGTGTCAAAACCGGAGTCTCCGGGGCAAATCCAAAGAGTTCCCAGTTATGAACATAAGGGAAATACCTGTGAAGGGGGCAGAGTTTTTCTTATGTTCCCTTGCTGTGAGATGTCTGGTCTTAAGACCAGATTACATATCTGAGGGGAGGTGGCTTACACTAGGTAAAAGGGGTGGGAGGGGGATACTTTATCATTCAATTACTATTGAACTACAACTCTTGACAGTATTGAAATTACACTCTCTATGGCTCAAATACTATGAAGATTAATTGGAGCTGCTGTTTTTGTGAAACATTATTATCCCTTTAAGTGAGGTATTTAACACCTTGAAAACTCAAAAGGTCTCTAACTACTCTAGAACTCAAGGGCTGTATAGCACTATTAAACTAAATGGGAATTTTTATTTATCCCCTATGATGCAGTTGGTTTGCTTTAGAATGGTGCAGCATAAGGCCCACTGGGGCAATGTATAAAACTGGAGTAATACAAACTGCCACAAAGTGGAGTAGAAATGGACTTGCTCAATTAAGAATTGTGCTGCAACATTTGCATAAAGACATTTGGCAATTACCCCAGAAATAAAGTTTTAGTGATAAGATTTTAACTCCAGGTATAACCTGTTCTTAACCATTTGAGTGCCATAGGGGTACCCATCGCATTGCTTTGCAATGTGTTGTGTGACACTCTGGCGCTCAAAGGGTTAATGAAAGTATGTAGTGATCGTGTATAAGTTATATTCTAAATAGAATTCTCATTACTGAAGTTTCTCAGGCTCTTCTCACATAGACATCCACTGAAGCATTAAAGAAAGGGTAATGGCCGCTGTTTTTTTATCTGAACCAATAAACTTCACAAAATGGGCATTTGAGGCAGATAATTTATTTGAAACCTCAAAAGAAAAAGGATCGACATCTGACCCTTTTAAAGAAAGGCTTATCATTTGCCCCTACACAACATATGGACACTTTTGAATGGGTTAAGGATATAAATTTATTTGCTAGAAAACTGTATCTACATACATTTTTCATACAACAAGAAACATTGGGCAAAACAAGTAAAACTGATAAGGAAAAATATATCAACACTAGTTAGAAGACAATGAAATGTGTATATTAGAAGCAACAAGACCTTTCACAGATTTAAAGAGAAACACAAAATTTACTCCTCCTAGTAATGTTTCAACACATGTACAATTGTTTACTGAGCTAGTCACTAAAGATCTAGAGAAACTGTCAACTACTGTTAAGACCACATATGGTGAAAAAAATATTAAAGTACAAGGGGAACAAGCTATATAAGAAAATTATGAAAAAGAGTGTTTGAGACAGTTGCAAGATATTACTTGTTATAAAAAGTTAACAAATGATCCCACTGATATCTATATGAGAGAATTAAAATCTATTCTTGATGAAGCACTACATAAACAATTGATAAGTAAAGAAGAATTTGATTTTTTGTTGGTAAAAAACCCTATAATTCCTACCTTCTACACAATACCAAAGGTTCATAAAAATCAAAAGAAACCTCCAGGTAGACCGATAGTGTTGTGTATAGGTAGCCTTACAGAACATTGCAGTATGTATGTGGATAAGGTATTGAGAACATTTGTATATACTTTACCTTCATACATTAAAGACTCTCTTGACACTATCAAACAACTGGAGGGTATTCAATTAGAAAAAGAACATTACCTGGTAATGATGTAGAGTCTTTATACACCAGTATCCTACATGAGGTAGGAATAGAAGCAGTAAAATATTTTCTTACAGCTAGAGGTATACAATATAACTCTCATAATAAATTTGTAATACAACTACTATAATATATTTTGAGGCATGATTATTTTGTTTTTAATAACAAATATTATCATCAAATAACGCGGGACAGAAATGGGGAGCACGTGCACTGCCACCTATGCAAATTTATATCTGGGTTGGTGGGAGGCGAATTCCATCTTCACTGATGAAATTGAGAAGTACACCAAAAATATAAATCTATGGCTATGCTTCATAGATGATATCTTGATAATTTGGACAGGATCGAATGAAGAACTAGATGAATTACTTTCAATCATCAACACAAATGATTTCAACTTGAAAATAACTTGTGAAAAAAGTAAAAATAGAATTTCCTTTCTAGACATATCTATTAAAAATCTAGAGGGACAAATTGAAACATCAGTCTTTAGAAAAGCCACAGCAACTAATACCCTATTGCACGCCACTAGTCTCCATCCCAAGCCTCTGATTAAAAGCATACCGATAGGTCAATATTTGAGAGTACGGAGACTTTGCACTACCGATGAGGAATTTAAAATAGAGGCCAACAAAGTAAAAGAAAGATGTAGACCTAGAGGATATGGAAACAGATGCCTTAAAAGAACTTATAAAAGAGCGTTAGAATCTAAAAGAGAGGATTTAATTAATCCTAAAATTGAGAATCAACAGTCTAAACAAATTAGACTAGTTGGAATGTATGATGCAGGACATCTCAAGATCAGGAATATACTTAGTAAATACTGGCATTTATTGACATCAGATGAAGATTTAAAGAAAGTATTACCAGCACAGCCTAGTATAACGTATAAAAGAGCCAATACTATTAATGACATCTTAGTTCATAGTCATTATGAAAAAGCGCAAACTAAAGATACTTGGCTTAAAATGTCAGTCAAGGGAACCTTTCCCTGTGAACTGTGTCAAGCTTATCTATCAATAAGGAAAGAAAAATTCTTTACTAATCAGACAAATGAAAGAAAATATGAAATTTTACAGTTTAGAAATTGTAAAACTGTAGGGGTAATTTATCTTATTGAGCGCCTATGTGGAAAGAAATATATAGGGAAAACAAAATGTCAATTCAAATTGTGTATCCTTGAACATCTAGGAGACATCAGGAACAAGCATTAAAAACCGGTGTCTGTACATGTTAATGAACATCATGATGGAGATATCATAACTATTAAATTCAAGGGAATACAACATATTTAGCCAACCATTAGATAAAAAACTGTTAAGTCAGGAAGCAAAATGGATTTATAGATTAGGAACTATGAGCCCTCTAGGTTTAAATGAAGGTTTTACTTTCAATCCCTTCATCAAAGAATAACATCAATAAAACACATAAATCATTATTTGGATCTAAGTTAAAAAATGATTGATATCTTCCATAGTTTCATTGAATTTGTTTAAAAGGATTTACTATATTGTGTTAAGAAAGATCAGTATCAAAATGACATTAATAAAATAATAATAAAGGTAAAAAATAGCGAAACTAGTATCAAAAAATTAAAAAAGAATATGAACATAAATAAATAATCAAGATAAGGTAATTTAATATGACATGATTAACAATCAGGTCTTATATATTGCCTGTAAGATCTAAACAAATGTTTATATAAGATTGTTTTTATTTTGTTAATGTCTTATTTGATATACAATAGCAAGAGCTAATATCATAAGTTGTCTTATTAAACAATAAAAATTAAAATGATCATGATGACATAAAATAGTAATAGAAGCCTTTTATTAATAAATGCTTAATAGATAAATATAATAGTAAGCAACAGTAAAACAATTGTAAGTATATTAAGATGTAAGATCCTACTGATACGTTCGTAAACTTAGTACTGTGAGCAATGGTAATGTTTTTTGTCTAGCTATAAAAGGGTTAATGTTGTACTCGGAAAATACATCCCATTGTGATTTGAGTTAATAGAAACAGAAGTGGAAAATACGAAATATACGTCATTTGTGACGTCATTTAACTCGGCCCATTGACCATACTATAAAAATGCTTGTTATTGGGGTCATTTCATCTATAGCCCCTGAGGAAGCCACATCGTGGTGGACAATAGTCACTCTTAGGCTGGCTAACGCCATAAGGGCGTACCATTAGAATCAGGGAGCCACCACGATTTTATTAACTATACAAGAGACCTCTGCAAATTCGCTGACTATATAGCTCTATATTAGTTTGGGAGTAAGAATACTAACAATAGGACATTTGAATAGGTAGCGTTATCAGCCAGAAGAAATTACAATGATTCAATAGCGTACTTGCACCCATAATTATATGCTCCATAAGTTTATATTGTGGATATTTAGTCAGTGTTACAGTAACAATGAAGGACTTTGTGAGTTAATCACATACCTAACATTTGAGCCATTTAGCTCTGGCGGTTATTTTTACAATACTAAATATAGGACACTGTATTCATAGTATAACCTAGTAAACGGGAATATTAACCCTAGAAGCTCTAGTAGTTCGCATAAGGATTACGGTTTCAGTGAGTGTAATTGGAAACTTATCGGATACTAGGTTTACCCATAAAGAGCTTAAATGAGAGTATTTGTCTACAAGTTGTGAGTGCCGCCAAAATAAATAGTAATTTATAAAATACTAATTTTGATACAAAACTATCTTTATAAAATAATAGTATCTACTTGTTAAACGGAGCTAGCAAATTATGAGATTATGATTTCCTGACTATCTGGTTAATTAACCCACCTGTCCTAGATATACTAGTAAACACACTGCTATATGCTAGTTTAGTATCTCCTCCATAGGGACTAATAAGCGGCCGTAATTTCAGGAGGAATAGAACAGCATTGAGCTCAAAGACGTGCATTTGATTATTAATCATCTACAAAGAGTAGTTGGTCTCTTTATCCATCACAGATAGGTCAAGGCATACTTATTATTACAGGGGATCATTTTGTTTTTAATTGGGTCGGCTACAGTTTGCAACCAACCTGGTGTTTTAACAAATAACACTAATAAAAGTTTGATATATATAGTCTGGAGGATCTCTATACATTTTTGTATTATACTAATGATTTATAGATATACTGACCCAAGTAAAAAAGTGAACCAATGAATGTACGTCTATTTCATACAAGGAAATTAACATTACCATAATAAAGACACTGAACTGGTCTAGGTAATTCGGATAGTAGAACCCAGTGATTAAACAAAATAGGGAATTATATTCGAATTTTCTTTTTCTCACTTTTTTCTTCTTTTCTTATATTTATGTTCTCACATAGAGACATGGTTATATAGTTGACTTTACTGCCTTATAAATAGACAAATACGACAATTCTGAAACATACACTAAAATTGTTTTTTATCTCCCCCAATGTTATCAAGCTCATGTGTTTTATTTAGCTTTATGATTACGAAACTTGAAGGTCCGAATTGCTTAATGTGTTTTCTACCGTCATAAATGTATTAGTGATTTTAACGCAACATACTATAACATTTCTTGTTTTAATTAACACACCTGGTAAAGTCCAGGTATGCTGAGTAGCTGTATATTCATGTATTCTGAACTCTACAAGAAGGCATTCTGAGGTCTCTGTGCAGGTGCACACTACAGAGTGTGTTTGTGAAGCCACATTCTTTGCATTTAGATTGATTTGTTATGTTAACAAGCTTGTCCATACCAGTCTTTATATCAAGCCATCAGCTAAAGTTTTGTTGTGACAGTCTTTATTTTTCTAGGGTTTTGTTTGTGTGTTTGGAAATACTGTAATAAAGTCCATTTTTCTTACATCCTATGTGGAACACAGAGCACTTGATTAGAAGGGTTGTTATGGGGTGGAGACTCTCAGCCTGCCCCACTTCACCCCTGTCTGGACATGCTCAGTTTTAAAAGTGACCTCACATGGGATAAAAGAAGGGCAAATGATCTTAGCCTTATTTTTTGTCTTATTCTGATAGAAGCGAGGCTGTGTTATCTCCCATTTGGTAAGCTTCTTTCTCTGTCCTCAATTGTTGGTTTTAAACCAGAGCACAAACTTCAGGAACCTGGGTCTGGTAAAGGATAGCTTGTATTATCAGCCCTATTCTGATTTTTTCTCTGACTACCGTACTTGCACATAAGTATGTCCCTGTTTTCTTGTCTGGCAGCCACGTCTCTGTGGGGTGGAGCCTTACTAGCACTTTCTTATGTTGTGTTGCTTTGACAGGCCATATACCAAATTTGTAAACAGATGTTTCTATGTTCATATCCCTTTTTATTCCATACTACTACAATAGCGAGATTTTCATGTAAGCCTTACACTGCCTCTCTAGCAAGTTTACCAGGAGTTTTTCTTTCCTTTGAGCACAATCCTCTTGTGGTAGTGGCTTTTTATTAACTTTTATGTACTTTCTATAATTTTACATAATTTGTACTTTTTGGGGTCACTGTGCCTTTATGAACGAGCACTCGAGGTGGCCGTATTATATGGTACATAGAACACTTTTATGTTGCTGTTTCGGTGGCTGTAAGTGGTTGATGGTGTTTCATACATTTCTTACTATCCACTGTATCCCTGGGTGTCCCCTCTGGTATCAGGGAGGTGCTTTGTAGCAGTGGCTGGAGAGCCTCTTCTTCCCAGGTATTTTGGCAGGGGTTGAGGTGGTCCCATGCTGACCCTTTTCTGTTTTGCAATCAACCAGTCTGCCTTGCTTGCTACACTAACTCTTTATAGTCAGATAAGTATTTTAAAAACTAAAAGTACTTTTATTCTACTTTTACTGTTTTACTTCATGCTATAAGGGGTCTCTTGGCTATATGAGACCGTAAGGGAGACATGGGCAAAACTAAGGCTGCAAAGGTTTTGGGGGTCCCTTTAACTCATTTAACCCATTGCTCCTCATGCCAGATTGGATTCCCTAGGGATTTTTCTGATACTCTGTTTCCCTTTTCTTCTGTGTCACCCACTCAAACTTCGGGGCATTCATCTGCTGAATGGGAGCATGAGTTAAAGCTTTAATTTAATCAATCAGGAAGCTCTATCCCTTCACCCATTCAGGCAGCCTTAGAATCTTGGTTCCTGGGCCATCATGGACCCCCCAGAAGGGACTTGAGCCACTTTACAGTAGGTGATACCCCCATTATTGGGTTTTCCTCCCTAGAGGAAGGGGAAACTGATGGACTTCCTGGAATTGTCCATCCCTGGTGGGGGGGATTGTTATGAGGAAGAATCTTTGTTTTATTCAGGCTGTCCTTTAGATGCTTAAGGTCTTAGAGGCCTCAGACTCCAGTTTCTCTTACAATTATATTTTCCTGAGACACTAAAAGGAGGATACAATTTTTCCTCCTCACCATTCTTTAGACCAGGAACTCCTGGAGAAATGAAGGATGTCTGACAGGAATCTATTCCTTCCTCCTTGTATCTTTTTTCTGTACCCATTTTCTGCTGAGGTTTTAGCACAGTGGACCCCCAATTTCTCACATAGCTAAGAATACAGTTTTGCTTCTGGCTGTGGGTTTTAAGGATAAGCAACTGTATTTTCTTTTGAAGGCAATTTTGTTGGCACTCCTGCCTCTTTATGTTCTGCCTTTGTTATTGCTTGGGTAACTAGGGCTGTGGATCTTTGGAAGAATCAGCTTTTGGATACCTTCTGAGCAGACACAGTTACGAAGGGTCTAGTGGTGATTAGATCCAGGATCCTTGAGGCTAATGTATATCTTATTGAAGAGGCCTTATATATTACTAGGTTCACTGGAAGGCCTCCACTTTCTCTGTGGCTTTCTTTTCAAGTTGCGACCTAAAATTTGGTCGCTGACAAGTCTTCCAAGAAGTCCTTGTTGTCTTTACAGTTTGTGGGCAAACAGCTATTTGGCCCAGACAAAATTCTCCCCTGCTACATATGCTGTGTTGGTATCTGGTACTTTTTAGGAAGGTTTCACAGGCTTCTACTTATCTGTTGTCTCCGACATGTACGTCAACCTATTGTGACAGTGCAGGTGTACATGAAGGTTCTGGGCTACCAAATTTCCTCCCTGCAGGTAATCCCAGTTGCTCAGTTTCATATGGGGCAGCTGGAGTTGGAAATTCTCAGGATTTGGTACAGACACCAAGGGTCTAGTAGTGAGGCTGCATGGTCCAAGGTCCAGCTGTTCCTCATGTGGGTGGAGGCCCATGTACTAGCTCTCTCAACAGTTCATATACCAGGGGTAGACAACATCAAGGCAGACATTCACAGTTGCCAAAGCCTAGATCCTGGAAACTGGGTTTTCAGCTGAAATGTATTTGACTCTATAGTTTGCCTTTTCAGCTGAACTACAAGGATCCTCAGTTTTGTTCCAGATCCCGGGATCCTCTAGCTCTCTCTGTGGACTTCATAGTCAGTCCATGTCATTTTTCTCTGGTGTACATGTTTCCTCCATTTTCTCTGATTCCCAGAGTGCTGAGAAAAATCAGGATAGAGCGGGATCATGACATTCTGATTGCCCTGTTCTAGCTCAGTCTTACCTGGTTTTCAGACCTTCTCAATCTGTCCATGGCAGATCTGTTTTGGATTTTCTTATGTCTGGACATCTTGAGTCAGAGTCTGCTGTGTAAACCATAGGTGAAGAATTTGAGAGTAGTGGTCTGTTTCTTTTTCCCTCCCTGAATCTTGGTAGATGCATTGGAATATCTTCATGGTTCCTGTGCTCCTGGATCAGGCTGGGTGTCTCCACCTCTGACAGCCTTTCTAATCAAGTGTTTTGCCCTCCTGGAGGATTTAACTCATGATTTCTGTGTTCCACATGGACTAAGAGAAAATGATTGGTAATCATACAAATATCCCCTTATGTACATTAAAGACCTAACACTTCGTATAATAACTCCCTCATTTATCTTAATATGCCCAGAAATTTCTAATGTCCCTTGTGATTGTTTTTCTCTTGTTCCTTTATTCAAGAGCAGATATCAGTCCTCAATGTCATCTCCACGGAGGTGGACACTAGCATTACAATGTATCCTCTGCTGAAGATATGCAGCTTGTTGTAGATATACACAAGAAAAGAGTACACAGGAGACCCCCCCCCAAATATAGTTGTACTTGCATAAAATATACAATAGTATTCAATTAATTTTATTTGAGATCAATTCACAAATTTAGGTTTGATACACTACTCCAGCAGTAAATTAATTGATAAAAATCAGTAATCCATATTCATGCAAAATATAATTCCATTTGAATAAAAAAAGTAATATAAATTAATAATCAGGGCAATCAGAGTATTAGTGAATACAAGATGACTTAGTAATACCTCATATATATGACCAAGTACTAGGAAATACCGTAAAACATATCAGATAATATAACAAGGTAACATACCCAAAATATAGAGGGTTGAACCTTGCATATATGTATCCAGAGGTATAAACTAGCAATATTTCGACCCAGCAGCATAGAAAGGGTCAATTGTTCATAACAATTAATAATAATACAGTTGGCTGCAGGGTATATAAATATGTGCCCCAAAACCTGTATAAAACAATGACAGTTTATGCAGAAGGTTATTTTGTCATGTGAGATGGGCTTAATATGGCCACATACCAAACCTTTGAAACCACATGCAAAATATTGCAAGGATTAGAAACTGATCTGCAAGACAAAATATCCCAGATCAGATAAATGGAATTTAACTTTCTGCCGTTTTTAATGTTCATACCGTCTGGATGAAACAAAACTTTGAATACACTTCTCAGCCAGGTTACATTCCCCACATAATAATCATATGCATAGAACAATATATATTTATTGAAAAGCAAAGAATATGAAGTTCTATCAATGTGTCATTTAATCATTATAGTTTATATGACTCATTGATATAACTTCAAGTTTGCTAAACAATACCAGCACTGCAAGGGTTAACTAAAACAGCGGATGTCATTCACTCTGCCAGACTTTTCATCACGTGTGTGTGTGTGGGGGTAACTATCCAGGTAGACAATTTACAGATGTCCCAACACAACTACACATGCAATGAGATTAGCACACATAAATAAGGAATCTCTTAAAGGAACCACGCACCTATAGAAACAAGGAAAAAGCTTTCCAGATAGCAATAACAAAAGGTTAATGATGAAATCACCAGATCATAAAAGCACAATGACCATCTCAAAAATGACAATATTGTCTATCATTTGCATGCAGTTTGATGATGCGTCTAGCACATTCCACATTTGCATGTATCACACACAATAAAACATGTGGCTCTGCAGGTGTCAGTAATTACAGCACAAAATTGATTTTGTGACAAGGATAGTATCTAGATATCTCTAGCAACACCTATATGATCTAAATTGCTATCACTCATCTCCTACAGTATTAATATCTATATCTATGAATTGACAATGAGTTATTTAGTATAGCTTCTGAACTGGGCTAACACTACAGCCTAAATGGCTGCTAGGTGATGGTCCCCATTAGATCGGCCAGATCTACTGGGCAAATTCAATTATCTATCCCAGAATAGATTGGATGATAATAATTCTAAAACCTTACAGAATTTTATCCAAGAAAGTATATAGTTACCAATTCCAGTTAATGTTATAATCTGTGGTGATGCATGTTATCAGCTCACTGGTTCACATTCATTTAGGTCTAGAATCCCACAACAGCCTGGAAGGCACTAGGAAAAACACAACCAAAAGCCCCTTTATCCCTCGTCACATTTTTATTACAAGCAACTTTTTACCCAAAAGGTACTGCTCTCTTATTTGATAGCAATCCTATGTGATTTAAAATGGCTATCACGCGTATCTCCTACAGCATTAACAGCTATATCTTTGAACTGGCAATTCAGTATAGTTTCTGAATTTGGCTAACACTGCAGCCTAAATGGCAACTAGGTGGTGGTCCCCATTAGACTGGCCAGATCTAGTGGGGAAAGTCAATTATCCCAGAATAGATTGATAATAATTGTAGAAGCCTTACAGAATTTTATACAAAAAAGTAAATAGTTACCAATTCCAGATAATTGTATAATCTGTGGTGATGCAGGTTATCAGCTCACTGGTTCACATTCAGGTAGGTCCAGAACCCCGTAACAACCAGGAAGACACTAGGAAAAACCCAACCAAAAGCACCTTTTCCCTCATCACACTTTTATTACATGTAACTTTTTATCCAAAAGGTACTGATTTGATTGTCAACAAAACAATTAACTAAAGCTCACTAAAAATAATTTCTTACATCAAAGCATGGCACTAAAATTGCATGAGTAAATAAAACATTAAATAAAACTATTGCTGTTAGACAATAGGTCTTTGTTGCATACTGACATTATTGCCTCCCATATTTCTCCCATGAGCGATAACATTATGAACATATTGCGAGAATAACCAAGCCTTATCTAATGTATGGCCTTGAGGTTTTATAACTCTCTTCCAGCATCTTTGTAAAATCAAAGCATGTTTTCTTAAAAAAACACAGACTTGAAATATAATAATAATAGCAAGTAAAATGGCTGCAACAGACCATTTTACTATAAGCTATTTATATTGATCAGACTCTAACAAAATCCCCCTTTTAATGTCTAAAACTTTACAGAAGTTCTGAAATGTTATCACTAAAATTGGAAGAGAATGTCTTGTTATATTCTTTCACCCATGATAGGTGATAGGCCTCACGTTCTGTAGACTGGATGTGAGAAATATTACGGTTCTTCTCAATGGTGATCTTTGGATCCACACTGACACAAGTCTCTTCTCTGTGAGGGCAAATCCTGACATCTCTTGTGACATGATTCCTGGCAACGGTCCTGGAACCACTATTGACTCTGCCCGGGACTCCTGGCAGAAGAAGGATGATCCACATCATGGCCTTCGTCTGGATATTCGTAGCGAATGGATCAAGAGCCAACCTTTCAATCTTTTGAAACCTCTTACAGTCTAAAAGAAATGACTCAGGAGTGATCTGGCACTTGAAAAATGTTGCATACCTGCATTACAGATTCAACGGATATCCCTGTAACACTGGCAATACTAGGGTTAATTGCCTATACCTCACTAGTCAGCTTGTGGCACTTTTGCCTTAAGTTGAGATAGGAAACAACACTCTCTACATTTGCTCTTCCTTTTTCCTCAGCTTTATGCTTAAAAGAAAACCCTTCTTAGGAGGAAAATAAAATTTAGCATAAAGACATTTTATGAGAATTCATTGAACAATAATTCAAATGGTGAAAAGGTGTTAGAGAAGTTAGTGGGGGCATACAACAGATAGAGAAGAGAGAACACAACATTTCAGAGAAACATTTAGGAAGAGAACAGAACCACATATGACCATGTCAAATACAATTTGTAACAATCAGTGAATACTTATATGTCCAATGCTTGAATAGGTTCCTTGATCCTCTACAATGTCTCCATTTGTATGGATAGAAACCTTATAGGTAACTGGAAAGTTTATCAGTTATGATATATGCTCCCCTCCATGAGGGTAAGAATTTCTTCTCTTTCATCTGGTTTCTAGCAAAATTGTTCAGATAAACATGATAATTTATCAAATTCTCCTTTTGGGTAGTCTTTAGATCATCGTAAGGCTTAGTAGTGACTGCTACCTTTTCCAGACTTTTCTGGGCAAACGCAAATGCATGTTATAAATGCATGCGTAGGTTGTCTATATACTGGTGTGTTGTGGAGGCATTAATTTGATATTGATCGGGCGTGCGATTATAGCAAATGTTGGTGTAGGACCATTTTTCTACCTGTCATCAACTCAAATGGCAACATTTTTGTGGCTGCGCTGGGCATAGCACGAATAGTCATGATAACTTGGGGTAGTTTAAGATCCTAATCCTTAGCGGATTCCTGGACAAACTTCTTGAGAATGTTAACAATGTATTGATTATATCACTCCACACTTGAGGCAGGACAGTAATCAATATGTAAATATCTCTATATCCCCAATATTTTCCAGAGTTTAGTCATCACCTCACTGGTGAAATGGCTACCTCTATCGGATTCTATCCCTTGTGGTAGGCCAAACCTGGAGAACACATGGTTAATTAACAATACAGTGGAAGTTTCTGGCATATTATTGTTTGCGGGAAGACATTCAACCCATTTAGTGAATAAACAAGTAAAGGTTAATATACATGTGTTTCCCTTAGCAGTTCTGGTGACTGGTCCTATGAAATCTATCTGAATATCTGACCATGGTAATGACAACCCCCTCTTCTGCAGTGGTTGCAACTGAGAACACACCAAACAACCTTGACAATAGATCTGTGCATCTTTAAACATATGAGGCCAATGTGCATAATCACTTAGAATTACAATCTTCTTCAGTGATTGGGTGGTTCAGGGGATCTTCTATGTATTTATAGATGATGCCAATGATAGGATCACACTTCTGACTTGTAATCAGGTCCTGTCTAGGTGAGTCATGAACCCACTTAACTACTGGGGTGTCTGCTTCTTACGGGCTTGTTGTCTGGTAACAGCATCTATCTGGATAGGAACCAGTAGGTGTGAAATGCCTAAGGCTTGCCTCTTAAGGGCGCCTTCTTTAGCCAAGAAATCGGCTATGTCATTTGCTTGTTTTTTAGGACCTAGGACTTTGGTATAACCCTTGGTCATTTTCCAATAAATGGTAAGGGCATTTGATGCCACAAGATTGTCAGTCTCACAAAGCAACTTGTTATGTTTCCCTGGTTTATTGTTGTACCATAGCATATGGCTCCTTTTCCAACCTGGGAGGTAGTCAACAAAGCTATTGCGATCATAATTGGAATCAAATATGATAACAAATTCTTTTATGTTATGCTCAATTGCTGTTTGCACAGAGTTCTGCCACTTGGCTACTCTGAGGTTCAAAGCTATACAACAGGGCACTCATCTGTCCAGGCAATCCCTATACCTGCCACCAGTTTCCTTTTGGAACCAGTTATGGCATGATATGAACAACTGTCTATATATACGTGGATGACAAAGTTGGACAGTAAGTCTCATCAAATGCCTTATGAGGTGAATATAATTGCTGCTTAAGGTAGTCATCCCCATCTACAGCAGACTCCATAGGAGGTACTGCACAATCATGGAACTCAACTAATCCTTGAGCTGCAGGACTCTATAATTGTTCTAATTATACATGATCTCCAGTGACTATCCTTGTAGAGACAAGGTCCACAAAGTGATCCTGCTATTGGAAAAGTGTCCTTCCCTTATCTTATCACTTTGCAAAGGCTGATGCACAATTTCAACAGTTGTTACAGGTATATAAATGTGTTGATTTCATTGTTTAAAAGATGATCTAGAAAAATGTAAAGTCTGTCAGAAAAATTATGTTATTTAGTTTTGTTAAACTGATTGATCTAATTTATTTTATTTAAATCTCTAGAACATAAAGTCTTAAGACAATTAACACAATTATTTAACTTTGTGATTTATGGCTACTCTTAGCAATTTTAAAACATTGTGATGGAAACTAAAAGTGTTAGAATCAGTTACAGATGTAGCCATTACTGCACTTTTTCAACACAATCTAAAAAGCTATTTGGCATGTTTCTACAAACAATGCTTAAAATAATTAGGCTTCAATAAAAGCTGTATAACATCACAGCATCTTCAAAGCATTTTTACTAGCTAGACACAGATGTTTCCAGAGTTTTTGTAAAATATTGAGAGTTGCAATTAACTAAAATACCTTGTGTGGGATTTTTGTGAACCTTTCACCTTTTTTTCTGCAAAAAATATAGGATCATATACACAAATTAAGTTTATCAGTTTTATGCAAACCAGTTGTACTAGAGAAAACATTTAAAAAAATCCATATTAATTGGAATTTTTAACCCTTTGAATGCTAGAGACGTTGTAGACCTATTTAGCATTCATGGTGTTCAAAGCTCAATTTATATCAATAAGAATTGTTTAAAACGATCCCTGTGGTGCAGCTTGGATGCACAAAATTGCTAAATGTTCATTTTGCAAGTGCCCATAGGTGGATATAACACATAATTGTAAAATTACATCTATATGTACTAAACCAATTGCAGCTGATTGGTAGATAGGAGCAGTAACTGTTGCCCAGAGTGAGAAATACTGCTATAGATGTGGACTTACCATTCCAATACTAAAACATGTAACTAATTTCAATTCCCTCATGTATGTATCTGTATATTGCATCATACATGTACTCATCCCTTACAGACATATAAGTGAAAGTACAATACGAAGCGTTGTGTACGTGCGATTAACAAATGGTTAGAAAGAGTATATTGCAAAGTCAAGGGGCAGCCAATGAAAATGTTTGTAGCCAAAAGATGGACTTGTGTAAGTAGTGGACAGTATTGTAAATGGCCCAAAAATTTAATTAAAGCCAGAGTTGAGTTTACACTCAAACCCACAAAAGCAGGGAAGTACAGATTAAGTTCTTCAAAATTACCTTCATGACCCCATATGCTTCGCTGAAGACATAAGACATGATATCGCAAATTACATCATCAATAAAATACTGATAACATCACATGTTACTGACATCACAAATGACTCGGCTAACAATGTATATGATCAGGCATCAGCAACATTACCCTACAACATTGCTCTACCACCACTGCAACTTTACAACTCTAGCATACCTCAAACTAACAGCATGAGCCTGAAGCAACAATAAACTAAAATACTAACTGCTCAAAAAGAGCAGCTGAATTTCCCCATAACACACACACTACCAAGAAGGACACACACCTACCTCAACAGTTTATCTAGCAACACTGCTTGTCCATACCTCCCAAGTGTCCCTCTTTAGGAGGGACAGTCCCTTTATGGGACCCAGATTCCTCTGTCCCTCTTTCCCACCCTGGTGTCCCTCATTTTTTTGGAGATCAGACTGTGTGGTGTGCATATAAGTGTATCACATTACTCCACAGGAATAAAACTCACATTAATATTTGTATAAATGTCAGTATATGAGTTTATAAATTAGTTTGTGAATATAAAATAATTTGGTCTTGTTCTAAATCTTTTATTCAGTTTAATGAATAGGCGTCAATAGGTTATGAACAAACCTAAACCTTCTCAGAAATGTTCCACCCACCAGCTTCCCCCCACCCCATTACCGCCACCTAAAACAAAAGTGTCCCTCTTTGACCATTTGAAATGTTGGGAGGATAAAATATATGCAAATCCTAACTAGGACAGCACATCACCCTGATCTGACACCACAGATTCTGTCACATAGTCTGTTGGTGTCACTGATTAGACTATTTGTGATGTTAACAATATTTGTGTCATCACCAGTGATTATGATGTAATTTGCAGTCATATCTGATATAATCAACAAAGCACATGGAGTTATGCATTTTAAGTTTGAAGAAAAACTGTATTTCCCAGCTTTTGTGAGTTTGAGTGAGAACTAAATTTTAAAAAAGGTTTTAGCCATTAAGTTTCTATAGTTTTTTCAAAAGATGTACTAGTAAGAAAACAAAATCATCTGGGCAGACTAAGGACTGTATTCCATTCTCACTGCTTACTGTCAGGACCTGTTAGACACTGTCACAGATCCTGGTCTTGTGCAAGGTTTGTTGTGACTCAACTAAAGTCACATTGTCTCACATTTCCATCCGCATGTCTCTTCTTCTTGTCTGATACCCCTCTGCCATCACTCTGGCTCTTGTACACCTCTCACATTTCCAAGCCTTGTAATGCTCCCATCTCTGTGCATCACAAATTACCTCATCATTGTTATAACTGTTGGCATTACCAAAATACTAGCCTACCAGTACTGATAATCAACCAACAGCAACACTAAATTACAACAGTGCAAGTAAAAGAAAGCTGACCATCACTGCAAATCATCAGCCAGCAGCAACACTGCCCAAAAGCACTGCTTTATAATGTCCAGATCTCCTCAAGTAGTGATGACAGTCAGTCAAAACATGTTTCTAACAGCACTGCACAAAATCCTCTCCTGGCACCCCAGGCACTAAAACAAAGGCACTGGGGAACATCAACCGCACCATAACGGGGAAAATAAAATCGCTATTGATTTGCATTAGGTTTTTAACCACAATGCATTGGAGACATCTAGGACTGAAGGGGCTAATAGCCCCACTTAAATCAATGACAATTTGGGTAATGTGTAACTTTCTTTGGTGTTGTTGCTTTGCACCGTAATTGCTCCAGATTCAAAGAACATTATGCTCTGTATATCTGTATGTAATAAAATGAAAGTTTATAATCGGATAGGCTATCACAGCACGTGGCACTAACTGATCTGTGGATGGAAGATCTTGGACATTGCCTACAGGGGAAGAAGCCCAGCTGAATCTAGCTACACTGGTCTCATTGCAGTCTTCTTTTCCTTTATTATAAAAGTCTATAGAGAAGCGGAGATTTAACATGAAGGTTGTGATGAGCTAATGCAATGTGATTCTCATCTCCAGTCCTTGTGGTGTGCCCCGAGCAGTGACCTTGAGATACACCGAGCTAATGGATGTCCTGATCTGTTTATTGTATTCAATGTTCCCCATTCAGGGGGTTAAAAGCCCCATTTAAATTACTGGAAATGTGAGGAATTTATATTTGTCCCCTATGATGCTGTTGGTTTGCTTCAGATTTCAGTTCTTATTAGTACATCAGACTCAAGGTGTATAAAATAACCAGGCTGCACTGTTTCATTTTCTCTGTATTTATGTCCCATACTCGGCATATGTTAGTGCCAGAAACACCATATACAGTTTGACACCCCTTCCTTGTACCACTATCCACTAGTAGTCAGAGAACCCCACACACACTGTCTGACTCCCAGCCATATACCACTATCTACTGGTAGTCCCAATACTTCCATATACACTGTCTGACACCCCAGCCACGTACCATTATCCAGTGGTAGTCTCATGTCACAAGTACACTGCCTGACGCCCAGCCTTATACTACTGCCCCGATGGTAGTTCCAGAACCTCATATATGTTGTCTGACACCCCGGCTTTATTGGACTGTGCCACTGGCATTCAAGAATGCCACATACAAGTTGTGGCGCTTATCCTTGCAACACTGTCACACTGTTTGTCTGAGAATTCATATACACTGTCTGACTCCGTGTCCTTTTTACCTTCAACATGGAAGGAGGGGGGGGAAGGGAGTGGAGAATGGGGGGGGGGCAGGGAGAGGGATGAACAGAGGTAAACAAAGGGGGATGAGGTAGCGGTGAACCAGAGGAGGTTTACTGTGGTAAACAGAAGAGGGTTTTCCTTATACTGATAGACACAATTTTGTCACTTGTGATGCGTCCGCTCAAGCGACCAGCTACTACCTCTTTAATAATAACAAATGGAAATGTAGTTCCTTTTAATTATATTCTTAAACTCCACATCATGACTAGTTTGCCATATATCGCCATCTTCTGGACGTGCTTGTTAATACAATCTCTTACATGGTATTATAAGGCCACTCAGCCAATAAAGGTATAATTTTTTTCTACAAGTCTCCTGCATTTTCTATGGCTAACACAGAACCACGCTTTACCCATAGTATTAAAAGGACCATTACATGGAAGAGTTAACCCCTTGGATGCTAGAAATGAAAGCAATGCATTGCAGAGCATTAATGAAGAAGATGTAAAACATGTGAACAAACAGTTGTTATATTTATTAGTTCACTGAGTATGATTATATAGAGTTGCTCAAGTTCATAATACATCAGCATCACAGGATGTTATTCATTTTCTGCTATGACCAATCAACAACAATAGACCACCAATTTATAGATGTACATTCAAACACAAAATTACCATGTCCAAATCCAATATTTTATCCTTATGTAATACTCTGTAATTCATAGATGTAAACAGTTTATTCAGGGAGCTAATTAAAATTAATTAAATTAAGGCATCCCATTATGTCTTCACAAAGTCATCTTAGTTTTAATTTAACAACTTTTTTACATTTGCATGTGTAAAATGAAAGCTACAATGTAAAATAAATGTTTCCATACAACTAAAATAATATTATTAAAAATAAAATATTTCTATTAGTTTAATTTGCAAATAAATATATATAACATTAACCCTTTTATATTTATTTGTGTTGCACGCCCTTGTGGTCTTTAAAAGGTTACTGAAGAGAGCAACCACATCAGTAAAATTAGAAGTGAAATATGGGATACACATTTTCGTGGAAGAAAATCAGAGTTGGAAAATACTGAATGTCAGTTTTTTCCAAATTTACAAGCAAATGATGGGCAGATATCCAGGATATGACTAACAACATCTGGAGTGAGATTTAAAAAAGAGAAAACAGTTGTGAGTCCTCAGACTGAAATGATTTTAGAAGTAAAATGATGAAAGCAAATAACTCAAAGGACAAGTGTAAGGATAGAAAAAAGTTGGAAGAAAATTAAACTTTATGGAACACCCATAGTGATATGAGAACCAGAGGTTAAAGAATTGTTCCAACAAATCTCAAAACAATACTGTGAATATAACAAGCTACTCATGGCATCGTCTCCAACCAAAACCTAAGTGCTGAAGAAAGTATAATGATGCAGAATTAGTAAGTGTCAAAAGAATAAAATCCTTTAAATTTAAAATCCTTATTGACTAAAGGATCTGTATTAAATCTATTACTAGACCTAAATGAGCAAGTGCACTCATGAAAATAATAGATCAGAAAAACTGTGTTGCTTCATTTTTATAATTCACACTTTATTTAATTTTTCACAGATTTTAAGGGGTACAGAAAAGAAAAAGGAAAGGGAAATGGGGAGGGGAGAAAAAGAGATACAAGCATAGCATAACAAGTATCCATTTTAACAGACAAGTCAACATCTGGATCATATTTCCCAAACATATTTCTCAAACATATGGAGCCCCGACTGGTCACAAGCAGGAGGAGAAAAAGAGGTAGAGAAAGAAAAGAGAGAGAAGAGAAAGAAGAAGAGAGAGAGAAGAGAAAGAGAGGAGATGGAGAGGAGAGAAGGAAAAGAAAGAGGAAAGAGAGAGAAGAAAGAGAGGGAGAAAAATAAAAGGGGGGCGAGGGAAGAGTTGGGGGAAAGGGAGGAAATCCCACTCATACAGAACACACCAAACCAGCCCCAAAAGGAATCCACACCCAAAAAATATCAGTAAATGAGAAGCTCATGATGAAACCAAGGGGGAGCCACGGCTTCTACCCACGGGGACCAGATCTGCATATAACTCGATGAGTAGTTGCAGATATACGCCGTCAGCTTATCCATCTTAATCAACCGCCATATGCGGTAAACTAACAATGCATAAGTTGGCGGCAAGGACTTCCACTGGTGAGCGATGTGACACCTGGCCATAGCACAGACCCTGAATATCAGCTTATTATAATAACGGGCCAAAACAGGATGACGGGAAGATCTATTAAGCAGGGCAGTCCACAGGTCAGGAGTCACTGGAGTCCCTACAGCCATCCCCAAAAGGTGGAAAACATACCTCCACAGATCTGCTACTGGAGGGCAGGACCACCACATATGCAAATATGAACCCTCCGAACCACAACCACGAAAGCATAATTGAGACGTGGCTGAAAAAATGTGATGTAAGCGTACAGGACTATAGTACCATCTAGCGAGTACTTTATAGGCATTCTCCCTTACTAATGTACACGGGGTCAACCCATGAGTATTACCCGTGATATCCGACCACTCCTCAGGGTCTAGAGATTCTCCCAAATCTGACTCCCAAAGCAGTCGGTAAGATGGGGGTTTCGAAAATAAGGAAGAGACAATATGGGCATATATCTTAGAAATTGCACCTTTGACAAATTGCAATGAGGAACACAAATGCTCAAAGACGGTTCGGGCCGGAGGGGCAACTCTGCCAATATAGGAAAGAACATAATGTCGAATTTGGGCAAAACTAAAGAACTCACGAAGGGGAGCAGCATGTTTTCCCCGAATCTGGTCCCAGGAAAGTAGGGAGTCCAGAGAATACAAATCCGACACGGTCCGGATACCCTTCAACCTCCACCATGTGAATAAGGAAGGAGAACACCCCGGAGGAAACTCAGGATTATAAAACAAAGAGCACATCTTAGTTCGAAGTAGCGTCAGTTTGTCCTGTTTGCCTCTTGTATTTATGACAACGCCATAGTGTCAGTAAAAGCGAAAGTGTAGGACTTCCAGAAACCAGCGACGGTGAGAAGGAAGAGATCCAAAACAGCACGTCCGATGGAGGGGACCCACTCATTGAGACTTCTAGATCAACCCATCAGGGACGATGATCGGAAAGATGCAGAGGAATCGCCTTAGCAAATTGCGTCGCTTTATAGTACGACCAAAGATGTGGGACAGAAAGTCCACCCTCTAGTCGGGATTTGTATAACAGGCCAGACCCAAGGCGAGCTTGACCCGAAGCCCAGATAAAGCGCAAGATATGTCTTTGGAGGGAATGATCACGACTTAAGATAGGAATAGCCAAAGAGTGAAACAAATACAGGAGTTTGGGTAATAAGGACATTTTAACAGCATAGATCCTACCAAACCAGGATATACGATAAGTATGCCATCTGTCCAAGTTAGCATGAAGAGACTTAAACAGAGGGGCAAAGTTTGCATTGTGCGAGGAAGAATACGTGGCCGTAAGACAAATCCCCAAAGACGATATTGAGGTTTTGCACCATCGAAAGTCAAAATTTAGAGAGAGCAGTTTTTGTAAAGGACCCGGTAGCGAGATGTTCAGCACTTCGCACTTTGAATTATTCACTTTATAACCTGAAAGAGAGGCGAAGAAATTGAGAACAGAGTACAGATTTGAAAGCGAAGTCATTGGAGATGACACAGTAAGCAGAACGTCGTATGCAAAGAGACTCAACTTATATTCCTCCGTTCCTACCTTCACACCCTTAATATCCGGACAGAGCCAGATTGCACACACCAATGGTTCAATACAGAGTGCGAACAGAAGAGGTGAAAGAGGGCAGCCTTGGCGAGTACCACTACATATAGGGAATACAGCAGAGTTATACCCAGCAATCGACACAGACGCCGTGGGGTCAACATATAGTGACTGAATACCACGTAAGATAGAGCCTGAAAAGCCAAAATGTTCCAAAACTGACCACATGTATGACCAATCAATACGGTCGAACGCCTTCTCCGCGTCCAACGAGAGTAGCATCAATGGAATAGAACAATGCCGTGCACTATGTATTAAGTTTATCACTCTGCGGGAGTTGTCCGGAGCCTCTCGTCCAGATATAAAGCCCACTTGATCTGGGTGCACCAAGTCGGGAAGGAGACGTGAAATGCGAAGAGCCAAGACCTTAGAGAAAAGCTTCACATCAAAATTAATGAGTGAGATTGGACATTAGCTCGCGTAAGAGCCCGGATCTTTACCATCTTTAGGTATGACCACAATCCGAGCCAAAAGCATCTCAGCCGGTGGACGTTCACCCTGCAAGAAGGAGTTATAAAGTCTAGCCAAAAATGAAAAAAGGGAGGACTGAAACGCTTTAAAGTATGCCACCTTATAACCATCTGGACCAGACGTCTTAGAAGACTTGAGCGTTTTTAAGGCCACTGATATTTCTTCAATAGATATAGGGGCATTTAAGTGAACCAAAGCGTCTGCAGAGAGGGTAGGCAAACAGCATGACCGAAGGAAATCCTGAAGACTGCACTCGAACTCGATGAGTGAAGCACCTTACGACCATCATATAGAGTGCCGTAAAACTCTGTAAATGACTCCGCAATCTCTGCGGTCTTAAAAGTCGACGTCCCTGACCGGGTGGTAATCGATCGGATAGATCAAAATTTGATCTGTTGACGAAGTTTGGCCACCACCATTGCGTCCGGCTTATCACACTTCTCGAAGTACATCTGGCATGTCCATTGCAGAGCTCTGAGGACCTCACGAGACAGCAACAGATTATATTCCCCCCTGATATTGGTAAGACGGAGTAAATTAGTTGCGGTGGGGTGAGCCTTATGGGCCAGTACCGCCTCATGTAGTAAACCCGCTAACCTGCTGCGTTCCTCCTCCCTAACTCTTTTAAGCCTGGAAGCAATCTCAATAAGTTTACCACGCAGTACAGTCTTGTGAGCTGTCTATAAAGTGTCTATAGTAATATCAGGAGAAGCATTCTCCGCGAAATAGGCATCCAAAGATTTCAGTAGGTCTGCCCGCACTTCAGAGTTGAGTAGAAGAGAATCATTGAACCTCCATGAAGAGGTGCCAGAGAGCCCCCCCATGCCCAGGAAAGAGCATTCGATAATCACATGATCCGACCAAGTAAGATCATGAATCGCAGCTGAACACAATTCATTGGTCACCAACTGATTAGCGAAGATGTAATCAATCCGGAAGTAATGACCGTGCGGATGGGAAAAAAAGTATAGTCCCTAGTCGTTGGAATGGGTCAATCTCAACAATCATTCAGCGAATGGGTACGTACCAATGAAGTAAGAAGTCTCGACTTCTGAGGAATTCCCTGGCCGGGGGGGGGGGACAGAATCGGATCAAGTAATGCGTTAAAATCTCCACCCACCAAAAGCGAGGATGTCGGAACCCGATCGAGAAAAGCAGAAATCTCCGAATAGAAAAGAGCATTTGGTTCGGTCAGAGCGTAAATATTTAGAAGAACCAAAAGAGAGCCCTGAACCTCTCCTTGAACCATCAGGTAACGTCCCTCCCCATCTCTGGATACCTCCGTAACCTGAAATCCGAGCGAATTTCAAACCAAAATGGAGATACCATTACTAGTGTTGAGCGAGCATGCTCGGCCGATGCTCGGATCGGCTCGAGCATCGCTCTGCTCGGCACATGGCGGTACTCGTACGAGTACCGCATGTGCTCGCCCGCCATGTTCGGGTCTCCTCCCCGCACATTTGCGGCTGCTGCGCAGCCAATAAACGTGCAGGGAGGCTCTGACATCAGTGTAATGCCAGCAGCCATGTTGGCTGCTGGCATTACACTGATTGGCTGGCCAGAACCCGTGGTCGGGTGCTGTATAGCACCTGACCAGCGAGTTCGGCTCAGTCTTAGCCAGGGAGAGATGAGGATAGGAAGGGAAAGTCAGTGTAGGGACAAAAAAAAAGCAAATTTGTGAAAAAAAAAGAACCAAAAGTCCTTTTTAGGACTACTGTGTGTGGGGGCAGCAGTTTATTTTGTGTGGGGGGAAAAAAACAAAAAAAAAAAAATTTCATATATTCTGTTTAGTGTGCAAAGTTGCAGATTAGAGCACATTCTGTTTAGTGTGCAAAGTTGCAGATTAGAGCACATTCTGTTTAGTGTGCAAAGTTGCAGATTAGAGCACATTCTGTTTAGTGTGCAAAGTTGCAGATTAGAGCACATTCTGTTAAGTCTTCAAACTAAAATATCAAAGTCACATATTCCATTCAGTGTGCGTCGCCGCAGTTTAGCAGCATATTCTGTGTACTCTGCACAGTTGCAGAATAGGAAGAAATACTGTTAAGTCTTCAAACTAAAATATCAAAGTCACATATTCCATTCAGTGTGCGTCACCGCAGTTTAGCAGCATATTCTGTGTACTCTGCACAGTTGCAGAATAGGAAGAAATACTGTTAAGTCTTCAAACTCAAATATCAAAGTCACATATTCCATTCAGTGTGCTTCGCCGCAGTTTAGCAGCCTATTCTGTGTACTCTGCACAGTTGCAGAATAGGAAGAAATACTGTTAAGTCTTCAAACTAAAATATCAAAGTCACATATTCCATTCAGTGTGCGTCACCGCAGTTTAGCAGCATATTCTGTGTACTCTGCACAGTTGCAGAATAGGAAGAAATACTGTTAAATCTTCAAACTAAAATATCAAAGTCACATATTCCATTCAGTGTGCTTCGCCGCAGTTTAGCAGCCTATTCTGTGTACT
This sequence comes from Rhinophrynus dorsalis, assembly GCA_037306005.1. Classification (NCBI taxonomy): domain Eukaryota; kingdom Metazoa; phylum Chordata; class Amphibia; order Anura; family Rhinophrynidae; genus Rhinophrynus; species Rhinophrynus dorsalis. Next base: position 161,553,077 of record CM074719.1, read on the forward strand.
CTGCACAGTTGCAGAATAGGAAGAAATACTGTTAAGTCTTCAAACTAAAATATCAAAGTCACATATTCCATTCAGTGTGCGTCACCGCAGTTTAGCAGCATATTCTGTGTACTCTGCACAGTTGCAGAATAGGAAGAAATACTGTTAAGTCTTCAAACTAAAATATCAAAGTCACATATTCCATTCAGTGTGCTTCGCCGCAGTTTAGCAGCCTATTCTGTGTACTCTGCACAGTTGCAGAATAGGAAGAAATACTGTTAAGTCTTCAAACTCAAATATCAAAGTCACATATTCCATTCAGTGTGCTTCGCCGCAGTTTAGCAGCCTATTCTGTGTACTCTGCACAGTTGCAGAATAGGAAGAAATACTGTTAAGTCTTCAAACTAAAATATCAAAGTCACATATTCCATTCAGTGTGCGTCACCGCAGTTTAGCAGCCTATTCTGTGTACTCTGCACAGTTGCAGAATAGGAAGAAATACTGTTAAGTCTTCAAACTAAAATATCAAAGTCACATATTCCATTCAGTGTGCTTCGCCGCAGTTTAGCAGCCTATTCTGTGTACTCTGCACAGTTGCAGAATAGGAAGAAATACTGTTAAGTCTTCAAACTCAAATATCAAAGTCACATATTCCATTCAGTGTGCTTCGCCGCAGTTTAGCAGCCTATTCTGTGTACTCTGCACAGTTGCAGAATAGGAAGAAATACTGTTAAGTCTTCAAACTAAAATATCAAAGTCACATATTCCATTCAGTGTGCGTCACCGCAGTTTAGCAGCATATTCTGTGTACTCTGCACAGTTGCAGAATAGGAAGAAATACTGTTAAGTCTTCAAACTAAAATATCAAAGTCACATATTCCATTCAGTGTGCTTCGCCGCAGTTTAGCAGCCTATTCTGTGTACTCTGCACAGTTGCAGAATAGGAAGAAATACTGTTAAGTCTTCAAACTAAAATATCAAAGTCACATATTCCATTCAGTGTGCGTCACCGCAGTTTAGCAGCCTATTCTGTGTACTCTGCACAGTTGCAGAATAGGAAGAAATACTGTTAAGTCTTCAAACTCAAATATCAAAGTCACATATTGCGTGTAAGATGAAGAAGGCTTGTAAAAAGGGACGGGGAAGTGGACGTGATCCTGATAGTTCAGGGCGCGGGTCAGGACGCGGAGAAACTGTGCCTGGTGCCAGAGCACAAGAAAGAAAGACATCCACCATACCTAGCTTCATGTCTCATTTTACAGGGTGTCGCAGGACATCACTCTCGAGGTCCGACCACTGCGAACAGGTGGTCGGTTGGATGTCAGCTGATACTGCTTCCAGTCGGTTAAGCACCACCCTGTCTTCCACCAAGTCCACTCTCAGTAGCCAAGAGTCTGGTCAACATAATCCTCACTCTGATCATCCTTCCTCCCACCATAGACGGTCTGGTGAAAGAAGTGATCCCACACTGGGATATAGTGAGGAGCTCGTCTCATCACCAATCCTTCATTTGACCCTCTCTCCAAGCACGCTTGCAGAGGAACATGACATCTTATGCCCTGATTCACAACCTCTAGAGGGTACCCAATCACAAGAAGATGACAGATGTGAACGGCATTTAAGGTCAAAGGAAGTAGTGGATGATGATGATGATGATGAGACACAGTTGCCATTAAATCAACCACTATTACTGTCTCAAGACCTTGTTGAGGAGGATGTTATACAGTTGTCAATGACTGAGTATGTGGTGGGATCAAGACATGAGGAGGATGATCAGAGTGAGGAAGTGGAGGAGGACTTGGTGGACGATGAGGTGACTGACCCCACCTGGGAAGGTGTAGAGCCGAGCGATGACAGCAGTCCTGAGGGTGAGCCATCTGCAGCACCGCAACAGGCTGGAAGAGGCAGTGGTGTGGCTACAGAAAGAAGGCGGACCGCACCAAACCGGCCCGCAAATGTTCCACGGAGTACCCCCTTGCGTAAATCTCCCTTGCCAAGGGGTAGGTGTTCCGCGGTATGGCGTTTTTTTAAGGAAAGTGCGGACGACAAAAGAATTGTAGTTTGCAACCTGTGCCACACCAGAATGAGCCGAGGCATGAACACTAGAAACCTCACCACCACCAGCATGATCCGACACATGGCATCCAAGCACCGTAATAAGTGGGAGGAACGCCTGGATCGCCCATCTGTGTCTGCAGGCCACACCACTGCCTCCTCTTCCCCTGTTTTCGGTGTCGGCCAATCGCCTGTCGAAGGCGCAGGCCCGCATACCTCCCGCCCTGCACCTGTACCATCTGAAGCACCATCAGCGACCACATCCACTTCCCTGTCCCAGCACAGCGTCCAAATGTCGTTACCCCAGGCATTTGAGCGCAAGCGAAAATACCCAGCCACCCACCCACAGGCCATAGCACTAACCTCACACCTTTCCAAATTACTGGCCATCGAAATGCTGCCATTTAGGCTTGTGGACACTGAGTCCTTCCGCAGCCTGATGGCAGCAGCTGTCCCTCGGTACGCGGTCCCCAGCTGCCACTACTTTTCCCGGTGTGCCATCCCCGCATTACACCACCATGTGTCCCGTAACATCACCCGTGCCCTGACCAACGCAGTTACTGGGAAGGTCCACTTAACGACTGACACATGGACAAGTGCTTGTGGCCAGGGACGCTACATTTCCCTGACGGCACACTGGGTGAATGTCGTGGAGGCTGGGAGCGACTCGGACCCTGGGATGGCACAGGTGCTACCCACGCCGAGGATTGCGGGCCCTACCTCCATCAGGGTTTCCACCAGCACCTACGTTATTGGCTCCTCCTCCTCCTCCGTTTCCACCTCTGAATTCTCTACACGCAGCGCCACTCCCCCATCAGCCAGTAGCTGGAAGCAGTGTAGCACTGCAGTGGGGAAGCGTCAACAGGCCGTGCTGAAGCTGATCTGCCTTGGGGACAAACAGCACACGGCCTCAGAGCTGTTGCAGGGGATTAGTCACCAGACCGAGCAGTGGCTCTCGCCACTCAACCTGCAACCAGGCATGGTTGTGTGTGATAATGGGCGTAACTTGGTGGCGGCTTTGGAGCTCGGCAAGCTCACACACCTACCATGCCTAGCGCATGTATTTAATTTAGTGGTTCAGCGATTTCTAAAAACCTACCCCAATGTGCATGATCTCTTGACCAAGGTGCGCCGCGTGTGTGCACATTTCCGTAAGTCATCTACAGCTTCGGCCGGCCTGTTGAAGCTGCAGCAGCGCTTACAATTGCCAGCTCACCGGCTGCTGTGTGACGTGAGCACGCGCTGGAACTCCACCTTCCACATGTTGGCCCGGCTTTGTGAGCAGCAGAGGGCAGTAGTGGAGTACCAGCTGTTACACGGTCGTCGCCTCTCCGTTCAACTTCCTGTAATCAGAAGTGAGGAGTGGGAATGGATGTCAGACCTCTGTGAGGTTTTACGCAATTTTGAGGAATCGACACAGATGGTGAGCGGCGATAACGCTATTATCAGTGTAACCATCCCACTTCTGTGTCTACTGAAACGCTCGCTGCTCACAATTAAAACTGACGCTTTGCATGTGGAAGAGGTGGAAATGCGGGAGGAAGAGCTTACACAAGGTGATAGCCAGAGCACCCTCACTTCGTCTTCTCAGCGACAATTGGAGGAGGCGGAGGAGGAGGAGGAGGAAGACACGGTTGCCTCCGCTACAGAGGGTAGCCATGGAACTTTAGTTCCATCTCTTCAGCATGGGTGGGCAGAAGAGGAGGAAGAGGATGAGGATATTGAGAGTCATCCTCCTGGTGAGGACAGCGAAATCTTGACTGTTGGTACTCTGGCACACATGGCTGACTTTATGTTAGGCTGCCTTTCCCGTGACCCACGCGTTATACGCATTTTAGACAACACGGATTACTGGGTGTTCACCCTTCTGGACCCCCGCTACAAAGAGAATTTCTCATCTCTCATTCCTCCGGTGGAGAGGACAAGCAAAATGGTGCAATACCAGAAGGTTCTTGTCGAAAAATTGCTCCAAAATTTTCCATCTGACAACGCTGGCGGCAGAGTACGTGCTACCTTGGCCAACCGAGAAGGGGAGAAAAGGGGAGCACACAGCAGTTCCGAGAAAGGCAGGGCAACACTCTCCAAGGCGTGGGACACCTTCATGACACCCCGCCAGCACCCTCACCCTGATGCGCAGCCTAGTGTCACAAGGAGGGAAAAGTTTTGGAAGATGGTGAAGGAGTACGTAGCAGACCGTGTCAGCGTCCTCAATGATCCCTCTGTGCCTTACAACTACTGGGTGTCCAAGCTGGACACGTGGTATGAACTGGCACTCTACGCCTTGGAGGTGCTGGCCTGCCCTGCCGCCAGCGTTCTGTCTGAGCGGGTATTTAGTGCTGCTGGTGGCATCATAACAGATAAGCGTATCCGCCTTTCCACCGACAATGCTGATAGGTTGACACTTATAAAAATGAACAAGGCCTGGATTTCCCCTGACTTCTCCACTCCACTGGAGGAAAGCCCCGGGGGAACATAAACTCACTTTATATATGTTATTTACAATGATGGGAATACTCTGTATTCTCATTCACCCCTTCCACCCAAAAAACGGGTATATGGTTGACTCTTAATCTTCTCATCCTCCTCCTCCTCTTCCATATGCCCTGTGATATAATTTTTATATAGGGCCAGCTCACCAGCGGGCCCTGTTTGACAATTTTTATATAGGTCAGCTCACCAGCGGGCCTTCTCATATAATGTTTTATTGGGTCAGCTCTCTAGCGGGCCCTCTCATATAATGTTTTATAGCGTCAGCTCACTAGCGGGCCTTCGCATATAATGTTTAGGATGGTCAGCTCCGCAGCAGACCCTCACCCATAATGTTTTAGATGGTCGGCTCAGCGCACGTTTCCCTCTTAATCATGGCCCCAGTTCAGAAAAATCGAGGAAATTTTTGGGAGAATTTGCCTTTGCGCACGTTTCCCTCTTAATCATGGCCTCAGTTCAGAAAAATCTAGGAAATTTTTGGGAGAATTTGCCTCTGCGCACGTTTCCCTCTTAATCATGGCCTCACTTCAGAAAAATCGATGAAATTTTTGGGAGAATTTGCAGATGATATACAAGTAAATATACAGCAAATACTGTTTGGTAACAATTTTTCGCCTAAAGTCGTTTTTATCTTCCTTTTTGTGTGTTTTACGGTCAGTCTGTAAAAATGGCGTACTACGGGCGAAAGATCGTTCCCAGCAGCGATGTTGGAGTCCAAGATGCATCCAGACATCCTCCCTATGCTGTCCCTGAACCATTTCTGTGGTGTTTCCATCCTTTTCTGCCCTTTTCCTATGGACCAGGCACCCTCCCCTCATCAGAGCAGGGGGTGCCTGATGTAATGCTCGAGTCCTCCCATTGACTTCAATGGGGCTCGGGTGCTCGGCCGAGCACTCGTGCCTCCGGGGGCGCTCGGTCAGAGCACCCGAACACCCGAGCATTGGGGTGCTCGCTCATCACTAACCATTACGTTTACTAGAACCCGAGGAGTGGAAGTGCAAGTGATATTGCCTATCCCAGTATTTAGGAATAGCTGAAGAACGAAAATGAGTTCCCTGTAAAAAGATAACATCGGCATGGATGGAAATATAGTTTTGCATCGCCATTCTACAATTCTGAGGGGCGTTGAGGCCTTTAACATGAGATACTATTTTCAGTGAAGATAAAGAAGATTATAGCGAGCTCGCTCCCCTGGGGGACAAGCCAGGAGGTGGAGGATCTCCTAAGTCTGACATGGTGAGTATCAATCAAACCACTTGCACACAAGGAGAGAGAGCGGAGAGCGAGAGAAAAAAAAAAAGGGGGGGGAGGGAGGGAAAGGGAGAGTAAGAGAAAGATGAGGAGAAGAAAAGGAGGATAAGGGAAAAGAGAAGGGGACTAAGACCAAAGGGGAAGGGGACACCACTTGGCATCAAGGCGATCGTACAACAAAACAAGACTAGGGAGGAGACCCACAGCCCACAGGACGAGGATCCGCTCCCAGCCATCCAGTATATCAGAGATCTACCCCCAGAGCTACATGACCAGTGAGGCTCCATAGAGGCAGCAAATTAACACACGAGCAGCCAGCAAAACATGTGACAGCAAATTACCCAAGTGCATAAAACATAATGAGGAAAAGAATTCAAGGCCTAACCAGACCCACCCTCCTAACACCACACCAGAACCAGGGAACCGGCTCTCCCATGCCGCACCTCCTGGAGGTTCAAAAACCGCATCCAAAGAACTCCACCCCAGAAACAAACAAAAAATAAAAAATAAAAGGAGCTTTGCGACATGGGAGACCAGGGACCCGCCACTACCGGTCCCAAACAATTCCGCCAAAGAGGGACAAGGGCTGCCCGAGCTCCCCGACAGGCCCAAAAAGCCACCAGCCTACCGAGAGGACCAGGCAACCCAACACCCGCTGCAACTCCCACCCAACACCCTCAAAGCTGACACATTCCCAGGGCCTGCTCACCCACAAGTGCAAAACTAAGTAAAATAAGCAATACTCCGAGCTTCCAAATGCTTTATTCAAAGAACTCAGGAGGACAGCCAAACAAGACAGTCTCACTGTTTTAAAACAAGTAGGGATTAATAATACAGTGCCCCTCACAACTGTGTTAGCAGCAGTCCCAAATACCCCCCACAGTGCAATGCCCCCAGACTCCAGCACAACAGCGCCGAAGCCCTAACATCTAGAGGCCCGCCCTGCCAGGGGCACCGGGAGATCACTACCAGAAAACCCCCCATCCCAGATGCAAAAAATAAAATTGCCCATGCAGCGAAACATATCTAGTTATCACAGTGCCTGTGATCTAGCTGTCACTCTCTTCTATGGTCAAGGGTGATTTGTTCACTTGGTTTGGCCCGCCCCTTGGTTTCCTTTTTATACCTGACTATTCCATCTGTCAGGTGCCCTTTCGTGGTGTTTCTGAGCCAGTTGTTCTGTTGCTGCGTTTCTGATTCCTGTGTACCGATTTGGCTTGCCCTGACCATTCTCCAGTGTTCCTGCTTGTGTATGACCCGGCTCGTCTGACTACCTCCTCCGGATCTCGACTCTGCTTGGCTGACGTTCCTGCTTGTGTATGACCCGGCTCGTCTGACTACCTCCTCCGGATCTCGACTCTGCTTGGCTGACGTTCCTGCTTGTGTATGACCCGGCTCATCTGACTACCTCCTACGTGCTCCGATCCGGCCCGGCTGACTTCCTCCCGCAAGATCAACCTACAGCGTGTTCCAGAAGACCTACGTTCCTGTTGTCGCCGTCGCGACATTATCATCCACTGTTCCAGTACTTGTGTGGCTGTCTTGCCTGGTGTTACTTCGTGCAGTGCAGTGTTACAATCGTGCAGAGCTGTGTACGCCTCACTCAGACAGCAGTGCTGTGCTACTGCAGAAAAGCCTTGTGTAAACGTGCCTTTTAACCCTACCAGTGCTGTCTCTGTCCCACTCTCCTTACTCCTGTGTGAGCCTCGTTCATAGTGAAACTCCTGCTGAGTTGGCCGCTCTCCGTCGGCAACTCGTACCATCCCAGTAGAGTGTTCACTTCCGATTAGGCCGGTTGGGCGCTTTGGCTCTCTCTCTCTCTCGTTGTATACACTGGGCGATTCCGTTATACCGAGTGGTGATGGGCACAGGCTTCAGCACTAGCATTCCGGTACTACTTCAGTTGGGCTTTTGGCCCTGTCTCGTTATACTCAGTCCGGTAGAGTCTGAAGAGGCTTGGGAGCTCTTGCATTGCAGGCTGGTTCGATACACGCCCGTGGTGCTAAGATCACTAGCACTAGCAGTGGCCATTCCAGTAGGTACGCCCGTGGGGGGCTATTGGGCTCTGCTTTACTACACACCGTGGCGAGACAGTCCTTATCCACTTGATGGTGAACATTTATTCAGCACAGCTTATCTACACCTCGGGCGTGCCAAGCATCCACTTAAGAGACTGATCATAATCAAGGACTTAACCCTCTGAGGTTACCTTAAGCTCAGCTTACTTATACCCAGGGCGTGCCAAACTGTTCCTTGTGAAACTGTTATTTATCAAGGACTTAACTCTCTGGGGTTATACCCTTCATCTGTTGTACTTGTATTCCGTTTGTGTATCTAACTTTGTATTTTCCAGTCACTATCGTGTATGTACACCCAACCGCCACTAGAGGGCGACCTTATGTGTTATTATTGCTAAATAAAACTGTGTTTTATTTTACATACTGGTCTGAGTGTCTTTAAAAAACCGTGACACTAGTACATAAGAGGTTGCACCCCTGACGGTCATTACCAATGAGCAAACAGAGGTGAATATTAACACTAAACTGTGAAAGAGTCCACAGAAGGGGAGACAACCCCCCAGGTGGAATAAATGCTGTAGGAACAGAGAGCTTCTCAGGGACTCCCCAAGATTTAAAAGGAGCAGTCCCAGGGAAGAGTAATAAAGGTTATTAGGAGCAGGTTAGCCACCACGCCAATGTTTAGCCTGGATCAGTGATGACCAGTATGCAACATAACACTGAAAAGAAACGTTTAAGAGTAACCTAACACAGAAACATAAGTATGCATGGTACATAACAGCAAAACTGTAACAAAAAAACAAACATTTCTGGGCGGCAGGCCGCCAGTACTTTTAGCAGTCATAAACAGGTCCGAGCTACTCCCAGGGGCCACAGACCCTCTGGAAAGGCAGGGACTGAGGGAGCTCCCAAACTCACGCTTTAACAGTCCATGGACCTAAGCGACAGTCAGATCTAAGGGGAAGGTGTTACCACTTTGAGTAATCAGGCCGGATGGTCCCTGGCAGGATCCGCAAACTCTTCATATAGGGACTGGATCTCCGGGGGCATCTCATGTCCCAGGCGGCGAAGGAACCCACCGCAGTCCGAAGGATCCCGGAGCAACACCATCACTCCGTTGTGAGGAACCACCAGCTTAAATGGAAACCCCCATCAATAAGGTAGACCCTTAGAGCAAAGGTAAGCAGTCAGGGGGCGAAGGGTACGCCTCTTCTGTAAGGTGGTAGGTGCGAGATCGGCAAAAAAGCGCAGTGATACATCCTCAAACTGCGGAGCCTCCAGCCGGACTTTCCGCAGAACAGTCTCCTTCACCGCATAGTAGGTGAATCGCACAATGATGTCTCTTGGCAGGGCATCTGGCGGTGGTTTCTGGCGAAGTGCACAATGGACCCGATCCATCAATAACTGGCCCTCCGGAACATCTGGCAGAAGGTGAGCAAAGTATTGTAAGAGGAAAGCCCGCAGGTCAGTAATGGACTCCGGCACATCTCGTATGCGTACATTGGATCTACGAGATCTGTTCTCAAGGTCCTCCATCGCGTCGTGAAGGGAGCGGTAGTCGTGACGGAGGCAGGTTACTTCCATCTCCAGGTCCGACTGGGTCTGGGGCACTGCCGAGATGCGTCCCTCTAGAGCGTCCGGCCGCCCTACTAGTTGTTGTTTCTCTGCCCTTAATGAGGACACGCTCGTCTGAATTTCCTCTGAGAGGTCTTGCTTCACGGAGAGCAACAAGTCTTTCAAGGTGTCTACATCTTGTGTAGTGCAGAGCGCGGCGCCTTCAGAGCCAGCCCTAGAGGTGAAGGGAGCCGTAGGCCCCGAATCCCTCCTCTGAAAAAAGTCCGCCGTCGGTGCTTTAGTATCGGGTTTTTGATTACATCTGGCCATCTCAGGCTATTTATAGGGTAAATGTGCCTCTTTAGGATCAAACAGCTCCGGGTACAAGCCAATTATCGCTAAACTGGACGTCCGGGACGCGGGAGCCTCAGAAGAAAGTGTCCATTCCCAAAGGCTGCAGGCCATGCCCCCCGTGTTGCTTCATTTTAAGGTAAGAAAAACAAAGAAACAAAATACAAGCTGCTAAGCAATGAAAAGCAGGTCAATTATTTGTATTTCAATCTCTGAAGAAAATAATAGGATACAGCAGTGTATAATGTGCAGCTGATAAAGAAATAGAATATCAGTCCTGCAATAGATGACACACAACTGATTAGATGACAATTTCTGTAAGGCAAGAAAGATGTCAGTTTGGAGTTTCTGACAGGAAAAAAGCAAAACATATTTAATCAGTTAACCAGAACAAATTGTGGTACTGGAAAAATGTTGGTGCATAAGGGCTTCTAAGAGCTCCATCTATCTCCCCATGCTCACATATCTCTTTTTTTCTAATTTCAAGACAAGCCTAGTTTGACATCTTTCACACAATGTTATCCTAATATCTGAATGTGCAGGGACTGAAACCCTGACTTGAGCTATATTATTACGATAAAGAGGTGATAGAGGGGAAATTACTTCTCCAGAGTGATACACTCTCCAGGCCCTATGTTATTCTGTGGAGCCAATGCACTAAGATATGTCCATCTTGAGAGATGTTGGGTATTAATGCCGTCACGTGTGACCTTTCCCTACCCATAGTTCATTGCATTGGCTTGCTTGTTGGACAAACATAAAGTTTCTAAGCAGAATCATTCCAGTCTATTGCTGTGTTGTAGGTTATTTGTATAATAGCCTACAATACAGCAATACAGCTGAGACAATCCCTAGGGTCCCAGGACCAGATTTCTTTTCTGAGAGCTTGAGAGGTGACGTAGTAAAAAAGGGGAGAGAGGAGGGAAAATATAACTGTCAATTGCTAAATAACTATACAAGTTAGGGCAGTGAGACATGGATGGTATGATTTGGTTTTTTAAGCATAACAATATTTAAGGACCGATGGTGGTCCTGGCACGTCATGAGTTTTTTTCATTACCGGAGGTAAAAACTGACCTCTCCAAGACCAGATCGGTCAGTATAAGATACTCGTTGTCATTTCACATGTGTCAGCTCATCAAAAGGGATTAAAGCGGTCCTTAAGGGGAATCCACTCACTAGGACCACGGTCGTTAAGTGATTCTGTTTCTCAAAAAGTTACATCTTTTAAACAGAGCAATTAGTTTGGATGAATTTTTGAATTTTCAGTTGAATTGCTAACCACCTTTCAAATTTGGTACAAATTTTTTCAGTAGTTTTCAGAAAAGAAGGACTAGACACAATTAATTGTTTTCCAAGTCAATTTATGCTATCAAAGATTTTTTCCATCAGACCTACAGCAAAGTTTACTGGATGGATTTACACTAAATTTCACATCCAGATAAATGTACTCAGTAGGAGAAAAATGTGTTGGAATAGGTGAAAAGGAGGAAAATGTTGAATTGGAGAAAAGGAGAAAACTTTCAAGAAAAAAGAGAAGAATCATCCTTTTTCATGAAAAATCATGCAGGAAATTTTTCTCACTTTTTTCCCACCCCTAGTAGATCTAGATGTGGGTATTGAAAGTAATGTCTCAGCCTTTGTGATGACACTAAGCTGTGTAAGGAAATACATACAGTGCAGGATGTTATTTCTCTGAAGAAAGATTTGGCTAAACAGTAAAAGGGCAGAAAAGTGGCAGATGAGGAGATTATATACACTAGCAATAGTGGCACAGCGTTGCCCGTGTGATGGGGAGGGGGTCTAGTGGAGGGAAGGCATGCTGCTCTTAGGACCCTGCTTCTATGAGTGATATGAATAACAGGAGAAGGAATTATTTTTCCTTTAGTGCTGTGCTGCTGTAGAATACTGGAGCAGGGCTGAGTGGTGACACATGCTCGTGATGGACCTAGTAAAGGGGGGTTTGAGTCTGCTGAAACGTGAGTTATGGGGTAAGGGGCAGGTGTTTGATGAATATCAATGGTGAGATGGATGTGCCTAAATTGTGGGTGGGAGATGATAGTGTATGGGTCAACCTGAGTGAATATTCATAGATGGCCAGGGTAGACTGCCATAAACATATGGTGAATACCTGCTGTGGCTGACGTGACTGCTTAAGCAGCTGGTGGGGTCGTAGTGGAAGCAAAAGGTTGGTGTAGTTTGGTGAACTACTAAGGATGAAGGGAGATAGAGTTAAACAGCATTGGTATCTTGAGGCAAAGAATTGATAGGACCATGTGGTACTTATAGGAAAGCTAGATGTAGCAGTGGAAAGTGGAAGTAGTCGCGGGGTGAGCTGAGTAAATCCGACAAATGATAGCTAATGTTCGAGAGCTCATGATGACCTGAACTCCAGTGGGAAAGTTGATGGGGATAATGAAGGCATAAATGGAGCTGTATATGTAGCATTATCTCCAACTTCAACATCATTATTTATAGAACCTGGCCTAGATGGTTTCATGCCTTTTGTATGCCCGTGTCACATTAGCGGTGTGTTAGGATTTGTTTCCTTCCCCCAAAACAATTCCTGACCAAGCTTGTTTGGACCCCATCTACTGTAGTTCAGTTTAAGATTTATGTAAGAACTAAGCCAGAAGGAAATCCCAAGATTAAGTACTTAATACCAGCCTACAAACCAACCAAAGAAGCAGATGATGGCCAAATTTAAGAATTGGGGGCTTTATGTGTCAGATAAAACTGGAGCAATTCTGCAGCAAATAATCTGTACCACAAGGAGAAAACATATTCCCAAAATTCCAATTAATACAAATGGGGCATTTAGGCCTTTTTTCACTTAGGTCTGATGGCTAAAAAAACAGCATGTTTTTTCAAGTATGGTAAGCTATTCACTTACCTGTGCTATGAAGAAATGCAGCTAAAAAAAATGGGAGGCGATAAACTTATTGGTGTTTTCGCCCATATAGAAAATAATAAAAATGCCGCAACATGCAATTCAATTGCATTAGTTAGCCCTAAGATCCGGTAAAGGACCCGCTTTATTGTGGGAAATTCTGCACTCAGTTTTTATGGGCGCAGAGTGCCTTATCAGATCTACGTAGTGCCGACTCATGACTTAAAAGTAAAAACAATAAAAAAAAACCTAAGTCCCCAGTGGATGCATTGATATGGGTCCATATGTATATATCGAGTATGATTCTCCAGCAGAAGATTCTTTTCTCACCACTGTTTCAGTCTGACTCCGTAATAATGGTGTACAATCCTTATTATTATTATTAATAGTGTTATCATAATCATCTTTACAATATCCAAATAAAACAGAATTATCATTCATCAAACTACTCAATGGTGTGTCACATATAGATTCTCTTATACCCTAAAGCCTTTGTATCAATACTAAATACCCTAAATCCCTCTGGTACACCATAATGGTCAAGCCCAATAGAAAATTAATCTCTCCGCTTCTCCCACCCATGTCCCATCGGGAGTGAAGGCAAACATAATTTTACTACATGACAGGAGGCTTCATATTTTGCTTTACTTCCTTTACTGTAAACTCCAATAGCAGCACAGAACATCACATAGTAATAACCAATCAAATAGAAAGAAAGGTAATATAAGTCAGATCCTGAATGCAAGACCCCTCTTTCTTTGCTGCTCCAACAATCTGCACAGGTCAGAGTGTCTCTCTATCCCCGCATTTTATTGTCTGTTTTTGTTTTAAAAGGTTGCTGTGTTTACCTTATCCTACTGCTTATCTGCTTGCTTAGGTTTTGGTAATTGTTCTATTGATCTGTAAGACTCTGTCACCCTGCTACCCTATCTTTTCCCTGTGTCCTCCTCTGTCTGGGCGCTGGGGACCTGTTCTCTTCTGTCCCACTTAGTGCTCTATGTCTACACATTTGTTGGCTGCAGGCGCGATTGTGCTATTTTCTCTTTTCGCTTTTCCCCTACTATAGGTTGTCATTCCAGATAGAGTACTGAGGGTGGCTGGGGTTTTTTCCCTTTAGTTCTTTTGTTTCTTACTTGCGGATCCGCTGGTCTATTGCGCGGTAGCCATCTTGGATCTCGTAGTGATTGAGATTCTTGGCGGCCATCTTGTTTTTCTGTTTCTACAGTCTATTGGGCAGGTCCTCCGACTGGAGCCAGTTGTGCTGGCTTCTGGTTTGGGGCTCTGCCTACTACCTGTAGTTGCTTCTGTCATGTTTATCAATATGTTAAATGGTCTCCGTTTCTTGTGAATGCCTATCATTGTTTTGCTGTATGCCTGCTTAGTTTTAATAGTTTTCACTGCACTGCCTTTTCACTGATTTTGGTTAGGTGCTTGCTTTGTATGCGATTCACAGGGGTGAACCCCCTCCATTACAAATGGGGTGAGCCCCCTTTACTTTAGGATCTGCCATTTTGTGCCATTATTATTGTGCCCTGTGTTGGGGTGCTCACTTTTCCAGTCTCTGCCTTCACTTTGTGTGCTTTTGCTGCACACTACAGGGATGAGCCCCCTGCTACCCAATTGGGGTGAGCCCCCATTCCCATGAGCTTCCATTTCAGCCTATGGGCTATGGTCCCTCTTTACCTATCCGGCAGTGATTATTTTGAACTTAAATCTGTAGTTTATTGGCAGGGTGAGCACCTGTTTTCCTTTCTGTTACCCTACCTGGGTTGGCCTTTGAATGTCACGGCAGAGGGAGTGTTTCAACCTCCTTTCTCTGGGTGAGCCCCAGTTGTATGGCAGATGGTTCCTCCCTTGCTATGGTAATTACATTATTGTTTATTTATACCAGTCTCTCTATCCATCTCCAGCTTTGGCACTTAATCTACAGTCATCATGATTGATTCACCACCACAATCCCAGCATTTTCATTCCATGATTAATGCAGCTGTGGCTGCCTCTGTTGAAAAAGCCCTTGCCACGGTCCTTTCTCAATGCTCCTCTGAATCCACTCCTATGCCTCGGACCTCCAGGTCTCTCAGAGATGATGAAGACCCTGTTTCCTTGGAAATGACTGGCGGTGAGATGTCGTCGACCAAACGCCATTGGAGAGGGGCTGCTCCTGGTCCTCGTAGGGCTAAAGGCAAGGCTGCTCTTAGGCTCACTAAATGGAGCGATGGTCTGGACTGTCTTCCATCTCCTCTGCCTTCATCAGACAGTGAAGATTTCTCTTCTCCACCTCTGCTGGTGGTTGTTGATGAGTGGCGAGTGGACGATTCAGTTTCTGAGGATGAGGCTCAGTGGGAGGACTCTCGGTGCTATGATTCCCAATACGTGAAGGAGTCCGGTGTGGGTGAACCTGCTGCACGTGGGGAGGTCCTTGAATCGCCTAACCTGGTGGCGGACGGTTGCTTCTAGGACTCTCAGGGTAATCCACTTTTTGATCCCCGTTATATCAGTCACCTGAAGTTGTATTGAGCCTTCCAGAGCATCTGACAAGTTTCGTCCACTTCCTGCTCAGGAAGCCTCTTGAACGTAAGGTGAGGAACTGTCTTCATGCCGAATGCCCGAGGCCTTTGCTCCTGGATAAAATTGCGCAGACCTCGGAATTCGACCCCATGATACTTACGTTCATGTCCAGAAGTGGGAAATGCCCCATGATACACGTTAGGCTTCTGTTTTTTAATTTATTTTATTGTATTTATTGTGGCCACACTCCCTGTGTGCCGGTCCTTACCTATCCACCTATGAGAATATCATGAAACCTGTAACAGTTACTCTGTTACCCCTGTATATCTATTGGTCCTCTGGATTGTCCATTATTATTATCAAGTCAGACTGAAATAGCAGTGAGAAAGAAATCTGCGGCTGGGTATTCCAAATTCCAAAGTGGGATATAAGGAAACAACTTCTTGGATACTATGGTCAAGGACCCTGAGGGGGTAATGTGAGTATGGTTTTGCTGTTCAACTTTATACTATTTTAATATCTGAAACTGATACACTTACAGAGGTTTCTCTCATTTCTTCCTTTTGATGTGCACTGTCCTGTGTGACAATTAATGCTTGTCTTCTAGAGGAAAAGACCATTAAACCTGAGGATGCAGAAAGCAAGAGAATGAAAGTGTGGATTGATTCATCACAATAAGTTATAATAATTTATTTATTCATCCTTCATGAGTGTGGGACTGTGAAAAATATAGATGGTTCTTGAACTCTAATAGTACTGTACTTTGTTTAAGTGACCTAGAGTCGGAGTCATTTCTTGGTTTTTATTTGTATTTTATTTTTGTTCTACATATTTAATTTTATACTTATCCCTCCTTCCCTTATTATAATATTATATTGGCACTATTATCCAGAAGTACAGTGCTACCTTAACACTTTGAGTGCCAGAAAGGTATCTAATGTATTGAAACACAAATGGGGTTATGTACTAAGGTGTGATAAAGAGGTGATAAAGGGGAGAAGACTTTGCTAGTTCCTATGTTATTCTATAGAGCTTATGCACTAAGATCTCCAAAGTTGGAGAAATCTTAGTACATTGGCTCCATAGAATAACATAGAACTTAGAGAAGTGATGTCAATGCAGAAGTCAGCTCCATTTACAATAATTTGTGCTAGGGAATGTTTGGATGTAATTCTTGATAATCTTCTTTAGTTAAATTTACATTTTCACTTAACTTACACATTGTTCCATCACCTGCATGTATGATGGCTTATGCTTTTGTTATTTGTGTACTGTGAGTTCATGCACTAGTTAAGTGTACATAAATCTCAATGTCTAAATGCATAAACAGGTTTGGGGAATTGTGTCTACCTAGGAGGCCAGGCAGTATTTCAACATTTTGCTATATATCTGTTTAAAGGGGAACTACCACCCTGCAAAAACTTTACATTAATTAAGTCTTCATCTGGCGACTAGCTGCTTAGTAGCGCTAGTCGCCAGAAATATTACCTGGTTTCAAAGATTTTCGAGTTTTTCGGAGACTGACAGTAGCAGGAAGCACGGACATCTTGTCATAGTGACGTCTGTGCGCCTGCGCTGTCAGTCCCTTTTGGAGCCAGCCAGCATACAGAAACTTAGTTCTGCAGGGATAGAGTTACATTGTATTATTATCCCTGCTTTCACAGTCACTGATCAGAATGATCCAGAGAGCACACTGCCAAGGGCACAAAAAAAAATCTAAAGTATAAAAAAAGGTAATTGAAGGTAAAACAGTTAAGGCAATCTGACTTTACAAAACAAAGGGTTAGTATCGCTATAAGTGTATGCTGAGCCATTTTTTTCTAAAAGCAAAAAAAAAGCCAGGTAAAGGGAACCTATAGCACTCTCGCTGTTAATAAATTTCAGCATTTGGGTGGTTTGTGATAATGGTTGTTGTAGTTCACAAGAGCAGGATGCCAATGATTCCTTATCTCTGAAATAGCATCATGGATTTTTTTTTTTTTTTAAATTCGTTGCAGGTATCTAGTACCCCTTCAGAAAATGTGGAGAAGTCTAATCCATTTTGACAAACATTTCTGCACATTATTACAAACACTTGTGTCATCGTATTTATTTTGTGTTGTATTTGTTTTTCTTAACTGTGTAGTTATTTCTAAAGTAAACTGTGTGGGCATTCTTGCATTGCTTTTCAGCGGTACTGTGGAGAACTTACATGTTTAGGTACCCACATAAATGTTTATTCAGGTGGTTATAATATGTTCCTTACCCCTTACCATAAAACCATCAATGTTATTGAAAACTGTGGATAAAAACAAATACATTTTGAAAAATGGATTAGATAACGGATTGTGGCAGCTTTCAAAAAAATTGTTTTGCCAGTTAAACAATGTATTGTTATTTCATATCATCAGATTTTCATGTTATATTTTAAAACAAGTCAGGCATTTAAGTAAAAATAATATGCATATGGGTTTGGACACATAATTTTCCATGTGTCAATCCTGCAATTTGACAATGAAAACCCTTAGATTTTAGAAATGTCTTTGGAGGCATTCATAACATGCAAGAGCCTAACCATCTGAGGACCAGAGAGTACACAATTAGTTACGCAGTTTACTGCTGGAAATCAAGCACAACTAGACTATGCCTCTAATCGTGATATTAATGCATTAATTTATTTAAGGAAGAAACGTGTCTGCTACAGGGAAGACACCAAATGGACAATGGTGGATTAACACCTACAGCCTCAACTCATGGGTCATGATTCATCAAGGATGGAAAGCTCTCAGTTCCTGTGTTATTTTATGAAGCCTACTTTATGAAAGTGTGATTGTTAAATTGAAAAAAAAGGATGTTAGGTCTTTCAATAGACTGTGAAAATTTTGCGCCTAGCACTGAAATCAGGGAAAATGTATTGTGTTCTGTATGTGATAGTCAGTACTTGTTTTTGATTGAGCTGCAGAATTTGAATGTCCTCAAGGATATGGTTTTGGTAGAACATAGCACTACAGACCAGGGGTTCTATTAATTCTTTTAATGCCACAAGTTTATAATGCATTGCTGTACAATGTGTTGCAAGCTCTCAGGCAAGAAAGAGGTTAAATAATACATAAACACTGCTCCCCCTC
Source organism: Rhinophrynus dorsalis (assembly GCA_037306005.1). NCBI lineage: Eukaryota > Metazoa > Chordata > Amphibia > Anura > Rhinophrynidae > Rhinophrynus > Rhinophrynus dorsalis. The sequence continues at coordinate 161,571,277 of CM074719.1, forward strand.
CCCCACTAATCTAACAAGGCCATCCATTACCAGATTGGTTCCACACATTACTGTAATCAATATGTTACAGCCATCTGGGTAATGGAATGGTTAAACCTGTAAACAAAAAGATAGATTGTTTTATTTAGAGTCTAAATGGTCTGAAACTGTGTGTGTGTGTGTGCATGTGTGAGTTGGGGGGGGGGGGGTAAGATTGCCCCCTATCTCTCCATCATGATCAGATCATAAAGGAGAGTGTCAAAAAAATAACATGGGTACACTTTTGTTCCTTCCTTGAATTAATTAAATGAAAACATTTATGTTACATTCACCCCATATATTTTTCAATTATTTTAAAATGAAATAACTGAATATGCTACATACATATGCCATATTCATTTGTAAAACAAAAAAAAAGCCAACAAAACAAATCAATGCAGAGTATGGATACAGGACCCTTTGTTCTCTCCCACACCGGGAGAGCAAGTTACAAAAAGTTAATATGGTGTCCGAATCACCCATATAATCTAAAAAAATGCCCAATGAAGGTGTCCACTGGCAGCCTCAGACAAAAGTTGTTTTTTGGCCTGTAAACTCAAGGACAAACTTAACAATTCATTTATGTTTATGGTCTCTGGTACAGTGCCTTTAAAGTTAACAAATATATGCAACCACTATATAAATAAATAAATACATCCTATAATATAAAAGGCCACAATGTTTGTCCGATGCAGTCATGCGCAGTAGAGACTTCCCAAACCCACAGAATGCTGGCTTTTACACTAGTTTATAAATAAATAAATACAAAAGGGTGACATCAGAAAGTTGCCTGCATCAGAAGGGCAACATCAGAATGTGGCACGCTTAAAGGTCACTGTGCCATGTAGGATCTCTGTGAGCCAATGCATTGCTCAACCCTCTGGGACTCTAGTATACCACCAGATTTCAAGCAAAGAATATGTAAAGGACATAATTCTTAATATAAATGGTCTCAGTATAGTTATATAAATATTTATCTCTATATAAAATAAAGAGGTGATCAATGAAGATAAAAAAGTAGTGCAATAATTAACATAAAATACAAACTCACACAGAAAAGTTAGTATACTAACTCACATGAAAGAGCTTATAATACCATGTAATAATTAGTACAAAAATTAGCCTTGTTAGTAAATAGAGTCCCAATAATTTTATAATACTGTGAAAGCAGATCACAATGAACTTGTATAGCTCAATAGCAATAAAGTATATTCCTCCTACTCCTTTTACTGAGATAACACTGCTCACCTCAGAACAGAAAGGTGGTGTCCAGATGGCTTCTAGAGAGTGACAATCTTCAATTAGCATAAGGGAAAATCCTGAAAAACCTGTCAAGGGGGGCAGGGTTTTCATTGTTATCACAGTCAGAAGATTGTCCCTTGCTGTGAGATTCCACATCTGAGGGGAGGTGGCTTACATTAGGTAAAAGGGATGGGAGGGGGATACTTTATCATTCAATTATTCTTGAACTACAACTCTGACATTATTGAAATAACACTTTCCATGTCCCATATACGATTAATTGGAGCTGCTTTTATTTTGAAACATTACTATCCCATCAAGCTAGAACGATCAGTCCCTGGAGACTATAGTTAAGTGGCCGGAATCTTGAGGATAAAAAAAATGGAACTGGCTAATGCACATAAAATAGAAATAATGATCAATATAATTATTCTTGAATACCAGTACCTAAATAGAGTACTTTAATTCATGACTCACTGCTGATATCTAAGGTGACAGAACTGGTATACTAACTTTTCTATTTGTGTTTTCATTTTAATTTTTATGTTATTGATTGCAGTACATTTTTACCTTCATTCATCACCTCCTTATTTTATATAGAGATATACAGATATATATTTATATAACTATATTAAGACCATTTATATTAGGAGTGCTCTCTTTTACATATTATTTTGCTTTAAAGTGGAACTTTCATCAGCTGAACATAGAGGCTTAAATCATCATTACATTAGTGATATGCTTAGACATAGTTGTCTTTTCAAGACAACTTTTTGGCAGCCAGGCAGCGGGGAACAGTGCAGACATCTTGCAGAGCCGGCATATCTGCATCTGCGATGTCCACCCCCTTGAACTCCATGATTGGTGAGTTGAATGCCTTTGTGCAGAAGGGATTGACAGCGCAGGTGCAGAGAGCGCCTACAGCAAGATCCCAGCCAGTGCTTTCCTGCATAAAAGGTTCTATTTTTCTTTAATGCAGCGATTATTCTTGAAAGATCGCTAATTTAATGATGATTTAAGCCTTTGTTCAGCTGATGAAAGTTCACTTTAAATTGCGTGGTATACTTGAGTGCCAGAGGGTTGAACAATGCATTATTCATCCATCTGGCACTTAAGGGGTTACTCTAAGCTGAATCAGTCAAATGCCGCTTTTCTACTTTTTCTGCTCACACAGCGCCTAAAAGGTAGAGTGCCTACATGGAAATGTGACTTTTAAGCGGGCGACATTCTGATGCCGCCCTTTTGATGTGGGAGATATTCTGATGTCCCCCTTTTGAGGGTCGCCATGTAGGAAACAACATTTCAGTAGGTGTTGGAGTTGGTTTGTGCACTAATTGCTCATATCATTTTTTGTACATAAGACAAGGTAAGTTTGCCTGTTAAGGCTGGTTAGCTGTAGGCAGATTTTTGCTGCCCAATATGGACAAAGTAACTGTAGTTGAGTGTCTACACAGACATGTAGCAAATGTCTTCTTTCTGAGGTTTATTTTTCATGGCACTTCAAGAACTGTGTCAGACAATTGAAAATATAATTCTTGATGTGTCATTTTAATATAATACAACTATTGCATTTTTAACATGGCATAGACATTTGGAAGCCTCTGTTTAGCTTAGAGCAGGGTTAACAACTTAAGACTCTCCAGATGCCAACAGTTAGACACGGATGTTGGGAATGATGTACCTAACAGCTGGAGGGTCTCTGATTGTCCATCATAAGTTTAAAATAAAGTAACCGGCATGTTTAACCCCTTGGATGCTACAAAGATCTCCAATGCATCTCTTATTTATTAAAAAATTTATGAAAATACTCTGTAGATACTATCTATTTATATACGCACTAGTTGAAGAGTCCGTGTACACGGGCTACAGTGCCACCCAGCAATGGCCGTGGTGCAGTCGTGCACAGTAGAGACTGCCCACGCCGAGGCTGATACGGAGCGTGGTGCGGGCAGTCTGTAGTGCGCATGACTGCAGCGCATGCAGCCATCTCTACTGTGCATGACGGCTTCTGACAAACACACATTTAGCGAATTATTATATAGGATATGGTTCTAGATGGAATGCCACATTAAAATATATATTTCCCTATTCGAAAGTATATACATAAGACAGTATGCACAAAACAAAATTGGAGCAAATTTGGAGTAAACTAGTTGCACCGGATTCTAATCTTGTCTCTTAACCATCTGAGTGCCAGAGACGTATCCAATGCATTGCAACACAATGCACTAGATACCTCTCTGGCTCTAAAAGGGTTAATTTTCACCAACCTTAGATTTCAACATAAAATAAAAAAATGAGGCAAGAAGGGGACAGAGACAGACAAGAAGGGAGAAAGGGACAAGAATGGGAGAAAGATGAGGGATAAAGAAGCAAGAGGATGGGTAAAGAGGCATGGGGGGAAGAGGCAAGAGGGGGGAAAGTGGGCTAAGAGGGGGATATAGATAAAGATGCAAGAACTGAATAGAGAGAGACAAGGGATGGTAAAGAGGAAAGTGGTAGAGAAAGATAAAGGGGTAAGAGGGAGAAAGAGTTAAGAATGGAATAAAGATAACAATGCAAGAGAAGGAGAAATATTATACTACCCCTCTTTCCTCCCCCTCTTGCCTCTTTCTCCTTCATCTTGCCCCCCCTTTCCTCTTTCTCCCTCCTCTTGCATCTTTCTACCCCCTCTGGCCTCTTTCTCCATTCTCTTTCCCCTTGCCACTTTTTCTGTCCTCTTGCCTCTTTTTCCCTCCTCCTGCCCCCTCTTGCCTCTTTCTATATCCTCTTAACCCCTTTTGCCTGTTTCTCCCCCTCTTTCTCCATCTGACTGCCACCTTGCCTCTTTCTTCACCTCTTGCCTTTTTCTGCCCCTTACCTCTTTTTCCCACCTGTTGCCCCTTTGCCTCTTTCTCCCACCTCTTGTCCCTCTTGCCTCTTTCTCCCTCCTCTGGCCCCCTCTTGCCTCTTTCTCCCTCTTCTGGCCCCTTTTGCCTCTTTCTCCATCCACCTGCCTCCTTTTGCCTCTTTCTCCCTCCTCTGGCCTCTTTCTCCCTCCTCTTGCACCCTCTTGCCTCTTTCTACCCCTCAGGTCTCTTTCTCTATCCTCTTACCCCCTTTTGCCTGTTTCTCCCCCTTTTTTCTTCCTCCACTTGCCCCCCTTGCCTCTTTCTTCACCCTCTTGCCTTTTTCTCCCTCTTACCTCTTTTTTTCTCCTTTTGGCCCCCTGCCTCTTTCTCCCTCCTCTTGTACACCTTGCCTCTGTCCCCCATAGCCTCTTTCTTCCTCCTCTGTCCCCCTGTTGCCTCTTTCTCCATCATTTTGCCTCTTTCTATCCTCTCTGGCCTCTTTCTCTATCATATTACCCCCTTTAGCCTTTTTCTCCCTCCTCTTGACCCCTATTGCCTGTTTCGTGCCCTCTTTTTCCCACTGCTTGCCCCCTTGCTTCTTTCTTCACCCTCTTGCATTTTTCTCCCCCTTGCCTCTTTTTTCTTGCTCTTGTCCCCCTTGCCTCATCCATCTCTTGTCTCTTTCTCCCTCCTCTTGTCGCCCCTTGCCTCTTCCCCCTCTTGCCTCTCCCCCCTCTTTCCTCTTTCTCCCCCTCTTGCCTCTTTCTCCCTCTGTTGCCCCCCTTGTCTCTTTTCCCCCTTTGCCCTTCTCACTCCTCTTGCCCCTCATGCCACTTTCACCACCCTTTTGCCACCCTCTTGCCCCGTGCCTCTTTTGCCTTCCCTTTGCCCCATGCCTCTTTCACCAGCCTTTTGACCCATTGCCTCTTTTGCCACCCTTTTGTCCCATGCCTTTTTCACCACCCTTTTACCCCAGGCCTCTTTTGCTGCCCTTTTGCCCCCCATGCCTCTTTTACCACCCTTTTACCCCACCATGTCTCTTTCAACGCCCTTTTGCCCCATGCCTCTTTTGCCACCCTCTTCTCCCCCCTTGCCTGTCTCTCCCCTTTGCCTCTTTCTGCCCCCCTTGCTTCTTGATCCTCCTCCTGGCTCTTTCCAGATTTCCATCCCCAGTTGGCTCCGTAATTCCTGATGGATCTTTCTCTCTGTCCTCCCACTGACTGCATTTATGACAGAAGGAACTGAGTGAGACGTGGCAACGCGTCAAGGTGAATGCTGGGGTTTTCTTCCTCAGTCTGGGCTCCAGTTTTGCAGATTAAGAAAACCCCAGCATGCACCTTGCTGCTTCACTGCATCTCACTCTGTTCTGGCTGTCATTAATACGTGTAGTGTGGGGGGACCAGACAGAAAGATCTGACAGGCATTACATGCAATCTGAAACATGGACACATGCCACCAGAAAGGCCTCTGCATGCCATAGGTTTGCCATCACTGCCATACAGTAATAAATACCCCATTAATTTAAATAGTGATTTTAACCCCTTGAATGCTGGAGGGGTCTCCCATGCATTGCTTTGTAATACTGTGAAGACTTCTCTAGGATTTAAGAGGTTAAAGTAACACTTAAATCAATGACAGCTATGATTTGGTCATTATGGTGTAGGTTTGCTCTAAAACTGCTCCACTTTTGTCTTAATACATGGGACACTATGCTTTCCTCCCCCCCACCCCCATAAAATGTGGAGCAATTCTAGGGCAAGCCAACTGAATAACATGGAAAAAATAAATGTTGCCTTTGATTTAGATTGAGTTTTTAACCTCTTGCATGCTGAAGAGGTCTCGAGTGCTCTGCTTTACCCATAAAGCATTCCAGGAGTTGAGAGTCCCTTTTAATTTTATATCATTGGGAATTTTAATATGTTTCCTAAGGTGTAGTTGGTTTGCTCTACATTTGTACTTGTCCTTTAGACTCCCTTTATCACTAGTGTCTATACCACACTCTATGGAACTAATTGTTTCCACGGATTTAAACTGGCATTTTAACCTGTCACCTTATTCAAGTTTGAATATCTAAAATATCTAAAAACTGTCTATATGTTATGTTACCCATCAGATGCATAGTTCAGGAGATATTCACACTTTTCTTTCTATATGGTGAACTCCGAGTCCAGGACTGTATGATAATGTAGGTTTTGGTGCAGTTTCATATGCTAATTAAGCCGTTCAGTAATGTTTCATATGCTAATAAAGATCTGTGCATCAGTTAGAGAATTTAAATGTTTCTAGAAATAACAGTATCAATATCTCCGAGTTCTCTTGCAGTGCCTGCACAACATGCTAATGCAGAAAGCCAGGATATGACACCTTGTCTTGGCACCCTGCATTCCCCATGCCCCATGAAGACTGCAAAGAAGCACTGATATGGAGGTCACACAGACTACTTGCTCCCACATTGGACCACCAGCAAAGCAAAACAGGGGTACAAAATGAATGTAAATGCAGATGTGTGGAGACGCAATGAAGAAGAGTGGACACAAAAAGACTAGAAGGGGTGGGAGTTGTGAGAAACAGGGGCCAGAGGGGAAAAAAGAATATTAGTAAAGAGGGAGAAAAGCACGGGGAGAGAGAATAGGGGGCAAAAGAGAAGATATGAAAGACTGGAGGAGAAAGGGGGAGAGGCAAAAGCCAAAGGGATAGTTGGTGAAAAGAGAGGGAGATAATAGGCTGGGGCAAAAGAAAGAGTGGGGAAAATGGATGGAAATCGCTGGGGTATGTGGGTAATACCAATGCTAGAATTGACTGTGCTTGATTCTCCTCCGGTGTAACTGGATAGGACTCACAATATTACAGATGGATTTAAGCATAGGGAGACAGCACTGTGGTGCATTTAAAGTGCATTCATGGTGTAAATTGCAGAAGAATATCCTCTATCATCAAGTGTATAAACTGTATAAAAGTAGGGTTGTCCCTCCCATGAATGTTGTGTTTAGTGAAATCTGCACCCTGAGTAAATGGGCATGGATACACTCATGCTGTCCCTTTCTATAATGCCACGTATTGATTTCACTGTTGTGTGACTGGTGAGGTACTGGCTTACCTGCTGATATGTATGGTGGGGTTGGAGGAATCTTTGAGCACACACACATGTCCACTAGCCAGGGATGTTGTGGATGCTGCAGGTTCAGAGGAGGAAAGTGGCTGCTCAGCTTCTGGAGGCTCACACTGAGAGGGGCAGACCACTCTGAAGTACTGGCGCAAGTTGGAGCAACACAGCAGCTATGCAGTGCGTAGCTGGTGTCTGCAAATTTTAAGCAGCCCGCACTGGCTGCGTGGTGACATAGTGCACATCTGCTTGGCACTCCAACCACATTAACAACAGAGCAGACATCCAGTTGAGCATTTAATTCCATGCCGGCATGGGGAAGCTTAGTGTAATAAATAAGATAGTGAGACAGAGATTGTCAGTGTGCCAGCTTAATTGATGTTCTATTGGGGCCCCCAAGTCTGGAGGGGCCTCCAATATAAAATGGGGCCCCCTCCCCACACCATGGGAGCTGCAGGGGCTCCGCTTCACCTATGTATGCAACAATTTTTTATGTCTAGGTCTCTAATAATCTTAATTACCAATTAAAGGCTTTGGCCTAGATTCATTAAAATTTGAAGAGGGCTGAAAATGTTGATGTCCTGTCGGAGTAGTGTCGAAAGCACATCGCACCACATCACCAGCACTCCAACAAAAATGTGCCCATATTGACATCAGTCCGACAGGTTTACAAATTTTCATCCATCACATCGACAATGGCCTATTTCCATATGGAAATGAAGCATTTGGTGACACTTTCATATGCAAAGGGGTGTGTTGAGGTCTTAATGTGAAACTTTGACACAATCACTAAACTCCAATAGTAGCCTCTTCTGTCATAGTTCACAGTCACAACTTCAGTTCACAGTCACAACTTCAGCTACCTATACATAGGTAAGGGGATAATTGTGTAGTGCTTGGCATACTTTTTTTATTTTAACCCTTTGAGCGCCACAGAGGTGAGCAATGCACATCCTTATGGCACTCAGTGCTGTCCATGGTGCTGAAACTGATCTCTCCCCACCCCTACTGGCCAAGTAGGGAAGCAGAAAGAGAATGCTATTCAACTTCAGAACTGTCGTAGTGTTGGTGATATGTGAAGGGAAGACATCCCCTCCAAACTTACATCAGGTCACAGTCTTTCCTTCTGTTACTGCATAGGAAAGTACAGGGAGATCCCAGCTTCAACAACCTGAGGTAGCTGAAGTTGCGACTGTGAATTACAACAGAAGAGACTGCTATCGGAATTTAGTGAATGTCAAAGTGTCACTTCGACAGTCCTGTAGGCCAGTAGGGACCTTCTCTACCCCATTCCTTGCATTCGACAATTTTAGTGAATATGTCAATGTGTGTGTAAATCAAAATGTTGAAGTGTTTCAAACACATCGACAAGATCATATCGCCACAGCATCGACCTTTAGTGAATGTAGGCCTTTGTCTCATTAGAGCTTTAGTAACTTGTACACAATGAACATTTTTGTTGGTCTCAGAACCCTTTACTATTAATGCAATGACTGCAGTGGGCTTGTAGTCATTGCTGTATATTTAATACGATTTTCCATTGACACCACAAACAAGGAGAACAAATAAAAATATTACGTTTTCAAATAAACTAATAAAAAAAGTTGAGTTTTATCACTCTTTGGGAATTGTAATTAGATTACTACAATATAATACTATAATAGGGCCCTGCCTCCTCTAGCTTGTACAGTGGAGCTGGCATACCTGGAAGTTTAGAAGCAGGGTGGGTTTGGAAGAGACTGGTCTGTCCTGAGATGTGATGCATGGGACAACATAGATCATTTTAATGAACACATTATGGGGTTGTGAACCTGCTGTGCTCCCCTAAAAAGCCAGCACCCAAGGCAAGTGATTAGTTTGCCTATTTGTAAATTTTGCCCTGGCAATGTGAAAAGATTATCTCTTTTGTCGTAACAACACAAAACAATTGCTAACATTTTAGTATTTGCTAAGTATTTTAGTGTGATATTTCAGCTTTGTTCTAATAGGCACTGACACTTTTAGTAGGTTATTGCATCTTACCCTTATTTCAAGGCATTTTCTCCAGTAAAATTATTATTAGCTACCACTGAATTACAGCAAAAAAGCAAGGCAGAATTCAATATTTAAAGTATTTCCCTGAGACAAACACTAGATGTCACTGTAAGTTCAGGATATTGCTAAGGTCTAGTCAAAATGAAAATTCACATCCCCTTTTCTGTGTTCATCTGGAATGTTAAAATCTAGCTTAATAATTGTATTATAATGGCAAGCAGATAATAGTATGGGAGTTATTAAAGGATAGTAACACTTGGTACATAGTAAAATTTATATCGTAAGGTTTATCCTCCTGAGTACAAGGGTACTCCCACTGGTAAGAGATGTTTTATTAAAACGTTATAGCAGCTGAATTATGAATATTTTACGTGCAGTATCTCGATGGCCTGGAATTTTACAGTGGCGCTGTTGCTACATCATCTTATGGAAGATTATGGTCAATTGACCAGAACATTCCATGGGATGATATAGTAACAGCGCCACTGCACAATTTCAGGCCGTTGAGATACTGCACCTAAAAAAATCACATTTCAGCAGTTGGGAACACCCTTATTGTAATCAGGAGGATAAACCTTACAATACAAATTTTACTAAATATTTAGTGTTATCCCTTTAAAATAATATTAACGGATTATATAATTTTGTCCAGATATATACACATTACAGTGGTATGAAGCCACAAAATGTAGTGTGCCGCTGTATACCACAAAATATTAACTATTAAAGAAATACGTTTTCCTAATTTTATATTTCATAGTTTGCAAGTGGATTCATATAAAATGTCAGATAGTGCTAATATAATTTTTACTACCTAAATAAGAATTGTGCTAATAAGACATACACTTTGGTAATTAAAGATGACAAATTTAGCTTTTTTGCAATTTATATATTATGTCTAAGACAAGCATCTGATAACAACTTTTCAAAGAGAGGTCTAGCTACTTACACAGAACAAAAAATATACATATGGGATTTTATATTTCTATAAAGTCACCATGGAGGTTCCCATGGATATTCACTGTTAACCTTATAAGAACATTCTGCTTCCCCTACTGTTCTTTGATGGTGACATCAGAGATGACATCAGAATTAATATAACTAACTTTAATTGTGAATTTCTATAATTTTGTTTGCATGAATTAAAACTTTAATGATGAATTTATCAGTTTTGTCTTTTAATTTCCACAGTTTTCTTTAATTATTGAATTGTGTAATGAATATTTTTTCTTTGATAAGGCATGCTTTGCAAGCATGATTTTTAATTTTGTTTGAAAAATGTGCTTGATAAATAAAAATGGATTGAGATGTTGAAAATGTTTTTTTTATTGTTCAAGCACACTTTCCTCACTTGATCAATTCTTCCTTTGTATGGAAAACTATGTGCACAATAATATTACAGGTTTGAGGAGGAAACCCAGTTAAAGGGATAGTAATCCCAGTTAAAGGGATAGTAATGTTTCACAATAAAAGCAGCTCCAATTAATCTTTATAGTATTTGGGCCATGGAGACTGTTATTTCAAAGCTGTCAGAGTGGTAGTTCAAGAGTAATTGAATGATAAAGTATCCCCTCCTGCCCCTTTTACTGAGGTAACACTGCTCACCTTAGAGCAGCAAGACTATCCGAATGGATCGCAGAGAGGCACAATGTTCGGTGAGCATAGGGAAAACCTGAAAACCTGTCAAGGGGGCAAGGGTTTTCCTTATGCTCACATTAAGTAGATTGTCCCTTGCTGTGAGTTGTCTGGTCCCAGGACCAGATTCCACATCTGAGGGGAGGTGGCTTACACTAGGTAAAAAGGACAGGAGCGGGATACTTTAACATTCAATTTTTCTTGAACTACAACTCTGACAGTACTGAAATAACACTATCCATGGCCCAAATACTATGAAGATTAATTGGAGCTGCTGTTTTTGTGAAACATTACTATCCATTTAAGATGTAAGAAACCAGAGGTTTAATTCAACCATCCAGAATTTGGCAGCTGATGAGAGAAGCACTTTGGTATGTTTGGACTTTTAAACATTAACATTTACAGCACTGTGTTGAGGGCAAAATACCTTCTCAAATGAACACTTTTTATAGCCTTTACTTTTCCTTAAAGGGATAGTAATACTTCGTTTTAACTTTATTTTATTTTGTAGGCATTAAAAAAACATGAAGAATGATATAAGTCTTATCTCTCAAACCTTTATGGTTTATGAGATATTCACAAGCAAAGTTCCCCTCCCCGCCCCTTTTACCTAGTGTAAGCCATCTCTTCTCAGATGTGAGTCTGGTTGTATGACAGTACAGATAACAGAAGGGGACAATTTTCTTTGTATGAAAACAATGAAAGCCCTTCCCCCCTTGACAAGTTTTTCAGCTTTTTCCATTATCTTAATTGAAGATTGTCCCTCTCTGCAGTCTACCTGGGCATCTCCCTTCTGATCTGGTTGAACAGGGGGGGGATACTTTGTTTGTGAATATCTCTTAAACCATAAAGGTTTCAGAGATAAGACTTATATCATTCTTCATGTTTTTTTAATGCCTACAAAATAAAATAAAGTTAAAATGAAGTATTACTATCCCTTTAAAGGATGAATGAGACAGAAGGAAGAGGAAATCCAGCAGAATTTAGAGGCTCTAGAAAACGTAAAATGATTGTGTCATTATGAGACACTAACAGTATTAATAGTACATTTTTAAGGTTTGTCCTGCCATAAATGAGAGTCAGATGTAGGCTCCATCCTGCTGTATTTATTAAGATAAGTATTTTTTGTTTCAGAAAAGGAGGCAGATTTTAAATAAATTATATTTTTGTTTGAGCTTATGAAGGTATCAGTCTTAACTCATTTATTGTTAGCTACTAAAATATTTTTGTTACAGTAACAAATCTACAATCATTGCAGTGGTTATTGCAACACTTCTGCATGCCAGTCTGAGATAGCAAATGCCTAAACATAGATTTTTCAAATAAACTTGACTAAAAAGTCTTTATCTTCTATGGGTACCAGTGTGCCACTGAATAAGAAAATATGTAAGTTCTGAACAATTTGTTTTAAGCCTTGTTACACTGATGGATAACTTAATAAATGTTTATGGTATGAAATAAAGGTATCCTTTATAACATAAAGTGGTAGAATGCGTCGCTCACTGTGAGCCATAACCGCACATGCGCAGTAGAGAGTCTCTACTGTGCATGTGTGATTTCGCACATAGGGAGCTTCGTTGTTAGCCGTCGCCGAATGAGCTTCTCCGCTCCGAACGGCTCACGTAATGTCTCTGCTCCCAGCTCCAGGGCAGCAGCCGGGGCAGCTGGGTGCACTTTAGCCAGTGTATACGGGCTTCCATACTAGCGTAACAATGAATCAGCAGAACAAGATTTACATCATATTTAAGTACTGGCCACATTAGAGTATTTAATCAAGTGTAAATTATTTGTATGATAATTAAGAGTACTCTGAAAGTTTGACTCATTATTGTTCCTAAATTATCCAAATGAATTCAACCCCTCATCACTTCCATCCTAAAATGGAAATATATAATCCACAAAATGATATTGATGGCATGATGTTTGTGGAACCAGTATCAGCAAATATGTGACACTTTGCCTCCAGCCAATAAATAGGGTGGTGTGCAATGAGACATTATATCACTCCATGGAAGTGGCACACCATTGGAAGTTGTAGTTGTCATAAAACCTTAACAAAAACATGATTAAGTAGATAGTTTATGCATGGTTACAAAACTACATGAAGGACACATAATAATTTTAGAATCCCATAAAAATGTGTTATCTTAGTTACAATAACATTCAGAAATTAGTTGATGTACCCAGACAGACATTTGTTAAGGGACTGACGTCCAGAAGCAATCTGTATCCCTGGGGATTTCATTATGTTGTGGATAAATACATTGGAATCCAGAAATACAATGGAACCCAGCTTTGTTCAAAATTCCACAATTAGAGTCCTAAAAGGTTGCAGTAAAGTCAGTTTTTAACAATACATAATCATCACTACTATGATATTTTCTGAGTATTTCTTTTCTATATTGATCTTGATCTTAATCAGCAATTGTTCTGTTTTTATTGGCACTCCCAGTATTATTTTGCATTACAGTTAGTTAGTAACAGTGAAAAAAAGACAAACTGTCTGTATGTAAAATCCTGTAGAGACAACGCCCAATCATGATCCTGTAGAAAGTACAATTACCTATTAAAGTAATATGTTAAATAAATGAGGACTAGGGCTCTTTAAAGTCTAAATAAAAAAGAGGGCACACTTAGAGGGTAGCAGCAATTTGCATGACATGCCTGCAGGGCATAATACAAAAACAAATCTGTATGTCTTTATAATTGTAAACATATTACTTTAAAGGTATAGATTTAACCTACTTAAAAATAAAATAGCATATTGCATAACTAAGACAATATAGCTATACTAGTATGAAAGCCCGTGTACACGGGCTGAAGTGACACCCAGCAGCCCTGGGAGCAGAGACAGGTGGTGAGCCATTTGGAGTGCCCCGCTCCAGGAACAGGGCGTTCGGCCAGTCACTACTGCTCATGACTGCATTGTTCCGGCAGTCTCTACTGCGCATGTGCTGTTACGCACACAGGGAGCTTCGCATGCTAGCACTTTATATTTTACTAGTTGAAGAGCCCATTACACAGGCCACAGTGCCACTGCCACCCGGTCGCTGGCAGTCATGCGCAGTAGAGACTGCCCATATTGAAGGAGCGTCCAGCTCTATATCAGCCACGGCGCGGTCAGTCTGTACTGCACATGACTGCAGCAGTCGCAGCAGTGTCTACTGCGCATGACGCTGCTTTACACGCATTTTAGCAAATTATTATATAGGATATATATATATATATATATATATATATATAGACAGACGAATGCTCTGAAGATATATTTTAGCAGCCAATGGATCAATCAGTTAATCAAATGTGTCACAAGCAGCAACTTACAACATCTCAAAAGTGAGCCCCTAAGGAAGCTTCTAGCATAAGCAGTGAAAAGCACATGGTAATTCCTATGGGGTGGAACAAAATACTGCTTTTGAACTGAGCCTGTCAGTGTCAACTGACTTATTAATATGTTATAAACCTCTGAAGATTCGTCTTCTTCTTTTTGCGTATCTCCCCTTTTTGATATGACTTAAGGATATTTTATTCTATACTGGATATGGGGCTCCAGCCCAGATAGGATATAGTACTCTTTTTGTAAAATGAGCTGCAAAGATTTCTATTCTGCTTTCTGCCTGACACTGCATAGGCTGGGAAACCCAGAGAAGCAGTTTCATCTTACATGTACAACCACTCTTACTTTAACTTTGGGTTTAAGAAGGTAGGGGCTTTAACACACAAAATACCACAATAGTGGGTGGATCAGTTCTACACTACTTAGCCCTTTTAGTGCCAGAAAGGTATCCAAAGCATTGCATTGCAACATTGGATACCTCTCTGTCACTCAGAGATTTAAATTATTTTGTTGTATTTAATGCACACATGAGCAACCTTCTAGTATTATGGTGGCTGTGATGTTGTAGTTTTAATAATTACCCTGAAAAATACACTGATTTTATTTCTAGAAATAAAAGTTAATAAGGGTTATGTCTTAGCCACTAATTCCCTACCTGATAGCTTGAAGCTATAAGCTGAGCTGAAGAGTGGAAAACTGTTGTAGAAGGAAATTATCCACTGCAGCAGTTGATGCACTTCTGCTTTCTTCTGCGATTCTCATACTGTATAATCCTGTGCTACAAGTAGCCTGAAGAAGAAGACAACAGATAGGAAGCTATATGTTACTATGGTAAGGTGGAAGACTCAAGTATCAAGGAGGAAAATATTCTTCTGAAGGGGAAGTCTTGTCAGGAAGCTGAGAGGAGGTATTGTCTGTCTGTATATATATATATATATATATATATATATATATATAGTGTATATATACACACAATGTATATATACACTGTATATATAAAATATAAAGTGCAAGCATGCAAAGCTCCCTGTGTGCGTAACAGCACATGCGCAGTAAAGACTGGCGTAACGATGCAGTCATAAGCAGTACTGACTGGCCGAACGCCCTGTTCCTGGAGCGGGATGCGCCAAACGGCTCACCGCCTGTCTCTGCTCCCGGCTCTGTGGTAGCAGCCGGGGCTGCTGGGTGTCACTTTAGCCCATGTATACGGGCTTTCATACTAGTATAGCTATATTGTCTTAGATATGCAATATGCTATTTTATTTTTAACTAGGTTAAATCTATACCTTTAAAGTAATATGTTTACAATTATAAAGACATACAGATTTGTTTTTGTATTATGCCCTGCAGGCATGTCATGCAAATTGCTGCTACCCTCTAAGCGTGCCCTCTTTTTTATTTAGACTTTAAAGAGCCCCAGTCCTCATTTATTTAACATATTACTTTAATAGGTAATTGTACTTTCTACAGAATCATGGTTGGGCATTGTCGCTACAGGATTTTACACACTTTTATTATGTGTATTTTTCTTTTTTTCATTCCTCTGAAGTTTGGAAAAGAAAGAAGGTGATACCAGTTTGGAACAAAATTGGTGTCAGGGCAATAATCCTGTTGAGACTAAACTGATGTGTGAATAACAATGTAAGCTTGTGATCATATTTGCACCATAAATTGTTATAATACCCAAGTGATAGCCATCATAAATTAGTTTCAAGGTAGATAAAGGTTCTACGTTTACCAGCTTCTCATATGGTCTTTGAAAAAGTTGTAATCAGGGGCACAGTTAGATGTTTGGTCCAACCCAATTCATTATTAGTGCACTGTGCGGTCTAATTTTCCTATTACTTCTAGGGAGACTGGCATGATTATGTATCTCAAACTAGCAACAAGACCAGGGACTTTAAGCAGGAGTCCTAGAGCATCAGCCCCTCAAACAGTACCTAGCAATGTCTCTGCTCTAACAAATAATCAGTAAGTATATGGGATTAGAATCTTCTTTATTTTTGCTTAAATTAATTTCTCTCACTAAGCTAATTTCCATCCTGCTCTTTGAGTAATACTTTACATGCTCTTGGTTTCGGTCTGCATTAATCTTCATGGAAGTGTGTTGAGCTCTCATTGTTTTTGGACATGTTTTAATTTTATAATTTTGAAAGTCATTCTGGGCCATATTTTCACATACATAATTTTTGCCATAAAAATATAAATTATTTTTGGTGCAATCAAAAGTCATTTTTAGGACAGATGTATACTTTTGCAGTAAAAGCTTGTGTTTTATAACCCTGTTTTGGGTTTTTTTTAGGCAATATTTCTATTGTAATTCAGATGCCCTTAGCAACTCATTAAGACTGTTGGATATATTTGCAACTTCCCAAGTAAATTTCTTGACAATAGACTATATTTATGTAATAAGGGGCAGCAGTAATCGGTCTTTAAGATCAGTAAATTAGCAGCTTTCCTAGATCAGTTTTTCAGTCCCCTACAGGGTCTTGCTAAATATCCTGTAGGGGACAGAAATGTTGACCCAATATAGCTCTCAATCTGCCATTATTAAAGACCCATGTGTGCTGCCCCTTCTTTCCTCTATGTCAACCACACTGGGAATGTGCCACCAGGCAATTTAGAACCAAAGGAGTTTGTTCTACCATAACAATGTATGCCTTATATTTATTTTCTTGTTTCCTGTTTGTGTATAGGTTTTGAACTTTTGCATGATCAGTGCTACCCTGGACATACATTAAAATTAGTGAAATCTATATACATTCTTCCTAATATAATAGTTTCTAATAAATAAATAATCTGAGTCACTTCAGTGAGTAGCAGGTTTATTGCCCTGATAATAATTAATTAGGGTTCAGCCTGGTATCACCTTCTTTCTTTTCCATCCTTTAAAGAATTATTTTACAAACACATGTTTTTTGCTGCTTTGATTGTATTATAATTTAAGTAATCTAGATCTATGAGAATCCCTATATATTTATATATATCTATAACAAGCCCTGTTTTTGGTGCTTCAAAAAAAGGCTTCTGGATTGGTGGTAGCTACAACCCAGGGTGGCCTTACTGTCAGTGGCCAGCCAACGGGATGTGTGGGGTGGGGACTGAGTTGGCTGAGGAAGGGGTGAGCAATGTAATTTGCCTGCCTCCTCAACCAAATACACAGTGACTCAGCCAAGCACCACGGTGAAGGGGAGGGGCCACCCTGGTCACTGTGATGAAGGGGTGGTGGAAGTGTATACAAGCAGCGTGTTTCACAAATAATGGCTGTGCTGTTTTACCCTCCACAATACAAGTTTTGGCTGTATATCTGGAGTTGGCTGGTAATCACCAGTCTACAGGTGAGTGGAGGCCATCTATTTCTGTCTCCTGTCTGATCCAGAGTATCCAGGACATGAACCCATGGGAGGGCACAGCTGACTGGCAAACATGTGTGCTGCTTGACCTTTACACTTCCATTCTCCGCTTCACAATTTAATAATGTTGTTGTTTTGGGCTTGCTATAGCAAAACACATTATGAAGAATCTAAAACATATATAAGCACAATCTGTTTTTCTTGAGATCAATGGAACAAGACTTTATATAGAAACCTGCTTCTTTATAAATATGGCTCAATGTCCCTTTAATTACTAGAAATGACCAAATAGAGAGATTGCATGTATTCTCCTGCAAAACCTGAAGGGAACATGCAACTTTACATTTTATACAAACTGCTCAAACTTATATATATATTTTTCATTTATTTCTAGGTTGATTTGTTTGGTACATTAAAACGTCTCTTAAAGGGATAGTAATACTTCGTTTTAACTTTATTTTATTTTGTAGGCATTAAAAAAACATGAATAATGATATAAGTCTTATCTCCCAAACCTTTATGGTTTAAGAGATATTCACAAGCAACGTGTCCCCCTCCCGCCCCTTTTACTGATGTAAAACTTTTCAGCCAGGGCAGAAGGGAGGTGGCCAGGTAGACTGCAGAGAGGGACAATCTTCAATTAAGATAACAGAAAAACCTGAAAAGCTTGTCAAGGGGGGCAGGGATTTCATTGTTTTCATAGGAATAAGAGTGTCCCCTGCTGTTATCTGTCCAGTCTATGGACTGCATTCCACATCTGAGAAGAGATTGTTTACACTAGGTAAAAGGGGCGGGAGGGGGAAACTTTGCTTGTGAATATCTCATAAACCATAAAGGTTTGAGAGATAAGACTTATATCATTCTTCATGTTATTTTAATGCCTACAAAATAAAATAAAGTTAAAACGAAGTATTACTATCCCTTTAATCATCATGTTAAAAAAGTACAAAAACAATTTCATATCAAAGTGTACGCAGGACAACTGATCAGGAATGACCTTGACTTTGATTAAGACGTACAAGTTCTGTAAAACATGCAGTTTACTTTAGTTTCTGCTTTCTTTGGACCTACTGAATGCTCATAAAAATTAATGCATTTTATAGCTGTAATAATTAGCAGGAGGTTCCAAGCCAGTTATACATTGAAGAGAATTGATGTTTTATGATGTATGACCCTTTGCTTTTGAGTACAGAATATTTTTGATTCATTCTTGGAGTCAGATTGAGTTTATCTATGATGTACATTGATACCCACAATGCATATAACTGCTTAGAGGCATAAACACTATTTTTATGTTTCTAGTTATATAATTTTTTGGTAACAGGCAGGCTTGGGGATCACTTGCAGTCCTCAAAGTTTCTCTAATGGCTCTCAGTCTCTTCTCTGGTACAATGGGAATAGGTAATAATTTCCACCTACTACATCACACCTTAATGCCACCCCGAAAAAGCACACACCCTCCTCTTGTGCCTCACAGCATACATTATACCTTAACCTGTTGGATGCTACAGAGGTCTCAGGTGCATTTCAGAGCAATGTGTGTGTGATGGACTCTGCACTGGCCTCCAATGGTTTCATCTACTTTGCTTTCAACTTCTAATTAGAATTTGTAACTATAATCTGCAGCCCTTTGGTAGCCTAGAGTGCCACTTATGATACCTATAGCAGGGCTTATAATTTTAAGTCCTTTGCTACTAGCCAGACCTCAAAAGTTACTCGCCACTGCAAGCCAAAACATACCCACCAGGGCTGAATTTCTACTCGCCAGGGCTAAATTTTCACTCGCCATTGGCTAGTGGCGAGTGGAAATTTTGAGCCCTGCCTATAGGTTAGAATATGGTTGCCTGTCTTGAAGGTTATGCATTATGGTTTAATTTCTGATTAGAGGATGGAAAAGTAAAATAACCCTTAGATTCCAAATAAGTATCCATGACATTGCTTCACTATGTTTTTGAGATCTCTTTAACACCTAAAGGATGAAGGCGAATCTGTGAAAGTCAGGAGTGCAGGTATACATCAGGGATGGTATTGTGTAATCTGGAAAAATATGTATAGTACACAGTTTATCCGGCATACTAAAACAAAAGTATTGCTGCAAAATTTTGACATTTTACAATTATGCATTTTATACAACATCTTATGGAGGATATTGCCAGTGATAATAGCCGTCCATAGACTTCTGTGGCAACAGCAACACCATAAAAATTCAGGCCATTTTTTTGCTACTATAAGTTTTGTATTACATGTATTGTTCAGCACAAAAACAAATAAACAAACCCTGCAATACACACTATGTCTATATTAAGTGATATTATCCCTTTATGGATATAACTGATTAAATACAAGTAAGGAAATCATCTACATTCACATTGGCTAATTCACTTGTGCTCAGGGAGGGAAATCCTTAAAACCTGTCTTGTTTGCAGCCACTGGGGCCTGAAACAACTGGTGTAAATTATATGCTGTGAGCAAAAGATAGAGGAAGTAAACTTTTTGGGATGAAAAATAGGGTATGTTCTGTGAAGAGGGAAATGTCCTCTATCTACTACCAGAGTGCACACTGAATATCGCGTGACAAGCCTCTGAAGGCCATATTGCCCACCCCTCATTTACATTACAGCTGACATTTTTTTGTTGACTAACCTGGTCACAACTCCATTTACAAAATATCAATAGTCCTTTGTTCAAAGAATTTCTTATCCCTTTTGCTGCTCAGTACTGAGGGAGGTTATGCACAAAGGTGTGACAAAAGTGTTATAATGAGGTGATAACTTTTCCTGTGTGGAATACTCTCCAGTTATTATGTTTTACCATGGAGCCTGTGCACCAATATCTTTTCAGCTTGAGAGAAAGTGCATACCTCCAAACATTTCAAACGGTTTTAGGTGTTGTTGCTGGGGAGTGATTGGTAGGCAGGGCTTTACCATCACATTGTATGTTACTTCATGACCTATTGACCATTATTTGTGCTATTGAATGAATGATTTAGGCTAACTTGGATAACCGCCTACAAAAAAGAAAAAAGACCACAGATCCGGTATCTAAATATTTATTATGAAGGCTAAATAAAAATAATAGGCCAGATACAAATACTGACTAACCTATATAAATCTCTAACATGTATTATATGCAGATAGAAATGCTGTCTGCAAAAATTAACCCACAGCACTATATGCCACAAATGTTTAATAATAATTAATCAGGGCTTTGTATAACTCTTCACAGGGATATACACCACGCTGCTTAATGTGGTGGTAACTAAGCCCTTGTGAAAGAAGCCCACACCAGTGGAAACTGCAGCTGTACTAGCATAAAAGAGTGCTCAACTACATGAAGTCATACTGTACACTGCATATATTACATAGCTTTAATAAAGCAAATTAATGATTGCAAAGATTATCTTAAATGAGCCTTATGCAGAAAGATACTGTGGAGAAAAACGTCTTACTGTGTTATTAGATATGCCCCCAGTGTGTGTCTGCCTAGACTGATTCATAGCGCAGTGTTTGGTAATACCTGCCTAGCACAAAAACAGCTGTACCTCCTCCTTTCAGAACCTCTGCAAATTCAAAATTCCTTAGTGTCATGTGAGGAGTTTCAGGTCCTGACAGTGCGCAAGGGTCTGCCCATTGAAAATACCTTAGTGCCCTGTAAGGGCCTTCATGTCCTCACAAAGCACTACCATAGTTTCACTGTACAGACCACTGTGCATTGCCAATACTTAAATATCCTCACCGGGCACTAAGGTTCTGTATTTTCAATGGAAAAAAGTCCTAAAAGCAAGAGGTAGAGCACTGGAGGAAACGGTCGTCACAGGGAAGCATACTGCCTGCTGCATGAATCTCCGGCTGCCTCCTGAGGGGGTCTTGGTTATGCAGATGGGTAGAGGGAGATAAATGGGGTGCACAGTTAACTGTAGAAGGAGGGAAGGGGGAAAGAGATTGAGGGGGGCAATTACATTTTTTTTACTGGGCAGAGGGAGGGAAAGATGGGCACAGATACTGAATTGAGGTGGGGTGAGGAAGGGAAGGGGGAAAGAGATTGAAGGAGGCATGTAATTTTTTTTGTGGGCAGATGGAGGGAAAAGGGCTGTGTATTATACACATGTACTTTATGTTTTATCTAAAATTTTGGGTATAATTAACATCTACCTATTATACAGAAGTGTGTATTATATCTGAGATTTTACGACAATCTGGAGGTAGGAAAGCCATTGCGAAGAAAGTCCACACCAGCAGAAACCACAGCTGTACTAACATAAAAGAGTGCCAGTCTACAAGAAGTTATACTGTACACTGTATGCATAACGTAGTTGTAATAAAGCTAATTAATGATTGAAAATATTAACACAAATGAGCCTTATGCAAAGGAAATGTGGAGAAAAACATCTTTCTGTGCTATTACAAAGGACCCATTGTGTGTCGACTAGTGGATTCATAAAGCACTGTGTAGTAATACTTACCAAGCACAAAACAAATTACAATAAAGTGCCACCAACAAATAAAGGCTACATTCTTAGAGACTGTTTACATTGCAATTGAATGGCTACTATAACATGCAGATGGTTTTTAATTTGCTTTAAAATTATTTTTACATTTATCTTAAGGTGACAAAGATTAGCAAATAGCCCTGATTCTTTTCTTGGATCAGTATGAAGCATCTGGAAAATTCCTGGATCAATCTGATCTGAATTGATCCAGAACAAATTCTGGGGAGCTACTGGGATGTGGAAATAGGATGAGGGTGGAATGGAGAATAGCAGGAAATGGAATGTGTGACAGCAGAGGTGGGTCTAAGAAGAGGCATTTTTCAGGCTAAGAGGCAAAAAGGGCAGCTCACAAAGGAATTGGAAGGGGGTAGAGAGCCAAAGAAATGGTATTTGGAGGGGGGGTTAGTGGGTGAGAATATGGAAGCCAAAGGGTGAGGGCCAAGAGGAGCAAAGGGAACTGGGTCAGCGGGAGGGAAGGGGAGCAGGCCAAGGAGAGAGAAGGGGGATCAAATTATAGGAGCAAAGGGAGCTGGGTCAGGGGGAGGGAAGGGGAGCAGGCCAAGGAGAGAGAAGGGGGATCAAATTATAGGAGTAAAGGGAGCTGGGTCAGGGGGAGGGAAGGGGAGCAGGCCAAGGAGAGAGAAGGGGGATCAAATTATAGGAGTAAAGGGAGCTGGGTCAGGGGGAGGGAAGGGGAGCAGGCCAAGGAGAGAGAAGGGGGAACAAATTATAGCAGGCCAAGGGAAGGGATGAGGATTGGGCCGAGGAAATGGAAAGGGAGCAGATCAAGGAGACTGGAGGGGAATAGGCCTGGGTTAAAGAGGGAGACACTTCTATGTGGATGGAGGAAAGCAGGAGTGGTGAGAGAAGACTCCTGCCTTGCTCAGACAACTGGCATGTGAAGAAACATGATGTTAATGATGTCTAAAGGTAAGATAGCAGATCAAGGAGACCGGAGGTGAATAGCCTAGGTCAATGAGGGAGACACTTCTATGTGGGTGAGGGAGAGTAAGAGTGGAAGAGAAGTTCCCTGCCTAGCTCAGACAACAGCCATGGACAGGAACATGCTATGAGGTCTAAAGGTGAAAGAACTTTTTTTAACGAAACTTAGGAATAAACAGCAGTTTCACTACATACTTTTTGGCTTTTGCAAAGGAAATATTTTACTCAGCCTTAGTGACAGGTGAACTTTAATGGGGCATCTATACCTGAGTATTAGGAACATGGGGCAGATTTCTAAACGTATACTGGAGTTATTCTAAAGTAACCCAACTGTACCATAGAATACAAGTAAAAATTAGTAAATTCCCAGATACTTGAATAGGGCTTTTTAACCTCTTGAATCCTCTCGAGGGGTTAAAAGCCCAATTTAACTTAATAGGAATTTTCATTTGTCTTCCGTGGTGCAGTTGGTTTTATAAATATGGGCCATGGAGATATATGTATAAAGAAAATTGATAGTATCGCTAGAGTAGCTCCATTTAAATTGTAAGCTGTGTAGTATCATTTGTGGATCCATATATGCACTACATCAATTTAAGTGTGTATGTACGCACATGTGGTTATTGTCACTAATGCGGACAGTGGGCACACAGCCATGGGCTCTAGTCCCAGTTCATTTTGGAACCTAGCAACCCCCTGTTGAACATCAAACTAGCCTTGGTGTTTGTGCGAGCGTTTTTGTGTCTTCTGTTTTGGTCATAATGCGCAGGCATCACCGTGCCAAGACTGCTAGTACAGAATGTACCTTGATGTAAAATCAAAAATAAAGGTTAATTCTTCAAAAACCACTTATATTTCAAATAAATGTCTAGTACAACTTTTACTTCTCTTTAACATCAATTAAGCTTATTTTAGGGTAACAGATCCACTTTAACCCCTTAAAGGCCCTTGATGTGACAGTCCTGGCATGTCATGGAATTCTGGAATGGCAACGTGGCTACACACTTCTCTGCCATCCCAGAATTCAAAAAGAAAAAAAAAAGCTCTGTGGTCCTTAATGGCTGCCCGCTTGCCGGATAATGTGGTCATTAAGGGGTTAATATATTTTGACTTTAAATATTTATTTCAGTGTTTCTTAACTTATACGAAAGCAATCTTTGTATCTCCATCTACAATAGATTGTAACTCCCTTCATCCCCAAAGTGTAGTCTCCAACAAACTGGACAGCCAAAGATGACTAACCTTTTCCAATCATTTTGTAGGTTTGATAAGTAAAGAGAACAAAGAATTATTGTACTACACTGTGAGAAAAATATGTGAAAGGGATTACCTATTTGGATAAATGTCAAGCTGCTCAAACACAGTTTACCACATTATAATCCCACTAGTTGAACAGCCCGTTACACACAGTGCAGTCATGCTCAGTGGAGACTGCCCGCTCCGCAGCTGATACATAGCTGTGGCACGGGCAGTCTCTACTGCGCATGACTGCACCGCACGCAGCCGTCTCTACTGAGCATGATGGCTTGTGACAAACTTTAGCAAATTATTATATAGGATGAATCAAGCTGTTTCTATTCAAGTGTCTCATGCAGGGATTTTCTAAACACTAAATCTGAGAGGGTTATTTCCTTAAAGGCCATTACCTTTAGTACCCACATTCTTGCCTGTCTCCTTCCTTGTCTCCAGATTCAGTTTTTCTCTATAAAATTTAGATTAGTCAAATTTCACTCCTACATGCTGTAACCTCAGCCAAATGAAATAATAATAAAAATGGGAAATAAAAGCAAACTCTTCAAAATTACAAGACACTATACATGCGTGAAATAAAATACAGTTTTCTCCGGAGAGTTCAAAAAGCTTCATTTTCATGAGCTGACATAGGCTTTCTTTGAGCTCTGAGCAGAACAGTCATTGTTGCTCATGGAAATACAGTAGAAACCTGTTAAATACAAAACCATAAAAGTGATCCCTTTCAACTAATACATTTCAGCTGAATACAAGTACTTAATAGCACTCTACAGTCCTAGGAAATGAACTTGAATTAATGCATCATGATTTCCATGGTATTTATTGACAGTGTTGTAAATATGGTCCCCATATGAATATTAGCAGCCATATTAAGTTCTTAGGTTACAGTAACAGTCATTTGTTTCTACTTAAATATTATTTCCCATTCTCATTATTTATAGATATCACAATGGCACATTGAGTTCTTATTAAAATGTGTCTGGTGACTCCCAGAAGACTATAACTGAATTAGGAGCTATTAATTTTCATAAAATATGATTTGGATTGATGCATACTTTTTTCTTATTTGCACTTGACTCTGATGCATTGCTTGCTTAAATTAGTATTTATGTTATCAGATACCTAGATTTTCAGGGAACGTAGTTTAAAGGGATAGTAATACTTAAAATGTAAAAAAAAAATGTTGTAGGGTTTATCCCCCTGAGTAAAACAAGAGTACTCCCACTGCTGAAATGTGTTATTAATTTTCAAAGTTGAATTTTTTAGGTGCAATATCACAGTGACCTGAAATAGTACAGTGGCGCTGTTGCTACACAATCCTATGGAAAGCTCTGGTCCCGGGACCATAAATCTCCATAGGATGGTGTAGCAACAGCGCCACTGTACAATTTCAGGCCACTGTGATATTGCACCTAAAAAATTAAACTTTGAAAATTAATAACTTTTGAATGAAACACCTTTCAGCAGTGGGAGTACTCTTGTTTTACTCAGGGGGATAAACCCTACAACGTATTTTTTTTTTACATTTTAAGTATTACTGTCCCTTTAAGATTCTTTAAATTAACATATTGGATAATTCAAATCTCAATTTTGTGTTTTCTATTCCTGTGCTTTGTTCTTGAATTATAAAGTTTCAACTATACCAAGAATGTGAAAAACAGTGGAGTATATCAATTTTTCTATGTATTTCATTTAATCACACCAACTATCTTAATTAAGTAGCAAGACAGAATATAAAATCAAGACATAACATAAAGTAAATTGTCCTTTCACAGTCAAAAAATAATCTGTAGACATTTTGGGGTAATGCACAAATCTAGCAGAGCAGCTGTGCTGAAGTTAGCCTCCAACTCTGGCACCTGCACTTCTAGGAATGCACTAGAGTATTTGATCAGTTTAGTGTATACTGGTGCACACACTCTGCTGTCATTGTCTTTAATGCCAGCAAGTCCTAAACACCTCCCTAGTATGTGCTGGGAAAATGGTGTACAGTTACACGATTACCTCTGCACCTTTTGTAATAGATGCTGTTAAACAAGACAAAGAGGAAATGAACTCTAAAAACTCTCACACACTCCCAGAACTCATTCCCTTTGGTGAAAACATTATTAACCCTACTCAATGCATTGCAAAGGGTTAAGGGGAACATTTTTGCTGTGAGCAGATTAGGCAGGTGTAAGTGCATGAAAAATGTTAGTATGTCCTATCTACTGGGGTTTATGCACAAAGGAAAAGTGGAACAAAACCAGCTGCTCCATGAGGGGTAAATACAAATAATCCTATATAATAATTTGCTAGGATGTTTGTCAGAAGCCATCGTGCACAGCAGAGACTGCCTGAACACACAGAATGCTGGGAGTTCTGTGCTGGGAGCATTCTGTGCTTTCAGGCAGTCTCTATAGTGCATGACTGCGTTGGCGGCAGGATGCAGAACAGGACCGGCCTCTTAACCCTTTGAGTGCCAGAGGGGTATGCAATGCAAAGCAATGCATTGCGCACCCCTCTGGCACTCAAAAGGTTAACATCACCCGGACCTTGGCCCGTGTACACAGGCTTTTATATTAAATAAAAATTACCATTGGTAGAAAAGAATACCTGCATTGGGAAATTCTGGAACATTGAATGCAGAAAACAAGTGATAATTATGATGCTTTTGTCAATACAGTGAATATATTATATGCTATACAAAGTACCTTATGTAGTTTTCTACAAAAATTGGTTTCTATTTCTATTTCTCTAATACGCTTAGTCTATCCAGAAGGCACTGGACCATAAGCTACCAGGGGACAAACCCTGCTGTATTTTATATTGGGAATTGGACTGTGGATTATATATAGCTAAAAACATATTTGTTGACAAATAAAGGGTAATTTGGGGCATTCTCATCTTTAAAGGTCTAGATAAATGGGTCAACAATGACATCTGGCTAAGAAATGTTCCAGTCTGCTCTGAAGGTGAAAATGTTATCTGAAATGTGAAAGTAAAGATATTGAATCATGTATGTGATACTTTCATTGGTCTGATGTATGGTTGCAATGACAAGCTTCTAAACCTCAGAGTGTTCTACTACAGAGTTCTTCTACTGGAAGAAGAACCTTGACAGATCTAAAATATTGTCATTTTAACTTTATGTTGTCCAGATAGAGGCCACACCACATACTCATCCTCTCTATATTCACATTACTTTAAAGAAAATGCAGTCTCTTCTCACGCCCTTCTTTGGTCTTATATAAGCAACCTTTCACATGATGCTATATCTCATAACTGTTTACAGTTCCCTAAGTGCACACAATAATCTTTCAGTGACATGTAGTAGCCTTCAGTACTTTAAACCTTGAATTCCAGAAAGGTGGAAAAGGCACTTCAGTGGAATGCAATGAAGATCCCTCTACTGGTTCAGGCTTTGACCATTGCTTCTATTGTTCTCTCATTGAATTACCTATTTTGTATCTACTAAATTATATAGATATATCTTGAAATAGACCCTTGCTGGACAGAAATGTTGATCATCAAATGAAAGTAATTTTTAGAGTTTTGCCCTAGACATTGGTGGCAGACATATAAGAGCAAACTAATAGAGAATAAATACATCTCACCAATTGTCTATTGCTTAAAATGGGGATTAAAACATTTTGCTAGAGAGGTCTCCAACACATATTAAAGCAATGCTTTGAAGAACTCACTAGCAGAGCATGAACTGGAAACCACAAGCAGGTAGTATGTGGGGTTAGTGGTGAAGAGGGTGGAGTTGTAGATGAGGAGCGACAGGTAGGCAGCTGGGTAACAGTAAGGAGGGGAGGTAGTGGGCAGAGGAAGAGGAAGGCCAGTTCTGAGTTGACTCAGTCCAACAGATTTGCAAGATTGTGTGAAGATGTTGATGAGAATTGCTCAGAATTGGCAACACTGGAGAGGGCTGATTCCTCTAGCAGCCAGGGGAACAGTCCTCCTTCCAGGCTAGATGGGATGCAGAGCAGGCAGAAACCAAGGCAGGTGGTGGTAATAGGGGACTCTATTATTAGGAGGGTAGATAGGGTAATCTGCCGCCAGGAACGTGAATGCCGAACAGTATGCTGTCTCCCGGGTGCTCGGGTTCGGCATGTTGCGGACAGGGCTGACAGATTATTGGGAGGGGCTGGAAGTGATCCAGCTGTCTTGGTACATATTGGAACCAATGACAAAATAGGAGGAAGATGGAGGTCCCTAAAGAATGATTTCAGGGATTTAGGGTGCAAGCTTAAGGCAAGGACCTCTAAGGTAGTATTTTCTGAAATACTACCTGTGCCATGCGCCAGTGCAGGTAGGCAGAGGGAGCTCAGGGAGCTTAATGCATGGCTCAAGCAATGGTGTAGGAAGGAGGGTTTTGGGTTTTTAGAACACTGGGCAGACTTTGCTCTTGGGTACAATCTATATGGAAGAGATGGATTGCACCTAAATGGTAGAGGAGCCTCTGTGTTAGGGGAGAGAATGCTAGGAAGCTTGGAGGAGCTTTTAAACTAGGAAAGGGGGAGGTGGGTATAGATAGCAAAAATGGGGTAGATAGAGCAGATAGGAACTGGGTCCAAGTAAATGACCAGGGGGGTGGAGAAAGGGTGGGGAGAAATTTAGTCAGTAGGGAGGAACTCCTAGTAAATGAAGGTGAAGAAAAAAGGCATGTAGGGATTAATATATGTAAAGACTTCAAAATCAATTGTATGCTAGCAAATGCAAGAAGTATGGTAGATAAAATAGGAGAACTAGAATTGCTGGCGGTTAATGAGCAATTGGACATAATTGGAATAACAGAAACATGGTGGAACGATGCACATGACTGGACTGTAAATATAGAGGGCTATTCCCTGTTTAGAAGAGACAGAATTAATAGAAAAGGTGGAGGTGTGTGTTTATATTTGAAAACAGAGCTAAATCCAGTTTTGCGAGGTGATATTAGTGAGGAAACTGGCCAAACTGTGGAGTCCATGTGGGTAGAAATCGAGACTAAATGTGGTGTGAAAGGTAAAAAAAAGTTGTTGGTGGGCATATGCTACAAACCACCAAATATCGATGACAATGATGAGGCCCAACTGCTATTGCAAATGAGGAAAGCTGCCCAGTTTGGGCATACTATAATTATGGGAGATTTTAATTATCCAGATATCAACTGGAAAAATGAGACCTGTCAGAGTGCTAAGGGTAGCAGGTTTTTGAACACGCTTCATGAAAGCTACATGTCACAAATGGTGGGAGCGCCGACAAGAAATAACAATGTATTGGACCTAGTGATCACTAATAACACAGAAATGGTATCCAATATTAAGGTAAGAGAACATTTGGGAAACAGTGATCACAACATGGTTACATTTGAGATCTGTCTGGCAAAGCAAAAATGTATAGGTTCAACCAAAACTCTTAATTTTAAAAAAGCAAACTTCAAATTGTTAAGGGCCTCAATGCAACGCATAGACTGGGATATGTTATTTAAAGGCAAAAATACTGAGGAAAAATGGTCAGAATTCAAATTTAGGTTGCAGAAATGTACCCAACTGTATATACCAATGGGGAACAAGTGCAAAAGAAGTAAGTCACAACCAATGTGGTTAACTGCACATGTAAAGAAGGAAATGGCAAGGAAAAAAAAAGCATTCAAATTATTTAAGTCAGAAGGAACTGAACAATCTTTCTTAAAATACAGGGAGAGCAACAAAGATTGCAAAAAGGCAATTAGGGTAGCAAAAATAGATAATGAAACTCGAATTGCAAGGGAAAGCAAGACTAATCCAAAAAAGTTTTTTAAATATATAAATAGCAAAAAACTTAAGAGGGAGTGCATTGGACCATTCAAAAATGAGATGGGTGAGTTGGTTAGTGAGGATAAGGAAAAGGCTGATGTTTTAAACACTTTCTTTGCATCAGTATATACAAGGGAGCAAGGAATGGTAGAAGAGCCTCCGCAAGTATCAAATAAAACAATACAATTAATAGATATTGGGTTAACTCAAGGAGATGTCATGGGAAGACTGAACAAAATTAAGACCGACAAAGCACCGGGTCCTGATGGTATACATCCAAGGGTTCTTCAGGAACTCAGTGCAGTGTTAGCAAAACCCCTATATTTACTCTTTAAAGATTCTATTACCACAGGCTCAGTGCCACAGGATTGGCGAAGAGCTAACATAGTGCCTCTATTTAAGAAGGGAACTAAAACAGAACCTGGGAATTATAGACCAGTGAGTTTGACCTCTGTAGTGGGAAAACTATTAGAAGGCATAATAAGGGACTATATTCAGGATTACAACACAAAAAATAAGATCATTAGCACAAATCAACATGGTTTTATGAAGAATAGGTCATGCCAAACTAATCTTTTCAGCTTCTATGAGGAGGTAAGCAGCAACCTTGACAATGGCAAGGCAGTAGATGTAGTATATCTAGACTTTGCAAAGGCATTTGATACAGTACCACACAGAAGGCTGGTGTATAAAATAAGGAAATTGGGGCTAGGAGATAACCTTTGCAATTGGATACAAAACTGGTTGAAGGATAGGGAACAGTGTGTGGTTGTAAATGGAAAATTCTCCAGTATAGTTAAAGTGGAGAGTGGAGTACCTCAGGGTTCAGTATTGGGTCCGCTGCTTTTTAACATGTTTATAAATGACCTGGAAATAGATATAGAAAGCAAAATATCAATATTTGCAGATGATACTAAATTATGCAAAGTCATTAATTCAGAACAGGATATTTTCTCTCTACAGAGGGACTTACATACAATGTCAGATTGGGCAAACATGTGGAATATGAAGTTTAATGTGGGGAAGTGTAAAGTCATGCATTTGGGAGGAAACAATCCCAAGGCTACTTATAAACTTAATGGAATAATTTTAGGTGACTCGTTGCTAGAAAAAGACCTGGGTATCCTTGTCAACTACAAACTTAGAAACAGTGACCAGTGTCAAACAGCAGTAGCAAAGGCAAACAAAGTCCTGTCTTGCATAAAAAGAGGTATTGAAGCAAGAGTGGATAACATTATTTTGCCATTATACAAATCATTGGTAAGACCTCACCTTGAGTATGCAGTGCAATTTTGGGCACCGGTTCTGAAAAAGGATATACTAGAACTAGAGAGGGTACAGCGGAGAGCAACAAAATTAATTAAGGGTATGGAGGACTTGACATATGAGGAACGACTAAACAAACTTGGTTTATTTACTCTAGAGAAAAGACGACTAAGAGGAGACCTTATCACATTGTACAAGTATATGAGAGGTCAATACAAGGATCTCTGCGGTGAGCTATTTATTCCAAGGCCTGCTCAGGTGACCAGGGGGCACCTCTTGAGATTAGAGGAAAGGAGGTTTAAACTTCAGCAGAGGAAGGGTTTTTTTACGGTAAGGTCTGTCAAATTGTGGAATTCATTGCCCAGGGAGGTAGTTATGGCAGATACAATGGACACATTTAAGAGAAGATTAGATACATTTCTTTCAAAAGGGAACATACAGAGTTATACTGTTTATCAGTAGGCAGATCAGGAAGGTCTGATAAAGACTAATTTAATTGGTAGCAGGAAAGCTATAAAATTCTTAGTTACTGAGGTATGAAGCGAAGGTTGAACTTGATGGACTTGTGTCTTTTTTCAACCTAATTTACTATGTTACTATGTTACTATGTTACAATCAATTCAATAGTAATTTTTATGTATTTCCTAATGTCTAGTTGGTTTGTTCCAGTTTAGTGTGTCAGCTTCATGCTCTTTCAAAGCAATTTGCTATGAGTCTTCTAGGGCTGTGCTTTGAGCACTGAGATTGGTTTACATTTTATCATTGATTTATTCCCTTTAAAGAAAGAGGTCATTACATTATTTGGATTAAAGGTGTTGAATAAACCTATTTCCAGGAATCCCCACTGGCAGAAGTCCAATATATCATATTGCATGTCCTTATTATTTATTCTTGATTGACAATGCATTATTTATAAATGCATATTATGATTACATGCTTTATTACACATACAATGCCTTAACAAAAATACATTTTATATTTGTTTGCAGTTATGGCTAAATTGAATTAAATGAAGTAATATGTTTAAAAGGTTAAGAGGTACATTCCTTTTCTTAAACTTTGAAAGTAAAGTAATATATTTTTGAAAGTTTATAGAGGAGTCATTTGGGATTCAATAGAAAGATATTCTTTCCAGACAAACTAAATGAACCAAATGGTTTTGACATTGCAGAAAAATAGTCTCCGGTTGGCCTCCTACTCAACAGAATGATTTGACAGTGAAATGTTCCTTAAGATGTATATATGGGTCATTTAAATCATACAATCCTGCCTTACTGATAAATGTTGTTTGAATTCTGTTCTATGGTAAGAGAAAGATAGAAAAATGAAGGAAACTGTGGGCAAAAATCTGTAAAGTTACTGACAGTCCATAAAAATGGCAACATTTGACCTGAATAAACTGTGCGGTTGAAGATGGGACTAGTTGGACCAAGTCAAAAGGAATGCCATGTCTGAGTGCTTCCTTCTCCTCCTGGATGCTTCTTGATGGTGGAAACTAGTCCGTATTCTTTAAATGCACCAAACCTCAACTCAGGAACTCATGAGCTGCCTGCACTTGAGAACCATTAGGCATTTCACAGTATCATATATTCCTTATGAATTTTATTCTGGGATGGACAACCAGCAGGGTGTATGTCTGCTTATTTAGCTTAGGTTCCTCTGCATATCTATATTTGTATTGTCAAGTTTTTTTTTAGTTTTTTAACCACACAAACAAAATTAATAACAAAATCTAAAAATCAAAATATAAGCTGGTGATTGCTGTAAAATGCTGGAAATACTGAGAGGAAAAATCCATCTAATTTAATTAATTTATGAATTAATTAATTAAATTATGAAATAATCAATTTACAACTAAAGAACGTATAAACTTGCATATTGATATAAACTGACACTTGCTGAACTTTATAAGCATTATACCCTGGTTTATGCCCTTGTAGATAAAAGTGAATAGATTTGATATAGGGGTCATTAAATCCTTTATCTGAATCTTTCTATCTGGAAATAAAGGTGACAATTTGATACATCACCTTTATACTCCATTTAACAGTCTTGATAATAAACGTGATTACTTTCCGTCTAGGTAGAAAGAGGTACTATTACTTTAAAAGCCAAAGTAATTTACTATTTATACTTCCTTTCACATAAAAATTGAACACAGGTCTTTTATTAGCATTTTAATCACCATAAATTAAAATTTTATTATTTATGTTAAATAATATGTTTCTGTCTTGACTCTTTCCTCAGAATTGGTTGCAGTTTGCTTTACCTGTAGACCCCTACCATTACACTTAATAAACTGAGATTAAGAGGTGTTGTATATATGTTGGTGATGGAATCTAAATCACATTAGACATGGCCAGATTCAGTTTTCTTCATTTCTGGATGGTTTAACACACAACACAGGATGTCTCAGAGAGACCTACTGCCACCCCTTCTCCTAGTCCTTCACCAATGAAAGTCTAGGGAGATATAGTAGAAACTGCATTCACTTCATTGTGTGGCTTCCTGTTTAGAAGTGCTACATGTTGTAACATACAACTATCAGCCTGCAATTCTGAATACTGGGGGTTATGCACTAAGGAGTGAAAAAGATGTGATAATGTGCAAATGACTTCTCCAGTGATATCATAACTCCAATTTCTATGTTATTCTATGGAGCCTATTCACTAAGATCTCTCCCACTTGAGAAATATTAGTGCACAGGCTCTATAAAATAAAACAGGACTTGGAGAATAGATATCACTGGATAATTTATGTCCACTTTATCACCTCTTTATCACACCTCAGTGTATCTCCCTTATTGTATGTGAAAGACTTTTAAATTAATTCCTTTCCTTCCCACGCTATATTACTACACTGGCTGTGAATCTTTCACTCTTAATGATACCTGCAACTGACCAAGACATATCAAGGCTTACTTGCTCTGTTAGTGGTTGGCAACACATGGCTCTCCAGTTGATGTTGTTATAAACCAACTACAACAGGACAACCACAGACTTCCAACACATGTATGAAGCTTCATGTATTTAGCTAACTCCATTGGCCCTAATACACATCCCAGCACTCTGTGCTTTTGACTTAAAGTGTAGCTGAGGACACGCTCTGCCAGGTACCAGCTTCTCATTCCTATTTATGAGAAGGCAGTGATGCTGTAGTATTCCTAGAAAAGGTTAGTTACTTTCCTCCATGTTGATGTGAGGCAATGCAAAAATATATTTTCTGGGAATAATGAGTTAGTTTGACTTTGATCTCCTTGGGTTTTCCACTGATGCCAAATGAGCAAATCTTTGTCTGGTAGGTGAACGTGCAAGTGAAGAGTTAAAATATATTTTCTACGCTGACATGTCAACAATTAAAGAATGTTATTATACAGGATTGTTATTGTATTATAATAATCCTTTATTTATTTATATAGCGCACACAGATTCCGCAGCGCTTTACACTCAAATTGGTTCCTGTCCCCATTGGGGCTCACAATCTAAATTCACCTATCAGTATGTTTTTGGAGTGTGGGAGGAAACCGGAGTACCCAGAGGAAACCCACGCAAACACAGTGAGAACATACAAACTCATTGCAGATGTTGTCCTTGGTGGGATTTGAACCCAGGACCCCAGTTCCCAGCTATTTCCACTCAGTTGGACACCTATTGCTCTCATCTGCATTGCTAGTCTGACTTGGGATGGTGTAATTAAAATAGCTGTCTTCTTGGGGTGTGGGATGGGGGCTTATGCGCCCTTCACTCCTTAGGCCATCTTAGACCAGTTGAATCAGGGAACATGGTATTATTCCTCTCCTGACCTGTGTGTTCAGCTTGTTTAATTACATTACGCTTGAGTTAAGTTGAAATTCTTCCAGGATACTAACTCCCATGGGCAAGTTGCCCACAAACCCTCATATAGCACTAACTTGGCTTCTGTTTTCTCTAAAGAAATTCTCCTTGGTCCCAGGGGGTTATACTTTTTTCTTTATTCTACAATACCCATCCAGCCTCCTAAGACTATCTGTGTTGTATATATTTTTTTGAGTCTGGGATGGATTCTCTACCTGCAAGGCTTGACCAGAGTATCTTTACTTTTTCTCTTTTGTTCCTATGACTCGTCCCCCTCTATCATCTCCTTCCCCCCTTTCTCTCTGTCTGTATCCTTTACTCTGTCCTCTAGAAAGATCGGTACATAGGTGGGGGCTCCTTGGGGACTGATCTTGTATTGTTCCCTGTATGCAGTATACTAGCTCTTGTACATTCTAATCCCCCTTATGGCTAACCCTATGATCGCCACTGGTGAGGGAGGTGGGTTCTTCAAAGTGATCTTGCAGAACACGGAGGGTTTGAATATCCCTCACAAACAATCCCTAGCTCTGAAGGAATTCCAGTGATTGAGAGGAGATGTCATCTTTTTACAGGAGACTCATTTTAAAAAGCGTAGGGAAATGAGGCTTTTGAATCATCAGTACAATGTGTCTTATACGTGTCCAGCCCTAACCAAAAAAAATGGCGTAGCCATACGGATCCACAAAAATATTCCCTTCACTTTCCATGATACGTCTAAAGATAAAGAAGTCCAACATCTGTGTATTAAGGGCAAAATAGAGGAAACATTTGCAAAATGTACACGCCCAACTGTCTTCAAATTGAGTTTCTTGAGTTATTGTTAGATATATTAGCTGCCTTTCAGGAAAGAGTGCTTGTATTTGGAGGGGAGTTTAAAGGGATAGTAACACTTGCAAATTACTAATCCCCATATTGTAGGTTTGTTAAAAAGAAACTTATTGCCCCCAGTGTCATCTCTCAAACCCTTATGGTTTGAGAGAGGATAACGTTCAAAGTTCCCCCCTCCCTCCCCCTTCCATGACTGAACACTGAATGCTGACTGCAGGGATATCTGGTATTACTTGCATAAGGTGCCCCTGCAGCATTGCCGAGATCACGTTTATAAAAAAGAATTATTTTACTAAAACTGTCTTCTATGTGTGCTTGCAAACCAAGCACACATAGAAGACCGTTTCAGTAAAATAATTATTTTTTATAAACGTGATCTTGATTCAGCTGCAGAGCCATCTGATGCACATAAGACTGTCGGACGACAGCTTCCCCTGCAGCCAGCGTTCAGCGTTCAGTCAGAGAAGGGGGAAGGAGGGGGGAACTTTGAGCATTATCATCTCTAAAACCATAAGGGTTTGAGAGATGACACTGGGGGCAATAAGTTTCTTTTTAACAAACCTACAATATGGGGTTTAGTAATTTGCAAGTATTACTATCCCTTTAACCTTCCTCTGCATCCAAAGTTGGATTGCTCCTCTGGCTCTACATCTTATTCACAAAAATGTATCAAACATTTCAGTCACAAAGATTGATTGACACTTGGCGATTGTGCAACCTAAAAAACAAAGATTTTACATTCTCCTCGCATCCTCAGAAGGTTACATTGGACTGAATGCATATTTACCCTCCACACTGACAGTTAGTGAATTATTTGTCTATAGGTTCCATCACATGGTCTGACCATGCACCGGTCTTACCATCGAGGCGTTCCACCAGTAGTGACCAGACCTCTGTCATAATAGTCATCTTCCAGTTGCCCTTTTTCCATATAAAAACCAAGGAGTAAACAATGTGTTGCACACCTCTGTGATCTTCACTGAGTTGATATATGTATGTACATAAGAGATGAGATGAAACTCAGTTGTGTAAGATAACATTTAGGACACTGGAAATTAGTGGATATGAACTCAACAGTATCATCTTTTTATCTATTTGCCCAACAGGACCAATAAATATATTAGACAGCTGCCTGGGAGATCTGTAACTGAGGCAAACTTGATAGACAGCAGATAACATTGAGAATTTTGTTGAGGGCCAAGGCAAGACATCACATGCCATCAATTTTGAGTAAAAACACACAGTAGTTGAGTAATGTCTAGCAAATGCACAAGTGAGTGGGGAAAAGGTGGAGAAAGTGCAGAGGCATGGGAGTAAAGTGTTAGTACGAAAATTGACTGCAGCAATCGTTGCTGCAGCATGTGCAATAAATGAGGATGATCCCTCTCCTCCCAGGGTGGATGTAGTTTGTCAAGGTTCCACCAATCACACCACGTAAGTCCCCCACCACCACTACCATACACATTTGCCACATTGTAAGTTGTACTATTATTTTTTAATCACATGACAGCATCATGAATACGTGCCAGTGTCACTTAAGCAGGAAGTAAGTATTGTGGGCAAATGACAAAAGCACTCTGCACGCTAACACATTTTTGCAAGGTATATGTTGCTGTAGGACTCACAGCTTTGACTTCTAGCTACTTATTTCTCCACTACAGACCATAGAAGAAGTAATGTTGTGCAGGGAAATGTTGCACCTTATTAAACATAGGAAAATGTGTTAGAATAGGAGAAAAATATTTTAGAATAGGAGAAAAATGTGTTAGCATGCGTTAGAATAGGAGCAAAATGTGTTAGAATATGAAAACAATGTGTTAGAATGTGTTAGAATAGTAGAAATATGTGTTAGAGTAGGAGAAAAATGTGTTGAATAGGCGAAAAATGTGTTAGACTAAGGGAAAAATGTGTTAGAATAGGAGAATAATGTGTTAGAATAGGTGAAAAATTTGCTGGAGTAGGCGAAAAGGAGGAAAATTTTTCATTGGCGAAAAAGAGAAAACTTTCGAGAAAAAAATGAAAAATTGTCCGTTTTTCGCAAAAAGTCATGCTGAAAATTTTTCACACTTTTCGCCCACCCCTATTGGTAACCCAAGATTGCAAGTGTATATATGATGCATGTGGGCTCTGTATGTAAATGTACCATCTGTGCATTTTTTTATAAATACCCAGAGAGTACACATACTTATAGTGCATACATACCTGTCATGTACACATACAGACAAAATTCTAATGGAAACTTGACTGTAATGTGTCAAGAAGAGAGCTGGAATTGAGGAAACATGAAAATACAAGGCATTCCGAGATCTTAGATACAAGGGAAGAAGCGAAACAGAGCGGTAATTTGAAAGCCAGGTGAGGTTGAGGGCCAGATTTTTGAGTATAGGTTTGACTGTTGCATGTTTGAATGATGAAGGAAAAGGTCCAGGAGAAAGAGAGGCGTTAAGAGTTAAGAACAAGAGTAGCTGCAAGAGCCTTGATAAGGTGAGAGGGCATGGGATCCATGGGGCATGTAGTGGGCAGAGAGAAGGAGCATAACAGACATACTTTCTTGTCTGTAACCGGGGTGAATGAGCTGAGGGTTGCTCTAAGTGATCTGGGAATGGGGCTGCTGAAGGAGAGGATGTAGAGGGTATGGTTTGGTGAATGAGCTTTAAAAGTCCTGTGGTGTATTGGAAAAGAGGGAGGAACATGGGTTAGAGTTTTGAGTATTAATTAGGTTAGAAAAGTAGTGTTGTTTAGCCTGGGGAGAGCTGTGTTAAATAAGACAGGTTGAAGTTATAATGGTGGAAGCTGGCAACAGAATGAGAATTTTTCTAAATACATTTTGCAGCTCAACAACAGGTACATAATATATGGGTTGTAAATTTAGCCAGTGTCTGAGAATCCTGGAACAGAAGTGTCAAAGTTGGAGAGGAGCATGCTGAAGAAGTTAGAGCAGTGTTATATCGTTGGACAAGAGAGTCCGGGTTAGCAGTACAGCAGAGTGAGGGAGAGGGAGGTTTACAAGGTGGATGTCTAGTCTGGTAGGTTGACAGACTTTAGGTTCCTGGTGAAGTGATGTGTTTTAGGGGGGTAGTGTCTGGTGAATACTAGGTCCAGATAGTGGCCTTGCTATGTGAATTATGGCAGCAGTCCATTGCTGAAGGCCATAGGACAAGTCCAGAGAAAGAAAGTGGGAAGTTGACAAGGAGCTAGGAGAGATATCTCCTGAAACCAGAAGGAGAGTTGCAGACAGAAAAAACAGATGAGAGGAGGATTTGTATTTGTGAAGAGGTATGGGGTATTTCTTGGTGGATGGACATAAACAGTACAGGTAACAAAACAGCTCATGTGAACAAATCATTGGACAATGTAGAAGGGATGGTGAGATAATATTGATGAGCAGATGGGATATTTTGCACAGGTGTGGTTACAAAAGAAATAATAGGAATTAGCAAATGCATTATGTAATAGCGCTATAAGTTCAACTGGATGGCAGGATGGTAGTGTGAGTTCCAGTGACTTGCTTCAGATGTCTAGATGAAGTGTAATACAGCTTGGCTCCAAGACCAAATTAAATGATCTGTAGTTCAGTTGAGCCAGTTCTGATTAGAATGGTGATGATTATGCAGATGAGATGGCAATAAAAAGGTTAAATACCAGTAAGAACTGATGAAGGGTACATTGTTGTTCCCTCCCACTGGATCCTGTGGTTGGAGCTGTACATCACCTACATTCATTGACAGTTCAAATGCAGTACTCACAACTGGGATTCTGAAGCTCCAGAATTATTTTTATAGCCAGGTTAGGTGTTCCAAGCTTTAGTGTTGTTGAAGTATTAGTCTCTCTGTGATCAATGTCAGCAGGTATTCCCCCAGTCCAATCTGAGGCCAAAAGCTTCAACTAGTGTCCAGAAAATATATTCTATGGAAGCTTGGGTCATAGACAATGGTTTGCAGTAGTGAGTAACGATGAGTGAAACTTTTCACCACAAAAAGTAAAACATGAAAAGAAATAGCACTTCCGAACAAAACTTCAGTTGGTAAATTATCTGGGCTTTTTCCTTGCATTGAAATCAATAATAACAATGCAGTGTCCACCTACATGATGAGCTTCCTCCATGTATTCCCACCCTACTAACTCACCAGTATAAAAGGGAACTGGAGATACTTGGTTTAGGAGTATTGGTGATAAGTTGATTTCTGGACAGGTGGGGGTGCAGGGACTGCAGGGTCAAGGGTGAAGCGAGAGGAAAATATAACTCCCAAAAACCTTTTGACTGATATGCAACAGTGACAATGATAGTCAGACAGACTAGTGATTCTGTCTGAGCTGTCTGAGCCTGATACTTGACTGACCCTGACTGACAGACACATCTATAACATCATACATTTACGACAAGCCAAACAGACAACAGGTACAACTTGACATACTGTGTCACACAGACAAGCACAAGTGGGACAAGCATATATTATCCTCTGACCCCTTCCTCTACTGTCCCAACAGGAAATAAAATAATGGTCCAAATTAATATGTGTTCCAGAGACTACATATTACTTAAAATATTGTACAAAAAAGGGGTGCACATAAATAATAGACCCCATATTAAGCTGTTACCTGACAAATGAGTCCTTGGGCCCCTTACTCTATCCTTCATTATGCACAGTAAGTTTGCATGCAAAATATTTTGAGGAAGCAGACCTCTTCTCACCAAAAGGGTGGCTAGAATCAAGTTTATTTCCATTTTTTAAGAGATGTTCGATATAGAACCACAATATTCCATATTTTGTGATTCTGTTATTTTCTGGGTGCAGAGAGGTGGCAGGACA
This sequence comes from Rhinophrynus dorsalis, assembly GCA_037306005.1. Lineage (NCBI taxonomy): Eukaryota > Metazoa > Chordata > Amphibia > Anura > Rhinophrynidae > Rhinophrynus > Rhinophrynus dorsalis. The sequence continues at coordinate 161,612,015 of CM074719.1, forward strand.
CCTGAGAGGCCCTTCCCTTGTGTGTGCAAGTCCAGAGAATCTTTTCTGAAGGGGTTGTTTTATACTCCATTAAGTGACTCCACAATATTATTATTTTTATATACTTAGATGTTCCATGTAGCTTCATTGACATAAGGTTCGTCTCTTCTATCTTCAGATGTTGAAAAAATCAGATGTTAAAAATAATAAGATATATTTAAGCTTCCCATCAACAAGACTAGATGAAGAGGGTGTACAAACTGTTCCCTGGGCAGGTTTAAATTAATATGGGCTGCCCGGACATATATTGATTATTTCTCTACTGGTAGGAAGGGTAAAGAAAGTGGACTTTGTTTCCCTTTCTTGAGCAATATATTAAAGTGATAGTAATACTTAAGTATTACTAATCCCTATAGTAAAGTACTACTAAAAAAAACGTATTGCCCCAGTGTCATCTCTCAGACCTTTATGGTTTGAGAGATGATCACTTCTAAAGTTGCCCTCTCCCTCCCCCTTCCCCATAATCAGCATTCTAGCTGACTCAGGGAAATCCGGTCAGAGATCATCAGGCGGCTCTGCAGCAGAGCTGTGATCACGTTAATTAAAAAAAAAACTTTCACTAAAACGGTCTTCTACGTGTGCTTGCAAGCCAAGCACATGTAGAAGACCATTTCAGTGAACGTTTTCTTTTTTAGGAACGCGATCCGGCTGTGCTGGAGAGCCGCCTGAAAGTCGTGCGACTCTCTTCCCTGCAGTCAGCTACAATGCTGACTACGGGGAAAGGGGAGGGAGAGGGCAACTTAAAAGAGTTAATCTCTCAAACCATAAAGGTTTGAGAGATGACACTGGGGGCAATACTTTTTTAAGTAGTACTTTGCTATAAGGATTAGTAACATGGGAACATTATACGTTATGAAGGGTAGAAGAGAAAGCAGGTGCAGCTAACTTTGCACCTAGTTGTGAATTGATGTTCCTGAAATATGTTTAATACATAAGGCCCAGTGCTGTTTTTAAGGGTTTCCCTGTTTTTACACTAGTAACATGAACAAAATAGGAGAGCCACATATTGAAGGTGCTAAGCAAAAGGAGGGGTATATTTAACCCTCTGATTGCCAGTAGGTTATCTATTCCATTAATTAGCAAAACACTGTATAGCTATCTGATACAAAATGTTTAAAAATAGGCCATATTATATAAAAAAGGGCATAGTTTAGGAGTAAATCAGCTACACTATGGGAAAAAATCCTCAAATTTCCATTAATTAGATCAGCCTTTTGACCATTTGAATGCTGGAGTAGACTCCAGTCTATAGCCTCACAATGGGCCAGAGATCTCTCCAGGAGTTGGTGGTTTAAAATGCCCATTTATATCAGTTGGTGTGTTTGTTCCACCATTATGGAGCAGTTTATTTGTCCCAGAATTGCTTCACTTTTCTTTATTCATATTGCTCATTCTGGAAAGTTTTAACAATAGGACAAAGTGGGCATCTTTCCAGGACCCACTAAAGGGAACCTCCCACCTTCACATAAAAAAAAAAATGTTGATTCTCATACACCTCTCTAGTACCCAATGGTTAAGGAATGCCCATTAATTTTTGTTTGGCACATCAATGGCTTAAAGGGATAGTAATGTCACGTAAAAAGTAATCGCTATAATGTAGCTATAATAAAAAGAGATTACCTGAGGTTATTCCTATCTCTCAAACCTTTATGGGTTGAGAGATATATGAAAATAAAGTTCTCCACTCCCTCCCTTTTCTCATACGTCGGCATGAGATCCTAGTCCAGGGACCAGGTGGAGGCTCTTCAGCAGAGCCGACATAGTGATATCTAAAAATAAATACTTAATTGGAAGGGTCTACAATGTGTGCCTAGTTTGCAAGCACACTTTGTAGACCATTCCAATTAAGTATTTATTTTTAGATATTGCTTTGTTGGCTCAGCTGAAGAGCCGCCGTCTGGTCGTACGACCGGAATCGGCTTCTAACAGCTTTACAGCTCATCAAGCAAAATGGAGAGGGGGCATAGAACTTTATTTCCATATAGCTCTCAAACCATAAAGGTTTGAGAGATAGGAATGACCTCAGGTAATCTTTTTATTATAGCTACAATATAGCTATTACTTTTTACTTGACATTACTATCCCTTTAAATCAGCCCTGGGCTTACTGTTTCTGAGGCAGCACACTCCTTCTCTAGGTAAACATATATTGTTCATTTTATTTGTGTTTGATGGAAATCCAATGGACAGACCCAGTTGTACTGATAGAGTGGCATCACAGGAAGAAGAAACATTCCCCAATATTCCTAGAGGCAGAAAAGGGGGCAGTCCATTTAGCTGATAGAGGGCTATGCCCTTACAGGATTTGCCCTGACTATTGATGGATCATGAATCTAACTTGTTTTGGGATAGACAGCAATTAACAGACATTCACTCCAGTAATCAGTTCCAGAGATCCACAGCATGGGCCTCCCTGTATGAGTTCTGCAGAAATTGGAAACTGGTATTTGGGATGGATATTATGTATATTAAATTCATTTTCAGTTCCGCCACACAGAACATGCTGTGATGGGATATTCTACTTTCTAAACTGTTCCACGTAACGTTCCACTAGATCATGGATTTCAGTCCTCATTTGAGGAACAATTTCTCTACTTCTATTGCTAACTGTACTCTTTTATTACAACCAGACACATTTTATTCAATGGGACAGATATTATATTATTTTTTAATATTACTTTTAAGTAGATAATCACAAAGGTATTTTTAATTCCTTGGGGACCATAGGGACGTGCAACACATTGCTTAGCAATCTGTTGCCCCCCTGGTCCTCAAAGGGTTAAAGACTTGCAAGAAGATTTTGCTCACATTAAAGTCTAAATGCTAGTGTATACTCCAGTATTTACTAAAGATATCACACACTGTCTTTTATACTAATGTATATGTGCAAAAAAATTGCTGTGATGGTAGATTCATATAGTCATCCAATATGAGTGAGTTCAATAGATCAGTTATATTGTCTTATTTTTATGTTAGATATATTGCTTACTACTAGTTGGTTCAATAATTATTTGGCAAATATGAATTCAAAGAAAAACATATAAACACTAGGGGAATGTATGAATCAACCAGTATCAAACAGGTAATTTATACATACTATGTGCTGGAACGTATGATAGCTTTAGTACTTATTAGTGCACACAGTCTGTCATCGTTACAGGACAAGTAAACCTGTATTATGAAAAGTCATATATTATAGGACTTCTACTGAAGAAGAAAAAGAGAAGGTACTCCCATTGCTGGGGGATGATTTATTACAAAGTTATAAGCATATACACTGTTGTTTTTTACATTGACTGCGACCCCTGGTATTAAGAGATCTCACCTGTAGTTTTCCTGGCATCATGATAATTATTCTGTTGCATTCAATGAGAGAGGTGAGTCACTGGCTACAGGTCTCCATAGAATTTGACAGTAACAGCTTCATCACTCCCTGACTGTTTGACAGTTTGTAACTTTTGAATAAAAAACTTCCAGCAATGGGAGCGATCTTGTTTTACACAGCAGGAAAAGCTCTACAATATAAATTTATACGTATAGTAAAAATGTACTGCTGCTTTAAGACTTTAGTGGAAACCACCCATATAGTATAGCAGGGAAATAGGACATATTTATGCCAGTTTTTCCTATGTGCCTTGTAAAAAACAAGGGGCAGAAGAATGCTCTAAAATGTACCTACACTCTCACACTGCTCCCCCTCGGTAAAAGGGAGTAAAGTGGATAATTTTCAGTGCAGACATCTTAGGACATAAGCAATAGGATGGTACAGCACACAGTAATAGATTCCAGTGCCCATTTTAGAGTGGAATCACAGCAGTGCATCCATTCTGCTATCTCTCTGATTAATCAATCTTTACAAGCAACTATAGCACAAAACTGATAACTTTCTTGTAAAAACACTTATTCTTACTGATTGCATTGTTAATTTCTACCTCACCATTTTATCTTTTTTTTCATATCCCAGATACAATAAATTCAAAGCAACTTTCCTGCTACTCTGATCACGTTACCTGCTGAAATTCACAACACTGGGAAAAGATAATGTGAAAGAATGGGATCAATTCTGGACTAAACCAACTGCCTTGAAAAGTTTCCACTGCCTTATGAAGCAAAGCATGGAAAACCTCTTTAGCATTCAAGAGGTTAAATGCCCAATTTAAATGAAAGATAATTTGTATCTGGTCATTGTTAGCCTCCTTGTCACTAGGGATGCAGTCATGCTCTTATAAGGGCTGGATTTTCAAAAGAAACATGGAGTGATTCTGTAGAAAACCATAGGAGTCAAAGTGAGAAATCCAGAAATTCCTCTTTACTTAAAGGGATAGTATTACTTTAAATTAACTTTAATTCATTGTGTAGCCCTTAAAAATCCAAATTCAATGAGCCCTGCGGCATCTCTCAAACCTGTATGTTTGAGAGATAGCCACTTTTAAAGTTCCCACTCCCCTGATGTCAGCGTTCTAGCCAGGGGCGGACTGACAAGACCCAGGGCCCCTGGTCCAAAAAGAGGTCTGGGCCCCCTGCCCAATAACATCATTGGCCCTACCCCATGACATCATAAGCTCCACCCCGTGACATCATAAGCCACACCTCCCACTCCTGGAGGGTAGTTGCAGGCCTGGGGGGGTAGTTGCAGACCTGAGGGGGTACTGCGAGGTACTGGATGGCCTGGGGTGGGTACTGGATGGCCAGGAGGGCTTAGTTGGCTGGGTGTGAGCTGGCTGGCCTGGGGGTAGTTGTTGGCTGGCCTGGGGAGACACTGGCTGACCTGGGGGGAGGTGTTTGGCTGGCTTGGGGGGGTTAGTTTCTGGCTTAGAGGGGTACTTAGCTGACCTGCCTGGGCAGGGTAGTTGGCTGCCCGTGGGGGCGGGTAGTTGGCAGGCCCAGGGGGTAATCGATGGCCTGGGGGGTTGTTGGCTGCCTTGGATGAGGTAGTTGCAGACCTGGGGTCGGTTGCTGGCCTGAGGGGTATTGGATGGCCTGCGCGGTACTGGGAGGTACTGGATGGCCTGGGGCGGATAGTGGATGGCCTGGGGGGTACTGGATGGCCAGGAAGGGGGAGTTGGCTATTTGGGGTGGAGTTGGCTGGCCTGGGGGTAATTGTTGGCTGGCCTGGGAAGGCACTGGATGTCCAGGTGGGTAGTCGGCTGGCCTGGGGGGAGGTGTTTAGTTATCCTGGGGGGTTAGTTCCTGACCTGGAGGGGTACTTGGCTGACCTTCCAGGCTACTGGATGGCCTTGGGGGGGTGTAATAGCCTGGTGAGAGAGTACTGGATGGCCTGTGGCTGGTGGGGGAGGGGACTGGATAGCCTGAGGGGGGTTACTGGTCTACCTGTGCTGTTTGCGCTGCATGGGTCTCCTCTCTTCTGTCATTGCTGCTGTGCTGCAATTCTCTGGTTGGGTGGGTCCTCTGCTCCACTGCTGATCCTGATGCAGAGTTGGTTGGTGAGGACCTGTCATTTGAAGCAACGTTTGTGCTGCTTGGTGGGCTGCAGGCCCTACATGATGCCCCCCCACGTCTGCCCTGGGATGGCTGAGTGACTTTCTAACTCTGAGTCCCCCCCTGTGGGCCTTGATGACATCAATACTCCGCGCAGACCAAGAGGTCACATAGGAATGCGCAGAACCGGGGGAAGAGTACTTAAGAAGCGCTTGCTTCCAGCACAGACAGCGAGACAGTGACGGACTGAGTTTGGCTGCTGGCAGCAAGATGCAAGGCTGAGCTGCGCATAATGTGCCTGTCACTGTGTGCATCATATCTGTATGGCATGGGTGGGCATAATGACAGTGTCTACTACTGGACCTGGCAGCTGGCTATAATGTGCGCACTGCGGCCTCACTGAGCGGAGCTGCAGCTCATATTAAAAAATCAGAATGGGCAGTGGGCCTCCACACGGCAGACAGGCACATGCAGAGTAGACAATACATTTTATACATCTCTGGGCGGTGGGCCCCCCTCAGTCACGGGCCCTCGGTCCATGACCGAATGCCCGAATGGTCAGTCCGCCCCTGGTTCTAGCTGACTGCAGGGGAATCCGGGACCAGCAGGGGCTCTGCAGCAGAGCTGAGATTGTGTTATAGAAACAGAAATCCTTCACTGAAATGTCTTCTCTGTGTGCTTGGTTTGCAAGCACACGTAGAAGACCATTTCAGCAAAGGATTTCTGTTTCTATAACGTGATCTCAGCTCTGCTGCAGAGCCGCCGCTTGTTCAGGGACAGGATTTCCCTTCAGTTAGCTAGAACGCTGACATCAAGGGAGGTGGAACTTTGAAAGTGGCTATCTTCAAACCATACAGGTTTGAGAGATGCCACAGGACTCACTGAATTTGGATTTTTAAGGGCTCTATGATGAATGAAAGGTAATTTGAAGTAATACTATCACTTTAATTGGGGCTTTTATGCCATTCAATGAAAAAGAGGTCCCCAACAGATAGCAAATCGCTTTGGTTTTACTGTTATCCTCCATCCTCTGTGGATGCACGTATGGGTATTCACTAGAGAATATGATCACTTAATGCAAACTACCATACACACTCCACGATATGGTGCATTGGATACCTCTCTGACACAAAGAGTTAATAACAGAGAGGTGTGCAACAAATTGATTCCCACTCCTTTGGTCCATAAGGGGTTAAAACTTTATTGAGAACAAGCTCCCTATAGCATGAGCAGGAAAATGGGCTACAGTTATGCCAATTTTCTGTGCTCCTTTTGAATACATAGCATAATGGCACTTGTACCAAGGAGACAGTAGTGGGGAAAGTGCATGTAGGGTTCACTGGTGTTTCCCCACCCCCCTTTTCCTTGCTTTATATAAATACTAGTTATTATTATTATTATTATTATTATTATTATAAAGCAAGGGAAAAAACACCAGTGAACCCTACATGCACTTTCCCCACTACTGTCTCCTTGGTACAAGTGCCATTAAGGGGAGAACTTAATAAAGTAGGCAAGAGTAGGACTGAGAAATGAGATCCAATAAATGTCTCAGTAGTTAATAGACAGTGTCCCCTCTAGTGTTTAGAACTCAGTGAATACCTCTCTTACATTCAATGGCTAAAAGGTCCATGTAAATCAAAAAGAAGTCTGCATATCAAATCCTGAGTGACCTTTACTAATAACTAACATGTGACTTACTATGTATAACAAACATTAGGGGTTTAGTTACATGTTTCTGGCAAAACCATGATAAGCTTGCCTGCCAATTCAAGGCACACCAGATTTAGGCAAGTCTCTATCTGCATCAGATCTAATCATGTATTTATTATAATTAAAATCAGTGATACCATCTACCTCTAGAGTGAGTAAAACCCTTGTGAGGGGAATAAGGGAGGTATTTATAACTTCCTTAATTTATTCATACCACCTGAATAGACAGGGAGCTACCAACTAAGAATGGAGGAGCCAAAATCTCATAAAATACATGTTACAAATATAATACAAAGATTCCTGGGGAGCCCAAAATAGCATTGAAATAGTTAAATATGTCAGGAGAGCTGCTAGCACAATATCTTGGCTACATATACAAAGCAAACAAAAAGAAGTCTATGTATCAAATCCTGGCCTTCAACAACAAATATACTGTGACTTACTATAGATAACGAACAGTGGGGTGTAGTTACACATTTCTGGCCACAACCATGATAAGCTTGCCTGCAACCTCAAGGCAACCCAGGTTCAGACAAGTCCCTATCTGCCTCAAATCCAAGTGTGAGGGTTTTGCTCACAGTAGCGATAAGGTGGTATCAGTGCTTTTTAATTGCATCATACTAAATACATGTTCAATTGAATTCATTTAACCTTTTAAGGACTAGTGGCCCCGGCAAGTTACCTTCCCTTAAGGACTACTTTGATGTATGCCAACGCACCGGCACACCTGACCTGTGATGTGTACCGGTGGCCAAGCAGGGGTCTGAGAGAGACCGATCCAGTGTTGGACTGTTCAATTTCAGACCCCGTTTTAACTTACAGCTTTCCTGCAGGATCCCTGTAAGTAAAAAGTATGTGATTTGCCAGGACCGTCACCGGTCCTTAGGCAAAGAACACTGTGAAAGTCCTGGCATGTCACAGGGCCGTTAACTAGTTTAAATCACTTCAACATCTCAGAAGAAAAAAAGATAGCATGCACCATTTAACAACTTGACAGTTGCCACTCCACTCAGAAATAGAAGCTAATGTTGCTGAAATGTTGACCGCAACTTGTGGCTCATTAGGTTTCTTCTATCATGTTAGTTTAATGTTATAGTGGATGAAGTTACTTAACCTTTTCATTTACACTTATAGATTTTTTTATATCATGGAAAATGTTGTCAAATTTTAAAGGTTCTCATTCTAAACAAGGGACCATTTGATTTTAGTGATTTTCGAAGGACATGTTGAAATGTGTTAGATGGTGCCAGCACGGTCTATCAGGCATACTTTGTCAACTAACAGCATTCTGCTCTCCTGTGATCACAACGTAAGCTGATACTGTACTTGTTTTTGAGCGATGGAATTTTAGAGACCTCTGAGAATTTTCAATCTGAAATGAGACAAATGAGAGTATGAAGTGGCCCAGACCTTGAATCTGAGTGGGAAGATGACATTAATCTTTACTGTCTCACTGGCACTGAGCCATGGATGTTTGAAATGGAGCCAAACCAGATTTGTTCACTAGACAAAAGAAGAGTAATAGCTAGAATATGTAGTACAGGTGCCAAAAGAATTGTACGTAGCAGAGAAATTTGCAAATTATTTGTTCCTAATTATATATGTTACTAATAGAAAAAAAATATTTTTCTAATGTTGCCTTTTCCAAGGGTGGAATCAAGATCATTTCCATTAATTAACCCCTTGTGGCCAGAGCGGTGGGCAATGCATTGCAAAGCATTTTCCATTTTGGAACAAATATTCAGCAGTTTTAAGAACATCAAATTACTGGAAAGCTGAGATTTTCTTTTTACATAGTGCAAGAAAGAAAACATGGTTACATTGCGTCCTATATATAACAAATCTGGAGCAAACTGACTATACTATAGAGGATTGAAATGGTCATTTTAGCTCTGTAAATGCTAGAGAGGTCACCAGTGCATTGAATAGCTTCCGAAGAATCTGGGGAATTTTTATTTATTCTTTACGTGCAGTTGATTAGCACCTAAAATGCTTTTCTTTGTATATATACTGGGTTTTTTTACAAAGGTTATGGTGGCATTGTCCACCCATATTCATTCATTTGGGATTTCATTTACTTCCTATCTGGACAATCTCTTTTTATAGGCTCCTTCGACAGAAATCTTTTGTCTCCATCTGCAGATGCCAGATGGGTTATTCACTTAAGAAAATCCTTTCTGATATCGTCCAGGGTTTTCCTTTTTCCTGACATGAGATTAGGCACACTTCAGGGATGGATCTTTCTGCCAAAAGATAAAGTTCAAATGTTGTCACTGTAGGCGTCTAAGGTCTGAGCTCACCCACTGGCAAAGGTGCAGGAACACATGAGGGTTTTGGGTATATAGTCTCAGTCTTGCAGGCAGCTCCATTCCGCCAATTACCACTCAGGAACTGTAGCTAGATATTATTAGAAACTTGTTGAGTTATCAGTGTCATCCTTCCAAAGTGATGTCTTTCTTGGACCAGCTGATGGAAGATCTTCAACGATGGCTTCAGTAATCTCACCTGACACCGGGTCATCTCTTGGTCATACTGGATTGGCCTGAAGGATTGGGGATCCTAGTTTAGCTCCAGTACAGCACAGGGCTTTTGGTCTCACAGAGAGAATCTTCTTTCTATCAATGTATCAGAACTTCAAGTGACTTGTTTGGCTCGTCAGCATTGTTCCCAATCATTCCAGTGTCTGCTGGTAAAGATTTAGTCTGGAAACGCTGCGGTGATAGCTAATTACAAATGCCAAGGAGGAACCAGTAGTCTGGCTGCTTGGTCAGAAGTTCAACTGATTCTAGATGGAAGCTCATTTTCCGGCTCTCTTGGCAATTTCCTTTCCAAGAGTAGACAACGGGATGCCAGACTTTCTCAGCATCGGGACCCCAGAGATTGGGAACTTTTCTGACAGCATCTCAATCAAACCACAAGGTTACCCTGTTTTTCTCAAGAACCTGGGATCCTCTCACTCTCTCAAGAGACATGATGGTTTTCCCTGGGGTATGTGTTTCCACTTTTCCTTTGTTTCCCAGAGTGTTACAGAAGGTCAGGTTGGAGTGAGTATAGGTAATCCTGATTGCTTCTTATTGCCCTTGTCTGGCATGGTTTTTGGATTTTGTCAATCTATCTGCTGCTGAGCCATACCATCTTCCACTACTTCTGGACCTCTTTACACAGGGCATATGTGTGACCCAGGTGTGGAGAGGCTTGATTTGATAGCTGGCCCTTATTCTTAAGTGGTAAGAAGACTAGGGGACTCATCTCTGTTCATTTTGGTTTTTTAGTTATTTTGGACAATCTTCAGGAGAGGCTTCAGAAAGGATTTAATCTTATTTCTATGAAGGTCCAGATTCCAGTCTTATCTGTTCTTTTTCAGAGATGCATTGCCTTTTTACTGTAGGTGCAGGCATTCGTGCAAGGGGTGGTTCATGTGTATCCTATCTTTTAGAATCCCACTCCTCCATGGTACTTAAATCTGGTCCTTGAAGTGCTTCAGAGGGAACTTTTTGTATCTTTTCATTGCTTAACACTCAAGACAGCTTTCCTGCTTGTGATTGTGTCTGTTTGGCGAGACCAAACTACAAGCCTTGTCTGTAGACCCCCCTTTCTGAATTTTCATGCAGATGGGGTGGTTCTTAGTACTCCCTTTGGGTTTCTTCCCAAGGTGGTTTATCAGGAAATTGTTATTTTGTCTATTTACCTGATACCATTTAGCACAAGGGAGCAGGAGCTTCACTGGTTGGACCTAGTCAGATGCCTGCAAATCCCCTTTCTCTTAATCCTTGTGGAACACAGAACATCCCACCGAAAGCGATGGGGGAGTATGGGGCAGGGGTATTCTTTGGATTATCTTGTATGGTGACAACCTTCCTGTCCTACTTCTCTTTGCCTTCTATCTTGGCTATACATTGAAACTGAAATTGCTAGACAGGGGAAAAGTAGAGCTGAGAGGGAGTCTCTGCGTCCAGGGACTCTTTTTGCAAGTGCCTTGCCTCCTAGAGGAAATTGTTATGCACAATATGCTTGTATTTGTTCTTCTGATTGTAAGACCTAAGAATATATGTGTATCTGTGTATTTTTCCTCTTGATTACTCACTTGACGAATACTTGTAAAATGCTAGGGGTGCTGAAAAAAATCCACACTACCTAATAGGGGTGCCTCAAATGAAAAAAGATTGAGAACCACTTCCCCAAAGACTTTCACACACCCCTTGGCAATTCCAGAACAAAGAGAATAAAAGGTCTCACCCTTACAGTGCTAAAACAAGTCTGCCTTTCCCCAGGTTCTCTGAATAGACCTGGTATGGCATCACTGCTTGTGAATTGTTTTTCCAAGAACTTAAAATGTTGGCGGGCAAAATGCTAGCTCAATCTAGACCTAGGACAGAAAACAAACCATCACATGAACAACTCTGAACACCTTAGATGGAATTATTAACATTTGGTGCCGGTGTTATGAAAATGCTATTAAATGAATTCACTTTTCCTTGCTTCAGTGTACTGTCTCTATCTGGATACAGCTGCGTACATTTGTGAATACCTCATGGGACATGCACCTGTTTTTGGTATGCTTTAACTATATTAGCCACATTGTGTATGCCACTGCTGATTTCTGCTCTTCTATACTAATAAAAGGAGAAGCTGTCATGTGACTGAGAATTCCCCATCTCTGCCAGCAACACTGCATGGTGGCAGTAAGGAGAAGATATTGTAATCTCCTCCATACTAACTGTGTAAAAGGTACACTGGGGAGTGATTCTGACAAAGAGTTTCACTGGTTGCAAGTAATGATGGGGGGTGTTTGTCTGCCCTCAATTTCTCCTCCATAAAAAAGCAGGATACAAAACATTGCACAATTAAAATAGTATTGCTAAAGCAGTGCTGTGGTGCCTCTATAATGGAGTGCTTTCATTAACACACACCAACAGCAAGAAGCCACTGCTCCATCACTACTTCTCCGTTCTTTCCTGATCACCACACTTCTGATACATCCTCACTTCCCCTGTCCCTCTGTTGTTTCATCCTACCTTTAACCTTGCCTCATTCATATTTGCACTTCTCATAATTGCCAGTGATCCCTAAGTATTACCCATTCTCCACATGTCTATCACTTTTACATGTGTCTCCTAATTCATATTTCCACTTTACCTCATTTCCACTGCTCTCTGGTTTTCTGTCATCACCACACCTCTTAAGAATTACTTTATGACATGACCATCACAAACCTCACTTTCACTCCCCATACAGCTCTATCTCCATTCATTTTCCTCATGTATCCTTCCTACTCTCACCGTGAACAACTCTCTGCAACTTACTGGCTTAACCGTTTGAGTGCCAAAGAGATACCCAGGAGGACTGTCAGCATCTCTTCCTACTGGAGCAATTCTTCCAACATGCGCCTCCTGAATTTCGTGATTGGGTACGGGACCATGATCCAGCTACGTTGGGGAAAGCGTCCAGATTAGCTGACAAATATGTGGAAACCCAATGGAGCAGTCCCTGACCCTCTCCGGTCCCCCCCACAGGAGCTAATGCCACCCCTTGAGAAGTCCAGGTATCCATTCCAGTCACTCGCATCCAGCCTAGTGGAAGGTGGAGCTCCTGCTTGCAGTGCTATAATTGTTTGCTACTGGGACATTGTCACAGTTTGTTAAGACTCTCAGACGCAAAGTTAGGTAAAAACACAACTTTATTGAAAAGTTTAAGACAATCCCATAGGATCTCATACATATACATACACATACATAGAAATGACAGGAAAGTGGTAATAATAGCGAGTAAGGGTCTACCAGCCCTGCCAATATACCGGGCAAGGCAGCCTGGACAAGCAATGAGAAATAGATGGCTCTACCGGCCCTGCCAATATACCGGGAAAGGCAGCCTATCGGAATACAAGGAGTATACAGGCTCTACCGGCCCTGCCAATATACCGGGCAAGGCAGCCTGGGCATGCAACGAAATATAGGTGGCTCTACTGGCCCTGCCAATATACCGGGCAAGGCAGCCTATCAGAATACAAGGAGTATACAGCCTCTACCGGCCCTGCCAATATACCGGGCAAGGCAGCCTAACGGAAAACAATATGTATACAGTCTCTACCGGCCCTGCCAATACCGGGTAAGGCAACCCAAGATGAAAATGAAAGGAAGGTTCTACCGACCTTACCAATATACCAGGCAAGGCAGCCTTAACGGAGATGGTGGCAACCACTGAGGCCTCAATGACCGTCAGATGACAACGACAGTCATAGAGATAATATACGGAGGCTAAATGAGCATAAGTGGTAAATCATGGCATCACAGGAAACACCAGTACCCGCGTACTGGACAAACAACTAGCTGTCTAGGACTTGACAGCAACCAGCATGGAGCGAACCAGTACCCGCGTACTGGGAACCAACAGTATCACTGCAATGTAAGCCGTGAGGCAGTGGAGCGAACCAGCACCCGCGCGCTGGGAACCAACAGTATCAATGGCAAGGTAAGCCGTATGGCCGTGGAGCGAACCAGTACCCGCGTACTGGGAACCAACAGTATCACTGCAAAGTAAGCCGTGAGGCAGTGGAGCGAACCAGCACCCGCGCACTGGGAACCAACAGTATCAATGCAATGTAAGCCGTGAGGCAGTGGAGCGAACCAGTACCTGCGTACTGGGAACCAACAGGAGCAATGGCAATGTAGGCCGTGAGGCCGTGGAGCGAACCAGCACCCGCGCACTGGGAACCAACAGTATCAATGCAATGTAAGCCGTGAGGCAGTGGAGCGAACCAGTACCTGCGTACTGGGAACCAACAGTATCAATGGCAAGGTAAGCCGTAAGGCTGTGGAGCGAACCAGTTCCCGCGTACTGGGATCCAACAGTATCAATGCAATGTAAGCCGTGAGGCAGTGGAGCGAACCAGTACCTGCGTACTGGGAACCAACAGGAGCAATGGCAATGTAGGCCGCGAGGATGTGGAGCGAACCTGTACCCGCGTACTGGGAACCAACAGTATCAATGGCAAGGTAAGCCGTAAGGCCGTGGAGCGAACCAGTACCCACGTACTGGGAACCAACAGTATCAATGCAATGTAAGCCTTGAGGCAGTGGAGCGAACCAGTACCTGCGTACTGGGAGCAATCACATGAATGTAAGACAGCCGGATGGCTGTGGAGCAAACCAGTACCCGCGTACTGGGAGCAACAGTATCGGGCAGCCGTAGCGGTACAGTAGTGGAGCAAACCAGTACCCGCATCCTGGGAGCCAGCAAGAGTAGAAATGTCGCCTGGGAGACCGGAGATCAAAGCAGCTACAGAACAGTAGGAAACTGGACGCTGCAGATGAAACAGGAACCAGCACTCCGATGGTCAACCGGATCAGGAACGGCAACGAGGACTGGCAGCAGGAAGCAGCAACGTCGGGCGACTCAAACCGGATCAGGAACGGAACCTGGAACCACTGAACAGGAGACTCAGGAACTGGACAATCTCAGGATAGTAGGAACACAGCTATGGCCCATAGAACTTCAGGAACAAGATGAAAATACAAGCAGCCTAGAGACAACACGAAAGGGCAACCAAAGGGTGCCCAGACTCAGTCTAAATAGGCAAAGTGGGGCAGGCTGAAGGCAAACAGCCAATGGGAGCCCCCAACAGGTGATAGACACACAAAGGCAGCAATCACGGGCACCGTGATAGACATGTTCACGGCAATTGCCCTCAGAGATGGTCCAGGCCTAGGCCCCTGCCCCTATCCCCAGTGGTACCACACCAGACCATGCCAAGACAAACATACAGTATGGAAGAAAATGTGGAGACCCTAGCGAATGGGCCTTGTCCATGTCCTTTACCACCTAAAGGATTTACTGCTGACACTCGAGTAGGCCAGGTACCACCTCCCAACCCCATTCCAGTCATTCACAACCAGCTGAGTAGAGGGTACTGTGTCACGGTATTTGAAGACTCTCAGACTTAAAGTTTGGTAAAAACGTAACTTTATTGAAAAGTTAAGGCAGTCCCCGTAGGGTATCATACATATATAACAATACAACAATAAATGACAGAATGTAGGTTCTACTGGCCTTGCCAATAATACCGGGCAAGGCAACCGAGTGACAGTTGTAAATGGTGATAGGCCCTACCGGCCTTGCATATACCGGGTAAGGCAACCGTGAGATGACATGTACCGGTTCTACCGGCCTTACCAATACCGGGTAAGGCAGCCCAAGGAGTACAAATTAGAGGCTCTACCGGCCCTGCCAATACCGGGTAAGGCAACCTAGGGTGGCAGCAAGAATAGGTTCTACCGGCCTTACCAATACCAGGCAGGGCAGCTTGAGGATACGCAGTTAACGGCTCTACTGGCCCTGCCTATACCGGGTAAGGCAACCTGAAGGATGGTAACGTACTTAGGTTCTACCGGCCTTACCAATACCGGGCAGGGCAGCCCAAGAGAGGAGACCTTGCTGTCAGGTGACAATGACAGTAGTGTGGAAAGGTACAAGGATCTCCCTCAGCAGAAGTCTTTTAGCCTGAGAATACCAGACAACTGCGTAAGGAGTTGGACAGCAACCTGTCCTCAGGATCTGAGTAATCAAGGAGCAAACCAGCGTCTGCACGCTGGGACCAACAGTAACAACGCCACCAGGTGAAATGGAGCAACCAGATTAATGGAGTAAACCAGCGTCCGCACACTGGGACCAACAGCGTAAGTGCAACCAGGTTAATGGAATTAACCAGCATCTGCACGCTGGGACCAACAGTGTGAGAGCAACCAGATTAATGGAGTAAACCAGCGTCCGCACGCTGGGACCAACAGTGGGAGAGCAACCAGATTAATGGAGTAAACCAGCGTCCACATGCTGGGACCAACAGTGTGAGAGCAACCAGATTAATGGAGTAAACCAGCGTCTGCACACTGGGACCAACAGTGTGAGCACAACCAGGTTAATGGAGTAAACCAGCGTCCGCACGCTGGGACCAACAATGGGAGAGCGACCAGATAAATGGAGTAAACCAGCGTCCGCATGCTGGGACCAACAATGGGAGAGCAACCAGATTAAAGGAGTAAACCAGCGTCCGCACGCTTGAACCAACAGTGTGAGCACAACCAGATTAATGGAGTAAACCAGCGTCCGCACGCTGGAACCAACAGGGAGGATCGCTGGAGCGAAAGAGAACAATGTCGCCACAGCGACAGCAGGGAAAGTCAGATGCCAGAATCCAGGCGGGTACACCGGAGTGAGCACCGCTGTCCTGACAGATGACCAGAACCGGCTGGAGGCTAGCAGACAGGCACCACTGACAGTCAGGAACGATAATCTGGAACACAGGAACACAGGAGCACCGGAACAACGGAGTACTGGAACACAGGTAACTCAGGCCCAACAGCCTGATAAGGCAGATCAGGTAAAGTGATGTCAGAAACAGCACGAAAGGGCAATCTGGGAGTGCCCAACCTGGGTTTAAATAGGCTGTGAGAAATGAGATAGCCAATGAGGAACTACAGCAAGTGATAGACAGAGTCTAGCACGAATCACGGGCACCGTGATAGTACCCCCCTTTCAAAGACCCCCTCTCCTAGAGTAGGGTCTAGGCTTCTGAGGGTATTTGGTATGGAAAATTCGTAGTAACTTTGGTGCATGAAGGTCCTTACTACCTACCCAGGACCGATCCTCAGGACCATAACCTTTCCAATGCACCAGATACTGTACCTCTCCTCTGTGCCTACGGGAATCAATAATACTTTGTACTTCGTACTCCTCCTGCCCCTCGACTTCAACAGGACCTGGCATCACAGGTGTAGTAGTGTAACGGTTACAAACAAGTGGCTTAAGGAGAGACACATGGAATACATTATGAATGCGCATGGATGCAGGGAAATCCAAAGCATAGGAGACAGGGTTAATCTTGCGAATGATTCTGTAGGGACCAATAAACCGAGGTCCCAGCTTATTAGATGGGACTGTGAGCTTCAAATTCTTAGAGGACAACCATACTCTATCCCCAACTTGGAAGGAAACCGCTGGAAGCCTTCTGCGATTAGCATGACGCTGATGTCGCTGAAAGGACTGGCCCAGTGCCCTCTGAACTTGTGCCCATGTGGAACGGAGTTGCTTTATATGCTCATCCAGAGCTGGAATCTGCTATGTCTGAAAAGAATCCGGGAGCAGGCAGGGTTGGAACCCATAATTGATCAGAAACGGAGAGCTCCTGGAAGAGGAATTAACTGCACAGTTCCTGGCGAACTCCACCCAAGGCAAAAAGTCGGCCCAATTATCATGATGGTCAGTCACAAAACATGACATGCACCTGTTTTTGGTATGCTTTAACTATATTAGCCACATTGTGTATGCCACTGCTGATTTCTGCTCTTCTATACTAATAAAAGGAGAAGCTGTCATGTGACTGAGAATTCCCCATCTCTGCCAGCAACACTGCATGGTGGCAGTAAGGAGAAGATATTGTAATCTCCTCCATACTAACTGTGTAAAAGGTACACTGGGGAGTGATTCTGACAAAGAGTTTCACTGGTTGCAAGTAATGATGGGGGGTGTTTGTCTGCCCTCAATTTCTCCTCCATAAAAAAGCAGGATACAAAACATTGCACAATTAAAATAGTATTGCTAAAGCAGTGCTGTGGTGCCTCTATAATGGAGTGCTTTCATTAACACACACCAACAGCAAGAAGCCACTGCTCCATCACTACTTCTCCGTTCTTTCCTGATCACCACACTTCTGATACATCCTCACTTCCCCTGTCCCTCTGTTGTTTCATCCTACCTTTAACCTTGCCTCATTCATATTTGCACTTCTCATAATTGCCAGTGATCCCTAAGTATTACCCATTCTCCACATGTCTATCACTTTTACATGTGTCTCCTAATTCATATTTCCACTTTACCTCATTTCCACTGCTCTCTGGTTTTCTGTCATCACCACACCTCTTAAGAATTACTTTATGACATGACCATCACAAACCTCACTTTCACTCCCCATACAGCTCTATCTCCATTCATTTTCCTCATGTATCCTTCCTACTCTCACCGTGAACAACTCTCTGCAACTTACTGGCTTAACCGTTTGAGTGCCAAAGAGATACCCAGGAGGACTGTCAGCATCTCTTCCTACTGGAGCAATTCTTCCAACATGCGCCTCCTGAATTTCGTGATTGGGTACGGGACCATGATCCAGCTACGTTGGGGAAAGCGTCCAGATTAGCTGACAAATATGTGGAAACCCAATGGAGCAGTCCCTGACCCTCTCCGGTCCCCCCCACAGGAGCTAATGCCACCCCTTGAGAAGTCCAGGTATCCATTCCAGTCACTCGCATCCAGCCTAGTGGAAGGTGGAGCTCCTGCTTGCAGTGCTATAATTGTTTGCTACTGGGACATTGTCACAGTTTGTTAAGACTCTCAGACGCAAAGTTAGGTAAAAACACAACTTTATTGAAAAGTTTAAGACAATCCCATAGGATCTCATACATATACATACACATACATAGAAATGACAGGAAAGTGGTAATAATAGCGAGTAAGGGTCTACCAGCCCTGCCAATATACCGGGCAAGGCAGCCTGGACAAGCAATGAGAAATAGATGGCTCTACCGGCCCTGCCAATATACCGGGAAAGGCAGCCTATCGGAATACAAGGAGTATACAGGCTCTACCGGCCCTGCCAATATACCGGGCAAGGCAGCCTGGGCATGCAACGAAATATAGGTGGCTCTACTGGCCCTGCCAATATACCGGGCAAGGCAGCCTATCAGAATACAAGGAGTATACAGCCTCTACCGGCCCTGCCAATATACCGGGCAAGGCAGCCTAACGGAAAACAATATGTATACAGTCTCTACCGGCCCTGCCAATACCGGGTAAGGCAACCCAAGATGAAAATGAAAGGAAGGTTCTACCGACCTTACCAATATACCAGGCAAGGCAGCCTTAACGGAGATGGTGGCAACCACTGAGGCCTCAATGACCGTCAGATGACAACGACAGTCATAGAGATGATATACGGAGGCTAAATGAGCATAAGTGGTAAATCATGGCATCACAGGAAACACCAGTACCCGCGTACTGGACAAACAACTAGCTGTCTAGGACTTGACAGCAACCAGCATGGAGCGAACCAGTACCCGCGTACTGGGAACCAACAGTATCACTGCAATGTAAGCCGTGAGGCAGTGGAGCGAACCAGCACCCGCGCGCTGGGAACCAACAGTATCAATGGCAAGGTAAGCCGTATGGCCGTGGAGCGAACCAGTACCCGCGTACTGGGAACCAACAGTATCACTGCAAAGTAAGCCGTGAGGCAGTGGAGCGAACCAGCACCCGCGCACTGGGAACCAACAGTATCAATGCAATGTAAGCCGTGAGGCAGTGGAGCGAACCAGTACCTGCGTACTGGGAACCAACAGGAGCAATGGCAATGTAGGCCGTGAGGCCGTGGAGCGAACCAGCACCCGCGCACTGGGAACCAACAGTATCAATGCAATGTAAGCCGTGAGGCAGTGGAGCGAACCAGTACCTGCGTACTGGGAACCAACAGTATCAATGGCAAGGTAAGCCGTAAGGCTGTGGAGCGAACCAGTTCCCGCGTACTGGGAACCAACAGTATCAATGCAATGTAAGCCGTGAGGCAGTGGAGCGAACCAGTACCTGCGTACTGGGAACCAACAGGAGCAATGGCAATGTAGGCCGCGAGGATGTGGAGCGAACCTGTACCCGCGTACTGGGAACCAACAGTATCAATGGCAAGGTAAGCCGTAAGGCCGTGGAGCAAACCAGTACCCACGTACTGGGAACCAACAGTATCAATGCAATGTAAGCCTTGAGGCAGTGGAGCGAACCAGTACCTGCGTACTGGGAGCAATCACATGAATGTAAGACAGCCGGATGGCTGTGGAGCAAACCAGTACCCGCGTACTGGGAGCAACAGTATCGGGCAGCCGTAGCGGTACAGTAGTGGAGCAAACCAGTACCCGCATCCTGGGAGCCAGCAAGAGTAGAAATGTCGCCTGGGAGACCGGAGATCAAAGCAGCTACAGAACAGTAGGAAACTGGACGCTGCAGATGAAACAGGAACCAGCACTCCGATGGTCAACCGGATCAGGAACGGCAACGAGGACTGGCAGCAGGAAGCAGCAACGTCGGGCGACTCAAACCGGATCAGGAACGGAACCTGGAACCACTGAACAGGAGACTCAGGAACTGGACAATCTCAGGATAGTAGGAACACAGCTATGGCCCATAGAACTTCAGGAACAAGATGAAAATACAAGCAGCCTAGAGACAACACGAAAGGGCAACCAAAGGGTGCCCAGACTCAGTCTAAATAGGCAAAGTGGGGCAGGCTGAAGGCAAACAGCCAATGGGAGCCCCCAACAGGTGATAGACACACAAAGGCAGCAATCACGGGCACCGTGATAGACATGTTCACGGCAATTGCCCTCAGAGATGGTCCAGGCCTAGGCCCCTGCCCCTATCCCCAGTGGTACCACACCAGACCATGCCAAGACAAACATACAGTATGGAAGAAAATGTGGAGACCCTAGCGAATGGGCCTTGTCCATGTCCTTTACCACCTAAAGGATTTACTGCTGACACTCGAGTAGGCCAGGTACCACCTCCCAACCCCATTCCAGTCATTCACAACCAGCTGAGTAGAGGGTACTGTGTCACGGTATTTGAAGACTCTCAGACTTAAAGTTTGGTAAAAACGTAACTTTATTGAAAAGTTAAGGCAGTCCCCGTAGGGTATCATACATATATAACAATACAACAATAAATGACAGAATATAGGTTCTACTGGCCTTGCCAATAATACCGGGCAAGGCAACCGAGTGACAGTTGTAAATGGTGATAGGCCCTACCGGCCTTGCATATACCGGGTAAGGCAACCGTGAGATGACATGTACCGGTTCTACCGGCCTTACCAATACCGGGTAAGGCAGCCCAAGGAGTACAAATTAGAGGCTCTACCGGCCCTGCCAATACCGGGTAAGGCAACCTAGGGTGGCAGCAAGAATAGGTTCTACCGGCCTTACCAATACCAGGCAGGGCAGCTTGAGGATACGCAGTTAACGGCTCTACTGGCCCTGCCTATACCGGGTAAGGCAACCTGAAGGATGGTAACGTACTTAGGTTCTACCGGCCTTACCAATACCGGGCAGGGCAGCCCAAGAGAGGAGACCTTGCTGTCAGGTGACAATGACAGTAGTGTGGAAAGGTACAAGGATCTCCCTCAGCAGAAGTCTTTTAGCCTGAGAATACCAGACAACTGCGTAAGGAGTTGGACAGCAACCTGTCCTCAGGATCTGAGTAATCAAGGAGCAAACCAGCGTCTGCACGCTGGGACCAACAGTAACAACGCCACCAGGTGAAATGGAGCAACCAGATTAATGGAGTAAACCAGCGTCCGCACACTGGGACCAACAGCGTAAGTGCAACCAGGTTAATGGAATTAACCAGCATCTGCACGCTGGGACCAACAGTGTGAGAGCAACCAGATTAATGGAGTAAACCAGCGTCCGCACGCTGGGACCAACAGTGGGAGAGCAACCAGATTAATGGAGTAAACCAGCGTCCACATGCTGGGACCAACAGTGTGAGAGCAACCAGATTAATGGAGTAAACCAGCGTCTGCACACTGGGACCAACAGTGTGAGCACAACCAGGTTAATGGAGTAAACCAGCGTCCGCACGCTGGGACCAACAATGGGAGAGCGACCAGATAAATGGAGTAAACCAGCGTCCGCATGCTGGGACCAACAATGGGAGAGCAACCAGATTAAAGGAGTAAACCAGCGTCCGCACGCTTGAACCAACAGTGTGAGCGCAACCAGATTAATGGAGTAAACCAGCGTCCGCACGCTGGAACCAACAGGGAGGATCGCTGGAGCGAAAGAGAACAATGTCGCCACAGCGACAGCAGGGAAAGTCAGATGCCAGAATCCAGGCGGGTACACCGGAGTGAGCACCGCTGTCCTGACAGATGACCAGAACCGGCTGGAGGCTAGCAGACAGGCACCACTGACAGTCAGGAACGATAATCTGGAACACAGGAACACAGGAGCACCGGAACAACGGAGTACTGGAACACAGGTAACTCAGGCCCAACAGCCTGATAAGGCAGATCAGGTAAAGTGATGTCAGAAACAGCACGAAAGGGCAATCTGGGAGTGCCCAACCTGGGTTTAAATAGGCTGTGAGAAATGAGATAGCCAATGAGGAACTACAGCAAGTGATAGACAGAGTCTAGCACGAATCACGGGCACCGTGATAGTACCCCCCTTTCAAAGACCCCCTCTCCTAGAGTAGGGTCTAGGCTTCTGAGGGTATTTGGTATGGAAAATTCGTAGTAACTTTGGTGCATGAAGGTCCTTACTACCTACCCAGGACCGATCCTCAGGACCATAACCTTTCCAATGCACCAGATACTGTACCTCTCCTCTGTGCCTACGGGAATCAATAATACTTTGTACTTCGTACTCCTCCTGCCCCTCGACTTCAACAGGACCTGGCATCACAGGTGTAGTAGTGTAACGGTTACAAACAAGTGGCTTAAGGAGAGACACATGGAATACATTATGAATGCGCATGGATGCAGGGAAATCCAAAGCATAGGAGACAGGGTTAATCTTGCGAATGATTCTGTAGGGACCAATAAACCGAGGTCCCAGCTTATTAGATGGGACTGTGAGCTTCAAATTCTTAGAGGACAACCATACTCTATCCCCAACTTGGAAGGAAACCGCTGGAAGCCTTCTGCGATTAGCATGACGCTGATGTCGCTGAAAGGACTGGCCCAGTGCCCTCTGAACTTGTGCCCATGTGGAACGGAGTTGCTTTATATGCTCATCCAGAGCTGGAATCTGCTATGTCTGAAAAGAATCCGGGAGCAGGCAGGGTTGGAACCCATAATTGATCAGAAACGGAGAGCTCCTGGAAGAGGAATTAACTGCACAGTTCCTGGCGAACTCCACCCAAGGCAAAAAGTCGGCCCAATTATCATGATGGTCAGTCACAAAACAGCGCAGAAACTGTTCCAAGCCTTGATTGGCCCTCTCAGCGGCCCCATTAGTCTGGGGATGATAAGCAGAGGAGAATGATAGCTGTATGCTCATCTGTTCGCAGAATGCCCTCCAGAATCTGGACACAAACTGGCTCCCCCTGTCGGACACCAGTACCCTGGGTACTCCATGCAACCGAAACACCTCTCGAGCGAATACCGTTGCCAGTTCCTTAGCCGATGGAAGGCCACGGAGAGGTACGAAGTGAGCCATTTTAGAAAACCTGTCTACCACCATCAATATGAAGGAATACCCTCTAGACCTGGGCAATTCTCCCATAAAGTCGATAGAGACATGAGACCAAGGGCATTCACCATTAGGTACCGGCTAAAGCAAGCCCACTGGGAGATGTCTAGGGGTTTTGGCATGGGCGCAGGTAGCACAGGCATTCGTAAAATTAGCACAATCTGCTCTCATGGACGGCCACCAGAATAACTGAGCAAGGGACCAAAACAATTGATCTCTACCAATATGTCCCGCAGCCTTAGAGGAGTGGTAGGTTTCAAGTAATCAAGTACGGAGAGGTTCAGCAACAAAACATTTGCCTGCTGGAGTTTCATGGGGAGCAGAGGCCTGGGAAGCCAAAATCTCTTCCCCTAGAGGAGAAGTGATACTCGTACGTATGGTGGCCAATATTCGATCAGGTTGAATGATAGGTGCTGGTGCTTCTTCTCTGTCGACCTCCGCCTCAAATTGTCTACACAGAGCATCAGCCCTAATATTTTTTGATCCCTGCAAATATGATACAATGAAATTGAATCGGGATAGAAACAATGCCCATCTGGCCTGGCGAGAAGACAATCTCTTGGCCTCAGAGAGATAAGTCAGATTCTTGTGATCAGTCAGAATCAAAACGGGATTTTTTGTGCCTTCAAGTAAGTGACGCCATTCTTTGAGAGCAAGGATAATTGCCAGTAATTCTCTATCACCAATTTCATAATGACTTTGTGCTCCGGTCAATTTCTTAGAAAAGAACCCACAGGGTCTGAGTGTACCGCCCTTGACCTGTCATTGAGACAGAACTGCCCCAACCCCAATATCTGAGGCATCAACCTCTAATGTAAAGGGAAGTAGCGGATTGGGGTGTGATAACACAGGAGCTTCAGCAAAGGCTACCTTAAATTTTTCAAAGGCTTTATCAGCAGCCATCGCCCAGAGAGCTGGGTTAGCGCCCTTATGTGTGAGGTCAGACAGAGGTTTCACAATAGAAGAGAAGTTCTTAATAAACTTCCTATAATAATTGGCGAAGCCCAGAAATCGTTGGATGGCTTTAAGACTCTTAGGTTTAGGCCACTGTAAGACTGCCGTCAATTTCTCTTTATCCATGGCAATGCCGTCTTTGCCAATTATGAACCCCAGAAATGGTACACTGGTTTTGTGGAACTCGCATTTCTCCAGTTTACAGAATAATCTATTTTTGCGTAAGCGCAGCAACACTTCCGA
This sequence comes from Rhinophrynus dorsalis, assembly GCA_037306005.1. Taxonomy (NCBI): domain Eukaryota; kingdom Metazoa; phylum Chordata; class Amphibia; order Anura; family Rhinophrynidae; genus Rhinophrynus; species Rhinophrynus dorsalis. The sequence goes on from CM074719.1 coordinate 161,636,685, forward strand.
CACATCCTTGATGTGTTGTGACAAATCATTGGAGTGGATAAGTATATCATCATGGTAAACTATGACACGTGATTGTAACATATCTCTGAGAACGTCATTGATCAGTTCTTGAAAGACTGCAGGCGCATTACATAGAGCAAATGGCATGACTAGGTATTCATAATGCCCAGATCTCATATTGGAGGCAGTTTTCCACTCATCACCGGCTCTGATACGTATCAAATTGTAAGCTGCCCGTAAGTCCAATTTGGTGAAAATTGAGGACCCCTTAAGTCTATCAAAAAGCTCGGTGATGAGCGGTATCGTGTAAGCATTCTTTGCCATCAGCTTATTCAGCCCACGGTAGTCTATGCATGGTCGTAGTTCTCCACTTTTTTTCTTAACAAAAAAGAACCCGGCCCCAGCCGGAGAAGTAGATTTCCTTATGATCCCTCTACTGAGGGCATCAGCTATGTATTCCTCCATAGCTAGGTTCTCCTCACAGGACAATGGATATGTGCGTCCCCTTGGGGGTACTGTTCCAGGACTCAGTTCTATACGACAATCGTATGGTCTGTGCTGAGGTAAGGTGCCAGCCTCTCCCTTACTGAAAACATTGCTAAACTGCTGGTAGACCTCAGATAGTGAAGGGGAGGTGCACAAGACCTTAACAGGATGGGTAACGCACTTATCCATACAGAACTGACCAGGCAGCAATCTCACATTTCTGCCAATCAATTTGTGGTTTGTGCAGCTGTGACCAAGGAAAGCCCAAAATCACGGCATGATGAGGAGAATTAATTAACTGAAACTGCTGCTCCTCCTTGTGGAGAGCCCCAAAAGTCATGGACAATGGCATTGTTTCAAAGGTAACCTGGGCAGGTTCCAAAGGCCTGCCATCAATTGCCTCAATTGCAAGAGGGGTTTCTCTCTGGATGCGTGGTACCCCGTGCAACTCAGCAAAGGTATTGTCCATAAAATACCCAGCTGCACCAGAATCAACCAGGGTCAAAACCTCCACTGAGCATTGTGCCCATGACAATACCACCTGTATGGTGGGTTTAAGTGTGCCCAATACTGGGGACGATTGGACACCACCTAGGGCCTGTCCCCCAAGGTACCCTAGGTGTGTTCGTTTCCCGGGCTTACCGGACAAGATCTCAATAAGTGACCATTTTTACCACAGTATAAACATAATCCCTGTATCTTGCGATACCTCATCTGCTCCTTGGTTAACCTAATGAAACCCACCTGCATAGGTTCACCTGGTTCCTGTATTGGTTCGCTAGGTTTGGATGCCAAGGGAGGGTTGGGTGGGCAAAATATGCTACTGGACCCATTATTTTTAAGGCGAGTTCGTCACTCTCTCGCGGTTATTCTCTCACGTATTCTGGAGTCAATCAGAATCAGGTATTCGATATAATTATCTAGATCAGTAGGTAAATCTTTTGCTGCAATCTCATCTTTAATCTGGTCACTCAAGCTTTGAGCAAAGGCTGCCAACAGGGCCTCGTTATTCCATCCCACCTCTGCTGCCAAGGTGCGGAATTCAATGGCATAATCGCCTACCGTGTGCCTGCCTTGTATCTCCATGAGACGTTTAGCAGCAGAGGTAGTTCTACCAGGAGGCTCAAATACTCTCCGAAAGGATTGCACAAAATCACAGAAATTCTTTGTGCAATGTTTAGCGTTTTCCCAAAGTGGGTTGGCCCAAGCCAATGCTCTACCAGTCAGCAGGGATATCATAGTTACATAGTTACATAGTAATTTAGGTAGAAAAAAGACTTGCGTCCATCCAGTTCAACCCTTTTCCTATTCCTGTTTACCATCGCTGACCCAAAAGAAGGCATCTGACTCCAAATGGCAATCAGATTTCTCCCTGGATCAACAAGCCCTAACTAAATATTAATCCCAATACTAACGTGCATAGCCCTCTATATTATGCTCTTTTAAATAAGTATCCAGGCCCCTTTTAAAGGCATCTAATGTATTTGATAGCACCACCTCCTCCGGAAGCGCATTCAATACCTTTATTGTCCTTACTATCATGAACCCAACCTTGCTGCGATCACTAGGAAATGCGTGTGCCGTCAATTCCATAAATATTTCAAGTTGATTGATAAACCCTCTGCATAGTTGAGGGTCACCATCATATCTCAGCGGCAAGGGTGCCAAAGCCGTTAACCCTTTGACTGCGACCCCTGAGGGCCTAGACTCATTCTCCGGTGTCAGAATTGGCAAGACCACCAGGTTAGCACCGGACTTATCCGCAAGTACCGTGCATTCAAGAATAGTTTGGATAGCAACCGCTAGCTGATCCAAACGTTGCTCGTGCATATCCATCCTCCAATGGATATTCTGTGCGTTACCGTCACTCTTAGTGTCTGAGGTCATGGCCCTTTCGTACTGTCACGGTATTTGAAGACTCTCAGACTTAAGGTTTGGTAGAAACGTAACTTTATTTAAAAGTTAAGGCAGTCCCCGTAGGGTATCATACATATATAACAATACAACAATAAATGACAGAATATAGGTTCTACCGGCCTTGCCAATAATACCGGGCAAGGCAACCGAGTGACAGTTGTAAATGGTGATAGTCTCTACCGGCCTTGCCTATACTGGGTAAGGCAACCGTGAGATGACATGTACCGGTTCTACCGGCCTTACCAATACCGGGTAAGGCAGCCCAAGGAGTACAAATTAGAGGCTCTACCGGCCCTGCCAATACCGGGTAAGGCAACCTAGGGTGGCAGCAAGAATAGGTTCTACCGGCCTTACCAATACCAGGCAGGGCAGATTGAGGATACGCAGTTAACGGCTCTACTGGCCCTGCCTATACAGGGTAAGGCAACCTGAAGGATGGTAACGTACTTAGGTTCTACCGGCCTTACCAATACCGGGCAGGGCAGCCCAAGAGAGGAGACCTTGCTGTCAGGTGACAATGACAGTAGTGTGGAAAGGTACAAGGATCTCCCTCAGCAGAAGTCTTTTGGCCTGAGAATACCAGACAACTGTGTAACGAGTTGGACAGCAACCTGTCCTCAGGATCTGAGTAATCAAGGAGCAAACCAGCGTCCGCACGCTGGGACCAACAGCAACAACGCCATCAGGTGAAATGGAGCAACCAGCATCCGCACGCTGGGACCAACAGAGTGAGAGCAACCAGATCAATGGAGTAAACCAGCGTCCGCACGCTGGGACCAACAGTGTGAGAGCAACCAGATTAATGGAGTAAACCAGCGTCCGCACGCTGGGACCAACAGTGGGAGAGCAACCAGATTAATGGAGTAAACCAGTGTCCGCACGCTGGGACCAACAGAGTGAGCGCAACTAGATTGAAGGAGTAAACCAGCGTCCGCACGCTGGGACCAACAGTGTGAGAGCAACCAGATTAATGGAGTAAACCAGCGTCTGCACGCTGGGACCAACAGTGTGAACACAACCAGGTTAATGGAGTAAACCAGCGTCCGCACGCTGGGACCAACAATGGGAGAGCAACCAGATAAATGGAGTAAACCAGCATCCGCACGCTGGGACCAACAATGGGAGAGCAACCAGATTAATGGAGTAAACCAGCGTCCGTACGCTGGGACCAACAGTGTGAGCGCAACCAGATTAATGGAATAAACCAGCGTCCTCACGCTGGAACCAACAGTGTGAGCGCAGCCAGATTAATGGAGTAAACCAGCGTCCGCACGCCGGAACCAACAGGGAGGATCGCTGGAGCGAAAGAGAACAATGTCTCCACAGCGACAGCAGGGAAAGTCAGATGCCAGAATCCAGGAGGGTACACCGGAGTGAGCACCGCCGTCCTGACAGATGACCGGAACCGGCTGGAGGCTAGCAGACAGGCACCACTGACAGTCAGGAACGATAATCTGGAACACAGGAAGACAGGAGCACCGGAACAACGGAGTACTGGAACACAGGAGCACCGGAACAACGGAGTACTGGCCCAACAGCCTGACAAGGCAGATCAGGTAAAGTGATGTCAGAAACACCACGAAAGGGCAATCTGGGAGTGCCCAACCTGGGTTTAAATAGGCTGTGAGAAATGAGACAGCCAATGAGGAACTACAGCAAGTGATAGCACGAATCACGGGCACCGTGATACATTGCTATGTCCTGAGGTGCTATGATTCTTTGCAGCCTGGGCATGTTTGAGGCAATTGCCCTCAGAGACAGCCTGGACTCTTGCCACAGAAACCAGTATCTTCACCAGTTTCATCCTGGAGGGCACCAAGACAAGCCTAATGTATAGGAGAGGACCTTGGTACCAAACCTATGGGGGACAACTTATCCACACCCATGGGAGTGGATTACAATATTGCCCCTTTTGGCAGGGATGAACTGTGAGGACTGATCCATGAGGACACCATGTTCAGACAGGGCTGGTGAATGGGCAGCCAGCCAAAGGGCTGAGAGACACTTGAGCCACTATCACCATAGGACAACCCCACCGGGTTCCCCACAGCCAGAGAACTGGCTGGATATTGGCAGTATGGCAGTACAGATGAGTGATTTAGGACACATGCAGGGGAATCAACACAGGGCAATGTAGTAACATTCACCTCCAGGATTCTACCATTTGAAATATTGCTCATTGTATTGTATAGTGTGTGGTATATTTAATAATGTGAGTGTGTGTGTGTGTGTGTGTGTGTGTGTGGTATTATACTGTGAGTCCTGTAAAGGGATTTGTCAGTGGGGAACCAGAATGCAGAGAAAATAAAAAAATATGCCCCACACTCTGGCTTGCTTACAGTATACTCGATCTCTCTGTAACTTGTGCTAAGGAATGGTTGAAATGTGGATTGATTCATGCTGTGCATCCTTGACAATTCAGGGGAGGTTAGTTATGGTCCAGTTAGAATACCTCTTTTCCAAACCCTAATTTGTATTCTTTTCTTGCTAAGAGTGTCTGGAAATGTAGGCCATTCCCTGAATGGTCAAGCGTAGTAACACTGTCCTAAGCCCTAGTTTGCATTCTAATCTAAATACGAGTGTCTGGAAATGTATATAAGCAGTGCTTTTCACCAATAATGCATGTTCTGTTCTACCCTCCTCAATACAATTCTAGGCTGTATTTCTGGAGGGGGCTTGGGCTGGGGATTCTCACCTCAGCCACTGCAAGAGCAAATTCACTTGCCTTGCTGGTCTACTGGTGTAGGGCCCCATGAAACCCCACCTGGGGTTCTGCAGCTAAATCCACTAGCTCCACCACTCTACCAGTGAGCAGCATCCAGTTGTTCCTACCTGAGTATACAGGACCTCTAGATCACCAGGAAGTAGCAGGTCTCCAGTTGGCCATGAAAGAGGAACAGCAGCAGTGGCAATTCAGCAACTGTCAACCCCAAAATGGTCCATTAAATACTGGCACTATCACATAGGGGTAGAATTATATTTACATCCTGTGCATCTATACCCCTTTTTATGCAAGACAGTACCATATTTGCTCTTGCAGCAGCTGAGTGACACTGAACACTGTTGTGAACTCTTTCTTCTATCTGAATTCCTAAATATTTCTCTAATGCGGATTCCCCAAGTAATTTGCCATTTAGTTTATATGTAGCATATTTGTTTCTACAGCCCAAATTTCATAGCCTTACGTTTATCTAAGCCTCACCTGCTACTTTTTTGCCCTTTCACTCAGTTTATGTAAATCTTTCTGCAGAGCTTACACAGCTTAGTGTCATCAGCAAAGATTGAGACATTACTTTCAATTCCCACTTCTAGATCATTAAAATACAAATGAAAAAAGCATTGGGCCCAAGACTAAACCCTGTAGTACCACACTCAAAACTGTAGACCAACTTAAAAAGGATCAATTTACAACAACTCTCTGCCATCTGTCATCTAACCTGTTCTTGATCTGTTGTGAGGCACAATATCAAAGAGTTTTGAAAAATCCAAGTATAATACATCAAAAGCAGTACCTTTGCTGAAATGGCTGGGGGTGCGAGTAGCGCCGTTCCCATGTCAGGACACCATGGCCCAGGAGCGCCACATTATGAGGGTGGGTTCATTGGTTTAAATAGTTAAATATGCCTTAATAAACCGTGACTTCCATTCTTCCCACAAATGACTGTGTTGTGTCGTTATTTATTTGGTTTAGCAAGTGTTCGGTAGGCAGGTTGTGTGTGTGTGTGTGTGTGTGTGTGTGTCTATGTGTGTATGGTGGTGAAGTTTTATTGGGTTTTGGTGCTAAGGAAGGAAGTAGGAGGGGGTATGGCATGCAAGCCTCAGTGTGTCTACACGCTTACAAGATCCCAATGAAATATCATGGATTTAGAATACTAGCTGGCTGTGTCCAGTCTCACTTTCTCAAAATTCCCAAACAGAGCCTCGCATTGATTCTATCTGTAAATCCTGTAAGACATAAAACTTAAACTAAAATTAAAAAATAAAATAAATGTAAAATAAAATAAGGAAAAAATAAAATAAAAGTGAGAGCAAGGAATAATGATCACCTATAGTATGATATGTTAATGAATTGTATTCTTCGTGTACTCAACAAAAATGTGACTATAATCTAGGTGTCTCAACCATCTCATTCAGACCAAACTGTGAGAGAGTAGATAATCTAAAAATCCAAAAAGCCTCTCAGTCGTTGTTGGACTCAATCATATGCAGTCACATTTTTGTACAGTAGATGATGAATACAATTCATTATATATCATACTATAGGTGATTAATTTATTTTTCAATTGAATCAGCAATTTCCACAACACTATTGTTCGGGTTTTTAGTGTTTTATTTTATTTCATTTTATATTTTCATTATATATTATTATATTACATTATTTTATCCATTTTGCACCAATCACATCACCCTTATTTAACATTTCACATCAATAATATAAAACGTTACCTTTTTAGGGTTTTGTTTTCTTATTCACTCATCAATTTAATTATCCCTCTCTCACGTTTATTTATTTTTTTGCCTTATTTTATTTTACATTTATTTTATTTTTAATTTTAGTTTATGTTTTATGTCTTACAGGATTTACAGACAGAATCAATATGAGGCTTTTTTTGGGAATTTTGAGGAAGTGAGACTGGACACTGCCAGCTAGTATTCTCAATCCATGATGATTCGTTAGGATCTTGTAAGAAGGTAGAGACAATTATATTTGTGTCTATATGTCCCATTGATAGATCTCCATGGTGTTGGTTTCACTGTTGGTTGAGCCCAGTCTCACTGTACGCTACATCCTCTGGTGAGTCTTGTAAAACAATAACAATTGTATAGTGATAGGATCTTAGATTATGAGGATTTGTTCTGTTGGCAGTTAAATCACTTGTATATTTGATACACGTGATATGATACTCTTGTATCTTTTAACTTTTAAGATTATGTCACTTATATTATTATGAAGCTTGTAGTGCCACATATGGCGTTATTATTCAATTGGATATTGCCATGGGAGGTTAAAGATACACATGCTTCCTTTTTAAGGTTATATGCGAGTATTTCCTCCACATGCTGATAGACTTCTCCCATTAATCTCATGGCAGAGATGACACTGCAGGCTTTGTATATGAGTTTGAGTAACGGTCCAGCTTAGCCTATCGTCATATCAACAGGAAGTATTTATGTGACTCTGTACCCTGGCGGCGGTTTCTTTGACACATTGTTTTATTTTAGATTGGATGGTTAGATTTGAAAAAGTTGCACTGTAGCTGCAAAACACATTAGTGTTTAAGCCTTTTATGTAATTTTTAATAAACCTCTTTTTTAAGCGAAGCATCCACCTATTCTATTTGAAGATCCGAAGAGTGTCATGATGAAACCATGACTTGCCTAAATGGAGACAGGTTATATGTCTCCGAATGTCTAATTGTCAGATAACTTTGAAAACAAAGATCTGACCGATAGTCAATGTGAGTAGATTTCCTATAGATTTGCGGTCATTAGGTGTGAATATATTACACTAGTTGGCACTTTTTTCTCATTTCTTGAATCATCTTACAGCTGTGGGAGAGCATGTCTTCTTTGGAGAGAGCAGCAGATCATTCTGAACCCCCAGTGCATCTGGAGGCAGTTATATTCTCCAGTTGCTTAATGTTGTTGGATTTGGCACAAGCTGTCTCCAACATATTATCATTGTGAGTGCACACCATAGGGTGTTTGGTGATGGTCCATTCCAGTTTGATTGATACACACAGGGGGTGCCCCTTTCTTTTTCATACTAAATAAGGTTTCCGGTTGATTAACCCTTTAATTGCCAGTGGGGGGTATGTAATGCATTGCTCTGCAATGCGTTACGTACCCCTCTGGAACTCAAAGAGTTAAACTGGGGCTTTCAAGCTCTTGAATGCTGAAGAGATCTGCAAAGCACTGAGAAGAATTCAAGGGGTTAAAAAGACCCATTTAAGGATCCCCTATGGTGTAGTTAGTTTACTCAAGAATTGCACTGATCCTCAGAATCTAATTGCAGATAAGAACCAATTTGGCCATGAACTGCCCAGTCCCATTTTTATTTAACCTCATAGTGACAATTGACTTACCTGGTACATCCTGCAAAAACTGTCAGTTAGTGACAGAGGATGTACCTGGTAAGTCCCGGAAGTCCGGGTCTCCGTGCGGCTGCACGCCGTTCGGAGACTCAGGAATCTTTAAAAAACCCCAAAAAACGTTCCACGGTCGTTAAGGTTACATGCAAATGCGGCTGTCACTAAGGGGTTAATAATCCCAGATTTACTTAATTTTTACAATAGCCATATATCTATCCCAAGAGTTGTTACATTCAGTTAATGGTTTGGTGCACATCACCTCTGCTGGATGGCCATTCCATGTATCCTCAAGCTTTCCACAAAGTAGATATTTACACCCTTTAATGCTAGATTGATTACTCAACATTTAACACTTTTAGTACATTACAATACAATGCAATGCCCTGGTCACCCCTCTGCCACTCAATGAAGAGTAATCTACAGTTTACAGTGTGAAAATGCTGCAATGTCGGAAGACACTACAAAAGCATTAGTAAATATTTTTTACTAAAAACTTCAAAGTAATGGCAAAGAGCCCAATATAGGATCATCATGAAAAACAACACTTTTACATACAATATCTCCATATGGATTAAATAAAAAAAAATCACATGTATACATTTTACAGACTGTAAATTGTGCATTAAAATCTGAAAATCATAATACGTTTTCTTTTTCTAATAAGTATGGTCAATCATTGTGTTAACACTGGGGAGGAGGTGGAGCTAAAATCCCTCATGAGTTTAGAAATTGACTGTGAGGTGTATAGAGGTCAACAGCAGGAAATGAAAGCACTTCAGAGCTGCCCTGGATTAAACTGTGTGGTAACAGAGAAATGCATGCTGAGCCATGGGTTATATCAGGAAACCACCAAGATACTAATGCATTGGAGTCTTAAAGGAGTTTATTATTGATTGTAAAGTAATACAAATTAAAGTGAAATGAGATGACTCTTAAAAGTCAGAACACTTAAATGTCTGCCAACATTTCAAAAAAACTTTACAGGAGCAATTTTCCCCTTGGCAGTCACATTATAGTGTCACTTTGTAGCATGATACCAGCAGAACACGTTCTACAACAGATTTATCCTTTTGAGAGTGCCAGAGGGGTGCACAACGCATTGCAAAGCTTACCCCTCTGGCACACTGAAAGGGTTAAAACTGCACTTCTACAGTGGAACAGACATTGCCCACAAAGAAATACTGCATGAGACCATAAATAACAAGCTGTATTAACCTTTTGGTTGCCAGAGAGGTATCAACACATTGCAATGCAATGTGTTGGATACTCCTCTGGCACTCAAAGGTTTAAGGTGAAAGTTTCATTGCTTTTTAACATTTTACTATCAAGCACATAGAATATGGATCTGACATTCACTTTTAATCAGGGGTAAAAACAGGGCCAGGGAGTCTAAAATCCTGGAAATCAGGAGAGTTGGCAGATATGCTCTTACAAATGAAATAGACAGATACTAATGACCAGCTAAAGCTAGGTTTGCCATGATGTCATCCCCTTTCACCTCTACTACACTGTGTCTTCTATGATTAGTCTAGTAAAATGGTTAGTAGATTGCAGTTTTTTTCCGTAAGTACATACTTTATAAAGTATTCGCTATCAAAGTTAGACTGGACGTAGGTACTTCCCCATTATGTGGCACAGGGTAATGTCAGTATGGCTCTGCAGGACTTCCCAGTCCTAAACTTCTACTCTCACCTCCCCAGCTCTTTCTAGGAGTGCGTTCGAGCTTCCCTTCATGGTGATGTGCAGCAAGTATATTGTAGCAGCCAGAGGCGTAACTAGAAGCCACTGGGTCCTGGTGCAAGAATTGCCATGGGCCCCCCAGACCACATTGGCCCCCCTCAAATACATTGGCCACCTCCATATTGCCCCTTCCACATTGCCCCTTTCACAATGTCCCCATCTCCACATTGCCCCTTCCACAATGCCCCTCATTCTCCACAGTTCCCCTTCATCTCCACAATGCCCCTCATTCTCCATATTGCCCCTTCCACAATGCCCCTTCAACAATGCCTCCATCACAATCCCCCTCTTTCTCCACAATGCCCCTCATTCTCCACATTGCCCCTTCCACAATGCCCCCATCACAATGCCCCTCTTTCTCCACATTGCCCCTTCCATAATGCCCCCATCTCCACAATGCCCCTCATTCTCCACAATGCCCCCATTACAATGCCCCTCATTCTCCACAATGCCCCTTCCACAGTGCCCCTCATTCTCCACATTGCCCCTTCCACAGTGCCCCTACTGACCGCCCCACTCCTCCTACCTCGAGTCCCTGGTGGTCTAGCGGTGTGTGAGATGACAGATCTGTGCCTCATTCGGCACAGACCTCTGTCTGGAACCCAAGCTCCCGCGCGGTTCTTAGTAATGCAGAGCGCTGGGAGATTATGTCATCTCCCAGCGCTCTGCATTACTAGAGCGCCGGTTGCCGGGATATCAACTGTGCTGCGGGCGCGTGGCGAGGGTGTTGCAGGGGGCGGCCAGCCCCTGAGAGTGACGGGCCCGTTCGCAGGTGTGACCCCTGCGACCCCTATTGTTATGCCACTGGTAGCAGCAATCTCCATAAGAGAGAGCTGGGAGGGAGGTGGGAGGAGACGATGAGGTGAAAGTTCCGATTTAAATGAACTGTGATGTTTCATTATGAAACATCACATTTCTGCTGAGTATCATTAGTGTATTCACATTTCTGCTGAGTAACGTTAGTGTATTCCCACTGCAGAGATGGAATTGTTGATATCAGTTTCAACAGAGAGGTTAGTCTCAAGCTCTTACATACATTTTCCCTATGGATTCCATTTGCCACCATCACTGCAATTTGATTAACCATTTGAGCGCCAGAGAGGTCTCTGCCGCATTGCATTGTAATGCATTGGAAACCTCTTTGGCAATCAAATGGTTAAAGAAAAACTTCTTGAGCTGTAATTCATTTTCAGTGAACCATCTCCATCAGCAGAAATGTTGTTCCTGTACTAAGTAGGAAAAGCAATACAATATGTAGTTTTCATAATACAACATTACCAGTCCTTTCATTCTGATGTATACTGCATGTCTACAGAGAAACTAGTGTAGCTCTAGAGTAGGGGCAGACAATATCTAATTATTCAGTAGGGGTGGGCAAAAAATGTGAAAAATTTCCTGCATGACTTTTTGCGAAAACTTGCTGATTTTTCACTTTTTTCACTAAAGTTTTCGCCTTTCCACCTATGCAAAAATGTCTATTTTAGCACATTTTCACCTATATTTCATATAGGTACTACATTTCCCACCATAATATTACTTCTTCTGTGGGCTTTAGTTTAGAAATAAGTGTCTGAAAATCCAAGTTGTGAGTCCTACAGCAACATATGCCTTGAAAATGTGTTAGCATGCAGAATGCGTTTGTCCTTTGCCCACAACACTAACTTCCTTCTTAAATGACACTGGCACATGTTCATGATGATGCCAAGAGATTTACAAAAAAAACAAACATCCTAGATGTGTATTGTAGTGGTGGTGTTGGTGGGGGACTGGCTGGTATAGTGTGATTTGTGTATGTACATAGTTTTTAGTATTGTCATGTTTATGTCAAATCTCTATCATCCTTCTCAGATTAGTTACACACATTACTTGTTGCTCATACCAGTGGTCCCAAGTGGAGTAGATGGTGGAAACCCTTCTTCACATCCCTCTTCCACCTCCTCTTCTGTGCTGCTGTTAATATATTTGTCCTGGCATTGTCTGTCGTACTCCTCTGCAGCAGGAGTCAAAGTTGTTATTTGGATTGAACTAACTGGCACTGGCAGTATCACACTCTCTGACACATAAATAACTTCACTACTTCTTTTTTTCTGCCCTAGAGCCCTGGGAACTTTCTAAAGTGCTTCTGCTGCTGCTAGTTGTGAAACCTTTGGCCTGCTAAGTGCTAATAGTGAATCTCCCAGTCAGACCTGTGGTTGTGCTTCAGGTGGGATCTCATAGAGGAGGTTCCTAAATATGAGCCTACTTTCCCCCTGATCACAAGCTTTTTGCAGACAACAGATAGCAACATGCTTACCTTGAGGATCCTGAGTGAAGTATCTCCATACTGTGGACTTCATGGAATGAGGGGTTCCTGATGTGGTACTGCTGCTACTACTAATACTGGGGCTTGATGTTGATGCAATTTTACTGCTACTACTACTACTAGGTGTCAAAGGTTCAGAACTTACAGCAGAGACACTCGTCAAATCAACATTCTGGATGTTAATAACCAGTGTTGCTGTTGCTGCTGCTGGGTACTCAAAACAGGTGTGTGTGGCTGAGTGGACTTTGTAGAGGCGATGATGCTGATGATGACTGATAGGGTGATTGTGTGCTTTTTGACATCTGTGTCTGACCAGGGTCAGACTTTCCAAAGGCTTTCTCAAACAATTTATAGACAGGAACTGTGCTCCTTAAAAGAGGTGGAAGATTTAGCCTTTGACTTTCTGCTAACCTTATAGCAATGTCATCATTCTCACTCTCAACTTCATCTGTATCTGAACAAGAGAAGGATGCTGGAGGGATATATTCTAGATCTGCATCATCATCAGTCATCATTAGGTCATCCTCAACAGAAATAGCATCACCTGACAATTCTTGCCCACTACCCTTATATTTCTCTAAGCTTTTGGAGGTCTCAAACAATTTCTTTTTACTTTTACTGTAAAAAAGTTCCCTACTACTTTGAGGATGGGTGTTTTGGTGCTTGTTTGTCTCACTATCTGATGCAGCAGGTGATTTAGCTGCTACACCTTCCTCTAATATGCTATTTCCAGCATCATCAACACTTGAATGTGACTTGTTGTCATCTTCAGTGTTCTTCTTATATGGTTCTTTATTTGTATTGGCACTGGTAGTGCTGGAAATAGTTTTGCTGGGACCTTGACAAATTGCATCCTCCCTTGGAATAGATGTATCATCATCATTGATTGCATACACTGCAGCAACCTTTGCTGCAGTCAGTTTTTGAACTAGTACTTTACTCTCACGTCCCTGCACTGCTCCATCCCTCCCCTTCCCCTTGTGCATTTGCTGGATATTAATCAACTACGCTGTGTTTTTTTACTCTACACTACACAACACAACTGATGGAGCTGTATGATGCCTTACCTAAGCCCAGTCAGCTGTCTGTCACTGTCACCTAATATATTAATTCTTTTTTATTTATCTATTTATTGTCCACCCTGTTGTCTTATCACAGTCTATTAAAAAAAAATTTATAACTGAAAAACAAAATCAACAACTTCTTTCCCAGGACTTTCCCACCCAGCACAGAGACAATAACAGCAAGATCAGCAAACAAATAGGTCCCTAGCTGCCTGTGTCTTGCCAGTCAGTCACATGGAATTTTGGAGTATTTGGGGTCAACCTCCTTCCTCCCTTCTTCTGCTCAGAGTGCCCCACTGATTCTCCTAATACATTCTTACACAGAACAAATGTCCTACTAATAGATTCACTAAACTTCAATTCCCCTATCTCCTCTAGCTCAAACAAGGTGCTGCTCTTTCCTCTCACAAACACAGAATGGCTGCTGTGAGAACCTGACACCCTTTTATATGGCTGTAGAAAACGTTTCTGTGGTGGAGAAAATTTTTTATTCCCATTGATTTTAATGGGCGAAAAAAACAGCATTTTTCGCTGGAAATTATTCACCAAGCGGAAAGTGCCATTATTCACCAATTTCAGTTTGAGGCAAAAAAATTTGCCCATCCTTATTATTCAGCTGGTGTTGCACTACACCTCTCTCTTTCTCAGCCAGCAAATAGCTGAGTATGATGGGATTTGTAGTCTGATAAAAGCATGGGCATCAGTTTTTACACCCATGCTTTGAGTTTGTATTGATTAGTATTGATTGTAGTCTGATAAAAGCATGGGCATCAGTTTTTACACCCATGCTTTGAGTTTGTATTGATTCCCATGAAGCCCTGCATTATGTTTCAGTCTTAAACAGAGAGTATTAAAGGTGAGAGCTGGAAACTCAAATTAAAGTGGAATTGAAGACAATCTCACTGACAGTAGTGAAGGGCATTGTTGATCTCACAGTGGTAGCTCTAAGAGGAACTTCCATAAATTGAAGGCTATTATGCACAAGTAATTATGGAAAATGAGTGAAAACTAATAATACTAGGATAAGATCAGACACTGAAGTACAGAGTTAAGTAAGTTTAAGAAAATCTTATCCCTAACAAGTGACATAATAAATCTTAAAAATCCACAATTAATTTTTGATTTTTTTTTATATTGTCATCCTTCCCTGAATTTCCCGAGCTCAGATACGTTCATCTGGTCTCTTTCTCCACCTCTAAATCTCCCACGGTTACATCAAAGGAAACTGAAACAGCTGCTGAGACATTTATCAAGGTTCTTGATAAAGGTTGTAGAGAAAGACAGAATCATTGGCCTTTTATTGTGAAACAAGCTGCTAAGAGCAAGATCTGTGAGTACGGTATTACTACTACTCTCTGTGTCCTTTGGAATAATATAGCATGCCATGTGCCATGTGTCAGTACATTTTCCCCATCATGTAGCTCCATCAATGGATCATTAAACATTCCTGTTTATGAGATATATACTGAAAAAAGCTAAATACATTGTTATTCCTGTTGATGATAGAGACATACAGCATATAATGCATTAAAGATTGTTTGGATTGGGTCAGGTACTATAAAATTACCACGGTGGTAGTTGGGAGAGTTAAGGGTACTATGTGTAAGCTTCTTTGAATAGGTGGGTTTTGAGGGAGAGCTTGAATGACTGAAAGCTAGGGCAGAGACTGCTAGGTAGAGGCCGACTATGTCACATTCTCCCTATGCACATAACATAGAGACAACTCATATTGTAAAATTAGGTTATACTCCAAAGCAAATGGCTGGATACATGAACACACTGAAGGTTAAATCCTCACCACAGTAGCATGCAGCTACGTAGTTGTTGAAAGAAGACACAAGTCCATCAAGTTTAGCCTTTGCAAGATCGCATTTATTGTCCCAGAACAATTCAAACAAAGTCCCAGTGGAAATTATCACCATTTATACCACAAATGAATGACATTTCCTCCCTGATTTCAAAAGATCATCACGTTTCTCACGGTATGAACATTCTATCTGTATTGAAACCAACTGTCAAGATCCTCTCTATTGTACTTTGTTAAAATGACATTGATTAACTTATTGAAAGTAAGTACAGTATCTGCCAAACCAGCTGCCCAAGGCAAATAATTCGGCAACATTTATCTTTAGACAATATGGTGCTTCTTATCTTTACTATATTTATATTACAGGGGATCAGTAGGACATACCAGCCCCATGCATACTGTCTCCTTTTTATGCTTGTGCTTAAAAATGCATTTTAAGAACTTAAATCTTGAATTTGCACCAAACCTACATTGTAAGATAAAATCACTTAGATTTCTTTTTTCCCTGTTTGTTGGAAGGATGATAAATCAAAACTGGTGTACTAAAAAGAAAAGATGATAAAATATAAGATGTATTTTGAACAGAAATATTAGTGCCTTATGTGCAAACATTTTAGTTGTCCCTATTTAAAGTATACATGGTTTCCTACAATCCTACAAACAGAATTGTGGATTATCCTAGCTTTAGTGAAGAGATAATCTGAATTTTAATAATGACAGGAGAATATTTGCATATAACTCTCTTTACTACATCATCTCCAATAGCAGCAAAGGAAACAAAAGTTAACAACCAATCAGAGAAAATAACATGTATGACAAGCTGTGTAAACCCCTTCTATTCCCTCTTTCTTGTAGCGAACCCAAACAGGAAAACTGATAAGTTGCAAGCGAAAAACAAACGTCAGAAGAAAATGAACGTCCATCTAGGCTTCCCAAAGGAAAGCTCAGCAATGAAAGCTTCAGCTGAAGACCCTGAAACCCTCAGGACGAAATGGAGCTGTATCCAAATAGTTGAATCAGGCTGAAAAACACAACAGAGAGGTCATAGCATCGTCATAATGGACTAAATGAAATGCATGTTAATATCCAGTAAGCTGAGAAAAAGCATGAGTAAATATTGAATCAATTACAGTATTAACATAGAAAAAAATGACTTAAAGAAGAAGAAGGGAGGGAAAAGAATGGAAAAATTCCAAACTAGGGAGGGAAATATCTGCCTCCTGTCATTATTAAAATTCAGATTATCTCTTCACTGAAGCTAGGATAATCCACAATTTTAAGACATGACAGGAGGCTCATATTTGCAATTTTAACGCTCTGATAAAAGTGATATTCCTGGTTGATACACTGGGCAAAAATAGAAGCCTCGAAAGGTGTTCTCACGGGTAGGGATAGGTAAAAGTTGTCGCCATGTTCCCATGAGAAATTTTGCGAAAACCATGTTGTTATCCGCTTTTTCGTGGGAAAATCTGCTTTAAAATTAGTGGTTAAAATTTTCGCATCTTTCGCCCTCTGGCCAAAATCTTTCGCCATTTTTTCAATGGCTAAAATGTTTTCACCCATTGATTTACATTGTTTTCTCACTTCTGCTATAAAAACGTGATTTTTCGCTGAAGGCAGACACAATAGAAGCAGCTACAGAGCGAGATAGACGTGCTGTGCTGTTCTCGTGTGATATTTAGCAAAAATAGAGGCAGGAGAGGCTAATAGTGACTCCTATCACTATGAGCAGCAAAAAGAGGAACTGGAAGGACCCTTATTATGTGTCCACTGAGTCTGAGGAGGAAGTGACTAGCAGTACTCAACCAATGCTGTCCAGTCCCCCTAAATCACTCCGAGGGATCTTGGGGAATTTAATAAGAAGGGAGGAAGAAAAGGGAATAGGAAGGAAGGGAGGAAAGGGAAGGAAGGGAGAAAAGGGAATGGGAAGGAAGGGAGAAAAGGATAGTGAGAACAGGACAGGTCAGCTGCCCATGCCTGCTGCAAGATGTGCTGCCCCTGCTGCCAGTGCCACCATTTCTGATCCTGCAGCCACTTGTATTGTACCTGTTGCCAGACGTGCTGCCCCTGCTGCCAGTGCCACCATTTCTGTAACTGCAGCCACTAGTGTTGTACCTGTTACCAGACATGCTGCCCCTGCTGCCAGTGTCACCATTTCTGTAACTGCAGCCACTAGTGTTGTACCTGTTGCCAGATGTGCTGCCCCTGCTGCCAGTGCCACCATTTCTGTAACTGCAGCCACTAGTGTTGTACCTGTTGCTAGTACTGAACCTGCTTCCAGTGATGAACCTGTTGCTAGTGCTGAACCTGCTGCCACCAATACTTTGCCTGTTGCTAGTGTTTCTTGCAGTACTCAGGGGGAAGGAGAAAATGATGCCAAGTGTGACAGCAAGGGACCCTAAATCACACTTGCCATTCCCAAGCGGTCCTGCAACTGCTAGTACTCCTGCTACTAAGGTCCAGTAGCTTGTTAGCATTAGGAGTGAAGGGGGGTAATCAACAATATCCTGATATTACTAGTGACTGTGAGACTGAGGAGGAAGACTCTGCGGCTGAATTTGATGTGGTTAGTGTTAGTAGTAGCAGTAATGGTGAAGCAGCCGGAATGGTAGGGAAAACATTTTACAGCATCCAGACTAATGGTCAAGGGAGCCCACACCATTCTCCTGACCCTGGGACTGGGAGTCCTCCCCTTCTCTTCACTACAGTGTCCAGGTGAAATATGAACCTGAAGAGGCCAGAACTGGTGTTGGGGGAGGACAGCAGGCTGAGAATTAATACCACCACCACCAGCAGAAGCAGAGATCAGCTGTCTGTGCCTGCTGCTATTTCTGCTTGTGCTAGTCTGCCTTCTTCTTCAGGTCAAAAGGCAATGGTAAGTGTGACATTAGGGGACCCTCTGTCACATTGCTCGTCACCTCCTCCAAGCAGCAGTGAGATGTTTGGCATAGAGCAGCAGCAGCAACAGCAGCATGTAGGGACTAGTGGTGGTGGTGGTGATGATGCTGGAGAAGCTGGGGTGGAAGAGACATTGATGGCCTTTTAAGCAGAAACTGAGAAGTAATGGGAGACAGGAATGAGGAAGGGCATCACCAACACCATTAGCAAGGACATCTTGGAATTAGAGGAATTTGCAACTGCTCTAATTCCTTCTGATGCTGAGATGCAAGGACAGCAGGATGCTGAGGAGCAGGTTAGTGTGCCACAGCCCACCGTGGACACAGTGGGAATGGGGTCAACAAGCGATGCGGGACTAGGACAGGTTACACTTGCCAGCAGTAGCAATACTCCTGATCCTAGTTGCAGTGCTGACTCTGAGGCAGTAGCAGCAACAGCAGCAACATTATCCGCTGCCATAGACAATGAAGGGGAATGTGGAGGACAAGAAGAAAGAAGCCATTCTTCTCCACCTTTCCCCTTCCCTCTGAAGTTATCATGGGTGTGGAACTATTTTTCTGTTGGGGCAGGCACAGTACAGTCATCAGTAATGGCACTGTGCCAGTGAAAAGAGGTAAGAAGGGAACACACCTTGGTACAAGAGCCCTCATATCACACATGAAACACAGACACCATGACATTTACTCCAAACATGTTAAAGCCAAACACCCACCACAGAAATCAAGCACCGCTTTTGCTGTCTCTGACTCACCAGAAAGGCAACAAGAGGCAAGGCAGAGATCAAAGAGGAGGAGGAATAGAACAACCAGACAGAGACTGTAAGTTCCAGGACAAGTGAAACAACTAGCTTGCCATTACCTTCTAGGGTAACTACATCTTCTGCCAATCCTCCTTGTTCATTACCTCTCCCGCCAAATGATAGCCACTCTGTTGATGTTAGGATGTGGCAGTTTGTCTCTACCCATTGCACTCTGTGTGGTGCACTGACCACACATGCCACTGTGGTGGAGGAGAATCGCAATCAGTGCATCAAGCGGCATCTGAGGAGATTCCATCCTGCAGAATATGCTAAGATGGTGGCAGGGAGGGTTCATCACTACTATTAAACTGACAGCAAGTTGTCATGTGTCCTTAACGGGTGTGGAAAAGGGGTACAGTGAGAGTGGCAGTACTTGGTTTCGGGTGTCATGGTGTTTGGATAGAGTTTTGCCCCCAGATGTTATTTACCACACGCATACTGTGCACAGTGCAGTTGCTGAGGAGACCCACTGATCCTGCTCTCAGGGGAAAAAATATATTCTAATAAAAACACACCCATGATGATTTTGGAGGAGGGGCAGGTGGAGAAGATTTAATGGCCAACTTGTTCTTTTCTCCACAAATACTGGGAGCTACTTATTCTGCTGCTACTGCCTCAGGCGTATCACTGGAGCCAGTCGTGGTAATAAGAAGTATGGCCAAGAATGATAATAAAGGGTTCACCTTTAAAGTAAAGGCAGTAGATAGTGGAGAGGATCCTGAAGGTGATTACCCTGAATAGGTAATAGATACAAAAGTAGCACACATAAAGTGTAGAACCGCAAAAAGATAAAGGAATTGACACACACAGTAAGAGAGGGGCTCACCCTCACTAAATGTTGAAGAAAAGCTACAATGAGAGATAGTACCGGATCAAGAGTTGATGCACCAAACCATCATGGGAAAAAAACAAAATGGCGGCGAAATCTTGCGAGAGGACGCGAGATGAGGTTATAATGACGAGGACACAGAATGAGGTAATAATGGTGAGCGCTTGGTCCGAGCACAGAGGAGAGCAAGGAGCAGAGGGGAAAGCAAATAAAATTAAGGGATTGGCTGAAAAAGGTTAGTTTAAGGTTGAGGAAAAGAAAAGCAAATGGGGTAATGTAAGTAATACAAAAAACGGGAGAAAATAAAGTACAAGGAAAGAATAATGGCAGGAAAAATAACAGCAAGAGAAATAAAGGGGTTACATAATATTTGGAAACAGTACCATAGAAAAAAGGTTTATGTGATAAAGAATTTTGTCAGAATGTGTCAAATACGCTGACCTGTTTCTTGAGGTGAGCAGCAAAGAAAGAGGAAATAGAAGCATGTCATACATGTTCTTTTCTCTGATTGGTTGTTACCTTTTGTTTCTTTTGCTTCTATTGGAGGTGATGTAGTAAAGAGAGTTATATGCAAATATGAGCCTCCTGTCATGTCTTAAAAATTGTGTTTGCCTTAGAAAATGTTCATTGTCGAGTTTTCATTGAAATGATATATATTTTGTATTGGATGTCAGGTAGCTGTATGGCAGAAGAAAGCAACAGGAACTTCCATGCAAATGTGAAATATATAACCCTTTAAGGACCAAAGGGGTGACAGTGCATTGCTCCGCAATGCTTTGCACACACCTCTGGTCCTTAAAAGGGTTAATGATAAAGTAAGAGTAGAGGGACAACCTCCGAATCCTCATAGAATTAAATGAATGTGTAATGTTTACAGTAATATTTTCCATATGCCCATATGTTGAGCATCCTTTCCATTGTAGACTCTAGTAAAAGATAAGAAGTCAGCCAAAATTTGGCACACTGTTTCAATTAAAACAGCAATAAGTGGAATAAATAACAGAACAATCAAAGAGATGTGAGGCAAAAAGTACAATAGGTATGCAAATACTGAGTAAAACAAAACACTGTAGCACCAAAAGGGGATGGGTGGTGTGGTATTGCCAAAGAGGTCACTACAATGGGTATTTGAATAAAAGGGTATATAGATACAGGAAATCTCTTAAAGCTCTCAGATTAATGCCTAAAAAATAAATTGAACAGGAACCTTTCAGTCATTTAAAACTATATTTTTAACAATAGGCATTATATAGTATCCTAAAGTCAATGAACATTGCATCTGGGGTGGAAAGGGTACTTAAAGGGATAGTAATGTTTCATAATAAAAGCAGCTCTAATTAATCATCATAGTATTTGGACTTTGGAGAGAATTATTTCAGTTCTGTCAGAGTTGTAGTTCAAGAGTAATTCAATGACAAAGTCTCCCTCTCCCGCACATTTTACTGATGTAACACTGTTCAGCCAGATCAGAAGGGAGGTGCCCAGGTAGACTGCAGAGAGGGATAATCTTCAGTTAAGATAAGGGAAAAACCTGAAAAACCTGTCAAGGGGGGGCAGGGTTTTCATTGTTTTCATTGAAAGAAGATTGTCCCCTGCTGTTATCTGTCTAGTCTTACAACCAGATTCCACATCTGAGAAGAGATGGCTTACACTAGGTAAAAGGTGCTGGAGGGGAAACTTTGCTTGTGAATATCTCTCAAACCATAAAGGTTTAAGAAATAAGACTTATATCGTTCTTCATGTTTTTTTAATGCCTACAAAATGAAAATAAAGATAAAACGAAGTATTACTATTCCTTTAAATCAATAGAAGCTGTTCAAAACGTCAAAAAATACAGTTCCAGTCCAGGTTTTGGTAAGCACACCCAAAGAAAATAAAAACATTTAAAATTGCTAGAGTGCAAAATAGCTAAAAGCAAATACACAAAGTATTAATGCACATCCATATTTTAATCATTATTAACCCTTTACTCTGCAGAATATTGCATATATTAAAGATGAGGTTTTAGTCACATAATATGTACATATACTATTAGTTTAAGTGCCCCTTCCACCCAAGGTGCAACATTCATTCTCTTTAGGACACTATGGGTGAGATGTTCAGAAAGTGGTGGTAACTGTAATCAGAATAAAAAAGGTCTTACTCCATGGTCCACCAATTCTCAGATATATTTGTCTTTTTTTGCATCCAATTCCACCATTTCCTTCAAAGGGAAAACGCCATCTTTAGAGTGGGTGTGGTTTAATCTACCATCATATTGTAAGGTATTTAAAAAAAAAAAAAAAAAAATGTTACTTTTTTTGTCTGATTAACGTAATTTTTCCCAACAAAATAAAAATGGTTTAAACAAATTAAAGTACTGTTAGCAGGAGTGTGAAGCAATTTGTAGTTTTGTTTCAAAGACAAAATCAAAGACAATTTTTAACATCAGAATTTTAAGTACAATGCTCTTCAATATCTTGTTACCATCATTATTCATTCTTTAGGCTTGCTTTCAAATGTGATTTACTTCTTAAAATATTGTCCTTCTTCTACCACTAACTCACGATCTGACAATTTTTTTCATTATGATGACTTTTTGAACATCTCAACCTATATAATGCCTGTCAGAGAGTCTCTCTCCATCAATGAGTAAAGCTGGCAAAATTCACCTCTCTGAATATATGAAATTAAGTTTAGTAAATAAGTAAAACAGGAGAGTTTCAGCTCATCGGACAGAGCATATTAACTTGCCTATAATGGGGTACTTTGAAATGATGACAACCTTGGTATACAATGGCCATATTATGTGGCTTAAACCTCATCTTTAATGTAATAGTAATCTGCAGGCAATATGCTGCAGAGTAAATAATGATGGTGAAAAATATGGATGTGCACCAATACTTTGTGTATTTGCAGATATATATGGTTCACACGAGGTGAGTTCTCTTTGTGGTATTTAAATTGAATGTTTTTATTACTATTGTATGTTTGCTTGATAAAGGTCCACATAGGAGGACCGAAACGTCGCATTGCTAAACCATTAAATATTGGTATTTTCTATTTTTTGAAGTCCGTGAGTGCACAGATTTTTCTTTGATATACTTATTATTTAACTGTGGCACTCGGCACTTGAATTTGGTGGGCTTGAGTGCACATCCCAATATCTATCTATATATATATATATATATATATATATATATATATATACACACACTAGCAATATGTGACGGCATTGCCCGTCATTGTAGTAGGGTATGTGTTATGTAGCATTTTTTGTTTGAAATGTTGTAGGTGGCATGTTGAAGGTATTTTGTAAGAATTTTTTGTGTTTGTATTATACATTTCATTTAGCTGTATTGACTGATGTTTTTTTGTGTACTGTGTGAAGCATAAAGAATCATATTGCACACATACATAGACACACACAGATACAGTGGCATATACAGACATTGATCATACATACACACATACATACATGCGCACACACACACACACACATACACATACAGATATTATTACGGTCCTGTAAGTGCCAGAGGGGTAGGCAAGGCATTGCTTATTGTGTTGCTTAATCTTCTGCCACTGAAAGGGTTAACCAGCTGTCCCAGTATGTAGCGAGAGTCATGGAGTCCACAGTCCCTGAAGTGGACTCTGTACATGCACACTCAGAGGCTGCCAGACAACCACCGGCCCGTATCCCTGGCCAGATAGACACCTCCTGCCCCAGGCCTCGGCCAAGAGCGTTACTAGGGACGTAGCCCAGGCACTGAGAGCGGGAACTGAGGAGGGATGGTGTGTGTGTGGTTGGAGCAGGGATGGTGTGTGTTGTTGGAGCAGCTATAGAGCGGCATGTATATTTTTTTGTGTCAGGGTACTTACACAATGCAGGTGTATGACAGCGGCCAGAGAGCAGCGGTGAAGAAGCTTGTGTGTACTACAGAGTGGCCCCAGCATGGTCTATCTTCAGCACCTCAGCCACTGGTAATAGCTACATCCAGCTGCTGCTTGTAGAGAGCTCCTTGAAGGGCCGCATGACCGGGCTGTTGCGGGGTGGAGTGTTGTGCTTCATGAAGGGGGAACATGAAGGATTTAGTACTGGGCTTGCCTGCCTCCGAGCTACATGAAGCAGCTGGGCTTCCTGCAGCAGAAGCACATTGTGCACCAGGAGCCGAAAGCATTGTTGTGTTGCGGATACCAGAAATGAAGGTACACTGGAGCCGATCCCGCCCTCTCTTTGTTGGATCAGCTCATTGTGTGCCTCAGGTTGTTGGAGGGACCCCTGGGGTTTTTGTGTGTGTGTGTGTGTCTTTTGTTTGTGTGTGTGTGTGGCTTGTGTGAGTGGCTTGTGTGTGTGTGTGGTCTGTGTGTGTGTGTGTGTGTGTGTGTGGCTTGTGTGTGAGTCTGTGGTGTAGGAGCGAGTGGCAGCCATTTTGTTTTTTCAGTCACTTGGATAGTGGTGGGAGGACTGGATAGTAGGGGCAGGCTAACTCCCTGAATGATTTAAATCATTGCTTCATTGAATCATTAAGCTGAGGTAACATAGCATTATAACACACAGTGGCTCTTCAGCTGAGGCAGTGTAGCAATATGCCGAGGGATCAAATAGAAAGTGGTGTTTGAGGCTTGCTCTCTGTAACATACAGCAAAGCATCTCTCTCCCTTTAAGGAGAAAGGGCGGGAATCAGGAAGCAGGAAGTGGAGGAGTGACAGTTGAAAACAGACAGTGAGGTGACTGAAGAGATGAAAAGCGTTAACCCCTCTGGCACTGAAAGGGTTAAATAAGAGAGTTACTATTAAGTTTATCCCTGAGTTTGTATTTTATGGAAACATTACACCCTCGTACTGAAACAGAGTTACAATTATCTGTGGGAGGTGACACAGAGTGTATGGAGGATTACAATTATCTGTGGGAGGTGACACAGAATGTATGGAGGGTTACAATTATCTGTGGGAGGTGAAACAGAGTGTTTGTGGGGTCATGATCCTGAGTGAGAGTGTGTGTGTGTGGACCAGGAGAAGTTATTGATATCCCCTACTTCAGGAGCGAGTGGCAGCTATATTTTTTTGTCAGTTGGATAGTGGTGGGCGGGCTAGAGGGGGCGGGCCAACTCCCTGTATGATAAACACGCCCCCAATGAATTACCCAATGGGAGTTGTGTCCCCTAATGAGACATAAATTATGTAATGAGGCATTCTGTTCAATGTGTGTTTGTTTTTTGAGGAGACATCAATTATGTTCTGTGTGTGAGGTACCATAAATTATGCAATGAGGCTTATTCTTTTATATATATATATATATATATATATATATATATATATATATATATATATATATATATATATATATATATATATATAAATAGATAATGATATATATATATATATATCCTATATAATAATTCGCTAAGTTGTGTGTAATGCCCGACATGCGCAGTAGACACTGCTGCGCGTGCAGCAGTCACACGCAGTGGAGACTGGCCGCGCCGCGGCTGATACAGAGCTGGGCGCTCTGAAGGAGCGTCCAGCTCTGTATCAGCCGAGGCGCGGCCAGTCTCCACTGCGTGTGACTGCCCCGCGACCGGCTGCCAGAGGCACTGTGGCGCGTGTAACGGGATGTTCAACTAGTATATATATATATATATATATATATATATATATATATACTAGCAATGTGGGTCGGCGCTGCCCGTCAGGATATATAGGGAATTAATGCACACACATGGATGCAAGACAAACACACACAGAGACACACACGCAAATGCACACGCATGCACTGAGATGCATAAAGTGCGACACAGCCATACACACATACATGCAATGCACAACATGCAGACACACAGAGTATGATACAGACATGCAACACACACAGTGAGGAACACACAGGCACACACAGAGACACACACACACAGAAGTGAGTCATAAGGGGGTGATTTATGTGTCATTGTAATGAGTTTGTGTTTGTACTTATGCCTCCACTGTGACATTCATTCATGTAGCTGAAATGCATGTGGTAATTGTACATACTATGGTGGATGGTGAATCGTGCTGGCTCCCGGGGTGTGAGTGTATGTGAGTGAGTGTGTGTGAGTGAGTGGCATTCATTCTTATAGTTGAAATGCATGTGGTAATTGCACATACTATGGTAGAAGGTTGATCGTGCCTGCTCCCTGGGTGTGAGTGAGTGAGTGTGAGTGAGTGCGTGTGAGTGCGAAAGTGAGTGATTGCATGTGAGTGATTGTGTGAGTGTGTTAGTGTGTGTGAGTGTGTGTGAGTGTGTGTGAGAGTGTGTGAGTGAGAGTGAGTGTGTGAGTGAGAGGGTGTATGAGAGTGAGTGAGAGAGAGAGTGAGAGAGAGAGTGTGAGTGTATGATTGAGAGTGTATGAGTGAGAGTGTGTGTGATTGAGAGTGAGTGAATGTGTGAGTGAGAGTGTGTGAGAGTGTGAGTGTGTGAATTATTGTGAGTGTGTATGATTGAGTGTGTATGATTGAGTGTGATTGAGTGTGTGTGATTGAGCGTGAGTGTGTGTGTGTGTTTTTGTCTGATGTTTTTGTGTCTGTGGTGTAGGAGTGAGTGGCAGCCATTTTGTTTTTTCAGTTACTTGGATAGTGGTGGGTGGGTTGGATAGTGGGGGCAGGCCAACTCCCTGCATGATTTAAATCACTCCCCCATTGAATCACCCAATAGGAGCAGTAACTCCTCCTTACTTAACCCTTTGAGTGCCAGAGGGGTACGCAACGCTTTGCAAAGCAATGCGTTGCGTACCCCTCTGTTACTCAAAGGGTTAAGTTATGGTAACATAGCAGTATAACACACAGTGGCTCTTGTCAGTTGAGGCAACGTAGCAGTATGTAGGGTTGCCACCCAGCCGGTATTTTACCGGCAGGCCGGTAAAAAATTGGCTTCTGTCCAATGTTAAGTCTATGGAGAGAATGCCATGGCCGCCTTGGCCAGTATTTTTTTTACGAAAAGGTGGCAACCCTAACAGTATGCTGTGGGAACAAATAGAAAGTGGTGTTTGAGGCTTACCCTCTGTAACATACAGCAAAGCCACTCTCTCCCTTTAAGGAGAAAGGGTAGGAATCAGGAAGCAGGAAGTGGAGGAGTGACAGTTGAAGACAGACAGTTAGTGAGGTGACTGAAGAGATGAAAAGAGGTAAATAAAAGAGTTGCTATTAAGTTTATCCCTGAGTGTTTGTATTTTATGGAAACATTACACCCTCATACTGAAACAGAGTGTATGGAGGGTTACAGTTATCTGTGGGAGGTGAAACAGTGTGTTTGTGGGGTCATGATCCTGAGTGAGAGTGTGAGTGGACCAGGAGAAGTTACTGATATCCCTACTTCAGGAGCGAGTGGCAGCTATATTTTTTTTGTCAGTTGGATAATGGTGGGTGGGCTGGTGGGGGTGGGCCAACTCCCTGTATGATAAACATGCCCCCATTGAATCACCCAATGGGAGCAGTAAAGTCCCCATTGAATCACCCAATAGGAGTTGTGTCTCCTAATGAGACATAAATTATGTAATGAGGCATTCTGTTCAATGTGTGTGTGTTTTCTGAGGAGACATAAATTATGTTCTGTTTGTGAGGTACCATAAATTATGCAATGAGGCTTATTCTTTTATATATATATAGATATATGCTTTTTGGGCCAAAACATTGATAGACAGGAAATGTGTATAGCTGGAAACACCATCACGGAAATTAATCAACAAATAAAATTAGGATGGCATTTGGAAAACTTAGAAGTATTGTTTTGAAGGCAAATTTGCCACTCTGCCTCAAGAAGAAGAACCTTTTTGACCAATGTGTCTTAGATATGGCTGTGAAACATGGACACTAAGTGCCAAAGTCATACAGAACTTAAGGTTACAGGGAGAAGTTTGGAAAGTAGAATTTTGAACAGAACAAAAAGACTGAAAAGTGTGTGGAAACAATGGTTTATGACATCATTGAGAAAGTAAAGCTCCGAAATGGAAACTGGCAGGTCACATAGCAAGAAGACCTGGCAGTAAATGGACCAAAGTAATTTCGAAATGGATTCCATTTGATACTAAATGACCAAGAAGAAGAATAAAGACAAGGTGATTTGATGAAATTACCACATTTTTTGGCGTACAGTGCAACAGAAAGCACCAAAATTGTTGCCAGTTTGATGAGGTGGCATTCATCCTGCAGTGGATTGACAATGGCTGTGAATAGATAAATAGATAGACAGACAAACGGGTAGGCAGGCAGATAGATAGATAGATAGATAGATAGATAGATAGATAGATAGATAGATAGATAGATAGATATGATTTATTCTTTTAAAAAAGCTCTTAGAATACAATTTCTCATGCATGGTTCCAATGTGATAAATAATCCAGGTAAGCTGTAAGAAAAATGTATTCCCTTATTTATTGTGTCCTACATTTTCATATATATATTTTCCTGTATGCTATGGGCTAATGTTTGGGCTTGCCCTACCAGCGGTGGTGATTGTCTGGTGGTATGCACTACAGAGCTATACATCGTAGTGAATACTTTGGGGTGCAGGGTTAGAAGCTAAATCCCCAGAGAAACCATTATTGGACTGAAATTATTTTATAATTTATGGGTGCACCCAAGAATACGCATCAGAAAGTCTGCATATGTGTGGGATAGATACCTGCTTTGCATAATGTTTGTACTATTTAACCCATATGTTTGCATAGCCAATATATGACACTATAAGAACACAATAATACATACTGAACTCACTGAGCAATAGCAATAGCTTGCAGAAGCATTGTTCAACAAATATTTGTGTACCAATTGACAAAGGAAGTGAAAAATATAAAAATATGTGAATATAGCCCTATGGCAATATAGTTCTACTTGGTGTGTAGATTGAGTGTAATGTTTACACAATACACAACACACTAGGGGTCTATTAATCATTACACATTGTTTACATAGGGTATAATCTCTGACATGTACCATTAGTTTTGCTGTGCTGGAGTTTCCATTTACTTAAACCTATCATGTTAAGTCATGAAAGATATTACTAATAAATGTCATGCAAAATGTAGTTTATGTTTCATGGAAACTATGTCATTCCATTTTATACTCTCTTTCACTGGTTGCAGAGCAAACACTACTGTAAAAGAATCAGCAATGTTCTAATATATTTTATTCATGTACACATAACTACAAATAATAATAAATTACACCACCTTTCTCTAAATCTCACTGGGGTTCCATCATTGCTACTACAGGTGTCACACATGTTAGTTTTTATTATAGTGTCAAATAAGCCTGGTGGCTAACGACACTCTGCAATTTGCATAAACCTGACAGGATATTATTTCCTTTTAACTTAAATGTGAATGGCAAACATTTTCCCATTGTTTTATTGTGTACAAAAAGTTGCTTTCTTATAGATGTGAAGATATTGATGAGAATTGCTCAGAATTGGCAACACTGGAGAGGGCTGATTCGTCTAGCAGCCAGGGGAACAGTCCTCCTTCCAGGCTAGATGGGATGCAGAGCAGGCAGAAACCAAGGCAGGTGGTGGTAATAGGGGACTCTATTATTAGGAGGGTAGATAGGGTAATCTGCCGCCAGGAACGTGAATGCCGAACAGTATGCTGTCTCCCGGGTGCTTGGGTTCGGCATGTTGCGGACAGGGCTGACAGATTATTGGGAGGGGCTGGAAGTCATCCAGCTGTCTTGTTACATATTGGAACCAATGACAAAATAGGAGGAAGATGGAGGTCCCTAAAGAATGATTTCAGGGATTTAGGGTGCAAGCTCAAGGCAAGGACCTCTAAGGTAGTATTTTCTGAAATACTACCTGTGCCATGTGGCAGTGCAGGTAGGCAGAGGGAGCACAGGGAGCTTAATGCATGGCTCAAGCAATGGTGTAGGAAGGAGGGTTTTGGGTTTTTAGAACACTGGGCAGACTTTGCTCTTGGGTACAATCTATATGGAAGAGATTGATTGCACCTAAATGGTAGAGGAGCCTCTGTGTTAGGGGAGAGAATGCTAGGAAGCTTGGAGGAGCTTTTAAACTAGGAAAGGGGGGGTGGGTATAGATAGCAAATATGGGGTAGATAGAGCAGATAGGAACTGGGTCCAAGTAAATGACCAAGGGGGTGGATAAAGGGTGGGGAAAAATTTAGTCAGTAGGGAGGAACTCCTAGTAAATGAAGGTGTAGAAAAAAGGCATGTAGGGATTATTATATGTAAAGACTTCAAAATTAATTGTATGCTAGCAAATGCAAGAAGTATGGTAGATAAAATAGGGTAACTAGAATTGCTGGCGGTTAATGAGCAATTGGACATAATTGGAATAACAGAAACATGGTGGAACGATGCACATGACTGGACTGTAAATATAGAGGGCTATTCCCTGTTTAGAAGAGACAGAATTAATTGAAAAGGGGGAGGTGTGTGCGTATATTTGAAAACAGAGCTAAATCCGGTTTTGCGAGGTGATATTAATGAAGAATCTGGCCAAATTGTGGAGTCCATGTGGGTAGAAATCGAGACTAAATGTTCTGTGAAAGGTAAAAAAAAGTTGTTGGTGGGCAAATGCTACAAACCACCAAATATCGATGACGATGAGGCCCAACTGCTATTGCAAATGAGGAAAGCTGCCCAGTTTGGGCATACTATAATTATGGGAGATTTTAATTATCCAGATATCAACTGGAAAAATGAGACCTGTCAGAGTGCTAAGGGTAGCAGGTTTTTGAACACACTTCGTGAAAGCTACATGTCACAAATGGTGGAAGCGCCGACAAGAAATAACAGTGTATTGAACCTAGTGATCACTAATAACACAGAAATGGTATCCAATATTAAGGTAAGAGAACATTTGGGAAACAGTGATCACAACATGGTTACATTTGAGATCAGTCTGGCAAAGCAAAAATGTATAGGTTCAACCAAAACTCTTAATTTTAAAAAAGCTAACTTCAAATTGTCAAGGGCTTCAATGCAACACATAGACTGGGATATTTTATTTAAAGGAAAAAATACTGAGGAAAAATGGTCAGAATTCAAATTTAGGTTGCAGAAATGTACCCAACAGTATATACCAATGGGGAACAAATGCAAAAGTAGTAAGTCACAGCCAATGTGGTTAACTGCACATGTAAAGAAGGAAATGGCAATGAAAAAAAACTGCATTCAAATTATTTAAGTCTGAAGGAACTGAACAATCTTTCTTAAAGGAGAAGTAAACTTTTTTTTATGAAAAAATATATATTGTAGGGATTTTCCCATTGAGTAAAATAAGGGTACTCCCACTGCTGAGAGATTTATATTTCCAGAGTTATTACAGTTTAAACCCATGTTTTTTTACATCAGCAGTGGTCAAATTCTAATTAGATTTCCTGTTAGATTGTAATGGAGAGGAAAGTCAGAAAAGTCAGAGACATACAGTTCTCCATAGAATGTGATAGAAAATGCCTGTCACTTCCTGTCAGTTAGAACTATCAGGAAGTAAACACAGTAAATTCACTTCCTGGTTATTTAAAGTGCTATAAATTTTGAATAAAACATCTGACAGTGATGGGAGTGACCTTGTTTTACTCAGCAGGAAAAGCTCTTTAAAATATGTGTTTTCATAAATAAAAGTTTACTGCTCCTTTAAAATACAGGGAGTGCAACAAAGATTGCAAAAAGGCAGTTAGTGTAGCAAAAATAGATAATGGAACTTGAATTGCAAGGGAAAGCAAGACTAATCCAAAAAAGTTTTTCAAATATATAAATAGCAAAAAACTTAAGAGGGAGTGCATTGGACCATTCAAAAATGAGATGGGTGAGCTGGTTAGTGAGGATAAGGAAAAGGCAGATGTTTTAAACACTTTCTTTGCATCAGTATATACAAGGGAGCAAGGAATGGTAGAAGAGCCTCCACAAGTAACAAATAAAACAAAACAATTAATAGATATTGGGTTAACTCAAGGAGATGTTATGGGAAGACTGAACAAAATTAAGACCGACAAAGCACCGGATCCTGATGGTATACATCCAAGGGTTCTTCAGGAACTTAGTGCAATGTTAGCAAAACCCCTATATTTTAAAGATTCTATTACCACAGGCTCAGTGCCACAGGACTGGCGAAGAGCTAACATAGTGCCTCTGTTTAAGAAGGGAACTAAAACAGAACCTGGGAATTATAGACCAGTGAGTTTGAACTCTGTAGTGGGAAAACTGTTAGAAGGGATAATAAGGGACTATATTCAGGATTACAACACAAAAAATAAAATCATTAGCACGAATCAACATGGTTTTATGAAGAATAGATCATGCCAAACTAATCTTTTCAGCTTCTATGAGGAGGTAAGCAGCAACCTTGACAATGGCAAGGCAGTAGATGTAGTATATCTAGACTTTGCAAAGACATTTGATACAGTACCACACAGAAGGCTGGTGTATAAAATAAGGAAATTGGGGCTAGGAGATAACCTTTGCAATTGGATACAAAACTGGCTGAAGGATAGGGAACAGTGTGTGGTTGTAAATGGTAAAGCGAAGAGTGGAGTACCTCAGGGTTCAGTATTAGGTCCGCTGCTTTTTAACATGTTTATAAATTACCTAGAAATAGATATAGAAAGCAAAATATCAATATTTGCAGATGATACTAAATTATGCAAAGTCATTAATTCAGAACAGGATATTTTCTCTCTACAGAGGGACTTACATACAATGTCAGATTGGGCAAACATGTGGAATATGAAGTTTAATGTGGGGAAGGTGTAAAGTCATGCATTTGGGAGGAAACAATCCCAAGGCTACTTATAAACTTAATGGAATAATTTTAGGTGACTCATTGCTAGAAAAAGACCTGGGTATCCTTGTCAACTACAAACTTGGAAACAGTGACCAGAGTCAAACAGCAGTAGCAAAGGCAAACAAAGTCCTGTCTTGCATAAAAAGAAGTATCGAAGCAAGAGTGGATTATTTTGCCATTATACAAATCATTGGTAAGAACTCACCTTGAGTATGCAGTCTAATTTTGGGAACCGGTTCTAAAAAAGGATATACTAGAACTAGAGAGGGTACAGCGGAGAGCAACAAAATTAATTAAGGGAATGGAGGATTTGACATATGAGGAACGACTAAACAAACTTGGTTTATTTACTCTAGAGAAAAGACGACTAAGAGGAGACCTTATCACATTGTACAAGTATATGAGAGGTCAATACAAGGATCTCTGCGGTGAGCTATTTATTCCAAGACCTGATCAGGTGACCAGGGGACACCCCTTGAGATTAGAGGAAAGGAGGTTTAAACTTCAGCAGAGGAAGGTTTTTTTACGGTAAGGTCTGTCAAATTGTGGAATTCATTGCCCAGGGAGGTAGTTATGGCAGATACAATGGATACATTTAAGAGAAGATTAGATACATTTCTTTCAAAAGGGAACATACAGAGATATGCTGTTTATCGGTAGGCTGATCAGGAAGGTCTGATAAAGACTAATTTAATTGGAAGCAGGAAAGCTATAAAATTATCAGTTACTGAGGTATGAGGCGAAGGTTGAACTTGATGGACTTGTGTCTTTTTTCAACTTAATTTACTATTTTACTGTGTTAGAATGTAGATGTAAAATAACAAACAAAATTAATATCTTGTAATACCTTTTTTATTGGACTAACAGAATTATGGATTGACAAGCTTTCGGGAGAACCTCCCTTTCTCAAGTCTAAAGCATTTCTGAGCACAAGGACACAGAATTCACAGTTGATACATTGAATTCAAAGCTGAGTTGTTTGCAGTGGTTAAAGCAGCATAACTGCAGATAAGACAGGGGTCTAAGAGAAAATCAACTCTCTTCTTGAAGAGGGTCGTAAATACCTTGTGTAAGGATCACATAGTGTGGGGGGGTGGAGAAAGAGAAGAAAAATGCAGGAGATGGTATGGGAGGGGAGATAGTTAAAAAAGACTGCACATATTAAGAATGCTAGAATTCACATCCAATAGTCCAGCATGGGCATGTAGGCCTATATACAACTTGTCCTTATATGAGTAGATATATACATGCACACACACACACACACACACAAACATATATATATATATATACCTAAATATACACATACACACATATATATATATAGATATATATATATACACATACACACATATACATACCCACACACGTATACACATACAAAATATCTATATACACACACACAAATATATATGCATACCTGGGAACTTTTGAAACAGGGCTACCTGGAGGGTAACCCTGTCAGTGCTGACCTGGGAGGAAAATGATGCGATTCGCGTCATAAAAGGGACGGGGCTTAGTCGCGGAGGGAGGGGGGGACAAAAAAAATTAAAAAAACCTGCAAAATGTATCTAAGGGGGCGGGGAGTGGGAGGAACCAGGCGGGATGGAGCGCAAGTGGTCAGAGTGTCTATTTAAACTCTGCCCACCCGGTGATCCACGCATTGCCCCAGAGACCCGGTAATTCAGTCTGAAATTCGGAGTCTCTGGGGCAAAACCGGTGAGTTCCCAGGTATGTATATATGTATATATACACATATACATAAACACATACATATGAACAAACAAATATGTCCACACAAATATGTAGGTATACATACTAAAACATATATCCATACACAAGTACATATATATATATATATATATATATATATATATATATACTAGTACATATACACATACATACACATGCACAAACACATACATACATGCATACCTACATGTACATATATGCACATAAACTCATATACACATATAGAATAGTCCACCCACATATATGCCTGCATGTATTAGAGTATGGGAAAGCATATGTCAGTACGTCATACTTAATATACTAATAATAATATTAAACGTGTCATTAGAATGTATATTAACATGTGGATGCATATGAAGAGTAAGATAATGATGGAGGCACATATGGATACATATGAAGAGTAAGGTAATGATGGAGGGGTCATGTGAAACTTAGCCCTCTATTCTTGCTGTTAAAAAATATTATCATTCTGCCTTCAAAAGTTTTTCTTTCTTGCATATTTCTAAAATTCACTTTGAGCACTTTGATTTTTAGGACCTTAATTGAGTGGTCAGGCTGAGTAAAACTGTGTCCTACAGGGGTGCAGTAGGATCCTTCTTTGTGATGTTTGATGGAGTGTCTTTGCATGTTCATTCTGCCATTTAATTATTGGGTGGTTTCCCCAATGTAGCACCCTAGGTGGCATTTGGTGCACTGTATCATATATATCACATTGCTAGATGTGCAGGAGTATGATCTTTTAATGCTGTAGGTTTTGTTGTTGTGGGTTGTTGTGTGTTGTGGCTTTATTGGCTGGGCATATGTGCTTGCATAGTTTGCAGGGAGGTTTCCACTCTGTGATCCTTACACAAGGTATTTATGACCCTCTTCAAGAAGAGTTTGGATTTTCTCTTAGACCCCTGTCTTATCTGCAGTCACACTGCTTTAACCCCTACAAATAACTCAGCTTTGAATTCAGTATATCAACTGTGAATTCTGTGTCCTTGTGATCAGAAATGCTTTAGACTTCAGAAAGCTTGTCAATCCATAATTCTGTTAGTCCAATAAAAAAGGTATTACAAGTTTTTAATTTTGTTCATTATTTTACATCTGCATCACTGGACTAATACGGCTACAATCTCCACTCTACTATTATAGAATGTACACATTTATATTCTTGCATGAGTAAACATTTGCCATTGGCAGTATTATGATTCAAGATGCATACCGTAAAATCTCCGGTACAAAATGCACATTTTTACCCCATTTCACCATATGTGAAGTGGGGGGGTGCGTATTATACACAAGTAAAAAAATAAAATAAAATACCCCTGCTTTAATATCCCTACTTGTCTGCCCCTGAAGTCCAGCAACCCCCATCTGGAGGCAACGGGTGGCATCCCTGTGCTCACCTCCCTCTTTCTCTGTGCAGCTATATTGCAAAAAATATTAAAAGCCCACCTTAATAACCAGGATTCTCCCTCTGTATTACAGGCAGCCGTGAAACAGGGGCAGCGGGCAGCATTCTTGCACTAGACACCTGCTTCTTCCTCTCCCGGAACTCCTCTGAGCAGCCTTGTTAGCCCTACCATACAAATCTCCCCGCTGCCCCTGTTTCACGGCTGCCTGTAATACAGAGGGGGAATCCTGGTTATTAAGGTGGGCTTTTAATGTTTTTTGCAATATTGCTGTGAGCACAGGGATGCCGCCCGCTGCCTCCGGATGGGGGTTGCTGGACTTCAGGGGGCTTCTAATTGCAGGCAAGTAGGTGTTGCTTATGATATCATTGGAGAAGTTATCTCCACCTTATCACCTATTTTATCAAGCTTTAGTGAATAACCTCCTTTGATTAATTCTAAGGCAAATCAACTACACCACAGAGGTCAAATACAGTTCCCCTTGATTGAAATGGGTCTTCTCAATGTGTTCGAGACCTCTTTCACATTCAGGGTGTTAAAAAGTCCCATGACTTAAAGCAGAACTTTCATCCCGTTACAACTCAAACCCCATGTATTTATTGTATCTCTGAGTTACCATAAAAATGTGTCTAAAGTGTGGAAAATGTTGGCATCAATAGTAACTAAACCTTACTATCAGAACCAAAGAATAAGCAGAGCGTGGCCATGTTGTTTAATGCTCTCTTGCACGCCTGCGCCAAACTCTCCTGTCCCTGTCACTCACCTTATTGACGACATCCCCTTACTTTGTAGAAGACATCCCCTCTCACTCTGGTTTAATGACCTGGTGTGCAATGGGTTATGAGAGCATGACAGGTCATGATGACAATCTGGGTTGCTTCAGGGAGGGATTTGCTGACAGGAGGGTAGTAGCTTTGGAGCATGAGGTATAGCTTGTACCACGCTGAGCTATAATCGTAAGTCATCAGGTACAGTGTTGAGCGAGCACCGTGATGCTCGGGTGCTCGGGTGCTCTGACCGAGCACCCCCTGCTGCTCGAGTGCTCGGCCGAGCACCCGAGCCCCATTGATTTCAATGGGAGCACTCGAGCATCAAACCAGGCACCCCCTGCTCTGATGAGCGGAGGGTGCCTGGTCAATGTGCCCCTTCATCTCCGCTATGCCCCTCTTCCACAATGTCCCCCTTCATCTCCTCTATGCCATAGAGGAGATGAAGGGGGACATTGTGGAAGAGGGGCATAGCGGAGATGAAGGGGGACATTGTGGAAGAGGGGCATAGACTCTATGCCCCTCTTCCACAATGTCCCCCTTCATCTCCGCTATGCCCCTCTTCCACAATGTCCCCCTTCATCTCCTCTATGGCATAGAGGAGATGAAGGGGGACATTGTGGAAGAGGGGCATAGCGGAGATGAAGGGGCACATTGTGACAGACGGGCATAGCGGAGATGAAGGGGGACATTGTGGAAGAGGGGCATAGAGTCTATGCCCCTCTTCCACAATGTCCCCCTTCATCTCCGCAATGCCCCCTTCATCTCCGCAATGCCCCTGTACCTCCATTCCCTGGTGGTCCAGCGGCGCGTCTTCGGATCTGTGCCTCTTCCGGCACAGATCCCCGCAACCCGAACATGTCGGGCGAGCACATGGCGGTACTCGTACGAGTACCGCCATGTGCCGAGCAGAGCGATGCTCGAGCCGATCCGAGCATCGGCCGAGCACGCTCGCTCAACACTAATCAGGTACATTTTTAAAACATAGCATATACACCTTCTATGAATAATAAAAAAAGAAAAGGCATATTTGGAGACACTGAATGTTGGCTTATCGTGCTAGAGCAAGTCAAGTGAAGGTGAAAGTTCACCTTTAATGACCATTTTTAACAAAACAGCTTTTTTAAACCCCCCCCAATGTTTGCACAAATTTTACATCTCTTCACTTTTCTCACATTTAATAGACCAATATATGTCATTATGCAAAGACCTTTCTCTAACGTATATCACCTGTTAGTGAGGCCTATGCATGAAGGAAAAGTCATATAATGCTGTAGTGAAACAATAGCACAAGGAGTAAATTAAAATAAATCTGGAATAAATTAAAATTCCCCAAATTCCCAATGTATTGGAGACCTCTTTAGAAATCAGAGGGTTAAAGTATCCATTTACATCAATTGAATGTTTATTTGTTCTTCATGGTGCCACTGGATTGTGCCTGAATTCCACAGTTTTCTTAGTACATCAGCCTTCCTGACACTGAAATGACAAATGAACAGCTCTATAGATTACTAGCAAATGTATTCTGAGAATCTCTCAATGGGTTTTAATAACTTATAAGCATAATACAATTCATATAGCTATTCTTGGCAACTGCACAGTATTTAATAAAGCTGGCACTGCTGTGAAGAGCTCTGTAATATTTATGTTTGACTCAATGCTAGACCTTTTGTTAAGAACGGAAATGTTAAGAATATTTAAATGTCTAAGCCAGCTATATTTTCATATAAAATTCTGAAGAATAAATTCTAAGTGGATGATTTCTCTGAGTCCTGCTGTTCTGAACTCTCAGAGCTCCCCTAGGGCTTTTGAGTTATTTCTATTAATTTCCCAGACAAGGCCTCCCATGTGGTGCTGTATGAGAAACTCACTCAGGAGTTACTGAAGCACCTTCCCTACAGCAGAATGCTTTACCATTGGATGATCATATTCATTTTGGTGTTGCTCTTGTTTCATTTGAGCCATGAAGCCTCTATCTCAACATCTACCTCTATATATCAGTCACCTCATACACTTCTATTGCAAATACTGTTTAATCCTTTCAAGACCAGAGGGGTGGGTAGCAATTTGCTTTGCAATTGGCTGCCCACCCCACTGATCCTTACATGGTAAACAAATGTTCATTTCCTATTTAACACTATTTGCTAATAGAGACATAGATATGTTTGCCAATTTTCTTTCCAGAGCTTATATTTGAAAATGTATCCGGAAGTAATGGGATAAAAGTGGTGTTTCCTTCTCATAGGAATTACCTTGGAATAGGAGCAATATTTCTCCTTTCCACTGAAGTTCCCACAGGAAGGGAAATGCCTTCATACAATGAATTGTTTCAATGAGCATAACCTTCCGAATCCTGAACGTAGGCACGCACGCATCATCACCCACACATGCATACAAATATGTACACTGTACTGCTCATGCTCATGCATTCTCCGTCACTTACCAACATCACTGCAGGAAACAGAAACTGCCTTTGTGTGGCAGTTCCTGCTGATGGTGAAACAAGCTGTTTTCTGTCAGTTCAAGAACTGAAATTTTTCTTGCCATGTCTAGTACTTGGAGCTTGCAACTTTCATTCTCTAGAACAGGGCTTCTCATCCATAGGCATCAAGGACCCCTAACAGGGAATGTTGCAATGTGTTGGGAACCCCTATGACACTTAAAGGGTTAAGACATGCAGTTACGGCTACTTGTGGAAAGTGGTTGAGAAACATTTCCATAGTGGAAGTGACCTACAGAGTTTTTTTTTTTTTTTTTTTTGGCCTTTCATCACAAATAATTATACAAACTAATATTTTGTAATAATACATCCAGACCTCTTTATATTATCTTTGCCTGAGCAAAGCCTACCATTCCATGGAGCCACCAGATGTCTTAGGTGGTGTGATGGCTTAAGACAGTGTTATAGGGGACCCTTGATGCAAAGCTGAAATCAGAAACACATTCTTGTTTTGGATAAGAATGAGTCCAGTCTCCTTTTGACACAAAGTATGATTTCAAGGAGTGGTGTACAAGCCATTTGTCTATGACCTCCTGTAGTTTCTCTAACACAAGTAAAATTCCAAATATCGTTTTTGATTTCCATACATATTTGACCGTATCGGGGCGGTTATATAACCCCGTTGGATAACTGCCGGTTGTTCCTATAACTGGCAGAAGTGGTGACTAGTGTGAGTATTTTCCTAAGATCAATTGCTATATCTATACTAGTGCTGTTTTATATATTTTTACCTTGAGAGATTCCATCCTGGCGGATTGCACTCCCGTTCTGGCTTTACATTTGTGGGGTTGTCTCTCATAGCTCTGCATGTAGAAAATGGCATGCCTATGGAACTTTGCAGCTGGCCTATACTACTAGTTCCTTAATCAGAGGCAACATTGGAGCTGACCTGTTGCCAGCTGATGGAAATGATACATAAGAAGCAGTGTAGACAGTACTTGGTCCAGTTGTCCACATGTCTGTGTCCAGGTGAACTTTTATGCCATATGATGTTTACAGCTATTTGCCCATAACACCAACCACCTGTTTGCATGATACTGGCATAGCAATCCATGAAAACCAACTGCAGTGTAGGATATACCAACAGAATGCAACACATTATATCAGTTCTTTAAAACCTTGTTTGTTTGTTTGTTTTTTTACAAATGAATAGTGCAACATGTCAACTAGCATCATGTTGGCAAGTCTGCCATGCAACCAGGTGTACTTTTGAATTATTTTTCTGCAGTTTTTGAATTCTTTCAAAGTGTGCCTGGTTTGCAAGCACTCTTTGTAGACCATTACAATGAAGTATTTATTTCCAAATAGCGTAATTTCAGCTCTGCTGAAGAGCCTTTGTCTGGTCAAATGACTGTAATCTGCAGCTGCCAGCTAGATGGCAGACTTGAGTGAAACAGCCAGGAAAAGGTAACTTTAGCAAGTTATATCTCTCAAACCATAAAGGTTTGAGATATAAGACTTAAATCAATGTTAACCTTTTTTTAATTTCTATAATATTAAATCAACTTAAATTAACCATTACTATCCCTTTAAGCCGTGACCTATTATCTGTCATGGTAGGCAATATTGTTTTTTTGCTTGATAATTTATTTTATATATTTATTTTGCTAGCTCATATACACAGAACTGGAGCAATTCTGACAAAACCAACTAAACCATCCCAAATAAAAACACATTTTCTGATTAGATGAGGCTTTTAATCAACTTCACCACAGGGACACATAAAATTCCCAATTTTGCCTCTGATTTAAATTCAGCTTTTTAAGTTCTTGAATGCTAGAGGTCTCCAGCACTAGACACCTCTCTAGCATTCAAGGGGTTCAAAGACCCATTTGATTAAATTTGATTTTTTTTCCATTTCTACCCATGGGGAAGTTGGTTTGTACCACTCCACTCCTATATAAAGGGTTTTACACCACATCCCTTGTCACTGTGGATTGGGAAAGCACATGTATGACAACTAGATGGTTTGATCAGGGTGCACCTCAGACTTTGAGGCGTGCCCAAGTGTGTGAGCTAGGGGATGTGCACTGTTCTTGTCCCTATATCAGGGCTTACCATGGCTGGGAGTGGCAGATAGCCGGTGTTTGGAGAAACTATGGGATGTGGTTAAGAGAAGTACAGGAGCACTGCACAGAGCATGATCATTTATTTATTTCACCAGGGAAATACTTGATAGTTCCTCTTGCATAATACACACAATGAGAGGACAGTAAAGAGTAGCAGTTGTACAAGGGAGCACTCTAAGGGAGATCACCAGTACAGCTCTGAGACAGACTAACACCAGACAGTGAAGAAAAAGCCCTTCCAGTCAGAGTGTTTTTACACAACTCCTTGCAGAAAGTGCTACAATGAAAGTGTTAGTCTGGCTAATATTCACACATAAATATTCTTTGTCATGTTTAGAAATTTCTCATACAATGTAGGGCAGTTTAGTGAACAAAGGGAGCTCCATCTTTGAGGCTCTACATACCCATTGTTCAAAAGAAAAGTGCAGTAATTCTGAGGCAAAGCAACTACACCATATGTGATATATTCAAATCCCAATTGATATAAATGTGATTTTCAACCTCTTCATTGCTAGAAGGAATTCACTGGAGACTTCTACAGTACTCAAGCTGTTAAAAACCCCATTTAAACCAATGGAAATGTGTATTTGTCCCTTATGGCACAGTTGGTTTGCTCCAAAATTACTCCACTTTCTTTTGAATGCAGGAATTACTCGTCCCATAATAGAAATGGACCAACAGGCTCTTTCCCTCCTGGTTTAAGATTAAGGTCAGCTTTGCTAAGGTCATATATTGAAAGGAACATATGTAGGTGTGTTTAAACATGTGAACATTGTGAAAGAATTAATGAGGATGGACATAAAGTGTTTAAGAGAGCCCCCAGACTCCCTAAGCACAGAGAACAAGACTTGCTAAACTACATTCC
Organism: Rhinophrynus dorsalis; assembly: GCA_037306005.1. Lineage (NCBI taxonomy): Eukaryota > Metazoa > Chordata > Amphibia > Anura > Rhinophrynidae > Rhinophrynus > Rhinophrynus dorsalis. Next base: position 161,678,717 of record CM074719.1, read on the forward strand.
AACTGTTCTTTATTTGCCTAGCCTATCTAACTAGTTCAAAATTGTGCTGCTTTTCCTCCGTCGAATAAACATATTGAACCTAACACCCCTTTTATATTATACCTGTGGGAAAAGAAGGAAAACTTCTTACCATGTATTTTAATGCAATGAGTTAGGCAAGAAAGTGTGGAAAATTGGCACTTTTTGCGAAAAAATTTCCCGCTCAGTGTGAAATGCCATTTTTCACCTGTTTTTGCTTTTGAAGCTAAAAGTTTCACCAATCCCTAGTCTTTTGGTCCTGATAGCAACTGTCATGTCTTCCTCCATGATCATGATTTTAAGCCTGGAGTGAGGATGTGATCTTTTGAACATAGGCAAAAGGGCAAAACTGATAGGGGCCATTAGAATGTGTTGGCCATAAGGAGTTAAGTAAAGGAGTTATTAATGGTTTTATATTTCAATTAAGACTTAATGAAAAAGAGCATATTATAGGGAGATTGTAGAGTTAAAGCTTTTTCAAAGTATAAATGCCATTTCATTTCTGATTTCTTGAGAACTCTGTTTAGATGATCTCCTGAATCAGCAGGCCAGTCTATTCAAGCAGCAGTGTATGATTCAGGGTCTGGACTCCTGTGACTAATGATGCTACCAGCTGGAGGACTTGGAACACTCTGAGAGACAGACTTCTATGCTGCCAAAAAATAGTTGTCCAGTGGTGGTAAATTCATCCACTGGACTCCTCTGTATGTGTTTTACAAATACAGAGGGATGGCAAGAGGTGTATCTGTGAGGTCTGGTGAGAATTATTATGGGGCAGACATCAATGCACCCAATAAGCCCACATTTTATCCAGGGGTTAAAGGGATAGTAATGTTTCATAATAAATGCAGCTCTAATTAATCATTATAGTATTTGGACTTTGGAGAGTGTTATTTCAATTCTGTCAGAGTTGTAGTTCAAGAGTAATTCAATAACAAAGTCTCCCCCTCCCACCCCTTTTACTGATGTAACACTGCTCAGCAAGAGCAGAAGGGAGGTGCCCAGGTAGACTGCAGAGAGGGACAATCTTCAATTAAGATAAAGGAAAAACCTGAAAAGCTTGTCAAGGGGGGCAGGGCTTTCATTGTTTTCATAGGAATAAGAGTGTCCCCTTCTGTTATCTGTCTGGTCTATGGACTGCATTCCACATCTGAGAAGAGATGGCTTACACTAGGTAAAAGGGGTGGGAGGGGAAACTTTGCTTGTGAATATCTCTCAAACCATAAAGGTAATATTGGATCACTGTATCCACAGAAATGTGGGACACCCTAAGTCAGGAAGGAATTTTTTTACCCATTTGGGGCTAAATTGGAAATGGCTTCAGAGTTTGTTTGTTCTTTTCTGCCTTCCTCGTGATCAACAGGGGTGTTTTTGGTATGGGCTGGACTTGATGGACGCATGTCTTTTTTCAGGCTCCTCAACTATGTTACTATACTATGTTACTATGTAACACAACCTTCTACATCTGATAAATTGCCCTTACTTAAGGCTCACTGTAATTGGGTCAAGGTTCCCAACAGAAGATAGAGAAAGTCAATGTGTGGACTACTTTTACCAGAACCGGGGGAATCACAAGAGTATATAGTCTGAAATCCACATTCAAATCCACTTAATTTCTGAATGTGCTTTACCTAAGTACGGGTGCATCAGAACATTTTAATCATTTTATATTGCACTTAAAAACATAGAATTTGAGGACAGAAAAGAATAGAGTCAGATTAAGACTTCACAGGGCCCTAGGCAGAATCCCAAATTGGGGCCCCTCCCCAGCTTGTGCCCCCTAACCCCTCAGTGCCGCAAACCTTTCTTGGTTTGTCCATTGTTCTTGTAGTTAGAGATACTAGTCTAACTTAATAAAAGACAAACTGACTTCTTTAACCCTTTGGATGCCAGAGAGCTCACCAAAGAATTGCAGAACAATGTGTTGGGCACTCCAGACTACCTTCAGAACTCTGTGTGCAAGAATGTGGTTTGTGTATGTGATTCTGTGTGTTTGCGCTTGTATGTGTGTGTATTTGTGTATGCATGTAAATGAGTATGTTATTGTGTGTGTTTATAAACGTATGTGTCTGCGTATGTCTGTGTTACTGCTGGAACATTGTCCATTCTCACTGTAAGTGCAAAGTTTGTCAGGATGTCAGAGAAATGATGGATGGCGCAGACTACCGCCCTCGGTTCTAGTGCTGTTTGACCACTGCAAGTAGATCCCCATCCTTTTCTGCTGGCGTCCATAGTTACAACTATGGGTTTTTTTTATGGGGGGTGTTACGTATCTTGGAAGTGGAAAGGAGACTTAACCTTTAAGTGAACGCTGCCTCAAGGGACCAGGGAGGGGGAGATGCACTGGGGCATGATAAAGAGACAATGAAGCAGAGATGAGTTCGCCAGTGAAATCCCTTCTCCTAGTCCAATATGGAGCCAGTGCACTAAGATTTCTCCAACTTTAGTGGTGGGCAAAAAGTGAGAGAAATTTCCTGCATGACTTTTCGCGAAAAATGGCAGATTTTTCGATTTTTTTTTGCGAAAGTTTTTTTCTTTTTCTCCAATGCAAAAATGTCCTCTTTTTGCCTTTTCTAACACATTCTTAGCCTATTCCAACACATTCTAACACATTTTCTCCTATTCTAACACATTTTCCTCCTATTCCAACACATTTTTCCTATTCCAACACATTTTTCCTATTCTAACACATATTTTCCTATGTTTATTATGGTGCAACATTTCCCAGCACAATATTACTTCTTCTGAGGGCTGTAGTGGAGAAATAAGTAGCTGGAAGTCAAAGTTGTGAGTCCTACAGCAACATATACCTAGCATGTAGAGTGCTTTTATCCTTTGCCCACAACACTTACTTCCTGCTTAAATGACACTGGCACATATTCATGATGATGTCATGTGATTAAAAAAATATTAAAGTACAACCTACAATGTGCCAGATGTGTATGGTAGTGGTGGTGGGGGACTAGCATGGTGTGACTGGTGGAACCTTGACAAACTGCATCCATCCTGGGAGGAGAGGGATCATCATCCTTTATTCTACATGCTGCAGCAACGATTGCTGCAGTCAGTTTCCCCCCCTTTCCACCTCCCGCTTGTGCATTTGCTAGACATTACTCAACTAGTGTGTGTGTTTTTACATCTACAGTACATAACTGATGGAGTGTGATGTCTTGCCATGGCCCGCAACAAAATTCTGAATGTCATCTGCTTTCTATCAAGTCTGCCTCAGTCACAGAGCTCCCAGTCAGCTGTCTAATATATTTACTTGTTTAATTATGTATTTATTTAAGTTGCCCACCATATCTTATCACAGTCCCCCCAAAAAAATCTATCCTATATAATAATTCGCTAAATCATGTGTAACCCCGACGTGCAGTAGACACTGCTGCGCGTGCGGCAGTCATGCGCAGTAGAGACTGCCCGTGCCGCGAAGGAGCATCCAGCTCTGTATCAGCAGTGGCACGGCAGTGTCTACTGTGCGTGACTGCCCCGCGACCGGCTGCCAGAGGCACTGTGGCCCGTGTAACGGGCTGTTCAACTAGTATATATATAACTGAAAAACAAAATCAACAGCTTCTTTCCCCAGACTTCCCCAGCACAGAGACAATAAAAGTAAAATCAGCAAACCGTTTGGATCCCAGTTGCCTGTGTCTTGCCAGTTACTCACACCAAATTTTGGGGTATTTTGGGTCAACTTCCTTAATCCCTTCTTCTCCCCATTGTGCCCCTAGACTTCCCTACTACAGAGAACAAATGTCCTACCTAATTGACTCCCTAAAACTAAGCTTCAATTCCCCATTATTTGCCTATCTTCTCTAGCTCAAAAACATGCATCTCTCTCCACTTACAAACACAGAATGACATGCTGGGACAGCCTGACAGCCTTTTATAAGGCTGTAGAAAACTTTTGTGAGGTAAAGAAAAATTTTCTACCCATTGATTTCAATGCAATGAGCTAGGCTAAAAAAGTAAGAAAAACTGCACTTTTCACTATTTATTTTTCGCCAAGCAGAAAGTGCCATTTTTCAACAATTTCAGTTTGAGGTGAAAATTTTCACCCATCCCTACTCTATAGAATAACATAGAAACTGTAGAAGTGATAAACTGGAGAAGTCGTCTCTGCTGTATCACCTCTTTATCTGTCATGGTGCATAACACCACAGAAAATCTAAATTGCACACATTCCTATTGGTTTAAAAAGGGATTTTAACCTTGAATATTAGAGAGGTTTACAGTGCTTTGCAAAGCAATAAATTGGAGACCTCTTTAACATTCAAGATGTTGATTGCCCCAGTTAAATCAATCAATATTTTCCATTTGTCCCCCATGGTAAAGTTGTTTTCCAACAGAATTACATTTCCTTAGCTTGCGGAATAAGAGCCTTAGTGACCCAGGCAGGAACCTGTTCGGAATTACATCAAGGTTGTGCTTTCCTAGTCTTTTTGTGTTTCAGTACAGTATGTAATGTGCTAATTTTCCCGTTGTACGAGTAAGTCACTGCAAATAAAATTCTTCTGACTGCTGGTGTAACCACTCATTTGCAGCATTAATTGCCTCTGGAACACTCCCAAATTGTTGTCCCTTTAGGTGTTTTTTGAGATTGGGGAACAGATGATAGTCAGAAGGAGCCAGGTCGGGTGAATAGCGTGGATGGGGCATCACTGGAAAGCCTAAGGAGGTCAGTTTTGCCATTGTGTCACCTGCATTGTGTGATGAGGCATTGTCATGCAACAGGATGACACCTTTGGAGAGCTTTCTTCTATGTTTTTCCTTGATGCTTTGCCTCAACTTCGTCAGTAAAGCACAGTAATATGTTGCATTGATGGATGAACCCTTTTGGAGGTAATCCACCAGCAAAACTCCCTTCTTATCCCAGAAAACTGTTGCCACTTGCTTCTGCACTGACCTTTGCACACGGAACTTCTTTGGCCTGTGGGAATCACTGTGCCTCCATTCCTTAGACTGTTCCTTTGTCTCAGGATCATAATAGTAGATCCATGTATCATCACCAGTTACCAGTTTGTCCAGGAAATCTGACTCACTTCTTGCAAAATGTTCCAAACAGCCACCAATGTCTCCACAGGTCTCCTCTTTTATTCTGTTGTCAAAAGTTTTGATATCCACTTTGCTGCAAGCTTTCTCATTTCCAAGATGTTGTGGATAATAGCACCAACTCTCTCACGTGATATTCCCAGATATGTAGCAATATGTTCGGCTGATATTCGGCAGTCCTCCATGATCATGTCATGGATGGCTTTCACATTTGCAGGCACAGAGACAGAAACAGGCCTTCCACTGGGTTTCTCATTTTCAACACGGAAATTGCCAGTTTTGAAATTGACAACCCAACATTTAACTGTTGCATATGAAGGGCCACTGTCACCCAAAGTTTGTGACATTTCTTCATGGATCTGCTTCGCACCTTTCCCTTGGAGAAACAGGAACTTGATAATGGTCCTATGCTCTTCTACATTGAACTTTTCTGGAGGTGCTGCCATGTTCACTTTGGACCTTAAAAATAAAGATAAGTTAAAATCATAGATAGTTGATTTTTGCACCATTGAATATAGACAAATTGGCCAGTACACCCTGCAATTTACAGCTTCCTAGCTCAATTTTTTCTGGGTAAGGCTCAATACTTATCAGCACCCCCTCATAAGAAGCTGCAGGACAGATGTTTCAAGTGCATTGACTTCCTGGGGGAATATGTAGAATAGTGTGGCAGTTACAGCTTCCTAGCTCAATGTTTTCTGGGTAAGGCTCAATACTTATCAGCACCCCCTGGTATTTGTAAACAATAATCATATTGTATCCTGGACAACTCTTTTCCAAAATAAGCAAAGCCAATTTGGAAAGCCTTTCCCCATAAGTAAAGTCTTCTGTTCCTTTATTAATGTTGTTGACTGTCTTTCTTTGAACTTTGTCCAGTTCTAGAGTGTCTTTTTTATGGACTACAGCCCAAAACTACATGGCATACTCACAGGGAGGTCTCACAAAAGATTTATGAAAAGGCAAGATCATTCTTTCTTCCCATGAGTCAATACTTCTTTTTGTGAATGTTAATATGTATTCATTTAAACGTTACACGAAATTAAACCAGACTGTAATGTCCACATGCTTTGTTGAATAACAAATGTTCATGAAAACATGACTTTGATTACATTGTTTGATTGGCAGATGAAACATCAAGAACATAGATGCATTGTACAATGGTGCTGAGTTAGCCTTTCTAACAAGAATTGACTTTACTGAGGCTTATGTACTAAAAAGAACACAAGTTAAAGTGGAGCAAACTAACTGCACTATAAGGGACAACTAAAATCCCCAAACAGTCACTGAAATGTGGCTTTTAACCCCTTGAATGCTATAGAGGTCTCCTTTGCATTGGATAAAAGCCCCAAGTTCAATGAATGGGACATTTTATTCAATCCCTGCTGTGCCTTTCACTTGCACCAGAATTATTCCAATTCTCCATAGTACATCAGTATCTTTAACCGTTTGACTGCCAGAGGGGTTTTGCATTATTCTCTGCACTCAAAGGGTTATATCAATGGTAATATTAGGAATTAATATTTTTCCATGGGTTTTTTCTCTCTTTAAAGGGGAACAATCACCTCATAACATTTTTTTACCATTGGTTTAATTACTAAAGTAGTATTAGGAAAGCTGTTTTTTTTCCAGAATGTACGTACTTTTAAAGATATTGCATCTTCAAGATGTGCCCGTCAGCATAATGCAGCACGCTGAATCTTCGGCACAGCTCTTCTTTACTTCCTATTTCTCCTCCCACCTCCCTCCCAGCTGCCCTAGGGAGCGCTTTCAAGTTTCCCTTCGGTGTGGTGTGAATGGCTTCTATCGTTACATCAAGCTCTGGTTAGCATTATACTGATACTCATTCACACCACAACGAAAGGAAGCATGAACACGCTCTCTAGGGCAGCTGGGAGGGAGGTGGGAGGAGATAAAGAGATGTGCCGAAGATTCAGGGTGCCGCATTATGCATTAGTATTCCGAATACTACATTAACTAAACCTATAGTAAAAACATTTTATGAGGTGAATGTTCCCCTTTAAAATGTTACTCATAAGTAGTTCTCAAAATTTCCTGGAAATCCTTACCCCTTTGAGTGCCAGAAGGGTGCACAATGCATTGCTTTGCAAAGTGTTGTATACCTATCTGGAATTCAAAGAGTTAACTCATGGACGTTAGAGATGTCTCCAATGTATTTAGAAGACCTCTTCAGATATGGGATTAAAGAAACAACTTATAAGAAAAAGAAGCATCCTATAAAGATAGATGATTTAAACGTTACATAGAGACATATAATATATTTCAGAATGTCTTTCAAAACAACAGGCATATTGCAATGATCACCCTACTGTGGCTCTGGTTTCTGTCTTGAAATGTAAATGGTCTTTTGAAAATCTTGCTTTGACTGTATTACAACAAAAGAGTTCCCATGTGTTGCTTATTATTAAAATGAAACCAGATTTTTACACAGTTTAAACAAAACAATGCCTTTTTAGTGTACTGATACATGTCTCTCTACGACATGTTTATAGTGTACTGAATTTTTTAGAGACTGCAACCGTGCTTTTAAGATTGAAAATTTACAAAGGTTCAAGGACATATTGACCTGGAGACTTAAATGGAGACTATTGTTGCCAATTATATTTGAAATTCTCGACTTACAAACAGCAGCAATGTCATATCACTATGTCTGCACCTCCGTCAGGTTAAGTTACTGTTAGACTTCTAGCATTTTATTAAAATGATACCTTATAGACATAAAGGGAAATTATCACGGTTAACTAAGATTTCTCCAATAGAAGAAGAATTAGCAAAAAAAAAAAATAATAATAATAAAAAATATCTGTTCTGTGCAGCCCCAAAAAGGTACTATCAGCCAGCCAGGAGTCACAAAAATTACCACGTTACCACTTTGGCTGCAACACATCCCAGAATTCTGTGCTCTCAGCCACAAGCTCCTGTGTTGCCTGTGTAGTTACCATACACATGCTATATCGAGCAGTAAACTTTTGTTATGAAAAAATATATATCGTAGGATTGTTGAGGGTACTCCTATTACTGAGACATGCATATTTCCAGAGTTATTATAGTTTAAACTCGCTTTTTTTTATTAATTGTGCTCTCTACTGGTCAGATTCCAATTCATTTTTCTGTTACATTCTATTTGAAAGGAAAGTCACTGACAAACAGATAGAAACTGCTGAGTCATGGTGTCAATAAAACTTTCAGAAAGTAAACAGCAGTAACTTAACTTCCTAATTATTTGAGCTGTTATAACATTTGAATAAAACAACTGATAATGGTGGAAGTACCCTTGTCTTACTCAGCAGGAAAAGATCTATAACTTAAACTTATTTCATAAAAAAAGAAAAAAAAAATTACTGCAGATCTATGGGGACCTGCATCACATAGGGCAGGAGTTTGTCCAGCTCCAGGCAGTACAGATACACCTGGAGTGATCAGGGATCTCCTTTCCGGCTGTCACATTATTCCCCTATTGGTGCACTATAGCTCACAATGCAGCCTGAGCTTAATTGGCAGGTTTTCTCAGAGGGACCCAGATTGTCAAACAAGGCAATTATCTGATGATAGCTGTCCTATAATTTTCTTTGGGTTTAAAATATTATTTAGGAAAACTGAAACTACATTATATATTATTCTATGTAAAAATCAACTTAAGCAATAAGAGATTGCTGAAACTGAAATCCAGTCTACATAGGACACAAATGGACAAATACTACATCTAATGAATCATATTTACTGTTACCTCTGGTTTAACCAAAGAAGAGAGAGAGAGAAAAGTGTTTTCTTCCAGGGCAAACCAGCTACACCATAGGGGACCTTCACAAAATTCCACTGGTTTAAAGGTCCTTTTAACAATTTGAATGCTATAGAGTTCTCCAACACATTGCCTAGTAATCTGTCCACTATTCAAGGGATTGAAAGATATATTTTTATCAGTAGGAATTATGAGAGTCCCAATGGCTACAAAAACAAGCACTAATATAACAATATAGGCAAAGAGAATATTAAAGTGACAGTAATACATCGATTTAATGACATTTAATACTGTACCTATTAAAAAATAAATTAATTGCGCTCTGTCTGATCTCCCAAACCTTTATTATTTGAGAGATATATGCTTACAAAGTTCCCCCTTCCCTCCCCTTGCACTAACATCAGCTTTCTATCTTACAGAAGGAGATCCCAGTTCGCAGAACGTCCTGCGACTCTTCTGCAGAGTCGAAATAGATATAGAAAGAAATACTTCTTTTGAACAGTTTACAATATGTGCTTGCAAACCAGACACACTTGTAGACCGTTCAAAGGAAGTATTTCTTTCTAACTAGCGTGATTTCGGCTCTGCTGAAGAGCCGCAGTACGGTCTGCAGACCGGGCTCTACTTCTGTAAGATAGAAAGCTGACATAAGTGCAAGGAGAGGGAAACAGGAACTTTGTAAGATGATATCTCTAAAACTATAAAGGTTTGAAAGATTGGACAGGGCTCATTTAATTTATTTTTTTTACCAGGTACAGTATTAAATGTGAACAAAAACAAACAAAAGGGCGCAGACCCTCTAAGAGTATATCTGTATATCCAAATGCTAAATAAATACCCCTTAGTCACCCAGCTTCTCACCAGATCCAGAAGTTACAGGCACTTTTCAAAGTCTCATTGATTCCACACTGGTATCAGTAATCCAAAATTTATTTTTATTAAAGTTATCCAACGCGTTTCGTGTTATACAGCAGCAACACTTCATCAGGGATATGACACTGTCCTCTCACCGGTCTACAAATATTTTCGTCCTTCTCACAGAGTAGGTCGTCCCCGGTGTATATGAACTCTATTCTTTAATTCCAATCTTGATAAAAGTACCTGCACATAGATGTTTATCCGTCCCCTTCACAGGCTGTTGTTCACTCGAGGTCCGTCCCCTACACAGGAAGTGATTCACTCGAGGTCTGCCATTTGTGTTTGGCGCCAAACAGATACAATATAGTTAACTTTGTAACATTTTCTCCTTTCATTGGCACATTAAACCATACACACCACCATTACAAATCCCTTTTCAAATGGGATAGAGAACATGGCTATGTCATTCCCTTTGGCTACAGTCCTCCACATTTCTTTTGAACATAGGGCTCTTAGTGAGTCCTGAGTATTGCTGAACCAAAGTAATAGATGACTCACTTGTCTTATTCTCCCTTTAAAGGTGTGCACTGCTCGTGCAACACCTATGAAATGTGTTACACTTTACAGGGAATGCTCACATATGGTTGATAGCCCTGTATACTTGAAAGATTTATTCTGCTATGAGTTACTTTAGTTTTATTTGCACTTCAGGTATAACTGATCATCTTGCAAATCTCAGGTATAATACTCACCTGTATATAATACGCAGGCGGAAATTATATCCAAGAGTTTAGGGGAAAATAAGAGTGCCTATGTATAATAATTACCCTTGTTTTCCCTCCCTCTGCTCATAAAAAATATATATATTTTCTTCCTTCCCTCCTTTCCACCGGGACGTCTGTGAAGCAGGAAGCATGGTTGAATTTGCTGAACTGGAACTACAGTAATGCTCTCCAAGGACCTCCAGGTCCTTAATGGACACTACTAGTGTTGAGCGAGCGTGCTCGGCCGATGCTCGGATCGGCTCGAGCATCGCTCTGCTCGGCACATGGCGGTACTCGTCGAGTACCGCCATGTGCTCGCCCGCCATGTTCGGGTGGCGGGGATCTGTGCCGGAAGAGGCACAGATCCGAAGACGCTCCGCTGGACCACCAGGGACTGGAGGTACGGGGGCATTGCGGAGATGAAGGGGGCATTGCGGAGATGAAGGGGGACATTGTGGAAGAGGGGCATAGACTCTATGCCCCTCTTCCACAATGTCCCCCTTCATCTCCGCTATGCCCGTCTTCCACAATGTCCCCCTTCATCTCCGCTATGCCCCTCTTCCACAATGTGCCCCTTCATCTCCGCTATGCCCCTCTTCCACAATGTCCCCCTTCATCTCCTCTATGCCATAGAGGAGATGAAGGGGGACATTGTGGAAGAGGGGCATAGCGGAGATGAAGGGGCACATTGTGGAAGAGGGGCATAGCGGAGATGAAGGGGGACATTGTGGAAGACGGGCATAGCGGAGATGAAGGGGGCATAGCGGAGATGAAGGGGGACATTGCGGAGATGAAGGGGGCATTTGGAGATGAAGGGGGCATAGCGGAGATGAAGGGGGGCATTGACCAGGCACCCTCCCCTCATCAGAGCAGGGGGTGCCTGGTGTAATGCTCGTGTCGCCCCATTATATGCAATGGGGCTCGGGTGCTCGGCCGAGCACTCGAGCCTCAGGGGGTGCTCGGTCAGAGCACCCGAGCACCCGAGCATCGGGGTGCTCGCTCAACACTAGACACTACCAGTATCTTCAGATCCTCACAGGGCAGTGCAGGAAGTGGGCAGCAAAAGGAAGCATGCCACCCGCTGCAAAGATGTCCTGGCGGCCTCAGTGGGGGTGAGTGGAAGGAGGGTTAGGTAGCATATTTAGGAGGAGTGGGGCAGACCATATTTTTACTTAAATTTTTTTACTTTCATGTATAATATGCATCCCCCACTTTATACAATGTGAAAAAGGGCAAAAGTAATTGTATTATACCTGAGATTTTGGTTTAAATGGGATTTGTAACCATGAATGCTAGTGAATGTTTTGGAGAACTCCCTAGCATTCAGTGGGTTCCAAATCCCATTTGTAAAATGTTTATTTCTCCTCTGTGGTGCCATTCGATTGTCCCAGAATTCCTCCCCTTTTCTTTTGAACTCTAAGAGTAATCCCTGAGCATGGAAAACATTAGACTCCACTTGCCCTTTCCTATTCTTGGTTTATTCTCTCTGTTTTCTTCTTTTAAATAAACATTCATGTTTTGCCATGTGGACTCCTGGCAGTGGCATAATTAGTCAGTAGAGGGCCCTTGTGCGAACACTGGCTTGGGCCTGTCTCAATAAAGTATTTTCAGAGGCATAACTAGAACCTACTGGACCCTGGGCAGATGGGTTCCCTTGAATGCTGGACAGCAGTGCAATTGCAACCTCTGCACCCACTGTAGTTACACCCCTGATTCCTAGTCTACTTCACCTGTGTTTCAGGTTGTGGAGTTTATAGGCTTGAAAACTGGAATATGCCCATTTTGCTGCATTAGTACCTACTCTGTAATTTCAGTTGACCAACATGAATTTCACCTTCAAGGAATGGGTTGTCAGGATTTGAACATGGGTCTGTTGGCATGCAATGCAGCAACTCTTGTCAATACGTTATCTTGTATGCTGGACTGTACCTACTGTCAGTGTAATGTTACCCTTAGAAGTCAATACCCTGCAGTCTGGCATCTTACAGAACCTTCTGCTCCATTTTGACTCCTGTATACTATTTGTCAGATAATTTTGACTAACTACAGTGAATTAATCTTCCTTGTCTTTTATTTATGATTCACTTCTGTGTAAGAAACACAGCTTTACTCCTTCTTATATACCTATTGTCCAGTCCACTTCCTAGTAACCTCTGCTCCATTCGATTATTAATGCATTTCACTTCTATTTAAAACTCCTGCATAGCCTAACTACATCATATCTCTGCAATCCGGTAGCAAAGCTTTTGCGGTGTTTGATTATACATGTTCTCTTCTAGACTTGTGCACGGGCAAAATTTTCGGTAAAATTCGAATTCGGACAAATTTTTTTTTTTCTAATTCGGATGATCCTAATTTCGGACCGGGCCTATTCGATTCGGACGAAATTCTGATCCATTCCAAATTATTCGCCCGAATTTAACATGGGTTAAATTATAGCAGTGCGCCTCCGTGCACGCTGCTATCATTATTTGCAGACAGGGTGTGCATTTAGAAAACGATCCATCCAAAAAACGGACATTGTCATACAGTGAAAGTCTGTGCATGCCTCTACTCTAGCATGGGATGCCAGTCACAATGCAAACGTCGAACATCGAAAACCCATGCCCGTCATTCAATTTAGCATGTTCGAACATCGAAACCCCATGCCTGTCATTCAATTTATCATGTTCGAACATCGAAACCCCATGCCTGTCCTTCAATCTAGCATATGTTCGAACATCGAAACCTCATGCCTGTCATTCAATTTAGCATATGCTCGACATCGAAAACCCATGCCTGTCACATCCTACTCAACATAAGTGGTCGACTCGAATATGGACAAACTACATGTCACATTCTATGTTAGCACATGGGTAAAGATTAAGGTTTCATTTTCTGGTACCAGCCTCCTACCCTACTGTCCCTCTTTAGTACCCAAATTCCTCTCTCTCGTTTTCCTATCCTGATTTCCCCTCATATCAGATAACTCTATGTGTATATACATTGTAGAGTTTCATACTACATCAAGAATAACCATCAATGATTGTAATGTGATAGATGTAATGTGTTAACCCTTTGAGTGCCAGAGTGGTATGCAATGCATTGCAAAGCAATACGTTGCATACCACTCTGGCATTCAAAGGGTTAAAAAGAAAAATTGAGACATTCTGTTGTGAACAAACTGCAACACAGGAGAGAAATAAAAAAAATGCTTGACATCTATACTGAAGAGGGGTCCACAGCATTGTCTTAGTATAGCAATATCACTGTTTTCCGTGAGTGTGCAATACAGGGCTCTACGGTAATTGCTGGGCATTTCCCAATGTCATAATCAGGGGATGATGGGAGTTGTATTCTAACTACTGTTAGGAAACACATAAGTGATGCACATTCATCTCCCACCTAGAAATTATTTACACACGAGGCAACTCCCCCAAGTAATACCTAGCCCCTTTCCAAGTGAAAGGACTTCCAGAAAGGCTTCAGATCTCTTAGTGACTCACCTGTTATTGCCAGTCAGCGGGACCCGGAGAGTAGGAGGGGGTGATGCTATGGCTGCACGGCACGGTGCTCTTAGTTGGTCACTTGTCGCAATGTTGAAGCTCAGCCCGGCCAGCACCTTCTGGGTGGAGACACCTCACAGCAATCCTGTTCAGGACACATCATGCACTGTTGTGCACTCATACTAGGGATCCCAAATGTTTAGACTCATTTTGTACAGGGGGCACCCTCCTGTATTTGTAAAACCTCTCTAGCAAATCTGGGATGGTAGACCTATTTACTCAAGTCTTGACTTTAGGTGGGCGATAAACAATACAAAATAGGCATAATGTTTCACTATCACATAATTCACGTCACTGAAGCAGCCAGCAGGCATCACCACTGAGTGAGCATAGGGCTGCCCGGCTGCTGACAGTCACACTGATGGGACACCCTGCAACACAGAAATGGCGGAAGAGCACAAAATAAACATGCTATGGGACGGCAAATTGCCGCCCCTGTCAAAGTGCCGCCTGGGTCCATGGACCCACTGGGACCCATGTAAGGGCCGGCCCTGTATTCGAACAAATACCTAATATTTTTTTATATTTTGCACAGGAACAAATATTACTTGTTCTTGCAGTGGCAATAACTGGAACTAATGCTGGCTGCCTACCTATGCCTAGCCTAATGCTACCTGCCTGCCTACACAACAACTGTACACTCTCTAATCTCTTCTGTCTCTGAGCTCCAACAACCCAATGAGGAAATGCAGGCAGTCTGTCTGTGTGACTGTGTCATTAGTCCAACCCCCATCATGAAACGAAGAAGGCTATTCGAATACAGACAAAAGAGGGAAGTAGTGCATGGAATTGGACTAGAGACATGGAGGGAAAATTATGGAGGGAAAGTAATTGAGCGCGCACAGGAAGTACAAAATGTCCTGGTCAAAAGTAGTCAAAACTTTTGGAAATGTGTCGATTGCCGAAACTTCCAAAAGTTTCGACGAATTTCGGACCTGGGCTGTTCGGAGTCGGATCATTTTTTCCGAATGACCCTTGAGTTTCGGATTGGCCGAATGTCTCCGAATGACCCCATTTTCGACGAAATCCGAATGTCTCCGAATGAATTCGCACATGTCTATTCTCTTCCTCTTGCTTACTTCATGTGTTCCTGTGCAAGTCCTTTCAAACCTTGGAACTCAAAACCTGGTAGTGATAGGTAGGTGCATGAAGTTCCAACCCTGCTTTACATTTAAAAATAATAAATATAAATACATGCAACATATTTAGACATAATATCCAAACCACAAATAAATTTAATATTATTCTTCTGATTATAAAATATTGTTACTAAGATGACCAGTTCTTTTCCAGTACTTCACTGTCTGAGTTTGCTAGAGCTGCTTCCTGCAACTTCCAGGTCATCCTTTGACTCTGGTGTGTTGTACTCTTGGACTTGTTCCACATGTGTGTGCTTTCCCCTGCTCCTTAGTTGCTGTTGTCCACTTGGGAGGAACACTGTACCTTTTACAAGTTTGGATGGAATTGAATTCCATCCCTTGTCTCATTAATCACCTGCAAAATCAGACTAAAGCTATTTTTCCCTACATCTACTGCACCAGGGGCTTCTTCCACTTCTTCCCCTTACCGTGCCTGGTACTGCTCCTAAGTTACCGTTGCCAGAACGTTTTGACGGTAACCCTCTGGAATTTATGGCTTTTTAAATCATTCTTCATTTTCACAATCAGGCAGAGGTATTTTCCTCTAATCAAGCTCATGCAACCTAATTTCATTCATTCATGGTCCAGCCCTAGCTTGCTTATTATCTCTTTTGGACTGGCAGTCTCCCATTTTAAATTAGACAAAAAAAACTTTGTTTCAGCTTTTAGAACAGTTTTTATATACTAGGTGCTAGGCTGCCACTGAGGCAGCTTTGTTGGACTTCAAAAGGCAGAAACCATTTACCTAGTAAGCTATAATGTCATAGTCCAGTCCAGAGATTACCAGCTGCCCTATTTGTGGCCTGACCAGTGTTCAGTCCTGCTCTCTTAACAACTGGTCTCATTACAGAACCGCATATTTCTTTTGAAATGAAGCTTTTACAAAATCTGTTGAAGAGGAGACTTAATAAGGCAGACCAGGTGATAATTAGAGCTGGAACAGATACTGGATCAGACCACAGATAAGGAAAATGGTAATTTCTGGAATGGACTATGACAGATGTATATTAAGAAATATTCTATATGTACGACTGGATGGACTCCATCACAGTTCATAACTTTATCTACAGATTCTTCAGGTCTTTAATAGGAATCTGTGAGATAAACATGTGGTAACATTTATCACCTGTACTGGAATCCATCCTTACATTTGGTCAGCATAGATGATGCATTGCTAGACTATATTTAAAGTTAAGGTATTTAGGCATATGTGAGGTTCAGAGAGAAAGGATGGGTGAAGGTTTTCTCATGAAAAGCAAAACATGAAAAAAGTGGTTCCTACTTCCAGCTGAATTTCTTTTTCACTTTTTTCTTTGCATTAAAATCAATGATGATAATTTATCCCATATGAAGAGTTTCCAACATGTATTGCATGCTAACTTACCAATATACAAGCAGCTTTCAGGTTACCACATATATCAGTCTGGGGAGAGAAAAAAAGAAAGATGCTGAAATTTTGATACTAGCTAGTGTAGAGACAGACAAGCAAAGATGGGGAGCTAGAGTTACTATATATAAGGAGTATTGATAACAGCTATTTGTTCTTTGGACTGTTCTGGTATGGGCAGTATGGGTGTCACCTACAACCCTTGGTATGTGACAGTGTTATGTAGGGGATCCTATCTGAGCTGAGACTCCAATGAGACTGAAAAAGAAAGATGCTACACAGAACGACATAATAAATTTATATTCATGAGAAGACAAACAGAAAGAGAAAGCTGCAGAAATGTTGACACTAGCTAGGGTAGTGGCAGATAGGGAAAGGGGGAGAGCTTAAGTTGCTTGATTTAAGGCAATGGATCTCAAACAGGGTACCATGGCACTTTTATGTGCATTCTACATGATCTGAAGGTGCCCCACATTTTCCCATGAAGCGTTTGACAAATATGTTGTAGTTGAGTTTAGAATGCATAGGCAAAAAGTATTATACCCAATATGTACTTTGTTTGCATTGTGTCTATGAGACCTAAAAATAATTACAAATTGTGTATTGTTCCCTTTATTAAATCCTTGAAAAATTATATCCAAAATGTGAGGTGTGCCCTGGAAATTCCAGTTTGCATATTAGGGGTGCCTTGAGGAAAAAAATAGAACCACTGATGTTGGCCAGTTCTCTGGACAGTTTCAGGGACAAGTAGAACTGCTAAACTTTTTTGCAAAAAGAAAACAGGAGTTTTTTTGCTGTTACGTATAAGTGAGGATAGGGTGAAATAAAGACTTTCCTTTGCTTTAACCTTCAGGAAGAATTATTCAACCATGTTTTTCTAACACCAGCAGCTAGATTTAAATGGGGTTTTAACCCCTTGAGTGCTTGTGAGATTTCTAATTAATTTTGAAACAATGTGTTGGAGACCTCTCTAGATTTCGAGGGGTTAAAATTCAATGGGAATTTACATTTGTCCCCAGTGTAATTGCTTTTCCCCAGAATTAATACAGTTCCTCAGAGTACATCAGCCTCACCATCATCAGTAATTACAGTGAAAGTTTCAGTGGTACTGTACCATGGTTATAGATCAAGTCCTTAAATTAAGAAGGGGTTAGCCTCTATCCAGTGTAAGTTTTAAATCAGCTTTTCTTCAGTTTAATAAATAAGTCAAACCTATTTCACTTGGGAGACTTACTTTCTTGTTTTTATTCCTCTTTATAGACAAATGGCGCCAGACATCACCAAAGATTCCTTGTCAGTTACCATTCACCTGGGATCCTATATTACATTATACTTTGTGTTTGGCCCTGTCTCCATAGAAATGTAGCTTTTGCCCTTAGATACCATTTTAATATCCAGCTCTGTTTGTCCTCAGGCAAATTAATTCCTTTCTCTCGAATCTATCAGCCGCGGCGTGGGCAGTCTCTACTGCGCATAACTGCAGCACGCACAGCAGTCTCTACTGTCCATGACTGTGGCGTTACACACATTTTAGCGAATTATTACATAGGTTGATCTTTGTCTGAGAATAATTACTTAAAGCACATTCTATATAAAAATAGGTAGAGTACACCATTATAGCAAAAATCACCATACCCTAAGGGCATAAATGTCTCTCAGCTCCTAAAAAATGCGATACAAAATCCAATTTATCAAACACTGTTCTGAACACAATCACCACCCTTGTTGAAGGTACGCCTTTGGCACTGTGTATTCTGTTGTTCAGAAGAAATGTTTGAGGCATAAGAAAACCAACTGTTTAACAAATTAAGGAAAATGGTTTATTGATGAAGGGACATGTACACAAAACCAAAGTGGAGTAAATCTGTGAAAAAAAGCACCTGGACCATTGGCACCAAATAAATAATTCCATTTACTGAAATGGAGGTTGGGCTTTAGAATGCTACAGCAATTTCCACAATTCTGGCTATTTTTAGATGTTATATTTTAACTACATCTTTTCCAAATAAATCTTGTCAAGATTAATGACATTAGGTCTGTTCCCATGGTCCTCAAGTGGATCAAACAGTTTATTGGTTTCTCAAATACAAGGGATTCATAAGGAATTCCTACAAGATATACAAATAGCTGTCCATTTCCTTTGGTCTACAAGTCCTGCAACATTTGAAAAAGGGAACATCTACGGCTCCTTATCTTCCCATTCTAATCCTTTTGGATCTTATATTGTTGATGTGAATTTCTCAAGACTGTGACAGTCTTGTCTCAGTTTTCTCCTTACTGGGAAGATTCACTCTTTTCTTATTTTCTTAGTTCAGTGTATTTGTCCAAAGCTTATGAAAACTCATTGGAGGAGGTTGTTGATAATAAACTTCTATGATGAGGGCACAAAAGTCTTTTAAAACTGGAAGTTGTTATTGCCATAGTAGATACATTAGCATATGAATGGAGGAGGATGCGAAGAATGGAATGGGATAGCAGATCCAAATACTTTGATCCTAATTTTTTTTTAACCATTCACAGTCCATTTTTTTTTTTAAATGGATAAGGCAATGGCTGAGTGACAGGAGAAAGAGGGTGGTAGTCAATGGAGAATATTAGGACAAAGGGAGTGATACTAGTGGGGTGTCTCAGGGATTTGTACTGGGGCCCATTCTTTTTAATATTTTGGTTGATATTACAAAAGTTAATCAAGGTAAGGTAGGCCTTTTTGCAGATGATACAAAGATCTGCAACTGGGTAGACTTTCATGGGGGAATAAGCCAAATGACAAATTATTTAGGTAAATTAGAAGAATGGACAAGAGTGTGGCAGTGGCAATTTAATGTTGATAAATGTAAAATAAAGGAAAAATATACTATTAAGGGTACTGTACTGTCAGAGACAACAGAGGACTTAAAAGTAGGCAGGCAATATAACAAAGCGGTGGGGAATGCAAGCAGGGTTCTGGGTTGTATAGCTAAGGGTATTAGTAGCAGAAAAAGGGAAGTGGTCATTCCACTCTACAGATCTCTAGTTAGACCTCACCTAGAGTATAGTACTGGAGACCACATCTACAGAAGGATATAGATACTCTAGAGAAAAGGGCTACTAAAATGGTGACTGGTTTACAGGAAAAGAAATATCAGGATAGACTAAAGGATCTGAACATGTATAGCTTAGAGGAGAGAAGAGAGACTGGGTATGATAGAAACATTCAAATAATAATAATGATATCAAAGTATTCTACCAGGAAGGATACATTGAGATTGTCTCTTGTTTTCAAGTATGTCCTGGGGGTATAGATATTATTGCCCAATTTAATGGTACACATTTTATCTACCGCCTAAAAATGAAAGGCTGAGTCAACCCTGATGGTACTAGAACCTGTGACCTTGTGGTTTCAGCAAATTCTACAGCTGGTGCCTTAACCAAGTGAGCCATCCTCATGAAGGGATTCAAAAAAGTGTAGGATGAAACTACATTTTAAAGGAGTAAAAGAAGGTAATAGATAAGTGGAATAGCCTACCAGCAGAAGTGGTAGAAGTTAATACAGTGACAGGATTTAAGCATGCATGGGATAGGCATAAGGCTGTCCTGGACATAAGATAAGACCAAGGACCAAACAAGGTTTGAGGTTTTTACAGTAGGGCAGACTAGATCGGCCAAATGGTTCTTATCTGCTGTCAAATTCTATGTTTGTACCACAACACTTCCATGAACTCCTCCTACATCTTTCCCCTTAACCCTGCCCCTAACACATTTAGTGTACATAATGAAAGTGTTGATGGCGTTTAATGTAAAGTACATGACAGAGCTTTTAGCATGTAGCATTAAATTTTGAATAACGTATAATATATGTTTCTGTCTCAAGAATCTGTCAATGTCACTCTTATATACATCTTTGGTAAAGGATTGCCTGCCTGTCTTTGTCATCTGCAAGAAAAAGTTTCATTTTTTAACCCCTTAGTGACCAGCCACGTGCACACGCGGCCGGCACTTAACGACCGCAGTTTTTTTTTTTTAAAACGATTCCGGAGTCCCCGAATGGCGTGCAGCTGCGTGGGGACCCGGAAATGGAGGACGTACATGTACATCCTCTGTCCTTAAGGGACATCCACCTGAGGATGTACATGAACGTCCTCAGGCGTTAAAGGGTTAAACTGTCCCTGTTAGTGTCACTGTCTATAAAACACACACAAACACACACCCTGCAGCTTCAAGCAACTCCAGCTCTTCCTCTTTGCTTGTCTGCTTCTACACCCCATTTAATTTTTTAGATTACAGTACAGAACAGAACCATTAACAGTGTTAGGCCCAGAATAAGCACATTACAATAAATAATAAAGCATACATCAGCTGTTGCAGTATCACCACACCTAAGTATATGCTTGTTGTCCTTGTGGACATATAGGCATGAGTGGGTGTTAATAACACAATGTGTCAAGTTGCACCTGTTGTCTGTTTGTCTTGTCTTGAAATGATGATGTATTATACTTGCCAAGAAAGTATATGTCACTCGATCTCAAAAGAGTCTGAGTCTCAGCCAGCTGAGACAGTAACGATTGCTTGCCTGTCTGACTGTCAGGTAAAAAAGATTTTAGTTTATGTTCTTTTTAAAAACTCTTTCCTCCTTGACATCAACACCCAGAGAACAACTGTCTACCACCACTAACTCTCTCTCTCTCTGTCTCAACAACAGACTGAAAGCAAGAAGTAAACTTGCATCCCATTTTATACCTTAGCATGTTAGTAATACATGGAGGGAACTCTCTACTGCAGGGGGGGGGGCAGTATTGCAATTTTTTCAATGCATTGAATAAAGTGCAAAATATTGAAAAATTGCACTTTTTGCTGCAATTGCACATCTTTTGAGGTGAAAAATTCACCCATCCTTAATTCTAACCTATCCATAGCTGTGACAATTACTACCTATACCTACTTCTCAGGTGACAAAGTCCCAGCTTGTACCCACTTCTTAGTTGATAATATCACAGTTAATGCCCACTTCTTAGTTGAATATATCACAGCTGACACTCACTTCTCAGGTTACAATATTATACCACATGTCAGGTGATACTATCACAACTGATACCCACTTCAGAGGAAATAATATCATTGGTGATACCCACTTCTAATGTGATAGGATTACCGGTGATTATGATTACCACTTCTCATGTGAAAATGTATTTGCTGATGCTACTTCGCATGTGTTAATATCACGGCTGATAACCACTTCTCACGTAACAATATCACTGCTGAAGATCACTTCTAAAGCAATTTTCATCAAGGGATGAGCTACCGTGACCATTGCACCCAAAACCTGTGACTTCTAAGACAGTGGAGGGCAACCTGGAGTATCCAGCTGTCCAAGAGATGGCTGAGGATGATGGGATTATAATCTAAAAAAAGATGGAGTCCTGCAGGCTGTCCACTCCTTTATAAGTGGTTGTGTAATTGTATATTCTCTATGTATTGCACCAGAGTTTTTTTTTGTTTGTTTTCTTTTCTTTTCTATTTTAAAATAATGTGTTCCCTGACCTCTGTATGTGATAACACATTTAAGTGATAATATTTAGTAATAATGTAACACATCACTCCTTACATACTTTCCCTTTTAGTCTGATTATGTAAAATACTTTACCTGCATATCATTTTCCTATAAAGCAAATGGGGCTGATTTACCAAGCAGAACTCATACAGTTATGGAGCAAATCAACTGTACCATAGAAAATAAATCAAAATCCCCATAGATTTAAATCCGCAGAATGCTAGTTTCAGAACTCTAGTATTCTAGAGGTTAAAAGCCACATTTAAATCAATGTATATTTTGGAAATTGTAAGGTGTCAATCCCCTTTTTTCTTCCCCAAACCTTAATATGTATATCAAGTTGAACCAAAATATGTTAAACAAGCTGGTTTACCTC
The DNA here is from genome assembly GCA_037306005.1 of Rhinophrynus dorsalis. Lineage (NCBI taxonomy): Eukaryota > Metazoa > Chordata > Amphibia > Anura > Rhinophrynidae > Rhinophrynus > Rhinophrynus dorsalis. The sequence continues at coordinate 161,701,140 of CM074719.1, forward strand.
ACTTTTTACCTGGCAGGTATTACATAAACATTTTTGTAAAATGTTGCAGGCACAGATTATAATATGGCAAAAGAGAGGTCACAGTTTATTTAACCTATTAAGTCCCTTGACCCCTCTTCATTTATAACGCAGTGTCCCATAGGCAGCATGGTTAAAAACTCCATTTAAATAAATGTACATTTTGGATATTATTATGGTGCAGTTAGCTTTCTCCATAATTACTCCAGGGCCTAGATGCACTAAAGGTGGAAGTGGGCTATGAATGTCGATGTTCTGTCGGAGTAGTGTCGTAGGCACCTCCTTAGTATTCACAAAGTGTCTATGACATCACTTCACCAGAACTCCAACAAAAAATACTCACATCGACATTAATCCGACATGCCTTCACCATGTCTATGAATTTGTATTTTTCGAATCGACAAGTGCTTAGTTTCATATGGAAATGAATCATAATCAGATACACTCGAATGCAAGGTGGTATGTTGATATTATAATGTGACAATTCGACTCATTCAGTACAATCCGATAGCAGCCTCTGCTGTCAGAGTTTACAGTCTCCACTTCACCTGCCTCAGGCTGTCATAGCTGGGATCTCCCCTGTACTCTCCTATGGAGTAACAGCAGGGAGAGCTACGACATTCTGAACAGCATTCTCTGTGCTTCCCTACCCACCCAGCATTCTCTGTACTCCCCTACTTAGAGCAGATGGAAAAGCCGCATCTACTCTAAGCTCTCCATGCAATGAATGAACCCTGTCACCAGGTTCATCGTTAGAAAGCAGTTAGAAAGCAGCTGGGGTTTGACCACAGTGACTTATTCAATGTTCATATAATAAAAGTTAGACACGTTTTAATACAAAATAAATTGTTAACACACACACACACACACACACACACATATATACAGGCAGGGTATGCAGTCCATACCTTGCCTATTAACCCTTTGGGTACCAGAGGGGGTAGGAAACACATGGTAAGCAATGCTTTCCTACCTCTCTGGTACTCAAAGGGTTAAGTGTCGAACAAAAGACAGGTTCGACTACTACATGTCAGTCACTGAGGTGAATGTCAGATGGAATTAGTATGTAGAATATATGCAATATATGTTGACATACTAAAGGGGGGATGTCGAAGGGGCGGGACATTGTGTAGTGCTTAGTGTACTATTTCTGTTTATTGTAATCATTTGAATGTCACAGGGGTGAGCAATGCACATCCCTATAGCATTCAGTGCTGTCCATGGTGCTGAAAGCCTTCTCTGTATTCCTCTACTGGCTGGGTAGGGAAGCACAGAGAATGCTGTACAGGATTGTTGTAGTGTTGGTGATGTGTGAAGGGAGGAAATCCCTTCCACACCGACTACACGTTGAAAATCCTGTATGCTAATAGGGACCTTCTCCAACCCTCCCCTTCCAACCGACAATTTTTGTGAATATGTCGATGTGTGTGCAGATCAAATTGTTGGAGTGATTTGAACAAATCGACAATATAATACCGACACCACATCGACATTTAGTGCATCTAGGCCCAGGTCTTCTTAGTATCAAGGGGTATCAAGGGGTTTAGCAATGTAACAAGACATACAAATGTGACAAGCACTCATCAAGCATGAACAAGATAACGTGTCTTGTTCTTAGGCATGGTGGCCTCTCAGTGGTGCTACAAGTCACTTTTTGCACTCCCATGTGCCATTGCAGAGAGGAAATTTCCATATCCTTATCAGACTGGTCCTGACCACAGACAGTCCAGCTCTGAAAAGTATTTTTGTGGTTTTGCTGTCTCTCTTTGTATGGAGAGGATTTGCCTGATATTTCAGAGCTGTCTGTGGGCAGGACCAGTCTGATATGGATATGGAAATTTACACTCTGGCACATCAGAGTGAAAAACATGACTTACAGCACCCTTGAGAGGCCACTGTGCCAAATAACAAGACACTTTATCTTGTTCGTACTTGATTGGTGCTTGTCACATTTGTATTTCTCCCTAAGTATCAGGGTATCCCAGGCATGGGCCCTTGCTTCCACGTGCCCAGAGGGATTCAGCTGCACCACACTGACGAGGCCCACATAGGCTGAAATGTATGTCTGTGGTTTTGCCATCTCTCTCGTACAGAGAGGATTTGTCTGACATTTCAGAGCTGGACTGTCTGTGGGCAGGACAAATCTGATACGGGTATGGAAATTTCCTTTCTGCAATGGCACATGGGAGTGAAAAACGTGACTTGTAATACCTTTGAGAGGCCACCAAGCCTAAGAACAAGACACATTATCTTGTTTGTGCTTGATTGGTGCTTGTCACATTTGTATGTCTCCCTAAGTATAAGGGTATCCATGGGCCCTTGTTTCAATGTGCCCAGAGGGATTCAGCTGCGCCACACTGACGAGGCCCACGTAGGCTGAAATGTACGTCTGTGGTTTGCTGTCTCTCTCATGCAGAGAGGATTTTACTGACATTTCAGAGCTGGACTGTCTGTGGTCAGGACCAACCTGATATGGATATGGAAATTTCCACTCTGCAATTGCACATGGGAGTGAAAAACATGGCTTGTAGCACCACTGAGAGACCACCATGCTTAAGAACAAGAAATTTTATCTTGTTCATGCTTGATGGGTTCTTGACACATTTCATTTAGCAATGTAAAACTTATATTTAATTAGTTTTGAGCAGTGATTTTCAAGGTTAGTCCTTAGGACACACTATGAGATAAACCAATTTTGGTGAATATGAAAGAGCTGTCAGAATCACCTGTATGTTGTATTATCCATTTTTTATTTAGAAAGCTATCTTTTTAGTTATTTAGCTTTATAGATCATGCTAATTATGGCATGGTGTGCAGAAACTATTTGTCTTAGCCAACAATACCTCCCCTACTCACTGACACTGATAAGCAATACATTGCCCACCTCCACTTTGAGTGAGGGTGGTAATGTAAAGCTACATGGTATACAGCATGGTATGCCTTTAAAATGTTCTGGATATCACAGATGAGTAACTAGTGGCCAAGTCAAGAAATCTCCGACTCCCTTATTAATTTAGAAAATCCTAATGGACGCTATGATATTTTTGCCTTGCTTCTGAGTTCTAGAGAAAGCATCTTCAATCAGTCTTGGATCTCAAGGCCATGGAGGTGGACATGAGCATTGCTAGCAGGACCATAGGACTTCAGATTTATTGTGTTCACTGCACATGGTGACCCAGCCCTTTAAGGACTGGAGGGGTGTGCAAGGAATTGTGTCAAACCTCCTTAAAGAGTTAAATAGGCTAATGTACTCTGTCTGATTCAGTCTGAAAAAACTGTCATGTATGACTCTATGGACATGACATCTTCAACTGAAAATGTTATATCTTGAAAAAAGAAACAAGGACAAAATTCTTAGTTGCCATTAGGATTTTCTGTCTGTCATAAGTCAAGTGGTGGGGGAAGGGGGTTGTTATTCAAGGTATTAGCAGAGATTCCCTAAAAACCTAACCTGATGAAGAGTTCTGAGAACTGGAGATGAGAATCACTACTGTAAAGAAATGCATGTTTTTCCTGGTATCCTTAAAAATGTTGCACACAAAAAGCATGCGACTACATGGCGCATTAATCATGTCGACATTATAAAAAGGGCGACTTGAGAATCTCGCACTGCAGGAAAGCGTGAGATTCTCAAGTCGTGGCATGAAACATTGCCTACAACTGCCATCATCCTCAGCCATCTGGTGGCTGCTGAGGATTATGCGCACACAACCCACCGTTCAGCCCCTTCCGATCTATTCAAAATGCTGCATGTAAACGCAGTTGATTATTATTTTACTTTTTTACCATCTTGTGAATTAGTTGTGCATGTCTTGCACACCACAGGTGACATGGAGAGGAGCTCAGCCCCACACTTGCACAAGCATATCCTCCATGCCTTCTGTCCTCTCTCTTTCTTGTTGCTCTGGTTGCACTGGTGGCACTAAAGGAAGTCCAGAAGTCTTCTCAGCTACAAAATGTTCAACAATGTATGGCAAGTAGAGAGAAGTGCAGCCCCACCCTTGCACAAAACAGCTCCATAGGGATAATCAGAGGCTCTCCAACTGTTTAAGCTTTACAACTCTCATCATCCTCAGAGGCCACCAGATGGCTAAGTTGTAGTGTGTAAACAGTTAGAGAGCCTCAGCTTATCGCTATAGCGCTGTTCACTTATGTTGTGGAGACTGCCTGAAATTTTGGTACTGAACTGTCTGAGGGAAGGACCAGACTAATGTGACTCTGTAATAGCAAGATGAATTAAAAGCATGGACGAGTAGCACCTGAGGGCACTATCCCTCAAAAATACACTACTTTGTATTCATTTTCAGCGTGCGTTTGGCACACTTTGTTTTTCTTGTCTCATTATTTCATACACACAAACAAACTGTATTTTAGCAATAATGATCATTTAAGTAGCATGTGAACAGCAAACCTGTTTAATAACTTTAAGTGCTTGAAAGATAAATTACTCCTGCAATTCTGCTGTCTGGCTACAAAACATAATCAAACAAAAAGAAAAAAGAGGGACAAATGGAGAAGATGGGGAGAAGAAACAACTGTAATCCCCTCCCTCTCCACCCAAAAAAATAGATAATTAATGGGGCAAATGATGATGAAATTAATTTTATTAACCAACTGGTTCCATATTTGACGCAGGTGAAATTATCTAAAACTTATACTTTTATTAATTCTATTAAAATCAACGAAAAAATTTAAATGAAAGTAAGATCCACCAAATATTATCAGACTAATTAGCGATCCTCTTCCTGTAATCTATACGAGAACGACTATTGCTATAATTGAATAGCTAAATTGCTTACTATCACTGCTATCCATAAGTCCTCATTTGACCTCCTAGATTTCTTCTGCCAGTTAGTACTGTGGATCACACTACAATCTAAAAGGATTCTTACGCAATAATGATATGATTACTCTTCATCAACTATACTTCTTATTGCCATATCTCATCATCCTCCTCCTATTGTTAGTTATATACACCTAAAACACCTTCGTGTCGGCACTCAAGAGGTTAATTCAACCTTAATGTGTGTAGAAAAACACCCCTGGTGATATTAAACTAAAATAATGTTAGATCCCCTCATCTATCTAATAAATTCAATTCTCAAAAAAACTATATATATAAATTACCTCACCCTATATAGAGTTACATCAAATAGTGTGAACCCCGAACCAATAAACTACCGGAGAACTAATTCACTAGCCCCATAATACCAATGTGAAAAAATAACACAACCTACATCTACCGCTAGTATCCGCACTCAATATACGTGACTAAACATATGTAGATAAGGGAGCATGGCCATGAAGGAAGAAGTAAATCCTGAATAATGTGACCTAGATGATGTTCATGTAAATTAGGTGCTCTAGTTCTATTTTTTTGTATTTGTATATACTGGCTACAAAACATACATTACAGGGATAGTAATACTTCATTTTAACTTTATTTTATTTTGTAGACATTAAAAAAAATATGAAGAATGATATAAGTCTTATCTCTCAAACCTTTATGGTTTGAGAGATATTCACAAGCAAAGTTTTGCCTCCCGCCCCTTTTTCCTAATGTAAGCCATCTCTTCTCAGATGGGGAATCTGGTTGTAAGACCAGACAGATAACAGCAGGGGACAATCTTCTTACAATGAAAACAATGAAAGCCCTGCCCCCCTTGACAAGCTTTTCAGGTTTTTCCCTTATCTTAATTGAAGATTGTTCCTCTCTGCAGTCTACCTGGGCACCTCCCTTCTGCTCTGGCTGGAAAGTGTTACATCAATAAAAGGGGCGGGAGGGGGACACTTTGTCATTGAATTACTCTTGAACTACAACTCTGACAGAATTGAAATAACACTCTCCAAAGTCCAAATGCTATTATGATTAATTGGAGCTGCTTTTATTATGAAACATTACTATCCCTTTAATAAAAAAGCTCATTGCACATTCAGTACAGTTTCTCATACGGGATCCTCAGTGGCCACCAGATGGCTAAGGATTATGGGAGTTGTAGGCAAGGTTTCATGCCATGAGTTGAGAATCTCACGCTTTCCTGTAGTGCGAGATCATGACAACATGGTTAATGCTCCATACAGACACATTCTCTTTTGTGTGCAACATTTCTAAAGTGAACCATTTTGCGTAATATGCATATATTGCTGAAGTTTTTCAAGGAAACTTCTGGAAAGCACTGATGTCTTCATTGTGGAATATATGGAAAACTTGTCACATTGTTAGTCACTGACAGGTCTTGCTTTCCTACAGGGTACTACAAACAGCTCTTTTGATGCTGTAACACGTATATACTGGCCGAGGACATTAATCATATATCACCTTATTATGCCTAATTATCCATAATAATTAATATGTGGCAAATAATTATTCAAATAATTGACAAATATAGCAAAAAAAAAAAAAAAAAAGACAACTTTATTGATCTTTTAAAGGGATAGTAACACTTCGTTTTAACTTTATTTTATTTTGTAGGCATTAAAAAAACATGAAGAATGATATAAGTCTTATCTCTCAAACCTTTATGGTTTATGAGATATTCACAAGCAAAGTTCCCCTCCCCGCCCCTTTTACCTAGTGTAAGCCATCTCTTCTCAGATGTGGATCAGGTTGTATGACAGTACAGATAACAGAAGGGGACAATTTTCTTTGTATGAAAACAATGAAAGCCCTTCCCCCCTTGACAAGTTTTTCAGCTTTTTCCATTATCTTAATTGAAGATTGTCCCTCTCTGCAGTCTACCTGGGCATCTCCCTTCTGATCTGGTTGAAGAGGGGGGGGATACTTTGTTTGTGAATATCTCTTAAACCATAAAGGTTTCAGAGATAAGACTTATATCATTCTTCATGTTTTTTTAATGCCTACAAAATAAAATAAAGTTAAAATGAAGTATTACTATCCCTTTAAGTTTGTCAGGGAAGATTACTCACCATGTTAATTTTTGTGACAGGGATCTGAAACCGTGGTTTATGACAAAGCATATAGTAACTTTAATTTTTTTGTGCTACTACTATTTCAATGTAAATAGTGCAAAATAATAAATACTCTGTAACCTAAAACACTGATCTAGATTTTGCAGCAGATACTGGGTTGAACTTGGATGTAAAAACATTTATTTAAGCAATGTTTGAGAGGAAAGATATGTTTGGAATTTTAAATAATAGGTAATAAGTAAAAAGAGATTTTGACACTGAGAAGTGATTTTGGAAATATGGAGTACAACCACTTCCTTCAATTACAACATCCTGTAAGAATGTTAACTTAGTTTTAAAAAAGTATTTCTTACACGTTAACAAACACTAAAGTGAGTAAAGAAAGAAATCCTATATAATAATTCGCTAGAATGTTTGTCAGAAGCCGTCATGTGCAGTAGAGTCTGCCCAAACGCACAGAATGCTGGTAGTTCTGTGCTGGGAGCATTCTGTGCTTTTGGGCAATCTCTACAGTGCATGACTGCATCGGCGGCAGGACACAGAGCAGGACCGACCTCTTAACATCACCCAGACCTTGGCCAGTGTACACGGGCTTTTACACTAGTATATACATAAAAGAGACAGGAAGGTGTCATAAAATGCATTTCTTATCAAAATACTTGGTGCCCTATTATTTAACATTTTCATAAATAGATTTATGTTTAAAATATATGAGCTTTGTCTTTATGACTTAAATTAAAATTGTACCGAGAGTGTCTAAAATAGGTAGGAGTCCTTCATACAACCATAAATTATATCAATCTTATATACTTTTTTTGCATTATATCTACAGTTTACCCTGTATAGCGATCTATTTTGAAATTTGCCCCATGACACAAAAGATTGTCTTCAGTAGTCTTCCCAAATTTCTCTTAAGGGTTATTCTTTATAAGATGATACACAGTGAACCAACTAGAAGTAGGCTACAGTACTTCTATGACATATATACATACAGATGTAAATTACTGCTGTTTGAAGAATTTCTACCTATGAAGACTCTACCAGAACCTCTGTGTATGTGTATGTTTGTGTGCGCGCGTCCATGCATGCGTGTGTGTGTGTGTTGGGAATTACCTTATTATAAATGAATTCAGTACAATGAAAAAAGAGAAAAAAGCAGAAAAACAGCTCTTTGAAGGAAGTGCCATTTTGCCCATGTCTCTCTTTTGAGGGGAAAAGTTTTGCCCATTAATAGTCATATTCTTTTCAGCTGGTTCCATCTTGATTATTGCAACATTAAAGCAGTTCTTAGGAAGGCTGCCTTTTTAACCCCTTAACGACCGGCCGTTCAGGCATGCGGCAGTCACTAAAGGACCACGGTGCATTTTTTTTTTATTTGACGATCCGACTCAGGGCTCCCCGAATGGCGTGCAGCAACGCAGGGAGCCCTGAAATCCATGACAGTTCTGGTATGTCATGCGTCCTTCAGTCACTTTTACCCATGACGTACCAGAACCGTCAAGGGTCATTAAGGGGTTAAGAATAACTGGTATAATGTTGGAGCAAACCAAATGAACCATAGTGGACAAATAAATATTTTCAAAACTCCCATTGATTTAAATGAGGCTTTTGGTAATATAAAGTTTATCATAGTAAACATGGCATAATATAATGTATCCTAACATAGTATAGCATATAACATAACCTAAACTAACATAAAATACCAAATAAGTGTACTACAGTTTCACATAGAGTAGCATAACTTAGAATAACATAGCCAAAGTGATACCATTGTGAAAAGGTGCAGTAAGAAAGAAAAATGGGTGGGGGGGGTAAGAGGGTGGGGGAAGTATTGTGTTTATAAGTGCTTCAATGCTGTAGTTCAGTGTTTGTCAACTCCTGTCCTCAGGACCCTCAAACAGGCCAGGACTTAGGGATTTCTCTGCTAGAGCACAGGTGTGGTGATCAGAGGCTCATTCACATTGATTAACTCACCTGTGCTCTAACAAGGAAATCATCAGATCCTGCCCTGTTACTGGGTCCTGAGGACAGGAGTTGAGAAAAACTGCTGTAGTTGCTTCAAGGTGAAAGATGAAATTGTAAGAAAGTATATTTTCTTGAACGTTTTGGTTCAGTCATATGATAGATGTTAACCCTTTAAGGACCCATAACTAGCCAGGACTGTCATGGGTAAACTTGCGTTAAGGACCCATGATGGTCCAGGCACGTCATGGAATTCAGAGGTCCCCGCACTGCTGCAAGTCACTGGGGGACCCTGAGTCCATTCCATGAAAAAAAAAAAATGCTCCATGGTCCTTAACTGCTGGCAGCCCAGATGTGCGGTCAGTCATTAAGAGGTTAATGTTAAAGAGTCATGCTTTTGCTCATTTAAGATTTGAATTCAGTTAGCTCAGGTCAATGATAAATCAGGCTGTGCTGCAAACATAGATGATGAGCTGCATTTTCTGAAGCCCAAGGCAGTGTATGGTTCTCCCCAAAAGTACCATCCACTGGTTTGGGGTACAGTGGGTAAAACAGAAAAGCTGAGTGCTCCCCTGGACACCCATGAAGGTACCTTAATTTATAAACAAATAAAATAATAAAATAATAATCGGGAAAGGAAGAAATGTAACCATAGTCACTCTGCTGAATCATGATTTGCAGGCAATTCCCATGAATCAGTCTTGTACTTGAGTAATTTAACCCTTTAAGCACCAGATGGTTTTCCAATGCATTTCTTCACAATGTGTTCAGTTCATTGCTTTTCGATGTGTTGTGCACCCCTCTGTTCATTAAAGGGTAAATAAAAGGGGTGTAGTTCACATGAGAAGATATCTTGAAGTTTCCTAGGAATGTAAGTTACAAGGTACTTATTAAATGGACAGTAATGTCCCCCAAAAAATGTCCAGTTTTGTAGAGGTTAAAATATTAATCAATATGCTCCAAAACTGCTATGGTTTGAGAGATATAGGGATTCAAAGTTACCCCTCCCTCCTTCCCCTTCGCCTGACGTCAGCGTCAGCGGGACCAGCAGGCGGCTCTGCAGCTAAAGAATTCATTCATTGGAAAGGTCTAAAAGGTGTGCAAGCACACTTTGTAGACCTTTCCAATGAATTAATTCTTTAGCAATAATATGATTTCGATATGATACGACTCAATTCTCCTGCTGTCAGCTTTATAGCTGACATCAGGAGAAAGGGGGGGAGAGGGGAACTTTGAATCCCTATATCTCTCAAACCATAGCGGTTTGAGAGATAGGGTTTTTAGCATATTGATTAATATTTTAACCTCTACAAAACTGGAATTTGTTTTGGGGGGACATTACTGTGCCTTTAAAATATTTTTGACAGACAAATAATATTAATCTGTAGAATGTTGAATTATTTGTTCCTAATGATGCAGTTGGTTTGTCCCGGGATTGTTCCAGTTCTTCTTGGTACAATCACCTGAATAACCCATGAAAATATATCTTAACTGACTCAAACAAGATAAATCTATTTTAGCCAACATGCATATTAATGTGGATAAATATCAGTTATAGAATTCAAGGCAGGGGTGCAAAAACTGCAAAGGTATAATGAACTTCCTAGTGCCAGACGGGTGAGCCATGCATGCAGGCCAATTATTTACTTTCCCCTCTAAAAGTCAAATGGTTAAGGAGGCTGACATTTTTAGACCCATGCAATATTATTTAAACTGTGGTTTCTTTTTGCACTGAATTCTTTCAGTGTCAATAAAAGTAGCCCATTGGAAATTATGAGCCTGATGGAATGTAAAGAACGATTTTATTAGTAAAGCTGTTTATGACCTCAAAATTAACCTCAAATTATAGCAAATGCCAGAATGTTTTTACAAACTCTATTTTAAATAATTATAACCTTTTCTTTGTGTATTTGGGGACTTAATGCCTCATAGAACGTGACAATTTTACTAAAAATACTAAGTTGTAACCCGAGATGACATAATTTGCTTTGCTCAATGGACTGTGTCTGATGACGAATTTAACAACTCTGACTGTTTTATATGTTATTGAACACTTTATAGTGTTTAAATAAAAATAGGCTTTGACAAGTCCTGTGATTTTACACATGCACAAAGGTCCTATATAGCCAGTACTGCAATTCATAGTTTGTACCATGGCAAACTCAAATAACAGAAAGAAACGTGGATTAGTAAATGTGACGGGGGTACAGGGGTTACTGATTGGTAGACCGAGGGTTAAGCGATTTATCCAGCCAGACAAAAAGATAATAAATTACATTTATTACACAAACATAGGACAAAAATTACAGGCAAACAAACAGGGGTAAAACATAAAAACTACAAACTTCTGCTGTTCTCTTCTTAGTGTGCCAGCAATGTTGCACAGATTGCCAGGGGTTACATATAATACTCACAGTCCATTTTAGCTTTATGCTGGAGACAATATTGGGCACCCCACCCACTACACATGCTGCTGGATTACATGAAGGTTCCTTGTATCTTTTAGCCCTGACAGAGGAGTTGGGAAAGGCATCCTGAGAGATGATCCCCAGCCACTTTCTTGAGTCTTGGGCCATAACCACTGAAGTTTAGCTTCCTGGCCACAATCCTTGTGGTGGGAACATCAGGGTACTTTGAAGCCGCCTTGACTTACAGCCCACAACTGAAAAGGGGACCTGGCCACCACAGTGCCCGCTCAGTGTAACTCTTCCGGTGAGGGCACTCACCAGTCCCAGTTTCTCCAGTACTCCTTTAGAAAGCACCTGGACCAGTCCAACTCCAGACTGGCCCCAGGCCTCCCCCCATTCTGCAGAGGGGCTCTCTCCTGCTCCTACATTCTCATATCTCTCTCTATCCCTCTCTCTCTCTTCCTATCCTCTTTTCTACCCCCCCTACAGGATCTGATGTCACAGGTAACATTTTCAAGTTCTCTTTCTGTTTAGCCTGATATAAGGGGGAAGGTACACACATTACACACATAGATTTGCCCTACCCCCCTCTATCTGACCAACACTGGCTATCTCACGACACAATCTCTTTGGTTAGCTAGACTAGATGGCACCATCCCTCTATACATCATACACACTAATCAACCCATTCAGTGCCGGTAAATGGCCAACACATTTCATTCTCTGGCTGACAACCATTCCATCACTGTAAACATCTAATTTTGTTGCTATGTTCTATGCTGTAAATTTGAAAAAGTGGGTAAAGCCTATCCTGACCACCACAAGAGTAATGAACACACTGAAACGTATGTATTTAGACAGGAATGGGTTCCATAAGACCCTCTATCTGCTGCTGCACTACATCTCCCCTTATCATCCTCCTACCAACTGCACCATTGGGGAAATAACATTTTCCAAAATTTCCATTCATTGAATTTTTTTTACCTTTTGAATGGAGAGGTCTCCAATGCATTGTGAATGCCTTAGTCTTTATATTCTTATTATATTTTATTTATATACCAGCAACTTATTCCGCAGTGCTGTACAACAGGGAATAGACATATAGCGATATTAAATAGTACAAATGTAACACAGAAAAAAAAGGATCAGATAGTTCTGCTTGTGAGAGCTTACAGTTTAGAGGTAGGTGGGACACAGAAGGAGTAAGTGCTATGGGGTGCCTTCTGCCACATGAACTGCTAGTCAGTGGGTGGGAGAGAAAAGTACTTTTCAGTGCAGTGGTCCAGTCAAGTATTGGAGAAAAAGACTCAGTATGAGCCATGAGATTGTAATGGGGTCGTAGGTAGGAGAGTGATTGTAGAAGGGAATAAGAGTGAGCAGAGGTTGGAGAAGCTGTTGATCTGGCCTTGTTTATAACAGTTATAAAGGTAATTAATAGGCTTCCCTGAAGAGGTGAGTTTTCAGGCAGCTTCTGAAGATCTGAAGGCAGGGGACAGTCTGAGAGAACGGGGGAGGAAATTCCAGAGCTCAGGTGCTGCATGGGAGAAGTAATGTAGGTGAGAATGCGAGGATGTAATGAATTGCAGAGAGAAGAAGATCCCGTGCAGAGCGAAGATGGTGACTGAAGTGTTATCAAGGGCTATGCAGGTTAGCATCAGTATGTTGAATTTAATTCTAAGTGCTAATGGGGGCCAGCATAGGGATTGGCAGAAAGGAGCAGTATTAGAGAAGCGGTCTGTGGATGTGGGTGGAAGCGATGACATTTTGTGTCTGATAGAGTCAATCTTGTCCTTGAAGTGAATGGTATCTTCTTAGGCAGAGATGTTAGTGGAAGGAGTTTGTATTGGTGGTCATAGAAAAGAGTTAAAGATTGAGAAGAGGCATTTGGGGTTAGAGGAAAGATTAGAAATTAGGGAAGAAAAGTATGACTGTTTGGCTAGAGAGAGGGCAGAGCTATAAGAACTGAGAATTAATTTGTAGTGTATAAAGTCAGCTGAGGAGCGCTATTTCCGTCAATGCCTTTTTGAAGTGTGCAAGCTCCTTTGGAGGTATCACGTTTGCGTTGGGTGCCAAGGTTGCAGTGGGGTCCTTTGGGGGAGGCAAAGAGTTCCAGGGTCAGCCCTGTCAAGGGCTGTTGTGAGAGTGCTGTTGTAGAGATCAGTGGTTTGTTCAGGACAAGATAGTGTAGAATTAGGGTTAAGCAGAGGTTGCAGGAAGTGGAGAATTATTGCAAACCAAGGACATACAGATCATCAACACAGAGCTGGATTTACAGATTATGATGAGGTTGCTGGTTAGGAGGTGGTAGTCAGAGAGTGGCAAGGGAACATTAAAAAAGGTAGAGGCAGAGCAGAGGTTTGTGAAGATCAGATAAAGGGAGTTACCATCACCGTGTGTGAGGGAGATGGCCAACAAGAGGTTGTTAAGGAGAAGAGTTTGAGTGCAGAGGGGTGTTGGGGTAATCTATAGTGATGTTGAAGTCACCCAGTGCGGACATAAAATGTGAGAATCACAAAGAAAGTGGTCAAGGAAATGTATCATAGGACCACGTGGTCTGTATATGACAAAGTGTGTGAGTTTCAAAAGTAGAAAAGGAGTGAGAAGAGACAGAAAGGAGTAGCTGAAATGTGTAGTTAGAGGAAAACAAGATGCCTACTGCATTCCCTGTCTTTCACTGGGTATAGGGGTATGGGTAAATTGTAGCGTGACTTTACATCAGGGACAGGCAAAATTACACCCTCCAGCTGCTTCTGGACTACATCTCCCATCATCATTCGCCAACCAACTACATCATTGTAATAATTTCCCTCACAAATCCAACTCCATGTCCACGATCAGGAGCATACAGATAAATTAATAGATTATATAGTGTAAATTAGTCTCCAAGGTTGATAAAGTTTACCAAGTTTACCAGTGTGTTGTAATGGTCTACAGTCAGGTTATTAACCAGGCTAATGTAAACCTCTATTTTTACATATCATATTCTGCAAATGTAATACTGCCTATACATCGTATTATTATTATTATCATTATTATTTTAATGTGTCCAGCATGAACCGGGTGAGTGCCAAGGTGGGATGAGGTACCAGCGGGGCAACTTGGAGAAGCATCCTCTTTCATCCACACAGCTTCTGTTCAGACCCTTCAGTTCATTCTACTTATCTCCAGATGCATATTCATGTCATGGAACAAAGATTACACGTTTGCTTCATAAATGAAAAGTAGTGAATTTTATAGTCATGTTTACATTGTTATACTATGGACGCAAGATAAAAACAGCAGCCAACTGTTTGTATAGTGCAGTTTGCTTATCTCATGCTGTGAATTACCTTTAGAGGTATTGTGTTTGAACATTCTTGGATAAAGCAGCTTAAGGCTTAGGTGTCCTCATTCCAACAGGCATGTATGTCAACTTTTGGGGTGTAGGTACTGTGCTGTGAAACATCTACTTTTACATTTGTAACATCATTATTTGTAAAATCAAATTAAAGCCTTGAGGGCCAGAGGATTTTACAACTTTTTATCCCTTTCAGTGCCACAGGGGTATGAAATACATAACCCTATGGCACTGAAAGGGTCAAGGGTGGGCAGATGCTTTCTCTGCTCTCCAGAATAGAGACAACAATCTGTTTTCTGGCTTCATAGAGAGTAACAGGAAGTTCCCATTATTGCCAAACTGGGGTTGGTGATGTTGGGAGAGAACCCTCAAATTCAGCAAAGGCCCACCAAAACAATCTATCCCAAGATTTATAATATATAGTTGTTTGGTGCTTATTTTTATCCCTTTGCAAAGGTATTCTGACTCCTCTATCTTATGACAGGAGAGAAAGACTGGTGTCTGAGGGTGAATATAGTGCAATAGTTGTTTTTTGTTTTTTTGAAGGAACCTGTTTTTGGTGCATGAGATCCAAACATGATCTGTGTAAATGTTTGACTCTCACATGCACGGCTTCATGTAAATACCTGGCATGCACAGTTTCCACCCTCAAACAACAGCCCATTTCTGCTCTACTGTCATAAATGAGAGGAGACAGAACATATTCATAGAGACTTGCAGTAGAACAGCATAGCGTTAGGTTAGTAGCCATAGTGTTAGGTTCTTCCCTGAACACATCTTGCCTTGACAACCTTTCTGACCCAGGCCCAGGACAACTTGCCCTGCTGTCCCTCCATGATGGCAGTCCTGTGGTGAAATGTAAAATGTGAAGAACTATGAAATATGGAGAACTTTATGCCAATATACAGTAACACACCTTCAGGAATATGATAATGGCTCAATAATTTCACTATTCATATTAGCCTTTGGCAAAGCAGACATAGAAACACTGTAAATGTTCTGAAGGCTTGGAGAAAGCAAAGAATTATCGGCGTATTTGAGTAGTAATCAAAGGGATAAAATGGCAGAGACAACTTAATGCATACCACAATATTGATTTGGTCACATTTTCCACAACATCAAACCTCAGTATCACAAAACGTGTTCTTGCATTCCCGGTACTCATGTGTTACCAGTTTAGAGAAAGAGAAGTGTTTTACTGAAGTCCTCAACAATAAGATCCCTAGCAACTGTCCTTTATGTTCCTACTGGTCTTTTCACTGAATTGGGATCCTTTAAGTGTCCAGATGTGTTCTTTTCACTGAATTGATGATCATTAGCACCTGTTTGGTATAATTGTTTAATCGTACACCTGACTATGGGCTAGATTCTATTGCAGGTGCTAAGTGTTAACACCAGTTTTATCAAATATTTTCCTATTGAAGTCTATGGAGAAAACTGGAGATAAAAGTAGAAATAAAATTAGCACCTGTAATAGAATCTAACCCTATATGCCTACAAAATTCCTGACTTTGTGCAAGTGTACCTAGAAGAATTGATGCTGGTTTGAAAGCAAAGGGTGGTCTCCCCAAATATTGATTTGATTTAGATTTTTCTTCTGTTCACTCACTATGCATTTTGTTAATTGATGAATATAAACTATTAACGTCTATTTTTGAAAGCATTCTTACAGAATTTTTTCACACCTGCCTAAAACCTTTGCACATTACTGTACATCTTTTAAAGGAATAGTAATGCATACAATTATGTTAACTTAAATCTTCTATTCAACTTTTCAGAGTGTGATTGATATCATTCTCAATCCATTTCTCCAAGCTCAGCTATGGAGTTCAGATAGTGGCTGCACCAATGGAGCTTGGGTTACCAATGCCAATCTTCTGATGAACAGTCTAAGAAAATAATTATTTCTCTAAATCATTCTACTATGTCATAAGCAAATGTGCAAGTTTTCAGAATATCCCTGAATGAGCACAGGTTGACCAATTAAAATGACTGAGCCACAAATTAGCGTACCTGTGCACCAGCTGAGATAACTTGGAAACATGAACTATTGAGGGCTCCCAATGAAAAGGGTTGGCTACCCCTAAAGTAAAATGAATCACAGAAAAGGAGTTCATTCTTGTTTCGGTCAACCTTATTAGAAGCGTCAGTGATAAAGTATTGACATTAAGAAAAGGGGAGAAAGTGGTGGAATAAAACTTTAGCAACTTCAGAAGAGCTGAATTTAAAAGTGTTATAAACATCAGTCATACTAAAATACTGAACAACAGATTGCAATAAAGTTATTTTTAATCATTACTATCTCTTTATACCTAGTTCACATAACATTTACCTAGCATGCTGCAAGTTTTCTGTTTTCCACACATAATTCAGGGAAGTTGCAGCATCAATTATACCGCTACTATGGTGCCTCAATGCAGATCTTTCTTCCATACTCTCTTAACAATGCAGTCCATAGCAGGTAGGTGACAGCCAGTCATGTTTGGCTGATGTTGACATGGGTTGGCCATCAATCCCCCTTCCCCCTCAGTGACAGATTACCAAAGGAAAGCAGTGACAGGGAAAGTAAATAAACAGGTACTCCAAACCCATCTGAACTTAACCTTAAAAGTTTAGCAGTGTTCAAAGATCACAAACCACTTTAGACATACTCCAGGTTTATCTACAAAAATACTTCATGTTGTTGAAATTGTAGTAACTTATTTTCTTAATATGTAGATAATTAAATATAAAATGTAATGTATAGCTTAAAAGGCCAGCTTCTCAAGAGAAAATGTGTGTTAAACAGAGACATTTGTTTATAATGAAACATTTTAACTCTGGTTAGCAAATCCATTTCTTTTAGAAATGTGATCTGTACAAGTTCCTTCCTATTATGCTTGGCTATAGTCAGTTTATTTTCAGAAAAAATGCAAATACTACAGTATTTTCCTTTGTTCCCATTATTTTTTTCTGTGATTATGTACAAAAGAATATTGACCTTGAAACGTGATGAAAAACAGTTTTGTATCACAAAACATTTTTAGTTTTTTTGGCACTTCTGAATTATAACCCAACTCAGTTATCTTTAAATAAATGTCCTGTGTTTAATTAACATTCTTCTCTGGATTTTAGTGTTTTTATATTGCAGAGTATACAATCCTAAACTGTTTAGTTTAAGTGAATAGGAAATAATGATGAGTACCGTGCCTTAGAACATTATATGATAAATATTAACAACTGTAGAGTTGACAGATTGCTTTGGCACTATGCATATGTGATTTAAGGATATGTTTATTATTTAAATATAAAAATTAAGGCATTCAAAAGCTATGTAAAATGTTTTCATTTTATGGCACGTCCATTTTACTGGAAGCCAACACCAGAAAAGGGGATTTTGCTTTCTTTTTTTCCCTTCATTTTTTTTTATCCTTTAATTGAGGTGAATTGAGCATATGATTAAATGACCTTTAAAGAAGGATAAAAGGTTAAAAACATAATTTTGAAGCATAGGTCTTATGTTTATAGGACAGCTAATATGTAAAATTAAAAAAATAACGTATTGGTTGTAGGGGGGGGGGTGATGCCACAGCATTTAACAAGAGGTCACAGCATCAGTTCAGAGAAGAAAAGTGCAGAGGGAACCTGCACGCTGAAGGCTTTAAGTCAGGGATGAACAGCTTTTGGCCCACCAGATGCTGTCAGACTAAAAATCCCATCATTTGCTTGTGGTGACTGATGAGCCTCTGGCAGCAGGTGGCATTCCTCATGTTGCCACTACTGCTGTAAAGTTATAATGCAGATACACTCAGAGATGTGAGTAGCAGTAAAATAGTGAGCTTTAATGTAGTTTTTTTTATTTTGTTTTTTAAGTTGTCGTCTTTCAAGTCTTTGAATACCAGAAGTGTCAAATGCATAATTTTGTAATGTGTAATAAACCTCTCATGGCATGCAAAGATTTAACCCTTTGAGTGCCAGAGTGGTATGCAACGTATTGCAAAGCAAAAGAGTGCATAGTATGAGGGCTTAAGGGGCTTGCTGAAGTTAACTGTTTGAGTGCCAGAGGGTTAAAGCTTAGATAATGGAAAACTGTGGCCGCTGGTATGCACTACAGATCTCATACACCCTAGTGCATACCCTGAAGCATAGCCATGGCATTGATTGCTAATGCCAGTAGAACATTCACCCCAATATGTATCTGTCCATATTATAAAACAGTACCCTAAGCTCCTCCCACTCTGTCCACTCCTTAGTTGATGGACTAGAGATCACAAGATGCAATTAAATTAAAGCAGAACTATCACTCATAAAAAAGTGCCCCCAATTAATTTTTACTATAGCGTTAATCATATAAATCTTTTTATAATCCTTATTATGTCCAGCATTATTTAGAAATCTAAATTCTTCAAAGACTCACAAGCAGATGACAGAGCAGACATTGTGTTGAAGATGCCTCTGTGCACCTGCGCTGTCTGTCCCTTTCTCCTCAATGATTGGCAAGGGAGAGTTGCATTGTAAATGAAGGCACATACAGGGACAGACAGCGCAGGTGCACAGAGGCCTCTTCTGCAAGATGCCTGGAGGTGAGTGTCTGAAGAACTTAGATTTCTAAATAATGTCGGACTTAATAAGGATTATAAATGGATGTATATGCTTATCGCTATAGTAAAAATTAATTGGGGGCAGTTTTATATGATAGTTCCGCTTTAACATCTTAAGTCACAACTATCACTTAGATCAGTGATTCTCAGCCCCAGTCCTCAGGGCATAACAGCAGTTCAGGTTTTTAGGATATTCCTTCTTAATTAAGCACAGGCAACACAATAAATGAGCCACTGATTAACCATCTTTGATAAAACAGGGATATAAAGAAAATCTTACCTCTTGCTGTGCCTCTGAGGACTAATGTGGGGAAGCAGTGATGTAGATATTACCTCATTAGTAGATCTTCTCCCCTGGAAGACAGGGCTGCATTGTGTGCCCCAAAGAAGCACCACACAATGGTCCCGTCCCATGCAATTCAAGTCCCATTTGACCCTCTGTATTGGGGTTGAAAGCCTGAAACAGTGGGTTTATGGGAGATACTTATGCAACTCATAAAGTTTGTGGCTAAGAGCCTCACACTTACAGGATGCTTTCCAACTGAAGCGGTCAGTTTTATAACAGCCCCGCACCCCAAATGGCTCCTGTCATTGCAATGCAGGCCTTAATAACATGTGATAATTCCATTTTAATGTAAAACATGTTAAATGGATAGAGGTCCTGTGATGTGATGTAACTTGATTAATAGGGCAATGTAAATTAACAGTGAAGTTGAAGCCTACAACTCTGAATAGTGCAATTCACCAGTTTTGGAAAATGTGCCCGCCAAAATTAAACATTTGTGTTGCTTAAGTGTTTGAAAATACAGTGAATCCACTGTCCACTGGAAAGAAAAAAACAATGATGGATAATAGTAAAGACAATGTAAATGGCAAGAAGAGAACTAATGAAGTCTTCCAATAGAGCTCCATACATATTTGAATAACTCCCCAGGTGCAAATTGTCTGTACATTTGCCAGTATGGACAATCTGCATTTCCTCAATATCATTCTAAGTACATGCACACACACACATACGAACACATGCACACACACACTACAAATGAACATATGGAGAGTGTGTTTTATTGATCTAGAGTCTGTTTATCTGACTGTCTGCCAATTTTTATAGGTCTCCTACTAGACATGCTTATAATAAAACAATATTGATAATGCAACTACTTTTAAAACACAGTAGTATTATGTTGATACTCACAATGTATTTACAAAGGTGCAGGAAAAAAGACATGTTAAAATGTATCAACATTTCGAAGGCAATGGTTAATACGAACCGTGACCACCACTCTCCAGACCAACCAGCAGAAACTCCTGAATAGGTTCTATATGATTATATGTATAAATTCTAAGATCAAAACAGGCAGAGAGGCCCACAATACATTTTGGGACACTTGTCAGGAAATGTTGCATGGGACTCTCCTGGTCACATGCCCTGTGGGAACTCCCTCTCTCTCTGAGATGCTGCCTTTTGAAACTGGCATAGAGGGACGGTATTACAACAGTACTCATCCTGATTACATATAGGAGACCTATACCAGTATATCCCTGGAGAAGGGAAGGAAGTATATCTTCTGAAGGAGGTAGTGTTTTATGTGATATTGAAGGACTGATACCCTCACAACATCAGTAGCGGTCATGGAGCATAATGAGCAGAGTAGGCAGAGGATTGAGGCTGTAAGGACCAGAAGAGTGCTATGCATTGAAGTATCACAATCTTGAGTGCTTGTGTTTCATGAGACAAAACATTAAACACCACATTTAGATGCTGTTGTCCATTTCTTGTTGTGCTCTTTTTTATCTAGAATGGTTAATATGTATGCTTTCTGAAAAAACATGAGGTCAATGGCAAAATTACAAATCTTAACACAAAATAATTTGATGGACAGCAAACAAAGAACTGTCTGATGTGTCCCCATAATGTGATGCGTCTGAGATATCTTTAGGATTAAATAGGTGTGTTATGTCACATTTTAGCCTGGTGACTGCTTCTTTCTTGTCTACTTTCAATATCTATGAAAAATTAAATGAAAGTATAGTACTTGATGAAGCAGCATAAGGTTGAATTATGCATTGAACCTTCTGAAGCCTTCAGGTGTCATGCTGAAATCTCTGCAACTACAAACTCCACACACAGGCACAAACATGGAGAATCTGCTCTACAAACATTGAACCTTGTCCAGTGTGCTTGACCAGAGCATTATTTGAATGTCCAAGCCAATACTGTAATAATGAGAGATTGTGAAAGCCTCCAGATGTGTTAGTGTCACTATCACTGAAGGGGTTAAAAATGTAGTTTAGATCAATTTAAATTGAGCTACTTATTCCTAGTGCATTGTTCCCCACCTTTTTTCAAAGACAAACATGTGGGTATTGCCCCATCCTATCTTCCCTGGCTGGAGATTTGCAGATACATTTTGGGCTGCATAGTGAGCACCAGCACACCTACAGTGGAACAGAATGGGCGTCTGAAAAGAAATCTTTGGGGTTTCCTCTTTGCTCCAGCGAAAAGACTTAACTGCAATAGTGAAGTTTTATGTATCAGTCTTGCTGAGCTATTGCATTGTGCTTGAAACCTGACATAAAGGGTGTATGGAGGCTCTGTACACTACCCACAAATGTTTTGGCCAATAGCTACATATCTCCAGGTTGTGTTCCATTCTGATTTTCCCTTCTAAATGGCTGACGGGAGCCTTTTGGTGCTGCATAGTTCAGACCCAGGCCCTTTACTAGCTGCTATCAAAGGAGCAGACATGGTAAAACATGATAATTGCCCTTTAACAAAATATATAGATCCACAATATAACAAAAGAAAGGAGAAGCGCCCAATAGTGAAATAAGTTAACTTCAGATAATACTCCAATAAAAAGCAAATACCAATGTACTCACAATTTGTTATGGTCAGCAGAGGGGATATTCCAATGCTGACAAATCAGCTAGTGGAGATCTTACACCGTCTCCACTCGGTGACCAAGGATACTGCTGCTTCAAAAAAACACCTTCCAGTCCGAGTCTTCAATAATAAAATTTATTAAAATAGCAATATTAGCTATAACTGACAAGGCAACGTTTCGCGATTACAAACCGCTTTTTCAAGCCGAACACCTGGTGTTAACGTATTTCACTATTGGGCGCTTCTCCTTTCTTTTGTTATATTGTGGAATTATTCTGGACCGCTTGGAGAGAGCGTGTTAGGAAGAGGCAGCCCGTTTAATAAGGATCCCTGTGCTGAATCAGGATATTTATTCAGCAAGCGCATATGCTGTTTCTCATGTATATGATTTAACAACCAAGTTTTTTTGTGAGTACCCACGTGTGGAGTGAATTGGTGACGGAGATTTGAATTATAATCTGAATTGCACTAGGGCGCTCCCCTTTTTGCTCTCCTTTTTTGTCATTTCAAAATATATAGATACTAGTTGAAAAACCCGTTTACACAGGCCACAGTGCCACCGCTGTAGTCATGTATCAGCCGTGGCGCGGGCAGTCTCTACTGCGCATGACTGCAGCGCGTGCAGCCATCTCTACTGTGCATGATGGCTTCTGACAAACATTCTTAGTGAATTATTATATAGGATGTGTGTTTTGATTTGCAATATGTAATACTGTTCTGGTGTTTTCTACAAGTTGTTTCACTGGCAAAGTATATAATGCTAGGAGTAACTGTTTCAGCTTAATGAAGGCTATCATGTTTTGTTAGTTAAGAAAATGACCCAAAGTAGAATACATGATATACTCTTTTTCTATTTTATATGAAGAATAAATGTCAACTACATATGTCATAATCAGTGCCAGATTTCAACTAAAATCTAGTTTTTGTTACTATGAAACTTTGCTGTCTTATCCAGACTGACTAACATTTTGCAATATAATGAAAAAGAAAAGCTGTCTCTTGACTCCTTATCCTACATATCAAACATAAAGAACATTTTGTTGGCTCTTAGAATGCCAGAACAATAACCTCATTTATACAGAGCCCGGGAACATACCCAAACCAACATGGTAGACTGTGGAGGTTAAGTAAAGTGCATATTCAAACCCCAGAAGCTTTAATTAAAGTGCCAACATTGCATTAAATACATGTAAATGTGTTATCATTTTATTGGGAAGGCTTGTGAATTATAAATGAGTTGTTAGTTCAAGCTGCATAATAATTCAGTCTTAACATTAAGAGATAAAAATCTGTCTGTCTCAGTATAATAAGGATAATGTTTACCTCATATAGTTTCCATATCAACATTTATTGATATAAATAAAATGTACAGTTATCAAAATGTAGTTCTTAAAAAAAAGAAAACACATTTTTTCATGGTGTTTTCCTCATTAACTCTAATAAAATGCATTATTCTATTGAAATGTATATTGTTTTGTGTTGTACTTTCTCTTCTGAGTAAAATGATAACAGATGTGTGATGGTTTTAATAAATGTTTGGCCATCACAGGCAGTTAATTATGTGATCATTTTGTTAATATGTGTGATGTGTTAATTTGTTAATTTTCACATTGGAAGAAAAAAAAGAATTTCCCTTACTGTCCAAGTAAAATAACTTTCCCTGCGTAAAATTATTTAACCCTTTGAGTGCCAGATGGTGGCACAAAGCACTGCTTTGCAAAGGATTAAGGAAAACTATACATTTTCTAAAAGAACATAACCAAAGGAGTTTAAACATAGTCAACATGAATAGCCATTATGAAAATGGACACTCTGGAAAAAAAAACAAGCTTAAAATTATCTTCAGCAACAAAAAATAGAAATTAATGCACAAATATTAAGCTGCTAAAATATGATGAAATTGATCCTTTATAAAATATAATATTTAACTTTATAAAAGAAGGCCAAAGGCACAAAATTGCACTTACCAGTTACCACAGTCCATAGCATTCAGTAAACTATTTTCGATTTCTTTAAGCATGTTGTGCTACACTTAAGTGGTCGCAACCACTTAAGGCATGAGAGTAAAGTAGACATGTAATACTGTTTTGGAAAGGAGAAATTAGACAGACATTCTACTACATCAGATGAGGGGACACTTTCATTTCTACCCCTAGACTGGACAGCACAAATGTTTTCAGAATGTGGCATTAGAACCCTATAGGGACTCAACCCCAAATGCAAGAATCTGGAAATAAGGAGCACAAAAATACCATCTAAAAGTACTATTTCATTGCTAAAATTAGGTGCAAGTTATAATAACAGAATGATGCTGGACAGCCCCATCACCCCGGTCTTACAATAATCATAATAAACATTATCAATATTCCAAAAGACAGAGAACATATTATAATAGATATCAAGTACTGAGATTTCCACAACCTAGAACACATTATGATAGATCTATAACCGATAGAACAAAAAACTATCATAAAGAAGGAGCTGTACCAAAATCCACAGGATAGAATCTATAAATCTATGTTTTTTAGAGAGGGGCAGGAGAACCCTAGCCAGACTGAAAACCCCCACAAGGAAACAACAAGGAATTAAACATGGGAATACAGGATGTAATGAGAGGGAGAGGAGAGAAACAGGAAATAAGGGGGAACGTACCAGTAGACCTATAGGGGAAACAAAGGAACCCAGGAGGGGTAGTAGCATTGTGCTCAATACAGAGACAGGAGGAGAATCTGCAGGAATTAGAGAATCCCAAACCCCAGACATTAACAGAGATAGATGAACAAGTGTTGACAGGGGAAGAAAAAAGAAAAAGAAATCCTCCTCTATCTACTAAAAGCAAAACCCTATAAAGTGAGGAACACTACCCAGAGATATGACAAAGTACTCAAATATTATTTTATTGAAGCAATATAAATCAAATACAATGGGACTCATAAAAACAATATAAAAACAAATGGGTAAGGGAATCCTCCTTATATACAGACTAGAGAAATAACAAGAGTCATATATCAGTAAATCACATAAGACTTAGTCAACATAATGAGACTTAATATAATTCCTAACTGCAGCTGTGACATATAAGATATAGTACCACATTAACAATGTGTGTCTAATTAAAATACAAAAGTATAGTCATAAGTGCAAGCAAATACAAAAAAAGGCAAAGTTCCATTGAACGGGACAAAACGCGTTGGATTCTGCTGTTTATGCAATAGCGCTATTTTATATCTTATGTTGAGGTGCTATATCGATTATAAGTCGTAATCTGAAGGAGAAACTTAGAGAAGATATACCGATTTGAGGTTTCCGTTACTCACTATATATCTCAACGAGTAGCAGGTGTATGGACGGTGTCTAAGGACGGGAGGTCTTATCTATCACTGTTACTTAAGTGCACGGGATCTGAGTCTGAAGGGGAAGAAATCAACCGCAAGTATTTGTACCTCTTTTGTTTGATGTACATTAGTGTGTTGACTTGTTACATCTAGCCACATTCTGTTACAGTGTGGCAAGGGACATATATTCCGAAGTGACGGCAAAAGAGGAGAGTGGTATTGCCGGGAAGTTTATCTGGTCACACACTAGAGTGAATATATTAACAAGATATATGAACGTTCCCAGTTCCCAAGGACTATATAGTGCACATATGAGATATTGATATAGACCTGCCCGCGACACGTTATTTCAGCTATAGAGGTACCTCTACTAGGAATTACTATCTACGGTACTGTAACCTGTAGATTCACTTCAAGTTTGGGAATATTTTTCAGAATTGACTTTAGCATCTCAATTTTTTATTCAATTTTTTGGAGTATTTTTTGAATATTCAAATTTTGAGTGCTCCGGAGCATTTACTATATTGTTATATTTTTTAGCTCGCATTTATGACTGATATTGCTGACTGATATTATTGATATGTGTATTATTAAATATTGATATATGTGAAGTACATTTATAGCGCTCTCCATTTGTGTAGTAGTTTATTTTATTATTTGTTGCCCTTAACACTGACGGGGCTAGGATAGAAGCGCTTGATTGTGTCACTTTAAGAATTTATTAATAGTTGACTGCTGTGAATACTTGGTGCCGTGATCACAGATTTGGTAAGGTTGTTATATATATATATATATATATATATTACGTGTTAACAACTGTACTTTTTATTTTCAGAAATCTGAAGGAAAATTACATAATATAGTAAGTGGGTTATTTAGACAATTCTTCTCATTAAAGGGATAGTAATACTTCATTTTATCTTTATTTTATTTTGTAGGCATTAAAAAAAATGAAGAATGATATAAGTCTTATCTCTCAAACCTTTATGGTTTGAGAGATATTCACAAGCAAAGTTTCCCCTCCCACCCCTTTTACCTAGTGTAAGCCATCTCTTCTCAGATGTGGAATCCAGTCTATAGACCAGACAGATAACAGCAGGGGGGAATCTTCTTCCTATGAGGACAATGAAAGCCCTGCCCCCCTTGACAAGCTTTTCAGGTTTTTCCCTTATCTTAATTGAAGATTGTCCCTCCCTGCAATCTACCTGGGCACCTCCCTTCTGCTCTGACTGAGCAGTGTTACATCAGTAAAAGGAGCGGGAGGGGGGGATACTTTATCATTGAATTACTCTTGAACTACAACTCTGACAGAATTGAAATAACACTCCCCAATGTCCAAATACTATGATGATTAATTAGAGCTGTTTTTATTATGAAACATTACTATCCCTTTAAGCAAACTCAAGTATCCTTTTGTTTATGTAAGTATCCTTAAGTATCCTGCAAGATGGTCCCTACGTGTCCTTCACCCTTTTAAAGCCAGAGGGGTATGGAAAGCAGTGTGGAGCAATGCGTTGCTCGCCCCTCTAGCACTCAAAGAGTTAACATATAGGACCTCACACAGAAAGAAAGGCACGATTATTGAAAAAATTGGCTGCACTATAGGGAACAATGCAGATGACCAGTTATTTAACCCTCTAAAAGCCAAATAGGTATGCAACACACTCCAATGTTTTGGAGACCTCTCTAGAAATCATTTAAATGAGAATTTGGGGAGTTCTTATCCCCCCTACACACACACACACACACACACACACACATACATTGCACTATTTATTTGCTCCAGAATTGTTCTGCTTTTTCTTTTTCATGTGGCTCATAAAGTTTTGTTACTTTTCTAGGAAAATCAGTGAGTGCCTTGCTTCCTTCCTTCTGGAGCTTTATTTCATAACTAACTCCTACAGAGATTTTGCAACATGCTGAGGTTACCGTGTGGAACATATTTTGCCCAAGAAGGTCATTGAAGAAGGAAACCTCCTTGGAATTGCTCCCTCTTTGTTGACAGCTTCAGGAAATAGTTTGGAATGGACTGTAATTAGATTACAGTTAGTATATTCTGAGGACTGGTGTGCTCAGAATTTATGAATAGGTGAGCAAAATTATTTGACATATTAACTCTTTCAGTGACAGAGAGGTGAGCAAAGTGTTGCGGCTTACACTGTCTGATGCGCAAAGGGTTAAAGGTAGACTGTTTTCTGAATACTTTGGTGTTTATCTTCTTGAATGAATGAGATGTATCACATGTGCTGCTCATAATGTGTTGATGATGACTCCAGCACCCAAGAGGTTAGTTTTATGATATGCTACTTTAATAGTTTACCTGCTCCATTATTTGTATTTGAATAGAAATGGTTTAATGTGAGAATTCAGTGAAGGCTATGCAATATCTATTAAAGCGACACTAATAATAACCCTATTTACCTAAAGCTGGGCAAAAAAAAACCCATAATTTTCAAAATGAATCAATCCTGTGTGAACTGGTTTTCCAAAACTAATCTTTACTTAGTACTGAATTTCTTACCCATGGCAGCAGACATGATTCTTGTTGCAGAACTCCTGGAAACTAATCCCCTCCCACTTTCTAAGAAGACTTAAGTAGGAGTCCAGCAACCCATCAAAAATAAATTTCTGCCTTCAAGGACATGAGATCCAGTGGCAATTACCAATTAATTTTGGAAATACAGAATGGTTTTGTAGTGCTCCTGCCCATTATGTTGTTCTTTCAAGTTTAACAGTCATGGTTTATGACTGGTCAAAAATCTTTTGGGGATTTAATTAAGTGGTGAATAGCTGAATGTGCAAGGAACTCTTCTGATTTCCTTGATAATTAGCCAATGGCAATGGCCAGATTGCATCTGGAGCTCTTTTATTCACCAATGAGCATGTACCAAGTTGATCCACCATTTCCATTAACCAGGATCAGCTTGGCAGGTCCCTTAGAAAACTATGGGGACAAATGGATGAATACACATATGGGGATATGCACTAAGGTGTGATAAAGAGGTGATGAAGTGGAGATGACTTCTCCAATTATATCACTTCTCCAGTTCCTATTTTATTCTATTGAGCCTATTCACTAATCTCCAAAGCTGAAGAAATCTTAGTGCATAGGCTCCATAGAATAACATAAGAATTGGAGAAGTGATAAACTGGAGAAGTCATCTCCACTTTATCACTTCTGTATCACACCTTAGTGCATATCCCAAATAGTATTTTGTATGAATATATATACAGTGGGGCAAGAAAGTATTTAGTCAGCCACCAATTGTGCAAGTTCTCCCACTTAAAAAGATGAGAGAGGCCCGTAATTTTCATCATAGGTACACTTCAACTATGAGAGACAGAATGAGACAAAAAAATCCATAAAATCACATTGTCTGATTTTTAAAGAATTTATTTGCAAATTATGGTGGAAAATAAGTATTTGGTCAATAACAAAAGTTCATATCAATACTTTGTTATATACCCTTTGTTGGCAATGACAGAGGTCAAATGTTTTCTGTAAGTCTTCACAAGGTTTTCACACACTGTTGCTGGTATTTTGGACCATTCCTCCATGCAGATCTCCTCTAGAGCAGTGATGTTTTGGGGCTGTCGCTGGGCAACACAGACTTTCAACTCCCTCCAAAGGTTTTCTATGGGGTTGAGATCTGGAGACTGGCTAGGCCACTCCAGGACCTTGAAATGCTTCTTACGAAGCCACTCCTTCATTGCCCGGGCGGTGTGTTTGGGATCATTGTCATGCTGAAAGACCCAGCCACGTTTCATCTTCAATGCCCTTGCTGATGGAAGGAGGTTTTCACTCAAAATCTCACGATATATGGCCCCATTCATTCTTTCCTTTACACAGATCAGTCGTCCTGGTTCCTTCGCAGAAAAACAGCCCCAAAGCATGATGTTTCCACCCCCATGCTTCACCGTAGGTATGGTGTTCTTTGGATGCAACTCAGCATTCTTTCTCCTCCAAACACGACGAGTTGAGTTTTTACCAAAAAGTTCTACTTTGGTTTCATCTGACTATATGACATTTGCCCAATCCTCTTCTGGATCATCCAAATGCTCTCTAGCAAACTTCAGACGGTCCCGGACATGTACTGGCTTAAGCAGGGGGACACGTCTGGCACTGCATGATTTGAGTCCCTGGCGGCGTAGTGTGTTACTGATGGTAGCCTTTGTTACTTTGGTCCCAGCTCTCTGCAGGTCATTCACTAGGTCCCCCCGTGTGGTTCTGGGATTTTTGCTCACCGTTCTTGTGATCATTTTGACACCACGGGGTGAGATCTTGCGTGGAGCCCCAGATCGAGGGAGATTATCAGTGGTCTTGTATGTCTTCCATTTTCGAATAATTGCTCCCACAGTTGATTTCTTCACACCAAGCTGCTTGCCTATTGCAGATTCAGTCTTCCCAGCCTGGTGCAGGTCTACAATTTTGTTTCTGGTGTCCTTCAACAGCTCTTTGGTCTTGGCCATAGTGGAGTTTGGAGTGTGACTGTTTGAGGTTGTGGACAGGTGTCTTTTATACTGATAACAAGTTCAAACAGGTGCCATTAATACAGGTAACGAGGAGGACAGAGGAGACTCTTAAAGAAGAAGTTACAGGTCTGTGAGAGCCAGAAATCTTGCATGTTTGTAGGTGACCAAATACTTATTTTACCGAGGAATTTACCAATGAATTCATTAGAAATCCTACAATGTGATTTCCTGTATTCTTTCCCCCCAGTCTGTCTCTCATAGTTGAAGTGTACCTATGATGAAAATTACAGGCCTCTCTTATCTTTTTAAATGGGAGAACTTGCACAATTGGTGGCTGACTAAATACTTTTTTGCCCCACTGTATATATATATATATATATATATTTATATATATAACGGTTTTTAAGACACTCAGACCAGCAGGTAAAATAAAACACAGTTTTATTTAGAAAAAAATAAAGAGTGAAGAACGCCCTCTACAGGCAACACAATAATAATAGCGATCAAAGACTGAGATGATATCACAGGTAGAAGCAAAAGTATCACATATACTATCACAGGATAGGTACACAGTAGCGAGGATACTCAATGGTTAAATACAATGCTCTGTCAGTCTCTGTTGTGGTGTTTGACATGCCCAAGATGGTGATCAGGCAGCTATTAGTGAAAGTTCTTAAGGCTGGAATGCGGCAGCCAGTACTGAATATTAGTAGAAACTGCAGAGAGGTTGCAGTGAATAGCCCTCACAGGTGTAGCAACGGAGACAACTTAATCTGCAAGTGCTTGAGTCAATAGCCCCCATGGGCGTAACAACGGAGACTGCTATAATGCAAGAGCTTGCCAATAGCCCCCACGGGCGTGATAACGGAGACCAACTGCACAGTAAAGACTTGAGCCAATAGCCCCTACGGGCGTAACCGGAGACAACCTGCAAGAGCTTGAGCCAGTAGCCCCACGGGCGTAACAACGGAGACTGCAAATAATACAAGAGATAGCCAATAGCCCCCACGGGCGTACAACGAAGACCACTCTGTGCTGCAGGTATATGAGCCAATAGCCCCTACGGGTGTATTAACGGAAACCACCCTGTGCTGCAAGGATATGAGCCAATAGCCCCCACGGGCGTATACCAGAGACAAACTGCAAGAGCCGATAGCTCCACTACCGGGCGCGGTAACGTATACCGACTACTCTGCTGATGGAAGGATGAGCCACCGTTTAGATCAGGCTTGTAACGCGACCGGCTCTGCAAAAGTAGCGACCAAACAGGATAGGCTCAGCAAGTTACGTGAAGGCTCAGATAACGAAATGGCAGCTCTGCAAGGGTTAAGCAGCTCAAGGATAACAGGCTCAGCAGTCGTGGAAAGTGCTCTGCAAGTGTCAGGGAAGGCTCGGCAATGGAAGCACAGCTCTGCAGGAGTACCGAGGCAAATGATCAGCCCAGTAAGCAGCCTCAGCGGAAGTCAGAATGTTGCGACAGTGAAACTAGCAGCAGGTAACGGAGACTCAGCACTGGAGGCACAACTCTGCAGGAGTACCGAGGCAAATGATCAGCCCGGTAAGCGGCCTCAGCGGATGTCAGAATGTCGCGACAGCGACACTAGCAGCAAGAAGCAGGAACAAGCAGGTCACTGGAACAAGCCTGTTCAGGTCACGAAGCAGGAAGTCAGCCAGGCCGGATCGGTACACGGAGGTGGTTCTCAGACAAGCCAGATCAGTCACGATCAGGAACGTCAGCCAGGCTGGATCGGTACACAGAGGTGGTTATCCGACAAGCCAGATCAGTCACAAGCAGGAACGTCAGTCAGGCCGGATCGGTACACGGAGCAGGAACACAGGAGCGTAGTCGAGACAGGCCAAGTCGGTACACAGGAATCAGGAACACACGAACACAGCAACAGCAACACTGGTTCTGGAACACCACGAAAGGGCACCTGACAGGTGTCAATGGCCAGGCATAAAAAGGTCACCAGGGGTGGGCCAAACAGCCTCAGCCAATCAGAGTGTACCACAAGCGAGAGTGACAGAGAGGAATCACGGGCACCGTGATAGTATATATAGGAAAGCCACAGTTTCACCATATTTTATTGTATGACCTTGCAAAGCAGGGAAATAAGACTGTTCATTCATAAATACTCAACAGTATCTATCAAATACCATGGCAAAGGACATAATATCTGATATTCATTTATGTAAGATTTAATTGGCAATGGGGTATTAATGCTTAAAATTGAAAAAATATATTACAGTAAAAAGCATACTCCTTCTGCTGAGAGGTTTTATTAAAAATTATTGCAAATCAAACTTGTTTTTTTTTGGGTGCAGTAAATCCACGGTCTGAAAATGTATGGTGACAGCAGTCTATATACAAATATGGTTAGTTGATGATATTTCACCATAGAATGCTGTTACAACAGCAGTGCTGTAATGTTGAAGGCCATAGAGGTACTTCTAAATTCTGAATACAAAAAAATGTCAGTGGAGTCAATGGGAGCAGAGCCCCTCTCTCCCTTTCTTTTAACGTCAGCATCTAGCTGACAGCAGGAGAGCCTGGTCAGGGGACCAGCAGGCGGCTCTGCAGCAGAGCCGAGATCGCGTTATCTATATAGAATGAATTCACTGGAAAGATCTACAAAGTGTGTCTGGTTTGCAAGCACACTTTGTAGACATTTCCAATGAATGAATTCTTTATAGATAACGTGATCTCGGCTCTGCTGCAGAGCCGCCTGCTGGTCCCCTGACCAGGCTCTCCTGCTGTCAGCTAGATGCTGACGTCAAAAGAAAAGGAGAGAGGGGCAAACTTTGAATCTCTATATCTCTCAAACCATAGAGGTTTGAATGATCGGGTTTGGAGCATATTGATTAGTTTTTTAAAGGCTACAAAACTTGAT
The DNA here is from genome assembly GCA_037306005.1 of Rhinophrynus dorsalis. Lineage (NCBI taxonomy): Eukaryota > Metazoa > Chordata > Amphibia > Anura > Rhinophrynidae > Rhinophrynus > Rhinophrynus dorsalis. The sequence goes on from CM074719.1 coordinate 161,733,961, forward strand.
ATCTTTTTTTTTGGGGCATTACTGTCCCTTTAATCTTCATAGTTTTGGGGCCATGTATAGCATTATTTCAATACTGTTCAAGTTGTAGTTCAAGAGTAATTGGATTATAAAGTATCCCTTCCTGTCCATTTTATCTACATAACGCTGCACAGCAAGATCATCTGGCTGGATCGAAGCAAGGGACAATCTTCTGTGAGCATAAGGAAAAACCTGACCTCGTTCACCAAGGGGGGCAAGGTTTCCTAATGCTCATAGCAATAAGATTGCCCCTCGCTGCAAACTGTCTGGTCTGATGACCGAATTCCCCATCTGAGGGGAGGCAGCTACAATAGGTAAAGGGGGCAGTTGGCAGAAACTTAATAATTCAATTTCTCTTGAACCACAACTCGGACAGTTTTGAAATAATTCATTCCATAGCTCAAAAACAATGAAGATTAATTGGAGCTCCATGTATTTTGAAATAATACTATTCCTTTAAAACATGTCTATTGGTTATATTAACCATTTGATGTAAAATAAGTTGTTTTTGAGAAATTAACCTTTATATATGTATATTTTAACCATTATATTTGGATGAAAAAGTGTGCTACTTAAATGTGCTGTATTCAGTGTAATTATTGCTATGTGTTATGACAAATGCCTCCAATGTGTCTGGACTCTGTCTAGATAAATTCTTAGGAAGAGGAGTAATACTTGCCCAGTATATACAGTAAACTACTTAGCATAAAGTGCCACCAGCAAGTAAAGACTAATTTATCAAAAACTTTTAAATTACAAACAAATGGATAAAGTATAACATTGATAATTTTCAAGTTCTCCTAAAAATTAACTAAACTTATATTAAAGTGAAAGGTCAACTTTTTAATTATTTGCAAACACAAATACAGACAGATGTAACTTTTAAACATTAGTTTAGACATTTTACATAATGCAACTTAATTCAAATTTTGTAGTTGCATAAAAAATGTTTGCACAGTATAAAATATTGAAAACATATTTCCCAAGTGAAAAAGTATATTATAGAAGATGATACATTTTTATTTTGCCCTTAAGTTTTTATCTCAGCAGTGAAACTGGCTGAAATGGAAACCAAGCTGGATTTGCAGTCCCTTCAAACAAGCTTCATAAAATTAGTTGTAAAGTTTCCAAGCACCAAACTGCTTGAAAATATTTTTGTTTTGGCTCCATGGGAAAATGTAATCAGCCACACAACCCAAACTAGCCTAAGGATTCTCTCCAAAATAGGCTGCGAGAAGGATCCTGATAAATACTGAATACAAACCGATCAGTAGAACCAGAAATATTCAATTTTTATGAGAGTATGTTAATATAGGTAGGATTATTTAGGTTATGGTATGCTGCCATCTACTAACAATTGATGGCAATGGCATTGATTGATGACATCCCTCAAGCATCATATCTGCTAAACAGGAGTGTCCTCAGAAATGTTTCCCGGGGTGGGGGTGGGGGCAAGAGCTATAATACGACCTCCAGGCCAGCCCCTTTGTTTATATGGAGGTGGTAATTGTAGGGGGAGGCAAGTGCCCCCTCTCCGGATGCCCATGCTGCTATACTATATGCTCTCGCAGATCCCAATATACACTGCTGTCAGAAGCAATATTTCATTGCTCACTGGTAGACATTGACCCTAGCATACACTATCCCACTGTGAAAACTTTCTGGAATTCAATAAGTAAAAGGCCCCATTTAAAGCAACAGATATTTTTATTGGATTCCTGTTGTTGCACTGGTGCAACTTTGGAGCAAACCAGCTGTAGCAATTTGAAAATCTGAAAAACTATCAAAATTCAGCGGCAAAAAACTTTAAAGCATGCATATGCTTTTATTCACATGGGCAAAAGCTGGGAAACACAGGTTAACTTCTTCCAGCTTAATTTTACACCCCCATGTGTTTTTCTGATGACATAACAAATGAAATAAATGACACTGATGAGAACTTTGTGATGTCACCAGCAATGCTATAGAGGAGGTCATGTGTGATGTCATGTCTGATGTCATCTGCAAAACAAATAGGCATCTGGCATTAACTTGGAAAAATGTAACCTGTGTTTCCTAGCTTTTATGCATTTCAGTTAGAATTTTTCTTTGGATTTTGAAAATGTTTTTCTATTCAATTAAAATATACAGCTTACCAAATTCTTAACCTCTTAAGTGCCAGAGCAGTGAGTTGGACACTGCTTTGGTACTCAAGGGAATAAATAGATACTCTAATAGGTTCTAATGCAAAACTAAACTAACTATTCTGAAGCAAACCAGCTGCAAATAACACTTTACATTGATTTTCCAGTTTCTTGGAGATCTCTTTGCCATTCAGGGGTTAATGTTACATTTAAATCCATGTGAGTTTTGGGAATGTTAATTTCTTCCCTATGGTGCAATTGGTTTAGCCAAGAATTATTAGGTTTTCGGGATCTTCTCACATGGTGAACCAATCAGTGCTTGTGTCATTCACTTATGTTTAACTGAAGAAGATCCTGAAAACATACACTGATGTCAGGGCTTGAGGACAGTTTTGAGCTCTTCTACCTTAGAGTAAATGGAGATGGGAGTTGTAGTCCCCAGTAGCTGTAGATTTACTCCCACCCATGCTACAGGACTTCTTGTGACCTGTCCTAGTTGGGGTTGTATGGTAAGCTACTCTGAACCGGGAACAAGATGATTTTCTACAAAAACATGAAAAAAGATGAGTCGAATATTCTTCTTTTGTGAGAATCAAAAAAATAACATTTTAGAAAACAGTGGGGCATATGTATACAGTGGAGAAATAGAGCAATTCTGGGATAAACCAACTATTACAAATATTCCCAAGTTTTCAGAGAATTTAAATAGGGCTATTTCATTGCCTAGGCTTTCTTTGTAAATTGGAGAAAGGATACATTTTCAGCATTTTTGCTACCCGCCCAGTTTTTTGCATAAGTAATTTTCCAGTTTTATATATAGAAAACAATAAACTTTTTGTTTCAAAACAAATCAAACTTTTTCATGGTATCTCATGTGATGTAAATTTTACCTCATCAGCAAGCTATGATGTCATAAATACAATATTGAAACATACTTATTTTGCAGATACAAAATGCTATATATATATATATATATATATATATATATATATATATATATATATATATATATATATATATATAGAAAGCCTATGTTGATTGTGAAAGTTTCAATTATTTTTAACCATTTGTGTGCAGGAGAGGTACCCAGTGAATTGCTTTGCAAAGCATCAAATACATCTCTTGCACTCAAAGTTTTAAAAGGTCTGGATCTCCTCTGTGATCCTGAATATACAGATAACAAATATGCATTGTTTTACCTACATGAATGGCATGCACAGACCTCTACACAAATTGGAATTTTCAACTTTAACAAGTAAAATGCACATTCTATTGATTACATGGTAAAAATTCTGTATTACAACTTAATAAAGATAAAAAGGCATATATTTCATGCAAGGAGACTAATATGAATTAGAAAATGTCTGAAATGTCTTCCTACACAAAATTAGTTTTTTTTTCTTCAGAAAAGTTTAAGAAGATTTTCAGTATTTTCAGAAAAGTTAAGGGTTTTCATAAAAGTTTAAGAAAGTTGCCCTTAAGTAACAATGTACTTTACAACATCTCAAGAATCTTATCATAACAAACAAAAAATATACATTCTGAATGCTACATCTCTCCGTAGTACATTGTTACCTAATATGTTCAGGTGCAGAGATGTGTCCTTCACAAGGGCCCCAAATTGGTAACAGCAAGTAACAGAATTTCAGTTGACATTTTAACAAACATAACCAAAAGATGCTAAAAGCAGTCTGAAGGCTTAGTTGCCCCACAAACAGAGATGGGCAAGAGATTCACCTAGGGAATTCCTGCCAAAAAGTGCAGTTTTTCTGCTTTTTGTCAACATTTTTGATTGCATTGAAATCAATTATAATAATGTAATCTCCTCCCCCATGTATTCCTCCTTTGGTAAAGGATAAAAGTGTGGTCACTCCCCACATGTATTCCTCCTTTGGTAAAGTATAAAAGGGTGGTCATTTTAACACACATTGTCTATGCTTGGGAGAGAGAGAGAAAATACAGTTATATTTGTTATGCTAACTAGTGTACAGCCAGATGAGCAAAAATGAGGGAACTGGAGTTTCTTATTATAAGAATATTTGTACCAACCATTTTTTTCTGTGCAGAAGGGGTGTGGGGGGGTTTGGGTGTGAAGGTAGAAAGGAGAGCTTAAACAAACAAACAAATACATAAATAAATAAACAAACAAATATAACAAATAAGCATTTTGACTAACATGTGACAGTTATAGTAATACAGACAAGTGAACCTTCTTAGCTGACTGAGCCTGAGTGACAGATACTATTCTGCCACAGACAGGCATAAAACATCACACCTTCAAGGCAGAACAAACAGACAACAAGTACAACTAGACATATTGTGTTACTTACACCTACTTAGTCTTATAGTAACACAAATTAGACCATGAGGGAAAAGCATATACTAAGGTGTGGTGACTATGGTGCTGCACCACCATCTATGTGCTTTATCTGTTATTGTAAGCCAAAAACGCTAAAGTTAATATGTACTGCACTATAAAAGTGTTCACTGTAGTCCTTGAGAGAGAAAGATAAAGCTGCTGAAATGTTTACACTAACTACTAAAGCAGATGCAGACCAACAAAGAGGTGGAGCTGGAGTTGCATGCAGTTACAGAGAGTATGGGTCTGATTTGAAAACAGTGACACTGACAGTGACAGACAGGGATAGTTTAAAAATATATATAACAAATACATTGACTAATGGATTCCAGAGATCAGGGGATCCTTCACTTGAGTTCCGACAGAAAAGTAACATACATAAAGGAAACAGAGATGCACAACTAGGCTCATGTGCTTACAAGGGTATGCAAAGAGCTCACTAGGACTATGTCCTGCACCTATGGTGCAATCTCTTTTATCTCACAAGTGCCATACGCAGAGAAGAAATATTCTGAAGCATATCATACAGATCCTGCCAAAATGCCAATCCCCAGTCCACTATGAGGCAGCAGCAGACTTGGGGCATACCATGCTGACCATCACAGCTGATGCCCAGGATCTTAAACCTCAGAGCAGTCAGCAAGCTTGGGGGACTGAAATGTTCATTGCCAAACAGAAACTTGGAATCTCAGCAGGGTCATGCAGGGTGGCCATCACTCCATTCACAGTAGCCGACAAAAGAAAAGGGAATCCCCACTTATACTTGATTAGTAGGACCCTCAGATGGTCCGTCAGGATCTTGAGTGCTCTCCTCTTCTCTAGGGTAGTAGGCACAAGATCAGGATTTGATTACGGTGTAAGAAAGAACCTCTGACTGTCTGATAGCTAGCAGAACCTTTTTCTTTTTGGTGAATCAGTGAAAGCAGCAGACCACATCACTTAGCCTGTACCCAGTGCGGGTCTGTGGCCCTAGGGCCCTATGTACAAGTTCCAGAAGTGGTGGAGAGGTCAATAGATCAGGACCTAAGGAAAGAAACATCTTCTGTACACATTCCCTGAGGTCCTTCAAAGGAACCAATTCAAGTTTGTTGAGGAGGCTCAGATTATGGCATCTGCTGCAATTTATCAAGGTCCTCCACTTTTTAAAAGTGCTGATTGATGAGATCCTGCTATTCTGCCACCACAGCCTCCAGATGCTGGTGAGAGTCAAATAGATGCTCCCTCTCGTTCTCCAAAGCATCACCTCTCTGGCCAATAGAGGTAATATCTCTCTTGATTTCAGACAGCTGCATCTGAATCGATGAGCAGCTTCATGTCAGCCTTACTTGGTAGTTCATCCAGGTCCTTCTTATTTAAATAGTCCCTGTCAGGGGTATTGTGGTAGTCATTTGAATAATTGGATACGTAGAGGGTAGCAGAAGCTGAACCCTTCCGAAACATCACCACACCCATCTGTTTGGGCCTCTGAAATGGCACAAAAGCCCTCCTCCACGTCTGCAGCAAGGGGCCTAGAGGCACCTGTAGAAACAAGCTTGGGCTTCCGTTTCTGTGAAATTATGTCATCTAGAAGTTCTTTCACTAGGCAGTAGTGTAGATATCCCCATAAGGCACCACTAGTATGCTCCACTGATATCTTCTCCACTGGATCGAGCCATTCACATGGCCATCTTGGATGCAGGAAAACTCCAACCCCCCTCAACCCATTAAGTGCCAGTGTGGTATGCAATACATTGCAGTGCAATGCATTGCCCAGTCCTGTGGCACTTAAAGGGTTAAGGTGCTTCTTGCCTGCTTTGACGATTAGTGGAAGACAGAAGAGGGGGGACTTAAGTGCTCTGATCCATCAGTATACCCATGACTGGTTACAAACATTGTAGGTTTGTAAATACTGGACCAGGACATTGGTGATAAATATCAGATTGTCTTACTTTTTTATATTGCCATTTCTGTGTTTTCAGAGCATTTTAATCTTGTAAGCAGAGAAGCTTTAACCCCTTGAGTGCCATAAGAATGCAACACGTTGCTCTACAATGTGTTGCAGACCATTCCAGCATTCAAAGAGTTATAAGACACACAGTGGGTCTTCTCTACAAAGTTTCTTCGGTTATTACAATATACACAGATTCTGGCCACTCAAAAGCTGACTGATGTAAATAGATACTCAGACACTCTTTGCAAGGCTAGCAGTGAGACTTATGAAGTCACGGACATTTTATAATGCAACCACATAGTAATTTTCATGTCTTCTGTTTGAAGCATTTTGCAAGTGCAAACACAAAGATTAAATGAAAAATTATTAGCGTTCTATGTTCAAAGAATCTTACATATAGCATTACAAGAAATGTTATCATTTAAGTATAAATGTGAACCCCGATTAGATGCTCACTGGGTTGTTTCAATTAGCCTGATGAGTCCTAGCTAGCCTGCATTTAGTGTGGGAAAAGAGGAACTGATGGTAAAATATAATTCATTGTCCACATAAATTCCTTATGGTATGATGTCATACAAAGAATAAGATACAATAGTGATTATATATAGTTTAAAATAAAGGGTTGTCAAAATGAAATATAAATGCATTAACAATAAACAAAAACACATGTAGCTGAATCCCTAGCTCAAACCCAAATCAAAATAGCTCATCCTTGTCCATCACTGCAAACATGCTGTTCGGGCACTTGAAATGTTAGGTCCCTTTCATTATTTACTTTCAGTAATCAGACATTTTTGTCTTTGGGGAGTTTATTTGTATACAGAAAATGGAAATGGTACTCAATGGTAAGTGAGCTTTTGTTGAAGTTTTCATTCCTTTGTATGTTACATGGGTATCCTTTGAAAATGTTGCACACAAAACAGCGGTCAACTACTTGGTGCATTAACCATGTTGATGAAAAGGGCACAATGAGAATCTCGACCTGCATCAAAGAGTGAGATTCTCATGTTGCCTCCTTAAATGTTGCTTCCCTGTGTCTTTATCTTCTGCTTCAATATCTGCAAAGACACAGAAGCACAAGCAAGGTCTGGTAGTCGGGAGAGAGTGACTGAGGGGATGAATGGAGGTCGGAGGCACACAAAGGGTTAATAAAATATACTATAGGCAGTCCTGATTGAGTGTTGATAGGTTATTCAACAGAATAAGGGGGATGCGCTAGAGATTATTTATATATATATATATAGAAAGAATAGCGATAGAAAGAGATATCTTAAATAGCACCAATCCCACTCCTATATATTCAGCATAGTGAATGATTATGGTGTGAGTGCATAAGAGGGTAAAACAGTTAAAATAAAATAATTCAAATTTAACCTTTATTCCTACCCTTCTATAATGTGTGAATTAAAATCAAAGGCTATCCTAGTATCATTAACTTGAGTTACTGCAATCAAACACTATATTCCTGGTATTTGAATAGTGTTTCTCTTAGTACTAAACATGTGTAGGTGACTCTGTCTCTATTAACTAATAAACAGGTGTGTACTCTTCAACTAAATGAACAGTTTACTTAGTATTGTTATAGCGTAATACCAAACAAGGACATTACTGCAGTACTTCAGTAAACAGATTATAAGGGAAAGCTCAGTTATATACTCCCTACTTGTAAACGTGAATACAGATCAGAACAATGAAGATCCAAATCCTGTGTTCCAGTTATCTCCAGTTACAGATCCGACTCACATAGTATCTATACCTAAGTTACCTAAGTCTACCTGCCTATAAATAGCTATAATCCAAAAGGACAAAGAGAAAAGAAAAGGAAAGAAACAACCGCAGAAGTTAATCACTTAAAAATTGAACCCCAGCGGTTAAGTCCGCAAAAATCATTGGGTAATGAACCCGCTGGGCAAGTGATCCATATAGGCCAAAAAATAAGAAAAAAAGAGAATGTCTAGAGTTGCACTAATACATGATTTAAAGGGATAGTAATACTTCATTTTAACTTTTTTATTTTGTAGGTATTAAAAAAAACATGAAGAATGATATAAGTCTTATCTCTGAAACCTTTATGGTTTAAGAGATATTCACAAACAAAGTATCCCCCCCTTGTTCAACCAGATCAGAAGGGAGATTCCCAGGTAGACTGCAGAGAGGGACAATCTTCAATTAAGATAAGGGAAAAAGCTGAAAAACTTGTCAAGGGGGGAAGGGCTTTCATTGTTTTCATACAAAGAAAATTGTCCCCTTCTGTTATCTGTCCTGTCATACAACCAGACTCACATCTGAGAAGAGATGGCTTACACTAGGAAAAAGGGGCGGGGAGGGGAACTTTGCTTGTGAATATCTCATAAACCATAAAGGTTTGAGAGATAAGACTTATATCATTCTTCGTGTTTTTTTAATGCCTACAAAATAAAATAAAGTTAAAACGAAGTATTACTATCCCTTTAACTAGGATAGCACAAATAGCTGAAACACAAAGTTTGCTCTCAGAACCCTGACGATCGTTTGGCCTTTCAGCTTTTTCAAAGGGTAAAGAGCCAGCATGACAATGCTATATTTATGCTCTTTTGCCCTTCCCCCCTTCCAGTCGGAAGTTCTGCCTAATTGGAATATAATTTAACCCTTCTTGTACGTGATCAACCAAATTCTCGGTTACATTGACTGAGAAATCACTTGTAAAATGGATGATCTTTCTATTAACCCCTTATTAGCCTATTGGAAATCAGCAACTAATGCAGAAATAAATACATTGTTACTATATACAAATTTATTTAGATTATTGTAGATACTGCCCATGCCCTTGCTCCTGCTGTAAATAAAGAAAAAAACAATTCAAATATCAAAAGAAACAGTTGCCATCATGATACGGCAATGATACATGAAGCAAAACAATATATTAGAAACAGGGTAGAATATGTAGAAATGTGCAAAACCATAAGGAAGGCCATTAAAGAGAAAAAGTGGAACAAAACAAAAGATGGCCACACATAGGAACCATTTGTTTTCATTAAAGCTTGAAGATGGAGCAACAGCAAACATTCAACAACAAATATTAAAATGGAAGAATTTTTTTCAAATCTTTATGATGAAGGACAACAACTGAATGCAGTGCCAAAGGCTGAAGGTGTGCCTGAAGTTTTGGTAGAAGAAATAGAAGTATCAATAAAATCAATGAAAAATGGAAAAGCAGCTGGACCTGAAGTTACTGTTGAAATGTTGAAAGCTGGAGGTCAACCCTTATTCAAAGCCCTAGCTAAACTATTTTCAAAATGCCTACTACTCGGAAAAGTGCCTGAAACATGGAAAAATGCAGAAGTCATCCTATAGCACAAAAAAGGTGATAAGGTGGATCTAAAAAAAACTACCACCCAATAAGCTTATTGCCAGTAGTCAGCAATATTTTCACAAAAGTACTATCAAGAAGAATGGGCACAATGCATAACGTGGCACAACCTAAGGAGCAAGCAATCTTCAGGAGCGGTTTGAGTACAATGGACCACATTTAGACAGTGCAACAAGTTTAGAGAGGCATAATGAATACAACACTCCATAATGCATAGCCTTCATTGACTACGAAAAGGCATTTGGCTCAGTGAAAAATTAAGAACACCCAAGTCATGTTTAACAAATGTATCAAGGATAATCACAGTGGATGGACAAGAAATAGAAGCAGTGGACAAGTATGTTTAAAGAGATAGTAATTTTTCATAATAAAAGCAGCTCTAATTAATCATCATAGTATTTGGACTTTGGAGAGTGTTATTTCAATTCTGTCAGAGTTGTAGTTCAAGAGTAATTCAATGACAAAGTATCCCCCTTCCGCCCCTTTTACTGATGTAACACTGTTCAGCCAGCTCAGAAGGGAGGTGCCCAGGTAGATGGCAGAGAGGGACAATCTTCAATTAAGATAAGGGAAAAACCTGAAAAACTTGCCAAGGGGGGCAGGGCTTTCATTGTTCTCATAGGAAGAAGATTGTCCCTTGCTGTTATCTGTCTGGTCTATGGACTGCATTCCACATCTGAGAAGAGATGGCTTACACTAGGTAAAAGGGGTGGGAGGGGGAAACTTTGCTTGTGAATATCTCTCAAATCATAAAGGTTTGAGAGATAAGACTTATATTGTTCTTCATGTTTGTTTAATGCCTACAAAATATAATAAAGATAAAATAAAGTATTACTATCCCTTTAACCTGGACAGCAAATGTTAACAGATAGAAACACCATGGTGGAAAATGAGTGTCAAATAAAATATGTGTGTGTGTTTAATGTTCATTTACAAAGGCAACTCCATTCAAAATTAAGATCATTATTAAACACATTGAATGCAGGAGTGGTTTTAACTTAATGTGTTGATGTTCTCTAGCAGTCAATATTATTTAAAAAATCATAATCCTTTATTAATTTTTCCCTCTGCAGACAAATGAAGATGCTATCAAACACCCCTATAACTTTATCCTCCATTTTACATTGTTACCCTATAAATTTTCACTACTTCTCTGAGCTTTATTAGGGGCCACCATGTTAGTTCCCCTTTAACTTAGCACCACTAATTAAACAGAAATCATTATTTAAAATTGAACATATAAAAATAAATGGAAATACATTATGTTATGTTGGCATCCCATATGAAAAGGTCACAAATTTGGTTCTGGAAAAAAAATCACTCCATAAAATGTTAGTTTTTAAGCAATACTGAAGCAACTCAACTAGACCGGGGCTCAAAATTTCCACTCGCCTACTCGCATTTTGCGAGTAGATATTTAGTGAGGGCGAGTGGAAACTGATGACCTGTATTCAGTATGAATATAACCGTAATCTCGCGGTGCTAGTGTCCCCCCTCTGCAGTTTGGAGACATGAAAATCTCGCAAGTTCCATCCTCCCGCATCATCACGCGCCCCTGCGGGCCGTGATGGCATGACAGAGAAGAGGAGGAGGGCAGAGGCACCGGAAGAGAAGCGCTTGCTGCCAGCAGACTGATCGTTACTGTCTGGCTGCAAGCGCTTCTCTTCCGGTGCCTCTGCCCTCTTCTCTGTCTGTATGTCATCACTGCCCGCAGGGGCGCGTGATGATGCGGGCGGGCAGGAGGGATAAAGAGAGGTGCAAGGGGGGAGAAAGAAGTACAAGGGAGGAGAAAGAGACACATGGGGGAGAAAGTACAAGGGAGGAGAAAGAGACATGGGGGAGAAAGCGAGAGACACATGGGGGCGAAAGTACATGGGGGAGAAAGGGAGATACAAGGGGGAGAAAGTACGTGGGGGAGAAAGAGGCACAAGGGGGAGAAAGAAGAAGTACATGGGGGAGAAAGAAAAAGTACATGGGGGAGAAAGAGGCACAAAGGGGAGAAAGAAGTACATGGGAGAGAAATAAGTACATGGGAGAGAAAGAGGCACAAGGGGGAGAAAGAGAGGCGCAAGGGTGAGAAAGAAGTACATGGGAGAGAAAGAGGCACAAGGGGGAGAAAGAGAGGCACAAAGGGGAGACAGAAGTACAAGGGGGAGAAAGAGAGGCGCAAGGGGGAGAAAGAAGTACTGGGGGAGAAAGAAGAAGTACATGGGGAGAAAGAGGCACATGGGGAGAAAGAGAGGCACAAGGGGGAGAAAGAGGAAGTACATGGGGGAGAAAGAAAAAGTACATGGGGGAGAAAGAGGCACAAAGGGGAGAAAGAAGTACATGGGAGAGAAAGAAGTACATGGGGGGAGAAAGAGGCACAAGGGGGAAAAAGAAGAAGTACATGGGGTAGAAAGGAGAAGTACATGGGGGAGAAAGAGGCACATGGGGGAGAAAGAGAGGCACAAGGGGGAGAAAGAGGAAGTACATGGGGGAGAAAGAGAGGCGCAAAGGGGAGAAAGAGGAGCAAGGGGGAGAAAGAAGTACATATGGGGGAGAAAGAGAGGCGCAAGGGGGAGAAAGAAGTACATATGGGGTTGAAAGAGAGGTGCAAGGGGGAGAAAGAAGAACCTGATATGGGTGGAGTTAAAGGCGGGGCTATGGGTGGGGCTAGGAGTGGAAACTGGTGGCGAGTAACTTTTCAGGCCTGGCTAGTAGCTCAGGACTTGAAATTTTGAGCCCTGAACTAGACTATAGGAGACAAAAATGTCCCCAAATTCCCACTGCTTTTAACTTCTTCATACCCTGTGAATGTACTGCATTTCAAAGTGTGGAAGGCTGTAAACATTTAAATCATGTGCATTTCTATTTGTCTCCTGTGGTACAGTTGGATTGATCTAGAATTGCCTACCTTTAGCTTCCTGAACATGACCCTTATCTCCAATAAGTCCTGGATGTCAGATCCATAGAGATGGACACAACATGGTAATCGTTTTAGAATCAGAGGGGTGTATTGCTTTGCAATTCATTTGTCTGCAAACCATTTGGGGACCTCTGATTCCTCCAATATCTCTTGAACCAAGACACAAGGGCAACAATTTTAGGAGTCAATAGGACTTTTTGGCCATAGTAAGGTAAGTGTAGGGATATAATTAGGAGTTGTTAGCTCCCCTCTAATCCTTTATCTTGTTGCTACTGCTCTGGCAATACACTTATTCCAGGAGCAATGCTCAACCATATTTAAGATGGATCTTGACCTCTATTACATGAAAATGATTTAATGTATCCAGTTGTATTATTTAATTTATCATAAAGTCTAATCTTCTGATATCTCAGTCACAGATCTAGCTATTGCACATCTGCTTGTACTCAAATCTCCAAATGTATAAATGAATAATGGTTTTTAAATGGGGTTTGACTGCGGAACTCCAGACAAATATAGTAATCTATTAGGCTGATGATGTTTCCATTATGATAATCTAATTATTTAAACATTTTCCTATTTAAGTTAAAACCGGTTACATGCTTTCATGGAAAAATTTGAACAGTTACAAAGCTTGCTTTTTAAATTACTTTGCTAATAAAACTGTATGGACATTGAATGTATTGACGGTTCTTAATTCATAATCCTAATCTTCACTTGGGCAGGAATTTATCATTGTGGGAATGGAGTACTACTGAAGCAAATAATTTTTTTAACATTCACATATTTATCAGTGACCAGAACATGTACTCATTCATTCATTTATCAGTAAGCAAGTATTGCAAAAATAGACAATTTCCATCTGCTATGCCATGTGGTAATATTGGTTGTAGAGATAGTAGAGTATCTGTGGTCTCATCTATTTCATTTTATTTACAAATATTGTTTTGGATATTATAAAGCTCAAAGTTATTTGTGACACAGTTAGTTGTATAAATTTAGGTAGATTATGGTCTTGTTTCAATTCCCTCCCGGGACCAAAAAAAAACAGCTAACAGCATTTCTTCAATCATGGTAAGCATACCTGTGCTATGAAGAAATACCGGCTAAAATCCCCCCACATTGGGTGATCATTTTGCAGCCGTTTTTGCACGTTGACATGCAACAAAACACTGAAATATGCTATTCAGTTCCAAGCATTAATATATGTTAATGGACCCACTTTAATGTGTGAAAATCTACACCCCTTTTTTTGGGGGCGCAGAGTTCCTTAACGCATCTCAAAAGTGATGACGCAGGAATTGAACATGAAAAAATCTTGGAAAACTTAAGTCACCAGTGGCTTAGGGCCCCATATCAATACATCCAAAACACACCCAAAATGTTTGAAATATTATTAGAATTAACCCTATGAATGTCAGTGGTTCAACCCATTACACTAGTACTAGCCCTAACACTATGGAGAGAGACAGCAACAGCCAGCAAGCCTCTCCCTTAAAATCATGGGTATTAGAATAAGTTTCTTTGGGAGAAGGGATGGACTCTGTAGTTATCAACAAAGATTGTGAAGAAGGGCAAGGACTGGGCGCACACATCAGCAGCACTCATAAAGCTTGTTCAGATTACCAAAATCAACTTCAACGGGCAGCTAGCTTAGCTAAACTGACCCCCCAAAAATCATGTGCTGTCAGTCATTGACTGAGGCCCTGAAGCCAGTCACTTGATGTTGGGTGACTTACTACACACTTAAAAAAATAATAATCCTCCCAGCTATCACCTTGGCATATACAGCAGAGTGTCCAGTCTACAGATGTTCCTTTATTCCTTTATTGCTCTATAATAGATTTTCATGTGTCTGCTCATGGTAAATGTGGTGGGATTGCTCCGGCCTGTTGCTGGCGATGACTCAGAGTTCTGGCACTAGCCTTCTAGAGGGGATTGGCTTGCTTGAAGTGGGACCATTCACAATTGCCTGCTGGTTGGGAATGGGACCACCTGCAATTGCAAGTGACATAACTTGCAATTGCCTGCTTCCCAGAAGTGGAACCACCTACAATGGCCTAATACTGGGAAACAGTTTTTGCCTCACAGTCAGCTGACCAAGATTATGCATGAGTTTTTCCTCTCACTTTGCAAAATGAACAAGGAGGGGCTCAGTCACATATGCAACACTTGACTTCTTTGGCTTGGCTATGGACTGGGGCTATTCATGTCTGCAGTGCAGTTAAGAGAAGTTGTGCTTGACATTTTAGGTGTGACCCCTCACTCTCTCTTCACAACTTTGTCACACATTGCGCACAGAATTGATGTTGAGTATTGAACAGTCCCTTCCCCAAAGAAAAAGTTATCCTATACCCATGATTTCAGGGCAGGAAAAGGTGGAGAGGGATTGGTCTTTTGACTTTCACCACCTGAAGTACCTTTTTGTTCTGTTGCTGTTGTACTTTCTGGCACTGTTGCTGCCTCACTATAGCTAGTTCTTGTCAATAAAACAATGTCTATCACTGCCTGCCACATATGACCAGCATTAGTTGGAAATCCCCTGTCATCTTGCTCACCACTACTATCACCACCAATACTTGCAACCCTGATTCTCAAGTTAAATGCACTTGCAGCTTGATCAGGATCCTGCTGCTCTGCCTGCTGCTGTGATAAATTATAGTTATTGATGGAACCCAAAGACTATTCAGTAGCAGGAAATAATCTTGCAGCTAATTTTAGTAGTATTGTGGTGGTGGTGGTGATTGTGGTAATACTCAGCCCCTTCAGATCTCTCCTCCAATCTTCATTTGTCACCATCAAGAACATTATCATGCTTGTCCCACTATCAAGACCAAACTGTGGGGTATCATCACCATCACATGTCTCTCCTTCTTCCTGTTGTAATGGTGGTGAGTCTGCTCACAGGCTCAAGCAGCTGCACTGTGGTGCACACATGCTCAGGTGACACTTCCTCACAAACTGCAGCTCTATCAGCCTGTGATCATGCTGGTTCTTCTGGGAATGCAGTGTGGGAGTGGAGGACTAAGAGTTGGACATGGAGGGGGGACCCTGTGGTTGGGATGGGGAAACATTTCCCAGCTCCACTTTCTTCAACGTAAACCCCATTTTAATCATGGGGTTCTGTTCCTGGCACTGGTATGCTTTTTGGAACTCTCTGACCTATAACACTCACTGCTATTGCTTGTTGTGTAAAATCCACACAAATGCTGACAATCTCCTCCAACTTCTATACTGGCCATTGTGCCTCAGACGTTCTTCTGTAGCTCTTTAAATTTGACTGTATGGCTCTGTGAAACTCTGTTCAACTTGATGGGAAGTTCAGGGTTTTTATTCTATTTTTATTCTATTATTCTGGGAAACCCCTTCCCATAGAGAACATAGGTGGAATATATCACACTTCTCATGAAAATATTTCAAAAACTGGTAGAAAAATGGGAAAAAGACCTTTCTATAGGTACATTTTTCTGCTGGAAAATTGGAAAAAATATAACATTTTACCCATTCCTAAAAGTCAGAGAAATCTCCTACATGATTTTTGTGAAAAAACAATGATTTCCCACCCATAGACAATACATAAAAATACATAAAATGTTCTCCTTTTTGTTACTGCCAATAAATTTCCTTGAGAACTTTGCCATAATTCTCCTATGTTTTCTATGACTGCAAGATTTCCCAACGCAATATTACTTCTTCTGAGGGCTGAATGGAGAAATAAATAGCTGAAAGTAAAAGTTGTGAGTCCTACAGAAATATACGCCTTGAAAAAGCTGTTATCAGGCTGAGTGCCTTTGTAACATTGGCACAACCATCCATGAAAAATATCTGCCGCGGGGGGTATTCCAGCAGGGTGCAACACATGTCATCAGTTCTTTAAAGCCTGTGTTTTCATCTAAAGAAAAGGGCAGCATGTCAACCGCCAACATTTTGGCAAGTTTACTATTCCATAGGTGTACTTTTGCGCTATTTTTGTGCAGGTTTTGACTTGTTTAAACAACTTAGTAAGGGTGGGATGGCAGTACATAGCAGAAGAACTGTGTGACTTTATTGCTTTAATGATATGACTTGTGGAGGTGGGGGGGTTGTGATATGTTTAGGCATGCTATGACTCTGGTTGTCTCCAAAAACAATCTCAGTCATACTCCTCTGCAGCAGGAGCAGAAAATCTTGGCACACTCTCTGACACATCAACAGCATTTCTATTATCTATCCCAGAGCCCCGGAAATGTTTAGGAGTACTTCTGCTGCTTCTAGTTATAATAATAATAATAATAACTAGTATTTATATAGCGCCTTTCTCCCAGTGGGACTCAAAGCGCTTTCATCGCACGCTCTCGGAACTAACCAAATCGGCAGCTGAAATAATAGATGTTACTAGTTGTGGTATCTCTAATCTGCTGATGGTGTGTCTCCCAGTCAGAATGATGGTTGTGCTTCAGTTGGAATCTCATTGAGGAGGTACCTAGTGTGAGCCTGCTTTCCACCTGCTCACATGCTACTTACACAGATGACAGATAGCAGCATGTTTAGCTTTTGGATGCTGAATGAAATATCTCTATACTATGGACTTTAGAGACTGTGCAGTTCCTGAGAGGCTGATAATACTACTACTACTGGGCTAGATGTTTCTGAAATGGTATTACGTCTAGGTATCACAAGTGTTGCACTTCCAAAAGCAGCAGAGTCACTCATCAAAGCTTAGGTTGTAGATTCTGATAACCTGTGTTGTTTCTGTTTACTCAAAACTATTAGTGTGTGTGTGTGGCTGAGTGGAACTTTGACATGGTGATGATGCTGATTTGGGCATCTTTGCTTGTCCAGAGTCAGAATTTCAAATTGTTTTCTCAAACAGTTTATAGGCAGTCACAGTGCTTCTTTTCGGTGGTGGAAGACTGAGCCTTTGCCTTTCAGCTACATTTCTGGCTATGTCATCATCTCTCTCACTCTAAACTTCATCTGAAGAAGAAGAGGATGCTGGAGGGATATATTCTAGATCTAAATCATCATCATCATCAGTCATTAGGTCATACTCAGCATTGCTGCCACTTCTTCTCCACTACTTTTATACTCTTTGAGGCTTTTAGAGGTCTCAAACCATTTCTTATTACTTTTGTCTTTTGAGGGATTTTCACAATGTTCATTATTACTTTCTGGATAAGTGTTTTTGTGCTTGTTTGTCTCACTGTCAGATGCAGCAATTGATTGAGCTGCTATACTTCTTGGCACTATGCCACCAGTACTGGAATGCAACTCATTGTCATCTGGAGTGCTTTTAGATGGTTTATTAATAGTACTGGTACTGGTGGAAATTTTGGTCTTTAACAAACTACGTCTTCCTCAGAAGAAGAGGGATCACATGCTGCAGCAACCATGGCTGCTGTCAGTTTTTGGACCACCATTTTACTCACATGTCCCTGCACTGCTCCTAATCCTTTCACCCTCTCCCTACCACTTATACATTTGCTGGACATTAGTCAACTAATGTGTGTTTTGTTTTTTTTTAACTATAAAGTACACAATAGAACTGATTGTGTGTGACGTCTTGCCTTGGATCTCTAATACTCTATCTTGTCTTGTATCCATCTGCCTCAGTTATAACTCACATTAGGGTCCCTGTTTCTGTCACTTATCTTTATATTTATTTATTTATTGTAATTAAATGTTCATCCAGTGGATAACGGCTGAAGTGACAGACTGTGTACGTTGGAACCAGGCTGGGTGGCAGACAATGCATTCTGGGATCAGTGACTATGAGTGGAACCAGGCTGAGGGGCAGACAGTGTTTGTGGGGATCTGCAACTACCAATGGAACCAGTCTGGGAGGCAGATAGAATATAAGTGAGCTGTGACTACCAGTGGAACTAGGCTGGTGGACAGTCAATGTATACAGGAATATGTTGCTGCCAGTGGGCAATGGACCAAGGCTGGGGGGGGGTCATAAAGTTTATGTGTGGATCTGTGGTTACCAGTGAATAGGGGACCAAGGCTGTGGTGTCAGACAGCATAAGTGTGGTTCTTCGACTAGACTGGTGTGTCAGACAGTATATGTGTGGTTATGTGACTGTCAGTTGAACAAGGCTGGGGTAGCAGACTGGTATGGTCCATTTATGTTCCAATGGTGTTGATTCTCCTCAACAGAGTTTGCAGGGAAGCCCCAGCATTTTATGTTAGGCCATGAATGGCAGTGCTGTAGGCTGCCTATTTGCACTGGAATTTGCAAGGTGCTGGACTCAGCTGATATAAGCATTGGCTGGTGGATGCTTTGCCTAGGGTGATTATTGTATTGTCTGGGACTATCCCTTCACTTGTGACTCTATACCTTGTCCCAGTGTGTCAGAGATGTGAGCTTCATATTTTGGAGAACTCAAATGGTTAAAGTAAACTTTCTCTGGGCAATTGGGGAGCCTGGTCTACTATGCATGTGCCCACTATTGTGTTTTTATGAAAGTGCAGGCACTTTTTTGAGCTCTGGAAGCATGTACAACAGTGAAGGAAAGGAAAGTGGAAGTAAGTAGTGATTTCCAGGCAACACTGTGCATGCAGGCAACACGGGCCTTCTCAGACTTATGGACATATTGTTTTGTATTATGGTTGCTTATTATATTCAGTTTAGTCATTGTTGAGTCCTTTATGACATGCAAATGCAGTCAGCAAAGTGCAGTTGTTTCCCATGTTCTATAGACAGAGAAGGAGGTAAAACAAGCGTGTATGGCTGACTTTAGAGAGCTATAATCAGAGAGAGCCCAGGAACACAGCCACATTAAAACCATTCTGGCCCTGGGCAATCAATTTTTAGGAGCATTCTACAATAAAAGGCACAAAGGGATCATGTGTTCCACATAGCTATTATTAACAAAACTATGTACAAAATGTTGAAAGTAGAAACATAAAAAGTAACTCAAGTTACTAGACTGGAAAGATAATTCTGTCCAAATGCAAATAAATTCAGCAAAGCCAATAAAAGCAGATAAAGTAGAATTAAACAAAGGCAACTTTAGATACCAGTGATATAGGGAAGACAAAAATGTGGAGATAACTTTACAGTTGAACAGCAGCCACTTGGCATTAAGCCTTATTTCTCCCAATGCATTGTGCCAACATTTTAATTAATGAAAAAAACATTATGAACACAGTTGGGTTCTATTTAAATTATAAAAGGAAAATACAAGGTTTAAGATCAGAGGGATTCCTGCATATATTTTTTTCTTTGTGTTGTACACTTATATGGATGTTACATTTTAAGTTTCAAGATTTTCCTTTTTTTTTCTTTCCATTTTTTAAAAAGGTATTCCACTTTTATTTTACTCCTTTTCCATTTTCCTTTTCCAATTCAAAATGTCTGTGTTTAGTTAACATTCTGTTTTGCAGTAGAATTACAACTTTTAATTGGAGTAAATAAGTATATTCCATGTTAAATTATGTTAAGCAAACACCTACTGTACATTATTGAAATTAGTTATGTTTCCACTGTTGAATACGAAAAACTGGCTTTCCTCAACTAAGAAGGGACATTGAATCTAAAAAAACTAATTTATTGTATTTAATCAATTATTTTCAAAAGTATCACATTTATAAGTAGCCAAAAATATTTAATGTATTCATAAACTTTCTGCCAAATAAACTGCCTAAAGACCAACAGGCGTTTGCTCCCATAGATGTTAGGAACTAAACTTATTTGGTGTATATTCATTATCACCTTTTTAATCCCATGCCTCACACTTTCTTTGTCCATTGCCTGGTCCTGTTTAAGATAAGTCAGGTGGTCAGTTCATGTCAAATTTTCTGCACTACCAAGAAATAGTGGACATAACCTTTCCCCTGCTTGACTTCTCTTCATGATAACCTAGATCAGAGCTTAAAATGTGAAGTCCTTTGCTACTAGCCAGACCAGAAATGTTACTTGCCACTGCAAGCCATAACATACCCACCAGGGCTGAATTTCTACTCGCCAGGGCTGGATTTTCACTCGCCATTGGCTAGTGACGAGTAGAAATTTTGAGCCCTGACCTAGATATAACAACAAATCATGGACCAGTTTTGAGATGCTATTAAAGAAACTAACTGCAACCCTATTTGAAAGAGAAGGTTTTACATTTTCCTGTTAATCTAAAGGGTCTCAGTTTGAATTAGCCTTCAAAAAAATAAGGCTTTTGTCTGCATTATGTTTTCTTTAATGTGTTGTCAATGTAGACAGCAAGACTTAAGAGGCACAGTTTTGTTAGGGTCAAATTGAGGAATCCAAGGTCTTTTAGTAATCAAGAATGTAAGGGATGGATCCTCCAGCTGGATAATTTCGAATTAATATGATATCAAAAGAGACCACATTCATTTATTTACAGTACATTCTTCCTTGACAGGGAGTTGAAAGAAAGAAGGATCTAAGGACTCTTTTTTGTGCAATTTCTAATTAACATGGCACAGTATTTATTTTGTGCAAAAACCTCTTATTTCTACATAACCCACAACTCATTGATTTGTAAATGTTGCATTCTCTTTGGTAACAGATAAGTAAAAGTGTAATAGTGTAGTTGGGGGGTGGGGTTAAAGGTTTAAGGTAAACATATTAAACCCTTTGCTGCTTTTATGAACTGTTTTGCTACATGTTGCAGGCCTATCTGGTGATGGAGGGGTGGTGGTGGTGGTGAGTTTTGTGATACTACATGACCGAAGTACAATGCAAGGAACTGAATGGGTTCATGAAACTCCCAGCCACCCTGTCTGACCCATGCATAAGGAAAAATACAATATGAGTTCCTGTGCCTCCAGGGGTGGTTCAGATAAACCTGCTCCCATGTATAGGATAATTTGTTTCACTCTCTGGATGTGGTCCATTTTCCTGAAACTTCTCCTGAAGCTTGCTTGTTCCTTAGTTTGTCCCACGTTAAGTATTGTGTCCATTCTTCTTGACAGTACCTTTGTGAAAACCTTATAGTCGACTAGCAATAGGCTTATTGGTAGGTCATTTTTTTAGATCCGCCTTATCACCTTTTTTGTGCAGAAGGATTACTTCTGCATTTTTCCATGTTTCAGGAAGTTTGCCAAGTAGTAGGCATTTTGAAAATAATTTATCCAGGGGCTTTGAATAAAGGTTGACCCTCGGCTTTCAATATATATATGACTTCTGTCAAACATATTCCCATTTTCCTCTAAATATTCTCAAACCACACATACACACATAGAGATCAACAATGTTTGCAAAAGAAACCCTGTATATAAAAGCACATACAATAAAATAGAATCTTACTTAGATTCTATCCCCATCCTCCATATATCTAATACATCAAAAAATATATTGTTTGATATAAAGTGGGTTATGGATTAGGAATTGTATAGTTACCAGTTAACGTAGTGAGGTAAACAGATAGTTATTGTTATTGTGGTACAACTGAAAACATGAAAAAATGGATGTCTTCTAAAGATAATTCAGTGATTATTGTCACATATGGTGACTAAAATAAAAGTATTGTATTGTTAAAACGCCTTAAATCAGTGCTATCAATACTCTTAATTAATCAACTGTCACTAATCCACTGCTAAGTCAGATGTGCAACAATACGTTGACTAAGCTGATATTTGCCTTAAAGGGATAGTAATACTTTGTTTTAACTTTATTTTATTTTGTAGGCATTAAAAAAACATGAAGAATGATATAAGTCTTATCTCTCAAACCTTTATGGTTTAAGAGATATTCACAAGCAAAGTTTCCCCCTCAAGCCCCTTTTTCCTAGTGTAAGCCATCTCTTCTCAGATGTGAATCTGGTTATAAGACTAGACAGATAACAGCAGGGGACACTCTTCTTTGTATGAAAAGAATGAAAACCCTGCCCCCCTTGACAAGTTTTTCAGGCTTTTCCCTGATCTTAATTGAAGATTGTCCCTCTCTGCAGTCTACCTGGGCACCTCCCTTCTGATTTGGCTGAACAGGGAGGGATACTTTGCTTGTGAATATCTCTTAAACCATAAAGGTTTGAGAGATAAGACTTATATCGTTCTTCATGTTTTTTTAATGCCTACAAAATAAAATAAAGATAAAACGAAGTATTACTATCCCTTTAAGCTCCTGCAAGGATATTTGTTTGCGTACCTGTGCTCTGTGGATGTGCTCAACTGGAGTGGCAACTTTCACCCTCCCTCTTAAATGCTTGCTTAGCACTAGATGCTCTAATCCTTCCAGTTGTGGTTAGCATCACACACTACCTTCCCTTACTAGTCTTAATGAACAGTTTTTGTATTAGCTGTCCCTTCTCTTCTGTTGGTGCCTCTCACACATTTACCCTGCCGGCTTCTCTCCTTATGGTGTGAAAAAAAAATACTCCTGTCACTCCAACTTGACAAGACAGGAGGCAGTGAGTACAGCTGGGGTTTGTTGCTTGGGAGCAATTTCAAAGACAAGTGGAACCTTACTGTGGCTATAAACCATGGTTAAAGTTGTTGATCTCAGGGCCAAACAGCTAGGACCATTTGAGCCAGACATGGACCAGGATGATCATACTTGCTTTTCAAAGGAGGCAGTGGGGAACCCAGTGGCACAAGCAGAAATGAATGCAGCAGAGTAGAGGAGTAGAGGAAATGTAACATCAGCAACCACCAAATAATTCTCAGAAAAAAACCAAAAGCACAGGATCCAAATTGGCAGGCAAAATCTTGGTTAGGTTCTTGCTGAGATCTGGACAGGTGGCAAACAATCTAAATTAGGAACAAGCTGAATGCATACACTGGAAAATGGAAACAAGGTCAGGGATGCTAGCCAGTGGGCTTAATGTTTGCCCAGCTAGGCAATCAGAGGAAATAGGGATTCCAGTACTGGAATGAGAGGAGTGCGTTTGTACAGCTCTCTTGTCACAAGTTGCTCTTTCACAAATATGCTACAATATTGCGACTCTCTCCATGTGTGGAAATTTGAATGTGTGCTAACTTATAATAATGCCACATAAGTACCCTCTTTATGTTTATATTTATTGTAAACATAGTAGAGGATTGATTAATCCTGAAATATAACTAGCATATTTTAAGCCACCTCCCTGCAGATGTGGAATCTGGTCGCTTGACCAGACAACTCACAGCAAAAGACAATCTTCTTATTGTGAGCATAAGGAAAACCCTTCCACCCTTGAAGGAGGGCAGGTTTTTCCTTAGGTTCACTGAAGATTGTCCCTTGCTGTGATCCATTTGAATGGTCTTGCTGTGCAGCTTTACATAGGTAAAAGGAGCAGGAAGGGGACACTTTATCATTCAATTACTCTGGAACTACACATCATAGAGAAGGATAATAACTCTCTACATGGCCCAAAAACTATAAAGAATAATCAGAGCTTCTTTTATTTTGAAACATTACTATCGCTTTAATGTTTTAGAGGGAAAAAAAGAATGCTGTCGTCAAATATATTGGCTTCTTGCAAGGGTAGACAATTAGTCATAAAACCATGAGAGGCTGGGAAGAGGGCATGTATCGAGATCATGGTGTACAACTGAAATTGAAGGGTGTCAGATAACACTCAACTACTGAATGCTTTAGGGAACAAGTTGATGCTGCAGTCACCAAATGTATTGCCTCCTTGGAAGGGTAGAAATGTGTCATAAAACCATTAGAGTCTTGGAGAAAGACATGTATTAGGATCATGAAGTACACCTGAAGGCTGCTGTTTTGCATCAGAAACATATTCAATAAATGTATTTTATCATTTATCTTGACGACTCAAGAAAAATGTGGCATTTATATTATGTACCATTTTTTTCTTACGCTAACCTTGTCTGAGATGCTGTGCTGTAAACAATGGCTCCTCTATTATTTTGTGGATAGGGCTCCAAGAGCCCAAACTCTGTCATCAATATTTCTGATTTACTCTATAATAATTATGTGTCCTTTCTTATTTCTTACAAAAAACAATATATGCCAAGTTATAAAAATTTCACCAACTTCTTAAAACTGGTTTGCCTTGAAATGTATACAGTAATTGTAGCTTAAAATCATGATTTTATTCTTAACTTAAACCAGCACATTTCTATTTGTTTCTAATAGAAAGTAGTGATCCACAAATTACACTAATCAGGCCATTTTCCAAGGCAACCAACCAACTGCTGTCTCATTTATCATCTGCTATAAGTTAAAAACAACAGAACTGAATGCACGTTGTGATGGATTTGACCAACAAGTTTATTTAGGTACAAGATTATCTTATTTTTTTCATACAATCTGCTATGATGAATGAAATGAAAGAAAATAAAGTATAAGAATCACTTGAAAACCTGTAAAGTAAATGGTGCTTATGTGAATAAACAACATTTATTAGATATATTCTAAAGGAAAGAAAAGTTTACGTACATTCACTTCTTAATTGTCACTACAAAGTACCCTTTGATAAAAAATGTTATTTGGAAACTCTGTTCTATTTTTAAAGGAGCAGTACACATTCTTTAGTGAAAAATGTATGGTAAATGGCTTTTCCTGCTGACTTAAAACAAATTAAAACAAATGTAACCTCATAGTTGGAAGATTATTCATCCATCCCAAATATAGAGTGCATTTCAATGAATGCCTTGCTTTCAATAAAGAAACAAACTTTGAGCAAAATAACTTTTCAAGGAAAATGCCCCAGTAGAGGGAATACGTTAGCAAAGTCTTATATTTTTTTTTAATTAAAAATGGTTAGCATTCCTGTAAATAATTATCACCACTTTATAAGACAGGGGTGGTCATAAATGTGATCATACTGTAAGAAAGTCAAAATGGATCAAATATGATTTATAACGGGTTTGTAATCTGTAAGAAATTCTATCTAGCCCCTCTTACCAAGGGTACATTTGTTCTTTCGGGATTGGATGTAACTTAAGAATCACACAGATAAGGGATAATATTGAAAATGTTTGTATTATGTGCAAAATTAAAATACTGTTACAGTTTGGGTGGTATATACATGAATTGAATAATATCATAGATTACAGGTATGGAAAAGATGGAATTGAATTGGATACCAGTAAATTATATGATGAAAATCTCCTCTCACCCTCCAGCACAAATCTTCGTTTCTGGTCTCTTAACTGCTGGGCTCACATCTGGACAGGGATCAGGACTGCTGTGCTCAGGCTGCTCTCATTATGTTATCCTCTTCTCTCCTCCACTTTTCATGAAGTTCTCCTGAAGTTCTCCTCAAGGTCTCCTCCCACCCCTAAAAATACTGCTCCTTTATACCATTTTTAATATCGATTAGGTCTGGTGTAAACTGGTTAGCTCAACTGACTTTTCTCACCACACCCACTTGCCATTTCATGGTGGCCTCAGAGATATTACTGATGGGGGGGGCTCCAGAAACAGTTGTATCAGAAGCATTTCTTCCTCTATCTGAAATCTTTGTTTAGTTGACAAACAGAGAAAGTTTTCACATCTGTCCTCCTTCCTTTCTTGTATGACCAAGAGAGAGCTTCCTTTGAGTCCTCAAATGGCTAAATAAGGAATGCATCCTGTCAAGACACTTTAAACAACCTTTATTGGTGTAATTGTGTGACCCCCTGCTGTTTGGGACAGCTGAAATTGCACTGGATTCTTAATTAAAGAAACGTATTTCCAATTGTATATTCCTAAGGCATAATACAGACATTTAACCATGCACATGTACATACACACACACACACACATGCACACACACACACACATATATATATATATATATATATATATATACACACACACACACACAATAAATTGCACACAATGTCTTCATCCATATAAAGACATGTATGCATACACAAACACACACATTTATAGCTGCACAGACAAACCCCTGTTATAAATCATATTTGATCCATTTTGACTTTCTTACAATACTGTAGATTTTCAAAATATCACATATTTTATTGGGAAAATGACACATTATTTGCTAATATAGGAGATATTGTAATCTAAAACCAACATTTTCAAAGCAGATAAAATGTTCATCCAGGGAAATATATGTGGGCTATGCAATAAGGCATGATAAAGAGGTGATAAAGAGCCAATGCACTATGATTTATCGAACTTTGGAGATCTTAGTCCTTAGACTCCATAGAGTAACATCGGAATAAGAGAAATTATATCACAGGAGAAATTATCTCAGCATAATAATCCTCTTTATCATGCCTTAGTGCAAAAGCTCCATATATTTCCCTGGATTGACATATTATTTGCTTTGAAATAAATTGTCATTGTTCTTAAAGTGGAACTTTCACCTTTTATAAAGTCGCCCTCCAATAATTAAGCATATGGCGACTAGTTTCATAATAGTTCTGTTAGATCTCAGAAGTACCCGATTCTGAAGTAATTCTTAATCTTCGGAGACTGACGGCCAGTTTAGTGCCATCTGTGCACCTGCACCGTCAGTCCCTTCAGGTGCCTTTCGGCACAGTGCACTGCCTCCTATAGGAGACCAGGACTGACTGCGCAGGCACACAGACGTCTCTAAGACAAGATGTCTGCGCTGATGTCTGGCTTCTCGTCTCCGAAGATTAAGGATTACTTCTGAACTGGGTACTTCTGAAAGCTAATAGAACTGTTATGAAGCTAGTTGCCATATGCTTAATTAATGGAGGGTGATTTTATACAAAGTGAAAGTTTCGCTTTAATATTGTTCTGCGCTAGAAAGGTATCCACTAAATTAAAAAAAAAAAAAAATGTAGTATGTGCAAGCTCATCATCCTAAGGCAAATTATTACATAACTTTACTGTCCTTACTCAAAAAACACTGCCTATGTTTTAGTCGAAAATGCCTTTCCTCTAGTCTTAGTGGATGACCTTTTATTATTTGGTCAGCTCTTTGAGTACATAGTTCCTTAGATAACACAAAAAAGCAGATGGGGCACTAGTAAATGATAAAACATTGTAGTTGAAGCATGGGCATCAGCAAGGGGGGGCAAAAGGGGGCACTTGCCCCCCCCCACTCACCCACAGTAGGGCACCAGTCAGTATAAGGCAGGAGAGAGGTAGTGTGTGTGAAAAGCAGTTTATGCCACCTGCTATTGGTTGGGACTTCCCACAGCCAATGCATCACATGGGGAACAGAGTGGGAGAAGAGTGAGGACTCACTGAGGAGGAGAGAGAGAGAGAGAGAGAGAGAGAGTAGTATGCCACCATGTGTCTACTACTTGAACATTTGCGCCAGCAGCTCCCTGTGCTTCTATTCTTACATGGAGTCTGTCAGCAGGATTGATTAGATTGAAGTTAGATGACAGACTCCTCGCCCCATGCAAGCATAGAAGCACTAAGCGTAGAGCTGCCTGCATAGTGAGCAGGACACTTTAAAAAAAAAAATGAAGTGAAGGCAGGCAGGGGGAAAAGGGGAAGTGCTGAGTGCAGTTAATGAAAGGAGAGGCACAGGCAGCAGAGCAGACCTCACCTCAGTTAAAGAGCAGGCAGCTGTGTCAAGCATTTGATATTCTGCAGTGCTGCCTGGACTCACTTTTTAGCTGGCTGGTCAGTGGTGAAATGAGGGCTGCTGAGCACTGCTTAGTCCCCTTGCCTTTCCACTTCCTGCCCAAGTTGCATTGATGCCAATAGGAGGATCCCCTTGCTGTCAGATAAGGTAGTGTGATTATTATGTGACCTTCTCAATTGTTCAATTTTGCCCCCCCCCCCCACTGTGCTCTTCATTTGCTTCTCTGGTACCTCTCTTTTGCCCCACATACAACTTTCACCTCCCATTACCCCCTCTTTGTCCCTCTATTTCTCCTATTTTGCCAATCAATTGCCCCATATGCCACTCTTTTGTCCATCTTTGCTCCCGTATGCCTTTCCCATTGTGCAATTGTGTATCCCCTATGTCCATCAAATAGTCTTGTATAAAGGCAAAGTGGAATATAACACCTCTCTAGCATTCTATGGGTAACAGCCCTAATTATATCATTGTGAATTTTAAAAATATTAATTGTCCCCCACAGTTCAGATGCTTTGCTCAATATTTGCACAACACTGACTTTGCTGTGCCAGAGGGGTGCACCCAGCACAACACATTAGTTTGCAGGGTCTTCTGACCTTGTTGTCAGCAGCATATCCCAAATGGCCTTAACCCTTTGAGTGTCAGAGGAATGTGCAACGTATTGCAAAGCAGTGCATTTTGCTCCCTTCTGGCACTCAAAGGGTTAAAGTTGTGCAATTCTGGAGCAAACCATCTGCACTGTGGTGGGTGATTTAATATACCAAAATTCACATTTATTTAAATTGGGCTTTTAACTCCTAGAATGCTAGAGAGGTCTTTTTATTTTCCCCTGTTGTGCAGTTAGTTTGCCTTTATACACAAGGCCCATTGAGCTATCATAACTTAGTGGATCAATTTCATAGCAAATCAGTTGAAATAGGGAAAATAAAAAAATCTAAAATGAACACTGTTTTAAATAAGGTGTTTAATCCTTAAAATGTTAGCAAAGTCTCCAACACTTAGCTACACAAAGTATTGGAGACCTCTCTAGCATTCAAGGGGTTAAAAGTCCCATTTAAATATAGGGAAGAGTGATCAAGGCATTGTATCTCTTGTGGGGTCCCTGACACTTGCACTTGCCCCAGGCCCTATGATTTCCAATGGCGGTCCTGTCTGAAGACACAAATAAGTTGAGGGCTGCCAGAACAAACCAAGGGCAGATCTTTCTGTCGGGGATTAGGTGTCACCTAGTGGGCTGTGCAGTCATGGGTCAGTTGGGGAGATCAGAGGATTTCCCCTGAATGGCCCACAATGCTTTGATCACCCAGATCAATAATAACCAAGACTTATCCCACTCATATCCCACTCAGTACAGGGTTAGCCCTGCAGTTTTGGCCAAGTCTGTCCCTCCCTAGCTCCCACTCAATGCAGAGTTAGCTCTAAGTATTGGACAAGTCTGTCTCACCTAGCTCCCACTGAGAGAAGGGTTAGCCCTAAGTATTGGCCAAGTCTGTCTCATCCCTCCCTAGCTCCCATTCAATGAAGGGTTAGCCCTGCAGTTTTGGCCAAGTCTGTCCCTCCCTAGCTCCCACTCAATGCAGAGTTAGCTCTAAGTATTGGACAAGTCTGTCTCACCTAGCTCCCACTGAGAGAAGGGTTAGCCCTAAGTATTGGCCAAGTCTGTCTCATCCCTCCCTAGCTCCCATTCAATGAAGGGTTAGCTCTAAGTATTGGCCAAGTCTGTCTCATCCCTCCCTAGCTCCACTGAGTGAAGGGTTAGCCCAAAGTATTGGCCAAGTCTGTCACATCCCTCCCTGGCTCCCACTCAGTGATCTGTTAACCCAAAGTATTGGCCAAGTCTGTCTGACCCCTACTTAGCTCTCCCTCAATGAAGAATTAACCGTATGTGTTGGCCAAGTCTTTCGTAGCCCTTCCTAGTACCCATTCAGCGAAGGTTTAGCCCTAAGTATTGGCCAAGTCTATCTCATCCCTCCCTAGCGCCCACTCAGTTCAGGGTCAACCCTCCCCTCCCTTGAACCTGACACCCTCTTTTTCACCAGCCCAACACAGTATTAGCTGAATCACCTTCTTCTTGCATAGGGGAAAGGTTAAGCCAACCCCTCTCCTACCTGGGGAAGAATGATCCCATCCACCCCTATACTATAAGAATGTACAAGAGCCTGTATAGGTAGTGATCTGAAACATGTTACTCTTTATGTGCTTTTGGGGAGTTTGCTTGTACCACCAATCCTTTGCCAACCGCCTGTCTCCTTCTCTTAGTATTGCCACTAACCCCCCCCCCCCACACACACACACATTTCCTTTTAGGCCACTAATTTTTACACTCTGAGCACCCATTTGTGTTTACTTCCTTAGAGATTTCTTTGTATTGATCTTGACTATATTTGTAAATGGTAAACATATCACCCCCTAGATGTCTCTTCTTTAATGTAAACAAACCCAGTTTGGCTAGTCTCTCTTTATAACTCAGACCCGCCAATCCATTATCAGTTTTGTTGCAATCTCTCTGCTTTCTCCAGTTCAGTAATGTCTTTTTTAAGAACTAATGCCCAAAACTGTACTCCATATTCCAAATGGGCATTACAAAGGATTTATATAGTGATAGAATAATATTTCCACCCTGTGCATTTATAGCCCTTTTTAACAGATAGTAACCTATTGGCTCTTACAGCAGCACAGTGACTCTGCACACTGCTATTAAAGGGATAGTAATACTTCGTTTTGTCGTTATTTTATTTTGTAGGCATTTAAAAAACCACGAAGAACGATATAAGTCTTATCTCTCAAACCTTTATGGTTTGAGAGATATTCTCAAGCAAAGCTTCCCCCTCCCGCCCCTTTTTCCTAGTGTATGCCATCTATTGTCAGATGTGGAATCCAGTCCATAGACCAGACAGATAACAGCAGGGGACAATATTCTTCCTATCAGAACAATGAAAGCCCTGCCCCCCTTGACAAGCTTTTCAGCTTTTTCCCTTATCTTAATTGAAGATTGTCCCTCTCTGCAATCTACCTGGGCACCTCCCTTCTACTCTGGCTGAGCAGTGTTACATCAGTAAAAGGGGCGGGAGGGGGATATTTTATCATTCAATTACTCTTGAACTGTATTGAAATAACACTCTCCAAAGTCCAAATACTATGATAATTAATTAGAGCTGCTTTTATTATGAAACATTACTATCCCTTTAAATATGCTGTCTGGCAGTATTCCTAAGTCTTTCTCTAATGAGGTAGTTTCTAGTTTAGTGTATATGTAACATGCTTGTTTCTGCAGCCCAAAGGCATAACCTTACATTTAACAATATTAAACTTCATCTGACACTTTTCCACCCATTCATTCGGTTTATGCACACCATTCTGCTGAGAAAAAACATCCTGCTGTGTATGTATTTCCTTATACAGCTTAGTGTCATCAGCAAACTTAAATAACTGTAAAAAATGTTTTTAAATTAAATAAATTGCTAATACAAAGATATGGGTGAGAGCTCTTTAAAAAAGGTAATTTTCTTCTAACAAAATATATATATTTACTGTACTTCTCCAATAACAACTGCACCACTTAGTGGTAAAATTTCATAGACTGTGTTTGGATTTAAAATTAATAATGCTTGAGCTGTAATACATTTTAATGACAAACAGCAAGACTGTTCCTTGAGACTTGCTTTTTACTGACACTGGAACCATTCAAGTTAATGCCTTTCTTGACCGTAAAGATAAAATGTACCATAGCTGGTTTTATCTTCGTAATCCATGAGGACGTATATTTTTATGCAGATACCCCACATTCATTTTCTCTTCAGCTGAAAATATTTACTGAAAGGCTGTTTTTTTCCTATTTATAGAGATTTTCTTTCACAGACAGTAAAAGACAGACATTTTCATACAGAACATCATACACTACCTGTAAAATCAAATCTGCATAGCACATTAACCCTAATTTCTTATTCCTATCTCCACTATCCTGATTCTTACCTAAAACATACATCATCATACATACTTGACTGTGAGGTATTTCGAACAGACTTATTATTTCTAACTTTTAATCAACCGAAGACACTTTACTAATCCAATTATTCCATATTTGTATAATCATTGGACTTCCTATCTATTAACATTAATCCTCGCTCCATCTTACATTGCCATATCACATGCTGTTGTATCTCCATCCATAATGGAATCTTTATGCTTTTCCAATTTTTTGCTATTTGAAATTTCACTGCAACCAATATATGCAGAATAACTTTAATCAACCATTTATTCATCTTTGGAAAGTCCATATGAAGGAGTGCTATCTCCGGTTTTGGCTCTAAGATAACCCCACATATATCTAATATTTTCTGGAATATAATTAGCCAAAGATTTTTTATCACCGGCAGCTCCATCACATATGGAGATGACCTCCCAACTCTGCATTACATCTCCAACATATCCTGGAAACACCTGGGTACATTTTCCTTAGCCTCTCTGGGACTAAGTACCAGTGATTACTAACTTTGTAACACAATTCATTCAGATTTAAGCAATCTATATTCTTATTAATCAACATACTTGCACGATTCCATTCTACTCTTGATATTGATCTACCTAATTCTTTTTTCCACTTATTTACAGCCGGAGGATTTTCTTATTTTTCCAATTTTTTTATAAATATTAAGCTCCTTGCTAACAATTTCCTCTCAGAAACCTCTATTTACAGAAAAAGAAGAATTAAGTTTGCAACTATAAATGTTCGGGGTATGAATACCCCACAGAAAAGGCATATAGTATTGTCCTATTTGAAAAAAGGTATACAAGAGACACACTGGAAGATAAATGATGACATGAGTTTTAGGTCTAGATTCTTTCCCACCATGATAAAAGCTTCATATATTAATATTTAGCATTGGAGGTGATGTGCCAGGAGATAGATGTACAAGGAAGATATATTATAATAGTCTGTAAAATTGATAACGAGGTGTTTAACATAGTAAATGTGTACATCCCAAATAAAGCTGCGATTAAATATTTGAATTGGTTATTTGAGAGGATAAATAGGTTTAAGATAGGAAAATTGGTCATGTTGGGAAATTTTAATTTGGTACCTGACTTGAAAATGGATAAAACTTCCAGTAGCCCCAAGAAGTTTAAAAATGCAGTACAAGATGCACTGAGATTCTCCCATTTGATAAATGCTAACAATCTGTATGACTGTTGGAGAGTATAGCACCCAACTATGAGGGATTATACGTGTTTTTCTATGAATTATAATGTGTATTCTAGGATATATTTTATTTTGGGAGAGAGGTCTAAAGTGAACAATGTTAAAAAGGTCTATATTAAGGAGGCAACTTGGACAGACCATTATATGGTGATATTGGAGATAAAGGATAGGTATAAAAGTTATCAGTTGACTCACTAAAAAATTCTCACTATTTAGACCATATCAGAGATATGACAGAAAAATATTTTTTGAGAATATGCATAAGGAAGTAAATCCTTCGATGACATGGTGTGCATATAAGAGTGATAAGGGGACATTTAATTAAATTAGCAATTGATAAACATAAAAAAATCTAAGATTATCAACACTGTATATAGAATTAGCTAATCTATCTAGAAGGAATAAAATATTTCTTTCACCCCAGGGGATGGCTCAGGTAATAGAAATACAGAATCAGACAAATCAATATTTGCTTGATGAAACCTCAAGGAATTTGGAGTTCCTGAGAGCTAGGTGGTATGGCTCTGGAAACAGGGCAAATAAGGAGCTAACAAAAAGATTGAACTATGAAAGAGGTATGAAGAAAATAAATAAGATTGTGGTAGGAAATAAGACTATAGTCTCCCCTGAGGAGATAGGAAATGCATTTAAAAGCTTTTTAGAGGCATTATACAATCTTCTGGATGAAGAACAAAAGGTCCAAGTAGAACAATATTTGTCCTTCTTGAGATTACCTAAACTAACACAGGAGCAGTTAGGAGAATTGAATAAACCAATATCAGGGATAGAAGTAGTAAGAGCTATAGATAATTTAAAACTGAATAAATCTCCAGGCCCGGGCGGTTTTACAGATGTGTTTTTTAAATTACTTAAAGATCAGATTGTATTGAATTTGCTTGAAGTATTTAATGAGATAGCTGTAACTGGAGTTCCTCCGATGGAGTTATTAAGGGCAAATATAGCACCAATATTGAAACAATATAATGAGCTGGAAAGTGTAAAGAATTATTGTCCTATTAAAATTGTATTCAGCAACATTTGCAGAGAGAATAAAAAAAGTAATACCTGACTTAATAAAACAGGACAAAGTAAGGTTTATCCCTGGTAGATCTTCAAGGGGCAGTATGCGTAGAATAATAAATATTATAGAAGTGGCAGAGAAAGAGGGAAGACCCCTCCTGGCCCTGTCATTGGATGGAGAGAAAGCTTTCGACAGGGTCAGGTGGGAGTATGTGTTTGCTACATTGAAGAAATTTGGATTTGAAGGCCTTATCTTTAATGCAATTAGAGCTTTATATTCTTGTCCACAGGCTAGAGTAAGTACTGAAAGGCTGTTTTTAGTTTTGACAGGCATTTTCATAGAGTCAGTTCTACAATCACATTCTCACCAAGGGTCAGAATCTGACTGCCGAATTGCATTTTTGTTTTCTATTTGCTAAACATATTCCCCTATGGATTCCTTTTGGCGTGTTTAAACATTCCGCAAACAGACCCCAAAGTAAGACTCAAAAAGCCCAAGGGAAATGTCCAGACTTTGGCCGTTTCACTTGGGTTGGACCAGTTGAGGGAATCCGGAATGGGTGAGGATAATATCCTGCCCAGACCCCTGCTTGATCCCCCATGTCCCCAAGCACCTTCCCCAGATCCCTTAACCCCTCCATTTCTGAATCACAGCAATCTTGCTTCACTGGCAAATGAAGGGGTTAACAACCATTTAAAAAAAAAAAAAATCCAACCCAACCTCCACCACACCCAGTCACACCATCCACACAAATCCTTCACCCATCCATTGCTGGATTGCAATGATCTTGCTACTCCAATAGTGGAGGGGTTACCTATCATGCAAAAAAAAAAAAAATAGCCAATCCCAAGCAACCCCAACCCCCATTCAAAAAGTGACTAAATCCTTTATTGTTGGTGTGGCTAAATTTGGCTAAACTGACAATTAAAGGGTTAATAAGTGTACAACAAAATTATTAAATACTATGACCCATGTAAAAAAAATTATGAGATACTGCTGTTCCTCCAACTAATCATCCTCACGAGATCATGATGGAGAGTATTAAAAAAAATAATATGGGGGTCCAAGCACCCTATATAATTTACAAAGTCCAAGTTATTAAAAATTTCTCCTGGATATAGGTGGTCTAGTGGTATCCTCTCATCTTTAAACCTAAACTAATAAAATAAAAAATAATAAATAAATTACTGCTGTCACTAAAATAAAAAGCAACCCATCCAAGTCTTGTTGATATAGTTGAGTGAAAAGTCCCTCTTCTACGGGTATTTTCCCAAAAATAGTGAAAAGTTAAACTTTTTCTGATGGAATTACTGCCCATAAAGAAACCCGTTTCACCAGTTCCACAGATTTTCCCATGAGAATAGTCCCATTTTCCACCTACATTTTCAGTGGTGCCGAAGCTTCCTACCTTCATACTATAAAAACCCTGAACTTACTGGAATGCTGCATGTTATAGAATTTGAAACAATAAGAGTAGAAGCATAGACAGAGAGAGAAAGACAGAAATGTAAAAAGAATAAAGTTGTTTGTAGTGCAGACTGGCACAATGAGCAGCAGGAGAAGCTGGCGGGCCACTGCTGCTGTTGCTGAATCAGATGTGGAGGAATCTTTCAGCACCATCTGTGAAGGGATCCCATTTCCCTCAGCCCAAATGATCCCCAATAAACCAACCACTTCCCTAGGAATCAGGGGAAGTATAATAAAGAAGGGATCACTGCATAGAAGTATCAGCAGCACAGGCCAGCTGCCTGTGTCTGCTGCTGCTGCTGCTGTCAGTGTGCTGCCTTTTGAAGTGATCTCAAATGTAACAGCAGGGAACAAGGGGCAAAGATACAGTGGCAACAGCCTACAGTGCAGCAAAAGATTGGTGGTGGTGGAAATGGGAGTAAGGGTAGTGGAGCAGCTGGTGTGGAAGACAGCATGAGAGCATTTTTGGTCCCATGCAGCAGCCAAAAGCTCCTGCTGCTTAGATTACTCAACAGCAGGAATTACATCAGTAGCAAATGTTAGAATGTCACTAGTAGTGGGTACTACTGTGTAGTATAATATTATGGTGGTGGTTTGCCAACTCCATCCATCACTAATTGCACTAGGTCAGTAGTTCATATAATTTTGTTAGGGCTATTTTTTGGCCTGAGACCTGCAAACAAAATTTTTAAGGCTTTTATTTTTGTAAGTCTGAGGCCTGCTAACAGTTATTTCTTGGGCTTGCCTTGTTTGAAGCTAACAATCATTTTTTTCAAAGCTAACTTTGCTGTAATATTTTGAAGGTTTCACCATCAGTAAGCCTGCAAAAATATTTTTTCAGGCTTTTCTTTCTGTAAGCCTGCTGCTATGCTAAGCATTATTTTCAAAGAGAAAAACAAAGTTTACATTCAATGTGGCAGATGTTTGTGGTGGTGTGATTAAGGCATATGCATTATTCATAATGGTTCATAGGAATTAATGCTAGACAAATTATTTGCATTATCATGTTTGCATTATTATTAGATTGTTGTCAAACATTAATTGGTGGTTTTAGCAAGGGTCCCAACTGTGGTAGATGGTAGCAGCCCTTCAAATCAGTCCTCCTCGTACTCATTGCTGCTGTTATTAGAACATGTATGGTGGGCTTCCCCATCTTTTGTGGTTTTGTCCACTTCTGCTACCTGAAACTCAGATGGTATTAGATGCCAGCTCACAGATTAGTTGCCACTGACCAGGTGACAAAGCCTTCCAGTTTTGCATTGTATAATTGCTTATTGCCTTATTCTGCTCATAAAAAAGCTTTAGCATGTATGATGTGGAATTCCACCTGGTAGTCACTAGGCACCACCATTTTCAGCTGGTTATGGGGCAGGTTGTTATGCTTTTGTATGGAATATATGCATTGCCAGCACTGTAGGTACAGATAAAATGGACACAGATTTTTGGGATGATATATAGCAGCTGTCTGAGGGTTTCATATTTTACGGGGAAGCTAATTACAGCTAAATTTAGGATATGGGCAAGGCAGGGCACATGCACCATGTTATCCATTCTCAAGGTAGCTGATATGTTGCAGTCACTATCAACAGACACAGAACCAAGTAGTGGGGTACAAGCTATTCCTAATACCTGCTCTAGTTTATTTAACTAATCTGTGGCTTTGTGGGATTGTCTCTCAAAGCTCTGTGTGCACAAAGTGTTGTGCTGATGGTATGGGCTATCCTGCTGTCATCCTTTAATATTATTGCCAGAACCAAAGGCAAGATTAATGTTGCATGCTATTGCTGCAGACTGGTAAGATTAAAAGCCAGTGTGCAGTGTCAGACATATATTCTGTACAGTTCTCCACATATTTTACTTATTTATTGTTTAATCATTGAGATTTATCTTGTATTAAAGTATGTCCTAGAGAGTTTTTACAATAAAATGTAACTTTTTATGTCACTTTCGCAAACAGCCTAATCAGGGGAAGAGTCATTGTCATTCATTACACATGATGCAGTAACCATGGCTGCAGTCAGTTTTTAGACTACCACTTTGCTAACACTGGTAGTCATAGAACCTCACATATTTACCCTACCTTGTCCTACTGCACTCGTAGGCAAACATAGAACCACACATACTGACCCACCAGACTTGTCCCACAGTATACATAGAATCACAAATTCTGCCCCCCAACCCTTTTTCCACTGAACTAGTAGTTAGAAAACCACACATACTGACCACACAGTCTTGTTGCATGGTAGCCAGATAACTACACATTCTAACCACACAGCCTTTTTCAGTTGCACTGGTATCCATAGAACTACACATACTAATCCTCCAGTCTTGTCCTACAGCAGCCATAGAAAGAATCATACTAACTTCCCCAGACTTGTCACCAGACAATGACAGAACTACACATACGTCCCCTGTCTTGCCCCATGGTAGCCACAGAACCATACATACTGACCCCTCAGCCATGTTCCACTGCACCGGTAGCCATAGAACCACATATACTGTCTTCCAGCTTTGTCCAGCTACGTCCGGTTACACTGGTAGCAGTAAGCCACTCATACTGACATTTCCCCCGCCACGCTCACTCCCCGATGTTGTGGTGGGCTTGTTGGGGATAGGAAGAAAATGGCAACTTTCTTACAGGAAATGTATTGGGTTTAGTGAAAAGGAGGAAATGTTGTAGGTTTTCTTTGTATGTTAAGTGCCTCAGAAAAAGCAGTAAACAGTTTTTTTTCAGTGAAAATAGGACCAAATCCTACCCAAAGCTCATGAAGCCCTAGGGAAGTGACCAAATAAATATCCATTTCACTGCCCCATAACCCCAATCACCTTCCCACATGCCCCTCACTCATAGTTACCCCTATTGCCAGAAAATAGCTATCTTGCTGCACCTTCAAAGGAAGGGTTAAACAGCATTTTAAATAAAATAAATAAATCTCACTGGACATACTATGCATGTTTCTTTAAAAACACTCACCCATCCGGATGTTGGAGACCAGATGTGCCAGCAATTCCCTGACCTCACCTTCAGGCACCAAAACAAATAAATCAAAATAAAAACCCTAAAATCCCATTAACACTTTTGCTCTCACAACTAATACCCCCTAGCACTATCTGAGCAATCGCCTATGCCACTGTGAAAAACATATAGGACTGGTTACATACAGCCAATCCCTGTTTCCCATGCTCCCACTGGTTGGAAGGTAGGATTACTCAGTGTATTCAATATTTTTGGAGTAACCTCCCTCCCAGGAAATAATGGATGAGAAGGCGGGTAATGCATATACAAGGCATGTTACCTTTCCATGGTCACTGATTGGCTAGAGGAAGGGGTCACAAATAACACAGACGTGACCCCTTCTTCTCTTCAGTGATTTTCTGGGAGGCAAGGTTACTCCTGAGCACATTCAGTGTAACCCCACCTTCAAGCCATTTGAGTTAGCCCAAGCAATACTGTGGAAAGGGGTCAATTTTTTTTAATTATTATTTTAATAGCGAAGACAGTGGTTGTGGGTTTTTAGGCCTTTTATTTTCTTATATTTGTTTACGTATCTGGAGAGGAGGACCAGAGAATTTCAGACATCACTGGACCTCTGATATTCATTTGAGTATATATTTCTAAAGACACACACACACACACACATACACACACTATAGGTGGTGGGTGGAGTGGGAACCCATATTAATTTATTGTACCGCAACCTCTCCCTTATGGAGTTCTCACACTCCTTCTTACTGGCTTCTATATATTAATATGGGGGCTCCAGACCCCTTCTAATGGCCTTCTTAAGATTGATATGGGGCTCTGAACCCCATATCAGTTGTTTCTCTTTTTACTACCTTGGTCAGTATAGTATAAAAATCAATATGCGACCCAAAGAAGAGTCAGTGCTTACTCTGCGCTAATACAAATATAAGCATTATAAATGTGCCCCTGTGCCTATATACCTTTGTGAACCTTTTTTGATACACACCTCCTACAGTGCACACATATAAGAACGCAACCTGTTTATTTCAGACCTAGAGCATGTGTGAGGGGGGGGATGAGTTAGCTAATTCTGTTGTGGCCAGTCTGTACACAGCCTCAAAATGTTTGAACCTACACAACTCTTTGTTTTGCTATTGTTGAAATAAGTAGTTTTGAAAATGACAGTTTTACATTCCCTTCATGTAAATTGTTGTTTATAAAATCATTGTAGACAGAAAATCCTAGTGACCACTCTAAATTTTGACCTTGCACCTTCATTCAAAATAAATCATATTCAGTCAGCCTTGGATGCCATGACCACAGAGGTGGATGTGACAGTTGCTGTTGGGACTACTGGACCTCAAACACCAACCACTTAAGTTGGGGAAGGGGAACTCCAGGAATTGCTGGACTGTAATTTATGTTGTGAAACACACCTAAATGGTGGAAATGCAGAAGCTGGATGTTCAGAGTCAGTGATTAATTCATTAGATGCATTGGCGATACCTCTAGCATCTAAGGCAAAGGTTCCAAACCCATGCCCTCAGGGCCCACTAACAGGTCAGGATTTAAAGATTTCTTTGCTGGAACAGAGGTGAATTAATTAGAAGCTGAGGTGAGTTAAATAGAGGATAAGTGAGTTTGATTAACTTGCATGTGATCTTCAAAAGGAAATCCTCAAATCCTGACCTATTAGTTGACCATATGGGCATAGGTTGGGAACCACTGATCTAAGGGCTAAAAACAGTACATGAATCTACATTATATTGAATATGCTATGTGTTTTTCAGTATCCCACCCAGGTGTAAATGTTTTCACTGTTAGCGCAATGACATATTGTTTCTAACCTTTATGCTGGATTACAATTGACATTATGTTTTATGCATTATACCCATAGGAGGACATTTGTAAAGATATTTGAGAAATGAGAAAACCATTACACAGCACACAAAATATGCTTATTAATGTTGATTTATGAGGATGTGGTTAGTTTACAGTATAGAAATGCAGAGGTGAGATAGTACTGGCAAGCAGATGCATAGTGTAGACGGATGCTACAGTATACCAGATGCTGTAGCTGAAAGGTCTGTTTGTCACAACTCAGTTATTTCAGCTGCTTGGAAGTCCTGTAGTTCTGTTCCTCTGACTGCTTATATGATTTTTGAAATATATTTTAAGGATCATCCACATGGGCAGCCACTAATTCACATTAACCTCTTATTTGCTTGAGAAATCAGAACCACATTGTGAAGTGATATTTTGGTGACATTGCTTAAAGGAGGATTCACTATGAAAATGTAATGGATTTGTGAGTGTTCACAATAACACATTTAAAATGTAAATCGTACCAAAGCAGCAAGTTTTTCATCAAAATGGCCTTTTAAAATGTTGCCTTATTAAAACCATCTCATACCCAAAATTCACCCCCAAACTACCCTAACTAAATTCAAAATAAGCACCCATCTGTACCCACAAAGTACCCTAACCTAATCAAATCAACCCCACACTAACCTAACTAACCCAACATAACAGTTCTCTGGGAAGCATAGTGGTGACATTTTAAAATCTGCATCATGACAAACTTCCTAGCGAATTATTATATAGGATATTCATTGCATATCAAGGTCATGGGGGGGTATTCAATAATAATAATAATAATAATAATAATAATATCGAAGTATTTTACCAGGAAAGATACATTGAGATTGTCTCTCGTTTTCAGGTATGTCCTGGGGGTATAGATATTATTACCCAATTTAATGGTAGGATGAAAGGCTGAGGTGACCCTGCTGGGACTAGAACCCATCAATGTGTTATTATTTTTCTTCTTTTTAAGATGAGTTTCAGTAAATATTTTTAAATTGACAAAAAAGAATAGCAATAAGAAATCATACTTGTAGCCTATAAACATCTAAAATGTAATTAAATTTAATTTAGAGAAAAGTTCATACTTTAAAACTTGTCCCGTAGTTTTCCCTAGAAGTCTATTATAGCTGTTTTTACTTCCCTAATTCCATTATATAACCTGTATTTCCTATTACTATCACAGATTCGTCAGGTCCATGATCGTTACAGATTTTTTCCAGCGACCCAAAAGTCTCAGCTCTTTTCAATCAGCAGACTAAGTGAAGGAAGACAAATCAGCTTCCCTTTTCGTCTTGTTGTGCTCAGCCTGACAATCAGATTGCATGCATACATTGTGTTCTTATTCAGATATTTATTGTATCTTTTTATTCTTTTAGACAAACTTGTGCCCACACAAAATTGTACATGTACATCCACTGGAACTCTGTACCTAACAAATCAAATCATAGCTAGACTTGATCAATACAGTTACTAGTCCAGGCTACGGTTACAGTCTTTAAGTTACTATATAACCTTATGTGACTCCACCATAGACTACTATATTGTGCTCTGTAGTTTTTGAAAAAAATACCATCCTTTCTTCCTCTAAACTGCTTGTGGTTTTTAACTGAGGATTAACGACTTAAATTAAAACCTCAAGGAATACAAAATAAATGGCTATTAATTTGTTTAACAAGCAGTTGCTTATATAGTAAGTTTGAATGAGATAGTATTTAAAGTAAAGACCCAACCTGGGGCTCGATACTATTATCACCTGTAAAACTGGCGGTAATAGCAAACACACTACCGCCTAAAACAATAAATCATGCACCTCAGCTATTCTATTGCTGGAGAGGTACATTTTGGCAAAATGCTCGTTATTGTTTTTTGTTCCCACAACTCGCACTAAATAGAGCAAATTGTGGGAACATCAAAGGAAAAAAAGCAAACTGTCATTGTTTAACAGAGTCAAACAAGGAAAGTGAGCTTACCTGTCATCCGCTGTCCAGCTTCTTCATTTATCTTCTCTTCTGTCTTAGTTTCTTTAGTCTTCTGATCTTCTTTTCTTCTTTCTTGCTGTAATAGAAAAAAAAAAAATATATATATATCCACTAGTGCTGTTATTTTAAAAAAAATAATCCCCCAGAGATTATTATTATTAGGGTTACTATTGGTGGCATCTTTATGTCCACATGAAATATAAATATTATGTTTTTTTAAAATGTTCGTATTCATTAAAAGTTGCAATTAATTTACCCCCTTGCCATAATTGCTAGAAGCTGATTAGCTGGGAGGTGCATAAGCACTTCCTAGCCAATAGGAGACTGCCAATTTATTTTGAGCCAAAACTGGCATATAAAAGCTGGTCTCGGTTCAAAATTCCGGCAGTCTGACTTGGGCAATGGCCTGAGAGGTCGCAGTGATGCTTCAGTGCTGATCAAAATGCCTTCCGCCGCCAGTGGAGACATCGGCGGAGGCAAGGGGGTGAATGAATTGCAACTTTTAATGAATATGGACATTTAAAAAGAATAAAATAATAATATTTATATTTCATGTGGACTTAAATATGCCACTAATAATAACCCTTTGAGCGCCAGAGGGTTAACCCTCCAACACTCAAAGGGTTAATGGTAACATCTTTGGGGGGTTATTTTAACCCCCCCCCCCCCCAGCACTAATGGATTTTTTTTTGTATTACGGCAAGAAAGAAGAAAAGAAGAAAGAAGATCAGTAGTGTTGAGCGAGCATGCTCGGCCGATGCTCGGATCGGCTCGAGCATCGCTCTGCTCGGCACATGGCGGTACTCGTACGAGTACCGCATGTGCTCGCCCGCCATGTTCGGGTCTCCTCCCCGCACGTTTTGCGGCTGCTGCGCAGCCAATAAACGTGCAGGGAGGCTCTGACATCGGTGTAATGCCAGCAGCCATGTTGGCTGCTGGCATTACACTGATTGGCTGGCCAGAACCCGTGGTCGGGTGCTGTATAGCACCTGACCAGCGAGTTCGGCTCAGTCTTAGCCAGGGAGAGATGAGGATAGGAAGGGAAAGTCAGTGTAGGGAGAAAAAAAGCAAAATTGTGAAAAAAAAAGAACCAAAAGTCCTTTTTAGGACTACTGTGTGTGGGGGCAGCAGGTTATTTTGTGTGTGGGGAAAAAAACAAAAAAAAAAAAATTTTATATATTCTGTTTAGTGTGCAAAGTTGCAGACTAGAGCACATTCTGTTTAGTGTGCA
The DNA here is from genome assembly GCA_037306005.1 of Rhinophrynus dorsalis. Taxonomy (NCBI): domain Eukaryota; kingdom Metazoa; phylum Chordata; class Amphibia; order Anura; family Rhinophrynidae; genus Rhinophrynus; species Rhinophrynus dorsalis. The sequence continues at coordinate 161,777,781 of CM074719.1, forward strand.
AAGTTGCAGATTAGAGCACATTCTGTTTAGTGTGCAAAGTTGCAGATTAGAGCACATTCTGTTAAGTCTTCAAACTAAAATATCAAAGTCACATATTCCATTCAGTGTGCGTCGCCGCAGTTTAGCAGCACATTCTGTGTACTGTGCAGAGTTGCAGAATAGGAAGAAATACTGTTAAGTCTTCAAACTAAAATATCAAAGTCACATATTCCATTCAGTGTGCTTCGCCGCAGTTTAGCAGCACATTCTGTGTACTCTGCACAGTTGCAGAATAGGAAGAAATACTGTTAAGTCTTCAAACTAAAATTTCAAAGTCACATATTCCATTCAGTGTGCGTCGCCGCAGTTTAGCAGCACATTCTGTGTACTGTGCAGAGTTGCAGAATAGGAAGAAATACTGTTAAGTCTTCAAACTAAAATATCAAAGTCACATATTCCATTCAGTGTGCGTCACCGCAGTTTAGCAGCACATTCTGTGTACTCTGCACAGTTGCAGAATAGGAAGAAATACTGTTAAGTCTTCAAACTAAAATATTAAAGTCACATATTCCATTCAGTGTGCGTCACCGCAGTTTAGCAGCCTATTCTGTGTACTCTGCACAGTTGCAGAATAGGAAGAAATACTGTTAAGTTTTCAAACTCAAATATAAAAGTCACATATTCCATTCAGTGTGCGTCACCGCAGTTTAGCAGCCTATTCTGTGTACTCTGCACAGTTGCAGAATAGGAAGAAATACTGTTAAGTTTTCAAACTCAAATATTAAAGTCACATATTCCATTCAGTGTGCGTCACCGCAGTTTAGCAGCCTATTCTGTGTACTCTGCACAGTTGCAGAATAGGAAGAAATACTGTTAAGTTTTCAAACTCAAATATTAAAGTCACATATTCCATTCTGTGTGTGTCACCGCAGTTTAGCAGCCTATTCTGTGTACTCTGCACAGTTGCAGAATAGGAAGAAATACTGTTAAGTTTTCAAACTCAAATATTAAAGTCACATATTCCATTCTGTGTTCGTCACCGCAGTTTAGCAGCCTATTCTGTGTACTCTGCACAGTTGCAGAATAGGAAGAAATACTGTTAAGTTTTCAAACTCAAATATTAAAGTCACATATTCCATTCTGTGTTCGTCACCGCAGTTTAGCAGCCTATTCTGTGTACTCTGCACAGTTGCAGAATAGGAAGAAATACTGTTAAGTTTTCAAACTCAAATATTAAAGTCACATATTCCATTCTGTGTTCCTCACCGCAGTTTAGCAGCCTATTCTGTGTACTCTGCACAGTTGCAGAATAGGAAGAAATACTGTTAAGTTTTCAAACTCAAATATTAAAGTCACATATTCCATTCAGTGTGCGTCACCGCAGTTTAGCAGCCTATTCTGTGTACTCTGCACAGTTGCAGAATAGGAAGAAATACTGTTAAGTTTTCAAACTCAAATATTAAAGTCACATATTCCATTCTGTGTTCGTCACCGCAGTTTAGCAGCCTATTCTGTGTACTCTGCACAGTTGCAGAATAGGAAGAAATACTGTTAAGTTTTCAAACTCAAATATTAAAGTCACATATTCCATTCTGTGTTCGTCACCGCAGTTTAGCAGCCTATTCTGTGTACTCTGCACAGTTGCAGAATAGGAAGAAATACTGTTAAGTTTTCAAACTCAAATATTAAAGTCACATATTCCGTGTAAGATGAAGAAGGCGGGTAAAAAGGGACGGGGAAGTGGACGTGATCCTGATAGTTCAGGGCGCGGGTCAGGACGCGGAGAAACTGTGCCTGGTGCCAGAGCACAAGAAAGAAAGACATCCACCATACCTAGCTTCATGTCTAATTTTACAGGGCGTCGCAGGACATCACTCTCGATGTCCGACCACTGCGAACAGGTGGTCGGTTGGATGTCAGCTGATACTGCTTCCAGTCGGTTAAGCACCACCCTGTCTTCCACCAAGTCCACTCTCAGTAGCCAAGAGTCTGGTCAACATAATCCTCACTCTGATCATCCTTCCTCCCACCATAGACGGTCTGGTCAAAGAAGTGATCCCACACTGGGATATAGTGATGAGCTCGTCTCATCACCAATCCTTCATTTGACCCTCTCTCCAAGCACGCTTGCAGAGGAACATGACATCTTGTGCCCTGATTCACAACCTCTAGAGGGTACCCAATCACAAGAAGATGACAGATGTGAACGGCATTTAAGGTCAAAGGAAGTAGTGGATGATGATGATGATGATGATGATGAGACACAGTTGCCATTAAATCAACCACTATTACTGTCTCAAGACCTTGTTGAGGAGAATGTTATACAGTTGTCAATGACTGAGTATGTGGTGGGATCAAGACATGAGGAGGATGATCAGAGTGAGGAAGTGGAGGAGGACTTGGTGGACGATGAGGTGACTGACCCCACCTGGGAAGGTGTAGAGCCGAGCGATGACAGCAGTCCTGAGGGTGAGCCATCTGCAGCACCGCAACAGGCTGGAAGAGGCAGTGGTGTGGCTACAGAAAGAAGTCGGACCGCACCAAACCGGCCCGCAAATGTTCCACGGAGCACCCCCTTGCGTAAATCTCCCTTGCCAAAGGGTAGGTGTTCCGCGGTATGGCGTTTTTTTAAGGAAAGTGCGGACGACAAAAGAATTGTAGTTTGCAACCTGTGCCACACCAGAATGAGCCGAGGCATGAACACTAGAAATCTCACCACCACCAGCATGATCCGACACATGGCATCCAAGCACCGTAGTAAGTGGGAGGAACGCCTGGATCGCCCATCTGTGTCTGCAGGCCACACCACTGCCTCCTCTTCCCCTGTTTTCGGTGCCGGCCAATCGCCTGTCGAAGGCGCAGGCCCGCATACCTCCCGCCCTGCACCTGTACCATCTGAAGCACCATCAGCGACCACATCCACTTCCCTGTCCCAGCACAGCGTCCAAATGTCGTTACCCCAGGCATTTGAGCGCAAGCGAAAATACCCAGCCACCCACCCACAGGCCATAGCACTAACCTCACACCTTTCCAAATTACTGGCCATCGAAATGCTGCCATTTAGGCTTGTGGACACTGAGTCCTTCCGCAGCCTGATGGCAGCAGCTGTCCCTCGGTACGCGGTCCCCAGCCGCCACTACTTTTCCCGGTGTGCCATCCCCGCATTACACCACCATGTGTCCCGTAACATCACCCGTGCCCTGACCAACGCAGTTACTGGGAAGGTCCACTTAACGACTGACACATGGACAAGTGCTTGTGGCCAGGGACGCTACATTTCCCTGACGGCACACTGGGTGAATGTCGTGGAGGCTGGGAGCGACTCGGACCCTGGGATGGCACGAGTGCTACCCACGCCGAGGATTGCGGGCCCTACCTCCATCAGGGTTTCCGCCAGCACCTACGTTATTGGCTCCTCCTCCTCTGTTTCCACCTCCGAATTCTCTACACGCAGCGCCACTCCCCCATGAGCCAGTAGCTGGAAGCAGTGTAGCACTGCAGTGGGGAAGCGTCAACAGGCCGTGCTGAAGCTGATCTGCCTTGGGGACAAACAGCACACGGCCTCAGAGCTGTTGCAGGGGATTAGTCACCAGACTGAGCAGTGGCTCTCGCCACTGAACCTGCAACCAGGCATGGTTGTGTGTGATAATGGGCGTAACTTGGTGGCGGCTTTGGAGCTCGGCAAGCTCACACACGTACCATGCCTAGCGCATGTATTTAATTTAGTGGTTCAGCGATTTCTAAAAACCTACCCCAATGTGCATGATCTCTTGACCAAGGTGCGCCGCGTGTGTGCACATTTCCGTAAGTCATCTACAGCTTCGGCCGGCCTGTTGAAGCTGCAGCAGCGCTTACAATTGCCAGCTCACCGGCTGCTGTGTGACGTGAGCACGCGCTGGAACTCCACCTTCCACATGTTGGCCCGGCTTTGTGAGCAGCAGAGGGCAGTAGTGGAGTACCAGCTGTTACACGGTCGTCGCCTCTCCGTTCAACTTCCTGTAATCAGAAGTGAGGAGTGGGAATGGATGTCAGACCTCTGTGAGGTTTTACGCAATTTTGAGGAATCGACACAGATGGTGAGCGGCGATAACGCTATTATCAGTGTAACCATCCCACTTCTGAGTCTACTGAAACGCTCGCTGCTCACAATTAAAACCGACGCTTTGCATGTGGAAGAGGTGGAAATGCGGGAGGAAGAGCTTACACAAGGTGATAGCCAGAGCACCCTCACTTCGTCTTCTCAGCGACAATTGGAGGAGGCGGAGGAGGAGGAGGAGGAAGACATGGTTGCCTCCGCTACAGAGGGTAGCCATGGAACTTTAGTTCCATCTCTTCAGCGTGGGTGGGCAGAAGAGGAGGAAGAGGATGAGGAAATTGAGAGTCATCCTCCTGGTGAGGACAGCGAAATCTTGACTGTTGGTACTCTGGCACACATGGCTGACTTTATGTTAGGCTGCCTTTCCCGTGACCCACGCGTTATACGCATTTTAAACAACACGGATTACTGGGTGTTCACCCTTCTGGACCCCCGCTACAAAGAGAATTTCTCATCTCTCATTCCTCCGGTGGAGAGGACAAGCAAAATGGTGCAATACCAGAAGGTTCTTGTTGAAAAATTGCTCCAAAATTTTCCATCTGACAACGCTGGCGGCAGAGTACGTGCTACCTTGGCCAACCGAGAAGGGGAGAAAAGGGGAGCACACAGCAGTTCCGACAAAGGCAGGGCAACACTCTCCAAGGCGTGGGACACCTTCATGACACCCCGCCAGCACCCTCACCCTGATGCGCAGCCTAGTGTCACAAGGAGGGAAAAGTTTTGGAAGATGGTGAAGGAGTACATAGCAGACCGTGTCAGCGTCCTCAATGATCCCTCTGTGCCTTACAACTACTGGGTGTCCAAGCTGGACACTTGGTATGAACTGGCACTCTACGCCTTGGAGGTGCTGGCCTGCCCTGCCGCCAGCGTTCTGTCTGAGCGGGTATTTAGTGCTGCTGGTGGCATCATAACAGATAAGCGTATCCGCCTTTCCACCGAAAATGCTGATAGGTTGACACTTATAAAAATGAACAAGGCCTGGATTTCCCCTGACTTCTCCACTCCACTGGAGGAAAGCCCCGGGGGAACATAAACTCACTTTATATATGTTATTTACAATGATGGGAATACTCTGTATTCCCATTCACCCCTTCCACCCAAAAAACGGGTATATGGTTGACTCTTAATCTTCTCATCCTCCTCCTCCTCTTCCATATGCCCTGTGATATAATTTTTATATAGGGCCAGCTCACCAGCGGGCCCTGTTTGACAATTTTTATATAGGTCAGCTCACCAGCGGGCCTTCTCATATAATGTTTTATTGGGTCAGCTCTCTAGCGGGCCCTCTCATATAATGTTTTATAGCGTCAGCTCACTAGCGGGCCTTCGCATATAATGTTTAGGATGGTCAGCTCCGCAGCAGACCCTCACCCATAATGTTTTAGATTGTCGGCTCAGCGCACGTTTCCCTCTTAATCATGGCCCCAGTTCAGAAAAATCGAGGAAATTTTTGGGAGAATTTGCCTTTGCGCACGTTTCCCTCTTAATCATGGCCCCAGTTCAGAAAAATCGAGGAAATTTTTGGGAGAATTTGCCTTTGCGCACGTTTCCCTCTTAATCATGGCCTCAGTTCAATAAAATCAAGGAAATTTTTGGGAGAATTTGCCTCTGCGCACGTTTCCCTCTTAATCATGGCCTCACTTCAGAAAATCGAGGAAATTTTTGGGAGAATTTGCAGATGATATACAAGTAAATATACAGCAAATACTGTTTGGTAACAATTTTTCGCCTAAAGTCGTTTTTATCTGCCTTTTTGTGTGTTTTACGGTCAGTCTGTAAAAATGGCGTACTACGGGCGAAAGATCGTTCCCAGCAGCGATGTTGGAGTACAAGATGCATCCAGACATCCTCCCTATGCTGTCCCTGAACCATTTCTGTGGTGTTTCCATCCTTTTCTGCCCTTTTCCTATGGACCAGGCACCCTCCCCTCATCAGAGCAGGGGGTGCCTGGTGTAATGCTCGAGTCCTCCCATTGACTTCAATGGGGCTCGGGTGCTCGGCCGAGCACTCGAGCCTCCGGGGGCGCTCGGTCAGAGCACCCGAACACCCGAGCATTGGGGTGCTCGCTCATCACTAAAGATCAGAAGAAAGAAAGGAAGACAGAAGAAAAGAAGAAGCCGGCTGCGACCCCACTGGACATCAGGATTACTGGGAGGTTTTTAATTGTCAAGACATGTGAAACTGTTTCTGGATTAACCCTATGAGTGCCAGTGGGGTATGCAATGCTGTATAACATGTTACATACCCCACTGGCACTCTTAGGGTTAATCTTTTTCTTTGCTTTTGGCCTTTGCGTCTGCCTTCTCATTGAGCAGGTTTTGTTCCGTGAAAAGTGTGGTCCTAAACATGCAGTAAATCCACCGCATGGAATAGGATAGCAAAGTCGACTATTTTAGTTAAAGTTCAATGGGTGAAAACTGCGCACCCATTGAACATTTTTGAGTGGGTTTTGGTGTTAACAACAAAGTTTATAGAATTGTAAACTGTGCTGTCAAAACCACTGCCGCTTGTTTTAAAAATACCGGAGCTAACAGTATTGAGCCCCTTGTATTTTGATAGTTGATTTTGTCTTTACCTGTTTGTAAACTGCAATTTGCTACATCTAGTGCTGATTGGCAGGGTGAAGCAGGTTGGAAGGAGAGTTGTGTGGAATGTTAGTATCTTGATGGCATGCAAGTTAGTACTGTTTAATTTGCCTTAACTGAAAAATAAATATACTTATATGTCATAAACTATTGTTTTACATAAAAATGTCTGATTCGTAGTTCTCAAGTTATTCAATATAGAAGGATCCCCCGCCGCCCCTTCTGGCCTTATCCCACTGAATCCTCATTCTGGTTGCGGGGCCGGATGGATGCAGCAGGGGAGAAACTTCAGTAAGTAAGTATAAGGAAAATCATGCCCCCCTTGATGAAGGAGGGCAGGATTTCCCTTTGCTTCCTAAAGTTTGTCCCTCGCTGCATCTATCCGGACCAGACACACCTGCAGCAGTGACATGGCAGAAGGAGAGGGAGGGGGAACCTCCTATATTGAATAAATTGAGAACTATGTAAAAGTAAGGAACTAAGAATAGAGCAAACTGTTACATTTCTAATAATGAAGACAATATTCTTAAATTAAAACATTGCTATCCCTTTAACGCTACAATTAGTTCTTAACCTGTGCATTAACCCCTCGGATGCCAGAAATGAGAGACATAGCAGCCTATATAGTAAGCAGGTAGCCTATTTGTACCTAAACTCCACTCTTAGACTATATCATTTCAGTTCAGTAGTTTAATCCCTTAAGCATGAGTTGTCTGGAAAGTGAACTTCCCTTAAGGACTGCGTTGAAGTTGGTCAGTGAGCTGGCACACGTGACTGATGAAGTGTACTGGCATGCTGAACAGGGATCTGAGAGTGACCTCTCCAGTCTTGGACTAGTCAATTTCAGACCCCGCTATTTCTTACAGCAGTCCGGTTAGAGCATTGTAAGCACAAAATGCATGAAGTGCCAGGACTGTCACCAGTCCTTAAAGGGGATGTATCACCCCTATACAAGTTAGCCTTAATAGTTAGAGTATATAGCGAATGTGTGTAAACGTGTATTAATTTTTTTTTTTTTATCAGAATTGAAGTAATAAAAGCTGCCCTGCACCTACTTCTGCATAGACTGCAGTTACCTGCTCTGTAACCTCAGTCTGTCACTCTGCCTCTGCTTCCCTCCCTCTATGCAGCCTCCTCCGATGACGAAGGCTTTATGCCTGTAAGCTGGAGCGGTCTCATTGGCAGAGATCGATATCTAGCCAACGAGACTGCTCCAGTTTACAGGGAGTAGGGAGCAAGAAAGATAGCTAGCTAGATTAATTATCCTACAATTCTCTTAGACTAGTCAGCAAGTAATTACACAAGCAAGAATCATTTACAGCTGACACAAAGCAGCTGTAATAGTTGTTTCTGACATCATATGATCACTCTTTCTGCCTTCTTATTGGTTAAAATGATGCACAAAATATTGTATAACACCTGGTATATAAAAAAAATTTTTTAGAAGTTACAAAGAGGCAAAAGAAGAGGATTGTTCATCTCCAATGCACTAAAAAACCAGAAGGGGCAAATCCAGGATTTTCAGGTAAGGGTTTCCAAAAATAACATAAGTATACAACATCTACTAGAGACTGATTGGTGTACTTTTGCATTCAAAAGCCATTGCAGCTGACTCTGCATAGACCAGGGTAAAGCATCCTGCTTGCCTCTGGCTGAGAATGAAGGAACCTGTAGATCTATTAAAGTCTTAGGAATAAACAATATACATATGTAAAATAGTACAACATTTTTTCTCATTATTGGGGTGCAAACGTTTGAATTCCTCTAGCAAGATAGTGGTGAAAGAATTAAAAAAGGATTTCTGGGCAACAGTAAACCCCTTTTGGTTAGCCTCTGACTGGGTATTAATAATATAAGTGCTTGATCACACGCACCAGCCCATACCGCCACCCCCCACATCCATCAAAGCCAAACCAGGGCCTTAGGGAGGTATACCCCCAGCTTGTCTGCAACAAAGCTAGCCGCTTAGAGCGCATGTGCCAGGACTCTTCTTGTTGTCCTGGCACAGGAGGGATAGGATCACACTGAGGCACGGAGTCCTCTCCTACTTTTGGCCAGTGACTTGTCAGCAAGCAGAAGTGGCAGGAACATCCACAAGGTTAACAGTACTATAAGAACATATAAAAACAATTTATAAGAAAGACGTCCCAATGTGCCTATCAATATATAACAGAGATATATGAAAAAGTGCAAAGATGCAAAGGAAGCAATTACAAGGAAATCACCCAGTTTGCTTCTTACACATTTTGGGGTGCTCCGTGGTTATCAGTTAATTGGGGGTACACATCTGATTACTGCAATTCTTTTCAATGTGAGAGTGTAACACCATCACAACGCATCGCAGGAACCAGATGTTCATTCCCGTTAACACCATATAATATTGATCTACTGATTACCACAAAATGGATGATTTCCTTGTAATTGCTTCCTTGGTATCTTTGAACTTTTTCAGTTACTATTAAATCTATCAAATATTGATAGGCACATTGGGACGTCCAGCAGGCAAATAGCTAATTAAATGTACAAATTTTGGTCTTGAATATAGGAGCCATTAGAGGAAAAAAAATGGTTAAACTATTTTGATCTTATATTTTGCATGTTTATTTCTTATAATATTGTTTTCGATTTTTCTACTGTACATATTGCTATGGTGATGGGCTTGTATTGTATTGTATTGTATATTTTTATTTATATAGCGCCAACCGGTGTTCTTGGCACATTACAGATTACATTTAATATAGCAGGGGTACAATAAGTGCGGTGATTAAGTGCTTATAAAGGCAGTCATAAGGGGAATGACAGGTGAGTATACATTAGGATAAGAGGTCCCTGCCCCGTAGAGCTTACAATCTAAGTATAGGATGGGTGACATACAGATACAAGCTGGTAGAGGAGGAAGTGCAGTGTTTGGCTTATGATAATAATGATGATGTTTCCATATTACGCTGTTGCTAGAGATAAAAGGTGCTCTTTTAGTTTAGATTTAAAATTGTTGAGTGTTGAGGCTTGGAGACTACTGGGTGGTAGGGAGTTCCAGAGGTAGGGGCAGCATGTGAGACAGCTTTCAATCGTGAAACAGCGATAGTGGTTAAAGGGGCTTGTCTGGGCACCAGCTTCATAGGGTATATGTGCAGAAGATGGTGTGGGTTGTCTTTTCTCTTGAAAAATGTCTCATAGAGGACCAAAATGTTGACTTGATAATCCTTTCTTTTTTTTTTTTTATATCCTTCATTATGAAAAAAATAAATGTTCTTTTTCTTAGCCCTTTGAGTGCAGTGATTAGAGCTTTTGTATCAATTAATTTTACTTCCAACCAGACAACTATCTGGCAAGTATTCCTCTCACCGATCTATGTCTTTCATCTACTCCCACCACTCTTGAGGCTCTCTCCCCACTCCATTCTCTCTCTTTCCTCCACATGGGCAAGCACTGAAATATTAAACACTTTTAGTGTCACAGTGCACTGTAGAGCCCTCTGGCACCTGAAGGGTTAAGCTTGATATAAATTAAAACAAACAATGCTGTTTAAAAGCATCCATCAGGATACAGTTAAAGGGATAGTAATGTTTCACAAAAACAGCAGCTCCAACTAATCTTCATAGTATTTGGGCTGTGGAGAGCATTATTTCAATACTGACCTAGCTGTAGTCAGGGGAGGGCTGGCAACTTGTGGCCTGGGGGAAAGTACAATCTACTGGCCCATTTCTTCAGTCGCCCCAGCCCACTGTCCTAGCCCATCCTCTTTAGTTACTTTTAAAATTGGCATTAATGCTGTTAAGTAAGGCAAATGAGACTAACCACATAGTTTACAATTGAAATGCAGCTACTCTAGTGATACCATAGAGCTGCTAGTGTTGCTCTATTTGAATTGTAGCTCTGTGGTATCATTTGTGTAGTTCCATTTCAGTTGTAAGCTGTGTGTTATCACTACTGTAGCTCCATTTACAGCAGCAAGTGGGAGATTAAGGGAGCTAGTGGCCCAATGGCCCAGACTTCTGACCAGCCCAGGGGGCAATTGCCCCTCTGCCCCCCAGGCCAGCCCTCCCCTGGTTGTAGTTCAAGTTGAATGATAAAGTATTCCCTCCTGCCACTTTTACCTAGTGTAAGCCACCTTCCATTAGATATGGAATCTGGTCTCTTGACAGGACAGATCACAGCAAGGGTCAATGTGGGGAATGTACAAAAAGCCTTCTTAGTGTATACTTAAGAATTGTCACTAAAATTCACAACGCCTGGTCATATTTATAAAAAAAGTAAAGTCACATTTATAAATATGTCTATCTGAGAATATTCTGAGAAAATTCATACCTGGAATATATTTTCGCACACACTTATCATTATTATATACTTCCAATAAGAACAGGTTATATGTAATCCCTAAAACTGCCTTTATTTTTGACGCAATTAGCGAATTTCTTTATAAATACATTGGGATACAATTCTTATTTGGCCAAGACCCTTTCTACTCTACTTTTCAAAAAAGTCAACTAACTGGAGTTATCATTCAGTGAAAATGTTGCTAGATGTTTATACACATACTTTTGTCTCTTTGAGACAATTTTACAGACTCTTTCTTTCTAACGTCAGTTTTATACATCTCCCCCAATCTTCTTACTGAGAGCATAAAGAAAACCATTCCCCTCTCAACAGGTTTATCAGGTTTTATCCTTAGTCTTGCTGCTCTAAGGTGAGCAGTGTTACATCAGTAAAAGGGGCGGGAAGGGGATACTTTGTCATTCAATTACTCTTGAACTACAACTTTGACACTATTGAAATAACACTCTCCATGGTCCAAATACTATGAAGATTAATTGGAGCTGCTTTTATTGTGAAACATTACTATCCCTTTAAAAACATAACTTTATTAATAATGGGAGACATATAGAAAAAGGATATAGGAAAAAATACATAAGGAGAGTCCCGCTGTGAATAACTGCTCAGCAGTAAAGTTGAGTTGCAATGAATATTAGATCCCACACATAGAATCCATGAAGCTATGGATATAAAAAGTCTATCTGATAATATATAGTGGTCTGATAGATTAGGAATTGGATATTCATCTCTTCAAATTAATTTCCAGTTCAGACCACTTTATTTAGAATGGTCTCATTAGTGAGATATTCCTATGCTCTGCTTTATGTATAGTGGTTTGGTGACCACAAATCTATATACCTATAGTCACTATATCTGCAGTGGTCTATTAAAAATATTTATAACCTAGTGAGATGTCTTGGAATTTCATTTCATCTCACTAGGTTATAAATATCCGTTTGAATAGACGACTGTAGAAAGCGTAGACTGTAGAAAGTTATATATGAATAGATTTATGGATTTATTCCAAACCACTATACATGAGTCCACTGTAAATAAAATGGAATAAATTGAAAATGAATTTGACCACTATATATTAACGTTAGGCTTTTTACATTAACATCTTCACAGATTCTAGCACCATTTCAGTTGTAAACTCTGTGCTTGGTATAACTAATGTAGCCCCATTTCAGTTGTAAACCTTGTGGCATCACTTGTGTAGCCCCATTTCAATTATAAGCTCTGGGGTATCACTTTTGTTGCTCTATTCCAGTTGTAAGCTTTGTGGTATAGTTGTTTAGCTCCATTTGCAATACTTTGGTGACTTCTCTGGCATTAATTTTTGTCTTTCATTAAGCTAGTACTAACCACAAGAACAATAGTGAAACTGAAATGTTTGGGTTTGTATTGAGGGGGGAGGGTTCAGTGTGGGATCCTGCCTAAGGCCCTGTGGAGTCTTAAAGGGATAGTAATGTTTCATAATAAAAGCAGCTCTAATTAATCATCATAGTATTTGGACTTTGGAGAATGTTATTTCAATTCTGAGTTGTGGTTCAAGAGTAATTCAATGGCAAATTATCCCCCTCCCACCCCTTTTACTGATGTAACACTGCTCAGCCAGATCAGAAGGGAGGTGCCCAGGTAGAATGCAGAGAGGGACAATCTTCAATTAAGATAAGGGAAAAACCTGAAAGACTTGTCAAGGGGGGCAGGGCTTTCATTGTTCTCATAGGAAGAAGATTGTCCCCTGCTGTTATCTGTCTGGTCTGTGGACTGAATTCCACACTGAGAAGAGATGGCTTACACTAGGTAAAAGGGGTGGGAGGAGAAACTTTGCTTGTGAATATCTCTCAAACCATAAAGGTTTGAGAGATAAGACTTATATCGTTCTTCATGTTTTTTTAATGCCTACAAAATAAAATAAAGATGAAACGAAGTATTACTATCCCTTTAATCAAGCTCTGGATCTAGCTACTGGGATTCAAGGAGGATCAGCTTTATAGTCTAAAATTCCACACTCCTCTCCCTCCCAGCTGCTCTTCCCTCATGTTTATCCTTCCTCTCTTCTACATATATTAGTAACTGGAAAAGGGGGATTCATAAGACACCTCTTTAAAGAGTTAGTAATGGTTCATTATAACATAAGATTGATCTTTTTTTATAGTTTATACCAGTAATGTTCTCCACCATTGGCAATGTTCATATCTCTCTAGTTTCTATGTAATTATATTACAAAGTTTTCCCCTCTAGACCCTTTTCCAAACATCAATCTTCTGTCTTCAGATCAGTAAGCCGGTCTGGATGGATCACGACAAGGGACAATCTTCTGTCAGTATAAGGAAATAAGGAAAAACTTGCCCTCCTTCTTCTTAGGGGGCAGGGTTTTCCTTATATTGATAGAAGGAAGATTGCCCCTCATGATCTGTCCAGTCCAAAGACTGTATTTCTGATCTGGGGGAAGGCTGCTTGACATATGGGAAAGGTGTGGGAGGTGTAAATGTTACAATATAATTCCATAGAAACTAGAGCGATATGAACTTTCCAACGGTGGAGAGCGTTAGTACAAACTATAAGGAGTGATCGAACCTTACGTTATAATGAACCATTACTATCTCTTTAAAGTAAAAAAACAGCTGGTCTTTTGTAAAAAAAAAATGGAGTAGCGCAATTCTGGAGCAAACCAGCTGTACCACAGAGAACAAATAAACATTCACATTGCATTTCAAAGCAATCATGGGGTGGTTGGGGGAAATTGTATTTGCAGTTAGTTTGCTCTAGAATTGCTACACTTTTCATTATGCCTAAGGCTCAATATGACTAAAATTTATGTTTAACCCTTTAAGTGTCAGAGTGGAATTTTAGTATTTGGCACATGGCTGTCCACCCAGTACTATCTAACTTACATAAACTGACATATAAATTAAGATAAATATCTCATAAATTATTATTTTTACATAGGTGATTTTAAAATCTCTTTCAAATGTGTCAACAAAGACATAAGATGTTATTCCACTTTAAAACCATGTCTGGCAGTAGCACCTGATTACTAGAGATTGTCCTGCAGTGCCAACCTTTTCACATTCACAGTCCTTAATATGTGTTCCACTGTCTGAAGTGCGTTATGACATATCTCCATTTAGCTTTGACCAAAATAATTTATTTTACTAACATGCCTTTGTAATGATTGAGCCATGCTTCCTGTTTCAATAGCACTTTTATGTTTAATCATTGTAATGTGGAGAATTGGTTGTTTGTAGCGCCAGGAAACTTTTCTGCTTAGATTCCCGCACACTCTTTAAATGCTGATCTGTGACAGATGTTAAGCCATTTTCATTTTGTCTTTTTTTCCCATTGAAAGCACAATATAGATAATTAAAAAATACCAGCTTACAAAAAAAAATGTGGAGGATTTTGTCCACAAACCATGTACCACAATGTATGCTTTGACTAAAATGCTCCTGTGATATTACTTCCATATGTAATCTAACAAACCACATACAAGTCTTAATAATGAATCACTTGAATGAAAGCATAGAATTTAAAGCATAAGTTCTTATTCTTTTAAGGAAAGCCCAAATATACTGTTATTTGCATATGATTTAGTACTGACCAAATGGTCCTCACCGAAATGAAATATTTATCCATTTGCGTGCAAAGCAATACGTTCCGTACCCCTATGGTACGCAAAGGGTTAAATTAGGATCATAAATAAACAACAATCAGAATTAGCAAACACATAAATAAATCAAATGATACATTTATGAGTGGAATAGTCAAATTCATAACAGTCTACAGTCACTACTCAGCAGTGTTGACTCAATAAGCATGCTCAGTAAGATTCCTGACAAATAGGTTTTTTGCTGATAATAGCAGATCCAGAGTTCCAAATAGATAGAGCAGGTAGCTTTTAGAGATGAGTGAAACATCTGGACTCATGTCCTGAATCATTTTAAAGGACTCAGATACAATTTGTATCCATCTAAATCATTTCTAAACAAATCTTATATGGACAGTGATTGTATAGTGAGGGACAAGAGTAGTGAGAGAAACTCATGAGAGAGAGACAGAGAGGGAGTTCGGCAAGTGTAGGAGAATATGTGTGAGAGCGTGAGTGAGAGAGAGAGAAAGAGAGAGAGAGAGTGGAAGTACTGTAAAGGGAAGGGACAGGAAAGAAGTGCTCAAGAGTGGGAATGAGAATGTGCAGGAACAGGGAAAATGAGAGATAGGGAAAGAGACAAATGGAGAGGGAGAGAAAGTATGAGAGACGGGGAGATGTGCACATGGAAGAGACAGAGAAGGGGGAGAAGGAAAGAGTTGTCCAGTAGTCCTATCTACCTAGTACTAACCCACCATAAATGCTCTCCTACCTTCTTCAAGAAAGAGCCCCAGACAGGATTCTGTTTAATATCTGAAGGTAAGCTAGCTTCATTGTATATTTTACTTTTACTCTAGACATCAACTGATTACTTTTTCTGCAATATGATTGGTTAAAACAGCAGGCATAACACAGGTTTTGTAAGACTTGCTCTGTGTTTCGCAGAAAATAAATGTTTCGTATGAATTTGGAACTTAGTGAGGCTGGTGAACTGGATCAATACTGGAGCAAACCAACTGCACCCTAGGAGACAAATACACTTCCTAAAATTCCCATTAAGTTAAATGGGATTTTCACCCTCTAGAACGATAGAGAGGTTTTCAGTGCATTGTGAAGCAATGCCTTGGAGGCCTCATTAGCAATGATGTGGTGAAAAGCCCCATGTAAGATGTAACGGACCCTGTTCGACAAGTAGGCGGCCTGCTGACCGGTTGCCACTTGTCGCTCTTTTCCCATTCACCACTTGGGTTTGTCTGACAAGTAGGCAGCCTGCTGATTGGTCACCCTGGTCTGTTTGACAAGTAGGTGACCTGCTGATTGCTCACCCTGGTCTGTTGGACAAGTAGGGGGTCTGCTGATTGGTAACCACTTGTCTGTCTTTTCCTTTTCACTGTTTAGGTTTGTCTGACAAGTAGGCAACATGCTGATTGGTTACTGCCTGTGCAGCTCTCCTTTGTGATCAGTCTCAGGCTCACAGTCCTTAAGAGGTTAAAAATGTTCCATGTGTGTCTGAAAATTCTAGCTCTGTAATTAAAATAACCAATGCACAAGCGGAACCTATTGCACCGGTATATTCTGTGGGTATAAATCCTTTTTTTGTTCACAGTGAGGCTCATATACTAAGAAGTGGTTCAGTCCTGGGGCAAACCAACTGCACCAGAGGGAACAAATTCCTGTTGCTAGAGAGATCTCCAACCCATTGCTTTTCATTGCGTTGGAGACCTCTAGTATTCAGGGGATCAATAAATCCATTTAAATCAATGAGAATTTGTATTTGTTCAATATGGTCCAATTGACTTGCCCTAGAACTGCATCATTTTAGCCTTGGAAATCAGTTTATGTGTCCGCATTTCCCATTCACTCTTCCTCTCCTAGTTACATTCACTAATCCACCCCTGTGCTTTATATATTTTTACATCTCCCCCTCTCTCTGCCTTTCTAATTTAATGTCTACTCTCTCCTTTTCCATAAAAGCCCTTTTTAGCATATGTCTGACTATGTTGAAAGAAGTTTTCCTGTTTGTTTACCATTTGATGGATAAACCTCTGCAGCTTCCAATGTATGAAGAACCAGTGTGCATTTGGTTCTATTTGAGGACCCAGTGATGTCAAAAAAGTTACACAGTGTACAGTGAGATGCACCTAGATTAACCCTTTTAAGTGCCAGTGCTTTGCAATGCGTTGTGTACCCCTCTGGCACTCAAGGGTTAAAGAAAGTTAGTGAGAAAGCTCTACCATGCCTATGTTATTCTACAGATCCAATGTACTAAAAACGTGTCATTCTCTCCAACTTAAAAATGAGGCTCCAGTTTAAAAATAAGCACCATAGATTAAGGGAACATTAAACCATAGTTCTAATTTAATTAAAAAGTTTTGCATCATGTCCCTAATTTCCAGTAAACTAACCCCCAGGGGTTAATAGTCACTTAGTCTCTCATCCAGTCCTTCTCTTATTCTTGCAGGGTTGGACGAATGGCAACTTCACTTCCTGCTTGATTGGCGACTGGCTTGCATGGGATCTGACAAGAAGAAAGGCCCATGTTTATGAAAGCAAACCAACCAACTGTAGCATAGTTTCCATGCACTTGAAAAGAGATTTAACCCCTTGAATGATAGAGAGGTCTCCAACAGGAATTTGTATGTCCCTTCTGGACAGCTGGTTTAATCCAGAATAACTTCAGTTTGCTTTAATACATATGGGTCAAAGTTCCCGACCTCTCAAACCCCATACTTCTAATGGGATTGCACAGAGCAATGATTTAGTAATATGAGGTCTGAGAAGTCAAGAATTTTTAGCTTTCTCAAACTCTATGGGCTCGATTCAATGACCTGCGCTAATTTTAGACTTTTTTTGCTGAAATCGTTGACACATGCTAAATCGACATAGTGTGCTATTCAGGGGAATTTCTTATCTTTTGGATAGCACACTCTAAATGCTAGATCTGGCATACAACAGCAATGCACATTAAGCTTAATTGAAGCATAAAGCGAGTGAATTCTGAATTTTAAAACTGTACCTCTGATATCATCAAAGGAAAACAGATAATTGACAGTAATGTGCTATTGTCACTGAGACATCACTCCACAGACAATCATGCTACACAAATCTTGCAAAAGACAAGTGAGACAGCCAATGCAACACATGAAAAAAGGCTGTACCTTGCCTGTCATAAGTAGATATATGTCCATACCACAGGGTGTAAGTGCAGAGTAGAGGAACAACCACAGAGAGCAAAACACACACAACAGCAAAGCATGCAAGAGTCAGGAGTGGGTCACAGTATGAAAAACACATTATACACTTTAGTACACACCACATACACTGCATCCACCTTCACAAACACACCATGTTTTTCTTCCACACAAACCTCTATTTTTATGCAGTGTGAGACAGTCAGTGGCTGACACCATGCCAAAGGAGTAGTTGGAAGTGGAGGAGCAAGAGCATGGTGTGGTTGTATCACGGTACCTGTGCTATTTGGCGACATTCTGTCAGTTTCCACTCCTGCTTATGCTATTGGCTACTCTGTTATTGTCCCATGCAGCATTTGTCCTTAAATTCTGGGTTCTGGCACATCCTGCTTCTCGTCTCTGCCCGTGTACCGACCTGGATTGGCTGACGTTCCTGCTCTGTGTACCGACCCGGCCCGGCTGACGTTCCTGCTCTGTGTACCGACTTGGATTGGCTGAAGTTCCTGCTCTGTGTACCGACCCGGCCTGGCTGACGTTCCTGCATGGTGTACCGACTCAGATTGGCCTACGTTCCTGCTCTGTGTGCGTGTGGATCCTGCCCGGCTGGGCTGCTGTGGTGACGTGCCTCCTCTGCAGGCCCTGGCCAGTCTTTGGTTAGGGTAGTGTCACGTCCTTCGCTGTCTCCGGACAGCTCGCTGCAGATTGGTCTCAGTTGCCTCAGTGTCGCCCAGGCGACATTCCTATTCGTCTGCCTCCCGTGCAGTTCCTGGTTGGGTGCCTCTCAGAGTGAGTTGCTCAGTCTCCATTTCTGCTATGGCAGTGCTCACATTGATCAGTTTCCGTTACTGCTACAGCAGTGCTCAAGTGGCTCAGTCTCCGATACTGCTATGGCAGTGCTTAAGTGCTCAATATCCGTTACTGCTACGGCAATGTTCAAGTTGCTTAGTTTCAGTTACTGCTATGGCAGTGACCAGTTGCTCACGCTCCGTTACTGCTACGGCAGTGCTCAAGTTGCCCAGTCTCTGTTACTGCTACGGCAGTGCTCACATTGCTCAGTTTCCTTTACTGCTACGGCAGTGCTCAAGTCACTCAGTCTCTGTTACTGCTACGGCAGCGCTCAAGTTGCTCAGTCTCCATTACTGCCATGGCAGTGCTCAAGTTGCTCAGTTTCCATTACTGCTACGGAGGTGTTCGAGTTGCTCAGTCTCCGTTATTGCTACGGCAGTGCTCAAGTTGCTCAGTCTCCAATACTGCTATGGCAGTGCTTAAGTGCTCAATATCCGTTACTGCTACGGCAATGTTCAAGTTGCTTAGTTTCAGTTACTGCTATGGCAGTGACCAGTTGCTCACGCTCCGTTACTGCTACGGCAGTGCTCAAGTTGCCCAGTCTCTGTTACTGCTACGGCAGTGCTCACATTGCTCAGTTTCCTTTACTGCTACGGCAGTGCTCAAGTCACTCAGTCTCTGTTACTGCTACGGCAGCGCTCAAGTTGCTCAGTCTCCATTACTGCCATGGCAGTGCTCAAGTTGCTCAGTCTCCAATACTGCCATGGCAGTGCTCAAGTTGCTCAGTTTCCATTACTGCTACGGAGGTGTTCGAGTTGCTCAGTCTCCGTTATTGCTACGGCAGTGCTCAAGTTGCTCAGTCTCCAATACTGCTATGGCGGTGCTCAAGTTGCTCAGTTTCCTTTACTGCTACGGCAGTGCTCAAGTCACTCAGTCTCTGTTATTGCTACGGCAGTGCTCAAGTTGCTCAGTCTCCAATACTGCTATGGCAGTGCTCAAGTTGCTCAGTTTCCGTTACTGCTACAGAGGTGTTCGAGTTGCTCAGTCTCCGTTATTGCTACGGCAGTGCTCAAGTTGCTCAGTCTCCAATACTGCTATGGCGGTGCTCAAGTTGCTCAATCTCTGTTACTGCTATGGCAGTCCACAATTGTCTGGTCTCCATTATCTTGGGCGTTACTCGAGTTGGAGCTCTCACCTTTGATTGAGCTTCTTAAAGGGTCTTTCACTATTAGGGCCTGTCAAAACTCTCTGCCTAATAGTAACCCATTCAGTACTGTTAAACTGAGACCCACACAAGAACTGCCTGACCTGTGTCAGTATATTGATCTCTGGACTATCTGCCTATACTGGACCTGTGTGGGCCTACCTCTGTATAACCTGTCTTGTGTCTGTACTATATTATGTATATATTACAGGAGGGTTATTGTTTTTTTCATTGTTCAATAAGATTGTGTTTTATCCAAACCTACTCTGTCTGAGTGTCAAACAAACCATTACAGGTTGGTGATGATGACTGGCTGAGGAGACCCACATTCTCCTAGGATGAAAAGCTGGCCATAGTCCAAAACATTCTGAAGCCTGAGGACATCTTGTTCAAGGCTGAAAGGGACAAATGTGTGGCTGGCCAGAAGAGGAGAGCATTGTGATAGGTCCGGGAGGTTTTCAAAAGAGTGTCTACTGTCTACAGGACTCATGAGTCCATCATGCAAGAGACTGAAAGAGAGTGATAGAGAGGAAAATGACAGAACGGGCTAGGCAAATGAGGAAAATCGGTGGAGGTCCCATCCCACATTATCTTCAGTGGATGGGAGAGGATACTACACCACAGACTAAGTGCTACCACTGCCATTAGCATTCCAGGAAGAATGGATTTGGGGAGGCATCCACATTTCAGGGCCTGGTAAGGAAACAGACATGTCATTCTTCTTTTAAATGTGTGTTGTATTATCATGGCCAGCATAAAATGTATTGTCACAAATGGACCTTGACAACTAAAACATTCAGAAAGCGTTTCCCAAACCACTTTATATGTGCTCTTACCTATGTTGAAGTGGGAAAAACATTTTTCTTATTCATTAGATATATAGATTAGGATAATCAGTCCCTGCCCCAGCCATTAGTCTTCCCACTTCCTGACACTGCTCAGCAATCCATTGGGCACTTCATCTTGCACTGAATGGATTAAATGTCAGTGAGTGGGGAACTAATGTAGGGCAGAAAAAGAAAGTGCCTTCATAGCATGCCCTAAATATTATGAGCCACACATCTAACGAACAAAGAAAACACTTGTGTTGACCTCAAATGGCAAACATGACATATAGGTGATTTTCAAAGTTATTTCAAAATCACAAAGGTTCCTGTTCAGTGAGTGTCCCTTGATATATGTATTCCTGTCTGTAGCTGTGCATATGTTTGCATAGAGATGCCATTCTAGGGTTAATTTGTTAGTTCCCTCACTCCAAGAAAGATGACCACACAGTTTGTAACACTAGGCAAATGTTATTAGGAGATTAGTAGCTAGATCAGTAGGTGACACGTTCTCATTTCCAGAATCAAACCTCAGTGATGTACAAGCTATCACCATAACATTTATGCCAAAGGAGGACAGCTGAAAGTTTAACAGTGTATATGTCATTCACAGATGGAATGGTTAAGGTATTAAGGGGAATTGTGAAGATATACATGGCTGTATGCATCCCAGACACTCTCCCCTCCTCCTGTAGTCAGTTCTGGCAGCAACAGAACCAACCAGTTTTGCATGTAACCTTAACCCTTCTCCTCCAATCAGTTCTGGTAGCAACTGGATTGACCATGTTGGATGCCAGCCAGCCACCCTCTTCCAGTCCAATCTAAACCAGGTTGGATGCCTCAGACAACTCTGGAGATGACCAATGGAACCCAGATGTCATCTCGCAGGTGGAGACCACTGGAGAAAAAACTCTCAACATGGAACAGCCACAACTGGGTCTGATGGGGCTAGCTCAGACACCTATGTGCTTGGACAGTTACACATCACTGGCTCCTACAGGTCCCAGGATATATCCCCGGACAGGGAAGAGTAACTGGACATTGGGGGAGACATCCAAATATCACTTATCCACACATCCTGTAACAGCTGTCATTATGGTACAGTCAATATTGCTTAAAGCCATAGAAGTCATTAAAGCCTCAACAGCTACAGAAACCTCAACAAAACAGAAGCCTCAGCAGCCACAAAAGCTACAGGAGCCACAAAAACCACAAAAGAGACAGCAGCCAGAGTCATCTTGGCTTCAATAGTTACACCAATCACCCTCACAATCACCACCTCCATAACTGATGCAGCCCACTGACATTCTCATGTAACATCCACATACTTCACAGTATCACTGTCTCTGTTACCTATCCATCATATACCATCACAGGCTCTAGATGTGGTATATGTCACCATACTGAGAATGCAACAAACATAACATCATCAGGACCACACAGATCAGCTCAGAGAGCCAGCCATCTTCTCCTTAAATGTGATACCTGCCCAGACCACGAGATCGAGCAGGGCGAACAGGCAGTATCAAAAGGACATTCCACATGACCATAAAAGAAGATTAAACAAGCAGGCTTCTTTTTTCAATAAAACAGTTCAGTTTCTTTTCTCCATCACATGTGTTGTTTCTATCATTGATGCAAGTTTATGTATGTGGAAATAATATTGCTTGGTACTGATCCTGGGTCATTACACATCTCTATTGTTAGGGAACTCCACATCATATTTTCCTGAGCAGCACTGCTGATTGTACAAGGTTGGCTGGAATTTTATGGTTTGTAATTCCCAAACAGCGGAGGAGTTCAAATTACCCTACTGACAACAACTCCGAGGTCCTTATGTTCAGTGGAAAAGTAGAGGAATTTTGGGCAAACAAATTGTACTACTAGGGAGAGCTAAAATTGTTTATTCCCATTCATTTACATGTATATTTTAACTTGAATGCTAGAAAGATCTCCAATGAATTGGTACTTAAGTAGTTAAAATATCCTTTGAATCAATGGGAATTAGTAGTACTCCTATATTGTGCAACTGGTTTGCTCCAGATTTTCTACACTTTTCCTTTGAACATACGGCCCTAAGAGGTTTATGTTGTGTAATACATATATCTGAAGCATTACTCGGGATAGAACAGTAGCTAGAGGTCCATACACACCCCCACACCATCCTGCAAAAAAGAGGAAATGTTAATTTAAATGAAACAGAGTAAAGTTTCCATGCACATAACTATAGTATTGTTACTAACTGCTGAAAACTTACAAGTGAATTTTTTATTAGTCTGTTGCATTCCTCTGCACCTCCTGGTGAAACCGCAAAGGCATGAGTACCCTTTCATAGAGTTCAGTTTCAATGTCCCCCAATAGGATTGCATTCACAGCCATGTTATGGAGTATTGCGCATGCTGTGATATTCTGACACACCTTTTCTGATATTGTAGGGGTCCACCAGGTTTTGAGAAGACTAAAGGTCCTCTCCATAATATTCATTGTCCTCACAGGGGCTTTACTGTATCTGTGTTGGGCAGGGGTCTGGGGAACTCCCACTGAAGACAGGAGCCAGAGTCTGCCAGTTGCATGTATCATGTTATTCATTTTTGTTACATCAAGATGTCATTCTTTACCTGACAGCCATCACCCATTAAGAGTTCCATTTTCAAAGTCCCTGTGGATAGAGAATTGGGACAGTATATAGAAGTCAAGTGTGTTCCCAGGGAAGGCAGAAAACACATGGGTTATCATCATGCTTGCATCACAGGCCATTTGAGTATTCATTGAATGGTAGATCTTACTGTTCAGATATATGTGCTTCACCTCATTGGGAGCAACATTTCTCACAGTGGTGCAATCAAAAGCTTCATAACATTGTAGAACCACCTCTCCTGTAGAAGGCTAATTTGAGACTTGCCCATTCCTGCTCTGTTAAGGAGAAATATATATACAGTATGTCTGGGCCTTTCTTGTCATAGCTGTAAGGACTTCAGTCACATCCCTGTAACACGTGGACTGAGATATCCCAGACATTATACCATTAGTGGATTGGAAGGAACCTGATGCCAGGAAAAATGTGACATACAATAATTTCTGCAGCCAAGTGATGGCATGGTTACCCTAAGCTCTGGGACTGATATCCTGAAGAAGAACATAAAGTGTCTAATTGGTTTTAGAGTTGATGGTCTGAAGTGTACAGCAGAAAATGTATTCATTTAGCATCTGATAAATGTTTGAGCAGGTCATTGGATAGCTTACAGGGCAGTTTAGACCCCTGTTAACACCAGTTTATTGTTGCTCGGGTCACTGAATGAAGCCCCATAGGAGCCAGTCGCTGATCTATAAGGAAGTGGTGGAGCCTAACGCTGCATTAATCAGCACGGGATTGAGTGAGTGACCCCTGTGCTACTAGTAGTTCCTTTAAAGGGATAGTAATGCCAATTAATAAATCAATATATTATTGTTCCATTTAATTTTTTTATAATGCATAGTATCTTTTAAAAATAATTTACCTACATATTCTTCTTGCAAATCAAATTAAAAGATTCCCCTCCTGCCCCTTTCCATACGTTCCATCTGTTCCGAAAGCTGGTCTGGACAAAGCGCAATGAGGGGCAATATTGTTTTAGCATAAGGAAAACTATACCCTGCTTCATCAAGGGGAGCAGGGTTTTCCTTATACTGATAAACACAATATTGTCCCTCTTTGCAATACGTCTGGTCAAGCCACCGACTTTCATTGAGGGAACGCTTCATGACATAATGGAAAGGGGCAGGAAGGGGAATCTTTTAACTGGATTTGCAACAATAATATATAGGTAAATGAGTTTAAAATGATACCATACCAAACCTAAATGGAGAAATTGTTTATATTATTTAACATTACAGTCCCTTTAACAGTGGATCCAAGGGGTTCACTGGAATAGCAGGAAATTATAACAGAAATCAAAACATCAGATGTGTATTAAACCAAAAGCAACAAATATGAATGGAATTATACATTACTTTTTATTTTAACCCTTTGGATGTTAGAAAAGTCTTCAGTGCATTGCTTGGAGATGTCTTTAGCATCCATTGTGTTAATATTTTGTACTGGTGTGTGTGATGTATAAAAAGGAACTGAACTGATCTGGACCAAACTTATTGAACCATTGGGGTCAACTAAAATTTGTCATTGATTTAAATACATATTAAAACGTAGAATGTTAGCAAAATCTGCAAAACACGTAAACCAATGGGAATTTTAATGGGAAATTAATACTTAATGTGTAAAAAAAATATATATACTGTAGTGTTTATCCCCCTGAGTAAAGCAAGGGTGTAGCTCTTAAATCTCCACAGGATGGTGTAGCAACAGCGCCACTATACAATTTCAGGCCAGTGAAATACTGCACTTAAAAAAATGCAAGTTTGAGCTGTAATAACTTTTGAATAAAACACCTTTCAGCAATGGGAGTAAGGAATGCCCTTGTTTTACTCAGGGCATAAATCCTAGAACATATTTTTTTAAATATCTTAAGTATTACTATCCCTTTAAGTAATTCATATTTGTCCCCTATCGTACAGTTGATTCGCTACAGGATTTTTAAATTCTTCTTAGTAAATTAGTCTCATTGCGATTATAAAATATTCTGATATGTTCAAATCACCAATATGTCAAAATATTTATATTTGTTTTTAAAAGAATAGACATCTGAAACTCAATGAGTATCTTAGGCATGATACCAACCTTAAATGACCTGCTAAAGTTACTGGTGGAAACTGTGTCAGTATGAAGCATGTCTCCCCAGGTATAGAGTGTGCCTTCAGCTACCATTCTTCTTTCTTTCTATTTTATGTCTCACATTAAGTCCAGCAGAATTTTTCCTCAATATTTCTTTCAGTAGAGCTCCCAAATACACTTAGTATTAAGTTCATAGTATTAAATTAAACACCTTTAAATAATATGTTAAAGGGACACTAATGTCCCATCAAAAAATTATTTTTGTTTTGTAGTTGGAAAAAAAAAAAAATTTGAATCAACTCCCATCTCTCAAACTGCTATGATTTGAGAGATATTCGCATTGAAAGCCCCCCCCCCTTTCTCCTGACATCAGCTGACAACAGGAGATCCTGGTCCGGGGACCAGCCGGCGGCTCTGCAGCAGAGCCTAAATCACGTTATTTAAAAATAATTACTTAATTGGAAAGGTCTACAACATGTGCCTGGTTTGCAAGCACACTTTGTAGACCTTTCCAATGAATTAATTATTTTTAAATAATTTGATTTCGGCTCTGCTGAAGAGCCTCCTTGAGTCGGCTGACTCAAATCTCCTGCTCTCAGCTTTGCAGCTGACATAAGGAAAAGCGGAGGGAGGGGGGAACTTTCATTGCCTATATTTCTCAAACCAAAGCAGTTTGAGAGATGGGAGTTGCTTCAAATATTTTTTTTTTCAACTACAAAACGAGAATAATTTTTTTATGGGACATTACTGTCCCTTTAAGTTGTTATAAGTACAAAGGAAGAGAACAGTAACTTAACAATCTTCAATGTAAGACATGACATGCTAATTGTATAGCATTTCTTAAGCACAAAAGGATTAGAAACAAAACATATTAATTAAATGCCAGTCATATACAAAATATATGGAATCTTACAGAGAAAAACATGGAAAAGAGCATTGGAACTAGTTAGGTAAGTGCAATCTACTTTACACATTATAAACCTAGGTGATATAGTGAAGCCCACAAGTATTCACTATCAATTACTCACTCATGTTTTGTGAAGTCTTCTGAAGACATCTATAGCACCTGGTGGTTTAACAATTTGATTAATTAGTGGGCATAGCCACCTAAAGGGGTGTATTAATTATAAAGTGGGCAGAAGAACCATGGTTGCCAGAGTGTGACTTGCCTTGGAGAACATAAAATGTAAATCTAAGCCTGCAACTTAGAATGTGGGTATGGCAAACACAACTTAGGCATCCCTCAATATTTGGCATTTTAGCAGTTGCCTACTCTGCCTAATGGGGACAATGAACATTTTTCATTAAAATACTACTTTATAGAACATATCATGCTGAGTAAAACAAGGGGTTTCCAATGATATTTTTCATTCAAATATTATTACAGCTCAAACGTTGTTTTTCTTACAATGTTTTCAACAGGAGAACAAAAGTCATAAATTTCAGCTCTCCATAGTAAGTTATAGCTAGGGATGGGCGAAAAGTGAGAAAAATTTCCCGCATTACTTTTCGTGAAAAACAGATGATTTTTCTTTTCTTTTTTTGCAAAATGTTTCTCCTTTTCTCAAATGCAAAATGTTCTCCTTTTTGACTATTCCAGCAAATTTTTGAGTCCAACAGCAACATACACCTTGAAAATGCAGAGTGCGTTTGTACTTTGCCTACACACTTACTTCCTGCTTAACCCCTTAAGGACCGGGAAAATCTGAGGTCGTTTTCCCTTAAGGACCAGAGCAATTCTGACCTTTTTTACTATGTCTTTGTTCAACAGTGTTTTCCCTCTTAGGCTTTTATTCCACCCCCATAAATTATATACTGTTTTTTTAAGCATAAATAGGGCTTTCATTTGATACCCTATTTATATGGATAACCCACCATTCACTTTATGAAAATTAAAAAAAAAGGTAATAAAATGTAAAAAAAAACACCATTTTTGATTTTTCTCTGGGGATCAATTGGCCACAAAGGGTTAAATTTTTATGGAGACTGCATGAAAGGTATGACCGGTCAGTCATACCTACAAAATGTGCAGTTTAAAGTGGCCACTGTCCCCCCTGGGTGAAAATCCCCATGTCCCTTTTTCCCACCCTATTTTGACACTTTTTGGTCCCTGCCATTTGGTGGTGTATATAAGTGTATTACATGGCTCCACAACAAGTGTAAAATTGCAGGTCAAAAATTGACCTGCATTTAGCCAGCCTCCTGCACCAGCAGTGAAGGGGTTAATACCCCCAACTGCTGTATTTTTTTAACCACTAGGTGTCTCCCGTCTACTTCTGTCTCCCTTACTTTGAGGGCAAGGGAGACAGAGGCAGACGAGACAGGCACAGACAGCATGCTTTGCATGCTGCCTCTGTCTGTCACTGTGCCGGTACATGTGATCGCTGATACGGCGATCGCATGAACCGGAAGAAGGAAGAAGGGCTGAGACTGAATGCCCCAGTCTCGGAGCGCTCAGTCTCAGCCTGGATTTAATGATAGCAGCGTGCACGGAGGCACGCTGTTATCATTTTAGCCATGATGGTCCTGGAGCGTCATGGGTTGTTAAGGGTATAACAACCCATGACGGTGCAGGACCGTCATGGGTCCTTAAGGGGTTAAGTTACACTGGCACATATTCATGATGATATGAAGTGATTAAAAAAAAATAAAGTACAACCTACAATGTGGCAGATGTGTATAGTAGTGGTGGTGAGGGACTGGAGTAGTGTGATTGATGAGACCTTGACAAACTGCATCTATCCTGGGAGGAGAGGGATCATCATCATTTATTGCACATGCTGCAGCAACGACTGCTGCAGTCAGTTTTTGGACTACCATTTTACTCCCACGTCCCTGCACTTTCTCTACCTTTCCCCTTCCCACTTGTACATTTGCTAGACATTACTAAACTACTGTGCTCTCTACAGGACACAGCTGATGGAGTGTGATGTCTTGCCTTGGCCCTCAACAAAATTCTCAATGCCATCTGCTGTCTATCAAGTCTGCCTCAGTCACAGAGCTCACATCAGACTCCCAGTCAGCTGTCTAATATATTTATTTGTTTAATTATTTATGCTTTTTTATTATTTATTTTTTACGTTGTCCACATTATCTTATCACAGTTAGTCCAAAAAAAAAAAAATATATATATATATATATATATATATATAACTAAACATATATATAACTAAACAACAAAATCAACAAATGCTTTCCTCAGACTTCTCCAGCACAGAGACAATAAAAGCAAAATCAGTATGCAATTTGGACCCCAGCTGCCTGTGTCTTGCGAGTCAGTCAAACCAAATTTTGGGGTATTTGGGGTTAACCTCCTTCCTCCCCCCCATTGTGCCCACAGTCTCCCCAATACAGAGAACAAATGTCCAACCTAAATGACTACCTAAACTAAGCTTCAATTCCCCTTTATTTGCCTTCTTCTGTAACTCAAAAACGTGCTGCTCTCTCCTCTCACAAACACAGAATTCCATGCTGCGAGAGCCTGACTGTAGAAAATGAGAGAAAACTTTCATGTGGCGGAGAAAAATGTTTCTACCCATTGATTTCAATGTAATGCGCTAGGCGAAAAAAGTGGGAAAACTGCACTTTTCGTGTGAAATTTTTCACCAAGCGGAAAGTGCCATTTTTTGTCGATTTCAGTTTGAGGTGAAAATTTTCACCCATCCCTAGTTATAGGAACATTAGTAACTGTTGATCAAACTAAAGAAATTGTACTTTAACCCTTTAAGGACCGGCACGCGAACACACAGCTAGCACAGCTAGGACCACTGGGCTTTTTTTTTTTTTTTTTTTAATTCCAGTTCAGGGCTTCTGGAGTGGTGTGCAGCCGCTCCAGGAGCCCTGAACTCCATGCTGTGCCAGGACCGTCACTGGTCCTTAAGTGCCGGACCGCCTTAATGGTCCTTAAGGGGTTAATGTTAAAGAAAAAAAAAAAGAGACTAAATGTGATAAGTTTTGAGATTACTTTTGCATTCTGATTAGTTTAACAGTTTTTTCATAAAAAAAGATTACTACTCCTTTACCTGTCACTTCCACTTGCCCTGCCCATTCTCACACGCACATTTAATACGAACATTTTTTTTCTTAAAAGCTTAAAATTCCAAGTCCAGGAATTCACCAAACTAGCAAAAAGGAAGTAGAGATTACAAATACCTTCCTTGTAGAAATAAGCTATTAGGGCTGTAATTTCAAAAGAAAACTAGAGCAATTCTGGGGTATTCCAACCGCACTACAGGGGAAAAATACAATTTCCCAAAATTGATTTAAATGGGACTTTTAATGTCTTGAATGCTATAGAGGTCTCCTATAGATTGCTTCAAAATGTGCTTGACACTTTTCTCTAGCTATCAAGGAGGTAAAATACAAATTTAAAGCAATAATGATTTTTATTTCCACCCTACATTGCTATTGGATTGGCTCAGAATTATTCCACTTTTCTGTTTAGTATAAGGTCCTTAGTATAAAAAAGACAAAAGGGAGGCAAATGAAGTATCCCCAGTATGCAGAAACACATGAAGCTGTTAGTGAAGTGACACAAGTGCAGGGATTTCAGTAAGGAAAGCTTAATTCACAGCATCCAGACCTTCACTGCTCTAGATCCTGATACAACTGCATGCAGCTGAATATATAGGTCTAGATATCATTAACCCCTTAAGGATCAGAGGAGGGTGCAAAACATTGCTTTACAGTGCATTACACATCCCTCTGGTCCTTAACGGGTTAATTTAAAGTTAAGTCGTCAGGATCTCATATGCAACTTCTATTGACTTTCATGTGGATCATAATTTATGTAACATTGAAAGTGACAGTGAGAGAAATTCTGCACAATGAGTAGCGCTACATCTGTATATGCATAAAGGAACAAGATACTTTGTTTTTAGTTGTTGATGTAATAAACATTATCACAAAATAACTTTGTTGTGACACATACGTGTTCTCACTCTTGTGCAAGAATGGAGAACTACAACAATGAGGACAAAATGTTTTGCACCTTCACTCACAGGAGCCCTGAAGGGAAGAATACAAAAGCACAAGTACATCACCACTGGCATTAGATTGTAATGATGAACAACCCCTGTTTAACAACCCCTGCTAATGTCAGAATGCCCTTATGCCGACCTCGCAGCATACACCATTAGCTCTAACCTTTATTACACAACATTAACCCTTCACAATATAGCGAGATGATACAGTTACTGCTAAATTATTTCAAACATACTCAAACAGTGTTACAATGAAGAGTAATCTGTAAAAAGGTCAAGCACTAACCCGGCCTCTGTTGGTACAGTGGATCCGGAGCGACCACAATCAATTACAGCAATGATTTCAGCAGACTTGAAAACACAGAAGAAGAGTCACTTAAATGGAATCCACAAAATAATTAAACACCAACCATAATAAAAAAGTTAAAAATGTCTTTATTAGGAATATTAAAATTTAACAGAGCACATAATCCCCATGGAAAAACTGGGAAGTGACAGGCAACCACCTTACGCATTTTGTGAAAAACAAATTTCACTTAATCATAGGCATAAGTGAGATTTACTTTTCACAAAACACGTAAGGCAGTTGCCTGTCACTTCCCAATTTTTCCATGTGAATGATGTCCATGGGTAAATTTTAATAATCCTAATAAAGCAATGTTTTAGCTTTATAATTATGGCTGGTGTTTAATGCTTTGGTAGATTTGAGAACTTGTCCTTAGTTCCCTGGATCAACAACCTATCTGCTTTGAAGCCAACTGTCATAATTCTCAATATTGTTCTGTGCTAGATAGATATTCATTACTTTTTTGAAAGCAGTTACAGTATCTGCAAGCACAGAATCCTGAGGCAAAGAATTCGATAGCTTTACTGCCCTTACTGTAAAACATAACCTCCCCAAAATTACGCTGTAGCAAATTTGAATAAAAAATCTCCTAGTAGTTGGAGTAATTGTAATTTATTTGGCAGACAGAAACGCTATAATAACATATACATTTTTAATGCTTCACATGCCAGAGTGGTATCCAACTCTTTGCACTCTGGCAAGGGTTAATAAAAACCTATTCTTCTCTTTGAATATAATGAAACATGCTAAATCCCTCCACTACAAATCCATCTACACAAGTTAGTAATTTCTTCCTGAAAAAATTAAGGCTTGCTAATAAATCCATATAACTGAGAATTATAGTATCAAGGAGGCTGATATCATTGCATGCTTCCTCAAATAAGCCTCTGGTCGCTTTAGGAACATCAGCATATATAGTAGAATAAAACTTAATAGTCTTTCAACTTGAATTATTATATAGCTGAGCCAAGAAAGCATAATTTGTATCCAACTATGCATTCTCTTTGTGAGTACATCCAATGTGTTTTACATTATCAAGAGTTGTATAACAGGATACTTTTGCCACTTACATTAAAATCATCTTGAATAAGTGGATAAAGGAATGTGCCTAACTTCCCTCTGATAACCACGAACAATAGCAGAAGACATTACAAAATTCAGAAAATTACACCAGCAGATGTGCAGTACTTTAACATTAAAAATACTTAAAACACATTATGTTAGTGATGACAAAAGCATGCTATCTGGCGGAACATTGCACAAGTGGTAGATAGATATTAAATTTTTTTAATTTAGGTTAGACAGTCTCTCCAGTGGTTCTAAAAGAAAAATGTAAAAACATTGCACTGGAAATTAAACATTATATATACACGAGTATGCGGTTGTACTAAGTAGAAATGGAGCAATTGTGGAGTAAACCAGATGTACCATAGGGGACAAATAAAATTATCATTGACTTAAATTTGGCTTTTAACCTCTTGAATGATAGAAAGATCTCTAAAGCATTGTAAGGCAATGTGTTGGTGCCTCTGGCACTGAAGGGGTTAAAAGCCCCATTTAAATCAACCATTTGAAAGCCACATTTTTATTTACCTCCTATGGTGTAATTGGTCTGTCCCAGAAATGAACCACTGTTTAGAACATCAGCCATTTTGTGTCCTTCTTTAAAGAGAGAGCTTGAAGTCATTGGTCTGGACAAGTATTTACGCCATGGTCTGTCATTTCTCAATGTATTTTTTTCATTCAGTTGAACTGTCTCTGGCAAAGATAAAAAGCTGTCTTAAAAGTGGGTGCGGTGTAATCTATTCATCATTTTTTGGTCTGATTTAATTTTTTTTTCTGCCAAAATAAAAATGATCTTAACTTGGCAAAGTATTCAGTTTAAATAAATACTATCACTTCTCATCTTTCCTCCATTTTCAGTAATGCACAATACATTTTAAAAAAGAACATATCTATTTCTGAGAATACCCACAACAATTATTTAATTATAAAAAATTTATTGAACATCGAGTACATAATTGAAGGTGAGCTAAAGGGCCCGTTGTGTTCCTGTGAAAAATTAATGAAAACCACATTGTTGTACGTTTTTTCTCGGGAAAATCCGCTTTAAATACAGTGATTAAAATATTCACTGTTATTGCCCATTGGCAAAATTTCTTCACCAATTTTTAATGGCTAAAGAGTTTTCTCCCACTGATTAACGTGTTTTTCACCTTTTCGCTATACAAAAATGCCATTTTCCACAATAGTCAGAATAGAAGTAGCTACAGAGTGAGAGAGACATGTTGTGTTGTTCTGCTGTGTGGTAGTAGAAAAATCAGGGCAGGAGAGGCTCATAGTGACTGCTATCACTATGAGCAAGTTTACAACCAATAAAAGGAGGAGCTGGAACGACCCTTATGTGTTCGCTGAATGTGAGGAGGAGGAAGTGACCACTACAGACCCAATGGTAGCCAGTCCTCCTAAATCACCCCTAGGGATCTTGGGGAAATGAATCTCAAGGGAGGAAGAAGAGGGTAGTGGTGAGAACAGAACATGACAGCTGCCTGTGTCTGCTGCCAGACGTGCTTCATCTGCTGGTCCTGCTACTGCCAGTGCTGTGCGTGCTGCCAATACTTAACCTGCTGTCAGTGCTGAACCTGCTGCCAGTGCTGAACCTGCTGCCTGTGTGTCTTGTAATTCTAAGAAGGGAGGATAGGAGAAGATGATGCCAAGTATGACAGCAGAGGACCCTAAGTCACTCTTGCCATCCCCAAGCAGTCCTGCCAGTGCTAGTACTGTTACTAAGAAGGTCCAGCAGCTTGTTAGTGTTAGGAGTAAAGGAGGAGTGATCATCATATAACTAGTGACTGTGAGGAGGAAGACTCAGGGGCAGAAATTGATGCGGCTGGAGTTAGTGGTAGTAACAGTGATGGTGAAGCAGCCGGTGGGACTAGCCTTAGGGAAGTGGTATTGGAAGCAATACAGAGCTTCCAGACTGGTGGTCAAGGGAGCCCACACCATTCCCCTGACCCTGGGAGTCCCACTCCCCCTACGTCATGGTCCAGGTGGAACATGATCCTGAAGAAGGCAGAATTGTTGCCTAGCAGCAATAATACCACCACCACCACCACCACCAGGAGCACAGATCAGGTGCCTATGCCTGCTGCTGTTGCTACCAGTCTGCCTTTTACATATCGCCAAGAAATGGCAAGCGTGACATTAGCCAACCCTCTGTCACATTTCTCATCACCTCAAGTGATGTCTGTAATAGAGAAGCAGGGGCACAGAGGGACTGGTGGTGGTGGGGATGATGATGATGATGCGGGGAGAAGCTGGGGTGGAAGACACTGATGGCTAAACTGAGAAGGAATAGGAGGTAGGGATGAGGATGGGCATCATCACCACCACCAGTGAGCTTTTGGAATTTGCAGAGTTTGCAACTGCTCTAATTCCTGCTGCTGAGTTGCAAGGGCAGCAGGATGCTGAGGAGCAGGCTAGTGTGCCACAGACCACCGTGGACACAGTGGGAATGGGGCCAACAAGTGATGCAGGACTAGGAAATGTTCTACTTGCCAGCAGCAGCAATACTCCTGGTCCTAGTTGCAGTGCTTGTTCTGAAACAGTAGAAGCAGCAGCAATAACATCATCCTTTGCCCCACCCAGTAATGGGAAATGTGGAGGAGAAGAAGAAAGAGTCCATTCTTATCCACCTGTTCCCTTCCCCGTACAGTCATGGGGTGGGACTATTTTTCTCTTGGGGCAGGCACAGTGCGATTATCACCAATGGCACTGTGCACAATTTGTGATAAGTTTATATGAGAGGTCAGTACAAGGATCTCTGCGGTGAGCTATTTATTCCAAGGCCTGATTAGATGACCAGGGGTCACCCCTTGAGAGTAGAGGAAGGGAGGTTTAGACTTCAGCAGAGGAAGGATTTTTTTACAATGAGGTCTGTTAAATTGTGGAATTCTTTGCCCAAGGAGGTGGTTATGGCAGATAGAGTGGATACATTCAAGAGAAGATTAGATACATTTCTTTCCAAAGGTAACATACAGAGTTATACTGTTTATTAAATAATAAGGTCATGAGGGGTACTTTTGTAATACAAATTACATATATAATTTAGAAAAAGAAAATCATTGTTACACATAAATTAAATATTTAATTACATTTTCTCACAAATTACATCTATAATAGAAACAAACACTTTTTTTTTTAATACATATACAGGTTGCCTATTAACCCAATGAGTACCAGAAGGGTAGCAAACACATTACAATACCTCTTTGGTACTCATAGGGTTAATCTTGCAATACAAAATACGAGGGCATGTCGCGTATAATAGGAGAAGAAAAATGTCGGATAAAAATGGTGAAAGAAAATCATGGAAGCACTGTAGTTGACCTTTCAGGGCGGGGTGTTAAAATGTCGGATGTACAATATTCGTCGAATTAATATGGTGAAAGAAAGCACTGTAAGTCGACTTTGGAAGGGGAAGGGCTAATTGTCAACTATGAACATTATTTGTCGGATTAGTGTGGTGAAAGAAAGCATTGCAAGTCGACTTTTAAAAGGGGGGGTTAAAATGTAGAGGGGGCATTTTATGTCGGATTTCTATGCTGTATACTGTATTATACACCGCTTTTGTTCGAACAACGATGGTTTTGAAACAGTCATTATGGCTTCTACGTCTCAACCTCTGAGGTGCAAAATTTCTGACTAAAATGTAACCACAAAACAGGCGGTAATAGTGAGCGTGGGTAATAGGACACCAATTGCACGTTGTTTTCAGTTGTTTCCTATGGGCTTTTTTTAGACTGGCAGTAAGTATAATTACCTCTGATTTTGTTTTAACAAGTCGAGTAATAGGATAGCAAAAACTGACTTAAAAAAAGTTTTATTTTTAGCACTGGTAATAGAATTGAGCCCTTGAAACCTAAAATTTGTTGTAGATATAAAGTAGAAAATAGCTCAGTCCTTAAGCGGTTATGATCTTTAATCACTCGTAGAGATATTAATGCTTAGTACTGAAAAAATACATATTGAAGGGTTTATCCTGCTGAATAAAATAAGAATACTCCCACAGGGAATTGTTTTATTAAAAGTTATTGCAGCTCAAACTTACAGTATTTTGGTATAGTACCTCGATGGCCTGAAATTGTGGCGCTGTTACTACAACATCCTATGGAGATTTATGGTCAGTTGGCTATAGCTGTCCATAGGATGGTGTAGCAACAGCACCACCATAACATTTCAGGAGACAGAAGTACTGGACATGCAAGGCTGCTGTGCAATAACTTTTGAATTAATAAAAAAAATCTCTCAGCAATGGGAGTATCCTTGTTTTACTTCTTTTAGGAGTTGGGTAGGCTTATATAATTATTTTTTCTTGGTTATACTGTGCCAAAGGTTGAACTTGATGGACATGCAATTTTTCAACCTAAATAACTATGTAACTATATAAAGAAAATAGCGTAATGCATAGGGGTGGGCAAAAAGTGAGAACATTTCCCTCATGACATTTTGCGAAAAACGGACGATTTTTCTCTTTTTTCCACAAAATGTTTTCCTTTTCTCCAATGCAAAATTGTCCTCCTTATTTGTCTATTCCAAAACATTTTTCTCCTATTCTAACACATTTTTTTCTCCTGCTCCAACACATTTTTCCCATATTCCAACACATTTGTTTCCTATGGTGTAACATTTCCAGCACAATATTAATTCTTCTGAAGGCTGTAGTGGAGAAATAAGTCAAAGTTGGGTGTCTTACAGCGACACATACCTTGAAAAATGTGTTAACATGCAGAGTGCATTTGTCCTTTGCCCACAACACTAACTTCCTCCTTAAGTGACAATGGCACATATTCATGATGATGTCAAGTGATAAAAATAAATAAATTACAACCTACAATTCGGGAGATGTGTATGGTAGTGGTGGTGGGGGACTGGTATGGTGTGATAGGTGGAACCTTGACAAATTTCATCCACCCTGGAATGCTGCTTTCTTCTCTCACAAACACAGAATGGCATGCTGTGAGAGCCTGACACCCTTCTATATGGCTGTAGAAAAGTAGAGAAAACATTCATGTGGTGGGAAATTTTTTTTCTTATTATTGATTTCAATGCACTGAACTAGGTGAAAAAAGCATAATCTGGGTTCCAGGCAAACGTTTTCACCCATCTCTATTAATGCATACCCTCCATCTGTGCCTTAACCCTTTGAGAGCCAGAGAGGTTCGCAAGTCATTGCAAAGCAATGCCTTGCAGACCCCTCTGGAACTCAAAGGGTTAAGATGCGGGCGACATTCTGATGGGGGCTTGTGATATGTAGAGGGCGGACCTCTTTGGATCTCAAAGGGTTAAGGCACAGAGGAGGGTGTGCATTACTCTATTTTCTTTATTTCAGGAGTTGAGGAAGAGACGGGATGTTATTTATGTTAAGGCACAGATGGAGGGTATGTGTTATGCTATTTTCTTGGCAACATATAAGCTTGCGACATCAGAATGTCGTCCTTTTGATGCCCTTTTGATCACATTCTGATCTTGCCATTTTGATGGTCGCCAAATAGAGTGTGAAATTTCAGTAGGATACTTCTTTAAACTGCTTTTATTGTCAGCATATTAATTAGGTATGCTATTAGCCTAGATAATGTTTATTTGCAAATGCCAAGCTCTGTATTTCCAAAGAAATACTCCTTTTGAAATCAGTGGGATTCCCATTGATATGTGTAGTGCAACTGCATTGCCCCTCATTTTAAACCTTACCCTAACCACATTCCAAGTGAAAGACCATATTTGCTAAACATATGTACAGTGTCTGGAGATAGTAAGGGTAATGTTCTAAAGTCTCCTGGTGCAAAACTGGGGCAAAATCGGGGACAAAAAAAAATTGTACCATGTGTTTCAAAGTAAAAGTGGAACAATTTTGATGGCAAAAATTGTATCTTACATGACTCATGCAGAAGTCGGAAGAGTAGCATTTCTCTATCAGATCAGCTGCACCACATGGGACAAATGCTATTTTTTTAACCCTTTGAATAATAAAGAAGTTTCCAACACATTACTTGGACCTATTTAACATTCAGCTGTTGGAGCTGATTTAATCAAGAATTGTTCTTGTTATTCTTATCACATCAGACTCACTGGAGAGCACATTCTAAGAACAGATTGACTAAATCTGGGACCATTATATGTGCATCAGTTCTGTGCACCATGCCTACTTACCTATGTATTAGGCCTCTCTAGCATCCAAGTGGTTAAAAGATCCATTTATTTCAATGGGGAATTTGTTTACAGCTCCAATACATAAAATACCCATTTATATCAATGGGAAATTTGTGTACAGGCTTAATATATAGGTGGGTTTGCCTGTTCAAGGCTGGCTACACCTTAGGGTGTCAAGGATATTGCTGGACCCTGAACATCAAGGGATATTTTCTTTGTAAAAACACACCTACATCATGGGTAGAAGGGGTTTCCGGGACCTCTTATTTGAATTGTTTTCTATTAATGCTGGGACTATAGTCTCAGTATATATGGAACTCATCCTTGGGCATATCCTCGGGCCAGGCCCGGACTGGGACAAAAAATAGGCCCGGGCATTTAAGGCTGAGCAGCCCATTTTTATTTTTTGAGCAGCCCATGGGGGGGGGGGGGGGGGGGCGTTCATTATTTTTTATATATATATATATATATATATATATATATATTAAAAGCCCCATTTAACCCTTTCCAAGGCATTCAAAGGGTTAAATCATCTGGAAATTCTGATTTGTCCCCTATAAAGCAGGTGGTTTACTCTCTGGCTTTTTGAATTGCCCCTTATGTAGCTCTCTTACACAAAAAAGTATCTGACCACAATCCGCCCCTGGTCTTGTCCTCCCTTTATACTTTCTCCCCTTTTCGCTCAGTTTACCCCCTTTTCACTCAGTCTTCTCCCCTTTATCACACAGTCTTCTCCCCTTTTCTTTCTTTCCCCTTTTCACTCAGTCTCTCCCTTTTCATTCAGTCTTCTCCCTTTTCACTCAGTCTTCTCCCCTTTTCACTCAGTTTCCCCCCTTTTCACTCAGTTTCCCCCCTTTTCACACAGGCTTCTCACCTTTTCACTCAGTCTTCCCCCTTTTCACTCAGTCTCTCCCCTTTTTCACTCAGTCTTCCCCCTTTTCACTCAGTCTCTCCCCTTTTCACTCAGTCTTCTCCCCTTTTTCACTCAGTCTTCTCCCCTTTTTCACACAGTCTTCTCCCCTTTTCACACAGTCTTCTCCCCTTTTTCACACAGTCTTCTCCCCTTTTCACTCAGTCTTCTCCCCTTTTCACTCAGTCTTCTCCCCTTTTCACAGTCTTCTCCCCTTTTTCACACAGTCTCTCCCCTTTTTCACTCAGTCTTCTCCCCTTTTTCACACAGTCTCTCCCCTTTTCTTTTTCTCCCCTTTTCATATAGTCTCTTCCCTTTATCACACAGTATCTCCCCTTTTCTTTCTCTCCCCTTTATCACATAGTCTCTACCCTTTATCACACAGTATCTCCCCTTTTCTTTCTCTCCCCTTTATCACATAGTCTCTACCCTTTATCACACAGTATCTCCCCTTTTCTTTCTCTCCCCTTTATCACATAGTCTCTACCCTTTATCACACAGTATCTCCCCTTTTCTTTCTCTCCCCTTTATCACATAGTCTCTACCCTTTATCACATAGTCTATCCCCTTTATCATATAGTATCTCCCTTTTCTTTCTCTCCCCTTCTAGTCTTTACTCCTCTTTTGCCTCTTTCCCCCAGTGCCTCATTCCCCCTCCCCTTACCTCTTTATGTGAGGATGAAGGGAGCTGGTCACTTGTGAAGTCCTGTTGAGTCTGCATTGACAGCAGCCGGAACCATGTGACACGCGCGACACAGACGTGGTGCATGCTGGGGTTTCTTCATCTTTCTGGGCGCCACTTTTCAAACTTGTTCTGAGGACAGTGCAAGTTTAAAAGTGGCATCCAGATAGATGAAACAAAACCCCAGCATGCATCATGTCTGTGTAGCTGCGTGTCACATGACATAGTCCCGGCTGCTGTCAAAGTCTTGGGCTGCAGGGCTGGCCAGTATGTTTGTGTGCTCACTGCTCCCCCGCTATGCCACTGACGTGGGAAAAGTTTAAATTAATGCTGAGGGCATGTATGGGCCGGCACTGCCCGGACCGGCCCACCGGGAAAATGCCCGGTATGCCCGATGGCCAGTCCGGGCCTGCCTCGGGCAATGTATGACAGGAATAAGCCAGCGCCAACTAGGTTAATATCACCATGAGACTCAGGTTATGTAAAAACAAATGTATGCTTTATTGGAGTAAATTCTTCATTAAAATATCTTTTATGGTTGCATCCCAACCTATAGTCTCTGGGATTGGATCATTAAATGAAATTTTGGTCGAGTGGATTGATTACATGTTACAGCCTCTAGTTTTGAGATTGTACAGTTATTTGAAAGACACAATAAAAGTCATACAACAGCTTAGTCATATCAGATGGTGTAGGGATTATAGATGGATTAGTTGTGATGTAAAATCTCTTTATTCCTGCATCCCACATCATTTGTGAATTCAAGCAGTAGAATATCATTTGACACGGTACAGTGGCTATTAGGAAAATGTAAAATATTTCATACTGGTGACCATAGAATATCTGTTAACTCACAACTATTTTCTGTTTGATGTGTGTTTTTATCTCCAAAGACGCGGGACTTCGATGGGGGCTAAATTTGCCCCCTGTATGCCTGCCTTTACATGGGCTGGTGGGAGGAGTCCCATGTCTTTGGAGATGCTACCCCTATAGAGACCAGATAGTATGGTACGGGAGGTTCATTGATGACCTCCTTATCATTTGGAGTGGTACGGAGGCTGCTTTGGGCTCCCTAGTGTTGCACTTTAATCTGAATGATCTCATCTTGTCATTTACATTTGAAACATCATCTGATGTGATTTATTTTTGGATTTGAAAATCACTGGTGATCCAGACTTAGAAATAATAACTACTGACATTTTTCGCCAACCCACTGCTGGTAATAGCCTGCTGTGTGCCAATAGTTGTCATGCCAGGCACACGATATTGGGGATACCTGTGGGGCAGTTCCTTCAATTAAGACGGAATTGCTCCACAGATAACCATTCTCAAAAGCAGGCTAAGGCCCTTTATTCAAGGTTTCACTCTCGTGAATATCCCTTATGGATGTTAGATTGGGCCATGAGTAAGGCACAACAGAAGGATAGAACAGACCTTTTGAAATATAAATCTACTAGGGGAACTGATGATGCTAAAGGTAGAGTTGACAATAAGCAAGTTTTGGATAAAATAATTTTTTTCACTTCTTATAGTTTGGAATTCAACTCTATCATAAACATTGTAAAGAAACACCTACTCACTTTAAATGCGGAAGAGGCATTACAGAGCACTGTTACAAATGGATTACGTTTGTTTCCAGGAAGGCTCCCACTATTGCTATAAGTTTATCCCTGAGTTTGTTCTCTTCTAGAAGAGACATTGATTCAAAAACTTGGCTTTCCACTAAGGGTACCTTTAGATGTGGGAGCACACTCTGTGGTTGTTGCAAAATTATTGATGTTTCTAAAAGCTTCACCTCTACTGCGACAGGAAAGAATGATGAAATATTGAGTTATATTAACTGTAGCAATAGAGGTGTGGTTTACTTGATTACTTGTAATGCCAAAAACAGTATGTGGGCAAAACCACAAGATCAATCCGGGAACGTATAAATGAACATCTTAGTAACATTCGAAGTATTGATTTTCATTCAAATGTATCATCTAATTTTAAAACTGGTGAGTACACCATGACAAGTCTTCAGGTGCAATGTATAGAAAGGCTCAGGTTGGGTATCAGGGGAAGAGATATGGATCAGAGGTTGAGCAAGCTGGAGGTGTTTTAGATATTTGAATTAAGCACTAGATTTCCCTCAGAACTTAATAAAGATTATGATGTGAGCTGTTATATTTGAAGGCCCTCTCCTTTTGCTTAGACTCTTTCTGTCTTTCCCTCCTTGATAGTATAATGTAATAGCCAAAGAAATATTAATTGGATATACAGGTGAACCATTCATGACTCGAGAGTGTGTCTGAGACTAAATATTTAAAATTTCATTATGATTAGACCATTATGGATATATATAGTATTTTGCCTTGTTCACACTCTTTAGTCATTGTGTTTGTGCTCCCCTAAGTCAATAAAGACTTGAACAAGGAATATAAATTAGGATATTATTACTATGTATCTTTAACCCATGAATATGACCGTTCAATAAGTTCTAGGGAACTATTGTTTTAGTTTTATTTTAATTTTCTAATATGCCTATCTTATGAAAGGACAACTATGTATCTGAGTTTAAACACAGAACTTATTATAAATTATGCATACTATCTGTACATGTACTGTTCGTGAATGGACTTACAGATACTTTGTTGTCCTAAAATATTTAAATTCCTTTTTGAGGTTTAGGAGTGTGAACCTTTCTCCTGTGGAATATATCTTCATTTAACCCTGGGTGTATTTTGAGTCTAAATTTTATCCTTTTATGAATGTGTAACAGTGGTTATTTTCATACACTTTGATGATAAAAGTAATCATATTATGTATATGCTATTAGTCGTATATTAGGATTGGAAAGTTGTATTCTACACGTTTGTACAATTACACCGGGGATATAACACGTGAGGATTTTCAGCAATATTGATGTTTTTTATTTTTTTTCCCCTTAAAAGTATTGAAAAACATAGGAATGTCAACATTTTACCCTGTTTGAAAAATGTGGGGTCTTAAATAGGATCATATATAAAGAAGAAAAACAAAGAAAGAGGTTTCAAGAGGCACAAGACCAGTTACAAAATTAAAAATAAAATATATTTATTAATATAAGATACATATCATCCAAAATAGAAAAAATCAAAAATCAAAAATATATGTATATAGTGGAGAAAATCTCCCCCCCCCTCCTCCAACTTCCAATCCCACCCTAGTCCCACCTATACTTGGCTTGGCTTATGGCATATTATTGCCGGTGTTATGACTATCTGGAAGTCAGTTAGGAATATGAAGAGAAATCGAGGTGGATTGTGGCTCCGGTGATATTTCCAGCAACGCAATGTGGATTGTATTTGATGATATACTTATAAGTGGAATATGGCAATTGGACTAATAGGATCAATGGCCCATCTGGGTGAAGAGTGGTGAGAATATTCGTTTGAAGTAGCGTGGTGAATAATGGACATGTGACGTATATATGCAATTGCTATATGTTTTAAGCTTGCTACTAATCCAGCTCTTGCTTATGCTATTCGCTAAGTATGAAATCTGTGAGTGGCACGTAAACAAGTGGTGGACAGTGATTGTGGGCCCTTATGGGTGAAGATTACCACTTGATCATAACGGCCAGACTCGTTTGAAGTAGCGTGGTGAATAGTGGATATGTAACGTTATATGCAATTGCTATATGTCTCACGCTTGCTACTAACTCAACTTTTGCTTATGCTATCTGCTAAAGTTTGCAATCTGTGAGTGGCACGCAAACAAGTGGTGGATAGTGATTGTGGGCCCTTATGGGTGAAGATTACCACTTGATTATACGGCCAGACTCGATTGTATCTTTTGATGCTATTAACCTCTACCTTGCTTCTGCTATTTGCCAACTGTATTATCTGTGAGAGGTGGACAACGATTATTGCTCTTCTGAGGATGAAGATCTTTGATGATCTGTACATCTAGATTTGGTTGAACTTTTTGATATATGGATATATCGTCATTATTTATGATCCACTT
Organism: Rhinophrynus dorsalis; assembly: GCA_037306005.1. Lineage (NCBI taxonomy): Eukaryota > Metazoa > Chordata > Amphibia > Anura > Rhinophrynidae > Rhinophrynus > Rhinophrynus dorsalis. The sequence goes on from CM074719.1 coordinate 161,821,176, forward strand.
TGTCCTTTTTATTATTATATAATATAGATATTTGCTGCTTTAATTGTTACACTGTGAGCCATTTATTTCTCTTCTGATTTACACATATTGGCTGCATGCTGCTGGATTTTTATATGATATGTTATTTTGATTCAGTAGTAGTGATGAGCGAGCACCCCAATGCTCGGGTGTTCGGGTGCTCTGACCGAGCGCCCCCGGAGGCTCAAGTGCTCGGCCGAGCACCCGAGCCCCATTGAAGTCAATGGGAGGACTCGAGCATTACACCAGGCACCCCCTGCTCTGATGAGGGGAGGGTGCCTGGTCCATAGGAAAAGGGAAGAAAAGGATGGAAACACCACAGAAATGGTTCAGGGACAGCATAGGGAGGATGTCTGGATGCATCTTGGACTCCAACATCGCTGCTGGGAACGATCTTTCGCCCGTAGTACGCCATTTTTACAGACTGACCGTAAAACACACAAAAAGGAAAATAAAAACGACTTTAGGTGAAAAATTGTTACCAAACAGTATTTGCTGTATATTTACTTGTATATCATCTGCAAATTCTCCCAAAAATTTCCTCGATTTTTCTGAACTGAGGCCATGATTAAGAGGGAAACGTGCGCAGAGGCAAATTCTCCCAAAAATTTCCTTGATTTTTCTGAACTGAGGCCATGATTAAGAGGGAAACGTGCGCAGAGGCAAATTCTCCCAAAAATTTCCTTGATTTTCTGAAGTGAGGCCATGATTAAGAGGGAAACGTGCGCAGAGGCAAATTCTCCCAAAAATTTCCTTGATTTTATTGAACTGAGGCCATGATTAAGAGGGAAACGTGCGCTGAGCTGACCATCTAAAACATTATGGGTGAGGGTCTGCTGCAGAGCTGACCATCCTAAACATTATATGCGAAGGCCCGCTAGTGAGCTGACGCTATAAAACATTATATGAGAGGGCCCGTTAGAGAGCTGACCCAATAAAACATTATATGAGAAGGCCCGCTGGTGAGCTGACCTATATAAAAATTGTCAAACAGGGCCCGCTGGTGAGCTGGCCCTATATAAAAATTATATCACAGGGCCCGCTGGTGAGCTGGCCCTATATAAAAATTATAGCACAGGGCCCGCTGGTGAGCTGGCCCTATATAAAAATTATAGCACAGGGCATATGGAAGAGGAGGAGGAGGATGAGAAGATTAAGAGTCAACCATATACCCGTTTTTTGGGTGGAAGGGGTGAATGGGAATACAGAGTATTCCCATCATTGTAAATAACATATATAAAGTGAGTTTATGTTCCCCCGGGGCTTTCCTCCAGTGGAGTGGAGAAGTCAGGGGAAATCCAGGCCTTGTTCATTTTTATAAGTGTCAACCTATCAGCATTCTCGGTGGAAAGGCGGATACGCTTATCTGTTATGATGCCACCAGCAGCACTAAATACCCGCTCAGACAGAACGCTGGCGGCAGGGCAGGCCAGCACCTCCAAGGCGTAGAGTGCCAGTTCATACCACGTGTCCAGCTTGGACACCCAGTAGTTGTAAGGCACAGAGGGATCATTGAGGACGCTGACACGGTCTGCTACGTACTCCTTCACCATCTTCCAAAACTTTTCCCTCCTTGTGACACTAGGCTGCGCATCAGGGTGAGGGTGCTGGCGGGGTGTCATGAAGGTGTCCCACGCCTTGGAGAGTGTTGCCCTGCCTTTCTCGGAACTGCTGTGTGCTCCCCTTTTCTCCCCTTCTCGGTTGGCCAAGGTAGCACGTACTCTGCCGCCAGCGTTGTCAGATGGAAAATTTTGGAGCAATTTTTCAACAAGAACCTTCTGGTATTGCACCATTTTGCTTGTCCTCTCCACCGGAGGAATGAGAGATGAGAAATTCTCTTTGTAGCGGGGGTCCAGAAGGGTGAACACCCAGTAATCCGTGTTGTCTAAAATGCGTACAACGCGTGGGTCACGGGAAAGGCAGCCTAACATAAAGTCAGCCATGTGTGCCAGAGTACCAACAGTCAAGATTTCGCTGTCCTCACCAGGAGGATGACTCTCAATCTCCTCATCCTCTTCCTCCTCTTCTGCCCACCCACGCTGAAGAGATGGAACTAAAGTTCCATGGCTACCCTCTGTAGCGGAGGCAACCGTGCCCTCTGCTGCTCACAAAGCCGGGCCAACATGTGGAAGGTGGAGTTCCAGCGCGTGCTCACGTCACACAGCAGCCGGTGAGCTGGCAATTGTAAGCGCTGCTGCAGCTTCAACAGGCCGGCCGAAGCTGTAGATGACTTACGGAAATGTGCACACACGCGGCGCACCTTGGTCAAGAGATCATGCACATTGGGGTAGGTTTTTAGAAATCGCTGAACCACTAAATTAAATACATGCGCTAGGCATGGTACGTGTGTGAGCTTGCCGAGCTCCAAAGCCGCCACCAAGTTACGCCCATTATCACACACAACCATGCCTGGTTGCAGGTTGAGTGGCGAGAGCCACTGCTCGGTCTGGTGACTAATCCCCTGCAACAGCTCTGAGGCCGTGTGCTGTTTGTCCCCAAGGCAGATCAGCTTCAGCACGGCCTGTTGACGCTTCCCCACTGCAGTGCTACACTGCTTCCAGCTACTGGCTGATGGGGGAGTGGCGCTGCGTGTAGAGAATTCGGAGGTGGAAACGGAGGAGGAGGAGCCAATAACGTAGGTGCTGGCGGAAACCCTGATGGAGGTAGGGCCCGCAATCCTCGGCGTGGGTAGCACCCGTGCCATCCCAGGGTCCGAGTCGCTCCCAGCCTCCACGACATTCACCCAGTGTGCCGTCAGGGAAATGTAGCGTCCCTGGCCACAAGCACTTGTCCATGTGTCAGTCGTTAAGTGGACCTTCCCAGTAACTGCGTTGGTCAGGGCACGGGTGATGTTACGGGACACATGGTGGTGTAATGCGGGGATGGCACACCGGGAAAAGTAGTGGCGGCTGGGGACCGCGTACCGAGGGACAGCTGCTGCCATCAGGCTGCGGAAGGACTCAGTGTCCACACGCCTAAATGGCAGCATTTCGATGGCCAGTAATTTGGAAAGGTGTGAGGTTAGTGCTATGGCCTGTGGGTGGGTGGCTGGGTATTTTCGCTTGCGCTCAAATGCCTGGGGTAACGACATTTGGACGCTGTGCTGGGACAGGGAAGTGGATGTGGTCGCTGATGGTGCTTCAGATGGTACAGGTGCAGGGCGGGAGGTATGCGGGCCTGCGCCTTCGACAGGCGATTGGCCGGCACCGAAAACAGGGGAAGAGGAGGCAGTGGTGTGGCCTGCAGACACAGATGGGCGATCCAGGCGTTCCTCCCACTTACTACGGTGCTTGGATGCCATGTGTCGGATCATGCTGGTGGTGGTGAGGTTTCTAGTGTTCATGCCTCGGCTCATTCTGGTGTGGCACAGGTTGCAAACTACAATTCTTTTGTCGTCCGCACTTTCCTTAAAAAAACGCCATACCGCGGAACACCTACCCTTTGGCAAGGTAGATTTACGCAAGGGGGTGCTCCGTGGAACATTTGCGGGCCGGTTTGGTGCGGTCCTCCTTCTTTCTGTAGCCACACCACTGCCTCTTCCAGCCTGTTGCGGTGCTGCAGATGGCTCACCCTCAGGACTGCTGTCATCGCTCGGCTCTACACCTTCCCAGGTGGGGTCAGTCACCTCATCGTCCACCAAGTCCTCCTCCACTTCCTCACTCTGATCATCCTCCCCATGTCTTGATCCCACCACATACTCAGTCATTGACAACTGTATAACATTCTCCTCAACAAGGTCTTGAGACGGAAATAGTGGTTGATTTAATGGCAACTGTGTCTCATCATCATCATCATCATCCACTACTTCCTTTGACCTTAAATGCCGTTCACATCTGTCATCTTCTTGTGATTGGGTACCCACTAGAGGTTGTGAATCAGGGCACAAGATGTCATGTTCCTCTGCAAGCGTGCTTGGAGAGGGGGTCAAATGAAGGATTGGTGATGAGACGAGCTCCTCACTATATCCCAGTGTGGGATCACTTCTTTGACCAGACCGTGTATGGTGGGAGGAAGGATGATCAGAGTGAGGATTATGTTGACCAGACTCTTGGCTACTGAGAGTGGACTTGGTGGAAGACAGGGTGGTGCTTAACCGACTGGAAGCAGTATCAGCTGTCATCCAACCGACCACCTGTTCGCAGTGGTCGGACCTCGAGAGTGATGTCCTGCGACGCCCTGTAAAATTAGACATGAAGCTAGGTATGGTGGATGTCTTTCTTTCTTGTGCTCTGGCACCAGGCACAGTTTCTCCGCGTCCTGACCCACGCCCTGAACTATCAGGATCACGTCCACTTCCCCGTCCCTTTTTACCCGCCTTCTTCATCTTACACGGAATATGTGACTTTAATATTTGAGTTTGAAAACTTAACAGTATTTCTTCCTATTCTGCAACTGTGCAGAGTACACAGAATAGGCTGCTAAACTGCGGTGACGAACACAGAATGGAATATGTGACTTTAATATTTGAGTTTGAAAACTTAACAGTATTTCTTCCTATTCTGCAACTGTGCAGAGTACACAGAATAGGCTGCTAAACTGCGGTGACACACACAGAATGGAATATGTGACTTTAATATTTGAGTTTGAAAACTTAACAGTATTTCTTACTATTCTGTAACTGTGCAGAGTACACAGAATAGGCTGCTAAACTGCGGTGACACACACAGAATGGAATATGTGACTTTAATATTTGAGTTTGAAAACTTAACAGTATTTCTTCCTATTCTGCAACTGTGCAGAGTACACAGAATAGGCTGCTAAACTGCGGTGACGAACACAGAATGGAATATGTGACTTTAATATTTGAGTTTGAAAACTTAACAGTATTTCTTCCTATTCTGCAACTGTGCAGAGTACACAGAATAGGCTGCTAAACTGCGGTGACACACACAGAATGGAATATGTGACTTTAATATTTGAGTTTGAAAACTTAACAGTATTTCTTCCTATTCTGCAACTGTGCAGAGTACACAGAATAGGCTGCTAAACTGCGGTGACACACACAGAATGGAATATGTGACTTTAATATTTGAGTTTGAAAACTTAACAGTATTTCTTCCTATTCTGCAACTGTGCAGAGTACACAGAATAGGCTGCTAAACTGCGGTGACGAACACAGAATGGAATATGTGACTTTAATATTTGAGTTTGAAAACTTAACAGTATTTCTTCCTATTCTGCAACTGTGCAGAGTACACAGAATAGGCTGCTAAACTGCGGTGACACACACAGAATGGAATATGTGACTTTAATATTTGAGTTTGAAAACTTAACAGTATTTCTTCCTATTCTGCAACTGTGCAGAGTACACAGAATAGGCTGCTAAACTGCGGTGACACACACAGAATGGAATATGTGACTTTAATATTTGAGTTTGAAAACTTAACAGTATTTCTTCCTATTCTGCAACTGTGCAGAGTACACAGAATAGGCTGCTAAACTGCGGTGACGAACACAGAATGGAATATGTGACTTTAATATTTGAGTTTGAAAACTTAACAGTATTTCTTCCTATTCTGCAACTGTGCAGAGTACACAGAATAGGCTGCTAAACTGCGGTGACACACACAGAATGGAATATGTGACTTTAATATTTGAGTTTGAAAACTTAACAGTATGTCTTCCTATTCTGCAACTGTGCAGAGTACACAGAATAGGCTGCTAAACTGCGGTGACACACACAGAATGGAATATGTGACTTTAATATTTGAGTTTGAAAACTTAACAGTATTTCTTCCTATTCTGCAACTGTGCAGAGTACACAGAATAGGCTGCTAAACTGCGGTGACACACACAGAATGGAATATGTGACTTTAATATTTGAGTTTGAAAACTTAACAGTATTTCTTCCTATTCTGCAACTGTGCAGAGTACACAGAATAGGCTGCTAAACTGCGGTGACGAACACAGAATGGAATATGTGACTTTAATATTTGAGTTTGAAAACTTAACAGTATTTCTTCCTATTCTGCAACTGTGCAGAGTACACAGAATAGGCTGCTAAACTGCGGTGACGAACACAGAATGGAATATGTGACTTTAATATTTGAGTTTGAAAACTTAACAGTATTTCTTCCTATTCTGCAACTGTGCAGAGTACACAGAATAGGCTGCTAAACTGCGGTGACACACACAGAATGGAATATGTGACTTTAATATTTGAGTTTGAAAACTTAACAGTATTTCTTACTATTCTGCAACTGTGCAGAGTACACAGAATAGGCTGCTAAACTGCGGTGACACACACAGAATGGAATATGTGACTTTAATATTTGAGTTTGAAAACTTAACAGTATTTCTTCCTATTCTGCAACTGTGCAGAGTACACAGAATAGGCTGCTAAACTGCGGTGACGAACACAGAATGGAATATGTGACTTTAATATTTGAGTTTGAAAACTTAACAGTATTTCTTCCTATTCTGCAACTGTGCAGAGTACACAGAATAGGCTGCTAAACTGCGGTGACACACACAGAATGGAATATGTGACTTTAATATTTGAGTTTGAAAACTTAACAGTATTTCTTCCTATTCTGCAACTGTGCAGAGTACACAGAATAGGCTGCTAAACTGCGGTGACACACACAGAATGGAATATGTGACTTTAATATTTGAGTTTGAAAACTTAACAGTATTTCTTCCTATTCTGCAACTGTGCAGAGTACACAGAATAGGCTGCTAAACTGCGGTGACGAACACAGAATGGAATATGTGACTTTAATATTTGAGTTTGAAAACTTAACAGTATTTCTTCCTATTCTGCAACTGTGCAGAGTACACAGAATAGGCTGCTAAACTGCGGTGACACACACAGAATGGAATATGTGACTTTAATATTTGAGTTTGAAAACTTAACAGTATTTCTTCCTATTCTGCAACTGTGCAGAGTACACAGAATAGGCTGCTAAACTGCGGTGACACACACAGAATGGAATATGTGACTTTAATATTTGAGTTTGAAAACTTAACAGTATTTCTTCCTATTCTGCAACTGTGCAGAGTACACAGAATAGGCTGCTAAACTGCGGTGACACACACAGAATGGAATATGTGACTTTAATATTTGAGTTTGAAAACTTAACAGTATTTCTTCCTATTCTGCAACTGTGCAGAGTACACAGAATAGGCTGCTAAACTGCGGTGACGAACACAGAATGGAATATGTGACTTTAATATTTGAGTTTGAAAACTTAACAGTATTTCTTCCTATTCTGCAACTGTGCAGAGTACACAGAATAGGCTGCTAAACTGCGGTGACACACACAGAATGGAATATGTGACTTTAATATTTGAGTTTGAAAACTTAACAGTATTTCTTCCTATTCTGCAACTGTGCAGAGTACACAGAATAGGCTGCTAAACTGCGGTGACACACACAGAATGGAATATGTGACTTTAATATTTGAGTTTGAAAACTTAACAGTATTTCTTCCTATTCTGCAACTGTGCAGAGTACACAGAATAGGCTGCTAAACTGCGGTGACGAACACAGAATGGAATATGTGACTTTAATATTTGAGTTTGAAAACTTAAGAGTATTTCTTCCTATTCTGCAACTGTGCAGAGTACACAGAATAGGCTGCTAAACTGCGGTGACACACACAGAATGGAATATGTGACTTTAATATTTGAGTTTGAAAACTTAACAGTATTTCTTCCTATTCTGCAACTCTGCACAGCACACAGAATGTGCTGCTAAACTGCGGCGACGCACACTAAATGGAATATGTGACTTTGATATTTTAGTTTGAAGACTTAACAGAATGTGCTCTAATCTGTAACTTTGCACACTAAACAGAATGTGCTCTAATCTGCAACTTTGCACACTAAACAGAATGTGCTCTAATCTGCAACTTTGCACACTAAACAGAATGTGCTCTAATCTGCAACTGTGCACACTAAACAGAATGTGCTCTAATCTGCAACTTTGCACACTAAACAGAATATATGTTTTTTTTTGTTTTTTTCCCCCCACACAAAATAACCTGCTGCCCCCACACACAGTAGTCCTAAAAAGGACTTTTGGTTCTTTTTTTTCACAATTTTGCTTTTTTTCCTCCCTACACTGACTTTCCCTTCCTATCCTCAGCTCTCCCTGGCTAAGACTGAGCCGAACTCGCTGGTCAGGTGCTATACAGCACCCGACCACGGGTTCTGGCCAGCCAATCAGTGTAATGCCAGCAGCCAACATGGCTGCTGGCATTACACTGATGTCAGAGCCTCCCTGCACGTTTATTGGCTGCGCAGCAGCCGCAAAACGTGCGGGGAGGAGACCCGAACATGGCGGGCGAGCACATGCGGTACTCGTACGAGTACCGCCATGTGCCGAGCAGAGTGATGCTCGAGCCGATCCGAGCATCGGCCGAGCATGCTCGCTCAACACTATTCAGTAGCATTGTCCTATATGTATTCTGGCGCCAGATATTATATATGCATGTGTTTTTTATTGTGAGGATTGTATTGAGGTATAGGTGGGACTAGGGTGGGATTGGAAGTTGGAGGAGGGGGGGGGATTTTCTCCACTATATACATATATTTTTGATTTTTGATTTTTTCTATTTTGGATGATATGTATCTTATATTAATAAATATATTTTATATTTAATTTTGTAACTGGTCTTGTGCCTTTTGAAACCTCTTTCTTTGTTTTTCTTCTTTATATATGTTAGTATTTTGAAGAGGTATAGTGCACCCCATATTATATATTATGTGGGTTTGGACTACATTCAGTGACATAAGTGTGCCCCTCTTATTTGTATAATTTTTTTGTCTTAAATAGGATGTAAAATATGTCTTTGAATCCTATTACACCATATCGCTTTTTGTGTACAACTTTGATGTTTATCCTCCATGTACAAATGAAGGATCGTATACATCGTGCTGGGTGTTGCTACGCTGAGTCAGACGGAGAAGTGGACATTATGATGATTCTGCTCCTCTCTCGCGTTATGTTACTTGGTCACTTTATATTTTATACTGTGACTAGGATTATTGGATTGAATTCAGCTGAATCGCTTGTGTGGTACTGTCGCTGTCAGGATCCCAGTGTATAACCTGATGTGATGTAAAAGTCTGATATTATATGAAGGGTTCATTTTGGTTGAAATTATGATGTTGACATTAACGGTTCCCTTTTCTAATGGCAGGCTGGCTTGTTTTCTTACTGCATGATTTGTATTTCTTTTTCCTTTTTTTGAATAGTTGTATAAGAAACAGCTTGTTATTTTCAAGACAGCATTAGGAGTTGATTCCACTTGGAGAAAGGGTTAAAACTTTTTTCATACTGAAAACCGGATGTTATATTACCGATAGCGTCGGACTTCACTTTGATGTCACAATAAAGTCAGATTGGCTGAAATAGATTCAAAAAACGAAACTGTTGCACTACTTTGTCGTCTTTGATTATGAGTAAGTGCTGGATGCGTGAAACGCGTTGATCAGAAATGAGGGGCTTTAACACCTGACTGGTAACCGCATGGAAGTCTTTCCTAGCTCTTGATGGGTTGCAACGATAAAAGATATTTTTAATGAAGAATTTACTCCAATAAAGTATATGATTGTTTTTACATAACCTGAGTCTCATGGTGATATTAACCTAGTTGGTGCTGGCTTATTCCTGTCATTTACATTGAATGTGTTGGAATCTTGAGAGAGATCTGAGGAGCAAGCACACATGGTTTCTAAATGAAATGGAAGAATACTGTTTGCACTTCACTAGTTGAAATCGCAACAGTTAATCCTGTGTATCCGGTATATTCCACTTGGACTGTGATCTTGATATAAAGGTTAAAGTAGAGCTGCTAAAAAGTTTTTTTTGTGAGTTCCTCTCTCCTTGGGGAGGTACAAGGTAGGGTTCCAAGACCCCTTCTTTGAGTATGTTAAATTAATTTGAGGGCTACAGAACCCTTTTTCTAACAGTTCCTCTCCCAGTGGAAGAGTAAAGGAAAGGGTCCTGGACCTCTTCCATGGGTATTTGTTAAATTAAAATGGGGCCTTTTGCCCTCATATTCATTTAACTTGTTAGTGTCTCACTAACAATAAATTCATATGGGATATACAGCTCGTATATTCATGTATTTAATTAAAAAAATTATAAAAAAAACTTGGGGAGAATGTATCCCATTTTTTGCAATTAATGTATTAAGGGAAGAAATGAAAATGTTTAACAAAAACATAAAATGGAGTCCCAGGACACCATATTATTTTTAACACACCCTGTCCTGATCAGATTAGGATGAATAAATGTGAGGATAATAATTCTAGCCGTAACTGAAATCAAATGCTTTAAATTTGTACATATTAATCCTTCTGTTACTGGTACAGCTAATACAAGTCATTCTGGCAATTCAGAGTTAATCTGAGGTTGGATTAGGACAAAAAGCAGTGGCGGGGGATAGCTCACTGGGGATACGTTAGTTTAGTTTAGCCCCACTGTTGCCAGCGAGTTTGCAATGCAAAATCAGGTGTTAACTTAGGGGTTAGCAGAGCAATACGTTGTGTAGCACTCTGGCACTCAAAGGGTTAAGGGAGGTGCTTGGATGTACTCTAGGTGATACAGTGCTCAGTAAGGCAACAGGAAGGTCCAGATCCCCATTTGCACCTGCCTGAACTCGGTGCACAGAATCAGGGGAATAGATTGCCTGATTTCTCTACACTAATCTACCATCGGCATTATACCAAAGTGCAGACTCATGTTGATGATGTCATCTTATCTTAGCACACCCGCTTGTCTGACTTGCACACAGACAGGTGTAAGGCAAGCATGGAGATGCCATTTTTCAGTGGATTTCCTTTGCACATGTGCAAAGTGGGGTGCAACAAATCCACCAGACAATAGTTTAGTACTTGACACCCCCCAAACCCACCCTAGTGAGGCTGATGTACCAAAGAGAACTGGTGTAATTCTGGAGTAAATCTACTGCACCATATGGTAGAAATAAAATCTCCTGTTGATTTAAATGGGGCATGAATGCTGGAGAGATCTCCAATTTATTGCATAGGCCTGTCTAGCATCCAAAGGGTTAAAAGACCCATTTATGTAAATGGGAAATTTGTTCACAGTACATGCAGTTTACAGGCTTGTTTATAGCGCACTTGCTCACTAAGCAGTCAGTAAATATGTTGTATTAGTATATTATGTATATTAAAATATATACAACTAATACCTGTGAATGTAATTATACATATTTTTATAATAATATAGATTGAATGAAAATAATTAGTTTGTAATATGAAACAGATCCTAGAACTAACAAATATATATATATATATGTAATTGAATAATATTAAATACATGCATTGTATCCCTACTGGCATACATAAGCAAGAATGGGTATCTCCTATTCTCCATCCTCAGATATAGGTTGTGTAGAGGCATAAATAGTGAAGAGAAAATGACTCTTACTCTCCAATGAAAGATTTTAAAACTTATAGGTACACAACTAGTAATGTGTGATTTTTAGAGGAGAAGTAACATATCATAATAGCACTCAGTTATATTACTTTAGTCAGAAAATCCTAATTGCCCTTATGAATTTTGCTCTTTCGCCTTTGTTCAGAGATAACATCTTCAATTAATCCTGAAGTGGACATAACTCAGAGGTAAGTATGTGTGGTTCTTTGGCTACCAATGCAGTGGGACAAGACTGCCATCTTGGAATAAAGCTGGGGGTCAGTATGTGTGGTTCTATGGCTATCAGTGTAGTGGGACAAGGCTGAGGGTCAGTATTTGAGGTACTAAGGCTTCCATTGCAGTGGAGCAAGGCAGAAGGTCTGCATGTGTGGCTCTGTGGCTACCAATGCAGGAGCACAAGGCTTGGGTGTCAGTATGTGTATTTCTATGACTAACTTGGGACAAGACTGGGGGTCAGTATGTATAGTTCTATGGGTGTGTGTGTGTGTGCGTAACAAGACTAGGCTGGAGGGTGCTACCATTGCAGTTAGAAAAGCCTGGTCGTATGTGTGGTTCTAAGCAGTGGTGGAAACATGAGGCTCACCGGCTCCCACCAGACTGCAACTATCATAATTCCATTATGCAAATGCAATGCACATCCCTCTGGTCCTTACATCTTTAAGATCTTTAAGATTACCATGTGAAGTCAGCAGAGGTGAACCTGCTAAGCAACTGTTATGGCCATCTCCATGTAAATTACATCCAGGACCGATCGAAGATGTTAACTCTCAAACAAAGGCACAAGGGTGACACCAACAGGGGCCATTCAGATTTTCTGGCCATATTATGGTAAGTGTGTGTGTGTGGGGGGGGGGGTTATTATTAGAAACTTTTGGTTCTCCTTTAACCATTTCTATACTAAGGAGGTATCCAACAAATTACAAAATAACTCTAGCATTCAACAGGTTAAAGTAACTACATTAAGTAAATACATTCCTTTTTAAACTGCTCTCCCCAATTGCAAGTGACTACTGGAAAACTGTTTACTATCATAAGCAATTTGCCATGAGAAATGAACAGTGTACTGTATGTGAGAGTGAGAAAGTCCAGACCATCAAATAGGCCTTTACTTGTTTTGCAAATTTGCTTGCTGTGAAACCCCAAACACAGCTGACCATTTGCTCACCTATACAGTTCAATGGAGCTTGCTAGCTGGCCCTTTCCAATGTTTATCCATCAACATTGAGACTCTATAGACTGATATAATAGGATACAACGGAGATCTGGAAAGAACTAATGAGGATTTTAATCTCTAGTCAGGGATTGCATTAAAACTACAATCTCTAAAAAAAAAAATAGAAATCAAGTAAGCTGTTATGAAGTAATTAAACACTGCTGTTTGCACATTCATAGAAAGAAAAACTTAAAGAATCCTATATAATAATTCACTAGGATGTTTGTCACGATGCAGTCATAAGCAGTAGAGACTGCCTGTGTTCGAACGGTCTCTACTGCGCATGATTGCATCGCTTGGAGCAGTGAGATAGCGGCCTCTTAACCCTTTGAGTGCCAGAGGGGTACGCAAAGCATTGCAAAGCAATGCTTTGCGTTCCCCTCTGACACTCAGAGGGTTAACATTACCTGGATCTTGGCCCGTGTCCACGGGCTTTTACACTAGCAGATTATAATACAGTTCACTCAAATAAAATCCATGTAAGCATTGCATGTTGCTGGCAAGTTTATTACAATTATTTCTTTGATGCAGAAGTTTAAAGGGGAACTACCACCCCGCAAAAACTGTATGTTAATTAAGTCTTCATCTGGAGACTAGCCAGCCGGCTCCAAAATGGACTGACAGCGCAGGCGCACGGACATCACTATGGCAAGATGTCCGTGCTTCCTGCTACTGTCAGCCTCCGAAGAAGTAGAAAATCTTTGAAACCAGGTAATTTTTCTGGCGACTAGCTCTACTAAGCAGCTAGTCGCCAGATGAAGACTTAATTATAGACCAAGATACCTAACAATCTATACACTACTCTGTAAGTTAAAGACATACATTTTATCTGCAACTAAGTGTACATAGGGTTGAAAGTTAATTAGGGCTTTTATCCCTTGAATACTAGCATATTCCCAATGAAATGCTCTAAACTAGCATTCACATGGTTAAAAGCCCCAAGTTTTTAACTCCTTGAGTGCTAGGAAGGTCTCCAACACATTCCTTCTCAATGTATTGCAGATCTCAATAGCATTTAAATGGTTAAATGGTAAGATTTAATTTGCTACAATACATTTCTGTATGCCACTTCTTCTCAGTCTTCTGTCTATATAATAGTGAGCTCTCCTGGCTCTCATCTTCCCTTCCTTGCTGCTCTTCTAGGTCTGTATTGATCAAGCTAAAGCAGCCATCTTCAATAAGTAGTTCTGGAGAAGAGCAGGCTAACTATGCCACAAGGGACACATTAAAACTGCCATTGATTTAAATTGGGCTTGTAACATCTTGAATGATAAAGAGGCCTTCAATTCATTGTTTGGGAGAGGATCTTCCTAGCATTCAAGGGGTTAAAAGCTTCATCCAAATCAATAAGAACCTTGTATGTTCTTTATTTATGGGGTGTTTTGTGATGCAGTTGTTTTGCTCCAGAATTGCATGAAAAAAGTCCCTTAGGCAGTGTTCCATCTAAGGCCAGGAATGGTGAGCAACCCAGCACTGAAAGAGTTAAAGAATGCTATTTTTGTAGTGCTACATTGGGATTACTCATGCATCACGCTGCCCTGCCCACTTTTATTACTCTTTTAATTATTTCAGTGCTGTGATGGCTGCTTACGCCTTATTCAGAAGGAGCAATTGTGGATCAAACTATATGAACCAAAAGGGATAAATAACAATTCCCCAAACGTCTTTGCACTAAATAGGGTTGAAAACAAAAGAGGTCTCCAGAGCATTGTGAAGCAATGTGTTGGAGATGTCTCTACCATTCAAGCAGTTAAAAATGGCACTTAAGTGATAGGAATCATTATTTCTCCCCCTGTGGTGCAGTTGTCTTGTTCCAGACTTGCTTCTGGTTTTCATTTGTGAATAAAGCCCTTAGTTCCTCATTTATCAAGTAAAGAGATACAATTATGGAGCAAATCATATGCAAAAGGCAGGGGGGGGTGGTAAAAATCTGTAAATTAATTTTGATTTAAAAGAGACTTTTTACTTCTTAAATGGTCAAATGGCAGTTTAATACTTCCCCTATGGTGCAGTTGGTTTGTTCTAGAATTGCACCTTATTACTTATCATGATGAATAAGGCCATTATTATCATTACTTCTAGTAGCACATCTTCTCTGATACCACTGACTGATGACAGTTCTATTACGGAAAATAAAGATTGACTATTTTGCCCCTTTTTGAATATCAGAACATCAGTAAGCAGTTCCTTTAGCACTGCAAATTTTTATGATCCACTATTTGGACTTCTTTCTGGACAGTATGTTTTTCCATGGCCCCTTAATCACTTAGCTATTAATTATTAATTATCATAAGTCTTGACACCATGCTCCCCAGGTTGTTTATGCCTACCAGCACAACATTCCCCATTAGGCAGAGTAGGCAGCTGACTACAGCTCCACAAAATTAAAAATTGTTAGTCATCTCCACTCATTGTTGCTGGTTTATTCACCATTATACATGTCCCTTTGTATTGCGTCCCTTATGTCAGTGGTCCTTAAGGACCACATGGATGGTATGGGGGTAAAGTGCTCTTGAGGACCAAGACACAATTTTTTTTCACCAACATGATCAGCAAAAGGTCTCTGCCTCAGTAAAACATTTAGCCCCTTAGCATCACATGATGTGCCAGGACCAACATGGCTGTCTGGATGTTAGGCGTGCAGGCTCGCTGTGATCACACAGTTCCATGAAGTGAAAGGACCGTCACCAGTCCTTAATGTCCAGACAGCCATGATGGTTCTGGCACATCATGTAACATTAAGGGGTTAAATGTTTTGCTGATTCAGAGACCTTTTATTTCAATTAAAACCTCTGTGGAACCCTAATGATCAAACCATCTATAACCTAACATGCTGGTTAGGTCTCCAATGCATTGGCTTCTCCATGCGATGGACACCTCTTTAGCACCCAAGGGCTTAACTCTGTAATAAAATCACACTTATTTTAATGCTATTTGGTATCAGTAACTTAAAACTAAATTATTAAGCTAAAATGTAGTGGTTAACAGGAACCAGGCAATTTAATCTGATTATATTATTTTCCTAGAAGGGTCTAGTTTTTCAAAATATTAAAATTAATGTAAAAACAAACTGGAAATGTTTAGCTTTTTCACACATACACTGTCAGTCACAGAACCACATATGCAGTGTCTGTCATCCCAGTCATGTTCTATGGAATACAGTTTGAGAACCACTGCCTTAGGTGTTTGAGAGGTCATTGTGCTGGAGATCTCTTTATGGGTGCATTGCAAACCCATCTGGAAGTTTTTCCTTCTCCAGCAATCTTATCGTTTTATCTTTGCAAACCTATGTACTGGTTGTTATTTAATCTGAAAATTATCCTAACAGAGAGTACATGAATATTCATAGTTACTTCTTCTCTTGTTTAACTAAATGATTTCTGGGAACGTTGTTGTCAGCTTCCCCCAGCGGAATGAGAAAAAAAGGGAGGAGCACAATTAGCAGGGATGCTATACATGTAATTACAACTGCTTCCAATCAATAACCTAAGTCAACCCCCTCAAAAAGATAAATATGTGACCAGGGTGACCACAGTGACAGGACAGGCTAGGACAGTGGTGTAGGTAACCTTATGCCACACTGACAAGACAGGCTTCTGACACCGGTATAAGTAACCTTAGGCCTCACTGACAGGTACAGGTTATAACAGCTGTGTAGGTAACCTTAGGCCCCACAGACAGGTACAGGCTTTATCAGCGGTATAGGTAGCCTTAGGCCACACTAACAGGACAGGCTTATAACAGCGGTATAGGTAACCTAGACCACACTGAGAGGTACTGGCTTTACCTTGATGGCAAATTAATCCAAAGGCAATGCTGACAGGCACAGGCTCTCTCTCAGAAGAATATACCCAGAGGAAACACAGACAGGCACAGGCTCTATCTCTAGGATAATTGGAACCGAAGGCAACACTGACAGGTACAGGCTCTATCTCTGGGATAACTGGAACCGAAGGCAACACTGACAGGCAAAGGGTCTATCTCTGGGATTATCGGAGCCGAAGGCAACACTGACAGGCACAGTCTTACTCAGAAAAGCATAACAGGAGGCAACAGAGAAGGCACAGGCTTACTCTCTGAAGGTAGAGGACCAACGGCAACCCTGACAGGCACAGGCAACAGTACACGCTAGGAAACTAACGAGTAAGTGTGATTTGGACAACTCCGACAGCTCCACGGAGCTACAACAGATCGGTACACAGAGAGAGAGAAGTAAGCCACAGCCTGGATCGGTACACAGAGAGCGGTAGTCAGCCAAAGCCTGGATTGGTACACAGAGACCAGTAGTCAGCCAAAGCCTGGATTGGTACACAGAGACCAGTAGTCAGCCAAAGCCTGGATAGGTACACAGAGAGCGATAGTCAGCTACAAGCTGGATCAGACACAGATAGCGATAGTCAGGCACACCGGGTCGGCAACGGAGTAGGCAGCGAAGACAGAAGCAAGGTCAGGCAGACCCGGATCATACATGGAGCAGGAACACAGCAACAAATGTCTGGTCAGGAACACCATGAAAGGGCGCCAAAGGTAGTCAGAACTGAGTATAAAAATGCAACTACTGGCCGGAGCAGAACCCAGCGGCCAATAAGAATCAGCAGGCAATAGACAGGAAGTAACAATGTCGACAGACAAGGAATCACGGCACCGTGATAGTGCCATAAAGCACCATAGAAGTATTTTTTTGTAAAAATATTTTACCAGCAAGGACACATTTAGATTGTATTTCATTTTCAAGTATGTCAAGTATGTTTCTTTATTATCTTACCTGCGTCTGACCTCTCCTCTTCTTTCCTGACTTGTGTCACTAAGGTCCATATGCACAAGCAAAAGAGGTCCAATTCTGGGGTATACTAGCTGCATCATAGCCAAGAAATAACACATTAGTTTGCTTTAAATGGGAATTTTGCCACAAAGGTACCCAGCGCGTTGCAAAGCAATGCATTGGATACCTACCTTTAACTCAAAGGGTTAACTCCTTAACAGGTATTATAATTATAGGCTTTTAGAAGACAAATATTTATTGATAGCAACACATATAATTTTAGTCAGAAGATACAGGGCAATAAATTACACTATCAATACTGATAGAACAACATATTTCATTACAGATAATGGGGTGATCATATAGTAGTTGCATAATATATATAATGCTCTCAAGAAGAAAGGTACCAATGCAAAGCTGAAATACAATATATATATATATATATATATATATATATATATATATATATATATATATATATATATATAAAAGCACTCTCTCTATCTCTATATATAGAGTTAAGATTGTAGCCGTATTAGTTCAGTGATGTAGATGTAAAATAAACAAAATTTATATCTTGTAATACCTTTTTTATTGGACTAACAGAATTATGGATTGACAAGCTTTCGGGATAAACTCCGTTTCTCAAGTCTAAAGCATTTCTCAGGTATTACAAGATATTAATTTTGTTTGTTATTTTACATCTCTCTCTCTCTATATAGATACTAGCAATGTGGGATGGCGTTGCCTGTCATGTTATGCAGGAAAGGTTTTTTTTTTTTAATAAATGTTATGATAGTGAAATATGGAGTAGGGTGTACGAGTCAGAAAGGTACACACAGTGATACACAGACACATGCACAAACACACACATATACAGGGGGACACACAGTGATAGACAGAGACGCATGCAACACACATACATACACACACATGCACTGACATACACAAACAGTCACACACAGATGCAAAGCAGAACATACATACATATAGTGTGAGCAGTGTAAGTAAATACCTCCCAACATTTCAAATGGCCAAAGAGGGACACTTTTGTTTTAGGTGGTGTTACCGGGGGTGTGGCTGGTGGTGTATTTTTAACCCTTTGAGTGCCAGTGGGTAAGCAATGCATTGCATACCCCTCTGTCATTGAAATGGTTAAGTTACTCTTTGTGTAAGTGAATGATTTAGAAGAAAATGAAAGTATTTTTTTACACAGACTAATTTAACAGATATATACAGAAGTTTTTACCCACATTACTGTGGGTTTTATTGATGTGGAGCAATGTGATACACTGGTATATACACCACACAGTGTGATGTCCTAAATAGAGGAGCAGAGGGATTTGGGTCTCAAACAGGGACTGTCCCGCCTATACTGTACAGTGCCAGTCTGTATACACAGACAATACAGACTGTATACTATACAGTGCCAGACCATATATAAATAGTTTGTCATGCACGCTATACAGTGAGCTATGAACAGCATGGAGATGATTGCAGGAACTGGCACCTCTACTTACAGACAGACTGACAAATAATCTGCTCTCCTTCTCTCTCTTTGAGCAATATATAAATACAGTCACAACCATGTCTCTGCCATTTACCAGCTCAGCTGAAGCCCTGCTCTGCACTGCCTGATCATGTCTCTAGTGTTGTTTCACTTTTCCAGCTTCTCTATGCTAGCAAGTGAGCTCACCAGCATCCTGCCTGCTGACTGGTTAGAAATCGGCTCACCTGTATTAATTGGCAGGGCTGTGCAGGATCACAGACAGGGAATGAAGAAGCTGCATATGAGTGGTTTATTGTAGCGAGCCCATAACCTTGTATCTATGTTCTTATCACGGTGCCCGTGATTGCTGCATTTCCTTGTCAGTTACCTCTAGGGGGCTCTCCATTGGCTGCCTGCCTTCAGCCCACCCTGTGTTGCCTATTTAAACTGAGCTTGGGCACCCTTTGTTTGCCCTTTTGTGTTGTCTCTATGCTGCTTGCACTTGTATTGAGTTCCTGAGTTTCCTGGGCCATTTCTTTGTTCCTGCTCGTCTGTGATCGCCAGAATTCCTGCTTACCAGTTCCCTGGTTCCTGCATCCGTTCCTGATCCAGTGGAGGTTGCTGTTCCTGCTGCTGTTTCCTGCCACCGTTCCTGATCCGGTTGACTGCCTGTAGACCTGTTTTCTGTCCATCCTCAGCTGGGTTCTTGCTCCTGGATCACCTGCAGTGTGCTGGTCTCCTTCAGTCGCCCTGGTGACATTTTCTTTCACTTGTTTCTCTCTCCGGTACGCAGTTACTGGTTCGCTCAACATACAACCGGTAGATTTCTAGGCTTACTCCAGTATGCGGGTACTGGTTTGCTCCATGTTACCCGGCTGCTGTGGCACCGGTAGAGTTCTAGGTTACTCAAGTACGCGGGTACTGGTTTGCTCCATATATAACCGGTTGCTCGTTGTCATCTGTCAGCACCGGTGGTGATTGGATATCTCCAGTACGCGGGTACTGGTTCGCTCCACATACAACCGGCTGCTGTCGCACCGGTAAGGTTCTAGGTTTCCCCAGTACGCGGGTATTGGTTCGCTCCATGTATGACCGGCTGCTTACCATCATCTAACTGCACCGGTGGTGTTTGAGGTTTCTCCAGTACGCGGGTACTGGTTCGCTCCATGTATAACCGGCTGCTTATTATCATCTGACAGCACCGGTGGTGGTTGGGTATCTCCAGTACGCGGGTACTGGTTCGCTCCATTCAACCGGCTGCTTGTTGCACCGGTAGAGTTTCCTCCTCCAGTACGCGGGTACTGGTTCGCTCCATGCATAACATAGTTCCCATCATCCTCAGCTGCTCAGCGTGCGTGTGTGTATGTGTGTCTCTGTATGAGGGTGTGTATATGTGTGTGTATGTGTTTGCCAGTGTGTGGGGGGCATGTGTGTGTGTCTGTGGTGTAGGAGTGAGTGGAAGTCATTTTTTTTCAGCCTTAGATAGTGGTGGGCGGGCTGGATAGTGGGGGCAGGCCAAAAACCACACCCCCATTGAATCACGAATGGGAGCAGTAACTCCTCCTTACTGCCGCCCCTGGGTGTGTTTTACCAGACACAAAGTTTTCTTTTATATATATATATATATATATATATATATATATATATATATTTATATATATAACAGAATGATGGGCAGCACCCGTGGGACCTGTTGACCTGTCTGTTTGCACCATTATATTTTGAATAAATATTATGAACAAGTTCCACGGGTGCTGCTTTTATTGTGAAATATTACTATCCTTTTAAAAGAACAACAATAGTATTAATATAAAAAAAATAAACACCACTCATCCAACCACACAGCACTAAGAGAGTGACAGAAGCATAAACATCAGACGTCCTCTGCCACTTCACTTCATCATTATTGCACTATTGCTGCAGGCTGAAGGCTAACATTTATGTCCATAGCATTAAATAAGAGAACTGGGAGATTGATGTACAAAAAAATGTACACATACCCCATTCCCTATGCATTAGCGGGCCAGTCTTATATCTCATATATATATATATATATATATATATATATATATATATATATATATATATATATAGTATTATACTGTAATGGATATAAAATTTTACAGATTATAATCCATTATGCGTGAGCAGCTGTTTGGTTGCTGACTGAACAGAACCCTGAGTATTTATTTCCACACTGTGGTATTTTCAGGGATGTTACTCTAACCAGCGACATTGGGAGTGCAACTATTTAGTCATTTATTGGAGTGTTGAATTACATACTACACTATTGGTTGGCATCTTTCTCTTTTATTGTCCCTGTGCATGTAACCCTAAAGAATATATGTATCAACCACTTATTATGAATCCAGTTCTGGCAGAAAAAGTCCATATAATATGGAAGGTGCTGGATAAATACAGTCAACAAAAGTATCCAATATATTTAGGCACAACTTAGCGTTGCAGTCTTACATGATGCTCATTAAGATCATCCCAAGTATTATTTCAGAAGGCTCCATTAGAAAGTGCTTTCCACTGAAGCTGACATGTTACAGCTCCTCTCATTTGAGTCCCCAAATGGGTGACCTCCTGTACTGCCAGTAAATAAAGTCTCCTAATTAAGAATATATCTGCATACTGATTATTTGTGGTGACTGCTGTCTCTATCTGGTACTCGGGGTCACCCAAGTGCTGAATTTACTTATGCATGTCTTATGGGACGTTCACCATCTTTATATGTTACTGTGAGTTATTACCAATAGTGTGTGCCACTGTCCATTGCTTTTCTTTTGTGTTTATAGATAGATAGATAGATAGATAGATAGATAGATAGATAGATAGACAGACATATAATGGTTTCATAGGAAGTTATTTAAAAGAAACCTTGTGAAAAGTCTGAAAATGCATTTGATGATTCAACAGCCATTTTCCTCTGGCACAGAAAAAGTTAAAGGGACTCTCAAGCATTTTGAAGCCAAATATTGAAGACCACTCTTGCAAGGAGTTGAATTTGATGTACCTACAATAGAACTATGAATATTTGCCTTTTATTCAGTACTTCTCTCTGCTTAAAACTCTCTTAGTGAGAACAACTCCAAAATCCCTCTAAATTGTAGTGCTCTATGATAACTATTAAAACCAGCTGTTATTTTCTTTCCAGCCAATATTGGGCAGAGATGAGCAGGATCTGTGTCTGGAAGATTTATCCACAAAGAAAATTTCCAAACAGAAGTTCTAATGACAAAATGAATAAACACAGTCCTAATTTGATGGTTTGGGTCCAAGCCATTCTACAAACCATCAAATACTGTTGCTTTTCCAAAGAGACATTCTCTGAGAATCATTCCATCACAATGATTTATTTCTGATTAGGCAGTGTTCTGGAATTTGAGTCTTGCTTGTATTAGTCTCAGCATTACTATTATTACGGTTAGGATAAAATGAAGTGAATTCACATTGTTCACATATGAAATTTTAAGAGAAAATGGGGCTATTTCACAAGACCGATGTACAAAGAAGAACTGGAGTAATTTTATGGTCAAACTGCTGCACTTATGGTAGTGGTCTGGATTTCAGTTTTATACCGCTCTATTGTATGTTTGGGTATGGCATACTTGTATCAGCACCTATGTTTATCTTTATATAATTTTCTCAAGAGTATAATCAGTTCATCATAGAACCTAATGTGAATGTACAATGGATAGGAAGCTCATAACATGCATATATATATATATATATATATATATATAAAATGTTACTAACATTACACTTGCAGCTGTACTGGCATCTTTTAATATTTCCGAGGATATCCCAAATATCATATGTAAGAAAAAGGAAGATTTCCTGCGTACCCAGTTTCTTGGATGGAACTCCTCAAAAATTCCACATGCTGCCAATTCCTAGGCACATGGTGGCTCAGAAAGACCATTTTCTCATGTGAAAAGGTATGTACATAAGTGTTAAACAGATACTGTAACAATAAAACAGGAGACTCAATAGGGGGGTGCTCTAATGCAGATAAACCTTGAGACAACAGCCACTACCGAATCACCTTTAGGTGGGTACTCACAAGGATAGATGCCAAGAACTTGTATATACAAAACTTGGCTTTGAGAGCTTACATACATTAAGGATGTTATGTCTCAGGCAGCTCCTCCTCCACCACTTGTTCCCCTCAAAATGGCAATATGTAGAAAGACACAAAAGAGAGGGCACCCAAATAGCATAATATTGTATTGACAATTATAGGAATATTAGAAAGATTACACTTACATTTGGCATCTCTCAGATAGATCTGACATAACAGCATGCAGAGATTCTTAACCCCTTGAGGTTTTCTTAATGATTTTCTTTTTAAAATAAAACAATTTACATATTTTTATTGCTTGGTCTGCCTGGAAAACTTCTTTCAACATTGACTGATGCTGTCCAACGGGCTCTTTAGTGGGACGAACTAGCATCAAAATTCCCAATGAGCGATTAGACCGGGATCTATCTAGTGGAACAGGTCAGTCATTCTATGTTTGTATCGATATAATACGACTCATGTCGTTTGTATGTTACTCAATAGAAAGTATCTCTCTCCTTGCATATTGTTTTTTTGTGTGTTCTAAAGCTTCTGCTGGTGTTGCTGTTCTGCTGAGTGATCGAGGGACCGTACAATGATAATCTATGTGGAGGCAGAGTCAATATCCTCCACAGGTGTTTCTTGTCATCATCTATGTTTGGTGACATTGTGAATATGTGAGTAAATCTATCTTTGTTTAAGGAACTCATTAAAACAGCTGGTTTGTGTTACGCTATGAATCTCTCCCCACTCTTTTGTTTTTGTTCTAATAGTCCTCTTTAAAAATATGATTCCCTCCTGAACTATATTATATCCCTTAATATATTTAAAGGGTTCTATCATACCATTCCTTCCTCTCCTTTATTCCAAGTTTAAAATATTATGTTCTTTAAGTCTATTCTGGTACCCTGTGTCATGAGGTCCCCACACCATTTTTGTGGATTTCCTCCGAACTGCATCCAATTTAATAATGTCCTTCTGGAGATGTGATCTCCAGAACTGTACATAGTAGGCATTAGTACTTCCTGCTAGTACTGCATTTTCCTATGCAACCAATAACCCGGTTTGCTTTTCCCACTGCTTTACTGCATTGCTTATCTACCTTGAAGTCATCTGAAATAATAACACCCATGTCACTTTCTTCTGATGTTTTTTTATCAGCAAAGTACCATTAAGCTTGTGTTCCACCTCTGTATTTATGTGTCCTAAATGCATTATCTTGCATGTTCCAGCAATACATTTTAGATCAAATACCTTTGTCCAATCTTCCAGTTTTCCTAAATACTCATGCATTTTAGTTTATCGCTCCTGGAGAGACAACCCAGTTGCAGATTTTTGTATAATCTGCAAAAAGGTACATTGTACCTTGAATACTACCAGTAATGTCATTAATGAAGATATTGGCAAGAACAGGTCCTAGCACTGAGCCCTTTGGCACTCCAATAGAAATCCATCCTTCCACTAAATATCAATGATTATTACACACTGTATTCTTTAGCCAGTTTGTTATCAATCAATCACCTTTGAGTCTAGTCCGAAACAATGCATCTTATGAATCAGTTTCCTATGTGGTACAGTATCAATGTTTTACCAAAATCCAAACATGCTATATCTACTGCTCCATACTACTCTATCTCTTGAGCAACATAGTTGAAAAAATTCAACCAGATTTGTTTGGCAAGAGTTGCTTATTGAAAGCTATTTTGCCATGGATCGTTCATGTCATTAGAATTGCTGATGTCAGGCTTACAGGCTTGAACTGCTAGAGTACTCTCTACTGCCATTCCTCATATTTGTAAATTGCTTTGTCTTAAAAGAAATGGTTAGATACATGTAAATGTCCTAACTTTAATTAACTGGTTATTTCAATTTTAGTTGAAGCCGCCTGCAAATTGCTTATTTCTTGCATAAGATGCTTATACAGAATGCTTGATGCAAATAAGTATCTCACAGCAACATTGATAGAGCTAATAAGAAATGAAATCATCTGGAAATAGGGACCCAAAGCACCAAGTCACATTATATAGATTCAAGCAGATAATTGCAATACCAGTCCTCAGTTATTTTGACCAAGAATATATCTGAAATCTAATAAATAAAATGGTGCATATGGCTCACATGCCTTAAAGAGGACCTCTAACTTTATATACAATCTGTTTATTAATTACAATTAAATTGTTAGATTGTTTTAAGATGAACTGCTTTCTTTATTTTTGTATCACTTATGACCCTTCCAAGTACTGCATGCAGTGGAAACATCCTTTTTGAAAGGATTTGCATGATAATTCATCCTTACCAATATACTCCACACCTCTGGTGGATACTGACATATGAGTAATTAACTGTAAAGGCTTTATCTGACCAAGTCAGATTCTCCAACTACAAAATCAAAAATCTCCAAAACTACTAGCTTCTTTGGAAAACAAAAATAATACGTTTGCGGCAATTTAAATAGAGACATTTAATAAGGCAGGTAACAAGTCCATTTTAACACAAGCAGAAAATTACTTTGCTAACATTGAAAATGGATACTGGCACTTGTCTTAGCCATGACTAGATTTCTGCCAACAATCAGTGTGCTCATATAAGCCACTGAAAGCTATTTCACAAAGCACACAGGAAGGGATAAAGAAAAAAGATTAGAGTGAATGTTTTTACAGCTACAGAAATATGACATACACCTTCTCTGTATATTAGGAATGTATGATCACAGCAGATACACTTTCAAGTTCAAAAATGCTCACTTCAACTGAATCTGACCCATGAAAAGAAAAATTAGTAACTTACAGTATGGTAGACATAAATAAAATTATTAATCAAAATGTCAGACAGCTCTCAGAATGCATGCAGGTTGAACCCAAAGTACAATCCAGAGATTTGTGGATCAGCATTCTAGAGAGACACAATCCAGATTTGGGCTTAAATGGGTATTAAAGAATTATCATGAAAACCATATATTTCTGAGAGATATTCCAGCTTAGTAAAATAAAGTTACTCCCACTGCTGGTAAAAATTTTATTAAAAAGTCGATAAAGAGAAAAACTAGTTTTGTGAGCGTTTGAGCGTTTGAATCTTTGACGTTCTGGTCACTGGACAGAGCTCTCCATGAACTACTATAGCAACAGCAATACCATAAGATAGACTGGTCACAAAAACAAGAAGAGAAAAATAGCACATTTTGAGATGAAAAGGAGGTATTTATTATCACCTACACCATATTCACCTATACAAAAGTGTTTCACTCCTCATGCGTAGCTTTCTCAAGCCCTCAATACATAATCGCACAGTGTAATTTAAACATAAACATGGTGCTAAACTTCCACCTCGTCCGATCAGGTTACCCCACTTTTGGGTTTAAAACAAGGCAACGGATAATATGCAACACTGTTTTACATTGTTGTTATTAAAATTAATTATTGTTATAATAAATAATATTTATATTAAACCTTGGTGATACAATAATTTTTTTCTATTATAAAATGTTTTTTCTATCAATATTTATTTTTGACTTATTTTGCATATATTAAATGTTGAAAATGCTATCATAATAGCAGTATGCAAAAAATTGTGTACTGTAGGGTGCAATTCACTCTAGTGCCACAAAACAGAACAAAATCATATAAAAATTTAAAGAAAGAAAGAAGGAAATGAAACATAAAAGACACATACAACCATAAGATGCATTAAAACAATCTCAAACAAAGGGAAACATCCTGGTCTTTTCCTTTGTATGTCATTTTTGGTCTGTTGTGAAATTCCACTACATGTGGATTTGTATTTTCCAGTATTGACCAATGTTTATAGATTATGTAAATGTACTCACAAAGGGAATATGTTAGGTCTATTTTGTTTAGTAACATTCCCTAGCAGAATAGTCCTTTTTAAGTAGGTAAAATTCTTCTTCTCTTTTTCTAAGAACTCTTCAGCACCATCAGGACTCACTTGGATGACATTTCTGTCCTTTTTTCCTGAATGTCATCAGAAAGTATCCTTTTGCTCTCATACATTGAAGGCCAGATGGATACAATATGTTGTACAACCACATGGTATGTCTCTTTAGCATGCAATTCTCAGAATAATTTGCTATATTTATTATAAGCCTATCCAAAAATTGTACCTTACTGTAATCAGATGTGATTGTAAAATGGATACCTGTTCCTGTAATAATGGTCTCATCATGAAAGGCCAATTGGCTGTAAATGTCACCTTACTGCATCCAAATATGTCATCAAAAATTAATCTCTAATGTAAAAATAATAAATTTACATCATATCAACAATGTACAGCCATGTGGCATCTCTTGTTTGTATCCTAAGCCTCATTACCGCTTAAGAGGCACATACTCCATAACAATCCCCAAGTATGTAGGATACTCCCATTTTCCCACCCTAAAACAACGTAAACAACCAATTTGTTAAGAAAGGGGCCACAGCATTTTTTCAGTTAACTAACAACATAAACAATTTTTCCTGCTTCCGACCTAAACCTGGAGGCACGATAGTGCACACCTGATCTAGAGTCTCTGCCCTCACCTTTGCCATTAGCCACTGGTTGAGGAATTAACTCCCCAAAGCCCTCAAAGGGTTGGATGACACTCCTTGACCACTGACGAGGACCACTGGGCTAATGGGAGTGGTACCCCACAGCAGCCAGACCTCTCTATACACCCTCTTGCAAACCCATGTTAAATATACCCAGACTGATAGGGTTTAGATGAATGCTGTCCCATCAGTGCAACAAAGCAAGATCACAACAAGGGGGATCACAACCCCACCTGTCATGGATACAAAAAAATGAGACAGCCATGTTAAGCTTATGCCTACATCGCTCCAAAGTGCGGATGTCTCACATTCCAATACCATGTGCATAACCAGCAACATCTCTCACAGCCCCCCAAGCCAGAGTCCCAGATGCTCACTTGGTACTGCCACAGATGGGAGCCTGATGTCACACGGGTGTTCATCCTCAGACTCCAAGAACAATCCAGATCTGGATGCTGCTAGGGAGATAAACTGTACAGATCCTAAGCTTCTAGTATTGTTGAAAGACCGATCTGTCCTGGAGGGAGAAGAGAACCGTCCTGGGGTTGATGACAGAGGATGGAACTGCTACATCCCACCATAGAAAGAGCCTCAGGTGGCCAGGTTGTGTCTGTCTGGGATAGGGCACTCCAAGCAGATGTCCTTCCAATGCTAGGTGGTGATCAATACGCTAACTGCTGCCGACTTGACTGATGTGGGATTTAGAACCACATAGACACAAGAGGGCTCAGAGAATGGAGGCAGTGGCCATCTTGCAAAGCAGCAGGACTAGATTGCCCAGGCCTGGCCTGTACAAGACCACCAGATGTACCAAAGTCATCACGGGGAGCCATTACTGGAGGGGAATGAACACCCACAAGGGCACGGGGTGAGCCAGTCCTGTGGTGCCTGAAGAGCCCATGTGTGGAAGGCAAGGCATGGGAAACATGACTCTCTAACATGGCAGCGGACTGAGTAGAGGCCGCAGATGCCCTAGAAGCATTGCTAGTGCGGGTTGGGCTGGGGGTGTACCTTGAGGGCAGGCTCATAAGAGTCCTCTCCTCAAGCAGCTGCTGGAGTCATACACTACTGTCACAGGTAGCCAGGGTCTGTATCCGGTTATCACGATGCAGTGATTGCTTGCTTGTTGTTTAGTCCGTTGACCTGAGTGTGCTGCATGCTGCTTGCCTGAGCTGTCTGTGGGCGCGTGTCTCTGACGTCGCTCTCTCTATTTTGTAGCTTTCTGTTAGTTGGCTGACCAGGCTCTGCCTTCTCGGTACGGCCTTATATGCTGGGCGCAAACTGAGCTTAGTCACACTTTCATGGTGTTCCTGTGTGCATCCAGTTTGTTCCTCTGACCCTTTCTTGGCTTACATTGTCACCTGGCGTTTGGTCCTTGCCTTGTCTGACTACTTGCTCTGGTTGTGACCTTGGCTGTCACTTGGCTGACTTCCTGATCCGTGTATGACTCTGGCTTGTCCGACTACCCGCTCCATGCTGATCCTAGCTGTGGATGACTACCTGATCTGCCTCCTGACTCTGGCCTCTCTGTCTGATGCTCCGTGTTGTCCCTCGCTCCTGTCTGACTACCATTAGACTGATCTAAGGGTGCGCTCCATTACCCTGCTGCTTAGCTACCAAGCTGGTAGCTTTGCAGGTTGCTTTCACAGCTCAGTCTCTCTCTGTTGCCCCTGCTTGGTGCACTACCTACCAACTGCCTTTCTTAAGCACCTGCGGCACTCCCTACACTCTGTGCTTCACAGTTGTCTCCAGGTTGGTAAATTGCAGCTTAGCCTTGCTCCTTTGTCTCAGCTCTGTGCGCTCCTATCTGGCTGCCTTTATCCAAGCACTCACTCTGCTGTCTCGAGTAGTGCTTTCAGTATACTGTCCTGATATCTGCTGGTTATCCTACACTCTGTGCCTCCGCTGAGTATTACTCACATTTGGGCTACCCAAATCCTCTAGCTGACATTCCTTTCCATAGGACTGTCCGGGTATGCTCTTGTGCTAGTCTTAGCATTCTGATTCCTATCCAGGGTCAGTGCTAGTGTGTTCCGAGACTCAGTACTATCATACCTGTGGTGGTTCAGTGTCAGCTCCTGGGTAGTGGACTAGACACTGTCCTCATGTCTGTCTCCCCTTTGACTGAGGAAGTGTTCGGTATTATTATTATTATTATTTTACTCAATAAACTGGTTTAAATTCACTTGTACTGTTTTGTGTGATTATTTGCTCTACCGCCCGTGACACTGATCAAGGAGCTGGGATAAAGACGTTGGATCCATACTCCATTAAGATAGAAATTACAGATAAACAAGACCTGAAGATTCCACCAGACAACTGGCACAGAATCTGACAAGATGGAAGACAAGGAGCCTCTCGACAATATATATAAACCCAGGAGTCCGCTGAACACCCTGAATCTGCAGGTACCAATAAAATCGGTCTTAAATCAAAATATTGAGCCCTGAACATGGAGATTTGCTCCAACAGTCAAGTCCTCCCCCGCCAATGGTTTTGGGAAGGTCGCTTTCTGAACCAGAAAGTGAGGTGACATCAGAAGATGTAGAATTTTAGCACCATGTTTTGTACAGTGGAATTATATACTGATGGCTTGAAAACGCATATTGTTAGGAGAGAACTGTTGCTGTGTAGACAAATGCAGGGCAGGTGATAATAAATAACATCTTTTTCATCTCAGCAAGTGATGCAGCTCTCTGCATATTATCTTTTGCTCTGCAAGGTGTTAGACTCTCACTCCACATGTAGCTTTACAAGCTGGAGGAGGGTGTGATCTCCCAAAAGATACAAGTTTATGTTGTAATATCTTTTGAAATAACTATTTTGGCCTGGATTCATCAAGATGCAAATGGATTAATACGTAGGAAAATCAGAGGATTTCTCTGTGTATTAACCAGCATTTGCCCATTCAGCAACTTTCGGATTGTATCTGGCCATCACTTGTTCTTCAATGACTGATGGCCAGATAGATCCACAAATGTGATCTGCTAGCTTCAAGCTGGTGAATCTCATTTGAATGCATGCGCGAACACACCCATACACATTTTCACTTATGCGGATACATGTGTTTTTCCCATGACTGACCAATTTACCCAAGTTTCCCTGCTTTGCATGCGCAAAAGCAGGGAAACGCGCTAAATTAATGATGAATGCCAGAAGGTATCCATCAGTGATCGCGGCAAGGAGCAGTGTATTTGATACGCTGCTCTTCCTGCAATTTGATGAATCCTGGTCTTAGTAGCGCTGGGGGTACAGATGTGCAGTTTAGGCTATATTAATACTTTTATTTCGGAAAGTGATCTCTTTCAGTACAGCCATTTATACTTATTAAGCTCTGAACTGAGACCTTAATTATCATATGGTGCTGCACTCAGAGAAGATGATGTACGATGAAGAGCACCAAATTCTCATTTATATTAATGGGTAGTTTAATCCCTTGAATACTAGAGAGGTCTCCAATGCAATGGAAAGGTGACATCCAGAGCATTCAAGAGGTTAAAAACCACAATTAAATAAATGGGAATTTGTATTTATCTCCAGTGGTGCAGCTAGTTTTCCCCAGAATTGTTCCAGCTTTTCATTAGTACATCAGCCTCAGAGAGTTCACATCCATAAAATATACATCTGCTCTTCTTTGGACTAACATAATGCATTGTCAGTTTTTAATTAATGTTTCAAATTTGCAATGGATTACACACCAATGCAGTGTATTCTGCTCTGGAACCCTTTAATGTGACAGATTCATATTGGCCATGAGTCTAGATTCTTTGAATCTGTATTGGACAGACTCGGTGAGTGGGAATGGGGTGGGGTAATGTTACCAAACTTGTGTTAGGTCCATATATTCTACATCTGTATATTAAAGGCTACCCTGTTCATCAGTACTGCTCTGGGGTTGTTGTTACTCCTGGCAAAATCACTGCAGCAATTTTACTGGGGGCAGTGTTCACTGGAAATGACTGCAGAGTGCTGGCTGGGGAGGTGATTTTGACCATGGGGATGAAGCACCCCACATTCACTGGCCACTGCTGCCAGATTCACTGCAGAGAGGTGACTGGGGACTTCACCCCTCTGGCCACTCTTGTCAAAATCAACATACAGAGTTTTGTAGTTTCTGCCTCCCACCTCTTTACCACTTCATTTTCCCATTTCTCTCTCTCACCCTCTACTGTGACCCTTTTTTTCCTCCTACTCTCCTTTACCATCACTTCTCCTTGCCATTTTCCCTTCCTACCTTTCCTTTGACTGCTTTGTCTCAGTATTTTTCCCTCCTAACCTCCTTTTTGCCACTTCACCTATTCGCCCCTCCCATTATCTGCTTTCCTTTCCCCTCCCTTCCTTTCACCACTTGCCTCTTCATCCATCCTCCTTTTTGCCTATTCGCCTCTTCATCCCTCTCACCCCTTTATCTCTTCCATCCCCCACCTTCCCTTGCACCACACCACTTAATCCATCCCTCTTTCCCTTTCACTGCTCCTCTTCCTCCCTCACAACCCTTTACATCACCTCCCTTCTACCTTCACTTTCACTGCTCCTCTTCCTCCCTCACAACCCTTTACATCACCACCCCTTCTACCTTCCCTTTCACTGCTCCTGTTCCTCCCTCACAACCCTTTACATTACCACCCCTTCTACCTTCCCTTTCACTGCTCCTGTTCCTCCCTCACAACCCTATACATCACCACCATTTCTACCTTCACTTTCACTGCTCCTCTTCCTCCCTCACAACCCTATACATCACCACCCCTTCTACCTTCCCTTTCACTGATCCTCTTCCTCCCTCACAACCCTATACATCACCACCCCTTCTACCTTCCCTTTCACTGATCCTCTTCCTCCCTCACAACCCTTTACATCACCACCCCTTCTACCTTCACTTTCACTGCTCCTCTTCCTCCCTCACAACCCTATACATCACCACAATTTCTACCTTCACTTTCACTGCTCCTCTTCCTCCCTCACAACCCTTTACATTACCACCCCTTCTACCTTCCCTTTCACTGCTCCTGTTCCTCCCTCACAACCCTATACTTCACCACCCCTTCTACCTTCCATATCACTGATCCTCTTCCTCCCTCACAACCCTTTACATCACTTCCCTTCTACCTTCACTTTCACTGCTCCTCTTCCTCCCTCACAACCCTTTACATCACCACCCCTTCTACCTTCACTCACTTTCACTGCTCCTCTTCCTCCCTCACAACCCTTTACATAACCACCCCTTCTACCTTCACTTTCACTGCTCCTCTTCCTCCCTCACAACCCTTTACATCACCTCCCCTTCTACCTTCACTTTCACTGCTCCTCTTCCTCCCTCACAACCCTTTACATAACCACCCCTTCTACCTTCACTTTCACTGCTCTTCTTCCTCTCTCACAACCCTTTACATCACCACTCCTTCTACCTTCACTTTCATTGCTCCTCTTCCTCCCTCACAACCCATTACATCACCACCCCTTCTACCTTCACTTTCACTGCTACTCTTCCTCCCTCACAACCCTATATATCACCACCATTTCTACCTTCCCTATCACTGCTCCTCTTCCTCCCTCACAACCCTTTACATCACCACCCCTTCTACCTTCACTCACTTTCACTGCTCCTCTTCCTCCCTCACAACCCTTTACATAACCACCCCTTCTACCTTCACTTTCACTGCTCCTCTTCCTCCCTCTCAACCCTTTACATCACCACCCCTTCTACCTTCACTTTTATTGCTCCTCTTCCTCCCTCACAACCCTTTACACCACCACCCCTTCTACCTTCACTTTCACTGCTCCTCCTCCTCCCTCACAACCCTATATATCACCACCATTTCTACCTTCCCTATCACTGCTCCTCTTCCTCCCTCACAACCCTTTACATCACCACCCCTTCTACCTTCACTTTCACTGCTCCTCTTCCTCCCTCACAACCCTTTACATCACCACCCCTTCTACCTTCACTTTCACTGCTCCTCTTCCTCCCTCACAACCCTTTACATCACCACCCCTTCTACCTTCACTCACTTTCACTGCTCCTCTTCCTCCCTCACAACCCTTTACATAACCACCCCTTCTACCTTCACTTTCACTGCTCCTCTTCCTCCCTCACAACCCTTTACATCACCTCCCCTTCTACCTTCACTTTCACTGCTCCTCTTCCTCCCTCACAACCCTTTACATAACCACCCCTTCTACCTTCACTTTCACTGCTCTTCTTCCTCCCTCACAACCCTTTACATCACCACTCCTTCTACCTTCACTTTCATTGCTCCTCTTCCTCCCTCACAACCCTTTACATCACCACCCCTTCTACCTTCACTTTCACTGCTCCTCTTCCTCCCTCACAACCCTATATATTATCACCATTTC
Organism: Rhinophrynus dorsalis; assembly: GCA_037306005.1. Lineage (NCBI taxonomy): Eukaryota > Metazoa > Chordata > Amphibia > Anura > Rhinophrynidae > Rhinophrynus > Rhinophrynus dorsalis. Next base: position 161,855,032 of record CM074719.1, read on the forward strand.
TACCTTCCCTATCACTGCTCCTCTTCCTCCCTCACAACCCTTTACATCACCACCCCTTCTACCTTCACTCACTTTCACTGCTCCTCTTCCTCCCTCACAACCCTTTACATAACCACCCCTTCTACCTTCACTTTCACTGCTCCTCTTCCTCCCTCTCAACCCTTTACATCACCACCCCTTCTACCTTCACTTTTATTGCTCCTCTTCCTCCCTCACAACCCTTTACACCACCACCCCTTCTACCTTCACTTTCACTGCTCCTCTTCCTCCCTCACAACCCTATATATCACCACCATTTCTACCTTCCCTATCACTGCTCCTCTTCCTCCCTCACAACCCTTTACATCACCACCCCTTCTACCTTCACTTTCACTGCTCCTCTTCCTCCCTCACAACCCTATATATCACCACCCCTTCTACCTTCACTTTCACTGCTCCTCTTCCTCCCTCACAACCCTATATATCACCACCATTTCTACCTTCCCTATCACTGCTCCTCTTCCTCCCTCACAACCCTTTACATCACCTCCCCTTCTATCTTCCCTTTCACTGCTCCTCTTCCTCCCTCACAACCAGGGACGTGCACAGACATTTTGGGGGGCAGGGGCTCAAATGAAAAAAAGGGCACTTCTCATAATTATTATTATTTTTTTTTTGTTAAAAGGGCACGAGGGCACTTTGGACAAAATGGGCAGGTGCTCAAGCCTCCCTTGGTGTCTATCTGTGCACGTGCCTGCTCACAACTCTTTACATCATCTCCCCTTCTACCTTCACTTTCACTGCTCCTGTTCCTCCCTCACAACCCTTTACATCACCTCCCCTTCTACCTTCACTTTCACTGCTCCTCTTCCTCCCTCACAACCCTTTACATCACCTCCCCTTCTACCTTCACTTTCACTGCTCCTCTTCCTCCCTCACAACCCTTTACATCACCACCCCTTCTACCTTCACTTTCACAGAAGCCAGACCCAAGATTGAGCTATGCCACTCTTTATAGTTATCAAACAGGAAGTAGTGATAATGGAAAGTTGTTAAATCTGCCAAACTGGCCATGAATAATCATTCTGAAATCTCCCATTCACAGTTTTTCATTTGGAAATGTGAGTCTTTTATATACAACATTCTTTAAGAACTTCAAAATGAAATGTGGTGGAATATAAACATTCATGAGAAGGTACTCATATTCAGATATTTTACAATTAAGACAAGTCATAAGTTTGTCTTTGAGTTCAAGGGCCTTATGGGGGAAGCAAAAAATGAGCAATTCTGGATCATACCTACTGCAGCATGGGGACAAATAAAAACATCTCTTTATTTCCTTTTATTTGAATGGGGGTTTAACCCCTTGAAAGCTAGAGAATTCTCAGTGCAAAACTTTGGAAACATCTCTACCATTCACAGGATTGAGTTTTTAATATGACTCTTATGCTGCAGTTGGTAAATGCCAGAATTGTTCACATTTAGTTTCTGATCCTGAACATGACTTCAAATATAACTCTTGATTGGATAAACCCTTTGGATTATGTTAACTAAAAACACTGTAATAGTGCTGAGGAAGACAGAGAAAGTGAAAGCGGTGTCAAGACACAGATATGATTACCCTTACATACAGTACAATTTCAAGGAAAAGCAAACAAACAAAAAACCCTAAGTACCCCTTAAGGACCAATGGCGTGCCAGGACCATCATGAGAAAACTTCCCTAAAGGCCCAGTGATGGTCCTGGCACGCCATGGATTTCAGGGCTCCCTTTGCGGCTGCACGCCGTTTGGGGAGCCCTGAATCTTATTGATTTAAAAAAAAAGTTCAGTGGCTCTTAAGTGCCAACCTGCTGGATGTTCAAAAGCAAAGTAGAGGAGTTCTGGAGCAAACCATTTGCACTATAGGGGAGATCTAAAAAAATTCCCATTCATTTTAATGGGGAATTTAACCCCAGAAATGCTAGGGATGTCTCAATGCATTGCTTCAAAATGCTTTGGAGACCTCTCTAGCATTCAAAGGGATAAAATCCCCATTTAAATCAATAGAAAATGTTTGTTCTTTCCTATAGTGCAAATAGTTTGCTCCAGAACTCCTCCACTTTTCTTTGAACATACAGCCCTGACCCTTTTTACCCTCAATAATGCTAAGTGCATATTGTTCCATAGGTGCAGTTAGGACTCCATAGAGGTGTTATTCTGAAGCATACCAAATGCATTGCAAGGGACACTAATTACAATTGATTTAAATGTTAAACTTTTGAATGTGAGAGTGATCTCCACCTCATTGCAGAGTAATATGTTAGAGACCACCCTAGCATTCAAGAGGTAAATTGCCCCATTTAAATCAATGGGCATTTTGGAAAAGCACTATATTTACTGAACATCCAAATGTCACATAACATGTTCATTCTGGAAGATCCATTACAGACTACTGAAATAAGTGTGCTGCTATTTTCCACTAATACCACAATTTGTGTTAGAGCGTGCAATGCTTCTTTAATTTGGAAAATAAGTATCAGTTCATCTAAATTAAACACAGCTATACAGAAACAATGCATCATTTATATATGACTAAAGCCATATGACAGAAATGCTTCCAAGTTATATAAAAAGGCCGAAAAGATCAGACGATGCAGTTGAAGCAATTTATTTGTGTGAAAAATTGTTTTTTTGATGCCAAAATCTTTTCTTAATAAACAAACTCTGTCAAGTTCATCTAACATGAGGAATAAATATTTATGTCAATAAACTCATTTTTTGAATTCATGTTGTATTGTCAATAATTAAAATTGTCTGTGCTTCTTCCGTTTAAATTTTTTCTATTTCTTTACATTTCACATGTTTAAAAAAAAAAACAACAACAACTAACAATTGGATTAAGTCTGATGTCTGATTGTAAATTCCTTAGTCTATATGAGAAGAATTAAGAGAGCATGAAAACCTCCCAAACAAAAAAAACCAAAACCATAATCCCTTAAAGCGGAACTACCACCGCTAAACAACTTGAGCTCAAATAATTCCCCATCTGGAGACTAGCTGCTTAGTAGCGGTAGTCGCCAGAATTATTACCTTACTAAATAGAATTATCCATTCCCGGGCTGACAGGCAGGATGGAGCACAGACATCTTCCCATAGTGACTAGTGTTGAGCGAGCACCCCGATGCTCGGGTGCTCTGACCGAGCACCGCCGGAGGCTCGAGTGCTCGGCCGAGCACCCGAGCCCCATTGAATTGAATGGGGCGACACGAGCATTACACCAGGCACCCCCTGCTCTGATGAGGGGAGGGTGCCTGGTCAATGCCCCCCTTCATCTCCACAATGTCCCCCTTCATCTCCGCTATGCCCCCTTCATCTCTGCAATGTCCCCCTTCATCTCCGCTATGCCCCCTTCATCTCCGCAATGCCCCCTTCATCTCTGCAATGTCCCCCTTCATCTCCGCTATGCCCCCTTCATCTCTGCAATGTCCCCCTTCATCTCCGCTATGCCCCCTTCATCTCCGCAATGCCCCCTTCATCTCTGCAATGTCCCCCTTCATCTCCGCTATGCCCCCTTCATCTCTGCAATGTCCCCCTTCATCTCCGCTATGCCCCCTTCATCTCTGCAATGTCCCCCTTCATCTCCGCTATGCCCCCTTCATCTCTGCAATGTCCCCCTTCATCTCCGCTATGCCCCCTTCATCTCCGCAATGCCCCCTACCTCCAGTCCCTGGTGGTCCAGCGGAGCGTCTTCAGATCTGTGCCTCCTTCGGCACAGATCCCCACCACCCGAACATGCCAGGCGAGCACATGGCGGTACTCGTACGAGTACCGCCATGTGCCGAGCAGAGCGATGCTCGAGCCGATCCGAGCATCGGCCGAGCATGCTCGCTCAACACTAATAGTGACGTCTGCACGCCTGAGCTATCAGTCCCAGCCTGCTCTAGGAGGCGTTGCTAGGAACAGTTCGGCTCCAAAAGGGACTGACAGCTCAGGCGTGCAGATGTCACTATGGGAAGATGTCTGCTCTCCGTCCTGCCTGTCAGCCTGAGAAGAATGGATAATCCTATTTAACAAGGTAATAATTCTGCTTAGTAGCGCTAGTCGCCAGATGGGGAATTATTTGAGCTCAAGTTGTTTAGCGGTGGTAGTTCCATTTTAAGGACCACAGGGACATGCTATGCAATGTGTTGTGCAACCGTCTTCTCCAACAGGGGTTAATTTTGGTAGAAAATCCTAATGGCAGCTAAGAGGCCTATTTAATAAAAGTGCAACAGACATTGATTTAAGAAACAATAAGCATCTGTAGCGTAAAATAAGCTTCAATTACTCAATGTGAAATATACATATGTATATGTTCAAGAAATAAAGAGAAAAAAACAAAGCAACTTGCTTGGCAGGTAGGTGGCTTTTAAGTGAGAGAAGAATGTCCACCACTTGACAGATTATCATTAGCTTGTAAATACTGGACCACCATCATCTATCTTATTATTGGCTGGCACCTACAGGAACCTGTCAGTCAGGGAATGAACACAGAACACCAAGTGACTGTGCATTTCCCATTGTTTCTTTAACATGTATATTTATTAATTAATGTTTATTCTATTGGTGAAAATTGTTTTGTTAAACTAGTCTAATGGATGTTTTGCTGTTTGCTTCAGTAGCGCTATTTTACTTAATGGGTCTCTATGGATCATTTCTATATTGACTGGTTTCCCAAAATTAGTATTTTATTATTATTGGTTATCATGTCCACTGAGATGGATGTGATTCTTGGTGGTCAATGCCAGCACCTCATACTCCTCCCATTTAATTATTTTTAGGAAAGAAAGAAAACAATGAAAAGAGTTTTTGGTCCTGGTGCTTATGCACTAAATCAAGATAATGGGGGAGATTCACTTAGTGGTGATAAAGAGGTGATAAAGTAGAGATGACTTCTCCACTTTACTACTTCTTCAGTTCCTATGTTATTCTATGGAGCCAATGCACTAACATCTCCAAAGTTGAAGAAATCTTAGTACATAGACTCCATAGAATAACATTGGAATTGGAGAAGTGATAAACTGGAGAAGCCGTCTCCACTTTTTCACCTCCTAGTGAATCTCCCCCAATAAGTTGATAAAGAAGAGATCCCTTCTTCGAGTTATGTGTTATTATATGGAACCTATGCACTAAGAGCTCTCAAGTTAGTGCATTGGCTCTATAGAATAACATAGGAACTGGAAAGTTTATCATATAAGTCATCTCTACTTGATCACCTCTTTAGCACACCTTAATTCATCTTCCCCGGGGGGGGGGGTTATACACTAAAGTAAGATAAATAGGAGATTGCTTCTCCAATGTTATAAACTCTCAAAGTCCTATTTTATTTTATAGAGCTCATGCACTAAGATCTCTAAAGTTGGAGAAATCTAAATGCATTGGCACCATAGAATAACATAGGAACTGGGAAGTTTATCACTCCAGAGGAGAAATGATCCACTTTATTACTCCTTTACCATATCTTAGTGCATCTGCCCCATTAAATCTTTTCATTCATTCTTCTACTCAGGTGGATGAATGTGCAATTGCAATTCCATTCTAAATCAGGTGCTATATATTTTTTCGACTCTATTCCTACGGCCATAATTAATTATTAATTAATTAAACATTAATTAATGAACCTATGTGCACCAACTTTCTTCCTTTTTCTTCCTTAATTAATTATTAATTAATTAAACATTAATTAATGAACCTATGTGCACCAAATGTCTTCCTTTTAAAGAGAAGTAAACCTTAATTATAAAAAAAAACAAACATACAGGGCTTTTACTGCTGAGTATCGCAGGATCACTATCACTGCAGGAAGCTGCTTCACTCAAAAGTTATAAACTTTCAAAGTGATTTTAAACTGTCAGGAATTAAACAGTTACTTTCACATTCTATGGAGAACTGTAGCCACTGTCTCACCTCTCCCACAGAATACAACAGAATAACTTTCATTACCCCAGTTGAACTGTAGGTGAGCTCTCTGGACACCAGAGGGCACATAATACTATTTTTTGAAATAGGAGAATTTTAATCATATTTTTTAATCTTTTCTGATATTTAAAAAAGGATTAAGGAATATAAACTGTACCTATTTATTTCCCCTTTAAATAAGCTTTTTGTTTTTTTTCTGTCACAGTGATTGTTACTATTGTTACTGGGTTTTTGCAGTACTTGATCAAAGTAACTGCGGTATAGGATGAATTTTCCATTTGTTTTAAATTGTGTTTTAACTGTTTATGTTCTATATTGTGAAACAATGCTTTTGGAGACCTCTTTAGCATTCAAAGGAACGCTAACACATACATACAAAGGATCTGGGGGTATATCCCACTGAACGCCAGAGAGGTATCCAATGCATTGCAACACAGAACTGTGCTGTTAGCCATTGAACCTCATATATTGACCTCTTAGCCTTGTCCCACAGTAGTTGTAGAACACCACATACTGTTTCTCAGCCTCTCCCATGGTAGAACTGCACATATACTAACTCCCCCCAAGTCTTTTCCCACAGTAGAAACAAAACTAAATATACTGTCCAACAGTCCACCACATATAATGTGTAGCCATAGAACCATACATACTGACTCTTCAGCTCTGTCCCACAGTTTCTACACATCTTGACATACTGAGTCATCCCCTGCCTTGTCCTTCAGTAGTCAGAGAGCAAGACATACTGTTACCCTGCCTTGAACCACACAAAGTAACCCCACAAAGTCTTTTTCCACAGTAGCAATAGAACCACATATACTTACCCCCAAAGTTGTCCCACTACACTGATAACCATAGGGATGGGCAACATGAAGCCTCCAGTTGCTGTCAGACTACAGCTCCCATCATTCCCTTCTCTCATATTGGAGAGATCATATTTGCATAGGAATTTGAGAATTTGTTACACTGATGAATTAGCCATCTCATTATCACACACTAGAGCATAACTCAGAAGTCCCATTTATGTTTAATTTATTTTCAGTAAACTTGATATTTTGCTTACAAGGCAAGCATGCAATCAATGTGCTGCCAAGACTTGTACAGGGAAACAAAAACAATACAAATCAGGAAAGCTTTTGAACTAAAAATTAAATGGTAGGCCTCTAAAATATGCTTGGCATCCAATAGCCTCAAAACTAATCCACTTTAGTTATGCAGCTGAAAATGTAAAACCTAGATATAAAGTAACAAATCTTTCAAAATTGTCAAAGAGATTATTAAGACTAAGGGTCTACTCAGTATATGAACTTTGTTTTCAAACTAAAAAGTTTTAAATTTTATCAAGCTGTCATTATCAGTAAGCTTCCCACATTATTTACTATAGTATTAGAAAAACTCAGTGTGCTGGATTATATTTCAGGGGATTATTGTGTCACTGTTTTATCTCACAGATTCCTGTTGAAGTCTGTGTGGAAATTTGGAGATAAAACCAGTTTAAAGTGGTGCCACCTACAACTGAACGGAAATGTATTATTTTAAAGAGCTGAAAAGTTTTTTTTACTAATAAAATACTTGTTTCAAGGCTTTTTCTACTGTGTACTGTGATATTTTTCATTCTAAAGTTATTACAGCCCAAACTTTTTTTACATTAAATTGCAATTTTCTATATTGGTCACCAGATGGTGCTGTTCCAATCACTTACAGTGGCAAGCAGAAGTCAATTACTAAAATTCTAAAATACAACGCAATATAAAACTAGATTGCATTTTGGACTCCACCTGGTGCTGCTGTTATCAGTTTGAGCTTTATATACTTTTTATTGAAAAATTTCCCACCATTATATTTACCATTGTTTTACTCAACAGAACTTATATATATAAAACATATATTTTAATTAAAAATAAATGCTTACTGCTCCTTTACGAAGAGGCTTGATAAGGGAGGAGTGAAGGTGGGAAGTCAGAATGATAATCTCTAATTTTTTACAAGGGGTTTAAGTAGGAGTTTCTTAAATCCTGATTTTCAATATGTGAATAGATATTTGAAACTTTTATTGATTTTGCTGATTTTGCTGCTACTCTATCATTCTGTATGTGCCGAATAAATGAGAATGATGAACTTTAAATCGTAAATACAATGGTCTTGGTTTGTATTTTGTTCTTAAAATATGAGATTGGCATTTAATACATTTCTTTCCAATGTGATTGAAAATATTACATGAGAGACCTCTCGGCTATTCAAAATTATCCTGCATTCTGTTGACTGGAAGTAGAGTTATGTCAGGAGCAGGCAACCTGAGCTCTCTAGCTGATATTGATTACAACCATCATTTACCACCAACCAATGGGAATTGTAGTCCACCACAACAGTTGGAGAGCCTCAGTTTGCCTACCCCAAGTTACGTAGCTTGATGGAGAATTTATTGTTGTTGGTAATTGCAAGAATATCAATGAACCCTTTGGCATTTTATAAAATATGTATAAAGAAGTGATAAAAGTACCAATTTCTGCAAAATTACCTATAACATTTTCAAATGATCCTAATATGTCTTTAGCTGAATCTTCATAGTAAATATATATATATATATATATATATATATATATGTGTGTGTGTGTGTGTGTGTGATTCATTAACAATGCAACATAGGCAGGGAATGAATGCAAAACATACACTACAATGCAACCACTAGATGTAGGTGATGGATGAGTAGGGGAGGTGGCAGGGTCGGAGCAGGGAGGGTTGTAGTTAAGAATGAGTTGTAGAAGTTATGGAGCTATGGACAGACTAATATATAGCTCATGCCCAGTCCATTGTTGCCTAATCATCCAAAAATGGATCAAACTGTCATGCAGTACTGAGCACAACCATTCAAGTCAGTAAATTACATTTAATCTTGTCATTATGTTTGACAATGCTAAGTCTTGTCTGAGCCAGTAAGATATTATTTTCAGTCTGTCCTCAGTGCATATGTGGTTGATAAGGCATGTGCTACTTCTGTTGAAGCCTGGAATGGAGCAGTCCATTAGGCCCATTCAGCAGCTGAAACTACAATTGACATTAGGACCCCGGTTAAGCTTCAGTGGACTGAAAAACTGAACCCTAAAACACAATATAAGCAAGTATAAGCTTTGCATATGAATTATGGTAGTAGTTAACAGATAGTATTAAAGAAACCATATCCTGGTAATTGGTGAAATAAGCCATGACACTTATATACCTGGCAATTAGTTGCATTGGGAGGTAGCAGATAAAATAGTGTTAGGGTGTTCTGTTACATTTCTAGTACCATAATAATAGTGTAAGAAAGTGGTAGTGGGTGGGATAGCATTGTGATAGACTACGATAACAGATATATGCACATCCATCATTATGTGGCAGTTAAACCGTTGAGATTTTATAATACACTAGCAATATTGGCACAGCTTTGCCCACTTTTGTGTGTGTTGTGCTTCTTGTGGTGTGTGTGTTTTTATTGTGTGTTGAGTGTGTGTGTGTTTGTGTGTTGAGTGTGTGTTGTGGGCATGTTTGTTGTGGGTATGTGTGTTGTGGGCATGTGTGTGTTGTGGACATGTGTGTTGTGTTTTTGTGTGTATTGTCTGTGTTGTGCTTGTGTATTGCATGTATGTATTATGCGATTGTGTGTGTATTGTGTGTGTGTGTGTGTGTGTGTGTAATCTGTTTGTGTTGTTGGTTACTCCTCAGGCACTCAAAGGGTTAAGTCAGGCATATCTTTTTTAAACATCTTGTATTGACATTTTTTTCATTTTAGAATACAGATTGAAAACATGAGAGAAGAAAGGAGATGGAAGATTACTGAAGACAGGAGACTGAAGAAGACAGTAGTTGACCAAGGTCTGAAGACACCAGGATTATTAAGTGTTTCTTGTCAGGGGCTGTTTTTTAATTTAGCTGGATTAACCCTGTGAGTGTTAGTGGTGTAAGTATATCCCCACTGGCACTCATAGGGTTAATTATACTAACATTTTACACATTTTGGTGTTTTGGATGTATTGATATGGGCTTTTTTCATATTCAGTTCCTGCATCGGCACTTTATAGATGCGTTAAGGAACTCTACTCCCAAAAAAAACTGGGTACAGATTTTGACACATTAAAGTGGGCCCCTTAAAGTATCTTAGTACTAGCGCATGGAATTCAATGGCATATTTTGGCGTTTTGTTGTGTTTCAATAGGTGCAAATGGCCATAAAAATAGTTCCCAAGGTAGGGGTTTTTAGCAGGTATTTCTTCATAGCACAGGTAATTTAATTGCTTGCAATGCCTGAAGAAATGCCAGCATTTTTTTTTTTTGCCGACGGGATTGAATCGAGTCCTCAGCTGCTAGCAATTTTCTCAATGCATATGTTGTTGCCTGCTCACAACTTTTACTTTCAAGTTGTTGATTTTGCCACTTCAGGCCTCAGCAGCAGTAGTACTGACTCTGAGGCAGGAAATATTGCAGCCAATGAAAGCACAGGTATAAAATGGCAAAGTTCTCACTGGAAATGTATTGGCAGTGATGAAAAGGCAGAAATGTATGTCTTTTCTATGGGTGGGAATTTTCACTGAATAAAGTGGGAAATTGCTAGCTTTCATCAAAAAATCTTGTTGGAATTTTTTTTTACATTTTGCCCATCCTCACTTCAGGTAACATCTTTGGAGCCAGCAGAGAGCAATGATTGTAGAAAGATCTGAATGCAGAGCCACCTATAACTGATGAGACATTAAATATATTTGTAAATGGTAATCATTCATAATCCACGGGATGATATTACCATTTACAAATATATTTGAGGTCAATACATATAACACTCTAAAGAACTATTTACTCAAAGAGCTGAGCAAAAAAAGAAGTGGTCATCCAATAAGAGAAGATGAAAGGTACTTTCAACTAAAACAATAGCAGGGATTTTTTACCATAAGAGCAGTAAAGCTATGGCATTCTTTGCTCAGAACAATATTAAGAATTCTGACAGTTAGTTTCAAAGCATATAAGGTATTGATCTAGGGAAATGTCCAACTGCCTTTTGGAGTCAAGTGGGGCCCAGTTGTAAATGACATAATTTGGTTTTTTTGCCTTTCTCTGGTTCAACAAATGTAATATGGCATGGGCTAAACATTTCAACCTTATCAACTATGTTACTATAAAATATACCCCTGTTGACTTCCAGTCCCCATCCAGGGCCACTTTCTACTCCCACATCACCTCTCTTGATACTAGTTGAGCCAGAGATAATAAGACTCTGCCCCCAGAATATTGTTGGTCTCCTATTGATTAGAGCTCCTAAGAAAATGAGGAAGTATGGACCAGCAGAACACCACTATGAATATACTCACTTGTCATACTCACTAGTTATCGATACTCTATGATTTCTGGCAACATGGGGATATCAACACTTTTTGGCATACTGATGCCTGTGCCTTGATAGTGATTAAATGAAGTCACATATTAATTAATGTACTGTGGTAAATGTACTTCACCAACCTATGGGAAATATGATACGTGATATATTTTGATATATGCTTGACCCACCTCTGGGATTGGACATATAATGCCATCATGGTATATTTAGTTAATATAGCTATAGTTCATGTTGCAACATTACAAATCATATCTACTCTTACAATGTGAAGCAATGTGTTGGACACGTCTCTTCCAAACAAGGGGTTTAAAAGTGAGATTTAGCCAATGAAAATTAAAATGTATCCCCCATGGTTTGCCCCAAATTGCTTCTCTTTTGTTTTGCATGTTGTCCTTAGAATGTAATGCCAGATAAGAATCCACTGGCCCTCATAGTCTGCCGAGGACATTTTTAAATTCCATAAATCCATGTTCCATCCTAAACATTCTTTCATAGCATTACTGTATCAACTTCTAGTCCAATTAGCTTCTTCGTTTCATGATGGGGGTTGGCTTGAGGTTGAACTAATGACACAGATGCCCAGACAGTCTGCATTTCCTGTTAGTCCATTGTTGGAGCTCAGAGAGAGAAGAAGCAGAGAGAGAGTGTTCAGAAAAGCGATTTTATTAGCCAGTCTAGTGCTTTATTGCCACTGTCAGGAGCTGTAATTTTTTTTCAGAGTGACACAGCCAATCTAACAGTTGTTGTATAGGCAGGCAGGCAGTATTAGGCAGGCAGCCAGCCTTAGTGCCTTATTGCCACTGCAAGGGAGTGTCATTTTTTTTCCTGTGCAAAATAAAAATATTAGCAATTTGTGTTAATAATAATTTTCAGAGTGACACAGCCAGTCTGACAGTTGTATAGGCAGGCAGGCAGGCAGCATTAGTCCCTTATTGCCTCAGTAAGGGAGTGTCTTTTTTTTCCTTTTGAAAATAAAAATATTAGTAATTTGTTTTAATAATAATTTTCAGAGTGACACAGCCAGTCTGACAGTTGTTGTGTGGCCAGGCAGGCAGACCTAGTGCCTTACTGCCACTGCAAGGGAGCGTCATTTTTTTCCTGTTGAAAATGAAAATATTAATAATTTGCTTTAATAATAATTTTCAGAGTGACACAGGTAGTCTGACAGTTGTGTAGGCAGGCATCCCTAGTGCCTTACTGTCACTCTAAGGGAGTGTCAAAATAAAAATATTAGTGATTTGTGTTGATAATAATTTTCAGAGTGACACAGGTAGTCTGACAGTTGTGTAGGCAGGCAGGCAGCATTAGTCCCTTATTGCCACTGCAAGGGAATGTCACTTTTTTCCTGTTGAAAATAAAAATATTAGTAATTTGTGTTAATAATAATTTTCAGAGTGACACAGCCAGTCTGACAGTTGTCTTGTGGCCAGGTATTAAAATTTTAAAATTATTATAGTACACTACCTACCTATCATTAATGGATTTGAGTCCTAGTGAACAACTTGATGTTCCTCGTCCTTGTAATAGCTGCAGTGACCCTGCAACCACCAACACCAATACAGTGCCGTTGCTTTCAAGCAGAGCTAGCAGCAGGTGCCTAAGGAAGAGGACTGTCAGTAGTACTAATACAAATAGTCAATGTTATAGTCAGACTCAGCAGCAGCACTCCAAACCAAAAAATAGAAATAAGAAGGGAACTGCAGGTCGTTCTACCTGTACTAGCAGGGTAGAGAGGTCCAGGTCCTCCTCTGAGACCACAAAGCAGCCGGCATCTGTTTCTCATCAGCTGTTTCGTGATGATCCCCCCAGAACTTCATTAGACTCTGGAAATTATTTTTATTTATTTAAATTACATTTTTTTATTGTATATATTAAAGTATTTTAAATTCGACTGAATAATTCGGACTATTGCCGAACAGGTCCGGTCTAAAATGCGGATCCACCGAATGGAAACATTTTTTTTTGTCCCAAATCGAATTTTACCGAATTTTTTTGCCGTGCATTAGTCTATTCATTACTTCATTACCTCATCCTCATAGCAAATATATGGGCCTTATATACAAAATACTAGAATAATTCAGCTGCACCATACATGAGAAATACATATTAAAATAATGTTGATTGATTTACATTGACCTTGTAAATTCTTGAATGCTATCAAGGTCTCCAGCACATTATTTTGCAGTGACTCGGAGACCACTCTAGTATTGAAGCATTTAAAAGACCCATTTAACCCTCTGAGTGCCAGAGAATCTTAAAATTAAACATTACTCTCCCTTTAATACATCAGCATCCAAAGCCTTGTGTTGCAATGCATTGGACACCTCTCTGGCACTCAGTTAAATCAATGGACATTTTTATTTAACTCATGGGGTGCAGTTATTTTTTCCCCAGAAGGATTTCATTTATGTGCATCAGGCCCTGTATGGTTTCAGGTTCCAGCATTCACTATCACTTGTTTTCTATTTCAAAAGCTGTTATTCTTCAAATCTTACATCAGTATTTTACCAATAAAAGAGATGCATGATTTCAGGGATTTAGGGTGCAAGCTTAAGGCAAGGACCTCTAAGGTAGTATTTTCTGAAATACTACCTGTGCCATGCGCCAGTGCAGGTAGGCAGAGGGAGCTCAGGGAGCTTAATGCATGGCTCAAGCAATGGTGTAGGAAGGAGGGTTTTGGGTTTTTAGAACACTGGGCAGACTTTGCTCTTGGGTACAATCTATATGGAAGAGATGGATCGCACCTAAATGGTAGAGGAAGCTTGGAGGAGCTTTTAAACTAGGAAAGGGGGGTGGTGGGTATAGATAGCAGAAATGGGGTAGATACAGCAGATAGGAACTGGGTCCAAGTAAATGACCAGGGGGGTGGAGAAAGGTAGATAAAATAGGAGAACTAGAATTGCTGGCGGTTAATGAGCAATTGGACATAATTGGAATAACAGAAACATGGTGGAACAATTCACATGACTGGACTGTAAATATAGAGGGCTATTCCCTGTTTAGAAGAGACAGAATTAATAGAAAAGGTGGAGGTGTGTGCTTATATTTGAAAACAGAGCTAAATCCGGTTTTGCGAGGTGATATTAGTGAGGAAACTGGCCAAACTGTGGAGTCCATATGGGTAGAAATCGAGACTAAATGTGGTGTGAAAGGTAAAAAAAGTTGTTGGTGGGCATATGCTACAAACCACCAAATATCGATGACAATGATGAGGCCCAACTGCTATTGCAATGAGGAAAGCTGCCCATTTTGGGCATACTATAATTATGGGAGATTTTAATTAATGAGAAAAATGAGACCTGTCAGAGTGCTAAGGGTAGCAGGTTTTTGAACACACTTCGTGAAAGCTACATGTCACAAATGGTGGAAGCGCCGACAAGAAATAACAATGTATTGAACCTAGTGATCACTAATAACACAGAAATGGTATCCAATATTAAGGGAAGAGAACATTTGGGAAACAGTGATCACAACATGGTTACATTTGAGATCAGTCTGGCAAAGCAAAAATGTATAGGTTCAACCAAAACTCTTAATTTTAAAAAAGCTAACTTCAAATTGTTAAGGGCCTCAATGCAACACATAGACTGGGATATTTTATTTAAAGGCAAAAATACTGAGGAAAAATGGTCAGAATTCAAATTTAGGTTGCAGAAATGTACCCAACAGTATATACCAATGGGGAACAAGTGCAAAAGAAGTCACAGCCAATGTGGTTAACTGCACATGTAAAGAAGGAAATGGCAAGGAAAAAAAACGCATTCAAATTATTTAAGTCAGAAGGAACTGAACAATCTTTCTTAAAATACAGGGAGTGCAACAAAGATTGCAAAAAGGCAATTAGGGTAGCAAAAATAGATAATGAAACTCGAATTGCAAGGGAAAGCAAGACTAATCCAAAAAAGTTTTTCAAATATATAAATAGCAAAAAACTTAAGAGGGAGTGCATTAGACCATTCAAAAATGAGATGGGTGAGTTGGTTAGTGAGGATAAGGAAAAGGCCGATGTTTTAAACACTTTCTTTGCATCAGTATATACAAGGGAGCAAGGAATGGTAGAAGAGCCTCCGCAAGTAACAAATAAAACAATACAATTAATAGATATTGGGTTAACTCAAGGAGATGTCATGGGAAGACTGAACAAAATTAAGACCGACAAAGCACCGGGTCCTGATGGTATACATCCAAGGGTTCTTCAGGAACTCAGTGCAGTGTTAGCAAAACCCCTATATTTACTCTTTAAAGATTCTATTACTACAGGCTCAGTGCCACAGGATTGGCGAAGAGCTAACATAGTGCCTCTATTTAAGAAGGGAATTAAAACAGAACCTGGGAATTATAGACCAGTGAGTTTGACCTCTGTAGTGGGAAAACTATTAGAAGGGATAATAAGGGACTACATTCAGGATTACAACACAAAAAATAAGATCATTAGCACGAATCAACATGGTTTTATGAAGAATAGATCATGCCAAACTAATCTTTTCAGCTTCTATGAGGAGGTAAGCAGCAACCTTGACAATGGCAATGCAGTAGATGTAGTATATCTAGACTTTGCAAAGGCATTTGATACAGTACCACACAGAAGGCTGGTGTATAAAATCAGGAAATTGGGGCTAGGAGATAACCTTTGCAATTGGATACAAAACTGGCTGAAGGATAGGGAACAGTGTGTGGTTGTAAATGGAAAATTCTCCAGTACAGTTAAAGTGGAGAGTGGAGTACCTCAGGGTTCAGTATTGGGTCCGCTGCTTTTTAACATGTTTATAAATGACCTAGAAATAGATATAGAAAGCAAAATATCAATATTTGCAGATGATACTAAATTATGCAAAGTCATTAATTCAGAACAGGATATTTTCTCTCTACAGAGGGACTTACATACAATGTCAGATTGGGCAAACATGTGGAATAAGTTTAATGTGGGGAAGTGTAAAGTCATGCATTTGGGAGGAAACAATCCCAAGGCTATTTATAAACTTAATGGAATAATTTTAGGTGACTCATTGCTAGAAAAAGACCTGTGTATCCTTGTCAACTACAAACTTGGAAACAGTGACCAGTGTCAAACAGCAGTAGCAAAGGCAAACAAAGTCCTGTCTTGCATAAAAAGAGGTATTGAAGCAAGAGTGGATAACATTATTTTGCCATTATAGAAATCATTGGTAAGACCTCACCTTGAGTATGCAGTGTAATTTTGGGCACCGGTTCTGAAAAAGGATATACTAGAACTAGAGAGGGTACAGCGGAGAGCAACAAAATTAATTAAGGGAATGGAGGACTTGACATATGAGGAACGACTAAACAAACTTGGTTTATTTACTGTAGAGAAAAGACGACTAAGAGGAGACCTTATCACATTGTACAAGTATATGAGAGGTCAATACAAGGGTCTCTGCGGTGAGCTATTTATTCCAAGACCTGATCAGGTGACCAGGGGACACCCCTTGAGATTAGAGGAAAGGAGGTTTAAACTTCAGCAGAGGAAGGGTTTTTTTACTGTAAGGTCTGTCAAATTGTGGAATTCATTGCCCAGGGAGGTAGTTATGGCAGATACAATGGATACATTTAAGAGAAGATTAGATACATTTCTTTTAAAAGGGAACATGCAGAGTTATACTGTTTATCAGTAGGCTGATCAGGAAGGTCTGATAAAGACTAATTTAATTGGTAGCAGGGAAGCTATAAAATTCTCAGTTACTGAGGTATGAGGCGAAGGTTGAACTTGATGGACTTGTGTCTTTTTTCAACCTAATTTACTATGTTACTATGTTACTATATTAGTGACTTGATGAGGCTGATGTACTATGCAAAATAGGTGCAATTCTGGGGGAAACCAACTGCACTATAGGGGACAAATATAAATTCTCATCAACTTAAATGGGGCATTTAACTCCTTGCGGGTTATGCACTAAGGAGTGATAAAGAGTAGGTGTCGGAAAAAGGTCCTGTTGTGTTCCCGCAAAAAAATCCACAAAAACCACATGGTTGTCCGATTTTATATCCATAAAATGTGCTTTAAAAAAAAGCCCTTTAAATCTTTCTTCTATAGCTAAAATTATTCTTCTAGTTTTTTTTCCAATGGCTACAAACTTTTTGCCCCTTTACTTACATTTCCAGGAAGTGAAACACAATACAAGCAGCCAGAGACAGAGGGTGCTAGACTGTTGTGCAGCTCTAAATTTGGAAAAATTAAGGCAGCAGAACCTCATAGTGTGTACACTCACTATGAGAACCTGGACAACCAAAAAAAGGAGGAGCCGGAAGGGCCGTGATGCGTCCAGTGAGTCTGAGAAGGAGGAGGAGGAAGTGCCCCAGACCCAATGATGGCCAATCCCCCTAAATCTACTCTTGGGATCTTGGGGAAAATTGTGTCACAGGCACAAGCACAGGAAGAACTAGGTAGCAGTGTGAGCAGGACAGGTCAGCTACCTGTACCTGCTGCTAGTGCTCCCAGTGTGCCTTGGGAAACTCATGAGTGCGGGGATGATGGTAATTGTGACCACTACTACTACAACACAGCAGCTTGAGACTCAGAGTGTTGGGAGTGAGGGGGTGATAGTGATGAAGACTCAAAGTCTGAAATTGATGTGGTTACTGTTAGTGAAGCAGCTGGTGGGACTAGTGTGACCACAGTAGATCCTCCTGCTGATGCTGAGATGGAAGTGATGCGGTGTAGCCAGATTAGCAGTCAAGGGAGCCAACAACATCCCCTTTACCCTGGGATTCCCCTTCCCCAAGCATTGTGACTCTGGGATATTATACTGAGGAAGGCAGAACTGGCAGCTAGCAGCATTATTACCTCCAAGAGCACAGATCAGCTACCTGTGCCAGCTAGTGCTGCCAGTCTGCCTTCTTCACCTCCAGAGATGGCAGTTGTGACAGTAGGGGACCCTCTGTCATATCTGTCATCACCTTCAATCAGTGGGACTCTAACAGAGCAGCAGCAAGGAGGGACTGGTGGTGGTGATGATGGTGATGGTGGACCAGCTGGGGTGGAAGTCCAA
Organism: Rhinophrynus dorsalis; assembly: GCA_037306005.1. NCBI lineage: Eukaryota > Metazoa > Chordata > Amphibia > Anura > Rhinophrynidae > Rhinophrynus > Rhinophrynus dorsalis. The sequence continues at coordinate 161,873,314 of CM074719.1, forward strand.
ACCAAAAAGGAATGGGAGACCAAGATGCAAACAGGGATGGGCATCACCACCACTAGCAGCACTGATGACATTGCAGAGTTTGCTGCTGCTGTAATTCCTACTGCTGCTGAGTTATAAGGGCAGCAGAATGATGATGAGCAGGTTAGTGTGCCACAGACCACAGGGGGTCCAGCAGTAGTGATGCAGGACTAGGACAGGTTCCACTTGCCAGCAGCAATACTCCTGGTCCTAGTTGTAGTGCTGATTTTGAGGCTGCAGCAGCAATTGCAGCAACATCATCCTCTGCCCCAGCCAGTGAAGGGGAATCTGGAGGAGAAGAAGAAAAAGGCCATTCTTCTCCACCCTACCCTGAGGTCCTGAGCATGGGATTATTTTTCTCTTGGGGCGGGCACAGTGCAGTCAGCAGCAACAGCACTGTGCACAATTTGTGATAAGTGAAAAGGGGAAACTAGACACAATTGCCCTCAGAACACATATGAAATACACACACACCATGATATTTATGTGAAACGTGTTAAATCCAAACCCCCACCAAATAAATCAGGTACCACTGTTGCTGTACCCATTGCCTCCCCCCAAAGGCAACTAGAGGAGAGATTTAAATCAAAGAGGAGGAAGAATAGAGAACCACAGACAGTACCTGAAAGTTTGATGGCGAGCGAAACACGTAGCTTGACATCACCTTCTTCCTCTAGGGTCCAGGGGCATGAAAAAGTAGCTACATCTTCTGGAAATTCACCTCATTCATTGTTACCTCCTCCACCAGATGATAGCCATTCTGTAGATGTAAGGATGTGGCAGTTCATGTCCACCCACTGCACACTGTGTGGTGCACTGACCATACATGGCAGTGTGGTGAAGGATAATCCCACAGAAAATGCTAAACTGGTGAGTTGGAGGGTTATCATTATTCTTAAAACTGCAAGCTGTCACTTGCCTTTAGCGGGGAGCGGACAAGGCGCATAGTTACAACAGCAGTACTTGGTTTCTGGTGGGATGATTTCACATTGCGGACCTAAGCGCCATGGTGTTTTGTTACAGTTATGCCAGCTGTTTGATGTGAGTTCAGATATGCCCATTGCTCACAGTCCTTTCCCTATTTCCTACTCATACTGTGCACATTGAACTTGCTGATGAGAGGTACAGTTCCAACTCTCAAGGGAAACATTTATATTCCAACTCCACACCCATGATTTTGGAGCAGGGGCAGGAGGCATTATTGGCCAACTTCTTTTCTCCACCTATACCTGAAGTGGTGGGGGCGAGTTGTGGTGCTGCTGCTGCCTCAGGCACATCACTGGAGCTAGTAGTGGCAATTGGAATAATGATCATCATCACCCATATCACTTCTGTTGTTGATCCCATTCCCTTGGAGCTGCCAAATTGTCCTGCTGCTTAAACAACTCAGCAGTAGCAAGCACAACAGTCCTAAATGCTGTAATGACACTGTAGCATTTGCCAATGGCCTGTGGCCACTGGCCACCACAACATGACTTGCTGGCACTAGGCCAGTAGGGCATTTTTTTTTCTCGGGGCTTCTTCTTTAAGCATAAACCAGAGGCCTACAAAAAAAACAACTGTTGAGGGCTTGTTTTCTACAAATCATTGATTCCTCAGAGCTGGTGACGCCAACAAGCTTGAGTGAAAAAAATTATCTCTGATTCCTCAGGACTTGTGATGCTAACAAGCCTGAGTGATACAAATTTCCTCTGATTCCTTATGTTCAAAAAGTCATCAGTATAAAAAGATTGTCGAATCATGAGTTGGTCGTAAAAGAAGGAAAATATTTTCAGAAATAAATTCATCATGTTGAAAATATGTCATAAAGACTTAAAAATGACAGTAAGGTCTTGATGAACATCATCCTCAAAAATTCTGAGATTAAAAATGTCTTTGATTTTGTCGTTGAAATAAAAATTTTAGGAAACAAAGACATTTTTTATCTTTAACATGACACATTTTCAAACAAAGACTTATTTTTACCAGTATACACTATAGTACTGCTTCTCACTCTTCCTAAGAATACTTTCATTTGTCTTCTCCAAGTTTAGACCATTTTATTTTGTCTGGAAAATCTGAAGTTAACCAAAGTGTTGGTTAAAACAATTCATTTTCCTGAAAATACTTTACATTAAGACAGTAGATTATACCGCACCCACTGTTAAGACTGCTTTTTCCCTTTGGTGCATGAAAAAAATGACAATGTCTGAGAATTGACGGACCATGGCATAAGAATTATTATTCTAATTACAGACAATTTCAGTTACCAGCATGTTTTGAACATCTCTCCCTAGTTCTATAAATCATCCTCTACAAGATACTCTGTCCCATCAAGTATCAGTCTGTTTCAGTCACAGTTTACAGAGGGTCCCTTTCTCTGTCACGTTACAAACTTGCATACCAATTTCCTATTTTATTTTTTTTATTTTATTAATTTTTATTTATTAACTGTCTCCCCAACCCCAGTCAACAACCACCCGCCAAAAAAATTCCCTGTTCAACTGATTTTTTCTCCAGACTCCACCAACACATGCACCCTCCTCAGACCCCTTTTATACCATGTCTTTTTTTTTCTTCCTTACTGTCCCCCCCAATACCAGTGAACAAATCCCACTTCTACAGTTCCTGTGTTATTCTATGGAACAAATGCACTAAAATCTCTCCAGCTTTGGAGATCTTAGTGAATACGCACTATAGAATAACATTTATGAACTGGAGAAGTGATATCACTGCAGGAGTCATCTCTGCTTTATCACATCTTTATCATTTCTTAGTGCATCTGTCTCCTTGAAAGCTAGGGAGATCAAAGATGCTTTTGCTGCTTTGTTTAACAATGCAATGCACTGGAAACTATTGTAACTTTCAATAGATTTACCCCTTGGTTAAAAGGGCTTTTTTACACTAGAGGACAAGAGCAATTTTGGCCTTTTCAGTATGCCTTTGTTCAACCATATTTTTCCACTAATTCATTTAGTACACCCACATAAATGCTACAATTTTTTAAGCATAAATAGGGCTTCCTTTTGATACCACATTTATATGGATTATCCACCATTTAATCTGATAATATAAAAAAATTTACAATTTTATACATTGTACTGTGATCATTTGCACTCAATTAGTTCATTTTAACAGTGACTGGATAAAAGGTATGAACGTTTGTTCATACAGACAAGTATCCCTGTTTAGAGGATACTGTCCCTCAGACAAAAATCCCTAAGTCTCTTTCCCTGTGCAAATAAAATACTTTGGTCTTGGCAGTACTTCATCACGTGACCAGACCTGCTCTACACCAAGTCCTTCCCCTAACACCACCAATTTCAAATAAACTTGCCCCCCTCTTGGCCATTTTCTATACTGTTAGCTCTTCCTCATGATCACAATTAGGAGGAGAGTGGCAGAAAACACTGTCAAAGGCAATGTTTACATACATTGTAATTGTCTTGGCACATGGGATCACTGTAGTAGCTATCACATGTGTGGAGTCACCAGGCAAAGGCTGTTACAGCCTCCCTGAATGATTGAAGAGCCCTCTGCAACATGCCGCAATCATTATTCCTTGATGTGCCATGGCCGTCATCTGGTCTTACAGGACGGATTCCTGTGATGGTCCTAGAATGTCACCCGGCATTAACTGGTTAAGGGTTGGATTTAAATCAGTGAAGAATTTGTATTTGTCTCCTACAGTACAGTTGGGTTGCCACAGAATTGCTCCACTACAGAATATCTGACACACAGTGTTCTCAAGCACTTCATCTGATTCAGATGTACCATTTCTTCTTGAAATTCAGTAGTCATTTGGCCAAATCACAGCTTTAAAATAGAAAGTTGAAGACAATTGCTGACCGTAAGAGAAGCATTTCTTTTGCTCTGCTTAGATGGAATGCTTTGCAGACCTTTCTGCATTAAGGCTTAAAAATCCTATATAATAATTCGCTAGGATGTTTGTCACGATGTAGTCATGTGTAGTACAGACTGCCCACATTCGGGCAGTCTCTACTGAGCATGATTGCATCGCATGAGTGAGACAATACAAGACTGCATCGTGTGGAGCAGTGAGGTAGCGAACTCTTAACCCTTTGAGTGCCAGAGGGGTACGCCTCTGGAACTCAAGGGTTAACATTACCCAGATCTTGGCCTGTGTACACAGGCTTTTACACTAGTAGTAATTTAAAGAAATATCTCCACAAAACATGCTAAATGGGTGCAAAGTTGAGGGTCCTTATTTAATAAGCCTCCTGACTGATATCTAATGTGTGATGGGGTCAATAATAAAAATCCTCCTCACTTATGACAGATGGCTGAGGGCAACCCAATTAAATAAAATTCCTTCCTCTTATCAAAGGTGTTGTAGTCTTTATCTTACAACACCCCTTCACCCTTGTTGAGCAGTGATTACCTCATAAACATACTTTTAACTATCCTCTTTTTATGCTCATGGTGGAGGTATCATGTGTTAAAAAAACTGTTAAATAAAAGATGACTTGAGCATTGTCAATCAATGGATTTGTGTCATAATATCTCACACTACAAAAAAATGCTACATGTGAAATAAGTACAGAGCAGTGGTGTATCATAACCTGTGCAACTCACTATGACTGTACTCTTTAGGGGGCTTTAATGTCAGAACCTATGGGCAAAACACTGATTGGCTTTTTCCACTGTCATGACATGAAATAAACCAGAAAACAAGGATTTGATTTTGTTTGGTTTAGATAGTTTACAGTTTCTCAAAAGATCCAGTCACATTGAAAAACCTCATATTTAGAACACTTAAAAGAATTCTGAGGATCTGAATCTGGTTATCTATAGTATCTACCATTTACCTAAACAACAATTAGTGTTATGGGGAAAAAATATAGACTGTATTTGGGTTGCTAGAAAAGATGCAGTCTGGGACAAACCAACTGTACAATGGGTGGACAAACTGCAATTATCTCCTTTTGTTATCTCAACACAATGTGGATCAAAGGAAGGCTAAGTACAGCCTCATCCCATGTGTCATGATTCCAACATGGCAAGATTTAAAACCCCCTAGAGCAAATTAATCTTATTTTACACAAATGTATTTACACATACTTATCCACTAAATAACTGTAACTCTACATCTGCAGAACTAAAGGACAAGGTTATCTCGCTAAATACAAGGTTATCTCATGAAAATGTGAAGCATGACTCACAATGCACACAGTTTAATCACTTCTGGAGGTACTTACAGAATATTGCTAGTAATTGTCTTGTAGTCTGTAAGACAAAAATGTTGGCCTTTGTATTTTTAAAGGTGGAGTCTGGCATTAAATCCTATCTAGATTTATATTTAAAAAATTCTCATTACAATTTTTATCTGCATGACACTAAAATACAAACTGGTTGGCAAGCTGAAAGGAAATACATGATTTTTCCATTCGCAGACATAACTCTCTTAGACTACATTTAGTTCTTATGGAAATATCATTAAGGGGTGAATGTGTTAGCCATTTATATATTAATACATGAACAGTAGTACATTATTTATCAATAAATGTGTTTGAAAATAGCTTGGAAATATTATTCAGACAAACAATTCTGAGGAGAACCCATTAAGCGTGAACAAGGTAAAGTGTCTTGTTCTAGGCATGGTGGCCTCTCAATGGTAATACAATGTTTTTCACTCCCATGTGGCATTGTAAAGAGGAAATCTCCATATCCATATCAAACTGGTCCTGCCCACAGACAGTTCAGCTCCGAAATGTCAGGCAAATCCTCTCCGCATGAGAGAGAGCAAAACCACAGACTTACATTTCGTCCTGTGTCGGCCTCCTTGGTGTGGTGTACCTGAATCTCTCTAGGCACATGGACGTAAGGGCCCATACCTGGGATGCCCTTATATTATTCAGAATTTGCCGTTTTGGAATGTGAGGTCTAATCTTCCGTTTACTATGTTTATGAATGTGGCATGAATATGACTATTTGTAAATATATTCAAGAGCAAGAGATTATCTGCAAAGTAGTTGGTGTACTAAGAAGTGGTGCATTTCTACAGTAAACCATGTGTACCATAGGAAACAAATGGAAATTGCTGAAAATCTTTATTTAAATGGTGCTTTTAACCCCTTGAATGCTAGAGAGGTCCCCAATGATTTGACAAGCAATGCATTGGAGCCTTGCAGCATGAAATGGGTTAAAACCCCAATTTATATAGTTGGGAAAATGTTTTCTTCACCTATTGGGCAGTTGTTTTGTCATAGATTTGCTCCTCTTTTCTTAATATATCATCCTCAACTCCAAAATGACTTATATACATAAGAAGAGAGGAATGATTCTGGGGCAAACTAACTGCGCTATATGGGACAAATTAAAATTCCCATTGATTTGTTGGGTTAATGGGAATACTAGAAAAATCTCCAAGCACTTACCTAGGTAAGAGTCCATAACACAGCAGTTAGGTATATATATAGAATTACTCTGAATAATAGAAATATATACATAGGTAGGTATACTTCATAAAGCAATCAGGTAGATCTACATAGTACCTAGATAGGAGTCCATCATAAATTAGTCTGGTATATCTATATACTTACTACGTATAAAAGAAGGGCTTGCCTAGGTAGATTTATATATATTTAGTATGTGTAATAGAAGGACTTACCTTGGTAGGTGTACCACATACAGCAGTCATGTACATTTATACAATTACTGTGGGTAACAAAAGGTCTTTTCCAGATAGTAGTCCATCATACAACAGTCAGGTATATGTTTATAATAATTGGTGTAAAAGACTTAATAATTGTGAGCCCTTCATACAGGACTCAGGTATAATCTGTTTTTGCACTGTTTCTCACATTGGTCTCCCCACCCAATGTGTGTCTCCCACCTCCCTCCTCTCCAGCCAAATCTCTTTTCTTCCACCAGGCATGAATTGGGTATCTGTACTTCTCTTCTTCTCCACCTACAGGTCTCTTACTGCCTCCCAGCCAGGTCTTTTCCCCTGACATGTTTATTTTCAAGCCCTCTATCTCACGTGTCTTATTTCTCTCACTTTTTACATTTGCCTCTTCTATTTCCTTCTACCTACTGTCTCCTTCCTGACAGATGTCTCCACCAAAAACACATGAGACTGATTTCTTTCCCCTTCTCCACCTATTGGTTTCCACCATTCCCACACATACAGCTATCTATTCTACCCCTCCCACACAGGTGATCCCTTCTCCAAAGTTCCTCCCTAGTCATACATAGATATCCCCTACATACATAATTACTCATTCCCCATGTCTCCCTCCAGATTGCTTCCACTTCCCTATTATTCCCTTCAGGGGATTCAAATTGTATTTAAATCTATAAATGCATACATGTTAGATGCAGCCAGAGGTAGCACTAGCAAGTTATTTAACTGACTGATATAAATTATTGAACACCGGTAGGAAAAAGATGGAACTACAGAAGTTTCACTCAAGTTCCATGTTTTTCAGGAATTCACTCCTTCTGGTAAATTCTCAGGTATATGACTAATTACCACTTTATTCACAATTTTTGTGCTATATTTCTTACTGCAGGAGATAGAGCCCTGCAATAGTGAGCCAATTCGGGTGTGCGGGTGAGACTCTACACTGCAAAGTTCACTGATCTTATACTGATGAACAATGACACCTGTGACTCTAACTTCAACCTAGCATCGGTGTTCACTTAAACATTCTCCATGTGCTGTGTTGGAAATGTACATATGGAGTACACTTAAACCACAAACACCAATACTACACTAAAAGCTCAAGCCACAGCATCTTCACTTGAATCTTCACTTCAAGTTACTGACAGCAGGGAGACAGGGACAGAGTAGATGAGATGAGAAGACCCACAGGCAAGATTAAATGAGACAGTCGCCCTGATGCGGACCTCATTGTGCCCATTGGGGGAATTATGCTTTACCTCATTTCCTACACCTGTAAGTACTGGGGTAGGTTATATATATTAGTTCAGCTGTGTCTTTCGTGAGTGCCACCACTGCTTTGCTCTCAGTCAGTCCTAGTACAGCTCCACCTAGTGCAATGTGCCAACCACTAGCTGCAGGTGAGTGTGGGGACTATTCCTGTGTTCACTACATTGCATGCAAATGAAGAGAGGGCGAAAAAAGTTCATCACTTCCACCTCTTGTTTACTAGGGATCGCTGGGCCAAGGAATATTGACCCCATTTGTTCCACTCCCAGAGGAAAAGCATGCATAGCTCTGCTCTAGAAACAGCCATAGAGCAACCCAGAACTCTGGGTTGAGTGAGAGACTTTAATTGAGGCTAATGCATTGAGATAAATTGGAAATATTATGGGACAGCCCAACTACAACAAATGGATACAAGTCATAATTTTCATTGATTTAAATGAGACTTTAACCCATGAATGTTAAAGAGGCCTCCACACATTGCTTTGCAATCTTCTGGATGCCTCTCTAGCATTCAGTGATTTAAAAACTGAGTTTAAATAGTCAGGACTTTTCACGTGTCCCCTATGGTAGAGTTGGATTGCTCACAATTGCTCAACTTCTTCATTTTACGTCAGTCTCACTGACTAGCGAACACAAACAAAAACAGGCAAAACCTGCATGAGAAGCAGATTAGAAGCTTTTAGAATAAATAATTTAATATCGCTAAATTTCTTAGAATAAATTGACAGTTGGGGTGGGTTTAAATATCACTGAATATACTACAGGCATATGAAATGTACAACTATCCTATTGTTCATACACAAAAGATAAAACCAGTTAAATTAAAACTATATATAACCACAATACAAATTCACAACTATCAATCTAATAGGTTGGTAAAAGAATAATCCAATGAATAAAACCAGAGATAAGAAAATAAAATGTAAAGTAAATATGAAGAAAGTATATAATAATATTAATAAAAATATGAATTAATTTGATTCCAGAAACCTCCAACCATAGGTCCAATTTAACCAGTATGTATATCAAAAGTAGGTATGCAAATCAGTCATCTCTAGATGATGAAATGAGGTTGATGGGAGAATAGGTTGATTATGAGAAGAGGGTGACCCTGAGGTACAGCACCAGCTCTAGAATGTGTTCAGAACTCAGGACAGAGGCTCTTCTCTCGGTAAGGTCAACTCAGACTTTCACCCTCCTGAGGTAGATAAAATGAGTACCCAGGACACACTTCAAAATGAGAGACAATCTCACTGTAATTTTCCTGGTAAAATATTAAAACATATATATATAGTATTCAACAAGATGGTAATAAAGAGTTGAAGAGTGTCTTATACTGCAGCAGTTCATACGTGACCTTCTTCAACAGAAGAGAAAAGAAGAAAGAGATGAAGAGAGAAAAGGAAGATCTACATGCAATAGTTTATTTTTCATAAAAAAAAAAATTCACACTAGTGTTTTACCCAACTTGGATTCATGCCTACTGATGTCCAAACCCCCTTACAGTCATGTTACTGTATCCACCTTACTCCAAGTCAATTGGTGTAGAGCACCAAATGTCCTATTGTTGGTGTTACAAGCAGCTCCAATTCATGAGTGTAGTGTAGTCCACTCTGGATTCTGATGTACAATGTCAGGCAAGACTTGGTGTGTCTTGGATAACTTACATGGATTGAGGGAATGGCGAGGTGGCACTGATTATGAGGGAGAAATCCTCACAGGAGGTGCAGGGGTTGTCCACTTCAGAATGTGGAAGAACCTGGAATGCATTTGTGGTCTTACTTCCTCTGTGGTATGGGACTTCAAAGCAATGCATAAAAACAATTTAAAAAAATAATCCAGTGTGTGTGCCTCAGGTTTAAATAAAAAATAATCCAGTGTGTGCAACATGGGGGGGCTGTTTTGAAACCCCCTGTGGCACACGCAGGGTTAATATTTTTTTTCCATCATTCTTTAATTCGGACCTCATTGAGTGGGCATCAGGACCCTTCCTGATATCTCCCAATCAGGTCTGAATAAAAATATTTGCATTCAATTAGGATATCTGTGTGCCACAGGGGTGTCCAGCTCATTGAAAAGCAATGCTCTGAAAATCCCTCCCTATGGCCCACCCTGAATTATTGATTTTGCAGCTAATCGTGCTGGGAGATCAATATAGGTGACACAGGAGAGTAACATGCTCTCCTGCTTCACTCCTACTCCAATTGGTAGGAGTAAATGGGATCGAGTAAAGCCTTCTCACGTCACCAGGATCATGTCTTCGGTGATATGATCTGGCTTTCTGTGACCCTGCCCACTCCTATTCAGAAGTTTGGTAAGGAGTGAAGGAGGAGGGCATGCAGCTGTCTTGGGTTGCCAATATTGAACTCCCAGCTCAATCGGTTGCAGGATCAATAACTGGGGAGACATCAGAAGAGATCCTGATGCCCCCCCCCCAATTTTTTTTATTGGGGCCACTGCATGATGGTATTATTGTCTTAAGCAGCGATCACAATTCTGCAGTAGAGCATACGGGCTTGGCACAGCAGGAACAGCTGTCCAAGCCTATACACTTTATCACCTTGGCACTCTGGGGCTTAATTCAATTCAAGTGTAATTTCTCTTTCTGTAATGTATTCCCTGTTAACCTTAGGGTTACCCACTAGGCTTGTTTTACATCAGAAGCTCCAGTATACAAGACACTCCAGCTACTCCCATGCCCACATCCACTCTCCACATATGCTCTCACCTTCAGTCCAGTCTTGTTAAATGTCAGAGAATATAACAAGATTTGAAATCAGTGCTTTATAGATATGGGCTAAAAAGTCCTTTTCTTTTCAGGAATTTTCATTAAAAAAACACAATTTGCAGCTTTTTCCTCAGAATTTGCTGTGTATAGCAAATCAACAAAATGTCTGACTTTTTATTCCCACCATTGAATTTCTATGCTTTCTATGGACATGTAAATTCCTGCTGCAATACTACTACTGCTGAGTCCTGAAGTAGAGAAATCCACAGCTGAAAGTACAAGATGCTGAATCCTACTGCAACATGAACCTTGAGGAAACATTACTGAACTGGAAAAGGTGCAGAGACGTGCAACAAAACTGATAAAGGGATTGGAGGATCTGAGTTACAAAGAGAGACTAGCCAAACTGGGTTTGTTTACATTAGAAAAGAGACGTCTAAGGGGTGATATGATTACCATTTACAAATACATTCAAGGCCAATACAAAGAACTATCCAATGAATTATTTATGCAAAGAGCTGAGCTAAGAACAAGAGGTCATCCATTAAGACTTGAGGAAAGGCGCTTTCGACTAAAACACAGGCAGGGATTCTTTACAGTAAGGGCGGTAAGGCTATGGAATTCTTTGCCTCGGGATGCTGTGCTTGCAGATAATGTAACTGCATTCAAAAAAGCAATGGATGCCTATCTAGCACAGAACAATATTGACAGTTATGACAGATGGCTTCAAAGCAAATAGGATACTGAGCCGGGGAACTATTTGACACACTCACACACACACCTACATTGGAAATTGCTCCAGAGGGCTTTTTTGTTGCCTTCCTCTGGATCAACAGGGGTGTTATTGGCATGGGCTGGACTTGATGGACGCATGTCTTTTTTCAGCCTTATCTACTATGTTACTATGTTATCTACTATGAAACTGTTTGCAAGCTGAGTTCTTTTGCGCACAACACTAACTGCCTGTTTATACTGCTTGTCATAGGCATTCTTGAAACATAACTGCAGCTTGGGTTGCAATGCAGAACATCAATTATCGAAAACCTCTGTTTTCAACAAAAAATAGGGCAGCATGTCAGCCACTAAAATTGGGCAGGTTTTCCATTCCACTGGCATAATTTTAGTTTTAAGAACTTGATAAGGGTGGATTGGCAGCACATAGAACACAAACTGAGTAATTTAATTGTTTTAAAGCCATGACTAGTGGCAGTGGTGGCTGGCCTGGCTGTGAATATGGGGACTCCATGACTTCTACTAGTATATCAACTTGTTTAGCTTTTGCATCATTAGTGAAGTATCTCCATATTCATGGACTGGGAGTTCCCGAGGGACTATTACTACTACTACAATTACTACTACTACAGGGGCTAGATGTTGCAATAGTGCTAGCAATAAGTATCAGTATTACTGCACCTTGAACAGCAGCAGAAGCACTCATAGCTAGAGTTGTGGATGTTGACCTGTGATCCTGCTTACTCAGTTATACAGACTGTGACTGGGTGGGGGTTGGACATTATGATGGTAGTGTTAATTTTTACAGTGAAGTACACAGCAGAGCTGTTGGTGTACAGAATGATGTTTTATTTTTTGAAAATAATGCATGATGTATGTGTCTGTCTCTATCACTGTCACTCAGTCTCTGCTCAGGTGTAGGAATATGATCTCCTACCTGTTTCTGTAACCTATCAGTCATGAGTATTTTTTAAACGACCTTGTCACTGTCAGTGTCACTGTCTACAATTGACACATGTGGATCATCTGCAACCATTCAGAAAACTGGCTAGCAACAACACTTCTTAAATAAAGCAACTCCAGCACCCTCTCTTTGTCTGTCTACCTCTATAGCCTCTATCTCTTCCAAGGACTATAATGTTAATTTTTGCATCACAGTGCAGTATATACCTGTTAGCTTCATAATCAGCAAATGGCAAAAAAGGATAAAGCGCACTGCAGATGGTGAAGCACCACTACACATCAAAGTATGTTTGTTTCTGTTGTTGTAGATGGAGTGAGTGTGTGTGTAAATAACACAGTATGTCAAGTTGTACCTGTCTTTTTGTTTTGAATGTATGATGTAATTATGTAGTATCTGTCACTCAGTCTCAGTAAAGTCTCCGGCTTATCCAGCCAGTTCATCTAGGAGGGATCACTTCACATGCCTGTCTGACAGCCAAGAATATTTTTTAATATGTTTAACATGTTCTACTTTCACAAACACACCCAGAGATTAAATGGCTACCACCAATACAACTATCAAGCAGTTCTAGCTCCCTCTCTTTGCTTATCTGCCTACAATAACTCCTATCAAAAATGAATCTTCTTTCTCTGCCTCTCTCTTCCAAGTGCAGATTGACAACATATAGTAAACTGACAGCACAGTGGGAATACATGGGGGAAACAATTAGTGTGTCTTTGGATGGGGGTATATTATTTCACTGTTTTAAAAGCAATTAAAAAGGTGGAAAAATGAAGAAAAAAAAGTATTTTGCAAGAATTGCTGTGGAAGGTAGAAAGTGCTGTTTCTCGCATGTTTTAAGGTGAACAGTTATCACCTAACCTAGTGCTTTCCAACAAAAATATTCTTAACACATATATAAAATATATAAATATTTATGAATAATTAAAAGTGTTTTCGCAGATAAAAATATTTAAATCCAAATAAAGTTGAAAAATAATTAAACAAAAACAATAAAAAAGATATGTAAAATTGGTAGGGCCTTACATATTAAAGCAAATTGGAGCAATTCTGGATAAAACCAACTGCACTATAGGGAACAAATAATAATTCCCCATAAGTCCCTTAGCTTTACACGGGGCTTTTAACCCCTTGAATCATAGAGAGTTGTGCAATGCATGCTTTGGCAACCTCTATCATTCCAAGGGCTTAAATATTAATTAGTGGTAAAATGTATTTGCCCCCTATGGTGCCGATGGATTGCTCCAGAATTTCTCACTTTGTTTTAATACATAAGGCCTATAGATAAGAATATTGTAGGGGGAGTCGGTACAGCATATAATAGAGGCAATGTGATTAATACTTATATAAACAATTCCTTAGACATTCCTAAAAAGATTTAGAATTGGTTCCCCACTAGGACATTGTACAACACTCTTCAGCAATATAAATATCTGGGTACTGTATACTGATGTATTTATAACCACCCCATAGAAAGCACTCTTTCATGGAGAAATTTGAGTAGCATTTATCTATGCAGGTGCTAGGAAGGGTATATTCTAGATGTATACTGTATCCTGTCTTTTTAGGGGCTCCATCATAAAGGTGGCTTTCAAAGGCATGGATAAGAAGTGTCACTCTTCTGGTCTTCACAGTTAACAGGTTGCTATTTTAATTTAACCTTTTCCTTCCTGTGTCAGTGAAAGGGAAGGCAGGCAAATAAAGGGGAATTGAAGCTTAGTTTAGGGAGATATTTAGGTCTGACATTAGTTCTCTGTAGTAGGGGAATCTGGGGGCACAATGGTGGAGAAGAAGGGAGGAAGGAGGGTGACCCAAAATACCCCAAAATTTGGTGTGATTGACTGGCAAGACACAGGCAGCTGGGGTCCAAACTGTTTGCTGATCTTGCTGCTATTGTCTCTGTGCTGGGGAAGTCTGGGGAAAGAAGTTGTTGATTTTGTTTTTTTGGTTATTTATATATATGGACAACTTAAAAGTAATAATAATAATAATAACAAATAAAAAACATAAATAATTAAACAAATAAATATGTGTGACTGAGGCAGACTTGATAGACAGCAGACGACATTGAGAATTTTGTTGAGGGGCATGGCAAGACTTCCCACTCCATCAGTTGTTTACTGTAGAGAGTAAAAACACACACAGTAGTTGAGTAATGTCTAGCAAATGCACAAGCAGGAGGGGAAAAGGTGGAGCAGTGCAGGGACGTGGGAGTAAAATGTTAGTACAAAAACTGACTGCAAAAATCATTGCTGCAGCATGTGCAATAAATGATGATGATCCCTCTCCTCCCAGGGTAGATGCAGTTTGTCAAGGTCCCACCAATCATACCACACCAGTCCCACCACCACTACCATACACATCTGCCACAATGTAGGTTGTACTTTATTTTTTTATATCATTTGATATCATCATGAATACGTGCCAGTGTCACTTAAACAGGTAGTAAGTGTTGTGTGCAAAGGACAAATGCACTCTGCATGCTAACACATTTGTCAAGGTACATGTTGGTGTAGACTCACATCTTTGACTTCCAGATACTCATTTCTCCTCTACAGCCCTCAGAAGAAGTAATATTGTGCTGAGAAATGTTGCACCATATTAAACATAGGAAAAACATGTGTTGGAATAGGAGAAAAATGTGTTAGAATAAGAGAATAATGTGTTGGAATAGGAAAAAAATTTGCTGGAATAGGCGAAAAGGAGGAAAATTTTGAAAAGAGAAAAAGAGAAATCTTTTGCTTTCATTTTTACCAAATGAAAATATTTTTACATTGAAAAATACTATTAAAATTAAAAGGCCTAGAATTGCTCGGAGTAGGTAACATGCACACTTGGGGGCATGTGCTAAGCCAATTTCCTATGGATTCCCAGCTGGTTGGTCTTCACCTAGGTGAAAAATGGGCTTCACTCGCTTTGCACCTGTGCACAAAGGCGATCACCAGTAATGCTCCTGCATAGCTCTCAGTGGGACAGTGGATATCAGTGATGCAGTGGAACAAGAACGGGATGTCAGTATCTGATACTATGGCTACCACTGTAACAATGGAACAGGACTGGGGTGTCAGTGTATAAGGGGGACAGTGGAATGGGACTGGAGTGCCAGTAATTCAATGTTGGGGTGTCACTTTATGTGTGGTTATGTGGATAACAGTTGGACAGCAGAAAAAGGCTCAAAAAATCTTTTGATTAGAACTATATTCTGGTCTCGGCCTTTTGATCCGTACAACATATACAATGCGCCGTTTGGATGGTCGCCAACAAGGATGCAACATTTCTGAAGGCTACCTTGCCAGATGAAGATCTTTATTAGCTTGCTTTAGGGTTTTCTATACCTGGGTTTTGTAGGTGCAGAAATACCTGCAGAATGTATATCAACCTAACGTTTGTTAACACTCAATGCATAAAATAGAATGTCAAATGGATTATACTGTTCCACTGATTTTTATGGCCTAAATTCTAGTGAATATTGTCAACATTTTCAGTGTATAAGCTGTTCACAGCACAGAGAACAGAATGACAAACTTTGAATAGAAAACTATAATTTACATTTTTTTTCATATCAGTGAATAGAATCAAGCCCCAGAATGCTTTTTATAGTTGGACAGCAGAAAAAGGCTCGAAAAATCTTTTGATTAGAACGGTATTCTGGTCTCGGCCTTTTGATCCGTACAACATATACAATGCACCGTTTGGATGGTCGCCAACAAGGGTGCAACATTTCTGAAGGCTACCTTGCCAGATGAAGATGTTTATTAGCTTGCTATAGGGTTTTCTATACCTGGGTTTTGTAGGTGCAGAAATACCTGCAGAATGTATATCAACCTAACGTTTGTTAACACTCAATGCATAAAATAGAATGTCAAATGGATTATACTGTTCCACTGATTTTTATGGCCTAAATTCTAGTGAATGTTGTCAACATTTTCAGTGTATAAGCTGTTCACAGCACAGAGAACAGAATGACAAACTTTGAATAGAAAACTATAATTTACATTTTTTTTCATATCAGTGAATAGAATCAAGCCCCACAATGCTTTTTATAGTTGTTTTACTTAAACCAAATTGAGGCCTTTCACAAATTTGTCAGGGGCCTCATTATGTCTTCAGATTGCCTTGTTATTAGGAATGCATGCATATAATTAACAACTTATGACAACTTAGGTTCATTTGAAAGAGCTTTTAAAGTCCCCTGTGTATTAGGTTATAGATTTGTTGTATTTAAAATATAAGTTAGACAGTGCTGGCTAGCACAGCCATAAGCCAAATGTTGACATTCTACAATGCTCTCAATCCCAACTGCCACTCCCTCATGTTTAGGCACTTAAAAGGTTAAAAACAAACTAAGTTACATCGTTTTTGACAGTAAAAGTAGTCTTAATGAGCCAGTTACTAAAATAAGTAGGTGGGAGAAATGAAGAATAATATAAAATGGCAGTTATGAAGTAGAGTAATGGGGAATATTAATATTTGGCACATGATTGTGCCAGACAGTATTGTCTAATGTGTATAAAACTGACAAAAAATATTTCTTAAACTTTATTGACTAGCCAACTCATATCTCTCGACCACACATTTGGCATCCCTAGATGTTGTGATGATGTATTGCATGTGGGGCTATAAATTTAGCTCATTAGATGAGATAATGGCAATCTAAACTGGCCACCCTTATAGTCTGTTAGAATGGCAGAATGTGCCACTTAAAGCCTATTCCTCTCTGCATTGTATGAATGAACCCCACGGCACTCACATCTGTGACTATATGGAACACACTATGTAGCTAAGAGGACTGTTTTGAGCTGGGAACCATGGGGCGAGAGTTCTTCCGCTTCTGTTCCGCTGTGTTGCAATGCACAGGAAAGAGGAAGACTTTTACCCTACGAATGATCACTAACAATGTTTAAAATTCTTCTTGTTTGTTTATCTGCATTGCACTAATGAAATAACTGCAGCAATAAGAACCCATAGATTTTGTGTCAGAGGACCCCATTTTACTTTTTCCCACATCTGAAGCCTAGGATATGCATATTTAGCACAGAATGGGAGAGATTCACTAAGTGGTGATAAAGAGGCAATAAAGTAGAGATAACTTCTCCAGTTCATATGTTCAATAGGGCCTATGTGCTAGGCTCTCCATAGTTGAAGAGATCTTCAAATGTTGCAATATCCTTCACTTTATCTGAACAGTGAACATCTACATTTATGTGTGATTTCATTGTGTCTTTATTCAGCCTAATTTTTTGCCACAATCATCAGTCTATGCAAATTGTATCACATTTTTGATTAGGTGATGTCAGGCTGCCCAGAGGATTCCGGATTTGGGTGCCCTTCCAGGATAGATATCTATTTCTCTGTTGTCCAATATAGGTTACTGGTAACTTTGGGAAGGCAACCTCCCCTTTAAGTAGGCAGGAAAAATTCTTAAAAAGAAGTGCAGGGTGGAGCCTTCCTCCTCTCCTTAGCTGGTCCCCAGCCAATCCCCTCCAGTAAGATTTGTTCTTTGACCAAGCAAGGCATGAAACAGTTCTGCTATAGTTTTAGTTATATTTATTGTTTTCTGTTAGATATGGAATACCAACCATTAGGCGGATTACCATTACTGACATTCCCAAATTGGATAGCTCAATTTCCAGGTGCTGCTGTGGACCTGTCAGTCCTGAAGAGGAAAATCTTTTGTAGCATGTTTTTTCCCTAGGAGTTGCCCACTGAGGCTTCTTCTTTCACAATGGTAATTTGAAGACAGAAGATCTGCTAAAAAGGTGAGCAACCCTTTGAGTACCGAGGTCCACATGTCCCACGCATCCCCTCTGCAAAGGGGTCTCCTTTGGACTTTGCTAATACATACTCCTGCACTCATTGGGTTTATCTGTATGTCTGTTGGGGTTTGGAGCTGGGATTTCTGAGGTAAATGTACCCTTTGTTTGCCATGTTGAGCACTTTTATGAGGTTCATTACACTTTCCTTGCTGGGTTTAGTGTTATTTACCTTTACTCTGGTGTTTATTATGTCTTTTCTACTTTTTAGACACACTTTGCTTATTTAGAATTATTTGAGTTTGCGCACTTTACCACATAGACGCCATGATTCATTCACCTCTGTGGGACTTTACACTTTGGGACTTACCCCTGCAACTTCTCAATATAATGACTTCAGAGAGGGCTCATTTTGTTTGTCTGCCCTTGCTCTATCATACGGTTAATGTTCTGAGTGTGTTGAGGGGCTCAGGGGGCTTTGAGCACTGTTTTTGGGGTACCTGAAGGGAAACGACATTTCCCATGAACGCCCATTTCGTGGGCTCGTTTCTGATTGGCTGCTGTCATGGATGCCATTTTCTTCTTTCCCTTCACAAGTATCCTACACAGGGCTTGGACTCTCCTTCTCTCCTCAGCAGATTAACCCTTCACCTGCCAGTTAAGTGCATTTTCGCTATTTCTGGGGTGAAATACTTAATCTTACACACTGTATTTGGGTTTATCTTATACTTTTCAGAAGTTTATACCCTGTGAGGATGTCAACTCCATTGGAGCTTGGGGCTAGACCTAAGACTAATGATACTGGGGTGTCTGTGACACCCATTGCGAATTGCTCCTCATGTCAATCACGGCTTCCTAGAGAATACTCAGGTCATTTATGCCCTTCATGCACTGCTGCCCCTGCATCTCCCCCAGGGACCTCCAGCCATGCACTAAAGCCACTGTGGATGCAAGAGTTTAAGGCCACTACTAAAGACTTAAAGTCTACTTTACAACTCCTTCCATCCCAACTGCAGGGGGTCTTCCAGTCTTGGCAGGCCCTACTTCTATCAGGTCATCCCTACCAAAACCGTAGGGTGTACCTGATGTATCAGATTCCTCTGAGGAGGAATTGTTGGTGGACTCAGATGAGGTTGAATGTTCTGAGGTGGTATCCTCCCAATTTTTTTGGGACCCCTTTGAAGCTGACCATGAACCCTCAGCTGAGGGTCTGATCAGGGCTGTCCTCAATACTTTGAACATCCCTCTAGTTTCTGAGGCTCCTAAGGACCCTTCTGATGTGCTTCATGAACCTAAGAAGCAGAGTGCCTTCTTTCCACCTAATCCCACTCTTTTTCAACTTGTGTTTGATGAGTGGAAGAAACCTGATAAGAAATCTCCTGTGTCTAGAAAGTTTGCTAGGTTGTATCACTTCTGTGAAGCTACCCTAGAGCAGTGGGCTCAGCCCCCTAAGGTGGATGCCCCAGTTTCTTGACTTTCTAAGAACACTGCTCTGCCTGTGGAGGACACATCTGTCCTTAAGGAATGGACTGACAGGAAATTTGAGGTTTTCTAAAAGCCATCTTTTGCTACTGCAGGAACATCATTGCGTCCCTCATTTGCGGCTGCTTGGGTTAACAGGGCCATTGCAGTCTGGACTAAACAGCTAACTGTTTCTGTCCATCAGGGCGCTCCCACCACTGACTTGTTCCGGCTACTGACCAGCATTTCTGAAGCTCAGCATTATGTTTCTGCAGCTATCTTTGATGCCATCCGGTTGGTTTCTACTATGTCTGTGATTCTCAGATGGGCTCTCTGGCTCAAGATCTGGTCTGTGGATACTACCTCTAAGAAATCCTTACTTTAGTTGCCTTTTTTTGGAATGTCCTTGTTTGGGCCAGAACTTAAGGACCTCATTAGTGAGGCCACTGGGGGTAGAGCACCCTATTACATTTAGTTCCCAAGAGGAAGCCTCAGGCAAACGGAATTGGCTTTTTCATCCCTTTCAGATTGAGGCACGTGCCATGAACCAGGCAGTTCCCCAGGCTCTGCGTTCCTCCTCCAAGCTGTAACTACAATGGAGGCCCAAGCAGTCCTCCACCAAGCCCAAGACTTCCAAACCTTCTTTGGCATGACTCGCTGACCCCCGGACCCCACGCGCCAGTGGGTGGCCGACTGTGCCATTTCCTCAATTTCTGGACAGACACAGTGGTGGATCCGTGGGATTTACAGGTAGTCTCAGAGGAGTACAGGATCCCTTTTACCTCTCTTGCTACATTCAGGTTCTTTCCTTCTCACACTCCTCAGGGAGTGGAGAAGCACCATCTCTTCTATGGCGCCATACAGACCCCTTTGGACACGGAGGTCCTGGAGCCGGTTCCCAAACTGGAACGGGGCTCGGGTTTCTATTCCAACCTGTTCATGGTCTCCAAGAAGGATGGCAGCTTTTTGTCCGAATCTGGACCTAAAGGATCTCAATTCCTTTGTGGTCAAAACTCATTATCACCAGGAGTCCCTGCGGACGGTGATTGCGACCATGAGTCCTGGGGAATTTCTTGCTTCTCTGGACCTTCATGATGCCTACTTGCATATAGCCATCCATCCGGAGAGCCGGCAGTACTTCAGGCTTGCCTGAGACCAAGGGCATTTTAAGTTATCTGCGCTCCCCTTTGGTCTGACTACAGCCCCCCAGGTCTTCAATCGGATCGTGGGTGCTTTAGTGTTTGCCCTATGCAGGAACGGCATCAGGGTCACTCCATACATGGACGACTTGCTCTTGAAGGCCCCCCTCTGGAACTCCTTCATCAACAGGTCGAAGATTGCATTCATGCTCTCACCAATCACAGGTGGATCCTGAACATGGACAAGTCAGATCCAATACCATCTCAACGACTGGTGTTTCTGGATCTTCTCTTCGACACCATGAAGGGCATGGTGTTTCTTACAGATGAGGTGGCTCACCAGATCACCCACAAAGTGTCCTGGCTTCTGATCCAGTTCCTGCCAAGAAGTTGACCTCTTTAGTGGGGAAATCTCCACCACAGAGGCGATGCCGTTTGCCAAGGCTCACATGAGGAAACTTCAGAGGTTCGTGATCCAGGTCTGCAAACGCAAGACGGATCTCCTGAAGATGTCAGTTTCTCTACCTCGTCATGTGGAGCTGAGTCTATCATGGTGGCTCGACCTCTCCAATCTCCTGAAGGGCGAGCCCTTCCTTGTATCCTTCTGAACAACATTGACGATGGATGCCAGCCTCCCCGGCTGGGGAGCGGTCCTGGGTCACCTGAACACCCATGGTCAGTGGTCTACAGAGGAGTCTCTCCTTCCCATCAACATGCTGGAGCTTCGAGCGATATTTCATGCTCTCAGGTACTGGACATTCAAGTTGGAGGGATGTCCAGTTCGGGTCCAGTCCGACAAAGTCATGGCCGTGGCCTGCATCAACAAGCAATGTGGAACAAGAAGTCTTGTTGCTTGGTTAGAGGTCAAAGCTATTTTGTCTTGGACAGAAGAACATGCTTCTGCCATACCAGCCATTCACATTCTTGGCATACACAATGTTCTGACAGACTTTCTATGTTGATAGTGGACAGTGGAGAGTTGGAACTGTATCAAGACATGTGCAACCTCGTTGTCCAGAAATGGGGACTTCCTTGCGTCGACCTGAGGGTGACAAGGCACAACCGGAACGTTCCATTGTTCTGCTCATGCCGGAGGGATCAAATACTACAACAGACATATGGGGGTATCTATCTAATCATGATTATGGGACGTGTAGGGACTAGTATAAAAAGATTTCCATTTACATAATGTAGACTGTAATTCATAATTCATATTTAATTTTAAAAATGGCAAACCCCACTTCAAAATGTATATTTTTGCAGTTCCAACTCCATTTAATCACAAGTTTTTTATGTTAAGAGGTACCCCATCGTACAGCAATGTCTCATGAACTGGTAACAGGTGAGGACAATTTCCTTTTAAAATCCCCCAACTATCAAAAAGCAAAAACCACAGAAATGCTGCAGAGTGTGCTACAGCAAAGGAAAACGGACAGACACCACATTTTACTGATTGCCCTTCACAACCTGTGATCCGCATTGGCAACTGCTTTAAAGAGATAGTAATGTCAAGAGAGAAAGCTATTTTTGATTACTCATGCTTTTTTTTATAATGCATGGTACCATTTTAACTGTCCACATCATTGTAGTCCTCTTATAATTTTAGTTTAAAGTATCCCCCTCCCTCCCCCTTTTCCCCACATCACTCATAGTCTCCTCAAATCTGAAAGCCTGTCCGGATCACAAAGGGGGACAATACTGTGTCAGCATAAGGAAAACCATGCTCCCCTTTGTCAAGGTGAGCAGAGTTTTCCTTATACAGAACACAGTATTGTCCTTCATTGTGATGTCCAGTGCCGGATTTACATCTCAGGAGCCTGTAGGCACAGAAATCTAAAGCGCCCCCCCCATTGGCCATTACCACAATGCTCCAAATCTACACATTACCCCCCATCAGCTCCACATTGCCCCCATATTGCCCCATCAGCTCCATATTGCCCTCATATTGCCCCCATCAGCTCCATATTGCCCTCATATTGCCCCATCAGCTCCACATTGCCCCCATCAGCTCCACATTGCTTGCCCCCCATCATCCCCATATTGCCCTCACATTGCCCCCATCATCTCCACATTAAGCCTCACATTTCCTACTTCCCTGGTGGTCCAATGGCAGGAGAGATCTGTGCTTCTGCACAGACCTGTAGATGCTGGAGCTCCCGTGCAGTCTTCTCTTTAGTAATGCAGAGCGCTGGGAGATGATGTCATCTCCCAGCACTCTGTATTACTAAAGAGCCGGGGGAGCTCAGCAGCTACAGGTCTGTGCCGAAGAAGGCACAGACCTTACATGTGGCGGGCAGAACGGAGCGGCACGCCACTTAAAAAAATAAATAAATTATTTCTATGGCAGGCGCCCCTCTGTATGGTGTGCCTGTAGGCAGATGCCTACTCTGCCTTATAGAAAATCCGGCCCTGGTGATGTCTCAGGTCAAGCGACCAGATTTCATATCCGTAGTGAAAAGGGGGTGAAGGGGGAAACATTTAACTAAAATTACAAGAAGACTATAGCAATATGGACTTTCACTATGGTACAATGCATTAAAAAAGTATAATGAATAATCAAAAAAACCTTAATCTTGTGACATTACTATTGCTTTAAGTATGCAGTATTGCTGTGACAGTTACTATTTTATTATTTGGCCACTTTTTTCCCCCTGAAATATCCTGTTTTTTTATATATTTTTCAGAATGTATCCTTCCTTAGAGCTAACAGTATTAAAATATAATGGGAAGCAATTTTTTTTATTATTATTATTATTGCGTGTTTAAGAAGTTTTTTTTTAAAAGACTTAATTTCTTTTTTTTTTTTTTAATCTGTAGATGGAGCTCTTCCTGTTATAAATGTAGATCAGCAGGAAATGCCAAGCGAAAGGCCCAAAGTCAGCATCCAGTGATAGAACCAACACAAGACTTAATTTAGGAATTCCCGCTATAGTTACCAAACCTACACATATGTGATATCTACATTAAATAGAGAAATAGCAGAATTTAATTTTGAAAGTTTGTTGCAACCAAATGTATACTGTGCATGAAATCTATTAAAAAACAAAAACAGAAGACAGCGCACTGGATTATCTAAGTGTAGATGTAAATGGATAATAGATGCTAAAACGGTATCAAAGGTTTTGAATAAATGAAGTGCTATCACTTGAAAAATAATAGTGGAGGTCCTACTGATAGAGATAATGGAAGTGGAGCACATGAGCATATAGTGGTGAGTTGCTTCCTGAAGTGATGGGAGACTGGAGGAACAGATAGTGGAAAATCTTAATGTGAGGAGATAATACATTAATTATTCACTTAGATTATGGTATCAATAGAGCTTTACTGGTAATGCATGCAAATAACATTGCATCACATAAGTTTGCTTTGCACTTACCAGACCACTGCTTGAGTCAAAGCCTTGAAATAGTGATATCACTCACCACTTTCTCCTTGATTTTGTTGTGGATGTCCTCTTTCCTCTCCTCTTCCCCTCTATCTAAACGTGATTCAATTAGGAGTTTCTGCTCTCACCGGTGTTCTTTGTGCTCACTGGTGATAACAGTTTCTTTCACTGGATATGAGACTGTCAGTATACTAGCAGTCCACAGCTAACCGCATGTATGGTCTTAATTCATGACATAAATCTCACAAAAGGTAAAAGAGATGGTATACAAAAATAACTAATTTATAGTTTCTAAATATACAAATGAAAGTGAAAACATGGAAATGTTAAAAGCTATGTATCAACGCATTTCGGGACCAGACTGTCCCTTTGTCAGGATAAAATAAAGTATTTTTTTAAAACGCCTAAAATGGGGGAATCTATATTTAAGTTCACTTTGGCATTCTGTGCCTGAAATCCATAGTAACATTGTAAGTGTGAAAAATACAAAAAATAAAATAAAAAATACAGGTACAGGTTTCTGGAATAAAAGCTGCATGAAAAACTCCAAAAATGATAGCTTGGAAACAGTGAGGTTCATCTTGTAATATTTACCCTGTAAATGTGAAACAAAAATGTTAATTCTAGGCATATGGGGTACTCCCATATTGAAGGCAAGTAAATGAATATATTTGAGGGTATTTTATTTTTAGATGCACTATGAATTATGACAGGAAAACCAATAAAAAAATTTTGCTTATTTTACATTATAATCAACTATCAACAATGACATACTAAAAAGGTCAAAATTGCTCTTGTCGTCTAGTTTAAAAAGAACAAAATTGTCCTTAACAGGTTTAAGCAGAATTATCGCAAAAATTGCTTTATTTATATTTGTCATTGTGATAATATATGAGTAAACATAGTTTGTTTTGAGCATAAGGGCCATATTCACAATGATAATGAAGGACAATTCTGAACCAAACCAACTTAATGTTGTCAGTACCTTAAGTGAATTTTGATGAATATGATGAGTGAGAATGTTAACATTGACTTTAAACAAGGTTTTCTGTCTTTTTTTTTTTTTTTTTTTACTAGAGGGCAAATGAGGGAGATGGAATTTTTTTTTTTTGGAATGTTCCCCTGTTTGCTGTATTTATAAAATAAAAAGTCCGATTGTAGTAAGCTGCGTTTGCTCCGTCTCTTACTAGCGGTGTTCTCTCTCTCTCTCTGGCAAAAAAGCCTGCCCCTGAAGTAAATCGGAACTTCCTGTCTTTGTCACTCACACTAGTGGTTTTACTGTGTTTACTGTACGCATTGATTACCAAAGAGTCTTATGACTCATCGTCATATCACTGTCTAAGAGACTCTATGGTAATTTACCATAGACTCGAGAGTCTTAGTTATGAGTCACTTGAATCATAAGACTCTATGGTAATCAACGTGTACAGTAAAACCACTAGTGTGATGAAAGGAAGCTCTGATTTACTTTATCTTATGAGAAATAAATAAGCTGAGTTCAATTTTTTTTTACAAAAAATTAAAAACTGTATATAAGTTATATTAAAAATGGGAGAAAATTGACATTTATATTAAAAAGACAGGAGGGTCTGAAAATATAAAAAAAAATTGTACTATCCCTTTTAAAATGGTACATATGGTCAGCCTATGTACCAAGCAAACATGGAGCAACTCAGGGGCAAACCAGCTGTAGCATTGTTAAATGGGACTTATTTTTAATCCTGTGAATGCTAACTAGTTCTACTGTGCATTGAAAGCTAAGAGCTTGAAAAAGCTAAGAGTTGGAAAAATTGAAAACTCAATTTAAATTATTGGCAGTTTGGGGAATTTTAGTTTGTTCCCTATAGTACAATTACTTTGCTCCTGGACTACTCCAATTTTCTTAGTACATCTGCTTCTATTGCAGGTAAATGTATGAATCCGCTAGCACAGATCATTTTAGGTGCTTATATGTTAGAACCATGTACCTGCCTCTAGGAGAATGTATGAATTCTTTACTGTTTACCGGCATGCACACATTTTGATTCAAGCAAACTCAAACATTTATACCATGTGCAAGAAAAAGAAAGGATTTTACATTGATTTGACACCCTTTTAGTTCATGACATTAAACAAAGCACTGAGAAACAGCAACCCCCCGAAAAGCCCAGACCCACCTTACCTCCCTCTACTTGGTACAAGCTTCATAAGGAGGACAGTGGCTTTAGGCAGCTGCTTTTTAAGTGTGTGTTTGCATGTGCATGAGTAACTGTATATGTACGTATTTATGTATGGGTGAAGGTATATTTGTACATGTGACCGAGTATATTTGTGTGTGTTTGTGCATGTATATGTGTGTGTGCATGTGTGTGTGAGGCTATATGCTTTTGTGTGTGTTTGTGTATTTTCACTCCATCATATGATATTATACTAGTAAAATAGGAAAAGTGCCTTGAAAAATTTCGCACAGTGATTCCAAATGTATAAAGCCAATCTACTAAATGTATGGCTGGTATGAAGTCATATACAAGTCATCAACAGTTCAAGCCTGTGTTGATATGAGCCTTGTCTCCATATGAGTGATTGTGTACACAAAACAGCTTCCCAATAATGCTAGAAAACAACTATTTCTTAACATCATAGTGTGTTTAATAAGAACAATAACATAGTAATTGACACTTTTACATGTTTTGCTGTGTAGACTAGCTCTTCTTCAGATTCATGGGCAAGTAAAATACTCAGTACATCACACTCTGTGTGTGTTTGCATATATATATAAGCGGTTATGTGCATTTGCATTCTTTTCACCCCCTCATATGATTAGCATTATAATAATAAGCTGCCAAAGATTGACCTCACTGCTGGAGACTATGCAAAAGCCACTGGAAGTCTCCTCTGGAACCAGGAGCCTGAGCAGGAACAGAAACAGGAACAGCAACTCTATCTCTCCGATCCGGGTAGCGATACAGCTGTCTGACTCATGCTAGTTAGGGTGGTAGCCATGGATGCCTGACTCACGCCTGCAGTCAGCATAGCAGAAGGGGATACTAGACTCACAACTGCAGTCATTAAACTATCAAATATACAAGATCCACAGTTCTGCATCAGACTGGGTGTAAAAGGACAGAAGAAATAATCAGACAGAGCTACAGGTCAGCACCAGAATGGATGGTCAGACAAGCCAGGTCATACACAATTCAGATAGTCATTCAGAGCCACAGGTCTGCACCAGATTGGATGTCTGCTAAATACAAGATAAAGCAAGAGAATTGTCAGACAGAGCCACATGTTAACACCAGAATGGATGGTCAGACAAGCCAAGTCATACACAGAGCACAAAGGAAACAGAACTGAATTGTACTACAATGAAATGGCAACTGAGAGTTGGCTCAGTTCCCCTTTTAAAGTCCAGTCCAGGAAGTAGATGGGAGGAGATACCAGCACACCACATAATATTCCACTCTGTGTCATTCTGCCGCTTTGCGCCCTCGTCACCCTGAGCATCAGAATTCACTGGCGAGAGGACGTGGATGCCCGATATCTCCCCCAAGCGCTCTCAACCCAGGTACCGCAAGTGACGCTTGTGAGGAAGCCTCCTACATATTTTGATGGTTGCTGCGTCGCAGATGGGACAGACACTGGAACTAGGTATGCTATGACAGTAATATGGTAAATGAAAATTCAATGCAAGAGATATCAGACAATTATATACATTCATCATTCAAACCACAGTCAATATTTTATCCAAATCATGACTGCGGCCCCTTCATTGACAGCTTTCAAAAGGTAGTATTAGAGGATTTTAAAAAAAATGTGATAATAATCACAAAAAAATCAATACAAATATAATAATTTAAAACATCAAGAATATTTGGCACTTAAAAAATTAAAACAAAAACAAAGAACTCCATGTTACTTAGGCAAACAAGGGGGAGCCACAGTCATCATGTATCAAAATGACTACATTAAGGAGGCAAAATGGTTATTAGTAGACACAAAAACATATGTCAAATTGGATGAAGACCCTACAGAACAATATAAAGTAAAATTAAAGGAGAAGTTACTGGAGGCCAATGAAAATGGTATAATAACAAAAAATGTTCATTTGTCAGGTTTTCCTTTATGCTCACTAAAGATTGTCTCTCTCTGTGATCCATCTGGACAGTCTTGCTGCTCTGAGGTAAGCAGTGTTACATCAGTAAAAAGGGAGGGAGGGGGGATACTGTTATCATTCAATTACTCTTGATCTACAACTGTGACAGTATTAAAATAACACTCTCCATGACTCAAATACTATGAAGAATGATTGGAGCTGCTTTTATTGGGAAACATTACTATCCCTTTAAGGAAAAGTTTTTCTTTCAGCCTGACTCTGCAAACAGGGATTTAGCTTTCTACAACCCATTTCATAAGAAATATAATTTTCCCATTATACATTAATCTAGACTAGTTTTCATTCCTATTATTTGACAAACTGAGTTTTCATTAAACATATTCCACAGAATTATGGATTTATCTGGGTTTAAACTAATCCTTGCTGCTTCTCCTTGGAATTTAAAATGGAACTTCAGAGTGCAGCCTAAGGTGTAGACTATCCACCCAGCATATTCACCATAGTCCATGTAATTGCTATTGCTATTGCTGTGTACTTAACCCTTCAAATGCCATCAGGTTGAGAAACACATTGCCAAGCAGTTCATAGTACACTTTTTTAGAACTTGTAAAATGAAAGTACATTTTCATATTTCAACATCAAAAAAGAAGGTGAGGGGAGGGGCAAAGACAGACATCACATACAGGGTAATATTGTGACACACAAGTTGACAGTTTATTATTTGACTAGTTTTAAAGCCCGTGTACATGGGCCAACACTGGCGGCGCTGCAGTCATGCGCAGTACTGACTGCCCAAACACACCGCTGCTAATATGCAGCGGAGTGCTCCAAATTCATATCGTGGCCCTCTCTACGCACCTTCCTGGGTCCCAGGAAGGTGCGCAAAGAGGATTCCGGTCTGAATTTGGAGCACCCCACTCCGTATCAGCCGCGGCGAAGGCAGTCTTTACTGAGCATGACTGCAGCACGTGCAGCCGTCTCTACTGCGCATGATGGCTTCTGACAAAGATCCTAGCAAATTATAATATAGGATGTTGCATTCACATTTTTCAACAACCAAACACCAGTGTAAGCTAGTACCAACAATCAGACATGTGAGACACACAAAACCACCCTCGAAAAGGAACTCTCTTTCAAAATGGAGTCCTGTGATGAGTCAGATAACTGGCTGGGTAATGATAGCTATCTGAAGAACATTGATACTTTGGAACATATTCAACGAACTGCACAGCTGCAGTTCTGGAGCCAACCAACTGTGCCATAATGGTCAAATAAAATGCACCCAGTTTTCATTGATTTAAATAATATTTTAACTCACTTGAATGCTGGAGAGGTCTGCAATCACTGGAACCTCTCTGGCAGTAAATGGGTTAAAAACTGCATTTAAATCAATGAGAACTTTCAGATATCCCCTACTCTGCATCTACACTGCATTAGCATCGCTCCTCTTTAGTTTAGTAAAATCAGCACATTGTGTGGTAAAAAGGAATTTACCCATTCAGTGCTAGAGGGGTAACTATTGCATTTCAAAGCAAAGTGTTGGTTATCTCTCTGGCATTAGAATGGTTACATTATTTGTTTAAAAATATGTATATATGTATCTTTATTTATATAGCGCCATACATGTACACAGAGATTAACAATATTTTACATAATATAATACAAAACTACAGAACTGGGTTAAGAGAATTACGCTTAAGTGCCATCACTGCATTATTTGTGGGGGAAAGTGCTGCAAGGGAATCATAGACTGGCAAAGGGACCCTGCCTCAAGGAGCTTACAATCTAATTTGAATTCATGATGACAAACAGAGGCAGTAGGAGGAGAATTATAAGTGCAGGTAAGGTGTGTGAAAGAAGTGCAGAAGGATTCTGGTGTGACTATCTGTGTGCAAGAGGAGGATATTGCTATTGAAATGCCTCCCTGAGCAGGTGGGTTTTGAGGAGATGCTTGAAAGTGATGAATGTGGATGAATGGTGAATGGTGATAGGGAGGGCATTCCAGAGTCAGGGGGCAGCCAGAGAGAAAGCTTGTAGTCAAGATATGGCTCGAGTTGTGTAGGGAGAGGACAGGAAGAACCCTTGAGAAGACCATAGAGAATGGGAAGGGGTGTAGCGGGAGATAAGAGCAGAAATGTAAGAGGGTGCTGAAGACCAGAGAGACTTACAGGAGAGGAGGAGAATTTTGTAAGAAATACGATACTTTATAGGTAGCCAATTGAGGGATTTCAGGAGGAGATTAGAGGGAAGGTATCTGGGAGCAAATATGGTCATTCTTGCGACTGAGTTGATAACAGATTGAAGTGGAGAGAGATGAGAAGGAAGAAGACCAGAGAGTAGAATGTTGCAGTAGTCAAGTCTAGAGAGAATGAGTGCCTGGGATAGTGTTTTTGCCACTGACATACAGAGAAAAGGACGTATCTTTCTAGTGAAAGCTTGTATATGGGGGGAGAAGGTTAATTTAGAATAAAGTATGACCCCAAGACAGTGTGCTTTGGATACTAAGTGTATAGCACAGTTTTCCATTGTGATGGAGAAGGGGGTTGGTGGATGGGTTTTAGGAGGGAACACCACCAGCTCTGTCTTAGCCATATTAAGTTTAAAGTGGCGGTGGGCCATCCATGATGAAATGGCTGAGATACATTGAGTGATCTGAGACTGCACAGCTGGAGTGAGGTCAGGGACAGAGAGATAGATTAGTGTGTCATCTGCATACAGATGGTAATTAAATCCAAGAGATGAGATGAAGTCACCAAGTGAGAAGGTGTAGAGGGAAAGGAAAAGTGGTCCCAGGACTGATGCCTGAGGTACACCTACTGAGAGGTCATGAGGAGATGAGAAAGCATTAGCAAAAGAAACACTGAAAGTACATTTAGAGAGATAGAAGGAAATCCATTCTAGAGGTGTGTCATGGATGCCAAGGGCGTGCAGTGTGTCCAGTAGGAATGCATGGTGAACAGTGTCAAAAGCAGCAGATAGATCTAGTAGGATTAGTATATTGTACTGTCCTTTGTCCTTGCTGCGTATGTGGAATAGTTGGAACGGAAACCTGACTTTAAGGGGTCAAGAAAAGAGTTTGTATTGAGAAAAGAGATTAAACGATAGAATACAAGACGTTCCAAGATCTTAGCTGTCAAGGGGAGAAGTGAAAATGGATGGTAATGTAAAAAGACAGATGGGGTCGAGTGAGGGTTTTTTGAGTATCTGTCTGACTATTGCATTATCACTGTGCCTGTGATTGCTGCAATTCAGTGTCTATCACCTGTAGGGGGCTCCCATTGGCTGTCTGCCTTCAGCCCGCCTCACATTGCCTTTTTAAACTCAGTCTGGGCACCCTCTGGTTGCCCTTTCGTGGTGTCTTTGACAGCATCCACTTCCTTCTTACTACAGTAGCTGATTGGGCCTGTTGCTGAGTTCCTGTGTTCCTGTGTTCCTGAGTCGACCTGTTCCTGAGTTCCTGCCTGCTATGTCAGTTCCAGTCCGGTTCCGGTTGTTCTCAGCAGTAGCTGATGTTCCTGCTGCCAGTCTGCTTTGCCGCGCTTGATCCAGTTGATCGTCTCTGCTGGTTCCTGTTGTTTCCTGCTTCCAGTTCCTGGATCCGTGATGACATTGTTCTTCATTCGCTTCGGCGACATTTCTTCCTGTTGGTCCCAGCATGCGGACGCTGGTTTGCTTTACTAAGCCTTGCGGCTTACATTCAGCCTGTTGGTTCCAGCGTGCGGACGCTGGTTTGCTCCATTAGCCTTTGTGCTCATATTATAGTCTGTTGGTCCCAGCGTGCGGACGCTGGTTTGCTCCATTAGCCTTGCGGCTCACATTACAGTCTGTTGGTCCCAGCGTGCGGACGCTGGTTTGCTCCATTGGCCTTGGGGCTCACATTACAGTCTGTTGGTCCCAGCGTGCGGACGCTGGTTTGCTCCATTAGCCTTGCGGCTCACATTACAGTCTGTTGGTCCCAGCGTGCGGACCCTGGTTTGCTCCATTAGCCTTGCGGCTCACATTACAGCCTGTTGGTCCCAGCGTGCGGACGCTGGTTTGCTCCACTAAGCCTTGCGGCTCTCATTCTGCCTGTATGTTCCTAACGTAGGGCGCTGGTTTACTCCCTGACTTGCAGTCAGGTACTTGATGGTTCCGAGTGCGCTGTCCAGTCCTTAACAGCATTTATTCCTACAGTTTATGGGCACGAGAGTTTTTGATTACAGTGAGACCGCTTGACCTGGTAACCTCTATTTTCCATCTTACTGTCATTGTCATCTGACAGTCCTTAGGTCACGGTGGTTGTCACTTTCTTTGGGCTGCCTTGCCCGTATTGGTAAGGCCGGTAGAACCTTTCACGTTGCCACCTTCAGGTTGCCTTACCCAGTATTGGCAGGGCCGGTAGTGCCTACTCCTTGTTATACTCTCAGGCTGCCTTGCCCGGTATATTGGTAAGGCCGGTAGAACCGTTTACGTTGCCATCTTACGGTTGCCTTACCCGGTATTGGCAAGGCCGGTAGAGCCTACTCCCTGGTATCCCGTCAGGCTGCCCAGCCCGGTATATTGGCTGGGCCGGTAGAGCCTTCTGTTCCAGACTCGCCTGGGTTGCTTTGCCCGGTAATATTGGCAAGGCCGGTAGAACCTATGTCTATTGTCATTATCTTCTATGTATTGTTTGTATGTGTATGAAAACCCTATGGGATTGCTTTTAACTTTTCAATAAAGTTATGTTTTTACCTAAACCTTACGTCTGAGAGTCTTAACAAACCGTGACATGCATATTTGAATGAGGATGGAAAAGTTCCGGTAGAAAGAGAGGAGTTAAGGATATTAGTAAGGCTGAGAGCAAGAGTAGTTGCAAGAGCCTTAACCAGGTGAGAGGGCATGGGATCCAAGGGGCAGGTAGTGGGTGGAGAGGAGGATAGTAAAAGAGATACCTCCTCCTCTGTTGCAGGGGAGAATGAGCTGAGGGTTGCTCGGGGTGGACTAGGAATCAGGGGCATAAGAGGAGAGGATGTAGAAGGTATGGTTTGTTGGATGGACTGTACTTTATTTTTGAAGAAGTCAGCAAAGTCCTGTGGAGTATTGGAGAAGGAGGAGTAGTTCAAGGTTGGGGGTTTGAGAACAGAATAAAAGATTTTAAAGAGGTCACGTGGATTAGATTTGTGGGTAGTGATGAGGTTAGAGAAGTATTTCTGTTTAGTCTGGGTGAGAGCTGTATTAAAACAGGATAACATGACTTTATAATGATGGAAGTCAACATCAGAATGAAACTTTTGCCAGAATCATTCTGCAGCCCGACAACAGGTGCTTAGCATGGGGGTTGTTGAATTTAGCCAGGGTCTGGGATTCCTGGAGTGGGAGTGTCAATGTTGGAGGGGAGCATGTAGGTCTAAGGAGGATATTAATGAGGTGTTATATTTGTGGACCAGATTGTCTGTATTAGTAGTAGTAGCAGTAGGGCAGAGAGAAGAGAGGGAAGTCTGCACCGTTGATGCCAGGTCTGGTAGTTTGAATGAGTGTAGGTTCCTGGTTAGGAAACGTGATTTAGGGAGGTCAGGGGAAGGTGTGTGAGATAGTGTAAATTAAATAAGATGATGATGATCAGAGAGTGGAAATGGGGAGATTATTAAGTCAGAGACTGAACAGTTTCTGGTGAAAACTAGATCTAGCCAGTGACCTTCCCTGTGAGTGCTGGCAACTGTCCACTGTGGAAGGCCAAAGGACAAGGTCAGAGAGAGAAATCGGGAAGCACTAGATGAGGATGCATCACCAGCTTGTAGGTTGAAGTCGCCAAGGAGTAATGAGGGAGTGTCTGAGGACAGAAAATAAGCTATAATATAATGAATTAGCAACATGGTTCTTAAACTGATCTTTCATTTCATTATAAGGCAGTTCAAAATCCTGAATACCCTCCATTAAAATAGCCTGGTTGATCATCAGTTTAGCCTAAATTGTTTAGCTCTAAAACATGGCCTTGATTCAATGTACCATGAAACTATATTTTAGTGTCCATTTGACATGAAACATGGAACTTCATATCCATGTTTTCCACCTCAGTCCAAACCACATATATTGTAGGTGTTTCTGCACATTATAAATATATATATACATATATATATATATATATATATATATATATATATACATATATATATAATGTGAATATTTTAAAGATGCTTAAAATTCTACAGAGGGGTGCCCATGTGAATATCAATAACTTTACTGAGGGAGAAATAGATGAAAGCTGTAAAAGTCAGGATAATACCATTATCCTCAGTGATCCCTTCAAATCTCCAGCTTTGATTTCAGAAATAGCAGTTTTATTAGATTTCTTCTCTCTTATCCACCTATTTTTCATTGACTGAGCCATGTTTGCATTTCATTAGCAAGTGCAATGAATATCAATAAGAACAGTCAACCTAACCTTTTACAATACATAATGTACAAAAAATGATTTTGAAAAAAACATTGATATATTTTGAGACATGTATTGTAGCTTCAAAATATTCTCTTTGAATACCATTTGGCATTCAAATGGATAAATGTAACAGAACCAAATGTATTTATTTAGTGAAAATATTACCTTTGAGATGCAGTGGAGACCTCTATAGAATACAAGGAGTTAAAGTCTGCATTCAAATCAATCGATTCATTTATCCCCAGTGGTGCAATTGGTTTACTCAGTGATCTCTTTAAACCTTTCTCTATGAATTTAGAAATGTACAGCATTCAATCAAAGGGTTAAACCCCAGGGCGTGAAGCATAATGCTATTTTCTTAAGAGATGTATATCAAAATTGTATTTTCTTTTGTGGAAAATCGACATAGTACACATTTAGAATGGAGTTGTAAAATACTTTCTTCATGCAAAAAAACTCAAATACAAATTTCCCAGTCCACCCTTAAAGTGCCTGCCTGCCTGGGGGTGTTCTGTTGCTAGACATTATTGGCCATGGCTAGTTAGTTAATGAATCATTATTTTCCTTTAATATAATTTTTTTACTTTGGATCCTACTTATTTCTTTTAAATTGGTATTTTACTAGCTACATGTGATTTAAATGCTACTGTAGTTCCCTACTGGCAGATCTGCTTCCCATGAAGTGTATCCATACCTGGGAACTCTTTAGATCTGCCCCTGAGACTCACGTTTTCAGACTGAATTACCAGGTCTCCGGGGAAAGAAGCTAATTCTACATCTTGAGGAGTTCAGCTATAACTCCGACCACTTTCCAGCTCCTTCAGCCCACTCCTGTCCCAGACTGCCCACTTTCCCACCCATTTCATTTCAAACTCCTCCTTTCAACTACTTTCCCATGCCCACCCAATTAAACCTCACTCACAATATGATACAAAATATATTATTTAGCCACACTCATCCTCAGCTCTACAGTGTTTCTTCAGGGACTTGGGACATGTAGGTTCCCAGGTATGAGCATACCTGCTATAAAACATTGGAACCAACAGTTTGGAGGCTCACAGGACATCCATCTGAATCCCATATACCTCCCGGGCTCCAAATCTCTTCCAGCAGGGACACCACTGTGCAAAACCCAGGCCTCCTCCAGCCACAGCACTGCACATAATCAAACAAAAGGGATTTACTGGTTAACTCCATGCAAAGCAAGAGCATAAGTAAAACTCCAATCATTATAATCTTCATAAAATCAAACAAAACTTCATACTTCCATTACTCACATAATGTCAGACAAGTGCATTACACACCAGTGTGTTGATCTACATGTTTCACATTATGCACGCTTAGTCATGATCATGACTAAACGTGCATAAAGCGAAACGCATGGATCGATACACTGGTATGTACTAAATACTTGCCTGACATTATGTTGGTTGAGTGCTACACATCCTTGCTCTATGCTATCAACACTAAAATGCAACTTTTTTGCCTTCAGTGGGGCCGTTGGTGAAACTTTAGTGGTACCTTGACAAATTGCATCCTCCTCAGGAGGAGATGGATCACCATCACTTATTGCATATACTGCAGCAACCATGACTGTAGTCAGTTTTTGGTATACCACTTTATTCACACATCCTGGCACTTATCCTAATCCTTCCTTTCATCCTCCACCTATGTGTGCTTTTGCTCGGCATCACACAAATACTGTGTGTGTGTTTTAACTGTAAAGTACACGATACAACTGATTGTGTGTGATGTCTTGCCTTGGCCCTCTAAAAATATTCTATCTCATCTAGTATCAGTCTGCCTCAGTCACAGCTCATGTCATTTTCCCTGTCCCTTTCACCTATCATATTTTTTTATTTTTTATTTATTTATTTTTATTAACTGCCCCCTATCTCTATAACTGTCAACAACAACAACAACACAAAAAATCCAAAAAACAAAACCACTCCCTGTTCAGCTGCTTCTTTCCCCAGATGTCC
This sequence comes from Rhinophrynus dorsalis, assembly GCA_037306005.1. Lineage (NCBI taxonomy): Eukaryota > Metazoa > Chordata > Amphibia > Anura > Rhinophrynidae > Rhinophrynus > Rhinophrynus dorsalis. The sequence continues at coordinate 161,909,860 of CM074719.1, forward strand.
CCTATCACAGAAGTATGCTCTGCCTGTTTGTTCCCAGTCAGTCACACAGACGTTTGGGATATTTGGAGTAATCCTCCTTATCACACTCCCAGACACCCCTTGGACAGAGATAACAGCCAGATCAGGAAGAAACATAGATCATGGCTGTCTGTGTTTTCCGAGTCAGTCACACAGAATATTGGAGTACTTGGAGTAAATCTCCTTTGCTCCCTTCACACACCAAGACTCCCTTAGCACAGCGATAATAACAGCCAGATTAGAAAGGAGCTTGGATCATGGCTGCTTGTGTCTTCCCTATCAGTCACACAGAATTTTGGGATATTTGAGGTAAATCTACTTTTCTCCCTTCACACACCCCAGACTCCCCTAGCACAGAGATAATAACAGCCAGATGTGGAAGGACTTGGATCATGACTGCCTGTGTCTTCCCAGTCAGTAACACAGCATTTTGTGGTATTTGGAGCAAATCTCCTTTGCTCCCTCCATAAACACCCAGACTCCTCTAGCATATAAATTACTGTCAGATCAGAATGAAAGTTGGATCACGGCTGTCTGTGTCTTCTCAGTCAGTCACACAGAATTTTGGGATATCTGAGGTAAATCTCATTTTCTCCCTTCACACACCCCAGACTCCCCTAGCACAGAGATAATAACAGCCAGATCAGGAAGGAACTTGCATCATTGCTGCATGTGTCTTTCTAGTCAGTCACAGAACTTTGGGGTACTTAGGGTTAACCTCCTCTCTCCCTTCCTCTGTCCCAGAGTCCCCCAGACTACCCGAATACAGAGAACAGATTTCCTGCCTATAAGAATCTCTAAACTAAGCTTCAACTCCATTTTATTATCCTTTCTTCTCTAGCTCAAAAATTTGCTGTATTTTCTTCCTCTCACAAACACAGATTGGCATGCTGCGGGAACCCCTTTTAAATTATGCCTGTTTATGTAGTTTTCATAAAAACTGTACCACAAACACTTTAACTCATCCCTAGTAATCTGCAGCGGTTCTTAATGCACGTAGGGGATATTGCACTGCCCATCACACAGATTCTTCTTAAGTTACATACACACACATATATAAAGTGTAGCTATAATTTGTCAGCTGCACTTGAAATATCCTTTGTCATATATACCTATAATACATTGCTTAAGAAACCTGAGGTGCTGATTTCTTTTTCTATGAGAGGGGCCACATCTGTATAGACAACTACCAGAAGGGCCACATCTGTATAGACACATGCACCTACCGGAGGGTCCACATCTATATAGACACATGCACCTACTGGAGGGGCCACATCTGTATAGAGACTTATTGGTAGGGCCACATCTGTATAAAACATGCACCTACTGGAGGGTACACATCTGAATAGAGACCTACTGGTGGGGCCACATCTGTATAGACATATTCACCTACCGGGGGGCCACATCTGTATAGACATGTACCTATCTGATAGGCCACAGCTGTATAGTCAATTTCCTGCCGGAGGGTCCATAGCTGTATAGACACTTGCCTATCGGAGGGGCCATATCTGTATAGATACCTACCAAAGGGGCCACATCTGTACAGACACGCACCTGCAGGAGGGGCCACAGCTGCATAGACAAGCACCTATCAGTGGTGGGAGGTATGTATAGAGACATACACACCCACCAGAGGTGGAAGCGGAGATGTAAAAGAGGCCACAGTAATCCACATTTATACCAAACTGCTCTATATACACACATAATGGCTGCTTGCAGCTTACTACCATCTGACACGGAGTCCTACTGTCTGTCTGTTCCACACCCCGTCCCATTTTTGTCTCAAGGAAATATGGTCAGCCTAAGATAGATAGATAGATATAGCATTTTTTACATTTCCACCGCCACAAAGGCAATATTTGAAAACTATAGAACTTTCTTTTGTATTCATTAGCTACTGTTCTTCTGAGAAAAATAGCAACCCGTTGGTGTATGCTGACAATATTGTATTAGGAGTTAGAAGCACATAATTAAGCCAACTACAATCTCTCACTTTTCTTGCATTTGTCGAAAAGGACTTGCCTGCAACTAAATTTTTGTAGCAACTACAGAAATTAAGAAAATGTAGAAAATGTGTGACGTTTTGTAAAGTAGACAGCCAGCCTAGTCAAATGAGTTTCACTTGCCTTTCTACCCCTAGGATAGTGAGCAGAAATATTTCTAGAAAGTGGTGCTATTGGAAAAGAACACTTCAATCACTCCAAAGATACTAAAATCCTTCAACACCACAGAATCTCCTACTATATTCAGTATCTAATTCTAGCTCATACCGTAAGGGTTGCCATGAGCACTAAACTACTCCTACCTGTGGAAGGTATAGCAAGCAGGGGAGAAGGCTGGCATACGTGGACATCAGCTATAGACGACTGACAAATATCCACATGTCTACATTACCCGGATAGTAAGGATTCCCCTTTTAGGTGGTCTCTACCGGATACTTGCTGGATAGACAGCTGCAGTGATAATTCATTGAGAACTGGAGGCGGCACTTACCCCACTGGTGAATCTTGATAGAATGCCTGCTCCATGCAGGCAGATGTCCTGTTAATGCAGCAAAATGAAGTCCCATCACCAAATTAAATTTTTCCAACCCTTTTCGTATCAAACTGATATTTTATCAGGGAATTTTTTTATTTTGTTATTTTTTTATTATTATTTATTTTTATTATTATTTTTGTATTACATATTTATTATCGAATCCCCAAAGGGTCCCTTCATTCATATGGAGAAATGTGCAACCCAGTGAGAACCTGATCATTGCTCTCCATTCATTTTGGGTATTATCTGTGCTGTTGATAGCTGATCACTACTTTGCCTGCAAGTCTGACAGGTAAAGCACTGATCTGCTCTTATCACCATTTCAAGCCATGATCAGGGTCTAATAGACAGACTTCTTTGGGGCCCTCCTGATGCTGCCCGCTGCTATTGATCCCCAAGCTGCTAGATCTTGTTGATCTGTAGCATTTTTATTCAGTATCCAGGGTATTATCCTTCCTCTTTACACAAACAGAACTCCTGAGCTACGTAGGTGGGTCTGGGGAAGATGGTGCATTATCACTGATGCCAGCAATTATGTGACTAGGATTCCAAGACCGTACCATGCAAACCTGGAGTTGGGACTATGTAGAGAGGAAGGGGTACTATGCATCTCAGCATGGTTGCCGCTACTGGTAACCCAGCTCTATCAGCTGAGTAATCAATAAAAAGGGATGCATCAAGAGGAGGTCTGATTATGAAAAATATTTTTATGTTTGAGTAGGAGGCAGAGAGTGTAATAGACATACAAGAGACAACATCAAGCTATTAATAGATGATAGTTGGTACTGTGTTAGCCATAGAGATACAGGATGCAAAATTTTTTGTAAAGTCGATACCTTTATTGGCTAACTAAACAGAAAGCTAACTAAACTTGAAAGCTTGCATTTTAAATCTGTCTAGTTAGCCAATAAAGGTATCAACTTTACAAAAAAAATTTGCATCCAACATCAAGCTGTGGATGTATTCCTAGTCAGTATTAGTATCATGTATTCCTGGTCAACCTATGCTAAAAAATTTTTAGTTGTATAAACATTTCATCATTTAAAACTAACTCTAGTCAAAGTAAAGATTGGTGGCCCCTGTCTACATTGTACCTTCTTGTCTGTGTTGAAGGGGTTTACTGTCATGTTTTCTGTGTAAATGTGCTAATTATTATATTTTATTTATATAGAGCCAACTTACTCTGCAGCGCTGTACAATAGGGAATAGACATAGAGAGATGTAAAACAGTACGAATGGAACATAGAAAACAATTACCATGAAATATGATGAACAAATATCTGCAAAAATAAGGGAAAAAGTAATGCAGGATTTCTAGAGCCAAGAAATTCACACAGCTGAAAGCCAAAATGTTAAGCAAACTGGGGCCTAACAGCAGTACAAAAACCATTGCACAATAATATGTCAAAGGAAAAATAAATAAATAAATAAATAAATAATGTTGATTTTAACTGGGATCGGTTTTCTTGATAAATTAGTAACAGTTTAGTTCTATCAAGTTCACAACCCAAATGGTTTTTACAAAAAGGGAATATTGGATGCAATAACCTGTCAGAGATTATTTAAGGGGAAATTAATGTGTTTATTATTTAAATTACCTTTTCCATGTTAAATCAAATTATGTTTTTTTTTCCAGTGACTTTGAAAACATAATGTGCAAATGTACTTTTAAACCTCTGTGTGCTAGAAGACTGCTCAATGCATTGCTTCACAAAGTGTTGCACAGCCCTCTGGCACTCAATGGATTAAGATATGAGTGAATCACATGCAAGCTGGCTTTGTTTGTCATTAACCTTAAACATGGTAGATTGTTCCGTCACCTATATAGATGAATAAGGCATCTACTGTTGGTCTCCCAGTATTGTGTTTGCCTAGCAGACCTTGCTCACCACAAACCCTGAACAGGAGAGATGGTTCCATATCTCTAATTACCGCTGATCAATCTTTCTACCAAGCAGGGGCATAATCACGGGGGTACAGAGGGTGCAGTTTTGAGGAGCTCTGCATCAGAGGAAGCCCACTGGTTCTATACTATCCTGGAACAAACAGACCAGTTTTCAGTAATGGCTAGCTGCCTCTGACACCATCACAAATGGCCATGGCTAGCAAATCAAATAAAAATAGCATTGGTGAGCCCTTTGAACAAGAGAAAAGTGTTCATTTCATTGCACTAAAAAAGTTAGCTGTCAGCATGTGGGTAATAAATCATGATGGTGCAGGAAACAAATTGATTTTGATTTCTGTCTTTCCTCCATGACATGAAGAAGACCTTCTGGGATCCTATGTTGGTGAATTGCACCTTGAATCTGTGTCTGTGAGTGATTCACATTTACTCTTAAACGTTCAAGAAACATACTGAAAATCACCATTGATTTAAATGTGGGCTTTTTAAAAGTCGGACTTTCACCCCCAAGCAAGTTAATCTAACTGGATGCCTATTTGAGAGATTATGTGGGATTTTGTATTTTTATTCATTAATTTTTTTTCTACGTTTCTATAGAAATAACCTTTCCAAACTTTACCTTTTGAAGATGTGCTCGGGACAGAACTGTGCAGCATGCACACACAGCTCTGCAAGGACAGCCCCGCCCTGACATCAACTCCACCCGCCACCACTCCCTAGCACCACCTTTTTGACTTCCAGCGTGGCTCAAGACACCTCTACTTTGCAATACTTTCACCTCGCTGGCAAATGTAGGCTTTTCTTAACCCCACACAAGGTGGTGCTAGGGAGAGGTAGAGGGGTGGTGGGTGGAGTTGAAGTCAGGGCAGGAATGGCCTTGCAGAGCTGAACGTGCGTGCCATACAGCTCTGTGCTGAGCACATCTTCAAAAGGTAAAGTTTGGAAAGGCTATTTCTACAACAACGTAGAAAAAAAAATTACAAAAACCCAAATAATCTCGACAATATGCATCCAATTAGGTACACTTGTTTGGGGGTGAAAGTTCCCCTTTAACCCAGTGAATGCTATGCACTGTGTTGAGAACTGCTCTAGATGCCTATCACAAAGTTGGTTTGCTCCAGAATTGCACCAATTATTCTCAATCCATTGAAAACCTCTCAAGCAATACATTAAAGTCCTCTCTATCATTCAAAGGGTTAACCCATTGTGTTTTGGAGGGCTGTGCAACTCATTGCTTTGTAATGAATTGCCCACCCCTCTGGCACTTAACCGTTTGAGTTCCAGAGAGGTATCCATCGCATTGCCAAGCAATGCGATGGATACCTCTCTGACACTCAAAGGGTTAAAAATCATATTTAAATCAAAGAGGATTGTGGAAATTATAACGTGTACCCTATGGTGCAGTTGGTTTGCTCCAGAGTTTCTTCACTTTTTCTTAGTACATCAGCCTCAATAAAATGGATAAACAACGTTTCAGTATTCTTCTGCTAATATTCTTTCAATAGCCAATCCCCTTCACTCAATTCAGCAAACAAACCCAAGCATCAAGTTACAACCTTGGTAAGTCTGGGTAAAATTTACTACAACATGCTTATTAAAGAGAAAGCCCAATCGAAATCAATAAAAATCATGTTTGATTCATACAATATGTTGCAATTGTTTTTCTCAAGATTTAATAAACTAAGGTAAATGTCTAGTTGTCATTGTTTTACAATTCAGTGCTACCACATTTGAAGTAGTAATACATTTATGTAATAGTATATTATTTTATGTGCATGATTATTATTTTAATAGATCCTCTATACCAATTACTGAATCCTATAAAACTTGAAAAATGCGCCATTGTAAAGAGAATAATGTTCATGAGTCTGTCAGGAGAAAAAGTATTTTATTGTGCCCAAAACATCTATCAAATCCTAGGTTTGGACCATTATTAAAATGTATTACAACTACCAGGTATAATACTCACCTGTATATAATATGGAGGTATAAATTGTACCCATCATTTTAGGGGAAAATAAAAGTCCCTATGTATAATATGCACCCTTGTTTTCCCACCAAAAAAAAAAAAAAATGTGTTTCTTGTCTGCTTCCCACCATCCACCCACCTCAATATGCATAATTCAAGATAATACGAGTAACCTTTGAGGACCTGTAGGGTCTTGCAGAGCACTACCAAAGATCTAGTGCATAGACTTCTACCTGAAGGTCCTTGCAGGCCACTACCATTATCTTGAATTAACACAGGTCTCATATGGGGATACAGGAAGCAGGAAGCAAATGCAAGCATGCTGAGGTCCCAGTTGCATCCTGAGGGGATGAGTAGAGGGAGGGGGTGAGTAAAAGGAAGGAAAGGTGAGAGCATATCGAGGTGAAGGAAGGAAAGAGGGGAGCAGACATGAGGACATATAAATATATTTTTTCACTTGTGTATAATATGCACCCCCCTACTTTACATAAGGTAACACAGGGCTAAATTGTGAGTATTATGCGTGAGATTTTACAGTAACTAAAAAGATGTGGAGTAATTCTGGGCAAATCAGTTGAACTATAGGGGACAAGCATTCAAGAGGTTAATAGCCACATTTAGGTCAATGGAGATTTTTATCCCCCCCCCCCCCCCCGCCCGCCATCATGCAGTTGGTTTGCCCCAGAATGACTCCAGTTTTCTATAGAACATAAGAATCAAGATATTATTTTACAGTTTATAGCTAGGAATTTAATGCATTTCTGGCCTCTTTGGCCAGAGATTTTATTCACAATATTTCACTTTAATGAGCTAAACTACCTTTTGAATTGCACCATATCCTATTGCAATAACTTTTAACATGAATATTTTGCCAGCTCTAACACCAAGGTTTCAAGAGGTATACATAAAAAAGCCTAATTCTTATTTTATGTATTTCACCCTAGAGCCATGTTAAATTGTATCCTTAGGGCATTATTTTGTGATTCTGTTCACCCGTTGGCACTTGTTAAGATATTCACAGTTAAACTCTCTGGGAATGCGTTTCATGTTTACCTATATATGGAAACCTGTAGGAATGAAGGCAGCTTAAGTAGGTTTAAGCTGAATAAGTGAAACATGTAAGCACACCCTATTGAATGGGAGTGGTTTTCTTGGCTGGACAGAGTGCTGCTTTCTGAATCAAACTGTCTACAGCTCAGCTGATCTCTGAATAACAGGCACAAGTCTGCAAAGTACAGTATTTTGGGGAAAACAAAATACTGGGATCTGCAGGATTTTTTTTCTTCAAGCGTTTATAAAATCAGGAAAATGTTGAAAATGGAGACTCAGGTAAGACTTTCACAAGCTTTGTACTGCAAAAAAAGACTTTCAGATTAGTGCATGCAGTGAATAAATCAATACATGAAAAATAAGCTTAGAATTGTAGGATGGATCTGCAAATGTATGGTATTTATAAATACCGAGAGGAACTATTCTGGGTTCCATTATGTAAAGTGTATGGATATCTGTGGTTGTCTTATCTGTCATTCCACAGAGATATTGCCCACTTGAGGCTGACGTACTAACAGAAAGTATTGAAATTCTATAGAAAACCAACTGCATCAAATAGAATGACCTTTATTCCCATTGATTTAAATGGGAAATTGAACCCACTGAATGTGAGAGAGGTTTAGCTGTGTGTGGCATTCAGTGGGCTAACTCTTTGAGTGCCAGGGGGTATCCAAAATACTGCTTTGCAATGCATTTGGATACCCCATTGGCACTCAAAATGTTAAAATCCCTGTTTCAATGAATGGAAATGTTATTGTTCTCCATGATGCAGCTGGTTTCCTGCAGAATTGCTGTACATTCTCAGCTTGAGAGTTGATGTATTAACCCCTTAGCGCCCGCATGCCGTGCAATGACCATCACACGGTTTTTGAATTAAGGACCGGTGACAGTCATAGCACGTTATGTACATTTTAATTACAGAAATCCTCTGGGAGCGCTGTAAGTAAAAATGGGGAATGAAATTGACTGCTCCAAGATTGCAGCAGTATCTCTCAGTCCCCAGCGCGACGTGCCGGTACACATCACAGGTCACGTGTACCAGCGAATCGTAAACATCAAAGTGGTCCTTAAGGGAAGGTTAATTCCCAGGACCGTGGACGTTAAGGGGTTAAGGAAACTGTGCAATTCTGGAGCCAGCCAACTGCGCTACAGGGAACAAATATAATGTCCCCCAATTCTCATTGATGTAAATGCTGCTTTTAATGCCTTAAATGCTAGAGACCTTTCTAACACATTGCATCTAGCATTCAAGCCCTGTTTAACCCCGTGAAGACCAGACGGGTGTGCAGTGCATTTTTATGCAGTGGTTTGTGCACCTCATTGGTCCTCAAGGGGTTGAATCGATTGCGATATTTTAATTTGCCTCTTATGGTGTGGTTGGTTTACTCCAGAATTGCTCCTGTTTTTTCTTAGCAATGACCTTGATCATTTTTCTATTGTGGAATAATACTTTTGTTTCTAGATTTAAACTAAACAGAGAACCATAAGAGGCCATGAAAGTGATGTGATTTTATTGACTCGATAATGTTCTTAAAAATACCTTTTCTTTGGAAAATAACTATGCTAAACCCTTAAAGGAGGGGTGTGGAACACATTGGTTTGCTGTGGTCCATAAAGTGTTAAATTGATGACCTCGGATAAGAAAACATGTTTTATAGTAATACGCTTTGATTTGTTGGACTTGCATTATCATTGAATTTTATACATTTTATTTTAACCCTTTGAGTGCCAGAGAATCATCCAGTGCATTGCATTGGATGAGATACCTTTTCTGGCATACAAAGGGCTAATGGGATGCTCATTGTTGTTTTAATTTTTGTTTCTTTTTACTTTTTTATCCTGAAATATGTTCCCCAAAAAATGCACAAATATCTTTTCACCCCTTGGATTATAGAGGTATTTCCTATGCCTTGCTTTTCAATAAATTGGGATGTCTTTAGAATTGAAGTGGTTAAATAAAAGTTTTGTTTAAATTTAAAATATAATGTATATATTTTTAATATTCTGAAATGTAAACAGGTAAGCTGATGTACTAAGAAGAACTATAGTGGTTGAATGTACGAAGATGATTTCAAGTTAAATCAAGTGCTAGAATCATTTTTCAGACCTTATCTGACTAATGGTTATTTACTAAGATGCATACGTCATCATTCCTCCCTTTAACACTGCTCGCTCCAAGGAAGGATAGTGGGGCAGTCTGTTAGTGTGTTAGGTTTTTCTTTTCTTTGTGTTTTTTTTAACTGTATGTATTAAAATGTCACCTGCGCAATAGCAGAGTTTAAAATGTCACCTAGTCCATTAAAGTAGGGAATGGGGTGCATTCTTCTGTGTAAGTTTATGGATGCATTCTGGTGGCATTCTGTATTAACCTCTTGGATGCCAGAGAGATCTCCAAGGGGTTAATACCAAACACCATTTTTATGCATCTATAAACTTGTATATTATAATGTACCCCTACCCTATAGTAAAGGGCCTGGTGACATCTTAAACTCCTTTATTGTGCAGGCTCCATTCTTTGGTTGGCAACATTTTTATTGACCTGCTGTATTACCACCACGACATTTCCAAAGTAAGTTGTATTAAAGCGGTATGGTCACCTAAAAAAATTTTGAGCATGGACTTTAATGCTTTAATGGTGGAGATATTTAGAATTCAAATCAGGCACTTCCGCGTTCTACAGGACCCTGTATGGTACGCACAATTCTACAGGACTTTGCAGCTGCCCCAGGGAGCGTGTTCACGCTTCACTGTGGTTGTCTGTGGCCGCAGAACATGGAAATGCCCGATTTGAAGTCTGAATATCTCCACTACAGATGAGTAAAAATAAAAAAAAACAGTGCTAATCTAGTTTTATGCATTAAAGCCCATTCTCAAAATTATTTTTTAGGTGAATGTTCTGCTGTAAACAAAGCATAGAGAAAATGTCATGATTTAACACCATTTCCCTGTGCATGCTATGGGTCAGCTATACAACACATTGCTTTACATACCCCTCTGGCACTCAGAGGGTTAAAGTTCTAATGATGGTAGAATTTGCTCGCTGATAGGCACTGCGGTGAACACACCCTATAATGCACATTCTGAAGTGCAGCCAATGGCATTAGAGGTTTAAACCAGTGGATCTATGCTGGCACATTCATACATTTACCTGAGTGACTCAGGAGCAAACCATTTGCACTAGAGGGGACAAATAAAACTTTCCAACATTTACATGGATTTAAGAGGGTCGTCTAACCCTTAGAATGCTAAGAACATCTCCAACACATTGCAAAACAATATGGTGCAGATCTTTATAGCTTTCAAGGGGTTAAAAGTCCAATTTAAATCACTTGGAATTGATATTTGTACCCTGTGGTTCAGTTGGGTTTTCTCTAGAATTACTCTGTAAATTGATCTAAGTGAATCTAATAGAACTGTGAATTACATTTATCCTTCATTAGTATTATCAAATCAGTATAATAATAATACTGCTTGATTTCTGTGGTCTAAACCCTGTATGCTCTGCAGCCTAATTTGTCTGAAATCCATGTGGATTAACCCCTTAACCCCTTAAGGACCGTCCGCGCACTCACGCGGTGGCCACTTAAGGACCGCGGAGCATTTTTAAAAAAAATCTGATTCCAGATTCCCTGAACGGTGTGCAGCCACGCGGGGAGCCCAGATTCCATGACGGTCCTGGTACGTCATCAGTCCTTCAAGTAAATCCAGCCATGACATACCAGGACCGTCAAGGGTCCTTAAGAGGTTAAGGAACAGGAGTGTATGCAATGCATTACTTTGCAATGTGTTGCACCTCCTTAAGGAGTTAAAGTGGTATATTTGATAACTGAATATATTATATATTATGAGTTTCCCAATAGCACCCAACAAATCAAAAATATAAACCTTACCTTAAAACATAAAACTTTTAACTCACTGAATGCTATGGAAACCTCTCTAGCTTCAAAGATGTTAATTTATGCAGATCCTTTTACTGTATTTGGATATTCAGATTGTTTGACAATTAGTTTTCTATCATTTAGACTCTCGAATACTGTAATTATACATGTGCGTGTTAGCAGACTACCACCCAATTGAGAAAATGAAATTAGGTAAGATCTACAGCATTTAAACAATTCTCTAGAGCCGTGGAAGGAGGCTGAAAGAAGGGAAGTTAACACTCTAGGAGCTCACAATGACCTGAAACCATGTCTTACAGATTTAAGGATTTAGTAAAAATGACATTAGATTGAGAAGGATACAGTTTGAATAACATTTGGGGAATCAAGGATTGATGGATGTATTAAAATTTCCTTGCAGCACAGTGCAAACAGACATCTAGAGTCAATATGTCAACGTGTCAACGTGTATTGTTTAAGAGACTGCACTGCACGCTATAATTGTAGGGAATAGTATTTCTGTACGAGAGGTGCATGGATTTAGCCTAAAATAATGTACATGTTTGCAGTCTGTTTTAATAAATTATTTATATTAGTTTTCAGTGCAAAGAGTAATAGTATAAGTTTAATAATGAATAGAATAATAAAAACTTATTAAAAACAAAAGAACTAAACTAAAGAAATCAAAAACAGGCATTGAGATGGTGAGTGTGTTTGAAGGAACGTAACTAAAGGGATGCAGAGAATTCACTTATAATGGGCCCATCATCCAAGGGTGCATATGAACCCCAAGTCCCAATAATTTCCAGTTATGCCCCATGGATAATGTTTTTATATTAGGAGTACCAAAATGCACTGTGTGTGTTTGTGGGTGCTTGTGTGTGTGTATTTGTGTCTGTGTGTGTTTGTGGGTGCTTGTGTGTGTATTTGTGTCTGTGTGTGTTTGTTTGACTGTGTGCGTGCTCGTGTGTATGTCAGTGAGGCTGATGTACAAAGAGATACTGGAGCAATTTGAAAAAGTGTGTACATTTTTATTTTTCCAATTTAATACAGTTGGTTTGCACCAGAATTCCTCTGTCTTGTTAGTGCATCCACCTTATTTTGTGTGTTGTGTTTACATGCGTGTGTGTTTGCATGTGTGTTTCAATGAGGTTAGTGTACTATGAACAACTGGGGGAAATGCACTAAGGTGTGATAAAGCAGTGATAAAGTGGAGACCACTTACCCAGTTTGACAAACTATCCAGCTCCCATGTTGTTCTATAGAGCAAATAGACTAAGAATTCTCCAACTTCAGGGATCTTAGTAGTACATTAGATTCATAGAATAACAGATGATTATGAGAGCTTATCATACTGGAGAAGATTTCTCCACTGTATCACCTCTTTATCGCACCTCAGTGCATAACCACTCCAACGTAATTTGAAAGTAAACCAAGTGCACCATAGAGAACAAAGGTGTTCCCAAAAATTCACATTCATTTAAAAGGGGGGGGGGGGTTACCTTTTTTTTCCAAAATTCACATTCATTTAAATGGGGTTTTTAACTGATCAAATGCATGAGAAACCACTTTAGCATTCAGGGGTTAAAAGCCCCAATTAAATATGTGTGGATATTTATTAGTTCTCACAGTGCACTTGGTTTATTCCAGAAATACTTCAGTTCTTTGTCCATCAGCCTCTGTATGTGTGTGGTACTAATTATCCATTACAGTTACAAGTCAAAATGCAATGGAACATGATATATTAGAACTACTGATGTTTTGTACGTTTGTAGGAATTATGTAAAATTATATAGGATATCTACATGATAGCCATACCTGGGAACTCACCAGATCTTCCCCGGTTTTTAGTGTTAATTACCAGCTTTCCTAGGGCAGAGTATGTTTCCCTGGCTGTGGTAAGTTTCCTGAAAAACTCTGCCCACTTCTTTTCCTTCCCACCCTGTTCTGCCCTTTTCTCGTCCATTTCCAGATTAAGCACCGCCCACTTTTTGATTCAAATCATGTCATTAACATTAGTCTGGTTGCATCCCATGAGTCTCTCCATGAGCTCCACAGGAGGAAGTTCCCAGGTATGCAAATCGCTTTATTCTCCATTTTCATAAACAGACTTTGAAAATAACTAATTGGCCTATCTAGTCTGCCCATTCTTCTATTCAGCAAAAAGCTTAAGACTTTAAACGTCAAGCAAAGGTGGTGCAATTCTGGAGCAAACCAAATGCATTATGGGAAGAGGAAAGGAAACTTCTGAAAATTCCCATTGAAATAAATAGTGCTTTTAACCACATGAATGCTAGACAGGTCTCCAACATATTGCTTTGCAATACATTGGTGACCTCTCTAGCATGTAGAGCAAAGGTTGTCAACATTAGTTCTTAGGGCCATCTAACAGGTCGAATTTTCACTATATCCTTGCTATATCACAGGAGTAATCAGTGGATTGTATTTATGTTTAACCTGTCTGTGCTTAATGAGGGATATCATGAAGACCTGACCTGTTGGCATTTAGCGACTCCCTAGGATTGGAGTGGAGAATCACTGACTCAAGGGATTAAAATTAGCATTTAAAGCGGAACTATCGTAGGATATCTACTTGGTTTATCCAAGTAGATATCCCTATTGCATGCCTTACAATGTATGAGATACATCCAGAAATTATAAGATGAATCTGTAAATTTACCTTTATTATATGCCCCAACAAGCTGTAACCCGCAGCCATATTGGGTTTTAGCATGCAAAGCGCATGCATTGCCAGCTCCGTTGCCTGTCAATCAGGCTTAGAGACTCTGCCCATTGTCCTCCTCTCTGTAGTGCGCGCCTCTCAGATGCGTCTCCTACAAGTCACGTGACACTATCTTATCAGATCCCTGCATTGTATTGTAAATTCTGGAGCAAACTAACTTTAGTATACGGGAAAAATATATAGTGCTAGCGAGACATGCACTCGCACGCACGTTAGTACCATGACCTGAACGTGCTTAGAGGCTAGTGCATGTCAGGTCATGTGCTAGGGGCGGACACAGGCAGGATGGACAGGACTGATGGGAGTGACTAGCTTACCTTAAGGTAATCAGTAGGACATGCGCAGTCCTTCTCCCTCGGTCCTGACGTCACTGGGTAAGATTTAGATTTACTGTTTTTGCCGAACCTACAAACTTTAATGTAAAAAGGACTACAACATGTTTACAATATAAATGAAGAGTACAGATTTAGTCCAAATGTTGTTGAGACGATAGTTCCCCTTTAAAGAAATGGAAATTTTAATTTCCCCTGTGGACCAGTTCAGTTATCCCAGAATTGTCCCATTTTAAGTTGATGAATAAGCCTCTTAACCTTATAATACCTTCACCATAGGGTTACGTGAATCCAGAGATTCTTGAATTCCCTTATTGTATTAAACCTTTACTATAGATCTCTGATGTCTATTCCATATATCTACCACATTCTTCTTACTTCTGCGCTTTACCACTGTCTTCCACCCACTAACTTTAGATCATGTTCTTTTTCTCTTTTATTCCTTTGTTTATAAAAATTTCTTCATTCAGAAAGTTTATTGTCAGCTTTATGATATTGGCTGATGCAAGCATCCATAGGCAGATAAGAAATGTATCCTTAGTTTTATATCCAATTTCCTCCATAGACTACATGAGATAAAATGAGTGATGCAATTGATGGAAATCAGCCTAGTATCTGGAAATCTTTAGCATTTTACTTTGAAAATTGGCACAGTAATGCAATCTTAGTTTTTTATAAAATGACTTGCCACTTGTTGAACTGTCATTTAACCATAAGGACCATTGTTTGCAAACCTGGGAACTTCCTCATCTTGAGCCCCATGAGAGGGAAGTATGTAAATGCAATTTGCATCATAAATGGGGCGCGGCTTAATGGGTTAGACAGAGCTCAATCGTCTTTGTGTCATAAAGTGGGAGTAAAGTGGGTGAAAAGCAGGCAAAACAGGGTGGGAAGGAGAAGAAATAAGTGGAAGGAGCAGGGTGGGAAGGAGAAGAAACTCACCACCACAGGAGAATCAGCCTCTCTCCCCGGAGATCTGGTAATTCCGTCTGAAAACTATAGACTCTGGGGCAGATTCTTAGAGTTCCCAGATATGATTTCTGAGCAATGCGTTGAGCACCCCTCTGGTGCTTAAGGGGTTAAGGATCATATTCCGGAAGCTAAAGAAGAACAAGCCAAAAGCGCTATAGAGAACAACAAAGGCTAGAGTAGTCTTTTAACACACTTGGAAGCAGTGTGTTGGAGACCTCTCTAGCTTTAAAATTAAAGGAGATTTAAGGATTTTTTATTTTTCCTCATGACATAGATTATTTGACCCAGAATTGTACCTTGCTGTCTTTCTGAATATGGAGCTAAATTCTTTTCAACTAAAAGGGCAAAGTAAAGCAAACTGAGCATTGTGTTGTAGACCAATCTGGTAGTAAATGAGTTAAGTCAACAGTGCTAGTTATATACCCCTTTTTGGCTTGGGTAAAAGAATGCAAATATTGTCTTAAGTATTCAGTCTCTGTCATCTACCCACTTAGTGCCATAGACTAGTAGAGATAGCATCTGCTACAGTCCTCAGTCTGCTTTTTAGCAGAAGTAGGAATAGAATACTGTTCACTCACTAAATGACTAATTATGGATTCCTACATTTCAATGTCAAAATTACATAGTTCCTATTGTCTCTAGTAAAGCTCATTGCTCTATATCTGCATGGCTCAATCAGCAAGCCCTAGCCCCAGCAACCAATCAGCTATCAAAGATAACATCCATCTTTAGCTATTCTGTCCCACTTCCTGGTACCCCAATTAGAATCAAGATGGCACTTTGCATAGCCTTTATGGCTGATTTGTATGTCTAAATATAAACCACAAATGTCCTTGTCTGTGATCACAAACCAGATATTGCAGGAGTTTTGTGAGCACTTAAAGTCTATTCTTAACTTCTTGGTGGCTGGAGAGGTTTGCAATGCATTGCAAAACCTCTGTAGCATAAAAAGGGTGGTTAATGTGCAGAGATAACAGCAGGCTATTTTACATCACTGAGGCCTTTTGAAAACCTCTAATTTTGCATTGAAAACTTTTTTTCCTTTGCAGAAAATAAATGATTCAAAATCCTCATAGGTCTGTTTTATGTGCATGTTTTTATTTGGCAGTCGAGACAATTGGGGAAATTAGGATCATGTGATATCAGGATAAAGCTAGGCTATGCAGTATTTATGAAACAAATTGAATGACAGCTATTTTAAATTATGTGCTTTCATTTTAAATATATTGTGGAAATTAAATATAAAGCTGAGATTTGCTTGGTACTTAAAGTGTATCTAGCAAGGCGGCATTGGCTGTAATGCATTTTGGCAGAATACATTTTAAAGTGATGTTATCAGTGAAAACTTCCCCCCCATCCAGGGATGGATTTACATCTTAGGCTCCCATAGGAAAGGCCTCCTGGGTGCCCCTTGCCTCACCCACAGCTACTCAAGCCTCACATAGTCACTTTCACTCTTGTCTGACACAGAAAATATCATCTGAAAACATATAAACACAAAAAATATCTTAATGCATTAGATGGTAGAGACATAGCTAATGTATTGCAAAGCAACATGTTAGGGACCTCTCTAGAATCCGTTTTGTTAAATAATGACCAAAAATGGGTTCTGTAATCTGGTAAATAATCTGGACAAATAATTATACATACTCTTTTAAAGAGATAGGAATGTGTTTCTTTTAAGGCAATGCTGATTTGATTATTCAATATACTTTTTATAACAAAACATACCTTTCTAACTGTCCATAACATTGTAGTCTTAGTTTTATTTTGTTTTAAAGTGGCCCCTCCTGCCCTTTTTCCTTACTCATGCTTCCTCCCCTTAGGCTGAAATCTGCTCACTTGACAGTACAGATCGAAACATGGGACAATCTTTTGTCTATCAGTATAAGGAAAACCCTACCCCCTTGAGGAGGAGGGCAGTTTTTCCCTATGCTGACACAAGATTGTCCCTCATTGCAATCCATCCAGGCCAGCTTGCTGCTCTGAGGGAAGTCAGCATATTGTCAGTCCTCCCATTATTGGAGTATGGTGCTGGTGTGTCGCCTACAGCAGGGCTTAAAATTTGAAGTCCTTTGCTACTAGCCAGACCTGAAAAGTTACTCGCCACTGCAAGCCATAACATACCCACCAGGGCTGAATTTCTACTCGCCATTTCTACTCGCCAGGGCTACATTTTCACTCGCCATTGGCTAGTGGCGAGTGGAAATTTTGAGCCCTGACCTACAGTATATATCAGTATGGGTATATAAAAAGCACTGCATAGGATATTTCATCTGTTATTCAGCTATAAATCACCCTGACTGGTTCAGGAGTGTCCACTCCATTTTCAAAAGGAAAACAACTACATTAATTAAACATGTGGTCATTAACAATTAAGTATATCAATCACAAAAGAGGTGTCTTTCAATTACAGTCTCTATTTCATAGTCCCTATCCAATCCTCCCAAACTATCCAGCTAGTGTATTTCTCTATTTAACAAAGACTTAAAGTCCCACTCCCTCTCCTAGGGGCAATAACCTTTTCCAGACCTACAAAAATTAGCTGGGGGATTATGACCTGCTTCATTAAAGTGATAGTAATGTCTCCTTAAAAGTATTGAGTCTAGTCTTCGTTATATAAAAACTAAGAGACTGTGCTATATTTAAGTCTTTAGTTTTGTGTAGTTTAAAAGTTATGCAAACATAAGGATCCCCAGCCCTCCCCTTCTGGTCGTCTCCTTTTGAATGTATAATCGGGTTGTGCATTTGTGCTTCATGGTGCCAAACTTAGTTTGGTCAATTGAGTCTTTCAGGAGACAGGTGGGGAGGAGGGGGTTTAATAATGAATAACCTTTAATTAAAATTTACATTCAGTTGACATTTACTTGCATAAAACAATTAAACAAAATAAGCTGCACATCCTGTATTTCTAATTAATTAGACATAATTGATATTGCCTTAAATAAAGAAAGGGGGTTGTGTTATAGCAAAGAAGACTATTGCACAATAATTCATTTTGATTAACATTTTACATCTTGTGCCATAATATTAATCAACACTTTTTATCACATATATGCCCCGATTTAATTGCTAGACCGTAAACTGCATGGGCCAGTTTTCTTCCATTTTTGCAAATGATTACAAGTTACTGAGACTGAACTACAAAGAAGAAATTAAGAAATTCTGTAGCAAACCACTGCATGATAGAGGCAAATAAAAATGTCCCATACTCAGTGATTTAAATGAATCATTTAGGGCTGGATTCAAATAAATGTTACTTCTCACTTTATCAAAATTGTTCCAATTGAAGTCCATGGGGATACCTGGAGATAAAAGCAGAGATAAAATTAGCACCTGCATTTGAATCCAGCAGTAAGCAGATTTGAAAATCTGGTTGTGCTTTATTACCTCAGAAGAAAATTCCAATTGCTTTAAGAAAACTGTCCGGCCTTGACGATCTCTCTGGACGCACATTCCCAAATCACTAGTGGGTTCTTGATGCTCTGGAGGGAAGTTTCACTACAAATAGCTATATACTCCTTGTGCTATACAATATATGTGATACTTTGTTATACATATCTGTGTATGAGATAGTAGCACCCTTCATATTGAAGGCATGCATAAGCAACCAAGTGTCTCAATTTACTTTGCACATTTAGTCAGTATTGTATTATACATTTTTAAGCTAGCTCCATTTTAGGATTTTTTTGTGCTATTTCATTTGATTTTTTATTTATTATTTTTTAACACATGGTTTTAGCTACTAATAAATTATTATTATTTTTTTAGACACACAAGTCTAGAGCCTTTGGTTCGATTTATATGTGAGCATTTTTTAATAGATTTTGGTATTGTTTAGTTATATTACTGCACTTAGATCCTTGGTGTGCTGTCTCCCCTGCTTTTTAAAAGACAGACCTGTTAGCATAGAAAGAAAAAATATTATTTGAAAATAGTTGCCACTTCCCAAAGCATTTCAAATGACAAATGTGCATTCCTGCCTTTAAACTATTCCTTGAGAAAATTAAGTTGAACTATAAGCTATTTGTTACTGTGATTGATCATTTTCTACCATGGAACAATCACTGCATTAAGGCCAATGTTAATATAGGACTTAACCCACAAGATTATTTGGTCTTTGAAATAAATATGTACAATATGTAGGATTTAAACTAGATGATGAAAATTATCAGTCAAATTCTGGCTGGAGTATAAGCCGCAACCCTCTTTTGAAAGGAAATTAAAATTAGAAACATATTTGTAGCTATATGGCATAATAAAGAGCGTGGTCGATAGTGAAGTTGGTGACAATAACATCTTGATAAATGAAATGGTATGTTACATTTTGGCTTTACTGCTGTGGTTAAAATTGCTTTGAGAAAACAGCTATATATGAAAGAATGATGGATACATGCTATATGGGTCCAAAGGTTTATGTTTTATCATGCGGCTAATTAATAAAAGACCATGATCCATTGCACACAACCTTTAAAACAATTTCTGTTGATAGTCATAGGCAAGAAAAATCATTGTACTTCAACAGGCTTATTGCGTGTGTATGCTTACTTTACAATTCATCTCTAATTAGTTAGGGTTGAAATGAAACAGAACAAGTTTGTTTTGACATTTAACATTTTCACACATAACTATGTTTTAATATGTATGTCAAATATAGGAAGCTCCAGAGTGCCAGAAAGGTATCCAAATAATTGTGCTGCAATGCGTTGAACACTTCTCTGGAACTCAAAGTGTTAAACATTCTAATGTTTCTTTCTGGTCTTCAAGTAGATGAAGAACCTATTAACCCTTTGACTGCCAGAGGGGTACGGAATGCATTGCTTTGCAATGCATTCCGTACCCCACTCTCACTCAAAGGGTTAATTTTTTAATTCACTACTTTAGTTTCATTTTTGAAAAAATAGATGTAAATTGATCTTAATTAAAACAGTGTTTTAATCTTTATTGTCTTTTTGTAGCAAATTTTCATCCAGCTCACAATACATTTCATAGAATGTGTTATAAAGGTTCCACGAAATGTGTATATGGGCCTTTCCAGTGCTCAGTATATGATATGTTTTACCCTTTAGAGGTGTGTGTTGCATACAGAGGCGTAACTAGAAGCCTAGTGCAAGAAGTGCCATGGGCCCCCACACCACCACATTGAAACCCCTGGACCACACTGACCCCCTCTACAATGCCCCTCAATCTTCACAATGCCCCCATCTCCTACCTCCCTGGAGCTCCTGTGCGGTCCTCTTAGTGATGCAGATTGCTGGGAGATGATGTCATCTCCCAGCGCTCTGCATTACTAGAGCACTGGACGGAGATTGCGGGCGCCAGGCAGAGGTGTGTCAGGGGGTGGCCGGGCCCCTGGAGTGACGGGTCCGGTCGCAGGTTCTACCCCTGCGACCCCTATAGTTACGCCACTGGTTGCATATCCCTCTGGTCGTTAAAGAGTTAATGTAAAGGAACAATTTTCACTTATAACTAGAAATAAACAGTGCAACTGTGTAGTTAAAGGAACAAGAAATACACAGTGCAGCTGTGTAGTTAAAGGAAAATGAATCAGCCATATCTGAGATCTTCTTGGTTTTGTCTTCCCAGAACCAAGAAGTTCCCAGATATGGCTGATTCATTGTGTAGTGGACACCCAATCTGGTGCAAACCTGTGGCTCTACTGACTACCTGTCTGTTCATCCATTCTGGTGTTGACCTGTGGCTCTGTCTGACCATTCTCCTTCTGTGTTCTGATGTCGCTTAGACACCCATCCTAGTGCGGACCTGGGGCTCTATCAGACTCCTAGCTTACTGATTGCAGGTGTGATCCAGTAGTCTCCTTGGTCGAGTAGATATTGGAGACTTCTCTCCTAGTCTGACTGCAGGCTGAGTCAGTGCTAGTCCTTTGGGCATTCCGAATTAACTTGAGGCTCCAGTGGGCTGAGGCCTAGTCTCGGACAGTGTGGTAGATCTATTGGCAGACTGCTATTTCTGAAACAGTGCTTGCATCTTTGATCACCCTCAGTGTGTTATCTGTTTACGTGCATTACTGTGATTTTTCTAATAAAAAATTGTTTTACTTTACCGTACTGACTCCTGGTTAATTCCTGGGAACTGTGACAGTGAGATCTTCCAGTCTACAGGAAGGTAGGATGGACACAGAAGGAGTAAGTGATATTGGGTGTAAGTGCCTCCTGTCACATGAACTGCTGGTCAATGTTTTGGAGAGAGAAGTGCTGTTGAGTGCAGTGGTCCAGGGAAGGGGTGGTTCTTGGTGATAATGCTTATGGAGGCAGTTGATAGACTTCCCTGAAGAGGTGAGTTTTCAGGGAGCGTCTGCAGATCTGAAGGCTAGGGGAGAGTTTGATGAGGCAGGGAGGGGATGTTCCAGAGCTCGGGTGCAGCACGGGAGAAGTCCTGTAGGCAGGAGTGGGAGGATGTAATAAGAGCTGTAGAGAGGAAAAGGTTATGTGCAGAGCGAAGATGGCGAGTGGGAGTGTATTTGAAAATGAGAGATGAAATATAGGGGGGTGCAGTGTTAGTAGGGGCTCTGTATGTTAATACCAGAATTTTTAATTTAATTCTATATGCTAATGGGAACCAGTGTAGGGATTGGCAGAGGGGCCTGGTGTTAGAGAAGCAATGTGTCAGGTAGATAAGTCTTGCAGCAGAGTTCATTACGGACTGTAGTGGGGTTAGTCGGGTGAGAGGATTAGTAGTAAGTTACAGTAGTCAAGATGGGACATGATGAATGTTTTGGGGATATTGAGGGACATTGCTCCAGTTTTCTTTTGAACATAGCGCCTTATTCGAGAATATATTTCCTTTTCATTACAGGCAGTTCAGTTGGGGACTTCTCCATTGTGGGAGGTGGTAATAGAAGATACACATTGGGGGTTATGCACTAGGGCAATGTACAGAGGTGATAAAGCAGAGATGACTTCTCCAGTGATATCACTTCTGCAGTTCCTGTGTTACTCAATAGAACATATGCACTAATATCTCCAACATTAGATAAATCTTACTGAGTTGGCTCCATAGAATAACATAGTAAGTGGAGAAGTGATATCACTGGAGACGTTATCTCCGATTTATCACCTCTTTATCACACCTTAGTGCATAATGCCCTATGATCTGTGTACACTAAGAAAAAGCTTTGCAATTCTAGTACAACTCAGCTGCATCCTACATGGAGATCTTACCACACTAATGCATTGCTTCATGCAGTCTTTGTGGAGTTTTATAGTTAGTTTGCCTCAGATTTAATCCTCTTTTTCACTTTGTGCATATGACCCTGTATGTCTTCTTAAAGGGACAGTAATGTCCCAGAACAAATAGTTATCATTTTGTAGTGCTTAAAAAATTTAGCTGAATGCAAAAACCCTATCTCTCAAACCGCTTTACGATTTGAGAGATATTCCTATTCAAAGTTCCCCCTCCCTCCCCTTTCCCTGACATCAACGCTGTGCTGACTGCAGGGGAATCGTGTCCAAGGACCAACTGGCGGCTCTGCAGCAGAATTAATTCATTGAAAACGGCTACAAAGTGTGTCTGCTTTGCGGCTCTGCTGCAGAGCCTCCTCTTGTCAGCCGACACTAATCTCCTGCTATCAAACTTTGACAGGGAATATCTTTCAAACTATAGTTTGACTTTAACCCTTAGAGTGCAAGAAGGGTTTCTAACACAATGAAATGGACACCGCTCTGGCACTCAAAGGGTTATAAAGATGAGAAGCCTTTTTAAAGTGTTAATAATGTCCCAGAACAAATAGGTATCATTTTGGAGTGCTTAAAACCTTGAGATAAATGCAAAAAAACCTATCTCTCAAACAACTATAGTTTGAGAGATATTCCCTGTCAAAGTTTGACAGCAGGAGATTAGTGTCGGCTGACACGAGGAGGCTCTGCAGCAGAGCCGCAAAGCAGACACACTTTGTAGCCCTTTTCAATTAATTAATTCTGCTGCAGAGCCGCCAGTTGGTCCCCGGACACGATTCCCCTGCAGTCAGCACAGCGCTGATGTCAGGGAAAGGGGAGGGAGGGGGAACTTTGAATAGGAATATCTCTCAAATCATAAAGCGGTTTGAGAGATATGGTTTTTTGCATTTATCTCAAGATTTTAAGAACTACAAAATGATAACTATTTGTTCTGGGACATTATTAACTCTTTAAAAAGGGTTCTCATCTTTCTAACCCTTTGAGTGCCAGAGCGGTGTCCATTTCATTGTGTTAGACACCCTTCTTGCACTCTAAGGGTTAAAGTGTTATGTTAGCATATGGATACGATATTGATCCAGGTAGAAATTTGACTGACAGGGGAAATATTATGTTTTCACTCTTCAGACACAACTGACAAGTGTTAATAACGTTATGACTCGGAGGCATATTTACTATAAAGCCAAGAGGTATTTTTCACATGAATTAGTGAGTGTGTGTGTGTGTGCAATTTCTTTTCACAGAGGTTCCCAGACACAGAATTTATTACAATGTTTTAGCACATTTTTGGAGGTAAACGTTTTTGTGTTTCCACTCGTGTCTCAGTTCGATGCAAATTCGGTGTTAGCCTATGGGACATTTGTGTGTATCTCTTGCTTTTTTAACGCATGGAAATGAGAGCTGTTTATTCTGTTGGAACATTTTTGTGCCTGTGTTTGGTTTTTATATATACAAGATTTGTTCCATTCCCCTACCAGCAAACATTTTTTTATTTACTGCTAGTTGAAAAGCCCATGTACACGGGCCACATTGCCACCTAGCAACCTCGACTGATGGCCAGATCCTCTCATCACTGACGGAGCTGCAGTCATTCGCAGTAAAGACTGCCCACGCAGTGGCTGGTACGGAGCGGGTCCCAGGAAGGTGCGCAGAGAGGACTCGGCACGGCCACGGCACGGCCAGTCTCTACTGCACACGACTGCAGCGCACGCAGCCATCTCTAAGGTGCATGACGGCTTCTGACAAACATACCTTAGCGAATAATTATATAGAATTATCCCCTTTCAACCCTTTGAGTACCAGAAGGGTTCGTAATGCATTGCGTAACACTCTGGCACTTAAAGGGTTAATTAGCTTTAAAACCTTTTGAATGCCAGAGGGGTATCCAACACATTGCAAAGGAGTACATTGGCTACCCCCTGGCTGTCAGAGGGTTAAGAACAGGTGGAGGGGGACACATTGATTTGCAGTGTGTGGCATACCGTTTTGGTTCTGGCCCTTAACGGATTAATCATGGCATTTGTGTATGTATAAGTAGGTATTTTAACCCCTTTGCTGATGGAAATGTCTTCAACTCTTTGTTTCATAATTCTTTGGAGAAGCCCCATGATTAGGAATACAAAGGGTTAAGAGTCCCTTTTCACTAGGTATATACTGGTGGCGCCTTGTCACTGTGAATTCTATACATTCTACAACAGAGTGAGCAGAAAATGGCATTCTTTAAACAAAGCTGGGAAAAAAGGCCTTTTGGCAACGTATTTGTCCACCAGGTGTGTTTTCCAGTCATTACTGCACACTGAGCACATACCTTTTGTGAATCCCACCAGAATTTCCCTGACAATACTGAAAGACAAATGTTTGCAGCTCTCTTAAAGAAGCAGTCAACCTTTTGACATAATATTCTGCAAGTTCATTATATGTAAAGACAAATTGCCTATACTTTTTCCCTTTTTTTTTTTTTTAAATACTTTTATGTCTCTGACATTGCTCTCTGCATCTGTGTTTCCAGAGAGTTTTTAGTCATGGACTGAATTCAGAGATATCTATACAATGATGTACTCTTTCTGCACAACATTTGATCTGCATGCTGTAAAGCAGTGGTTCTCAGCCTGAATGCTGTGGCACTTTGGTTTGCATTGGACATCAGGGGCGAGATGTTAAAAAAGTTGTAGTAACTGAAATTGTCCATAATCAGAATAAAAAAGTTCTTACACCATGGGCTGTCAATTCTTCAAATATTGCCTTCATTTTTTGCATTCAATTCCCCCATCTCCATCAAAGGGAAAAAGCAGTTTTATAAATGGGTGTGGTTTAATCTACGGTCATATTGTAAGGTATTTTCATTTTAAAAAATCTCCTTTTAGACATTACTTATTTGTCTAATTAACGTACTTTTCCTCGACCAAATAAAAATGATCTAAACTTGGAGAAGACAAATTAAAGTACTTTGACCTGATAATAATGAGAAGCAGTAGTCGGGTGTTTGCTAGTAGAAAAGAAGTCTTTGAAAACGTATTGTTTTAAAGACAAAAAAATGTGTTTTGTTTCAAAGATCAAATTAAAGATACTTTTAACATTACAATTTTTAAGGATAATATTCATCAAGATTTTCTTACCGTAATTTTTTATTCTTTACAAATGTAACAGATTTACTTCTGAAAATATTGTACTTCTTATGCCACCAAGTCACAATCCGACATTTTTTATATTATGACGACCAGGTTATGATGCCTAACTTTTTCTATGAAGAATGACAAAAATGTTAATGTCGAGCTTCCAATGTGCATGGAAATCATTATATACAATATGCTTTGTTGCTATTCTGAGACATAAGAATAATATATATGTATTTAAATGTATTTTTCTGCATCCCTCAGTCCTTAATAAATTATTACCTATAAAACACTGAGGAGCACTGAAAATTCCAAGTTGCATGGTAGTGGTGCCTTCAGTGAAATAATAGAACATTGTTTCACTATCTTCTTTACATTGTAGCTTTTTACATTGTTGCCCTCTCTTTGCTTTCACAGTCCCACACAGACAGCTCTCTAGAAGCAATATCAGCTAGCTCCTTTTAAGGACATCCTACGTTATAATTCGCTAAGGATGTTTGTCAGGAGCCATCATGTGCAGTAGAGATGGCTGCGAGCGCTGCAGTCATGCACAGTACAGACTGCCCGTGCCGCGGCTGATACGGAGCGGGGCGATCCGAATTCAGACCGGAGTCCTCTCTGTGCACTTCAGACTCCGGTCTAAATTTGGAGCGCCCCACTCCATTTCAGCTGCAGCGTGGGCAGTCTGTACTGTGCATGACTGCAGCTCCGCCAGTGATGGCCCATGTACACTGGCTTTAAAACTAGTAAATATATAAAAAATAAGTGACGATGAAAGAAAAATACAGGCAATTTGACTTTACATACTATGCACTTGTAGGATATGTAATGTCAAAAACAAGGTGGACTATCACTTTAACTCTTTGAGTCCTTGAGACTTTAGGAGAAAGCGTTAGCATTCAGTTGTTTAAATTATTACTTTTTAAAGCAATAGAAAGGGGAATGATAGCTTTGTGTCATGTGCTACAAGGGGTGGGCAATCTGGGAGAGTACTGCCATTTGGGGCTTGCCATTCTTCTGTCCCAATTTGCATGCTAAGGCTGATTTCCTAAGAAATGTGGTGCAGTTCTGAGGAAAACCAACTGCATCATAGGGAACAGAAATATTTCCCAAATCACTATTGCTCTAAATGGATTTAACCTCTAGGATGTTAAAGAGGTTTCTAATTCACTGCAAAGCAATGCAATAAAGTTGTTTCTAGAACTCAAACAGTTAAAAGTCTTTATTTAAATCAATGGCTATTTTATTTTTTTCCTTATGGTGCATGTGGTTTGACCCCAAACTGCACACATTTTCTTTGTGCATTGAGCTGCTTTATGTAGGAACTGGGTGCAGAGGAAATCTGGAGAGAATTGTTGCTTTTTCTTATAACTAGAGGGGAGACGGGCATTAAGGACTGAATGGAAGTTTATACTGGCTCTGTTGTGTGCTGGAATGTACTAATGCATCTGTATAACAAACACAGGAGCAAGTGCTTCTTTGGCAAAATAATATAAAGGTATAGTTCATACTGTACATCAGCATTTCATACATTCCTTTTTAGCCTTCCTAGTGTAATTATGAAATATCTGCTGATGAAATATTAGTCAGATATCTGCAGTTCTGTTCAGAAACAGAATAGTGGAGGCATATGTAAGGAGCAAGAAACACAGGAGGCCAGGTGGTAGGAGAGAGCAGAGGCCAGGGGGCAGGAGAGAAAGAGGAGACCAAGGGGTGGGAGTGAGAACAGGCCAAGGTGATGGATACGGAGGGAGCCAAAAAGAAGGAGTGAGTGCTGGCTGGAGAGCAAAATAGAGTGAGCTGTAAAGCAGAGCAGACTGGAAAAGGAGAACAGGCCAGGGAGCAGGACAGTGAGAAGAGCCAGAGCATGGTAGAAAGGAGCAGGACACTGAGAAAGGGGCCATATTATTGGAGGGTGAAGGATGGGGAGAGAGTTGGGATAAGCACAAGAGAGAAGGAGGGGGAGAGACATAGAGGCAGACCTGCCTGAAGACATTCTACAGACAACCGTCCTGGATAGGAATTTAACTTAATGGTGATTACATATCGCAATTCCAGAATTAAGTATGTAAGAAATTAAAAAAAAAAGCAAAACACCTGTTGTGCAAGACTTTTGTAATGTACAAAACAGCAATTTTTGTACATAATTAAAACTTACAGAATAATTATGCTCATTCCTCTTACTGAACAATATGTACAAAGATATGTAGTGAAAGTGGAGGAAAATTAACTGCAACACTGGAAATAATTCCCATTGATTTAAATTGGGCTTTTAACCCTTTTAGTGCCAGAGGTGTATGCAATGCATTGCAAAAGCAATGTTTTGCGTACCCCTCTGGCGCTGAAAGGGTTAACGGCAAATTTGAAAAATAGGTACACTGTTACGGCAACCTATCACAGAGCCATGTGGAGATAGCTGCAATGGATACTTTATTGAAGGGGTTAATAGGGAAACACCAGGACACACACATGCAGTGCAGACAGCTCACAGCGAGGAACAATCTTCTTACTGTGAGAACAATGAAAACCCTGCCCTTGACAGGTTTTTCAGGTTTTTCCTTATGCTAATTGAAGATTGTCCTTCTCTGAAAGCCTTCTGGACACCACCTTTCTGTTCTGAGGTGAGCAGTGTTACATCAGTAAAAGGGGGGGTAACTTTATCATTCAGTTACTCTTGGACTACAGCTCTGACAGAATTGAAATAACACTCTCCATGGGTATGAGAGAGGGTATGAATTTTATCTGTATGCTTACAGAGAAAATAAACGGAGAGATGTCCATGTGGGGTTTGAGCTGCTGTGTTTCCACTGAAAGGGTTAACCCCTGTAAAGCTAGAGCGGTTTCCAATGCATTGCAATGGCACATATACATTAAAGGGGACTTTTCTTTTGTTCTCTATGTTGCAGATGGTTTATATTAAGATTACACCTCTTTTCTTTTGTAATTATAGCCCACTAATCAACCCATGTGAATGCCAGAGGTATCCAGCACATTACAATGCAATGTGTTGGAAATCTTTCTGGCACTCAAAGGGTTAAAACATTAGCTATAAAGCTATAGTGCAACTAATCCCAAACAAAGATGTGAGTAGTTTATATTGAATTATATTGTCATTGTGTTATTGTGCTTCTGAAAATGTTCTATCTATAAAACTGATGAAAAATTCCTTTAAAAGCAGATTTTTTTTTTCTTAAAAGTGCATATTTATTTTAAGAGAATTTGAAACAATATTCTAGACCTAGAACAGCACTTTTGCTTTGATAAATTGGGTGTTGAGCTGTCTCTGTAAGGATCAAATCATACCTTTTTGGAACCAGCCCCAGAAGTTTGAATCAGTAAGCAGCATTTCAGTGTCAGACAGTAGGGGCTCCATGCTGCTGCTGTCTGACATCACGTCTGTGAGTGCAACCTGGACTCTGGTCACAGGCATTTCTAGTAGTAAGCTTGGTTTTCCTTTCCAACATTTTTTTTTGTGTATTATATAGGAAGATAGATTATTTATGAGCCTTGTTCATAAAGCTAAAGAGTGAAATTGTGACGCAAACCACTTGCATTACAAGGGGATATAAACATTTCTGTAAATTCCCATTGATTTGTTATTGTAAATGGAACCTTTTGAAACTGTTTTAAAGTTGTAAGTGAAGTGCCACAGGGTTCATTTCTGGGCCCAATGCTTTTTAACTTATTTATTAATGATCCAGAAGTGGGTATTAAAAGTAGTTTCTCGGTTTTTGCTGATGACTCTAAGTTTTGCAAGGAAATACATGCAGAGCTCGAACAATTTGGATAAACAGAGTAAATAGCAATGTGCTGCGTGCCCCTCTGTCACTGAAAGGGTTAACGGCAAATTTGAAAAATAGGTTCACTGTCACGTCAAACGATCACAGAGCCATGTGGAGAGAAACACAATGGATACTTTAATGAAGGGGTTAATAGGATGCACACACGCAGTTTACAGCTCAGCTGTTGTGGTTTCAAGGGATAGTAATGTTTCAAAATAAAAGCAACTCCAATTAATTTTCATGGTATTTGGGTCATCGATGGTGTTATTTCAATACTGTCAGAGTTGTATTTCAAGAGTAATTGAATGATAAAGTTTCCCCCTCCCACCCCTTTTACCTAGTGTAAGCCACCCCCCCTCAGATGTGGAATCTGGTCTTAAGACCAGACATCTCACAGCAATGGACAAACCTCATTTGCAAGGGACAAATGAGGTTTAATATAGATAAGTGTAAAGTTATGTATTTGAGCTGCATAAACATACATACTACAAATATAATAGAAACGATTTAGAAGTACTGATAGATAATAGACTTCACAGCAGTGTGCAGTCTTACTCAGCTGCTGCAAGAGCCAATAGGGTGCCACCCTGTATAAAAAGAGGTGTAGATACACTGGATGCAAATATAATTCTACTTCTATATAAATCCATGATTAGGCCTCACCTGAAATATAGAGGATCGTTTTGGGCACCATTTCTTAAAAGATACATTATTAATTTGGAAAAAGTGCAGAGACATGCAAGAAAATTGAAAAAGGAATTGGAGGATCTCAGTTATGAAGAGAAATTAGCCAAACTGAGTTTGTTTACATTAAAAAAGGGGATGATATGCATATCATTTACAATATAATCGAGGACAATACAAAGAACTCTCTAAGAAACTGAGCAAAAAAAAAAAACAAGAGGTCATCCATTAAGACTAGAGGAAAGATGATTTAGACAGGGATTTTTTTAAAGTAAGGGCAGAAAGTTATGGAATTCTTTGCCTTGGGATGCTGTTCTTGAATTTACTGTAATTGCTTTAAAATAAAGTAATGAAGAATGATTTTTCTACCCACTTGGGGCTGAACTGGAAATAGGTTCAGTGTTTTGTTTTGTTTTTTGCCTTTCACTGGACCAACAGGGGTGATATGGCACAGGCTGAACTTGATAGAAACATGTTACCATGTCACTATCTATCTAGGTTGAGGTCCATGCCCTCAGCTTGCTGAGAAGGCATTCATCCTGCAATGGATTGACAATGGCTGCACTTTTATAATATATATATATATATATATATATATATATATATATATATATATATGAAACACATTGGAAGCACTCTCACTTAAGTAGTCCAAGGTGCCTGGGTGCTATGATAGGACTATAATCATGAGTTTGCATGAAATCATCAAGCACTCACAGGACTTCAAATGGAGGTAAAGAGAATAATTATTCTCTTTACCTCCATTTGAAGTCCTGTGAGTGCTTGATGTTTTCATGCAAATATATATATATATATATATATATATATATATATATATATATATATATTTATCAGGGCTCATTTGGCGAGGAGAAATTGAGCGAGGGCGGTTGGAAATTGAAGCCCTGCAAGGATGTCATCAATGGATTTTACTTGTTCATTATGCTCCCCCAGACCTGGGGAGTCTATGTGCACTCCCTGCACTGCTCACCTGCTCTCGCAAAAATTGAGGGGTGATGTCATGGAATGCAGCCTGGCTGGCTGCTTCAATTCTTGAAATACAGGCTATATACAGGTGCAGGCTTGCAGCCAGTAACCAGTGAGTGGGAGGATGGGAGCAAGAGAGGCCGACATCAAGTGGGAAAAGGATGGACTATTCCCACTTTTACTTTGCACTAACAAGTGCCTGAACACAGGGATCAGTGCAGCTCTGCCACAATAATAACGACACAAAGTTTAACAGTTCAGGCCAGTTGACACAGTGGTATAGATAGGAGGGCTGGCTGACTCTCAGTAAGGATACATGAATCACATCAAATGCAAGAGTACCTACAGGTTTCCTGCATTTAATAAAATATAATAGAGATAGAGTCCGGTGTGTTCAATCCTGTCCCCTTTCTGTTCCAGTGCCCACAGCCCCTCAGAGCACCATATATTTACTTGACACCTTCTTTTAACCCTTGGTGTGCCAGAGGGGTACATAACACATTGCTTTGCAATGTGTTGCACACCCCTCTGGCACTCAGACTGTAAGTCTGAAATACAGTTAACTGCTGGGCATTAGTTACATTCTCCCGGCTTGTCTGTCGAATGGGGAACATGGTGATCCAGCCTCTTTACACCCCAATGATCTCTTCAGAATCAAGCCGATCTATTAGCTTTGAGCACATCTAGGTGGCTCTGTCATAACTGACAGTCACAGAGACAACCAAAAGTATCAGGATGCAGGAGAATGCCTATAAAGTGGGGAGATCAGCACAATGCAAAGAGTCAAGCCACACAGGATTGCCTGGCAGGGCAGGGGATCATATAGTGGTGGTTTTGCTGCTACCAGTGACCAGAGGAACAAGGTTGGTGTGGCACAAAGTACATGATTTTTCTATGGCAATAAAGTTAGGGTATCAGAGAGAGGTTCTGTGGCTATCAGGTACCAGTGGAACAATGGGTTTGTGGTACTGTGGCTACCAGTGACCAATGGAACAATGGGGTATCAGGTAGTGGTTCTGCGGCTACCAGTAACCAGTGGAAAAATGCAGATGTAAAAGGCAGTGTATATGTGGTTTTATGGCTTCTAGTGATCAGTGGAACAAGGCTTGGATATCTTATGGAGTAGGTGTGGCTACTAGTGGCCAGTGGAATAAGGCTTGGCTATCAGACACTGTATGTGTGATTCTGTGGCTACCAATGGTCAGTGGATCAAGGATGGGGTATAATAAAATATATGTGTTGTACTGCATTGTAGACCTTGCTAGCATTCAGGGGGGTTAAAACAATTTATAATTTTGTTTGTGTCCCCTATGGCAGGGCTCAAAATTGTTTGTTATTGAATATTTGTGTTAATTGTATTCTGAATAAAACCTAGAACAACAATGTGATTTCATCAAAGATAACTGAGATGGGCAGGATTAAAGGCGGGGATATGGGTGGGGCTAGGCGTGGAAATTGGTGGCGACTAATTTTTCAGGCCTGGCTAGTAGCTCAGGACTTGAAATTTTGAGCCCTGTATATAAACAAATAAATAAATATTTATATATATATATATATATATATATATATATATATATATATATATATATACTTGTTTTTCTTTTGTTGCAGAAACAAGCATTCTACATGTATACTAGATGGTAAAATACTTGGAGAGTCTTTGTTGGAACATAGATTGCACAAAAATGTTTACTGTCAGTCATCTGCTACAAGAGGACATAGGATACTATCCATAGGCATCCGGAGGGGGTGGGTCAAGGGGTTCACTTGTTCCCCTACAATTATCACCTACATATAAACAAGGGGGCTGGATGGGCTGGCCTGGGGATAATATTATGGCTTTGCCCCCCCCCCCTGGAAAATTTTCTACGGACACCCCTGAAACTATCACGTATAAAAAGTAGTATAGATGTATGGGATGAGAATATAATCCTACCTCTCCATAAATCATTGTTAAGACCTCACCTAGAATATAGACTACGTACATTTTTGGCAACCATTTATTAAAAAGACAGTATTAAACGCCAACAAAGCTAATAAAGATTTCATAAACTTTGAGTTATAAAGAGAGCATTTGACACCATAAAACTGTGGACGAATGATATGAATGTGACTGAGTTTGCAATGTTTGTTATCTCTGAAGAAGGTCAGAAGCCTGACCAAACCTTTGGCTTATCTATTTTTTGTTTTTTGGTGAAAGACCTGTAAGTGCAGCATGTTACTTTTATATTGTATCAAATCTGTACCCAAGAGACTAGTTTGGGACTGGATATTGCCATAAAATTCAACCTGTATAATTATAATTAAAGCTCAACATGAACACCATTTGTCTTCTTCTTACGTGTAACAATTGCTTTGGTGCATACATATTAAAACCATAAGAGAAGTGCTTATAAACTTTTGAGTGCCAGGGAGATATCCAATGAATTGCAACACAATGCATTGGATACAGCTCTGGCCCTTTAAGGGTTAAACCGCCTGAGTAAATTTCTGTAACAGATCATAGTCCATTACTGGAGCCCTTGTCTGGGCCCGAGACTGATAATCAAGAAACACCAGAGACTGTGGACATTTTGTCCTGTTTGGACTCTGCTTTGGGCCCTGTTGTACTAACTGGCCAGCCATTAACTTGGATAAAAAGACTTGTGTCATACTTTATGTGAACAGGCAGTAGAGTCGAAAAGAACTTTGTGCACAGAACTGCACTGTGCTAGGTGAGTCAAACATTCGCATTTCTAAATGAGACTGGCTAGAAACATGTGTACATAGACTGTGTTTAATGTTGAATCGTCTAGGTCTACTGTACTGTTGAGTTCGAGGGTTTACACATTCACCGACCACGAGTCAGAGGTTCCCGGCTTGGTGTTCGACACCAAGTCGAACACAAGGAGTCGAGGGCAGTGAGTCGACGTCGGATTGGTTGAATTCCTGAGCAGGAGGTTTATAAGTCTTCCATAGACCTAACATGGAGAAAAGTAGGCGGCTCGGGGATTGGTCGACCAGCCGACTCACTGTACGCCTTTATTGGCCAGGGTTGAAGCTGAATATTCAAACTAGTCGAATACGTGCTTCAACCCCTAGCCATTGTCCCTCAAATGTGTATTCCCGCCCCTCAAGTCATTGTGTCTATTGTCTGGAATTAATCAACCCTTTTGTATTTGCAATGTAATTATGTCTGGACTATTGTATCCAGTTGACCATCTGTTGTTGGCCTTTTGTCTCCTGTGTTGTGATTGGATTATGTCCCTATTGTATCTGATTGGCCCATATATTTCAATGTAAGGTTTGTTTATAAATATGTGTGGTTTGTTCCAATAAAGAGAATCCTATTCTGAGTGAACAAGGAGTCCTGGTGTCTTATGTTCCTATGGTATAAAGTATCCACTCTGATGCCCATCTGAGCTGAGTATCCTGAATCGTTCAACCGCCTGCTGCCAGCTTCCTGCGACCCGACTTCGTATGCTGTCAGGTGGTGACGTGGACTCCGTCTTCTCCTTCCTGTGTTCCAGTGATCCTGCGACTGAGAGCTACAGTCCGGTCGAAGCAGTTCGACCTTCCTCGGTTCCTGCTACATTTTCCTGTTATCTGTTCGACTGGGAGTAGAGGCCTCACTCTCTACTGCCTGGAGTTCCAGCCTGTGACTCGTCGACGAGGCCGGAGTCTCGTTGAACTCTCCTAGATTTGCATCCTTTGACGCGGAGTCGAATACATCGCGGATATGACTACTCAGCGAGTCGACTACCAGTCCGTCCATTTGCTCAACCGGTGCATCTGACTGCGCCAGTCTTCCATCAAGAGGGAGAAACTCGGGAGCGACGGCGGAAGGCGAAGCAGTCCCTTCTAGCTTCCGTTATAGTTTCATTGACTAGATATCGATCTCTGCCAATGAGACTGCTTCATCTTACAGGCAGAAAGCCTCCATCATCGAGGCTAAATAGAGGGAGTGGAGCAGAAGCAGAGTGATCGACTGCTGTAACCGCAGTTTATGCAGAAGTAGGTGCAGGGTAGCGTTTATAACTGCAATTTAGACCACATAGAGGTTAAAAAAAATGAAAACACTTTTACTCATATTCGATATATATAACCTAACTATTCAGGCTAACTTATATAGGGGTGATACATTGACTTTAATATGACACAGAGGCATGAACTTTTTAAATATGGAAAAAAATCCAAGGTGACAGATCCACGTTGTGATATGAAAACTAATAAAGGAATATGTTTTGCTATCTGTTGAGACAATGAGGATTGTGGAATTATGTAGCAGATATAAAATCCACTTATAAGATCTGGTTATGATTCAGATTATGGATTTGTTGCACATAATTAGATCTTGGCACACTGTGGGAAAATTCTACCAATGTCAAATACTACCCTGTATGCTACTGATCAAATAAACTCGGAAAATACTCATTATTTTAAATATAGATATTTTAATGTCTTGAATGCTAGATATCCTCTTCTTACTATATCAACCTCACAGATATCTATTCATCAAGCAGAATGGAAGCAGTGTATTTATAGTTTGCTCTTCTCATTCAGTCATTGGTAAAAAACCATAAGGTGTGTGCTAATACAATTCCACACTAACCTAAGTGTTGGAACTGATTTCTTACGCTGCCTAACACCAGTTTGTATGGCTGAAAATGGTCCTCTATCCAAGGGGAGAGCAATGAGGAAGCGTGTGGGTGTTTTGGAGTGTTCCTTTTTCTCCTTGTTTAACGCTCCATACTAACAAGGCAAATAGAAAAGTGGTATTAAATTATTCCATTTTTCCAGCCATCAGTTGGTGGGGAATGATTAGAGTTGTATTCTGGAAGCAGCTTGAGGATCTGATGCTGCCCATTCCTTCAGTAATACTTAGTGAGAAGACAGGGCCACAAATAAATCCAAGGCACCACTGGGCAAAAGCAATACTTCCTTAATTCCACCACTTGCCACACCCAAACTCCTTATAAGACCACATCCCCTAGCCCCACTAACTGGGAATGGTACATGTCTGGTACATCGAATGCTCTTACCCTATAACTAGCAAGCACTAAGCTCTTAAGTAAATAAACAGGTCACCCTAAACCAGGAGCACTAGGAGTGTTCAAATTACACCTACAATGCAGAATGCGGAAGAGGCTAGCACAGATGAGATGCCCCTCAGAACTTATTGCTGTTGGCAGTTGCCTACTTTACCAAATGGGAAACCTGGCACTGTGCAAAGTGCAACCATATGAGGTAGAGGCTAAACGCCAAAGCAGCTGTGGGTTGATTCATACATTCTCCCCAGCGGAGATGAAAGAGTTTTCTCTGAATAGAGCATTTTAGTCAGTAAAATGTGGGGGAGATTCATGTTAGAAGAACTTTCCTTGTATATGTGTTCCAAATGTTTAACCCTGTCAAGGAGAAACTGAGCTGGAGAGGATGCAGTAAGGTGAGATAACCTCATACCTGGAAACTTCTTGTCCAAAGCCTCAAGAGGTCTACTAAGGTCTGGGCCTGGAAGTGTCCAAATGATATGATTTGCATTATTAAGTGGGTGGCTATCGATTGGGGTGAGGGGGAATGGAAAGAGAGGTGGAGGGTTTGCTATTAAAATGGGCTGAGATTGGGAAGAACAGGGCATGGAGCAATCAGAACTGGCAGTGAAGTGGGTGGAGTTACAAGGGAACTCACTGAGCCCTGAGAATCAGCCTCAGTAACTAAGTATATTTTTTTCCTAAAATGTTTACAACTCCTTTAAATTGGTCTTTTAACCCCTTGACTGCTAGAGAGTTCTCCAATGAATTACTTCAAAACGTGTTGGAGACATTTAAGGGATTAAGAGTTCCATTTAAATCGAATAGAATTTTAAGGACTGTAATTCGTTCCCTATAGCGAAGATGGTTTGCTCTAGAATTCCTCAATTTCTTAGTACATCAGCCTCACGATGTTTGTCTCTGCTTGTATCATAGATACATTTTTAATATATTATGTATATATTGTGTTATAATGCTGCTTGTTGCTAATTTCCATGTATTACTGGGGTAAAATTCCGTGGACTTGTCACCTTGAATTTTTTTTTTAATATTTGAAAACCTCATTCAAAACTGCCTACGTGTCATACATATAGTTTAGGAAACAGTCACACTTTTATTCCCATGAAAAGCAAAAGTGAAAGTCTCCTGGTACAGTACAGAGCTTAATTAGCATATGAAACATTCATTATTATGTGAAATGTCACTGAAAAGGCTTTATTAGCATATGTAATGTCACCAATAAGCTTAATTATCATACAAAACATCACTGGTACCTCACTGGTACCGCAATTAGCAAACATCAGCATAAGGTACCAAGTATGAATATCTCTGTAACTGCACCACAACCACAAGACCTCCAGGCAGTGCAGAGCTAGATCATTTTTATTTTAGATGAGAAGGACCTAGAACTAGAGAAGAGCAGGCTCCATGGCCAGAACTAAGGTACTGGAAGTGTTCCACACTCTTCTACCTTATGACTAGCTGATATGTTACATTTACACATAGTAAAATACAGTAAGGAGAAGTCTCTTCACTAATAAACAGATCGCTTACATTAGAATCCATTACTTTAAACATATCTGCTTGTGCGTGCTCACCGTTCAGCATTCTCTCAGCACCAGCCACCAGTCCAGCCCCCAAACAGCTCCAGACTCGAGGCACACACTGACTGCTGTAATGTATCCTTCTTTTCCAGGCTGTGCCTTGCCGCTGAGCTTGACATCAGCCAGCCCATCATTATCCAATGAAACACTGAGACACTGCATGAAGGCAGCATCCAGTGATTCTATTGGATAGTAATTACATATTGACTTAGACTAGATGTAATTAGACCAGATCTGTTGCTTCAGCCTGCATTGCTGGGGTCGACCGGGAGGATGGGCCCCCAGGAGTGATGGAGTTGTGACCACCACCGTGTTATTTACGCCACTACCTCAGTCCCATCGACTATTTCCTGGCACAGAAAATACCCTTGGCCTATAACAAGCAAAGCAAAAAAAAAAAAAAACAGGCACAGGGAAATTGAGATTGCTCTGACCACACACAATTCAGAATGTGGGTGTGGCCAGCACAGCTGAGGCTCCCCCCAAAATTTGGAGCTCTAGGCAGTTGCCTACTTTGCCTACTGAATATCTGGCCCTGCTTAGTGTTTGTATGTTCAAAAGAAAAGTGGAAGAATTCCCAGGGAAACAACCTCCACTATATTGAATTACATGGAGATTTTACCCTTTGAATAGGCATTGCTTTGCAATGCCATGGATTCCTCTCTAGCATTCAAGGGTTTAAAATTCCCATGTAAATCAAATACAATGTTTAGTTCTCCCCTATAGTGTAATTGGTTTGCCCCATAATTCATCCACCTTCTTTTGAACATATAGACCTGTGGCAATGAGTGGGGGGAGGTTAATGTGAGGCTAAGATAGTTATTGCCTGTCTGGCATTACTTAATTAGCATAATCTATACATCTATAACTCAAAACTAGTCTTCTAAATAGAAAATGGCCATTAAAACATACAGATGATTCTGAAAGCTCTATCAAAATCTTTCTTTCTTAGGTAAAGGTGTCACTATAAAGTAATTTAGTACACAGTAGAACCCAGCTGCACCATTACATGCCCCAAGTTGGCATGAGACCTCTATAGTCCCCTTAGCCAATACCTAGGCATACCTCTCAAGTGTCCATCTTTAATCCCTTAGTGACCGGCCATGTGGACAGGAGGCCGGCACTTAATGTCCATGGTACATTTTTTTTTTAAATTGATTCTGGGCTCCCTGAACTGAATGCAGCCGCACTGGGATCCAGAATTCCATGCCTTACCTGTACGTCCTTTGTACCTTAGGGACATCACCTCGGGATGTACATGTACATCACAGGGCGTTAAGGGGTTAAGCGGGACAGTTCCTCTTTGAGACTCAAATTCCTCTGTCCCTCTTTCTGACCTCATTCTTTTTAGGAGATCAGAATGTGGAGTGTGTTTATATGTATATCACATTGTGCCACAGCAGTAACATTCAATTTAATATGTTTAAACTTCAGTATGTGTGTTTATAAATTAGTCTGTGTAAATAAAATAATTTGGTCTTGCTCCAAATCATTTATTTAGTTACACAAAGAGGAGCCAATAGGCCGTGAAATAACCTAAAAATTATTGATAATACCCCGCCCACTAGTGACACCCCCAGACACACGTCCTAAAACAAAAGTGTTCCTAGTATAAACTAGTATAAATTCCTTAAAATTATAAGTACATTAAATAGAAAAATAAAGACAAAAGGCATTGTACATTTACAGATCTAAATTTAAAATAAACTATGCTAAGGCAAACCACCTGATCTTGTAATATCTTTTTAAGTGTTGCCTAATGCATGGCTGAAACACAATAACTAAGTGGGTATGTCAAAAAAGCTAAACTACAACTGAAAGTCTGTTTAAATTTTTACAGAGATAAAGAGATTCCAGAACTATTATGTGAGCTGTTTATTTTTTGTTCGTGCCTGGAAAATGAAGTCACTATAATCTGTGATATACTTAGAAGTAATGCTATCCGAATATTATTTCTGGCTGGTCTGAGGAAAAGTTTCCATAAGATTTGCTTTTAAATATATATTGAGAGAAATGTATATTAATTAAACCCTCTGGTGCTATCGGGGTCTCCAATTAAGCCTCTGAGTGCCCAAGAGGTATCGAACACATTGCACTCTGCACTCAGGCATAGGCTGACCAGATATCACCTTTAACTGGGGACACATAGGAAATAACCATTTTGCAGTACTTCACTGAAATCAATGCAGTCCTTCAGTATGCATTTCTCCTATGTGTCCCCAGTTAAAGGTGAGGTCTGGTCACCCTACTCTGGCACTCAAATGGTTAATTGCTTTGCAGTGTGTCAGACACCTCACTAGTTTATGTGGCTGAGGAACCCCTAACCCACAGTATGAAATGTTTGTCTTATAGGTCATTTACAATGGCATAATGAAGTTTAAAATACTGTGTATATCAAAAGTTAATCTTAGTTCCTACAATCAGTAAAGGTACAAAGAGTATATACTGCATATCAGTTTTCATATACATTTGAAACTCATCCATGTTTTTCTAAATCTTCTAAATGGGTGACTACTGGACACTGGTTGAGGACCAGTAATCCAAAGATATAAGGGTCATGATTTCCAAAAAATGAATCGGTTCACGTCCTTTTTATAACATGTACTACTAGCCAGCATCTGTAAAAAATTTCCTTAGGTGCATAAATTTAAAGATATTTTACATACATGCATTTCTTATCGATATGAAGACAGCTGTGTTTGACCATTTAACCAATCTTTGTCTATTCAAGTGATAAGGGTCATTTATTTCATATTTAGGTCA
Source organism: Rhinophrynus dorsalis (assembly GCA_037306005.1). Classification (NCBI taxonomy): domain Eukaryota; kingdom Metazoa; phylum Chordata; class Amphibia; order Anura; family Rhinophrynidae; genus Rhinophrynus; species Rhinophrynus dorsalis. The sequence goes on from CM074719.1 coordinate 161,950,395, forward strand.
ATTAATAAATAAGAGTTGCAAGTTTCAGTCAGAAACAGATCATTAGCAAGGCATCCTAGGTGCCTGCCTTGAGCCCAGTGAAGTTTGGGGTCTGCTTTGCAATTCCAAACCAGCCCCACAACAAAATAGCTGGCTAGTAGCTGGCTAGTTGGGGGCCCAATTTGGTATCCTGGATAGGGCCTTATGTAGTCTTAATCTGCCTCTGGATTCAATGAACAGAACTGTCTGGATTCTATTCTCAAAACGTTTATCACAGTTTATGGTTTTATCAGGTTTGGTAAAAAGTAACCAACGGTAGCCATTTTAAAATTTTATTTTTGACAGATGTTACAATATTTTTTAACAATTTTTTTAAACATGCTGTGTAGGGGCACAAATGTTTTAATCAATTTGAGCCCTAGTCTTTTTCTGGTGATAATGGAGATGGCCCATAGATATAAAACAGGGGTTATTCTGGAGTAAACCAACAGCACCAAAGGGGACAAATAATTCCTAAATTCCCATGTACGTGAATATAACTTTTTTAACCCCTTGAATGCCGGAGAGGTCTTTATTGCAATGCATTGGAGACTTCTCTAGAATTGTCCGCTGTGGTGCAGTTGGCTTACTATTACATAACTCCAGTTTGGTTTTATACAAAAGACCTTAGGACTTTATTCAGTAAGCTAAAGAGGTGTAAACCAACTCTAACACAGGGGACAAGTACAAAGTCCTAAAATTATCACTGATTTATTAAATGGGGCTTTTAACCTTATCAGTGCTAGACAGGTCTTTGGTATTCAGGAGGTTAACAACCTCAGTTAAATCAGTCGTAATTTCTATTCATCCCTTTTGGTGTGGTACATTTGCTTTAGAATTGCACCTCTTTAGGTTACTGAATATGGCCCTTAGTTACCTAGAATCTAGGTGCAATGTAAAAGATCTATGGTAATTATCAAACCTGAATGGCTTAGTCCCCTACAGTTCTTTGCATTTGTTGCGGTCCAACTAACATGGTTAACTCAATGTGGGAGCTGGACTTAGATCAGGGAGACTCAGGACAAGGGATCATAGTGGGTTGATTGAGTAGTAGGAGAATGGGGGAGAGTTATATGTAGGATAGGTGAAATTGTAAAGAGCCAATGGAAATTCTGAGAGCGTGAAGAATGACTCTTAGTAAATACTGTAGTTAATGAGGAAAGCCTGGAGCTCTCCAAGGTGTGGTATTAATTATCAGATAGGCTGATAAATCACAACTAGATAGAGAAAAATCACAAACCTTGAACAACACTGAATGGTCCTGCAAACCAGGCTTCCTTATCCTTTGCATAGTGGGGTATGTAGATACTACATTTGTCATTTATTAATAACCTTAATATTTTACCCAGCAGTGCATGATTTTTATGGATAGGACATATATTTTGTTTAGACCAGCATCACATTGCGTTGACTCGATAAAAAAAAATACATATTATGTTTGATTTTATTTTTTGGGGGGGGCGCATTGAAACATATGTTACTGACTTTGTTGAAACCAATTCATGTTGGGCCATAGACCTTTAAACAGAAAAGAAAGAGGTCTGTGGTGTACCCTTGTGAACAATGTTGCTTTCATGTTTTTATTATGTTGTATGCTGTTGCTGAATAAAAATAACTTGAAATGTACAGAAAGAATATAACTTGTTATCTTTCCTAAAAAAATGAAAACATCATGAAGCATTGCACTGCCAGTTGAAAAGTATTTAAATTCCATTGTGTTGCTGTACTGCAAAAGTAATCAAATAACTTGGAAACATTTTCACTTGGAGAAAGTTCTCTTTTTGGGAGACTCTTCATATTGTACATTACTTTATTTTCAGACGTGAGGCACTAGGGAATAAAAGCATCACATGTTGACCTTCAAAATATTTGTTCTGAAGTACAAGGATGGATCTGATGATAGTGAAAAGGGACTTGGAAATTACAAGGAAAGACTTTGTGTGAAAGAAGAATTTCACAGTTCTGTTGCTGTTTTTATTGGAAAAAGTTTGACTCTGGGTTACATACAGTAGTTGTGATTCCACTATAAAATAAATAATTGACAATTAAAGTTATTTTATGTATATTTTTTCAATTACAGTCTTTTGTAGTTACTTATATTTTTTAAAAACCTATTTATATTAATTTTACTTAAATTACTTCAATACCAATTCATGCGTGCATTCAATAAATAAATAAAAACATACTAGTTAGATTGCAATTTAACTGTATAGAACAGACATGGGCAAAATATGGCCCCTGCAAATTAGATTCAGCCCTCCAGACGATTTTATCTGGCCCTCAGTTCTGATTGACTGGGCTTGTACATCGGAGCACATAAAACACTTATAGTCAGCGGCATAACTGAAAAATGAGAATTATTAGTAAAACAGGTTGTCAGTAAATGCATCATTCAATGCAGTTTGGACACAAGTTTTGTTGTTTGGGCATTGTACTCCAGCATCTGAAATGACTGATCCAAAATGAAACAATGACTAAGAGGATAAAGCACTATATGTCAGTTTTAACCTGAGGGTATTTATATCCATAAGCCATGAACTGTGTAGAAACCCTTTTATACATAGTCCCTCCACTTTAGGTGACCAAAAGTAATTGTATAATTGGCTGCACAGCTGTTTCTTGGCCATGTTAGTTCATGCACAAGAAAGCTAACAAAATTTCTCAAGGTGATTCTAGGTGTGCCTTTTGCATTTAGACTTGTTGCTGTTGTTTATCAATATAAGGAGTAAATAAGTGTTAATGTCAGTAAAGCAGGTGATCAAGAGGCTGAAAAATTTAAATAAATCAATCAGAGAAATAGCCAAAACATTAGGCGTGTTAAAATTGCTATGGCATACATTGTTAAGAAGAGAGAAAGTACAGGTGAGCTCAGTAATAACAACCTGGCAGACCTCAGAAGACCACTGTAGTGGATGACTGAAGAATGCTTTCAATTGTTAAGAAACACCCATTTTCAGCTGTAGAACAGATAAAGAAGACTGCTTAAAGGGATAGTAATCTTTCACAATAAAAGCAGCTCTTCATAGTATTTGAGCTATTTGTAGAGTGTTATATTATCAGAGTTGTAGTTCAAGAGTAATTGAATGATAAAGTATCCCCCTCCCGCCCCTTTTGCTGATGTAACACTGCTCACCTCGAAGCAGCAAGACTGCCCAGATGGATCTCAGAGAGGGACAATCTTCAATTAGCATAAGGGAAAAACCTGAAAAATCTGTCAAGGGGGCGTGTTTTCCTTATGGTCACAGTAAGAAGATTGTCCCTTGTTGTGAGCTGTCTGGTCTCAAGACCATATTTCGCATCTGAGGGGAGGTGGCTTACACTAGGTAAAAGGGGAAAAGGGACAGGAGGGGGATACTCTATCATTCAATTACTCTTGAACTACAACTCTGACAGTATTTAAATAAGATGAGAGTTGGTTCTGTGTTAGCCATAGAAATACAGGAGGCAAATACAGTCATTGATACCTTTATTGGCTATCTAAGCAGATTTAGGATGCATGCTTTCAAGACCTCTTAGGTCTCTGCCTCAGGAATGTTATACAGATAAATATGAAAACATCTCTCTTATATATAAGTACACATTGCATTGTTTAGAATGGAAATCAGATGAGAAAGCTCAGTCCAGACCCAGATTCTTTGATCAGTCAATGGTAGAGTAGAGTGCTGTAAATTGCAGTCTTCCTCTGAGGAGTAAGAGGTATTTACGATCCCAGTGGGACTGTTGGAAAGGTTAATTCACAATGTGATAACGTGACAGGAATTTTCTGTCCCTATTCAAACCATTATGTAAAGCATTAAACTAAAGCATTAATTTAACCTCCCATATTTTTCTGTCCCTATGTGTGCAGAACGGTCCCATCAGTACAGTTAATTTAATGTCCCTGACACTGTGTCCATTTGGCAAAAATGTTCTCCCATTGGTGTCTCCGTCTTTTTGTTGTTAACACTGGATCTGTGGGAATTAAACCTTTTATGTAATGGCTGTCCAGTTTCTCCCACATAAAGAGCTTTTGGGCATTTTTCACACATAATGAGGTATATTATATTGGATGATTTGCAGGTGAAGGTACCATTGATCTTATGGTATATCTGGGTGATTGGAGTGGGTATCTTGTCTGTGGTGTAAATGTGTGCACAGGTTTCACACCTCATTTGTAGGCAGTGGAATCTGCAGTATCTTGTCCCCTTTTCAGAAGTGTGAGTTTGGTCCATGTAGGCTGGGTTCTAGCCAGTGCAGGGGGATTAGAGCGTTGATTATAGTTTGATTAACCCCATAGCGACAATTGACTTACCAGGTACGTCCAGCAAAAACTGTCACTTAGTGACAGAGGACGTACCTGGAAAGTCCCGGAAGTCCGGGTCTCCATGCGGCTGCACGCCATTAGGAGACTCCAGAATCATTTAAAAAAAAAAAAGTACCACGGGCGTTAAGGTGACAGCCGCGTTAAAATTCCCACAGATCCATATGTTTAATCTAGAACATTCATACAAATTATACACCTATTTTAAAGTATAAAAGTATAAGTAGGGCTTCCTTTTGATGCCATATTTATAAGTATAAACCTTAATTTAGTATGATAATAATATAAAAAAGTGGAAAAAAGTATGAATGTTTGTTCACACCTCCCAAGTGTCCTAGGGCAGTACTGTCTGAGATCCAAATCCCTGTCTCATTTCCTACCCTGTTGTCCCTCTTTTTTGGAGATAAAACTGTGTGGTATTTATATGTTATCACATTGCTCCACAGAAATAACATTTACATTAATGTTTGTTTAAGATTCATTAAATGTTCATAAATTAGTCTGTGTAAATAAAATTGTTTGGCCTTGCTCTAAATCAGTTAATTAACTACACAAAAAGGTGTCATTATATCATGAAGGGACCTAAAATTATGTTAAAGGGATAGTAATGTTTCACAAAAATAGCAGGTCCAATTAATCTTCATAGCATTTGGGTCATGGAGAGTGTTATTTCAATCCTATCAGAGTTGTAGTTCAAGAGTAATTGAATGATAAAGCATCCCATATTGCCCCTTTTACCTAGTGTAATCCACCTCCCCTCAGATGTGAAATCTGGTCTCTTGACCGGACAGCTCACAGCAAGAGACAATCTTCTTACTGTGAACATAAAGAAGACCCTGCCTCCCATTGACAGGTTTTTCCTTATGCTCGCTGAAGATTGTCCCTCTCTGCAATCCATCCAGGAAGTCTTGCTGCTCTGAGGTGAGCAGTGTTACATCAATAAAAGGGGTGACAGGGGAATACTTTATCATTCAATTACTCTTGAACTACAACTCTGACAGTATTGAAATAACACTTTCCATGGCCCAAATACTATGAAGATTAATTGGAGCTGCTTTAATTATGAAAAATTACTATCCCTTTAATGCCCTCCCCACAAGTCATTCCCCAGCACCACCACCTAACACAATATTGTCCCACCTTTGACCATCTGCAGAGTTGGGACTCATATTCTCTGCATCTCTCTAATTTCAGATGGTGAGTGAACTGAGAGACTTCTAGTGTAGCAGTTTTAAGTGACTTGGTTTTCGACCCACAGTCCCCATAGACTGCTAAGGACAAGTTTTCTAACTTGACCCAGAGAATATATGGGGCAACACAGCATAGTATGTGGCTGAAAGCCACAGATTTCATGGTTCTATCCATCTCCCTTGCCAGGAGTTCAGTTTTGAACCCCCCTCCCTCCAAATGATGGACAGGAACCATTTTAGTGTTGCATACTGCAGGCCATGACTTTTTACTGTCTGCTAGCAAAACATGATAATTGTCATTTAATTATTGCAAATACTATCACACAATATTAAACAGCACAAAAATTCCCAGATAACCTCTAAAATAGCTAAGGATTAGAAATGAGCCAACTAGTCACTGGGCAGATAGCCGGACACATTGAACAGGCTGCCAAATTAAGATTTACTGAAGGTAAGTTAAATTCAGTTTAAGACATCAAATGCCAAAATCAACATCATTATATTGTAAATTACTCTGACAGCAGCAATGAGAAATCCAGACACTATTACATTTGTAAAATGATTCATCAACTGCAATCAGGGTCATTTAAAGCCATTGTTGGGCCCTGAGCAATACATAATGTAATGGGCAACCTTAAATCCTTGAATTCTAGATATGTTTCCAGTGTGGCATTGTAGACCTCTAGCCAATGGGTTAAGTAATAATTCTTCAGCTACTAAAAGTGACTACTCAGCTAACAGCAGTTCCATGGTGTGTTTTCATGGCTAGGTGTACACAGTGTTAAGTGTCTTCACAAAGATTGAGCGTACGTATCTTCGCAAAGAATGAGTGGCCTGTCCATCTTAACAGAATTGTAAGCTTACACACCAGGGTGGAGATGCACTAAGGTGTGATAAAGAGTTGATGAAGAGGAGATAACTTCTACAGTGATATCACTTCTCCAATTTCTATATTATTCTATGGAGCATATGCTCTATGATCTCTCCCACTTGAGAAATCTTAGTGCATTAGCACCATAAAATAACATAGGAATTGGAGAAGTGATATGACTGGAGAAGTCATCACCACTTTATCACCTCTTTATCACACTGTAGAGCATCTCCCCCCAGGCATTGTATTGTATTGTTTATATCAGAACATCAAGGGGAGTAAGATATAGAGAATTTCAGAGTGTATCACATGACATGTCAAAATTTTCTTTACACCAGTGCATACTGAGTAACTTCACTCTGTGCTGCTTTGTTGAAATTCTCCTTTATTCAAAGCAATCTTGTTAGCCATCAACACAAACTATGAAGTTCACTGGTTCAGTCATTTCTTCTAAGGATGTTAGAAAGGTTTAGACAAGCAACAGTTTGTTCTTGGACCTCCAGCTGTTGGGGAATACAACTCCCATCATCCCCAACCAGCCAATGGCTGGGTGAAGAAAATGACAGTTATATTTCCCAAAAGCTGGAGACCCAGAATACCCAAGACGGAGGCAATATGATTTCAAAATAGCCATTATTGTATTACCTTTTATTGATAAAGTGCCAACATATTTTGCAGCTCTGTACAGTATGAAATAGGCATAAAGAGACATAAAACAGTACAGACAGAGCATAGAAAACCAAAGGATAAGAGGGCCCCAGTAACCAGAGCTTATAGTCTAGAGGAAGATAGGTTGGGACACAAAAGGTAAGTATTACAGGGTGTAAATGCCTCTTGCCATGTGTACTGCAGATTAGTGGATGGGAGATAGAAGTGATTGTCATTATGTGGTCCTGAAATACAGTGGGTGTGTATAAGGGAGAAAAAGCCTCTGTGTTAGCAATAAGCTCCTGTTGGGGGATGTGAGTGGGAAAGTGATGTAGAAAGGAAAAGAGAGAGTAAGTAAAGGTTGGACAGGCTGTTGGTCTGGACTTGTTCATGAAAGGTTTCCCTAAAATAGTGAGATTCTGAAGACCTGGTGATGGGGTGAAAGTCTGATGAGATAGGAGAAGAAGCACAAGAGAAGTCCTATAGGAAGGTATGGGAGGATGTAATGAGAAATGGAGAAAGAGGAAGATCCTGTGCAGAGTGGAGAAGGCAAGTAGGAGTGTATTTGGAAACAAAAAATAAGATGTAGGATGGTACAGTATTAGCATAGGCGCTATAAGTTAACACCAGTATTTTACATTTAATTTTAAAGGAAAAGGGAAGCGTGTGTAAGGACAGGCAAAAAGAAGCAATATTAGAGGAATAATGTGTGAAGTAGATTAGCTTGTGTTGGAGTACATTGAAATTTAGTGGGGTTAGTCTTGTGAGAGGAAGGCCAATTAGGAAGGTACTGTAGCTGAGATGGGACATTACACGTGTTTGGATTAGAGTTCTTGGAGTCTCTAAGGTAACAAAACATTTAATTTTAGAGATGTTTCATAGATACAGATGGCATGAGTGGGAGATGATCTAAATGTGGGGAATGAAAGATAGAGCAGGGTAGAAGGTGACCCCCCCCCATACAGCATGGTTTGGAGGTTGGTGTTGATTGTGGCATTGTTAACAGTGAGTGAAATATCAGGACAAATGTTGGTTGGGAAGGAAGAGAATATTTATAGTTTTAGTTAAACGAGACAGGAAAAAAGGGGTGGAAAAATAGATTTGAGTGACATCAGAAAATAAATGAAATAAATAAATGAAGATGACATTATTAGGATCCAAAGAGGAGTAGACTGAAAGGAGCAAGGGGCCTAGGACAGACCCTTGTGGTATGCCAACAGAATAATGGATCCAAAGTGGAAAACACTAAAAGCTATTAAAGAGGCCAAGAGTGGGTGGTGTCACTGAGGCCAAGAAAGTTGAGGACTAGGAAGAGGCGTGGGTGGTCCACTATATAAAAAGAAGCTAAGAGATCAATGAGAATGAGTAGGTGGTAGTAGTGACCTTTACTTTTCAGTGAACAAGTCATTGACCAACTTATTGAGAGCAGCTTCATTGAAGTGATGAGGGTGGAGTCTAGATTGCAGAGTGATTGGGTAGAGGAATTTTGTGACACAATTGTAACAAGATGTCCTCGAAAATTGGAAGCACAGGGGAATAGAGAAAAAAGCCAGTAGATGGAAAGAAGCTTGAGTCCAGAGATGACTTCTTTAAGATGGGTTTAGGGCATGCTGGAAGAAGAATGATAAGGTGTTTGTTATCATAAAGATGCTGGATTAGTGAGTAAGAGCTGTAATGTGATTGCGTCGAGAGGGAAAATGGTTGACTTTGAGAGTGTAAGGAGGAAGGAAATTAAGTGTGTTTGTAGGAGATGGGGAGGTCTAAATGGGCTTGCTGGAAGTTCATGTTTGACAGAATCAATCTTATCCTTAAGGAGGGGAGTTAGTGGAAGGGGGTTTTTTAGGTGGGCATAGAATAGATTTAATGGTTGAGAAGAGGCCTTTTGGGGTTAGAAGACAAATTGGATGTTAGGGATGAAAAATATGTCTATTTGCCAAGGTGAAGGCAGACCTGTAGAAATGGTAAATTAATGTGACTGTGTGTAGGAACAAATAGATTTACCTAAAATATCCCAAAATCTTGTTTGAGCAACAACAGATAGGCAGGTGATCCAAGTTCCTTCCTGAGCTGGCTGATCCTGTGTTTGACAGATATACTTTACAGCTTGGCACCCAAGAGGTGCAATTAACATCTACAAGACCAAGAAGAAGAGAAACTAGCATATTAATGACTAAGGGATATCATTATCCTGTACCGTAAACAATTAAGATTGCAGTGACATTGGGAGAGAGAGAAAGCAGCTGGAGAGATTATGTTGATACTAGCTACAGGCTACGAGAGGAAGAAGCAGTTTCAACTGCACAGAGTCTCAAGAGAAAAGGACTTATAGGTAAATTTTTTTTGTAAATTGCAAGACATCATCCCACACCAGCATTTCTGTTGTGTACTGTTAAAGGGGGAAGAGTAGGAGCAGTACAGGGACGATTTGTCAAAGTGGTAGTCCAAAAACTAAGTGCAGCCATGGTTTCTGAAGTGTGTGCAATAAATGAAAATGATCCCTTTCCTCGTGTGGAGGCTGTTAGTGAAAGTGACATAAAAAGTTCTTCCACCTCCAGTAGTATTAGGAAACAATGCTAAAACACTGAGGACAACACTGATTACCATTCTAGTGTTGAATGCTTAGCAGAGGAGGGTGTAGTAGTTCAACCACCTACTGCATCTGATAGTGAGTAATAAGTGCAACACCTGTTCTGAAAGTAGTAGTGGATGTTCTGAAAATCCCTCTAAGGGGGGAAGTAAAAATAAGTTGTTTGAGACTTCAAAAAGTCTAGAGGAATATACAAATATTGGGGAAGAAGCAAAGGGTGATTTCTGACAGTGAACTAGGATGTTGTTGACTTAGATATATCCCTCCAGCATCCAGCTCTTCTGATACAGATGAATATGACGGTGAGGTAGATGATGACATGGCCAGGAAATGAGCTGAAAATAAAAGGCTCAATTGTCCACCTCTGAAAAGGAGCAATTTTCCTGTTTCTGTTTATAAACTGTTTGAGAAATCAATTAGAAAATCTGACTCTGGACATAAAAAGATGCCTAAAAATACACAATAATTCTGTCAGTAATCCTCAGCATCTTTACCACATCTAAATAATAACTCCACCCAGCCACAACACCATTTGGGTCATCGACATCCATAACTCTAACTATGATGTGTGATTCTACTGCTTTTGGAAGTGTAGCATCTTTGACATCAACTAGTACAATTAAAACATCTAGTCCCAGTAGTATTAGTAGTCTTTCAGAAACTCCTGTAATTCTACATAACCCAAAAGCTAATCATGTTGCTATCTGTTGTCTGTGTATGAAGAATGTGAGCAGGGCGAAAGTAGGATTACACCTAGGCACATCCTCATCAAGATCCCACCTGAAGCACAACCATGGGTCTGATTGTGATGCACGCCATCAACTTCTCAGAGGTGCCATGAATAGCAACAGTAGAAGCACTCCTAAAAGTTCCTGGGCACATTATAGTAGTGATGTAGATTTTATCAGAGAGTGTGCCAAGTTTTCATTCATCTACACAAACACCCATGGCTTATGCTATTGTTCTGCAAATGCAAAACATTGAGTAGCGTGACTCAGTTTGTTGGAGAAGATTACAAAAGTACCCAGACTTGCCACCACAACTACCTTCACTGACACAAGTCGTGTTTTTAAAGCAATAAAGTTACACAGTTCTTGCACAATGGACTGCCTTTCCACACTTACTGACTTTATTATTAGTCAAAACCTACACTAAATAATCCAGCCTATGGAATAATAAACTTGTCAAAATGTCGGTGATTGAAATGCTGCCCATTTCTTTTGTTGAAAACAGAGGTTTTAAAGAAATGATGTCCTGTGTTGCACCCTGCTGACATATTCCAAGCCACAGTTATTTTTCAGGGATACCCGTGCTACCACAAGCAGGTGGTTAGGGTCATGGGCAAAGGACTCTATTAACAATGTTTTCAGTTCATATGTTGCTGTAGGGCTCTGCCAGCTCACAACTGTTACTTCTCACTATTGAGTTTTCCACTTTAGCCCTCAGCAGCAGTAGTTGTGAAAATATTGCAACCACAGAAAGCATAGGCCAAAAATGGCAAAGTTCTCATGAAAATTGTAGGTATTTTTTTATTTTTGGGAATTTTTTGTGGGAAATTAGTGAAATTGCAAATTTTCTGTTAAAATTCAATAGCAATTTTTTTTTTTTACTTTTTGCCAGTTCCTAATCAGGACAAGTAAGTTCAGAACTGGTGTTAATAAGACATTGCAAGGATGTTGAAAATTGCAGCAGATCAGAATGCAGATTTTTTTCTGCAATCTCTTGATCAGATGAGATAATGCAAACCGAATAAAAGTACAACCAGTATTTTGGATACTTTTTCATATCAGCATGTGAGTTAATTAACAGCCAAATTGCCTTTTTTTTCAGCTTCATCTATTTTGTTTATGTTTTAATGTATTTGACAGGGAGTTATCTGAATTTGTTTTCACGTAGCTTTTAGTGTGGAACTGTGGAACTGTGAAAGCAGAGAGATTGCAACAATGTAAAAAATATACAACATAAAAGACAGTGAAACAATTTAGATAGGCCTCTCTCTATAGCACAGAGACTGCAGCTTTATATAAATATCTGCTTTCAGAGTCCCCTGCTGAAAGCTTTGGAGAAACAGAAATCCATGCAGTTTAATGTCAGGGTATAAGAAATGTAATAAAAATAGGTGGCTATGGAAAAAAATAATATACAGTATAGGAGATGTGACTTTATATATTATGCACTTACAGAATATGTAAAATCAAAAAGGGGCTTGACTATCTCTTTAAAGGACTTAATAATGTCTGCAACTTATTACAGGCCACTTCCCCACAAAAACTATTTAAAGAGAATTCCATTCTTTATACATAAATATGCTTTTAATCTTTAATGATAGCTTACTCCCTAAAAGAAATTGCTTGCCTGCAATATATAAAAAAAATTCTAAATTAAAACGTATTTGAGGAACCAATAAAATACGAATAATTGATCAAAAAGGGTCAAAGATGTGATCATAAATTTCAAAGCTTCATGAAATGTAACATACTGTTATAAACCTTAATTAAAATCTTCATGATTAAATGTTTTGCTTCTATTTACAGGTACACTTGAAAGGACTGACTATACAGTTTATTATTTGACTGCAATTAAAACAATATTAAAGTTGTATGTGTGTGTTGTATAAGATTAGTTATGTCAGATTTCAGATGAAAATGCTGAATGTTCTCACGCTTCTCTTCATTTGTACTGTTGAGTTGCATTTACTGACACATAAGGTTTTCCAGTTCTTAGTAGACGCCAGTGGTGGGCAACGTAAGACCCTACATCTGCTGCCAGACCATTTCCATCATAACAATTGGAATCTGGAAGCAGTAGGAAGGCTTCATGCTACTTTTCCCTGATTTAGACACTACTGTATTACAAATGGCTGGTGGAAAATATCATTCTATAATCTTTTTGATATTCACTTGTTTGAGCACACTTGTAGATTTATCCCTGTTTTTAAATGATCTGATAAAAATATTAGCTTTAAAGGGGATGTATCACCTAAAAAAAATTTGCCCATAGCTTTGATTACTAAGGTATTACTAGGGAAGCTGTTTTCTTTTTGTTTTGTTTTTTTAATGTAACTGGTTTTGCAGATATTTACTGTGCTGTGCTGTGCACTTCCGCATAATGTGTACAGCACGACTTGTCGTCTCCTCCCACCTCCCTCCCTGCTGCCCTAGGTTGCAACCTCAGTATAATGCTTACTGGAGCTTGCTATAACGATAGCAGACATTCACAACACACCGAAGGGAAGAGTGAACATGCTCCCTGGAGCAGCTGGGAGGGAAGTGAGAGGGGAATTAGGCAGTCAGATAACAAAAAAAAAAAAACAGCTCTTCTAATAATACTTTAGTAACCAAACCTTTGTGCACATTTTTAGGTGATACATCCCCTTTAAACTTGAACTAGAGGTTCCTTTCCCTCGTATGTACCATAATTGTTGAACTGTCCCTTCCCAATCCATTTGGGGCTTGAAACAGAGAATATATGCCCACTCGTTTGCAGGTGACATTGTAATCCTTTTCACTAGTTTCCTTCTTTATTTAAAGGAGCAGTAAACTTTTATTTATGAAAATACATATTTTATATAGCATTTCCTGCTGAATAAAACAAGGTCACTCCCATCACTGTCAGATGTTTTATTCAAAAATTATAGCAGTTTAAATAATCAGGAAGTGAATTTACCATGCATTTACTTCCTGATAGTTCTGACAGGAAGTGACAGGCAGTTTCTATCACATTCTATGGAAAATTGTATGTCTCTGACTTTTCTGACTTTCCTCTCCATTAGAATCTAAAAGGAAATCTAATTAGAATTTGACCACTAGAGGGCACTGCTAATGTAAAAGAAACATGGGTTTAAACTTTAATAACTCTGGAAATATAAATCTCTCGGCAGTGGGAGTACCCCTATTTTACTCAATAGGAAAATCCCTACAATATATATTTTTTCATAAAAAAATTTTACTGCTCCTTTAAAGAAGGAAACTTCATATTGGTTTAGGAAAACCAATATGCTATATAGTTGTCCCTGTCGAGTGAAACAAGGGTATTTCCAGTGCTGTCAGTTGCTTTATTCAAATATTATAACTGTTTGAATTCTCTGGAAATTAGTGACAGCATGTGATTCTCTTCTCTCTTTTCTTTCATTATTTAAAGAAAAAGTAAACCTGTTTTAGTGAAAACATATGTAATAGGGCTGTTCCTGCTAAGTAAAACAAGGACACTTCCCCTGCTGTCAGTGGCTTTATTCAAATGTTATAACTGTTTAATGTGTCAGGAAGTGAATGACAGTGTGATTATTTCCTAAAATTTAAAAATGACAGCATGATTCATTAGTATCCATCATATACTATGGAGAGCTGTTTATCAGCAATCCACCTATCCCACTGAATACAACACAATAATTAACTGAAATCTGACCGATAGTAGGTACTGTTGATGTAAAAAAAGAGTTTAAACTGTAATAACTCTGGAATGTGCTTTTCTCTGCAGTAGATGTACCATTGTTTTACTCAACAAGAGTACAACAAATTTTTTTTGTTTTTTCATAAAAAATGTACTGCTCTTATAAGAAGTAATTCATAAGTTGGCATATTTATGTGTTTGCTTTGTTTTGCTTGAAATGTTATCAATTAGAAGTGAGTTGGCATAGCACTGGAAACTCTCTGGGCAATTAAGGGGTTAAAAAGAACCTTGATTTGTATGGGAAGCAGAATTTGTCTGATTGGGCTCTAGAGTGACACTGAAAAATAATGTTTGGCTACAATATAATCACTTTAATTCTTGTTCCAATAATGTACTGTAGGTCTTTTGATTGACTTTTGATGTTTCCAGAAGTAACCTCCTGAAGGAACTGACGTTCTGAATGTGATGGCTCGAATAGAAAAAGAAGCTCCCAGGGAGCTGTAATTGATACCCATAATTGCAAAAGTACTCATCATACATTAAAGGGAGAGTAATGTTTCACAAAAGCAGCAGCTACAATTAATCTTCATAGTATCTGGGCCATGGAGAGTGATATTTCAGTAGTGTCAGAGTTGTAGTTCAAGAGTAATCGAATGATAAAGTATCCAAATCCCGCCACTTTTACCTAGCGTAAGCCACCTCTCCTCAGAAGTGAAATCTGATCCCTTGACCAGAAAGCTCACAGCAGTATTGCTGGTCTGAGGTGAGCAATGTTACAGCAGTAATAGTGGTGGGAGAGGGATACTTTATCATTCAATTACTCTTGAACTACAACTCTGACAGTATTGAAATAACACTGTCAGTGGCCCAAATACCATGAAGATTAATTGGAGCTGCTTTTATTGTGAAACATTACTATCCCTTTAATTAAATATATATTGTTTATTATTTTTTTTCTTATTGCTGGATGACATCCTATGTAAGCACTTATGTTATTCCATGTATCTATATCAGCCATATGAAATGACTGGGTTGGTAAATAAGACATGACTACACAATTCAAAAGCCCCTAGGCAATTCAGCTGGCAATTAACTGAGTGCCAGAGGGGTATGCAGTGCAGTGTATGTGTGAAGTGTACAGTGTACATACATCAGTGTATATGTGTATGTGTGTGTAAGTATGAGTGTGTGAATAAATATGTGAAGGTGTGTGTGTGCGTGTGTGTGTGTGAGAGAGAGAGAGAGAGAATGAGTATGTATGTTCATATGTGTATGACTGTGTTTGTGTATATTTAGACTGTCTGTATGTACATATGTGTCTGTATGTGCAGATGTGTATGTGTCTCACTATGAGGCAATTCTAGGGCAAAGCAACTGCACCTAAATACAAGTTAAATCAGTGGAAATGTGTATTTCTCCTCATAATGTTGCTTGTTTGCCCCCAAACTACAGTTACAGCTGTGGTATTATGTGTGTCTTTGTGTGACATGATGTATCTGCATGAGGGAATATATCACTATGTGAAAGTGTGCATATGTGTGTGTATGTCTATGTCTCTATGTGGTTGAATCTTACTAAGAAAAGGTTTGGTCAGCTGCAAATTGCTCTTTCAGACCAATAAAATACTCATCACACCATTTAGCTACAGATCCAGACTTGTTTTATTAATCCTTAACGGAGTCATAATACATACTAGCCGTGTTACAGATGAACTCAGTGACACATTGATGGACACAATGTTAAGTTTTCACTGAGAGGAATCTTGAACGTTTCTGTACAGACTGTTAAATGCTTTATTACTGAAGTCATCCTCATAAATGAATCATTGCAATGGGTCTTCCCATTAAGTAAGACTAATGCTTTCATAGTTTATTATTTTAAGCCCATATGCTCAAATGTTTATTCCCTAAATTGAATATAGTTTACTTTTTACAAAAATGTAGATTTTAGGCTAGGTTTTCTTACATTTTTGAGTACTAAGACATAACAACAGTAACCTTCTGAGTGCCAGGGGGGCATCCAACACATTGCATTGCAACTCATTGGATACCTTCCTAGCACTCAATGGGTTAATAAAAGTTTTCCAATAAGTGTTATTACAAATAGTTAAGATAAAATTCCCCATATTTCTATTGATTAAAATAGAACTGTAACCTGGTCTCCTAGCATTCATAGGATTAAAAACCCCATTTAACTGAAGTTGATTTGTGCCAGTTCTTCTAAGTACATCATCCTCAGTTAATCTAGCAAGTTGAGATACTTTTCCTCTACAGGCAGCCATTGATTAGTTGTTGATAATGGGATTTGTAGACCCCAGCATCTGGAGGACCAACAATTCAGTATATTTGGACTAGAGTTTCTAACCTTTAAGTACAAAGGTTTCCAACCCACCAGCAGGTCAAAACATGAGGATCTCCCAACAAGTTCTTCCTGATCAGTAAAGGATATACTGAGTGATGCTTCATTAGAAAGTCATTACAGTCTAAACTGTTAAAAAGAGGTGGAGTTGTTAATGTCACATGACCTGGAGAGATGTAGCTTAAAGCAGTACACTTTTATATGAAAACCAATGTTAAAGAGCTTTTTCTGCTGAGTAAAACAGGGTACTCCAACTATTGTCAGTTCTTTAAAGGTATAGTAATGGTTCACAAAAAAAGCAGTTCCTATTAATCTTCATAGTAGAGATTGTTATTTCAATACTGTCCGAGTTGTAATTCAAGAGTAATTAAATTATAAAGTATCTCTCTCCCACAAGACTGTCTGGATGGATCAGAGCAAGGGACAATCTTCAGTGAGCATAAGAAACAACCTGAAAAACCTGTCAAGGGGCAGGGTTTTCCTTATGTTCACAGTAAGAAGATTGTCCCTTGCTGCAACCTGTCCTGTCAAGAGACCAGATTCCATAGCTGAGGGGATAAGGCTTACACTAGGTAAAAGGGGTCGTAGGGGGATAATTTATCATAATACCTGGGAACTTTTTCTTCTGGCCTCCCCAGTGGGGGAGGGCTGTGGTGCAGTTGAGGAAGACAAATGACACAATTTGCTTCAAAAAGGGATGGGGCTTATTCATGATGGGGGGGTTCAGACAAGTTTAGAAGTATAGGGGAATAGGCTGGGGAAGGAGAAGAAGTGGGCGGGGAGTGGGTGGAACAATAGGGAAGGAGCACCAATGGGCAAAGTTTCTTAAGAAACTGCCCACGCCCTGGAGAATCAGACTGTGCCCCGCAGACCCGGTAATGCAAAATCAAAATCAGAGTCTCTGGGGCAAACCCGGAGAGTTCCCAGCTATGTTTATCATTCAATTACTCTTGAACTACAACTCTTACAGTGTTGAAATAACACACTCTATGTCCCAAATACTATGATACTGAGCAGTTTTTTTTGTGAAACATTACTATCACTTTAATTCAAATGTTATAACAGTTCAAATAATAAAGAAATTAATTTACTGTGCATTTTACTTCCTGAAAGTTCTGATAGCATGACTCAGCAGTTTGGCATTGGCTTATCTCTCTGATAGGAATTTGACTACTAGAGGGCACTGTTAAGCTAAAAAACAAAACAAAAAAAAAACCATTGATTTAAACTTAGCAAATGGTTACACCTGCACTGCGGCATTCATCAGCAAATACCAGCAAATAAATCCAACTTGCGTAAAAAATCCTTTATTGGAACATAATTAAAAAACAAACAAAAAAACAGATAGGTGGTCGAGGTGAGGGAGAACAATGACAGAGGGACCCCATAAATCTAACACGTTTCCCGCTTAGTTGTGCTTACTCATAGACTAAGCAACTCCATGAGTAAGCGCAAAACGTGTTAGATTTGTGGGGTCCCTCTGTCGTTCTTCACCCTCACCTCGACCACCTATCTGCTTGGTTTTTTTCTTTGTTTTTTAATTATGTTCCAATAAAGGATTTTTTACGCAAGTTGGA
The DNA here is from genome assembly GCA_037306005.1 of Rhinophrynus dorsalis. Taxonomy (NCBI): domain Eukaryota; kingdom Metazoa; phylum Chordata; class Amphibia; order Anura; family Rhinophrynidae; genus Rhinophrynus; species Rhinophrynus dorsalis. The sequence continues at coordinate 161,968,333 of CM074719.1, forward strand.
TTTGTTTGCTGATATTTGCTGATGAATGCCGGAGTGCAGCTGTAACCATTTGCTGAATTGTACCTATGTAACTCGACCAGAGGAGAATCGGGCATGGCTTGCACCCAGCCTATGGAGCCTCTGGACGGCTAGGACTGAGGATACATCGAGAGGTACTGTTTTATTATCTGGCATGTTAGCATACATATCTTTCTCTTGCCATTGATTTAAACTGTAATAACTGTGGAAATATGTATATGTCAGCAAAGTGAGTACCCTTATTTTAAGCAACAGTAAAAGCCTTACAATATTTATTTTTGTTCATGACAAGAGTTTACTGCGCCTTTAAGACTCGGCTCTCCCATGAAAACTACTATTTGTAGATTAGGTTCTACTGTTGCAAAGAGTTTAATTAAAAAACAAAGAAACAAACAAAAACCAAAAAAACTATTTAAGCTGCAATAACTTTTGAAATATACTTTTCATCTAGTGTGAGTGACCTTGTTTTACTCAGCAAGAAAAGCATAACACTGAATATATTTCATAATAAAACTCTCCTGCTCCTCTAATGCAGTAAGATTAAGCCTACGGAGAACAGTGAACAAGGAAAGATCAAACATGAATACAGCAGTCATAAGCATATACTTATAGCCAAAGTGGCATTTGTGAAATAGAAAACTACATTATTTAAGGCTGTGATTCAAAGGCATTGTAAATAGGATTAGAGAAATAATTATAGTGTTCCTGTTTACGTAGCTGATGTGCTTGTTTAGTAAAGAAAATATTGTAAGCAATTGAACTATTCTGTGGTAGCCAAATGCTATGGACGTCTGCAGGATAGCACATGTTCTACAAATCTCCATTTACATTGGCAGATATACTATTTTCTTAGTTTTGTGAAATTCATTTTTATAAGTTATGAAAATGCATGTTTTACTTTGATATTGACTAAATGATTTTGCTGAAACTAATTGCACTAATATGGCTTTGCATGTCTTAACACACATGGTATTCAAAAGAGATTAACACGTTTAAGAAATGTGCTTAGTTTTTTATATGTCCTTGCAAAACCCATTGTTTAGCATTCTTCTTAAAGGGGAACTGTACCCTAAAAATAAGTAGCTCTTAATCTGTTTAAAGAGAAATTGTTACCTGTCCAAATTCTCATCTCAGTGGGAGTATCAATCATGGTACCATGTGCATGATTATTACTCACCTTAATTAATTCCATCTCTTTGGTGGGAAACAATTCTTTCTAGCACTCTAGGAGAAGGTGTGAGGAAGAATTGGGCAATTTCAACACAAGTGAGTAATTTAGAGTGCTCTCTGTGCTACCCAGGTCAGAAGACCCTAACTACTAAACCTAAAATCTCTAAAACCATTCCACTGATTAAAAAACAACAACATATAGACCATTTGAATTGATATTGTTAATCAAGTGAAAAGCTAGAAGGTAACAGGTTTGCTTAAACATAAGAACTCACTTAGGTAAAGATGTTTAGATAAATAAAGTGATTAAATAAAAATCAGAATTTTGTTTTAATTTAATCACATTTTCTTTTCATTTTTTTTTTGTTTAAAGGAGTTTGAATAATTAATAGATTTGGGACCTGGTCTAATGGAATTCCAGAGGCTTCTCTGTAGATTACATAAATTCATTTTTCAGAGTAATAATCAAAATGACAACAGCAAGCATTTTCTGCTTAACAGTTTGCATAAATGTACATTTGCAACGCAACAATCACATTTTTCTCAAAGTAGTCACAGAGAAAAAAATGACACCCTATGCTGGTATCAATCGAGATCAAAAGTACAGAGATGCCCTAGTTTAAAACCACTGGTCTAGACCATTGGTTTCAAGATTTCTTCAATGAACCCTAAAGGCTAAAGGCTTTCCCTGTTTAAACGGGCAGTACATTTCTTTTTAAAAAAAACCCAAGAATATTATAAGGCTTTTCCTGCTGAGTAAAATTAGGGTATTCTTACTGCTGATGGTTGCTTTATTCAAAAGTTATATCCATTCAAACTGTCAGGAAGTGATAAATCTGCTACTATCACATTCTATGAATTACTACAGTCTGTGACTCATATCTCCCATAGAATGCACTAGAATTATTGTCTGGACACCAGCTGAACTGCAGGTAAATTTTCTGGACACTAGAGGGCAATGATAGTGTAAAAAAACAACAGTTTAAAGTGTCATAACTCTGGAATGAAGTACTTCTCAGCAGTGAGTATACCCTTGCTTTACTCAAAAGGAAATTTTTTTTTTTGTTAAATGTGAATTTGCATCTAAATATGCATGTTTGCACAAATGTGCATGCAAAGCATGTGCATATGAATGTGTATATGAACAAATGTATGTTCACGCAAATGCCTGAAAGTGTTAGCATGTGTAAGTGCATTTGAGTGCATTCATGTGTGAATGTTGCACATATGAATGAGTATTTGAATGTGTGTGCAAGTCCATCTACTTTTGGAATAGACCTCCAAGCAAAAGCTGAAAAACACTTCTTCAACATACCAAACATTTTATCTGAAGGTAGGTGAGTGGGGCAAAAATGTATTATCCCTTAAAAAGAAAACTTTACTTAGCCTTCTCTTTATCCCCCCCTAATACATGAAGAACACTGCTGGAATTTTGTTGAGGTCTGGATCTTCCAATAGGCAGAGCAGATAAATGCCTAGACCTCCAATTTTGATGGGCTAGAATAATCTCAATGTTCCTGCACCAGTTTTACAACATTTAAAGGTTACTATTTAACCCATTTAGATGTTATGGAGAGATCTCTAACATAACTTAGGAGCAAGGGGTTAATGCTTGTTTTGTTCTTGCTAGGCCGAAGGTGTTTTCTGTGCTGGGAAACAGTGGATAGAACTGGGTTCAGGGTCATGTGATGTCTTGGAGTGTGTCCAGAGCTAAAGACACCTAGAGTGTCTTGCCTAGAGGTGCCTGGATGTAAATCTGGCCCTGGGTTTGTCTAAGGTTGCAGATTCATGACACCTCTAGCTCTGGCACTTAGCTAAATCTATCGCCAGGCAACAGTTAAGCAGAGGCACATTGCTGCAAAGTAAGCCTGGAAGTAAAAGGTGCAGGGAAACTTGCAACCAAACACTGCAATATATACATTTTCATTTTAAAGTATGAGCGAATAAGAGGCTTAGACATTTTGAATCATGCACCTGTGCTTGCAAGGAAATCCTAAAGGCATGGCCTGTGGGACATCTTGAGAAGTCTCACTAGACTGCCAGTAATTTATTGGCTAAGATGCAAAGGCAGGTGGCAGCCGAAGCAGAGGACTAGATACAGAATAGATTATTCTGCCTTTAGGAACCACTTGCTACTTGAGAATGAGCCTGATGTCAGGATGTAATACCAGGAATTGTCTGATGTTAGAAAAAAATCACTATCTGGTTTTTAGAAAGAATGACAGAGTGTGCAGATCTGCCATTATCATTATCCAGGCATCAAATCAGAACCTGGGAGGATAGATTATTTGCATCCTGACTATGGACACAGGTTTAAATAACTGGTAGTCAAAAATGGTAGCAAAGGTTAGAGAGCTATATACTGGAAAACCAGGCAAAGAATCATTGATATCAGTGTTTTAAGTTTGCTAATGGACTGTCAGAGCTTACAGGTGAATAATAATACCAGAGGTGCAAAGGAACATTAAACTCTAAACCCCCTATTATTATATCACACTTGAGAAGAAATGTTTTGGAGACCTCTCTGGGCAGAAAGTACTAATAGCGATTGTAAATCAGTTCTCTGTGGGTTGGTTTCCAAAATTAATGTAATCTTCAATTAGTACAGGATATGATGTCCATAGATTAACCTTTTCTGCTTGACTGCAGGACCCAAACTACACTTACTGAAGTCTTTATAAGAAGAAATGAAATAAGTGTTCAGTAGAAGGAGTTTGGGGTCCTGACTGGAGATGCACTAAGGTTAGATAAGGGTGGACTGGACCCATATTCATCTAGTGATATGCACTAAGGTGTCTTCATAATCTCATCTATGTTTGGGATATTTTTGGAATATTTTCATTGGTACAAAAGGATTTTTTTAAATGCAATTCTGCAATCCAATTCTTACTCTTGTTCAGAATTTGACTGCAGAATTGACCAGCTGGACAGGTCTGCCAAATCTTTATTGCTGGCATACAATCCCTTCCTTCTCGAAAAATGCAGTATACATACCTGCCATAATGGAATGGCAAGAGCCATAAAACACTGCAACATTCCCATTCATTTAAATGGGGCATTTACACCCTTGAATGCTAGAGGTCTCCAACACATTCCTTCTCAAGGCTCTGTAGACATCTCTAAAATTCAAGGGGATAATTCACACTTTTAAAACAATGTTAATGTTGGTTTGTTCTCTCTGGTACAGTTGGTTTGCACCAGAATTGTACCTCTTTCTCTTCATGAATACAGACCTGTGCATCCTAGTATTACAAGGCAAATGGGTGGAGAACATGAGCTTGTCAGTTGATTACAGTTTGTTTGAGGAGTTTCAGAGGGGATCATGCTTCCCATTTCCACTGGGTATATCACATTCTGCTTCAATGCTATGTCACTACTTCACTTCCTAGCAGAAGGCTATGAAAGCTGAAATCTGTACTCATACATCACCACTCAAAATTGTAAACAGGATCACTTGAAATACTTTTGTTCAGGATTAATCAACACATGTGCAGTACAAAGCCCCATATATATAGCTTGCCCCACACTAAGATTTGTGTTTTTAATTACCATATTTAGGCTTATTTCCCATTTTACTCAGATACCTAGTAGACAGATGTACAAATCTGAGTTGGTGTGAGTTCAATACATCCCATGGCCCCCCCCCCATCTATGGTCACTGCAAAAGACAATGAGCATTGCTGTCATCGCCAGATTCATATTGACAACACTTTTCAATCAGTCAGAAGAGAATAAGTGCAAATTTAAGGGGTTAGTGATATCTGCTTGACATTGGAATGAAAACAGTGTGATAGCGGATATGTTTGTAAGCACTGATGCCAATAAATGGGTCATATATTTCCACTCTGGTGACACATAGAGACCTTTATTTCCTTTCCCTCCTTTTACAGATCTGACTACAAATCTCTGTTTGGCAGGCTTATGAAATTCATGCTTTGGGGTGGTCTATTCTATTTTACCATGAAAATTAAAAATTTTACTTCTAAAACCCCAAATCATAAATTAAGAGACCTTCCATATCTGCAGGTATGCATTTGAAAAGGCCACTGCCAATTTTATTATACTGTATGGCTGATGTACTAAAGAAAGTGGTGAAATTCCAGAAGAATCCAACTGTATCATAAGGAATTTAAAAAAATCCCCATTGATTTAATTGGTGCTTTTAACCACTTGAATGCTAGTGTGGTCTCCACTGAATGTCAAAGCCATGCTTTGGAGCCCTTGCTAATATTCAAGGATTAAACAACCCATTTAAATTAATTTCATTTTTGAGAATGTTTTCTGTCCTTTATAATGCAGTTGGCTTGCTCCAGAACTGCACAGCTTTCCTTTATATAGAATCCTTGTTGAAACAAAACAAAACATCCCCATAAAGCTTACTATTCACAGTTGTAAATAACCAACACCTTAAACACCATGTATGTCCGCCATGCCAGCCGATGCTACCACACAAAGCAACAGCACAGAGTAACTGTTGGTCCAGCACCACCGCCAGACCTACTCGATGAGTCTATACTCACAAGCAAACCCCTCATGAATATTTGGGTTACTTCCCTCCACCCATTAGCAAGCATACATCTGCCCCCCCCACCTACTAGACTGTAAAATAGGTAAATATAAATGAAAAACTAAAGAAGTAGGGGGAAGGTTGGAATGATACTCACTGTGCAGTAATTTAACAAAATGGCTGCTGAAACTAGATCCAGAGAGCTGAAGTTAGAATGCTTCACCCTTTCCCATCATCCCAACCATTTCCTTCTATAAGCTCAGTTATTAAACCCTGTCAATACAATCATATCCCAGTCAAGAACCCTTACTATCCCACTATGCTTCATCTATAGGATTCCCCTGTTTAACTTTGAGAGTAATGATGACATCACTTCAACAAAACTTTAACAAATAATAGTGTGACAGAAAATATTTAATAACATTAACCCACTTATATGCTAGGGATGTAAATGCTTTGGAGTCATATCTAAAATGCTACATGTTAAGAAATACAAAGTATCTAAAACTAATTTTATTTATGCACAATCAATAATGTTCTAGATTAAAGGAACAGTACACTTTTTATAAAAATTAAAAGAGAGCCGTATACGGTATTTCCAGAGTTATTACAGTTTAAACTCTTGTTTTATTACATTAACATTGCCTTCTAGTGGTCATATTTCAATTAGTAATTCTGTTGTACTCAATGGGAGGGGTGAGTCACTAACTAACAGTTCTCCATAGAAAGCAATAGAAACTGCTATCATTTTAAACTTTCAGGAAGTATTCATGCTGTCAATCACTTCCTGACAGTTTGAATCATTATTACATTTAAATACAACAACTAACTACAGTGGGAGTACCCTTGTTTTACTCAGCATACTATACCATATAGGTTTTCATAAAAAAAGAATGTTCCTTTAAAGTATTTATATTTGTTCATGTTAGTTGCCTTATAAGAAACAGATCTGGTCTTATTGGAACAGGCTGAATCAATATGTACAGGTTATGTGAATGCAACTTCTATTTATACAAAAAAAGTGTTTATTTATTATATAAACATCATTTTATCATTTCTCAGTGTTGATAGCAGACCCCCACCAGTCAACACCCAGGCATGATCTGCTTATGTCAGGATCAAGGCAGACTGATGACATATAGATTTCAAAATGAGATGTTTGTTCATGACTGTCTGCATATAAGCTAAGGGCCACAATTCTAGGGCAAGCCATCTGCACATATATGGGACAAATATAAATTCCCTAAATGCTCATTGATGTAAATGGGGACTTTAACCCCTTAAATGTGAGAGAGGTCTCCAATGGATTGCGATACAAAGCATTTGTGACCTCTCACATTCAAGGGGTTAAAAGCCCCATTTGAATCAACTGGGGTTTAATGCTTGGTCTGCCCCATAATTGTTCCACGTTTTCTTTCGTGACTATGGCATGAAATCTACTGTCCAAAAAGAATGTAATCTTTTTCTTTTTTTTCACTGAAAATCCCCCTTTACATAAGGAAAGATTAAAAACCCTCAGTTTTAAACTTTCTTGTAAGGTTATAATAACAATCAGTCAATGTTGAAATAAATGTACAGCTAAAATGTGACAGGAGAAGCATACACTCTTAATCATGAAGTCTATTATCAGATTAAACTCTACATGTCTGCAGATCATTAATTCAGATAAGACATATTTACATTAGGTGTGGAGTACAGTAAATACACGTTCTGAAAGAAAACAATACCAATGAAGTTTTGAAGTATGAGTAAAATAACTTTAATACTTTGAAGGCTCCAGTGGTTCACAGATATCATCATGTATAAAAAAGCTAATACAAATGAAGACATTTAGAAAGGAAAGTACAAAAATAACTTAGCATTTCTTATATGTCATATTTGCAAATGTTTCAAAAATATGTAACCTCTTGAATGCTCAAGTCATCTCCAATGCTCTGCTTTTCAATGCACTGGGTGGAATTTATTTATTAAAATAGATGCTCTAGCACAATAAACACATACAATATACTGCGCCCACAGACTCGCTACAAATTATAAGTCATCATAGAAGCAAAATAATGAACACTCCCCAGCTCAGGAAAACAACCACACCTCCCCGGCCTCACCTCATCAACATAGGTGAGACTCTCTGGGACGTGCAGCCATGGAAATATCATCAAGCTGCAGAGAAAAACATGCTTATCAAATATCAATCTAAAAAACTGGAATAAACATAAATGTGACATGATTATGCTTTGGCACAAGTAATAAGGGCAGTATATGTCATGATAGATAAATAAATACGAGTTACATAGTAACATAGTAACATAGTAAATTAGGTTGAAAAAAGTCCATCAAGTTCAACCTTCGCTTCATACCCCAGTAACTGAGAATTTTATAGCTTTCCTGCTACCAATTACATTAGTCTTTATCAGACCTTCCTGATCAGCCTACTGATAAACAGTATAACTCTGTATGTTTCCTTTTGAAAGAAATGTATCTAATCTTCTCTTAAATGTATCCATTGTATCTGCCATAACTACCTCCCTGGGCAATGAATTCCACAATTTGACAGACCTTACCATAAAAAAAACCCTTCCTCTGCTGAAGTTTAAACCTATTTTCCTCTAATCTCAAGGGGTGTCCCCTGGTCACCTGATCAGGCCTTGGAATAAATAGCTCACCGCAGAGATCCTTGTATTGACCTCTCATATACTTGTTAGTGATGAGCGAGCACCCCAATGCTCGGGTGTTCGGGTGCTCTGACCGAGCACCCCCGGAGGCTCGAGTGCTCGGCCGAGCACCCGAGCCCCATTGAAGTCAATGGGAGGACTCAAGCACTACACCAGGCACCCCCTGCTCTGATGAGGGGAGGGTGCCTGGTCCATAGGAAAAGGGCAGAAAATGATGGAAACACCACAGAAATGGTTCAGGGACAGCATAGGGAGGATGTCTGGATGCATCTTGGACTCCAACATCGCTGCTGGGAACGATCTTTCGCCCGTAGTACGCCATTTTTACAGACTGACCATAAAACACACAAAAAGGAAAATAAAAACGACTTTAGGCGAAAAATTGTTACCAAACAATATTTGCTGTATATTTACTTGTATATCATCTGCAAATTCTCCCAAAAATTTCCTTGATTTTCTGAAGTGAGGCCATGATTAAGAGGGAAACGTGCGCAGAGGCAAATTATCCCAAAAATTTCCTTGATTTTCTGAAGTGAGGCCATGATTAAGAGGGAAACGTGCGCAGAGGCAAATTATCCCAAAAATTTCCTTGATTTTCTGAAGTGAGGCCATGATTAAGAGGGAAACGTGCGCAGAGGCAAATTCTCCCAAAAATTTCCTTGATTTTATTGAACTGAGGCCATGATTAAGAGGGAAACGTGCGCTGAGCTGACCATCTAAAACATTATGGGTGAGGGTCTGCTGCAGAGCTGACCATCCTAAACATTATATGCGAAGGCCCGCTAGTGAGCTGACGCTATAAAACATTATATGCGAAGGCCCGCTAGTGAGCTGACGCTATAAAACATTATATGCGAAGGCCCGCTAGTGAGCTGACGCTATAAAACATTATATGAGAGGGCCCGCTAGAGAGCTGACCCAATAAAACATTATATGAGAAGGCCCGCTGGTGAGCTGACCTATATAAAAATTGTCAAACAGGGCCCGCTGGTGAGCTGGCCCTATATAAAAATTATATCACAGGGCCCGCTGGTGAGCTGGCCCTATATAAAAATTATAGCACAGGGCATATGGAAGAGGAGGAGGAGGATGAGAAGATTAAGAGTCAACCATATACCCGTTTTTTGGGTGGAAGGGGTGAATGGGAATACAGAGTATTCCCATCATTGTAAATAATATATGTAAAGTGAGTTTATGTTCCCCCGGGGCTTTCCTCCAGTGGAGTGGAGAAGTCAGGGGAAATCCAGGCCTTGTTCATTTTTATAAGTGTCAACCTATCAGCATTGTCGGTGGAAAGGCGGATACGCTTATCTGTTATGATGCCACCAGCAGCACTAAATACCCGCTCAGACAGAATGCTGGCGTCAGGGCAGGCCAGCACCTCCAAGGCGTAGAGTGCCAGTTCATACCACGTGTCCAGCTTGGACACCCAGTAGTTGTAAGGCACAGAGGGATCATTGAGGACGCTGACACGGTCTGCTACGTACTCCTTCACCATCTTCCAAAACTTTTCCCTCCTTGTGACACTAGGCTGCGCATCAGGGTGAGGGTGCTGGCGGGGTGTCATGAAGGTGTCCCACGCCTTGGAGAGTGTTGCCCTGCCTTTGTCGGAACTGCTGTGTGCTCCCCTTTTCTCCCCTTCTCGGTTGGCCAAGGTAGCACGTACTCTGCCGCCAGCGTTGTCAGATGGAAAATTTTGGAGCAATTTTTCAACAAGAACCTTCTGGTATTGCACCATTTTGCTTGTCCTCTCCACCGGAGGAATGAGAGATGAGAAATTCTCTTTGTAGCGGGGGTCCAGAAGGGTGAACACCCAGTAATCCGTGTTGTCTAAAATGCGTACAACGCGTGGGTCACGGGAAAGGCAGCCTAACATAAAGTCAGCCATGTGTGCCAGAGTACCAACAGTCAAGATTTCGCTGTCCTCACCAGGAGGATGACTCTCAATCTCCTCATCCTCTTCCTCCTCTTCTGCCCACCCACGCTGAAGAGATGGAACTAAAGTTCCATGGCTACCCTCTGTAGCGGAGGCAACCGTGTCTTCCTCCTCCTCCTCCTCCGCCTCCTCCAATTGTCGCTGAGAAGACGAAGTGAGGGTGCTCTGGCTATCACCTTGTGTAAGCTCTTCCTCCCCCATTTCCACCTCTTCCACATGCAAAGCGTCGGTTTTAATTGTGAGCAGCGAGCGTTTCAGTAGACACAGAAGTGGGATGGTTAGCGTTATCGCCGCTCACCATCTGTGTCGATTCCTCAAAATTGCGTAAAACCTCGCAGAGGTCTGACATCCATTCCCACTCCTCACTTCTGATTACAGGAAGTTGAACGGAGAGGCGACGACCGTGTAACAGCTGGTACTCCACTACTGCCCTCTGCTGCTCACAAAGCCGGGCCAACATGTGGAAGGTGGAGTTCCAGCGCGTGCTCACGTCACACAGCAGCCGGTGAGCTGGCAATTGTAAGCGCTGCTGCAGCTTCAACAGGCCGGCCGAAGCTGTAGATGACTTACGGAAATGTGCACACACGCGGCGCACCTTGGTCAAGAGATCATGCACATTGGGGTAGGTTTTTAGAAATCGCTGAACCACTAAATTAAATACATGCGCTAGGCATGGTACGTGTGTGAGCTTGCCGAGCTCCAAAGCCGCCACCAAGTTACGCACATTATCACACACAACCATGCCTGGTTGCAGGTTGAGTGGCGAGAGCCACTGCTCGGTCTGGTGACTAATCCCCTGCAACAGCTCTGAGGCCGTGTGCTGTTTGTCCCCAAGGCAGATCAGCTTCAGCACGGCCTGTTGACGCTTCCCCACTGCAGTGCTACACTGCTTCCAGTTACTGGCTGATGGGGGAGTGGCGCTGCGTGTAGAGAATTCGGAGGTGGAAACGGAGGAGGAGGAGCCAATAACGTAGGTGCTGGCGGAAACCCTGATGGAGGTAGGGCCCGCAATCCTCGGCGTGGGTAGCACCCGTGCCATCCCAGGGTCCGAGTCGCTCCCAGCCTCCACGACATTCACCCAGTGTGCCGTCAGGGAAATGTAGCGTCCCTGGCCACAAGCACTTGTCCATGTGTCAGTCGTTAAGTGGACCTTCCCAGTAACTGCGTTGTTCAGGGCACGGGTGATGTTACGGGACACATGGTGGTGTAATGCGGGGATGGCACACCGGGAAAAGTAGTGGCGGCTGGGGACCGCGTACCGAGGGACAGCTGCTGCCATCAGGCTGCGGAAGGACTCAGTGTCCACAAGCCTAAATGGCAGCATTTCGATGGCCAGTAATTTGGAAAGGTGTGAGGTTAGTGCTATGGCCTGTGGGTGGGTGGCTGGGTATTTTCGCTTGCGCTCAAATGCCTGGGGTAACGAAATTTGGACGCTGTGCTGGGACAGGGAAGTGGATGTGGTCGCTGATGGTGCTTCAGATGGTACAGGTGCAGGGCGGGAGGTATGCGGGCCTGCGCCTTCGACAGGCGATTGGCCGGCACCGAAAACAGGGGAAGAGGAGGCAGTGGTGTGGCCTGCAGACACAGATGGGCGATCCAGGCGTTCCTCCCACTTACTACGGTGCTTGGATGCCATGTGTCGGATCATGCTGGTGGTGGTGAGGTTTCTAGTGTTCATGCCTCGGCTCATTCTGGTGTGGCACAGGTTGCAAACTACAATTCTTTTGTCGTCCGCACTTTCCTTAAAAAAACGCCATACCGCGGAACACCTACCCTTTGGCAAGGGAGATTTACGCAAGGGGGTGCTCCGTGGAACATTTGCGGGCCGGTTTGGTGCGGTCCGCCTTCTTTCTGTAGCCACACCACTGCCTCTTCCAGCCTGTTGCGGTGCTGCAGATGGCTCACCCTCAGGACTGCTGTCATCGCTCGGCTCTACACCTTCCCAGGTGGGGTCAGTCACCTCATCGTCCACCAAGTCCTCCTCCACTTCCTCACTCTGATCATCCTCCCCATGTCTTGATCCCACCACATACTCAGTCATTGACAACTGTATAACATTCTCCTCAACAAGGTCTTGAGACAGTAATAGTGGTTGATTTAATGGCAACTGTGTCTCATCATCATCATCATCATCCACTACTTCCTTTGACCTTAAATGCCGTTCACATCTGTCATCTTCTTGTGATTGGGTACCCTCTAGAGGTTGTGAATCAGGGCACAAGATGTCATGTTCCTCTGCAAGCGTGCTTGGAGAGAGGGTCAAATGAAGGATTGGTGATGAGACGAGCTCCTCACTATATCCCAGTGTGGGATCACTTCTTTGACCAGACCGTCTATGGTGGGAGGAAGGATGATCAGAGTGAGGATTATGTTGACCAGACTCTTGGCTACTGAGAGTGGACTTGGTGGAAGACAGGGTGGTGCTTAACCGACTGGAAGCAGTATCAGCTGTCATCCAACCGACCACCTGTTCGCAGTGGTCGGACCTCGAGAGTGATGTCCTGCGACGCCCTGTAAAATTAGACATGAAGCTAGGTATGGTGGATGTCTTTCTTTCTTGTGCTCTGGCACCAGGCACAGTTTCTCCGCGTCCTGACCCGCGCCCTGAACTATCAGGATCACGTCCACTTCCCCGTCCCTTTTTACCCGCCTTCTTCATCTTACACGGAATATGTGACTTTAATATTTGAGTTTGAAAACTTAACAGTATTTCTTCCTATTCTGCAACTGTGCAGAGTACACAGAATAGGCTGCTAAACTGCGGTGACACACACTGAATGGAATATGTGACTTTAATATTTGAGTTTGAAAACTTAACAGTATATCTTCCTATTCTGCAACTGTGCAGAGTACACAGAATAGGCTGCTAAACTGCGGTGACGCACACTGAAAGGAATATGTGACTTTAATATTTGAGTTTGAAAACTTAACAGTATTTCTTCCTATTCTGCAACTGTGCAGAGTACACAGAATAGGCTGCTAAACTGCGGTGACACACACTGAATGGAATATGTGACTTTAATATTTGAGTTTGAAAACTTAACAGTATTTCTTCCTATTCTGCAACTGTGCAGAGTACACAGAATAGGCTGCTAAACTGCGGTGACACACACTGAATGGAATATGTGACTTTAATATTTGAGTTTGAAAACTTAACAGTATTTCTTCCTATTCTGCAACTGTGCAGAGTACACAGAATAGGCTGCTAAACTGCGGTGACGCACACTGAATGGAATATGTGACTTTAATATTTGAGTTTGAAAACTTAACAGTATTTCTTCCTATTCTGCAACTGTGCAGAGTACACAGAATAGGCTGCTAAACTGCGGTGACACACACTGAATGGAATATGTGACTTTAATATTTGAGTTTGAAAACTTAACAGTATTTCTTACTATTCTGCAACTGTGCAGAGTACACAGAATAGGCTGCTAAACTGCGGTGACGCACACTGAATGGAATATGTGACTTTAATATTTGAGTTTGAAAACTTAACAGTATTTCTTCCTATTCTGCAACTGTGCAGAGTACACAGAATAGGCTGCTAAACTGCGGTGACACACACTGAATGGAATATGTGACTTTAATATTTGAGTTTAAAAACTTAACAGTATTTCTTCCTATTCTGCAACTGTGCAGAGTACACAGAATAGGCTGCTAAACTGCGGTGACGCACACTGAATGGAATATGTGACTTTAATATTTGAGTTTGAAAACTTAACAGTATTTCTTCCTAATCTGCAACTGTGCAGAGTACACAGAATAGGCTGCTAAACTGCGGTGACGCACACTGAATGGAATATGTGACTTTAATATTTGAGTTTGAAAACTTAACAGTATTTCTTCCTATTCTGCAACTGTGCACAGTACACAGAATAGGCTGCTAAACTGCGGTGACACACACTGAATGGAATATGTGACTTTAATATTTGAGTTTGAAAACTTAACAGTATTTCTTCCTATTCTGCAACTGTGCAGAGTACACAGAATAGGCTGCTAAACTGCGGTGACACACACTGAATGGAATATGTGACTTTAATATTTGAGTTTGAAAACTTAACAGTATTTCTTCCTATTCTGCAACTGTGCAGAGTACACAGAATAGGCTGCTAAACTGCGGTGACACACACTGAATGGAATATGTGACTTTAATATTTGAGTTTGAAAACTTAACAGTATTTCTTCCTATTCTGCAACTGTGCAGAGTACACAGAATAGGCTGCTAAACTGCGGTGACACACACTGAATGGAATATGTGACTTTAATATTTGAGTTTGAAAACTTAACAGTATTTCTTTCTATTCTGCAACTGTGCAGAGTACACAGAATAGGCTGCTAAACTGCGGTGACCCACACTGAATGGAATATGTGACTTTAATATTTGAGTTTGAAAACTTAACAGTATTTCTTCCTATTCTGCAACTGTGCAGAGTACACAGAATAGGCTGCTAAACTGCGGTGACGCACACTGAATGGAATATGTGACTTTAATATTTGAGTTTGAAAACTTAACAGTATTTCTTCCTATTCTGCAACTGTGCAGAGTACACAGAATAGGCTGCTAAACTGCGGTGACACACACTGAATGGAATATGTGACTTTAATATTTGAGTTTGAAAACTTAACAGTATTTCTTCCTATTCTGCAACTGTGCAGAGTACACGGAATAGGCTGCTAAACTGCGGTGACACACACTGAATGGAATATGTGACTTTAATATTTGAGTTTGAAAACTTAACAGTATTTCTTCCTATTCTGCAACTGTGCAGAGTACACAGAATAGGCTGCTAAACTGCGGTGACGCACACTGAATGGAATATGTGACTTTAATATTTGAGTTTGAAAACTTAACAGTATTTCTTCCTATACTGCAACTGTGCAGAGTACACAGAATAGGCTGCTAAACTGCGGTGACACACACTGAATGGAATATGTGACTTTAATATTTGAGTTTGAAAACTTAACAGTATTTCTTCCTATTCTGCAACTGTGCAGAGTACACAGAATAGGCTGCTAAACTGCGGTGACGCACACTGAATGGAATATGTGACTTTAATATTTGAGTTTGAAAACTTAATAGTATTTCTTCCTATTCTGCAACTGTGCACAGTACACAGAATGTGCTGCTAAACTGCGGTGACGCACACTGAATGGAATATGTGACTTTGATATTTTACTTTGAAGACTTAACAGTATTTCTTCCTATTCTTCAACTCTGCACAGTACACAGAATGTGCTGCTAAACTGCGGCGACGCACACTGAATGGAATATGTGACTTTGAAATTTTAGTTTGAAGACTTAACAGTATTTCTTCCTATTCTGCAACTCTGCACAGTACACAGAATGTGCTGCTAAACTGCGGCGAAGCACACTGAATGGAATATGTGACTTTGATATTTTACAGTTTGAAGACTTAACAGTATTTCTTCCTATTCTGCAACTCTGCACAGTCCACAGAATGTGCTGCTAAACTGCGGCGAAGCACACTGAATGGAATATGTGACTTTGATATTTTAGTTTGAAGACTTAACAGTATTTCTTCCTATTCTGCAACTCTGCACAGTACACAGAATGTGCTGCTAAACTGCGGCGACGCACACTGAATGGAATATGTGACTTTGATATTTTAGTTTGAAGACTTAACAGAATGTGCTCTAATCTGCAACTTTGCACACTAAACAGAATGTGCTCTAATCTGCAACTTTGCACACTAAACAGAATGTGCTCTAATCTGCAACTTTGCACACTAAACAGAATGTGCTCTAATCTGCAACTTTGCACACTAAACAGAATATATAAAATTTTTTTTTTTTTTGTTTTTTTCCCCCCACACAAAATAACCTGCTGCCCCCACACACAGTAGTCCTAAAAAGGACTTTTGGTTCTTTTTTTTCACAATTTTGCTTTTTTTCTCCCTACACTGACTTTCCCTTCCTATCCTCATCTCTCCCTGGCTAAGACTGAGCCGAACTCGCTGGTCAGGTGCTATACAGCACCCGACCACGGGTTCTGGCCAGCCAATCAGTGTAATGCCAGCAGCCAACATGGCTGCTGGCATTACACCGATGTCAGAGCCTCCCTGCACGTTTATTGGCTGCGCAGCAGCCGCAAAACGTGCTGGGAGGAGACCCGAACATGGCGGGCGAGCACATGCGGTACTCGTACGAGTACCGCCATGTGCCGAGCAGAGCGATGCTCGAGCCGATCCGAGCATCGGCCGAGCATGCTCGCTCAACACTAATACTTGTACAATGTGATAAGGTCTCCTCTTAGTCGTCTTTTCTCTAGAGTAAATAAACCAAGTTTGTTTAGTCGTTCCTCATATGTCAAGTCCTCCATTCCCTTAATTAATTAGTTAAGAGTTTGAGTGAACTGGGTTCTAATCTCAACAACTATCACCATGTATAGTTTTATCACTTTCTTAAAAGGCCTGATAAAATGACCAAAATTAGTCACTTTTACCTTTTCTTTTGAAAAATGTTAGAACTTTCTCAGCAAAAGAAAAATATTTTAAAAAAAGCTGTCTGGGAGTATATTATATATTATATTTTAATGGTTTTGATCTCTTTTAATTTTTTTGATGATAACAGATTCCGAGAACAAGTCATACAGCTGACTATTATGAAAGGAAATAAACATACAAAGAAAGATAAGATAGCCCAGCTGGAATCATTTGTTATCATCTTTATATTTAAATTTGAGAAAAAGAGAAGCAAAAAACTGGACAAGGGAATGAAGAGAGAGAAGAAAAGAAAAAACAGTTGAGGTGTAGGGAGGGATCCCCCAGGTGGTAGATGGGGATGGTGTGGGGAAGGGATGGGAAAAGGAGGGGTGGTATAGTTAAAAACATGATCCCACAAAAGAGAAATGTGAAGGGAACCCCAGAACAGACCCCAATGTTGTGGTGAGGATGCATCCCAAGAAAGTGAATCCCAATAGGAACAAGGGGTCAGATAGGGAGAAGCTTAGGGCTGCCAGCTAATGAATGAGGATCCTAAATTTTACTAAACGTATTATGGACTTACACCCCCTTTAGGTTCAAACCTCAGACTTCCGGAGTAACAGGGCCTCCTTGGGGTCAAGGGGGATATCCACTCCAGTGACCTCCCTAACCAAAGTATATACCTGAGTCCAAAGTGACTAAGTTTGGCCATGCTCCCCATATATGATAGAAGTCACCCACTACAGTTCTGGAAATAAAAAAAATAGGAAGGAATAAAGTGAGAGAGTAATTATGGAGCTTTATACCAGCTGTAAAGTATTTTATATGTGTTTCCCTTACATTACATTACAGGTATCAGTTGATCGATGGAGAGTCTGCTGTGGACCTTATATAGTTGATCAGTTGGTTCATGCAAAAGGCAAAACCACCGGAGAAGCTACTACATGTAACAGCTGCATTGCCAATTCTCTGTGTCTGTGAATGAACTGTGAAGCAGGGCAGGGGATATTTTATGTCATAACCCTTTTCAGTGCTATAGGGCTGTACAATGCATTGAAGAGTAATGCTTGGCACATCCCTATAGCACTCAAATGGTTAAGGGAGTGCAGTTGTTGTCTATGCTCTCCAGTAGACACAGCAAACTGCACTTTGTGTCTCCACAGAGAGTGTGGGAAGATCCCAACTTCTCAATCCCAGGCTGGCAAATTTGGAACTGTGGACTCCAAAATCATAACCAGCTATTAGAGCTTAGTGCAAGTGGAGAATATCCACATTAACATATAAGCACACACACAGATATGTGATAAAAGCTCATTAAGCTGCATTTAAATACAGTATGCAGTGTGCCATGGTGAAAGCATGGCAGTCACTGTATTTGTGGCGTATTAAAGGAATGGTAATACTTAATATGTAAAAAAACAATATGTTTTAGGGTTTATCCCCCTGAGTAAAACAAGGGTACTCCCACTGCTGAAAGGTGTTTTATTCAAAAGTTATTCAAGCTCAACTTTAAATTTTTTAGGAGCTGTATCAAAGTGATCTGAAACTGTACAATCGAGTTGTTGCTACACCATGCTATGGAGGTTTAGCTATCAACAGGATGGTATAGCAATAGCGCTACTGTACAATTTCAGGACACTCTGGTACTGCACCTAAAAATTTCTACTTTGAGCTGTAATAACTAAAACACCTTTCAGCGGTAGGAGTGCCCTTGTTTTACTCAGGTGGATAAACCCTACAACATATTTTTTTATTTATTAAGTATAATATCCATTTACTATCCCTTTAACAGTAATATGATACCAAAAACAACTTAGTATATAACAATGAGATGGCATTGATGTAAATATACCACAATGTTGCCAACCTGGACCTTTATCGAACCTTAGTACATCTTCCTGGTGTCCAACTGATATTTTTCCTGGGGATTTTTCTAGTGCGCTCAATAGGAGAGCGGAGTCTTACTTACGCTATGGTTCTCCATAGAATACAACAGTAACAACTCTACTTCATTTGAATGATTTGCACTTCCCTGCTGTGGGATTAAACAACAGGAAAAGCCATACACTATATTTTCTATTAATGAAATGTTGTTGCTCCTTTAAAGTGGACTAGGTTATAGCACTTCTAACAAGAACAGAAAACATCATTACAGTATGAAATGTTTCACTCTTCTACCTGATGAAGTAGCCACAAAACTACACATACACTGCTTGCCTCGGCAGCCTTGTTCCCTTGTCTGCCATTATTTAAATGTGTTTTGTGAGACTCATATTTCTTCACAGGGAAAGATGAAGAAGGAGATCTATGGAATACAGCAGGATTGTTGTATGAAGTTACTCTTTTATATGTCATTTCTGAGATGTATTCTAAAAAGGAAGCTGAGAGATTCAAAAAAAGTATATTGGAAAAGGGCCAAAATAAAAGATTTATGAGTAAAATGATGTTATTGATATTTATAAATCCAACCACGGAATGCATGCAATATTCCCCAAAGGTGATTTTGAGCAACAATTTCCATTGATAGCATCAGGGATTACCACCCAGAGTTGCTGATGCAGCAGCATCAGAGCATAACAGTTAATCCCTATCAGGAAAATGTGTGTTTTACGCTATAAGAATTTTTCCAGCTAGTGAATGGATTATAATGCACCTTTCATCAGAATCTATTGTGCTAACAATACTTTATTTTCTTTCTGACTGATGCTTTTAAATCTTCATCAAAGTATTCAATTCATAAAATGCTCGTTTTTCAGGACACATAGAACTAAGCACGTGATTGATCTTCTCTGTATAACGATTAAATATAAAGCTTTCTGTTACTTTCAACTCTCTGAGATAGAACATTATTCAATTTAATTTTGTGTCCCTACACCTGCCTAACACTGCAGTAGGGGGTAAAGGGGCAGTGGGTGGATGTTTTTGAGTGGTCCTTGAGTCCATGACTTGCTTAAGCTAATGTACTAAGCAAGGCATAGAGGAAATTACTTTAGTGCGTGACATTTCCATGTGCATGCAATGGGGCTGGTGTACAGGGCTTGATCGCATTAAATGCTAATTCTGGAGTAGTGCATATATTTTTGTGATTAAAGGGATAGTAATACTTAAAATGTAAAAAAATAGGTTGTAGGGTTTATCCCCCTGAGTAAAACAAGACTACTTCCACTGCTGAAAGGTGTTTCATTCAAAAGTTATTCATTTTCAAAGCTGAATTTTTTAGGTGCAATATCACAGTGGCCTGAAATTGTACAGTGGCGCTGTTGCTACACCATCCTATGGAGATTTATGGTCCTGGGACCAGAGCTGTCCACTGTACAATTTCAGGCCACTGTGATATTGCACTTAAAAAATTCAACTTTGAAAATTAATAACTTTTGAATGAAACACCTTTCAGCAGTGGGAGTAGTCTTGTTTTACTCAGGGGGATAAACCCTACAACATTTTTTTTACATTTTAAGTATTACTATCCCTTTAATGAAGTGTATACTAGTATACTTTTGTGTTCCTCTATTTATTAGACTCTTTTTTGGATAGCCATATCTGTCTCTTTTTCTGCAGTGGCTTCCTAATATTCTTATAGTTTGTCCTTTGGGTGTAAGAGAGCACCAAGGGCTAGATTCTATTACAGGGGATAAATGTTAACACCCGTTTTATCAAAAATGTTCCCACTGAAGTCTGTGGGGAAACCTGTAGATAAAAGCAGAGATAAAATTAGCATCTGCAATAGAATCCAGCTGGTGCAAACCTTTTTTGTAGTTTTTTTTCCAAGCTGTCTGTGTGGCAGCCACATTTCAGTTATCTATGGTACTTTGCCTGGACTGGCACTCTGTGCATTTCTGCACATCATTGTCTGAGTATCCCTCTCCTTTTCCACAAGGGGATTTTCATTCATTTCGATGCATTTAAAATAAATTTTTAATTCTTTTTCTCCAGCTGAACTCATATTCATTCACTGTCATCTTATTCAGTTTTACTTCATCTTGTTTTATTTTTTACCTTATTTTATAATTAATTTCTATCACTTAACTTTTGTTTAGTGCACCTTCAGTTTTTGGGGCCGTGCTGACGTTTAGATCAGGCATACACACACAGTGGCCATATTGAATTGGGACATGGACAGTATTAGGGAATCTCTGTTCCACTGTTTGCATTTTAATGGTTGTAAGGGGTTTATTGGGCTTCTCTATCTTTAGAGAGCCACCATGCCATTTTAAAGAGGGTATTGACTAGTGACTACTTTACCAATAAACTTGTTTTTCCTGGGCTTTTGGCAATGGAAACAGCATGCTCTATGATGATCCTCTTCCTTTTTTTACTCCAGTGTGTAACGTATGAGATTGGTCTTTACTTCATTGCATGTCACTTTACCCCTTTCAGGCAAATAAGTATAAGTACTTCTGTGTAACCTTTACTATCCTATAATATATTTAAAGTGGAACTACCACCATAGCTAAAGTCGCCCTGCAATAATTAGCCAGGTGGTGACTAGCTTAATAATAGTTATATTACCTCTCCGAATGACAAGATTCTATAGAAATCCTTAATCTTCCAAGCCCGGAAGCCAGTTATCAGCACAAACAGCTTGTCTGCGTGCCTGCACCCTCAGTCCCAGTCTCCCTTCAAAAGCATTGCACTGTCCCGAAAGGCACCCGGAAGGGACTGATGGCTCAGGAGCACAGACTGCACTAACCTGGCCATCAGTCTCGGAAGATTAAGGATTTCTGTAGAATCGTGTTGTTCTGAGAGGTAATATAAGTATTATTAAGCTAGTCTCCACCTGCCTAATTATTGCAGGGCGACTTTATCTATGGTAGTAGTTCCGCTTTAAGGGATCTCCTGGCTATGTCTTTGCCTAATTTAGACATGAGCAAGCTTCCAAGGCTCTGCGGGTCCTTAACCTCTTCATCGCGTTTCCTCCTACCAGACTGGTCCTCCTAGGAATTTTTCTGGCACTTTCTTCCTCTTGCTCTTTGGCCCACATGGGGATCCTGGGGCCCTGTTTGAATGAACAGAAGTCTGCAGGGGTTAAGTCCCTAACCTTCCTTTGTTCAAGGTATTCAGGCATTGCTTTCAGGACTGTCCTGTTACCCCAAAAGGTGTCACACCCATTTCACATAGGGGAAATGTTCCCATGGCAGGGAGTAGGCTTTTAGTCATGTCACTGGAGGTATGGGTATTTCATTGCTTATGGTCTCTCATAGACATTACTTCTTTTCACATGAGTGGTCTTCCTTACCACTGCCAATATGAGTTTGCTCCTAGAGTTTGTACTCCTTCATCAGCCAAGGTGTGCCCTACCACAAAACTCAAACAGGCTTGGGCATGCAAGAAGCATGCTCAGAAATACACAGCTGACAAGTCTACCTCTCCATGACTAGCAGGGATCTGATCCACCTCAGGCAGTAGGAGGTCATTTGGTTCTTTTTCACAACACTTGGGCTCTTTCTGTGATGGATCATTGGGTTTTGCAGTGTCATTTGAGAAGGGTACCACAAGTCCCTTCCTCTCAGTTGTTTCTTTGTGTACAGAGTTCAGTGTGATCCTGTATGGAGTCGTCTATTCATAGAAGCTTTCACTTCCCTGGTAAATATACAGGTTGTTGGTACCTGTTTCTTCTTAGCAAATGTTCATGGGACTCTATTCCAGCCTCATCATAGTTCCCACTAAAACCTGCAGACGCCTTTCCATTCTGGACTTCAATCATTTTGTTCTTACATCCCTTTTAAGGTTGGTATCCTTGTGCTCCTTTATTGCTGTCATGTGTCCAGGGGAGATTTTGGCCTTACCTGCATATTGCCATCCATTCAGATCATCATTATTTGCTTTCCTAGACCATCCTTTTCAGTTTGTCATCCTTCCCTTTAGATTGGTCTCCATTCCACTGGTCTTTATAAAAGTCATGACAGCACTGGCATCTCACATCCATTCTCTAGGGATCTCCTTGGCTCCCTACCTGTATGACCTGTTGCTAAAGGCTCCTTTAGAAGAGATTGTGTGCTCTCAGAGTCAGACCTATATGTCTGTTCTGAAACAACATAGTTGGATTTTTTTCAGTAAGAAATCTTCACTGGTTCAGGGTACTTCTCTTTATCAGTATGAGACTCGGTGCTCTTCTGAGGAAGGTATTCCTGTCAGAAGACAAGATTGTAGTGTTGCCTCAACAGGGTTCTCAAGCCCTAGTTCACACACCAGCAATGGTGTGGTATCCTATGAATGTATATGAAGCATATGATGGGTTATCTGGTCTCTACCCTGGAGGCAGTCCATTTGCACAATTCCATATGCAGGAGCTGCAACCGTCATCTGTCCTGTGTCATGTATCTCTCCAACCAGATGATGGTGGACCTTCTTTGGTGGTTGCAGAGGTCCCATCTATTGCTGAGACGTCCATTGGTCATTCCAAATTAGGTGATAGTCATAACAGATGCCAGCCTTACAGGCAGCTCATGGTATGTAGACTGGAGAGTCTTCTGTCTTTCAATGCTCTGGAGCATCAAGCAGTTTGACTAGCTTTGTGATGTTAGTCTTATTCCCTCCAGGGACCCTCTGTGCTGATTCAGCATACGATAGCAGTGGACTACATCAACCGCCAGGCTCGGACCAGAAGTGTGGACTCATGTTCTGTTTGGCAGATCCTCAAATAGGTGGAGACTCACCTTATGGCTGTCCCCGCTGTTCATACCACAGGGGTAGAGAACATTGTGATACATTTCTCAGTCACCAATGCCTGGATCCCAGGAACTGGGAGCTCAAATAGATGGTTTTCAATTCCATAGTATGTCTCTGGCGTCCTCCCATGTTGGACCAAATGGCCTCTCATTGACCAGCAAGATTCCTCAGTTCTGTTCAAGATATTGTGACCCTCTAGCTTTTGCTGTGGATGGTAATACCATGGTACTATCGCCTTGCTGAAGCAGGCCCGTATTATTCTGCTCACCCTATTCTGTACCTGTAGGGCCTGGTTTTCAGATCTTCTCACTCTATCCATGTTTTGGCTTCACCTGCATCCAGACATTTTGATTCAGGTTCTGCTGTGTCATTCAGAGGTTAAGAAGCTTGCTTTAATGGCTTGGCTCTTTAAGCCACATCCTGAGGAAGAAGGAATTTTCCTGAATCGCTCATTGTCACTATATTGAAGGCTCGTAAGCTGGTTTCATCTTAGATGCGTCATAGGTATAGACCTTATTCTATAAGTGGTTTTTCACGGCTATGACCTTTTCATATTCTTTTCATTTTGACTTTTCTTCAGGATGGTCTTCAAAAAGGGCTTAGTCTTAGTTCTATTAAAGTCCTTCTCTTTTTCAAGGGTCTTTATTTCCACAGACTTTCATGGAAGGGTTGGCTCATGTCCATCCAGTCTCTTGGGATACCACTTCTCAATAGGACTTAAATTTTCATCTGGGAGTGTTTCAGAAGACTCCTTTTGAGCTTTTATCGCCAGTTTCTCTGTGTTTCTTGACACTTAATGCAGCCTCAACTGTATCTGATTTTTACTTGCCCAGTCGAATACATATTTAAAGGAGAACTTTCAGTACATGCTTAGTCGCCATGCATTCATTAAATGCATGGCGACTAGCTTTGAAATAGATGTTTTACCTTGGAAAAAATAGCCCAGTGTAAAGGAATCTTTCCCGTTTAGAGACTGACAGGCACGTTAGTGCTGTCCGCGCACCTGCGCCATCAGTCCCTTACAGCACAGGCGCAGGGACAAGATGTCTGCACTGTAGCCTGAGTTCCGACCTCCAAATGGGAAGGATTTCTTTACACTCTGCTATTTTTTAAGGGTAAGACATCTTTCTCTATCGTCCAATACAGGTTACTGGTAACTTTGGGTAGGCAGAAACAATTCGAGAATTGATTGCAGGGGGTGGAGCCTGCCTTCCCTCCTTGGCTGCAGCTAGCCAACCAGCTCCAGAAAGATTTGTTCCTTGGTGAAGACACAGGCAAGAGAACAGTTCTGCTATAGATTTAGAAATGTTTTTATTTTTCTGTTAGAAATGGAATACCACCATTAGGCGGATTACCATAACTGACAATGCCCTTAAATGTGGCTAGCTGAATGTGCTTTTTGTGGACCTTAAGCCCTGGGGGGAAAATCTTGGGTACAAGTTCTATCCTCAGGAGTTGTCCACTGAGGCATCTTCTTGTTACATGGTAATCTGAAGACAGAAGATCTGCAGGAAAGGTGAGCAACCCTTTGAGTGCTGCAGGTCCACATG
Source organism: Rhinophrynus dorsalis (assembly GCA_037306005.1). Taxonomy (NCBI): domain Eukaryota; kingdom Metazoa; phylum Chordata; class Amphibia; order Anura; family Rhinophrynidae; genus Rhinophrynus; species Rhinophrynus dorsalis. The sequence continues at coordinate 161,993,298 of CM074719.1, forward strand.
TCCCACAGTATCCCTCCGCACAGGAGTTCTTTCCTTGGGAGTTCTTATTGCACACTCCTGCTCTCATTGGGTCTATCTGTATGTCTGCTGGGTGTCTTGGAGCAGGTTTATATGGTAACGTAAGCCTATAGCTGCTGGTTTGCATCTTTTGGGGTGGGTGGTGTTATTGTCACTTTCCCTACTGGGTTCAGTGTTTTTTGGGTCTTCCAACTTGTTCTAGTGATGTCTCATGTAATTTTATTTTACAGTTTTAACTTTGACAAATTTGAGTTGTGCGCTTTACTGCATAGACTTCATTGCTCCATTCACTCCTATGGGACTGTACAGTTTGTGACATATCTCTGCAACCGCTCAACGTAGCGACTTCAGAGAGGGCTCATTTTAATTGTCTGACCTTGCTCTATCATCCAGTTACCATTGCAAGTGTGTTGGGGAGCTCAGGGAGCTTCGGGCTCTGTTGGGGTACTTATTGTAGGAAAACTACATTTCCTATGAGCAGTTGCTTCGTGCACTCGTTTCTGATTGGCTCCCGCCATGGCAGCCATTTCGTGCCTTTTCTAGAAAGACTATCCTATGCAGGGCTTGGACTCTCCTTCACTCCTCTGCAGATTAACCCTTCACCTGCCAGATAAGTGTATGTTAGCGATTTCTGGTGTGAAATTTTAATCTTTCACACTGTAATTGGGTGGTTCATTAAATTAAATGTTTTTGACACTGTGAGAATGTCTAATCCGTTGGAGCTTGGTGCCAGGCCTAAGACTAATGACGCACTGTTCCTCATGTCATTCAGGGTTACCTAGAAAATTCTCAGGTCATTTATGCCCAGCATGTTCTGATGTCCCTAAGTCTCTCCCAGGGATCTCCAGCTATGCAATAGAGCCAGTTTGGGTGCAAGAGTTCAAGGCTGCTAGCAGAGACCTTCGGTCTACATTACAACTCTTTCCATTCCAGTTATAGGGGGTCTTCCACTCATGGCAGACCCCTTCTTCAGTCAGATCTTCCCTTCCAAAACCGCAGGGAGAAATTACCAGATCTATTGGTGCTTCATGTGCTTACAAGAATCAGGCCTCCACTGATCAGATGTGCAAGGCTGCCACTTGGTCGTCTGTGCGCACCTTTTCGAAGCACTACCAGGTTGATGTGCTGGCATCGGCTGACGCCAGCTTTGGAAGGAAGATCCTGGAGGCAGTCTTGCCTGTCTAGGATCTTCTTCGGTTCTTGGTGCTTCCTTCACTTTTGAGCCCTGTTGGCTCTAGTTCCGTGTGCTGTGTAACAGTTCTTGTTGTAATCCCTGTTCAGTGTCCTTTCACATTTCAGTTGTTTTGTTGTGCTATCTCTGATCTGATGGTTCATATCTGCTCTAGTGACTTTGGGGACCTTGCGCCTGGTCCTTGCCTTACTTTCCGCCTCTGGGAAACTCAATGGTTGGACATCCCAAAGTTATAAGGAACCTGTATTGGACAACAGATAAAAGAGGATTTTAGTCTTACCTGTTAAATCCTTTTCTCTTAGTCCATACAGGTTACTGGTCTCCCACCCTGTCAAGGGACCATGCTTGGCTCTCCTGTGGCAGATTGTGGGGGTCATTCAGGGTCATGCTCACAGGAGTCTTCTTTCTCTTCCACTATCTAGTCAATAGTTAGTGTCTCAAATCTTTCTGGAGTTGGTTGGCTAGCTGCAGAAAAGGAGTGAAGGTAGGCTCCACCTCCTGCAATCAATTCTAGAATTGTTCCTGCCTACTTAAAGGGGTGGATCGCCTACCCAAAGTTGCCAGTAACCTGTATGGACTAAGAGAAAAGGATTTAACAGGTAAGACTAAAATCCTTATTTCCAAGCTAGTCGCCATGCTTTTAATGAATGCATGGTGACTTAGTAAGATCTGAAAGTTCCGCTTTAACTTTATTTATTTGACACTTTATACAAATCTGTCACTGGTGGCTGGCACAGAATGGTGTGTCAGATACTAACATCCCACTCTCCCTCCCAACTGCCACTTCTTACCAGGAAATATTGGCTATTGTATATAAACTGGAAAGTAAATAACTTATAAACTATATTTAAATAAATATTGATAAAATATAGAAGATTTTGAAAGCTCTCTCAAAATCACCCAAGTCATTACAAAGTGTTTGTTCCAGTTTAACTGATTTGGAAATGTAAGAATAATTGTAACAACACTGACAAAGCTGATGTCCTAAGAAAAAATTAAATGATTCTGAATCAAACCAGCTGCAGCATGGGGGAGAAATAAAACTTGCCTTTGGATTAAATGGGGATTTTTAACTGAATGCTAGAGAGCTTTGAAACACACTAAAGACATCTCTAGCAATTGAATCTAAGGGAATTTATGAAAATTCTACTTGCACCTGGTTTGTTCAAAAAGTATCCATTTCTTCTTTTTACATCAGCCTCAGATCCAAACAGAATCTCATTTTACACTATGTACTTATGTATATAAAGTTGCTGTACTGAGTTCCTTTTGCTGTTTAAGAATAATGATCCAAGACCTACTCTTCTTTACTGTAAATAAGCATGAGTCAACTTATACAAAATGTAACTACACAAATTTGATTGTTAAGCTATTATTTCATGTCAAATTGACCATAAGATTTCCTTTAAAACATTGAAGAAAATATAAACAGAATAAAAGTGTTGCTACTGTCGATTCACGGTCAGATTGCTTGGACATATCCAATGTTTATTGCAATGTTATAATCTTTTCCCTTGACCTGCATCTAATTTCTGTGCAGGTCATGATATATTCAGAATAGACAGAATAAACATTAAGGAAAAACGTGAGTACAATTTGTAAAAATACCTTAATTTGAAAATGGACACAATGGGAATAATTCTATTGAGTGTTTGCCTCTTATTTTTGAGAAGAGGATTAAGAATTACAGTGATTTAACATGGTTTAAAAACAGCCACCGTAAATCTGGACTTGATGCCTGGTGAAGGGGGTTGTTTTGAGTGGTATCCTATTAAAATGTTGCGTCATAACCTCATATTCAAAAAGTTGTGTCTGTCAAAGTCGCACACTGCAAATGGCACCATTAAAAATGTTGTCTACAGACACTGGCCTTGTCATTGGATTGCAGTAGCAATCAGCACTAACACACACCATCTCTTCCCTGCTCCTGTGCCCTGATGTACCACCACCTAAAATACAAAATGGGTGAACTGACATGAATACATTCTTTCCACTTAAAAAGTGTTCTCGTACCCCCATCTAAACAAAAGGACTTGCTTCTCATTGTCTTTATGTTGCATGCCAGAGGGGTACTCAATTCATTGTGAAGCAATGTGTTACACATGCCTCTAGCACTCAAAGGGTTACTGTGTTGCCTACAGACACTGGCCCTGTCAGTGGCCTGCAAGAGGTCAGAGGTCACACACTGGCTTGCTCCATCTCTGCCTTGTCCTGTGCAGATGGATTTTCTTAAAGGGCTATTAACATCCTTTATAATTTTATGTTTATTGTAGATTTAAAAAAATAAATTGAGCAAGTTCTAGCTCTCAAACCTTTATTTTAAAGTCCCCCCCCCTCCTTCCACTTGCACTGATGTCAGACAGAAGGAGATCCCGGTCCAGGATCCAGCCGGTGGCTGTTCAGCAGAGCCGAAATACCACAATCTAAAAAGAAATACTTAATTGGAATGTTCTACAAAGTGTGCCTTGTTTGTAAGCACACTTTGTAGACCGTTCCAATGAAATATTTCTTTTTAGATTGTGGTATTTCTGTTCTGCTGAAGAGCTGCCTCGAGGTGGCCAACACGAATCTCCTTCTGTCAGCTTTACAGCTGACATCAGGGAAAGGGAAGGAAGGGGGAACTTTAAAAGGTTTGAGAGATCAGACTTGCTCCAGATCTTGCTCTTTTTTTTGTTTCCTTTGTGCTGGAGCAGCCTCCTTCCGCAGCTTTATGGAGAGGCTATTATAACAAAACCCCTACACAATCAGTATGTGAGCCGATCCTGCCTCTCTCCTTCTCTGCGTGCAGAATGACAGGGAGAAGTGGAGCACACAGAGAAGGTGAAAGGCAGGATTGGCTCACATACTGATTGTGTAGGGGTTTTGTTATAATAGCCTCTTCATAAAGCTGCGGAAGGAGGCTGCCCCAGCACAAAAGTAGCAAAAAAAAGAACAAAACTGTTAAAGCTCAAACGGAAGGTGATTGAAGTGAATCACTGGCTGCATAACTATTGAATGCGACCATTGACTAGGCGACATGACAATCTTGAGCTGTCATGCACTGCGAGATTGTCATGTCGCTATTTTTATCCAGGCAACATGGTTAGAGTGTTTCAAAAGTATACCTCTCTTGACAGATGTTATCAGCTTAATTATTATCATATTTTATCGATAAAGCTCCAAGAAATTTCTTGGTGCTGAAAAAAGATAGTAGAATATACAAAAAAATTAATATATATGTGCAGACCAATGCAAGTGTAGAGGCACTATTTATGAAGGATTTATTTTCATATATACATCCATACATATTTTTAACATACATAAATAGTAATGAAAACTAAACATATATGTGGAACTCTAAAGGAAGCTAATCAACGGTGTAGGCACAAAATTGGTTGACAGAAAGTACCATTTGTCTTGCAATTATGGAATCAGAAACACGGAAGCCCCCACTTGTTCCAATCCTGAAAAAAGTAATCAAATATAACAGTAGATATTACAATAAATATTTTTAAGGTGAGAAGGAGCTAGCAAACAGCTCAAATTCTTGCAGACACCTTGAAAGTGAAAGGAGAAGGGAAGACACATTACATATAAAATATGAGGGCAAGACTAATCCAACCCTGAGCAATCAAATATCTACACCACTCACTTGACCAGTCTCAACCAGAGCAAACTCTCAAAAGACATTCATATTATTATTAACTATCCTTAACTTACAGGAGGGTATAAGGGCTCCCCATGCCAAGGTCATACACCCCTCTGCTTAATCTCCAGGGGCTTGTGTCTGTATAAGGCTTGGAGTGTTATATTTATAATAAGAAAATATATAGCAGCTCTTTATTTCCTGTGATATGATCCCAGATTTGTTCAGCTGGGAAAAAAGCCATTGCAGATCTTGAGTGATTCACTAGGCACAAAGATAAAAAAAATCTCTATTTTTGAATTGAGTAGATGTGTTTATATTTCTATGCCAATTTTGCTATACTATTTATGCAATAATCTATAATTAACATACCACATTCACCTTCGTAATACATTTCTTTTGGAAAATTGCAAATTTATGTGCCAAAGGAATTGAAGGGCTTATGTCAGTAATTATGTGTGTTCCCGGTTTGCTTTTTAGATTGACTTGTGCTTTCAGAAAGAAGCTTTCGCTGTGAAACGTGTTAGCATTTGAGTCCACTTTTTAATTTCCAATATTGTTTTCATTATATGTGACAAATAAATGTAATACTTTTGCTACCTGGATACCAGCCGTGGTTCTTCGTCTGTCTGGAGGAGTTGTGCTGTTGAAGCTGTGTTGCTGTGTGTCAGTGTTCCACGTGGAGACGGATCTAATTTCTCCATAAGCACTTCTGTCAGATCATCTGGTATCAGTTGACTTACCATCTTAATATATGAGTGAATTTTCATTTCATACGCTATTGATTTTTATTTACCGTATTGCACTATTGGGCGCTCCTATTCTTTTTTGTGTTTTTATGTTATTACATTTTGGGATCTTCAAACCGCTCAGGGAGAGAGAGTCACGTGTGAACAGCCCTTTATTCGTTGGACCATCACTGTGTCTGAGGGCAGTCAGATTTCCTCAGCTGTTTATTCGCTGGGATACGTATATACCTTTACCCAGCCATTTGCTTTGTGAGTAGCCACGACTGGGTGTTGGTGTTGGCTACTATATCACCCATTGAACCTGCACAGCGGCGCTTGTTCGTTGTCTCCCTTTTTTGTTTCACTGCATATTATTATTATTTGTAACGGTTTGTTTGACACACAGACACAGTAGGTTTGGATAAAACACAATTTTATTGAACAAGGATAATAGCAATAACCCTCACGGGTCCTGTAATATATATGCAATATAGTACAGACACAAGACAGGTTATACAGAGGTAGGCCCCCACAGGTCCAGTATATGCAGATAGTCCAGAGATATACTGACACAGGTCAGGCAGTTCTTGTGTGAAACTCAGCTGCACAGTACTGAATAGGTTACTATTAGGCTTAGAGTTCTGACAGGCCCTAATAGTGCAAGGCCCTTTAAGAAGCTCAAACAAAGGTGAGAGCACCAAATCGAGTAACGCCCAAAGATAATGGAGACCAGACAATTTGTGGACTGCCGTAGCAGTAATGGAGACTGAGCAACTTGTGAACTGCTGTAGCAGTAACGGAGACTGAGCAACTTGAGCACTGCCGTAGCAGTAACGGAGACTGAGCAATGGAGCACTGCCGTAGCAGTAATGGAGACTGAGCAACTCGAGCACTGCCATAGCAGTAATGGAGACTGAGCAACCGAGCACCGCCGTAGCAGTAACGGAGACTGAGCAACTTGAACACTGCCATAGCAGTAACGGAAACCGAGCAACTTGAGCACTACCGTAGCAGAAACAGAGACTGAGCAACTGGGCACTGCCGTAGCAGTAACGGAGACTGAGCAACTTGATTACTGCCGTAGCAGTAACGGACACTGAGCAACTTGCCCTGAGAGGCACCCAACCAGGGACTGCACAGGAATGCGGACGCACAGAAATGTCGCCTTGGCGACACTGAGGCAACAGAGACCAGACTGCAGCGAGCTGTCCGGAGACAGTGAAGGTCTTGACACCACCCTAACAGTAGACCGGTGTCACGGTTTGTTAGACTCTCAGACACAGAGCAAGATGAAAATCAAACTTTATTGAAAAGTTTAATGGGTCCAAAACATACACACATATCTCATGTACATAATGATTACAAAAGCAGTATTATCAGGATACAGAATGTAGGCTCTACTGGCCTTGCCAATATACCGGGCAAGGCAGCCTGTAAGATAACAATCAATTTGAATATGGCTCTACCGGCTTGCCAATATACCGGGCAAGACAGCCTGTAAGTTGGCACCGTGGAATGGAGACAGGCTCTACCGGCCCTGCCAATATACCAGGCAAGGCAGCCTGAAGGGTAACAATCAATCTGAATTTGGCTCTACCGGCCTTGCCAATATACCAGGCAAGGCAGCCAGGAGGACAGAAGGACAACTCCACTAATGCTGAATAGATGGAATAGCAGCATAAGATGGAACAGTGGAGCAAACCAGTATCGCCACCAGGGAAACCAAACCGGTTCTATCAAGCGACTCAGCAACCGGTAGGTGGAGTAAACCAGTATAGTGTAATGGACAATAATAGCTTCTGACCGGTTCTATATAGTGAATCAGCAACCAGTAATGAGTGGAGTAAACCAGTACCCCGTACTGGGAGACAGCGAAGTCCAACCGGTTCTATAAAACGGAATCAGCAACCGGTGAATGGAGAGAGAGCCCAGTAACATGTATGGATAGAAATAGTGTCAAACCGGTTCTATACAGCGAATCAGCAACCGGTAAAGTGGAGTAAACCAGTATGGTGTAATGGACAACAATAGCATCTGACTGATTCTATACAGCGAATCAGCAACCGGTAGTGCGGAGTAAACCCATATGGTGTAATGGGCAACAATAGCGTGTAACCGGTTCTATACAACGAATCAGCAGCCGGTGAAGAGTGGAGTTAACCAGTACCACGTACTGGGAGACAGCGAGGCCCGACCGGTTCTATACAACTGAATCAGCAACCGGTAGTGTGGAGCAAACCAGTAAGATGTAATGGACAACAATAGCGATTGACCGGTTCTATACAGCGAATCAGAAACCAGTAATATGGAGTAAACCAGTATGGAGTAATGGACAACAATAGCGTCTGACCGGTTCTATACAGCGAATCAGCAACCGGTGAGGAGTGGAGTAAACCAATACCACATACTGGGAGACAGCGAGGCCCAACCGGTTCTATACAACGGAATCAGCAACCGGTAGTATGGAGCAACCAGTAAGGTGTAATGGACAACAATAGCGTCTGACCGGTTCTATACAGCGAATCAGCAACCGGTAGAATGGAGTGAACCAGTGATCAGAATGTCGCCCAGGCGACCCAGTAGTCAGTGGATGAAGTCAGGATACAGCGCGGGAGCAGCAGACAAGCCAGGACGCCCACAGGAACGACAGGACTGCCAGCCAGGACAGGAACGGAGCAGGAACACGGCAACACGGGGTCTGGAACGGAAACAGGAACGGCAGGCCAACCGGATCTGGACGAAGGCAGGAAACATGCAGGAGAAGCACTGACTACTGGAGACCGCTGACACTGGTAACACAGGGAACAGGCCCAAGGAACAGGTACTGGAACAGGCAGGTGACTGCTGACATAGAGACACCACGAAAGGGCACCCAAAGGGAGCCTCAGCCCAGTCTATATAGGCAATACTGGGCGGGTAAAAGACAGGCAGCCAATGGAGAGCACACACACCTGACTGACAGCAGAAGTCAGCAATCACGGGCACCATGATAACCGGATAAGGCGGGCAGAGGAGGCACGCCACCATAGTAGCCTAGCCGGGCAGGATCCACACACAGAGCAGGAACGTAGGCCAATCCGAGTCGGTACACCAGGCAGGAACGTCAGCCAGGCCGGGTCAGTACACAGGGCAGTAACTTCAGCCAATTCAAGTCGGTACACAGAGCAGGAACATCAGCCGGGCCGGGTCAGTACACGGAGCAGGAACATCAGCCAATCCAGGTTGGTACTCAGGCAGAAGCGAGATGCAGAATGGTCAGACAGTCCAGTTCGGTACACAGACAGGAACAAGAAGCAGAGTCGTCAGGCAGGCCGGGTCGATACACTGAGATCACACAAATTACTCGCTAGGCTAGGTTATAACCCGAACCTATTTTCAGGACACTCCTTTAGAATGGGCGTGGTCTCATCAGCATCCAGCAACAATGTGCCCCCATTCATCATTCAAAAGTTGAGCCGTTGGAGGTCTAATTGTTTTAGCCGGTACATTCCCAATCCTAAGAAAGAAATCAAAAAGGCACATTGTCTCTGTGTAAATAAGATCATGTTTATTGTAAATTTCTAATAAATCATTTGCAGATAATTGATATAGAGTCTTATTTTGGCCTCTAATCAGGTTTGCTGCCTCATGTACGGTCCAGTGGTCAAACCATGGCCCCTGGATATTGGCCACAAGGACAATCAAGTCCAGATATCTTAAATACTACTGAAGCCTTGACTTTAAGTTTAAGGCTGTGTCTGGGTTTATGGGAGGGGCGTAAGTCACTTCTTAATCCCCAGGTCCCTAGACTTCAGCCAACACCTTCATATCGAGAACCCATCCCAATCCTTCCCCCCCCCCCATTTTTTCTATTATACATTCCATAAGGCAGGCCCTCTAATCAGGATTGCTGCCTCATGTACGGTCCAGTGGTCAAACCGTGGCTCCTGGATATTGGCCACAAGGACAATCAAGTCCTGATATCTTAAATACTACTGAAGCCTCAACCATAATTATAAATATAACACTCAAAGCCTTATACAGAAACAAGCCCCTGGAAATTAATCAAAGAGGGGTATGACCTTGGCCTGGGGAGCCCTTATACCCTCCTGTAAGTTAAGGATAGTTAATAATAATATCACGGTGCCCGTGCTATTTGGCGACATTATGTCAGTCTACACTCCTGCCTAACGCCTATTGGCTGCACTGTTATTGTCCCACCCAGTATTTGTCTTAAATACTGGGTTCTGGCACTTCTCCGGTGCCCTTTCGTGGTGTTTCAGTACCAGCGCTTGTTCCTGTTATTTGTGTAATCTCAGTGTATCGACCCGGCCTGCCTGACGACTCTGCATCTTGTTCCTGCCTGTGTACCGACCTGGATTGGCTGACATTTCTGCTCCGTGTACCGACCCTGCCCAGCTGACATTCCTGCTCTGTGTACCGACTCAGACTGGCTGGCGTTCCTGCTCTGTGTACTGACTTGGATTGGCTGAAGTTCCTGCCCTGTGTACCGACCCAGCCTGGCTGACGGTTCTGCGTGGTGTACCGACTTGGATTGGCCTATGTTACTGCTCTGTGTGTGGATCCTGCCTGGCTGGGCTACTGTGGTGGCATACCTCCTCTGCCCGCCTTATCCAGTCTCCTGTTAGGATGGTGTCAGACCTTCGCTGTCTCCGGACAGCTCGCTGCAGTCTGGTCTCTGTTGCCTCAGTGTTGCCAAGGCGACATTTCTGTGCGTCCGCACTCCCGTGCAGTCCCCGGTTGGATGCCTCTCAGGGCAAGTTGCTCAGCCTCCATTACTGCTACGGCAGTATTCAAGTTGCTCAGTCTCCGTTACTGCTACGGCAGTGCCCAGTTGCTCAGTCTCCTTTTCTGCTACGGCAGTGCTCAAGTTGCTCACTCTCAGTTACTGCTACGGCAGGGCCCAGTTGCTCAGTCTCCGTTACTGCTACGGCAGTGCTCGAGTTGCTCAGTCTCCGTTACTGCTATGGCAGTTCACAAGTTGCTCAGTCTCCGTTACTGCTACAGCAGTCCACAAGTTGTCTGGCCTCCATTATCTTTGGGTGTTACTCAATTTGGTGCTCTCACCTTTGTTTGAGCTTCTTAAAGGGCCTTGCTCTATTATGGCCTGTCAGAACTCTAAGCCTAATAGTAACCCATTCAGTACTGTCCAGCTGAGTTTCACACAAGAACTGCCTGACCTGTGTCAGTACATTGATCTCTGGACTATCTGCATATACTGGATCTGTGTGGGCCTACCTCTGTATAACCTGTCTTGTGTTTGTACTGTATTGCATATATATTACAGGACCTGTGAGGGTTATTGCTATTATCATTGTTCAATAAAATTGTGTTTTATCCAAACCTACTGTGTCTGTGTGTCAAACAAACCTTTACAACTATCTAGTAATGATATACTAAGCAAGTTTAAGTAGGTCCAAGTAGCAGTCCAATTTACATGTAGTGTTTTAAGAAAGGGCTGTTACCGATAGGTGTTCATTGCCCTAGTACTCACTCATGCTGCAAGGTGAGTGAGTAAACGACCTTCCTGATGAGGAGGAGTTGGGTAAGAAGCGAACCAAGTATCCTACCTTGCTGCCTTGCTTCCACTGCAGCGATCGAATCGACTGGTGCCACCGGAAGTGACGGATGTGTACTTCCGGTTCTCGATATGAATGCTTCGGCTGACTTCTAGGAACCTGGGGATTAAGAAGTGCCTTACGCCCCTCACATAAACCCAGGCACAGCCTTAAACTAAGAAAATACAGCTCTTTATTTCCTGTGAAATTATTCCAGATTTGTTCAGCTGGGAAAAAAAACATTGCAGATCTTGAGTGATTCACTGGGCACAAAGATTAAAAAAAAACTCTATTTTTAAATTGAGTAGATGTGTTTATATTTCTATGCCAATTTTGCTGCACTATTTATGCAATAATCTATAACTAACATACCACGATCACCTTCGTAATAGATTTCTTTAGAAAATTGCAAATTTATGTGCAAAAGTTGAGTCTTCTGCCAAAGGAATTGAAGGGTTTTTGTCAGTAATTATGTGTGTATGGTGAAACTTGTATTTGATGGTGATGTCATGCTAGATGTGATACACTGAAATGAACTGTAGGAGTGTAGCACGGCTTTGAGAAAAGTAAAACATGAGTACTTTGGTATTTGGAAATATTGTGTTAAAATATAAACTGTTCGTGAAAATAAACAAGGTATCACCAAACACCAAAGTATTCATATCTTTGTAGTACTAGGACTGGACTAATATCATTACTATAAATTCATTCTGAGAATTAAAGGGCAGTTTCAGTGACCTTTATGTATAAAAGCAAATGACTGATTTTGGGGCAAACCATTTGCATCTTAGGGGAACATACAAACATTCCCAGAATTCCCATTAATTTAACCACTTGAGGACGAGTAACATGCCAGATGGCAGTCCTGGCATGTCACTGCTTAATGATCGCAGCACCCCTCAAGGTGCACTGTAATCATTTCAGAGAGGCTGTAACTGACTGCCCCAGGACCAGAACAGTAAGTCTCAGCCATTCCCTGGTGGCTTTGCACATGTGATCACTGATACAGTGATCACATGTGCTGGTGGAACCACATAAAGAAGGCAATGTGATGTATACATTGGCTTTGTAAAGTATACATTAACTGTCACTGTTCTCTACCTCCCTATCCTCTATGAGGAACTTTTGATGCACTGGGAGCAAGGTTCTGTAGCTTAATGTGTAAGTGAATAAATCATTTATAGCAAGACAAAGATATTTAAATTACAAAGGTTAATTTATAAACACATATACTGAAGCTTAAACACACATTAATGTGAGTTTTATTGCATTGGTGCTATGTGATACATTTATATACACACCACATAGTCTGATATCTAAAATATGGTCATCAGGGTGGGAAAGAGAGACATTGGGATTTTCATCTGAGTGGGACAGTACCCACCTAAAACTTGACCCCTAGGAGGTATGAATAAATGTCCATAACTTTTATCCAGTCCCTGTTAAACATACACTAATTAAGCACAAATCATCACAAAAAATCTATATAAAAAATATTGTGCTTTTTTCATGTTTTTCAACATATTTTTATATTATTATACAATTAAGTGGTGGGTTATGCATATACCATAAAATCTCAGGTATAATACTCACAATTTTGCTCATCTTCACCTTTCTGCTTGCCTCATCCCTCCACCCACCTCATTCTGCTCAGATCTTCCCCTCCTGCTACTCATCCTCCTCCTGAGTCATCTGTAATAGCTGCACAGTGGCCGTCATGCTTGCATTTGCCACCCACTTCCAGGAATGCCCTGTGAGGACCTTTTATTTTAAGCCAATGGTAATGCCCTTTGAGGACCTCAAGGTCGTTGCACGGCAGTACCATAGATCCAATGCACAGAGATCAATGCATTGGATCTATGGTTATGCCCTCTGAGGACATTGAGGGGGAAGTGAGTAGCAGGAGGGGAACTTTGGAGCAGCTAGAGGTGGGTGGAGGGAAGGAATCAGAGCCCAAAACACTTGCGAGAAGAGGGGGAAAACAAGACTGGGTATTATACATAGGCACGCTTGCTTTCCCCTAAAATCTTGGGTATCATTTACACTGGAGTAATATACACAGGTGTGTATTATACCTGAGATTTTAGGGTAAATGTGGTATCAACAGAAAGCTTTACTTATGCTTAAAATGGTATATAGTGTGGGTGGACTAAATGACTTAGATGGAAAAGATTGAACAAAGGCATACTAAAAAGGTCAAAATTGCTCTCGTCCTCTGGTTTAAAAAAACTCCAGTCACTAAGGGTTTTTAACCAATTGAATGCCAGCGAGTTCTAAAAAGACATTGATTTGTAATACAGTGTAGCCCTCTCTAGCATTCAAAGGGTTAAAATGTCCCTTTAAATTAATGGAAATGTTCCCTTCTCCCTTATGGTGCAGTTGCTTTGCTCCAGTTTTATTCACAAATCTCATTATGCCTTAACTATTTGAGAGCCAGAGTGGCGCACTTAACATCCTTCTAGCACTCAAAGTGTTAACAAGTAGTGATCTGAAGCTGGAATCTCCACTTTTCAGCTATGACATGAAGAGCAGAAGGGGGTTATGCACTAAGGCATGATAAATAGGTGATAAAGAGGAGATGACTTCTCCAGTGATATCACTTCTCCGGTTATTATATTATTCTATACAGCCTATGCATTAAGATCTCCAAAGTTGGAGAAATCTTAGTGCATTGGCTCCATAGAATAACATATGAATTGATGAAGTGATATTACAGGAGAAGTCATCTCTGCTTTATCACCTCTTTATCACACCTTAGTGCATCTTCCCCAAGGTCTAATATCACACTGGAAGCTGGGAAAGGAAGAGACTGGGAATTAGAACATCAGCATTATGGGCTAGAGGATGGGGTCTCAATCTCTGGACTTCCTGATGTCTGGAACTACAACTTTCATCATCAAAAAATCCAAATGGAGGTCTAATCATTCACTACCCTTGAGCTAGAGGACAATAAGACATATTACAGATAGGTTGGTTGTTTTAAAGGAGCAGTACACTTTTTATGACAAAAAACACATATTATAGGAATTTCCCTATGCTGGGAAATATGTATTTTCAGAGTTATTAAAGTTTAAACTGTTGAATTTAAATTAGCATTGCTCTTCAGTGGTCCGATTTCAGTTTTCTGTTGCATTCTATGGGAGAGGTGAGTCACCAAAATATAAAAGTAAAAAACTTTATTACACCCTAAACAAATATCACAAGAGGAAAATATAAAAGATATGAGCACATATTACAATGAGGAAGGAAAATGCAATGATGGCTTGTACTCTTGTGCTCTATATTAATCATAACATTTTTGCACACTTTTTTTCAAAGTACCTCTGACTTCAGACTCTGAACTTTAAATTCTGATGAAGCACAGATGTACACAAGACTGGAGGAGCTGGATGAGGATGATAAGAATTGTAGTTCACCAATATCTAGATGTCCTCAGGTCACCGACCACATTTGTGTATGGTGTGTGTCAGATCACAATGTATATACACTTTTGCAGCTAAGCTACCAGTCCCACTTTAAAGGACCAGTAAACGTTTTTAGAAATAAATATATATATTGTAGCGCTCTTCTTGTTGAATAAAATAAGGGTAGTCCCACTGCCGAGTGATGCATATTTCTAGAGTAATTACAGTTTAAACCTGTGTTTTTCTACATTAGCAGTTCCATCTAGTGGTCAAATTCCTATTAGTTATTTTGTTACATTCTAATGGAGAGGAAGAGAGAAGGGACAACAAACAAAGGGGTGCTTCTGTGTGTATCAATTAGATCAGTCTTGGACCACCACCAAACACCCTACAGGTGCACACTCACAATTGTAGTGACTGGTCAATAACATATGTCAAGACCAGCAAACAGACATCTGGGGTTAATCACTGCCCCCAGTAGCAGGATCACTGGATATTTCAGATGTTTTGGCTGCTATCTTTCCAAAATGCACGCTACCCAAAAAGGCACAAATGTCTCCAAAAGAAACAAAAGAAGAGACCCAACAGTGCAACAATGTCACAAAAGTATGAATAAATTAATACTCACACATTAGAATGGTTAGGCTGCTGATATAAGACAAACTAACATGTAGGCATATAGAGAGCATATACCCATCTCCGTTCGGGTCTACCTTCAGTATCTGGCGTGTTTTCAGGTGTAGATACACGGCATTCACAGGCAGAGGCTCTTTTTATTATAAGTTAAAAAATATATTTTTTTTCTGTATGTTTTTATACGTTTGAGAATGCAGTGGTAAAATGTGAAACATGAAAGAGTTCAAGCCTTCTGTATGTATACACTTTAAATAAATTTGTTTATTACTTCTACTAAAAAGAGCATCTGCCTGTGATTGCTGTGTATCTTCACCTGCAAACACTTCAGATACTGAAGGTAGACCCAGACGGAGACGGGTATATGCTCTCCGTATGTCTATATGTTAAAGGGATAGTAATACTTCGTTTTAACTTTATTTTATTTTGTAGGCATTAAAAAAACATGAAGAATGATATAAGTCTTATCTCTTAAACCTTTATGGTTTATGAGATATTCACAAGCAAAGTTCCCCTCCTGCCCCTTTTACCTAGTGTAAGCCATCTCTTCTCAGATGTGAGTCTGGTTGTATGACAGTACAGATAACAGAAGGGGACAATTTTCTTTGTATGAAAACAATGAAAGCCCTTCCCCCCTTGATAAGTTTTTCAGCTTTTTCCCTTATCTTAATTGAAGATTGTCCCTCTCTGCAGTCTACCTGGGCACCTCCCTTCTGATCTGGTTGAACAGGGGGGGGGGATATTTTGTTTGTGAATATCTCTTAAATCATAAAGGTTTGAGAGATAAGACATATCATTCTTCATGTTTTTTTAATGCCTACAAAATAAAATAAAGTTAAAATGAAGTATTACTATCCCTTTAATCTGATATCAGTAGCCTAACCATTCTAATTTGTGAGTATTAATTTATTCACATTCATTTATTCATACTTTTTTGACATTGTTGCACTATTTGATGTCTCTTCTTTTGTTTCTTTTGTAAGTAATGGAGAGGAAATTCAGTGATATACAGTCTTCCATACAATGTGATAGAAACCGAGGGGTCACTTCCTGTCAGAACTTTTCAGGAAGTAAACACTCACTAAATTCAATTCTTGATTATTTGAACTATTAAAAAATTTTGAATAAAACAACTGACAGCATTGGGACTGATATTGTTTTACTCAGCATGAAAAGCTCTAGAAAATATAGGTTTTCATTAAAAGTTTTTTGCTCCTTTAAAAGTACAATGGGAGATGAGTGCACTTTATGACATCACTCATTGATCGACACTTCAGTTTCCTCTAAATGAGTGTTGAATTGCAGAATGTTGTGTTCCCTTTCTTCCTCTACATGGTTTCATATCTTAAGACAACATTTAAATCAATTCTCATCTAACCATTATAACCATCATCTTTACTTAAAAGATGCTAGCAGAATCCTGCATTCTTGGAACATCTGTAATCATTTTGAATGTTAGTCCATAGATAATTAAATGTATATTGATTTTAAACAGTTTACTTTATCTCTGTATTGCAGACCTGATTAGTGTTTTGCATTCCAGAAACATTTATAGTTTCTCCAATCATCACAGAAAAAAAGCATGTAATTACACTTGGCACTTGATATCTGTGCTTATGTAGGCGTTATTTTTATAAAAGGGTGAGACCGCTTTTCATTTGGATAAAACTGTAGAATTGGCAGACCTCCCTAAATATGATGACAAGCAGATTAGAATTCATTCTTTTGTGTTTTTTAAACTTGTTCAGCATGGTGAGTGAAAACTGAATCACAGTTGAACACCTGACATGCCATGTTTATTTTATATCACAATTGTTGATAAGTATGTCTTGAAATATATCTGCCTCAAAATGGCAGCTTCCAAGTCCAATAATTTGCTGTATATAACTGTACAACATTTCCACTTATAAAATTTACATGTTAAGGTAGAACATATTTAAAACTTTGATTGCTGGTGGCTGGCTACCTTATTGGCACCCCCAAAAGATTAAATACTGAAAACATTAAACATAGAAATAGGAAGTTAAATGTCACAGTATGTTTTATTTTTTTAACTCATTCAGCATTGAAAATCAAATATCTACAGTTTTGTAAAGTCTGAGTTTATATTTTTCTGCATAACAAATTAGAATAATTGGGGTTTTGACCCAAATCTCAGGATAAGGGCCAAAGTCTAGGGGTGAGAGATCTCACTCTATGAGCTAGACCAATTAACTGCTTCTTTAGTCTCTAAACTAGTGAAATGGATACCAGCAAGTCAAAATGAGAAGTCCTGTTTGTCTTCTGTATGTTTAAACCGTGAGATCTCTAAGTTTCAGCATGATGGACGTTCCTTGAGGACTTTTTGGTGCGCCTCTCGGTTAGAGAAAACAGTGAGATATAAACCAGAATGTAAGTTCTTGGGAAATTTAAGGTTCATATTCCAATGATCTCAGTGTCAGCTCATTTTAGAAGTTCCCAGCTATGTTCATACAGCACATAGAGGAAAGATGATTTCCACTAAAACAAAGGCAGGGATTTTTTTACAGTAAGGGCAGTAAAGTTATGGAATTCTTTGCATTGGGTTGCTGTGCTTGCAGATACTGGAAT
Organism: Rhinophrynus dorsalis; assembly: GCA_037306005.1. NCBI lineage: Eukaryota > Metazoa > Chordata > Amphibia > Anura > Rhinophrynidae > Rhinophrynus > Rhinophrynus dorsalis. The sequence continues at coordinate 162,011,045 of CM074719.1, forward strand.
TGGTTTAAAAAAATAATGGATACCTATTTAGCACAGAACAAAATTGTGAATTATGACAGTTGGTTTCAAAACAGATCGGATGTTGTTCCAGGGAAATTTCTGTGTGCCATTGTAGTCAGGAAGACATTTTTTTACCCACTTGGGGCTTAATTGGAAATGGCTTCAACTGTTTTTTTTTCTTCCTCTGGATCAACAGGGGTGATATGTTATGGGCTGAACTTGATGGATGCATCTTTTTTCAGCCTCATCAACTATTTTACTATGTTACTGCATGATAGGGGAGAAATGAAAATTCTCATTGATTTAAATGTGGCTATTAATTCTTAGAATGCTAGACAGGAACCCAATAAATTGTTTTGTAATGCATTGGAGACTTCGCTAGCATTTAAAGGGTTAAAAATTCCATCTAAATCCTTAGACATTTCATAAATGATTTGTCCCCTTTGGTGCAGGATGTTTTTATCAGAATTGTAACTCTTTAGCTAACAACCTTACAGATATGTTAAATTGTTTTTCCCGGATATGGACTGGGAAAAAATAAGGCACATACCTGGGAACTTTCCGGGTCTGACCTGGATACTCCAGTTCCTACATTACTGAGGGATCAGTGAGTTCTCTTGTAACCCCATCCACTTCACTACTGATTTTGGTCACTCTCCTCCCTGTTCTACACACTCTTCGCCCATTTTATGGGTAAACTCCTCCTTCCACTCCAATAAAGACCAGACCACATTATGTCACAAAACACTTGATCCCACCCACAGACCTTGGTGGATCTCCAGAGGCTTGGGACAAGAAGGTTCCCAAGTATGATACAAGCACATACAGACAAAAGTGTAGCAATTATGCAGCCAACCAATTGTACAATATGTAACAAATTAACCATATAACCATATATTATAGTTATATTGACATTTAACCCATTGTATGCTAGAGAAGCAATTCATTGGCGACCTCTCTAGCATTCCAGGGTGTTCATTTTTTCACAAGACCCTTTTTTGATATATACAAATCAGTTAGTTTTCCATATAAATGATAAAAGAGACCCGTATTTCTGGAGTAAACCAATGGCACCAGAACAGACAATTAAAAATTCCTGTTAAATTGGGCTTTTAACCCCTTGAATGTAAGAGACTTCTTCAGTGCATCACTAATCAATGCACTGGAGTCCTCCCTGGCATTCAAAAGATTAAAAAGCCATTTTCCAAACACTCTGTTGACTGGGATTTAGTCTCCTAAAGTTCGAGCATCTTTTTGGGTTGGGTGGGGCTACTGGGATATACAGGCAAGGGGCGGAGGTTATTTGGGTTTCTTAGTATCCTGGTTAGTACTCCTTTCCAGCATGTTCAGTGTTCCCATATCCAATAATTAGGTTGGTGAAATGCTGCACTATACTCTATTGAGTCTGACCTTTGACTATATTCTCTATGGTTTTAAGACCCCTTGTATTAAATCTGATCTTTGATAAGACTTGCAATATATGGCCTATGCTCTTCTGCTTTTATGCATCACAGCCTAAGTTACTTTGTATGCTTCTTTCTTATGTTCTTGCCGACTTTGTAATTAAAAAAAAAAAATATTCAAAGATATGGGGATTTGGGATTTTTTATTGTATTCCCTATTGTGTAGATGTTTATGTACTAAGGTGTGATAAAGAGGTGATAAAATGGAGATTACTTTTTCAGTGTTCTAAACTCTCCAAGTCCTATGTTATTCTATGGAGCCAATGCTTTAAGATCTTACAAGTTAGAGAGATCTTAGTGCATTGGCTCCATAGGATAATGGGGCCTGGAGATTTTAGAATACTATAGATCACCAATTCCTCACCTCTTTATCACACCTTAGTGGATCTCTCCCTGTTAGCTTTTATAAATATGACTCATTTTCTTTTGTTGCTTATGACACCTTTTAATAGACCAAAGAATTAGTTAAGCTGTACTGCCAAGACAGTGGAGGCCCTTCCTTCAGATAGAAAGATGAGGCCTCGAGTGTCGAAAGATTATGCGAGTAAACAACTTGTTTGTCTACAAAAGGTTATTATAGAAGCCAGTTTGAGAAAACACAGAAGCACAGTGAAAGCAAGTTGGCCTTGATTTTCTGTTTTCTGCTCCTACCTATTTTTTAAGCCTTTAGGTTAAAGGAAAAGTAATTTTATTTTTTGTGAAAAATACAACAAGGGTGGCTGGCTGAGTTTTCATTCAGCAGTTATTTCAGCTCAAAGTTAAATCTGCATTTTCTACAGTGCTCACCAAGTAGTCATATCACTTATCATGAAGAGATGTAGTCTGTGACTCAAGCTCTCCCACAAAGTGAATTATAAAAAACATACCCTCTGAGCGCCATTTGCTGCTGTTGATAAGTGTTTGATGAAAACGTTTGAGCTTTAACATTTTGAGCACCAGAGAAGTATCCAAAGCAGTGTGTTGCAATGCCTGGTATATGTCCTGTTATTCAAAAGGTTAATGATGATATTTTGAGTGAAAAATCTCCAAGTAGTAGGAGTACACTTATTACAGTACATGAAGTGCCATATAACTTTTTGTTTTTACTTTAGAAAAATGAGTTTAACCCTGAGAATTATGTTGCAATCTTTTGGATACCTCTCTGGCACTGAAAGGGTTATTGCATTAAGCTACATTTGATCACTTAAGTATTTATTGATCAAGCTAAAGAGGTATATTTCAAACCAATTGCCCCATAGCGTTCAAATGAACCTTCAGCAATTTGCAGTTGAATTAAACGGCAATATTAACCCCATGAATGCTAGAAGGTCTTTGCAGTGCGTTGGAGCATTTCAGGAAAGATAGACTGCTCTCTAGAAAACTTGACCTGAAAGAGAACAGAGAGGGGAGAGAAAAAAAATAAAAGGTGCAATAACGTATGTATTAAGGGCAGTATGTTTGAAAAAACATGGAGGAATTCAGGAGCACACCAACTGCACTACAAGGGAGAACTAAAAATATCAAAAACCTTTATTGAGTTAACCTTTTGACTGCCAGGGTAATATTCAAAGTGTTCAGAAGCAATGTGGTGAACACTTCCTTGGTACTCAGAGGGTTAATTAGGGGATTTAACCCCTTCAATACTAGAGATGTCTGCAAAGCATTGTGAAGCAGTGTGTTGCAGATCTCTCTAGCATTAAGTGGGTTATAATCCACATTTAAATCCTCTATGGTGCAGATGGTTTGCCTCAGGATTCTTCCACTTTTCTTTTAAACATATAGCCCTTATACGTGTAATATATTTAATAAAATCTCATGAACAGACATAAAAGAGACAAATATGCACCCACAGAATCGGAATGGGTATACAGTGTCTGGGATTCCAGCCTGCTAGTAGTATTGATACCTTCATGAGTATTCCCACAATTAGATTGTTTCGGTCTTAACTGTGCATTGCTCCTTGCAGGCCCCAACTGATTCAATATTTTGGTAACACAGTAACACAGTAAATTAGGTTGAAAAAAGACATCAAGTTCAACCCTTGCCTCATAACCCAGAGACATGAGAACTATATAGTTTTCCTGCTGCCAAATAATTTAGTCTATCAGAACTTTCTGTTTTGCCTACTAATACACAGTATAACCTTGTACATCCCCTTTCGAAAGAAATGTATCTAATCTTCTCTTAAATGTATCCATTGTATCTGCCATAACCATATCCTTGGGCCAGGGACGGACTGAAAGGACCCAGGGCCCCTGGACCAAAAAGAGGTCTGGGCCTCCTGCCCAATGACATAATTGGCCCCACCCCATGACATCATCTGGATGGCCTGGGGGTTACTGGATGGCCTGGGGGGAATACTGGATGGCTGGGGGGGGGGGGTTGGCTGCCCTGGGGGCTAGTTGCTAGCCTGAGGGGTACTGGATGGCCTGAGGGTTGTTGTCTGCCCTGGAGGGTAGTAGCAGGCCTGGGGGTAGTTGCAGACTTAGGGATAGTTGCAGACCTGGGGGGTAGTTGCTGGCCTGGGGATTACTGGACTGCCTTGGAGGTTGTTGTCTGCGCTGGAGGATAGTTCCATGCCTGGGGGGTAGTTGCTAGTCTGAGGGGTACTGGATGGCCTGAGGGTTGTTGTCTGCCCTGGAGGGTAGTTGCAGGCCTGGGGGTAGTTGCAGACTTGGGGGTAGTTGCAGACCTGGGGGGTAGTTGCTGGCCTGGGGATTACTGGACTGCCTTGGAGGTTGTTGTCTGCACTGGAGGATAGTTGCATGCCTGGGGGGTAGTTGCTAGTCTGAGGGGTACTGGATGGCCTGTGGGTCACTGGGAGGTACTGGATGGTCTGGGGGGTTGTTGGCTGCCCTGGAGGGTGGTTGTGGTCCTGGGGAGTCGTTGCTGGCCTGAGGGGTACTGGATGGCCAAGGGTTACTGGGGGCTTTGTTGTCTGCCCTGGGGGGTAGTTGCAGACATGGGGGGTAGTTGCTAGTCTGAGGGGTACTGGATGGCCTGTGGGTCACTGGGAGGTACTGGATGGTCTGGGGGGTTGTAGGCTGCCCTGGAGGGTGGTTTTGGACCTGAGGGGTAGTTGCTGGCCTGAGGGGTACTGGATGGCCTGGGGGCACTGGGGGTTGTTGGCTGCCCTGGAGGGTAGTTGCAGGCCTGGGGGGTACTGGATGGCCTTGGGGGGGCTACTGAATGGCCTTGGGGGGCTACTGAATGGCCTTGAGGGCTACTGGATGGCCTTGGAGGGGGTACTGGATAGCCAGGGTAGTTCTGGGAGGAACTGGATGGCCTGGGGGCTACTGGATGGCCTTGGGGGGATAATGGATGGCCTGGTGGGCGGGGACAGAATAGCCTGAGGAGGTTACCGGCTTACCTGTCCTGTATGTGCTGCGTAGTTCTTATGCTGCTACTGACTGTCCCTGCTACACTGTGGATTAATGGTTAGGTGGTCCTCCTGTGATTTAGTCTGCATTCTGCTCCAGTGATGTTGGTGACACTGTTAGGTGAGTACTGCAATGCCTGTCTTCCTTGGCAGGCTACAGGCCCCACGTGATGTCCCCTGGGCTGGCTCTGAGTGACTCTCTCTGAGTCCCCCATCATCACATGCCCCTGTGGGCCATGATGAGATCAATGTGCATGCTGTGCAGACCCAGAGGTTGCGCAGGCATGCGCAAAGCAGAGGGAACAGGGAAAAATACTGAAGAAGCAATTCAAACGCTGACAGAGACAGTAATGGCTGAGCAGCTGATCATCGCATAACGGGCAGGAACGGGCATACGGCGGGCCCCTACAGAGCACAGGTGGACAATACATTTATACTTTAAATCTGTATAAAAGTGGCTGCGGCGGGCCCTCCTCGGTGGCGGGCCCTCAGTCCGTGACCGAGTGCCCGAATGGTTAGTCCGCCCCTGCCTTGGGCAAGGAATTTCATAAGTTAACAGACCAATAGTCTTTGAGCATCCACAAACTACTCAGTGATTCTCAGTCACCAGTCATGGCAACAAGTGGAATATGAGAGTAGAGGACCAAAAAGGATCTAGGGGTGTCTTGGAGATAACCCTCACAGGGGACATGGGACCAGCACTCAAGTGAAGAGTGTACATTAAATGGGCCGAAACCATTTCATCTACTTTCTGAGGATTTCTTCAAGGGCTTGAAAGAGATTGGAGACCTCTCTTTCATGTTAAGATGTAATAAACCCCATTTAAATGAATGAACATTTTAACTTACCTGTATGGTACACTTGGTTTACTCCATAGCTGTACTACTTTAGCTTGATGGATAAGGCCTTTGGTGTTATTTTCTGGTCTGATATTAAGTTAGATTTTCCATAGCACTGAACTTTATTTCCAAATCATGTGAACTATGCTAAGGCAAACCAGTGATTTTTAAATATTTGATCATGTTAGATTACCATGGAAGGCCTTTGGCCTCAGATGTGAGGAAAAGAGAAAAAGCAGATGTCAGATAGACTGGAAAAGTAAAATACTGTATATTGGCAGACAAGGTAGGTCAAGGGTGCATTATCTACTGACAACAGATATGCTTCTAGATATGCCTTTAATGAATTACTAAGCAGACCTGATTTATGCATCATTGTGTATTTTAGCAGATCACCACTTAAGAAAGCTTCAAATAGATGTTTCACTTCAAGAATGTCATGCCAGACACCCCTGACCTTTTTCACATTTATTTCATTATGTCTTTCAAAAATAGCATAAAAGTAGGATTGACTTGTCTGTGGGTGTTTGGTCTCGCCTGCAAGAGATGTGGGGCCTAGGAACAAGAGAAAAGAGAAGGGGTAAACCAACTGCATTTTAGGAGACAAATACAAATTCCCCAAATTCCCTTTGATTTCAATGGGGCTATTAACTCTTTGAATACTGAGGAGGTCCCAATGCATCTCCTTGTAATATGTTAGGGATCTCTCTAGAATTTAAGAGGTTGAAAATCGCATTTAATGCAATGGTAATTGTTATTTGTCCCCTACGGTGCACATGGTTTGCTCCAGAATTGCTCCTTCTGTGCATGAGGCTCTTGGGATTTAATTTTATTGATCCCTAATCTAACGTACCAATTTAATCAAAATCCCAATGTAAAAGCTATGCAGGTGCAATTCTGATTCCAAGTAACTGCACCGTGGGGACCAATAAAATGGTCACTGGTTTAGCGTTTTAACACCTTGAAAGCTAAAGACATGCTTTGCAATGCATTGGAGAGCTTGCTAGCCTTCTGAGGATTAACACTTTGAGTGCTAAAGAGGTACACAATGCATTGTTCTGCACTGAAAGGGTTAAAAAAAAACATTTAAATAATCAGGAATTTTGTTCTAAGCATACCTGGGAACATTCAAAATGAGTTGATCCTGAGATCTTTGAAACATTAATTAATAAAGTTCCCTGGAAAACACAGATCCAGGATGATATGTCCCTGATTGCTCTAACCCAGGGGTACGCCATTCATTAATATCCAGCAACTTGGAGATCTCGCTTCTTGAACACACACACACACACACACACACATATACACACACACACACAACACATGCAGGACTTCTCCCTTTCCCTTCTGGTAGAAATGGCACCAATGTAGAGGATAAATTACATTTTATTTATTTTATTTTATTTAGAAAATGTTTTACCAGGAATAATACATTGAGATTTCTCTCGTTCTCAAGTATACCCTGGAGTGTTTACAGCAAGTATTTGCACAAATACAGAAATATAATATATATTCACACACTAAAAATGTTATATACAGTTGCATATTGTTTTTAGATATAAAGAAGCATTTATTTTTAAGGATTTTAGACTGGGAGAAGATCTGATTTTTTTTTTCAGGTAGATTATTCCAGATTTTCGGATCTCTGAAGGAAAAGGCAGATCGACCGACTTCTTTTTTGTATTGTGATATACTCAGTGAGTTGTTAGCAGTGAAGCGGAGGTTATACAGTAGTTAGTATGGAAAGCTGGAGTGAGCATACTGTTCAGGTAATAAACAGTTAATTGGTGGAGATCTTAGAGTAGGAAACACTGGACTCTCTCACCCTGAGAATTAGGGCCTTCACCTTGAGACTCTCAGATCTGGGTTAAAACCATGAGTCTTTGGGTTTAACCCTGAGAGTTAGGTGCAGTTGGTATATTCCAGAATTGCATCTACTGCATAAGGAATGCTCTGACTTTATTATACTTTACATAATCTGGTAAGATTTGAAAGCATTAACTTTTTTCTTACTCAAGGTCTTTAGTGCTTAAAATAAAATTACTCAAATTCACACTGATTAAAATTTGCTTTACAATGATTTGGACACCTCACTTGCATTCAGGAGGTTAAAGGTCTGATTTAAATCAAAATGAACTTAGTCCTTTATAGTGCAGGCTGTTGGTTCTAGAATTACACCATTTTAACTTCTTTTTGTGAAAGTATTTTACCAGGAAGAATACATTGAGATTGTCTCTTGTTTTCAAGTATGCCCTGAACTCATTTTATCTACCTCAGAAGGGTGAAAGGCTGAGCTGACCTTGCTGGTAATAGAACCTGTGACCTTACAGCTTAAACAGATTCTACAGCTGGTGTATTAACCAACTGAGCCATATCACCATATATGACCCTTAGGGGTAGATATAAAGGCAGGTGTTAACATAGCCGGTAGGGCCAAAGTGAATACCGGCTGACAAAATAAAATGTCTAACGTGATTACCAGCTGTAATCACAAAGGACGTTAAGCCACAAAAACAGTCTTGTGGCTAAACGTCCGTTTTTTGAGTTAAGTTCCCAAAACGCTGCTAAGAGCAGCAATATTGGGAACTTAACAGTAAAAACCAATTAACTATCGGTGCCTGACATACTGCAAATCACCGATTGTTAACTGAGCCATGTTAAACTTACCTGTAATGCACTGTCTGTCTCCTTCTGTTCTCTATCTTCTCTTCTTTCTTCTATCTTCGCTTCTTTCTTCTCTTCTTCCTTCCTGTAAAAGAAAAGTATGTGTAACTACAATGTGGAATACAAGATTTAGTTTAACCCCTTGAGTGCCAGAGGGGTACACAACTCATTGCAAAGCAATGCGTTGTGGACCTCTCTGGGCTCAAGGGGTTATGTCAGTGCCCAAGAATATACATATAAAGTACCATTATATGCCTCTAAATAAAATATGCCCCCAAAGAACAAGTGCGCAAATATGGTAGATAGTCTCAGAATAAATAAATGATGCCTTAGCTTAATAATATAACTGTCTCTGCTGCTGTGCATGGCCGAAGAGGCGGCGGCAGCGGAGACAGTGCCGTGAGCCACAGGCCCCCCCTCCTTTCGGGCCGATGCCCGTTCCGCATTGAGGGAATCAGAGCAGAGACTGCCTTTATATATGGGCAGCCTCTGATCCAATTCCCTCACAGCCATTAGCTGAGATGTGCTGACACACACACATCCCAGCCAATAAGTTTGAAGCACAGTTGCTCTAATCTGATTGGCTGGGATGTGTGTGTCAGCACATTTCATCATATAACGGCACTTTATATGTATATTCTTGGGCACTGAATTAACCCGTTGAGCCCAGAGTGGTCCGCAAAGCATTGCTTTGCAATGCTTTGTGTACCCCTCTGGCACTCAAGGGGTTAAACTAAATCTTGTATTCCACATTGTAGTTATACATACTTTTCTTTTACAGGAAGGAAGAAGAGAAGAAAGAAGCAAAGATAGAAGAATGAAGAGAAGATAGAGAACAGAAGGACAGAAGAGGAGCAGGGAGCTGAGGACTTAGTCGGACTTACTTAGTCGGATTGACCCTATGAATGCTGGCGGGGTAATTATACCCTGCTGGCATTCATAGGGTTAATTCTACTAACTTTTGACACAATTTAGGCACTTTGGATGTATTGATGTGGGGCTTGGGGCCCCATATCAATACATCCACTGAGGACTTTGTTTTTTTTTTGCCAGTTAACAGCTGCGTTAGCTGGCAAAAGATCCGATGAGGGACTCTACGGCCAAACAAACTGGGTCTTAAATTTTAGGCGGTAATCAGTCCCTCATCGGATCTTTTTCAGCTAACGCAGCCTATTGAATGGCAAAGTGGACAATTTTTTTTTCCGTGGGCCAAAACACACGTTAGTGTAGCGGCCGGCACACTGGAACAGTTCATTCCATGGCCCTTTGAATGGCCTACTGCATGTTTAAACACCCGGTGGTGTTTTTTTATCTGAACGGCTGCCTTTAAATCGAGCCTTTAGTCACTTAGTGGGGATATATAAAAAGCTAGACATGTGCGAATTCATTCGGAGACATTCGGATTTAGTCGAAAATGGGGTCATTCGGAGACATTCGGCCAATCCGAAACTCAAGGGTCATTCGGAAAAAATGATCCGACTCCGAACAGCCCAGGTCCGAAATTCGTCGAAACTTTCGGAAGTTTCGGCAATCGACACATTTCCAAAAGTTTTGACTACTTTTGACCAGGACTTTTTTGTACTTCCTGTGCGTGCTCAATTACTTTCCCTCCATAATTTTCCCTCCATGTCTCTAGTCCAATTCCATTCTCCGTTTCATACACTACTTCCCTCTTTTGTCTGTATTCGAATAGCCTTCTTCGTTTCATGATGGGGGTTGGACTAATGACACAGTCACACAGACAGACAGCCTGCATTTCCTCATTGGGTTGTTGGAGCTCAGAGAGAGAAGAGATTAGAGAGTGTACAGTTGTTGTGTAGGCAGGCAGGTAGCATTAGGCTAGGCATAGGTAGGCAGCCAGCATTAGTTCCAGTTATTGCCACTGCAAGAGCAAGTAATATTTGTTCCTGTGCAAAATATAAAAAAATATTAGGTATTTGTTCGAATACAGGGCCGGCCCTTACATGGGTCCCAGTGGGTCCATGGACCCATGCGGCACTTTGACAGGGGCGGCAATTTACCGTCCCATAGCATGTTTATTTTGTGCTCTTCCGCCATTTCTGTGTTGCAGGGTGTCCCATCCCATCAGTGTGACTGTCAGCAGCCGGGCAGCCCTATGCTCACTCAGTGGCGATGCCTGCTGGCTGCTTCAGTGACGTGAATTATGTGATAGTGAAACATTATGCCTATTTTATATTGTTTATCGCCCACCTAAAGTCAAGACTTGAGTAAATAGGTCTACCGTCCCAGATTTGCTACAGAGGTTTTACAAATACAGGAGGGTGCCCCCTGTACGAAATGAGTCTAAACATTTGGGATCCCTAGTATGAGTGCACAACAGTGCATGATGTGTCCTGAACAGGATTGCTGTGAGGTGTCTCCACCCAGAAGGTGCTGGCTTCAACATTGCGGCAAGTGACCAACTAAGAGCACCGTGCCGTGCAGCCATAGCATCACCCCCTCCTACTCTCCGGGTCCCGCTGACTGGCAATAACAGGTGAGTCACTAAGAGATCTGAAGCCTTTCTGGAAGTCCTTTCACTTGGAAAGGGGCTAGGTATTACTTGGGGGAGTTGCCTCGTGTGTAAATAATTTCTAGGTGGGAGATGAATGTGCATCACTTATGTGTTTCCTAACAGTAGTTAGAATACAACTCCCATCATCCCCTGATTATGACATTGGGAAATGCCCAGCAATTATCGTAGAGCCCTGTATTGCACACTCACGGAAAACGGTGATATTGCTATACTAAGACAATGCTGTGGACCCCTCTTCAGTATAGATGTCAAGCATTTTTTTTATTTCTCTCCTGTGTTGCAGTTTGTTCACAACAGAATGTCTCAATTTTTCTTTTTAACCCTTTGAATGCCAGAGTGGTATGCAACGCATTGCTTTGCAATGCATTGCGTACCACTCTGGCACTCAAAGGGTTAACACATTACATCTATCACATTACAATCATTGATGTTTATTCTTGATGTAGTATGAAACTCTACAATGTATATACACATAGAGTTATCTGATATGAGGGGAAATCAGGATAGGAAAACGAGAGAGAGGAATTTGGGTACTAAAGAGGGACAGTAGGGTAGGAGGCTGGTACCAGAAAATGAAACCTTAATCTTTACCCATGTGCTAACATAGAATGTGACATGTAGTTTGTCCATGTTCGAGTCGACCACTTATGTTGAGTAGGATGTGACAGGCATGGGTTTTCGATATCGAACATATGCTAAATTGAATGACAGGCATGAGGTTTCGATGTTCAAACATATGCTAGATTGAAGGACAGGCATGGGGTTTCGATGTTCGAACATGCTAAATTGAATGACAGGCATGGGTTTTCGATGTTCGACGTTTGCATTGTGACTGGCATCCCATGCTAGAGTAGAGGTGACATGCACAGACTTTCAATGTACGACAATGTCCGTTTTTGGGATGGATCTTTTTCTAAATGCACACCCTGTCTGCAAATAATGATAGCAGCGTGCACGGAGGCGCACTGCTATAATTTAACCCATGTTAAATTCGGCCGAATAATTCGGAATGGATCAGAATTTCGTCCGAATCGAATAGGCCCGGTCCGAAATTAAGATCATCCGAATTAGAAAAAAAAAAATTTGTCCGAATTCGAATTTTACCGAAAATTTTGCCCGTGCACAAGTCTATAAAAAGCCTTCTTAGTGAATACTTAAGAATTATAGCTAAAATTCACAACTCCTGATCATATTTATAAAGAAGTAAAATCACATTTATAAATATGTCTATCTGAGAATATCATACCTCCCAAGTGTCCCTCTTTAGGAGGGACAGTCCCTCTTTTTGACCCAAATCCCTCTGTCCCTCTTTACCACCATGATGTCCCTGTTTCTAGGAAACCAGATTGTGTGGTGTGTATGTAAGGGTATCACATTGCTCCACAGCAATAAAACTCACATTATTGTTTGTTTAAACATCAGTATATGTGTTTATAAATTAGTCTGTGTAAATAAAATACTTTGGTCTTGTAGGAAGTCATTTATTAGGTTACACAAGGAGGTGTCAATAGGTCATGAAATAGCCTAAAAATTCTCGCTAATGCCCCGCCCACCAGCCACACCTCCAGCCACTCCCCCTAAAACACAAGTGTCCCTCTTTGGCAATTTGAAATGTTGGGAGGTATGGAATATTCTGAGAAAATCTTGCGAATATATTTTCGCACACATAGGTGTCACTATATACTTCCAATAAGGACAGGCTATACCTGGTGTTTAGATTTAATCCCTAAAACTGCCTTTATTTTTGGTGCAATTAGAAAATTTCTTTATAAATACATTGGGACACAAATCTTATTTGGCCAAGACCATTTCTACTCCACTTTTTAAAAAAAAGTTATCTAACTGCAGTTAGAAAAATGTTGCTAAATGTTTATATATATCCTTATGTCACTTTGAGACACTTTTACAGCCACTTTCATTATAACTCCAGTTTTATACATCTCCCCCTTAGACTCATATGAATAAAATCAAACTGGACTTATTCTGGAGTAAACCAAGGACAACAAAGGGGACAAATCCAAATTCTAATTAAATTAAATCGGGCTAGAGAAGTCTGCAAATCAATACATTGGAGACCATTCTAGCAGCCAATGGGTTAAAAAGCACTATGCAAATACCTGGAAATTTAGGAATTTTTATTGATCCCCTCTGGTGCAGCTGGTTTACTCTAAAATAACTCCACTTTTATATGTATGGGGCTTGCGCCTACTTCAGAAATCTAATGTGGGACAATTCTGGGGCAAATCAATTGCACTATAGGGGACAAATGAAAATCTAGAAAATCCTCCAATGTACTGCATTGGAGACCAATCTAGGAATCAAGGGGAAATCTGGGGAATTTTAATGTATCCCCTATGGCACAAATGGTTTGCGCCAGAATTTCCCCACTTTAGCTTGTTGAATTAGTCCCATAAAGGGTTAGTAATGATTTTTTTTCAATAAAATGTAATATTGTAGATAGTATAAAAATAAACTAACTGATGAAAGTCCCGTCTCTCAAACTCATACAGTATGAGAGATATACGATGAGAAAGTTCCCCCTTCCCTCTCCTTTCAAAGATTTCAGCCTTTAGCTGACAGAAGGAGATCCTGATCCCGGAACTGGCCTGCAGCTCTTAAGCAGAGCTGAAATAGCCCTATCTAAAAAGGAATACTTAATTGGAACGGTCTACAAAGTGTGCTTGCAAACAAGGCACACTTTGTAGACCTTTTCACTGAAGTATTTCTTTTTAGTTAACGCTATTTTGGCTCTGCTGAAGAGCCGCCGTCGAGTTGCAGGACTCAAATCTCCTTCTGTCAGCTTTACAGCTGACATCTGTGAAAGGGGAGGTAGGGAGGAACTTTAATATCTCTCAAACTATGAAGGTCTGAGAGACGGGACTTGCAACAGTTTATTTTTGTAATATCTACAGTATTAAATTGTATTGAAATAAGATATTACTATCCCTTTAAGAAAGCAACTGTGGAGGATACTAAATGTACTATAGTGGGGACATACATTTTCCCAAATTTTCATTGACTTTAAAAGGAAACAGACAGAACTTCTCTGTGTATCACTGTGTAATGATATGTAATTTGCTTTGTGACTACAGTAATGTTATTTGTTCAATTCCACTGTTCTACCTTAAATAGTTAATGTGTTTGTCTAACTTAAATCCTGTCATGTGACTTGGAGGAGGATGTAGTTGCATGACAGGAAGTAGTCAGTTATAAGAAGCTAGCTCTGAATAAAGACTCTCCTGGTTAAGCTTCTTAATGATTTCTCAATATCTTATGACAATGCAACACAACTGTACAAAACATCCCTGCTTTCCTTACTGATTGTTAGTAATAAAACACCTTTCTCCCAACCATTCCCTCCACCTACTCACCCTCAGTCATATTAGTCACACAAATCTGTAGGCGCTTTCTGAGTAATAACATTTTTTTAGCTCTTTGTTAGTAAAGTGACTTAGCAAGCATAGGAAAAGGGATGATAATCTGACAAATCGGCCTTAGGTATATAAATTCTGAGGTGAACCAGCCTCATCATGGGGGCAAATACCAATGCCTGTTGGTTTAAATTATGATTTTTAACCCCTTGATATTCAACGCATTGAAAGTGAAAGCCTAATTTAAATCAATGGAAATTTTAAAAATGTTTATTTATACCCTATGGCTCAGTTGGTTTGCCCCAGAATAGCTCCACTTTTGCCTTTAAAAGTAAGTCCCAATATGGATTTGACATCTTGGGAAATGTAATGCCATTTAGGCCCTGAATGCGGCTGATGTTTTCCAATACGTTAGGTACTCAAATACATATGCTTAAACCAGAGATCGGATCATCATCATTCCACACCAGAGCATCCATCAAGGTCATGTTACATCACCACACATACATGAGGATGTCATATGATCATGATGTACACAAGACCACAAGAGCAATGTACATGTAGGAGCTGGGTGAAGTGACATAGCAAGGACCATATCTCATCCCCACCTTGCTCCTACCTTCATGAAGCAGCTTTGGAGAGGGGAGATTCAAGCTTTTTCCAATGCTTCTCTTCAAGTGAGGTTTCATGTTGGCTGATCTCTGCATCAACCAACATGAATAAAAAAGATAAATATGCAAAATTAAAAATGGAGGGTCTGGGTGGTCATATCTTAGCCCCCGTATCTCCAACAAGTTCCCCAGTACTACCACTGGATCACTTAGAATACAAAAAATAACCAAAAACAGAGGGAACAGAGCTGTAAAGCAGTGCAGTCCATAGGTATTTGAACAGTGACTCTGTAGGCCATAGCATTGGACTGGCAATAAGACAATGACTAAAAGTCAAAAGTGTGGACTTCCAGCTTTAATAGGAGGCTATGTAAGTCCATAAACTGTGAACAGTGTAGGAATTATAGCCCTTTTTATACAAAGACCCTCAAATTAAGGGAACCAAAATAACTGGACAAATAAAATAATCTTAAACAAAGTCATCATATTTAGTACTATGTTGAAAATACTTTTCAGTCGATGACTACATGAAGTCTGCAACTCATAGACATTTCAGCTGTTGGATATCTTCCCTCTGTACTACACCCATCTTCAGTTGCTGTTTGATTCTGGGAAGTTTTCCCTTCAGACTTGTCTTCAGCAAGTGAAACACTGGCTTAGCTGGTTTTGAGTTGGGTGATTGAATGGTCATTCAAGAATATTAAAGGGATAGTAATACTTAAGAATTACTATCCTGCATCTTGTAGCCCTTAAAAAACTTAAAATGACATGAGCAGCATCTCTCAAACCTTTATGGTTTGAGAGATATCCGCTTTCAAAGTTCCCTCTTTTTGGCTTTCCCCTGACGTCAATGTTCTAGCTGAGAGCAGGGGAATCCTCTCCTGGGATCAGCCAGTGGCTCTGCAGCAGTGCAGAGATCATGTTAATAAAAAAAGAAATCCTTTACTGAAATGGTCTTCTACTCGTGCTTGGTTTGCAAGCACACGTAGAAGACCTTTTACGTTAAGGATTTCTTTTTTATTAATGCCATCTCCACACTGCTGCAGAGCCGCCGCCAGTCCTGGGACCAGATTCCTTTGCTGTCAGCTAGAACGCTGACGCCAGGGGAGAGGGAATTTTGAAAGCAGATATCTCTCAAACCATAAAGGTTTGAGAGATGCCGTTGTTGTCATTTTACTCAGTTTTTTAAGGGCTACAAGATGCAGGATAGTAATTTTTAAGTATTACTATCCCTTTAAACTTTTTGACCCTGAGAAACTCTGTTATTGCTTTAGCAATATGTCTTGGGTCATTGTCTTGCTGCAAGGTAAAGTGCCTTCCAATGTGTTTTGAGGCATTTAGTTGGATCTGAGTTGACTTCAGAATTCTACTGCTGCTACCATCAGCCATCACATCATCAATAAAGACAAGTGAGACAGTTCCAGTGACAGCCAAACATGCCCAAGCCATAACACTACCCTCTCTATGTTTCACAGATGAGGTGTGTTTTGGATCATGTGCAGTTCCTTTCTTTGTCCACACTTTCCTCTTTACATCAGTCAGTACAGGTTAATCTTTATCTCATTTGTCCATAAGACAGAACTATACAGGTCTATTTTTTTTTTTTTTTTTAGTTTTTAGCAAACTGTAACCTTGGCTTTATGTTCTTGTGGCTTTTACTGGTGGTTTGCATCTAGTGTTAAACCCTCTATAGTTATACTAATGTAGTCTTCTCTTTATTGTTCTCTTTGACGTGTCTTTTGCTTACATCCTGGAGAGTGTTTATGATCTGTTTAAGAGCTGAATACAGATTTTTCTTCACATTTGCTAAGTTGTTCTGTCATCCACTACATTGGTTCTCTGTGGTCTACCAGGTCGTTTGCTATTCCTGAGCTTACCTGTGTGTATTTGCTTCTTAACAATGTGCACAATAGATAGAAAAAGTAGAACTGTAGAACAGACTTATTAAAGACATCTAAGCTGCTTATTTATGAGTAAACTGTAACTCATATAGCTGTCACCTGTATCTACAAATATTATATATGTGAATGGAGAAAAAATCTTGCAAACAACAGTAAATACTCTTTGGGGCAAATAATACAATGCGTTAGTAAAAGATAAACTCCTATACTAATGTGTGATGTGAATGAAATACACTATAACTAATTATCTTAGTCCCTTAATCTGCTGCCAATGGTATTGGGATCCCAGAAGGTATGGTACTTCATAGAAACTAATATAGGAACTTAAATGAATACGGAAAGAACTTAGATCCTATCAAGCAAAGGTGTGGTCAAGAATTTCAGAATAAAGTTCCACCACTGGAGAAAATGTATTAAAAAGATACTGAACAATTATTAAATACCTCATAAGAAAATGTATGTATAGCGCATAGGAAGGGGGTCACAATGTAGAAAAGAAATAAAGTAAATCTCAATATCATTCTCAAAATAGCTATATTGTATGCTCAGTAACACACCTAGCACGTTTCACCTGACTAGCTGAACAAAAAGTGTGATTCTTTTCCCTCAGACCCTGATTCTATGTACAGTAGTTTAAGAACTACTACTTCATTGTCCTTTCCAACTTTTGGATGAACATATTTATTGAGAATGTAGAAACTATCTCTACTGTCTCTCATACAATTTTCTGGAGAGTATTTTAATTAATATTTTTAATATGTTTTAATAAACTCTCTAACTTAATTACATTCACTGACTTTCATCTATGTGATGCATGTTTTAATATAGGTAAAATGTGATACTGACTGTGTTAGCTGTAGAAAAAGCATTAGTAAAAGTGATACCTTTATTGGTTAACTGAGTGGCTCTATGATACAAGCTTTTAAGACAATTTAGAAATCTTCTTCAGACATGTTTAGAGTGAAGGCTGAATACAAAATACATGGCAGGTTATACATTCCTGCAAATTATTTTTACATTTAAATTCCAATGGAGGTGAAACTATTGTCTGTGTAAGTTAGTCCTTACGCATGGCACTAGCAGCTAATGTTGGGCCCTCCAATGTGCGTATGTGGCCCTCAACTGTATTTGAGTTTGACATACCTGCTCTTGAGACATCTAGAGAGAGAAATCCTGAATACTGCTATATAACTGTAAAAAAATAAAAAATATAAGCATTTTTACTTGCATACCCCTCTGGCATTCAAAGTGTTAAGCATTGACCAGTACACAGCAGCAGGTGAATTAATTCTGGTTTTCCTATCTACGTGAAATTGGCATGGTGTAGGGTAAAAACAGACTGCAGTTCAGTCTCAGTTTGAGGTAAAAGTACAGCACTAAAATCTGACACAATGGGCCTCTCTGACAAAACATTTCTGGGCTGCACTGCCCTTTCACCAGGAAACATACAGGACTATGAAAAGGCTCATGGCCACAGCTGCACCTCAAATATCCAGGCATCAGATGGACCAGCCAGTCATGTCTGTGATCAGAGAAGGTGAGTGGCAGTGACCATGAGCCTTTTAACCCTTTGAGTGCCAAAGGAGTATGTGTTGGATTCCCCTCTGGCACTCAAATGGTTATCAGCATGTCCATATTACTGCTTTACAGTCTGCAGCAGCCATATAAATATGTGAGTGTGATTCTTATTCTACACTTCGTCCCTACACTGTTACCCTATGGAAACCCAACATTTTTTCCTGCTTTTTACTTGCAGTATATGCTCTACTATTTATGCCTATTGTTTTGTTTTGCACTGGCTCAGTTCTCTATATATTGAATTAAAATTACTAAAGTGTGAAATTGAATGGACATATTTTCATATTCAACACAAGCGCAAACATATTGCTTTTATACCCCTTAGGCTACTGACTCATCCTGTATTTTATAGCAACTCATTATGTGTACTGACTTAAAACACAGGAATCCCTTCATTACACCTTAATTCTGGAATAGCAAATCAGAGTAAACAAAACCTCAGTGTAGTGACAGCTCATTGCTTGTCTTACACTGCCCCTGGGTTCCTGGTATGTGATAATTGCACTCACTTGTTTTGAGCTTTTCACCCTGTGTATCTGGAATGTATACAATACTGTTAACCCCTTAGATTCGTGGAGGTCACGATTCACGAATGCATTGCTTAGCAATGTGTTGGAGACCCCTCTAGCATCCAAGGGCTTAATGGAGGATGATGGCCTTAAGATATAATTGATGTTACCATGTATACTCTGAATAGATAGTTAGAATATATTTTTTCAAATAATGCAAAATAGAAGAAATATATATATATATATATATATATATATATATATATATATATATATATATAAAATATATATAATATATATATAATCCAAAAGACATGCTGAATGCCATCTTGTCAGTTAAAACTTGCAGTTGCTCCCTTCAGAATCAAAACTTGAACAAGTATGCAGAGGAAAGACTATGGGTCTGTTTAATAACACATTGCTATAAATGCACAGGACAAATGATTCTTTGCACTTTATCTAGTAACACAATTGTTTCAGTTCAGTTTAAAAATCTCTTTGAACAATGCAGATGTGAGTTAAGATGTGGGGAGTTGTTGCTCTCCGTCCATCATCTGGCATTGACCTGTATAGTGACTTCCTCCTACCATACCTGGAATGAGGGAATGAAGGGACTTCTCTGGGGAGTATAATTGCTGCAAATCATACTGGGGCGGACCTTTCTAGGGCATCACAAAAGTGGGAGAAACTGGGTGGAGAAAGAGCAAAAGTGGGCAGAGTTTTCAAGAAAACTCCCCACAACCAGAGAATCAGCCTCTGCCGAGGAGACCCGGTAAGGATTTTGTGCCTCGCTGATAATAGTATTGCAACCTCAGTAGCATTGTAAACAGGGTTTGAGTAACGCTACATCACAGAAATCCAGCTTCGAAGGGGAGCGTAAACTTGCTCCCTGGGGCAGCTGGGAAGTCCTGAGACGATACAGGGTCCCGCCTTAGTGCATCTCCCCCATTGCCTTTTCTATTGAACATACGTGTTACTTTCCACCTGTTTCTCTAAAACAGTGTTACTCAAAGTTAGTACTCAGGACACCCCAACATTGCAGGTATCCCTGCTTGTAAACAGTGGTTAATCAGAAGCTCAATCATTGTGACTGTACCACTTGTGCTTAATCAGGGATATCCTTAAAACCTGAGCTGCTGATTTGTCCTTACCTTAGGTCCAGAGCTGAGAATTACTGCTCTAAGAATTGAGTATATAGAATAGGAGCAGCTTCTTATTTCTGCCACAAGGTGGTACTGTTCATCACTTGCTTCAGACACCTTACTCCACCATTTCATTTTTATATGCTTTAACTATTTGCATGCCAGAGTGGTGCACAATGCATTGCTTAGCAGTGTGTTGTTTACTTAAGTTTGCAAGCTGAAGTCACTTTAGGGCTGATACATTGCTAAGGAAAAATTTGGGCACTCTGAAACTCCCAATCTATTTGAAACTGAGAATATTCACAGAGCTGGCTTATTTTGTAATCAAGCCTCAACCCGCTAGGGGCAATTTTATTCAAAGTCCTAACTTCTTCTAATTTTTAAGAAAAGGTTAAAGTGATAGTAATAATGTCCCAAAATATATTTTATTTTGTATTGTAGATTAAATAAAAATAAATTATTTGCAACAAACCCCATCTCTCAAACCTCTGTGGTTTGAGAGATATTCACATTGAAAGTTCGCACCTCTCTCCCCTTCTTCTGATGTCAGCTATAAAGCTGACAGCAGGAGATTCGAGTCATGCGACTCGAGGAGGCTCTTCAGCAGAGCCAAAATTGTCTTATTTAAAAATAACTTCTTCAATGGAACAGTCTACAAAGTGTGCTTGCAAACCAGGCACACTTTGTAGACTGTTCAATTGAAGAAGTTCTTTTTAAATAATGCGATTTCGGTTCTGCTGAAGAGCAGGTGGCTGGTCCCCGGACCAGAATATCCTACTGTCAGCTAGACGCTGACATCAGAAGAAGGGGAGAGAGTAGGGTGACCACATTTCCCTTCTGCCATTCCGGGACGTGGTCACCCTAGCCGTCATACCTTAAGTCCCTGGTGGTCTAGCGGCGTAGAATGTGCTCTGTGCCTCCTCCGGCACAGAGCTGAAGCTCCCGCGCGGTATGGCCAGTAATGCAGAGCGCTGGGAGTGATGTCATCTCCCAGCGCTCTGTATTACTAGAGCGCTTGCCTCCAGGTAAGCTGCATTGCCGCCCTGGATGTCAGCCTGCAAGCGGTGTGTCATATCATGGACGCCGCAGGCGGCGTCCATGATGTGACACACCGCTTGCAGGCTGACATCCAGGGCGGCTTGCCTTCATTCCGGGACACTTCATTGTCCTGGTTGAAGGGGACCCGGGACGCGGGACATAGCCCTGAAATAAGGGACAGTCCCGGACGTTCCGGGACCCGTGGTCACCCTAGGAGAGAGGTGTGAACATTCAATGTGAATATCTCTCAAACCATAGAGGTCTGAGAGATGGGGTTTGCTGCAAATAATTTATTTTCATTTAATCTACAATACAAAATAAAATAATTTTGGGACATTACTATCACTTTAAGCAGATGATCCTTAGAGGTGCAACATAGTCACAAGCTAGCCTCCATGTCTTTGAACGTGACACAGGTATCCAATGCATTGCGCTGCAATGCATTGGATACCTCTCTGGCACTCAATGGGTTAAGAAATCTCTTTTTAAAATAATATATTAACACTCTGAGTCAAGCTCCTCCTCTGCCCTCAGTCAGTCTTGACTACCAAATTAGGAGTATTCTCATTGAAGCATGAATCTAAAGCAGTGCAGTCTAGAGAGAGTCCCTGTGCATAAACCTGACTACAGGAAACCAGCCTGTGAATGAAACAGACGTTTACCATAAGACATTTTGTGATAAGCATTTTAGCAATTGAGACTTACACTAAATTCTAGTCAGGTATCCCATTCTGAGCCAGTGATATATGTCATATACTT
The DNA here is from genome assembly GCA_037306005.1 of Rhinophrynus dorsalis. Taxonomy (NCBI): domain Eukaryota; kingdom Metazoa; phylum Chordata; class Amphibia; order Anura; family Rhinophrynidae; genus Rhinophrynus; species Rhinophrynus dorsalis. The sequence continues at coordinate 162,032,814 of CM074719.1, forward strand.
AATTGCCTATGTCAACAACTGAGTTGTGATATACAACATCACAGCTTGCTGCATACTCCCACCCCTGTGATTAGAGTCCTGCACACTGTCACATGCCTAACTGTATTATCACAGTATGTGGACGCTCTGCACATTGTCACAAGATTCTATCACACACTGTGAGGGTATCCCTGCATAATGTCACATGCTTTACACAGAGGAAGCAGGAAGGGATCAGTACCACCAATGTTATGTCCCATTCAGAGCAATGTTCTCTCTTGATTTCTCCATGCCTTCACCAGGTTTACAATGTTGCTGTGTAGCACATCTCTATGGCACGGAAAGAATTTTAACATAAAGAATCCCCACCCTACTTCACAGATCATTCACTGACACAGAGAATTAGCAAAGCAGCTGTTACAAGTAACAGCTTCTCTATCTATTTACTGCATGTGTGAATGGTTCAGAAGATTCATTCAGATGTGTTCTTGGTGCTGAAGTCTGAGCGCATCCTCTCAGGTCCCCTACTTGCACTGCCTACCATATCTCCAGCATTATACCATTCCCAAAATTCTTATGATTAAAATTTCCCCTCCACCCCCCTTGCAGAAATAATACTTAGCGTATATGGTGAAGTCTCTTGTATTTTTCATGGAGAAGTGATCAGCACATGAAGAAGGCAAAGGGGAATATAACAAAAACGCACACAACACAACTGATTTATGGGTATGAACAGTACGGTTTATAATTTCATAAAACAGTGTTAACTTTAGCACACAAATCTATTTTCCCAACATACATACATCACCACATGTATGCATCCTTGCTGAACAAACCCACTTATCCCAACATATCAATTCCTTTTGCATGGCCAAATAGACTGGGCTCATGCTTAGCACTTAGATTAACCAAACTCTCTTCAAACAGAGTTAACCAATTACCCCAATTGGGCCAGCCCAAAACAAACCTCCAGCTACCAAAGTCCAGGGCATCCTTCCCTAGAGTTTCCTCCCTAAGAACAATCATAATTGTTAGTTTCCCATTTAATACTTAACTATTCAAACAACAGGCAAGTCACACACTGCCTTGCCATACCAAACTCCAGGGAGGGTGGGTTGGTGCTCCTTTCATTGCCTCTTCCTGCAAATGAACCCCCCGCTTCCGGTCTCCTAACCTTTAACACCTATGCTAACCCACCCCAGTGCTATCTCACTTCCTACCCTCCCCTTCTTCATGCCTCCCCTTCACTATTCTCTCCGGGGTGTTACTCATTGCCAGACAGACGTTGCCATTGCATCAACCCTTAGTGCACCCCCCCTGGAGTAGGGTGACCAGACCTCACGTTTAACTGGAGACACATTTGGGAAATGCATACTGCAGGGCTTCTTTGATTTCAGTGCAGTACTGAAATAGGCCTATTTTCTATGTGTCCCCAGTTAAAGGTGAGGTCTGGTCGTCCTACCCTGGAGCCATGCTTGCTCAGCCCTGTTCTACTGTGTTATATGATGGAGAGCAGAGGGTTGTATTCTATGCACATATACCCCTGCCAACACCACCAACACAAAAAAATGAGTTCCTTGGCTACTGACTGTATATAATACAATGTGTAGACAGCCCTGAATAATGTTAGAGAAATTTATAAACCCTTTAAAAAAAAATACAAAAACTAAAGTGCGCACTACAAAATTATACAAATGTGAATTAAATTAACAGCTGCCACAAGATAAATCACTTCTTTCACCTTAGAAGTGTAAAATAGTCCAAAAATATTAAATAGAAGTATCTTAGCACTAAAATAAAAATATACCAAAATTAGAACACAAAAATGCACTTGAATACAAATGTTTTATTGAAGCTTCAAACAGTCCCACAGAGGCACATCTTACATAATGTTGCTTTTTTGACAAAAAAAATAGATTTGTAGTAAAACCTATTCTTCTAGCCTTTGATTAAGCGGCAATGTAGAGCTGCTCAAGACGCTGGTATTACTTGCTTCAATTTCATGTTTTCCCCAGCAATCTAATCACTAGGTTGGAGTTGAAGGGGTATGGCCGATATCTGGCCAATGTTGCTATCAGCTGCATGTGGTTGGCTGACTCCCTGACTCTGCATGTGAACAATTTACATAATGTCCCCATGCAGATCACCACTGCTGAAAGTTCCATGTACTCTTCTTTAATCACAGGAAAGTTTAAGCAAGCCTCATTATGTAAGGTTATAGTTGCCTGTGTCAGCAGCTCAACAGATGACCTTTAGTTCAATGTTTGGGTGATTAATGCAGTAATTGAATCACTGTGTTAATAACACCCAAATAAAATAGAACAAAGAATTAAACAATTCTGCTTCAATTAATTTATCCCAAACCATGAGTATACTGGCCCCAACAAATAAAAACATCCTCAGTTAAAAGGGCAGTGCTTCTTAGGACAAAATGGACATGATAATTAACATGTTATGGGAAGAAAATAAAACATATCAGTTTTTATTTGTGTCCTCGTATCTCTTATTCACATAAAAAATGTTTTACCTTTGCCATAGCAAGACAATGTAACTTTACTCCATTTCCCTGTGCATGCTATAGGACTGGCATGCAGGGCCTGCTCAAATTAAAGTCTTAAAGCGTATTGGGTGTTGTGTCAGCATGCACTAAAACATTCATACACTCTAGTATATGACTCTAAGTGCCAGGGCATGAGTAGGAAGTCAACATTCAAGCAAAAAAAATGAGTTGCGCTTGCAGAGGAGACCCCCCCCCCAAGAAGTTTGAGCTCTCTCTCTTGATTTCTTCTTCTCTGCTTATGTCAGCTGTTAACCCTTTGAGTGCCAGAGTGGTACGCAACGCATTGCAAAGCAATGCGTTGCGTGCCACTCTGGCACTCAAAGGGTTAAAATCCTATCCAGCCCTATTAGATAATACTGCACATTAAAATGTCCATATTTGTTTATCAGTGGGAAGTGTAAAGGATATACGGGGCAAGAGGACGATGTGGCCAACTGACGTTACTGGAGAGTCAGGAATAAGCTCTCCGTTATTGTAGTATTATAAGTGCCAGGGAGTATGCAACGCATTGCTTTGCAATGCGTTGTGTACCCCTCTGGCACTCAAAGGGTTTAAAAAAAGTTGTGGGTTTTTTCTCCTCCCCCTCCCCACTAGAAGGCAAAACCCCTTTAAGAACAAACCTCACATGATTCATCAGTGGCTCAGAGTGAAAGGAAAAAAAAAGCTTTCCTCTCTCAATTTATCAGTTACACTGAAACTATGGTGAAAACTGAATAAAATAACAGTTAATTAACACTAAATGCATCTGCACCTTTAGTTGTTATCTTGCACCTAAATAGATGTGTTGCAAAATAATTAAAGTTGTAATTCAACATTTTATAATCTTACGTTAGCGTTGTACCAGGGCAACGAAATTAGCAAACTTTATGTTGACGCAAATTATTAAAGTGATGGTAAACCTCCAGTTTGCAATTACACAGTATATAAAGCCAAATTGTCTAGATTTTTTTAAAATTATTATTTTTTTTTTCACACTTTTACTTTCCTGGTAGTGAATTCTCAGGATCACTCAATCCAGACAGCTCATTGTTAGGGACAGTGAAAGCAAGAATAGTGGTACAATGTACAAAAATGGTGAGAGAGAGCTCTATCCTTCCAATCTATTATATACAGCATAGGGAGCTCTCATTGCTTCGTATTCTATGTACTTTTATCCATTTGGTTCCATCCACACATAATATCTGTCATTTGGGGAACTCCATTAATGGAGTCCTCCCCAGCGACTCCCTACTACTCATTATTTTGCACAGCAGCATTGCTCCTACTTCTGGCTTTGTGGTGCTGCTGTCTTCTGTGGACTCACCATAGCATCTGGTTGTGTGTCACCACAAAGCAACCAATGGGAAAGCATAGGTGCTCTGATGGGTATTTGGAAGCAATAGCACCACATGGCCAGAGAGAGGAAAATTACTATGTAATACAGAGTGCTCGAGGTGTGCAATCCATTGAAAAGCTTTTCAAACTCATTTGCCACTCGAAGGGTTAATATGATTAACTGATTAAGTACCATACAAGACTCAGAAATGCAGTTCTAAGTGCTTATGAAGCAAGGGCTTAAAAGTGTTTAATCCAAAATTTCAAATATCATGTGGAATCCTTTTATTTCCATAAGTAAAACAAATATTTCCAGTGTTGGCGCATTCCTCTAAATGAAAATGTGCCAGTTACCCAGTCCACATATAAAACATTCCACGCTCAAAAGAATAAGCACCCAACATTTCTTTTAAATTGATATATAAAAAGTTCCCTTCCATTCCCCATTAATTGCTGCTGGTGATTTGGGCAGGGCAGCAATTGTGAGAGATATAATCCACAGCAACTGTACTGCCTGATTCACCCATTTGTTCTGGGAGTCAATGGCAATATGATGATTAATTTGCATAACCCCATCCCATTGTCTCCCCTGAGTGTGCTGGGCAAGAAGTCTGTCCTGCTTATAAATGAGCAGAAAATTATATCTGTTGATGGATTTGTACAATTCCCTATGGGCTGTTGTCACAAAGGACAGAGGAGAGTTTGGTGGGATTATTGGATAGCATTTTACATCCTTCAGAACATGCACTAAAGAAAGATACTTCTTCAGGACTGGTTCCTAATGCCATTGCTATCAGCAGAGTGATACAAAACACAATGGAACAGCACAAAACAAGCGTATTAAGGGCCGTACACAAAAAAGTATGTGAAGCAATCATATAGGAAGCCAACTGACCATAGGGGGCAAATTTCCATTGATAAAATTGGGACCTTTAACCCCCTTGAATGCTAGAGAGGTCTCCAGCACATTTTGAAGCAATTTAGGAAAGTTTTTCTTGTCCCATGTTGTTCATTTGGTTTGCACTAAAATTTGTCCTCTTTTTTTTCCTTTACTTTGTGCATATAACAGTAAATGTGGTATGTTAATATATTGTAAATAACAACAATTAAATACATATGTCGCCACAAGTAAAAGCACTAAATCACAGCGGTTCTTTAACCCTTTGAGCTCCAGACGCAATGCACTGGATACCCCTCTGGCACTCAAAGGGTTAAATAGGAGGTTATACAAGACACTACATATTAGCCAATTTTAAGGAAATGAGTTTGCAGTTGTGACTGACAATCCTTATCACACATACTCCATAGTATTCCCCATACAAAGAGGTTGGTCTGCTAAGAAGAACGGCATCAATTCTGGGGCAAAACGGCTGCATCAACAGGAACAATTATATATAAACAGGTCTTTATAACAGCATGAATACTAAAAAGATCTCCAACTCATTGCTTTGCAATGCATGGGAGACATCTCTGCCATATAAACTGTCAGTTAAACTTGCCATTTCAATCAATGTGAATTTGGGAAGTTTTCCTTATGGCGCAATTAGCTTTGCCACATAATGTTAACAGGTCTTTTACATCAGCCATCTTTTGTAGTGCACCTAGCAAAGCAGGAGTATTCTGGTATGCTACTGCTATGTCCTTCTCCTTGATGGTAGCAAGGATGGAACCCAATAGCAGAACGCTCATACACAACAGTAAAACAAAGGTAGCAACCCAGATAGAGACTGAGCCCCTAAAGTACAGTGCCCAGGATACAGAAGATGGCGAACCAGAATGGACAAGGATATATATCTAGCTAGAGTCCAGATAACTCTAGCACAGGCATAAGCAAGCATAGGATATATAGCTAAGGATAAAAGGCAGTCCAGTTATGTATGCATAAGTGTAGAGTAGACACAGGTATAGCTTACGCAGGTACAGGTGTCGAGTAGGCACAGGTATATATAACTATATCTATATATGTGTGTGTGTGTGTGTATAAACATACACCAGTACAAAGCCGGTCCAGGTAATATAATCTCCATAAAAACTTGATATACTATTACTGGAAGGCTCAAAGAGTTTTCCAGAAGGTCAGGGCAGGCAGAAATCAAGAAAGATCCAGTGGACAGGCCATGAGGTCAGGGCAGGCTGAGATCAAGGGTGGTCAAAGGAATAGCCAAATGGTCAGGGCAGGTAGCAATCAGGATACTCGGTAGACAAGCCAAAGGGTCAGTAGCCGGGAAGTAAAGGAGATAAAGGAAGAATGCACAGCTAGCAGTACAACTAAGCGCCGATTGCACTGCAGCTCTTAGTTATATAGAGGAAGCTCCCGGCGTGTCACGATGTACACGTCATAACATAACGCGCAGTAAGCAACTGACCCGGGGCTTGCCGACAAAAGTAGACAGCTGTAGTTGGCAAAGTACATTTGATGGAAGAACATATTCACTCATAGTATTTTGTTACGTATTTTATAGTCAAGTGCCAAAACAAAGAAAACTTTTTCTGTACAACAGGTATCAGCATTAAAAGAATAGTAATACTTAAAATGTAAAAAAAAATATGTTGTAGGGTTTATCCCCCTGAGTAAAACAAGGGTACGCCCTCTGCTGAGTGATATTTTATTAAAAAATTATAACAGCTGAAACTTTAATTTTTTTAGGTGAAATATCACAGTGGCCTGAAAATGTACAGTGGCGCTGTTGCTACATCATCCTATGGAGTTTATGGTCTACAGACCAGAGCAGCCCATAGGATGGTGTTGCAACAGCGCCACTGTAAATTTTCAGGCCACTGTGATATTGCACCTAAAAATCCAAGTTTGAGCTGTTATAATTTTTTAATAAAATATCTCTCAGCAGTACCCTTGTTTTACTCAGGGCGATAAACCCTACAACATATTTTTTTTATATTTTAAGTATTACTATCCCTTTAGCTTTCTCTAAGCTTCCAGGTGGGACTTATTGACTTCATATCAAAGCAATCTTAAAATGTGAGCATGATTACATTTTTGTAATCCATCCAAAAGCATCTTAATTGCTTATCTGGAATATGGTCAATTTTTTCTTTAGAATAATGGAATTTTAGAGGCCAAAAACATGACAAAGACAATGACCACAATTGTAAAATTTTCCGAGATTAAGAGTTCTTTTTGAGGTTTGAAAAAGACATGAGGCTGATTCTCTTTATAATAAAACTAGTTGAACAGCCCATGTACATGGGCCACAGTGCCAGGCAGCAACGGCCGCGGTGCAGTCATGCGCAGTAGAGACTGTCTGTGCCGCAGCTGATATGGAGCAGGGCGGTGCGCAGAGAGGAGTGCGGTCTGAATTCGGAGCGCCCTGTGCTGTTATCAGCTGCGGCACGAGCAGTCTGTACTGCACATGACTGCATTGCATGCAGCCGTCTGTACTGCGCATGCCAGCGTGTGACAAACATACATTAGCAAATTATTATATAGGATATGGAGAAATTATAGAGCAAACTGGCTAAATTTCCAACTGCCCACTGATTTAAATGGAGCTTTTAATCCCTTGGATGCTATCAAGGACACAATAGCATTGTTTTACAATGTGTTGGAGACTTCTCTGGAATTCAAGGAAATAAAATTCTAATTTAAATCAATGGGAACAGGAGTAATTTTTATTTATCCCTGTGGTGCATTTGGTGTACTCCAGAATTCCTCCAGTTCTTCATAGTACATAATGCTCCATATATATATATATATATATATATATATATATATATATTCAGACAAGACAAACAGTAACGGGTTAAAAAATCTACTATACCCTTGTTGAATGTAACTATAATTTATATTTCCTTAAAGGTATAGTAATACTTGAATTAAAGCTGAGGCTCAAGTCTGCTTTATATATTTTTAAACACATAGCGCTATATTTCAACATTTACAGGTTTGTAGTCCAATCACTATTCAGTCAGAAAGGATCCCCCTCCCACCTCTTTCCTCTCTGTCATTCTGCCCCAGTCAGGTCGAGATGGAGCGTGGCAAGGGACATTCTTCAGTAAGCAAAAGGAAAATCCTGCCCTCCTTTGTCACGGGGGTCAGGGTTTTCCTTATACTTACCGCATGAAGATTGTCCCTCTCTGCATCCGTCCAGTCCCACGACCAGATTCCAGATCTAATGGGAAGAGGCAAGAAGGGGCGGGAGGAGGATCCTTTCCGATTGAATTGCACTTGAACTATAAACCTGTAAGTGTTGAAATATAGTGCTATGTTTTTAAAAGCATATAAAGAAGTCTCGGACCTCAAGTTTAATTCATGTATTACTTTCCCTTTAACTCACAGAGTGCTAGAGAGGCACCCAAGGAGTTGTTTTGCCCCACTGGCACTCAGTGGGTTAAATCATTCTTTAAATATATACAGTTTATTTGAGAGGAAAAACATAGGACAGAAGGGAAGTGTGGACACCATTTGAACAGCTTTCCTTTAGGACGGTGGTATCTAACTGCATTCCTAGATGGAAGATCTTAGGGATGTCCTAGATTTATGCAGGTTGTTCAATCAAAATTGCTGAACAAATTGCTGACACCTTGAAAAAGGATTTATATCCATATTGCCTGTACCACCTCTGAATGCTGTTTGAGACCCATGCGTTAGGACCTCCTTTTAGGTAAAAGTATGACTAAATATGTAAATACTTGTTAAATCACCCTCTAAGACACTTTTTTGCAACACTACATCACTTTATCAACACTTTGCGTGCCAGAAGAGTACAGAATGCATTGCTTTGCAATGTGTTACATATCCATCTGGCACTCAAAGGGTTATGTGTTACACAATGTATGGAAAGCATGTAAATCAGTGGTTCTTAGTGGTTCATACAGTGTGGAATATTCAGCACACACTTAACATTTTTCTGAATGCAGGGCACAAATCATAAATAAAAATATTTTTAGGGCTCACAATCAGGATAACAAAAGCAAACATTGTATATAACAATTTCCATAAGTATACATTTCAAATTCACATTTTTGTCAGTCTTAGTAGAAAATAAATGGCATCTTAAGCAGATTTCCATGACACACCTATCTGTCTGTCTGCCTGTCTGTCCACAGCAAGAAGTGTTGTAAGTGTTGTTTTCTTAAAATATCTATCTATCTATCTATCTATCTATCTATCTATCTATGTATCTATATCTATCTATCTATCTATCTATCTATCTATCTATCTTTCTAATCTATCGATTTGTCTCTGTCTATATCTATATGTCTCTATCTATCTATCTATCTATCTATCTATCTATCTATCTATCTATCTATTTATCTATCTCTGTCTGTCTATCTAAATGTTTTTCCATCCTTCTGTCTGTCTTTCATTAAAAATTGTTTCAGCTGTAATAATATTTGAATTAATTATCTCCCCAACATGTGCATACTATTGTTCTACACAAAATATTTATAGATTTTAAGTTTTAGTTATCTCTCAATATTGTACATACAGATATAAGCGATTGTATAATTTGTTCATTTATTTTTAGTACCTGAGTAACATTTAAGCCCTTGAGGACAGAAGGGTTAAATACATTTTCTTAAATATAATACTAGATTCCAAACGTTGGCACACCCCTTGTATGTTACCGTATTAGCTTGAAACTCCAGTAGCTACAATTTGTATACTTATTATAAAAAATGCATTTGTTTCTCACTCTTGATATTACTTTTCGCACCTAAAGTCTGTTTAGAACATTGGTGGGATATGGAAGTCCTCCAGCTACTGAGAATGGACAACTCCTATAATCTCCCACCAGCCAATGGCTGGCAGGGTATGATGGGAATTGTTGACTGGCAGCAGCTGGAGGACCTTATTTTGCCCATTACTGATTTAGAAGGTGAGACTTATATGGACTGCTTCATATGTGTGATTATCCCGTATGTTTTTTATTTCACATGTCAAGATAATAAAATGCAGCGTATGAAGTAATCCATTGCTCTGCATAAAAGAGATTGAATCATGAACCAGGCAGTGCTGGAAACACTTTCTCCTTCACTCATAGTATGTGTTTCTCTTGTTTACATCAATGGAAATGGTTAGAGAGAATCATTTTATCTTACCGTTGGGGGATTGTTAAAGGAAAACGATCACCTTCTATGAATCACCCACCACCACCAATCCACCCCATTTACATTACTTTTGTCAGAAAATCCCTATGATATTTATGATCATATTTAAGCAGGCAGACTACATTGGTCTACTTAACCCTTTTAGGACCAGAAGGCTGTGCAATAGTTTGCATGGCAATATGTTGCCTACCCTCTTATCCTTAAAGGGTTAAGATTACCATGTGCAATCTGCAGGTTTTGAGGTCCTGTTCAGAACTGTCATGTCCACGTTCATGGTCATGACATCCAGTAAAATGTTATCTCTTGAACAAAGGCACAAGGACAGTTTAATAGGAACTATAAGAGGGATATGCTCTCCATCTTCAACCTGTTGAGCCAAACCTTTAAATAATGAGACAGACACATGTTTTAGGATGGTATAAATGAAATCATCATTTATTTCCTATCCTATATTATAATTCACTAAAAATTTTGTCATGAAGCAGTCATGCGCAGTAGAGGCTGCCCGTGATGTGGCTGATATGGCCCTGGGTGCTCCAAAATCAGACCGGAGTCTTCTCTGCACACCTTCAGGTGCGCAGAGAGGACCCTGGTCTGAATTCGGAGTGTGCCGCTCCATATGAGCCGCGGTGCGGGCATTCTCTACTGTGCGTGCCCAGCTGGCACTGTCAACTAGTTAACATATATAAAAGCTCCATTCCCCCCAACCCACCCTGGAATGTGGTTATCCATAAGCCATAATGTCTCTGTGATACCACTAATGTACCACCATTTAAATTGTAAGCTTTGTGGTATCACTTGACTTACTTCATAACATTAATGCCAGCTATAACATTAACAAAAGGGGGTGGGCTGGAACATTGGGGGGAGTGGTAGTAGAAATAGGCCGTTTGATTGTACTTGTACCCCAGGCCAAACATTGCCAACCCACCCCTTCTGGTATGCTACACTCACGCAGTGTCCAGGAGTGCCACAGTAATGTGACTGTAGAGTAGCTAGATGCTTATTGGCACCTCTTGACCCAAGGGGCATCTTCATTTCTCATGGGAGCCTTCCTGCTTTATTATCCTCTAAGCAGAAGTGAGGGAAAAGAGAAAAACATTAAAATGCAGTTAACATGGGTCACTTTAAACCATAAAGCCTTCCCACTTTTTTCACAACTAAGTGGGGTAACTCCCCCTCACTTTTCCACTGGTCATGGAGACCAGGCCCCCCTCCTTTGTTCTGCAAGGAGCCTGATCTCCATTAGCAGACTAGGGAAGTAGGCAGGAGTACCCTCCACCTCGTTGTATTCAGCGGATATTTGCCCTCCTCCATCTTTAGGATTTTCTGACTATATTACCAGCCCCAGATTTGTCAATAGGCAGACAAGGCACTTGCCTAGGGCGCCCGATTTTCAGGGGTGCCTGGCAATGGCCCTGTCATGCTCATCGTTCCGCCCACTTTATAATGTGATGGCATAATCATGCTCGCGTGTGACAGCGGGAGCGCTTTTGTGCAATACAAAATTTTCCTCTTCCGGTCAGCTTGTAGTACCTGCGCTGCCTGGGCCGCCCCATGTGACCCACTGCTGCGCCTGCGTGCTACTACCTACGCTTTCCGTCCGGCTGGATGGGACCTCCTCATTGTGTAAGGACACAATGCGCACATAATCAAATGCAGCCGCGCACTTTGCTGTAGCTTGCGCGGCTGCATAAAACCCACAGGAACCAGCCTACACCTCTAGATTTGTCTGAGCATAGCTAGCGGGAGCATGGTTAAGAGGAGGTGCAATACAGAGAGACAGCAATCCACATGTTATTGGCAGGTGAAGCGGAGGCATGTATTGTGGCAGGTGGTGACATTCATTTTTGATGTCGTTTATTAAAAATGTGATTTTTAATGTTTTGGTTTTTTTTTTGAGTGAGAAATACTGTTGGCTTAAACAATATTGTGTACCAAAAAAAAAAAACACATCCCCAAGAAAGGGGAAAAAAATTACCCTTAAATTGCACCCCTGTAAATACTCCAGATGGTCTAATAGTAGTTAACACAAAAGCATGAAGAAAATGGCTTATCTCTAAAAAAATAATCTGTATTGGGTACTAATTACAAATGTTTAACTTTTAATGCAAAACATTCAAAAGTGCACAGCACCTATATGAATCTTCTATCTAAGTCCTGTATATGTAAATACAGGAATTAGCTCTCATTATTTGTATCACAACTGACCATTTGGTCTCTCACTTTCTGATCAATTTACGTCTTAGACATTTGATTCTTGGTTTTGCATTAAAAGTTAAAAATTTTTGATTAGTACCCAATAAAGATTACAGCAGGGTGTGGCTAATTATGGGGTGTGGGTAAGTGAGGGGAGTGGCTAGGGTGGGGGCAAAGGTGGGGCAGGGGACACTGGAGAGTTTGTGCCTAGGGGCACCTGAGATGTAAATCCGTCCCTGTATATTACTGTAAGGTGTGCGGGGGCTGTATTAGGAAGTGTTAGCTCTGCTTTAATGAAAACCGAATGAAACTGATGAAATTTCAACTCCAGTTACAACTGGACAATACAAACTGTTAAAAAAAGTTATAAAACTAAACAAATCATTGTCAGTGCTTCAGACAGAGAAAGCATTGCCAATTGGGATGCAAAGCAGAACACAATGAGAGGAAAGCATGAATCTGCCAGTGCAACGCAGCTGGCTTGTAACCCTTTGAGTGCCAGAGGAGTATGCAACATAAAGCTCTGTGTAACCCACTGGTACTCAAAGGGTTACCTCCTGCGCCTGCACTTTTCATTTTTCACTCTTATGCAGTTAGGGCTGTATGTTCAAAACAAAACTGGAGGAAATATGGAACAAGCCAACTGCACCATGGGGGATGAAATAACATTTCCACAATTCCCATAGATATAAATGGGGCTATTAACCCCTTGAATGCTAGACAGATCTTCAAAGCTTTGTTTTGCAATGTGTTGCAGACCTCTCTAGTATTCAATGTGTTAACAGCCCAAGTTCCATAATTGGGAGTCTTTATTTCTCCCCTATGATGTAGTTGGTTTGCACTAGGTTTCCTCCAGTTTTCATAGAAACATAGTAGTTTAGATTGAAAAAAGACTTGCGTCCATCTAGTTCAACACTTTTCCTATTCCTGTTTACCGTCGTTGATCTAAAAGAAGGCAAAAAACACCCTCAATACAGCAATTTCAAATTCTGGTTTGAATGGGGGGGAAAAATTCCTTCTTGATTCCAAATGGTAATCAGATTTCTCCTTGGATCAACAAGCACTAACTAAATATTAATCCCAATACTAACATACATAGCCCGTTATGTTCTGCTTTTTTAAATCCAGGCCCTTTTTAAAGGCATCTAATGTATTCGATAGCACCACCTCCTCAAGCAGTGAATTCCATACCTTTATTGTCCTTACCGTAAAGAATCCCTTCCGCTGTTGTAGATGAAATCTCCTTTCCTCAAGTCTAAGCGGGTGGCCCCTTGTCCTTTGTACTGTTCTGTTAATGAATTGTATAGGCCCTGAACATATTTATATAGTGTTATCTTTTCCCCTCTAAGATGTCGTTTCTCTAGTGTGTACAAGTTTAACTTTTCTAGCCTTTCTTCATAACTAAAACTTTCCATTCCCCTTACTAGTTTTGTAGCCCTCCTCTGCACTTTCTCTAGTTCCATAATGTCCTTTTTCAGAAAGGGCGCCCAGAACTGAACAGCATATTCTAGGTGGGTGTCTTACCATGGACCAGTAAAGAGGCATAATAATATATTCCTCCCTTGAGTCAATACCCCTTTTAATACATGCCAATATCTTATTGGCCTTTGCAGCTGCCAGCTGGCATTGCATGCTACTGCTAAATCTATTGTCTACCATTACTCCAAATAATTTTCATTAGTAGATTTTCCCAGAGAAACACCATTTAAACTATATGTTGCATTTTTATTATTATAGCCAAAATGCATAACTTTACACTTGTCTATATTGAATCTCATTTGCTGCCTGCCCAGTTACTCAATTTGTCCACATTCTCTTGTAATGAAGACACATCCAGTTCAGACTTTATTACCTTATTTAATTTTGTGTCATCGGCAAACACTGATACATGGCTCCCTATGCCCTCTGGGAGATCATTAATAAACAAATTAAAAAGAAGAGGACCCAGTACAGACCCCTGAGTTACTCCACTTATCACGTTTATCCAATTGGAGAACTTCCCATTTACTACCACTCTTTGCATTCTATGTTTCAGCCAGTTTCCATGCACAAATGTTTGTCCCTAAGCCTATTTCATTCAATTTGTACAGTAACCTCTTCTGTGGAACCGTATCAAATGCCTTGACAAAGTCTAAATAGACCACATCAACCGCTGCTTCCACATCTATATTTTTACTCACTTTTTCATAAAATGCAATCAAGTTAGTTTGACAAGACCTGTCTTTTGCAAAGCCATGCTAGCTCCTTAATGATATTCCTGTTCAAGATGAATTCTTGAATATATTCTCTTAGCAACCCTTCAAACAGCTTCCCTACCACAGATGTCAAGCTTACAGTTCTGTAATTTCCTGACTGGAATTTTGATCCCTTTTTAAATATGGGCACCACATCTGCTTCACGCCAATCCGTGGGCACCATGCCTGAAATAAAAGAATCCCTGAAAATCAAAAATAATGGTCTGGCCAGGGCCTGGCTTAGCTCTTTAAGTATCCGTGGGTGTATACCATCTGGCCCCCGGGGCTTTGTCTACCTTAACACCATTCAATTGTTTTAACACTTTCTCTTGTGTTAGCCAATCCTATGCTTGCTGTGACTGTTCTGTAAAAGTAGTTTGCAGGTTCTTGTCCATTGGGTCTTCCTTGGTAAAAACAGAAGTAAAAAAAATTATTTAAAATATCTGCTTTCTCTCTGTCCCCACTGACCATTCCACCCGTTTCAGATAACAAGGACCCAACATTATCAGACTTTAATTTTTTGCCATTAATGTATTTAAATAATTTTTTTGGGTTGCTCTTGCTCTCCTTAGCAATATTTTTTTCATTCTCCAGTCTAGCTAATTTAATCTCCTTTTTGCAGGTTTTGTTGGCATTTTTGCAAATGCCTCTGCTGATCCCTCAGCTTTGTTATGTTTAAATGCAGCGTTCTTGTTATTTATTTCATGAATTACTTTACTTGTTAGCCACATTGGTTTTAATTTGCTTCTTTTGTATTTGTTTCCAAAGGGGATACATTTATATGTATATTTTTGCAATGTTAATTTGAAGGCATTCCACTTACCTTCGTTTGAACATATAGCCCTTAGAAGTATGCACTAGACCAGGGCTGTCCACGTTCAGTCCTTAAGGGCCACCAACAGGTCAGGATGTGAGGATTTCCATGATTAGGCACAGGAGAGTTAATCAGCGGCTCATTCATTTTGATTGACTCACCTGTACTTAATCAAGGAAATACTTACATCCTGTCCTGTTGGTGATCCTTGAGGATTGAATTTGGACAACCCTGCACTAGAGTATAGGAACACTTTAAGACATGCTGGCACACACACTCTGCCATTATTAAGACTTTAATGCCAACAAGCTCAGAACTTCTCCCTAACAGCATGCACTGACAAATAGCATAAAGTTATACCTTGATAGTACACCACAATCACAGGGGAATGGGAAACAAATACCTTAAACTTGCCATAAACTTCTCCACTGCTCTCCTTTTGGGATAATTGGTGTAAAAAGGGGGATTTTATTTAAATATCTTAGAAAATTGACATTCAGCAGGTATAGCCCAAAAAATTCTGTTCCAGTGGATATTACAGTCCAGCATAGTAATAGTAAATCTGTCTAAGAAACCTGATGTACTAAGAACTGGTATAATTCTGGAGTAAACCAAATGCACTACAGAGAACAAGTAAACATTCCCAAAATGAACATTCATTTAAAGGGATACTAATGTTTCATAATAAAAGCAGCTCTAATTAATTTTCATAGTATTTGGGCATTGGAGAATGTTATTTCAATTCTGTCAGAGTTGTAGTTCAAGAGTAATTGAATGATAAAGTATTCCCCTCATGCCCATTCAACTGATGTAACACTGCTCAGCTTAGAGCAGCAGGGAGTGTCCCGGTAGACTGCAGAGAGGGACAATCTTCAATTAAGATAAGGGAAAAATCTGAAAAACCTGTCAAGGGGGGAAGGGATTTCATTGTTCTCACAGTAAGAATTTTGACCCTTGATGTGAGCTGTCTGGTCTATGGACTGCATTCCACATCTGAGGAGTGGGGGCTTACACTAGGTAAAAGGGGCGGGAGGGGGAAACTTTATCATTCAATTACTCTTGAACTACAACACTCACAGTAATGAAATAACACTCTCTATGGCTCAAATACTATGAAGATTAATTGGGGCTGCTGTTTTTGTGAAACATTATTATCACTTTAAACAGGGCATTTAAATCAATGGAGATGTTTAAATGTCCTCTCCAGTGCAGTTGGTTTGCCTAATAATTACTCATTTCTTTTAGTACATTAGCCTCAATTAGTTTGCCTCAATTCCTTTGACACTCATGATTAATTTAGTGATCTACAAAACAAATTGGAAAGATGAAGTTCTTGAGGAGTGATGTCACAAAATTGGACACAACTTCTGGTTCTGTATTCCTTTGTAACATGTGGCGCATAGAATTCTGTGGTCCCACATTCCATTGATCTGTAATGCTAAATTATGTTGTTCCACCATGAACACAGATGTTTTTTGTTAAAACAAATTAAAAACTAATTAAGGTCAAACTAATTAACATAACTAAAATACTTCACTGAAATCTGAGCAATTAAGTACAACTAACCAACACAATAAGATGTCACCATAGAGACAAACTAAAAAAAATGTGCACATCTTGATTAAGTTCTAATTATGGAAGATTCTAAGTGCCCTGACATTTATCAGAGTAAAAGGCTTGAAGTTCAGTCAGGAGTAACATAGTTCTGAGCATACTTAACTCCTTGATGGCCAGAGAGGTGTACAATAGATTAGGAAGCAATGAATTGCTAAAACCCTCTGGTCCACAAAAGAATGAGTGGTCCCATATTTTTAAACAAGGCCACATATTGCCAAGGTAAGTTCAAGAGAGCATACCTCCCAAGTGTCCCTCTTTAGGAGGGACAATACCTCTTTTAGACCCAAATCCCTCTGTCCCTCTTTCCCACCCTGATGTCCCTCTTTTTAGGACATTAGATTGCATGGTTTGTGTATATAAGTGTATCATATTGCTCTACATCAATAAAACTCACATTATTGTTTGTTTAAACATCAGTATATGTGTTTATAAATTAGTCTTGTTATAAGTAATTTATTAGGTCACACAAGAAGGTGTCAATAGGTCATGAAAAAGCCTAAAAATTCTCGGTAATGGCCCGCCTACCAGCCATGCCCCCAGCAACACCCCCTAAAACACAAGTGTCCCTCTTTGGCAATTTGAAATGTTGGGAGGTATGAGAGAGTCTATTCATCATGTTAGCTAAAAGCACTATGCACAAATATTCAAGGGTACTACAGCAAACAGTAGTTCACTTTTTATTGTACAGGCTGTGAAAATAACAAGAGGACATTCCTTAATATTGGAGAAAAAGTATATAGCATTTTTTACCATAAGTACGTGACTAAGTAGATATCCTTCAAACAGCATTTATTTATATGATTATAGTCTATATTTTCAGTTTGATCTCATTTTTAGTCTACTACTAGTTGTTTCATCTTACAATCTAATAACAGTTTCAATAAATGGAATGGAATGACATTAAAGAGATAGTAACACTTATTATGTAGAACATATATATTCAAAAGATTCTCCCCACAGATGGAGAGAGAAAGAAATTCATGTAATTGTACTAATGAAAATACCCCTGACTGATCCCTAAAGTTTAAATCCTAAAGAAGAAAACATCAATTATAAAACCAAACTTTATTAAAGTGTTAGTAATGTCTAAAAAAAGTTTTTTGCATTTAGAAGAGCTTAAAAGGTGTCTAAAAAAAGTTTTTTGCATTTAGAAGAGCTTAAAAAGCTGAGCTAAATGCAAAAAACGTATCTCTCAAACCGCTATGGTTTAAGAGTTACAGGAGTTTGAAGTTTGCTCTCTCCTACTGACAGCTGTAAAGCTGTCAGCAGGAGATTTGTGTCGGTCGACACGGAGGCGCTTGAGAAGTGCAGAGTTCTCTTTACTTACAAGGAATCCCTTCATTGGAATGGTCTAAAACGTGTGCTTGAACACCAGGCACACGTTTTAGATAGTGTTGAGCGAGCATGCTCGGCCGATGCTCGGATCGGCTCGAGCATCGCTCTGCTCGGCACATGGCGGTACTCGTACGAGTACCGCCATGTGCTCGCCCGCCATGTTCGGGTGGCAGGGATCTGTGCCGAAGGAGGCACAGATCTTGCAGACGCTCCGCTGGACCACCAGGAACTGGAGGTAGGGGGCATTGCGGAGATGAAGGGGGCATTGCGGAGATGAAGGGGGACATTGCGGAGATGAAGGGGGACATTGTGGAAGGGGGACATTGTGGAAGGGGGGCATTGCGGAGATGAAGGGGGCATTGCGGAGATGAAGCATTGCGGAGATGAAGGGGGACATTGCGGAGATGAAGGGGGACATTGTGGAAGGGGGACATTGTGGAAGGGGGACATTGTGGAAGGGGGGCATTGCGGAGATGAAGGGGGCATTGCGGAGATGAAGGGGGACATTGCGGAGATGAAGGGGGACATTGTGGAAGGGGGACATTGTGGAAGAGGGGCATTGTGGAGATGAAGGGGGGCATTGACCAGGCACCCTCCCCTCATCAGAGCAGGGGGTGCCTGGTGTAATGCTCGAGTCCTCCCATTTAATTCAATGGGGTTCGGGTGCTCGGCCGAGCACTCGAGCCTCAGGGGGTGCTCGGTCAGAGCACCCGAACACCCGAGCATCGGGGTGCTCGCTCAACACTAGTTTTAGACCATTCCAATGAAGGGATTCCTTGTAAGTAAAGAGAACTCGGCACTTCTCAAGCGCCTCCGTGTCGACCGACACGAACACAGACCTCTCCTGCCATGCTACTAAGCCACCAGGGAGGTAGGGATTGGGCAATGTGGGGGCAATGTGGAGATGGGGGCAATGTGGAGATTGGGGGGCACTGTGGCGATTGGGGGGAAATGTGAAGATTGGGGGCAATGTGGGGATTGGGGGACAATGTGAAGGCAATGTGGAGATGGGTAATGTGGAGATTGGGGGAAATGTGGGGGATTGGGGGACAATGTGGAGATTGGGAGCCAATGTGGTTGAGGGGGCCCAATGTGGTCAGTGTTGGCCCATGGCAATTCTTGTTATGCCTCTGCATTACACTATATACCTTGCAATGAGCTCACTTGATTTGGTTGCAGAATGTATTCTCAGTTACCATGAAAGCAGGCATACTTGTATACAATGTAAAAAAAAAAAGATACAATGTAAAAAAACTTAAAGGGTTTGTGTCAGCTATATACAACATAACCTAAATAGTTAGGCTACATATCGAATAGTACTAAAACATTATTATTATTATTTTTTTGTAAGCTTTAATTCCTGTAAATTTAACTTACAAAGTCTGTTCCCTAACTACTTCCGCATACACTGCGGTTCACTGCGGTTACCTACTCTATAATCGCAGCCTGATGCTCTGCCTCTTCTCTCCTCCCTCCTCCGATGATGGAGGCTTCTATCTGGAAAGTAGGAGTGATCTCGTTGGCTAGATATCGATCTCTGCCAATGAGAGCGCTCAGCTTACAGTCAGAATCCTTCATCATCGGAGGAGGGTGGAGAGCAGAGCCAGAGCATCGGGCTGCAGTCTATGTGAAAGTAGCTGCAGCCCGGACGGTCTAAGTTAAATTTACAGGAATTAAAACTTAAAAAATAAATTAAAAAATAACATTTCAGTAATATTCGATATATAGCCTAACTATTTAGGCTATGTTATATATAGCTGACACATCCACTTTAACTTACAGGCACTGCAAGTATAGTATTACAATGTATCACTCTTCTGCTTTGATTGCTGACTGTTCAGAAAACTCTTTGGAAACACAGATCCAGTAAGCTTATTGTGAGGGAAAAATGTAAAAAAAAAATGAGAAGGTGAAAAAAATAAATAATAAAAATTAAATGCATTTTCAGAATATGTAAAGTCAAAATTAAGCGTCACTATACCTTTAAAATATTTAGAGTCACATATAATCCTAGAGTAAATAACTCCATTTTCAGTGGAATTAATCAAGTTTTAGAATGCACTACCAAGGGGGACGGCAGATATACTAGATGTGTGTAAGATATGGTTTCATCCAGAGAGACTCCCTGTCTTAAGGTAAAACAGAGAGTGACTGATCAGATGTGTATTAGCCTGTATTAGCTTTTTTAACACATTTAAATCAGAATGGACTCTTCATGGTAATACAATTGAAATGTAACCCTTTAAGGATGAGAACGGTATGTGATGCATTGTGAAGCAAAGTATTGTATTCCCCCTCTGGTTCTTTAATGGTTAACGAGGTTAAAATACAGGGATCAATTCAACAGACACCTTGACGATACAGTCAGGGCCGGTGCAAGGATTTTTGCCACCCCAGGCAAAACCTACTTTTGCCGTCCCTTGGCTCCGCCCCTTGTGCCCCTCCCCTTTATACCCCGCCTACTTATACCCCACCTCTTTTCTTGCCCCACCAGCTCCACTTTGCCCCCCATCAGCTCCAACTTGCCCCCCACCAGCTCCACTTTGTCCCACCAGCTCCATTTTGTCCCCCACCAGCTCCAACTTGCCCCCCATCCGCTCCAACTTTCCCCACCAGCTCTACTTTGCCCCCTCAGCTCCAACTTGCCCCACCTGCTCCAACTTGCCCCCCATCCGCTCCACAATGCCCCCTCAGCTCCAACATGCCCCTATCAGCTCCACTTTGCCCCCATCTGCTCCAACTTGCCCCCCAGCTCCTCTTTGCCCCCCATCAGCTCCAACTTTCCCCACCAGCTCCACTTTGCCCCCTCAGCTCCAACTTGCCCCCCATCCGCTCCAACTTGCCCCCCATCCGCTCTACTATGCCCCCTCAGCTCCAACATGCTCCTATCAGCTCCACTTTGCCCCCCATCTGCTCCAACTTGCCCCCAGCAGCTCCACTATGCCCCCTCAGCTCCAACTTGCCCCCCATCACATACCTATAGCTCCCACGCTGTCTTCTCTCCAGTAATGCAGAGCGTGCCGGGAGATCATGACTCCCAGCGCGCTCTGCATTACTAAAGAGCGACCGCGATGAGGGAGCTCAGTAGCGACACAGACCTGTCTGTGTTGCGTTCCGGTGTTGTGGTTGCGGGCGCAGCTTTTCTCCGCTGCATGCCCGCGCCCCCAGTACTTGTGCGCCCTATGCCGGCGCCACCTATAGGCAAGATACAGTAGGAAGGAATGTTTTCTTCACATTAAAACAGAACCAGCTATAGCTTCACAGGCATTTATTTACTTTCCTCTGGTTCAGATTAGTGGAGATCTAGCAAAGGTTAAACCCTTTTTGTTGCTTCCTTACTCGCACTGAGGCTGTAGTACACCATAGGGGGCCAATAAAAATGACCCATTTATAAAAATGAGGCTTGCAACCCCTTGAATACCAGAGAGATTAACCACACGTAGGGAAATAATGCATTGGAGACCTTTCTGGTATTTAAATCATTGCCAGTATTTGTTATCTGTGATACCATTGCCTGACCTAGAAGTCCTTCACTTCTTCTTACTACATTATACAATTGTATTTAACCCTTTGAGTGCCAGATGTGTATCCAATGCATTGCAGAGCAATGCATGGCGCTCAAAGGGTTACGTTGTACAAATTCTTCAAGCTTATGTCTTTGTGTTTGGTGCTTGCACAATTACTGCTGTTGACAAGATGAAAAATCAGACTTGGCATATTGCATGTGACTTTTCAGAATAATTTTCTGCAGCTTAACCCTGTGTCAAAGGTTTGTTAATTCCTTAAAGCTCTTAGAAATGCATTGCCCTAAATAAATTGAATTTGGAAAAGGGAGACATATGGATGAATATTTTTTAAATCTTTCTCATCCTTTTTAAGAGCTTGCTACTGTATATAACACAGAACTTAAATCTATGATTAAATGTTTTCATGTACTCATATTTCTTGTTTCATTTGTTATGATTCCAATATAAAGGGTAACTAATATGCAGAAATATTCTAACTCAATATTTTATTAGTTCATTGCTGCTGCTACAGCTCCCACTTCATTATAAGATTACAGCTTTAAGCTTCTTTCCTACCTTATGGAAGAGTTGAAGCTGCCAGTTGTGGCCTTATTCCTATTGGGTGTGCATGTGCGTGTCGTTGTGTGCATGTGTGACATCATAGTAGGCAACAGGAATCACCAGCTGCCTCTGTGGAGAAGCCAAAGGAGCACCTGTATTGCTGCATCTTTCTGATGTAGAAGATGAAGCAATTAACTAGTAAAATACTTCACCTTCTCCACGTAAAATACTGAGCTTTACCATATAGTTTTTATATTTTTTCCATGTTAGTTGCCCTTATTTTTTTTAAATTAATACATTAATTGCATGTCTACAACATTGCCTTTTCCCTGTAATGTAAAAGAACATTGACTGTATAATTAATTGGGGATAACCTTCAAATCATGGTCATTTTTTTAAAACCTTGTACCATTTCTCCATGGTTTTACTTATTATTCAAGAGTTACTCATCACAAAGAGAATATGCCCCCAAGTAAGTAGGCCGTGGAATGTGAGCATGCATCTGATTTACGTGTTGACTCAGCGTTTGTATTAACATAGGTTAACTCAGAATGGCTAAATATATACCACAACCCTCTTTTTCTTGACACAGAGCAAACAGTAAAATACATAACATATGCGGAAAATAAGCTCTGGGGTATGAATCCTACTCCAGTGATAGGGGAAAATTCCTATTATCATGTCTAATCCCTACTGCTTTCTCCACATCTTTGAATATTTACAAAGAGGCCACAGCTGCTTCTGCGAACACTGGCTGGAATGAACTGTCATTTAGTAGACGCAGGGTCCCAATTTGTCCCACAGTTCTAATGATGACAAACTCTGTAGGAGACAATGATCCACAGTTAAACCTTAGGGACCTTATGAGAATTATCACTTCAAACCACATCTGACCTTAAGGGTAATTTAGTTGCTTTTCCACTGGTCTATATTCAATGTGGAAGCTAGTATGTTAACAGCTTTGTTATCCTTGCATTATCTTTGCAAAGCATTGGAGCTCTCCCTTGCAATCAAGAGTTAAAATATTAGGTAAAAATTACATTTTGCAAATGTTACATAAGAATGTGAGGATAATTCTTTGCTTTGCAACTAGCTAGCTGGAGATTTCTGTAGCATTCAAGGGATTAAGTGCACCATTTTAATCAATGTGACTTTTTCTTTCCTTATGATACAGCTGGTTTGTCATAGAATTTATCCAATTTTTCTGGTACATCAGCCTTAGTATTCATACATTCACACCATTTGAGGGACATCAGGTAATCATGTTATTGTAAATTTCAACTGGACCTGCCACCTTGATTTTTTTTTTTTACATATTTGAAAACTTCATTCAAAACTGTCTATGTGTCATGTTAACAAAAATCCAGTGAATGTGTAGGATATGCAACATTCACACTTTTATTTCTGCAAAACGTGAAGGTGAAAATCACCTGGTGTAGCACAGTGCTTCCACAGCACATGAAATGTCACCAAAAATGCTTTTTAGCATATGAAATATCACTGAAAAGCTTAAATAGCATATGAAACATAACCGGTATGATATGGGTACCATAATTAGCATATAATAGCATACAGTATGTGTATCCGTAACTGTACTTTTGCTGCTCTTTTGGCTAACATGACATATAGGTAGTTTTTTAAATATGCAAACTTGAATTAAGGTGACCAGTCTACTTTAGAGTGGGTCCATCGCCAACAATGATCTGGGATAAAATCAAAGTAAAAATGTATCTATATGTTTGACTAAGAAAACAGCATTATATGTCTATCCTGCTGTGTGCCCCCAACAGGATATAAGAAAGCGCCACACACTAAATAATAAAATTCACAAACATCAAGACTTGTCTATGTATAAAATCTTTCCCTACTTATAGAGAAACAAGTCTTTTGCTTTTCAGTGGTTTCTTCACTGCTGTAGAAAGGAGTCGGAGACCCTCCAAGACACCAAGCAACAAAAAACAAGACAAAACAGTGCAGAAGAAATTCCTGTAAGTGTAGTAGCTTATGAACTGGATCACCATCACCTTCACCACGTGCTCTACAAGAAATACACTCACTTGTTTGAGAGGTTAGGACTGCCTCTCAGTGTAAAAGCATCCCTGATACAAAACCCCAGGACGGTTACTCTTTTCTGTCAGTGGGTCTCCCTCTTAAAGAGAAGCGCACAACGGAGAAAGTGACAACTACCAGAAATAGAAGTCTGCTTCCTTGTGATTCTCTTGAGATAGGTCCCAGTGATGGGACAAGGGGTAGTCTGCAATGTCACAGGTCCACACCTGGGAGAAGCCAGACAAAATAGGAAGGCCACCAGGAATAAGTCTGCCAGAGCCACAAGCCTGCACCAGGTTGGGTATCTAACTTCACGGAAGGCCTCCCAGGAGGATAGTTAGATAGAGTCACAGGTCAGTGCCAGAATGGGTTGTCAGACAAGCCAGAGGTCATGCACTGCATGGGTAGTAGTCAGCCAGAGCCACAGGTTCACAGATAGGATGTCCCCTGAAGTGTTGGTATACTGGAGAAGCAATGGTAGCACGGGTAGCCAGCCAGAGCCCCAGGTCAACACCAGAATGAGTAGTCAGGCAAGCCAAGAGTCAAACACGGAACGGATAGTCAGCCAGACCCACAGGTCTACACCAGAATGGTTCTCCAACTAAGCCAAGGGTCATACACGGAGCGGATAGTCAAACAGAGCCACAGGTCAGCAACAGGTCGGGTAGTCAGACAAGCCAGATATACACAGAACACCAAGAACTAGAACTGCACTGGACACCAACGAAAGGGCGACTAAGCCCTGTGTCCAGGCAGTTTATGTACATTGGTAGGCAGGAAGAGTAGGAGTAAAAAAACATGTCTGTCCCTTTAAATGGAACGCATGTCCATGCACCTGGACGTCCTCCCATAGCTGATGTCACCAGCCAAGCCGGGACGCTGACAGCAGAAGCGGCAGGATCTGCGCATGGAACCAGAAGGATACGGGATGTGGCCAAGCCGCGAAAGAGGCTCAGGATGCGGCTGGAGCCGCTGGAAGATTAATGTGGTCAGCTCGGGCAGCCGCCGCACAGGTACCCTGACTGATACACTCAGGTTTTCAGCAGTGGATCTTTTCCTTCCAGCCTTTGTATTAGGGGTCTCCCCTATTGACAATTTACTGGATCACAATAGTGACCTCTTATTGTTTCAATGAGAGAGTCTTATTATAAAAAAAACGTGGGGGCATGGGTTCTATTCAGTTCATATAAAGGTTTATTCCAGTATTCAACAAATACTTTAACAAAAAATAAATAACTAAAATATATTAAAAAGCAATTGCTTTTCTTTCAGCAGAAAGAAAATATAAAACTACTCTAAAATAACGCTCAACGCATTTCGAGAAACACTATCACTTCCTCAGGAGCATTTAGAAAATGGTCCTCATCTACCTTCCCTCCAATATTTATGCCAGAGTTTAACCTCTCACCTTTCAAAATTTCCCGCCATACAGGATCATTCCAAAACATTAGTCTTCACCGGAAAGCGCCCATTCCACTTTAGACATGTCATGCAGTTCATTATTGAGGCACAGCTTGATACATATCCACCGTGTCTACTGAAGTTGAATAAAATAGAATAAAAAGAAAGCGAGATAATTTAAATAATACACAAAATGTAAAAAAACAAATAAGAGATATAAAACAAATATTAGTCTGTTGAAATAAGGAAAGGTTTAGACTAAATGTATGAGAGTGTAGAGTAAGATATGACGTGGATCCCGGGATGATATCACTGTGTTAATATGTATTATTAATATGTTTTGTAAATATATGTGAAATGTAATTTGTTCTTTAAAATTAGATACGTTGATGTAAAGAGATGATCTATGATAACCAATATTATGCCAGAGGAAGAATTAAAACATAAGCCGTAGAAATATACAAAAGTGTATATCTTAATATACTTATATGAACGGAAGGCTCCCTTCTATAGACGTGCAGAAAAATATTGCTGCTGGCCTTCCATTGATACACTCAGTGGATAACGGAGCAATGTATATCATATGGGGCTCAGGTTTGAGGAATATCCACCGGTACAACCAGATAGATAAGAGAATACACCCCGACAGTGGAGCATAAGACATGTGAGAGCAAGAGCAGACGTGTTTGACTGTAATATATGGGGATCGTAGGTATGTATAGTTCTGCGATTCACAGCAAAAGACCTATACTTATGGTACTGTGATTTATGGCAGAATGAGCCAAACACAACTGATCAATGACAGCTTCAGTGACACGCAAAACTCCCGGAGTGGAACACACAGACAATAGAGTCCAATAGCCCATCTATGGTAAACACGGTTATGTGTATAAAGCTGCGCCTCAATAATGAACCGCATGACATGTCTAAAGTGGAATGGGCGCTTTCCAGTGAAGACTAATGTTTTGGAATGATCCTGTATGGCGGGAAATTTGGAAAGGTGAGAGGTTAAACTCTGGCATAAATATTGGAGGGAAGGTAGATGAGGACCATTTGCTAAATGCTCCTGAGGAAGTGATAGTGTTTCACGAAATGCGTTGAGCATTATTTTAGAGTAGTTTTATATTTTCTTTCTGCTGAAAGAAAAGCAATTGCTTTTTAATATATTTTAGTTATTTTTTGTTAAAAAAGTATTTGTTGAATACTGTAATAAACCTTTATATGAACTGAATAGAACCCGTGCCCCCACGTTTTTTATAATAAGACACTCTCATTGAAACAATAAGAGGTCACTATTGTGATCCAGTAAACTGTCAAGAGGGGAGATCCCTACTACAAAGGCTGGAAGGAAAAGATTCACTGCTGAAAACCTGAGTGTATCCTGTGGAAAAGCTATAAAGAATAAAGAGGGAGACCCACTGACGGAAAAGAGTAACAGTCCTGGGGTTTTGTACCAGGGATGCTTTTACACTGAAAGGCAGTCCTAACCTCTCAAACAAGTGAGTGTATTTCTTGTACAGCACGTGGTGAAGGTGATGGTGATCCAGTTCATAAGATACTGCACTTAGAGGAGTTTCTTCTGCTCTGTTTTTTCTTGTTTTTTGTTGCAGTTTTGGTGTCTTGGAGAGTCTCCGCCTCCTTTCTTCAGCAGTGAAGAAACCTCTGAAAAGCAAAAGAATTGTGTCTCTATAAGTAGGCAGAGATTTTATACATAGACAAGTCTTGGTATTTGTGAATTTTATTATTTAGTGCGGGGTGATTTCTTATATCCTGTTGGGGGCACTGAAACGTATAGTGTCGTTTGTGCTGTGACATACAGAAAAATGTCAGTATCTCTCCAAAGCGAAAGAAGGAAAAGAATACCTGTGTAAGAGGCAGGCTACAGTTGTTTACCTTAATGTATTAGAGCTAGTGATGGGGAATAGTTCATTCTCCTTCCTGTGACAATGATCCCAGAATGGAAGACATGTTCCTGGAGGGAAAATCAGGGGGAAACTAGGGAAAGAAGCTTAACCTTCTCATGCCTTAAAATCCACATTCCCACCACACTTGTTCATAAAGATCATTATTCCCACAAATGTAACCATGCACACATGCATTATCACGTATACAGCATCTCACACACATATGCACACATGTTCATGTATGCATGCACAAATATGCATACACATAAACAAGCATGCTAGCATGTGCACACACTCACCTCTCTTTACTGGGCAGAAAATGGTGGTGAAAATTTTTTTGAAGAATTACTTGAGAAGGCAGATGTCTTAGTACATAGGGCCGGATTTCCCAATAGACAGAGCAGGCAAATGCCCAGAATTCCAAATTCTGAAGGGACCCTCAGCTGTGCTGGTCACCCACATTCTGAATTGTGGGTGGGACCAGAGCAATCTCAGTATCCGTACACCAGTTATATACCACTTTACAGGTTATTATTTAACCCACTGGATACTATAGAGATTTCCAACCCATCATAGAAAAATGCAGTAGAAATCTCTTAAGCAAACAAGCACATAAAGTTTTTTTTTGTTCTTGCTTGTTATTGGCCAAGAGTATTTTCTGTGCCGGGAAGCAGTAGATGGGAGTGGGGTGGGGTCATGTGACCAATGGGGGTTTGACCATGGAAGGAGCTATTGGCACCTAGAGTGTCTTAGGATGCAAGTCTGGCCATGCTGGTATGTCTGGTACACTCAGAAACACCAGCACACTACCTCACTGCTCAACCCTTTGCACACACAGAACAAAGCAGCCATTTAGAAATGCAAAGAGCATTGTACGTAGACACTAAGCTGGCAAAGGACATGCTTAAAATTGAGAAATGAATCTCTGTGCCTCATTCAAAAATCCCCCTCTGTCTGTTTGTATTTCACTCATCTATTATCTATTCATGAGAACAGCAAGAGCACTTGAATGGAGAGAGTGACATACAAACACACAAAGGCAATGAACCAATATAACTCACAGCTCAAATAAGAGCAAAGGACTGCTTACCTGCCTAATGCTTTTGGTCATATGCACCAGAGTCTGGGCAATATGGGAGAGGGTGGGAGTATGGGTGTTTGGAGTTGTGCTTCTCCTCTGCATTGTGTTTATGTTCATGTTTTCATAGGGCAGAGAGAGGGAATCAGGACAACATTCCTGTGTTTTCTTACGGAGTTAAAGGCTTGTTCAAAGGCAGAACAAGGTGGCTCCCGCTGATGGTTTTCATTCAAAATGTATTACAGACTTTTTACATTAAACTACAATTTTCTATTGTGGGCACCAGGTATCAGTATGGAGAGTCATAATCTAAGGTGTACAACAAAGTGCATTATGAAAACAGTTTGCCTTTTGGATCCTGGCTGGCACTGTTGTCAGCAGTTTGATTTAAAATTGATGTTTGAGTTGTAATAAATTTAAAATTAAAAAAAAAAAAATCTTCCAGCAGTGGCATATTCTTTCTGTACTTAGCAGGAAAAGTCTTTTAACATATTTTTT
The DNA here is from genome assembly GCA_037306005.1 of Rhinophrynus dorsalis. Classification (NCBI taxonomy): domain Eukaryota; kingdom Metazoa; phylum Chordata; class Amphibia; order Anura; family Rhinophrynidae; genus Rhinophrynus; species Rhinophrynus dorsalis. The sequence goes on from CM074719.1 coordinate 162,061,932, forward strand.
TCCATAAGAAAAGCTTGTTTGTCCTTTAAGTTTATGCACAGATTGTGTGCACCATTATTTACTAATAGTGTCTATACATGAGCACAGGTAGTGGTGCCAGATGAACAAACCAACTGTACATGTAAGCACTAGTGTTGAGCGAGCATGCTCGGCCGATGCTCGGTTCGGCTCGAGCATCGCTCTGCTCGGCACATGGCGGTACTCGTACGAGTACCGCATGTGCTCGCCCGCCATGTTCGGGTCTCCTCCCCGCACGTTTCGCGGCTGCTGCGCAGCCAATAAACGTGCAGGGAGGCTCTGACATCAGTGTAATGCCAGCAGCCATGTTGGCTGCTGGCATTACACTGATTGGCTGGCCAGAACCCGTGATCGGGTGCTGTATAGCACCTGACCAGCGAGTTCGGCTCAGTCTTAGCCAGGGAGAGATGAGGATAGGAAGGGAAAGTCAGTGTAGGGAGAAGAAAAGCAAATTTGTAAAAAAAAAGACCCAAAAGTCCTTTTTAGGACTACTGTGTGTGGGGGCAGCAGTTTATTTTGTGTGGGGGGGGAAAAAACAAAAAAAAAAAAACTTCATATATTCTGTTTAGTGTGCAAAGTTGCAGATTAGAGCACATTCTGTTTAGTGTGCAAAGTTGCAGATTAGAGCACATTCTGTTCAGTGTGCAAAGTTGCAGATTAGCAGCACATTCTTTTTAGTGTGCAAAGTTGCAGATTAGAGCACATTCTGTTTAGTGTGCAAAGTTGCAGATTAGAGCACATTCTGTTTAGTGTGCAAAGTTGCAGATTAGAGCACATTCTGTTAAGTCTTCAAACTGTAAAATATCAAAGTCACATACTCCATTCACTGTGCGTCGCCGCAGTTTAGCAGCACATTCTGTTGACTGTGCACAGTTTCAGAATAGGAAAAAATTCTGTTAAGTCTTCAAACTGTAAAATATCAAAGTCACATATTCCATTCACTGTGCGTCGCCGCAGTTTAGCAGCACATTCTGTGTACTGTGCACAGTTTCAGAATAGGAAAAAATACTGTTAAGTCTTTAAACTGTAAAATATCAAAGTCACATATTCCATTCACTGTGCGTCGCCGCAGTTAAGAAGCAAATTTTGTGTACTGTGCACAGTTTCAGAATAGGAAAAAATACTGTTAAGTCTTCAAACTGTAAAATATCAAAGTCACATATTCCATTCACTGTGCGTCGCCGCAGTTTAGCAGCACATTCTGTGTACTGTGCACAGTTTCAGAATAGGAAAAAATACTGTTAAGTCTTCAAACTGTAAAATATCAAAGTCACATATTCCATTCACTGTGCGTCGCCGCAGTTAAGAAGCAAATTCTGTGTACTGTGCACAGTTTCAGAATAGGAAAAAATACTGTTAAGTCTTCAAACTGTAAAATATCAAAGTCACATATTCCATTCACTGTGCGTCGCCGCAGTTTAGCAGCACATTCTGTTGACTGTGCACAGTTTCAGAATAGGAAAAAATTCTGTTTAGTCTTCAAACTGTAAAATATCAAAGTCACATATTCCATTCACTGTGCGTCGCCGCAGTTAAGAAGCAAATTCTGTGTACTGTGCACAGTTTCAGAATAGGAAAAAATACTGTTAAGTCTTCAAACTGTAAAATATCAAAGTCACATATTCCATTCACTGTGCGTCGCCGGAGTTAAGAAGCAAATTCTGTTGACTGTGCACAGTTTCAGAATAGGAAAAAATTCTGTTAAGTCTTCAAACTGTAAAATATCAAAGTCACATATTCCATTCACTGTGCGTCGCCGCAGTTTAGCAGCACATTCTGTTGACTGTGCACAGTTTCAGAATAGGAAAAAATTCTGTTAAGTCTTCAAACTGTAAAATATCAAAGTCACATATTCCATTCACTGTACGTCGCCGCAGTTTAGCAGCACATTCTGTGTACTGTGCAGAGTTGCAGAATAGGAAGAAATACTGTTAAGTCTTCAAACTGTAAAATATCAAAGTCACATATTGCATTCACTGTGCGTCGCCGCAGTTTAGCAGCACATTCTGTGTACTGTGCACAGTTTCAGAATAGGAAAAAATACTGTTAAGTCTTCAAACTGTAAAATATCAAAGTCACATATTCCATTCACTGTGCGTCGCCGCAGTTTAGCAGCACATTCTGTGTACTGTGCACAGTTTCAGAATAGGAAAAAATACTGTTAAGTCTTCAAACTGTAAAATATCAAAGTCACATATTCCATTCACTGTGCGTCGCCGCAGTTAAGAAGCAAATTCTGTGTACTGTGCACAGTTTCAGAATAGGAAAAAATACTGTTAAGTCTTCAAACTGTAAAATATCAAAGTCACATATTCCATTCACTGTGCGTCGCCGCAGTTTAGCAGCACATTCTGTTGACTGTGCACAGTTTCAGATTTGCAGCACATATTCCGTGTAATATGAAGAAGGCGGGTAAAAAGGGACGGGGAAGTGGACGTGATCCTGATAGTTCAGGGCGCGGGTCAGGACGCGTAGAAACTGCGCCTGGTACCAGAGCACAAGACAGAAAGACATCCACCATACCTAGCTTCATGTCTCATTTTACAGGGCGTCGCAGGACATCACTCTCGAGGTCCGACCACTGCGAACAGGTGGTCGGTTGGATGTCAGCTGATACTGCTTCCAGTCGGTTAAGCACCACCCTGTCTTCCACCAAGTCCACTCTCAGTAGCCAAGAGTCTGGTCAACATAATCCTCACTCTGATCATCCTTCCTCCCACCATAGAGGGTCTGGTCAAAGAAGTGATCCCACACTGGGATATAGTGAGGAGCTCGTCTCATCACCAATCCTTCATTTGACCCTCTCTCCAAGCACGCTTGCAGAGGAACATGACATCTTGTGCCCTGATTCACAACCTCTAGAGGGTACCCAATCACAAGAAGATGACAGATGTGAACGGCATTTAAGGTCAAAGGAAGTGGATGATGATGATGATGAGACACAGTTGCCATTAAATCAACCACTATTACTGTCTCAAGACCTTGATGAGGAGGATGATATACAGTTGTCAATGACTGAGTATGTGGTGGGATCAAGACATGAGGAGGATGATCAGAGTGAGGAAGTGGAGGAGGACTTGGTGGATGATGAGGTGACTGACCCCACCTGGGAAGGTGGAGAGCCGAGCGATGACAGCAGTCCTGAGGGTGAGCCATCTGCAGCACCGCAACAGGCTGGAAGAGGCAGTGGTGTGGCTACAGAAAGAAGGCGGACCGCACCAAACCGGCCCGCAAATGTTCCACGGAGCACCCCCTTGCGTAAATCTCCCTTGCCAAGGGGTAGGTGTTCCGCGGTATGGCGTTTTTTTAAGGAAAGTGCGGACGACAAAAGAATTGTAGTTTGCAACCTGTGCCACACCAGAATGAGCCGAGGCATGAACACTAGAAACCTCACCACCACCAGCATGATCCGACACATGGCATCCAAGCACCGTAATAAGTGGGAGGAACGCCTGGATCGCCCATCTGTGTCTGCAGGCCACACCACTGCCTCCTCTTCCCCTGTTTTCCGTGCCGGCCAATCGCCTGTCGAAGGCGCAGGCCCGCATACCTCCCGCCCTGCATCTGTACCATCTGAAGCACCATCAGCGACCACATCCACTTCCCTGTCCCAGCACAGCGTCCAAATGTCGTTACCCCAGGCATTTGAGCGCAAGCGAAAATACCCAGCCACCCACCCACAGGCCATAGCACTAACCTCACACCTTTCCAAATTACTGGCCATCGAAATGCTGCCATTTAGGCTTGTGGAGACTGAGTCCTTCCGCAGCCTGATGGCAGCAGCTGTCCCTCGGTACGCGGTCCCCAGCCGCCACTACTTTTCCCGGTGTGCCATCCCCGCATTACACCACCATGTGTCCCGTAACATCACCCGTGCCCTGACCAACGCAGTTACTGGGAAGGTCCACTTAACGACTGACACATGGACAAGTGCTTGTGGCCAGGGACGCTACATTTCCCTGACGGCACACTGGGTGAATGTCGTGGAGGCTGGGAGCGACTCGGACCCTGGGATGGCACAGGTGCTACCCACGCCGAGGATTGCGGGCCCTACCTCCATCAGGGTTTCCGCCAGCACCTACGTTATTGGCTCCTCCTCCTCCGTTTCCACCTCCGAATTCTCTGCACGCAGCGCCACTCACCCATCAGCCGGTAGCTGGAAGCAGTGTAGCACTGCAGTGGGGAAGCGTCAACAGGCCGTGCTGAAGCTGATCTGCCTTGGGGACAAACAGCACACGGCCTCAGAGCTGTTGCAGGGGATTAGTCACCAGACCGAGCAGTGGCTCTCGCCACTCAACCTGCAACCAGGCATGGTTGTGTGTGATAATGGGCGTAACTTGGTGGCGGCTTTGGAGCTCGGCAAGCTCACACACGTACCATGCTTAGCGCATGTATTTAATTTAGTGGTTCAGCGATTTCTAAAAACCTACCCCAATTTGCATGATCTCTTGACCAAGGTGCGCCGTGTGTGTGCACATTTCCGTAAGTCATCTACAGCTTCAGCCGGCCTGTTGAAGCTGCAGCACCGCTTACAATTGCCAGCTCACCGGCTGCTGTGTGACGTGAGCACGCGCTGGAACTCCACCTTCCACATGTTGGCCCGGCTTTGTGAGCAGCAGAGGGCAGTAGTGAAGTACCAGCTGTTACACGGTCGCCGCCTCTCCGTTCAACTTCCTGTAATCAGAAGTGAGGAGTGGGAATGGATGTCAGACCTCTGTGAGGTTTTACGCAATTTTGAGGAATCGACACAGATGGTGAGCAGCGATAACGCTATTATCAGTGTAACCATCCCACTTCTGTGTCTACTGAAACGCTCGCTGCTCACAATTAAAACTGACGCTTTGCATGTGGAAGAGGTGGAAATGCGGGAGGAAGAGCTTACACAAGGTGATAGCCAGAGCACCCTCACTTCGTCTTCTCAGCGACAATTGGAGGAGGTGGAGGAGGAGGAGGAGGAGGAGGAAGACACGGTTGCCTCCGCTACAGAGGGTAGCCATGGAACTTTAGTTCCATCTCTTCAGCGTGGGTGGGCAGAAGAGGAGGAAGAGGATGAGGAGATTGAGAGTCATCCTCCTGGTGAGGACAGCGAAATCTTGCCTGTTGGTACTCTGGCACACATGGCTGACTTTATGTTAGGCTGCCTTTCCCGTGACCCACGCGTTACACGCATTTTAGACAACACGGATTACTGGGTGTTCACCCTTCTGGACCCCCGCTACAAAGAGAATTTCTCATCTCTCATTCCTCCGGTGGAGAGGACAAGCAAAATGGTGCAATACCAGAAGTTTCTTGTTGAAAAATTGCTCCAAAATTTTCCATCTGACAACGCTGGCGGCAGAGTACGTGCTACCTTGGCCAACCGAGAAGGGGAGAAAAGGGGAGCACACAGCAGTTCCGAGAAAGGCAGGGCAACACTCTCCAAGGCGTGGGACACCTTCATGACACCCCGCCAGCACCCTCACCCTGATGCGCAGCCTAGTGTCACAAGGAGGGAAAAGTTTTGGAAGATGGTGAAGGAGTACGTAGCAGACCGTGTCAGCGTCCTCAATGATCCCTCTGTGCCTTACAACTACTGGGTGTCCAAGCTGGACACGTGGTATGAACTGGCACTCTACGCCTTGGAGGTGCTGGCCTGCCCTGCCGCCAGCGTTCTGTCTGAGCGGGTATTTAGTGCTGCTGGTGGCATCATAACAGATAAGCGTATCCGCCTTTCCACCGACAATGCTGATAGGTTGACACTTATAAAAATGAACAAGGCCTGGATTTCCCCTGACTTCTCCACTCCACTGGAGGAAAGCCCCGGGGGAACATAAACTCACTTTATATATGTTATTTACAATGATGGGAATACTCTGTATTCCCATTCACCCCTTCCATATACCCTGGGATATAATTTTTATATAGGGCCAGCTCACCAGCGGGCCCTGTGATATAATTTTTATATAGGGCCAGCTCACCAGCGGGCGCAGTTTGACAATTTTTGTATAGGTCAGCTCACCAGTGGGCCTTCTCATATAATGTTTTATTGGGTCAGCTCTCTAGCGGGCCCTCTCATATAATGTTTTATAGCGTCAGCTCACTAGCGGGCCTTCGCATATAATGTTTAGGATGGTCAGCTCCGCAGCAGACCCTCACCCATAATGTTTTGGATGGTCGGCTCAGCGCACGTTTCCCTCTTAATCATGGCCCCAGTTCAGAAAAATCGAGGAAATTTTTGGGAGAATTTGCCTCTGCGCACGTTTCCCTCTTAATCATGGCCTCAGTTCAGAAAAATCGAGGAAATTTTTTGCAGAATTTGCAGATGATATACAAGTAAATATACAGCAAATACTGTTTGGTAACAATTTTTCGCCTAAAGTCGTTTTTATCTGCCTTTTTGTGTGTTTTACGGTCAGTCTGTAAAAATGGCGTACTACGGGCGAAAGATCGTTCCCAGCAGCGATGTTGGAGTCCATGATGCATCCAGACATCCTCCCTATGCTGTCCCTGAACCATTTGACTTCAATGGGGCTCGGGTGCTCGGCCGAGCACTCGAGCCTCCGGGGGTGCTCGGTCAGAGCACCCGAACACCCGAGCATTGGGGTGCTCGCTCATCACTAGTAAGCACACCACAATAGCTACACTATAGGGTTTTATGGAACTTTTGGTGTTGTTCCTATAATTTGTAAATGAGAACCATAGTATGTTGGATGTCAGTTGATGCTATTTCTATCAGTTTATATTAAAAAGTAATAGGTTTGAATTACATTAACCCTTTGGGTGCCAGAGGGGTACTCAACACCAATGTGTTGTGCATCCCTCTGACACTCAATGGGTTAAATCATTAATTAAAAAAATCCCAGCAGTGTGAGTATCCTGTAGTACACATTAGGAAAAGCCCTATACTATAACTACAGGTAAAAAGAAAAATGGGCACCCAATAATGTAATACTGTTGGTGAATAATAATATTAATATACTCACAAACAGTATGGACAGGGTAGGAAAATTCCAAGTGGCCTGACAGAAAAACACACATGGAGATATTCATGTCACCATTTGGGATGCCAGAGGTGCTCCAGATGATTGAAGAAAAGAGAAGAAGATGGTCAACTGCTTGTCAAACTAAATTATTCACAATAAGAATTTTTATTAAAATAAACGTGTGACAAACACACTAACACATAATTGAAAAGAAGAAAGTTCCATCATCTTTTAAATTTGACATTTTTTTTAAAGTTTGCTTTATCTTGTTTGTCACACGTTTATTTTAATAAATATTCTTATTGTGGATACTTTCGTTTGATGAGCAGCCATCCTTCTTCTTCTCCTTTTTTCCTCATTCATCTAGAGCACCTCTGGCATCCCGAACAGAGACAGGTAAACCTCTCCATGAGTGTTTCTGTCAGGCCACGGGGAATATTCCCACCCTGTCCATACAGTTTGTGAGTATGTTAATATTAGTATTCACTGATTCTGTTGAATTACCTACAGTATTACACTATTGGGCACCCTTTTTTCTATTTACCTGTATGTTTTACAGATGGGGAGATTGAGATTTTGAAGCATAGCCTACCAATTGATTTGCTATCCATATTCTGGAGTTCATTAATTGCATCCGGGTCAGTATTCAGTCCTAGCAGTGTTGTTTACTGTGGCCTATACACATATATATATGTAGGATCCCAGCAACTAATTCTGTGATTACTCACTTTAGGGTGCCTGTGGAGGTGGTGTACATTGCCGTCTGATTTTGTACAGGGACGCCCCATGCTTTTTCCACACACTATAACATATAGTTATACAGGTTGAGCATCCCTAATCCAAAAAATCCAAAATCCCATACTTTTTGAGTGCTGACATGATGCCACAAGTGTAAAATGTCTGATGGTTCATTATACACAAACTTTGTTTCATGCACAAAATGATTAAAAATATTGTATAAAATTACCTTCAGGCTACGTGTATAAGGTGTATATGAAACATAAATTAATTTTGTGTTTAGACTTGGGTCCCATTCCCAAAATATCTTATTATGTATATGCAAATATTCCAAAATCCAAAAAAATCCAAAACAATTCTGGTGCCAAGCCTTTCAGATAAGGGATTCTTAACCTATAAATATATTTTTTCATTTAAAAAGTCTACTGCTCTTTAAAGAATAAGAAAGGCAGCATGCTTAGTAAACTAACTATATACTACAGGAATATACCATGAAAAGTAATCAAATATTATTCCTTTAAAGATTCTACAATTTTACAATAAATATGCCCCCATAAAAAATTAGACTGTAAAAGATGTTTAGTGCAGTCTGCAAACTGTACCAGAAGCGGATTTTATATTTCCTTTTCAGATTCACATGTTTACAGATGAAAATGTTAAACAATTGTTCTATATTTTCCTCTATAAATCTTTCCTCTCCTTATAATTCTTTAATGTATGCTAGTCTAAATCCAGGCATCAAAAAGACACATTATTCAGATACATTCCTGCAGAATTGGTTACTCTTTGTTGCCTTTTGTACATTAAGCTGATTAACCTGCTGTGTGACCTTCCAAAGTATGTCTAAAGTAATCCTTCAAGGACCACCAGGGTTGAAGCTATTTGTTTGGTATGGGTGTCCCCTACAGGCTTAAACTCTATATCACGTGACATTGTAACTTCCTTGCTTTTGCTTAAAGGGGAACACTTCACAATACTAGCCCCCACTTACCTTACTATGGTCCTAGATGTTATTTCCATGGAGGTAGACATAATAGTTGCTAGCAGGACTACTGAACCTCAAGCTATACTCTCTACACCTGTTAAGAAATTACTTAAATATGAGCATAGTTATAGACCATTATTCACTTTACTGCTTAATTATGATTATAGTTATAAATCACTGTAAATAATCACACATCATAATGAAGTGTCACATTTATATTTCAATTTAATTTACGTCTTACCAATTCATTCACCATAACCATTTAGATCTAACCATTTAGTATAATAGGTATAATGATTATTCATATACCATGGTCGTTTGTTTATAGGAGATTTTATATGGGGTGGGATTACTTTTTGCTGTGGATTTTATATAGGAAGTATGTTGACTAGTTGAATGAGTGTTTCAAATGGTTTATTATGCATACTATATAAACTGAGACCCTCAGGGATGAGTATATGAGTAAGTTATATTTATATTTTTATACGTTTTGAAAACATTATGCAATGGAGACATATTCAGTTGTTTTGGTTTCATGTATTTGATTATTGGTTGCCTTTGGACAGTTGATCAGGAAATATGTGGATTATTTTATATTGAGTGGTCCAATGAATCAGTTGACTGGAAGATTCATGTGCTTTTTGGCTACTTCTAAATTCCAAGCACGTGCAGCTGTACTGAATTCAGACCCACTATTCTGAGTAGGTTCCTGATTGGTTTAAATGTATTCTGCTGGTATGGATAATGGACAGGCTCTAGCTGTTTGTTTTATATTGATTATATCCCCCTGATGAAATAGGGGATGCAGAGAAACATTTTGAGTTGGTATTTTACTACAGCTGCATGTAAGTTTTAAAGTATAGTAAGAGAGCTGTTTTATTCCAAAGTTATTTCAGCTCAAATTTGACATTTTTAGATAATGTGTTTCAATCATCTGAAATTTTACAGTGGCTCTTTTGTGACGAAATGCTATAGAGGTTTGTGGTCAACTGATCAGCGCTGTCCATAGGCTGGTGCAGCAACAGCGCCACTGTACAATTTTAGGCCATGTAGATACTGAACCCAAAATAATCAAGATTGAGCTTCAATAACTTTTGAATAAAACACTTCTCAGCAGTGTGAGTTCACTTGTTTTACTCAGGAGGATAAACCCTACAATATATATATATATATATATATATATATATATATATATATATACACGTTAAGTATTATTATCCCTTTAATAAATATATATATTTGTATATACTAATTGAGAGCTGCAATATTTAAATATATGCAACAATGATATCTCAAGTTCCCCAAGCTGTGTGGGCACCAGATGCTCTACTGGATCTCTTGCTTTTGGAGTCTGGCAGAAATTAGTGTGCAAGTACTTTTCCCATAGATTAGAAAATGCCCCTAAGAATTGTATTTAGTCTAACATAGTGCGCCCTCTGGTGTGTTTTTCTTTTATGACAGTTCCTAGCAGGGCTACTGGACCACAAACTCTGCTCACTGTGTATGGTGAAACTGTCATTTTACAAAAATAGTGGATTTTGAAAGAGATTTCCATATCACCTATATTTATGTTATCTATTTATTTTAGCCATTTTTTGTTTAAAACAAAAGTGTATGAAGGGTTTACCTTTATTTATCTGTCAGATATTTAAATCTGGTGGGAATATCAGGAAGATATCATTATTTATTTATATAGCGCCAACTTATTTAGCAGCGATGTACAATAGGAAATAGATATACAGAGATTTTAAATAGTACAAATGGAACATGGAAAACAAAAGGATCAGAGGGCTCCTGCTTGTGAGAGCTTACACCCTAGAGGAAGGTAGGTGGGACACAGAAGGAATAAGTGCTATGGGATATATGTGCCTCCTGCCATATGACCTGCAGAGCAGTAGGTGGGAGAAAGAAGTGCTTTTGAGTGCAGTAGTCCAGGCAAATAGTGGTTCTGTTTGGGATAAAAGGACTATGTGAACAATGAGATTGTGATGGGGTTGTAGGTGGGAGAGTAACTTTAGAAGGAAATGAGAGTGAGTAGAATACGGGCAGGGTGTTGGTCTGTCCTTGATCATAATGGTTATGGAGGTAGTTGATAGGCTTCTCTGAGAGGTTAGTTTTCAGGGATTATCTGAAGATCGGAAGGCTGTGGAGGGTCTGATTGGACAGGGGAGGGGATATACTAACATTCCACGCTGGTCTGAATTACCAACTGTCACTTCCTGGTAGCCAGTTTAAAGTGATAGTAATGTTTCACAAAAACAGCAGCTCCAATTAATCTTTATAGTATTTGAGCCATAGAGAGAGTTATTTCATTACTGTGAACGTTGTAGTTCAAGAGTAATTGAATGATAAAGTTTCCCACTCCCGCCCCTTTTACCTAGTGTAAGCCATCTCTTCTCAGATGTGGAATCTGGTCCATAGACCAGACAGGTCACATCAAGGGTCAATATTCTTACTGTGAGAACAATGAAAACCCTGCCCCCCTTGACAGGTTTTTCAGCTTTTTCCCTTATCTTAATTGAAGATTGTCCCTGTCTGCAATCTATTGGGCACTCCCTGCTGCTCTAAGCTGAGCATTGTTACATCAGTAGAAGGGACAGTAGGGGATACTTTATCGTTCAATTACTCTTGAACTACAACTCTGACAGAATTGAAATAACACTCTCCATGGCCCAAATACTATGAAGATTAATTAATAAGAGTTGCTTTTATTATGAAACATTACTATGCCTTTAATCTTAGTTGCATAAACTGAGAAATAAAGATAAATATCTAATAAACTAATGTTTTGGGGAAAAAAATGAATAATATAGGTTCCTATGACAAAGTGACAGTTCCACTTTAAGTAGGCTCATGCACTCAACCTACTTCAGCATGAAAAAGCTGCCAGCAACTGTCATGTCGGCCTCCATGAATATGAAATCCAGGACTGATTGAAGGTATCTCTTGAACCAAGTAGAAATGGTAAAAATTCTGGGGGCCATTAGGATTTTCTGGCCAAGGTCAGGTAAGCGGGAAGTTATTATTAGTAGGCTTTAGTTCTCTTTTAAGTGCTGCACACCCCTCTGATCCTTAAAAGGTTAACCAGTGTCAGGTGTCCCAGTGGCCTGAATTGAATGGTCCCCTTTCCCAGTATAGGATTCCCTTTTGTACACATCATTCTCCTGCTAATAATGCAACAATGATCACACTTTAGCATGATGCACGTAACCCTGTCCTGTATATTTGTATTGTACTATCACTATTTCTGTAAATCTCTGTGTCCATGTATGGCTCTATATAAATAAACATACATTCATACACACGGAGGCAACAGGAAAAAATTAATACGTGTGCCAGAAAATCTCAGTGCAAATAGATAATAAGGCTGAATACATGTTATTTGTACATCTTGTACCAGTAACAGTTCTGTTTTAACCGTTTGAGTGCCACAGAGGTATCCAATGCATTGCAACGCAATGAGGGAGATTCACTAAGCGGTGATAAATTCCTGTGGAGCCTATGCACTAAGATTTCTTCAACTTTGGGGATCTTAGTGCATAGGCTCCATAGAATAACATTGGAGAAGTGATATCACTTGAGAAGTCATCTTCACTTTATCACCACTTAGTGAATCTCCCCCAATGCGTTGATACCTCTCTGGCACTCAAATGGTTAAACTTCTTGGATGCTAGAGAGGTCACCAACACATCACAATGCATCTGAGACCTTTATAGTAACCAATGGATTAATTTTCATGTTAACATACATTTTCAGCAGAAGGCCAGCATGTTCACCCCACTACAATCTGCAGATCTAGATTTTCACATGGCTCTCAAGACTCTGTTCAAATAAACCTTTGTGGTTGTAAAGTAAATTTACAGCAGGCTTTGGTGTTTGGACTTCTGTGGTGAATGTTCAACAGCTATCACCTATTCAATTAAACAAGCAACGATCTGGAAACTGTGATCGTCTATAAAGATATTAGTATGAGCAAATCCATTTAATTCCTGGGGAAATGGGTTACGATAATGTCACATACTTACAACTAGCCTATGTATAAATTAAGTATATTTGTATGTTACATCACTAAAATATGATCCTAATCTTGCTTTTCAACGTGTGTAAATTGTCCTATTCACAGAGAATTTATTTAATCTAGTTTGTGCTGTTTGTAATGAGAGACACCAGCTAAAGTCATTTAATTTACTGTGATTAGTTCCCACTGCTATTGTATAGAGAACGACTGTTATCTAATCCCAGCCTGTTTACAGACAATCCTGGACAATCAATTAAAGTTTGGTGTGATACTTGGAGCCCTAGCTAAAGCAGCAATGGCCACATTCTGAGCATATAAAAAACTAGATTTAAGGCATCAGAAAACACATAGAGACATTTTACAGACCAAATCAAGTACTGGATATTTTAATTTATTTAACCCCAGTTAATTTTTAATATTAGTGTTCCTTGTAGTAAATTCAGATTTTATGAGAGCACATAACAAAAAATGGAATAATTATATTGCGCGATCTTCCTGCTGAGAAAAAAGAAAGTTAAAGCAACATGTCTCTCTAAATAAAAAATAAAGAAAATCAATGGTGGGAGATGTTCATTCAAAGGTTATTGTGTCTCAAATTGTAATGACATAACAGAGCTGTTGCTATCTTTTTCTATTGACAGCTTTAGTTTAATGCTTAGCATTGCCATAGAGAGCAATTATCATCTGGACAACAAGGGGGCTATGCACTAAGGTGTGATAAGGAAGTGATAAAGTGGAAGTAACTTCTCTAGTGATATCACTTCTCCAAGTCCTGTCTAATACCATGGAGCCAATGCACGTTTTCTCCAACCTGGAAGACCTTATTGCATAGGCCCCATGCAATAACATAGGAACTGGAGAAGTGATATCACTGGAGAAGTCATCTCTACTTTATCACCTCTTTATCATTCCTTAGTGCATAACCCCCTCCTACCCCCAGATGCTGCTGTTACTAACAGTTTAATTTAAAAAAAAGTTTAAACTTTAACTCCTTAATGACTGGGGGGTCCTGGGGTAGGATTAACCTTAAGGATCACATAGACGTAAGTAGGAGAGCCGGCACATGTGAGTGGTCACGTCTACCCGATTGCCAAAAGACAGGCTGAAACTGACAACACCAGTCTTGGAGCAGTCAGCTTCAGACTCCCATAGTGATCACACAGGAGTGCTGTGAGCACAAAACCTATAACATGCCATGACTGTCATTGGTCCTGAAGGCATGGACACCGGCGATGTGCAAGGACTGTCACCAGTCCTTAAGTGGTTAATGCCTATTGAATGAAGTATATCCCAGCACTTTCTATAATAGCATCTGTAGAGGCTCTCTCACAGGACAAAACTTTAACTTTTCTGCTTTTCACACATTTAACTTTTATCTATATAATTCTGAGAGTGTAAACAAAGCTGTAAATTGGTGGTGCATGACCCAAATCCTGAGGATTGCCCTGATACCGGCCAAAACCTTTAGTTTAATATCTATATATCAATGATGTCCACATTTTTTTCAGTCATTGGCCACATGATCAAAAATCCATTAAGTTGTATTTATAAATTGTGAATTATATCCGGTTTGATAACTTGTACAGAAGCACACAATTATAAGCCTAGTGCTAGTCACTGATCAATTCTGAGCAAGTTAATGACAATTTTCTGGTATTAAAAAGACTGAACTGAGAACGACAGCCATTCGCAGGTGGTTAGACATTACTAACATACTAGGTCATGTCTGCTAGATAATTAGGTAAAAATGTTTTTGTTAAAAATCTCTGGAGGGCAGTACCCTGGGGTCAGATAGACCACATTTTAGCCTGTGGGACGCCCATGATAGATGTATTGCAGAATTGTTCCGTATATTTTGTGCATATGGCTCTAACTCTCTTACAACAGTCTATTTACTTTTCTTCATTAGGCTCAGGGAAATGCCCAGAGATTAATGTAAAGTCAAAAGAGCAATCTCAGCTATTCAGAGCAAAACTGAAGCGCAAGTGCTATATGTGTTGAAAGTGGCATGCATACCACGAGTAGAGAAGTTGAAGCCCCTCAGTGCTCATTCAGTGACGAAACTTCACTTCTCCAGCCAGCTAATAACACAGCCCTGCTAGGCCACTAGTGAAAGAAGAAAATTTCTCATCTATGTCAAATGTTTATTATGTTAAAATAGTGTGCAGTGGGCTTGTCAAATATTCCTACTTTAACCCTTTGAATACTAAAGGTGCATGAACACCTCTACTCAGGCCACAGGTGAGTTAATCATATGTTCAATCATTTAATAAACTCCCTTGTGTACAAACAAGAACAACCAAAAGACATAGCCTGTTAGGTGCCCAAGAGGACAGGGCTGGGAACCACTATTACAAAGTGTTGGAAGATATCATAGGCTTTACAGAACAATACTAAAACTAGGAATATATAAAATTATAATAATCTGATAAAACATTTTCTTTCCTTAATGGCGAAATCTGGATCTAATAAAGCAGGATGGAATAAGTATCCTATAATGACCTTCTGAGCAGGAAAATTTCACAATAAAATGTGATTTCCCACTTTTTCCTCCAAATTTCCTTCCCATTGATAAACCAGAAAATAGCCACCTTTCCACTATCCCCATTAAACTTTCTGCAAGAATGTGGTAATTTTTCCCCTATGCCATGAATTTCCTCCACTATACGGATTCAGCATTCATGGTTCTATGGCAACCAGTGCAGCTGGACAATGCTGGGACTCCTGAGGGTCATGTATGTATAGTGTTGTAGGACAAGGCTGGGTGGTCAGTATGTGTGGTACTATGGCTATCACGGGACAAGGCTGGGATGGTGAGCAACAGGATACCCTCCAGCTGCTTCCAGACTACAACTCTCATCATTTTCTGCCACCTAAAGGCTTATGGGGGATAATGGGAGTTGTAGTCACGCAGCAGCTGGAGGACCTCTTGTTTCCCATAACACTACAGGCTACCATAGGACAAGGCTAGGGGTCAGTAAGTGTGGTTCTATAACTATCAGTGCTGTGGGACAAGGCTAGGGGTCAGTAAGTGTGGTTCTATAGCTATCAGTGCTGTGGGACAAGGCTTTGGGTCAGTAAGTGTGGTTCTATAGCTATCAGTGCTGTGGGACAAGGCTAGGGATCAGTAAGTGTGGTTCTATAACTATCAGTGCTGTGGGACAAGGCTTGGGGTCAGTAAGTGTGGTTCTATAGCTACCAGTGCTGTGGGACAAGGCTGGGGGTCAATATGTGTGGTTATATGGCTATCAGTGTAGAGTGCCAAGCCTGGGGGTCAAGATGTGCGGTAATAAGACTACCAATGTAGTGGTACAATGTTGGGGATCATTGTGTGTGGGTCTGTGACAACAAGTGCACTGAGACATGGCTAGAGGTCAGTATGTGTCATTGTTTGGCTATCAGTTCAGAGCGACAATGCAAGGGTCAATATGTGTGGTTAGATGGCTACTGGTGCACTGAGACAAGGCTGAGTGGTCAGTATATGTTGTTCTATGGCTATGGGACCAGACTGAGCATTAGAATGTTTGGTCCTATGGCAACCAATACAGCGAGGGGGTCATGGTGGAAAAAAGTGAAAAAAACAGCACTTTTCACAGGAATCCCACGATAGGTGAAAAATAAAATTTTTCACACTTCTCTTTGGGATTATACATTTTTTCCCATCCCTACTTCTAGGATCCTACTCGTTTTGAATCTCTACATATACATATAGGAAATTAATTATTCTGAGATAAGATCTATACAGTGATTAGGAACTCTGGTTGGGTGTGATAGAATCTGTAGTCCTCTTTAGCAGCTAGAAAGCCTCAAGTTTCCCAACACTGCTCTATTGACTTCTCTCAGATTTTTCATATCCCAAATCATTCGTGTGCAGAGGACTGGGGGAAATTTGGGAGCTAGCTTAGATCTTCCTTACTGACTTACAATCTCGTGTGATACAATTAAATCTTCTAGTGCCACTAACCTACTGAAAACGAACAATAAATTACTTTTGTGTTTGCATTATATTACCTTAAACCTTTGAGTGCCAGAAGGGTATGCAACACATTGCTCCACAATACATTGCATTCTTTTCTGGCACTCAAATGGTTAAACGAGTAGTACACCTTTAGGATGAAAATAAATTAAAATATTATAGGGCTTTTCCTGCTGAGTAAAACAAGGGTACTCCCACTGCAAGCAGCTGCTTTACTCGAAAGTTCAAACTACCATGACATTTTAGAGCACATACTAACACATTTTATGGCTCACTTCTCCAATAGTGTTCATAGAATTGCCTGGACACCTGCTGAAATAGCTAGATGCCAGGTGACACTGCCACTGACAGTTTAATATAACAAAACAATGGTAATACATTTGGAATGAAGCACATTCCAGCATTGGGAGTACCCTTATTTTAATCTGCAGGAGAAATCATCAAATATATTGTATATGTTTTCAGAATAAAAGACCATTGCTTCTTTAAGAGATATTCTCTCCTGATAAATTAAGCTTCGTTCATTAATCATACTTTATCAACAATGCAAAGCATAATTACAATGCTTTCATTGGTCTAGTTCATGTGTAATTAAATTATAAAGTGTCCCCTTTTTGCCCCTTTTATATACATAATGCCACCTCCTCTCAGATCTGGAATCCGGTAAGTGGACCAGACAGATCGCAACGAGGGACAATCTTCTGGCTATCAGTAAAAGGAAAACCCTGCCCTACTTGACAAAGGAGGGAACCTTTTTCCTAATGCTGACAGAAGATTGTCCCTCATTGTGATCCATCCAGACCAGCTTGCTGCTCTGAGGGGAGGGATCTTTACGTATGTAAAAGGGGCTGGAGGGGGGACACTTTATAATGTAATTACACATGAACTAAACTGATTACAGCATTGCAATAATGCTCTACATTGTTGAAAAAGTATGATGAATGATCAAAGCTTAATTTTATCAAGAAACATTACTATCCCTTTAAGACTGAAAAAGATACCATTATACGGGTTACCACTGCTGGAGATACATCACCACAAAGACATCTTATTACATATTTGGTGAGAATGCTCCAAGATAAAATCTCACGAAGGCCAATACATTGAACATATGGAACTTGTAAACCAAAATACTTGGTTTATTCTTCTGTATAACAATTTATCAGCATTGTCCAAATCTACTAGTATTTTCCTCTAATCATGCTCATTTCAGCCAAATACTTTATCCCTCTTTTCCTGAATAAAACACAATCCACCCCCATGTACCACTTGACTGCACAAAGTAGATGATTACATCATTCTCACAAGACTTACCATGATCACATATACTCTTACTTCAGAACTATATAATAAACACTTGAATACTTTGTATAAACCATGATGATTAACCCAGACCATGATTGCTTCTCATTAAATGATTGTATTCACTTTTCATATTAATAAAATTATTTGTTAATTCTAATCCGTCATACCTGGATGCCATCCTTGACCCTAATCTTACATTACATTAAAAAGGTGAGGCCTTATTGACAGATCTACTTATATAATTGTGATGCCTTATGGGCCTATATGTTATTTTACCTCCACATAATGCCTTTTTTTCTGCTAATTGCCCTGGATCTTTATTTGCATATGAAACATTACTGAAAAGTAAGTAGCATATGAAATAACAGTGAAAAGCTTCATTAGCATATGAAACCACATGGAAAGTTTCATTACCATGCATTAGCATACTGTACCATATATGGATATCACCTTAACTGTACACCTGTTGGGCATTTGGTTAACATGACGCGTGGGCAATTTTTAACGAAGTTGTTAGATATGCAAACTTGAATCAAGGTGGTCCGTCCACTTTAACCCTAAATAGACAGTAATGTCACAATCTCCATGTACTATTGGGCCCTCTGATCCTTTTGTTTTCTATGTTCCTTTCGTACTGGTTAATCTCTCTGTACATCTATTCCCTAGTGTACAGCGATGCTGACTAATTTGGTGCTATATAAATAAAGTATAATAATAATATCTACCGTTGACATCTGTGGAGAATGAGGCAATTTTTTTATGTTTTGTTTCATTTTTAAATGTCTAAAAAATGTAATTACTCCAATAAGTTAGTGAAAACTATTACATAGTAACATAGTAACATAGTAGATAAGGCTGAAAAAAGACATGCGTCCATCAAGTCCAGCCCATGCCAATAACAGCCCTGTTGATCCAGAGGAAGGCAACAAAAAAGCCCTCTGGAGCAATTTCCAGTGTAGGTGTGTGTGTGTGTGTGTGTGTGTGTGTGTCAAATAGTTCCCCGGCTCAATATCCTATTTGCTTTGAAGCCATCTGTCATAACTGTCAATATTGTTCTGTGCTAGATAGGCATCCATTGCTTTTTTGAATGCAGTTACATTATCTGCAAGCACAACATCCCGAGGCAAAGAATTCCATAGCCTTACCGCCCTTACTGTAAAGAATCCCTGCCTGTGTTTTAGTCGAAAGCGCCTTTCCTCAAGTCTTAATGGATGACCTCTTGTTCTTAGCTCAGCTCTTTGCATAAATAATTCATTGGATAGTTCTTTGTATTGACCTTGAATGTATTTGTAAATGGTAATCATATCACCCCTTAGACGTCTCTTTTCTAATGTAAACAAACCCAGTTTGGCTAGTCTCTCTTTGTAACTCAGATCCTCCAATCCCTTTATCAGTTTTGTTGCACGTCTCTGCACCTTTTCCAGTTCAGCAATGTCTTTTTTTAGAACAGGTGCCCAAAATTGTACTCCATATTCTAGATGAGGCCTAACCAAGGATTTATACAGAGGTAGGATAATATTAGCATCCCTTGCTTCTACACCTCTTTTTATGCAGGCTAGTACTCTATTTGCTCTTGCAGCAGCCGAGTGACTCTGCACACTGCTGTGAAGACTATTGTCTATCAGTACACCTAAATCTTTCTCTAATGAGGATTTCCCAATATTCATATATTATTAAATGTCTCATTAGATACCTGTGATGATAATAAATGCTTTTTATAAAAAGAAAATAAATGATAACAAAAAAATGTCCACTACTTATATAATGTGTTACTATTTGTAATACTATTACTCTTCAATTGATTATAAAGTGTTGTCACATCTTGAAGGTTTTTAATAAACTTTTGCTAATTTGTAGTTGTGGTTCATTAAGCCTTTAAGAGCCAGAGGGGTATGTAACACAAAGCAATGTACTGCATACCTGTCTGGCACTCAGAGGGTTAAAAGAAATACATTCTGAACAAAAATGAAAATATCCATTTAACCCTTCGAGTGCTTGGGGGTTCTAAAGCTTAAAAATCTGTCACAAGTTAATGTGTAAAGAGGCTAGAGCGTATGGTTTGGCTACATTTGTTATTAAGCCTTTTAACGCCTTAAAGATGAGCGGATCGGGAAGTGAACTTCCCTTAACCCCTTAATGACAGACCACGTAGCTGGCAATTAAGGACTGCAAAGGATTTTTTTTTTTTTTGGCTTCAATAGATTCAGGGGTCCCCGAATGGCTGTTCAGGGACCCCTGCATTCCATGACATACAGATGTTAAGTTCAGCTTTGAAGTTGGTTGGTGCACCGGCACATGTAACTGATGATGTGTACCGGTGTGCTGAACTGAGAGAGAGCGCGCTCCTGACTTGGAGCTGTCAATTACAGACCCCACTAGTGATTACAGTGCAATATATATATATATATATATATATATATATATATATATATATATAAGACATATTGTGGTTCTCAAACTAACAACAAAAAATTTGCACTCATAAGGACTTCCATAGAAGAAAAAGACAGAAAAAAGGCTTCATTTGTCAATGTTTCGGCCAAAGTAGGGGCCAAAACGTTGACCAATAAAGCCTGTTTTCTTTCTTTTTCTTCTATGGAAGTCCTTATGAGTGCTCATTTTTTTGGTTGTTAGTTTGATAACCACAATATGTTATGTATTTTTTGTAGCACCAAGGCCAATAATTTCCCAACTCTATGTGTTTATATATATATATATATATATATATATATATATAGATATATATATATAGATATAGATAGATAGATATAGATATAGATAGATATATATAAAAATTCAGAAATCCTGCTACTGAACCAAAACAAATGATAAGTCCAATCTAAAAAACTACCAACCAAAAAGCTCATAACCATTTGCCAGTTGCCTGTAAGGTTTTCATAAAGGTGCTGTCAAGACGAACGCCCACAATACTTGATGCAGCACAACCTAAAGAACAAGCAGGCTTCAGGAGCGTTTTCAGTACAGTGGACCATATCCAGACAGTACAACAAGATATAGACTAAAATAATGAATACAACCTTACATTATGTATAGCCTTCACTGACTACGAAAAGACCTTTGACTCAGGGAAAAAACAAGCAGTAATCAATACCCTGAACAGCCAAGGAATGGTGTTTGACTGAAACGGTCTCTCTCAGACGAAAGCAGAGCACCAGTACACGTAACAGGTCACGTGTACCAGCGCATAGGAAAACATCAAAGCGGTCCCGTAGGGACGGTAATTTCCCTGAACCTCTGGTCCTTAAGGGGTTAAGTGAAAGGTTTTTGACCAATGTGTCCTCCCGGTTTTTAAATATGGCTGTGAAGTATGGACACTGAATTAAAAAGCCATACAAAAACTTAAGAGAAATATGGAATATCACATTTTGAAACATAACAAGAAGAGACTGAAAGGAAAAGTAATACTTCAGTTTTACTATCCCCATCTTGTAGCCCTTAAAAAACTGAATTAAACGAGCCCAGCGGCATCTCTCAAACCTTGATGGCTTAAGGCATCAAAACAACAAGATGTAGACAGAAAGCAAAACTCAAACAAACATATATATATGTTATAGATCTTTATATATATATATATATATATATATATATATATATATATATATATATTTGTTAACCCTTTAAGTGCCTGAGAGGTACCCGACACAGTGCATTGCAATGTGTTGGGTGCTCAAAGGATTAAAAAAAAAACACTATAGTTTCCCACAACTAAGTCACCCTCTCCCCTGACGTCAGCGTCCCTGAGTAAGCAGAGGCACTTCAGCAGAGCCGGTATCGCGTTATGAAAGAAGAAATCCTTCACTGAAATGGTCTTCTACGTGTGCAGGATTTCTTCTTCCATAACACGATCCCTGCTCTGCTGAAGAGCCTTCGCTGGTCCTGGAACCGGATTCCCCTGCTGTCAGCTAGAACTCTGACATCAGGGGAGAGGGAACTTTGAAAGCGGATATCTCTCAAACCATAAAGGTTTGAGAGATGCAGCTGGGCTTGTTTAATTCAGTTTTTTAAGGGCTACAAGATAGGGATAGTAAAACTGAAATATTACTATCCCTTGAAAAATGTTTGCATGGATTCGTCAGTAAACAAATGTTTATGACATCATTGAAAGAGTAAAGTACCTAAAATGGAAACGGCAGGCCACATAGCAAGAAGAACTGACAGGAGATGGACTAATTTTGGATTGGATGCCACTCGATACTAAATATCCAATCAAGCACAAGAATTAAATTGTTGGAAACTTGCTGAGGTGGCATTCATCCTGTATCAACAATGGCTGAATATTATATATATATTCTGATGGTGTCCTTCATCAGTGGGGGTGCAATTCTGGAGCAAATAAAGTGCCCTATAGGGAGGAAGTGAAAATTTCTAATCACTAAAATGAAGTTATTAACCCCTTGAATGCAGGAAAGATTAACAATGCATTGGAGACCTCGCTATCATTCAAGGGGTTAAAAGCCATTTTGAAATAAAGTCCAATTTTCTGAATGTTTATTTGTTCCCTGTGGGATAATTGGATTGCCCCAGAATTTCTCCTCTATAGCTTACTGAATAAAGCCCATAGTGCATTCCCATTTCCATAAACATATAATTCAAAATTAAAATTCCCATTCAAAAGTGCTCACATGAAAGAGTGTCACTGGAAGCTAGTGGTGTACTGGACACCAATGAATTATCACTGGCAAACACTGAACCGGGCTGTGATCAGTACTCTAAGTTATATTCTTAGGTTGTTATAAATATATTGCTATCATGCTTTTTAACCCTTTAAGGACTAGGTGAATGTGAAAAAGCACAGGGAAGCAATGTATTCTCACACCTCTGATACTTAACCCTTTGAGTGCCAGAGGGGCATCCAATACATTGTGAAGCAATAAATTAAATACCCCTCTGGTACAGGATTAAAGGAACTGTGTAGTATAACTTTAGATATCATGTATTTTCAGTTAAGACATGTAGAAATGTATTATTCATATTCTGCATAACAAGAATATTATCCTAAACTTACGTTTTAACATGTGTACACTGTCCTATTTTCAGGACATTTATTTCATTTGGTTGCCCTGTTTGTAATGAGAGATAAAAGCTAAATAATTTAATATACTGAGATTAATGTTCATTTCTCCTGTATTCAGAAAGTTGTTATGATAGCTCAAGATTGCTATGGTAATTGGAGCCCTGGAAAAGGCAGGCTCCCTCATAGCATATTTAAGACTGCATTTTAGACCACAGAAAACAAATAGAGAATATTTACCGCTACTAGCATGGAGATCAAGGTTTTTATGTGTATATAACTCCAGATCATTTTTAGGTGTTAGTGTACCTTTAAGCAATTGTTTAGTAATAACCATTGCCAGTGGATGAATGGCAAATTTGTGTCTGTTTCATCTCAAGTCCAGTTCATGTCTGAATTGGGTAAGTTGTGAAAGGGTGAAAAGGTTATGCAGGAGACTGTAGAACTGTACCCACGTAACAGTCATATACTATTCCTTTGAACTGCAAATCAAGTGGATTTGTAGTTATGATATGAATGCAATACACTTAATTGTTTCCATGCAGGAAAGAAATTGATATTCCTTTTTTCAATTCCATTTTAAATGCTTCTATTTAACCTCTTGGATCCTGGAGAGGTGTCCAATGCATTCCTTTGCAATTAGTTGAAGACATTCCTATCATCCAAGGCGATTAAAAGCTGTGTTTTACAGAGTATTATTTATTGCACATTGAGAGCTTGGGGTTTTGAGGTGTGCATACTCCATGTACATACATGTCTATAGTTACCTATCAACATCATCTGAGGCATTTAAAGATCAACATGTCTGGATTGTTTGATGTTCTGTGAAACCCTCTAACATCTTGAGTGAACTGTACACATCAAAAGACCTCTGTACATCATCTGTCTGTCACAGCAAGTCTTAAGTATAGACTCTGTTTATCATCACAACCACAGGACTTTGGGTCCCCCACGTTTGTTTAAGAAATAAAAGTGTCATTGTCCATCTGATGTGAGGCTGATGCACATTTACAGAAAGAGCTGCCACTAAGGAATAAAGTGACCTTAAAATTCTTGATAATGCTCCACCCACCAGCCACACCCCCAGCAACATCTCCTAAAGCAGAAGTGTCCCTCTTTGGATGCATGCTGATGTATTAAGAAGAATTGGATGGTACATATAAAAAAATCGCCAAATTGCCATTAATGTAAAGGGGGCTTTTAACCCCTTGAAGGCTAAAGACATATCCAATGCATTTAAAAGCAAATAATTAAAGAGTCAATACCTCTCTAGCATTTATAGAAATATAAGCCTCTTTATATGAAAGGGAGCTTTTCTTTGGCCCTATGGTGCAGGTCGATTGACTGCTTATTACTACAGCCTCTATGGGGGAAATGCACTAAGGTGTGATAAAGAGGTGATAAAGTAGAGATGACGTTTCCAGTGATATCACTTCTCCAAGTCCTATGTTACTCTATGGAGCCAACTTTGGAGATATTAGTACATTGGCCCCATAGAATAACATAGGAACTGGAGAAGTGATATATCTGGAGAAGTCATCTCCGCTTTATCACCTCATTATCACACCTTAGTGCATAAACCTGTAAGTGTCCCTAACCAGCCCTCAAATGATGACCATGCAGCTGGATGGTTAATACAAATATATGTATGTATATAGATAGATAGATAGATAGATAGATAGATAGATAGATAGATAGATATATTTGTATTAGCTTCAGGGTAGTGTATCCTATGTCCATACCTCCCAACATTTCAAAAGGCCAAAGAGGGACACTTTTGTTTAGTGATGCTGCTGTGGGCATGGTTGGTGGGCGGGGCATTACTGAGAATTTCATGACCTATTGATACCGCTTTGGTCTTGATTATTTATTCAGTTACACAAAGTGTTTTATTTACACAGATTCCTTTATAAACACACGTATTGACGTTTAAATACATATTAATGTGAGTTTTACTGTTGTGGAGCGATGTGATACACTTATATACACATCACACAGTCTGATCTCCTAAAAAGAGGGGCACGGGTTGGGAAAGAGGACAGATGGATTTGGGTCTCAAAGAGGGACTGTCCCTCCTTAAGAAGGACGCTTGGTAAGTATTTATATCACCCTAAAGTGTGAACTTACATTCACTGGATGTGTTCATAAAAATCACATCAGCATTCTGTTTCTAACTTAAAGGGATAGTAACACTTCGTTTTAACTTTATTTTATTTTGTAGGCATTAAAAAAACATGAAGAATGATATAAGTCTTATCTCTCAAACCTTTATGGTTTATGAGATATTCACAAGCAAAGTTCTCCTCCCCGCCCCTTTTTCCTAGTGTAAGCCATCTCTTCTCAGATGTGAGTCTGGTTGTATGACAGTACAGATAACAGAAGGGGACAATTTTCTTTGTATGAAAACAATGAAAGCCCTTCCCCCCTTGACAAGTTTATCAGCTTTTTCCATTATCTTAATTGAAGATTGTCCCTCTCTGCAGTCTACCTGGGCATCTCCCTTCTGATATGGTTGAACAAGGGGGGGGGATACTTTGTTTGTGAATATCTCTTAAACCATAAAGGTTTCAGAGATAAGACTTATATCATTCTTCATGTTTTTTTAATGCCTACAAAATAAAATAAAGTTAAAATGAAGTATTACTATCCCTTTAATGACCATAAATAGAGCAGCTGGCCTTCTATGCTTTTGTTCAAATAAGTGACTGTTACCTCATTAACGCAGCCAATTACAGCATCTTGGATATTCCCTGTGTTCAAAAATTGGAACACAGAGAAGCTGCAGAAGAGAAGATCTGCATAGAGGCCTCTCTGGCTGCCCTGCAGATCATTTCCCTATGGGCAGATCTGCTCCCCCAGTGTACTATGACCGTTAGTGCACGAACATTGAAGCATAACAGGAGCTTGAAAAGAGACCCCCCCCCCCCCTGTTTCTTCAGTGTATTTATTTACCCTGCATCTTGAAGGACAGTTTCCAGTACTGTGCGATGCGGGTCCCAATAGACAATCTGAATCAGGCTTAAAGACAACAGGAATATGAGGACTGCTCATACAACCCTGGAGTTTGTGACTGAGGTCCACAGATTTCTGCGTTTTGCTTTCTAGCCAAGGATGTTAGTTTATGACCTTCCCAAACCGCTGATAGGTTTCCTTTTTGGGTTGCATGGAGAAGTCTCTGGCTTTCTACTGTTTGTTCCCACAGGAGCAAACACAGTAATTTTTTATATTTAAAGGGATAGTAATGTTTCATAATAAAAGCAGCTCTAATTAATCTTCATAGTATTTGGGCCTTGGAGAGTGTTATTTCAATTCTGTCAGAGTTATCGTTCACGAGTAGTTGAATGATAACGTATCCCCCTCCCTCCCCTTCTACTGATGTAACACTGCTCAGCTTAGAGCAGCAGGGAGTGTCCCGGTAGATTGCAGAGAGGGACAATCTTCAATTAAGATAAGGGAAAAAGCTGAAAAACCTGTCAAGGGGGCCAGGGTTTTCATTGTTCTCACAGTAAGAATATTGACCCTTGATGTGAGCTGTCTGGTCTATGGACTGGATTCCACATCTGAGGAGTGGGGGCTTACACTAGGTTAAAGGGGCGGGAGGGGGAAACTTTATCATTCAATTACTCTTGAACTACACCGCTCACAGTAATAAAATAACACTCTCTATGGCTCAAATACTATGAAGATTAATTGGGGCTGCTGTTTTTGCGAAACTTTACTATCACTTTAAGTCTTCATGTTGTTACAAAGAGAAGAAGAAAGTACATTTTCTTTAGGTTAGTGGCATTTGACAATACAGCTGAAGCAGCCCCGTAGTTGAATTTTTAGTAGAGGACATATGGATATGCGATAAAAGGCAGAATGTAAGTGTCTAATCCCTGTGCTCTGTGCAGTCAGTGGAGTGGTTCCTCAAATAGCTTATCCAATATATCTTCAGTATCCAGGGTAGCTACATTGGTAGGGCTTCACAGTACCACTATTTGCTCCATTTGTTGGCTACCCAGCCTCTAATTAGGCGTCATTAACCTAATAGCCAAAGCAGAAATAGAAATGGAGCAATTCTAGAGGAAATTAATTGCACCATAGTGAGCAAATGAACATCTTCACAGGACATTAAAGATTTCCCTGATTAAGCACAGTTGAGTTAATCAGGTGTTCAATCATTTTGACTGACCCATTTGTGCTTAAGAAGGGAAATCCTTACATTCTGAATTGTTTGGAGCCCTTGAGGATGGATCCTGGACGCCCTTCACTAACCCAATGAGCATAGGTAGGGGAGACATTTTGAATTTAGGGAGTCTAATAAATGGCCTTATTAGATGTTGTAGACCTTTCTAGGATTTGAGGGGTTACAAGTTCATTAGGAAAACGAATCCAGAAATTTTACAGTCTATGAATGGGATGAACAAAGTTACTGAGTACTTATAAGTCACGGATAATTGTTAAGAGCCAGCTATGAGTTTTAGGAGCCACTGAATAGGTATATGTGCATAGAGGTATATGAAATGGGATTTGTTGAGCCCTGATTTATGATGGTACTGACCAATCGTGTTTATAATCACGATTAGGATATTGCAAAGCTTATAAATGATAGGTGAATTGATCCACAAAAACTACACTACTGCTCTTATAACCAGAACACCTCATAAGTACATTCAGGCCCCTAGAACAACTTAGAAGCTTTAACTATAATCTCCACCAGACCCCTGACATTACCGCTACCCTAAGACCCTCCAAACCATTCCACACAGTCACTTACAACTGAACATGAAAACTCCTGATATGTAGTGTAAACTCTCTATATCTTTCCTAAGCAGCAGTCCGACTCCTCTACAGCACTGGATGTCAACCTGAGGCCCTCCAGCACTGCAGGACTACAACACCCATCATCTGGCTGGGTATAATAGGAATTGCAGTCCAGATCAGATGGAGGACCGCAGGTTGCCTTCTACTGCCTTATATCCTTCCCTATGGTTATCAGATCCCCTTCCCTCCAGTATCACCACCAGCCAACCTCTCCTTGTATTCCTTACATGGGCATCTGGAGACATTTTTCTAGGAGGGCGCAAAGCCACAATATGCCACTGAGGTCAGCCCAACTAGCTCTATATTTATTCAAGGTGGGCAAGTTCAGGGGAAGAGAGCACGCACTCTCCTCTTGCCTCCCACTGCGGACTCCCATGCTTTGAATGCCATGATGAGAACAGCATTTTCTGGAATGCAGTGCACAAAGACATCAGGTACTCCAAGGATTAAATTACATTTACATTTTACAATGTAGTACATGATATTTTAAAGGGCATGAACTTATGCATTTTAGGAAATAATGTTCCTTTATAGTGTCAGTATTTCTTGTTATTTTTAGTAATTAACTCTTTTGTGCAAGAATCATTCTAAAATCCACATGACATTCTTGCTCAGTAAATGGACAAGATATAAAGTTGATTTTATGCTCCTAAGTGGGTGTCACCCCAAAGAACAAGCTATTTTGTATTGTTTATTGTTTTATATATTTTTTCACAATGTGTTACTATCCTTTTAACAATTGCAGTATTGTATAACACAATCATATACCCCATTTGCAACCATTGCAATAACTTTTTTTCAGATCACATAAGCATGTGCAACTGTATATACTATTTGCATTTTAAGGAGCAGTGGGGTGCATAATGTATTGCTTTGAAATGCATTGAGTACCACTCTGGTTGAAAACTGTAGTAGACTCTTTTCAGATATGCTTTGAATTTACAAATATAGTACATTATATACGATGTTTGTGCGCATAACTTAACAGATGTGACTATCAATACATTAAATGTATTCATATTGCATGATGGATGGAGATATCCATGCATTTACTCCAGATTACCAGTAGGTGTCACCTCTAAAACAATTGTCTACACCAAAATATATTTTAAGAAATAAACAACTTTTCATTTAAATTTTAAATACAGAATATTTCTAAAAACTGGGCAATATGGTTATATTTCCTAATCAACTGTACTTTTTATTTTATCATTTATAACTGGTTAGGTAAAGAGGCTGGTCCTGCTCTGCGTACTGCTACCACCTTACTGGAGGCCACATGATGCAGCCAAGCACAGTACAGATTGCCAGAATGCAAAGAATGCTCCCAGCATTCTGTGCATTCGGGCAGTCTCTACTGCGCAAGACTGCATCGGACAATCATTCTGGCCTTTTATATTATAGGATGTTTTACTTGTGTCTGCAGAATTCTATAAAATGAAAAATGAAATTATTATTAAACAAAATCAAACATTAAATCAATCCCATGGGTGTTTTTCAGTGCATTGGAGACCTTTTTTTGCATCTAAAGTTTTACAAAATCTAAAATGTTTGTTTGCATTGCTTTATGGGTGACCTAAGGGGAACTGAATCCAAGGAACAAGCAGTTCTTATTTTGTTTAACAGAATGAGTTACGTGGGGAGGTGTCCCTCATACAGCAGTCAGGTACATCTATATAGTTCGTTTTTGTGTATATGTATAGTTTTTGCCACTATTAATAGTTCCAGTTTACAATCCGATAAAGACAAGTAACCCTTACTAGCCCTTCAGATTTATTGAAGCCCATTGTTTGTTGACTGGGGTATGACCAAGAAGCAGACTTGAACAGAGATCACTATGAACAGCAAGCTGCACATATAATGCAAACAATAAATATACAGATACTAGCTGTACCCGGCGTAACATATGAAGTTATAGCAGATTTTAAAGGTTATAAATTAATAACTCATTTTATTTGACCCTAAGGGAATGAGTGTGTGTGTGTGTGTGACCGTGAATGAATGAATGTGTGTGTGTGTGTGTGACCCTGAGTGAATGAGTGTATGACCCTGAGTGTGTGTGACCGTGAGTGAATGAGTGTATGTGTGACCCTGAGTGAATGAGTGTATGACCCTGAGTGTGTGTGTGATCCTGAGTGAATGAGTGTGTGTAAGTGACCCTTAGTGAATGAGTGTATGACCCTGAGTGTGTGTGACCCTGAGTTAGTGTGTGTAACACACTCTGTGCTCAACTGGTGGTTGACCCCTACTGCACTTTCAAACGTTAAGAGAAACTTTACTCCACTGAGAGCAATGGTTTTAAAAACAAAAGTTTATGTGTGTGACCCTGAGTGAATGTGTGTGTGTGTGTGTGTGTGTGTGTGTGTGTGTGTGTGTGTGTGTGTGTGTGTGTGTGTGTGACCCTGAGTGAATGAGTATATGACCCTGAGTGTGTGTGACCATGAGTGAATGAGTGTGTGTGTGACCCTGAGTGAATGAGTCTATGACCCTGAGTGTGTGTGATCCTGAGTGAATGAGTTTTTGTGCATGTGACCCTGAGTAAGTGAGTGTATGACCCTAATTTTGTGACCCTGAGTGAATGAGTGTGTATGTGACCCTGAGTTAGTGTGTGTAACACACTCTGTGCTCAACTGGTGGTTGACCCCTTCTGCACTTTCAAACATTAAGAGAAACTTTACTCCACTGCAAGTAACAGTTTTAAAAACAGAAGTTTATGTGTGTGACCCTGAGTGAATGAGTGTGTGCGTGTGACCCTGAGTGAATGAGTGTGTGTGTGTGTGTGTGTGTGACCCTGAGTGAATGAGTGTATGACCCTGAGTATGTGTGACCCTGAGTGAATATGTGTGTGTGATCCTGAGTGAATGAGTGTATGACACTCAGTGTGTGTGACCCTGAGTGAATGAGTGTGTGTGTGACCCTGAGTGAGTGTGTGTAGCTGGTGGTTGACCCCTATTGCACTTTCACATATTAAGAGAAACTTTACTCCACTGTGAGTAACGGTTTTAAAAACAGAGATTTATGTGTGTGAGCCTGAGTGAATGAGTGTGTGTGTGTGTGACCGAGTGAATGCTACGTTATACGCTTGGGTTTCAAGCGGTGTTTTGCGTGTGCTGACTACATGTCCCAGAATGCTGCGCTATATGCTTGGGTTTCAAGCAATGGTTGCGTGTGCTGATTGGCCGGTGAACATGTCACAGAATGCTGCGCTATACGCTTGGATTTCAAGCAGTGGTTGAGTGTGCTGATTGACTGGTGCTCCGGGCTGGTGAACAGAGCGCTATGATTGGCTGGGTATGTTTCCTAAGTGGTCAATCAGCACACTGGGAAAGGAAACATACCTAGGCTTTTTATATATATATATATATATATATATATATATATATATATATATATATATAAATATATATACTAGTGTAAAAGCCCGTATACATGGGCCAAGGTCTAGGTGATGATAACCCTTTGAGTTGCGTACCCATCTGTCACTCAAAGGGTTAAGAGGCCGGTCCTGCTTTGCGTACTACCACTGCCTCATTGGCAGCTCATGTGATGCAGTCACACGTTGTAGCGACTGCCAGAGTGCACAGAATGCTGGCAACTCGGGCATTCTCTACTGCGCATGACTGCATTGTGACAAACATCCTAGCGAATTATTATATAGGATAGCAGATTTTTCTGTTACATTCAAATGGATAGGAAAGTCAGTGACATACAGTTATCCATAGAATATGATAGAAACTGCCAAGTTATTTCCTGTCAGAAGTTTCAGGAAGTAAATGTAAACTAAGTTTACTTCCTGATTATTCGAACTGTTATAAGTTTTGAATAAATCTACTGATAGCGTGCTATGATTGGCTGGGTATGTTTCCTAAGTGGTCAATCAGCACACTGGATATGGAAACATACCTACGCATTTTATATATATATATATATATATATATATAGATAGATTGTTTACTTCTGTATGAAGGACTTCTGCCTAGGTAAGCAGTAACATATGTAGGCCTAGTTCATCTAGGCCTAGGGCACTATATTTTTGGGTGGCAGATTTTGGGCCATGATTGATTTTTCTTAAAATATGAGGAAACAACTGAATCAGCTGCTTTGCCACCTTCCCTGTAACCCATTTGCACTCCCATAAGACCACCCCCTCCCCCTTCCCTTACTGTTAAATCCAGACATGTGGTGGTGAAGTTATGATGTCACATGACTGGAAAGGGGATCAGTTTTATATGTCCCAATATGGCTAAAGAGGGGCACTTTAGTTTTAGGTGGTGTGGCTGGTGGGAGAATCTTTAGGTTATTTCATGACCTATTGATGGCTGTTTATGTACCTGAATGAATAATTTGAAGCAGTACCAAAGTATATAATTACAGAGACTAATTTGTAAACACATACACTTCTATATACACCCCATAGTCTGATCTCCTAAAGAGAGGGACACCAGAGCAGGAGAGAGGGGCATAGGGATTGTGTCTCAGAGGGACAGTCCCTCCAAAGGAGGCACACTTGGTACAGAGAGGTACAGACTGAATGATAGCCACACCAATGCCAGAGCTCAGAAATCAGACCTCAGCAATAAGCAATGCAGCTCCTTGAAATAAGTCTCAGAGGTATGTGGCACTGGCTTAGTCTCAGGCTCTGTTTGTATCATAAATGCCTTGAGGACCAGAAGGGTGTGAAATGCATTCCTTTGCAGTGTGTTGCATAGGCCTCTGGTCCTCAAGGGCATAACCCTTTGAAATAAGCAAGGAGGAGTAAGTAAAGAGACTTAAGCAAAGCATTGAGAAGCAATGTATTATGCTCCCTCTGACTTTAATTATATGAACAGAGACTGTACACATACCTGAGTAAATCTGTAGCCTCAAATAAAAGTTGCAGCAACTGCCTCTTAGTGAGCATTACCTCCTTAAAGGGATAGTAATGTCTTAATTATATAAAAAGCAATATTGTAGACAATAAAATAAGAAATCAATTGATACAATTCCTATCTCTCAAACCTTTATAGTTTGAGAGATAGAGCGTTCTAAAGTTCCCCTCTCCCTCCTCTTCTCCTGACGTCAGCTGTAAGCTGACAGCAGTAGTTCCTGGTCTGGGGACCGACAGGCGGCTCTTCAGCAGAGCCAAAATAGCACAATTTAAAAAGTAATACTTCAATGGAATGTCTACAAAGTGTGCTTGGTTTGCAAACACACTATTTAGACTGTTACAAAGAAGTATTTCTTTTTAAATTGAGCTATTGCGGCTCTGCTGAAGAGCCTCCTCGTGTCGGCCGACACGGATCTCCTTCTGTCAGCTTTACAGCTGACATCAGGAAGGGGGAAACCTTGGAAAGCTCTGTCTCTTAAACCATAAAGGTTAATAGGAATAGTATAGATGGATTTCTCATTTTATGGAGTACAATATTACTTTTTATATAATTAAGACGTTACTATCCCTTTAAGGACCAGACTCTTATCCCAATGTTCGCTCAGTCAACTAGCTGCACAAATGCAAAGAGAACAAAGCTAAAGTTGCTACAATTCCTGAATAAACAGTGATTAATATAGCAAACTCACCCAGGTCCAAATGGTGCTGTGGATTCGGGGCAATTCCCAACAGCCTCAGCAGAAGACTTAGAAGACACAGGAAGGGAGTGCTCTGCAGACCAACTCACGTCAGATGTTTTATAAATGTTCACCATTTATTGTACAAAAATTAAAATCAATTCCATCCATGGAAAAGATAGACACATGGTAAGAAAAGACAGAGAGGAATATAAATACACAAGATCCGCCTTATGTGTTTAGTGATTTCTTCACTTAATCATTGCATTTTTATACATCTGGTTATCTGGCATATTGAAATGAACGGGTCCATAGAGCACTCCTGTGTCTTCTTAGCTGCACAAATGACTTGAGATAAAGTGGATGGACAAAGGGGATGGATAAAGTGAGAGAGTGACAAAGTGTGTATAGAAGGAGCACACATGCACTTGAATGAGCCTAGGGCAGCAGAAAGCCTAAATACATTAATCCTGGAATATAATTCCCCTTAAACATTAGAGAAGTCACTCTTGTGAGGGAACATTACCCAAATGTTATTTAATGGAGAGTATTCACTGAAGCATGCAATAAGACTTTGGCACTCTCTCTACTTGAATTGCGTTTTTAACCACTTGACTGCAAGAGGTGCCTAACACATTACTCTGCAATGTGTTGGAGATCGCTTTAATATTCAACAACTTAAAACCTCAATTTGCGTGAATGGCAATCGTGGGTATTTCATTTGTCTTCATAGTACAGTTGATTTTCCCAAGATTTACAACAGTTTTCTTTTGACCATACTTCCCTATAAAAGTAAACGAAACACTTGCACCTTAAGCGCTAATACTACAGATATGTATAAAAAAAATGTTTTCAATATACAAAAATTTTTCAACAACACAAAAAAGACCCTTAGATCTATATGACCTTATCTTTAATTTCATTAAAGTCCTTTACCCTTTTTGTTGCCGCTTTACTCTTAAAAGTCCTCTGGTACGAAAGTCCTTGTAGAACATGCAAAAAAAAT
The DNA here is from genome assembly GCA_037306005.1 of Rhinophrynus dorsalis. Lineage (NCBI taxonomy): Eukaryota > Metazoa > Chordata > Amphibia > Anura > Rhinophrynidae > Rhinophrynus > Rhinophrynus dorsalis. Next base: position 162,096,322 of record CM074719.1, read on the forward strand.
ACACAAAAAGAGAAGCACAAACAGTCTGAGTGTAGACTGTTTCACAATGGATGTATAGTTCCTCCACCAAGTGATTCTCTTAAATCTCCTCTCCTTCATTGTGAGTTGTCACCTCTTAAAATCTGAATGGTCCCAGAACTCACCTTCTATGGAGTCCACCTCCTGGTACAAGCGCCTTCACTGGATCACCCCCAGTGTAGGAATATGTGACTTTACTCCGGATCTCTCTCTCTCCAAATCTGTTCATCCCACATATTCTTCTATAACAGGTTGAGGATCCATCTCATTTATCTAGCCCATGAAAAGTATATACAGAATTCCCCAGGCTATATTGGGTCCAGTTAGAACCCTTATACAGAGAAAGGGTATATTTCCTGTTAAAGAAGAATATGTGGGAAGATCCGGAGTAAAGCCAGAGATACCTACACTGGGGGTGATCCAGCGAAGGCGGTTATACCAGGAGGCGGGTATTCCCTCCATAGAAGGTGAGTTCTGGGACCATCCAGATTTTAAGAGGGGACAACTCATGGTGAAGGAGAGATTTAATAGAATCACTTGGTGGAGGAACTATACATCCATTGTGAAACAGTCTACACTCAGATTGCTTGCGCTTCTCTTCTTGCGTATTTTTTTTATAATAGTTAACTGGAGATATTCTGGAGTAAACCAACTGCACCATAGGGAACAAACAGAACTTTGTAAATTCACATGCACTTGAATAGAGAGGTCTCCAATGCATTGCCTTTTTTAAAATATATTAAGATAGTCTGGCCATAGACGGTAAGTTGAGAGTTATTACGAAGTGTTCTCCTTTAAAGGATTAATTTGGATTGTGCCAAGACAAGCTCAGAAATGCACAACAGCATCTCATACTCCACTCATTATAGCCATAGTCAATGTTTACTCCACTCACTATAGCCAGTCAATGTTAAAAATGTTCTTGCTCACATCTTATTTCATGCATAAAAAATTAGATTGCCCCTTATCAAAATAGAGCCAATGTAACAGTACATACCATGTTTCTTATCTGCAGTATAATTATGAATAAAATATATGTGTATAACAACTTTTCATTATTTTAAGGTTTTGTATTTTAAGCACAGCTAAAGCTGCCTTGACCCTGATACTTGTAGATAGACTGTCAAGTCGGAGTTTTTCAAGATTTATCACATGGTCACTGCTGACCTAATTCACTTACTATTGTTTATGGACAGTTTTTATAGACAATTATCTTGTCCCAACAGCATTAGTAAAGAACAGCCAAATATCATTATGTTGCTTTTGTGTTGAAAGGCTAGATGGTGAAGCATATCCAAATAATGCAATTAAAGAGTTTTGTCACAGATTCAAGAGACAGGGACAAGGGGATGCTGGGGGTAATTAAGAAGTATGTTATAATGGAGAAAGGAAGGAAGTGTTGTATACTGTAGGTCTGAGAACTGGGAAGAGAAAAGAAGCATGTTGGCAGGACAGGACTTGAGGAAGGAAGGATAGAGCTGTGGTAAGCAGGGAGGAGAAGTGTCAGGAAGCAGTCTAAAGATGACAATCTTCAATATACATATCATTTATGACATAGAAGAATCTATCGGGCTGAAGAGCAATGCGATTTACTGGGGACTTTTATATATTTCTGTGAGGAGTGTTGGCAGGTATTGGCTTGGGGAGAGGGCCGAAAGCCGCTGGTCTCATGCAATGCTTTTAACCCCTTACAGACCACCCGGAGAAACAACACATTATTTTGTAAAATATTGCTTACTCCTCTGTTACCCAAGGGGTTAAAAAACACACACATCTAAAATTGCATTGGGTTATATAGACAGACATCCAGCTTATACAAGGGTCAGATAATTGTTACCAATTGCCCTTATGATAACAGTTAAAAATATTTGTTGATAATCAATTGATTCCAAATATACGCGTTTCAGAAGGAACCCCTTCCTTTCTCAAGATAATCATATTTCATTCTGTTACCAAACACATACCCTGTTTAAATGCTTAAAAACCCATCCAAATATTAAAGGTGTACACCTAACTGATCTGTTCAAAAGCACTCAACTTTATTAACAAACTTATAAAAAAAAAAAAAAAAAACAGTTCCATTTCAACATTTAACCCTTTCGGCTGAAGGGTATCCATATTAACGATCCATTTAGATTCAATGTGAGCCATCGCTGACAAATGATTACCGCCTCTCCAATCTCTCCAGACCTGCTCAATAGCCAAAAAAATCAAAAACCCAGGATCAGAATTATGAAACTCTCTAAAATGTACAGAAACATTGTTTCTCAATTTTTTTTTCAATATTTCTAATATGTTCTGCTACTATATTCAGTGCTTTCTTTGTCCGTCCAACATACTGTTTCATACAGCTACATTGTAGCACATAATAGACATCTTTCGATTTACAAGATAGCAAGGTTCTAATTTGAAATTTCTCCCACAACTGTGAAAGCCAGAGACTCCCCTTTGCAACCAATTATCCTTTTTCTTGGCTGCAATTTTTCTGTTCCTCACAGTTAGGGCGATAATGTTGAGCCCTTTTATATATTATACTAGGTTTATTTGGCAGCACAGTTTCTAAACATTTGCCTTCGTTTAAATGATGCCAATGGCGTTGAACAGTTTTATTAAAATATTTGTAATCTGAGTTATAGTTAAAGTGATAGTAATGTTTCACAAAAACAGCAGCTCCAATTAATCTTCATAGCAATTGAGTCATAGAGAGTGTTATTTCAATACTGTGAGTGTTGTAGTTCAAGAGTAATTGAACAATAAAGTTTCCCTCCCCCGCCCCTTTTACCTAGTGTAAACTCCCACTCCTTAGATGCGGAATCCAGTCCATAGACCAGAGAACTCACATCAAGGGTCAATATTCTACTGTGAGAACAATGAAAACCCTGCCCCCCTTGGCTTTTTTCCTTATCTTAATTGAAGATTGTCCCTCTCTGCAATCTACCTGGACACTCCCTGCCCCTCTGAGGTGAGCAGTGTTACATCAGTAAAAGGGGCAGGCGGAGGATACTTTATCATTCAATTACTCTTGAACTTCAACTCTGACAGAATTGAAATAACACTCTCCAAGGCCCAAATACTATGATGATTAATTAGAGCTGCTTTTACTATGAAACATTACTATCCCTTTAACAACTAAAGCTAACTGAATGATTTATCCAGAAGCAAATATTTGTTTCTTATTGGTCATAGAGTCTTCACTATATAGAGTGGTGCCTGTTCATAATTAATAGTATTCTTGTCACTTGGCTATCCCCAATTCTAGATTTATTTATAGTTATACCACTTCAGGGTGCGGGAATAATTATATAATGTTTGTTTTTATATTTATAACACGTAAAGTGGTTGTGTTAATGATTTATTCTATTGCTGCCCTTCAGTACCCAATAATTTTAATATTCAGTTTATTTAGGTGATATATTTCAACACATATTGGTGTTTGCACATTTAACTTTTATTTTTAATACATTCAAAAATGTTAGTGGAACAGGTGTTAATGGTAATATTATTTTGGATGACTGTAAACTAACTATGACCTAATTTACATTGTAGCTGATAAATGTTATCTATGGTTTTATTAAACAGATTCCATTGAAGTCTTCAGAGACATTTGTAGTTCTAGCATTTGATAAAATTAGCACCTACAATGTAATCCAGGCCTATGTTCTAGTGATTGATAAAAGCATATGTAAAGAAATATATTCTGAAGAAGTTGGATGGCTGCTTTCCTATAACATTTGCCTTATGCATTATTAGCTCTTTCGAAATTAATCTTACCAATTTAACCCTTTGGATAATTAAAAGGTCTCCACTGCATTGATTTGGAGACCTCTCAAACATTCAACGGGTTAAACATACATGCACAAAAATGTAAACAAAATACATAATCCTGTGGGTGGGAAATATTACAACACCAATTTATCTCCACATCTGCATAGTGACTGGGATTTAGCCTGGCTCCTTGATAATTAGTTGCTGTAGCAGATGCTGTTCCATCTACTCCCAGCTCCCCGCAGCCCCTTCTAGCCAGATTTACATTTCACAGATGGGCGAAGACGTGCTAAAGAAATGATGCTTTACAAGGATGCACACAGGGGAATACAGCTGGATTATGTAAATGTGATTTATACAAAGCGGGAAGTCATCCTCTGCTGCTCTGATATTGACTACAGGAAGAAATACTGTGTTCCGTTATGATACTATGAAGAGCAATTCTAGAGCAAACCAACCGCGCCTCGGGGGAGAATTATACTTCCTCAAAAAGCTAACTGATTTAAACAGGGATTTAACTCTTTGTCTAATCTCAATGAGTTGGTGACCTCTCTAGCATTTAAAGTGTTAAAAGCCCCATTTAAATTAATGGTATGTTTTATTTGTCCCCAGTAGTACAGTTGGTTTATTCCAGAATTTGTGAATAAAGTCCTATAAGTGGGCACTTGTTTAGTGTTGCCACCTGTCCAGCTTTTTACCAGGACAGTTAAATTTGTGGGCTTCCTTGTCCAGTTTGTCAGCACTGTCAGGGGTGTCAGGAGGTTCAGTAACCCGATCAGAATTGGTATCAAGACTGATTAGAACTCACATCTGTCACCAGAGCTTGAATTCTGATTGGGTGTTGTACAGCTGCCTGTTGATTTAACCCATTGAGCAACAGAGAGGTATCCAGTGCGTTGCAACACAATATGTTTGATACCTCTGTGTCGCTCAAAGGGCTAAACTGGACTTTTAAATGCTAGAGCGGTCCACAATGCATTACTTGCTTAAAAGAGGCCTGTAGGGCATACACTAAAGGGGATCTATCAACCCTAAACAAGTTTGTCTTAATATGTAGTTTACATATAGAGAATATGTGTAATATTGTATTCATTTTTTTTATCGCTATTAGCTGAAATCTAAGGAATAAATACTGACCTGCACACTACGTCCGCAGACTGAGGTTACCAGCTCTGTACAGGAGTCTGTCACTCTGCCATTGCTCCCCTCCCTTGTTTAGGGGTGATAGGTCCCCTTTAAGCTTCTCAGTGGAAAGAATAATAAAGATAGAAATTGACCTCTAAAAATGTGGAGTATCTCACTGTGTTTACCACAAAAGCATTGTGTCTCTGTTCAGTTTTGGCAAGAGTAAAAGGTGGCAACACTAATCCTGTTACATTTTCATACACATGCCTTGTTCTAGTCATATAAACCTCTTATAAACTCATCCGTTGCCTCGCTTGTAAATAAATGGCTTTCATCAAATCTTTAAGCATAGTTTGATTTCCTGTCAGCAGGAGCTGGGAACTATGTCCATATGTATAAAAGCCTGGAGTAAACCAACTGCACTAAAGGGAACAAATCAAAATTATGATTGAATTAAACTGGACTTTTAACCCCTTGAATGCTTTCGCAGTTGGAGACCCCTCTAGCATTCAAGGGGTTAAAAGCTCTTTTCAGTTGCAGGGGAATTTAGGATGTTTTATTTGTCCCCCATGTGGCAGCTGGTTTACTCCACAATAACTTCAGTTTTTATTAATATGGGCCACTGAGCCTTATGCATAACTTGAAACGGGAGTAATTCTGGAGCAAACCAACTGCGCCAAATCCCCATTTATTTAAATGTCTTTTAACCCCTTGGATTCTAGGGAGGTCTCTAAAACACGTTGTGAAGCAATATGTTGGAGACCTCTCTAGCATTCAAGGGGTTAAAACGGCACATTTAGATGAATGGGAATGTTTCTTTGTCCCCTATGGTGCAGATGGTTTTCCCTAGAATTGCTCCAGTTTTCATTTACACAAAAGACCCGTTGAGTTTCTTTTATTAACCCTCTGAGTGCCGGAAAGGCATCCAATGCATTGCTTTTCAATGTACTCAATACCTCTCTGGCACTCAGAAGGTTAATCATTCCTCTTGTTAACATTTTCGGTGGGGTTTATACTTAATCAAATTCAGCTTTAGAGTCAAACTAAGGGTTAATGATCAGTGAATAATGTAACATCTTGATGCTAATTAGACTTTAGCACCTTTAGTGTTTCTCAAGTGAGAACCCTTGATCTCTAGCTCTTAAATAGTGTCAAGTATGTCTTGGCAGAACAAAGGTAGCTTAGAAAGGGTGTTAAGCAATAAAGCTCTGCTGAACGTACAGTTCATTTTTATCCTATTAGTTACTGATGTTAAAGGCACCTAGCATATTCCTGCTGTTAAAGGGATGGTAATACTTTAATATTACTATTCCCCATATTGTAGCTATTTGAAAAATAATTGAATTGCCCCCAGGTTCATCTCTCAAACCTTTATCGTTTGAGAGAAAACTGTAAGCAAAGTTCCCCCCTCCCTCCCCCTTCCCTGAAGTCAGCGTTGTACTGCAGGGGAAGTCTATCGTACAACAGTCAGGCAGCTCTGCAGCTGAGCCGAGATGGAGTTAGTGAAAAAGAATTATTTCACTGAAACGGTCTTCTACATGTTCTTGTTTTGCAAGCACACACAGAAGACCGTTTCAGTGAAATAATTCTTTTTTACTAACACGATCTCGGCTCTACTGCAGAGCCGCCTGCTGAAAATAAGACCGGATATGCCTGCAGTCAGTACAACGCTGACTTCAGGGAAGGGGGAAGGAGGGGGAACTTTGCGTTCAGTTATCTCTCAAACCATAAAGGTTTGAGAGATGAACCTAGGGGCAATTCAATTATTTTTCAAATAGCTACCATATGGGCAATAGTAATATTAAAGTATTACCATCCCTTTAAGTAAAGCAATGATTTATGGACCTTGATGTTTCAATTGAAGTGTTTTAAATGCTCATGATACTTTCATTATAATGAATAGAGCATTTATAACAGATAATTTACAAACCACTCTGGTCCTTAAAGGGTTAAACATGGCGCAATTTACATCTCAGACACCCTTAGGCAGGCACCAGTACACCCTTAGCCCTATCCATGACATATTCAGTGCAATATTTGCCATTATGCAAAGTAGGCAACCACCTAGAGTACGGTTGGGCAAGTTGAGGCCCTTCAATTGTGGAGAACTATAATTCCCATAATCCCGAGCTACTGTGGATGATAGGTGTTGTAATCCACCAGAGCTGCATGCAGTCAGGTTTATCATCCTTGTCCTAGAGCGTTACAATTTGAGGGATTTGTACAAATGACAAAAGGAAGAAGAGCACCCGATAATGCAGTAACGCTAATTCCAATCTTAAAATGTACTAAAAAAATTGGGTTCTCACATAATGATGTGGTCAGAGTAATATTATCATTATGGGTGAGATGTTCAAAAAGTGATGCTAACTGAAATTGTCTGTAATCATAATAAAAATGTTCTTACACCATGGTCCATCAATTCTCAGACATATTATCATAATTTTTTATATCAAATGCCGCCATCTCCATCAAAGGCAAAAGGCAGTCTTAAAACTGGATGTGGTTTAATCTACCATCATATTGTAAGGTATTTTCAGAGAAAAATATTCTTTTAACTGTCACTTTTTTGTCTGATTAATATAATTTTTTCCTGGCAAAATAAAAATGGTCTAAACTTGTAAAAGAGATGGCTCAGTTGGTTAAGGCACCAGCTGTAGAATCTGTTCAGACCGTGAGGTTGCAGGTTCTAGTCTCGGCAAGGTCAGCTCAGCCTTTCACCTTTCTAAGGTAGATAAAATGAGTCCAGGACATACTTGAAAACGAGAGACAATCTCAATGTATTCTTCCTGGTAAAATGCTTTCACAAAAAAAAAACTTGTAAGAAGCAGTACTATAGAGTTAACTGGTAAAAAAAAAAAGTGTTTGAAAATTTGTAGTTTCAAAGACCAAAAATGTAAAAATGTCTTTGTTCCTTGAAAATCTTTGTTTCAAAAACAAAATCAAAGACATTTTTAACGTTAGAATTTTTAAGGGCGATGTACATCAATATCTTTCTGCCATAATTTTTAAGTCTTTATGACACATTTTCAAATGTGATGGATTTACGTCTGAAAATATTGTCCTTTTACCACAAACTCACAATCCAACATTTTTTTCATTATGAAGACTTTTTGAACATCTCATCTATGTCTGACAAACTGGCACATGGGGACCTTAAAGGGATAGTAATACTTCGTTTTAACTTTATTTTATTTTGTAGGCATTAAAAAAACATGAAGAACGATATAAGTCTTATCTCTCAAACCTTTATGGTTTAAGAGATATTCACAAGCAAAGTTTCTCCTCCCGCTCCTTTTACCTAGTGTAAGCCATCTCTTCTCAGATGTGAATCAGGTTGTAAGACCAGACAGATAACAGCAGGGGACAATCTTCTTTATATGAAAACAATAAAAGCCCTGCCCCCCTTGACAAGCTTTTCAGGTTTTTCCCTTATCTTAATTGAAGATTGTCCCTCTGTGCAATCTACCTGGGAACCTCCCTTCTGCTTTGGCTGAGCAGTGTTACATCAGTAAAAGTGGCAGGAGGGGGACACTTTGTCATTGACTTACTCCTGAACTACAACTCTGACAGAACTGAAATAATACTCTCCAAAGTCCAAATACTATGATGATTAATTAGAGCTGTTTTTATTATGAAACATTACTATCCCTTTAATCCTTTGAGTGCTGCTTGGGAGAGAGTCTTTGAAGAGAGAGCAGCAATATATTGTATTTGGATTTGTGTGACTTGTATCAGTGATTTTCCTAAATGTGCATATGTTGGAACTACTGTATGTTATTTTCCATGCAAGTCTTTTGTGAGTATATATCCTGATGGTGCTATACAGTTATACTGTTGATCCACACAGAGGCACCTTCTGTGTTTTCTCCCCTTTTCCTTCTGTAGAAATTTTGAAGGTCACCACCATTCTGAATTATGGGTGTGATAAAATCAATCTCAATGCCCCTGCACCATACATTTGCTCCTGCTTCATAGTGACTGACTTATTTTCCAGTTTACAAACCACTTTACAGGCCATTATTTAACTCCTTGGATGCTAGCACCCAATGGGTTAATAACTTTTATTTATTTATTTTGCTTGTGTGGTATAGGCTAAGAATATTTTCTGTGCGGGGGAAGAGGGCATGTGGGATGTGGGTGGAGCTAAGGGTGGCTAGGATGCATCTCTTAGGGGAGCCTGGCATGTAATCCAGTCATTGCCCTATTCCTTAAAGGGATAGTAATGTTTCACAAAAAAAGCAGCTCTGATTAATCTTCATAGTATTTGGGCCATGGAGAGTGTTATTTCAATACTGTCAGAGTTCAAAAGTAATTGAAAGTATCCCCTTCCCACCCCTTTTACTGATGTAACACTGCTCACCTCAGAGCAGCAAGACTGTCCAGATGGATCGCAGAGAGGGACAATCTTCAGTGGGCATAAGGAAAAGCCTGTAAAACTTGTCAAGGAGCCAGGGTTTTCCTTTGGCTCACAGTAAGAAGATTGGGGGAGATATATAAAACTAGAGTTAATCTAAAAGAAGAGTTAAAATGGCTGGAAGATTGTTTTTAGTAGTTATAAAAGTATTAAGGATAGTTTAGGAGGACATAACACCATGTAGTAAATTTTTTATAAATTGAGTAAGGAAGTTTGTAAAAAAGTGGTGCAGGGTATTTATAAATAAATGTTGGGATTTGCGATAATTTAGAGACAGAATTTACTCCAAAAATTTAAGGACATCTGAACTGTACTTATTCTTGGCTGTCTACAGATTTATAAATGTACATCGAATACTTTATAAATACTAACACTCATAATAAGGAATAAGGACATTTTAAGGATCCACTCACAAAAACAAACAAGAAGAATTTTTATAAATCTCCCCCATTGCCCCTTGCTATGAGCTGTCTGGTCCCAGGACCAGATTCCACATCTAAGGGGAGGTGACTTACACTAGGTAAAAGGGGCGGGAGGGAGAAACTTTATCTTTCAATTACCCTTGAACTACAACTCTGACAGTATTGAAATAACACTCTCCATGGCCCAAATACTATGAAGATTAACAGGAGATGCTTTTTTTTACTATGACGTTGACACCAAACAATGCAGGTTAATATATATATATATTTTTTTTTTTTTTTTAATGAATGAAGGTTTTAATAGGAGCAATAACTTTTTTCATGTAACCTACCTCCCTCTATGTACAATATGTAAAGAGTTATATATACAGAGATGTAGTTTTGCCCCACATTCTTTTGAAATTGTGTTGCGCCTGTTACCAACTTTAACTCTTTGATTGCTCAAGGAGTATCCAATACATTTCTTCACAATACATTGGCTACCCCTCTAGGCACTCAAATGGTTAAAATCATATTTTAAACAATGGTACCCAAACTGTAAATAACATGAATATCACATTACTTCTTTACAGTAATTGCTAATGCCTTATTTTAGTGATACTGCTTACTGAAATCAGAATACGTCATAAACATACACAAAACAAATTGGGAAGGGTAGCTTGTATATTTTTAAGGATATTAAGTTTAATATAAAAGGTTATTGAAATGTTGCTATGAAAAGCACATTTTATGGGACTTTTTCCTGCTGAGTGAAATAAAGGTACTTCTAATGTTGGGAGATGATCTATTCAAAAGTTTTTACAGTACAAACTGTCATCTCATATTTCGGAGAACTGTAGTCTAAGGCTGACCTCCCCCATAGAATGCAATAGAAAAACTCTATGGATGCAAAGTGATACAGTTTAGTGCAAAAAAAATAAATAAAAGTTTGAGCTGTAATAAGTTTGAAACATAACATCTTTCAGCAATGGAACTTTTATTCCATGGGAAAAAAATGCTTCGATAAGAGGAATGTACTAATGTGATTCTGTACTAATGTATGTCCTGGAACTATTTTTTGAAAACCCCTTCTTAATGCCTACTTACATACACTGAAAACACTTCCATTAATGCCTGCTGCACCAAAAGGAGGACAGTGGATAAGCGTTTGGGACTTTTGGGAAATGCCACTTCTCTGCTCCTTGTTTAAGTCCATGGGGGAGATGCACTAAGGTGTGATAAAGATGTGATAAAAAGGAGATGCCTTCTCCAGTGTTCGAAGCTCTCCAAGTCCCATATTATTCTATGGAGCCATTGCATTAAGATTTCTCCAACATTAGAGATATTAGTGCATTGACTCCATAGAATAACATAGGGACTGGGTAAGTGAGATCATTGGAGAAGTCATCTCCACATTATCACTTCTTTATCACACCTTAGTACATAACCACCATGTACTAAGAATGAGCAGTGTGAAACATACTCCTGTGCTGCGTGTGTGCCGGTGCCCAATAAAACAGATTGCATACCCTCTAATACAGGGATGAGCAATGTGAGGCCTTCCAGCTGCTGCCAGACTACAACTCATCATCCCCCACCAGTCAATGGCCTCACATTGCCCCCCACTGCTCTAGCACATGCTCAATAGTTCAGAGACATGAATAGTATACTCGCAATCAAGCACAGAAAATGAACTGCATTGACAAATTCATATTTTCCCACATTATATTCTTTTATAATAAAAGCTTCCTTCTCCTTTATTTTTGTGAATACGTCTCTTGAACCCTTGGGATGCAAGAGATGCCTACAGCACATTGTGAAGGAACATAATGGGGATGTCTCTGGCATCCAAAGCTTTAAGCCTGGGGTGATTATCTAAATGAAATGTACCAGGTCGCCTTATTCTTGGTGGAGAAAGTGCCATGGAGTAATTTATTTGTCCCGCGTGGTGCAGGTGGCTTGCCTCAGAACTGTATCTCGTACCTTTTGTATGTAAGGCATAAAGTGATATCATTTTAATATACCTTTAACCCTTTGAATGCAAGAGGGGACTGGATTTACATCTCAGGCTCCCCTAGGCAAGGCACTCAAGGCACCCGTAGCTCCACCCTTTGCCACATCGCCATTCCTCATATGACCCCACTCCCAGTCCCATCCACTATTTCCTGGCACAGAAAATAACCTTGGTCTATAACAAGCAAGGATACAAAAAAAAATCTCTAGGCCCTTGGTTGATATAGAGATCTCAATGCATTGCTTTGCCTTAAAATTTGGCACTCTAGGCAGTTGCCTACTCTGCCTATTTGGAAATCTGGCCAGTTTACCCCTGTGACATAAGTTGCATTTTTGCTTGCAATGACGTTCCTATAAGGTACAGAATATCAGATTATTTCTTTATCATCCCTCTTTAGGAGGGACAGTCCTTCTTTAAGACCCAAATCCCTGTGTCCCTCTTTCTCACCCTGATGTCCCTCTTTTTTAGGAGATCAGACTGCGTGGTGTGTATATAAGTGTATCACATTGCTCCACAGCAATAAAACACAGTAATGTTAGTATAAATGTCAGTATATATGTTTATAATTTAGTCAGTGTAAATAAAATACTCTGGTCTTGTTCTAAATAATTTATTTAGTCAACAAAGAGGTGTCAATAGGTCACAAAATAACCTAAAAATGTTCACTAATGCCCCGCCCACCAGCCATGCCCCTAGCAACACCACCTAAAATACAAGTGTCCCTCTTTGGTCATTTGAAATGTTGGGAGGTATGTATTATGCTTATATACTGTGAGTATTCATCCAATTTCCAATATTAGTTTCATGTGATCAATTACAAAGGTGTAACATTTTATTAATAATGAGATAAGCTAAGAGCTTATTTTATTATTTATTACCCTGTATTTAATAATATAATTAGAACAGGGTTAAAATCTTTATGAGAGATGAGTTAAGATTTAAATACAAAGATAATCGTGGTGCCAAAATACTGCATGTCTTTTTAAGAAAGAAAATAAAAGCAGTGGTGTGAATATTGTACATTGGTATTGAATATGACTGATTGTCCTTCTTACTCTCCTTTATCCTATCTGCTCTCATTCATGTAACAGATCATTGAATAGGCTTTTCATGGAAGTCAGTGGGAGTCCAGGAGGTGTGGGGGAGGAAAGACCACTGAGGGTTTGTTTTAGTTGATAATACATAGCCACTTGGTAGGTCTGTACAGTGTAACCATCACAAAATACCTGCCTTGTCTATATCAACGATGCTGTCTTTGATAGGAAAATACAATAATTAAGAATAAACTATAATGACATTGTTTATAATATGATTTACATTGAAACATAGCCTTAATAACGTAGTCATTTCCCATTTAATACTTGCTGTGGTGTGCTAAACACCCTATAAGGACCAGAGTGATATGCAATGCATTGCAAAGCAATAGGTTGCAAGCTCCGCTGGTCCTTAAAAGGTTAATGGAAACTTTAATTGCATTTTTATCATCTTATTTAAACAGAGCCTAACTCTTTTATCCCTTTGAGTGCCAGAGGGGTACGCAACGCTTTGCAGAGCACTGGCACTCAAAGGGTTAAGTTCAGTAGACCATTTCTACAAGGTGTTATTTTAGATGCCTTCACCCTTAAAGTGGAATTGATAGATTATAATAATATGTATATGATTTGTTAGACTTTACTTTGTTTAAAACAATAGTAACAATAACAGTTAATGAGGCTGCAAAAAGACGTGTCCATCTAGTTCAGCCCATGCCATAGCTCCCTTGTTGATCTCTGTTAATGAGATATTTTGCTTTAATTTTCAGTTTATACAAATGATATGCACATATATATCTGACTGCAGTAGTTATTTTATGATTTTCCATATAGCATAATCTGAAAATGTTTATGCATGTTCAGGCTATCCTATACAGGCACATTTTGGTTAACTGCTTGTGCAGAGATCATATTGGTAATATATTGTGATTAGCACTCACTCTATTCAGAAAGGTTGTTACCTTATCTTAGTCCATTTAAAGATTATGCACAATATTATCATGATTCTATTGTAATGGGAACCCTGGAGCACTGGAAAAAAACACAAATGGAAGCCTCCACAGGGCATTAATAAAAGCATATTTGAAGCCTACAAACAGAGGATTTTTACCAGTGCTAGCATGGAGTAGATGGTATTTAAGTATGAGTCCAGTTTAAAGGGATAATTATGTTTCACAATAAAAGCAGCTCCAATTAATCTTCATAGTATTTGGGCCATGGAGTATGTTATTTCAATAATGTTAGAGTTGTAGTTCAAGAGTAATTGAGTTATAAAGTTTCCCCCTCCCACCCCTTTTACTTATGTAACACTGCTCACCTCAGAGCAGCAAGACTGTCCAGATGGCTTGCAGAGATGGACAATCTTCAATTAGCATAAGGGAAAAATCTGAAAAACCTGTCAAGGGGGGCAGGGTTTTCATTGTTCACACAGTAAAAAGATTGTCCCTTGCTTTGAGCTGTCTGATCTTAAGACCAGATTCCACATCTGAGGGGAGGTGGCTTACACTAAGAAAAAGGAACTGGAAGGGGATACTTTATCATTCAATTACTCTTGAACTACATCTCTGACAGTATTGAAATAACAATCTCCATGGCCCAAATAATATGAAGATTAATTAGAGCTGCTTTTATTTTGAAACATTACTATACCTTTAAGTATGAGTCCAGTTTAAGATGTTAGCTTTCCTTTAAACTCTTATTCAGTAGATATAATTCCATAAAGAGTGATTGTTACTGCAGCTTACTAATCGTACATATGACAGTATAACATTTAGATGCACAGAGTACTTTATAAGAACCACAAAAGACAGTTAAATTATCTAAGCAAATGTCATAATGAGGTTTTTTCAGGGGCTTGCATTGATTTGGACGATAAAGAAAAAAAAAAGTCCTGCAAGCTTACCTGGCTTTAAGATGGAGGTGAAATCATGTATGGTATGCTAATCAGCATTACCTGATCCTGTGCAGGTTATCATTGCATAATTTCACATATTCGCATACAATATAACAAGTGGAAGGTAACTAGCTTTGCCTCGTTGGCGTTTTCAAGAGTGTTCACTCTGGTGGACATAAAATGGAATAAGGTCAAGCACTAAAGTGGGGAACCTGAAACTGTGTCAGCATTAATGCTTTTACCTTATGTGCAAGCCATCATGATCCAGCAGCCAGGCAGTGTTTACAATTTTGTTTGGCCTAACCTTCATGCATGGTAACTTCAGGCATACCCTCCCGCAGAAACACAGCTTGAATGAATGAATGAAGGAAGGAATATGTTTGTTTATATAGCGCTACAAGTGTACGCAGTGTTTTACACTTTAAGGATCTAGACAATACAGAGTTGCAAGTACTTTAGCAAAGTGAAAGGAAGTGAGGTTCCTTCTCAAAAGCTTACAATCTAAAGCATCAATTACCTCTACCCTGATAAGCTAACTGAGGCTTTCTCCAGGGAGACTGGTGGGAGCTGGCAAGCAGGTTTTAACACAGCGTCACGGGAAATATAAACATATTGGGACTTAGGGACTGACTATTTTTTTAAGAAGTCATTATGAGGCACAAGCAAAGGGATGACAAGGACCCATGATAAGTTCACAATTTCAGTATATAAGACATTTTTCACTTCTCTCTCCTTAAATCTGGCCATCTACTAAACAGGTCTCAGATTCGAAGATTGAAACTATTAGAGTTAATTAGTCCAAGAGGAATGATTGGGATCTATCAAATTATTACAGCAGCAACTTCCATGGAGATGCTTAAATTATTCTTCAATCTAGAGTATCTGTAAATACCTACAGTTGCCCAGATTCAACAGTTATATACTTATTGCTGGACAGCTGATAATAGTCAATAAAATGTGATCCAGGACATCAAACCACAGTTCTTCTGAATAACGGAGGTTTGCTAGTATAACAAAAAATTGTAGTTTTTCTAATATCCATTCTTGGGCTAACCAACATCTGTACTGCACACCTCCAATTCAGAACATGTATGAATCATATTATGAAGATGCACATTTATATTGTTGTATCTTCTTACTAATATGTACAAGTGAATGAACATCAAATTCCTGAAATCTCTTCACAGTGATTTTATGCTATTCAGCAATGGTAGATATAGGAAACATATAAGGAACTGAATCATTATCAACTTTTGTTCTTTTGATTCTGAGGATTAATTCATGAATCATCTGTGAATATGGACACAAACGTACTATTGCTTTAAGTACAATTTTATTTCCTTTTTAAGTTTAATAGAATAAAGATTATGTTTTACATCACCCGTCCACATTGAAAGTACTAGTAAATGCCACATAAACAGGATTTCTTAAAAAAGAAATGTATCTTTTCCTTTGGCTGTGTATCTCCTGTAGGCACCTCTGAAAAGAGCCTTCCGTGGAGTGACCAGTATAGCACCTAGAAATAGCTCATTACAGCAAAACCTTCTGAGCAAAAAAGGGTACTCCCATTGCTGAGAGATGTTTTATTCAAATGTTATTGCAGCTCATACTTGAATGTTTTTTAGGTGCACTATCTCAATGGTTTGAATTTTTCAAGTGGCACTGTTGGTACAACACGATATGGAGGTTTATGATCAACTAACCAGAGCTGTCCATAGGATGGTGTAGCAACAGCACCACTGTATTGTTTAAGGCCATTGACAAATAAATATCCAGAAAATTACCATTGATTTAAATGCAGGACAGGTTCCTTAACATACTGAAGACCTCTCTAACATTCACTAGATTAAAATCCCCATTTAAAACAACAGTACATATTGTTTGTCACCTATTGTACAGATGGTTAGATTCAGAATTGCTCCAGTTCTACCTAGTACATCCATCTCAGTGATTAAGGTGTAAATTGGCTTTTGTATTTATTTATATATATATATATATATTCATATATTCATTTAATAGATGAGAATTGTATCTCATATTTCTAAATGTAATTCAAGCCTACTGCTATACATGCATTATACATGTAATTTTATTTTGTTAAATTCTCCCACTGACTGCAAACATGTAAAATATATATGTATTAGTACCAAAGGCTTTAAGGGCATGTAATTAATATGGGGGCCTCTACTAATATGACTGTGTTAAAATAAGCACTGGTACCAATTTCTTACTGCTAAGACATCATACAGCCAGTTTTTAAGCTACTTACACAGAAATATATCACCTGTAATTTGTACCAGGTGGTGGGCAATGGTGAAATGTATGGGCCTTCCTGGAAGTTAATTTCCGCTGCTCCTTGCCATGTATTAACCAGGCACAAACAAAAGTGGAGTAACTTCATATTGTGTGCTGTACTTTCCTGAGAATACTATAGAAGACATGTTCAGGGCTTGCTAACACTGAAGTCTTAATGATGGTGGAGTGTGTGCTGTGGTATGCACTAAAGCAATTATATTATCTATTAGCTACCCTAAAGTGCAGGCACATAAGGGGAAAGCCACTGTTTCAGCACAGAAAATGAGCTGTGCTTACGGATTTGGACATTTCCCTCAGTGTGGCTTCACAAAAAGTGTACACAGGGCTGGACTTTCCAATAGGCAGAATAGGCAACTGCCCAGATCTCAGAATTTTAAGGAGAGCCTCGGATGTGCTGGATACACCAAAATTCTGTGTTGTGGGTATGGGCAGAGCACTCTCAATATCCCCGCACCAGTTTATGTACCATTTTACTGGCTATTATTTAACCACTTAGATTCTACAGTGGGCTCCAACACATCACAATATATTAGAGAGCTCTCTAGAAACCAAAGGATTAAAACTTTTTTCATTCTCGCATGTTGTTAACCAGGAAACAGTGGATGGGGCTGGGGGCGGGGTCATGTGAGGAGTGGGGGTTTGGACATGGATGCCGCTAAGGGTGCCTAAACTGTCTTGCCTACCGATGCATGGAATGTAAATCCGTCCCTGATTATACGGACACAAAACTCAAAAAGATGCTCAGAAATGGAAATAAAAAGTGAAAATTCCCAGAATATGGCAGCAGATTAAAGGATTTTTTTCATAAGGGCTGCAAATATGCAGTCCTTGAAAAACTGTTAAAGGAACACTAACCCTAAAAAATAAACAGGGATCATATTTATTGAATTGCCCTGTACTCCATGCTAGCGTCTGTAAAACTCTTCTAATTTCTTTTTTAGGCCTAAAATCTGGTTTTACATAAGCTCTGGGCTGGCTTTTGCAGGGCTCTCACTGATTGTTCAGGATTATCCGTGAATGGGCTGAGATAAGATAGAAACCTTTTTGAATACAAGAGCCATGAGCACTGATTATCATCGCTAAAAGGTCTTTACGCTTATCTGTCAATACAAGCAACACAAATAACATCAATTAAATCCTCTCTGAATAGGATAATTCACACAAGCACGTTTAGAATTATATTTTAGGGCTTTAACCCTATGAGTGCACGAGGGTGTTTGCAATGCGTTGCACACACCTCTGGCATTCAAATGGTTAACATTTGAATGATTCATTTTTACATGTGCTAGCTGGAAGTACGTGATATTTACTTAGTTATCTCAACCTATTTGATTTTTTTTATACTGTGCTGGCTACCTCTCTAGCATTCCAGGGGTTCAATCAATGGAAAGTTTGGGAATTTTTATTTGTCTCCTACGGTGCAGATGGTTTGCTTCAGAATTGCTTTTTTTTTTTTTCATTTTTCAGAATATGACCTGCAATAGGCTGAGGTACTAAGTAGAACCGGTGCAATTCTGGAGAAAACCAAGTACACCATGGGAGGGGGGGGGGAGAAAATAATGTAATTGACTGAAATGTAACTTTTAATCCCTTGTATGCAAACAACGCAGTGAAGACATCTCTAACATTCCATAGGTCAAAAGCCCAATTTCTATCAAGTGAATTCTGGGATTTTTTTACTTGTCACCTCTAGGGCAGTTCCTTCTAGAATTGCTCAAGCTCATCTAAATACATAAAATTAAAGTAATATAAAAATCTAAGTTATTATTATTATTATTGTCATCATCATCATCATACAACAATTAATTTTTGTAGTATATAGGATAATTTTTGGTGATTAATGCATACATAAAACATATTACAAATTTATACAAAAGGCAAAGATGCTACTTACATCTATTTTTATGTATGTATTATTAGCAATCATTAATTAGCTATATTATCACTGACAAGGAATGTTCTCTAAGAATATGTCACCCACAATTGGTAATTAAGTTTATGGGAGTACTAACAACCTTGCCATTCCCTAATTGGATGACATTGCTGCTATTGACATGACAGTATCTTGACTTGAATGTGTGAGTCATCTGAAGAACATTACGTCTCACCATATTGTCCAGCATTAAGAATAATCCTGCCAATTAACACATTGTAAGAACAAAGAAGAAGAGATCCCTTCAGCAAAATCTTCTATGGGAAAGTTAGTTTTTAACCTGTATGTCAAATCTTACTTTGTAAATCCCCATTGTATTTGTTGTATAAAATCACAGGATAGACGGAATACAAAGCATTTGTTGACCAATTAGTTTGACATGTTGACTCTTGAACAAGTAGACAGGAATTCAGACAGTAACACATTGGCTACAGGGGTCTTGCAGCTGTGTCTTTGTACAAAGGGCTACAAAATACTCCTTGAGCACTTTTCTAAATATATAAAGGGACACTGCAGCTGATGTACTGTGCAGAATGGGACCACATTTACAATAATTAAATATTCATTTTGAAGGACCAATCCAGATAGAAAAGATACAGATTAGGATATCCTGACCAGATTACAATTATATATATACATAAACTGTATATATATAGTTTTGGAGTGAATTCTTAAAGAGTAACTTACATTTAAAATAGCTGTCTCTTAATTTGACTCCTGCCTAGGTAAGTGTGGTACTGTTAAGAGACACTTATTCCTATGGGTATAGTAACCATACCTGGGAACTTTCAAATTGCGCTGACCCTGGGATTGTGTAAATATTAACCCTTAAATTTCCCATAATATAGATTATCTGTGATATATCCCTGATCGCTGTAATCGAGAGTTGCTCCAATCAACAATCAAGGAGCCATTAATACACAACAACTTACAGATATCTCTGCATGGACACACACAAAGCAAGCAGGACTTCTCCCTCTGCCTTTCTGGTGTAAGTGGTACCAATTTAGAGACCAAAGAAGCAGTTAACTGGAGCAGAATATATAACAGGTAGCACTGGACTCTCTCTCCCCGAGATTTTGGCTCTTCACCCTCAGTCCCTGAGATCTGGGCCAAAAACCTGAGTCTCAGGGTCAAGAGCCGTTTACACGGGCCACAGTGCCACTGCCGCCCGGGCGCGGGGCAGTCATATGCAGTAGAGACTGCCCGCGCGGGCAGTCTCTACTGCGCATGACTGCAGCATGCACAGCAGTGTCTACTGAGCATGACGCGGCATTACACACGTTTTAGCAAATTATTATATAGGATTATATGCCTAAGCATGGGGATGAATTAATATCTTGTATAACAAGAGTATTAATTATAGCTTTGTGGGCTCAACCACAGTGTAACAATAGTTTAAAATAGACACCATCAGACAAGTTTACAAAAGAGTTAAATGCTACCACATGAATAATTTCTCTTCACAGCAGAATGCAACTGGAAGTAATCATCATCATACCTAGCTCTGGGGAAAGCCCAGAAACCTAGTAAATCTTTTATACTGTGGTTCACACATATCCACAGTTGGGTGTATGGTTATAAGATACAATATATGGGATTCCTGTTTCACCTTCATCCCTTCGTTCCCAGCTTCTGAGAGGGTATTGTATCTGGAATGGCATTTTACTGTCTTTTAAGTTGTGACTGCCTCCAGATGGATCCGTAAAATTAAATCTAGAGAAAGCTTATGCTATTCAGCTGCAATTTTTTACCTTCTCATATAAAGAGTTCAGAAAGAACATATTCTTCCCAGACTACTGAACGGCACAGATAGTCTGTGAATGACATGTATATCATCTGTTAGAGTACATGCAGTGGAAGCAACCAACAACAAATCATCTTTACAGGTTATATATTAAGTGATAACTTTAAAGTGATAGTAATGTTTCACAAAAACAGCAGCTCCAATTAATCTACATAGCAATTGAGCCATAGAGAGTGTTATTTCAATACTGTGAGAGTTGTAGTTCAAGAGTAATTGAACAATAAAGTTTCCCCTCCCGCCCCTTTTACCTAGTATAAACCTCCACTCCTCAGATGTGGAATGCAGTCCATAGACCAGACAGCTCACATCAAGGGTCAATATTCTACTGTGAGAACAATGAAAACCGTGCCCCCCTTGACAGGTTTTTCAGCTTTTTCCCTTATCTTAATTGAAGATTGTCCCTCTCTGCAATCTACCTGGGGCACTCCCTGCTGCCCTAAGCTGAGCAGTGTTACATCAGTAGAAGGGGGAGGGGGATACTTTATCATTCAATTACTCTTGAACTACAACTCTGACAGAAATAACACTCTCCAAGGCTCAAATACTATGATGATTAATTAGTGCTGCTTTTATTATGAAACATTACTATCCCTTTAAATAATTGGAAAAGTGGGCATTTGCCCAGGTGTCACTCTCTAAAGGGGTCCTATTGACAGAGGCACCATTTCTAACCAGGGTAGACAGAGCATACAGGAGGGAGGGGCTGGTCTAAGCAGGCAGTGCCGATAGGATTCAAATCCATTAAAATATTAGGATTTCATAGACAGTATTTTTTACTTTTTTAATTTATCTTTTTATTTTTACGAAAGCTATAAGATCTTTAACCCCTTACCACCCAAGGACGTACATGTACGTCCCGAGCGGATGTCCCAGGTGGACAGAGGATGTACATGTACATCCCGGACATCATTTTAAAAAAGTGCCGCAATCTCGTTGCTTACAAGGAATCCCTTCATTGGAATGGTCTAAAATGTGTGCCTGGTGTTCAAGCACACGTTTTAGACCATTCCAATGACGAGAGTCCTTGTAAGTAACGAGATTACGGCACTTCACAAGCGTCACCGTGTCGACCGACACGAATCTCCTGCTGACAGCTTTACAGCTGTCAGTAGGAGACAGCGAACTTTAAACGCCTGTATCTCTTAAACCAGAGCGGTTTGAGAGATACGTTTTTTTGCATATAGCTCAGCTTTTTAAGCTCTTCTATATACAAAAAAAACTTTTTTTGGACATTACTAACACTTTTAAGCGCTGGAAAGTAAAGGTAAAAATGTCGAATTTTGGCCACAGACCTTTTAAAAACTGATAAAATCATACACAGCAGTAACAATTTTATGATTAGTTCAATTCACTGAAACTCTAATCTCATTGCTTACCTAAGTCAAACCAATTGTGTCCTTATCACTTGTATAAACTAAGTGGAGCCAAGTGGATATGTGGTGCTGTCTCAAGATTAATAGGAAAATGTTGTTTATAATATATTTGGAGTTCTTATGCACCTAGGTAATAATTTTTATATTTAAAGGGGGTATGAACCCTATTCATTTTAGATGATAATCTCCCTTTAATGTGGTTGAAAATTGTAATGAATACTATGAATCAATTCTGGGTGGATTTGTTCCCCAAAATTAATCTTTAATTACTACTGGATATCATGTCCATAGAGGCAGACATGAATCATTGTTGTTGGACTCCAGGACCTTAAAGGGATAGTAATACTTCATTTTAACTTTATTTTATTTTGTAGGCATTAAAAAAACATGAAGAACGATATAAGTCGCATCTCTCAAACCTTTATGGTTTAAGAGATATTCACAAGCAAAGTTTCCCCTCCCCGCCCCTTTTACCTAGTGTAAGCCATCTCTTCTCAGATGTGAATCTGGTTGTAAGACCAGACAGATAACAGCAGGGGACAATCTTCTTCCTATGAGAACAATGAAAGCCCTGCCCCCCTTGACAAGCTTTTCAGGTTTTTCCCTTATCTTAATTGAAGATTGTCCCTCTGTGCAATCTACCTGGGCACCTCCCTTCTGCTTTGGCTGAGCAGTGTTACATCAGTAAAAGGGGCAGGAGGGGGACACTTTGTCATTGAATTACTCCTGAACTACAACTCTGGCAGAACTGAAATAACACTCTCCAAAGTCCAAATACTATGATGATTAATTAGAGCTGTTTTTATTATGAAACATTACTATCCCTTTAAAATACCACCACTTGTCTTTCTTTCTTCCTCAGACTTCAATGGTAAGGAGTTTTGTTCCTGGAGTCTGGCTACAGTGAATCATGTCTGCTTCTATGGACATGATATCCTTTAATAAATATTATTCATTTTGAGGACCCAATCCACTCAAATTATATTTACAGTGGATATTTGGATTTTCTTTACACATATAAATTACAACACATTAAAAAAGTGTAACCCTGTTTTTTAAACAATATTTTTATTAACATTTTTAATTTATAAACAAATATTAAAAACATAAAAAATGAAGCAGAGTTTAAACATACTTCAAGAAAACATTTTTGTTACCATAAAAACTATCTAACTAGGGAGACCAAATTGTATATCTATAATAAGAATCTCATTCAATAGAACATAAATATTCATTTATAAAGATAGAACTTGCACCACTGTATTGTATACAGGAAAAGTAAAATGCTTATCAGTAGTGTATTATAAGCTCCTGCACATAAAGGTATAAAATGCAAGAAAGACTAAAGTGAACTACAGATAACTACTAGGAGACAGAAAGACTAAAGTGAACTACAGATGACTACTAGGAGAGAGAAAGAATAAAGTGAACTACAGATAACTACTAGGAGACAGAAAGACTAAAGTGAACTACAGATAACTACTAGGAGACAGAAAGACTAAAGTGAACTACAGATGACCACTAGGAGAGAGAAAGAATAAAGTGAACTACAGATCACTACTAGGAGAGAGAAAAACTAAAGTGAACTACAGATGACTACTAGGAGATAGAAAGACTAAAGTGAACTATAGATGACTCTTAGGAGAGAGAGATGGCAGTGCAATAATTGAGTAAACCCACCAGCTGCCAAACAGGCTACAGCAGTACGGAAGAGCCCTGGGGCCAACAAAAAAAAAATATTCCAATTTTGACTTTAAAAGTCAGAATTCTGACTTTAAAAGTCAAAATTCTGACTTTAAAAGTCAAAATTTTGACTTTAAAACACAAAATTTTGACTTTCAGATTTTGACTTTAAAAGTCAAAATTTTGACTTTAAAAGTCAAAATTCTGAGTTTAAAAGTCAAAATTTTGACTTTAAAAGTAAAATTCTGAGTTTAAAAGTCAAAATCATGAGTTTTAAAGTCAGAATTCTGACTTTTAAAGTCAAAATTTCGACTTTTAAAGTCAAAATTCTGACTTTTAAACTTAGAATTCTGACTTTAAAACTCAGAATTTTGACTTTTAAAGACAGAATTCTGACTTTAAAAGTCGAAATTAGAATTTTTTTTTGTTGGCCCCAGGGCTCTTCTGTAGGTTACCCCTCTGTCCCTCAAAGGGTTAAATACATTGTTCTTCATAGTTAAAGGGGTAATATTTCAAAATAAAAGTAGCTCCACTCAATCTTTATAGTATTTGGGCCATAGAGGGTGTTATTTCAGTACTGTCAGAGTTGTAGTTCAAGAGTAATTGAATGATAAAGTATCCCCTGCCCCTTTTATCTAGTGTAAGCCTCCTCCCCTCCTCACCTCAGATGTGGAATCAGGTCCTGGGACCAGACAGTTCACAGCAAGGGACAATCTTCTTACTGTGAGAACAATGAAAACCCTGCCCCCCTTGACTGGTTTTTCCCTTATGCTAAATGAAGATTGTCCCTCTCTGCAAGCCATCTGGACACCACTTTTCTGTTCTGAGGTGAGCAGTGTTACATCAGTAAAAGGGACATGAGAGGGATACTTTATCATTCAATTACTCTTGGACTACAACTCTGACAGTACTGAAATAACACTCTCCATGGCCAAGATACTATGAAGATTAATTGGGGCTGCTTTTATTTTGAAACATTACTATCCCTTTAATAGTACTGATGGCCATTGGTGGCAATATTCATAACTGTCTAGCTACGCTGTAATTATATTATGAAGTTTACCAATACCGCCCCTTTTTCCCAAACATAAGCCACCTCCCCTCATAACTGAAAATGTTCTTCAGACCAGACACATTGCCCCCTATCTCCACATTGCTACCGTGCTGCGCCCCATCTCCACATTGCCCATCTCCTACCTCCCTGGTGGTCCAGTGGCGTGGCAGGAGTCAGGAGAGGTCTGTGCCTCCTTCCGCACATCTCCTAGCGCTTTGCATTACTAGAGTGCCAGAGGGAAATCAGGCATCAGAATGTTGCGGGCGCCAGGCTGTGGGATCACAGGGGGCGGCCGGGCCCCTGGAGTGAAGGGCCCAGTCGCAGGTGCGACCCCGATTGTTATGCCACTCTTCTTAAGGTGTTAAAGTTTCAAATTTTTTGACTTGACCATCTTGAGAAAGGCTCATTATAGGTGCTGAAAAGTTGGCACAATCAATTTACTCAAGTCCACAGCAAGGTGCAAGTTCACAGCAAGAAGCAAGTTCGCAGCTAGACGTTTCCTGTGAGTGTTTTCTTTAAGTATCTATCTATCTATCTATCTATCTATCTATCTATCTATCTATCTATCTATCTAATTGAAAGTCAAGACAACTATAGCATCCAAGGGGTTAAACAGTCCCCTTGATAATAATAAACAATGATTAATTCTAGTATTAATTATGTATACAAACATAAAAAATAGAATAAATGCTAAACCATAAAACTAAATTTATCAGTACCACAAACTGTATTATTATGACAAATATAAAGCTGTTAATTAATGCCATCACTCCCAGTGTATTTAGATTCACTGAACTCTCCCACACATTTCCATATAGGACTGTAGCTAACTCACTCAACCATCTCTTTCTCCTGTTAAAAAATAACAAATGATTAGATACATTTCTTGCCATGGCCCATTACTGCAGATTTATGGATTATAGTGGTTAATCAGTAATGGTTTTTAGTATATAGCCATAAAGCAAAACATGTCTTTCTATAAGCATTTGACAAGATTGCAATTGACAACTACCTTAATGACTTCCCATTATTGTCATTTTTATGTTTGCATGGGATAATCCTATAAAGGGAACTTCTTTAACACCTTAAGGACTATTGACGTGGCAGGACCGTCACGCTGGTCCGGCACTTAAGGACCAGTAACGGTCCTGGTACATCACGTACTTTTACTCACCGCACTCCTATAGGAGCGCAGTGAGTAATACCGGGGACTGAAGTTGATCGCTCCAAGACCGGAGTGATCTCTTTCAGTCCCCCGTTCGGCGTGCCGCCCCACATGATCAGACACGTGGGACGGCATGTCAAAGTTTCCTATATAGTCCTTAAAGGACCGCACACCCCGGGACCGCTGGTCCTTAAGGGGTTAAAAATATAGAATTTTTTTTTTATGTGTTGCACAGTATTATTGTGTGTGATTGATGATAGTCACACTATTTAATATTCATTGTTTTTATAGTGTTAATATTCTCTCTCTCCCACTTCTTACCCAGTAGTCAGACCCTTCACCAAGTAATGCATTTGGCTAACTTGATTAAATGATTGCCATGGCAATCTGACCTTCTCTTACAAATATGAAGACACTTGTCTCTGTGTGAGCTGTTTTAATGCATCCTGAGTACTGACTGAGTTATAGTCAGTGCTCAGGATGCATTTAACCCCTTAAGGACTACGTGACGTGGTATGACCGTCACGGTCCTTATACCCTTAAGGACCAGTGACGGTCATAGCACGTCACATACTTTTTACTTACAGCGCTCTACCGGGAGCGATGTAAGTAAAAACGGGGCCTAAAATTGATCGCTTCAAGACCGGAGCGATCTCTCTTAGGCCTCCAAGCGGCGCGCCGGTACGCGTAACAGGTCACGTGTACCGGCGCATCGGCAAAGGTCAAAGCGGTCCTTAAGGGAAGGTAACTTCCCTGGACCGCTGGTACTTAAGGAGTTAAACTACTCGCAAAAGACAAATACCTCACTATGAGTAAGCACCAGCTAAAGCTTTTGAGGTAGATGTTCAGCTGGATAATGTCATGGTGTTGTGTTGGATGAGATAATAAATACTAACTAAAGCTTAAACTAATGAAAATTATAGTGTGACTGATATCTGACATACTCTTTAATGCATAAATACACCAACTAAAGGGGGGAGAACACTGCAATAGTCTTACTATCCTTTTGAATTCAGTCTTGCATACAGTTTAACCCTCTGAGTGCCAAAAGGGTATCCAATGTACTGGTATTAAAGGGATAGGGACATATTTTAAACACCCCTTGGCAAGAAATTCAAGTCACCACTAACTGTGCCTATGACCTCCACTTCGCTCATGACCCCACTCCCATTCTTACCTGTTGCTGCCTGCCAAAAGAATCACCTTCACCCAGGGTGGTAAATCTGATGCCCTCCAGCTGTTGTGAGCTACAATCTCACCATCCCCAACTATGGTGGAGGTTTGTAGTTCGTAATAACTGGATGGGATGATCTGACAAACTAAGCGCCCAATGTAAGCTGCCTGGTTAGATTCTCTGAAGTAGATTCCTCACAAAGAGTTGACAGACTGCTATTTGATATAATATGATGAGCACAACAACAGACAATACAGGAATATTGCAAGACAGATGCTTGGGAGCAAAGACTAGAGTACGTAGCTAGCTGGAGATGGCTACTTTCTAGGTTGCCTTGCTGCATCCTTGGCTGAGTTAGAGATACTGGCCACAAGGCCAGATGAGTGGTGACCAGAGGAGCCGACCCACACCCTGGATAACAACCGAGAACAACAGCTACACACTGAGATTGAAGATGATACTGTACAAATAACCCACCTGCAGTAAAGTTGTATTTGGATCACCGAGGCCTGGAGCTCAACTGAGAACACACAAAACATGATAGTCAATGTCAGATTGCAGGTCAAGGAGATAGAAGCCAGCCAGGGTCAAGACAGAGTGGAAGTCAGAAAAGCCAGATCAGGAACGCAACATAGTACAAGGAAGCATATGAAGGAATGGTCGAATCAACTGAGCCAAAGTGAGTAACAGATGTGCAAGGTACCAAATTGCAGAACAGGAGGGAAGTCAAAGGAAGAGCCGGGTCAAAACACAAGATAACACTCAAGAACTAAACAGGAAACTCAGGGTCACGACCTGGAACTCTTTCATAGTGCCCCGCTCAAAAGCACTGAGGCTCTATAAAGGCTCAAGGCAAACACAAGACAAGGCAGGGAACCAGGATCCTGATAACAAGAAAAACAAACGAAAAAAAAAAACAAGGAATCACAAGAGGCAAAGAAAAAGGCCAGTACATTACCCTGGATGGCCTCAGTTTTATCACCTCTGCCTCAATCTATAACAGGCAAACACAAAATGTCTTAAAGGAACACCAACACTTAAAATGCACTTCATGCTAGCAAATGTGAACATTTCCAATGTGTTTTATAAAATCTAGTTGTCATCAGTGTAATTAAATAATGGTGGAATAATGTGATATCCATATATATTCTGGGCATTTTGTCTACTAATTAGCTTGCTCATATTTATATATTTCCATTACAAATGGAGGATTTAGGTATATCCCCAGTCTCACTACCTTTTGTAATGATCAAATGCTATCCAGAGAGGGGTGAGTGCTAATCTAATGTCCTCTCTTTATATAGAAATATACACACTGGTAATAAAAAAATAAAAATAAAAGGGAGACACTATTATCTGGGTGCAGGGGTCTGGTGCATGAGACCCTGGGATTGTGATGAACCCTCACACAACCCAATATAGGGGATGTGACTAGCAAGGCCAAAGCTCCCCTCACAATATATATTGCTTTTGTTTGCTATCCAGTGTATCTAATTAGACTGTACACCATTTGGACTGTTTTCTTGTACTGCATTTAAATTTACTTCTCAGTATTACATGTATTCCTTGTAGTGGATATGTGTTTGACTATATAAAACACTTCTTACCCAGTGGCGCTAGATATGTAAAAGTATACATACATGTAATTATACATTTTAGCTGTTCCAGTGGTGTAAGTGGTTTGCCTATAATTGTTCCACTTTAATTTGTACTTATGGCACACTGTGATATTACAGTAGAATATATAGTAAAATTAGATTTCATTGAAATGCTTTGTAGATATTACAATTGATTTGCAATGCATTGGAAACCTCTGATTATTCTTAGTACATCAGTGACAGTGACTTCAGCCTGGGGAAGGTGTTATGTACTAAGATGAGAGAAAGGTGTGCTAAATTCTCCGGTAAGAAAAACTCTCCATTCCCCATGTTATTATATGGAACCTATGCATTAAGGTCTTTACAAGTTGAAAAAAAATAGCTTAGGAATTGGAGAGATCCTGGTGTGAATGTAGAAAACCAGTTCTGCTGTAAATCATTTTTGAGTCCCTATGTCTGTCTTATGTGAATGCACTAAGCTACGTATACACCAGATCCTCCCCTTAATGCTGCTTGCACCAAATGGTGTACAAGGGGGCAGCTGTGGGCACTTTGGGGTGGTACTTTCCTGTACACCTTGTTTATGTCAAGGAGTAGAAGAAATGGCTTTAGTGTATGCCATTTCCCTGTACATTAAATGCCAATGCTGGAGGAGTGTGTCCACCAGGTTACGCTACAGAGATTATACACTGCAGTGCATGCCCTTGTGTGCAGACACTGACATTTACACTGATGCCAATGTGTCCTCAATGGGAAATTTGTGTATTCACCCCGTCACACACACGCACACTAACACACTTACACTTTGAGATGGATGTAAAATATGATTCTGCAATAAACAGGCCCTGGAATTAATTTTCTAATCCTAATGAAGATTTACTAAACTATTTATGTGAAAGATTCTCTCCTGGGCACTCCTTTTCTCTGTGCCTCATTTAATGCAATATATTAAGCAAGGATCAACGATGACTATGTAACTATACTACATTTTCTACTGAATGATATGGGACATGTGTGCTGGGTTTACTCGCGTTAACATCTTATTGGTGGCAGAGTTTGTGATCTGCTGTGCCCTAAACTTTCACATGCTCTAGTGCGTACTCCAGGTGTAGCTGCTGCTGAAGGCTAATTCCATCTCTCTAACTTATATTTCACCTTTTTATACCAGGGTCCTTCAATGACTAGTTACATCACTGCATAGAAGTAGACTTGGTACTGATATGTATTTACTCAACATGCCAGTTAAAATTTGGCCTTGTCTTATCAATAATTGCATTAGAAGGAACCACATAATTTAAAGACAGATAGCACTTGCTATGGGTAATCTCATGCCTGCCACCAAATGTCCAGACCAAGACTTATAGACTACAAAATTCCATGTACATACCTGGGAACCTTGATGTCCACAGCTCCCAGAGTAACAACTAGAGCTGGAGGTGGAAGTGTCCAAATGACGTGATTCGTGATCTGTGTGGGATTTAACAGGAGTGAGTGGTAATAGAAAGGGTGGGGTTTATCCTGAAAAGAGGTGGAATGGGGAAGGGATTTGGTAGAATGAGTGGAGTAGTGAGAAGGGTTACCAAGAAGCCTGTTTACCTGGAGAATCACCCCCTGTCCTGGAGACCTGGTAATTAACTCAGAAAACAGAAGCCTCCGAGGCAGATGCAGAGAGGTCTCAGGTTTGGCCTTGTACAGAGCAGTTATATCAGTTTATTAAGGGACCATAATCAGGACACTAAACAGGAGAAGTTCTGGAGCAAACCAATTACACAATAGGAAACAAAATTTCCTCGGATTCCCTTTGATTTATAGGGGACTTTTAATCCCTTAAAGGGATAGTAATGTTTCAAAATAAAAGCAGCTCCAATTAATCTTCATAGTATTTGGGCCACAGAGAGTGTTATTTCAATACAGTCAGAGTTGTAGTTCAAGAGTAACTGAATGATAAATTATCCCCCTCCTGCCCCTTTTACTGATGTAACACTGCTCACCTCAGAACAGAAAGGTGGTGTCCAGATGGCTTGCAGAGATGGACAATTTTCAATTAGCATAAGTGAAAAAACAGAAAAGCCTATCAGGGGGGGGCAGGGTTTTCATTGTTCTCACAGTAAGAAGATTGTCCCTTGCTGTGAGCTGTCTGGTCTTAAGACCAGATTCCACATCTGAGGGGAGGCGGCTTACACTAGGTAAAAGGGACAGGAGGGGAATACTTTATCATTCAATTACTATTGAAATACAACTCTGACAGTATTGAAATAACACTCTCCATAGCCCAAATACTATGAAGATTAATTGGAGATTCTTTCATTTTGAAACATCACTATCCCTTTAAACACTAGAGAGGTCTTCAACACATTGCTTCACAATGCATTGGTGACCACTCTAGCATTCAATGGGTTAAAAGCCCCATTTAAATGAACAGGACATTATAAAATATTTATTGGTTCCCTTATGGTGCAGGTTTTCTCCAGAACTGTTCTGTTTCTTAGTACATCAGTTCTGCATCGGAATTACGGAAAATCATGCAAAGGATTTTATATTCCAGCATAAAAATACATTTCATTTTACTGTTACAGGGGGAAGAAAAAGCTGAGTTCAGACTTGGCAGAAAGCTGTGCATGAGATGATCTAGACTGAGAGTAGGACGTCTACTCAGACTAGTTATTCCTTAAATGCACATTAGGCAATAGAGCAGATAACAGATCCATGTTCCTCCAGAGTGGTGAGATCACTAAATTCCTCAACAGAATTATAAACTTCCATGGAAAGTCAGGAAACCACAAAAATTGAATTTTACATTGAAAGGCAGCAAGTCAGTGATGTAATAGCATAGTTTCCTCTATCAGAAAATTGCATCTTCAACTTGTATATTGGACCTCTGGGTTTATTATTATGATCGTACCTGGGAACTTTCAAAATGAGCTGACCCTGAGGTCTTTAGTATATTAACCCTTAGTGCTTCGCACAGCATATATTATAGGCGATATATCCCTGGGTACTCTAACCCAGAGGTGCTGCAATCCTTCTAACATGTAAGATGCTATAACTTAGATGTATCACTGCCTGAACATATACAAGACAAGCAGGACTCTGCTTTTCTGGTATAAATTGCACCAGTTAAAAAGACTGAAGAAGAGGTTAAGTGGTATAGATCATGTAGCAGGTAATACTGGACTGTCACACCCTGTAAATTTGGCCCTTCACCCCAAGACCCAGAGATCTGTGTCAAAACCCTGAGTCTCAGGGTCAACCCCCAAGAGTTCCCAGGTATGATTATGATATTGCATGCAGACGTGATTTTTATGAAGCCTATGGAGGCTATAGGCAGGGCAGTCTTATGGAACCCCCAGAGGCCCCCAAATTGTGAATGGAGTCCCCCATATATATGTAAACACTTTGGGCCTTATTCACAAAATAAATGTGGAGCATTTCTGGGGTAATCCATCTGTATCTTAGGGGACAAATAGCATTGACACCCAGCTGGTAATTTACTAGCAGGCCGGTAAAAAATTGGCTTCTGACCAATGTTAAGTCTATGGAGGGTATGCCATGGCTGGTATTTTTTTGATGAAAAGGTGGCAACCCTATGGACAAATAAAACTTCTAATTTGTTAAAATGGGAATTTTAACCCCTTGAATGCTAGAGAGGTCTCCAACACATTGCGAAGGACTTCTCTGGCATTCAAGGGGTTAAATTTCCCATTTAAATCAATGAAAAATGTGGAAAATATATTTTCTCCCTATGGTGCAATTGGATTGCTTTAGATAGCAGCCAAACCCAGAGCATCGTCACTCCTCCCTTATGACCTGACCAAAGAATTAATTTTTTTTTTTTTTCTGTACAATTGAGACATTTGACAGTGGATAAACTAGTAATTTCAGAGCCCTGGTGCAAACAGTTTTTTGGCTCAATATTGCAAAAATATGTCCCTTGAACCTTGGGGCAGATGGTCCCCTTCGATGCTGGGCCTTGTTGCAAATGCACCCTCTGCACCCTGTGTAGGTTGCAACCTCAGTAGCATGGTAAACGGAGCTTGGTGTCACGTTAGCCCAGAAAAATGCATCTCCGAAGGGAAGCGCGAATGCACACCCCAGGGGCTGCTGGGAGGGAGGTGGGACGTCCTTCCGCTCATACACGGTTCCCCAGAATGCAGAAGTGCCCCATTCCAAAGATTAATATCTCCACTCTTAAGCAGTGGAGAAAATAAATAAAGCCAGCACTAATATTGTTTTACATTTTAAAAGCAATGGTGAAAATTGTGGGGGCTGTGAATGTTCCCCTTTAAATCAACGAGCAGTTGGATAATTTTTATTTGTCCTTAATTATAAAGTTGGTTTGCTCCAAAGTTTTTTAACTTCCTGTGTATGGCTTAATCATTTGAGTCCCAGAGGGGTTTTCAACAGATTACTTTGCAATGCTCTGTGCACCCCTGAGGCATTCAAAGGGTTAAAGTTCTGCTCATGTTATCAGATAATATGTATAGAGTTCAATTCCCCTGCCCCATCAATACTCACTTAACTGTTTGCATGCCAAGTGCATACCTCCCAACATTTCCCAAATTGCCAAACAGGGACACTTGTGTTTTAGGGGATGTTGCTGTGGGAATGGCTGGTGGTCGTGTCATTATCAAGAAATTTTAGGCTATTTCATGGCCTATTGATACCTCCTTGAGTAACCTATTAAATGACTTATAACAAGAACAAGGTAATTTATTTACACAGACTAATCTATAAACACATATAGTGAAGTTTAAACAAACAAAGTGAGTTTTATTGCTGTGGAGCAATGTGATACACTTATATACACACCACACAGTCTGATCTCCTAAAAGGAGGGACACCAGGGTGGGAAAGAAGGACAGAGGGATTTGGGTCTACAAGAGGGACTGTCAGTCTAAAGAGGGACACTTGGGAGGTATGCGAGGTGTGGCACTCAAAGGATTAGCCAGAACTTGCATACTGGGGAGCATCATATAATTTACTTGTAATAATTGCAGTTATATTATTGACTTTGTCAGGCAAATGCAGTGGTATACTAACTGTTTTTTCTGCAGAATAAAAGAAAAATCTGATTGTTATTATCATCATAAAGTTAGACTTACTAAAGAACTGGTGGTATAGAATTGTGTTGCATGATATTATGGCGATGCTCCAGTTCAGTTATATTGCACATATGCCTGCCAGCCCCATACGTGTGTGAGGTTACGGAGATACAATAATGCTTTCCATACACTCTTAGCAGAAGGGTACATTATCTCTCAAAATGGAACATCAATAGTTTAAATTTTCAAGCTCACAAGAATTTAACCCCATTGAGGGAGATTTATAAAAGTCGTTCCTAAAGAACTGTCCTTAAAGCATGGCAAGTGAAGATAACGCCAGGTCTGATTTATAAATGTTTTAAACAAGTTTTTTTTAAATATGGCATTGCTATGAATATTTTAATGCCTGGAATGGTTAAGAACAACCTACACATGGCATTAAAATTCTAGCGTTAATATTGTCACAAATCTATCACAAATGGTGACAATTCTTTATAAATTCGTTGCACCAATATTTTCCTTCTACCTATCGCCAATTTTCCTCAACCTCTACTAGTTGGCGTTACAAGCAAGAAAACTGATGTTACACAGTTTACAAATAACGAAATGCATTATAACTCCACTCTAAAGACAATTTACACGTAACTCCATTTTTATAAATCTCCCCCATTGAATGCTAAATAAGTAACTTGTCAGAGATCTCTTTAAAGTGATAGTAATGTTTCACAAAAACAGCAGCTCTGATTAATCTTCATAGTATTTTGGCCATGGAGAGTGTTATTTCAATACTGTCAGAGTTGTAGTTTAAGACTAATTGAATGATAAAGTATCCCCCTCCTGCCCCTTTTACCCAGTATAAGCTACCTCCCCTCAGATGTGGAATCTGGTCTTAAGACCAGACAGATCACAGCAAGGGACAATCTTCTTACTGTGAAAACAATGAAAACCCTGCCACCCTTGACAGTTTTTTCAGGTTTTTCCTTAGGCTCGCTGAAGATTGTCCCTCTCTGCGATCCATCCAGCCAGTCTTGCTGCTCTGAGGTGAACATTGTTACATCAATAAAAGGTGCGGGAGTGGAAAACTTTATCATTCAATTACTCTTGAACTACAATTTGAACAGTATTTAAATAACACTCTAAGGCCCAAATACTATGAAGATTATTTGAAGCTCCTTTTATTGTGAAACATTACTATCCCTTTAAGCTGCTGGCTACACCCACATTCTGAATTGTGTGTGTGACCAGAGAAATCTTAATGTCCCTGCAGTTTTATGCCCCTTAGATGGTACAGAATCTACAGCTCATGGTGGAGCAATGCAGATTAAAGTTTTTTCATACTTGCTCGTTATAGGGGAAGGGAATTTTCTATACCTGGAAACAGTGGATAGGACAGTTGGACAGGGTCATGTGAGGAGTGGGGATGTGGCAATGGAAAGAGATATGGGTGCCTTGAATGCCTTGCCCAGGGGTGTCTGGGATGTAAATCTGTCCCAGCCAAGAGGAAAAAGGAGGATTTTTTCATGAAAATGTATATTATAGGGCTTTTTTCTGCCATATGTGTGGTGAACTCCTCTGGTCCTAAAGGGGTTAAACATGACTACTAGTGTTGAGCGAGCGTGCTCGGCCGATGCTCGGATCGGCTCGAGCATCGCTCTGCTCTGCACATGGCGGTACTCGTACGAGTACCGCCATGTGCTCGCCCGACATGTTCGGGTGAAGGGGATCTGTGCCGGAAGAGGCACAGATCCGAAGACGCTCCGCTGGACCACCAGGGACTGGAGGTACGGGGGCATTGCGGAGATGAAGGGGGCATTGCGGAGATGAAGGGGGACATTGTGGAAGAGGGGCATAGACTCTATGCCCCTCTTCCACAATGTCCCCCTTCATCTCCGCTATGCCCCTCTTCCACAATGTCCCCCTTCATCTCCGCTATGCCCCTCTTCCACAATGTCCCCCTTCATCTCCTATGCCATAGAGGAGATGAAGGGGGACATTGTGGAAGAGGGGCATAGCGGAGATGAAGGGGGACATTGTGGAAGAGGGGCATAGAGTCTATGCCCCTCTTCCACAATGTCCCCCTTCATCTCCGCTATGCCCCTCTTCCACAATGTCCCCCTTCATCTCCTCTATGGCATAGGAGATGAAGGGGGACATTGTGGAAGAGGGGCATAGCGGAGATGAAGGGGGACATTGACCAGGCACCCTCCGCTCATCAGAGCAGGGGGTGCCTGGTTTAATGCTCGAGTGCTCCCATGCTTTTCAATGGGGCTCGGGTGCTCGGCCGAGCACTCGAGCCTCAGGGGGTGCTCGGTCAGAGCACCCGAGCATCGGGGTGCTCGCTCATCCCTAATGACTACTCCACAACTGGAAAATGTTTTACTGAAAAGTTACTACAGCTTAAACTTAGAAATTCCCTAGAAGGGTCTGCAGAGTACTGGAGGGGAAGCAGGTAATGGGGAGGGTTGAGACAGACAGGATGCGTGGTAATAGGGAGGAGTGTAAGGAGGTTCATTTTTGAATGGTCGCATGTATAAGAGCGTGCGACCATTCAAATGTTTCAGCAGGTCGCTTGTGTAAAAAAGCGCAACGTGACAATCTCGCAGTGCATGACATTGAGTTTTGTGGATTTAACAGCAAGCCCTTCTTCATTTTAAGGACTCTGTTTTCCAGCTTTGGGTCAATGGTCACCTTAAGCCTCCATGTGGTGATGAAAAAACTCATTGAATACTGTGCATTATGATCAAATGAAAGCAGCAGCTTATCTGGATAATGTAACAGTGAATATTAAGCACTTCATTCAGCTGCTCTGTATAGTAAAGTAAAGTAACCGGATACACGTTTTACCATTTTTTCTTCAGCACAAGGAAGTGCTCCAGCTGCCTTCGTGTGCTTAATGTGCCCATTGACATCGCAACGTGACAATCTTGCTCTGTCATGCACTGCGGAATTGACACGTTGCTCTTTTTACACAAACAACCTGTTGAAACAGTTGAATGGTCTCACACTCTTATGTGTGCGAACATTCAAAAAGATACCATGTAAGGAAGAGGCTTAAAGAAGGCAGACATCAGGAAGTGGATTGTCTTTGGGGGAAGAAGGAACAAAGGAGATGCATCCCTCCCTCCCTCTCTGTTTGTGGTGGATGTGTGTCTTGGTTGGGCGGATAGTCCTTGCATGGTTTTCAGAGATCAATAACTGATGTGGTAAAGTTAGGGGATATTATCCCTAGGCGGAATCCCTTTGCGAGTTTACCCCAGACTGATGTTGCGGGAGGTGACTTACCCATTGAAGCTAAAGTGGATGGCCCATGGGGTAATTATTTGGAAGTCAGCTATAAGTGCTGAAGTATGGTGGAATCAGCTGTAAGTGCTGAAGTATGGTGGAGTCAACTATAAGTGCTGAAGGATGGTGGTCAGCTGTAAGTGCTGATGAACATTGGGATCAGCAGTAGTGCTGAAGAATGTGGGGATTTTATCATGAGCCCATGCAATTTGGCCATGCTTGGTTTCAAGGAAGGCAGATTGGAAAGGACTGTCAGTTAAAGAATGATTAATGTTTAATTAATGATTAATGATTATGGTTTGGAATAGGTACAATAATAAGAATGTGAATAAAAATTGTTAAATAAAGCTGTGGTCTGTTATCCCCAATTACATGTGTCTGAGTTTATTGATGGATCATACCGTCTCCTCATGACATGTCCTTTTTCTTCTTCTGTTGCTATCAGTTTCTATGGTGTGCTATAGTCTAAGACAGGGTTGTCAAAGTTCAGTCCTCAATGAGGATCCCATTGCCACCCCTATCTTCAATCATAATTATTTTTTATTTCAAGGAAAATATTATAGACAAGGCCAAGGGGTGGCAATGGGATCCTCATTTGCACCATCTATAGCAAATTTACATATGGGATTTTGGGAAAATTATTTTATTTGGAATAACAACCCATTTGAACAGAATATTATACTTTATAAGAGATATATAGATGATTTAATATTGATTTGGAGGGGAGATAAGAATTCATTTGATAGTTTTTTTCAAATATATTAATAACAATCAATTAGGGCTTAAATTTACAGGACAGTATGATAAAACTTCAATAACTTTTTTGGATTTAGTCCTAAAGGGAGAGCAACAAATGGTTATTACTAAAAATCACCGTAAATCAGTTGATAGCAACGGATATCTTCATGCAAATAGTGGACATCTTAGGCAATGGATTAACAGCATTCCTTATGGCCAGATGCAGAGAATCCGTAGAAACTGCTCCCTGGATACTGATTTTGACATGGAAGCTAATATTTTACGGAATAAATTTATTGATAAAGGCTATGAAGTAGATATTGTTAACCAAGCCTATACAAAGAGTGAAAGTATGAATAGAGATTCGTTGCTTAAATATAGAGACAAAAAGATTAATAATAGACCCCCAGCTTTTGTTACTACATATAATGAGAAAGCAAATGATATCAGAAATATATTTTATAAATATTGGCCCATTATTATGAAGGATCCAATTTTGCAACAGGAATTAGGAGATACCCCAAATATTGTTTTTAAAAAGAATAAAAGTATAAAAAATATTATTGCTCCAAGTGATATCTCCAAAAAATTTACATCTGAAACTAAAATGATAGAGAGAAAATTAGGCAATTTTAAATGTGGTAGAAAGGACTGTTGTACATGTGCTCTTATGCCCAAAAATGACCATAATACATTTTGTAGTTCCGTAACAGTTAAAGTATACGACATTGGAGATAACATCAATTACAATGATGCATATGTCGTATATTTGATCACCTGTGTGTGTGGCCTAAAATACATTGGTCGCACAAAAAGGAAATTTAAAACCAGAATTAATGAACATTTGTATAACATTAAAACTAATATGGTTACGACGCGCGTTTGATGATTTTGGTCGTCTTTCCAACCTGAAAATTAATATGGATAAATCTGAGATCCTGAACATATCTCTCCCAGAGGCCATTTGTGGGGGTCTGAGACATACTTTTTCATATAGATGGTGCACAGACAGACTGCGATACCTGGGGGTGTGGCTCACGGCTGACCTTTCTGGGCTGTATTCGGCTAACTTTGTACCACTGCTAACTAAAGTCCGGCTGGATTTGAGACGTTGGGCCCTGCCACATATCACTTGGTCGGGGAGGATAAATGTGGTGAAGATGAATCTCTTGCCACGTCTTCTATATCTTTTTCAGACTGTGCCCATCACTCTTCCGCGTTTGTTTTTCGCTTCTCTTAGGTCGGAGATCCTGTCTTATGTATGGCATGGCCGCAGACCGCGTCAGAGGCAGACACAGCTGAGCTTACCGAAATGCTCAGGTGGTTTGGCACTGCCCGACTTTAAGCTATACTACCAGGCGTGCCATCTGCTTCGGGTAGTAGAGTGGATGGTGGCGCCGGGACATAAACAATGGGTGGATATCGATCTGTGCCGGTTTGGGGGGATGTTGCAGGCGGCGCCTTGGTTGCGTCCAGATCAACGTGATCCAGTGCTGCGTAAGTGCCCTTTCGTTCGGGCCACAATGCTGGTCTGGTCTTCGACGGCTATTAAACATTCTCTGACTTCCTTTCCGTCACCTATGACACCGCTACGGTTTAATCCTGAGTTCTCTCCGGGGATAGGGGGCAGCCGCGTATTTCCTCCAGCGCCGGTGCCGCGACTCCATCTATACCAGGTTATGTCGGAGGGTCGATTGCTGCCGTTGTCGGAGGTATTAGGTGTCACCCGCCCCACTTTTTTGGATGAGTTCCGCTACTTTCAATTAAAACGATACGTTGCGTCCATCGCTCAGCAGCACCAACTGTCTCGTCCTCTGTCGACCTTTGAGACGGAGTGCATACAACTAACTCCCCCTAGACATGGAGTATCTCGTCTCTACTTGAGGCTGCTGACTGGTGGATGCGCTGAGATCCCGTCTTTTGTGGGTCGTTGGGAGACGGAACTGGAGATCTCACTCTCGCCAAAGCAGTGGGACAAAATTATGTACCTCACCCATCATATATCAGTGTCCTCTAAACTCCAGGAATCTGCCTATAAGTTGCTTTCCCGGTGGTATTTGACTCCGCTATCTCAACAGCGGTTTGACCCTTCTAGTACTGGTCTCTGCTGGCGTTGTAAACAGGCCCCAGGTACTCTGCTTCATATATGGTGGCAATGTTTAGCAATTAAGCCCTATTGGGAATCGATCTATGCTATTCTTCGTGTTGTGATCCACGGCCCCCCGGATTTCAAGCCTGAATGTTTGATGTTGCACCACACCGCTCTGAGCCCCTCCAAATACAAGCACTCTCTGCTGTCCCAGCTGTTGGTGGCGGCCAATGGCCTGATCCCTCTTCACTGGAGGGGCGGGGCATCGCCTAGCCTCAGGGCCTGGGTAGAAAAAGTGGAGGGGATCAGGGTGATGATGGAAATCGGTTCGTCTTCTCTTAGGGAGATAGACCAGTATTTGGAGATGTGGCTTCCCTGGCTGACTTTCTTGGAGAGCCCTGAGTTTCCGCGGTTGGTCAATTAGGGGGCCTGAGACCCTCGTGTGGCAGCTGGGTAGCTGTACCCAGGTACAGTGGGAGCGGGCGTTCTTCCTCCCCTCGTGGCTCTCTGGATGGTGGGGCTGCGGGGGTGGGGTGGATGGGCTCCTAGTGTAGCGCTATTGGCCGGCCGCGGACCATGGTGGGGCGCTTCAACTCTAGCTATTTCATTTGGCATTATCCGGGTGGCTGTGGAGTGTGGGATCTTTCCCTTTTTGTGATTACATATTGCTGTTGTTGCTTTTGAGTGGGGTCATGTTCATGCCGATGCTCTCATGCTGTTTTGTTTCATTTATGTACCCAATGTCCTTCGTTCCCTCCCCCCCTCCCTTTTTTCCCCTTTTTTTTCTTTTTTTGTACCCTCTTTCCCTGCCCCCCTTAAATTTTGTTATTTCTCTGTATTCTTGTTAAAACATTTAAAAATCTTTAATAAAAACTGATTGAAACTAAAACTAATATGGTTAACCACAGTGTACCACTACATTTTCAGAATTGCCATAAATGCAATATAGAAGGAATGACGGTTCAAGCCATTGAATTAGTTAAAGAATTGAAGAGAGGGGGAGACCGTCTTCTGTCCCTCAGAAAACGGGAGACATATTGGATATATAAATTGCAAACTTTGGCCCCCAAAGGGCTTAATGTAGACATCGACTTAGCAGCTTTTATCTAGATTAATGTATAGGTTTTAGTTTCAGGGAGAGAAGGTTTTATTGTGCCCTGGGTAGAATTGGCCATTGTCAATTTGTTATAATATATATATATTATTTTAATTTTTTCCTTTTCCCCTCTTGTTTTATTAATTACGATTGAAGATTTCAGGGATCCTGTTGTTTTTACAAGTAATATGTTATTTTATTTATCTCTTAAGATCATGAGATCGCTTGTTTTTTATACCTGTGTCTATGATATCCTTAGTTGACATGGGTTATTTAATATATACAGAGAATTGTATTGATATATTGAACCAGTCGATTAAGGTTCTGGTATTTGCTCTAAAGATGTGAATATTACGTTCTGATTGATTTACCAGGGGGATTGTCTAATTATTGTTTTATTTATTGTACTGCTGTTTTATCTGTGTGATTATATTACTACTGAAGCTAAGTGACGCTTGTGGGGGTCTTCATAGCGGGGTTATCACATTTCTTTCCCTGGATCATGGGATTATTATTATTGTTTGAGGTCTATTGTGCTATTTCTCATATTCAGTGGCGACCCCGCAGAACATCCCCACAAGCGCAATAGTGATAACCAGTAGGGCTTTTTATATATTTCATTGTATTACTATTTAATATCATTTACTAGTTTTAGAGATTTTATTACGTTTTACAATTAGTTTATCACGTATATTCTTTTTTGGTACTTTCAAATATGATAATTAGGAAGAGAACTATAAATAGAGGCAATGGCCGTAGCACCGACCATTGCTTTACCCCTGAGGAAGTGGGAGGTGTCCCATGAAAGCGCTAGGGTATTGACTGCACACTCACTTACGAGCAGGTCCCGCCTTACATCCCCCGTGAGCTTCTTCCATTTGCCCGATACTCAGCCGGCACTACATCATCATTGCGGCTTGGGCCGCTTGTCCAGAGGATGCCAATCATTACATTGCTCGGTGTATTGGACAGAGTTATTTTGGACTATAAGGAGGACACGGTTCGTGACTGACTGGGGGCTGGGACCCCGAGATGCATTATTGCCAAGGTGGCATTCTGCGAGTGTGCATTTTGTTATTGTATCTATTTTATGTGAATAAAGTTTACTACACTTAGATACTTTTTATCTATTTTTTCCATTCTTTCCCTTTGAGCGCTGACTTCCATTTCGGCTAATTGTGAAATCGGTGGACAAAGGAGGCGTCATTATTGTTCAGGGCTGATCTGACTTTTTAAAAGAAGCTGAATGCATGTGATGACAATTATTATAAGTTACTGAAAGTGGATCCCACTCTGGCTTTCCATGATGAATTTTGCACATTGATTGAGGGAGCTTTTAGGGATGGTGTAATTAATAAGGATGAGAGATCATTTATATATGTGAAGAATCCTCGGACCCCACTGTATTACCACTTACCAAAGGTCCACAAATCCCTAGTCAACCCCACCACCAGGACGCCCAATAATATTGGGTATAGACTCATTAAGTTACAAATTTATCCACGTATGTGGACTTTCATCTCCAGAGACATGTAGTGGGCCTCAGATCTTATTAAAGGGACTCTCAGCATGTCCTCGATGTTTAGAGCGACATAGTGTGGAAGGAGAATTATAGTCTGAGGGTTATACCCACTGAATTTATTCCACTATCTAATACCTATGATAGAAGACAACGCCTTAATAATAGAGAAAGTTTTTTGATATTTATATTGTCGACACTCATACCACTTGGATTCAATGAATGTACAGAAATACCGAGGAGTTAGTCATCATTCATCCATTGTATTGCTTTTCATGTTACACTACTTTATTAGTATTTATCACTAGTATATTTTTTTAGGTTTACATTTATATTTTTATTAGTAAGTGCTTTATACACATATTTGTGCCTTTAGGGCACAATGTGTACC
Organism: Rhinophrynus dorsalis; assembly: GCA_037306005.1. Taxonomy (NCBI): domain Eukaryota; kingdom Metazoa; phylum Chordata; class Amphibia; order Anura; family Rhinophrynidae; genus Rhinophrynus; species Rhinophrynus dorsalis. Next base: position 162,139,247 of record CM074719.1, read on the forward strand.
ACTAATAATATTCCATGGCACACATATTTATGCACATTGGAGATAATAGAATAATAATTGTGATATTTATTTTAAGGGTGAATTTTTATATGCACCACAAGCAAGGTTTTGTGGATTTCTTACTGAGTATATTCATATATAATGAATATAAGTTTATTACTATTTTTTACTATTTCACCTGATGGGTTTTTATATATATATATATATATATATATATATATATATATATATATATACACACACATTTTATTTCTCTTCACATTTATTTTATTTTATCTATTTATTTTCATTTTTTTTCTTAATTTTGATTTTTGTCATTATTAATATCACCATATTTTTTCATTATTTTTCGCTAACATTGTTTATTATTTTGTAGGGTATCACTTGAGTGATACTTATTGATATGTAAATCTTGTGCTAAACAATACTGGTACGATCTATGGTATTTTTGTCTTTATGTTTTATGTGTGATGGTAATTTACCTTATTTCTAAGTAGCTTTGTTACTAGATCCAGGTGTTTGTGTATTCGTATCATGACAACTGGAGAACCTATCGTTTATTTATTAATATATATTGTTTTTGGTTAACTTGTTTGAGTTGATCATTTATGATTTTGATTACAGATACTATTCTAGTTCTCCTCACTCTCCTGATTAGTTTTTACACTATTTTATTTGGTATATGGTTTAGTATCATATTGTTACTATGTGATTGTACCATATGTGATATATTGATTATGTCTGGATTTGTTTTGTGACATTCTGTGTGTTTGATTGGGTTCCAAGCATTTGAATCGGCCCAATCACACACACACTTTGGTCCATTTAAGTGCACTGTTTGTGTAGCGGCTGTATTCCCCACTTATTTTACTTGCTGGTTTGATTGAGCTTTGAGAAAGCAGAGTTACTGCTGTGAAACGCCTTAGCGTTGTAGGCCGCGTTTTAAAAGTTTATTTTATATCGATTCCAAGTGTTGGATAATAAAGCATTTTATATGAGGAAGTGGACGCTTTGTTTGTTTGCTTGCCTGTGATCCTGATATCCAGAGAACATCGATCTTCCCCCGAGTGGAGATGGGTGTAAATTCTCCATATGCTGAGTTGTCAGATGTACTGATACCAGTAATCTGACCACTTAATCAAGTGAGTGCAATTGCTTTTCATATATTTTTTTATATTTGTTTTTATAGTATTACACTATTGGGTGCCTTCTCTCTCTCTTGTTTTGTGTTTCGTTTTATGAGTCTTGAATTGCTTATACCGTTCTAGTAGAGTGTGTAAGAGGAGAGCAGCCCGACAACAGATTACATATACTGCGTCTGAGGGCAGTTATTCACCTCGCTAGTATTGGCATATGCCATTTGCTAGCATCTTCTTTTGTGAGTACGCACCTTTGGGTGTTGGTGGTGGCTTGTGGTATACTTTTTCTCCCTCCCTGTTCTGTATTGTAGTTCAATATATATTTTTTAAGCATTTTTTTTCATAGGGTCAACATTTATAGCAGCAACTTGTTAACACACAGGAACCAGAAGGGGTCAGATCATGATATATATGAAGAATAGATACTGCAGGTTATCTCTGATTAAAGGACAGCTTTGTAGAATGATTTTTATACATCAAAATCTTGCAATAAACTAGGATGTCATCTCATTTTAACACTTTCTCTGCAAAAAAAATGATGATTGATCTGTCAGTTTAGTCAATAAAGTTCTGGCTGATATCTTTCCATAACCATTCAACATTTTATATGTATGCAGAAATCAGCATTACAGTTGTATGTATTTCCAAAAAAAGGTTAAGAAATGTTATAAGATGTTGATATTTACATAAAATTGATTGTATCAACAGATTATAACAAATGTTACAAAATGTGGAAGACACATTTTTATTTTCATTGGGTTTTAAAGTGGACATGTCATGCTAAGATCATTTTAAAGGGATAGTATCATGTAATATGAAAAAAATATATTTACATCGCTGTGAGCAATACAAGGGTATTTCCATTGTTGGGATATGCTTTATTCAGAATTAACTGAAATTCAAATGTTTGTGTGAAATACCCCTATGGCCTCACATTGTTACAACAGACTATTGAGGGAATTTTCAGATGAAGTATCTGTCCATAGACTGCTATACAACAGCATCACTATAACATTTCTGTCCACAGAAGTACTGTATCCAAAAATGCAAGTTAGTGGTGAAATATTTTTAACAAAACATATCTTAGTAACAGGGGTACCATTGTTTTGCCAAGCAGGAAATAATTACAATATATACATTTTCATAATAAGTTTACTTCTGCTTTAAGACCTTTAAGCACTAACCTAACCCACACAATAAAATAGAATCTACTACATACAACACAACTAGCAGGCATTTTCTTGCTTTCTTGTACTACTCCACCCATCCTTCTGTTACATCCAGATGTAAAGTGATGTTACCCATGGAAACATGTTATTATGCAGATTAGTTGTTTTACTGATAAAAGACCAATTATCAGAAGCATATGTGTTGCTAATCACATTTATATTACTGAGGGTATTTCCATTATATAGTAATATGTTTCAATTTTCATAATTAACTATGTGGGATATGGTCTGCATAGGAGATATTCTAACTGAACAGACCACACAGGACCTCATATACTGAATTAAAGGGGAACAATTATGGAGCAAACCATCTGTACCATGAGAAAGAAATAGAACTTCATTGATATCATTTTTTTAATCCCTTGAATGCTAGATAGGACTCCAACATATTGCAAAACAATTTGAGATCTCTTTAGCATTCCAGAAGTTAAAAGCCCTATTTAAATCCATTGGTATGTTGTAAAAGTAACAATCTACCTGTACAAGTGGGTCTGCTTTTATACTCTAAACCCCTCTCCTTTTACCTGTCCTCAAGGGTGAGGTGGAGAGGGCCAGCCCCTTCTCCCCCACCCAAGTTTCCCATCAATTGTGAAGGCCAGACCCCTTCCTTATGGTCCATAGTCTATACTTCACAACTAGGGGGAAAAAGACAGGCGGACCCTCCATCTTAAGGACCTTCCGGGGAACTAGCTGCCCTCTGCCATCTTACATTCATAAGACCTACAGTGTAAGCATTTAGGAAGAAGCTATTGCAGTCAATATGGAGGAAAGTATTGTTATACAAATGTTGTTGCTTATGTCATGAGACCTCCTCTTCAATGCAAGAATCTTATGAGAAAATACATATTGCAGGGTTGCACTTACTCCTGGGCCTGTCTTGAAGAATAACAATATTTTAACCATCCTACATTAAAGAAGTGGCCTAAAAATGTCTAAAACTCCCACAGATTTAAATTGGGCATTTAAACGTTGAATGTGTTAGAGACCTCCAACAGTCAAGGGGTTAAAACCACATTAGCAAATTTAATTTGTACCTTATCATGGTGTTGCTTTGCTCCTGAATTGCACCTCTTCTGCTTATTGAATACATACTCTTAAGTATTAATTCACCAATACTCAAAGGTTGGTCCCTTTCAATTTATTGTCATATCAATTAAAGGGGCTTTATCCCCTAAAAATTAGAAGGGTTTCCTATCCTTTTAAATATTATTATTATTATTTATAGCCAGCATTTGTAAAAAAAAATCACATTTATGTGCATAAATTGTAAAATGTGTAATAAATGTATTTTTCCTGCTAACCACTTTAAAGGATCAGAGTGGTGTGCAATGCATTGCAAACCCCTCGTATGCTTAACCAGTGATGTGTCAGGACCATCACCCCTGTCCTTGTCTAAAGTACCAGTGACACATCACATATTTTTTATTGCAGAAGCACTGTGAGTAGTAGCCGGGTCCAAAATTGACTGCTCCAAGACTGGAGCAGTCACAATCAGACTTCCGTTCATCACGCCAGCACATGTGATCAGTCATGTGTGACAGTGAGTAAAAATTACCCGATCTGGTCCTTAAAGGAAACCAACCCCAGGACCTCTGGTCCTTAAGGGGTTAAGGGGTAAATATGAAAACACAGCTATGTACGACCATGTGACCCTTATTAGATTATACAAGCTCCCATGTAATATGACCAGATCTCCATTTTCATAAGTGGCGTGGCCTCCATTAAAGTGGAGATCTAGTTGCTTTACTAATAAGTGATAAGTGCAGTATATGGCACAATTAACCCTTTGAGTGCTACAGGGGTATCCAACACACTGATTTCCAATGCATTGGATACCCTTCTGGCAGGGTAAAGGTAAACAAACATAAGAGGATCTGGGAACCGAAAATGCTGGATTTTGTTCCCAAAGTAATTGTCACTTGTTTAGTTGTATCAGGTTTTTTTAATGAGTTTTATAACAAGTGTTACCTCTAGCCTCATTTACGACAGTGTTGTTTGTGTGAATGTGCTGTGTTGTTGAATATTCTTCTTCATATAATAGTAACATGTACTGTAGCTGTAGTGCTCTTTTCATTTTGTTTTACTCCAAAAGAAAAAAAACCCTACATAATATACATTTTTCCATATGAGACAATACTTCCTCTTTAAAATCTACTCTGTATAACAGCACAAGAAGATGAGAATATGTTGTGTCTGGAGATGTTCTCACTGTGCCATAAATCTAGTCTAAACTGGTTTCCTCTTTATGACTGTATGAGAAAGAAGAGGATAAAATAAACTATTAAAAATGTTTATCCTGCTATCAAAATATAAACATGCAGATTTTTTTTTTAAACTTCAAAACTTTTCTCAGAATATTTTTTGTTAAACATAGTGTAATAAACATCTACAATACAGTACCTCCTAATAATAACCTTACCTTACTTTTGCCAGAAAATCATAATGGTCTGTAGGGATTTGCCTTTGTGCTTTTGGTCAATGGGAATCATGATCAATCAGTCCTAGTTTCAAGTCCATGGTGGTAAAGGGTGTACTGTGTTAGCTGTGCACAGACACCGCTGGAGTCTACTAGAGTAAAAAGCTAACTGAGTTGCTTTCAAGAAGACCATTTAGGTCTTGCCTGAGGAAGATACATTAAAATCATGCATTCTAAAGCTACTCAGCCAATAAAAGTATTATTTTTACCGCACTAGTCTCCTATTCAATCCATGCAGTCTGCTGCTTTTTCTACATCTAATGTTGTATCGCCTTTTACCGTTATGTCCATGGAAGCAGACATGATAAAAACCAGAGACTGGTACAGTAAAAATTATACCTTTATTGTCTGAGTGGCTCTAGGATGCAAGGTTTCAAGACAACTTAGGCCTCTTCTTCAGGCAAAATAAGAATGAAGCTTTGTTCTTATTAAAGGGATAGTAATGTTTCACAATAAAAGCAGCTCCAATTAATCTTCATAGTATTTGGGCCATGGAGAGTGTTATTTCAATACTGTCAGAGTTGTAGTTCAAGAATAATTGAATGATAAAGTATCCCCCACCCGCCTCTTTTACTGATGTAACACTGCTCACCTCAGAGCAGCAAGACTGTCCAGATAGATCTCAGAGAGGGAAAATCTTCAGCTGGCATAAGGGAAAAACCTGAAAACCTGTCAAGGGGGGAAGGGTTTTCCTTATGTTCACAATAAGAAGATCATCCCTTGCTATGAGCTGTCTGGTCTCAAGAACAGATTCCATATCTGAGGGGAGGTGGCTTACACTAGGTAAAAGGGACAGGAGGGGGATACTTTATCATTCAATTACTCTTGAACTACAATTCTGACAGTATTGAAATAACATTCTCTATGGCCCAAATACTATCAAGATTACTTGGAACTGCTGTTTTTGTGAAACATTACTATCCCTTTAAGCCTGAAGAAGATACCTAAGTTATCTTGAAAGCTTGCATCCTAGATCCACTCAGCCAATAAAGGTATTATTTTCACTCTACCAGTTTCCTGCTTTTTCTAAGGCTAATACGGTACCACCTTTTAATGTTATGTACCTAGAGGCAGACGTGACAAGTGATGGAAGTTTATTTAAACTAAAACAGGCAAAGTACATGATGTTTCTAAACCCTTCAAGGATCAGAATATTCTGCAACCCATTATAAAGCAATGTTCCTTAAAGACCTAAGATCGCCATGTATAGTCCTCCATGGAAATGACATCCATGATTGATTGAACCAAGGACCAAGGAAAAAATTCATAGGATCCATTAGGATTTTCCAGACATAGCAAGGTAAGTTGGGAGTTATTATTAGGATGTGTTAGTTCTCCTTTAAAGGGATAGTAATGTTTCATAATAAAAGCAGCTCTAATTAATCATCATAGTATTTGGACTTTGAAGAGTGTTATTTCAATTCTGTCAGAGTTGTAGTTCAAGAGTAATTCAATGACAAAGTATCCCCCTCCTGCCCCTTTTACTGATGTAACACTGTTCAGTCAGATCAGAAGGGAGGTGCCCAGGTAGATTGCAGACAGGGACAATCTTCAATTAAGATAAGGGAAAAACCTGAAAAACTTGTCAAGGGGGGCAGGGCTTTCATTGTTCTCATAGGAAGAAGATTGTCCCCTTCTGTTATCTGTCTGGTCTATGGACAGCATTCCACATCTGAGAAGAGATGGCTTACACTAGGTAAAAGGGGCGGGAGGGGAAACTTTGCTTGTGAATATCTCTCAAACCGTAAAGGTTTGAGAGATAAGACATATCGTTCTTCATGTTTTTTTAATGCCTACAAAATGAAATAAAGGTAAAATGAAGTATTACTATCCCTTTAAAGGGGAGCTTTCACCCCAACATGAATGTGTCTGTATCCATTCCTTAGATAAAGTTGTGCTTTATTGTGTAGGTGCTTTTGGAAAAAAAGATTTCTTAAAGGGAGAAATCAGAAATCTAAATTGTACCTTGTAATATCGTCTACTTGAGCCATTCCAGAACAAGCTGTAACGCTAAGTGTAGAAGCTGTACTGTACAGTTACCTTGTCACTCCGCCAGTGCTTTGTAATCCCTTCTGCCTCCTGCCCATGATTTCCTTGTGACCTGATGCACGTTATGGTTCTGTTGGTATAGTGAGAGTGCTTTCATGTAACATGATCTCACTAAATTGTCATTGCCAAAACGTAAATATGAATATTAATCTGTTAATATTAATATAATAATTAAGTAACAAGTTACAATATTAATATTTAATATTTGTTACACTTCTTAGTATTATGGTTGAATATATGGATAGAAAATACACGAAACACTGTAATATTATGTGTCAATTTAATATTATAAATTATAGCAAGTAACAGGCTATAATATTATGATAGCAGTAACAATGAAAAAATGAACAAACTGCAACATATAACTTACAAATGTCCCCAGCCCTTGGCTGCGGCTAAGGAGAGAGAGAGAGATGATGGTCTACATTCTAGGTACAGTCAAGAGGAAGCCCTGAATCTCTATTACCTCTCCTTTTTATTCCCAGTGGGATGTTTTATGGGAGGTAACTTCCCTAGAGTAGGTTGGCCTTTGATGTCACTGCTAGAAGCACATAGCCTACACACTGACCCTAGTGGACCCTCCAAAGCATTAACATTATTATGCTTTATTTATGACATAAATCATGAATTACTAATCAATACATCCTATATAATAATTCGCTAAGTTGTGTGTAACGCCCGACATGCGCAGTAGACACTGCTGCGCATGCGGCAGTCACACGCAGTGGAGACTGGCCGCGCCGCGGCTGATACAGAGCTGGGCGCTCCGAAGCAGCGTCCAGCTCTGTATCAGCCGAGGCGCGGGCAGTCTCCACTGCGTGTGACTGCCCCGCGACCGGCTGCCAGAGGCACTGTGGCCCATGTAACGGGCTGTTCAACTAGTATATAAATAAGCAGCCTGCTTTCCTAGTTAAAAATAAAGCTTGTAGAACAAGGGCTGAGCCTATAGGCTGTATGTTTGGATGTAATATGTAGGCAAGTTTGATTCTCCAAATTTACCTTGGGACTGCTGGGTGTAGAATATATTGAGCACACACAGTGAAGAGTGGTATGTCATCACTGCCTATTTACATGCACGCCTTACACAGGCACACGGCTGTTAAAAAAAAATTGGAAGGAATATGGGCCATCTCTTCCTTAGTGATTGACAGCCACAAGGAGAGGTGTGTATGCACTGTCACACAACTTCGCCAAGATGGCCGGCCTCTGCCTGCTCATGTCGCTCCAACAAAAGACAACTTTTAAACAGATTCAGACACAGTGGCACAGTTACACACAAATTTTATTGCTCACAGTAAGGTTAAGTACTACCATGACTGTAACTGCATATCATTGATAGTTCCGCTTCAGCATTGACCTTGCTTGCTAGCACAGTTCACAGGAGAGCTGTACAGACCAGAGAGAGTCACTGAAAGTGTCTGCTTATTCGCATTAACCATCTGAGTGCCAGAGAGTTATTAGCTCAAAGTGTTGGATACCTCTCTGGCACTCAAAGGGTTAATAGCAGGCTTTTGGTTGGTCTTTGGGCTTTAGCCCATGCTCTGGTGATTGTGCCAGCAAGCCATGGCAGACCAATGCATAAAGCTGCCTGAAACTCTGCATTTACTCATGATTGTTAATATAATTTATGGTCATACTTATTATCTTGCCTTTCTGGAATGCTGGCGGTCTTTACAACCACCAGTCAGTCTCTTTCCTTAGGTGAACTACTTGACAATAACCAGCACAGAAAGAATAGACAGAAACAGACTGACAGATAAACAGACAAACTGGGCCTTCTTCTGGATCAATTCAGGAGCAAACTAAGTGCACCACGGGGGCAAAATGGTGCTTTTAAAGGGATAGTAAGACTTAATATGCAAAATACCATATATTGTAGAGTTTACCTTCATGATAAAAACAAGGGAATGCCCACTACTGAGAGGTATTTTAGTCAATAATTATTGCAGCTCAATCTTGAATTTTTTACATGCACTATCTCAATGTTGTGACGTTTTACAGTGGCGCAGTTGCTACTCCATCCTATGTACAGCTCTGGTCAGTTGGCCATAAACCTTCATAGGATGATGTAGCAGCAGCGCCACTGTACAATTTCAGGCAATTGATATATTACAGTTAAAACATTCAAGTTTGAGATGCAATAACTTTTGAATAAAACACCTCTAAGCAGTGTAAGTACCCTTGTTTTACGCAAAAGGATAAACCCTACAATATAAATAGTTTGACATATTAAGTATTACTATCTCTTTAACCCCATGAATGGATAGGCCTCCAGCACATTGCACAGCATTGTGTTGGAAACCTCTCTATCATTTGAGAAGTTAACAGCTCCACTTAAATCAATGAGATTGTGAGGAAGTTTTATTTGTATTATAAGTTACAGTTGGTTTGTTCCAGAATTACCCACACTGTAGCCTGATAAATAAGGGCCATGGAAGCTACTCTATGGCAAAACAATGATAAGGAGCAACTAATCATTTCCGTTTTAACAATAATCAGAGCATTGGAGACCACTGTAATATTCCAAGGGTTAAAACTACCATTTAAATTAATGGGAATTTGTATTTGTCCCTGGTTTGCAATACCATAGCTTCAGGGAGTGCTCTAAGTTGTGATAAAGTGTTGAATAAGAGGAGATAACGTAATCAATGAGATCAATTCTCCACTTCCTGGGTTATCCTGTAACACAAAGATATGAATATTTTAGTATTTGCTGATGCAGTTTGTATTTGGACAAACTCTGTTCTTCAGGTCAGGCAAAACTGAAAAATAATGTTTGTTCAATCACACAGTCTGTTTAAAACAATGCAGAGTTTCCATGTTAAATACAATTTAATGTGTTTACAGTGAAAGCTTGGAGAGGTGAGAAAGGTGATATCTTTGTGTATCTGGAGTAGGGTGACCACGGGTCCCGGAACGTCCGGGACTGTCCCTTATTTCAGGGACATGTCCCGCGTCCCGGGTCCCCTTCAACCGGGACAATGAAGTGTCCCGGAATGAAGCCAAGCCGCCCTGAATGTCAGCCTGCAAGCGGTGTGTCACATCATGGACGCCGCTTGCAGGCTGACATCCAGGGCGGCAATGCAGCTTACCTGATCTCCTGGAGGTAAGCGCTCTAGTAATACAGAGCGCTGGGAGATGACATCATCTCCCAGCGCTCTGCATTACTGAGCACAGCGCGCGGGAGCTTCAGCTCTGTGCCGGAGGAGGCACAGAGCTCCCTCTTGACACGCCGCTAGACCACCAGGGACTCAAGGTAAGGCAATAGGGTGACCACGTCCCGGAATGGCAGAAGGGAAATGTGGTCACCCTAATCTGGAGTGAGCAATAAATAAAGCAGTGGTTTGGATGCAGAGTGCAGAGGTACTGATTATATGTTATTCACTGATTATTTGTTATTCTGTGGAGCCTTTGCACTAAGATTTCTCAAGTGGGAGAGATCATAGTACATAAGTTCCATAGAATAACGTGGGAATATGAGAAGTGATATCACTGGATACCTTATCACATATTGATCACATCTTTATCACACCTTAGTGCATTTTCTCCAGATCTTCAAAGACAATGAGCCACACAGAGATATATACACATTGATACATAAATCAAGACGATACAGGCACTCATTTAAAGGGATAGTAATGTTTCATAATAAAAGCAGCTCTAATTAATCACCATAGTATTTGGACTTTGGAGAGTGTTATTTCAATTCTGTCAGAGTTGTAGTTCAAGAGTAATTCAATGACAAAGTATCCCCCTCCCGCCCCTTTTACCGATGTAACACTGCTCAGCCAGAGCAGAAGGGAGGTGCCCAGGTAGACTGCAAAGAGGGACAATCTTCAATTAAGATAAGGGAAAAACCTGAAAAACCTGTCAAGGGGGGAAGGGCTTTCATTGTTCTCATAGGAAGAATATTGTCCCCTGCTGTTATCTGTCTGGTCTATGGACTGCATTTCACATCTGAGAAGAGATGGCTTACACTAGCTAAAAGGGGCGGGAGGGGAAACTTTGCTTGTGAATATCTCTCAAACCATAAAGGTTTGAGAGATAAAACATATCATTCTTCATGTTTTTTTAATGCCTACAAAATAAAATAAAGATAAAACAAAGTATTACTATCCCTTAGAGATATTAATTCTTTGGACCTTGATGGCAGTTGTACTTACCATCAGCTATAGGTCAAAAAGATACACTTATCATCTTTTACACCATATTTACAAGGTGCAGTTTTGAGTAAATAAATATTTTGTTGCAATGATAATATCTTTATCGTTCAAGGTATTAAGTGGAGCTGCCATTTAATAACCTAGCAATTTGTTTTCTAATATGAGGCCGATACTCCCAGCATTTCAGACTATACATGTTCTTGCACTCAGCTTTTATGACCTTAGAAGTTGGATATTTAATGTAGTTTCAAAATATAGCATCATTATATTATACTGTATAGAGTTACATTTCCTGTTTTCTTCAATTGTGGCTTTGCTCAGAAGAATTTAAATTACTAGCTTGGTAATTGCTAAATTTCCTCTAAGCTTGAGCAAGATTTATTGTGAAAAGAAAAAAATTAAAGTTATTTTGGATTACTGTCCTTGGAAGTAGAATAGTAAAAGTTATCTGCAGAGTAATTTTAATATGAAAATAGCCTATCTTGAGAACACCTCAACTATAGGGATGTTAAGTATCTGCTATAGTTTCCAGATGGCCAGGGCTGCTGAATCTAAGGAGGGATTGGAACAACCCCAGTGGAACAGCACAAGATCAGTCAATGCTATTGGAAATGGAAGTTTTATGTCCTGAGCCATTTTCATGAGTATAACAGAAGTGTTGATGGACCAGGATGGATTACTTAGGAAAAAGCCTTTTTTTAAACAAAGTAGATAAAGGACTTGAATATAGTTAACCTCTTTGAATCCATGCATTTTTTTAGGACACTGGGCCTTATGAACGCAAAATACGAGAAAACTGATGCTTAGCAACAACAGTGATCGTAGGGGGTAGAACAATCACCCAAATTCATATCGTTTTAATTTGTCTTTAAACCACTTGTGCTAGAGAGGTCTCCAATGTATTAGAAAGCAATGAGTGGAGACCTCACTAGCATTTAATGAGTTAAAAGACCCATTTCAATCAATGAGAATTTGGGGAATTTTTCTTTACCCCCGATGTGAACGTGGTTTGCTCCAGAATTGTTCATCTGCTTACTGCATAAGGCCCATAGGGCTTATATATAGCGGCAATGGGAGGGAGAATGTACAAATTCACCAAGGCAAAGCGGGGCATACAATAGCACATATGACTGCCCTTTTCCCTCTATCCTTCTCGGTCCTTCCTACCTGTCCACTGGGCTTCTTCACGTCTGCGGGCTGCATTGCTGAGGACGCTGAGATCGACAGCCTCATCTCTCAAGAGGGGTGCCGGGTGGCTCAAGCGGTTTCTGGCTGAGTCGCCCAGCCTGGTGACTGGGTGTTCTGCCCACCCCTCCTGCTCCACTAGACCACCAAGGCAGTTGAGCCTTTCTGCATCCCTGTGACGCCATGCAGGGAGCAAGAAGGGATGGAGGTCTGATCCCTCAAATATGGCAAAGGAGGGGGATTTTGCAGAGGGGGCCACCAGGGGCAGACCCCACTCTGATTCCTCTAGGGGGGGCCCACAGTCTGCATCTGCCAGGAGGGGGCGCTCTTCCCGTGAGGCTGAGCTGGAGGATCCAGGAGACCTGGTGCTGCCCATCACATCTGCTGCTGTTTCCAGTGGGGTCAGTGCGGGACCTGGAGTGACCTCAGCAGTTCTGGAGCTGTTAGGGGCTGGCGTTGCTGTGGGAGCATGTGGTGGAGCGGTGAGTTCTGGACCAGTGGTGACTCCTAGCTGTTCTGTCCATGCGGGTTTCGCCAATGGGTGTGATGCCTAAGCGGGAAGTGGGGAAATTTCAGCTTATTCATCATCAGTGAATGATGGTATTGACCCGGAGTTGTGGTTGGATCAGTACACGGTGTTTGACCGGGCGGTGGCTCTGGTGAGGCGGGCAGGTCAGGGTGCACTCATGGCGAAGGTGGACATTGAGTCTGCTTTTCGGCTGCTGCCAGTGCACCCGGCCAGTCATCATCTCCTGGGTTGCTGTTTTGACAGGGAGTTTTATGTGGACTTGTGTTTGCCGATGGGGTGCTCGCTGTCCTGTGGTCAGGGAGAATTCCAGGTCTCATGCTCTGGTGCATTACTTGGACGATTTTCTGTGCGTTGGGTTGGCTAACTCCAGGGATTGCCTGTACCTCTTGTGTACCTTCCAATGGGTGGCAGAGTGTTTTGGGGTCCCCTTGGTGGAGGATAAGATGGAGGGGCCGGTGTCCTGTTTGAAATTCGGTGGCAATGGAGTGCTGTTTGCCTGTAGATAAACTTGCGGACCTTCAGGGCCTGATCGCTGAGGTGAAGGGGGCCCGGAAGGTAACATTGCGCAGACTTCAATCACTCCTGGGCAAGCTGAATTTCGCCTGTCACATCATTCAGATGAGGAGAGTGTTTGGTCTGTGGTTGGCCGCTGGTCTTGCTGGTGCTTCACGCCCGCATCACCTTGTGTAGGTTACTCAGGGCATGCTGGAGGATTTGGCCGTTTGGGATTCGTTTCTTGACGGTTTTAATGGGAGCTCTCTGTTTCAGTTGGATCTAGTGGTGGAGGATGATTTGGCACTCTTTACAGATGCCACGGGGAGCTGCGGTTTCGGGGCTTTTTTCGGTGGGCGTTGGTGTGCTGGGTCGTGGCTGCCTTCTTGGGTGGATGTGGGTCTTACTAGGAACCTGGCTTTTCTGGAACTGTTCCCTATTGTTGTGGCAGTTTTCTTGTGGGGCAGGGAGCGGCAGGATAGGAGGATATGCTTTTGCTCGGACAACCTTGCGGTGGTCCAGGCAATCAACTCTGTTTTGGCTTCTTCTCTTCCGGTGCTGTGCCTGTTGCGTTTGCTTGTGTTGCTTTGTCTTGAGCTACATATGTGGTGTAGGGGGAAGCATGTGCCTGGCCATCTTAATGTAATTGCTGACTCCCTCTCTCATTTTCAGTTTGATCGCTTCAGGAAGCTGGTGCCAGATGCTGTGGCAGAGGGAGAGGCCTGCCCGGGTCATCTGTGGGATGTGCTGGTTAGATCCTTGGTGACCTGATTCAGCGGTCGGTGGCCCCGTGGACTTGGGGCGAGATATCAGGCCTGCTGGACGGAGTGGTTTGCTTTGGTGGTGCTGTTGTGATTGTGTCCCGGCTTCGTGAGAGAGGCTTGTGGGGGTGCGGCGGTGGACGCGCAAATGGCTGCATTGGTGTTCTTGTTTAAGTTGCAGGGCTGGTGGGATGTCACCAATGACTTTCTTGTGCAGCAGGCGCTGAGGGGTTTGAGGAGGTCATGGGTATTGCGGGAGTCGTGTCTCCCAGTGTCTTTTGGGGTGTTGAGGGGGCTTTTGGCTGGGTTGGGGGTTGTCTGTCCCTCTGGTTTTGAGGCTGTGTTGTTCTGGGCTGCTTTTTCATCGGCCTTTTTCAGGGCTCTTCGGATTGGAGACCTTGTTAGCCCCAACCGGCGGTCCCCCGGGAGCTTGTACGTGGTTGATGTTCAGTTGGGGGGAGGATTGCTTTGCGGTGATGTTGCAGCAGTCCAAGACGGACCAGGTGGGACGGTAGGTGTTGATTTCGCTCTTTGAGACAGGTTTGTTGGAGTGTCTGGTGGCTTGCATCCGGGAGTACTTGCGAATTCACCCGTTGGGGGTGTGTGGTTTTCTTCATTCATGAGGATGGGTCCTGTCTGTCTCGTTTTCAGTTTGTGAGTGTGTTTACAATGGGGTTGCAGCGGCTTGGTTTGGTCGTGGCCAAATTAGGCTTGCACTCATTTGAGATCGGGGCTGCGACGGAGGCGGCTCAGTGGGGGTTTGAAAACGACATGGTGCAGAAGATTGGGAGGTGGGAGTCGAAATGTTTTAGGTCTTATGTGCGGCCGGGGTTGTTGTTGTGAGTTGGCACTGATGCTCTTTGTTTCACTTTTCAGGAGTTCGTTTGAAGGTGGTTTGGTTGGACGGTCACTCTTACATCTGCCGGGCCCAGAGGAGAGCTGCAGTCCGGAGAGCCGGTACACGCCTGGGTTTTCCTGAGGGCCATGTGGTAGTGCGTTGGTTGGGGTTGGGGCTATGCGCTGGGAGCAGGTTTTGCTGTTAGATTTCCCCTCCGGATGTGTTTTTGGTGCATGCTGGGAGGAATAATTTGGGTTTCATTTCGCAGAGGGAGTTGGTCCGGGTGCTAAAGAGGGATTGGGAGAGGCTGCGGGTGCTCTTTCCGGACACAGTGTTTGTGTAGTTGGAGATTGTCCCGCGTTTGAGGTGGCGAAGGGCTCGCTCGCTAGGGGAGGTGGAGCGTTGTAGGAGGAAGGTCAATAAAATGCTGGCTAGTTTTGTACAGAAGGTGGGTGGTGTTGTTGTCTGGTATAGGGAGTTGGAGGGGGAGCCTAGGTTGTTTTTGCAGGATGGCGTCCAACTCTCACATCGGGCTGGACATCTTCCTGGAGGAATTCAAGGATGGTGTTGAATGGGCCTTGTTTTTGGTGGGTGGCGGGGCCCAGCTGGCTTAAGGGGTCAAGCGGCTGGCCCTTGGAGGGGTGCTTGCTGGTAAAGCACGGGCTTGGTGGTGATGACTCATGAACATGGTCCTAGGGGTTGAGGGGTGTACGGCTGTTGCGCTACAACTTGCCACATTAAGATAGTTAGGGTGGATGGTGGCATGGCCCGTAGTCAGGTAGCAGTAGAAATGGACAGAGTTTCTTGGAACAGTTAGTCAGGCAGTGTGAGTGTACTAGCAAACACTAGGTTATATTGGGAATGGTTATTTATTGTACGAGAATTGTTAATATAATTGTTAATAAAGTTTAAAGTTTTGTTATACTTTTTCGAATAAAATGCTGTGGCCTTTTCAATCCATCCATGTCATAGAAACTGCTGTTGTGCTGTCAAGTTAGAACTTTCAGGAAGTAATCACCCTGTCACTCACTTCCTGATTATTTGAACTGTTGTAACATTTTATCAAAACAACTCACAGTGGTGGAAGTACCATTGTTTTAATCAGAAGGAAAATATCTAGAGCATATTGGGTTTCATTAAAAAAAATGTACTACTTCTTTGAGACGTTAATGCAAGCAAGCCCTATTTGCCTCCACTATAACATGTGCAGAGAAGTTGGGTAATGGTCCACATCTTTCCTATGTGCATTGTTAGTACATAATATTAAACAAGGAGAAGAGGAAGAGAAAGCCCCAAAACACAGATACACTTCCCCATGGCCTCCCGTTGGCTCAAGTGGTATACAGAGGATACTTTTCAGCATAAGCATCCCAGAAAATTGGTGTTAGCACTATGAAATTTGTCTCATTTAGTGCAAAATTGTATTAATATATCTCTTTTACAGAGGTGCAAACCAGCTGCTCTATAGAGGAAAAAACAATTACATCGATTTAAATGGGGCTCTTAACCTACTGAATGCTAAAGACATCTCTAACACATTGCTTTGCAATGCACTGTAGAACACTCTGGCATTCAAGGGGTTGAATCAATAGGAATTTATGACTTTGTCCTCAGAACAGTTCATTTGCCCCAGACTTGCTCCAGTTTGCCTTTATACATAATGAACCTTATGATAAAGAAAAAGATGGGCAATTCTGTATCAACCTACAGGGGGGATCCCCCTCACTTCCATTGGATTAAATGGGGATTTGAAACCCTTGAATGCTAAAGAGGACTTTAATGTATTGCAAAGTGTGTTGTTGAAGACCCCTTCCTCATGGTACAGCTGGTATGCCCCAGAATTGCTCAATGCTTGCTTTCTGCATAAGGCCCAGTGTCTGTTGCACTAAGCCAACTTCCTCACTTGTATGAGGCAAACATCTCAGCTGCATCCAAGAAAGACAAATGGAATATCGTGTGAGAAGGTTCTAGTACTTTAGTTTTAATACATTTCTTGCTTATAGTTTAATAACAGGAGATATTATCAACCCTCAAACATCAAAAAGTAGTTTCCAAGGCTCTCAAATGTAATATGGTATTGGAAATGTACAAACCTTTGGTATGTTTATATAAAAGTGCAGATGAAGTTTAGCTTCACAGATTTAAGGGTTATTCCGTAAACTTGACTTAAGCCAAAACCCCATAATTGCCATCAATAGGAATTGTTTTAGCTGAATTCAATGTTCTGGCAGTTCAAGAACAATTCAAGAGTAATTTTGTGGTGAGAACACTACCTATTAAAGGTTATTGCCAAAGATTAACTAAAGAATTTTAGAAAAAAATTAAATACCATAATTATCCAGAGTACACGGTAGCCATTTTCTGTAAAATCTCTATTGTTAGATCCCAAAAATATATTTAACCCATATGGATCTTATCCATCAAGCAAAAGAATAGCATTTATGAAGCACAAAACTGCAGTGTGGGGTCTAAAATACACATTGGTTTGAACTGGGATTGTAACGCCTTGAATCATAGTTGCTTTGCAATGTGCTGGCAACCTCTCTAGTATTCAGGGGATTAAAAGCCCAATTTGAATAAACTTTTGTTTTTCTCCTCTTTGGTGCAGTTGGTTTGCTCCAGGTTTGCTCATTTTCTTTGTGCATACAGCCCGGTACTTATTGATATACATAGGCTTGCTGCTGCAGTGGGACCAATAAAGTGTCCGCATCCCCTTCCTCATACACACTTTGCCACACTCTAACTTTATCCGGCCCCTTTCACAGGACCTTCCCTTAAAGGTACAGTGGCACGAGCAGCCAACAGGCTAAAAAGAGAATGGGAACTTTGATCTAAGAAGAAAGATCATTTTGACATGGTTTCTTTAGGAAAGAGGACTCTGTGAGGAAGATACACACCCTGAGCTTCAGAGTCTTACATTTTTAAAATAGAACATTTATAAAATGCATATAACAACAAAGAAGCAGAGCTGCCCAAATGCATCCCCTTACAGTCTACTAACGTAGGCCTAGTTGGTCCAGGCCTAAATACATTACTATGCATACAAAATCTGAGGGGCTTCTGAGGATGAACAACAGCACAATGGCCTGTCCTACGGCTAGTCACCGCTCAGAAGCATGACATTTTAGCTCTCTAT
This sequence comes from Rhinophrynus dorsalis, assembly GCA_037306005.1. Taxonomy (NCBI): domain Eukaryota; kingdom Metazoa; phylum Chordata; class Amphibia; order Anura; family Rhinophrynidae; genus Rhinophrynus; species Rhinophrynus dorsalis. The sequence continues at coordinate 162,157,244 of CM074719.1, forward strand.
TGCCATTACACATACATATTAGACTAATCCCGCCCAAAAGGGCAGTCCAGTTCCAAAATGACGTGCAAGTGCCCCCTGCACGGGAACACCAGCTAACCCCCGATGTACCTTTCGGCGTTGTTGAGTCTTGTCAGGAGGATGCAGCTGGATTCACTAGGCAGGGAGAGCAAGGGGTCCCCATTTGGATTACCCTTCACTCTTACGGAGACCCCCTAAGAGTATTCAAAATATGCATACAAAATGTGAGAGGCTTCTGAGGACGAACAACAGCACAATGGCCTGTTGTACGGCTAGTCACCACTCAGAAGCATCACCGCCTGTATTTCTAATGCAGGTTTGTGAATTTGCATTGTCATAATTGTCTCTTTTGACACATTTGTCACTAATACTCCTTTTTGATATAATCAACATAAGCTTCACAGAGGCATCCAGTGTGTTTTTGTAGCAGAATTCATGTTTGGTAGTTTGGTGGCAGGAAGATACAATGTTGTTATCGTAACTGAAAAATGATTTATGTATTGTCTTTTGTTACACGATTGCTTTAAAATTGAACACAGTGTTGCTGTTTTTGATTAAGGGGAAACAGATAGAAGTCATATGATTACAAGTGTACAGAAAAAGATGCTATCATTAAACTTTCACTTAGAACACTAACATCGCCATCATATCTTTAAGAAGATCTATAAGTAGGGCAATAGTGTCAAAATGTGGTCCTAAAACGCAACAAATATAACAGGATTTAAAGGGATAGTAATAGCACAATAAAAATTGAGCTCCAATTATTACTTTTAATTTTTGAAACATTTTGTTCTATAAATAGTCACTCACTTTTCTGTAGTTCAACCGCTATAGTAGCTGAAAAGCTCCACCTCCCACCCCTTCTGGCCACCTCCCATTGAATGTGGAATGCAGTTGTGGGACAGGACGGATGCAGAGTGGGACAAACTTCAGTCAGTAAGTGTAAGGAAAACTTGACGAAGAAGGGCAGGATTTTCTTTATGCTTAATGAAGTTTGTCCTTTGCCGCGCTCCATCTGCACCTGCATGAGCAGATCAGTGATACGGCCAGAAGGGGTAGGAGGGGGATCATTTCAGCTATGATAGTGGTTGAATTGCAGAAAAGTGATTAACTATATAACGCAAAATGTTCCAAAAATGTAAGTAATAATCATAGCTCAACTTTTATTGTGTTATTACTATTCCCTTATCCCCTTAACGACCCATGACGTACATGTACATCATGGGGTAGCTGTCCCTGAAAGACCAAGGCCGTACATGTATGTCATGGAATTCAGGGCTCCCTGCACGGCTACACGCCGTTCAGGGAGCCCTGAATCTGGATCACAAAAAAAAAAAAAAAAAAGTCAGTGGTCCTTAAGTGCCGGCCGCCTTCATGCACGGACGGTCCTTAAGAGGTTAAGGATATACCTATTGATTGCTGCCCCTAAGAGCTGTATTTTGACAAACCTGAACATAAATCTTCTTAAAAATAAGAAGTGGTTATCCCTTTAAATAAAATACAGTTGGATTATATACATTAATATACTGAAATGTTATTCACCTGGGTTACAGCTACTGAAGATGACAGGGAGTGTGTTTAATTTCTACAGTAGGGACACATGGGAAAGAATACTACACCAGATATCACCTATATTTTGTATTAGCCATTACTTTATTTGAAACCAAGTTTTCTAGCGATTTAGATTTATAAATTGTGCTCAATAAGACATACTGTGTAGACACTTCCTGTCTTAAGCCCCTGCTCACTGACTCTTCTCAGCAATGCATTAACCCACCTCCCCTAGCACTGAAAGGGTTACCTGTCAATAAGCGTGAGAGGTACTGTAGGGCTAAGCCAGGACACGCCAGAATGGCATACCCTAATTAGCGTAATCTATGCATTTAAACTATGTAAAAACGAGTCTAAATAAAAATGTTTTATGTAACATAAACTCTTTCAAAATGATCAAATGTGCTTTTAGGTGATAATGTCCCTTTAACTGGAAGACAGTTATATCATAAGTAAACAGAGCCACACAGAACATATAAATAATTAACCTTAACCTTTTGCGTTGCGTACCCCTCTGGCACGCAAAGGGTTAGCATCTTGAAGACCAGAGGGGTATGCAGTGCATTTCTGGTCCTCAAGAGGTTAACATTTTGTGCACCATCGTTCCTCAGTGTAGCAATACGCAAAGCAAATATCTGAGTCTTGGAAAAATATTATTACAGAGCTATTGCAGGCTTTTCCCATGACTTGATTCACTCCAGGGATTGTATACAAGACTCTCCAAATTATTCTGGCACATTACAGTAGCCAACATGGAAGAAATCAAAAGCTGCATGACATCTTCTAAATGCCAAGTATCTTTGAGGCATTTTGGTTAGTTAGTTTAAAGGAACAGTCAACTTTTTTAATCAAAAAGTTATAGGACAGTTCTCCTTAACTACAGTCCTCCAGACAAACCAACAAATCAGGTTTTCATGGTATCCCTGATTAAGTCCTGGTAGATGGGTCAGGGTCACATTTAACTGTTTCATTGAATAGCCATCTGTGATCAAGAAGGGATATCCTTAAGTCCTAACCTGTTTTGTGATCTACGGAATAATGATGAAAATCAACTGTATAGGGCTTTTCCTGCTGAATAAAACAACTGTATTACCACAGTAGCGCAGTTTTGCATTCAAACCCAGAAAGTGAGAATTGCATAGTCCTTCATGACTTCAAGATGAGTTTTAGTCTTTTTACTAGAACTTCTTTCTTTAACCTACTAATTAATAGCATGTAGGTTCCCTTCTGAAAAAATGTATCTAATCTTGTCTTAGATGTACCCACTGTATCAGCTATTAGCACAGCCTTGAGCTAAAAATTTCATAATTTAAAATACATAATTGTAAAAAAAACCCTTTCTTTGCTGAAGTTGAAACCTCCCTTCCTTTATTACTAAAAGATGACTCCTAGTTATCAGATCAGGCATTGGAATGATAAGCTCACTAGAAAGATCCTTGCACTTACGTCATATATACTTATTCAATGTAACAAGATCCCATCTTAGGAGCCTTTCATAGAGTAAATAAATCAAGGCTGCATATTTAACGGTATTGAACCCTGTAGCAACATTTTTAATGTGACGTACTGACTCATCTGTGGCTCAACTCAATTGCTCCTGGTAAAACTGTCAATAGGGCAAAAATGGATAGCAAATGAGACACACAAATATACAGTGTTACTGTCGGAATTCAATTGCCCTACCAATAGGAACCACGACAAGCGTTGGGACACAGAACCTAACTTGTGGTGCTAACTTTGTTATGGGTTTTTTGTTCCCAAAACTCACACTAAGTAGTGTGAGAAATGGGAACATCAAAGGAAAAAAGATAACGCTCGTGTTTGATACAGTGTCAGACACTGTGCATGAGCTCAAGAATACAGTCATTCTCCCAAACACTAACCCTACATTACCCCTAACATTAACAATAAAGTGAAACAATACTAGCCCTAACACATCCTATCACCCATACCCCATAGCTGTAACACTTACCTGTAATCCACTGTAATTCTTCATCTGTAAGCTTGTATCTTCTTCATCTTCATCTTCTTTCTTTTTATCTTCCTTCTTCTTACGTGTTTTCTTCTTGTTCAAAAATCTTGTGCCCCACTGAATAAATAAAAATAAGTTGTAATTATTTATGCCCCTGAAGGTATATGTGCAATAAAAGTATACTGCCCACCACCTCTGGTGGCGGCAGCAGAAAAGTGGATGAAAATTCCCTAGGTTTGCTAGAATAATTGTTTTCATGGCCCTACTGGTTTTGATCTTCCAGTTCACATGTTCCATGTGTTGTTTTTAGGCTTGTACAGTGCAAAGAAGTGGGTTTAGCATGTTTAGTGGATATAGTGAGCTTATGCTCTGAAATGTACAGCAGAAAATGTTTCCATTTAGCATGCAATAAGTGTTTGCACAGATCATTGAATTGTTCAATGGGTATTGCTTTTTATTGATTTCTATTTTGTGTTTTTTATCAGAGATTGTCTAAAATACGTATCAGTTATTTTTCTGGTAGATAGGTCATTGTATAGCTTACATAAAAGTTTAGATCTCTGTTAACAACAATTTATTTTACCACAGGTCACTGAATTAAGCCCCATGTCTTTAGGATTTCCCTGCTTGTGCATGCTTGTGCATAGGTGAGGTAATTAAATGGCTGATCATGTCATTAACACACACCTCAATCAGGCAAATCCTGTTAGAGGGCCATGAGTATAGGGTTGGAAACAATTGGATTGACAGAAAAAATGTGGAAATTTAAAGGCAAAAACTTACACTAAAGCCCATGTTAAAATTCTCATTCATTTGATCAAAACCAGGGACATTTGGGTAACAGTTAGTAGAGAAATTTTACTCCACTGCTGAGATTTGATGCAATTGTCTATGCAACCTACTAAAACAACAAAGCACAGTTGTGTCATTGCATTTAACCCCTTGAGTGCCAGAGAGCTATGCAATGCATTGCGTATCTCACCGGCACTCAAAGGGTTAAAGATGTCATGTCCATATTCTAGAAGCTCTCTGACTTTTGATCAAATGTGTTAGAACTGTTATGTCACCTTTAAAATACATTTTTATATATATCTGTGTGTGTGTGTGTGTGTGTGTGTGTGTGTGTGTGTGTGTGTGTATATATGAAAGCTAGAAATTCACATTTTGTGTTAGAAGAGAAATGAAAATGGTTTTAATAGACATATAGATTTTAAACATGGGTAAGACTTTTCCAAAACAAAAATATGATTTGGAATGATCCGTCCACAAATATTTCAATGTATGCCAAAGTATGAGAGCACTTGAGAGATAGGATTTGTTGCATTTAGTTGAACTTTTTAAGCACTACAAAATGATACATATTTTTTCTGGGACATTACTGTCCCTTTAAATGGGGCTTACAGTCATTTGAATGGTAGAGTGGTCTATAAAGCACATAAATCAATGGGCATTTGGAGAGTTGTTATTTGTTCTTCATGGTGCAGTTGGCTTGCTCCAGAATTTCTCCTCTTTTCTTTGTAGACAAGGAGGAGATTCACTAAACGGTGATAAAGAGGTGATAAAGTGGAGATGCTTTCTCCAGTGATTTCACTTCTCCAGTTCCTATGTTATTCTATAGAACCTATCCACTAAGATCTCCAAAGCTGAAGAAATCTTAGTGCATAAGCTCCATAGAATAACATAAGTATTGGAGAAGTGATAAACTGGAGAAGCCATCTCCATTTTATCACCTCTTTATCACCACTTAGTGAATCTCCCCCAAGGTCTTTACCCTCTGACTGCCAGAACGGTATGCAAGGCATTGGCTTGCATACCCCTCTGGCAGTCAAGGGGTTAAGGAAATACTGGTCTTACCTGAATCTTTTAACAACAAACATAATTATAGGTTTTTAAAGGATGAAGGCTGAACCAAGGGAGAGTTCAAGAAAACATTCATACAAACATTTGTGTGCACCTGAATATACATAGCATTCTGTTGCCCTTATTTACTAGAGGGTGAAAAGTTCCTTTTTATTTGATAAGAGGATGAACTGGGAAATGCTCACATCATCTTTTTACTACTGCAATTACACACAAAGCCTGAGACACCAATCAGTTGTGCTCATGTCTCCACAAGCCATGTAATCTGTACAAGCCTAAAGATGGGAGAAATCATCCTGACTTGAAAGGAGACCCTAGGAGACTAATTCAGCAAACTGAAGTGTAAGTCTATTTAAAACCAATCGTACAATAGGGGACAAATGAAAATTCTCTTTGATTTAAATGGGACTTTTAACCCCTTGAATGCTAGTGTGGTCTTCAAAGCATTGCAAAGCAATGTGTTAGAGACCTCTCTAGCGTTCAAGGGATTAAAAACTCATTATAAACCCATGGGAATTTGAGGAATTTTCATTTCTTCCCTTCTGTGCAGTTCGTTTGCCCCAGAACTGCACACTTTAGCTTGCTGAATTAGGGCCTAAAACCCTGATGTACTAAAAAGAACTAGAGCAATATGGGGCATATCCTCTGTACCAGTAGGGACAAATACTGGTCCTATTTCTTTAAATCTGACTTTGAAACCCTTGAATGATAGCGAGGTCTACAATATATTCCTCTGCAATTCATAGTGGATCTCTGTCACATTCAAGTTGTTAAAAAACACAATTTATGTCAATTAGGATTTGGGGAATTCACATTTTTCCTCATATAATACAATTGGTTTGCAATAGAATTGATCCACTTATCTTTGTGCAAGTGGCTTCAAATGTTAGGCTACCTCTGATGCAGCAGTCCCATTCATTTTCTACTTTTTAGTAAGCAGTCACCAAATTGGTCACAAGTCTTATTTTGTAGCTTTAGGTAATTTACTTCTTATAATGGGAATTAGGCGATACATGTGATAATTCTCATTCATTTCCTGTCTCTCGCTCTTTATTAACCAAGCACCATTTTGTATTTCATTGGGGGACATATAAAATATTCCCCCATCCACAATGAGTGAAATAGGGTACGTAGCTTACTGTATGCTGACGAAGTCTCCAGCATTCAATGTTTTACACCATTTTAGACAGTGAGAGCTTGGAAATTTTTGTCTTAATGATGCTGTTGGTTTGTTTCAGGTCTTCTTAGTACATAAGCTTGACAGTGGGCCTCAGTGAACAAATTGCCAAAATACCCATTGATTTAAGTGGGGCGTTTACCTGACTGAATGTTAGAGAAAGGTCTAAAAAGCATTGCTTACTCTCTAGCATTCAAGATTTTAAAACACCCATATAATTCAGTGGTCATTTTTATTTGTCCCTTAAGGTACAGCTGGTTTGCTCCAGAATTGATCCACATCTGTTGTCTGTTTCCATTTGCGCCTGTGTGTGTGCTTGTGCAAGTGTGCTTGCATGCAGTGGCATAACATGTCATTGGAGGGCACTACTGCAAACATTTATTTGGGCCCCATAACACACAATATTCACCCAGGGGTATAATCAGAAGCCATTGGGCCCTGGGGCCTGGTGACGCCCACATGGATTCCAGACCCTTTCACAATTGCACACTATGCATTCCTCTCCGTGCGTGCGTTTGCATTCATGTGTGTACTTTTATGTTTGCTTCTGTGTACATCCACATGTGTGTCTGCATGTGTGCATACCTCCCAACATTTCAAATGGCCAAAGAGGGACACTTGTGTTTTAGGGGGTGTTTCTAGGGGTGTGGCTGATAGGTGGGGCAGTACCAAGATTTTTTAGGTAATTTCATGACCTATTGACACCTCTTTGTGTAACTGATTAAATAAAATAAAAGTAATTTATTTACACAGATTAATGTATAAACACATATACTGAAGTTTAAATACACATTAATGTGAGTGTTAGTGTTATGGAGCAATGTGATACACTTATATATACATCACACAGTCTAATTTCCTAAAAAGAGGGACATCAGGGTGGGAAAGAGGGACAGAGGGATTTGAGTCTGGAAGAGGGACTGTCCCTCCTAAAGAGGGACACTTGGGAGACATGTGTGTGTTTGGGCATGTGTGCATTTATGTGTGTGTATTTGTATGTGTGTCTCTGTGTTTGCATGCATGTTTGCTCATGTGTACATTCATGTGTGTGTGTTTGCTCATGTAGATTCATGTGTGTGTTTGCTAATGTGGTTAATTTGTGTGTGTGTGTCTACATATGTATGTGTGTTTTCTCACGTAGATTCATGTGTGTGTGTGCTTGCTCATGTGGTTAATTTGTGTGTGTGTTTGCTTGTGTCTATGTGTGTGTTTGGTTGTGTCTACATGTGTGTGTTTGGTTGTGTCTACATATGTATGTGTGTTTTCTCACGTAGATTCATGTGTGTGTGTGCTTGCTCATGTGGTTAATTTGTGTGTGTGTTTGCTTGTGTCTATGTGTGTGTTTGGTTGTGTCTACATGTGTGTGTGTTTGCTCGTGTTCATTTGTGTGTGTCTCTGTGTTTACATGTGTGTGTGTGAATATGTGTGTCTCTGGGTTTGTGTGTTAGTTTGTGCATGTTTACATTTATGTGTGTGCATGTTTGCTCGTGTATACATGGGTTTTGTTTGCTCATGTACAATCATGTGGGTATGTGTTTGCTTTTGTGTTCATTTGTGTGTGTGTGTGTGTGTGCATGTTTCCTTATGTGTGAATTTGTCTGTGTGTGTGTCTATCTTTGTTTGCATGTGTATATGAGGATGTTCACCCATGTGTACATTCATATGTGTGTAGCTATTATATAATTTAATGACTCAACCAAACTTAGAATGTTCAGTTTATTTTGTTTGTTCTTAGTTTACATTTTGCATTTTTGTATGTAGGATGGAACAATAGCACATTTGTTCCATACTTACCTTTTATATCATTGTTAAGTAGAGGAAAAGAATCTATAGTGCTCAATGCAAATGCTTATTTCTTTTCTGGCATGTAAATGTTTTGTTTCAGATAAAAAGCTTACACAAATATTGGCTGAAAACAGTCACATTTGATCATGCAACTCACGATAAGGGAAGGCTTTGAATTCTATTCAACAACAACAGCCTGTCAACTAATTTCCATATCTCGTATCACTGCTTGTGCACAAGGGAATGCACAGAGGACCACACTTAATATAAGGGCTATGTCTTTGAGTATGGATTACAGCCAAGAAGCGTTCTTCAAACTTCAGACGGCAAATTCAGGAAATGTATGTTGGTTTGCAATGCTAGTAGATGACACAGTGGTGCATGTATTAGTGGGGTGTAGCAGGGTCTGGAAATTATTTTGGCCTGAGAGACATAACTTGATTCAAACATTTTTCAGAAAATCATAGCTGAATAAATCACACTGGACAAAAGAAAAGAGAAGCAACCCTGGAGCAAACTATATGTTGCTAGAGAAGTGACAAAATCCCTAGAGATAACCAGGTAGCAGGCAAGTGCTGGCAGTCCAACACCCGATATCAGCCTAGGAGCACCTAGGTGGCCTCCCCATATGGACTCTGGGGACTACATCTGAGCAGAATTATGCCATTCCCACATTCACTTGCAGTGAGCTAGTGCCACCAGGTTCCTGGGATCCATCAACGAGCAACAGGCTACCACTTGCTCCCAGATGGTTACTGTGTTCAAGAGGCTGCCTGGTGCACACAGATGGAGCCCAGGCACCTGGCAGCCCTGGCGCAATGCAAGGGAATTTGGTACTTTTTGACCAACACTACACCAAAAGTATGGCTTATGCCTTTACTGGAGCCACACATTCACCCATACCCTATTTGCTCTGTTTATTAAGTTATGTACCCAGACTCTACACCCATATAATCCCTAGTGGGTTCATTATGTGTTATCATATAAGTTATTTTCGTATTTTGGATAATATGAGCAGGAATTTCACTGGATATAAATTATATCTAATTAAATCTTATCCGGTTGAGTATGTTTTGTTGTATTTCATTGTAGTTATGTGTTTTACATGACCTAGCTGGTTCAGCACCAGTCACAAGACTGGATGCCACATAACTATCATCCTGAATAAGTGTCCATTGTCCCCTAGGGAAAAAAGAGAACACCTTAGAGGGTTCTCTAGCAAGCTAGAGGGCTGTTGCTGTGAAGGAGGGTGATGGTAATCAAACAGAGAGGAGAGATGGCTGGGGGGGTTCCGCTTTCAATGAATCAGAGGAATCAGTAGTCCTGATTGTCCCGTTTGTGTCTTATGCCCTGAAAGTCTAGCTCTGGATTGATTGCCAGCCCTCCAAAGCTCAGAGAGGGAAGAACTGTATGCTGTGGCTGGCCCAAATTTCCAGGAACTCTCCTCTCCTTTATTCAAACAGCATTAAGAAGAAAAAATAATGAAAACAAAGGTACCTGTGCAATAAGAAAAAAACAGATGTAATACTGTATGTGCTAGTCCCAAAGTAAATAAATGATGATGATAATAATGAGTCCTTAGAATATGTCCACAATGAGATGAAAAACAGAGTACCTTATAAACAGAATGAATGAAAAGATGATGAGATGAAAGATGCACTGATGATGATGATATGGAATAGATGCTGATGAAAGAGAGATGAGAAATAAAACAAAACACTGTTCCTTAATATCCTGATGCTGCTACAAACTGTTATAGCCTTGTCCACAAATACAACAGATATCTTGAAATTAAGTTGGAGAGCAAAAACAGGAAGGGGGAAACAGTGAAAAGTATCTAAGTGTAGTATTTATTACAATAGAAACAATGTAAAAATAAAGAGATACGCTCACATGCTGACCATCTTGGGTTTTGTGCAAGCAAAGGGACCCAGCCCCTGGTAGTCAACATACTTTTTCTTCAAGTTCTTACTTCTTCTATCGGTGTCAGAAAGTCCCTCTGAGATGGAGAAGTCCAGATGTGCGATGGGCCTTGTCCAATCTTCACAATGTTAAGAGGCGTAGATGTTGATGTGAGAATGGTAGAGTGAGAGACAACAGTGAGTGTGGCAGCCTGCACTCCTAAAAAAAAAAAAAAGTATGAGAAACGGGGAAAAATAGTATTTTTGCCTTTATACATTTTTCCTGGACAGCCAGATCAGGGCAGTCAAACAAAATAAAAAAAAATATAAAGCTGGTAGGACCTGAGTTGTTGTCTCTCTTTTGCGGCTTACTTGGCAAAGCTGGTAGTGTATTCTGCCTTTCCCAGGCAAAGTTCTTCTCCTCTTTCCTTCTAAGAGTTCAGCTACAGGCCCTAGAATTGCTAGAGTATTCCTGCATAAATCCTAAATGGTCTCAGATGTAGAAAGGGAATGGTGTCAATACTGTGGGCTGAGAATGTACAGTGGCGCTGTTGCTCTACCATCCTATGGACAGCTCTGGTCAGTTGGCCATAAATCTCCATAGCATTGTGTAGCAACAGCGCCACTGTAAAATTTCATGACACAAAGATACTACACCTAAAAAATCCATGTTTGAACTGATATAACTTTGACTAAAATACCTTTTAGTTTTGGAAGTACCCTGGTGTACTCAGAGGATACACCCTATAATATAAATGTTACTATATATTAAGTGTTACTATCCCTTTAATACTAAAGGCTAATGGGAGCCATTGTAGGGATTGTCAGAGAGGAGCAGTATTAGAGGAGCAATGTGTGAGATATATTAGTCTTTTACTATGGACTGTAGGGTGTTAGTCAGCTGACAGGAAGGAGAATTAGGAATGATTTAATGTACTTGAGACAGGACCTGATGAAGGTATGGATTAGAATTTTGGTAGTCTTTTATGTGGAAAAAGGTTGAATTCTAGATATGATATGTAGAGGAGGTGGCATGGGTTGGAGACTGAATGAAATAAGGAGAGGACAGAGGTAGCATTCATGTACCTTTTTCATTTTAAAATGTGGAACGTAATGCTGATGAGTGGACTTGAACTTGAAACCAGCAAAATAATATGCAAGTGAGGCAATGTCCCCATAAATTGCAATCCTACAACCAATCAGATTGGACTGGTTCATCCAGTCATATCCTTCTATGGATAAGGGGCAGGGGTGGGGATACAATATGGCTACTGCTATAGAAGATTGGGAATGTTCTTTCATGTATTTATTTATTTATTTTTTTACTTACTTTTGTATAAAATTGAGATATAGAGATTATTAAATACATAGCTCTGTAATTTGTTTCTATTTTAAACTGTTATCTATTGATTTTGTTTTGATGATAGATTACCTTTACTGCTTAAAGGGATGGTAAAAGCAGCTCTAATTAATAATCATAGTATTTGGACATTGGAGAGTGTTATTTCAGTTCTGTCAGAGTTGTAGTTCAAGAGTAATTTAATGACAAAGTATCCCCCTCCCTCCCTCCCCTTTTACCGATGTAACACTGTTCAGCCAAAGCAGAAGGGAGGTGCCCAGGTAGATTGCAGAGAGGGACAATCTTCAATTAGGATAAGGGAAAAGCCTGAAAAACTTGTCAAGGGGGGCAGGGCTTTCATTGTTGTCATAGGAAGAAGATTGTCCCCAGCTGTTATCTGTCTGGTCTTACAACCAGATTCACATCTGAGAAGAGATGGCTTATACTAGGTAAAAGGGGCGGGAGGGGAAACTTTGCTTGTGAATATCTCTCAAACCATAAAGGTTTGAGGGATAAGACTTATATCGTTCTTCATGTTTTTTTAATGCCTACAAAATAAAATAAAGATAAACCAAAGTATTACTATCCCTTTAATGCTAGACATGCATCCAATACATTGCAAAGTTTTGCAGTAGAGATAACTCCAGTATCCAAGGGTTTGATGCTTTTAGGTCCTTACATGAAAGTAGAGTCATTCTGGGGCAAATCAGCTATTCTAGAAGGCAGAAATCTAAATTACATTTTATGGAAATTAATCTTTTAACTCCTGGATTTCAAGAGACAGGTCTCCAATACATTGCAAAACAATGTTTTGGAGTCCTGGCATTAATGGGAATTGGGATTTATTTTTATACTATATGGTGGAATGGGGTTTCCCCAAAACTACGTTTCATTTGAACATTAAAGGATAGTAATACTTTGTTTTATCTTTATTTTATTTTGTAGGCATTAAAAAGACTTGAAGAACGATATAAGTCTTATCTCTCAAACCTTTATGGTTTGAGAGATATTCACAAGCAAAGTTTCCCCTCCCACCCTTTTTACCTAGTGTAAGCCATCTCTTCTCAGGCCGTGCCATTGGTCTGTCATTAAGGGGGTTAAACTGCAATTTTGTATTGTTGTCACCAGGTGGTGCTTTCCTTCCACTAACTATGGAGAGATGCAGTCAGGGACTTCCACAGAGTACTTTATAAATAAAAATATGCCTTTTGGGCACCAGATGGAGCTGCTGTTAACAGTTTAAGCTGTAATAACTAATGCCGGAAGGATCTCCTGCTCAGAAAGAGAATATCTATAACATACAATTTTTCATTAAAACGTTTACTGCTCCTTTAAATAAAGTATACATTTCCAGGCTACTGATAATTTGGGGAAAATAGAGAAAAAGCGAGCGATCCTGGGGTAAAACAAAGTGTTCAAAGCTCCATCTGACTAAAGGTTAATTTTTTGTGTTACAAATCTCGCCATTACTTTTCCCCAAAATTGTACCATTTTATAAATATGACCCTTTGTTTTGTTTGTTTTTTTATTGATGCTAATGTTTATTTATTGAGTACATAACCCTCCTAACAATAATCCCTCTATTATAGGGTGACCACATTTCCCTTCTGCCATTCCGGGACGTGGTCACCCTACAACTTGCCTTACCTTGAGTCCCTGGTGGTCTAGCGGCGTGGAAAGTGCTCTGTGCCTCCTCCGGCACAGAGCTGAAGCTCCCGCTCGCTGTGCTCAGTAATGCAGAGCGCTGGGAGATGATGTCATCTCCCAGCGCTCTGTATTACTAGAGCGCTTACCTCCAGGAGATCAGGTAAGCTGCATTGCCGCCTTGGATGTCAGCCTGCAAGCGGCGTCCATGATGTGACACACCGCTTGCAGGCTGACATCCAGGGCGGCTTGGCTTCATTCCGGGACACTTCATTGTCCCGGTTGAAGATGACCCGGGACGCGGGACATAGCCCTGAAATAAGGGACAGTCCCGGACGTTCCGGGACCCGTGGTCACCCTACTCTATTACCTTCCTATGGCCTTAACATCCTAAAGGCCCTTATGAATTTTGCTTTTGTGCCTTTGTTCAAGAGATGACAACTTCAGTCACTTCTGTATGTCAGATCCATGGAGACAGACATTACAGTTGATAGCAGTATTTAGTGAAGCAGAAGGTTCAGGATCTACTTAACCTTTAAAGGACCAGAGGGGTGTTCAACGCATTGTGAAGCAATGCATTGCATACCCTTCTGGTCCTTAAAGAGTTCAGATTACCATATGCAGTGGGTGGAGTTTTTGCCCTGTAGTCCTGCTAGCAACTGTCATGTCCACCTCCACAAACACATGATATCCAGAAATTATTGACCAGAGTATCACTAAAAGGGTTAGTAATGTTGATATCTTAAAAAATGTAATACTGCAGCTATTAGAAAATGAAACTAAACAACCCCAGTCCCATCTCTCAAACCTTTATGGTTTGAGAGATATAGAGGGCTTAAGTTCCACCCTCCCTCCGATTTCCCTGATGTCAGCTGTAAAGCTGACAGCAGGAGATTCGAGTCAGCAGACTCGAGGGGGCTCTTCAGCAGAGCCGAAATAGCGCAGTGTAAAAATAAATACTTAATCGGAATTGTCTACAAAGTATGCCTGCAGGCACACTTTGTAGACTGTTCCAACAAAGTATTTCTTTTTACATTGCGCTATTTCGGCTCTGCTGAAGAGCCGCTTGCTTGTCCTGGGACCAGGAAATCCTTCCCAGCTGAAGTCAGGGAAAGAGAAGGGTGGAACTTTAGCCTTCTATTTCTCTCAAACCATAACGGTTTGAGAGGTGGTACTGGGATTGTTTAGTTTCATTTTCTAATAGCTGCAATATTACCTTTTTTAAGATATTGACATTACTGACACTTTAGCAAAGGCACAAAAGCGAAATTCATAGGGTCCATTAGAAGTTTTTTAGCCATAATAATTTAAGTGGGTGGTTATTTTTAGAAAGTTTTACTTCTACTTTATTCTGTCAATGCTTAAAATTCTCCTGTTTTTTTCATCTTGTGCCAAGGGGTGGACAGTATGGGAATGTATGGTATTTTCTGGTTTTCTGTTCCACTGAGTCTTGTTTCTCACGATGTACTAAAAAGGCACAGGGACTCATTTTCCCCACTCATGCTATATGAGTTTCACACATTAAAGTCTTCATGATGATGGTGGTGTGTGTGTGTGTGCCAGTATTCACTAAAGCAATCATAAGTTCTGATACATACCATGAAGTTCAGGTACAAGATTTAAAGCAGAACTTTCACCTCAAATACACTGTGTCTCATATGATTAAGCTAGTAAAATGGTTTGTGGATTGGCTTATTTTTTTTCTCTACGTACATACTTTAGTAGATATTTGCTCTAAAATATAAACTTGATGTGGGCACAGGGTAACATTGTCACAGAGCTGCAGGACTTCCCAGTCCTCAAATGCTCCTCTCCCTCCCTCCCAGATCTCCCTGGGAGCGCGATCACACTTCTCTTCGTATAGTAAGTAATACATTAATCTGGAACTGGAAGTAGCTGATTTGGATTTGTCTGAATCAAATTCAACCAAGGAAGTTTTAGCCTAAAATCTGAAAAAAAAACAATACCTTGGGTGCAACTCTGCTACAGATATGTACAATGTTTCTGTGAAAATCCCACCATTCCACAGTTAGGGCACTGGTTTAATCTAATTGTTCAACAAAGCTAATTATTTATCATTTAACTAATCAATTTACATTATTCCCAGTTTCATATTTGTGAAGGCAGCAGATTTTCCTTACAGGAAACTGTAAAATAAATTTACATCCTACTGCAAAACCAGGACTACTTGATCCGGTTCCTTGTAGTCAAAATCAGATGCTCAAATTATGCTGAAACCACTTTCAGCTTCTGCTATTCAGGCACTAAATTATCATTGTTCAAGCAGTGTGCATGGACATCTATGGATGAGCAGAAGTGGGGGAAGTGATGATGTAATCTCATGCATTGTCTCCAGGGAATCTCATCCATCAAGCCTTCACCTCAGGTTTCCGAGCAGGGTCACTGGGGAATAGATTGGCCTATGTTATGTACAGTTGAGGTTCAAAGTGGCTGTGTTTTGATCAGCTTGGTGGCTGTAAGCAAGGCAGTATTGTTCCTGGCAGGCTGTTAAACACTGTCAGCAGAGAAAACCACACACAAGTCTGGGACTGTGAAAAGCCCACATTCAAATTTACACAGAACGTTTTACAAGAGCACTTTTAATGACAGACCTATCCTATTGGCTGTGAACTCATTTACTCTATTATTTCTTTGTGATATAAAAAGGTAAGCCAATTTTTTTTTTAACTTTTACTATATAAAGGGCCATATGTTAAAAAAAAGTGGAGGGATTCTGGGGCAGATCATTTGCACTATAGGAAAGAGCTAAAAATTAAAAAAAAAAATCCCATACATTTTAAATGGGGATTTTAACCCCTTCAATGCTAGAGAGGTCTCCAACGCATTGCAAAGCTCTCTAGCATTCAAAGGGTTAAAATCCCCATCTAAATGAATGGGATTTTTTCGTTCTCCCCTGTAGTACAAATGGTTTGCCCCAGAACTACCCCACTACTCTTCTGAACATGTGACCCTTTGAAAATGTTTATGAAACAGGATTGAAATCTTGACTGCATGTTGAACATAACACTTCATTTTTGTTAATGGGAGCCTTTTTGTGTTGAATGGGACATGCAGAGGTTTATATTGAAATATAGAAACACTTGAATATATGTTATTATTATTATTTTAATGAGTGAAAACTAAGTAAGACTCTTTAGGATGTTTAGCCTAACCGTTTATTGCCAGCCTTCCAGAAGTGATGGAGTTGTCATGTAGCATGAATATTAATTCATCATTGCTTTAAATTTCAGAGAACCATTTTGGCAGATGAGAATTGATCATTTCATTACCAGAAGGGTGTACAACACATTGCAAAGCAATGCATTGCACCTCCCTCTAGCGTTCAAAAGACTTATGGTAATAACACCAGTTACAGAATTATAAACACTGTGGGCAACATTTACAAAGAAAACAAAGCAAGTATGGCGCATAAGTAATAAATAACAGTTGATAATATGCCAATTTATTTAAAGGGTACTTTTAACCCCTTCAGTGTTAGAGAGGTATCCAGTGCATAACATCAATGGTTTAAAAGCCCCATTTAAATAAATTATGTGTAATCTATGGTGTACTTGGTTTGCCCTTGAATTGTTCCACCTTTCCTTTTAACATATGTAAAAGGAAAAAGACTAATAGTGCTCATTACCTAAAAGGTACATAAAAGTCTAAATTAGAGAATTTCTATTATAGTTTTGTATCTTTTGTTTGCTAGTTTTCTTTTTATCATTGAACATTTGTCTAACGTTTCATGCTTTTCAAGCATAAAAGATCTCAGGTTTGGGAACTGCTTAGCTCATTGTTATCTACCAGCTGTCTGCGAGGGATACAAACAAATAGTGAAACTTGACCTCACTATAACTTACATGTTGCTGGTTAAGATAAAACTGACTATTGGAAAGTGACTCTCGCTGCTCTGTCAAACTGAACAAGGTGTAATGTTTCATGTAACATGCAAGAAAACCCCTTTTTATAGTTGGTTCAGTAGACAGGTCAGGGAAATGTTGAGCTGAATGCTAAATGCCTTACATTAATTCATTTTACTTACACTTTAAAAATGGAATTTACATGGAATTTACAATAGTATATCAGTTTTACATTTTAAATGCCTTAAATATATAAATATATATAAATATATATATACCAATATGTAATAATTCTTTTTTATTGGACTACATACTGTGATACTCATTCGTTTGGCATCTATAAAACTGGACTAACACAGCTATCCTAAATGTTATATATTTGACATATATATATAGATGTGTGTATGTTTATGAAGTGTGTTTGTGAAGTGTATGTGTGTGTGAATGGACAGTGTTAGGCTTAATGGCTATTCTCTGTATATGTATACCCTTTTAAAGAATTTACATGTCTTAATAGCTGAATAGATTGAGATACTGGAGAAGAGCCCAAGAGACTTGTTTGTCTGCTGTAGTCTCATTTGTGCCAGTGTGTACTCCGGTTTCCTAGGAAGGGATTAGGAACAGTGTCTTTGTTGGATATCTAGCAGAGGAGCTACTGAGGATGAACTAAATGAAGAAGGAATAGATGTGTTAGACAGCTTCTTTCTAGCTATTACACTCTCAAGACGCCTAGAACAGTTGATACTTTTTTGAATATTCTGGAAGAGAATTGGTAAGATGATTTGGACTTATACTTCATATTCTGCAGCGCTGCTCTAATTCATTTCTTAGAGGTATCATTTAAGAATGAAAATGATTGAATTAATATTTTTGGGATCCTGTGCATAGTCTGGAAGAACAGATGGCGTGTTTACAGATCAGGAGTAATTTTGTAAAATCATTCAGTGCTTGAAGGATCATATTGTGCATCCTTAAGTAGGTTTATCTCTGTGGGCGGACAGACACCAGTGCATGGAGTTAACCTATGTATTTTTATCTGAAGGTAAATTGACAGTAATAATAGTTGATCATTGTCAAATAGCAGTGTATGCAAAGGGGGCATATGTATCAATGCATCATTAATTTAAACATACAGTAGGTTACAAATGCAATTATTATTGCTTTATACCTAGTTATTAAACAAAAGTGTCAGAAATGTTAATTCAGTGATTTGTGAAACAGAAAATGAACTCACAGAAAATGCAATAGTGACACTTAGGGGTTATGCAAGTTGTGATAAAGAGGTGATTAAGCAGAGATGACTTCTCCAATGATATCACTTCTATGTTATTCTATAGAGCCTATGCACTGAGATCTCCAGAGATGGTGAAATCTTAGTGCATTGGCTCCATAGAATAATATAGGACTTGGAGAAATGATATCACTGGAGAAGAAATCGCCGCTTTATCACCTCTTTATCACACCTTAGTGCATAACCCTCTTAAAGACATAAGTCTAGATATATCTCAAGAGACAAAATAGAGAAAAGGCTAAATGATTTGACACCTAAAGATTAATGACAGTGAAAGCAGTCTTATTCACAATAAATGATTAGTCATACTGTGATACATACTGTATGTCCTTGTACATTTCCCAGTCTAAAATGGGGTTTTATTTGCAAATTACAACTAGGTATGAATATTTCATTATAAGACAAATACACATGGACATCTCACAGACACTGTTAAACGCTTGAAGGGTAAAGAGATGGGCAATACATTGCTTCTTCATAAGTTGTATACCACCTTGTCTTCAAGGGGTTAAAGAAATTTTAAGCAAATAATTTGTGATCTTTTGAATGACATATTAATACACATACACCAGTGTACAAAATAAGGACAATTATTATTATTATTTATTTATATAGCTCTGTACAATAGGGAATAGACATACAGAGATATTAAATAGTACAAATGGAACATGGAAAGCGAAAAGATCAGAGGGCTCTGCTAGTGAGAGCTTATAGTCTAGAGGACGGTAGGTTGGACACAGGAGTAAGTGCTATTGGGTGTAAGTGCCTCTTTCACATGAACTGCCAGTCTGTGGGTGGGAGAAAGAAGTGCATTTGAGTACAGTAGTCCAAGCAAGTAGTGGTTCTGTCTGGGAGAAAAAGACTATGTGATCAGTGAGGTTGTGAATGATAGGGTTGTAAGTGGGAGATTGATTTTGAAGGGAACATAAACTGAACTGGAGGTGAGAAATAAATATTCTTCCCACCAAAAAAAAAGCCTTATTTAATTCAGTGGAAAGTTTTATATCTTTTATTTACTCCTGGTGAGTCTGGAGTAGTGTTTCTTAACATTAGTCCTCAGGGCACACAGACAGGTCAGTTTTTCAAGCTAGTCCTGTTTGTCATAGGTGAGAAATCAGTGGTTCAGTCGCAGTTATTTAGCTGCCTGTGCATAATTTGGGAAATCCTGAAAACCTGACCTTTTCATATGCCCCAAGGACGTTATTTATTAACATTGCATTATAAAAAAAATGTCATTTTGATTGTGCTTTTAACATTTAATAAAGCTAGGAAAAGTTTCAACTATATTGTGTATAAAATTCAGTGTTTTCCTACATGTGACTGTATTATATGCAATGTATAAAACTCAGATATCACAAAATTATGAGTAATTAAACACATTAAAGCCTATTGCCTGTTTATGCTATGTTTAGAAATGCTGTTTTATTAATTTTGTCTCTGAATATTTATAGAAACATCTCTGACGTTTATGTGAGTATAAAGCTCTGACCTTTAGAATGGTACATTCCGAGGCTGATGAATTGGAGCAATTCTGGGGCTCACAATAGCACCCAAGGGGACAAATAAAATCCCCATCGATTTATATTGGGGTTTTAACCCCTGCAATGCTAAAGAGGTCTCCAAAGCATTTCTTCAAAATTCATTGGAGACCTGTGGCATTCAAGGGATTAAAAGTTCTACTGAAATTATTGGTAGTTTTTTGTGTCCCCTATGGTTCTTCTTAATACACCAGCCTCTCTGTGTTCTTGTGTTCCAACCAATATTGCTAATGTTTTGTAAAAATATTGTACAACCACTTGTATGGTGGGCTTAAAGGGATAGTAATACTTTGTGTTATCTTTATTTTATTTTGTAGGCATTAAAAAACATGAAGAACGATATAAGTCTTATCTCTCAAACCTTTATGGTTTAAGAGATATTCACAAGCAAAGTATCCCCCCCATTCAGTCCGATCAGAAGGGAGGTGCCCAGGTAGACTGCAGAGAGGGACAATCTTCAATTAAGATAAGGGAAAAAGCTGAAAAGCTTGTCAAGGGGGGAAGGGCTTTCATTTTTTTCATACAAAGAAGATTGTCCCCTGCTGTTATCTGTCTGGTCTTACAACTAGATTCACATCTGAGAAGAGATGGCTTACACTAAGAAAAAGGGGCGGGAGGGGGAAACTTTACTTGTGAATATCTCTTAAACCATAAAGGTTTGAGAGATAAGACATATCATTCTTCATGTTTTTTTTAATGCCTACAAAATAAAATAAAGTTAAAACGAAGTATTACTATCCCTTTAAATAACTTGTTGTGATATTATTAAATCCTTGGATGCTAGAGACATTTCCAAGTATTGCAAAGCAACATGTTGAAGGCATCTTAGCATCCATGAGTTTAAACCGCATATAAAAAGGGCTAAATTGGATGATTACATCTTTAATCACAACCCATGGCATTCACTCCCAAGTAAACGTGACCCAGTGACAGGCAAAGGTTATTTTGGCACAAAAGGACATTTATATAACAAGTCTGCAGCACCAACCACCAGCAGATCAATTTGCCACCCACAGCACCCACACCACATTGCCAGGGCCCATTGGTTTAATTTTGAAGAGAGGGACACCATAGTGGCACAACAGAGCAGCAGATGCCTCAGCCTGACTCTGAGTTGGCTGTTGGAATGTGACATCATTTGCACCACCTATGTCTTACCATGACAACTAGTGGTGAAACTAGGGGCACTGTCTACACCCATATCATACTCACCATCATCAGTAGTGCCACCACCACAAGGAAGTGGGGAGGAAGAATTTGGTGGTGCTGCTTCTACTGCTGGTGCTGATGGACTAGTGGTAATGCATAGAAGATGATGAGTGCTCTCCTAGCTGAGACCAGTCAAGAGTGGGAAAGAGAGATAATGGTTATGATGACATTTTGTTAGTTTGCAGTTCTTGCTACTGGTGAATCATCTGAGTCCCAGTCCTAGCATCAGAAAATATCACAGCAAGATCAGGCTGTAGGGGTGGGAATGAGATCATCATCCCTGCCACAGACGTTGGTGGTAGAAGTACCAGTCCAGCAGGGGTATGGAACAAGTGGTGATGGATCTAATTATTAATGCCACTTCAGGAGTATCTGGTGAGAAAGTCTGCAGTCACCCCACCCTGCCCAAAATCATAGGTTCTGGAATACTTTTCATTGTGACCCTCAGTTGCAATGTGAATACTTTTTGTGGAAAGGACAAGTGACTGACACCAGCTGATTTATTGAGGGACAATCTAAGTTTGTCAGCACGATTAATTAGAGAAAACATGCCAAAGCATCTATTCCCAGTCTTTCCCCATCGTCACAAAGTTTTCACACACTGTGCACATTGCAGTTGTTGATAAATGCACACTCCTTCCATGCTCCCCAGGAAATATATTCCAACATGCATGATTGCAGTGGAGGTGGGGAAGGATTATGGAGCCTGGACAGCTGCCCATATACACCTGAAGTGGTGGTGGTCTATTGTGTTCATGGATTGCTGGGGTGGTGGCAAATTTGTCAACGGCAGTGCCAAGGTATAGGGCTCTCTGGTTGCCAGGCAGACAAATGGCATATTACTAGTAGCCCCCACCAGACCATAGCACTAGTTGACCACATCACAGGTGGGTTTATCTTACTTATTTTTGTGTGTTTTTTATGCAATGTTGCTCTTGTAATTGGGGATGATCAGAAGACACAACAACAGTAGCACCTCATTTTTTCATGGGGGGCAGTTCCACATGTTTCATGTGTAGCTCAGTGTGGTAATGCTTCACGAAGGAGAAATGAGACTAGTTGTGGCTTGTGGGTCATTGCTCATACATATTCTGGTAACCAGAAAAGGATGGAATATAACTATGGCCAGTTTGTTTATGGCATATAGTGACTGTCCAGGTTAGTCTAAGAACAATTTGTCCAAACAATGTGGGATACTAGACCCTCCCAATTCTGCTTCCTACTTTATACATATAAATTATCCCCCACTCTCATTTTATGCTCATGAACATACATCTGTACAGTTTCTACACAGTCAGATTCACATTCATGCACCCACACCGGTTCACTCACATGCACATACATGCACACACACACTGGACATACATCCATTAATTTAATAGTATTGTATATACCAAATAGAATGAGGCAGGTACCTTTACTGTTCAGAATATCACTCAGAATGCAATATTCATGTTTAGATGCATTATCTGAATTCAATTAATTTATAGATGTATTGTATCTGTTGGTCGCCATCTTTAACATTATTATGTATACAAGCCTATAGTCAGCCTATCTAAACAAGCACATATATGTACAAAACAACACAGTTTTCTAATACACTTAAACTCACTCACATACACATGGGACATACCCTCATATTCAAACTTTATACATAAACACAAATTTCTTTCATATACTTCCACTTTCTTATACACATGGAACATCCACAAAGTCAAACTTTCAGATATGTGTGAGGGCTCATCCATTTAGCTTGCCACTTTCATAATACAGTATACATTAGTTCACTTACTGCTTCTACATTTACTCTTTTTAGAGGCAATTATATGGCTTACAAATATCATATATTGGATTTATCAACAATTCTACTATGTTTCTAGCTTATAGTCTCTTCTAAGACCATTGACAAAGTCTTTTAATAGCACAACAATAGCTGTAATTCCCTAGTATCTCTTTCTATAGATGACTGGGGGAAGCTGCTGATTGAATGAGTCTTTATCATAATATACAGACTCAATAGTATAGAACTGGTTATTTTTGAAGATATTAATATTCCTTTGTGCAATAGTAGATATATATTTTGCTTTCCAGTCTATCTGTACTTTATAATTCTCTTAAGGCAAATAAGCCTTAACTAGTGACTAAATGCCATGACCAGTTCCATGTAGGCAGAGATGTATCTCATATTTTGGCACTGGATTGCTCTTTATACTATACTAGTATAAAAGCCCGTGTACACAGGACAAAAGCCCGTGTACACGGAACCCTTTGAGTGCCAGAGGGGTATGCCGTACCCCTCTGGCACTCAAAAAGTTAAGCAGCCGCTACTTCACTGCTCCACTCAATGCAGTCTTGCGTCTCCTCACTCACACAATGCAGTCATGTGCAGTAGAGACTGCCCAAATGCACGCAGTCTCTACTGCGCATGACGGCTTCTGACAAACATCCTAGCGAATTATTATATAGGATAGGTAGCAACATAACATGCTAAACAAGGTTTGAATAGTGCCTCTTGCATGTATACATTATTGTTCATATGTTAAAGGTTATTGTTCCCCAGTGGCCATTGGCATTTACCATCTTCCATCTCATAAGGGCCATGCTACGACATCTGTGCAAATGTACCAATTATATGTCCTATATTTTTAAGCATTCTATTGAATGCAACTCCCATGTGCTCTTCTGAAGAATATTTGTTCTTCTCCTTATAGAGAAAAGTTTTACTTTCCCTTGCTTATCTCTTGGATGGAAGTTTTGCCCCCACATGCTTTTTTCCCATACAATAATAGTTTGCCTTAAGAAATTCTGCCACTATATTAAGCACTCTTTTGGCAAAACATATGGTGGTTTTATCTTAGCTAGGTTTATTCAATTAACTGTCTCCAAAACTGTACCACAAAATTTTTGAATTATTTGAATGAAAACACATATAATTTAAGATTCACTTTATCAAGCCACACTAATAAAGTCACATTTTTGGATTTGAATATAAGTTCTCTATCAACAGGTAAAATTGTGACCAATGTCTATTGAAAACCCACTGCATCAAATACTATTTTGAGAGCTGATAGTTTCTATCCCCGTCACACGTTGAAGGGTGTGCTGGTGGGACAGTTCCTAAGATTAAGACAGACCTGTTCCATCGACACACTCTTTGATGAGGCATGTGATGATTTACGAAATAGATTACAATTACGGGGATATCCTAATTGGATGCTGGACAGGGCAGAGCAAATCTCTAGAGAGAGAGATAGAGAATCCCTGTTGGTATCTAAGAGGGTTTTAAAAAAAAGAGGATGGCGATAAGGATGAAAAAGTGACATTTGTGACCACTTATAGCTGTGACTATAATAAAATAGTTAATATTATTAAAAACCATCTACCAGTACTAATGGGTGATAGACAGGTACAACTTTTCATAAAACAGGGCTGTAGATTCATTTCAAGAAAAGCTCCTACTTTAGCAAGGAAATTATCTCCAAGTATGTATATTAGTAAGGTGAAATCAAATACATGGCTTAATGTGGCTTTCAAATGTGGACATACTCGGTGTAGTTGTTGTAGATGGGTGAATACATGAAGAATTTTCCATTCTACAGTAACGGGGAAGACATATGAGAATAGACAGTATATTAATTGGACCACTAAATTCATAGTGTATTTGATAATCTGTAGGTTATCCCAAATTTAATATGTTGGCAAAACCACTCGAACACGGAGAGAACTCATTCGTGAACACATTAGTAACATCAAGTGTAGAGAACTTAAAAGAGGAGTTGCACATAAGTTCTGCATAAAACACAATTCCAAATTAGAAAGTTTTACAGTACAAGGTTTGGAGAAAATAGTTAGACCTGTCGGGGGGGTGGGATGTATCCAGTGTGCTCTCATATCGAGAAGTATGCTTTCTCCACCAGAGAACCGACAGGATTAAACAAGATATATGATGTCACATATTTTATTTAAGTTGAATCTAATTACGTTCAGTAACAGCTGCAATGTAGACATCAGAGGAATGTGTTATTTGGAGGTAATTTACATTGTTTGAGTTACCCTTAAAATGAATATATCATCACGTTCAATTCTGAAGTGATTACTGTGTTATGGGTTCCCATATGTGCATATAATCTACATTCCCATATCTGTTGTATATGGACACATGATGTTGTGATGTATAGGGCCCCATTCAGGCCACCTTTTGCCATTGTGCTCTTTGGGTCATTTGTGGACGACTTTGGCTGACCCTTGGTGTGGGGATTTTGGGTTGTCTGGGGGGTCTTGCCTAGTCTGTGATGTGCTGTATTCTGAACCATGTCTGGCTTTTTAGGGGTACTCAGTAAGCTATGACATTGGGGCTGTCATGTTTGGAGCCTCGGTGTGGTGCTGAGCAGGCTGCTCTGGGCGTTTGGATATGGTCTTGTGTGCAGCGTATCGCAGGCTGTCTGGGATTTCCCGGCCGCTCATATTTGTTATCCCATTTTACCTGGGATTTGGTTTGGGTCATTGGTTGAGGACCCATGGAGAGCATAGTGGCACATGGTGGTGATGTGGGGATGGACCCTTAGTTACAACTTTTAGAGATATACGTAGTGTGCTTCAGATAGTGAAGTATATGTGGAGATGGGGTTCGTTTACCTGTAACATCATGTGCCTTTGAGCGATATGATGTTTTCATTTCACGATGTGCAGAGGGTTAAGTCATAGCCTGTGAATATATGGGAATGTGAATAGTGGTCTATTAATTTACTGTTTTATTTAGGGTGGAATTGTGTTTGAGCACAATAATGATAATATCGAAAACCTTAAAAAAAGTCCCTATAGTGAGTGGCATACTCCTTTTGTCATGTGTTAATCATTTTTAACATTTCTATGGAAAGTTTGTTTTTAACTATATATGTAGTGTAATAAGCTCCTTGGGTACATCATGAATGCTAACAATTGGATATATTGAGTCCATTTGGCATTTTAGTAAGACAATAAGCTGATAAGAAAGAGTTAATTTTGATGTTTAAACCCTAAACTTACAACTAATGAAGTGTTAACCGCTTTGTATGGTTTAAGCTGTGGATTCAATTGTCTGATTGACAGGAACTGTTGATTGGATCATTTGAATTAGAACCGTTAGCATTTGATGTATAAAGGAAGCCTTTTTGTTATGTATTGTGTGTCTATGAGTAAGCACGATAGTGTGAAACGCGTGAGACTGTAACCCCCTGTGTCTTGTGTTTCATGTTCCAATAAAGAAGGTGAATTTATTTGATACAATTGAGTGCAGTGAAAATCTCTTCTTCCAAAACTGTACCATACCATTACCATTTTGAGCTCAGAGACATTGACCAAGATGCACTAAGGGCCAATGATGGCTCAGGATGGGAATGTTGTGTCTGATCTGTGTTGAAGGCACATCACCAGTATGCACTAACTTGACTTGTTATCATATCCTCTTCAATCTGGCACCAATCCTCCAATATTGCCATCAATCTGCCATGCCTTATGATTTACATTGGAGAAGAGACGTCTAAGGGGTGATATGATAACCATTTGCAAATATATTCAAGGTTAATACAAAGAACTATCCAACTAATTATTTACGCAAAGAGCTGAGCTAAGAACAAGAGGTCATCCATTAAGACTAGAGGAAAGGTGCTTTCATCTAAAACAAAGGTAGGGATTCTTTACAGTAAGAACGGTAAAGCTGTGGCATTCTTTGCCCCAGGATGTTGTACTTGCAGATAATGCAACTGATTTAAAAAAAGCAATGGATGCCTATCTAGCACAGAACAATATTGGAAACTATGACAGATGGCTTCAATGCACATAGGTTGTTGATCCAGGGAACTATCCAACTGCCATTTGGAGTCAGGAAGGATGTATTTACCCACTTGGGGCTAAATTGGAAATGGCTTCAGAGGGCTTTTTTACTTCCTCTGGATCAACAAGGGTGTTTTTGGCATGGGCTGGACCTGATGGACGCACTTTTTTTTGGGCTCATCAACTTTGCTACTGTGTTACCTATTACCTTTCACCAATCATCCACACTCATTACTTACAAACATCTCCTAAAACTCACCTGTTGAAGGAGGCATCACAATAACAATATGCCCCTTGTGCAGACTTGTATTTGCACGTATCCTCCTCCTATTACTGTCTCTGTATGTTGTCATGATAACTAATTAGATTGTGACTTTTTGGGACATGATCCCCTTCCCAATGTATGATTCCTTTTGCTGTACCTTTCCCCTGCTAATAATGCAATGATCACACTTTAGTCTGATCTCTTATTCCTGTCTTGTATTTGTTGTTTTTTTATTGTATATTGTACTATTACTCATTCTGTAAAGTGTTGCGTACATGTATGGCACTATATAAATATACATATATATGTAATTTTGGGTTGATGAAATAGTGTTTCAAGTGCTCTATGATCTCTAAACCAGTAAGGTCATTACGAAGGTTTAAGTAAAGATGCCTTACTTGTTTATACTTCCAAAACTTACCTAATTCAGATGGTGACGACACTAAGATTTATTTTAATGTAGAATGGAAAAGAACTGAATGTCTAAAGACTGCTCCAAGCAGCACTGCATATTTTTCAGTATTTTTCAACTTTCAAAAGATTCAACCTCTAGTTGTATTTGTTAAAAAAATGGTTCTAGATCATACCAAACCCCTCAGAGGCTGTGGCAGACATTCCTCAATTGCTCCAATGTTTGGTGGAGGTGTGACTCAGATCTGGGCACTATGACACACATCTAGTGGTATTTTCTGTACGTTTTAGGCTTCTGGCATTATAACATATATTTGATTTCAGAATTCTTTTAGATCTTTGGATGTATAGCTTTCACTCAGGCAAATCCCTGTACTTAAGCAGGAAGCAATACAAACTTTTCATTTTCTGCACTAATGTAGCAAAATCCCTTATCCCTAGAATGTGGAAGAAATCAGTCTCACTCCATTGTGCCATACAGACAGAAACTGGCCAAGATTTCTAAACTTGCTTTTTACATTCAGCTGTATTATATAATCTTCCTGTTTATCAATCCTTCTGGAAACACTAGCATGAGCATATCACTTAGCAGAGAATCGGTCCCAACAAAAGTAACTATTGCCTCCTCCCAGGAATGCTTACCTAACCCTTAATAATGCATTATATTTGGTAAACTCATCCCTCTTCCTCCCCTCCCACACTCTTTCCAATCCTTTAGGTTTGCTTTCGACGTCACAAAAAACTTTTGGTTCAGAGCTCGTTTGAGATAACTATCTTGCCCTGTTGGTAGGCTATGGTTCCATTTTCTTGTTATATATGCTGTCTGTGTACATTTGAACTGTTAAAGGGATAGTAATACTTCATTTTATCTTTATTTTATTTTGTAGGCATTAAAAAAACATGAAGAACGCTATAAGCCTTGTCTCTCAAACCTTTATGGTTTGAGAGATATTCACAAGCAAAGTTTCCCCTCCTGCCCCTTTTACCTAGTGTAAGCCATCTCTTCTCAGATGTGGAATGCAGTCCATAGACCAGACAGATAACAGCAGGGGACAATCTTCTTACAGCGAGAACAATGAAATCCCTGCCCCCCTTGACAAGTCTTTCAGGTTTTTCCCTTATCTCAATTGAAGATTGTCCCTCTCTGCAATCTACCTGGGCCTCCCTTCTGCTCTGGCTGAGCAGTGTTACATCAGTAAAAGAGGCGGGAGGGGGACACTTTGTCATTGAATTACTCTTGAACTACAACTCTGACAGTACTGAAATAACACTCTCCAAAGTCCAAATACTATGATGATTAATTAGAGCTGCTTTTATTATGAAACATTACTATCCCTTTAACATATAAACGCTTTTCAGTTTGATGTAATTATTGACAACATGTAGGCTGTACTGCTTTTTTAATTCCAATAATGTTCTTTGAAACTCAACACAAAAAAGGGCAATTTAACTGAATGGGAATGTTTTTGTTCATCATCTACTGTGCAGCTGGTTAGCTCTAGAATTATTCCAGTTCCTTTTAGGACTCCAGCCTTACAGAATATAAGGGTTACCAGTTCTACAGTATAACTGTATTTTACACTTTCCTTTAGTGTCCATTTTTAACTCCTCAGATACTAAAGGTATCTCCATCACATTGCTTTGACCTTAGAAATGCAATAGTTGAGCAATTCTTCAACATACCAACTCTTCCATGAGCGATACATCAAAATCGCCATTGATTTAAATGGTGCTTTTATCCTCTAGGATTCTAGAGAGGTCTTCAATGCATTGTGAAGCAATATATTGTAGAATGTTTGGGGATTCTGTATTTCTTTCTAGTGGTTTTCTTCATAATTTTTGACTTTGCCTCTATTTATATGCTGCATACATTGCATGGCACCATAGGAAACAAATAAACATTTCCACTGATTCATACCTCCCAAGTGTCCCTCTTTAGGAGGGACAGTCCCTCTTTTAGACCTAAATCCCTCTGTCCCTCTTTCCCACCCTGATGTCCCTCTTTTTAGGAGATCAGGCTGTGTGGTGTGTATATAAGTGTATAATATTGCTCTACAGCAATAAAACTCACATTACTGTTTGTTTAAAGGTCTGTATATGTGTTTATAAATTAGTGTGTGTAAATAAAATATTTTGGTCTTGTTCTAAATCATTTATTAGGTTACACAAGGAGGTGACAATAGGTCATGAAATAGCTTAGAAATTCCTGGCAATGCCCTGCCCACCAGCCACGCCCCCAGAACCCCCCCTAAAACACAAGTGTCCCTCTTTGCAAATTTGAAATGTTGGGAGGTATGCTGATTTAAGGTGAAGAAATAAAGGGACAGTGTAAATGCCTTTTAAACTATGGGTAGAGTCCTAAAACCTATGGGAACAAAATGCCTATAGCTTAAAGCTCACTCATTCTCAATCCAGTCTCTCTGCAGATCACATCAGTTATTCACACTATGCTTATAAGAGAAGAACATGGTTATCCTTCCCAGAGAAGCCCTGTTTCTGCACATTCCCTATCACTGGGCTTGGATGGCAAGGACAGAAACCTCCCTAGAGCTCTGAATGAAATTAGGGTGTTACCCAGCCCTGCAGATCACAATGGTCTGCAGGGATGTTGGAGAGGGAATGGTTAAGTTTTAAATCTAATTTTTTTAGGTGCAGTATCTCACTAGCGTGAAATGTTACAGTGGTGCTTTTGCTGCACCATCCTATGGACAGCTCTGGTCAGCTGACCATAAATCTCCATAGAAAGGTATAGCTCCACTGTAAAACTTCAGGCCATTGAGATAATCCACCTAAAAAAATGAGTGTTTGCGCTGCAATAACTTTTGAATAAAATAACTCAGCAGTGGGAGTACCCTTTTTTTCTCAGAAGGATAAGCCCTACAGTATATATATTTTTTTACATATACAGTGTTACTATCGCTTTAAGCAACAGGAATTAGATTCCCATACTTTGTAAGGCATTTACACTGACCCTTTACTTCCCCTTTAAACTTGGCCTTTAACCCTTTGAATACCATAGTGGTATGCAATGCATTGCTTTGCAATGCTTTGCGTACCAGTCTGGCATTCAACAGGTTAACTCCATGAATAAATGCATCAAGTACATTGCACAGAAATGTTTTTTAGATTTCTGTAGCATTCAAGATGTTAAAGCCCTCTTTACATTAATAGACATTTTGGAAATGTGTATTTGTTCCTAATAGGTTTGATGATTTTCCTCCAGAACTGAAGTACTTTGCCTTTATACTAGGACCCCATAATGACTGCAATCTAAACATCTTAATCTTACCATAATACAGTACTTCATAGTGCTCACTCACATTTAGCAAAGGAATTCCTGAAAAGTAAACATCAGGACCAATCTAGGTGATGCCTGTTTGTTAAGTACAAGGTTATTAACCCCTTATCGACCGGCCGCGCAGGCACGCGGCGGTCACTTAAGGACCACGGAGCATTTTTTTTTTAAAATTTGCCAATCCGACTCAGGGCTTCCCGAACGGCATGCAGCCACGCGGGGAGCCCTGAAATCCATGACAGTCCTGGTACGTCATAGGTCGTTCAGTCACTTTTACCCATGACGTACCAGGACCGTCAAGGGTCGTTAAGGGGTTAAGGATACTACAACAAACAGGAAATGTTTCTTTATTTCTAATAAAGATGCTGTGGCCTGAAAAGTCCCACTAAAATGACATTCATTCAGAGTATTTGTGCCCTTGAGGCATAAAAGTTAATAACGTTCTAAATGTCCAGTGTAAGAGAACAAAGAGAGTCATCATTTCTCATGTATTTTATGAATTAGATAACCAGATAGTGTATCATTTTATTATGGCTGGAGGCAGAGCTGTGATCACAAAGAAAGAATGAAACAAGCAGGGCCAACAGAAAAATATGGCTTGTTTATCTGTTTAATTGGCCTAGGTATACAGAATAATATCTTGTTATGGAACTTGGTTTCAGGGGGATTTATATTAAATGCCAGCCTCATCTTATATTAACCCTTTGAGTTCCAGAAAGGTATCCAACGCATTGTATTACAATGCGTTGCGTAACTAATTTTAAAGCAGGACACTTGAAAATGTCATTCTATAGGACTGTATTGGTTTTTTTGTAAGCATCCTGCATTAATATAGAAATCACAATAGACGATAGAGAATCACAAAATGCCTTTATTGTGAATTCATATTTCTTATAACTCTTTATTACCACTGACAAATCCTTTCCTTAAAGGGGAACTATCCCCTCTATACAAGTTTGCCTCAGTGTGATGTTCATATAGTGATAACCTGTAATCTGTGTTACTTTTTATATACAATGCAGGCTATGGCGAAATTTACAGTTTTAAAAATGAGCCGGGACCTTACTTCAGGATAGACTGCGGGTTCAACAATGTCCCACAGCCTGTCAATCTTCATTTGTTCCCTTCACAAGTATTGTCTTGTTCAAACCTCCTCCGATGATGGAGGATTTCTCTGTGTAAGCTGGAGCGTTCTCATTGGCTAGACAGTGCTCCAGCTTACATGGAGAAAACCTCCATCATCAGAGGAGGTTGAAATGCGACAATACTTGTGGAGGGAGCAAACGAAGACTGACAGGCTGTGGGACATCTTTGTACCCACAGTCTGTCCTGAAGTAAGGTCCCGGCTCATTTTTAAAACTGTAAATTTCGCCATAGCCTGCATTGTGTATAAAAAGAAAAAACACAGATTACAGGTTATCGCTATATGAACATTACACTGAGGCAAACTTGTATAGAGGTGATAGTTCCCCTTTAAGGAAAGGATTTGTCACTGGTAATAAAGAGTTAAAAGAAATATGAATTTGCAATAAAGGCATTTTGTGATTCTCTATCGTCTATTGTGATTTCTATATTAATGCAGGATGCTTACAAAAAAAAACAATACAGTCCTACAGAATGACATTTTCAAGTGTTCTGCTTTAAAATGGAGATCTGGTCACCATCTTTTTCCATCTCACTTTCAACTGTGTACAATGGCAATTCCTTGCTGAGTCAGGCACTGAAATCAAGTTTTTGAGTCTGTCTGATGTCAGTTTACCAAGCTGCATGAACCAGAATTTCTCCTCTTAATGTCACTTGCATGAAGGGAAGGACAGTGGGGAAGCCTGTAGGCATTTTGGGGCTTTGTACTACACTTTGTTTAATGAAATGTGCTGCGGCATGTAGGAAAAGGTAGAAGTGTATACAATTTCCCTACACATGTTATGGGGCTGATGAAAGGGGCTTAATGGTATTACATTTCTAACAGTGTCATTGATCGTTCACAGGTATACATTACAGTGATTAAACTCTGTAGTATGTATTCTGTAGTGGCGCCCATGGCATCAAATGCTAATGCTAGTGGGTGAATTCATACATTCGCACAAATGTGTATTATGCTTCTTTTTAACCATTTGAATGCCAGAGCAAAGAAATGCATTGAGCACACTACTGGCACTCATAGGGTTAGAACTTTGGATGCTAGAGATGTTGCAATACATTGGAGATGCCTCTAGCATGGAAGTGGATAGTTGTTTTGGACACATGCCTGAATATTTACACATGCTATTAAAATTCTAGAATGCTTTTCCATTCCTTAAAGCAGAGAGTTGACAGGTCCCCAACAGTGGTGTCTTTAAGGATGTTCTCATAAGCAAAGGTGGGTTTATCATTAGCACAGGGGGAGCTATTAAAAATGACTAACTGTCTGATCCATCTGTTCTAGTCAGCTAGAACTATACTTAAAGGAATAAGTGGCTCTTTATTTGTTTAACATAAGTAGTTACTACATGGATAGGAGTCCTTCAAACAGCAATCTGTCTGTGTATATTTTTGCATTGTATGTACATTTTCCTCAACAGTCTAAAAGTCCTAAAGACATTTGCTCCACTTTGCTCTACTAAATAGGAATCATTGTAACCCAATCCAAAAACCTCAGGAATAGGGTTAAAAGGAGATTGTGAAGTTCAGAGTGCAAGGTATATACTCAACTATATATTTCCATATAACATGGAAAATGCAAGGGGGAGGGTGAGAGAAGAATATCCTATATAATAAAAGCTAGGATGTTTGTCCGATGCAGTCATGCACAGTAGAGACTGCTCGAACGCGCCAGCCTCCAGTCCTAGTGTGAGAGAAGAAACAAGATGGAGGCACGGCTTATCCGGAGGGGGGTGCTCCAAACGGCCCACCACCTGTCTCCGCTCCAGGCTCCGGGGCAGCAGCCCAAGCCGCTGGATGGCACTTTGGCCCGTGTACATGGGCTTTTATACTAGTAAATAAATAAAAGACCAATGGGTGCTGCCCTCTCCTTTCTTCAATTTGTATATCCAATTGGAACTGTTTGCCTGAGCAATTCAGACTTTGTGAGTACAACCACAATGGTGGAGATTCACTAAAGAGTGATATAGAGGTAATAAAGTGGAGATGACTTCTCCAATTTATCACTTCTCCAGTTACTATGCTATTCTATGGATCCTATGCACTAAGATCTCCAAAGCTGAAGAAATCTTAGTGCATAGGCTCCATAGAATAACATAGGAGTTGGAGAAGTGATAAAATGGAGAAGTCATCTACACTTTATCACCTCTTTATCACCGCTTAGTGAATCTTAGGAAGGAAAGTTGTAGGAAAGGATTTGCAGTCTGTTTTCCTGTTTGTTTTAAAACAGTACAAAAAATTCCATGATCAATTTCCTGAAATGGATGTTGCAATATATTTTAAACTACCTGATCAGATATTTATAACAGCAGACAACTTGTTCAGAAGAAGATATTTCTATAAATGCTTTTAGTCTTCAAAATTATTGCTCTTCAGTACTTACTACATCATGAAATATCCTTTGCACATCACATTAAATGCCTACTTTTTTTTTTGTAATATAACAAGACGAAAGGGACCTCCATTTTAAACTTCCCTTAGTGTGACATTTATTAAGATATATAGTGAAGCTGTGTACTTTGACTGCATGCATGACTTTTTATAATGTACGTCAATTTGGTTCCAAACCATTAGAAGCCTCTGTCCCTAAAGAGCACATTTTGCCATGCCTTGTTCTACCAAGCTATAAAGTATCTCAGTAAAGCAATATCACATCTCAGATAAATGTGTCTGGAAAGGAATTAATTTGGGTCTTTCCATAAAAGCTATATTGGCTTTTAAACTCACACCAGAACTATCAAACTGTAATGGACAATGCCCAATGTATCATATATTCAAATTACATCATTGATTTGACTTTAAGGGCCCAATTAAATAAAAAAAAGCATAGCAGACAAATACATATTTCCTACATTCACATAGATTTGAATGAGGATTTCAACCCTTTGACTGTTAGAGATCTCAGAGATCTCTTTAGAATAAGAGCCGCATTTAAATAATTGGCAATGTATTTTTTTCCCTTATTGTGTAATTGTTTTTCAACAGTATTTTTCCACTTTTCCTTTCAAAATAGGACCCTAAGAAACATAACCACAAATAATTTTATGCAGATACCTTTACTTAACATTTATCCAAATATTCTTACCAACTTAAAGGAAACCCTAATATTATTTTATAATAAACTTAATCTGGGCAGAAAATTGCAATGGCTAATATGAATCAGTTCTTCAAGGAGTGGTTCCCTGTCTTTATTTACTACTGGATATCATGGTGGACATGATTCACTGTTTCCAAATTGTAGGACTTCCAAGTGATGTCTTTTTAGGAAGGAAGCCTTCAGTGGGAGGCGTTTGGTGTCCCAATGTCCAGCAGCTAGAAATCATGTCCATCTCTGTGAACATCATATCCAGTACTAATGGATTAATTTTGCATGAAAAATGTATTCATATTGGATATTCTAAAGAGACTAAGGTAACCGGGGCATTATGATTATGATTATTATTATGAGTATTCCTTAATAGGAGATAAATAAATGCAGTGTGGGCGAGAGCTTAAAAGTGAATCTTGAATATGAATGTAATAAGATCTAATAAAGAACAGATCATAAATTATTGTCTGACACAGTAAATGTAAAAAAACAATTCAGTTTAAATAAATATATATATATATATATATATATATATATATATACAATATATTGATCCAATATATATTTTTATTAATATATTGTATGTATGTATGTATATATATGTATATATTTATTTTATATATTTATACTGAATTGTTTTTTTATATTTACTGTGTCAGACAATAATTTATGATCTGGTCTTTATTAGATCTTACTACATTCATATTCAAGATTCACTTTTAAGCTCTCGCCCACACTGCATTTATTTATTGTATAACTCTTTGTTTCTTTGCTATTTCATTATTAGTTCTTATAATGATTATAATTATTTTAATTTGAATTTCACTATTTACAGCGCTCTCCTTTTTGTACTAAACACAAGACATCATATCAGCACAAGCTACTATATACACTTATATCTGGATAATAACAATTTAGTAGTTAGGTGCTCTCTGGAAAAACAACAATCAATACAATCAACAATTACTATCTCCTATTAATAAGTCTTAGTACAAAAAGGAGAAACACACTGTTTGGGAAAAAGAAATCTCAAGCTAGAATCCATTAATGAGGCACACCACCCAGAAAAGAATATATTTCAAAATAGAAAAATCTTTATTATCATAATAACATACTGAGGAAAACAATTATAAAACATACTTCAAAACACAATGATAGAGGGGGACCATATAGTGTCATACAATACAATATAATGATAATATTAATGGCCAGTTGACAAAATGACACAGTCAACCAATGTAAAATAAAAATGACATTTAAAGTGCAAGTGCAATCAAACAAGCAAAATATAAATATAATATACTTATCAAACCAGATCGTGCCATCACCTCAAAATGACTGAAGAACAAATAGAGTATCCTATCTGGCCAAGAATTAGCACTAAATGGTCACCCCACTAATAGCCACACTGTATTATATTATATGACACTATATGGTCCCCCTCTATCATTGTGTTTTTAAGTATGTTTTATAATGGTTTTCCTCAGTATGTTATTATGATAATAAAGAATTTTCATTTTGGAATATATTCTTTTCTGGGTGGTGTGCCTCATTAATGGATTCTAGTTCTGGGATTTCTTTTTCTCAAACAGTGTGTTTCTCCTTTTTGTACTAAGACTTATTAATAGGAGATACTAATTGTTGATTGTATTTCTTTCAACACTACAGAAAGCATTAGAGTGGGACTTAGTCACACTCTTTAATACTTACTAGTTTAAAAGTATATTAATATTTCAAAATAAAAACAGCTTCAATTAATCTTCATAATATTTGGGCATGGAGAGTGTTATTTCAATACGTTCAGAGTTGTCATTCAAGAGTAATTGAATGATAAAGTATCCCCTTTCCACCCTTTACTGATTTAACACTGCTCACCTCAGAGGGATTTATTTAGTCAAATATTGTTGTATAAGCAAATTTTGCATCTTAGCAGCATTATTGTCATTTTAGGTACTGAAAACTTATACATTTGTGGTCATGTTAGGTCAGATTCAACTCCCTACATTTTTTCTAAAACTACAACAGCTGGTTAACAGATGTAGGCATTCAAGTAAATGTCCTTAGCACCAGCATTGCCATATCATAAACAGATGATGGGGTGAGTATATTAAATTTCTATATCTTGAAAGATATGATCAAATGCTAAAGTTAATGTATGAAAAAAGAGTTATTTGCTTACCCACTGCAAAACAATAAAAGCAATTCAGGGACCACGTTACAATTAACCCCCAGAGCATCTCAGGTCTTCTTGTCATTGGCAAAGAAAGAGAATAAAAGCAATTTATTTGTGGAACCACAGAGTTACTGTATCATGATTTCTGATCCACATGCTGACAGTTAACTCTTTTAGTGCCAAAGGGGTGTCTAAAGCATTACCCACTTATCTTGGTTGCAATGCCTCCATGGTCTGAAATTTTACAGCCTACTGAGGGTTACTGTACATAACAATAGCTGTCCATAGCCTGAAGCAGCAATAAAGCCTCCATAACATTTCATGCCATAGAGGGAAAAACACCAAACAAATACAAGTTTCAGCAGTAATAATACATCTCTTCCCCTGCACCTGCCCCTCCAACCCATCCACTGTTACTCCACCCCATCCTGATACAAAAAATACCCTTACCCCACAGAGCATATATGCTCATACCCGTTCTTGGGCCCCTGAATAGTGCAGGTTTTCAGGATCAAGCCAAAGTATGTGAGAGGACTGAAGAAGAACAAAAGGAAATGTTAGTCACCGCTCAGAAACATCGCATCTTGCCTTTCTGGTGCCATTACACAAGAGAGATTTGCATGTACATTTCAGATTAATCTCGCCCAAAAGGGAAAACCCGTTTTGAATTGACAGGCAAGTCCTCACTGCATGGGAATATGAGCTAGACCTAGATTAATCTTTTGGCCAATTTGGAACTCATTAGTCAGGTGCATCTGGTCTCCCTAGGCACTGAGAGCAATGGGCTCTCAGTGAGTATTCATCTCTTTGATTCTCTTTTTTTTCTTGTCTCCCTAAGGGGATTGGTAGTCAAGACATGGATACCTTGCTCTCAGTGCCTAGAAAGCCCAGCTACACCTTACTGGTGAGGCTTGTAAAGACTGAGATTTGCTGAAATTATTGTGCAGAGAAATTGCCTTTGCAGTGGCTCTAGAGAAAACTGTGCTAGTAGTGTAATCACTACCCAGAGAACAAGCACATGCCATTCTCATGATTTCAGGTTATCGTCACTTAAATTGCATGTGTTACTATGCCCAATTAAGGATATGCTAAAAACCTGTACTGTTGGGGAATTTGAGGACAGGTTTCAGTATCAATACTCGTATGCAGAGTTAATGTACTTTGCTTTGCAATGTGTTAGAGAACTGTCTAGCATAACTGTTTAATAAGTAATCAGCTGTAATTTCAAAGGTAATCTGCCAACTAAAGGGGTGTGTAAACTGGTAAATAAATTGTCCAAATAAAAAATTGAAATTAACAATGAATTAGAATATAAACACACCACCATAAACCAGCACAAGCTTTGGGGTTTTGCCACACCTACACCCCAGCACAATTATGGACACGGTCAGAAGTTTCCCTCAGAATCTTTCGACATTTGGTGGTTGCCTACATGGTCTAATGGGAAATCTTGGCTTGGATAAATCAATAATGTAGGACTTAAAGGGATAGTAATACTTAAATGTTACTATCCCCCATCTTGTAGCCCTTAAAAAACTGAATTAAATGAGCCCAGTGGCATCTCTCAGACCTTTATGGTTTGAGAAATATCCGCTTTCAAAGTTATATATATTATATATATATATATATATATATATATTTACTGTCCCTTTAATATATATATATATATATATATATATATATATATATATATATATAAACATCAAGAGTTGGCAGTGGCACTCATAGATTAAATAGCAAAAGTTGTGTAAATAACAAGGTGCACGTCCCATATAGATAATATACAGATAATACTTAGCTACTAGCGGAGCTGAAGAGACAGCACTCTAACGTAGTAAACTTAATGCAGTTTTATTCCAACATGTCTCCAATACACCAAACGTTTTCGGTCCAAACACGGACCTTCATCAGGGTTACAACAAACAGGAAAACAAAGAGAATAAATACCTGGACAGGTAAAGAGACTACCTATCATCTCAGACCGCCGCCGATGGCCACGTGTCACGTCCACACCGGGAACCGGACGATGACGTGACCATCTACGTGGGGTCACGATGTCAATCAAAAGAAAAATATAGAATTCACAAAAAAAGCATATTGAATTGAAAAAAATATTCAAGGTAAAATCTATCATGAAGATATAGTCAATATAAAAAGAAAAGGAAAAAAAATTTAGAGAAATATGTTGATCCAAATTCCCCGGTAGCATCAGCACCAGAGCGCCTAAGTATTAGCGCTCGAAGGTACCGTGTCACCAGGAAGATCAATTCAACTATAAACATATGAGCAAAATACAAAATGTCAAAACACCATAAAGCACAACCAGAATGTAAAATAAAGTGGCATGCCCCGCGGTGCCCGGAGCAGTCACAGGACACCCGCACATCGCAACGCATGTCACATAATGACCATAGACAGATCAATACTCACACTCGGCATGACAAACAAATGTTCCATTACATCAGCAGTTCCCGAATATATGTAACAATGTATCATACTGTCCACATAAAGCCCGGTGTTAACGGGCTGAAGGGAGACAAAATAGCTAATAAAGCAAAATAAACCAATGGAGCGTACTGGTCAATGATACAAAAATCAACATGCCAAATAGTGAGTACACGTATCGCATAGTTAATTAAGCAAAAATCTGCCATTAATGCAAAAAAATTTGTGACTATATAAAAACATCATATCATAAAGAGATACAACATAACTGCTGTAACACTACAGCAGCATTTGCGAGACATGTATACACCGGGCTTTATGTGGACAGTATGATACATTGTTACATATATTCGGGAACTGCTGATGTAATGGAACATTTGTTTGTCATGCCGAGTGTGAGTATTGATCTGTCTATGGTCATTATGTGACATGCGTTGCGATGTGCGGGTGTCCTGTGACTGCTCCGGGCACCGCGGGGCATGCCACTTTATTTTACATTCTGGTTGTGCTTTATGGTGTTTTGACATTTTGTATTTTGCTCATATGTTTATAGTTGAATTGATCTTCCTGGTGACACGGTACCTTCGAGCGCTAATACTTAGGCGCTCTGGTGCTGATGCTACCGGGGAATTTGGATCAACATATTTCTCTAAATTTTTTTTCCTTTTCTTTTTATATTGACTATATCTTCATGATAGATTTTACCTTGAATATTTTTTTCACTTCAATATGCTTTTTTTGTGAATTCTATATTTTTCTTTTGATTGACATCGTGACCCCACGTAGATGGTCACGTCATCGTCCGGTTCCCGGTGTGGACGTGACACGTGGCCATCGGCGGCGGTCTGAGATGATAGGTAGTCTCTTTACCTGTCCAGGTATTTATTCTCTTTGTTTTCCTGTTTGTTGTAACCCTGATGAAGGTCCGTGTTTGGACCGAAAACGTTTGGTGTATTGGAGACATGTTGGAATAAAACTGCATTAAGTTTACTACGTTAGAGTGCTGTCTCTTCAGCTCCGCTAGTAGCTAAGTATTATCTGTGTATATATATATATATATATATATTTATTTATTTTTAACCCTTTGATTGCCAAAGGGATACACAATGCATTGCTTTGCAATGCGTTGCGTACCTCTCTGGGATTCAAAGAATTAAAGAAATGTTGAACCTGGTTATCATAGTATATGGCTTTTTGTGCTTGAATATACAGTTCAGTGTTTCCTACTTACCAGGATGACCTTTTTGCTCTGCTTATTTGTTTGTAAATGCAAAGTGCATGATCTCCGTGGATGTTTTTGTCAATAATGGTCTAAGTGGTGAACTGTGACCATCAGAGCGTGAGGGATCACTTTATCTAGGCACCGCACACTGTAATTCCACATTGTTCTGTGTAATAAGACATTTCATTTGTACAGAGCTGTAAATGCAGTATGAAATATTGATCTGGAAGAGAATGAGCAATGCATTTAATTGGAACGCTATCTGCTGAACAATCTCTGTGGAAGATGAGTGACTATATTAGACCTCTGTTGAAAGAAGGAATACGATATATCTGTTTAATAGGAAGCCAGCTGTCCTTTCCTTATCTATCAAGCTAAGGAGGTGCAATTTTGTTGCAAACCAACTGTACTATTGAGAGGAAATAAAATTACCATCGATTTAAATGGGGCTTTTAACCCCATGAATGCTAAAGTGGTCACCAGCGCAATCTATTGGAATTTGTTGTGCTGTTGGTTTGCTCCAGAATTGCAATCAAAAGTCTCGGCAGAAGCCCACACTATAGTGAAAACTCTCTGTCCAGTCTTTAAACTAGAGCGCACACTAATCTAGAGGAATCTCGAGACCAGGATCACAGTACTCCCCACAAGAACTCAGGACCAGAACCACATACAAAACACCGTGATACAATACGTATGTATGTATGTATCTTTATTTATATAGCGCCATACATGTACACAGCGCTTAACAGAAGTTGAAATAATATAATACAAAATGACAGAACTGGGTTAAGTGCATTAAGGTTAAGTACAATCATTACATTATTTGTGAGGGAAAGTGCAGCAAGGGAATCATACACTAGGAAATGGACCCTGCCCCAAGGAGCTTACAATCTAAGCTGAATTCATAATGACAAACAGAGACAGTGGGATGAGGATTATAAGCGCAGGTACAAGGTGTGGTGAAAGAAGTGCAGAATGATTCTGCTGTGACTGTCAGTGTGCAGAAGGAGGACATTGCTATTGAGATGCCTCCCTGAGCAGGTGGCTTTTGAGGAGACGCTTGAAAGTGATGATTGTGGATGATTGGCGAATGGTGATGGGGAGGGCATTCCAGAGTCGAGGAGCAGTCAGTGAGAAAGCTTGTAGTCGAGAGATGGCTCGAGTTGTGTAGGGAGAGGACAGGAAGAACCCTTGAGAAGACCATAGGGGACGGGAAGGGGTGTAGCGGGAGATAAGGGCAGAAATATAAGAGGGTGCTGAAGAACAGAGTGACTTACAGGAGAGGAGGAGAATCTTGTAAGAAATACAGTACTTTATAGGTAGCCAATTGAGGGGTTTCAGGAGGAAAGGAGATGAGATGGAAGGTATCTAGGAGCAAATGTGCTGATTCTTGCGGCTGAATTGATAACAGATTGAAGTGGAGAGAGATGAGAAGCAGGAAGACCGGAGAGAAGAATGTTGCAGTAGTCAACTCTAGAGAGAACAAGTGCCTGAGATAGTGTTTTAGCCATTGATATGCAGAGGAACAGACGTATTTTTGAAATATTTTTTAGGAAGAAGTGACATGTTCTAGTGACAGCTTGTGATAGCAATATATAAACAACACGTTAATATAACCCCTTACTTAAATGTCCCAACACTTGCTAAAACAAATGCAGTAAAAACACTAAACAGATATATACTTGCTGAATTGAAACAGTCCAAAAATCAGGCAGCAGTTCAAACAGCTTTTGATATTTTGCTTTCAATACTTTCCTGCAGCAGCCACACATATATGATCCTTCATCACACTCCAAAACATATCTGCAAAAAAGGGTGCAAAGCGGGAGAGAAATCTAAAAGCAGTGTTTATTAATTCTTAGCCCACCCTGCAATGCGAAATGCACTTTTCCAAAATTACGCTGTCTATGGTATAGACTGTTGGTCGGAGGGAAGGATACAATTAATAATAGAGTGCTTGTTTGGAAAGAATTTGCCTGTGTTGACCGGAGAATACCTGGAGAAATGAGAGGCTGAAAGAACCACAGGGAGCCGATTGACAAGCAAAGGTACCGGTGTGGCTATGAAAAGCCTCTGAGTCTCTGTAGTGTACTAAGGCGCTTCTCCAAAGACAAGTGTTGACAGATTTACCATTTAAAAAAAGACAACTTTGAATTTGATGATATGCTGTTTCAAAATATATACTGTGTATGTGCATTTCGCTTTGCAAGGTGGGCTAAGAATTAAATTGCACCTCTTAGCTTGAAAATAAGGCCCATATGATCTATTTTATTCTGAAATTATTCCTTTCTTGCCATATACTTTTACATTAACCCTTTGAGTGCCAGAGGGGTATGCAACACACTCGAAGGGTTAATAATTACATGATTTCGTTTTTCAGATTTAATATTGTGTTTTTAGGGACACAAACATTTTCTCTACAGTTACACTAATCCAGGAACGCCTAGTTCAATTTTTTATTTCTACTCCTTGTGATCTTAGGCAGTTGCTTTATATATCAGTGCCACAGGAATAAAAATTAGATTTGTGTGGTTTACGTGGGATTTAGAATAAATCTAATGTTAAAATTAGATTCTTACCAATACAGTTTTAGTCTTATTAAATTAGTCAAACTGCAATCAGTTTAATAGTACTAGTGTGACAGAACTGTAGCAGCCTACTGCTGCTGTACTGTTGTCTGTGTTGTGACCCTTTCTCCTGCTTTCCACTGACAAACCTGCTGCAGCGGGGACATGTCTATGGTCCGCCTATGTGAGCGGTAGATTAATATTACTGGCTGCTACCCACCTGGGTTAATTGGAGGTTGTGATGAGCATTTCCAGCATCACCTGAGTGAAAGGTCTGCCAGCAACCCCATAGGCCGCCATGCAAACATTTCTTGATGATTCTTTATTGTTGTTTCTGTGTATATGCAGTTAAAGGGATAGTAATGTCACGTAAAAAGTAATAGCTATATCGTAGCTATAATAAAAAGAGATCACCTGAGGTTATTCCTATCACTAAAACCTTTATGGTTTGAGATATATATATGAAAATAATGTTCTCCACTCCCTCCCCTTTCTGCTTGACGAGCTGTAAAGCTGTCAGAAGCAGATTCTGGTCACACAACCAGATGGCAGCTCTCCAGCTGAGCCAACACAGCGATATCTAAAAATAAATACTTAATTGGAATAGTCTACAAAGTGTGCTTGCAAACCAGGCACACATTATAGACTGTTCCAATGTAGTATTTATTTTTAGATATTGCTATGTTGCCTCTGCTGAAGAGCCTCCATCTGGTCCAGGGACTAGGATCTCATGCCGTCAGCTATACAGCTGACGTATGAGAAAGGGGAGGGAGCGGAGAACTTTATTTTCGTATATGTCTCTCAAACCATAAAGGTTTGATAGATAGTAATAACCTCAAGTAATCTCGTTTTATTGTAGCTACGATATAGCTA
This sequence comes from Rhinophrynus dorsalis, assembly GCA_037306005.1. Classification (NCBI taxonomy): domain Eukaryota; kingdom Metazoa; phylum Chordata; class Amphibia; order Anura; family Rhinophrynidae; genus Rhinophrynus; species Rhinophrynus dorsalis. Next base: position 162,201,682 of record CM074719.1, read on the forward strand.
TTACTTTTTACGTGGCATTACTATCCCTGTAAGATGCAATATGGTACAGTAGTTACCCATGGGCAATAGTGGGCAATAGTCACCCATGTGAAAGGCACCATAGACCAGCATTGTACCTTTTATAATGTGCAACATCACCAAAGCAGTATTGCTGCATTAGTGTCGCCATGGGAAATGGACCTTAGTAATTGTGGAATCTAATCTCAGCAGAGATCTGTTCTCTGACATGTCTGAAAAAGCATTAATTTCTCACAAGTCCATAAACTCCAACAAAGGGGCAGAATAAAATGAGTTCAAATGATATGCAAATCCTTTCAAGATGAAGGCTTCCAGTGAGGAGAGGATTTGATAAGGTGACTGGTTCCCTTTAAAATATAAGTGGCTATGATCACAGAAACACTGGCTCAGTGAAAAAGTGGACTAACTCTTGGGCAAACTAAGCAGACCATTGATTGATTCCATTGAGTTAAACTGGGTTTTTAAGCCCTTAAATGCTGAGGATGTCTCCAAAGCATTGTAAAGCTATTCAATGGAGATATTTCTAGCATTCAGAGGGTTAAAAACCTCATTTAAATAACTGGCACGTTTTCAAGTGTATTTATTTCCTGTTGAACAGTTGGTTTGTCCCATGGTCTATAAGTTTGTACATATCCCTTTATTGTAACAGTGGGAATTATGTACAAAAGAAAGTGGAGCAGTTCTGGAGCAAACAACTACAGTGTAGGGAAGAAATAAAAAGTCCAAAATAACCCATTGATTTAAATGGGGCTTTTAAAGGGATAGTAATGTTTCATAATAAAAGCAGCTCTAATTAATCATCATAGTATTTGGACTTTGGAGAGTGTTATTTCAATTCTGTCAGAGTTGTAGATCAAGAGTAATTCAATGACAAAGTGTCCCCCTTCCGCCTCTTTTATTGATGTCACACTGTTCAGCCAGATCAGAAGGGAGGTGCCCAGGTAGATTGCAGAGAGGGACAATCTTCAATTAAGATAAGGGGAAAAACCTGAAAAACTTGTCAAGGGGGGCAGGGCTTTCATTGTTCTCATAGGAAGAAGATTGTCTCCTGCTGATATCTGTCTGGTCTATGGACTGCATTCCACATCTGAGAAGAGATGGCTTACACTAGGTAAAAGGGGCGGGAGGGGAAACTTTGCTTGTGAATATCTCTTAAACCATAAAGGTTTGAGAGATAAGACTTCTGTCATTTTTCATATTTTTTTAATGCCTATAAAATAAAATAAAGTTAAAACGAAGTATTACTATCCCTTTAAGCCTCTGAATGCTAGAGAGGTTTCCAATGCATTACTGTGTAAAACATTCGAGACCTCTAGGGAAGAAGGAGTTAAAATGTTCCTTTTAAATCAATGGGAAGTTGTGTATGTCCCCATTCTGCAAGTGGTTTGCTCCTCTTTCTTTTGTACATAAGCCCCACTCACCGCTATGTAAAGGGCTCCAAGAAATGACAGACTTTCTGTGCTGGACACACTGCACTATGAATACATCTAGGCAAAGCCACATACTGGGGTCATTTCTAATAGTACAGAGACTGATATGTTTGAGGCCAAACATAAGTAATTTTCATACTATGCAGGGCATTAAAGGGATAGTAATGTTTCAAAATAAAAGCAGCTCCAATTAATCTTCATAGTATTTGGGTCATGGAGAGTGTTATTTCAATACTGTTGGAATTGTAGTTCAAGAGTAATTGAATAATAAAATATCCCCCTCTGGCCCCTTTTACTGATGTACCGCTGCTCACCTCAGAACAGAGAGGTGGTGTCCGGATGGATCGCAGAGAGGGACAATCTTCAATTAACATAAGGGAAAACCCTGAAAAACCTGTCAAGGGGGGCAGGGTTTTTATTGTTCTCACAGTAAGAAGATTGTCCCTTGCTGTTAGCTGTCTGGTCTTAAGACTAGATTCCACATCTGAGGTGAGCAGTGTTACACTAGGTAAAAGGGGCGGGAGGGGGATACTTTATCATTCAATTACTCCTTAACTACAAATCTGACAGTATTGAAATAACACTCTTCATGGCCCAAATGCTATGAAAATTAATTGGAGCTGCTTTTATTTTGAAACACATCACTATCCCTTTAGTGTGAGGTGGCACACCGTGGCACATAAATGGTAATTCGTAAAAAAAAACAAAAAAAACTATTTGTGTTACAGAAAATTGGTTATTGTAACATACAGGCACATTTTAACCCTTTAAGGACAATATGCACACCCATTGTAAAAGGAACTAAACTTGTCTCTGAGTGACAGGTCTACTTTAAGCACTTTGAGTGCCAGAGGGGTATCCAAAGCATTGCAACCCAATGATTTGGATACCCCTCTGGTACTCAAAGGGTTGAGGTTGCCACATCAAATTTTATATAAGAAAATTACTTCCTAGTTTACTGCAAATGAGGGGATTTATATTTTCATGCAGTGACATGTCTGTGTCATCAAGCCACTCCCCCTCATACTATCACTATCACTCATATAACACTGCTTGTGTTCATGTATGATGGAATGGGATAGTTCGATCAAAATTGCATTTAAACTTATGTGGGTTATGGGAGTATGCAGCTGGCATTCTTAGTAACATAGACGATAAGGTTTTAAAAATTCATATATGTCCATCAAGTTCAACCTTTACCATATCTCCTTTGTTAATCCAAGTGAATAAGAAAAACCTCCTTCCTGACTCCAAAAGGCAGTCAGATTAACCTACAGTGTCTGGCAACACAATCTCCCTTGGTGAATAATTCCACAAAAAATACAATTTTACTATACCCACAGCACTACCCTTGCTAACTTTCCACTTATTCCTTCATATAATGCAAGTACATTTCTGTTAAATGATCTATTCTTCGTAAGTCTATGCTGACTATTACGTGCATTATGTGATTATTGTACATCACGTAATGTTGTACACTATTCCCTAAGAAACCTTTCTAGGTACCCTTTATGGAAGTCAAGCTTACAGGTCTATAATTTCCAGACACAGATTTTGCTCCCTTTTTGAATAATGGTAGTATTTTTGTACTTAACTACAGAGTAAAACTTGAATGTCCAAAATATTCTGTACTTAAAAATATTCACTAAACAGTTTTATAAAACTGATATGTAGAGTTCTTTATATTTTGCAGTAAAATGGCAGTTTCTATCACGTCAACTGTTAAAATCCCAAACCATACCAAACTGTTTTCTTTGCGTTGTTGAACAGGTGTTGTCTGGTTTGACACTGTGCTTTTAAGGTCAATAAATCCCAGCTTATGGTGTAACTACTTTCCTGCCTAATAAATCATGTTATATCCCACTATAAACAGTGAGGCCCAGTTGTTTTCTCTAAACTTTCAAATGTTTATTAAGAGACAATTTACATTTTGAATTAGGTGTTCCAATATAAACTCACCTGGAAGATATTTGCAACCTCATAAAGATACATTCCTGCACTTGGAGTTTTAATGAAAAGCATGAAACATTTTCTAACATTTTTTTCATTGGTGTTCAGCATGTTCAAAATGTTGTTTAAAACAATTGTGGCGTTTAACCCAGGTCTGTCTCAGGGGTCCAGCTTCTACTTAAATAACTTTTTTTTTCCATTTTTTCTTATTCTATTATTAACCCTCTATATGAAAAAGAAGCCTTTAACACATCGCACTATAATGTGTTGGACTGTTCTAGAAGCCATGTGTTGCGTACCCTCAGTTCCTTAAAGGGATAGTAATGGATTATTTTTACAAAATGTAATATTGTAGATATTAAAAAAAATAAATCAATTGATGCCAGTCTGATCTCTGAAACTTGTATAGTTTGAGAGATATAAGGTTCTAAAGCTCCCCCCTCCCGCCCCTTTCATAGATGTCAGCCTCTAGCTGACAGAAGCAGATCCTGGTCCCGGGACCGTCTGGTGGCTCTTCAGCAGAGCCGAAATAGCGCTATCTAAAAAAGACATACTTCATTGGAATGGTCTACAAAGTGTGCTTGCAAACCAGACACACTTTGTAGACCGTTCCATTGAAGTATTTCTTTTTAGATAGCGCTATTTCAGCTCTGCTGAAGAGCCAGCGGTCAGTCCCGGGACCAGGATCTGCTTCTGTCTATAAAAGGGGCATGAGGGGGGAACCTTAGACCTTTATATATCTCAAACTATACAAGTTTAAGAGATCGGACCGGCATCAATTGATTTACTTAATTTATTTATTTTTAAATATCTACAATATTACATTTTGTAAAAATAATCCATTACTATCCCTTTAAAGAGTCAAACATGGAAAAAATGCTACTTTTTTTCATTAGGCACAAATCCACAAACATAGCTAAATATGTCATAAATGCAAAATTGGGTTTTAAATATAGTAGTTTACTTATTATGAAATATATGTATGTTGTAGGTTTTTTTTCTGCCCTTATTTACTGCTCAGTTCATGCCCAAGGCTAACAGGGGAAGGTACCTACTAAGTCATACTCACATTGCCAAGTTTTGAGGAGTGTCTCTGTTGTGCTGGCCACACACGCATTCTGAACTGTCGGTGGGCCCAGAGCAATCCCAGTCCCCTTGCACTAGACAAATACTCCTGGTTTTAGGGCCGGTGCTAGCATAAGGCGACTTAGTCAGCCACCTTAGGGTGCCGCAGCGGAGGGGCGCTGAAACAGAGGGAGCTGCAAACGTATTTTTCCGCTGATGCTGCAAGGGTGAGGCAGCTGGGGACAAGAGCTGAAACTCCTCTCCTGCCTTCTATCAACGGAAACGAATGAGAGGGAAGCACTGAGAGAGGAATAAACAGCCTCCTGGCCGAAGCTGCAGCAGCAGGCAAAAAAATAAACGAGTGGCGCTTGAGGTCTGGTTACAGGAGCGCTTCACAGATGTATGTTGTAGCTGGATTGGCTGAGTAAGTGAAAAGCCAGATAGTGCAGGCGTTGGCAACAGTGGCGTAACTATAGGGCTCGCACCTGCGACCCCCTTGCCACGCATCCGCAGCAACTCAGCCCATATCCCTCTCCGGTGCTTTAGTAATGCAGAGCGCTGGGAGATGACATCATTTCCCAGCGCTCTACATTACATTGAACTGAGTGGGAGCTCTAGCTCTAGAGGTCTGTGCTGAAGGAGCCACAGACCTATCATGCCACTAGACCACTAGGGAGGTAGGAAATGGGCAATGTTGAGACGAGGGGCATTGTGGAAGGGTCAGTGTGGAGATTGTGGTGGATTTGGAAGGAGTAATGTGGAGATGGGGACAATGTGTAGATTGAGGGGCATTGTGTAGATTGAGGGGGATTGTGTAGATTGAGGGGCAATGTGGAGATTGAAGGGCAATGTGGAAGGGGCAATGTGGAGACTGAGTGGGCAATGTGGAAGGGGCAATGTGGAGATTGAGGGGGCAGTGTGGAAGGAGAAATGTGGAAGGGGTAATGTGGAGATGGGGGCAATGTGTAGATTGAGGGGTAATGTGTAGACTGAGGGGCAATGTGGAGATTGAGGGGCATTTTGGAGATGGGGGCAATGTGTAGATTGAGGGGTATTGTGTAGATTGAGGGGCAATGTGCAGATTGAGGGGCATTAATAAACTTACTAATGTTAATGTAATGGAACAGATTCATCTGTGAGTGGATTGTGCAATGGGGGGATTGGCGGGGGGGGGGGCATCAAAATGCACCTTCGACTGTATAGACAAAAATCCTTGCACCGGCCCTGCCTGGTTTATGTCAGTTGGTTTATTATTAGTTTATATACTGCTTTACTGGTCATTATTTAACCCTTTGAGTACAAAAGGAGTACACAATGCATTGCTTTGCAATGTGTTGCATACCCCTCTGGCACTCAGAGGGTTAAAGGAACACTAACACTTAAAATTAATTTGTGTTATTTTAAATTTAATGTACTTTTCTTCAAACATTTGTTATTTTATGTTTGGATTCCTAAAATCTAACCCCAGACTTGCTTTATTTAATGCATATATACACTACCATATAGATACACTATTTACTAATTTTTTTGTCTGTACTATTTGTAATTAATAATAAGAGCTAAATTGGGTAATTTACTGGGAGTAGGACCCACCAATATTCTATTCAGATAGGATGTTATTTTATCTCATCCCTTTTATAGATAATTCAGCACTAGCATTTCTAAAAGATATCTCAAGATTTTTCTTGTAACACAAGTCATGGAGCCCTGGAAAAGGTAGGAGTGGTTGCCCCTATAAGGCCTCAGGAAACAGACAGTACATTTTTACAAATGCTATCATGAAGTACAAGGAATGTATTTGTACATAATCACAGATTATTTTAGGTATTACTATTCATTTAACCTCATGTGTGCTATAGAGATTGAAGCCTAAATGTATTTTCTGCTCTAGGCAACAGTTAATGGGGTTGGGGTGAGTGAAACGCGGAGTGTGGCCATGAGTGGGGCTAAGTGAGCTTTGTTTAGGGGAGCCTGAGATGTAAATCCAGTATTGAGCATACTGCACAAAGGATTCTGGGAACTTTGGGATGTAACAGGTAAATATAACCACAGAGGTGTGCAATACTTTGCAAAGCACATTTGTTCATAAAATTAGAAGATAGAAATGACTCTATATGGTAATTTTCTACAAAAAGTAAAATTAAAAAATATGTTATACCATCTGGCCCCTTTTTTCCAGAAAAAAATAGCATTACAATTTTTTTAATTCTTTGCTTGCCAAAGGTCTGTGCAACACATTGGTTTGCAACACATTACACACCCCCTCTGGCATTCAAAGGGTTAACAAGAAAACAATCAACTTCCAATAATAATCCCAACCCCAGATGTACTTTGCTTGGCCAGAAAATCTTACTGAATGTTTGCCCTTGAGCCTTTGTTTAACTCTTTGATTGCCAGAGAGAAGCGCAATGCATTGCTCAGCAATCTGTTACTTACCCTTCTGGTACTCATAGGGTTAAGAGATAATATCTTTGATCAGTCCTGTATGTCATGTCCATGAAGATAGACTTGAAAATTGCTGCCATTTTGTTTCCAGGCACAGTGCATAAACCTACTTAATCCTTCAAGAACCACAGGGCTGCACAATGCATTGTTAAGCAACGTGTTGCACAACCCTCTGGTTCTTAAAAGGTTAAGATTATCATGTGCAGTGAACAGGGTTTGAGGTCCTGTAGTCTTGACATGACATCCAGGACTGGTTGAAGAGGTTATCTCTTGAGCAAAGGCACGGGACGGTGGAGTCATAATGGTCAATTGGATTTTCTGGCCATATTAAGGTAAATTGGGTCTTATTATTAGGACTTGTTTAATGGAGATTTTAAAAAGATATACGGTCAAAGGTAGGTAAATAAGCAGGGCATCATCAGCAAAATGTGTAAAAGCCACAGAGTGCAGCCTGCAGCAGCAACAGCACACAAACAGGACCTTAGATTATTCTCATATCTACACACATGGTGTATTAGACTAAAATAACATTAGGCATATTCAGAAAATGTTAAGGCTTTGTATCTCATGCCTCCAAGCTGAAAATCATTGGCGGAACTGGAACAAATAACAGTACTGGATTTCTTACAAAAAAATAGTATTAAAATCAATGTCATGTCTTGTTAGATTTTCATCTAGAACCGTTCGTTGGTTGCTGTTTTGCATCATTTGAAAAATAGACTTTTGTAGACAAAGAAAATCAAATCACCCCTTACCAAGGAAGCAAAAATGAAGACTTAACCTTTTTAGGATTTTTGATTGATTGTATGTGCACACTGTGGATTAGCTCCCTTGGGTACACAAGGATTTCATACAGTTCATACATAAGAACCCTGTTTATGGAGTCATCATGTCATTGAGCCAAACAAGAATGATTTTTGCACCAAACAGTATTATTACAGAAATAGGTATCAGACCTAACCCAATAAAGGTCGAGTGCAGACAGGGATAAACAATTAGTTTCATAGAATAAAAAGCTGTCCAAAAAAGAAACATCTATTAATGCATCTCACAGATACCTGGGGTATCTTAAATCACATTTTACTTGTAAATCATTAAAATCATTTAAAAATAAATTAAGGTAAAATATATTATTTAGATGTCTTAAATATATCATCAATTAAGAACAATCTCTGTAGTGGGAGAATATTAAATATTCATGCCTGATTTAGGTTATTTGATACATAGATAATATTAAATATAATGATCAGCTAAAGCATGCTATGTATTTCCAAGGAGTCCTTTTGTTTATTACACTATCTGATTATGTTCCCATGACCATTTTCTTCTCAGCTCTGGAAAAATGCTAAGTTAATAATGAGCTCATGAAACTTTAGAACCCCTTCACTTAATATTACTCTATGATACTGTAATGTGTCTTAATACCAATATATATATGTATCTACATATATCTAACTTCACTGGGCTATAGGTTTGAACAAATAATTTCCTTTACTATAAAGTCAATAATTAACTTTAACAGTATAGCTGTTTAAAAGGTGGAAAATTCAGTAAGAGACCAAATATTCCAGTGATTAAAGTGAATGTGTCACTCCCATTCACCTGTGAACCCTTCTCCTCATTGGTCTGCACACCTTTATCTACCAGCTCTGCCATCTTCCCTTTGCTCAATATTCGTGCTTCATCCTTCTTAGTCTGCCGACTTGATCATCCCTCCGACTTCGACCCGACTTGTCTTTCGACCTCGCTTCTGTCTATACCCCTAGGATCTCCTCATGTGTGGTTCTGACCTTCTTTGCCAGCAGCAGGTTCCAGTTCTCAACAAGCATCCCTCCAGCCACCTTCTACTTGTGAATCTTGCTTGTTAAATCATCCTTGTCGACTTCTCACACCTAAGGCCTTCCAACTGAACGAGGTTGGCGTTGTCTGTTCTCCGACCTCCGCTTTGTACCTCTGACTACTCGAGAGTGTGATTAGGCCTTGCTTGACTCCTTTCCTCTTGCCTGTCCCACTTGTCGAGGGCATCGTAGGTCGTACCTTCTAAGACCTCCGCTTTTGGGCTTTCCAACAAATTGAGGGTTTGGGAGTCGAAGACTTCCCGAGCCCCGGGAATCAAATACATTATCTCCGACTTCACCTCCGAACCCCAGGAGTCGAATACTAAATCTCTGACTTCACCTTCTAGCCTCAGGAGTCTACCTTCATATCTACCTTCATATCTCCGACTTCATCCTTATATATTCTATTTCTTCAACTGCCTCCTGATCTAACCTTTCGACTATCTCCAAAGACTTGGTTGTAGAACTGAACTTTCTCCTCTTTCCTCCTGCATTAGGATCCAGTTGTTGCCTTCATTCCTTTCTGCTCTAGAACCTAGCTTGACTGTAGAAATTGACTGAATGGTTCATGTCATTGGGGGTCAAAGCTGGAAAAACAGGTGCAGTATAGAGGTCCTGAATATTACAATATTAATTCAATTGTGTGATTTGTTTGTTTACTGTAACACTTTATAGCGAACTAACATCTCCTAATAATAATAATACCCTACTTACCTTTTAATCAGGCCTGACAATTCTAATGGTCCTAGTGGTTTTTCTCTTGCTCCTTGGTTCAACAGATAACATCTTCAATAAAACTTAGATGTCCTTTCCATGGAGGCAGACATGTCAGTTGCTGGCAGAACCACAGAACCTCAGACCCTGCTCACTGCACATGTTAATACAGGGCCAGATTTCTAAATAGGCAGAGCAGGTACTGGGCTAGGGCACCAGATTTTTCAGGGAGATGGGCACGTGCCTAACATGCCCATTAGCACTCACATATCTGCCTCCTCATACACTATTGTAAAAATGTGCTCTCTAGCACTAGAGCAGTTGCTCTGCGGGAAAATTGCTGAGACCTGTTCAGGGTGCCACATGACTGACACATCTATTAACCCCAACCATACCCCATGGTTACCGCTGGTTTTTTTTGCACTAGCACGTTATATTATTGCTCGTGTAAAAGCCCGTGTACACGGGCCAAGGTCAGGGTAATGTTAACCCTTTGAGTGCCAGAGGGGTACTCAATGCATTGCTTTCCCGTGCATTGTGTACCCCTCTGGCGCTCAAAGGGTTAAGAGGCCACTACCTCACTGCTCCACGCGATGCAGTCTTGTGTCGCCTCACTCACACAATGCAATCATGCGCAGTAGAGACTGCCCGAATGTGGGCAGTCTCTACTGCTCATGACTGCATCGTGACAAACATCCTAGCGAAATTATTATATGGAATGATTGTTAGAATTTTTTTTATCTCATTTCTCTTATTTATACATTTTTGGAGAAATAATACTTTGATATGTTTGGCCCTTTCCAGTTTAATTCCGGTACCCTTGGGGCGTTATAGCTAGCCTGGTCAGAATAATAATAGAGGGATCTGTGTTGTCTTTCCCCTTTTTTCTGTATATTGATGTTTTTATTGTTTTTAATTGTATGACATTAATTATGATATATTTTGATAATAAATATTTGGCATTATAACAATGGTCTTTTTTATATGCCTCCATAAAGGACTCTTTTTGGTCTATTAGACATCTCTTTTTATGCAGAGTCTTTGTTGGTCATACAGTTGACAGACCTGGCCATCAACCAGCCATGTGTTTTTCTGTGCGCCTACCCACTGTCTCTGAAGTTACCTCCCACTATACACCACTTATAGGGGGATTGTAGGGAGGCAGCATAAGTGATTGGAACACAGAGTCCTGTGTGAATATAACCTAAGGCTAAACTGAGTTACACAGCTTAGCTATCAGATCTCCTTTTAGCATCAAGCCCAAGGCAATTAAAGTTGATATATAACTTCTAACAAAACCAAGATAGCTAATGAAAAGCTTAAAAAGGTTGAATTAGCATTTACAAATGGGAAATGCTGACTATCGATATAGGAATAGTTCATAAGTTATTATAATTGCTTTATGCTTTTGTTGCTTAACATATTTGAATAACTATAATTCAATACAAAGCCATGTAAACTGACTTTCATTATTACTTGGAATTGGCAACATCTCTTATCCTCTTGAATGTTAAAGATATCTACAGCACATTGCTTCACCCACATTGGAGGTATCTTTAGCACGGTCAGATTTAAATTTCAGGTGCATCTAGGTAAAGTTACTCTTGGCATACTTAGCCACACCTACTTCTTTCATGACCCCACTTACAGACTTATTCACAGATGTCTGGTACAAAAAAAATAACATTATATCATATCAGTGACGCACACACATAAATCAGAACATGTGTGTGAGCAGAACAGATGAGTCTCTGCTCAAAATATGGAATTCTAGGAGTTTCCTACTCTGCCTGTTGGGCCTAGCATTGCGCAGCCCTGGCCTATGTAATAAACTGTTCATGTTAACTTTTTCCTCTTTATGTGTAGAGGACAATGGTAGAGTCTATAGGAGTTATGAAGTATCCATTTCTCTGGACTTTTTTCATCACCATCCTATATAATAATTCGCTAATTTGTGTGTAACTCCGTGACATGCACAGTACACACTGCTGCGCGTGCTGCAGTCATGCACAGTAGAGACTGCCCGCGCCGCGGCTATTACAGAGCTGGGCGCTCTGAAGGAGTGTCCAGCTCTGTATCAGCCGTGGCGCGGGCAGTCTCCACTGCGCGTGACTGCCCCGCGACCGGGTAGCAGTGACACTGTGGCCCGTGTAACGGGCTGTTCAACTAGTGTATTAATAAATAGCAGAAGAAACTAGAGTAAAATTATTCCATTAATGTATTAAAACTATATTGGAAACAGGGTTCCAAGCACTAAACGCTCCTAATGATAGAAATTAAAATTATACATGTATATATACGTATATATATATATAGAGAGAGAGAGAGAGAGAGATATATATCTAGAATCGAGGGAAGCACTCTCACGACTTCATGATGGTGTGTCAAAATTGAAAAAAGTTTATTTAAACTTCCTCAGGATGTGTGAACAGTGAAAGAGCCCCCTTCTTATACCCCAGTGAACACAAAAAAGCGCCAAAGTGAGCGTCTGTGCATCAAAATGACGTCAGCAACAGTAAAGTTGCATGATAGAGTACAGTGATTACCTGAAATCCTCAGATACATCAATGAACTACAGCTAAAAGCATAATAACACATGGTTCATCCCAGGATACCATAAAATTATATTGTAATGATGTATATAGGGAAAAACATCACAAACCCGCTTGTATTACATGTATGCCCCGTGTGTTAGCCCTAGTGTATGAATTAATAGTAGTATTACTGTACTATTACTGTATAGGAAAAGAGGGGTACAAGTGATCAGTGGAGTCAAATAACCAGTACAGCTAGATACACTAACAACCGGGTTTGCATTAGAATTAAACATGCGTGACTCCTGCGCAACGCATCGCAGAGGCATTGCATTGTTCATGCACCCTTTGAGTCATATATTCATCACCTTTACTGGAACCACTCACACCCGGGCTGAGAGATGATGTGAATGTATAGGCACAAGGGAAGAAAAACTAGGTTTTGAAGCCACTGAATCTGACGGGATGGCAGCGCATTGCAGCGCCTATTTGTAGATCAACTTCTAGATTTCAGAACCATGTCTTTCTATTAGTGCATAGGGGATAATGATATACCTGAGTGTAATTAAAGTGAGCATCATAATGTGGAGACAGACATAACTCCAAAGTGTTAGGGCTATGTACAGTGTCAGCGTGGTTTTAGTGATGTCCCAGGGTTATTGCAGTTCACAAACTTATTCAGATAACATGTAATTAGGAAATATTATGTGTGGTGTATAAATCATGATTAGAATACAATGTTGCAAAGCACTGTGTTTAACGTGTTAGCAATTCGTCTATGTACACATTTTTTAATGATCCCAAATGTTATTCTTCATTGTTTAAGCACAAAGAATGCAGAGTCTTGACATGATCTCCTTGAGCTGTTTCAAGGAGAGTATAGATTTTCGCTGGAATAATCATTAGTCTTATATTAGAGGCACAAAAGGTTAGAGAGTTCCACAATCATATTGTTGAAAGCATTAAAACATAGATCTAATAGGGCTAATGAGCTCATATATGATAAAAGTATCAAAGTCACTAGTTTGTACATGAAGAATGCGCTGGTCCTGTGTGGTCATATTGATCCATGACAGTCTGTAAGTCCCCGATGTATCAGAGATGTGGGACTCATAATAAAGAAAGTCAACCAGAGCTTAAAGTAGCTGTTGTGGAAAATAAAATGTTAAAGGGATAGTAATGTTTCATAATAAAAGCAGCTCTAATTAATCATCATAGGATTTGGACCTTGAACAGTGTTATTTCAATTCTGTCAGAGTTGTATTTCAAGAGTAATTGAATGATAAAATATCCCCCTCCCGCCCCTTTTACTGATGTAACACTGCTCAGCCAGAGCAGCAGGGAGTTGCCCAGGTAGATTGCAGAGAGGGATAATCTTCAGTTAAGATAAGGGAAAAACCTGAGAAACTTGCCAAGGGGGGCAGGGCTTTCATTGTCCTCATAGGAAGAAGATTGTCCCCTGCTGTTATCTGTCTGGTCTAGCAACCAGATTCCACATCTGAGAAGAGATGGCTTACACTAGATAAAAGCGGCGACAGGGGGAAACTTTATCATTCAATTACTCTTGAACTACAACTCTGACAGTATTGGAATAAAGCTCTCTATGGCTCAAATACTATGAAGATTAATTGGAGCTTCTGTTTTTGTAAAACATTACTATCCCTTTAATGGTGGCTGATGTATTTAAATGGGTAGTCAGGGTGGTAGCACCTATAGAATGTTGTTTAGAAAGAGAGGTATATAAGCTGTAGAAAGCTAAGGATTCGATAGAAGTATTGGATCAAGCGTATGCTGGACATTGTGTCCCATTATGCATCTTATTGATATTCCGGTAACCTCAAAATCACAAATAAAGTGGTCATGTCTTTGAGCAGTGCTGGACTGAAGGTCCTATAATACATCTCTCAGTGTTGCCATTGACCGGATATCTTTGGTCACATTGTTGATTAATGCCGGACTGGAGGTCCCATAATGCATCTTATGGTTTTGTAGATAGATAGTGACTCCATGTGAGATATCCATCTTTGTGATTTAATGCCTGGATCAAAAGGTCCCATTAGCTCTCTCCTTGTAGATTCTGTTGTTAATAGAATGCCGAGAAGCTCAGCTTCTCGTTAAGCCCCTTAGGGGCCATTGTATCTAAGGTGCGTATCCAAAATGTATTTTTGTAACAGTTTGGTGCCACGATCCCCTCCTCTTTCAAAAGGTGGAATATGGACTATCAATATATATATCTAGCACTCCAATTAAGTATTTCTTTTTAAATAGTGCTATTTCAGCTCTGCTGAAGAGCTGCCGGACGGTCCTGGGGCCAGGATCTCATGCTGTCAGCTAGAGTGGTGATGTCTGTGAAAAGGGAGGGTGGAACTTTAGAAGCGTATATCTCTCAAACTATACATGTTTGAGAGACTGGACTTATATCAATTAATTTCTTTTTTTAATATCTATAATATTAAACTTCCATAAAAGCAGCCACTGCTATCCCTTTAATTTGTTTAACAGGAGGACTTACCAAGTCAGTTGTAAGTTTGTGATTTTATTGCAGTGTATCTCAATTATTCCACGCCATAAAACACGAAGGTATGCTTCAAAGGACATCTGATATGAGAACATACAACCAGGGCTGCTAGGTTGTCAGACACGTTTTATATCTTGTTGATGCTTCAGCGACATATATAGCTTTTCTGACAGACTATCAGTGGCAACCGATCTTGCTTGCTTGTTCTCAGATGTCTGTTTCTGAAACTATCGAATGAAGTATGGTTTATGTTTTAACATGAACGGTTCTACTTTTCATTCACAAATCCTTAAGCACTGTGTTCTTCAAAGCACTGCTTGCCTTCCTAAAACAAACAGAGAGAAATTTACAAATAGACATTTGCACTAAATTTAAAGCAAGGAACTGCTTTGTGTGCTACTGCTGCCTAAAGGCATGGTGCATACCTTTTTGTGAGAAAATAGCCACTTTAAAGGGATAGTAATACTTCGTTTTATCTTTATTTTATTTTGTAGGCATTATAAAAACATGAAGAACGATATAAGTCTTATCTCTCAAACCTTTATGGTTTGAGAGATATTCACAAGCAAAGTTTCCCCTCCTACCCCTTTTACCTAGTGTAAGCCATCTCTTCTCAGATGTGGAATCCAGTCCATAGACCAGATAGTTAACAGAAGGGTACAATCTTCTTCCTATGAGAACAATGAAAGCCCTGCCCCCCTTGACAAGTTTTACAGGTTTTTCCCTTAGGTTAATTGAAGACTGTCCCTCTCTGCAGTCTACCTGGGCACCTCCCTTCTGCTCTGGCTGAACAGTGTTACATCAGTAAAAGGGGCGGGAGGGGGATAGTTTGTCATTGAATTACTCTTGAACTACAACTCTGACAGAATTGAAATAACACTCTCCAAAGTCCTAATACTATGATGATTAATTAGAGCTGCTTTTATTATGAAACATTACTATCCCTTTAAACATCTTGCAATATTGGATTGGCAATGGAGGAATGTATGGGCATTTTGGGGAGAGTCAGTTCTCGCTATACTATTTAATGTCATGTAATAACATCTTACATCTGCTATATGGGTTGAGTTAAAGGTTTGCTTACATTGAAATCTGCACTGGCAGAGTTTAGAGGGCTATATGTACTAAAAGTATTTATTGATAAGCAAATGAGCAGACAACTCTACATAAGCACCCTTTACTGAGTGGAAGAAAGATTTCTATAGCAATACATTTAATTTTTGCTATTTTTATTTAAAGTCCATTAATTTTTATTTACTGGGTATTTTGGTAGCATTTATTGATGCCTAATTTCTTTTCCCTTTTCTGTCAATTAGTGTTTTAACCTTCGCTGCCACCCTCATATATATGTGGATAGCTTGCCCACTAGGTTTACTAATTGTGTCATCTACTGGAACATTGTTCTTTACAACATTTTATGAAGGTTGAATGGCTAACAGTAGAAGCAGCACTGTACTAAAAAAGCTTTAACTACTATATTTTACATGACAGTTTTTTCTCCTGAATCACTGGTGCAGCAGGTGCAAAATACCACTGCCAAAGTAAATTTGGAAGCCCATTGAATGATGTGGTTAAAAATATCCTTGCAATGGGATCTTCTTTCTCTAGATCTGCTGAAATATATATGATATTACATATGATGTTTTTCATCAGAATTGGGAAGTAATTTTACTCTTCACATCATGGTCAGTAAATTACAACAGGAAGTGCACATGAATATTGTTTCCTCCAACCTGCTGAAAAAACAGAAGTGAGTTATGCACTATGGCGTGATAAAAAAAACAACGAGAAAGTAGAAAAGACTTCTCCGATGATATCACTTCTCCAGTTCCTATGTTATTCTCTGGAGCCAATGCACTAAGATTTCTCCACCTCTGGGGAGCTTAGTGCATTGACACCATAAAATAATGCAAAGAGCTAGTCAGAGACACTCAACTGGAAATGAGCCTGCCCTCGAAGTGATGAGGCTTTACAGGATAAGTATCCTACCCCGAGTGCAATCTCTTTTAGCTCACTGGTGTCTTTCACAGAGAGGAAATATCCTAAAGCACACCATACTGATCCTACCAAAAGGCAGTCCAGGCATGAAGTGCCAGGCAATTCCTCTCTGAAGAAAAGAAGCAGCCAACCCCAGACATACGTTTTGGCCTTGTTGGGCCTTGTCAGTGAGGTATAGCTGATTTCTCTAGGCACTGTGAGCAAGGGGAGCTTCAGGTAAAAGATGGGTCATTGTGGAGATTGAGGGGCATTGTGGAGAGGGTCAATGTGGTCGAGGGGGGCCAATGTGGTGGGGGGGCAGTGGTACCTCTTGCACCAGGGCCCGGTGGCTTCTAGTTACGCCTCTGTGGATTACCCTGTAACCATTTGGGTGACTAGTCCCAAGGGTAATTTGTATATGAAAAGAGCTAGTCAGAGACGCTCAACTAGGAACAAGCTTTTTGGTAGGATCAGTATGATGTGCTTTAGGATATTTCCTTTCTGTGAAAGGCACTAGTGAGCTAAAAGAGATTGCACCCTGGGTAAGATACTTATCCTATAGAGCCTCATCACTTCAAGGGCAGACTCGTTCCTAGTTAAGCTTCTCTGACTAGCTCTTTACACCATAGAATAATATAGGAACTGGGGAAGAGATATAGCTGGAGAAGTCTTCTCTAGTGTATCTCCCCCAACATGTAATATCACAGATCAAGGTTATGCACTAAGGCATGATAAAGATGTAATAAAGTGGAGATGACTTCTCCAGAGATATCACTTCTCCAATTCCTATGTTATTTTGTAGATCCAATGCACTTTGTAGAACATAATGCATAGGCTCTATAGAATAACATGGGAAATTACGAAGTGATATCACCGGAGAAGTCATCTCCACATTATCACCTCTTTATCGTGCCTTAGTGCATCTCCCCCCCTTATGTTTCTACACACACACACACACACATATATATATTTAGATATATATATATATATATATATATATATCTTTGAAAGATACACAATGCTATTCTTGCATCAGTGTTCCTGTAATCTTTTGGACCCTTGGATGCTACAGAGGTCTCCAGTGCATTACTTCACAATGCATTGTACAACTCTCTACCATCCAAGGAATTACATTAACTTCACCATTTGCCATAGAGTCCGCTTTCCTTTATGTAACTGAATTGAATATTTTGTTTCAATGTGAGCTTCTTCTAAATTAAAGTATCCAGCCACAAAAACTAAAATTTATTTGCTGCTAGCAGTTTCACATATTTTGCCAGCTATTTTGCCAGCTCTTTGAGAGGAAAATAACATCATCATTTTAAATTAAATTTTGATTCTTTATCAGATGAATTTATGAGCTAAAAGCATAACTCCCTTTTCATGTCTAGTCAGTAATTAAACCTCAGCTGGCATGGTATTTTCTAAATAGACTTTAGTCATTTACATGAAAATCCAGCAGGGTCTACTGAAGCATGATGTTTATGGACATCAACAACATCTTAATTAGCTATAATCCAAGCACTCAAGTCTATCCAGCAAACCCCAGAGATTTTTTATAGCAGATATCTATTTTCTGAGCTACTTTTTTCTATTGTAGTTGGCACTGGATATATATGTCAAATGAGACTGCTGGTTAAGGAAATTATGGGACAATAGCTGTGCAGCTGGGGCTCATTGTTCTCAAGAATGGACAATAAGAATATAGAATAATTTCTTTATTTTCTCTTAAGAAAAACTATTAACGCCTTAGCTTTCAGATGCCTTGTTCATTGTCTGTGGTTCTTAATTTGTGTAAGAGCTCACCAGTGTCTAAATACTTCATACAGCAGGCAAGTGTGTGTGCTAATGCTTGTACGTGCAAATGTGCAAATGTATCATCAGATTCAGTATCCTGTGTTTAGTTAATTTCCCTTCACAAGCCACCATAAGCATACACATTCGTCCCTCCCTGGGCCCACCACTTTAATCTGCTGGGAAAAGCAAGAAGAGGTTAATGTTGCCAAACCTAAATTTACAGTTATAGAAATAGTGTGTGCATGTGTGTGCGTGCATGAGTGTGTGTTGATATGCGGTGTGCAGGATACCATACTGCAATTTTTTGTGTCATATAGCACAATTGGACTATTATCATTAGGTATGTAAACAAAGCATTAGAACATTATATGCCCTGGCTTGCAACAAGACCTGAGGAAGTAAGCATGAGAACCTCTACAATGAAAACCATATAGAATATTTTTTTACATATAAACCAACTGATTTAACTAATCAGGATAAAATTAATACACGTGGGTAATAAAATTGTGGTTTTATAATTTAAAACTAAATGTAATGTTTTATTGATTTAAATTTCCATACAAATTCTAAACAAATGTATTGTCTTTGACATAAATGAATAAAATAAGTAAGTATAAATATAAATGTATGATGGTTAGTGTAACAAATGACTCTCGTGGAATTAAGGTGAGAGGTATTCATAAATATTCTAGTGTGACTAGGTCAATGGAACCAGGAGTCAACAAAATTGTAATGTGAACTCTTGAACATAATATTGAACTAAATGATCAAACGTTCCAATAAATTCAAAGACAGGCAAAAAATATGATTGCTTCTCTTGGTTTGTTCTCAAAGCAATTTGACTGCCACGTAATAGTTTTGGAACTAAACTGCACATGTGCCTGCAAGATGAATATTTTTTATCATTTACCTAGCCTAAAGTAGAAATCTAGTTTAGCAATTGACTAATCTATCATTTACCTTTATAAGTCACAACAATAATAAATATAATCTGCAGGCCTATCCCACATATGATTTCCATATGTCAACAATGTCTTAATTTATGAGATACGTGCTTGAATAAAGATTACTATAATCCTTAGTATTTTTGATGCATTTACACAATAGGAAATCTCATGGGAAGCCATTAAGTAGCTCTTTCAACCCTTGTTTTCTGATCATTTGCCTGTTATATTCAGTGTAAGAAGAACCCCTTGCCAGCCTGTAGAATGGTAATGAGTCACTGAATAAAATCCACACTAAGGTTTTATGTGGAAAATAAAAGTGCATCTATTATGTTACTCAATGGAAGTTTTTAATCTGCTTTGCTGAACTGTTCACCTAATTGCCATGAAAGGATGCACATTCAAAGGCTGACAATTTATTGGAATGCTGCATCTTATCAGCAAACCACAGTAATTTATTTTACTAATTACTACAACTTTGTTATAATGCAGGTAGGTTCATTGTACATTATGGCATTGGTATGTTTTGTACATTTTGTTCAGTGTTTATTTTTTTCCATGCACTACAAAATCCTTGAAAGATGTGTATGGCTATATTATGAATAATTTTAGTTTATTAAATGTACATCTTTAAATTAATTCTAATTTCATAATTAGAATTATTAGAATTACAGCTATTTGCATAGTTGTAAAACATAGTTGAAAATGTAAACTGAATATTTATTGCATATGTTTAAAAAGGGGAAAGATTGTCTTTCATATTCCTTGTTGGACATAACGCTAAAAAAATGAAAAATAAAAACTAGAACAATTTATGGAGTGAAATAAAAATACTGGTGGTATTTAATTTAAGGTGTGACTTTTTGCAGATGGTAAAAAAAAATCTTCAAAAGGGTTTAATGCTGAAAAAGATAATGCTTTTGCAACACAGAAACTCAGAGATTGACTACAGGCTTAATGGTACTGTGTTGACAAAAACTTCAGCGGAAAGACACTTGAAAAAAGGCAATAACCTCTTTTGGGGAACATCATATCTAAGAAGGGTCTTGAAATGGATCCTGCCAAATCGTCAGCCATCCTTCTGGTTGCTGTCCACCAAGCTTTGGGCGGTCCAGAGATTCCCCAGATTACGAATTATTATCGCAATTTCTCCATGATTGCTGCACCAATCACAGTCCTAATGAAGAAGGCCACAAAACATACACTATGGTCTTCCAAGGCTCTTGCGGTCTTTGAGAGTCTGAGAAGGCCTTCTCAACTGTGTCCGGACACCACCCAGCCGTTCTTTGCAAAGGTGGATGCTTCTGAGATTGGAGCCGGCACCATCCTATCACAAGGGGATTCCAAAAGCAACCGTCTTCATCCCTGTTTGTATTTTCCTAAACATTTCTCTACCGCGGAATGTGAGCAACCATGAACTGTTGGCCATAAAACTAGCCCTTGATGAGCAGTATTATCGACTCCTTTTAAAATTTTTACTGACCTTAAGTATATAACATTTTTGGAAACTGCCCAAAGGCTAAACCCATGAAAAACTAGATGAGGTATTTTTTACCCACTTTAATTACGTGATCCCAGAGATACATCCCTCTTCTCTGCTCTGCCTAAACAGCTTTCTGGTGTACTTATCCTGATATCTGACCTTGAGGCCAGCACCTTACCATGGTTTTGACCTCAACAAGGGTACACCAGGTACTGCCATGGCACTCAAGCCTAGCGCCCAAGAGGCCACTAGCTAGGTACAAGGAGAGGAGTGATATGATAGAAGCCTTTAAATATATTAAAGTATTTAATATAATTCAGAAGGTAAGCATTTATCAGAGAAAGATGGATACTAGAACAAGAAGTCATGATCTAAAGTTACAGGGTAGAAAATCCACAAGAAAATATATTTAAGTACTACTTCACAGTAAGGTTGATAATATTATAGAACAGTTTGGAGACACAAATACTATTGGGGAGTTTAGAAATGCCTGAAATAGACAAGTCTGTACTGAGAAGTATGTGTATTTTAATTAGATAGGGAAATTGGCAGACTGGATGGGCCAGATGGTTCTTTTCTGCCATCAGAATCTATGTTTCTGTGTATCCTAAAGGTCAAATTATGGCCTTGATTACAATGCAGCCAAATGGCTCATCAGGAAAAAATTACTAAAAAAAAAAAAGCTCTTCTGGAGCGTTTTACTATTTTAGTAGGCATATTCAGCAAGTTCAGCATCTCTAGGACACATTAAGAGCCAATCAAATAATTCATAGAATACCCCATTCAAGCTATTACATTGTAGCCAATATGGATTTCCGATGTCATCCCTGCTCCCAAATTAACAATTTCCGCTTCAGCAACTTGCAGTTATTGAAGCATCTAACTTTCACTGATCAGGAGCCAAAGTTGCTGTTGCTGATTCCAGTGCACAGACGTTGAATAAAATAGTCAGTAGGGAATTAACGATTAAAAAGAATGCTCATTAACAAACCAATCTTGCTTTGAAAAATCTTGCGAAGCTTTCAGTGTAATTTTTAATATGTTACAGTTTTGTGGAAATGTGGTTCTGAAGATCAATTAACCCTTTGAGTGCCAGAGGGGTATCCAACGCATTACAAAGCAATACGTTGGATACCTCTCTGGCACTCAAAGGGTTAAAAAAATCCTTTAACAACTGACTTGTTTGTTGCCAACCATTTTACATCCTTACATATTTTTACCCACGTTTTCATACAAAGTGTTATAGAACACAACACAATGCAGGTTTAACTTGGCTGTTTATAAGTTTCTATAAAAGCTTCCACATTTGCAGGGTCAAGCCATTTGTCAACTCTTTCTCTGCCTCTCTGTCTTCTTATCATCTCCTATTAAGTTTTTTTTTTAAAAATGGGGACAAAAAAGGAATACAGATCAACAAATGCTGATGTACCTGATCACAGTGGTTAGAATGGAAAATGTTTTTTTTTTTTATTGAAATAAAATAAATACAATGTTTCACACTGTGGCAGGTTTTCTTGATCCTTGTCTGTCTCTCTCTTCCTCGTGATCTGTGTGAAGTGGAAGGAGACAGACAGGAGTGACAAAGGCAGTTTTTACAAACATTGCTTCTGTCACATGGTTCCTTAGCACATTTGATTCGCTGTATCATCGATCACATGTGTGAAAGGTACCTAGAGTCGCTGAAAGGAACTGCTCCGGTCCTGGGGCACAATGAGAGTTTTAACATGCCGGGACTGTCAACAAACTTTAAAGGATGGAATTGCTTGACAGTCCTCACTATTGGGTTAAATATTTGCATTTTTTTCACAATAAGTTATATTTGATAGAACTGCAGTGATAAGGAGGTTTCTGACCCACAGATTGTCAAAATGTATTAGTTGTTATAGCTCACTGCAGAAAATAAAACAATTATTTCAGATAAAATAGGTAAACTATCTAAGTAAATGCCCCTTTTTTTCTTATAATAACCTCTCCTGACATGGGGCAAGTAAAACTATGAGGTTCAGCATTACTAGTCGTTGCCTTGTGAAATAATTTGTACAGCAGACCATTTTTCCCACAAACATCATTTTAACTATCTTTATTATGTTGATGTGCTCTTAAAGAATTACATGAAAAACTATGCTGAAATGACAAATTGAACTGATGTATTTTGAAAAAGCTTCTCTTCGAACATTGGAGTCCAAAAAAGTTATGACAAGCCATAAAGAAAAAAGATGGGAATAATTAAAATAGAATCTCTCAGGCAGTATTTATTGAGTCATTTCACTTTAACCCCATCAGACTGATTTTCATTCCACTACTTTCTGAGGTCAAATCATTTAGCTGAAAAAGCATCCCATAGTAAGATTATTTGGAAATATGAGGCAAGACGTATTTTCCCAAATAGATCTCTGATCTGCTTTCTAAACATGCTTCCTAAAATAAATATATATTAGCAACAATTGTTACAGTATCAAATTCCACAAAACAGCAGAGGTATCACAACAAGACATATTATTCAATAATTATGAGTTTCTAAGTGGTGTTCATTTTTTCAGAACACACTGAATACACTGTTATGTTATTCTTAAAGAAGTGAGAAACACTTCGAAAAACAGTGAATGGAGAATGACCAACTGAGGCAGGGCACTTGACTAGAAAGACTTTCAGTGGCAGAGACTCCCAGTCCTCTTCACTTTACCGCTACCTCAACATGCTCCATTTTAAAAGTGACCTTCCACAGGATAATCGCAAGGCAACATTTCTTTCTTAGTTATCTGTCTGTTTTGCTTTAGTCTGTTAGCACTGGGATGTGTACTCCCATTAGGCAAGCTCCTATCTCTGGTCTCATTTGTAGGATTGAACAAAAGCACAGACTTCAGGGACCTGGGTTTGGTGGAGGATGGCTGGCATTATCTGCCTTTTCCTCATTGCTTTCTCTAAGAAGTTTGCTTCCTTGCTATATAGGAGCCTGAAGGCTGAATAGCACATTAAAAAGGACAAGAAGGTGCTCCTAGTGTAATATCCTCAGGTATAACAGTGTATTCCCCCCACCATCACCAAAATGGAACATTACTCACAAACGTGCATGCTGGACTAACACATAAATGCATTCCAGCTTCAAGGTTTGGGGGAATTTGAGCTGCTCCCCCCAGCAGATATTTCCTCTAAGTCTCAATAGGCTGCACTCCCAGAGACTCCACCAAAGAAGCAGAACACATGCAAGAAAACAAACAGAAAAAAAAATGGGGGCGCCAAAAGTGCCTATCACTCAATACAATAATTAGTGTGCAGATAATGTATATATATATATAGCTCTCACATTTCAGTGTAGCTACTAGACAGGTGTATACCTCTAAGCAGCAATTCAGGCATACAAAGATATTTAACCTGTCTCTGTTTGGCCTCTCCAGCTGTCTGACTCTACAATACTTTACTACAAGTCCTGGCTTCCAAATTTCTGGCTTAAAACACTCCAGAAAAATGTTTTTTTAATTTATAAAAAACAATGAAAAAATGGCCTTTGCAACACGTTTCACAACTAAATGCTGCTTTATCAAGCAACTGGCCTTACAAACTTTAAGACAGTGAAGCAGCACACAATCCATGACTTAAATAGCCATCTGATAGTCCCGATAGACTTAGTCCTTGAAGCACAAATACAGTGTCTCAAGAGGATAAAACTAAATAAATTGGGCAAAGACTAAATAGTCTACCCATCTTGATAAACACTCTAATACCTTTCAGGATATATACTCAGCTATAATATAGCAATATTTCATTCACAAAAGTATATACAAATGAATATACACAGTCTAACACATAAAAATTAATATAATAAAGATTGAAAGAGTTTATTAAGTAGAAAAAGAGTTAATTAACCCTCTGAACACTGAACATATCAATTGACCGAATCTCCCGCACTGTCACTAAATAGACAGCAAGGTTAACATAGCCCTAGTGCTATTATTAAAGTACAATATTGCACTATAAAAATGCAATGAAAGTGGCTCGTGTTGTTCATTTGATCAACTGACTTTCATCCGCGATTAATAAAAAAAATATGATACTATTGTTGGTCACAACAACTTAATCCTACTTAGTGAACAGAAGTATAATGACTTATTGGTGAACATACAATGTGGCAATATCACATTCACAAAAATACACAGATATATATATTTAACAAATAGCTGTTTAGACCAGGTACTCCTGGAGGAATGGTGGATGCCTGACCAGAGGCTATTCCTTCCAGTATGTATCTCTCGTGTACCCCTTTTTCTGTTGAGGCATTATACTAGTAGGCTACCATCCTGCGGTAGACCCGACATTTCTCATCTTACTAAGAATACAGCTTTGATGCTGTCTGTGGCTTACCTCTTAAGTGATAGTAATGTTTCACAAAAAAAAGCAGCTCCAATTAATATTCATAGTGTTTGGGCCATGTAAAGTGTTATTTCAATACTGTCAGAGTTGAAGTTCAAGAGTAATTGAATGATAAAATATCCCCCTCCCTCCCCTTTTACCTAGTGTAAGCTACCTCCCCTCAGAAGTGGAATCCGGTCATTTGATTGGACATCTTGCAGCAAGGAACATTCTTCTTACTGTGAGAATAAGGAAAACACTGCCCCCCTTGAAAGGCTTTTCAGGTTTTTCCTTATGCTCACTGAAGAATGTCCCTCTCTGTGATCCATCTGGATATTCTTGGTACTCTGAGGTGTGCAGTGTTACACCAGTAAAAGGGGTGGTAGGGGGATACTTTATCATTCAATTACTCTTGAACTAAACACTGACCGTATTGAAATCACACCCTCCATGGGCCAAATACTAGGAAGATTAATCAGAGCTGCTTTTTTGTGAAATATTACTATCCCTTTAAGGGCCTGTATTCTGTAACTTTTGTGACTTTTGTGCCGCTTTGCTCTCTTATCTCTCAAACCATGAAGGTTTGAGAGATAAGACTTATATTGTTTTTAATGTTTTTTTAATGGCTACAATCTAAAATACATTCAAGTATTACTATCACTTTAACCAATGATTTCTGTTTTCCACATGGATTATGAGAAAAGATTTATCTGAGAGTTCACAAAAATCCCCTTTTGATTTTGACAAGTGGTCTCCTGTGGTGGCATGGAAATCAAGCGAAAATATTCTTAGGGAAATCATGGAAGATTTTCTTCCTTCACTAAAACTTGTTTTAATTTGTTTTGTGTGTTACTAGGTCAGATGGTTTAGGAGCCCTCATTAACCCTCCAAGGGGGGTATGCAACTCATTTCAAAGCAATGCATTACATACCCCTCTGGCACTCAAAGGGTTCATTCCTTGGATACTAGAGGGGTCGATACCTCACTACTAGCCAAGTGGTTAATTTCCAGTCATGTTATTTTGTTCTGAATTCTTTTCTGAACTTTAATAAATTCCTTTATATGTCTGAAGGTTTCAGTCATACCACCTCTCTCTACATATACTTACTGAGCCTGTTGTAGTACAAAGTAATAAGGCAATTCAGAGGCAAACAATGGGTATTGAATGTTAATGTGGCCTCCAATGCATTGCTTTGCAGTACACTGGAAACTTCTTTAGCATTCATGGGATTAAAAGCCTCTTTTAACCCTTTGAGTGCCAAAGGAGTACATAACGCATTGCAAAGCCATGCGTTGCATACTCCTCTGGCACTCAAAGGGTTAAATGATTTGGTCCCTCTAAGGTTCATTTGGTCTGCCCCAGAATCACTCCAATTCCCCCTAGTACATTACATGACTTAGTACTCCATCTCTGAATAGTTACCACTCTGATATAGTAAGATGAACTGGGTGCATTCTTGGGCATGTCAACAGCACCATAGGAGACAAATAAAAATGTCCATTTTTTTTTTAACTAGGGCTTTTAATCTCAGGTTTTAGAAGGATGATTCAAATACATGAGGATTTGGGGGATTTTTATTTGTTCCCTTTATTGTAGCTGGGTTCCACAGAATTGCTCCAGTTCTTCTTAGTATATCAGCTTTCCTGATACATTTTGCTGTTTAGACCAGAGGTTCTCAACCCGTTACCTCAGTGGCCACTAACAGACCAGGATTTAGGAATTTCCCAGCTAGAACACAAGTGTGTTGATCAGAGGCTCAGTCATATTGATTAACTCACTTGTGCTCTTAAAAGGAAATTCTCAAATTCTGGCCTGTTAGTAGCCACTGAGGGCACGGGTTGAGAACCACTGGTTTAGACCATGCACCATGTTAGTACACCGTCTTTGTATGAGCGGGGCCACTCCTTGGAAACTGTGTTCATGTTATGGATGGGGAGGGTGTAAACTCTTATAGCAGGATCTCCAAGCATGCTGAGAATTAAAGTAAAATGTTCTAAAGATAAAGAACTAAGTAATTTTTACAACACTTCACTCTATACCACACAATTTCTAAAGGCAAAAGATTACTGTGGTTTCCCTTTAATGGATTAAGATATGAAAACTGAAAGGGTTTACTGAGATGGCGCACCCGTTATTGGCTTGGAAATCTCTTTCACTTTGAATCATGCATGATTAACTTGCCTTTTGTTCTGACAGACATAATTAGAAAACTTGATACTCTTTCCGCATCAGTACTAAGGCTGATCCATAGCATAATGTGTCTATATCAATGTGAAAGGACATGGGGATTGAACGGTTCACTTCTGTTAGCCATTTCTCATCTGTGTTCACTGTTATTTATTTAACAAATACCTCCCACTTCTAGATAGAACCTCCTGTGAAAATAAATTGGATCCAGGAACTGTGCACCTGACTCCATCCAGGCCTTTAAATTAATCATGGGCTAGTAATATGCTATCCTCAATGTTTTGATTCTAACAAAGAAGGAAATCAAGGGATGCATGATAGAACTGGAACTGTTTGTAGAAAAAAGATGTGTTACTTTACTGTGCAATGTGTTTTAGTCCTCTCTAACATCCAAGGTGGTAAAGGCATTTCATACTACCATTTTTCTATTTAGTTTTTTGTTTCATATGATTTTATCTGCATTGTGTAATCATTAGTTAATAATTAAAATTGCTAAGGTATTAAATTAATGAAACAAACAAATAATGATCTGCTCACAAAAGCACAAACAGCTTTTGGAAAATATACAATCTGCAGCATTTTCAGTGGAAATTCCCGCACATAAAAAATATATTACATTTCCAGCTTTGTTATTACACCAAAGACTATCTCATGAGAACTTTTCCATTTTCTATCAATGCTTTATATAGCTGCAAGAATTCCTGCTAATGGCTATGATCAACCGTGATAACATTGTGTAGCTTGCTGATGTAGTAGTTACTGCTACTGATGAATCATCTAAGTCCCGGTTCCAGCATCAGCAAATGTAACAGCAGATCAGTCTGGTGTGTCCTCCATGCTGGATATAGTAGTAGTAGTTCTGGTAGGAGTGGGTTCACTGTGGCGGAAGTACCAGGCCCAGAAGTGATATGGAACAGGTGTTGGTGGATCCTAGTTCTAGTGCTGAGGCAGCAGCACCAGACACCACTTCAAGAGCATCTGCAGAGGAAATGTGTAACCAAGGTGATAATTTTCTAACCTCCCCTCTAGAAATCATGGGTATGGGAATACTTGTCACTGGGGCAGGGAGTGTGCAATCATTCTCTGCTGAGATGTACACGTTTTCTGACAAGGTTGTGAAGAGGGGGAAAAAGTAGTCACACCTTAGCACATCCACCCTAATAAAGCACATAAAGCCTAACCACCCGGAGACACATGTGGAACCGTCCACCAAAAAAAAAGCAGCTGCTAATGCAAATGTGCCCCCTGTCACCTACAATGACAACAATAAGGCACTAAACAAATCCCACAAAAATTCCCTCACCAGCTCAGAACATTGACAAGATCACCTATGTCATATTCATCTTATGATAGGGTATGGGCCAAGTCACTAGTAATATCCATTTTACTCCCCAGGGTCCTCCTTTAAACCACTCTGTCATTCATAGAGAAAATATTGTTTTTTTTATTTTTGAAAACTTAGCCTCCCACCCCTGGATAGGGTGGTTGTTAAGGGGTTAATGTGTGTTGTGTGCATTGTATGTTTTGTGTTTGTGTGTGTGTATGTGAATTACATGCGTGCGTGTATAGAATACCCAGCAATTCATTGCAGAGATTTTCACAGGAGTGGCCACAATGGGAGCGCCGGTATAGAGGAGATTTTAATACCTCTTCCTTACTGCCACCCCTGGGTGTGTGTGCAAGGCACACACAAACCTTCTTATAGATAGATAGATAGATAGATAGATAGATAGATAGATAGATAGATAGATAGATAGATACCGGTTGGTAAGCACTCTCACTTTTTTAGAAAATATCACCTGGGTGCAAATACTCATAGGAATCCATAGATAGATAGATAGATAGATAGATAGATAGATAGATAGATAGATAGATAGAAATTAATATATTAAATATTAAACCTGCTTTATTTGTTCCTGGCTCGGCTGGAAAAGTTTGAGTATAATATAAATATTATGGAAATTTCAAGGGAGTCCAAAATATATTGTAACCCTAATATTTAGTTAAGGTTATGCTATCCATTTGCTTGTAATACAAACACATTTTCACATTGTTGGTGGCAATGTGGCACTTTATGCTAATTACTTTCTGTGTTATGTCGGACCAATATTACAATACTCTGTGCTACAAATGAAACTAAACAGAGCCAATACACTGGGGGCATTGCTAAAAGCACAGTAAGTTTGGCTTCAAATATACCTAGCATACTGTGTAGGGATTTAGCATAAAATGCCACAAAGTACCATCACACATAAAGGTTATTTTTTTTTATTTTTTAAATGACTTATATTACAGGAAAATGGCTACTGTAACTTAGAAGCAGATTTCAGTTCTCTGTAATACAATCTAAACTTGCCTCATGGTGACAAGTCCACTTTAAATTAGGCATGCTTGAATAAAGTAGGTATAAAAGCCAGCTAAACAAACAATGGTGTTTTATTTTCAAAAGATTCTTGTATTATAAAGGAGCCAAGTAAAAACTGGAATATTGAAAAAATGGAATAAACTGTAAAAAAATACATTCAAAGATTCCAAGGTTGAGAACAGTTCACAATAATAATTCACTGGCAATGCAAATTCTAGTATAATTGGCTGCACATTATACTGGTTAAAACTGAACCTATGCAGGATGATTTCTTTTTTTCAGTGTTGCTCAGCCCGCCAAGGCACATGAATTAATAGGAAAGCAAAAATTGTTGGCCTACTGATATTATTGTTTAATGTCTAAGGCACAAAGAAAAGTGTGTATTGCTAGCTCTGCATTACAGGTTGTTGACTACACTATATATTTGGGTAAAGTCAGTTCCCCTGGGGGTAAAACTGTTTATTGCTTTATGAATTCAATATTGCCGAAGCCACTAAAAAAATCATGAGTAATAAATAATGGAAAAAAGAAATCCACTTATCTGTGCAAAATAAAATATTGTAAGGGTCAAATACATTTCAAATTATTTTATATAGGTGGGATTACTGTAAGTCATATCATAGTTATTGATTTTCCAGTAGGCAACATTGGTAGCTGAATAAAAATCCTTCATGTTAGGGGTTCCTGCTTGTCTATGAAAGACAGGGGTATGCTGTGGCAATATGCTTCCTTTTAATGGCAAGTCTCTAACAGCAGTGGGGTGTGACACATGTGTTGGGGAGATATATTTCCCCCATGTTCTTGTTTTTGATGTATATCTTTAGAGTACTATGGGTTTTAGACTGATTTTCAAGTTTCTGTACCATGCAGATTACTTTCAGATAACAGAGAGAGAGAGAGAGAGAGAGGCAAACAGGCCCAGGAAATGGAGATCTGGGACATCTAAACATACCTAGGAACTTCTTGGTTTGGGCTGCCCGGAGGAGAGCCCTGTGGTGCTGATGAGGGGAGAGAAATTTCTCGATTTGCATCATAAAAGGGGCAGGGCTTAATCTCAAGTGAGGGGGGTGCGACTTCAAAACAAAAAATAGCGAGGGGAAGGACGAGAAAAGGGAGTGGAGTGGGAGGACCAGGGTGGGATTGAGCACAAGTGGGCAGAGTTTCATCAGAAACCTCCCACATACAGAGAATCAGACTCTGCCCCGGAGACACGGTAATTCAGTGTCAAATAAAAATGTAATACTAACAAAAGTGTTTATTATATACCACTTTACAGTCAGGTTTCAAAAAGGACATGCTAAACATGTAGTATATTAATATGTATCCCAATGGCTCCCAAGTCTATCACCAGGAACCCCTAACAGGCCATATCTTTACACAGGTGAGTAAATTAAATCACTGAGCCGCTGATTAACTCTCTCCTGTACTCCATTATCAACAAAAATTGTTATTAATGACAACAGAAAGCAGGTTTTAACCTCTTAAGGACCGGCGCACATGCACGCAGCTGGCAATTAAGGACCAAGGAGCTTTTTTTTTTTTTTTTTCAGTATCCGATTCATGTCTCCCCGAACAGTGTGCAGCCATGCAGGGAGACCTGAAATACATGACATACATATACGGCATGGGTCCCTTAGGCACTTTTACCCATGACGTATGTGTACGTCCTTGGACATTAAGGGGTTAGTAGTAAAGGAAGTGTTGCATTTTGTATATAAAAGAATGTTGATTGTTCTGAAAGTTATAGAAAATCAGGGTAGGCCATGTTATTTCCTTTTTATGAAATAAGTGCAAAACAGACAATAAACGCAGCTGCACACTAGTTTGGGAAATAAAACCTTATATGGATAACACTGTAATACATGTGAGCTTGCTCCATCATCGGAATAAACCTGGCAAAAAGCCCTAATCCTGGGCTACTATTCATAATACAGTTCATGTAAATAAGAGGGAGGGGGGATAAATAAGCCTGGCATCCCTAGGGCTCAGTCCCCCATACATATACTTGCATGGTTACAAACTCTGTTCAGCATCCAACAGGTTAATACACATAGAATCCCTAAAAGACAGGAAAGGAGACACTCAACTCAAATGAAAAGTTAGAAAAACTTTATCTGGATTAAAACACATCTTGCAATGTTACAACAAATCCTTCCCAGGTGACAAGTATGAGCAAAAGGTAAAACGCTCCTTCCAGTGATACCTTTTTTGTGCAAAGAAGTATCTCCTCAAAGAATAGAGAAAAGTATCTTATAGTTCAATGCATGGGGCACATTTTAAAGGTGTAAACATGACACGTAAATCCACTCACTGCACCAGTCCATCATTTTCTTAAATATATACCAATACTAATAACCTAAAAACAAAACAGTCATAATGAACATAAATTGCAAACAATACAAAATATCCCAGGATTCATTGGACTCATTGATGCTGAAATCACCAGCATGATAATCCAATGTGCCTTAGCTGGAGCAAGCAGAGCTACCAATCTTACTGGTAGTCAAGTTTTTGAAAACAGAGGAAACTCAAAATCTGCTGTTACTGTTATGTACAACCTTAATAATGTTTTACTTTACGTAAAGGGATAGTAATGTAAAAGCAGCTCCAATTAATCTTCATAGTATGTGGGCCATGGAGAATGTTATTTTAACTCTGTCAGAGTTGTAGTTTAAAGGGCTAGTAATACTTCGTTTTATCTTTATTTTATTTTGTAGGCATTAAAAAAACATGAAGAACGATATAAGTCTTATCTCTCAAACCTTTATGGTTTAAGAGATATTCATAAGCAAAGTTTCCCCCTCCCGCCCCTTTTTCCTAGTGTAAGCCATCACTTCTCAGATGTGGAATGCAGGCCATAGACCAGACAGATAACAGCAGGGGACAATCTTCTTCCTATGAGAAAAATGAAAGCCCTGCCCCCCTTGACAAGCTTTTCAGCTTTTTCCCTTATCTTAATTGAAGATTGTCCCTCTCTGCAGTCTACCTGGGCACCTCCCTTCTGATCTGGCTGAATGGGGGGGGGATACTTTGTTTGTGAATATCTCTTAAACCATAAAGGTTTGAAACATAAGACTTATATCGTTCTTCATGTTTTTTTAATGCCTACAAAATAAAATAAAGATAAAACAAAGTATTACTATCCCTTTAAGAATAATTGAATGATAAATTATCCCACTCCCGCCCTCTTTTACCTAGTGTAATACTGCTCACCTGATGTTTACATCATGTGGCTTGAATTTCTATTTAGAATGCATTGCACTGGTGAGTGTGATATGTTGTCTCTCAAAGGCATTAAGGTTTAAATGTTTTATAGTATATGTATTACAGACAAGAGCTGGTACCATGTAAGCCATAGAAATACAGGAGGCAAATATACTCAAGTTGATACCTTTATTGGCAGATTTAGGATGCAAGCTTTCAAGACCTCTTAGATCTCTTCCTCAGGCATGGTATAACATGCCTGAAGAAGAGACCTAAGAGGTCTTGAGTATATTTGCCTCTAATATATGTATGTCATTGATTTTCCTTTGTATATTTTAGTTAGTCATGTACTGTACAGTTGAAGTTCCACTCAATACCATGAAATAATGAGTTTGATATGATACACAAGTTACTTGGTGATTGATGTATTAAAAAAGTCACAGACCAATAATATTATATTTGAAATGTTTATGGCACTGTAATGTAAGGTTTATGGAGGGTTTTATAGCCCATATCTTTTTGTTTCCTTTTTCAAAGCTCAGCAGGAGTGTTGTAAAGAAAGTGTGTTGGCACAAAGGTGACTTGATTCACTATCCTTTTTACTTAGGAGGCTAAAAACTGTAATATTTATTTTTACAATATTAAGTGTTACAATCCCTTTAAAGTCAATGCAGAACAGTGACTTCTTACATACACTATACAGGGCTTAAAATATGAAGTCCTTTGCTACTAGCCAGACCTGAAAAGTTACTTGCCACTGCAAGCCATAACATACCCACCAGCGCTGAATTTCTACTCGCCAGGGCTAAATTTTCACTCGCCATTGGCTAGTGGCGAGTGGAAATTTTGAGCCCTGCACTATATATATTGTAATGGGAACCCCAAAGCACTGGAAAAAGAAGAAATGGAAGCCCCTGCAAATTGTATATAAGAGTAGGTTTTATGACTCAGACAGAGAAATTTCATAGACAAATTATATAAAAGTGTATAACCCCACATCATTTAGGTATTACTGTTAATTCTACCCTTTCAGTGTCAGAGGCTTAGGCCATATTTTAGACTCTGTAAGCCAGACCCATTTTTCAGCATTTTTGCTATTTGTTTAGGTATGATTACAGCAAGTAACTTTCCAGTTACATATGGAAAACCTACATCATTTTTTCAGAACAAATTGAGCTTTTGCATCATGCCTCATATGAAGTAAATGTTGCAATGTGCAACAAACTATGATGTCATATTACAAAAAAAGTAAAAAATAATTTTCTAAAATTACACGACATATCAAAAGCATTTATGTTGATTGTGAAAGTTTCAGTTATTTGAAAAAAGCCCTGAATCCCCCAAGTACAAAAATACCAAATATGTATAGTTTTACCAACATGCTTGCACTGCGCAGACCCATAATTACCAGGCACACAAAAGGTATTTACAACTGTATTAAAGGGATAGTGTTGTTACGTTTTAATAAAATTTAATTTTGTAGCTATTAAAAAACTAAACTAAACTATCCCAATCCTATCTCTCAAACCTTTATGATTTGAGAGATAATCACAGCTAAAGTTTCCTCCTCCCCCCTTTCCCTGAAGTCAGCGCTCTTACTGAGTGCAAGAGAATCCGGTCCCAGGACCGTCAGAGGCTCTTCAGCAGAGCCGAGATTGAGAGACTTAAAAAGAGTCACTTCACTGGAATGGTCTATAAAGTATGTCTGGTTTGCAAGCACACTTTGTAGACCATTCCAGTGAAGTAACTGTTTTTATGTCTCTCGATCTCG
Source organism: Rhinophrynus dorsalis (assembly GCA_037306005.1). Classification (NCBI taxonomy): domain Eukaryota; kingdom Metazoa; phylum Chordata; class Amphibia; order Anura; family Rhinophrynidae; genus Rhinophrynus; species Rhinophrynus dorsalis. The sequence goes on from CM074719.1 coordinate 162,236,270, forward strand.
GCTCTGCTGTGGATTCAATTTTATTACAATGTGAGAATACTATCCCTTTAACTAAAATGCACATTACAGTGGTTACATGGTAAAACTAGCCTAAAGCAGGCGAATAACTATATAAAATTGTATATTTACAGAAAGTGGATATTCTACTACATCAAATGAGGGGTCACTTGTCTTTCTACCCCTAGTCTGTTGTGCACAAATGTTTCCAGAAGGTGGTACTAAAGGAAAAAAATTTGCATTTTTTTTACATTTCTACCCCATCTGTAGTCTGTGAAAACTACGGAATTTCCAACTGTATTCGTTAGCAAGTGCTCTTAGGGGAAAAAAAGCACTGCATTCATAAGAGTTCACATACAGTAGGGGGTACCAAAAGCACAAAACTACACCTACCTGTTCTAATTTTTGAAAATAGATGCCTGTAGTAAAACGGTCATACCTATTAGAGTTATGAGAAAAATGGCATCGAACTGGTATGAGTTGACATACTGAAGAGGGTGCCAGAAGCACAAAAGTGCACATACTGCAACGTGTTTTTCTTAAATTTTTTCAAACATGACTTGCCTATGCTAAAATCGCTGTAACATCTATATAAATGAAGAAAAGGTAGACAAAACACACCATTTTGGAAAAAAATAACCTTCCGCATGAAATGAGAGGTCATTTGCTTTTCCTTCCCCTTTATCCTGGTGGTCATAAATCTTTCCAAAAGGTTGCACAAAAGGAAACAACTGGCATTTTTTTACTTAACTGGCATTTTTTTACATTTTCCTCCCCTTCAATTGTACTGAAATATGTGAAAACTATGGAATTTCCAACCATATCCATTAGCCTGTGCTCTTAGGGAAAAAAAGCACCAAATTCATAAGAGTTCACATTCTGTAGGGGTAAACACAAAAGTACACCTACCTACACCTACATTTTTGAAAATAGATGCCTGTAGTAAAATGGTCATAACTATTAGAGGTATGAAGGAAAGTAGAAATTCACCAACATCAAATGAGTGGTCACTTGCCTTTCTACCCCTAGGCTGGAATGCACAAATATTTCCATAAGGTGGCACTATAGGAACAAATACATGTTTTTTTACATTTTAACCACTTCAAAAATATTTTAAAAAACTTAAAAACCAGATAATTTTCTGCTGTAGTCAGTTCCTGCTACCAGCCTAAGAAAAATGGTGTTCCATTTGTGTGTGCTAACATACAATATGGGGGTGCCAGGAACACTAACCTACACCTGCCACTTTTCTTCTTAAAATTACCTGCTTGCACCAAAATGGTTATCACCATAACAGATATGCAGGAAAGTTAGGCAAGGTATACCATTTTAAAAGTAGTCGTTCACCCGTATTAAATAAGGGGTCAGTTCACTTTTCAATGTTAAGGTGAGGTTAACTTTAATAACTTTAATCACAATAAAGTAAATGACTTTGCTTGTATCTTGCATTACAAACAGCACACACAAAATTATATAAAGGTTCTCAGAATAGGGCAGTTTACACGTTAAAACACAAGTTTAGGATTGTATGTTTAGCACCTAACATATAAATAATTTAAGTAAAATGTGAGAAAACCTGCACTTTTCACCTTCTGTGGTAATTTCTGAGAAAGATGCACTTTTTTCACTTTTTTATGCCACAAACTAGCTCAACAGCCTTGTCCTATGGTAGCCATAGAATCACACATACTGTCCCCCCAGCTTTGTCCCACAGTAGCCATAGAACCACATGTAATGAACACCCCACCTTATCTCATCACCTGGTAACCACGGTATTGTCAGACAAAGTGAAGCCCTCTATCTGATGCCAGACTACATTCCCATTGGTTCTATCAGTCCTTGTTTGTCAAAAACTGGTAGGAAATGATGGGGGTTGTAGTTTAGTAGCAACTGGAGGGCCTCATGTTGCCCACCACTGCTGTGAGTGCCATGAGAGCCATAGAACCATATATTCTAATTACCCCAAGCCTTGTCCCACAGTGACTACAGAACCACACATACTTACCACCCAGACCTGTCCCACAGAAGCAAAAGACCCACATTTAATGACTCCCCCAGTTCCCACCCAAACTTCCTTGGGTTAAGCACAAAAGAGAATATTTTGGGTTTTCACAGGAAAACTGGCAAATCTGCATTTTTGCATGGAAAAAAAAATAAGTTTCAGCCATCTCTAGCTTTAATTACATGACATTTAAAGTTATATCAACCTATTTAATTTAAGGAGACTTGTAGAATAAAACATGATATGTTTATGGGCTGTGCAGCTTTGGATGCAAGCTTTCAAGGCAACTAGGTTTCTTCTTCAGGCCTAATAAGAACGTCTGTGTAAGCCAATGGTCAAATACCACTAGCAGAATGTGTATACTCAGTGTGGGCTGCAAATTAAAGGGATAGTAAACCTTGAAAATTAGTTTATTTTATATTGTAGCCCTTAAAAAAACATGAAAAATGATATAAGTCTTATCTCCCAAACCTTTATGGTTTGGGAGATATTCAGAAATAAATAAAGTTCCCTTTTCCTGGCTGTTTCAGCCAAGTCTGCCATCTAGTGGACAGATTTGTAATTCGGTCCACAGATCAACCGGCAGCTCTTTAGCAGTACCGAGATCACGATCTTTAAAAAGAACTACTTAATTGGAACTGTGTACAAAGTATGCCTGGCTTGCAAGCACACTTTGCAGACCATTCCAATTAAGAAATTATTTTTAAAGGTGGTGATCTTGGCAGTTCTGGAGAGCCACAGCTGGTCCCGGGACCGGATTCCAAATCTGAGAGCTAGAACGGTGACGTCACTCAGGGGGAAACTTTGCTTCTGAATATCTCCCAAACCATAAAGTTTTGGGAGGTAAGATTTATATCATTTTTCACGTTTTTTTAAGGGCTATAATATAAAATAAACTTATTTTCAAGGTTTACTATCCCTTTAAACTCTAACCTCTGTAACAGTTTAATGAAGTTGACTAGAAAATGTAAACAATATACCCATATGTACTCATATTTACTTTGAGGTATCAGTGTTCTTTTAAGATAAACATGTGAGTGAATTAGTGTTTTAGTCTTTTTGATTGACTCTCCTACTCTTAAGCAGGACTTAATGTGTGTGTTCCATTTTTGTTAAAGAGAATTTACCTTGAAAATACAATTTATTTTATTTGTGCTGTAAATAATGTATAGCATATATTCATGTATAGGATATAGTAACATAATGTTGCAATTTGATAAAATAACACTTTCAAGTAACAATAATTTTTCCACTTCATAAAAGGGCCTTATTTTACATATTTGTGTTTTTTTTATTGTCTTCCTCCTGATCAATAACAGTAGTATATTAACATATGGTAGAACTTTCCCTGTAGAGTCACATTGTCCTTCACCGACAGCTTCTAGAAAACAAGGCATCATAATTCTTACATTGATGCAAAAAAGGTAAAGTCTTCAGAGACGCATTTAAGATAATTTGAGAAATAGAAACGTTAACAAAACCAAAACAAGCAAGAATGCAGCTATAGGAAAATACTCATACCCCTTAACGACCACTGATGTGCCAGGACCGTCACGGCGGTCCTGGCACTTAAGGACCAGTGATGGTCCTGGCACGTCATGGACTTCAGGGCTCACAGCGTGGCTGCACGCCGCTCCAGAAGCCCTCACCAGAAATGAAAGGAAAAACACCTGTGGTCCTCAAGTGCCGGCCACGCGTGCGCGGTCCGGTCCGGTCCTTAAGGGGTTTTAAAGTGTAATTAAATGATGAAATAAAAATATGTAAGTTAAAGCTCATTCTTATAACCCTTTGAGTGCCAGAAAGCTATCCAATGCATTGGATACCTCCCTGGCTCTCAAAGGGTTAACCCTTTGAGTGCCAGAGAGGTACGGAATGCTTTGCAAAGTAATGCATTCTGTACCCATCTGGCACTCAAAGGGTTATTAATCACTGTTACTCCCACCTCTGAGAATGCCAGAATTGTACACAGACAGCCCTCAGACTATAGGTTCCTATAGGTTACTCTTGGCTTCTTCTTTCTGGAGTTGGTGCTGTGAATTCGGGAGATGTAGTTGATGATTCTTGCTTGCTGCTATCACACTGCACACAACTGCATAGCCAATAGCAATGAGTCTGCCACTGGCAACTTAAAGGGATAGTAGTACTTAAAGGGATAGTATTACTTCAAAATTACTATCCCTCATATTGTAGCCCTTAATAAACTGAGTTAAATGACACCAGCGGCATCTCTCAAACCTTTATGGTTTAAGAGATAGCCGCTTTCAAAGTTTCCTCTCCCCTGCTGTCAGCGTTCTGCTGCCAGCAGGAGAATCCGGTCCCGGGACAGGAGGAGGCTCTTAAACAGAGCCGATATCTCATTATGGAAGGAAAAATGATTCATTGAAACAGTCTTCTACATGTGCTTGGTTACCAAGCACACGTAGAAGACTGTTTCAATCAATCATTTTTCCTTCCATAACGAGATATCGGCTCTGCTGAAGAGCCTCCTCTTGATTCAGAGACCGGATTCTCCTGCTGGCAGCTGAACGCTGACAGCAGGGGAGAGGAAACTTTGAAAGTGGCTATCTCTTACACCATAAAGGTTTGAGAGATGCCGCTGGTGTCATTTAACTCAGTTTATTAAGGGCTACAATATGAGGGACAGTAATTTTGAAGTAATACTATCCCTTTAAGTATTACTAAACCCTATAGTAAAGTGCTACTTAAAAAAAAGTATTGCCCCCAGCACACATAGAAGACCGTTTTAGTGAAAGTTTTTTTTTAGTTAACGCGATTGCGGCTCTGCTGCAGAGCTGCCTCACGATCTCTGACCGGATTTCCCTGAGTCAGCTAGCATGCTGACTACGGGGAAGGGGGAGGGAGAGGGCAACTTTAGAAGTGTTCATCTCTCAAACTATAAAGGTTTGCATGGGCGGATTGTCCTATTGGGGGATCGGGCATCCCCCGGTGGGCCGCTGGATCATGGGCTGGTGGGGGAGATCAGAGGATCTCACCTCACCGTCCCACGATATTTTGAAGGAGAGGTCTGTGTTGCCACAGGCACTCTCCGTGACAGCCTTTGCGTTCCTTGTTAACCCTTTAAGTGCCAGAGGGGGTACGCAACGCATTACTTTGCAACGCATTGCGTACCCCTCTGGCACTCAAAGGGTTAATGCAGAGTGCCAGGATATGACATAATATACTGGCACCTGCTCTCCCATGCTGCACAAGGGGGCGTCGATAGGGACGTTGGTGCAGCTAGTGGGCTGCTTTAAAAAAAATGCCCGGGCTGGTATTCCCCTACAATCTGCCCCTGAAGGTTTGAGAGATGACACTGGGGGCAATACGTTTTTTTTCAGTAGTACTTTGCTATAGGGATTAGTAATACTTAAATATTACTATCCCTTTAAGTTGGAAGTGGGACAGGAAGCATGGCTGTGAACAGTATATTGAGGACTGTAATTATATAAAGTTGTTATGCCCAGAAGTGAAACTAGCAACAATAAACAATTAGGACTACTTATTATAGCCAATGTCAACATTTCACATTACTTTAAGCAGTTATTTTGTCTTTAGTCAATTAGCTAGTATTTGATCATTTTTACCTGTATTTGTGATCCACAGTCAGCAAAGCATGAGCTGTATATTGAAATGTTTACAGACCACACACTGCATTGTTTGGAATTTTTGTTTTCATTCCCAGCTATATTTGTGTTCCCTAGAAGTATTTTTGTTTGCACAAATTGCTTCCCAATGAGACCAAGACAACTGATGTATCCATATAAATGTTCTAAACAATGAATAACATTCTCACAACTGATATAATGTTGCTATCAAATAAGTAAGATATATAAACACAAATGCTCACTAATACTGTATCAGGTTTCTCATGGGGGAAATCCTAATTGTAATGTCACATGATATATAATTTGAAAAAACACTCAATTGTATCTTACTTGAGCACTTTCTGGTAACATGGATTGTAAATTAAAGGGACAGCCACCCTGTTTGAATTTGCATATTCTGCAAGCGCACAATATGTAAAGTCAAACTGCCCATACTTTATATTAATGTAGCTAAAATTATCCTATTTCTTTACACATTTATGTCCCTCCTCCAGTGAGCTTTCTGTTGGGGACTGTGGAAACAGAGATATTTATAAAATGTTGTACTCCTCCTGCAGCATTAAGTGACCTGTTTGTTGTAGAGACAGGCTTTTCTACATTGTTTCACTGATGTTTTTAAATAATATATACTTTTTACATTGTTGTACTCTCTGCTTCACAGCTCCTGATGGAGAGCCCTCTGGAAACAGATCCAGAGAGCTCCTTCTCAGGATTGTAACAGTGTAAAAAATAGACGAAGATGAAAAATAATAATACAAAGAAGAGGCAATTAGACTAAACATATTTTGCAGAATATGTAAATACAAAAAGGAGGTTGAATGTTACTTTAACGCCTCAAGGACTAAAATTGCAATTCAATATATCAAGCTTGTGGCACTGACACTGATTTAGTAAGAAGACACAGAACAATTCTAGAGCAAACTGACTACACCATAGGAGACAACTCCAAATTCCCATTAAATTAAGGCTTTTAACCTCTTGAATGCTAGAGTTGCAGATCAACTGCCTGCCTGTCACTGTCACCTATCAGTCACTTTTTCTTCGTTGTTGTTTGTTTGGATGTTTTTGTATTTTTCTTTTTTCTAACTCTCCTCTCTCCATCTCTTACCCCACCTGTCCAGAGAACAACTGACAACTACCAATACCCATTAAAGGGATAGTTATACTATGTAAGTAAAAAAAATATAAATTGTAGGGTTTATCCCCCTGAGTAAAAAAAAATGATATTCTCACTACTGAAAGGTTTTTTATTCAAAAGTTATTACAGCTCAAATTTGATTTTTTTAGGTGCAATATCACAGTGCCCTGAAATTGTACAGTGGCGCTGTTGTTACACCATACTATGGACAGCTCTGGTCCATAGACCATAAATCTCCATAGGATGGTGTAGCAACAGTACCACTGTATAGTTTCAGGCCACTGTGATACTGCACCTAAAAAATTAAGTTTTGAGATGTAATAACTTTTGAATAAAATACCTTTCAGCAGTGGGAGAACTCTTGTGTTACTCAGGGGGATAACCCTTACAACATATTTTTTTTTACATTTTAAGTATTACTATCCTTTTAACAGTGGTGCAACTAGTCACTGGAGAGGCCCAGTGCAAAAACCTGTTTGGGCCCTTAACACAAAAATGTTTTCATGGGGGCATAAATAGAAGCTATTGGACCAGGTGCAGATGTGGCCTCTTAGGACACTGGGTCCCGGCACAACTGCATCCTCTGTACCCTTTTAGATACGCCCTTGCCCCTGAAACATAACCTTTCAAATGGCCACTTGTTTTAGGTGGTGTTACTGGGGAGAGTGGTTGGCAAACAGGGCATAACCGAGAATTTTTAGGTTATTTCATGACCTATTTAGATCTCTTTCTGTAATAAATTATTTAGAGCAAGACAAAAGTAATTTATTTATAAAAACTGATTTATAAGCACATATACCGAAGACTAAACAAACATTAAAGTGAGTGTTATTGCTGTAGAGCAAAGTGGTATCCTTTTAAAAGGTCGCATGCTCACATGACACATTAACTGTGTCACCATGATAAAAATGGAGACATGAGAATCTCGCACTGCATGACAGCTAGACATTCTCATGTTGTGTATTGAACATTGCATACAATAATTATAGAGCTGTTAGCCGAGTCAGTAATAAGAAACTGGAGTTACATTAAGGGAACTTCTGCAATGCTATGTCTGCCAACTAAGGGATTAAAAAGGTTATATCTACAGATGGAAAGCAGTCTAAAGTGCAGACTGAGGTACTCTAAGTTTACAAATCAAACTGCGGAGAAGAAGGAAAGGCTCATCCCAGTCTTGCTGAGCACTACCCCTGCTCTCTCAACCCTTATCTGTGTGCAGAACACGCAGTAGTATAATTGATATGTGGCAGGGAATACATGTGAGAAGATCCAGTAGCTCAGTTTGCGCTTTACACTTCTTTTCATCTGGAGAAATAACCATTTTAATCAATTAGGTGGCAGAAATAGCACTGTGGAAGCTTCCTCAACTTAACTCCAATTTCTTATTACTAAATCGGCTCCCGGCTCTATAATTATTGTATGCGACATTCAGTACATGACATGAGAATCTTGCTCTTTCATGCAGTGAAAGGTTCTCATGTCACCATTTTTATCATGGTGACACAGTTATTGCGTCATGTGGTCTCCTAAAAAGAGGGACACCAGGGTGAGAAAAAGGGACAGAGGGATTTGGGTATCAAAGAAGGTCTGTTCCTCCTAAAGAGGGAAACTTGGGAGGTATGCCTTAAAAGCAGCTCTAATTAATCATCGTAGTATTTGGACTTTGGAGAGTGTTATTTCAATTCTGTCAGAGTTGTAGTTCAAGAGTAATTCAATGACAAAGTATCCCCCTCCTGCCCCTTTTACTGATGTAACACTGCTCAGCCAGAGCAGAAGGGAGGTGCCCAGGGAGATTGAAGAGAGGGACAATCTTCAATTAAGATAAGGGAAAAACCGAAAAACTTGTTAAGGGGGGCAGGGCCTTCATTGTTCTCATAGGAAGAAGATTGTCCCCTTCTGTTATCTTTCTGGTCTTACAACCATATTCCACATCTGAGAAGAGATGGCTTACACTAGGTAAAAAGGGCGGGAGGGGAAACTTTGCTTGTGAATATCTCTCAAACCATAAAGGTTTGAGAGATAATACTTATATCGTTCTTCATGATTTTTTAATGCCTACAAAATAAAATAAAGATAAAATGAAGTATTATTATTCCTTTAAATCAAGCAACTCTAGCTCCTTCTCTTTACTTGTTTTCCTGCACCAGATGACCTCAACATTTCAGCAGCTTTCGCTTTCTCTCTCTCTCTCTCTCTCTCTCTCTCTCGCTCTCTCTCTCTCTCTCTGAATGACAACATGTTGTAAATTCTCAGCCCCTTTTATACTGGGGAGTTAGCATTGCGGGAATAAATTAAGGAAACACTCCATGTGCAAGAAAATTACATTATAATTGATTTCAATGCAATGAAAAAAGTGAAAGAAAATAACTTTTTATGTAAATTACCACTTTTTTTTGCATGTTTCACTTTTGTGGTGGAAAATTTTTCACATTCATATTTATAAGTGTTATCAAGTGGTAATATTTAGCATATTTCCATAGATGTCTATGGGGGATTTGTGAATATGAACTTTATAAAGTTTCAACTTCAATGTAATCCAGGTTAAAACGTGCAAATTTAAAAATGTGTGGATTAACCCCCTGAATGCTAGATGAGTCCAATTTTCTAGAATCCGTGGGCTTATACTGATAACTGAAAGCATAGAAAGACCACTTACCCTCCAGACCCATTATCTCAATCACAGTATTCACTAACTACATCATTTCTAGAGGGCCATAGCACAGACACAATGACATTAATTAAACATTAAGATAAATGATTAAAAAGTAAACAAAAAAATATTTGTTCTTGGTGTTATAACATAAAGGTTAAATTACAGCGGATCATTAAGATGGCAAAGTAAACATTGCAATGACAGCAATTTTTAAAGCACTTAAAAAATACTTACTGTGGAAATTGCACTTCAAAGCTGATTTTGTTTGTAAGGTTTAGCTGTATTCACTCCTTATGTTTTAGATGCAATATTTTATTTTTTTCTTACATTTTTCTTAAAGGAGAACTAACACATCCAAATAATAACCCCCTCATACATTAGTATGACTAGAAAATCCTAATTACAGCCATACATTTTGGCCTTGTGCCTTTGTTCAAGAGATAACACCTTGTGGGAGATTCACTAAGCGGTGATAAAGAGGTGATGAAGTGGAGATGACTTCTCCAGTGATATCACTTCTCCAGTTCCTATGTTAGTCTATGGAGCCTATGGACTAAGACTTCCAAAGTTGAATTAATTTTAGCGGATACGATCCATAGAATATCATAGGAGTTGGAGAAGTGACAAACTGGAGGTCATTTCCAATTTATTACCTCGTTATCACCGCTTAGTGAATTTCCCCCCCAGTCCCATATGTCATGTCCATGGAGGTAAACATGATAGCTGCTGGCAGTTTTTACAAACTGAAGCAGGCAGACAATATGAGCCCATTTTAACCCTTTGAGTGTCAGAGGGTTATGCAACGCATTGCTTTGCAATGTCCCAAGACCAGATTCCACATATGAGGGGAGGTGGCTTACACTAGGAAAAAGGGGGCGGGAGGGGGATACTTTATAATTCAATTACTCTTGAGCTACAACTCTGATAGTAGTGAAATAACACTCTCCATGGCACAAATACTATGAACATTAATTGGAGCTGCTTTTCTCATGAAGCTCATCCAAATTTCCTTCCTTTGGGTTGAATTTGGTCATCATTGGGAGTTTTAATGGAAAAAAAGGCAGAGGGAAGAGAAAGTCAGCAGAATCTAGAGGACATGGAAAAATAAAATAGATGAAAATATCAAAAATTATTTGTACACTTTAAAGGGTTGCAACGTGTCAGGGCAAACTTTACAATGGTCTATTAAAATTTTTAAAAAATTATCTAGAGGGCATTGCCCCTTTAACACCTTTAATGCTAGGCCTCTTTTTCATTCAAGTGGTTTCAAGTCCCATTTAAATCAATGGGAATTTTGTGAATTTTTATTTGGACTCTATGGTGCAGTTGGTTTGCTGCAGAATTATCTCCATGCTATAAGAACAAAGCAGAGGGCAACTTAAAATTTCCATTGCTTTAAATATTCTCCAAATTCCCATTGATTTAAAGCGGAACTATCACCCTATATAAAGTCCCCCCACAATAATTAGGCATATGGTGATTAGCTATGGCCAGGCTTGCACGCAGACATCTTGTCTTAGAGACATCTACGCGTCTGCGCTGTCCGTCCTGGTCTCCTCTAGGAGACATTGCATGGTACCTTAAAGGGACATTAATGTCCCAAAACATTTTTTTCCAGTTTTGAGAGATATAGGGATTCAAAGTCCCCCCCTCCCAGCCCTCCACCTGATGTCAAAGTCTAGCTGACAGCAGGAGATCCCAATCCGGGGACCAGCAGATGGCTCTTCAGCAGAGCCAAAATGACGTTACTTAACAAGAATTCATTCATTGGAAAGGTCTACAAAGTATACTTGCAAACCAGACACACTTTGTAGACCTTTCCAATGAATTAATTCTTTAGCAATAATGCGATTTTGGCTCCGCTGCAGAGCCTCCTCAAGTCGTACAACTAGAGTCTCCTGCTGTCAGCTTTACAGCTGACATCAGGAGAAGGGGAGGGAGGCAGAAACTTTAATATATTGATTATTATTTTATACTCTACAAAACTGGAAAACATTTTTTGGGGACATTATTGTCCCTTTAAGGCACCGGAAGGGACTGACAGAGCAGGCGTGCAGACTGCTCTAATGCAAGAAGCCTGTCCGTCAGTCTTAGAAAAAGAAGGATTGCTTCAGATAGTAGTACTTGCAACAGATAATATCACTGTTAAGAAGCTAATTCCTAATTATTGTGGGGGGACTTTATATAGGGTGACAGTTCCGCTTTAAAGGGAATGGATAGGAATAAATTAGTAATTTAACACACTGTTTTACCTCGGTAGGTGTCCTTCCTACAACAGTCTAACCCTCTCTCAAGAAAAAATGGTCTGCAAAAGTCTCCCTTGTTCCTTGTCCCATTACCCAAACATCCTCAGGTTACTGAGTACATATGCGTTCCAGCAACATTTTCCGTTGGAGGTTTCAACAAGAGGGACACAGACTGCAAGAACTCACAGTGTACAAATGAGGCTGCAGTGGGAGGGAGATGACACTGAGAGGGAGCACACATGTAGGTAGCAGGGCATGTGGGATGAGTAGAAGGGGGAGGCTGAAGATTAGGTGGGCATATACACAGGTCCTTGTACAGAGCTGAAGCCATATTTAATGAGGGCAAAGAAGTGTTATACACAGCGAAACCAGTCGACCATAAAGTCCAGAGATGGCAGCTATAATAGTGAGGATTTGTCAGTGGAGTGGGATCAAGCGGGAGAGGTAGCAATCAGGCGCGAGAAAGGTGGCAGCGGCCGGTAGAATGTCAGCTGTGTCCTGGCACTGCACACAAAGAGGAAAATGCAGAGGAGTAATGTTGAAAGAATGGCAGTAAGTCGGGCATGAGAGGATATCAGGAGTGCCATAAGTGTGGCAGTGTCTAGTCTGTTTGGTACTGGGGAAGAAGGCCATGTTTTAAAAAGTGAGACTTCAAGCAGAGATTTTGGCAGGAGTGGCCCCTCACGTCAGTTCAACCCCCTGCATTTCCCTGCAGACATTCACACAGGAATGGCCACCGAGTTTTACCCCCACCCTCCCGGCCACTCCTGTGAAAATCCCACCACCATGCTTTCACCAATGGGAGAGGCACTATGGAAGATGTTTGAACTCCTCTTATTGTCACATGATTTTCTTCTTTTATATATATATATATATATATATATATATATATATATAATGTGTTTGATTAATAAGTGTATATATATATATATATATATATATATATATATATATAGAGATAGATAGATATGTTTATTTACCAATTAATTGGGAAAGGGGCATGGGGTGGCCTTGGCCTATAGAGGGATAACTAGCTGGACGTATGGGAGAATGTTTCTCATCTTTCCTCGCGTATAACAGTCACAGAACAAAGCTTTAAAATGCATGTGGTAACTCACCCCTCCAAAGACTATTTACAAGAAGTGATCATTTGTGTTGGAAGGGCTGGGGAGAGGAAGGAACATATATTTGTGCATGGTGACTACTCCCCAAATTCAAACTGGTATTGAAATGCTTGATACCTTCTCTGCTGCAAGAAGTGTTAGGTAAAAGTTTGGATATAAACCAATGGACATATTTGCTCTTTTACACTGACCTAAACCATACTAGAAAACAGAATAAACTTCTGATACAGACTGTGCTGGCCACAAGCAATAGCCAAGGAATGAAACAGCTGCTTGTCCCAGGGGTTACTGATATTATACAACTGATACATGACAGTTTTGAAATGGAAAAAAATTATAGCAGAGGTCAAGAACACAACAAATTTTTAGTAAAATATGGTTTTCATGTATTATATACAAACCTTTGTCAAACTCTACACCATTATCTAGTCATTCATAGATAAGCTGTGCTTACTCTGTGCTGCCTTTTGATGTCTCTTAGGGATATTCTGAAAGATCAAAGGATGCTTTCACAATATATTGTACTACCCCTTCCTTACCCGTCTTCTTTTCTATACCCTTTTCTGTACATTACCCTATTTACAATATATAAAACAATTTAAGGAAAAAAGAAAAAAAACACTGGATTGCAAGATTTGAAGTCTCACATTTAGTCTTGTGGACCCCATAGACCTCGGTGAACAACTGTCAAGCTGGGCATTATGGGTCTATGGAGGCTATATGCATAACCAGAGAAGTGAGTGGCTGTGAGCCAAACTTCAGGACTGTGTTTCAGCCCACAGTCATCCCAGGGGGCTGGTTTTCTGATGCTCAAAATGGCTGGCAGGACTTGTCTTAGAGTTACACAGTGCAGCTCCCATTTTATTCAAAGACTTTAAGTATTACGATTTTTAAACGTTTTTCTGTGGAACCCCTTCCACTTCTTTAGGGAACACTGGAGTTCCAGGTATCGGTATCACAATGTGAGAACCACTGCTATAACACACTATCTTTAGCATATGTATTGGACATACTTGCAGATACATATTCTCAAAGGATTCCATTGTCACTCTCACACTGAAAAGGCTATTACTTGGCTTGCAATATATCCTTACACGTAATAGGAAACACACTAACAATAAGTAATACATTGTGGCTTGTTTCAAGCCTTTCTTCCTTAGTTCCCTTTGGTTCTTATCAGCCAGATAAAAGCCTCTGATATAGAAAGCTTTATTACTTTTGGAAATTTCCCAACAAGAGTTGAAATTAATGAAATGCCATAAAAATGTGTTTTATGCTAAGTGCATATGACTTTGGTCTGAACAGCAGGATTGAATTTTCTGAGAAAAAGTCAAATTATTGTCTTTGTGTTACACTAAAACTTCAAGGGAGGGGAGTTTCCCATCTGCTATGTACATATACAATATTATCAATGTATTGCACAAAATTGGTGTTTTGCTATATAAGCTTTTTTTATGATATGATTTTTTTTTGTTTGAGAATTACTCTGCAGCAGTTTAAACATTGTACACAAGAAGGGGAAACAATATTGTGTACAATGAAATTGCTATTTCTAAAATTAAAGGACAACTAACAACTCCCATATACCTTACAACAGCCAGAAAATCTTAAAGGCCCCTAGTAATTTTGCCCTTGTGCCTTTGTTAAAACAGATAACATCAGTTTTGGATGACATATACATGGAGAAGGACATGACAGTTGCTTGTTCACATTCTGCTCACTGCACATGTTGATCTTAAGCTGGTTTGTGCACTCATTGCTTATATTTGAAAAAACTGTCAGAAACTGTCATGTCAGCTTCCATGGACATGATGGGGATTATGCGCATAAAGTAACATAGTAATATAGTAAATTAGGTTGGAAAAAGACACAAGTTCATCATGTTCAACCTTTGCCTCATAACTCAGAGAAATTAGAATTCTATAAGCTTTCCTGCTGCCAAATAAGTTAGGATTTATATGAACTTCCTAATACACAGTATACCCCATTATGTTCGCTCATTAAATGAATGTATCTAATCTTCTCTTAAATGTATCCATTGTGTCTGCCATAACCATACCTGGGAACTCTCCGGATTTGCCCCGGAGACTCCGGTTCTGACAGAGTTTTACCGGGTCTCCGGGGCAGAGGCAGATTCCTCCGGATGTGGAGGGTTTCTATTGAAACTCTGCCACATCTGCTTTTTCTCCCGTTGTGCCTCCGTCCCCAGCCTTCTGTGTGACACATTTAAATCCCCCCAACACTCGAGTTAAGCCCCGCCCCTTTTTGACACGATTAGCGTCATTTTTGTTACCCCCTGCTGAACAGAGGACTACCCTCCGGGAAGCCCTCAACTGAAAGTTCCCAGGTATGGCCATAACTACATCCTTGGATAAGGAATTCCACAATTTAACAGACTTTACTGTAAAAAAAGCCCCTTTCTCTGCTGAAGTTGAAACCTCCTTTCCTCCAATCTCAAGGGTGTGTCCCTTGTTTATTTGATCAGGCCTTGGAATGAAAAGCTCACCAGAGAGATCCTTGTATTGACCTCTCATATCCTTGAACATTGTGATAACATCTACTCTTAGTCGTCTTTTCTCTATACTAAATAAAAAAACTAGTCTAGTTATTCTTCATATGTCAAGTCCTCCATTCCTTTAATTATTTTTTTTTTTAGAAATGCAGGGACAAACCAGCTGCAAAATATTTATACAATTAACCACTTTGATAGTAAAGATGTCTCCAATGCGTTGCTTCATATAAAAGTAGTTGAACAGCCCGTGTACACGGGCCACAGTGCCAGGCAGCAACGGCCGCGGTACAGTCATGCACAGTAGAGACTGCCCGCGCCACAGCTAGTAACAGAGCGAGGCGTTCCGAATTCAGACAGTATAGAGAGGACTACGGTCTGAATTCAGAGCGCCCCGCTCCGTTATCAGCCACGGCACAGGCAATCTGTACTGCCCATGACTGAAGCGCCATAAGTGTGGAAGTCTGCAATGCACAACCCTGTGGCACTGAAAGGGTTAAATGAGGGCTGCTGCTGTCCCTGCTCTCCAGTAGAAGCAGCACATGTTCCCTTGGCTCCAAATTTGCCAAACTCAGCATAGGCAGCTATGGGAGTTCAGTACATGTGGTGAAGTAGCAAATTAACAAATAAACACACCCACTACAGTACAACAATGGCTCAGTAAACTGCATTTCAATAAGCAAATGAGACATTGTTGAAGTCTTCACTGCAACATCAGTGAAGGCATGATGAAAGCACGGCAATGCTGGCGTATTGATAGAGCTATGAGGGTGAAATGGCAAAGCAAATAAGCCACAATATCACAAAACTGGCCTCTTATTAAAGCTAACAAACTTGTCCCCCAATAATTCCCCATCTGGCGACTAGCTGCTCAGTAGCGCCCGTTGCCAGAATTATTACCGCATTAACAAGATTTATCCTTTGCTCCCGGGTTGACAGGCAGGAAGGAGCACAGACATCTTTCCATAGTGACATCTGTGTACTTCCGCTGTCAGTCCCAGCCTGCTCTAGGAGGTGTTGCTACGAGCTGTTCTGCTCCACAAGGGAATGACAGCGCAGGCGCGCAGGCGTCACTATGGAAAGATGTCTGCACTCCTTCCTGCCTGTCAGCCCGGGAGCAATGGATAATTCTCGTTAACGCAGTAATAATTCTGGAGACTAGCGCTACCGAGCAGCTAGTTGCCACATGGGGAATTATTGGGGGGGCAAGTTTGTTACGATGGTAATTTTGCTTTAAATCTTAGTGCATCTCTCCCCTGGAGCAATTCTGGGGTAAACCAATTGCACCATGAGGGCAAATATTTCCAAAATTCCCATTGATTTAAAATGAACATTAACACCTTGGATGCTAGTGAGGTCTCCAAAACATTGTTTCTCGATGTATTGGACATCTCTCTACCATTCATTGGGTTAAAAGCCCTTTTTAAATCAATGGGAATTTTTATTTATCCTCTATGGTACAGCTGGTTTGCATCAGAATTGTTCTAATTATCCTGAATATATCAGCCTCACTATAATTATGAGATCTTGGGGGATATGCACTAAGGAATGATAAAGAGGTAATAATGAGGAGGTAATTTTTCTAGCAATATACCTTCTCCAGCTCCTATGTTATCCTACAGAACATATGCACTAAGATCTCCAAAGTGGACATTTTAGTGCATTGGCTCTATAGAATAACATAGGAACTGGAGAAGTGATATCACTGGAGAAGTTATCTCTGCTTTATCACTGCTTTATCACTCCTTAGTGCATAACTCCCATTATCACCTAAAAATGAGAAAGGTTCATATCTGTTTAAAGTGACAGGTTTAGTTTGGTTTTACTTAGAATTAAAATCTGCCAGTATGATATGTTAGCTATTTTTTCTGTAAAATAATTTGCTGCACAGTATGCTAATTAGTTCTGATTGACTCTCTGTGCTATTAGAAACGCCCCTAGTGTGTGGGCTCTGTCTAGATTCATTCATAGTACAGTAGGTATATTTGCACAGTACATAATCTAATCAGCATAAAGTGCCACACTGTGAAACCAACAAAGGCTGGTTTCTCACATATTATTCCAGGGTCTAAGCAGGTCTCTTTTTTTACCGGTGACAGAATTGTAGCACAGACCCCTTCCGCAGCTGTGTCACCCGTGTTGTAATCTCACCTATCTTCTGTCTCCCACTGCTGATTAGTATGAAGGAGAGATATTTTTTATGGACAGTCCATGCGCACACTAGCCAAATATTATTGGTTCACACCCATGTGCACTGGCCATCCATTGGAGGTTGCAATGAGCATTACAACCTCCATCGCTCATATGAAGGGTCTGTCCGCAGGCCCATAGGCCAGAGTGCAGACCTTCTTTGCTGCATTTTTACTGCGTTTCTGTGTGAACACAAAAAAATGAGGCATTTTGCTTTTTGGTGTGTTCACACAAGGAGATAATCACCATTGGGAAAGGCACCACAGGCCAGAATAGTACCTTTCACAAAGGGCTACATCCCCAAATCAAAATCATTGCATTTGTGTCACCAGTGTTAAAATGGACATATTGTAAAAAGTACAATAGAAGTAGTTTTTGATTATTTTTAAAATGTTTCATCAAGGAACAAAAAACCTTTTCATGAAAACATAGAGTTTATAGGACTTTTTCTGCTGAGTTGAACAAGGACTCTCCCATTTCTGTCATTTGTTTATTCAAAAGTTATAGCCATTCATACTGTCAAGAAGTGAGTAACAGCTTCATCACTGCCTAACAGTTTGAATACTTTGAAAGGCTGACGGCAAGTTAAACTGTAATAACTTCAATTAAGAACCATTCAGTCCATCTAGTCTGCCCTTTTTCCTTATTTAGTCCTTTGTCTTGTCTTATGTTTAGGACAGCCTTATGTCTTTCCCATTCATGCTTAAATTCCCTCACTGTATTAACCTCTACCACTTCTGCTGATATGCTATTCAACTTATCTACTAACTTCTCAGTGAAGTAAAACTTTTTTCATTAGATCTAAACCTGTGTCCCTCTAGTTTTAGACTGCCCTCTTGTCCTAATATTTTACTCCTTTGAAGTATACTTACCTCCTGCACTTTGTTGAATCCCTTCATGTATTTGAATGTTTCTATCATATCCCCTTTCTCTTCTCTCCTCCAAGCTATATATGTTCCTGTAAATCATTCACCATTTTAGTAGCCCTTCTCTGAATTCTTTCTAGAGTATCTATATCCTTCCGGAAATGGTGTCTCCAGTACTGTACTGAGGTCTAACCAGAGATCTGTAGAGTGGCATGACCACTTCCCTTTCTCTGCTGCTAATGCCCCTAGCTATATTAGAAAGCATTCATTCCACTTTAAGTACTTTCTTCTTCTAGCCAGTAGCTGAAGAAAAAAATATTTCCCATGATCATAAAACAAACTATTGATAAATGTACTTATCATATGGATACCTGGGTAATTATTTACGACTTTTGTATTCCTCTCCTCTTTGTTTATACAAGCTCCTAAAAAGTAATAAGTGCAATGAATCTCACAACTAAGTAAACAGTCAAACTAGAGATAAGAGTCTCTGTCAATTGCAAAGGGATGAGTTCTAATCTCAAGGGAACTGATAAAACCTAAAACAGAGATACCTTTTATAACAAGCTTGATAACAAGTGTATCCTGTAACATCTCTTTACATTAATTTATTATTTTTTTAACCCTTTGAGTGCCAGCTGGGTAGCCTCTGGCACTCAAAGGGTTAACATTCGCACCAAAGAAAACATTTTAAATATGTCGGCTTGGATTAAATTTTATTTAAATGGATATAAGCCCATTTCCTTTATGTCTGTTAATAGGCCTTCTTCATTAGGATAAAAAGGATCAACTATATGGAAAAATAACTGATTTAAAGCAAATCAACACATTGGAGACCTCCCTAGCATTCCAGGGGTTAATAGTCTCATGAAGTTTATATAATATTTAGCTTCAATGTATGCACATTAGGTAGTACTGGCTGGCACAGCCTGGCTTGTTTAATTCTAATATTACACTCTCCCTCCCAACTGCTACCTCCTACCATGAAGTACTTGCTAATCTGCATAAACTTGCAAATAAAAAAGCTAAATAACGCACAGACTATAGTTTTAAATCAAGAATTACTACTATAAAGATGTATGATTTTTAAAGCCCTTTCAAAATCACCCTTCATTATAAAGTGTTCTACATTAAAAACCTGAAAGTCTTCTAAACAATGAAAAGTAGTTATTGTTAAATATAAGTTATTGTTTGAATAAAGTGCTAAATGAAAAAGAACTTTCCTCGGTGGAAGATTTTTTCACCCTCACCATGCAACCGGAAAAACAATCTAACATTTATTTTCAGTAATAAAATACCACAATATACACAATATATGGATCTTATGGTCATGAAAAAATATATAGAACTCATCTACCTATCTTCCAAATACAATTATAAATATACTAAATTCACTTTTATTTTTTTACTTTGTATATTTGAATCTACATTCATAACATGGGAATATTTGAATGGACTAGTATTTGTAATCACATGTCT
This sequence comes from Rhinophrynus dorsalis, assembly GCA_037306005.1. Taxonomy (NCBI): domain Eukaryota; kingdom Metazoa; phylum Chordata; class Amphibia; order Anura; family Rhinophrynidae; genus Rhinophrynus; species Rhinophrynus dorsalis. The sequence continues at coordinate 162,256,079 of CM074719.1, forward strand.
GAGAAAACTCTTCTTCTACTCGTTCCTTATCAGGAGTCCAACATAAGATAATGGTTATTGGCCCAGCAAAGAGACTCTTCTTGTGCAAACCCTTTCTGGCTGCAGAGTGGCACCAGACAAAAAGAAAGATCAAGGCAACCATAATCCTCCCCTTAGTTTAACATGTACAGTGAATTCTTTGTAGATATCACTTTGGTTGTAAGAAAAATTGGGCTTAAAGGGATAGTAATATTTAAGATGTAAAAAAATATATGTTATAAGGTTTATTTCCCTGAATAAAACAAGGGTATCCCCACTGCTGAGAGATATTTTATTAAACAATTATAACAACTCAAACTTGAATTTTTTAGGTGCAATATCATAGTGGCCTGAAAATTTACAGTGGCGCTGTTGCTACACCATCTTATGTAGATTTATGGTCTACAGACCAGTGCAGAGTGCTCCGCCCTTCCCTGTCATTTTGCACTCAGAGAAGGGGAGAGAGCACGGAGCAGCACTGAGCATACATGACTGCTTACATGAGTGCCTAGTTAATGCCATGAATAAATTTGATCTTAAAGGGATAGTAATACTTTATTTATTTATTTATTTATTTATTTATTTATTTATTTAGAAAATACATTGAAGAAGAATACATTGAGATTTCTCTCGTTTTCAAGTATGTCCTGGATGTCTAGTTTTATCTTTATTTTATTTTGTAGGCACTAAAAAAACATGAAAAACGATATGTTTTATCTTTCAAACCTTTATGGTTTGAGAGATATTCACAAGCAAAGTTTCCCCTCCCGTCCCTTTTACCTAGTGTAAGCCATCTCTTCTCAGATGTGGAATGCAGTCCATAGACCAGACAGATAACAGAAGGGGACACTATTCTTCCTATGAGAACAATGAAAGCCCTGCCCCCCTTGACAAGCTTTTCAGCTTTTCCCTTATCTTAATTGAAGATTGTCCCTCTCTGCAATCTACCTGGGCACCTCCCTTCTGCTCTGGCTGAGCAGTGTTACATCAGTAAAAGGGGTGGGAGGGGGACACTTTGTCATTGAATTACTCTTGAACTATAACTCTGACAGTACTGAAATAACACTCTCCAAGGTCCAAATACTATGATGATTAATTAGAGCTGCTTTTATTATGAAACATTACTATCCCTTTAAACACCCATTTTATTTCTGCTGTGCTGTGGGATGAGATTCTTGCTTGAAAAAGCCTTTCCTTCAGCAGCCACCAGGTAGGTAAGCAATATATATATATATATATATATATATATATATATATCCTATACAATAATTCACTAGGATGTTTGTTAAAAGCCGTCATGCACAGTAGAGACTGCCCGAACGCACAGATTGCTGGGAGCATTCTGTGCTTTCGGGCAGTCTCTACAGAGCATGACTGCGTCGGCGGCAGGACGCAGAGCAGGACCAGCCTCTTAACCCTTTGAGTGCCAGAGGGGTATGCAACAATGTGTTGCATACCCCTCTGGTACTCAAAGGTTTAACATCACCCAGACCTTGGCCCCTGTACATGGGATTTTACACTAATATATATATATATATATATATATATATATATATATATATATATACACACACTCACATACATTTAGGACCCTATCAGTCAATATTATGTTCCTCCTTGGAGAGAAATGTTGAGTAACATAGTAACATAGTAAATTAGGTTGAAAAAAGACACAAGTCCATCAAGTTCAACCTTCGCTTCATACCTCAGTAACTAAGAATTTTATAGCTTTCCTGCTACCAATTAAATTAGTCTTTATCAGACCTTCCTGATCTGCCTACTGATAAACAGTATAACTCTGTATGTTCCCTTTTGAAAGAAATGTATCTAATCTTCTCTTAAATGTGTCCATTGTATCTGCCATAACTACCTCCCTGGGCAATGAATTCCACAATTTGACAGACCTTACCGTAAAAAAACCCTTCCTCTGCTGAAGTTTAAACCTCCTTTCCTCTAATCTCAAGAGGTGTCCCCTGGTCACCTGAGCAGGCCTTGGAATAAATAGCTCACCGCAGAGATCCTTGTATTGACCTCTCATATACTTGTACAATGTGATAAGGTCTAAGTATGCAGCCTTTAACCCTTTGAGTGCCAGAGGGGTACGGAACACATTGCAAAGCAATGCGTTCCTTACCCCTCTGGCACTCAAAGGGTTAACATACCTGTTATAGTTAAAACCCAGTTATATGTTGTCAATTGCAGTGGAATCCAGCCCTTAATTAGAAGAGATTGAGCAATAATGGGGAAACCAACTGCACTGTAAAAAAGTTTTTTTAAACCTATTAAATACTAGCGAAGTATCCAATGCAAAGGAAAGCAACACATTGATGATCTTTCTAACAAGAATTTCACAGTATTGAGAACCTTTACAGAATTCAGTAGATTAAATTGTCCCTTAAATCTAATCTTTACTTCAGCGTAATACATTTACAAACATACTTATTGATTAACTTTCAAATCACCTATATTTATGTTAGCCACTATTTATTTAAAACTATAGTTTGTGAGAGGTTTAGTTAGTACTTCTGGGTAGTAGCGTAAAGCAAAAAGCAGGATCCCCAGCAAAACCTAAAGAGAGGCCACCATGCCCTGCCCCAATTATGCCCCCCAAACAGTTCAAACCCATAATGGTTTCTTTAGTACACACATACCAAATTCAGTCCAGTCCATAAGAACGTGAACTATAGCAGTGCATCAGGTTAACCAAATACAAAATATATTACAGTTTTCTGTATTAATTCTTGGATTCTAGAGATGTCTCTAACCTCCAAGGGCTTAAAACAGAAACAGTAATTTTGCACATGAACAGTTTCCTGTAGGCCAGCTTATAGAATGAGCTGAAGACATTTGCAGTGTTTTTTAACTTAAAGGGATAGTAATACTTCGTTTTATCTTTATTTTATTTCATATTGTAGGCATTAAAAAAAACATGAAGAACGATATAAGTCTTATCTCTCAAACCTTTATGGTTTGAGAGATATTCACAAGCAAAGTTTCCCCTCCCACCCCTTTTACCTAGTGCAAGCCATCTCTTCTCAGATGTGGAATGCAGTCCATAGACCAGACGGATAACAGCAGGAGACAGTCTTCTTCCTATGAGAACAATGAAAGCCCTGCCCCCCCTTGACACGTTTTTCAGGTTTTTCCTTTATCTTAATTGAAGATTGTCCCTCTCTGCAGTCTACCTGGGCACCTCCCTTCTGATCTGGCTGAACAGTGTTACATCAGTAAAAGGGGCGGGACGGAGATACTTTGTCATTGAATTACTCTCGTTTTACCAAAACCCGAATGATGAGGGAAAAAGAGATACCTACATCATACGAAAAGCGAGTCTTTAACTAAAGAGGCACTCTACACAGGAGTATTCCAAAAATTACAAAATCGTTTATTAATAATGCGATATATCATAGGCAAAATACAATAAAAACAATTAAAAACAAACAGAAGAAAGGGACACAATCTGGGACTCCCAATATCAAGAAGGCATCACCCACATACTGATAAACATAATTATTTGATCCAAACCACCTATAAGACCGGAGAAAAATACCCCAGAACCATCATATATGATAGCTCAAAATCTCTGCCTTAAAAGGTGGATATGTCAAAACATATTTATCTCCAAACTGAGGTGATATATATAAACAAATAAGATAGAGTAATAAGAAAAAGGTATACTCATCATCAACAATAATGCAATTGAAGTCCCAGTCACGGAGCCCTCTCTAAACACAGCCCTCCCAACGCGTATCGCCCATAATCGGGCTTCGTCAGGGGATAGAAAGTGGCTGTTACTCCAGGTTTTTAAATCTCTAAACTCCATCCACAAAGGAGAAAAAAGGTCACGCGATACGGAGAGATCACATGACAATAAAAGTCCTGTGTTCCTCCAAATGTCGCGCGATCTCAAAGTAAATTCCCATGTGACGTATCGGGAAATCCTAACCACATGACCAATTGACATCACAGGTAATAAAACTGTCAAAGAATACACCGGTACCAGAAGCTAATAACACCACGAGCGTTATTAAATACAGACATATGTGAGACGTAAATGTCACATCACACAGCTAAAGACACGATATGAAAATACATACATAAAAAGATAAATCATATCCAATCATATACCGCAGTTTGGAGATAAATATGTTTTGATCACCTCAGTTTGGAGATATGTCTTGACATATCCACCTTTTAAGGCGGAGATTTTGAGCTATCATATATGATGGTTATGGGGTATTTTTCTCTGGTCTTATAGGTGGTTTGGATCAAATAATCATGTTATGTATTTAATTATAATTATGTATGTGGGTGATGCCTTCTTGATATTGGGAGTCCCAGATTGTGTCCCTTTCTTCTATTTGTTTTTAATTGTTTTTATTGTATTTTGCCTATGATATGTCGCTTTATTAATAAACGATTTTGTAATTTTTGGAATACTCCTGTGTAGAGTGCCTCTTTAGTTAAAGACTCGCTTTTTGTATGATGTAGGTATCTCTTTTTCCCTCATCATTCGGGTTTTGGTAAAATAGTTCGATTTGAGTCTTGGGTGCACCACCCTATTTATGGGTTTATAACTTGGGGTAAGAATATATATTTATTCCGGTGCCGGCTTTCTATCTTTGTATATTGAATTACTCTCGAACTACATCTCTGACAGAATTGAAATAACACTCTCCAAAGTCCAAATACTATGATGATTAATTAGAGCTGCTTTTATTATTAAACATTACTACCCCTTTAAGACAAAAGAGGACATTGACATTGCTTACTGGGTGGGTTTAAAGCTGGCCAGGGATGGGTTTTGGACAATCATATTATGATAACATTGACTACTTGGTAGGTTTAAAGCTGGCCAGAGATGAGCAATCATATTATGATTGCTTATCCCTGGCCAGCATTAAATCAAGTAGTCAATGTTTTTGTTTATCATAAATTAAACTGGAACTTTGAGGTAATACCAAGTAGACATGCATTTATTAAATGCATGGCGACTAGCTTGAAAATAGATGTCTTACTGAAACGGGATTGACGGTCTGTGCGCCTGCACTGTCAGTCCCTTCTGGTGACCTTATGGTGCACTGCAGTCTACACAATGGAGACCGGGACTGACGGTGAAGGCACACAGACAAGATGTCTGTGCTGTAGCCTGGGTTCGGGTCTCCAAACGGGAAGGATTTCTTTGGCTATTATTTAACGGTAAGACATCTATTTTCAAGCTAGTCGCCATGCATTTAATGAATGCACGGCAACGTAGTATTACTTGAAAGTTCCGCTTTAACCCCTTGGAAACCAAAAAAATGAAGCGTGAGCATCATACTGATTAACCTCTTAACCCTTTGAGTGCCAGAGGGGTCTCAATGCGTTGTGTAGCCCTCTAGTACTCAAAGGGTTAAGGATCTGAGGGGCGCACAACCCACTGCAAAGGAATGCACAATGCACACCCATTTGGTGTTCAAGGGGTTTCCCTATGACAAAGACACTGACTACTGGGTTTAGATCTGACAAGGGATGGGCAAACATATATAACAACCTGATTGCAGTACAAAGATTTGTAAGTATATAATTATTACCCATGTGTTCATTTTATGATGTTTTTAAACATAAAATCAATTTCAGTGGTAGTACCTGCAGAGTTGCCCCCAGAAAATATGGGGCCCAGAGCAGGTTTAAGTCCTGGGCCCTCCCACACATATTAACCCTTTGAGGTCCTGGCACTCAAAGCATTAACTTTGTGCATGTTTAGAGATAGAAAAGTTTATTAACACATTACACCCTCAATGTGCATGGCTTTTAGTGCTTGCAGTGTGCAACATACACAGCACACTGCCCAAAATTAATGAATGAATAATATGTAGTTATGCATACAAACCAAAAATCCTTATTTTTCATGAATCCCGGATGAGCCCTAAAATACCTGATACTGCCATTGCCGCTGAAGGATACTCATGCTTTAGGAAAGCCCAAACAAAGTGACGAGGAAGGATAATCATATACATACAAGAGTCTATAAACTTTACTATTTAAAATTATCCTCGTACCTCTACCACATATGAATTAATTGCTGGTAATATCATTCTTCTCTCCTCAAAACAAATCATAATTGCTGGCATCTGCCAACTAGAGTTACACAGTTTTAGAGATGTCTTATGGACAAAGTGTAAACTAACTGGCTCCAATTATGATAAAATTGCTTACAAACACCTGCAGAATACCTGCATAAAGCAAACAAAACTACCCAAAATTTTACTGATAGCCTGAACAGCATTATATCAACATCGACCAATATTTGAAAGGTTATTAAAAATATCTACAACCCCCTAAACCTACTCACAATACAGTACCCCATAGCAAAAGTTAATGCAATAAACAGCTACTCCGTTGTTACTACTACTATTAAACAGCTACTCCGTCAGCTACGCTGACTTCACAAACCAAAAGCAATGCGGAAGAAGAAACATGCATTCAACAGTCTCTGTCACCTTCGCCCTGGTCCAACATCACTCCTGAATTCAATTTCTTGCCAGTAACTGATAGTAAAGTAAATGACCACCTCCTTAACCCAAAAATGAAATTGTAATCCGGGCCTGACCAACTGCCAGTAATGTTACTAAAGCAAAGTGCCTCAGTCACTGCCCATCCCTTTGTATCCCTAATTAATGCCTCCTTGTCATCTGGGTACATGCCTGAAGCTTGGAATGTGGCTACAGTTGTGTTTATCCATAAAAGTGGGGATAAAAATGTGATATCAAGTCACAGACAAACTTCCTTACTCCCCACAATATCCTGGAAAAATGTGTTCATATTCAACTCTTAAAGTATTACCAACTGATCAGTTACAGTTACAGTCCTCCTAAATGAATGCAGTAATCAGACTGGCATGGAAAATGGTGATACAGTAGTAGTATTCTGATATGTAAACTCAAAAGTTCAGGATTGGGTAATCATTCTTTAAACTGGTTCTGATCCTATTTCTCAGACACAGTGTAGTATATGTCTATTTGTGACAATATTTCCCTTCCACTAAAACATAGCAAGTGGTGTTTCCCAAGGCTCCTTTCTTGGCCCTCTTTTATTTTATCTGTTTATAAATTATCTGTACATGGTTTGCAAAGCATCTTCTGTGCAATGTACGCAGATGACACTATAATCTACACTAAAAATCCAAAAAGATCCACTTGAATTTAGATGTACCCTTCACATTTCTTGTCTATTTTAAAACCACTTCTCTAGAAAATTACCAGACTACCTGAGCAGTATGTTCACTCCAGTTTTCCATAATAACTATAACCTCCGCTCCACTACTAACAACTCACTGAGTATCCTACACTTCAAAAAAGAATGAGATCTGCCTTCTCCTTCAGAGCGCAGAAAGCCTGGAATAACCTACCCGAAAAAAATCAGAACTTTTCACGGTCTAAACTCCCTAAAAATAACTGCTTCTTTGTTTATCAAAACTATATGTAACTATATATATTAATTGTATGGGTGTTTATATTGTTATTGTTTCTCTATTTTGTGTAAATACGTAACTTCTTTCTGTAAAAGCTCTTCAGGGCATACTTAAAAAAAAAAGAGAATTCAATGGGGGAGATTCACTAAAGTGTGATTAAGAAGTGATAAAGAGGAGATGACTTCTCCAGTGATATCACTTCCCCAGTTCCTATTTTATTCTATGGAGCTTATGCGCTAAGATTTTTTCAACTTTGGAGATCTTAGTGCATAGGCTTTATAAAATAGCCAGGGGCGGACTGACCCACTGGGAACTCAGTCGCGGACCGGGGGCCCACCACTGAGAAGGGACCGGCCAGGTGGAAGCTTCCATGGTGCTGCTTGTCACCATCGTATCTGTGAGCCCGCCAAACTTGGGGCCCCTCATATAATGTAGGCTGCGGTGCACTGCACCTACACAATAAACTTACAGTTTCTGTAGGTAGTGGTAATGGGGTGGTAGTGAAGCCGCTCGCCGATCTCTCGTTCAGTGTGGAGCCATTGGCTCCGCACTGCTGTCTCTTCTAGAACTTCCGATGCCGATGGCTCCACACTGAACGTGAGATCGGTGAGCGGCTTCACTACCACCCCATTACCACTACCTACAGAAAATGTAAGTTTATAGTGTAGGTGCACCTCAGTGCCCTGGAAGCCCTGGAAGCACTACAAGACGCATAGTGGAATTGATGGTTTAACACTGAAATTGAGAACGGACTGGGAGTTCACTACCTGCAGAAACATTTTATTCCCAAATGGAGGTAAAGGGTCAGGACTCATGAGGGGCATCAATGAACAGTATGTGTAAATAATGTTTCTGATATGTACCAATAGCAAGAATTGAATGTTGAGCTCTGATATGCTCCTTGTGGATTCTTTTATAAGGTCAGCAAATACTGGAATCCACTTACAGTGGTTAAGAAATAATTATGCTGGAGTGAAGATATGACAAAGTCTAAATTGACCCATAACCATTTGAGTGCCAAAGGGGTATCCAACGCATTGCAAAGCAACAGGTTAGATACCCCTCTGACATTAAAAAGGGTTAATGGTTGGTTTAGGCTGGATTAAGTATCCAAGTTGAATTCAATGGGATCTCTATAGAACCACTTGCATGAGTCTCTTGCTCTATATGCTGCTGAGTATATGCCCCACAAAATGTATGTTTACACTGTTGTCTGGTGTGTCCTCTTGCCTAATTGGTTTTAATTGCACAGAACCAGATCTACACTACTATATTAACTCTTGTTTTAGTGTGCTTTGTGTTGTTATACTTTATTTGGTGTCATCTGTATGGTAATTAATTGTTTATCTATGTGAGTTATGTACTACAATAAGTAAATACTGGAGCGTGCCTCAAATAGGGCTTTCTCATAATTTTGGGAGATTATTTTTGGTTTTATAATAATTATCTTTGATGCTGAGCACATCCTCTTCAATATATATATAGTATCACTTGCCATACTAAACAACATTAATGTAAATTATAAAATTAGCAAAAGGAGGTGGTCTGGGGCGGTGAGTTGGAGCGATAACCGGGGAGTTGGACATAATTGTGGGTGGGGCATAACTGGGGGCAGGGTAAAGGGGGCCCCTGATCTCCATTTCCCCCGGGGGCCCTGGGTATTGTCAGTCCGCCCCTGAAAATAGCATAATAACTTGAGAAGTGTTATCACTGGAGACGTCATCTACTCTTTATCACCTCTTTATCATACCTTAGTGTACCTCCTTGTATGTTTTTCCCTGGTATAACATTTTCTAAATAGACCACAGGGCTTTCAATGAACAGTGAAACTGAATCTACGAGCTTGAGGTGTATGTGATAACCAACAAATAGTTTACAGTACAGATACAGACTGGAAAAGAGTTTCCAGTCTATTTAAAACTGAACCATCAGAGCTTTCAATCTGAATGTAAATGGCCCCCCACAGGTACAAAGTAGTTACTGTCAGTAGTGAAACTGAACCAACAGAACCTGAAGTCTACAGGAAGAATATTCTTCAGAGTTGTCAGTATACTAGAAATTCAGTCTGGGTCACATTGATGCATTTTGCAGTGAAACTAACACAAGACCACACCAGAAAGACCCCTCAGGAAACTGAAATACAGAGCCTGAAATCTATAGTAAAAAATATACCAATCTGAAACAGACAGTTGGAGCTGTCTAGATACAGACAGACAATGTCAGAGTTTGCAAACAGGGATGGTGTCAGAGACTGCAACCTATAAAACTGACCCATTAAGATTATAGTAGAAATAAAGATAATCACAAGATTGAAATCAGTGAATCTACACATAACAGCTTTCATTATATAGGAGACATTATGTAGTAGTTCAGTTCATACAGAGTTTAACTATGAGAAAATGTATCCACTTAGATTACAATGCAGATACAGACAATAACCGAATTTGCAACCACTAATGGAACTGAACCTTAGAGCTTGCAATCTATACGCGAACTAACCCACAGAAATTACAGTATAAACTCTCCTTTATATTGAATGCTATGAATTCATTGTTGATGGCAAGAGATTCAATGCTAGAGAGGGGTCTCAAACGTAGAGGACAAATAAGAATTCCCATTGTTCTAAATGGGGCTTTTAATCCCCTAAATGCTGGAGATTTATTGATTCTCTATGTACTGGAGGCTTTTGTAGCATTCATGACATTAAGAGTCACATTGACACACCGGGCACTTTTATTTGTATCCTGTAATGCAGTTGCTTTTCTCTCAAATTACTGCAGTTTTCAGGAGAAAAAACAGCATAAACTTGATGTTAATTTAAAGTGGAACTATCACATACATATATAATTGCCCCCAATTCATTTTTACTATAGCAGTAAGCATAGAAGACATTTTATAATACCTATTAAGGGCCGGATTATTTAGAAATCTAAGTTCTTAGGAGACTCACTACCATACCTGGGAACTTCTTACCTGGGGCTGCCTGGAGGACAGCCCTCTAGTGCAGACGAGGGTAGAGAATTGACGCGATTTGCGTCATTAAAAAGGGGCGGAGCTTAATTACGCAGAGGGGCGGGACTACTAAGCACAAAAAATATATAGAATGCACTAGGGAAGAGGGCGCAGAGTGGGAGGAAGAGGGTGGGATTGAGCACAAGTGGACAGGGTTTCCGCACATCCGGGCAATCTGACTCTGCCCCGGAGACCCGATAATTCATTGTCAAACCCGGAGTCTCCGAGGCAAAACCGGAGAGTTCCCAGGTATGCTCACTACCAGACCACATCACAGACATCTTACCAACGAGGCATCTGTGCACGTGCACTGTCCATCCCTGCCTGTACCATGTTGTAGAATGCAACTCCCCCTTAGGTTACTTTCCAATCATTGAGGAGACAGGGACAGACAGCGCAGGAGCACAGATGCCTCTACAGAAAGATGTCTGCACTGTCGTCTGGCGGTGAGTCTCCTAAATAATGTACTCACTTTTGTTGCCAAAGTTTAGACATTAATGGCTGTGTGTTGAGTTAGATAAAGATAAAGATAAAATACAAATATTTACAAAAATGTGAGGGGTGTACTCACTTATGTGAGACACTGTATATGTTTTTAAAATATATTTTATTTAGAGAGTATTTTACATGGAAGAATAAACTGAGATTTTTCTTGTTTTCAAGTATGTCCTGGAGAGCAGTTACAGTACAAAGTTATATATTTACACAAAGAAAAACAAAAAACATATATATATTTATGTAGATGAATAACAAATAAAATAGTACATTATATTTTACATACAGTTCCACATTAAAAACAACTAGCATTATATAAATGGTGTTGTGAACTATTGAAGTCTAGTTAGTGATCTTTTCCGTATGTCAAGGTAGATTTCCCTAGTGTCAGTATATAAACAAATAGCAAGAATATTTGAACATCAGAATGACATGTTAGTTTATATAGGGATGAAAACAGAGCTTCAATTTCCACTGTTGTAAGTCCCTTTAGCAACATAAGCACATTGAATCACTAAAACATTGATAAGCAGCAGAGGTTGCGCTATTGAATAAGCTCTTGGAAGTGATCCATGTACTGTATTCTGATCTGCTGCAAATGAAACAGACGAACTGATCTCAGATATAGCCTTAATTGTTTAACTTGACAATGAGGTTAAGAAGAATCTTAGCAAATGTAGAAAAAAACAACTATATCATAGGGGGAAAAAATTAAACTTCCTCAAATATTTTGAGAGGCAATGCACTGAAGACCTCCTTAGCATTTGCGAGGCTAAAAGTTCAGTTTAAATTAGTAGATAGTTTTTGCCCCCCTATGGTGCATTGCTCCACTTTATCTTAGTAAATTAGCCTCAATGTGTATTGTGCCTTTTGTTTCATCATAATGAAACAAACATTTATATGCTGCAGATACAATATGGTAACTGGGGGGAGATGTACTAAGGTGTGATAAAGAGGTGATACAACAGAGATAACTACTCCAGTGATATCACTTCTCCAGTTCCTATGATATTCTACATGCACAAGATATTTTAAGTGTGATAGATCTTAGTGCACAGATTCCATAAAATAATGTAGGAACTGGAGAAGTGATATCACTGTAGAAGTCATCTCCACTTTATCACCTCCTTATCAGACCTCAGTGCATAAGCCCCATGGTCTTACTACCACACCAGGAAGAATCTTTATTCTCAGTAGGGGTGATAAAGCTGAGATCACATTTCAAGTGATATCATTTCTCCAGTTCCTATGTTATTCTATGGAGCCAATACATTAAGATTTCCAAAGTTGGAGAACTATTATTGCATAGGCTCCATATAATAATATAAAATTGGAGAAGTGATATCACTGAGAAGTCACCTCTTTATCATGCTTTAGTGCATTTATTATTATTATTATTCTTTATTTATATAGCGCCAACTAATTCTGCAGCACTGTACAATAAGGAATGGACATACAGAGATATTAAATAGTATAAATCAAATGTCTAGAGGAAGGAAGGTTGGACACAGAAGGAGTAAGTGCTATTGGGTGTAAGTGCCTCCTGTCACATGAACTGCCAGTCAGTGGGTGGGAGTGAGAAGTGCTATTGAGTGCAGTGGTCCAGGGAAGGGGTGGTTCTTGGTGATAATGCTTATGGAGGCAATTGATAGACTACCCTGAAGAGGTGAGTTTTCAGGGAGTGTCTGCAGATCTGAAGGCTAGGGGAGAGTTTGATGAGGCAGGGAGGGGATGTTCCAGAGCTCAGGTGCAGCACGGGAGAAGTCATGTAGGCGGGAGCGGGAGGATGTAATAAGAGCTGTGGAGAGCAGAAGGTCGTTTGCAGAGCAAAGATGGCGAGTGTGAGTGTATTTGTAAATGAGAGATGAAATGTAGGGGGTGTGGTGTTAGTGAGGGCTCTATAAGTTAGCACCAGAATTTTGAATTTAATTCTGTATGTTACTGGGAGCCAGTGTAGGGATTGGCAAAGGGGAGTGGTATTAAAGAAGCGATGAGTGAGGTAGATTAATCTTGCAGCAGAGTTCATGTAGTGGGGTTAGTCGGGTGAGAGGAAGGCCAATTAGTAGTGAGTTACAGTAGTCATCTCCCCCAAGATGTTACCTTTTATAACCGTCTTTGTTTGCATAATTCATAACTGCATAGTCCACTCACAGTACCTAACCTCATCACCAACATCACAGAGCTGGGGTGGTGAGTTCAGCTGTGGAAACTTTATCCAAATTGAACCAAAACGAAAGCTATATCACATTACTTAATCACACTCACTATTTAAGGATGGTAACATCTGTGGTAATTATGGCATTGTCAATTGACGTTTTCATTTTACATAGCTTTTCCTCAGTTCGAAATATATCAAGTACATGGCAAATTTTTCATAACATCAAATTATATTTTCTGTGTGAAGCATTCAAGTTAATATTTAGATCAGGAAAAGAACTCTTGAATTGGAACAATGAAGCCTGGCTGAGGATGATCGAATAAATGCTGGAGGGTTACAGGTTGCCCACCCTTGACTTACTGTAAAATCTCAGGCATAAAAATCACTTTATAACCCCTTTTCACCTTATGTTAAATGTGGCTGGTGCATGTTATACAAGAAAAAATAAAACAAACAAAATGAAATGCTCCCCTCAATCTCTCTATTCCCTTCTTCCCTCCAACTCAAAGCAGTATAGACTAAGCTCCCCCCCTTAAATCACAAAAAAATATAAAATGCTCCCCTCAGTCCTTCTCCCCTTTCTCCCCCTACTCCCAATACAGTAACTGTGAGCCCCCTTCCCTCTCTCCACCCACCTCCATGATTAGAAGCCCTTCAGAGGCATCCAGGAAATCACTGCAGTGGGCAGCATGCTTGCTGCTGCTTCCTCAGCTGCTGTACCACCTTTGAGGACCTCTGCGCTGAAAATACATTAGTGTCCTGTCAGGACCGTCAGGCCATGACAGGGTACTATCATAGTTTCAATGTGGAGAAGGAAGGGTGACAGAGAATGTGACGAGCATTTTAATTTTTCTGTGAGTAGAGGGAGAAAAGGGGATGAGCATTACATACCACCCAACATTTCAAATGGCCAAAGAGGGACACTTGTGTTTTAGGGGGTGTTGCTGGGGGCGTGGCTGGTGGAAGGGACATTACTAAGAATTTTTAGGTTACTTCATAACCTACTGACACCTCTTTGTGTAACTGAATAAATTATTTTTCATAAGACCAAAGTATTTTATTTACACAGTATGATTTATAAACATATATATTGACGTTTAAACAAGCATTAATGTGAGTTTTATCGCCATACCTGGGAACTTCCAGCTGAGGGCTACCCGGAGTGGAGTCCTCTTTTCAGCAGGGGGTGACAAAAATGACGCTAATCGCGTAAAAAAGGGGCGGGGCTTGACACGAGCGGGGGGGGGTGTGCTTAACCCTTTGAGTTTCAGAGTGGTACGGAATGCTTTGCAAAGCAATGCATTCCGTACCACTCTGGCACTCAAAGGGTTAAAAATGTCACACAGAAGGCTGGGGATGGAGGAACAGCGGGAGAAAGAGTGTAAGTGGGTAGAGTTTCAATAGAAACTCCCCACGTCCGGAGGAATCAGCCTCTGCCCCAGAGACCCGGTAAATCTCTGTCAGAACCAGAGTCTCCGGGGCAAATCCGGAGAGTTCCCAGGTATGTTTATCACTGTGGAGCAATGTAATACACAGTCCATTGCCTGACCGCCTAAAAAGAGGGACACCAGGGTGGGAAAGAGGGACAGGGAGATTTGAGTCTCAAAGAGGGACACTTGGGAGGTATGGACTACTATACACATGTACTCTATTCTTTACTTAAAATCTTGTGTAGATTTTACACATGACTATTATACAAAGGTGCATATTATACCTGAGATTTTATGGTAAGAGCATCAGACATGTGTTCATCTTTTTTTCCCAAAACTCTTAAAAGAACATTCCATTTTTCATCATTATTTTATTTATTTTAAAAAACAGCTGTAAATGGCTTAGCTATGTTTTTTCCATCAAAACTGTTCCAATTTGGCTAACATTCTATGTTTTGACTGATTTAGTCTCGCTTTTACTTATATTTGTTTATGAAACATGTTTTCCATGTACATTTTTCAATGTTTTATCTTATTATTTTGATGTAAACAATGGCTCTTTCCTGTACAGATCCATTCACATTAAGGGACACAGCTCTGCTGTTAAATATTACAAGGCTGCAGCTATTAGATTTTGGCAAATACTTAATTTTCCTTCCAGTGGGAATTAAGTATAATGGGAGACTTTCTTATACTTTCTACCTAAGTTCCCATGGAAAAGTAATTCTTTAATCATTTCATTGTGATTAAGTTAGTTGATTTTAATAGACGTAAAGGGATATTACTTTTTCACAAAAAAAAAGCAACTCCACTTTATCTTCATAGTATTTTGGCCATGGAGAGTGTTATTTCTATACTGTCAGATTTGTAGTTCAAGAGTAATTGAATGATAAAGTATCCTCCTCCTGTCCCTTTTACCTGGTGTAAGCCGCCTCCCATCAGATGTGGAACCTGGTCCTAGGACCAGATAGGTCACAGCAAGGGACAATCTTCTTACTGTGAACATAAGGTAAACCATGCCCACATTGACAGGTTTTTCAGGTTTTTCCTTATGCTCACTCAAGACTGTCCCTCTCTGCGATCCATCCGGACAGTCTTGCTGCTCTGAGGTGAGCAGTGTTAAATCAGTAAAAGGTGTGGGAGGGGGATACTTTATCATTCAATTACTCTTGAACTACAACTCTGACAGTATTAAAATAACACTCTCCATGCCCAAATACTATGAAGATTAATTGAAGGTGCTTTTATTGTGAAACATTATCCCTTTAACCAACACATGCTTGCTTAATTACAAATGGACTTACGTTGGTCATCAAGCATACTTTAAACACACATACACACCATACACCTAACTGATATCAACATCCTCCCATCAGTGTAGGTAAGTTTCATCTGTATTGTCTCCAGGATACCTTCTCTCTTGACCTATTCTGCATGTTCAGGTAGGCTGTGTGCTGAGCTTACAGAAAGGGCCAAGAAAGAAGTTATAGCTGATTTACTTAGAAGGACTGGAACATTTCTGAGACACACTGCACTTTGGTTATATATGTGGCTTTCAACCCCATAAACACCAAGTAGGTCTCCAACCTCTTGAGCATTCAAGGGGTTAAACTCTTTTTTAAGACAATGATGGTTATGCACTAACTTGTGATAAAGTGGAAATGACGTCTCCAGTGATATCACTTTTCCAATTCCTATGTTATTGTATGCAGCCAATGCACTAAGATCTCTAAAGTTGGATAAATCTTAATGCATTGGCTCCACAGAATAACACCGGAATTGGAGAAGTGATATCGCTGGAGAAGTTATCTCCACTTTATCAACCCTTAGTCATACATCCCAACATTTTAAATGGCCAAAGAGGGACACTTGTGTTTTAGGGGGTGTGGATGGGAGCGTGGTTGGCAGGTGTAGCATTACAGAGGATTGTTAGGTTATTTTATGACCTACTGACACCTCTTTGTGTAGCTGAATAAATGATTTAGATCAAGACCAAAGTATTTTATTTACACAGACTAATTTATAAACACATATAGTGACATTTATACAAACATTAGTGTGGGTTTTATTGCTGTGGAACAATGCAATACATTTCTATACACACCACACAGTCTGATCTCCTAAAAAGAGAGACTCCAGGGTGGGGAAGAAGGGCAGATGGATTTAGGTCTCAAAGAGGGACTGTCCCTCCTAAAGAGGGACACTTGGGAAGTATGCCTTAGTGCACACATATCCCTTCAAATCAGGAATACATAAAAACACATATTGCAGGTTTGTACTGATTCGTTTGCTGTCCAGAAGGCTGACATTTTCATGTGTTACTGATTTAAAGGGATATATTATCACATTAGTAGAAGATATCTGCAGTGATGGCCTTCTCAGGAAATCCACAGAGATTGAAAGGTCAAACTTTGAAAGGTGATAGTTTCCACCAATACCATTGCCACTGAAAATCCATCTCTAGCTCATACCTCCCAAATGTCCATTTTTAGGAGGGACAGTCCCTCTTTTAGACCTAAATCCCAAGTGTCCCTCTTTCCCACCCTGATGTCCCTCTTTTTAGGAAATCAGACTGTGTGGTGTGTATATAAGTGTATCATATTACTCTACAGCAATAAAACTCATATTATTATTTGTTTAAATGTCAGTATATGTGTTTATAAATTAGTCTGTGTAAATAAAATACTTTGGTCTTGTTCTACATCATTTATTAGGTTACACAAGCAGGTGACAATAGGTCATGAAATAGGTTAAAAATTCCTGGTAATGCCCCGCCCACCAGCCACACCCCCAGAAACACCTTTTAAAACACAAGTGTCCCTCTTTGGCAATTTGAAATGTTGGGAGGTATGCTAGCTGTTATTTCACTAGGTGGAAGTAGATAAGTCACATGGCTATTATATATCAGCTCCTCCAAAAACAGAAAAAGAGAGCACAACTTCAAAGAAAGAAACTAAAACACTACACTGTTTATAGACACAAATAAAACCTTTTGCATTTTACAATAGCTCCCCTTGTAATTCTTATTGCTTCTCCTATCTGCAAATACTGCAGTAGTACAAACAGTGAAAAAATACCAGCAATGCACTACAGAATAAAGTAAGCTCAAAGGTCAAGTAAACATTGCACGCCTTACAGCCATTTCTACAACAACTAATTGTGATAACCAGTTTTCAAATAATGATTTCTGGGGGGAAATAGCAAAATTGCATTGATTTAAATGGGCCTTTTAACATCTCAAATGTTACAGATGCTCTGCTATGTGTTGGACACTTATGTAGCCCTGAAGGGGCTAAAATCCGGCATTGACATCAATGGAAATTGATGGTTCAGTTGGTTTAGCCCAGAATTACCTCATTTTTTTAACCCTGTAAGGGCCAACGCAAATGCGTTGCATACCCCTCTGGTATTCAAAGGGTTAACATGAGGCCCAAATTAACAAAAACAAAAATAAGCAATAAAAACATATCTTAGGGCAAAAAAAATTAATTAAAGCAACACCCCTGTAGAACTAAAACACACGGGGCCTATGTATAAAGTCAAAGTACCCCAGTTCTAGGGCAAAAAACAGCATCATAGATGTTCATTTATTTCAGTGTGGCTTTTAACTCCTTCAGCACTAGAAAGATTGCCAAGTCATTGCTTTACAATGCCTTGAAGACCTCCCTAGCATTCAAAGGGTTAGAAACACTATTTAAATCAACAGAAGGCGTATTTGGCCTATATGGTGCAGTTGGTTTGCCACAGAATTACCATAATGCACTTTATACATAAAACCTACAGTGTTTACAGTGCCAATTCTTCTACATGCAAATCAGCAAGAATAAATAAGTACAAACAAGCTTGTTTCAATGTAGTAATAGACCTTCAAAAACTGGGCAGCAAAAAACATTTTCTTCATAGAAGAAAATGGAATTAACTGGGAGACTAGGCCATGAGGGAAAATGTGAAGTAGGAAATGGGTAAGAATTATCTTACTCATCACCTTTCTGTGCATTACTCTTGTGAATACCTACCCTGGAATACAATTCCTTACTGTTATGTCAGTGTTATTTAAAGTGACAGTAATGTCCCATAAAAAATCCTTCTACTTTTGTAGAGCTTAAAGGGCATGTTTACCCCCTTCACAACTTTGCCTAAATCTTTTTCTTATCAATAATAAATAATGGAAAGTGTATCCTTTTTTAAAAAAAATCTGCTCGTTTGGAGAAATTCAAAGATTAAAGGGAAAGTAATATTTCACAAAAAACAGCAGCTCCAATTAATCTTCATAATATTTGAGCCATAGAGAGTGTTATTTCAAAACTGTCAGAGTTGTGCTTCAAGAGAAATTGAATGATAAAGTTTCCCCCACCAGCCCCTTTTACCTAGTGTAAGCCATCTCTTCTCAGATGTGGTATCTGGTTGCTAGACCAGACAGATAACAGCAGGGGACAATCTTATTCCTATGAGAACAATGAACACTCTGACAGAACTGAAATAACACTCTCCAAGGCCCAAATACTATGAAGATTAATTAGAGCTGCTTTTATTATGAAACATTACTATCCCTTTAAGGTATGCAGGCAGTGGATGGAGGAGACATTTTAAGCTGTGGCATAAGAATCTCGCCCTTTTGATTTGGGTGTGATTCTGATTTGGTGCTTTTCAAGCAGGCAATATGGTTATTGCGCCTTTAAAAGGATACCCATTCCAGCCAAGGGGGTTTTCTGACCCCCTGAATGACTGACAGAAGCCATTTTGGGGTCTTCAGAACAGCCTTAGATCCTTTACAAATGCATTAAAAAGTAAGTTTAGGGTTACATTTAGGGGATGTAACAAAAAACATAACTATATATATATATATATAGCTATAGATATAGATAGATAGATATAGATATATATATGCTAGCTGTAAGTATATAATAATAAAAATTACAGCAATTTTTTTTTTTTT
The DNA here is from genome assembly GCA_037306005.1 of Rhinophrynus dorsalis. Lineage (NCBI taxonomy): Eukaryota > Metazoa > Chordata > Amphibia > Anura > Rhinophrynidae > Rhinophrynus > Rhinophrynus dorsalis. Next base: position 162,275,581 of record CM074719.1, read on the forward strand.
ACATTGTTATTTCCTTTAACTTTCTGAAATTCCATTAAATTCTAGTGATTCTGAAACTAAGAAATGCAAAATGTGCCTTCTTTTAACCAGTTTCTACAGTTAGGAATGAAATCTCTGTCTCTCTCTCTCTCTCTCTCTCTCTCTCTCTCTCTCTCTCTCTCTCTCAGTCTCTCTTTTTACTGCATTTAAAATTCAGACTTCTGGTATTTGGTCAACACCATGAGTCAAATAAACAGACATTATCTATTTTGTGCATCAACAGTATGCAAACATACAAAAGGCATTGATTAAACAGTTCATCTGGGAAGGAAAGGTCAATTAGAGGATATCTTAGTGCTTGAGGCTTTACCTTCATTATGAACAATCTATTTCAGCTGCTATTTTTCTGTTAGTCTATAACCCTCAATCATCACTCAAGGCTGCCCTCTCTCTCTGTACTCTTATAATTACTTTTACATATACTTTAACCAGGCTTTGAATAGATGGAAATTATTATTAGTATGTAATAATAAAATTAAATTGAAAATATAGATCCATGCACATGTGAGTAAAGAAAATAACATTAAAATGCATCTTATTTATTTAATGGATAGTCAGACATAAAGTTAGGTACGTTTGCCAATGGATTGGGGACTAGGGGGCCATTAATTTCCCCATTCTTGGTATTAGTCTCCCATCCCACACCATGGGGTAAGAATTAGGCATCTCATGATTCTTCATCAGTATTTATTTATTTTCCCAGGAGATTTAAAGGGATAGTAATGTTTCACAATAAAAGCAGCTCCAGTTAATCTTCATAATATTTGGGCCATGGAGAGTGTTATTTCAATACTGTCAGAGTTGTAGTTCAAGAGTAATTGAATGATAAAGTATCCCCCTCCCACCCCTTTTACTGATGTAACACTGTTCAACTCAGAGCAGCAAGACTGTCCAGATGGATCACACAGAGGGACAATCTTCAGTGAGCATAAGGGAAAACCTGAAATACCTGTCAAGGGGGACAAGGTTTTCCTTACACTCACAGTAAGAAGACTGTCCCTTGCTGTGACCTGTCCGGTCAAAAGACCAGATTCCACATCTGAGAGGAGGCGGCTTAAACTGGGTAAAAGAGGTGGGAAGGGCATACTTTATCATTCAATTACTCTTGAACTACAACTCTGACAATATTGAAATAACACTTTCCACAGCCAAAATACTATGAAGATTAATTGGAGCTGCTGTTTTTGCGAAACATTATGATCTCTTTAATAGAATCCTACTTGGGTATCAAACTTTCAGTAAACCCTGGGTGTGGGGCTAAGGGAATGTCACATTCCCATGTATTTGTATAATGTTCTACTCAAATATCAGGATGATATATGGTATATGGAGTCCAACAGTAGCTGGAGGACCTTAGATTGGCCAACCAACTTGATAACAAGGGTGATTCTAATCGCCATTAAAACATTCTGCTGCACCCAAAGGGCTGGATTCCATTGCAGGCGCTAATTTTATCTCTGCTTTTATCTCCAGTTTTCCCATAGACTTCAATAGGAAAATGTTTGATATCACTTGCAATAGAATCTAGCTAGTGATGAGCGAGCGTGCTCGGCCGATGCTCGGATCGGCTCGAGCATCGCTCTGCTCGGCACATGGCGGTACTCGTCGAGTACCGCCATGTGCTCTCCCGCCATGTTCGGGTGGCGGGGATCTGTGCCGGAAGAGGCACAGATCCGAAGACGCTCCGCTGGACCACCAGGGACTGGAGGTACGGGGGCATTGCGGAGATGAAGGGGGCATTGCGGAGATGAAGGGGGACATTGTGGAAGAGGGGCATAGACTCTATGCCCCTCTTCCACAATGTCCCCCTTCATCTCCGCTATGCCCGTCTTCCACAATGTGCCCCTTCATCTCCGCTATGCCCCTCTTCCACAATGTGCCCCTTCATCTCCGCTATGCCCCTCTTCCACAATGTCCCCCTTCATCTCCTCTATGGCATAGAGGAGATGAAGGGGGACATTGTGGAAGAGGGGCATAGCGGAGATGAAGGGGCACATTGTGGAAGAGGGGCATAGCGGAGATGAAGGGGCACATTGTGGAAGAGGGGCATAGCGGAGCTGAAGGGGGACATTGCGGAGCTGAAGGGGGCATTCGGAGATGAAGGGGGCATAGCGGAGATGAAGGGGGCATTGACCAGGCACCCTCCCCTCATCAGAGCAGGGGGTGCCTGGTGTCGCCCCATTCATTTCAATGGGGCTCGGGTGCTCGGCCGAGCACTCGAGCCTCAGGGGGTGCTCGGTCAGAGCACCCGAGCACCCGAGCATCGGGGTGCTCGCTCAACACTAAATCTAGCCCAAAGTGAGCTGATTGCAGAGGGAGACATGCACTACTGGAGAAATGGTTTACTCTTGTGTATGTTGGTTATAGAATATTGGCTGATGATCATAAGGGTTAGCCAGTGATTCTATAACTGAGATAAGCATTAGAACAATTCAATCACTAGTGTTGATGGCAAGTTGCCATATAGGTAACCATGCAAACCTTCACTGCTGCATCTCCCTGGTGGCCATCTTGCAGAATGCTGCATCCATGGGCAATTGTCTGCTGATATAGTATCACAGTGCCCGTGATTCCTTTCCTGTCAGTTATCCTGTAGGAGGCCCTCATTGGTTGCCCTGTGTTTAGCCCACCCAGTATTACCTTTATATACTGGGCTCCTGCACCTTATGGCTGCCCTTTCGTGGTGTTCCTGTGCCAGTTCTACGTTTGTACTGTGGTTCCAGTGTATCGACTTGGCTTGCCTGACTACTCTCCTGTTCCTGCACCTGTGTACCAACCCGGACTGCCTGACTACTCTCCAGTGATTGTTTCCTGTGTACCGACCCGGCCTGGCTGACGTTCCTGCTCCTGTGTACCAACCCGGACTGCCTGACTACTCTCTAGTGATTGTTTCCTGTGTACCGACCCGGCCTGGCTGACGTTCCTGCTCCTGTGTACCGACCTGGATTGGCTGACGTTCCTGCTCCTGTGTCCTGACCCGGCCTGGCTGATGTTCCTGCTCCTGGATCCTGACTTGGCAGTGCCCGTTGTGTACTAGTCGCCTCGGCGACATTCTGACTCCGTTGCCTTTCTGCTGGCATCCCAGTATATCAGGCTGGCCTGTCTCCCTTTACGCTGAGCGCTTCTGGCCTAGTCCCAGACCTACCCGGTTGCAAGTGTTGCCTCTGTTATTGCACCGGTATAGTGCACTGGTTCGCTCCACTCTACCAAACCCGGGTTTGCAAGTGTTGGCTCCGTGATTGCACCGGTATAGTGCACTGGTTCGCTCCACTCTACCAAACCCGGTTGCAAGTGTTGCCTCCGTAATTGCACTGGTATAGTGCACTGGTTCGCTCCACTCTGTTTAACCGGTTGCTGTGTTGCCTCCGTGATTGCACCGGTATAGTGTACTGGTTCGCTCCACTCTGTTTAACCGGTTGCTGTGTTGCCTCCTTGATTGCACCGGTATAGTGCACTGGTTCGCTCTACTCTGTTTAACCGGTTGCTGTGTTGCCTCCTTGATTGCACCGGTATAGTGCACTGGTTCGCTCCACTCTACCAAACCCGGTTGCAAGTGTTGCCTCCGTAATTGCACTGGTATAGTGTACTGGTTCGCTCCACTCTGTTTAACCGGTTGCTGTGTTGCCTCTGTGATTGCACCGGTATAGTGTACTGGTTCGCTCCACTCTACCAAACCCAGTTGCAAGTGTTGCCTCCGTGATTGCACCGGTTCGCTCCACTCTGTTTAACCGGTTGCTGTGTTGCCTCCGTGATTGCACCAATATAATGCACTGGTTCACTCCACTCTACCAAACCCGGTTGCAAGTGTTGCCTCCGTGATTGCACCGGTATAGTGGACTGGTTCGCTCCATTCTACCATACCCGGTTGCAAATGTTGCCTCCGTTATTGCACCGGTATAGTGCACTGGTTCGCTCCATTCTACCATACCCGGTTGCAAATGTTGCGTCCATGATTGCACCGGTATAGTGCACTGGTTCCCTCCACTCTGTTTATCCGGTTGCAAGTGCTGTCTCCGTTATTGCACCGGTATCCTACCATTGGTTGCGCTCCTCCTAGTCAAAACCGGTTGCTATCGTTGCCTCCGTTTTAGTACCGGTAGCCCTACTGAAGCCTTCAGTGGCCTGTATATTGTGGACTCTAATTGTGGCGTCTCCTGATGCAGCTGGTCGCCCAAACTCTTTGAACTGCTCTCCTTGTCTGTGAACATTAACTCCTGCATTACTGGAACCTGTATCCTGCATTGCCTGTCCTGTGTCAGCATAACTGTTGCCTTCTATATGTATATGCTGGACCTGTGTGGGCATAAGTGACCTGTCGTGTGTCTGTACTATATGTTATATACTACAGGACCTGTGAGGGTTCTTCATGTATTATTGTTTTCAATAAAATTGTGTTTTTATCTTAGCTCTGTGTCTGTGAGCCAAACAAACCGTAACATATAGTCATCAATGTTGTGATGTACTCTACTTTTCGGTGACTTCAGTTGTACAATGACAAATGTGCGCCCCAAGGAGTAGGAAACCTTTTGCATTCTCTCTAGAGAACACTGAGATGTATGGTATATATATTTAAAACAGCTAAGAGGCTGCAGAATAGCAGAAACACCAAAAACTGCTATGTTAATGAAAACTCACCCATCCCTACAGAAGAGCTGTGTATGTGGATTCATGTATCTGCCTGTGGGCAGACACATGTACATCCACAAGGAATTTCCCCCAGATCTGAAATGACAGGCTGAGTGCTTAAAAGAATAGCACCATCCTGTCATAGATGAATGAGTTGGACAGATGCAAGACACAGCACTCATATGGGAGAGGTGAGTGAAAGCTGGTCAGTGTAATTAGTTTCTGGAGAAACTTTATCCATTCTGGCCTGCTCATCTCTCTTTGGCTGGATACACTACATTGTCTTACATATGTAAGTAGCTTTATGCTCAACTTTCCCTTTTAGAATGCTGGCACAGATACTGATGTTCAAATAAACAACTTTTTTCATTTTGAAAGTTCTTTAACAATTTCCTCTATATTATATTAGCCATTTTTAAAGAATAGTTTGAGATATTTAATTCATATATTTGTACGTTAAAGGGATAGTAATGCATCATAATAAAAGCAGCTCTAATTAATCATCATAGTATTTGGACTTTGGAGAGTGTTATTTCAATTCTGTCAGAGTTGTAGTTCAAGAGTAATTCAATGAAAAAGTATCCCCCTCCCGTCCCTTTTACTGATGTAACACTGCTCAGCCAGAGCAGAAGGGAGGTGCCCAGGTAGACTGCAGAGAGGGACAATCTTCAATTACGATAAGGGAAAAAGCTGAAAAACTTGTCAAGTGGGGCAGGGCTTTAATTGTTGTCTTAGGAAGATTGTCCCCTGCTGTTATCTGTCTGGTCTAGCAACCAGATTCACATCTGAGAAGAGATGTCTTACACTAGGTAAAAGGGGCGGGAGGGGGAAACTTTATCATTCAATTACTCTTGAACCACAACTCTGACAGTATTGAAATAAGTCTCTCTATTACTCAAATACTATGAAGATTCATTGGAGCTGCTGTTTTTGTGAAACACTACTATCCCTTTAATGTAAGTTAGACAGTACTGGCTGGCATTCCAACCAGATATTAACATTCTGTACTGCTCTCCCTCCCAACTGCCACTCCCTTCTGGTCAGTACAAGTTCATTTGCATGCCTTGGCAATTATGCATATCCTGTCTCAATGAATGCTACTGCTGAGGTGAAAATGTGGACAGGTGATTGTTATTGTTATACAAGTACCTAAATATTTGCATTTCCATTACTTTTACTTAATCACCCTCTCCTTTTCTATTCCTTTCTAACCTTTTATTCTCTCCTCTCACTCTTCTCCTACTTCCCCTCACTTTTTTATCTACATGTAACTATTGCAAACCAAGCACACTTTGTAGACCGTTCCAATGAAGTATTAATATTTAGATAGCGCATTTTCGGCTCTGTTGAAGAGCCTCCATCTGGTCAAATGAACAGATTCTTCAGCTGTCAGCTACAGTGCCGACTCCTCTCATGAGCCAAGTTTAGGAAGTTATATCTCTCAAACCATAAAGGTTTGAAAGATAAGCCTTACATCTTTGTTCAATTTTTTTTATGCTTACCAAATTAAACAAATGTAAAAGTAAGTATTACTATCCCTTTAAATGGGGACTCCATCCCTTTGAATGCTAGAGGTCTTCAGTGAATTGCTTCACAATACTTTGGTGACCTCTCTGTCATTCAGTAGGTTAACCGCTCAATTTAAATCAAGGAGTTGTTATCTCTAGGAGCAGTATGAATAATCTGTGACAGTATAGATGGTTGCTGACAGTCCATCTGGTGCTTGATTGTTAAATTATAAACTGAAAGAACATAGAGAAGTATAGCATCCTTTCAAACATATGACCTCAAGCAGGGTTATATTCAGAAAAAAATAGGAAACAATTCTGAAGTAGACCAAACCATAGAGGATTAATAAAACATTCTCTTGATTAAAATGAAACTTTTAACCCCTTGTATGATGAAGGGGGTTCCAATATATTGTTTTACAATGAATGGAGACTTGTTTTAGTATACATGGGGAGAAATACTCCATTTGAATCAATGAACATTTTGGGAATTTCTATTACTCCTCTCTTCTGAACAGAGTCCACAGTGCAACATCAGCTTTGCTCATCAGATCTTATCAATTCATATATCATCATGGTACTGCACCTTATGAAATATTGAGGACTGTAATATTGGATTGGACTGTAAATTGTGGCTCACAATGTTTTATGCCACACTATTTTCAAAAAATTTAGATAACAGATCATTAGGGGAGGTTATGCACTAAAGTGTGATAAAGAGGTATTAAAGTGCTGATGACATCTCCAGTAGGTTGTATTATTCCAAATGTGTTTTGTCACTCACATCTTATTGAAAGAATGACCTGGATACCATTCAAAACGATAAATTGTCCTGGGTAAAAAGTGTTTTATTAGCCTCCCCAAATACAGTATTCACTTCCTATGACTATAGCTATGTAGACTGGGATGAGGCTTATGTGTTATGCATTGACTATAAAAATTTAATGTAATCAATTTTGTTTTAATTGTTTCTTCTTCAAGTCTACTGTGCTTCCTCCTTTTGATAAACCCATTTTTCTCAGTACATTTTGCCCACCTCTCTGGTCCACAAGCAGTTAAATAAATTAAATGCTGCACTAAATAGCCTAGTGTTAATAAAGGGTGAAAATATTCCATTATATGGAACTGAGAGTTTATGTCTTCTTCATCATGTGTTCTACTTTAATTATTATTTATATATCCAAGGAGAACAAGACCACAAATCTAACACAAGTCCATAGGTACCATTGTCACCTACTCTAAGCAGCTATTGCCTGGCTAGGGATGATGGAGATGTCCCCTAAAGCTAAATGATATCTACGCATGATAGAGATCGGGGGGTTGTGGAACCTCCAACTGTTAGGAACAACATCTCCCATCATCTCCAACCAGCCATGGGTTGGGACTTTTAGTCCCCAACAGCTGGAGGTTAAACAGTTGACTACTCCTGGCTTAGATATTACACACCTTAAAATTATCGCAAAAATGGACTGATTTCTATATTCTAAAATAGATTATCTCTCATTATCACTATCATAAAGCTGTATTGAAAAGCCCCATGCTTCAAAACAATCCCCTCCTCTTTGTTCCATGGAGTGCCCTCGGCTTTATGTATAAAGGTGAAGTGTAGCAATTCTGGAGAAAACCAGCATGGGGACAAATAAAAATTCCCATTAATTTAACCTTTTGAGTGCCAGGCAGGTATTAAATACATCCCACTGCAATGTGTTAGATACCTGTCTGGCACTCAAAGGGTTAATTTATTTTGTAATATAAAGTTTATTAAAATAAAATTAGTATAACAGAGAGTCAGCACATGGCACTCAATATGGTGAAATAAACACAATTACATAGTACCAAAGGACCTTGAATTGTATTGTTGGGACGATACTAGCAGAGGAATACTGAGCATTGGGCTGTGGTGGTTAATTTATGTTTAATAGAACGCACTGGAGATCTCTCTAGCATTCAAGGAGTTAAAAGCCTCATTTAAATCAATGGCAATTTGGGGAAACTTTTGTCCCATGAGATGCCGTTGGTTCAAAATTGTTACACTTTGCCTTTATACATAAGGGCCTTTGACTCTGACCCATCATATAACAGCACAGCTGCCTCTCACTGTAACAGCTGTACTCAGTAACCTCCATCAAAAAAGTCTGGCTTGTATAACTTGGAGGACCATAAAAATGGCACCACTTTTTCTGAACACCAGCTGATACATAGACACAGATCAGCAGGAAAGAGGGCAAGGGAAAGGGCAGCAGCATGGTGCTTTCTTATGCTGCTGCATCAATATTAATCCAGTGTTTTAGATGGAAATAGAAATTATGTGAGATTACAGATTCAAAACATCATAAACCTAGCAGTGCGACTGTGAGGCTATTAGAGATGGATAGATAGATAGATAGATAGATAGATAGATAGATAGATAGACAGACAGACATATAGATGATAGACAGACAGACAGATGTGTCCACAGACTTCCTGTATCTCTTGTATTGTGAGTCACTTCTGGAGCAAACCATCTGTACCACAAGGGATTAAAAAAGTCCATTGATTTAAGTAGTGCTTACAACCTCTTTAATGTTCCAATATGAGTGTAAAGCGCTGCGGAATCTGTGTGCGCTATATAAATAAAGGATTATTATTATTATTATTCATCAGCGCATTGTTTTGCAGTGCATTGGACACCCATCTAGCATTCAAGGGATTGATGATGTACTATGAAGAATTGGTACAATTCTGGGTCAAATCAACATCGCTAAAGGCAACAAACCTAATTCCCAAAATACCCATTGAGCTGATAGAGCAATGCACTGGAGACCTTTCTAGTTCTCAGTGTGCTAAAAGCCTAATTGACATCAGTGGGAATGTTTATTTGTTCCCTCTGGAGTAATTGGTGTAGTTGGGCTACCCTAGTATTGTCCCAGTTCTTTCAGTGCATTCAGGCTTGTTGCTGCCGTAGGCACAGCCAAGTGTATGCAACAACCCCCCTGCACAAAAACACACACACACACACTGAAACTTTGTCCACACTCCCACATTACCCAGCTCCTACCATAGATGTACTTTAAACATACCTCCCAAGTGTCCCTCTTTAGGGACAGTCCCTCTTTTACACCCAAATCCCTCTGTCCCTCTTTCCCACCCTGATGTCCCTCTTTTTAGGAGATCAGATTGTTGGGTATATATATAAATGTATCACATTGCTCTACAGCAATAAAACTCACATTATTGTTTGTTTAAATGTCAGTATATGTGTTTATAAATTTATCTGTGTAAATAAAATACTTTGGTCATGTTATAAGTCATTTATTAGGTTACACAAGTTTGTATAAATGGGTCATGAAATAGCCTAAAAATTCCTGGTAATGCCCCGCCCACCAGCCCCACCCCCAGCAACACCCCCTAAAACACAAGTGTCCCTCTTTGGCAATTTAAAATGTTGGGAGGTATGCTTTAACATCAATTTAAAAGACATATATATATATATATATATATATATATATATATATATATATATATATATATATACACATATATATTAAATAAGTAATGTTTGCAACTTAAAGATTAATGACTTTTACTTTCAATAAAAATGTTCCCTTCTCTGATGTAGGGTAGGATGATGTAAAATTCAAAAGACATGGTAGGAAGCACTGTACATTGTTATACAATACCTTAACCCTTTGAGTGCCAAAGGGGTGTTTAATTGAGGGGGAAATGAAAGAGACAGAGTGGAGTGAGATGAAATGGTAGGAAAATCCAAGGAGGGAGATGAAATGGAGGAGGGATGTATAAAAACACTTATCTTCTGTGTTCCAGCATTGCTGCATCAGTGTGGCAACCTCTGGTGACCTCTGAGTGCCATTCATACCCCTCTTCCAGTTCTGAGTGGAGCTCATCTCAGTAGATTAGGGTGACCACATTTCCGTTCTGCCATTCTGGGACATGTGGTCACCCTAGTCCCGCGGCTGAGGCTCCCGCTGGCGTTGACCATCTTTCTGAGGCTGACACAGAGTAAGATTTCTCAGTGGGAACTCTTACTCTGTGTCAGCCTCAGAAAGATGGTCAGCGCCGGTGGGAGCCTCAGCCGCGGGTCTCACTTGCAGTACCAGCATACCTGCCCCATCCCAGCTGTCTTGCACGCACCAGTCCAGCCAGCCAATGAAATGTATTTGCTATATGGTCCTCATTGGCTGGCTCAGCCAGCCAATGAGGACCATATAGCAAATACATTTCACTGGCTGGCTGAACTGGTACATATTGTTCCATTCCAGGACTCTTTGTTGTCCCAGTGGGGGGTGACCCGGGATGCGGGACACAGATGCCCAATAAGGGACAGTCCTGGGCATTCCGGGACGTGTGGTCACCCTATAGTAGATGGAACAGGTGCAGAGATGTCTAGGAACAAAACATAACTGCACAAGCAATCCTACTTCATTGATCACATGTGCAGGATTATTGTTAAATATAATTCAGGTGAGAATGTGACGCCTATGGATTGAAGCTGGATGAACTTTTTTAACTGTAATTCCCCCATATTTTGTTGTAGTGAGGGGATCCAGAGGAAAATACTGGATGGCAGGATCCAGTCCACAGGCTGTAGGTTTGGCACCCTTGGTGTACACACACAGTCACCTTAGTTTAGGGTTCTTTCCAGTAAGCTAATGTCTTATTTGCAAAGCAGAGCCAGGCAAAATGGGAAATTTCTCATTGACGTATTCTGATTTTGACAATCCCATGCAGATTGGAATACCTAACCACTTTTCCGCTAAGGATGTGGACATTCATGTCATCAGTCAGTAGTCTAAAACTGCCTTTCTCTGTAACCCCTTGGATGCAATGTGCAATTTGTTGAAGACATCTCTAGCATTTAAGGACTTAAAGGTATAGTAATGTTTCATAATAAAAGCAGCTCTAATTAATCACCATTGTATTTGGACTTTGGAGCGTGTTATTTCAGTTCTGTCAGAGTTGTAGTTCAGGAGTAATTCAATGACAAAGTGTCCCCCCTCCCTCCCCTTTTACTGATATAGCACTGCTCAGCCAGAGCAGAAGGGAGGTGCCCAGGTAGATTGCAGAGAGGGACAATCTTCAGCTAAGATAAGGGAAAAACCTGAAAAGCTTGTCAAGGGGGGCAGGGCTTTCACTGTTTTCATATGAAGAATATTGTCCCCTGCTGTTATCTGTCTGGTCTATAGACTGCATTCCACATCTGAGAAGAGATGGCTTACACTAGGTAAAAGGGACAGGGAGAGGAAACTTTGCTTGTGAATATCTCTTAAACTATAAAGGTCTGAGAGATATGACTTATATCGTTCTTCATGTTTTTTAATGCCTACAAAATAAAATAAAGTTAAAACGAAGTATTACTATCCCTTTAAAGGAACAGAAAAGTTTTGTTTAGAAAAAAAATGTTATATGGCTTTTCTTGCTGAGTAAAGCAATAATGCACCCATCGCTGGGTAACTTTTCATTCAAGCATATATTTTTTACATTAAACTGCAATTTTCTATTGAGGTCACCAGGTGGTGACTTACTATGGAAAGCCATGACACAATAGGAAAAGTGCTGACGGAGCTTAGTTTAATGGTCATAACATGTCAAGATCCTTGTACTAGAATTACCTCTGTGTTGTTACAAAATGCATCATAGTAACACCTGGGCTAGCCAATAAAGAAAAGCTGATCTTTCCAGCTGAGGATGTTTTAAAAGTAATTTACAAAAGCGTGTACTTAGCAGTCTGAATACTTTCCCTTGTAATGCCACATAGAACACTGAGCTATTATCTTACAAGACAAGTGTTGCCTCTGGATAAGAAAAAACACAATTACATTTTGAAGTCAGGTGTTTAAAAGACACAAGAATGAATATCATGTTACATAAACAGGCTGATAGTTCCTATAGAGAACAGGAGCTCAAGTCCAATATTCGAAGGTCTCTAACAAGCTAATTTTTGAACACTTGAGTGCTTGAGAGGTATAGAACTCATTGCAAAGCAATGCACTGGACACCGTCTGGCACTCAACGTTTTACGTATTATGTTTGATACATCAATTACACGTCAGTCAGCTGATCAATCATGTTGACTGCCTTACCCCTACTAAAGCAGAGACATCTTTCAAGGGAATATTTCATGTAAAATTAAAGATAAAATATCACTTAAAGAACAAAAGCTTTCATCATGCCTTTAAAGGGACATTATTACCTTTTGTTCTACTTGGCCTAAAACATACTGAGATTTTTTTAAAGCTCCATTTTAGAGAAGTACTTTTTATAATGTGCTATAATCCAACTCAAATCCAGCTAGTACAGATGTTGGCCATCAGCTCCTTTGATCCCTGTGTATAGAATGATAGTAGTTCTACTACAGCAGCAGCTAGAAAGGTTGTGTAGATCATAGGTATCGTGCAGGTGAGTGACATGTAGGCATACCTGGGAACTTTCAAGATGAGCTGACCCTGAGATCTTTGAAATATTAACTCTTAAAGCTTCCCATAATGTCAATTTTATGCGATATGTGCCTGCTTGATCTAACACAGAGGTGCTCCGGTCTGTGTGCGAGATACCTTTAACATGCTACAGTATGGATAACTCACTGCCTGAACACAAACAAGACAAGCAGGACATCTCCCACTGTCTTTCTGGTACTAATGGCACCAGTTTAGATGCTAAGGGAACATTTAATTGGGGAAATTCATATAGTAGATGACACAGGCCTCTCTCACCCTGAGAATTTGGCCCTTTACCCTGAGACCCTGAGATTTGGGTCAAAACCCTGATTCTCAGGGTCAAACCCTGAGAGTTCCCAGGTATGCATGTAGGCTGATGTACTATGATAAAATGGAGCAATTCTGAGGCAAACCTTCTTCACCATAGGGGACAGATAAAAATCCCCATTGATTAAAATTGAATTTTAAAGGGATAGTAATGTTTCACAAAAAAATCAGCTCCAATTAATCTTCATAGTATTTGGGCCATGGAGAGTGTTATTTCAATACTGTCAGAGCTGCCTCTTTAACTGATGTAACACTGCTCACCTCAGAGCAGAAAGGTGGTGTTCAGATGGCTTGCAGAGAGGGACAATCTTCAATTAGCATAATGGAAAAACCTGAAAAACCTGTCAAGGGGGGCAGGGCTTTCATTGTTCTCACAGTAAGAGGGGAGGTGGCTTACACTAGATAAAAGGGGTGGGAGGGGGATACTTTATCATTCAGTTACTCTTGAACTACAACTCTGGCAGGATGACAGTATTGAAATAACTCTCTCTATGGCTCAAATACTATGAAGAATAATTAGAGCTGCTGTTTTTGTGAAACATTACTATCCCTTTAAGCACTTGAATACCGGCAAGGTCTCCATCACAAAGCTTTGGAGACTTCTCTTACATTTTGGGGGTTAAAAGTCCAATTTAAGTCAAATGGAACCAGGGGAATTTTATTTACCCCTATAGTAAAGTTGCTTTGCTCCAGAATCGCACCCGTTTTTCTTAGTACATCAGCCTCACTGTGGGAATGAGATCATAATTTGCACACTGACAGCCAATTACATTAACCCAGGGGTGCAAGGTTATGAGAGGTTAGATGATCCCACCTACAAATGCTCATTAGGAGCCAAGGAGAGCTACTCCACTGTCACTCAGAGTATGGCTCCTATATTTTTGAGCTGACTCTCATAATCAAAGTAAATCTGTCAAGCCCTTTACAAGGCCCTTTCATGTTCTTCATTTTCAAAGAGGAAGGGAGAAGGGAAGTAAAGAAGCATCTACATTTTTAACATTTTATAATGCTTACTATTCAAGCTGGGGGGTCCTCAGCCCCTGATGAGGCTTCACTGTCTGATTTTATTTCTGATCCACTACTGTCTCTCCAGCACTGCATCCCCAGTTTCAGTGATCATTTACCCCAGATTCGATAAAGTACGTTGATTCCTGGTGACACTGGGCAAAGAGATAAGAAGCATTGGTGATCCTTTGCAAACAATGTGGGTTCAGTGTCCATATTCTTCTTGATATATTGCCTGCAGTGGATCAAAAATAAGTCAGAGAGTGAAGCTTCACCAGGTTGATTAGTATTTTCTGTAGTAATATAGTTGACCACCTTACCTATCTTCAGTCCAGCCTCTGCCACTCTCTGGGAGAAGTTGGGGCAACAACTGCCACTGAAAAGCACAGTTTTAGGCATAATGACTAGGTCTAGGGGAGAAGACCAGCTGGGAGAAAAACATTCTGTGTAAACTGGGAGTAGAAGGGAAGAAAGAAGCAAGAGCGGTGTTACAGTTTGCAGTTGGCATCTCTGTGGAGATTAATAGAAATGTGTGGACTTCCCTTCTGCTTTAGGGATCAGATGTACTCAAGGAACATCAGGGGAGATGTATAAAATTGGAATTATAAAGAAAATGTCTGTAAAATTAACTCAAAGAGACACAAGTACATATATAAACATCTAGTGACTTTTCGCTAAGTGCTAACTCCAGTTAGTTGGCTTTTTTGAAAAGTGAAGTAGAAATGGTCTTGGCCAAATAAGAATTGTGTCCCAATGTATTTATAAAGAAATTCGCTAATTGCACTGAAAATAAACAGAATTGTAGAGATTAAATCTTAACACCAGTTATAATCTGTTCTTATTGGAAGTATATAGTGACAGCTTGTTACAGCTTATCTTGGTTTCAGCTTCATTTGCAGGCACGAAGCTTTAAGCATGCAGCAAGCCTCTGTTTTATGTGCTTGCTTCCTGTAGTCTCCTCCTACCTACTTCTTCCCTCTGAGCAGCTCCTCCTACCTACTTCCTGAGGAGGGGTTTAAAGGGCTGACTGAGTCCTGACTCAGTTGCCCTTGCGTTGTTGTACAATACAGTTCTGTTTCCCTTCGGCTCTGTGTATGACCTGGCTTGTCTGACCATCCATTCTGGTGCTGACCTGTGGCTCTGTCTGACTACTCTTTTGCCTGCTTCCATTGTGTAGTGGACACCCAATCTGGTGCGAACTTGTGGCTCTGGCTGACTACCTGAACTGTGTATGAACCGGCCTGTCTGTCCATCCACTGTGGTGTTGACCTGTGGCTCTGTCTGACCATTCTCCTTGTGGTTCCGATTTGTCTTAGACATCCTTTCTGGTGTAAACCTGTGCTCTGGCTGACTACCTGCTCCGTATATGACCTGGCTTGTCTGACTACCCACTCTGGTGTTGACCTGGGGTTCTGTCCACTGCACATCCAGCATACCAACGCTTCAGTGGATATCCTATCTGGTGCAAACCTGTGGCTCTGGCTGACTACCCGCTCCATGTATGACCCAGCTTGTCTGACTATCCTTTCTAGTGCTGACTAGGGGCCTCTGTATGTTTCCTACGTGTGTGGGTCCCCGCTCCACAGACAACCATCCTAGTGCGGACCTGGGGCTCTATCAGACTCCTAGACTGACTGCAGGCTGAGTCAGTCCTAGTCCTTTGGCCATTCCGAATTACCTCAAGGCTCCAGTGGGCTGAGGCCTAGTCTCGGACAGTGTGGTGGCTCTATTGGCAGACTGCTATTTCTGATACAGTGCTTGCCTCTTTGATCACCCTCTATGAGTTATCTGTTTACGTGACTTTACTTCTTTATAAATATGACCAGGCGTTGCGAATTTTAGCAACAATTCTTAAGCATACACAGTACACACTAAGGAGGCTTTTTATTCATCCCCCCATCCTTCTGTGTGTGTGGTATCTGGAGTCCCCCATCTGCAATGCTAAAATACATAAATGAAAACTGACCACAGTGACATAATTTTCAGTTTTAAAGTGGAACTGTCACAATTCAACTCATAGGGGACATTTATTAAAAGGTGATAAATAAGTGCTAATGACTTCTCCAGTTTATCTCTTCTACTGTTCCTATGTTATTCTATAGAGCCTATTCACTAAAATCTCCATTGAAGAAATCTTAGTGCATAGGCTCCAAAGAATAACATAGGAATTGGAGAAGTGATATCACTGGCGAAGTCATCTCCACTTTATCAAATCTTGATCACCACTTTATCACCACTTAATGAATCTCCCCCGTAGTCTTATTAATGAGCAGGGCCCTCTGATCCTTCTGTTCTCCACTTCTTATTGTACTATTTAATACCTCTCTATGTGTATTCCCAATTGTACAGAGCTGCAGGATTAGTTGGAGCTATATAAATAAAGAATAATAATAATAATAATAACTATTTGACTAAAGCAGTTTTAAACTGCTAATATCTTGGGCACTTTTCAATCAGTGCAGCAGTTTTAATCATCTTTGGTTTAGTAGTTATGGATTGTTTAACTTCAGCAAATATGGGATCTCTAATTTCTTACCTTTGCTTAAATTGCCTCCCTTCTCCTTACTACTCTTTCTTACTCTGTCAGGACATATGAGCTTCCACCAAAGGGTTGGAATAAATTAACAGAAGGAATAATCATACAAATACTTTCAAAATGGATGTTCCCACTGAGGGAAGGAGTTGAACAGGTGACAGCTCCTCTTGAATCCATTTGCACGGATCTCTATGTTTCTGTATTTATTTATTTAGAAAATGTTTTACCAGGAAGAATATATTCAGATTTCTCTCGTTTTCAAGTACGTCCTGGATAGTTTTCAGTAAAGGGCTGCATAGTCACACAAATTGAGAAATATTATATACACAAATATTTAGATATCATATTTGATAGTGAAATGGTTTTCAAAATAATTTTAGCCAAACATTTCTTTAGAAACAACATATTGTGTGTGTATATCAAACTGTGTACTTAGAAAATGGTTCTGAATACATTAGTTTCAGTTGGGTAATAACATATTGTAGAACAATCTGCTGCTGACTCCGTCGTCAGTGAAAAACTTAGAACATACGTTGATTTCCCACCCAATCATTTCAGTTATTTATGAATTTAGGACTTTTTTCATTCTGAGAGCAAAAGCAGAGCACAATACTTCAAAAACTGCACTTCCTCCTTTACCTGCTCATAACTGTATGTCATCCATCATATATTTAGATTATAAGCTCTACTGGGCAGATTCCTTTTATTCTAGTGTATACTCACCTGGTATTCCAATTATGATTGATTATGACTTAAAGGGGAACATTCACATAAAAAAAAACTGATTGTGAGTTTTAATCGATAAAACAAGATTAGCGCTGTTTTTTTGTTGTTTTTTTTTAACTTACCTATGAGGATATATGAAGCCTTTAATTCGGGCACTTCCACATTCTGCGGCACCTATATGTGCCGCAATGCAGCAGGACTTCCCAGCTTCCCCAGGGAGTGCGTTCACGCTTCCCTTCGTAGCTGTATTTTTGTGGGCTAACGTTACAGCAGGCTCCGTTTACAATACTACTGAGGTTGCTAACTCCGAATTGACGTACTGCTGAGCTGAGTGGAAATTCAGGAATTTGTAATTGTAAGGATTTTCATAAATCATTAATTGTGACATTCTCATAAATCTTGAAAACTGGGAAATGCACAGAACATTTAGCAACCCTCCTCCCCAAAATTGTATGAAAAACTTTAACCCACTGAGTGCCAGAGGGGTACACAACACATTGCTCTGCACTCAAAGGGTTAATTTTATCATTAAAGGATAATTAATGCTTAATAATAACATCTACTTACCTGTCAATGGCCATAAAATCCTAATGAGTACTATGAATTTTCCCTTGCTTCCTGGTCCGTGCAATAAGTTCTGAAAGGAATAGTAATACTTTGTTTTATCTTTATTTTATTTTGTAGGCATTAAAAAAAATGAAGAACGATATAAGTCTTATCTCTCAAACCTTTATGGTTTGAGAGATATTCACAATCAAAGTTTCCCTTCCCGCCCCTTTTACCTAATGTAAGCCATCTCTTCTCAGATGTGGAATCTGGTTGTAAGACCAAACAGATAACAGAAGGGGACAATCTTCTTCCTATGAGAACAATGAAGGCCCTGCCCCCCTTGACAACTTTTTCAGGTTTTTCCCTTATCTTAATTGAAGATTGTCCCTCTCTGCAGTGTACCTGGGCACCTCCCGTCTGATCTGCCTGAACAGTGTTACATCAGTTAAAGGGGCAGGAGGGGGTACTTTGTCATTGAATTACACTTGAACTACAACTCTGACACTCTCTAAAGTCCAAATACTATGATGATTAATTAGAGCTGCTTTTATTATGAACCATTACTATCCCTTGAACGTCATTTTCATTGAGGGGGACATGGCAGTTGTTATCAGGTCCAGAGAACCCTCAGAATCTCCTCACTGCATATGGTAATCTTAACCCTTTAAGGACCATAGGACTACACAACATATTGCTTCAGTACTCTCTGGTACATAACCCCTTAAAGACCATGATGTGCCAGGACCGTCCTTCTCGTCTCGACACTTAAGGACCAGTGACAGTCCTGGAACATCATGGAATTCTGGGATGACAGCTCAGCTGCATGCAGCTCTGCCACCCAGAATGCAATGAGAAAAAAAGCTCTGTGGTCCTTAACGGTCACCCACACTTCGGATTGGGCGGCCTGGTTCAGTCTGAAAAAACTGTCAGCAACTGTCATGTCTGCCTCTACAGATAATATGATATTCAGAACTGACTGAAGAAATCTACTGAGCATAGGTACAAAAAAATCCTAGGGGTTATTAGGAAGTTCTGGTTATAATAAGGTAAGTGGGTGTTATTATTTGTGTTAGTGCAGTAATATTCTTTAACATTTTGAGTGCAAAACGGTGTGCAGCTTTACCCTTGCCAGTACACTAAAGCAGATGTGTTGTTAATTCATACAGTGAACTCTTTCTAAGCAAAAGCACCACCATCACCTGTAAAGTAACAATTCCTTGTAGTGCTTCAATCCGGAAAATCAATTTGGTGGAAATGACAATCCAGACACATAGGGCAGTATGTTCAAAAGGATAACAACAACAAAAAATGTTGTATGAAAGACAAAAATAAGTAATTGTATGCATGAACAACATATTTTCTATAGAGTATACGACAAAAGACTAGTAATGTCCGTTGTGTACGACACAAGTCCAGAATTGCTGGGCAAAGGGGCGGGGAAAGGGCGGGGCTAAACTATTCTCCAGTGTCGTATAGAGGAAAAGAAAATTTGTCATATACAATGACAAAAAAAGTCTTGCAAAAGACAAAATTTGTACATTAAGAACAAAGTGGAGGGAATGTGATGTTCTGAATGTTAGAATTTGTGTTTTTAGTTAAGACATTTTTGTCATTAGGTAAGAAATTTTTTGTCTTTGCATATGACCTTTTTGTGTTTACATACAACAATTTCAGTCAGGACAATCAACATATTTCTGATCACAACCGACACTCTCTGAAAATATTAATGAAAAACTGTCAATGTGTGAAACAGACTTGTTACTGTGATTATGGATCGCTACTTATTCATTACTACTACAGAAATTAGGAGAAAACATTTTCAAATGTTAATCTAGCTGTGGCAGCTGGGGACCATACTCCCCTATCTTTTAGACATGCATAAATACTGATCTACTTTGTATTGTGGGACATCCATCCCTGTCTGTATTAGGTTTGTCCACTGGCAGCTTCATGTAGTGGTGCTTGCATCACAAGTGATAGAAATGTTTCAGAAAAACAGCAGCTCCAATTAATCTTCATAGTATTTGAGCCATAGAGAGCATTATTTCAATACTGTCAGAGTTGTAATTCAAGAGTAATTGAATGATAAAGTGTCCCCCTCTTGCCCCTTTTACCTAGTGTAAGCCACCTCCCCTCAGATGTGTAATCTGGTCTCTTGAGCAGTGTTACATCAGTTAAAGGGGCGGGCGGGTGATACTTTATCATTGAATTACTCTTGAACCACAATTCTGACAGTATTGAAATAACACTCTCTACGGCTCAAATACTAAGAAGATTAATTATTGCTACTTTTATTATGAAACATTACTATCTCTTTAATACTGACTCGTTTTATACTGGTTCATGATGAGTGTACCTTATGGACTTTAGGCAGAAAGCTGCAATTCTGGAGTAAACCAACTACACCATGAGGGTGGGGGAATCAAAATGTCAATTGATTTAAACAGTGTTTTTAACTCTTTGAACATTAGAAAGGTTTCAGGTGCATTATAAGACAATTCAATGGAGACCTCACTAGCATTCAAGGGGTTAAAAGACCCATTATAATCAATGGGAATTTTGAAACATTGTATTTGTCATTATGGTGCAGTTGGTTTGCTCTAGAATTGTTCCGTTCAGCTCCCTACATAAGGCCAGAAACTGATTAGTGCTCTGGGCAACTGGAAAAAATCATTTTAAACAAATGGATGCTATAGAATCTCCAGTGATTTGTAAAGCAACACATTATAGACTTTCCTCGCATCCAAGGGGTTAAAAAATCCACAGGGCTCATTTAAAACAAGTCTAGAGATCTATTTCTTCTTACAGACTTACTGATTTCCATTCAAAATATTATACTTAACCCTTTGAGTGTCAGAGGGAATGCATTGTGTACCCCTCTGGCTCTCAAAGGGATTAACCCCTTGATGAACAGATGATTTAATTTAATATGGGTAAAATATGTCTGCAATAAAACATTGCAACCGTTGGGAATCAGAGAAATAAAAGGTTGACACTAATTTTATGAACGTTATCATTTTATACCACAGCTGATATTTGCAATGTTTTATATTGCTTAACTTTGTATATTCTTATTGAAGTCAAAGGTACATTGTCTAAATGTGGAAAAATGGCCATACATTGTCTAATGATGCATAACGTCATTCTTCTTTTTTTTATTACCTCAAATGTAGTTTTCCATTTCCATGTATTGTTCAAAGAAGTGTCAGATCCTGTGTTACTTAGCAAGGATTTCCAAGATATAAAAAGTATGAAAGAAAAATATCCAGAATTAGTTTTCATTAATTCTGTCTTCAAACTCCATTGCAGTTGCCTATGCATAGACCATGGGTGGTCAACCACAACTTTCCTCCATATGTTGTTGGACTACAGTTACCATCATCCTCAGTTAGCCAACGGTGATGGGAGTTGTAGTCCAACAACAAATGGGGAACAGAAGTTTGCTCACCTCTGGAATAAGCATGTGGAAAACAGCAGCACACGTTTCTCATATTGGGTTGCTAAAGCCTTGTCACTCCCTGATCCTAGAGGGATGGTAGAGTACAGTAAGCATTTCTAGGTAACGGTAATCCCCATGTCAGTTTGTGCTTGATTTACTCTTCAAATGGATAGCATTTGTATTGCCTGGCACTTTTAATTTGTCAATTTAGTGGATGTCTCTTCAGGCTAATTTTAATGCATGGTTGTAACCAGCATTCACCAGGATAATCCTGTTTCTGAGGTCTCACATTGGGTTCCCAACAATACCAGGTTTACAGAAGGGAACTTATTAAACTGGTAACCAGTCTGTGAGGCTGTTCTGGGTGAACATATACATGGAGCTGCTTTTCTCACAAAACCTCTTAAAACTGCCCTGCTTCTCTTGGAAAATATATGTATTCTATCACAAAAGAAATGTATACTGCTTCTCTGTTAATATATAACTATATACAGAGCCATATGCATAAAACAGCTGTACAACAGGGAACAAATACAAAAATCTAACTTATTTAACCAGGGCTTTTAACTTCTTGAATGCTAGAGAGGCCCAAAGCATTCAGAAGTTGGTGCATATTTCCAAGTGTTCCTCATTAGGAGGGACAGTCCCTCTTTGAGACCCAAATCCCTCTTTCCCACCCTGGGGTCCCTCATTTTAGGAAATCACACTTTGTGGTGTGTATATAAGTGTATCACATTGCTCCACAGCTATAAAACTCACATTGATGTTTAAACTTCATATTTATGTATAAATGATTCTGTGAAAATAACATAGTTTGGTCTTGCTATAAATCATATATTCAGTTACACAAAGAACTGTCAATAGGTCAGAAAATAACATAAAAATTCTCAGTAATTCTCCAGCCACCACCACTCGCCTAGCAAAACACCTACAACTAAAATATCCCTGGCTAGTTGAAATTGTAGGTGTCCTTTCTAGCATTCAATGGGTTAAAAGCTCAATTTGCATCAATGGAAATTTTGGCTGCAGGATGACTCCAGGGGGAGATACATTCAGTGTCAATTAAGGTTCAGGTTGTTGACACTGTGGCGTATTTGTACTGATTCCGTCTTGTTATATGCACTATGAACATCTCTGGGAGCTCTCCAGATTTACCCCGGAGACTCCGGTTTTTGCAGCTAATTACCGGGTCTCCAGGGCAGAGGCTGACTCTCTGGATGTGGGGAGATCTGTGCATTTCTGGTGTGTTCCTCCCACTCTCCACCCACTTCTCCTTCTTCCCAGCCTATTACTAATTTTTTTTAAAGTTTTGTAAATCCTGCCCCCAACTCGTTATTAAGCCCTGTCCCCTTTTTACTCTTTTTGCATCTTTTATCTCCCTCACTGGCACCACAGGACTCACCTCTCCTGGGAGTCCACAACCAAAAGTTCCCAGGTATTACTATAAAGTGTTTCCCATCATATCTCTGTAAATACACCTCAGATATTCTAACATCACCATGCTTTCACCATGCCTTTGCCAGGTTTACAATTTAAAAAATGAATACTTTGATTATGGTTTGTTTTCATACTGAAATGCAGCTTAACCCCTTAAGGACCAGCCGTGCACGCACGGTGCGGTCACTTAAGGACCAGGGACCTTTTTTTTTTTCATAATCCAACAGCAGAGACAGCAGCTGCATTCAGTTCAACTTTTCAGTGCCATAAGAATGTAAGGATGTGCACTGCACAGCCCTGTGGCATGGAAAGCCTCATAACATTAATAATCCATTGACTGGCCTCACATTTGATACAGAAATGCAATAAACTCACAGAGAAGCTGTTACATATATCATCTTCTCTGCTGGTTCTGTACTTACATGAAACAGCTGATTAGTGGAGTATCCCCTGATGAGTTGTTCATGTAAACAGAGGACTAGCAAGGCACTCTATAAGACAAGTCACCACACATCGCCAGTCACACTTCGCTATAACATCCCCCCTTAGTGCATCTCCCCCATGTTCTTAGTGCCTCAATCTCATTGATGTGTAGGGTGGATTTTTTTTTTCTAGTTTCTAACCTTTAAATATTTTTACTGTCTAGGCCAGGTATGGGCAACCTCCAACTGTTGTTGGGCTACAACACCCATCATCCTCAGCCAGCCTAGGACAGACTGAAAATGATGGTGTAATGTAATGTAGATGATGTAATTCAACAACAGCTGGAGTATCATAGGTTGCCATTCCCTAATATAGGCTTCATATATCCATATCTGATTTTTGAATATTGTTTCCTATTAAACCATTGTCTAATACAGGCTTCACATATCCATATCTGATTTTTGCATTTTGTTTCCCATTAAATCATTTTCTCTCTTATATTTTAAAAACAGTACAGCTGGGTCAGACTATTTACTGAGACACACTGTTTCAACTACCCTGTTTTACAATGTTATAGAATGCTGACTCTTTATAATAACAGATAGTAAAAAACAAATAGCGAATACGTAGTATACAGTCAAAGAAATGTATAAAGTAATATTACTTTAAATGGTTTGCTTCTTTCCAGGCATCAGTCATTCTTTGGACATATAGACATATGATTCATTCTAACCCACACATTTTCCATTTGTGGATAAGAGCCAGAAGAAACACATGGGGTCTGCTTGTTAAATCTTTGTTTTACCATTCTCTGTTCATTGGGTCCAGAACACCCTTGAAGTATTGAACTGCATAGCCGAGAAAAATGTTTAGCCTGTCTTCTACGTGACAGCAAAATTCTAACTGCAGTATTAACCCAATAAATACTAGAACTTTTTCCAACACATATTCATCCAGGCTTTTTGAAGTCTCAAATGATTTATTTTTACTTTTTCAGAACATTCACTGCTACTTTCAGGATACGTATTGTGTTTGTTACTCTTACTGTCAAATGCAATAGTTGATTGAATTGCTACACCTTCCTCCTCTATGCCATCAACACTAGAATGTGACTTTTTGTCACCTTCAGTGTTTTTATATTGCTTGTTAATACAGCTGGAGGTGGAAAAACTTTTTATGTCAGTTTCACAAACAGCCTCCTTAGAAGGTTTATTGCACAAGCTATAGCAACCATGGCTGCAGTATTTTTTTTTTGGACTATCACTTTACTAACACGTCCATGCACTGTATGTATGTATGTATGTATCTTTATTTATATAGCTCCATAAATGTACACAGAGCTTTACAAAAATAGTAATGGTACAATACAAACATGCAGAGCATCAGTCTAACATGTGAGCATTGTATTATTAGTGGGGGTAGAAGTGCAGTAAAGGGAATCCTGCATTTGGAAGGGGACCCTGCCTCAAAGAGCTCACAATCTTATAAGTAATCGTGACAACATACAGAGACAGTAGGAAGAGTATCGTAAGTGCAAGTACAAGGCTTCAGTAAGGCAAGTACATAATGATGTTGATGTGACTGTCAAGGAGAATATGCTTACTCAGATGCTTCCTTGAGCAGGTGGGTTTTTAGTAGATGCTTGAAAGTGATGAGTGTGGATGATTGGCAAATAGTGATGGTAGGGTATTCTAAAGTAGAGGGGCGGCCAGTGAAAATTATTGCACCTAAGAGATAGCTTGAGTTGTGTAAGGAGAGGACAGATAGAGCCCTTGAGAAGAACACAGGTGATGAGAAGGGGTGTAGTGGGAGATAAGAGCAGAAATGTAAGAGGGTGTCAAAGAAGAAAGAGACTTAAAGGAGAGAATAATTTTGTAAGAAATACAAAAATGTATGGGTAGCCAAAAGAGGGATTTCAAGAGCAAATAAGAGGGAATGTTATTCTTGAAGCTGAAATGAGGACAGACTGAAGTGAAGAAAGATGAGAGGAAGAAAGACCAGAGAGTAGAATGTTGCAATAATCTAGTCTAGAGAGAATGAGGGCCTGAGTAAAAGTTTTTGTGGCTGACATACAGAGAAAGGGCTGTATTTGACAACATTTTTCAGGATGAACCAGCAGGTTTTGGTGACAACTTGTACATGGGAGGGGATGTCAAGGTAGAATTGAGTTACCACCATACAGTGTGCTTTGGCTAGTGAGTGGAGGGTAAAATTGTGATTTATGTGGTTTAGGAGGAAATAAACAGGTTCTGTCTTAGCCATAATTAGTTTAAGATATGTGTGTGCCATCCATGATGAGACTGCCATCAGACACTGAGTGACTTGAGACTCTATATCCGGAGTGAGGTCAGGGGAAGAGAGGTAGACGTGTGTCATATGTGTACAGATGGTAATTAAAACCAAGAGATGAAATAACTGCAAAAAGAAGGGAGAAACAAAAGGTGCACCCCTTGTGTATATCAAACTTCACAATTTTTAACCACCACTGTCACCCTACATCCAATCCAATCACAAAAGGCCTCTGGAGAATTATACTCTCCACAGACACAGTTTCGGATGAACAGATCTTCAACTGGCAGCTCGCTCACAATGCTCATTCTACAAGCGGTACAAAACTTCCAAAAGACAAAAAACAAGGAGTGCCAAATACTGTAATTCATACACATCAATTGGAATAATAATAATGTAATATACTCACATTATCTAGTTGTTGGAATCTTAATATAAAAAATTCTAACTAATATGCATACGGAGAAACTGACCCATCTCCGTTCGGGTATAACACCACTATAGGATCCAATTGGAACAGGCTGAGGCTTCAGGAATATCGTCAGATTCTATTTTATTAAAATGAAAACCTTAAAAATATAAAATATACACTCTGGCTTAACCCTTAATGGAGACTGGTCAATTTCTCCAAATGCATATTAGTCAGAATTTTTTATATCAAGATTCTGTCAACTAGATAATGTGAATATATTACATTTTTATTATTCCAGTTGATGTGTATTAATTATACTATTTGGAGCTCCTTGTTTTTTGTCTTTTGGAAGAGATGAAATAAGGTCACCAAGTGAGAGATTATAGAGGGAAAAGAGAAGTGGTCTCAAGACTGATCCCTGGGGTATACCTACTGAGAAGTCATAGGAACAAGAGGAGGTGTTAACAAAAGCAACACTGAAAGTATACTTTGAGTGACAGGAAGCAATCCATTCTAGAGCTATGTCGTGGATGCCATGGGTGTGGTATGTCCAGTAGGAGTACATGATCAACAGTGTCAAAGGCAGCAGAGAGGTCTAGTAGGATTAGTATACTATACTGCACCTACTCCTTTCTCCTTATCCGTGTGCCTAGTACTTTTCTGGACACTATCAAACTAGTGTTGATTTTAACAGTAAACTATACAACAGAACTGTTTGTGTGTGATGATGTTGTGCCCTTTACAACATACTATATACCACATAAGTCTCTGTCTCTAGTATCTGTCATTTTCAACCTTAGTCATAGCTCACCCCATTGTGCCTACCTCTGTCACCTACTAGTCAAAATATTTTTTTTTTTATCAACTCTCCCATCTGTCACTGTTTCAAAAATAAATAAATAACACACTCCCTGCAAATGCAACTGCTTTTGTCCCTCTTTTCCTTTTACTAGTGTCAAGAGGAATTCAGCAGCTGATTTCTCTCTATCCCATGTCGCTACAGTCTTATTTGATTACAGAACAGGATGATGTAGAAGTCAATGTCAGTTAAACATGTATGTCTCTTGGATGACAGTGTGCAAAAGTATATCTGTCAGTGACAGAGGTTCAGCCAGCTCAGGAAGGAATTTGGATCAATTGCCCATGTGTTCTCAAACAAAATGTTGGCATATTTTATGTAAATCTCCTTTCTCCCTTCATACTCCCCCATACTCTCCTAACTCAGAAATCAAATTACCTGTTCATCAGACTCTCTAATCGCTAACTTATTTGCCTAACTTCTCTATCTCCTTTCTATCTCTCTAAAAAACACAGAATGGCATGCTGTGGAAACCTGAAACCACTTTTATACTATCACAGTGGGAAAAGAAGGGACATTTTCCTTGTGATTTAAATGCAATTAGAAAGGCAGAAAAACAGAGAATATCAGCACTTTTCACAAGAAATTTCCCACTTTTTGGGAAGTGTCATTTTACACCTCTTTCAGTCTGATGCAAAAAATGTTGCCCATTCCTAATGGGAAGTATAGCTGCCAATCATTATTCTGGTTCTTAAAATGGGGTCGCAACTTCATGGAGCAGATTGGTTGGTTTCTTTCAGAAGAGGATGGAAAGTAATGCATACCTGTCAGCACACAAGGCTACAAAAGGTCCTTTCCTTTGGTCTTCACATCTAAAGAAGCTCTGCTCAAGGACATGAAAAAACTAGATATATCCCACTGAAATAATTTATGTTTAGATCAAATATGTCATAGGCAGTAAAGAACATAATATATTCTCGGTCATACCGTCCTACAAGAATTCTTCATGTTCACTCTTGATTAAGTTAAATCTCTGGTAAGACAGGGCTAAATTCTCCAATTCTGTATGATATATTAAGCACTGCTTTGTAATTACAAGAAAACATGCATAACATATCATATTTCAGCAACCAGCTAAAGAAATCACACATGTAAAATAGATGATATAAGCCCTATGATATAAATTTCTTTGGTATGTGATATTGATTAAATGTATGAGTTTCCAGATAGTACATAAATACATCACTAGCCACACCCATTTGAGAAATGACTGAATCCCCTCCACTATAAGGATGAATGATTCCATGTGTGGTGTGGCATTATATATTTCAAAGTTATTGGTGCAAGATTTATCTTTTCTGTTAACAAAATGTTTTTCCAGTTAATAAAGACTTAAACATGAATTGACAAAATGGAAAATAATTCCAGTTTGATGTACATATAATTAAAATAACTGAGGCTGCACCATAGTGAACATACAAAAATCTCATTAGTTGAAATATTTTAAAGGTATAGTATTGCCAGTTTTTCCCAAACGTTAATCTTGTAGGCATTAAAAAATAAAAGTAAATGCCCCCAGTCCCATCTCTCAAACCTTTATGGTTTGAGAGATATTCGGGACCACAGTTCCCCCCTCCCTCCCCTTTCCCTGAAGTCAGCACTGACTGCAGGGGAATCCGGTCCCGGGACCAGCAGAGCCAAGATCGTGAGAGAGAAAAATAAATCCTTCACTGGAACAGTCTGCAAAGTGTGCCTGGATTGCAAGCACACTTTGTAGACCGCTCCAGTGAAGGATTTCTTTTTCAATAATGCGATCTCGGCTCTGCTGAAGAGCCTCCACTTGTCCAGGGACCGGATTCCCCTGCAGTCAGCTAGAGTGCTGACTTCAGGGAAAGCGAAGGGAGGGGGGAACTTTGGTCCCAAATATCTCTCAAACCATAAAGGTTTGAGAGATGGGACTGGGGGCATTTAGTTCTTTTTTTTTAATGCCTACGAGATTAATGTTTGGGAAAAACTGGCAATACTATCCCTTTAACCCCATCAATATTAGAGACATTTCTATGCTTTGTAATACATTGCAGACCTCTGAAGGGGTTTAAAGGGATAGTAATACTTCAGTATTACAAATCCCTATATTAAAGCCCTTGTAAAAAGAAACGTTTTGCCCCAGTGTCATCTCTCAAACCTTTATGGTTTGAGTGATGATCGCTCCTAAAGTTGCCCTCTCCCTCCCCCTTCCCCATAGTCAGCATTTTAGCTGACTGCAGGGAAGAGAGTTGTACGACTTTCAGGTGGCTCTCCAGCACAGCCTGATCACGTTAACTAAAGAAAACCTTTCACTGAAATGGCCTTCTATGTGTGCTTGGCTTGCAAGCGCACGTAGAAGACCGTTTTAGTGAAAGTTTTTTTTTTAGTTAACGAGATTGCGGCTCTACTGCAGAGCCGCCTGATGATCTATGACCGGATTTCCCTGAGTCAGCTAAAATGCTGACTACGGGGAAGGGGGAGGGAGAGGGCAACTTTAGGAGCGATCATCTCTCAAACCATAAAGGTTTGAGAGATGACACTGGGGCAAAACGTTTCTTTTTACAAGGGCTTTAATATAGGGATTTGTAATATTTAAGTATTACTATCCCTTTAAAGACCTACTTACATCACTGGAAATTTTGAGAATTTTTATTTATACCCTGTGGTGCTGATGGTTTGTTCCAGAGCTGCACCTATTTTCCTTAGCACATCAAACTCACTGCAAAGAGGTATCGTATAAGACTTGTGAAGATGCATGCTTTGTAAAGAATTGTACTTGAATCCACATTTCATTGTTTGTTATGGCAGTGAATACAGTTTCTTTGCAAGTTATTAGAGTTTTAAATTCTCTATGAGCCATTATAAGTAAATCATTTAATACTAAGCTACTTCTCTAGGCTAATTCCCACACGCAGTAATTTATTTTTATTATAATGAATCCATTTTTACATCATTGCTTTTTGGTCCACTCACTATATACACATTTTGGGTGTTCTTGTTCTGTATACTGGTAGAGCTTAAATGTTAACAATATAAAATATTTGGCAAAATTGCTTAAATATATGTTAACTGGCAGAAGGTTTCAATAAGAACAGAAGTGGTGGCTGTGTAATCCATGCCCAGATTTATTTTAACTCCTTAAAGAGCAGAGCACTTTTCACATCCCTTTATATTTGTTGTAATTACTTAATTCATTTCAAAAGATGGATAATGATTCTTTCTTTCCATGCTGTAAGATTTCAATTTAACGGAAATAGTTTTCTTCTGTTTATTGATACAGCGTATTTGCTTGAAGGGTTGATGTCTGTGGAGGACACCAATTGTGCTGACCTAAATTTTCTGCCTGATGACTGAAATAAACTAGGAGGAATGTATGAATCCATCAGCGAAACTCATTTACTAAGCTAAGACTTTGGCCATAAAATCATGTGGCAACACTTTGGTGAATGTAGTAAAGTGTGTGATCGATTGCTTTAATGCATTTCAGTGCACACATACACTCTGTCATTGCAAACAATGAGCGCCTCACATATAGCATGCAAGGCCAGGGCCGGATTTACAATAAGGCAGAGTAGGCATCTGCCTACAGGCGCACCCCACAGAGGGGCGCCTGTCATTGGTATCGCTTTTTTAATTTTTTTTTTTTTTTTAATTAGCCTCAGTGCCCACTCCATGTTGCCCTCACATTGCCTCCTGCCCCCCCATTGTCCGTTTCGTACCTCCCCCCGTTGTCTGTTTCCTACCTCCCTGGCAGGAGATCTGTCATCTGTGCCTCCTTTGGCACAGTCCTGTAAGTGCTGAGCTCCCTCGTCGGCTCTTTAGGAATGCAGAGCGCTGGGAGATGACATCATCTCCCAGCGCTCTGCATTCCTGAATAGGAGACCACACGGGAGCGCCAGCAGCTACAGGACTGTGCCAAAGAAGGCGCAGATGACAGATCTCCTGCCAGGGAGGTAGGAAACGGACAATGGGGGGAGGTAGGAAACAAACAATGGGGGGGAGGCAATGTGAATGCAACATGGAGACGGTGGGGGCAAGTTGGAGCCGAAGGGGGGTAATGTGAGGGCAACATGGAGATGGTAGGGGCAATGTAGAGCTAATGGGGGGCAAGTTGGAGCCAATGGAGGGCAATATGGAGATGGTGGGGGCAATGTGAAGCTGATGGGGGGCAATGTGAGGGTAACATGGAGATGGTGGGGGCAATGTAGAGCTAATGGGGGGCAAGTTGGAGCCAATGGAGGGCAATATGGAGATGGTGGGGGCAATGTGAAGCTGATGGGGGGCAATGTGAGGGTAACATGGAGATGGTGGGGGCAATGTAGAGCTGATGGGGGCAATGTGAGGGTAACATGGAGCTGATGGGGGCAAGTTGGAGCTGATTGGGGCAATGTGAGGGTAAAATGGAGCTGATGGGGGAAGTTGGAGCTGATGGGGGGCAATGTGAGGGCAATATGGAGATGGTGGGGGCAATGTGGAGCTGATGGGGGGCAAGTTGGAGCTGATGGGGGGCAATGTGAGGGTAACATGGAGCTGATGGGGGGCAAGTTGGAGCTGATGGGGGGGCAATGTGAGGGCAATATGGAGATGGTGGGGGCAATGTGCAGATGATGGGGGCAATGTGGAGCTGATGGGGCAAGTTGGAGCTGATGGGGGGCAATGTGAGGACAATATGGAGATGGTGGGGGAAATGTTGAGCTGATGGGGGGCCAGTTGGAGATGGTGGAGGCAATGTGAGGGCAATGTGGAGCTGATGGGGGCAAGTTGGAGCTGATGGGGGCAATGTAGAGATTAGGAGCATTGTGGAGGTGTCCAGTGGAGATGGCCGGGGGGGGGAGGCGCTTCAGATTTCTGTGCCTACAGGCTCCTGAGATGTAAATCCGGCCCTGTGCAAAACCAGAGGAAAGTAATGTCCGCACACTAACCATTTGCCCTCCCCTTGGCATAAGCAGCATAATTAGCTAGTTTTCAGTGTAGATAGACTAGCACATAAGCAAAAGACAGAATCAGCACGCAAAAATGTACTCCACTGCCTCTTTTAGAATGGAGTCATATTAGTACATCCCTATTTCTATATATCAATTTGTAATATACGTTTCTTGCAAAGATACTAGCAAACATACTAGGGTGCAGTGGAGTAACTACCGTGGTCACAGGGGTCGCAACTGCCCGGCCGCCCCCTGCTGAGACCATGCATGTAAAGTGGAACTGGCCCACAACAAAAAGCTTGGCAGGTAGGAAGATCAGATTGATCTCCCCACCGGTATGCTGAGGTCTATGCCTTTTTCAGCGCAGACCTCTATTAGCAGCTCCCTCTCTGTCCCCAGCAATCTAGTACTGCAGAGCGCTGAGAGATGAC
Source organism: Rhinophrynus dorsalis (assembly GCA_037306005.1). Taxonomy (NCBI): domain Eukaryota; kingdom Metazoa; phylum Chordata; class Amphibia; order Anura; family Rhinophrynidae; genus Rhinophrynus; species Rhinophrynus dorsalis. Next base: position 162,307,513 of record CM074719.1, read on the forward strand.
ATCATCTCCCAGCACTCTGCATTACTGGAGAGAGGACCATGCGGGAGATGCTAATAAAGGTCTGTGCATAAGAAGGCACAGACCTATCCTTCCACACCGCATGCTGCTGGACCACCAGGGATGAGGCCCCCTCCTGAGCCAGCAAAGGTAGGCATGTAGGAGGGGGCCACCTTAAAGCAGGATTGGGGGTAAAATGATGCACAACACAAAAAGGACACACACAATTTCTGATCAAATCTATACATAAGAGGCTTGGGGAGTTTTCTGTTCCCTGCAGGCCAGACACATTTTCAGAATTTTTTGCTTTCCATCTTTTTAGGTATGATTTTGCTGGTGACTTTCTTGTTATATATAGAAAATCATATATTGTTTTCTCAGACGAAATTCAGCTTTTTCATGGCACCTTGCAGGAGCTAAATTTTGCATCTAGTGACAAGCTATGCTGTCCTAAATACAAATAAATGATATATTTTGCCACAATCATACATTAGATATCATAAAATTTATGTTGGTAGTGAAAACTTCTATTGTTCGTATCAGCCCTGGACCTCCAGAGTGCAAATCAGTGCATCAAGCGGCATCTGAGGAGATTCCATCCCGCAGAATATGCTAAGAAGGCGGCAGAGAGGGTTCATCATTACTATTAAACTGTCAGCAAGTTGTCATGTGTCCTTAGCAGGGCTGGAAAAGGGATACAGTGACAGCGGCAGTACTTGGTTTCAGGTGTCATGGTGTTTGGATACAGTTGTGCCACCAGATGTTATTTACCACACACACACACACTGTGCACTTTGCAGTTGCTGATGAGACCTGGTGTTCCTGCTCTCAAGGGAAAAAATATATTCTAATAACAACACACCCATGATGATTTTGGAAGAGGGGCAGGTGTAGAAGATTTAATGGCCAACTTGCCGCTTGATGTCTGTGTTTCATGTGTGATACCAGGGCGCTTCTGCCAAGGTGTGTTCCCTCCTTTCCTCTTCTCACTGACTTGTCAGAAATTGTGCACAGTGCCGTTGCTGATGACAGCACTGTGCCTGCCCCAACAGAAAAATAGTCCCACACCCATGATGACTTCAGGGGGAAGAGGACAGCTGGAGAAGAATGGCCTTCTTCTTCTTGTCCTCCACATTCCCCTTCATTGTCTGTGGCAGAAGATAATGTTGCTGCTGTTGCTGCTACTGCCTCAGGTTCAGCACTGCAACTAGGGTCAGGAGTATTGCTACTGCTTGCAAGTGGAACCTGTCCTAGTCCCGCATCGCTTGTTGACCCCATTCCCACTGTATCCACTGTGGTCTGTGGCACACTAGCCTGCTCCTCAACATCCTGCTGCCCTTGCAACTCAACAGCAGAAGGAATTAAAGCAGTTGCAAATTCCTCTAATTCTAAAATGTCATTGCTAGTTGTGGTGGTGAAGCCCATCCTCATCTCTGTCTCCCATTCCTTCTCAGTTTCTGCTAAAAATGCCATCAATGTGTCTTCCACCCCAACTTCTCCAGCATCATCATCATCACCATCACCACTAGTCCCTACATACTGTTGTTGCTGCTGCTCTATTCCAGACATCTCACTGCTGTTTGGAGGAGGTGACGAGCAATGTGACAGAGGGTCCCCTAATGTCACAATTGCCATTTCCATTTGACCCGAAGAAGAAGGCAGACTAGCACTAGCAGCAGTAGCAGCAGGCACAGGCAGCTGAGCTGTGCCCCTGCTGGGGGTGATAGTATTAATTCTGAGCCTGCTCTCCCCCAACAACAGTTCTGGACTTTTAAGGATCATGTTCAACTTGGACACTGTAGTGAAGGAAAGGGGACTCCCAGAGTGTGGGCTCCCTTGAACACTAGTCTGGATTCTATCAAATGTTTCCCCTAACACTCCAGCTGCTTCACCATTACTGCTACTAACACCAACCACATCAAGTTCAGCTGCAGAGTCTTCCTCCTCAGTCTCACAATCAATAGTAATATGAGGATATTGTTGATTACCCCCCCTTCAGTCCTAACGTTAACAAGCTGCTGGACCTTAGTAACAATAGTACTAGCACTGGCAGGACTGCTTGGGAATGGCAAGTGTGATTTAGGGTCCCTTGCTGTCACACTTGGCATAATTTTCTCCTTTCCCCCTGAGTACTACAAGAAACACTAGCAGCAGGCAAAGTATTGGTGGCAGCAGGTTCAGCGTTGGCAGCAGGTTCAATATTGGCAGCAGGTACAACGCTAGTGGCTACAGGTACAGCAATGGTGGCACTGGCAGCAGGGGCAGCACATATGGCAGCAGGTACAACACTAGTTGCTGCAGGTACAGCAATGGTGGCACTGGCAGCAGGGGCAGCATGTCTGGCAGCAGGTACAACACTAGTAGCTGCAGGAGGAACAGAAATGGTGGCAATGGAAGCAGGGATAGCACTTTTGTCAGCAGGTACAACACTAGTGGCTGAACGTATAACATTGGTGGTACTGGCAGCAGGGGCTGCACGTCTGGCAGCAGGTACAACACTAGTGGCTGCAGGAGGAACAGCAATGATGGACCTGGCAGCAGGGGCAGCACGTCTTGCAGCAGGCACAGGCAACTGACCTGTCCTGCTCCAACTAGTACTTCCCCTTTCTTCCTCCCTTCCCATTCCTTTTCTCCCTCCCTTCTCATTAAATTCCCCAAGATCCCTTGGGGTGATTTAGGGGGACTGGACAGCATTGGTTCAGTACTGCTAGTCACTTCCTCCTCCTCAGACTCAGTGGACACATAATAAGGGTCCTTCCAGTTTCTCTTTTTGCTTCTTATAGTGATAGGAGTCACTATGAGCCTCTCCTGCCTCGCTTTTTGCAAAATATCACAAGAGAACAGCACAGCACGTCTATCTCGCTCTGTAGCTTCTTCTATTGTGTCTGCCTTCAGAGAAAACCTCACGTTTTTATAGCGGAAGTGCGAAAACAATGTAAATCAATGGGTGAAAACGTTATAGCCATTGAAAAAATGGCAAAAGATTTTGTCCAATGGGCAAAAGATGCAAAAATGTTAACCACTAGTTTTAAAGTTAGTTTTCCCGTGAAAAAGCAGATAACAACGTGGTTTTTGCGAAATTTCTCACAGGAACACGGCGACAACTTTCGCCCATCCCTAGTTGTTAATCGATCCTGGTTATCACGTGATAACGGTGGGGGACTGGGCCCAGCAAATATAAACTTGATAGGCTTGTTTAGTTGAATTCTGGATTATGTGCATTTGGTTTTAGGGGGATCAGTTGGATATATATTTGAAATGCAGTTATATTTTTGATATATATCAATAAAATAATTTGTATTGGTTTATGAGTGCCTGTGGGAGACCTTCTTTTTTCTATATGGATTGTTTAGTTCATTCAGACCTCGTGGCGGGGCATCAGGATCCCCCACCCTATTTGTCTGGGAGATCAATAAAGTGACCCAGGGGAGCAGCATGACTCCCCTGTTTCCATCCTACCCAAAGCACTGGGTAGAAGCAAGCGGGATCAGGGAAACCCTTCTGTTTCACTGATGACATGATGTGAAAGGCTTTCTCTGGTCTTGCTCACTCCTACCCAGAAGAGTGGGTAGGATGAAAGAAAGGGATTCATATTGCTTTTCTGCATCGCCTTTATTGATCTCCCAGAAGAATCCACTCAGAGATCAATAACTGGGGGGGACATCAGGAGTGGCCCTGCATGCTGGTTTTATTGGCTTATGCAGTGACTACATTTCACTCATAGAATGTGCAGGCTTGGCACAGCAGGTACAGCTATCCAAGATCATACATTGTACAGGCATGGCACTCTACCCATTAAAGGCTAATTATATAGAAGTCGTGTGCAGGTAGAGATAAATGCTGGGACCTACTAAATCTTATGTACACAAGAACAGGTGCAGGTACTTGATTAGCAAGTGTATATAAAGGCAATGCACATGAACAGCTGTGCCTCCATTTTGTACTTCGCTCTTAATGAAATAGAATGAGACCAGGATGAATCTACGAATTCATCAACACAGTCTCACTGGCATTGGCCTCTGACACCAGTGGCTGCATTTCAGGGTATGCACTACAGTACAATGTCTGCCACCATTAGGAATTAAATGCAGGCAAGCTCTGTATGCCTGCACGATAGCATGCACAGGGAAACAGCATTAATTCACTCCATTTTCTCTACACCGTGTTTAATATATAGCATTAAAGGGATAGTAATGTTTCATAATAAGAGCAGCTCTAATTAATCATCAAAGTATTTGGGCCTTGGAGAGTGTTATTTCAATTCTGTAAGAGTTGTAGTTCAAGAGTAATAGAATGATAAAGTAATCCCCTCCAGTCCCTTTTACTGATATAACACTGCTCAGATCAGAGCAGCAGGGTGTGTCCAGGTAGATTGCAGAGAAGGAAATCTTCAGTTAAGATAAGGGAAAAAGCTGAAAAACCTGTCAAGGGGGGCAGGGTTTTCATTGTTCTCACAGTAAGAAGATTGTTCCTTGCTGTGAGCTGTCTGGTCTATGGACCAGATTCCACATCTGAGGAGAGGGGGCTTACACTAGGTAAAAGGGGCAGGAGGAGGAAACTTTATCATTCAATTACTCTTGAACTACAACTCTGACCGTATTGAAATAACACTCTCTATGGCTCAAATACTATGAAGATTAATTGGAGCTGCTGTTTTTGTGAAACATTACTATCACTTTAAACAAGGTGCAAAGGAAAAGAACTCTCATTGACCTCCCCTTGGCACAAGTAATGCATTGCATTGCGTACCCCCTAGCACTCAAAGGGTTAACGCATTGAGTGCTCTGTAATGCATTGCACGCCCCAACGGCAGTCAAAGCATTATGGAGATGATTTTTGGAGCAGGCAGCGTAGTGAGCTGATGTTACAAATCCATATGGACTAAAAATCGATTACAACATGAGATCTAGCGTGAAATTGCTGCAGCACATTCACTCCATGTGACATGCAGTAAGTGAGTCAGGGAGGTTGATATAGTATGAAGAACTGGAGTAATGCTAAGTGACAAACAAGTGTTCCTGGTGACCGAAATGCTGGTTATGTCACTTGGTTTTCACTAAAGAGTATTGAGCCTGAAGTATAAAGCAAACTGGAGCAATTATAGAGCAAAGCAACTTCAGTACAGGAGAGAAATAAACATTTCCCAAATGTACATTTGTTTCTGTACCCCTCTGGCACTGAAAGAGTTAAAAAGGGCTTCTTCTAGCACCTTGAATGGTAGAGAGGCCTCCAATGCATGGTAAAGGAATTAGTTGGATACCACTCTACCATGCAAAGGATTAATAGCCCAATTTAAAGTGGGAATATTTACTTTTCCCCTTTGGTGAAGTTGGTTTGCCCCATAATTTCTCCAGTTTGCTTTTATACGTAAGGTCCACTGAAATGTATAACTGATTGTGCATGTGTCTTCTTTTTTACTATAATCCCTGACCTAGCTGAGGGTCCAGAGTAGCAAATCTGGAGAGTGTTATTTCAATACTGTGAGAGTTGTAGTTCAAGAGTAATTGAATGATAAAGTATCCCCCTCCCGCCCTTTTTACTGATGTCAGACTGTTCACCTCACAGCAGGAAGACTGTCCGGATGGATTACAGAGAGGAACAATCTTCAATTAGCATAAGGAAAAGCCTGTCAAGTGGGGCAGGGTTTTCACAGTAGATTGCCCCTTACTGTGAGCTGTCCAGTCCCAGGACCAGATTCCACATCTGAAAGGAGGTGGCTTACACTAGGTAAAAGAGTCGTGAGGGGGATAATTTATCATTCATTTATCCTTGAAGTACAACTCTTGACAGTATTGAAACAATGCTCTCCATGGCCCAAATACTATGAATATTAATTAGAGATGCTTCTTTTGTGAAACATTACTATCCCTTTAACTAAGGTAAACCAATGTCTCTTTCAAATTGATACTATTACTACATGCCACTGGTTCTCCACCAGGGGGTCATACCACTTTGGTGTCACACAAATATCCACTTAGGATGCCCCTTTTTTTTCTAGGAAGATGTTGACAAAAAATTGGAATGTTGAGCTTCAGATATATACTTATGGAAACTATTTTATACAATATGTTTATTTTTGAAATTGTTATGAGACCTATGAATAACTATATATTTATGTATTGCACCTTTCATTATGCCCTTGGTAAATTACATCCTATATAATAATTCGCTAGATCATGTGTAACACCGCAACATGCGCAGTAGACACTGCTGCGTGTGCTGCAGTCATGCGCAGTAGAGACTGCCCGCTTGGAGCACTCAGCTCTGTATCAGCCATGGCGCGGGCAGTCTCTACTGCGCGTGACTGCCCCGCGAACGGTGGCAGTGGCACTGTGGCCAGTGTAACGGGCTGTTCAACTAGTAAAATATATTAGAGGTGCCCAGAAAATTCCATATTGTGTGCTAGGCGTGACTAGAAAAAATAAAAGAGTGAAGACCACTGCTGTATGCTGTTCCTGTGTTATTGTACCTGTCAGCATGAGTGCCTGGTTCTGTACAAATACATATAAAGAGCAACAGATGAATTAAATGATTAAATTCAAAGCATGCACTGGTGACTACTAGAAACAATACAATCACTGAGTTAACTCAATCTAAACAAAAGCTCCAGAGACAAAGTGGGAAGTGAGATAACCAGGAGTCCCTTCAATCTGGTCAGATAAGAATGGGAGGAGAAACAATGAAGATTCTTTCTGAATCTCTTACTTGAGCTTCTCTTTGGTTGTGTCAGTTAAAGGGATTGTAATACTTTAATATTACCAATCCCCATAGTGTACCTAATTCAAGAAGAATTCAATAGCCCTCAGTGTCATCTCTCAAGCCTTTATGGTTTGAGAGATAACCGTAAGCAAAGTTCTCCCCTCCCTCCCCCTTCCCTGAAGTCAGCGTTGTACTGACTGCAGGGTTATCCGGTTTTATTTTCAGCAGGCGGCTCTGCAGCAGAGCCAAGATCGTGTTAGTAAAAAAAAAATATTTCACTGAAATGGTCTTCTACGTGTGCTTGCAAACCAATGCGTAGAAGACCGTTTCAGTGAAATAATTATTTTTTACTAACGCGTTCTCGGCTCAGATGCAGAGCCGCAAGCCTGTCGTACAACAGACTTCCCCTGCAGTCAGTACAACGCTGACTTCAACTGTTTCTTTATAATCCTATCAAGTGTATAAAATGACTGAAATATATGGCATGCCAGAGGTGATGTGCAACATACTTCAGGAAAAAAATAATTTGTGCACAGCGCAGCTCTAGTACTCAGAGGGTTAAAGCATGTTGAAAAATAGGTTTGCAATACATACACTTACAGTACCATATGCACAAAGAGAGTAGAGCAACTCTTGAGTAAACCAGCTTCACCGTATGGAACAAATAAACATCCTCAGTGATTTAATTGCAGCTTTTAACCAACTGAATTTTAGAGAGGTCTTCAACACATAAAAACTAGCCCCATTTAAATCAGTGGGGATTGGTGGAATATGTATTTGTCTCAAGTAATGAAGCTGTTTTCTTCCAAACTGTGTGTTATAAAAATTCCTCAGTTTTCCTGTAATGCTGCCGATGCACTTAGCATTGTATCCTGGATTTGCTCAGCTACAAAGAGACTTTGTCACAGATTGTTATTGCCTCAGGCACTGGGAGATAGGCTGACTTAGCCAGGGGAAATATTACTCTAATACTCTGATGTTGACATCTCATCCATTGAAAAATAAAGTAATGGAGTAAAACATCTGAAACATAGGGACAAATACAGATCAAATTGGGCTTTTAACCCCTTAAATGCTAGAGAGGTCTCTGATGCATTGAGAAAGTTCTATTCAAGTACATGGGAATTTCGGAATTTTTATTTTGTCACCTATGATGCAGATGGTTTACTCCAAAATAACTCCTGGTTTTATAAATAGGGCCTAGTACAGTCTATTTTGGTGTCTTAGACACTGGTAGATAAAGTGACTTGTACCACTGAGCAAATAAACTTACATTGTTGCCTCGGGCATTGTGAATAGTAGGGGAAATGTATCAAAACTATTCATAGTCGTTTTGAAAGAACTGTCATTAAGTCATCACAACTGGTGGTAAAGTTAAGCATTATTAATAAATGAGTAAATGCAGCATTACAAACAGGGAATTATTTGTCGAATTAACTCATTCACAACTACATAGTTCTTAAGAACAGATTATACCTGGTGTTAATATTATGGTGAAAATGTTGTTGCTAAAATGTTGCGTTTAGTGACATTTCTATATAAATTTGATGCACCAGAATTTTCGCCCGCACTAAAGTTGCTTGTCCAGACACACAACTGCACAGTGTTAAGACTTCCAAAACTGCATTACACACAACGAGTTGCGTACGTCTCAGGTACTCAAAGAGTTAAGTTTAATGCCAGAATAATGCCACTTTGCTCATTACTCAATATTTGTAAATCTCCCCCAGTGTGATTTTGCTGCTAAACTTGCAACCTAATTTGATACAAAATGCATCAACAGTTAAGTAATTTATTTCACAGAGTTTGTAATCTAATGTTGGTTCCTCAGGCACTGAATCCCTGAGAATTTACAATCTAAACTTAGTTCTGTAGGCACTGAAAAATGAAATAGAGTTTACAGTCTAAAGTTATCATCTCAGGAACTAACAGATGAAATAACACTTAGTTCAGAGCTTAAAGTCTACTCTATAATGTGTATCTTCCACACTGTAATAGAATTAACATGTTCACAAAGATTGCAATCTAATGTTTGTGCCTCAGGTTTTGGGAAGTAGGACTGGCCCACAGAGTTTACAGTAGAATATCTGCAACTCAGGCATAGAGATACATTTACTTGGCCACATAATTTTCAGTCTAATGATCGTGCCTTGGGAGATAAAGTGACTTGGCCACAGAACCAAAGTGCTTTAGGCATTAAGAGTTAAAAATGACTTGCCACAGGGCTTACAATATGATTGTGGTATATTGTGAGACTTTTCCTAATTTTATTGCAGTCGCTAACAATAGTGCCCCAGACACTGACAGATAAAGTAAAGAGTTTACAATTTAACTTTGCGCATTGGTGCATAAAGTACCTCACTCTTTCCCATGGCTTCTGATATTATTCGAACATAAAAACGATGATAATATCTGAGTAAAAATATTTTATTTTTGATAAGGCATGAATCTCTTTTTAACCAATAGCATGGGCATGTTAGCAATGCACCACCAGCGGTTTCCGGTGCTTAACTGGTTAATACTTCTGATCTGTCTCACAACATCTTGAATCCCGCTCCCTGTGCCCTGATTGGATGAGCTAACTCCCAGCCCGGGCTCCCAGCACACAGTGTTCATCCCAGGCAGTGGTGTGTGTAATGCATAGGAGGAGGTGGACAGCTGCTTTTCACCCCTGCTTTTTACTTCTCATAGGCTGAGAGCTCTGAAAGGACCCTGCAAACTTTCTAATATTATATTTCCTAAAGTTCTGAGAGGGGAGACATGCAAACCCAGTGGATGGATTGTTTCTCTTCCTAAACAACAGCAAGGAAAACCAAACTTTACTCTGAGGATAAATTGTTGCACGGCTTAGCTATATGGATTATGGGATTCTAATCATGACTCAGGTAGGAGGCATGTGCTGTGAATTATGTGTAGAATATACTGATATACAGTGTTAGGTTAACCCTTTGAGTGCCAGAGGGGTGCATGCGTTGGACACCACTCTGGCACTCATAGAGTTAAAAGTGTGATTAGAGCTGCTGTTTACTGGTGTGAATGTCATGCATCTCTTGATTTGTTGGGAGTATACTGTGTGTCCTTTGAATTACTGATCACTAGCGAAAGAAAAAGTCAGGAATGTGGCTTTCCATCTAATGTTGGATTATAGTTTCCACCGTCCTCAAACGGATTGAGAATGATGAGAACTGTAGTGCAACAACAGCTGGGGAGCCATAGGTTGACCTACCCTGAAATTGGTAATTGACAGTTCTGTTACTGTTCTTAATCTTGAATATAGAAGAACTTGTCTCTGAGACTCAAAGGGTTAATGAGAGTTTCTTGGCTCTGGCAGGGATCCATTGTGCTATCATAGAGATTATGCAAATGCATCTTTGTCATTTACAATGCAAAAGAAAGTGCCTTTATCACGTGCTGGGGTTAACATAGCCTCCCAATCAGCATTCCAAACCGGGGAATGTCACAAGGAAAATCTGCTGCACAATACATAGAGATTTGAATGACATTGAACAAGTCAGTGGATCCATCAATTGGACGTCTACTGGATTGAAACTGCTTTAGACGCACTTCTGGAGGAGACCAACTGCGTTCATGTAACTGGGGTTTTTAACCTTTGCCGCAAACATGCAAGTTCTTAACCCTTTGAGTGCCAGAGGGGTAGCGCAATGCAATGGCTACCCCTCTGGCACTCAAAGGATTTTAAGAATGTGTATTTGTCCCTTTATGGTGCAGTTGGTTTGCTCCAGAACTGCACCTCTTTAGAGTGTAGAATTGCATATCTTGTGAATCATTTCAAACGAGGAACTTCAATGATCGTAATAGGGATTTTCTAGCATTCCGGGGCAAAGTAACTTCATTGTATTGATCAGCGATGTAGATCTCAAAATCATTTTATTTTGTATCGATTTGTACTGATCTACCTGGGGTTTTGTTTAGTTTTATTTACTTAGAAAGTGTTACACTAGGAATAATATTTTGAGATTTCACTCCTTTCCAGGTATGTCCTGGAGAACATTACACACAAGCAGATAAACTAAATAAATAGACATAAACACATTTTACATGCGGTTTAATGTGTTTGTTTGTACATATATATATAATTTGAGTGTCAGAGAGGCAATGTGGCACCCAAAGTGTTAAGTGTCATGCAATGTATTTGTACTTTTTTTTATTTTTTTGTATTACTATAAACATGTTCCCTAGTACCGTTTTAAAAAACGATTTATTTTCTGTGTAACACTTTGAATCCCTCCATTATTTTGACCATTCCCATCCTGATAACAATAACATGTATCTGAAAGGGAAATCTGGACAAGGGGTCTATCATAAGTAACTGTATATCAATTAATTAGTGCCTGGGCATTTACCCCGTAGAAAGGCTGGTATGTCTATCACGTGTAGCGTGCTTTGATCGCTTAGGTGGTAAATAGACAAGCGGGGTAGCTATGGGAACGTCTGCTGTAGGTTTGTGGGAACAGAATACATGCAGTCTACACAGGCAGTGGACAAAGGAGAGTTTGTTAACACAGTTGGTTATATGATTAGCATACATAGGAAACTAAGTAGTAGATTTATTTTGCATAGTTAACAGTTGATTTACAATAGTTAATTGTACTAATTGCCAGCAGGATATAAGATTTAATTGTTTGGCAAATATGTCGTAAATGTAAAATGGCTCAGGGGTAGGGCAACCTATGACTGTCTAGCTGTTGTTGGACTACAATTCCCTTCACTTTAGGATGATGGGAATTGTAGTCCAATAACAGATGGAGGGCCAAATGTATCCATCTTTGTATTAGTTATCAGCAAGAAATGGAGTGGTTATGCAGCACGTTTAATTTGATTTTGGTTGAAAAAAATGTAGTGACCTTTTTATCTTCCAGTTGTCTCCTATAATTATTAGAACTTTATCAATTAATCTTTGTAATACTAGCTAAACTTGTGGTATGTATATAATAATTAAATTATTATGACCATCACTAGGCCTGACTGATTATCATGACCCATCCTATATAATAATTTGCTAAATCGCGTGTAACGCCGCAACATGCGCAGCAGACACTGCTGCGCATGCTGCAGTCATGCGCAGTAGAGACTGCTCGCGCTGCGGCTGATACAGAGCTGGGCGCTCCGAAGGAGCATCCAGCTCTGTATCAGCCATGGCGCGGGCAGTCTCTACTATGCGTGACTGCCCCGCGACCGGGTTGCAGTGGCACTGTGGCCCGTGTAACGGGCTGTTCAACTAGTAACAATATAAAAACAATAAAACTGTGACATGATATGGCATTGTTTTCAATATAATAAGCATTATGGGTTGGAAACTGCTTTGTAAAAGATACATTTTGTTGTGTAATTATATATAATGGGCTTATAAAATAAAGGAACATGAACACCTTATATGAACTGGGGCTATATACACACTCATACCGTGTACTTCATGCTGTAAAAATTCTGTAATTTATGTTATGAGTCATAAAATTTAGTCGTATATATGCTCTGTGGGGGCTCCCATTCCCACCTTTTTGAGGGTTCTCTTTGACTGTGCATGGTTATCTGTGACTGGGCTGGGATAATCCAACAAAACAAAGGCAACATGCACTAATCTCAGTTAACTGACATTTGCTCTTATCACTCAATATAAACAAGATTAAATAAATGCTCTCAGAACAGGACACTTAAGGAGTTAAACATGGAAGGTTAGTATTACATTTTTGGAGTGTAACATATGTATAATTTTTACATATTTCAGCTGTAAGTACATATTTTTAAAGTTAGAATTCCTTTAAAGGGCTAGTAATACTTTTTATCTTTATTTTATTTTGTAGGCATTAAAAAAACATGAAGAACGATATAAGTCTTATCTCTCAAACCTTTATGGTTTAAGAGATATTCACAAACAAAGTATCCCCCCCCTGTTCAACCAGATCAGAAGGGAGGTTCCCAGGTAGACTGCAGAGAGGGACAATCTTCAATTAAGATAAGGGAAAAAGCTGAAAAACTTGTCAAGGGGGGAAGGGCTTTCATTGTTTTCATGCAAAGAAGATTGTCCCCTGCTGTTATCTGTCTGGTCTTACAACCAGATTCACATCTGAGAAGTGATGGCTTACACTAGGAAAAAGGGGCGGGAGGGGGAAACTTTGCTTGTGAATATCTCTTAAACCATAAAGGTTTGAGAGATAAGACTTATATTGTTCTTCATGTTGTTTTCATGCCTACAAAATAAAATAAAGATAAAACGAAGTATTACTATCCCTTTAAAATGAGTTTAGTAGTATAGACTGGCTCCTAGTTGAAAAAGCAATCCCATTGTAGTGGAATTAGTCCTTGTACAAGGTGACCTTGAGTCAAGCCTTTTATCTCCCTATTTACCAGAAAATATCAATTTAGATGTTTTAGATTGGAACACATTGGTGTTGTTTGCTCTTGTCTTCTATAAATAGATCATGTCACCACCAAAGCTCACACATTGCACAGGATAATTACAATAAACTGCCTGTAGAGGTCAGACTTGAGGTTTGCAATCTTGAAATAGACATTAACCCTTTGATTGCCAGAGGAGTATCCAACACGTTGTGAATCAATGTTTTGGATACTCCTCTGGCACTCAAAGTGTTAATCCTAACAATATTTCATTATTATAAATATGAGCCTGATCTTCAGAATGTTTTTGTCTTTTCTATTTTACATGCAGCTTATTTCTGTTCACGTTATTTGTGATGTAAAGTGTCTCTGGAGGCTGATATAAATTGTGAAATTGTCTACTATAGGGGACAAACACAAATCATCAATCCATTTAATCCTTTGAGTGCCAGAGGGATGTACAAAGCATTGCTTTATAATCATACCTGGGAACTCTCCGTTTTTGCCCCGGAGACTCCGGATTTTAGACTAAATTTCCGGGTCTCTGGGGCAATGTGTGAATCACCGGGTGGGCAGTTTAAATAGAAACTCTGCCCACTTGTGCTCCGTCCCGCCTGGTTCCTCCCACTCCCCGCCCTCTTAGATACATTTTGCAGGGTTTTTTTTTTTTTTTTTTGTCCTGCCCCCCCTCCGTGACTAAGCCCCGCCCCTTTTATGATGCGAATCGCATCATTTTCTTCACAGGTCGGCACTGACAGGGTTACCCTCCGGGTAGCCCTGTCTCAAAAGTTCCCAGGTATGTTTTTAATGCATTGCACTCCCCTCTGGCATCCAAAGGGAATCTGCTGCAACTGTGATTTCTCCCTTATGGTGCAGCTGGTTTTTCCAAAAATTACTCCAGTTCGTGGTCCATCTGTGTGTGTCCTTTTTATTACTAAACAAGTGACACTATGATTGTCATAGACTCATCTCTTTATCTGCAATGCACATTTAAGTGCAGAACAGTCATATACATGCTCTAAATATTATATTCTAGGGATGGAACTGAGCACACATCTGAGTGGAGGGGAGAAGATGATTATAAACAGGGGTGGTTAATGCAAAGCTTTTCAGCTGATGTCTTTGGACAGAAAGTCCCATCATCTTCAGCCAGTCTGAATGAGGCTGATAGAATCCGTAGTCCAAAGACAGCTGCATAATATCCTGCTCTTTGGTTGTGTCAGTTAAAGGGATTGTAATACTTTAATATTACCAATCCCCATAGTGTAGCTATTTCAAGAAGAATTCAATAGCCCTCAGTGTCATCTCTCAAGCCTTTATGGTTTGAGAGATAACTGTAACCAAAGTTCTCCCCTCCCTCCCCCTTCCCTGAAGTCAGCGTTGTACTGACTGCAGGGTATCCGGTTTTATTTTCATCAGGTGGTTCTGCAGCAGAGCCAAGATCGCGTTAGTAAAAAAAAATTATTTCACTGAAATGGTCTTCTACGTGTGCTTGCAAACCAATGCGTAGAAGACCGTTTCAGTGAAATAATTATTTTTTACTAACGCGATCTCGGCTCAGATGCAGAGCCGCAAGCCTGTCGTACAACAGACTTCCCCTGCAGTCAGTACAACGCTGACTTCAACTGTTTCTTTATAATCCTATCAAGCGTATAAAATGACTGAAATATATGGCATGCCAGAGGTGATCTGCAACATACTTCAGGAAAAAAATAATTTGTGCACAGCGCAGCTCTAGTACTCAGAGGGTTAAAGCATGTTGAAAAATAGGTTTGCAATACATACACTTACAGTACCATATGCACAAAGAGAGTAGAGCAACTCTTGAGTAAACCAGCTTCACCGTATGGAACAAATAAACATCCTCAGTGATTTAATTGCAGCTTTTAACCAATTGAATTTTAGAGAGGTCTTCAACACATAAAAACTAGCCCCATTTAAATCAGTGGGGATTGGTGGAATTTGTATTTGTCTCAAGTAATGAAGCTGTTTTCTTCCAAACTGTGTGTTATAAAAATTCCTCAGTTTTCCTGTAATGCTGCCGATGCACTTAGCATTGTATCCTGGATTTGCTCAGGTACAAAGAGACTTTGTCACAGATTGTTATTACCTCAGGCACTGGGAGATAGGCTGACTTAGCCATACCTCCCAACATTTCAAATTGCCAAAGAGGGACACTTGTGTTTTAGGGGGTGTGGCTGGGGGTGTGGCTGGTGGGTGGGGCATTAGCGAGAATTTGTAGGCTATTTAACAACCTATTGACACCTCCTTGTGTAACCTAATAAATGACTTATAACAAGATCAAAGTATTTTATTTACACAGACTAATTTATACACACATATACTGATATTTAAAGTGATAGTAATACTTAAAATGTAAAAAAAATATGTTGTAGGGTTTATCCCCCTGAGTAAAACAAGAGTACTCCCACTGCTGAAAGGTGTTTCATTCAAAAGTTATTAATTTTCAAAGTTGAATTTTTTAGTTGCAATATCACAGTGGCCTGAAATTGTACAGTGGCGCTGTTGCTACACGATTCTATGGACAGCTCTGGTCCCGGGACCATAAATCTCCATAGGATGGTGTAGCAACAGCGCCACTGTACAATTTCAGGCCACTGTGATATTGCAACTAAAAAATTCAACTTTGAAAATTAATAACTTTTGAATGAAACACCTTTCAGCAGTGGGAGTACTCTTGTTTTACTCAGGGGGATAAACCCTACAAAATATTTTTTTTTTACATTTTAAGTATTACTATCCTTTTAAACAAACATTACTGTGAGTTTTATTGCTGTAGAGCAATGTGATACACTTATATACACACCACACAATCTGTTCTCCTAAAAAGAGGGACAACAGGGTCAGAAAGAGGGACAGAAGGATTTGGGTCTAAAAGAGGGACTGTCCCTCCTAAAGAGGGACACTTGGGTATGGACTTAGCCAGGGGAAATATTAATCTAATACTCTGATGTTGAGATCTCATGCATTGAAAAATAAAGTAATGGAGTAAAACAACTGTAACATAGGGCAAATACAAATTAAATTGGGCTTTTAACCCCTTAAATGCTAGAGAGGTCTCTGATGCATTGCGAAAGCTCTATTCAAGTACATGGGAATTTCGGAATTTTTATTTTGTCACCTATGATGCAGATGGTTTACTCCAAAATAACTCCTGGTTATATATATATAGGCCTAGTACAGTCTATTTTGGTATCTTAGACACTGGTAGATAAAGTGACTTGTACCACCGAGCAAATAAACTTACATTGTTGCCTCGGGCATTGTGAATAGTGGGGGAAATGTATCAAAACTATTCATAGTCGTTTTGAAAGAACTGTCATTAAGTCATCACAACTGGTAGTAAAGTTAAGTATTATTAGTAAATGAGTAAATGCAGCATTACAAACAGGGAATTATTTGTCGAATTAACTCATTCACAACTACATAGTTCTTAAGAACAGATTATTCCTGGTGTTAATATTATGGTGAAAATGTTGTTGCTAAAATGTTGCGTTTAGTGACATTTCTATATAAATTTGATGCAGCAGAATTTTCGCCCACACTAAAGTTGCTTGACCAGATACACAACTACACAGTGTTAAGACTTCCAAAACTGCATTACACACAACGAGTTGCGTACGTCTCAGGTACTCAAAGAGTTAAGTTTAATGCCAGAATAACGCCACTTTGCTCATTACTCAATTTTTGTAACTCGCCACTTTGCTCATTACTCAATTTTTGTAACTCTCCCCCTGTGTGATTTTGCTGCTAAACTTGTAACCTAATTTGATACAAAATGCATCTACAGTTAAGTAATTTATTTCACAGAGTTTATAATCTAATGTTGGTTCCTCAGGCACTGAATCCCTGAGAGTTTACAATCTAAACTTAGTTCTGTAGGCACTGAAAAATGAAATAGAGTTTACAGTCTAAAGTTATCATCTCAGGAACTAACAGATGAAATAACACTTAGTTCAGAGCTTAAAGTCTACTCTATAATGTGTATCTTCCACACTGTAATAGAATGTAACATGCTCACAAAGATTGCAATCTCATGTTTGTGCCTCAGGTTTTGGGAAGTAGGACTGGCCCACAGAGTTTACAGTAGAATACCTGCAACTCAGGCATAGAGATACATTTACTTGGCCACATAATTTTCAGTCTAATGATCGTGTCTTGGGAGAAAAAGTGACTTGGCCACAGATCCAAAGTGTGTACCTCATGCACTGAGAGATAAATGATTTGGTCATAGAGATTCTGCTTTAGGCATTAACGACTTGCCACAGGGCTTACAATATGATTGTGGTATATCGTGCATAGGACGATGAGGCTTTTCCTAATTTTACTGCAGTCTCTAACAATAGTGCCCCAGACACTGACAGATAAAGTAAAGAGTTTACAATTTAACTTTGCGCATTGGTGCATAAAGTACCTCACTCTTTCCCATGGCTTCTGATATTATTCGAATATAAAAACGATGATAATATCTGAGTAAAAATATTTTATTTTTCATAAGGCATGAATCTCTTTTTAACCAATAGCATATGGATAAAACTTACTACATGGGCATGTTAGCAATGCAGCCGTTTCTGCTGCTTAACTGGTTAATACTTATGATCTGTCTCACAACATCTTGAATCCCGCCCCCGGTGCCCTGATTGGATGAGCTAACTCCCAGCCCGGGCTCTCAGCACACAGTGTTCATCCCAGGCAGTGGTGTGTGTAATGCATAGGAGGAGGTGGACAGCTGCTTTTCACCCCTGCTTTTTACTTCTCATAGGCTGAGAGCTCTGAAAGGACCCTGCAAACTTTCTAATATTATATTTCCTAAAGTTCTGAGAGGGGAGACATGCAAACCCAGTGGATGGATTGTTTCTCTTCCTAAACAACAGCAAGGAAAACCAAACTTTACTCTGAGGATAAATTGTTGCACGGCTTAGCTATATGGATTATGGGATTCTAATCATGACTCAGGTAGGAGGCATGTGCTGTGAATTATGTGTAGAATATACTGATATACAGTGTTAGGTTAACCCTTTGAGTGCCAGAGGGGTGCATGCGTTGGACACCACTCTGGCACTCATAGAGTTAAAAGTGTGATTAGAGCTGCTGTTTACTGGTGTGAATGTCATGCATCTCTTGATTTGTTGGGAGTATACTGTGTGTCCTTTGAATTACTGATCACTAGCGAAAGAAAAAGTCAGGAATGTGGCTTTCCAGCTAATGTTGGATTATAGTTTCCACCGTCCTCAAACGGATTGAGAATGATGAGAACTGTAGTGCAACAACAGCTGGGGAGCCATAGGTTGACCTACCCTGAAATTGGTAATTGACAGTTCTGTTACTGTTCTTAATCTTGAATATAGAAGAACTTGTCTCTGAGACTCAAAGGGTTAATGAGAGTTTCTTGGCTCTGGCAGGGATCCATTGTGCTATCATAGAGATTATGCAAATGCATCTTTGTCATTTACAATGCAAAAGAAAGTGCCTTTATCACGTGCTGGGGTTAACATAGCCTCCCAATCAGCATTCCAAACCGGGGAATGTCACAAGGAAAATCTGCTGCACAATACATAGAGATTTGAATGACATTGAACAAGTCAGTGGATCCATCAATTGGACGTCTACTGGATTGAAACTGCTTTAGACGCACTTCTGGAGGAGACCAACTGCGTTCATGTAACTGGGGTTTTTAACCTTTGACGCAAACATCCAAGTTCTTAACCCTTTGAGTGCCAGAGGGGTAGCGCAATGCAATGGCTACCCCTCTGGCACTCAAAGGATTTTAAGAATGCGTATTTGTCCCTTTATGGTGCAGTTGGTTTGCTCCAGAACTGCACCTCTTTAGAGTGTAGAATTGCATATCTTGTGAATCATTTCAAACGAGGATCTTCAATGATCGTAATAGGGATTTTCTAGCATTCCTGGGCAAAGTAACTTCATTGTATTGATCAGCGATGTAGATCTCAAAATCATTTTATTTTGTATCGATTTGTACTGATCTACCTGGGGTTTTGTTTAGTTTTATTTACTTAGAAAGTGTTACACTAGGAATAATATTTTGAGATTTCACTCCTTTCCAGGTATGTCCTGGAGAACATTACACACAAGCAGAGACTAAATAAATAGACATAAACACATTTTACATGCGGTTTAATGTGTTTGTTTGTACATATATATATAATTTGAGTGTCAGAGAGGCAATGTGGCACCCAAAGTGTTAAGTGTCATGCAATGTATTTGTACTTTTTTTTTTTTTTTTTATTACTATAAACATGTTCCCTAGTACCCTTTTAAAAAACGATTTATTTTCTGTGTAACACTTTGAATCCCTCTATTATTTTGCACATCCCACCCTGATAACAATAACATGTATCTGAAAGGGAAATCTGGACAAGGGGTCTATCATAAGTAACTGTATATCAGTTAATTAGTGCCTGGGCATTTACCCCATAGAAAAGCTGGTATGTCTATCACGTGTAGCGTGCTTTGATCGCTTAGGTGGTAAATAGACAAGCGGGGTAGCTATGGGAACGTCTGCTGTAGGTTTGTGGGAACAGAATACATGCAGTCTACACAGGCAGTGGACAAAGGAGAGTTTGTTAACACAGTTGGTTATATGATTAGCATACATAGGAAACTAAGTAGTAGATTTATTTTGCATAGTTAACAGTTGATTTACAATAGTTAATTGTACTAATTGCCAGCAGGATATAAGATTTAATTGTTTGGCAAATATGTCGTAAATGTAAAATGGCTCAGGGGTAGGGCAACCTATGACTGTCTAGCTGTTGTTGGACTACAATTCCCTTCACTTTAGGATGATGGGAATTGTAGTCCAACAACAGATGGAGGACCAAATGTATCCATCTTTGTATTAGTTATCAGCAAGAAATGGAGTGGTTATGCAGCCTGTTTAATTTGATTTTGGTTGAAAAAATGTAGTGACCTTTTTATCTTCCAGTTGTCTCCTATAATTATTAGATCTTTATCAATTAATCTTTGTAATACTAGCTAAACTTGTGGTATGTATATAATAATTAAATTATTATGACCATCACTAGGCCTGACTGATTGTCATGACCCATCCTATATAATAATTTGCTAAATCGCGTGTAACGCCGCAACATGCGCAGCAGACACTGCTGCGCATGCTGCAGTCATGCGCAGTAGAGACTGCTCGCGCTGCGGCTGATTCAGAGCTGGATG